>OW029931.1:1053200-6053200 GCA_932305915.1 Agriopis marginaria
CTATTTTTGACATTTGTTAAATTAATTCTTGGTACAAATAAATTATCATTTTGTGTGATGTTATTTCTTTTTTTAATAAGTTTTGGAAGAGGTTTCTAACATTATTATATTAGGGGGAGAGCGGAGAGAGGGCTGTTTTCAACACCACACTACTAATATAAAACATGTTCATTAGGTATTGTTAGGGCCGCCTGAGGCACTCCTCTGGTCCGTACAAACTGTGAAGCAACCCCTCTCCGGGGGAACGACTCGTACCGGATATATTCGCTTCGTCGATTACTGCTTTATACCATCCTCTTTAATTTAGCTCATGATCTTTTAAATCTAAAGGATTTTTCAGCGAGGTTCCGTACCTAAAGGGTAAAAACGGGACACCATTACTAAGCCCACGTTGTCTGTCCGTCCTGCCTATTAACGGCTTTACATTTCGAACCGTAATAGATAGACAGTTGTAATTTTCACAGGATACGTAATGTTACGGCGGATTGACTAACAAATAATAAAAAAGTCAACTAAGCCTACGATGTCTGTCTGTCCGTCTGTTCTACCTTTAAACGGCTGCATCTTTCTAATCGTAATAGATAGCCAGTTGAAATTTTCACAGAATATGTAATGTTACGGCAGGTTAACTAAGAAATAATAATTATGTCAATAAACTGGGCAGGTGCGAATCGGGCTCATGTACTGGGGTTCCATACCACCACAAAATATAATAAGGTCGTCCAAGTAACCAAATTACTAGTTATTATAACGCCTTCCAAAATACTCGAAGCAATTGCTACGCAGCCACAGTTAATTAATTTGCCACAGGCGCTCGAATATAACACAATTATAACTTGGTAATGAACAGAAATTTGTCACCGACTCGCACTTGGCGCTATTTATTATTCGTTTTTATACCAACTTTAGAGTGTGTACTATAATCATGCCAAGTTTGACGCTTGTACGTATTACCGTTTTTACATTAGAGCTAATACAAAAATACGTAAAAAACACGTTTGTTGGGGATTAATATTTAGTCACAAAATGTAGCACATAAAAACCCGCTCTCATATTTTTTCAATAAATCCCTTATCGAAACGGCACAAAACTATTATGCGACGGTTTTACAACCGATCGTGATAGAGTGGCTTGCCCGAAATTGCCGCTGGTTCACCGCTAGCATAACAATCCCGTACAATACGAGTCGATACGGGTCGTATCAATGCCGTATCGTATAACCCGTATATCCCGCGGTAACTGATACCCGTCGGTCTCGTTTCTGCAAGAAACTGCCGACCATAGCCTCGGGACTCGAACCTGGGGTTGAATGCGTAATTGGCACGATGATGTGTGCGTGCGGTGCGGTGTTGCCAGACTTCCGCACTACCTCGTTACGACGTCTCACTCATGGCTGTTCTTTACAAGCTTTTATTTGTTAGGGTTTACCAAGGATTTTATATATACCCTAAAGGGGTTTACATAATTCAATCGATTTTTGACATAAATAACTATGATTTGATTAATATATTTTATATTGTGAGCCAATCACAGAGCAGGAGTGTTTCCCGCCATTTCGAGGTGGTGGCAGTTGGGCTGCCTTGTGATTGGCTAGCGATTTAATGAAGGCAGCTCATCGGGGAGCTCGATTTGATGGTGAAGTGGTAGGAAAAATGTTGGTCGGCGACACATTCTGACGATGGTTGCTGAAGAGCGAACATTATTGTATTAAAGATAGTGAAAGACTGTTAATTTAAAATATAAATGTGAAATAGATACTGTGAGGTTTTTCTGTTCTACTATAAACTACTTGATTGACCCTGCAGAAGCGTTGATCTAACATATTTAACTTGCCTTGTTAGTTTGGGTCAAACTTGCAACTGAGTTTTTAAACTGCTATGGTCAGATATGGTATTATGGATGTCCGTTCGTGATTCGGATCGTGATCGCGATCGCGTGCCATTTCACTCACGCACGTGGTGCGAGTAAGTAGATGCGAACAGGACGGCTTGCAATCTCGATCACAATCAAATTTCTATAATGAGCCCGCTGTTATACCCGTCCGATTGAGCTGAAGTTTTGCATTCACGTTTAGTTAGCTAAATAAAGTCATTCTAAATCCAAAATGGCGGACTGCCAAAGATGGCGTACCAGTTTTTTTTATTCACCCCCATGCAAGGATTTTATATATACCCTAACCGTTGCCCCCATGACATATATACCTAAAATAATCTATTACTAATATTATAATGAGGAAAGATTTGATTGTTTGTTTGTTTGTTTGCATTGAATAGGCTCCGAAACTACTGAACCGATTTGAAAAATTCTTTCACCGACGGGAATCTACACTATCCCCGGGTGACATAGGCTATAATCTATACCCGTGCGAAGCTGGGGCGGACCGCTAGTTATCAATAAAATGGTTTGCTGAGAAGAAAACGAAAAATTTAATGACGTCACACACTAAATTCCCCGGGTATGTCCTAAAACTGCGACCAGAACCACCGGAGGATGTGCAGCAGCATCCTATTAGTACACGGTGAACGTACTGCGATCTCCAAGCCGCCTGCCAAGCGTGGAGATTACGGCAACACCCCTCTCTAAGGGGGAGGCCTTGTTCAGCAGTGGACATTTAATGGCTGATGCCCTGAGTATAAAAGAATACCAGATCATATCACACAGAAGTCTCGTTTAGCTGTCAGATTAACACGTCAGATGCGGACAAATGGCAACATGGCGGCGAATTCCGAGAATTGTCAATTTACATGCAGATTATATCGGACGGACTGACGAGCGAGCTGTTAATTAACTGAAGCCGCGGGTTGTTTTATATTTACAGAATACTAAGGACATGTTGGGACCATCGATATATATTCAGATAGCCCGTTGGTCCAGTTGGTAGTGAACCTGCCTTCTGAGCTTAGGGGCGTGGGTTCGATTCCCACCTAGGACAAACATTTGTGTGATGAACATTTGTGTTTGTTCTATATCTGGGTGTTAATATCTATTTAAGTATGTATTTAAACCTATATATGTATGTATATCAGTCTCTGGCAGCCATATCACAAGCTTTGCTTAGTTTGGGGTCAGATGACCGTGTGTAAAAAAAAAAAAAAAATGTACTGCGTACATCGGTCCATATCGCGCATTATTTTATTTGTGTAAAAAAAAGGCGAGGAAAGTCAAAGAAACGACACCAGTGCAATTTAGTATTAGGCACCAGTACCATTACGTTTATTACACGTTTATGATAAAATCTTCCCGTAATTTTTGTTTATGCAATGTACTTATATTTGTCTGTCTTTGATTGTGGTTCTGTATGTAATAGTGGTTTTATACGTAATTGTTGTTCTGTATGTACTTGTTGTTCTGTATGCAATTGTGGTTCTATATGTAATCGTTGTTCTGTATAAAATTGTTGTTCTTGTTGTTTTATTCGATTTGTATATATATATATATATATTATATGTATTTGTACGCGCGCGCACGCACAGGTATTGGGCGTGACGTCACTTGCCGGGTCCAACAGAATACCAGCGCTGGTTGTGTACAACCAGCAACATGCTGAGTTGGGGCCGGTTTTTGTGATAATGTACCTACTTATATTTGAAATATTTTGTTTAGCTTTAAATTGCATTATCGCAAAATAAACTTTTCTGTATTTCTGTATAAAATGCCTATCGCTCGACGTTTCGACCATGTTACATTGTGTTATAAAGGCCGTGGTCACGAGCTGACAGAAAACTGCGGCTGAGTCCGGCGAGAAGAGCGGGTGCTGTGTTGTAAAACATGCGTTCAAATCGCAAAAGTCTAAAGTTACTTTTGAATAACAATGAGTCACCTCTGATAGCTGGGAAACTTTCCCGCATCATCGCTTAACATCAGGCGAGTTGGCGGTCAAGCGCAACCCTATTATTTGAAGAAAAAAAAAGGTTAATAACCTCATTTTTGAGAGAGTTTTGGCGCCAACGTGGAAAAAAACATGTCTGCTCGTTGGATTATTTTCCTAAACTAGTGTATTTTCGAGTGTTAATGTGTTCTAAATGGTGAATTATTATTCATTAAGTGCTCGTAAACGTGCTCGAGTGTGGAGAAGTGATATAACGAGGTGAAACGTGTCTTTTCATGTTGTTTCCAAAACTCCATAGGAGCCTCTTGTAAAGTTCCCACCACTTTACAGAGGTATGAGTTTGACTTGACCGTGACTTACTTAGCTTGACTCTGACTTGTTTGACGTTATTAAGACTATACAAAACAGAAGAATAGGCGGTATGGCCTTAAAGGCTTTAGCCAGCCCGATGGGCGAACTGTAATTTTAAAAAAAACTACATTTTTGACAGCATGCATTCGCATGGAAATGTCAAAACAAAACATTTCACATGAAACGTAACGCCTGTTTAATCGCGATTGCAAATTAAAAAAAAAGCAAAACTAAACTCTTTTTAATCTATCTACAATCTAAAAATCTTTTTATTCTAGCGAATATTCAAGCAAGATTTCGTTTGTAAATTGTCGCGGATGGCGCGGTTATAATATAAGAAGATGCATCTAACTTTTCCCTCGAATAGTATACCTACAGTGCAAAGCAATAATCCTTTGTAATATCTTGCTCTATCTCTAGTGTGCGTATAGATAATTACGATACGACACTAGCAAACATTGTACGCCTTGTAGGTACCACGTAGGTACTGTCAAGCAATGGGGAGTTGCACTGCTTATTTGTCACGCCAGGTGGCGCATTATCGCTGGTGTTGTTTCACTGTCAAATATCAATAGATAATTTTATTAATTACACAATAAATATCGTCTGGTATAAAAACATGTATCTGTGTAGTGCATTTCAGTGTAAAAATAGAGGTATACACCATTTTCCTTCCGATGAGAAAAAATAATATTGATAATTGTATAGCATACCTACCTTGCCAAAAGATTAGCTTTTTTACCAGCTAAGGAAGCATTAATTCTTTTTTGAGATTCGCCACTGTCATTAGAGAAAATTTTTACTGTTTAAAAGCAATGTTTATAACCTCAAATAAACCACAAATGACAGCACCAGCGAAGGTGGCGCCATCTGAGATAAGTTTTGCCTGTGGCTTCTCATTAGTAGAAGAGTGAAGATATGTGTGGATTGTGCTATAGTATAGGTATTAGGTACAGTCATGCGAGTCACGCGACGCAATTTAGTAGCGAATACAACGTACATCTGAAATTCTGAATATACCTTATAATAGGACGTTCTCCTTCTTATTTGAGATCACAGATTTTCTGTGAAAATATAAGAGAAAAGCTTTCGGGTTTCGATTTATGTGGAATGTTGATTATAATCCCAAATGGGAGGGTTCGGGTCTCGAGTTATTACCTTCGTTCTACATGAGATCTTTTCAATATCTAATCACTTGAGATCTTCTTTGTGAGCTTTAAAAAATAATCACAAATGTGTAAACGTTTGGAACAAGTAAAAAAGAAATGATGACTAAGAGCGGTCGTTAGGACAGACCGCGCGAGTTCACTTTTTTTTTTTCCTTTTTTTTTTATTGTTTACTAAATTCATGTTGTTTGTTAATCTATGTTTCCTTGTCATCATCATCACCCTATCCTGTTCCCACTGGTGGGACAAAAGCCTCTCAGAGAGATGGACCCTAATTTACCATGCTGGTGCAATGCATGTTGGTGAATGTCATATGTCTTTGTACTCTTGAGCTTCTTGTACATACTTACAGGTTTCCTCACGAAGTTTTCGTCACCGATTTTGGGCGACGGCATCGAAACTGTACATAATTTATTTAGGTATTAACTGATTCGTGCAGGGCCGAGGATCGAACCGGGGGCCATCAGATTGTAAAGCGCACATGCTACCAGCCGGCCACCATCACTCGTAGAACTGGAAAATGCCTTACTGATACTGCCAAATGCAGCTAGTTAAATTATCAATACAAAGTTTTACAGGCGAGTTGGTGGACAAATGCGGAATTATACACGAAAAAAAAAAACTAAGAATATTTCTACGACCTCTTCTAATAGACTACAATGAAAAAGATGGCGACATTTTAGGAAACTTAATTCGGGCAACATAAACCTTCAAAACAGTCATAGCTATAAAATGAATGTAAAAGTAAGAACTATTTATAGGTCTTGTTTCAAAGCGTGATAACCGTGCCATAGATTATGTACCAGTACTCATGACCAGTACTATAGAGAATGTACCTAGAGCCTCTAGTATAGTATATTTCTCTATGCTAGAGCAGAACATTGTCAGCGAGTATAATGGGACAACGCTACTGGAGACGAGCATCCGAGGGTTGCTACTGTGTTGAGTGCACTGCGAGGGAATACACGACAGTTATGATCAGCTATGATTCAATACACGTTGCTTAATGCTTACTGCTATTGTATTTTTTTTTCGTGACCTTGGATACAGAATCCTTCAATCGTGATATTAAATAAGTTTACTTAGTATTAAATAGCGTCAAACAAGTCATAGTCACAGTCGGAGTCGAGCGAAGTACGTCACGGTCAAGTCAAACTCATGCCCATGTAGAGTGGAGGAGGCTTTACAAGAGGCTTCTATGGAGTTTTGGAATCTACACGAAACATGTTTCACCTTGTTATATCACTTGCTCACACTCGAGCACGTTCACGAGCACTTTATAAATAACTAGAAGGCCGCCCCAGCTTCGCACGGGTATAGATATATACTATATAGCCTATGTCACCCGAGGATAGTGTAGCTTCAGCAACAGTGGAAGAATTTTTCAAATCGGTTCAGTAGTTTCAGAGCCTATTCAATGCAAACAAACAAACAAACAATCAAATCTTTCCTCTTTGTAATATTAGTATAGATAATTCACCATTATTAGACGTTAACACTCGAAAATACACAAGTTTAGTAAAATAATATAACGAGTCGACATGTTTTTTCCACGTTGGCGACAATGCCCCGCTCAAAATGTGTGTCATAAAAGGCTTCTCGGTGTTTCCATTTAAAATAAATACTAATTTAAAACAATAATTAGGATGGCAGGAGGTTTAAACTGACATAAAAAGAGTAACGTTAGCATTTGTAATATTAGTCAAATCAAAAAAATCAAAATCATTTATTAAGCAAATTCTTTGCACTGCAGAGAATTGTCTTTGGGTCCCAAACTCGGCTCAACCTGTGTCTTGGGGTCCGATGAGCAAGCAATTCCTGTTGTGACATATCGCACGCACTTACAAGTGGTAACCTTAGTGTGACCTATCTACCAGGAAAGCAGTGGACAAGACTAGCATAGGACTGGAAAAGATGGCGCGCTGAAGACGAGACCTAGGTATATAATATATATACCCTATAGCAGTGGGTGGAAAATGGTTGATGATGATGATGATGTTCTACTATCGCCGTCCATTTTTCATAACAAAGTTTTGAATACAATAACGGTGTAGTTTTCTTGATACGGGCATAATAAACAAAAATGGCGAAGCAAAAAAAAATTGTCTTGAGAAATTTGCAGTAGGTACTTATTAGTAATAGTCTGTGGAATTCACTCCCTCGGTGGATGTTCCCCGATAGTTACAACCTGGGTGTCTTCAAGTCGAGAGTGAATCGGTTTCTTCTAGGCAAACATGCTCCATCGTAGACCGCATCATCGCTTAACATCAGGCGAGTTGGCGGCCAAGCGCAAGCCTATCTCTATCTCTTCTCTAATCTCTACATAGTATAAATTGAAGTCGCTTTCCGCGTCTGTCTGTCTGTATGTATGTATGTATGTCTGTATGGCCGCTAACTCCTCCTAAACCACGCAACGGATTTTGATGCAGTTTTCACCATCGGTTAGATACAATTTTCAAGGAATGTTTATATATATAACAAGCGACCCGCCCCGGCTTCGCACATAAATTACACCCGTGCGAAGCCAGGCGGGCAGGTCGCTAGTTTATAATTTAAAAAAAAATTTAGCTGCAAAGCTTTGCCCATTCGAACTAACAGTCAACTATCTACAAACCCGTGTATTCAGCCCGCGGTACCGAGCTCTACCAAACGTTTGCCGCAACTTTATTACGTAATACGATTACAGCAGTACGCACAGAACTTGCGTACTACGACACCGGTCCGTGACGTCAGCTATTTTCAACAACGGCACGGGGTTTCATGCTCGATTGCCTAGTTTTCCTGCATTTACCAGGATTAAAAGCTACTTATTAATTTTGCTTACTTAGCCACTTAATCGCGCATGTAGTCAAAATTCCGTTTTGTCGCGGGGAGCAGCTTGAGATTGGAGACTCGACACTTGTGATTGGAGACAAAGGTCATTCATTCAATTCGCGCTTAGGATTGGCCCGCTAGAAATAGTTTAGGTTGACATTTTAGATTGCCGTGATTACCGTGCGCTTTACAATCTGACGGCACCCGGTTCTATCCTCGGTCCTGTACAAATGTATAAAAACTTTCGATACCATCGCTTAAAAACGGTGAAGGAAAACATCGTGAGGAATCTGGTATGGCCAAGAACCTCAAAAGTTGAAAGACACAAATGACATTTACCAATATGTACTGGGCCAGCATGGTGGATTAGGTTAGGCCACCACCTCTCTCTCTCTCTCTCTCTCTCTGAGAGAATGCCTCTGTCCCAGCAGTGGAAACATGATAGGATGGTAATGAGTGATAATCGTTTCATCTAGTTTTTAATCTTTTTTATCGTGTGTATGAAATGTATGGTGTAAACAATAAAGAGTTGATCTATCTATCTAGCTTGTATTTTTAAGACCAATTTCTTACCAACATTCGGTGCGTTCGGATAGCCCCTTGGTGGCAAAAATAACTGTTACAAACGCCAATAATGATCACATGTAGCGTTCGTTTTGGGAATGTGTGTGCAAAAGTGGCATTATTAACTGTTTTCGCTCACCGTTCGGATAGGTCGAAAACAGCTAAAAATGCCATCATAATCTGCCACTTTTGACCCACCTCGCGACATGGGATCGTTGTGATCGTTTTTTGACATTAAGATTTTGACGTTTGTTTTTCGCGGTGTTTTGGTGTAACAACTGTAATAATTCGCCTTATTAATACACTTAACTGTAATAACGCGCGACTGTAATAATTCTTCAGTTTCTCGTTTTACAACTGTAGCGTTCGTTTAGGGTAGGGATCAAAAGTGGCAACAATTGCAAAATTCTCAAACCGAACGCTTTACATCAACGCCAATTTCGACAATGCTAAAAATGCCATCATAACCTATTCGAACGCACTTATTATCAGATTTTAGCGTAGCAAATGCAAATAATATGCAAAAAGCATTACATAAAATAAAAAAATGTAAATCTAATAAGTGTAAAACGCAAAAAATTGCCCCAAATTGAATATAAAACCGCGAATAAGTTCCATCGGGTGCGCGCGAGAATCGAATTTTCAGTATCGAATTTAAAAATCCATCGCTTGGCAAAGTGAATAAGCGCTTCAGCCGCTGACAGCACTGCGCTGGTGCTTTCAAAACTTTGCAAGAGCTTTTACGCCGTGCGTGACAAACAAAGCGCGGTAGCGGCTGAAAAACATTTACAATTTTCATCTATTTAAGTATGCATTTAAAACTATATTTGTATGTATATCAGTCTCTGGCAGCCATATCACAAGCTTTGCTTAGTTTGGGGTCAGATGACCGTGTGTGCAAAAATGTCCCGAATATTTATTTATTTATATTCGCTATCTATTTTTTTGTAACAAATGTACTGGTACATGGTTATAATTAGGTGTTGAAGTATATTTCCGACGGTTTTGACTCGTTTTTACTGAGCAATTTCAATGGTTACGGCCCGTCCATTCACTTTATTTGATCGTAGGTCGTAGGCAGAAAACTCGAGAACAATCCCCAAATGGCGGGAGCCCAATTACCTCGCGACTCGACCCGTGTTACTTAATCTGTGGCAACACTGTACTGCGCCCAGATGTTTGGACTGTAGTGTAAGAACACACGGGTCGGTAATTTGAGTAGCGGGAGGAAGTTAGTGCAGCTAAGTTCAAATAAGTGAAGTGACCAGCCTTATTATAGAAGTTTGATTTTGATCGAGATTGCATGCCGTCCCGTTCGCATCTACTTACTCGCACCACGTGCGTAAGTGAGATGGCACACGATCACGATCATATATAAATAAATAAATAAATATTCGGGACATTTTTGCACACACGGTCATCTGACCCCAAACTAAGCAAAGCTTGTGATATGGCTGCCAGAGACTGATATACATACATATATAGGTTTTAAATACATACTTAAATAGATATTAACACCCAGATATAGAACAAACACAAATGTTCATCACACAAATGTTTGTCCTAGGTGGGAATCGAACCCACGCCCCTAAGCTCAGAAGGCAGGTTCACTACCAACTGGACCAACGGGCTATCTAATAATCCATAATCAGAATCACGATAGGACATCTATCACCAGCACCAGGCACCAGCTCTAGTATCAGTTTGCAAGCCACACGAATGCATACGAGATGGCCTAGAGATTGTTGCACTAGCTAATACTTACTCTATCCTAAATACGACAGTGTGCAAAATACCATAAGCAGTGCTATAATATAACCGTAGCAAAAGACTGAGAAAGAGGGTAGATCGTTTTATCTGCACCAAACTTTGTACTTTTCGTCCAACCACCATGGTACTAAATCGTAATAAAATTGTGCAAAACCAATACGACAAAAAAAAAACAAGTGGGGGTACTTTATGGAATGTTGCTACTTGCTATTACTCAAAATCTGATATGAAAACTAAAGTTATTTACATCATTAGCTTTGGATTCCAATTCTATTTATGTAACGAAATTCATAGTTATTAGAAATTCATGAAATACCTAACTTTGATAGAAATCCTAATTAATGTAGGTAATTTATTTGCCTTTGATTAGCAATTCAAATACCTATCCGATATTAAAATTTTGTGGAGAGAGAATTTAAGAAATGCTTAGTAATTAAACAAGAATAAAAAGTTAATAAATGAAGTACTTATAAGTATTAATACATTAAAGCAGGCAATACGAGTAAGCGTGCAATAGTTGTAGAAGCATTTATAGACGAACGTGACAATGTGGACCGAACTGTAGCCGAGGCCAGTATACTTAAGTACATAAATGCTTAGTTACCGCCAAAGCTTGTATTATATGTATTTGAAACATTGCGAAGAAATTCACGTAAAAATATGCATAAATTAAAATATGTTGGGGTAAGTTTCACATTACACTTCGCTAGAGATTCAATATGACACCCGTGAATTAAGACACTGCTTTATTCCGTCGGTGAATAACCTACTGTAAAATTCCCCTGCAAGTTTTGACCCATACTTACATGACAAGCTAAATAAAAACTTGTAAAAAACATTTCCAGATGGCTATGGACTATGAGCCAATCACAGACCACCATCTGAAGTTGTAAATTATTTTTTGTCTCTAAATTTTTCATAACCTTTGTGATTTCGCTCCATTTTAGTATAAAACATAATCAAACCTCTTTGCAAATTGACATAATTTACGCATGTACATCTTTGAGAAAGGAAGACTTTAAATTATTGATGTACATACAAGATTGGAGAAAACACGAAAAATAATCGTAGAAGAGGTTTCTCTGTTAAGAACACATTAAATAGTAATAGGCGATAAGGCCGCCCATTATACTGCCGTATATTTGTTTTTTATGTTAGTTTAAGTTTCATTTGTGTTTTCAGTGTGTAATAAAGAAATATTGTATTGTATTAAATAGTATGTTACAGAAAAACGTAATAAAATGTATTTAACAATTTGTGCCTTGTGTGCCTTAAGACGAAAGTCTTCGACCAGTGTGTGTTACCAGTGATGACATACGGCACTGAAACGTGGTCTCTCACTATGGGCCTCATAAGCAAGCTCAAAGTAGCACAACGAGCTATGGAGAGGGCTATGCTCGGAGTGTCTCTACGAGATCGAATCCGAAATGAGGAGATCCGTAGACGAACGAAAGTCACCGACATAGCCCACCGGATTAGCAAGTTGAAGTGGCAGTGGGCAGGGCACATATCACGCAGAACAGATGGCCGATGGGGCCGAAAGGTTCTGGAATGGAGACCACGGACTAGTAAGCGCAGCGTAGGACGTCCACCCACAAGATGGACAGACGACCTAAGAGAGACCGCAGGGAAACGCTGGATGCAGGCCGCTTCCAACCGGCCCTTTTGGAGATCGATGGGGGAGGCATGTCCAGCAGTGGACGTCCTATGGCTGAAATGATGATGATGATGATGAACAATTTGTTGCCTCTAGGTTTTAACACTCCAGTGCAGATGTTCCATACGACCAGCAATTAGGTAAAATAACAGAACTTTTTGCTATGTATTGTAACAATAAATTTTTGACGTGTACAAATTCATAAACACGATAATATCTAGTATAGCTCGCCAAAATAATTTTCCGTGTGTTTCCATTTCCCGAAAACACATGGCTCAGCGTCCATCGGACCGTGAAAACTCCAATTACATGCTGTCCTATTGCAATCTTACCAATGCATCCAAATCGAGCAACCGTGGACTTTATCACGTTGTCTCAAGAGCTAAAAGATGTTAATTTATAGAATTGATACCAGTGCCAGTGTTGTGGTATTGCAATCTTACTAATGCATCTAAATCGAGCAACTATGGGCTTTATCACGTCGGATCAAGCTCTTATAAATGTTATTTTGTAGTGATACCAGTCGGGATTGTTTGTAAGCACAATGTTTATGATTATTACGGTCTTACTACAAGGCGAGGGGTCGCTGACCTCTAAGATACAGCGAAAATGCTCAGCACGGTTAGCAGATTTAGCCAATGCTTATCGATTATTTTATTCAAATTATTGTACCCGAGATTCTACACATCCCTACACAGAATTACCAAATAAAAAACTATATAAAAGCTGCCGAATGAAACTAAAGTCATTTGTAGAATCAATGGCATCTGATGTACTCTAAGCTAAATGTGACAGTTCTAAAATTGTTGCCATCCTTCTCTCACATATTAGAATGAAAATTTAGGCCTGTGAGATTGGTTTAGTTTAGTCAGTGGTACGACATAGGTAATCAACGCCAGTAATTTCACGAATTATTTAATTTTATATTAGACAGACCCATACAACTATCTAAATGAGTTCTAATCCTTGCCAATGAAGCATGCAAACTTCACGTTCATTATTTTACCATGACATGCGCACACACGCCGCCCATATTTCTCCATTACGCTAATGTTGCCACAAACAAGCCGCAGCCTGCAGACCGCGCCGGGCGACTGCATTAGTATGCAGCGCCGCGTGCATTATTTAGCGCTGTCCACAATTTGCACTGAATTACATTATTTAGCGCTTACTGCACCGTATGAATACGTGTTTGTATTACTGTATGAATTCACAAACAATATTTAAAGACCATGGTATAATGCTTTAAATATTAACTTTAGACAAAAGTTTGATAACCTAAAAGTTCCTAAACCTAAACCTAAAAGTTTGGTAAAAGTTCCTATTCTGGTTACCATTTTGTTACTTAGTAATCAATAGTAACAGTTAGTCACGAAAACTTTGTTCACAAATTGACATCATCATCCACAGCCTTTCTTATCCCACTGCTGGGTATAGGCCTCTCTCTTGCTATGCCATCTGCCTCGGTCCTGTGCTAATCGAGTCCAGGTTCGACCCACGGTAGTAATAATATCGTCGACCCATCTTGCAGCTGGACGATCAACGCTGCGCTTACCTTGCTTCGGCCAAATTGAAATACATACGAGTATAGATAATTATGTATGGAGTCACTTCCATTCCGAACAAGTACACGTCACCAGACAAATGAACTGCGTCATTCTACATAATTCATTCAATCCATTTTTTTCACTGGCAATATTTCGTAGCGGGAACCGAGAATGTAACAAAAGTTTTAAAACTCTGTGGTCGATGTGGTTTGAACCTTGAAACGAAACGAAAATAAATTATTGCTTGATAATGCGGCTTCACAACGGAAAAACGCCAGATAAAAGTACTACGCATTTAGAAACATTGGTACCAAAATAATGCTTATAAAATATTAAAGAGTTGATACTTTTAAAGAACAATAAGTTGAAACTAAAAAAACAAGATTTATTTAAACATGTCCAAATTAGATATTATGATAATAATTTTAATAACTAAGGTTACAGGGACGATGAATTTTTTTCATAAAAATAACAAGGTAAGCATGTGCTTAATTAATTCAAGCAAGCTTAAATTAAGCAAGTAATACAAATTCAAAAACATCCTGAAAGTGACTTGTAGGTGAATTTGGTTTATATCGGAACTTATAATGCATTATTTTATTTACGTAAAAGTCGATACCTTTCGCTCGACGTTGCTACCATGTTGCAATGGCCGTGGTCACGAGCTGACTGAACACTGCGGGTGAGTCCGGCGAGAAGAGCGGGTGTTTTGTTCTTCTACCCTCACTTGATCTTGAATAATCGCTGGGTTAGCACTACGGCACACAACACTGACTGTATCGCGAAACGATGGTATAATAATATACTCCGCCAGGTATAGTACTCCGAGAAATAATGTGACGTGGGCGTCCCACAATGATGTCATCAATGTCATGGATACACGTACACGTGCATAAGCAAGAGCAGAATAAGTAATTTACAACTAGTTCGAGAGAGATAACGATACACGAAACAATGGCGGACTCTCTATGATTTTCTGTGTTAACAGTAGCGTGAAATTATAACTCCCCAATATTCGTATATTACCTGTGGGAATCCAATAAATCAATGTGGTTTTGATAAAATTGTGTTTAATATATTCAATTCGTGCTTAACTTGCTTGAGCGGACAAACCAAATGACAATTGAAATGCTTTTTGTATTTCATTTAATAGATGATTAACGAATTTGTTTCCCAATATCTGTGTTTGTTGCAATAAAGTGGCAAGTAGACAGTGACGTAATTCTGGGACAACTGCCAGAGTGCCAGACCTTGTTTTCTTGGATCATGCGCGAAACCACCTGAAGGTTTGGGATATTATGATGACCTAACGAATGTTGCTCAAAGCTTCAAATCATTAACCAACAAATCTCTAAATCAGCAAAAGCTGCCATTACACACCTAGGGGAGAAAGTAATCTAATTCAAAATAAATTATGGCATTTGTAAAATTCATGAAGTCTCAATAGAGCCGTATTTACGAGGGCCATTATAATTTATGTGATATTATAACGAGTATATTTATATCCGGGTCGTTTCAATCGGGGGAGGGCGAGAGGGCTGGAATGAGGAATCAATGAGGCGTACGTCATCACTTCGACGATGGAGACGGCCAGAGACTTCGTACGTGGACATTGTGGTCGGCTAAGGAAATTTTATCTATACATCTATATCAATAAAATATACAATATTATAAAGAGGAAAGATTTGTATGTATGTTTGTAACGAATAGGCTCAAAAAGTACTGGACCGATTTAAAAAATTCTTTCACCATTTGAATGCTACATTATCACTGATTAATATAGGATATTTTAATAGGCTATATAACTAAACCCGTGCGGAGCAGGGGCTGACCGCTAGTATTTTATAAGTTTTATTTTTATAGAGCGGCAAACAGGCAAGTTGTCTGCTACTGGTAACCGTTATCGCCGCCTATGGACCTGCAACAGCCGTCGATGCTTTGCCAGCCCGGAGAAATGTTTGTAGATACTCTTTTTTTAAAACGCATTAAGTATTTCAAGGCGATGAGAAGTCAGAAAGAACTTAAAACGAGTCACTAAATTTTTATATTTAAGACTTTTATTTGCACTGATTACTCCGACCACAGACCACGTAAAGCTACTCTGACCAAAGACTCTGACTCCGACATTTACTACACATGTCAGCAATAAAATATTGAGTATTGACTCAACCATGGATATTAAGTCTCATAGGTTTTATGTTTCCTGTTAAATCCACTATCAATGCCAACAAAGCTGCAGTGTTACAATGCGCGGATAAAAATCACAATCTTGCGGGCAATCTGCCAGAACGCGTTAAACAAATGTGTAGTTTATGTGATAAGATAGTTTTCATGACTGCATTATCGCACTTCGCACTATTCATTAAAGAGAGAGAGAGAGAGAGAAACTGTTTCTATGTTTGTTTTATTCACGCAGATCAAATAAAAATGTAATCTGAGTTTTTAAACTACTGAGCCAATATAATGAAATTTTTGTGGGGCCACACAGAGAGCTTCCATAATAACAACAAAAAAAAACACGTAATTTGGTTCACAAATATCGGGGAGGAATAATATTTGGAATAATATTTTGACTGCCCCGGTGGCTCAGTTGGTAGTGAACCTATCTTCTGTGCTTGGGGGCGTGGGTTCGATTCCCATCTAGGACAAACATTTTTGTGATGAACATTTGTGTTTGTTCTATGTCTGGGTGTTAATATCTATTTAATTATGTATTTAAAAATATATATGTACGTATATCAGTTTCTGGCAGCCATATTACAAGCTTTGCATAGTTTGGGGTCAGATGACCGTGTGTGCAAAAATGTCCCAGATATTTATTTATTTAGTGTAAATACATAATATTTTATTATGTATATTAATATTTACATAATATTTTTAATACGGTTAAGGCCGCGAGCCATTTTTTATTAAAAAAAAAATTACCTTCTTCCTGAACAGGGTTATTTGTTTTAGGACAATCTTTAAAAGAAGTGATTACATTAAGTTTACTAAAAAGATATGCAAAAAAAGTGGTTTTTGATGTGGGAAAGCTGCCTGCGAGAGGATATTAGTTAATTAACAATAACCCTGTACACAGATACACAGAAACCTGGCTGTACTTGTACTTTACTTTCTACTATAGTCACCGCGTTACCAACTGAGTCGTAGGGCCATAAACGTCATACCATAAGACCTGTAAGTGCGAGCGAGATAGACAGAATAAGACACGTGGGTGCGAGCGAGATAGACAGACAATGATTTATGACCTGACGACTCAGATGGTAATACGTTTACTTTAGAACAGTTGATTCATTCAATCAGCATTATGGCAAGTGCCCTTCATTCTAATTCCTATAAAAGGCACAAGTATCTCGTATTACCCGACAATAAAGTCATTTTTCATCGAATAAGCTCTTAAATTTGATATTTGCAAATAGAGTTTCAATATGTATAAGACTGTTCTAGAGTCCTTATAAACTCGAGTAGGTAGAAGCGAAACGCTTCAAAGAAACAAGCACCTAGAACAAGGAAAAGATGAAAGCGGCGCCAATTCGATCGGCAACTTGCTTTTCAAAGCTTGGGCTCACAGCCATTGAACAAATCGTACCGTTCCCCTTTCCTGATAACTTCCATGCAAAATATAGACTTAATTTTCACTGCCATAAAAGTTGTTTTACTTTGAACTCGAAATTTTTGGAAACTTTACTAAAATTACAAAAATAAACTTAATTTTCAACGCTATAAAACCTGTTTTTCTTCAAACTTCACACCACCTATAACTCTAATATCGGTCTATACTTAGATAACAATATCAACTTAAATTTCAGGGCAATAAAACATGTTTTTGTTTGGACTACACGCCCTATATCCATGATGGATCGTGCGTATCGAAAGTGCCAATTCATTTGGCGCAGTTGATGGCTATGGTTTGAATTATTCAATGGAATAATATCCTAATTAGAGGGTAGTTTGTTCACAACCGCTGATGATTGAGTGCACGTTTGAATTAATTTTCTAGATTAATAACAAACAAAGCATTGAAATACCCACCACCTCCCACCGGATTAGCAAATTGAAGTGGCAGTAGGCAGGGCACATACCACGCAGAACAGATGGCCGATGGGGCCGAAAGGTTCTTGGAGACTACGGACTGTAAGCGTAGCGTACGACGTCCATCCACAAGATAGACAGACGACCTAAAAGAGACCGCAGTAATAGATAGCCAGTTGAAATTTTCACATAGTACGTATTGTTACGGCGGATTAACTTAGAAATACTAAAAAAGTAAAAAAGTTTGAACGAAAGAAAGGGGACACCCCTTTCTTTCTTCTCAAAGGGGGTTTTTTTGACGTATTTTTGTATATTAGCTCTAATGTAAGAACGGTAATACATACAAACGTGAAACTTGGCATGATTATAGTACACACTTTAAAGTATAACAACAAATAATAAATAATGGTCAAGTGCGAGTCGGTGACAAGTTTCTGTTCATTACCAAGTTATAACTAGCAATTTCGTTATTGAATTTAATGGTTGTACGGAACCCTCAGTGCGCGAGCCCGACGCACTTAGTCGGTTTATTTATTACCTTCAATCAAACATAAAATTTCAAAAACAAATTTCATAATTTACTAATTGCCAACGCCCTTTGAACTCCTTATTGCTGTGAGCAATATAACTCCATGAACTAGAGAGGAAGGTGTGTTTATTATTAATCCGGGAGGATGATCGCGGTAGACATCAAAGGTGTGGGCAGAGGGAATTATTCATAAGGAAATAAACTCAGAGCGGCGCGCGGCGGGCCTTACGGACAACTGCTGTTGCGGCACCAAACTAACGTTAATCAGCAAATCAGCAATCAGCAGATATAACTAACTTTCCTTTCCCTGTATTGTGAATAACTAAGTAAATTCGTTTAAGTTAATTGTATTTTGTATTTTTTATTCAACAGGGCCTCTTGGTGTTGGCTTCGGCCCCCCCAATGCCTCTCAAAGGTCCGGGCTAGACCCGTGTGTTAACAATACTTATATTTAAGCTTTAGAATTCTTTAGTTTATTTATATTTAGTATTATCTCTCAATTGATATTGGAACAACAACCGGCTACGTGATCTGACTCGCGGGTAATTTTGAGACTGCCAGTCATAGACGCAGACAGTGGCGCCGCCGGTGCATGTGATTGCTTGTTTGAATAGCCAATCGCAGGCATCGGCGTTCGCGCCGTCTGGGCATGATGGCGATAAGGAATGGTATAAAACGATGAAGAGTCAGACCACTAGCCCTCTGTTCTGTTTCGTACTTCGTGGCTTCACGTTAATTTAGTTGTTGAAGAAGTTAATTGTCCACTATAATAATTGTAACTGTAATAATATGATATAAAGTGAAATATAGAGGTGAAATGAATCATGTAAGTACAGTTTTATTACTTAAATCCTATCCCTGCCAGTGTAAGAGTAGGTAGAAACAGTGGTCCAACCAGGTTATGCATTACAAAATACTGGGTGTGCCATTATTTCAGAAACGGGATGAACTAAAAACGCCCTGTAATAAAAATAATAATAATTAAAACTAATAATATACATGATGCTGTGTAGCCAATTTGTTTAATTAGAAGTGTGTTAACCTATTCATTTGCATTCAAAAACGAAAATTGATCTGGGATTCTTGTTAGTACTTACTGGTCGACCTAGATCGAGACTATCTAGTGATACTGGCTTAATTCCAGATTAATATTATAGTCAGTTTTTGGATGAATTCAATCGGCTACCCTCCGATTGGGTTCATTCGCTATTAGCGACACTATTGGAGTTGCATGCAAATGATAAAATTGATACCAAAGTTTGATATTTTATTTTTATATATATATTTTTTTTTGTAAGTATTCATTGGTCCATACTCAGAATTGAGAGAATGCTGGGTGGGGTTATGCTATAATGGATAAATTTGATGAAAGTTGCTTTCTGATAGCCAATTTGGAGACTACCAATACTGCAGTTTTTTTACAAGCTTTATTCAATTTGTCCTATTGATAGTATGTATGTACGTTCGTATAGTTAGGAGGAATCTTGCAACTGATTTTTAGACCAGTTATCCTCAACCGATTGAGCTAACATTTTGGCATACCAATTACTTATTTGTGTAAGTTTGGTGAGAATGCAATGCTATGGTACCTAACCTACCATCGAGCTGGTCTAATGATGGAAATAGAAGGTGGCCATAGAAACTCCTAAACGATCGAACCCCGTTGAGTTTGGGTTCATTAGGTTGGTCTTCCCAGGCACCTTTGGTCCTAGGTGATAAATTCAATATGGCGAACGCCCCAAGATGGCGAACAAAATGTTATCTACCATCTTGATATGGGTATAAAATTAAAGTTTTTGCTGAGAAGGATTCGTAAAAGCTTGTTCAAGTAATTCTTTTTTTTAATCATTTCATTTCTTTATGAATACATGCTTGCTGACTGGGATTCAAGAGTGAAAATTTATTATTGGCTGTGTTAATAAATAGTTTTGTCATCCTAGTTAGCGTTTGTCAAATTATCTGCGCTACTACCAGTACTACTACCAGAACTACTATCAATTCTACTGCCAGTTCTACTACCAGTACTACTACCAGTACTACTACCAGTACTACTACCAGTACTACTACCAGTACTACTACCAGTACTACTACCAGTACTACTACCAGTACTACTACCAGTACTACTACCAGTACTACTACCAGTGCTACTACCAGTACTACTACCAGTACTACTACCACTACTACTACCAGTACTACTACCAGTGCTATTACCAGTGCTACTGCAGCTACTTACAATTCTAGCCAATCTGATCTTAATTTAGGCCTCAGTTTTTGCTCAGTGACTTTGCGCGAATAATCTCAATTTCAGGAAAACTCGAAACTCTAGAGGGCGTACGAGCCGCCGACCTCTATTACCGGACATTAGAGCGAACACGTGATTGGGCGCTGCAAGCTGAACACCTCAATGGAAAGCAAGCTGTGCACCGAACGCGCAGCAGAGCTGTGCCTCACGTCGAGCCCTGTTCCTGCGACCGGGCTGTGCACCGCTCGCGCAGCAGAGCTGCGCCTCACGTCGAGCCCTGTTCCTGCGACCGGGCTGTGCACCGCTCGCGCAGCAGAGCTGCGCCTCACGTCGAGCCCTGTTCCTGCGACCGGGCTGTGCACCGCTCGCGCAGCAGAGCTGCGCCTCACGTCGTGCCCTGTTCCTGTGACCGGGCTGTGCACCGCTCGCGCAGCAGAGCTGCGCCTCACGTCGTGCCCTGTTCCTGTGACCGGGCTGTGCACCGCTCGCGCAGCAGAGCTGCGCCTCACGTCGAGCCCTGTTCCTGTAACCGGGCTGTACACCGCTCGCGCAGCAGAGCTGCGCCTCACATCGAGCCCTGTTCCTGCGACCGGGATGTGCACCGCTCGCGCAGCAGAGCTGCGCCTCACGTCGTGCCCTGTTCCTGTGACCGGGCTGTGCACCGCTCGCGCAGCAGAGCTGCGCCTCACGTCGTGCCCTGTTCCTGTGACCGGGCTGTGCACCGCTCGCGCAGCAGAGCTGCGCCTCACGTCGAGCCCTGTTCCTGTAACCGGGCTGTACACCGCTCGCGCAGCAGAGCTGCGCCTCACATCGAGCCCTGTTCCTGCGACCGGGATGTGCACCGCTCGCGCAGCAGAGCTGTGCCTCACGTCGAGCCCTGTTCCTGCGACCGGGCTGTGCACCGCTCGCGCAGCAGAGCTGCGCCTCACGTCGAGCCCTGTTCCGGCAATCAAGCTGAGAGTCACGTGGAACACCAACATGAATCGCCAGTGGTGAGTCCGCTACGTATAATAGTAATTCATGCCTGACTGAACTTGCAGCTATTCTTAAATTCATTTCAAACAATAGTTTCGGAAAATTACCATACACAACACAACACGCACAACACGACATACACCACACAACACGATTGCCGAGTTTGACCCATCAAAACAGGAACGTTGGATGTTGGCTTCATAAGGTTGCTAGTCTATCGGTTTTTTTTTATCGGACACATTTCGGAGAGTGTGCATCGGATCTGCACGATCTAATTCCCTCCTGCCATTTTTCTATCGGACTGCCAGAGCGGGCACGAAAAGTCTTCACCGCCTTATGGTTGATATTCCGAAAACCCGTACGAAGCGCTTTGATTCCACATTTATTATGCGAACTGCTAGTCTGTGGAATTCGCTGGCTGTACTATGACTATGACTATGAATGGGTGTTCCCCGATGGTTACAATCTGGGCGTCTTCAAATCACAAGTGAATCGGTTCCTTCTAGGCAAGCGTACTCCAACGTAGACCGCATCATTGCTTAACATCAGGCGTGATGGTGGTCAAACGCAAGTCTAATATAAGGTTAACGAGTGTGCGACCATTTATATAGTTGGAAGGACAAGCAAATTGCCCATTTTTGCATTGCCAAAACTAAATGGCACATCTTAAAGGTGGTACGAAGGTCTTCCATTTGTCCTGCTTTCATGAGTCGAGTGGGAGGATAAACTTTCAACTGCTTTCCCATCCAAAGATAATTATAACCAAATGTTTAGATTGATTTTTGATTTTAAAAGTTCTTTATTCATCACAGTCCAAGAAATTGTATACACCAATATTGTATACATGACTTTATCAGGCTAACAACACCTCTGTTAGTCTTTTAAAAAAAAAAACCTAGGTTTAATTATAAAAACATTTAAAACCATGAAGTAAAAAAAAAAAAAAAAAAAAGTTAAATGGTTAGAGACATGATAGCTAAGAGAGCCCAGTTCACTGACTCGCTAGAAGAATACTTCTACCAGAAACTGGTTCTTAGTAATAGGTGTGGTATAGCGGATAGACAGGCCGTAGACTGTTTGCTGCATGGTATTGACAATCGGTCTGTTCAACTTGGTGCTGAAGCAACGCAATTCAACGACCCCAATAAACCTTACTTGCCGTAATGCTCGTAGCATCAAAATAAACGCTGACCGGTTAATAGGGCAACCTGTGCGTCAATCTAACTTTTTGCATAGTCCTGCCTACTGTTTTAATTGTGAGAAGGAGGGTCATACTGTCTCGCAATGCACGCAGCCTGTAAAAAGATGTATATTGTATTAAGTGCAGTAGAGTTGGCCACGACACTGAAAATTGTTTTTTCATGCCTAGAAACGAAACATCTGACAAAAAGTAACGCACATAAGTAGTGATAGCAAGTTCATGCCTTCCTCTGAATGTTTGCCACCGATTACGCCAAAACCCATCGATGCGTCTGAGCCCAATCAAATGTATTCCAAGACTACCTTTGTGAATGGTTGTGCAATTCAATCGTAATATGAGTTTGGGAGTGAAAGTTCGATGATACATTCGTTTGAAGTCCAAAATAATTAATTGGCTTGGATTGTACATCTGATGAACTTGATTTTTTACGAATGATTTTGGCAATTCTGTCGTACATTGCATGGGAAGGCAGATAGTAAAAGTTGTTATCGATGATGTAGGTGCAAAGTTGGACCTCTTTATAGTTCCTGATGGAGTTATACGTACCTGTCCTATAATTAATAGGCCAGACTTTCACAGAACAACCACATACACACCCTCCGCCAGATTATACAGAAGAGGCCTGAGGAGTATAATCGGCCTTTATGTCTAGCGTTTGTGAACTATGAGAAAGCCTTTGATTCAATCGAGACCTGGGCAGTTTTGCAGTACCTCCAGCGTTGCCATATCGGTTATGGGTTCCTATATCGAAGTGCTGAAGTGTTTGTTTAGAAAAGCCACCATTTTTATCCGATTACGAAACGAGAGCACAGAACCAATCTAATTGCAGAAAGGTGTGAGACAGGGAGATGTTATCTCTCCGAAACTGTTCACAAACGCATTGGAGGATGTTTTCAAGCTCTTAGACTGGAACGGATTCGGCATCAACATCAATGGCGAATACATCACTCACCTTCGTTTTGCCAATGATATAGTCATCATGGCATAGTCGCTGGAGGATCTCAATACGATCGATACGATGCTCAGCGACCTCAGTAGCCTTTCCCAACAGGTGGTTCTCTAAATGAACATGGACAAGTCAAAAATCATGTCTAATGTTTTACCCGTACCGGTAGTCATTGGGAACAATACTCTCGAAGTTGTTGACCATTACACCTATCTTGGACAGATTGTTCAGTTAGGTAAGTCCAACTTAGGCAAAGAGGTCGCCCGTAGAATTCAACTCGGATTGACAGCGTTCGGGAAATTTCGTGGCATCTTTTCTTCCAAGATACCGAATCTGATGATGACGACGATGTTGATGATGATGATTATGATGATAATGATGATGATGGAAGGACACCTTGTGGAGAACACTAGTCCGTTGACAGCATTTACCTTGCCAAAGGATCTCCTCATTGCACTTGGTCTGGTGGTCCAGTTGGATGACACGCATACTGTCCTAAGTAGATGGTAAGAAATCTGGTATGTTACATTCTAGAGAAAAAGCTGAGATCCTTTTTGATACAGTCAGTGCTGCCCACGTTAGCTCATTTGTCCGCAGCACAAGGGGGGGTATATTTACCATTTGGTATTAATTGATGCGTTCACAAAATGGGTTTTTTTAAGCCTGAAAAAAAAAAAAAAAAAAAAAAAAAAAAAAAACACAAGTCCAGTACTGGGTTATACGACTTTGATAGGCATCAAATTCAAGATACGCCACTTACCCAAAGGCAACCGAGGGTCGGTTGCGTCTGTTCAGACTTCAGACTCTTTAGTAATATCAAGTGACAAAACTGAACCATGGTTAGCATTTGACAGGCTGCCCGACTCCTCTAGCAACAGTGAATAGGATACTGCGTTTTAATAACCGCTTTATAACTGTTATGTTACAAATTGTCACTTTTCAGATTCGGAGTACTCATAATATTCATAAATTTCATATTAATAAATGCATAGTATTCATAAATAAAAATTACTGTAAAATACCCCCTGGGTTATGTTTAAAGTCCGTACAAATTCGTGATATCTACTACAAATAAAATTTAAAGCATAAAATCTAAATATCACGCGGTCTCTGTTTATCTTATCTGATCACTAGCTGACCTGACAGACGTTGACCTGTCTTAGTGTTTGAAGACGCAAAGTTAAAATTGTAAATCTTATTTTTTTACACCTTGGGTTACATTATTGGAGTTTTAGTTTATTTTTTTTGAAAATATAATATAGCATATATTACCTGGGGATAGTGTAGCTTCCTAACAGTGAAAGAATTTTTCAAATCGGTTCAGTATTTTCGGAGCCTATTCAATGCAAACAAACAAACAAATAATCAAATCTTTTCTCTTTATAATATAATAGTATAGATAGACCATTTTAATTTATGGAACGCATATAAAGCTCGTCGTTTATTTATTTACCATGTATATCAGTTGCGCGGAAGCTATCCGTCGTATGTACACAACCTTTATTAATATTTTATTGAACGCGAACAATGCCCGTCGTTAATTCATTAATTTATCTTGTATTTCAGCCACGCGGAATCTACCCGTCGTATCTGAGTATACATAATCTTAATAATATATTGTGGAACGCGGAATTTACCCGTCGTTCATTAATTTACCTTGTATTTCAGCCACGCGGAATCTACCCGTCGTATCTGAGTATACATAACCTTAATAATATATTGTGGAACGCGGAATTTACCCGTCGTTCATTAAATTGTCTTGTATATCAGCCACGCGGAATCTACCCGTCGTATCTGAGTATACATAACCTTAATAATATTTTGTGGAACGCGGAATTTACCCGTCGTTCATTAAATTGTCTTGTATATTAGCCACGCGGAATCTACCCGTCGTATCTGAGTATACATAACCTTAATAATATTTTGTGAAACGCGGAATTTACCCGTCGTTCATTAAATTGTCTTGTATATCAGCCACGCGGAATCTACCCGTCGTATCTGAGTATACATAACCTTAATAATATTTTGTGGAACGCGGAATTTACCCGTCGTTCACAGATTTGTCGTACAAATCAGTCACGCGGACTTTGTCTGTCGTATCTGATCATACTTTAGCTCTATGAATAGCACGCGGATTCTATCCGTCGAGAATGTGTGATTTATTGTATAACTTAAACTTTAATTAGTACCTAATTTCCAATCAATCATGTATTTCACCAAGTTCACACCCAAGTTTCATCACACCCTCACCGATCTCATAATAGCATATGAACTATTGATTTACTATGTACATCCATTGCTTTTATTTATTTTAAATTTACACCCATTTATTTGAACTAAACATATTAAACTTAACGCAATAAGGTTAATTCAATGAGGTTCCCACGACACGGGCCTAGAGCCTAGTGTCGCCACTGCATACTCGAACCTGAATATCAATAAGGTGTTATAAAGTGTTATAACACCTTAAGAATTGGCTATAATTTTTAAATGTTAATTAATATAAAAACTTCCATTCTTTATAACTTTATGTAATCTTTTACTCATGTTTTTATAGCTGTGTAAATGTTCATGTAACTGACTCTTAATAAAATAAAAATATCTTATCTAAGTAAAATAACTTAATTTGTTAATGGAAGATTATAATTAATCTATTCTAGTAAATGGTACCGCTGGTTCTTCTGGCTCTATATTTTTGTATTCCATGTAAAATATTTTTCCCCTCGTGGTAAAGAACTTAAAATTAGATGATATAAGCTCTTAATAAATAATTTTTGATAATTTCCTCAAATGTATAAATTTAGACATAAGATATATTATAACTTAGTGAATAAATAATTAGTTAAAATAGGTTGTAATCATTATCTCTTTACACATGTCATGTATAAATTAAGCAGAGTAGGTATGTATGGTTAAGTTAAATATTGATTATTAACGGTATATATTATGATAATAAAATTATGATTAATTTATAGATACAATATAGTATGAGGACATACTATGATATTGGATGGCCGACTGTTAACAATACTTATATTTAAGCTTTAGAATTCTTTAGTTTATTTATATTTAGTATTATCTCTCAATTGATATTGGAACAACAACCGGCTACGTGATCTGACTCGCGGGTAATTTTGAGACTGCCAGTCATAGACGCAGACAGTGGCGCCGCCGGTGCATGTGATTGCTTGTTTGAATAGCCAATCGCAGGCATCGGCGTTCGCGCCGTCTGGGCATGATGGCGATAAGGAATGGTATAAAACGATGAAGAGTCAGACCACTAGCCCTCTGTTCTGTTTCGTACTTCGTGGCTTCACGTTAATTTAGTTGTTGAAGAAGTTAATTGTCCACTATAATAATTGTAACTGTAATAATATGATATAAAGTGAAATATAGAGGTGAAATGAATCATGTAAGTACAGTTTTATTACTTAAATCCTATCCCTGCCAGTGTAAGAGTAGGTAGAAACAGTGGTCCAACCAGGTTATGCATTACAAAATACTGGGTGTGCCATTACGTGAAAGTATCGAAATAATAATTATAATATTTGGGACATTTTGGCACACACGGTCATCTGACCCCAAACTAAGCAAAGCTTGTGATATGGCTGCCAGAGACTGATATACATACATATATAGTTTTAAATACATACTTAAATAGATATTAACACCCAGACATAGAACAAACACAAATGTTCATCACATAAATGTTTGTCCTACGTGGGAATCGAACCCACGCCCTCAGGCACAGAAGGTAGGTTCACTACCAACTGGACCAACGGGCTATCAAACGGGTTAACAAAATTGTAGTCAAATATAATAAAAGTCACGGAACATCGTGTCCGTGGAGTTGCATTAAAAAAAAAAGTTTAAATCCGCTCAGTTGGAAAATCACGCGACCGCAAACCGTATCTAGGCGCGTTAAGGTTCACGTTCGCGTGTTTTTCCAACTGAGCTGATTTAACTTTAATTTGGTGCCGCAATAGCAGTTGTCCGTAAGGCCTCTGGCCCCCGCCAGTATTGTGGAACCCGCTACGTGAAAATGGAAATATATCGGATCACTCCAGATCAATTACTAAACAATTACATGACGTATTTTTCTTCAATCAGACGTAATTTCATTGAATTTCACTGAAAATATAACTTACTAGCTGATACCCGCTACTTCGTACGCGTAGAGCTCGGCCTTCGGCCTCGCTACTACGACCCGCTCCAGGAACACAAAATTTCATCCAAATCGGTCCAGCCGTTTACTCACCGTTTAAACCTTCCCTAGACCTCCACGAACATTTCGAATGCAAAACCGTGGAAATCGGTTCGTGCGTTCTGGAGTTATAGCGTCAGGAAGGAAAACCCGACTTATTTTTATATAGTAGATGAACCGATTTTTATAAAGAACCACCGGGGAGGCCAAAGTTCAGCAGTGGACGTCTTCTAGCTGATGATGACGATAAAAGATAGCAAACAAAAAAAAACTTTCCACTTTTGTCGGGTCAAAAATGTGTTTTTTTTTAAATGCCATAGGTGGCAAACAAGCAGACGGACTGCCTGATGGTAAGCAGTCACCGTCGCCTATGGATACTTGTAATACCAGAGGCATTACAAATACTTGTAATGATTAGTACTCAGCACTGGACGATTACCACTAGATGGACCGACGACATAGTGAGAGTCGCTGGCATCCAGTGGATGCAGAAGGCAGGTTGTCGTTCAGTGTGGAGGTTAAAGGGGGAGGCCTATGTTCAGCAGTGGACGTCTTCTGGCTGATGATGATGATGATGTTTAGCGAACTTACCAATGTCTGCTAAATTTATCTCGCAGTACCTGGAACAACACGGGCGGTTATTATTATTCATACGCTTTTTATTATTCCTCCCTCAAATAACAATGTTGGGCGCAACAACACGCTCCATCGTATGTGCCAGTTATATAATGATTTATTATCCACTAGCGGTCCGCCCTGGCCCCGCACGGGTACAGTTATATAGCCTATTAAAATCGCCTATATTAATCAGTGATAACGTAGCATTCAAATGGTGAAAGAATTTTTTAAATCGGCCCAGTACTTTTTGAGCCAATTACAAACATACATACAAATCTTTCCTCTTTATAATCTATACTAATATTATAAAGAGGAAAGATTTGATTGTTTGTTTGCTTGTTTGTTTGCATTGAATAGGCTCCGAAACTACTGAACCGATTTGAAAAATTCTTTCACTGTTGGGATGCTGCACTATCCCCGGTTTACATAGGCTATATATCCCGGCTTCGCCCGTGCAAAGCAGGGGCGGCCTACTAGTCTACTATATAAAAATAAGCCGGGTTTTCCTTCCTGACGCTATAACTCCAGAACGCACGAACCGATTTCCACGGTTTTGCATTCGTTGGAAAGGTCTCGGGCTCCGTGAGGTTTATAGAAGTCATCTGGTGGCGAAACGGAGTTCGCCGGGTTTGCTAGTATTGTATAGATGTATAGACTAACATAACTGTGACGACCTTCATATTTTTCATTTGAATGTGTTAAATTTAAAATAATACTTAGAACAAATATTTAAGTAGTTTATTTAAAACGTTTTATTGTAAAAACATGATTTGTTAACAATGCTATGTACAATGTTTGGATTAGCAAATTTATAATGCTTTTTTCTATACCTACTCGTTTTTAAATTTATAAGCATAGTTTGCTGTGTTCTTTTTACCGAACTATATTAAATAAAATAAAAATTAAATTAAACTATGAATAAATAAAAACATAAAAAAGTTAATTATCAGCGCTTCATGTTCCCTTACGTTCCTATTCTAATGACGCTCTCAGAGAGTATGGGCCATAAAAAAGTAATTACGATCGAAAATGCATGACGTCGAATTTATGCCACCACGCTCTAAATTTAAATATTCGGACTTACATTATTTGCCTCTTTTTTCATTTCAACAAATTCAAATCTATCAAATCAGTTTTAGTATAGTCAAGGATCTTCCTTGGTAAATGTTTCGCCAGAATCGAAACCTACTATAAAAGTCTAAGTAGAATATTTTTCTAATAACATCTAACCATAGTGAATAGAGTCCTCAAAGGTAGGCAACGCACTGACAATGCAAACAATGCAATGTAACAATGCAATGTAGCAATGCAATGCAATGTTCCAACATTGTACTTAAGATGATTGCGACTAGACTGGACTGCCTTTACCTCCGGCATTGCTGCGATAGACATGTCGCGGTATCCATGCCGGAGAGAAACTACTACACTGATTGTGACTTAAATTGACATTGACCTTAGATAACTGTATTTATGACTTCATTTTATTATTCTGACCTTGTGTATTTTGACTTGTTTTAATTTTATTGTGTTTATGTTGTTTTAATTTTTTAATAATGTATAATTTTGATGTTCTTATATGGGTTAAGCCTGAAATAAATGAATTTTGAATTTGAATTTGAATGCCCCGGGTATTGTAGGTGTCTATAGGCAGCGGTGACCACTTACCATCAGGTAGGCTTGTTTGCCACTTATTCTATAAAAAAAATAAAAAAAAACATATACCTATACCTAGCTTAGATTCATTCACAAAAATCTGTTATAGTGCAAAGAATCTCGTTAAGTGTAAATTATTGGGTACTTCGAGAGATTTAAAAATAAGCCCATAATAAAACGGAGTTACGTTACTTATACCTACTATTATAACTATTCTGTGACAAATCGTAGCATAAAAACTCTGATCACGTAGCTACACCGTAGATGACTGTACGTGCTACGACACCTACGCCGTAGCACTATCGTAGTTTTTTTTTTTTTTGCCTACGCGTTTTATTTTATGGTGGATAGGCCTAGACGATTACAGGTCGATGAAAGAAGTTACACGCCTAGAATTGGAAGGAGCTCTCAACTGAAGCTGTCGGAACATCCGGCGCTGAGGGACAGATTTCCGACTTGTGGGTTGGTCACCGTTTACAGATTCGTGTGCACGCATCAATTAACGGGAATTGAGAGATTCAGAGAGGATTAATCAAAGGGATGTAATTCCAAGGATTATACTCAACAGTACTCAAGAATAAAGATAGGCAATTTTGAATAGGGCCTTCTGTGGTTTGAATTGAAAAATATTCAAATGCCACAAAATTTATTTGAGTAAAAAGTTCGTTTATATTTGTTAAATGCCACTTAAGTGAATTGTAATCGTAAGCTGTATAAACGACCTTAATGAAACGTTTTTAATTTAAAAAAAATAACAAATGAACGTTTTATTGAACCTGCAAAATAATAAATTTTAACAGCACAAAGGATTTTGTCTGCAAAACTAAACCCTAATTTGCATTTCGCATTATCAAAGCAAAAACTGTAAAAGAATGCTTTAAATATATTTACCCTTGAACAAAACTAAAGCAATACATTCTACATTGAATAGTATTATACGTAGGTATAGAATAGTCATATGTATTTAAAAAAATATATTTATCTACTAGCGGTCCGACCCGGCTCCGCATGGGCATAGTTATATAGCCTATTAAATTAGCCTATATTAATCAGTGATAATGTAGAATTCAAATGGTGAAAGAATTTTTTAAATTGATCCAGTACTTTTTGAGCCAATTCGTTACAAACAAATCAAATCTTTCCTCTTTATAATAAAAAAATATATTATATATATTATATTAATATATAATATTTTTTTATATTATTTTATACTAGTGGTCCGCCCCTGCTTCGCACGGGTATAGATTATAGCCTATGTTACCCGGGGATAGTGTAGCTTCCCAACAATGAAAGAATTTTTCAAATCGGTTTAGTAGTTTCGGAACCTATTCAATGCAAACAAAAAAACAAACAAACAATCAAATCTTTCCTCTTTATAATATTAGTATGGATTAATATATAAAATATAAATATAATAATATAGAAGTCTCTGGCAGCCATATTAGAAGCTTTGATTAGTTTGGGGTCAGATGACCGTGTGTGCAAAAATGTCCCATTTTTTTTTATAGTTCATTAAAATTCACCTTCAGATAAAAACGCTGGCTGGAGATGAATTCGTTCATAAAGTTAGTAAATACGTTCACAATGTTAAACAAAAATGTATATCCGAGAATATGAACAGAAATTTTAATTACAACTCGTCATTAGAGCTTGCCAGAGGGAAATTTTAAATTTCATAATTGGCGACGAAATTGTATTTTTTGGAGTGTTGTGAAGGCGGCGTTTTAACTTTTTCAATACTAAGTGGACAGGTACACGGGATGATGTACTCGCAACACCCAATAGAATTTAATTTAAGGGTTTATTTTTTAAAATTTCGACAGACGGATAGACGGACAACAAAGTAATCCTATAAGGGTTCCATTTTTTCCTTTTGAGGTACGGAACCCTAAAAAGTGGGAGAAACACGGAGACATTTGAACATGAATGATAATTGTACTAAGACAAATCTCCCTTGTTTATCTGATCTGAGAGTGTGAAGCAATTTTAATTTTGCATTTGCCAACTTACAGCCATTATCTAAGTAAAAAATTGATATTGATATTTTTATTAATAATTATAAAAAATTACATGTCAAATTAATCATATTACAAACAACATTAGATTAGGTCATACATTCAATAACAATTATAATAATGTTATTAGTAACAAATAAAACGAAAATAATAATATTAATTATTAGGTACATCAAAATAGGTAACAAAAACTTATCATCAGAATAAATAACAAACAACACTTAAGTACAGCTTAAGTCGTTATTCGATGTTTGGAACGAACTCCTCGACGGTGTATGGTGCCATGTCAGTTAGAAATAGCTTGAGTTTGTTCTTAAATATAGATAGAGACTTCGCTTTTCGTATGAACATGGGCAAAGAATTAAATAATTGAGCACCAATGACCCGCGCGCACTTTTCTGATTTTGATAAGTGATGTGCTGGGGTAGTTAATTGATTGGTAGACTAGGCCAATTCATCATAATCAGCCTTTTAACAGTCCACTGCTGAACTTTTAGCCTACCCCCGAAAGGGTGATTTGGGCCATATCCACCACGCGGATCAATCCACTGCGGGTTGGTGGATTCACATACGCCATTGAATTCCTTCTCCGTACGTATGCAGGTGTCCTCACGATGTTTTCCTTCACCGAAAAGCCAGTGGTATGAAAATCCGTACATAAGCTCCAAAGAGCTCATTGGTACGGGCCCGGGGCTTGAACCCGAGACCTCACGCTTTCAAGTCTAGCGGTCTCCCAAATGGGCTATCACGGTTGTTAGGCCAATTACAAGATACAGATTGAAGGTCACTGACTCCAGTTCGCAATTCATTTCTAGCAAGCCACAATAGTACATAGCTGCTCTGCCTAATCCTATCTATCACAGGCTGAGTGGGTAACCCTAGTGTCGACGTCAGCTTGCCCTTTCATTGTTGTTCCAGGGCAAACATCCAGGCCGTTCGACGGAGGGACTATCCGAACCACTTTCCATGGAAACAAAACAGATAAAAATAAATAAATAAATATTCGGGACATTTTTGCACACACGGTCATCTGACCCCAAACTAAGCAAAGCTTGTGATATGGCTGCCAGAGACTGATATACATACATATATAGGTTTAAATACATACTAAAATAGATATTAACACCCAGATATAGAACAAACACAAATGTTCATCACACAAATGTTTGTCCTAGGTGGGAATCGAACCCACGCCCCTAAGCTCAGAAGGCAGGTTCACTACCAACTGGACCAACGGGCTCTCTGATATATGTATAAAGGGAAATGAAGTAAGCATTTATTGGATCTGTCATCTGCAGCTTTTATTTACAACTGTTAATAGCACCCGTCACATATAAGCAGTTACTTTAAAAACTTTTTACACTGTAATACCGCTTTATGGTTGATATTCCGAAAACCCGTATGAAGCGCTTTGATTCCACATTTATTATACGAACTGCTAGTCTGTGGAATGCGCTGGCTGAATGGGTGTTCCCCAATAGTTACAATCTGGGTGTTTTCAAATCACGAATGAATTGGTTTCTTCTAGGTAGCGTGCTCCAACGTAGACAGCATCATCGCTTAACATCAGGCGTGATGGCGGTCAAACACAAGCCAATTACTTATAAAAAAATAAATAAAAAAAATCATACACTTTCTATGCCAATGTTATCAGAGCTTTTTGTGAATGTTCACAATTAGCAATGGAAAAATATACATTTTAATTAACAAAATTTTAATTCAGCTTGTTTTAATGAAGTTGAACGGTGAAGATTTCAAAAAACTATCATCATCATTATCAGCCAGAACACGTCCACTGCTGAACATAGGCTTCCCTCTTTAACCTCCACACTGAACGACAGCCTGCCTTTTGCATCCACTGGATGCCCGCGACTCTCACAATGTCGTCGGTCTATCTAGTGGGAGGCCTCCCTACGCTGCGTCTTCCGGTTCGTGGTCTCCACTCAAGAACTTTTCTTCCCCATCGGTTATCGGTAGATTTCAAAAAACGATGCCGTATTTAAAATCCATAATCTACTTCGTTAAAGTAATAATCGCCTATTTTCTAATGGAAACGCTTAACTTTCCATTTCCCGGTAAATCATTTCCATTTCCACGAAATTATCCTAATGGCCTACACCGGAGCTGTCTGCTACGACGTATCTACATTGCTACGACTTAGCACTTACTTACAACGGAGATGTTTTAAGACTTTTCTGGACTTTTTCGTCTGGAAATGCTTAATTAAAAATGCTACGTAATTTCTGGCTAAATGCTTGCTTGGTTAGATTATAGCCTTGGTAGTTAGAACTAGAGAGTATTCAGGCCGCCAGTGGCTAACCAATATCGGTCACCTATAATTTAATATATCATTCGAATTACAGTAGCGCTCAGCAATACTATACTAAACGCATTACCATCTGAGTCGTCAGGTCATAAATCATTGCTCATCTCATCTCGCTCGCACCCACATGTCATATCTGTCTATCTCGCTCGCACTTAAAGGTCTTATGGTATGACGATTATTGCTCGACGACTCAGTTGGTATCGCGGTGACTAAAGTCACGGTCACCATCCAAAACCTGGTCGCGCCAAATGTTATTTAGCTTTGCCAACATAGAATCATTATAGAAATATACGGGGTGTAAGGGGAACACTCTCGAAGCCAAAATAAGGTAATTGTACTCATCATTATGAACAACTTTTACTATGGGACCAGCCCTGAAATAGCGAAAAAAATATCAGCTGTTCTATAGAAAACGGTCATTGACACTCGACAAAATGTATGGAACAGCTGTTTTTTTTTTCGCGATTTCAGGGCTGGTCCCATTGTAAAAGTGGTTCATAATGATGAGTACAATTACCTTCTTTTGGCTTCGAGAGTGTTCCCCTTACACCCTGTATACTAGTGATAAAAGAAACAAAACTTTATTGGCATAGCGCCCAATTGATTCAGTTTTATTATTTCAGCATTGAGGATCGCTCGAAATATCAAGTTCTAACAATTTCCGGAAAGATAATTTTAATTGCTCTTCGTTTTTAACAGACCATGTTTTTGGTTATTTTCTGTTTTTTACCTGCTCCCTGCTGTTTACGTAGCTGGTAACATTATCGTGTTTTTATTTGTAACGCAAATGTTTTTGTTTCTTTTAAATTGCCTGTGTGTTTACGTTAGTATCCAATATCATGTTTACGCAATTATCTTGCTAATGTATACCTGTTTTAATGGCAGTATTACGTGGAAAACATCGATGTTGTGAATTATTACGAAGTTAGAAGGAACAGCTTGTTACAAATTGTTTTTATAAAAGACATAATTTCTTTTGTTTAAAAAATAGGCCCACCACAAACTAATACCGTATAGTAATGAAACTCATGTCGATTTGTTCCTCATAATCTCTAGATTTAGTGGTAATATTAGCTATATCCGATCAAACCGGAATATTGACAATAGCCGATTACTATGGCCACTGTTGTAAAATATGGTCTATTTATTTTCGTATAAAAATTCCTAAGCATGCATCCTTTTTCGTATTAAAAACGTTCCGGTGTGAAAAAAAAGTGACTTTATAAGGGAAATGAATGAATTGTGGTAAAAATCACATATATTATTCTGTATGTTATTATTCCGGTTTCATTTTTACCTTATCTTTCGTCCAAATGATACAAAAAAAAAAGATGAATTTTATAGTGTTATACCCATCAATATATGGTAAATTCGGTGGGCCTGGAAGAAATTGTCTTCTTTGAATATCAAAAATATGATAGGAATGTGCGTAATATATAGAAACACTAGGTTAATGTGAATAGTGATGCCGAATTTTGATAAATCCATCAAGTCCGACAACGCTGATGAAAAGTGACGAAGCGGTAACGTCTGCCCATGGAAAACTTATTCAAGCAAATACCACGGTTGCCTGGAAGAGATCGCTTTGAGCCATAAGGCGGCCTGTTAAAAGTCTAGATATGATTTTTATTGTAATGTTTATGTTATCCTTGTTTTGTGGTATTTTAATAAAGATATATTGTATTGTATTGTGCCACCACACATCATCAGTTTAGGTTTGGAGAGCAATGGTGGTAGCATGTGCGCTTTATTATCTGACGGCACCCGGTTCGATCCTCGACCCTGCACCAGTGACTTATTTAGTAGTAGTACTTAAATAAATTATGTGCAGTTTGGATGCCATCGTTCAATAGCGGTGAAGGAAAACATCGTGAGGAAACCGGTATCTCCAAGAACCTTAAAAAGTTCAAACACATATGACATTCATGAATATGCACTGAGCCAGCATGGTGAATTAAAGCCCATCCTCTCTGAGAGAAGGCCTATGTCCCAACATCGGTAACATGGTATGCTGATGATGATGATCATCAGTTTTACCATCAGTTCTACCTCTTTAGAGTACATAGACATAGATATAATTTACTTGTGGCAAAAAAATACAGGACCCGGGTATGTCCTAAAACTGCGACCAGAACCACCGGAGGCAGCAGCGTCCTGTTAGTACACGGTGAACGTACTGCGATCTCCAAGCCGCCTGCCAAGCGTGGGGATTATGGCAACACCCCTCTCTAAGAGGGAGGCCTTGTTCAGCAGTGGACACTTAATGGCTGATAATGTATGTATGTAAAAAAATACAATGAACACAATATACAATGGAAAATAAAATTAATCTTTTTGTCTCAATCCGGATCCAACTCAGCATGATGCCGGTCGTTAACAACCGGCGCTGGTCTTCAGTTGGCAACGGAACCACCAAAGCCAGGAACTAGGAGGTTACCAAACGAAGTAAAAAACTTTACAACTTGAACGTGTGCACGCATTTAGTAACAACAAACTAAGGATAAGATACATTTCGGAGAGTGTGCATCGGATCTGCACGATCTAATTCCCTCCTGCCCATTTTTCTATCGGACTGCAAGAGCGGGCACGAAAAATCGTCACCGCTTTATGCATGGTTGATATTCCGAAAACCCGTACGAAGCGCTTTGATTCCACATTTATTATGCGAACTGTTAGTCTGTGGAATTTGCTGCCTGAATGGGTGTTCCCAGATGGTTACAATCTGGGTGTCTTCAAATCACGAGTGAATCGGTTCCTTTTAGGCAAGCGTGCTCCAACGTAGACCGCATCATCGCTTAACAATCCAAGCCTATTATTTATTTTTAAAAAAGGCAAGTTCGCCTGCTCAGGCTGGTCTCTGCGTGTATAGTAAGCCTTACGATTGTTCTATATGAAGTAGGTTTGTAGGCTCGTACTTCCAACAAGATACATTTGTTATGTAACAGGCCATCAAACGTAGCTCAGATACGCATTAGCGCCGCGGCTGCCAAATATGGCGCCCATTTAACGTTATTCGAGGGAATTGTGAGTCGTTACTTAATGTTGAATGCTATTTCGGAGTCTTGTGTAGGATTTTAGAGATAGTTTTGAGGATTAATGGAAGATACAGGAAAATAAGATGTCATCATCATCAGCCAGAAGACGTCCACTGCTGAACATAGGCCTCCCCCTTTAACCTCCACACTGAACGACAGCCTGCCTATTGCGTCCACTGGATGCCAGCGACTCTCACAATGTCGTCGGTCCATCTAGTGGGAGGCCTACCTACGCTGCGTCTTCCGATGTAAATAAGATGTAATTCTTATTAAAACATGGATACTGAGGAGCTTATCGCCGAACTAAGCAACATGGTAAGTAACAAAGCCCAAAGACTTCGTTGAATAGTGCACATGCTAAGAATGGGGGAGGATCTCAATATCAGGAAGGCGTATTTTGTAACTTCCAATAGCCGCCGACCCGACGGCCTGCCCGGGATCGCTGGAAAGTAGCCTCAGAGTCGCTTGTACGAGCTGAGTATCTAAGTGGACGGAGGGAACTGGCGAGAGACAGCGCGAAACCGAGACCGATGGCGTTTTTTTCGGTCGGAGGACAAGACCCACTTCGGATCGCTGCTCCAGAGGAGTAATTAAGTTTTACAATGTCATTTGTTTCAGGTTTCAACAACCCATAAATATCATAATTAGATTTTTTGATAGCCAGTTAATTCTGTTAATTCATTTAATCTCTTTCAAGTATGCATACAATGATACACTTTTGAAACGTCACAAAAAACACAAAGCTAAAACCTAAAACAAGAAGCAATTTACAAACAATACATTTGGCAGAAATCCCAATACAATTCGAACACACATCCTCACAACAAGGTGTTCACAAGTGTCAATGGTAGAAAGCTACCAAACTTGTTTGGTAGCTTTACATCACTCAATTTTATAACATTAATTAAAATAATAAAATAAAATCTTCTTTAACACAGTTAAAGAGTAATAAATATGTAAAATTATGTTAAATTGTATAAAATGTCAAATCTATGTGTCCATTAGTTTTATGTTATATCAGAAATAGTTGATAAAATAAATTGTAAAAGTTAACAAAGGGTACGGACTCAGGAGCCCGTGGAGCAACAAAATAAACAATAAAACTTATACTTTGAACATACTTTGAAATAAAAACTTAACATTAAATTAAGATGTCACAGATCCGGCGTGATCGATGTACATACATAAATCATAATTTAAAAAATACGGGCCGACTTGAGAACCTTCTTCCTTTTTTACGGTCGGTTTTTAACTGATTTCCAAAAAGGAGAAAGTAGCAATGTCAAGTGTGGACGATATACTTTGTATGTAAGATTTATAAATCGAATGAAACTCTAGCAACGAAATTTCCTTACAAAATTCACGAAGGTGCATAAATCAGTACAACATTGACGCAAAACCAAGAGCGAAATCTGAAGCAATAAAGCATCCCAGTGACATTTACATTCTGTTCTGCAATATTATATTCCCCTGTACCGCCGCACGTTTGTCGCAGCATCCCTGGCGAACATATATTTAATGCGAGGTGCCAGTGCCGTGGCTTCCTTTGTTCTCCTGTAAGCTTGTGACTTTGGACACTAAGATATTTCAGGTCACACGAAAGTGACTGTAGTACGGAACTCCGGGTTTCGTCACTCCGAAATATCCGTTTTTTTAGGAATAGGCTTGCGTTTGACCGCCTACTCACCTGATGTTAAGCGATGATGCGGTCTACAATGGAGCACGCTTGCGTAGAAGAAATCTATTGCCTCGTGATATGACACCCAGATTGTAACTATCGGGGAACACCCATTCAGGCAGCGCATTTCATTCAGTTTCAGAGATGGCTTATATGTATGTCTTGGAACAAATAACATGGAAATTTATAAAGCAACTTTTTTTTGACGCGGTAGCCTAGACGTTAGCTCTCAAATGAGACTTGCCCGCGCGGTCACCTATTTACACACTGGAACATTATTCTAGAGCAATTCATACTGTTTCTGTCCGGTTAATCATATACCCATAACAGTGAAAGCAACAAAATAATATCTACAGAAATTGTGCTGGAAACCAAACTTTGCTAATTCTTCCACACGTACCAAGAAAACTGTGAAATTGCGCTATGAAAACTAATTTAAATAGTTTTGATTTTTTTTTTCCCTGGGCTAGCGCCTTTATTAACTAAACAAAATACAAGCTAAAACTAAAACTACAAATACAGTTAGACTGCCCATAGACCGTTGAAGGTCTAAAGACAATCCAAATGCTCAAGCCCACTACCAGTTGGCAGCGTACCCAGCATGCTGGCGGCATTACCACGTTGAATGGCAATGCTTATGCGTTGAGCCAGAAACACGCCAGCATTTTGGTCACGCGTCGCATTAACCAGGCGCTCTGAAAGATTTTTGAAAATGAGGTGAGCTCACGGTCCCCAAAGGCCCAATTTACAAGTTTTGATTGACTTCAAGTCTTAAATCGAAATTTCAAAGCAATACCGCTCGTGTGAAAGACGCGCCGTCAAAGATTTCATTACTACGATATAATCTATGCGCACCGTATTGTAGCAACGGCCGAGTCCGCCCGGCAGAAGGCGGCTGGATATGTGTATCGATCGGCCCGGACGACACCGCGTGACATCACTAGTTATTCATGAGCCAGTCAGCTGAGTTCTTCGTTCTGTGGCCGTGACATTTTATAGAATGGTACATACAGTAAGTGCTATAACATTTACTAAGGTTGATTTTAGTTGTATTGACAGCTACAATAGACAGATTCTGATAGCTGACTTCGAATTCATTCATAAAAAAAATCATATACCGTGTGTTGTGTTCTTCTTTAGACGACTGACATATTCAAGGATATGATTATATCATCGTTACAAACCGATAGAAGAACCGATAACCGATGGGGAAGAAAGGTTCTTGAGTGGAGACCACGAACCGGAAGACGCAGCGTAGGTAGGCCTCCCACTAGATGGACCGACGACATAGTGAGAGTCGCTGGCATCCAGTGGATGCAAAAGGCAGGCTGTCGTTCAGTGTGGAGGTTAAAGGGGGAGGCCTATGTTCAGCAGTGGACGTCTTCTGGCTGATGATGATGATGATGATCGTTACAAACAACTTTTACTTTGGGAAAAACCCTGATATCGCGAAAAAAATAAGTTATTCCATCCGGTACAATTGGACAGCACTGAAAATTGTTGCCATTTTTTTTTTTCACATAGTGAAAAAGAAAGAGACTTACGTTAACGTTAGAGAACAGAACAAGAGAATCGACGAATTGTTAATTTGAAATAACTTCGTAGAAGGAGCTAATTCTCCTCTCATTTTTCGTACAGCCTCTTTATTTATTTCAGTTTTTCGTGTCTGAGAATTTAGACCACTCAATTATTCAAATTCAAATTCAAATTGTTTATTACAAGTAACCATGGACTCAGACTTAGCAATATTTAGACAGAATTACGTATAAAAATAATTTTAAAAATGTCACTGGAAAGTCAAAATAAAATCAATACAATGTCAAATATTAACAACAAAAAAAAAAAATTACTAATAATATTAATATTATATATACTAAATAATAATATTATAATAATAAAAATAATTACATGGCCCGAATATTGTGATCTACGAACTATGGAACAACTAAAACATACAGTTTAGCCGATTAAGTTTACTACCCGGATCACAGTTCTGTTGCAATCAGTAGTAATATCACTTGCGGTCACTCACCCAAAAACTGACCAACTCAAAACTGCTTCACTATGAGTCTATTAAAAATGAAAATAAAGCTACGAACGCTTACCTAAATAATTTGTTGGTTTCTAATTAACGTAGCTGTGAAGTTAGTTAATTAAAAGATAACAGAAGAGCTAGACCGGGCAAGTTGCGTCATTAGCGGTGCTTGGAACTTAGTTCGTGGAACACTGGACAAGGAACAGTTATCTTTTCAACTGTTCGGAACATAAACGCACAAGGAGCTGATAATCCGAGCATTCACTCGTAATGCGATTTATAGCGAACTAGCGACTCGCCCGCGCGGCTTCGCACGGGTGTAATTTACGTACGAAGCCAGGGCGGGTCGCTAGTTATATATATACAGGGTGTAAGGGGAACACTCTCGAAGCCAAAAGAAGGTAATTGTACTCATCATAATGAACCACTTTTAGTATGGAACCCTGAAATCCAGAAAAAAAACATCAGCTGTTCCATACATTTTGTAGTGTCAATGACCTTTTTTTTCGCGATTTCAGGGTTGGTCCCATACTAAAAGTGGTTCATAATTATGAGTACAATTACCTTCTTATGGCTTCAAGAGTGTTCCCCTTACACCCCGTATATAAACCTTCCGTGATTTTTTTTCCATCTGATTGTGAAAACCGCATCAAAATCCGTTGCGTGGTTTAGGAGGAGTTAGCGGTCATACAAATAAACAGACGCGTAAAGCGACTTTAATTTATACTATGTAGAGAAGAGATAGAGATAGAAAAGATAGAGATAGAGAAGAGAAGATAGAGAAGAGATGTTTCATGAAATGCTAAGGATATACTTAGAAGCTAAATAATCAGTAGTAAATATCACTTGCGGTCACTCACCCAAAAACTGACCAACTCAAAACTGCTTCACTATGATAGTCTATTAAAAATGGAAATAAAGCTACGAACGGTTACCTAAATAATTTGTTGGTTTCTAATTAACGTAGCTGTGAAGTTAGTTAATTAAAAGATAACAGAAGAGCTAGACCCGGCAAGTTGCGTCATTAGCGGTGCTTGGAACTTAGTTCGTGGAACACTGGACAAGGAACAGTTATCCTTTCAACTGTTCGGAACAAACTAAACGCACAAGGAGTTGATAATTCCGAGCATTCACTCGTAATGCGATTTTTAGCGAACTAGCGACTCGCCCGCGCGGCTTCGCACGGGTGTAATTTACGTACGAAGCCAGGGCGGGTCACTATATATATATATTCCTTCCGTGAAAATTTTTCTATCTGATGGTGAAAACCGCATCAAAATCCGTTGCGTGGTTTAGGAGGAGTTAGCGGTCATACAGACAGACGCGGAGAGACTTTAATTTGTACTATGTAGAGAAGGTGATTGCGATAGAGAAGAGATGTTTCATGAAATGCTAAGGATATAGAAGCCTATAGAAGCTAAGTAAAATCAATCGGAAGTAATTCAATCGGATGTAACTTCGCGGGATTTCATCTTTAAAAATGTTTTTAGACTAATCTCTAGTGTATTTTTGTTGAAATAAAGCTTCCGCTTTAAAATTGAAACGGAAAATATATTATTTTAACAAAAATATGTTTTTTAGCTTTATGCTGAAACACTATACAAAACGAAAGTGTATCCTTCTGGGAGATATAAAACTTAACTGATATTTCCCAGATGCATTGAACCAAGTAAATACTTGAGAAACAAATAAACTGCTACTGCTTCTTCTACTTGTTAATACTCGAGTTTGCAAAAAAAAGGCGTATTATCAAACTCATTTCCAAGTCTATTCTCTGGTTTACCAACACTGCACAGCACAGCACTGCTTTATCACAGCTTGCAATGTATTTAAAGCTTTACTTTTTGCATGTCTGTACGCCAGATTTTCCAGAGTCAAAATGTCAAGCACAGAAAAGAGAAGTACCTAAATAGAACGGAAATGGGAAGGAAAATGTTACCAGGCATTATTGAAATAAAATTTCGACTGCTTCAAACGAAGGGTGAAGTCCTCAAAGGTAGACAACGCCTTGACAATGCCCCGGGTATTGTAGGTGGCTATAGGCAGCGGTGACCACTTACCATCAGGTGGCCCGTTGCTTGTTTGCCACTTATTCTATAAAAAATAGTGAGCCTTGATTGAACATTCTTATTTAGATCTACGAGTCGAACTCCGCATCACAGTTGCTAACTGATTTCGTATATATGGGTGCAACTGGCTACTACAAATTTCTTCCAAAAATGCCTTGACAGCCGTTCTAAACATTTCCACGTGTGCTTGCAGGCTGAATACAAAGTAACATAAATAATATTAAGACCTTTTAATGTAATGTATTCTAGCAAATAAATGATTTGATTTAAACAAAAAAAAAAAAACTTTTCGTCGATGTTAAGTATGAAATAAACGATAAACCGCGATATATCGCGATAAACTAGATTAGTCAGTACAGTGTCCGCAGTGTCTGTACAATGTACACAGTGTACAATTGTACATACCGCATCCTTAATGACCTTTGCCTGTGCCATGATGTTTGTCCAATAAATTATGCAGACGAGTGATCGATATATACGGACAAAACACGCGATTTTAAGCAAGAAACACATTAGGAACTGAAAAGTTCAACCTTGACTTCTGTAACTTATTTGCTTAGCTCAAATGAGCGTTTGTAAGAAAAGAAGTCTTGTAGAATATAATTAAAGTAAACTAAATACGTGAACGAAAACTTTTTTTTTGTTAAAATTTTCATGACCGCGGATTCAATGTCCTTTAGTCGTAATATTATCAGTGTACTTAGTCTTAATAGCATCAAACAAGTCACAGTCAAGCTAAGTAAGTCACAGTCAAATCAAACTCATGCCCCTGTAAAGTGGTGGAGACTTTACAAGAGGCTCCTATGGAGTTTTGGAAACAACACGAAAAGACACGTTTCACCTCGTTATATCACTTGGCCACACTCGAGCACGTTTACGAGCATTTAATTAATAATAATTCACCATTTAGTACACATTAACACTCGAAAATACACAAGTCAAGGAAAATAATCCAACGAGCCGACATGATTTTTCCACGTTGGCGCGAAAACTTCGATTAGCTGAATCGCGCACGTTGTTACCCGCGATATTCCAATTTTCCACATTTCTGGGGGGAAAAGTACCCAATGTCCGTCCTCATGATGCACACTATCTTCCTGCCTATTTTCGTTAAGATCGACCAAGCCGTTTAGTCGTGAAAAGCAAACAAACATCCAGACACGAGAGACAGAATTGCTTTAGCTTTTATAATATTTAGTTAAAATTGGTACTTTCGTGGAAAAAGACAGTTTTATAGTCAATCAATAATGTGTATACAAAAAAAATACAAAATTACCATATATTTTTTTATCTAATAATAGGCTTGCGTTTGACCGCCAACTTGCCTGATGTAAAGCGACGATGCTGTCTACGATGGAGCACATTTATTTGTCTCTTAATAATAACAATAATCAGGAGGTTCCTCACTCTGCAGCCCTAACCACCGGTAGCTTGGGCCCTGCCCCGCTGCCGGCGGCACTCTAGGTTTAGGTTTTTTTTATAATATTTTGTTTTTATATTTTATTGTAAAAAAAACTTAAAATTAAGAACGAAAATAAATATATGTGCACAATAATCATAAATCTGGTACAATGTAGGTAATTCGTTTTTTTATATACTGTACCGAGAAACAGTTGTCTGGATAAATCTAACGTAGGTTTTAAGACACCTTAATAACTCGAAATGTAACGTACTGTGTTAAAAAAAGTACAAGTTAGGTGAATCTCTGCAAGCATGTATGCATGTGTTTGTGTGTGTGGGTTGAACGTCTCAATTCTCATAATGCACATAAACAAGGTATGTTGTTGAAATGGATGTTTTTCAAACCTTATGGAATTTTCCTGGGAAAATTACTCATAATAGAAAGAGGTAATCTAACTACTGATCTCGTCTGGTTTCCGAATCGGTTGTTTTATTATGCGTATGTATTGTAAAATATCGACAGAAAGATCAACAAAAACAAAGCCGTACGGAAAAGTTACGCCGATATTTCGCTGGCTCACTATTACATGGTTCTATGTTATTTTCTTAAACGTTATATAACTTCAATTTAAAATTTTAGACTTTTATAAATATTGACTTAGAAGGGTTTATGCTTGAGAGAGATACTTTCCCTCGAGTATAAACCCTGGTAAGTCAATATTTATGAACGTCAAATTTTTTAAATTGAAATTACAGAACCTGTAAGAAAATAACATAGAACCTTGTAATAGTGAGCCAGCGATTTATTGACAGATATTTATATCTATTTAAGTATGTATTTAAAACTATATATGTACGTATATCAGTCTCTGGCAGCCATATTACAAGCTTTGCTTAGTTTGGGGTCAGATGACCGTGTGTGCAAAAATGTCCCAAAAATACTTAAATATTTATCCCTATTTATTCCCAAAAGCACCGGTTGTTTTTCCCACCGAATCAGTCGGGCGAGAACTCCGCGCTTCAATCCCGCAGTGGACGATTGCAAATATAATTAATGTTTTTAAAATCCGCAGGGCAATTCGAACGATGAGTCCGAAGCACGAACGACCAGCTCGATTAGTCGGGCGATCAACAGTGCGATTGGTCTAACGACAAGCTCGACCCGTCGGGCGTTAAGAGGGGTTATGGCCAGCGTTTTGTTCATACAAAAGTATTCTCGTGTTTCCTCCCTGGATAATACCGCTAGAGCTGTAATTTTTTTAAATCAAATTTATCTCTTCTAATGGCATGCTTATATCATTTTTTCTTATAAGTTAACTACAATAAGAAATATGAGCCGTTAAATATCCCATTAATTGTTTTTTTTTTACCGCCATGTTCAGACGTCTATCAAACAAATTTGACGAGTTTACAAAACAAAAATAAATGATAGAAGCATAGTTCAATCCTTTTTACAACTATTAATTTAAAAAAATAATGAAATCGGCCTAGTTTTGAATGAGGAAACAGAAAAATACGAGAAGATGATTTTGTATCCTTTTCGTAGGTATAATCGATCTGAGCTTCAGTTGTCCCTGTTGCACTCTACGGGGAGAGGCTTGCGGTCAGGGGACAGCAATAGATTTCCTAAATACCTATTCATCAAATTTCTTGGCCGTGGTATGCCCTCTTAAGCGCGATTGTCCGACCGATCGGTCCGGTGTATTTGTTGACGAATCAACTGATCGGGCAGATTTATTTGATTGTGTTCGTAAATTGGTGCCGCAATTATCAGAATATTTATTGACGAATATTTGGACGTTGATTACTTTGATGGTTTATTTATTGATTACGTCGCTTATAAATAACTAGCGACCCGCCCGCCTGGCTTCTCACGGGTGTAATTTACGTGCGAAGCCAAGGCGGGTCGCTAGTTATATATATATAAACCTTCCGTTAAAATGTATCTAACTGATGTTGAAAACCGCATCAAAATCCGTTGCGTGGTTTAGGAGTTAGCGGCCATACAGACAGACAGACGCGGAAAGCGACTTTAATTTATACTATGTAGAGAAGAGATAGAGAAGAGATGTTAAAAACAAAGAATATTTGGATAACTAAGAACCATTTTATTATCTTTTTGAAGTAGTTATTTTAATAAGTTTTGTTTTTATTTTAAGTAGTTGTTTCAGCATAAGCATTGCCATTCAGCGTGGTAATGCCGCCAGCATGCTGGGTACGCTGCCAACTGGTCCACTACCAGTTAGCAGCGTACCCATTAAGCATTTGGATTGTCTTTAGACCTTCAAAGGTCTATATAGTGGGTTTTTGTAGTGTTAGTGACCTTGTATTTTGTTTAGTTAATAAAGGCACTTGCCAGTTTAAAAAACAAATTATTTTAATAATTTAGTTTTATGTAGCGGAAAAAAGGCGGAACATTATGACAAATATGATTTTACAATACTCATATTATATTTTATATTTATTTATTTTAAATTAGCACCGCACAAAAACGAGTTACACTTATGACATTAATAACATTTAAAAAAACCACAAAATCATAAAAAATGTCAAAATATTACCTACAATAAACAAAATAATAATAATTAATGAGATTCATAATAATCAGATTAAAATTAAATTAAATATGTCAAACATACATTTTAGATCAAAATTAAATAAATGGCAATACATAAAATAATGTCAGATTAAAAGAATGTACATACAATTTCAGATAAAAATTCAATAAAAATTACAGATAAAAAAACGCATTTTGCGAACTAGACGGAGGTAAATAGAATCTTGTGAATGATGAATATCAAAGCAAACTCATAAATATTTTACATCGTTCTGCTCAAGCACCGACACGCTATCTACATACACAGGAACTTGATTTACTTTTATAGCTCCATAATAAAAGCATGGTGCTAATCTGCAGGATACGAGACACGTCAATCTGAAGCTACATCTCATGAATACGGGAACACTTCTCGAAAGGAAATGACGACACGTAGAGAAAAAACTCTGCGTAGGACTACAATTACTTATGAACAACCTTACCGTCAACTGCTATTGCGGCACCAAACTAAAGTCACGCGACCGTGAACCTTAACGCGCCCAGATACGGTATGCGGTCGCGTGATTTTCCAACTGAGCGGATTTAACGTTAGTTTGGTGCCGCAATAGCAGTTGTCCGTAAGGTCCTTGCACTGAAGTTTACCATCCATGCGTTTTACACCTTTTAATAAATAAATCAATCAATCAAACATTTTATTGGGAACTAATAGTTAGATAAGATAAGATAAGATAATTTATTTGCACGAAACACGAGTATATCATATAGGTACACATTTATAAATGCATGCACAATAGATGGGTTAGTATATTTCTCGAAATTTGGATATTTCGAAATAGTAACAGTACATTTTATTCAGTGAAGCGTCTGTATCCCGAACTAGGTTGCACTGTATTTCAGGACCCAGCGTCTTCTCCCATCTATGGGTTTAATGAAATGAAAATGAAATGAAATGTTTTTATTCCAGATTTACATCCATATAAACTAATTTAGAAACTAAAAACTAAACAGTAGGCAAATAAAAAATTAAAATTAAGTAATGGGCGTGTGATATGCTCTCCATGTACGATGCAGGGGACTAGAGAGCCAGTTTCGCGCCGCAACCACCAGAGTGTTGTCGGAGCGGTGCAGCGCGGTGCGCACGGCGGCCGACCGGCTCCGCAGCAGCGCCTGCCAGCAGGGCGCGCGTCCCTCGGCGAACATGCCGCTCGCGCTGCACCACCGGGGCAGTCGGAACATCGCGCGCTACGCATCATTATACTGCACGCGTATCTCGCTCATGGCAGCCTTGGTGTGGTTCGTCCATAGTTCGACAGTGTAGACGCTGGTGCAGTAACTGATAAACAGCTGAGTCTTCACTTTTAAGATAGTGTTAAATAGAACGTAACATTTTGTATTAACTTATCACTTTAATTAACATTATGAAACTTCCTGTGAAGTAAATTATGTACAAAGGTATTTCGAACGAAACAAACAAAAAAAGTCTTGATTATTCCACTTGAACTAAAAATCAAAATGAAGTTATAGACTTCAATAGGCGTTTTCTCCCTTAAAGATATGACCACCTTTTGTGCCTGTTTTTTTCTAATATATTCTTCTTGTCATAATCCTTTTTGTGGTGTCAAAAAAGTTTTGTATTGTAGGCAAATATCCTGAAAAATATGGTATATTGGTTAAATATGGTTACAACGGTATTTTGAGATACGCTCGCCCTCTTTTAACGTGTTTCACACGGTTTCTGGTTTAAAAATATTCTATCAATTTAAAACTAAAGAACCTCTGCTGGCCGTCGCCAAGCTCGAAATAGTAGGTACTTTAACTTTCTCCACAATACAATGGCATGTCCTGCGGCTTCGCTTGCACAACGTTGTTATTTTAGGGCCCTACGCACCCGATATCTCCATGTTTATCAAGATAATATTTAGGGAGACGTAGGGAGAGACGGGACAACTTTATAGGGACAGCACAGTACCACAGTAGATATATAAGCAAGAGCAGTAGTTTGACTCGGACGTGTCCTTGTTTTTTTTTAATAAATAATAGGCTTGCGCTTGACCGCCAACTCGCCTGATGTTAAGCGATGATGCGGTCTACGGTGGAGCACGCTTGCCTAGAAGAAACCGATTCACTCGTGATTTGAAGACACCCAGATTGTATCTATCGGGGAACACCCATTCAGGCAGCGCATTCCACAGACTAGCAGTTCGCACTATAAAAGTGGAATCAAAGCGCTTCGTTCGGGTTTTCGGAATACCAACCATAAAGCGGTGTAGATTTTAGGTCGAATTTAATGCCTACTGCCAGACACAGGGCTAGGGTTGCTACTATTGGATGTTCAGACATTTTTCATTATTTTGTTGTAGTCTTTTACGCTGACGACACACACAGACGGCTTATCTCAATGACGCGACGCGAGTCGCTCTGAGCGTACCGTCAAGTAACGTAGCGGGCAGAAAAAGGGGACGCTCGGTTGATTACGTCATTTAATTCGATGTTTTAAAAGTCAACCTACTGTAGAAACTGACGTGGTTTTCACACATTTTATTTATATTACACGGGAATTACTCACGTAAGATTAAGCCGGTCACTCCGACTATAGTTTCAACCGCATGAGGCAGTCTTTTTCAAGGTGAATGCGCGCGCGCGGCTGCGTCTCGTCTTACGTGAATAATTCCCGTGTAATATAAATAAAATGTCAACCTACTGCTTTAGCTACATATTTACTGTGACGGTACTGCTGTGTGCAATAGGTAGGTAAGTGTTTGTTTCCCTAAATCTAGCGGAGTTTTGGACTAATATTTATACTATAAGCCATACAAGTGTTTACGTTCATACTGATGTGGTTTCGGGACCAAAATCCTTTAAATAAATCTTGATAAACCACGAAAATAAATAACCCAATCGACGACCGACCGCCGGGCGTGTAATTTGATTGAATATTAGTGTATCAAATATACAGTAATCTCTCTCCTGGGACGCGCAATAGCTGCAAATGAAAATAAACTTTCATCCGTCCGCATCGCCAGTTAGATCTATTAATATTAGAACGTCTAGACAGTATCTAGACTGCACCGGGGGTGTCTGTTTACACTAATGTTTGTATTTAAACGCCACGGAAATAACCGCTGCGGCAGAAGGAATGACACTATTTAAATTTGCGTTGTATTTTCTAAAGTGTTATGCGTTAATGTTTAATAACATTATTTCTGGAGCAAATGTCTTTATTAACTAAACAAAATACAAGCTAATACTAACACTACAAATACAGTTAGACTACCCATAGTCCGTTGAAGGTCTAAAGACAATCCAAATGCTCATCCCACTATCAGTTGGCAGCGTATCCAACTTATACCCTGTGTTTGCGTCGGGGATAAAAAACGATGAAAAAATATTTAAACCAATTTTCACAGAACTTGAACAAAATTCTTTGAAAACTGAAATTTAAGGGTTTAATTCCAACTTTTTTTTTAATGTTGTGTAGTTACTAGTTTTTTATGCTATAAGTGGCAAACAAGCTTGTAAAACAAATCCATTCATCTGTCTGTTTGTCAGGGAAAGAAACAAAAGATCAGCTAGAACTAAAAAAAAAATGAAAAAAATGTGGGAAATCGGACATAAAACCGCCTGGCACATATCTACTTCTATAAAAAATACATAATAACTTCAAACCACTTAATCTTATTAGTTTAAACGTAGTTAACCTAACAACGCTATTAAGCTTAAATATTGCTACGAGCTTTTCTAAGAAAGTTTAAGCGCACGCCGTCCCCATATTGTACCTGAGCTTAATCTAAGATTATAAAATAGGATTATATACCCTAGGTACTAGATTATAACGTACATTGTACAAAAGCAGAGAATAAACAAAACTTTACCACTAGCTAGTAGTTTATATCGTTACGAACCACTAAGCATTTAAATTTTATTAAACCTATCGAAGAACCGATCGCATTCTTGAGACAGTGAGCAAATCTCTACATAGTATAAATTGAAGTCGCTTTCCGCGTCTGTCTGTCTGTCTGTATGTATGTATGGCCGCTAACTCCTCCTAAACCACGCAACGGATTTTGATGCGGTTTTCACCATCAGTTAGATACATTTCAAGGAAGGTTTATATGTATAACTAGCGACCCGCCCCGGCTTCGCACGTAAATTACACCCGTGCGAAGCCGGGCGGGACGACACAACAACGAAACACTATCCTCGGATCACCGAGGACACTCTGGGAGGCCTGCGCAGGCATAAGCGAGCTGCTGGCTTTCCTGGAGGAGACCGGGTGGCTGAATTAGCTGCGGCCGGGTGACGCAAAATGGACCAGTAAATGGTCTAGTTGCGGAAAATGCCCGCTACACAAGTAAGTAAGCCGGGCGGGCGGGTCGCTAGTATAGAAATAAATGGAACAAGACAATCTTCTTTGCCGTTGTAACGTCGATAGAAAGTCCGTTGCATTCAGTTACCAACTCCGGGGTAGTGTAGACTAAGTTACTTCTTACGAGCTGCCTCGGACTCGAGCGGGGAATCAACCAAATATGTACAAGATGTTGAGTCGCTGGCATCCACTGGATGCAAAAGGCAGGCTGTCGTTCAGTGTGGAGGTTAAAGGGGGAGGCCTATGTTCAGCAGTGGACGTCTTCTGGCTGATGATGATGATGATGATGTATAAGATGGACAACTCTATTTGTACACGCTCTAGTATAGTATATTTATCTATGGTATACGGTAGAAACATAATGCGCTTAAGCAACTAATATACTTAAATACAATATATATATATTATATAAATGTATTTCTTACTTTGTTAAATGCACATCTTAGTTTGTCTTTGTTTATTTAGTCTATTGCTTTTTTCTTTGTTCTAGTAATATTATACATCTATATTTTTATTCACATGTTTTAGCGTTCATATAATGTACTGTTTTTTATAAGTAGAGACTTAAATGGCCCCTTTGTCTCTAGCTAATTATTAACTCTGTTAATTAAGACCGTTAGATTCTCTAAGATAATAAAAAAAAACTATCAAAGAATTGTAAAAAAAAATATTAACCTGTTTACTGTTTTAAACTATCCCGGCTGTTTACCAAAGTTATAAGATTATTTACGGGATATTTACCGTGGTGAGGTTGTGGAATGAGCTCCCGATATTTCGGCACAGTTACATACACCATGTTCACGGGAAGATTGTCAGTCTTTTTCCTATATACAATGCGCAAAAGCCATACAGGTCGTCAAACTATTAGCATTGTTCCATTCAAACGCGTAAGTAGTGACTGTCCCCCGGGTTCTCCCTCCCTCTATTCTACAACAACTTGCCGCGTATAGGCTTCGACCAAAATAAAACGAATGGACGGGCCCTAACCACTGAACTTGTTCAGTAAAAACGCGTCAAAACCGTCGGACATAATTATACGTACTTCAACACCTAATGATAAAAATGTACAGTAGGTAGGTATATTTGTTACAAAAAATAGATACTACCGGTTTTATTTGTGTAGATATATACACTTCGGGAAAGCATATTCATGAATGCATAAATTTGTCAGATGTTTCGTTATCACGTAACAATAGACACGTGTTGCACTTCCTGCGGCTAGAGACCGACTGAAACGAAGTGAGCGCCGGCGCTCATTTTGTAATCTTCAAAAATGCGCTTCTACTGGGCCCGTCCATTCAATTTATTTTGGTCGAAGCGTATAGGTGGGAAATACTCGTGAAACGTGCCTCGCGGGACAAATATCCAGATTGGCGTAATGGCGGCCGAGGGGAGCAGCTTCCGTGTCTACGGCGAGACATACTACTATGTTATTTTATAGTAGATAGGCTTGCGCTTGGTCGCCATCTCGCCTGATGTTAAGCGATGATGCGGTCTACGATGGAGCACGCTTGCCTAGAAGAAACCGATTCAATCTCGACTTGAAGACACCCAGATTGTAACTGAAGGGGAAAACCCATTTAGGCAGCGAATTCCTAAAACTAGCAGTTCGCTCAATAAATGTGGAATCAAAGCGCTTCGTACGGGTTCTCGGAATATCAACAATAAAACGATGTCGATTTTTTGTGCCCGCCCTGGCGGTCCGATAGAAAAAAGGGCAGGAGGGAATTAAATCATGCAGATCTGATACACACTCTCGATACAACGCTGAGTTATTTTTACAGATACCACAAAACATTACTACTACAAAAATGATCTCTACGTACTAGCTGCACCCTGCGGTTTCACTCGCGTAAACGTTCCCATAGGAACCGTAATTTTTTCTGGGTTTTTAGGGTTCCGTACCCAAAGGGTAAAAACGGGACGCTATTACTAAGCCTACGATGTCTGTCTGTCTGTCCTACCTATTAACGGCTGTATCTTTCGAACCGTAATAGATAGCCAGTTGAAATTTTCACAGAATATATAATGTTACGGCGGATTAACTAACAAATAAAAAAGTCAAAAAGTAAAAACGAAAGAGGGGGTGTCCCCATACAACAATTATTAACGACACTACCAAGCCCATAATAGTAGTAGAGATTGGCTTGTAAAAAATTGTGTCTCCCAAAGAACTTGTACTTCTAAAACGTGAGTGGTAGACACTAAGACGACTGTACGCTCAATAAATTAACACAATATAAATCAAGTCTAAAATCTGCTCAACTAAGTGGTGTGACACTAAAATGGCTACCACGTAGCACATCTACGTCATATGTACGTAATAGTACCAAAAAAAACTCAATTTTGATAGTTAATAGTCGAATAAGTAATATATAACAACAGTTTTTTTGACGTGACAAAACAACGCGTGACCAAAATGCTGGCGTGTTTCTGGCTCAACGCATAAGCATTGCCATTCAACGTGGTAATGCCGCCAGCATGCTGGGTACGCTGCCAACTGGTAGTTGGCATTTGGATTGTTTTTAGACCTTCAACGGTTTATGGGCAGTCTAACTGTATTTGTAGTTTTTGTTTTAGTTTGTATTTTGTTTACTTTTTTTCTAATATCTTGCAAAGTTATATTTACTTTCATCTTCATCGCGCATAAAGACGCTGAAATAAGAAAAAAAACTAGTAAAATAAACCTTTTTAGACAAGATTATGTACACAGTCGTTTGGCGTTATTAGTAAGAATAGTTACCGAGGTACGATCACCATCTAAGCGAGCATTAAGTTCAACCTTGCCAGTATCTACGGCACTTGGCTCCTGCCCCAAGGTGGCTCGTCTAGACGGGCGGCGCCGCGTGAATCACTTGTCTCTGACTATCATCGTTATTCAGGCCCGTAGGCTTGATACCATCCCCGAAATGTAGATTACCAGCTTTTAGCTACAAAGAAATAATAATAAATTTATTGAACCAAAAATTATAAATTCCTTAATTAACAATATTTGTTTTCAAACTTAAAAAGACTTACAAAGAGAAATTAGACATATTAGGACAACATTAAACATTACAAATATTGTTGTTTGTCTGAGACTGGCTGGCGCCTGTACTAGTAATTAAACTGTGCTACTGGCGCCAAGAGTATTGATTGATTGATTGATTAACTCTTTTTTGTTCACACCATTAAATTTGATACAGAGGACAAAAAACTCTTAAAAAAACTAATGTAACAACTGGCGGCCTTATCGCTAAAATCGATCTCTTCCAGGCAACCTTATATAGAGTATCTCGTCTATCCACTCCGCCTATATCACAATAATAATTTATCTTTTGCCTAGCGATTAATAATGCCGGTGCCGGTGTTTCGACCTTATTTGACTTTCGGCAATCTTTCTAACTCTATCTTATAATCACCTTGTATAAAAGTCCGATTGTTTTTTTTTATTAGTGTGAGTAGCAAAACAGAAATGCATTTATATACAATTCTACACTTACTTAGGTAATACACCCTAAATAAGTAGACATAGCAGCTGGCATCCAGTGGATGCAAAAGGCAGGCTGTCGTTCAGTGTGGAGGTTAAAGGGGGAGGCCTATGTTCAGCAGTGGACGTCTTCTGGCTGATGATGAAGTAGACACATAAAAACTATACTTATAGCAAGTTTGTCTAATGTTTTATTTACAATCTAATATGTTGTTGATTTCAACACTAGTTCTGTCCCACGGTTTCCGTTCGTGTTTTATTATTTATTCGCGCCCGCTCTGGCAGTCCGATAGAAAAATGGGCAGGAGGGAATTAGATCATGCTTCCTTGAAGAAACCTCCTTGGTAGCGACAGCAACCCCTTTTAGGTGACAAAACCTGTTTTTTTCTATGATGTAATTATGTCAATGTATAGAATTTAATTTTTAATCTTGTTTTTTTGTAAGGACAACATTAAAAGTTTTGCTTGTTTGCCACCTATGGCATAAAAAAACGCCCAAAAAAACTGTTGGTCCGATACGATGCACATTTAATTAAAATCGGTCCAGCTGTTTCAGAGCCAATTAATAGGGAACATACATATTACATACATACACACACCGCCTTTACTATATATATATAGATAGATCAGTGAGATACGACGGGATTTTAAAGCCCTAGTTACCATATATCATATTAATGTGTCGGCCTCTAGGCAAACACTAGCTCAAAGCTCGTAACTTAAATTCCTCTTATCTGTAACTTGAAATGAGTTCATGCGAGTATAACTTGAGGCCTACCCTGCCCGTGTGTAACTTGAAGGTTTCATGTACAAGTTGGGAAGTAAATGAGGTCCTTAAAGTTGGCGGATGAATACTTGAAGCAAGTTCTGATGGAGGACGCATGTTGGCACTTGTTGGACATCTGCGATGTTTCTGGACGAAACATAACGTAACTACGAAAACTATTTACATAGTACAATGTTGACGACTCCCTAAGACCCATAGAGCAATACCACAAAAAGCTTCTGAGATTGTTTGTGTGATAGAGAAAGCTAATAGTATTACGCCTTCCATGAAATGCTTCGGGCCTCCTAACCATCCCCAGCAGGCCTAGCACGGGCCGTGGACATGAATTGTCTTTCCACCGTTTTTATCCCGCGAGAAAAAGACTAACGTATCCATATTCTCGCTTTGTCGCGTCTAGGCGTGGATAAAAACGGTGGAAAGACAATTTATCCACAGCCCATGCTAGGCCTGCAGTACTAAATTAGGGCAAAACACTTTACCACATAAATCTATGGCGGTAAATTGGGAGCTTTGATCGCTTGTATTTTGTATTTTTGAGTATTTTTGAGCTTTTAAGTCTGTCAAACCGTACAAAATTCAATTCCTAGAAAAAATATACAAAATTCAACGATTTTTTTATCATCCCTTGATTCTATTCATTTCCGAAGCCAGATATGGTCCCGTATATTTTACCTTTTTAAAACACACTCCACTTTATAATACTCCAAAAACAAAAACCGAACCTTATGCTTTCAAAAGCTCTTTCTCATTCAAAATATAAAGATGTAATGTAACTATGACAAAAACACTCGTACTTCAGCTGCAACCAGTTCGAACTGTAATTTCAGCTGGTATATTTCCTGCCCGGACGCCATTACTGGCAATACTGGCGAATATTGCCAGCGCCATGCCAAAACTCCTAACTGTAAATTAGCGCCCACGGGCGGCTGGTCTGCCAAACTGGCTCGTTTTGTTACAATTTAGGGTTGCTATAAGTCAAGCCTTGGCCCGAATTCTTAGGTTTATATAACTTGTAAAATGCAATACATGTTTTTTGTTATATTAGAATATTCACTTTACTTATGCTCAGATATTTATATCATAAAATATAGATAGTGGCGTCGATTCTGTCATCACTCACTAAACTAAACCAATCTGACAGGACTAAAATTATCTGCCTCTCTTTTCATTTTTATATGTGAGAGAAGGATGGCAACAATTTTAGAGCTGTCAAATTAAGTTTAGTTTAGTTTAGAGTACATCAGAATCGATGCCACTGTGTCTTTTACTACATATTTAAAAGTCTTACATTTCGTTAATTTAGTGATGAAAAATAATTTTAAAGTACAAATAAAATATAAAATAGAATGCTATACGTTCGTTATGACATAACATAAAATTAAAGTTAAATGATTATTAACGGGATATTTACCGTGGTAAGGTTGCGGAATGAGCTCCACAATGTTTGTTATGTTCAAAATACTATACGCAGTGATACAGTGAGAGTGTTTTGTCGGGACTTAGGTTCGAGTTCGAGTTCCAATGATAACCGTAGCAAAAGACTAAGAAAGAGGGTAGATCGTTAAGTCTGCACCTAACTTTTTAACTGTTCGACCAACCACCCGCATTCTTCAGTCTTCCCGTGAACATGGTGCATGTAACTGCGCCGAAATATCGGGAGCTCATTCCACAACCTTACCACGGTAAATATCCCGTTAATAATCATTTAACTTTAGTGAACAACCGTGATAGTTTAAAACAGTGTTAATATAACATTCTTTATAATGCCAGGGGTAGCCAAAACGACCATGTTTTTGTTACACGGTCGTTTGGCTAAACCTGGCGTTTTCGGGTTTTGTATTGGCAACCCCTCCAGCCAACTCATTCGGTTACACCGTGCACACGCTCTACGCTCGGGTTCACTCCACCCGCGATATGAATATAGTTAAGGGATAAACACCGAAGTTATGTTTGCGCAGACAAAGATCCGAGAGGCAACATTATATTGTTTGTGTATAATTTCATGAGAATCTGAGATCGCAATATATCATGAAGGTGTATGAGAAATTCAAGTGCCCTGTTAGAATTGAATACAGCAAACATAATAAAATACTCGGAAATGTTTGGAACCGCGTCCGTTTTCATAATAGAGTACGGCAAATTGTACTTATAGATAGATAGAAACTCTTTATTGTGTACACCAGAAATAAAAATTACAACACGATAGAAAACACTTACGAGCTAGTGCCACAAGTGGCGGCCTTATCGTTAAAAGCGATCTCTTCCAGGCAACCAATGGAAGGAAATAATTTACGTAACAGAATCGACGGGGGATGCTAAAACACTTTTAATGATACCATTAAATAAATACTACTAAATGATACATAATGTAATAAATATATATATATATAAACACACATAATACAGACGCGACAAGTAAGTACATACTATACCCTAGTATATATGTTTATCTATGCTATACCCTAAGTCCTTGGAGTACCTTCGCATTATGAGCACACAATGCTTATAACAGATAAACAGATAAACATTTTTATTGATAATTGTGTGAATTATAAGTCAGTCAATAAAAGTACATTAAAAATTATTCAAAATAAGTTACATTACAATTGCTTAATAAACAATTTAATTACATTGTATACCTTTCTTGTATAAATTAATATTTATTTATATAATTAATTATTTAAGATTGCGACCGTAGTTATTTAAATAACATTTTGTCTCGCTTTTAAAAAGTTCGTCGATAGAGTAGAAAGTTCTTACAACGAGCCAATTTTTCAATTTAATTTTAAATATGTGCTCACTAGCGGTACTTGTGATATCCTTTGGCAAACAGTTATATATTTCCGTTACAGTTATATATACTGAGTAGAGATGCGAAAAATATTTATACAATGGGAGATGTGAAGTAATCCTCAGTTATATGATTATTAACGGGGTATTTACCGTGATAAGGTTGTGGATGGAACTCCCGATACTTTGGCGCAGTTACATGCACCAAGTTCACGGGAAGGTTTTTTTAAAATTATAAATAGGTTTGCGCTTGGCCGCCAACTCGCCTGATGCGGCCTACGATGGATCACGCTTGCCTAGAAGAAACCTATTCACCCTCGACTTGAAGACACCCAGATTGTAACTATCGGGGTACACCCACTCAGGCAGCGCATTCTACCAGTTCGCACAATAAATGTATTTTATGCAACTAGCGTGGTGGTTCACAGTGAGACGAAGCCGCGCACGAACGCTTCTTAGTGGACGTTAGCCAAGCCCTGGATTCATAATCGCTAGACAGAAGAACAGAACCCTAAAAACCCTAGATAATCAGAACCTTTTCATTAATATCGAGTAGTTTTTGCGCATTTTGGGCGGTGGGACAAGACGCCGTCCGCCCCGGGGCTGACAGAGTGACAACTATGACTGATGATGTTAGTTCCCGCCCTAATGGATTGTTTTGTCCGGGTGATAATGTCGGCTACCAAACAGCCCGATTTTACATACGAAAATAAGAACCCAGTTACTTTCCCGAGCCTTTACATTTCTCAGATTCATATACTTTATAGCTTCCATATAGTACAAGGTGGTACATCACTGTTTTAAACTATCACGGTTGTTCACTACAGTAACAGTTATATGATTATTAACGGGATTACCCGATCCTTTAGATTGTGAAGCTTAACGATTATTTCTCAGATTCAAATACTTTATAGCTTCCATACAGTACAAGGTGGTACATCACTGTTTTAAACTATTACGGTTGTTACCTACAGTAACAGTTTTTTTTTTCTTTTTTTTTTTTTTCGGGACATTTTTCACTCACGGTCATCTGACCCCAAACTAAGCAAAGCTTGTGATATGGCTGCCAGAGACTGATATACATACATAAATAGTTTTAAATACATACTTAAATAGATATTAACAACCAGATATAGAACAAACACCAATGTTCATCACATAAATATTTGTCCTAGATGGGAATCGAACCCACGCCCCCAAGCTCAGAAGGTAGGTTCACTACCAACTGGACCAACGGGCTATCTGATATGATTATTATCGGGATATTTACCGCGATATGGTTGTGGATGAAGCGATATTTGCGCGCAGTTACATGCACCACGTTCAAGGGAAGACTGACAATAATATAACAAGGTCTTCTTCTAGAAGATCTAACAAGGTGGTCCATATTAAAATCTACTCTAGATTAATTTTTTGCAACTTAGTGCAAGAGTGCAAACGAGACGAGCAAGTCGCTCGCTTGATGGTAAACGTCACGCTTGCTCATAACAGTTCAGTGCCGCCCAGAATTTTTTAATAGGTATCCGTCCGGAGCCGAAAGTATGCTCGGTTCATGACGTCATCTAATATCATGTAGGCACTCGTGTTTCCTGTAAGGGACGTGATTAGTCGCACTCTTTTTATTTCACTCTCTAGGTAAAGTATTAAACACTCGATGTAGGCAATTATTCTTCAATACTTCAACGGAGGTCAGGCCACATCGCTTAAGAACCGATAACCCATGGGGAAGAAAGGTTCTTGAGTGGAGACCACGAACCGGAAGACGCAGCGTAGATAGGCCTCCCACTAGATGGACCGACGACATTGTGAGAATCGCTGGCATCAGTGGATGCAAAAGGCAGGCTGTCGTTCAGTGTGGGGGTTAAAGGGGGAGGCCTATGTTCAGCAGTGGAAGTCTTCTGGATGATGATGATGACTTCAACGGAGTCCTCAAAACACGTGTTCTTGTAACCAGTCCCCCGGGGGAGGGGGATAACGGAGGGAGGCTACACGAGTGCAATTATTCTGAATCACGCGTTGAGACTCACACGCCCTAACGAAGTTTTCAGGCTATTGAGGTTTTAATGATGTGGTATCTATGTTAGGGATAGAATCTGGGTTTTATTATACAACTTTGTTAGGAATTTAATTTCTGTAAGCTTAGAGGCTTTTTGTAAGATTCGTCATATACAAATTTTCTGTAAGCTTTTTTGTTTGTTTTATTTTATGCTCTAATAGCTGCGCCTTGCGTTTTTACCCGCGTGGAAATTATAATGATGGTAAAAAGTAGCCTTAGTTACTCCTTATTACATCAGCTGTCTGCCAGTGAAAGTCCCGTCAAAATCGGTCTAGCCGTTTTGGAGTCCATAGACAACATACATACATACTCATCGCCTTTTATAAGATTTAAGAAAAGGAGTAACCGGCTTAATGATACGTAATTCCCGTATCATCATCATCGTCATCATTTCAGCCATAGGACGTCCACTGCTGGACATAAGGCCTCCCCCCATCGATCTCCAAGGGCCGGTTGGAAGCGGCCTGCATTCAGCGTTTCCCTATTTATAGCGTTTCTCTTTTAGATCGTCTGTCCATCTCGTGGGTGGACGTCCTACGCTGCGCTTACCGGCCCGTTGTCTCCATTCGAGAACCTTTCGCCCCCATGTCATATAAATAAAATATATGAAACTTAATATTATTATTACCTAGCTGCGCCCCGCGGTTACTCCCGCGTAGAGATGAAAAATTATGATGATGATGATGAAAAGTATCCTATGTCCGTCTGCTTGTTCTAAGCTACCTCCCCACCAATTTTCAGCCAAATCAGTTCAGCCGTTCTTGAGTTATAAATAGTGTAACTAACACGACTTTCTTTTATATAATTACTAGCAGCGCCCTGCGGTTTCACCCGCGTAGTGATGAAAAATGGTGATGGTGATGAAAATGATGAAAAGTAGCCTATGTCACTCTCTGGCTCTTGAACTATACCCATGAAAAATAAGGTCGATCCGTTGTTCCGTTGCTGCGTGAAAGAGGAACAAACAAACCAACAAACAAACACACTTTCGCATTTATAATATTAGTATGATATATAGATAGATTTGTAGTGCAACTTATATTTTAGTCAGCTATTACTAATTTAGTATTTATAATGTTGACTTACGTTAGAGCTTCCGTTACGTATGAATATCCACACAAACAGAGAATTTCAAAATGTGTATTAAATTGTGGAATATTCTCAGTTCCCCCACACAGTCACCGAGCTCAGCCCCTTCAACTATAACACACTTAACTCGACTAATTAAGCAGAGAGAATAGTCAAACAGCCAGTATCCGCCTGCACATAAATAAACAAACAGCCCCGATGCTCAGTTTAAGGGCGCGTTTGCAAAATGCGTAGGTATTAAAGTCGTACTACTACACGCGCACGGCCCAGACGCACACAGCGACGGGATGACGGAGAACAAACACGACTCAATCAAACCATATTGATAGGTTTTTGCTTTTGCCTTTTTCTTACGCAGTGATCAGGGATCAAGTTCGAATTATAAAATTTTCCGTGTCCATACAGCGATGTTTTTGACTTCGTGTCAAGCGGCATAGGTCTGTTTTCGACGGCGTCCGAGCGCTGACTGACACGCCGTTTTAAATGATAGACAAAATTAGACAAAAAAAATCAAAGGAAAACGAACCTATTGTGCGTAATTTAAACCTTATCGGTTCTAGCAAAATATTAGAAAACAGTGGTAAAACAAAAAAAATATTTCCCATGCCTATTTGAAACATATTTGACTTTTTTTTCTTATACTTTTGTAAATTAATATGCATACTAGAAGGTATTTTTTATAGTTTAAAAACGTGGACTTTTTGATAAATATGTACCGAAACACGACTGGTTTTCGTTACTTTTGTGGTAAGAGGCTACGGAAAATATTTTTCATTAATTATTGATAATAATTTTAATAACTATGAACTTATATAGGTATAATCTGGAAAAAGAGCTTTCTACCTCTAGATAATAATACCATTCGACTATGTTTTACGGTTTCATCGGAAAATGTACCGAAAGTTAGCTTATTTTTAACAGTTGCGCAAACACGTCCTTAATATGTTCCGAGCTATGTTCGTTTCACAGCGGAGAAGTAAGTCATCATCATCATTTCAGCCATAGGACGTCCACTGCTGGACATAGGCCTCCCCCATCGATATCCAAAAGGGCCGGTGGGAAGCGGCCTGCATCCAGCGTTGCCCTGCGGTCTCTTTTAGGTCGTCTGTCCATCTTGTGGGTGGACTTCCTACGCTGCGCTTACCGGTCCGTGGTCTCCATTCCAGAACCTTTCTGCCCCATCGGCCATCTGTTCTGCGTGATATGTGCCCTGCCCACTGCCACTTCAACTTGCTAATCCGGTGGGCTGTCGGTGACTTTCGTTCGTCTACGGAGAAGTAAGTAGTAACGCTGTTTGTTTCAATTTCCTTAAAGGATATGCTCGATGTGAATATTGTTGACAAACAGGGTCGCTGTTTGGAACATGTAGCGGAGTTCCTGTGAACACAGGTAACTAGTGACTGGTACATCGTCATCATCATCAGCGAGAAGGATTGACTTCAAAAAGGAGAAACTCTCAATTAGCTCCTTATTTTTATTATCTATACTAATATTATAAAGAGGAAAGATTTGATTGTTTGTTTGTTTGTTTGCATTGAATAGGCTCCGAAACTACTGAACCGATTTGAAAAATTCTTTCACTGACGGGAAGCAACACTATCCCCGGGTGACATAGGCTATAATCTATACCCGTGCGAAGCTGGGGCGGACCGCTAGTGTTTTATATATGTACATCGATTACGCCGACACATGAGAACCAATATACGTGCTTCTTTTTTCATATGTAGAACAAATTTTCGAGGTAGTCCCATAAAAAAATCACTAATTTTGGCTGAGAGGTCTCAGATTGTAATGGGACGAGTCAGCGTTTGTTTCCCTTCACCATTTTTGAGCGATGACATCGATGGCAAACACATGGCAAAGTTCCATGTACATATATGTACAATAGGAGAAACACATTCTAAAAAAATATATGCACAGTTATTTTATCTGGAGAAGTCCCTCGAGCCTTACGGACACAAAAAAAGACATGTGGCACTCGGGGACTGCCGCGGTAAAGCTATTGCATAAGTTGTGCCGGTCGGAGTGGGGGGTGTTAGGTTATTTTCGTTACGGAATTTCTGGATTCGGTCTCCACGCTCAAGGCCCGCGATAGAAGCTATGCAATAACTTAATAATATTATATTTCTCTATGATAATATACACGTACATTAACAACTACAAGTAACGCTCTAGGGACTTCTTTGATATATAACCACCTTTCTGTTTACCCTTCTACTAAAATATAATCGTCAGGTATACAATATTATATCGAAGCGTTTGATGACGTCACGTGTCTATCCATCGCGTCTCGCCAAGCGCCGCCTTGGGTACGATTCAGCTCTATCAAAGGTAGAGTGTGTGCCAAACTTTATGATCGCCCTACAGTGGAGCCGTACCTCACGAGCACGTGAGGTGTGGCTCACTTCACTGCAGGCGTCAGCAGCAACTAACGCCTAAATGTGTTACCTATTGCATAATTTGCATACCGCAACGTGTCCCGATATGAATCAAAAAGTGTGTAAGCCTTTAAATAACATTACTTACTCGCTACTCAGAAGCAGACCTGCGGTGTACAAAAACATTATAAACAAAGAATCTTTTAATTTTATACATTTTAATTTGACGCAGCAAAATGGTAAAAAGAGAATTTTTTGTTTGTCCCTATGACAGTCCGCCGAATGACAAGATATTGAATTAAAAAAAAATTGCTTGTAATGTAATGATAATCAGAAAAACTTGGTTATGTAACTTTTTGCAAATTCACACTCATTGATTCCAATATATTGAAAATGCACGAGCGAGAGAAATGTGGACGGCAAGAGCCGCCTAACTGAATTGCCCCGTGGGGGGTTAGACAAAACCCACTTTCTGTTAGGGTTAACGCCTGAGGAAAGATGAAATTGTATGAAAATTACATTGACATTAGCTTGAAAGATGTTATCCCAAGCTAATGTCATTTTCATACAATTTCATCTTTCCGCAGGCGTCAACGCTAACAGAAAGTGTGTCTTGTCTATTCCCCCTGATCACGCGACGCAAAGTGCAGTTAGATGAATGACGTCATCTCATATCGTGACTAGATCTGATATCCTGACTAATCATGATCTGATGTGACCTACCTGGGCCCCGATTCTACTAAAGAAATTTTTAAGGATTTGTCGGGGAGACTGAAAGTTTCTTTACGTGACCAAAATGCTGGCCTGTATTTTGGTCAGAAAGTTAGCCTCGCAATCCAGCGAGGCAACGCGGCTAGCATTTTAGGCACTCTGCCTGAAATTAAAGATCGTTTGTACTATCTATAAGCCTTCGTTGCTTATAGATAATATAAACGATCTTCAATTAGTTTAGTTTTTATTTTTGTTGTTAATTATTATGGAGTCAAATATTTCATACATTAATTAATAAAAAAAAAATACCAATTACTAAAGAAATTGTTTTTAAATTGTAGGTAATTGTTTCAATTTTATTTTTTAAATAATTGCCTCAAAATTTACAGTTTTTTATTTTTTTATACTAAGTTATAATATTAGGTGGTGGTATTTTTCTACTATATTTTTTTTACTGTCAGTTTTGAGGCAATTATAAAAAAAAAATTGAAACAATTTAAAAACAATTTCTTTAGTAGATTCGGGGCCCTGTTCCGGGCATTCATAGCGGGTATAAAGTTTGGCTCGTTTCTTACCCAGACGCAATCCTTGCACGGCTCGCCGGCGATTATCGCCCGCGATTACTCACAGCGAGAAATAGCCGATTCTCGCCGGGAATCGGACGCCCTCGACGATTTGTAGCCGGCTTTGGACTAACAAATAGCCGCTGAAATAAATGACGGCGATATCTTCGACGATTAGTTTCAGTCGACTTATGTTGTAAGACCATTCTGAGTATTTTCAAGGCCTAAGCAAATAGAACCTCATTTTCAAAAATCTTTCAGAGCGCCTGGTTAATGCGACGCGTGACCAAAATGCTGGCGTGTTTCTGGCTCAACGCATACGCATTGCCATTCAACGTGGTAATGCCGCCAGCATGCTGGGTACGCTGCCAACTGGTAGTGGGCTTGAGCATTTGGATTGTCTTTAGACCTTCAACGGTCTATGGGCAGTCTAACTGTATTTGTAGTTTTAGCTTGTATTTTGTTTAGTTAATAAAGGCGCTTGACCAGTCAATAAAAAAAAGCAAATAGATATCTTGTAGCTACATTTTATTTATATTACACGGGAATTTCAGTGCCAAGCGAGACGCAGCCGCGCGCGCGCATTTACCTTGAAAAAGACTGCCTAATGCGGTTGAAACTATAGTCAGAGTGACCGGCTTAATCTTACATGAGTAATTCCCCTGTAATATAAATAAAATGTGTGAAAACCACGTCAGTTTCTATAATAAAATATCTTGTAGCTATATAGTTATACGTGCTTCATCTTTAGTTGCTGGTGGATATTAAACCACAACCGTGCCGTCAACACAGCTGTCTAAGGACTTTACGGCTACCTGTTTTAAGCGATTCTGTTTAGGTGAACAAGATGAAAAAAAAGAAAAAAAGGCGTGTAAGAAAAGTTGCGCGACCGCAAACCGTATCTCGGCGTGTTGAGGTTCACGTTCGCGTGATTTTCAGCGCCGTTTCGAGCCCGCAATAATAGGCAGCCGTAAGGCTCCTGGTTTGTTAGACTTTCTCAAGATATTTTGAAACTTCTTGAGCTCACTAGATGATCCACGCGTTTTTAACAGTAACTATTAAATTTTACGCATTTTATCTGACTTGAGGAGGTTATCTGTGCGGTCCGTATGTTTTTTTAAATTAATTTAAATTTATTAAGTACTTAATGTAATTAGATTTTGTTATGACATTTAATTTGTTAATTTTGTAGGTTATTATTTTTCATAACTTTGTAATATCGTTGTCTCTTTAGTGTAATTGGTGTATAACCGTGCTAAATGAATAAACAAATAAATAATAAATAAATAAATTTAACACCCGACGCAAACAGTCTGTCTGTGCCATCGTAGCTCCCAAACGACTGAACTGATTTTGATTTAGTTATTTTTAGGGTTCCATACCTCAAAAGAAAAAAAACTAAACTCTTATAGGATCACTTTTGTTCGTCCGTCCGTCTGTCTGTCAAGACCCTTTTCTCAGAAATACGTAGAGGTATCAAGTTGAAATTCACATCAAACTAGCTGATTCCCGCGATTTGCCAATTTTCCCGCATTTTCTGAGAGAATAAGTACCCTATGTCCGTCCATATGATGTACACTATCATCCTGCCAAAATTCGTTAAGATCGGCTTAGCGGTTTAGTCGTGAAAAGCGAACAAACATCCAGACAGAGTTACTTTCGGTTTTATAATATTAGTAAGAACTAGCCGCCCGCCCGGCTTCGCACAGGTGTAATTCACGTGCGAAGCCGGGGCGGGTCGCTAGTTATATATATAAACCTTACTTGAAAATGTATCTAACTGATGGTGAAAACTGCATCAAAATCCGTTGCGTGGTTTAGGAGGAGTTAGCGGCCATACAGACAGACAGACGCGGAAAGCGACTTCAATTTATACTATGCAGAGATAGAGAAGAGATACTCGGATCTACGGTTTCTTTCGGCTGTGAAAAAATCAAACTTGTAAGTTGTATTTAAACAGTCGACAAACATCTGCTCATATCGATTGATGAAAATAGCCGTACAAGTCATTACAGGCAAGCATTCCATTCTAACTTTTCCATTGATAAATGTTTGTGAAGTATATACATATTGATCAAGACATGACCTTTTCAAGACAGACACGATTGCTCCCTAGGCACATAATCAAACACTTTCTACCTCACACGATGCTTGTTAGTTTTTTGACAGGTAACATTATTTGATCGATGAACTGTCAGTCAGACAAACCCACGGCATATGCTATAGCTCGTCCTGACGGAATTCTATATTAGATTCCTGCTCAAATATTTACGAACCGTAAGTACGAAAGTAACTTAATATCGGGTACGGTGTGTTTTTGTATTTTATTGCGAAATTGAATAATGATTGTATAAAAAGATAATGTATAGTTTTTATACGAAGAACGACGGGTTGGTATCGACATATAATATATTATGTATAGTTTCGGTTTATGTGGATAGGTTTTTCGAAGACATGGGTCCTGGAAAAGCACTTTTTGTAACAGAATTATAGAGTAGGTAAAAATTTGCGAAATGTCTTTCGACTCTGCTAAAGTGCTCGATTTTTGGATGTTTCTTATTCTATCTTTTCTGGTCAACTAAGTCTTGACTTTATATTATAAAAAGGAGAGTTAAAACAAAACAAAAAGAAAAAAAGGGAGGTGAAATCTTTTCTCACAAAAACTGCCCCGGTGGCTCAGTTGGTAGGGAACCTATCTTCTGTGCTTTGGGGCGTGGGTTCGATTCCCATCTAGGACAAACATTTGTGTGATGAACATTTGTGTTTGTTCTATGTCTGGGTGTTAATATCTATTTAAGTATGTATTTAAAAATATATATGTACGTATATCAGTTTCTGGCAGCCATATTACAAGCTTTGCTTAGTTTGGGGTCAGATGACCGTGTGTGCAAAAATGTCCCAGATATTTATTTTTATTTAAAAAAGCGATCATTAAAATTAATTATCATTTTAGTGAGAAAATTTTTGGTGTTTAAAGTTATGTGATTATTTACGGGATATTTACCGTGGTGGTTGAGGTAATAAACATATAACTTTAGTGAACAACCGTGATAGTTTAAAATAGTGTTTTTGTTTTGAGATCAATGAAATATGTACCTATTCGACTGATTATCTATCTACAATATTTGTATTATCTGCCTGATACTGAAAGTACATATTTTTACCTATAATAAATAATACGTGATAAGTCATGTTTTAAATGTTTATCGGGACTTATCACGTATTATTTAATATAGGTAAAAATATGTACTTTCACCTACATTAATATTTTAATAAATAATAATAATAAATACCTAATTAAATAATAATTATAAAATAAGTTATTAAACCTAGTAATTTTTAAACTTTCGCGATTTGAACACATGTTTTAAATGTTTATCGGGACTTATCACGTATTATTTAATATAGGTAAAAATATGTACTTTCACCTATATTAATATTTTAATAAATAATAATAATAAATACCTAATTAAATAATAATTATAAAATTAGGTATTAAACCTAGTAATTTTTAAACTTTCGCGATTTGAACACATGTTTTAAATGTTTATCGGGACTTATCACGTAATATTTAATATAGGTAAAAATATGTACCTTTCGCTCGACGTTTCGACCATGTTACAATGGCCGTGGTCACGAGCTGACTGAACACTGATACGTACCAATACTAATACGTGATAAGTCCCGATAAACATTTAAAACAACACACAACAACAAGTTACAATCTGGGTGTCTTCAAGTCGAGAGTGAATCGGTTTCTTCTAGGCAAGCGTGCTCCATCGTAGACCGCATCGTCGCTTAACATCAGGCGAGATGGCAGCCAAGCGCAAGCCTATCTACTATAATAAAAAAAAATATTAAAAAAAAAATATTAAACCTTCAAGGATACAATGATTATATTACACAAGCCCCAATAAACAACATAACCGAATAAAACAGAATAACAACCCGAGATCCAATAATAGAGTGACACAGAGCAATAAACTGGCAGAATGTCGAGGAAATGAAATTCCACATTTAATCGTTTCCCGGAGATTTAAGCCCGTTGTCCTGTATAAACGGATTTACATGACTCGCCTCTACAAATGTACCGGAAATAAGAGGCTTCATCTTAGAATGATGGGAATATTAATGTGATTTTATGGAAGATTTATTGGAGCCAATTATCGATATTTTTTCTAATATGTAAATACAAATATGTCTACTATAGTCACCGCGTTACTAACTGAGTCGTCGAGCTATAAACGTCATACCATAAGACCTGTAAGTGCGAGCGAGATAGACAGATATGACATGTGGGTGCGAGCGAGATGAGATGAGCAATGATTTATGGCCTGACGACTCAGATGGTAATGCGTTTACTATAGTTTTTAAGAGTTTTTTGTCCTCTGTATCAAATTTAATGGTGTGAACAATAAAAAGTCAATCAAAGCCAAACGAAGAATCTGGGCCTTTTCAAGGTCAGAATGAATAGGTATCTTCTAAGGCTGCGTACTTCATCTTCGGCCACATCGGAGTTTGCCAATAGGCGTGTTGGTGATCGAAAGGCGAACGGAGACTTATTCGCGATATAAAAAAAAACTATATGCCTTAATATAATTATGTATTGTGGTAAGCTTATCATTAGTAGAGTCAAATTCCTGCTGCATTTTCATCCTTATCATAATCATCGACCAACATTGGTCTTATATTGGACTTTCACCTCCCACAATTCTCGCCACCCAGCTCAATACTTTGAATGCTTCGACCAAAATAAAATGTAGTGACGGGCCCAGAAAAAGCGCATTTTTGAAGATTAAATAATGCTGCGCATTTTTGAAGATTAAATAATGAGCATTATTTAATCTTCAAAAATGCGCTTTTTCTGGGCCCGTCACTTCATTTTATTTTGGCGCTCGCCGACGCTTACTTCGTTTCAGTGGGTCTCTAACCGTAGGACGTGCGACACATGACTTTTGTTACATGATAACGAAATATCTGACAAAATTATGTCTTCGTGTACTTTCCCGAAGTGCAATAACACAACAAAAAACCGCTATCTATTTTTTGTAATAAATGTACTGTAAATGGTTAAAATTAGGTGGTGAAGTATATGTCCGATGGTTTGACTCGTTTTTAATGATTGAACTGAACTGAACTGAACACTGAATGACAATTGAATTGATTGTAATTGATTTTGAAATGTAAGCAATTGTTACTATTAAAAAAGTTTGCCGACACGGAACGCCCAGCAGAAGTGAAACATGACGGCATAAAAGAGCGTCATGTCGTTTGCCGTGACGACATATGAGTCGGTTTTATTGCCAAGACGCGCCAATAGATGTTTCACATAACTTAATAACAGTGAAATCTCTTCTTTCTATATTTTTTAAACAAAGTCGCCAACAAAATTGTCAGTAGCAAACTCATTCTATACCTAGTTCTGACCACTAAGGCATTTGTATTTGTTTATTAAATTAGCACGGCTTTATACCAATTACATACATTAATCATACTAATATTATAAATGCGAAAAGTTTGTTGGTTTGTTTGTTCCTCTTTCACGCAGCAACAGAGGAACGGATCGACCTGATTCTTTGCATGGATATAGTTCAAGGGCTGGAGAGTGACATAGGCGTGAGTGATATATACTTTTCATCATCATCATCACCATTTTTCATCACGGCGCGGGTGAAACCGCGGGCGCAGCTAGTATTAAATAAAGATAAAAAAGAATACAATTTAATAATAAAAATTATGTCAATAAGAAAAACCAAAATTGTCAAACTAATAAAAATTAATAAAATGTCAAACATAATTAAAACATAAATGTAAAGGCGAGTTGAATTGGCAAGGCATTGATTCTTTAATCACAATTGTTAATATCTCATTTCCATTCCAGTAACTTTTTAACTTTTCCCGTTCGGACAGAGACGGACGAGCGGATGTTTATAGCTTCAAAATAAAACAAACAATTCTAATAACAGAACCCCTTAAACGTTATATTTGTGCTCTTTCAGAGCCGAATTATTTCATCTTGTATCAAATTAGCGATTGTGAAAATGTTGATGTACATTTTCTGATGGAATAAGGACTGAGTTTCAAATAACGAAAATTGGAGAGAAAATGTATTTGACGTAAATATTATTGCATAACAAACATCAATCAGATGAAAACTGATGTGATTTTATCACATTTCGTTTTTAGCGTTCTGTACCCAAAGGGTAAACACGGGACCCTATTACTAAGCGTATGATGTCTGTCTGTCCATCCGTCCGTCCGTCCGTCCGTCCTACCTTTAAACGGCTGCATCTTTCGAACCGTAATATATAGCCAGTTAAAGGCAAGCAAATAAGTGATGTTTTAACAAAATTTGTGATGTTATGGGGGATTTACTAATAAAGCGCCGTTAAACGCAGCGTAGGACGTCCACCCACAAGATGGATAGATTACCTAAAAGAGACCGCAGGGAAATGCTGGATGCAGGCCGCTTCTTCCAACCGGCCTTTATGGAGATCGATGGGGAGCACAACTAGCACTCCCTTAGTACATTACATACAGACATGTCAGTAGCAACAGCAGTGCTGCCATTTTAGCGCTTTGGGCGCTAGATCTAGCGCTTTTTTGATGTGTTTAGCGGGCATTTTTAATTTTTAGCGCCTAGCGGATAATCTAGTGCTTTTTCCTTTATGTCATGAGAGCACTTTTTCAGTGTGTTGACACCTTGTGTGTTGTGTCGGCAATTTCGGTGTGTAGACTCCCTTGTGATTAAAATAATTATATACATAAATGGCAATAGTTAGGCTGTCAAGTTATCAAGCGCTGTCAATGTCAATTTGGATAGGTCTATATTACCGATACACCGATGACGAAAATAAACGTTTTAGTTGATTTTTGTTGTTTTTTTTTATTTGGCGCCAAATCTAGCGCTTTTTTAAAGCGTCTAAATCGTCAAATCTAGCGCTCTCTGTGTCGTTTTAGCGCCGAATGGGTTTTTTGATCTGGCAGCACTGAGAAACAGAGACCATTCCACCTAAGGCAGGTGCCTGGAGAAGACGGTTCTAATTACACGAAGCGCTCGAATTTCTTACTTTAATTGGCCATCAGAAGTTTTCATTTAACTCAGTATAACGAGTGAGTAAACGAGTGCCTAGTTAAAAGTTTCGCTTGAGAGTTGAAACAAGTGTTATGGATTCTGACAATAAGCAATCATCATCATCATCAGCCAGAAGACGTCCACTGCTGAACATAGGCCTCCCCTTTTAACCTCCACACTGAACGATAGCCTGCCTTTTGCATCCACTGGATGCCAGCGACTCTATGTCGTCGGTCCATCTAGTGGGAGGCCTCCCTACGCTGCGTCTTCCGGTTCGTGGTCTCCACTCCAGAACCTTTCTTCCCCATTGGTTATCAGTTCTTCGAGCGATGTGGCCTGCCCATTGCCACTTCAACTTGCAAATTTTAACAGCTATGTCGGTGACTCTGGTTCTTTGCCAATAACCAATAGCATGTATCTAATACACCGGCCAAGTGCAAGTCGGGCTCGCGCACTGAGGTTTCCGTACCAACACAAAATACAAAGAGTAGTGCAAAAAGAAAACATCACGCCCGGCGCCCAGGCGGTCACCCATCCAAGTACTGACTGCGCCCGACGTTGCTTAACTTCGTAATGAACAGAAATTTGTCACCGAGTCGCACTTGGCCATTATTTATAATTTTAATTTAGAGTGTATACTATAATCATGTCAAATTTGATGCTTGTATTACCGTTTTTAAATTAGAACAAAAACAAAAATACGTTAAAAAACAGTTTGTTGTATTGGGACCGTAGGAACTTAACGGGTTAAGTTCTTACTTCTTGGCTTTATTATTATTTATTAATTTCTTAGTTACTCTGCCTTAACATTACATATACTGTTAAAATGTCAACTGGCTATCTATTATGGTTCGAAAAATACAGCCGTTAAAGATAGGACGGAGAGACAGACAACGTAGGCTTAGTAATAGGGTCCCGTTTACACTCCTTGAGTACGGAAGTTAAAAAAAAATTACCTATGTATTTAATACTTTGTAAAAAAAAAACATTTTGTTTATTTACAATAGGCTTGCGTTTGACCGCCAACTCGCCTGATGTTACGCGATGATGCGGTCTACGATGGAGCACACTATAAATATATATATTTATAGTGTGCTCCATCGTAGACCGCATCTATACTTATTATAATTAATAATAATATTATAAAGAGGAAAGATTTGTATGTAAGTATGTTTGTAACGAATTGGCTCAAAATGTACTGGACCGATTTTAAAAATTCTTTCACCATTTGAATGCTACATTATCACTGTTTAATATAGGCTATTTTAATAGGCTATATAACTATACCCGTGCGGAGCCGGGACGGACCGCTAGTTGGATATATCTGACTAGAATAATTATGAAGAATTGCACAAAGTCTGCTACGACGTAGATACGTACCTACAACAGTGCTACGGTGTTACGTAGCAAAGTGCTACGCGTAGCAGTGCGAAGTTTTCTCAGCAACTTTTCCCGAAGGAATATATTTTACAAGAGTACTTACGAATACAGAATACACGCAGTGAATATGAGTAGGCAGTATGTGGACTTACCTGTGAAAAGATAAAAAATAATTAAAATATGTATAACTAGGAGTTCTCCCCGATCAGTGACCTCGCGACAAAATCCATAAATAAATAAATATATAAATCTTCGGAACCCCTCGATCGATTTTGTCCTTATTCGAACTTCATCATCAGCCAGAAGACGTCCACTGCTGAACATAGGCCTCCCTTTTGACCTCCACTTTGAACGACAGCCTGCCTTTTGCATCCACTGTATGCCCGCGACTCTCACTATGTCGTCGGTCCATCTAGTGGGAGGCCTATCTACGCTGCGTCTTCCAGTTCGTGGTCTCCACTCCAGAACCTTTCTTCCCCATCGGTTTTCGGTTCTTCGAGCGATGTGGCCTGCCCATTGCCACTTCAACTTGCATATTTTAACAGCTATGTCGGTGACTCTGGTTCTTTGGCGAATATCTACGTTCCGGATTCTATCGCGCAAAGAAACTTCGAGCATAGCTCTCTCCATTGCCCGATGTGTGACTCGTGAGTTTTTCCAAAAGGCTCACAGTTAAGGACTACGTCTCAGTACCATATGTCATCTGTATATGTATATTCGAACTTTTTTTTTTTTATTAAAATGTACTACTGGCCTACAAAGTTTCATGAAGATTGGATCAACGATATGCAAGGTATAGTCGAACAAACGATGCTTACAAACGCCGACTTGTCCCATTAGAATCTCAGACCTTCGCTCGGTCAACAAAAAAAGTGAGGCCAATAAACGCACCAAAACGAACAAAAAGTCCGTTATTGTAACAAGCGATGCGTGACTTCGAATCAAAAACATAAATCATTTTATTCAACTTTTCCAAGCTTTTATCTCCGACACGCACAGACTATTGGATTTGGACAAATTGTTGCAGAGTATCAAAAGTTAAACGAACAAAGAGTTTTATTTATTAAACTAGCGACCCGCCCGCCCGGCTTCGCACGGGTGTAAATAACGTGCAAAGCCGGGGCGGGTCGCTAGTTATACATATAAACCTTCCTCTTGAATCACTCTATCTATTAAAAAAAATCACTTCAATATCCGTCGCATACATAGGGACGGACAGATAGCGACTTTGTTTTATACTATGTAGTGATAGTGAAGTTAATGCAGTTACTAAAATGAAATTATGGATAAAACTATCACGGTTTTTCACTAACGTTATATGATAAGTGTTTAAGTTGTATCAGTTGAATGCTATGTTTATGTTATGTAATTTATTTTATTTTTTACGCAAAACAAGCAAACAAGCAGACAGGCCGCCTGATGGTAAGCAGTCACCGTCGCCTATGGATACTTGTAAAATCAGAGGCATTACAAATACGTTTTTATTATTATTATTTTTTTCATGGATCAATTGAAATTAGTCAAATTTCAATTGATCCATGGAGTACCGACGCCATCCACAACTAATGATAAATCCATTAACAATAAAGTAAAGTAAAGTAAAATTTTATTGTGGTTCAAACAAGTTTACATACCTACCTAAAAGTCTATTCTAGTACAATTATTTTTCTTCTTCGTTTTTATATTTTATTCGTAGTAAAAGTATGTATTGTAATTTTTTCGACTAGTAATAGCTAGTGGGTATAACAGATTTGTAATAGGCTGGTATTTGATTAGGATTCACTTTACTTTATGTTAGTTTGTTCTCCTGTCACGTCGAGTGAGTTAGGTTAGAGAGATAATAAGAATGCCGAAGGGCTGAGCGATGCTTTTCTCTAGAAAATATATGATTTAACGCGAGTTAAACCGCGTGGCATAGCTAGTGTACAATGAATAAAGATCAAATATAAAAATGTTTCAGAGAGAGCACATGTTGCTTGCAAAGTTCTTTATTAAATTGTACGTCAAAAAGGTTTGATAAACGAGTTTTTGAAATGGGTCCAAGAACTTTTGACGAGAAAAATTTCACATTTTTCTTTAACATTTTCGGTTATTGTTACACTAAAAAACTTTCATTTAACTCAAAGGACGTTAATTTACACTTTTAGAGAGACTATTATCGTTTTCGCTAGTTACACCAATTTATCTTGCTAAAAAGCTTTCGTGAAAATACGAGATGTTATTAGATTTTGAAGCGAGACTTAAATAATACTTGCACCATTATACATTCGGGGCAAATGGGCTATAATCATTTTCAAATAGCATGCCACTTGACAACCATCAGTAACAGACTATAGTCACCGCGTTACCAACTGAGTCGTCGAGCTATAAACGTCATACCATAAGACCTGTAAGTGCGAGCGAGATAGACAGATATGACATGTGGGTGCGAGCGAGATGAGATGAGCAATGATTTATGACCTGACGACTCAGATGGTAATGCGTTTAGTATAGTTTTCATAGTAGCTTAGCTTTATGTTTTCGCCGCAAGTGTAAATGTTTAATTTAGTTCTGTGACGTCACATTCAATATTCACGAATCACGTTACATTCTATCGCACTATCATACCATCTGTCAAGTGCCATGCTATATGAAATGGACTATGGTAGGAATGGATGGACCCGGGTATGTCCTAAAACTGCGACCAGAACCACCGGAGGATGGGCAGCAGCATCCTATTAGTACACGGTGAACGTACTGCGATCCCCAAGCCGCCTGTCAAGCGTGGGGATTATGGCAACCCCCTCTTTAAGAGGGAGGCTTTTGTCCAGAACTGGACGTTTAATGTGTAATTATACACATGATACATTGTGTAATTATTAGGTTTAGATTCTGCTTAAATATAACTGTTTCACATAATTATACGACATGGAACTTCTACATGATACGGGGAATTGAAAAGGTTCTGCGGAAACGACAGACTTCAGTCTACGTGCTTTTCTCTTTTCTCCCCCAACTCAATTAGATGTTTTTCCTTCTTTCAATTTTTTTTTAACCTTCTTCAATGCGTCTCTAAATGTTATATCAGTAATTTTTTGTGTTTGTTTTTTTTTGTTTGGTATGTCATACTTCAGAGGTCCTATATAAATTTTATCTAAATTGATTTGGCCAAATCTTTTTTATATACTACGTATTTATCAAAGAATTTAGCGTTTATTGAATAATCAACAAAACAAATATAGTTTTATAGATAAATTGTATATAATTTTGGTTATAAGAAATTTCCAACATTTTGTCATGACAACTTTGTGGGTTTTTAATAGTTGACATTTTAAATTGTAATCTATACTAATATTATCTATACTAATATCATAGAGAGGAAAGATTTGATTGTTTGTTTGTTTGTTTGCATTGAATAGGCTCCGAAACTACTGAACCGATTTGAAAAATTCTTTCACTGTTGGGATGCTGCACTATCCCCGGTTGACATAGGCTATATATCCTGGCTTCGCCCGTGCGAAGCAGGGGCGGCCTACTAGTGTATAAATAAAGAGCGGTAAGTATTATAATCGCCGCGTATCCCCACCTGCAACACTAGCGGTATTGAGGAGACTTTTAACTAATCTTCTTGTAATAATAACAGTAACTAACCCACCGGCGGTGGTCAATCAATACCCGTAGTTTAATGACCACTAGTAATGTATCACAGTGGTATCATTAAACATGTTTCATTCATCACTCGCCCCAGTAACGACCGCGTAGCCGTTATAGCTACGGTTAGCAGCGTAGCACGTAGATAGTACCTCGGTGATTACAGGTAGGGACGCCTCAATGGACGTTTATTACCCGCGACACCTCCAGTACAAGAACCCTCCGTTACTCGAACTCGATTCGAACACACTTTTCGTGCCGACATTTCTACTGACGTCATCATATCAGTGTACCATGTTCCCATTTTTGGGACATAGACCTGTCAGAGAGAGTATGGGGTCCAATCCACCATGCTGGGCCCCGATTCTACTAAAGAAATTGTTTTGAAATTGTAATTGTTACAATTTTATTTTTTTAATAATCGCCTCTAAACTGAGAGTTTTAAATATTTTTTTATATTAGAAAAACACAAACACCTAATATTATAACTGTAGGATATTTCTACATGAAAACTCTGTGTTTATCGATAAATCACTCTTTATTTGATTATTTTAATATTAGCACAAGGTGCAAGAAATGGCCGTGGCCGCTAGCGTTATAAGAAGGAAGCTACAAAAAAATGTTGCCAGCTCCCCAATAACAGTCACAGACAATGTATGCTCATGCCGACACGATCAAGCCAGCTTGATCAAGCTGGATTGATCGAGTCGACCTGAACAATAACTTAGATTTAACTTAATATTAGAAACTGTCAATTTTGAGTCAATTATTTAAAAAATAAAATAGAAACAATTACAATTTAAAAACAATTTCTTTAGTAGAATCGGGGCCCTGGTCCAGTGCATGCTGGTGAATGAATTGTCTTACAACTTTTTGGCGTGATAACGTCTTATAAATCGATGAACGCCGGCTGCACGCACGAAAAATTGTCACGTTCCGCCTGAGCCGCGCGTGCAAGCGAGAGCGCGGAACAAGCGATAAAGAGGCACGATCGGTCTAAGCGTTATCACGTAAAACTATCGCCTGTAAACCGACTTTACAGTCAACTTCTTTTTTTGCATGTAAACCGGTATGACCTACATAACAGTTTTCTCACTGATCTGGGAGTTGTTTTTGTAAAAAAAAAGTGTGTGCTAAAGAACACACGACAGTAGTGAAAACTTCATCAAGGTTGACTATATCTCTCTCGCTCCCTTAGTCGACTCGAGCCGACTTTACCCGAACGAGTATCCGAGCGTGACGGTCACGCGAGTTCAGTGCTTTTCCCCATACCAAAAAGTGCCCAACGTGCCTAAAGAAGTTTTTAATTCAAAAATTAATGAAGAAATTTGGTGTGTTAAGGGGCCTGTATACCCTCTGCAGCTCTCTTTCTCGCACATTTTCACATTATTGAAGATATAAAATCAATGAGTGTGAATTTCCAAAAAGTAACAAAATCATGTCTATCGTAACATTACAAACAAAGAAATTGTTAATTTGATATATTTTAATTTGACACAGTAAAATGGTAACAAGTGATTTTTATTTCTCGTGTCATTTTATTCCGTCAAATTACAAGATATCGAAGCAAACATTTCTTTATTTGTAACGTTACGATAGACACCATGACATGATTTTGTTACTTTTTGGAAATTCACACTCATTGATTTTATATCTTCAATAATGTGAAAATGTGCGAGCGAGAGAGCTGCAGAGGGTATACAGGCCCCTTAACAAGGCAACTTTAGATGAAAAAACTACTTTACTAAAGGTGCTTTCTTAAATGACACCCGGGTATCCTCACATTAGCGCAGTGATGCATCAACGCCTCCGCCGAGAAGCGCCAACGAGCCCCGGACACACCTTGATTGGAAAAATGGCTTTTCAATACCTCTACCCCGTCGGGAACGAACCAAGATCGATATTATCAAGCTAAGCGTATCTATAGAAAGCGTGTAACATTGATTAATGATAGAATAGAAAATGACAAGACCTGTCCCGTAGTGGATTTTCTAAAGGAATGTGGTGCATTTTCTAAAGGAATGTGGTGGATTTTCTAAAGGAATGTGGTGAATTTTCTAAAGGAATGTGGTGGATTTTCTGAAGGAATGTGGTGTATTTTCTAAAGGAATGTGGTAGATTTTCAAAAGGAATGTGGTGGATTTTCTAACGGAATGAGGTGGATTTTCTAAAGGAATGTGGTGGATTTTCTGAAGGAATGTGGTGGATTTTCTAAAGGAATGTGGTGGATTTTCTAAAGGAATGTGGTGTATTTTCTAAAGGAATGTGCTTTTTAAGGGAGTAGTTTTTTTTTTTATTGTATAATGTTTTAGTGGTGTAAATCTACCAAATTGAAGTGTGATAGCTTTCCAACACAGAAACTTGAAAATACCAAGTTTTAGTAGACGATTTTATAATTATTATTATGTATTAGTATTTCTTTTTTCGTTTTGACTTTTAATTTTGACATTTCCAAAGTGTATTTGTATTTGTACCCAATTGAAATAAAGATACTGAACCAGTGAGCTAAGAAGAACAACAACCCTTGTAGATTATCTTGTAACCCATTATAAAGAAGTCATTATTAAGGCGAGAGTGAATAGGTTTATTCTAGGCAAGCGTGCTCCATCGTAGGCCGCATCATCGCTTTACATCAGGCTAGTTGGCGGCCAAGCGCAAGCTAATATACAATTAAAAAAAAAGTTTGATCGACTGAATTTACTAAAGTAAAATGTAGGTACTTATTCACCATTCAAAGTAGGCAGGTGCTCTGTTGCTAGAGCTATATCAGACTAATGTGACGGGTTGGCCAATAACCACAAGCCTAGCTGGCTTCTTCGACCAAAATAAAATGAACGGACGGGCCCAGAAAAAGTGCACTTTTGAAGATTACCAAATGAGCGCCGGTGCTCACTTCGTTTCAGTCGGTTTCTAGCCGTAGGAAGTGCAACACGAGACTATTGTTACATGATAACGAAACATCTGACAAAATTATGCCTTTGTGTGCTTTCCCGAAGTGTGAATAGGTACACAACAAAAAACCGCTATCTATTTTTTGTAACAAATCTACTGTACATGGTTATACTTAGGTGTTGAAGTATATGTCCGTACGGTTTTGACTTGTTTTTACTGAGCAAGCTCAACGGATATGGCCCGTCCATTCATTTTATTTTGGTCTAAGGCTGGCTTCACACATCACATACGTATAAGCAGATAGACGACATCCCCCTGTACGTTATGTCTATGTAAAGGGAGGAGCAGGAATGGCTTTGCCCTGGGGTATATCATCTACTGGGTTTCGGGCATGTTGTCCAACAAACTCACACTCTATCTTATCGCGTTTTATATAATTATATTATACTAGCGGTCCGCCCCAGCTTCGCACGGGTATAGTTTATAACCTATGTCACCCGGGGATAGTGTAGATTCCCGTCAGAGAAAGAACTTTTCAAATCGGTTCATTAGATTCGGAGCCTATTCAATACAAACAATCAAATCTTTCATCTTTATAATATTAGTATAGACTATAGATATCATTTAGTAGTATTTATTTCAAAATAGTTTTTTTTTTTGCTAAAAGTCCAGCAGTGGACTGTTAAAAAAAAGGCTGACTATGATGAATATTTATTTAATGGTATCATTAAAAGTGTTTTAGCATCCCCCGTCGATCTTGTTACGTAAATTCTTTCCATCCAATGGTTGCTCGGAAAATATCACTTTTAGCGTTAAGGCCGCCACTTGTGACACTAGCTCGTATGTGTTTTCTATGTGTTAGAATTACGTAGATTTTATTTCTGGTGTACACAAAAAGAGTTTTTATCTATCTATAACTTCATATAGCCTCACGTAGGTATACAGTAGATAGAAAGGGTTTTATACTCCAACTTATAAAAGACTTAGTAAAGCTTTAAGATGCTTTTTCCTTTGAAAGCTATAAATTAAATTGGACTTTTATTTTCTTTGCGTAATTTTCCTTATTACTTGTATCTATCAAAGAACAAAAACATTTTAAACCTTATTGCAAAGAAAAGAGAGAAAACAAATTCTTTTCTGTGCTTTATTGTGTTTTTTCTTTTGTGAGATCACAGATAAAACATTTATACTTACATACCTATACATTAAACAATACAGTAAATCTTTGAATACAGTGTTACTACGATAATTAGACTAGGTACTCAAAATCGGTCCGAATCTTAAACTTACTGCCAATGGTACAGAATAGTTAATAATATTAAAGTAGGGTCCATCGTATTGTGTCGAGCAAAACAGAGCAGCTTTTGATTGTTTGACGCGTTTTGTAGATCGATCGGTGTCTCGTAGAATGCCAAGGACCGCTGCGGTGCGTACGTAAGTGCTACTAGAAATTATGTAACTAATATTTTTAACATATAGAATTATTTTGTGCTTTCTTAGTTGTCCGTGTTTTTGTGTTCGATAACATCCCCGACACAGATAAACTAATGAGTTATGAGTTATTTGTTAGTTGTTAATGAGTTGTGAGTTATGAGATCTATTCGCAAGCTAAGGAACGTACATTTTTATTGTAAATTTCTGCAGATAAATGTCAAAATATCGAATTTAGGGAGGGGAGGCAAATGGGGGGTTTAAGTTTATATCAAAGTTGCGTACGGCAACAGCTAGTAATTCTAAACGTTATGACATCTCGAGTCGATGTTATGATAATAACAGTGATGTTTGCCTTCTGTAAGCCGAATCGAGTCAACTCTCTCGAATGGTCCATTGTGTTCGTTTGGCGCAGTGCTGGAGTCGAGCTACCCACCGCTATTACAGCGAAGTGCCTCGCTACATCATTCTAATATTACACCTATTATCCCAAGTGCCTTAGAAACGGTTTAAAATAAAGCGCGAAAACATTTAAGCGAGCAGAACAATTTTCATAAAGGAAGCGATTGTGATAAAAATTTAGCAAAACCTTTTGAGTGTTCTCGCGAAATGAGAGCGCAAAAGGAAGCATTTTAGAGATGGCATCTCGTCAAGATTCCTTTGATCTATCTGCCTACGCTGGAACAAGCCGAAACGAATTATCTAACCCTGAAAAATACTAAGTTCAAGGCGAAATAAGTCTTATTTTAGCTACCAAACCCTAGAAGTAGTAATTAGCTACATTTTCTTCTGAATATTACGGATTTGTGCAAAAGCAGGTAAGTTAAGGAGTTGACACAAATGTGGTGGAATAAATTTTCACAAAAAATTAATCCCGAGTTTTCCAGAGAATTTTATTTTCTCAGATTTTTTTGATGCTCATATTTTATTTAAATATAAATGGGGCCTTCGAAATACAGGCTATTAAATAAAACAATGAAATAAAATAAAAAATTAAATGTAGCCTATGACACACTGGGCATGAAGAAAAATTTAAAGACGATGTGTGTGGTACACATAAAACAATTCAATCCATTTAGGATACAGGTAGTATTATAGAAAGAAAAAAACAAATACATAAAAATAATTATTAAAATCAGTTCAAAATCGACGGAGATCGCGTTACATACAAAAAAACCAGTCAAATTGAGAACATCCTTTTTTTTTAAGTCGGTTGATTTTTTTATTTGAAGCATTCTGCTAAAAAAATCAACCTATGGTATTCCACTCCTGGGCAAAAGTCTCCCCTATTCCCCCAACTCTTTCCAATCACTACGAACACCCACCAGATCCTAGACCGAGTCGACTAATTCGAAGTCGATGCTTTAGCCTGCCTTGATAACAACTGTGAAAGAAAATCTGTGTAAGCAAAGTTTTTCTCTTTCGTCAGGGCTAGTGAATGCAAAATCCCTCGAGTAAACACACAGACTCACACAGTGCCGCGTACTGCAGGGCTGTGTACTGAGGGGTGGAATGACACCTTAAACGAGGTTAATGGCTCACTGTTTGCCGAGGGAAAGCCAGCCCTTTGTTTGGACCTGATTGATTAGCTAACTGGCCGGTGTCGCTAGTCAGGTGCAGATTAGTTTTAAACTAGCAGCGCAAGAGAATCCTGTTGAATAAAACACTGTTTTAAACTATCACGGTTGTTCACAAAAATTATAAGATTATTTACAGGATATTTACCGTGGTAAGGTTGTGGAATGAGCTCCCGATATTTCGGCGCAGTTACATGCACCATGTTCATGTTTTTGTATCCCGTAAATAATTATATAACTATACTGTTGAATGTTAACTATGTACCTGAAACTGATATAAAATTAATACATGTAGGTTTGTCCCTCAAATCCCTCAATACAGTAGAATCTGGATATAACGACCTTCAAGGGACCGGCGATACTATGTCGTACTAACCGGATGACGCACAAAACGGCAGGATTATTTCTTGAGTACATTTATTATGAAACCTAATTTGAGTAAACAATATCGTCGCTAAAATAGGTTAGTCGTTATAAGCGAAGTCGTTATATATGAATTCTACTGTATTTCTACTTGTATAACGACGACTTTAGCGATGATAGCTCAGTGGTCGGCGCGTCCGACTTCAATTTCAAATGAGATGCTGCCGGTGAACGAAAACACTGAGAATACCATATCATGGTGTTGGCACTTTCTATTACTCGACTGGCTAACTACCACTCTCAAATTGATAATCTAGCGCCAAACATTTAACAGTCTTTCGGAAGCTTATTATATAAGCCAGTTCCAATTCCAGGCTTTGTGTGAACACCGCAGTCCTTTACATTACAAGAAGAATACGTACATAAAACAGATCCAAAATGCGGTCTTATAGCTTAGAGCTTTTTTTTTGCCATTAACAGAGGCTTAGAGCGATATCTTCCAGACATCCTTCTTAGCTATATACTATATTTATTTGATGACATTACTATGTTGTGAAACCTCTAATACGATTATAAGCTAGTATGAGCATTTTTTAATGCAAACTTACTTACTTTTTTACTTATCAACGCAAAATCTATTTTAGACTTTTTGGTCGAACATAGATCTTTCCAGACCTTCTTTCTTCCTTTCTTTTTTTTCCTTCTTAACACACCTCTGACCTGTGACTGCAGCTAATATAATGTGAAATGTACCTACATATGTATTCAACTTAGTTTCATGCCTAATATTAACTAGCAACTCCTGGGGTCCATACATACTCGTACGCATGCCATACATGCCTTCATAAAGTGCTGTAAAAATCCGTTGTGTATTGCGGATCACCCGGCCAGTAGGCAGAAGGGTAGGGTAGGAATTCTACACGGGGGCCGCGAGGTACTGAATTGGACTGTTGCCGAGTGGCGCCGAGGGATTCGACGGTACATTGCGACGAGTTCAACGTTTTAATGGGTCTGCACTTCGTTTTGTTGCGGCAAGAGGTTAATTATCTTCTAATGCATATAGATGAGATTTATAAGGACTTAAACCGGATTTATTGTCAACCTTATATGGGACTTGCATATATGTTGTCGTAACTCCTACAATATAGGTAGGCCTGCTTAGTATTTACCGGCTCAAACATTCAAAGTCGGCGTTTTATACACATTCTATGTCAGTAAGATCTGAGTAATGTCTAAATCTCGGTATTAATGAAAGACAGGATAACGCAAAGGTACTTAATGGCCTCTCCAACAATTAACAACGACCAAGTTATATAATAAACGATATTTTCACTTGGAAAACTAACAAAATCTTTACAACTGCAATACGGACGCGACACTTTAACGCCATCTAGCGGGCGGCGTACCACTTACAGATTCCAACTCACCGGCTCGCTCCGTCATCCGCACCGACCACGCACTGATTCTGGAGGCAATTACAACCAACTTTAAAGATGTGTTCACTAGTGGAGAGTTAATAGTTGTATTGCACTGAAAAGAGGCGATAGACGAGTGGTCGCCTCGGAGGTCGCGCGGTGACTGCGAGCCCCCTGCGCCCTGCGCCGCGGCCTGCGCGAGCCTCCCTCGCGGCGACGCGCCACAAAGACCATCTTTACGCAAGAAATGGCATTACTTAATGATATTGCGAAGACGAACAGTCTCACCGCTCAGTAGCACGTACCAATTGCTTAAACTACTATTATTTACTTATTGTATAAGTCGCCTTTTCGGAGAGTCACCGCTCTATATTTTGCGACTTCCACGCCGTTATAAGTCCATGTTGCGTTGCGGGTAAATAAATAATTGGGGGTTTAATTTGATACTGTGGATAGTATTTGATATTAGGTAAATACTTTTTATACTTAAGCTCACATTTGCTAACACTTTGGACTATAATTTACAGTGTAGGTACCGTAGCTAATTAAGATTCAAGGTTATGATGGGCCATTCAAAACTTTCTGCGGCTGGCAGGATTCATTGATTGTATTGATTCGGAGTTACGCCCTCGTAATCTCTTCAATTGAGCTACGGTTGTCTCTAGACAAATCCGAACTGCACTAGGCCTCCTTAGCTTAGCCCAAAATTGTACTACTGCTAGGCTCTGTCAAGTAGCCCTGAAGTCTCCTTGAGAAGTGCAGAATTCTACGCACACGATCTAAGCGATTTATTCGCCTTACGTTGTCACAGCGGAAGTTTCATATTGACCCAGAAAGCCACGATATGTGGGCCAAGGGATTTAATGGAAAATGTGTCTGCGGATAAAAGGCGCTGGCAGGAAGACGAGTCTCGCTGTATAAACACACGGCGGATGCTGGTTACCGTGAGGAAATCCTGATAATATCGAGGAAGTTTGAAATCTTTTACTTACTATTTGTGAGAAAATACGAAGATGCTCTGACAAAGGAATTGTAGCCCTTGAGGCGGGCAAGAACGAATTAGAAAAATTAGGCAATATTCAGTCCGTTAATTAGGACAACCGCTGGCAGTGGGTATGTGGGTCCTTTCCCTACCGTGATTCGATTACACGTATCAGTTTTTAGGTCGAATGTCACACAAATACCGTATGTTGGCTTTTTCTGTGCTTACAGACTCTGTAACTCTTTTGTCTTTACTCTGTTTCTACAGACTAGGTAGAGCACTCTTTAAAACAATCACGGTTGTTCCCTCATTACGGTAAATATCCCGTTAATAATCATATAACTGTAGTGAAACTATATAGAGTTGAGATGTTTTAGATTAGACAATTAAGTCGTAGCTATAGAATTTCCAGTCACAGTATGATTACAAAGATACTATATAATTTTCTTGAATGGAGTCGCCTATGGTCAATTGGTCACCTATGTGATTATATTCACGGCTGATCAAAGGACACTAAAGAGTCGCCTAAGATCAAAGATGATCAAAGTAGAAAAGACCCTTTTTAAAGTTATGATTATTTACGGGATATTTATCTTGGTAAGGTTGTGGAATGAGCACCAATAATCATATAACTTTAGTGAACAATCGTGATAGTTTAAAACAGTGTTTTAAGACCCTTTTTGTATGTTACCTTTCCATTACACCAATCTTAATGTAATTAGGCAGATAATTAATGTGTCATGATGTTAGACATAGGATAATTTTCGGCCCGGAAAATGCAGGAAAACGCTGGTAAAACTACAGAGTACGTTGATACTACGTACCAAATCTTTACGTAGATCGTCAGTCGACACAGAGACGTCTACGTCTGTGTTGCGCAACACGACGTAGGAAACCCTTTAACGATTTCTATTTTTGCGAAAAGCCTACTTTTTATTGAATTGTTACGCAGAAACGTCGATAACTTTGTTGTGGCACGTTGTTATGTTCGAATCACTGAACCCTGATGATTACATCAATTTAGTATGAGAACTAATACATTTTTATGTCTGGTATTTCCATTCAATTGGTTTTTTCATTCTTCAGATAGGTATCATTACGTAGGTTACCTTCTTGTAGTTTAGTCGTTTACTTTTCACCGAATTATTTAGGGCTAAGTAATCTAAAAAAATAGAAGCAAATAAATCTACTTGTCACTTAATTGTATGTTCCAGCTGCTTCACTTCAATGCCAGTTATCGAGGGTTCTCCATTCCAGATTAGTCTTAAAAATACTTTTGCCATCGTCGATTAAATCATCGCAACATCAGTAAAGTTTCAATACAGTCATGCTGATTGGGGCCAGTTTATAACAAAAAAATATAATAAGTTCTAATTTAGTTTTATTTTATTTTCCGTGTACATATATTGTGTTTATTGTATGTCTATGTCTATGTCTAAAATTAGACAAAGAAGGGGAACAATAGGAAGTAATAACTCAGTGTACAGTGAATACGAGTAGGTATCTACAACAGCTATCACGCCAATGATCAGGTGGGAATTTAAATTCCCATCTGCCCCATTGGGCGTCGATGGGGCAGTTGGGAATATCTCTACATAGTATAAATTAGTAGGATAATATTGGGCATTCTAACCCACCTTCGTTTCACTCAGTGGTTTAGAATTCCCAATATTACTGAGATTTTTTGCTACTATTTAAATCAAGTTTTCCAATAGATTGGGTGCAATATTATTAGCTTTACGCGCCGTTCGCTACCGGAATCCACACCTATAAATAGAATCAAAACATGCACACAGTAAAGACAAGATAAAGGAAATTGAACCGTCGTATGTATGTAGGTGTTGAAGTATTATTTACACAAATTCATTTGGCGATGGATAAATAAATCCATAGACTTGATTTGGTTCGTTTATAAAAATAGTTAATTAATTTGATTCGAATAAAAACCAACACTCCTTAGCAATGTGCTATGACCAGATTTTCTCGAGGTTGCCTTTAAAAACATTTCATATCCCGTTTCAAGTTAGGTTTCCGAACAATGCTTACGAGTATTACAAGTCGACCCGATTGGCTCGAGGTAACCCCTAGAAATCAAGTTTCTAAACCACGTTTTTGGCTGCAGGCCCTTCATATCATGGAGCTTTGCAAAGTGAAATGGCTCGATTAGCTCGCGGTAACCCTTAAAAACAATGATACGTAATAATCATGTTTCTAAACCACGATTTTGGCTCAGGTACCTCCATAACACAAACAGTGCAAAGTGATATGACCCGATTTGGTTCAAGGTTACCCTTAGAATCTTAGATTTCCCGTCCTTGTTTTGGATCAGGCCCTCCGACAATTTACACTCAAGCATTGTGACCCTATTTGGTTGAGGATACTCATAATTAGTTTTTTTGTAACCATACTAAGGACCACCTTCACAACACAAAGCTATGAGTTTATTCGTTTTGTATCAAAACACCGAATTTTATATCACACTAAATATTTCTTTGTTAATTTGATTACAAAATGATTTTATTTTTAAAGTTAAACAAATTAATTATTTTCATTGAACCCATTTTTTACCCACTTTATTATTTTTAGTTAACCGGTTTGTAACGATAAACTAAAACGATTTACTTGATAAATATGACGAATAAATTGATTATTTTTAATTTTAATTTGAAGAAAATTTTGGTGAATACTCACTTTTATTCCGGGTTTCCTTATTTGCACTAATTATCTTTTCCACATAATTAATTAGGTATCGAAAATATTAAGTTATTGAAAATACACTAAACACAGCGTGAGAAAGAATGTAACTGTGGCACATACTGAAATAAGATATCTATAATGTCTCTTTGCAATACAAACTAATTTAGTCAAGGAGCCATCGTTCAAACATATTACGAATATAATTATTAGTAACAACATAATTACAGATTTAGACACTGAACTACATTCCCTGTACTACATATAATATATTGAAATATTTTATTTATGTATAAATGTTTGTTAAAAATAACTTTCTTGCACACACTGGCGTTTGCAGATAAGTATGTGTTTTGAAGTTGTATATTATAAGAATGTAAAAATATAGGCACATGCTTTAGAAGAAGAAAAAAAAATGCATGACTATGAGATAAAAATGAATGTAACATATCGAGCCGTTTAGGCTATAGGAGGTTCTAAGAAAGTTATAAACATAATCATAATTATACTTAGTACCTACACCAAAAACTTTAGAATTTTTCTTGAGCAGTCAAATAAAACATACTTCGCCTCCTTGACTATTGAGTACATTGCAATTGCGCTGATTGCAATGCATGCATAATTGGGTACAGTCCAGACGAGCGTTAAATAAATACGTGTTAATAGGTGATTCGTAAAGTTTTTAGGATGGCAGGTGAAACGCTAGTGATTAATATAAAAACGCATTAGAGTTGGTTAAACTGATAAGAAATATATTGACTATTTCTATAACGGAAATCATAAAATATATGTACTTTGATTATACATTTTTCCATCAAGTTGATGAAAACCCTTTAATCTTCTCCTTTCTTATTTATAAAAGGTATGTTTCCATATAGACTTCAAAACGGCAGAACCGATATTGATGGGACTTTCACTGGCAGATAGCTGATGTTATAAGGAGTAACTTAGGATACTTTTCATCATCATTATCATTATTTTTCATTACCACGCGGGTGAAACCGCGGGGTGCAGCTTGTTAATTATAAAAGTAAGAACAAGCGTTTATTAACCGCTCGTTTGCATACGATTGGTTAGATTTCAAAGAAGCGGCGAACTCATCCTTTGAAAGCGGAGTAAGCAGAGTAAGCGGTTTATTTGTACTTTACATATTATTGACTAGCTGCGCCCCGCGGTTTCACCCGCGTTATATACTTCAATGTATAAGACATAATGCTAAAATGTGAATGCTTGCCATTCCATATAATATGTATGAGAAAATTTATTTTCTACATAACTGATTATTTCATGAATTTTTCCGATATATCTTTTTGCTATTCAGGGCGGAGAGGAATCCAACAAATTAAAGATCATGAAAATGGGTGCAATTATTCTCGAGTTATAAATGGTGTAACATACACCACTTTGTTTTACATAATTTATATATATATAGATACTATTATTTTGCATAATCGATAATTTTAGCATTTGTCCTTTTCTTTCCTGTGGTTGTTGTTGTAACAAGTCTAATCAGATATCAATAAACGTTTGAATTCTATAATTAATCTGTATACACACAGAGTTCGTATTTGCATGCTTCATAAAGATGGATAACTGATTTCAGCTGGAAAAGTTTATTGCTAACGATGCTAAATTTGCCAATTTAAATAGGGTGATTATTTGTAATTTACCATTATTTGTGAGAAAGTCCCAACTGTGAAGACGCGAAAACTCCAGTGATTTCAGCGGAACATTAAAAGCGAAAATTAAAATGTTAGTGAGTATTTAATTTTCGATTCAACATTATTGCACACTGTTTTGTACTCAACATTTTTCTTTACTGATTTTTTTCCGATTTATTTTTAGGTCTGACTCAGAATTTGAATATACCAACTCCCAGTGCGCACCGTCACCGCAAAAAAAGGCAAAAAAACAGCGTTCTACCACCACCGTCACCGTTCATAGCGCAACGCCGAAGACATCAAAAGCTAAAGCGCAGAGAGTAATCGAGTAAGTATCCATACATTTTACAGATAAATTATAATCAAATTCAATCGCAATTATTTAGTTTGAAACTAATAAATCAATTATTGTTTCAGATCCTCTTCTGAATCCGAAGTAGATTCTCCTCCAGTTGCAGCACCGCTCGTGAAAAAAGCAGCTGCCAAACCCAGAATAAAAAAACAGCCAGCTCCTGAACAACCTTCAAGCGGGTAAGGTTTCAATGACATTCACTACTCAAAATATTCGATGCCTATATATCTAACCAACTAGTTAAATATTGGATCCAATTCTGAACGCACATAACTTAATCATCTTTAAAAAAAAAACTATTTTTAATTTGTAATTACGATAGCCTGAAGCGTTCCTAATTTAAGTAGAGTTCCTTATTTTTTGGAATTTTATTTATATATTATGTACTACCAAAATTGGGCTCGCTATCTTGGATTGTAGCTCATCAACCCTAGGGTTTCAAATCGATAGAAAGGTACGTATCTTAATTTTGATTTTTGTGTCTACATTGTTACAGAAAGAAGAATATATTTAATAATATATTAAGGGCAGAAGAAAAAGCTGCCCATCAAAAGGAAGAAAAGAAGGTTCTATGGTCATCTTTTACCAGCCGGGTGGCATCCGGACGACAGCGGCGCGCAGTTGCCGTCGGCGAAGGCGGTTTTTACATCGATCTGAAGGTTTATAATTCCAACGACGCGCTGACGGGAAACCCTCAGACTCTGTATAAAAAGTCATTGGTAGCTTTAAAACTGCAAGCGACAGAGGGTTCCCCGCCGTGGGAAAAATTACAATCGTTCATGGAAGACGCTTATGCTGTCTTCAAAGACACTGATCCTGTAGTTTATAAAGATTAGTTAAGTTTTTACTTCCTCTTAACAAGTATACTACCTATATAGTGGTAAAATATTCATATTCATTAGCTGATAGTGCTATCTTAGACTAGATAGATAGGTACTAGATATGTATGATCGTAGTGCTATCCAAAATTTTAACCGAAGTATATGACGACGTGCTGGGTCTCAAACTCTTTTTAAAAGGTCTCTTTGATGTTCTTAAAGTTTTTAGCAGTAGAGGGTTCACGCCGCGGGATAAACTACAAGCGTTTATGAAATTTCAAGACACATGCTGTTTTCAAAGACACTAACCCTGTGGTTTATAAAGATTTAAACTAGCAAGCTTATTAAAAACATTTTTTGTTTTGTTTTGGAAATATGCCTTACTGCATAGTTTGTGGTATTTCTGTGCAAGCAAAATCATGGGTAGGCCATTTGAGAAGTAACGCTCATAGACAAACAAATAATAACTTCGTTGAACGTCATAGTGAAGGCGTGGATATCGTATCGTCAGCGTTTCGCAACCGTATTATCACTTATAGGTTGTTAGCTAGCGAACATGATCTTGGTTCTATTGAAGCATTTTTCAACACGATTCGTGACAAAATAAAGACCCTTTTAAACAAGTGTCTCGATAAATATATATGTTTTAAAATAAATTTTGAATACTTCGCGAAATTTCTTTTGTTTAAAAATAACACGGAGGAAGTTAAATCGTTTTTAACAAAAAATACTGTTGTATCTACAAATTATAATTTTGACGTATTTTTCGCAGAGATAGTAAGTTCGTTAAAAGAAAAAATTGAGTCATTTGAACACCAAGATTCAGGGTGGTCGTTTTTACATAACGCTCATTTAGAAGTCAACATTAACAAATATGAACCATTGCGTGGGTCAAGCTACCTTGAGCTTCCGAAAAAAATAAAAAATAAAAAAGCGTGTGTAAATATACAAAATAAAGACGATTGCTGTTTTATGTGGTGTGTGACAGCGGCTTTATATCCAGCGAAGTCTCACGTTGAGCGGGTTTCATCATATCCCGACTTTCGTACAGTTTTGAACGTAAATGATGTACAATTTCCGGTAACGTTTTCAGACATTCAAAAATTTGAGGCCAATAATCCTGAATTAAGCTTCATTGTCTACGGATTAAAAAATAATAAGATCGTGGGTCCTTTGTACAAGTCAGACAATAAAAAACAACGTACTAAGATGATTCATTTATTGTTGCTAGAAAATAGTTCTGGAACACAACATTATTGTTTAGTCAAAAGCTTGCCTAAGCTCGTCAGAAGCCAAGTGACTAGTCATCACGGAAAGTTATACTTTTGCGAAACATGCTTAGTATTTTTTTCTAAGGTTCAAGATCTAGATAATCATGCTTGTGGTGGTGTAGTTACTGTATTACCTGATAAAGGCTCGGTAATAGAATTCAAACATTTCGAACGCAAGCAAAACGTTCCTTTTGTAATTTATGCTGATTTCGAATCTTTATTAGAGCCAAACCCGAGTGATGTTACTAGTAACACGTCAACATTGCATCATCACACGCCAGCGGCATTCGCCTATTACATTGTGTGTTGTGACAATGAAAACTTAAACCGATATGTATCACACCGCGGCCCTGACTGCGTGGACAAGTTCATTAAATGCATATTTGAAGATTTGAGGGAAATCCACAAGACTTTGAATGATGCCGCTCCAATGGTTTTCACTGCAAGTGATGCCATAGATTTCCAAAATGCCACTCGTTGTCATATTTGCGAACATTTTACATTTTTAGATAAGGTTCGAGACCACTGTCATATCACCGGTCGGTATCGTGGTGCAGCGCATAGCCAATGCAATTTGCAATTCAAACGCCCTTCGTTTGTGCCGATATTTTTTCATAATTTATCAGGCTATGATTGCCACTTGTTCATAAAAAAATTAGGTGAAGCTCCAGGTGCCATTAAGATTATTCCAAAAACTAAGGAAAACTATATATCGTTTACGAAAATTATTGCTGTTTCTGAAAACGAATTCATTCAACTTCGGTTTGTTGATTCGTTGAAATTCTTGGGAGCTAGTTTAGATAATCTAGCAAAAACTTTGCATAAAGACAACCTTAAGCATTTGCGGGATTTTTTTGATGACGATAAAAAATTCCAACTGCTTTCGCGTAAAGGTGTTTATCCTTATGAGTACATGGATAGCTGGGAACGTTTTGAAGAACAATGTCTTCCCTCTAAAGACTGTTTTTACAGCTCTCTAACAAATGAACACATATCCAAAGAGGATTATGAGTACGCACAATTAGTTTGGACAGAGTTCAAAATAAATAACTTAGGACAGTATACGGATTTGTATTTGAAAACAGATGTTCTTTTACTAACGGATATTTTTGAAAATTTTAGGAAAACGTGCAAACGTCATTACAATCTTGATCCCGCTTTTTATCTAACAGCACCGAGTTTGTCATTCGACGCCATGCTATCTATATCTAATGTAAGGCTTGAAATTCTAGATAATTTGATCATGTTAAGAATGATTCAGAGTGGCATTCGCGGGGGGATATGCATGTGTTCTCATAGACATGCCAAAGCCAACAACAAATATCTAGCTGATTACGACCCGACAAAAATAGATTCTTATCTCGTTTACATTGACTGCAACAATTTGTATGGACACAGTATGTGTCAGTATTTACCATTATCGGGCTTCGAATTTATGGAGCCAAATGAAATCAGTTCTTTGAATGTCACTGAAATCCCTGATGATTCGGCATACGGTTTCATACTTGAAGTCGATTTGACTTATCCGAAAGAGCTCCATAATTTACATGACGATCTTCCATTTTGTCCCGAAAAATGTATTCCGCCCGGCGGGAAAACGGAAAAACTAGTACCAAATTTATATGATAAACACTTTTATGTTATTCATTACGTCCATTTAAAAAAATGTTTGAAACACGGGTTAAAATTAAACAAAATACATAGAGTGATCAAATTTGTACAAAGCCCTTACTTGAAAAAATACATAGATTTAAATACGCAATTACGCCAACAGGCAACATCGACGTTTGAGCAAGATTTTTTTAAATTACTAAACAATAGTATTTTCGGAAAAACGTTAGAAAATAATGAAAAACGAGTTGAAGTCAAATTAGTAAATAAATGGAGAGACAAAAAAAATATCACAAAGAAAATAACAACGGCTGGAAAATTGATTGCGAGTCCAAATTTTCACAGTGCATCCGTTTTCACAGAAAATTTGGTTGCCGTGCAATTGAAGCCAAATTGCATTGTATTAGACAAACCAATCTATATCGGTTTTACTGTGCTCGAGCTGTCTAAAAGTCATATGTACGATTTTCATTATTCGGTGGTTAAACCCGTCTATGATGATCGTATAAAAATGTGTTACACAGACACAGATAGCTTCATTTATCGTATTCAAACTAAGGATTTTTTCCAAGATTTGAAACAAAATTTCGTTGCGTATTTTGATACCAGTAACTACCCTATAAATAATGAATATGAACTACCTCTTAAAAACAAAAAGGTTCCAGGACTTTTCAAGGATGAAATGGGAGGACAGATAATAAGTGAGTTCATAGGTCTCCGTTCCAAACTATACTGCATTAAGACCGCGGATAGTGTGATTAAAAAAGCAAAAGGTGTGAAGAATCATGCTGTTAAGGAACTAGATTTATCTGACTATAATCAAAGTTTGTATCAAGGGCATGTTGTGAGAAAGACAAATGTTCTTTTTAAATCAATAAAGCATGAGATATTTACACATAAAGTTAGGAAGATAGCACTATCGTCCACCGACGATAAACGTTTGATTTCTCCGGATAAAGTATCTACAAAAGCTTGGGGCAACAGCTCAATATTTTTTAGGGTATAGAGATACGTAAACAATAAACTTTGACGTAATAAACCTACGTGTTACTCGTTTATACCAGTAACTACTAAGTACATAATATTACTAAGTACATTCATTATGTCTGTATTGTGTTAGGTTTATGTTTGTTTAAATAGGTATGTTGATAAATGTAATTTAGGCTTAAGATGCTTAGAAGAATAAGGTAGTATAATTATTTGAATTTTGAATTTGTGTACGTAGAATAAGTTTTAATTTTTTAATAAATTTACGTGTGTGTTATTGCTTTGTTTTATTTGTTAATGAATTTCGTAGTGCCTATACCTTTTCATAGTAGTTCTAAATAAAATTTATGTGTACTCTAACTTTAGTGTTATTTTGTGAAGTCCACAAAGTTAACAAAAATCAGGGTTACACATGTTTGAAACAATAATGATTATTAGTTTGGGCTGATGTAATTTCGAAATATTACCTCATTAAGCAAGTTTGAACTTGTTTGCTTGAACATGAGACAGCAGTGAGAACTATTCAGTTCATGAGTAAATATTATTGTATCAAATGTAATTGAATATCACACAGAACATGTTCAAACTTGCTTTTTCACTTCACATAAAAAATACATTTGCGGTGAACCGTAATTCAAACTAATTTATTTCAAAGTAATCGTTTGAGATAGAAGGTTGTGTGGATTCATCGCCGCTTTGCTGCTCTAAAAGACAAGTTTATTGTATCTACCTATCTGGTAAGTGTGATTTTTACTAATGATTTATAGTAATTGATAGATAATTATTTCTTTAAAATTATAATATTTGTAATATGTTTATTTTAGACAATAAAATGAGTCAGTTTGATTCTGACCCATATTTATTTCAATGCGCGCAAGACCCATTAGCAGGATGGGATGAATTTGAAAAGCAGCAAAGAGCTGAAAGCAGCAAACAGACCGAAGAAATTGCTGGAACGAGTGCAGCTCAAAAGAAACCCTGTTCAAAAAAAGAGCGAAAAAGGACAAAAATGGAAATGGTTTCATATATTATTAGTAAATCACCATTTAAAGGAAGAAAAATTATAAAACTTCAAGTATATGACTTTGATACATGTACTAATGCATATAATGAAACTGTAAAACTGCAACATGTGGTAGTTAATCCTTTTCTTGATGAAGTCTTGAATTTAACCGAAAACCTCATAAGTAAAGTATCTAAAAAACTTTATGAAGACTAGTAAAAATGATTTTTTTGGATATGAAATAAATGATATAAGTCTAATATTATAAGTATAAGTTCTAAATTGTATAAATATTGACAAGATTTAATTAAATAAACAGAAATTCAAACACAACCTATTTAGTCATTTTAGTAAATAATTTAAGCATGTTATGTATTGCATGCTAGCTATTCATGTTTGTGCAGTAAAAATAATAATAATTTACATAATTTGGTCAAAATATGTAATACTATAAAAATGCTGCACCTTTAAAATAGCTCTTATTTTATATTGTTATCTTTAACTGCTTAAACATGTTATTTGTCAAGCAACCTGTTTCACTTCGATTACCCAATATTTGCATTTCAACTAAAAAAAAAGATGTGCTCAAACATGGAAAGCTTTTGCCAAATACAATACGATGTTTGATATGTGGCCCTTCTAACTGTGGCAAAACTAATTTGTTGATAGGTCTTCTAATACACGAAAATGGTTTAAAATTTACTAATATTTATGTGTATTCCAAAACATTGTATCAACCAAATTATGTTTTCTTGGAAAATGTGCTAAAATTGGTTCCCAATGTAACATTTTCAAAATTTAAAGAAAATGAGCAGGTCATAAGTACCGTAAAAGCTAAACCTAACTCTATTATAATTTTTGACGACGTATCTTGTGAAAATCAGAATAACATAAGAGACTATTTTTGCATGGGAAGACATAAAAATATTGATGCTTTCTATTTAAATCAAACATATACTAAAATACCAAAACAACTCATTAGAGACAATGCTAATCTCATTATTCTGTTCAAACAAGACAATATAAATTTACGCCATGTATATGATGAGCATGTAAATACTGATATGACTTGGAAAGAATTTCGCAAATTATGTACAGAAATTTGGAGCACCCCTTACAGTTTTTTAGTTATAAATAAAGACTGCGACAAAAATAGCGGATGCTATAGAAAAAACTTTGACACGTTTGCTATGTTTGAATAGTGTGAGATACTAATAGATTAGCATAGTTCCTTTAACGATCATTATTACTGCTGACATCAACCAGTACAGTCTTTAAAACAAAATGAATACTGAAAAACAATTGAAAGAGCAAATTATTAAATCTGCTGAAAGTGTTAAAAGAAAAGTTAAACAAATGAGAAATATTGAAATCGATAATAGTAATGCTGTGAAGACCATGCTAAAGCCGATAACAGAACCACTTCAAAAAATTGCTTCAAGAAGTGAAACAAAACAAAATCTACACGAAAGCAGTAAAATCAAAAAAGTACGACAGAGCAATGATGAGGATTATTCTTCAAGTGACTTTGATGAAAGTGTCAAACGTAGCAAATCCGAAGAAAGTATTGGCGATAAATTTGAATACGTTGAAGCAGTTTCTGATGATTCGGAGAGTGGTGACAATAATGAAGATAAAAACATAAGCGGGAATTCTTTTAAATCGATAGACTCTGATAGCCGTTCTTGGTCTTTATCTTCAGAAGTTTTCAGTGATGTCCCCTACGGTGCTAGGTTGGATCGTGGAAGACTGAAAATAGGAAATATGCGTCTAACTGTGACTTCTGATAAAATTATGGTAGGTGGTTCTACTTACGACAAAACACCGGGACTATATGAACTATTATTTAAAAAAACCTCAGATATAAATAAGATAACGGATTGTGATTTAGATAATTATAAACAAGTTTTATCGGCAACAAATGCTCATCGGCGAGACTTCAATTCTAATAAACCTATTAAAAGTAACAAAGGCACAAAATACCTAAATATTATCAAACCGCTATTTAAACATTCTAAAGTACATACCAGTACTGAAAGCCTTGTGCAAGGTTCAGGACTGTCGTTAATGAAACAAGTAAAACCTAACGTAGACTTTATATATTGGGATGATCCGAATGAATTAGTTGAAAGGTTGAAACTTTTAATTGCATCACGTGATGCTGGAAACACTGGGCTAGATAATGAAATAATTTCCATAATAGAAGAACTACGTGAAGCTGGGTTAATTAATCAACTATAAAATATGTTGTAAAACAAATATTTTTTTAGTTCTTTTTATATTATCAACTGACTAATACATTATGAACATTGATAAGTTTGGTCATCATGTTCACAAGCGGATGCGTTCAATGAATCCGTCAAACATGTTTGACAAAACATTGATCCAAGCTTTGAACGGTGAATTTGATTTAAAATTAGACAGTCTTAAAATATTGAAAACACCGTTGTCTAACGACGATGCTATAAATAAGCAGTATGTCGATAAGATTATTGCAGAATTTTATACAAAGCACGAAGTAGACATGCAGTTAGAAATTATAAAAAGCCAAATACATGCGTTAACACATCAGTTTCAAGACAACAAGACTCTCAAGAAACACGAACCAGAAAATACCATCAACCATTTTATTAAGAAAAATGAGCAAACAAGGAATAATAAATGAAATTCACCAACAAGCTCGAAAAAACTTCAGTCGTCGTCATGTAATACTACGAGGAATAGATGACCTGTGGCAAGCTGATTTAATTGATATAAAAAGTTTGAAAAATAATAATAATGGGTTTACGTTTGTGTTAGTTGTTATAGATACGTTTTCTAAGTTTGCATGGACGATTCCAGTTAAAAAGAAGACTAAAAATGAAATAACAACAGCATTTGAAAAAATACTGAGTAAAGGACGCAGACCCAAACATTTGCAAACAGATTTAGGAACAGAATTTTATAATGACTATTTCCGAAACTTAATGAACAAATACAAAATAAATCATTATTCTACATATTCAGTCAAAAAAGCATCTATCGTGGAACGCTTAATCAGAACTTTAAAGAATAAATTGTATAAATACTTTCATTTAATTGGAAACTATAAATGGGTTGGACAGCCATTGAATAAAATAACTGATGAGTATAATTATACAATACATCGTATTACAAAGTTCAAACCTTCGAAAGTCAAGTTGTCAAATGAAATGCAAGTTTTAAATAATATTTTAAAATCTCACAAAATTTCCAAGTCTATAAAAGTGAAATTTAACGTAGGAGATCAAGTGAGAATTAGCAAATATAAGGGTATTTTTGCAAAAGGATATACTCCTAACTGGTCCACTGAGCTTTTCACAATTGTCAAAGTAAACGATACTAAACCTGTTACCTACCACATTCAAGATCAACGAAATGAAAACATACTAGGAACATTTTATGAACAAGAACTCATGAGGACCCAACACCCTGGTGTTTATTTAGTGGAAAAAGTCTTAAGAAAAAACGGGGAAAAATTATTTGTCAAGTGGTTGGGTTTAAAAGACAGTGAGAATTCATGGATTGATAAAAAAGCTCTAGTATAAATTTATATAAGCAATAAATTCTACTGAAAATGATCATTATTCTTGAATTAATGGAAGGAGGTGGACTTGTGAATAAAATTATTAATAGTTTACCATTTGAGCTACATTTACCAGGTTACAATTATTGTGGACCCGGCACTAGGTTACGCGAACGCTTGTTACGCGGTGACAAAGGAGTCAACGAATTGGACGAAGCTTGTAAGCAACACGATATAGCATACAACAATTACAAAAATCTAGAAGATCGACACAAAGCAGATATACAGCTTATAAATATGGCTCAGCGCAGGATGAAAGCAAAGGATGCCAGTAAAGGGGAAAAGTTGTCTTCATGGTTAGTCAATAAAGTGATGAAAACCAAAGTAAAAGTAGGTGCAGGCGTGAAAAAATTTAGATCTATAATTGGAAAAATAAGTAAGCATCTGAAGAAATTTAAACCAAAAAATAATGAATCTGCTATTAAAATGGCTCATTTGGTCGCTAAAAAGTTATTTTTCAACAAAAAAGTTCGCTTGCCTCGGGTCATACCAATTCCTAAAACTGGTGGAATACTACCTTTGATACCTATATTTGCTGCTTTATCTGCATTAGGGGCATTATCGGGAGGTGCAGCTGGTATAGCAAAAGCAGTAAATGACTCTAAAACTTCACAAAAAGGTCTTCAGGAATCTGAACGACATAACAGAACTATGGAGGCTATTGCTTTAGGTAAAGGCATGTACATTAAGCCATACAAAAAAGGGAACGGACTGTATTTGAGAACGTCAAAAAACTAATTAGAAGGCTACCCAGGCGTGCACTTACTGATTTAGATATATTAGAACATGCGAGTGACATACCGTACTTTAGAGGAGTTTATATGAGAGACAAGTTACCGAAATCATCGAAGCATATTGAATGCGGTATTATCAATTTAGATGACAGTAATAATAATGGAACTCACTGGGTAGCTTATGTAAAAGATAAACATTATGGGGAATATTTCGATAGTTTCGGTGATTTAAAACCACCCTTAGAGTTAATTAAATATTTAAACAATAGTAATATTTTATATAACTACACGAAATATCAAAATTTTGATACAGTTAACTGTGGACATCTATGTATAAAGTTTTTAAAAAGTTTTTGGAGAAAACGTTTAAATAAGTGAGAATCTTACTTATTTATCAGTAGCAGTATGTCTTTCACCCTATCTATATCCAGTTCCGTTTCAACATCAATCACTAGTTATTCGCCTGCTCTGCAACTTGATGGTGAATATGAATGTGGGTTACTGTACTTCTCTACTTTTAATTCCATACCGAACATTGATAGTAAAAATAATAAATTTTGCTATGGCGATGATCAAGTTGTTGAAATACCTGAAGGGTCATATGAGCTCAACGATATCAGTGATTACCTAAAGGAAAATGTTATCGATTGTAGTTTTAATTTGAGTTCTAACAATAACACTCTAAGAACTTCAATCATATGTTCTAAAGACATCCATTTAGAAAAAACTCCATTGCTTGCTAAATTATTTGGATTTGGCGAAGAAACCTTGAAAGCCAATATATTAAACGAATCTCAATTCCCAGTCAGCATTCTACCAACAACTGTGCTAAGGATCGAATGTGATATAGTACGAGGATCATACACAGACGGAAAACCAAGTCATATCATTCACGAATTTACTCCTAACGTGCCTCCAGGTTACAGAATTATTGAAATTCCCAAAAATATTATTTATTTTCCTGTAAATCAAAATTCTATCAGTTCTATTTCAATAAAGATTGTGGATTCAAGAAACAATCTTGTTAATTTGAGAGGTGAAGAGATTCAACTTTATTTACACCTGAAGAAAAATGATAGATTTTAATAAAAGGTCTGTAATCAACACAAAACGCGTCACTTCTAAGCACACCATCAAGAAAAAAACACCTAAAATTAAATTGACAAAAGAAAATAAAAAGTTTCTCAAATTAATTGGGTTATTAAAATGAGTGTATTAAATGTAAATGAGCCACTTATCCAAGACAATTCCATTCAAAGCATTGAATACCACTCATACAAACCCTATGTAACAAGTTTTGGCCAAAATGATGAGATTCGGATACCAATTAACCAACAGGATTTATATATATTACCTTCAGCAAGTACTTTGTATTTAGAGGGCACTGTTGACGTATATAAAAACGAACCTAAGACCAAAGTGAACAATGTGCATTTTACAAATAATGCAATGCTTTTCTTTTTCCAAGAAATTCGATATGAAATAAATGGTATAGAAATTGATAGAATAAAAAATCCAGGTATTACAACAACAATGAAATCATTTTTATCCATGAATGATAATGAGTCTAAAATGGCAAAAAGTTGGGGTTGGAGCATTGAAGGTTCTGTTAACAAGAAGGCAGGAAATTTTTCGGTTTCAATACCTCTTAGTAAACTATTAGGATTTGCAGAAGATTACAACAAAATTATTATGAACTGCAAACATGAACTCATTTTACTTCGAAGTAATACAAATCTCAACTCGCTAAAATTACAAACTGGAGAAGTTGTCAACACTATAGATATTACTCAGATATTATGGCGAGTTCCACATATTAAAGTATCTGATCGCGAAAGAATTAATCTACTTAAAAATTTAGAAAAAGATCGTCCTATTACCATAGTGTTTAGAACTTGGGATCTTTACGAGTATTCGTCACTTCCACAGACTACAAAACATACATGGTCAATTAAAACATCTTCTCAAATAGAAAAACCTCGATACATAATAATTGGTCTACAAACTAATCGTAGACGTAAATCTGATGCTGACATGTCTCAATTTGATCACTGTCATGTAAGAAATGTTAAAGTGTTTTTGAATTCGTGTTATTTTCCTTACGAAAATATGAATACCGCATTCCAAGATGATAAATTTGCATTAATATACGAACAATACGCTCGATTTCAACAGTCTTATTACGGTCGTCGATCGGAACCATTGTTGAGTTGTGACGAGTTTAAAAATAAAGCTCCTTTATTTGTTATTGATTGTTCTCGTCAAAACGAAACTTTAAAAACAGGACCTATAGATGTTCGCGTTGAACTTGAATCGACCATAGAATTTCCTGAAAACACTGCAGCATACTGTTTAATACTTAATGACTCTATTGTTGAGTACAAACCTTTAAGTAATATTGTAAAGAAAGTATCATGAATTCAAAATTGCTAATAGTTGATGTACAAGGCTTCAAGGACATCTATAATAATTTCATTGTGAGTGAATTTGCTTTGGCAACAGAGGATTATACCCAAACATTTCTAGTAAAACCACCATATCAATTTTCGAAATTAATGCCTGTTGAGAAAAAACATGTGTTGTGGATAGAACATAATCGCGGTACTCGTTGGAATGAAGGGTTTGTTGATTACAGAGAATTTAAGCGAATTATCTCACCCTTCTTAGAAAATAAGACTGTGCTTGTAAAAGGAAAAGAAAAAATCAAATGGGTAAAAAATATTTGCAGCAATAATTGTTCTGTTATAGACGTAAGCGATAAAAATTGTCCCAATTACAATGAATTGTATAAAAGATATGGTGGTGAAAATGAATCGTTATTAAATTGTATGTTCCATAAAAAAGTTTGTGCATTGAAAAATGTTCTAATAGTTAAAAAGTGGTATTGTAAAAATGTAGAAACATTTAATATGATGAAATAAATAACTAGATAAAAAGTAATTTTTGTTATGATAAATATTTGTGTGTGTACTTAATATAAATGTCATGTGTATTTTATCCTAATAAATCTTTATTAGTAAATATTGTTGTATTAATTATTTAGGTCATGTCATTTGATGATTCATATAGTACATTGTGTTAAAATAACAAGCTCTCGCAATTCAACTCGGTAACATAATACTCGGTAGAATACAACAAGTAGGTTGTGTTGTCAATTGTTTTCCCACATTTTCCAATATTTTAATTTTGAATATGCAGCTTAAGCAGCCTGCTCATCCTATTTATGCTTTTGAATCAATACGGTTGCAAAGTTTTCACTCTTGGCCTAAAGGGCTAACTCAGAAACCTCAAGATATGGCTGATGCAGGATTATTTTACACTGGACAAGGTGATAGAGTTCGTTGTTTCTTCTGTGACGGTGGTTTAAAAGATTGGGAGCCTGAAGATCAAGCATGGGAAGAGCATGCCCGTTTTTTTTCAGATTGTTCATACGTTTTATTTGTGAAAGGCGAAGAATATATAAGGAAAGTATCAAATAGGTACTATAAAAAAAACAATCAATGTGAAAACGTAAAAATTGTTGATGAAATTGAGAGTCGCAACATGAATACGATTAACTACAAAAACATGACTTGCAAAATTTGTCTTCATGAAGAAGTGAGCATAAGCTTCATACCTTGTGGTCATTTAAGCTGTGGAAAATGTATGCTATCCCTGCAAAATAAATGTCCAATTTGTCGAGAAATGTTTGACAAAGTAGTAAGATTATACTTTTAATAACTTTTTTTTAAAAATGATTATTAATTACATTATTACGTTGATAAGCTGATTAAGTTAGAGCAACATTCATGTGCATTATAATATTCATTTGGTTAGTTTTCTTTTACTATATTTTTAAGTAGTTTAGATTTTTTATTGTATAGTGTGTTATCAATGAAATAAATTCTTCTAAATATTCTCAAAAAACTTTTAATTACAATTCTTATTCAAATAAAAATAAAGTTGTGTTAGGTCATCAAATTAGGTTGAGTTTTTAGAAACGGCTAGCGAACGACCTGTAAAACTAATAAATAAATAAATACTAGCGAACGTTCAAGTTTCGTTATTACGTTAGGTTGATTTTTTTGGAACGGGCAGCGAACGAAGTATAAAGGTAATAATGCATACAATCTAACGCAAAACTTGATTTAAATATTAGCAAACGTTCAAGTCTCGTTGTAACGTTAGGTTGAATTTATAAGAAACGGGCAGCGAACGAAGTGCAAAGGTGCATCCAATCTATCACAAAACTTGATTTAAATAGTAGCAGAAAATCTTAGTAATATTGGGAATTCTAAACCACCGAGTGAAACGAAGGTGGGTTAGAATGCCCAATATTATCCTACTTAAATTGAAGTCGCTTTCCGCGTCTGTCTGTCTGTCTGTATGGCCGCTAACTCCTCCTACACTAAGCAACGGATTTTGATGCGGTTTTCACCATCAGTTAGATACATTTTGAAGGGAGTGATGGGAAATACTTCTGTCAATCAGTTCAAAGTTAATAGATTGATATCAGGATCTCTATGGAAGTAGACCTTGCCAAGATCTTATTCAAACAGTTATTTTGAGAGTAATTTAATTAATATGGTTATTAACTGGTAGAAACTTCCCCCGGGCGTACTAGGTTCTTTGAATGGGAAGGGACTCCACAAGTTTACTGGCTAGGCGTTGTTCTAAGCCCCGGTTAAAACTTTCACCGCCTACCCGCACAATTCAAACTTTCCCTGGAACTCTACGTAATGTCTGCGAAAATAATATCTACGACTACGCTACAAATAAGCAATTAAAACAGTAATTCTATTAATAAGTCTGTAATTCGTAAATGGTTTTGGGAGAGGTAGGATTTTCTTTCGGGAATCGGTAAATCACCGGAGAAGGATCTGGAAGAAAGAAAAAATAATGTTAGCATTTGGTGCAAAATGTAGGTTAATGGGGTTTTAGGTTCAGAATATTGCGTGCAGGAGATGATTTATGAACTTTCAGCTTAGCACTACCCCAAACACCAAAAAAGAAGCTTTATTGTTTCACACGCAATGGAATTTTGTATACGGTAGGAAGCTACGTATAGGAACATAGACTAAATAAAAATCAGTAACCGTCCGCAGTTTTAGCCGCGTTTTTTTTTTAATATTGTCTCGTCGTGTGGTTGCTACTTGTTACTTCTAGCGACTAAACTGCTGGATCGATTTTTATAAAATTTGGTTTAAAAAAGTAGTTTACATTATGAAAACGAGCAGTATGATGCTCAAGCCCACTACCAGTTGGCAGCGTACCCAGCATGCTGGCGTATGGCAATGCTTATGCGTTGAGCCAGAACCACGCCAGCATTTTGGTAATGCGTTGCACTAACCAGGCGCTCTGAAAGATTTTCGAAAATGAGGTGAGCTTCCGGTCCCCAAGGGCCCAATGTCTCGACCCCAAACGCCTCAAATATGTAACCACAAACAAATACATCATAAACAACATATGATTATTTTATGGAGGTTAACTGCAAACTCGGAACGCGCTAGTAAGAATCTAGTTTGACTAGGCAGATTCTCTTTGCATCTTGTAAAAGAAAGTCAAAACGACTTTTGCGCAAGCCATAGCATCCTGCCGTGGCGCCAGCGCCCAAACTGCATTATTCTATTGATTCTGGTAAATGTAATAGTGTTCCTGCCCTGAGTATGGCAGCATGATCTGATTACCCGCCGGCTGATGGAAGCGCTTCAAGCGATTTATTGGCTGTAAAGTCAGTTACCTGACGCTCCGAACAGTGTTGATGTTGCTTACTCCCACTCAGTGGAACCTTTAGTGTTAAATTACTCATGTGATACGTAGATACTTAGTCTTTTTGCAAGTCGTTCTAAAGTTCTCGGAATAAAAACGTACCTAAACTAATACTTGGATTGGTTTAAAATTGATTCCCTGTTTTATAGATTAAGGAATTTAGTAAGAAGTTGTGTGAACAAAACATAAACAGACAACCAGAAAACGTCCTACTGTTCTATAGTTCGTACAGTAAATATCAGAAGAGCCTGCATCACTAGAAAGGTTCATAGTTAGCTCCGTACTGCCACAGAATAAATAACAGTTACTACATGCATTGCGCCATAGTTGTACTATTATTTATCTGTGACCATAGCTCAAATCGGGCGCTCTCCTGGGAGCGCGGTCTTGCCGCAACTTTATCTTCTCGCCACGGAACGGTCTCCAGTCGTTATCGCATGAAATTATTATAACACACAAAGAATGTATGGCAACTAATAACTGAGATGGATCATCTATTAGTTATAAATCCAAAGAGTCAGATATTACACCTTATGATAATCACTGGGAAAAGAAAATTAAACGATCAATCAGTGACAATGAGTTCGTACCAAAATGGCAGACATGGTAAGTTGCGATGGAATTGTAATTCAGCTAGCAAGGACACGTAGCCTCTGGTGATAGCAGGTAGTAGGAATAACAGAGTGGTGGCTAAGACTGTCTCAGGCCCCGATTCTACAAATTTTAAGGCAATTATTTAAAAAATAAAATTGAAACATTTACAATTTAAAAACAATTTCTCTAATAGAATCGGGGGCCTGGCTAGCCGAGAATTAAATTGTCCAAACATCAAAAATACAATAGGAAACGGATCGAAGCAAACAAGGGATCTAAAGAGACACAATTAAAAAGAAGATGACGTTTAAGCCATCAAACAAACAAGCACAAACCATGGATGCCTGTATATCACTTATCTTTCATTTGATTGTTCAAATATTTTCACAGAAAATCGATTACGATGCACCATGAAAAGGAGGCATAGGCAAGGGGCTATTGTCGTAAAACGGCACGTAGAAATATTGACGGTCGAGTGTGAGGCGATCGGTGCCCCGCATGCGGCGCGCTGCTGAATGGGTCCCTCGAGAAATTGGATTTCACCATCTTGGAATTATAAAACACCCGCTTCCGAACGAGGCCTGCAACGGGGCGAGGGCAGGGTAACTATAAACAGACAAGTTTCAACATTCTAGTTTGGTTTTAACATTCTATATTCTTCTTAGTCTTGAGCATCGACGTAAAGTTGTTAGTCTATCGATTTTTTATCGGATACATTTCGGAGAGTGTGCATCGGATCTGCACGATCTAATTCCCTCCTGCCCATTTTTCTATCGGACTGCCAGAGCGGGCAGGAAAAATCGTCACCGCTTTATGGTTGATATTCCGAGAACCCGTACGAAGCGCTTTGATTCCACATTTATTATGCGAACTGCTAGTCTGTGGAATTCGCTGCCTGAATGGGTGTTCCCCGATGGTTACAATCTGGGTGTCTTCAAATCACGAGTGACTCGGTTCCTTCTAGGCAAGCGTGCTCCAACGTAGACCGCATCATCGCTTAACATCAGGTGTGATGGTGGTAAAACGCAATCCTATTATTTATTTAAAAAAAAAAAAACTAGTGCCCCTAAAAGACCCCGCTGGGTTCTGCGCAACCTGAGGGATCTGTTTTATTATTTTTGACGTTTAAAAGGGGCTTTGGCCCGCTGAGGACGACAATGATTTACATCGTTGGACTTCCGTAATTTGCGTGCCTCCGCTGTCAGACAACACTTTTATCGTACTCCTATCCATTAAGCCGCGCGCCTCGGCCTAACGAGACGGCTCGTTTATCCTTAAATTGGCGTAATAAAACAACTTCAACAGAATATCCATTACTGAGACATCAACTTAAAGGACTGAAGGGTTTGTGACTAAAAGCGAAAAACCGGGTGAGTGAGTGTGTGTGTCTAAATCCAGCAGTGAAAATGAAAATGAAAAATGAAAATGAAAATGAAAATATATTTATTACTGTATAAACATTTACAAATATTATTACAGATAAATTATACTAAAGTAAATTGAACATGCTTATACAGAGATTATGTGCCCTCGATAGAATTATCTAACGGCCCTCACACTAGGCACAGCCTGTATCGTGAGGACCTGGATACGATTACAACGATTTACGAGTTCGCAATCTCAGCTGACTTAAGTTTACAATTACTTTAAAAAAAAACATAGCTACTACTTAATTATGTAATAATAATAACTTGACGCTACTAAAAAACTAAATATATAGAATATGGCTAGATAATTTTAACAACAATAAGGTATTCAATGAAATAAAATAAAAAGAAATTTTCGGTAGTCTAGATACATGTAGATGTTACCGTTTTATTAATATCAAGCATCATATATAATATCCAGCAGTAGACTGGTGCGGGCTGATAACGATGATGAGTCTACGCAACTAGCTTTACACCGCGGCTTTACTCGCTATCCTAGAAGATTCGAACATTTCCCGGACAAAAGAGTAGTCTATGTTAGCATTTTTTTCCAAAGTATATGCTTCGTTACGCCTTTCAAACAAATCCGCTCTAATACCGAAGTTACGTGAGAATACTTTACAAGCTACTTTGAGAGAATGAAAAGCACGACTGGTTATTTCATTTCAACCGAAATAATTTAAGAATTCCAGCAATACAACCCACACGTGTCAATCAGTTCAGGCATTTACAAGTTATAATATAATATTTATAATATTTTATTTCTCAAAAAACTTAGCCTATTATTACTTACATTATCCATGACAAAATATTGTAGGTACACTTGTTAAACTTTTGTATTGATTTGTCATTTTGATTTAACTAGGTAGGTAGGTATAAGTAGTATATGATATAAGTAGTAATCATACCTACGTATGATTGTGTTGTACATTATCCTTACCTACGACTTGCAAGTATATGTATATACAAGTTATGGTGGAATAAAGAAACCCACAAATATTGCTTATATTAACCCTGAAAATATTACATTCGTTATGTAAAAATGTACTTTATTTACTAGGACCCGGGTATGTCCTAAAACTGCGACCAAAACCACCGGAGGATGGGCAGCAGCGTCCTGTTAGTACACGGTGAACGTACTGAGATCCCCAAGCCGCCTGCCAAGCGTGGGGATTATGGCAACACCCCTCTCTAAGAGGGAGGCCTTGAAGTTATGTAATGTAAAGAAACCCACAAATATTGCTTATATGAACCCTGAATGTTACATTCTTTTCTTGGGCAGTTAATGTTGGGGTTCTTCAAAAGGCGAGTAAACCCACAAATATTGCTTATATGAACCCTGAAAATGTTACATTCTTTTCTTGGGCAGTTATGTAGGGGTTCTTCAAAAGGCGAGTTAATCGAGTTCTAAAGGGTCGGCAACGTATTTGTGATGCCTCTGGTGTTACAAGTATCCATAGGCGACGGTGACTGCTTACCACCAGGCAGCCCGTCTGCTTGTTTGCCACCTATGGCATTTAAAAAAAAAGTACTTTATTTATTCTCGACTACAAGGTGAAGGTTGGTGCGGCCGCTAGCTGGATGTAGCCCAAGGTCGGCCATGGTTGCCGCAGCGAGCCGGAGCTGCCGGTGAGACACTGCCCGTCGAGTGCCGTCTTGGCTCGCATTCAGCCGCTTCCTAACTTTATTTATAGCAACACGACTCGGACTGAACAAACACTTGGAAATTAAGTTTGCTGGAATTAGTAGCGTGATAAAAAGCTTGGCGGTGTACAGATGCCTTATTATAGATGTCTTACCGTGATTCGGATCGTAATCGTGATCGCGTGCCATCTCACTTACGCACGTGGTACGAGTAAGTAGATGCGAACGGGACGGCATGCAATCTCAATCACAATCAAACTTATATAATAAGGCCGCAGGTTCGCGATCCAAAGAGTGAATTGTTGCAAAAATCAACTAGAACCGTTCTTACATCATTTCATTACTGGTACACTAATGTTCCGTTTACGTCGCCATCGTAATCATAGTAATGAACGAAGCAAAGCCATGTTCCGCGTGCTAGTGTTACGATGCCATAGCGGACAAGCAACGTTGAATACTATGCAAGCGACATAACGTCTAAATTGGAGTAAATGTGGCATTGATGTCTAGGTATGTAATGTAACAATGTTAGAGCTCTTCTCCGTTTTTTTTTTCTTTTTTTTTCTCTCTTTTGATTTATTGAAATTTCTATTTACTAAATGATGTCTACAATATCTTAATATACAGATTTCATAATTATGGAGAGACCCGTATAGGAAGATTCTACATTACAGCTATACTTTTCGAAAAGCCTCAAAAATAGTGGAAACGAAGTGCGTAAGCGCCATGGTTTTATTCCACTAAATTAAACTTTAATACAATATGTTTGACCTTTTGGGCATCAATAGTAACAAGCGTTTGTTCAAGGGTGGGAAAACTTCGCCTTAATAGGCAAGTTTTTGTCTTGTATAACATTGATCCTATTTAATAATTAATAATCACTAATATTTGGAAAATGTTAAACACTGTCAGCGCTAATTCTGGAATTACGTATGCTCTGATCTTTCCGTGTACCCAAGATACAGGCCTAGCCTAGTTTGGGACCCACCGCAGACTTATTTTTTTTTTGTTTTTCTATATTGTATGTCTATTAGGATTTTTTTAGGATTTTTTAATGTCAACTACGCTCGGACTTTTATTGACTGTTTGAGATTGTGACTCTATTGCTATTGTATCACGATGATCACAGCAGAGTATCGAGGTGCAGTACACAGAGGGTCCTCGGAGTATGAACAAGGGCGGGACATGATAAATGGGACCTCAGTACGCGCGACCTGATTGAACGACCCTGTCCACAATGTTTTCACTCACGTGGGTAACTGGAATTAATAGCATTATTCTCTATTGTGACGGTGACAGGACTCTTTATTTCATCTGTCGGACATTTTTGTGGGTATTACAGCGATTCGCACTACATTTGGTTCGCACCACGGTGTGAATCGCTCAAGTGCACTATGAATGGAGTCGTGTAAGATCTTTAACCTTTGATTTCATAAGTTTCAATTCAACCACTTGTTAAATTAGTAATGTGCATAATTTGGCAATTTTTCATCATAATCAGCATTTTAACAGTCCACTGCTGGACTTTTAGCCTACCCTCGAAAGGGTGATTGGGCCATATCCAACACCCTGGCCCAGTGCGGATTGGTGGATTCACATACGCCATTAAATTTCTTCTCCGTACGTATGCAGGTTTCCTCATGATGTTTGCTTTTGCGAAAACTAAAGTGCAGCTTTTTTGTTGTCGCGAATACGTCCGCCTTTGACCACCAACACGCCTGTTGGTAAGCGTTATGTGGTCGAAGATGAAGCACGCAGACTTAGAAGATACCTATTCACTCTGACCTTGAAAAGATACGGATTAGAAACGTAGAATCAAAACGTTTGGTACGTATCCAAGGAAAATCCACAATGTATGGGCCAACTTCCTACTTGTCCTGTGGAAGGGGATGGCATACTCAGATGAAATAAATTCATGAATAAAATAATCCACGAATTGAAAGCCACGTCGCAGTGGCAGGCATGGCAGTGTTCTACGAAAGTTACGAAAGGTGACACTGCGACTGCAGGTCGACGAATCTTTGAATTGTCTACCAAAACATTTAAAAACTGCATCGATATAATAACGTGTGCACGTTTCGAAAACAAATCTAAGCAGGCAGTTAAAATAAATAGTTAATGTGCGTTCGAATATTCCAGCGCGGCGTGTTCAAGTTTCCCGACTTAAGAGTTTGCAGAGTGCCAGGCTAATTACCGCCGCGACGAGCCGCAGCAAGGAGACAACTTCCTAACTTGGATACGAACACGTGAATGAACATATTCGATCAGCTGATAGAAAAAAGCCATTTTGCCTTTCAAGTGTCTCTTAACAACGTCTTGACGGTGGTAAAATTTTGACAGTTATTTGAGAACTCTGAAACCCTCAACACTGAATTTAATTTTTAAGTAGAGTTTTCGCTGATTCTCTGTTCAACAGTATCTCAAGAATTTAGAGAGGGTTTTTAAGTAATACTGTACAGTAATATAAGCCATGTAAAATGCTTAGTCATTTTTTTTTTTTATTTTTTTTTTTTTTACATCGGACTAGGCTAACGTTTGACCGCGATCTCGCCTGATGGAAAGCGATGATGCGGTCGAATATGGAGCACGTTTGCCCAGTAGTAACCTATTAACCCTAGACTTGAACACTCCAAGATTGTAATGCTGCGGAAACACAGACAGGGGCAAGGCGTTCCATTGTTTTGCTGTTCTAATTAAGAAAGAGGAGTCAAAACGCTTGGTGCGAATAAATGGCATGTCGACCAAGTAAGGGTGACGCCTTGCCGTTCGTCTGGACGTCCGGTAATGAAAAGGTGATGGGGGAACAAGTTCGTGAAGTTCCGTTGCACACTCTCCGTGGAAAATCCGATAGAATACCGACAAGCTTGCGACTTTACGCCGGTGGTTCAGACTCTGAAGTTTCTTTCCAACCAACACTTCGTCATCAATGAGCTTTACTGCCCGTTTTTCTATTGAATCCAAAGCCTCAAGCTGATACTTGGCCGAACCATCCCAAAGGTGACAACAGTACTCCAAACATGATCGGACCTGAGCTTGGTAGAGATTAAGAAGCTGCCCTGATGTAAAGTACCGCCGCACCTTCGACAAAATACCAAGTTTTTTGGCAGCTGTTTTGGCTTTGGATTCAATAAACGAGCCGAAGTTGAGGTTAACCGAGAGGTCAACACCCAAAAGCTCGAGGTGGTTACTTACCGGTAAAGAGATCCCACGGAAAGACGGGGCCACATGTAACGAACTTTGTTTAGCGGAAAATAAAAGTAATTAAAGTCATGATAGAAAGTTTTTTTGTGCTGCAGTCACCGTCGCCTATGGATACTTGTAACACCAGAGGCGTCACAAATACGTTGCCGATCCTTTAGGACTCGATTTATAAAGCATGTTCCTTTAAAAATACTAACAACTATAAATTATTTTTTTTTTAAAACCCCGATAAAAGAGCTGATAATCTTCAAAAGGCTAAACAGATGTCCTTGAATCATAGCTAAGAACATAAGAACACTCTCGATTAAGACACTTTCCATAAAACTAAATCAAAATCGGTTCAGCCATTTGGGAGCTACGATACTACAGACAGACACAGATACACGCGTAAAATTTATAACATTCCTCTTTTTACGCCGGGGGTTAAAATTCGGTTAAGGCGTTTAAACTGTAAGTAGAAACTGGAAACAGATTAATAAATACACTTTTTAAACATTACCCTCAATTTTTTGCGTCGTCGGATGATAAGAGATGGGAGAAAAAAAGACTCTTTTCTATTCTGTCAGCCTCAGTCTCATGGCATATGTAATAAAAGAGTGTTCGAGATAATCTTGACCGCACCAGAATACTGGCCCTGGCATTCACGTCAAATTCTCGAAAGGGTAAAGATATCATGACGGATAGAGCAATCTAGAAAACCGTATATCAGTGGCTAGAAATACGCCTCGCGTAGGCATGAAGGAATTTCTGATATTTTTAATTTTTTTTTCTTGCGTCACGACACAGTATGGTAACACAGAATAAACAATTGTACTATATTACCCGATATTCAATTCTTTATAGTTCATATCTACAGTATCAATGACCGCGTTACTGTACTTTATTTAAAAATTCCTTACCCATACATAATTTCAATAGCTTGGTAACCTGGCACTCCGGGAAGTCTCCAACGAAAGCATACAAAAGGAATAACGTAATTCTAAACGGATCTTTCAGTCGCTGGATATTGAGTGAAGCCTGCGGCAGCACAAAGTGAACCTAAAGTACTGAGCGTAGCACAAAGCTAACGGAAACTCGGTTAAGCAAGGAGGCACAGACGCTGGGTGCACTAACCCGACATAACTTGACGTTCATGTCAATAAAATGAAGGGTTTACTTCGATACTTCTTGGGTTACCGATGGGAAGACTTATCAGGATGAATTCATGACGGTTGGACGACAAAACCGCTCTGATTCGATTTCGACCTAATCCCAGCAATTTCTCAACTAACGCAATTAGGCAGTCAAATGTTGTTTATTTGTGAAACGGAAGAAATTCTACACGACGACGTAGCTAGAAAGCTTGTTGAAAACATTATTTTTAAGAATATTCAGTGAAGCAAACCCCAAAACCCTCAATAAGAAGACGAGAGTCATTCATCCAACCCTTATGAATAGGACGAATCTCGAACATTCCGAGCAAAGATCGCATTAGGCAGGCAAACACAAACATATAGATATAGTTGAGCACCCTTGCCATCCGCTACCGAGCAGAAAATCTACAAAAAAACAGTACCTATCCAAAGGCGCAAAACTATAAGTATTTTACGCTTTCACGGAATGTTGCTTTAGGCAACATGGTAAAGGTATCGGTGCACTTCTAGAGATCCCGGTGCACACCGTCCAGCAAAGAGGCATGCCACCTCTATACACCCGTGTGTCTATGTTCTCTGATGTGTGCGTACGTTCATACCGACGAGTTTTCGTCCGAGAGACTAGGAATGCCTTCTACCTCCTGTATTAAGGTTGGAAAGGTTGCCTGGAAGAGATTGCTCTTAGCGGCCGGTTGTTAAAGTAGTTTTATAAGCTGTTTTATCTTGAGTTTGTAAGTTCTTGTGTGAACAATAAAGAGTTTGTTTATTTTTCCATCTATCTAGAATATGGGGTTAATGCGTGGAGGGCAGGCCCAATTCTACCCCCATGTCCTGAAGTTGGTAGTCAAACGCGGAATTTATACCCAATAAAAATATCCATGTTAAGGTCGCTTCTTATTCGCAAGCTGTTCCTTTATAATTTTTCTACTCGCTGCCTTCCGCTTTTCTTCGGAAATTCAATAAACGAGGTAACGACCGGCGGTAAACGTTTTTTCAAGTAAGCGTTACCTGCTCAGAAAGTGGAAATATCTGAAGTCCGATTGGAGGATTTCCCCGGACGGTGGGCCGACTCGACTCTACAGCGAGATTGGAGATCGTTTGATGGTCCTTACTGCCGGTGCCATGTTTATTGGGAACAAGAAATCTATATCTAATGGTCTAACGCAGCAAATTCTTATAATGAAATGAATTCAGTCCTAAAAACTGCTTGCATCAGTTCTGGCTTTACCATAAACTATGATTTGGAAGACTCCTTTGGCAGATTTTAGTATGCGACAGACTACAGCATAGAATTCATAAGCGGCTAATTGTTTAACTTTCGCATATTGTTATAAGTATTTAGTTAGAAAAACATTAACCACATAACTTTAGATTCAGTGCCTGCGTAGTAGTGCGCTAAAATACCGATACAATATATAAAAAAAGCCTGACCAATTTTATCAGCATGTTTACGAGCTCGTTCGTGTATCGGTTGGTGAAAAAGCGGCGGTTCCCAACAGGTTATAAATCGGACTAACAAAGGCAGATAAGCTAACAACGTCCGTAAACGTCCGCTTAGACGTAAATCCACTCTTTGTTCTGAGCCTCGGCGTGCCCACTCTGTGCAAGTTAATTAAGAATTTCATGAATAGATGGTGGAAAATCGCGGTTGTCTGTTTCGGCGAGATAATTAATGTACCTATTTCCCCGAGAACTATGATATAGGCATGTTTATGGTTACGAGTATTTTTTCTAAATATATTCTCAGGCGAGTTCGAAGCCAAATGTAAGTTTGTTCACCACGGTAAAGGTGATATTATTGGGTTTGAAGAAAAGTACAAAGTACGTTGCTTACATGCTTACCTACTCACTCACTGACTCATCACGAAATCTCGTAAACTACTTGACCAACGAAGCTGAAATTTGGTAGGTAGATTCATTATGGGGTGTCGAGGTCTGCTAAGATGGAATTTGCGAAAGGGCCGAATTAAAGGAAGCAAATGGGGAGTTAAAAGTTCATATGAATGGGTACGCGTAAAAAGTAGCGGGCAACAGCTAGTCATTAAATATATTTGTTAAATGGCAAAAAGCTGCCAGACTAAAATGGGATTGGGAGGGACATGTGGCGCGCATGCATCCCGACCGATGGGCCAGGATCGTCACACAGTGGGTGCCAGATGGACGGCGCAGTCAAGGAAGGCCCAAGAAACGCTGGCGTGACGATCTTGACTCATTCCGGAGAGGTTGGCAAGAGGTGGCGAAGGACCGAGATTTATGGAAGGAGATGGGGGAGACCTTTGCCCAGCGGTGGGACAGTAAAGGTTAAAAAAAAAAAAAAAAAAGGTACAGAGAAATGCTTGATTAACAGAGTTAGTTTGTCTTTAACTCAAGTATAATATTACGGAATCGATACTTCCAAATAAAAACCGTTTTCTGTAATGCCACGGAAATGTTCACGGATCCTAATGACGCATAACGTAATTATTTGCGTGAAAGCTGCCAGAACTAAATAAAAGCAGTCTCGCGTGCAAAAGGTTACATGAAAAAGCTTCCACGCCACGAAAGTCTTCCAAAAAGGTTAAACAAGCCTTGAAATTCGCCGCCTCCACCGCCAATTAGCAAATCGACAGCACTAAGCGCGTTATCAGTCTGCTCTGAATAAAAGATTCGAGTCCGCCTTCTTGCGAGGTTCACCTTCACGGCTCCACGACTGACTTCGGACGACGGGGTGTTAATAAATTAGCTCCAGTCTGGACTGAGAGCTGTTTGCTGTAGCGGTCTAGACGGGGACAGTGAGCGTTCAAAGCTCAACTTGACTGGACGAAACTATTTTACACAATTTAGTAACGAAACGAGAAAGACGCCGCCTGTATAAACAGTTTCTGTGGCACGGCAAACTGCACTGCACTTTAGTTTTAGGCTAACAGCTGTTTAATTTTGTAGCAAAATCAAATATGAGCTACTGAATGTTAGCCTTACTTATAGGCAAAGTGAAATTTCACTTGAAATTACATTCGCATGCTATGGACCCACTACGTGGCGGTTTAATATTTTAAAAGGACGTTATATTTCTGTAGAAGAAAACTGCAGAAGAGAGAGGCATGTCACTACAAATCTACCAATTTGGAGGCAGAAAATAAGTGTTCTTTTTTTATTCGAATCTTTAATTAATATCTGTGAGTGGACTAGGCACAGTTAGGCAGTCAAAGAAAGCATTAAGTGATGGCATTAAGTATATTCTAGGGTGATGGTCTATGGCATTTATGAAGCCATTATTATCCGCCTAAAATTATAAGTACGCTATTCCGGTATCTTTCTAAAATATCTGCGTACACGTTGTGGGATCAATGCGCCATCGTTATGGTTGACATTCCACCCACGCGTCTCATTCAAGCCATTTTATTATGGGAACAAATGAGTTCTTCTCTTTGTTGTCTGACTTTGCCAATAGTTATGTGGGGGATTCTTCCCAGGCGAAAGCTATTTTAGTTGCAATTTTTCAGGCACCAAAAGTTTTTGACTTTTCTAATAGTATAGTGTACGCCAACCCGAATAGAAATAAGACCGCAACAAAAGATTGTCTAGAGCAGCACTAGGACCAGTAAAACGCTGTAGACGTTAAACCCATCCGTGCATAAGTTGCATTAAGTTAAAAATGCTACCGCCCTCGCCTTTTGCGAAAGGGGTAAGAACACCGCAATTCCGAACTGTCACAGCGGCTTTAAACCCAAGTTTAACAGTTTTATGAGCCGCTACGGACCACGTCTAACTTGGAAAGCATACACCAATGCAGTTTCGTCCAAACAAAAACAAAACAAACCGCTAAAGAAAAAGACTGCAGTTTCCGCTGGCAGAAAATGTCATGACCCTATCTTTAGTATGAAAGAGTTGTGAGGTTCAGCGAATTTTCAACGAGCTTTTTTCCTGAAGGAGTTTTTGTGGGTATAATTGGGGTCTATTCACGGTACAGACAAGTGATTGTTTTTATTTTTAGAATCATGTAGGAACGTCAGGCTTTCACGACACTAGAGTTTTTGGCAGAGAAGAAAAATATATTTGTTTGTGCTCCATACAATGGAACATTTGAATAGATAGAGATTGAAGATACACAATGGCGCGTCTTTCCTTATTTTATTTTCGGCTTAGAACGACCTAAAAATCTGTGATAGGAAAACAAATATTAAAGGTTTTTGCAATATTTACTAGAAACCGAGAATTTTGACCGAAACTTTTATTATCTATTTAAGGTGGTCAGGACCTGCACTGGCGTCTTAATTGGACGTGTACCAGTGTACGTGCATTTTATTATGACAGACTTACTGTACCTATCAAAACATCCACAAATAACGATGGATCAGCTCAGCCAGCAGACTTGAATGCTGTCATAATACTTTTTCAGTTCTTTATTTGGGTTCTGCTGTGATATTGTTGGGGGGTTATACTTGGGCCAAGATTTTAGCTTTTGAGCTGCATCAGATTGTAAAAAGCAAAAGACCTTAAATCCTGAACACTTGCTAGGTTTTTAAAAGTTGTAGCTGGTAGCCGTCATACTACAGTGAGATTTTAAAAGGAAATGTTTGCATTCAACTTTTTACCATATTACAGATGTGAGTCTAAAACAGAACTTGGGCCGAGTGTAGTCGCTTATGACAGTTTCGTTTCTAGTTAATGTCATAGTTGAAACTGCTGGATCACGCCAGTAATGGGCTGCCTGTTCCATGTACAGTGTTCCCTGAACCAAGTTAGGATCACCGCTAATGACGCAACTTGCCGGGTCTAGGTCTTCTGTTATCTTTTAATTAACTAACTTTGCAGTTACGTTAATTGGAAGTCTACAAATAATGTAGACAGGTTGTAAAATTACGTCCAAATTACTTAAATATATATCTAAAATATTATAAAGAGGTAAAGTTTGTGTCTTTGTGATAGTTTGTACGTTTATTGTTATTTCGAAGATTCGAAAGCTTTGAGAGGCGATTTGAATCAGAATTTCAGATCACATCACATTAAGCAGCCATTAAACGTCCACTGTTAGACGAAGGCCTCCCTCTTAGAGGGGGTGTTGTCATAATCCCCACGCTTGGCAGGCGGCTTGGCGATCGCAGTACGTTCTTCGTGTGCTAATAGGACGCTGCTGCCCATCCTCCGGTGGTTCTCGTCGCAGATTTAGAACATACCCGGGTCCTTTAGGACATACCGAATTTCACATGATTATGTATAACTAGTAGCGCGCGGTTTTACCCGCTATCCTTCCTACAAGAACCGTATTTTTGATGTGAAAACTTTTTAGGCACGGCGGGCACTTTTTAGGATGGTGAAAATGCAATGTACTCACGTGACCGTCACGCTCAGATACTCGTTCGTGTAAAGTCGGCTCGAGTCGACTGAGGGAGCGAGAGAGATATAGTCAATATAATCACACACTTTTTTTAGTATTAAAGGTGGTAAAATCTACGATCATCATCATCAGCCATAAGACGTCCACTGCCGATCATAGGCCTCCCCCTTTAACCTCCACACTGAACGACAGCCTGCATTTTGCATCCACTGGATGCCGGCGACTCTCACTATGTCGTCGGTCCTTTTAGTGGGCCTACCTACGCTGCGTCTTCCGATCCGTGGTCTCCACTCAAGAACCTTTCTTGCCCATCGGTTATCGGTTCTTCGAGCGAAATCTAGGATAGTAAAGCTTAATAAAATAAGTACGAAATTATAAAAAATTGCTAAGCTTAGGCACCTGAATAGATGTCGCCATAAAACCTAGACTGTCAAATTAAACGCTTCACTAAAACCTAAAAGCATTTTAAAATCTGCAGACTTGCATTATCATCAGGAATATTTCAAGCAGCTGCACAGGGTTATTACAATAAAGCACCTTTGTGTTAAACGAAAATAAGAAGCGTAACAGTTTTAGCAGAATGGAAAAATCAGAGGCAAACTTTGAGACAGCTCTGAAATGGGGTAAGCTTTTAAAAACCTTTTACAAACCAAACGCGTGTCAGCATCGGCACGGCTAGTACGCGGTCTGCGCGTTTAGTACCTAATATAAGAAACAGTATGACCCACTACGTACCGTACAAAACGCCGCTGCACTGCTTAAGAGGCCTTTGTATTATCGGGCATCAAACTAAAAAATAAAGCCGTAATTTTAAGTACCAGTAATGAGCTAAGTACCAGCTTGAGGCATTGGAATCTCTAGAGAAACGTGCCAAGAAGCTCATCAGCAATGAATCCTTAGTTCGGACTAAGCTTGAGCATCGACGTAAAGTTGATTCTTCGATATAATTTTTGATACGAAATTCATGTTAGTTTTTTGGAGTATGTTAATGTGTGTGGTTAACACAGAAAAGATTTTTTTTTGTTTAATTTAAACGGGTGTCAAGGCATTTATGTAAGGTTGTAGCCAGTTGCACCCATATAACCGAAACGTCAGTCATTCGAAATCAGCAACTGTCATGCGGACAAAGAACATTGAGACCTAACCCAAAAAGTCCAAGTTCTTTGGATGCGGAGTTCGACGCGTTGACATAAATAAGAATGTTCAATCAAGGTTCTGTCATAATGCCTGGCGACAGATTTCAGATTCAGATTCAGATTCTTTTTTTTATATTATTTTGATAGCCCGTTGGTCCAGTTGGTAGTGAACCTGCCTTCTGAGCTTAGGGGCGTGGGTTCGATTCCCACCTAGGACAAACATTTGTGTGATGAACATTTGTGTTTGTTCTATATCTGGGTGTTAATATCTATTTAAGTATGTATTTAAAACTATATATGTATGTATATCAGTCTCTGGCAGCCATATCACAAGCTTTGCTTAGTTTGGGGTCAGATGACCGTATGTGTATAAAAAAAAAAAAAAAAAAAAAAAAAAAAAAAAAAAATTCACCAATATAACATGTTCGTCATATGAGACCTATTATTATTTTATTATTAGGTCATATTTTCCTTCTCATTTCCGTTCTATTTACTTCTCAAAGATATTTACGTTCCTCTGACACCAAAAATGTAACATATTTTCTATATTCAGAGTGGCCAGAAAGTTTGGAGTTGAGTGTTGGTTTGTTTTTGATCAAATTACCTGAGGCCAGTCGTGCGTCCATGCAGCACGGGGTTATAAACCTATCCCAGCGCTGGGTTAAAAATGGCTTTATATTGCGTAGGCGTTTGACCTTCCCCTCGAAAACTTATTGACCTAGCTTATTGTCTGCTTAAAAAAGGGATTTAAATAAAAGTATTGATTGCACACAACTGTAAACAATATGTTTCTTTTTTTTAACTTTCGCGATTTTAACACATGTTTTAAATGTTTATCGGGACTTATCACGTTTTATTTAGGTAAAAATACCTATTTATACCTAAATAAAATAATACGTGACAAGTCCCGATAAACATACTTATTTTTACCTAAATAAAAGAATACATGATAAAACCCGATAAACATACTTATTTTTACCTAAATAAAATAATACGTGTTAAGTCCCGATAAACATACTTATTTTTACCTAAATAAAATAATACATGATAAGTCCCGATAAACATACTGTTTTTTACCTAAATAAAATAATACATGATAAGTCCCGATAAACATACTTATATTTACCTAAATAAAATAATACATGATAAGTCCCGATAAACATACTTATTTTTACCTAAATATAATAATACGTGTTAAGTCCCGATAAACATTTAAAACATGTAAACATTATGGTCAAAAGTCAGCAAATGGACGACCAAGGGAGGTGTAAGTGCTAGAGGAGAAACTGTTGGTATAACGCTGCAATTTATTTATTCTGAGAAGAAAGCATGCATGAATCAATAGGTATGCTAATGTGAATTCCCAACCATACAACGCGATGCAGTGGCGTGATCTCTAAATACGATGATTGGTCTTTAGCCCACTTGTTATTGCACAACCTAACGGATCTCTGTGAGTGTGCATGTTTACTCAATTGATTGGGGTTTTTACAAAGTATTTTTTTATAAATAACTACATGATTCGACATACGTTGTCCTGTCCAAATATCAACTAGATTTTTTCACATCAGTTATGGTCTTGAATTCATAAAAGAATTCGATAGAAAAAGCTCTTTCTCCCAAATTTTTTAATTTAATATTTTTTCAGATTTTTTCCTTACCTTACTACTTCGCCTTCTCAACCTTACTCTGACTATTAAGAACAATTAAAAAAAATTAGTTAGCCAAATCGGTTTAGCCGTTCTCAAGTGATGCGTTAGCCATCGAACAGAATTTTATTTATATAGATTAGTGGCGCCCCGCGGTTTCACCTGCTGATAGACATAACATAATTTATTTGTGGCAAAAAAATACAATAACACTATGCTCATGGGCACCGTTAATTTTTTCGAGATAAATAAGCATATTATATTATTATTGTGGTATTAAGCTACCTCCATTTTTATTTATTTTTATCCAATCCGTTCAGTAGAATAACATACACCTACACAAACTTTCACATTTTTAATATTACAGTCAGTAATGAGACGAGCAGGATGACTATTTGATGGTAAGCGCCATGGTTGCACATTTTTGTAGTACTAACATATGGAAACAAAAACCTGAAGTCACCGTGATCTTAAGACAATGTCTATTGTGAATTTTTTTGTTGACGGATATTTGAAAAGCTAAAAGATATCGCTGTTGTGTATAAGCCATGTAGTCATTGAGCAACAATGTTTCGTATACAGTTTCTGAAACATAACGTAGATGTTTATGTTTTCCAGGATCAATGTTTCGGAAACTGTGCCGTCCACATCATCAGTTGTTTCCAATATGTCACCCGAAGAGGTGGGTAATCTCCATGTTTAATAAACAAGTGAAACGCGTCCACAGTCGTACATCCGTTGCGAAATTGATTTGTTTCTGTGTTCTCACATCGCAAGCAGGGAACATAGCAACATGTCGATAAACATGTAGTGTTTACTGTTTACCGAAACAAATGTGTTTCTGAAACAAAATTATTTATTTCAGAAACACGCAGATATTGTTTCTGAAACAGTGTTTATAAAAACATGAAACATGGCTTTTGAAGAGGATTGCAACCTCAGAAGTACATCGCAACATAGTAATTTAGTGACGTCATCAAAAACCTTTAAAACGAAGGTCAAGCAGCTTTTATATATATAGAATAGATCTATGTTTGGTCACCAACTCGCCGTTAAATCTCATTACGTTGTATAATTACACTCTAAGTCCAGCCGATACTCACTCTTCTAAAGGAAACGGAAAAGCTATTGTACCATTCATACGAGCTTAGATAGGAAAATACCATTAAGAAATTGGATTCAAAAGCGCCGCGTGATGTCCACATAAGAAGCTTTTAAGAAAATAAGCACTAATTCTCGGTGTTATAGAGGTTTCAGGTTCAAACGTTTTAAACTAATTTTTAACCGACTTCAAAAAGGAGGAGGTTATCAATTCGACTGTATGTTTTTTTTAATGTTGTTCTATCTATTACGCACGTAGCGTAGGTAGGCCTCCCACTAGATGGACCGACGACATAGTTAGAGTCGCTGGCATCCAGTGGATGCAAAAGGCAGGCTGTCGTTCAGTGTGGAGGTTAAAGGGGGAGGCCTATGTTCAGCAGTGGATGTCTTCTGGCTGATGATGATGATGATTCTATTACGCAATGAAAAAAAAACTATTTTTGATGTCCTTCACCTATAAAATATGAACACGAAAATTACTTTACATCGTTTGTAATGTTATTCTAAAGATACCTAATAGGTTTTTTTTTAATTATTTAATCAGTTTTTTTTAATATGTAGCTCAGGCCTTCGAACAAAATAAAATGAATGGACGGGCCCAGAAGAAGCGTATTTTTAAAGATTACAAAATAAGCGCCGGTGCTCACTTCATTTCAATCGGTCTCTAGCCGTAGGAAGTGCGACACGAGTCTATTGTTACATGATAACGAAACATCTGACAAAATAATGCCTTTGTGTGCTTACCCGAAGTATACCCAACAAAAAACCCATAATAATTATATCTATTTATTGGTAACAAATGTACTGTACATGGTTACAATTAGGTGTTGAAGTATGTCCGACGGTTTTGACTCGGTTTACTAAGCAAGTTCAATGGTTATGGCTCGTCCATTCATTTTATTTTGGTAGAAGAATCAAGCCAGTGATCGCGGCCTTAAGGGGCCTGTATACCTTCTGCAGCTCTCTCGCTCGCACATTTTCACATTATTGAAGATATAAAATCAATGAGTGTGAATTTCCAAAAAGTAACAAAATCATGTCTTGGTGTCTATCGTAACATTACAAACATAGAAATGTTTGTTTCGATATCTTGTAATTTGACGGAATACCAGGACACAAGAAATAAAAATCACTTGTTACCATTTTACTATGTCAAATTAAAATATATCAAATTGACAATTTCTTTGTTTGTAATGTTATAATAGACACAAGACATGATTTTGTTACTTTTTGGAAATTCACACTTCTTGATTTTATATCTTCAATAATGTGAAAATGTGCGAGCGAGAGAGTTTCAGAGGGTATACAGGCCCCTTAATAATAAAACAAACTCGGTGAGTTGAACGCTGCGTCTGTGATGTGAACGGAATCTAACTCGCAAGCCCAGCTTGCTGCAAATTCGACATGGAGTAACATTATAATTAAAAGCCTAACGTACCGTCGACCCCTTGCATGGTTGATGCAATTGTAATGGAATGCTTGCGGTTTTAGGTCAGGGCTCGGCGACCACGCGCCACATACCCTCACGACACTGCAGCGAGGCCACCAACCCGGCGTCCCCTAGACACTACTTTGAAACATGGGTGATATGCTCAGGGGGGTTAGACAAGATCCATTTTCTGTTAGCGTTAACGCCTGCGGAAAGATGAAAATGTATGAAAATTACATTAGCTTGAGAGATGTTATCTCGATCTCAATGTCATTATCATACAATTTCATATTTCCGCAGGCGTTAACGCTAACAGAAAGTGGGTCTTGTCTAACCCCCATGATTAGACAAACAAGCTTGGCTTGGATTAGCTTGAGAGATTTTATCTCAATGTCAATGTAATTTTCATACAATGTCATCTTTCGGTAGGCGTTAACGCTAACAGAAAATGGATCTTGTCTAACCCCCCTGATTAGACAAACAAGATGCCGGCGTCACGGTTTTATCATCGCACTAGCTGCCACCGCCTCAAAGTTCATCCACACATCATAGATCAGTGGAAATCTTACAATGTGTCACACGATCTTAATTGCCTCATACCTGTAAAATGTGGAATGAGCTACCTTCCGCGGTGTTTCCGAGAAGCTACAACATGGGGTTCTTCAAAAGTAGAGTTAATAGTCCTAAAGGGTCGGTAATGTATTTGTGATGCTTTAGTATTACAAGTATCCATAGGCGACGGTGACTGCTAACCATCAAGCGGCCGGTATGCTCTTTTAAATAAATAAAAAATATGAAAAAATCGGGCGATTTGGTAAGGTGGCGTGGCGGGTGCGAACAAATCTTGCGCATCATCGCTTAACATCAGGCGAGTTGGCGGTCAAGCGCAAGCCTATATTTTATTTAAATAAAAAAAACTGACCTAAATCTGGCTTAAACTATCTAGTCGATAAGCATAAATTGTTTTTTAAACCCCCGATAAAAAGCTGATAATTTTTAAACGGCTGAACAGATTTGCATGATTCGTAGCCCGCCATTCCCGACCATTATATTTTTTTTACCGGATTACTAGCCCATTGGTGTAGCTGCAAGTTTCTAAGTGTGCGTGAGAAATGAGTAAGTGAGTCGTACTTACAGTTTTTGCGGTTGCTACAGTAATTTGTGAGCATTTTTTGTCTACTCTGATTATCTTGTACGCGCGTACAATGTCGTAATATGTCAATGAGCAAAAAGGTTGATTACGTTTTTCCACTAAAAAGAGGTGAACGCGCAGAGGTTAAACATAATTTTCATTTTGCGGTGTTGTCCTGCGATTGACACGAATTTTCTTCTTCTTTGGTTGCTAAATGAAATGAAAAAACAAACTCTAAAATCTCTATCTCTACATAGTATATATTAGTCATAGTCATAGTCATAGTCATATTTATTTATTTCCATTGGAACACATTAGATCACTTGGACAGTCAACAAAATATTAAAGTCGCTTTCCGCGTCTGTCTGTCTGTATCGCCGCTAACTCCTCCTAAACCACGCAACGGATTTCAATGCGGTTTTCACCAACAGTTAGGTATATTTTCACGGAAGGTTTGTATATTATATAACTAGCGACCCGCCCCGGCTTCGCACTAAAATTACACCCGTGCGAAGCCGGGCGGGCGGGTCGCTAGTATAATATAATCATACTAGCTGGAGCGATTTGGGTGAAATTTTGTGTGTATATTTCAATGGATGGTTTAAAAACAAAATTGGACACAATTGGATTGTTATTTAAAATGTCAGATTTAATGTGGCGCTAATTTCCTTGGCAGGACGACGTTGCCGGGTGTGCTAGTCCGTCTATGTATTTTTACGTGAATATGTACGCAATGGTTGAGAAAAGTACTATACTCGAGCCTTGGCGGCAACTGAGCTCTTATGTACTCACGTATGCTGCTGGTATGCTGCTGGTATGCTGCTGGTATGCTGCTGATATGCTGTTAACATTTGTCCATGAATACGTCTGTTAGCGGCCGCTGCAGTAACAATACTACACAGCACCACTTCTTAGTTCAACAATTTTATAAAACGAATCCCGCAAAAAGTATTGTCTATAAATTCAGGTCTGAAAGGATTTGCGAAATCTCCATCAGGGACCAGCCGCAACACCGGACCGAGTAACTTGAAATCATGAATTGAATAGTATCTTGAAATAACCGGTATCTTTAGTGTTGTCAGTGTGTTTTTTTTTGTCACAAATGTCCGATGTCTGTGTGGATGTAAAAAAAAATCATCATCATCAGCCAGAAGACGTCCACTGCTGAACATAGGCCTCCCCCTTTAACCTCCACACTAAAAAAAATTAAACAAATCAAATTTATTTGTCAGAACATGGTAGGTACACATACGAGTACATATAGAGTAGCATACATGGTCGTAAGAATGGAAATGTATCTCATGCCCTTGCCAGGTATGGCGTACAAATGTAAGTTTTTTTATTTAAAAAAAAATATTAGTAGTTAGTAGTAACTTTTACTTTTTATTTATACTTAACAAAAATGTACCCGGTGTGGACCCGGGTATGTCCTAAAACTGCGACCAGAACTACCGGAGGATGGGCAGCAGTGTCCTGTTAGTACACGGTGAACGTACTGCGATCTCCAAGCCGCCTGCCAAGCGTGGGGATTATGGCAACACCCCTCTCTAAGAGGGAGGCCTTGTTCAGCAGTGGACATTTAATGGCTGATGATGTAATGTGATGTAACAAAAATGTCAGTGCGTTAACGCATACCCGCCTGCCGATGGCCACTAAAAAAGAGACTTATTACTTTCTCCACACTTTGGTGGAAGTCAGAACTTGCAGAACATTTAAATAACGTGGTTGAAAACGAGTGATCCATATCATAGATCAGTGGAAATCGCACTCTGTGCAACTCAAATGATCTTTCGTGCCTTACACCTGCAAAATGTGTAATGAGCTACCTTCAGCAGTGTTTCCGATTAAATACAAAAAAGGCTAAAGTTATAAATGGTCAGCAACGCATTTGTGATACCTCTGGTAAAACAGGTATCCATAGGCGACGGTGACCGCTTCCCATCAGGCAGCACATCTGCTTGTTTGCCACCTATGCCATAAAAAAACATACATAACTAGCAAACCCGGCGAACTCCGTTTCGCCACCAGATGACTTCTATAAACCTCACGGAGCCCGAGACCTTTCCAACGAATGCAAAACCGTGGAAATCGGTTCGTGCGTTCTGGAGTTATAGCGTCAGGAAGGAAAACCCGACTTATTTTTATATAGTAGATAATCTTAGTACCGTAAATTTCCTACCAATTTCGGTCCCCGTAAATAACCTAAATGAATTATGAGCGTTGAGGACTGCCGCCGCAGTTATTTATGATCGCCTTCGTATTACGTCGCCAATTAATTTAGGGGTTGAAGCCCTTCCACGTAAAAAACTTAATGGTTCCGAAGAAATTCAAGCTGATTGTATCGAGTTTATGTGAAAACTAGCTTCTGCCAACGGCTGGGCGCATACTTTGAAACGACGAGGAATAAAGATTATCAAACCCTGATTATATTTTATTTTTATAATAGGCTTGCGTTTGACCGCCAACTCGCCTGATGTAAAGCGATGATGCGGTCTACGGTGGAGCACGCTTGCCTAGTAGAAACCGATTCACTCGTGATTTGAAGACACCCAGATGGTAACCATAGGGGAACACCCATTCAGCAGCGCATTCCACAGACTAGAAATTCGCATAATAAAAGTGGAATCAAAGCGCTCCGTGCGTCTTTTTTCCCTGTTTGTAATTTTTATTTCTGGTGTACACAAGAACTAAAGAGTTTCTATCTATCTAGCCATTATCTATGTAGTATCGAACACTAGCTTTTGCCCGCGGCTTCGCGCGCATTGCGAACAAATCACAGTCTGTCACTCCCGCTTTAAATCAGTTCAGTCACAGCTATCAACTTAGTATGTTTGACTGTTTTGCATTTATATTGAAAATCAAAGGAGATGTAGAGTAGTTAATACCTTGTTAATACATTTGCCACATGCAGATAATTGCTGTTTCCATTTCTGTATATTTCATACAATCAATTACTTCTGTTTATTACAGCTTTTGTAGAAACGGTGTAGATTAGAACAACAATTTGCCTTTGAAGCATTATTACGGAAAATTGGTCTAAATTATCCATTCACTTTCGTCGGTATTCGAAGCTTAATTATTTGGCGCGGGGTTATTAAGCATTATAATATTGCTTAGTTTAGGCGATTTCATGTTTTTACCCACAAGGAGCACAAGGAGGGTTATGTTTTTCGAGTGTATGTATGTTTGTATGAATGAGACTGTATGTATGATAATTATGATGCTTTCTTTGGCACTCCCTACAGACTCACTCAGCAGATTTCAAAAATATATTAACACTACTATGAAATATTCAGTAGTTTCACGAGTGAATCGGTTTTTTCTAGGCAAGTGTGCTCCACCGTAGACCGCAGCTGGCTATCAACCGCAAACCTATAGTTTTTTATTTTATTTTACGAGATAAAGCTTTATGAAATTCTGTATCTACTACGAGTAGCTATGTTTTTTTTTAAAATCTTTATTCTGAAATGGGGTTTTGTCATAAAATGATTATGCCTCCCCGTAAAGCTATAATCACACAAACACTTAAAAACTAACAACTCCCACATGTGCACTTAATATAATCTATGAATAAAAGTACTGTACGGGGTGTAAGGGGAACACTCTCGAAGCCAAAAGAAGGTAATTGTACTCATCATTAAGAACAACTTTTACTATGGGACCAAACCTGAAATCGCAAAAAAAAATCAGCTGTTCTATAGAAAACGGTCATTGACACTCGACAAAATGTATGGAACAGCTGTTTTTTTTTCGCGATTTCAGGTTTGGTCCCATAGTAAAAGTTGTTCATAATGATGAGTACAATTACCTTCTTTTGGCTTCGAGAGTGTTCCCCTTACACCCTGTATAGGTATAGATAGGTACGCAGCGCGCCGCTGTTACTTTTCGGTTACCTATTATTTACACAACGCAGACAGTTTTTTTTAAATAATTTAATTTGCCTACATGGTATTACAGCTGGACATTAAAATTTTCATATTTGAAATTTAAAGTGTTCATATAAGAATTGTATGCTTAGTCGATTTCTTATTTATTAACCAACTTCAAAAAAGGAGGAAGGTTTTCAATACGGGCCGTATTTTTTGTTTTACTAGCTTGGCCCTGCGATTTCACCCGTGTGAATGAGAAATGGTGATGATGATGAAAGCCTATGTGTTAATCCAGGAGATAAGCTATCTATGTTCTTAATTTCATCCAAATCCGTCCAGACATTTCAGCGTGAAAGAGTAACAAACATTCACAAAAACTTTCGCATTTTTAATATTAGTGTGATTACTACGGTTTTACCCTGAAGCTTATAATTTTTTTTATTTCTGTAATGGTGATGACGCCATCTGACAGGTCTCATTAAAGAACAAGAAATAAGTAAAAGTCTCCGTGTATCTTCTTCGACCACATCGTCGCTTACCAACATATTCGCGATAAAAAAAAAAATACTATTAGCAGTCTTTTCCAAACCTAACTATATTTTGTTTACTGATTTTTTTGCGCCGACATTCCAAAAATATGCAGAATCCATAATTTTAAATTCAATAACTTCAAAGCTCGATTCAACATGAAACAAAGTTGCAAAGGGCCTCTTCGCATCAAGCGAGCCTCGAAAAAGAAAACCTTTGAGATGAAATCGTCGCTGTGCCCCGACCCAATTCTTTATCGAATTATCTTCGAGTACGTCGGTGTGATCAGTAATCAAGCCTGTCCCCGGTTGGCGGGGACGTACTCAGGGATCTAGAAGTTTGTTGTTATTTGCATATTTACTTTTGTTTTTTAGTTAAGGCCACATTTTTTTTGTATAATTCCTTTCCGTGCACGGTTGCCTGGAAGCGATCGCTTTAAGCGATAAGGCCGCCTATTAAAAGCCTAGATAATATTTTTATTGTAATGTTTATGTTATTCTTGTTTTGTGGTATTTTAATAAAGAGTCATTGTATAGTATTGTATTGTAGAAGGGGGCTTTCTAACTTTTCATAGCAACTACAAACTTTCTTCTTTTCTTTCTTTTTTTTTTCTTTCTTTTTTTCTTGAGGAATGACGATCATCGTCAACCTATGAGAAGTAGGTCACATAAATATTATAAGCTAGCTGTCCGCCGTAGCTGGTTAAACGTAACTGTATTATTGGAGTTCTAGTAAGGATACCATTTTTTTTTTTAAATATAATATAGCCTATGTCACCCGGGGATAGTGTAGCTTCCCAACAGCGGAAGAATTTTTCAAATCAGTTCAGTAGTTTCGGAGCCTATTCAATGCAAACAAACAAACAATCAAATCTTTCCTCTTTATAATATTAGTATAGAGTATAGATAAACAGAGTTTGAGTATGAGTGACTAAGTGCAATTTGTCCTCGCTCGAGTCAGTAAAGGCTGCATGAATTTGGACGATATTTACAGTTGATACAACTAGTATTAAAGTAGAATAAATAGATAGGGTCAGCAACGAAGTTGTGATGCCTCTGGTGTTACAAGTATTCTTAGGCAACGGTGATTGCTTACCATCAGGCAGTCCGTCTGCTTGTATGCCACGTATGGCATAAAAAGTCTAATGATCTATGTGCTTCTTATGACCCTGTCTGTTTGTTAACTTATCACGACTAAACTGAGATTAATATGATCGCGGACATTTAAAAAAATTATCTCGAAAAATTTTGGAATACCAGAAAATCGTTGATAAACCCGCGTGATACAGCTAGTAGTGAATTAATTCCACAATAAATACAACGCAGGTTTATATTATTTTATAATTAGACCTACATTATATTATTCTATAATTCGTGTGAATTTTTAGGTCAGGATTTATTACGGCTTTACATTTTGCCTTATTTCCTGTTCACCGTACATTCCTATCTTTTCCTTTACATTTACAACACATAAATAATTCATTTGCCCATGAATTTACATTATAGTACTTTACAACGGTCCATAGGCCCATGTTTTGTTTCCCCCATTTCGCCTAAATCCTGGGTCCGCTCGCGCCTAAGCGAGGGGCAAAATCAGGGAGAGCATTAGGATAAAAACCCCCCGTTTCCCGGCCATGCTGTAATTTACACGTCCCCGGGAAAATGTGGGATTTTTCGTTTAAAGTAGGCCACAGATGCAGGCTTAAATATACGACTTCCGGAGGTTTAACATCAACGGCTATAGTTAATTAGTAAGTTGCGAGATCAGTTTGATGAAAGATAATAAAACGAGAAGCTTCATTGAGTACTTCTGGACCAGTGACCTCCCTCGCTCCTCCCCTCTCTGAGGATGTTTTAGTGAGAGCATGCCCCACATATGCGTCATTCTCGAAGGTACTACTCCTGAAGCATGGCACAGGAGTGTGGTGGTGCTCTTCTTCAAAAAAGGTGATAACACCTTATTGCAGAATTATAGACCCATCTCACTCCAGCAGGCCTAGCACGGGCCGTAGACAAATTGTCTTGCCACCGTTTATATCCCGCGAGAATAAGGCAAACGTATCCATATTCTAGCTTTGTCGCGTCTAGCCGTGGATAAAAACGGTGGAAAGACAATTTATCCACAGCCCATGCTAGGCCTGCTGAGCCATGTGTACAAGCTGTTCTCCAGAGTCATTACGAACCGTCTCGAAAGCAGGTTTGATGACTTCGAGACACCCGAACAAGCCGGTTTCCGTAAAGGCTGGCACCGTAGACTACATTCACACGCTCCGCCAGATTATACAGACAGATTTAGAGCAGCAGTGCTCGGAGCAGGCCCGGGCAGAGAGCCCAGGCGCTGCAGTGTGACGTCACACGATCAATGGGCTGACGTCAACACCCGCCCGCCTGCTCCCCCTCCGAGCCACATAGCAACAACACCGCTGTCACAAGAGGAAATCGTACCCTCGGTCGAAGTGCTCAGTTCAATATTCATGGTAAATGGACAGGACATTTCCTACCAATGATACTTTTCGACAGAGAAAGCAACGTGGAAAAGGGTGTTTTTGATTAATTTGATTTTCATGGTGAAGATTTTGATATCTACTCCTAGACCAGACCAGATTCTCGGCCTTTCGCTTGTAGTCCAAAGCAGAAAGCTTATTTTGGTCAAATAGCTCTTACTTCGTTGTACAGAGGCCCTATTCAAATACTTTGTAACAATGATTTAACAATGAAGCTTGACATACACTATTTATTTATTTGATAAACAGCCTAGCTCCACGGACAGCAGGGTAAGTAAGTTTTGTTATATTTAACTACAATTTTGTTAACTTAAACGAATTTACTTAAGCTATACACATGTTAGATAGACACTGTTTTAAATTATCACTACAATTGTATGAATCATCATCATCATCATTTCCGCCGTAGGACGTCCACTGCTGGACATAGGCCTCCCCATCGATCTCCAAAAGGGCCGGTTGAAAGCGGCCTGCATCCAGCGTTTCCCTGCAGTATTTTTTAGATCGTCTGTCCATCTTGTGGGTGGACGTCCTACGCTGCGCTTACCGGTCCGTGGTCTCCATTCCAGAACCTATCGGCCCCATCGGCCATATGTTCTGCGTGATATGTGACCTGCCCACTGCCACTTCAACTTGCTAATCCGGTGGGCTATGTCGGTAACTTTCGTTCGTCTACGGATCTGCTCATTTCTGATTCGATCTCGTAGAGAAACCCAGAGCATAGCCCTCTCCATAGCTCGTAGTGCGACTTTGATTTTGCTTATGAGGCCCATAGTGAGAGACCACGTTTCAGGGCCAAAAGTAGATTGTATGATTATTAACGGAATATTAAATTAGGTTCTGGATGGAGACGAAACGTCAGCAGCTTCACGGTAAAGTGATTGACAGCTTTACAGCAAAGCTGTTAAAATTCGTTTTAGCAAACATTTCAAGTAAGGCACTGACCCTACAAATAAGCGGAAAATCCGATTTAAAAAAAGCTGGCAATTCAATATTCGTGATCAAGGATTATAAGGTGACCTTAAAGTGTCTGTATTCATTCTAAGAAACATACCTGTTTAAACTTGGTAATATGCAAAATTAATTCAAGCGTCATATTTATCACGGACGGTGACACACACAATAGGGAAATAATCCTACTTAAGACAAACAGTTAATTGTCGCGATAACGAGATTAGGAGCGTGACTTTCGTTTCTAGTTTTACTCACTACCTTAACATAATTCATACTTGTTGAAGTCAGAGGAGTGTAGTTTTAGTTACGTGTATCGGACATTTATCGTTGGCTAGCGGTCCGCCCCGGCTCCGCACGGGTATAGTTAGATAGCCTATTAAAATAGCCTATATTAATCAGTGATAATGTAGCATTCAAATGGTGAAAGAATTTTTAAAATCGGTCCAGTACTTTTTGAGCCAATTCGTTACAAACATACTTACATAAAAATCTTTCCTCTTTATATTATTGTATATATTTTAGCGGGCAGCGGAAGACCCGTGATGACAGCGGCGTAGTGTACCAAATGTTCCAATACACATTTACTACGAAACCGTACTTGAAGACAGCACGCCGGGCCGATAGTGGATGACGCACCTATCGCTCTGCTGCCCGCTAAGACCTAAAATGCGGCCTGAGTGGCAAGACACACTATAATACCGAGCACGATTGCGAGCGCTCTCCTTCAAAGCAATTTCAATCTTCATCATCATCAGCCAGAAGACGTCCACTGCTGAACATAGGCGTCCCCCTTTAACCTCCACGTTGAACGACAGCCTGCCTTTTGCATCCACTGGATGCCAGCGACTCTCACTATGTCGTCGGTCCATCTAGTGGGAGGCCTACCTACGCTGCGTCTTCCGGTTCGTGGTCTCCACTCAAAAACCTTTCTTCCCCATCGGTTATCGGTTCTTCGAGCGATGTGGCCTGTGTGAATTTCAATCCTAGTGTCCTCTTAATACGATACAAAACCTACAACCGCAAAACGCGCGCGTCTGCCGCACGGGACTAATAGACGGCGCTGATGCGATTTGAAAATGTGATGTGTAAATCTCGACGTCAGTCGTCGGCCGCACACCTCGGAAGCGGCGCCATACATTTTCATGGTGCGAAGTATTGTCGCATCAAACGCGCGCGGCTGCGATCTGCCGCGTTCCACGGAAGTCACCTTCAAAGATCCAGTAAAAGGACCGAGAGTGTACCGCGTCTTCTGCCGTCGTGCGACGCGACTCTTTGTATCGTAGAGGATTCTGTGTGTGTGTATGGAGGACACTAAGATTGAATCGACTTACAAATGTGTCTTGCGCCGAAACCACGAGTGTTCAATTCGCGCAAAAACATTTATGACGCGACTAACAATAGGTTCGTCTGCCTCACCGTTGCACTTCTATACTAATATTATAAAGAGGAAAGATTTGATAGTTTGTTTGTTTGCATTGAATATGCTCCGAAACTACTGAACCGATTTGAAAAATTCTTTCACTGACGGGAAGCTACACTATCCCCGGGTGACATAGGCTATAATCTATACCCGTGCGAAGCTGGGGCGGACCGCTAGTCTAAACTAATATTATAAAGAGGAAAGATTTGATAGTTTGTTTGTTTGTTTGCATTGAATAGGCACCGAAACTACTGAACCGATTTGAAAAATTCTTTCACTGACGGGAAGCTACACTATCCCCGGGTGACATAGGCTATAATCTATACCTGTGCGAAGCTGGGGCGGACCGCTAGTACAAAATAAATATAATAAGAGATAAGTAACAGATAAGTGCGGCGTAGTGTCGCCTACCGGCGCTGCGTGCCGCCGGCAACAACCGATGAATCACTGTTGAAACATTCGCCGTTTCCGGTCATAATATTTTGGAAACACTCGCTGCTAAAATGACAAGAAAAATTTACTAAGTTCTTTACAACTTTGTTTATTAAATGACTCTGTGTCGATTGTCATTACGATGTTAATATTCCGTTTTGGAAGCAACAATGATTTATTTCTATTACGAAGTTATAGAATTTCCTTCGCGCCTGCTGTAATCCACAGGTTTACTAGCAATGTCAGAGGCCTTCAGAATTCCAACTCTGTAAGCCAAGCTTGCTGTTCAACCTTAACTACAAGCAAGCATTGGCCTTATTGCTGCGCCCACTATTTGGGTAGGCCAGGCAGGCAAAGTTGAAGTGGCAATGGGCAGGCCACATCGCTCGAAGAACCAATAATCGATAGGGAAACAAGGTTCTTGAGTGGAGACCACGAACCGGAAGACGCAGCGTAGAAAACCACTCGCTAAATGGACCGATGACATCTTGAGTCACGGGATGTAAATGGCAGACTGTCATTCAGTGTGGCGTGCTTAGGGGGAGGCCTATGTTCATCAGTGGACGTTTTATGGCTTATGTTGATGATCATGAGGCAAAGAAATTAAAAACTATAGATAATATCAACGAGCTAAAAATGACAACAAAGTGCAGTAACGGCGGGAAGCACGCCATCACTCGCTGTTCGCGATTGAGGAATGAGTAGTGCTAATTTGGCTGGGTTTTAGGAGTGATAGTTTATAATTATAAATGTTGTAAAAAAAACACCTTTTTAGTATGGTTTTATTGGTATTTTTAGGGTTCCGTACTTCAAAAGGAAAAAACGGAACCCTTATAGGATCACTTCGTTGTCCGTCTGTCTGTCCGTCTGTCTGTCCGTCTGTCCGTCTGTCAAGACCCTTATTCTCAAGAACGCGTAAAGGTATCAAGTTGAAATTTATACTAAATACTTGGGTCTACGGTTTCTTTCGGCTGTAAAAAAATAAAAGTTGTAAGTCAACGCAATCAAAAGATATGAACGTTTATGTCGCATATTTTGCGATTTCACAGGGAAATCAAAACCTATAGGGTACTTCCCGTTGACCTAGAATCATGAAATTTGGTAAAAGACAAGGTCTCATAGCACATATATAGGAATAAATCTGAAAGTTACAAATTTTAAGTTATATCATTTAAAAATTATTATTTTGCTATTACAAACTTACATTTTGTAGTTCGAATGTATAGAAGAACCTTATAGTCAACTACAAAATTAAGTTTGTCTTTCAATATTTCAACTTTAGGTTGTTTTGGTCTCGCGCTCTGAGGGTTCTGTCCAACGGAACCCTCAGAGCACGAGTCCTACTCGTACTTGTCCGGTTTTTTTAATTTATAATTTTAAATAACTTTGCAGGCCTCTTTTATTTCTAATCCCATCTGCATCCATAATTATCGTGCCCTAGAATTTCAACATCGACGATCGATAAGCGTTGTAGGTTTTTCTCATCAACCCGTACGGCAAAAACATCTTTCTTCCTCTCTCCTAATCACATAGGTACTAGCATAAAAATCTCTCGTGTAGTTCTCAAATTGGCGAATATCGCCGGGCAATTACTTTACTGGCTGGCTCCATTCCCCGCGCTTCCCATGGAGAGCTTACATAACGGCGAAAGGGGGTGAGGAGGGGGGGGCAGTACGCGGCGGGGGGAGGGGGACGGCACCCCTACGGAACCGTGCTGTATCGAGCGGATTCACTCCCCTGCCGCGCAGACTGTCCCGCTCGCGCAACCTAGGGTTACCCGATACCAGTTTTTTACCTAGAAAGTTGGTTAGATAAATCTCTTCTCTATCTCTATCTCTACATAGTATAAATTGAAGACGCTTTCCGTGTCTGTCTGTCTGTCTGTCTGTATGGCCGCTTACTCCTCCTAAACCACGCAACGGATTTTGATGCGGTTTTCACCATCAGTTAGATACATTTTCAAGGAAGGTTTATATATATAACTAGAGACCCGCCCGGCTTCGGACGTAAATTACACCCGTGAGAAGCCGGGAGGGCGGGTCGCTAGTAATAAGATAAGATATAAAAACATAAGATAAGATGACATAAGATTAACATAAGATATGATTCATAAGATATCGTTGATAAGTTGGTAATGATGTTTTTTATGTTAGTTTAAGTTTCATTTGTATTTTCGGTGTGTTATAAAGAAATATTGTATTGTATTGTATAAATCTTTATTAAAAGACCACAAAAACAAGTAAAACAGATGCATTACAATAAAAATATTATCTAGGCATTTATCGCCTAGATCTCTAAAGATCTCTTCCAGGCAACCGTGCATGGAAAGGAATTACTATAAGAAAAATAGCAGCTCAATTCCGATTCTAAGAAATAAACCGACGCTCAAGCTTAGACTACACCTAGCCCAGCCCGGGCCAGTACTTACAGCATTTTTAAAAAAAACTTAGTCAAACTGTTTTTAGGGTTCCGTACCCATTTAGTTTCAACGGGGCCTATTACTAAGACTACGCTGTCTGAATGTCTGTTTTTTTTTTTACAGAAAATACAGAAATACAGAAAAGTTTATTTTGCGATAATGACCGTTACAGATAGCCAGTTGAAAGTTTCACATAATATGAAATGTAACGGCGTATCAACTAAGATGTAATCGTAATTCGATTCTACATTTTAAATCCGTACAGCCAAGGATTGGAACAACCTGCCGGCTTCCTTGTTTCCCGAGAGATAGGTATAATCCGGGCCTTTTCAAGGCCCTTTCGAGTAAATAGGTATCAAATTCTGCGTGATTCATCTTCTACCACATCGTCGTTTATTTTCGTCATCAGGCAAGTTGCTGGTCAAAGCGGACTTCGATAAAAAAAAAGACGGAACTTATTACGTTTACTTTTATTTCATAAAATTGTCGGGTTTGACCCGGTCATTTGTTAGGCATTGGTGGAGTCGAAACCAATTACTTTTATTATTATTAGTTAATTTGCAGCCACTAAATAGTACTATGATAGTACTGATAAATAGTGGCAACTTGAATATTTTGTATATAGGCATATAGAAAAGACACTGAGTTTTTTTCCAGGTTTACTGTGCAATTGTGCATCTATCACAACTGCATAACAGTAATCGGTTATACTCGGGCCAAGTTAATTTAACCGTCTTTAAGAGGCGTATTACAAAACCGTTAAATTTTTAAGTATTTGTGTTTCCGGGCATAAAATGAATAAATAAAGCCGTAATTTTGAAGATAAATATAAAATAAGTGAACCATAACATAAAATTTTTTATTTTATGACAGTAATTTAACGAAATTCATTCTCAAACTTTCCCTACTAAAGTTTTACGAAAAACTACTTTAGTAAATTGGAGGTAACAAATGGATAGGTTGAGTTATACCAAAATCTGAAGCCGCTACATTCAATAAAAAAAACAGATCTATTTAATACAGCAACTGAATTTTCTACAGATCTTATTAGTTGAAAGAAAAATTATACCAAAAATCCAGTTTTCGACGCTTTTTTCGTCAAAAAATGTGATAATACCCTTAATAAAATTTACTAAAACGCGTGACAACCCTAACAAAACCACTTCTTCATGCCGTCTCCCTCCCTCGCACACTCCAAGGTGCGGACGTCACTGCCGCGACAGTTTTATCACCACGCTCCCTGGCCAGTACGTCATCTTAGCACAACTAGTACAGCTGGCACATGCACACCACTGGAGGAGTTTATAGGCAACTCGATGTTCGGATACTGTGCCCTTAGTCCCAGATTTGATAGTTTACGAAAACTTTTTTCGTTTTCGTCCTTTTCCATACATTGCTGGGCTAAAAGGTATTCGAAAACTTTTTTCGTATTAGAGTGAAGCAATCTATACCACCGGAGGATGGGTAGCAGCATCCTATTAGTACACGGTGAACTTCCTGCGATCCCCAAGCCACCTGCCAAGTGTGGGGATTATGGCAACACCCCTCTTTAAGAGTGAGGTCTTTGTACAGCAGTGGACGTTTGATGGCTGCTGATGTATGCTGATATAATCTATACCGCCGATAACTGCCAAATTTCGTTCCTCCACGTTTTCGATAGAGGCGCTTTAATTTACTAAAATGTATGGAACAAAACGTAAACGAAAAAAGTTTTCGTAAACTATCAAATCTGGGACTAAGGGCACTGAACAACTTAAGAAAACTAGCTATTGATTAGATAGCTAATCAATAGCTACTCTACTAATAGATACGTATAAAAATGCGGTTTGCATTAGTTCGTAAATCTTCTCCTTGACCGCTTTTTATTTCTGGTGTACACAATAAAGAGTTTCTATCTATCTTGACCGATTTTGATCGTTATTTTATAAACTTCAAAAAAGGAGGCGATTCTCAATTCTGTTGTATTTTTTATGTTTGTTATCTCAGAACTTTGTTATTTATATACCAATTTGGAAAATATTTTTTTATAAGAAAGGATACATCTACGTTCAGATTGGACCCATAGAAATTCCATCAAAATTGATTCATTAATTTGTTTTTAAATCAAATCAAATAACTGGAAAAAAAAATCATCTAAGCATTGCATCTAAGTAAAAAAATTGCGTATTTTACAAATTTTAAAGTCGGTTTTTAAAATTGATAATTATGTACTTATGGGGTCACCTTAATGGTTCTTAGCTATAGTTGGGGCCGGTAGGTGGCGCTAGATATTGAAAATTTGTAAATCATGATTAAAATTTAACAAAAAAAATGATATTAAAAAAGTCACTATGGGGCCATTCCGCGTTGTTGTTACCATATGGTAAGACAAGCAACGCTGACATTACGTCGATGCGCTTCATGCTGACATGTCAACATTCCTTCTTGTGTCACCATAGTGTTTTTTTTATATCTTGGTTTGGCTACTAGCAACCATGCCTTTTGCCAGTATTGGTTTATTTTCAGAAGCAATTTTTATAATTGGTACAATTTGGACACAACAACGTCGGTTGGGTCGGCTAGTTTGTTGTAAAAATTAGATAGCATGTTGATGTATTTAAGATAATAAAGTTGTAAATGAAACATAAAACACTCCTGACGAGTTCTCCTGAGTTGGACTACTGTAGTAGTGAATACCATCACATGGTGGGTTGTAGCAGGCGAGCCAGCGATGTGTTCATAATAGTACCTACTTAATAGTGTTATCCAAACAGACACGTTAGCTGCTGGAGTGCAGCAGCGTGGCAGAACAACGAAACACTATCCTCTGATCACCGAGGACACTCTGGGAAGCCTGCGCAAGCATAAGCAAGCTGCTGGCTTTCCTGGAGGAGACCGGGTGGCTGAATTAGCTGCAGCCGGGTGACGCAAAATGGGCCAGTGAATGACTTGTTACGGAAAATGCCCGCTACACAAGTAACAAGTAAGTAACAGAGACGTTAAAGATATTATAAATAATTTTGTGGTCAGGAAAATATGTGCAGAGGATATTTTATTTAAACAAATAACAGTTTTACTATATAAAAAAATAGGCTTGCGCTAGACTACCACCTTGCCTGATGTTAAGCGATGATGTAGTCTATGATGGAACACGCTTGCCTAGAAAAAAACTATTCACTCGTGATTTGAAGACACCCAGATTGTAACCATCGGGGTATACTCAGGCAGCGCATTCCAGACTAGCAGTTTGCACAATAAAACTGCTATGTACGGGTTTTTTGACATGGTCATACTAAGCTGGAGGATTTACAATAGATGCTGGACGGCAGTGGAAATTCTTTGCATGGCATCAGTCTTCAGATAAACTTAAATAAAACCAAGGTCATTCTCAACAAGCATATTGTTCTGGGATTAGTGACCATTTAGCAAAACTACTGACGTTCAAGCAGAGGTGTAAATATATCATCTGAGGCCCGTGGCAAATTCATCACATGGTTGGTCCTTTATGTAAAAAAAACAATTGGCAATCTATTACGATTCAAAAGATATAAACATTAATAGGTAGGACAGATAGACAGACGCACAGACATACATCATAAGCTTAGTAATAGGGTCCCGTTTTACCATTAGGGTACGGAATCCTCAACACTTAACATAGTTACAAAATACATTTTAATTCATCATCATCATCATCATCAACCATTCTCCACCCACTGCTGGGTATAGGTCTCCTCTTCAGCGCGCCATCTTTTCCGGTCCTGTGCTAGTCTTGTCCACTGCTTTCCTGCTGTCCTAACGATGTCGTCCGACCAGCGGGCTGGTGGTCTGCCCGGTGGTCGCTTTCCGTTCCTCGGCCACCATTCACATTTTAATTAAATTAGTGTAAATATTATAATGAACAATAGAACAAATTGTATGAGTATGAAGTGCTGACAATTTAAAAAAAACAGTCCCTCTACTGCTCTTGCCAGGGCCAGCTAGGCCAGCCAGGGTGGGCTTGCCCCACCCTGCCCCAACATGTCTACGCCCATGGGATCAGACATTTTTATTGCAGTTCCGATAACCATGGAGTGTAGTTTTAAGGTGGAGACTATGAATCAGAAACCACAGCATAGAAAAGATTCAGACTCGATGGTGTGACATTATAATTATGTAAGGAAGAGTGGTTAGAGGAGATAATACAAAGATCGGGCCTTGGGAGAATCCTGATGAAGTTGAAAATTGTTATTACAGGTGCAGTAATGGTCACATTAAAAGCTAGTTATTTTTGCTAGAACTTGGTTGAAATTCCATAGCACGCCATTCAACCCAAACTCAGATATTAGACTCAGATGTTTATGTGAATAGTTGAATATCTAAGGATTTAGAATTGATTGCACCAATGTGGTAGATTGTGGGAGGAAATATTGTGCAAATATCCTAATAAATTATTACGAGCCTGTTTGTTTGTGTACTTGCTAAGTCCCAACCCGTTTTTTATGTTACAGACAGAAGTGCCGGCATCAGACTATCCATCACATCGCAAGCCTGATGATCACATCTGACGATCTGTTTATTCTAGGTTGGTAATGGTATAACAAATAAACAGATGGGTAAAACGATCGCACTTGCTTTGCGTCCTGTAGTCAAAACAAAGCTCGCGCATAATTCTAGCGGACTGTATAATTAGCAATATGCCAATAATCTAATAATTCAAAGAACCATTTGACCTATTTTGGCATCAAGATATTCCATTTTAAGGTTACTTAGATAGCACTTACCGACTGAGAGCGGGCTGCAGGAATTCTTTTGTTTTCGCGAACACAAAAACGACACAATTTCACGTTATAAAATATTTTTTATTGTAAAATTTCATTTTACGCGAACGACTAGCGGCACTAGCGCAAACGTCGACACAAATGACATTGACATGACAGGCTGACAACTGTCTGTATTGAGCTATGTTTTATTTGTGTTTTCGCCCATTGCTGATCAAACTAAAGCCATTTTTTTCATAAAATTTTAATTTACTATAGTTGGTCGTCCATTTGATTATTTCGTTCGCAGTTGGGTGCCATTTGGTGTTGAAGTGTACGTTTATTTTGTAGAATAATAATATGTCAGTGTGTGCAATACGTTTGTGTTTACCTCACCCTTTCAGTTTTTATCTTTGATTATTTATAGGTTTTTATCAGACTAATTTCTGTAATAGCTCGAGTGGCAAATCCAAACTCTCAAAACAAAGATTGTTATTCTGAGTCCAAACTTTAATTATCTTATCAAAGTCCTACCATGGATTATAAACAAGGACGTTGTATACTGGATTGTATACCCCATGAACGTAGTATCTAGAATTTATCTACTTAGTTTATGGTATACCCAAAGAAGTTGCAAGTTAGGGTATATATAAAATCCTTGGGTATACTCTATATATTATTATGGTGATTATATGGTTTTAAACACAGATCTACTACCTACGTCCTTGATCAGAGACACAGATGTAGATCTGTGTCCTTGATTTTAAAGAAGAAAAAATTGATGTCAATGATGACTTTGACAACACTAAAATTGACGACAGATAACTTTGATAACCACTTGATAACGCTTTTGATTTGTTCATTCCCTCTTACTTCCGGTTCGTTCACAGTATCTGTGTTCACAGTTCACGTTCTTATTATTATTTTTGTTAAAATTTTCATGACCGTGGATTCAATATCCTTTACTCGCAATATTAATCATGCTTATGTAAGCATGATAATGTCTTAATAGCGTTAAACAAGTCATAGTCACAGTCAGAGTCAAGCTAAGTAAGTCACGGTCAAGTCAAACTCATGCCCCTGCAAAGCGGTGGAGATTTTACAAGAGGCTCCTATGGAGTTTTGGAAACAACATGAAAAGACACGCTTTACCCCGTTATATCACTTCCCACACTCGAGCACGTTTACGAGTACTTAATAAATATTAATTCACCATTTAGTACACATTAACACTCGAAAATACACAAGTTTAGAAAAATAATCCAACGTGCTGACATGTTTTTTCCACGTTGGCGCCAAAACTCCCTTAAGTATTGAGTTTTGCAATGCTGCCAGCTTCTACATTACATTGATAGACATAGCTATTTTTTAAGTTATGGACTTTAAAATATCTTTATTATTTTGAAGTTTTAATATTGTTCTACTTTTGCTTCATATTATGTTAGATATCGATGAAAACAATGTCAAATTATCGAGCATGAAACTTATAGTTATTCTATAACTGGTAAAGTCTTTATAAAAAGTTTTCAAAGAAGCTCCCTAATTATTTGTTTAAATTAAATTTCACTAATCAATGAAGAGAAAAATCACTAGATATTTTTCATAGTAAGAGATATGTGACAGACAGACTTCATCGTTTATACTTGAATGGTCAAGTGTAAAGAGTCTACTTCACAATAAGTCACAGTCTAGTTAGCCTGATAACCTTAGCTCGAGAACCTATAATGCTTTGACCTCAACATTGGTTGGCTAGTAGGAAATGATGTTTTTGTTGTACTATTTTCTAAACTGAACTATGTACGCTACGCTTGTTTGCAATACATATATGATTTTCCATGACAATGTTACTTATATCACTAGTATAGACCTATTAATGGCTGTAATTTAAAATAATTATTTGAAACTATGTATATATTTTTGTGCTGTTGGTCTTAAATAAACATAAAAAAAAAAAAAAAAAAATAAAAAAATATGACAGCTCTTAATTTTTTTACCATCCAATCCAATCCTTACTTGATTAAATTAATAACAGTATTTGTTTAAAAAAAAATATATTTGACTCCTATAGTCAAATATATTTTTCTATATAAAACATTTATAGGCAATTACCTCTACATATTTTTTGTTCTTAAAATAATAAGAATAAGATATATTAAAAGGCACAGAAAATAAAATGCTACTCTATAGCGTCATATTTTAGAGGTTGTTGAAGGTCGAATGATTTCTTAGATTTGTTCAAATAAATGGTATCTTATCGTTTTAAAAGGTCAGCAGTGCAAGTAACGCTCTTTATCGATAGTCAAATTTGACAGTTGTGATCGTTAAATTCGATAAAATGCAATTTGATCAGTACTTGCTATGATCGATTCTATGTAATTTTATCGAATTTGAGGATCGATAAAGAACGGTACTTGGACTGCAGAGTAGAAAAATAAGGTATAATATCATATTAAAATCTATTTTTTATTCTTCATTTTATTGGGGACATTTAGTCATATATGACTCAGTCCCATAGAAAATTAAAATATTGAAATGGTTTTGGAATTGGCATAGGTTATTATTCTTAGAGCATACCGAATTCCATAGATTCTAATTCAGCCCCATAAATAATAAGCTAAAACAAAAGGTTAAGGTTAATTAGGCTAGCAACACTAGCGGAAGTGAAGTCATTGTCATAAATGTATAAAAAAATAAAATTGACGCCATTTTGAGTTAATGTAAACCTGTAAAGCTTAGAGAATTTAATTGTGCGTAATAATAGTCCCTTGTGTGTTTAAATTGTGTAATTAGTTATTTAATTGTGGTATTTTACGTCGTGTAAAAGGTAAGTACAAAATAATCACTCATTAGCCCTAAAAAACGTAATCCGGCTTACCGTCGCGAAATGCCTAGCTCTAGAATGATGGACGCTGCTGACTCATTTCGTGAATTTGTGTATGCGTTTCAGAACCTAAAATGCCGGGCGCCGGTACTTTCAAAATCTTCGTCGGGAATCTATCCGATAAAACTACGGACGCCGATCTTAGACCGCTATTCGAAAAGTACGGTACGGTCGTAGAATGCGATATCGTCAGAAATTACGGTTTCGTGCACATGGAAAATGAGCAAACCGGCCGCGAAGCCATTCAGAATCTAAACGGAGAGATAGTTCACGGTCAAGCGATCAAAATAGAAGCGGCAAAGAGTCGCAAGGCACCCTCGACGCCGACAACGAAAATCTTCGTCGGTAACCTGACTGACAAGACGCGCGCGCCCGAGGTCCGCGAGCTGTTCCAGAAGTTCGGAACCGTCGTGGAGTGCGATATCGTGCGTAACTACGGCTTCGTGCATCTGGACGCGACGGGCGACGTGAACGAGGCCATCAAAGAGCTGAACGGCATGATGGTGGACGGGCAGCCGATGAAGGTGCAGGTCTCTACGTCGCGCGTTCGCCAGCGGCCCGGCATGGGCGACCCCGAGCAGTGCTACCGCTGCGGCCGCGGCGGCCACTGGTCCAAGGAGTGCCCCAAGGCGATGGGCCCCGACCGCAACGGTTTCCGCGACCGCGCCTTCGGCCGCGACCCCTACCCCCCGCCGCCGCCGCCGCCCTTCCTTCGCGATCGCATGATGGGAGGATTTGGGGTAACGCGCTCTTCTCTTACCTCCCGAACCGCCGGTTATGACCACTTAACGCATCAAGTAGGCCGAGCGCGTGGATGCTTCTCGCACGCGGTGTTACACTCGGGCCGATAACGTTGTCCCCGCTGATGCTAATAGCTCGATCTGTCACGCTATACACATATCTCAAGACATGAATTTGTTATACATGACCCACCAGTCACATCGCTAACACTTGTTTATATGATGCAGGATCCCTACGATGGGTACTATGACCGTGCACGGTTTGACTCCCCGCGGGACATGTTCGAGCGTCGCTACCCCGTGGGCGCGTCGCGTGGGCTAGAGATGGGTGCATCCCGCGGCGCGCGCGGAGACTTTGTGTCGCCACCGCTGCGCCGTGAGCCGATGCCGCCGATGCCGAGCCTGCCGCCGATGCGCAGCGCCATGGGATCTATGAGGTCGTCGTATGATGCTATGTACAGCGGGAGGAGCCCCCCGCCTGGACCCCAGATGTCCCGGGGGTGAGACTTCTCCACTTCCACGTGTTTTGCTCTGGGCCTATTCTTGTGTACTATATAGGTCACAGTCAAACTGATGACAGTTCTAATGAGATGCCGTAATAGAGATGAGCACGAGCATGCGAGAATATTGTCCCTGCACCTTGACAAACATAGTGGCAACCATCACAACTGTACCAAACTATTTGATTACTACTGATTCATGTTTGAGTTAACCCATCAAGACGTAGAACTCCCCTAATTGCATATGATAAATGTAACATGTAGGAATAATACCAGGAATCTTGTTGTTCTTGGCACATGCTATAACTTCTGATTTTTCTTGACAGGATGTACGAAGACTTCAGTCGGGACACATTTGATGACAGAAGGTAATTATTTCCTGCACATATCTCCCAATGAATACCTAATTATGTTTTCCTCTTGTCAGTTTTATGAAAACCCAATATTTACCTGGAAATTGAAATTATTTACCAGTGTAACCTAAACCTGGCTAATGATTAGGTATTATGTCAAAGCACAGAGTTACATTCCAGTATGTAAAATGCACAGACTTTGGGACTAAGGCCACCAACAAATTGTTACTACGTTTCTAATCTGTACGGCCAAGCATTGGAACAACCTGCCGGCTTCCTTGTTGCCTAAGAAATATTATCTGGGCCTTTTCAAGGCTAGAGTAAATAGGTATCTTCTAAGGCTGCATGCTTCAACTTCTTCCATATCATTGTTTGCCAACAGGGGAGTTAGTAGTCAAACGCAGACTTATTTGCGATAAAAAAAGGTTAAACCGAGCCTGCAGTATGTGCATTTTGTAACCATGTTGGTGCGGATGTTATGTACATACATTGTTACATGTGCGGGCGTTTTCTGCTACTAGGCCATCTGTAGGCCCTTTTTGCGTGAACCGGCAACCACCTGGTCTCCAGAAAGGCCAACAGCTCGCTGATGCAGGTGCTGGCTTCCCAGAGCGTCCTCGGTGACCTGGTTATGTATAATGTTCTAATATTGATATTATCTTGTTCCAGACCCGGCATGCGCGGCCCGTCGCCCTCCAGGCGATATGCTCCCTACTGAGCCTAGTTATAGTAAATGCCTAACGCTCACTGAATCAATCAAACTGAATTGATGGTTCTCATTACTGACTGGCCAGGAAAACGTTAGCGTATAGATAAATTTATATAAGTGTGGGGTGACTCGGGGTGAATGTGTGACTGACTGAATCCACTGTAGTGTGATAATGTGACTGCAATATTGTTTGATGAATGTAAATAAGCGGAATAAATATCATTTTAAGAATAAAGTATTTTATTTGAGACTCCCCTCGGTAGGTAAAATAGGAAAAGATTTTTAGGCAAGCATGCTACATCTTCGTCCTCATCTTTGCTTCCCATCAGGTGAGATGGTGCCCAAAAGCATGGCTAACTAGTAGTAAAAAAAATTGTGGTAAATTCGGGCAGTTTGGGTTCAAATCCGAACAATGAGGTTCTGGTGAAGGAAACCTTAACCCTTAGCCAGTGCCCTTAGTCCCAGATTTGATAGTTTACGAAAACTTTTCGTTTACGTATTGTTCCATACATTTTAGTAAAGCGCCTCTATCGGAAACGTGGAGGAACTAAATTTGGCAGTTATCAATTGCTTCACTCTAATACGAAAAAAGTTTTCGAATACCTTTTAGCCCAGTGTATGGAACAAGTTTTCGTAAACTATCAAATCTGGGACTAAGGGCACAGGTTGGACGAATAATAAACACTTATTTTTTTATTTTTCTAACTGGCAGAGTACCGTTCAGTCCACTTTCGTGTATTATAAAGATGCCATTATTCGTCCAATACCTGGCTAAGGGATAATGTGGTAAGCAAGCACTAAGTGCTGTCTGGGTCGAAAGTACCTATTTTGTGGTGGATGCGCCTGCAGGTTTGTAAACATGAAGTCATGATAACGTACATTCTTGGCTCGATACCAATCTCGAATATAAAATCTGTGTTTCCATTTATTTGAAAAACAATGATTGGTTCCTTGAATAGTAGGTATTTTTTCACATTCTGAAAATGTTGGCATTTCATATCTTTTGCATTAGCCAGTGTCATGCTAAGTGGTGGAGAATGATAGAGGCTCCTATGGAGTTTTGGTAATAAGGCGTTTCACCCGTACAGTCAATAGAATTGATAATTGTACTTGTGGGAATAGACTGTTTTTTCATCACATCTCTTGTCTATACTAATATTAAAAAGAGGAAAGATTTGATTGTTTGTTTGTTTGCATTGAATAGGCTCCGAAACTACTGAACCGATTTGAAAAATTCTTTCACTGTTGGGATGCTACACTATCCCCGGTTGACATAGGCTATATATCCCGGCTTCGCCCGTGCGAAGCAGGGGCGGCCTACTAGTCTTATTATAAATGCGAATGTATGTCCGTCACCATTCTGTAATGGCTGAACAGATTTTAATTAAATTAAGTATAAAGGTAGCTTATCCTTACCCTGAATTAACATAGACTCATCATCATTTCAGCGATGGACGTCCACTGTTGGACATACGCCTCCCATCTCCAAAAGGGCCATACATTTATTCTGTTATTACCATTCCTGTAGGATAGTGGGTGAAATACCGTGGCGCTGCTAGTAGGTACCTACTTATTCAATTCATTAAATACCTTGAATGGGTTGCTTATAAGTTATTACTTTACTGCCAAGGCTTCAGCGATAGTATAAGGTTTGACGCAGCTCTCAGCAAGTTTTAAAACCGAGTACAGTACCCGTAATAGGTACAAGTTGTGATAGGTTTCGAAAACTTTTCGTTTTCATGTTCCATACATTTTAGTAAAGCGCCTCCAGCGGAAACGCGAAGAAACTTAAGAGGGGGCCTCCGAAATTTTATGCTAATTTGCCATGATATTATAACTAAACCAAATATCCTATCAACGTAATAATTGATATATGTGATTTTTCAATTCATTTTCTTTCCGGCACTAAGACAGAAACATAATAGCAAGATATTTACTCGATACTTTATTGTTTTCAAAATGGTGCCTTTTTGCTGATTTTTTTGATTTTTTCTTGTATAGAACTTCAGTCACATATCTAAAATAAATACTCATCGAAGGAAAATATAGTTTGTTTTCCAGTGCTAAGACAAAATTTACCTAGATTAATTAGTACTCTCATAATAAATTATATTCGATTTGAGACTTACGTCCTGTAGTTCTAAGCAACTATTCGGTCAAACGGCAAGTCCGATATTCAACCTTATTCTGTTGCGCTTTGTATCTAAATGGCGAAACATGCTCCGTTCAACCTCAGTACCGCACTATGCTCCAACGGGGAAGGACGCACGCGCTTGCTATTCGCCTAGATTTATCTTCCGAGTGCGATTATATCAACACCTACTGTATTTTCAAACAATGGATAACATAAAAAATCTATTGCTCGAACGCGACCATTTGATGCGGCAACCATGTGTTGCCAATGACCTAGAGCGCAGACTAGGTAAAGCTACTAAGAAAAAATTACAGGTATTAATAATTATGGATACGACTAGGCCATCTATCATTAGGGCATCTATTATTATGTACGCTCGGTAATATAGTTACAAGAGTCTAAGTGTTTCGTGTGGAGAGAGTAAGAGAGAGAGAGACAGTCAGAAAGACTACTAAAAATCAAAATTATTGAGTAAAATATAATTTTTGTTGAATAAAAAAATATAATAATAATAAACAAAAATTTTTTTTTTTTAATTAATAATTTCATAAATTAAATGAAATTTAATAAAATAATTCATACATACTTAAATAGATTATAGTTATTAACAACCAGGTATAGAACAAACACAAACGTTCATCACATAACTGTTTGTCCTAGGTGGGAATCGAACCCACGCCTCCAAGCTCAGAAGGCAGGTTCACTACCAACTGGACCAACGGGCTTTCGCGTGTTTCGTTTATTTTAGTATAGTATAGTATAGCATTGCACAGCATAGCATAGCATAGCATAGCATAGCATAGCATAGCATAGCATAGCATAGCATAGCATAGCATAGCATAGCATAGCATAGCAAAGCATAGCAAAGCATAGCATAGCATAGCATAGCATAGAATAGCATAGCATAGCATAGCATGGCATAGCATAGCATAGCAAAGCATAGCATAGCATAGCATAGTATAGCAAAGTATATTATAGTATAGTATAGCAAAGTATAGTATAGGATAATTTTGTATAGTATAGTATAGCATAGCATAGCATAGCAAAGCATAGCAAAGCATAGCATAGCATAGCATAGCATAGCATAGCATAGCATAGCATAGCATAGCATAGCATAGCTTAGTATAGCAAAGTATATTATAGTATAGTATAGCAAAGTATAGTATAGTATAGAATAGTATTGTATAGTATAGTATAGCATAGCATAGCATAGCATAGCATAGCATAGGTTAGTATAGCAAAGTATATTATAGTATAGTATAGCAAAGTATAGTATAGTATAGGATAGTATTGTATAGTATAGTATGGCATAGCATAGCAAAGCAAAGCATAGCATAGCATAGCATAGCATAGCATAGCATAGAATATCAAAGCATAGCATAGCATAGCATAGCAAAGCATAGCATAGCATAGCATAGCATAGCATAGCTTAGTATAGCAAAGTATAGTATAGCATAGTAAAGCAAAGTATAGTATAGTATAGCATAGCATAGCATAGCATAGCTTAGTATAGCAAAGTATAGTATAGCATAGTATAGCAAAGTATAGTATAGCATAGTAAAGCAAAGTATAGTATAGTATAGCATAGCATAGCATAGCTTAGTATAGCAAAGTATAGTATAGCATAGTAAAGCAAAGTATAGTATAGTATAGCATAGCATAGCTTAGCATAGCTTAGTATAGCAAAGTATAGTATAGTATAGTATAGTATAGTATAGTATAGTATAGTATAGTATAGTATAGTATAGTATAGCATAGTATAGTATAGTATAGCATAGCATAGCATAGCATAGCATAGCATAGCATAGCATAGCATAGCAAAGCATAGTATAGTATAGCATAGCAAAGCATAGTATAGTATAGTATAGCAAAGTATAGTATAGTATAGCATAGCATAGCATAGCATAGCATAGCATAGCATAGCATAGCAAAGCATAGTATAGTATAGTATAGTATAGCAAAGTATAGTATAGTATAGTATAGTATAGTATAGTATAGTATAGTATAGTATAGTATAGTATAGTATAGTATAGTATAGTATAGTATAGTATAGTATAGTATAGTATAGTATAGTATAGTATAGTATAGTATTGTATAGTATAGTATAGTATAGTATAGTATAGTATAGTATAGTATAGCATAGTATAGTATAGTATAGTATAGTATAGTATAGTATAGTATAGTATAGTATAGTATAGTATAGTATAGTATAGTATAGTATAGTATAGCATAGCATAGCATAGTATAGCATAGTATAGCATAGCATAGCATAGCATAGCATAGCATAGCATAGCATAGCATAGCATAGCATAGCATAGCATAGCATAGCATAGCATAGCATAGCATAGCATAGCATAGCATAGCATAGCAATGCATAGCATAGTATAGCATAGTATAGCATAGTATAGCATAGTATAGTATAGTATAGTATAGTATAGCATAGTATAGCATAGTATAGCATAGCATAGCATAGCATAGCATAGCAAAGCATAGCATAGCATAGCATAGCATAGCATAGCATAGCATAGCATAGCATAGCATAGCATAGCATAGCATAGCATAGCATAGCATAGCATAGCATAGCATAGCATAGCATAGCATAGTATAGCATAGCATAGTATAGCATAGTATAGCATAGTATAGCATAGTATAGCATAGTATAGCATAGTATAGCATAGTATAGCATAGTATAGCAAAGTATAGCATAGTATAGCATAGTATAGCATAGTATAGCATAGTATAGCATAGTATAGCATAGTATAGCATAGTATAGCATAGTATAGTATAGTATAGCATAGTATAGCATAGTATAGTATAGTATAGCATAGTATAGCATAGTATAGTATAGTATAGTATAGTATAGTATAGTATAGTATAGTATAGTATAGTATAGTATAGTATAGTATAGTATAGTATAGTATAGTATAGTATAGTATAGTATAGTATAGTATAGTATAGTATAGTATAGTATAGTATAGTATAGTATAGTATAGTATAGTATAGTATAGTATAGTATAGTATAGTATAGTATAGTATAGTATAGTATAGTATAGTATAGTATAGTATAGTATAGTATAGTATAGTATAGTATAGTATAGTATAGTATAGTATAGTATAGTATAGTATAGTATAGTATAGTATAGTATAGTATAGTATAGTATAGTATAGTATAGTATAGTATAGTATAGTATAGTATAGTATAGTATAGTATAGTATAGTATAGTATAGTATAGTATAGTATAGTATAGTATAGTATAGTATAGTATAGTATAGTATAGTATAGTATAGTATAGTATAGTATAGTATAGTATAGTATAGTATAGTATAGTATAGTATAGTATAGTATAGTATAGTATAGTATAGTATAGTATAGTATAGTATAGTATAGTATAGTATAGTATAGTATAGTATAGTATAGTATAGCAAAGTATAGTATAGTATAGTATAGTATAGTATAGTATAGTATAGTATAGTATAGTATAGTATAGTATAGTATAGTATAGTATAGTATAGTATAGTATAGTATAGTATAGTATAGTATAGTATAGTATAGTATAGTATAGTATAGTATAGTATAGTATAGTATAGTATAGCAACGTATAGTATAGTATAGTATAGTATAGTATAGTATAGCATAGTATAGTATAGTATAGCATAGCATAGCATAGCATAGCATAGCATAGCAAAGCATAGCATAGCATAGCATAGCATAGCATAGCATAGCAAAGCATAGCATAGCATAGCATAGCATAGCATAGCATAGCATAGCATAGCAAAGCATAGCATAGCATAGCATAGCATAGCATAGCATAGCATAGCATAGCATAGCATAGCATAGCATAGCATAGCATAGCATAGCTTAGTATAGCAAAGTATAGTATAGTATAGCATGGCAAAGTATAGTATAGTATAGCATAGCATAGCTTAGTATAGCAAAGTATAGTATAGTATTGTATAGTATAGCAAAGTATACTATAGTATAGTATAGTATAGTATAGTATAGTATAGTATACTATAGTATAGTATAGTATAGTATAGTATAGCAAAGTATACTATAGTATAGCAAAGTATACTATAGTATAGTATAGTATAGCAAAGTATACTATAGTATAGCAAAGTATAGTATAGTATAGTATAGCATAGCATAGCATAGCATAGCATAGCATAGCATAGCATAGCATAGCATAGCATAGCATAGCATAGCATAGTATAGCATAGTATAGCAAAGCATAGCATAGCATAGCATAGCTTAGTATAGCAAAGCATAGTATAGTATAGTATAGCATAGTATAGTATAGTATAGCATAGCATAGCATAGCATAGCAAAGCATAGCATAGCATAGCATAGCAAAGCATAGCATAGCATAGCATAGCATAGCATAGCATAGCATAGCATAGCATAGCATAGCATAGCAAAGCAAAGCAAAGCAAAGCATGGCATGGCATGGCATGGCATGGCATGGCATGGTATGGTATAGTATGGTACGGTATGGCACAGCATGGCACAGCATGGCACATCATGGCTTAGCATGGCATAACATGGCATAGCATGGCTTAGCATAGCATAGCATAGCATGCATTTACGGAAGTTGTTTGAAGGCGGGTGGGGGTATGTCCGTGGGCTACTGATGGCATGTGGAACGATCCGGTAAAGTTTTCTACAATTTTTAAAATTTTGAGGTAGTGTGTGGGATTTTGGTGAGGGAGGGTCCGGGTAAGAAGACCAATATCCGGTCATAATTTGTCTCCGACGCTCCGAAATGTTTGAAAAGATTGGGAGGTGGGGGGGGGGGGGGGGGGGGAAATGTTTCAGGAAATGTTATAAACTAAAGTCCGGATTGACATCCGATTTCCATTTTTTTTTACAAAAATGACCTTAGACGTACTGTTTCTGAAATAATCGATGGTTTTTGAAAAAAATTACGAAAATTTTCCGGATTTTTGCTCTTTAATATTTTGAAAGGCATCCTTTGCACAAAAATAGCCGAATTTGGGCTTATCAGACGCGTCTTTTTATTTTCTACACACGTGTGTTTACAGTGTTTCTATTTTATTATTATTTATGCCTACCAACTAAATAAACAGATTTTTTTTTATATTATTTATTTCCTGAAATTGTGAGAGTAGAAAGCCAAAAAAAAATTATAGTCTATTTATTACACCACTGAATTTTTTGTGTTGAAAAATTTTGTTATTTTTAACATGAAATTCCGGTTACGTAATTTCAAACCCAATTTGGGGTCTTTAGGGTTAGGTCCTAAAGCCGAGTTTTTGAGTTTGACGTCTTCGTCTGCCAGAAAAAATGATGCCTATGACGTCAGATTTTTGATTGGACCTTTGTGTCCAAAGTTATGGACCTTCAAAAAATCGGGTATTTAGGGTCCGCCTCGCTACTTAGTAACTCAAGTTACTATGTACCTACGAGTCTTAAAATACTAAATGACCTATCGTTGGATAGCCAGTGAAGCTAACTATTCTTGCCTGGATTGACCTGGGACAAAATGTTTGAGGAGCCGGGTATTTCAGGTCGTCAAAATCTTAAGACCTAACTTAGACTATAATATAAACTAAAAACTAGAACTAGTTATATTTCCTAAGCCACAGCCTTAAAAAATCTGCAAAAAAATTAATAAAATTTAAAATGAGCTTTACTACCTCGAGCCAAAATTTGGGCGTGGTAGGGGGTGGTTTTCACCCCTCTTTATTTCTATTTAAATGTATTTCTCACTGATTTCAAAAGTAAAAATCTAAATATATTTTTTTAATTTTTTTTGGGTTAAAGGTCGGGTTTAGGAGATATGACCCGGGATCGGGTACCCCGTGCCACGAGGTTTTGGGTTTTTTGGTCTTATCCCGGCAAGTTGAACTTGCCGGGATAAGACCAAAAAAGCATAGCATAGTTCAGTTTAGTTTAGTTTAATGTTTAGCTTTCTGAAACTGTCTCCAGCGTAATATTTTAATAAGAGAATTTATTTAGGTTATATTAATTTAATTTATATACTTTATTATTTTTATATTGTAGAAAACCTAAAAATATATAACAAATACAATTTTGAAAAGTGAAATAAACAATTTACGGTTTTGCGCGCCGCGACCGAACTCAGCTAATCGCCAAAACACCAAGTGCACCAACACTATGCTTATCCTGTGTGTTATTGCTCCTTGCCGCTTTACAAGGTCGAGTGCGCGAGTTGTGTAGACTTTAGCTGCGCGCGACTGCCGCGCTGCCGTGGTTGTGTTTCACACTAATGCGGGTGATGCGAGACGCGCGGGTGAAATCAGAAATTTTTCTTGCCTTATACGCAGCCTTAAATCGGAAGTATAGGTCGGTCGTTGCGTCGGTGCTCCATGGATCAATTGGTCTTTGGGGAAAATTACGTTTCCATCGTTCAAATATCATCATCATCGATCAACTGAAACGATGGAAAATTGATGTGAAATGGAATGGACAATTGGTCCACGGAGCACCACTGACGGTATAGGTTGCTTCATTCTAATACGGAAAAAGTTTTCGAATACCTTTTAGTCCAGCAATGTATGGAACAATACGAAAACGAAAAGGTTTTCGAAAACTATCAAAACTCGTACAATACTAAAGGTTATTTGCAGACTTGTATGGGGGAACAACCATCATATGGGATATATTATCTAAATATATAAATCTCTCGGAAAATTTGTATTCCCTCATTTGGCCAACATTAAGATATGGTAATTCTGTACCTACATACCTTTTACTAGCGGTCCGCCCCAGCTTCGCACGGGTATAGATTATAGCCTGTTACCCGGGGATGGTGTAGCTTCCCGTCAGTGAAAGAATTTTTCAAATCGATTCAGTAGTTTCGGAGCCTATTCAATGCAAACAAACAAACAATCAAATCTTTCCTCTCATTGACGCGGTAGTCGTCGGTGCACGCGCACGCTTTGGGTGCGCTTAGCTTATTCTCACTTCAAGTTTATAACTACCTACGAGTTCACGCATAGTTAATATCAGTAATTATGGAGGAAATCCTCCAAGTGGGGGATTCGGGTGGAGATAGTGACGCGGAAATAGATGAATATATAAGAAAAATGATAGACGAGCCAGAAAATACCAGACCAGCAGTGGAGAAGAGATTAAGAACGGATAGTGAAAACGAAGTAGGTGAAGATGGATTTTCCAAAATAATAAGGAAGGTAAAACGGTCTAAGACAAGAATACACGATAGCATAGAATCAACAAGAATTTCATCAGAAGAACGTTACATTGTATCCATTACGGCCAAAGAAATCTTACCTAAACAATTTGGTATGGCGAAGCTACTACAATCAGAGAGTATCCAGAATATCTTGAAAATATCTTACAAATCTCCATACAAAGTTCTTATCGAGTTTAAAAATAGATCAGATTGCGATGGCTTAATTGAGTGTGAAAAAATTATGAATCTGGGATACAGGTGCCAAATGGCGGACGAGATTAGCTTATCGTATGGCCTAGTGAGACAAGTTGACTTGGATATCGAAGAAAAGGAGGCGTTAGAAAACTTGAAATGTGAACATGAAATTGTTTCCGTCAAAAGATAGTCTTTCTAAGAGGGTCTCAAGCTTAGCTTATGTACTTCATAAACTGTCTAGTACCTTAAACATAGATACATTACTTTCCACTTACTATGGTTTAGTTGAGTCCGTCCTCAGATACGGTATTATATTTTGGGGTAACTCAACCGACAAAGAGATTATTTTTAAAAGGCAAAAACGCTGTATCAGATCGATGTTTAGATTAGAAAGTACTATTAGTTGCACGCCTTACTTTACTAAACATAAAATTCTTACGCTTCCGTCTCTATATATATTGGAAACTGCCTTATTCGTAAAAACTAATCCAGAATTATTCCCGGCAATATCTGGCTTAGCGGTAAGAAATCGTAGAGACCAAAACAGATGTCGTAATCGCCCATCTAAAACCACCTTAATGAACCACAGTATAATGTGTATGGGACCGACCATCTACAATACTATACCAATTTCAATAAGGGATCTAAAATATAGTCAATTTAAAACAAAACTAAAAAAACTTTTAGTCGAGAAATGTTACTACAAAGTTAGTGATTTTATAAATGATAAATTTTAGTAATGACTGCAGTAGGTCAATTTGTTTATCATACAATTATAGTAATGTCTATCTGTTGACTATTTAAATTAATAACATCATACTTGAACTTTTGAAATTATTTCGACAGTTATTTTAATTTTAACTTTTTTATATAAATAATTCTTACGGTATTTTTATACCATCTCTCTAGATTTGTACGCCTACAAACTAGGCAAAACATGATACAAAGTGACTAATATTTTAACCCACCTATTGTGCATGCGTTTTTAAATGTGTGTATGATTTACTCGTGTTTTGTGCAAATAAATAATCTTTATCTTTATCTTTATCTTTATCTTTAAAAGATTAAAACGACTTAGTGCAGACGGCAAGTGGGTAGATAGTGAAACAGTGCGACTGAGCATAAAAGGATCCATCTTACCCCCGTTTGTTTTTGGATACGGGTGTAGGTTTAAGGTGGAACCATACACATTCCCTGTAAGCCAATGTGTAGTTTGTTGGCGTTTTGGCCATCTCGCCCGTGCCTGTCCTGCCAACAAACCTATATGTCCAAAATGTGGCGGTGAACACAAAAATTGTGAAACCACCCACTTTAAATGCGTGAATTGCAATGGAGCGCATTTAGCTATGTATAAGCAATGTCCGATGTTTCTTAAAGAAAAACAAATTAGAGTCATCATGCGTATGAAAAATTGTACATACAAAAAGGCACTGATTACCTACAACCAACAAGCTTCACGTAGCCGAAACATATCACCAGTTCCACGGCATAGCATGGCACCTTCGGTGTCGAACACGCATGACAAGAGAGCCTATAGTAATGTTGTCAAAACCAGCGCCGTAGTACACAGAGAAAATATCGCGTCGGATGAAGAAACTATTTCAGTCACAGAAGATATGATAGTAGAAGAAGAAATAAAAGAAAACGAAAAATTCCACAAAGAATTAACAAGAGAGAAGAAAAATAAGAAAAAAATTAAACAAATGAAGATAAATAACAATGAAAAACCAATAGAACAGGATATAGATATGACGGAAGAAGAGATGAAGAAGGAAATTTCCTGGATCACGGTATTCTGGAAACTAGTGAAAAAAATTCAAAGTGTTTTGTACAGTGAACAAACTTTTGAAAATAAGTTAAAAAGTGTGTTTAACTTAATCTTCGAAGAAGGTGTAAAATATGTGCTAAAAATGGTTAACAAAAATAATTTGCTTAAAAAGGTCATCACTCTCTTAGGTGATGATGGATAAAGTCCATAAAATTTACTCTTTGAACCTAATGCAGTGGAATGCACAGAGCTTGCGTCGTAAACTGGAAGAATTTGACCTTTTACTTGGACAGGAAAAGGTTCACCTAGCATTTGTTTCAGAAACATGGTTTAAGGAAAACTCACAAGTTCGTCTAACAGGATATGATATACACCGAAGAGATAGAGGAGATGGATGTGCAGGTATAGCTGTTTTCGTCCATAAATCCATAAAAGTGCAGGTATGTAATGTTACTCACCAAAACACAAACATACAAATGATGTGTCTTACAATTTTGAACTGTGGTTGTTTAAAAAATGTTGTAGTTTTATATTGTCCATCCTGGGTTACCACTACTCAGTCCGATTGGGATTTAATTTTCTCTATATTTCCGAAAAACTGCCTAGTTGTTGGAGATTTTAATGCACATCATACCGACTGGTCGTGCAAAAATGATGCTAGAGGAAAGAAAATTCACGATTCCGCCGTAGAATTCAACTACATGTCACTTAATAATGGAGAACCAACAAGAATTAAGATGGTAAATAATTATCTACAAAAAACCTCCCCAGACATATCATTTGCTTCGGCAGATATAGCTATACAGTTTGACTGGCGTGTAATGAGTGAGAACTTAGGCAGTGACCACATGATTCTTAAAATGAGATTTAACTATCGTGATGTCGTTCAAACCTCTGGTAGGCGGAACTTTAAAATGGCTAACTGGGAGAAATATACGGAACACATAGAAAACAGTATATTACTCCCAACTGGTGAGGTCAATGTGCAAACGTTGCATGACTCACTGATGTACCATATAAACCAAGCGGCAGACAAGCATATACCTATGATTAAAATTTGTCAAAATCCTACAGCTAAGTTTAAACCAAAACCTTATTGGAACTCTAATCTATCTAAATTAGTTGCGGAACGAAGATTAGCTTTAGCCATCTTTAGACGAAATCCCACTCCTCTGAATTTAAAAACATTAAAAGAAAAAAAACAAAACACTAAAATAGAAATAAACAAAGCTAGATCAGAGGGATGGCAGAAGATGTGCAGCAGTGTTGATGGATCCACGACTGTCTCCGATATGTGGAGACGGCTTCGTTGGATAAAAGGATATAGATCTTCTAAAGTATGTGTATCCAAAGAAGATAAGGATAAATTGCTGTGCAGTTTGGCTCCTGATTACGTTGTTCCTAGGTCACCTGGTTTTTCATCATCAAATGAAACATTAGAAACTAGCTTTACATTACACGAACTTACAAAATGTATTAAAAAAAAAGATACAGCTCCAGGGAGTGATGGTGTTACCTATTCAATGATTCACTACTTGCCCATAAACGCAAAACAACATTTACTGACACTTTATAATCTTGTTATCACTACTGGAGAAATCCCACCTCAATGGCGTAATATTACTGTAGTTCCAATACCTAAGCACAGTGATTCATCTAACTCAACAATAAAGCTACGACCAATTTCGTTAATATCATGTCTTTGCAAGATCCTACATAATATGATAAACAAACGGCTAGAGTGGTACGTCGAAAAAAACAATTTGCTTTCGCCATTCACTACGGGCTTTCGCCGCGGACAGTCGTGTCTGGACTGCTTAGTGCGCCTAGTGACGCAGATACAATTAGGGTTCACAAATAACACGCCTACCGTAGCTTGTTTTCTTGACATCGAAAATGCATATAACAACGTACTTATAGAAAAAGCAACTGAAATTCTCGACGAGATAGGAATAGGTAAATTATTTTGTCAATATCTCTGGAATTTTTTAAGTCGTAGATGCCTTCAAATTAAAGACGAGTCCGGTCTCTCGATAGATGCGTATAGGTACACGAGTAAAGGTCTTATGCAGGGATGTCCGTCCTCCCCTATTATATTCAACATTACTACAGCCAAAATCTGTAAAGCTATTAATTTTGTATATATATGTCAATATGCTGACGATTTTGTACTATATAATAGCGGCACAAATTTAGTTGAAAGTGCAAATAGAATTCAAGGTGCCTTGCATACATTTGTGGGAATCCTAAATGAATTAGGTTTAGAACTATCTATCTCCAAATCTAAGTTTTGTGTATTTAGTAGGGGTCGGAGAAAGCAACCTATAAGTATAAAAATAAACGATACGCAGATTGAACGTGTGGAGGTGTATAAATATTTAGGGATATGGTTAGACTGCTCGCTATTGTGGCGAACACATGTCAATGAAACGGTAAAGAAGACACAAAGACATCTCAATCTATTCAAAGTGTTAACTGGTCCTAATTGGGGTGTTCATCCGATACATCTGCGGAAATTATACATATCTCTGGTCAGAAGTAGGTTAGATTATGGTTCATTCTTATTAGATAACAGTGCTAAAATTCATACATATAAATTAGAAAAAATACAAAGTCATGCTTTAAGAATAATAGGGGGATTTATAAGAAGTACTCCAATACATACCATGGAAAGCGAGCTCTGTGTACATCCACTGCATATAAGAAGAAGGTATTTAGCTATAAAATACTGCTTAAAAATACAAGCGTGCACTGATAACGAGACAAGTAGGTTGTTATCGGAGTTGTACGCTTTGTGTTCCTTATCAAGTAGTAATTACGGATACTGGTTTAGGAAAAAAATACCTTTACTAGTTAAAATGTTTGATGAAGTTAGAAATGAAAGGATATATTCCTCTTCGCCGTTAGACGTATATTCTCTAAATTCATGGATAACTAATTTTAATTATGATGATATAATTTGTATTAATTTAGATTGTGTAAAAAGCTCCAAAAAAAATCTGGAGACAAATTCATTAAGACTCGAGACAATAAAAGAGCTTCACGACAAATATTGTGATTGGAGTGTAGTGTATACAGATGGTTCAAAGAGTAAAGATGGACAAGGGGCCGCGTTTTATGACCCCACCTTAAACCCCACACATAATGTTAATAATTGCTTTAAGATTACCAATAACTATAGCACTATAATGTCAGTGGAACTCATTGCAATATCTGAGGCACTTACATACATTCGGAACAATGAAAAGCTAAAGACAGTTATCTGTACCGACAGCAGAAGCGCACTTCAACACATTATTGGATGCTCCTCTGGCAGCAGAGGAGTGTCGATGGCATATAAAATTATATCACAGCTATGGGATTTACATAATAAGTGCTTCGAAGTCAAATTGCAATGGGTGCCATCACACGTCGGACTGAGAGGTAATGAGGAGGCTGACACACTAGCAAAAAAAGCAGCTTTAGAGGGAGTAGATTATGATATATCTCCAAATTACTCTGAGCTATTACCCAAGTACAGAAAAAGTTGTTACAACATTTGGAAGGAACACTTCAACGCTAGATCAGTGGACAAAGGAGTTTGGTATAAAACGATAGTGTGTGAGCCTCCTCATATACCGTGGTTCAGTAATGTCAGTCTGTCACGCGCACTTCTTGTTACAGCCCACAGATTGAGGACTGGCCATATGCCTTTGAAAAAATTCACTTTCATGATGGGCAAAACAGAAACACCGAATTGTGATACATGTGGAGTGGTGGAAGATGTATACCACCTTCTGGTGGAATGTGTCCGCCTCCAGCATGAGAGAAGGACACTTGAGGTGACTTACCATCTGAACAGACTAGATGTGGGTCAGTTTAACGGAATACTGGCTGAACCCAATTCGGACGCAGCCAGGGAGCTGTTCGGATGTGTGAGTCGCCTCAAGTGACCATCGACCCTGTGTTTGTTTGTTGTCTGTTTTTTATGTATTAAGTATGCGTCCCCTACTTTAGAATATACAATGGGACTGACATGTAGAATACTATATAAGTCCCAAAAAAAAAACTGATTAAAAAAAAAAAAAAAAAAAAAAAATCTTTCCTCTTTATAATATTAGTGTAGATTATCTGGCCTAGGTAGGCCTCCCCCTAGATGGACCGACGACATAAGAGTCGCTGGCATTCAGTGGATGCAAAAGGCAGGCTGTCGTTCAGTGTGGAGGTTAGAGGGGTAGGTCTATGTTCAGCAGTGGACGTCTTCTGCCTGATGAGATGATATCTTAGTATGTGGAGTGTAGGATTAAGGGAATGGAAAATGCATTGTATGTCCATTAATATTTATTCGTAACTTAACTATCAACATGTATTAGATACCTATGCAATGTCAGCTACCTATATTTACAAAACAAACACTGTACAGGGGGCTTGCGCCCTATTAAATGCTACCTTCGCACTCGGCCATCTCTAGTTCTTCAAATACATCTGTTATCATTTGAAAATTGTTTATTATTCCAACAGTCTTGTATAGTCTACTGCTAAAACCTACAGCAGGTACAGGCACTTTTTTTTTTTACAAATAATAGGCTTGCGTTTACCACCATCACGCCTGATGTTAAGCGATGATGCGATCTACGTTGGAGCACGCTTGCCTAGAAGGAACCGATTCACTCGTGATTTGAAGACGCCCAGATTGTAACCATCGGGGAACACCCATTCAGGCAGCGAATTCCACAGACTAGCAGTTCGCATAATAAATGTGGAATCAAAGCGCTTCGTACGGGTTCTCGGAATATCAACCATAAAGCGGTGACGATTTTTCTACAAATGTATTATTCCATCAATAATCTTTATACAGTTATATGATTATTAACGGGACATTTACCGTGATAAGGTTGAGGATGGATACGCCGAAATATCGGGAGCACCATTCACAACCTTATCACTGTAAATAATCATATAACTGTAACGAATAACCGTGATAGTTTAAAACAGTAAATATTTTTTATAAAATAATTTCACTGTTTTAAACTATCACGGTTGTTCACGGTTGTTCGGTTGTTGTGTGGTGCATGTAACTGCGCCGAAATATCGGGAGCTCATACCACAACCTTACCACGGTAAATATCCCGTTTAAAATAATTTCAATAGTGTTTTAAAGACGTTCAGTAACAATAGGCATGATGACAATTTTTTTTTTATTATCTCATGAAAAATCTGATAATAAAAAGAGCCCATTAACGAAAACAAAATTAAAATTAGTTCAAAAATAAACAAGTTATAAGTATTTTAATTTCATGCTAGACAGAGAGCGCACTATACTGAGCCGTGACGTCACGCCTCAGGCGCTCTTTAAAAATGCTATACTAACACACGCTTTGCGAGTAAGAGACAGAGCATCCCCTCTCTATTCCCACATAAAACTTTAAACACTCATATCTCAGAGATTTATCAGCCAATTTAATATTTTTTTTCAGTATGTGTAATGCATTTAGTTAAATTCATCGCTTAGCCTGTTATCTCTACATAGTATATGAAATTGAAGTTACTTTCCGCGTCTGTCTGTCTGTATGGCCGTTAACTCCTCCTAAACCACGCATCGTATTTTGATGCGGTTTTCACCATTAGTTAGATACATTTTCAAGGAAGGTTTATATATATAACTAGCGACCCGCCCCGGCTTCGCACGTAAATTACACCCGTGCGAAGCCGGGCGGGCGGGTCGCTAGTTTGTAATAAATTAAACATTAGGACACATGGCTGTTCCGAGACGAGGCCGAGTGCGCAGCGATACTAAACACGTGCTACATTAATACTAGTCGTGGCGAAGGCATCTCCATAAGACACTGCGCTGTTACACCCGTCTTAATACTCACACACTAAATATTAGTCTTTTTATCAACTTTAAGTACAGTCACGAGAAACATCTGGATAGAAATGCATGTATAATGGCTAGTCAATAATTTTGACGTCAAAAGTGTTTTGTACGTTCATAAAGGCTTTCTTATTGTCAAAATATCACAACGACGCGAGGGCGGGTCGAGCCCGTAGCTGCCTCTCCACTCGCACTCTTACAGAAACGGAAGACAAACAATATCTAATTACAAGACCACTCCATATCGACTAACGATAATAAAATAAAACATCACTCTCCGGAACGGAACCGATCAGAGATTCGAGCGGGAGCCGGGGGCCGGGGCGGCGCCCCCGCGCGCCTCGCGAGCTGCCTCCGACAACACTTAACAATACTGAGATTACCACGACCGGCGGCGGCGGGCGGCGGCGGGTCGGCCCCCGGCCACTTCACTATTTATACACAATAAATATCGAGGAACTTAACGTCGAACGTAACCTAGGCAGAGTCAGTAGGTAGGTATGTATGTACAGTGGAAGTGCACGGCGGCAGGGGCGGCGCTCAGACGAGCTTCACGCTGCTCTCCGTGTTGTACTTGGCGAGCGACTTCTTGACGCGCAGCGCGGTGAGCCGCACGGGCGGCGACGCGTGCCAGCACTCCGACATGAGCGTCGCCAGCGCAGACAGCGGCTCCGCGGCCAGCCAGCGCGCCGGCAACGGCGGCCGCGCGCCCGCCTCCACCACCACCGCGTGCATGTCCTCGAACGAGGGGTCCTGCGGCACCAGGCCCGCGTACGGCAGCGAGTAGGGCTCCGCGTCCTGGCGCTTGTCGCCGGTGGCGCAGCGCCGGCACATCTCCCAGAGCACGAGCCCCAGCGAGTACACGTCCGCCATCTTGAACGCCTCGAAGTCGTGCAGGTCGAGCCGCTCGGCGAGCACCTCGGGCGCCATGTAGCGGCGCGTGCCGACGCGCGCGTTGGGCGCGATGTCCACCTCGTTCCGCTCGGCCACGAAGCGCACGGCGAGCCCGAAGTCTGCGAGCGCGCACGTGCCGTCGCGCTTCACCAGGATGTTCTTGGACTTGATGTCGCGGTGCGCGATCGCCGGCTTGCCCTTCGTGCCGAAGATGTCCATGTGCAGGTGCGCCAGCCCGCTGGCTATCGAGTACGCCATGGCGAGCAGCGCGCGCGTCTCCAGCACGGTGCCCTGCAGGTAGTCGTGCAGCGAGCCGCGCTCGTGGTACTCCGTGATGAGCAGCATCTGCGTCCAGGAGCCGGTGCCCTTGATGTCGGCCGCGATGAACCCGAGGATGTTGTCGTGCCGCATCAGCACCGTCTGGTAGATCTCGGTCTCGCGGAACCAGGACGCCTCCTCGGTCGTGAAGAACACCTTGACGGCGACGCGCTCGCCGCGCCACCGTGCAAGCCACACCTCGCCGTAGCGGCCCTTGCCGATGGACTCCACCATCTTAATCTGCTTGGCGACGGTGCGCTGCACGAGCAGCGGCAGCCCGGAGCCCGAGCCGGAGGAGAGGTCGCCAGGCGCGAGCGGCGCGGGCGGCGATGGCGGCCGCTTGCCGGCGCGGCGCCGCCGGCGGCACACCAGCACGGCGCCCGCCAGGAAGGCGAGCAGCGCGACGCACACGGCGGCAGCGACCAGCAGCGGCGGCGCGCCGGGAGCCGGCCGCGCGCCCGGCCCCGGCTCCATCACCTCGGGCGGCAGCGAGGGCAGCACGGGCCGCAGGTACCGGTTGCACAGGTCACGGTCCGAGCAGCACTCGATCGTTTTCGGGTGCTGGTGGGGCACTTGGGAGCTCTTGCACTGGAAATACGACAAATTTATAACATTAAAAACTGAACTTTACCAAACATAACAATATAATCAGTCACACGCTTCACAATAACAAATTGTAAATGTGTATGTTTGTCCGCGCTCAACTCTGTAACGGCTGAACAGATGTTGCTGAAGTTTGGCATGGAAGTAGCTTAAAAATACTAATGCTGTAGGACAGGACTGTTGAACCTGCCGAGCGCATTTGGTACGTTTTTATAAGTCAACACTTAGTCGTAGGTAACTATGGTTAACCTAATTACTTAGTAATGATGCAAAGAAAAAAATATCATTATCGTCATCATCATCCAAAGCATTACTTATCCCACTGCTGGGTATAGGCCTCTCTTGCTATGCTAATGTTATATGCAAAGTGAGTGCTCGGATGTTATAACATATAGAGGAATAATGAAAATAATAAAACTATGACGTAAAATATAGGAAAGAAGTGTCATTAAAAAGTTGATGATCCCAGCAATGTCACGAATTCAATACAACTACATTATTTTACGTTCCTTAACAAATTACGTGCAGTTACGATATCATCGCTCAAAAACGGCGAAGGAAAAAATCGTGAGGAAACCGGTAGTGTGACGAAATACCTCAAAAAAGTAGGGACATAAAAATAATACGGATTAGACTTGCGTTTCACCGAAAACTCATCTAATGTTGAGCGATGATGCGGTCTACGATGGAGCACGCTTGCCTAGAAGAAACCGATTCACTTGTGATGACATTAACGAACATGGCCAGCATGGTGGATTAGGGCCCACCCTCTCTCTCTCTCTCTCTGACAGAAGGCCTGTGTCCCAACAGTGGGAACATGATAGGCTTTTGTTAGATGTATAAGTGTCCGTTACCTGCATGAAGCCCGCCTCGTCGGGCGGCAGACAGCCGGCCATGCGCTCGAGCCCCACGGAGCCATTGTCCTCGAGCACCTCCTCGACGGCCACGAAGCAGTACCCGCCGGGCTGCGTGACGCACGTGCCGTTCACGGCGCCGTCGGGGCACGCGCTCGGCCCGCCGCACTCGCACACCAGGCCCCGACCTGAACAACAAACAGATGCTCAGTTACATTGCATCATTTGGAACATTTGTCTTGTTACTATATAACACATCCAGTCATTGGCGGATCCAGGGGGGGGGGGGGCATGGGGGCCATGGCCCACCCCAAAACACCTACGGTAACGGTACGGAGCGACCCCGGTTGTTTTTTCCGGATCCGGTTGGTTCCTCACAGAATAGAAAAAAAATACTTTAAACATACATCCACAAAATATCATTAAAATTTGATTAATTGAAAAGTCTTCGATCACATGGTTGCTCACCAACAGGTGAGTTGGTGGTCAAACGCAGAACTATACGACATAAAAATTATACTGTATTTTATTATTGCTAGTATTGTGCTGAGTCGGCAGAACTTGTAGCTTGATCTATCCATTTTGAAACAAACTAGTAAATACAAAGTTGTGCTCATTTACAAAAGAGTTTCAGGACTCTTTTCAAAACATTGTCTATTCTATACGCATAGGCTATTAGGTAAACAATTGCCAATAATATAGATAAAATATCAATTAAGTGTATTTTTGTGTTTGTAAGTATTTATATGTATTGTATTACTTATTTATTTTGTTTTAGGATTGCTGGTCATATTTTGTTTTATTTTAAATCGCGTTCGTTTTTTGTTAACGTGACGTTGGCCAAAGTGCCCTAAATGTGGGCGGTAGCCATTAATAAAAAAAAAAAAAAAAAAAAAAAACATTGACAATTGCACTTTCTTGCAAATAAATTTTCCAGGACTGTGTATATCTAATCGTTGGGCGAAAACCTTCGCTACAACCCGGAAACTAAGATTGTGCCAATGTTTAAATTATAATCATGTAATCGTTTCCAATTAATAAGATAGCGGTGAAATTAAATAGCTCTTCATCACCAAGGACAAGATTAAAAAAAAAAGAGTGATTTTTCCAAGTAACTCTAAATTATGACGATACAACTGGTACAGCACTATGACGCGATAAGGAAAAACAAAAAGTTAGGTACGGCTCAAGTGAATAATACGCTTATGAGTAATCTAACACCGATGATGACCCACCTGCGAACTCGGCATTAGAGGCAAACAACGACATCATAGTTAAAATTAAATGGTCTATAAAACATCTTAAATTCCACAAGTATTACAAATTACAATCAAGTGAAGAAAGTGTTATATTATTTGTAGCATGCTGTGTTTACCTCTAGAAGGTTGTGCATTCATCGCATTTAACATCGCAAATGGATTTATTCCTAAGACAAGAGTGTACGACCAGTTTGGTGAACCAATAAAATAAAATAAAAAGTCGCCGACATAGCCCACTGGATTAGCACGTTGAAGTGGCAGTGGGCAGGGCACATATCACGCAGAACAGATGGCCGACGAGGCCGAAAGGTTCTGGAATGAAGACCACGGACCGGTAAGCGCAGCGTAGGACGTCCACCCACAAGATGGACAGACGACCTAAAAGAGACCGCAGGGTAACGCTGGATGCAGTCCGCTTCCAACCGGCCCTTTTCGAGAGGAGATCGATAGGGGGGCCTATTTCCAGCAATGGACGTCCTATGGCTGAAATGATGATGATTACAATCAAGAATGTAAAATGTAGAGAATACAGATAATGTGGTAAGTATAGATAAACCCAATGAAAACAGTTTCAACAAACGCAAGCGCAAATAATTATGTGTTGTTTAACAATTGAGAATCGTTGAAGTGGCAATAGAACTAGATACAAGACTAGAAAAGCTAAAAACGACAGAAAAACTGATTTGTTGTTAATACAAAGAGTATTGGAGCAAATCCTCATGGAGTAAGACTTCAAGCATCATTGCTCTTAGTTCCCCCCAGTTTTTGCGGACGAAGCGCATAATGGAAGAGTCAACATTTTAACGTGTGTTTACTGTAAAGCTATGTTAATACACAAGTTGACTTCCTCAAGCCACGGCAAGCTCAATTTTCCACAAGTTTTGCATGCTTAGGAGTTGCAAGACACACGTGCAATAAGTTGCGGGAATTTCTTGCTAAGAGAACCCATAGCCGTCACGGCTATTGAAGCGAAGCCGTGGTGCCATTGACATTGGTCGTTGTTTCTTGGAATTTTTTAACTGAAGAAAAAAAACCACCCCGTTTTTAAAGGCAAGTACTAATGTAGTAAGTAGCCAATGGCGTCGATTCTGTCATACCACTTACTAAACTAAACCAAACTGACAGGACTTAAATTATCTGCCTCTCTTTTCTTTTAATATGTGAGAGAAGGATGGCAACAATTTTAGAGCTGTCAAATTTAGTTTAGTTTAGAGTACATCAGAATGGACGCCAATTGTCGTCTAAAAGTTGAAAATTCCAGCAGTTTTGAATGCGATTTAAATATGCGCCGTACCTGTATCAAACACGTTACTACGACCCGTAAACAATATGTCCCACAAAGATAAAGTAAAATCTCGAAACAAATAATGGGAACAACGAATAATTCTACTACAAACACAGGTGATCCCTCCGTAGAGCCATAAATGACAGATGATATGGTAATGAAGTTGTTTTAATGATCTATCTTCTATTTATATATATAAGCGAATAACCACTCGATAAAATAAATTATTCACACAAAAACGAATACTTACATAGAAAGAGCAACTTATTAGTATACAAATCTCTTAAAAGTAGACTACGATTAGTAAGACATCGTATCGCTGCTTAAAAACGAAAGATCCAGTAAACAAATTACATATCCAAAATTACTTTTATAAAAAAAATGGCACCAAAATCGTCCTTATTTTCATATACCACAAAGACACACGTCGAAATCGGCCTTTAGATTACAAATTTACGCATAGGTATACGCCATTTTGGTATTTTCACGGATGAAAACTAAATGAAAATTTTGTTTTAATTGGACTCCTGTTTTTTTTATTTTTTATTTGTGGCACTTTAGTTTTAAAGCAGCGTTATGTGTTTGGTTGATCAATAACTACTCACGAAATCTCTAAAACTACTAGATCTACGCAGCTGAAATTTGTCAGGAGTCCTTATGGAGTATAGAGGTCCGCTAAGAACTTTGTGATAAGGCTGAATTTATGGGAGCAAACAGAGGTCGAAAGTTTATATGAAAATCCACGCGTACGAAATTGCGGACAAAATAGCTAACAGTAAACATTTGACACGTCAGGTTATAAGCTCTGCCCTACAAACTAAAAACACGAAGAAAACCAGTTAATTTAAATGTAAGTAGCTGATATTGTGGATAACAAGCTAACAATGTTGATGTCGTAAAATTATTTAACTGTATCGAATAACGAAATAAAGATGCGTTCGCGATGATGGCTAATTTAATTAGTTTTATGCATTAGTTTGGCGTCCAATGGCGCATGAGAGGAAAACAAGTTGTCTATGAATAGTTTTACATCTACTTTTATATAAATATATTCTAGCACGCAGCGTACGAAAACCACCTAAACTGGGTTTAACGTTTTAGTCTAGACGTGTTCGTCTTTTAATGATATAAAAAGTTGTTAATGGAAATATTTAGATCATTGATAAACTTATTTTAGACAAAATTTGAATTTAATAAAAGCATCCTTTAAAAAATATCTGATATAGTCATGTGATATATCAGATCACATATAGATAGAAAGATAACTTGTATAATTATTTGAAATGCAAACGATGCAGAGTGTGAGTTTTACAGCTACGATCCATGCATCCGCGCTCGCAAGGCGTCCGAAGTTGTTTTTTTTTGGCAGGAGCCGAGAAAACAGGTACCAGACGCCCTTCGGCTCATACAGTCGAAAGTTCGAGCTTCGGATCGTAAAGAGCAACAAAAACGTCCTGAATACAATGGAATACACGCAGGTAAAGCATTGAAACCATATTCATATGGTAATATGGAATATCGAATATATAATTATCAATTTAAAAAACAGACTTCTCTAAATTAGTAAAATACGCAATTACTTGGATGACCATATTGTCATCAAAGTAACCAAATTTACCAGTTATTTTGGTTTTCAAGTCAAACTACTACACCGATTTTTATGATTATTCTATGGGAGTAATCTGAAAGTAGGTAGGTACATATATTCTTTGTTATATTTTTTCCTTATCGGTTCATAAATGATTATTGAGTTCTGAAATAACAAATCATTCCCTTTTTTGAACTCGGTTAAAAAATAAGGTTTTTTTTTTTTAATTTAACGCAATCACAACACTACATTAATGTTTTTCAAATGGATTTGCACTACATTAATGTTTTTCAAATGGATTTGCACTACATTAATGTTTTTCAAATGGATTTGTCTAGAAACAAATTTATCGAGGACAAATTTTGACATCAAGATAATTCCATTACATTTAAATTCTAAGTACCTATAATAAAGGCTGTCATGCAAATTAGACGTGATGATCACAGTGGGAGTTGTCACGAGGAAAATGAGAAAATTATACATTTCGAGAAAATGTAAGCAGTAAATTAATGGAATATATGATTGAATAATATTGAACTGTCAATTGAAATGACGAAGCCAGGTTATCAATAATTAAACATACATGCAGTTAATTGAATTCACGTTGATTTAACTGGACAGGTAATCGCATATAAGTTTGTAAACACAGGGAACTGCAGATATGCAATTACTTTACGGCAAATTAATTAAACTACGTAGTAGAATGATAGCTGTGGCATTTATAAAGGTGGAGAAACCTGAGACTGGCAAACAGCACTTGCGCTAGGTGTAAAGTAACGCGTGCATGTACGAGAGCCGAGATCTGAAGAACGACTTATGCAAACAATGTCTTGTTTATACAGAATCGACGCATAATAGAACTCTTCTATAGACATGCGAATCGAGCATTTTACTTACGAGAGATAAAACTTAGAAATGCAACGACAAAGGCAGGAAACGCAGTGATTCAACCTTCATTATACAAATCCGTTCTAAAAGCGGAAACTGCACCACACGTCTACATCACTAGCGTTCACTAGGCAACTCTTCATTTAGACGACGAGGAACACTAAACAAACACTGATGGAGCATCTCCGAGGGCAGGGGTACTGGCAGCCTCGCAGAGTAGCACGGCGACGTGGTCGGAGAGAACTACTAGAGGTAGCTTAGCTGTATGATCCAGTAGAGGTGTCGCACGTACTTAGTCTCATGCTGGCACGGAGCGATCGAGGCGAGCCCGGCCCAGAGTCCGCGCTATCATTTAAATATAACTTGGGACGCCGCCGTCTGTCGCCGGCTTTATTTTTACACCACCGAGATTATATACGGAGTGTGACAACGCACGCCGTCTCTCGGGAGAGGCTGGTATCCGCAAACACTGGCACACGTCGCGCTCGGATGACGCGGAGCGCGCGAATGGCGGGCGGAGCGCGCGGCGCGCGGCCCTGCTCCCCGGCGCTCCGCCCCGCCCCGTGCAGTATGCACCGCTGCACAGCCTCCACAATACTCCACATGGCTCCGGCCGAGATAACACCACGATCGCGCCGCATCACACGCCACCGAGCCGATGTACACAAATGCACGACGCGATTCATTGACGCCACACTGATATATTGCCAACTGTTTATTGCTCTACTTACAAAACATAAACACGCACGTCGCCGGCCTAATAATCAAAACAACAATAACGCTCTTGTGAACGAAACAGGAACGATGCGCGGACGTTGAACGGGTCGGGTTGGGGTCTCCAAATATGGCGAGTCTATTAAAAAAAAAACAAGACGCACTCTTTGTTGAAGACACAACGACTTCACTTAACGTTCGAGGAAATGTATCAAAAGTGAACGCGATAAAAATATGAGGAATAAACGAGTCTTTAATAAACTGCACGACGTCGCAGATAAAAAGAACGCGTTAGCAGATATCGTAAACACGCGTATAATTTTAGCGAAAGACATAAATTCGGTAGCAGTTCTTGAAATTCAACATCTGTCGGAAGCTGATGCTTTTTATAGTTTACGAGCGGCGTTTATACTCCTACTTCCACATGTTATTAGAGAAACGCAAGCAATAAACCCTAGCAGAGAGCCAGCTAATCGGAATACTGCTATAATGTGATGTTTAACGACCGGCTCATTCCGCAGGTTCCAATCGTTTCCGCGCCTCCGCGGAGGGAAGCCAGTTGTGGATAGGATACTGCTCGCCTTCTAGGTAGAGGTACGTCGCGTCCCAGTAACGAGAGGCGGCGGGGTGGTCGTGTCGTGGCCTGCTAGACAGATTTGGGCATCAGCCTTATCTCGCGTATAACCTCAGATCAGCACATGTGGCCGCGTGTGCTGCACTGAGTAACCGATGCGATGTTGAAACTTGCGATACATCGCCCGCATCCATGTAGGTATAGCACAGCCTAGCAGAAAATAAAGCACCCAATGATGTAGTATACAATAAGGGCTGGTTTCGTAACTTTAACACACACACAAGTACACACAAGTAACGCGGCGCGTTGTGAACCTCTAAAAATGCCATTTGCACTTATTTAATATTTGTTGTTATACTATCGAGTGTGTACTATAATCATGCCAAGTTTGACGCTTCTACGTATTACCGTTTTTGCATTAGAGCAAATAATATATAGTTAATTGAATTAGGCGTCACTTTGCGGAAGTACATGCTCTATGTGACGAATCTCTAGAGTAAATACAAAAATACGTTTGTTGTATGGGGACACCCTCTTTTAGTTTTTGTTTTTTATATTTCTTAGTTAATCCGCCGTAACATTACATATACTGTACTGTGAAAATTTCATCTATTACGGTTCGAATAATACAGCCTTTTAAAGGTAGGACGGACGGACGGACAACGTAGGCTCAGTAATAGGGTCCCGTTTTTATCCTTTGGGTACGGAACCCTAAAAACTAGCATTTAATTTATCTTTAGCATTACCCCCGACGGCGTAGTGATTAGTGAACAACCTGTTTTAAGCGATTCTGTTTAGGTGATTGCGAAAACTTAAGCGACCGCAAACCGTATCTCCGCAGATAAACGTTCGCGTGATTTTCCGAACTGCGCTGTTTTAGCGCTAATTCGAGCGTTAGCCATAACCATAAGGGCCCTGAACACCGAAAATAACGGTGAAAAACTTGTTTTAGCACACCATACAAATTCATACTGAGTAGTGGGACGCGCGACGCTGCCGCTGCTGCAGGTCGCGGTCGCCGTCGCCGGTCGCCTTCGCCGGTAGCGGTCGCCGGTCGCGATCGCCAAGATCGGAATGCTCCCTTTACATGATAACCAGTCTGCTATAAATTTTAATCGTTAAATAAGTAAATTATAATTCAAAATTATAAACAAGCAGAAAACATTGATGTTTTTAGGGTTCAGACAGACAGACATCGTAGGCTTAGTAATAGGGTCCCGTTTTTACCCTTTGGTACGGAACCCTAAAAATTGTTATAATTATATATCCGATACAGCAATAAATAAGTCGATACGAATATGTACCGATACCAGACACAGAAAATAGTGGGTGCTAGTGACGGCGAAGTAGCCATATAATTTTAAAATTATTTGACACGTTTATTATGATTATTGTTATTTGGTTTTTTCATTTCTTATTTTTGTAATCTAATTAATTAATCTGTTTGAAATTCAATCAATTAATTATTATTTTATCATGTTATTTTCTTACTTTTTAAGTTAAAATTGTATTGACTTGTAAATTGCAATTTTATTAATAAATTTACTTATGACGGTTGCCAAATGCAATGAAAATGAGTGTTATGACTCGCAACGACACGTGCGCTGGCGTGACTATTGTTCTCGAGGCTCGTCCGGGACATCGATATGCAAATAATTGATACTATTAGACTAACTATTAAATTGTCACCGCTATATGGTTGATATTCCGAAAACCTGTACGAAGCGCTTTGATTCCACATTTATTATGCGAACTGCTAGTCTGTGGAATTCACTGCCTGAATGGGTGTTCCCCGATGGTTACAATCTGGGTGTCTTCAAATCACGAGTGAATCGGTTCCTTCTAGGCAAGCGTGCTCCAACGTAGACCGCATCATCGCTTAACATCAGGCGTGATGGTGGTCAAACGCAAGTCTATTATTTCTACATATACAGTATAATCTCACTAATCCGGCACTTCGATAGATCGGCACGTCCAATAATCCGGCACCCTCCGCCCACGCCTCCCTTACCCCTCTATACGTGTGCGCTTTGGTCGCTGCGTCATCGACTAGCAGTCTAACCTCAAAACTTATCATATTTTAACTTATCATTAATTACATATGTACCTACATGTTAATTCAATTGTTCCATAATACATTACATACATTTATTCTCTCTATGAAATGCTTTATTTTATTTATTACCTATGACTTTTTCAGTATAACCCAGTAATCCGAACGTTCCAATAATCCGGCACCCTCCGGTTTTTAATAGTGCCGGATTAGTGAGATTACACTGTATATATATAAAAAAAAAAAAAAAAAAAAAAAAACTTATGCGAGTCGCGAATCGAGTTCTGATGGCGTGGTGTCACAGCGGGATATAACTCCAGTTCCGCGGCCCTAATGCGGTTCTCGTGGGAAGCGCCCCTGTCACACATCAGAAACCCATCAACGGAAGCAGCTCACTTAACATGAGAACATCACACGAGCCTTGATTAAAATATTAAATGAGCCGCTTTAAGGGGACTGTTCCCGTCTGCAGCTCTCTCGCTCGCACATTTTCACATTATTGAACATATAAAATCAATGAGTGTGAATTTCCAATAAGTAACAAAATCATGTCTTGGTGTCTATTAAAACATTACAAACAAATAAATTAACAATTTGATATATTTTAATTTGACACAGTAAAATGGTAACAAGTGATTTTTATTTCTCGTGTCATGTTATTCCGTCAAATTACAAGATATTGAAACAAACATTTCTGTGTTTGTAATGTTACGATAGACACCATGACATGATTTTGTTACTTTTTGGAAATTCACACTCATTGATTTTATATATTCAATTATGTGAAAATGTGCGAGCGGGAGAGCTGCCGAGGGTATACAGGCCCCTTAAATAGAATTGTTTGATACAAGTCGCAAGCAAAGCAAGCCTAAAATGGAGCGAACCGTGTTCGCTACACGTGCAAAAGCCTTGGCAAAAGCGGCCGAGTTTCGGGGAATCGCGCAGATGTCTTGCTTGATATCAACCATGCGCTCGAGTCTGTAGTCTGCACGTCGAGAGCTGCAATTGCAACCGATCATATAAATCGATTTGTAAAAGATACCAGTAAAAGGGCGATCGATCACGTGAAGCCGATGTGGAACACCGCATCGCACTCCATCTCGTTTTAGATATGAACAAACTCGACCCGGCGTTCTGTCGACGAAATCGGATTAAAAGCGATATACATCGCAATGGTCACTTCTCACTTCCGAGAAAGTACAGCGACTAGATTCGTACAGAGATAAATGGTGTATGGAAAAGAAGCATGGTTTCGGTATAGATAAGTAATTAAAAGTAAATGCCTTTCTATAGGTTATCTCTTGCGCCGCGGTATTGTCGTGACTGTTGTGCTAGGGACTCCAGCGGGGGCAGGCGCGGGGCTAAAGGTCATCGTCGTATGGAGCGCAGGCGCCGGCGATCTAGCGACCTCTAGGATTATCCGAGCCGATCGATAAGGGCGGTCGGGCGAGGGTCGGGCCGCGCGGGTACCAGATAGGCCAGAGAACATAATTTATTCGGCGGCAGAGTGGCGCGCCTGGTAGGTGCCGGGCCCCCGCGCCCCGCGCCACACCCGCTCATCTCCCGGCTCCGTTCCAAACAGGATCCCGTCACTATTTTTTGTGGTCCAGGGGATTAAGGAGTATCAGGTTAAACGCAGGTTACGTAATAGTTTTTACACACCCTTAATCTCGCGCAGGTTTGTGGATAAGTATGTGAAAAGACCGTATTTAAGATCAGTTTTGTTTATTTAACCTACATTTCAATAATTTTTTTGTTTCAAATGCTTTTATTTCTTTTCGTCTGCATCGTGGCTAGTATTTAGCTCCTAGTATTTAATGTCGGTAAACATGAAAATATTTAAGTTATTACTAGGAACAAGTATTAAAAGTTTACCTAAATTCCTAGAACATATTAGATAGATAGATAGAAACTCTTTATTATGTACACCAGAAATAAAAATTACAACACGATAGAAAACACTTAAGAGCTAGTGCCACAAGTGGCGGCCTTATCGCTAAAAGCGATCTCTTCCAGGCAACCATTGGATGGAAAGAATTTACGTAACAGAATCGACGGGTCGATCATAAAGTAGAGATTAGCAGTTCGTACAGTAAAAGGTACTCTGTATATTAGCTAAAACAATGTGACTTGTACAAGGAGAAAAAACCCATATCATCTATTGTCTAATTGAATCTCCATGGAAACCTACAAGAAGTCTTACAACAGCGGATGTTTCAGCTTTTTCAGGCATCCATTATGTGTGGGTTCGATTCCCACCTAGGACAAACATTTGTGTGATGAACATATTGTGTTTGTTCTATATATGGGTGTTAATATCTATTTAAGTATGTATTTAAACCTATATATGTATGTATATCAGTCTCTGGCAGCCATATCACAAGCTTTACTTAGTTTGGGGTCAGATGACCGTGTGTGCAAAAATGTCCCGAATATTTATTTATTTTATTTATATTTATTATATTATTTATATTTCAAAATAAAATTAAGCAGATTATTTTTTATTCTGAATTAATTCTGATTCATCATCAAGACATCAGAAGAAATAATCATCATCATCATTATGATATGACTAGTTGAAAATGTTTAGCATTAAGTCGTCCATTTGCGCATTTCTACATAATTTGTAAGTGTGCAATAAAGTATTAATTAAATAAATAAAGTTGATAATACACAACGTTATTTAAAAATATGGATATCTCCACTCAGCAATAAAAAATGCCTAAACAGCGTAGCGTTCTCTTTAATCTGAATCAAAAACTAAAACTGTACTATTAGAGTAATCTATGCATTTAGTGCACATTAGTTGCAAGTTAAATAAGTCATTGTTATTTCTCTATAGGTCATCATCATCATCATCATCAGCCAGAAGACGTCCACTGCTGAACATAGGCCTCCCCCTTTAACCTCCACACTGAACGACAGCCTGCCTTTTGCATCCACTGGGTGCCCGCGACTCTCACAATGTCGTCGGTCCATCTAGTGGGAGGCCTCCCTACGCTGCGTCTTCCGGTTCGTGGTCTCCACTCCAGAACCTTTCTTCCCCATCGGTTATCGGTTCTTCGAGCGATGTGGCCTGCCCATTGCCACTTCAACTTGCAAATTTTAACAGCTATGTCGGTGACTCTGGTTCTTTGGCGAATATCCATATCTATAGGTAATCTATATACTTATAATAAAACTGTAACAGGTCCAATTCTGTACATTGAAGATATTTTGAAAAAAATAAATTTATGGCACTCTATAATCGATACTGAAGTCAAAACTGTAATTTTTTTCATTTTTGTCTGTCTGTCTGTCTGTCTGTCTATCTGTCTGTCTGTCTGTATCTGGGCCGCGCATCACGCCGAAACTACTCAATGGATTCAAATGAAACTTAGCATAATTTGAGTTCATACTACGAGGTAGGTTATAGGATACCTTTTATCCCGAAATTTTGCATGGTTCCCTTGGGAGAGGGGATGAAAGTCAAAATGTGAACTTAGTTGTAATTCATTACCGCGTAGTCCGATTTCATTAATTCTTGTTTTGTTAGAAAGGAGGTATATTAAGTAACGTCCCGTAAAAATTTCAAGGTCGTCGATTTCGTAGTTCAGAAATTACACACATCACAACCCTCAATATTAGGCCCAAATAACTTGACCTCCGGAATGTACGGGAAGCTTTGAACGTACGGCTCATCTTAAGCTGGCAATTGATTTGCAGCGCACTTTGTAGTGTACGTTGAGTAGGTACTTAGATAGCCTATCTGAAGACATCCTTTAGAAAGGAAATACCTACTATATCTATAATGTTTGAGAAAGTTCTAGAAATTTTGGTATGATAGACATAATTCTAAAATGAGTATAAACTATTGTAATCGATTTGGAATGTTCGAGAATGTTCTAGAAATTTCTGGAATGATCTAAAAAATTCTAAAATGACTGCAAACTATTATAATCGATATAGAATGTTTGAGAAAGTTCTAGAAAATCTATATATCTATATTCTATATATATAAAAGCGAAATTCATCTACTCATTCACTCACTCATTCACTCATTAAACACGAAATCTCGAAAACTACTTGACCTACGAAGCTGAAATTTGTCAGGTAGATTCCTTATGGGGTGTAGAGGTCCGCTAAGAAAGGATATTGCGAAAGGGCCGAATTAAGGGGGGCAAATGGAGGTTGAAAGTTTGTATGAAAGTCCTTTGTTTTTGATCTTAGGGATATGAAATTTGGTATTCAGGTTAATAATTTAAAATAAATAAATACTGTATTTATGTTACCGGCAATGTGTATAATCCGGTATTCTATACAATGCCTAAAAAGTTCAGGCAATGCATGAAATATTATTTATTTTATACTTTGCCTAGGTATTCTATACAATGCCGAATGCTCAGCCGGCAATGTGTGTAAAATACGAGAGCAGGGAAGGGGGAGACGTGCGAGCAGGAAGTAAACTCCTTGCGACGCGGGCGGGAGGCGTGATGACCCTCCAAAACAGCTTATAAGCATGGCTTAGAAGCGAGATGGGTCTAATAAACTTTAAAGTAAGGTTTTGATAAAAGCAAGGTGTTGATAAACACACACTCACAAATACACACACACACACACACACACACACACACACACACACACACACACACACACGCATACGCGCACGGTCTGACGCTCGCTCAGACGCACGCTTACACTTATGCCCACTCTCACACTCAAGCCCACTCGCACACTCACGCCCACAAACACACCCACACTCACACTTACCCCCACACACACACTCTCACTCGCACTCACCTACACACACTCATACTCTCTCTCACACACACACACACACACACACTCATACTCTCTCTCTCTCTCACATCTCGCCTAGGCATTGTATAGAATACCTGAATTATACACATTGCCGGTAACATATATATTTTTGGAAAAGACGGATTAAGGATGAGAAATGGGGGTTTTATTTGTTATAATTTGGCAAGTAGATTACTTTCGGGGTGTAGAGATCCGCCCAGAGAGGATTTTGCGAAAGGGCTGAATTAAGGGGGGCAAAAGGGGGTTGAAATATTGTATGAAAATCTACGCGTACGAAGTCGCGGGCAACAGCTAGTATAGTAATATTCGTTTAGTTTAATCAGAACCGAAAATTAAATTACTTATCTAAAAGAGACCGCAGGGAAACGCTGGATGAGAGCCGCCTCCAACGGGCCCTTTTGGAAATCGATGGGGGAGGCCAATGTCCAGCAGTGGACGTCCTACGGCTGAAATGATGATGATGAATCAGAACCGAGACGGGGGTCGTACGCGGAGAGAAACCTAAGAATATCACGATGATGGTGAAGGAAGTTTAGTGAATTCGCTAGAATCAAAACCACACACACACACACACACACACACACACACACACACGCACACACGCACACACACACACACACACACACACACACACACACACACACAGATGCACAGATTTGTAGCAGTACAAATGTGATAAAAATGTGACCAGTAGATTAGTAAACAAACACTTGCACTCGGCGGAGTTCGTTGAATCCTCGATAAACTGCAGACAGCGGATCAATATTTACCTAACTCCCAACGATTGTGAACTGCTATCTCTCTACCTGACGTGAGAATTACTATTACTTCATACATTATCTTGGCAAATAATAAGTTTAACAACCTGGAACGAGCACTCCGACAAATACTACTCAAATAACAAACTCCGGAGTAACAAGTGAATCAGTCTTGTAAACATGCGCGCCAACGGCATCGCCCAAAATGAGGTCTACGTCAAGCCTAGGGTCAATAAGGCTTGAAAATTGTAAATCTTAGTATTTAAATAAATTGAAAATATATATCGTTATAATTGTTAATGCAAACAATTCGACAATATCTGATAACGGTACACCAATGACATAGGTAACAAATCCCAAGAAGCAGGGCAAGGATACGTGACAAGAGCCACGAGGCAACCTTATCTACTGCATAGTTAATCGACAATTATGTACCTTTTATTGAATAACGTCATGATACGAACGATTGACGAAGCAGGTATCGCTAAGAGACTATTTACGATCACAATTTACAGGTGATTTCCGACTCGGACAAGAGATCCTCCGATACAAGTACTGTAAAGTGCCCGAGCAGTAATTTGCGCGCTGCGCCGCCGCCGGCCGGTCCGGCGACTGACATTTACATGCTGATCGATTTCTCTTCCATATTCATGTTTTAAGATAGTACGTAGCGCCGAGTTTTCTACGTACGACGTGGGCGATTCCCTTAATCGTGAACCGTGAGTTAACTGTCTACCAGCAATTATGCAACGAGAGGACGTCGGTGTCGGCTGCTAACTGGCGGGCGATACGACGCGCTCCATTTCGACTGATCTCTACAAAACAATAACATGATATCGACGCAACTGTCTGGAAATGAATGAGCAGTTAGCAAGTAGCTAACTATGTGATCGATTACACATTAAATTGACAACACGTACTTACATAGATAAACACTTAATACTATTATCGTTGAGTGGACTCGCTACTCCTGGCTTATGCGATATTCATGTTGGTTTTTACAACGTTAGCGATTATACGGCCTAAATAGCTAAGTCCAGCTATAAATTTGGTGAAGAAAATATTCCATGATAGATCATAAACAGTGCGAAAACCAAAAAGTGTGCGATTTTAGGTCGTGTGTAATCTCCTAATCACGCAGAGATAATCTAATTGCAGGGGCGCGGCCACTCGAGAGCACCGCGATACCGGGCTATCACAGCTCTAGCTAATATCAATACTCGATAACAACTTTTATTTTTGTCAACCATGCGCTGGCCCAATGATTTACAAGCAACGCTCAAAAAACAACCTGAGCAAGCACACTGCAGGAAACATTATCACTTTTAACTTTTCGACAATAGTCTCTCAAAAAGACGACAGCACAGTCGAAAATACAATGGCAGATCGGTACTGCGCAGTTCGAATTCAGATAGGCCACGATATCGATAATTCGATATCAAATACAAAAGAGACGTAATTTACTTTGATACAATGGAATCTTATCGAATAGATTAGGTTAAAGAAGGATTACGAAGTTCGTTTATAGTTTGGGGAACAAATTGGAACGGAACAATAGAGACAAGTAAAAATTAATGATGTGTCAAGATGAGAAAAGGCAGAATAATTGATCGGAATAAACAAGAACAAAGTGGCGATGGATGTAAAAAACTAAATGCCTAATGGCGTGTCAATCAAACCGATATCAATGTCGCAAGTTTCAATGAGCCACTACAACGGCTGTCTGACATCCAACAATCGCATTCAATAGCAACACAAAAACAACACGTAGGCGAACCCGCGAAGTATATAGCCGAACGAAACAACCAAAACATTGCAAGTATTGCAATTTGCAAGAAACTGAGAAGAGAATAATGAGATGGAATGAAACAGAATCTGCTTTGCACAATTATTAATTTTCCATTAGTAGCATCAATGTTACTTACACACAAAGAGATTCCATCAGACAAAAAGCTTTAGCCGAATTAAGCAAATCGCGACATTCTTATCTTCTCGTCACAGTTGTCACGGCAATAAATAATTATTGTAAAATGTACTTACGAGACAAATTTGGAAAATAATTAATTTAATTTTCAACTTACTTCAAAAAAGGAGGTCTCAATTGAACTGATTTTCATATGTTAAACTATATCTTTGACGTAAAGTTTATTTTTATACAATAGGCTATCTAGACGTGGTCCCATTTAAATTTGAAGAAAATATTCCAACCCAAGGGTAAAAATTAGTGGACGAATCCCGTTTATTGACCATCCCGTTAAGTCGTTTTTATTGTTGTAAAAAATCCATTAATTATTACTTCTCTCCTTTCCACTTACTGCTGAATAACGGTATTCTCTTTAGCTCGCCATCTTTTCCATCGTAAATTTAAAAATATGAAAGTTAGGTACTAGGAAGTAAATCAGAACTTGACAAAACCATAAACATAAATATCAAATTATCTGTTGCTCAAAACTTAAAATATGAGATATTTGAAAATGGTGTTATAAATAGACAGATACAATGAAAGCTCTACTTCATGGTAGCGATAAGTTCGCGAGGGCCGGTAAGGCACGACAGGTGACGCCCACAGTCGCGAGAAAGTAGCGCCAGTTCCGAGAGGCCATCGCTGCAGCCCCGGGGGGCTTGAGTTACTGGTTCTCCGTACTCTCCGGACCCCGGGTCAAAAGCTAACGAACTCTCCGTGGAACTAATAAGCCCAAAAATCAATGATTCAACAATTAACCGAAACGACAACGGCGTGAGGCAATAAATTCGAAGGTGTATCGATTCTTCACACCTACGCCTCATCGACACACGATTTACCAACGGCGATTTATGTTTTGTTTGCGTGTAACGGACATCACAGCATCGCTTTACGACATGTGCTTTCAAAGAACATGACTCTTCAACACGATAAGCCTGATCCAAACAACACAAGTGCAATAAAGTTTATCAAACCAGCAAACGTTTCTTTCAGAACGTTTTTAACAAAGGCTTGAAATTGGTATCGGTGTTGTGATGGCGAAACATCGCATCTTGGTTGTCGATAATGGCACCGAAGATACAAGAGCCTCTACCACGCGTGCCCCGGGGCGTGGGCGAGCCTGGACTGAGACGGCGAACTTTTGACCGGAATATGTAGACCGAGTTGTGTGGGCAAGCGACTCCACTTGCGCAACATCATTATAATTTTCATATTTATATTATATATTATATTCTCAACCCAAAAGGTTTTATATCAAATTTTCCACGCTGGGCCTAAATCGAATAGCGTTATAATAATTTGCATCTTGCTCATAGATTAAAGCTCACCTCCCGGTCAGAAGTTAATTGAGAATTAGATATGCTGAATAGCATTAACGTCGACGGTAGCCCTTTCGGATAACAGTTCTAGAAAACGTTAACTCGTACCATGGATCGACTTGAAATTAAGGAGCATTAACGGACTTAATAGTTTTATAATGCGTTTCTTTAATTTCATTATCGAGGGAATAAAGTAAGAGCACCCAATGAATCGGAATAGGACGAGTCGGGCACGTGATAGAGGAACTTTTTAATCGTACCGCGTAGGCGACTTCCGCAGCATTAGCCGCTGGAGACGATATTAACGTCCAACTGCCGGCCGACACACGGCACCCATTACTATTATAAGTCCGTGTAATGGCTCGTACCGATCGCCTTCGTATAATTCTATAACATTTTTGACATTAAACTCATCTTAATGGTCTACAATGACATACTGGATTAACGTGCATGCGTCGTGAAATATTGAAATATATATTTTTGTAATGCTATTAACCTTTCCGAGAGTGCCTCATGAATTTAAATATAAAAACATTTTCGTTAAATGTTTAGCTGTTCAAGCGACATAAAGTAGAGGTATGTAAGTTGATATTTTATGGTCGAAATGAACATTAGATTTTGTAGAACCAAAAACGTGGCCGTCGCCGCACGGAAATTTCTGTTTCGTTAACTAACACTTAGGTTTTTATTGTGAAACATAATCCGAGCCATTGACAGCTGCGGTGTGTTCAACCTTGCTCCGGCTTATTAGGTGTCACTGATGTCCACAAAAACAAAGTTATTTTTAAAATAATACGCCAGCTCGAATACTCACGTACGTGACCGACCAACATTGGAATCTGGGATATTATTATGGATATCACAGGACAAGAAACATTGTCAAATAATAAAAAAAAAGAATTTGGCAAATAATAGGCAATTAATACGGACGAATCGCATAAAAATATGAGATGAATATTCATTTTAGACATGAAGATGGGGCGGCGTCGGCGGATCTGTAGAAAGTGGCGCCCACGCGTGGCGAGAGGTCACCGGCGCCCACGCACCCTGCGGTTACGCTACAACTATTGGATTAGGAAACAGCCTCCACTGTGACTCCAGCGACTCGCAGCGCTGCAGAGGTGTTCCGCGCTCAATTACCGGAGTAATTGATGAGCATTGCGAAACGCGGGGGCTTCGGCTCGCTTCCATTAGCGATGCATCCCGGGGGCGGAGTGATAACGTCAACTGATGGAGCGCCGATTAACGGGAGACAGCCGTGAATTTACAAAATTGCCTGACTAATGGATGCTAGTTTCATGAGAGTAGCGCGGATTATTAAGCTCGCAGGAACCGACAACAACATCACATAAGATAATCAACTTTGGATCCGACACTCGCTAGAATTCCAAAACAAACGAACATCTAATCATAATCATCATCATCATGATCTAATTCCTTCCTGCCCATTTTTCTATCGGACTGCCAGAGCGGGCATCGCTTTATGGTTGGTATTCCAAAAACCCAAACGAAGCGCTTTGATTCCACTTTTATTGTGCGAACTGCTAGTCTGTGGAATGCGCTGCCTGAATGGCTGTTCCCCGATAGATACAATCTGGGTGTCTTCAAATCACGAGTGAATCGGTTTCTTCTAGGCAAGCGTGCTCCACCGTAGACCGCATCACACGCTTAACATCAGGCGAGTTGGCGGTCAAGCGCAAGCCTATTATTTTTAAAAATAAAATTAAAAAAAAAACCATGTTTTAATTACAAATACCACTTTTATAGCAGTTAAGTATTTAAAAATTCATCCGATTCACAAGATCCGTGCATTACTCTCTCACACTAATGTGAATGCAAAAGTAACTGTCTATCTGTTTGTCAACGTGGAATTTGGCAAGGATACAGTATGCATCACAAGAATGTATAAAATAGCGGGTAAAAACTCGGATATACAATCTGGGTGTCTTCAAATCACGAGTGAATCGGTTTCTTCTAGGCAAGCGTGCTCCACCGTAGACCGCATCATCTCTTAACATCAGGCGAGTTGGCGATCAAGCGCATGCCTTTTATTTATAAAAAAAAAGGTGTGTGAAAAGGTATATTTCGTTTATATAAGAATTTGTAAAAATAAATTATATTTAATCAAATGTGGGTGTCGCGCGCGCGTGTAGTTATCTCGGCAAGCGCATGTCTGCAAATTGATACTTTTGATAATGACGACTGTGCAGAACATCGGCATGCTGTTTTAGTGGGTGTTATAAAAATTCAGATATGTGAATTAGTTATAGTAAGGACATACAGATGTGCGCCACAAACTTTTTGTCGTTAAGATTTATTACACGGATTTTGAATCTGCATTATTAGTAGGTACACATGCTGTATAGATAAAACCAATACGCATATGCTGGGTGGATATCGGAAATAAATAAAAATTTAAAGTTGTTCGTTGATTTGAGAACGGCTGGGCCGATTTGGCAATTTTTTTAAATTCGTAATAAGTCTTTTTTTTTTAATACTAAAATTACGTGAAATCTGAAAGTGCCTTTTGTCTATGGGATTTTGTTATGAACTCAAAGTTATTTATTGACATTTGGACAGGACATCTGTCGCGTCAGCTATATATGTTCCTATATACCTTTATTTCGAAACCTGAATAATTGCTCTAGCTTTACATATAACTAATAGGTAAAGTTATAGCAATTATATCGAACCCGTTAGTTTCTCCATAATATGATATCTATACTAATATTATAAAGAGGAAAGATTTGATTGTTTGTTTGTTTGCATTGAATAGGCTCCGAAACTACTGAACCGATTTGAAAAATTCTTTCACTGTTGGGAAGCTACACTATCCCCGGGCGACATAGGCTATAATTTATACCCGTGCGAAGCTGGGGCGGACTGCTAGTTATAGATAAAGAAACTAACGGGTCCTATAACAAATATACAAACACGATTAAAATTTGACGAAGAGCATCGACTGTCTGATTAATACATGTAATTGGCCGTCAATAATAATATATTAGGTAGTGCCGGTCGCGGCCACCTGCCTCAACGAATTAGTAATATTGCGAAACATACAGACGATAGACTAACAACCGGTCCAGAACTGATCGAAACAGAACACCTCTATTCCGTTGAAATTAGCAATATTGGCGACGAAGATCAGGTGTACAAGATAAATGACGTCAGTAGATAAGTTATACAGTATTATAATTCATAAGCGTTATAATAAAATAGCAATGCACAATCTTACAATGATTTGATACTGATAACTAATAACCATAAGTTACAATTGCGCAAAACAATAATTATGTAAATGCCAAGGAATACTAATTCGGAATTCCAAAGAACTTTCGAGCTTGTGAATGAAGTGGACGCTACGAGTCTGCATAGAGTTACGACAGTGTTTATGCAAATAGAGATACGTGGTTCATTGATGGGACACCATTCAACTCTGTAACGTAACGGCTCGAGCGGCCGCGGCAACATTTCATTTCGCCGTCGAACTCGCTGCGCCCGCGCTGGTGCTTCATCAACCGCTCATAAATGATATCCATTAAATTTTATTTAGAACTTGTTCGGAGCGATATATCAATTTCGAATTACAAACTGCTTTTTTTGTCATCACAACTGGCGTTCCTTGGGTGCTCGGTAATGGAGTACCACCAGCAAGCCGATCGATAAATGCCCATAAACAACACCGTTAATAAAATTATGGCAATCATTACGCGCTCCTAATATGGCTACGTAATAATTTTCTTAAGAATCTCGATTGCATCTAGTTGAGACTTCGATTACTCGAGTAGAATGGTTTATTACAAACACAATTAATAAACATTACAGAGGCGAAACAGTCTCGTAATTCTTGTCAGCTCGTGCTAGTTAATTGCAAGTATTTTCGTGTAACGAATGCACTCGAGTCCTTGGAACGTACAATCGGCCATATTTTCAATAATTAAGCTCCCAAGAATTTACCGTTCACTAAATTAAATGGTGTAGACCCGAGCGCATTGAACAAAATTTGACTGCTGGGTGCGCCGATTTCAAGCTCCGCTACCAAAAACTAGTTTTTGCAATCGTGACCTCTTACTTATAGGCAAGTCGAGACTCGATGGGATTGGCTTTCTTTTTAATGAATCTCATTATTGAAATGATACACGACATAGCGACCTGAGAGATATGTGTCGTGAATACAAAGGTTATGTCCTAGTTCGATAACACGACCCCGGCTTAGCAGGCGCAGCGCAGCGCATCAGAGAACAATTAGATGATCTCTTATTATTGAACCCATTACATAACTGCGTGTGTCGTCTGTCGATTACAATGGATCGCTGCGTGGTTCCATGTCCACACGTGATGCAACTGTCTTCAAACAATATCTGTGCGGAGGGAGCGTCTTCTGTATAAGAATGACTTCATAATTTCACTGGGCACACAGGCACGCGCGTGACGTGTGTACGTGTGCCCAGTTTTCACACACGCTCAGTTTCCGGCCGCGTCTGTGAATGACGCTTACGCATGTTTACTACCGGCTGTGCTCGGCTGTCGATCATTTCGGTGCGCGTTACGTCACCACTCATTACGGTGCCGATAGCTGCCGGTGCGGTGCCAGCTAATTGTGTTTCAGTACACCTTTTTGTACTATCTTTGGCATGTGATCTTCTGTTTCTGCTAATGTTACGTCATTAGCTGACGCAGTTTTCTGTAAATAGAATTCTGTTCATTTTCATATCTTCAAGCTCTCACAAGATCATTAAAAGTAGTTACCTTGTCCTCGGTACAAGTCGCTTTCTAGGGTTATTTGTGTAGAAATGCTCAAGTACGGTTTTATCTCATTATTCTCGATTACGTTATCATCTCCTTTGCCAACCTCATCCTCTAGCTTCTGCATGACGATGATAAGGTCTCCTTTTGTACCGCTTCTCGTTTTGCTCTAGGCAATAAACTTTTCGAATCGAATATAATTAATCATGTGTATAATTAGAATGAGTACGTCACACGAACTTAACGTGTAACTTGTAACAAATTCCGTGAAGATGAATGAATAACAAATTATTTGCCAAGTTGGCGAGGACGACTCGACAAGGAGGACATTATATAAAATATTATTCATACTGTACGTGTCCGAGTCCAGATATAAGCGTGATAATATCTTGATGTTCATATATGGATAAGCATTCGCGTTCAAATGACTCTAATAACGATAAGTAGAAGTGAGACGAAGAAACTGGTCACTTATATGGTAATTGGACACGTCCAGAGTGCAGTCGCCAAACCAATCGAGAAAGAAGTGAATTTCAATGCAAATTTTATTCTATTACGAATTTACATCGAGGCTTGTGTCTAAGAGGCCCTTACAGTTACGACGCATGAATATTGAATAGCCCCTTCCTGGGGCCCTAGTCCCATATGTATAAAGAGTTCCATTCGACCAGTGGAAACCAATGAAGCAGTGGAAACCATTGAAGCAGTGGAAACCATTGAAGGTAGTGATGCCATGACAACTAGCAGTAATAAGCAACTAGAGAACTCGAACAATATCTAAACCACTAAACTAGTAATTTAGGTTTAAAAAAAACTGTGAAAAAAAAAACCAAAAAAGCACTTTACAGTTTAAGTTACTGCAAAATATACTTCCTATTTGGTTCATGAGGCTAATAACCCACTAAGCTCGGCGCAACATTGTCGTTCGTCTTATTACGATCAACATTTTATTGTCGCCATACACCGTGAATAATATTATATTGACGATAATTTTAACTGCTTCCAAGATAAATAGTTTAGTCTGCGAAGCTTAGCCATAAATCTGGGCCGGTTTCCTTTATTGCCGTTAATGTCGTGCGAGTGTACCGAAATCATATCTCGTGCCTGTTGAATATTGATGATGTTTCTTTGATTTATAACCTTACAATCCTTGTAAATACAGACTAATTTTTACACTCGTCAGTCCATCTAGTGGGAGGCCTCCCTACGCTGCGTCTTCTGGTTCATGGTCTCCACTCCAGAACCTTTCTTGCACATCGGTTATCGGTTCTTCGAGCGATGTGGCCTGCCTATTGCCACTTCAACTTGCAAATTTTAATAGCTATGTCAGTGACTCTGGTCCGTTGTACATAAGTATGATTTTGTAACATCCCATTTTATACATGTTTTTTGGCAAATAAATAGAATCTAAATCTTTACGCTTAACGAAAGATAGAACAGTTGATATTAGCGATTTTAGGATTGGTCCCATGGTCAAAGTTGTTCATATTGATGAGTACAATGACCTGTTTTCGGCTTAGTATTACCGTTCCAAGTACCTAGCCCTGTATATCCAACACCAGAAGAAGTGTGGATTTGGCTCATGATAAAGAGTTTACAAAATACAACTTGAAATTAGAGAATTAGAGGAACCAGCGTACTCTCAGGTTTATTTCGCTTCTTGCTATGGACTGCGTGACTGGACGGACATGACACTACGAAAGGTTATTTATATTATTAGGTAATAAACTGTCTGAGAGCGTTCAATTTCCTTTCAATTCTCGGTGGGAAGTAACTACGAGTATGCATGGCGTGCAGATCAGTGAAAAAAGCAATACAAAATGTATACCTACTGTTGCTTTTCAACTTGGTATCGGCCTAAGACTCCTAAGAGGCAATGTTAGCTCCACGCTCTTATCTGCGCTACGGCGAAAAAAGATTTAATTTAAAAATAAGTATATTATTTACAAGCTTCTGCTGGCGAAACACGTTTCACAATCGTTCGCGCCTAGTCACTGCCATTACTATATATTCCCCCTTTTATCGATAAATATTTACAACCACTTAGGCATCATATTTAGATAACAGAAAATGTCTGGAGGTACATTGTGGTGTGTTGTGTACTCGAGATGCGATTTCTAAAGTAGCAGAGCGGGGTTTGTGATCACGTTACAGTCTTTTAGCTGTTTCAATATTAGCTTCTAACGGACTCTCAGCATCTAAGGATATAGTTGATTGAATCAGGCGTTATTTTGCGGAAGTCCATTTTTAATTTGTATATGTCGAATTTCTAGTGTAATTCCGCGTGTGTGTTAGTGTTTGTGTGGTTAATTTTGTTCTTTTATGTAATTAATATTTAAATTCAGGTTAGGTTCAAATTAGAATCACAATTATCTATAGAGAAAATAGTTTAACCAAAATCCTTATTGTACTCGAAACGACGTAGAATCGGAATTACACTATAAATTAGACATATACAAATTCTAAAGGATATTATAACATTATTTTTATTTTCGCGTATTATTTTTATATTGAAATATCTTTTGTCGCTAGTATGCAATGCCTGCGAGAGTAGGCCGTAGGACGTCCAAAAGGGCCGGTGGGAAGCGGCCTGCATCCAGCGTTTCCCCGAGGTCTCTTTTAGGTCGTCTGTCCATCTTGTGGGAGGGCGTGCTACGCTGCGCTTACTGGTCCGTGGTCTCCATTCGAGATCCTTTCGGTTCCATCGGCCAGCTGTTCTGCGCGATATGTGTCCTGCCCACTGCCAGTACAATTCGTCAATCAATATTATCATCACAGGGGACGATTCCGAGTCGCACTTGGCCGTTATTTATCGTTATACTTTAGAGTGTGTACTATAATCATGCCAAGTTTGACGCTTATACGTATTACCGTTCTTACATTAAAGCTAATACAGAAATAAGTAAAAAAAAAGTTATTTGTTGTATAGGGACCCTCCTTTAATTTTTACTTTTTGACTTTTTTATTATTTCTCAGTTAATCCGCCGTAACATTACCTATTCTGTGGAAATTTGAACTGGCTATCTGTTACGGTTCGAAAGATATAGCTGTTTAAAGGTAGAACAGAAGGACAGACATCGTAGGCTTAGTAATAGGGTCCCGTTTTTACCCCTTGGGTACGGAAATCCTAAAAACGAATTCAGAGTTAACACTTCAGGATAACGCAACAACCAAAGGTAGACCAAATGTAATGCGTATCAATCAGCTGAAGGAAATTGTTGGTATTTAGCCAAAGCGGCATTCTAATAAAGGATATGAGCGGTGCAGGTGTGGTGTCTCCGGTCCAGATAGACACAGCAGCGGCGACACATCCGCGACCCGGTGCCAGCGAGCCGCCGCGGTATTTCTGCCTCCGCGCCCCGCCGTCTGGCCGAAACTGGGAGCTGATATCATCGACAATCTAATGCCATTTACTTTACGAGTTTTTTTTAAATCCAGAAATGGGCTAGCGTTTGACCTTCAGCAATTCACCTGATGGTAAGCGACAATGCGGTCTAAGATGGGGCACGCATGCCGATGAGGTGCCTATTCACTCTTGTCTTGAATAAATCCAGGTTGTACTTTTTAGGGAACACCGAGACAGGGAGCGTATTCCATTCCAGTGCAGTTCGTATTAGGAAGGAATTTTGGAGACGCTGCGTGCGGACTTTGCCAAAGTTCACGACGCGACGTCAGGATGGAATGTCTGCCTCGATGACCTATGGGGGAAATTGGTTGACGGGATCAGCTTAAACAGTTCTTTCTAGTTTCAAAAAATGGACAGACAAGCTACCTTCCGCCTGTGCTGGAGGCTGTGCGACATCATGCGTCTTTGGTGTTCTTTGGTCCTGACTAAAAGCTGACTGCAAACGGGACCTCGCATCGTGACACGTGTGGTCAGCGTACCGATAGCGCAACAGGGAGGTGTATCCCGGAATCTCAGCATACCCCCAAGTAGCACTTTTGAATATTATGTCATAAAATAGTTTAAAAATAGTAGATTTTTTTGCATAAATAAAACTATTGATTTCAGGAACCCGTATAAAGCGCTTTGATTCCACTTTTATTATGTGAACAGGAATACGCTGCTTGAATGGGTGATCCCTGATATTTACAATCTGAATGCCTTCAAGTCGCGCGCGAGTGAATCGATGCTCCATCGTAGACAGCATCATCGCTTAACATCAGGCGAGTTAACGGTCAAACGCAAGCCTATTATACAATTGTCATGTAACGTATAAGAATTGTGTTAACGTATTTAGAAGAGACCGCAGGGAAACTGTGGATGCAGGCCGCATCCAACCGGCTCTTTTGGAGATCGATGGGGAGGCCTATTTCCAGCAGTGGACGCTCTACAGCTGAAATGATGATGATGATTTTGAATCTCCCAAACTAATTATATCATGAAGCTAGTCTAATATGTCTTAGCATTGTAATATCATGGCCCATCTCATCAAATACGATGACTGGAAACTGGAGGCTATCATCCACTTTACTAGATGAAATGAATTGCCATAGCAAATCTGAAACTACTTAAGTTGCTTCGCGAAGCTCGTTCTATCAACTAGTAGAGAATGGAATGTTGCTACAAAATTATATTTCCTAGTAGCTGCGCCCCGCGGTTTCACCCGCGTAGTGATGAAAAATGGTGATGGTGATGAAGATGATAAAAAGTATCCTATATCACTCTCTGGCTCTTGAACTATACCCATGCAAAAAATCATGTCGATCCGTTGTTCCGTTGCAGCGTCAAAGAGGAACAAATAAACCAACAAACACACTTTCGCATTTATAATAATAGTATGATGTTTATTAACCCCCGACGCAAACAGAGAGGTGAGAGTTTATCGTGTCTGTGGCATCGTAGCTCCAAACGGCAAAATAAATTTCGATTTTAAAAAAAATAGTAAAGGTGGCTTGATCGATATTGTTCTTAGCTGTGATTCAAGAAAATCTGTTAAGGTGGTTCGTTGCACAAATGGCGGGAAATTCAAATTTCAAACAGTTTTCTTGTCCTTGTGGCTAGGCCGGGTAATTATTATAAACAACCATGATGTTTGCGCAGATTGATTATTATTCTTTACAAAATCATATAAAGCTATTTATCTCTAATGCCCATTATTACTTACATTTGTGAATAAACAAATTTTTGCTGTTTCAAACGGTTTATTCACAAATGTAAGTAATATGGTGCGTTACTGTTAAATAATTGTACATTATAATGTAAAGAACAGCCAACATTTTGCGTAAACACTGTGTTATTTAAAAATAATTACCTGGCCTGGCTACTAGGACCAAAAAACTGTTTAAAAATTGAATTTCCCGCCATAGGTGAATCGAACCACCTTAAGACCAGAGTTTTATTATTATTATTTTTTTTAATCAGAACGGCTGTCGAGGCATTTTTGTAAGAAATTTGTTGTAGCCAGTTGCACCCATATAAACGAAACGTCAGTCATTCGAAATCAGTTTGCAACTGTGATGCGCACAAAGAACTTTGAGACCTAACCCAAAAAGGTAAGGTCCAAGTTCTTTGGATGCGGAGTTCGACGCGTTGATAAAATTAGGATTTTCAATCAAGGTTCTGTCATAATGGCTGGCAACAGATTTCTCTTCTCATTTCCGTGCTATTTACTTCTCCTTTTTGTGGTTCAGACGTTGGTAGATTATAAGCTTTTTTATAGTATTTAAAAATAAATAAATTTACTTGTAGAAAGTACAGTTTTTAAAAAAACGCACCTAAAAGTCGGCAAAGCACACAAGATGATCTGAATTTAGGCTGAGTATCATAAAATGTACTCGGATTTGTAGGATGATGATATTCTTGCTTCAAATTCACGATGATTTAATGCCGTTGTCATTCGTGTCGGTTCCATGTTTCCAACAAAAGGGAACCATTTTACGAGTTAAAGCTACAGGTATAAAACCCGTGCACATGTGCTGCGCATCGAATTGAACAACTTCTCGGAATCACGGCTTTTCTCATGTTACAAAAGCTATACGGATACAATGCAGCTTCGCATCTGGCAGACACTGCGTCTCCAGATGACAATGGCCACCTTCATTTTATAGGATTTCGAGAGAAATCACAATCGTAAAGGTCTACCGGCCCGGTACCTGCCTGCTATTGTACAGGAATAGATCGTTGAAGCGTATTCTTTTCAAACCCCTCCTATTCAGGTGGAATGCTGAAAAAAACATAATCTACGTTTATGGTCATAATTTTTGTGGAAACTTGTTCAATCATAAATTTACATTTTTATATCTTCGTATAATCACGTTCAGATATCTGTTATAATTCGCTTTTTCAAGTACATAATAAATAAATCTTTTCCAATTATATCTGCGCCTGCGCATGTAACTCAAAACTCGAGCAATTTGCCGGTCACTACGGCTGGTATACAACAAACACGTCAAATAATTCACACGGGAGGTAACCGTCACATCGTTACGTACTCCACCGCTCTACACTATCAGAGCATCGGGTTCCTTACTGACTGCAGTCTAATCTACAAATCAAGCTGTACTATTACACCTATCTGTGTGTCTTGTACTGACACGTAATCTTTGAGCCGGGCAATGTCGGTGTATATGGCAGCCGGGACCATTAGTTAAATCTCCATGATCAGTGTGTTGGTACTTATGGAACTCGAGTTACTGCTACAAGTTTCTCCTTACGTGACGAGTCTGTCGTGGAATCTTCGTATTGTCTTGACAAATTACTGGCAAATGTTCTCATTGAAAGTTTATCCAGTTACCCGGAATGGGCCACAGCTGCATCAATAGAAACTTCGACCCCAGCCCGGTGCGCTGGTTCCCGGTAGAGCAGCATGCGACACCGGCAGCTCGCACAATGCCTCATTCACTTGTCACTGGAGGTGCTACTGCCATACGACACTGCCTTCTCAGAACCAGCCATCAAGTCTGTTTGCATTTCCGCAATACGGTTATCTAATAAACTTTAATACGCACTGGAACGTTATGGCATAAACATGTATGGCTATCTTAGTAGATTTGTGTTATAAACTAAGGAAATACAAAACCTTAACGACCACCGGCACAGGGCGAACCTTATTTAACTTTTTCGCACGTAGTGCTAATGGTATGGAACAGATAACGAGTCGGGACGGGAGTTATATGACATACATGAAACATAATCTAAAGCTTTAGCTCTGCCAATAGCAGAAACTGGATATCTGAGTATATACAGTACGATCTGTAGAAAAACGGCGATAAACGTTGACAAATATGACAGTAACAAAGTTATGCAGTCAAGGTGTCGACTAACGACCTCTCAGCGAAGGAGAGATCAAATTAGACTCTCTACATAACTCATATTTACGAGCACGCCAATTAAAATTTGAGAAGTTACCGCGCCCTGATCGATGCACACACAGAAATAATCTCGAAACAAATTAATGGGTGTCTTCGGCAAGATAAAAAAAACAATTCTGAATTTCGGCAGTCGTTATACGAGCTCATGTCCAAATAGGTTGCAATGGGTAAAACGCGAAGTCGGTAGGCGGGTCTTTTGATAAACCATTAATTATATTCACACCTTAGCTGACCGCGAATCGGCTGAGGTTTGTGTTTTTTGTTGTAAAGCGACAGTTCTCGGAAAGATGGCGGCGCGACGGACGATCCAACAAAAAGTCGGAGTCGGAGCACGAGCGAGTCGCTCCGCGGATATTTTGAGGTCGCGCCGTGACAAATATACAAACAAAACAGAGAGAGTCGTCTATTTTAACGAACCAACTATATACACAGGCACACATCAAAGTCGCAGACTGTGTATACTGTGTAACTGTCCCGGTTCGTTATAATCCGAATGATAACGACCGGCTCCAAAGCTTCAACTGTTAAGTGGTTGTTAAATAAATCAGAATTGGCGAAAATGGCGCCTATTAAAAGTCCGATCCATGTCTCGTACGGTCGGAGAAAAGCAATAAATTGTAGATAGCTCTCTCACTGCCAGCCACAAGGCACTTTGAATCGCAACACGAGCCGGCACATTCATATGAAAAAGATTCGACATAGGTTTCTCGATGACCCTGAAGATCCGACACCTCGATAGAGCTTCAAGAATCTCGAAACATGTTCGGCCGCGAAACAAAGACTTGCATTCTCCGAACGCGTTCCACGGAGCAGTTAATTCTAACCCTGTCATGATGCCTTTTTGTCCTTGTCTGCGTTTCTGTGTAAAATGCTTCTGTCACTTCACACCAATTTAGGAAGCTGTCGTTGTCGCTACAGACGACATAGCGGAGATTACTCCTTTTACTTCTGTCGCGACTTGCAAACCATTCGCTGTTTTTATCGTCTTGTAAAATTTGGGCATACATGGCTCGTCTATTTTTAGGCGAAGCAAGTTGTATACCATTTAGCCTTAAATGGGATAAAATAAATAAATAACTTTTAAACGTAAGAGAGCAAGACTGGGCACTGCAGTTATCGATGCTGATTTCCGACTAAGTAATAGACAAGTTTAAGTATTTTATCCTAGGGCACACTTGATATCGGTAAGGTTCGGATCCTGGATTGGACAGTGGTCACCGCAAGCTTCATTCCTGTCTCTATCACTCAGATCTGATTGCTATAGATCCATGTTCTCAAGTGTATCTACATGTGTTTCCTTCAGAATGGAGCTACAAGGCAGATTCGATTTGACCGCTTTGACATTGCGGTGAGTGCGGTCAGTGCTCACCGGGTCCATGGTGCGCTCTGTCGCCTGCTGTTGAGCTTGCAAGCTGCGCCCCATAGTAAAGGCACCTTTACATTTACACCACGTAAAGCGCACGTAACAACTGCGACCAGAACAACAGCTAACTGCAGAATGGGGTTGGTGCAGAGAGGAGATCCAATATGAGTTTTGGTCTCCTATACTATCAAACGCAATTTTTATTTGCACATATTTCAAGGTTTATTTCCATACGTGCACGGTGGTTATTGGAAAATAGATCTAATTAACTTGATAAGTCAAGTGTCTAGTCTGACTAGAGACGGAAATCGATCACACTGTCATTAAAAAGCAGTAAAATATCTGAACGAAATCATAGCTCGATTACGCTACGACCATTAAGCGCCGTAATATAACAGCAGCAGTTTATGTCATTGAACATTAATATTCCAGAGTTATTTATATAAAGTAATTAAATTCACATGTTTATGCGACACGCCGCGACTGAGACTTGGCGCGATCAGTGTGTATTCTGCAAGCTAACCAATAAAGGCTCTTGCAATATACTGTATCAGCATCATTATAAGCCTATCATGTTTCCATTAATGGGACACAGGCTCAGAGAGGATCTCAGAGAGAGAGAGAGAGAGAGAGAGAGAGAGAGAGAGAGAGAGAGAGAGAGAGAGAGAGAGAGAGAGGTGTTAGTCCAGTGCATGTTGGTGAATGTCATATGACTTTGAACTTTTGAGGTTTTTGGATATACCGGTTTCCTCACTATGTTATCCATGACCGTTGTTGAGCGACGGCATCGTAACTATATGTAGAAAAAAAAAAATCTTAAGCTTTTTACAACGTTGTTGCAAGTTTTAAGGTCCCATGTTTTAAATGTTTATCGGGACTTACCACGTATTATTCTATTTAGGTAAAAATACCTTTCGCTCGACGTTTCGACCATGTTACAGTGGCCGTGGTCACGAGCTGACTGAACACTGCGGGTGAGTCCGGCGAGAAGAGCGGGTGTTTTGTTCTTCTACCTTCACTTGATCTTGAAAAAGCGCTGGGTTGTCACTACGACACACAACACTGACTGTATCGGTAAATGTCCAAGTACCTACACCGCGGTTTGTACACTTGCTTACTATGGTCCCTGTTTATGGTTTACTATGGTATTTAAAACATGTGTACAAATCGCGAAAGTTGATTGGCTGGCAACCCCTGCCGCGTAAACAAGTGTCACAAGAACTCAGTGCGATTTATTTTGATAATAATTGTAAAATCAAGTGTTTCCGAAACCTATTAATCATACAATTCAAGATATCTAACCTCCAAACCTGCCTATGATATCCGGACAGCGGTGAGATAGCAAACTATTGATATATTTACCATTTTTCTTGTCATACACAAACATTATTGCCGAGAGAAATTACCGTTAAAACAGTTTGAATCACACTTAGATGTGTTATTTTGTATTTTGGCAATAATTTTTAAATCTGAGATAAGCTCACCTTGTTAATACCGACAACGGATGCAAAATGCCAACTTCATGCTGGTACTTCATGATGACTGTGACTTTGACAGTAAATTAGTTCAGATGACAATTAATAAAACAAGCATAGACAAAGAGGACGAGACATAAAGCCAACTATTCAGGACTTGACTTGCTCACTACTATGGATTCGGACAATATTACTTTTCGTCGTATTGTGAAATCGACTTCAATGAATAATCTCTCGACTTCGACACTATTTGAAAGCACAATAGTAAGTTTACCAAGTAATACTTTAGATGAGAGTAATACCTATGTGGATCTTACTAAACAGATAGAACAATTAACTGCTAATCTACAATCGGCAGATCAAGAGATTGACAATTTATGCTCAGAAAACTGTCGTTTACAAACTGAAAATGATAATCTTAAAAAAGTTGTGGAAAGATATAAAAAAGTGTATTACTCTGAAAGTCCAATTTTGAGTCGAAAACGAACTTGTCTTACAAATTTAGGAAAAGATTTTGATAGTCCGAGAGTGACAAAAAAACGTTTACGAGCAACGCAGAATATTAAAGATCAAGATATTTTGACTGACACAGAACTACCATCTGACGTAGAAATACCTCACACACCTCAATTCACTCAAAACAAGGATAAACCAGCACAAACATGTACGCCTAAAGAGCAATTAGTTGAAAATTACACATGTAGCAAACAGATTGATTTTAACACGCATATAAACACATCTGACAAGAATATAGATGAACTCAACGTCACGAATGTTATTATAATAAATGAATCACAGGAAATCATGGTAAAAAATGACGATTTAACAAAGAAATTAGATGAAAAACCTAAAACGAAACAAAACAAGGACATGCAAACATACACGAAACAAGACAAGACTAAGAAAAAAGTTCTAGTTTTAGCAGATGAGCAAGGACAACACACTCAATACACACTACAAAAGCTACTGGGCGATGATTACAATGTTAAATGCATATGGAAACCTGGAGCTCAGCTTTACGATGTAACAGACACTAATGAAACTAAAAACTACAACAAAAATGACTGTATTATCCTACTAGCGGGCACTAATGATCGTATTCCGTATGAATTTCAATCCCGTCTTCAAACGTGGTTAAAATCGGTATCACATACAAACGTAATAATGCCAGAAATCTTATATAATAAGCATCTCAGAGAACAAAAGTTGAACTACGAATTGGAATTTATATGCAATCAGTATAATCATGCTACCTTTGTAAATATGTTATATAGCCAGACACGACCTACTAACAGTGAATTCTGTATAAATATATGTAGAAGTGTACTAAAAGAAATTTTACATATAACATATAAAAACGACTTCATCAGTTATCAAAATAAGAATAACAATTGTAAAACTAGTGTTGAAATACAAACATTAGACATTAAAGACAAGATTGCCCAACCTGATAATTTGCAGAGTATGATTAAAGTTGATATAAGTACACAAACATGTTCCACGTCACTTCAAGCTAATGATGAGACAACTGACACTAGGAAGATAAATGAGTTTTTTCGTCACTAATGAACTGCAAATTATGCATCAAAATATAGACGGCTTATTGAGTAAGTCGGACTTAGTAACTGCTAACTTGGAAGCTCTCAAAAGCGACAAAATTATGTTAGATGTTTTATGTATTACTGAGCACAACATGAAGAATGAGGACACAAAATTATTAGAAATACCAAATTTCAGTCTAGGTTCCTCCTTCTGTAGGAAAAATCGTCGTGGTGGTACAAGTATTCTGGTTCGTAATACGCATAAATATAAACCGATCTCTGGATTACAAAAATATTGTGTTGAAGGCATTATTGAGTGTTCTGGGATAGAACTTATCGAACACAAAATCATAGTTATATGTATCTATAGGCCCCCACGAAATCTAGTCCGACATTATGATACTTTCTTTTCCAACCTTAATGCTTTATTGCAAGAAAATGTTTTTAGTACAAAAAAGCTGGTCCTGTGTGGTGATTTTAACATTAATTTGCTAAAGGGAAATAATAAAGTCGACGAATTTAAACAACTAGCTAATACCTATAATCTTAAATTTGTAATCAATGAGCCAACTAGAGTAGTCAGTGGAACTTGCTTAGACAACATTTTGTGCAATGTGCCAAAGTGTAAAGGTCGTATTCTGGAACTTGCTTTATCAGATCATTCAGCACAGCTACTTGTCTGCCCAGTCAAACCAACTTATTTTATAAAGAACTGGTACCTTGAAAGACGTGACTATTGTCGAGAAAATATGGACAAATTCAAAGAATGCCTTAATTCAATTTCTTTTTGTGACATTATTGAAGAAAATGATCCAAACATAGCTTTTAATGACTTCCATGATCTATTTATACTGTTTTATGACTTATGTTTCCCCATACGCAAAATAAAAATTACGGCACGACAACAGCCAAGGTGGCTCACAACTGGTATAAAAAATTGCTGTAAAAAGAAAAGAGCACTACTTTGGATGTACCGGAAAAATCGAACTACAGAAAGTAAACGGAATTTTAAAGAATTATCCTCTAGACTAAATCGTGTTATAAAACTTACTCAAAAGTCCCAAAATGACAACTATATTACAAAAGCTTCAAATAAAAGTAAAGCTATGTGGAATATTATAAATGGTACAAGAAATAATATTCCCAAAGAACCAATACTGCTCAATATTAATGGTAATATGGTAAAAGAACCAAGTAAAGTAGCAACTCTCTTTAATAACTATTTCATTGAGCAAACACCTGGGTATAGCACAAATAAAAATACAATTAATACGCACAATTTAAACAATACTGGCTCTCTATTTATGAATCCCACAATACCACAAGACATACATGAGATAATAATAGGTTTCAAAAATACTAATAGCACTGGTTATGATGATATATCTACTCATGTACTAAAACATGTATCGATTACTGTGTCTCACGTGTTAAGCCATATCATAAATAAATGTATATCAAACGGTATTTTCCCCGAAAAACTAAAAAAGACAGTAATTAAACCCCTTTTCAAAAAAATAGACAAGCATGACATAAATTGTTATAGGCCGATAGCCCTGGTCCCAGTTTTGTCAAAAGTATTTGAAAGAGTAATTTATAATAGTGTTTATAATTTTTTCGAAAAGAAAAGCCTATTTGCTCCTGAACAAATGGGATTTCGAAAGAAAAGAACGATAAATCTAGCTATACGGGACTTTTTAAATACAGTAATGACAAATACAGACGCAAAAGTACCCGTGTGTGCCTTATACATGGACCTCACTAAGGCATTTGATTACGTGGACCACAACATACTGCTAAGCAAATTGAATGCGTATGGTGTGAGGGGGAATATTAACAATCTTATAAAATCTTACCTAACAAATCGACAGCAGTGTACGCAAATTAGTAGTGTTTGTCCTAAGCTAAAAAAAGAAGTTGTACATGATTCGGAGAACAAAACTGTAAAGTATGGTGTACCACAAGGAAGCGTGCTCGGACCGTTACTGTTTATCATTTATATCAATGATCTCCCTAAGACAACGAAACATCCTATGGTATTGTTTGCTGACGATAGCACTATATTATTTACAGGGAAAAATAAATCATGTATTGAAAATGACATAAAAGAGACACTGGACAGTATTATAAAATGGTTGACACTAAATAATTTAAAAATTAATCTTAATAAGACCAATATAATGACATTTAGGAACAAGTTGAATAAATTAAATAATCTTGACATTAGCTATGCAGGGCACAAAATTGAAACTGTAGAATCAACAAAGTTTTTAGGACTAAATATTGACTGCTGTTTAAGCTGGAAAACACATGTAGGAAATTTGCAGTCTAAATTGAGCCAGTATTCTTACGCACTTTACATGCTTTCAAAAACAGTTAGCAGATTTACTGTGTTGACAGCTTACAATGGCCATGTTTCATCGTTGCTTAGATACGGCATCATGTTTTGGGGAAACAGTACCGGGAAAGAAGCCGTATTCAAGGCACAGAAGAAGTGTGTTAGAGCTATTTGCAAACTGAAACGAAGGGACAGTTGTAAACCTTATTTTAAAAGTTTAAAAATTTTAACCACTCCCTGTCTTTATATTTACGAATGCGTAATGTTTGTGCGAAACAACTTAAACTTATTTAAACATCTTAAATCAACGCGTAATAAGCACAAAATTAATATTCCTATGAGAAATACAGCGTTACTCTCTAATAGCGCACTATGTATGGCTCCAATGATCTATAACCACTTGCCAAAAGAATTAATAAAAACAAATGAAACGCTTATTTTCAAGCATGAATTAAAATGCTTGTTATTGGACAAGGCGTATTACAACATAAATGAGTATTTGACTGACAAATTTTAATATAAATTTTTATACTTGACTGTCTTAAATTATATTCACATAACTATTATTATTATGATGATTTGACATTATTATTTTTATATTCATTATGACATTCAATTTTATGACCTAATAATTTTATCTTGTGTACAATATTAACAAACAAGTCTGACCGTGAATAGCTTTATATAATGACTTATAACTTGTGACATTTGCTTAGTGTGTATTCTAATTTTGTAAAACTGTGGTAGGGTAGTGCCAAATATGTTGTTATTGTAACAAATTTTAATGATCTCTTCAATTTCAATCTAATTTTAAGTGATGCATTGTTTGATTGATTTAAATGTAAATTCGTATCCATAGTATGTAAGTGCCAAATTTGCATGCCGAAAGGTAGTATAATGGCGAACCATCTTTCTACATGACACCTGTAACTTTGTAAACCCATTATACGCAAAAAATACTAATAAATAAATAAATAAATAAATAAAGTATAAAAGTTATTTTTAACGTTATTGCAGCTGTCAGAGCAAATAAACGCATGGACCTGCCAGCTGCCAGAAGTCACACCGTAGACTTTTCTCTCGCGTAAAGTCTGTCGTCTGCACAGGCCTTTACCGCCGACTTATTAAATATAGTGAACAGTTGAATGATTAGAGGTTAGGTATTGATTTCAATTCTGTCTCGAGGCGAGTAGACGAGAATCCGCTCGGATTTATTGCCTTCTTTATTGCTTTAGAATTGAAACCGCACTGATCAATGAACGGGTTATTTGCTAACACTGTATCGGAGCTTAAGGAAATCTGCGAAGATAAAATACTATAGATAATGCATAGACTAAAATTGTTATTTTATATGCGGCTATCGAACTCTCCGTTGAAGTCAGGGCTTTATCAATCAGGAAAGAACCCGCTTGTTCACCTACTTTGCATGTGTGTGGCGTGTTTTATGTTGGATCTATGCTCCAACTAGCAGGCCATCTATTTCAGGTCGATCTCCGTCGTCTTGGTAGTAAGTAGTGCGTCAAACGTCAATACAAAAATATTTATTTATTTTTAAACCCCGATAAAAAACTGATAATCTTCAAATGTATGAAGAAATGTTTTTGAATCATAGCTAATAACAATCTAGATCAAGTCACCTTTCAAAAAAAAATTTATTCAAAATTGGTTCAGCCGTTTGGGAGCTACGATGCTACAGACAGACACATAGATACACACGTAAAACTTATAATACTACTCTGTATGCGTCCGAAGTAAATAAAAAAACAAAAAACAAATTGCGCTTTAGTAAATTGTAGAAATTCTTTGGAAGCAGTTGGCCGTGCGAATGGAGTTAAACTGCTCTCGTGACGTCATAGTAACTACAAAAAATGTGGCACGCTGGGTTTTTCATGCAAGTTGACGTGCTCGCAGTGTCTACCCTGGTAAAGATCTGTAATTGAAACTTTACAACGTGCGAAGTTAAAAGTTCAAGGGAGTGTTTTAGTACTTGTATGTGATTAATAGCGACTAGGAAATTGCAATAGTGAATTTGCATATAAAAACTTTAAGGATGCGCAATATTTCCTTTTAAATAGAAATATATTTTTTTAACCCCCGACGTAAAAAGACGGGTGTTATTAAATTTACGTATATGTCTATGTAGTAGCTGCGTCTGTCTGTTGTACCGTAGCTCCCAAACAGCTAAACCGATTTTGATTTAGTTTTTGTTTGAAAGGTGACTTGATCGAGGGAGCTATGATTTGAGAAAACCTGTTCAGTCGTTTGAAAATAATTAGTATTTTTTTATTGAGATTTAAAAAAAACAATTTATACTTGTTCCCGCCGTGGTAGCCCATTTGGGAGACCGCTAGCTTGAAAGCGTGAGATCGCAGATTCAAACCCCGGGCCCGGCTCAAACCAATGAGCTCTTTGGAGCTTATGTACGGATTTTCATACCACTGGCTTTTCGGTGAAGGAAACATCGTGAGGAAACCTGCATACGTACTTACGGAGAAGAAATTCAATGGCGTATGTGAATCCACAAACCCGCACTGGGCCAGCGTGGTGGATATGGCCAAATCACCCTTTCGGGGGTAGGCTAAAAGTCCAGCAGTGGACTGTTAAAAAGGCTGATTATGATGATGATGATTTTATTATAGAAACTGACGTGGTTTTCACACATTTTATTTATATTACACGGGAATTATTCACGTAAGATTAAACTTGTCACTCCGACTATAGTTTCAACCGCATTAGGCAGTCTTTTTCAAGGTGAATGCATGCGAGCGGCTGCGTCTCGCTTGGCACACATGATGATGATGACACTTGTTTTCTAATATGTCCGCGTTTGCCAACTTAGCTGGAACCTATTGACTTAGATAAGAGCCAGGTTGTATCTGCACAAGGCCAAGTTTTACATTCGAGACACTTTCAATATTCATAAATCAGTCTCCTTTCAATGCAGATCGTGACTCTCAAAGCTTTTCAGCGTGATCTATCAAACTCGATCTGTCATAGATAGCTATCAGCTTGTAGTGGGGTAATTGTGCAAGGTACTAATGGAACTCAAATGCTTGGAATACTAGCGTGTCACGCCGCGACCCGCTGCCTACTTCACTGAAATGCCAGTCGGCACCTAAGATCAGACAAACAGGGGAGATATGCCTTAGTACTCGGACCAAAATAAAATGAATGGACGGGCCCAGAAGAAGCGCATTTTTGAAGATTACAAAGTGAGCGCCGGCGCTCACTTCGTTTCAGTCGGTCTCTAGCCGTAGGACGTGCGACACGTGACTCTTGTTACATGATAACGAAACATCTGACAAAATTATGTCTTCGTGTGCTTTCCCGAAGTGTAATAACACAACAAACAACCGCTATCTATTTTTTGTAACAAATGTACTGTACATGGTTATAATTAGGTGTTGAAGTATATGTCCGACGGTTTGACTCGTTTTTACTGAGAAAGTTCTATGGTTATGGCCCGTTCATTCATTTTATTTTCGTCGAAGCCTTGGTACAATTATTTTTCGCGTTCTAACGTCTCCGTGTTTCTCCCTTTTTTTTCACTATAACAAACGCAAAAACTATAAGTCAGTGTTGTAATCACATAATCACATATCTACTGGAGATCTCGCGATTCGCAATTCTTTCTCACATTATGTCGAGGCGCAGGAAGCGTTGTTTGCACGGACGATTAAATTGCTTAATTAAAGACAACATCAATCAGTCCCGACAAACAGCGACATTCGGAGCGCGGCGCAACAAATATATAATGGCAAATGTCCTACACACCCAGCAATGCTATCCATTGCTATACTATAGTTTCTGCAACTGCATATCCAGCGTCGGCCCTGGGGCACAGAAGACATAATAGACACAGAAGGTTCACTCCGCGAAGAAATTTAAATAAATAAGGACTCTATTTACGAGGCATTAAAGTAGCAATTCAACTTGTACAGCGCTGCATACCGCTCGCTATATTCACCTAGAAGGCCGCCCTCTTTCTATCACGTAGCTCTATCTCTCCTGGGCCCTGATTCCGGAACTTTAACACGCACGTAACGCGCCGCGTTAAGTTAACCTCTTAAAATTTGGACTCTATTCCCTAGGAATAAAGACTTTTAAAAGTAAACTTAACACGGCGCGTTACGTGCGTGTTTGTAGTTACAGAATCAGGGCCCTGACGCGCCACGTGTAACGTTAGGGTTGTCTTCTTGATATTTACACAGAATCACCATCATCAGCCAGTAAATGTCCACTGCTGAACACATGCCTCCCTCTTCGAGAGGGGTATTACACAGAATACTTATTAGTATTTACGGAACACGTACATTATTTGTAAACAGCATAAAATTTCGATTTTTATTCCGAAAAAAAGATCGATTCCTGTAAGGTAGATTTCAGAAATGAAACGCGCCGAGAGGCGATCTCTCTCTACCCTGATGTCCCTGATCAAAGGCTAGGGCCGGCGCTGTGTATATCCGAGGTCTTAAGTAAGTTGTCACAGTAAAAACTAATAAAGATACTGCGCTTTCATCGCACAATAATTTGGTTTGGATGGTTTGGATGGTACATCGGACTAGGCTAACGTTTGACCGCGATCTCGCCTGTTGGAAAGCGAAGATGCGTTCGAAGATGGAGCACGTTTGCCCAGTAATAACCTATCAACCCTAGACTTGAACACTCCAAGATTGTAATGCTGCGGAAACACAGACAGGGGCAAGGCGTTCCATTGTTTTGCTGTTCTAATTAAGAAAGAGGAGTCAAAACGCTTGGTGCAAATAAATGGCATTTCGACCAAGTAAGGGTGACGCCTTGCCGTTCGTCTGGACGTCCGGTAATAAAAAGGTGATGGGGGAACAAGTTCGTGAAGTTCCGTTGCACACTCTCCACATGTAAACACAAAATAATTTCATGGAAAGCTTTTCAGTTACGATGAAAACGAGAACTAGAAATGAGCAGTGCCAGTTGTAAGCTATCGAGCCACAAGACAAAGTACAATAGAATGTATGGCCACTTCTAGGCATGTTATGTACAAAGCGGGTACGGGTGCAGGTCTATACGGGTGTTCGTTGAGACGACGGACTTATTCAAGAGTGTCATTGTACTCATCACAGAAAAGAGAAAAAAAATCGTACCTACTCATCATTCACACCTCCAAAATGTGGAATGAGCTACCTAACGTGGTGTTTCTGAGAGAAGCTGCAAGATGGGGTTCTTCAAAAGGAGAGTTAATCTAGTCCTAATGGGTCGGCAACGTATTTGTAATGCCTCTGGTGTTACAAGTATCCATAGGCGACGGGGACTGCTTACCATCAGGCAAAAAGGAACCCTTATAGGATCACTTCGTTGTCCGTCTGTCTGTCAATACTCAAGAGAATCAAAACCTTATATGGTAGGTACTTCCCGGTGACCCAGAATAATGAAATTTGGCAAGAAGTAACCTCTCACAGGACATAATATATGTATAGAGAAAAAATCCGAAAGTTATTAATTAAAAGTTAGATAACAAAAATAAAATGTTTTGGGAGTGATATGGGATTACGTGTTTGCCGACTACAAAGTTAAGTATGACCATATTGTCCATCTTTCATAATTTTTCGTCGAAATTAGATTCCCGGGATGGATGAACTACCTACAATCTACATACATATTTATTAAGTTTGTACGGAACGCTCAGGGTGCGAGTCCTACTAACACTTGTCCGGTTTTTTTTCTTCAGGTTTGGTCTCTTATTTTAAGTAGTTTATAATGATGAGCACAATTATATTTTCGAATATGTCCGTCGTCAAACCGAACATCCTGTATAGCGGTGCCTTTTTTAGCTTCGCTTTGTACGGTTTGGTGGATGTCCCCACACCCCGTATAGCGGTGCCTTTGTAGCTTCGCTTTGTACGGTTTGGTGGATGTCCCCACACCCCGTATAGCGGTGCCTTTGTAGCTTCGCTTTGTACGGTTTGGTGGATGTCCCCCTTGCAAGCCGTGTTAAATTACACGACGGTACTCTACATATCGGCTCGATGATCAACTCTGATACCGTTAAAGAGCTGCAAAAACTCTAATTTCGACGTCCGGTGTTTAATATTCGTGAATATTTAATTTGTATTCATAAAACTTGTGAATGGCTGGGATCGTACGATTTTTAAACAGGTTTGTACACATTTATAATCTGTGATAAGATTCAATTAATGTGTCTCGGGTTTGTTTCAATTTGATGTGGTAGAATATTTATAACGTTTTTTTAGGACTAATAAGCTTACGTTTGATCGCCAACTCGCCTGGTGTTAAGCAATGATGCGGTCTACGATGGAGAACGCTTGCCTAGAAGAAACCGATTCATTCGTGATTTGAAGACACCCAGATTGCCTTGATTTTCCTTATTCGTCTGACCTGAGGCTATAACTCTATTGTGATGATAATGATGATGATGATGTGGCAATGGGCAGGCCACATCGCTCGAAGAACCGATAACCGATGGGGAAGAAAGGTTCTTGAGTGGAGCCCACGAACCGGAAGACGCAGCGTAGGTAGGCCTCCCACTAGATGGACCGACGACATAGTGAGAGTCGCTGGCATCCAGTAGATGCAAAAGGCAGGATGTCGTTCAGTGTGTAGGTTAAAGGGGGAGGCCTATGTTCAGCAGTGGACGTCTTCTGGCTGATGATGATGACCATCTCAGCGGACAGTACTTGCGTGCAACGGTATCACAGAACCGGACACGGTTCCCATGTGACCTGCGGGCTGACGCGCTCGTGCACTTAGCATGCAACAGCACAGAAACTACCACATTTGCAACTGATTCATTTAGGTTGGACCGCGCTCCTGTCTGTCAAGCACCACGCGACAGGAATGGCTAATAACGTCGGGTTACCGGTCACAAGGTAAATGATACGACAAATTATACAGGGTTACGCATATACACTGTTCTAACCCAACGGGGCTGTGTGAACTTGGCAACCGAAAATGAAAAAAAAAATTTAGTAAAACTATTTTATTTTTGATTAATTAAAAAAAAAATTGTCCCCCTAAATTGACAGCCAAAAGGAGGTGATTATTATAACAACTTTTACTATGGCACCAACCCTGAAATCACGCAAAATTATCAACGTTTTCCCTTATAAATAGTAGCCCATGTGCTAATCTAGAATATATAAGTTAGGATATAATTCAAGTGGGATGTAGTGTACATCCCACTTGAATTATATCCTAACTCGACTATTGAACACCTGACATCTAGATTTTAGACTGATCTTTCGTCTATCTATAGTAATCATTAGTGAGGTTTTATTTTGGGTAGGTAGGTATACCAACCGGCCCTTTTGGAGATCGATCGGGGAGGCCTATGTCCAGCAGTAGAAGTCCTACGGCTGAAATGATGAGGTACATAGGTTCTTGTGCAATATCGCCCAGCGCGCGTCTAGCATGCCCGGGCGCAATTAACGAGAATTAACTAACGCGTACGGAATACCGCGCGCCGCTTGAAATGCCGACCGGCTCCTCTAGGAATCCCAGTGTTTCCTTTAATCAGACATCGCGAGGCGCATATTTGTTCTAATGAAAGAAGCAAACTGATGTTTGTTGAATGGAGGCGGGGAGAGAGGACGTTTCTATAATTAGGATTAAGACCAATACTCAAAACTCTTGGAAGAATCACGTAAATACAGCTTAGACTTATCAATAGATACAAAACCATATCCGTCCCTTTTGAATTCTTTGTTCGATCTTGTGAACTAGATCATGGTATAATAATATAATCCGCCAGGTATAGCAAAATGACCACGTGGGCGTCCCGCAATGATGTCATCATTACACGTACACGTGCATAAGCAAGAGCAGAATAAGTAATTTTCGAGGGAGATGACGATACACCACGTAACAGCTGATTGAATAAAGTGGCAACTGGACAGTGACGTCATAGCGGGACCACTCCCAGATTGCTAGACCTTGTTTTCTTGGATCATGAGCTAGATGATAAACATGTGGTCAATTACATATCAATTGTGCCAATATAATCTGGTGGTCAATTTGATCTCACTGTTGAACATTTTGACAGGGATTGTAGAAAATTAGGTACTCCAATGTAGACATAGCTAATTTAGATACATGACGAAATAATTTAGTTCCACATCATAAAAACAACAACATAAATGAATAGATCCGTATTAGCATAACCAAGTAATTTCTGCGCTGCTGTTTACTTACATACTAACCCAACACCACAGTGCTCTAGCGTTTCAACAACTGGATTACATACCTGAAACCAAAATACATCAAAATTAACAAAAATCACAAAGGCTTAGAAATATAAATGTAATGAAAGGGTAATATTTGACCAAAGAGAGCAAACAAGGAGAAGATAATGGATGGACTTGTCCTAATTCGAGAAAATAACCAAAAGCGTGTACCGAGTGCGTGCCAACACGATGTCACGTAAAGATCATGCCTTAGATGGTAGACAATAGAAACCCAAGAGATGGAGTAAACCGAGGCGAGCAGAGATCACGTACAGATAAGAGGAGGCAAACAACGCCAGCCTGGGCTCATTGGGCTCTACAAACAGACGGCCGGACCGCGTGTTTGCACTGCGCTTTACGCGTCCGCACCACAAATATTTGAACACAATTTGAAGGCACAACGCCCTCCGTCAATTAGCCAGCTTAACAGCGGAGACAGGATAATCCCGCTAAGTTAAAAGTCCTACAAGAAAACTTTACGACCGAGTCTAGAGCTAAATATGAATTTCAAAAGCACCGCAAGAGTAATGCATTTGGAGCTGAATAAAAACAAGCACTGCAGTACTATGTTAATGCGTCCAATCGCGCGCATCTCGGACGGGAGCGAGCGTGCGCACGCGCACTCCGTTCTGGCATCTAGATACGCGGCGCCGCACATCGAGCCGTATTTGCTATTCTGCCCTGTCCGCGGCCGAACCCTGCATGGCGCCGACGCTCTTGTTAATCCTCTGTCCATCGCACAATACCTCCGCCAAAAAGAAAACCAACCGCAGACCGCCACGGCGGCGGGCACGGCCAAATAAGAACAAACCTACTCAATATATATCGACCGACCATATTTCTATATTCCGATTCGATTAAACACAATAGCAGGTCAGACTCCATGAATAATGCCTTGTGTGAACAGCTGCTATATCACGTTTGGTATCGTTCTTTCTTCACTTGATTCTAGTGAAACATAACAGGTTACATTTAACGAACTCCGAAAGCTGTAGGCATAGGTCGTTAACATTACTGCTTCTTTGTTCTGTAAGAATGCCACATAAAGTTGGCTTCAGTCGTGCATATAGTAAAAACAGTTGTCGTAAAAATGTGGCTTTTATATTTTCGAGAACATTACAATTTTTCTTGCACGAAACAGGAATAAAACTTTGACAGAAGACACGATCAAGATCGGCGCGGGCTCGGTTAAATTCCCGGCTACAAACGGAGAGGTGAGAAATGGCCCAGGAGAAAAACGAACTCAATATACAAAAATGTGGAGATCAAACCCTTGTAGGAATGTTAGTGACCACACCGGCGGGATTTAAGGAGACACGTCCTTATTAAGAGCGCCTTTGAAGCACCGCACGGACCGCGTGCCGTATTACCAATTACCATAATAAATTAAACAGAGCTCCGAACGTCACAGCCCCAGACTAGAACGCAGTCACACGAGTCGATACAAATATGTCGTTTCGAACCAAAATGGATATGGCATTAGGAAATCCATAGGAATTCTTAGATATCGGCCCACCTGAAGCAGCGAGATATAATTTCATTGTCCGCCAGAAATAGGCAGTTACAAAATGCCTTGTTATTCGTACAGAGACGCAATAAACTACGAGTAGACTTAAAAGGAGCTGTCCGAATCCGTGATCGGAACGTAAACAGGGTGTTTCCGCGCACATGTCGACTGCCTGTTCCCGGAAAAGATGAATCCAGCTCTTTGAGTAACCCAACACGCCTTCAGCTTTCTTATTTCTCACTTCACGGGGATCTTCCGTAGAAGGGCATATGGTTTTCCTTCCATACATATATTTTATTCATGCTTCCTACTTCAAGGATGGGCTTCAAGAAGAAATTTGAGGCTAACCGACAATTCTATTTAGACAATAAATATTTTTCTTAATAGAATAAGTGGCAAACAAGATACGGGCCACCTGATGGTAAGTGGTCACCGCTGCCTATAGACACCTACAATACCCGGGGCATTGTTAGTGCGTTGCCTACCTTTGAGGACTTTATTCACCCTTCGTTTGAAGCAGTCCAAATTATACTTCGGAGGAAAAAAAACGAAGGTGGTAAGCTATTCCACAACTTACAGGTACGTGGCAGAAACAATCGATCAAATCGAACAGTGCGAGACTTCCACGCATCTATAATGTGCGGATGGCATTTCTGGCGATGGCGGCCGGTTCGGTGGTAAAACCGGGATGGAGGGATAAGATCAAAAAGTTCATCAGAGCATTCCCCGATATAATATATTCTATTCTATTCAAATAGAATATAGCTAAATGCAAAGAACGGAGGTTTTACCCATAAACTAAAATTTCACAGAAACGACAACCTGCGCCACTACAGCGTGGTTATAGTAATAACCGAGCGCACACAAATGATTTATCGAGAAAAGAATCCCCGGTGTGATATATAGCGCGATCTAACCCCAGCGCGGCACAGGCCCATCCCACCATTTATAGTTCGAGATTTATAGATGCTGATCCATAAAAATATTGAGAAATATCCAATAAAACTGGTCTGATGCCCCGTGACGGCGTTACTTATATCACTGATGGTTTACGATCAAAAATATATAATTTTAATCGGATTATTGAGGTCTCTTCGATTTCTATAGTGTCGGCTGGTTATTAATGTGGGACCTTCCAATAACTGAGTAAGGTAAGTGCAGATTAGGCCGCGTTGGAGAACCTATTGTGTATTGTACGGTGGTATTTATATTACGTCCGGTGCGGCGCGAAATTCGCACTTCCCGCGGCGAAAACGAACAAAAAGGAGTGTAAAACGCGCCCCTTCCAATGTACTGCGCGGAAAAGAACACGAATGCGAGGATCTTTCAACAAGTGGCGATGGCGTGCGAACGACTCATTAGTGCCCGGAAACAGCAACTAGCACCATAATTGCGGATACATTGCAATTTTACACAAAAATTACGTGTAGGTACGTTGCTAATTTCAGCTTACTCATTTTGTTAAGGTTTCTACATAACGCGACTGATAACGAGCAATAATTCATAAATTAGCCGTATAGTATACTAGTAGGCCGCCCCTGCTTCGCACGGGCGAAGCCGGGATATATAGTCTATGTCAACCGGGGATAGTGCAGCATCCCAACAGTGAAAAATTTTTTCAAATCGGTTAAGTAGTTTCGGAGCCTATTCAATGCAAACAAACAATCAAATCTTTCCTCTTTATAATATTTTTTTTTGTTTTTTTTTTTTAAATATAATAGTATGCAAACAAGCGACGGGCCACCTGATGGTAAGTAGTCACCGTCGCCTATGGACACCTACAATACCCGGGGCATTGGCGGTGCGTTGCCTACCCTCTATTCACTCCTCGCTTGAAGCGATTGAGGTTATATGTTGGAGGAAAAACCGAAGATGGTAAGCCATTCCACAACTTACAGGTGCGTGGCAGAAACAATCGATCAAATCGAACAGTGCGAGACTTCCACGCATCTATAATATGAGGATGGCTTTATTATTAGTATAGATTGCAAACAATTTCAGCAACATCGAATTATCTTCTAATTTTAACCAACTACAGGGAGGCTCTCAATTCAATTTTACAAGCTTTCATCTTGCAAGTTGAATTAGAAACAGTTCCTCCGAATCAATTTTGCTGAAAATTTATATGCACATTTAGTTCTGGTGACAATATAATACCCAATATTGGTACATTTTCAAACTGGCCCCCGCCAGAAGATCGCGCCGGATGGTGTAAATTTTTTGTCGAAATTAATAATAATAATACGGTTATCAAATGAGAGGGCTTGAAAAGTAGAAAACTAATAGAAAACGATAAAGTGAGTTTCTAAATTCAATATGGCCGCCGCTTCAAGACGCTGTATTAAATTTTCTTTGCTAAATGAAAAGGCTTGTTTTTAAAAAAGTTTTTTTTTTTACGGTTTACTTATTATTATTTACATACGCCGATTACTCGAATATTTGTGAACCGAATTACGTGTATCTTTTATATTATATCGAGAAAGCTCTCAAGTCGAACCCAAAAAAGAGAATCATTAACTTTAGTTCAGTAATTTTTCAAACAGTTCAATGTTATGTAAGTAAACATCCTTGTAACTCATACTGAATTAAACCTTATTATATGAATTATTATTTTTATGCCATATGCGGCAAACAAGCAGACGGGCTGCCTGATGGTAAGCAGTCACCGTCGCCTATGGATACTTGTAACACCAGAGGCGTCACAAATACGTTGACGACCCTTTAGGGCTCGATTAACTCGATAATTTTGAAGTCGGCGTTTTAAATAGATAATTATTAAGACCAAAGTTTTGAAACAACTAACTCCGTGCTCGGACTCAGCACCTCTACACGTAGCCAAGTTATTTATATGGTCGTCTTAGCACGTCCAGCTACAATCTGTAACGGCATCGCTAAGTACGTTCTTATGTAGTTATTAAAGTTTATTGCAAGTCCTCTCCGTGGGGCGCTATTCTCGCGAACTACGCATACAGTGCTACACGGCTTACAATCAACGTGGTCGAAAGTGGAACTACACCAACCAGCCGGGGCGCGTTCAATTAGATTGTCTGGCGATCGCTCCATCGCACCCGTTCAATAAGCCAGCGTGTTTCACACAGCGTCATTCAAAAAGATCGTCGATCGTCGTCGGGCGATAGCACTCGTCACACCGTAAAATCGGTGGGTGAACACACAGAAAAGAGAAGTAAATAGAACGGATATGAGAAGGAAAATCTGTTGCCAGGTATTATGACAGAATCTTGCTTGAACATTCTCATTTATGTCAACGCATCGAACTCCGCATCCAAAGAACTTGGACCTTACCTTTTTGGGTTACGTTTCAAAGTTCTTTGTCCGCATCACAACTGCTAACTGATTTCAAATAACTGACGTTTCGTTTATATGGGTGCAACTGGCTACAAAAAAAATCTTACAAAAATGCCTTGACAGCCGTTCTAATTTAAACAATTATTTTTTCTTTTCTGTGGGTGAACATCACGCCGCTGTCAGTTTGATCATAACTTCAACTTCAACTTTTAATTTAACGGCTTTTGTGGAGGAGCCACCATAATTTCGCCCATTCGCCAATGTTACGTATTGAGATAGACCACCAAACGAAGGAGATTGGCCGGTGAGCACAATGGTGATTATAATTCCAACGTGAATTTGCCATATACATTATTCATCATTATATAGTTTTTAATTTATCTGTGAGGAACCAAGCGGAACCGGAAAAACAACAGGAGTCGCTCCGTACCGTTTAGTAAGGTCGGATGAATATCATAGACAACCGGTTGACGTTCGTCCGACGAAAATCAAACAGAGTGTGTTCTACCTGAACGCAGCCCAGGCTTAGCACGGGACGTGGACAAAGTGTCTTTCCACCGTTTTTATTCTGCGAGAAACATTTTTTTTTATATAGTAATAAGCTTGCGCGTGGCCGGCAACTCGCCTGATGTTAAGCGATGATGCGGTCTACGTTGGAGCACACTTGCTTAGAAGAAACCGATTCACTCGTGATTTGAAGACGCCCAGATTGTAGGAAGAAGAGAGAGAAGAAGAGCAGATTGTATGGAATACGCGTACGCTAAAATATGTACATATTCTGTAGTTTTGTCGCGTCTACGTGCAGATAAAAACGGTGGTAAGACATTTGTCCACGACTCGTGCTAGGCCTGCTGTCTTCTTATTTGGTTAATAAATAGGTACATATTTGATTAATTTAGCTTTATTTTTCACTATACCTACTGCCGCTCAAACTATTAGTAAACCAAGTTAACCGCACGAGTTGAAGTCAAAGGGGACGTTAGAAATTTACATTCTCAACGTCCTTACTAGCAAAGTCAGTGGGACGTCGGGAACAAGTCATTTTCTCTTTGATAAAGAGACAGACGTAGGAACATCACTCTCATCCACCTACAATGCTACAATGTATCTAGGGTTGCCAACTTAATATATTTTTTTGTAATATCGAGGCTATTACTTCAAACTTGGGGTTTGCCAAAAAGCGATGGAGCGCAGCATTCTAAGAATCAAAAGGACAGACCGATTCCAAAACACGACGCTGCACTCAATTACGGGAATCGCTGATGTTGGCATCAAAGCTGCCAAATTAAAGTGGGTTTGGGCGGGACACGTGGCCAGGATGCACCCTGATAGATGGACCCAGAGGATCACACAGTGGGTGCCTGAAAACGGACGAAGGAGCCAAGGCAGGCCTAGAAAACGCTAGCGCGATGACCTCGACACGTTCCAAATACAGTGGTCAAGTCTGGCGGGTGATCGCACTGTCTGGAAAGAAATGGGGGAGACCTTTGCCCAGGAGTGGGACAGTAAAGGATAATAAAAAAAAGGGCATGCTTCATATATAGTCTAAAAGCAGCGATCAGTTTACGCTAAAACACGCTGAATATATTATACCTATTGCTTAATAATATTTTTATCCAAACTCAATATGGTAGTTTTTAGAATTATAGTATTCAGACTTCTAATATATATACGGATACTATTTTGTGTGCAAGGGTTGGCAACCCTAAGTATACCCCGTGTCGCACTATAGTTACTCGTATACGCGGCAGTCGCGACAGAACAATGCGTCGAGAGGATTGCAATTTATTGCGCGTCCCGCAGAGCTCCGCGTTCACATGCTACACCTGAATCTACACAAGAACAACATTTTTTTGTACAAATTTAAAATCAACGCTGCAGACGCGAAAATCGTTTGCAAGAATTCGCAATAAATTCCGGCCTCACACTTTTTTGGTTGAACGACTCTCGTATCTCGAGGTCTCGACACTTCAGAAGATTTTAAGGCGAAATGATAGACTTACATACTTACTTACGAAACGTACACTTGTTTGACGGTAATGCTTGCATACTCGGCATGCGCGCTTTCAAATATTTTCAATGTCAATTTTTTCTTTATATTCTACAAATAATCTTACGCTTTTACAATAAAACTGCGATCACTAAAGTACTTGTTTGATTATTAGGATTACTCACAATTTTTTAAAATAAAAATTTCTTCTATTGAAAATTAATGAAAGTTGATTCCATCCATCGAAGGGAACGTAAAAACGGGTGTTTTTTTTTTTTTATGTACGATTTTTTTCTATCGAGCCAAATTTGTTTAATCGTGTATCGGTGAACACATCCGAATAAAATATTTCAAGAACATTTATTACACATAAAGAAATAATGCCAATTAATCGATTTTAAAGGTCTACTTTTGAATTTTGAGTTCTAAAGGGTCGGCAACGTATTTGTGATGCCTCGTGTGTTACAAGTATCCATAGGCGACGGTGACTGCTTTCCATCAGGCAGCCCGTCTGCTTGTTAAGCTATGGCATAAAAAAAAAAAAAAAATCGTTCGTATTCGTCGTCAAATTTGAAGCATATTTCGTACTAAGTTTAGTCGTGTTTACCACAAACGCTACTATGTAAAGACAGTCTGACAATATTTATTCATGTTTGTCTCCTCGCGGGACAGAATGAGGGAAGGACATAAAGGAATAATTCCTAATAACACTAAAGAAAAGTAATTCTCAATATCGACAGTAGCCAGAGGCCTGGTTACAAATGAAATACAGACATTACCGATAATGACCCTTTAGCCCGAGCCGATAGGTGCTGCAGCGGCTGTGATCGTCGGAATTAGTATCGGCAACGATTGCAATGCATCAAGCCCACGAAATCTGCCCACTCGATACACAAATTGCAATAATTTAACGTTGCTTGACACTGGCCTGCATAATAATTGTGCAGTGCTGCAACTGGACTGGGCGCAGGTTACTGACAGCCCGGAATCCAGTTACAAATAGACTGCTACTACTGGATGCACTAGTTGCGTAACGCGGTTTCACCCACGTGTACATTCCTTCAGGAACATTACTCTTTTCCAGGATAAAAAGTATCCCATGTCAGTCCGGCCTTCAAACTAGGGTTGCCAACATTTTGTACAAGAAATAAAATGTTTTGAAAATTTAAAAATGTATATATACAGGGCTTCTGGTAATCAGTTAACATTCTCTTAAATGCGACATCAAAACAAACAAGTATTGTTCTACGAATTTTCGAAATACGAAAAAAAAAAAACATTCACTCCCGATAAAATATATGACCAGCAGTTTTTTTTTTCTCGAATTTGGATTATTCGTAGAACAAAAGTTGTTTGTTTTGACGTATTGAATACGATTTCGATAGCCCGTTGGTCCAGTTGGTAGTGACCCTGCCTTCTGAGCTTGGGGGCGTGGGTTCGATTCCCACCTAGGACAAACATTTATGTGATGAACATTTGTGTTTGTTCTATATCTGGGTGTAAATATCTATTTAAGTATGTATTTAAAACTATATATGTATGTATATCAGTCTCTGGCAGCCATATCACAAGCTTTGCTTAGTTTGGGGTCAGATGACCGTGTGTGAAAAAAAAAAATAAAAAAAAATGTCCCGAATATTTATTTATTTATTTACCTTTAGAGGATGCTAACTGATTACCAGTAACCCTGTACAGAGCGTTCAGTTCCTACAGTTGCATTCTCTAAACAAATCCAAAGTCATCGAGTGTACAAGAGAACTAATAATTGCACCGGATCATTGCAAGTATGTGTAATGATAATGACAAAACGTTTGCGGCTATTAAACCCTCAGATTACAACAAGCGGGCAGGGAAGCATTACATGGAGGATTCTCACTGCCTGCGTCTACACCACAGTATATAAATCAAAACAGTCGACCAACTGCGAGAAAACGAGAGCAATCGCGTGGGGTGTTAAGGGCCTCTTATACCAAATATGACGGTTTTAAATCAATTTTTTTCAGTTAAATTACAATATATGAGCTGGAAAAAAATACATGTCACAGATACATATGTGTTTGAGTTTATGATTTGGTTCAAAACACGATGAAATAAACTTTCATCGATAAAAAAAAACTGAAACATAGTCGACTTAGTTTATTTTTTTCATTTTTTGCTCTAATGAAAGCTCGTAACAACCTGGAAATTGCATGTACTGAAAGGCAATTTTATTCAACATTCTTTTTTTTTGGATAGATTTTTGATAGTGAATAGTGTCGTTTTTTAGTGAAATTAAAAGCGTAAAAAGGACGCGAGAATTTTGTCAATTTTGGCGCGCCGCGTTCAGTGCCGCGCCAGGCGTCATCGAGGTCGGACCTATGCTCGTTTTTGTCGTTGCACTCCCCCCGCGGGCGTCCTGACTCTAGCATGGCGTCGCTATAACTTGGCGGGGGCTGAGGGAGCGTTTTGTTGCCTACGCGACTCGGATAACCGCCCGTTAAGGGCGAGACACGTCTATAGCAGTACCCAATTGCATACATCGCGCTTAGATATACGTAGTATAGTAATAAATCGTTGCATCGCGTCTTAGTAGCTTGGTACACAAAACCAGGGCTGATGTGTTTCGTTTTTGCGCACATACCAAAATGGTTCGTACAACTTATTTACGTACATATTAGATTATTTAAATCAAAGTACAGTGGATTAAGATCAATTTATAGAAAATAATTAAAGAATTTTCACACCACGTTTACTACAATAAATCATTTTCTATTTCATTTTCATTTCACACAAGGAATAGAGGTGAAAGCTCGATAGAAGAAAAAATCACAACGAGTTACACTGTGACAGGATCTGGGCTTATTCGCTATTTTTAATATATAATAATACGGTGAGGGGTTGGCAATTTTTGCCGCAATATTTTTTTGCTACTTATTTTTAAATAATTATCCCTACATCACTACATAGTATAAAACAAAGTCGCTGTCGTTGTCAGTCCGTCCCTATGTGTGCTTAAATCTTTAAAACTACGCAACGGATTTTGAAGCGGTTTTTATAAGACGAGCGCAGAAACGTTGCCGGATCGCAGGCTTGATCGGTACTGACGTGACACTCAGTGCTTTCAGTGGGCGTGTCTTTACATAAGACGTTTTCATCAGATGTAGTGACTGAACACGTTCGCCCTACATTAAATGTCTAGTTATAGAAATTCTTTGTTTCGACGTAAGCGGCATTTCGCGCAACATCGAAGACGTTGGCTCACTGTATGGTTTTTACACTGTGTCTATACTGTGATGCGACAGGCTCAGGTCCGACGTGAATGAGTGCGTACTCGAGTACTCACGCCGGCGAGCGCGAGAAACGAGAAACTGCAACACTTCATTACAAGTGAGCGTAATGACAAACCCCCCGCGGCTCCCAGAACCTCTGATTTATGCTGCAGCCGCACCCAGCCGGGGCGGAAACAGGAGATTACCTCTGATTCCCATGCTAGTGCAATCACTTTATTTCTTAAATACTTCGCGTGACGTTTAAAAACGTGTTATAATTAGATAGACGATACAGAAAATAATTATTACTATAGTAATAATATAATAATATTCGGGACATTTTTGCACACACGGTCATCTGACCCCAAACTAAGCAAAGCTTGTGATATGGCTGCCAGAGACTGATATACATACATATATAGTTTTAAATACATATTTAAATAGATATTAACAACCACAAATGATGATGAACAAACACAAATGTTCATCACATAAATGTTTGTCCTAGGTGGGAATCGAACCCATGCCCCCAAGCTCAGAAGGTAACCTACTTTTTTTTATACATTAAAATAGTAGAATAATATAGATTTTTCTTCTTCTCAATAACGCCATAAAACGCGCAAACCCTTAAGTGACACTATATGGAGTTTACACTATATGTTTAAATGATAAAGTAACCTTTTTTGGCAATCTCCGCGGGTCCATCAGATAATTTTGCTGTAAATTCCATTTTAGACGTTGTTATACGGCAATTTTTCAATGCAATGACGGAGCTTTCACATTACCATCGAATTGAAAACGCTACGAGCATGCAAAGCGAGTGCTCGATAATGTGTTCAGACTGCAGGGACGTTATTCAAGCGGCAAATGAGACAGGACTCGTTTAACAAGCAGTAATATCAATTTAGAGTAATCTCGGCCCCTGGCCAATTGTGTATTACCATTTACCATCTATCGAGCCCGCATTCACTGCGTCATGCACTTACACGTACAAGTCACTGGCTTGCGAGTTGTTCAATACTTTGACGATATTGCTGTTGGCATTTTTAGAAATGGTAAATTAACTATCTACATATTTAAAAAACGGACTTCAAAATGCAAAGACATCATCACCATCATCATCATCAGCAGCAGTAGCTAGAAAACGTCCAGTGCTGAACATAGGCCTCCCCCTTGAACTTCACACTGAACGACAGCCTGGCCTGCATCCACTGGATGCCCGCGACCCTCACGATGTCGTCGGTCCATCTAGTGGGAGTCCTACCTACGCTGCGTCTTCCAGTTCGTGGTCTCCACTCTAAAACCTTTCCTACCCCTATCGGTCATCGGTTCTTCGAGCTATATTTTCAACCACCAACTCGCCTGTTGGTAAGCGACGATGCTGTCGAAGATGAAGCACGCAGACATAAAAGATAACTATTCACTCTGGGCTCTGGATATGGCTTGTCCATTGCCACTTCAACTTCCAAATCTGAATTAAAATTTTCATTCTGTTCAAAAACTACTAAGCCAAAGTTGATGAATATTTTGTGTGACCACCCAGAGAGCTTTCCCCGCGTAGCAAAAAGAAAGAAACATGCAAATCGGTTCACAAACGTCATAGTAATCAGTGTAAAGTCGGTTAATTAAATCTCATTTAATAGGCTATCGTATCGGTCAGGTGTTTGATTTGTTAAAAATAACTGTCTTGGTGAAAAATATAATTAAATGTTATACACTTACTGAAGAAACTATTTAAATGTTGATAAAGTTCTGAGATACAAGCGCTAAAAGTATTTGTTCTGCTTAGGAAGGCATGCTCTGTGCCTTTCCCGCAAGGCGAGTGTCAGTATGGAGATTGTATGGCGCACATGTGACGTCATTCGTAAGTATAGTGCGCTCTCTGTCTAGCAACACATTAAAATCATACTAATATTATAAATGCGAAAGTGTGTTTGTTTGTTGGTTTGTTTGTTCCTCTTTCACGCTGCAACGGAACAGCGGATCGACCTGATTTTTTGCATGGGTATAGTTCAAGAGCCAAAAAGTGACATAGGCTACTTTTCATCATCATCACCATCACCATTTTTCATCACAAGGCGGGTGAAACCGCGGGGGGCAGCTAGTGCTTTATAATTTTAATTTCTTTTCGGTGTTCGGCTTTTTTTTTAAAGTGTCAAATTGTTTACCTTCATTCGGCCTGTCAGCTTGTTTGCCACCTATGGCATAAAAAATAAATAAGGCAATAAAAAAATCTGTCCGGTAATCTTGCAGGGGCCTAAAACTGACTAAGCTGATTAATTTTCAAATTAATTTCAGAGAGATGTTTGAATACTCTTTGATACCAGATACTAGTACTTACTAGTTTTTTTTTATATACCAGAAAAGACGAAATGCTTCCAGTATTTCAAATTCTCGGCCATTTCTTTTCTGGTTTCCTGTACAGCGCTGATTCATGGTCACGTAGTACCTCCGCGTGTAATTGAATGATATTGGATGATGGCAGGAAACCGACCGTGGACCGGCTCTGGGTGCATCCATCATCATCTTCGGTGACAACACACAATTGAATCTAAATTGGAAATTATTGGTGGTGGCAGTAAGAGAATAAGAGTACTGGATATCATATATAATAGTGATCACATCCCTCACATTATCTATTAAATAGGTTTAGGGAAAGTTACTTTTATTTGTACAATGTTTGAAGTATATGTTTCGCAAAGAACTTTTATTATGCCATCGTTGGCAAAAAAGCAGACGGGCTGCCTGGTGGTAAGCACTAAGCAGTCGCCGTCACCTATGGATACTTGTAACACCAGAGGCATCCCAATTACCTTGCCGACCCTTTAGGACTCTAATATCTCTATTAACTTGCCTTTTGAAGAACCCCATGTTGTAGAGTTATATGATTATTTACGGGATGTTTACCGTGGTGGTGGTGTTTATACCGTGGTGATATAACTTTAGGTGAACAACCGCGATAGTTTAAAACAGTGTCCCATGTTGTAGCTTCTCGAAAATACCGCTAGTTCCACGTTTTGCAGGTGTGAGGCAAAAAGATCGTGTGAATCGCACAGTGTACAATTTCCACTGATCTTTGATATATGGATGAACTTTCAGATGGTGGCGGCTGGTGCGATTATATACCGCGACGCCGGCATCAGATCAAAAAATTCTTCAGAACCCTCCCCGTTGTAAATTTGGTAAAAGATTCAGCGAATGTTGCGCACATCGTGGGGAAACCGGTATGTCCAAGAATCTCGAAGTTCAAAGACATTATGACATTTACCAACATGTACTGGGCCAGCAAAAGGGCTGTGCCTCAGCAGTGGGAACATGATAGGCTGATGATGAAGAAAGTACTCTGTGTCATATTATATTACTGCAACTAGGTCTTCCAGGCAAATAAATAGAGGTATGAAAGTCCAAGATCCAAGACGTAAACATCGATGTTTGTCAAAACGGCGCTTTACGACCATCCACCATATCCTTGAATGATAAATCAAGTCTTCTCGACAACGTTATTATTCCTAGTTTACGTTGACTAGATTAAAATAATGTCCAAATGATGGACGAGGTTTGTGGTTCCTGGTCGATAAGTAGGTGCAACATGGGCGTTTTCTAATCATGAGATATTCTAGGTAAGCGAGCTCCACCGTAGAGCGCACTGCAGCTTCAAACAGGTAGACGGTGTGCGTTTAAATTCAATCATATCTTTTGCAAGCCTGTTTCCATTCCAGGCTAAGCGTGTTTACCAGCATCGACCACACTATCGCTTAACATCAAATGAGCTGTAGTTAACCTGTCTACCTTAAAAAGAAACAGCGTCCTAAAAGTCTGTGGTAGTTAGAAATACAGCGGAGATTCAAACGTAGTTCCGTTTTTCGAGAAAGGAAAGGTGCGGTGATGAAAGTCGGCCTATGAGCCATATAACGAGCCTTTTTAGTCTGCCAAATATTTCACATACAATCAAACTCTCACTCGTTAAGAATATTTACGAATGCCATTTCTCAGACATTTGTTTTTATGGAGTCCGTTAATGACTACAATTTAATGCGACCGCATATTCTCGTAATTGGAGTTGCGCAAGGGACAATTATTTGCAACAAAGACCATATTTATTTCGATATACAAAATCAGAGCAGAAAATAATATTTGCATGTTTAAGAATAGTAATTTTTGAGACGACAACAAAAGGCACAAATACAAACAAATTGATACATATTTAAGCTTATCCTAGGGAATGAATTCAAATTGGCGTACCAATTAATAGCACAACATCGAAACTCAAAGGCATGTATAGGCAATTGCAAAACTATACGCCAATGGTAAGTAGTCAAGCAATATTCGATTCCACGTAAACAAATTGGGCTAATTGAGTTATTTACGCAGCCTTTCCAGTGCCTGTGAATGTTATCGCGGTGAAGAATTTAGAGCACATAGCCCGTGCCCGTGTTAGGTTATCGTGAAGCGATAAGGAAAACCCCATCGTTAGTAATAAGTAGCTCGAAAGAACTGCAAAAGAATAAATTGGTCCTCAGAGTCGACTATCCTTTAAATTTTGTTACAATGACAGTCGACGCGCTGACACCAGACACTTCTGATGAAATGATTGATGATTGCTCGAAGGCACAGGCTTCAGATCATTTTCGTAGACACGCTAACTAGATTGTAACATCTGACAGACGGACAAACGATATTGGGATTGTTCGTAGATACGTCAATGCGATAGATAACATCGTTGGAATCGGAAATATTGATTTGCATTTTGGTAAACTTTCTCTTTGATAAAAATATATTAGTGAACTGAATACAGCACCGCATGAAATACACAAAGTTAATCTCATAGGACTGCTAAAAGGAGATTAGGAAGACAATAAATGTAGTGAGGATTTACCGACGTAAACAGTTCACACATAAAACCGGCGCCAACAGATGTAAACTAGGATCACCGGAAACGTGTATCAGTCGAGACGCCAAGTACAACATACAAGCACGGCGCAGTTTCCGGCGAACCGACCGGTCAGAATCTAGTGTCCGTTACAAAACACGCCGTGTCCGAATGGGTCACGATATAGAGTTACACGATTCGATATGTCATTCAGTAGGTGTATCGATTATATCTCATTGTAAAGATCTAGTTTCCCACGGTGACTCATACGTGACCGTACTCCGGCACAGCGGTCCACATACGCGCTAAAAATACATCAATCACTTCCTTCACATCCCAAATTGTTCCAAGTAGAAAGTAGCAAGGAAGTAAACGATTAAAGAGTCGGGTAACAGAGGCTGATTAATCGTTAGAGTTCATAAAGGATAACACTCTTCAGCAAACAGGAAGATTACAAGCGGAGATAAAGTTTGGAGGATCAAAGAAACTTTGTGAGAGATAAGTGAGCAATCAACGAGAACGTTAAAATTAACAAACTCAAAGGGGTTGTGTAGCGTAATGAGAACGAATGTAAACACTAATATGATGCTGTAAATGACGAGAAAGATTTAAGAGGGGCAATAATAACAGTTGGCGACGCGATAAGTCCCTTTGATCAAGCTTACCAAGACATTTGATACGTATCGCTCGCGCGCGTTAGATTGGTTACACACGCGATTCAACATGCGGACACGCTGTAAAGATATCTAGCATTAATGTTAATGTACTTCACACCTTATATTGATAGACAAATAGACGACTTGCCTTAATTTTTAACCCCCGAGCCAAAAAGAATGTGTTATAAGTTTAAAGTGTGTGTCTGTGTGTCTGTTTGTGGCATCGTATCTCCCACAAGACTGACCCTCTTTTGATTTAGTTTTTGTTTGTTTGAACGGTGACTTGATCGAGAGTGTTCTTAGCTATGATGCGAGAAAATTGGTTCGTCCGTTTCAAGATTATCAGCTGTAATTAAATTAATTTGTACTTTTATGATTAATGGAAATCGTCGATGTTGCAAACTTGCTAGTTAAAGAGAATAAAATAAAGACCGATGACCTGATTGCAAAACGAATCAATTCGTCAAATTGAAATTGGCCACTCCTAGATCGTCTAGACTAGACGATGTATAGCCATCAAAAACTCAATGTGAACTATTAGTTTCATCAATTTACATTCGCACGTAACATGTTAACGACAACACTTAGCCTTTAAATTATAAATACCGTCTTCGACTAAATATATCACGAAATACACTAGGAGGTGTTCAAAAAGTTGAAGATAATTGAGCTCAGACTCAAAAGGTTTTAAAATATAAGTAACTGCGGAGCGAAAACACGCCCACAGGCGTTTGGTAATAGCGGGTGTTGCCGTCACGTGTCCAATCTTTAATCAGTTGCCCTGTACCTGACGCGTACTTACGTAGTAACAACAGATTATAACTTACCAGGTAACAGAGTAATTTCGACAGGATACATATAACATACCTGATATATTTGCCGACATTACCGAACTGATTGTGCCAAACTAGTGCACTGTCTCGGTTTCCTGAATAATGCAACACCACCATTACATCTCCAAGAATTTCACTCAAAAGATCACAATGTGAGATAAATATTTTACAGAGATATCTATAGCTCGTTATGAGCGAAATACGTAAAGATCTATCCGAGGTATGACGTGATATATAAGCTCGTTAAAGAAATAGAAAAAATAGCAACATAAAGCCGATTTATAGATTATGTTTATGAGACATCGCAACTCAGTAAGAATTACAGAGAGAATACAAATTGGTACAAGTATAAATTGAAATTCTTTTTGCTCCCGATAAAAGAGCTGATAATCTTCAAACACCTGAACCTAATTTCTTGAATACTCTCGATGCAGCCACCTTTCAAACAAAAAATATAATAAAAAAACAATTCAGCTTTTTGGGAGCTACGATGCCACAGACATACAGATACAAACGTTAAATTTATAACACCCCTCTTTTTGCGCCGGGGAATAAAAAAAGGCTTCAATGTTTACCAATCTCAAAGTAGTACCAAATTCAGAAACCATAAACACTAAAAAGATTGGCATGTCAAAACGATGTCACATACTACAAGTTAGTTTTTGAATTATAATTGCAAAGAGCACCATGTAGAAAGACAATTAAATGCGTAACGGTTCTCCTGTACTAGGAATCGTATTAACGCCTTAGACGGCCACCAAAAGAGCATCCTCTCTAATAAATCACATGGACTTCATGTCGTGCTCTGAGGCGCTACTCCTATTAGGTATTCTGCACGTGAGCTACCATAGCGGGAAGGCTGCAGGGCTGGCTAAACTAACATGGAAGTATAATCTTTCTGCTGTAACATAGTGGTTTACAAATGTAGGTAGGAACTACGCGAAGTTACTTGCCAAATGAGAAGCCAAAAGATCAAGCTGTTCCATTCCGTACGCGTAGACTTTTGCCTAAATTTTCAACTACTTTTAGTCGGCCCTTTCGCAAAATAATTTTATCGTGGACATTAAAGGTAAGCGCAGTACATTTTATATGAAGTATAGCACATTATGCCGGGGCACAGCGGGGCGAATTCCCATATAAAATGTATGAAAATGATTATTTCGATGCGACCCGGCCCGCTGCGTACCTTTACCACTTTACACCCCATTAGGAACCTACTTGCCAAATTTCAGCTTTGTAGGTCAGGTGTAGGTGTAGGTCGTAGGTTTGTAGCCGTTTTCGAGATTTCGTGATGAGTTTTCGCTTTTACATATAAAGATTACATTTATATTTAAAAATGTACTTACAACAGTTACATTTGATTTTTTGTGATATTCAAGACGTCGTAATTGTAGGAAGTGAAGATTTCTCAGTCGGCCCCCGACCGCACCTGGTGCAACAACCCTAGTCTCGTGCGGCGGTGTACATTACAATTAATTAGCGGCGAGCGACGCGTCCCGATTTCAAGTGTAATTGGTGTCGCACACAATGTACGCGGCTAATTGTACACGATGCCAACAGTCATGTACATCTGCGGTCACCGATACAACAGAACTGTACACGTCACACGAACAAACTAGGCCACGACAACAGGAACATATTCGACGTCGCGTCAAATCGGCAACAGTCGCAATCGTCCTCAATCCTACAAGCCAAAAAGAACATGTCACATTAAAAATCAATCAGATTTTCAACGAATCCTCGTTATAGTTTACGACTCCTATAAACAAGTTCTCAAATCGCAATATCCAACACCTGCTGAAGAAGTAGCGATCGTAAAACAAATTAATATGAGATCACCAATCAATAAAAATTTGCATGGAAATAAACAAGCCTTCCGCTAATTTTACACATCTAATTATATGAAATCACGACCACGTTCACTTCGTAACTCGTATTTTTTTATTAGAGATAGCAATTACTAAAAGAAAATTTAAAGAAAAAGAAATAGGTGACCATTATCCGACAATGTAATTTTTACAGAAATACCAGACAAAATCGGCAGACAAACGGGAATTTCTATCTATTTATAACCGACACAGACACCGCGATACTAAAAATATATGAGCTGACTCAGCGTCTTTTAAATTTTATTTATTGTGTAAACAAAAATATTCGTTCCCATAATGTTCTGAAAACATCTGCCCACGACGGAATCGCGAAGGGGCGCATGTTTATTATTTTAATGACGGACGATGGAGCGGTAATAAAAATAGTTTTATTATTGATACAGATAATAAATCTGCCTTTCCGGCCAATACATTAGGAGTACGCATCCGGAATGAGAAAATTAGCGAAGCCATAAAAGAAACAAAAAAAGTGTGCTATGAGCTCGTTGACTTTCGAGTGCGGATCGATGATGAGTTGAAATAGACACATACGTAATTTAGCTTCAGTATAGACGATGGATGTGGTATAATATAAATTATAATAATTAATAAGTGTAGGATGTTATAATGTCACAAGATGAAAGCGCAAGGGCCATTAATCAGCGCCAGCGTCAAACGAGTCAGGCGCACGGGACATGCGCATCATGAGCACTGGAGAAACGATCGATCCGACCTATATACGTACTGGCCGCCGGTGTTGGCTCTTTTACTTACATTGTACATTTTAGCGCTTAACATAAACAGATGAGGAAATAATTAATACTCTGATCTCTCATCTCGAAGTATATACATATGCATAGTAAGTGCACTGTCGCTAATACTTTCCCAATATAGTTTCTTGGCATAATTGTATCGAAATTTAACAATTACCTATTTTTATTTCATAGAAATGTGACAATATTTTGTACAATGCAATATCACTTTATGATACAAGAACAAAATAACTACAAAGTACAATGTAGTGTAGCTGTGTAGAAGAAATGTTTGGATTAGTAAAATTTTATGTATTTTCTGTACTAGTTTCACATCATCAGCCATTAAATGTCCACTGCTGAACAAGACCTCACTCTTAGAGAGGGGTGTTGCCATAATCCCCACGCTTGACAGGCGGCTTGGAGATCGCAGTACGTTCACCGTGTACTTACAGGATGCTGCTGCCCATCCTCCGGTGGTTCTGGTCGCAGTTTTAGGACATACCAGTACTAGTTTATTTAAGTATAATAACATAGCTTGCTGATTTATAAAAATAATAAAATAAGGAATTTTGAAATAATATAGTAAAACAAGCTTTATAAAGTACCAAGCCGGTTAATAGCAAGCGCTCGACGAATCGACGTAAGCTCGCTATGAAATATGATACGGCAAAAACGACAACATTTAAAAGACAGCTATTTTGTCTATCTCGATTACTCGGTCCACATTTAAAATGGAATTTTTCATTTATTTATTTAACAGTGGTACTTTCTAGATGGACCGACGACATTGTGAGAGTCGCAGGCATCCAGTGGATGTCCAGTGGTGTCGTTCAGTGTGGAGGTTAAAGGGGGAGGCCTATGTTTAGCAGTGGACGTCTTCTGGCTGATGATGACTTTCTGGAGGTGGGAGAGGTTTTATTTTATGAGTGTAATTTATTTTCTATTTCAGTGCAAATAATTAGAAAGGCGATCAAAGAAGGCGAACTTAATAATGTAGATATACAAATTATAGATATACACTAATTTAGATTATCTTTCGTTATTATGGTAGCAGCCGGAGCACCTAGAAAGTTGCTACAGCTAAATACACCACAGAATACAGATTAAAAAACTTGCCCGTAGCAAAATGTAGGTACCAATTATTTGATAAAGTAAACATTATAGGGTAATAACCACACTAAGCTATATAAGTAACTTTTAATACGAACATAGTTTTTAATTAACATTTTCTACAGTCTATAAGCTCGGTGATTAGGTGTAAATGGGTTTTAGCGACAAGCCATAAAGTTTATAGAAATTCAAGATTACGCAGCGCAACACTTATAAAATGGCAGAACTTGTTCTTGAGACGAAACTGATATTACAATCCAGGTCTGCTCAAGACTTGAAACTCTACTGACAAGTGCGATTGAAATCATTTTACTGTTACATTGCAAGGACAATAATCGCAACCAATGTAAATTTTTTTTTCAAGTCAAATTACTTGGAGTACCACAATGAAGTGTTTTTGGCCCGGTCCTGTATCTATTATACACCTGTGATATACCAGAGCTGGAACACTAGTAGAACATTGAATTAGAAATTGAATACATATTAGCCTAACATTAGGCTAGATGGAAATCAACTTAAGGGGCGCTTATTACAAGCTCAACTTATGAAAAAAAGTATTACAGCTTCCAAAATAAAATGTAGCACGATTATTATGAGGCGGTAGCCAAGAGGAATCACTCAAATTTCAAGATAATAATCTAAATATATAAAAGCGAAATTCACTCACTCATTCACTCACTGACTCATCACGAAATCACGAAAACTACTTGACCTACGAAGCAGAAATTTAGCAGGTAGATTCCTGTATGGTGTATAGAGATCCGCTAAGAAAGGATTTTGCTAAAAAAGCCGAATTAAGGAGGACAAAAGGGAGTTGAATAGTATAGTATAGTAGTTTATTGGTAACAAATTACAGGTACACGTCACAGAAAATAATTGATAATAAAATAATTTAAAATAAAAAATAAAAAAAAATATTAATAATAATATTATTATAATAATAATATTAAAAATAAATTATATTATGAAAGGCTACACGTACAAAGTCGCGGGCAACACCTAGTAATTTATATATATATAAATATAGGTATTGAAAACGTATGAGCCAGTTCAATTATGCGAGTGTGTTCTATTTGTCATTGATAACTTGTTCAAAACATTACGAATGTTTTCTTATGCATATTAATGAAGTAAAGCGCGCTTGTCACATATGGTCTGTATGACTATGTAGCAACAGATGCAACTTTATGACAGACAAGCACAAGATTTACACAAAGGAAACAAACATACGCATCCGTTTATTATCTCGGGCGATGTTTACTGTGGATACAGCGCGCGATACTAGCGTCGCACGCGCAGGCGCCGCGCGCGGAGACGCACGCCCTTTTGGATAATTCATAAGGAGCAGAGTATCTCTATCCACGCGGCTCTTGCACCGAGGAACCGCCGCCCCGCTGCTTCCGGGTGCCCATATACAGATTATTGCATACCTAAACTGGAAGCCTAATAAGCTAAATTACTCTGTAGATAGACCGGACTGTTACGGAGCCCGGCTACTCACTGGACGGCTACGCGGCTGGCGAGTTGCGCAGCCTTTTGTTCTCGACAGCGAGCCTATTAGACACAAGCCCTTCAGCCAAGTTATGGGCCATTCGGGAAGTTGTTGCGCAAAGCGTACTGCAATAAGTTACAGGCCGAGCTCGATCGGGAAACAAAGGGGACAGTAATAAACAAGCAGCCGCCGTCCGCGCCGGTGAAGCGCGAACTTGAAAATCTGCTCAGTTTAATGGTCCATACCCGAGTGGAATAAAAACTGGTCGTTTTAAGACATGTCATGTAGAGGGGGCAGGACCGCCGGCGCCGGCGCCGAATCGTTTTGTTGCTCCGAACAAGTGACGGAGGGAAATTATCATATTTCACTATAACACTCGCGCTCGACTTTAATGGCATATGAGATGAGGGCCCAACGATTTTGACGATATTTATTAAAATTGAAAATGGCTCGAGGTAGTTTCTTAAACGTTTAAATTGGAAGGGTCGATGACAGTTATACGAGTATAGCCATCAAAAGCTTTACGACCATCATGAAACGTTACAAGTCCTAGTAAAAAACAGCAGTTTTAAAACCAAGAGATAAAATTATTCTCAATGCGCATGTTTCTCGGTAAGTCGATAAAAAACAAAAAGGTTGGCAGGCAGGTTAACTAGAAGCGCAATGCAAACGTATAGTCTAAAAATGGTGGCGCGGCGAGTATGCGGTTGGAATCATGCATGCGCGCTCAATCCCATGCCACGAGTAGGTTGCCCGGGAGGCAGACATCGACAGAAAAAATCTCACTTGCCCAATAAGGAGCTGGTACGTGCTCGGACACTACCGTTCGCGATTATCTCACGGTCCGCAACGGGGTCATGTGAGAACCAAATTGCAGCTTCTGCACATAATGACAGCTTTTAAAATGAATAATCGGAGGAACTCCTAAATCGGAGTCACGGAATCCTTTACGGTCGTGTTCGAGATGCGCGATAAACCATTTTTGCTGAGCTGAAGAAACTGCAAAGCTAGATAATAACATTAATGTGACTCGCCAGAGTCGCCAGCCGAGAAAACCAGTTATGAGCACCTCATAAAGAGAATATTTTGAACGTTTTCGCTTAGCGGTTGTAATTGCTCAGGGTTCAGACAAATTATGAGGATCGTAAACGGAGCAATTTGCGCATAGATGCCGAGCGTTTAGCATTTAATTGAAATAAACGACAAAGTTTATACAAAAACGTATTATTATACCTTCATTGTTACGTATTCTGCTGCCGTACCAATAGCTCGTTTAAATAAGGTAATGGCGCCGATTAAACAGACATAAGTAAGGCGTTCTTGTACGCCCATACTTGGAAAACCCTTGTTGAATGAAAATAATAAATGCTAGAAACTTGACGTGGCGCTGTGAAAATGCCGGACAAGAAAGCGAATTCCATCGCCGAGCCCTCGGAAAAACAAATGGCCTCTAGAACTAATCAAATAAAGGAAATGACTAATTGGCGTGATCAGGGACGGTTGAAAAGCCACGACGCACCTGCGAAATGCGCTACAAAAACAAGAAAGCCGGTCGAAGATGAAATATGTATAGTATAAAATGACAATTTGTAATGTATTATAACGAGCTCGAGAATGAATAACGCTCGTAAGTAACAAGAAATCCAGATTAGGAATTCTGTATAAATATAAACCCGACCCGAGAGTTGAATATCAAGATGGTCCGACCCATAAACGAAAAACGAACCGGTTGGTAATCGATGGCGAGTCGCGATAGGGGGCGCGGCGCCTGCGCACCCGCGCCGCCGACGGAATAATTGGGCACCGCGGGACTTCACACCATCACCACAATAGCCCTTCGATGCCAGACGCACTTTATTCCACCCAGGGACCACTAAACATACTCGATTTCACAAATAAATTGCCCCTCGCGACGTCTATACCAAATGGAGTATTCAAATCGACGTTATAAATGGTACAGCAATGGAATCTGGAATCTGTCTGACTTAATAGAAACTATTTAATCGAACTTTTTTTTTTAAAGTATGGTCCTAAAGACAGAATATAAAGCGTAGCTAAAGAAGATTGACTAGACCGGATAATGATCATCTAAGCAACGAATGGCGAGTAATTGGTACGACAAACTTTTAAACAAAAAATTTAAACTTTAATAAATTGTCTGTAATTATAATCTACATTTCATTTGGCTTCAATATATGTATATTGTATACCTACAAATTCTATTATTATATATATCTAGTATATTTTTTTAGTATTTTGTGTAATATGTTTTATGTTTAGGTTTGAATATTTGTAAAATTACTTTATCGTTTGTTTTTATATGTTATTGTGTATTATGTTTTTATGTGTGTTACATTGCACATCTGCTGTCTGACGTGCGTGACGTCACCTGTCGGTTCCAACGGAAGACCAGCGCTGGTTGTTCACAACCAGCGCTGGTTGTTCACAACCAGCATTACGCTGAGTTGGCACCGGCTTGTGACAGAAACTATTTTCTTTTATTGTGTTTAACTCGTAATGTCCTTATATCTTTGTTTCTGTCATAAATAAATATTTTTCTTTCTTCTTTCTTTCTTCAAACTGGCTGCTCCGAATGTAGTGAACATACGTGACAAGAATTGTACAACACAACAACAGAAAACACAATACTAATCTAATATCTAAAACGTTTTAACGGTAACTTGTAAAACGGAAAATTCAAGTGTCTGTTTGTAAAAATGTTTGTGTTGAAAAATATCTATGAGATATCACGTAAAATATTCATATTTTTATCTGCATCACTTATCATTCGCGTAAAAAAGCTGGCAGTAACTGTGAACGTCCGAAGCGCCATATGTCACCGAGATCTAAAGCTAATGTTATCATTAGGCAGTATTTCATGGGGAGTTCGTTCACCCGCTAGACGTCGCGGAATTCAGCTGCGACCGAGTATTTCCGTACCGCACAGACGGATGCTGCAGCCTTCTTCGCTAATCCACGACACGTATTATAAATAAAGCACGTTTTCGGAGTACCAACAGCGTACACTTTGTGCGAAAATTCACGAGGGAGCGGCCGGTACGAGCGCCTTTACGAGGTTACATATTACGTTCATTCAGCGAACTTTAGCTGCAACTAGTCCTATCAGATCCCTTGAGAATGTCACATTATTATGCCAGCCCTTCGGGACCTCGCAGTTCAGCGCTGAGCGTACCCCTATTGTCAAACATTGTTTCTCCTTATGTTTCTAATAGTATATGTCCATTGTTATCTACTGTATAAAAATAAGTCGGGTTTTCCTTCCTGACGCTATAACTCCAGAACGCACGAACCGATTTCCACGGTTTTGCATTCGTTGGAAAGGTCTCGGGCTCCGTGAGGTTTATAGAAGTCATCTGGTGGCGAAACGGAGTTCGCCGGGTTTGCTAGTTGGTAATAATTATATCTTATCTTATTATCAGCCTATCATGTTCCCACTGCTGAAACACAGGCGTTCTCTCAGAGGACGGATGGGCTCTAATTCGCCATGCTGGTCCAGTGCATGTTGGTGAATGTCATTTCTTTGAACTTTTGAGGTTCTTGGACATACTGGTTTCCTCACGATGGATCCCTGGATTTTCCTTCACCGTTGTTGAGCGAGGGCATCGTTGCACATAATTTATTGAAATACTAAATAAGTCATTGGTGCAGGCCGAGGATCGAACTGGATGCCGTCAGATTGTCAAGCTCAAATATACCGCTCGGCCACCATCGCTCTATCCTGGACAACGCGAATCTCTATTCTTGAGAATGTCTAAGTGCAATATAGAATACTCTATGGAAGAGTGATAAACCCCGGTCCAACTTGCGATTGCCATTTGCAAGAACCAGGATTCGTCTCTACGACTACAATAATTTAATGGTACAGGGCTCAAATCAGACAAACAAGGGAGATATGGTAAGGTGCCGTGGCGGGTGCGAACGCATCTGACCTGAATCAGGCTTGATGTCTTTATTTGAACTCATCCAGCAGACGACCTAGTCGCTTTTTTTATCTGGATTATTGGCTCATCATTATCATCATTTCAGCCATAGGACGTCCACTGCTGGACATAGGCGTCCCCATCGATCTCCAAAAGGGTCGGTTAGAAGCGGCCTGCATCCAGCGTTTCCCTTCGTATTCTCTCTTAGGTCGTCTGTCCATCTTGTGGGTGGAAATTCTACGCTGCGCTTATCGGTACGTGGTCTCCATTCGAGAACCTTTCGGCCCCATCGGCCATCTGTTCTGCGTGATATGTGCCCTGCCTACTGCCACTTCAACTTGCTAATCCGGTGAGCTGTCGGTAACTTACGTTCGTCTACGAATCTCCTCATTTCTGATTCGATCTCGTAGAGAAACCCCGAGCATGGCCCTCTCCATAGCTCGTTGTGCGACTTTGAACTTGCTTATGAGGCCCATAGTGAGAGACCACGTTGAGGCACTATTAGTCAGTTCATTGATATCGCTACGAGTTTCATAGTGTGCATGAAAAATAAGTGAACCGTACTTGCAGTTATTATGCTAAGCGGTTCAGTCATTTGAATACGGACGATAATTGTACTAAGGCATACCTCCCTTGTTTGTCTTGGCTGAGATAAATACAGGGTATGCGATTGATATTTTAATGAGTTAGGAGAATTAAACAAGACAGAAATCAAAACTAACATTTATGTTATGATGTCGAAATTCATAGAAGCGGCCCGTTTGAATATGCATGGGATTATTTAAACGAGTCCTACCGAGAAAGCTCTACAAACGTAAAGCTAACAGTCGTGGTCTCGTCTTCGTACCACTGGCAGTACATATTGAAAGCTTGTTTACTTTGTACAATTTCACCCACAACAATTTTATTTATTAGTTTATTTAATATGCGTAGGGATTTAAGGTGAAATTAAGCTTTAAATTATTTAATTAAAACCTACAATTTAAATATAAATTATTTTTATGGGGTAATTTTCAAACGGCTGAACAGATTTCCTTGAATCACATAGCTAACTAGCGACCCGCCCGCCCGGCTTCGCACGGGTGTAATTTACGTGTGAAGCCGGAATGGTTCGCTAGTTATATGTATAAACCTTCCGTGAAAATGTTTCTAACTGATGGTGAAAACCGCATCAAAATCTGTTGCGTGGTTTAGGAGGAGACCATCAGACATACAGACAGACAGACGCGGAAAGCGACTTCAATTTATGCTATGTAGACATAGAGATAGAGAAGATAGAGATAATTAATAGTTTATTTACAAAATTTTCTAAAACGTTTGTAGACAATAGACAATTTTTTATTTATGGAAGAAAATAAAACATTTTTAAGAATTAATAGAAATAAATACACACATTATAAATTGTTTGTGTTATAGATAAGACAATATATAACTAGTGACCCCCCGGGCTTCGCACGTAATTTACACCCGTGCGAAGCTGGGCGGACGGGTCGCTAGTAGTATAATATTTACTTTCCACGAAATAATTGAGACGATCCAATAAGGAGGTGCGATGTAGAGCGTGGGAGTAGTGCAGACACACTCGGCGCAGGCGCGCCCTAATTAAAAGGATTTTGTTACCTGTCAACTTGAGATAAGACCACCTTTATGTCGCCGCCACAGAATGCTCTTAAAGGCACCAGTTTAAGAGGTAGCTTACCGACTTAATTGGATATGAAGCAATGATTTGATACAAATGTTAGAACAGAGTCAAAATTCGGAAAGTTAAAACGCAGTTTATTACATGGTATAACAATATACTCCGCCAGGTATAGCACTCCGAGAAAAAATGTCACGTGGGCGTCCCGAAATGATGTCATCAATGTCATGGATACACGTACACATGCATAAGCAAGAGCAGAATAAGTAATTTACAACAAGTTCGAGAGAGATGACTATACACCACGCAACAGGTGATTTTCTGTGTTAACAGTACTTAGCGTGAAATTATAACTCCCCAATATCCGTATATTACCTGTGGGAATCCATTAAATCAATGTAGTTTTGATGAAATTATCTATACTAATATTATAAAGAGGAAAGATTTGATTGTTTGTTTGTTTGTTTGTTTGCATTGAATAGGCTCCGAAACTACGGAACCGATTTGAAAAATTCTTTCACTGTTGGGATGCTGCACTATCCCCGGTTGACATAGGCTATATATCCCGGCTTCGCCCGTGCGAAGCAGGGGCGGCCTACTAGTGTTTAATATATTTAATTCGTGCTTACCTTGAATTGCTTTGCTTAAGCGGACAAACTAAATGACAATTGAAATGCTTTTTGTATTTTATTTAATACTTTATTTAAAAAAAAAAAACTCAGTATCTGTGTTTGTTACAATAAAGTGGCAACTGGACAGTGACGTCATTGCGGGACAACTCCCAGAGCGCTAGACCTTGTTTTCTTGGATCATGGTTTATTATGGGTAGTTATTAATTAAATTGATTTAGAGAGAACGTAAAACAGTTACCTTAATTTGAGTGACAAGGTAGGTGTCTCTTAAAGGTGTAATTAGGAGTATTTACTGGATGTGTGTAATAAAACGTTGGATTTTATTTATAGCTCGTCGGCATGCTCGTAACATGAAACTGTATACAGGGTTACGCATATAGACTATACCAGACTGAAAGGAGGTCATTCTACACACAAAAGTTGTTTTTTTTAAATTAAATAATAGGCTTGCGTTTGACCACCATCGCGCCTGATGTTAAGCGATGATGCGGTCTACGTTGGAGCACGCTTGCCTAGAAGGAACCGATTCACTCGTGATTTGATGACTCGTGACGTGATTGAATCTGGGCGTCAGATTGTAACCATCGGGGAACACCCATTCAGGCAGCGAATTCCACAGCCTAGCAGTTCGCATAATAAATGTAGAATCAAAGCGCTTCGTACGGGTTAGAATGGCTGTCACGTCATTTTTGTAAGAAATTTGTTGTAGCCAGTTATACAAACGTATAATCGAAACGTCAGTCATTCGAAATCAGTTAGAAACTGTGATGCGGAGTTCCGCGTTGATCTAAATAAGAATGTTCAATCAAGGTTCACTCATAATGCTCGGTAACAGATTTTCCTTCTCATTGCCGTTCAATTTACTTCTCTTTTCTGTGATTCTACTCATCATTATGAACAACTTTTACTATGGAACAAACCCAGAAATCACAGAAAAAAATCTGCTGTTCCATACATTTTGTCGAGTGTCAAATTGAACATTTTCTATGGAACAGCTGATATTGTTTTCGTGATATCAGGGTGGTCCCATAGAAAACTTGTTCATAATGATGAGTACAATGACCTCCTTTCGGCTTAGTACAGTCTATATGCGTAACCCTGTAGAGGTAATAAGTCAAGTGTAATATACTAGAAACAAGTTGTATCTGTGGAAAATCAAAACAAGATTGCGTAAATTAATGAAGATAGATTGCCTGGTGCATATTCAGTTTTATAGTGTCTACTATAGATAGCTTACACGTGTGGTGCAAACTGCACATTCGTTTTTGGTTATAAGGGTTTTATCATACGTGATACAAATAGATAAATCTATATATACAACATAATATATGTAGTATTTATTTAATGGTATCATTAAAAGTGTTTAGCATCCCCCGTCGATTCTCTTACGTAAATTCTTTCCATCCAATGGTTGCCTGGAAGAGATCACTTTTAGCGATAAGGCCGCCACTTGTGGCACTAGCTCGTAAGTGTTTTCTATCGTGTTGTAATTTTTATTTCTGGTGTACACAATAAAGAGTTTCTATCTATCTATCTATAATAGGAGACCAGTTTTAGAATGAACAGTACAGGATTACGCATATAGACGGTACTAAGCTGAAAGGAGGTCATTGTACTCATCGTTATGAACAACTTTTACTATGGGACCAACCATGATATCGCGAAAAAACCCAGCTGTTTCATACATTTTGTCGAGTGTCAATGACCGTTTCCTATGGAAACAGCAGTTATTTTGCGCGAATCCAGGGTTGGTTCCATAGTAAAACTTGTTCATAATGATGAGTACAATGAGCTCCTTTCGGCAAAGTACAGTCTATATGCGTAACCCTGTACATGCACATTTTTGACGAGCTTTTGTAGATTTAAACGGAGGCTCTTAGCTGTAAACTGGCTTTTGATGGCAATGGTCTTATCAAACAACTATATGTACTGTTTTAAACTATCACGGTTGTTCACTAAAGTTATATGATTATTTACGGGATATTTACCGTGGTAAGGTTGTGGAATGAGCTCCCGATATTTCGGCGCAGTTACATGCACCATGTTCACGGGAAGACTGAAGAAGGCGGGTGGTTGGTCGAACAGTTCAAAAGTTAGGTGCAGACATAACCCTCTTCGCTTCTGCTCTTCGGGAGCTCATTCCACAACCTTACCACGGTATATATCCCGTAAATAATCATATAACTTTATGTACTTCGATCGCTTCGATGGAGAGAGCAATGCTCGGAGTTTTTTGCGCGATAAAATCCGAAACGTGGATATTCGCCAAAGAACCAGAGTCACCGACATAGCTGTTAAAATTTGCAAGTTGAAGTGGCAATGGGCAGGCCACATCGCTCGAAGAACCGATAACCGATGGGGAAGAAAGGTTCTTGAGTGGAGACCACGAACCGGAAGACGCAGCGTAGGTAGGCCTCCCGCTAGATGGACCGACGACATAGTGAGAGTCGCTGGCATCCAGTGGAAGCAAAAGGCAGGCTGTCGTTCAGTGTGGAGGTTAAAGGGGGAGGCCTATGTTCAGCAGTGGACGTCTTCTGGCTGATGATGATGATGATGATGACTTCGATCGCAAATATACACCGCGTTTTTATACATCCTCATTGTCTGTCAAATCACTCACGTAATTTTTTCCCGCAATCCCACGTGACAACTTGTCAAGTATCCAGTTCTTCGGGCATCTTTTGTTACTGGCAGAACACCAAAAAAACAAGACACCGACACCCATGAGATCATCGCATCAGCTAAACGAGCGCGCCGGTATTGCCGATAGCAGACAATTGGCGAATATTCTGCCCGATGTATGTCATACTTTGATTAGAGGCATCCCGTCTCAATTGGTAATGGAGCTGCAATTTTTTTCTTTTCTTTTATAAATAATAGGCTTGCGTTTGACCACCATCACGCCTCATATTTGCAATCATGGAGAATAATTCGCAATCATGGCGAATCAAGGACACTGTCATTAAGTTTGGCTTTGTAGAGATGTAGTGGAGAATCTTGAATCGCAAGCTTCTCCACTACATCTCCCTATATTTTATCATGGTCCCTATATTATATCATAACCATTGAATTAGCTTCTCTTACCTACCTAGCTAGTGAGAGTCGCTGGCATCGCTAAACTCATAATCGCTAGGCAGAAGTCGCTGGCATCCAGTGGATGCAAAAGGCAGGCCTATGTTCAGCAGTGGACATCTTCTGGCTGATGATGATAATGACCTACCAACAAATCTTTTCGGTAACCCTTCTAAAATCTTCATTTTATGACGTACTATCTGCGCCCCGCGGTTTCACGCGTGGTTTACTCCTTATAATCATCAGATATCTGCCAGTGAAAGTCCCGTCAACATCGGTCTAGCCGGTCTGAAGGCCAGAGAGAACATACATACACACACCTTATCTATAGGTATAAGAAGAATATTATTGCCACTGTCTATACTTTTCTATATGTCCAGCAGTGGACGTCCTATGGCTAAAATGATGATGATTATGACGATGTTTTGCTAGATCATTTTCATCAGCCTTGAGTGACCCACTGCTGGGTATAGGCCTCCCTTTGTTTATGCCACTCTCCCCGTTTTTCTATATACGTCAGAGAAATGTCATTTGATTAACAAACCAATACTTTAAGTAGATACATGAAAGGAAGTGAATCCGTTCTGCTTAGTAAATAAAGCTCGTGAGTTTTCTTCACTACATCAAGCAGAAAAAGTGTAGTTCTGGGTCCGGGTCGTGATCACAATGGAGGTCTAACGAAAGGATTAGAACCGGAGTTGGATTTCGTTAATGAGCCCCCTTTGTGGACGCCTCCGCAGACACGGCCGACGGAAATCATTTATTTCACCGTAACCAATTGACATTACCATTTTTTCTCTTTTATAACGCGCTACAGGTTTGTGTTTAAGCCGCCGGGGTCGCCTACGCGCATCAAACCTACGTTACCAAACTAGTCAGACACCAACGTTGTTCAATTAAATTAGCCAATACTAAATAATGATTTACCAGCTTTTAAGATCTCTAAGCAGCGACATATTTATTGTTTTACAATACAATTTGTATACGATTATCTCGAATGCTTTCGCTAACGCCTGTTGTAAATGGTGAATGTATGAATATCAAATCTATAGAATAAACAGAGATGATTTCAAAACTATGCGAGTCTTGTAACACTATGAAAGCAATCTGGCGTTCGTATAGTACGTGCGGCGCGGGGTAGTGTGGCGCCTGCCGTCAATCACGCGGACTGACGTTGTATCACTGGCGAGCAGCTTCATAAAACATCTGCTGTATAAACCCACACTAAAGTTCACAGATTTCTCGCCATCAGAATGTTAATACTGTTTTATTTGTGTTTTATAAAAACATTCTTTGAGCAGTTTTAGTGTGAATCATTACTTCAGCGACCACTCGAGATGGACAGACTGATATCAATGGACACAACTATAGAATACCAGATCTTTTAAGATACACAGTTAAGAAAGTAAAATCATTAACTTAGCGAGCAGAAAAAAGAAATATACAAGTCGGGGTCTATAAAAGTTATTTAAGAGGGTCTGACAGTGACATGCGCGGCTATAAAACGTTAAAAGGATCAAAGACTTCAACGGATAATATCGAGAAGAATAAAACGAGTGGAGGACGTATCGCTTTCAATTCCGTCAAGCCACACCACGCCGGACATAAAGAGCTATAGAAAATCATTTTAGTCCCACCACAAGAAATATCACACGTCGTAAATGGAGATGAGATGGTATTACATACGGCGGTAGGACGAGGCATGCCGGTACACAAGCCCACGTAGCTTTTGAAGAGAGGCTTAACGAAGTCAGGACGTCAATCATACGCGTCGTGTATCATTGCACACAATACTCCAATCCTGAGTGGCCCGACCGATCCGGAGATCTCCAGTGAAATCATCTACGTATCAACCACAAAGCACCGAGAACCGACACAAAAGAAATTCCAAACCGATATAGAAACTATAAAAACTAAAATATCTAGTTTGAAAACAAAGGCGGGCCATTTTATGATACTAAACATTATTTTAGAGAGCCATTAAGTAAACTGTTAATATGCATTTAAACGGAATGCCTACTTTTATTTCCGGTGAAGATAATAGAAAAAGCTTGTTCGCGGACGGCGACCAACATTATGTGTTCAAAGATATTCAAATTCACGAAGGTATGGCAGAGATTTAGAACAAAATTAAATTAACATAGTTTTAGGGCAATTAATCGGTTAATTCAAAATTCCTTTTAATGTTGGTATTTCCGGATGCCATTAAAACTGAATCGAATCAAACTAAAGCGTACATCTAATTAAATTTTCGAAGTTTTGCATAAACTATAGGTTTCAGACGAAAAAAGCTGTCTAATAGGCAAGCACAAAAAACTTTAGCGCCTTTACCGAAAGCCGCGCTGTTAGACCATGAAACTAATGAACCCTCGGTATTTAAAACCAATTAATTCTTGCATCATAAACAGCAGAGTACATGTAATAAAAATATCGTTAAGATAAGTAATTGAAAAAGTTGTAGATGAATGTTAGGGACGTAATAATATTTAAATGCAATAACTGAAGTAGGTATACGGCTATGTCCGCGACGGATAAGGGCAGTCATAGACGTTGCAGGAGACAAAAAAGGAACTAATGGTATTGTAGCATTTGTAGCACAGCAAGAACCAAACTCCAAGAACGCCGGCATTTCAGAGCCTTTTATAGAAACATGCACTGACGTTCCATAGTTTTCAGATATTGTTTTTCTGCTACATAACTATATACCTACTTGGGAGTATGTGTTAACTTCATAATGTACAATTCTGCAAGAATCTATTGAATCTGTCTCGTTTTAAATGTTTACGGGACTTATCACGTATTATTTTATTTAGGTAACAATAGGTCTCGTCGTTGTGGTGAAGAATAACATAATAATCGTTAAATTTGTATGAGGTTTTATCTATACTAATATTATTTTAAGACAGGACAACGTCTGTCAGGTCAGCTAGTTTCTATAATTATTATTAATGGTAAGGTTAATAAAGATGTTTTTTTTTATGCCATAGGTGGCAAACAAGCAGACGGGCTGCCTGATGGAAAGCAGTCACCGTCGCCTATGGATACTTGTAACACCCGAGGCATCACAAATACGTTGCCGACCCTTAAGAACTCGATTAACTCGCCTTTTGAAGAACCCCATGTTGTAGCTTCTCGGAAACCCGTAGAAGGTAGCTAACATTAAGCTCTGTTTCCAGATATTCTTATACCTCTCGCCTAGTTGTATACATCGTCTGAATCATTACAATCATCTTTATTTACGGCACAACACACCCAATGCATTTAATTTGCAATCGTAATCACTACGGCCCCGCCTCGGACGTCAGACGATTCTCAAAAGGTACAAACTATCATTTATTCCATTTGTCGATGTATATCTCCAAGTGTAAAAACACACGTTCTTAGGGCACAATGGAGGCGAATATGATTTATAGGTTTACAAAGATTCACATGCTGTATATTTGAATTAAATTGAACCTAAAAATAAGGACGATAAGAGCTTTTGTATCCTTCGTGGATGTTATTAGGAGGGTCTAGCAGGCGCCACGAAGCCGCATTTTTTTATAGTTGGGATTTTTATTTTATAATCCGATTGGAGGTCGGGTCGGCATACCGCTTGGTGTATACTCCACGTATTTTATGCGGTTGGCTGTTTATCAGCTTTGTTAGGCGAGGTATTACTAGTTGATCGCAACGGGTCGGCAACGTATTTGTGACGCCTCTGGTGTTACAAGTATCCATAGACGACGGTGACTGCTTACCATCAGGCAGCCCGTCTGCTTGTTTGCCACCGAAGGCATAAAAAAAAATTTTACAAGCCAGTTTTGCAAACCTAACCTAACCCAAAATAAACACTTCAATATTCTTTTCTAATACTCCGATTGGTCACACTTTTGTGTACTTTGTATACATACTCGGTTAAAATGTAGTAGCCTTAACATAGTAACTTAAATCAAAGTATATATGACTACCGGTCCGCCCCAGCTTCGCACGGGTATTATTGGAGTTTTAGTAAAGAACCCATATTTAAAAAAGAAAAAATATAGCCTATGTCACCCGGGGATAGTGTAGCTTCCCAACAGTGGAAGAATTTTTCAAATCGGTTCAGTAGTTTCGGAGGCTATTCAATGCAAACAAACAAACAAATCGTTCCTCTTTATAATATTAGTATAGACTAGTCAGTTACTAAAGTAGTACGTTTTATCCAGGAGATAAGAGGAGAGGTAATTAGTTGTGATATAAGGAGGTAGTGGTATAAGAAAGAGGAGTTGATGGTAGAAGGGCGGTGATGGAAGATGGGAGTTTTTAAGTTTTAGTACTCATAGAAAATTGTGACAAACGGGGACATAATTTTTAGGGGTTTTTCAAATGTGTGACAAAAAGCGCCTTGTTTTTTTATGGATGGCAAATTGCTTTTGTGACAAACCGATACTAACTCAGCAAGAAAGAATCATCATCGTCATCAGCCAGAAGACGTCCACTGCTCACAGGTTATCCTAGTGTGGGGGACAGTGTTCCACTAAGGTACATAATTGTCTATTCTAACCTCTCTTCTTACAACATTTGTACTCATATAACTACCTACTTAAGATCTTTATGTACCTATAGACCTTTCATGAACGTTTTTGTATTTGTATTTGTACTGCTGAACATAGGCCTCGCCTTTAACCTCCACACTGAACGACAGCCTGCCTTTTGCATCCACTGGATGCCAGCGACTCTCACAATGTCGTCGGTCCATCTAGCGAATGTCAAGAACGAATGGTACAACCAATTTACAAAATTTATTGAGATCAGAAATTTTACTACATTATTAGATTAGACGCGACAAAAGAAGCAACATTACTAGTGTGTTGAATTGTTTTCAAGATAACATTGGGGTCACGACACTAGGTACATGACTGAAGCCAACGTCGTTTTCAATTAGTTCGTTAATTAACAAAAAAACCTAGCAATAATTATTATCGCTTTTCTAAGAATTTAGATAACAATGACCCAGTTATATTCGGCCGCTATTATTAGTCTGATATCTGAGTGTCGTTGTCTAAATCAAATTTAGAATTATAGTCCGGGGACGTGGCACTGGCAGGTACACTCTATGCATTTAGATAATAACGGGGTAGACCGGCGCCGGCGCAGCCTCTGCGCCCGAGCCAGCCCGGTAGCCATTAGCGTTTAACTCCACTGTAATTATAGAGCAAATCAATGAAATCCAAATAAGAACTCTACCATGATACCGATTTATTGAAGAGTCACGTTCAAAATAAATATCAAATGAGACGGAGGGCTAAAAGGATGCAATCAAGCCCGAACATAATCGATCTCGAACGGTGCGACATGGAAAATTAAACGACACTATTCAGTGGACAAAACACGAACGCTATAAATCGTCACTTCCCGGCACAAAACACGCCCAAAAAGAGTTAAGCGTTTGGGAGATCGTCGAATACAGATTACGGGGCGCAGGTGTTAAATAAAAATAATAAAATTGAACGCACACCACGTTAAAAAGAAGAGTAGGTGCGGGCCGGCCGGCGCCGAACGACGAGTAATTTTGTTTGCAACGCTCGCAACAAAAAACGACGTGTACCTTCGGGTGAAGCACGCGAGTGTTCGCCAGCATTCGCCATTCAGAGTCACTCCGACGCACCGTGGCGTCCATTCTCTGCCCTTATATGAGCGATCGTAACTCCCGCTGGAGAACGACACCGAGGGAACCTAATAGGCACCGATTATCAAGATTTAAAACTCGCGCGACATGAAAAAGCTATAAGGAAGCCGATACTTCCAAACACAGCTCGAGAAGCTTAAGAATGTGCAACAGCGAGCGTTGAGGAATGTACAGAATACGTTTTCAGGTAGCTGAGTAATCACGCAACATACATGGCCGGGAGAGCACAGACAAATTGACCACTTCCGAGAAGTAAATTCGATACGAGACGTAATGTGAAGTAAATAAAATGGCCGGCGAGCTCACAAACAGCAATTAAGGAGGCAATCCTTCTTCGCACGTACAAACAAATTGCAGGCAATAGTGCAGGCATCGCTCGATCGCAAAATGCGAGCCTTCGCAACGCACGAAACAAAACGAGAAACGCAATATCGACTGCCATTCGCTTTTATGCGGGCTGTTTTACTCTACAACACGACCTGCGAAAAGTGAGAAAATGTAGAAACAAATCCTACCATAGCTTCGTAAGTGGAAATAGATGTCAAATGCAGTCCAGGCCGTCCGCGAGGCTTCGTTAGCGAGAAGCGCGAGAAAAAGCTTCACGCGGCGCCGACGCATGTAGCAAAAAGCGCAAACTCTCTTGTTCCAGACAGTAAACAAGGAATCTAGAAAGCCACAACAAGAAAAAAATAAACCCAGTGAGCCCGTAACCAAGTTAAAGGCGGAAAGGGGTCGTTAAGCTGCGCTTCACATTTGGAGAGGCATTCGTGCCGGTCCCAGGGCAAATACCACCGAATATGTCAGCATTAGTGGACGTTTGTCGAGCTCAGCCCGGCTTTAATTAGGGGCCTTGGGAGGATGAATAAATAACAGGATTATCGCACCATCTCCATGATCCGTGCATCCTTCTAACTACACATACACGGCTTTACGACCTATGGTTATATAAAATACTAGCGGTCCGCCCTGGCTTCGCATGGGTATTAATGGTTTTGGTAAGGATCCCTAATTTTTTGAAAATATAATATAGCCTATGTCACCCGGGGATAGTGTAGATTCCCAACAGTGGAAGAATTTTTCAAATCGGTTTAGTCAATCGGAGCCTATTCTATGCAAACAAACAAACAATCAAATCTTTCCTCTTTATAATATTAGTATAGATATAGAATAGTATAGACAACTAGCTCCCCTTTATATAGTTTTGTAACTTGACGTCGCGCTGCCTAAAGACCTCCATAATTACTATGGTTAAAAATTGGGACACGTAACAAACGAAAGATTCCAAACTCGAGGGGTTTGCTAGTAGCCATTAAAGAGTTCCACTATCCACCACCTGGCTCCAACATAAGATCAGCTCGATAATACCAAATTATTGTACTGTTATCCGGTTTACATAATACATACTTGCGTTTCAAATAGATACGAGAATTAGAAGTAGGTTAAAATTGACTTCTAAAATTGTTTACATTGTTAGTTAGTTACAAGTCATCATTATCAGCCTGCTCTATCACTGCTGGGACACAGGCCTTCTCTCAGTGTGGGTGGGTTTTTGGACAGGCTCGTTTCCACACAATCTTTTCCTTTACTTTGCAATTGTATCGAAATTGCACATAATTTATTCAAGTACAAAATAATTCATTGGTGCAGGGCCGAAGATCGAACCTGGTGTCGTCAGATTGTAAAGTACATGCCACTGCGCGACCATCATTTTACCACCAGAGTTTTTATCCTCTCCCCGTGGAAAAACTGTCTACTGCCCGTGCTGGGCCTGCAGTTAGTTTAGAGGAAGCTAATACGGGGTGTAAGGGGAACACTCGCGAAGCCAAAAGAAGGTAATTATTGTACTAATCATTATGACCAATTTTTACTATGGGACCACTCTGGAATCGCGAAAAAAATATCAACTGTTCTATAGAAAACGTTCATTGACACTCGACAAAATGTATGGAACAGCTGATTTTTTTTCGCGATTTCAGGGTTGGTCCCATAGTAAAAGTTGTTTATAATGATGATTACAATTACCTTCTTTTGGCTTCAAGAGTGTTCCCCTTCACATCATCAGCCATTAAATGTCCACTGCTGAACAAGGCCTCCCTCTTAGAGAGGGTGTTGGGGTGTTGCCATAATCCCCACGCTTGGCAGGCGGCTTGGAGATCGCAGTACGTTCACCGTGTACTAACAGGACGCTGCTGCCCATCCTCCGGTGGTTCCCCTTACACCCTGTATAAAGCGGGTAATAAAACACGTAAATTTAATAATGCGTTATCGAGCGCACTAATTTGTGTAGGTCGTGTAATCGGACACCGTTCAGATAGGTCAGCATAAATCTGATGCAGCCGCATCACAGTGGATTTATCAACAGAACGATTAACAGGTCCCATTTATAAGGTCGTTACTCACGGCGACCACGCTATCTGTGGATCTCTGGAGATGTTGATATTTAATTTCAGGGCTCTCTGATACGCCTACAGGAGAACAGCCTGCTTTGTATGCATCGATAAGGCTTATAAACGTAGCTAGAGAACGTGATACAGTTGAACTGGGTAACACACGGAACATGTTATCTTTGCTCCACGATCTAAAGCTATATCTGATAGATTTTTCATAATGCCACAGGGCAAGTAGTAATCCAATGGAATGCGATACATAGTTGTAATCTAAACTGGGCATTGTTGTTAAACAACCGGCTCAATTTAGAGGGGTAACGCCCCAGATTGTAAACTGTGCGATGCTTACAACAATACGTTCTTAGTATTTTCCGCTGGGTCGACGACCCGTAAACAGACGTATGCGAGAATCCAGAAATACGACGGTACGTAATAATCTGTGACGTGTAAAGAAAACTTTGGGGGAAAACTATAAACCATGCCTGCGTTCCGAAAAACTGGTCTATGAGCTGCCGGCGATGAAACATAAATGTGTCTGGATTGGACCGTCTGCTGGACTCAGAGTTTGAGGAACAGAGAACTCAGTTCGCTATTTTGTAGATTTGTGGTCATTGTTATTAATCGTGTTAAGTCTTTTAACCCGTAAGTGTTAAAATCGTGTTAAGTGTTTAGTGTTAAAACCCATACGAAGCGCTTTGATTCCACATTTATTGTACGAACTGCTAGTTTTTTTGAAACTACAGTAGAATCTGGATATAACGACCTTCAAGGGACCGGCGATACTATGTCGTACTAACCGGATGACGCACAAAACGGCAGGATTATTTCTTGAGTACATTTATTATGAAACCTAATTTGAGTAAACAATATCGTCGCTAAAATAGGTTAGTCGTTATAAGCGAAGTCGTTATATATGAATTCTACTGTATTAATACGCTTGCGTTTGACCGCCAACTCGCCTGATGTAAAGCGACGATGCGATCTAAGATGGAGCACGCTTGCCTAGAAGAAACCGATTCACTCGTGATTTGAAGACACCCAAATTGTACCTATCGGAGAACTATTGATTGTAACTATATGGGGGAACACCCATTCAGGCAGCGCATTCCACAGACTAGTCTGATGAGTTACAATCTGGGTGTCTTCAAATCACGAGTGAATCGGTTTCCAAGCGTGCTCCAACTTAGACCGCATCATCGCTTAACATCAGGCGTGATGGTGGTCAAACGCAAACCTATAATTTATATTTTTTTAAAGTGTTATCTGAGCGGGTCTCTTTTGTTTTTAGTCGCCGACAATACAAGTCAGAGGTGGAGCATGAATGAGCTGACGGGTCAAGGGCTCTAATAAATACCTATATGCACCTATATCGAGACATTTTTGTGGTTAATAGATGGCATGATGAAACAAAATAGACTAAAGAATATAACTGAGCGTCCATGTACGATTTACTTTATAAATATTCATTAGACTGGAGTTCTAATATTTAATAATGAAAATAGTAATTATAGTGCATAATGATTAACGACAGATATTATTAGTTGATATTGTAATACCCGCCGTCGCCTAAAGGGGTATGCCGAAAACCAGCCCTGCGTGACCCTTCGGGACCTCGCAGTACAGCGCTGAGCGTACCCCTATTGCCAAACATTGTTTCTCCTTATGTTTCTTATAGTTTACTAGCGACCCGCCCGCACGGGTGTAATTTACGTGCGAAGCCGGGGCAGGTCGCTAGTTTTATATATATAAACCTTCCTTGAAAATGTATCTAACTGATGGTGAAAACCGCATCAAAATCCGTTGCGTAGTTTAGGAGGAGTTAGCGGCCATACAGACATACAGACAGACAGACAGACGCGGAAAGCGACTTCAATTTATACTATGTAGAGATTATTATGTCCATTATTTTGTTTTTTGACACTAAATATATCTTATTCTTATTCTAAACGTTAACAAAGAAGATGATGTAACCAATCAACACAGAAATAATCATTGGATCGATCAGCTTCGGCAGGCGCTGCGGTTACAGCGGAGGGAAAATTACTCTCCTGCAGGAAATAAGGGGAATCGGATTTATACGTGACCACATTACGGGGAGTTTCCGATTCGACGCGGACGGCTGGACGCCCGAGATGGATGCTGCTATTACTACGAAACGCGTGAGCAGTAGGCGAACTACGAGATACGTAAATATATAAATAGAAATTCAAAACGAGTATGAATTTCGACAGATCGAATCAGAAATGAGGAGATCCGTAGACGAACGAAAATCACCGACATAGCCCACCGGATTAGCAAGTTGAAATGGCAGTGGGCAGGACACATATCACGCAGAGCAGATGGCCGATGGGGCCGAATTGTTTTGGAATGGAGACCACGGACTGGTAAGCGCAGCGTAGGACGTCCACCCACAAGATGGACAGACGACCTAAAAGAGACCGCAGGGAAACGCTGGATGCAGGCCGCTTCCAACCGGCCCTTTTGGAGGTCGATGGGCGAGGCCTATGTCCAGCATTGTACGTCCTATGGCTAAAATGATGATGATAATGATGATGATGATGATTAATTTCGATACGTATTTTACGCATCGAATACTCGTAGTTCGCCCACAGCTAGACGAGCGAACAAAACAACAGAACAAGTGCGTAGACAAATTATCTTCCCACTTTTATGTGATCATAGTTAACAGACGGTCAGAATGACAACTTACTAGCATACATAATTTCGACAGCTGAAAGCGCCCTACGCCTGCTATAGCTCTAACGCCTACCCATAAACCACGGAGACGGTTTAATGCGCGGAATAAGATTCATAGACGTCGTTCCGAAGTCGTCCCAACAATGAAGGCTTCGAGCGCTTCAGTGGGCGGATGACCATTGTCGACTGAACACTCCACTCCAGACAGCATTACACGTCCCGTGGCGAACCGAAGAAAACCTCTTTATGATTCTAATTCCAGCAACAGCTGGACCGTTCAAACATCCTGCTGACGTATTAGACGTATACAATACTCGGAATCATAAGGATGTTAATAGGATGCTGTAGTAACTTATGTTCTATTTTCCTGTGGCTTTCCTGTCGTGTATAATTATAATGGGTATATACGCATTAATACGGCAGTAGGAGGCAGTTCGAATCTAGGCTAGCCTACTGTACCCTTAGTACAAGTATTGATAGTATTCGAAAACTTTTTTCGTTTTCGTCTTGTTCCATACATTGCTGGGCTAAAAGGTATTCGAAAACTTTTTTCGTATTAGAGTGAAGCTATCTATACCGCTGATTACCACCAATTTTAGTTCCTCCACGTTTCCGATAGAGGCGCTTTACTAAAATGTATGGAACAATACGTAAACGAAAAAAGTTTTCGAAAACTATCAAATCTGGGACTAAGCGTACTCGGCGGGTCACGAAATGTATCAAGTTATAGTAGTACCTACAGGTTTTAGAATTTTGTAACGCATGATAGTTGAGTCTAGCAGTCCGTCGTAAAGCCGTAATTGGGGTCTTCCGTCGAATAGACTATCCAAAACAATCTAATACCTCGTTATTTCTCTAATAGGCTTTTGTATGATGATGTGCAGCTACACACGACGAGTAGTTCGGACAATAGTCGGAAGAGGGCAGGGCAGGCGCCGCGGCATTGTCGCGAGGTGTCGGCCTTCGGAGCCGGCAGCCAAAATAAGAAAAAGAAAGCTCGCCTGGGCTTACGGATGGGCATAGGGGCGCGCCCTGCTTGGAAGCGAAGGTACTTCTATTTTTGCGTTGTTATGGCGATACGGAAATATTGTTCTGTTAAAGACTGTATAATAAAGTTAAACGTGCAGAAAAAAATGAGATTGCAGAAGAAAAAGTATCGACGATTTGGTTACGGCCAAAATCCCAATCCGAGCTACAATAGAAACACAGGGACTAAACAGCAAAGCGAGCTTGCGACCGTAAATTATTCATAGACAGCAACTGGTTCCCATTGAACTCTGACACCGTCCGAGCGATATCCACCGCTAAACGAGAAATAACTTTCCAATTTAAAATCTTAATGGAATAGTTTCCATTAAGGTTAAAACAAGAAAATATATTGTCGTATGAATAATATTTTATTACAGATATATGATAATTCTATATTTAATTCCGACATATCAGATAAGATCATAAGGCTAAGTCAGATTACAGATTATGATAATTTCGTTGCTAAAATTAACTTTATAAGTTTTTACTTTGTTCTTACATACCACGTTGTTCATTTTGATTAGCTATTAATTATTAAGAAAGTAAATATTGTACCGTCATCCAATTCTGAATTATGTACCTATATTTAAAGGTCTAGCTTATTGAGGAATTAGTTTAAAATCAATTCCAAATCTGTACCGGACAGAGAAACAGACAAAAAAGAGTTAATATAGGTAAAAATAACTGGCCAAGGGCGTGTCGTCATAAAGCAGGGTTCCGAAATAAAAGCCATATATTTGTGATCATATACATAGTTCAGAAATTGATTTTGCAGTGAAACTTCTTATGCGACTTCCAACAAGGTTGCGTTAAGCGTACCATCGAGAGGAAATAGAAAGAAACAGAGCGAGAGTTTCACTTCTTCCGCGCGGAGGGACTTCACGCACAATTTTTATATAAGTTATGTGGTGTGTGGATCAAATTTCGGAGATGTGTCACTCCGTCATAACATAATACTTTTTTAAGTTTAGTCAAACTGATCGAACGATGACATCTGGAGTTTCCGGAGCCAAGGAAGCAGTTGACGAGACTGGCACAGGACTGAAACAGAAGGCGCGCGCGTAAGGTTGGCATTACGTACTTAGAAAATAGTTTATGAATGTGGTTTAAGAAAAACGTTCGTAAAATATAAATATAAAAAAAAAACCTCAAGTATTTTCTTTTTGACGTCAGAGACAGCCCTAACCAGCATCCCTGCTATTGTTATTACAAAATGACCCATCTCAATGTCGATGGGTTCTCGGAACGTTGCTTTGCGGTAACAAAGACTACTCTATACAGTGATGAAGCTTTGTACGAAATATAAAATCTATGTTGTGCTGGCTAGGTGAACCTAATGTAGCAGGTGTAACCTGAAAACATGGTAATCCAAGCACCGGCTTTAGATATTGTACTAATTACCTACGGATAATGTACGATTTCAAAAAAATTGCTGGAAATTCGGGAAATTGCGTGACATCTTCTCGTTCAAGATACCACAGTGCCTCAAGACGAGGGTCTTTGACCAGTGTGTGTTGCAAGTGATGACATATGGTACTGAGACGTGGTCCTTAACTGTTGGCCTTTTGGAAAAACTCAGAGTCACTCAGCGGGCAATGGAGAGAGCTATGCTCGGAGTTTCTTTGCGCGATAAAATCCGAAACGTGGATATTCGCCAAAGAACCAGAGTCACCGACATAGCTGTTAAAATTTGCAAGTTGAAGTGGCAATGGGCAGGCCACATCGCTCGAAGAACCGATAACCGATGGGGAAGAAAGGTTCTGGAGTGGAGACCACGAACCGGAAGACGCAGCGTAGGGAGGCCTCCAACTAGATGGACCGACGACATTGTGAGAGTCGCGGGCATCCAGTTGATGCAAAAGGCAGGCTGTCGTTCAGTGTGGAGGTTAAAGGGGGAGGCCTATGTTCAGCAGTGGACGTCTTCTGGCTGATAGTGATGATGATGATTCCGACAACCCGTACGAAGCGCTTTTATTCTATGCTGCCAAAATGGATGTTTCCCGGTAGTTACAATCTGGGTGTTTTAAAGTCGCGAGTGAATCGGTTTCTACTAGGCAAGCGTGCTCCATCGTAGACCGCATCATCCCATAAAAGGCGAGCTGGCGGTCAACGGCAAGCCTATTATTACTATTTGTCAGAGGGCCTTGTACGCTTTGTAATAATGTGACGGGTTCTATGCTCTTTATTGCTTGTGGTTGTAATTTTTTTTTATATACTACAGACCTGTAAAATACTCCAAAGGTTGCGTACTATTTGACAGAAGGTCTTTTATGGTTTGTAATCACATGAGAGATTCCTTGCTCTTTGTAGTGCTAAAATAACTGACACCATGTATAACATTTAGATTTAATATTGTATGACGTACTTGGAACGTCCGAACGTGATGGACTTCAGTTTGTAACATCACAATGTACCACGTTAGCTACAATAAATAATTTTTCATTTTAATTTTTTATTTCATTTACATGTATTGTACAATAAATGTCCCGGGACCCGGGTATGTCCTAAAACTGCGACCAGAACCACCGAAGGATGGGCAGCAGCGTCCTGTTAGTACACGGTGAACGTACTGCGATCTCCAAGCCGCCTGCCAAGCGTGGGGATTATGGCAACACCCCTCTCTAAGAGGGAGGCCTTGTTCAGCAGTGGACATTTAATGGCTGATGTGTGTACAATAAATAAATTAAATAATCACTCCATCAAAACTCACGACCGATAAAACATCATCGTGAGTGCAAGCCGGTCTTATATTAATTTATAAATAAAATAATGTCTAAAATGTCGTAGATGTGTTGCGGAGGTAATGTTAGACATCTTGGGTTGACTCATTAGAAGAATTGAGTTACCCACGGGCAATGAGACATCACAATAGTCTGTTGAGATTCCCGGGCGGACATAATGTTCGACACAAGGGCTTGTATGGCAATCTTACGTACTGTTTACATCATTCTACGACGGCGATCGTATACGTCGTACGCGCCTTTAAGCGTTTTATAAAGGGCTTATTTCTGACACCTCGGATGAAACATGGCGCATAACGAATGCGTACGCGCATCTTAAAGTGAACCCACCAAATTAGGCTTTCAAATTGGATTCTGGGGATTCATTTTGGAGGTAGAGTTTGGGGAAAATTTTGATATCATTGTTAAAATTCGTTTTAGCTTTAGCAGAGACTAGCTTTTGCTCGCTTAGTGAACAAAACATAGTCTATGTCACTCAGATAGTGTAGATTTTTATCAATGAAAGAAAGTAATAATTTTTTTACCGAATTCAAAAATTAGGAGGTTCTTAATTTAACCAATTCAACTGTATGTTTTTTTGCAGGTTTGTTACGCGATTACTCCGCCAATTATGAATTGATTTTGATGTTTTTTTTTTGTTTGATAGGTCACATTTTAGAAGCGGTTTCATAAAAAAAAGTTATTTATTCAATTTTATCGAGATTGATTCAGCGCTATGAAAAAAACCAACAAAAACAAAAAATATACACAGATAACGTTTTGGTTAGTGGTTCCCTTCAGAAAATTTTCTAATTTGTAGTTTTAGTTTCTACATGTACGAGTAGGTATTCATGAAGTCGGTATGTATGTAAGACACGGGAAAATTAAGCAAGTTGTAAAATTTCAGAAAACTTAACGATGATTTTATCCCGCGGGGTGCAGCTAGTTAATAATAAAAATAATTTAAATAATCCTGGATTGTGCACTCTTCACTATTTAAGTGAAGAGATATTTCCCAGGCAAGCTACATCTTCGATCACATCATCATGTGAGATTGTGGCCAGAGGCATGTCTGGACCATTGTACAAAAAACATATCTGTGGGCTTACTCTTGACACTCAATTTCAATCGAATTTGGGATTGGGATTGAAAACATGCCATTTTGGTACTCTTGAATTCTAAACTAGCGCACGATTGGAACCGATAATGGTGGAATTTTATGGACCTAAATAAAATCGACTCAACTCGACGCTTTCGGTACTCTTGACGCGATTGAAGAGTACCAAATGGCATGTTTTCGATCCCAATCCCAAATTACGATTGAAATCGAGTGTCAAGAGTAAGCCCACAGATCTGATCAGATCTGCATGATTTGATTCCCTCCTCCTTGATTCCAGTGTATATTAAATTCTGTTAGCAAGTTTGTAAGGACATAGGTACCCAGAAGGAGAATAAAGGCTGTGTCTGATAAATCTTACCTAAATTTTTTAACTCATTTACAGATCCTTGATTATGTATTAAAATTATATTTATTTTATTTTAGTAAAATAATCTATACAATATTATAAAGAGGAAAGATTTGTATGTAACGAATTGGCTCAAAAAGTATTGGACCAATTTAAAAAAATCTTTCACCATTTGAATGCTACATTATCACTGATTAATATAGGCTATTTTAATAGGCTATATAACTATACCCGTGCGGAGCCGGGGCGGACCGCTAGTATAAAATAAAATATATAAAATTTGAATATGCCTTAAACTCAAGCTAGTACCAAAAAAAAGATGCCAAAAAACTGAAGGTAGTGCGGTAAACACGTATTGCACATGTTGATATATTCAATATTCTTATTAGTTCTAAAAATGCACACAACAATATTGAGCGGCACACAACTGCATACGAGATGACAAAATGTGTGAAAAAATCAAATGGACGACCAAGGGGATTCTAAGTGCTTAAGGTGGTTCGTTTCACCTATGGCGGGAAATTTAAATTTTAAACAGTTTTTTGGTCCTAGTAGTAGCCAGGCCAGGTAATTATTTTTAAATAACACAGAGTTTGCGCAAAATGTTGACTATTCTTTACATTATAATGTACAATTATTTAACAGTAACGCACCATATTACTTACATTTGAGAATAAACCGTTTGAAACAGCAAAAATTTGTTTATTCACAAATGTAAGTAATAATGGGCATTAGAGATAAATAGCTTTACGTGATTTTGTAAAGAATAATAATCAATCTGCACAAACATCATGGTTGTTAACAATAATTACCCGGCCTAGCTACAAGAACAAGAAAACCGTATGAAATTTGAATTTCCCGCCATTTGTGCAACGAACCACCTTAAAGGGAAACTGTTGGAATAACACTTCCTTTTATTTTTACTTCTTCTTCTTTCGAGTCGATGTTCCGCAAAATACAATTACATTTTCAAATCAAGTTTCTAGACCAGAACTTTGCCACCCCAATGGCACTCTCCGTGGCTTAATTTTTTTTTTTTTTTAAATCCCTTTTTTAAAGCAATCTGTCTTTTGAAGACAATAAGCTTTATTTTGAACTGTTGTCTTAAGTGACGCGTCTTGTGTGGAATACGCCCATTGACGCATCCATCCTCATAATTTTTCTTATTTTGTTAGGTCGTGGCTTCATTAAGTTCGTCTTCTGTGCAAGTTGTAGGACACGCTGCACAGTCCATTTATTTTTACTGAGGCAGAGATACATGATAATGATTTTGTAGATAACTCAGTGGTTGGCGCATTCAAATTCCAATCCAAAGGGTGTGGGTTCAAATCGGTGGGTTCAGTGGTGGAAAAATTGTAAGGAAACCAGAACTTGGTGGTAGAAAACTTAATAATTCCCGGCTGGCTAGCAACCCTCAAGTTGAAAATCTGTCGACAAGCACGTTTTACCATTTTCAACCGCACCGCCACTTAATATCAGGTGAGTTGTGGGCAAACGCCTAGCCAGTCGACCATTAAAAAAAATTATGCCAGGTAGCGTGAAAAGTGAGTGGGTACGAAACTACTAACGACATCTGTTGACAAACATTTTAGTTAGAATAAATTTATTTTTTCACTGAAAATCTAGCTGGAAAATCTGCTACAAGTAAAAATCAAGATCAAATTATCATCATTAAAAAAAAAATATGTATACGAATTATACGACAAATACAACACGATAAGAGACCCAAAACCATGAAAATGCCCGTAATTACAGAGTTAAAAAGTACCTAATGTTGGTAAATAATGCATCGCTAGGAGTAATATCTACGTTATTTACGGTGTCCATATCTTCAGTAGATTTTCCAAGATTGAGAAAAAACTAAAGAAGTGGAATTATATTGCCCCTTTTCAAACACCTGATTCCTGTGAATCGAAGACTTCAGGACATGTCGATTAAAACGAGAATACAGATATTGTCCAATTATATTATGAACATAGCAACTATCTCAGGTTATTACTTACCCATTTTCAGCCAAATTCACTTTAAAAAACCACTTTACAGATATTTTTCGCAGAATAACATTCACACAAACATCACAAAACAGCACCCATTTTGATTTTTAAGTTTTGTGTTGCCAGTATTGAAATATTGAAATAAAAACATTGATATTAAATTCGTTTAAAAAGACTACACTCGCAGTTTCAGAATCCCAGAGACCGGTCTTTTTGTTTAAATGTTTTATATTACATAGTTTTAAAGGCCTAGAAAGTAACAACAGAATTCAAAAACAGAGTGAACTCTCAAATTTTTATTTAACCATATTCATTTACTTGTTCAATATCAAGCAAGTGTTCCGTAACTTTCTCCGAACCGTTCCAATCAGCCGCCCGCGTTGTGCTCTCAATATAATAATAATTAAATTCTGATTTTTCTGTATACAAAAGAAGCAGTGTAAAAATTCAAATAATAATTCAGTTTAAAAATTATTGACTTTATGCTATAAATGTAATTGAAAAATATAATCTGTAACAAAACTGTCAGATTTCGGTGCTGCCAGTTTCTTGATTGTTTTTCTTTCCTTGTCGACAGTTGTCAAAAAGGTTGGATTTTGTGTGTTCAGTGAATTTTTTAAAATAAAATCTATGTTAATCTTGCGATAATTCAAGTGGAATTTAACGTAGGATAGTGATATTCGTAGTTCGTACCTAGTAGTTTATTTTTACTTTCATATTTCAGCTCCGAAATGGTGCAGCGGCTTACGTTCAGACGACGACTGTCGTACAATACAAAATCAAACCAGAGGAGAATGTAAGTAATTTCGCTGGTTGTAGATCAATTAATGTTCTATTAATCATCCCCTGTGTTATAAATTAGCAAGTGTATATGCGTTTCTATTAAAAGTTTTCAGTTTACCAACTTAACCTCAAAAATAGGTAGTATCACTTACGATTGATTCCATAATATAGGAACCGTTTCTAGCCTGTAAAATGCTTTCCGGCTTACTGAAGAAATAAACTGATCACCATATAGAAGTACTAATACAAATCTACTGCCAAAAGCCATGTAACATCTTTGATCAATCAGCATATTAAGACTGGCTAAAGACAATCTTTAGAAGAAAAAAGTCATGTACTTAACTGCCTACTTTGCCTTATTGTATATTGTAGGATTTGTAGATAGCAAAAATTTAAAGAAAGGCCTATTCTTAATAATGATTTGTTTACATACATTGTTTAGTATCATGAGGAAGTAACTGCACCTATTGTGATGTGAATATGAGTACATCATTATCAGCTCATCTTTGTCCACTGCTAGACATAGACCTCTCCCAAAGCACGCTCAATCTTCAGTACTGAAATGTGGACACTAACATTTGGAGCAGTCCACAAGTTAAAGGTTGCTCATGGAGCTTTGGAAAGAGTTATGCTCAGTGTTTCTTTCAGGGACTATATTATCTGGAATGAAGTTATTCACCAGATAACCAAAGTATCATAATTTAGCATCATATCATCAAAACTCATGTGAGATTCATTATAAATTACTATAACAACTGGTTGATCATCTCGACCGATAAATATAATCCTACGGGTCGCTAGTTATATATATAAACCTTCCTTGAAAATGTATCTAACTGATGGTGAAAACCGCAACAAAATTTGTTGTGTGGTTTAGGAGAAGTTAGCGGCTAGACAGACAGACAGACGCGGAAAGTGACTTCAATTTATACTATGTAGAGATAGAGAAGAAGAGATAGAGATAATGAGTGAGTGAGCCGTTGTTATAGTAATTTAGCATATTAGCAAGCTGAAGTGTGAACCTGATCATAATATATCAGATCTATTGTGGATCTATATATTGTCATGGTAGCCTATTTGGGAGACCGCTAGACATGAACGCGTGAGTCGCGGGTTCAAACCCCGGGCCTGTACCAATGAGCTCTTTGGAATTTATGTACGGATTTTCATACCATTGGCTTTTCGGTGAAAGAAAACATTGTGAGGAAACCTGCATACGTACGGAGAAGGAATTCAATGGCGTATGTGAATCCACCAACCAGCAACTGGGCCAGCGTGGTGGATATGGCCCAATCACCCTTTCAGGGGTAGGCTAAAAGTCCAGCAGTGGACTGTTAAAAGGCTGATTATGATCTTGTGGAACTAATAACTGTTGGTGTGAGCGTTCTAAACTGGAGACCATAAATCTGCAAACGTAGCATATTATGATACCCTAAGACTCAATAGAGTGACAATAAGGCCGCAGCAAGATAACTCTCAATGTATGAAAGTATTTTTTTTTTAATTTAAAGAATACTTCTACACATTAAGATTTACTGTATATTTTATATTTTCTAACATACAGTCCAATAACCTCCTCCTCTTTATAAGTCAGTTAAAAAGCTGAATATGTATACCTAGTAATTAACTCAGTCCATAACATCCAATGCCTAAAATATTTTCGTTTCAATTTCAGAGTAAGGACACCAGGTGGCCGCCTGGTCTATCAGTATGTAAAGAAGCCCAAGAAGATCCCGAGATGTGGTCAGTGCAAGAGCAAGCTGCGCGGTATCCAGCCGGCCAGACCTGCTGAACGCTCCCGCCTTTGCTACCGCAAAAAGACCGTAAAGCGAGTCTACGGAGGTGTCCTCTGCCACAAGTGTGTGAAACAGCGCATTGTCAGAGCTTTCCTCATTGAAGAACAGAAGATTGTCAAGGTCCTCAAGGCACAACAAGCCAACGTCAAAGTTGGCGGTGGTGGTGGTGCTGTTGCCGCCAAGAAATCTGCAAAGTAAATGATAGGATAAATAAAAAGTAAAAATCTAATTTTGTTTTATTTTAACTAAGTCAAGGCTACTCGAAAGAATAGACATGAACATAATACCCATAAAATAATGTATGTGCAGTGTAATCCCTAACCCGGCACTTGAATAAGTGTTTAACAAAACTATTGCTTTGAATTTTTAGATGGCACAATAAGACTTATTTTTACTTCTTTTACTGACGGATTTCGGAATCATAAGATATTTACTTACAAATCTAGATTGGCGAAAACGGTTTTGCTAAATCCAAAAATACCAGCATGCATTTCTACTTCGTTTTTACTCTATTAGCTGCTGCCCGCGACTTCATAGGAATAGACTTTCAACCAAAATATATAATTTGGCCCTTTCGAAAATACTTTTTTAGTGGACCTTCATAAGAAATGTGCCCCTGTATCTTTCCGTATTGTGTTCCGTATACAGTGGACCCCCGATAATCCGGCCCCTGTCTAATACGGCGCCCCCTGTAATCCGACATGACTTAGAATTACATGTATGTTTGACAATCTTTGCTAATACATATAGACCACGCAGGTTTGAACAGGTCACAACTCGTACACGCCACCGCTATTGTGCTCGACGCGTATGCATTGTTTTACTTAGTTTGAATTTGACTACTAGTGATAGCGGTACGGCCTAGCGTGCGTTCATTGTTTACTATTTATTAGGCAGTGCTCTATAATCCGACAAATTCGATAGTCCGACACTGCCCTGCATAATGTTTGCCGGATTACCGGGGGTCCACTGTATTATACTTGACTTGACTTCTTGGTTTAATGGCCTCTGCGACTATATAGTCACAATTTCTGCCAATGTCCGTTTCTTCTCTTTGATTGTGCCTGCCAAATTCCAGCATTGTCAGTCAAGTAGATTTCATGTTAAGCAAGGACCACCTACCTATATTAGGGTATATATAAAAATCTTGGTATTTTCATGTCGATTCCAAAACTCCATATGAAGAGAAGAGCCATATTATATAGTTAAGTCCCCCTCCACTATACACGGGGCAATACAACTTTTTTTTTTTACTACGCTACTGACGGCCCAATGATCTTATATATACCCTAAAGGTCCTTGGGACGGCCCTGTTTGGGCAATTTTGTCCTCAAGAGTGAGGGAGGAGATGGTGAGAGTAAAATACAGAAGACGAGGCGGTATGGCCTTTACTGGCTTTAGCCTACTCCGCAATGGTGGAAAAATATATATAAAATCTTAATGTCATTGTCAGTCAGGTCTGCTAATCCAGTGAGTTTGCTCCCTGGTGTAAATTTTTGTAATTTTAGTTTAATAAATAAATCCTGTTACAGGAATTCTAATTATAAAGTCAAACAGCTGTGATATAGCTATAATATAAGAAATTTAAAATGTCGAATCCCTGGAAGAAAGTTAGCGCGCCAGCTGAAGTGCAAAACCTATCTGAAATCATGTCTGAAGAGCTAGCGCGAGGTCTTCAGGTTAAAGAAGAAATAAAGTTCGCGGAGGAAATATCGGAGCATCACGAGAGTTCCTCGAACGACATACCTCCAGAGCTGCTTAAACAAATCGAGGAAGCTAGCGTCAACAGCTATTGCGATTCCGACTCTGTTATTGCAAAAGTGTTGCAATGTCAATTCGACAAAGAATACGACGAAGAAGTCAAGCGAGTGGAGAAAAAAAAGAACGGAGATGCGAAGGTATCTGTTTCCTACGAGAACTACCGTCACGTCCCAGACCATTTAGTATACGATTCGGACTCTGATGACGAAGATCTCGACAGGTTCGTGAAGAAAGACTGGGATAGATTTGAAACCAATGAGAAAGAGTTTGCGAGCCTTCCCAAACGCGGCTTCATCATGAAAGATGGTGAAATGGTCACTAAACATGATAGCGTTATTAATGGGAGAAGGAACGCTTGTAAAGTCATGGCATTCCCGCCAGAAGTGTGCACTGGTGACGGTGCAGGATTCGACATGAAATTGTCCAACTCTGTGTTCAATCACTTAAGGGAACAAACGAAGCACCACCAGACGCGGAAAAACAAAATGTTGGACCGTAAAGAGAGTCACGCCACTGCTGAGATGGGCCTTGATGAGCCTACTCGACTGATCTTATTCAAGCTTATTAACAACGGAGTCCTGGAAGACATCAACGGAGTGATTTCCACAGGGAAGGAATCAGTTGTCCTACACGCTAATGGTGATACATCATTCCCTGATTTTACAGTTCCTAAGGAATGTGCAATCAAAGTTTTTAAAACTACTCTGAATGAGTTTAAAACTCGTGATAAGTATATTGAGGCAGATTATAGATTTAAGGACAGGTTCTCCAAGCAGAACCCCCGTAAGATCGTCCACATGTGGGCAGAGAAGGAGATGCATAACATGATGAGATTGCAGAAGATTGGTCTTAATTGCCCAGACATGGTTTGCTTGAAGAAGCACATCTTGCTGATGTCATTCATTGGGAGAGACAACAAATCAGCTCCAAAGTTAAGAGACGCCATTCTAAAGCGGGAGAAGTGGCAGAGTGTGTACAATGAAGTAGTGGATGCGATGCACAAGATGTACAATGTTGGCCACCTGGTTCATGCTGATCTCTCCGAGTACAATATCCTGTGGTGGGACAATAAATGCTGGTTCATTGATGTCTCGCAGTCTGTTCAGCCGGACCACCCTAGCGGCCTGGAGTTCTTATTGAGAGATTGTCGTAACATTGCCAATGTAAGTAATGAGTTTTCTTTCTTTGAAAAAGTTTGACCAAAGAAAGGGCTGTTAATAGTCTACAATAACCTCCTTTTGACTTACTTACTGTTCTGTCTGTATATGCAACTTATTATCAAATCAATTGTAGTGTTTAGGCTGTAGGCATACAAACATATTATACCCTAAGTAATATAACCTTTTTGCCTTTGTCTGGTAAAAAGATCTCATCATGTTATGTAATATCATTCCAGTTGTTTACACTTTGATACTGTTTATGAGTTTCATTGTGTGAATATAATTAATATAAACCAACATTATCAGCAGATTTTTTGGGTTCCATACCCAAAAGTAAACGGGATGATGCAATCAGACGAGTGTTATATTATACGTTTAACATATGTATCAGTCTGTGGCATCATAGCTCTCAAACGGCTGCACTGATTTCGATTTAGTTTTTTTTGTTTGAAAGGTGACTTGATCAATAGTGTTTTAACTATGATTCAATTCAAATCTGTTCATCCGTTTGAAAATTATTAGCGCTTTTATGGAGGGCTTTAAAAAATACAATTTATACTTGTTACAGTTCTTTGAAAAGAAAGGAGTTCCCGACATGAAGTCCGCTGATGACTTATTCAAGTCCATCACGGGATTTGAGGAAGTTGATGTCAACATGCTTGAAGGGGTCCATACTACTTACAACTCCCTGTCTTCAAGGTTCGAAATAGCTCTGGATGATAACAGGAACACAAGCTATCCATTTGAGTACTGCTGGCAGAAAACCAGTGAAGGGAAACTAGTGAAGAGCGACAAGAGCGGTGATGAGGGTGATGATGATCAGGAGGATGATTTTGAGGAAATGTGGACACATTCTACCGTAAATAAAGAAGTGGACACTGCAACCAACTTTGGCAATGCCATTAAACTTGAATCTGCTCCAGACAGTAGCCCTAATATTGACAAAAAGGTCAATTTCGCCAATGAAGTTGATATTATCTTACCGAAAAGAGATGACGATATAGGAAGTACCAGTATTGAGAAAAAGTCTTAATAATATATACCTAATTGCCTACTTAAATGTAGTGAAGGAAAATGAGAAAAAGAAATCTTCAATTTTTATGCAAATTGATGAACAAAAATTGTAAAAAAATCTGATCTGATTTTGTTTAATATCAGATATGTATAATTATTAATGTTGGGGTTTGATCAAATAAAAAAAGCATTATATTAACGTATTCTCATTTTGCATTAATAATCATAATCATAATATTTATTTGCCACAAGGAAAACACAAACAAAACAATTGAATCCACTGGCTCCGAACTAGTAAAAAACTGTGTTTCGGAAATAAATTAACCTTAGATGTTCTATTTACACAAATTATCAATACATAAATTCAAAAACATTGCTTTATAAACGCCATCTGTTAGCTAAAAAGCAGTCAACTTCTATTATACGATAGTGATTATGTGACCATTGGCGAGTTGTCTGCTATATAGGTAACAGATGGCAGAACAAAAAATAAAGCATGTATTGAGATCAATTAGGCTGTTAACAGAGTAATTTCAACATAACTTGAATGAAATCAACATTTTCTCATAACTTTTAGATTTTGCATTCACTTCCTTCTTCATAAACTCCGATAGTGATGCCACTTAATTTCGGAATGACTCGTTTTGCACATAATCTTTTGCTCAAAGCAAATGTCGCATAAGCATAGCACTTGTGAAAGTTTTTTTTCTCTATGTGAGCGTCAGTTGCTCGGCTCTCTCCCTCCGTACTAACGTGCACAGCAGAGCTTCTTGCCTCACTGAGATGAGACGTCGCGCCTCGCTCACTGCACTCGTTAGCGCGACCACATCACCACTTACTGTTGAAATGATGATGGACTGGAGCTTTAGGAACAGGTCTGTGTTGAATGGTAACACTGAAATGGGATAGAATTAACAATCAGAAGACAAGATATAAGAGGATTTGTTTTTTTTTCTTTCTTTTAAATTTTGACTTCAAACATCTTGTCTATTTAGCCAGTATCTAAGAGAATGTAACACTACACCAGTGTCAGTAAAATGTTCAAGTTAGTACATAGAATAGAATATAATATTTATCTTCAAACAAGTCAAAGTAAAACCCAAGTAATGCCTAAAGTGGTGAAAAGGAAACCTGAAGATTTGGAAACAACAAGCCATGTTTCACTGCATATTATGCATAATATGTTACACCATTAATAACTCAAGAATGGCTGGATCGATTTTTATGATCTTTGATTTGTTGGATTCCTCTCCGCCCCGAATAGCAGAATAAGTATTAAAATATAGGAAAAAAATCACGCAAAAATTAAATAAGTAAATTCTATTTTCCCATACATTAAATAGACCTGCCTGTGACCTCGGACAACTGCAGTGTTCGAAATGTCAGGATTTATAATAATGTCAAATACACGCGTAATTTCAAAGTGTGTAAGTGGCGAAAACCTAAGAAATCATTATTGAAATGTAAGCAAAAATCTACTTACAATCAGTCTCAGTATCGTTCATGAGATCTGTCAAGAGTTGCTTCAAAGATGCTGGCTTGTTATCCTCCGAAGGCTTCACAAGAAGAGTAAGAAGCACTCTGTTTATTTGGATCCTGTAATATAAAAAATTAATAATATTAATAATTTTTTTATTAATTTATATATAAAATACAACTAAACTAAAATATGACTGACAATATTCTAACAGAAACACATGTTCATATTTTTTTTTAACTTTCACAAAAAACAAACAAAAACAATTTTTTTTTCAACTCCCATTTTGTTCCCCACACCTGGCAAGGACATGAGATACATTTCCATTTGTACGACCTTATCTACTTTGCATATAATATGTGTACCAACCATGTTCTAACAAATATGGTTTGATTTCTTTTTAACTAACCAATGTTAGGCATTTGAATTTTTTATCTGTACTGACTCTCAGTAATGTGGATATGCAAATAAAACAGACTGACGTTTTATGGTTGATATTCCAAAAACATGTATGAATCATTTGGATTCCACTCTTTTCAGCTGATTTTGAGCTCTCAAGTAAGAATGTTTCTAGCAGTTTACACAATAAAGGACAAATGGTGACAATAAAGGAAAATTAGTTAAGAAAGACTATTCTTATAAGAATAGTCTTTACTATTCTTATAAGAATAGTCTTTCTTAACTAATTTGCCGTTCGTTAGCTAGAAAACATTTGACTGCTAACATATTCCTATATTATCTCAATGCCATAAGTCCACAAATATCAGTGATATTATTGAGAAACTTACTCTGCTAAGATGTCTTCTGGTATGCTCTGATTTGAATCTACAATAGTGTTAGCTGTTTCCAAGGCAAGATCATATTTTTCTGAAAATAATATAAAATGTATTTGCTTCCCTAATACTAAAAGTATCGAATATATTCTTCGAATTTTAGTTTTTTAGAATGCTTTGTGGTGTTAATACATTCATACTAATATTATGCAAGAAAATTGTAATTTTTATTGCAGATCAATAAAAACATATTAGCTTAAAAAGCAACTGATTACATAATACTGCTATCTGTTAGCTGTAGCTACAAGATTATTAGGTTTTTTTAAAAAATCTATATGTATATATACCAAAATACATAATGCGAAATTAAATCACTGACTCACAAATTACGAATTCTCAAAAATTACTAGACTTATAAAGCTGAAAATTAGCAGATAGACCCTTTATGGGGAGTAGAGCTCCGCGATAAGAAAGGTTTTAGTGGCAGGGACGAATTAAAGGGGTCAAAATGTGGGGTGTAAGTTTACGTAAAAGTCTACTGGGCCAGCATGGTGGATATGGCGGAATCGCCCTTTCGGGGGTAGACCTAAGTCCAGCAGTATATTAAAAGGCTGATTATGCTATGCTATGCATTCAAAGTCGCGGGCAATAGCTAGTGTATAAAGCAAAATAACACACCACAGTCAACTTGCAGATTGAGCTTCCTTCTCAAAAACATCAACCTCATAGTGCTCTCCGTGACATTCTCCAGTGCCTGCTCAAAGTACTCCAGCGCCTCTGCATTGTGCCCCATGAAGACCAGGTCTTCAGCCAGCTCTGTCAGTATTGAGACTCGGAGTGGGGACTTCTCAGGATACTTATTGAGTGCTTGGATGAAGCAGCCTATTGATGCCTGAAATATTTTGTTAGATCTATCAAGTGATGAAAAAGTAAGTCGCAAGTGATTATAAGCTTGGCAACATAACTTCTCATCATCTTGGCAGTATCATATTATAAATAAATAAAAATAGCCTTTATTCTCTATTATATTATATTATATTAACATCTACAGTACTACTAGTTTCTTTTATACTTAACTAGCGGTCCGCCCTGGCTCCGCTGCACGGGTATAGTTATATAGCCTATATTAATCAGTGATAATGTAGCATTCAAATGGTGAAAGAATTTTTAAAATCGGTCCTGTACCTTTTGAGCCAATTTGTTACAAACATACATACAAATCTTTCCTCTTTATAATCTTAATATATATAAATCTCGTGTCACAATGTTTGTCCTCAATGGACTCCTAAACCACTTAACCGATTATAATAAAATTCGCACACCATGTGCAGTTCGATCCAACTTGAGATATAGGATAGTTTAAATAATTATATAACTAGCGACCCGCCCCGGCTTCGCACGTAAATTACACCCGTGCGAAGCCGGGCGGGCGGGTCGCTAGTATTGTATAGATATAGATAACATTATATATTTTTTTATACTTAATTCTACACATTCAGTCTATATCACCAGCACCATTTTCACTATCAGGTTGTCCTCTCTGGGCATAGGCCTCCTCAGAGATCAAGGGGACGACCACAGAGAAGCTGGGAAGATGACCTACCAAAAGGGTGGCGCAGAAAAGCAAGGTTATAGAAAAGAGTGGCGACTTCTAGAGGAGTATCATAATACAAATTTGCGGCGCGGCGTCGCACCGTTTTAGACGCTGCTGCCATGTCGTGTCAATCTCATTTGTGATAACATGTGAAGTGGCAGAAAATTATACATGGAATGAGGCATGTCGGCCTCCGCAGGACTCTTCAAAAACTTTCATTTGCACAACACGGCAGCATGGCATGACACTACTGCGCTGCACCGTAGAGATGTGTCCTTAGACAGTGTTTGAACCCCCAAAAACCTTGCCTATCTATGGCCTTGTTTATAATATTATTATTGATTATTGGATAGCCTCACTTTCTTAGCTTAGATTCTGATGACCTATCGTCATGTTTATACAGGCAGGAGCCCCTTTAGCGTTACCATCATCATCATCATCATTTCAGCCATAGGACGTCCACTGCTGGACATAGGCCTCCCCCATTGATCTCCAAAAGGGCCAGTTGGAAGCGGCCTGAATCCAGCATTTCCCTGCGGTCTCTTTTAGGTCATCTGTCCATCTTGTGGGTGGACGTCCTACACTGCAATTGTAGTAGTCGATTTTCATTACCTTCTTCAAATATCTGTTAAAATATCAGCTGCCTGTCACCTTCTCACCTTCCCGGTATGACCACAGAGTGTGTGACACATTACAACCAAATCGATCAGATTATAAAAATCCATTTATAGTGGTGTGGTTGTATTAGTAGCCTTTTCTCACAAAATACTCGGTGTGCTACCATCTTCGACAACACAGACTACACCGTAACTTAACATCAAGTGAGCTACCTGTGTTGTTAAACTCGTAGCCCGTAGGTAGGTAGTATAAATAACATAGCAACAGCGTTCATTGTTTATACCTCTAAATTCTCCCTATCTGGACTGAAGAATTTGAGTGATCTTAGTTTCTTCTCTGCCTTCATGAACTGCCTGGCAGCCGTAACATAATGCTCTGCCTCGCCCAATGAATTTCCGATCGAAGACTCGCACTTTGCCGCACCCACATAAGCGTGAGCTGCAAACGCAGGCTGCTCCGAGTGTTCACACTGAATGGCGAGCGCTATGAACTCGTTCGTAGCTTCAGAAATGTTGGGCTTCCGCATAAAACGTCTAAAACACAAGTAAATATTAATACTGGCCATAATAATTTCCTGAGCAGATTATGGATGAAAAACTTACTTTTTTAACTTTATGTTAATGTTCATAAATTGCTCACTAAAACTTGCGTTTAAATCAGTCGACATGTTGTTTAATAATAGGACGACAAGCGAAAAATTAAAAAAAAAAATAGAATATTAGAATCGTTAGTTTCTGTTTTGATTTGCAGATTTTCATTTCGAAAGTCGGATCAGCTGACTGTCAAGCTGAGACTGACAGACATACAGTGACATTTGTTTTTCTCATTCAGTTTCAGCTCAAAACATCTTCTTTATTTAGCCTAGGTACTTGATATTATCTAAAGATTTCTTTCAACAAGTCAAGAAAAGCAAATCGAGTCACGTTCAAGTCTAAGAAAGGTTTGTCTTAAAAAGCGGTGATAACTTTACTAGGGGCCTCTATGAGTTATTGTAAACTTGGCTTAATACACGTGCTGTGTGAAACTAAAAGTAAAGAAAAAAAAGTTGGCTGTCAAGATTTTTTTTAACTTTGATTTGAGCTTTGACATTTTGACGTGTCCGTCCACGGACTGAAAATTATAAATTTTCATGAAAAAAGTAATCGTATTTTCTGAGATGATCTCGTTTTAATTTAAGTACAGTGGTTGTGTATCAGTATTGCGCTAACAATTGAGAAAAATGGATTTTCTAAAGAGTGGTTTGAAGACAGTGCTCGGGGCCCCAGAGCCCGGCCACCAGCCGTCTGGCGCTGAAACTGTAAGTTTCACCCAAATTCACGTATTTATTAGACTACTTGACCTATTTATAGTATATAGAGAGCTGCAATTACTTCATATCAGTTATTTGTGAGTGGGCGATGCATGCCACACACGACATAGTTGGATTTTGTGATATATTTTTATCATCACAACTTTATTTCCTGACTATTCACATAAGATCATTGCTATTCACAGTTCTGTTTTGTCTAGCATACCGGTGTAATAACAATCTTTGAACATGTACTCAATAATGAATAATCTAGCACATACATTATATTTCTAACAATGATTCTTATACTTGTTACTACATTAATGTACCTTTAATATTTAGTATATACCTACTTGTATGCTGTATGTACCTATGTATTAATCAGTTCCCCTGCTGTATACATGATTGAAATTTAAGGCATGACTTATTCAAAGACTTGGATGTTGCACTGAGTACATAATTCTTAAATTAGGTTTTTACCAATATAGATTCAGATAGTTTTAGAAATACCAATAAAGTAGTTTAGATCTTATATCATTGTAACAATGCATAATTTAGCACATAACAAATGTAGATTAAATGCACAGATTACTTTAATAGTTGCTAAACCTATCAATTAGATAGCTCGTTGGTCCAGTTGGTAGTGAACCTGCCTTCTGAGCTTGAGGGTGTGGGTTTGATTCCCGCCTAGGACAAACATTTATGTGATAAACATTTGTTTGTTCTATATCTGGTTGTTAATATCTATTTAGGTATGTTTTTAAACCTATAATTATATGTATGTATATCAGTCTCTGGCAGCCATATCACAAGCTTTGCTTAGATTGGGGTCAGATGACAGATGTGCAAAAATGTCCTGAATATTTATTATTTATTTTATTTATTAATTTGCTGTTACACATTCTGTAAAGCAGGGATTCCCAAAGTTGTCTATATCGACCCCCAGGGGTCAACGGCGACCTACAAGGTTCCAAGTAACGAAGAAAAAGGTCTCAGGGGTGGGGGGGGGAAGGGGTCTTCCCAAAACCAAAAAACATGACAAGTGGTCGACTAGACAAAAAAGTTTGGGGAACGCTGCTGTAAAGTCTGTCTGTGATTTCAGGTTGAGCGCCTTGTAGACCGAGTTCAGAGCTCCACATTATTGGAAGATCGCAGAGATGCGTGTCGCGCACTGAAAGCTATGTCCAGAACTTACCGTATCGAAGTTGGTGCTCAAGGCATGGGTGTATTGAAACAGGTAACTTAAATAATATAAAAAAAAATACCAATATTCCACTCTATACTGGGTTTGTTTTAGAAAACCATAAACTGAAAAGATAACCTGTGGACTTTTTTTTATTCTGCTTATTTTACTCTTCTTATTCTTATTCGAGATGGGAGTGATAAGTCCTGCACTGACGTCCCGCTTGGGGTGTATTGTGCAGTTCCCCCTACCAGCACCTACCCGAGCCAACCCAACTCCTTGAAGTATCGGAGTGAGGCTCTGGGGCGCTGGCACACACGCTCCAGTGACGTAGATGGTAGTGTAAATAATGATCATTATTTACACTATTTTAGTATGTGGCATAAGCTTTTTCTACTGGGTTACTCGGAAAGGATGTACCAAGCTGTAAGGGGTCCATAGTACCCATCATTACGAACTAGTTTTAATCAAGGGCGGATCCAGCTTTGGTGCCAGGGGGGGGGTCAAGTCCCAAGAAGATATAATTTAATTTTTATAGTAATTAGTGGTCCACCTAGGTCCTGGATCCAGCCCAGGGGGGGTCATGACCCCCATGACCCCCCCTGGATCCGCCCTTGGTTTTACTATGGGAATAACTCTGAAATAGAAAAATAAAACAGCTGTTTCTTAGAAAACGATAAATGACACTGAAAATAATTATGGAATAAGCTAACAAGTTCTAGCAGGCAGTTTTCCTAAATAATACTTATCAACTATTGTTCCATGAAGGGCTCTCTCAGAATGTTTGATGAAAAAAGCAATGAAAACTGGATTTTTGGCATTCTAATTAAATCAAATAGAAAATCCTGTGAAACATTCAGTTTCTGTATTAAATGTATGTTTTTTTTTAATTGATAATAATGTCTTGAAATTTGGTAATAACATAACTTATGAACTTACTAGCTGCGCCCCGCGGTTTCACCTGCGTAGTGATGAAAAATGGAGATGATGATGATGATAAGTAGCCTATGTCACACTCTAGCTGTTGAACTATACCCATGCAAAAAATCAGGTCGATCCGTTCCTCTGTTGCTGCGTGAAAGAGGGATAAACAAACCAACAAACTTTTCACATTTATAATATTAGTATGATTACCTCCAATTTAAAGAAGCAGTTTTTCATAAAACGTTCGGGGGAGTTTGAGAGTGGATTTCGTTAAGTTACTGATATAACTATAAGACAACAAACAACCACCATTTATAACATATGTAGATTTAATATTGTATGACGTACTTGGAACGTCCGAACGTGAGGGACTTTAGTTTGTAACATCACAATGTACCACGTTTGCTACAATAAATAATTTTTCATTTCATTTAATTTAATTTTTCATTGTGTTTTCAGGTGTTAGAGCTAGACAGAGCTGACAATGAAACAATAAACTATGCTCTTGACACCCTCAACAACATAATGTCCCCCACACAGTTCGAAGAGGAAGAAAACAATCCCTGCGTCCCGATGAACATCGGGGAACAATTCACTGAAATGTTCATTAAAGAACAAAACAACATACAACTCATATTAGACCTCCTTGACGAGTACGACTTCAGAGTGAGACTATCCGCTGTGCAATTACTAACATCATTGTTAACAAACAGAACTAAAGACATCCAAGAGATCGTCCTAGTCAGACCAATGGCTGTCTCCAAAATGATGGATCTGTTAGGTGATTCACGAGAAGTGATCCGCAATGAAACTCTGTTACTCCTCATTAAATTGACAAAGGGCAATGCAAATATACAGAAAATTGTTGCTTTCGAAAATGCTTTCGATAGACTGTTTGAAATAGTATCTTCAGAAGGTTATTCGGACGGAGGAATTATTGTAGAAGACTGTCTGTTGCTAATGTTAAATTTGCTAAAGAATAACAGCAGTAATATTAATTTTTTCAAAGAGGGTAGTTACGTACAAAAAATGCTGCCGATGTTTAATGCTACAGAGGATTTAGAGGAAGCAGGTTGGTCGCCGCAGAAAGTTTCGAATGTACATTGTATGTTGCTGATTGTTCGGACTTTGGTATCGCCAAGTAACTCAATACATATAGTGACAAACTGTCAGCAGATTATGAAAAATGTGGGGCTTCTTAATGCTTTATGTAATATCCTCATGTCGAGTGGTGTGCCAGCTGATATATTGACGGAGACGATAAATACTGTCGGAGAGGTCGTGAGGGGGAATGTGGTGAACCAGGAGTTTCTTGGGAACGTGATGGCGCCATCGAATCCTCCACGACCCGCTATTGTTGTGCTGCTGATGTCGATGGTTAATGAGAAACAGCCTTTTTCATTGAGGTGAGAAAAATACACTGAAAAAATAGTACTAACTTTTTTAGGGTTCCGCACTTCAATAGGAAAAAACGGAACCCTTATAGGATCACTTTGTTCTCCGTCTGTCAAGACCGTTTTTCTGAAGAATGCGTTGAGGTATCAAGTTGAAATTTATATCAAATACTCGAGTCTACGGTTTCTTTTAGCTGTGAAAAAATTAAACTTGTAACTCAACGCAATCAAAAAATATCACCGTTTATGTCGCATATTTTGCGACTTCACAAGGGAATCATAACCTATACGGTACTTCCCGTTAAACAAGACTCATGAAATTTGGCAGGAAGCAATATCTCACTGCATATATAAAGGGAAAAATCAGAAATTTGTTAATTTGATATTACATCACGTAATATTTTTTTTTATATTACAAACTTACATTTTGTGGTTGGTATGTATGGGAGCACCTGTTTGCCAACTACAAAGTTAAGTTTGTCATTCAGTATTCCCATCTTTTTAACCATTTTCGTCAAGACTCGATTTTCGGATTGGATCTACACACATAATTTATTAAGTTTGTACGGAACCCTCAGGGCGCGAGTCCTTCTCACACTTGTCCGGTTTTTATTTTTTGATAACACCAAAGCCAAAAATTAAAGTTATTGGGTTAGCATGGAAGTATGTATGACTCAAATTATAAATGATTATTTATTTATTTACGGAAAACAAACAGCGTTAACAACATAAAACATAGTAATAAAAATAAGAACAAACAAGCCTTAAAAGTTTTCACAAATAGAACAGTTATAAAATCCAGTTCCGTGAATGTTGTGGTGTTGTTGAATTTACGGGATATTTACCGTGGTAAGGTTGTGGAATGAGCTCCCGATATTTCGGCGCAGTTACATGCACCATGTTCACGGGAAGCTCATCGGAAGTTCATTCCACAACCTTACCACGGTAAATATCCTGTAAATAATCATATAACTTTAGTGACAACTGTGATAGTTTAAAACAGTGTTTTATGTATGACTCATTGTTATATTACTAATGATAATTCCACCCCACAGGTGTGCAATCCTGTACTGCTTCCAGTGCTACCTGTACCGCAACGAGATGAGCCAAGCAGCACTAGTCCAGACCTTACTGCCCTCTTCCACGGAAGTGTCATCCCTCACCAGTGGCCAGCTGCTCTGCGGAGGCCTGTTCTCATCTGATCCTCTGTCCAACTGGTTCTCAGCTGTGGCGTTAATGCACGCCCTGATAGACAACCCTGGGCAGAAGGAACAGCTGCTCAGGGTGCTGTTGGCTACCAATATTGGAAGCTCACCGGTTTCTTTATTGCATCAGTGTGTTTTACTGCTGATGCATAGCACAAAGCATAGGCCTAAGGTGAGATAATTTGATTGATAGAAATAAACATATGTATATATTTTTTTTAATAAATAATAGGCTTGCGTTTGACCACCATCACGCCTGATGTTAAGCGATGATGCGTTCTACGTTGGAGCACGCTTGCCTAGAAGAAACCGATTCACTCGTGATTTGAAGACGCCCAGATTGTAACCATCGACATTAAATTACGAAATAAACACATAGGTGTGTTGTAGTCCATAATTTTCTAGTTTTATACCATTTGGTCAATATGCTTAGATATATGATATAATAATTATATTATATATTTGAACATTTGTCTCATGTCATACACTTCTATCGACATTTTTACTGATGGACACAAGCAGTTAATACCAAGGTGTATTGAACGTTTTCTAAATATGGGCAAGTTTTTCTGTCAATGTCTTTTTCTCGCCAGGTAGCTTTCCTAATGCTGTTATGCGCGTGGTGCCACTCGTGTCCGGCCGCCGTGTCTGCCTTCCTTCGAGTGTCAGGAGGGGCGGCATGGCTGGTGGCGCAGACTTGCTCCAACGACGACGATGGGGACGGCATTCTGCAAGGGCTGGCGGCATTCCTGCTCGCGCTCTGTATATATTATAACGATGACTCCGTTGAAAACTACTCAAAGGCAAGTATCCTTTTTTTTAATGCCTTAGGTGGCAAACAAGCATGCGGGCCGCCTGATGAGAAGCAGTCACCGTCGCCTATGGATACTTGTAACACCAGAGGAATTACAAATACGTTGCCGACACTTAAGGACTCCCCCATTCATACATTACAATTAACTCGCGTTTTGAAGAACCCCATGTTGTAGCTTCTCGGAAACACCGCGTTAGGTAGCTCAGCACTCTGCTTAGCTCATCCTTCCAGCACTTTGGCTTTGTCATAACAACAAATCCAAGATTATTACGACCATGTATGCTACTTTATATGTATGTGTACCTACCATGTTCTGACAAATAAATATTTTGAATTTGAATTTTTATTTGAAGACTGCCGCCTGTCAGGCTTCAGTGCTCTTTGCGAAAGTGCTTGTTGATGGAATATGTGTGGAGCTTTGACCGTCCGATAGAAACATGGGAAGGAGGGTAGGAGGTCATGCAGATTCGATGCACACTCCTCGAAATGTATCCGATAGAAAAAACGTATAAACCAGCAACTTTATAGTCCACATCTAGATATAGGCATAGGACATGTAGTGTAGCTAAGCCCGTACAAGTGATTCGTTACTGGTGGTACGATTCTCAATTACTGCTATTACTGCACATCAGCTACAAGAGGAAACTCAAAAGCATGACACGAGTGCAACATAAGGGAATTATGTATTCAAAATCAAATGTATTCCAATAAAAGTTAACTATACCTACCTCATTGTCAACATTATTATTTATATAAATATTATAATTTATTTATTATATTATAAATTATTTCAATATAAACACGGGTCTAGCCCGGACATTTGGTAGGCATTGGTGGAGCCGAAGCCAACACCAAGAGGCCCCGTTGAATATAAAAATACAATTATGTGATGTGGATTAAACTATTGTACAGTATAGGATATAAAAAGTCTGGGCTATTGAGGTGAACAACTTGTTGATGGGAAAACAGGTCTATGGTATGAGGTACGGCACCCGCCAATTATGCCTCATTTCAAAATATTTTGGCGGGTGATGACTTGCCACCCACTAAATGGGCCCCCCCATAATGGCTGCCGCATTTTGGCACCGGAGAGGCAACATTGGCGTGGGTGGTTTAGGGTGTCGAGAGGTGTGCTGCACTTTCACTGAGAGCTACTAGCGGCGTTATGCCCTTTAACACTTCCACCCTGGAGCTTAGGTTCTTAGCTCTTGAGGTTTCCACCCCCAGACGGCCGGTTAAGGCAAGCCAGGGGTCAGGGTCTCTGGGGTTTTAGACCCATGGAATCGGGGTACGCGGTGTCGCCACTCACCGACGCCTCGCCATAAAGCCGCCCCTGCGTTTTAATTATAAATATATTATAGTTTGGTGAGGTTTTCCTCTACTCGAGCTCTAGGCTCGGTTTACTGAGCTCCCGCCCCGAGACCCTCAGGGAAAGGGTGGCTCAGTTCCCCCGCTAACAAATACGGAGTCTCCTAACACTTTGCTTATTATTGTTGATGTGTGGATTGCGGCTTGTTTTTGGATGATGTGTGTGTTTATGTTCGAATCTAGTTTTGTGCAGTATCTGTGTAAGGATTTGGCTATTACTCCTGTGGCTCCTACTACTATAGGGATAATTTCTGTGGAGGTTTTCCATAGCCTGGCTATTTCTCGTTTCAGTGGATGGTACTTACTTAGTTTTTCTATTTCCTTTGCTCCTATATTGTAGTCTGATGGTACTGTGATGTCTATGAGGTATGTTTTGTTTTCTGTTTTGTTTGTGTATATTATGTCTGGTCTATTGTGTACTATTGTAACGTCTGTCTGGACCGGTATCTCCCACATTAGCTTTGCACTCTCGTTCTCCTTTACCTGCGGCTGAGTCAGGTGTTCTTGCCACCACAGATTGGAGACCGAGAATTTGTGCTTTTTGGCTAGTGTCCAGAAAATATACTGTACTATATTGTTGTGTCGTTTGATATAGTAAGTGCCTGCCAGTTTTTCACATCCTGAGACAATATGCTGTGTGGTCTCGTCTTTTACTAAACATAGCCGGCACTTACCGTCTACTGCTTTTTTCAAAATATCTCGTTCATGTTGTTTAGTCATTACTGCCTGGTCTTGAATGGCGAAAATGGCTGACTCTAATGACGGAGATACCGGTTGTTTCTTAAGCCAACGGAACGACTGTGCCCTATCTATATTATCTTTTTCCAGAACGGCTTTATAGAACTGCCCGTGCAGTGGTTTGGACTTTATTTTTTCTATTCTTGTTTTAACTATTGCTTGTTTGATTTCTTTATCTGCATATTTTTCATTTTGCCTTAGCCCTATTTCTTCCAAATTGGTCTGCGTTTCCTTGACTATTGAGTATTTATCTTTACTTCTGTCGTGTTCTACTATTGCACTCAATATGTAATCTTTTTCTGTTTCTATGTATGTTTTGTATTTAATAATTTGTGTTTTGTATAGTGTTTCTAGACTGGTTAGGCCTCTTCCTCCTTCATCGATCGGTAAGTACAATCTTTCTACGTCTGCTTTCTGTTGATGAGCTTTACTAATTGCTAAAAGTTTTCTAGTTTTAACGTCTATTTTCTTCAGATCTGATGTTTTATAATTGATTATCCCGAACGTGTAAAGTAAAACCGGTACTGCATAAATGTTTATTGCCTTTAAGAGATTTCGCGCATTGAGGTGAGAAGCAGTTAAATTTTTCACTCGTCTGAAGTATTCTTTTTGTATTTGTTGTCTAACTTCTCCGTGATCTATTTTTCCTGATTCATTTATCCCTAAGTATTTGTATTTTTCATCTAATTGTAAGTGATTGAACTCTTCTCCATTTAATAAGGCATGGCCTTCCCCTTGGTGTTCTTTTCTTCTACCGCTTACCATGTGCAAAACGTTGCATTTGTTAAGACCAAATTCCATTCCTATATCCCTGGTGAAGATTTCTGTGCTGTCTATTAGAACTTTAAGGTTGGTTTTATTATTTGCGTAAATTTTAAGGTCATCCATATATAGCAGATGGTTTATTGTGGTATCGTCTTTAAGTTGGTACCCTTTGCGTTCATATTTGTTGAGAATTTGGGAGATGGGATTGATACCCAGGGTAAATAGTATAGGGGATAGTGAGTCGCCTTGGAATATTCCTCGGCGGATGTATATGGGGTCGGTGGTGGCAGACGCATTAATACCGCGAGCTGTCATGATCACATTCCATGTAGGCATGACTATCTCCAGAAACCTTCGGATAGCAGGTGGACATTTGTAGAGGTCCAGCACTTTGAGTAACCATTCGTGCGGCATGCTATCAAAAGCTTTCCTATAGTCAACCCACGCCATACTTAAGTTTTTCTGACACTTGTGTGCGTCTTCCAGTATAGCTTTGTTGATCATGAGATGGTCTTTGCAGCCCCGTACTCGGCGCCTGCACCCCCGTTGTTCTGGAGCTAAAATGTCGTTTTTATCGCAGTGAATGTAGAGTTCGTTAGCCATTATAGATGTAAGTATTTTGTACATAGTTGGTAGACAAGCTATGGGACGCCAGTTCTTCGGGTCCCGGGTATCGTCGCTTTTGGGTATCAATATGACTTGCCCGGTTGTAAACCAGCTATCTATGGGTTCTAATCCTTTCATCATCCTATCAAAAAGTTTGGCTATGTATTTGTGTGTACTAGTGAAATATTTCAGGTAGTAATTTTGTATTTTATCTATTCCTGGTGTTTTCCAATTTTGAGTTTTCCTAATTGCTTCCTTTACTTTATCGATATCTATTTCATCAAACTGGTGTTGTTCTATATTCTCTGCTGACTTTTCTATGTCTGATATCCACGTTGCTTCTGTGTTATATGAGATGGGATTCGATAGGATGTTTTCCCAGAAGTTTTGTATGTCCTCTTTTACTGGAATATGGGTGGGATTGTGTTGTGTATTGTCCAGTGACCTATAAAATTTATGTTGGTTTTCCGCAAACATCTTGTTTTGAATTTTCCTTTCATTAATTTCGTCGTACCTACGGAGTCTACCGGCTAAAGCTTTCACTTTTTGTTTCAGTATTTCAATTGTGTTATTTAATTCTTCTTTGTTTGTAATTTTGTATTTTTCATAGAGTTTACGTTTGATGTTTATCATTTTTATACTATTGGCTCCTCCTTTAATTTCAACTAACCTTCCTAGCTCTTTTCTAAATTCCTCTATTCTTCGTTTTATCCTTCTTTTCCACGGTGGATCTAGTTTTGGTTTTTGAATTTGTGATGGTGTGTACGGAGTCTGTTGGTTTGCGATAATTAATGTCTTTGCAGCTGCATATATTATGTCGTTGATTTCGCGCAATGTCTCGTTTGTTACTAATAGGTTAGGTAAGTATTTATTGATTGTATTCAAGTTGCATTCAAACTGCTTGTTAAAATTTGGCTTTGGTAAAAACTTTCTGAGTTCTATAGGTGTTTCCCTAACTTCCGATAGTACTTGCAATAGTTCAAGTATAATCGGGTCTTGGTTTTCGTTGACTATAACTTCCTGTGCTTCGGTTTCATTATTGAGTGTAGTATTTGTATGTTGTGTATTTGGTAGTGATTGTTCAAAATTGAGTGTCTGTTCTATGTTATCATATGTGTGTTGTGTCAGTGAATCATGTTGTGGTGTGATTTGATATTGGGAGATGACGGATTGAGTGGCTGTTAGTGTAAGTATGTCAGGAGTGTCTGTGGATTGAATGGCTGCCGGTTGAGAAATCGTGTCGGGTGTGTCAAGTACTTGTACGTCTGGTGTTAAGTGTGGATGTTCAGCTCGTCTCTTAATGTTTTCTAGTAATTCTGTTGATATACACCTGCGTGACAGTACGCTTCGCACCTGATTTGAAAGCATGTTACCTGTAAATTTTCTAAATTTTGGATTGTGTGAGTTTCTATGGTGGTAAATGGCTTCTAGTCTTTTTATGTAGCCTGCTCCTCCAGCCTTGGCTTTGTAGTAACAGAACATAAGTTCCTCTAGCTCTGTGTGTGACCACTTTCGTCTAGCATCATCACTAATGGATCCTGTGGTCAAAGCGAGTGTACCGGCAGAGCTTGCGGGAGACGTCTCCCTACTCCGCAAAGTATCACCCGTGGGTTCTTCGGCTGTAGCATCTAGGGACGTACCCCAACCCCCCGTGTCCCTGACTCCCGACCAGCCGGTACGTCGAGAGTCGCTGGCTAGCATGCTGCGACGTTCGACACCAGCCACGAACGTGCTCCGGCGATCGCCCCCGGATAGCGGCCTTATACGTTTTTCATTTTTGTTTTGCTCCATGTTTTTTGGGTTACCTGAACCTTGTTTGCCGTGTAGGTGACTTTATATTGTACACGTTGCCCGCCCCCCACGAGGTCTGATGTTCGACTCGGGCGTAAGGTAGGATTTTGGGGGGCATAAATATATATTATAATTATAATATATATATTATAATATAATATATATATTATAATATATATATATATAATATATTATAATTATATTATAATTATAATTATAAATATTATTAGGTTTTGTTTTTAGATTGGTTTATTTATTATTTTATTTATATTTTGTAATGGTGTACTGTATGTGTACTTGTACCGAAACATCATCAAACGGCTCCAACGGAAGACCAGCGCTGGTTAACAGCCGGCATTATGCTGAGTTGGGGCTGATTTGTGACATTATAACCTGTGTCTTACAGCTATTTAAAAAAAAAAAAATTTGGTCACAAATAAACTTTTTCTTTCTCTCTCTCTTTCAATAAACACCAATGCCTCGAGCTGGTTGGATGAACTATCTCAAGGTGCCAGCAGTACTCCATTCATGACCAAACTTGTGCTTCATACAATGTGACCAACAATGCTTCATACATCACACCTTCGAGAGGATACCAAGCTTTTTAGGAGCCATTTGCTCTGAATTTAGGAGCCGAAGATGAAGGTTGTTTCATTCCCCAGGATGCTCTTAAGCAACTCCTATCAAAACGCATCGGTCTCGAGTTGTTCACCACTCGGCTGAGCGAGGTGGCTCGTCACGAGAGCTACAACCGCGCGGCGCGGCACCCGCAGCTGCGCGCGCGCACCGCCAACGAGCTGCTGCTGGACTACGAGTTCACCGCACTCTTCAAGATCAACGAAGGTAAATATGGATCATTCAAACAAAGGAGGGTAAGGTGGCGTGGCGGGTGCGAACGTGCGATCCAGTCTAAATGAGTCTGGATGCCTTTAGTCGAAGACGACGAGACGTTTATCAATCCGAGCCGAAGACAATAGCGTCGATTCTGTCATACCACTCACTAAACTAAACCAATCTAACAGGACTAAAATTATCTGCCTCTCTTTTCATTTTAATATGTGGGAGAAGGATGGCAACAATTTTAGAGCTGTCAAATTTAGTTTAGAGCACTTTAGAATCGATGCCAATGTTGAATATTTAAGTCGAAGATAAAATAAGTTATCGGCTTATCACTTGAATTTCGAGAAAATGGAACAGTGTACAATGTCATTATTAATGTCTGTATTTAAAATTAAAACTGAAATTTTAAACAATTTACTAATCTAATTCGACAAGTTATGTCTGGGTCTTTAATAATACTCTGATCCAGGAAAACTTTCTACAGCTTTGCAAAAAAGAGTAGAAATTAATGGGGACGCCACTATCGCAAGTAGTTTTAAATACTAGCAACCCTGTAGTACATTTGTGAAAGATGATTGGATGAAATTCTTCCACTGACATGTTTTCCGCAGAATTGTCAGAATAAAAAAAAAGTTTTCGTTTAAAGACTTTTTTTGCCAAGCTGGAAAGTATAACTACTAACTGAACCTCTTTGATGAACTATATAAAGTATAAAAAGCTGTTTTAGTCTGCTTACAAACAAGAACTTTATGAGCATGAGAAATGAAAAGAGCATTTTTTCATCTCTAGGTATCCTAATCCAGAGTGTAACGGCTAAAGAGAATGGTACAACAGACAACCCAGAACAGCCATCGGAGAGTGGCAACCTGGAGCAGTACAAGAGTTTGATCCGACAGCAGGACGCCAGACTACAAGAACTCATGGCCCAGTTGGACCAGATGGTGCTGCAGAATCACTCGCTGCAGGTACTGACAATTTACTGTTACGGAAACACATGTGGGGTTTTTATTTTTAACCCCCGATGCAAACAGCCCCTCTTGTTTGCTGTATATTTTTAACCCCCGACACAAACATCCCTTCTTGTTTGCTGTATATTTTTGACCCCCGATGCAAACAGCCCCTCTTGTTTGCTGTATATTTTTGACCCCCAACGCAACCACCCCTCTTGTTTGCTGTATATTTTTGACCCCCGACACAAACAGCCCCTCTTGTTTGCTGTATATTTTTGACCCCCGATGCAAACATCCCCTCTTGTTTGCTGTATATTTTTGACCCCCGACGCAAACAGCCCCTCTTGTTTGCTGTATATTTTTGACCCCCGACCCAAACAGCCCCTCTTGTTTGCTGTATATTTTTGACCCCTGACGCAACCAGCCCCTCTTGTTTGCTGTATATTTTTGACCCTTGACGCAACCAGCCTCTCTTGTTTGCTGTATATTTTTGACCCTTGACGCAACCAGCCCCTCTTGTTTGCTGTATATTTTTGACCCTTGACGCAACCAGCCTCTCTTGTTTGCTGTATATTTTTGCTGTTTAGTTGTTCTTAGTTAATTATATCCTGGGCTAAGCCTGTTATCTATACGTATAATAAAATCTAGAGATAAAAATCTGTAATTACGAGATATCAACAAAAAAAACATACTGCTAGCCTGTCGCTCTCCAGCTCTTGAACTATACCCATGCAAAAAATCAGGTCAATCCGTTGCTCTGTTGTTGCGTGAAAGAGGAACAAACAAACCAAAAAACTTTTCACATTTCTAATATTAATCAGTATGATATTAAGGCAGCCCCTAATAGGTCAAAAATAAAAAGTGTTATAATTAACACAATTTTTTTTATTTATATCCAGAGCGCGCTAAACGAGTCTCTAGCGTCGAACTGTCACCTGAAAGACGAGAACACGTTGTTGAAGGCGCAAGTATCTGCCGCCTCGCTGCCACTGCCGCCGGGACTGCCGCAAGCACCGCCTGATGACTCCAGGTAATCTACACTATTATTACACTATTATTACGTATCCTCGGATCACCGAGGACACTCTGGGAGGCCTGCGCAGGCATAAGCGAGCTGCTGGCTTTCCTGGAGGAGACCGGGTGGCTGAATTAGCTGCGGCCGGGTGACGCAAAATGGACCAGTAAATGGTCTAGTTGCGGAAAATGCCCGCTACACAAGTAACAAGTAAGTAACACTATTATTACAAAAATACAAAAGATATTGGGCCCTTGGGGACCGGGAGCTCACCTCATTTTCAAAAATCTATCAGAGCGCCTGGTTAATGCGACGCGTGACCATAATGCTGGCGTGTTTTTGGCTCAACGCATAAGCATTGCCATTCAACGTGGTAATGCTAACATGCTGGGTACGCTGCAATTGGTAGTGGGCTTGAGCATTTGGATTGTCTTTAGACCTTCAACGGTCTATGGGCAGTCTAACTGTATTTGTAGTGTTAGTATTAGCTTGTATTTAGTTTAGTTAAATAAACGCACTTGCCCCAGGAAAAAAAAAACAAAAATGTTTATTACAAGTAAAACTGTGGAATGCGCTGCCTGAATGGGTGTTCCCCGATAGTTACAATCTGGGTGTCTTCAAATCACGAATGAATCGGTTTCTTCTAGGCAAGTTTGCTTCATCGCAGACTAAGTACCATGAACCTAGTATCACAATGGACGTAACCATGAAGCGTTGTTCCCGATAGTTACAATCTGGGTGTCTACAATCGGTTTCTTCTAGGCAAGCGTGCTCCATCGTAGACAGTATCATCGCTTAAGGTGAAAGAGACGCAGGAGTGGCGCCCTCATTGGGGAAAGGCATTACAGGCATATACATGGCTAAATGAGGGTTCGACTCCCATAGTCAATAGGTCGGGTGCCGTGGTAGCCTATTTTGGAGACTTGGAAGCGTGAGGTCGCTAGTTCAAACCCCGGGCCCGTACCAATGAGCTCTTTGGAGCTTATGTACGGATTTTCGTACCACTGGCTTTTCGGAAGGAAAACATCGTGAGGAAACCTGCATACGTACGGAGAAGGAATTCAATGGTGTATGTGAATCCACTAACCCGCACTGGGCCAGCGTGGTCGATATGGCCCAATCACCCTTTCGGGGGTAAGCTAAAAGTCCAGCAGTGGGCTGTTAAAAGGCTGATTATGATGATCAGTTGCTCGGGAAGGTGATGAAGTGTTTTTTGAACTATAATTTTTGGTAACATCTGGTATCAACTCTACATAGTATAAATTAAAGTCACTTTCCCCGTCTGTCTGTCTGTATGGCCGCTAACTCCTTCTAAACCATGCAATGGATTTTGATGTGGTTTTCACCATCAGATAGATACATTTTCACGGAAGGTTCATATATATAACTAGCGACCCGCCCCGGCTCCGCATGACAGCCTGAGAAGCCGGGCGGGCGGGTCGCTAGTATATAGTTATAAAATTCATTACCGCCAAAAACGGCCGGTTATAGCTAATCTGCGTTATGCCATGCATGCCATATAATCTATCATCATCATCATCATCAGCCAGAAGACGTCCACTGGTGAACATAGTGAACATACTTCCCCCTAAGGGGGGGGGGGGGGGGTTGCCATAATCCCCACGCTTGGCAGGCGGCTTGGGGATCGCAGGAGGTTCCACCATTCAAGTAGGAGGATGCTGCTGCCCATCCTCTAGTGGTTCTGGTCGCAGTTTTAGGACGTACCTGGGTCCATATAATCTATGCAATCGTTATATTGCTGGAAGTAGTACTCCAAAAATGCTTAATTGCATTCTTGACCGACTATTGGAGTCAAATTTTGTTTACCTATCTTTTAGTATGCCTGTTTTTTTAGATAGGGACGCCATTCCTGGCGAGGTGGCAAACGCAAGCCTATTATTTAATAAAAACAAATGTTTTTCCCAGATTGAGGGAAGTCGAAGCAAAACTGTCGTGCTCCGAAACTCGGGCGCTCGAGTTGACCGCAGAAGTAACAAGATTGTCCGAAGAGCTGAGAACATGTCAAGAAGAGAAGAAAGCCACGACAGGAGAACTGGAGAAACTGAGCAAGGACCAGGACGATCTGCTCGTGCTGTTAGCCGACCAGGTGAGGTCTTTTTAACCCCCGATGCAAAGAGAGGAATAATTTTAACGTGTATATTTGAGTGTCTGTCTGTGGTGTCGCATCTCCCAAACAACTGATTTTAATTTAGTTTCTATAGTCTCGTATATACTTTTAATAACCATCTTTATATATTCAAAAAGGATATCTTGGTCATCCTTTCTTCTGGGTTGAAGCCAAGTCATGCATTTATAAAAGCATAATTTGTCATTACCTCGGATCTAAATACATCTTAATACATTTACTTTACCTTCAATTAGTCCTTGCCATTTATCCAACACTAGCGACCCGCCCGCCCGGCTTCGCACGGGCGTAATTTACGTGCGAAGCCGGGGCGGGTCGCTAGTTATACATATAAACCTTCCTCTTGAATCACTCTATCTATTAAAAAAATCCGCTTCAAAATCCGTTGCGTAGTTTTAAAGATTTAAGCATACATAGGGACGGACAGACAGCGACAGGGACTTTGTTTTATACTATGTAGTGATAACTTTTTATCTTAGCAATTTGCCAGTCATGCTGTGTGCGCATATTTTGGGATACTCTTCAGTTCGAAATTTTAATATTTGCAATAAGTTTAGCTTATCCTGTTATGCGTACCTTCTAAATAATAAAAAAAAAAAAAACAGCATCTTCCCCAATACCCTTTTATTACTCTACACACAAGAAGAAAAGGAGAACCTCATCCACCAGGGTTACGACGGAGGCACGGGGTCGCGCACGCTTACCATCCATGAAGCTCAAGGGCTGAAGTATGAGTCGGTTATCACCATTAAAATCAGGAACCCAATGAGCTTGCATGAAAGCGTTCCGCGAATCGTCTGTAACGTTTAAATACCTTGATCGATTGATCTTATTTTTAATATACTGCCCAAGAAAAGGGGAAATGTTTTTCGGGCGTATGCTTTTTTTTTTAATGTTTTTATTTTACCTCCTATATTTGTAAGCATTAACTTTGTAATGCTACAAATCTATTAATATTTAAGAGCTAATGACGTTGACATCCATGTAGCATAAGGAGTAAGCGAGACGGAATAGTTTGTAACTAGAGTAAGGGAGAAAGTGAATAAAAGTAATGGCAAACGTACCTCGGCCTTTCATTTACTTACATGGCGCTGCGGACAGGATTCCTTCATTTACTTACATATTTATAGCCTACAAACCTTGACCGATTTTGATATGTGAGGTGTCGTTAGATTCGTTTTCATGGCCGGTGTGTACAGTGTGGCTACATTTTGCATTCAGGCATTTTGTTTTTCATCATTAATTTAACTTTTTTTGGCACTGCGATGTGACTCGACAACTTTTTTTATACTGTGTGCATTTACACCACAGCAAAGAGAAGTAAATAGAACGGAAATGAGAAGGAAAATCTGTTACCAGGCATATGAGTGAACCTTGATTGAACATTCTTATTTAGATCGACGCGTCTAACACATCATATCATATGATCGTCGCGTCACAGTTGCTAACTGATTTCGAATGACTGATGTTTCGTTTATATGGGTGCAACTGGCTACAACAAATTTCTTACAAAAATGCACTGACAGCCATTCTAATTTAAACAATAAAAAAATCTTCTCTGTCATTTACACCACGTTGTGAACTGCCAAGTATATGTTTCCGATTGGGTAAATCGCTCCATGAAAAGATTAAAAATAACTAGTTTTTTTTTTTTTAAGTCTTTTACTAACGTGTAGAAAGACATTTAGTGGAAAATTAACAACAATTTCTATTATCAAATAAAGATACCATAACTCAATATGTTTTTTCCCCAGGATATGAAGCTAAATGAATACAGACTGCGGCTCGTCTCCCTGGGTCAGATAGTAGATGAGGACGCCGCGGAGGCGCCTGCGCAGCTTCTGACGTGATGCGCACTGCGTCACCTGCATTTATATAGGATATTGATGAAGCTGTAAATGGCCGGTTTTTGTGTACTTCTGGACAATTCTACCAGACGCAAGACAGATTATTATTATTATTTTATGCCATAGGTGGCAATCAAGCAGGCGGACCGCCTGATAGTAAGCAGACACCGTCGCCTATGGACGTCTATTTTAAAACTTACTTTGCTTTACCGAACAGCAGAGGTGTGGAACTCCTTAAACTCTTTTTAAATTTGCCTTAATTCAGAGACAAAATTTAGAATCTTTATTATGTATGTTTCACAGACATTCTGGTAAAGCACACTTAAAATATATACATCCTAACTCCCCCATTCACCCCTCTCCTAGACTTTTGCTACGGATATCACTGATTCTCAAACTCGATGCGACGTACGCTCACTTAACCCTATAAGTTCTAATAGGCATGTGCCCTATTTTTTTTTATTACCACCTATAATAAATAGAGCCAGCCCAACCACTAAAACAAAATTAAAATTTGTTCAAAAATAAATAATTTAAACTCAATGCTAGACAGAGAGCGCACTATACTATAGCACGTTACGACGTCACGCCTTGCGCGCTCCATACAAATGCTACACTAAACTAACACATGCTTTGCGACAGAGCATCTGCTCTCTATCCTCACCAAAAACTTTAAACGCTTATATCTCAGAAATGTATCAGCTAATTTAAATTATTTTTTCAGTATGTGTAATGTATTTAATTATATTCTTCGCCAAACCTGTTATCTATATAAATTACTAGCTGACCTGACAGACGTTGTCCTGTCTTAGAACTGTCAAACACGCAAAGTTAAAATTGTAAATCTTATTTTTAATTTTGTAAATCGTAGTTTCGTAGCCTATTCAATGCAAACAAACAGCCAAATCTTTTCTCTTTATAATATTAGTATAGCTATGTTACCCGGGGATAGTGTAGCTTCCCAACAGTGAAAGAATTTTTCAAATCGGTTCAGTAGTTTCGGAGCCTTATCAATGCAAACAAACAAACAAATCTTTCCTCTTTATAATATTAGTATAGATAAATGAATCCCTATTTTCCTTGGTCACGCCATAACTTGAGAACGACTTAACCGATCTCACTCAATTTTTTTTAAAAGTTTTTTTTATACTTTGTAGAAGGTTCTTAAAGAAAGAAAAATTTGGAAAATTGCGCACAAAATTGGAAAATTTCAACTTAACGACGATTTGACTAGCGGATGAAACCGCGGGCGCAGCTAGTGTGTAATATATTAAACAAAAGGACACAGGCCTATTATAATGTAATTTCAGATGTTGATATTTTTTAGTCTCACTAATTCAATGAAATGATTGTGAGTTTACGATATGATGCGTTATTTTTATGCGAATCTAATTATTATTAAAGTTATTGTATTACCTATCCAATTAATAATACACATTTCGTCCATTTTTTTTTAATTTAAGATCTATTTTTACTTACACATAACTGTGCATTTTAACTGTGCAATAATGTTTTTATATTATGCAATATGCAATTGTACATGAATGTCTTTGGGTTTTACTTGTAATTGTTTAAAGTCTTCATCGCTACTTTGTCATTGATATCAAAATCATCACAATATTTTAAAGAAAGTATGTCTGTCTCTGTCACTTTAGTGAAATTAGACAAAGAATTTGTATTCTGAAGATACCGGACGAAGAATACTTTTTCTCCCAGAAAATACGGGAAAATATCAGGGAAACAGCAGTGCATATTTTATGAAACTGAATGACAACTCACAAACAAAAATTTCGTAAAATGTTTGGTCTATTTCACCTGGGTGATAAAAGTCGACTTTGATCACCTTGGAATATAATCACCTGGGTGACAATATAGGCGACTCCATTTAAATTATAATTTGAGTATCCTTTGATCACCTGCACCTAGGTGACCATAGGCGACTCTATTCAAATTATTGTTTTGATATCTTTTGATCACTCATGAATATAAATAAAAAATGGTTCGAATTAGAAATTTCATCATCATCATTTCATCCTATCATTTTCCCACTGCTGGGACACAGGGCTTCTCTGAGCAGTGGCGGATCCAGTTCTGGTTAAGGTTCAAAGGAATCAAATCGAAAAATTTAGTCGAATGTATGGAATTGCTAGGTGTTTTTTGGGGCATGGCCCCCATGCCCCCCCTGGATACGCCAATGTCTCTGAGAGAGGATGGGCCCTAGTCCACCATCATCATCATTCGCATATCAACATTTGAATTCCACTTCAAAATAAAATTAATTTTATTCGTTTTAATTTTAAAGTTTTATTGAGTGTTACTTTTTTTCTAGGAGATTAACTAAATGATCATTTCCAAGTAATTTATAAATATGAATTAAATGAATTTGCTGTTACTGTTTGTGTTGTACATAGAATCAGTTTGAATCGGATCCAGCAGGCCTAGCATGGGCTGTGGATAAATTGTCTTTCCACCGTTTTTATCCACGCCTAGACGCGACAAAGCTAGAATATGGATAGGTTTGTCTTTTTCTCGCGGGATAAAAACGGTGGAAAGACAATTTATCCACGGCCCGTGCTAGGCCTGCAGCTAGTTATTGAATCACAGCATAGGGTAGGGACTGACGTAATATGATTTATGTTATTGTGATTATATTATAAAGTTATTGTAACAGTTATAATTATATTGTATTAAAATATGTACCTATTGTAATGTGTGAATGAAATAAAGTGTTGCATAGATTACCTTACAAATCTTTTATTTATTGAATACTAGCGGTCCGCCCCTGCTCCGCACGGGTATAGTTTTATAGCCTATTAAAATAGCCTAAATGTAGCATTCAAATGGTGAAAGAATTTTTAAAATCGGTCCAGTACTTTTTGATCCAATTCGTTACAAACATACATACAAATGGGCTGGGCAGGGCATGTGGCTAGGCGTGGTGATGGCAGGTGGAGTAGAGCCCTGACAGAGTGGTTACCAATAGCGGATAAGCGTTCCGTAGGCAGACAACCAGCCCGATGGGTCGATGACATCAGGCCCATCGCAGGTCATACGTGGATGAGATTAGCCCGAGACAGGGATCAATGGCGCAAGGGAGAGGAGGCCTATACCCAGCAGTGGGTTGATACAGGCTGATGATGATGATGATACATACAAATCTTTCCTCTTTATAATATTAGTATAGATTATAATTATATAGTATAGACTATACAAATCCAATACGCCGTACCTGCAAGAAGGCGTAAAAATAACGACGTAAAAAACAGTCGAATTGCTAACCTCTTTTTTGAAGTTGGTTGAAAAAAGTAACAGGGTTTGTAAAATTGAAAAGGCATGTAAAATTAAAGAATTAATTATATTTCAGTACCTAAATAAATAGTGATAATAAATAAAGCTAGTATACACATGTCATTAGAACCTATCTACATCTAGGCTATAAATAAATAACAACCACGTACATTTCAACATCAATTCTAAACCTAAAAATTTTGGAATGTAAAAACACGGGTGTAACAGATAAACTTTGAGTTGCTAATACATTTGCTGTGATGATCTTACAAGCTTATAATTAAAATACCTATTTATTAAAGAAACTGACGTGAATTTCCCACATTTTGTTTATATTACACGGGAATTACTTAGTTACTCTAACTATAGTTTATACCACAATAGCTGCGCTCCGCGGTTTCACCCGCATAGTGATGAAAAGCAGCCTACGTCACTCTCTGCCTCTTGAACTATACCATACTATACCCATGCAAAAAAATCAGGTCGATCCGTTGTTCCGTTGCAGCGTGAAAGAGGAACAAACAAACACACTTTCGCATTTTTTTTTTTTTAAATCTCTTTTTTAAAGCAATCTGTCTTTTGAAGACAATAAGCTTTATTTTGAACTGTTGTCTTAAGTGACGCGTCTTGTGTGGAATACGCCCATTGACGCATCCATCCTCATAATTTTTCTTATTTTGTTAGGTCTTGGGGTATTTTCCTTTTAAGTCTCCTTGGAGGCCTTCTTGATATCAACATCTTTGCTAGTTCATTTGGATGATTTTGCAGTCGTTTTCGCATTTATAATATTAGTATGTTTCGTCTAAAAGGGTTTGAAAAAATTGTAGGATTCCTACTACGGGAATTCTCGCGTAAGATTATAAGTTCACGAAAGTTATTCTCGTATAGTATATAAACGAAATATTTATTTATTTACCTATCTATGCATTATTAAGGTAGTTTTAAGTACATCAATGTGGAATAATTGTTACAAATGCATTTTCTTTTTACTAAATTACTACTATTTATTTTGCAGTATGCTTAGTTACTAACACTGTGATATGATAAAAATGATTAAAAATGCTACATGATTCAATGACATTTAAAAAAAACAGTAAACACCCGCTCAATAACACTCTTAAGTAGCTAACAGACGAGACGGACTTGGTTGACGGACCGCTGTCCAACCAACGGGAGAGAAAGAGAGGGAAATATGTAGTTCTCACTCTTTCTCTCCCGTTGGTTGGACGGCGGTTGTGGTCGGCGTCCGGCTCGAAGGACCACTCATGTAGGATATTTCTACATGACAACTATGTGTTTATCGTTAAATCATTTTTTATTTAGTTAAATTAGTTTTAGCACAAGCAACAAATGGCCGAGGCCGCTAGTTATAAGAAAGCTACAAAAAAAATTGCCAGTTCCCCAATAACAGTCAAAGACAATGTATGCTCATGCCGACACGATCAAGCCAGCTTGATCAAGCTGGATTGATCGAACAAAATCCACACGTCTGTTAGCACTATTAGATTCATACTTTTATTGCATTCAACACAGGTCCTTCCAAGGCGGTCGTTCGGGGGCTAAGTGATGTATAAATAAAGTCCTAAACACAAGAGCACCCCTAGGATAAGTAAAACGGCGGTCATGACGAAGCGATCCTGGAGAGCTCGCATTATCATAGTGTTCATGATCCGCGACGAGCGGCTGAGATTCGCGTCAGCCTCTCGGAGCTGGAAAAAAGGGTATCATGAGATTAGTAATTTTTTAACTGTCGCGATTTGAATACAACTCGGATGGGCAGCGTTCGGGAAATTGCGTGACATCTTCTCGTCCAAGATACCACAGTGCCTCAAGGCGAGGGTTTTTGACCAGTGTGTGTTGCCAGTGATGACATATGGTACTGAGACGTGGTCCTTAACTGTTGGCCTTTTGGAAAAACTCAGAGTCACTCAGCGGGCAATGGAAAGAGCTATGCTCGGAGTTTCTTTGCGCGATAAAATCCGAAACGTGGATATTCGCCAAAGAACCAGAGTCACCGACATAGCTGTTAAAATTTACAAGTTGAAGTGGCAATGGGCAGGCCACATCGCTCGAAGAACCGATAACCGATGGGGAAGAAAGGTTCTTGAGTGGAGACCACGAACCGGAAGACGCAGCGTAGGGAGGCCTCCCACTAGATGGACCGACGACATTGTAAGCGTCGCGGGCATCCAGTGGATGCAAAAGGCAGGCTGTCGTTCAGTGTGGAGGTTAAAGGGGGAGGCCTATGTTCAGCAGTGGACGTCTTCTGGCTGATGATGATGATGACTCACCCTAGCTCTCGACCTCTGTATAGTTTCCCTCTGCACGCTGAGATCTTGCAACACAGCAGCTCCAACCTGCTCCGTCTCCAGCATCACTCGGTATCCATCTGTGAGGGTCTTCCCGACTCGCTCTAGACGCTCCGTGTTGTCAAGGAGTTTCCGTTGTTGCTCGTTTCCTCCCCAGTCATCATACGTTTCTTCTGCCTCTATGTCATCTGGAACGGTTAGATAATTTGTTCATTAGAATCCCAGTTCAATCATGTAGTGATGTTTTTACTTCAAATAACAATTGAAGTATTACAATCTTGGAGTGTTCAAGTTTAGGGTTAATAGGTTATTACTGGGCAAACGTGCTCCATCTTCGACCGCATCATCGCTTTCCATCAGGCGAGATGACGGTCAAACGTTAGCCTAGTCCAATGTAAAAAAAATATACTTCAAATATGCGAAAATTCTAACATAAAAATGACAAACTTCCATACTACCTTTTATTTCCTACTAGCGACCCGCCCGCCCGGCTTCACACGGGTGTAATTTACGTGCGAATCCGGGGCGGGTTGCTAGTTACATAAATAAACCTTCCTTATTCTTATTCGAAATGGGGGCGATGAGTCCTGCACTGACGTCCCGCTAGGGGTGTATTGTGCATTTCCCCCTACCAGCACCTACCCGAGCCAACCCAACTCCTTGAAATACCGGAGTGAGGCTCTGGGGCGCTGGCACAATTGCTCCAGTGGTGCAGATGGTAGTATAAGTGTAAGTGATGATGATGATGAAAAGCAGTCTAGCTGTTGTGGCGACGCGGATGAAAGCGGCAGCGGTGCCCCATGCAGCCCGGCAGCAGTTCTAGTTTCTTCTGTGGCTTCACAATGCCACAGCACATGCTCTACAGTTTCGTTCTCTTTCATGCAGCCACGACACAGTGGACTGTCCGTGGCTCCTAGTTTATACAAGTGACTATTCAAGTTGCAATGGCCGGTTATAAGGCCTACTATCAGGCGAAGATCCTGCCGTTGCAACTTCAATAGGCTGTTCGTGATCTTTTTGTCAAGAATTGGGAAAGCGGCCTTAGCATGCTTACAGTCATCTTTCTTGTCCCACAGATTCTGTTGTTCTTTTTCGGTGTGACGACGCAGTAGCTCTCGCACTCCCATCGCTGATGGTTTGCAGAGGCCCACTGCGTCATCGCTTACCTGTTTCCTAGCACCCTCCTTGGCAAGAGTGTAAACCTTCCTTAAAAATGTATGTAACTGATGGTGAAAATCGCATCAAAATCCGTTGCGTGGTTTAGGAGTTAGCGGCCATACAGACATACAGACGCGGAAAGCGACTTCAATTTATACTGTTAACGGCATGTGGAAGTAGAACTGTGGATACATTTGCAAGTTAAGCTAGCATGTAACTTGCGTCTTGAATGCCAATCCCTCCCCCCCTAAATTTTGTGCTATCTACTTGCGTGGCAGATACAGGCATGCCAGTTAGCGTATACACATGAAAGTAGGTGGCGCATGCAAGGAGCTTTTATGCAAGTGTGCCAGCTACAGTGATGTGTATTCCCGCCTTAACTGGTGTAACGTTCTAAGATCGTTACCTAATTTTAAATTCATGGCAAATGGCACATACGCTAGAAGCCAAACTTAATGAGTAAAAATGTCTCTGAACAAGGGACCAACACGTTTTTATCGCTATCACCTTCCGAGCTCACGACCCTCTGTCTTAATTGTAAATTCCTGATCATCGATTACTAATTAAATCTTAACTTATACTATCATAAACTCTTTCCTTTGAAACACCTGTCTACTGCTAGGTAGGACTTACCCAAGTTTCACTTGGTGTACGTTTCACTGGAGTATACTTACAAGCATTGTTTCGCATACTCCGCACGGAGCAGTACTCTTCTCGGACCCGCTGCAGCTCAGCGCGGTAGGCGGGCACGCGCGCGCTCGACCCTGACCCGCGGGACTCCAGCTCGAGCTGTTCCAGCTGGAAATTATACTAAAGGTAATATTTGTTGTCCCTTACTGGCGTATGCGATTCGTTTGTCAGCTCATTTGGGGCAGACAAACCGGTTGCGAAAATTTTGTTCAGCATTTTTGTGCTTGTGCTTTATTAAATGTATTTTGAATGTTTTTACCTGCTAGTTTCTAATAAATTATTGAAAATCTGACATTTGATAATGGTGAATTGCTATATTTTAGGCTGTAAAAGCCGCACAGAAAAAAAACCTGATAATATTACCGTTCACACGTGAGTTTTGATTTTCTAGTCCATTACTGAATAGTGGTGCATGAATTACTTGATGTTGTTGATTATTATCTTTCGTGTTAGTCGAATTTAAACCATATTTTATAAGAAATATTACAATTACCAAAAATTATTGCTCATAGCTATAGGTATGCTAACACTAGCAGCTTCTCTATTCCTTCTCTCTCTATGATGCTGACAGACTGGTAAGGACTTACAGACTGATGGACTCAATGGCCTTATAAGGGTTCCTTGTACTAAAGAACCCTAAAAAGAGAGTCAACACAAGATGTACCTAATCATCATCATCAGCCAGAAGACGTCCACTGCTGAACATAGGCCTCCCCCTTTAACCTCCACACTGAACGACAGCCTGCCTTCTGCATCCACTGGATGCCCGCGACTCTCACAATGTCGTCGGTCCATCTAGTGGGAGGCCTCCCTACGCTGCGTCTTCCGGTTCGTGGTCTCCACTCCAGAACCTTTCTTCCCCATCGGTTATCGGTTCTTCGAGCGATGTGGCCTGCCCATTGCCACTTCAACTTGCAAATTTTAACAGCTATGTCGGTGACTCTGGGTCTTTGGCGAATATCCACGTTTCGGATTTTATCGCGCAAAGAAACTCCGAGCATAGCTCTCTCCATTGCACGCTGTGTGACTCTGAGTTTTTCCAAAAGCCCAACAGTTAAGGACCACATCTCAGTACCATATGTCATCACTGGCAACACAAACTGGTCAAAGACCCTCGTCTTGAGGCACTGTGGTATCTTGGACAAGAAGATGTCATACAATTTCCCGAACACTGCCCATCCGAGTTGGATTCTTCGGGCGATCTCTTTGCCTAAGTTGGACTTACCTAACTGAACAATCTGTCCAAGATAGGTGTAATGGTCAACAACTTCAAGAGTATCGTTCCTAACGCCTACCGGCACGGGCGCCTAATAGGAGCTCACAAATACTTACCAAATCATTGGCTTCTTCAAAGTTAGCTTGTACTTCTCTAATTAACTGATCACGGTTTTCTGTAACACAAAGTTTTGTAGTTTAGGCACATAATTTCCAATTCTCAATTAAATATTAATTTACAAAAGACTTAATCCACAAATGTCAAATTTTTCAAAATGGTCAATCACTCAATTAGGTTATAAAAGAAAACATGTTTTTCCTAATTGTGAGTTAACATCGTTAACTTTTTGGTTCACTGTTGGACTTAACTGCCACTCAGCTTTTCAATTCCAGCCACTGCCCGCTGTCTTATGTATATAACTACTCCACCGAGTCTCAGGCCATCCTATGCTATGTTTGCTGTTTCGTGGCTTCCATTCTAGAACGAGGAACGAGTCTACCACAATGGTTATTGTTCCTGCGACACTTGAGCTTGCTAATATGGTTGAGCTATGTCAGTGAGATTCATTCTCTGGCAAATAGCTTCTTTCCAGATATTATCTCTCAGAGAAATGCCGGACATAGCTCACTCTCAAAATAGTTTTTCCTAGTTCGAGCATTTGCCCTAGGTACACATACATTCGAACAATGAGTAAATTTGAGTAGGCAATATGCCACTTTGAGAATGAGGCATTCTGAGCCCAAGCCAGTTGTAGTAGACAATTATGTATTATGTGACGTTGACTTTAATAACATGGAACATTTCCTTTTTAGTAACTTATTGATTAGGTGAGCAGAGAAAGCATAAATAAATGAAGTGAAGAAGATGTATGGGAAATACAGGAACATTGTGACAAAGGCATTATTAGCACATATTAAAATGTGGAATTCAGTGTGAGAATTACGTGTAGTTTTAGAGAAAATAATGAATGTTGTATTGTATCACCTTCATTGCCCGATTTTAGCCGTCCTATTTTAGAAGTTATATCGGCGGTGAGCACTGAGTATTGCTGCTCGTACGATTGGATTAGCGTCGCCATTGTAGTCAGATTATTGGCTAGTCCATTTCCGACAATAAATATTTTTTCTTGTATAAGTTTCACATAAAACTAGGTCTATCACCATCACATCACCATGAATAAATAACAGAAAATGAGTGACAGGTAGAATAGAATGACAATGACATTGAAATTACTGACTTTGACTACTGACATCGGCATTAACTCTTTTTTTTTTGACGTAAGTGAGTAGAGTCAATCAAGGAAGTTATATCAGAGGAACGCGTTCTATCAAAATATTCCCATACAAAACAAAACCTTAACGTCTAAATATAAGGTTCATAATAATGTGGCTAGTAACATGGAGGTAAAACGAACCCACTGAGATAGCAACCTCGGAGGAAGTGTATCCCTTTCTAAAAATTGCCATTACATAAAACATATTATATTTTTGTAACACTGTTTTAAACTATCACTGTTGTTCACTAAAGTTATAAGATGATGTGGAATCTCATTCCACAACCACCACGCTAAATATCCCGTAAATAATCATATATTTTAGTAGTTTTATTCAATAGGACATACCAGGCAGGCCCTATTTTGGGGTGTAAACATAAAATTACTAATAATAAAATAAAAATTTAATTTTAATTTCATTTTCTAACGGATATTAATGTACCTAATGTATAATGTAACTATTTCAATTTTATTTTTAAGGAAACATGTAGGTTTCTAGTTATTATTTATGTTTCCAAATACTGACAGCATTAACGACATGGCGTTTTTTATTGTTTACTTATTTGTTTTTTCATGCATGATTATTGTATAATTATTTGAAAATGGTGAAAAATAACTGTATAAAAAACTGTTGGTGAATCGGTCGGTGGCTGCAGCATATATTTTCACGGGTAGGTACACAAAGCTTAAAATACAAGAAATGTGTATTAGGGTGTCCATACTCATGTGCACAATGATTTTAATACACTGAAAATTACGAAGTAAAGAAAATGTGGATGGATATCATTCCGGCAAAACTCCGTGCTGTGGCAGTTTGCACTTTTACCAAGAGGATTTTACCGAGTCATGCTATCGAAAACTTTGAAAATGAATGTAGTTATACGAACCTCCTGCAAAAAAGTGTTCTGCTACTCAGAATAAAATATATACCTATTCAAATAAAAGATATTGCTGCTAAGAAAGAAGAAGGATAAGAGCGCGAAGGGAAAAAATTACAATGTCTCCTCAGGTCCATAATCCATACTTAAAGGCGTTATTTAAAGTTTTAGATACATTAATATAATGTCTGACAAATGTAGTCCTACAAAAAAAGTCAGCCGTAGCATATAATTGTATGACTTTTATGAATTAAAACAACAATAATAATTACGAGTATAAGCTTGCATGCCTAGATGAATTATTTTAAGTATAATCTTTTTAATATCTATTTTATCTATAATATAATATATTATTAGTAAAAAAATACTGTTTTGAGATTTTTCTGAAAGGTACGGATTGAGGAGGAGAAATGGGAGTTGAATTTTGTGTTGTTTATTTTGTTAGACTACGAAGCTGATTTTAGGACATATTATATGTGCGTGTGTGATCCATTGCATTATTCGCTTTTAAATAAAAAAAACCTACATTCTGGGAAATTTTATATATTATTAAAGTCTTGAATTTAGTTTTTTTTACCGAATATGACTGAAGAATGTATGTAGGTAGTCAAGGGAGCGGTAGCACTCATAACGAAACTTGACTAGGTGTTCGTAATAGATAGTGGCTTCGGGGAAGCAACGGAATACACGGTCAATCTTAGGAAGGGTGACCGCGAGTGGCATTTACAACCGAACGTTACCGTGGGTCAGAAGAAAGTTAAATGTCACGTGACACGTAGGTCCCGGTTGAGTCTTATAAAAATAGCCACTAGGCCATGTCAGAGGACTTCAGGTGGCCTGGTGGCCTAAAACTCTCGACATTAGCGCAAGTCACGGGGCCTATATGAACTTCCTTTATTTACTAAGAGTATATGATAATTTTATTAGAAATTACATACAATGTCTTCGTTTATTCAAAATCATGAACATCCTATACAAGAAAAGGACAAACTTCTTCCGTCCTCGCTTCTTGGTCGGACTGTTTTTTCTGCATGAGTACTCGGTCCTTTCCCTTTAGGGTATACCACAGAACACATATACCAGAGGGGGTATACAAAGTCCTTGCATTATATAATTACACGGCTTGATGCATGTGTGCGTGGGAAATAGTTTCGTTTGGTGCTCTAGTGATTGTTTGGCCGCCGATTTTCTTAAAAAATAAACATACGTTTACATAGTAAAACTCCTAAGTTGCCTTTATACAATGCTGATATTTATGCTGATGAGCCATCAAACGATGATAATGTGTAGTTCTGTTCTTCATAAGTCTAAACACCTGTAAACTTCGTAAGTAATTTTTTCGGTAAACAGGTACTTTCCTAACTGAAAATATTTCGAAATTCCGATAGTTATTTGAGATTTCCGTAGTTATTTTATGTGCATGCTTTATACATGCTTTGTTTCCTAGTTTTAATCGCCAATTTTAAAGTTGTATCTAAAGTAGATAAAAGATACCAGTCACCAAGATTTTTTGTATACTATATACTACGTATTTTATCTAAGCCAGTCACATTAGCATGTTTACTTTCTCTATAGCGTGACTTCTGTGCTGTCCGCGTAATTATTTGAAAAGCTAATATCCATAAATGGACGTATCATGCATAAAACATGCACACAAACTATGACTCATACGCTGTTATAGGCAGTGTTCTTAAACCACAGTAAATTTTAACAAAATGAAGTAGGTAGATGAATAAAGGTTTTATAGCATGCAAACTACCTATATACATACTCATTTATTTTTTATTAATTCCAGTACAATGCCTCGTAATTTCGATGAAGACTCTGGACGAAGCTCCTGCTCAGCTGCCTCAATAGGTGTCAGTCCTATTATGGATTATCTCACAGATGACCTGGGCCATGTCACCCGAAGAGAGCCCAAAACATATGAGGCCGGCACAAACACAGATTTAAAAGTTAGTATGCGGCCAAGAAGTTGCATCAGCTTATTGAAGTCTCCAGATGAAAAAGACCCATTCCCAAGCTGTAAATTACCAAGAATCCACAGAAAGGCTGTGTTTAACTTATTTGACACATCTAGAAGAGGCGGGCTGAGTAATGCTCATTCCACTTTAGACATAGCCTGCAGTACTCAGATTGAAGAACCATCTTTACAGAATAATGCCATCTCAATGAATGCTATAACCTTAAACGATCGAACTAAAAGCCACCAAGGCCTTTTAAGTACCAACTTTAGAAGGGGAAAACCTGTCCAAAGAGCCGCTTCAAGGTTGTACAAGGCCGATTGTGGGTTAAAAGGTAAAGAAGGATGTGTAGGTCCAGAATTCATAGTCAGAGCTTCACAGGCTGCCAAGCACATGGACTTAACTCTCTCAGCAAATGCTGAGAAAAGACTCATCACAGTGGTTTTGTTGAATGGTCAGAAATTTGAAGTCACTTGTGATCCGAACATTATAACAGCCGGACAACTATTTGAGGCACTGGTTCACACTGAGAAGTATGAACACAACTTTATGCTTGGAATAGCCATTTTGATTGGCGGGGACTTTGTATTCTTACCAGATGATTATAAAATCAAAAAGGTAGCTCCAGAAAACTGGCACAAAACTAGCGGGAAAAAGAAAGTTATTGAAAAACCTGTATCATTAACTGTTTTCTTGAGAATCAAATTTTTCCTGCCTAAAAGTATTGCGACTAATATACAGGGTGGAGAGTGGAGACACAGGGTGTATTTACAATTGAGGAGAGCCACTGTAGAGGGACAATTGACTTCTACAATGCAAAATCTCATTCTGTTAGCAGGGTATGCTTTACATATTGAGTTTGGAGAGTTCTCGTATAGAGAGCATGGAACTGCAGACTACTTTCTGCTTGAGCATTATTTACCAGAAACAATTATAACGGAAGATATGGCAGATGTAAAATTGCGGATGAAAAAAGCTCACGAATCGAGACTAGGACTGGATAGAAATAAAGCAGTTATAAATTACATAACATTGGCGCAAACTTTTCGCGATTATGGAGCCCACTTTTACTCTGCTATCTGGGCTACGAGGGATGGATTTTGCAGAGATGTTTGGCTCTCTATCGGGCCCAGAGGAGTTACTCTCTATTCACGAAATAACCATGTAGGTGAGGACTTAAACTCTTGTCCTAATAGGATTGTACTGCAGAGCTTGCCATGGCATCACATACACACATTCTACTACAACAAAAAAAGTTTGTACATCATGCCCAACTCTTATTCAGGGCTCTCAAAAATTGGAGTCAAATATAAACTAAAGATGGCAGATAATAAGACTTACTTCACCTTTTGGTTGGCGTCTCTACATCACAGATTGTATTTAAAGCTGTATGCAAAGTCAGACTTCATAAATTATTTATCGGATGAACTCGGTTGCCCTGTGAATACAGATGAGAGTCCAAGGAATTATGAGTGTAGCAACTACCAGGACAGCTACAACTTAGCCGTGAGGAACCAGGTACGATCAAGAAGACCTGTCCGAAGAAGGTTTAGGGTCGACATTTTTGGGGACAAGAAGGCCCACAACAAAGAAAACGAAAAACCTAATACTGAGGAACTACTGAGACAAATCTTGCTACCACAGTATGATGAAGTTGCTATAAATACATCATATGTTAATCAAGGCAACACATCTTCGAATGATGGTCTGTCATCATCTGAAAGTTGCAGTCTTCCAAGAAGACAAGGTGTCAAAATGGGCACTAGAGTATTTAATGGCATGAGGTCTCCACTGTACAAGTATTCAAGATCTCCTGGACAAATCACCAGTTCAAATGACTGTTTGAAGATTGATGGCGACGTCGCCACTACACAGAGCGACTCTGACGATTTAAGTTCAGAGCAAAAACAGCACTGCAGTGTGAACAGCATGAAGCTTTTACCCGAACGACAATACGTCGCGCCAACTGCTTACGTCTTAGAATCACCCAAAGTGTACCCTGAAGCATTCCAATACAATGCAACAAGTAATGACTCTTGCTTAAATACCTCATTGTTTGAAAAATTGGACAACATGGAATGTGTCCAGGGCGAGAGAATATTCGTAACTGCCATAGTACAAAGGGATGCAATGAATGCATTGGGTCTGCAAGTTGCAGAGGGATCCGACGGAAATGTTTACATAAAATCAGTAACACCCGGAAGTCCTGCCGATTTATGCGGTAAACTTCTCCCCGGTGATCAAATTATCTCTGTTAATGGTAAAACTTTATTAAATGTTAAGTATGACAAAGCTCTGTCGATGTTACAGGCTGCACCACAGAAGGTAGAACTGATAGTTCTTCAAAGTGCTAAGACAAGCAGTATGGAGGAACACAGCTTGCAAGATATGCGAAATGCTTTGACCAGTAGTATCGCAAGTGCCTTAGATGGAGAGTTCACAGATGACGAATTATTAAATGAAGAAGCTTTGAAAACAATTTACGCACTCATCAAACTTACGAAAGAGAAAGTAATAAGCAGGATGAAAGACAAATCCAGTAGACAAACAACTCCAAATAAAAGTAATTTACAAAAAAGTGTTTCAGAGAAAACTGTTTTTGAAGAGTATGATAATAGTATGGGAACATATTCATCTTATGAAAACTTCTCTTTAAAGAGGAATGTCCAAAAGTTCAATACATGGCGATGTCAGCTCAGCAATGGTAGACCAAAGCGGCGGCCGTTAAGCCTGGCTGTTCCAACAGATTTAGAACTGCCTGAAGATTACTTGAATGAGAACACAGACGACTTACTAAAAAAGTCTTCCTTAAAATCGATTCAATCATCTCTCAATAGCATAGATAAGTCTGTTAAAAGCGGTTCTTCAAAAAGCGTCGCGCTCCCCAGAAACTTTGGTTTCAGCAGGAAATGGCTAGGGCCAGTCAGATATCCTGTTACTCCTTGTAAAAACAGCAATGTTGCGTCCAGTGAAAGTGCAATCCCTGATGAAGGAAATGTCCTGAAGAGACATTTTGTGTATGGTGCTGGAGACTCTGATGAAGATCAAATATTTTTGTAGATACCCATGTATTTTAATGTTGATATTTTGTACATTTTATTAGTTTTAAAGGAACAATTTTAACCACCAGCATTTTTTTTATTATCTTAATATATATAAATCTCGTGTCACAATGTTTGTCCTCAATGGACTCCTAAACCACTTATAATAAAATTCGCACACCATGTGCAGTTCGATCCAACTTGAGATATAGGATAGTTTCTTATTCTTATTCTTATTCGAAATGGGGGCGATGAGTCCTGCACTGACGTCCCGCTAGGGGTGTATTGTGCATTTCCCCCTACCAGCACCTACCCGAGCCAACCCAACTCCTTGAAATACCGGAGTGAGGCTCTGGGGCGCTGGCACAATTGCTCCAGTGGTGCAGATGGTAGTATGAGTGTAAGTGATGATGATGAAGAAAAGCAGTCTAGCTGTTGCGGCGACGCGGATGAAAGCGGCAGCGGTGCCCCATGCAGCCCGGCAGCGGTTCTAGTTTCTTCTGTGGCTTCACAATGCCACAGCACATGCTCTACAGTTTCGTTCTCTTTCATGCAGCCGCGACACAGTGGACTGTCCGTGGCTCCTAGTTTATACAAGTGACTATTCAAGTTGCAATGGCCGGTTATAAGGCCTACTATCAGGCGAAGATCCTGCCGTTGCAACTTCAATAGGCTGTTCGTGATCTTTTTGTCAAGAATTGGGAAAGCGGCCTTAGCATGCTTACAGTCATCTTTCTTGTCCCACAGATTCTGTTGTTCTTTTTCGGTGTGACGACGCAGTAGCTCTCGCACTCCCATCGCTGATGGTTTGCAGAGGCCCACTGCGTCATCGCTTACCTGTTTCCTAGCACCCTCCTTGGCAAGAGTGTCTGCCGTTATATTACCCACGCAGGTTCCGTGGCTTTTCGTCCATCTCACTATCGTTCTGTACTTGCTCGCGAGTGCTTGTAAAGCTGTATGACATTCAGCAGTGACTCTTGATCTTGTGACGGGTCTTCTGAGTGCGTAGATGGTTGCCGCACTATCAGTGGTAAACATGATGATCCTTTTGCCTTCCCCACCTGCGGGGGCCGAGAGAAGCTCATTTAAAGGCCAGACTGCTCTCGCCGCCAGTAGCAGGCCCATGGCCTCCGCTTGCAGTGCTGTCGTCGTTTTGTTTAGTCCCATGGACTCTTTGAGCCCAAGCTCAGGTGAGTAGTAGCCGCAGCCTGCTCCCTCCTTGTTTTTTGCACCATCTGTGTATATGTTCCACGTGGGCGATACCCCATCCAGGATGTTGTCATCTGTTGCCAACTCGTACTTTTTGCTATCTAGATGGGTGCTAGCTATCTTATCGGTACCTAGGATTGCCTCTGGGATTATCCTAGTCGCACGGTCGATTATTCTACAGTGGTTAGTAATTGGCCCGGAGCTTTTCCACTGGTTTGTGGATTTGATTCTTAGTGCTGACGCCATCGCTTCCTGTTGTATGTGTAGGTGTAATGGGGTCAGACCCAGAATGATCTCCAGGGCAGCTGAAGGTGTCTTCTTCATGCATCCGCTGATCAGAGAACAAGCAAGTCTTTGGGTCTGTTGCAATTTCGCGATGACAGTTGCTAGAGTTGTACGAGTCCACCACACTACGCAGCCGTAGGTGAGAACGGGTCGCACTATCACTGTGTATAACCAATGGCAGAGCTTTGGTTTCAAGCCCCAGTCTTTTCCTGCCGCTCTAGTGCACTGCCATAGTATGTTGGTTGCCTTCGTGGTGATATATTCCTGGTGTTTTCCCCACAGAAGTTTGCTGTCTAGCCAAATGCCTAAGTATTTTACTTCCTTGCTAAGAGTTAATTTTGTACCAAACAATGATGGTAGCGTGAGATTCATTGCCTTCGTTTTCCTAGTGAAAAGCACCATCTCCGTCTTTTGTGGATTTACAGAAAGGCTGTGTCGCTCACACCATTTCTCGACAACTTTGAGTGCTTTCTGCATCTTTTCACATAAAGTCGTCTCAAAAAGTCCAGAGACCATGATTACCAGGTCATCCGCGTATCCCACCGTAACTATGCCATCCTTGTTGAGGAGTTCGATGAGTTCGTTGACCACCACCACCCAGAGTAGTGGAGACATCACTCCTCCTTGTGGGCAGCCTTTCGTGACACGGCGACGCATCGCGCCCGCCGTTTCAATGCTGGCAACTCTGTTAGAGAGCATTGTCGTGACCCAAGCACCCACTCTGTTGTCTACTCCCTGTATTCTAAGCCCTTCTTCGATACTAGGGAAAGTAGTTTTATCAAAAGCCCCTTCAATGTCAATGAAAGTGGCCAAGCAGGACTGTTTGCTCTCCAGTGCAGATTCGATCTTATAAACCACCTGGTGGAGAGCAGTCTCTGTTGATTTGCCTGATTGGTATGCATGTTGATTGTTGTGTACAGGATTTTCCACCAAGGGTCCACCTCTGATGTATTTGTCGCAGAGTCTTTCCAGTGTTTTTAACAGGAATGAGCTAAGGCTTATCGGCCTGAAAGACTTAGGGTTGGTGTAGTCGGCCTTTCCTGGTTTTGGTAGAAAGACCACCTTTACTTCTCTCCATGCTTTAGGTATGTACTTCCACGCTAAACATGATCTGAATATGACAGTTAGGTGCGTTTTTATCTTGTTTAGGCCCCACTGGAGAAGAGCTGGAAATATTCCGTCAAGTCCAGGAGCCTTGTGTGGTTTAAAGGTGCTTATGGCCCATAGCAGGGCCTCCTCTGTGACAATGGAGTCTGCAAATACCCAGTCTTCATTGTCCGGTTTGTGCGGTGTGTGAGGTTCCCATCCCTTGCCATCATCTGGTTTACAGTCCGGGAAATGTGTCAGAAGAAGCAGTTCAAACTGTTCCTGTTCTGAACTTGTGTATGTGCCATCGGCTTTCTTCAGAGTTCCTAGCTTTACTTGCGTGTCGCTAGTTAAAAATTTTCTGAGTCGAGCTGTCTCGCTTTCAGATTGAATGGAGCTGCTGTATTTTCTCCATGAGCTATTTTGGCTCTTTTTGACTTCTACTTTGAATTGGTGTCGCATCTTTTTGTACTCTTGCCAGTCCACCACAGCATCAGTATTCATTGCTCGGTTGAAGTGGTGTCTGACCTTCTTCCTAAGCTTAGTTAGTTCTTTGTTCCACCACTTGTCTTTTTTGTGAATAATATTGTAGCTTTCCTTTTTCAACGGGCAAGCCTTTTCGTAGCTCTCTTTTAGAGCGCGTACTAGATTGTCAATTGTAGTTTCTATTTCTTGCGGTGATAGTTCCACCGTGGGGTCTACTAGTGGTATCTCTGACATCGCCTTCTCGAGCGTCTCTCTAAAGATTGGCCCGTCAGTTTTCTTGGGATTCCTATAGGTTCGTGGTTCATGCTCACCCACTGTCAAGCTGAACCTGACCCATCTGTGGTCCGAACCAGAATACTCGTCTGTCGCCACACGCCAATCCCGAATCGTTCCGGCGATAGCGTCGGTGACCATAGTGATGTCTATTATCGTTCTTGCCCAAGACGTTACGAATGTAGGTTCTGAGCCTCGGTTTAGTAGGTTCAGGTTGTGCCTGAGGATGAAATCAAGAACATCGTTCCCCCTCTCGTTGGTGTCTGGGCTGCCCCAGACGGTGCAGTGAGCATTGGAGTCACAGCCCACCACACATTCTAGTTTGTTGGTTGTACAGAAATTCATTAACTCTTCTAGTGCTGGGGGTGGCGCTTCTTCTGTAATGTCCAGATAAGCTGAGGCCAATATTATAGTGCTTAGACTGCCTTGGAGGCCTGTCTCGAGTTTTACTACCGTGAGGTCGTCAGTGCACAAGTGTGTCATCAAGGACGCCTTATATGGTTGCGGAACATATATAAAAGTACGCGTTTTGCTATGCACAGGGGGAATAAGAACGTTACCCCTAAGACCATTTAAACCACTCACCTTCCCACGGATTACGTATGGTTCCTGGACCAGTGCTATTGTGTTGTGACGCTTCTGTAGAGCCTCCCGCAGGGCGGCGGAGCCTGAGACGCTATGATGGGTGTTGGCCTGTATGATGTCAAGTGTGGTGCTGACGCCTAGCCTATGTGTGCTACCAGCTGCCGAAGCAGTTGAAGTATGTGTGTTCATGCGATTGTTATTACTTTGTTGGCAGTCCATTTTTAAAGTTAAACTTCCCCTCCTATTTAGACGTCGGGGTTGGCGTGGGAGGGCTCGGTCCGGTCCGTGTCCATGGACGACGCAGGCGAGACGATATTGAGCCCTTTGAGATCAATACCATTCTCGTCTACGTCGACCCCGAGCAACCGTTCTTCCTCCTCCCTCGTCCACCCCACGTTTTCAGCGAGTGCCGTGTGATCCTCGGCTCCGGGTGCCGGGGGCGCGGCTGCGCCGCTCGTAGCAGCACTCACCGCGCCACCACCCTCCGGTGCCGCCCCCAACACGGCTCCCTCTGCTATATTATAGCCTCTAACTTTCACGTAGATTCTCGCGCATGCATAATGCAGCCGAAAGTCCGCGCGCCTAAGAAGTTCTACATCTCCCGGAGCTATCCCCACAACGAGGAGGTGGTTGCGGGCGCCACCAACGAGGCGTACCTCATGTGTGAACACTCGCCACCTCTCCACGCCCACCTCCGGGTTCATTGCCCCCAGAAACTGAATGATGATGTCGAGCCTGTCCTGCGGCAGCCCGACGACACCTCGCCCGAAATTCGGGATGTACAAAACCGCGGTGTAAAGCCGCGGTACTTTACTCTCCGGGACCACCATGAGCTCGCCGGACCCCTCCCACAAGGCGGGCGTTCGCTCGACGATGGTCGTGAGCCAGTCAAGCGCATAGCGGTCCCGGGGTGTGTACCTAACGCCACCGCGAAAGCTGCTAGGCAGCATCATGAACCGCGGCAAACGAGTGCCGACTCGAAAGCCGCACGCCACGAAGACGTCGAACAGCGCCCGCTCGATAACTGCTCTCACGTGGACAACGCGCAGTTCGCTCATCGACACGCGGCCACGGTCCATGACTACCACTCCATGGTGCGCCCTAGCAGCCTCCGCGTACGATAACTTGCCGTCGCCTTCCACTACCTGTGTAGCTGCGGGTCCGCTGTTGCCGGGCACCAGCGGGCCCGCAGGTGTTATGTTGATGTCGCGTGTAGCGCGCCTATGGGTGTCGGCAGCGGGGAACTCGCGGTGGCAGGCCTTTTTATCGGCCGCCACAACCGCAGTGGGTGACACCAGGTCTGAGCTCCGCTGCCGTTTCGCGCCTCGGGTCATCTCCCCCCCTACCACCGAGTGTGTAGTGTCCGTGTTGGGCACGCCTCCCAGCGCCTCTCTCTCAGTGCTGACGCCCCCTCTTCCTCCCTTCCCCCTCCCCTTGCCTTTTGAGGGGCGCGGGGTCCGGTTCGCAGGGTCGGAGAGGGGGGCAGCGCCAGAGTCGATTGGCGCCGGGCCGCGCGACACGTGTGGAGTATCGAGGGCAAGCGACAGGTCCCGCGGTACCGGTTTCAGTGTCGGCCCCTGCCCCTGCGGCTCACCGCCGGGCCGTCCGGCTGATGCCTCCGCACTCAAACTCGGGCAGTCCGTCGGCGTCCCCACATTGACCGGGGTGGCCACCTGCGGGACGGCGCGCGTCATGCAAGCCACCACTGGTGGAGGTAGCTCCACCAAGCTAGGCAGGCGAAGCGCCCCGTCCCGTTGCAACTGGTGGTACTGCTCCATCGTCTCGGCCTGGGCCCTGCGCTGCCTCGCACGAGCTCGACGGCTAGTGCCGCGATATCTACCTCCTCGGGCGGGATTCATTTTGCGGAATTCCCGCCCGTCACCCACACCTCCAGCCTCGCGCTCCGCCGTCACGCCTCGCCGCTCCTGTCGCCGGACCACCTTCTCTCCAGGCTTCTGCACTGGCCCAGGTATAAGCGGGAGCGCGACCGTCGCCTCCGTCACCTCCATCCGTCCAGTGGTATCCGCGCTCGGCGAGGCCTGGGACACCACCTCGCCGTCGCCTTCGGTAGCCCATTTCTCACCCTCCGGCCCGGAAACCAGAGGGCGCCGGGTGCTAGCCGGATCACAGGGCATACTAATTTCACCTTTATTACTGTTCATGATTTTTTTTACTGGAGGTACTGTGGAGCAGAAAGACAGTTAGTATAGGATAGTTTAAATAATTATATAACTAGCGACCCGCCCCGGCTTCGCACGTAAATTACACCCGTGCGAAGCCGGGCGGGCGGGTCGCTAGTAGCTATATGAATACCTACCGACTCATTACAATAAAAATGTTAATTAAGTTGGACTGTTTTAATTATCATTGATGAAAATACCCCCTTTGCTCAGAAACAAGTTTGTTAAGATAAATGTGGGTGCAGTTGGACAATGAACTGTGATAAAAACTGATAAGAAAAAGACTTATCAGCTTTTATGAGTGCAAATAAAACTAGTCAGTAGGTAGTATTGAGTTCATGGTCTCGAGTACTGTTATGTAACACCTATCTGCGCGAATTTTCTAGATTTCTTTATGAACACATCTAACCTTCCTCCTACTGTTCTATTAAAGTCAAAACGTTTCATATACAGACTACATATGTAGACTCAGCGTGTCGCATTTTTGTACGTACTATGGCATCAAGTACTTTAACAAAGTATTTAGTTGACTATGACGCAATTTGACGTTTTTGTATTGACCACTGAAATGGTCCTGCCAATACGACAGATCAAACAGAATTATGCGGCGTTTTAGTTAGAGCATTGATCCAACCCGAAGTATAAATAAGACTTTCAAACGAAGGGTGAATAGAGTCCTCAAAGGTAACGCACTGACAATGCCCTGTGGGTATTGTAGGTGTATATAGGCGGCGGGGACCACTTACCATCAGATGGCCCATCACTTGTTTGCCAGTTACTGAAAAAAATACCTACCAGGCCACAGATATCTAAACTTACAGGGTCTATCCCAATAAAGGTATGTTATTATACTGGACTATGGAATACACTTCCACTACCTTAACCTAACCCAACTAACCTCTAAAACCTAAAGCAGTTAACCTAACTGGCATGATATGTAATGAAAATTACTGGAGGAAAGAAAATACAATGTAAAAACATTAAATTTAATATTTTATTACAATAACACCTCGCTTGCAATATATCAAGCAAAAATTAAAACTAAATATTTCTAATAAGACAGATAATTGCCTTTCTACATTTCAACTCAATCAGACTCAAAACAAAAAAGTAACATCCTCATTCACTCCACATATTTGTAACACAGTCAGACTACAGGATTTCAATACCCATAACATTGATGTAACTACTAAGTAACAGTTCAATTTACACCATAAATGCGTTGAGAAGTTTCTTTGTACGGCTTACATCATTCCTCCCATGCCGCCCATTCCACCCATACCTCCCATGCCTGCCATGGGGTTGGGTTTGTCTTCTTGTGGCATGTCACAGATCACTGCCTCGGCGGTGGTGAGGAGGGAAGCCACGCCGCTGGCGTCAGTGAGCGCTGTCCTCACAACCTTTGTGGGGTCAATAATTCCCTTCTCAATCATGTTCACATATTCATCATTGAGCGCATCATATCCAAATTCTGGTCCTAAGTCCTCTACTTTCGCGACGACAACAGATCCATCGATACCGGCGTTGCGTGCGATAGTCATGCAAGGCATTCTTAACGCCATCTTGATAATATCTACTCCGGTAGCCTGGTCATTGTTTGCAGTTTTCAGCTGTTCCAGTGTTGGGATGCACCTGAGAAGAGCAGCGCCACCTCCGGGAACAATACCTTCCTCAACAGCAGCTCGGGTCGCGCAGAGAGCATCATTGACACGGTCCTTCTTCTCATTGACTTCGACTTCACTGGAGCCTCCAACATGCAAAACAGCAACACCGGAAGCTAATCTGGCAAGACGCTCTTGTAATTTTTCCTTTTCATACTCTGAGGTAGTCTCTTGAATCTGGTCACGGATTTGTTCTGCTCTCCTGTCAATGTCTGCCTTCTTGCCCTTGCCCTTGAGCATTAGCGTGTCATCTTTGGTAATAATGACTTCAGTTACCTGTCCGAGGTCCGAGGCCTGCACATCTTCAAGTTTGATGAGGTTAGCATCATCTCCGAATACAACTCCACCAGTGGCAATGGCCATGTCACTGAGGGTAGCTTTGCGGTTGTCGCCAAAGCCAGGCGCCTTGACGGCAGCGACTTGGAGACCGATCTTGAGCCTATTGACTACAAGAGTGGAAAGGGCCTCACCGTCAACATCCTCAGCCACAATCAGCAGGGGCTTCCTCTGTTGGTTAGCCAGTTCAAGAGCGGGGATGATAGTCTGAACGTTGCTGATTTTCTTCTCTGAGAAGATGACTAGAGCATCCTGGAACTCTACTTTGGCCCCCTTAGATGAGTTGATGAAATATGGTGAAATATAACCTCTGTCGAATTTCATACCTTCAATGATTTCCAGTTCGTCGACGAGCGTTTTGCCGTCTTTAACGGTGATGACTCCGTCTTTGCCGACCTTGTTCATGGCATCCGCGATGAGTTTACCGATAGCCACGTCTCCGTTGGCAGAGATGGTCGCGACCTGCGCGATTTCCTCGGTCGTCGTCACCGGCTTGGACATGCTCTTCAGCTTGTCCTTTACTGAATCCACAGCCAGCATCACTCCTCGGCGGATCTCGATCGGGTTAGCGCCCTTTGAGATTTTTTCGAATCCTTCTTTTGCGATTGCTCTGGCAAGAACTGTAGCAGTGGTGGTGCCATCTCCGGCTTCTTCGTTTGTGTTATTCGCCACATTCTGTACCAGTTTAGCGCCGATGTTCTGGAATTTGTCTTTTAGTTCGACGCCCTTGGCAACTGTCACACCGTCTTTTGTAATTTTTGGAGAGCCCCACGACTGCTCTATAATAACGTTTCTACCTTTAGGTCCCATTGTGACAGCGACGGCATCGGCCAAGATATCCACACCCTGAAGCATGAGAGCTCTTACATCAGCACCGAATCTCACATCTTTGGCGTAAAATCGTGTAAGCTGGTGGGCTTTCTGCAGAGAGATAGTTTGACGAACTACACGAGGTAAGCGCAGCATTTTTATGATGATAGAAATGTGAAAACAGAACTTTGCAGAGGATTCTCGATGTCAACTTCTCGAAAATTCTCGCCGGGATCGCAAAACGTGATCTTCCACCGGTTGTAGGTTATGAAATACTGAATGAACTAGAATTAAAAAAACTGTAGTTCCGTTCAAGTGTCCAATAATAGACAAACAAGAGAATCTCGTAACTTTTACCAATCAGCATTCAGGAACGAATACACTGATTGGTTAAAAATTAAACGCTATAGATGTTTAAAGGTAAAAGAAAACAAGCTAACCGGAAGTTCCTATAGTTTTAGACACAGAACACATAGGTTTTATAAAGGTATGTTGTGTATATCTGTGGGTATGTATGTATGGAGGCTGAGTAGATAATAATTAGATATCTGTGGTAAGAAGTCACAGATAATTATGAGGCCGAAGAATCTGTCTGACATATCACATATCTTTGTCAACTTCAAAGTTCATCAGGCTTCAAATTGGGCAAACTAAATCATTTCATTTCATGCATGCATGCACGTGATACTCGGTGATACCAAATTATTGAGCTAACAAGAGCCCATTTTTTTGACGAAAATAACAACGAGGACTGTTTTTTTGGCGTTTTGAGACTTGTTCTACACTGATTTCCTTTAAGGCAGTCTCCGAATGGGGCGATGCCAACCTGGTCAAGTTCAATGCCGCTAAGTCCCAGGCGTTTCTGTTTTCCGCCAAAAGGACGCTGTTCCAATTCCAATTGGCTCCTGGCTACTTTCCGGGATGTATCCATTTCGATAACTGACCGGCTTGAGCTTTTGGGCGTTACTCTGTCTTCTACCCTCAACTTTGGCTCCTATATTGAAGACAAGGCTCAATTGGCTGCCAAAAAGCTGGATAACTTATCGAAGGTGCGTCAGTACTTTACGTGGGAACAGTTGCTGTCACTGTACCAAGCACAAATTCAGTCATGTAAAAGCTGTACTTAAAGCAGCCTTTGGGATGGATCAGCTAAGTATCAGCTTGGGGCGTTAGAGTCTATTGAGTAGCGTGCCAAGAGGCTCATCAGCAACGAATCCCTGGTTCAGACTAAGCTTCTTGGTCTTGAACATCGCCGCAAAGCTGCTAGTCTATCGGTTTTTATTGGACACATTTCGGAAAGTGTAGTTACAATTTGGGGGTGTCTACAAATCACGAGTGAATCGGTTTCTTTTATGCAAGCGTGCTCCACCGTAGACAGCATCGTCGCTTAACACCAGGTGAGTTGGCGGTCAAACGCAAGCCTATAAAAAATAACGGATACAATACAAGCTTACAAAGGCACTTGCAAAAAAACACACTCTTCTATTGTACACTCTTCAAAACAAATTTTTGAACGTGAAATTTATTTTTTACCCAAAATACGTGGGTATTTTTCTGCAATGGCAGCCCAAACTGTCAAATATGACCGATGGCGCAAAAATTGACATTACTAACTCGTGTTGAAAATTGAGTGCACGTTTTTAATTATTTTTATCAACAAAACACGCGACAGTCTCACACAGTGAACTAGCAGATAACACGTCTGATAATCTGCTACGACTTTTAAAATAAACTTTTAAATAATTCTAAAGAATTTTCCGGTGGTTTAAAATACATACATTACATAATGTCCAACCCCTGGTAAGAATTTTATTCTAGCGCTTGTTAGCGGCCTTATAGCCTTATAGCGGCTAATTTGAGAGCAGGGAGTCGCCTCACAATAAAATAAAATTGCAAATTACAGGTGCATTATTCAATATTTACTTTTCCATGACAAATCTTTATCATTGAATTTATATAGTGGTGGTTTTAAATTAACCATACATTCCTTAGATTAAGATTAAATTATGCATGAATTACTTATTCCTTACTATGGTTTAGTCGAGTCCATTCTCAGATATGGTATTATGTTTTGGGGTTACACAACCAACAAAGAGATTATTTTTAAAAGGCAAAAATGCTGCATGAGGTCTATGTTTAGATTAGAAAATACTGATAGTTTTACTAAACTTAAAATTCTTACTCTTTCGTCCCTATATATATTGGAAACTGCCTTATTCGTGAAAACTAATCCAGAATTATTTCCGGCAATATCTGACTTGGTGGTAAGAAATCGTAGAGACCTAAACAGATGTCATACCCAAAGGGTATATAGTCCGATTTCTCATGCTATAATAATTATTCTGGACCTTTCTACAAATAAATTATTATAAGACCGGCTAACACTCACAATAATGTTTTTATCGGTCGAGATGATTGACCTCACGTGAGTTTTGATGAAGTGACCTTTCTACAGTTGTAGTTTTCTTTTAGTGTATGTAGTAAGGGTATTCTCCTGGGCATTGGGAACCCTTTGTTGGACATCTCCGCTACAGTCGGAGAGGACCTGCTCAAGAAATATGACATGAAACCAGATGACGCCATCATGGCTGAGGAGAAACACATGCCTCTTTATCGAGAGCTGATGGAAAAGTAAGTTTATCAAAAATGTTATAATATTATATAAAATAGGATTTGTTGGAAACGTGTGGATGCGAATAGCGAGAGACCAGAGAGAGTGGCATAAATAAAGGGAGGCCTATACCGAGCAGTGGGTCACTCAGGGCTGATGATAATGATGATAGGATTTGACATCTTAGCTGAATTCTTTAGCCATCCAAATCCAAAATGCTTGTTACTCCAGCCCTTCAACTATCTCTAGGTGGCCGAGCCCTAGCATGGCCACTTTGCAATATGGCGGCAACTGGTTAAATTTAAAATTACATACAGTACTGATCAAGGAAAACATTGTGAAGAAACTGGTATATCCAAGAACCCTAAAAAAAGTTTAAAGATGTATGACATTTACATGCACAACATGCACTGGCCAGCATGGTGGATTAAGGCCCATCCTATCTAAGGTCTGTGTCCCAGCAGTGGGAACATGATAGGCTGAAAATGAATTTAATGTGAATTAAACATTAAATTCATTTCAAACAACGCAAAGAGCGACCTAGTGGATGAAAAGTTGATTTGTGTACACACTACAAGAAATTGCGCGGACTCACAGTTGACTTCCCTCATACCCTACTTCAGTCCGTCGAAGATACCTAATAGTGTTAACACACGAGACGTACATGGTTGACTAACCGCCGTCCAACCAACGGGTGGGAGAGAGAAAATTTTCTCTTTCTCTCCCGTTGGTTGGACAGCGGTTAGTCAACCATGTACGTCTCGTGTGTTAGCACTATAAAATCAACAATGCACAGTCAAGAACATTTTTCAAGATACATGCCATGACTGTCAAGTTGTTTTAAAAGTTTCTGAAAACTGGAACTAATTTCTGCCTGTACCTTTAGTAGTTTTGATAGTTTTCGAAAACTTTTCATTTTCGTTTTGTTCCATACATTCCTGGCTGAAAGCTATTCGGAAACTTTTTCCGTATTTGAGTGAAACAACCATATAGATTTATGACATTGTCATTTATAACAAAATTGTTAAAACGCTAGATCTCAAATACTTTTCGGTTAACCAGGCAAAGCGCATTGTTCAAAAGTGGCTTCTATCCTTATCTTATGATGATATTGAAAAGTTTCTTAAAATTATTTCCTAATGTTATGTTTCTTGTTTTGTTAATCTAGTTTTTGAAGTGAAACTTCTAATGCGACTTGCAACAAGGTTGCGTTAAACGTTTAACTCTACCATGGAGGGGGGATAGAAAGAGACAGAGCGAGAGTTTCACTTCTTCCGCGCGGAGGGACTCCACGCACTATTTTTTTTTTGTTATTTGTGAGCTCTTGTCGTAGTTTCGTAGAATATAAGTATATCATTTTTGTTAATTTGCTTTATGGCCTCCACAAGACAGGCTTTGTCCTAGTGTCGACCAATAATAAAATATTATTTTAAGGCGTTACTTTTTAAGCAATTAAAAAAATCTTTCAAATCTTCGAAAAAAGTTTTCTAAAACAGTCAAAACTTTTACTAAGGGTACTGTACGCTTAGTCCCAGATTTGATAGTTTACGTATTGTTCCATACATTTTAGTAAAGCGCCTCTATAGGAAACGTGGAGGAACTAAAATCGGTAGCAATCGGCGGTATATATTGCTTCACTCTAATACGAAAAAAGTTTTCGAATACCTTTTAGCCCAGCAATGTATGGAACAATCGAAAACGAAAAAAGTTTTCAAAAACTATCATGACTTTTACTAAGGGTACTGAGCTTATTTTGCCTATTGTTAGAATGAAATAGATAATCTAATTTTAACAGATTTTTTTAATGTCATGTTTTTTGTAGGGAAGGTAAAAGGTAAAAAGAAGCCAACGGGTAAGATTACACAGTTTGGTTTACAAACGTGACTAACATGTTTTACAACATATTTAAACTAATAAAAGGCTAGCACTCACTATTGAAGTCGAAAAACTCGACCGGTGTTTGGACGTTATAGACATATGTTTCTATAGTAGTATGTTTTAAATTAAGTATTTTATTATTCTCCTGAATGTTTGACAAACAGATATAGATTCAACGATTTTTAAAACCATATTCAAAATAGACGCGCCAACAAAACGCAAACAGCAAAGGAAATCAGCACTTCAGGCGGGGAACCACGCCATTACTTGCATTTAGAAATGAACTGTTGAATGAATTTTTTTTGAATGAGAAATGAAAAAGGATAAAACATAATTTGGTTAGTTGTTATTTGAAAATCAGTCCACAATTGACTGTATAGTTTTAAAGATTGTTGTATAGAATAGCAGAATGTGAAATACATTTATGATCCCATATCTCACTAGTTCTCTGAAGATCTTTGAATGTGCATGACATTTTGTGTACCTAGATTCCTAGATTAGAAAGTTAGAAATCATACTGAGTATAGCTAGATATTCAATATTATGTTTAGTAAATTAATTCCACACGAGACTAAAAACGCTTGTAATACAAACATACATTACAGCAATGTAAAACAAATCTTAATATGTCATAGTCCTTACTTACTTTTTTAGTGTATTTTAGAAACGAATACAAGCAACACTGTTTTTAAAAAAAAAACTTATTTTTGTTTGGTTCTTCGCTATGCGATTATCCCAGCCCCATTTACATAAGCAACTTTTACAATCAAAAGGGACTGCACTGCGCTCTACGCTGAAATGTGGCGATATATCGCCTGTGAGCATTAAACAAAATTGGTGCTCCTAGTCAGAGACTATGATGTTAGAACCTACTAGTTACTACTAGCGACCCACCTCGGCTTCGCACGGCTTAGGTTTTATCTACTATATAAAAATAAGTCGGGTTTTCCTTCCTGACGCTATAACTCCAGAACGCACGAACCGATTTCCACGGTTTTGCATTCGTTGGAAAGGTCTCGGGCTCCGTGAGGTTTATAGAAGTCATCTGGTGGCGAAACGGAGTTCGCCGGGTTTGCTAGTTTTATATATATATATAAACCTTCCATGAAAATTATCTGATGATGAAAACCGCATCAAATTCAGTTATGTGGTTGAAGAGGAGTTAGCGGATATACAGCGAATGCGGAAAGCAACTTTATTTTCTACTAGCGACCCGCCCGCCCGGCTTCGCACGGGTGTAATTTACGTGTGAAGACGGGGCGGGTCGCTAGTTATATATATAAACCTTCCTTGAAAATGTATCTATCTAACTGATGGTGAAAACCGCATCAAAATCCGTTGCGTGGTTTAGGAGAAGTTAGTGGCCAGACATACAGACAGACCCGGAAAGCGACTTCAATTTATACTATGTAGAGACTATGAAGAGATTGTCATGCCTCTAGTACCCAGATCTGCACAACACAAAAGTCATGTTTATAAGAGGGTAGTTAGTTCCCTTTGAGGGGTTGCAGTTAATATTATGATTTAATTTTTATCATTCTAAAGAATAGTTGAAACCATTTGTATAATACCAATTCCAGATACAACGCTGAGTTCATAGCAGGAGGCAGCGTGCAGAACTCTATGCGAGTGGCGCAGTGGATCTTGAAGACTCCACACATCTGCACATACTTCGGTTGCGTTGGGAACGATGACTACGCCAACATTCTCAGGGATAAGGCTGTGTAAGTAGCTTTACTTACTGTAGAAGATTATATAAACCCAAATAATTTAATTCATGTCAAATTAGGTGGATCTAGGGAATGGAATCCCGCATCAAAATCTCTTTCCCGTAATACTGCAGGATTGAGGTTCTAAGTCCCAGATTGCGGGACTAGGGATAAATAATAGGGGTTTGCTGTTTTATAAATAGGTATAAAAGCATAGAGGTACATCATATATTTATTTAGAAAAACAGTTTTAAAAATATTTCTTGAGAAAGCACAAAGTATTCATAGTTTCGTTGTTTCGATTTGTGATCGAACATTTGGACACTCATGCTATCTCAAGCTTTACATATTATGACATGTGGACGGTTTGTACCCGGAGTCGAGAGGATCTAGGGCAATAAGGTAATGTTTGCTAAAAAGATCCCGAAAATTACGGGATTGCATTCCCTAGGTGGGACCTATTGGCCTATTGGGAAACTTTTCAGAATCTCATCATCATCATCATCAGCCAGAAGACGTCCACTGCTGAACATAGGCCTCCCCCTTTAACCTCCACACTGAACGACAGCCTGCCTTTTGCATCCACTGGATGCCCGCGACTCTTACAACGTCGTCGGTCCATTTAGTGGGAGGCCTCCCTACGCTGCGTCTTCCAGTTCGTGGTCTCCACTCCAGAACCTTTCTTCCCCATCGGTTATCAGTTCTTCGAGCGATGTGGGCTGCCCATTGCCACTTCAACTTGCAAATTTTAACAGCCATGTCGGTGACTCTGGTTCTTTGGCGAATATCCACGTTTCGGATTTTATCGCGCAAAGAAATTCCGAGCATAGCTCTCTCCATTGCCCGCTGTGTGACTCTTGAGTTTTTCCGAATCTTATTGGTTCTAATGTTGGTGGTGCTCTCCTAGACACTCGGAGACAGGCAAAGAGCGAGAGTGCACTAGACCATACAGTTGGGTCTCGCTCGGTTGAGTCTTGCCTCGCATGGACTCGACAGTAAGGCTCTCTGGTCAATCAGGTTGCATAACATTTGGTAACAGCGTTGGGCTAAATACTTTACTGGGTTACCAAAGTAACTTTATAATAAAAACCCTCAGTTAAAAAGAGTTTGAATTTGCATTGAATCAAATGATCTTATCCTGGGCCCCGATTCTATTAAAGAAATTGTTGTTAAATTGTAATTGTTCCAATTTTATTGTTTAAATAATTGCCTTAAATTTTTTTTTTTTTTTTTTTATACTAAGTTATAATATTAGGTGGTGGTATTTTTCTAGTATATATTTTTTTAAACTGTCAGTATTGAGGCAATTATTTAAAAAATAATATTAAAACAATTAAAATTTAAAAACAATTTCTTTATTTATTTATTTACTTTCTTTAGTAAAATCGGGGGCCAGATAATAATAACGAGCTAACTTAGGTAAAACTGCGCGACACAGCCAGTCATATATACGTTGTTAAGTTAGAATTAAGTATATGCGGGCATCCAGTGGATGCAAAAGGCAGGCTGTCGTTCAGTGTGGAGGTTAAAGGGGGAGGCCTATGTTCAGCAGTGGACGTCTTCTGGCTGATGATGATGAAGTTAGCATTAACTATTCCCACCAAACACATCTCAAATCTGCCACATGACTGTGTCATCATGCATGATAAAACTATTCCCACCAAACACATCTCAAATCTGCCACATGACTGTGTCATCATGCATGATAAAACTATTCCCACCAAACACATCTCAAATCTGCCACATGACTGTGTCATCATGCATGATAAAACTATTCCCACCAAACACATCTCAAATCTGCCACATGACTGTGTCATCATGCATGATAAAACTATTCCCACCAAACACATCTCAAATCTGCCACATGACTGTGTCATCATGCATGATAAAAATATTCCCACCAAACACATCTCAAATCTGCCACATGACTGTGTCATCATGCATGATAAAACTATTCCCACCAAACACATCTCAAATCTGCCACATGACTGTGTCATCATGCATGATAAAACTATTCCCACCAAACACATCTCAAATCTGCCACATGACTGTGTCATCATGCATGATAAAACTCTGAAAACGAATATCACGCTGATTGCTGAGTAAAGTAGATAAAATGATACAACATAGTACATATTTATCTAATGCTTGATAACCTGTAATAAATCAATCATTCGTTAGATCAGCCCATATAAATCTTATCTTAGTGATGTTCAGATTCTTTTTTAATCGACTTAAAAAAGGGGTTCTCAGTTTTTTTTACCTCAATATTCCGTATTTTATGAAAATAGGTTTAGTAGTTTGGTTTTTAAATCAAAGTAACTGAAAAATTATGTCATCTAAGTAAACGACATTGCGAATTTACTCATTTTGAATTCAGTTTCTTAAATTGATTCTTATCGTACCTAGGTTGAGTAGAATAAAATAAAATAATCTTAAAAAGCCAAGCCATTGTCACGCACTAAATTCTAAATATAAAAATAACAATAGTTACGCTACGATGCTCGTCTCGCCTCTCAGAAGATGGCAGATAAGGCCTCCTTGGATACTGGGAGCAAATGTTATCAGCTCCATCCCGTCGTGAGACTCTTATCTCAATAACCTGTTGAAATGAAGGCAAGATGTTTTATTTCATATTATTTCTTTTACTATATTATTAGTGAAAAGAGGCCATTCAATATCCTCATTAGTTGTAGTATATTAGTTGATATTGTAATACCCGCCGTCGCCTAGTGCTCACCTACCATCTTTTTTTCTGAGCAAAGGGGTATGCCGAAAACCAGCCCTGCGTGACCCTTCGGGACCTCGCAGTACAGCGCTGAGCTTACCCCTATTGCCAAACGCTGTTTCTCTTTATGTTTCTTATAGTACATGTTCATTGTTTTTGTTTTTTTGGCAATAAATATATCTTATTCTTATTCATTTCTGTCAACAGAAACAATCGAAGGGGGCAGGTTTGAAAAAATGAAAATGAAAAATATTTTTATTTGCATAAACATAGGCTTACATACTTGTTTATAAAAAAGAAATACACACTGGCTTATGTCTATGAAGGAAATACTGACTGTTGACACTGCGATTCCTGCACCAGGCTGGGCCTGTATCGCAGGAAACTGATACGGTTTATCCAACTCAACATTTTGTTAGCCTCTAGTTAGCATAATATTTTGTTCATGTTATAAAGAAGGTAGTTTTAAACAAAGGCGCTCATTTAAAACCAGTGATAAGTACAAATATGTTTGTCTGATGGCTTAAGGTGCTCGCTACGGCTCACCTGCCCTAATTCTCTAACTTACATGAGATTCCTTGCCATTAACGCGCGACGTGTTAACATGAAAATTTAATTGAAAAATTGGCTCTGTGCTTTCTGGCTCTATGACCACATAAACTCTTAAAGCGACCACGTTACGTAATCTCCGTGGAATTGGCAATGTTAAGTTTGCTAACGCGTTGAGGTAACGCGCTCGTTTTGAACAGTCAAAATAACGTGGAGCAAGCTAGCGCGTTTTGTGCGTTGGTCAAGAGAATGTAGTATTCAATTGGAGGACGCGTTTGATACGTTTGACGCATTGTAATATGTTATATAACACGTTTGCGGCGTTTGTTGGCGTGGTTTATGGTTTTATACGGAATTAGGGCTCTTGATGTTACGTAATAGCGTGGTTGAATATGGTAATACTATAAAGGTGATGGTTGGATGGAGTTGAGATTAAATAATATAAATAAGTGTAAACTTAATTATATGATAAAAAATCTGTGATGTGAAAATAAATTTTAGTTCGAATTTTCTTCAACATTTGCATGAAAGGAAGGGATGAGAATTTGAACTTGGACTATTATGTTCCCACTGCTGGGACACAGGTCTTCTCTTAGACACGTTGGGCTATAATTCACCATGCTGGATCAGTCCACGTTGATGAATTTTCCTAAAATTATTATTGAGTATTGCCTTTGACTATGTATAATAGTGTACATTACATAAATTACATTATCAAAATGTTTTGCTTAAAATGTAGTCCATTGCATTGTTTAGAGCTCTATAACTGATGTTGACTCGTGGAATTTTTAGGAAATATGGACTTTTATGGATCCATTTTAGGGTTGTAGCTGCGCCCTGCGGTTTCACCCGCGTTACCCGCGTAACTTCCTTGAAACAACCTCTTTGGTAGTGACAGCAACCTCCTTTGACTTAGATGATAATTTCTTTTTTATGTAATAATATTATGTCAATTTATATAGACTTCAATTCTTGCCGCTCCATACAAAATGTATGAGAAAATCAATACATATAGGTCAATGGGGAAAATTAATCATCTTCACATATTTTTTTTTCTGAATTATTGCCTTATTTTAATACTTATTCTGCTATTTGGGGTGAAGAGTAATCCAACAAATCAAAGATCATATAAATCGGTCCAGCCATTCTCGAGTTATAAATGTAATATAATTATGTAAGATATGGGAATGTTAGGGTCTGTAAAACTAGATGTAGCAGACTAACTTCATAATTGCACAAGCGGGTATTATTGGTACAATAGTTATCCTTCTCGTCCGCAGCGCAGAAGGCGTGACGGTGCGGTACCAGGAGACGGCGCAGGCGCCGACAGGCACCTGTGCCGTGCTGCTCACAGGCACGCGGCGCTCCTTGTGCGCCAACCTCGCCGCGGCACAGAAGTTCACTCCCGATCATCTCGCCAAAGAGGAGAGCAAGCAGAGCATAGAGATGGCCCAGTACTTCTACACTTCGGTGAGTGCACGGTTACTATTTGTTTGTACATTATTTTATCAAATTTCAATAGAGACTGCAGGAGAACGCTGGATGCAGGCAGCTTCCAACCGATCCTTTTGGAGATCGATGGGGGTGGCCTATGTTCAGCAGTGGACGTCCTATGGCTGAAATAATGAAAATATTTTATCAAAATCTCATCATCATAATCAGCCTTTTAACGGTCCACTGCTGGACTTTTAGCCTACCTCCGAGAGGGTGATTGGGCCATATTCACCACGCTGGCCCAGTGCGGGTTGGTGGATTCACATACGCCATTGAATTCCTTATCCGTACGTATGCAGGTTTCCTCACGATGTTTATCAAAATTTAGTCTGGAAAAAACATCAGTTCATAAGAGTGTCTGAAAGATACTACCGTTGGTAAGCTGGTGGTGAGCGCGTGTTTAATTGATAAGTCATGTTGTGCTTAAATTGTGGTTAGCATTTTGAACTATGAAATTGGTCCTTCGAGCCGAAATATAATTTAGAAATAATTGACGCAAGGAAAATGTAAGAATTCTTGTTTGATTCGAAACTACCAACAAAACTTTAGTTAGAAAAACTAAGCTAAACTACCAAAAACACATATTATATGATCAGTAATAAGTCAGAACATTTTATTTATAGACACGGGAATTAGAATTACTCACGTATGATTAAGCCGGTTATTCCGACTATAGTTTCAATTGCATTCGGCGGTCTATAAAATGTGTGAATACCATCAGTTTCCATAATATGTCAGAAATCAGAATGTACATTATCGAGAACTATTAAGTCATCTTTTACACAATATTAAAACTAATAAGACACTTCCTCACTTGTCAGGGTTTCTTCGTGGCCGTGTCACCGGACTCCATAATGCAGCTAGCAGAACACGCCAAACAGAAAGACGGTACCTTCGTAATGAATTTAAGCGCACCCTTCGTGTCGCAGTTCTTCAGTGAACCCCTCGCCAAGATACTGCCCTATGTCGATGTACTGTTCGGAAATGAGTCTGTAAGTATCGGCTGTCACTTGAAAATCCTGGAAGGTTCCTAAGGGATAATCCCCACTGACTTTCTTCTCTTACTTTCTTTTAGACTTCTTTAAAATACAATGGGGATTGCCCAAATTTTCCGACCTCAAAGTTTTATGCTATTTTCTAAAAATATAGACTATTTTAAGACATAAATTTTAATACATTTCTTTTCCTTACGGTAGTTATAAAAAAATATGTGATCTTTCTTTTAGACTTCTTTAAAATACAACGGGGATTGCCCAAATTTTCCGACCTCAAAGTTTTATGCTATTTTCTAAAAATATAGACTATTTTAAGAGATAAATTTTAATACATTTCTTTTCTTTACGGTAGTTATAAAAAAATATGTGATAACGTCACCATCGGCGTTATATTAGTTCGTGTGTCTACACAAAAAAAAAAACTTCTGTCAGATTTTCATCTGTCAATGTCATTAGTTGCACAGTGGCTTTTGTTTGTGTAAATGGCTAAGATAAGTTTCAACATAACGCCAACGCTGACGTCAATCAAGGGTAAATGAAGGGCAATCATATTCAATCAAAAATATCTGTCAACAGCGCTTATTTTTAAATAAAATTTGATGTATAGTGATCAGTAAGTCTATTGCTGAAATGGTTTGGTAATTGTAATCTAGTAACGACCCGCCCCGGCTTCGCACGGGTGTAATTTACGTGCGAAGCCGGAGCGGGCCGCCAGTTATATATATAAACCTTCCTTGAAAATGTATCTAACTGATGGTGAAAACCGCATCAAAATCCGTTGCGTGGTTTAGGAGTTAGCGGTCATACACACGTACAGGCAGACGTGGAAAGCGACTTTAATTTATACTATGTAGAGATAGAGAAAAAAAACAAACAATAAAAAATAAAGAAAATAATGCAATACATAATATATATGTATTGTTTTAAAAAAAACATATATATGTATTTAAGTACACACATATATATATATATATATATATATATATACTTAAATAAAGTCGCTTTCCACGTCTGCCTGTACGTGTGTATGACCGCTAACTCCTAAACCACGCAACGGATTTTGATGCGGGTTTCACCATCAGTTAGATAAATTTTCAAGGAAGGTTTATATATATAACTAGCGGCCCGCTCCGGCTTCGCAAAATACAAGCTAAAACTAAAACTACAAATACAGTTAGACTGCCCATAGACCGTTGAAGGTCTAAGGTCTATATGTGTGTATGTACTAAATAAAATGTGAACAATTCCCATTACAGGAAGCGGAAGCCTTCGCTAAAGCGTTCGACATGAACACAACAGACCTGCAACAGATCGCGCTGAAGATATCCACCATGCCCAAGCTGACGAAGAAACCACGCGTGGTCGTCATCACCCAAGGCTGCGAGCCGGTCATCCTCGTCGAGAACGGTAAAATCACCCTTATCCCCGTGACAGTGCTGACGAGGGAACAAATAGTCGACACGAACGGAGCGGGCGACGCGTTCGCGGGCGGGTTCCTCAGCCAGCTAGTGCAAAATAAACCTTATGAGAGCTGCGTCAAGTGCGGTGTTTACACAGCGACGCATGTTATACAACATTCGGGATGCACGTTTAGTGGAGAGAGCGAGTTTACGGAGAGCTAAAGCTGGGTTTGTTGCGCTTTCTAGTTAGATATATGGAATCTTATTACAGTGGACCCCCGGTAATCCGGCAAACATTATGCAGGGCAGTGTCGGACTATCGAATTTGTCGGATTATAGAGCACTGCCTAATAAATAGTAAACAATGAACGCACGCTAGGCCGTACCGCTATCACTAGTAGTCAAATTCAAACTAAGTAAAACAATGCATACGCGTCGAGCACAATAGCGGTGGCGTGTACGAGTTGTGACCTGTTCAAACCTGCGTGATCTATATGTATTAGCAAAGATTGTCAAACATACATGTAATACTAAGTCATGTCGGATTACAGGGGGCGCCGTATTAGACAGGGGCCGGATTATCGGGGGTCCACTGTACTTAGAAACGTCCCTTTTTTTTTTTTTTTTTATAGTACATAGGCTTGCGCTTGGCCGCCATCTCGCCTGATGTTAAGCGACGATGCGGCCTACGATGGAGCACGCTTGCCTAGAAGAAACCGATTCACTCTCGACTTGAAGACACCCAGATTGTAACTAACGGGGAAAACCCATTCAGGGTTTTCACTTCATGAAAACTCGCGTGAGGATTCATTATAAATTATTATAACACCGGCTACGACCGCGGGCGACCTTCTGCAGAATCGCGCGTATTCCCTGAGGAAGGGGCTCTAATGGCTCCGCAAACGGGCGATCGTCTCGACCGATAAAAACAATCGTAAGTGCAAGCCGGTGTTATAATAATTTACTTAGAAACGTTGCTTAAGAGCGCGGTCCCCGGCCAGAAATACATCTTTCGCACATTATTTAATTAAAAAAATAACTGACCGTAAACTAAAAAACCTGATCATCAAAATAATAATGTTGCAAATTTGTTTAAACAATTGTCATGTTGATATTTTGTAGAATGGCGGAAATATTTAAAAAAAAACTCCTTAATTCCTCCAAAATAAAACAAAGTCCAAGTCAAGGCTACGCCACAAATTCCCCTTGCTGGGTGACACTGGTGTCGATTCTATTGTACCACTCTCTAAACTAAATTTGACAGCTCTAAAACTATTGCTAAACTTCTCACACATATTGAAATGAAATGATAATGATAATTTTATTCATAATAATAATTACATGTCAAACATTTCAAAAATAAACCTTATACTAATCATATTATTAAAAATCTTAATATATATAAATCTCGTGTCACAATGTTTGTCCTCAATGGACTCCTAAACCACTTAACCGATTATAATAAAATTCGCACACCATGTGCAGTTCGATCCAACTTGAGAGATAGGATAGTTTAAATAATTATATAACTAGCGACCCGCCCCGGCTTCGCACGTAAATTACACCCGTGCGAAGCCGGGCGGGCGGGTCGCTAGTAATTATATAACTAGCGACCCGCCCGGCTTCGCACGGGTGTAATTTACGTGCGAAGCCGGGTGCTAGTAATATTAATATTAATACAATGTCAGTAAATTTAATAATCATAATTAGGCATTTTTTATTTATTCTAGTTTTGGGATGAATTCCTCTACGCTATACGGCGCCATATCGGTCAGAAAAACCTTAAGTTTCTTCTTGAATAAATAAAGCGACTTGACGAAAAGTGACGCAGATAGTTTTAGTCCTGTCACATTGGTTTAGTTTAGTGAGTGGTATGACAGAATCGACGCCATTGTTTAGAAAACGCCTAGAAAAGGTTAATTCTACAAGTCTATACAGAAAATCAACGTTATTGAATTCTATTATTGAAACTGACGTGGTTTTCACACATTTTATTTATATTACAATATATTATTTATATTATTGAGTGCAAAGCGAGACGCAGCCGCGCGCGCGCATTCACCTTGAAAAAGGCCGTCTAACGCGGTTGAAACTATAGTCGGAGTAACCGGCTTTATCTTACGTGAGTAATTCCCGTGTAATATAAATAAAATGTTATTGAATTCATAATTATCTAACTAGAAAGCGTTATATTAGTTCTTCCAGTATGCAGCACTCGAAAGGCAATAATGTACATAGTTATAAGTAATAATGACATCGCACAATTCTTACACAGCACTGACCACGCGGGCTGGGCACTATAAATTATAATATATTCACTTGGTAAATAAGTCTGCTAGTCCTAACATTATAAAAGCGAACGTCTCTTTGTCTGTTTGTTCGCTTTTCACGGCTAAGCCGATCTTAACGAAATTTGATGATGGTGTGCATCATGAAAACTGGAAAGTTGCGGGTAACACCGCGGGATTCAGCTAGTTATCATATACAGACCTTTTTACCTAAATGTTTTTGTGAATACTATATTAGATCAAAGATGAAATAATATTGTAATTAAATAGGACAATCATGCTGTGATACAATGATAATATTTTTTTATACATTAACAAATCTAAGAATTGTTTTTCTTGTATATTTTAAAGTAATAAGATAATCTTTGAAAATGTATTAATTATTGAAATACGAATGTTTTTTCCTACATGAAGTAGGTAGTCAATTTCTATTGATTTGTCTATTTTTCAATTTTATTTTGTTGTTTGTACTTTACTAATCAATTCAGATGTATTATAAAAAATCCAATGAATGATGTGCTCGAATTATAATGAAATGATTCCACTGCCCTCCCGCCACTCTAAAATAAGACTTATTTAGGACCAATAAAACTCAAATAGTACCAATTATTATTTAGCCGTAGTTAGCTTAGGCGAAACTTAACCGCTTTTAAAGTATTATGAATAGATCTGAGTCAATTAACACTTACTACATCTGAGCAGAACAATACAAAACCAGAAATAAATACATATCAATTAAAATATTAAATTTTACCAAGAGCCGTCGTATATTCGCTTTCTTAAAATTCTGCGGACCTTTGCTACTTTGTACGTAGTAGTCCAAATCTTAACGCCATTTACGACCCTATTTTTGGTTTCGGCACAATCTAACGCTGCATTATCGACCTTAATTAAAGGGCCGGATTTAGAGATTTAGAGGCCAGCAAAGGGGTGGACCAAATTATTTTTTAAATAGGTTCAACAATTTTTTAATTCTATAATTTATTGCGAGTCAAATTAAATTATTAATCTTATTCAAGATCTTGGATGTTTTCTTTTTCGATTATAATTTTGCATATTATTCAGTTAGAAATGTCTGGTTGTGGAGGTCAACCGGGGCCTCCACAGGCCCCGGTTTCTAGGTAAATTAGGCTCATCCTAAATCTGGCCCTGGCTTTATTTGTATGGAATCGCGACGGCACCGCCGTCGAGAACAGTTGCTTACAAATGAATGCGTAATCCGCACCGAACGGAATCCACTGAGAGCGAAAACGCTGTATTTTTTGTTCAAGTTCTGCTCAGAAGAATTATCGAATATGCATGAACTGATTCGCAAAGCGATGTTTAGTTGAGCTTAGCGCTATTATCTATAGTTTATGCTGATACAGCTAACTTTTACACGTGAATGTTACGTAAAATCATTGCTGATGTACCCATGTATGAAATAACTAATATTTTTATCTTCCCAATCTCTTGCAAGAGAACTTAGTGCTAGCCCTGAAACTATAGTCACCGCGTTACCAACTGAGTCGTAGGGCCATAAACGTCATACCATAAGACCTGTAAGTGCGAGCGAGATAGACAGATATGACATGTGGGAGCGAGCGAGATAGACAGACAATGATTTATGACATGACGACTCAGATGATAATGCGTTTACTATATAGTCTCTGACCTTATCACACCAACTGATATTTTGTGTTTGGTGACCACTGACCATATAATATGTATACTGATTTGTGTGGTTGAGAAAGAAGTCTCAGAACTAAATACTCGGGTGCCAAAAGGAGGGTTATTTTTCGAGTATTTGTTACCATCCTCATATTATAGATGCGTGGAAGTCTCGCACTGTTCGATTTGATCGATTGTTTCTGCCACGCACCTGTAAGTTGTGGAATGGCTTACCGCCTTCGGTTTTTCCTCCAACATATAACCTCAATCGCTTCAAGCGAAGAGTGAATAGAGTCCTCAAAGGTAGGCAACGCACCGCCAATGCCCCGGGTATTGTAGGTGTCCATAGGCGACGGTGACTACTTACCATCAGGTGGCCCGTCGCTTGTTTGCATACTATTATATAAAAAAAAAAAAAAAAAACATAGTATCTCCTGCCTAAACGGTTTCACAGATTCTGAAGTTCCAGGTGTTAGATTCGTCACCATCTCAGTGCTAAAGGCTACATTTTGTAACTTTTTCTTTGCCCTCCTTTCAGTAGTAGGTATTATTTGTTATATAATCCTTTGCAAATAGCATGGCACTTGACCACCACCACTAACAGTTTTCACCACTAGTTTTCACAGTAGCGAAGATATATGTTTTCGCCGCAAAATGTTAATCTTTAATTTAGTTCTGTGACGTCACATTCAATATTTACGAATCACGTTACATTCTATCGTACTGTCATACCACCTCTCAAGTGCCATGCTTTTTGAAAAGGACTATAATTAAAACAGTAGATTATCAACAAAACTGTATTCTTAGTCCTTATTTCTACTATGGTCACTTAGCACTTATTTTATAAGCACTACTTGAGAATATCTTTGTAAATTTTAGGAACATGTTTGTTTTATACAATACTTATACAAAAAGTCACTATCATGTGTAAAATTTGTTCTTATTAAACAAAACTTAACCTTCTAATACTTGCAGTAATTTTTGGTTTCAACATCAGTGAAGTCTTAGAACATTACAAAAAGTCTAGCAAAAAATACCAAGATAAAAGCTGGTATATTGTCTGTCTGTTATGTGTCCTAATTATGTTTATTCAGTCTGATTTATCACTTCAAAAAATACTTATCATTTATATCTTACATCAAAATTTAATAAGACAGTAAAATAGTAACAAGCAAAAATGTCACTGTTTTTTACTTATAAAGATTTATTTAAACGAAATTTGAGGCCTATTCTGGCATACCACTCACTAAACTAAACCAATCTGACAGGACTAAAATTATCTGCCTCTCTTTTCATTTTAATACGTGAGAGAAGGATGGCAACAAGTTTAGAGTGCATCAGAATCTATCTTTATTTGGTATGTAGACAACAAAACATGGATGTGTAACTTTTTGAAAATTTACACTGATTTTATATCTTCAATAATGTTATAATGTGCAAGGGAGATAACTACAGACGAGAAAAGGCCTCTTAAGTTTAAGTCGTACTATAGCACAGCTAAGTACGTATTATCAGTACAAATAGAAATGAAATGGCGTTCGTTGGTAAGCTCATCACTTGAGAACTGCTAGGCCGATTTGGCAATTTCTTTTAATGTTCATAGTAGTCCGGTTTTAATGAGTTTTTTTTTATAAGTTTTCAAAAAAAAAAATTACATTCGGGTTATACTGAGCAAACTTATTAACAAAACTATTGTAATGTTGACAGGATCGCCTATTGTCACCCAGGTGATTATATTCCCTGCAGGGCTAGCACGGGTCGTGGACAAATTGTCTTTCCAACGTTTTTATCCCGCGAGAAAAAGACAAACGTATCCATATTCTAGCTTTGTCGCGTCTAGGCGTGGATAAAAACGATGGAAAGACTATTTATCCACAGCCCATGCTAGCCCTGCAGGTGATCAAAGTGGAATAGACCATTCTGTCGAGACAGGTACAATACATAGAGATTCATAAACACCACCTGAAAGTACATGATTATGTACAATATCACATTACATATAGATATTAAACTTTACTACTAAATGTATAAAGCTCTATAATAAAATTTAACACATTTATAATAACACTCTGCTTTGTGCCTACACTACATTTTCAAGATTTTTTAGGATGTAGTTGTAGATCCCAAAACTGATAACAACCGCAGTGCAGTGGCTTCCTATATTAATCAAAGCCATATCAAATAACTTTTTGACTAAAAGTTACGGTCAAACACCAGATGGACAGTAGAGGTGGCTTCGAGGCGTACTTGTGACCGTGGAAAAATCAACTCTTTGGTTTCAGACAAACAAGGGAGATATGCCTTAAGCCCGTTCAATTGAATTCTTACTTGCTTAGAGCAAGAGTACAAAGCAACTTCCACTGCCACTGGCATTAAGGTGGTACTTTCACCAATGGCGGGAAATTAAAATTTCAGACAGTTTTTTTGTCCTTGTAGCTAGGCCGGGTAATTATTGTAAAATAACAGTGTTTGCGCAAATCGTCAGTTGTTCTTTACATTATCATGTATAGCACCATATTCTTACATTTGCCAATAAACCATTTGTAACAGAAAAATTTTGTTTATTGGCTATTTATCTCTAATGTACATTATTACTTACATTAGCCAATAAACAAAATTTTTCTGTTACAAATGGTTTATTGGCAAATGTAAGAATATGATGCGTTACTGATAAATAGCTGTACATGATTTTGTAAAGAATAATAATCAATTTGCGCAAACATCATGATCGTTAACAATAATTACCCGGCCTAGCTACATGGACAAGAAAACTGTTTGAAATTTGAATTTCCCGCCAGTTGTCAAACGTACCACCTTAAGCAGTGTTATAGCCCATTTTAGAACATACGCAGTACTAGCGCGAGTACTGCGCATATCCGCAACGGGCAATTATAGTATGCAGGGGTATTTCGACTAAAAGCATCAAGCCTGATTTAAGACACCCGCCACGCCACCTTACAGTATCTTCCCTGTTTGTCTGATCTGAGTTCAAAACTGTAACTGATTTTTTTGAGCTTACAACAGTCTAAGCGCAGCTTGTCAATAGGCTACCGGACATATATTTTTTATTGTTTTGACCAAAAATAGAGCCAATCACCGAACACGAAACTAAAATAATGTTCAACATTAAGTAAATATACGCATTTTAATATCTTGCTAGACAGAGAGCGCACTTTAATTACAAATGACGTCACTTGTATGTACGCTTTAACACTTTGCGAGAAAGGGACAGAGCATAGAGTATTTGAGCATTGTACTTTTAGCTGAATTTAAATTTATTTTCTCAAGTTTATTTACTTGAGTTATTATTTTCTACTGTATACTCAAACAATAAGCATGTGTAATCAATGAATGAAAATAGGTTGCTCATCAGACACCATGAAATGCTGAGCCGTGTTTGAGTTCCAAAGACAATTTTATACAGGGCTATAAAAAAAAATTGCTCAATCTGCGTATCCAACCAAAAGCTTAAAACGTTTATATATCTCAGAACTTTATCAGCCGATTTTAATGATTTCTTCAGTATAAATTATGTATTACATTTAATTGAATTTTTCACTAAACCTGTTACTTTTAACTTTGACTATACACAAGACATTGGGCAAAATTGCGGCAATAGCGCAGAAGCCACAAAGAAAACATTGAATTGAAATCAAATACCTGTCCGATAGCCTATTTAAACCTACAAGAAATTAGGAAGACGGAAGAGTTCTCCTCCTCAGCTGCTTGTACACTGCCTTGATCTTCAGTTGGTGTTGGCTTAAAAGTTCTTTTGACGCGACTGCTTAAGAAGGAGAATGTTTCACAGGGGCATATTAGTCAACTTGACAGATTTTAAACTATGAAGTGTTGTTATAGTGCTAACAAAAGTGTGGATTTGGTACGCTGGACTGGCTTATGACCAACGGGAGAGAAAGAGTGAGAATATATTTCCCTATCTTTCTCTCTCGTTGGTTGACGTCAACCAAATCCACATGACTGTTAGCACTTTTAGATTCAACATAATCATCAGTGTCACAGTTTTTTTTTTTTTTTATATTACCTACTTGTTAACAAAAACTATGTGGTACCTCACAATATGCACTTCCCAGTCTGGTGCATGGATTTTTTCATCACCAAGCAGTGGCATGCATCTATATGTCTCATATATGATGAGGCTATTCTCTTTAATATCTTTCATCCACTTGGTGGCACTTCTTGTGAGTCGGTCACATTGGTTCAAGAGTTCTTTCTGCTCATCCACACAAAAGTCACCACAAATAGAACAGCCAGTGTTTTGGGACTTTTTATGGCTTTTGAGTTTCAGACTTATTTCTGAGCTGAAATTAGCTCTGATTCTACGGGCCCTGTAAGTAATGTACATAGATGTTAAAATTGTACTTATGTTTGTATTTGTTGTGGAATAAAAGTGATAAGTAAAGAAATTAATTTTATTTATTTTCCCATAGGGTTTAGTCAATAAATTTTGAACCCAAATATTTTGAAATTGTCTTAGCAGTCAAAGTTTAAACAAGTTCCATATTAATGGCCATTTTATTAATTAGTAAGTGAAATGTGAACACTAAGCAATCTAAGCATCACAGGTCAGTGGGCTTACTCTTGACACTCGATTCTAATCGTAATTTGGGATTGGGATCGAAAACATACCATTTGGCGCTCTTCAATCGCGTCAAGCGTACCGAAAGCGTCGAGTTGAGTCGATTTTATTTAGTTTCATAAAATTCCATACCATTATCGGTTCCAATCGTGCGCTAGTTTAGAATTCAAGAGTACCAAATGGCATGTTTTCGATCCCAATCCCAAATTACGATTGAAATCGAGTGTCAAGAGTAAGCAAGCCCACAGGTATCATCTAAAATCTAACTACCTATAAATCTTGTTTATCATTTACACTAAAAAAATATCTAAAAAATAATGGTTTAATATCTATTTAAGTATGTATTTAAAAATATATATATGTATGTATATCAGTCTCTGGCAGCCATATCACAAGCTTTGCTTAGTTTGGGGTCAGATGACCGTGTGTGCAAAAATGTCCCGAATATTTATTTATTTATTTTATTTATAGTGAATAAGTGCCTTCTAGGTCTACATGCTACATCTTCCGCCACAACATCGCTTTCAATCAGGTGAGTGGTACTAACTACTATTTAAATATAGTTAAGCCGGTTACTCCGACTATAGTTTCAACCGCATTCTACGAGTAACCGGAGTAACCGGCTTAGATCATACGTGAGTAATTCCCGGGTGATATAAATAAAATGTGAGAAATCACGTCAGTTTCCAAAGTAAAATTGTGTAGCCTGTACAGCATAGGTACCTTCAAGTTGGAATGGTGAATTAAAATTAAATATTTGTGGGATAATGTATCAATTTGGTATCAATAAATATATCTTGTATCACTTACCTCATTTTGTTTACAACTGTAGTACTTACGTACTATGTTAATACTTTTTTATTGATGTATAAATGTAGGTACCTAGGTATTAAAATTATTATTTACGTTGTCTATTATTCGTGTTGAAGATAAAAACAATGACTGAAACTTTTATAAGGTTCATAGTCCTGGAAAATAGCTTCAGACTGCTTTCTCTTAAACTGTACACATCAGCGTATGTTGCAAATACACTACAGAAACTAATTTCTTTGAAGTTTGACCGCCGAAATTCAAGCCATGTTAGAAAAAAATATCTCTACGACTTTATTTGTTCATAAATGTTGCCATAACAAAAAATATAGACCAACCGGAAGTAACTAGAGACCGAACAAAGAAGAATGAACGATGAAAGAAGATTGAGATGGGTCAGTGAAAACGAACTTATTAGCAATAGACAATGGGAAGCAAAAAGTTTAGTTGTAATTTAAATTAAATGGCAATACAAATCTGATGGACAGACAGGATATCAAAATATTTTTTTAATAAGGCAATCTAATTGATAGCCATTTTGAAGAGCCTTTTGTTGGTGTTTTGTGAATGTTTTCAAGTCAATTTTGTAAAAAATCAATGTTATGAAAGTGGTAAAAGTACACAAAGCATAATACAAATATAAACATTTATGTACTTATAATTTATACCAGTGTTGTTTGTCTGATGAAGTCTCATTTACGAAGAAAAAACCGGAAAATACTCAACCGTATTTCAGTTTTGTTAGATTTTTATTCAAGTTTATTTGGTGTAATCAGCACAGTGATAAGTTAGAGCGTGCTAGTTTATGTTGAAGTGTCGTGTTGAACAGTGGTTTTCTTCGTTACTATTTACGTCGCGTGTTTTGTTCGCTACGTAAAATTTAGATCGCCACAAGATGGCGGCGGTCGGATGCTCGTTCCGCCAAAACCCGCTCTCGCGGCTCGATGTGTCATCGGCGAGCGGTGACATGGTGTAAACCGGCGTCTCGCAGCGCGGCCGATTCACCGGCTGCTCACAGCGAGGTTCCATTTTCAGAAAATGGAATTTCGCTCGAGGCGCGAAAATGCGACGGGTGTTGACATAAGTTCAATACCGTACCGTTACTCAGGCGGCCGTACGTAATAATCACAGCAGACAAACGAAGATGTGCGAGCCGGACGACGTTGGAAAAGAAGTGTGGAAGCGATGGATATTAGATGCGATACACAAGATACGGGCTCAGAAGCAGAGGCCGAGCGTGGAGAGGATCTGTCACGCCATCCGGCAGCACCACAACTATCACGAGGACGTGGTGGCGGAGCGCTTGGAACACGCTGTGCGGGACGGGGCCGTGCTGAAGGTTTACAACAAGGGACAGAGCTCGTACAAGGACCCGGGTGGCACGCACTCGCGCAAGCTCGCGATCACCGCTGACGCAGACGTCTCCAGAGCCGTCGCCAAGTCGGTGCGGGAGCTCGGCGAGCGAGACGGCTCCAGCTTGAAGTCTGTAGAGAGACATTTGTATACCGCCTACCAAGTGACTGTTGGACCTGAAGTGGATGTGAAAAGTGTGTTGAAGTGTGCAGCAAAGCGAGCGGTGGCCAGGGGATTGCTTACCCACCATTCCGGACTTTACAAGGCCACTGCAAGACCAGTGTCCAAGTCTGCAGACTCTAGTTCTAAGCAAAAGTCCAAAAATTCCTCTGATTCCCCTGAAAAGGTAAGATCAATTGGTACCTACTTTATTGTTTATGCCATGTCATTCATGTAAACAAGTCCCTACAATATCTTCAATAAATGTGAAACTAATTTCAGACTACAAAATAGCATTTTCTAGTCTACTTAATATAAAACAGTCATAACAAAGCAGTTTGCATATTTTTTTAATTTCCATGCCTACTTCCACAACTATTTCGAAATGATTGCCTAACATCATTCAATATTCATCAGTACAATAATAATAGTGAATAAAACCATCATAATCACTTCACTGGCATCTCTAAATCCACTAAAATTGTAACATGTTACAATTCAATATCAAGAGCAATGACCTGTTAAGCAACCTTGAATCTTTTGTACAAATGACAAAAAATGTATCCACTCTTGAATGAGTATCACTCAACAATACTAAATGATAACTTAATGTTTTTTCTAACAGGAAACTTGTTTGATTTGAAAACTTTGTATGTATTTTAAATTAGAAAATTGGGTTTGGTTGTCAAGCTTTTTAATTCCACCGGTAATCTAAATAAATTCATGTAGTTTATAACATAATATATATTTTAAAGCAAGTACCAATTACTGCTGCATTTGACTGGTATTCAAAATGATGCCTATATTTTAAGTGGAATGCCCAAACCTGGGTAAAACATTGTTAATCTCGGAAGTCATAATTGTTTAAAACTTTGTCTTTTTGGAACTGTTAAACTGAAAAATTATTAATGGAGTGCACTTAAGCATTTTCTATTTTGGTTGGTTAACTTGTCATGGAAAACTTTAATCTTGGACGAAATATCACCATCATCATCATCGTCAGCCAGAAGACTACACTGAACGACAGGGTGCCATTTGCATCCACTCTAAGACTCTTCTACCCCAACGATTATGGGTTCTGCGATCGAACTTGCATTTTTAAGTTAATGTTTTAACGATCATCGAAGTTAACTTTTTGAGTAGCAAATTAACAAACTTTTGTATTAACTTGCCCTTCTGGATATGCCTTTCAATTAAACTTTTCAAAGTATTGCTAATATCTGTGTTTAGGACTTGTAATAAATAGACATCTGTTTTTTAGAAGGTAGTGACAAAAATGGTTATTTTAGTATTTATAGTGGCGTCGATTCTATCATACCACTCACTAAACTAAACCAAACTGACAGAACTAAAATTATCTGCCTCTCTTTTCATTTTAATATGTGAGAGAAAGATGGCAACAATTTTAAAGCTGTCAAATTTAGTTTAGTTTAGAGTTCATCAGAATTGATGCTATTATTCAATATTCATAGTCAAAACAAGCAGACAATGATACAAAGAAATGGATTAATTTTATTTACTAGCTTATGCATGTGACTTATGCATACTTTTTCAAACAATCTTTCAACCCCTTTTGACCATTATTAATTTGCCTATTGTATGTCTTAAAATGGAATAGATTTCATGCCAAAGAAAACCACGAATTCTGATCACTTTCCCGATACCTGATATACTTCAGTGTTGTGGCAATGTTATGCAGCTTAGTGTTTTTTCGTTTTTGAAGTTTCGTGACAGTTGTGTGAGTGATATTTTTAACCTACCTCAAAGAGGAGGAAGGTTCTCAATTCGGCCTGTATGTTTATTTTAATTATTTTTGTGAATGTAGATTATTGAATGCTCACAATAGAAATAGGGACCTGACATGAAATTACTGAATGATGTATTCAAAAATGTTGTGGAAAATCAGAGGGTTTATTACAGCAGTTTCATTGTGATGGTGACTGCATCACATGGCATCTACTGACTCGCACCAGACGTGTGAGTGCGATGACACGCCATCGTAATCACAAACATAAACATCCATCATAAGCCTGCTGGTCACTCGTCACTCATTTTTAACCCCCAACGCTAACAGAGGGGTGTTATAAGCTAAATGTGTGTATCTGTGTGGCATCATAGCTCCCAAACGGCTGAACCAATTATGATTTAGGCTTTTTTTGCTTGAATGTTGATTTAGGGCGCTAGATATACTCAGCATGTTTCTGAGCTATAGTATCTGGAACTAAGTAATTTGCCACAGAACCAGTCACTGACAGCTCAGCGTATTAACAAGCAGAAGTGGCAGTGGGCCGGTCATATCAAGCGCAGAACCAACTGTTCAACCTGTTGGGTAGACATGTTCTAGAGTGGAAATTGTGGTATCAGGGCTGTTCACCTTCGCCTAGGAGACATAAACGGGCGTGCGATATGCACACACTGCGCTAGCTACCGCTGGTCTCATTCGCACTTCGCATCACATAAATATACGGGCGGTGCTCGGGCTCTTGCATTCCAGCAGCGGCCAGAAGTCTCCTAGGCGAAGGTGAAGGTAGCTCTGGTGCTACAAAACCATCAATTAGCAACGGTAGCATAGGATGCTCTGAGACTCAATGATGATAAACATAAGGCAGTGTCAGTGCCAAGCGGAAGATCAGGCTGAGTGGCGTGTCTTTAGGGTTGCTTACTTTTTTTTGGAAAATAAAGTATAAACCCCTCTGCCGAGTTTAAAAAAAGAGTTTACAATAAAAGAGTATTTTCAAATTTATTATATTAAATTGTTTGTAAACATATTTTTTTGTGCTCAGCACACTAGCATCTGTGCTAGCATATAACAAGAATAACTATTCCGTTCCATTCTATCTATATTATTATGTCAGAAAAAAGTAATTTCGATACAATTTTTTTCTAGTACTAGATGCGCCCCTCGGTTTCACCCGCGTAGTGATGATGATGATGATGAAAAGTAGCCTATGTCACCCACTCAGCCCTTGAACTATACCCATGCAAAGAATCAGGTTGATCCGTTGCTCTGTTGCTGCATGAAAGAGGAACAAACAAACCAACAAACTTTTCGCAATTATAATATTAGTATGATAATGAAGCAAAATAAAGTAGGATACTTTTTAAAGTATAGTTGGCAACCCTAACTGTTTTGGGAGAGGCCATGTCCAGCAGTGGACTGATTATGATGATAATCTAGTAAACAATAAACCTGATATGAGAATATTGTAATTGAACCTTAAACAAAGTACAATATGGAATCCTAAAATCGACAGACATTGGTAAACATTCTCCTGGCAGCCTTCTAACTAATAACATTCTGCAGGGTCAAGGCGGAGTGACAGTGTGCAGTGAGTGTCTCGGCACCGACACGAGGAACAGGCTCGGGGCAGTGGAAGCCCTGATCAGCTGTCACCAGTGCAAGTCCTATGTGCATCCCTCTTGCAGCTCATTGGACCAACTCAGTCAAACTATTATCAAGGTATCACTTTATTACTTACTCTGCAGTTATTTATACAGAAAATAAAAAAAATATCGACACAGCCACCCACGCCAATGTTGCCCCTCCGGTGCCAATATATGGCAGCCTTTATGGGGGGCCCTTTTAGTGGGTGGCAAGTCATCACCTGCCTAAATATATTTTGAGATGAGACAGGATAAGACAGGTGCCGTTTCTCATCGTATAGATAGATCTGTATCCCATCCACAAGTTGTTCACCTCAATATCCCAGCTTATTTATAACCCCATAGCATCAATAGTCCATTTACCAACATCACAGTAATTAGCTTTATGTTTAATATTCCAAAAACCCGTACGAAGCGCTTTGATTCCACATTTATTGTGCGAACTGCTAGTCTGTGGAATGCGCTAATGAATTGGTGGTTACAATCTGGGTGTCTTCAAATCACGAGTGAATTGGTTTCTTCTAGGCAAGCATGCTCCAACGTAGACCACATCATCGCTTAACATCAGGCGAGATGGTGGTCAAACGCAAGCCTATTATGTATATAAAAAAAAAAACATTCCCATCAACAATCCGATATCAACAACACAAAAAGGCCTCTCAGTGTTGGCTTTAGACTGGGCTAGACTTAAATGACTGGGCTAGACTCGGTAAGTATTTATTTATTTATTTATTTATTATCAAAAACACTTATAACACCATTACAGACAAACCAAAGCGATGCTATAACAACTTAAATAAATTTTAACTATTTTAATATTAAGGTACAAAAATGTATTGTATATATATATACAATACATAAATATATATATATATACATATATATATATATATTTTATTCGTCTCGTTATACTCTCAGTGACATCTATTGCGTCAACAACAGATGTCCCTGAAAGTATGTTTTTCACATATTTTGTGAGCCGTTTCTGTGAACTCTGCCAGGCCACAAGTAAAAATATCGGAACCTTCTGAGACCAGATTGAGCAACATCAAAGCGCGTGACACCGGGGCAAACCTGAGCAGGTTTGTTCTAGACGCGGGTACGCTGAAGGTAGGGAACTTGCGTCGCCTCGACACCGCCTCATCAGGCACGCACAGCCGCAGCGCCTCCAGCACCTCGGGATGGTTCAGCTGGCCGCGCAGCACGCGCCACACATACTTACAGAGCGCGACGTCACGCCTCACACCCAGCTTGCTGTACCCCACCATGCCGATAACAAACAAGGTCGGATACATCAGCGGGTAAAAGGGATAGACGCCGCACTCCTTTAAATATAAGAAACGCGTAAATTTATTTTGAATTTTCTCTACCATGTTGGTGTATTTAATCTCGTGAGGATTCCAAATTATCGCGCTCGTTTCAAGCCGGCTACGAACGAGTGCGTTGTATAAAACTTTAACAACCTCAGTACTGTGAAAAGCCTTGCATTGCCGTAGAAGGAAACCTAAGTTTCTAAACGCTTTACCGCAAATATCAACAATGTGTTTACGAAACGTTAGCTCGGGTACCATCTGCACGCCCAGGTCGCGCACGCTCTCGACGCGCGTCATCGCCACTCCATCTACCTCATACGGGAATTGCAGCGGCGCAAGCTTGCGCCCGTAGCTAATCACCTCGCACTTAGCCGTATTAAAAAATAATCTATTAGCGGCACTCCACTGCACTACCCTATCTATATCTTGCTGAAGCCGCTCACAATCCGAAATGTCTGCCACCGACAGAAACAACTTGAGGTCGTCCGCGAACAACAGACATCGCGCATCCCTAACGACTTCCGGGAGATCGTTAACCATTATAATAAACTCTAACGGACCTAGATTGCTGCCCTGGCTAACTCCCGAAAACGTAAAGTACGGTTCGGATTCATGTCCCGCGTACTCGACATACTGCCGGCGCAAGTAATAAGTAAAAACTAATACCTCCTTTAATTTTATAATCATCATTTCATCAATTGCTTTATACATGTTTTAAAGTTATATGATTATTTACTGGATATTTACCGTGGTAGGGTGATGGAATGAGCTCCCGATATTTCGGCGCAGTTGCACCATGTTCACGGGAAGACTGAAGAATGCGGGTGGTTGGTCGAACAGTTAAAAATTTAGGTGCAGACATAACAATCTACCCTCTTTCTTAGTCTGTTATGTATTAGTGTGGATGCATGTATATTATCAAAGGGTTGTGGTTTAAACCATACCCACCCATTAGTGTGGATGCATGTATATTATCAAAGGGTTGTGGTTTAAACCATACCCACCCGGTGGACCCGGGTATGTCCTAAAACTGCGACCAGAACCACCGGAGGATGGGCAGCAGCGTCCTGTTAGTACACGGTGAACATACTGCGATCCCCAAGCCGCCTGCCAGGCGTGGGGATTATGGCAACACCCCTCTCTAAGAGGGAGGCCTTGTTCAGCAGTGGACACTTAATGGCTGATGATGTGTGATGTGTGTGTGGTTTAAAATGTTGCAAACCAGCAATGTAAAGCGTACAAGCCTGCACGCGGCGCAGGTCTTTCGTTGACCTCTAGCATAACCTTATATTTTATTAGCATTATCTACATGGAGAACCCACTAGATGGACCGACGATATTGTGAGAGTCGCTATCATGCAGTGGATGCAAAAGGCAGGCTATCGTTCAGTTGGAGGTTAAAAGGGGAGGCCTATGTTCAGCACTGGACGTCTTCTGGCTGATGATGATGATGATGATGATGATGATGTCGAGTGCTAACTACCTACACCTATATTGACCTCTCTGTCGATCGTCGTGTTATCTCTGTCCATCGCGTGGCAGCGGGCGCGGCAGTTTTGTCTAGACGGTTCCCGCCATGTACTTGTAGCTTCATACGTAAAGTACGGAGTGCGCCAGGCCTGTGCCCTTAGTCCCAGATTTTATAGTTTACGAATACTTTTCGTTTTCGTCTTGTTCCATACATTGCTGGGCTAAAAGGTAGCTACACCGTCTATACCGCCGATAACTGCCAAATTTAGTTCCTCCACGTTTCCGATAGAGGCGCTTTACTAAAATGTATGGAACAATACGTAAACGAAAAAAGTTTTTGTAAACTATCAAATCTGGGACTAAAGGCACTGGCGACAGTTACTTTTGCATTCATAACTGTGATATTGATTTATTTCCAAGACCTTGATATGGTGTTTCTGACACTACATTGTATGAGCTTTGCAAGTGAACCTTGCACTAACACGAGTGGGTGTGCCCTCTTTACATACAAATTGCCATTCAATCTATAAAAAGGAGCAAAAATTAAATTTAATTGACATCGCTACATTCGTGTTCTATTGCTATTTAAAAGTAGGCCTGTTATGGGAGTCATAATGACATTATCTCACATGGATACTTGTTATTTGCCAATTTACTTCAATCTATACTTCTATACTAATATTATAAAGAGGAAAGATTTGATTGTTTGTTTGTTTGTTTGCATTGAATAGGCTCCGAAAGTACTGAACCGATTTGAAAAATTCTTTCACTGTTGGGATGCTGCACTATCCCCGGTTAACATAGGCTATATATCCCGGCTTCGGCCGTGCGAAGCAGGGGCGGCCTACTAGTATATTATAATTATACTAGCTGTCATAACAGACCTTGCCCAGTCTTAGATCTGTCAAACGCGCTAAGTTAAAAACGTCGTTAAGTTTCCTGAAAATTTCCAATTTGCTGCGCAATTTTATTAATTTTTCTTTCCGTAAGCGGACCTCGGAAGCGGCTCCATACATTTTTATAGTGCAAAGACTTATCGCTTTAGAGTATACAAAGTTATATCAATAACAAAAAAAAAACTTGGTCCAAGCATTTATTTGCTCTGGCAGCTGCAAAAATTCTGTGAATAGCTGAATAAAAATACACAATTTTTTTTTAAATATTTCATGTAGTATATTGTTTACCTGATACAGTTTTCGTTCAAAACCTAGTGAAAAATAAATACATATTTTTTTTTATCGAATTCATGTTTTTTTTAAGATGATTGCACCTGTCAGGGCAAATAAATATTTGTATCAAGTCTAATTACACTTGGCTAAAAATCAAAATAAAGTAGTTGCCCATGTTGGAAAGTACCAAGAACGCTGGTTGTATTCCCGCATTGAATAGCCAAAGGAATTATCTGCGCGAGCAATGAGCCAGCTCACGGCAGCCTATCGTGCCGATAGGCGTGCTTTAGAAGAGGCCTTTGTCCAGCTGTGGGCTAAGATAGGCTGATTATGAATTTCTATGTGCATTCCTCATTCGCTACCCCGTTCGGCTCAACACTCGTGATTCAACGATTTATTTAGAAGCCCGTTAAAGAAATGAGTGGCGAGCGCGATGTGACATCATCATTTCAGCCATAGGATGTCCACTGCTGGACATAGGCCTCCCCCATCGATCTCCAAAAGATCCTGTTGGAACGCATCCAGCGTTTCGTTGCGGTCTCTTTTAGATCGTCTGTCCATCTTGTGTTGTATCTGTAATGCGATGAGTATCATGTACAATATACATTGGCATCGATTCTGATGCACTCTAAACTAAACTAAACTAAATCTGACAGCTCTAAACTTGTTGCCATCCTCTCACGTATTAAAATGAAAAGAGAGGCAGATAATTGTAGTCCTGTCAGATTGGTTTAAGTGGTATGACAGAATAGGCCTCATTAGCTCTCACAAAGTCATTCGTGTCGTGTAAGCCACACGAATGCTACGTCGAAACTATGGTCAAGTCGTGGGACTAATCGCGAGCACACATTTGTAAATTAATTTAGCTTTGTAGTTCGCGAGTTGAGTTAACATAGATGAGTTTAGATCACATAGTTACGGCGTTCTTTCATACTTCGGTTCACACCGACACCGAAATCAGGTTAACTGAACTATGTACAATGTGTGCTAGTTAAACCTGACGATTTCAGAAGTGAACTCGGTCGCTTTTCTGCCTCCTTTCGTGTCTTTGTCATTCACGCTAAGTTTTCTAGCTTGTTGAGCTTGCACAGTTAAGTTAGCTCGCAGTGTGGTCTGCGTGCTAATGGAACATTATAGATGAGTGCGCTCTTGTCTCGCTCAGTCAGTGATCGTGACGCGGCGAGTGGATTGTACCACATGTTTGTTCTGTGCAGTCGTTGCGGTGGTCGTGCGGCGAGTGCGCGTTCTGTTCGGTGTGCGGCGGCCGCAGCGGCGCGTGGGCCGCGCGCTGCACTCGCTGCGCTCGGCACGCGCACCCCGCGTGCGCGCGCCCTCCCTGGCGCTGCCCGGCGTGCCAGCCCAGCCCGGCCACGCCCGACACACACAACATGGTCGCGCACAAGAGGTGAGTACACCCCGGAACATCCATCTGTAGACAGCAATTAGTTGTCGATATAATCCTGTCCCCGCTAACCACGGTTGTGTATCGCAGGTCCAGCGCAGCAGGCGCCGGCGGCACCGTTAAGGCGCGCAAGCCGCGCGCGCGTCGCCTCGACTCGGACTCGGAGCCCTCCGACGGTAATGGCCCCTCGCGCCACTCCACACATATCATGTCCAAGGAGAAGCAGAAGTTTTTCAGATTCTCCGCGTTCAACCTGGTGAAGCGGAGGAGACGCGAGTCCTCCAGCGAGTGGGAGGGGTGGGGCGAGGGCGCGGGGCGGTGGCGCGGCGTGCGCGTGACGCGCGTGCAGCAGCTCGAGCTGCGCGTGGAACGGCGCGCGCCGCCCGCCTCGCCCGCGTCACCCTGTCCCTCACCCGCGTCACCCTGTCCCTCACCAGCGTCACCCTGCCCCTCGTCCGCGTCAGCGGGCGGGTCGCCGCGGCGCGCGCTCGCCGCCACCGACTCGTCGTCCAGCTCGTCCCGGCAGTCGCGCCCGCCTGCGCCCGCCACCATCACGCCGGCGCACATCTCCACGGTGTTCGAGCGCCTGGCGGCCGAGCCCGTGCCCGGCGCCGCCTGGGGGTTTGCCGCCGAAGCGCAGAAGCTGCGCCGTCCGGAGGTGGCCGCGGTCGAGTCCCCCTCGCGGCCGGATCACGTGATGCCCGCGCGGCGCACGGTGCGCACGCGCAGCCGCGGCGGCGATCGGCTCCTCACCACGCTATTCGACGGTCTCTCTGAGTTTTATTCGGTGCGGTCAAAGTCACGCGCGCGGGCTCGCGCTCGAGACTCGCCGCCGCCGCCGCAGCCGCCGCGAGACCGCGAGGTGCTCAAGGAGACGCGCAGCACCTTCCGTCGATACCAAGCTACTCTGCGTCGCGATTCGGTGGCGCCGCGGGACGTCAGTCCCGTCGAGCGCAGCCCGAGCCGTGTGCGCGAGCGCCGCCCCAGCAGATATCGAGACCTCAGCCCGGACACGTCGCACGAGCGGTCCCCGGAGCGCAGCCCCTCGCGTGCGCGCAGCCGGTCGAGGGCGCGGCGTGGGCGCCCGCCCGCGGTGCGCGCGCGCTCCCCCTCGCGGAGTCCCTCCCCCGGGCCCGCGTGTCGCCCGTGGGGTGGGCGCGTGTCCGCGTCGGCGCTGGTGGTGCTAGCGGCGGCGGAGCGGCGCGGCGGCGGCGCGGGCTCGGAGCGCAAGCTGGCGCGGGGCGCAGCGCTGGCGGGGCGCGGGGTGGGCGGCGCGCGGCCCGCTCAGGGTAAGCAGGGGAGGGCGCGGGGGGAAGTGCCCGTGTGTCGCCGCGCGCCGCGCCCCCGCCGCCCGCCGCCCGCCCGCGCCGGCGCCGGCCCCGCGCGCGGTCCACACGGCACTCCCGCCCGCGCCTCCCGCACGCGGGCTTGTGTTGCGTGTTGCTTGTCGTGTCGGACGTCACGTTCGACAAGTGTGACCGGGTGAGTACAACTGTCGTCTGTTTGCAGAGAGCGCGCGGCTGCCGCCCGGAGTCACGGAGGCGGACTCGGAACTGTTCAAGGCGGCGCGCGAGGCGGCGGGTGGCGCTGAGCCCGACCCCCCGCCCCCGCCTCCGCCCCCGCCCGCCCCCGTGGCCGCGCCGCCCGCCACGCCCGCGCCTCCTGCGCCCACCCCTGCGCCCCGCTGTCCCTCCGCTATAGAGTTTGGACAGTGGGAGATCGAGACTTGGTACTCGAGTCCATTCCCTCAGGAGTACACTAGGTAAATATAACTACATTTTCTACTGCCTCTTTTTTTATTTTTTTCTTTTAGACGAACGGTACATATACATTTAGTTTTGCATTACTCATCATTATACTGCGAGCGCCCGCAAGAGCTCATGACTTCATGACCTTATCCCATCATATTCTTTTTACTATAGAACGAGTAGACATTTTATTTGTACAATACCCCTCCAACCCTCGACATAATTGACACAATCGAAAAGAGTAGAGAAGTTAATGCGATTTACACCGATTTCTCCAAAGAGTTTGATACTGTCTACCACGGCATTCTAAACCAAAACTGAGGTACGCTGGAATTTGCGATTCATTACTGCGATGGTGTGAATCTTACTTATGGAATCGTTCTCAATTGAATAATTGTTCAAGGTTTTAAGTCTCCACTCCGAAAAATATCATCTGGCTTACTCTAGGGGTCGCATCTTGGACCTCTATTCTTTTTAGAATTTATTATTGATCTTTGTTCCACAATAACTTCCAACTACAACATCTTTGCAGATGATTTAAAAGATTACTGAGTAATAAACCTTAAAAAACCTCATGTGTCCAATAAAGTGTCATCACATCAAATATACTCAAAAAATAAACTTGAAAAAATCATATAAAAGCGGCCAAAAGCGAGTCGGGCTCGCGCACTGAGGGCTCCGTACCACGACATAAATTGTGCATAAAATACAAAAAAACTAGTCCAAAAAGACATCATGCCCAGGCAGTCACCCATCCATCCATCCATCAGGCAACCACCCATCCAAGTACTGACCCGCCCGACGTTTCTTAACTTCGGTGATCGTACGGGAACCGGTGATGATTAGAAATTTGTCACCGACTCGCACTTGGCCAGTAATTATTATTTGCTGTTTTGTTTTAGAGTGTGTACTATAATCATACCAATTTGACGCTTGTACGTTTTACCGTTTTTACATTAGAGCTAACACAAAAATACGTAAAAAAGTATGTTTGTTGTATGGGGACCCCGTAACATAACATAGGTATTCTGTGAAAATTTCAACTGGGTATCTATTACAGTTCGAAAAGATACAGCTGATAAAAGGTTAGACAGATGGACAGACAAACAGCTAAGGTTAGTAATAGGGAAAACCCTATTAAATGGCGCGCAGGTTAAAGAAGTTGTTACTAACGTTAGTACTCGCATGACCCTTATGAATGAAGCCACACTTTTCTTGTACCGGTAATGATGGACAATAATTTACTGGTCGTAATAAATTGTCAGCAATGTGGTCAGACTGAGCTGATGCCAGACTTGATGTTAACGTCCGTCTTGCACATGCTCATGTCATGTGTGCTTTTCCAGACTGCCCAAGTTGTTCCTGTGCGAGTTTTGCCTGAAGTACGCGAAGAGTCGCGCAGTCCTCATGCGGCACCTGGACAAGTGTCTGTGGCGGCATCCACCCGCCACTGAGATATACCGCTGTGGAGACATCTCCGTCTTTGAAGTCGACGGAAACGCTAACAAGATCTACTGTCAGAACCTGTGCCTGCTCGCGAAACTGTTCCTCGATCATAAGACGCTATACTATGATGTAGAACCGTTCCTATTTTACGTGCTGACCAAGAATGACAGCAAAGGATGTCATTTAGTTGGCTATTTCTCCAAAGAGAAGCATTGTCAGCAGAAGTACAATGTGTCTTGCATAATGACGATGCCGCAGTACCAGAGGCAGGGCTTCGGAAGGTTTCTTATCCATTTTAGTGAGTGGTGGTATCACCGTTTTTATTTTATCTGCTTCGTAATATTGCTATCAATATTTTATTATTGGAGAGTATTTAACAATGGTTTTCTTTGTTTTGCAGGTTATTTACTGTCGAAAGAGGAGGGTCAACCTGGTACGCCAGAAAAACCTCTATCTGACCTCGGCAGGGTGTCGTATTATGCTTATTGGCGGTCCGTTATACTGGAGTTTTTATACGACCATCGAGATAAACCTTTCACGTTTGAAGACATTGCACATTCCACGGGAATGCATATGAATGATATAGCACTCACTTTCCAACTCCTGGGCTTTGTCAGATATATAACGAACGAGGATAACATCAAGTTAGGACTCTGCATAGATTGGAATAGGGTCGACAGTCACGTAAAGAGAGTACGAAGCAAACCTCGCCTAGAGATAGATCCGGAATGTTTGAGGTGGACTCCTTTACTTGCGCCAACTATCAACCCGTTCCGATCGCCAGAAGAGGCGTCAATAGATCAAGACACGGAAAACGATGATGCGGAAATGAAGACTGAGAGTGAAGACACGGCCACTGAACCAGAGGAGGCTAAAGCAGAGGCCTTAGTTGAAAAAGTGCAAGAACAGCCTGTTGAAGTCACCTCCTCGGGAAGGAGACGGACGAGGCCTCTCAAATACAGCGAGACCACTTATCAAACCACGCCAACGCTCGAAGGTACCCGGAAAAGGAAACGAGACGTCCACAGAAAAATCTCGGAATCCATTGAAGATGCTAAAAAAGTGGATGAGACGCCGAGCAGGCGGAGTAAAAGTGTCGCGAGGAGATCTTCTCGAGTCGCGCATGATGTTAACGAAGACAGTCAAACTAATGATACTCAAGCCAAAGCTCAGGAACCTTATGCGTCAGACAGTCAAGAGAGTCAGGAAGACGTCACAGAGACAATCAACTCTACTCCAGCAGTTGGTGGTGCTAAGAGCAAAACTAAAAGGAAAATCGCGCGGCGCGGGCGGACCAAGAAAAGGCCGAAAATCCAAAAAAGCACGACGAGAACAAACTCTCCTGTACCCAAAAAGACTAAAATCGAAGATAAAGAGACAATGCAGGACTATAAAACTGACGACTCTATGCAAGAGCCAGATCGGCCTGCTGAAGTCGAAACCGCCATCAGTCCTAAGAAACAACCTGAAAATAAAGCTGAAGAGAAGAAAAACTCTGACGCGAGCTCTGAGGACTCTTCAGGAGAGGCTGATGATGAGATGGACGTGGAAGAAGGCGAGGACAGGAGAAGCGTAGCCAGTAAACCGGCGACGCCATGCCACATTGAAGAAAACAGCACCGATCATCACACAAGTGACATGGAGCTTGATAGTATACACATGGACTCTCCCAAGTCGATAGCTGAAAAAGACCAAGTCATGGACGAAACTTCGTCCACTGAAAAACCCGAGAAAGATGTCGAGGAAAATAAAACAGAGGCTCCATCTGAAAATGATTCCAAAAATGACTCTGTGACTTATGATGAAGATAAACTTGATAGGAGTGATGAAGTGAAGTCGCCCTCGTTGTTGCCCCCGGCTTTCGATGAAAAAGACACCATTATAATATCAGAATCTGACGACAACAACAGTCAAAGCTGTCCTCTGCCGTCGCCAAAACCAAATACGGTGGCGCCCGTGCCTCCTAACAATGAGAATAAACCAAAAGAGGTCGAGGAAAACGACAGTCCATCCAAAGTCATACCGGTCGTGTCTACGGAAAACGCTCACATCGTGTTGGATCCCAAAGTTCAGGAGGAAGTGAATACTATAAGGCCGCCGGTCGATCTTATTGTTCCCAGAATACATCAAATTGAGACGATTGTCGTCGAGGGCGAATCAGACAGCGGTACCTCCCCTAATACTGGCATCTCGCCTAAGAAAGACAAATCCGTCATAAACGAAACCTTCAAACAGACAATATCACCAGAGAAGTTGATAACGGATACGATATGCGAACCGAAAAAGAGCGAAGTAAGAAAAGAGACAGTCATACAACACCAAACGCTCGACGAGTCTAAAAGTACGGATAAAAAGTCGCCCAACAAAATAGAATCCATGTTACATAACTTCGATCCTCACAGAGATATCATGTCTAACATGAAGAAAGTAGACCCGCCTCGAATAGACTCTTTTGCGGAAATAGATAGTAGAAATAAAAATCAAGCCTCTCATATGACTATAACGAGTAAAGAGAGCGACATTCCCTTTCGTAACGACTTATTGAACACGCGAAAAGATGAAATTATTATCACAAGAAATCCAGTTGAGCAAACTTTGCCAACATATCAACATCCAGTGGCAAACTCGATGACGATACAACAGATCAATACGGCGCAACATTCCTTCCTCAACCACAGGGCTAATGTGAGCAAGGAGTCGCAAGGTGTGCAGACAGAAAAACCACTCGTAAAGACCAGTGAACATCAACAGAATCGCATCAACATGCCAGAACCTTCACCGGTCATCAGCAAACCTACGAAACTAGAAGTGCCTCATCCGATCTCTTCTCCCGTCATAAATCCGGTCATTCCGAAAGTGCCGAACGTGACCGACATCAATTTTTTACCGCGTTGTCAGAGTGCCAACGCTGCCATCACCATGGGGCTGGAACGAACCGATCTGGATCAAAGTTTCGTTAACAATCTGCAGAATCCATTATCCGGGTCTATGAGTATAATCCCTACAAATTCGCAGGACAAAAATGACCCCAATCTAAGGCCTCGAGAGAAGAGCAAGCTACGAGAAGTGAGAGTGAACTCCGCGCATAATAAGACAGAAAAGACTGAAAAGAAATGTAGCAAAAACGAGAACGCAAACAGCCAGCGCAGCACTCCCGAACCTAAGATGTTTTTTCCGGAACAGAACGCGAACGCAGCGAGGAAGCCAGAGACATCCGTTCCTACGAACGTGATTAACTCTGCGCCGGTCACGAGCAAGGTTGAGACTAAACCCGCCACCGAGGCGCCAAAGAAGCAAGATTTTTTTAAGAAAGAGAAGTCGAACGCGACTAACTCGAAAACCGCTTCCGTGAAGCACGATAAGAGCTGCACGTCGCAGGCCAACTACAAAACAGATCAGAGTGATCTTAATAAAATGTTGCCAAAGTTTAAATACGACAGTGAGCTGGTGCCTAAAGCGGACTATACGATGAACCAGATACAAAACTATCACTCTACACATGGGCAGTACCAATGGCCCCCGTGGGACCCTGCGCGCACCTGGGACCACAACCGGCTATTTGACATGAAAAATACTGTCAACGACAAAACCTACCTCGACAAACTGCAGAGCTTCAACCTGCCGCACCTTGATCAGATGCAGAAATCACCCCAAAAACTGCACCAAAAGGAATACCACAACATTTCGTATGGGCACCTCGGGGGAAGCATCTACGCGACGGCCGCCACCGGTCTCCCGCATTTCAAGGAGACTAAAACCCCGACGTCGAAAGCGGAATGCTCGCAGAAAACCGACTGCAAGCCCGCGAAGCAGCCCAAAACGACGACCGCATGTCAAACGCACTGTGAAAGCAAGAAGCAACATGCGGGCGATCAGATGAAGCAAATGATGCAACGACAGGTGAAGCAAGACGATTATCGGCAACAGAGTCCGCACGCAATGACGTCACCCGGCTGTAAACCCTCGTATGGGCAAAACGGACCGTGTCATGATAAAACAGAAATCGAGAAAAAGTCGCGCAAGAAGGACGAATCACCTAAAGAGAAAGAGGATATGGAAGCCATGTCACCTGCTTTACAATCAATGGGTGTATATACGCCTGATTCTACTTCGAACAGCGTTCACTCGGTGCAGTACCCGGCTTGCGAGTTGGATGTCAGCCAGCTAGGGCTCGAGTCCCCGACGTCGATCGGCTCGGACTTGGCCTCGCCTTGTTCAATGCTACACTTGCAGGGAGCCCCGGCGCCGCCCGCGCCTTCGCCGCAGTACCCGCATTCCTCAATACACATACCATCCATCATGACACAGCCCAATCAGCCACCAAAGCATCAGAAGATCAACAATAGGAATAGGTGAGTCATGGAAAGTTTTGAATCAATATGTTAGATTGCAAAATTGATTAGATTTTTCTTTACTGATCTTCAATTTAGAAAATGCGAAAGCTGTATAAACTCATTCATTTTACTAAACAAACTAGAGTGTGTTTATTTTTTTTATAAATAATAGGCTTGCGTTTGACCACCATCACGCCTGATGTTAAGCGATGATGCGGTCTACGTTGGAGCACGCTTGCCTAGAAGGAACCGATTCACTCGTGATTTGAAGACGCCCAGATTGTAACCATCGGGGAACATCCATTCAGGCAGCGAATTCCACAGACTAGCAGTTCGCATAATAAATGTGGAATCAAAGCGCTTCGTACGTGTGCCTTGTGCCGTGTGCCTTTGTTGGCCTTGGTGTTCATATTATCATCATATTTTGTAATTTATCTGTAAAAAGGCTGTGTTGGCTATCCAAGTAAAATACAGTTTGATAGTCCGGCTTGTCAATTGTATTTTTTTTTAATGTTCGGATCATTTTTTGCACACACGGTTGTCTGACCCCAAACTAAGCAAAGCTTGTGATAAGCCAGAGACTGATATACATACATATATAGTTTTAATTACATACTTAAATAGATATTAACAACCAGATATAGAACAAACACAAATAAATGTTCATCAAATAAATGTTTGTCCTTGGTGGGAATCGAACCCACGTCCCCAAGCTCAGAAGGTAGGTTCACTACCAACTGGACCAAAGGGCTATTCTTATTCGAGATGGGGGCGATAAGTCCTGCAAGGGCAATCTAATATTGATGACTAGCGGTCCGCCCCACCTTCGCACGGGTATAGATTATAGCCTATGTCACCCGGGGATAGTGTAGCTTCCCGTCAGTGAAAGAATTTTTCAAATCGGTTCAGTAGTTTCGGAGCCTATTCAATGCAAACAAACAAACAATCAAATCTTTCCTCTTTATATATTAGTATAGATTAACGTTTCCGTGTCCATGTTGTGTAGAAACAGCGGCAATGGCAGCAACAACAGCAACAGTGGCGGCAGTGGCGCGGACAAGCAGGCAGCCATGCGCGGCGCCGGCACGCCGCCCGCGCGGCACCGCGCCACGCCTCCCACGCCGCACCAGGCCCACGGTATGTATTTACACATCATCCATTCGATGCCCACTGTTGAACAAAGGCCTCCCTCTTACAGCCCTCTAGAGAGGCCATGGAGGTCTTAGAAGCCATGGTGTTGCCATATTCCCCATGCTTGGCAGGTGGTTTAGGGATCGCAGCACGTTCACCGTGTACTGCTGCCCATCCTTGATATAAATTTCAACTTGATACATCTACATGTTTCTGAGAAAAAGGGTCTTGACAGACAGACGGACAACAAAGTGAACCTATAACGGTTCCGGTTTTTCCTTTTGAGGTCATTATCATCATCATCATCAGCCAGAAGACGTCCACTGCTGAACATAGGCCTCCCCGTTTAACCTCCACACTGAATCGCCTGCCTTTTGCATCCACTGGATGCCCGCGACTCTCACAATGTCGTCGGTCCATCTAGTGGGAGGCCTCCCTACGCTGCGTCTTCCGGTTCGTGGTCTCCACTCCAGAACCTTTCTTCCCCATCGGTTATCGGTACCGATATCGTGAGGTACGGAACCCTAAATAATAATGTGGAGAGTGGAGAGGCGCGTAGAGTGGCACAGCGACGTGGTTCCTAACCATCCATAGACGTGTTCGCAGGCGGGGGCGGCGGCGGAGCGCCGGCGGCCGGCGGCATGCAGGGCGGCTACCAGGGCGGCTACCTGCCCTTCCAGCAGCAGCAGCAGTACGCGGCCGCCTGGCCGCCCTCCTGCAGCCTCGCCAAGCTGCAGCAGATGGCGGAGGCACCGCAACACCCGCACCAGGTACCACTCACTACTCTACACTTTGCACGAGGGCGGCAACTGTCATTATTGAATAACATTTTTTTTATCATCATCATCATCAGCCAGAAGACGTCCACTGCTGAACATAGGCCTCCCCCTTTAACCTCCACACTGAACGACAGCCTGCCTTTTGCGTCCACTGGATGCCCGCGACTCACAATGTCGTCGGTCCATCTAGTGGGGGGAATTTTTTCATTATAGTATTATATAACTTATTTAAGAACAAGCTGACCCGACAAACATCCTGTCCAAATTTCATAGGAAAAAGGCACTTTCAGTTTTTCCGGGAAATTTTTATATTTCTTCTAAACCAAACCTGTGGCGGTTGATAAGAACTGCACTGACATCCCGTTTGGGGTGTATTGTGCATCGAACAAACCTGTATTGAGGAGATAAAAAAAAATCAAGCCTTTATTGAGTTATAGCGAGACAAATGAACAGTAATAGATTTTTATATAAAAAATACGTACTCTCGAGCAACTTTATGCCATTTATTCGCACCAAGCGTTTTGACTCCTCCTTCTTAATTAGAACAGCAAAACAATGGAACGCCTTGCCCCTGTCGTGTGTTTCCGCAGCATTACAATCTTGGAGTGTTCAAGTCTAGGGTTAATAGGTTATTACTGGGCAAACGTGCTCCATCTTCGACCGCATCATCGCTTTCCATCAGGCGAGATCGCGGTCAAACGTTAGCCTAGTCCGATGTAAAAAAAAAATACTTCGACGTGAACATCATTTCCTACAATACAATACAATTCTTTATTAATAACTCCATAGTTACAAGTCAAACTTCACCAGTACACTTTCTACATCGATGTATATAAACTTATATAAACAGTATATGTTGATAATATTATTATGTGTACATAATTCAAATTAAATAATCTTCAACTCAACTATGGTTATAGGCCCCGGTCGGGTCTGACTATTGAGCATGATTTTCGTGTTGCCTCATCCCTAGTGCTCGAAATGGACCGGAACGAAACGGAACGCCGTTCCGGTTCGTGAAATCACCGTTCCGTTTCGTAAAAGTTCTCATATCGTTCTGGTTCGGCAAAAACCTGAGCAGGTACCAAACCTTTAGTTTGGAAATACTCGGGAAAAAAGCGGAAAATGTAGCCTATGTCACCCTGGACGACCTGGATGCAACGACACCTCACTCGTCAAAATCGGTCAAGCCGTTTTGGCAACAGGAACCCAGAAACATACTTATATAAAACTATATAAAACCCAAAAAAATTACAAGCCTTCTTGGACACTTTTATTATATTGTGTCTGTGGAATGCACTGCCTGAATGGGTGTTCCCCGGTAGTTACTATCTGGGTGTCTTCAAATCACGAGTGAATCGGTTTCTTCTAGGCAAGCGTGCCCCACCGTACAGCGCATCGTCGCTTTACATCAGGCGAGTTGGCGGTCAAACGCAAGCCTATTAGAAGAAAAAAAAAGTTCGCAAGTTTTGAAGGGAAAGCGTTCCGGTTCGTAAGTCCAATTCGACCACTGCTCATCCCTATGTTGAATTGTCTGATTGTTGAATTGCTAGGGTCTAGGGTACATGTGTTGTATAATTGTTAGAGATATTTGTTTGTATGTTGGCAGTACGCGCAGCAGGCCGGCACGCCGCCCGCGACCTCCGCCGGCCACTACCATGCGGCGGCTGCCAAGTACTACGCGCCGCACAACCAGCTGGACGCGCCCAGGAACGCACGGAACGCTGCCAGTCAGTACCACCAACCATGTTACAAATAAATAATTTTATTTGATTTGAACACCACACTACACAGTTAGTTGGTCACCAAGAAAACTGATACTGTTGGTAACCATGAAAAGAGTCTGCCGAATAAAAGTCCGTCTTCTGTGGTTGCTCCAACTTTTATTGGGGGAAGCGTTATCTTCTAACCTGAAATCGGTGAGAGACTGCGGTCGGCTCGGTGCCCAGTGTCCGCGGACTACGATCGAATGGAACGCGCCGTTCCGGTCTTTTGATCTGTTGTTTGCGTCACGCCATACATTTCTCTCACATTGTTCTAATTAAGTTGAATGCCATACCAATTATACCAATCAGTTTCAGAATTCCCAACAAAAGAAAAGTGGAAACTGTATTAAGCTTCAATCCAATTCAAGGTCAAATCTATCAAGTTTTTTTTTTAATTGTCTAATAGTTGCGTTTGACTGTAACCTTTTTATGTATAATATATATTGGTTTTCCTTGGACCGCAATTGGCGTTTGATGTTGAGCGATGATGCAGTCTACGATGGAGAAGCTTGCCAAAGAAACTGATTCTTGAAATCACAACTTGAAGATATCCAGATTGACAAGTTTCTTTCTTTAAACATAAAATGTTGTACTAAATCTTACTATCGTTTTAAAATATCTATTTAATGATATCGTACAATCAAATTTGTTAGGTCTGAACCTGAATTGTTATTCTCCAGTAGCTGTAGAGTCCAAAAAAATAAAACCACACCCTTAATTAATTAATGTCCTTTTATAAAATTTTCGTTTGGTAACAAAGGCTGACCGACTTTGTTGCAGGTAACCTGAGCAGCATGCAGCACATGCAGATGGCGGCGGGCTCCCGCATGTCTCCCAACCTCAACACCCACATCATCAGCCAGTTCGGCATGAACGGGTACCGCATGCCGCAGCAGCAGTTCAACAACCTGCAGATGATGAACGTACAACCCACGGTCCAGTACCCTTCCCCGGACCCCCGAGCCCAGCAGTCCAACGTGTACTACCAGTACATCAACCCCCCTCCCCCGCTCGCGATGCAACCCATGCGTCGGTAACGAACGCTCTGTGAAGGGAAACGTAACTAAAGTATTAACCCATACTCGAGCGTCTCAATGACCAAAAACTGACAGTGTATAGCTCTAAGGCGTAGTACAAACGTGCTTTTAGTTTTAAGTGTAAATATTATCGACACCGCTTCAGTTGCCTTATCCTCGTCTATGGGGGGGTCTGACCGTGTTTCACAGCTTCGACGCAGCTCTTTGATTCTATTTAATTGTGTACATGATCGAATCCGTAACCCGGTGAGCTGAATGAGAGTACAAAATTGCGAATAAAATGTGTATTTAAAAATCTGTTTGTAATAAAAGCATAATGTAGCATAATTATAATAGTGCAATAAAATGTATGTGAGCCCGTCGAAATTGAGGCGATGAATCGCGCCGTAGTTAGTTTGAGCACTGGAGTGCTGTGATAAGCCTGCGATTGGACAGTAATCAGAGGCCGTGTGCTTAAATCGTAAAAAAATATATTATTTTCCAAAGAACCGATAATGTTAAGTCTTTGGTGATGTCCCACATGAGTGCAATCAATTTGTGTCACATGAAATTCCGATGTAAAGATTAGTTTGGAAACTCGTTTTATATGTATATCCTGTTTGTTTAGATGTTTATATACGGATAAGATGTACAGTATCGCTTGTACAGTTGGCATATCTAACAATATTACTTAGGAGCGTAGTTCTTGGATTTGTTCTGAAGTGCCTCTCTCGTCCCGTTGCTTGAATCCATGTAAGATACTGCGAGTTGTAAATGGTACCCTGCTTGAATTAACACAAGGCTGTATACATACTTATAGTTAGTAATGAGCATTAATGTTAGAATATTTGTACATCGGTTTTATTTGATCATCGTGATAGTGTAGGACTTGGATCGACGCGGGCCTAACGGACGGTTACTTTATTTTTTAACATTTTATATTCTTTTTACAATGTTAGGTTACTTAGATGTTTAATTATGATTATGAATGTTTTAGCTTTGCTTAAGGATTATTTTCGTTTATCCCAGTAATTTATTGCCAAATGTTATTAACACTGATTTTGTTTACAGTTAAGTATGTATTGTAGTTAGCGTTTAGTTGATTCGCGCTCTCGGCGTCTCTGAACATTATTGGTAAGATCTGCTCCTCTAAGGTTATGAATGTTATTTGTTACTAATGGTAGTATAAAATATTGTAAATACAATAACAGTAAGGCATGTAGCAGGTGTTATCACACAAAATATAATTTTGTGAAAAATTTGTTGTTTTATTTTTCAACAACTGAAATACAATTCTGAAAACTTTTTTTTTTGCGCGCTGTGGGAGAACGCAGCTAGCCGATTAGTTTCTAACGTAGCACCGACCACCCAGGTGAACAGCTGGTGGTCTGATAGGAACACGTTTTCCTAACTGACCACCCATGTGAACAGCTGGTGGTCTGATAGGAACACGTTTTCCTAACCGACCACCCAGGTGAACAACTGGTGGTCTGTTAGGAACAAGTTTTCCTAACCGACCACCCAGGTGGATGGTTTAGGTGGTCCGTCAGGAACTAATCGCAGCGTCGCGTCGTCGTAACGCACACCAGCATCTAACACCCTCTGAGGCCCTCACTAACTAGGGCTTGATCGTCTGTGGCAAACGGCTTCGAAAAATCCTAGATCTAGGGCTGATTGTGTGTATTTTTTTACCGACTTCAAAAAGGAGGAGGTTATCAATTCGACTGGTTTTTTTTCACGACCTTTATAGATACAGAGTCCTACAATCACAGATACCTACAATGGTAATATTAAACAAGTTTACATAGTATTAAACAGCGTCAAACGAGTCATAGTTACAGTCAAGCAAAGTAAATGACGGTCAAGTCAAACTCATGCCCCAGTACAGTGGTGGAGGCTTTACAAGAGGCTTCTATGGAGTTTTGGAAACAACACGAAAATACATGTTTCACCTCGTTATATCACTTCCGCACTCGAGCACGTTCTTGAATATAGGGCTGATAATAACTAGGGTTACCATATCAACAGTTGAAAAGTCCTCACAAAGCAGGACATTTCGATAAAAATCCGGACATTTAAGTACCAATGTTGGCAGATTTTTATTCTTTTATTTTTATGGAGACGTTAATCAAGATTTAGATACTCGAATTACATCGCCCAACCTACAAAGCCGGACAAAGGTCTAAAAGTCCAGACAGATGGTGACCCTAAATGTATAACAGAAACATTATCTAATGATATGGAAATAAATAAGCATTACAAATGTTTTTGGCAATTATATTTAAGTCTTCAAATCATCACAAATCTATAGCATAATGACTATTCTATGCTATTGCTCCACGTCTATAAAACAATCACAAATATTATTTTTTATAAAAAACGAAACAAAATCACAGTATTTTAACTATCTTCTATCAGAAGTAGATACAACCAATTCAGTGCTAATTCACTTTCTGCTTAAAAATATTTATCACCACATACAATAACTACTTTACTTGATTTAATAATAAAATTATTATACTTTTTACTTCTATAATAATGGGTCACAGACAAGCTTTTGTAGAGCTTAGATCATGAAACTCAGGCCAAAGTAACACCCTAAAATACAATTGGTTCTTAAAAATGCATTACCTTAACTGCTATATTTAATACATACTATAAATAATAAATTACTTTATTATAGAAACTGACGTGGTTTTCACACATTTTATTTATATTACACGGGACCGGATTAAAGACCGCCTAATGCGGTTGAAACTACAGTCGGAGTGACCGGCTTAATCTTACGTGAGTAATTCCTGTGTTATATAAATAAAATAAATAAATTGTTATATTTATATTTCTAACTTTCAACTTCCACAATTTGGAGTGATTTTATATAGAAAATAAAGAATATAATTTAATTTATTTATTTTAAATGCTCATCTTCATCATCAGCCTATCATAGTGTACCTACTGCTGCCTGCTGGATGTAGGCCTCTCCTAGGGCACGCCATTCAGCCCAAATCTTCGGCTTTCATTAAGAAATCTGAAGAAACTTTCCCCATGCATTAGGGTACAAAAATGATTTTCACAAAAAAAAAAGCGTTCGATTCTGGGCCCTTTTTTTATATTGCCTTATACTGTTGCCTCTACAGCTAGACTGGACTAGTTAGCGAACGCAGAGGGCGTTCGGCATAACTTGGTAATTCTGGGGCTTTTCCGCTCTTCTCACTTAACGCATGTCAAAAATCAACCGAACGTGAACCTTAACCCGCCCAGATACGTTTGCGTTCGCGTAATTTTCTGAGTGCATTTAACGTTAGTTTGATACCGCGTTAGTAGTTGTCCGTAAGGCTCCTGGTGCTGCGCTACGCTGCACTTTCAGCCATCATCATCGCTGCCAGCAACACTCATAACAAACCGTGGCAGTAATATACTATTACTTAATCCTTTTGATGACCATCATATTCCTCACCAGTTGGAAGCTGTTATTCGTCACCTTAGGGCATCCGCGCATCACTAAGCCTTCCAAATTTTTACTATGCAGCACCAGCTCCCTGGAAAATAATAAATATACCAATTAGTATGGTTTGTAGTATTTAGTAGTGGGCAACTCGACTGGCTCATACATATTAATAAATATGAAGCTCACATGTGTACAAATTTACAAGTCTTTAAACTTGTTAGGACTCATGCCCCATGTAAGGGGCATGCATGTTACAGTGCATACTCCAAATGCACCACACATGGGTCATGCACTGTAAACATGTTCAAACAAGCACTCAATGGTTTTTGTAACCGTTTAGCCAAGCTCCATTAACATTGTGGTTTATCTACATTTACATTTTTGTTGCACCTCTTTCAAACCAATTTTTCTTATGTATATGTATAGCCATTTCTTTTGGCGTTGATTATTAGGAGTTCACATCAGTAGCCATCAAACGTCCACTACTGGACAAAGGCCTCCCTCTTAAAGAAGGGTATTGCCATAATCCTCACACTTGGCAGACGGCTTGGAGATTGCAGTACGTTCACCGTATACTAATAGGATGCCCATCCTTCGATGGTTCTGGTCGCAGTTTTAGGACATACCCGGGTTATTAGGAGTTCAATAATACAATACTAACAGAAAAAGCTGCAATAGAACAACAATCTTCTGTTATCTCGTAGCAAACATGCACCAGGATAAGTTGGTAAATTGTAAGTTTAAGTGTCATTTGTATATTCCGTGCATAAATAAAGAAATATTGTATTTTAGGATGAGGAAGTGTAATTTGGACAAAAATTGTACATCCACCCACCTAACACCTTTGTCAGTAATTTCACAACATCCATTAAGATTGAGACACTTACAAGAGCTGTATTTAGCTAGAGCATATAGACACTTATCTGTCACTTGTATGTTGCCTTCTAAGTTCAATGTTTTTAAGTAAATGAACTTTTTTATGAATATCAGTATACAGCTCTCGGATATATTAGGGCAGTGAGAGAGGTCTACATCTTCTAGAGCACTCTGATGCAGTGCTAGAGCCTCTATAGCACCCGTCGTGACCCACTCGCAGCGCGCCAGTTTCAACGTCCTCAAGTTGTTGCAGTACAATATCACTGGCTGTAAACATTTTGCCGACAAGTTTTTACACTGACTGAGGTTCAAACTGACCAAATTGCGGTTTTGCAACAACATTGGAATCAAATCCGAGTCAGTCACTGATAAAGAGCGATTTAAATGTAGTATTGTTAGTTTTGTGCAGGTCAATGCTAATACCTGCAAGAAAACATTTTTCTTAAAGACACCACATAGCCACAAGCCTGGTCTGGAAACTTATTTGTGCGTGATATTTACTCTAAATGCATGGGGAGACAATCCCTTATTCAGCAGAGACTTGAGCTTTGCAAAGTACATATTTGTGATTTGTAAGCAAGTTTGGGAAACACATCGAAAATGAAAGCAATCGCGCATGGTTAGATACGGAAACACTTTGGCCACTAAAATATCTTCCCAATATAAATCGAATAAATGCGTGTTTCTTTTCATGTTCATTCTAAATTAACTAAATAAAAATCTGTAAGAAAATTGAAAATTCCGGGTCTTTCGAAACTAGACTTCGCTTCGATCGACATCGACTTTGAAGTTTGACTAAATTAAAAAATTAACAGCTAAAAATTGTTGTTAGGTTTTTTTCATGACCAATGACCATGGATGCAGAGTCCTTCGGTCGTAATATTAATCAAGTTTACCTAGTCATAGCGTCAAACAAGTCATAGTTACAGACAGATTCATGCAAAGTAAGACACAGTCAATTCAAACTCATGCCCCAGTAGAGTGGTGTATGCTTTATAAGAGGCTTCTATGGAGTTTTGGAAACAACACGAAAAGATTTATGTTTCACCTCGTTAAACTTATCACTTTTCCATAGTAGTCTTTACCAATAACAGTTGTCCGTAAGGCCTCAGGCCTTACGGACAACTGCTATTGCGGCACCTACTTCGCTCAGTTGGAAAATCACGCGAACATGAACCTTATCGCGTCCGGATACGGATTGCGGTCGCGTGATTTTCCAACTGAGCGGATTAGGCAGGGGCGGATCCAGGATTTCATTTCATTCTGACATTTCTGCCAAGGTTCGAAGAAATCAAATCGAAAAATTGAGTCGAATGTATGGAATTGCTAGGTGTTTTGGGGGGGGGGGGGGGGCATGGCCCCCATGGCCCCTGGATCCGCCAATGGGATTAGGTGCCGCAATAGCAGTTGTCCGTAACTTCCGTAAGGCCTCTGAGCAGAAGCCTTTGAAAATGGTAAACAAGTGAAAAAATTTATAGTAGGATGAAACCCATTGGAAAAGGAAAAGAACACAACAAAAATTAAAGGAAAAATAATTTACGGGCGATCTGAGGCCAGGAAGTGGAAGGAGGGGGGGCTAAGGGCAAAAACAGTTAATCTCGATTTCCGGAAAAACCACAAGTCCCATGGAAAAACGTCATTAGGCAAAGTCGCAGATAAGAAAAAGATCTACAACCCCCGCCTACACACCTCTCTCACGCAACCTCAAAATACATGTTAAAAATTTAAACAATCAAGCTTTTGGTTCCTTACTTCTATCTTTTACAAAAAAAAAAAAAATATCTTCACGAAATTCTGAGAAAACCCACTCCCCACGTCACAAACACACAGTATTTTTCTATTTCTTTTTCACCCCTTTTTTAACCTTATTTTGACTTAACATCGAAAAAGCACCCCAATTATTTTCATGATAGTCTTAGTTGCGACACATGTGGCGCAGCTGTTGAAGATGTTTACCACTTCCTCATGGAGTGTGTCCAGGGCGCTTCTATGAGAGAAAATTTGTGTAGAACTTATAAATTAAATGTATTTGATGTAGGACTGATTCTGAGCGTTTAGCGGCGCCAACATCTAGCGCAGCTAGGACGCTCTATCAGTCTGCCTACGGGCTATTTAAGGATAGACCCTAGGATATAAACTTTGTGATTCCTATAGGACTGACATAGTCATTTATGACTAAATGTCTCCAATAAAAAGAATAATAAAAAAAAAAATATTTTCTATCGAAAACTCTCACGTCAAAACATCAGCAAAACAAAGCTAAATGTCTGACGTCTACGTAAGCCCTAAGTTCAGCGGTCACGGAACACTCGTACAAACTACGGATAATCTCATCTCGTCCATTTACACTGATGACAGTAGTCATTCCGATGAAACAGCGCATGTTGCCACCCCGCCGTCGGTTGCTCGCCCAGATGGGTTCTCAACGATTTATCACTGCCGATTATAGGGTTCCGTACCTCAAAAGGAAAACATGGCACCCTTATAATATGATCACTTTATTTTCCGTCTGTCCGTCTGTCAAACCCCTTTTTCTCAAGAAAGCGTAGAGGTATCAAATTTAATTTTATATCAAATACTTATAGGTCTACGAAGGGTCTACGACTTCTTTTAGATGTGAAAAAAACAAAATTGTATGTCAACGCGATCAAAAGATAGATAATTATGACCGTTTATGTCGCATATTTTGCGTTTTCACAGGGGAATCAAAACATATAAGGTACTTACTTCCCGTTGACTTAGAATCATGAAATTTGGCAAGAAGCAAGATCTTATAGCACACATTATACGTATAAAGGAAAAAAAACCGAAAGTTGTTAATTTGATATTACATCACTTGAAAATAAAGATTTTTGCTATTACAAACTTACATCTTGTAGTTGGTATGTATGGGAGTACCTGTTTAACAACTACAAAGTTAAGTTTGTCATTCAATATTTCAATCTTTTGAACTTTTTTTTAAATTCGATTCCCGGGATCGATCTACATATATATAGCCAGTTGGTCCAGTTGGTAGTGAACCTGCCTTCTGCGCTTGGGGGAATGGGTTCGATTCTCACCTAGGACAAACATTCGTGTGATGAACATTTGTGTTTGTTATATATCTGGGTGTTAATATCTATTTAAGTAGATATGTATTTAAAAATATATTTGTATGTATATCAGTCTCTGGCAGCCATATCACAAGCTTTGCTCAGTTTGGGGTCAGAAGACCGTGTGTGTAAAAAAAAAGTCCCGAATGTTATTTATTATATTTATTTCACAAAAATATTTATTGTTTCTTTATTATATTTCTACGGAACCCTCAGGGTGCGAGTCCTACTCACACTTGTTCTGTTTTTATGTTTGTAAAGTACCTTCTCGTGGCGTGCTCAAGGCAGTCTCAACAGACCGGCAGATGATTGTGCAAACATTTAAAGTGTCACATATAAACGAAAGAGCCACAAAACAAAATTATCCAAAATTACTTTTATTTAAAAATGGGACCAAAATCGCCCTTATTTTCATATACCACAAAGACACACGTCGAAATCGGCCTTTAGATTACAAATTTACGCATACGCCCTTTTGGCATTTTCACGGATGAAATTAAATGAAAATGTTCAAACGATATTTTTATTTGTGGCCAATTAGTTTTAGAGCAGTGATTTATATTTTTTACTTGATAAAACAAAGGATAAAACCTAACCAGTAACCTATGTTAGATAGGGCTCAATTCGTTTTTGCACGGGCCTTTCGTTTGGTTACCTAGCTACATCATCATCAGCCAGAAGACGTCCACTGCTGAACATAGGTCTCCCCCTTTAACCTCCACACTGAACGAAAGCCTGCCTTTTGCATCCACTGGATGCCCGCGACTCTTACAATGTCGTCGGTCCATCTAGTGGGAGTCTCCCTACGCTGCGTCTTCCGGTTCGTGGTCTCCACTCCAGAACCTTTCTTCCCCATCGGTTATCGGTTCTTCGAGCGATGTGGCCTGCCCATTGCCACTTCAACTTGCAAATTTTAACAGCTATGTCGGCGACTCTGGTTCTTTGGCGAATATCTACGTTTCGGATTTTATCGTGCAAAGAAACTCCGAGCATAGCTCTCGCCATTGCCCGCTGTGTGAATGTAACAACCTGGAAATTGCATGTACTGAAAGGCAATTTTATTCAAAAAAAATTTATATGGATAGAATTTTTATAGTGAATAGTTTAGTTTTTTAGTGAAATTAAAACCGTAAAAAGGTCGCGAGAATTTGCGCGCACCGCGTTCAGTACCGCTCCAGGCGTCATCGAGGTCGGACATATGTTTGATTATGTTCATTTTTGTCGTTGCACTCCCCCCGCGGGGCATACAAGCAGACAGACTGCCTGATGGTAAGCAGCCACCGTCGCCTATGGACACTTATAACACGATATCCATATCTTAATGTAACGAATAAATTATGACTGTGGATGAACTTTCAGGTGGGTGGCGACTAGTGCGATGATAAAACCACAGTTCTTGCTCTCTTATTAGCCGAGAGAGCGAGACAAAGTTCAATGTAATTGTAAGGTTAATTTAAGAATGTTTTTTGATATTGTGATAACACCCACCAACAACAAGAAAAAATATGGTTATCTGAGTTTCTACAGTAGGTAAACGTAGGTACACTTACACACTTCACTTGGGACAAAACAAAACTCAGTCATCAGGTCGGCAGATGGTAGTCCCGGCAAGTTATAAATAACAAAACTTGCTATTTACCTACAAGAAAGTTTCCCATTCGAAAAAACAAAAGATTCCAAATATCCGCATAACGTGCGTCCGATGGATTCGAAATTTCTCCGTAACTTGGGCCCGGAAGTTGTCCTAAGCACATAAAAACCGCCTCGTTTCCATTACTTGATTTAAAGGGCCGGAAAAGTCCACCTAGTTTGTATAGGAAACGTTCCTAAAAGTTTGGTGCATTGGTTTATGAAGGTTCTTTGGTTCTGTGATTTAGTACGTGGATAAGCAAACATAATAGCCGTAGTGACTAGCATATAAAATATACACCCAGAGAATAAGGACAGGTAAAAATCAAAGGAAAATACATAATTTATGAATATGTTATATGTTTTAAATGTTTATCGGGACTTATTACGTATTATTTTATTTGGGTAAAAATAGGTACCTACTTACCTACCTTTTGCTCGACGTTTCGACCATGTTACACTGGTATATGTGTTCTGTGATGTTACAGTAGCCGTGGTCACGAGCTGACTGAATACTGCGGGTGAGTCCGGCGAGAAGAGCGGGTGTTTTATTCTTCTACCCTCAATTGATCTTGAAAAATCGCTGGTTTAAATCACGAAAGTTTAGATGCCATAGCCATAGCCATTTGACGACCCATTCTACCTACTATGACAAGCCAGTCAGTTGATTGCCACAGTCGACAGCCATCCATGTATTTAATGGCTATTTACACAACTGGTGTACAAGGTCTTTACCTTATGTATCTGTCGCCATGTACTTAAATTTGTTCTTCAGCAATCTCACTTGTCAGTTTCCAGCTTTTGTAATAGCAGCAGTGCTCCACACGCTAGAAAGGTAGCGAACAATCAAAAGGAGCTCCTAATGGTAAGGCACCGTTTTCTATAGACACTTTTAACACATAGTCAGTAACAGAGATACGTTGTCAATTATTGCGTTGGTTGGGGAGTAAAGTATGTAGGTATACAGTACATACAACACCGAGCCTGAGCCTCTTGAATTTGGGATCTGTCATTTGGAGCTGAAGCTAAGTGATCAGCCATGAACTGTCATGGGCTAGCAGAGCACTAACCATCAGGCGATCGACCTGTGCGATCGACTTCTTAAGTTGTTGGTCCCTAAAGTACCTATCTTTCCATCAATTTCCTGATTATATTTAAATGAAAACGATTATAACACTCATAACTTTAATTCCCATAACAAAGGCAGCAATTGTAATTCCTGGCTATTGTCTATATTGCATATCATTAGGTACCTGCACTGGAACTACATGTAGTAATGCGACATAGATTAAATTAAATATAGCCACTTTATAAGATTGTCATCTAACCATCTCTGAGAGATTCAGTGTGTGATACGTCTTTGTTCAATTCGAAGTGCCCTCTATCCTAGTGTTTGCTATCTCCTGTGATATTTTCAAAGTTTTTTGGGATTGTTGGTTGAGCTAGGTTTGTGAAGGTAGGCATTACATGGTATTTATTACCTTACATAACTTTTCCAACCTATCATTTCATAAAACGGAAAAAAGCCTCACTACGAAAACATATTTCAACATAAAATATTTCACAAAAAGCGTATTACATACATACCTACTTTACTTGTATAGTACATAGAAAAGAGAAGTTTTTTTTCTTTTCTGTGCTTGTATATAAGATTACCTATTGATGTTTGGCTACACCCTCTCACAGGCGTGACGTGACACCCTCTCTCTGTTCACTAGGTAGTAAATTATAATATTATTATAAATGACTATTCTATCGGTTTTTTCGGATACATTTCAGAGAGTGCATGGGATCTGCATGATCTAATTATATTCTTTCCATTCTTCTATTGGATTGTCAAAGTGGGTACGACAAGGTGACACAGCTTCATGGTTGTTATTTCGAAAACCCCTAGGTACGCTATGATTCCACTTTTTTGAGCGAACTGCTAGTCTGTGAAATGCGCTGCCTGAATGGATGTTCCCCGATAGTTACAATCAAGTGTCTTCAAATCGCGAGCGAATCTCTTTTAGGCAAGCTTCCTCCATCGTAGACCCCAATTCAAAAGTCGCAAGACTATAAAGAACTATGACTATTTATAAAAACATTAACATAATAATCCATCGATGTAAATGTACTACGTACATTATTCTTCTTTGTAATAATCTAATAAATTTTTTGATGTTGCCAAATGAAAAGACGGTCGGACAAAATTATTCGTATTACTGGAGCTGGTTAAAAACATCTGAGCTGAAATCAATAAAAAAAATATGGGACCACCTCGAGAGCTTCCTCTACATAATAAAACAATGTTCACATACATTAATGGAGTAAAGGGTTGTAGCTACACAAAAAACGGACCGAATTGAGAACCTCTTTTCTGAAGTCAGAACCACCTAAGCATACCCTTTAATCCTAACCCTAATCCTAACGTCATGGAACTAGTGTCAAGGTATTACAATCCATAATTATGTACCACAATGTATGTACCTATAAACACTGTAACACATGCAACTTAACTAACACATGCAAATTAACGAATGCAACAGCATTCGTTAATTACAGTTATTGACCGTCACGCAATATCTGTGCGTGACGGTCACGCGAGTTCAGTGCTTTTCCCCATCCCAAAAAGTGCTATCGTGCTTAAAGAAGTTTTCACTCCAATAATTATACGACCAGCCAGTGCTGTCTCTTTAGCACATTTTCAACATTTGATAGGAACATTCCCACAGATGCAAACATGGCTGTATCTAGCGTGTGGCTTGCTGGTCAGCGCCTACGTGCTGCTCTGGGTCCGTATCCGGCGTGCCAGGGCTCTGCTGGCGCACCTGCCTTCTTACCCTCAGCTGCCGCTCGTTGGCAACCTTCTGCAGGTGGCGGGAGATGGAAGAAGTAAATACTTACTCATTTACAATAAATACATATCTATAGTAAACGCATTACCATCTGAGTCTCCAGGTTATAAATCATTGTCTGTCTATCTCGCTCGCACTTACAGGTCTTATGGTATGACGTTTATGGCCCTACGACTCAGTTGGTAACGCGGTGACTATAGCTATTCTGTTAGGCTATTTCTGAGGCATTATGACAGCATAGGTAGTTCTGATTTACTCATCAGAGCCGCTTGGCTACAATCTACTTACTTGTGTTTCAACATATATTTATTTCACGTAAACAGAATGTTAAAAGTTTAATTTGTGCATCTGTCTATCTGTCTGGGGCATCGTAGCTCTCATCGTAGCTTTTGATTTAGTTTTTTTTTCGTTGAAAGGTGTCTTGCTCGAGAGTAGGTCAAGAAAATCATTCACTCGTTTGAAGATCAGCTCTTATGACCGTTTTAAAAAAAATATTTTTAATTTCTACTTGTTAACGTCTATGCAGCGATGGTGGCCGAGCGGTAGCATGTGTACTTTACAATCTGACTGCACCCGGTTCGATCCTTAGCCGTGTACTAATTGCTTATTTAGTAACTAAATAAATTATGTGCAGTTTCGATGCTATCCCTCATAAACGGCGAAGGAAAATATCGTGAGGAAACCGGTATGTCCAAGAACCTCAAAAGTTCAAAGTCATAAATGACATTCACCAACATGCACTAGGTCGGCGTGGTGGATGAGGGCCCATCCTCTCTCTCTGAGAGATGGCCCGTGTCCCAACAGTGGGAACATGTTAAGCTGAAACGATGAACGTCTAGGGCAAGTTTGGTAATTAACTTACTTACATTTATTCTTCAGGTATATTTCGACTCCTAGATGACGTATCTCGCAAAGCAGATGAGACGATGAAGCCCTTTGTAATTTGGTTGGGACCAATTCCTAATATAAGTGAGTAGCATTTTACTAAATAGGAAGTTATTCCCGTATCGAGTTTCTTGTACAGTTGTTCTATCAAGTTTAGAAAAAAAAGCTGCCAAAGATACAAAAATGGCTGCTGGCTGGTAAATAAGTTATGTTCTGTACTCATTCCCAGTAATCATCGATCCTGATGATGTGAAGACAGTCACTAATGCTTTCATTGAGAAGCCGTACTACTACACCTTCGGCAAGATCTGGCTGGGAAACGGGCTGGTTACTGCGCCTGGTGAGTTAGCTTAATACTTTCTTTCACGCAAAAACAGAGCAACAGGTAGACGTGACTTTTTTCATGTGTAAAGATCAAAGGCCAGAGTGACTTCGCTGTTTTTAACCCACAAAAATCAGTTCCTATAGGGTGACACCACGAGACGCAGCTATATAATAGACCATAAAATAAAATTATGATAACATAATCATGGCAACAAAGCTAATAAACCTCCAATCCTTTGTCAATTTTTTATTACGGTGACTGGTCTCAATATGAAGGATTTACAGATCGAAACAATAGAATAGATAGTCACGCTACTTATTGTTCGAAATATCCATTCCTGAATTCTTATAACAGTACAAAAAGTAGCCTCTTGCAAGACAAAAATGTTCACGTCATTTGAGAAAGTCCGTCTGAAATGGCGTCGAAAGACGAGACGATTCGAATTGATACTATGATTACTGACTAAATAATTTTTTATCAGGTTCGATATGGAAGCAAAACGTCAAAAGGCTTGCAAATACGTTCAATGCTTCTGTCGTAGAAGGCTATCAGGAGATATTCAACGCACAGGCACAAAAACTAGTGGAAAACTTGAAGAAAGACATGGGAAAAGGACCAACGGATATTATGCCTCTGCTGGCTTATACCACGCTGGAAACGATTTGTCGTAAGTTTTTGCTGTAGTTAAAATTCAAAGGTAGCTGAAGACGCTTTAAGTGAAAAATTTAATACCGTTTTGTTAAAGAACACGAATGAACAACGATTGGATTAAGTATAAGCATTGTATAGGCATGTTGTTAAGTATAAGCAAGTATAAGCATGGACCCGGGTATGTCCTAAAACTGCGACCAGAACCACCGGAGGATGGGTAGCAGCGTCCTGTTAGTACACGGTGAATGTACTGCGATCCCCAAGCCGCCTGCCAAGCGTGGGGATTATGGCAACACACCTCTCTAAGAGGGAGGTCTTGTTCAGCAGTGGACATTTAATGGCTGATGATGTGTGATGTGATAAGCATGTTTAAGCTCATGATAACAATTTATGTGGAGCTGCGTTTGCTTTGCTATTTTTAATCGATATAGTGGTCGGTCGAAAAAGTGCTAGTAGTATTTGAAGTTTTTGAATTGATTTAGATTATATAGCTGTGCTGTGAACGTACTGCGATCCCCAAGCCGCCTGCCAAGCGTGGGGATTATGGTAACACCCTTCTTAAAGAGGGAGGCCTATGTCCAGCAGTGGATTTTTAATGGCTGCTGATGTGATATAGCTGTGCGATTATTATCTGCGAGAATCTGACGGTAAAGATATTCCTTCTCTAGAAACAGCTCTCGGGACCCCTCGTATATCCGAGTCCATCATCACGCGGGAGTACTACGATGCGTTCGACCGGTGCCTGGTGCTGCTCATCCGTCGAGGGTTGAACCCATGGCTGCACCCTGACTGCATATATCACTTCACCAGTGACTACAAGGAGATTATGAGACACATCGCTGTCCTGCACAACGTCTCTAACACGGTAATATTTAGATGCCTGCAATCCACCAATCCGCACTTGGCCAGAGTGGTGGATATGGCCCAATCACCCTTTCGGGGGTAGGCTAAAAGTCCAGCAGTGGACTGTTAAAAGGCTGATTATGATGATGATGAAGCTTAGGGAAATCGTTGGCGGACTTATGATTGTTTCCGATAAGTAAAGATAGGAAAAAATCTTTTATAAAATATACTTTAAACAAAATTGTCAAGTTATTACAACCCACTACTTTCTAAAATGGAGCGGCGTACTTGAACTTGCAACTAACATAACATAACTAACATTTGCTTTGTAAACTAATTCCCTTTCTATGCAGGTGTTAGAAAACAGAAAGCTGGAAAGAGAAAAAATAAAGATGAACGGAAGTGATGACTTAGATACAGGTAATCTCCAATTTCAATTCTTCTTTTGTTTACTAAACCGTATAAAAATTTAATAATCTGGTGACCAGGTGAAAAGAAGAATTTCCACCCCGTGCTGGACATCCTGTTAGATCTTAGCAAGACAGACCCTCGTCTCACGGAGGAGCAGATCAAACACGAAGTGGACACCATTATCGTGGGCGGCCAAGAGACCACTGCCTCCACGCTGTTCTTTGCCTTACTGATGATCGGCGCAAGGCCCAATGTGCAAGAGAAGTTGTACCATGAGTAAGAATTTCTGAAATTTTCTACGTCGTAACGTAATGTGTAATGATATTTCGTAAGCAATTCACTGTATTGGCTCGATTAACTTATATCTGAAGCAGGAGAAAAAAAAAAAAAACGAATTCTTACTAACTTTAACTTAGGAGTTACAGTATAGGTACTTACTACACTACAACTACTTTTAACCGCAAATTTGTAGTTAAAAGTAGCTGTAAAAGTAAAAGGACCAACCTGTTCAGTCAAAAGTAGTTTTGACTGATTTTGTTAGTCAAAAGTAGTACTTAAATTTCTTTGTGTTTCAACAAGCAACTTTCTGTAATTTGTGGATCCCTATCTTGCTATACTATTTGTGATTATAACATGCCAACGCATCTTGTTGGGATGACCTTGGATTTGATTGAATCAGATCAACGAGTTCTAAATCTTTTCTCCTTCAGATTAGAGTCCATATTCGGTGGCTTCTCTCGTCCTGTGGAGAAGGCTGACCTTCAGCGGATGCCGTACTGCGAGGCCGTCATCAATGAGACTCTGCGGTTATTCCCGCCGTTTCCAACTGTCATGCGTTATGCAGATCGGGAATTACAGCTCAGTATGTGTACAATTTTTCTTAAATATTTTGTCTAGTTTCGATCGTAAATTTGATGTGAGTTGGTATTTTGGCCACAAAACACCTGTGCCTGTTAGATGCTCATTTATTGAATATCTTTGAATTATCGTTTTGAGAAGCGGAGCGCAATATTTTCCGTCAAATTTGTTGGTCGCCGAATAAATTGTGGAAAAATGAAAGTTTACGAAAGAAAATTACCAATGTGAAATTTATCGTTCTTCTATTTTGTAGAGTCATGCCGGGTCCCAAAAGGTACAGGATGCGCTATCAACGTGTGGGGGGCCGGTAGATCCAAGCGCACTTGGGGGCCTGATGCCCATGAATTCGACCCTGAACGGTGGCTAGATGGGCGAGCGCCCACCAACCCAGCTTCTTTCCTGCCCTTTAGCTATGGAAGAAGAGCTTGTATTGGTAAGTTGAAGATAGTGACTTCGTGAAAAGGTTCCTATCTGAGAGGCATGTATAAGAGTTCACACTATAGCGCTTAGTTGTAAATGCCACACTTTTCTGATCTAATAGACGAGCTATTTGAACCTTGGTTACAAGAAAAATTAAGTTTTGTACATCACACCGCAGCTTTTAAACATTTACAACTCTTGGATGATTTCAGGTAAAAAATACGCCATGTCGATACTGAAGACAGTCCTAGCCTACTGCGTCAGAGAACTGCAGTTCAGTTCGGAGGCAGACAAGTTGGAGTTCAAATTAGACATCGCGCTGAGGGCAATATCGGGGCATCTGGTGCAAGTTAAACTTAGATAATGAAGAAAATCTACCTACAACCGACAAGTAATAAGTAAAACAGCCTTTATTCAATTACATATTATTATATTACATGTAAACTTATTAAATATATAACAGAAAGAATTATGTATTATCTCTAGTATAGTATATTTCTCTATGGTATTATAGAGAAAAATAAACCTTAACTAAACCAGTGGGAATTGTTCCCAAAATGCTGGCCCCATAACCACGTTGTATGGCGATGCTTACTCTTTGAGCAAAAAAGGTCAGCATTTTGGTCACGAGTTGCACCGACCAGACATGATAACAAAACTTAAAAAATATATTTAATTAATTACCTATATTGTTTAATACCTATTGTAAAATTATGTTGTTGTTCTGTGGTTTTGTGTTATTGTAATGTCTATTACAATAACATTCTAATAGACATTACATCTTTATATCATTCCGTCAATTTGCATTTATTGTAGCATGTCATTTTTAGGGTTCTGTAGCCGGACAAGGAAAAGTTATAAATTCTTTCTATCCGCCAATCTGTTTGTCTGTCCGTTCGTTCTAATTTTTTTGAACCTAACTTCTATAGTTATTGAGGTAAGTGCTTGAAACTTTGCAAAATTACAGTTTTGGTATATATCTCAATTTTTAAAAGTATAAAAGAATATATTATATATATATATTTAATTTTTCATTTTAGGCTCTGGTAAATGTGAAATGGTGATGAATATTTTTTTTCGCTGCACCCCCCCCCTTGTTTGCGATATCATTGAAGGTCTTTTAAAATGAAAGCAATTAAGGTTTGATACATAACCTTTTTATCATGTGTATATTTTGCGACGTGGATATTCGCCAAAGAACCAGAGTCACCGACATAGCTGTTAAAATTTGCAAGTTGAAGTGGCAATGGGCAGGCCACATCGCTCGAAGAACCGATAACCGATGGGGAAGAAAGGTTCTTGAGTGGAGACCACGAACCGGAAGACGCAGCGTAGGTAGGCCTCCCACTAGATGGACCGACGACATAGTGAGAGTCGCTGGCATCCAGTGGATGCAGAAGGCAGGCTGTCGTTCAGTGTGGAGGTTAAAGGGGGAGGCCTATGTTCAGCAGTGGACGTCTTCTGGCTGATGATGATGATGATGATGATATTTTGCGAAATATGGTCAGACAAAATGACATAAAGTTGGTCCCCCCTGCATTGCTGGACTATTAGACTGGCTACAAAAAACTTCTGGCTTCTGGCTACGCAAGCCAGAAGCCAGTTTTTTAATTTACTTTGTTTCTGTTGTGTAGAATTAGTTGCATTGTTGCGTTGCATTGTTTGCACCATTAATGGTGCAAGTCAATAGTGCAAACGGTACATCGGGAAATTTTATGTCAACTTATAAATTTAGCCTGGTGTAGAGTACAACAGAGTACAAAAAATAATTGTAAATATAATCTACTTTCGGCTAAGTATGAATTTTTATAATTTTAGTAGCTGACCCGACAGACGTTGTCAAATGACCGCGCGAAGCTGAAATCGTCGTTAAGTTAGAACCTTCTACAAAATATAACTTAAAAAAGAAAACTTTAAAAAAAAGATGAATGAAATCAGTAATGTCGTTCTCAAGTTATGGCGTGACCAAGGTAAATAGGGATTCATTTTTGTATCGTAATTTTTAAACTTTCGCGATTTGAACACATGTTTTAAATGTTTATCGGGACTTATCACGTATTATTTAATATAGGTAAAATATGTACCTTTCGCTCGACGTTTCGACCATGTTACAATGGCCGTGGTCACCATAGAACACATATACCAGAGGATGGTCACGAGCTGACTGAAAACTGCGGGTGAGTCCGGCGAGAAGAGCGGGTGTTTTGTTCTCCTACCCTCACTTGATCTTGAAAAATCGCAGGGTTGTCACTACGACACACAACACTGACTGTATCGGTATTTTTATATCTATAGATAGAAGGTAGATTTTTCATGTTTCCTGTATACCTTGTATAGTTGGTATAGGTGTTACCTATAGGCTAAATTCACACTAAATTCATGGTGAAAGCAGATTTTAGTTTAAAAATGCAGATACCACAGTATTTTATTTTGCATGTTGGAATTGGTTTGGAACAGTGTTTACCGTACAAAGTAAGTTTACAGAATGCAATTGCAATCTCATTTCCCATTCGTGGTGGATTCGAATCGCTACTGTGTCTACAACGTTTCAATCTCGGGCTTGAGTAGATTGCTCTATATATAGATGACTGCGTAAAGTTCAAATCAGAAAAACCATGTACGTAGGACAGAAAATGTTGCTGTTGACTGACCGACGACCGTAGCCAACGCCAAGAGGACCTGTTGAACACAAAAACACACTGCGTGCGCGTGAAATAACATGGCGGTATAGAATTGAAATACTTCGGTCTATTCTTATTGAGATGAATTTCGAAACTTTTTTTTAATAATTTTTTTATAATTAACAGGCTTGCGTTTGACCACCATCTCGTATGATGTTAAGCGATGATGCGGTCTACGTTGAAGCACGCTTGGACCGTTGGTCACGTTGGACTTGTTTATGGTCAGAGAAAACGGCACCCTTAAATTTTGTCTCATATTCAAAATCAGGATTATCTCCTCTCTTTAAACAATCTCACTATCTCCTTCCTCACTATTGATGGCAAAATTGCCCCAACACCCAAAGGACCAGTAGCCAATAAAAATAAAACTTGTGGCGGGCGATGACTATTACCTACAGTCCCAACATCCAACATCCAACATCTTAGCTGTTCAATTGACAGTGTCGCTAGTGTAGAATTTGGTATTTCCACCTGAAATTTACCAAGAAAAAACTGTAGTTGTAATTTTGCCCACCTGAACAGCTAAGTTGGTGGCACTGTATAATGTTTATTTGCGAACGATCAAGAATTTGAAAATTTCGCGCTTTTTGGGCTGAGTAAAATTTGAGCTGGGAAGAAAAAATCCTGTCTGTCAGTCGGCAATATTATTAAATGCCAAATTATAATAGCTAGTACATTATATTGGTGGGATTCAAAGCGACCGAGAATGAGATCAGACAATTGGCAAGGAACTGGGGTGGGAGGAATCAAAGGGAGGCCTAGGTATATCCAGCAGCTATCTGCGGCTATCAATCTTCCCGTTTATTTCCTATGTTCCACCAACACAATAATAAAGTTCAGTGCTTGTCAATGCCATATATTGAGAAACGGTCAACACTTATAAATACGTGCCCGAGTAATACTTGATTTCCTTGTAGTATTTGTGGCTAGGATAAAGTGAAAAATACACATACCTAGGTACTGCACAAAACTACGAGGGGTTTTAAAATATTTTTTAGGTGTCTACGTGCCTCCTTGTTTTGATCTTCGTAATTTACGAAGTGTACGACCTGAGTGTCGTGTATGCCGAATAAACAGAACGTATGACAGTCATCAACCAAGAAAAGTTGAGTATCGTCACTCCACCTGCTGTCAACGTCATCGTCTTCTGAGAGTTCTGCAGCATCAGCAACACGAGCTTCTTATTAGACCTATCAAAGTTCTCCCATTTGCATTCATAAACAGCCCTTTCAAACTTCATACTGGCATCTGCCAACCTCTGCCCTGTAAGGCAGTCCACGACAACTGGTATGAAAGAGAACGGCACTTCTATGTATGTGTTTTCTAAGCCTCCAAGTAATTCAGCTAGCAATCCAACTATTAGGATCAAAAATTCAAGTACAAATGCTCCTCGAAAAACGTTTTCAATCTGATGCAAAAGGTCCAAGTTTCTGGCATGACCTCTTATTACATCTTTAAGACGTGATTGAACAAATTCGTTTGCAGCTGTTTCATAATTTGCTAATTCGTTTATTGGGTGTATTTCGTTTTCCCTAGATCTACTTTCATTGTGTTCAAAATCATCCCAGAGATGCAATAGTTCTTCGCTCCAGGCAAGCATCTGGGCTTCCACGTAGCCCGTAGTTATGATAACGAATGCTGTAACATTGACAACGCTGTAGCAAGCGAACATGACCCCAAACATGGTCGTTGTCATTGCGATTTCATAGTTCGGTGTTTTGTGCATTGGTTCCAGACCTGAAAAAATTACAAAAACAGTTAAAAAAAAGCCAGATGCTCTATACTATACGTTACTGAGGCTATGAGCAACGAAATATTGGAAACGTTTTCATCATCATCATAATTTCAGCCATAGGACGTCCACTGCTGGACATAGGCCTCCCCCATCGATCTCCAAAAGGGCCGGTTGGAAGCGGCCTGCATCCAGCGTTTCCCTGCGCTCTCTTTTAGGTCGTCTGTCCATCTTGTGGGTGGACGTCCTACGCTGCGCTTACCAGTCTGTGGTCTCCATTCCAGAACCTTTCGGCCCCATCGTTAAACGTTTTCAGCAGTACGGGATTGTTGATAAAATAGAAATCACATGCTCACCGTAATACATAAAAATGTCTTCCATCAAATGCCTGCCAGGTTTGAGGAAGGGCCTGGCTAAATATATTACGCCGTTGCCCATCATTACTATCCAGAAGACTATAGCTCGTCTTTTTACACTTCTCAGGTTTTTTCGCAGGTTTTTTGAGAACCTGCTTCCTGGAATCACGAGAGCATCGCAGGCGAGGCAGCTTGTGGTTAATTTTCGTACTTTTTTCCTGGGGAAATAAGTAACATGAGCTATAATTACTTGCTATGTGGAAAGAGATTTATTTTTTCTTCTCTTTTCTGGGGTGGGTACATATCGTGTACATAAGAATACGTAGTACTCTCGTAATTAGTCGCCAATTTTTGTTTCCTCTAATTTCATTACCATGTACCTACATGCGTACAATAATTTTGATGTGCAAAGAGGTTTGATTATTATGTTTTTGCACTATTGTAGTTTTTTTATTATTTCCTCTGTGAGGAGTTTGGCATCGCTCTCCTTTGCATTTTTCAGAGACAATTATTATCAAGTTTGATGAAATGTAGTCAAACAATTCAGTCACAGTCAGAGTCAAGCAAAGTAAGTCACAGTCAAGTCAAAGTCATGCCCTAGTAAGTGGCGGAGACTTTAAAAGAGGATTCTATTCTATGAAGCTTTGAAAACAACACGAAAATACATGCTATATAAATTTTTCACACTCGAGCACATCCATGAACACTTAATAAATAACAATCCACCATTATTACGTATACGCATTAAAACTTGAAAATACTCAAGTTTAGGAAAATAATACAACGAGACGACATGTTTTTTTCTTGTTGGTGCCAAAACTCCCTACGAATATTCGATACGTAAAATACGCATCGAAATCTATTTAGAAATTCCAATTTCGAAATTCAAAATTTGTTTGATTTTCGATACGTATTTAACGCATCGATTACTCGTACTTCGTACACTGATCATATAATATATGGACTCATGTATGCTGGCCTCAGCTTCGCCTTGGCCCATATTTCACGTTTGTCAATAAATGTTATAACCATGGTATAATAATGTAAGTAATTGAAAGGTCGAGGTACGTTCGCCATTCTTTTATTCGCTTTCTCTCTTACTCTACTTATATAACTATTCTGTCTCCCTTACTCCTTATGCTACATGGATGTCAACGTCATTAGCTCTTACATATTAATAGATTTGTAGCATTACAAAGTTAATGCTTACAATAATATACTCCGCCAGGCATAATATTCCTTCGCTTGAGCAGTCATCAGTCATGGAAAATAACCTATATAGTGCTTTTTGTATTTTGTTTCATAGATTATTAAAAATGAACTGGCAACTTGACAGTTACGTAGGCTTGTATCACTCCCGGAATATCAGACCTTCATGGCTATAACCTGCTTTGTAAATCAATGGCTTTGCGTGCAAGATATTTTTTTAAGATAGATTGAATACCAGATAATATGTATAAGATCATCTAATCTCGTATAAATTGTGAGATTCCCAGCATTTCTAGTCAAATCAACATGTTTGTAATGGTTTGCCTCCACTGAAATTATTCTGACTTTCTGAGTAAGGATCATTAATTTAGGAAAATAAACTAACCTATAAAATGTGACGTAAATAAGCTTCACGGGGCCGATCTCACTGGCAGCGCCCAGCGAGAAGACCAGCATAGCTGCGAGAAGGTCCCCAGTTTCTGTACATCTCCAGAATACGAACCATGCCACTGATATTAGGTATATGTAGATGTAGCAGCTAGCGGATAGGATGGTGAGAAGATAGAAGATGACTGGAATTCCTAAGAAATTAATACAAAAGATTTTAGAAAATTTAGATTAGAGAACTACACTAACTAAACGTTTCCTATCTCAGAGCAAATAAAAATACAGAGGGACTACCGCGAACACGAAAAGTGAAGCCACTTTTTGAAACATGTGTGCGTAGTCGAAGTTCGTGTCGTGTAATTCATCAAAATAAGTGATAATATAAATACTTAACTGTGGAAATATTCCATCCTTCTTCTTATTTACTTTTGTGTTGTTTTTACAGTTCTTAACACTCCAAGAAGTCCTTGTTTCTTTTTATAACGGATGTTTTCAGTACGACGTTCTGACAAGAAATTCACGTAGTTTTGAATGCGTATGTGTGCATGAGTCGTGTATTTATTGGGAATTCACGTAGTTTTGGAAGCGATTTTGGCGTTACTTTGGCAGTGCGCCGTAGGGACTGTATTTTTATTTGCTCTGAGTTTCCTTTTCTCTCCTCTGATGGACTGCTAAGAAAGAGAGAGCTATAAGTTTGGCCAAGTTAGATCTGTCATGCAAAGCTGGCACTATAAGGTATCGATGCTGTAATTCGGTATTTGGTGAATTCATAGGTCTTAGATCTATAATTAAATGTGAATTCAAGAACCTTCTCGGTTTATACGATGTAATGATCTCGGGAAAGAAACAAGACTTTTCGGAAACAACGTTTAAGAGCTGCATCTTCGATCAAAGCTGCATGATCAGTGGGCTTACTCTTGACACTCGATTTCAATCGTAATTTGGGATTGGGATCGAAAACATGCAATTTTGGTACTCTTGAATTCTAAACTAGCGCACGATTGGAACCGATAATGGTGGAATTTTATGGAACTAAATAAAATCGACTCAACTCGACGCTTTCGGTACTCTTGACGCGATTGAAGAGTACAAAATGGCATGTTTTCGATCCCAATCCCAAATTACGATTGAAATCGAGTGTCAAGAGTAAGCCCACTGATTGCTCTAGTCCACGATCAGACAACCAAAAGTCCGGTAGAGCTTCGACCAAAATAAAATGAATGGATAGGTCCAGAAGGAGCGCATTTTGAAGATTACAAAATGAGAGCCAGCGTTCACTTCGTTTCAGTCGGTCTCTAGCCGTAGGAAGTGCGACACAAGACTATTGTTAGATGATAACGAAACATCTGACAAAATTATGCCTTCGTGTGCTTTCCCGAAGTGTAAAAACACAACAAATAACCACTATCAATTTTTTGTAACAAATGTGAGTGGTTATAATTAGGTGTTGAAGTATATGTCTGACGGTTTTGTCTCGTTTTTACTGAGCAAGTTCAATGGTTATGGCCTGTCCATTCATTTTATTTTTGTCGAAGCGGTAGAGTACTATCGGAACGAAGCGCTTAGTGTAGGCCCAATTTGATCATAGAAAAGAAAAAGAAAAACAGTGAATTTAATAGATCATATTTGACATCTGCCAGTCTGTCGAAATTACCTTCATTTGTAATTTTTTCTATAAACAGAAATTATTAATTTAAAAAAATTAAGCTATTGTGCCGTTCTAAATTTGAATAAATAAACAAGTTACATTGTTGAATTTTGATAAAGTGTCAAATGTGATTCATTAATTTATATTGGCCCTAATTTTAGGGTTCCACATTTATTGTGAAAGCAGTAGTGTGTTATCGGAATGTGTCTATTTCCCTTCAATTATATCTGGATGTATTCGAGTCACAAATCGGTAACACAACTACATATCGGTAGTAACAGTTGGTTCATTGTTGCTGTATCGTAGACCGCATCACTTTGTACATTTTCCGGAAAACTTCTCAATTTTTTTTTTTTTTTTTATTATAATTTTTCCTGGGCTAGCGCCTTTATTAACTAACCAAAATACAAGCTAAAACTAAAACTACAGATACAGTTAGACTGCCCATAGACCGTTGAAGGTCTAAAGACAATCCAAATGCTCAAGCCCACTACCAGTTGGCAGTCTTTTGATTATCGGTCCAGGCGTTTTCAAGTGATGCGCTGACCTACGAACAGATGCCTTATTATAGATGTCTTATCGTTATTCGGATTGTGATCACGATCGCGTGCCATCTCACTTACGCACGTGGTGCGAGTAACTAGATGCGAACGGGACGGCATGCAATCTCGATCACAAGCAAACTTCTATATTAAGGCCGCTGTTTAGAGTGTGCATCTGCGTGTCTGTGTGTCTGTCTGTGGCATCGAAGTTCCAAACGGCTTAACAGATTTAGATTTTGTTTGTTTGTTTAAAAGGTGACTGAAAACTGACTGACTGCTACGTAAAATACATATCGAATTTCATAGAAATGTGGAATTTCGAAATTGAAATTTGTATGAAATTCAATACGTATTTTGCGTAGCGAATAAAAGTTACAGTAGGCCTGCGTCAGCGTTCCCAGACGTCCCGATTTTGGCAGGACGTCCCGATTTTTAAATGAAAATTAAATGTCCCGCGCGGGACAATCTCAGTCCCGCTTTTCGGGGATAACTCGATATTCAGAAGACGAATAAGACTCAACTGTTTAATGGTAGGGTAAATCTAATTTAAAATATCATATTTTTATTAAAATACATTTTCTATGGCTATTTTTGCTATTTATATATTTTCACGTAAACATAATTTGAACTCAAATATTAAGATAAATATTTAAAAACTTTTGATTATATACGTTTTTTTACTATGTCCCGCTTTCGACGACAGAAACCCGCTTTTTCACTCAAAAAGTTCTAAAATCCCGACTTGGCAAAAAAAATCTGGCAACACTGGCCTGCGTGCTTCAACGTATCGATCGCTTTTTCATAAGATAAATTGGTAGTTAAACTTAGAAATGCTAAGGTATCAGATAATTTTACTTACCCTTGTTATCGATGTCAAGACAGAGAGCTCGCAGTAAGAAGAATACATTCCACATCATTGTCGATAAATCGCAGTGTTCCAAACCAAACTTTCGCATGAAACCTAGCAGTTTTATCATCATGTCTGTTAACGTATCAGGCATAGAACTTAGAAGAATACTGGCACGCACTCTTAACACGAATGTCATAAAAAGTTACGATCTATTTGAACAATTACATAAGTAATTGTTATCAAGGGCGGATCCAGGATTTTTTTCTGGGAGGGGCACACGGGCACACGGGAAAAAAACGTCGATTATCATCTTTCATTTGCAAGTGCGTGAAAGGGATGCAACGAACAAAATTCGCTATTCCAGCCAGAAATGGACAAGAGTTTCAACCATGTTCTTTCTGTTATTTTATTCATATATTTTAACAACATTGATAATTTGATTGGCTTCTAAGTATGTCCTGGGGCCTTACGGACAACAGCTAATTGCGGCACCTAATCCGCTCAGTTGGAAAATCACGCGATCGCAAGCCGTATCTGGGCGCGATAAGGTTCACGTTCGCGTGATTTTCCAACTGAGCGGATAGGTGCCGCAATTAGCTGTTGTCCATAAGGCCCCAGTGAAGGAATCTCCACAGTACACAAAATACCATCTGGGGGGGGGGGGCACGTGCCCCCATGCCCCCCCTTCAATCCGCCCTTGATTTTTATCCTACTTTTTCCGAATATCCATAGACCTGGTATTGCCTGATTGTACCCATATAAAAGGTGTTATTAAGTGTGAGTACTGCAATTACTATCAAAATTTTCACACAGTCAACATAACTAAGTCCCCCAGACGCGGCGCAGCCATCGTGTATCAATCACTATCAGGGGCCTTACGGATAACTGCTATATAGCGGCACCTAATCCGCTCAGTTGGAAAATCACGCGAACGTGAACCTTATCGCGCCCAGATACGGTTTGCGGTCGCGTGATTTTCCAACTGAGCGGATTAGGTGCCGCTATAGCAGTTGTCCGTAAGGCCCCTGTATCATTTCTCGAGCAGCACTTTTAGCAACTTTGGGCATCGTACACGAATCTTTAACGATGGCAAATTAATAAAAATCTCACTAGCGTCCAAACACAGTCACAACACCTGACAACTAAAAATACCAATCCTTTATTTGATTGCTATGTAAAATCACTGAGAATATTGCAGTCCAATCTGGAGCCCATCATACGCAGAATATACATAGAACATCATACATAGAAATACTACAAAAACAATTTCTCTACCACCTTTAGTTTGCCAACAATCTCTGCCATCTTCAAAATCAAAACTACCATCTTACATGTCAAGACTCGCACATTTTGACATGTATCCTCTTGCGCACAGACGGAACATAGCTGATATCGTGTTTCACAAAATGATAACAGGAAAAATTGATAGTCCTGATTTACTCGCAAAATGTAGCTTGAAAATTCCACGCTCTAGCAGTCGCCTCGTCAATAGAAAAACATTCAGCCTCTCATCCTGTCGTATTACCAACACTCACCAATGTATCGAATGTCTTCCTCTTATAATTACATTTGTAACGAATAGGATATTTTTAATACTAAAAACATTGTAAAAATAATAAAAAACATTGTAATTTAAGTAATCAATTCAATATTTAGTTTAATTTAAGTAGTGTATTAATTATTATTATTGTATTAATTCACGTGCATGCAGTGTTCACTTCTAGGAGGTTCGCACATTGCCATATTTATATAATGTAGGTACCTAGTTTGAAAAACGATTCTAAAGATGATACGGTTAGTTTAGTGAACAAATAAAAAAAAAATTACCTACAACATGGAAATTTAGTTCCGCTGTTTGCCGTTGGGCTTCTTTCATGAAAAGGTTTCTACAAATCAACGAAATCGAGTTTTAACAGACTCATGTCTGTGTGAAGTTTGCATGGCCCGTGATGCCCGTTGGTCCAGGGTCCCGATTCTACTAAAGAAATTGTTTTTAAATTGTAATTGTTTCTATTTTATTTTTTAAATAATTGCCTCAAAATTTACAGTTATTTTAATACTAAGTTATAATATTAGGTGATGGTATTTTTCTAGTAAAAAAATAAAAAAATTAAACTGTCTGTTTTGAGGCAATTAAAAAAAAATATATATTTTGACACAATTACAATTTAAAAACAATTTCTTTAGTAGAATCGGGGTCCAGTTGGTAGTGAACCTGCCTTCTGCGCTTGGGGGCGTGGGTTCGATTCCCACCTAGGACAAACATTCATGTGATGAACATTTGTGTTTGTTCTATATCTGCAGGCCTAGCACGGTCCGTGGACAAATTGTCTTTCCACCGTTTTTATCCCGCGAGAAAAAGACAAACGTATCCATACTCTCGCTTTGTCGCGTCTAGGCGTGGATAAAAACGGTGGAAAGACTATTTATCCACAGCCCATGCTAGCCCTGCTGGGTGTTAATATCTATTTAAGTATGTATTTAAAAATATATATGTATGTATATCAGTCTCTGGCAGCCATATCACAAGCTTTGCTTAGTTTGAGGTCAGAACACCGTGTGTGCAAAAATGTCCCAAATATTTATATTTATTCATATTTCTTACTGTATCTGACGGTACTCGATCCTGAGAAGTATTCCCAACTTGTTTTTGCCATTATTTGCGATCAACGTCTCCGTTATTAAGCTATTAGGATAGTATAGTTCAAATTTACTGTTATTATTTCGGTTGCGGGTTGATTTGACGAAATTATACGGTATTTGAAATATTTGAGTGAATTCTAACGTACCTTGGTACTTCGCCCGAAGCCTTGTTTTCAGTGTTAATTGAATAATGTACGTTATGAAGAAAACATAATGGCTACATCATTTACTGTTCGTATCTTTAAAAAACTCGGTTTGTTTTGTTTCAGTGTTAGTAGGTAAGTGGGTATTAGTAACATGTCCTTTTTTAGGGTTCCACATTGTCCAACAACAAGGAAACCTTATAACTCTTATAAGACCATTTTGTCTATCTATCCGTCTGTCCGGTTGTCATCATATATCATAACACACGCCTCTAAAATTTTAATAACTCCAATAACCTTGATTCGAACATTTTGGGAACTTATCGACGGAATCATATCATATGCGTGTCTCGATATGCTTTTTACAACTTTTTATTCTAAGCAATTACTTTGTTTCTATCATTATGGTCAATCAGTAATATGTTTTTTTTTTTATGTTGTACGTGACTAACTATAGTAAAATAATTCACGTGTAGCATGTATTTACTTATTGTATTTAAAATTGTTTTAGTGAGCAGTGAGTTTTACAATGTTTATTTACTATTTGAAACTTTACGTTTGTAAATCTACACAGACTTAGTTCGGTCGGTATCCAAAGATTATCTTTCAAACGCTTTATTATTTCAGTGTAAACTTCAAGACTTTGTTGTATTTTATTACAATAAATTCGAGTCGGTTTCTCATTATATTTTCTGAGCATCGTTTATTAGAACACTTATTTCATAGTCGATCTGAGTGTCGTATATGCTGAGTAGATGGACCTTATCACAGACATCAAGCTAGGGAAGCTCAGCGTCGCCATCCCTCCAGCTGTAAGTGTCATTGGCTTCTGCGAGTTTTGCAGCATCATCAGCACGACTCTCTGATTGTCATTATCCATCATCTCCCACCGGCATTCGTACACAGCTCGTTCAAACATCAAGCTGGCGTCTATCAGCCTCTGTCCCGTCAAGCAGTCCATGGCCACCTGCACCAGCGCAAAAGGTATCTCCATATATGTATTTTCTAAGCCGCCTAGCAGTTCAGCGATCAATCCCACTATGAGTAAGAAAAACTCGACAGCTATTACAGTTCTGAACACATCTTCCATTTGTCTTAGCACTGCTATGTTTGTGGAATGTCCCACGATGATTTCTTTAAGACGCTGTCTCACGAATTTATTGATCACTACATTTTTATCATTTCTTGAATTGTTATTTCCATCAGAAGATTCCTTGAAGTAATGTTTTTCAGCGTCATCCCAAAGGTGCAATAACTCCTCGCTCCAGGCGAGCATTTGTGCCTCGATGTAGCCGGATATGATGATGAGGAAAGCAGTTATGTTGGCGGGGAGGTAGACAGTGACGCAAACACCGATCGCCATGATGGTGAAAGCGATTTCGTAGTTAGGAGATTGAAACATTGGCTCTAGACCTGTGAAGAGATCAAACGCATAATTTTAAAAATGTCAGGCCTTCTAAGGCGAAACCGTCAAAGATCATGTCTTGCTAAGTAAAATTTTATCTTAAGTAAAATAATCCTAATATGTAATACTATAAACGCGAACGTTTGTATGTATAGATGTATGGTTTGTTCCACTTTCACGCTGCAACGGAACTACGGATTGACCTGATTTTTTGCATGGGTATAGTTCAAGAGCCAGAGAGTGATATAGGCTACTTTTCATCATCATCATCACCGTCACCATATTTCATCACTACGCGGGTGAAACCGCGGGGCGCAGCTAGTAACAAATATTCGTGACATTTTTGCACGCACGGTCATCTGACCCCAAACTAAGCAAAGCTTGTGATATGGCTGCCAGAGACTGATATATATACATATATAGGTTTAAATACATACTTAAATAGATATTAACACCCAGATATAGAACAAACACAAATGTTCATCACACAAATGTTTGTCCTAGGTGGGAATCGAACCCACGCCCCCAAGCTCAGCAGGCAGGTTCACTACCAACTGGACTAACGGTCTTTCAGTATAGAGAAATATAGCGATGTTCAGGTTTACAAATATATACATATATACATACGGATGCGGTGACGTGATACCTACCATTCAAATAATGTAAGAAAATATGTAATGATAAAAAAATACAAAACCTGTTTTTACAAAAAACAGACTGCCTATACTGTTGAAGGGTTAGAGACACTCCAAATGCTCTAACCCACTACCATAGTTGGTAGCGTGCCCATAGCGTACCCAGCGATGAATTAAACATCACGAATGAAGACTAAATCTGATCTTTAGATGATAGACGGCCTTACTTATTAACGTTACTAAAGTTAAGCAATGCTTAAAATTGCTCTGTCAACTTCTCGTTGACGGAAATTGTCACACATGAAAACGAGACAGAGCAATTTTAAGTATTCCTTAACTTAAGTAACGTCTCCGAGTGCGGCTGAAAGAGTCTATTTAATTTTATATTATGTAAAGATTTGAACGTACCATAGATGATGAAAATATCTTCCATCAAATGCCGGCCCGGTAACAATATCGGTTTCGTAATATAGACGACGCCGTTTCCAATAAGCACTATCCAGAAGACCATGGCTCTTTTCTTCACGAGTCTGAGGGTCTTCATCAGGTTGTTGTAGAATCTATAAAAGAGATAGAAGACTATTATTTAATAAACTAGATCTAAGAATAAGCACAGGTATAAAATAACATGCCTGCTGCTTGGAATTATGAGGGCGTCACTGGTCAGACACTGATGAACGATTTTTCTTACTTCCCCCCTGAAAAAGATAAAACATGCAGTCACTAGGCTGTCGCATCTAAACAACTTTGTTATAATTTTCTGTGGTCACATGTATCGTACAATGTATTGAGTAAAATTATATCGCGTGATCAAATACTTATTGATAAAATTACAGGGTTTTAAGGATTCATAGACTAGATATTAATAATAGCCCACTATATAAGGCTCAGACTAGGTAAAGTATTGGATATAAGGAATGAGCGGAACAAGCAAAAATTAACGCCCATATGGCGTTTACAATTATCAGATACTGTTTGTTTGTTCCTAAATTTATGTACACTTTACGATGTAGTCCACTGTGGAAACACGGTGAGCTCCTTTCGAGCTTAGACAATGTCGTAAAGGAAACTCTAATATCGGTTTTGAATGTTGATTTGAGTGACAGGACATGGTCACAAGCCTCACTACCTGTAAGGTTAGAAGGCCTAGGGGTCCGCCAAATTTCAAGTGTTGCGTTACCGGCATTCTTGTCCTCATTTCATAGTACTCATAAATTAATAGAAAAAATCCTTGCATCCTCTTTAGGCCCTTCCGAAGTAGTTGTATCTCATTCGAAAGAGGCAATGAATGCTTGGAGGCTTGCTTGTCCAAATACCGATTTTCCCAGGAAGTTGTCTTCCCAGAGACTGTGGGATCGGCCGATCTGCGAACTAGCACGGGAATCGCTACTAGATACGTGTCCTAGTGTTGCAGATCGCGCTCGTATTCTTGCTGTCTCTGTTTGGGAATCGGGACTTTGGTTGCAAGCTATGCCCTCTTTTAACACGGGTAGCCTTTTAGATCCAACCGCATTTCGTCTAGCTGTCAGCTTACGCTTGGGTGCAAGGTGCTGTGAGGCCCATCGCTGTCAGTGTGGTACTGCTGTTGACCAGCTCGGTCACCATGGTCTCTCTTGCTCGAGAAGCGCTGGTCGTATTGGCCGACACGCTAGCCTGAACGACATCATACGCAGGGCTCTTTCCACCGCTAATGTCGCAGCTGTGCTCGAACCGAGTGGTCTTGCGCGCGACGATGGAAGGAGGCCTGACGGTATGACACTTGTGCCCTGGAGGTTGGGGCGGCCCCTTTTATGGGACGCAACTTGTGTCGATACTTTGGCGCCGTCACATTTTCCTGAGACACAGGGTAGGGCTGGCGCGGCTGCCAATTCGGCAGAGCAGCACAAGCGACGCAAATATGCTAACCTCGGCAGTGGTTACATATTTGAGGCGTTTGGGGTCGAGACATTGGGCCCTTGGGGACCGGGAGCTCACCTCATTTTCAAAAATCTTTCAGAGCGCCTGGTTAATGCGACGCGTGACCAAAATGCTGGCGTGTTTCTGGCTCAACGCATAAGCATTGCCATTCAACGTGGTAATTCCGCCAGCATGCTGGGTACGCTGCCAACTGGTAGTGGGCTTGAGCATTTGGATTGTCTTTAGACCTTCAACGGTCTGTGGGCAGTCTAACTGTATTTGTAGTTTTAGTTTTAGCTTGTAATTTGTTTAGTTAATAAAGGCGCTAGCCCAGAAAAAAAAGCAAACAAGATATCTGATGGAACGAGGTCACCAACTCGCCGAAAGTTATGACCGTCCGACGTCAAAAAAGGTTCTCATTTAGATCAGTTTTTCAGTTGGAAATGTAGAACGATTGATAGATTTAATTTTTGCAGTTTTATATGCCCACAAGTATGCGATAACGACAATCAGCGGTAAAATTTTGACAGTTATTTGAGAACTCTCAAAGCCCTCTCAACAGTGACATGCCTTTTTAGGTAGAATTTTCGCTGATCGTCAGTTCAAAAACATCTCAAGTTTTGAGAGAAGGTTTTTAAGTAAGGCTGAATATCTTTGTCTTTTTGCAACTGCTGTTATATTATTTTTGTTTAATTAGGGTAAAACCAAGAGAGATGGACCAGCGGGTGAGACGGACCATCGCATTTTCTACCAAACTACTAAATTTATTTAAGCTGGCAACACTGACGCGTACTGGTCAACCTGTTTGCTCCATGATAAAAGCGCGTTTGTTTTGTTTTTGATTGTTAAATTAATAAAATACGGTTTTATAAGTTTTGGGAGCGTGATTTTTTTGTGCGTGGGTTTTTAAAGCAAGGGTAAGTATAAGATATTGTGTTTGTAAAATAAGAATCGATGTTTTGTGGTTACTATGTTCATGAAATGATAACCTAACCTCAAAATATTTTGTTTATTTTTTGTGATTATAGTATATCGAAGCGGTCCGTCTCTCCTAACGATTTAGGAGAGATGGACCACGTTATGTAGGGTAAGATGGACCAATAATATAGTACGTTTTGTTTGCAAATTTTAATTGTTTAAGGCTTTTATTGTTATTTTTTCTTGTTAAATTTAAATTTAATCAAGTTATTCTCTTTTTATAGGTAATATGCCGCTTACTTATCAGCGTAAAAGTGGTGTATGTCGAGGGGAATGGTCTGAGAAGGCACTAAATGATGCGTTTGAGGCTGTTTCCAATGGAATGGGTGTCAATGAAGCCGCCAAAACATTTGGTATCCTGGCTTTAGCTTGGAATAAATCAGCTTCAGTGAGCAATGACATATCAGGATTCTCAGCAACTGGAATCATACCTTTTAATAAAAATGCTTTACCAGACTATGCTTTTTTAAAGTCTACCGAATCATATAATGGCAATGAGCAACAACCTGTTGTTACAATTCAACAGGATCAACTCTCTGAGGAGACAGCCCTAGCACAACTGGCTGCAGCAAATCGAAGGTGATGTTTCTCCTAAGCCGACGCCAGGAAAGATTTTGGATATAGTCTCTCCAATCCCTATCATAGAACAAACTGCAAATGTCCGTCATAAGTCAAGAAAAATAGCACCACTTATTCCAATATGTGCATACGATGCGGTGATACGGTGACAAATTAAAAAAATCTATCAGTTTCTTTTTATCTATGTTCTTTTTTGATTTTAAACGTTTATTTCATTGTTTAAGACATTGAAATTTTTATTTTTTGTTAGGCCCATCTCTCCTTGCTTACTGGTCCAACTCACCCATACAGTATGGGGGAGATGGACCGAGGGTAGTTTAAAAAAAAAAAAAAAAATATTTGTCTAAAGAAGCTATGATTGTGCCATATAACAATAATAAATGTTCAGTATTAATAGCTAGTTAGTTTAACACCAGAATGTATATTAGTTGTTAAGAAATAAAAAAGTTATCAAACTTAGAAAAAATGTGGTCCATCTCTCCTGGTTTTACCCTACGTACTTGTTTCCATCTATCAGCTGATACTCACTCATAACAGAGCATACAGCACAGCTTTATAGGTCCCAACTCGCTTGAAACTCCGAGCGAGAAGACGATCAGCGCTGGAAGGATGTCTCCAATCTGCGTGCACTTAACCACGAACCATGCCATGGAGATCAGGTACACGTAGAAATAGCAAACGGCTGAGACAACTGTCACGACGTAGAAAGGTATGGGGATCCCTGAAAATGTATTTAGATTTTTTCAAAATGGAGCGTTTTAAAAAAGGTATTCACAAACATCTCTCTGGGCTTGCAAAGCATCGATAACACCAATAAATACTGTTACACGCCGTTACAGCTTACAATCAGGTGGACCGCGTGCCTATTTGCCGCTTTTTTTAAACGTTTTTGTCCTTTATGTCAATATGAACCAATAAATCTACAATGTGATATAGGATAATATTTATATATTAAAGTAAGTAGGATCGGTCTAGCGGTCTACAATTTGCCGAAACAGAAATATAAAAAAAAAACATTTCTTTTTATTGTAAATGTCATGATATTTTGTTAACATTTCTTTGTTTGCAAATTGCCGTCTCGATTTCACAAAATGGCGACCAAACCAATGGTCATGGTGACCAAGCTTATTCTTATTTTAATAGCATTGTACATAATTTTGTATCTAGCAAAAAGCAAAAGTGAAAAGTGTCAAAAGTGTGGCTAAGCAATTCTAGTGGATTTGTCAAAACAGGGGGGTTAGACAAGACCTACTTTTTGTTAGCGTTAACGCCTGGGGAAAGATGAAATTGTAAAAAAAAAAAAAAACATATTTTCATACAATTTCATCTTTCCGCAGGCGTTAACGCTAACAGAAAATGGGTCAGGTCTAATCCCCAGGACTCAGTTAGTACGATATGTATACTTACGTGTCTCGTTTCTAGTGTCGATTTTGAGCGTCAGGAAACGTAAGAAAAAGTCCACATTGGTCAACATAGTCGGGAGATCACAGCGGGACACGCCAAACTCAAGAAACGATTTCCACATCCTAAGAGTGGAAAATGCTTGCTTATTTAGAAAGTCTCATTTGCTGAAAATATAAACTGAGTAGGTTAACTTATCAACAACAGCCATTTTATACCCCTTGTTGAGTATGGGTTCCTATTAATTCGCATCGGTTTATTTATAGTTTTCAACATGAAAGAAAATATCTATTTCAGCAATCAAAAAGTCTCTCACACACACCACACACAAAATTAAAAAAATGCCATTAAATGTCCACTGCTGAACAAGGCCTCCCTCTTAGAGAGGGGTGTTGCCATAATCCCCACGCTTGGCAGGTGGCTTGGAGATCGCAGTACGTTCACCGTGTACTAACAGGACGCTGCTGCCCATCCTCCGGTGGTTCTGGTCGCAGTTTTAGGACATACCCGGGTCCCAATCAATCATAAATCTCATGCAAATAATCAAAAAGCCTCTCACACATTCCTGTCATTCCTGTCTAAATTCATGGAAGGCAGGCAGAAATAAACATTTACATTTTTAAAGATAATTCTATGAAATCTTACTAAGGTATGTTAAAATTACCCAACTTTTTAAAAACTTTCCAAGGAAGGGTACAAAAATTATGTGTCGATAAAAAGCTACCTTTTTACAAGAGCCTAAAAAGGTCGTAGAAAACTTTTTTAATAATATAACACTTTTCTTTGAATTCATTACGAGCCATTATCAAGATCCTACAGCCCAAAAAGTTATTAGTGAAATAAAAGCGTAGGAAACTTTTAATTATTTGGTGTTTATTTACTTATTATTGTACTTGCTTATCGTGATTTAACGTAAAAAAATCACAGTGGATTTGAAAGTGCTTACCTGACAATAATATTTTTAACTTTTAAAGAAAAACCGATTTTACTAGGGAAACACGTGGTTTGCACATATTTTGTTTATATTATTCTGAAATTACATATGCACTTTAAAAACATTCAAATGTTAAACGCACATTTTTCAAATTCAAACGGCATTTTCTCCTCTAAAGTTTCCACCATTATCTTGTTTTTTAACTCCTTGATTTGATAAATTCAAGTCTAGTTTTAATTGTTATGCTAGGGCAAAGGACACATAACTCTTTAACCGCTGACTTCAATACACTGAAACGCGGCTTATTTTTAAAATAGTTACGATATCTACCCTTGAATGCCATTGCTTTGGTTAATTACGACTATGTTTACTTGATTTCTAGATTACCCCTTTCTACTAGCACCAGCTGTTTACTCGTAATCTGTAGAAAATTATAACCAGCACAAGACGATTGGTTAGACCAATTTTATACAACAAAAAATGTCAATGTGATATGTCAGTCACTGGACCATTGAATTATTTAGGAGATAGGTGGATACTTGGTAAAATTTTGAATAAGTAAATATAAAATAATAATTAAAAAGTTTTATTCGAAATTATTTGCCAAAAATGAGCAAATGACACCAAATACTCGTTAGTGGAGATAGTAAAGACCTAACAAGGGGTAAACGCGGAAAAAAACTATCTATTTAAAGATTTAATTTATGCGTTTGCCTCATGACCCAAAACTCGGTTCTGGAGCCTTACGGACAACAGCTAATTGCGGCACCTAATCCGCTCAGTTGGAAAATCATGCGAACGTGAACCTTATCGCGCCCAGATACGGTTTGCGGTCGCGTGATTTTCCAACTGAGCGGATTAGGTGCTGCAATTAGCTGTTGTCCGTAAGGCCCCTGGTCTGGTAATTTCTGCGCCCTTCCAGGGTCTGTCCCCTGCGCTTCGGCACCGGCCTGGTTACGGCACTGGGTCCAAGTATTTCTACTCCAAATATCGATCGGAACAGGAACCAAGTATACCTATGATATTGAAAACTAAACCTATTTTATTTACTGGCAAGTGCCATTTTTAACTAAACAAAATACTCTACAAAACAGCTCATAGACTGTTAAAGGTCTAAACATAATTCAAATGTTCAAGCCCACTACCAGTTGGCAGCGTACCCAGCATGCTGGCGGCATTACCACGCTGAATGTCAATGCTTATGCGTTGAGCCAGAAACACGCCAGTATTTTGGGTCACGCGTCGTATTAACCAGGCGCACTAAAATATTTTTTGAAGATTAGGCGAGGTCCCGATTTCCGAGAGCCCAATGTCTCGACACCATAAGTCACAAATAACGGCTAAAACAATTAAATCTAAATTGGTTTTATTCTGCGTCAGACATCATAACATTTCATTAAAAACTATTTCTTGACATAATTACGTACCTACTTAGTTAAGTATATATCATGTCTCCGTGATTAAGTATATCAACAACCTAAGCATCTAAACTTATGATTAAATCCTAAATACTTGATTTTGATTTGTAATAACTAGCTAGCTACTAAATGAAGCAAGCTCATTACGGACTGATTAAAATAAACAAATACAGTAATTAAGTTCAAACATGTCGAAAGAGAATAGGTAAATATTAAGATTGTCAATGTTAACAACATTTATGTGGTGTTAAAACAAATACATTAAATTATTAATATTATAGTTATATGACTATTAACGGGATATTTACCGTGGTAAGGTAAAGGCGCTCCCTAAGTTAAGCGGCGGTACTTTCTAAACATTCTAAATATTGAGTCGCTGGCATCCAGTGGATGCAAAAGGCAGGCTGTCGTTCAGTGTGGATGTTAAAGGGGGAGGCATATGTTCAGCAGTGGACGTCTTCTGGCTGATGATGATGATGATGATGATGACTTTCTAAACATATCCCTTTAATAATCACATAACTGTAGTGAACAACCGTGATAGTTTGAAACAGTGTTTTAGTGATCATTAGTCAATGGCCGCTAAAGCTGCAGGGTTTTTGGATGCATTTCTTGATCTATTCTTAATATAATCTAATTCATGGTAGCGCTTAAAGTTGTGTACGATGAATAAATCATCTTGATAATCGCTAATAAACTAACGAAGTTCAGCTTCATGATGCCGCCAGCTGATAGGGTCATCGTCCTCTGGGATGTTTTTAGCATCATCACCACTAACTTCATATTGTCTCTGTTGAAATTCTCCCAGTTGCAGTGGTACACTGCTCTTTCGAACACCACACTGGCATCTATCAGTTTTTGTCCTGTATAACAGTCCATCCCAACCTGCATTAACGCAAAAGGCACTTCCATATACGTGTTCTGTAACCCTGCTAGCAGTTCTGCTATTAACCCAACCATTAGTAAACTAAATTCTACAGCTATAGCACCTTTGAAGACATTCTCCATCTCATTCAAGAGGTTCAAATTTGTTGCATGAGCTTTAATTACATCTTTAAGGTGCTGATTTACGTATTTGTTAATAGCATTGTTCTTTTCTTTAGGAACATCTTTGGAAATATTAATTTTGTTTGGCTGAATACTTTTTGTGTAGTATATTTCAGCGTCAGTCCAAATATGTGTAAGTTCTTTACTCCATGCAAGCATTTGGGATTCGATGTAACCGGTAATGATAATTTGAAATGCAGTGGCGTTGGATGGAAAGTAGACGCTGACACAGACACCCATGGCTGTTAATATAAAAGCGATTTCATAATTCGGTGTTTCGAACATTGGTTCTAGACCTGCGAAAAATTTGTTATTTTTTATGAATTGGTCCATGAAAAGAGAAAATCGACGGCGTAAGGAGATTATGTAAGTTACCAAGGAGAATGAATAGGTCTTCCATCAAATGTCTACCAGGCAAAATGATAGGCTTTAATATGTACAAAAAGCCGTTCCCCATAGTGACACACCAATACACAATAGCTCTTCTTTTCACTGTCCTCAGACTCTTTGTTAGGTTTATTAAAAACCGAGATCCTGGCTTCGCTTGTGCAAAGCTGTCAAGGCACTGTCTGACTAGTTGAGTCAGTTTTATTCTGGAAGAAAGATAAAATAGGATAATATTTTTATGGAGTAAAATATTGTTCTGCAAGTGCTTGTTATATAGATTAATACTTTAGGGAAGGTCGAAAAGTACCAACACCAAGCTAAACCTTTTGGTCAAAGTGTGTTCTTCAATGGTCACGTTAAATATTTTGAGAATATGTTTTTATTCGTAAATAGGATTGCGTCTGACCGCCATCTAGGCTAGATGAATTTCAAAACTTTGGGTTCAAAGCTATTATATTTTTTATATTTTATATATAAAATTTATATTATGTTATGTATCTCAAAGATTTATCAGCCAATTAGAATATTTTTTTCAGTATGTGTAATGTATTTTATTAGATTCTTTACTAAGCTTGTTATTTGTAATAAGTGAAACACATTAGGACACATGTTCAGGATAGGCGTATTACCATCTTAAACTTGCTTGAAAGCTGTTTTATTATGTGTATGTAATTTGTGCTGTAAACAATAAAGAGTTTATCTATCTATCTAAACCACAACCAGGAAAATCGTAGCCATCACTTAGTCTATCAGAATCCAACAACATACATACCTATGGTAAAACATAAAGATGATCTTAAAAGGCCCAATCTGGCTGGCTGTCCCTAGCGAGAAGATGATCAGCGCTGACAGAACATCTCCTGTCTCCGAACATCTCCAGGTGACAAACCAGATCATAGATACCATGTACACGTAGTAATAGCTTGCCACAAACGCGATGTTCAGAACCGTATAGAGTTTAGGGATTCCTGAAAATATATTTTAGATCATAACAGAAACCAAAGGCTACAAAACGTGTCACAAAACTTTGCCCTCATAATTAATTTATAGTAGGTACATTTAGGCACCGCCCTTCTTGTGCATAAATGCTAGATAAGCTAATCTATGCTATAAAATAATCCATAAACTTCTTGCTGATGAAGAGTGTCACGCGTGAAAGCGAGACAAAATTATTTATGGAACAGTTTGCGTTTATGCATAAAAGGGTAATTTTATACTGCGTAAGACCAAATGGTTAGACAGTGGAAATCTAAGATTATATACGTAGTATAGTATGAAATTTTAGGTGGAAATATTCAGGGATATATATCATTGTATTTGAACATATAAACATATAACATATGAACCTTTTCATGTCGTATTTTATTGTTATTTATTTATTAATTTACATTGGCATAATATAATGTTTTGTAACATTTTGAGGAAAATGCATTACATTACACATCATACCCTGCTTATAGAGTGTTGCAAACAGTAAATGGTTTAACCAAGGTTTAACTTATTCTACTTCCAATTATAATAGTACTAAAATTCATTAATTTTCATGAAATATTCATGAGAGTGAAAGGTTTTTTCTATAAACTCGTTTATGGTGTAACATTTCTTTTTGCATTAATAATATTAGTTTATTTTGCAACTTTCTGTAATTTGTCTCGTCTCTTATTTCTTTCGGTAGATGGTTGAATATTTTGTACATCATAATTATAGTCTGTATCTTTTATGCCAATTTCTAGTTTTGGTTCTGGAGCCACGATTTGGTTTTGTCTACGAGCGTTTGTGTTAAATGTGAATAAGCTAGTGTGTTTTTTAGGGTTCCGTACCCAAAGGTACAACGGGCCCTATACTAAGCCTACGACGTCTGTCTGTCTGTCCGTCTGTCCGTTTGTCCTACATATTAGCGGCTGTACCTTTCGAACCGTAATAGATAGCCAGTTGAAATTTTCACAGAATATGTAATGTTACGGCGGATTAATAAGAAATAATAAAAAAGTTAAAAAGTTAAATCGAAAGGTATAATCGAAATCGATCGTATTTTTGTATCAGCTCTAATGTGAAAACGGTAATACGTACAAGCGTCAAACTTAGCATGATTATATAGTACACACTCTAAAATATAACAAAAAATAATAAAAATTGGCAAGTGCGAGTCGGTAATAAATTTCTGTTCAGTACCAAGTTGTAACTGGTAATTTCTATGTTGAATTTTGTGGGGGTACGGAACCCTCAGTGCGCGAGCCCGGTTCTCACTTGGCCAGTTTATTTACAAAAGTAAATGCTGTCTGGAGGATTTACTTATACGAGGATATACATACGTATCTATCTATGATGTAGACGGTTTATCTTCATCTTGATCTACTCACGCGTTTGGTTTCTCGGGTCCACGTCCAGCGACAGTGTTCGTAGGAAGAATGTTATGTTGCTAAGCATCGTTGGTAAGTCGCAGTATGCCAGACCGAACTTGCGAACTGCTTGAAGCATCTTGTTTGTCTTCTTATTTAGCTTTTAACAACTGTAACTTTGTACCAATATCAACAAATTCGTTTCCAAACACCAAATGAATTTTTCCTTCTGAAATAATTTAATGGCACATGCAATTATACATATACGGGGTGTAAGGGGAACACTCTCGAAGCCAAAAGAAGGTAATTGTACTCATCATTATGAACAACTTTTACTATGGAACCAGCCCTGAAATCGCGAAAAAAATACAGCTGTTCTAGAAAACGGTCATTGACACTCGACAAAATGTATGGAACAGCTGATTTTTTTTCGCGATTTCAGGGTTGGTCCCATACTAAAAGTGGTTCATAATGATGAGTACAATTACCTTCTTTTGGCTTCGAGAGTGTTCCCCTTACACTCTGTATAAAAAAATATCTATTATATGTAAATTCGTTATTTAGGTAAATTTATCCGTTTTTGTCACACTACCAGCCGCACTAAGACTACCAGTAGTGTTGTCTACAATATTAACGACACTACCAAGCCCATTTTGGATAAAATTGTAAAGACAACACAAAAAAGAACAGAACTATGATTATACAACGATCTAATTAAAACAAAAACATTTTTAAAGAATTTTGGACCTGACTTTTATCTATGCAGTTTATTTTATTATAAGCGATTTTAATGTTTTTTAATGTTTCTTTGTAAAAAAAAGAATATACTTAATCAAGAATAAAACATTAATCTTGCAAAGGAAAACTATGACTATATTATTATAGTAATTTGCAGGGGGTTCCAAATTACTATAACTCTTTGTACTTGATGAGATAGATGAACTATCTCTTTTGCATATCACAACATTTTTGAAGAAAAAAAAATCTGTGTTTGGGTTTAATAAACCGGAAGGGCATTATCTTTAGGATAACATTGCATGTGTTTTTTTTTTTAAATATTTTTTTTAACGTTGATAGTTCCGCGTTTGACCACCAACTCGCCTGTTGGTAAGCGACGATGTGGTCGAAGATGAAGCACGCAGACTTAGAAGATACCTATTCACTCTGGCCTTGAAAAGGCCCAGGTTATATCTCTCAGGGAACAGGGAAGCTGGCAGGTTGTTCCAAACTTTGGCCGTATGTTTGAAAATTTCGCATTGACATTTTATACAATGGCGGAGAAGATAGTAAAAATATAATAGAAGATACTTAGTTGTTTTTTCGATCTTTTTCGCCAAAATAAAACACAATTATTGTATTGTAAAACGTAAAAAATAACTTTTAAATGTTTGCAGTGTTATTCTTAAAAGAATTCCCGTATTTTTATTCTTACTCAACTAACGTTCATCTTGAATTGATAGCCCGTTGGTCCAGTTGGTAGTGAACCTGCCTTCTGAGCTTGGGGGCATGGGTTCGATTCCCATCTAGGACAAACATTTATGTGATGAACATTTGTGTTTGTTCTATATCTGGGTGTTACTATCTATTTAAGTATGTATTTAAGACTATATATGTACGTATATCAGTCTCTGGCAGCCATATCACAAGCTTTGCTTAGTTTGGGGTCAGATGACCGTGTGTGCAAAAAATGTCCCGAATGTTATTGTCCCGAATATTATTATCTTATAAAACCAAAGATACTACAAAACGTTGAAAATTTGCGAAAGATAGCTCTGCCGATGACCGCGGCCTTAAATAATTTTGTCAAAAACCTTTTATGAAAAGTTATTTTCTTTGTTTTTATCAAAGATTTTTCATACTATACTACGTTGGTTTTTATATTGTGGTCGGCTAGCGACCATATTTTGTCCTGATGGACTACGATTCTCATAGTCTGATATACTTATGTAGTTTAATTACCTATTGTGTGGCTGAAACGAATTTCGTCTAATCCCTTTTTCGTAAAGTTGTCCACGTTTTGATATTTTTGAGTTTATGCGAAGAATACGGACTATTTTCCCTGACGCACTATTCTTGCTAACTAACCTATCATGCATCCGGCTGTATATTTAAAGTAAATACAACTCTTCAAGTTTGTCACACAAGGCGTCGTTTATCGAGCCATGAGGCGCGGCGAGTCGGGCGGTGCGTCGGCTTAGCTAGCACAAAATAAACAGGTACAGAAGACAGGCTTCGACTGACGTTGATTTTAATAACTTACACGCAACCGTAGCGCTAGGGTTGGCAAAGCTACTATAATGTTCTGTGAAAAGTTTAGTGTCAATAAAAAAAAATTATATAATGTTACTTTGAAACATATATTTCTATTAAAAAGGATAACCAAATAAAAGTCTATAAATTGGTTACCGAAAAGAACTTTCGTCGGTTGCGGCACGTATGTAAGCAACGGCAACGATTATTATATTATCAAGTATAATAAAGTTTCATTATTAAATTTAAAAAATAATGACAATGGACAAATCATTGTAAATTAAGACAATTGTCACACGAAACGATAACTATGCGTATTGCCAAAGCACGGGCACGAGTCGCGACTGGCTTTCAACAGACTTTATCCGAGATCGTTATACGTACGCGTTTTTGGGTACGTGCGCCTGTTAACGCTCGTTGTATGTAGCTGGCCTTCTGTAAATATTAATTTTGTGCCGCACTGCCGCCAGCATCAAACGGCAAACTCTTCTGTCATTCATATGGCCATACATTATCCAATACGCTGACGCCCAGCGGCTCAATAAACGAGGCCTGATCCTATGTTTGGCAGAAGTTGAAGTGACAATTTGACAGCATAATTCTTGAGAAGCGTAATTGTAGTTTAAGGCATCCAATATCGATCACATCCATTTAACAGAGACTTACTAATGTGTTTCTAATAGTAGTAGGTACATTATGTATGCTATATGCTAAAGGTTCACGAATGGAGACCACGGACCGGTAAGCGCAGCGTAGGACGTCCATTCACTAGACGGAAAGACGACCAGGAAAACACTGGATGCAGGCCGCTTCTAAAGCCCTTCTAGAAATCGATGGGGGAGGCGTATGTCCAGCAGCGGATGTCCTACAGCTGAGATGATGATGATGCTATATGCTACCGCGTGTAATGCCTTCCTCACGAATTTCACGATGTTTTCCTGCAACAAACAGTCAAACACTATAATTTGCGTGTACACACACACTCAAAATTCGATGGTTAGAGATGTCTTACGCCGCACCGGTGCCGCACATTAGGTACTTAGTGTACCTTATTTGCCAAAACCTTTTTTTATATCTTAAAAAAATTAAAATGTGGCAAACAGCGGTAACTGGCACGTCACGAGCGCAACGCTATATACAACAAACACAACACAAGCACAAGTTTTGCTTAGTTTGGGGTCAGATGACCGTGTGTGCAAAAATGTCCCGAATATATTTATATATATGTGTTGTCGATGATAAAAACAATATTCATGTTTTAATACAAAACTAATTATGACCTTTTTTCGATTAGATGGGATGAAAAGATTATAGCTGAATTTTGTATGAATAATATCCAAGCGCGCATTGCGAGATATTACATGGCTTTTAGGGCTGTATAATTGGATCCGTATCCACAACGATTGCCATCGTTATCCCCGAAGAGTCCGTCTGCCTCAGGGCAAGGGAGAATTTGTTCATTGAATTACTTTCAACGTCCTTTGTCAGCAAACTACGGCGCATTTTACCTACTCTGGTTTTATATTTGGAATTAATGGATCCTGTAGTTTTCACTGTTTTCCTGTATTTAACGGAATAAAAAGTAATTATTGCAAATCTTACTTGGAGCGGTGATGGTGGCCGGGCGGTAGCATATGCGCTTTACAATCTGACGACACGGTTCGATCCTTGGCTTGGATCTGCGAGAAGGCCTGTGTCCCAGTAGTGGGAACATGATGGCATCGAAACTGCATATACTTTATTTAAGTACTAAATAAGTCAGTGGTGCAGGGCTGAATATCGAACCAGGTGCCGCCAGATTGTATAGCACACTTGCTACCGCTCGGCTACCATCGCTCACCTGAGACCTCACGACCCGAACAATTTTTTTCCCACATTCGACCTTTAAAATATTTTTGAATCAATCAATCATCATCAGCCAGAAGACGTCCACTGCTGAACATAGGCCTCCCCCTTTAAACTCCACATTAAACGACAGCCTGCCATCTGCAGCCACTGGATGCCCGCTACTCTCACGGTGTCTTCGGTCCACCTAGTTAGGCCTACCTACGCTGCTTCTTCCGGTTCGTGGCTTCGTGGTCTCTATTCAAGAATATTTTCTTCGCCATCGGTAATCGGTTCAGTCGGTTCTTCGAGCGTTGTAGCCTGCCCATTGCCACTTTAACTTGCATAATTTGTGAAACTAGTAACAAACATACAAATATACAAACATACATAGAAATGCTGCGTGTCCATTAGAATATAAAACCTCCCATCCATTCGGCCAAAAATGTGGTATCGAAGTTCTTACTGTGATTTACGTAACATTGATGGTGTAGTTACTCGTTGACATTTTATTATTTTACAGATATTATTACTATACAATTTTGACATTTCAATTTATTTTATACAATTTTTTAAGGAAGTAGATTTTATTTTATTTTATTGTGTAAAGTGTAATTGGTGTAAATCTACCAAATTGAAGTCTGGTAGCTTTCCAACACGAGAACTTGACAACACCAATTCTAGTAAATAATTGATTTTATAATTATTAAGTGGTATACAAGTTTTTTTTCTTTCGTTTATATTGACTATGTACTTTTAATGTATAATTTTGACCTTTCGAAAGTGTACTTGTATTTGTACCCAATTGAAATAAAGATACTGATACTGATACCCATATGTGTTTAGTTTTTCAGTAAAATCTTCCGGCGTTTGTAATGTGGGAGAAAATCCAGAAGTTCGGTCCCAAGTACTCTGACCTGCCGACCATGGTTTCTAATGTCAACGTGCTGCTGCGAGTCCTGACACTGAACATCGACACCAGACTAACGACGCGTGAGTACCAGATCATATTTATCGCAAGAACTGCTGCTGTAGAACTTTGCACAATTAGGTACAAAGTTATTGATTTTTATTTATATTACACAGGAATTACTCACGTAAGATTAAGCCGGTCACTCCGACTATAGTTTCAAACGCATTAGGTAGTCTTTTTCAAGGTGAATGCACGTGCGCGGCTGCGTCTCGCATGGCATTCACTTACTTGGCTTAATCTTACGTATAAATAAAATGTGTGAAAACCACATCAGTTTCTATAATATTATTGATTTTTATGAATAATACAGTTGTATATTTTGCAATTATAGAAATGTTTACTTGTTAATATCACGTCATTAATCTAATTAATTAATAACATGATACATTCTGCTTTTTGTCTGATCTGAAGTTTCAGTGTATGTTTTGTGAGGAATAAATGAGTATGTATAATTTTTCATCTTCAGCGATACCGTTCGCGTTCTACTTGCTAACAGGCTTCTGTACAATCTGCTACTACTATGGGTATCAGTTCTCCATGATCTGGTTCCTGTTCTGGAGGAAACAGACCAGCGACCTTGGTACCATGATGGTGTTCGGCTCGCTGGCAGTGTCTAGCAACGTTGCTACCGTCAAGCTGTGGTATATGATTGCGTATGGGTGAGTAGAACCTTTTAGCACCAGCAAATTGTGGCGTGGCGTGACGATAGCTTCTGTAGGGTTAGCACCACAGAAAAGAGAAGTAAATAGAACCGAAATGAGAAAGAAAATATCTCGCCAGGCATTATGCCAGAAAATTGATTGAATATTCTTATTTATGTCAACGCGTCGAACTCCGCATCCAAAGAACTTGGATCTTATCTTTTTGGGTTAGGTCTCAAAGTTTTTTGTCCGTATCACAGTTGCTAACTGATTTCGAATGACTGACGTTACGTTTATATGGGTGCATCTGGCTACAACTATGGATACAACAAATTTCTTACAAAAATGCTAAGACAGACGTTCTAATTTAAATAAAAAGGATTTTTCTTTTCTGAGGTTAGCACAGCGTTTAATTTTCACACAATTTTTAGCCTCCAAAACTTGGAATGATAGAAATATATCATTGTATATTTTGTTTATATTACACGGGAATTACTCATGTATGATTAAGCCGGACAAAGTGCCCACTCGAAGATAAGAACTTCTCTACAACTTTTTCAGGTCAACAGTGCGGTTTTTGGTAGACCAATGCATAGAATCCAATGCTCTCACAGTCTCAGATACTAGATACGCAAGAAACATGGCAGATATTCTGAGAGAGGTGAAAATAAGAAACATTTTCTTCTTTACATCGTTGATGACAATATCAATACTATATGTCAGCATACCAGCTTTCATACCTGGTACACATTTGCCTGCAGATCTGGTTGCATTTTATGGTTAGTTTCTTTAATTTTTTTATCACTGCTACAGGAATAAATAATTTATTAATAAAAGGAGTAGGTGTTTGATAACTTAACGTCTTATAAACTCAATCAAAAAAATTCTTCTGATTCGCAGGTCTTGACCCACCTTTGAAGACACCTAACTACCAAATATCCTACATTATAATAATATTCAGCGCGAACTTTATCTGCTATATCACTGCAACTATATCCGTCTTCGTAATCATGATAATTGGGTACAACGAAGCTCAGATGATATCCCTCAGTGAAGAAGTTCTCTGCGTATGGGACGATTCTGTCCAAGACGTTATCGAATTCAATATAGATTTTATTTGTGCATTTTCTAAAAGTAATTTAACATATTTTGATGACCACACTAAAAAGAAAATAAATTTAGGTGTCAGAAAAAGGCTGATACAAATAGTTCAAAATCACTCGAAAGTCATCTCTTTACTCAAAAATATAAATAATTTCTTCAACATACCTAACGCGATTGCTTTCGGCTGTTTAGGAGTATCTCTCATTGCAGAACTTCTAGCTGGTTTAGAGAAGACGTATATGCAAATACCATTCACGTTTATGCAAGTGGCTTTAGACTGTTTTATCGGACAGAAGATTATGGATGCAAGCGTGACGTTTGAGAAAGCGATGTATGCTTGCAAGTGGGAGAACTTCGATGTAGGGAATATGAAGATAGTTTTGCTGATGTTGCAGAATTCGCAGAAGACGTTGACGGTATCAGCGGGGAGCATGGCGGTGCTGAACTTCAGCTGCCTGATGGTCGTCGTTAGGATGGTTTATTCATCGTACACGACATTACGGTCTATGATATGAACATACATCCGATATTGAATTGAAATATTACAGACATTACTGACAAACAGCGTATAAAGTTTGACGAACGTAGCGGTAAATTTGCATTAGTATAGAGCACCTTATTAGGTGCTATGCTGAAATAAAACAACAACCATTCATTATTATTGTTTATTTGACCTTCCCCATGAACAAGTTAGTTTGGCATAGTCTAAAATAAGAAAGTATCTTAGAAGAGAGTAGTCCTGTCAAGTTAAGGTTGGTAAGGATGGTGATGGGATGTTGGTTGGTTAATGGAAATAGGGGCATCAGCACTGCTGACGTCGCTGTTTTTAAAAAATCCTCTTGTATACGGTTCTCCGACTTTTATATTCTTACCTTTTTATGCATAGATGCTCAATAAGCTGATATATCCCTTAAAATCTAGGTTTTACGCGACACCTAAAATATATATAAATAGGCTGGCGCTTGGCCGCCAACTCGCCTGACGTTACGCGATGATGCGGTCTACGATGGAGCTCGCTTGCTTACAAGAAACTGATTCTCTCTCGACTTAAAAAAAATCCTTTTAAATTCCTTGGCAGCGATGAATTTAACTACTTATTTTATAATTAACAGGCTTTTACTGGCTTCATTTGTAACAAACCATAGATATGTATATGTATTATGTATCTACTATCAAATTATGTAAACTACAATAGTAAGCCCCTCGAGATTGGACTAATTAATTATATTTTAACGAAAACACACTCGACTCTTTCCCACTGCTAGGAGTGCTAGGTCATAGTATAGTTAATAAAAATAAAAAGCCTTTTTATTTCTAAAACCAAAGTTATTACATAATAATTTATATTATTATATTTAATTATTAACTAATCATATTAATTTAACATTCCACACATTTACTTTTATAATAATTATGATATATACCTACATAAATCTATTTATATATTTATTTACTTAATTAAATTTCAATATTTTTTACATTATGTTTCATTATTTATATATGATTAGATCCTTTTCTGGGTAAAGGCCTCCTCCAGCATACTCCATTTCTTTCTAACTTGTGCTCTCGTGGTATAGTTACATCTAAGATAAATAATAATTAAAAATGTTATCTAGACATACACTAATATTATAAAAAGGTAAAGTTTGAACTCGTAGCTTTGTAAGTGTGTTTGTAGGAGGTAATCTCCGAAACTAATAATATGGTTTAAAATAAAGATTTCATTCATAGAAAAACACTCTATTCTTAAGTGTTATATCTATGTATTGTAATGATACAAGTTAGTTTTCTATACTAAATAACCGTTTTAGTTAAACATGTCAGATAAAAATAAGCTGATTGGCTTTTTACGGTGTACGCTGACCTAACGATATAAGGTAAGCAAATACAATGTTTGACAAAGTTTTAGTTCTTAAGTAGCTCTACAAATAAATCCGCAGTTCTATCTTTTATAGGAAAGAAAACGCTTTTGGTGAACAGGTAGGAACATTAGATTGGCTTTAAAATTGACAGCCTTTGTATGTACGTGCAGGGTTGCATATTTTCAAAATAAATCATGTGGAATTGGCCAATAGTGTGTTTCTTAATGTATTATTTTCTGCTGGTAGTCAGGCATCCAATAATAATTATTTTTCATGCAGATAATCAGGTATTGCAAACACAAAATAAAGGCAGTTGAAATAACAGCGCCGCCAAACAAAAAGAAAAACAAAGATTGATTGATCTTTGACATGATTGTACGAATGCAAATGTGCTTTTAATACCAGGTTACAATAGATTCTATCACACCGCAGACCTGCTATACTTACTTGTTGGTATAACAGGATTCCCTTACCTGTGGTATTAATTCACAGTCATTATCAAAAGGCAAAATATAGTGCAATTACATGTCTACAGGCCGGTCACAAGTCACCGTGAAAACTTTAGAGAAGACTATATTCTCCATTCGAGTAAATTAATTAATAACTAATTAGTAATAACAAACATACAAATATACAAACAAACGTAGTAGAGTATGAAATCTTTGATACAAACATGCAAAGAAACGCTGAATTGTCCCATTAGAATATAAACCTCTCTTCGCTCGTTCAAAAATGTGGAATCGAAGCACTTACCGTGATTTACGTAACATTGGAGTTGTTGGTACTAATAGACATCCAAATGTTTTTATTTGTATTGGGCAATTGCCTTTATTAACTAAACATAATACAAGCTAAAACTAACACTACAGATACAGTTAGACTGCCTATAAAGGTCTAAAGACGATCCAAATGCTCTAGCCCACTAACAAATGTTTTTGGTAAATTTTCTAGCGTTTGTTATGTGGGAGAAGGTCCAGAAGTTCGGTCCCAAGTACTCTGACCTGCCGACCATGGTTTCCAACGTCAACGTGCTGCTGCGAGTCCTGACACTGAACATCGACACCAGACTAACGACGCGTGAGTACCAGATCATATTTACTGCAATCGATGATGCTGTAGAACTTTGGCATAATTATTACAAACTTACTGATTTTTATTTATGTTACACGGGAATTACTCACGTAAGATTAAGCCGGTTACTCCGACTATAGTTTCAAAAGCGAGACGCAGCCGCGCGCGCGCATTCTTCTTGAAAAAGGCCGTCTAATGCGGTTGAAACTATAGTCGGAGTAACCGGCTTAATCTTACGTGAGTAATTCCCGTGTAACATAAATAAAATGTGTGAAAACCACGTCAGTTTAATTAATTTACTGATTTTTATTAATCATTTTTATTTTATTGTCATATTATTTATTTTGCCATTATTTAAATGTCTATGTGTTGATATCATGTTATTAATTATTAATGACATGATATTTCAATCATTGAAAGGACCATTTAATTTAATTTAAAAAAAATACACATAATATTTGCGGATTTTTATGCTATCTGTCTAGATTTGTACGCCTACTAACTAATTCATCATTGTCAATAATAAGCGAATACATTCATGCTTTTTTTTGTATTTATATTTGATTCGTTATTATTACATAAGTGTTAATAATGATAGTATTGCTTTATGATTTTCTGTACGTATTTAATTATGCTTGATATTAAGTATTGTATCTTTCATATTTATTTATAAATTTTTCCTTTCTTATGCGGCTCCAAGTTTCTTTCATAATTACTTAATTTATTAATTAAACTAATTATTAGGAATTATTTTTACATCATTATATACTGAAACATAATTATCAATAAATTATAAGTTTATATGTGCCTATTATGTATAAAGGGTGTAATGATTGTGTAAGTGTTTATGATGTTACATAATATTATTATTTCCCTTTATTTGCTATACTTCTCGGGTCTAGCCCGGACATTTGGTAGGCATTGGTGGGGCCGAAGCCAACACCAAGAGGCCCGTTAAATATAAAAATACAATTATAGAATGTGTATAAAATGAAATATAAAACTATTGTACAGTATAGGATATTAAAAGTCTGGGCTATTGAGGTGAACAACTTGTGGATGGGTTAACAGATCTATGGTATGAGAAACGGCACCTGCCTTATCCTGTCTCATCTCAAAATATATTTAGGCAGGTGATGACTTGCCACCCACTAAATGGGCCCCCCATAGAGGCTGCCACATCTTGGCACCGGAGGGGCAACATTGGCGTGGGTGGCTTAGGGTGTCGAGAGGTGTGCTGCACTTTCACTAAGAGCTACTCGCGGCGTTATGCCCTTTAACACTTCCACCCTGGAGCTTAGGTTCTTAGCTCTTGCGGTTTCCACCCCCAGACGGCCGGTTAAGGCAAGCCAGGGGTCAGGGTCTCTGGGGTTTTAGACCCATGGAATCGGGGTACGCGGTGTCGCCACTCACCGACGGCTCGCCATAAAGCCGCCCCTGCGTATATATATTATTATTAATTATTATTTTGTAAATATCATTTGCTTAGTCAAGCAGTGAACTGAATAGGGTTTAAAAAAAAATGGAATGTGACATTAAAAATTTAATTACATCTAAGTAATTTCTAAATTCACTAGAATTGCATATTGTTCAAATAAAAAAGTAATTGTAAAATTATATTGGGAAGCAATGTATGGATCGCCTTTTATTAAATTATTAATTATTATTTTTTATTAATTATTTTTTTATTTAATTTAATTCTATGGTTTCCGTGTATGTTTTGTGTGAAATCAATGAGTATGTGTAATTTCTCATCACCAGCAATACCGTTCGCGTTCTACTTGCTAACGGGCTTCTGTACAATCTGCTACTACTACGGGTATCAGTTCTCCATGATTTGGTTCGTGTTCTGGAGGAAGCAGACCAGCGACCTTGGCGCCATGATAGTGTTCGGCTCGCTGGCAGTGTCTAGCAATGTTACTATCGTCAAGCTGTGGTACATGATTGCGTATGGGTAGGTAGCAAGTGGTGGCGCAGAGTGGACCTCTTTAGGTATATATTGAACATTCTGATATAATTGAACCAAATAAGTACTGTTCGAATTAGTAATTTTTTTTTTTCATTTTAGCATTCGCGAAAATGCAAAATACACGAAATTCTCAGGCCTACATCTGCGTCATTCCTTATCTTATGCAGCGCGTTTTCCGTTGTCACGGTTTCTTTAGCAAAAATAAAACCAGCAAAGTCCGAGTTGGGCTCGCGCACTGAGGGTTTCGTACCACCACAAAATACAGTAAGGTTGTCAAAATAACAGAATTACCAGTTATTATATATAACGCCTTCCAAAATTGTCGAAGCAATTGCTACGCAGTTAATTACTTTGCTACAGGCGCTCGAGATCAACAATTATAACTTGGTAGCTATACTATAACTTAAACTATATAACTTGGTGGAACACAAATTTATCACCGACTCGCACTTGGCCATTATTTATTGTTTGTTCTTATACTTTAAAGTATGAACTATAATCATGCCAAGTTTGACGCTTGTATGTATTATCGTTTTTACATTAAAGCTAATACAAAAATACGTTTATTGTATGGGGTTTCCCCCTTTCGTTTTTACTTTTTGACTTTTTTATTATTTGTTAGTTAATCCGCCGTAATGGTACATATTCTGTAAAAATTTCTACTGGCCATTTATTACGATTTGAAAGATACAGCATGTTAATAGGTAGCACAGACAGACGGACGGCAGACAGACAATGTATAGGCTTAGCAATAAGGTCCCGTTTTTACTCTTTGGGTACGGAACCCTAAACAGATTAGAACTACTGTACAACTTTTTGCAGGTCAACAGTGCGGTTTTTGGTAGATCAATGCATGGTCGACTATTCCAATGCTCTCACAGAGTCAGATACTAGATATGCCAGAAACATGGCAGATATTCTGAAAAAGGTGAAAATAAGAAACACTTTTTTCTTTACCTCTTTGATGACAATATCAATAGTTTACGTCAGCATTCCAGCATTCATGCCTGGTAGACATTTACCTGCTGATCTGGCTGTATTTTATGGCAAGTTTCTTTAAAATTTTAATTATGTATTGCTAAAGGAATAAATTAAATAACTAGAGTTTGATATAATTATTTACGTCTTATAAACTCAAATATATTATAATATATGTTCTTCTGATTCACAGGTCTAGACCCAAAATCGGAGACACCTAACTACCAAATATCCTACATTATAATGGTATTCTGCGTGAACTTTATCTGCTATATCACTGCAACCATCTCCGTCTTCGTAATCATGATAATTGGGTACAACGAAGCTCAGATGATATCTCTCAGTGAAGAAGTTCTCTGCGTATGGGACGATTCTGTCCAAGACCTAATCGAATTCAATATCGATTTTATTTGTGCATTTCCAAAAACTAAATTAACATTTGATAAACACACTAGAAAGAAAATAAACTTAGGAGTCAGAAAAAGACTGGTACAAATAGTTCAAAAACATTCCAGAGTCATCACATTACTTAAAAATATAAATAATTTCTTCAACATACCTAATTTGTTTGCTTTCGGCTGTTTAGGAGTATCTCTCATTGCAGAACTTCTAGCTGGCTTAGAGAAGACGTATATGCAAATACCATTCACGTTTATGCAAGTGGCTTTAGACTGTTTTATCGGACAGAAGATTATGGATGCAAGCGCGACGTTTGAGAAAGCGGTGTATGCTTGCAAGTGGGAGAACTTCGATGTAGGGAATATGAAGATAGTTTTGCTGATGTTGCAGAATTCGCAGAAGACGTTGACGGTATCAGCGGGGAGCATGGCGGTGCTGAACTTCAGCTGCCTGATGGCCATAGTCAGGTCTGTTTATTCCTCGTACACAACGTTGCGGTCCATGATATGAGCATACATCCGATATCCAATTTAAAAATTACTAAATCAATCTAAATATTATATATTAAAAGTAATCGCCTCCGTCAGTGTTATGTTAATAGTTTAAATAAAGTAAATGAGAATAAAGTAAAGAAGAATAAAACAAAATCACTTGAATTAATAACATTATTTAATTATATTCTACCTTTTTATGAATAAATGGCACCGTAAGCTAATTCAGTCCCATAAAACATAGTATAATAATATATCTTTCACGCGCTACATTTCTCGTCAGCGTGATATTTGTAAGGTATTTTTTTTATTATCCACATGCTTAGCGTAACTTAAATTAACTACGTAAACAAATATTGGAAATCAATTTCAACCTATTTTTAATCGTTGTATCGATTTGTGTAAGTTTACGTAATCTGCAGGCCTAGCACGGGCTGTGGTGTTTTTCCACTACTATAAATAGAGGAAATCTTCAATGGATACTAGTAAATTCCCCGAGATTGGGCACATTTTTTATTTTTTATATATATATAATAGGCTTGCGTTTGCCCACCATTTCGCCTGATGTTAGATGATGATGCGGTTTATGTTGGAGCACGCTTGCCTAGAAGAAACCGATCCACTCGTGATTTGAAGACACCCAGATCGTAACCATTGGGGAACACCCCATTTTCTTTTAACGAACTATTACACTCGAATCTATCCCACTGTTAGGTCATAGTAAAGTAACATAAGCCACCGGTGGGTTACTAGTCTCACGGTCATTTCCCCGAGCTCCTTGAAGACAAGGCCCAAGGCACCGAATGCGGTTAATACTTTAGTCGGAATAACCGGCTTAACCTTATTTTTGTTACTTTGAGTAGTCTCTACGTATTAGGTATTACTTCGTAATTGATACCAGTTTTCCTTAGCCTATCCACGATTGAAGTGTTGTAAAATGCTGCACCGACATTGACGACACCGCCACTGAAAAAAATATGTTTTATTTAATTTAGTTTCTTGTGGGGTTTCGTTCGTCAAATACTTTTTCGCAGAACGCATTTATAATAAAACGCTTGGTAGCAGCAAGAATCTATTAAGGATCCATAAGCAGGTACGTATGTTTGATTGGCTTTAAATTCCACAGTCCTTGTATGTATGTACAGGAAGCTACGGTTGTACTATCCGAAAGTAGGCTACTGTACCTACTCATCATTATATGTTTATATACTTTGTTTCTGTCATAAATCAACATTTTTTCTTTCTTTCTTTCTTTCTTCATTATGAACAACTTTTATTATGGAACCAATCTTGAACTCGCGATAAAATATCAGTTGTGTAATTACATTCATGAAATGTATCCATCATCAATGTATAGATACATTTCATGAATGTAATTTTTCTATGGAACAGGTGATAATGTTTTCGCGATTTCAGGGTTGGTCCCATAGTTAAAGTTGTTTACTTGGTTATAATTCTGTAAAGAATTGAACGAACCTTATAGCATATGTATATATAAATAAGTGTTTAGGACCGCTGAGAGGAGTTAGTGCTCCTAGCCTGAGTGGTAAAAGTTCTCAAGGATGTTTAGATAAAGATAAAGGTCAAGGGAATGGTCAAGGTAATGGGGAAGATAAAGGTCAAGGAGGCCAAGGGCTTAGGTCACCTCAGCGGAGTTCGTGCTTCTAGCCCGATTTCTAAATTCTTGGGGGTGCTCTGTATGTATTATGTATATATCTAAACCGTACAGACCACTGTATTATCCAAAGGTCATCAATAAACACAGTGCATCAGTCCACTGGTAGTCTTAGGTTTTTTAATCCACGACACTTAGGTAAGCTTGGTGGTGAGTGCGGTATATGAAAAACTATGAATTTACCTGGGCATTTGAGGCTGTTCCCTTAATATAATAATGGCAGCTATGACCATCAATACTGCAGATGATCCGTAGGGGTCTTTCGATGAAACCTGAGAAAGCAATTGTTTCTTTAGATCCGTGTTAATTGTGTTCTTGAGAAATGTAATGATAATTTATGTTCTTTTAAAAATTACCTTAACTTTCACAGTTTTACTAGGCGGCTTGGACATGTCCTTCAAAGTTATATCCCATCCTTTTCCTATATAAGAGAAGTTGTACTTTGTCTTTTCTCTCATCTTCTCTGAAGGACCTTTATGCGACATGTACCCCAGAGTGAATAGTCTTGGATACCGCCTCAGTAAGTTCGCGAAACAGTTGAAGTAGCTCAAGTAGAAATAGAGGAACATTGCAGGAATTATCAAATAGTGGAAGAAGAGTGGCATTCTGGTGTAAAGTTTGAAGTGTGTGTATCGCTTCTGTCGCTTCTCTTGTTGGTATCTTTCGGAAAATTCCATGACATCTTCATCTGGACCAGGGTATGGGAACCATAAGCTTCTTCGGCGCCAATGGAAGAAGTTTCTGTAATACACAAGAATAGATATCAGTGCAAAGCAATTAATACCAATGTTATCAACATCATTTCAGCCTATTATGCCACTGCTGGGACGCAGGCCAGTTCTCAGAGAAAGAGGATGGGTCCTATTCCACCATGCTGGCCCAGTGCATATTGGTGTATGTCATATATCTTTGAACTTTTGAGGTTCTAGGACATACCCATTTCTTCACGATGATTTCCGTCACCATGCTTCGGCTTTTTTTAATTCCTACCATACCAAACAGTAAAAAGCATTTTAGTGTTGTTGTCAAAAACTACGGGTTTTATGAGTGATTACGATAATTTCACCTTTGGATCTCCTTCGGTAGTTCAACAGCTGGGAAGGTCCTTGCCTTGAGCCGCTGGTACTCCTTCAGGTTCTTCAGCACGTGAACAAGCGAGTCCCAGGTTCCATAGCTTGCCAAGCTTCCCGTGCACGGGATGTACGATACCCTAGGGATGCCTATCTCAGCGTAACACTCTACTGAGCTTAGCGTACCTGCGGAAACAATTTTATCTATACTTAATAATATTATAAAGAGGAAAGATTTGTATGTAAGTATGTTTGTAACGAATTGGCTTAAAAAGTACTGGAATGATTTAAAAAATTCTTTCATCATTTGAATGCTATATTATCACTGATTAATATAGGCTATTTTAATAGGCTGTATAACTATACCCGTGTGGAGCCGGGGCGGACCGATAGTTTTAAATATTTTTTAAATACCTATTAACTTAATTTTATAGAACCAAGTATCTCAATATAGCTTCATAGTCATCATTCATTCCCTTCCTTAACGCTCGCAACTTTTTTCAAGTAAACAGCCTTAATAAACGGTCAGTATTCGAATGGGTAACCATCAGTGATATTTATAATTGAGTGCTCCTCTGTTTTGTATGGCACATTAAACTGTAGGTTCCAGCTATTTGTCCTAGAACAACAATACTTCGGTAGCCCAAAAACTTTGAGACGATATTAGAGCTAGCGTTTTAGCCTGTGGCCTTTCACTTTGACTACATTATTTAATTTCAATTTGAGCCTATCAGTTCTTAATAGTAAATTATGAAATACACCTTCATTAGTAAATTAAGGTAAACGCCCATATGAATGTAAGCTCGGCATCTCTTCTACTTGAAATCAATCATCCGCATTAATGCATTCGAATTTTAAGAAGCGATGAAATCGTGATTTAGTAGTTTGTTTGGAAACTGGTTATTATTTTATTTCATTCCTAAGGTCGCCACTAATCTCAAAAACAAACTTACGCTACACATTCGTAGCTTACACTGAGCTTCGTCACACTCTCTCAGCTAATGAGAGAGCAAGACAAAATTCGATGTAAGGTTAAGAGTATTTTTGAGATTATGTCCCACCTAGAGTTTAATAGAGTTGATCGGCGCTCAATGATCTTTAGGGAATAGTTTCTGCAGTAAACTGACTTTCCCGATAGTGGCCAGTTTTTTATTTCTCTTTTAAAATGTTGGAAATGTGTGTAAGAGACGGCTTTAGCTGGTGAATCGACAAATATTATAAACGTTGCGCCATGCGCCTTGCGCTTATGTTGTAAGGTAAGTAATAATGTGGTCGAGGCCAGGTAATGTAACACGTTATACCTTGGGACTGGTTCAAGTGCAGTTACCGGATCACAACGTAATGATACCGTTGATTTGTGGTCCGGTAACTGCACACTCATTATTAACTTAAACTGAAACAAAATATTTTTTTCTGAAAAATTAATCCTGTACCTTACTGTAAGGTTACTCATATTGTTACATTTAATTATTTATTGATAAGGTTAGGTGGAAGCCGTGGTAGCCTATTTGGGAGACTGCTAGACTTGAAAGCGTGAGGTCGCGGGTTCATATCCCGGGGCCGTACCAATGAGCTCTTTGGAGTTTATGTACTAATTTTCATATCACTGGTTTTTCGGTGAAGGAATACATCGTGAGAAAACCTGCATACGTACGAAGAAGAAATTTAGTGACATATTTGGAACTGAGCCAGTGTGGTGGATATGGCCCAAATCGCCCTTTCGGGGTAGGCAAAGTCTAGCAGTGGACTTAATAGTCCACTGTTGGACTTTGGAAAGGATGATTATGCTAGGTTAGGTTTAGCATCATTGTCAAATTTCTGTAGAGTAAAACATAGGTAAATAATTGATCCCTAACTCCTTATGGCACTAAATACTCACGACGTTGAAGCGGAAATACCACAGAAAAAAAATATCATTCTCTTTTCTGTGGGAATTACATTAGAGATTCGTGAAACAAGCTTTGAAGATAACTTCCGCAAAGTAATGCTTCAATATTCAATATCAAAGGGTTTAATCAACTAAACACGAAAGTATAACCCATGTCTTTTTTTATTTATTTATAAATGGCTTGCGTTTGACCGACAACTCGTCTGATGTTAAGCAATGATGCGGTCAATGATGGAGCATGCTTGCCTAGAAGGAACCAATTCTCTCGCGATTTGAAGACAATGTTGTTTGAAGAAATCCATTGAAGCAGCTCATCCCACAGACTAGCAGTTCGCCAAAAGGATATCAAACAAAAAAATACGCAAAATCGATTTCTGTCTACCGATAGTCTACCGTCTACCAATTTTGAAAGAAAAAGAATTTAGTCTTTATTTTGTGAAAGTACCTAGTTTCGTATCAATTGATGTCATACCGTGAAACAAATTTTTCAGATAAATATACCCAGATGCAGCCACTAAGGAGGCGAAGGCACAGGATGGTACGATAAGGACATTGGCTTCTTCCGCCGCTTTTTGGTACTTCACGTATAGATTCAGAATATGCTGAAAAATAAATCAATGTTACGAATTATAAAAAAATAAATGTGACTGCTAACTATACCGATATTGGCTACATAAGAGGTTAAGTATTTAGACAAAGAAAGTAATAAAATAGTGCTTATTTTGCTAATTTGATTTGAATCTTGGACCTGGGGCCTTACGGACAACTGCTATTGCGGCACCTAATCCGCTCAGTTGGAAAATCACACGAACGTGAACCTTATCGCGCCCAGATACGGTTTGCGGTCGCGTGATTTTCCAAATTTAGTACACCTCTTCAAAATTTGTTATGCCGTTTAATGGAGGTTCTACAGGAGATAGTTAAATTACACCCTCAAGCATAAACACATCTTATTGAGCAGTCGGATAAAAAATTACGTGTAGGTTTTTGCTTAATACCCATAATAATGAAAATTACTTCCTCCTCTTTCAAGTAGGTAAAGCAGATTTTAATTACAATTTATTTTTAGTTTATTTGTGAGAAAAACCTTGATCTAAGTTCGAGGTCAAAAGCAAGATTGTTGTATGCTACTAGGTACATAGCTTCATAGTAAGTACACGCCTGCACGTTTGAAGTAAATAATTCTTCAATTAAAGCCCATAAACGCAATTTTTTACCTACTTTTAGATAGATATATAGATACTCTTTATTGTGTACACCAGAAATAAAAATTACAACACGATAGAAAACACTCACGAGCTAGTGCCACAAGTGGCGGCCTTATCGCTAAAAGCGATCTCTTCCAGGCAACCTTTCTGATCGATGTTCGTTCCAATTTCTAACTTAACCTCTTTATTTACGCTTCCTTAAAAGTAAAAGAAAACTAGTCAAAAATCTGATAAGGTATCTACTTCACTGAGATAGAGGTTTTTATAGTAGAAACTTCTCAGTGTAGAACACCGCCGTAAAGTAGCGAGTCTGGCAATTTTCTACAGGATTCATTTCGGAGAATGTGCATCAGAGCTACATGACCAAATCCTGCCATCCCCTTTCTACTACAGGACAAGTAGGAAAACGGCCCACTACCACCCATACATTGTGGATTTTCCTTGGATACGTACCAAACGTTTCGATTCTACGTTTCTAATCCGTACGGCCAAAGATTGGAACAACCTGCCAGCTTCCTTGTTTCCTGAGAGATATAACCTGGGCCTTTTCAAGGCCAGAGTGAATAGGTATCTTCTAAGTCTGCGTGCTTCTTCTTCGACCACATCGTCGCTTAGCAACAGACGAGTTAATAGTCAAATGCGGACTTATCCGCGTTAAAAAAAAAACACTTTTTAAAGACCTAACTAACGGTGAAGTAAAAAAATCTAACTAAAACAATGAAGCTGGCAAGCGGCCTTATTATAGAAGTTTGATTGTGATCGAGATTGCATGCCGTCCCGTTCGCATCTACTTACTTACACCACGTGCGTAAGTGAGATGGCACGCGATCACGATCACAATCCGAATCACGATAAGACATCTATAATAAGACATCAGAATGTGCAAAGTGCGATGCTAATAAATGATCATTATCAGATAATTCTTTTTATTCCTACTGATTGTGTGCGAGATGTCTGTGGACGTGGAGTATTGGAACAGTTACTCCATGTTTTGTCTCTTTTTCTCTTTTAAACTTTGAACTCGATCGAAAAAGACAAAAGGGGAGTAACTATTCCAAGGTTACTCTACGTTTATTAGTAACGAGTTTTTTTAACCTATACTGTCTCACTGCTGGGCATAGGTTTCCCCCATTTCCTTCCACAAATCTCGGTCCTCCGCCACCTCTTGCCAACATCTCCAGAATGAGTCAAGATCGTCACGCCAGCGTTTCTTGGACCTTCCTTGACTGCTTCGTCCATCAGGCACCCACTGTGTGACGATCCTGGCCCATCGGTCGTAATGGAGTTAAAGAAAACGGGGTTGACGTTTAAAATCTTACGTTAATTTCCGCGGACATGTCGACGTAATGCGTCCTGGAGGCGATACAGGCATCTACGACAGGTTCGCTGAAGGTCGTGTTGGGACCCACACAGTTCAGCAGGAGCTTGGCGGGCTGCAGGGCTTTAATCAACGACTCTCTGTCGTTTACATCCACTATGCAGGTCGGGACGCTCGATATGTCTAAACCTGGAAGTAGATTAGAAATACATATATAATATTCATCATCATCAATCATCATCAGCCAGAAGATGTCCACTGCTGAATATAGGCCTTCCCCCCATAGATTTCAACACTACCATCTACATCCAAGGGATGCCCGCGACTCTCACGATGTCGTCGGTCCATCTAGTGGGAGGCCTACCTACGCTGCGTCTACCGTTTCGAAGTCTCCACTCAAGAACCTTTCTTCCACATCGATTATCGGTTCTTTAAGCGATGTGCCCGCCCATTGCCACTCCGAGCATACACAGACAATGGCATCCAAACGGCCGACGTCAATGATTTTTGTCAATGAATTTGTTTCAAAGTTATAAAGTGCTAAAAGGCCAGGAGGCTTTAAAAGAAATGGCGGGACGTGTTCGAGTTCTACTGCAGCAGCTGGACCACAAGAGTTCCCCTGATCATGAGGAATGGAAGTAAGGCAGATCTTTGCCCTGCAGTGGCACGATAATAGCTACAGCAAGTAATTACTGTAGTCTTTATCTGCACGATAATGGCTGCAGTAATTAGGTACTTACTCCACTTCACGCCACTTACTGCAAGGCTACTAAATAATAAAAAAAGATTTTTTTATGCCATAGATATCAAACAAGCTAATGAGCCACCTGAACAACAACGTAACTACATAGACATCGGATTATTGAAAATAAAATTAACTAACAACCTAACGCAGTGCGTTAGGTTAGCCCCCGCCAAGTTAGAGCGACGATGTATTTTGCCGCGCAAGAGTCACGAGGCCCGCGGGGGGAGTGCAATGACAAAAACGAACATAGGTCCGACCTTGATGACGCCTGGCGTGGGACTGAGCGCCGCACGCGCAAAGTCTCGCGACCTTTTTACGCTTTTAATTTCACTAAAAAACAAAGCTATTCATTATCAAAAATCTATCCAATGTTTTTTTTTGGAATAGGATTGCCTTTCAGTACATGCTATTTCCAGGTTGTTACGAGCTTTCAATAGTGCATAAAACAAAAAAAATAAACTAAATCGACTTTGTTTCAGATTTTTTTTGATCGAGGAAATTTTATTCTATCAAATTTTGAACCAAAGTTTAAACTGAAACAGATGTATCTGTGACATATATTTTTTTCCAGCTCAGATATTGTAATTTAAGTGAATAAATTGAATTTAATTCGTCAAATTTGGTATAACAGGCCCTTAATTTTATTTTCTAAATTATACCTAAATAAACGTTGGTCCAGGACTTTTTATTATCATAACTATTGCCTGGTTATCCATGTAAATAAAGTAACTCGACAAAAGACAAAAAAGACAAAAGACAAAAAACAGAAAAAAAGCAAAAAAAAAAAAAAACTTACTTGCGAAAACAAAATACAAACCAAAAGCCAAAAGACAATTAACTTGAGCTAGATGAGATAACAGCAGAAACCACAGGAGAGAGTAAAAACAGAACGAGAAAGTAGCTCAACGTCTGGAATTGTAAATAGTCCGTATGATAAGAAAACATAATTAGCCGAAACTCAAATTATTTAGAATGACTATAAACCAAAGAAAAGAAAAATAATTTGTATAAATTAGAACGCCAATTATTTAAATTCAAAGGGTATATATAAAATCCTTGTTTAAATTAGAATTGAAACGTCTAGGCATTTTTGTAAGAAATTTGTTGTAGCACTTGTAGTCACAGTTGTAGCCAGTTGCACCCATATAAACTTAACGTCAGACATTCGAAAACAGTTAGCAACTGTGATGCGGACAAAGAACTTTGAGACCTAACCCAAAAAGATAAGGTTCTTTGGATGCGGAGTTCGACGCGTTGACATAAATAAGAATGTTCAATCAAGGTTCTGTCATAATGCGAAGACCAGGGCGACAGATTTTCCTTCTCATTTCCGTTCTATTTACTTCTCTTTTCTGTGGTATTCGTATTGGTTATTCGGTGGTGTTGCAAAAATTTTCTTACTGCAAGTATACTGTGCTTGAAAAATGAGTAAGTGCACCGTACTTACAGTTTTTGTGTTAGGCGGTTTAGTGGTAAAGGAGAAAAAAAAAAAGTACGGAGACATTTGAACGCGAACGATAATTGTACTTAGGCATAACTCCATGGTTTCTCTGATCTGAAGCTACAATTAATTACGATAATATCGTGTTTGTATTGCAAATGAATGTTTTGACCAAGTTTAGATATAATAAGGTAAGTACGATACGATAAGTCACGGGCAACACCTCTCTCTAGGGGAGGCCTCTGTTCAACAGTGGACGTTCACTGGCTTATGATGTGATACGATAAGTAGGTACCTACAATGTAGCAATCAATGAAACCAAAACAAGAACAAAAGTCAACAAACCTTTGCTTTTAAAACTGTTGACCAGCTCCTCAACCTTCCTCTCCGACCTGGCGGTGATGGACCACTTCACATCCTCACTCCCCCTGGCCAAGTATTCCACCACCAGCGCCCCGGTGAAGCCGGTCGCTCCCAGCACGACCACATCACACACTTTACTCTCCGCCATTGTGAATGACGTACAAAAATGAAACGATCCTATTTATAACTTCGGCTGGCTCGAAGTTAAGTATCACAAGACCTTGAATTTATAATATAAACCGACCCAAGTATTTAAGTGTTTGGACTTCATGAAATGGACGAAACAAGAAAGTGAATTATCTCGTCCCAAGCGTTTTGGATACCTTTATATAGCTAATTTTTTTTATTAGCTTATGATAAATTGTATTTTTTTTATTATAGTATTCTGTGTGTGGCTGTTTTCTATTTTTGTTACACATTAATTTTTAGAAGAAAACGCATAATTTAAAAAATAAACGATTTAATATAACCATTATATTTCAATGAATAATTGACAATCATCTATAGACTTAATCAACGCTATACAGGTTACGCATATAGACTACTAAGTCGCAAGGAGGTCATTGTACGTAGTACTCATCATAAATTTATTTTATTCATATTTGGTCGACAGTTTTGTAATGAATAACTTTTACTATGAGACCAAGACTGATATTGCGAACGAAAGTGCTGATCCATGAGAACTGTCACTCTACAAAATTTATAGTGCAGGTGTATTTTTTTGCGATTTCAGTGTTGGTCTAATAGTAAAAGTTTTTCATAATTATTATACAATAATACAAATTCAAATACAAAAGAGCCGTGGTAGCCCATTTGGGAGAACGCTAGACTTGAAAGCGTGAGGTCGCGGGTTCAAACCTTGGGCCTGTACCAATGATCTCTTTGGAGCTTATGTACGGATTTTCATACCACTGGCTTTTCGTTGAAGGAAAACATCGTGAGGAAACCTGCATACGCATGGAGAAGGAATTCAATGGCGTATGTGAATCCACCAACCCGCACTGGGGCAGCGTGGTGGATATGGCCCAATAACTCTTTAGGGGGAAGGCTAAAAGTCCAGCAGTGGAATGTTAAAAGGCTGATTATGATGATGATGAATACAAATTGATTCTAAAGATAAAGATTTTTTATTGCTTAAAAAGTAACACCTTAAAAATAATAATTTACTGTTGGTCCCCCATACTAGGACAAAGCCTGTCTCGTGGAGGCCATAAAACAAATTAACAATAAAGATACACTTATATTTGACGAAACTACGACAAGAACTCACAAGTAATAAGAAAATACTAAAAAGTAATATCGTTTGCCGCCACGGCACATGCTGTCGCCGTCTGCTATTGCTGCCTGCGATCTACCATCGCATCGGCGATTCGGCGATCGTCGTCGTCTGCGGAATTCCACCACGAAAATTCGGGATTCGGAAATAATTAGGATGTTCTAAAGGTCGACTGTTTTGCTAGATTGTCCTTCTAATATGAAACGCACTCAGCTCAATACAACATAAACTTATGTACCTACCTACTCATAAGTAAGGTACAATTCATTTTGTTCAACTAAAGGTGAAAACAATTATTATTACCAACAGATGGCCTGTCGCTTGTTTGCCACTAATTCTATATATAAAAAACTGGTTTATATTTAAAAAAAAAAGACTGCAAAATGTAGCCGACAGGCCTTTATTAAGACAAACACCGCGAGCTCACCTACTTTGCGTGTCAGTGGCCCGACATAAGTTGGATCAACGCTCCAACGTAACTCTAATAACTCTACCTTTGTTTGGCACGTGCACGTGTACTTGACTGCAGAATAAGTAATAGTACAAGGTTCCTTGAGGTCGCATGCACATGCGCATACGCAATGAGTTTTTTGCACACAAGTGATGACGTGGGTATTTTTACAAGCTTTTATGTTCCATGCAATGTTTGTATGTGTTTGTTGAGGTCAAATCTTGCAAGCTGAATTCGAACCATTTCCTCATATCCTACGGAGTTGAATTTTTAAATGTTGGTTCAATTTCGATGACAATACATTTTTATGGTAAGCGTAACATGAATCGACATCCAGGATTAGCTCTAGATAAAGCAACTCCAGAGAGAACTCTGGTATCACCAACTTTTATTATACTACTCTTTGATCACCAAGTTGAAGCTGTTGACGCGTACGTCTACCTATGACAAACAGTCGATCTAGGCAGGTCCAACTTCAAGAAAGAGGTCAATCGGCAAATCTAATCTAACTCGGCTGGGCAGCGTTCGGTAAACTTCGCGACGTCTTCTCGTCCAAAATACCTCAGTGCCTTAAGACGAAAGTCTTCCACCAGTGTGTGTTACCAGTGATGACATGCGGCACTGAAACGTGGTCTCTCACTATGGGCCTCATAAGCAAGCTCAAAGTCGCACAACGAGCTATGGAGAGGGCTATGCTCAGGGATTCTGTACGAGATCGAATCCGAATTGAGGAGATCTGTAGACGAACGAAAGTTACCAACATAGCCCACCAGATCAGTAAGTTGAAGTAACAGTGGGCAGGGCACATATCACGCAGAACAGATGGCCGATGGGGCTGAAAGGTTCTGGAATGGAGACCACGGACCGGTAAGCGCAGCGTAGGTCGTTCATCTACAGGATGGACAGACGACCTAAAAGAGACCGCAGCGAAACGCTGGATGCATGCAGGCTGCTTCCAACCGGCCCTTTTGGAGATCGATGGGGGAGGCCTATTTCCAGCAGTAGACGTCCTATGGCTGAAATGATGATGATGATTAGTTGGTAGATAAATAGAAGCTATTGGCTCCAGTCACCATTGCTGTTTTTAATATATATCAATGAACTACCATTAGTCACTAAACATCTCTGTGTCATGTTCGCTGATGATGCCACAATATATATACAACAACAAAATCTAAGTACAGGCGAATTAGAAGAAGAAGTCAATAAAACACTTAAAGAATTAGTAAACTGGTTAGAGTCCATAAACTTTGCCGTCAATACACAAAAAACAAAAGTTATGCAATTTCGAAACTATAAAACATCCCCTATTCAATTAAAAATTGTCAACAATAATTCAAACATTAATGAAATATCTGACACAAAGTTTTTAGGCGTCACTCTGGACAGCCATTTGAACTGGAAAACACACATTTCCAGTTTGAATACGAAGCTAGCTCAATATAGATATGTTCTGTCAACGTTGAGTAGCGTCACAAATAAAGACACTGCTAAAACAGCATACTACGGATACGTTTACCCTCATTTGAAATATGGGATTATTTTCTGGGGTAATTCTGTAGACGTAGAGTCCACTTTTATACTTCAAAAAAGCTGTATAAGAGCCATCTATAAATTACAAAGTGTAGAAACTATTCGAAATGTATTTAAGGAAAATAGCCTATTAACATTAACAAGTATTTATATATTAGAGATCTGTCTGTTTATCAAACAAAATAACAAGTATTTTTTTGAAAAAAAATCTACACGTTTTGAAAGTTTACGCCATAAGCACCAGCTAAAGATATGTATGCCCCAAGTAAATAACGCAATGTACCAGAAAAGTTCTTTTATAACAGCCATAAAAATCTATAATAACTTGCCAATAAATATTAAGTCCATGCATGGTAATATATTTAAAAACTGTTTAAAAAAATGGCTCCTGGAAAATGTATTTTATAATTTAAATGAGTATTTTGATTGTACAAGCCAATATAATCATTTATTTGGTTAGCTTAGTTTAAAGACTGACTCGTTTATAACTTAGGATAATAAGTTTCTCTAAAACTGTAGTGTATACCTAGTTAGTTAGTGTGATGTAACTGCTGATCTCAATAGTATCTGTATTGTTATCTTAGTTTCTAAAAGTAGGTACGCACTTATTTATTGTATGTCCGTAAGGATAGTGACTGTTGACACTTATAATAATTTTAAGACCTTTGTTAACACAGTTATCCACAATAAAAGTTTATTCTATTCTATTCTATTCTATTCTCACACAGTCTCTGACTAGTTCGAGAGTACTAAATATTACTATAAATTAAAAATAAATAAATATTCGGGACATTTTTGCACACACGTTCATCTGACCCCAAACTAAGCAAAGCTTGTGATATGGCTGCCAGAGACTGATATACATACATAATTATATAGTCTTAAATACATACTTAAATAGATATTAACAACCAGATATTATAGAACAAACACAAATGTTCACTACATAAATGTTTGTCCTAGGTGGGAATCGAACCCACGCCCCCTAGCTCAGAAGTTAGGTTCACTACTAACTGGACCAACGGGCTATCAATCATGGTTATGCACGAATAAATGATTTGTATTTGTAATTAATTTTTTTAAAGTCATTACTTAATGCTTTATACCTTCGGAACACTTGTGCAAAATTTCATGCTTCTAGAGCCAGCGCAGGTAAGGTTGTGCGATAAATTTAGTGGACTAGAAAATAAAATTATTTGCTATTGTAATATTTCTGCTATAATTTTAGTACTCGCACACTTTGTTACATACATATTATATTCAATAGAAAGGGCTTGATGTTATCTGTTACGAAATAATAATCATTATTCCATGGTCAGAACGCCCTACATAAGTATCAATAACATCGACGACTGCCGATAGACACCTCATTTTATAAATTTTTTTTATATTATTTTTTCTATTATAGATAGGCTTGCGCTTGGCCGCCAACTCGCCTGATGTTAAGCGATGATGCGGCCTACGAGCACGCTTGCCTAGAAGAAACCTATTCACTCTCGACTTGAAGACACCCAGATTGTAACTATCGGGGAACACCCACTCAGGCAGCGAATTCCACAGACTAGCAGTTCGCATAATAAATGTGGAATCAAAGCGCTTCGTACGGGTTCTCGGAATATCAACCATAAAGCGGTGTCGATTCTTCGTACCCACTCTGGCAGTCCGATAGAAAAATGGGCAGGAGGGAATCAAATCATGCAGTATGCAATATAATACCTAGATAAACTCTTTAGTTTTCAATTTTCCTTGACCAGAAATGTGTAAATGATCTAGGCCAGTTTTATTAAAAACATAGTAGTTTCAGCCATTATCCCACAGGAATCGTTAATTTTTCCGGGATAATAATTACAAATTTAAAAAACCAATTTCACAAAATTAGTAAAAAACGCAATTTCAGTTACTTGGATGACATGATTATAGTCACCCGAGTGATAAAATTTTCCAAAAAAAAAAAAAAACATAAATTTTTCCAAAATACAGAACCGGTATTGATGAAATTTCTACGGGACCAGTTTGAACGTATGTCCTTTCAATAAATAAAACTCATTTTCCAAATCAGTTCTAGTATTGAGGAGGGGTTCTCAATACTAGAACTGATAGTAGGTTTTTTTAAGTAGGTTAAAAATTTGTACATCTATTTGTTTTGTTGGTCTAAGCTACCTACACAGTCTACACACTAAATATCATCTAAATCCGTTCAGCCGTTTTGAGTTACACCAACATTACTCGCAGACTCATAAACTTTCGTATTTATAATATTCGTGTATTGTGCTTTGTCTCGTTTTACCGCGTAATATTTTAGATAGGCGAAAAGTAGACAAAACAATAAATGCTTATCTACCAATAGTAATTTTTTTTTTTAACTTTCGCGATTTGAACACGTGTTTTAAATGTTTATCGGGACTTAAAACATACATGAAAGGTACATATTTTACCTATATTAAATAATACGTGATAAGTAAAGATAAACATTTAAAACATGCTTATCTACCGTTTATTACTATGTGTCTGTTACAAGTTTTTTTGCGTTGACACCATGTGGAAACTGGGAAATCGCATGTGATTGCAGTCGCGTGCTTGAGCTAATAGTATGGCTACAAAAAGTTGGGAAGGTGAGATTTCCGGTCTACGCCACGGGTCGTCCATTCCGTAGTACAGATAAACAAGTTTATTCTTACGTTGCACAGGTATTTAATTGTTGATTAGTTACATCCATCATTTATTTTTTATTGCCTAAACGTATTATATATTTTATAGGTATATAAAAATGAAAGCTTTGAACTACTCGCTAACCCTATGGCATAGAGAAAATGTGACCAACCTATCATAGCCAAAAGTTAGGTTCAATTCCCGTCACAGGTCAAATATTCAAGCTGAAATATGTGTCTTTGTAATTAGATAATCGTGCTGCACCCTCGGTCACAACATCTTTATAAGCTTTTATTCAACTTGCCCTGTTAATATGTTCGTTTGTGTCTCGGAAAAGTCTTGCAACTGAACTTTAGACCAGTATCTTTTAATTTTTTATTTTTTTTTATTTTTAATAATAGGCTTTCGCTTGACCGCCAATTCACCTGATGTTAAGCGATGATGCGGTCTACGGTGGAGCACGCTTGCCTAGAAGAAACCGATTCACTCGTGAATTGAAGACACCCAGATTGTATCTATCGGGGAACACCCATTCAGGCAGTGCATTCCACAGACTAGCAGGTATCTTCAACCGATTGAGGTGATATTTGGCAAAATTACATAAGTATATGTAAGTTGGGTGACAATGCAATGTTATGGTACCATCGAGCTGGTCTGATGATGGTGACAGAAGGCGGCCATAGGAACTCCTAAACGAAATGACGTAGCCCCGTTGAGTTTGGGTTCGTTGGAATTGTCTTCCCAAGCACTTTGGTCCTAGAACTCCTAGATGATAAATTCAATTTAGCCGATGCTCCAAGATGGCGGACAAAATGTTCTTATCTACCATCATGTTATGGGTGAATGAAAGGGTTTACTGAGAAGAATACGAAAAAGCTTGTTTTTTTTTTATTAATAATTTTATTTATACTTTTACTGATTGTCGTGTAATTAAATTTTCTCTTCTAATGCGTTGGTTCTCACGTTGCATCTAACCTGCGCAACTAGAGATGTACACATCAGCAGCCATTAAGCGTCCACTGCTGGACAAAGGCCTCCCTCCTACAGCGGGGTGTTGCCGTAATTCCCACGCTTGGCAGGCGGCTTGGGGATCGCAGTACGTTCACCGTGTACTAATAGGACGCTGCTGCCCATCCTCCGGTGGTTCTGGTCGCAGTTTTAGGACATACCCGGGTCCGGTTAGGACATAACTAGAGATGTACGTATAATGCATATTGATTGATGATCATCATCATCACAATCAGCAGCATCATCATCATCAACATCATAATCATCCTCACCATCACCATCATCATCATCGCTTAACATCAGGCGAGTAGGCGGCAAAGCACAAGCCTATTTTAAATATATAAAAAAATGCGATTACCTTAAAATATATTTCTATAGAATAATGCCTATTCCGGTGTCCGCCAATTGGAAATAGAAATAAACTAACATATATTAATGTAATTGCTAATCATGGCAACTTCAATTTGTGAAATGATCAAAATAACGCTACAGGAAGTAGATAGATTACAATAAATACGATAAAATAGATACATTATTGTAAACTCAACCTACTTATGCATCTAGGTATCCGATTTACAATTTAATCGACAATTATGTGGCTTTTTGAATAGGCATGACGACTAATATTTTTTCATCATCATCATCATTTCAGCCATAGGACGTCCACTGCTGGACATAGGCCTCCCCCATCGATCTCCAAAAGGGCCGGTTGGAAGCGGCCTGCATCCAGCGTTTCCCTGCGGTCTCTTTTAGGTCGTCTGTCCATCTTGTGGGTGGACGTCCTACGCTGCGCTTACCAGTCCGTGGTCTCCATTCCAGAACCTTTCGGCCCCATCGGCCATCTGTTCTGCGTGATATGTGCCCTGCCCACTGCCACTTCAACTTGCTAATCCGGTGGGCTATGTCGGTGACTTTAGTTCGTCTACGGATCTCCTCATTTCGGATTCGATCTCGTAGAGAAACCCCGAGCATAGCCCTCTCCATAGCTCGTTGTGCTACTTTGAGCTTGCTTAAGAGGCCCATAGTGAGAGACCACGTTTCAGTGCCGTATGTCATCACTGGTAACACACACTGGTCGAAGACTTTCGTCTTAAGGCACTGAGGTATTTTAGATGAGAAGACGTTGCGAAGTTTACCGAACGCTGCCCAGCCGAGTTGGATTCGCCGATTGACCTCTTGAAGTTGGACCTACCTAGTTCGACTGTTTGTCCTAGGTAGACGTACGCGTCAACAGCTTCAAGAACTGAGTTTCCAACTGATACTGGGGTGGGCACAACATGGATATTTGACATGACCTTTGTCTTGTGCATGTTCATTTTAAGGCCCACCTGTTGGGAGACCCGGTTGAGGCCTTCGAGCATTATGCTGAGATCTTCCATCGATTCTGCCATGACCACAATATCGTCGGCAAACCGAAGGTGAGTGATGTACTCGCCGTTGATGTTGATGCCTAGTCCTTGCCACTCCAGGAGCTTGAAGGCATCTTCCATTGTGGCAGTGAACAGTTTCGGAGAAATAACGTCTCCCTGTCTCACGCCTCTCTCAATATTTTTTATTACCTCATAATAAATCTGATTATAATTAAAGCGTATCAACGGAAACATAAGCCAGAGTATAATTATTTAGTGGTAAAATTGTAATCCCTTTTTTCGTAGTGGGGTTGAAAAAGATATTATTATTGAAACTTATTTTAAATATAGTAATAGGCTTGCGTTTGACCGTCATCGTTTACCTTCCATCGTAACATACAGGGTGTGGCCTAATGAGTAGACAACCCTGTGCCTGCGGGGGTGGATATAATAATTATATAACCGTTAAAATAAATACAATTTGTGTTTCGTAAAAGTCATATAGTTTTCGAGGTTTTGGTAATTTTTTGAATATTTAAAAAAAAAAAAAAAACTCAAAAACCATTAGATGAAACTTTGGGTTATCATATCCGTTTTTAGGGTTCGCGACCTCAAAAGGAAAAAAGGAACCCTTATAGGATCACTTTGTTGACGTCTGTCCGTATGTCAGTCAGTCCGGCCACTTCTTGTTGACCTAGAATAATGAAATTTTACACGAAGCAAGGTCTCACAGCACATAGAAAGGGAAAAATCCGAAAGTCGATGATTTGAAGTTATATCTCATTAAAAATGTTTTTGCTGTTACAAACTTACAATTTTATAGTTGGTATGTATGGGAACTACAAATCAACTGCTTTTATACTGCTGCTGTTGTAGCTATTGCTGTTTGCCAACTACAAAGTTAAGTTTGTCAATCAATATTTCAACCTTTTTAACCTTTTTCATCGAGACTCGATTTCCGGGATGGATGAACTCTGTATATTTAATACATACGTATTAATTAAGTTTGTATGTAATCCACAGGGTGAGAGTCTTACTCACACTTCCAGTTTTTTAAATTCTAAACGATCATGATAGGTAAAGGGTTTATATACCTACTCATTACGCTACACTCTGTATATTTTGTACTTTGATGTTGAAGGTACCTACTAAAATAATTCTATTGAATTTCAGCTTATCAGCGGGCAATCTTCCATAGTTTTTAATAGGTTTTGTACATTTGTCAATATATAACCCGTGCCCGATACGCAAGAATGAATGAACATAGTGATACGTTTCCAAAAATACTATAAGTAATAATGAATCATTCTCGTAATACGTTACCTTATATATTTCTTGTTTACTTAACATTATTAACATTTACGTGTGTATCCGAAAAAGTAAGTCCCTTCCTTCCCTAAATCCAATTAATTTGGGAGTTAAAAATAATATTTTTTTATGTCAGTCCCATTGTATGAACTAATTTAGAAGACTCAAAATATTAACAAACAAATTAAGGATCCATGGTCACTTGTGGAGACTCGCATATCCGAACATCTCCCTGGCTGCGTCCGAATCGGGTTCAGCTAATAGTCTGTTTATTTTTAATTTAATTTATTTATTGAGATTAAACACGGTCAAGCCAATTACATTAGTATCTCACAATTCTCACAAAATAATAATTATGCATATCAATAAAAAATAAGAAAGGAATTAAATTAATTACAAAAACAAGCTCACAAAAAAATAAAGAATAAAATACAAATGTCAATAATTTTACAAATGTCAATAACAATTAAGAATAATTCAGTCAATAAATTACAAATTACAAATGTCAGAGAAAACAAAAACACACTAAAAGTCCAAATAATCATCAAAGTCAGAGTTAGTCTTATTGCATCTATCCCACTGGTCAATTAAACTTTCAGAATATGTTTGGAAAGATGCAATAAGGGTCTTCCATTTGTCAAATACAATGTCAAGTTCAGTGTTGGCGGTCTGTTAAACTGACCCTCGTCTAGTCTGTTCAGATGGTACGTCACTGCAAGTCTCCTCTCATGCTGGAGGCAGACATAATCCACCAGTAGGTGGTACACATCTTCTTCCACTTCCTTATGATTTAAACCACTACTGTGTTCGCATAACCTGAATTATTTTCAAGAATTATTTCATTTTTGTCTCCTTTTCTTTCATCCTCTTTCATTCTTCATTTTTCCTTGTTAAATATTTGTTTTCTTAATTTTGAATCTTTGTTCGTTTATGTTTCAGTTTCAATACATTAGCACAGAACACCCCAATGTGACGTACTTCAATCCAAAATACATGTCTTACGCAAACCTGACGTCCCAGCGATACGGACGCGACGATCCCTTCTACTACGTCGGACTTCATATGAACTTATTACGGTCCTGGTCATATAACGTCACGGTACGTCAATAATAAAGAATCTGACAGCATTCAACATTAATATTTCTTTATCAATATGCGGTCTTACTTCGAAACGTTACCTATGTTAAACAATGCTTAAAACTGCTCCGTCAACTTTTTAGTAATACAATGAACCTTTAAGTTCGTTCTTGCCTGTCCTTGCCTTCTGTCTGTCCATGTCCCTGGCCATCTTATAATCTTTTAGATCCTTTTAACTTCATAATTCTATATTAAGGTAAGCGCGTGAAACTTTGCACAAATACAGTTTTGGCATAGAACTCAATTTTAAAAATAAAATATAATTTGGTGTTTTAGGAGTGGCTCATGTACATGTGAAATGGGAATGATATGGATAACGTTGAATAGGTATTTTGAAAAGAAGGTAAATGGTTTGATAGGTTTGAAAAGCAGACAGGACTTGAGGAGACGCCCTCAGATTACGATCTGTGCCCGCTGTCGTTTATAAAAGAATTCTGAGAGAAAAAACTATAGAAGCATGAAACAATAGGTACATCAACGGCCAAAAATAACAAAAATGGTCTTAGTGCAGAAAATGTGTTCCGGCTTCTTAAAAATCTAACACTCACTTCTTTGCAAGTGCAAGGTTGATGTCGAGTTGACTGGACATGGAGGGTTCAGTCAAAGAGGCTTCGTTCCTTTGATTTTTACAATAACCAACGATTTCTAAACTATTAATGTGTCCACAACTAAGTGGCTTAGGCTACGGAACCCTACCATATGAGTGTCTCGATTTAACCGGTTATTTTCGTTTCATTTATTTATTCCAGGTGGACTTCTTTTTCTACGAGTGGCTTACAAATGTTTACAAACGAGGTTTCGTGGAGATGCACTTTAAAATTTGTGACCTGATACATAAGGATAAGTTTTTTGGATCAGCCTTGAGACAAGGCAAGTTTGCTCAGCCCTGTCCATTTCCAATGGTTCGTTACGTACTTTACTGTAATATATGATAAATTTTAGTAATGACTGCAATAGGTCAATTTGTTTATCATACAATTATAGTAATGTCTATCTGTTAACTATTTAAATTAATAAAATGATATCATAACGATTGAAATTGTTTATTAATACTTGTTTATATAAATTATATTTTACGGTATTTTTATACCATCTCTCTAGATTTGTACGCCCACAAACTAGGCAAAACATGATACAAAGTGACAAATATTTTAACCCACCTATTGTGCATGCGTTTTTAAATGTGTGTATGATTTATTTGTGTTTTGTGCAAATAAATTATCTATATATTTATATCCAATGATTTTGTTTATGACTCGATATATGGTGCCATATTGCGTTATTACTGTTGTTATTTATTTACAGGGAGAATATCACCTTTACAACATGACGATACCTGTAAAGCACATTCCCCCACACTTCCCCTTCAGAAAAGGACGAATCTACTGTAACATCACAGCGACTGATGCAAATGAGTTGATTATTCATGGACACATCGATATGGAGATCAAAGAGTTCAGTGCTAGGAGGAAGAAAACAAATTAAACATAATATACCTTACACTAGAACCCTAATTAGGTTAACTTGTTAGTGGAAATTGTCACGCGCGAAAACGAATCAACAATTTTATTTTAAGCATAGCTTAATTATCCTATCTAAGCAAGGCCGTACATGGCGTACCTTTGACAAATATACATGTCGTACCTGATCTAAGTAGCGTACATATTTGATTTCGAAAAACAAAGTTAATAAATTAATTGAAATTAAGATTATACAAACTTATTTATAGCTCGTAAACATCAATCAAATACTTCACCCTTCTGGGTTTCTTAGATCTGCTTAATTGTTTAAAAGCAGAGCACTACCGTTTAATGTCTGGAATATTTTCAGGCCTAATTTTATTCCAATCTAGCCGTTGAGGCGGGACATTTTTTTTACTGTCACATACATTGAGGACGCGTGAGGGATTTCGTTCAATTCGTATCACATGACCTGCGGAATAGTATCATAATATACGGGGTGTAAGGGGAACATTCTCGAAGCCAAAAGAAGGTATTTGCAAAAATTAAGGCTAAATTTAGGCTTTGGAATTGTACTCATCATTATGAACAACTTTTACTATGGGATCAGCCCTGAAATCGCGAAAAAAATATCAGCTGTTCTATAGAAAACGGTCATTGACACTCGACAAAATGTATGGAACAGCTGATTTTCGACGTCTTAAAGAACGGGACTGGAGGGAAAAGGGCGAGACGGACGTGGAGTGGATTATATCCTTAACAACGCGGACAAAGCCGCGCGGTCAAGCTATCATATAATTATAAACAAAATTTGTGGGCTATGGAATTCTAGCTTATTGATATGTTTTTTCTAGTTATTCTAATTATGCAATAATGCACAAAGTGCCCATAATGAACGATATAATAGCGCTCAATTTATTTTATGGAGTTACTTACCTATTAGTAGCGTCGCAACTACTGGCAGCGTTGGTAAAACTAGTATAATATCAAAATAGTTGATTAATAATGAAATTAAATATTATATTTCGTGTGTTTCTAACAATATTGGGCTCAGTGTCTGTTGCTGAGAGGGTAAGTAAACGAAAGGGTCAGCTCTGCTTGTTAGTTACAATTGTTTCAAGAGGTTTAAAGTTGTAAAAAATAAATATTAGGAATGGTGGAATGTTAGTAAGGTCTGCAATTGTATATTAATTAATTGTTGCTATATCCATACGAAAATAAGTTTTTTTTTTCAATAAGAAAACAAAGCTGTTCTTTACCCTAAACTTATCATAAGAATAAAATAAAAAATACAGGTTGAATTATAACATAACAACATATAAATGGCATCAAATATAATAATTGTAATTGTATAATTGTAATTGTATTTTTTTTCCTTTACTGGGCAAGTGCCTTTAACTAAACAAAATATAAGCTAAAACTAAAACTACAAATACAGTTAGACTGCTCATAGACCGTTGAAGGTCTAAAGACAATCCAAATGCTCAAGCCCACTACCAGTTGGCAGCGTACCCAGCATGCTGGCGGCATTACCACGTTGAATGGCAATGCTTATGCGTTGAGCCAGAAACACGCCAGCATTTTGGTCACGCGTCGCATTAACAGGCGCTCTGAAAGATTTTTGAAAATGAGGTGAGCTTCCGGTCCCCAAGGGCCTAATGTCTCGACCCCAAACGCCTCAAATATGTAACCACTGCCGAGGTTAGCATATTTGCGTCGCTTGTGCTGCTCTGCCGAATTGGCAGCCGCACCAGTCCTACCCTGTGTCTCAGGAAGATGTGACGGCGCCAAAGTATCGACACAAGTTGCGTCCCATACAAGGGGTTGCCCCAACCTCCAGGGCACAAGTGTCACACCGTCAGGCCTCCTTCCATCGTCGCGCGCAAGTCCACTTGGTTCGAGCACAGATATGACATTGGCGGTGGAAAGAGCCCTGCGTATGATGTCGTTCAGGCTAGTGTGTCGGCCAATACGACCAGCGCTTCTCGAGCAAGAGAGACCATAGTGACCGAGCTGGTCAACAGCAGTACCACACTGACATCGATGGCTCACAGCACCTTGCACCCAAGCGTAAGCTGACAGCTAGACGAAATGCGGTTGGATCTAAAAGGCTACCCGTGTTAAAAGAGGGCATGGCTTGCAACCAAAGTCCCGATTCCCAAACAGAGACAGCAAGAATACGAGCGCGATCTGCAACACTAGGACACATTAGTAGCGATTTCCGTGCTAGTTCGCAGATCGGCCGATCCCAGTCTCTGGGAAGACAACTTCTTGGGAAAATCGGTATTTGGACAAGCAAGCCTCCAAGCATTCATTGCCTCTTTCGAATGAGATACAACTACATCGGAAGGGCCTAAAGAGGGTGCAAGGATTTTTTCTATTAATTTACGAGTACTATGAAATGAGGTCAGGAATGCCGGTAACGAAACACTTGAAATTTGGCGGACCCCTAAGCCTCCTAACCTTACAGGTAGTGAGGCTTGTGACCATGTCCTGTCACTCAAATCAACATTCAAAACCGATATAAGAGTTTCCTTTACGACATTGTCTAAGCTCGAAAGGAGCTCACCGTGTTTCCACAGTGGACTACATCGTAAAGTGTACATAAATTTAGGAACAAACAAACAGTATCTGATAATTGTAAACGCCATATGGGCGTTAATTTTGAGTAACCTGTCGGAAGAATCCATAAAATTTTGAATTTTTTCCTTAACAAAAGGTGAAAAAGCCTTATCTAATATCGGTGAACCCAGGAGTCGGAGCGAACGTCTGTCCAATGATTTTATATTGGGAGCTAAATCATTGAATACCCAAACCAATATGACGAAATTCGTCTATAAGAATTTGTAAATCACTTAGAACAGTGTCAACGTCGCCTCCTAAGGTTCCGTCATCCAAGTACCAAACATTAAGTTTGGACTGGAGACGTTGAATAATTGGGTGAATAGCCAGGCTGAAAATGGCGGGACCGAAAGGATCACCCTGTTGACAACCGACAGATGATAAAAATACATTGTTTAGGTATGTCAATTTGGTGGGACTGCCATAGCATTGCCAGAGAAAATTTAAAAGATCAGGAATTTTATCTTTTACTTGTGTCAACAGGGCACCGCGATCGACCGAATTAAAAGCGTTTTTGACATCCACCTTTAGCAGCACCTCTCCGCAATTTTGATCCAGAAAAGTTCGGACAGAATGAACAGCAACCCCGCGAACCAAAACCAAGCTGTATTGGTTGAAAAAGGTTACTCAAAAGAGTGACCTTTTTCCTACAGCCTGCCTTGGCCGCGACGCGACGATATGTGGTGTCAACCGCAATAGGTCTGATACCACCGTCTTTTTTGATAAGTGCGCATAAATTAGCGCCATACAAAATTTCAATGACGTCATCACTGACCCGTCCAGATAACATGAGGTTTACCAAAGCTGTTAGGTCTTTTAACTCGCTAGCCTCACCACTACTAAAAGATAGAAGATCTTTTAGGTGTTGAGGCGTCAGACCATCTAGGCCTCCAGCTGAGCCACTCTGAAAAGATGTAACAGCCGCTGCAACCTCCTGGCATGTGGCTTCAATGGCAACGTCATCTGGTAGTGGTGGATCAGGGAGGTGGAGATTTGCCGCTGCAGGTGAATGTTTGTCACGTAGTGACTGAACCGTAACTGGTGTATAGGGGGCGATTGTGTCGCTAGAGAACAAGATATGTGCGGCGCCTTAGATATCGCCATCACTAATTTTGTTCTCTATTATTTTGAAATTAGTCAAAACGTCAGTTGTTTTGGAATTTAAATTATTCCGACTTTTGGGCGGATCAATATTTGCAATTGTATAATTGTAATTGTATAATTGTAATTGGCTTTCTCATCATTTCAGCCATAGGACGTCCTCTACTGACATAGGCTTCCCCCATTGATCTACAAAAGAACTGGTTGGAAGCGTTTTCCTGCAGTCTTTTTTAGGTCGTCTGTCCATCTTGTGGGTGGACATCCTATACGCTGCAAGTTTGCAATTTATGTGGTGGTACGGAACCCTCCGTGCGCGAGCCCGACTCGCACTTTGCCGATTTATTCATAATATATTTATGTACTAGCTGCACCCCACGGTTTCACCCGCGGACTAATGAAAAATAGTGTTGATGATGATGATGAAAAGTAGCCCTAGGGTAGGGGCCATACAAGTATTACGTAAGCAGATTTTTTACAATTATTTACCCCCCCCTTCTCGTTGTCAGCAAAAGTAAGCAAACCTCTTCCCCCCCTCCCATGCTTACGTAATCATAGACAATTTGTGGGTTGCCATTTGTGTAAAAAAGTAAATAATAACTGATGACGTAATCACGATATCGACCCCCCCCCACCCACAATGTCATCAAAAATAAGCAAAGCAAAGAACCCCCTGCCCCCCTCAAGCGCTTACGTATAATACTTGAACGGTCACTCTCCAGCCCTTGAACTATACCCATGCAAAAAATCAGGTCGATCCGTTGGTATGAAAGAGGAACGAACAAACCAACAAACTTTTCGCATTTATAATATTAGTATGATATATTTTATTTATATTACACGAGAATTACTCACGTAAGATTAAGCCGGTCACTCCGACTATAGTTTCAACCGCATTAAGCAGTCTATTTCAAGGTGAATGTATGCGCGCGGCAGCGTCACCTTGAAAAAGACTGCCTAATGCGGTTGAAACTATAGTCGTAGTGACCGGTTTAAGAGCCTCTTACACCAAATTTGACAGTTTTAAATCAATTTTATTCAGTTGAATTACAATATTTGAGCTGGAAAAAAATACATGTCACAGAAACATCTGTGTTAGAGTTTATGATTTGGTTCAAAAGACGATAGAATAAACTTGCCTCGATCAAAAAAATTTTTAAACAAAGTCGACTTAGTTTTTTTTTTCATTTTATGCTCTAATGAAAGCTCGTAGCAACCTGAAAATTGCTTGTACTGAAAGGCAATTTTATTTAAAAAAAAAATTATTTGGATTGATTTTTGATAGTGAATAGTGTCGTTTTTTAGTGAAATTAAAAGCGTAAAAAGGACGCGAGAATTTTGGCGCGCTGCGTTCAGTGCCGCGCCAGGCGTCATCGAGGTCGGACCTATGCTCGTTTTTGTCGTTGCACTCCCCCCGTGGGCGTCCTGACTCTAGCATGGCAAAAACATCGTCGCTATAACTTGGTGGCGGCGCTGAGGGAGCGTTTTGTTGCCTACGCGACTCGGATAACCGCCCGTTTATCTTACGTGAGTAATTCCCGTGTAATATAAATAAAATGTGTGAAAACCACGTCAGGTTCTATAATAGTATGATATATTTATGTATTTTTATATTTTTTTGTCTTTTCAGTTACAATACATAAGTACTGAGCGTCCCGAGATGACGTACTTCAATCCGAAATACATGTCATTCGCAAACTTGACGTCCCTGCGATACGGACGCAACGACCCCTTTTACTACGTCGGGCTTCATGTGCGCACTTTGGTGGTGATGTCCAATAACGTCTCGGTACGTTAAAGCCGCAGCACAGAATACATATAAGTACAATTACAGAAGTTTCACTCCGCAAAACAAAACAAATTATTAAAATAAGTAGCGACTCTTGCTACTACACAATGAGGTGTAATTCAGGACGTGCGAGCGCCAACTACCTACAGCTATATTAACCTAGAAGTTGCGTTGTCCGTCTGTCCGTCTGTCCATCTGTCCGTCTGTCCATCTGTCCGTTTGTCCGTCTATCCCTCTGTCCATCTGTCCCTCTGTCCGTCCGTGTATGTGATTTTGGGTGAATGTATTTTTGTATTTTTATTGTGAATGTATCGTTTGAGAGGACGGAAGCGGCGTGATGCTATTGTTTTAAAGTGTAAATGGGCATAAGCATAATATACTGACCATAAGCGCTAAGGCAACAGATATACCTCAGAGAATACGTCAAAATTGACGTATACGCTGTGTACGTACTTCTCGAATCCAAACTATTGCATTACACGCAAATGAGTCAGTCAAATGGACCCGGGTATGTCCTAAAACTGCGACCAGAACCACCGGAGGATGGGCAGCAGCGTCCTGTTAGTACACGGTGAACGTGCTGCGATCTCCAAGCCGCCTGCCAAGCGTGGGGATTATGGCAACACCCCTCTCTAAGAGGGAGGCCTTGTTCAGCAGTGGACATTTAATGGCTGATGATGTGTGTGTGTGTATTTTTGTATTAGCCCTAATGTAAAAACGTTAATACGTACAAGCTTCTAACTTGGCATAATTATAGTGCAAACTCTTAAGTATAACAACAAATAATAAAAAATGGCCAATTGCGAGTCAGTGAAATATTTCCTTATAATTGTGTTATACTCGAGCGCCTGTAGCAAAATAAATAACTGTGGCTGCGTAGCAATTGGTTCAAATATTTTAGAAGGCCTTGTAATAACAAGTAATTCGGTTACTTTGACGACCTTATTGTATTTTGTGGTGGTACGGAACCCTCAGTGCGCGAGCCCGACTCGCATTTGGCCGTTTTATCATTATTATTATTTATATTTGTTTTATTTTCATTTGATTAGATGCATTTCTATTTCTACGAGTGGCTGACAAATGTATACAAACGAGGTTTCGTGGAGATGCACTTTAAATTATGTGACTTGATACACAAGGACAAGTTTTTTGGGTCACCCATGAGACAAGGAAAGCTCGCGAACCCTTGCCCATATCCACCGGTACGTTGCAAGTCAATTTATATTGTACTAGAGTCTGGCTAATGAAAGTAGAGACTGAAAAAGCGCAGCAAAATTAAAAATATCAGCATTGGAACCTCAATTTTTTTTTATTTGTATATGTCGAATTTCTAGTGTAATTCCGCGTCTACGTCGTTTCGAGTACAATAAGGATTTTGGTTAAACTATTTTCTCTATAGATATTTGTGATTCTAATTTGAACCTAACCTGAATTTATATATTAATTACATAAAAGAACAAAATTACCCTAACCTGAAACAAAAAGTAATTAAATCTGTAACAAAAAATTCGTTATAACAATTTGTACTAATGAAATTAATTTTAAATAAAATATATGTAAATTTTGAAATTATTATGAAATTAATATAAATATGATTTAATTGAAATGTAATAAACAATAAATAAAAAAATAATAAAAAAATGGACTTCCGCAAAGTAACGCCTGATTCAATCAACTATATTTTTTTTTATAAAATTCCTAGAATAGTCGCACTTGATACTTGTAATTTATTAATTATTATTGCAACACAGTTAGAACGCAGTAATGTTTGTATTTCATATCAACTTTGGGGTTGCAATGCGGATTTTTTAAAAGTTGGTGCACTTTTTCAGTCTCTACTTTCATTAGCCAGACTGTAGCAGTACGCCGTTGTTTACCCGTTATCTAAAGAGACCATATTTAATACCAGTTATAGTAGGGTCAATTTAATAGATCACATTTGAAACTTCATCAAAATTCAACAAAGTTATCTTGTAACGAAAGAATAATATTATTTTTCCTATGTTAGAACAGTACAATTGCTTAAAATGTTTTAATGTTTTTTCAGTTAAAGTAGGTTAAAGTACATTATTTATTGTAACAATGACAAAAGAAGGCAATTATACCTTTTACTTTGACTTATAAACAAAAACAATTGATTGAAAGATGTCAAATACGATTTACATAATACGATTATGAAACACGATTTGATAAACATAAAGTTACCTACTTTATGTTTATCAAAGTTACGAGCTACCTCTAAACCAAAGTTTATCTAAATTATTATTTCAATCTTTATTGAGTTGAGTGGTAACAATCATACTAACACACGTACACACGATCTTTTACATATATAAACTACTAGCCGTTACCCGCGACTTCGTACGCGTAGACTATCATATAAACTTTCAACTCCCTTTTGTCCTCTTTAATTCACCCCTTTTGCAAAATCCTTTGTTAGTGGACCTCTACACTCCATAAGGAACCTACTTGCCAAATTTCAGCTTCGTAGGTAAAGTAATTTTCGAGATTTCGTGATGAGTGAGTGAATGAGTGAGTAGGCGAATTTCGCTTTTATATATATATAGATTGTGACTTGTTTAGTTTTTACTTTCAATTAGTTATAATTTATAGATGTTCATAGACATCGGAATTACTCACGTATGATTAAGCCTGGTTACTCCGACTATAGTTTCTACCGCATTCGGCGGGATTTTTCAAGGTGAAAGCGCGCGCGGCTGCGTCTTGTTTTGACACTATAGTCGGTGTAACCGGCTTAATCATACGTACTCAATTAAGACACGCACACACACATACACACACTAACACATATACTACGCATACACAACACAAATACTTAATCGATACATCGAATCATTGCTTGTTTAAGGAAATCTTTCATTGTAACTATGAATTTTGTACAGTTTCGAAGGTGGGCGTTGTTACCTGCGACACAGTTCTCGAACTACTGTAGGTAACACCGTTCCTATTGTTTATAATACCACTGTAATTTTTTCCAAATAAACATTTTTATTATTATAAGATTAAGCCGGTTACACCGACTATATCATAAAATAAAATGCGTGAACACCACATCAGTTTCCATAATAAAATTGTTTTTATGTTTGTTTGTTTTTTATACAACCTATTTAATTACAGGATGATTACAGCTTATACAACATGACGATACCAATAAAGCTCATTCCCCCCCACTTCCCCTTCAGGAAAGGGCGCATCTACTGCAACGTAACGGCAACTGACACTAATGAGTTGATTGGTCATGCACACATCGATATGGAGATCAAAGAGTTGAGCACTAGGAGGAAAAATTATAATTAAATATTACATTCAGTTCAGAAAACAAAGCAACCACAAAGTTTCTGAAATGACTGTATTTTTACAGTCATTTCAGAAACAGACGTGCCGGAGAGAAAAAATATCTTTCTCTCCCGTTAGTTATACGGTAGTCCGGCTTAAGAAAATGGACTAGCATAGAATCCATCATGTGATTTACAAAGCGTAGCAGACCATCTGACAAATAGTATGTAGCCTTTGGAGCCTTTTACATGCCCCTAGTACATTAAAACAGTGTACAACCCTGCAATTTGCTGTCCTGTCAAAATATATAATATGTTTTGTTCTGGTAACAATAATGTAACATGTTCACCGCTAAAAAAGCCCCATTTGTTGTGGCTTCTCACTTTCAAAACACTCCCCTCAAGGTTTCAGAAAGCATTGGAATCCTTGGAGTCGACATTTCTACGAATGTACAGTTCCGCGGTCATATCGCAAGTAAGGCCAAGCTCGCATCTAAGAAACTTGGTGTGCTCAATAAGGCGAAGCGGTACTTCACGTCGAGACAAAGACTCTTGCTTTACAAAGCGCAAGTCCGACCTCACATGGAGTACTGCTCCCATCTTTGGAACGGAGCACCCAAGTATCAGCTTGACCCACTTGATGCATTACAGCGTAGAGCTGTCAGAATTGTCAACGATTCCAAGCTCACTGAACACCTAGAGGCGCTCAGCATGCGCAGAGACGTTGGGTCTCTCTGTATCTTTTATCGCATTTACAACGGGGAGTGTTCTGAAGAACTATTTGATCTGATGCCGGCGTCGCGGTTTTACCATCGCACTAGCCGCCACCGCCTGAAGGCTCATCCACACATAATAGATCAGTGGAAATCGCACACTGTGCGTTTCACACGTTCCTTCTTGCCTCATACCTGCAAAATGTGGATGTACCTTCTACGGTGTTTCCGAGAAGCTACAACATGGGGTTCTTCAAAAGGCGAGTTAATCGAGTTCTTAAGGGTCGGCAACGTATTTGTGATGCCTCGGGTGTTACAAGTATCCATAGGCGACGGTGACTGCTTTCCATCAGGCAGCCCGTCTGCTTGTTTGCCACCTATGGCATAAAAAAAAAATAAAAAAAAAATGTTCCTAAATAGGCATGATGCTTATATTATAACAGCAGTGGACGTATTCTGGCTGATGATGATGATGAATATTTAAGAAACGTTTGTGAAAAGTATCTTAAAAGCCATGGCGGCAACTGGACATTTATGTACTCACGTATGTTGGTCTCTGTTACGCTTCGGTAAACATTTCAGTGGGCTTACTCTTGACACTCGATTTCAATCGTAGTTTGGGATTGGGATCGAAAACATGCCATTTTGGTACTATAATAACTAGCGTATTATATATAACTAGCGACCCACCCCGGCTTCGCACGTAAATTACACCCGTGCCGAAGCCGGGCGGGCGGGTCGATAGTAATCATATAACTTTGATTAATTTGATAATATAATGGGTAGATATAAACCGGAAATCAAGATATAAAATATAACGGGACGTCCTGATAGAATTACACCAATTTCTTCGCACCGCGAACTTTCCACTTCTCATCTGCATTTAAATTATGGATTTAAATAAAACCGGTAGTAAAGCTAGAGTCGGATAAAATGGGAATAAAAAACCGGGGTAGAAACCGGGTATAAAACTTGGCAAATCCCCTTTATGGCACTAGCTGGGGTTGGTTATTTAATTAATTTTAAATTATTCCTGATTTTATTAACGCCGATGCTAAGTTACGAAGCATTTTATATCAGTGCTGTGCCGAGCGACCGCTTGGTGTCTCGTATTCGTCACAGTAGAAGAATTGTGTTTTTGACGATTAAACTAGCAAATTTTTATGAAACATTTTATAATAGTTCATTGTATATTCTCTCCGTCTCCGTCTTAGTCCTAAGGATTGTTCAGACGCAGCAGCTGTGTTGCGTCTGAAGAGTCCATCTCATGTTTAGTTATTTTTGTTCTTTTGTTTTAGTTTTTAGTAAAATGTTTTGCCATCTTGGAGGTGCCCATCAGCAAGCTCATTGCTATGTGGATGGGTACTTTCATCACGTTTGTCTCATTTTTTTTTGTGTACACATGTTTTGGGTGACAATCCAGTTCAGATTTTTGTATGTATTTATTTAAGGATTTAATTGATTGTTATCTGTTTTGTGTATCTAAATAAATAAAATAAAATATATGGCGTTTAATTTTCATACTGCGCTTAGTAGGCTTAAAAGTTAGCTTTTATGCGACTTTGACCCTAAGGTTCTCAAATTGGTCTGTTTTTAATGTAAGTCAGAAGACGTCCACTGCCAAAAATAGGCCTCCCCCTTTAATCTCCACACTGAACGACAGCCTGTCTTTTGCATCCACTGGATGCCCGCGACTCTCACAATGTCGTCGGTCCATCTAGTAGGCCTCCTACGCTGCGTCTTCCGGTTCGTGGTCTCCACTCCAGAACCTTTCTTCCCTTATCAGTTATCGGTTGTTCGAGCAATGTGGCCTGCCCATTGCCACTTCAACTTGCAAATTTTAACAGCTATACTTCGGTGACTATGGTTCTTTGGCGAATATCCACGTTCTATCGCACAAAGAAACTCCGAACATAGCTCTCTTACCCTTAGTTTTTGGACTAGCTCTAGTTATACGTACAATTTTGTTCGTGCGCCTGTTTATTTAGCAATAGCAATAATTTTTAATTCGGTTTTTTATACTGATAATTATTTGTTTTATTTTACTAACCTAGTCGTTTGCCTAATCAATGACATAGCGTTCTAATTCTAATTTATTACCAGCCGTGTATCTTCCGTCCATTTCCAAAGCAGTTGAATTTAACAGATCGAATCCCCTACATAATGAGATGGACAATTGGACACATCCAATTCCACCGTAGGTACTGGCGGGGAAAAGGCCCGGACAAGCGAGATGGCCCAGTCATTATGGTGGCTAGATTTATAATCTATACTAACAAGGCTCCTCAACATGGAGTATTTATTTTAGTACAAAAATAATAAAACATGTGATAAGTGAATGAGTCTTCCATTGAAGCAAACTGACTGAGTACCTCATCAAGTAAAACAATCGGAAATGTTTCGATACAAAAACTCAATCTATGCCCGATAGGGCGACGTCCCCTCTGTCGTAAAAACAGGAACGAACTCTATGCAGAAAAACATGACTCATTCACACGGGATTAGGTAATTAAAGCACCACTTTCATTCATCAAAATAATGTATTCTCATAAATGAACAAAAAAAAAAAACTACGCTATTTGTTTTGTTACAAAATCAATGGATTTTATAAATTACTGTATCTGGTTAAAAAAAGAAACATTCCCCTCTCGTGTGAACAAAGGAAGCAAAATTACAGGCATTTTTTTAGAACGGTACGTAGGTAAGTACCTGCCTACTTATCGTGAACTAGCGGTCTGCCCCAGCTTCGCACGGGTATAGATTATAGCCTATGTCACCCGGGGATAGTGTAGCTTCCCGTCAGTGAAAGAATTTTTCTAATCGGTTCAGTTGTTTCAGAGCCTATTCAATGCAAACAAACAAACAAACAATCAAATCTTTCCTCTTTATAATATTAGTATAGATGCAACATTGATGGAACAGTGATTGGGGTGGAAATGTAAACTGTTATTTCCTGCAAACCTGCTTAACGGAAAAACAGTCAGGTAAACTTAGAACACTTTTTTGTGAATTTTGTACCAGAGCAGACATCCATCTGTTTGAAAATCAATGATTATTATCAACGTTCATTTTTAATTTCACCTTAGTCCGGTCCTGTCCGCCAGCAGTGCCAGAATAACATTTGCATCTAAATGCTGAAACCAAGACGCTCATAAACTTGCCAATAACTGGGAACAGTACTTTTGAATACCGGGATTTAATAATACTCTAATGATTTGGTTTGCGTGAACACACGCAAGGTTCTTCAAACATATAATATAGTTGTTGATAAAAATATGTCATATAAAAATATATATATATTCTTTAAAAAATTAACGGGCGGTTATCCGAGTCGCGTAGGCAACAAAACGCTCCCTCAGCCCCCGCCAAGTTATAGCGACGATGTATTTTACAATGCTATTGATTTAAAACCGTCAAATTTGGTATAATTAAGACATTTATTCTGAAAACCCGTACGAAGCGCTTATAGCTAGCGCTGCTAGTCTGTGGAATGCGTCGCCTGAATGGATGTTCCCTAAGCTCTTTGATGTTCCCGATAGTTAAAATCTGGGTGTCTTCAAATCGCGAGTGAATCGATTTCTTCTGCAAGCGTGCTTCATCGTAGCATATATAAGATTATTGTCCGTCGTAGCCCGCATTATCGAAAGTTGGCGGTCAAACGCAAGCCTGTTATAAAAAAATGCGGTGGAAAAAATGCAACGCGTTGAATGCTGTTTTTTTTTGGCTATTTGGATTGTCTGTAGACTTTCAGCACTCTATATATGTAGTATATGTAGGTAACTGTTTTTTGTATAATAGGGTAAGTAGTTTAGGTTTTTAATATTAGTTACCTAGTATTTAGTTCAGTTATAAAGACACTTACCCGATAAAAAAGCTAAGTTCATAATGTGAACTGTGTTTTTTTTTGTACGTACGTTAATCGTAACCAGCCTTTTAACAGTCCAATGCTGGACTTTTAGCCTACCCCCTAAAAAGGGTGATTGGGCCATATCCACCACGTGCCCAGTGCGGGTTGGTGGATTCACATACGCCATTGAATTCCTTCTCCGTACGTATGCAGGTTTCCTCACGATGCTTTCCTTCACCGAAAAGCCAGTGGTATGAAAAGTACGTACGAAATATACGTACGTTACATTCCTAATAATTAGCTATGCAAAGAAAATTTAATAAACAATCTTATTTTAAAATAAAATATAATTATAAAATTGATAACAATAAATTATGTTTTTTCCCTCTACAATGAAAATTTCTGTAATATTGTATATGGAAATAGGAATTATAAATTCGGTGGTGGGCTTGAGCATTTAGATTGTCTTTAGACCTTAAACGGTCTATGGGCAGTCTAACTGTATTTGCTCGGTTCTTTCTTAGATCTGAAAGTTGGAGTAGGTAGAAATATGAATGGAAACATTCTATCACTTTTAATACGTTTTTGAACATGTAAAAAGTTTTTTGATATATACGAAAAACATCAGTTTGATATCAAAAGAAAATGATTTCATTCGGCATTTGCTATTGAAGCTATCACAGCTAGTTGGAGCAAAGAGTTACAGCAAAGTTGGAGTATATACATTAAAAAACGCATCGTAAATTCTATCTATCCAGTTGTTTGCATGTAAGAGATCGCTTTTAGCGATAAGGCGGCCACTTATGGCACTAGATTAAAATACTTTATCTTTAGATATCAAGTTTCTTTATCAGTAGCTTTTATTTCTGGTGTTATAAAAAGTTATAAAGAGTTTCTATCCAGTATCGATGTCTCTACAAGACACAGACAAGGTTGTCTGTCCAAAACCTGTCTTATTTTGACAAATTACAATTATTTTAAACATCATTAATCTATTCCAAAGTTTCAGAAGCTTCGGTTAAAAGCATTAAACAATTTAGCAGTGGAACCACAATTTCATTGTGAATATTTCGGGAGAATTTCTCTCTTGTCTCTGCGTTTCTTAAATTGTTAAGTTTATACACATTAATTTGTTCAGGAGAGTAGATAATTAATTTATTGTCTCTTTATTAAGCAAAATGGATTTACAAATGACAATTTCATCATTATCATCAGCCAGAAGACGTCCACTGCTGAACATAGGCCTCTCTAGGATAGCCGCGACTTTCACGATGTCGACAGTCCATCCAGAGGGAGGCCTACCTACGCTGCGTCTTCCGGTTCGTGGTCTCCACTCAGGAACTTTCTTTCCCCATCGGTTATTGGTTCTTCGAGCGATATGGCTTGCCCAATGCCATTTCAACTGCAAATTTTTTAATAGGTGTGTGGGTGACTCTGGTTCTTTGGTGAATATCCACGTTTCTGATTTTATAGCGCAAATTAATAAACTCTGAGCATAGTTCTCTCCATTGGCCACTGTGTGACTCTGAGTTTCTCCAAAAAGGGAAATAGTTAATGACCACGTCTCAGACGTGGTCTGGCGCACTGGCATGCGCCAGCTAGACACTGCACGCACGTTCGCCATCGCTTTTTTTAGGGATCGCCTTGTCACTCCCAACGTATCAACTTCAGATTAGACAAATAAGGGAGATATGTCTTAGTACAATACAAGTTCGTGTTCAAATGTCTCCATTTTACATTAAAAAAGTTACAATACCGCCTAAACAGTTTAACGCAAAACTGAGTACTCACAGTTTTTGCTGAAAAATTTGCAATTGGCTATTTATTCCGGTTCGATAGATAAAGCCGTTAAAAAGTAGGACAGACAGATAAACAAAAAGACAGACAGGCTTAATAGTAGGCTTAGTAATAGAGTCCCGTAAACACCCTTTGGGTAAGTAACCCTAAAGAGTACAGACGAGTTTGAACCTTATTTTTTTGAAGTCGGAAGAAAATACAGCAACTTTGATGTTTTAGGTATACTAAAATAAACTAGACCGATAAACAAGCATCGTGAACATTAACCCTGTGGAGTCCTCTATGACCTCCACATATCTTAGAAGTTTGGAACAACAAAAGCTCTTTAAGCAAAATTACAGACGCGTAAAAACAGGAAAGGTCCGAGACATAACGCACGCTCGTTCAGAATAAAAATACAAATCAAGGATAGCCCTGCGGCGATGCTCGAAGTTCTTCAGAACTTTGTGATATTTCAATATTCGAGAAAATTGCAAGTTTTCCACAAACAAAGGGGAATTTTCTTCAATGCTATGCTATGTAATGTAACCTGTAACTCATTTATATTGATTTATTCTAATTCATTGTTTAACTGTTTTTTTTTACTGTACATAATGTTTATATTGAATTATTCAGAAATAATAATAATTTATCTTCAAAATTACAAGCATTAAGGTGTAAGCGCGCGCGATATTTTATGTACTATATCCTGTTTGGACCTCAAGATACAGGCTTTGCCTTGTTTGAGACCCTCAGGCCATTATGTGAAATAAATAATTTTGTATTTGTAGTAAGCATATTATAGAGCCGTGGTAGCCCATGTGGGAGACCTCTAGACTTGAAAGCGTGAGGTCGCGGGTTCAAACCCCGGGCCCGTACCAATGAGCTATTTGGAGCTTATGTACGGATTTTCATACCACTGGCTTTTCGATGAAGGAAAACATCGTGAGGAAACCTGCATACGTACGGAGAAGGAATTCAATGGCGTATGTGAATCCACCAATCCGCACTGGGCCAGCGTGGTGGATATGGCCCAATCACCCTCTCGGGGGTAGGCTAAAAGTCCAGCAGTGGACTGTTAAAAGGCTGATTATGATGATGATGAATACAAATTGATTCTAAAGATAAAGATTTTTTATTGCTTAAAAAGTAACACCTTAAAAATAATAATTTACTGTTGGTCCCCCATACTAGGACAAAGCCTGTCTCGTGGAGGCCATAAAACAAATTAACAATAAAGATACACTTATATTTGACGAAACTACGACAAGAACTCACAAGTAATAAGAAAATACTAAAAAGTAATATCGTTAGTAATTTTTAAACTTTCGCGATTTGAACACATGTTTTAAATGTTTATCGGGACTTATCACGTACGAAAGGTACATATTTTTACCTATATTAAATAATACGTGATAAGTCCCGATAAACATTTAAAACAAGTAATATCGTTTGCCGCCACGGCACATGCTGTCGCCGTCTGCTATTGCTGCCTGCGATCTACCATCGCATCGGCGATTCGGCGATCGTCGTCGTCTGCGGAATTCCACCACGAAAGTAAAAAATCGTTACAAGTATATATTTTTTCAACCCCCGATAAAAGAGCTGATAATCATAAAACTGCTGAATATATTTTCTTGAATCATTGCTAAATACACTCTAGACCAAGTCACCTATCAAAAAAAAAACTTAATCAAATTTGGTTTAGCCGTTTGGGAGCTACAATGCCACAGACAGACACACAGTAATACAGATCCACACGTTAATCTTATAACAATCCTTTTTTGCGTAACATACACAAAGCAGTCAAATTCAAAAAACTCCTCTTTTGAAGTCTGTTGAAAATTGCATCTATATAATTTATATCTATATGTTATGTTGTCTGTAATGTTTCGCTACTTATTAGGCACCTCGTACTTATAATGCATATAGGGTATTTTTGATAAAAGTGTAACTGGATGGTTTTGATATAATTAGATTATTTTTGATTTTGTATTTTGGAATTACACCTACCCACCGCGGGAAGAAGTCGGCTCCGGGAATCAGGTTTTCTTGTCCGGAGTACGACGCATTATAAATTTTTTATCCACAAAATGTTTATCCAAATATACTTTTTATTTATTTATTTATTATCTTTCATCTTTTGAAGAGGTTCTATTCAATCTTTTCAACTACAAACATACAACGCAACAGGCTACATTTCACTGATACGTGGGAAGTAGGGATAATGAACCGAGTTTGCCCAGAGATGATCCTTAGGGCTCCATTGTGGCCCTGAAGCGTATGATGGACACAATGAGGGGCCAGTGTGTACTCATCATAACTCATGCAAAACGATTTGTGACAGAGGGTGTTAGGCTGGTTTTAGAGCGGCGACTTTGTTGCGATTAACGTCAGGCTGTAGACTAGCCATAAACAAAACTTCATGATGATAGTCTAAAACGACACCAAAAAAAAAATATTGTTTGAAAAAAAAATTGAGTCTTAGTGCCATCCTTTATTCACATATTGAACTGAAAAGATGCATATTTTCATATTTTTAGTGCTGCACGAACAGTTAAGAGCTCTTAATTCACATTTTTTTCATGAAAAGGGCTATGAAAACTGGATTTTTGGCGCTGTGATTCTATAAAATTTCAAACATTGAAAGATCTATAGGAGATTCAATTGCTGTAATAAACTTATCTATATTTTTTGTTCTGATCTTTCCGGGTACCCAAGATACAGGCTTTGCCTAGTTTGGGGCCCAATGCAGACTTCTTTTTTGTATTTTTTCTATATTGTATGTCTATTAGGAATTTTATGTGCTGTTCTTTCGGAAATATATGATTTATGATTTATTTTATAATGAAAATAACGGCTTCAAGTTTTGGAAAAACTCAATAACATAACTTATTACCTTTATTTAATTTAAAAAAATACTTACAGTTTTTCGTAAAACTCTAGCAGAGAAAGTTTCAGAGTGGAATTCGTTAAATTAATGACATAAATGAAACTATTTTAATTTTATGGTTTATCTACTTATTTATTCGTCTTGACAATTAAGGCCTTATTTTTTAGATTTATGGCCGAAATCCAGTTACCTAAAATGTAACGATTGCATTTTGTAATACCGCTCTTAAGTTTAGATAATCATACAGTAGACTATATCCAAAATATTTATTATATTTTATTTTATAGATGTCCTTAGCGATACAAAGAATATATTTACTGTATTACATTTTCACTACTTAAAAAAAGGTAAACCTACGCCTGTTTCGAAATAAGAAACCTTTTTTACCAGAGTTTCCTACACGATGTTTTTTTACAAATTTTCCTTACTTTTCTTTATCATGTGAGTTGGCGGTCAAACGCATGACTATCCCTAATAAAAAAAACTTTTCCGAAATAAATAATCGTGTGTCCTCGTAAACACGCACGCGCTTTGTCTTCGTTGCCAAATACCACTGACGTTCACCTAAGAGGTTACAATTTTTAAAGCTTCCAACCTTCTTGTTAAAATTACAAATTCAACTGAAGCAACTAATCGGCATTCTGTAAACCGCCTGTTTCTAAAGTGACCTACGTTTATTCCCTTTGTGATATTATGAATTCTTTCCCAAGCATGAACATCTTTTGAATATCTCTCGGGTTCAGATACAAAAAAAATTTTGCAAACGAAATTTTGTTATGGCAAAAGTTAAGAATAATAGATGTAAAGATGGCTGTTTCCTAAAACAAATCTCCCGAAGCTTTTGTAAGATTTTATCCTTATGGAAACATCTGTTACCTTCCGAAATGATTCATTAGTTGAAGTAATTAAAGTATAAAATCGTCGTCCCGTTTTAATTCTTCCCTAAAAGCCTTAAAGGGGACAATGGCCCTCGGAAACAAATAAAAATTTCGTTTACAATAAAAATGTATTTTCTTCTTTTTAATTTTCAGTTATTGTTTGGCCGGACTTCTGTTCATTGTTGAAAGTTTTTATTATGTCTGGAGTGTTTTTGTGCGGACTAACAGTGTTATGGCCTTGTTTGAGAATACTAGGCTTCAGTATTTGCCAAATTATTTCCTCTTTTTTGAATACCGCTGGACTTTGATGGGTTTTGCATAAGTGCAAGTACCATTCTCAAGAATAAAAATAAAGGCCCCAGGGGGTTAGACAAGACCCGTTTTTTGTTAGCGTTAACGGCTGCGGAACCAAACATTTTTCCGCAGGCGTTAACGCTAACAGAAAGTGGATCTTGTCTAACCCCCCCAGGTCTTACGGCTAACTCTAAACACCGGCTCGAATTAGCGCAGTTCGGAAAATCACACGAACGTGAACCTTAATGCACCGAGATACGGTCACGGTTGCGCAACCTTTCTCATCACCTAAACAGAATCGCCTAAAACAGGTAACCGTAAGGCCCCCCTGATGTCCGTAAACAAAATTCATCATGTACAAAATGTCATTATTACCAGTGAAATATTGGTCATTACAGTTTGGCACAAATCTGTCGAAATTCGTCATTTAATTACGAAAAGTGTGAATAGGTATCACTAGGTAGAAGGTATATCTTTAGAAATCTATGAAGGTAAATAGCGTGTAGCAATTAGCATTTTATTTTATTTTTATCATCGTAGCAGTTTTAATTATTAACTGATTTAATAATAAGCTAGAGACAAAGGGGCCATTTAAAATATTCTACTTATAAACAACAGAGTACATTATATGAATGCTAAAACATGTGAATAAAAAATATAGATGTAGAATATTACTAGAACAAAGAAAAAAGCAATAGAATCACATTTGACAGAATGTCACGGCAATAAACAAATGGCAGCCTTATCGCTATAAAGCATCTCTTCCAGGCAACCTAAAATACTAACTTGGATATTCTTTTGTGTAAATTTTCACACTGTAACTAGTTGAGAGTGTTTTGTACCTTCATAACCACCTGATTATGCAGGCTAAGGTAGGGTGAGTATACCTACCTATTAGTGGGTATAAGTGTACGGTGTTGTGTGTTTTGGTAGAGCAAATCCATTATCCAAATAAATGCGTTTCCTCCCCACGTACAAGGAAAAACAGAACACGGCCGAGGTGTAATTGCACTAGGCTCTACGCCGTCGTAAGAGGCTACTAAAAGGGGGCACCTGGGTACGGTGTGGCAAAAGTTGGGGCTCAGAGCCCCAATCACACAAGAAAGCCCCAGGAGAGAACGACAACGTTGTGTGACCGACATTGTCGTGGGCGGTGTAACTGGCTAACAGAGTGTCAAGACTCGATACACGCATATCATCATCATCATCATCAGCCAGAAGACGTCCACTGCTGAACATAGGCCTCCCCCTTTAACATCCACACTGAACGACAGCCTGCCTTTTGCATCCACTGGATGCCCACGACTCTCACAATGTCGTCGGTCCATCTAGTGGGAGGCCTCCCTACGCTGCGTCTTCCGGTTCGTGGTCTCCACTCCAGAACCTTTCTTCCCCATCGGTTATCGGTTCTTCGAGCGATGTGGCCTGCCCATTGCCACTTCAACTTGCAAATTTTAACAGCTATGTCGGTGACTCTGGTTATTTGGCGAATATCCACGTTTCGGATTTTATCGCGCAAAGAAACTCCGAGCATAGCTCTCTCCATTGCCCGCTGTGTGACTCATATGGTACACGCATATGGTAGGGTTCTATTTTTCGTAGCTAAAGTCATAGAATTGTGGTCACAATCATCATAGTTCAGAAATTGGTGGTCACAGAAAAATTCTTAAGAACGAAGCTCTCTGGACAATCTAATTTTAGAGGTGCATCATACCAACAGTATCTCTTCTCTTCTCTATTCTCTATCTTCTCTATCTCTACATAGTATAAATTAAAGTCGCTTTCCGCGTCTGTCTGTATGTCTGTATGGCCGCTAACTCCTCCTAAACTACGCAACGGATTTTTATGCGGTTTTCACCATCAGTTAGATACATTTTCACGGAAGGTTTATATATATAACTAGCGACCCGCCCCGGCTTCGCACGTAAATTACACCCGTGCGAAGCCGGACGGGTGGGTTGCTAGTATGTTATATACCTACTTTTTATGATTTATAGACCAGGGTAATTTTTTTATTTTTTTTTATAGTCGGATGAAACCGATTGGAAAAGGAAGAAAATATAACAAAAATTATAGGAAAAATAATTTACGGGCGATCTGAGGTCGGTAAGTAGGGGGAAGGGAGGAGGGGGGTTTAAGGGTAGGAAGCCAAGAAACTCGATTTCCGGCAAAACTACAAGTCCTATGGAAAAAAGTTAAATGGCAAAGTTATAGGTAATAAAAATATCTACAACTTTTGTTTGCACACTTTTTTTACATAGCCTCAAAATTTATGTGATAAATTCAAATAACCAAGTTTTTGGTTTTATATTTTACAAAAATAAAAATAAAAACACGAAATTTTGTGAAAACTTACCTTTTTATGTCAAAAATACACATGTGGCACTAGGTCGTAAGTGTTTTGAATCTGTTTCTAATTTTTATTTCTGGTGTACACACAATAATGAGTTTATGTATCTAATTATTTGTTAATCATCATCATCATCATCAGCCAGAAGACATCCACTGCTGAACATAGGCCTCCCCTTTAACCTCCACACTGAACGACAGCCTGCCTTTTGCATCCACTGGAGGCCTTTTGGAAAAACTCAGAGTCACACAGCGGGCAATGGAGAGAGCTATGCTCGGAGTTTCTTTGCGCGATAAAATCCGTAACGTGGATATTCGCCAAAGAACCAGAGTCACCGACATAGCTGTTAAAATTTGCAAGTTGAAGTGGCAATGGGCAGGCCACATCGCTCGAAGAACCGCTAACCGATGGGGAAGAAAGGTTCTCGAGTGGAGACCACGAACCGGAAGACGCAGCGTAGGGAGGCCTCCCACTAGATGGACCGACGACATTGTAATTATTTGTTAATACTTAGGTGATATTCACTTTTGATATTCACACTTGATATTTATTCTATTTCATTTATTATTCTGCTTATACTATGTTTTGATAACACAATATCGCGATGCGACGCACTTGATATCCTAGTGCAGTATTACCCTAAATGTACGGCTCGAGCAAAAAGCTTACAAACCTAATAATTCAATACATTACGACGATTTCACGGCGTTAACCCGTAATGCTTGCATTGTACCTGGGGAATGTATTAAAATACGGGGTTTTGATGGCTTATTTTGTAAACATAAGTACAGTAAAATTGCAAGTAAGAGTGAATCGGTTTCTTCTAGGTAAGCGTGTTCCATCTTAGACCGCATCATCGCTTAACATCAGGTGAGTTGGCGGCCAAACGTAAGCATGACAGTTTTATATAGAACAGCAGATATTTTTTCGCATTTTCAGGGTTGGTCCCATTGTAAAAATGTTTATAATTATTATAAGTACAATGAGCTCCTTTCGGCTTAACATACCCTTTATTTATAGCCCTGTATAAGCTAAAGCAATTCAAAGCAATAGTTTGACTCGGAGGTGTCCTTGAATTCAGTACCTACTGTCGGTCACAGGGCTAGGGTTACTACATATTTTAATTTTTTTGTTTGTTTATATTTTTAGGTACCTATTTTTTATTAGTGTGCACAAATGTTATCATTTAAAGGTACACTGCAATACAGGCTCTAACGAGACCTAGTGCAGGGTATAGTGATCCTAAAGGTACACCACTATTGTCCACTATACACTTCAGCAAATATTTCTTTGCTAATAATGTTACCAACACCAGTGTTTAACCGAAATAAAACTTGTATAAACTACTATCGGATTTTAAGAAAATTTTCATTATGTTGTACCCTACTTCTACGCTGACAACACACAGACACGGTGAATCTCAATGACGCGAAACGAGTGACTATCGCTACGTACCGTGAAGTATCATAGCGGGAAGTGGAAGATGCGCTTGTATGATTACGACACTTGATTCGGGTGTCTGTTTAAAGTTGACCTACTGTTACCTTATATATGAACTGTGACCCCGATGTGGTCAAATATTCTTTATTCTTTATTGCAAATATGTACACTTTCTTTTTCTAAAAACTAAGTTTTAGAGTACATTGTGTAATATACCCTGCATAAAGGGTGCAGCAATGGTAAATGTTGTGGCTGGTCACCAGACCACAGACATTGAATATACATACTTAAATCTTATACTGCACTTATATTTTTCACTTATAATTAAGTGTATTATATATTTTTATTTATATTACACGGGAATTACTAACGTAAGATTAAGCCGGTTACTCCGACTATAGTTTCAACCGCATTAGACGGCCTTTTTCAAGGTGAATGCGCGCGCGCGGCTGCGTCTCGCTTTGCACTACGGGCCGCCGCGCGGCGCGCACGTGATGACACCGGCTGCTTGTCGGGTGCGGGGGTGGGGGTGCGTAGAGAAATATGTTCTATTATTATATCGATTAGATGCTAATTCTACTATCTACTATTCAAACTTAACTTAGGATGAAGTATTTAATGCGATAGTTTAGGTAATATATGAAATGGAATGCAAACAAACTAAACCTAGGATGCTACCTTCTAATTAAACTTAAGAGATCGATGTTAATATTCTAATTATAATTTAATTTTATCGTTGAAAAAATCTTCTATCGCGTAATAAAACTTACGTAATTGGTATGAAGCTTATATGCGTGCACTAGGGCGATAAATACCTACTGCATATTAACTTCTGTCTCAGATAAAACAACTAAAAGTATCACACTACTAATCAGTTACTGCGTTAGGAAGGGCAAAATTACCCAAACTTATAACGAGTTTACCTCTTTGCCTGAGCGCAATTAGTCATTCTTTCGGCCAATTAAAGTGAAATGAACAAAGTTTAGTGGGTAAGGCAGGTCGCCAAGGTTAGCCTTTGACTTTGCACATTGAATATTCATTGAAAGCTTGCTTTGAGTTTTTAGTATAAAAAATAAAAAGAACCTCTTTTATTTGTTGCTGAAACGCTTAAACCTTACGCAACCTTTTTTAGTCGTTTAATAAGTTTCAGAATATTCTGAAGGGGCTTTTTACCGAATTACATACGCAATGTAAAACGAGGAGTATTGTGTGTAACGGAGAAACAAGGGAAGTATCATCATCATCATCATCATTATTAGCCTTTCATGTCCCCACTGCTAGGACACAAGCCTTCTCTCAGAGAGAGAGAGATATGTCTTAATCCACTATGCTTTCCATGTGCATGTTGCTGAATCTCATTGTCTTTTTAACCGACTTCCAAAAAGAGGCGGTTATTAATTCGACTGTATGTTTTTTTTAAAATTATAATTAATAATAATTAATTATTAATAATAATTAATTATTAATTATTAATAATAATTAATTAATTATTAATAATAATTAATAATTAATTATTAATAATAATTAATTATAATTTTATAATTATAATTTTTAGAAAAAAAAAGAACCGACTTCATGACTATACATACCTACATTTACAAACTGAATATTACGACTGAAATACTTTGTATCCATGGTCTTGAAAAGTTTAACGAAAAACAACAGGGCCCGATCGCCATGGAGACCCTTTGTTTTTTTGAAGTTCTGTTGTAGGAACAGTTCCTCTATGTTTGCTGTTCAGTTGACAATCGCTATTGGAGAACAAAGTATGAAATTCACCAAGAAATAACTGTAGCTCCAATTTTGCCCACCTTAACAGCTAAGTTGGTGGCACTGTGCAATGTACATTGAATTCGTTGCTTATCGTAATTTTTTTGTAGTTTTTGTATATTTTTCAAAAAGCGCTGAATCAATGTTGATAAAAAAATTATGGAACCACCTATGAACCTATCTATTGAAATCATCAAAAACAATAACATACATAAAACATATGTATGTTTGTTACCTGATTACTTCGCCAATTTAGAATTGTTTTTGATGATTAAATTAAAAGTAATAAAAAAATAATAATAATCAAAAAAAGAATCATCAAATTATGTATGTTTGTTACCTGATTACTCCGCCAATTTAGAATTGTTTTTGATGATTCTTTTTTTGATTATTATAATTTTTTTATTACTTTTTTATTGGCAAAGTGTCTGTATTAACTAAACAAAATACAAGCTAAAACTAACACTACAAATACAGTTAGACTGCCCATAGACCGTTAAAGGTCTAAAGACAACCCAAATGCTCAAGCACCCTACCATTATGTCGTTGAAATTTTTGTGGTTCTTGGACATACCGACTTCCTCACGATGTTTTCCTTCACAATTTTTGAGCGATAGCATCGAACTCCACATAATTTATTTACTAAACAAGGTGCAGGGTCAAGGATCGAACCGGGTGCCGTCAGATTGTAAAGCGCACATGCTACCGCACGGCCACCATCGCCAAAAAGGGGAATATATTTTTCTATACATTTTGCCGAGTGGCAATAAACTTTATCTATGGAACAGCAAAAAAAAAATGCATTTTCAGGATTGGTCCCATAGTAAAAGTTGTTCGTAATGATGAGTACAATGTCCTCCTTTTGGCTTAGTACAGTCTATATGCGTAACCCTGTATATCGCATCGAAGAACTTTCACAAGAGGGTAAACGTGCAGATGACATAGTAGTTACCAGTAAAGAATACTAATTATGCCCAAGGGAATGATAATTAGGGTAATTAATGTCGACTCCACGTTGATGGATGAGATAACTTGCCTTATTGTTCCGACGGCCCGCTTATAACCTTATTGATGGATGGCCTGAACTTGGTACCAATTTAGCAGGAGTCCCTAGTAACTCCATGCGAATACGAATCTAGAAAGCAGATACTTGTTGCGTTCTAGTTCATTGAAAAAAAGGTACAACGAATTCCTTTTTTTTTTAACGCGAATAAGTAAATTTTTGACCACCAACTCGCCTGTTGGTAAGCGACGATGTGGTCGAAGATGAAACATGCAGACTTAGAAAATACCTACCTATTCACTTTGGCTTTGAAAATGCCTAGATTTTATCTCTCAGGAAATATGGAATCCCTAGTTCAAACTAAGCTTCTTAGTCTTGAGCATCGACGTAAAGTTGCTAGTCTATCGGTTATTTAATTTTATCAGATACAGAGTGTGCATCGGATCTGCATCATCTAATTCCTTCCTGCTCATTTTTCTATCGGATTGCCAGAGCGGGTACGAACAAGGGAAGCCGCTTCATGGCTGATATGTCAAAAACCCGTATGAAGCTCTTTGAATCTTCTTTTATTGTGCGAACTGTAAGTCTGTGGAATGCGCTGCCTGAATGGGTGTTCCCCGATAGTTACAATTAAAAAAGAAGCAAGAAGAAAATAAATTTTATTCGACAACCGAAAACCGACAAAAACCGAGGGTGAAAACCGAGTGAATCAGTTGTTTTTTGACAAGCGTGCTCCATCGTAGACAGCATCGCTTAACAACAGGCGAGGTTGCAGTAAAGCGCAAGCCTATTTATCAATCAAAAAATAAAATAGGTTTACAAACGTTCAATTCCGACTCAAAATTCGGAAAACCACGCCATTATTAACTGCGTCGAGATATACGTATACCACATTAAAAAAGTGTGATGTGTGTGTGTGACAAATTTGATGAAGATCAGTTTAGCCGTTAACACAAATAGTGGATAAGATTTAGAAAAAAACACTCGAGTTACTTTTTTTTTGCAAAATTAATCTGTGATTGCTTCTTTGAAAACACACAAATATAACGCTGTTAGTCTGTAAATCTGGAAATTCTCAAGTAAAACAGCAGGGCCCTGCTAATTTATGTGATAATACTTTGGCTTTCCTACCCCTACAACTACCTACCCTACTACCCTATACCTACAACCCTACCACTCAAATATTAAGATAACATTAGCACAGTCCTAACTTTTCCTATTAATTATAATATTTATGAAGTTCTACATAATTTGCTTTCCGGTCAGTTTTGGAAACTCAAACATTTCCCTACTTATGCCTACAACCAGAAATAGCCTCTACAAAAGCTCACAATTCAAATCCAATTAAGGTTAATTATAAAGGTTTTCTCCTCCAAAGCTATCCCCAGACATTAATAATAATTTTTAACTGGCAGTGTTTGTAGAAACTAAACAAAAATACAAACTAACACTAATACTACAAAAACAGTTAGACTGCCCATAGACCATTGAAGGTCGAAAGACAATCCAAATGCTCAAGCCCATTATCAGTTGGCAGCGTACTCAGCATGCTGACGGTATTACCACGGTGAATGGCAATGCTTATGCGTTGAACCAGAACCACACCAGCATTTCGGTCACGCGTCGCATTAACCAGGCGCTCTGAAAGATTTTTGAAAATGATTTGAGCTCGCGATCTTCAATGTACACATACACTCATATACACATACCACACCACACACTCTCTTTATCTCACACACACACACACACACACACACACACACACACACACACACACACACACACACACACACACACTACCACATACAAACACACACACACACACACAAACCCATAAATTTAAACACACATAGTTAAATACACATACATACTTGCTCCACACTCACATACCAAGCACAATTTTTTCCCCGAAATCTATTCTAATTCTATAAGAATGCATGTTGCATGCACAAAAATAAGTTATTTCTCTAATGCAAGAAACTTCTTTAAGATTAATCTAATTAATATAACAATATACTTACAATTAATAAATACTACATAATTGGTGCCATTAACGGCCCAATGAAAATTAAACAAAAATTTTAAATTATAATATATTTATTTTATTTCAAACATAGCCAATTAAATCAGCAGCGAAATTAATAAACTTAAACACTTAACGCAACAGTCTAACATAATATTATTACCCTAAATAACCTTGTGGACAAGTTTGCTAAATCTGAACGACAGTTCAGATCTAGTAAGCTTGTTGCACTTGGACCACACGCCTAAACACAGTATTGACGCGCTGCTCCTATGATCCTACCCTACAAGTCAAATAAAAAACATTGGACAGACGCCGGAGGTTGGAATCGTAGCAGCTGTAACACAGGTCTTCCTAGAACAGCTGCTTACGAGACACCTACAGAGAGGTAGTTATTTATAAATGTTAATTTTAGACTTGTTAAAAATGTTAGGTTAAAAAATGTATAATTATAAATATTGGAATAAATGAATTGAATTGAATTGAAAAGCATTCATAATGTCTCGACTCCAAATGGCTCAAACGTAACGACTTCCGAGGTCGATAATTACTTTTTACGCAAAAAAACTGAATCATGCGTATTCCCTGATGAAGGAGTTCTAATGGCTCCGAAGTATAATTTGGACTGCTTCAACCGAGGGGTGAATAGAGTCCTCAAAGGTAGGCAACGCACTGACAATGCCCCGGGTATTGTAGGTGTCTATAGGCAGCGGTGACCACTTACCATCAGGTGGCCCGTAGCTTGTTTTCAACTTATTCTATAAAAAAAACCAGTCAATCGTCTGGACCGATAAATATAATCGTGAAAGTAAGCCGTTTTTATAGTAATTTACAAAAAATATATTTCAAAAACCCTATAACATCTTGTATGAACATATGACGCCGGACAATGGACATGTACAGATAAGTTGGATTAGTAAATCTAACGATGCCTCATATTTCAAAATCGGTAAAGCCATCTGGGGCAATATAGAAAAAAACCTACATAACTCATACATCTGAAAAACGAAACGACGGCTTTCTTGGGTATTTGTGTGAAAATACAGTAAAAAGGCCATAGTTCAAAGTAAATAGTGAAGTTTCATACCACTGGCTTTTCGGTGAAGGAAAACATCGTGAGCAAACCTGCATACGTACGGAGAAGGAATTCAATGGCATATGTGAATCCACCAATCCGCAACGGGCCAGCGTGGTGGATATGGCCCAATCACCCTTTCGGGGGTAGGCTAAAAGTCTAGCAGTGGACTGTTAAAAGGCTTATTATGATTGTGATGACAGTTAAAAGTGTGACTTTACCGCCGTTAGAGAGGTCAACTACAACAACACAATTTGAGACAATTTGGTCCGTATTTAAAAAAATAGTATTTTAGGTATTTACATTGTACAACAATTACTCTAGACTTTTGTAACCCATTTTACGTGATTTTCTTTAATGTAGAGGAAGCTGTCGAGGTAGTCGCATAAAAATTTCATCCACTTTGGCTCAGTAGTTTTTGAACCAGCTCTAATCATACGAATAATTTTGTTCAAGCACTCACTAACTAACATAAATAAACCGGCCAAGTGCGAGTCGGGCTCGCGCACTGAGGGTTCCGTACCACCACAAAATTCAATAACGAAATTACCAGTTGTAACTTGGCAATGAACATAGACTTGTCACTGACTCGCACTTGGCCATTTTTTTATTTGTTGTTGTATTTTAGAGTGTGTACTATAATCATGTTAAGTTTGACGCTTGTAAGTATTATCGTTTTCACATTACAGCTAAAATAAAAATACGTTTGTTGTATGGAGACACCCCCTTTAGTTTTTACTTTTTGACTTTTTTATTTCTTAGTCAATTCCCCGTTTCATATTACATATTCTGTGAAAATTTCAACTGGCTATTTATTACGGTTCAAAAGATACAGCTGTTTAAAAGTAGGACAGACAGACAGACGGACAGACAGACATAGGCTTAGTAATAAGGTCCAATTTTTACCCTTTAGGTACGGAACCCTAAAAATCTATACTTACTCGAAACTGTTTGTAAAACGGCGATGATATATATTTACATCCATGGGACTCTAAAATAAGTAGGTATGGTTAAACTTGATCTTGACTGCTTCTATTTAAGGTTGGATGGTAAGAAGTTATCAAAGGATACGAATGGAAAACTATGTAAACAAAAGATAATTCATAACTAGCTTTGGAACAACGACGTAAGACAGGGATCAAAGGCAGACGGCGCGGAAATGAAACATAAACGTACTTTATTTTGTCTTTTCTAGAAGTGGCAATTACAGTCCTATAGGATTGTCGGTGAAACCACATAGCGTAGTTAGTTAGATGCTACTACTTACATATTATGTTCCCAGTTCCGTATGCCCCAGAAGTGGGTACTTCTGGGACACAGGCCGTCTCTCAGAGACAGAGAGAGAGAGAGAGAGAGAGAGAGAGAGTACCTATGGGGCCATAATCCACTATGCTGGCCCAGTGCATGATGGTAAATGTCGTATGTCTTTGAATTGTTATTTGAGGTTCTTTGACATAGGTACCGGTTGGTAGGCGATGTTTTTCTTCACCGTTGTTGAGCCATTTCATCGAAACTTCACATAATCTATATGTCATTTGTGCAAAACCGTCAGATTGTAAAGCGCACATGCTACCGCTCCGTCACCATAGCTTAATCGTATCATATGTTTGCTTGGTGGTTTGATAAGACAGATGCAAAAAAATATACTCTTTAGAAAAACCCCACTCCCCCTTGGTCGTCCATTTGATGACGACCAAACCCGTCCAGTTGGTAGTCTCGTTTGTCTGTCAAAAGCCTTCCAGTTGTCGCGGGAAACGGCGAGCACCTCTCCGTATTTTGTGTTAACCTCACTCCAGATGTAAAACAGCTGTTAGAATGAATTAATGCTAATTTGTCAAGATTTAGCTACATTTTGCATAGTGCAGGCAAGTGGGAAGTGCAAAATGAAATCGTAGGCAGCGTAAGCGGTTATATTCTCTTTGTTGTAGGCCTTTGCTATGCATTGGAATGATAACAGTAGAAATATTTTAACGGCTGACTTTTCATGAAAATGAACATACAGTGTTTCACTTCTAGCACCTTTTCCACCCCTTCCGTAAACTTTTCTAATAATAATGTTTCGAGCGCAAACTTCACTGCGAGGCCACAGTTAATCGTCGATTATAATAGTTGCTCTGTTTGTTCACAACTTGGGCTGCTGTTCGTGTCAACAGACGATGTTTAAGTTGCCATAACTTGGAGTTGACGCGGTTTGTGTGATAGATTAGTGTTTGTCGAGTTTTCAGAGTTGTATCGAAACTTTTGTGTGAGTGCATTTGAAAGCTTGTAATAGTAGCGTTTGCGGGGCGTATCTTACGTATATTACATTTTTGATCCTGACAGTGATGTGACAGTGAGCCGTGGTAGCCCATTTGGGAGACCGCTAGACTTGAAAGCGTGAGGTCGCGGATTCGAACCCCGGGCTCGTACCAATGAGCTCTTTGGAGCTTATGCACTGGCTTTTCGGTGAAGGAAAACATCGTGAGGAAACCTGCATACGTACGGAGAATTCAATGGCGTATGTGAATCCACCAACCCGCACTGGGCCAACATGGTAGATATGGCCCAATGACCCTTTCGGGGGTAGGCTAAAAGTCCAGCAGTGGACTGTTAAAAGGCTGATTATGATGTCTGATCGTGACAAATGAGCGTTACCGTGGTTTACTATTGTGACTGGTAACTGGAATGCTGGCGCCTACTTTGGCAAAAAATTAGCATTGCCATTCAACGTGGCAATACTATCCGCTGTCTGGCCCAAGGGTAGATTTCCCTATAGGCCAAGGATAAAAAATCAGGCCATTTTTGCACACACGGTCATCTGACCCCAAACTATATAAAGCTTGTAATACGGCTGCCAGATACTAATATACATACATAATTATATATTTTTAAATACATACTGAAATAAATAAACACCCAGTTATAGATACACACGTTCACCACATGAATGTTTGTCCTAGATGGGAATCGAACCAACGCCCCCAAGCGCAGAAGGCAGGTTCAAACTAACTGGGCCCCGATTCTACTAAAGAAATTGTTATTAAATTATAGCCTCAAAACTGACAGTAAAAAAAAATTATACGAGAAAAATACCAAGACTTAATATTATCACTTAGTATAGACAAAAAATTTAAAACTGTCAATTTTGAGGCAATTATTTAAAAAAATAATTGAAACAATTACAATTTAAAAACAATTTCTTTAGTAGAATCGGGGCCCTGGAGCAACGGGGCATATCAATTAGTATGCCCGGGCCTAGGGCGGCAAAATCTAGGGGGCGGCAAAATCTAGGGGGCGGCAAAATGTGCTGTTTTTAAATTATAGTCGTCGTCTTTTCTAGCAGATAAAATAATAGACTATTCTACGAAGTACCTGTATTTCAGCCTATTAGCTTCTGAAGTCATTATATTTGTATGTGATAATATTCCCTAAACTGCAATGTTCACCCTTTCAGAATCACTTGCCCTCTCACCACACGGCCGTTATTTAAATCAAAGTCCGGTTATGTGCCGTTAAAATTCACAACACGCTCCGGCCCGGTCGAGCCGGAGCCGGACACGGCCGGTTTAAATTCCGGTCCGGTTTTCATTATTATTGCATCCCGTTTGGGTTTAATGAGGGAGTAAACACGTCTTAAATGCTGGATTACGAGTTTAGGAGGTAGTGAAGACTTGCGTTATTGCGCTCGTCATGGACTCCTATTGTTACGGAGTAAAGTTTATTATATTTTGGATTTTGTTTGTAACAAAATGGTAGACTTTTATTAATTGTTTTATGTAGAATTACCTACTTACTTTGATGATGGGTGAAATAAAAAAAAACCGGACAAGTACGAGTAGGACTCGTGCTCTGAGGGTTCCGTTGGACGGAAACCTCAAGCGCGAATCAAAAAAAAAAAAAAACTGAAGTTAAAATATTGAAAGACATACTTAACTTTGTAGTTGACAATAAGGTTCTTCCATACATAACAACTAAAAAAGGTAAGTTTGTAATAATATAGTTTTACAAAAATAAAAAATATAGTTTGTATGATATAACTTCAAATTAACAACTTTCTGAATAGTTCCTTTATATGTGCTGTAAGACCTAAAAATATAGTTTATATGATATAACTTCAAATTAACAACTTTCTGATTCATTCCTTTATGTGCTGTTAAGCCTCTTGCCTAAAAATATTAATAACCTACATAAAATGGCAATGGGCACGCCACATCGCTCGAACAACTGATAACCGATTGCGAGAAAGGTTTTTGAGTGGAGACAACGAACCAGAAGACGCAGCGTAGGTAGGTCTCCCACTAGATGGACCGACGACATCGTGACTGTCGCGGGCATCCAGTGGATGCAGATGGCAGGCTGTCGTTCACTGTGAGGTCTAAAGGATAGGCATATGTTCAGTGGTGGACGTCTTCCGGCTTATGATGATGATACCTGCACCAGCCCAGAAAAAAGTGGCGTCTTTTCGGATCGAAGGCCAGGACGTCCTTTTGGTTCAACGCGTCATCCTAGTAAGTTAGGGATCTACTAAGCATTTTCGAGTAAAAATTAATACTTATACCTACGTTAGTACATATACATAAGTAGCTATTTCTAGAACCAGAAAGTGCATAAACAGACTGTTTCATTCCAATCAGTAAATTATAGCTTTATTTGAGCCAGTTGCTGTAAACTCGTGAAAGAATTCTTTGAAAGGCTTCTTTGCAAAGACTCGGTGTTACAATCAAATTGCATTGTTATAAATGTGCAGAGAAATATTTTCTTATTCAAAGGGACAAAGAATATAGGTAGGTACCTATATTTTATTTACTCGTAGCAATGAGTTGACTATTTTTAGTTTAATTATAATCCTAGTAAATATAATCGTGATATCTTTTTAGTTACTTTAGTCTATAGTTTGCTTTAAAAAAAGATTTCATGTATCACCTAAGAAAAAAGGAAAAAAGTTAAAACTCTCAATAAAAAAATAACCAAATTATTTTTGCAATTATAACTATAAATGTTATAATGCGAAAGTTTGTGAGTGATCATATTTGTTACCGCGTATGTTGATAGTTTAGGTTTAAGGTGGTTCGTTCCACAAATGGCGGGAAATTCAAATATCAAACAGTTTTCTTGTCCTTGTAGCTAGGCCGGGTAGTTATTGTAAACAACCATGATGTTTGCGCAAATTGATTATTATTCTTTACAAAATCATGTAAAGTTATTTGTCTCTAATGCACATTATTACTTACATTTGTGAATAAACTAATTTTTGCTGTTTCGAACGGTTTATTCACAAATGTAAGTAATATGGTGCGTTACTGTTAAATTGTTGTACATTATAATGTAAAGAACTGCCAACATTTTGCGCAAACACTGTGTTATTTAAAAATAATTACCTGGCCTAGCTACTAGGACCAAAAAACTGTTTAAAATTTGAATTTCCCGCCATAGGTGAATCGAACCACCTTAAGGTCTGGAATAGCAAACACATGAAATAATATTTATAAAAAATATTTATTTATAAGAAGAGCGGCAAACAAGCATGCGGTTTGCCTGATGGTAAGCAGAAACTGCTCCTATGGACGCCTGCAACACTAGAGGTGTTGCAGGCTTTGCCAGCTCGGATAGGTAGTTGAAGACACTCTTTTGAGACGCTTTTTTACGCCCAATTTTTCAATCTTTTGCGACAAATTAATTTCCACGCGGGCGAAGTCGCGGGCAAAACTAGTTTTGTATGTTTTATTAAATTATAACTAGATAGGTCTATCTGCTGTAAATCTGCCTGATTCCCAATAGACGTCGTCCTTTAGCATTTTCCCCGAAAAATCTCTATTAACTTGTTGGCAAGATTTTTGAAAGAAACTCCATTATTTAATAAACAAAACAAATTCAATTATCTCGAGATTGATGTCCCGGCGGTCCTTGTTTCTGGAAAAATATTGCGGACAAATAACTCGTCTAGTTTTTATTTTTTTACCGTGTTGAAAACTTGAAATATAAATTGTAGGGATCGATCACAGAAAAGAGAAGTAAATAGAACGGAAATGAGAAGGAAAAGTGAAGCAGCTGATGGAGAAGAGTCAAGAGTTTGACCAGCCTTTGTGTATGGCTTTTGTCGATTACGAGAAAGCCTTCGACAGCGTTGAACACTGGGCCGTGTTTGATTCTCTCCATCGCTGCTCCATTGACGCTCGGTATGTGGATGTGCTCCGGGAGCTGTACGCCTCGGCAGAAATGAAAGTCAAGCTGCACGACCTATCTAACCCAATTCCGATCAAACGAGGGGTGAGACAGGGGGACACTATATCACCCAAGCTTTTTACGGCAGTCTTAGAAGACGTCATAAAAATGCTTGCATGGGACTCCTTTGGAATAAACGTCAACGGTGTCTTCTTGTCTCATCTTAGATTTGCAGACGACCTTGTGCTTTTTGCCGAAAACCTGGACGACCTCCAACATATGGTCCAAGAACTTTCAGATGCTTCTTTGAAGGTAGGCTTGAAGATAAATATGACCAAGACCAAGGTGATGTCGAACGTTTCTGGGACCTCAAACCCAATCATGATAGGGAATGAGATACTAGAGACGGTTGACAGTTACGTGTATCTTGGTCATACTCTATCTTTCGGCATAGAACATCAAAAAAAGGAGGTCTCCAGGCGCATACAGCTTGGATGGGCGGCATTCAAAAAACTGGACGACATCCTCAAGTCAAGCCATATACCACAATGTCTGAAAACTCGCCTCTTCAACCAATGTGTTCTGCCCACCATGACTTATGGTGCCGAAACATGGACTCTCACTCATGAGGCTGTGCACAAAATCAGAGTAGCACAGAGAGCCATGGAGAGATCCATGCTAGGCATCAAACTCCAAGACCGAGTTCGCAATACCGAAATCCGACGAAGAACAAAGGTTCGAGACGTCGGAATCGCGGTAATGAAATTAAAGTGGAGCTGGGCAGGACACGTTGCCAGGCGCAGTGATGACAGGTGGAGTAAGGTTTTAACAGAGTGGTGGCCCAGGCAAGGTAGGCGGAGCGTTGGTCGTCCAGCTGCAAGATGGGTCGACGATATTATTACTATCGCGGGTCGAACCTGGACTAGATTAGCACAGGACCGAGGCAGATGGCATAGCAAGAGAGAGGCCTATACCCAGCAGTGGGATAAGGAAGGCTGTGGATGATGATGATGATGATGAGAAGGAAAATCTGTCGCCAGGCATTATGACAGAGCCTTAATTGAACATTCTTATTTATGTCAATGCGTCGAACTCCGCATCCAAAGAAATTGGACGTTACCTTTTTGGGTTAGGTCTCAAAGTTCTTTGTCCGCATCACAGTTGCTAACTGATTTCGAATGACTGACGTTTCGTTTATATGGGTGCAACTGGCTTCAACAAATTTCTTACAAAAATGGCTTAAAAGCCGTTCTAATTTAAACAAAAAAAAAAAATATTTTCTGTGGGATCGATCTTTGGGAGTACCGTGATTTTGAGTAGCGAATTTCGGAGTTTCATGGTACAGTCGGTGAGTGACCGTCGCCGTGACCACGAGATACATTTCGCTGGCTCACTATTATAAGGTTCTATGTTATTTTCTTACACGTTCTGTGATTTCAATTTACACTTTTTGAGTTTCATAAATATTGACCTAGAAGGGTTTATGCTTGAGTGAAAATATCTTTCTCAAGCATAAACCCTGCTAAGTCACTATTTATGAAACTAAATTTTTTAAATTGAAATTACAGAAATTGTAAGAAAATAACATAGAACCTTGTAATAGTGAGCCAGCGATTTTGCAGCTGCGTGCTGCTATATACATTGCTATATACATTTTTAATCATTAATTATTTGACGGAGACGGAGTTACTTATGTACTTTTATTATATAACTTTAATTGAAATTGTGTGATTTTATTGTGCTATTTAATTTATGTAATACAAATTGACTTGTAACTTTTGGTGTTACCAATAAAATCTGAAACTGAATAGGTCCTTTAAGAGCCATGGTGGCGACAGGTAGCACGTGCGCTTTACAATTTAACGGCACCCGGTTCGATCCTCGGCCCTGCCAACGACTTATGACTTATTTAGTATTAAGATAAACTATGTGCAGTTTCAATGCCATCGTTCAATAACGATCGAAAAGAAATTATCGCGAGGAAACCGGCATGTCAAAGAACCTCAGAAGTTCAAAAACATATGGCATTCACCAACATGCACTGGGCCAGCATATGGCGGATTAGGGCCCATCCTCTCTATCTCTGAGTATCTCTAGTATATCTCTGAGAGAAGGCCTGTGTCCCAGCTCGGAACATGATGGGCTGATGATGATGATGATGATACTGACTGGCATCTCAGTTTTTTATTATAAATGTTGCGTTGACTTGCGTTGGCTTGCGTTTGACCGCCATCTCGATTAGAACAGCAAAACAATGGAACGCCTTGCCCCTGTCTCTGTTTCCGCAGCATTTGGATAGCCCGTTGGTCTAGTTGGTAGTGAACCTGCCTTCTGAGCTTGGGGCCGTGGGTTCGATTCCCACCTAGGACAAACATTTGTGTGATGAACATTTGTGTTTGTTCTATATCTGGTTGATTAATATCTATTTAAGTATGTATTTAAAAATATATATGTATGTATATCAGTCTCTGGCAGCCATATCACAAGCTTTGCTTAGTTTGGGGTCAGATGACCGTGTGTGCAAAAATGTCCCGAATATTTATTTATTATTTATTTATTTATTACAATCTTGGAGTGTTCAAGTCTAGTGTTAATAGGTTACTACTGGGCAAACGTGCTCTATCTTCGACCGCATCATCGTTTTCCATCAGGCGAGATCGCGGTCAAACATTAGCCTAGTACGATGTAAAAAAAAACTCGATGCGATCTACGATGGAGCACACTTACCTAGAAAACGGATTCACTAGTGATTTGAAGACACCCAGATTGTACCTATCGGGAACACCCATTCAGGCAGCGCATTCCACAGACTAGCAGTTTGCACAATAAATGTAGAATCATAGCGCTTCGTAATCTTCGTATACGGGTTTTCGGAATATCAACCAAATCCTATCTATTAAATCTTAATTTGTTTACTTATTTGTTAAGTTTCCTCTTAAGGCGCGGTCTGATCACGATTTCAAATTCGTTTTTCACCCGCTCACGCCATGATCTATTTGCTATCTAAAACGGCTTTGTTTAAAGTCGTAAATCGTATATCATCATATTTGATGATGATGACGACTTCGTGCTTGTGTTTATATTATTTTGAGGGTTTTTATTTAATTTATCAAACTATATAAATGAATTTCAACAATTAACTGGTTAAAGTTTTAAAAGACTAGTCTGGCTATACAATTCGTACAAAAAATATGTTGTTGTCGCTGAAAATTCAGAGTTCTTCAATTCAGAAGCAATTTTCATTGTGCAATTTGTAATATGTTTTTTTTAAGAGTCTAGACAATTTTTAAAAATTGTATTCGGTTAAGATTATTACCAAGGGGTTTTTTCTACTTGTAGTATTTTTTTTATCTGATCAGCTAATTTTGTCACGTCACACAAAGCGTTTAAAAACACTTCTTTAGGTAAGTTTTACGATTGTACCGCGTCTTAAAGTTTCCAGTAAGTAATTTGTGGCCAGATACTAGGTCTGATGTTACTCGTGGTAGAGGACCCTGGTCGGTCCTGCTCCGTAAACAAGGTTAATTTAATGGGTCTCGGCTCAGGGCCAGCTTAGTGGCCCTTGACAGGGCGTAATAAGCGCATAATCCCTAATTTCCTTAAGCCGGTTGTATATAACGTTGGGTGAAGTATATACTTGGAATACGTAATAATACGCGAAAGGGAATGGGGCAAGTTTGTAAATATACGTGTTGATTGTAGTTTATACTCAGGGTTTCACGGAACGGTGATGCTAAACCGAAAGGAGCGGGTTATCGAAATGTGTGAGTTTTTTTGTGATTTCCGGGTATGGTTCTACAGTAAAAGTGATTCAGAATGATGATTACAATTACCTCCTTTCGGTTTTGTACCATTCTTTGTAATCCTGTACAACATCTAAAACTGACCCACCAAGTATATTGTGTTTAAAATTCACTTAACTTTCTCTTCTCAATTGAACTCATCATCATCATCATCATAATCAGCTTTTAACAGTCTACTGCTGGACATTTAGCTTTTGATAGCCCGTTGGTCGAGTTGGTAGTGAACCTGCCTTCTGAGCTTGGGGGCGTGGGTTCGATTCCACCTAGGACAAACATTTGTGTTTGTTCTATATCTGGGTGTTCATATCTATTTAAGTATGTATTTAAACCTATATATGTATATATATCAGTCTCTGGCAGCCATATCACAAGCTTTGCTTAGTTTGGGGTCAGATGACCGTGTGTGCAAAAATGTCCCGAATATTTATTTATTTATTTATTATATTTAGCCTACTTACGAAAGGGTGCTTGGGCCATATCCATCACGCTAGCCCAGTGCTGATTCGTGGATTCACATACGCCCTTGAATTCTTTCTCCGTGCGTATGCAGGTTTCCTCACGATGTTTTCCTTCAACGAAAAACTCAATTCAATTGAACTGTTTAGGTTCAACTCAACATTTTGTTTGATAGTGGTACTATAACTGTGGCCATACGGCTAGCTGATTCAGTTTAGGTGATGAAAAAAGTTGCGTGTCCGCAAACCGTATCTGGGCGCGTTAAGGTTCACGTGGTTTTCCGAACTGCGCTGTTTTAGCGCTGATTTAGCGCTGTGAGACTGCGTAAGGAGTTGGCCGTAAGACTCCTGTGCTGTTTTGGGCAAGTATTGCTTACTTCCAAGGAATTTTAGACGCGTTCCGAATCAACTTCAACACCTATAATAACCACCAATGGAAAGTTTTCTTAAAGGCAATAAAAAAAATGTTCATATAAAAGCGATAGATGGCGTTGACGATACAAGATTTTGCAAAAACACAGACGAAGAAAGGTCAATATAAAAACTTGCTTAGTCTCATAGACAGACAATATCTATGTGTCTATCTAACACTGTCTGTCATGCTTGTTTTTGTGTTGTTTTATTTCGTAGTATAGTATTTTATCGTTATTGTTTGCTAACAAACATGTTGTAATAATACTGTCTGTCATAATATAAAACAGACTGTCGTCCAGTGTGGAGGTTAAAAGGGGAGGCCTATGTTCAGCAGTTGACGTTTTCTGGCTGATGATGGATGTTGTAATGTTGTTTGCTTTTTCATTGAAAATTGCAAAAAAATTGAGAATCATATGTTGTCAGCGCCATCTATCAATGGTTGCAGAACTATGTTTCTCCAGCTGTCAGAAAAGCTGTCAGCTGTCAGCTGTTAGGCTCTTATTTTCAGTTGGTTCCTGGTATATGTGTTCTGTGGTTGGTTCTCATTAGCGATATTGTGACGGTGTTGATTCGGAACGCGCGCACTCTGTAGTAAGATAAGTACAGTGGGCGAAGTACGAGTATTCGATTAGTAAAATACCTCGAATTCAATAGAAATTTCAATTTTCATAATTCAAAATTTATGCATCGAATACTCGTACTCGAAAAAATCGATGAAGTGACCCTTTTCGCTTTTGATGAGAAAGATTAAGCTGCGGTTTGTGGTAGTTTTTTCTCGACTTACACCTTCCATAAGCTCATTGACTTACACAGAGTGCAATCTTTCAGAAAAACTTGATTTCATTTCCGCCAGTTCATCCGTTTTCTTCGAGGTAGATTTGCCGGAGGTTGTAATACTGTTGATGGCGAGAAAAAGTTTCACTTCCTCGCTTAGTGAGCAACCGCTGATTTTTGCTCTTCTTTTAAAAGTTTTACTGGAATTATGTACCTACTTGTCTACTGCGGCTACGTTATGACTTTACATCTTTACGGATCGAAGTACCTAATCTGTATAATTACCTATTTTTTATGTACCTGTACTTGTTATCTACCATTAGGTAGATAAACAAGCGACGGGCCACCTAATGGTAGGTAGTCACCGTCGCCTATGGACACCTACAATACCCGTGGCATTGGCGGTGCGTTGCCCACCTTTGAGGACTCTACTCACTCTTTGTTTGAAGCAACTGAGGTCATATTTCGGAGGAAAAACCGAAGGTGGTAAGCCATTCTACAACTTAAAGGTGCGTGGCAGAAACAATCGATCAAATCGAGCAGTGCGAGACTTCCACGCATCTGTAATGTGTGGATGGCTTTTTTGGCGATGGCTGGTTCGATAGTAAAACAGCGATGAGGATAATGTCAAAGAGTTCATCAGAGCTTTCCCCGTTATAATACCTGTAGAACAAGCTGAGCGAACCAACGTCCCGGCGCAAGCTCAGCGGTTCCAAGGTATTGGTTAGATTTGGATCATCGACAAGTGTAACGGCGCTTACAAGGAGCAAGGATAAGACTAGGCCTATCCTTGCCTTTGGCCTTTTAGGCTTCTCTGCTAGCAGTCAAGCGGATCGAGCTGGTACTTTGGTGTGCCATTCCAGAGATGGGAGTGGAGTGGATTACTATACTATTTATACTATTAATGTGAGTACAATTATATGGCTTTAGATACGGAACCATATACCATAATATGCGTGTTTAGACACGTTCTTGGCCAATTATTTATATAGTCATCATAATCAGCCTTTTAACAGTCCACTGCTGGCCTTTTAGCCTACCCACGAAAGGGTGATTGGGCCATATCCACCACGCTGGCCCAGTGCGGATTGGTGGATTCACATACGCCATTGAATTCCTTCTCCGTACGTATGCAGGTTTCCTCACGATGTTTTCCTTCACCGAAATATAGTAAATAGCATAAATTTACTATATAAATAATATTGACGTTATTTCAATATCTAATGTGCATTTTGAAATAAATCACTGAATATGTATTTGTATTTTTTATTATTTACAAATCTAATCACATCCGTTGTTCAACTAAAATTATAATTAGTAAGAATTTCTAAAAGAAACTAATGCATTACATCGTGTAACTGGAGCAAAAAGACAATACAATCTGTTTAGAGGGGTAGTAAAGATCTTTAAAACTATGGATTCAAAATCGACGTATCAAAAGCGGCAACAGCTTAAAGCAGTGTTTACATAGGCGGGAAGCACTCCATTACAAACAATCGTGCATTTGAGAAATTAGTAGTAACGTCTATCAATGTGGCTAGTTTTTGTGACCGTATGTTTATGTGAAAACTTGCCCAAAATTTTAGAACAGTTTTATTGGTATATGTATAAAAATAAATCTATAATTTTAAAGATCTTTAGATAGCCGTGAGGAAGCTTATTAGCTGAGGGGATAGACGCGACGCTTAACTAAGTGTCGGAGCGTTGCAAAAAAATAATGTGAACCCTCATGTCATGTTCATGTCATGTGAACAGAATTTTACAAGGCAATTGCTTATGGCAAAAATGTTAGCGTATATAAAAAAAAAACTTTAAAATACAGTTGACTTTTCTTCGGCTGGTTGTACGTACCTACGTCTTGATTCCAGTTGGCGGCATCAGATAAGGAACGCTGTTGCCGCTATAGCAAATGGTTTAGGTATCATAATTTATAAATTCTTCTGTACATAGCAAAACACTCAATTCTCATTAATTTATTGCACATTACAAAATTATCATACAACTAATAAGAGGCATGTTTAAGGTGGGTATCACATTAAATACCCTGATTGGGTTTTGGGGATTGGACATAGAGTTCACATTGCCTTTTTCAGGCACGATTTTTGCAAATCACCGGTTACTTACAAACTCGTAATTAGCTTTTGTTATCATGGAAAATAAGTAAGCTACTACGTTTAAATAAAGATAATAAAATATTACACTGTATTATGAAAAGATGATATGGTTTTCGCATATATTGTTTAAATTATACGACATTTAACCTCCCATAGAAAAAGACCGCTGAACGCGGTTGAAACTATAGTCGGAGTAACCGGAGTAATCCTCGTATATTAAATAAAATGTTACATTGTTTGATGTTATTTCTGTAGATTCTGCGCATTGCACTTGAGGCTGATTCAAGCTTTTAGGAATGTAAAATGAATGAGATCAAATATCAAAATTATTAACAAAAAACTGATATGCTTTTAGATGAAATTCACGATTTGTCGTTATAAAATGTTTTTCTACAAAATTATTGGTGATTTCATACATACGCTGTAAGATTGCTTATATCTAAATGTCTTCATTGTTATCGAGATAATTGTATTAATATTTATCAAAAGAAATATTGACTAATGTTTTTTTTACTCAAGTTATTGATTCATAATCAATTCATTATACATGGATGTAGAATCGAACACAGAATTCAAAAAAAAATTACCTGTGTTAATTTATTTATATAAATTTAGATATGAATAATTTGTTTCTTCAAACTTTATTTTTAAATAATTTATTTGTTGTTGTAAATAAATTCTAAAATAAATTTAGATATATAGACAAACCTATATATCGTTTTATTAATAGATATCAAATAACAAAAGGGTTAGCTGAGAAGAATACGGAAAATGATGTCACACTAAATTCAATATGGCAAACGCCTAAAATTTAGTTCTTAATACTTTTTTTTTTAAATTCAATAATTTGATTTATCATCTCCTCATCAGTTGAGTTTAGTTATCAGCGCCATCTAGTAGCGCAACTGGAAAGAAGGCTTTGAGAAGCTATCTTCATCTTTTCCAAAAGCAAAACATCGTAACTGATTCTAGTTATTTTAAACAGTATCTCGATAACAATAAAGCATATAACCGAATGACCTTGTTTTTTTACGTTTATTTACATTAAATACATATTTATAACACAGGCCGAATGGTAACTAATGCTAGTTATTACTAACTACGTAAAACATACGAAGGCACGTTTTTTATAGAATGACCTAATCAATTTCGTTCAGAAGGTAAGGTACATATTCTAAGAAATTCATTTGAGGTTTTACACCCAGTTCTTTTTATTTTACACTGTTTAACATTGTTACGAGCTCCTGGGAAGAAATATTGCACATCGATATCAAACAACTTATTATATACGAGTAATGCTATCTCTATCATATGTTATTGGTTAGAGTAAGATAGCACTATTAGTGATTTAATCGATGTGCTGTTGCCATAGTACAGGATCCTACTGCCAGATTCATGTACCATTTAAAATGACAGCATCATTCTTAGGTTTATCTGTAATCCAAATATTTTTACAATATTTGTGTTCATTATAAGGATGTTCTTTACAAGGGTGATTGGAAGTTACAAAGGGTTAATACAAAGTATATCTTTATCAATATTACTTCTGTCTTGTACCTCTATATATATTTACATGGAATGACGAGAAGTATAAATGAGGTGTTTTTTTTTGGTTAAAATCACAACTAGTACGATACTGAAAATATAATTATTTTTAATTTATTTATTATCTAAGCTCCGCTCAATGCGCTCTGGTCGCTATGTATTATGAAAGGTCCATCACGTTCACTTTAGTTCTCGTTCACACTCTGTCACAATAAGAAATTAATAAATACAAAACCTGACCTAATTATTATCAACTTTTAATTGACTACACTAATAAAACAAAGCATAAAAATTTACGAACTGCGTCGCCCAATCAGTGACGAATTTATGGAGAGAGTGGGACGAGAACATTGTGACGTCACATGTGTGGGGCTATAAAAGCCGGGAGTGGGCCGCGATCACTCAGTACCGCGGCGCCACCCGCGGCGACGACAGCCGCGGAGAGCGGAGCGGAGAGCGTCGCGACACCTGAAACAAGAAAAATGATCCAATTTTACGATTGTGATGTGACAGTTCTAAAACAAAAATTCCGATTTTGTCAATTTTATTAAAGGAAGTACAATATTTTTGTTGTTGAATTGAAAAAAGTGTGTTTTTTGATCGTTTTTCTCACCTCAGGCTATGGCTTCAGCCTTTTGAATCCCGCGCCATCATGTCCGAGCTTCAGCTCCTCATAGAGCGTGGGGTCTACTTCCCTCAGCGGTGGGACCGTGGGCCCAGCTTGCAGGGTCTCTTGTCTCCACGCTGCACTGTTTGAGACTCCGTTGGAGACCCCGTTTGTACCATTCGTGACTACCACGCCGTTGCCGCCATTGGCACTGCCGTTGGAGACTGCACCCTTTGGAAATATTATGAAAACGTTAAGATATCATTGGATGCTTACTGAAGATGCGCTACGATTTCTGTATTTTTCAGTACATTGAATTACAGTTCGGGACAGACAGAAGAAAGTACTTACGTTTATAACAGTGTCAGGATTTGGTTCTCTTAAGTAGCTTGGATTTTCGAAAGCCACACCTCCCTGTGCTTTTAACCTGAGATTCTGAAAAAGCACGGAATCATTTAGAACATTATTTTCAAATAAATTTAAGCATAAAGGTAGTCGTATCGAACATTTTCAAGATAAAGAGGCCATAATAGAGGCGTTTGGGTAATCTTACAAACTACGACATCAATCACACAATATATGTGTCAAGACCCAGAATTCAAGTCTCCATTACATATACGATCAGTTCCTCAATTCCCCTTGCTTGTTAATTTGCTTGACTGCCTAGAATTTTCTTTGCATTACCACATCAGTGAGAGTAACGGAATATGAAATAATATCGATTATTCAATAATCAGCTCTCAAATCTGTTATATTTTTAATGATCCTGCCAAATGTTATACCATGTTTCTTAGTAATGTACCTTTCTATGCCTGTAGTAAAGTCCAGCAGCCAGCAGTATGGCGGCCACTAGTATGACGGCCATGGCCAGTCCCACGGCTGAGGCTGTTCCATTGCCGGTGACAGGTGCCGCGGCAGCGCCCGTTTCCTGTCCGGCTGTTGTGAACATGATTGGAGCACTGAGGGATGATGTTCCTGGTGGAAGAAAACATAATTTTAACCAAATTCTTAGCTTATATATCATCAGTTTCAGCTTATTAAACCCACTATAAGGAATGACTCTTCGCAATTTTTTCTTTTAACCTTAATCTTGTCAAGGTTTCAGCAAAATCAAATGTCATCACAGCATCGTTATACTGGTTTTTTAAGGCTAAGTAAATTATCGTAGACACCATTCCACAAGAAGAAGAAAACAATCATGTCTTCAACAGCTTTCATAATACACTCATAGTGTATAGAGTGCAGAAAAGCATAGCAGAGCGGCCCAATAAGCAAGCGAGGTCCTAATAATCCGAACCATGTACTACGTACCAGTAGAGGCCTATATCTTCGATCAATAAAATTGTTGAAGGCCTATCCAGCAGCAGTAGATAGTTGTGGTCTGATAATGTGTACTGTAGATGCTTGGATAAAAAAGTGGCATCATCATCATCATCAGCCAGAATACGTACACTGCTGAACATAGGCCTCCCCCTTTAACCTCCACACTGAACGACAGCCTGCCTTTTGCATCCACTGGATGCCCGCAACTCTCACAATGTCAGTCCATCTAGTGGGAGGCCTCCCTACGCTGCGTCTTCCGGTTCGTGATCTCCACTCCAGAGCCTTTCTTCCCCATCAGTTATCGGTTCTTCGAGCGATGTGGCCTGCCCATTGCCACTTCAACTTGCAAATTTTAACAGCTATGTCGGTGACTCTGGTTCTTTGGCGAATATCCACGTTTCGGATTTTATCACGCAAAGAAACTCCGAGCATAGCTCTCTCCATGGCCCGCTGAGTGACTCTGAGTTTTTTCATAAGGCCAACAGTGGCATCATGCTGGTCTATCGGGTTAAGTTGTCTTGGTACTCCTCTCTGCACTGATGTCCGGCTTAGAACGTATTGTGTAAACAATACCCTTGACCCTATCTAACTCACCGATGTCATTAGCAGCCTTCACGACGCACTCGTAGCGCACGTCGTCCTGCAGTCCAGTGAGCACCACACTGGTCTCGCTGGTGTCGAGCTTCTCCGGCACCTTGGCACCGTACGCGCGCCAGAACACTCGGTACAGGTATACGGTCTGCGGGTTCTTGAGGGGAGCTTCCCAGCTGGGGAGGAGATACTTGTTTTTATTATACGGGAATTATTTACGTAAGGTTAATACACAAAACACATTTTGAATAATTATAATTCAGACTACTTTAAAGATGAACTACTTCCATTATTGTCGTAATCCATTGAATAGCAGTCTTGTGAAGGTTAAAAAACATCCTTAAGACTGATCTGTCCGAGCTGATCATGTTACATGTTCTCATGTTTCTTTGATTACCATATTGCCTAGTAGTATCAATGCAAAGTGGTTTAGAATTCAGTACGCAGTACTAAGAAAATTCACAGTACACAGAACTTCGTCTGCATCATCAGCCTGTACTAGTCTACTAATGCTTACAGCTGCTTTCCCAAAGCATGTTACTCTTCCGCTTTTCACTTTCAGGTGCTGCCGACGACCTTACAGAGACCTGAAAGTACATCGAACTGACCTTAGTAGCACAGATTGTTTGGTTGGCGCCTGGTGTGCCTTCAAGTTCCGCGGTGGTCCGGGCAGCTTGGCTCCAGCGTCGCGGAAGCACGCTAGCGCTCGGCGCGCGTGCTGCAGCGCGCAAGATCTGGTGACTGCACCACCGCGGCACAATTCCAGACAGTTGCGTGGAACGCCCCAGGATGCGCAACAGCTGCGGTGATCTAAAGATATAAGTTAGTATAGAAATGTTATGCTTTTTACTAACTGTAACAAAACGGACGTGACGTTGCCTGCGAAACTACGAATGACAACCAGCCAGCCGCCATGACACACCACCTCACGTCATGCCACTGTCAAGCTCGCCAAGCCTTTGAGGGGAGGGTATATAAGCGAGCCTGCGAGCCAACTATCTCTCTGTTCATTTCGATTGCTGAATAAATGAAGTACTCGCCACTCTGCGTGTTTTATATGACATCCCGTTTACAATCCGAAGAGGGATAAAGAAGAAAAAAATTAATACCTACGCACACTGCGGCGTCATGACGCTTGGCCTAAAATCGATCCTGATCCTCGAAGAAGACTGCATAATCCTGTCTATAACGGCGAAGTTACTGCTTGAGAAGAATCTACGGTGACGTTATTATGTACTGCAAGAAGGTCGACTCTGCCAAGCTAAAGCATTTGGCCTGATGAAAAACGAAGTAAAAAATGCAGAATATGTCGCCACAATCATGAAGATCTAACACCATCCACCCTGTTTTCTCATCATCCGACACCATATACTGAGCCAAGAAGCAAAAACGATATCGCGTGCTGACGCCTCCGTGGCATTTGAACACGGCGAACCCTACTTTCCGCCCGTGACCTATTACTACCCACTGCGTGCGAAAACTGTGACATCGAAGATTTCAAGATTCTATCTCGGGCCGCAAGACACGCGGCAAGACACTACTATCTACCTGCCTACCAGCCTGCTTGCCTGCGTGCCAATCTGCCTGTCTGCCTGCCAGCATGTGACTTGCATCTGTGTGGCGTGTAGCAGCTGGGCGAGGTCCTAACCTAACTAGGGCCTGAAGCAGCGGAGGCCAGCCTGCATCAGTTGGAGCTAGCGAGGAGCCTTAGCCTAATAGCCAGGTGCGTTCGTTTCTACTTGCCATTATGCTTATGAGATATACCTATTTTTGACCTTATTGCCACTAATTCAAGTTAGGATTAGAATATTTACAAGTATATGACCTCAAAATATGACCATTAACTGATAGCAGTGAGCCATACCATGCACATTTTCTAAGTAACTATCGTAACTAATTGCCTAGTTCCAATTCCGATAGATTTGATTGTACCTCCAGACGTGATTTAGACTGTACAAAAGAAAAGACGAAAACTAAATCATTGTCTTAGCCCGTGCTTTGCTTTCTTATTTGCATATTATTAGTGACTACTCATTCGACAAAGTCAAATCGAAACAAAAAAAAAAATGTATTAGATGCACTCGAAAGTTCTCTACATAATTTTATTCCGTGATCATTAAAAAATAACTGCAATCACACTCCTTACGCACTTGCAGGCCCAATAATACGTGCTTATGAACATGTAAGATTTAGGTTAAACAGCCTTTACATATCATACATAGATTAGATACAACTATTCACTCCAGTTTAATCGATGCCGAGTTCGTCTAAAGATTTATAATTGATTTTTACACTTTTGATCAGAGAAACTGCGAAACCTGTAGGTAGATTAGAAAAATTACATTCTGGAAGTGCTAGCTTCGTTAGTTCATTACCTCATTTTATTTCTAAGTCGAGTCTGTGGGTAGGATGGAAAATAACTTTTATTGTCGTGTATGTGGGTAGACTGGATAATAATAATTTCACAGAACGTACCTTTAAAACAATTAACTTGTCGTGGAATCGGATCAGTGCTTAGATTTACTTCAAAATGAATCGTGAATGTTCGTTGACTCTTGGTGTTCCATCGCGCTATTCAGTATTTTGTATACAATGCTTCAATCTATCAGTGTGTGAAATTTTATAACCAAATTTGGTTTAGAATATTGCTGTTTGCTCGTTTATAAAATTTAATTTTAATGAAAAAGAACGCACACCTTAACGCAAAGGGATATTGTATTTCCAGTACTGAGTATGATAAAACCACAGTTAAAATTGACATACATGGGGGTAGCTTATTTCAAATCTATGCCGAATCGATACTTGGTACCACGTCGTCAGCTCAAAGCCAAGTTTTGCCCCTGCACGAAACAGTGACAAATATATTATGTGCGATCTACGCCTGCATGAATTATTACGCAAGAGTCTGCGCACGCCCTAGAATAAAAAAATGCGAGCAACAAATAATATAACTGCAGATTATTAAGGAGCCATTTAAGTTTGAAATAAAATTAATTTCCACTAAATTAAGTTTCGAGAAAAGTTTCACCAATCAATCATGTTTCCAGATTACATTAAACTTGTTTATGTCCTCAATTAAGTATTCATAACCAAAATATGAATTTGTTACTGTTAGACATACTTAACCGCGCAAATTGATGCAACGCAACTCAAGTATAAACTAATAATGAGTTGGTTGATTCTCACAAAAGTAATGGTTAGGTACTGATAGCAATAGTTTGCTGATAGCATAGGAGTAGCATTACCAGTTTAAAATTAATTTGGTGCTTAATTATGCAAGGTGTACCTACCTAGGTACCTTAATAAATCGCCTAACGCAGTCGTTTTAGTTTAGTTTTTGTTATGATGTACCTTTACAAAAATGAACTTAGTACTTACCATTCATTAGTTGCTGTGTATTTTTTTGATATTATGGTCAAGTTCCAAATAAGTAGTATCTTCGTATGAATTGTAGCGAGAGGAATTTGCTCTGATTTCGGGTATATCAGGTACAAACATTCTAGTTCTTATATGGTATTATACCTAACGTGACAACGCTGTATTGTGATGCAGTAAAGTACTTATGATTAAAATGATACCGAACTCTGATAAATGAGAGTATTGCGCAGTTGTAGTTATGTTTGTTTCAAATTATATTGCTGATAGTGCCGATTATTCTGATGGTGATAGTAATTAATTCTTATAGTTTTGATAGTGCGAGTAACTCTCAATGTTCTAATAACCAGTTGACCAGTGTTCTAGTAACCCAGTAGTTCCGATAATTCTGTAGTTCTAACTTTGCCAGTAGCAACTGCCAGTAGTTTTCATATCTTCGGTAATTATATTAAGAATAGTTTCGGTGGCTTCAATAGTTTAAGCAGCCTCGATAGCTTTGATGTTAACTATAGCTTTGATGGTAACTATAGCTTTGATGGTAACTATAGCTTTGATGGTAATTATAACTTTGATGATAACTATAACTTTGATGGTAACTATAGCTTTGATGGTAACTATAGGTTTGATGGTAACTATAGGTTTGATGGTAACTATAGCTTTGATGGTAACTAAGGCTTTGAAGGCAGTTGTAGGTTTGATGGAACCGATGAATCACTGATAGTTGGAATATTTCCAGTAGCCCTTAATATTGCCACTAGCTCTTAATATTGCCACTAGCCCTTTATAACGCCATCCCCGCCGAGCCGAGCCAAGCCTAGCCAAGCCTAGCCAAGCCAGGCCAAACTAAGCCAAGCCATGCCAAACCAGGCCAAACCGAGCCAAGCCAGGCCAAGCCAGGCCAATCCGAGCCAAACCGAGCCAAGCCAGGCCAAGCCAGGCCAAACCGAGCCAAGCCAGGCCAAGCCAGGCCAAACCGAGCCAAGCCAGGCCAAGCCAGGCCAAACCGAGCCAGCCAAGCCAGCCAAGCCAGCCAAGCCAGCCAAGCCAGCCAAGCCAGCTAAGTCAGCCAAGCCAAGCTTTCGACTGATCTTCGAAATATACCGCTACAGCGGAAGCCCTTCAATGACAGCAAAGTCAGCTAAGTCAGCTGTTGATTGGCCGTGACGTCATTTCCGACTGGCCTACCATTTTTGTGATTAGGTCGGGGGGGTAAACCTCCATCATATGGGTCCTTTGTCGATTATTATTTTAAGGTGCTCTAAGGAAGATAAGTCGAAACTCTGTCCGATAACTGAGAAATAAATTAAGTCGTTATCTTAGTAGTTAGTAGTTAGGCGTATTTATTTCTCTTCAGTTTCACCTTAATATTGCCCGTAGCCCTTATTCTTGCTAGTAGTGTAGTCAGCCTCACACTGAATACATTGTTAATTTGTTAGAAACTAAACCTTGTTGTTTGTTCCCAATTGCGGGGGCAATTGTTGCAGGATGGTCGAGTGTAACAAAACGGACGTGACGTTGCCTGCGAAACTACGAATGACAACCAGCCAGCCGCCATGACACACCACCTCACGTCATGCCACTGTCAAGCTCGCCAAGCCTTTGAGGGGAGGGTATATAAGCGAGCCTGCGAGCCAACTATCTCTCTGTTCATTTCGATTGCTGAATAAATGAAGTACTCGCCACTCTGCGTGTTTTATATGACATCCCGTTTACATAACCTTGCCCAGCAATAATAAACTTTCTAGTTTTTTCAGGACAAATATGCCTTACTAAAAAAGATAAACTTAGGCTAGATTCAGTATGTAAGAAGCCAATTTTTGGAGTAGTAAAATATTTCTGGTCCTGGTTTCAGTGCAATAAATACTGTTATAGTGAATGCGAAAGTTGGAGTGTGTTTATTTTCTTAGAACTAAAACGTCTGAACCAATTTCAATTAAGATTAGTATAGAAGCATCGTATACCCTGGATAAGCACGTAGGTTACTTTTTGGGAAGTATATCCCTGTAGAAAAATTGGTAAAGACACTGACAACTAACACCCAGACCCAGAGCAGAATACTATTCAAATGTTTGCCCAAATTGAACCAAGGATCTTCTGCTCATGAGGTAGAAGTGTTGCCACTGAGCCAAGCCGGACCAAGGTCAAATTTAGACGTATATAATATTTCATCTGAAAGTGTACGAACCTGATCCATCAGCGGCGCATTTCATGAGCTTGTCGAAGTCGTTCATACACTCGGGCCGGTCCATGATGTTGTCCATATCCAAGTGGAAGCTGCAGGCGTCGATACACGACGAAGACACGTTCATCTGCGGGGGACAATGACGTGAGCTTGCATAAGAGTTCCACTATCCACCTCCCGGGTCCATCATGTGCTCTTCATCACCAAGAGTAATGATCCCTCGAGTTCATGATGATGGTTTTTCCTTAGTTTTATTTTAAAGAAGGTTTATTTCTTAAAAGCGTTTAGTAGTTTTGATAGGAATTAAGAATTATTTGTTTAGTCATTTTTGGCGATACCTCAAGTACAAGTATTTTTTTTATTTATTTACAAATAGATAGCAATAGAGACAGAGCGAGCAAGAGAGAGAGAGAGAGAGACAGAGACAGAAGCGTATAATAAAGTTTATGTAATGCAAATAAGGGACCCGGGTATGTCCTAAAACTGCGACCAGAACCACCGGAGGATGGGCAGCAGCATCCTGTTAGTAGACGGTGAACGTACTGCGATCTCCAAGCCGCCTGCCAAGCGTGGGGATTATGGCAACACCCCTCTCTAAAAGGGAGGCCTTGTTCAGCAGTGGACATTTAATGGCTGATAATGTATGTAAAGCAAATAAGATTGGTTTAAAAAAAAAAATATGCTTGGGTTTGATCGCCAATTTATAAATGCGGTATCATGCGGTCTACGATGGAGCACGCTTATAAGAAACCGATTCACTCGTGATTTGAAGACACCAAGATTGTAACTATCAGAGAACTTCAATTAAGAGAGCACATTCTACAGACTAGCAGTTTGCACAATAAAAGTGCAATCAAAGCGCCTCATACAAGTGTTCGGAATATCAATCAAGATTACGTGCCTCAATCTGGCAGTCCGATAGAAAAATGGACAGGAGAGAATTAGATCATGCAGTATCGATGCACACTCTCCGAAATGTATCAGATAAACAACTTACACTATATCACTATATATATATTATTATTATTGTATGCCATAGGTGGCAAACAAGCAGACGGGCTGCCTGATGGAAAGCATTCACCGTCGCCTATGGATACTTGTAACACCCGAGGCATCACTAATACGTTGCCGACCCTCATTTAAGTATAGAAATTATGAAAATAAACTAGAATATAACGACTAAATGAATAGTTATAATCTGTATAACGTCAATTCGAGAGCCTATCTCAGGAACTTGTATTATTTTAGGTGTCATTTGTTTCAAACCAACGGTCGAAATCACAATTTTCTTGGCTTTGACGTCTGGTAACAAGGTTTTCTCTGACAGAGCAGTTATTTCTCTCGCTAAAGTATATTTGAGCTCTCGAATAATGTTCTCTTTAAGTATCACGAATTCTTGAAATTTTTGTTACTGTTGGTTGATTTTTGTCTGAATAGATTAGTTGAAACGTTCGGTGACGTTTTATGTTTATTATTTTTATAGTTACACTCAACGTGAGTATAAACAGTTTCTCATGGTTATGTTTATCGGTCGATCGGTTTTAAAGACATTTTTTTTTTTTTTTAAATTGTTTATTTATTCCCCACGGACTCCTGGGTCCGTGCCCTTTGTCAACTTTTAACATATATTTTTTTAACTATATTTGATATAACATAAAACTAATGACTATACAAGAGGAATATACAAATTATAAAATGTAATGAGTATGTTGCGTGTATACACCGAGCAGTCCAGCTCCCGCAAGCAGCACGTTCACGAGTTGACGCGTGTGCCAGCCATCGCTCTCCTCGCCATGTTTGAGGGAAGAGGGCGACCCGCCACACGACGCCGCCGCAAGAAGGAACCTTTAAGTGAGCGTGAGTGCTCTGGATATACACACAATACTTAAAACTACAATACTAAAGACTATTTGGAAAATACTGGAGTACGGTGGACTGATTTTTTCCCTTATAAAAACAATGCCTTCTAACAAACTTTTAAAATAAAACATATGTCTATAGATAACTTTAAATTACATTAAAAATATACATGTAAATTGGAATACAGCTGGAGCATCGATGTAGGTCGCAGAAGATGCCAAGCGGCGCAAGTATGCATCACTTTCAAGTAAATATTTATATCTGTGCCGCTAGGCGTCGAAACTTTTGGTCAATGTAGTCCTTGTACCAAAAAGTATTTTTTTACATCGTCACAATTACTCGACGCCGCTGGTCATAAGGGAGCTGGCTCATTCCTCGCGCAGAGAATATCTTTGGCAATTCAATGCGAGAATGCAGCCAGCGTTCTTGGCACTTTACCACACGGACAACACCTTGTTTTTTATTTTTAATCATTTATAATAATTGTAATAATTGGTTATATTTATTTTTATTTTGCTTCGTCTATACTAATATTATAATGAGGAAAAATTTGATTGTTTGTTTGCATTGAATAGGCTCCGAAACTACTGAACCGATTTGAAAAATTCTTTCACTGGTGGAATGCTGCACTATCCCCGGTTGACATAGGCTATGTATCCCGGCTTCGCCCGTGCGAAGCAGGGGCGGCTTACTAGTATATTATAAAATTAATTTGTTCCGTTATTGAAATTTTGCAAACACGTTTAGTTTGTATGACAATGCATGGTTAGCTGTGTGACGTCATTCTAAATCCAATGTGGCGGACTCCCAAAAAGTGCGGACCAGTTATTTTTATGTACTCTCATATAATATAATATAATATGGGTATCAAATGAAAGGGTTTATTGAGTTGAATACGAAAAAAAAAATGTCACCTAAATTCAAAATAGCCGGCGCTTAAAAGCTTATTAAAAAATATCATTTCATATCATCATCATCATTTCAGCCATAGGACGCCCACTGCTGAACATAGGCCTCCCCATCGATCTCCAAAAGGGCCGGTTGGAAGCGGCCTGCATCCAGCGTTTCCCTGCGGTCTCTCTTAGGTCGTCTGTCCATCTTGTGGGTGGACGTCCTACGCTGCGCTTACCAGTCCGTGGTCTCCATTCCAGAACCTTTCGGCCCCATCGGCCATCTATTCTGCGTGATATGTGCCCTGCCCACTGCCACTTCATCTTGCTAATCTGGTGGGCTATGTCGGTGACTTTCGTTCGTCTACGGATCTCCTCATTTCGGATTCGATCTCGTAGAAACCCCGAGCATAGCCCTCTCCATAGCTCGTTGTATCATATCATAGGATACATAAAATAACAAGGCACTACTACTGGATTGATATCAGTCAGAAAAATCAATTGTAACTTGAAATCAATTTACAAACTTTTGTTCCATAGTTTACACTTGAGAAAGTAGAACCCAAACACAACAAGTCACAATCGTACTGATTAATATCTGAATATCGCAAGTCGCTTTGTAAACTTACTAAACTTGGATTGGGTTTGAACGGCTGGATTGTATAGATAGTTGGGGTTCTCCGGATTGAAGGGCTTTCAAAGCCAGGATGAAGATGGCGGTTCTAAGATAACAAACTGTGATTGAGAGAAATATGACAGAAAGCATTTTGCAACTCTCAAGCGACATGGAACTCTACTACAGTTCTGCCGATGAGAGAAAGTGTCTGACAGCTGCAATAAAATTTAAAAAAAATATATAAAAAAAGTTTCTTATAGTAGGTATTATACAGTAGTATATTGGCAACCAGCTACAATCTTACAAAAGCTAGTAAAAGACGCTCAAAATTTACTGTTTTCGATCAGCTTTTTACAATGTTATGGCAACTGTCACACGCATTTTTTCAGAGGCTGCATTTTAATCTACATTATGAGTAAAAAATTACAACAGTGTTTTAAACTATTACGGTTGTTTACTAAAGTTATATTTGTGTTAAGATTAAGAAAGAGGGTAGATCGTTATGTCTGCACCTAACTTTTTAACTGTTCAATCAACCACCCGCATTCTTCAGTTTTCCCGTGAACATGGTGCATGTAACTGCGCCGAAGTATCGGGAGCTCATTCCACAACCTTACCGAGGTACATATTTTTTTTTAATAGTAGATAGGCTTGCGCTTGTCCGCCATCTCGCCAGTAATAATCATATAACTTTAAAAAATTACTTTTAATTAATTACTTTAAAAAAACTTGCAACTCTATGCATACAGTTGCAAGTCTTATGATTATTTACTTTCATAATTCGGAGAATTAAAGACATTAGACATTGTTATTCCTTTTATGCTATAAAATTATTTTACACAAAAAATTATATTGCACTAATTTTGTTAAGTATTTAGCTATGTATATTCCTTTTAAAATTTTGATCTTCATGTGATAATTATAACCTGGTTTTGATATAGAACTTCCCTAAATACGTGAAGAAAATATAATATATAATGCCATGGTATTTACTTCTCTAATTTTGTTTTATTTTTATGTATAAATGTTTTCGTATGCAGTTAGGGCGGCCTAAGGCACGGCGGAAAAATCTTTCACTGGTCGCCCCTCGAAAGCTCATTGGGGACTAGAGTTGCCTCTAGCTTAAGAGGTTATGTTGTGTTCTTAGTTTGCTCAATTAAACATCAAAAATCCAGATCTTTACCAAATATGCTGTTGCTTCCATTTCCAGCAAGTCACTGGCTCAATAATATACGAGTAACTCGGCGGGCTAGTTTAATTATGCACGTGTAGCCGAGTTCTCACCGGAATTAGAACTCACTGCCAGTAGAGCAACCTGTACGTCGCCAGGTTTATTGAGAACGTAATTGTAACGTGTTAGCATATTTAATTTCGATGTTTTTGGACAGCTTTTTTAGTAAATTTCATCGTAGAAATTAGGTTTATGTATATTTTCTTAGATAGATATATTTCTAGAAACTACTAATACCAGTAATGGTACTAGTTATTGCGAGGGGTGGGAAGAGAACCTAGTAAGTGTTGTTATTCTCTATATCACAAGAAATTCCTTGCCATAAACGCGAAACGTCATATACGTGATGTCATGATATTACAATTGAAGAATGGACTCTGTGCCTTTAATTTCCCATCATCATAATTTCTGCCATAAGATGTCCACTGCTGAAAATAGATTTCCCCATCGATCTCCAAAAGGGCCGGTTGGAAGCGGCCTGCATCCAACGTTTTCCTACAGTCTCTTTTAGTTCGTCTTTTCATCTTGTCGGTGGTCGTCCCACGCTGCGCTTACCGGTCCATGGTCTCCTTTATAGGAACTTTCGGCCCTATTGGCCATCTATTCTGCTTGCTTTATGCCCGCCCACTGCCACTTCAACTTGCTAACCTGGTGGGCTATGTCAGCTTTCATTCGTCTACGGAGCTCTTCGTGATCTTAATATCTATTACCATTTAAATTCGTAACGCGGCCGCATTATTACGTCATATGCGTGAAATTGGGCATGCCAAGTATCCAAACGCAAGACGAAAGATAAAATTCGTAACGCACTCGTTTTAAAAATTGTCAATATAACATTCACATGCAAGCTAAAGATAATGTAGAATCCAATCGCAAGACGCGTTTGATTTGTTTAATTTTGTAGCCATACGGATTTCCTACATAATTAAGTTCTAGATTGGTCAGGGACAGAATAATTATGGAGAAAGTTAAAAGTGAAAATATTACTGGGAAAAGGATTTCTATGTCAATCAGCAGAAGGATGTCAGTTGAAAAATAAGCCTGTAATAGTACATTGTTACCCCAGGGGTGAAAGTAACTCGAACTTTTAGCGAAGCAAACCTCGTCTTGGGACTAAATAAGTCATTAACCCCGAGGTAAACACTGTGCTTTTCATTACGAATGCAAGGAAACTAAAAATAAAAACATGAACTGACTAAAGAAAATATGAGTGAATTTTATTTTACATAAATCAACATTTTTGGTGTGAAATTTATTTTCCACTACTGCTTTAGCCTCTTCTCTTAGGAAATCAGGCGTTAAATCCATATCGGAATCAGATGAACTCATTGTGTTAATACAAATCTGCTATACGGAAGTATAAACAAAACTCTACAATGAAGATCGGATTCCCGCCATTTTATTTTTTTTAATATACGAACACTGGCAAATGCACGAGAAGTGCGGAACCATAATACTCTGAGGAAAAAAAAAAGTTGGAACATAGTTCAATACTAATGTGAAAATAGAATTTTCACCAAATTTTCACACTAGTTTTTTTAAATAATTTGAGTGTCTGTAATTTGTCAACTGTCACTACCAGATGAAAGTGATTCTCCCTAGGGCTGAAATGTATTACTTTCAACCCGCTCCTCAGGCAACTTCAAGCCTACTTTCCGAGTATGAGTAATGAAGACACTTTACCTGTGCACAGCACTCGGTGACGTTGTGATGGGGCGTGGTGGGCCTCAGTCTCACCGACACTGGCCGCAGCGTCTTGCCGAATGCGTTCTCCGCGTGACAGAAGTAATCTCCCTCGTCCACCTCCGATATCTTCTTGATTATCAGCCTCATTGTGTATTTGGTTTGATCCTGAGATGAGAAAAAGTAAATTAATAAAATTGACGCCATAATGAGGACAAACGATAACATTTTAGAGCGCCTGGCGTGCTATGAATGCTAGTGGGACCAGAAGAAGATGCGGGATTACTTTAATTCCCATATAAAAGACTAGTCCACCTTTAGATCAGACAAACAAGGGAGATATGCCTTAGTAATGTCTCCATGTTTCACTGTATCATTAAACCGCTTAACACAAAAACTGTAAGTCTTACTTATTTTTCATGCATACTAAGAAACTTACAGCGACACCAATAAACTAACTAACTAATAGTCTACATGCGAAAAAAGACGGCAAGGGTAAGTTCAGCTCAAGGCAACCTGATCAAGCCTGACTTAGGCCAGATGCGTTCGCACCTGCCACGCTACCTTACCATATCATCCCTCCCACGGCCCAGGCCACCTCACTGCTCAACAGGGATGTAACGGAGGTAGTTTTATCGGAACCGAAGGCAGAGTCGAAGTTTTTAAATTTGCTTTATCGGAGTCGGAATCGGAGTCGTAGGCAGGATCAGAAGTGGTGGCATGAGAGAGAATTTTTATTTAAGGACTAATAAAGCATTATTTAAATTAACAACAAGTGAAAAAATTAGAGTGCACGTAGTGGGAGTCGGGGGGATTCCCCGCGCGACATGTATGTACCTGTTCATAACAGTGGACACAGGCCGCCGCCGCTATGTTATGCTTCGACCTCCGATTAAAACCTTCGATTTAAAAGTGTCGAAGCCGAAGTCGGAACCGAAGGTGTAATAATAATCGGAAGTTCCGAGTTAACGGAACCGAAGTCGAAGCTCCGTAACATCCCTGCTGCTCAACACCCTGATCGCTCAACAACCAGATGTAGAGATCTTGACATATTTCACATTAGGTTTTGTAAGTTAGTGAATGTCTGTTTTAATTTTGTGTTAACATTTTTTATTTTGTTTTTATTTATTGACTTTTGTACCTCTTTTATTTACATAATTTTCGCAAATTTTTCTAATTGCTCCAAACTAATCAACTTTTAAGTTTAAGAGTACATTTTTTGCGGCGATTTCCAAGAGGTTCAAGTTTAAATAGATGTCGGCCGCCTACCACGGCCACTCCCAAATTAACTATAAGTAATACTGTCTGTTGTTCATCCGTTAATTGTAATTGTTTGTTCATTTTTTTTTAAATTTAGTGTATTTTTACATATTATGGCTATATTTTGAAATTATTGAATTGTATAGTTTATACCAATTTATTATCGTTTAATTGTAATTTTATGAGTTGTCACACGCATTGACGTCGCTGTTAGTATGTAGGTACTGTGGTATGTACTGTGGTATGTAGTATGTACTGTGTATTTGTGTATTAGTAAATACGAGTAAATAAAGTGCTAGGATGTGAATTCCCAATTTTCAGAATTCCAATATTGGTATTAGTAGCTTTTATAACTTTTTACCCTTTTTTATGATTATGGAACGGTAGGCACTGTTAGTATTTTCATTTAGCCCATTTTGTAAGAGCTTGATTGGATTCCGTGTAATACGTTTTAATATTACTGAGGCGATATTGCTTTTCAATTTATATTGTACGCTCAGTTGCCTAAACAATTTGAATAGCCGGTTTCCAGCGACTATTCATATTTTCTTGACCACTCAAATCACATGTCATCATCATTATGCACACATCATCAGCCATTAAATGTCCACTGCTGAAAAAGGCCTCCCTCTTAGAGAGGGGTGTTGCCATAATCCCCACGCTTGGCAGGCGGCTTGGAGATCGCAGTGCGTTCACCGTGTACTAACAGGACGCTGCTGCCCATCCTCCGGTGGTTCTGGTCGCAGTTTTAGGATATACCCGGGTCCATCATTATGCGTTGATAAATAAATATTCGTGACATATTTTTTGCACACACGGTCATCTCGGTCGGGAGACGGACCCGTTCGACACTGATTGTATCCTGTAGATATAAGTTTTTTGTAAAGGTGTAGAATAAATTTTTATTTTTTTTTTTCTTTCTTTTCTTTCTACTGACCCCAAACTAAGCAAAGCTAGTGATATGGCTGCCAGAGACTGATATACATACATATATCGTTTTAAATACATACTAACAACCAGATATAGAACAAACAAAAAAACAACAACTAGAACAAACACAAATGTTCATCACACTCAAGCTCAGAAGTTAGGTTCACTATCAACTGGACCATCGGGCTGTCATATAGTATGATAGCTTGATAACATTTCTTTAGACCTCTGTCATCTAGTCTAACTGAGACCAAGGACTTTAATGTAGGGCATTTCATGCCTTGCTAGACAGAGAGCGCACTATACTTATACAAAGAAACAACGTCACTAGTAAGCCGTTCGAACTCCATACGGATATTCATTTTGCGGGAAAGAGACAGAGTATCCTTTCCTAATCCAACCAAAAACTTCTCAGAACTGTAAAAGACGATTTAAAAGTTTCTTCAGTCCTGTCCAGGTCCTGTTTATTTTACCTAATCACATACCGGTACGATATTTGGGAATGAATTTCGTTGAATTTCACTCACTTTCCCTGAAGTCGGTTTTAATTGTTGTAAAACAAACTTCTGGTATTAATAGTGTGTCATAACATCATTATCAGTCTCTTATGTCCCACTGCTAGGACTCGTGCTTTTTCCAGAGAGATATGGTGGGCCGTAAACCACCATGCACGCCCAGTGCATGTTGTTGAATGTCATGTGTTTCAGGTTCTTGGACATACTGGTTTCCTCATGATGTTTTTTATCGTTTTTGAGCAATGTACTAAACACTGAGGTAGTAACGTAGTACATAATACCTCAGTGGTACTAAATAAGTAATTATTGCACAGCCTAGGATCGGGCCGGGTCTCGTCAGACCAGTTATTTTTATGCTGATATGGATTTCAAATGAGAGTTTTTGCGAAAGAGAAGATTACGAACAGTAAAATGGCGTCACACTAAATTCAATATGGCGGACGCCTAAAAGTTTGTATGAAAAAATATATTTATTTATTTAATAATGTTATTTAACTTGCAATGTTTGTTAGTTTGGTTAGAACATCAAATCTTGCAAGCTAAATTAGAACAATTCCTCCTAACTGATTTTGCTGAAATTTAGCATACACCTTTAGTTCCAATGAGAAAACACAATATTGACATATTTCAAAATGGCCGCAATAATAAAAACATTGAAATGAAAATTAAAAGCAACATTTAAATACAAACTTGTTTGGTGTCTCACCTCAGAATCTGCTAGCAGCTGTATGGCATAGTTCGCTCCGTCGATGACAGGCGTTCTTCCGTTGGGATCCCTCCAGAATGCCACCGTGGGCTTGGGCAATGCCTCCACCCGGCATTCTAAGATGACGGCGTCGCCTGCCGCTGCCATCGTGATGCCTGATGCTTGGATTATGGGCACATCTGTTCCGATAATAATATTGAAATCAGCAATCTATTAAAAGAACTTCAAAATTTGCTTTGTTTAAAAAAATAGTAACTTACTACGGTATACGTATGAAATACTCTATACTTTTACTGACTACAGCTAGTAGCGTACTTATGCTGCTGGACACACCGTCATGCTAGTTTGTAACGGCGGAGTGGTCAGCTCTGATGTTAAATTATTATAACACCGGCCGTGCGGCGCGCACGCTCAACGCGTGCGCGCACCGCCGCCGCGGCCTTGGCATCGCCAGTACGCGAGCGCGGGGCGACCTTTTCCAGAATCGCGCGTATTCCCTGAGGCTCTAATGGCTCCTAAACTGGACGATCGTCTCGACCGATAAAAACATAATCGTGAGTGCAAGCCGGTGTTATAATAATTTATAATAAAAATCCTCACGCAACTTTTGATGAAGCTCTGATGTTCTTCATTATCAGCCAGAAGACGTCCACTGCTGAACATGGGCCTACCCCGTTAACCTCCACACTGAACGAAAGCCTGCCATCTGCATCCACTGGATGCCAGCGACTCTCACAATGTAATCGGTCCATTTAGTGGGAGGCCTACATACGCTGCGTCTTTCGATTCGTGGTGTCTACTCAAGAACCTTTCTTCCCCATCGGTTAACGGTTCTTCGATGTGGCCTGCCCATTGCCACTTCCACTTGCAACTTTAATAGCTATGTCGGTGACATACGTGGAAATTCTTCGGCGAATATCCACGTTCCGGATTCTTTCGCGCAAAGTAGTTAGTAATATAATGTAAATCCATTATTGGCCGTAAGTTAAGTTCGTAGTTTATTGTTTTGTTTTTAAAAGGCTGTGGATTTTGTTAAATAAATAAAAATAAGTCCGAGCATATAGCTTTCTCCATTACCCGTTGTGTGACTCTGAGTTTTTCAAAAAGGCCAACAGTTAAGGACCACGTCTCGGTACCATAGGTGTGGCATCACTGGCAACATACACTGGTCAAAGACCATTGGACGAGAAGATGTCACGCAATTTCCTGAACGCTGCCCATTCGAGTTGGATTCTTCGGGCGACCTCTTTGCCTAAGTTGGACTTACCTAACTGAACAATCTGTCCAAGATAGGTGTAATGGTCAACAAATTCGAAATTATCGTTCCCAACGACTACCGGCACGGGTATAACATGGACATTGGACATGATTGATGAGCTCTAATGTTGGTTTATGGCTATTGACTAATCCAAGGTCTGCTCTGGTATGGTTAGACGGTAATCCCTACCCTTGGCAGGTGGCTTGGGGATCGCAGAACGTTCCACCGTGCATGTAGGAAGATGCTGCTGCCCATCTTCTGGTGGTTCTGGTCTCAGTTTTAGGAAATACCCGGGTTCTTTAAGACATATCCGGGTCCGGGTGCGATAAACGTCACCGTAGGAGAAAATAAAATCTAAATTATTATTGTAATGTACTCACGTGAGATATTGATCTTCCTGGAGGCCTGCATGGGTGTCCCGTACCCGTTGTCAGCGTAGCATGAGATCTGGTCCATGTCGCGGGTCACGTTGTGGATCACGGTCACCATGTGCCGGGTCACTTCTTGTCTAACCAAGCGACCTGGCAGCGAGAGAAGGCACGTGAGTTTCGAGTAGAGAAATTATTCATTTCTTTGGATAGGCCGAGTGTGAACGTTTTTAGGCCATCCCTTTGCATACGACTCTCACAATACAGTTTTTTTAATGAGCCTGCATTATTCAAATAGTCATTATTATCTCATATTTTTTTTATTTTTTTTATTGCAATCTTGCCAAAACACATCCAATACCGAAAATTCTTAAATATGATTTAGATCAAACGGTGTCAGTCGAATATAGCGGTAAAATAAATTGAGGTGCCTCTTTGAACAATTGTGAATAGGTTGAGTTTATTTTTATGCACTAGTGCATAAAAATCAATTTTAGTCCGCTTATACCGGGCATAAACAAGAACATTACGAGCATGAGAAGAAACAAAGTAATTTTATACTTATGAATAACCTGATTTATTGGAGAGTCTATTTGCCTGGAAGAGATTGCTTTTAGCGATAAGGTCACAATGTGTAGCACTAGCTCATAAGTGTTATCTGTTTGTATATTTGATGTGAAATACATCAAAAATATACAAGCATCCGCTGGGTTTTTTTGCTTCGCTTTTTTATTTCTGGTGTTCACAACAAAGAGTTTATATCTATTCAAATTTTTTTATCAACCGAATACGTGATATATGATTACAGACGGCTCTAGTCTGATTCAATAACGGTTGAGGGCGTAGATCAATCGCCTTTTGTCGAACCCTGTCTGGTAATTCGACCCTTGAATACATGTTCCTAAGCCGACCTTTAGTGGCTATCAAACCAAAGATCAAACCAGCCATTCCCGGCTTAGGACGGCCTAGGTGTTCTGGGAAACCTAACGTCAAAGTGCTAAGTACACAGTGAGAGCGTAAAATGATAGTTTTTTCGTGAATTCTGTTCAAGAACTGCCTACTATCGTTGTGGTTTTTTGATATTTTTATTCTCGGCTGGTAGCCCAGACATGTTTGAGAGCTTGGTCGGGCCGTAGTCAACGCCAAGAGGTCTTGTTTATCTATCTGACTGCCCCGGTGGCTCAGTTGGTAGGGAACCTATCTTCTGTGCTTGGGGGCGTGGGTTCGATTCCCATCTAGGACAAACATTTGTGTGATGAACATTTGTGTTTGTTCTATGTCTGGGTGTTAATATCTATTTAAGTATGTATTTAAAAATATATATGTACGTATATCAGTTTCTGGCAGCCATATTACAAGCTTTGCTTAGTTTGGGGTCAGATGACCGTGTGTGGAAAAATGTCCCAGATATTAAAAAAAAAAAATTAAAAATCCTTACTTATATTATAAAAGCGAAAGTAACTCTCTGTCTGGATGTTTGTTCGCTTTTCACCACTAAACCGCTAAGCCGATCTTAACGAATTTTGGCAGGATGATAGTGTACACCATGTGGACGGACATAGGGTACTTGAATAAGTACCCTATGTCCAATTTCCCAAGGAATTCTCCCAGAAAATGCGGGAAAATTGGAAAATCCGCGGGATTCAGCTAATATGTAAAAGAAAGTCGTGTTAGTTACACTAGTTATAGCTCAAGAACGGCTGGACCGATTTGGCAGAAAATTGGTGGGGAGGTAGCTTAGAACCAGGAAGACAGACAAGGGCTACTTTTCATCAGCATTTTTCATCACTACGCGGGTGAAACCGCGGGGCGCAGCTAGTACTCAATTCGGATCCTAAAATATTTTATTCCCTGTTTCTCCGAATTTTTGGCGGCATCTACTCAACTCCAGACAGACAAGAAACTTGAGCCTAAATCAATATAGATTATTTTATCGTATCCAAGTTTTGTACTTGCTTATCTAAAAGTTTTTATTAAAAAATCAAACTAGTACACGGAGACAAAATATAATCATCTGTGATGGTGTAGGAATCCTACACCACCGCAAAAATATATCCTACAGTAGGATATATTTTTGCTTATTCAAAATTTGCGTTTGATGTTACTTTTTTTGCACGTGTGGTGAAATACACAAAGTTATAAGGAAAGGGTATGCTAAGCGGAAAGAAGTTTTTTATTGTCATCATTATGAGCAATTTTTACTATGGAAATAACCCCGGAATCACGAAAAAACATCAGTAGTTCCATATATTTTGTCAAGTGTGAATATTTTTTTCTATGGTACAGCTTAGCATATTTATTGTGTTGTTGTTGAGTAGAAAAGTTGTTCATAAAATGATGAGCATAACGAACCGATTTCGGCTTAGGATACCCTTTCATTATATCCCTGTATAATCATTTATTTTGCAACATTAATTTCAAAAAAATTACATTCCTATTTATTTCTCCATAAATAATTTTAATGTCCTACATACATTTTGATATCGTGTTAAATCTTTTGTAGGCACAATTGTGTATATCTATCATAGACCCTCACAATTCACATAATAAAAACCTGTCTCAATTTTTTTTCACCTATACTGTCCCACTCCTGGGCAAAGTCCCCATCTCCTTCCAGGCAGTGCGAATACGCGCCAGATTTGACCAGTTTATTTGGAAAGACTGCCGTCTTTTCAATTACAAAAAAAATATTTAAAAATGTACACGGATGTACTAAGTACGTACCAGAAATGTAAAGCGAGATGGTGGGCGTAGGAGTCCCCATAGCAATGCAGAGGATGGTCATGCTCGAGCCCTCCACTACCAAGTTGACAGGGTTGATCGTTGGAGGCTGTAAAGAAAGACATTGTTGAACCAAATAGAATAGAGAATAGAGTCCTTAAAGGTAGGCAACGCACTGACAATGCCCCGGGTATTGTAGGTGTCTATAGGCAGCGGTGACCACTTACCATCAGGTGGCCCGTAGCTTGTTTGCCACTTATTCCATTTAAAAAAAAAACCAAGCAGACTATACAGATGTGGAAAAGTTCCGTTTTACGTACCTACACACTTTTTAGCAGAATATTATTATGAAGAAGTTGGGAAACTATAAGATTAGTCGTGTTTACCTAGTCACACCTATTGTAGCTAAACAGACATCGTTATAAACATCAGACGTCCAGTGCTGAACATAGGCATAGAGATGCAGTGATGGCAGTGGATGCAGAGGCGTCCACTGCCCGCGACTCTCACGATGTCGTCTGTCCATCTAGTGGGAGGCCTACCTACGCTACTGCTTCCGGTCTGTGGTCTCCACTCAAAAACTTTTCTTCCTCCATCGGTTACCTATTCTACGAGCGATGTGGTCTGCCCATTGCCACTTTAACTTGTAAATCTTAGAAGCTATGTCGGTATTGTTGATGACTGGGGTTTTTCGACAAATATCATCGTTTCGACGGATTCTATCGCGCAAAGAAACTCCGAGCATAGCTCTCTCCATTGCCCGTTATAGCTGGTTAGCTTCTCAAGGTGCCACAAAGTGATAATGAAGATGCAAATCAGTTCATAGATATACATAGATATCGACGGTATTCCAAAAAATAATAATTGTGCAGCTATAAAATCAATCCTTATTTACCTACCTTGGTCACGCCATACCCTGAGAACGACTTTACCGATTTCATTCATCTTTTTGAAGTTATACTTCTTATGCGACTTACAACAAGGTTGCGTTAAACGTTTAACGGTACCATGGAGGGGGAATTTTTCTCTCTCGTATGGTTGCGAAATCCGTATCCTTTTTTCGCGTTGCGACTAGCAGACCCGGTAGTGTAATGGTCTCGCTAATGTATTGAGAAGCCTAAGGAGCTAGGTTCGAATCTCGAGAAAAGCATGTTTTGAAATTGTTGATATTTTTGCCCTAGTTATAATTTTAGGGTTCCTTGTTGAAGTATAACTTCTTCCGTGTGGAGGGACTCCACGCACATTTTTTTTTTGTTTTTTAATATTTTGTAGAAGGTTCTTACGGGAAAAAAATTAAGCAAATTGCGCAAAAAACTAGAAAGTTTCAGTAAATTTAAAGACCATTTTAACTCGCGGGTGAAACCTCGAGGCGCAGCTAGTAAACAATAAAAATAAGAGCCACTTATAGATCAAGCGTTCAACCACATCAAAGGTGAATGTTTTAGAATTTAAAAATGCAGTAGAGACCACCGAGACGTACTTTAAAAGTTCACCCCCAGGCATATTCATTGGAAAAATAAATTCTGTTATACACTTCATTACGGTCTTCTTTCAGTTTTCAGGTTATTGCTTGGAGCCTCAAAAGGGACATTTGCATTTTGATAGAAAAGCAGATGAAGTGAAAATATTCTTGAAAAAGAAAAATGCATTCTGTGAGATTGGTTGTTTATCAAAACGTCACAACATGGCCTTTTGGGTTTGCTTGTCATGGTTTGTCTAGACTAAACATTATATAGGGTGAGTAGTGAATAATTAAATTATATTTACCCATTTGTTTATCAAAAATAATGTCTGAAAATAAAATAACATAAAAGAATGAATGTCTCAAAACACATTAAAAACAAAATATTATGAGTACACGGAATAAATATGTGTTTAAATGAAATTTATTCATGGTTAATTTCGATTCTGCATAATGTCAATGAAAAGGTAAGGGTTAGATATGGTTTATGAAAAGATAGCCAATATAAAAAGACTAGCTGTTGCCGTGAGTTCTTACGCGTACTAACTTAAATCTCATATAAACCTTCAATTCTCTTTTGATCCTCTTGATTAATCCCTTACGTTAAATCTACTATCTAAATCACATAAGGAATTTATTTGCAAAATTTTTACTTTATAAATCATACATTTTTTGAGATTTCGGGAATAGTCAGTGAGTATATCTCACTGCCATACAAAGTTACAGTCCCTTGTAACTTTGTATGGCAGTGAGATATACTCACTATGTAGGTGGTACTAGACTATATTATGGACACTATTATACTGTCCTATAATATCGTCCATACATACATAAAAAAAAATTGTCTACACTTAGAGGTGGAATATTTTCTTTATAATATGTAAATGGCACCTTCGATATATAGCCTATTCAACAAAATCGGCTAACAAATTGAAAAGCTATCGCGTAACATTCACAAAAAAAATCTGTTGTAGTTTTATCTTTTTTTGAAGTCGGTTATGACTACAATAACCTCCTTTTAGTTTAGTATCACTGCTTCTTGTAACCCTATAACTTCAGAAGTAACTTTGTAACAGTTTTTAGTCAGTGCACGAAGTACTATCATCGTATTCGTATTCACAATCTGTATTTGAAATATATTCTATTCTAAAAAAAACTGTACATTGTTTCTAACGTATTGCAGAATTTTAAATGAGTGTCAATAAGAATTCTTTCTCAATAGTGGTTCGTGCTAGGGGAACTTGTCTAATCTTGGAGCATGCTTACCTCCACGTACGCCGGGTAGGCAGGATCCGTCCACGCCAGCAGAGTTTCAGAGGCCTGCGAGTCGCCAGCCGTCACGTGCGCCTTCACCCAGACAACGTATTGAGTGTTAGGAGTCAGCTTCTCAAGGGTGTGACCCGGGACTGACGTGGTGATGTTTGTAATGTTACCAAATAGGCCAGGCTGGGTTGGAGATTTGTAGAACAATCTGAATGAAAATATAGCAACATTTTGATTCGCAACACTTGGAAAAATAACATAAAAAACAAAATAATAAAATACCTAAACAGTGGCAATTTGGTAGATGATCTATGATTCCATAACGATTTTCTATCTGGGTTTGTGAACGGCATTTACCTAAAGAAAAAAGTGCCATAGAGGGGTAGCGCATGTACAGTGTACACGGGTGCATGCACAAACTAAAATCAAGTGCGCAGACTTACACTGTTGAAATTCTTTTAAATCCCTTTCAGTCCGCCAAAGAGACTTAAATTAGCAGTTAAGGTTATTTTTAGAAACTTGCTAGTATCTACGTACGCTACTTTAAATTTTAGCTAGTCATTTGTAAATAAATAAAAATATTTGGCCTAGAAAGCCTCCTTGTGGCACACCAAATTAAAAGAGCGTTTATCAAAGTTGTTTGTAGTTTATGTATCTTCTACTCGTAAGAAGAAGCGGGTTGCATATAAAAATACTTTATATTTAACCAAAAATAAGCTTTTGTAATTATGCTATTGTCAACATTATCAAACGCTTGAGCAGAATCACGAATTTTGCTTGGGTAGAAGTACTCACGTGTAAGAAATCTTTTCATCAGGTTGCGAGAACTGCGGAGGCTGCCAGGTCAGTGTCAGCCAGGTGGCAGAATGGGACGATACGGAGAGGGAATGTGGTGGTGACGGTATTCCAGAAACTTCTTTGTCTTCTGTGGAGAATGATTATACTGTATCTAATGCGTGATAACGAATGTTCTAAAAACTATGTGGTAGGAATCATCTTAACTATGATTTTTGTACAAGTTTAATAATTACAGTAATATAATTATTAAATATAAACTTTGTCCCTCTGTCCTTTTGTCTTTTTAATCGGTTGTTAACTTTCATGATTTAACATGAAAAGTTGAGTCGTTTACGGCTTAATCAATCTTAATGACAGTTATTGATTATTATGATTATTTTTAACACGAAATTCTTGACTGACTTATAATTATTCACACTGTTATCAATAAAATTGTTTATCTGTTTATTTGTTGGCAAAAAAGTGTGCATTACAAAGATATTACTAAATATTACTTTTACGTACTTTTTGAAATCTTTTTTACTACTCAGAATTTAGGTGACAGCTTGAAAATTGCAGCTCAAACTGCGCAACTGGTTGTATTTTAAAAAACACGTGAACATTAAGCTAACAAAAATAATTTGTTCAAGTAACATAAAAAAAGATAGAATTGCAAGCTATCAAGTAGAAATATTTAAAGTGATGTTTCACACCTCCCCTCTAAATAACGCAAGTAATGTTTTCAACGCTTGCTGCCAAGTTTTAAACATTTGCATAATATGGTAATCGCCAACAGTTTAGACATGTGACAAAAGTTTGGGAATCCCTCCCTACATTTACAATGTGCATTTTCACAAAATTCTATGAAATGTGAGATGGAAAATATTTGCATTGAATATGTTCATAAAATGGACACTTTACACGTTTCACAGCGCCAAAAGCATTCTATTAAAACTTCATCATCATCATCATCCACAGCCTTCCTTATCCCACTGCTGGGTATAGGCCTCTCTCTTGCTATGCCATCTGCCTCGGTCCCGTGCTAATCTAGTCCAGGTTCGACCCGCGATAGTAGTAATATCGTCGACCCATCTTGCAGCTGGACGACTAACGCTCCGCTTACCATTGCCCCGGCCACTATTAAAACTTAGCACATATTTTTATCTCAAGGGTGATGTGAATTAAGGAATTTCCTACATGAGGATATTTTTTCTCCAGAAAAATGGAAGAGAAAACTAAATTCCAACTGAATTACAACTGAAACTGTAGGCTAGCTGCAGGCATTATTTTAAATAAAACGGCCAAGTGCGAGTCGGGCTCACGCACCAAGGTTCCGTACCGCCCCAAAATAACAAAAAGTATTGCAAAATAACAACAACACCCCCAGGCGGTCACTCATCCAACCATACCCTTCGTTGCTTAACTTGGTAAAGAACAGAAATTTGTCACCGACTCGCACTTGGCCATTACTTATTATTTGTTGTTTTACTTTAAAGTGTGTACTATAATTATGCCAGCACAGCGTAGGCTTAGTAATAAGGTCCCCTTTGGGTACGGAACCCTAAAAATATAATGCTAATGACTTCTATGTTTCTATTCTTCGGGCGTGATCCTGCGACGCTAATAAGAACCAACTCGGCACAATGAAAAATTCTTGGGTGTTGATTACTGACCATCGACGTATTTTATACTTATATATGCTGACAAACAAACAACCAGACGATGCCTGATGGAGGCAGTAATTATCACCAAGGAAGATAGGAAAGACAATAGCGGAACATTAGAGCGTAGCTTAGAGACAACCTATAGCACGCTCAAATTACGGTGCCATCTAAGTTTACACCGTGTTTAGGCGAATTTCCGAGCTACGCTCTAATGTTCCGCTATTGTCTTTCCTCTTAGTCTATCTTCCTTGTTATCACATATGAAGCTAACAGTGGATGACTTACCCTCAGTAACGTTGAACAGCAGCATGCTGGACGGCAGAGAGGCACCGTGCTCGTTCACAGAAGTCACGAACACATGGTATGTGCTGTTCTGTTCAAGGTTCTCAATGTGCGCCATTGTATCTGACACGTTCATTTTCTATACGATAGAAAGGAAGGATATTCGATTATAATTTGACAAAAATTGGTTTGATGGTATCTCTTAACTCAGAAGTTTTATAAATAAGAAATGTATTTCTTTTATGTATTTGTGTGGTAAACAAGTTAATCTAGACTCTAAATGCGAAAACAACAAAATGGTGTTTAGAAATAATATTAGTCATAACCTAGGTAAGAAAAACACTGTACCTTTTCCGAATAAAATAAAATAGCTTTTTTAATTATTTCTTCTATAAGCAACTCATGGACAACGGGTCCTTGTCTTTTGTATTTGATGATTATGGCTTTTAAATCTCTGAAGTCTTGTAAACTATGCCATCCCTATTTAACAATTTTCAACTAGAATAACTGTTTAATGAATTTAAGACTGATTTGTTTATACGGGGTGTAAGGGGAACACTCTCGAAGCCAAAAGAAGGTAATTGTACTCATCATTATGAACAACTTTTACTATGGGACGAGCCCTGAAATCGCGAAAAAAATATCAGCTGTTCTTATAGAAAACGATCATTGACACTCGACAAAATGTATGGAACAGCTGATTTTTTTTCGCGATTTCAGGGTTGGTCCCATACTAAAAGTTGTTCATAATGATGAGTACAATTACCTTCTTTTTGGCTTCGAGAGTGTTCCCCTTACAGCCTGTATAGCCAATTCTAATGGCGTTCAAGACATTGAAAACAGAAAAAAAAACAGCTGTAAACAATGTTTTACTTTTAGTCATATACTCATCTGTAAGTAATTAACGATATAAGTGTGCAACACACACATTTAGAAGATATTAGGGATTTTGTACTTACATTGTAAGTAGCCTGCATGGTGTTATAACTGTAAGGCTGCGTGTTGTTGTCGATCTTCTGCCAGTGCACGGTGTAGGAGGTGGCGTTGGCGCCATCCTGAGGAGCCACCCAGTCCAGGAACAACTTGTCGCTGACTACGAGGGAGTGGAGCTCGCGAGGCGGCCCAGGGAGGATGCCAGTACCTGGGTTAAGTACCATTATGTTGCTGACGTTTCACCGAGGAGAGTGCCAAGATGTTGATTCTTGGTGAACATCTTGCCACTCCACAGCACAAAAGCAAAACAAGCAAGGAGAAGTGCAAAAAATAGACCCAGATTCTATTTTGCCGCCGCCGCTGCTCTGTTCTGTTCATTATCACCTGGTAGGTGGTAGAATTTTGTCACATGACTTTACGATTGTTGTTCTAGAACCAGTGAATTTTAAGAATAATGGATACAGTCGAGCTGTTGCAGAATCTACTCTCGAACATCCTTTCGAAAAGGCCAACCAATATATGCTTAACTTTGCTGATCTGCCATGACTGGCTAACTGACTAACTGGCTTCTCCACGGGCTCTAACTTGGTGAACACAGTTGATATCACTTCTATCAGTTTTTGCCTACCGTGTTGGTTATTTATCTGCTATATGAAATGACAGCTGAACATTTAGACCTACCTTCCTCGAAGCACTGCACAATGTTTCCAATATAAGGCACGCAGGTGTTGACTCCGCCAGAGTATGCGCCGGCGCAGACGCCACGGCAGGTGGTGGGCACGCCGCGTCGCGCGCAGCAAACTTCGTGGTTACGACCTGGAAGGAACGGGTATCATTCACAAACAACACCATTTAACAGCGTGATATATGAAACTTCCAAGATCAAGGTTTACTTAAAGAAATCAGACGAATAAATTGTTTAACTTATCGTAAACGCTAAACTTACTAGAATGATGCAGCGACCCAAAGTGAGTCCTGGGGACTTACGGACAACTGCTATTGCGGCACCTAATCCGCTCAGTTGGAAAATCACGCGACCGCAAACCGTATCTGGGCGCGATAAGGTTCACGTTCGCGTGATTTTCCAACTGAGCGGATTAGGTGCCGCAATAGCAGTTGTCCGTAAAACCCCTGGTCACTGAAACTAAGAGACACCATTTCTTCTTACTCTGTGCTGTCTCCTGCCACGGGACGGCCGGAAGTTCACACAGGTCTTTCATTATTTGATCCCTCCAGTGGCACATGGAACTCCTGACCAACCATCAACCATTTGATAGTCCCAAGTATGTGCGTTTGATAGTTTGATTGTCTCCTATTCTTTCTACGTAGCCGAACCAGCAAAATTTATGGGATTTCGTCTGGCGAACAATAAGGTAACCGCCATGACTACTCATAATAATTGCTGCGCCACTCAGAAAGCTAAAATTTTAAATCCTACGCGATAATACACTAATCATCATACAATTGCTCATACTAAATTAATGTTGTTTTCTAAATCTAGTATGCTTAAAAAAGCAAAAACTATAGTTAAGAAAGAAAGGCAAAGATCTATTTATCTAAGTCTGTGTTTCCGCAGCATTACAATCTTGGAGTGTTTAAGTCTAGGGTTAATAGGTTATTACTGGGCTAACGTGCTCCATCTTCGACCGCATCATCGCTTTCCATCAGGCGAGATCGCGGTCAAACGTTAGCTTAGTCCGAAGTAAAAAAAAACTACTATTATGTTTAAAGGTTTTCGTCACAAATTTTGAATTTAAAATCACTAATATAAGCATACCTCCAGCCCCGCAGCGCAGCAGCTTATGGAACTCCTGCGCACAAAGCGGCGCCAGCATCCTCAGGTCCGACATCTTGGCGTCATACGAACAGAGCGGCATGCACACTCCCGCCAGTTGGACGCGCTCACAGCAAGCCGTCACGTTGTACGCGTTGGCTGTCTCTTCCTCGTCTTCTATCACCTGGGTTGATGAACAGTTCATGATATACCCACCCATATTCCGAAAACCCGTACGAAGCGCTTTGATTCCACATTTATTATGCGAACTGCTAGACTGTGGAATGCGCTGCCATTCAGGCAGCGCATTCCATTTTTTGCGACTTCAGTAGCCTTTCCCGACAGGTGGGTCTTAAAATGAACATGGACAAGACAAAAATTATGTCCAATGTCCATATTGAACCCGTGCCAGTGGTCGTTGGGAACGATACTCTCGAAGTTGTTGACCATTACACCTATCTTGGACAGATTGTTCAGTTAGGTAAGTCCAATTTAGGCAAAGAGGTCGCCCGAAGAATCCAACTCGGATGGGCAGCGTTCGGGAAATTGCGTGACATCTTCTCGTCCAAGATACCACAGTGCCTCAAGAAGAAGGTCTTTGACCAGTGTGTGTTGCCAGTGATGACATATGGTACTGAGACGTGGTCCTTAACTGTTGGCCTTTTGGAAAAACTCAGAGTCACACAGCGGGCAATGGAGAGAGCTATGCTCGGAGTTTCTTTGCGCGATAAAATCCGAAACGTGGATATTCGCCAAAGAACCAGAGTCACCGACATAGCTGTTAAAATTTGCAAGTTGAAGTGGCAATGGGCAGGCCACATCGCTCGAAGAACCGATAACCGATGGGGAAGAAAGGTTCTGGAGTGGAGACCACGAACCGGAAGACGCAACGTAGGGAGGCCTCCCACTAGATGGACCGACGACATTGTGAGAGTCGCGGGCATCCAGTGGATGCAAAAGGCAGGCTGTCGTTCAGTGTGGAGGTTAAAGGGGGAGGCCTATGTTCAGCAGTGGACGTCTTCTGGCTGATGATGATGATGATGATGATGATTCCATTTTACTTCTTCTTACGTGACTCTTGCAACTCTTGCAAGGTCTATATCTAGTAATGGCGTAAAACAAACCATTTAACACATTTCAACACCAAAGTACAATAATAGTTGCAATTATATTAGCTAATTGCAACTATTAGCTAATTGTGCATCGGATGCTGCAGATCTAATTCCCCCTTCTGCCCATTTTTCTATCGGACTGCCAGAGCAGGCACGAAAAATCGTCACCGCTTTATGGTTGATATTCCGAAAACCCGTACGAAGCGCTTTGATTCCACATTTATTATGCGAACTGCTAGTCTGTGGAATTTGCTGCCTGAATGGGTTTTCCCCGATGGTTACAATCTGGGTGTCTTCAAATCACGAGTGAATCGGTTCCTTCTAGGCAAGCGTGCTCCAACGTAGACCGCATCATCGCTTAACATCAGGCATGATGGTGGTAAAACGCAAGCCTATTATTTAAAAAAAAATATACATATATATATATTGTGGATTTTCCTCATCATCATCCAAAAGACGTCCACTGCTGAACATAGGCCTCCCTCCCCCTTTAACCTCCATACTGAACGAAAGCCTGCATCTGCCTGAAAATCTGCATCCACTGGATGCCCGCGACTCTCACAATGTCGTCGGTCCATCTAGTGGGAGGCCTACCTACGCTGCGTCTTTCGGTTCGTGGTCTCCACTCAAGAACATTTCTTCCCCATCGATTATCGGTTCTAAGAGCGATGTGGCCTGGCATGTGTGTTGGATTTTCCTAAACGTTTCTAATCCATACAGCGAATGAACGGAACAACCCTCCAACTAGTATAGTTATAGCAAGGATTTTATATATACCCTAATGCAACTTCCTTGAGTTATAGTTATCTACCTGTCGGTTTCCTTGTTTTCTGACAGATATAATTGATTTTCAAGGTCCGAGTGAAAAGGTGCTATATCTAAGTTTGCGTCTTTCAACTTCAATCTCATCGTCACTAAAAGAGAAAAATAAATTTGATAAAATGTAAAACCGTCGTGAAATGGATTTGTAATTTTAATGCTAATGAAGTGTGCAACTATAAAGTTGTTCAAGTGGATACAACTTAAATTAAATATTTTGATAGAAGCATATTATCGTTTTAGGAAGGCCTTAGTTTAGACTCCAAAATACAAACATAACAATTTACTATGAAATATATTATATAAACTACAAATTGGTTTACAGTTTTTTGTGTAAAACAATTACTTACTCTGTAGCATTTTTTTTTAAAACCAAATCAAAGAAATTGGACCTACTTTTTAACCAAATAGAACGGAGAATTCTGTATGAAATGGTGAAGAATTTCGACACATTAAAAATTATAGTATCATCATCATCATCATCAGCCAGAAGACGTCCACTGCTGAACATAGGCCTCCCCCTTTAACCTCCACACTGAACGACAGCCTGCCTTTTGCATCCACTGGATGCCAGCGACTCTCACTATGTCGTCGGTCCATCTAGTGGGATGCCTACCTACGTTGCGTCTTCCGGTAATAAAAAATATAGTAATAAACATTATAGTATACCTAAACAATATACAATATTTTATCTGTAACAAAAATCCACACACACATAATATTACCCTCAACATTATTATTTATTATATTTACCTGACTCTGGGTCCTGAATATCAGCCTTGGAGAAGGATCTCCTACTCCATGCTCGTTGACTGCTTCCACGTAGATTTCGTAGTCTGTGTTAGACTCCAGATCTTCCAGGATAAATGGAGAATGTACCTGGAAATAAAGGCGAGTTAGGAAAGTAGGTTTAAATAAGCTAGATGGACCAACCCTGCTCTCAGAATTTTAAGGACTGAATTCCTCTGACATGTCCGAATGGTTGTTGTTTTTGGGAGACACTTGAAAGCGTTTAAAAAATTTAAGTAGTAGTGTAAAATTTATCAAACAAATCATAGATAAGTAAAGTTTAGAGAAAATGTATTGCCCTTTAACAAATAATATCAATATCGTCGTAAATTTTCATTAGATCTAAGAGTATCTTTGAAAACTAGTTCCGATTTCAATTACGCAACGAGCAGTACACGATGGCAATATTGCATTTCCGTTGGCAGCGCTCCACGGGCGGAGTTCCGGCTTCCGAGATTCACCTGTTGCCGCACGCTTGGCAAATACTAACGAGACTGTTTACTTGGCTTCAGACAAAGGTTTTGTTAAGAAAAAGTAGAATGTAACTTTAGTATCTATTATCTACTTACTTCGTAAATAACAGAGTTACGCACGGTTTTATTGCCTTTTGTTGGCAGCTAGTGGTTGAAAATAACAGTCATGTCTCATATAGTGTCTTATTCATGGTAATTTTAAAATGACAGGACGTTTATACCGTTGTTTAAAGTCAAGGTAGACGAAGACTGAAATAAACAAGACGTTTGAAGCTAAAATCCTCCACGAAAAAAGTTTTCTTTAAACCTACGGCCCTTTTAAAAACAGAAAAGAGAAGTAACTTTTTTTATTTTCTGTGCTTTTAAACCAGCCAGCTGCTGGTCAAGTTTTAAATGAGTTTTAATCAAACGTAGCCAAAAAAACACAATAAAAAAACCAATTTTGAAATTTTAATTCCAAGTCTAGTTGGATAAAAAATGGTACCTACCAGACATACAAACACACGACCTCTATCTTCTCTGTTCTGTTTTGGTTGAAAATACAGCAGATGGCAATGATCAGTTTTATTTTTAAACAATTATCAGTTATTGAATTGAATTTTATGCTGAGCACAATCATTGTTGACACTGATGATCGGAATGGCTAAGCTTGCAGCATGTCTGCTTTGGATGGCCCTGAATTTGAAACCCGTTAGGGCTCATCAGCTCATTTCTTCTGGCTTTGGATTTCAGTTGAATCCCTGGTGTTCCATGGCATCTCGACACAAAGATAATCTAGCAGTAACCAAGTGAATGTGATTGATACTAACCTTCTCCAGAGCCCTGTACTCGTCAATAGCTCCAGCGTCTGACAGAGTCTTGTAATGCAAGTTGTAAAACTGCACAGTATCAGCCAGAGCATTGGGAGGGGACCAGTGGACTACAGCGTAGTCCGTGTCAATGTTGGTGAGGTAGAGGCGGGAGGGCGCGCCTGGAAGAACGCCGTAGCCTTGCAGGAGGCAGTTGGTGTACGAATTCATGTAGCGGAGACACCTGGAAAGTTTAATGGTTAGTTTTTCTGTGATAGCTAAATGACGATGTGGCCGAAGATGACAAACATTACCTAACAAGTGATGACGAAGGAAACTTATTTTGCGTTCTCTACAGTTTCTATTACTTTTTAATCTAAGTTTATTCTCTCGTGACTTTTATAATGGAAATGGTACACAATCGAAAAGCATAATTTGTATATTTTTTTTACTTTGTTCTGGAATGCATGGATTTTTTTGCGATGTCTGAAGGTTCTGGGAAACTAATTAAACTTGTTCCCAATTTTTTTGTCAAAAAATATTTTACCGATGACTATATTTTCCCCCCCAAAATCTGTAAATTCCAACCAAAATAACTCCAAAATTTGTAGATATATTTTCATATCGTAAGCATGTATCTATAACGGTAAATATAAGCTGCCCTTATTGACCTATTCTAATTTCCAGGCTGTACGAAAAATAACTTATAAATTCAATTTCAATTGGTTATCTCAAAAGAAAACTGAAACAAAAACCCAACTCACTTGAAATGATTAAAGTCCAAGGTCGTAATATTTCCACTGCACAACGGAAGACATGCCTCTGGCAGCCCCCGAGATCTGCAGCACGGCGTGTGGTCCATCCCATTGGCAAGGCATCCGAAGGTGACCCCAGCCCAAGGAGCGCATATCATCAGGTCTGTCACCTGCAACTGAACGGTTAACGCGGCCCTTTGGGAGTGATTGTACGTTAGTCACTGATGAGTGGGGTGATTGTGGACATTTAAATAGCAAAATGTCGAGTCACATAGAGTATTGAACGTATAATGAGGATTGCGACTGGTGTTGGCTTTGTGGATGATATTGTGATCTTTGTTATGTAGCACGATGATTACCATGGAAACCTGATGAATAATGATCCAGAAAACAATTTTGTACGACGTTGCACTATCTCATTGAGGATAATTTGTACCAAACTAAAAACTATCGCAGATTTATTTATCATTGTGCAATAAATTGCGTTCAGCAACACAAATGTTCCATCAGAAATAAATACAACTTAAAACGCACTAAGCAACACCTTAACCCATCACTTACTCACTTTTCCTATAACAACACATAACACATACTATGATTTTGATTATTACTGTACTTACAACAATCTCGAAAGTCTTGGTTGGGTCGCACAGCTTTTCAACGCAACCATAGTGGTTGACTCCACCAGCGGTGCAGCAAGCCTTGACGTCTGGTAGCTTAGGCGCTGCAGCCACATCTTTAGGCTTCATTTTACCAGGTGCGAGGGTCAGAGACCTAGGAAAATTGACATGACTGAGATCTGAGCTCAGGACTATACGGAACCAATACCTTCATAAAGAAGAACTAATATTTTGTGATGACCGTAACTTTTTTAAACTCTATCTTAAAGATAATTATGAAAAACGTATTTTCGTGTTTTCTCCTGTATTTAATGGCTTAATGTGGTATTTTTGTTCTTAAAGCAGAAATATGTATGTTTAATTTGTAATAAAAATACTGAAAAAAAAAACCTAAATCCAAAGCTCAGGTATTTATACAAACGACGAATAGAAACACAGTCAAAATAGTCCTTACCTTACAGCATAACTTGGCAAACTTGATCCATGTACATTGTAGCTCGTCACTGTGATTTCATACATTGTGAATGGCAGCAGATCATTGACTACTAAGAACGTCTTATTCGCTGACACTTTACGTGATATCGTCAGCATCACTTTCACGGAATCATTGTTGTTCTTCATGGAGCTCTCTGAAGGGTCTATGAGGTGAGTATCAAAAGACCTGAGTGTGGTTATATTGACTATGTATTCTGAGACTGTGTCTGTGTTCTCTATTGGAGGACTCCATGATACGTTGAGCTGCTTCTCGTTTATTGGTTCCACTTCAAGATCTTCAGGTTGACTTGGCAGAAGTTCTGCAAGAAACACATTGAAATTGAAGGTATTGTTAGTTTTTGTGTTCATTTTAACATGATTAAAATTTCTAATATCAACCGAATTTTATTATGCTTCAAAATTTTGATTATATCAATTTCTAACAAAATCATATACAAATACTACAAACTATAACTACGATAATTTAAGGAATTAAAATCATCAGTGATTAAAAATAGAGACAGTGTTCGATAGAGGATGGAAATAAAAAAATCATCATTCGATTAATTCATTTCTGCACACAAATCAATACCAAGGCCGCTAATACGCGGAAGCGTTTAGCGGTACATGTTCAAATTAACAGCACGACCCAACGCTCCACGTCTTCCTCAAGGCTTAAAACTATAAGAACTGCGTGCAGTTTTGTATTTACTTACTTTAGGTCGAATAAAGACAATCTATGACACAAAATTGTTTCGTAGTCTTACCAATGCCTTCAACGATGCAGGCCAGAGTTTTCTCCATGTAAGCCGCGCAGGAATAATGCGTTTTGATGTTGTCTGTGACGGGCGTGAACTCCCCGCGACACACGTCCTGGCAGATGGTGGGCACTCGCTCCTGCACGCAGCAGGGCACGTGGTTCCGACCGTCCGCCATGCATCTGGCGAATCATGAGGAGTTCATACATTGAATTTAAAAAGGGGGTCGTAAAATTACCTCTCTGAGCTGGCAAAGCATCGTTAGTGATGCAGAATGACGATGATTTTCAAGAACCCCATGTTATAGTACTAGAAAATGCCGCAGGAGGGGCTCATTCCACAAATTGCAGGTATTAGGAAACAAAGATCGCGTAAAACGCACGGTGTGCAAATTCCACAGGCAACAAACACCTGACACAAAACAACAACAAATCTTTGCCGACAACAAAGGCCTGAGTAAAAAAATAATACAAGTAAAGCTTACTTAACAATAGCAGGGAAATCCAGCTGGCAAGTCTCAGGGTCTTGTCCAGCCCCTTCCAATATGGTCTGTATGCTGCAGAAGCCCAGACAGGACCTGTTGACGTTGGCCGCGACGCAGCAGTCTGTGTAGTTATGGGACAACGCCAGCGTGGAGAATGTTGGCGTGTTGGCCGAGTAGCTGTCAGTCGTGTTGACGTTCTCTGGTGGCGTCAACCCCCGGGATATCACTGGAAGAAGATGATTGTGAGAGCGGAGCTAGGAACCTCTTGTACAATGTTATGATCTTACATTTACATTTGTTTTAATTTAATTATGTTTGACATTGTATATTTTTTTTATTAGTTTGACAATTTTGTTTTTTCTTTTTGACATAATTTTTATTTATAAATTGTATTCTTTTTTTAAAATCTTTATTTAATATTAATGTATGTAATTCATAAATGTAATTAGTGTAATTGGTGTAAAGCCGTGCTAATTTAATAAACAAATACAAATGATTGTATCAGTATGATGTAGATCTCACACCTGTGCGTGAACCTGACACGCTTTTATAGCTAACTCAAATATTATACTTTTAATGAAGCGGACAAATTGAGAAAAATTTACGATCGAGACTCAACCAAAGTTTACAAAAACCGAAAGTAGTTTAGTGGCGGGTGGCTTGGTACCCAGAGTTTGCGAGACTTAGGTCAACTTGCGCGCAACTGCATGCTAAACTTCTAGTCTACCGTGTACATTGTCGAACGAAAATCTAGTAAGATCTCACACGCCGATTACTATATACTTGTATATCTGACTTGGTGGTAAGAAATCGTAGAGACCAAAACAGGCTTGATCGCCCATCTAACTCCACTCTAATGAACCACAGTATAATATGTATGGGACCTATTATCTAGAATAGTATACCAAATTCAATAAGAGATCGAAAACAAGTTTATAGGTAAAACTCTCAGAGCAAATAAAAATACAGAGTCCCCACGGCGCACTGCCAAAGTGACGCCAAAATCGCTTCCAAAACTACGTGAATTCCTTATGAATACACGACTCACGCACACATACGCATTCAAAACCACGTGAATTTATTGTCAGAACGTCGTACTGAAAACATCCGTTTTAAAAAGAAACAATGACTTCTTGCAGTGTTAGAACTGTAAAAACAACACAAAAGTAAATAAGAAGAAAGATGGAATATTTCCACACTTAAATGTTTATAATTATTATCACTTATTTTGATGAATTACACGACACGAACTTCGACTACGCACACATGTTTCAAAAAGTGGCTTCACTTTTCGTGTTCGCGGGAGTCCGTCTGTACTTTTATTTGCTCTGAGGAAAAACTAAAAAAAGCTTTTCGCTGAGAATTTACAAGGGAAACGCGTAAGGGTTTTCCTCAGTTTAGAGCAGTTTCTAAGTTTAGCGTATGTGTTGTAGGAATATAGAATTAAAAACCTTACCAGTTAGTCTATGGAAGCTCCTGACTGGCGGCTCCGTGTTGAGCTCGCATATGTACAGCCCTGCGTCAGTCGGCTTCACTTGCTTGATTACTAGCGCCCATACATCGCCACCCTTTCTGATGCCTGGCCCTTGGACGGGCTCTTCGCCTGAGAAAGATGAGTCGAGCTTGTATAGGTTTTATTGGATCATATTAATTGAAGTGGACCAAAGCAGTCACAGAATGGTGGCCGCGGAACGGAAAGCGACCACCGGGCAGACCACCAGCCCGCTGGTTGGACGACATCGTTAGGACAGCAGGAAAGCAGTGGACAAGGCTAGCACAGGATCGGAAAAGATGGCGCGCTGAAGAGGAGACCTATACCCAGCAGTGGGTGGAGAATGGTTGAAGATGATGATGATGATGATTAATTGAAGACCGGAAGCAAACTGTTTGCCTGATGGGAGGCGCAAAGGTTGACCGTAGTCACAGTATACCTTTTGTAGCGGAAAGGCTCTTTTGCATCCAGGGGAAGTACAAAACCTTTGCCAGTTATTCAATCACCAAGCAGCAGTAAAAATAAAATACTTTCGGATTGAATGGCGGAAAAATTGCCCTTCAGTTTAGTTTATAATGAAATTCATCGACTGCTGGACACAGGCCTCCTCCATCGATCTCCAAATGGGCCGGTTGGAAGCGGCCGGGTGGATAGTGAAAGGTAGTAGTTTCTTTCTTTCTTTCTTTCTTTCTAAAAAAAGATAGCCCGTTGGTCCAGTTGGTAGTGAACCTGCCTTCTGAGCTTAGGGGCGTGGGTTCGATTTCCACCTAGGACAAACATTTGTGTGATGAACATTTGTGTTTGTTCTATATCTGGGTGTTAATATCTATTTAAGTATGTATTTAAAACCTATATTATGTATGTATATCAGTCTCTGGCGGCCATATCACAAGCTTTGCTTAGTTTGGGGTCAGATGACCGTGTGTGCAAAAATGTCCCGTATATTAAAAAAAATAAAAAAATATCTCAAGATGACGACCGCAGTGATTTGCCGCACAATGTATTGAAGTACTAAATTCTGAGTAGCTATATGAACTGTTATGGGAGTGACGCTTACCATTAGGCAAGTGATTTGCTTATATCATTTAAAAAAATAAAAAAACAATTCAGATCTTACGACAAAATATCAATAACTAGCTGTTGCCCGCGACTTCGTACGCGTAGACTTTCATATAAACTTTCAACCTCCATTTGCACCTCTTAATTCAGCCCTTTCGCAAAACTCTTTCTTAGCGGACCTCTACACCCCATAAGGAAGCTACCTGCCAAATTTCAGCTTCGTAGGTCAAGTGGTTTTCGAGATTTCGTGTTTAATGAGTGAGTGAGTAGATTAATTTCGCTTTTATGTATATAGATTGTAATTGTAAGCAGTAGTACTTACTATCATCACGCAGGACGTATACCCTGTCATCTCTCGTTACTCTGACGCTTCCTGCTGTCAGCAGGTTGAGGTCCCTGGCCCTCTTCCAGAGCACGGGCCTGCCCCTGGCCCCGAGCACCACGCATGTCAGGAGAGCATCCTCTCCACTCTTGACGGTGACGCCTCCCGCTGGAGCCCGCATCCACGCTTCTTTGGGCTCCTCATCCTCTTGTGACACGGCTGATGTGCTGACGCTTTCCGCTGAGTCACTTCGGAGTTCTGTTGACAAAAGAAAAAAAAGTTGATTTTTGGACTTACTAAATATTCGGGACATTTTTGCACACACGGTCATCTGACCCCAAACTAAGCAAAGCTTGTGATATGGCTGCCAGAGACTGATATACATACATATATAGGTTTAAATACATACTTAAATAGATATTAACACCCAGATATAGAACAAACACAAATGTTCATCACACAAATGTTTGTCCTAGTTGGGAATCGAACCCACGCCCCTAAGCTCAGAAGGCAGGTTCACTACCAACTGGACCAACGGGCTATCAATTTAAATGTTAAGCCGTCAACCCTCAAGCAAGTCACGGTACTGAAATAAAAGAAAAACAGTTAATTTTTAAACTTGCCAGTAACAAAAGCGACAAGCTTCTTTTTGAAAACATTTTCTGTTTTGTAACAGGCTTTTTTTTATTCCGTGGGAGTCGGCCCCTTTGCGACTGTATCGGGACTTCGCCAGGCGATTGGTGGAGGCGTCGGGTGACCAGAATGCTGGGTTTTATTTCCCACAGAATTTGAGCATTGCCATTCAACGTGGCAATGCTGCCATCATTATGAGGCCCATTCACTAATGGTCTTTCAGTTTTTAGATATTTTTTTTTTTTAAAGTTGTGTATAACAAAATGAAATTTATATAATGCATTTTTTTTATTGGCGGTCATTTTAAATATGTAATACAATATTGGGTATTACATAATATTACATTGTCACAAGAACTAAATGTGTATGCAATATTTCAGCAAAATCGGTTAAAAGGAACTGGTTCTAATTCAGCATGCAAGATCAAACATTGCAAGTTAAATGGGGAACTTGAATGGGGAGACGCTGAAATATGTTACTAAGTTTAGGTACTTAGGACATGTTGTTACCAACGACCTTGTGGACGACCTAGACCTAGACAGAGAGAGACGGTCTCTAGCTGTTAGAGCCAATATGCTAGGTAGAAAGTTTGCTGGCTGCTCGCGGGAGGCGAAAATTTTGCTGTTCAAAACTTATTGTACTGCACTTTATACTCCGCAGTTATGGTCTCACTACAAGGTAGAGAGTTATCGCACGTTTAAAGTGCAGTACAATGACTCGTTTCGTATAATGTTCCGGCTCCCGCGGTGGTGCAGCGCCTCCTCGATGTTCGCGGAGGCCCGCGTGCCGGCTCTCGATGCACTGATTAGACATCGCATTGCCCGATTTAGAGCTACACTCTCAATGTCGGGTAATGCGATTATAAAGACAATATACGACCACTGTTTTTATTTACAAAAATTTTGGTCCAAGACTTTAAAGTCTAATATATAAATCCTAAAAAACTACATGTATAAACATAATTTGTAATTCTACATGGATCTATGTTATCTTTAATAAAATGATTTTGATTTTTTGATTTGATTAAATATAAGCTTGTAAATACAGTTCATTTTGTAACTTGCCAGTTCAAAAGTTAAGCCCAGCAAATCACGGTACTTAAAATATCCCAGCAAGTACTAATTCAAATGTGGGTAGTTCCAGAAATTCTGCTAAACGTGAAACCTTTCCTATCATAATGTTCAAACGTTATCGATTATCAATCAACCTCGATTTATAAATGTTAACGCTCAATTTGTGCCAATTAAAATCCCCAAAGGGCCGCCAAAACACTTCAAAAGCTAAAATTCAACCGACGAAATCGAAGTTGCGACTAAGCCCTTTAGAAAGTATTAAACTATGTCATGCCTCAAAGAGGCTCAGTTCGGGCCCTCAATGCGATTTGGGAGGCAATTTTGACCTCGCGACTTCACCTCTGGCTTTCTGATAAAAAGGTCATCTGTATCCAGGATGGTACCCAAGAATATAAATGTGAAGTTTGGGCAGAAGCTGCAGCGTGATGAGAATTTTAATATAAACAAAACAAAGGAATCTGTAGCAGATGAAATTCCTCGTTATTTACAAAAATGGATGAACGTTTATTTTTTATTGGCGCTAACGAACGTTTGGCCAAACGTGATTGCTTTTACTTTGCCTCATCCGATTTGTTCAAAGGTTCGAAATTAACTAATTAGCGTGGATTTGTTTGATTTTGCGTTTAGAGAACGCCATTTTGACGCTGTTATTTGTAGGAAAAATGGCGCAATCATTTTGATCACTCACAGATAATCCTGCCATTTCTGTGGTTCTAAAATGCAAATTGTGGTTTGACAGTAAACAGCACCTAGATATAAAACGTTGGAGCTTATCCAACGAGCAGTGAGTCACCCACGTCCGAGAAGCCTTAGGTAAAAACGAAAACTTGTCAACAACAAGAAAGAACAAAGACTAGTTTATAAAATTATTTTTATGGCTGCAGTAGGATAGTTTATTTTGCAAAAACGTCCATATCTGTTACCTAATTACATACATACATTATCAGCCAGTAAACGTCCACTGGTGAACAAAGGCCTCCCTCAAAGGGGTGTTGCCATAATCCCCACGCTTGGCAGGCGACTTGGGGAACGCAGTACGTTCACCGTGAACTAATAGGACACTGCTGCCCATCCTCCGGTGGTTCTAGTCGCAGTTTTAGCACCTACCCGGGTTACCTGATTAATTAGATTAATAACATGATATTTTAACCATGGTGTATGGTGGATGCAAAAGGCAGGCTGTCGTTCAGTGTGGAGGTTAAAGGGGGAGGCCTATGTTCAGCAGTGGACGTCTTCTGGCTGATGATGATGATGATGATGTACGGTTAACGATGGTAGTCAAGTGGTAGTATGTGCGTTTTACAATGTGACGGCACCAGGTTCGATCCTCAGATCTGCATCAATGATTTAATTAGTAGCTAAATAAATTATGTGCAGTTTCGATGCCACCACTCAAAAACGGTGAAGGAAAACAAATACAAATACAAAATACAAATCATTTATTCGGGCATAATTTATGTTAAGCTATAGTAATGATCCCAGAGGCTCCTGAACTAGTCAGAGACAGTGTGACGGGAGCCAATGGCTTCTCCTATTAATGTATCAATTAATTATACCAAAACAGTAATAAAGCATTTTAAAATTATGTAAAAAAATATTTAAAAGTAATTTAAAATTTTGATTACTATTCCAATAAGTAGCCAAAAGAAAAATAATAATAAGATTTAAAAAAAAACCATTAAATGCAACAGTCTGCGCTATTCTATGCGTGTGTGTGTGTGTGTGTGTGTGTGTGTGTGTGTGTGTGTGTGTGTGTGTGAGTGAGTGAACATCGTGAGGAAACCGGTATGTCCAAGAATTTCAAAAGTTCAAAAACATATGACATTCACTAACATGCACTGGGCCAGCATGGTGGATTAAGAGTCCATCCACTCTTTCTGAGAGGCCCCTAGCTGTGGGGACATGATAAGCTGAAGCGATAATAATGTAAAGATGGACAGACGACCTAAAAGAGACCGCAGGGAAACGCTGGATGCAGGCCGCTTCCAACCGGCCCTTTTGAAGATCGATTGGGGAGGCCTATGTCCAGCAGTGGACGTCCTATGACTGAAATGATGATGATGATGATATTTTTATGCCATATATCTAGATTTGTACGCCTACTAACTAGGCAAAACATGATACAAAGTGACTAAATATTGTTTGCACACCCATTGCGCATGCGTTTCAAATGTGTGTATGATTTAATCGTATTTTATGCAAATAAATTATCTATTTTTAAAAAGAGTGATGTGATTTGAATCCGCAATTTAACTAGTTGTAGGTTCTCGTTGTCGTCACAGGCTGAGTGAGTAAAAAAGTTATTTCAATGTGACAAAAGAAAACATTTCAATAAAATACGCGATGGCGCTAAGAAATTGCTTACAAGGAATCTCACAAAAGACTCGGTAAAATTAAGGCAGTATTTCCACGAACGTTTTCTTCTCGAATAGTTGTATCGCGCATCATGAACTTGCGAGGAAATTGATGTTCAAGAATTCCTAGAACATAATTTGACATTGGGAGAGCTAGAGGCTTGGAGAAAAGCTATTCATGTAATTAGACGTACCTAACGGGCGAGAACTTTCATTTCGTAAAGACTTCTAGCAAAGTTAAGGTACGAGAAAAAAACGAACGCTTCCTAATTTTTCTTCTTCTTTATTTTTAGGGTTCCGTACCCAATGGGAGAAAACGGGACCCTATTACGAAGCCTACGCTATCTGTCTGTCCGTTCGTCCAACATAAAACGGCTGTAGGTATCTTTCGAACCGTAATAGATAGCCAGCTGACATTTTACAGAATGTATAAAGATTATGGCGATTTTATTAACAAATAATATAAAAAGTCACAATAAAAACGAAAGGACATGCAAAAACTTATTTTTTAACGTATTTTTGTATTAGCTCTAATGTAAAAACGGTAATACGTACAAGCGTCAAACTTGCCATGACTATAGTACATACTCTAAAGTATAACAACAAATAATAAATAATTGCCAAGTGCGAGTCGGTGACAAATTTCTGTTCATTACCAAGTTAAGCAAAGTATTCGGCTACTTAGATGATCTTATCATTCGTCTCACCGAATGGAAATGCCATATTTTACAAATTATGAAATCGGTTTTTGAAATTGATAATTATTGTATTTTGTGGTAATACGAAAACGACTCGCACTTGGCCAGTTTTATTTTAAACACAGAATAGGTCTGTGTTTGGCCACCAACTCACCCGATGGAAAGCGATGTTGTGACCGAAGATGGAGCACGTAGATCTAGAAGGTACTTCGCTACTTAACCATCCTCTCCAACTATCTCTAAAGCTATCTCTATGCAAAAATCACGTGGATACGTTACTCTGTTGCCGCTTGAAAGAGAAACATTTACCTATCAGACTGCTAGAGCGGGCACAAAAAATCGACACCGCTTTATGGTTGGTATTCCGAAAACCCGAACGAAGCGCTTTGATTCCACTTTTATTGTGCGAACTGCTAGTCTGTGGAATGCGCTGCCTGAATGGGTGTTCCCCGATAGATACAAACTGGGTGTCTTCAAATCACGAGAACAAAATTGAAATCACTTCAAATCGGTTTCTTCTAGGCAAGCGTGCTCCACCGTAGACCGCATCATCGCTTAACATCAGGCGAGTTGGCGGTCAAGCGCAAGCCTATTATTTATATATTAAAAAAAAAAAAAAAAAAAAAAAATACTTTCCCATTTATATTTTAGTTTGATGATTTTGTGTAGCTCCTGAGATACTTCGTACAACCGTATACATAACATGTCTCGTGTCCTGAAGGATCTCGTACAAAGATGCGGAAAGCACTTAGCACTTGTGAGATAAGGTAATGCACACGGGTTCAAAGAATAACGCAGCTTAGTATTTTTAAAGGTATATGATTACTAGCGACCCGCCCGCCCGGCTTCGCACGGGTGTAATTCACGTGCGAAGTCGGGGCGGGTCTCTAGTTACATATATAAACCTTCCTTGAAAATGTATCTAACTGATGGTGAAAACCGCATCAAAATCCGTTGCGTGGTTTAGGAGGAGTTAGCGGCCATACAGACATACAGACAGACAGACGCGGAAAGCGACTTCAATTTATACTATGTAGAGATAGTGAAGAGATAGAGAAGAGAAGAGATAGAGAAGATTTACGGGATATTTACCGTGGTATGGTTGTGGAATGACCACTTATGATATCAGGAGCTCATTCCACCCAAGCTCAGCCCTGGGAGGAAAACAAAGGGAGGTCTATACCCAGAAGTGGGTCACTACCCACTACTGGACCGCTGGAATACTACAGGCTAAAAAAACTATAGTTTTTAATCTTTTTGCTTCTATAATGTACATAGTTTAAGTTTTGTAATTATAAGTTAGAGCAGGGGTCTCCAAACTACGGCCCGCGGGCCAAATCCGGCCCGCCACTGCCATCAATCCGGCCCGCGAAAGCTTAAGACTAGTAAGACAAGTCCATGTTATGGCTCTTGCAACATACCGATAAAAATATTATGGCCCCAAGGCTTCAAAGTTTGGAGGATAGAAACATTTTGATTTGATTTGTTTTCACTTGTCGTCTCTTTTTCATCGGAGCACTTGTCTTGTGTCCCGCGCGCGGATAATAGTGATTTGAATGTTTAGTTTTGGTCCCTATATTTTCTAAGATCGCTGTAAACAAAGTCTGTGTGTATCAACAGGTGGTACAAAGAATATTCGCGGGGTTGGCTCTCATCCTGCGAGGTAAGGACTCGAGAGAACTTTCGAATCTCTTTCGTGGCATCTCCGAGCGTACTTAGGTATACTTTAGAGGTGTCATGTTGGTAAATACAAGTGGATGGTTAAAATTAGAATGGAATGGGTGTTGTTTGAAAAGGAAATAATTGAGCTACTTGTTACGTTGTCGTTCAGACGTATATATTATCTAAGATGAAATGTCATGTATTCCATATTCTATGCAGTTTTACCAATGTTATTTTTTACAAAAATATTTATTGGTCTCTTAACCCGTCGAATGTGGGCGAAGGATTCGTTTTATGACTAAAATGGGGAATTTTACCTACTTTTCAGATAACAAAAATTTTTTTTTTATATAAAATACGTGCATAATATTATATACCATTGGTATTGTGGTGATTCTTGTCAATAGTTGTAATTATGTATCAATATTTACATGGACGTGCTGACGTCCATGAATATTTATAGGTGTCAAAGTCTAAATCAGTGTCACTTGTCATTGGTTGTTGACAATTGCAGTAGGAGGGGCTAATTTAAGTAGAGAGGGAAGTATATATTGGGTCGTTCAGTGGCCGTCAGGACAGTCGAGCTGTGGATTGGTAGCCGAAAGGCTGAAGGATAAGTGCTGTGTAGTAAATCAGTGAAAATATACTTGTGGAGATACCATATAAACTGCTATTCGTAACAGTATTGTGTATAATTCTTCTTACACACAATACGCACGTCGGAGCACTTTTCGCTTACGCCGACATGCGGTGCGTAACACATTCACCGGGTCAATAATAGATATACAAGCTATGTGAATCTCTGACTCCTATGCTAGGTATATTACCTGTATTATAGGAGCATATTTTTTGGCCTATGTCTTCGTAATCCACACCACTACCTTTTCCTATGATAAACTTCATCAAAATCGGTTTGTAGCTTCATAGTTAAGAACCTTAGATAAAAGTATGGTATGAAAGGCGCGGTCTGATCACGATTTCAAATTCGTTTTTCACCCGCTCACACCATGATCTATTTGCTATCTAAAACGGCTTTGTTTAAAGTCGAAAATCGTATATCATCATATTTTATGATGATGATGACTTTGTGCTTGTGTTTATATTATTTTGAGGGTTTTTATTTAATTTATCAAAATATATAAATGAATTTCAACAATTAACTGGTTAAAGTTTTAAAAGACTAGTCTGGCTATACAATTCGTATAAAAAATATGTTGTTGTCGCTGAAAATTCAGAGTTCTTCAATTTAGAAGCAATTTTTATTGCGCAATTTGTAATATGTTTTTTTAAGAGTCTAGACAATTTTTCAAAATTTTATTCGGTTAAGATTATTACCAAGGGGTTTTTTCTACTTGTAGTATTTTTTTTATCTGATCAGCTAATTTTTTCACGTCACACAAAGCGTTTAAAAACACTTCTTTTGGTTAATTTTGCGATTGTACCGCGTCTTAAGAACAATATCGATAAAGTCACCGTTCAAACAATAAATATATATATCAAATTAGGTTCATTCATTTGGGAGTTACGATGATACATACAGACACAGATATACACGTTAAACTTATGCCACCCCGTTTCTTGCGTCAGGCGTTAAAAATAAAAATAAACATGTGATTTTATTACCTGAAAATCAAGTAAGTAGCAGTTGAAAGTGCGGGGTGCTGCTCGGTTTTGGTATAATTTGGCTCGTTCCATACTCCATGTATCAAATAAGAATCCACAGATGATATTTATTGGAAAATATGGCGTATTAGAGACACCCAAAGCTCAAGCTTGCTTCCATTTTCCGACCCGCGGCATGACTCAAATACGTACCAGCTTACAAATTTCATCGTGAACGTTGACACCTTCTGTGTGAAAAGGTATCATGAATGAAGAATTCGTTCTCAAACTGAATATTTTGGTTACGAGAATTTTCCTCAGTACCAGTAAAGATTGGCATTTTTGTGTGAGTGAAAATAATTTGATTTCATTTGAGATTTGATTTGATTTCAGATAAATTACAGCATTTATCTGGTTCAACGTAAAAACTCTAAAGAAATCGGGTTGGTTGTTATTTATTGAATATATCGTTTATTTTGCAATTACAAAATTGTCTATCTGCTAATTAATACCTACCTATAAAACAAACACAAAGCTAAAAGTCAAAGTAACTAATAGATATTGTTTATACTTTAATTATGGAAACTGACGTGCTTTTTACACATTTTATTTATATCTACTATCTATTGGCAAAAAAGGTCTATAAATAGTTCAAATGATCTTGATGGTTAGTAGCTTAGATCTCGGATAAATGTGAACAAATTATCAAAAAATCCTATAATTTTAGGGTTCCTTACCCAAAGGGTAAAAACGGGACCCTACCACTAAGCATATACGATGTCTGTCTGTCCTACCTATTAACGGCTATATCTCCCGAACCGTAATAGATAGACAGTTTAAATTTTCACAGAATATCTAATGTTACGGCGGATTAATTAAAACATTATAAAAACGTGAAAAAGTAAAAACGAAAGCGAGGTCCCCATACAACAAACGTATTTTTTTAATAGCTCTAATGTAAAAACGGTAATACGTACAAGCGTCAAACTTGGCATGATTATAGTACACACTCTAATCTAAAGTATCATTACAAATAATAAATAATGGCCAAGTGTGAGTCGGTGTCAAATTTTAGTTCATTACCAAGTTTTAACTGGTAATTCCTTACCTGGATGACCTCTTTATCATTTCACCGGTTCACCGGATCAAAATGCTATTATCTTACTAATTTTGAAGACAGTTTTTTAAATTGATAATTATTGTATTTTGTGGTAGTACGGAACCCTCATTGCACGAGCCCGAGTCGCACTTGGCCGGTTTATTTATATTCGGATCTTTTCGTATTCCATTTCGTCCTTGTAGACGTTCGCTAATCATCCTTTCTCTTATTATCTTTTATTAAAGAAAGAAACTCATTATTTTCGAGTAGGTCATAATCAAAGTCGACGGCCAAGGGGCCACGTCAATCAAGTATTCAGTCTTTTATTTGTTTCTTCTTTCTAAGCCGATTGTCTCGTCCCGACTCTGGAGCCTTCGAAAACGAGGTTATTAAAAAGTATACCAACTTTTCCTTTACTCCGAATACTTTGCAGCCCTTTTTATTAAAGCTTATTTCAATCTTTTGCATTTAATAAATAATGGAGGAAGTGAATTAGGGACGTCGAAATAGAATCAAAAATGAATGTTTTTATATTTAGAGTTGAGTTTTCATCAACAATTTCAAATTGATAGCAAAATAATTACGGTAGGTATAGGAATAGAGTGGAGCGGATGGCTGCGGGACTAGATCGGAAAGAGTGGGACTGAAGTAGATTGGATTACGGAACGGATGCGAGGCCGGATTGCAAAAAGGCGGAAAGGTTACTCCCTTTCCATGGATTACGGGACGGATGCAGAGTTGGATTGGAACGAGTGGGCCTTTATTATTAGAGAAGATTATGGTACAAATGCAGGACTGGCGCGGTAAGGATGGGACAGAAGAAGAGTAGATTACGGGACGGATTTGGGCCTGGAGCGGAAAGAGTGGAACGGGAATAGAGTAGATTTAGGGGGCGAATGCAGAACTAGAGCGGAAAGGGTTGTACAGGAGTAGAGTGGATTACGGGATGAATGCGAGACTGAAACTAAAAAGACGGGATGTAGTAAAGTAGATTTCAATACTAAGCGAGCCAAGCCGCGGGCAACAGCTAGTCATTGATAAGGAGCTAAGACTAGGTTTATAAACATTTATTCTCATATAAGATGTTACATCACTTCCATGAGAACACTGCGAACAATAAATTTAACAACCTAACATTTATTCTAACATTATTTATTATAAAAAAAAATGTATAACATAGGCCTATGTTAGATTTATCCAAACAACTGGTTTTTGGTAAAAAACAAATTTAAGACAACTTACTAACAAATAAAAAAAGGCATATTAAGAACCCTTTTATCTGATCGATTTAAAATAAAATAATAAAGAAACATTCTCGTTTGCAAGGGTTCACAGAGAAACTACAAAACCCATTTCACACATCGAAGCTAGAAAAAACAAACCGAGGGTGCTCGAATTGTAAAGTATAATTTTGTTTGATAAAACTTTTGGGTAATTTGGGGGCATAGGTCAAAAGCTATTGCTGGATTTTATAACATAACATACTTACTGTCACGCAGTTGCATAATGAGTTGAAAAGAAGTACTCTTCTGTAATAAAAAATACACGCGATAAATACCTTTACAAGTGTTTATTTTCGGGGCTAGTGTAATGGCATCGCGACTAAATCCCCAAACAATTTTTATTTGCATAAAATACGAGTAAGTAAATCATACACACATTTAAAAACTCATGCACAATAGGTGAGTTAAAATATTTGTCACTTTGTATCATGTTTTGCCTAGTTTACAGCGTACAAATCTAGAGAAACGTTTTAAAAATACCGTAAATATTATTTGTATAAAAAAAAGCATTCAAATTCAAATTCAAAATATTTATTTTGCGGAAACATGGATAACATGCAGATGGTAATCGCATAATTTAAAGAAACACCATGCTCTAGCATCATGGCATGCAAAATTTATAAATACTCTATTATAATTATAATCTAACATCAGAACAATTTATTTTAACAATTTTTGCATTTGCATTAGTTAAATTAACTGTCGAAACAATGATAAATTGTTAAATGTTGAAATGTTATTAATTTAATTAGTTAACAGATAGACATTACTATAATTATATGAAAAACTAAACCATAATCAGTGCAGCCGTTTGGGAACTACGATGCCATAGACAGACATACAGAGTTACAGACACACCCCTCTTATTGCGTCGGGGGCGAAATGTAATATTTATTACGTAGTTATTGATAGTGTTAAGTAACAAATATAATAACCAACTCCCGAACTATATAGGGGTAGTAAATATTTATGTGAAGGTTTTTCGGCTTGCCACAAGGGTTGAAAGTGAATTTAGGTTTAATGGAATCCGGGGTGGGGCGGGATTGGAAGCAGAAGCAGGTTTGTGAATAGTAATAGGGTAACTAATGTATTGCCTGGATTACAGGACTGAAGCCTGCTTGGTTGGTGATATACTGAGGCTAGGTGGGTTTGGAAACTGGAATATTCATAAACAAGTGTAGGCAACGGCCAAACCCAAGTGGCTATGGCACGCGGAGGTCAATCTAGCGCGTCTGACTATAATGCATCGAGATAAAATTCCTATAGAGTCACAATCTCTCAGTGAAAACAATCAAAAACCGTCCGAGCGTCATTGTACATACATACATTTTTAATAATAATATACGGGAGTATATTGCACACATGGTCATCTGACCCCAAACTAAGCAAAGCTTGTGATATGGATCCCAGAGTCTGATATTTATATAGGTACATATTATATAGTTTTAAATAGATATTAACAACCAGATATAGAACAAACACAAATGTTCATCACATAAATGTTTGTCCTAGGTGGGAATCGAACCCACGCCCCCAAGCTCAGAAGGTAGGTTCACTACCAACTGGACCAACGGGCTATCTAAAGTGTATCATTGTATCAATTATATCTTCACAAAGTCACATTTACTCCAATTTAGACGTTATGCCGCTTGCATAGTGTTCAAAGTTAGTTGTCCGCTAAGTCATCGTAGTTCTGGCATCGCGCGGCGTTGTAGTCGGATCGCGGTTACCTTGTAACTAACCAAAAAGTCTGCGCAAATCGTAGCGTGCGCTGAGTTTTGGTTCGGTTTTTTTGGCACGATTGTGACTCTATATAACGTTTTTTGTTAAATATACTATACTGGGTGATAGGTTAGTTAGACAGTGGAAATATTCGAGAATATCAATTGTACCCATCTTTACGAAAAAAAATATCTGTAGTTTTTTTAGGAAAGTGATGTAACGCAGTGAAACGTGTATATTTTCGTGTTGTTTCCAAAGCTCCATAGAAGCCTATTGTAAAGTTTCCACCACTTTACTGGGGCATGAGTTTGACTTGACCGTGACACTTTGCTTGACTCTGACTGTGACTGACTTTTGTAAACATTTTCATCAAACTTGATATAAATTTTTTAATACTTGACATTGGAAAATGCACAAGAAGTGCGAAACCAAAATCCACACAAAGGAAAGAAAAAAAAAAACACATACCTATAGTACCTACTTGAAATTACGTTATTAAAATTCTTGCATTCGAATTATGGCAGCTCGTGACAATTCTAACTGCAAAAACGAAAATAGCACACTCAGGGTTAAAAAACTCAATTCCGAAGTAATGAAATTTAATCTGCGTCTCGCTCGGGAATATTTTCACCGCGGCGGTGAAATAATTCCCGCAGCGGAGACTCATTAAAAAGTCCTTAGATTAGTTTTAGTTTTAAAGTTAAGCCGGAGAATTATTAAACTTAAGTACCTACAAAACTTGCATTGTGGTTTCGTTTTGTAAGCCAAACTTGATTTGAAAAGTTTATTAGGAAGTATTATTTTAATCAAGGAAAAAATAGTATCGTTCCAGATAATAAAAAAAACAGCCAAGTGCGAGTCGGGTTCGCGCACTGATGGTTCCGTCATCATCATCATCATCATCATCATCTATAGCATTCCTCCACACTGCTGGGTATAGGCTTCTCTCTTGCTATGCCATCTGCCTCGGTCCAGTGCTAATCGAGTCCAGCAGTGCAAGTACCGTTCTTTAACGATCAGCAAATTTGACAGTTGAGATCGTCAAATTCGATAAAATGCCATTTAATCAGTACTAGCTATAATCGATTCTATGGCATTTTATCGAATTTGACTATCGATAAAGAACGGTACTTGGACTGCAGGTTCGACCCACGATAGTAATATCGTCGACCCATCTTGCAGCTGGACGACCAACGCTTCTCTTACCTTGCCTCGGCCACCACTCTGTTAAGACCTTACTCCACCTTGTAAAGAGGGTTCCGTACGACCACAAAATTCAACGTCTACGTTGGAGCAAGCTTGCCTAGAAGAAACCGATTCACTCGTGATTTGAGCACACCCTGATTGTAACTATCTACCTATTGAAAACTTTACATTTTGTTTCCTGTGTTTGTCTCTATATATGGTCACCTTTTTTATATCAAAAAAATAATCTGTCCGATAGCCTATTGGCATGGCACGAATTTTCACTCGACCACTTTTTTTTAAACATAGTTAACCTTTTAGAGCACTACAAACACTAATAAAACACTGATTTAAGCTATCACGGTTGTTCACTAAAGTTATATGATTATTTACGGGATATTTACCGTGGAAGGTTGTGGAATGAGCTCCCGATATTTCGGCGCAGTTACATGCACCATGTTCACGGGAAGACTGAAGAATGCGGGTGGTTGGTCGAACAGTTAAAAAGTTAGGTGCAGACGTAACGATCTACCCTCTTTCTTAGTCTTGAAAACACAAACACACACAACAACACAAATACCTTATGCAACCCCTTTGGTACGGAGTTATTATTATTTGTTGGTCACGCTGAGTGAATTTTGAGGCTCTTTTCGACCCTTTACACGCTCAATGACGTAAGCTCACGTAAGTGTACGTAGGCAACGTACAGTCGTCTATTTTCAGAATTTATACAATAATCTCTACATAGTATAAATCGAAGTCGCTTTCCGCGTCTGTCTGTCTGTCTGTCTGTATGTCTGTATGGCCGCTAACTCCTCCTAAACCACGCAACGGTTTTTGATGCGGTTTTCACCATCAGTTAGATACATTTTCAAGGAAGGTTTATATATATATAACTAGTGACCCGCCCCAGCTTTGGACGTTAATTACACCCGTGCGAAGCCGGGCGGGCGGGTCGCTAGTTAGCGATAAATTAGTATATCCTTACATTACAATTACTAAGTATGCCATAAGTTTAACTCCATGTACGTGCTGCCGTACCTTACTTTTTAATTAATCAAGACGTCGACGAAAACACAACAGTTCGTTTAATTTTATTAGCAAAAGAACTGCTCGTTTCAGGATACAGTAAATCCTATCGTGTTCACAAGCCATTACACCAGTTCTATTTAAAATTAATTTAGTCAAAGAGGTGATGTTAGAAAAAACTGATAAACGTTTGGTACAACGGCAATTTATTATACCGACATAGCATAAGTACTAGGTACTTGAAGGTACGCATTTTCCGTGCTATTTGGCGTTGCCAAGAAAAGTATAAGAATAATTGTCGCGTTAATTGTCTCAAGGCACTTTTTACCCTGCGGCCTTATTATAGAAGTTTGATCGTGATCGAGATTGCATGCCGTCCCGTTCGCATCTACTTACTCGCACCACGTGCGTAAGTGAGATGGCACGCGATCGCGATCACGATCCGAATCATCCATAATAAGGCACCTTTACCAGGTATTCTGAGCCCTTAAAATACGCGCTTACTGTGAAAATAAGCGAGTGAAAATGACGATTTCGTATTATTAGAGACTAGTAGGCCGCCCCTGCTTCTCACGGGCGAAGCCGGGATATATAGCCTATGTCAACCGGGGATAGTGCAGCATCCCAACAGTGAAAGAATTTTTCAAATCGGTTCAGTAGTTTCGGAGCCCATTCAATGCAAACAATCAAATCTTTCCTCTTTATAATATTAGTATAGATATAAAATGACGTATGAATTAGCAAAAAGTGTCAAAATTTTTACTCTTTGTTAACTATCATAGCATTACAAACATATTTTTTTTTGCTTCGATATCTTTTAATTTGACGGAGTAACTATTGGTAACAAGCAAAAAAAAATACTACTGGTAAAATGGTAACCATTTTACTCCGTCAAATTAAAAGATGTCGAAACAAAAAAATATGTTTGACCACAAAAAATGGGATATGTTTTTCGGGTCATAATAAAAAATATAAAAATAAAAATTTGTTCTTATAATTTAAAACATTATAAACTTCGCAAAATTACCGAAGCAATTATTCAAAAGTAGACAGTCATTTATATTAAAAAAAAACATCAAACGCGCGAGTGAGTTAGCGGCGCGCCATATTCTAGGCCTTAAGACATAGAAATATTAGAATATGAATGTAGGGCTTTTCCCCTTTGACCCGGGTATGTCCTAAAACTGCGACCAGAACCACCGGAGGATGGGCAGCAGCATCCTATTAGTACACGGTGAACTTACTGCTATCCCCAAGCCGCCTGCCAAGCGTGGGGATTATGGCAACACCCCTCTTTAAGAGGGAGGCCTTTGTCCAGTAGTGGACGTTTGATGGCTGCTGATGTGATGTGTAGGGCTTTTCTCCATTTATATTTCATTATTACATTATGTTATGGGTTTATTCTCGAAAACTACGTACGTAAATAAATTTTGATTAAACATGTTAGTACTCACATCACACATCATCAGCCATTAAATGTCCACTGCTGAACAAGGCCTCCCTCTTAGAGGGGTGTTGCCATAATCCCCACGCTTGGCAGGCGGCTTGGAGATCGCAGTACGTTCACCGTGTACTAACAGGACGCTGCTGCCCATCCTCCAGTGGTTCTGGTCGCAGTTTTAGGACATACCCGGGTCCATGCGTGCATGTTCGGGCATGTTAGTACTCGCTTCTGCCTTAAACATACATTAAACATGCTCATATCAAGTTTCCAATAAAACAAGCGTTCACGTCATCGTGTATTCTGCTATTATGTAAGCCGAAGTGATTTGATCCCAGATACGGCATCCTTCCGCTTGCAGTACAGTTAATAAATCTTGCAATAAGACCCAGCCTTGTTCATATCACGAATAAGTTAAGCAAATTGCGTGTGAGCTCCCTTACTATACGACGTACAACATACATGAAAACAGTATTTGATGTTTTATTATTGAAACTGACGTGATGGTGGTCAAACGCAAGCCAATTATTTATTAAAAAAAAAAAAAAAACTGACGTGGTTTTCACACATTTTATTTATATTACACGGGAATTACTCACGTAAGATTAACGTTACTCACGTTAGTATTTGATGTACTGCGTTTATTTAATTGTCATCATTATTATCAGCTTTTCATGCTCCTACTCCTACCGGCGTTTTCTCATGGAGAGAGAGAGAGAGAGAGAGAGAGAGGGTGGGCCCTAATCCACCATGCTAGCCCTGCATATTGGTGAATGTCATTTATGTCTTTGAACTTTTGAGGTTCTTGGACAAACCGATTTTCCCACGATGTTTTTCTTCGCCGTTGTTGTGCGATGGCATAGAAACTGCACATTATTTATTTAAATTCTAAATAAGTCATTGGTGCAGGGTCGAGGATCGAACCAGGTGCCATCAAATTGTAAAGCGCAGAAGCTACTGCTTGGCTACCATCACTTTTTACATAGTCATAGTCATAGTACTTTATTGGTAACAAATTACAGGTACACGTCACAGAAAATAATTGATAATAAAATAATTTAAAACTATTACAATAATCATAAAATAAATCACATTTTCATACACAATAGAAAAACAATAATAATATAATAGTATAATAATAGTCAAAAATAAAATTAAATAATCAAAATTAAATTAATTTCATCTTTGTCACGTCATTGAAATTATAGAATGCCTGTTCGACAAGCCAGTTTTTTAATTTTTGTTTGAAGGACTCCCTCGATGGAGCACTTCTCACCTCTTGCGGTATCCTATTGCGGTATTACGAGTCATCATTTCAGCCATAGGACGTCCACTGCTGGACATAGGCCTCCCCCATCGATCTCTAAAAGGGCCGTTTGGAAGCGGCCTGCATCCAGCGTTTTCCTGCGGTCTCTTTTACGTCGCTTGCCCATCTTGTGGATGGACGAGTCTCCATTTGAGAACCTTTCGGCCCCAACGGCCATCAGTTTGGCGTGCTATGTGCCCTGTCCACTGCCACTTCAACATTCCAATCGGTTTTTACGAGTAGTATAAAGAAATTGACCAAGCGAAGAGAGGTATCGGATTCTAATGGGACAAGTCAGCGTTTATAAGTATGGTTTTATTTATTTATTTATTTATTTACACACGCACAATAATTAAAAGATACAATATTTTAACTTAAATATTTACTTATATTTGTTCGTCGATAACGTGCGTATCTTTGATTCAATCAATTGATACAATAACCTAACTTAACTGATAATAACCGGTGCAAAGCTCTGTTTAGTGGAAAATAAGTATCAAAATGAAGATACATCAGGTACTGCTCAAGTTACCTCCAACAAGAGCGAAGCGGGATCGACCAACTTTATGTGTACCCACGCTAAATAACGTTCAGTAAATTACACCCGACTCCGGGACTATGCCGCAGATTATATAACAGTTGGTACCTGACTGTGCGCCCAATGTCAACAATATTACGAGAAGTAGGCGGATTAAAATTGTAGTCGCAAGTTCAACCGAACGGTCGTTTGTGGTGGAATGTTTGTTGAAGCAATTTTTTAGGTATTTAAATTGTGTACACGCTTGATGACCGAAGTACCCGGCCTAGCTACAAGGCAAGAAAACTGTTTGATATTTGAATTTCCCGCGATATGTGAAACGTACCACCTTAACTATAACCATTGGTTATCAAATTTCGCGTGCCTACGTCCTCCGTACCTTGGACCAATCACAAATGTCGAGAGCCAACAGAAAATCAAAATGTAACTGAACTGTCAAAGTCAGCTGTCAAAAGAAAATCATTTGTGGATTTTTGGCGCCAACGTGAAAAAAACATGTTGCCTCATTGTATTATTTTCCTAAGCTTGAGTATTTACGAGTGTTAATGTGTAATAATGGTGGATTATTATTTAAAAAGGGTTCGTGTACCTGCTCCACAGTGATATAATGAGGTGAAACATGTCTTATCGTGGTGTTTCCAAAAATTCCACATAAGTTTCTAGTAAAGCCTCCATCACAGTACTTGACACTGGCAAATACACAAGAGTGCGACGCCAAAATCGACACAGAAAAAAAAACGGTGTTGCAATTTTGATTTTTTTTCCTTTTGATTTGGTTTGTATTATTATTTGTTTGCTTAAAGTTATATGATTATTTACCGATGAGCTCCCGATATTTCGGCGCAGTTACATGCACCATGTTCACGGGAAGACTGAAGAATGCGGGTGGTTGGTCGAACAGTTAAAAAGTTAGGTGCATTCATAACGATATTTCTTATTATTTGTTTGTCTTAACACTATCTGCCGGTAAAAATTTTGAATACAATCATACCAATATTATAAATGCGAAAGTGTGTTTGTTTGTTCCTCTTTCACGCAGCAACAGAGCTACGGATCGACCTGGTTTTTTGCATGGGTATAGTTCAAGAGCTATAGGGTGTCATAGGCTACTTTTCATCATCATCATCACCATATTTTATCACTACGCGGGTGAAACCGCGGGGCGCAGCTAGTAAGTACATAATTATGAAGCATTGCATTGCAAGTTTCCATCAGCGCGCTGCGTTTGAGGTTCACAGTGCAACCTACCTAATTAAAGTTCAAATGTAAACTACCGTCATATTCTGCATAATGATAATTTATGTGGATTTCATGTAGCACGAATATGTACATCAGTGAATTCATTGCATGTTCAATGTTTCATTATACTGTCACGGCTGCCATATTGCCTTGGCTTTGTTCAGGTTATTGGGATGCTACGGTATCATCATCATCAGCCAGAAGACGTCTACTGCTGAACATAGGCCTCCCTCTTTAACCTCCACACTGAACGACAGCCTGCCTTTTGAATCCACTGGATGCCAGCGACTCTCACTATGTCGTCGGTCCATCTAGTTGGAGGCCTACCTACGCTGCGTCGCTACGGTATACTCAGTCAATATCTTTTGGCGCACCTAATATTTAGCATATTATTTTTGAGTGAGGTTAGCCAGATCAGACAAAAAGTGAGATATTATGGTAAGATGGCTACTGCGACTACACCAATGTTTTCAAAAATCTCTTAGAATCCAAATGTTACTACACTCTGGACGAATTTTTCAAGGATAAATTGGCGATGTACATATGGACCGTTCCGTTCTTTCTGTTGCCATACACTAACAGGGTCATAATGTACTTCATGTAATTTTAGATGTTCTAAAACATGTTTTTTATAGGCTTGCGTTTGACCACCATCACGCCTGATGTTAAGCGATGATGCGGTCTACGTTGGTTCACGCTTGCCTAGAAGAAACCGATTCACTGTGTTATATAAGATCTGCATGCGTACCTACCTAGATAGCGTGACCTTAGAGAGAAAACTTCGGCAATGCAATTTTGGTAATTTCCTTATTAATACATTTCTGGGAAGAAAACCTCGCAAAGCATGTATTAATAAGGAAATGACCAAAATTGCATTTCCAAGGTTTTGACTCTAAGGTCACGATACGTCGCAATAAACTTGAGTATTGAAGATTCACAATCAAATCAATAAAGAGTTTCATGCAGCACGTCTTCAGAAAATACACTCAGGAAAACTATCAAATATAAAATGTAACACACATCTTCTGAGCACAAGTACCTTTGGAATGCTCCCAATAATTTATAACAACATTCCAAGAAATATAAGGGCTGAGGATGACATTAACCTTTTTAAAATAGCTCTAAGTAAATTATTATTAGAAAAGACCTATTATACCATTGACGAATACTTGAAGGATAAAGATCTTAATTAGATAGAGAAAATAAATAAATAACTGACAGTGACTATTGATGTAAGGAATTGTGATTGTGACATTTATTTTCATCCTATAATTTAATAGTAATAGTAATAAAATTGTTAATGTAATTAAATAATATGTATTGTAATCTTAAGGTATCTATACCTACTTGCATGTTTATATAGCTGAGGTAGTGTACTTAATTTAATTATAAGATCACAATGTAAATTGTTCGACCTACTCTCGCAAGGAATAAATGAATTATGAATTATCAATTACCTGGTACCTGTAACTATACAAAACAAAACATGTGTCCCAAACTAACATTTCAATCTCTTGATTCTCGGCACTTTCAGTAATATCCAGTCGTTTTTGAGTGTAATTCCACGGCAAAGCTCCAGGGTACCCATAAAGACGCGTTACCTGGTAGAGGCGATAATCTTTAGCTGGTCGTAACTCTTCCGCGACTGGCGCATACCACACTTATTAACCCTCGCCTGTGGATGGAAGGTCAGCTACAAAGCTTGCGACGTAATCTGCTAGGAAGATTTTACCTCTTTTCATGTTGGCCTGTTCCTTATATAAACATCCTTTATAGAGCCATGACTGGTGGTTCCACCAAGCAGTGGTACCACGAGTCGTACTCTATAGCCGTGACTGGTGGTCCCACCAAGCAGTGGGACCACGAGCCCATGTTTCTAGGATTAGTGGGACCACGAGTTATAGTGGGTTAGAGACGGTGGGACCACGAGTCAAACATCGTCGGAAGCTTTCGGGTGGCATCATACGACGTGCTAATGTTAGTCTGACAGATGTCAAATAGCGAAAGGCATGTTCTAGTACTTAAAAAAATTACGTTATCTGTCTAAATCTGTAACAATATTATCATAAATCATAAATAAATCATATATTTCCGAAAGAACAACACATAAAATTCCTAATAGACATACAATATAGAAAAAACACAAAAAAGAAGTCTGCAGTGGGCCCCAAACTAGGCAAAGCCTGTATCTTGGGTACCCGGAAAGATCAGAACATACGTACTTCCAGAAATAGCGCTGACAGTATTTAACAGTTCTTTTCCAAATATTAGTGATAAGTGACTATAAATTAAAACGGAGAAGAGAACAAATCATTTATTACTATTTCTCATTCTTATTTTTTTTTTTCTTTTCTTTTTTCTAAAGAGCGAAGAGTCATAAATCGTGTAATGGTCTTACGGTTTCCTAGACAAAACACTGAACCTTGATATGACACCATTTTTTATAAATTTAAGCTAATAATGTAAGTAGACAGACTGAAACTGAAAATTATGTAATCGTGTTGTATTTTTTTCTAGTAGTTACGTCGCATCGCTCTCAAATGGCAACACCCCTCTCTAAGAGGGAGGCCTTGTTCAGCAGTGGACATTTAATGGCTGACGATGTGTATGTGCTCTCAAATACGACGACCGCTCACCAACGAAGTTGTCTTGCGGCTGGGTTCACACTGGTGCTGTTTATGCTTGTAAATGCACTACTGATAAAGTTCCATAAGTACGATCTTTATATTACATAAGTCAATGGTACGAATGCACAGGCGTTCCCACGTATTTGAAATTAGTGTCAAAAATATTGTTTTTTTACACGATAATGAATGCTTGGGATTGCTAGACCGTTTTTGCGTAGGAAAATTTGGGCGTATGTATGTTATGTATAAAAAAGGGTTCACCTTCCACTTCGACATCTTTGCCACACCCGTGCGAAATTCGTGTTAACCACCACCTTAATTCAACGTTGTTAACCATCACACATATAATAATAATTATACGAAGTATTCTTTACTAATTCTTTTGTTCACTTACATTTATCACCTATAGCTATCATAGCCCTAAATTGCACAGCATATCTGAAGCTTCACTACTGTATTATACAGTCTACTTAACCCTTAAGTACGAAGAGATAGAGTTATTTAGACGTTCCGGAGATCGTACAAGACGGTGAAATTTATTACGGTTAAACATGTCTCTGGTAAGTCTAGAAACATATTAGTTTTGGAGGAATTTAGCGCTTTTGTTCAGAGTACCAGTTAAAGGGAATTTTAAAACACACATGGATTTGTACTAGGCGCAAATTTACGTAAATATTAAATAAAATGTGTTGAGAAAATGTTCTCGAAAGGTTCTAGAATGGAGACCACGGACCAGTAAGCGCAGCGTAGGACGTCTATACCCACAATATGGACAGACGACCTAAGAGACCGCAGGGAAACGCTGGATGCAGGTAGCTTCTAACCGGCCCTTTGAAAGATCGATGGGGAGGCCTATGTCTAGCAGTGGACGTTCTATGACTGAAATGATGATGATGAATGATGAGAAAATGCAAAAAAATCTACCTATTTTTTTTTCAATGTGATATTTTCGTCATACTTTGCCTACATACACTGCCTATACAGGGTGTAAGGGGAACACTCTCGAAGCCAAAAGAAGGTAATTGAACTCATCTGACTCAACCCTGAAATCGCGAAAAAAAATCAGCTGTTCCATAAATTTTGTCGAGTGACAATGACCGTTTTCTATAGAACAGCTGAATTTTTTTTCGCGATTTCAGGGCTGGTCTCATAGTAAAAGTTGTTCATAATGATGAGTACAACTACCTTCTTTTGGCTTCGAGAGTGTTCCCCTTACACCCCGTATACTAGTTTACAAATGTAAATTATAACACATTCACTGCCACGAAACAAATTATGCAAACAATATGTGAGTATGTTCCACCATTTTAATTAAATGTTTACCTTTGAAGTTCCGTTTAACTCGTCACCGGTTCAGTACAAACAAAACATCATGATTATACAAACTGGGAGCTTAAAGCTCACCCCACATCACACCGATTCCCTTCCGGGCCCGGATAGCCCTGACAATGAAATGTGATATCTGCAATATGTTGTTATTTACAGTAGAATTTCCAAAGGCGCAAAAGGTTGCCCGTCCAAGCACACAACTTACTAACATAAAATGTGTATATGTATATATAAATATTTATGTGTATCAAATAATAATGAAAAATAAGGAAAATAAATGAACTAGGATCAAAATTATTTTTTTAAACGCCGAAGCTTCAAACTGCTGAACAGATTTTATTTTATCATAGTTAAGAAAACTCGATCAATTCACCTTTCAAATAAAATTAATTCAATCAAAATTGACTCAGCCCTTTGGGAGCTACGATGCCACAGAAATACACACAGACTTATACTTATAACATCCTTTTTTTTGCGTCTAGGGTTAAAATCAATAGAAATAATTCGGCGAGTATTCAAAAATAAGAAAAAGGATTATTCTGTGATTCAAAATTGACATTGCTAATGTTTATAAAAGAAATTTTGTACTTATGACATTAAATTTTGTCTACATGTCTATATACGGCGAGTATTCAATGTCATTGCTTTTTCTGTACGAGTTCGAGACACGACAGTTCTTATTTCATCATCATCATCATCATCATCATCAGTAAGAAGACGTCCACTGCTGAACATAGGCCTCCCCTTTAACCTCCACACTGAACGACAGCCTGCCTTTTGCATCCACTGGATGCCCGCGACTCTTACAATGTCGTCGGTCCATCTAGTGGGAGGCCTCCCTACGCTGCGTCTTCCGGTTCGTGGTCTCCACTCCAGAACCTTTCTTCCCCATCGGTTATCGGTTCTCCGAGCGATGTGGCCTGCCCATTGCCACTTCAACTTGCAAATTTTAACAGCTATGTCGGTGACTCTGGTTCTTTGGCGAATATCCACGTTTCGGATTTTATCGCGCAAAGAAACTCCGAGCATAGCTCTCTCCATTGCCCGCTGTGTGACTCTGAGTTTTTCCAAAAGGCCAACAGTTAAGGACCACGTCTCAGTACCATATGTCATCACTGGCAACACACACTGGTCAAAGACCTTCGTCTTGAGTCACTGTGGTATCTTGGACGAGAAGATGTCACGCAATTTCCCGAACGCTGCCCATCCGAGTTGGATTCTACGGGCGACCTCTTTACCTAAGTTGGACTTACCTAACTGAACAATCTTATTTCAATGTTAGGACTATTCGGGCCCGGATGGGACTCGGTGTTAAGTAAGACGCGCCTAATCCGACGTGTCTAGTAGAGTCGGGACTCTACCGCATGTAAATTATGGAGAGAGAGCTCCCGTTTTCATTAAATGCTTTAATAAAACTCACGTTGCCATTGCTCTAACATTTCTCCACCATTTTTGTAAGGCGTGCTCTAGAATTTGCGTTTGTAAATTAACTGGGAGCATGGGTGTGTATTAAGGCTAGTATTCATTGGGAGTGTTTCAAATCAAACTCCCAGGTTAATGACATTTGGAACAAAACTGATGTTTACAAATTTTTAAGAGAGTTAAAAATTGTTATCAGAAATTCTTACCCATAATCTCATATTTTTTTCCAAATATATATACGTACCTTTATGCGACCTTAACTACTGGCCCTTTTAGCAGCGAGCAATGGAGAGAGCTATGCTCGGAGTTTATTTGCGTGATAAAATCCGAAACGAGGATGTTCACCAAAGACAACCAGTCACCAACATAACTTCTCCGATTTGCAAGTTGAAGTGGCAATGAGCGGGCCACATCGTTTGAAGAACAGATAACCGATAGGGAAGAATGGTAGGCCTCCCCTAAGTAGACCGACGACATCGTGAGACGCGGGCATTTAGTGGATGTAGATTGCAGGCTATCGTTCAGTGTGGAGTTCTAAAAGAGAGGTCTATATTCAGCAGTGGACGTCTTCTGGATGATGACGATGATACGTACCCCTTAAGCTAGTGGGGGTAGACAAAAAATATCGCAAGACATGATTGACGAAATCGTTCGGGCCCCGGGGACATCGCTCGACACGTCTGGCGACATCTCCTGAGATATTGTTCCCTAGTGGATACGAACCTCTACTCCGGAAAATGCTTGCGATTGTAGGGTTCGTGAAATTTTTAGGAGAGTTCATTGTTGGGAGCTTTGATACATATTTTATTCGTTTTTGGGTCAGTTTGCTTTGCGAAATATGAAATAATCTTGTCCACAAATTTGGCCTCTGCATAGAATATGTCTACGGTTTTTTGCCTTTTTTATTCTTTTAAGAAGATAATAAAAGAATGTTGGGTACCTTAAAAACCTGTGATACTTTTTCTATCTAAGACGTTTTATACCTTAGGGAATAATACGTCCTTAATTTCTACATTATAGCACGTTGATCCAGTGATATCCCGTTGGTCCAGTTGGTAGTGAACCTACCTACGCTTCTGAGCTTGGGGGCGCTGGTTCGATTGCCACTTAGGATAAACATTTATCTGATAAACATTTGTGTTTGTTCTATATCTGGTTCTTAATATCTATTTAAGTATGTATTTAAAACTATATATGTAAGTATATCAGTCTCTGGCAGCCATATCACAAGCTTAGCTTAGTTTGGGGTCAGATGACCGTGTGTGAAAAAATTACCCGAAATATGTATCTACACAAAAAAAAACTACACTGTTAGAGAAAGCATAGCCTAAACAGCTAAGTCTAGAAGCGCGATTTTTTTTAAACTGTATCTTATAAACAAACATAGAAACAAACACAAAACACGTACAACACTTAAACTTTACACTTTTCTTGCGTTACAAAGAACTAAAGGTTATGCTAAGCTGAAAGGGGTTAATCGTTATACTCATCATTATGAATAAGTAGATTTACACTTTCCCCGTAGAGACATTTTTAGAAAAGTTTCGTAGTTCATTAGAGATCCACTTTCGGCTAATACACTTAAATAGAAAAGTTTTTATAATCCCTATTTCATTTCATTATTTTACTCTAAAGAAAATAAAAACTAGACTCCACAAAACATATCAAAAAACTGTATTTAAATTTGTGCCTTAGTTTCCGAGTTTATCCCGAACAGACATCAGACATTTACTATGGGAACAATCCTGAAATCGCGAAAAAATATATTATTTGTTCCATTGAAAACGGTTATTCACACTTGACAAAATGAACCACTGTATTATTTGAGTAATTAAGTTAGGCCTTTAATTGTTCCTTTAAGTATAATTATTATCTCAAGACTAAACGTCCACTTTAGTTTATCGTATATTTCAGTCTTCATTCACTTTTATTGTTACTTTCTAGAAACGTCCGATAAAAATACTTGAAACAGCTCTCAAATTAATGTGAAAACAACTTTTTCCATTTTGCTGCCTCTAACTTTTGTCAAAGCGCCAAGGACTCGGTGATGTCGGAGGGATAAGGTAACAAACAATAAGTTGATTATTTTGCTTTTTATAACAAGAGAAATTAAGTACAAGGCAAACTAGAGTTGGTTTTTGATGTACACAATGTTTATTCAATTACTTAAGAGCCCGCTTCACATAACTGGGCTATCTTTAGAATAAATTATATTTAATAGCCATTTTTACAAAGTTTTGTTCTATTACACTGATGATTATGGTACTTTATCTTTTTGTTTGCCTGTTTGTCACAAAATAAACACCAGCCAAGTGCGAGTCGGATTCACGGACAAATAATTCCGTTAGTTAGTTTTACTTTAGAGTATGTACTATATTTATGCTAAGTAAGACGTTTGTACGTATTATCATTACTACAATAGAATAAAGACAAAAATATGTTAAAATTATGTTTGTTGGAGCACCTCCTTTTTTTTATTTTATTTTTTTCTTAGATAATTCACATTTCAATTGGTAATATATCTATTCTGGTTCAAAGATACACCTAGATAAGAACGGTAAGATAGATAGACAGATAGGCAGCGTAAATTTAGTAATTAGGGTCCCGTTGACACCCTTTGGGTACGGAATCCTAAAAAGCGGTAATTGCTAGCTGTAACATAGGTCTGACAGCTAACATACACGGGCAATTGTATTTATGACCAATAACACACATACCCATTATTCCTATTAAACTAAACTGACAAAACCTCCGTTTACCTATTTTGTACCTAATACCTGTTTACAAGTTTTTATCTTGTTAGTTTGGGTCAAGCCTTGCAACTGAATTTTACAACAGTTATCCCCAACCGATTGGGGATGTAATTGGCATTGTGTGCTGTTTTTAGTTAATAAACAATAGACGAACATTTTATGATCCAAAGAAGATAGGCCCACCAAATTTACCGTATATTGATGGGTATAACACTATAAAATTCATCGTTTTTTTTTGTACCATTCGGACGAAAGATAAGGTAAAAATGAAACCGGAATAATAATATAAAGAATAATATGTGTTGTTTTGATTTTAGTTACAATTCATTCATTTCCCTTATAAAGTCACTTGACCGGAACGTTTTTAATACTAAAAAGGATGCATGCTTAGGAATTTTTATACAAAAATAAATAGACTATATTTTACAACAGTGGCCATAGTAATCGGCTTTTGTCAATTTTCCGGTTTGATCGGATATAGCTAATATTACCACTAAATCTAGAGATTATGAGGAACAAATCGACATGAGTTTCATTACTATACTGTATTAGTTTGTGGTGGGCCTATTTTTAAAACAAAAGAAATTGTCTCATTTAATTACTGTCGAAAACATCCAACTTTCCCAATTTTCCTCCCAATGTACTGCTATCTATTCTATGTCCCTGTATTGTCATTCTGGCAGCGCTGCATCGGTCGCCACAAAGGCTCCGTCTCTTCATATCTTCTATGGCTCGGAGATTGCGAGTGTTCGTCTCGCCGATAAGAAATGAAAGATTTCTGCGCACTACACAGCTTCCCATGTTATAGTGACACACGGATGCGGCGGATAAGATACTGACAGGTCATCACGATTATAAAATGGATTTCTAATTACAAAACTAAATGGTAATATAATTTGTGACATTCGAGCGCTTATAATTATTGGTATGACTTTTAAGATAGTTAGCTCATAGAATAATATAACTTGAGTTAGCTAGACGACTATAATTACTCATAATAAAGCAGTACAATGGTGTTACAAACTGTCAAAATGAAGATTCATGATTATCATGATATGACATGTATCTGTATGACATTTAATTTTGATCATGTGACATTTGTCTATATGACATTTCATTATCATCATCAGCATAATTGTTATTCGTTCACTGCTGGATGTAGGCCTCTTCTAAAGAATGTTACATGTATCAATCATCTGCTTTTCGCATCCGCTTGTGGTGACCGCTGCCTGTAGATGGTTATCCTACTCTACGCTTGCCGATACATGGCCTCCGATACTCATTAGACCACCACTAGAACACCGCCTCTCTCTATGTCGGTTTTTCTACATATAATATGGCCAGTCCTTTACCACTTCAGCTTGCTAATCCTTTGACTATGTCGGTTACTTTACTTTACTTTACTATGTCGCTTTACTGTCCAATTATTTCATTTCTGACTCTTTCTTTTAAAGATGCCCCGAGCATAGCTCGCTCCGTAGCACGATGAACAACTTTAAATGGATGGAACAGTGGGCTTATGTGATGTCCGTTCGTGATTCGGATCTGTTGTGATCGCGATTGCATGGCATCTCGCTCACTATCAGTGTTCACGTTTCGGATGCGCGTAGGTATATATTTGACATTACTTAACCACAAAAACAATACCTATAAACAGATACAAGATATAGCAAAAACTATAAAAAGTTTCTACTTAACATTTTTTGTCCACGGTACTAAATTAATATTATAATGATATAAAATTATATATTTAATGATAAAACCACACTTTACTTGTTAAGTATTGTTTCTATCATATAAATTCTAGCCGATAAAACAATAGGTACAGCTAAAAGCTATCCTAATGGCTTATCAATATCCTAATCCTATCCTATGACTTATTAATATCCTAATATATTAATGCCTAAATATCCTAATGGTATTTTGTTATTTTTCATTTTATTATTACAACGACAAAATGAGATCATAAAGCGTGAAATCAAACTTTTAATGCGTGTACACTTTCAGAACGCACTTAAAACACTAAAACAAGTAATAATCGTTAACAACAGTATTCTAAATATTAGATAGGCGCGTGGTCTGAGAGCGTGTTAACAATTCAAATGTTTAATGAAGACTACAGCTGAGCATACCAATTAGCGAATAACGGCAACTATTATTGTACTTTGGTGTTGAAATGTATTAAATGGTTTGTTTTACGCCATTACTAGATATAGACCTTGCAAGGTTGCAAGAGTCGCGTAAAAAGAAGTAAAAAAACACTATCTATTGAATTAGCGACTAAAACACTGTTTTAAACTATCACGGTTGTTCACTAAAGTTAAATGATCGACCAACCACCCGCATTCTTCAGTTTTCCCGTGAACATGGTGCATGTAACTGCGCCGAAATATCGGGAGCTCATTCCACAACCTTACCACGGTAAATATCCCGTGAATAATCATTTAACTTTAGCGACTAAAAGTTCCTGATTTAATTATTATGGCATTAATGCCTAGACGGACTCATTCGACACTGATTGTATCTTTTAGATATAAGGTGTCGAATAAAATTATTTTCTATCTCTCTTTCTTTATTTATACAATTTTGATCTTAAACCTTTTTTTAAATGTTATACCATACCTGCCATAGGTGGCGAACAAGGTAACGGGCCGATGGTAAGCGATCATCGTTGCCTAACACCAGGGCCATCACAGATACTTTGCCGACCCATAAAGTCTCTATTAACAGCAAATTAATTATCAATCAAAAATAAATTATCAATCAAATTAAGAGTAGCTCATAGCATTTTTTTTGTATTCCGATATTAATTCAAAATGGAAACATTATTCCATTATATATATTTTTATATATTACAGATCTATAGCAGAATTATCGGCAGAACAAATTAGTTTTATTTTTATTAGTAAAGTTGGATAATACCGCTTGCCATTCTTCGTACCCGTGTGTCCCCAATTCCCGCGTTTCCATTAACTTTATTTCCCCGACATTGGCCGCGGAGGTCAGACATCGACAGATCGGAATGATGTATTGTTACATTTTCATTCGTACTCATACATCTATGTATTTATTTATGGGTATTTTTATTTACGGGTATTTTTATTTACGGAAGAAATCGCGGGTCGCAACAGAACTAGAAGCTTAGGTAGCTTCTAGTTGCGACAGGTGATTTGGTTTAGTTTTTGCTAATTTGTGTAAAAAATTTCACTCAAAATTTGGTGGCTCAATATTTCTGATACTGAAGCTTTCTATTCAACTTATCCTTTTAATAAACAAATTAAATATTCATTTTCTTTATTACACGCCGTAACACTTAAACTAGAATGTTAAGTGCTTACTACAAAAGTTATTTAAGGTTTACTTAGGTATATTTAAGGTTTACTTAGGTATATCTAAGGTTTACTTAGGTATATCTAAGGTTTACTTAGGTATATCTAAGGTTTACTTAGGTATTTTTTGGTATCTAAATTATTTTGTTGTTTAGGCAGCTGAAATCCAAGTATTAGAGTTTTCCATTTAAATTAGTAGATTTTTTTAATATTCAAACAGTGTACAAAGTAGCTACTTACTTATTGTGAACATAATCTAAGTAATCGGTATATTTCTTGCATCTTTATTAATTTTATTTTAATCCTAAGCTAATTACTGGTTAGGTAAGCTAAGAATAGGTCATATAGAATAGTCATATAGGTCTGGTTAAGTTAGTAAACTGTTTAGTTCTAAAGTTTTTTTTTACTGGCAAGTGCTTTTATTATCTAAACAAAATACAAGCTAACTAACACCACAAAAAAGTGAAATTGGATGCCCATGGACCGTTGAAGGTTTAAAGACAATCCAAATGCTCAAGCCCACTATCAGTAGGCAGCGTACCCAGCATGCTGGCGGCATGACCACGCTGAATGGCAATGCTTATGTATTGAGCCAAAAACACGCCAGCATTTTGTTCACCAGGCGCTCTGAAAGATTTTGGTAGTAATTACACTACAATCTACTGAAGTTACTTGCCCGCAAATAGATATTATTTTCAGTATAAAAACGCAATAGAATACAAAACAAACATCGGAGTTTTCGTATTTTTATGTTAGACTAAAGATTTTTTTCATACAATACAGTTTGCGTGCTATTTTCGCCGCTTACGTTCGGTTATTGTTGCTGTGTCGCGCATTTTGAAAAGCTTTTAGATTACTATGTTCTTTATGCGAACAGCTAGACTTATTATCGGAAGTGATTGCGGTAGGAGCTTTGATCTTTTCATTTTTAGTTTGCCTGAATGATGCCATTTGATGGCCCGTAAATATCGAATATTGCTTATCGTAGTGTAAATAAAAGTTCTTTGATTCTATTATTTAGTAGTAGAAGAATAAGTAGTGAAGTGTAAGGGTTCCGAAGACGATTTCGAGAACAGAGCGAAGTGGAGGAGAAAAGTAAGGAAGGCTGACCCCATCACCATGTAGGAGGCATAGTCATAGTCGGGAAGAGAAAGAAAGAGAGAGAGAGAAATACGAAGTATTGGGTGATATAGTTTGCAGTTATTGTGTGATACTAATAATACGTCTTATTATTATTATTATGGAAACTGACGTGGTTTTCACACATTTTATTTATATGACACGGGAATTACTTACGTAATTAAGCTGGTTACTCCAACTATAGTTTCAAAAGCATTCGGGGGTATTCTTCAAGGTGAATGTGCTCGCGCAGCTGCGTCTTGCTTTGTACTCAAGACGTAGCCACGCGGGCGCATTCACCTTGAAAAAGATCGCCGAATGCGTTTTTTTTAATCCACATTTATACCTATTATTAGTCAGCAATAAAACGCTCATTGTTCCCCAAAAACAATGAATCTAAATATACGCGCTTGTTCCTATATAACTTCGCAACCAACCGATGAATGGATTTCGACGAAATTTGGTGTGGAGGTAGTAGTTTGAATAGTATCCAATGCAAAGCGAGACTAAGCCGCGCGCGCGCATTAACCTTGAAAAATACCGCCTAATGCGGTTGAAACTATAGTCGGAGTGACCGGCTTAATCTTACCTCCACACCGGACTTTAACCTCCACACTGAACGACAGCCTGCCTTTTGCATCCACTGGATGCCCGCGACTCTCACAATATCGTCGGTCCATCTAGTGGGAGGCCTACATACGCTGCGTTGATACGCTACGTTGCGTGATACATACATATATATTTATAAATACATACTTAAATAGATATTAACACTCAGATATATAGAACAAACACAAATGTTCCTCACATTAATGTGTGGGAATCGAACCCACGGCCCCAAGCGCAGAAGGCAGGTTTACTAATACCTGAGCCACCGAGGAAGTCGTATCGCTCATTAGAATTACTCATTTGTTTTACTTGTATAACTTTTATCGCTCGTTTCTTCTTCTTTCGAGTCGATGTTCCGCAAAATATATTTCTATTTTCAAATTAAGTTTCTAGACCAGAACTTTGCTACACCAATGGCACTCTCCGTAGCTTCGCTCATTGGAAATGCATTACCATTTCACATTACCCGTTGATCCTTTAGCAAATTCAGGGCTGTACTCCGATGAATAAACAAATCACGGGTTTGTTTACCTCATTCTAAACCCTGCTGAATAGCGAACTAGTTTAAACTTAACACTGGACGTACTAAGGAATGGGGCGGGACGGATCCTCAGTAAAATAGAGAATTGACATCGACTTAATAGTAACACAGTAGTAGATACCACAGTGCCTAAAGACAGGGGTCTTTGACCAGTGTGTGTTGCCAGAGATGACATATGGTACTGAGACGTGGTCCTTAACTGTCGGCCTTTTGAAAAAAACTCAGAGTCACACAGCGGGCAATGGAGAGAGCTATTCTCGGAGTTTCTTTGCGCTATAGAATCCGAAACGTGGACATTCGCCAAAGAACCAGAGTCACCGACATAGCTGTTAAAATTTGCAAGTTGAAGTGGCAATGGGCAGGCCACATCGCTCGAAGAACCGATAACCGATGGGTAAGAAAGGTTCTTGAGTGGAGACCACAAACCGGAAGACGCAGCGTAGGTAGGCCTCCCACTAGATGAACCGACGACATAGTGAGAGTCGCTGGCATCCAGTGGATGCAAAAGGCAGGCTTTCGTTCAGTGTGGAGGTTGAAGGGGGAGGCCTATGTTCAGCAGTGGACGTCTTCTGACTGATGATGAAGATGATGATGAAATAGTAACAATCTAAAATTATAAAACGTTTTCTATAACATTGCGTTGACGTTGATTTAGACATCTTATTTTTTTTATTCAGTTAACGTTTAAATATTCATCATCATTTCAGCCGTAGGACGTCCACTGCCTTTTAGGTCACCTGCCCATCTTGTGGGTGCGGAATTTGTGGGTGGATGGTCATTTAATTATTATACGCGATAAATAACGACGAAATAAGGACAAAGGCGTTTGTAGTTGTCTGCACAAAATCCCTAAATAAAATAACTTTACCATTGGTGTAGTTTTAAAATGTTGATTTAATAAGTTTATAAGTTAAGGGTCAAAGAATGTTTGGAATATAAACGTTTTGATTTGAAATAAAGTTGATCAAAGTGTAGGCATCAAACGCGTCAAAATTAATCAACTTTCGGAAGTTTTTCGATCAAAGAAAAAAGTTATTGAAAGGGGTCCATCTTTAAACAAAGAGAGATATTTGAAAAAGCTCAACCCACCTTGTCCAAAACAATATAAATATTAAGGTCTCTCTGTAACAATTTCAGCGTTTTCAGTTTTCCAGCCATCAAGTATTATTTTCAGTGGTCTTTGTCAGTAAAACCCCTTTATAAGAGCGTCCTAGTTCCATCCTTTATAATCCTTTATCCAGTTACAAATGCGGTCAGCGCGAAGTGGACACAGCTCAGTTTCTATTTTCAATGGGACAGGACAGTTGAAGCTACTATCAGCTTGTGACAACAATAAACTTGGATATAACGGGTAATTCTAAAGGGTATGATCCAGTGAGTTTTCCTTCTGCAGATTGCGATAAGATAGCAACATCAAGCACCTTAGTCATTTCCTGCGGCACTTGGTACTAGAGAAAAAACTCAGAACAAACAATCAGTCAGGTCCTGCGACCGACCCGTATCAAACATAGTGATTCGTCACTCCAGTGGCTTGGCTCCTAAGAACGGCACGGAACGACCCGGTCTTACCTGCCTGCGTTACCGTCCGTGAAGTCACTGGACCACAGCTGTGGCTTCCAAGTCGGCTTTTTCAGCCAGCGCTGATGCATTTCGAACACTACATAATACTCGCCTGATGTAAGGCGATGATGCGGTCTACGATGGAGTACAGCTGCCTTGAAGAAACCGACTTAAACACGATTTGTCGTGCCCATTCTGGCATTGTAGATAGATATAGCCTAATAATGTAAATAGTTGGGTTGGGGCGGCCCCTTGTATGGGACGCAACTTGTGTCGATACTTTGGCGCCGTCACATCTTCCTGAGACACAGGGTAGGGCTGGCGCGGCTGCCAATTCGGCAGAGCAGCACAAGCGACGCAAATATGCTAACCTCGGCAGTGGTTATATATTTGAGGCGTTTGGGGTCTGGGCCCTTGGGGACCGGGAGCTCACCTCATTTTCAAAAATCTTTCAGAGCGCCTGGTTAATGCGACGCGTGACCAAAATGCTGGCGTGTTTCTGGCTCAACGCATAAGCATTGCCATTCAACGTGGTAATGCCGCCAGCATGCTGGGTACGCTGCCAACTGGTAGTGGACTTGAGCATTTGGACTGTCTTTAGACCTTCAACGGTCTATGGGCAGTCTAACTGTATTTGTAGTTTTAGTTTTAGCTTGTATTTTGTTCAGTTAATAAAGGCACTTGCCCAGGAAAAAAATGTAAATACCAATGAACTTCATTAAAAGGTCTAGAAAACTAATCTACGTAACCCTACCGTACGCGCACCCACTATCTTGATATATTTATGTATATGCTAAATAAAAAATTAAAAGTGAACTGGCTAATTTAAAGCACAATATTATATTATCTACGCAAGAGTGAGCAGAAGTTAAATTGAGGCACATTATATTTCAATGAACTTCCGACCTCACCTACTTTTCCGACACTCTGACATGGTCATCTGAAATAAAATGCTGGATGCTTTTATAATTCGAAATTAATCGATTAAAATTCACAATCAAATCGATTAATCGTCGATGGATTTCATTTATCGGTTGTAGGCTTCCGAGCGGTTTCGGCGAGTTCGACGCACAATGTCATCGTAAACGAGTGGAAACGATCGCGAGTGGACATCACTTGAACGTAAACCACAAAAAAAAAATTAAGGCCGCAAATGATGACCGTGTCTACTATTATTTTTATTAGCTTTAATAAGTCTCCGCGTATACGTTAGTTTCTCTAGCATTGTAGTTTCGTTCTGCTTATACGTTAGTTTATTAGCAAGTTGCTGGATTAGCAAGTCAAAGTAGCAGTGGGCAGGGCACATATCACGCAGAATAGATGGCCGATGGGGCCGAAAGGTTCTCAAATGGAGACCACGGACCGGTAAACGCGGTGAAGGACGTCCACTCACAAGATGGACAGACGACCTAAAAGAGACCGCAGAAAAACGCTGAATGCAGGCCGCTTCCAACCGCGGCCCTATTGGAAATCGATGGGGAGGGCTATGTCCATCAGTGGACGCCCTATGGCTGAAATTATGATGATTATAGCATACTTTGATAAATGGAAAGAAAAACACGAAAAATCGTTGTTCATTCAGATCAAAACCTTTTAAAAATATTAGGCACAATAAACAAACACAGATCTGACTACCTGACCGCTTCACTTTTGGCAAAAGTCCCGACTTTGCCTAAAGCATACAGCGAACATTTTCATTCGCTCGGCATGCACAGAATAAAATGAAAATTCGTATTCACGCCTCGGACGTGCGGAATAACCGATAGATTCGAAATAAGTGTATTATGGAGATTGCAGAATCAAACTGTAGTTTAGTTCTTGGTCGGATGAAGCGATGAGTTTTACGGCTTTTGATTTGAAGGGATCGTTCTATTTACCCGTAGCTTGCGCAAGTACCTATCTTAGTAACTTGCGCTAGTGTTCAAAAGTAAAAACTCTCACTTTTTAACTCGTCAAATGCGTTACGCACCGCATGTCGGCGTTAGCGAAAAGTGCTCCGACGTGCGTATTATGTGTAAGAAGATTTATACACAATACCAATGGTATATAATATAGTGCACGTATATTATCCTTTTTTTTATCTTCTGATATGTAGGTGAAATTCTCCATTTTAGCCATAAAAAAACTCCTTCGCCCACATTCGACGGGCTAACCGACGAAAGGATGAGGTTATCATATTCCACTGTATGTTTGTTTATTTGTATGTTTGTTACGCGATTACTCCGCCAATTATGTATTGATTTTGATTATTCTTTTTGTTTGGTAGGTCATACTTCAGAGGTATATAAATTTAATCGAAAATGATTCAGTGCTTTTGAAAAAAATCTACAATAACCAAATGGTTTGTGGTTCTCTTCAGCAAAAGTTTTGGTGAGGACTTTCAATCTCTGTTTTAACTGTAATTTTCTACTATTTGTTTAAGTTTGTACATGTATATATAGTATTGAAGTCAGTCTGTTAAAAAAATATTATTGACTAGCTGAAACTCGCTACTTCGTACATGTAGAGCTGGGCCTTCAGCCTCGCTACTACAACCCGTTATAGCCTGTGTTATTCTAATGTATAAGCTATATTATTGTAAACTTTCATTAAAATCCATTCGGTAGTTTTTGCGTGATAGAGGAACTAACATCCATACATACAAACTTTCGCGTCTAGTTAAAGTTTAGTTAAAATCTGTTAACGGTATAAAATTAGAGCTTTTCAGAGAGATGATTTAAACAAGTAATATTTCCACCTGACTCAAAGATAAGCAGCAATATAAAAGGCAACGTTAGGAACACTGTTCTTTTTGACTATATGGGGTAACACGGGAAGTGTCGGCTTGTTATACCTCATCATCATCATCAGCCAGAAGACGTCCACTGCTGAACATAGGCCTCCCCCTTTAACCTCCACACTGAACGACAGCCTGCCTTTTGCATCCACTGGATGCCAGCGACTCTCACAATGTCGTTATTAGTTTCACTAGATTAAATTGATTTGTCTTATGTATGTCAATTCTGGTGTGAACAATAAAGTATTATCTATTAATCTGTGTATCATTATGAACAAATATATTCCAACTGTAAAAATGCGAAAAAAAAATCTGCGGTTTTATACATTTTGTCGAGTGTAAATTAGTGTTTTTTTAATGGAAAAGCTGATATTTTTCGCGATTTCAGGATTGGTGCCATAGTAAAAGTTATACATATTGAATGAGTCTAATGGATCCTTTTTGGTTTAGTACACCCTTTCCGCGTAATATAATAAAAAATAAAGTACCCTTTGCATCCCACAGATTCTGTTTAAATCTTTCATAGACGTACCTATTAAGGCTATATATATATATACGAGTATGTAGCTACTTTACTGGGACCCCGGTATGTCCTAAAACTGCGACCAGAACCGGAGGATGGGCAGCAGCGTCCTGTTAGTACACGGTGAACGCACTGCGATCTCCAAGCCGCCTGCCATGCGTGGGGATTATGGCAACACCCCTCACTAAGAGGGAGGCCTTGTTCAGCAGTGGACATTTAATGGCTGATTAAGTTAAACTAAATTAAATTTATTTATTTATTGAGGAAAAAACGATGTGAACAATTACATTTACCTCACACAGTAACACAGAAAAATAATAATTAGCGACAATAATAAAAACAATGATTAAAAAAAACCTACAATTCCATAAAAGTAAACGATGTCAGACTTATAATCTAAAATAATTAATAAATAAATAAAATAATATCCATTACAATTTTCAAAATGTCAATGTCTGATGATGTGTATGTAGGTACTTTAAATATTTTCTCACTGCTTTTCACTGCGTGGGATCGCATCGAGCAAGCGCATTCATCGTTCCTAAAAGACAAGGAGTGAGTCCGTTTTGTCTACTACTTTTTTTTCGAGTCACAAATACTAACAATGAGTGGTGCTTACCTTCCGCGGAGTCAGCGAGCGTGACAACGAAAAGCGCCAGCAGCGCTATGCTCCATGAGGCTGCTCTCATCTGAAACCAAAAAATAAATAAATATTTGGGTCATATTTGCACACACGGCCATCTGACCCCACACTAAGCAAAGCTTGTGATATGGCTGCCAGAGACTGATATACATACATATATAGGTTTAAATACATACTTAAATGCAGCGTAGGGAGGCCTCCCACTAGATGGACCGACGACATTGTGAGAGTCGCGGGCATCCAGTGGATGCAAAAGGCAGGCTGTCGTTCAGTGTGGAGGTTAAAGGGGGAGGCCTATGTTCAGCAGTGGACGTCTTCTGGCTGATGATGATGATGATGATGACATACTTAAATAGATATTAACAACCAGATATAGAACAAACACAAATGTTCATCACATAAATGTTTGTCCTACGTGGGAATCGAACCCACGCCCCCATCTTAGAAGGCAGGAAATAAACTCAGGAATACTGAATATGACTTACTGATATACTAAGTGGGGGAAAGACTGTCATTTTAGCCTATCATGTTCCCACTGCTGGGACTCAGACCTTCTCTCAGAGAGAGAGAGGAGGTTGGGCCCTAATCCACCAACCATGCTGGTCCAGTGCATGTTGGTGAATGTCATAAATTATGTCTTTGAACTTTTGAGTTTCATGGACATACTGGTTTCATCAAGATGTTTTCCTTCGCCGTTGTTGCGCGAAGGCATCGAAACTGCCCAAATAAAAAAATATAAAACAATATTATGATTATTGATTATTATTTATTTAACACTGTTTTAAACTATCGCGGTTGTTCACTAAAGTTATATGATTATTAAGGGGATATTTACCGTGGTAAGGTTGTGGAATGAGCTCCCGATATTTCGGCGCAGTTACATACACCATGTTCACGGGAATATCGGGAGCTCATTCCACAACCTTACCACGGTAAATATCCCGTTAATAATCATATAACTTTATTATTTATTTATTTATTTTTCGTGACGATTTATTTATTAGTAATAAATAAATCTTTATTCGCTAATAAACAATTACATAATTAATAGAAGCTAATGTTAGGCTACATGGTAGCTACAGTATTTGAGTGGCTCCTGCCTAGCTAGTCATAAGCCCATCCTCAGGGAATTCATAATATAATCAATATTAGTCGACTGTTTGTTTAACTTTTCACAAAAATAAATACAGCCCAAATAGTTTTACATACTCCCGTTTTATGTCGCTATTGTTAATAATAACCCCATTAAAAACACATTTTCAAAAATCTTTCAGAGCGCCTGGTTACCGCGACGCATGACCAAAATGCTGGCGTGTTTCTGGCTCAACACATAAGCATTGCCATTCAGCGTGGTAATGCCGCCAGCATGCTGGGTATGCTGCCAACTGGTAATTGTCTTGAGCATTTAAATTTTCTTTAGACCTTCAACGGTCTATGGGCAGTCTAACTGTATTTGTAGTGTTAGTTTTAGCTTGTATTTTGTTAAGTTAATAAAGGCACTTGCCACACAAAAAAAAAAACAGTCAAAATAAATAAAAAACCCGATCCTAGATTCGGTTGAAAATGAATACAACCCATCGAAATAATTATTATCCACGCAGGAAACTGTAAAAGCAAATAAAACGAAATACCAATTTAAAATGTGTAGTACCTACCTTCTATAATGAGTTCTATCAAAGGAAACGGCTCAATGTAGCCAATTTGTGCGGGTATAACCGTTCAACATCGAATCATAGTGAAATTTTACTCAAACGGACCGCAAACTAATGCATTTGCTTTCAAAGAGTGCTTTCATATAATTATAGACATTCTGATTTTGGTTTTTAGTGGTCATTTCCACGAGCAATACGGTGCTAATATTAAGTCAAGATGCGAGTTGACTTGGAAGTTGAATGCAGCTAAGTGATGAGTAGAGCAATTTGGTCGCCTGATGGTAAGCGTCACGCTTGCCCAGCAGTTCAAAATACTGAGTGGAAACGCACTGAGCTATCATTCTATAGATGAAACCTTAGTTTAGATGTCATTAGGCATGACATGTGCCCTTGAAAATCTTGTTACGGCGGGTAGCCTAAAACTTTATAATTTTATAATCAGCCTACGCAAAAAGATAGTAAAAAAGATAGCCATAAAATTACAGCTTTTTGGACCCTTTTTCCGGTAAGCTAGCGCCACAGAATATACACACGTTAAAACATTGCTGACCTTTCAGAATCGGCTGTCCTTAATTGCTTATCAGCCACTTTTTTCGCAGAGTCAAAGTTTTTGGTCCGTAGTTTCCACAAGCACCAGAACCTAACCGAACCCGCAGTTAAATATGATTATTAACGGGATATTTACCGTGGTAAGGTTGTGGAGTTCGCGATATTTCAGCGCAGTTACTGAAGACTGAAGAATGTAGTGGTTGGCAATAAGGTTCAAAGTTAGGTGCAGACAAAACAGTAAAAATCCCACGGTATATATCCCGTAAATAATCATATAACTGCAAATTAACCGTGATAGTTTATAACAGTATTCTAACCGAAGCCGACCGGTTATTATTTTGCTTTATAGAGTTTATTTATTTAATAATAGGCATGCGTTTGACCGTTTAATAGGGATGCGTTTGACGCAGCGTAGGGAGGCCTCCCACTAGATGGACCGACAACATTGTGAGAGTCGCGGGCATCCAGTGGATGCAAAAGGCAGGCTGTCGTTCAGTGTGGAGGTTAAAGGGGGAGGCCTATGTTGAGCAGTGGACTCCTTCTGGCTGATGATGATGATGATGATGCGTTTGACCACCACCTTGCCTGATGTAAGCGATGATGCAGTCTACGATGGTAGTCTTGCCTAGAAGAAACCGATTCACTCGCGATTTGTAAGGCTGTAACTATCGGGGAACACCCATTCAGACAGCGCATTCCACAGACTAGCATTACATATAATAAAAGTGGAATCAAAGCGCTTCGTACGGGTTTACGTTTTTTTCCCGTAAAGTTTCGACTAAGTCTCCTTTTATCAAGTTAACTGGAACTGTTTGTTTTTTAAAGCTCTCATTATATTAGCTATATACAGGGTGTAAGGGGAACACTCTCGAAGCCAAAAGAAGGTAATTGTACTCATCATTATGAACCACTTTTAGTACGAGACCAACCCTGAAATCGCGAAAAAAAAAACAGCTGTTCCATACATTTTGTCGAGTGTCAATGACCGTTTTCTATAGAACAGCTGATATTTTTTTCGCGATTTCAGGGCTGGTCCCATAGTAAAAGTTGTTCATTATGATTTTATTTTATTTTATTTATTAAGGAACAGAAAACAGCCATATTATAAAATGTACAACAATGTGGATAGATTAATAAACTTAATAATAATACAGCCAACAGCACTATTCACAGATTACTTAAGAAATTATATAAATTTACCGCTAGGAGTAGCTAACTTGCCAAAAATAATATTTAAATATACATGTATATATATTTTTTTTTTTAATAAGCCCTAAAACAAATATTAAAAATTTATGATTTTATTAAATTTAAACTATTATTAATTAACATAATAATAACAGTATTATATAAAGGATTACAGTACTGAAGTTATGAGGAGAGATTTTGAAGTACTGCTGCTTTAAATTTACCTGCAGTGCAAGCAAAAATGTCTATATTTTGAAAACAGTCATTGTACGATTCCACCATCCGACGAGTAGGAATGCGCAGTCCGGCGTTTGAGCGGCAATTGCCCAATGCGAATAAGCGCCCTGCGCGCACCTCCCGTTTGTAAATTGTTCTAGGTACAGCATAACATAAATTATGAACCAAATCCATGCAGTCAAAGTTATTGTTAACAATTTTAAATGATGAGTACAATTACCTTCTTTTGGCTTCGAGAGTGTTCCCCTTACACCCTGTATAGTACAAGCGTTATAACCGCTGCGATTACACCATATCTAGAATGAAAACCTACTTTTATTCAACATTTCATAACCAACTCTCGTTTCAAGTACTCGGGTCTACGGCGTTTATTTCGTAGCGCTACGAGACCGCTACGAGAGTGTAATTGCTACGAGGCTACGAGCCACGCCACAGGTTAAATGACAGTTAGTACTTTGCTGTGATTGCGTCTACGCAATTTACTTTCACATACAGTATGGGAGATATTAAAAGAGGTTGTACTTATTTTGTATTAGTTCAGAGTTGCACACACATAATTAAGATTGAGGATTTTTGACCGACTTCAAAAAACGGAGGGAGATTCTCAATTCGAGCCAATTTTTTTTTCACAGTTGTACATAAATAATTATGATTTATCCTGACCATACAATAGGTTATCGGACTGATAATTTTTTATTGTAGTATTAAAAAGTTGACCATAAATCATCGAGATACAATACTTATAGTCAGAAACCTGGCAAAAAAGTGTCTGAATCAAAACTCGGCGCACGCTACGCATTGCGCTGACTGTTTGGTTAGTTTTAAGGCAACCGCAATCCGACTACAACGCCACGCACGCAATGCCAGTGCTACGATGCCATATCGGATAAGCGACGTTGAACACTATGCAAGCGACATAACGTCTAAATTGGATTAAATGTGGCATTGTGAACTATAATTATATTATATAATTGATGCCTAGGTATGACCAACGACGCTAGGATGATTTTTGACTGTTTTTAATTAGAGATTGTAACTCTATAGGTATTGTAACTCGGTGCCATAAATAGAGATATATAAATTGAAATATGTTCAAAAATTACGGGCTTAATTATCCATATGATGTTTGAGAACAAACAATTGAGAGAGAGAGTGAGAGAGAGTGAGAGAGAGAGAGAGAGAGAGAGAGAGAAAGTGCGATGAAACATGACAGGGTTCCGGACCACTCGATAACGATAAGGCTTTGTTGTAATCTTATTTGTAGGTAAACCCGAGACAAGGTACTGGCAACATTATTTAGCGACGGCAGTTTGAATTAATTGACTTCTTTGTTTTATTTCAATGGGCACTAACTTTTGCGGCGCTCGGTTAAACGTTCACGGCACGTACCTAGCGGGACTACAATGGGTTTCACGCTGTTTATTCACGTTTTGGGAGAAATAATAATTTGTGTCGATTATATCAGGCCTTATATTAGTGCCTTAAGACGAAAGTCTTCGACCAGTGTGTGTCACCAGTGATGACATACGGCACTGACCGTGGTCTCTCACTATGGGCCGCATAAGCAAGCTCAAAGTCGCACAACGAGCTATGGAGAGGGCTATGCTCGGGGTTCCGTAGACGAACGAAAAGTCCCGACTTAGCCCACCGGATTAGCAAGTTAAAGTGGCAGTGGGCAGGGCACATAGCACGCAGAACAGATGGCTGATAGGGCCGAAAGGTTCTCGAATGGATGCCATGAACCGGTAAGCGCAGCGTAGGACATCCACCCACAAGATGGACAGACAATCTAAAAGAGACCGCAGGAAAACGATCGATGCAGGCCGCTTCTAGGCAGCCCTTTTGGAGATCTATGGGGGAGACCTATGTCCAGCAGCGGACTTCCTATGGGTGAAACGATGATGATGATGATGATGATATCAGGCAAGAAATGCTTGGAAAGGTACTGTAAAAAATTTGGAAATTCCTTGACATTGGCATTGATTCTGATGTACTCTAAACTAAACTAAATTAAATTTGACCGCACTAAAATTGTCGTCATCCTTTTCTCACATATTGAAACGATAAGGGACGCAGATAATTTTAGTCCTGTCAGATTGGTTTAGTTTAGCTAGTGGTATGACAGAATCGACGCCATTATCATCACCAAATTCAAATAACTTATTTGTCAAAGAATGGAGGAAGAATGTCAAAACGTCAAAAGTTTTAATAAATAAAATAAATAAATATTCGGGACATTTTTGCACACACGGTCATCTGACCCCAAACTAAGCAAAGCTTCTGATATGGCTGCCAGAGACTGATATACATACATATACAGGTTTAAATACATACTTAAATAGATATTAACACCTAGATATAGAACAAACACAAATGCTCATCACACAAATGTTTGTCCTAGGTGGGAATCGAACCCACGCCCCTAAGCTCAGAAGGCAGGCTCACTACCAACTGGACCAACGGGCTATCTGATAAAAAAAAAAGTCAAAAGTAAAAAAAAAAAAAAAAAACAATGTCAAAAGTTTTGACATAATAATGTAAATACAATATACATAATATTGAATTAACGTTTTTAAATGTTCGCAATCCAATGGTTACAAAATTAAACTCGACTAGTGCGCTGGATGCAAGCCGCTTCCAAGCGGCCCTTTTAGAGGTCGATGGGGGGAGGGGAGGGGGCTATGTCCAGTATTATCCAGCAGTGGACGTCCTATGGCTGGAATGATGATAGTATGCACTAAACAATCCATAATTATGTCACATTTCATTTTTCCTTATATTTTTATTTTTTTAACAGATACCATTTATTAACTAAACAAAATACAAGCTAAAACTAAAACTACAAATACAGTTAGACTGCCCATAGACCGTTGAAGGTCTAAAGACAATCCAAATGCTCAAGCCCACTACCAGTTGGCAGCGTACCCAGCATGCTGGCGGCATTACCACGTTGAATGGCAATGCTTATGCGTTATTTTTCCTTAATTTTTTTGCTAATACTTATAGGTACTAAGTTCAAAGAATATTCTGTAAGTTAAATACGTTGAATAAACGGTGACATTTGAAATTCTCAGGCACTTGCTGTGAATGTTTTATTATTTATTACCAAACGTGGGAGTGTAGACTAACAGAACTGAGTAGAGAATGATCAGAGAAACAACTCCTCAGTACGCAGAACAGGACTATCACGTGTTAGCTTTATCTATTTAATTCTTAAATTATTCTTATTGGATATGAGAGCTAACGCCACTCTGAATGACAGCCTGCCATCTGCATCCACTGCAGGCCTAGCACGGGCCGTGGACAAATTGTCTTTCCACCGTTTTTATCCCGCGAGAAAAAGATAAACGTATCCATATTCTAGCTCTGTCGCATCTAGGCGTAGATAAAAACGGTGGAAAGACAATTTATCCACAGCCCATGCTAGGCCTGCTGGAGGCCCGCGACTCTCACGATTCATCTAGTGGAAGGCTTACCTACGCTGCGTCTTCCTCCTCGTGGTCTCCACTCAAGAACATGTGTGATCTGCGTTAGGTAATTCTATTATGACATAAGTTATGTTAGCAATAGCGTATTGTAAACTACTTTTTATTAGAATCCTACTTTGAAATTTGTTATAGATAATAAATCATGTAGGTGCCCATTTATGACTTGGTTAACTCAATTCTATCAAATTATTACAGAATTCATAATTCCATGATACAAAATGTTTAAAATTTGAATTAATATTACATACATTTAGCAGGCAGGGAAGGGGAAGGGATGTATGTATATATATATATATATATATATTAGAATGTCAATTAACTTGAGGGCAATTAAATTAAATTAATATAAATATAAAAGAATATGATGCTTAGTTTAAGTTGTTATTTTACACAAGTAACAATCAATGAATGTACACGACATCAGCATATGTCTATGGAAGGAACTAACTACCAAGATACGGGTTTCCAACACCCAGTTTGGCAGTTAGAGCCAGTAACAATTTATAATGTACATTACTTGAATAAATAATTTTGATTTGATTTGATTTATTTCTTCCCCATCGGTTATTGGTTCTTCGAGCGTTGGCTTGCAAATCTGAGCAGCTATGCGGTTCTTCGGCGAATACCCTTATTCCAGATTCATGTATTTTGTACTACATATTATATCTATAAATGCATTATGAGTGCTTGAAAACCCTGACAGCCATGAGTAAGTGAAATTGTTCACACATCGCTGCGCATGTAGTGAAGTACCTAAATTTTCAATGTTGTAATCTAAGAGGTGTATCTCTGAGGATTTCCTACTCGGTGCTGGCGTGCCCTGTCACGTTCCAGAGTTGACAAGCGCCGCTAGTGACTTGAAATGTCAAATAATACGACGCTGTCACTGTAGTCTAGTCTAAGGTAATGTGTTTACAGACCGTTCACTGTTATTTTACCTCTCATATTAATTTAGCGACTCGCTCTGTCTGCAAGAGATGCCATGCGACCAGACAGAGACAACGTCATAATGTCAGAGTTAAAATAACTGCGAACAGTTTGTAGGGAAAATTTTACACAGGTTCGGGAGAATTCCGTGATATTCCACTTCTGCATTTCAGCCGTAGGACGTCCACTGCTGGACATAGGCCTCCCCATCGATCTCCATAAAGCCGGTTGGAAGCAGCCTGCATCCAGTGTTTCCCTGCGGTCTCTTTTTGATAATATATTTATTGAAGTTATACTTCGCGACTTGCAACAAGGTTGCGTTAAACGTTTAACGCTACCATGGAGGGGGGATTTTTCTCTCTCGTATGGTTGCGAAATGCGTATCCTTTTTTCGCGCTGCGACTAGCAAGCCGGTAGTGTAATGGTGTCGCTAATGGTAAGCCTAAGGAGCTAGGTTCGAATCTCGAGAAAAGCATGTTTTTAAATTGTTGATATTTTTGCACTAGTTATAATTTTAGGGTTCCTTGTTGAAGTATAAATTCTTCCGCACGGAGGGACTCCACGCACATTTTTTTTTATCTGGGCCCGTTTCAAGTTCTTCAAATGATGTCTATCCGTTTCAGGACTTCAAATTAAAGTTTCGAAAAGTAGGTAAAGCATTATGTAAAGTCCTTTTAAATTAGTCGTAGGTATTTTTCATTATTATTATTTGTCAGTTCCCACAGCTGGGGCACACGCCCTCTCTTAGAGAGAGTATGGGCCATGATCTTCCATGCTGGCCCTGTGTATATTGGTGGCAAAATCCGTGGCCCGTGATAGGCCTTCTGTTAAAGAGTTAGCGACGCTGCATTAGCTTCGCTGTTAATCTGCCATAGCCACATAAACTCATCACCATTTTAACAGTTTTAATTCCGTTTCCCGTTCGCATGTTTAATTAATAACCACGTCGAAGATCAAACAGAAATTTACCGAACGAACCTCGAAAATATGCTTTTAATTAACTTTTCTCGATGATTTTGTAATTAATTACCTAATTATATTTACATTTTGTTCCGCTTCCTACTATGTTTAAAAGGGTAGATAAAGTAGTAGCTATTTGTGCTTATAATATCTTATTTTACAAGTTAATTAGTCACTGGAAGAATAAAGGTATTTTATACATATGGTGAATCTGACACCTTGTTGTGAATTAATTAAGCTTTGCTCAATACCTGTCAATAATTTAATTATCTTTTGTTAAATACTAACGGCTTTACTAACGTCAGTTAGGCGTGTGTTAATTAAAACCATAGATAAACATATATACTAGATTAAAACATATTTCGTCTTGTTTTCGCCCGTGAAAATTTCTGTCAGCGATCTCGCTCTTAAAACTGCCCTGTCACATCTGTGACATGGCAGTTTTAAGCATGGATTAGTTTAAAATGATTCTGAGTAAGGCTGTAAGTCGTCAACTGGCGTAAAAACAGAGTAATAGACGGACTACGTCCTCTAGTTTGAGGCTAAGCCCCTTTTTGGGTAGACGTGACAATGGAGAAAATGTTAACCCAGATAAGCCTACCGTGCTATATTTAGAACGGTGTAAACAAAAAATATTTCTGTCTATTAATTTAAATTAAATATCCTTTTTAGGGTTCCGTACCCAAAGGGTAAAAACGGGTCCCTTATACTAAGCCTGTCTGTCTGTCCGTCCGTCTGTCTGTCCTACCTATTAACGGCGATATCTTTCGAACCGTAATAGATAGACAGTTGAAATTTTCACAGAATTTGTAACGTTTCTGCGGATTAACTAACAAATAATAAAAAAGTCAAAAAGTAAAAACGAAATAACAAACGCATACCACCCGATACAACAAACGCATTTTTGTATTAGTTCTAATATCAATTCCATCCATGGTTCTAATGTAAAACCTGTAATACCTACAAGCGTCAAACTTTGCATGTTTATAGTACACGCTCTAAAATATAATAACAAATAATAAAAAATGGCCAAATACGAGACGGGGACAAGTTTCTGTTCGTTACCAAGTTATAACTGGTAATTTAGTTATTGAATTTTTTGGTGGTACGGAACCCTCCGTGCGCGATCCAGACTCGCACTTGGCCGGTTTTATTTGATTCTTTCTACTTTTACTGTGCAAGCCGTTAGACTGTCGAATGCGTTGCCTGAAAATAGACACCCGTTTCCAGGATGTTTCCCTTTTTTTCCATTTTATTTACAAGTGGATCAGTTTCTTCTAGGCAGACGAGCTCCATCGTAGACCTCATCGTCACTTAACATCAGGCGAGCTGGCAGTCAAGCAAGCCTTGATACATAATATTTTTATTAAAAATCGTCGAAAAATGCTAGAAAAAAAAATACATAATCCGAAAAATAAACAGAAAACAATTCGTGCCAGCGAAATACAATAAGCCCTGGGTATCAAAGGCAAACTCAATCCAGCTTGCGTAAATACGATCCAAGACTGCTTTGTTTCGCTCCCATTATGGATTCAATTGAAAAATAACCAGCGCAAATATTTGTTGAGGTATTCTCGCGGTGAGGTGAAAGGTTAGTCTTCTATGACAAAGCTTGCATGTCAGGTTTCGACAAATTATCTATACTAATAATATAAAGAGGAAAAATTTCATGTTTTTTTTTGTTTGTTTGCATTGAATAGGCTCCGAAACTACTGAACCGATTTGAAAAATAATTTCACTGTTGGGAAGCTACAGTATCCCCGGGTAACATAGGCTATATTATATTTTCAAAAAGAATAGGGATCCTTACTAAAACTCCAATAATGTAACCCAAGGTGTAAGAAATAAGATTTACAATTTTAACTTTGCTGTTGGACAGTTCTAAGACAGGACAACGTCTGTCAGGTCAGCTAGTCTATACTAATATTATAAAGAGGAAAGATTTGATTGTTTGTTTGTTTGCATTGAATAGGCTCCGAAACTACTGAACCGATTTGAAAAATTCTTTCACTGACTGGAAGCTACATTATCCCCGGGTAACATAGGCTATAATCTATACCCGTGGGAAGCTGGGGCGGACCGCTAGTTAGTAATAAATATTAATATTCATATTATTCATTACATTACATCGTTAGGACAGCAGGAAAGCAGTGGACAAGGCTAGCACAGGACCGGAAAAGATGGCGCGCTGAAGAGGAGACCTATACCCAGCAGTGGGTGGAGAATGGTTGATGATGATGATGATGAAATACATTACACTTTATGAGTAGGTAGATGAAAGTACTTAAAAAAAATTTCCCATAAAGAAAAACTTCTCGTAACCTGCGAGCAACCTGCCAATAAACAAAGGGTATTATTTAAGACCCAATTTATTTTTATAACCACAGAGAAAGCAATATGTTGTATTCTTCCCGCGTCGGCCGCTAACGAAGTGCTATTCAGCCAGTATCAGCCAATAGAGTTGGAACAAGGCGGTCGAAAGGCGATAACATAAATAGGTGAACTTACGCAGAGAGCTGACGGCAACACTTTTTAACTTGTGATGGAGAAAGTTTGTTTACTGATTGGGCCTGATAAGTTTTGGTAGGTCTGATAATAGCTGATGGTGATTGGCGTAATATCTGAAAGTTTCAAGTAAGACTGATTTTGTGAATTAATAAGGAGATAGTGATAACAAAAAGTTGACGTTTTTTCACTACTATTACGTACACTCATTATTTTAATGTAAACAAACATAACAACTCAAAGTATTAGTGTTGTCATACTAATATTATTTATGGGAAAGTTTGTTTGTCGGTTTGTTTCTATTTAATGCAGCAACCGAGCAACGGAACGATGTAATTTTTTGCAAATATAGAGGGCTGGAAAGCAACATAGGACACTTTCATACCGGAAAAAAGGACAGCTTCTGAGGAAATGTCCACGTAGGTAATACCGCAGGACTAAGCTACTAGTAGATTTGTACTTATTGCTGTAATAGTAGAGATAAGTGGACGGTGATTGTCAGGTTATACTGGGTTACGCGGAAAGTGTGCACTAAGCCGAAAGGGGAAGTATAAACCCATTATTATGATGATAGACATGATTTCTTATGCTCTGTCTGCCAGACTACGCAACTGTACCACGGGGGAAACCTCCTAATTACGTTCAAAAAGTAATTTTTTTCATAATTGTATTACCGAGTGACCTCCTCACCTATAATGATAACGAAATATATTTATATCTATCACGATAATATAAATAATTCAGAAGTTGTGTGGATGTTTCGCGGTGAAATATGGTGGCCACAGCCTGAGGGTTGAATAAATACGATTCACCCCGTTTTTCTATTTCTCCGTTTCTTTTTAAGACGAAATTTATATTTGAGCAGCGACCGAACTCCGCCTTCGTCAGAGCCAGGGTGACGGATTTATAACCAGCTCAGGAGCTCACTGTTTCTTCTCGCAGATTTGGGGATATTTATTTGTTTACAAATGGCGAACGCTTAAGTATAAATCTCGTAAAATGCTCGCAAATGTGCGTAGGATTTGGCCTGTCACTGTTCTGTCATTATTTTGTTTGGTGACTGGCTTGGGCCGGTGATAAAATGGAGCATTGCTAATGGGAAATTAAAAACGTTACAGGCGTTTTTACCTCTTGTTAAATACAAAAGATATTTAATATTATTGGAGAAGCTGGTGTATTTATTTAGTAAATATTGTTTTTTATTAATTATATTTAATTCAATATAGAAACATTTTATTTTATTTAAAATTTTATTGGCAGTCTTTTTCAAGGTGAGTGCCAAGCGAGACGCAGCCGCGCGCGCGCATTCACCTTGAAAAAGACTGCCTAATGCGGTTGAAACTATAGTCGGAGTGACCAGCTTAATCTTACGTGAGTAATTCCCGTGTAATATAAATAAAATGTGTGAAAACCATGTCATTTTCTATAATAAAATAGACGCGAAACGTTTGCGGTGACAAGTTAGTTCAAAACACCGTGACGTCGATTCTATAGCATCATTTTTTTTAACTAAATTTGGCAGCTCTTAAATTATTGCCATCCTATTTTCACACCCTAAAATAAAAAGAGAGGAATATAATTTTAGTCCTGTAAAAGTTATTTACTCTAAAAGTGGTTGAAAAGAATCGACGTCAATCTTGATTTGGTTTCTCCCTATACTTAGTCTGTGGTTTCTCCTACCTACGTCGTCAGGTAGGTTTTTAGGGTTGGAATCACCTTCACACCGAAGTTACGCCTCTATTCATTCATGAAAGAGTTGTTAAAAGTTTAAAATTACCTTTGGTCTTTGGGTCAGGACCCCTCCTATAGCTGTAGGTTAGCTTCTTGGGAGCATACGATACCTGCAAGAAACAAAAATAATGTTAACACTCTTACTTATTATCCTACTTTTCTATTAGTTAAATAAATACACAACAAATGACGCCAATGAGGCTTAATTGGCGAGGCCGTACTTCATACCAAAGGCCAGCTCAATACCATCATTAATTCATCACAATAGCCCAGAATTTTTCAATCCTATACTAAATAGTGTCATATTTCCTTGTACATACAATACATATTTGAATTTTATATTCAACAGGACCCCTTTGCCCGATCAATGCCTTCCAAAAATACGGGCTAAACTCTAGAATAAAAATGAACACAATAAAAACTCAATAATAGAATAATTATAATATTTATCTAATATATAATAGAATAATTATAATAATTTTGGTTCTGCGTGATATGTGCCCTGCCCACTGCCACTTCAACTTGATAATCCATTGGGGTATGTCGGTGACTTTCGTTCGACTATGGATCTCCTCATTTCTGATTCGATCTCGTAGAGAAACCCCGATGGAACAGATGGCCGATGGGGCCGAAAGGTACTCGAATAGAGACCACGGACCGGTAACCGCAGCGTAAGACGTCCACCCACAAGATAGACAGACGACCTATAAGAGACCGCAGGAAAACGCTGGATGCAGGACGCTTCCAACCGGCCCTTTTGGAGATTGATGGGGGAGGCCTATATCCAGCAGTGCACGTCCTATGGCTGACATGATGATGATATTTTGGTTTGGATTCGGAATGTTCGACATGCACGCTTGATTATCGATTAAAGCTCACATCACAAAAAATGCAATCAGAAAAAAAAAACTGCTATTGTGAAAGGGGTCACATGAAGCGTGGGGCTCATTTCGTTTCATCTGAACTCGTTTTGTGTGCGTGTGAGGTCTATTTTGACCTCATATTATAGAACCCTACGTGCATTTAGCATGCCGGACTGGATTGCGAATGAAGCCTTTTACACGTCAGAGCACGTGCTAATATCCATTAAACGCTGAATTTTTCATTATAGACCGCGTAGCTATTGTTCTTTAAAAACTTCTTATAAACATCTCCTAATAAAGTTCGTTGACTTTCAAAGTTCCCAAGGAGTTTTTAGTGAAAAAAGTTGGCAACACGGGAGGGGATCGAAGAGGCGTGAAAGATCCCTGAAGTTCCCTCAAACCCTCGCTGTCAACTGCCGGGGGAAAGTTTGTGGCGTGTAGTGTACTGAACTATGTGGATATAAAATTACTAGCTGTGGTAAAAGGTTTTGCTCGTGTGATATAAAGGGTTAAGTATAAGATAGGATGGGATGGAAATAAGATAGCGTTCACAGGATTAAATAATAATTAATTTCGCGTGGTCTTTAAGGAAATAGCGAGTAAAACACTAGTAAGTGCCCTGCCATTAATGCATGTTAAGGGGTTAAGATTGTCTAGAAGACATCGCTAATAGCGATAAGGCCGCCAGTTGTTTCATGTAGTTTTGTCCTATTTATGTCAAGATAAGCGTGCCCATCCTCTCTCTTTCTTTCTCTCTCTCTCTGAGAGAAAGCCTGTGTCCAAGCAGTGGGGAGTAGATGATGATGAAGCGTGCTTCATCGTAGACCATACATCAGGCGCGAGATTGGGTTCAAGCCAATGACAATATGACCACTTGACTGCTCGTCCTTTACCCCGCATGAGGCAAAGGTTCTAACATGTCAACCTAAACTATTTCGAGCGGGGCCAATCCTAGGCGCGAATTGAATGAATTATTTGATTCTCCAATCACAAGCGTCGAGTCGCGTCGAGTCTCCAATCACAAGCTGCCCCCCGCGACCGCCGTGGCATCATTTTGCAAAAGGGAATATTGTTATGTCCATGATCTATCCATCTATCTAACTAAGAGTTCCTTACACTCAAGATTGTTTTTTTGGGATTTGCACCAACATCTCGTGGTATTGCACCCGAGTATGCCAACCACTAAACTATCGTAGCCTCGAAACACTTCATTTCACCCATGTCTACCCGTTGCTAGTCACGGCAATATTTTATGTGTATATATTGTGTGTATAGCAGTATTTATGTGGGGTATCGATGCGATAGGGGAGCAAGTTGAACCGTGGTGGAATTGACGGGTGAAGTCAGTAAAGTTAGCCTTTGTAAGTATTATGTTCAGTAAATCTTATCAAAATATAAGTAAGTACACAGAAAAGAGAAACACAGTAAATAGAACGGAAATGAGAAGGAAAATATGTCGCCAGGCATTATGACAGAACCTTGATTGAACATTCTTATTTATGTCAACGCGTCGAACTCTGCATCCTAAAAACTTGGACCTTACCTTGTTGGGTTAGGTCTCAAAGTTCTTTGTCCGCATCACAGTTGCTAACTGATTCGAATGACTGTCGTTTCGTTTATATGTGTGCAACTGGCTACAACACTTGCAAAAATGCCTTGATAGCCGTTCTAATTTAAACAAATAACAAAAACTTTTCTGTGGGTATGTATACTATAATACAAGATTTATACTCTAGGGGCCGCTTGCATAATGCTATATTTTGATTGATTTACTGCCTTAACATGTTTAAACAAAAAAAAGTTCATGGGTACTTGTAAATAAACAATTTGAATTTAAATTTTTAAACGCATTTAAGGGTGATTTGCTTAACGACCCTTACATGTATTTAGGGACCGCTGTAGTACATTTAGGCAACTAATCAGGTGTAGCAACTTGCACACAACAAATTTATCTCCTAAACATGTCTAACAATATATCAAAGATAAACTTTTTGGGAATGGCCATTTATAGCAAATTCAGTTCTGTCGTCCTTGCCCATTTAAGCTGCAGCATGTAATGTTTTGGATTATCTGTTAATTATATGCTTAATTTGAAATAAAGAATAAAGAATAGCAAAGCTATATCCATTGCACCGAGACGACCCGAGGTCAAGATTTTTTGAAGAACTTTCAGTGAAAAATAAATCTGAGCCTATTTCATTTATCGAAAGCTTTATTGCTTCTTAATTGTCTATATACTTTAGAGGAGCTAAAACGCTGTCGATAAACGAAATCGTCTTAATTTTTTTTCCTCAGAAATATCGTAAAATAATGTTGACCTTGGAAACAGTAGTCTTATTATCAGCGTAATTATCTCTTCATTATCGTCTGAGAAATCCCACAAATGCATTATAAGCACTTTAACTCTGCAGTTGCACCAAATCAACACGCGTTGTTATAAGACACAAAAGCGGATGCAATTTATGACAGTACCTTCTGGCTAGCCGGTCATCCAATATGACGCTAAAACACTGACCACATTTTTTGCTAAGCGAAAATTTATGCGCTAAACACATTTTAAATTAGCCAAACTGCCTTTCTGGACCGTTTAATTTTGACAGTTTGCTAAACATCTTCAAGGAGTAGGTATATTTTTAACCGACTTCTAAAAGGAGCAGGTTATCAATTCGACTGTATGTTTTTTTTTCACTCTGCCAATTTAGAATTGTTTTTGATGATTCTTTTTTTGGTTGGTAGGTCATATCTCATTAGTAGTCCAAAACCTACAAAAAAACGACAATAAGCAACGAATTCAATGTACATTGTACAGTGCCACCAACTTAGCTGTTAAGGTGGAAAAATTGGAACTGTTACTTCTTGGTGAATTTCATACTTTGTTCTCCGCTAGTGACGCTGTCAACTGAACAGCAAACATAGAGGAACTGTTCCTAGAACAGAACCTCAAAAAAACAAAGAAGTGTCTCCATGGCGACCGGGCCCTGTTGTTTTTCGTGTCCATGGATACAAAGTATTTCAGTCGTAATTTTAAACAATATTTTCTACTTTTTAGTTGTAAATGTAGGTATAGACATGAAGTCGGTTCTTTTTTTTTCTAAAAATTATAATTAATATAGTGCAAAATGCTAAACGTAAAATTATTATCTATTATACACTTATTTGGTCTCTAAATATGTTTAGGGATCGTTAAGCAAGCCGCTTTAGATCTCTAAGCTTTCGTTACTAATTAAATTTATTGTTATTTATTTCGTAACTGTCCCACTGCAGGGATAGCTATCTTGGTTCCTTCCACGTCTCATGGTCATGAGATTTTGTGATCTAGCCCCAATGCGTTCTTCTGGAGCCGGCACCCTTAACGGCCTATTATCCGAGTCGCGTAGGCAACAAAACGCTCCCTCAGTCCCCGCCAAGTTATAGCGACGATGTATTTTGCCACGCAAGAGTCAGGACGCCCGCGGGGGGAGCGCAACGACAAAAACGAACATAGGTCCGACCTCGATGACGCCTGGCGCGGTACTGAACGCGGCGCGCGCAAATTCTCGCGACCTTTTTACGCTTTTAATTTCACTAAAAAACGAAACTATTCACTATCAAAAATCTATCCAAATAAAAAAAATTTGAATAAAATTGCCTTTCAGTACGTGCAATTTCCAGGTTGTTACGAGCATAAGAGCATAAAACGAAAAAAAATTACTATATCAACTATGTTTCAGTTTTTTTTTTGTTCGAGGCAAGTTTATTCTGTCGTGTTATGAACCAAATCGTAAACTCAAACACAGATGTATCTGTGACATGTATTTTTTCCAGCTCAAATATTGTAATTTAGCTGAATAAAATTGATTTAAAACCGTCGAATTTGGTATAAGAGGCCGTGTACCAAGATAGACCACCGAGATACTTTTTAGGTATAATCCAACATAGCCTGGCTACACCCCAACACAGCCGTTTATCTTGGGAAGTTTTCTATAACTCCCAAATTGTTTGTTAAATCCTATACTTTGGCTTCTTTACTTTCAATGACTGATAAATAAAATTTATCAATAACACCACGCTTAATAAATTCTTATAGTGATTGCCAACGCTATCCGCCTCATGTAGTAGCAGTGTTAGCTTAATTCTAGAACTATATACCCAGTAGCAGTGTTGGCTTAACTTCCAAACTATACCCAGTAGTATTGTTGGCTTAAATTCCGAACTCGAGTATAGTATCGCCTCAAAAGCGGCTTAATCTGACAAAAATCCAATAGCTCCGTCTTGACCCGAGGCTTTCGGCCTGTAGGCATGAAAACGAGTAGTTCAGATGATAGTGGTAGTGGCACACATAGATTTTATATTGCAGAATTGTTATTATTTTTATACGAAAAAAGAATCATCAAAATCGGACTGCTTAGTAAAAAGTTATCATCATCAACCAGAAGACGTCCACTGCTGAACAAAGGCCTCCCCCTTTAACCTCCACACTGAACGACAGCCTGCCTTTTGCATCCACTGAATGCCCGCGACTCTCACAATGTCGTCGGTCCATCTAGTGGGAGGACTACGCTGCGTCTACCGGTTCGTGGTCTCCACTCCAGAACCTTTCTTCCCCATCGGTTAGTAAAAAGTTATGCGTGGTCATAATTACAATAAAAAACGCGTCGACTAAGGTACTTTGTTTTTTTTTTCGTCGGATCATAATATTGACCAGTAACTCGCCTGATGTGGTTGTGTGTATGTTTATTACCACTTAACTATGTAACTGCTCAATGCATTTGCATAAAATTTGGTATGGAGGTAGCTTAGATTATTATTATGGCGTAAAAGCAATGGCTCCTGTAAGATCGATTTATACACAGAAGCAGAAGACATAAACTATAAAAGACATGATAATAAATCTCTCATTACTGGTACGAAGTCTTAATTAAGCAAAATTGTTATTTCTTTCAATTTCAAACCAAGAAAAAGAAGGACAAGCTTATTGATAAATATTTGTACCCTCATTAAAATTAATAACGACGTTTCCAACGTAATTACATTTCCTTTTAAAATCATTGTTTTCGGAACTGAAACAACAAATTATTTTATGCCTCTTGTAAAACTTGAAAGGTTTTTTTTTACAACTTACGCTAAAACAATGTCTTTTCCTGCAAAATGTGGAATGAGCTACCTTTTACGGTGATTCCGAGAAGCTACAATATGAAGTTCTTAAAAAAACGAGTTAATCTAGTCCTAAAGGGTCGTATTAGTGTCGCTTCTGGTGTTACAAGTATCCATAGGCAACGGTGACTGCTTAGCATCATAGCCCGTCTGCTTGTTTGCCACCTATGGCATAAAAATAAAATAAATTTTAAGGAATTTCTGCAAAAAAAATGTTCCTAGTGTGCCCCCACCGTGGTCAAACGGTAATAGAAATAAATCGGTACCGTATCTAACCCTTTCAACCTCGCGGTCACCGCGACCCGCCTGTCATACCCGCGGGTCTCGCATAGCCCCGGGCCTGTTATACCCACGCTGAAATTGGAGCACATTTGCACGGACGAAATTAAATGCTGAGGGGCCGAAAGTACCGAAATGCTTATGTTCAACACTTTTTCGGGTACCTGTTGATACTTAGAATGGATATTTAGAGGTAATGGCGTGTGATGTTATCGCTTACGAGCTGTTATTGCGTGTTATGCTTAACATATTTTTGCAGAATGACCCAGTTGCTTTAGTAATAAAGTAATAGAAGATTAAGGGAGGGAGAAAAAAAGGGAATTTAATTCGAGGGACTAAGTGCGGCGAGCAGCAAATAATTTTAGAGGAGAATCCTGAGAACAATGACCATGATGATTTTTTTCACGAGTTATGTAGGACTTTTTACCATTGACTGCAAGAAAATAAATAGAAGTAGGTATAGTATTTATCAGATTTTATCATACAGGGTTACGCATATAGACTGTACTAAGCCGAAAGGAGGTCATTATACTCATCATTATGAACAACTTTTACTATGCAGCCAACCCTGAAATAGCAAAAAAAAATATAAAAAAATATCAACAACAAATAATAAATAAATTTTAATATAATAAATATATTGACCCGGGTATGTCCTAAAACTGCGACCAGAACCACCGGAGGATGGGCAGCAGCGTCCTGTTAGTACACGGTGAACGTACTGCGATCTCCAAGCCGCCTGCCAAGCGTGGGGATTATGGCAACACCCCTCTCTAAGAGGGAGGCCTTGTTCAGCAGTGGACATTTAATGGCTGATGGTATGTAAATATATATAATAAATAATAGCCAAGTGCTAGTCGGTGACAAATTTCTGTTCATTAAACGTTATACCGAGCGTCACTTGTAAAATATTAACTTTGTGAAGGCGTAGCAATTGCTTGGCTATTTTGGTAGGCGTTAAGTCGGACCAAATTGTATTTTTAAATTGATAATTATTGTATTTTGTGGTGGTACGGAACCGTCAGTGCGCGAGCCCGACTCGCACTTGGCCGGTTTTATTATATTTACCTTACCACATTACTCTTAATTTTCTAGAAAGAGCTGTTCTGAATAAACAATAAGTCTTCACTCAGTCTTCGACAATGTAAATGCTCCCTCAAAAACCGCGTCTTTTTCCGAAAGTCGTAGCAAGTTGCTAAAAAAAATCTAAATTTGCCAAAAATTTCCACAAAAATGTAATCTATCTTTTTCTTTGGCGTCCCGCGGTGCAAATGGCAACATTCGCGATATAAATTGGCAATAAAATGCCCTAAACAAGGGGACGACGTGTACGGGCAATAACGCTCGCATGTACCCGGGGGAGGTGTAGTATGGGAGTTTGGAACTTGCGCGGAACACAAGCTGATTTTCCACAGAATAATCTTCAATATAAAAAACCGACTCCAAAATTAGTAAGCATTCTAAATATGTTATTCTTATTTCCAAATCAACAGGCTCCCGAACAATATTATTCTTCCAGATATTTATTTGTACACTTTACTTTATTAATTTACAAGTCTTTACATTTTAAATACAAAAAAATACGTAAATAATGTTTAAAAAAACGTAATAGGATTCCGCCAACAGCGGGTTCCAGCTACCACCCGGTAGCTGGACCCCGCTGTTATCTTATATAATTAGTCTATACTAATATTCTAAAGAGGAAAGATTTGATTGTTTGTTTGCATTGAATAGGCTCCGAAAGTACTGAACCGATTTGAAAAATTCTTTCACTGTTGGGAAGCTTGTCCCCGGGTGACATAGGCTATAATCTATACCCGTGCGAAGCTGGGGCGGACCGCTAGTCTTATATAATTTGGCCGTAAGTTTCCCTACAAATTTTCTTATATACAAATGGAGATGTGTGTATGTATATTGTAGGTATGTACTCTATGGACTCCAAAACGGCTGGACCGATTTTGAAGGGACTTTCACTGGCATATAGGTGATGAAAAAAATATGTTCATACACTTTTCCATTCTGTCTAACTAATGGAAAAGCGTTTTTTTTATTTTTTATTATTTAATAATAGGCTTGCGTGTGACCGCTAACCCACCTGATGTAAAGCGATGATGCGGTCTACGATGGAGCATACCTGCCTAGAAGAAACCGTGATCACTCGTGATTTGAAGACACCCAGATTGTAACTATCGGGGAACACCCACTCATGCAGCGCATTCCACAGACTAGCAGTACGCATAATAAAAGTGGAATCAAAGTGCGTCGTACGGGTTTTCGGAATATCAACCATTAAGCGGGGTCGATTTTTGTTTTGGCATTCCGATAGAAAAATGGGCAGGAGGGAATTAGATCATGCAGATCCGATGCACACTCTCCGAAATGTATTCGATAAAAAATCGATAGACTAACAACTTTACGCCGATGCTCAAGACTAAGGAGCTTAGTTTGAACCAGGGATTGTATAGTTATTAGTTTTATGTAATATCAGATATAGTAAACATATTTTTTTTGCAAAAGTTGACAAAGGGCACTGACCCAGGAGTCCGTGGAGAATCAAAATAAACAAAAAATGTAAAAAAAGAACCAGGGATTCGTTGCTGATGAGCCTCTTGGCACGCTTCTCAATAGAATAACACCCCAAGTATATAGTTCAGCCTGCTCTTATGCTATCTATTTATAAATCAAGATTAGTATTAGCCTCAAAAGTAATTGAAGTTGCACGTAAGTATCTTCAGGGCAAGAAACACAGTTAGTTTTTCAAACCGAGTAAGCTTCAAGTAGAATTCTAATCTTTATTTACGGTTTCGTTCGTTTCTGTAACGGTTCTACAGCAATAATGGTTGGAAAACGTTTGTGTTCGATTAACCGGCTTTGAATCGGTTTAATTCGGTTTAGTTGGCGCAGCGATGGCAGCGGAAAAGCGAGTACAATTTTATTATTTATGGTGCGCGGAGCGTGCTCTGTCGGGTCCCCATACCAACCGCGTTTTAGAACGCGCCGCGGCGGCGGTTGGTCTCTCGGAATAAAGGCCCTCTTTTCCGACTTTTAGCAATTTTGATCTTTCCTAATTAAGTGTACGTACCTAAGTCCTTGGTTAGCTTAAAATTATAAAAACAGTCTCTTATCAAAATTGAATGTTTTATCTAGGAACCCCCAAAGGTAGATTTTACATTACAGCTATACTTTTCGAAAAATATGAGAAAACCCTCAAAAGAAGCGAAACGCACGACTCTGTGTAAGCGCCATGGTTTCGCTCCGCTAAATGCGACCTTAATACAATAAACCAAGATCATCATCTAATAAGTAATAGATCGTTGCTTAAAAGTGGTAAAACCTCGCCTTAACCGGTTAAATGCAATGTGTATAAAGTTATTTTTCGTTACTCAAGTTTCGAACATAATGACACCGACAACCAAAATTGACCGTTTTAAAATGGTTTTTCTCTAACCGGTTTCAAGCATTGAGTACATTTCCTTACTTAGTTATTGTACCCACAACGATACAATATAGCAGCTATAATATTCACCGCTGTGACCCAAGGGTACCGAGTGATGTAGAGTAACTGTAAAGTCACAGATTAAATACCCAGTGTAGAGTATACAGTTATACTGACTTGGGACCGTCCAGGACAAATGGGACCCGAGATCGGTCCAATGAGCCCAGACCACAAAGTACAGAACTTGCTTTACAAGATCTATGACACGGTCGGACGGTGTTTACAACGTGGTAGTACAACAATGAAAGTAGTGTAAGACCCTTTACGAAACGATGGAGTGATAATATAAATATATATATATATACAAGCGACCCGCGCGCCCGGCTTCGCACGGGTGTAATTTACGTGCGAAGCCGGGGCGGGTCGCTAGTTATATATATAAACCTTCCTTGAAAATGTATCTAACTGATGGTGAAAACCGCATCAAAATCCGTTGCGTGGTTTAGGAGAAGTTAGCGGCCGATGTAGCCTATGTAGGTTCGAGCGATGTAGCCTGCCCATTGCCACTTCAATTGGACATCCAGTAGATGCAGATCGTAGGCTATCGTTCAGTGTGGAATTCTAAGAATGTGGCCTATGTTCAGCAATGGACGTCTTTTGGTTGATGAAAAAATTTAACCGAAAATTGGGCCAAGTAGTGAGATGTGATAAAGCCCTACTTCCAGCAGTAGAATGATGATGATGATGGCTATAAAATACTTCCTAAAAGATATTGATGATGCATCTTTGATTAGAAAGACACAAAGTGTTAATTTCATTCCCCATTTCTACTAGAGTAGATGCATTTTAAAACTAGTCCAAAATCCATATATCTGTAATTAGTTATATATTTTTTTATATTCAATGGTCACTACAATAATCATAAACATATCACGAACTGATTCCAACTATTAAGTTTACGTTAAAACAAATAACCCGCACCGTAAACTCTACCCGGTAAAAAAGTGCCCATAATACTGGCAGCATTCCCACGCTGAATGGCAATGGCCAATCATTGCAACAAGCCAGAGCGCATATCTGTAATTAACACAAGTACTAAAAAAAAACCGGACAAGTACGAGTAGGACTCGTGCTCTGAGGGTTCCGTTGGACAGAACCCTCAGAGTGCGAGTCCAAAAAAACCTAAAGTTGAAATATTGAAAGACAAACTTAACTTTGTAGTTGACAATAAGGTTCTTCCATACATTCCAACTACAAAATGTAAGTTTGTAATAGCAAAATAATAATTTTTAAATGATATAACTTAAAATTTGTAACTTTCAGATTTATTCCTATATACGTGCTATAAGACCTTGCCTTTTACCAAATTTCATGATTCTAGGTCAACGGGAAGTACCCTATAGGTTTTGATTTCCCTGTGAAATCGCAAAATATGCGACATAAATGTTCATATCTTTTGATTGCGTTGACTTACAACTTTTATTTTTTTACAGCCGAAAGAAATCGTAGACCCAAGTATTTAGTATAAATTTCAACTTGATACCTTTACGCATTCTTGAGTAAAAGGGTCTTGACAGACGGACAGACGGACAACGAAGTGATCCTATAAGGGTTCCGTTTTTTCCTTTTGAGGTACGGAACCCTAATTACTCACTCAGTTGTGAATTTATGAGAAACTAGATAGAAAACGAACTCTGGAAAACCAAAAAAATAGACAATTCGAACCTAGAGAGTAACTAAAAATAATCGAATTGAAAAGCTTTTAATTTGAAATATTGGAGCTCAATTTCTGCCATAAAATATTCACACGTCGTACCCAAGGTTTCGAGAAAAAGTAGTGACGATAAATCGTTACAGCCCAACCAACTCATCTGTAGAGTTTAACGCGGGGAGCCACAATCGCAGTTTTTGAATAAAACTGTTAAAAATATTAAGTTCCTTCTTTTCCCCAACTGTTCAGATAAGTTGGTCAGGGTGTAAAAATGTATCCCGTGGGTTCTTCTATCTGGCAACACTGTCAACGGAAACTCCGAATTGCCATTTATTTGTAGTTGGGATTTGCGGGAAGAGGGTAAAAAACTGAAAAGAACGAGGTGTAGGAACTTTTATTGGAAATGTTCTGAGAGCAGAACTTTTTCTTGTGATAGGTAACACTCTACTTACTCCAAGTGTAACTTTCTCAGAACTTGTCCTACAAAGGTTTGAGTGAAGAAAATAATTAATAACGGCTTGAATATAATTTTGTAAACTGACCTAGTTTTCCAAATGCGGTTGCAACTATAGCCGAAGTAACCGGCTTATAAATCTTACGACCCGAGTTTTTTTTTTTTTTTTTTTATTGTTTATTTAATCTCCACGGACTCCTTGGTCCGTGCCCTTTGTCAACTTTTAACATATATTTTTTAAACTATATTTGATATAACATATTTTTTCGTTTAATAAAATATAATTTTATTACGCCCCGAAGCTACAATTTAAGCATGAAATAAGACCAATGAAGTACCTATACGGCTGTTTAGGTACAAGATATACCTTCAGACGATATGTTCGCCTGCCATAATTGTCGTCTGAAGTTATAAATATCTTCCAGGTTTTTTTAAATACAAAGAGCGGCAAACGTAATAAATAAATAGTAGTAAAAATAAATGGATGACGTAACATGGGTGGAAAACCCTTACCACTGTATATATCCCGTAAATAATATTATAACTTTAGTTTTTTAGTGTATTTTGGACCCCAAGCAAACTTTTTTTTAAATCTAATTTTTGTTTGTTTTTTTGGATGTTTTGTGATTATAACATCCCCCCGTCTCACATAAGCAACTAAAACAATCAAAAGGGACTAGAGTCCCTACCCTGAAAACTTATTTGATATTGAAAATAATGAGATAAAATAATAGATGAGATTATTTACGAAAATTTAAAATTCGGGTCACGAACCATACCTATACGGGGTGTAAGGGTAACATTCTCGAAGCCAAAAGAAGGTAATTGTACTCATCATTATGAACAACTTTTACTATGGGACTAGCCCTGAAATCGCGAAGAAAATATCAGCTGTTCTATAGAAAACGGTCATTGACACTCGACAAAATGTATGGAACAGCTGATATTTTTTTCGCGATTTCAGGGTTGGTCCCATAGTAAAAGTTGTTCACAATGATGAGTACGATTACCTTACCTTCTTTTGGCTTCGAGAATGTTCCCATTACACCCTGTATATTACAGGTATACGTTAGGTTAGACAAAGTTTTACTAATTCATAAAATATAATTGAACTCGAGTTAAATTCAAAGCAATCAGACGAAAGCACTTACTAACTGTTTGTATAAATAACATTGTAATTTAATTTAACACAGTTATATTTGTTTAAGCCGACTAAAATCAGCGGCAAGTTTATTCGTAAGTTGTGATGAGGGTAGACTGTCAGGCACACGCCTTCGATCTCACGTTGTTTAGAGAAGCCGAAAATTCGGCATCAAATTCGGTAACTTTTGATCACCGAAAACTTGGTACCTTAAAATATTACTACTACTAGTCTCAATTTTTTGTAGTACTAGTAGCCCGCCCCTGCTTCGCACGGGCGAAGCCGGGATATATAGCCTATGTCAACCGGGGATAGTGCAGCATCCCAACAGTGAAAGAATTTTTCAAATCGGTTCAGTAGTTTCGGAGCCTATTCAATGCAAACAAACAAACAAACAAACAATCAAATCTTTCCTCTTTATAAAATTAGTATAGATGATATTAGAACACACTTTTATTTGTTCTTCTTCTTCTTTCGAGTCGAAGTTCCGCAAAATACAATTCTATTTTCAAATCAAGTTTCTAGACCAGAACTTTGCCACCCTAATGGCACTCTCCGTGGCTTCATTCAGGTCGTCTTGTGTGCAAGTTGTAGGACACGCTGCACAGTCCATCAAATGTGTCATTGTCTGAGGGTTCACACCACAAAGACATTCGGTGTCAGAGCCCTTTATATAACCCCACTTTAACCCCACCACGTTATTATTTGTTAAAATGTTGATAGACTTGAAAGTAGCCTAGAAATAAACAAATTCGTCGACACACATTTTTTCTTGAAATGAAAATATTCAACACTCTTAAACTCACGGCTTTTATTTACAAACCAAAATAATTAGATGGAAAAATTCATTTTCTTGGTAAAGTTTGTAAAGTCTACTCTAGAGAGTGTGCATCGGATCTGCACGATTTAATTCCCTCCTGCCCATTTTTCTATCGGACTGCCAGAGCGGGCACGAAAAATCGTCACTGCTTTATGATTGATATTCCGAAAACCCGTACGAAGCGCTTTGATTCCACATTTATTATGCGAACTGCTAGTCTGTGGAATTCGCTGCCTGAATGGGTGTTCCTCGATGGTTACAATCTGGGTGTCTTCAAATCACGAGTGAATCGGTTCCTTTTAGGCAAGTGTGCTCCAATGTAGACCGCATCATCGCTTAACATCAGGCGTGATGGTAGTTAAACGCAAGCCTATTATTTATATAAAAAAAAACTCTAAATAATAACTAAAAGATGGCCTTTATGCCCTTGGTCAAAAATAGTGGTGTCCCGAATTTTCGGTTTTATATTCGGCAAGCTAGAAGATCTGGTTATTTCAACAATTACACATTTTGGGTTAATATTACTAGAAATCTATGCAGAGTTGCTATGGATGGAAACCCTTTGTTAACGTAGGTAGTGTAGGTACCTACCTACCAATAGTAACGCGAAATTATAATTATTTTCATAATTGAGTATACGATGAATATTGAATATTACATTGAATTTAGAGGTAGTTACTGAGCGAAGAAGGTTACAGTAATACGGACGTCACGGACGGCATCGACGTGTTGTTAACGTTCGAGTAATTTTGACTTTAAAAATTAAAATAGTGTAATAAACGTTTCAGAAGTGGCATAATCACGTACTAGAAAGTGCAAATCAGCTGTAAGAGTGTTTGTGTGCAGTGGCGCCACTTGTGTGATGGTTAATTCAATGATTAATCAGTGTTGAGAAATAAAAATACGAATGACATTTTATTTTTTGAAGTGGGTACCTCGTAATATTGGTGCTAATATTTATTTTATTGGATCCTGAAATTGGTCTATCCCAATACGCAGCATTGTTGAAATTATGGTGGTTCCTGAACAAAAGCCATTAAACTGATTAACTAAAAGTTGAAGTTTAAATTAAAATTGTGGGCATATTTAATATCACGCCACCTAGCGGCCACCCTCGATATTACGATACACAACCCGCTGCTTGCAGATAGGGTTCTGATTCTGGTTTGATTCCACATATTATTTGTTTATAAACTATGGCAAAGAAATGTATCGGTTGCGGTCGATTCGCAAACACAACGGAGGGTGTGAATTGTACCAAATGTGCAAACTTTTATCATAAGGCATGCGTCGCAATACCTGTTGACGCCCAAGTCGCAACAACTTGGATATGTCCAGAATGTAAGGTGCACACTCCAAGAAAAGATAATACCGAAACCCCAGTTCGGGGGAAACGAGATGATTACTCTGTCACTCAGGATAGCCCAGCAAACGCCGCGTCCGCGTCCGAGTCTGCTTCCGTGTCCGTAGAACTTTTAAAAGAAATTAGATCGATGCGGCAGGACATGGAGTCTTTTCGAGCCGAGTTCCGAGCCTTGCGCGACAGTCTCAGCGCCGTCTATAGTGCAGTTGATTGCTTAGGCGGACGTATCGATGCCTTGGAGACGCGTCTGGATGGGCTCGAAACCAGGTACGTGGAACTGAAAGTAAGGCCGGAATCGGATGTGAGCGCTCTACTCTCGACCATAGAAGAGCTGAAAGTGCAGATAAATGAGCGGGACCAGGAAGCATTCAGCAACGACGTCGAGATTAGCGGAGTCCCAGAGGAGCATGGTGAGAACGTGGTGCACTTGGTGAGCGTCATCGCGGAGAAGCTGGGTGTGTCCTGCGAGGAACGGGATCTAGTGTCAGCGCATCGCGCGGCCGTGCGGCGTGTGCCCCTTGGCAGCGATCCGGACGCGCCCCCGCGTTCACGTCCCATCCTGGTGCGCCTAGCGCGCCGACAGCTGCGCGACGCCTTCCTTCAGGCCGCGCGCGTGCGTCGTGGCGCCACCACGGCTGACATGGGACTTGGCGCTGCTCCAGCCAAATTTTACGTTAACGAGCGCCTATCCAAGCACAACAAAAGGGTTTTTTTCAAAGCGCGAGAAGAAGCTCGTACGCACAACTGGAAGTACGTTTGGACAAGAGACGGGCGTATATTCGTGCGCCAAGAGACAGGCAGAGCGGCTCTTCGTGTGCGCTCGGAAGAAGATCTGAAAAAAATCTTTGGCGGCGACTCGCAATGAATGATAGAAGTTTTTCAGTAGAAATGTGTTTATTATCAGATATGGAGTATTTAAAATCTGGAAACCTAAATTACCTAACATACTACTCAATAGTCAGAAGAAAAAACTCAAAATCGAAACTCGGCGAATTTACAGTAATTAAATTGATTTTTCTTTTAAAATATTTCCATCTCTCATTGTGTATTGTCTGCTCAAGAGCGCGTAATGTCAATATAATATTTTGTTTCCCCACTCAGCTAAGTCAATCTGTTACTGTTTTCGTTCATAGGGTTCTATTTTTAGTTGTTAGTTACTACTGCTACTGTTATACTATTGGCAATATGTTATTATTAGTTAATATTTGTTTGCATGTAAGATTTTATATTTGTTTCAAACTAACCAGTTGCAATAATTTTAAACTATATATACATCTAGAAAAGTGCGAAGATGTTACCACAACTAAAATTAATTACAGTGATTTCAAAAGTGTAATAGTATGTTCTTCCTGTATATTATTATGGCGAAGTGACCTGCATTTTCTTATATACATGTTAAGTTGTTGCTGTAAATGCCTTCTCATAACAAGTCGTTTAATCATTTATTTGCTTTATATTTATCTCAGCGATATTTCATTCTGCTTTTTTACTTTAACTATATATCGCCCAAAAATCGTATATTATTTATGTCATGCTAAATTTTATTTAATTATTCTAGCCAGTACTAAACAGTCATTAGTAAGTATGCTAATGCATTCCAGAGATTTTTTTGATCTCGTGTTTGTATTTATATTTCACAATGGGTAATAGTAAGTTTTTAAAGGTTGGTCTTTTCAATGCTGGATCTCTAGGTACTAAGCATGACGATTTTATAGCCGCTATGCAGAAATACTCAGTAGACCTTATGGCGATAAATGAAACATGGCTGAAGACAGGTCAAACAGACCGAGCTCCTGTTGTGCCAAATTACCGATTACGTCATACTCCTCGCCCGAGTCATGTCCGCCGTGGTCGTGGCGGAGGTGTTGGGTTTTATATCAAGCGAGGAGTCAATATGCGGTTATGCTCTCACCCCGTCACGCCAAATGTGGAACAGATGTGGTTTAAGTTGTGTGTTAAATCCTTTAAATTAATTATAGGCACCGCTTATCGCCCACCGTGGCTGGATTCTAGTGAGTTCTTTGAAGCTTTAACAGACTCAGTTGCGTCCTTCTCTTACTGTGACAATGTGATCCTGCTAGGAGATTTTAATGTCAATGTGCAAGATATTAATGATCCGAATTTTAAAAAATTCTTAAATTTCCTCTCCGACACTGGGCTCAGCCAAGTAGTAGACAAACCGACACATTTTACGGATCATAGCCAAAAGCTTATTGATGTAGTTTGTACGAACCTTCGTGCACGTAGTGTAGGTGTCGAGCTAATCGGTTCAGTTATTGGACATGCTTTTGTTACTTGCGAATTTGTTTTTAAAAAGCCTAAGATTCCTCCTAGGTGTATTATTTATAGACCCTTACAGGATATTTCATTGGACATATTTACTACACATTTAGAATCCATCAGATGGGACTTAATACATACGGGTGACAATGTTGATAGTATGGTAAACGAACTGAATAGGGCACTACTGTTTTTATTCGATTTACACTCGCCCATAAAGGTAAAAATTATAACAGAACAACCGTCTCCATGGCTAACCGACACCGTCAAACTCATGATGCGTCTTCGTGACGCTGCACTTGCTAGGTTTCATAGAACTAAGCTAGATAATCATAAAACTTATTACAAAGACTTGAAAAAACAGGTATCACTGGCGTTAAATTCTGAGAAGGTAGCTTATTTCAATCAACACATAAATTGTAACATCAAAAATTCGAAGAAGTTGTGGAAAAATTTAAAAAGTAACGTTCTGCCCCCTAGTTCTACGGACATGCCGTCACAATTTGATAATCCTAATGTAATTAACGATCATTTCCTTAATATACCTGGTAGCGTAGACGTAGCAATTTCCACTATGACCTATTTTGAATTTAATCCATTTAATACTACCTCCAAGTTTGTATTTAAAACCGTTAATCCCACCACTATATTAAAATACCTTAAACAAATTAAAACTAATGCTTTAGGAGTTGATGGAATATTACTAGACATGATAAACTTGACGCTTCCTCAAAGCCTCGATACTATTACGGCCATTGTTAACAAATCTCTTACTACTGCAGTGTTTCCGACCCTTTGGAAGACTGCCATTGTTAAACCCATACCTAAAATATCAGACCCTACCGAATTGAAAGATTTGCGCCCAATTAGTCTTCTACCCTGTCTCTCTAAAGTGTTGGAAAAGGTAGCGTGCTGCCAAATAACAGAATTCCTGGAAAGGGAGCAATTTTTACCTGATATGCAGTCAGGCTTCAGGAAATATAGAGGAACCAGCACAGCTTTACTAGATGTTACTGACAATATTCTAGCTGCCCAAGATCAAGGCATGGGAACTATTCTAGTGTTACTAGATTTTTCGCGTGCCTTTGACTCAATAAATATACCACTTCTTTTATCAAAACTTAGTTTTTATGGTCTAGACCTTAGTGTCATTATGTGGTTTAATTCTTACTTGAGCAGCCGGACTCAGTTTGTGGAAATTAAAAAAGACTGTGGGGAGACGTTGCGTTCCATTCTTCGCGATATATGTAGGGGTGTGCCACAAGGCTCTATTCTGGGTCCTTTATTATTCATCCTTTATTGTGCTGATATAGTGAACTGCTTTCAGCACTGCAAATTTCACATATATGCCGATGACATTCAATTGTATTTGTCTTTTAAACCCGGCGATATTCGATCAGCAGAGCTCAAATTAAATCAGGATCTGGAAAGAGTTGAAGCTTGGGCATCAGCTAACTCCTTACTATTGAATGCTAAGAAAACAAAATTTATGATTCTAGGTTCAAAGTACCAAACACTGAACATAGCGCTTTCAAATCCTATAATAAAGGTTGGCAGGGAGGTGATCGAGCGAGTCTATGAGGTGCGAAATCTTGGACTCATTTTAGACGAGCAGCTAAAATACGAACAGCACATTAGTAAAATTGTGAGGAGCTGTTTTTATCGCCTCAAAGTCTTATATAAGATTAGGAATTATATCAGCACTGATCTACGTATAATGCTTGTAGACTCGCTCGTGCTCTCCAATTTCAATTATGTTGACACGGTGTATGGTCCTTGCCTTTACTTGAAAACTGTCCGTCTTATCCAGAGAGTACAGAATGCTTGTGCTCGTTTCTGTTTTAATGTGCCCCCACGTGGTCACGTCACTCCATATCTCAATCGACACAATATTTTAAAAATGGAACAAAGGCGTGCATTACATCTCGCTACTTTAATGTTCGGTGTGGTCAAATACCAAGTGCCGTTTTACCTTTACTCAAAGCTTACTTGGGCCTGTGATAAGAAGCGTTACCCGACTAGGGCCACTAGCAAGTTGCTGCTGTGCACACCGAGACACGGCTCTGCCGCGTTTCGCGGTAGTTTCAAGTTTAATGCCACTAAATGCTGGAACTCTCTTCCCCCACCAATACGAGAGCTCCAATGTAAGTTTAGTTTTAGGATGAAGTACAAGAAGCATTTGTTGGAGTTGCAGAAGGCAAATATCTTCTAACCTCATCTCAGTAAATGCTTCTAGTATTTCCCATCCTCCATGATAATTACTTTAGTTTATTTTATTTTTTATTCCTCCAGCATAGTGTCATCTTCTATAATTATAATACCTTTGTTCGCACTCCACTCTATCTAGTCTAACATAATTATAACATTAATATACATAAAATATTATTTATCTTTCTCTACGTGCTTATAATTATATACATAATATACTTCCCCTCGTGTTTTGTTTATTTATATTTTCTGATGTGTTGTCCATGTTATTTGTGTGTTTATTGTATGTACTTCTACGAACGTTTTTCAAAAATTCTATTTGTAGTTCCGTGCGTCTCAGAAGGTCAGTGCTGAAAATCAGCGCTGCAGAGAAATCTGTAGCATTATCGCTGAGCACTGCCCTTTTTTGTCGCACTGGACACTACAGCGACAACTTAACATGTATTATTATTATTGTTATTATTACTTTGTTGTTTCTGTTTTGTAATGTTGATGTTGTAGTGTTTTGTGCGCAAAATAAATGTTTTCTTTCTTTCTTTCTTTCTTTCTTTCTAATAATTATTACATACACAGTAAAAAATCATAGAATCCGTCACGTGATTTACAAAGCGTACAAGGTCATCTGTCAAATGGTATGTAGCCTTTGGAACCTTTTACATGTCCCTTTTTTATAGTAGATAGGCTTGCGCTTGGCCACCATCTCGCCTGATGCGGTCTACGATGGAGCACGCTTGCCTAGAAAAAACCGATTCACTCTCGACTTGAAGACACCCAGATTGATTGATTTCCCAAGTACATTAAAACTGCATACAACCCTGCAATTTTTGTAAGAAATTTGTTGTAGCCAGTTGCACCCATTAAACGAAACGTCAGTCATTCGAAATCAGTTAGCAACTGTCTGTGGCAACTGTGATGCAAAGTTCGACGCGTTGATCTATATAAGAATATTCAATCAAGGTTCGCTCATAATGCCTGGTAACAGATTTTCCCTCTCATCTCCGTTCTATTTACTTCTCTTTTCTGTGGAAAAAAACCCATAGAAAAATATAAATACAACCCAGTGCTTGTTCAACAAACTTGTGCAAATTCCGCGGACCGAGTTGTACAAAAATTAGTTATAATTTGCAAGGAAAACAAATAGTCCTGGCGCCTCGCCAACGGGCGGCGCGGAGATTTGTAAAAATGAAATATGCAATGTTATGAATGCTGGGAACCGAATTTGATGAAGCACTGCGGTAAGGAATCCCGCTGCAGTTTGTTACGGAATAATAAACGGAAACGGAAATTGTTTACTTTAAAAATTGAATAAAATTGCATCGCTTTTGTTATTTTGTGATCACTGTTAGTTGCAAGTTGAAGTGGCAATGGGCAGGCCACATCGCTCGAAGAACCGATAACCGATGGGGAAGAAAGGTTCTTGAGTGGAGACCACGAACCGGAAGACGCAGCGTAGGTAGGCCTCCCACTAGATGGACCGACGACATAGTGAGAGTCGCTGGCATCCAGTGGATGCAAAAGGCATGCTGTCGTTCAGTGTGGAGGTTAAAGGGGGAGGCCTATGTTCTGCAGTGGACGTCTTCTGGCTGATGATGATGATGATGATGATGATCACTGTTACCGAATAGGAATTCGAATTTCATTTCAAGTTTGCGATGCCATTGTTTAAAAAAAACTTATATAAGAAAAAAAGTTAATACTTCAGTAGTAGGTATTTCAATATTTTACATTCGTTTCAGATAATAATGGAAAAGTTGTAATAATATACAATTCTTCTTCACGATCATTTTTGACAGTTTTCTCATAGCTCCCCACTGAGCGAAAGTTAATGAAAGTTTTATGAAATCAACTTGACAGTTTCTTCTATAGGAAAAAAAAAATACCAGCAATTTGCAAGTTGGGCTCGCGCACTGAGGGTTCCGTACCACCGGCGTCGCGGTTTTACCATCGCACTAGCCGCCACCGCCTGAAGGCTCATCCACACATAATAGATCAGTGGTAATCGCACACTGTGCGTTTCACACGATCCTTCTTGCCTCATACCTGCAAAATGTGGAATGAGCTACCTTCTACGGTGTTTCCGAGAAGCTACAACATGGGGTTCTTCAAAAGGCGAGTTAATTGAGTTCTTAAGGGTCGGCAACGTATTTGTGATGCCTCGGGTGTTACAAGTATCCATAGGCGACGGTGACTGCTTTCCATCAGGCAGCCCGTCTGCTTGTTTGCCACCTATGGCATAAAAAAACCCAGATAAAATTGTTAAAAAAAAGGAGTGCAAAAACACAACATCACGCCCAAGCGGTCACCCATCCAACTACACAGCGCGTCCGAGTTGTTTAACTTCGGTGAACAGAAATTTGTCACCGAATCGCATTTGGCCATTATTGATTTCTTAGTAATCAGCGTACATAAAATTAAGTAAAAAAAAAGGGATCGGATTAGGAATACCTATCTCCCCTTCTTTAAGTTGGTTATTAAAACCAAAGTAAAACTTTCATAGCTTTGTTTTGTTTCAATATTTGTAGGTACTACGCTACAGTTAAACTGTACAGAAATGCCTCAGAAACGAGTTTTATACTCGAACCCGCCAAATCGTTACAAAACTGACAAACGAAAACTGTTTACTTCAAAAATCGAACGAAAAAGTGGCAACTGTCATCCCCAGCGAGCGCGGATATTTTAAAATTCAAAAAAAGAACTAATGGCTCTTTCCATGAATTTGAAATTCCGATCGACACAGTATCGTGTAAAAAAAGAAAAAAAAATCTAGAGCATTGAATCGGAAAACAAAAGGAAGTGGAATCCTTGGGATGAATGGACGCGAAAGTACAAAAGGACCACAATGGATTTGGATGAAAGGGATATCTGGAATCAGGACGAGTGGAAACAATAAAGATATCTTCGCGTGATGGCGGGAGGTGGGATACGGAAACAGGTATTTTTCCCGCCTTTTCAATAACGTCTGAAGATAACGCTGTAATGGCATTTTGGGGCGGGAAAGCCAGTTTTGTTGTTGGTTTTGTATTAGCTTTTAAAATTTGTGTTTTTTCGAGCGGTAAATGTTATAAACCTTTACAACCGTAATTAAACTGTGCGAAGTGTAACACTGATTTACATTTTGTTATTTTCAAAACCCCATAGAACTCGCCAGTAAAGTTTTATCCATAGGGCGTAATTTAGACCAACAAAAAGAAATTTAAGCCTAAGGATTTGATAGGGACATATTGCGTTCGGTAAACTTCGCAACGTCTTCTCGTCCAAAATAACTGTGCCTAAAGACGAAGGTCTTCAACCAGTGTGTGTTGCCAGTAACGACACACGGCACTGAAACGTGGTCTTTCACTATGGGCCTCATAAGCTAGCTCAAAGTCGCACAACGAGCTATGGAAAGGGTTATGCTCGGGGTTTCTCTACGAGATCGAATCAGAAATGAGATCCGTAGACGAACGAAAGTTACCGACATAGCCCACCGGATTAGCAAGTTGAAGTGACAGTAGGCAGCGCACATAACACGCAGAACAGATGGCCAAAGGGGACCACGGACCGGTAAGCGCAGCGTAGGACGTCCACCCACAAGATGGACAGACGACCTAAAAGAGACCGCAGGGAAACGCTGGATGCAGGCCGCTTCCAACCGGCCCCTTTAGAGATCGATGGGGGAGTCCTATGTCCAGCAGTGGACCTACTATGGCTGAAATGATGATGATGATGATGATTATGTTCGCCAGTGTTTAATTAATTTGAATTATTCATGAATATGCTCGAGTATAGGCAAGGGACACATTGAGGTGAAAGGAGTATGTAGCTAACGCTGTTCATAAATGCTCACTTCTCAAGTTGCGCAGGTTACTTGCACCACCGAGTGCAATAAGCCGATGGTAATTTACCTACTCTTATTTAGACAAACTCTTATATCATCATCATAATCAGCCTTTTAACAGTCCACTGCTGGACTTTAAGCCTACCCCCGAAAGGGTGATTGGGCCATATCCACCACGCTGGCCCAGTGCGGATTCGTGGATTCATAAACGCCATCGAATTCCTTCTCCGTACGTATGCAGGTTTCCTCACGATGTTTTCCTTCACCGAAAAGCCAGTGCTATGAAAATCCGTACCTAAGCTCCAAAGAGCTCATTGGTACGGGCCCGGGGTTTGAACCCGCGACCTCACGCTTTTCAAGTCTAGCAGTCTCCCAAATGGACTACCACGGCTATACATACTAAGTATTCAGTACGATGTTTCCCAACAGCGCAGTCACAGATTAGTGTATTCGGAACTAAATATTTGTCAATTCTCGAAATCAGTCACACACGACTTGGTAATTGCTTAATCTGTGTACCGATCACAACCTGCATGTAAACCCGAGTACACAATGAGCTAATGTGGTAGGTGATATGTTTCAATTCAAATTTTATACAGTTTTCACGTCTTTGTAGCTATAGGCCGGGGTAATTATTGTAAATAACACGGTGTTTGCGCAAATCGTTGGGTGTTCTTTAAATTATCTTGTACAGATATTTATCAGTAACGCACCATATTAGTTATATCTGTCACAATAAACCGTTTGAAACAGCAAAATATTGTAAAATGTAAGTAATACTGTTCATTAAAGATTGATATCTTTACAAGTTTTAGTAAAGGATAATAATCAATTTGCGCAAACACCATGATCGTTTACAATAATTACCGCTACTATTATACTAATATTATACTTACAAGATTTTTTTTTTTAAATTTCCCGCCGTATGTGAAACGCACTAATATTATCTCTCTTTTTGGAAAATTTAATATTATGTCTTTGTCTGACTTCAGGAAACAGGTTCTTAGTTCGGGTCCTATTTTTTATTTATTTATTTAATAATAGGCTTGCGCTGTAAATATATCTAACTAGCGACCCGCCCGCCCGGCTTAGCACGAGTGTAATTTACGTGCGAAGCCGGGACAGGTCGCTAGTTATATATATAAACCTTCCTTGAAAAATTATCTAACTGTTGGTGAAAACCGCATCAAAATCCGTTGCGTGGTTTAGGAGGAGTTAGCGGCCATACAGACATACAGACAGACAGACAGACGCGGAAAGCGACTTCAATTTATACTATGTAGAGATAGAGAAGAGAAGAGATAGAGAAGAAGAGATACTTACACCTATTTCTCCTATACGACTATGTGAAACAATTTATTTTTAATATGATATTTATTATGTAGACGACGCTCTCGGGGTGTTCCCACAAAATGTTCATTAACTTTGGATCAGTAGTTTTTAACCTGGTGCCTTGCGAGAGCGCATAATTTTTTTCGAGCGCTTACTAATGTGGAATTCTTTTTTTATTTTTATAATTAATAGGACACACTTTTTAAGTTATACATTTGTATTTCACATGCAATTTTCAAAAATAACAATATTCCACTATAAAAAGAAAGAAAGAAAGAAAACATTTATTTTGTGCACAAAACACTACTTGTGCCCTGGAAGTTGGGGCGGCCCCTTGTATGGGACGCAACTTGTGTTGATACTTTGGCGCCGTCACATCTTCCTGAGACACAGGGTACGGCTGGCGCGGCTGCCGATTCGGCAGAGCAGCACAAGCGACACAAATATGCTAACCTCGGCAGTGGTTACATATTTGAGGCGTTTGGGGTCGAGACATTGGGCCCTTGGGGACCGGAAGCTCACCTCATTTTCAAAAATCTTTCAGAGCGCCTGGTTAATGCGACGCGTGACCAAAATGCTGGCGTGTTTCTGGCTCAACGCATAAGCATTGCCATTCAACGTGGTAATGCCGCCAGCATGCTGGGTACGCTGCCAACTGGTAGTGGGCTTGAGCATTTAGATTGTCTTTAGACCTTCAACGGTCTATGGGCAGTCTAACTGTATTTATAGTCTTAGTTTTAGCTTGTATTTTGTTTAGTTAATAAAGGCGCTAGCCCAGGAAAAAAAACACTATAACATCAACATTACAAAACAAAACAAAATAATATAATGAAAGATTTTTTTTAAATACATGTGCAGTTGTCGCTCAAAAATCTGTCAATACCACCAAAAGTTTTGACAATTGATGGCACTTTGTCGGCACAGTGTGCCCGCAACTTGATTGTCAGTTTACAACTCTATTTGTGGATGGCGTAAACACGTCGCAACTGATATTATGTCTATTATAGCCACACTGTAGTCATATTATAGCGTCTCTCTGCGAATTAGCATCCGTCAAACGCAGTTCGACTAAAGGCATCAAGTCTGATTTAGTCCAGATGCGTTCAAACCCGCCACATCTTACTATATTTCCTTTTGGTTCCGTAGTCCTACAAGGAACCCTTATAAATTCGTTCTGTTCGTCTGTCTGTCCGTCCGTCCGATATTTTTTAGAACATTCTAACTAAAAAAAAAAAAAAAAAAAATTATATTATAAATAAAATGTGTGAAAACCACGTCAGTTTCAATAATAAAACCTTCTAACTTCTATATTTAATAGTCATTAGTTATATGTTATATCAAATATAGTTAAAAAAATATATGTTCAAAGTTGACAAAGAACACGGAGTACGGACCCAGGAGTCCCTGGAGAATAATAAAACAATAAAAAAAAAAAAAAAAAAAATTAAAGCAAGTGCATGAAACTTTGCACAATTACCCCCTTATTAATAAACGTGGAGTAGTCTTGGAATAGATACGCCCTGTTTTGTCTTTTTCTCTCTTTAAAATTTTGAACTCGATCGAAAAAGACAAAAGTCGGTGTAACTATTCCGAGGCTACTCTACGTTTATTAATAGGGGGGTTAGAGTTTTAATATAGATCTCAACTCAAAAATTATAAAAAAAAGCGTTTTTGGGGTAGCTCTAGTACATGTGAAAAGAGGGTGAAATTATTTTTTCGCTGCGCTCCCTTGTGTTTACATTGAATTGGTCTTTTAAAATGAAGTTAAGGTTTGATACATCACTTTTTATCAAGTGTATATTTTGTGAATTATGGCCCGCCAAAGTGGCAAAAAGTTTTCTAAACTATTAGACATAAATATATACTTGTAACCTACCATGCTAATAGGTCATATTAAAAACCTTAATTCAAAATTATTTCAAACATTTTTGATCATAACTTTTTGAGTTATAGCGATAAAACTAAAATAAATTCAAGACGTTCTAGCTCAAAGGTCATTGACCTTTTTGTCAAATGGTCTGGACAAAAAATGTTTCTCAAGTAGTTTTATTTTTGAATAAACCATAAAAAGTATATGTTATGCAGGTATGATGCACCTCTGAAAGATCAGCTTCGATCTTTAGTTTTAGTGTAATCACCTATTTCTGAACCATGGTTGTGACCACAATTATAAGACTTTGGCTACGAAAAACGGAACCCTACCATATGCGTGTCTCAACACGCTCTTGACCAGTTATTCTATCTGATCTGAGATCATACCCTAACAGTATTAAACATTTTTATAACTTTTTATTTAATTGCGATTGCACTTTTTGCACAATACTACAAGAGTGCAAGATAGTCGCAGATAATTCCAAGGATCCCCCAGGCCAGGTCATTGTCCGAGAACATAAAATCCATTCCTGATGTTCATTTTGAAATGCTAATCCGACTAGTCCATAGATAGGTCTGTAACCCGAGAAAACTTGTCTTATAAAGGTCATATAGAATACTTGGCGATACGTTTTAGGACGATGAACTTAGAGGCAAATAGACGGACAAACTAGACAGCAGTTGTTTTAGATCTTTTTTATAATTCTAAATTTGACTTTGCTTTGTCGATTAATACTGGTTCTTAGAAATAAATAATATATATAATTAATGATTTTGCCACTTTTTTATCTTGATTTTTCGCTTTAAAAGCGAATTAAACACATTTAGAGGATTAAATTGCGTGTATTTAACATTATTTTAATTTCTAACGTTGCGAACACTGTTTGTCCGTGGTCACAGGTAGACTAGATGATGAATGTCCATAGAAATATTATGAAATTATCATCGATATACAATATAGAGTCACAAACGTGGCAAAAAAATGTCCTAACCAAAGCTCTGCGGCCGCTTCGTATTGCGCCGGCTTTTTGGTTAGGTAACCGCGTTCCAACTACAACGCTGCCCAACGCCAGTGCTGCGATGACATAGCATACATAGCATAGCATTTCTAATTTTCTAATTTTCTTTTGTAACTGTAACATATGTGTAACAATATGGGTTCCATGCCTGAAATAAATACATTTTATTTTATTTATTTTATTATAGCAGACTAGCGACGTTGAACACTATGCAAGTGACATAACGTCTAAATTGGAGTAAATGTGACATTGTGAATTATATTGCTGTCTCGACGCTCGGACATTTTTTGACTGTTTTCACTAAGAGATTGTGACTCTATAGGTATTGTATCTCGATGGAAATTATTTACAAGTACCGCTACATTCTAACAGTTGTAAGTTACCTAAACTAAACCCCTAAATGGCATCACCATTTTCCCGTTTACACAGACAAGTGGCAGAATCCCTCCACTGGCCACTTTTTTAATAGAATATGTGGCAAACAAGCTACGGGCCACGGGTGCGCGATTGCGCACCTCGAGCGCAAACGTGCGTAGCCGGGCGCTTAGCTGGTTCCTGGCTACAAAAAATATGTGTTATTGGTCTATTATACTAAAACAGTTACACCATTTAAGATCTTGAGACAATTCAAATGTTCAAGCCCACTAGTTAGCAGCCAGCATGCTGGCAGCATTACAATGCTGAAAGGCAATTCTTATGCGTTGAGGCAGAAAAACCTCAGTGTATATGGTTCACGTGTCGCACTGAAAGATTTTAAAAATAAGGTGTGCTCCCGGTCCCCACGGGCTATAATATGTCTCAATACCTATTATTAGGTACATGGTTAGCACCTCTAAGTTAAGTTAAGGAATCTAAGGGTGGGTTGCACCTTCTTACTTTAGCTTTAACAAACGTCGACATTTCAGTTAAAATACCAGTTAGACAAAAAATACGTTGCACCATCTGACAATTGTTAAATGACCTCATAACTTTAGCTGTTAACAGTAACTGTCCACTATTCGCTATTGTTTATCTATCTATACTAATATTATAAAGAGGAAAGATTTGATTGTTTGTTTGTTTGCATTGAATAGGCTCCGAAACTACTGGACCGATTTGAAAAATTCTTTCACTGACGGGAATCTACACTATCCCCGGGTGACATAGGCTATAATCTATACCCGTGCGAAGCTGGGGCGGACCGCTAGTTTTAAATATCTGTCAGATGCATAACATATAATTCCAGCTTTGTATCTGGAGTAAATAAGGTCTCATTTGACTTGCAACCTCGGTACCTTTAACTATGCTAGTGAACACGCTGGTGCAACGCATTTTGCAGTAACTGCTAAAGTCAGCGTTAATGTTATTGTCAAATTTGTTATAAACCTTAACTTTAAATACTACTATGGTGCAACCAAGACTAAGATTCAAAAGGCGAGGAAAGTCAAAGAAACGACACCAGTGCAATTTAATATTAGGCACCAGTACCGTTACGTTTATTACACGTTTATGATAAAATCTTTCCGTAATTTCTGTTTATGCAATGTACTTATATTTGTCTGTCTTTGATTGTGGTTCTGTATGTAATAGTGGTTTTATACGTAATTGTTGTTCTGTATGTACTTGTTGTTCTGTATGCAATTGTGGTTCTATATGTAATCGTTGTTATGTATAAAATTGTTGTTCTAGTTGTTTTATTCGATTTGTATATATATATTATATATGTATTTGTACGCGCGCGCACGCACAGGTATTGGGCGTGACGTCACTTGCCGGGTCCAACAGAATACCAGCGCTGGTAGTGTACAACCAGCAACATGCTGAGTTGGGGCCGGTTTTTGTGATAATGTACCTACTTATATTTGAAATATTTTGTTTAGCTTTAAATTACATTATCGCAAAATAAACTTTTCTGTATTTCTGTATTTTCTGTAAATCTAGATATTTTAGTTATCTATAATTACCCGTATCAATGATCCTATTGCCTATTATAGCTAGGTCATTCATCTCGTATCAAATTTAATATCAAAAAGAAGTCAGTCACCTCCAAATGACAGGAATTTGACTGTAAAATATCAGTAGCCGAGTCCAAGCCGAGACTAGTTTTATTTATTAGTGTTATTGCCAGTTGTATTTTTATTACTTTTTTACCATCTTCGTTCGTTACTGCAGGTTTAAATGGGCGATAATTAAATGGGTTTTTACCATGCACGCTCGGAAATAGGTTTTTTATTTGTTCGAACAGTGGGCACATTGCTGTTCATTATCCAACACATGATTTCCAACACGTCATGATTTGATAGGAAAAAAATTGTAGTTTGAATAAAAAATTGCATAATTATGAAGGGAATGGAAACACGTAATAATTAGGCCATTAAGTAGGTAGTTACTACGTTTTCAAACGATATTCCCTTATGTAATACATTATGTAAAACTGTTTTTATTTTTTTATTCACTTCTATGTGGCCATGGTATCAAAATTTAAATAAGGTTATTTTGTATTTAATGTGGTATTTTGACATTACGGTTAGTAGTAATTTTTAAACTTTCGCGATTTGAACACCATGTTTTAAACACACATGTCATGTTTTAGTGACAACTCTGCGATTTTTCAAGATCAAGTAAGGGTAGAAGAACAAAACACCCGCTCTTCTCGCCGGACTCACCCGCAGTGTTCAGTCAGCTCGTGACCACGGCCATTGCAACATGGTCGAAACGTCGAGCGAAAGGTATATATTTTTACCCAAATTAAATAATACGTGACAAGTCCCTATAAACATTTAAAACATTAGGGTTAGTGTCAGTAGATAGGGTGGATACCCCATAGTACTCAAATTTTATCAAAACGAATGAATTTTGTTCTATAATTATTTTTTATAACCTTTTTTTTTATAATAGGCCTTCGTTTGACCACCAACTCGCCTGATGTAATAAGCGATGATGCGTTCTATGGTGGAGCACGCTTGCCTAGAAGAAACCGATTCACTCGTAATTTGAAGACACCCAGATTGTAACTATCGGGGAACACCCATTCAAGTAGCACATTCCACAGACTAGCATTTCGCGGAAAAGTGGAATCAAAGCGCTTCAAAACGTTAGGATAGTTTTAACTTGGAAAAATAATGCTGAATATCCATCGATTTAGTAATAGTAAACGTCATTGTGAATATCATGGTAATTATGCAAGAAGCACTATGCGGGACTTTAGATTTCAAACACTGGTATATTAGGGACCCCGCTACGCTCGTGCTACAAATGCCACTCATCACTCATCGTTATATTTCTGTTGATTTGTAAATGTAAAGTAATGTACTTTTGTTTGCATGTCTATGTTTGAATAGACATTATACAATCATTATTAAAAAGTTGTTATCCTTCGCTGAGTTTGCTGTTTTCGTCGCGAACTCATCAGCTTTTCCAACGTTTCCATGTAAATTATCACAGGCCTTTACAAACGTTATTTTAGGGTCTGTTTTTACTATCTTTATTGTTAATGAAGTTAGTAGGTATGGTAAGTCAGGCACTAATCTATATGACAAAGGAGACATTCATCTCTTCGTGTATGTCCATTCTTACTTTTGATCCTGAAAAAATAACGGTGCAAGTAGGAGAGCGGGTAAAACCAGGGGGCGCTGCCAGTAATAACATGTGTGTTTGGTAATTTTATCAATAACTAGCGGTCCGCCCCGGCTCCGCACGGGTATAGTATATAGCCTATTAAAATAGCCTATATTAATCATAATGTAGCATTCAAATGGTGAAAGAATTTTTAAAATCGTCCAGTACTTTTTGAGCCAATTCGTTACAAACATACATACAAATCTTTCCTCTTTATAATATTATAGTATAGATTTAAGTGAAGGCACATAAATATAGAGAACAGGCTATGCCCCGCGGTTTCACCCGCGTTATATACCTCCTTGAAGCAACCTCATTGGTAGCGACTGCAACCTCCTTTGACTTAGATTTTTTTTTTCTATGATTTAATATGAATACTTTTGTCAATGTAGAGGTCAATAACATCGAGGTGTTATACAGGTCAAGTGAGTTTTGGCGCCAACATGAAAAAAAAATATGTCCCATATATTTTTCTCCATAAACTGATATTTTCGAGTGTTAATGCGTGATAATGGTGGATTATTATTTATTAAAAGTACGTGAAAGTGCTCGAGTGATATAACGCAGTTAAACATGTATTGTATTTTAGTGTTGCTTCCAAAGCTACATAGTAAAGTCTCCACTACTTTACTTGGGCAATACTACTCATGACACTAAAATACAGAAGACGAGGCGGTATGCTTGTACGTAGGTATTACCATTTTTACATTAGAGCAATTACAAAAATACGTAAAAATATACATTTGTTGTATGGGGAATCTAAGTACCTTTCGTTTTTTTTTTTTTACTTTTTGATATTTCTTAGTTTATTCGTAACAAAAACTCTGTAAAAAAACAACTGGCTATCAATTACGGTTCGAAAGATAGAGCCGTTTAAATGTAGGACGGACAGACAACGTAGGCTCAGTAATAGGATCCCGTTTTTACCCTTTGGGCACGGAACCCTAAAAAGCCGTTCCAATTGGCCAACCACTATTAAAACAATTACACACGTGACACCTAATAATAATGATTACCATCGCCATAATTACACATCGACCTTGCCATTGTGCCGATGATCGCCATACACCGCAGGCGGCATGCCGTGTATGGAACTATGGACCAAGGATTCATGTCTATGGCTCGATTAAATACTTTAATGTTTGTACCGACCAACTTATGAAACCTACAGGGTTAATTTTATTGATAACTAGTAGGCCGCCCCTGCTTCGCACGGGCGAAGCCGGGATATATAGCCTATGTCAACCGGGGATAGTGCAGCATCACAACAGTGAAAGAATTTTTCAAATCGGTTCAGTAGTTTCGGAGCCTATTCAATGCAAACAAACAAGCAAACAAACAAACAATCAAATCTTTCCTCTTTATAATATTAGTATAGACAACCTCTTGCGTGAAGCTTTACACGAAAGGAGGTAAGTATTTATGTTTGTTATGCGAACTAATTTTATTGATAACAACCTCTTGCGTGAAGCTTTACCTACACGAAAAGAGGTATATGGGATTAATGTATATGGCTCGATTAAATACTTTAATGTTTGTACCGACCAACTTATGAAAACTACAGGATTAATTTTATTGATAACAACCTCTTGCGTGAAGCTTTCCACGAAAGGAGGTGTATGTTTGTTATGCGTTTACTCCGCCAATTATGAATTAAAGCTACAACATGGGGTTCTTCAAAAGGCGAGTTAATAGAGTCCTTAAGGGTCGGCAACGTATTTGTGATGCCTCTAGTGTTATAAGTACCCATAAACGACGGTGAATGCTTACCATCAGGCAGCCCGTTTGCTTGTTTGCCACCTACGACATAAAAAAATACAATAGCCTAGTAACCTCCTTCGGATTAGTACCACCGATCCGTAGAACCCTGTAAAGCAACCTAGAAACATAGAACTGATTCTCTTTAAAAATCAAGTACTCAGAGCAAATAAAAATACAGAGACCCTACGGCGCACTGCCAAAGTGACGCCAAAATCACTTGCAAAACTACGTGAATTCCCTATAAATACATGACTTACGCACACATACGCATTCAAAACTACGTGAATTTCTTGTCAGAACGTCGTACTGAAAATATCCGTTTTAAAAAGAAACAATGACTTCTTGCAGTGTTAAAAACTGTAAAAACAACACAAAAGTAAATAAGAAGAAGGATGGAATATTTCCACATGTAAGTTTTTATATTATCAATTATTTTGATGAATTACACGACACAAACTTCGACTACGCACACATTTTTCAAAAAGTGGCTTCACTTTTAGTGATCGTGGTAGTCCCTCTGTATTTTTATTTGCTCTGAGCCTGATTCTCTTTATCAAGCAAGTATTCGAAGATCGATCGGTACGACCGACTTTAATATTAATGCATAGTTCCTCGTAGATACTACGCGGAAATGTTGAATTATTTATCAAAAAACACTATCAAGGAGGTTCATTTGTTTTGTATACAAACAACGTTTGTTCTTTAGTATCGATGCATCGGTAGAGTTCCCTTTTGTGAGTATTGATTCTTTTTTTTTGTAAAATTTTTCATGACCATGGCTACAAATTTCTATAGTCGTAATATTAAACAAGTTTATATAGTATTAAAAGGGTCAAACAAGTCAAAGTCACAGTCAGAGTCAAGCAAAGTAAGTCACGGTCAAGACAAACTCATGCCCCAGTAAAGTGGCGGAGGCTTCTATGGAGTTTTGGAAACAACACGAAAATACATGTTTCACCGCGTTATATCCCTGGCCCACACTTGAGCACGTTCACGAGCACTTAACAAATAATAATTCACCATTAGTACACATTGATAGCCCGTTGGTCCAGTTGGTAGTGAACCTACCTTCTGAGCTTGGGGGCGTGGGTTCGATTCCCACCTAGGACAAACATTTATGTGATGAACATTTGTGTTTGTTCTATATCTGGGTGTTAATATCTATTTAAGTATGTATTTAAAACTATATATGTATGTATCACATGCTTTTCTTAGTTTGGGGTCAGATGAACGTGTGTGAAAAATGTCCCGATTTTTTTTTTTTTTTTTATACCATAGGTGTGTATTTATTAACACTCGAAAATACACAAGTTTAGGAAAATAATACAGCCGACATGTTTTTTCCACGTTGGTGCCAAAACTCTCAGTATTTATACTATTACTAAAAGTCGCCAGTATTTTTAACCGACTAAAAAAAAGAGAGTTCTAAAATTGGGTTCTCAATTCGGATGGTTTTATGTTTGTTACCTCAAAACTCATTAACGTCATTTATCAACCGATTTGGAAAGTTCTGGAAGAATTTGATTTAGAGCTTATTATTCTAAATTAACATTTATATAGGCTACATTATTATCCTAGAAAAATTGGGCACGGTGCTGTAGGTTAGCAGGTGACACCGTTCACCGCAGGTGAACAGCAAATTTTTTTTTCGCGATTTCAGGGCTGGTCTCATAGTAAAAGTTGTTCATAATGATGAGTACAATTACCTTCTTTTGGCTTCGAGACTGTTCCCCTTACATCCTGTATATGTGTTTGTATACATAATTCCTAAGAGTAAACAATTTAATTTAAACAACCACAATTTAAAAAAAAAAAAAAAAAGTGCGAAGTAATCGACCACTAAGGATAGAAACTGCTGAAGTTTTAAGTTTCTTTCCATCTATTCTTGACGTTAAGCAACACCAAAACAGCTCTATCTCTTTACAATAAAGCTTAAAATCGTTCACTAAGTTACATCACCTGACCGTTTTTAGAAGCAAGCCATGTTTATATTTTATTCAGCATAGAAACCTTATAATTATAAAGTTAGAGACTATTTTGGCTCGTCATCTTATAGGGCACAATGAGGCTTTCAAGGTTCGGTCATTAATATCCATTATCATATTAATGTTCTAAAAGCACTTAGCTTGTGACGTCACAATGCAGGCTCTCTATTTATAAGAGACTATGATTAAGCTGGCTTGTCAGCTAAGTCGATAACCCTAATGTCAGAATTTTAGTGCTTCGTTTCATACCTGAGCTCAGACAAACAAGGGAGGTATCCTTTGACAAACAAGGGAGGTATCCTTTGACAAACAAGGGAGGTATCCTTTGACAAACAAGGGAGGTATCCTTTATCGTTTGTGTTCAAATGTCTCCGTGTTTCACCAAGTTTTTCCATTGCCTGTACCCAAAGGGAGGCCTATGTCCAGCAGTGGGTCAATCAGGACTGCCGACGATTCACATTCGAAATGAAAAGCAGAGTATTTAACTCGGGAAAACTAACTATTTCACACTCAAAAGTAAACATCTAGTGAAATAGGTTGCTTGGTAACTATTGATACTACGTGGTTTTCACACATTTTATTTATATTACACGGGAATAACTCACGTAAGATTAAGCCGAAAGCGACAAGTACAGTACGCAGAAAGTATTTGTCTATTCCTTTCAAATGTTAATGATGTTGTGAACCATACCAACCTGCCATTTTTATTATGGAAACTGACGCGATTTTCACATATTTGTTTTGGTTATACGAGATCTACTGACGTAAGTTTAAGCCGGTTTCTCCGGCTAATAGTGAGAGTGACGCAGCCGCGCGCGTGCATTCACCTTGAAAAAGACCGTCTCATGCGGTTGAAACTATAGTCGGAGTAACCGGCTTAATCTTACGTGAGTAATTCCCGTGTAATATAAATAAAATACTTGGTAGCTCTTGGTAAACAGTTTTTTTTTTGGGACTTATATAGCATTCTACATCTCTACATGGCAGTCCCATTGTATGTTCTAATCTAGAAGACTCAAAATTAATACAAAAAACACAGACAAAAAGGGTCGATTGTCACTTGAGGTGATTCACATATCAAAACAGCATGGCTGTGGCCGAATCAGGTTCAACCAGTAGCTTATTGAACTGACCCACATCTAGTCTGTTCAGATGGTAAGTCACCTAAAGTCTCCTCTCATGCTGGAGGCGGACACATTCCACTAGGTGGTATACATCTTCCTCCACCCCATATATAATAATATCATCACTTTTTTATATGTAAAGAGCGGTAAACAAGCTTGCGGTCCGCCTGATCCCTGATGGTAAGCTCAAACCGCCGCCTATGGACACCTGAGGGGTTAGAAAAGACCCACTTTATGTTAGCGTCACGCCTGCGGAAAGCAACGGAAAGGAGGAATTGTATGAAAATGACATTAGCTTAAGATAAAATATCTCAAGCTAATGTCATTGTCAATGTCATTTTCATACAATTTCATCTTTCCGCAGGCGTTAACGCTAGCAGAAAGTGGCTCTTGTCTAGACGCCTGCAACACTAGCGGTGTTGACGGTGCTTTGCCATCCCGGAGAGGTAGTTACCTATAGACACCCATTTTAAAAAGTTTCATGTTCCGCTCGGCGGAAAGACCTTCCAAACCTTGCAGGATTGCGGAAGAAAGTAGCGGAAAAATCGGACTGTGTGGGATTTGAGTTTTTGTTTTCCCTGTTGTTAAATGTTCTGTCCTTAATCTGTGGGCTGTAACAAGATAAACAGTTTTATATTCTAATAGCATTATCAGCTAAACTTGTACTATAAGTAACACCTATCAACAGTCCTTTGTCTATGCGACACCCCACTGAAGGCCAAAACAATTAGAACGACTTATTGTTATTTTATTGCATTTTGCAACATGAATATCCATCGTCAATCAGCGGTCAATAACGATTGTCAATAATAAACCAATTGCTATTCACGACTAACTTATCTAAAGAGTTGCATGAGCGAGCCACCATAGTATTTTGTGAATAAAGCTAATAGTCCTCCGAAGGCATTTTTTAGTTCTATCATTTGGCCATCTATACAGATATGTTGGTCGGTCTGTATGCGTTGAATGCAGATTTCCCAGTATCGGTGTCACCGATTTGTGCTAAGGACGACTCGTCTTCAAGATGCGGCGCGGTTGGTAGGACTTGTAAGTCACAGGACATGTCATGCTGTTTTCGTTTTTGTGGACCGAGTTTTTTTTCTATAACGTGTAACGCTCCGTCAAGCTCTAGTACTTTAGATAGCATTTTAGCAGTGTATTAGAGAGCTTATCTGCGTCTCTGTTTAGGCTGATTCCTAATAATTGCTCAAAATTATTGTTATGTCTCCAATCTACCAATAACGAATGAAAAACATACAATACAAAACAATTCTTTATTATTAACTCCATAGTTACAAGTCAAACTTCTCCAGTACACTTTCTACAACGATGTATATAAACTTAACATAACATAACATAAGTAAACTTACATATCGAATGACGATTATGTTAGTCACAAGGTGGCAACATACAGTATATTATAGTTTAGGTAGTTTAGGACACATCTTGATACCTTTAAGTAACAGGAGATGAAATTAAATAAGATCTTGCCATCAACGGTAACGTGTCTCTTCACACGCTCAGCAATTAGTCAAACTTTAAAAAAAATAGAATTGGCAAACAAGCGATGGCCCACCTGATGGTGAGTAGTCATCGCCACCTATGTAAACCTAATATATCCGGAGCATTATCAGTGCGTTGCAAGACTGTTCATCCTTCGATTGAAGCAGCCCAGATTATATTACGGAGACAAAACCCGTTTTATGGTAGTGGTAATTTTTTGTATCGTTTCACGTCCTAAAGTTTATTCATCTAATGTGGCAAGTCATGAATCTGTTTGAAGTATGGGCATTTCGGTTTTAGTGTCAATGTTTACTACCGTTATGGCAGCATAAGAGAGGAATATAACTTTACGGATCCAGTTTGGATGTCGTGGTGTGTTTTGCAACTGTTATAAGTGGGATTGGCTGTCAAAGTACCCGTTGTTGAGGGAAATTTGTCTAAATGATATTTTAGAATTACCTGTCCTGACTTACGGTGCTGAAACTTGAACACTTACTATTGGAGTGGTCCATGAGTTCAAGGTCGCTCTGCGGGCTATGGAGAGAGCTATGCTCGGCGTTTCTCTGAAGGATCGTATCCGGAACGAAGATATTCGCCAGAGAACCAAAGTCATCGACATAGCTCAGTGTATTAGCAAGCTGAAGTGGCAGTGGGCCGTTTATATCTGTCGCAGAACAGATAAACGTTGGGGTAGACGTGTTCTAGGAGACCACGAATCATCAAACGTGGCGTAGGACGCCCTGAGACTCGTTGGAGTGATTATATACGTAAGACATAGGGCAGTAGCTGGAAGAGAAAAGTCAAAGATCGGGTTGAGTGGCGTGCCTTGGGAGAGGCCTATTTCCAGCATTGGACTAGTATAGGCAGATTATGAGGAATTTATGACCTCTCTGGACATTTGGTATTTTAATGAAAACTTGTACTAGTATATAAAGTTTTATGATTATTAATTGAATATTTACTGTTGTAAGGTTGTGGAATGAGCTCCCGATATTCGGCGCAGTTACATGCACCATGTTCACGGGAAGACTGAAGAATGCGGGTGGTTGGTCGAACAGTTAAAAATAATATATCCCGTAAATAATTATAATAACTTTAGTGAACAACCGAGATAGTTTAAAACAGTGTTATACTAGTATATTTTTACGCGTCTGATTTGGATGAAACTTGGTAAGTAAGCACCTGTTTATTTAATTGGTAACATGAATACATAATATTTAGAGGTGGTGGTTTATGTTACATGGCGCATGTAACTGCGCCGAAATATCGGGAGCTCAATCCAAAACCATATCACGGTAAATATCCAGTTATTAATCATATAACTGTAATGAAAACCGCGATAGTTTAAAACAATGTACTAAAATTTTGTTAAAAAATAACTACATTTTATTTATGTTACACGGGAATTACTCACGTAAGATTAAGCCGGTTACTCCGACTATACCGAAAGTCGAAAGCCGAAGGCCGTCTAATGCGGTTGAAACTATAGTCGGAGTAACCGGCTTAATCTTACGTGAGTAATTCCCGTGTAACATAAATAAAATGTGTGAAAACCACGTCAGTTTCAATAATAAAAAATAACTAATTCGTTTGGATGTCCAAGTTCGCCTCAAATTTTTATATATATTTTTTGTTATTAAAGGCAGTCAGGTTACTAGTTAAAATTAATATTATGCTATAAAATAGCTTACAAATATTTAAATTCTCAATAAATACAGTTTCATAGGCTATTTATTACGACGATATAATATACGCTGTTGTTAGACCAGCTCTAAGGTCAACTCGTCGCGATGACTTGCCGATGACCTTCCGAAGGTGTTATTGACCTTTATATCACTTATATACAACCTTGTCACAGTTTACTTGTGTACTGTAACCTACTTTGTTGAAAGATGATTCTTTAATAGTCAGATGGTTACTTAATAGCTTTAATAGTTATGATTATTCTGCGTTCTTATCCACACAAAAAGCGAAACCGTTTCCTATCCCTTTACGTACCATATTTATTATCTGTTTTTTTTTAAATGTAATATAGATTACACAAGAGGATAGAGTTAATCTATACTATTATATAACACAATCATACTAATATTATAAATGTGAAAAGTTTGTTGGTTTGTTTGTTCCTCTTTCACGCAGACACAGAGCAACGGATCGACCTGATTTTTTGCATGGGTATAATTCAAGGGCTGAAGAGTGACATAATTTATGCTACTTTTTATCATCATCATCATTACCATTTTTCATCACTACGTGGGTATACCATAGCCAAAATCTTTGATTATACATAACTAGCGACCCGCCCGCCCGGCTTCGCACGGGTGTAATTTACGTGGGAAGCCGGGGCGGGTCGCTAGTTATATATATAAACTTTCCTTGAAAATGTATCTAACTGATGGTGAAAACCGCAACAAAATCCGTTGCGTGGTTTAGGAGGAGTTAGCGGCCATACAGACATACAGACAGACAGACAGACGCGGAAAGCGACTTCAATTTATACTATGTAGAGATAGAGATACGGTATACTCAAAGCCACAACTAAATATCAAATTTCAGATAGATACATACAAATATTTTGGACATACATAGTATGTATATATAGTATGAAATAATTAATCTTTTTTGTTTGTAATTTAAATTTAAATTAGTAGTTATTTTGTTTAGATTAGATTTAAGTTTTAGCTTTTAGTTATTAAGTTAAGTTTTCGTTAAATTTTCTGTTTAACAAGTTTTTTTTATAAGTCGATTAAATTATCAACTTTCAAAATAAGGACTCATCATCATCATCATCATCAGCAGCCATTAAACGTCCACTGCTGGACAAAGGTCTCCCTCCTAAAGAGGGGTGTTGCCATAATTCCCACGCTTGGCAGGCGGCTTGGGGATCGCAGTACGTTCACCGTGTACTAATAGGACGCTGCTGTCCATCATCCGGTGGTTCTGGTCGCAGTTTTAGGACAAATAAGGACTAAATAAATATATATACTTGTATGAAATAATTGGAAACATATTTTATGAAAAATAACAAAAATTCACGCGTCACGAAGAATTTATGTTTTGAATTCCTAGCGCAGATCTTACAACGCATTGCATATTTTTCTTTTGTATTGAAGACTTTATAATCATATTCAATACCATTTTAAAGTCTCCGGTACAATAATAATGACATCATCATAATGTGACATTTCGTGTCATAATAATAGATCTCTTGGGCTCTAACTAATATGGTATCAGCTGTGAGAGCCAGTAGAAAATTTGACTTTTTTTTTTTCGTTTTTTACCTCGTTCATAATAAAAAAAAAAATTTTTTTTTATGCCATAGGTGGCAAACAAGCAGACGGGCTGCCTGATGGAAAGCAGTCACCGTTGCCTATGGATACTTGTAACATCCGAGGCATCACAAATACGTTGCCGACCCTTAAGAACTCGATTAACTCGCCTTTTGAAGAACCCCTTGTTGTAGCTTCTCGGAAACACCGTAGAAGGTAGCTCATTCCACATTTTGCAGGTATGAGGCAAGAAGGATCGTGTGAAACGCACAGTGTGCGATTTCCACTGATCTATTATGTGTGGATGAGCCTTCAGACGGTGGCGGCTAGTGCAGTGCTTTTAACGGGTGATAATCCTATTTTGAAATATAATAAAAAAATACATGTTTTTTTTCGCCTTTAGGGCAGTTAATGCCCTTAAGACCATACCGCCTCGTCATCCGTATCTAAGAAATGAAAAGCATGTTTTGTTAATTTCGTGAAATTACTTGGATATAAGATTGATACAGAATGGGCATGATTGGCGAAAGGAGGATGCTAACAAATCGAACAGTCCAATAGCCAATCCATTTTCATCATATCGCGACGGAACGCTAAACTGTGACAGATTGTCAATGTCAGCGCAAGGCCGTCAGCTGGACGTCTAATTAGTTTGACACACGTCTACCTGTCATGTCGGTTCCACTTGTTATGTGAATAAAACGTAAATAATCGGTAAAATGCTACCTTGGGAGTTTTGGCGCCAACGTAAAAAACATGTCATCATCATCATCATCAGCCAGAAGACGTCCACTGCTGAACGTAGGCCTCCCCCTTTAACCTCTACACTGAACGACAGCCTGCCTTTTGCATCCACTGGATGCCAGCGACTCTCACTATGTCGTCGGTCCATCTAGTGGGAGGCCTACCTACGCTGCGTCTTCCGGTTCGTGGTCTCCACTCAAGAACCTTTCTTCCCCATCGGTTATCGGTTCTTCGAGCGATGTGGCCTGCCCATTGCCACTTCAACTTGCAAATTTTAACAGCTATGTCGGTGACTCTGGTTCTTTGGCGAATATCCACGTTTCGGATTTTATCGCGCAAAGAAACTCCGAGCATAGCTCTCTCCATTGCCCGCTGAGTGACTCTGAGTTTTTCCAAAAGGCCAACAGTTAAGGACCACGTCTCAGTACCATATGTCATCACTGGCAACACACACTGGTCACTGGTCGTCTTGATGCACTGTGGTATCTTGGACGAGAAGATGTCACGCAATTTCCCGAACGCTGCCCATCCGAGTTGGATTCTTCGGGCGACCTCTTTGCTTAAGTTGGACTTACCTAACTGAACAATCTGTCCAAGATAGGTGTAATGGTCAACAACTTCTAGAGATAAAAAACATGTCGTCTCATTGTATTATTTTCTTGTGTATATTTAGTGTTAATGCGTAATAATGGTGGATTATTATATGGACTATAGATATTTCTATTTGATAGAATCAAAATGCCAGTGACAAAGGTAGATAAATAACTCAAATATATACCAAACATTGCCATTCAATGGTGATGCTGCCAGCATGCTGGGTATGCTGCCAACTGGTAGTGGGCTTTAACTGGTACTGGTAGTGGGCTGCTGCTGACGGAGTCGTATAGACGGTGGATAAAAATTGCCACCTAATGTTTTATTTTAATTTTTAATTAATTGTTATACTTAATACTATGTGTATTTTTGATATGGACCTAGTGTCCGAAATAAAGATTTTTATTATTATTTAATATTTATTATTTAAATAAAACATTTTCACCATGGGTAAAATCGTCCATGACTTTGTTTGCTCATTATAAAAAAAAAAAAAATTACGTAACAAATTAACTTTTACAAGATTTAAATTAACTTAAATACTACTAAGTCCATCTTTTTTGTTTTTTTATTACTATTATATAATATGTATAATTAAATATTCCCTTTTTCCCTTTCTCCTTTACCTCACTTTAATACTTTCTCGTAAATTAATAGTTTGAGTAAAACAAAACAACCGAGCTAGTGTAGGGTAGTAGCTAGGGCAGAGCCCGACAGAGGGCTTGACGTTTGGATTGTGTTTTAGATCTTTAACGATGCTTCAACGGTCTATTGTCTATGGGCAATTGGACAGTCTAACTGTTTCTGGATAAGATAGAAGATAGTTAGTAATACCCTGTTAGTTTGTATTTTATTTAGTTATTTAAAAAAATTACATGAGTAAAATACTTACAATATTGACTTAATTTTTCCACAGCCGAAGATTCCAGATCTAGAACAAAGAAAAATTCAATTTAGACAAAATTTCAATAAAACGCGAAATTGTGATTATGTATGTCACTTTATTATATTGGGTTATGCAGAAAGGGTGTAAGCCGAAAGTGTTAGATTAGGCACCCTTCATTATGAACACTTTTACTATGGGAGAAACTCTGAAATCGCGAAAAAATATCAGCTGTTCCATAGAAAACGGTCATTCGCACTCGACAAAATGTATGGAACAGCTGATATGTTTTTTGCGATTTCGGAGTTGCTCTCACAGTGAAAGTTGTTGGTGAAATGGATACTGTTGGGCCCTTTCTGTTTAGTACACCCTTTCCGCGAAACCCAGTATAACAGCAGATATTTTTTTCGCAATTTCAGGGTTCATCTCGTAATAAAAGTTGTTTATAATCTCTACATAGTATAAATTGAAGTCGCTTTCCGCGTCTGTCTGTCTGTCTGTATGTCTGTATAGCCGCTAACTCCTCCTAAACCACGCAACGGATTTTCATGCGGTTTTCACCATCAGTTAGATACATTTTCACGGAAGGTTTATATATATAACTAGCGACCCGCCCCGGCTTTGCACGTAAATTACACCCGTGCGAAGCCGGGCGGGCGGGTCGCTAGTAATTTTATAATTATGAATATAACGGACCCCTTTTGGCTTAGTACACCATTTCCTCGTAACCATGTACTATTGAAACAGTATTAAATCTCCAGCGGTCCAGTCGCTAAGCGAGTACGTAACTACGTACGCCATGTACCACCACGCTCCTCGAAGCGTGGACACTGATTGATCATAATAAATATTCATGGCTCTCCATGACAACCGCCGACATAGCCATATTACCATAGCTGTTTTATGGAATCAATGCAGCGTAGGTACAGACAGTGACTGAGTTTCATTCCACCATTTCATTGAGTTTGACCAAAATACTGTAGTGTTTCTGGTTCAAAGCATAAACATAATTTATGTCAGTAATATAACGAAATTCACTCTCAAACTTTCCCGTCGAGAGGATTACAAAAAACTACTTTTGTAAATTGCAGGTAATAAGTTGATATGTTGAGTTATTCACCAATTTGAAGCCGTAATTTTCAATAAAAAATACAGATCTTTTTATTAAAGAACTAGCGGTCCGCCCCAGTTTCGCACGGGTATAGATTATAGCCTATGTCACCCGGGGATAGTGTAGCTTCCCGTCAGTGAAAGAATTTTTCATATCGGTTCAGTAGTTTCGGAGCCTATTCAATGCAAACAAACAAACAAACAATCAGATATTTTCTCTTTATAATATTAGTATAGATAAAAAAATCTATAGATCTTTATATTTGATATAATCAAAATGCCAGTGACAACGGTAGATAAATAACACAAATATATACCAAACATTGGCATTCAGCGTGGTAATGCCGCCAGCATGCTGGGTATGCTGCCAACTGATAGTGGGCTCGAGCATTTGGATTGTCTGTAGACATTCAAAGGTCTATGGGCAGTATAACTATATTTTGTAGGGTCCATGTTAGCTTGTATTTTATTTAGTTAATAAAGGCACTTTGCCCTATTTATAACAAGACTATTGTCACGTGATCAAAATAATTTTTTTTATAATAAATAGTTGTTAATTTTTACTGGCAAATTCCGGTATTTACCAAACAAAATAGTTAACGAGTTTTTGGCACCAACGTGAAAAAAACATGTCACTTCATTGTAATATTTTCCTAAACATCTGTTATTTCGAGTGTTAATGTGTGATAATGGTGGATTATTGTTCATTTAGTGTGTGTGAACGTGCTCGATTCAAGTGTGGAAAAGTGATATAACGCGGTGAAATAAGTATTTTCGAGATGATTTCAAGACTCCATAGAAATTTCTTATAAAGCCTCTACCACTTTACTGGGGCATGACTTGACCATGACTTACTTTGCGTGGCTCTAACTTATTTGATAATACTTAATAAAAGTTAATATTTAAAACTTGGCATTGGCAAATGCACAAGAAGTGCGACGCCAAAATCCTTACAGATGAAGGGTTAAACAACCTCAACTACTTGGCTCAAAACACAAATACACTTGTTTAAAAAAAATTGGATTAAGAACCTCCCCTCTTCTTTTGAAACCAGTTAAACCCTACAAACAATAAAGTTAATATATTTATTAAAATTATCACCTACAGCACTGTTTTTGCCCACCCTACTAAAATATATATGGGATGTACAACAAAATATTTAAATATGATCTTTTTTCTCTCCTTCTATATTATTCTTCATTTACGGTATTTTAATGTTTGAGTGTATCTAACTAACCGTGTATTTCATGTGACCTTGTCCTTGTGAATTTCCAGAACAAAGTTAAAATAAATGACCGATTTGTAACGCTTCAGCGACATGTGTGACAAGGCTGTTTACTAAAAGTATTTGTCATTTTAAAATATTATGTAAATAAAAAAATGTGTTACATATCATATTATTTACAATATTTTTCTTCAAACCTGTTTCTTTGGCGAATCTCTGTTGGATTTTCGCTTCGCAGATGAAATTCCGCAAAGTAACGACTAATAAAATTCTATCAAATATTTTTCTTGGCGATGGTGTTGAGAAATAATTTTTTTTGTTGGACATCTTCGCCAAAATATATAGCCAAGCGTTTTTAGCTGCCCCTTTACAAGTTTTCGAAAAATCTCTTTATCGCCCTTGAGTTAAAAGTTCTAAAAAGAGATTTTACATTCGTGATGAACCTTTATCACTGACGTCTCCTTACATAGGAACTCAAGTTGAACAGTTTTATGCAAACTGCGCATATTGTAACGTCGAGGAAGGTAACAATTGCATCATTTAGTACATTTACAGTACACGTGTCGCTCGGACTGATTTCATTATAGAATCAAGGAAGCTTGTGGAGTGTTGTGTTGTAGTACTTAAGTTGGTAATATTATTGTTTACAAACAGTAATCTATTTATATCTATGCAGGTTTACTGGTAATAAGTTAGGACCCTCTCAAGGGCGGCTTCAAAACGTATAAACAAACAACTTTTGTTTTCTACGAATTATCAAAATTTGTGGGAAAAAAGTCAGCTGTTTCATACATTTTGTCAGGGATGTTTTTTTTTGTATAAAACGGCAGATTTTTATTTTATTGAAATTTGATCTTTATTTTTTACTTTTTATATACAGATTTACATACATACTTTTCCTAAACTTATTTCATATCCCACTTCTGAATACAGACGTCTCTTTCGTAGTGTGCCTTTTTCAAAGTAAATACGAACATTTCGCGTAAATAGTGTTTACCAAAACACATTTATCGACATTTCCAATCCGTAACATGACAAAGCGGATCTATCCCGATTGCCGATAGATTTACTCTCATAGGGAAACTTTTCCCATCACTCGTGGAGTGCTCAAACACCATACACGTCAAAATGGGGGCTATTAATACCAAACAGTACGGATAACTCAGTTTACCTAGATATTACAAAGTTTCAATATTATCATTGTAAGAAATTAACTTTTTTAACTACAATTATTACATCATCATCATCATCACAGCTTTTAGAAAGTTGTCACATTTTGTTAGTGAACCGAATAATAAAAAAAATAAAACAGAAGACACTTTATTTATGTTACACGGGAATTACTCACGTAAGATTAAGCCGGATACTCCGTCCCGTGTAACATAAATAAAATGTGTGAAAACCACGTCAGTTTCAATAATAAAACAGAAGACGTCTACTGCTGAACATAGGCTTCCCTCTTTAACCTCCACACTGAACGACAGCCTGCCTTTTGCATCCACTGGATGCCCGCGACTCTCACAATGTCGTCGGTCCATCTATAAACAATTATTACATGACTTCATCAAAACAAAACTCGCGTGAGGATTTGTTATAAATTATTAAAAAAACGGCTTACACCGTTATTTTTATCGGTCGAGAATCGACTGGTTTTAGAGCCATTAGAGCTCCTTCGTCAGGGAATTCGCGCGCTCCCGGAGACGGCCGCCCGCGCACTAATCATAACGTGAGTGTAAGCCATTTTACAGAGATATTATTGAAAACGGGATATTTACCATAATAAGGTTGAACTGAAACGTAATATTTTTTTTTTGTTTACTAATAACCTATCAAATATCCCACCCCTGACCGTTCCCGGCGCAAAGGTACCCAAAACACTCGCTGCGTTACCGCGTTGGATGGCAATGGCCAACCTTTGCACCAGGAACGAGCCGGAGCGGGAGTCACCACACTTTTCCTTGAGCCTGTGCCCTATCTCCGAAATGAGCTTCTTGGCCTCAGTCCCCCAACAACCCATGGTCTCCACGGCAACGGGCACAAAATTGTAAAGCGGCTCCAACGCTGCGTACTTTTCCCTCTTTTTATCAGCGGCATATTCCGCCGCTGCTGACGGTGAGCGGACGGTGCGACTCAGGTGGCTGGCGGCGACAGTGCTGACGCAAGTAGCATCCCATATCAGGCACTTCCCGTTTTTCCAAGGCACGAGAGTCAGCCCATCCGGCCTCTTCCCATCAGACCTGCAGAGCCCTGGAGGCTCCAGCGCGCAGGGGCGTTTGCCGACACAAAGGCTCTCCGGACTATGTCATTGAGTGCATGGTGACGCGGAAACCTCCCTGGGCAACGACGACAACCCAGTGCATGATAGCCATCGGCCTCCACCATGGAACCGCGGGTGCATCTGTAGGGTTCACACACCTTGCAGCCCAGGCGAAGGGCCACCGCCACACGCAAAGAGTCGTCGTCCAGTAAGGTGCCCAGGTGAGGAAAAGGTAGCGCGGGCAACCATGCCCCGGATTCTGGCTGCGACACAGCCAGGAGTCTAGCCATATCTGCTCCAGTAGCACGTGCCAACAAAAGTCCTTGGATCCGCTTAGCCCCGACATCATCCCACGCCCGCTGAACCTTGACCGCCTTTGGGCTCGTCGTACCCGAGTTGAGGGCCACCCAAGCTGACAAAGCATCCGACACATAGGGAATGCTGTCCCCGTCACCATTGGAGCGAAGAATGGTAGCGACGAGGTCCGCAACCCCATGTGCCGATGCCAAAAAAGCCGGCAAGCCAACTTCACGAGCGCATCGCACCCCAAGACCCCCATACCGAATCGGAAGAGCAGCCTGAGACCACTGAGACTCTTCAAAGGAGACGTTCAGGACGGACTCGACCACCGATTTTAGGGCTTCGTCAAAAGAAGATACCTGTTCTGGACAATTCCAGGTAGGGGTAGTCCGTAGCAGGTATGTGTTTTTTGGTAGGGCAAAGCACATATTTTGAGACGATCCTGGGTGGTAAGGAGAAGCTGAGTACGAGATGTGATGGCCTTCAGGAACTGCATCCAAAAAAATAGGAGACCCTAAGAGGTAAAAATCTGAAGTCGAAAGTTCCCTAAGGCCGGGTAAAATAGCACTGAAACGAGTAAAGTGTGTACGAGCCTCACAACTACAGGGGAAAAATTCACATTAAGTGGGATTCACCTCCGGGCCCAGATCTTTGAGACGAGGAATAAGGGTCTCTAGATCCTGAAATACGTCTTCCGGTTTACCTCCGATGGTACCATCGTAGAGATACCAGATGTTCAAGGGAGATTTGAGCTCAAGAATGATCTTGTGGATGGCCAAGCTAAAGACGAGTGGGCCGAGTGGATCCCCCTGCTGGGCTCCCACTTGAGAAGGAATGAGGTTATTACTAAAGATGAGCTTAGGTGGAGAATGATAAATTAACCGTTAAATAGTTTAGTAAGGTTACACAATATTTAGTAGGTAACAGACGATCCATTTAAAAGCCTATAAAATGGCCAGTTTACGGCTACTCCCAGCTAATTGAAAAGCCAAGATTTACAAGTATCTCCAAGTAATATTGAACCGGACCCCAGAGGGCACTCGTTATTTAGAGGTGCTCGATGAGTGTCGTTTTTCGTCCAAATTGGGCGCCAAGCCTCTTCAGGGCCCTTATTGGCGACATAAACTATGGTGTATTTATGAAGGCACAGTAATTATTGGGATTCGTATTGCGACTTTTTTATTTGTTAGATCGTTGAAATGAAATCAAGAAACAGATTTTTGTACGGAATTCACGGTTTGTATTCAAGAAAACTATACAAACATCCGGATTAGCAAGTTGAAGTGGAAGTGGGCAGGGCACATCATGCAGAACAGATGGCCGATGGGGCTGAAAGGTTCTGGAATGGAGATCACGGACCGGTAAGCGCAGCGTAGGACGTACACCCACAAGATGGACAGACGATCTAAAATAGACCGCAGCGCAGGGAAACACTGGATGCAGGCCGCTTCCAACCAGCCCGTTTGGCCTCTGTTCAAAGCGAAAACTATAATGTGGTATAAGAAACCGATTATGCATTATAATTATTTAGAATAACATTCCAATATTATTATTTGAACTGCTAGTCTGTAGAATTTTTGCCTGAATGGGTGTTCCCCGATAGGCACAATCTGGGTGTCTTCAAGACGAGAGAGAATAGGTTTCTTCTAGGCAAGTGTGTTCCATTGTAGACCGCATCATCGCTTAACATCAGGCGAGATGGCGGTCAAACGCAAGCCTATTAGTTAATATTAGTATATTATTAAAAATAAAATAAACTTTGTAAAGATATCAAGCAATTTTATGTTGAGATATTATAGGATTGCGGAGAAGCTATAAAAATCCACAAATAAAACAAATCAACAAAAAAATAATTGCTTTAATATATTTGCAATATCCCTAGTAAACAATAATACCCATTGAGTATAAATTGTATTTTTTTTTATTCAAGATAAAAGAGCCGGTGACTTTTTTATACTTCGATGGCAGGCGATCTTCAAACGAGATTTTCTTGAAAAATTGCTAAGAACACTCAATCAAGTCACCTTTAAAAAAATCGTTTTGGTCGTTTGAAAGCTACGATGCCATAGACAGAAAAACAGATAAATAGACACACACATACACAATTATACAGATATACACGTTCATGGTCATCACATCATAAGCTAGTAAACGTTCACTGCTGAACAAAGACCTTCCTCTTAGAGAGGAGTGATGCCACAAACCCCTTGGCCGCGCTTGGCAGGCGGCTTGGGGATCTCAGTACGTTAAACATGTATAGCTCCTCTTTTTGCGTCAGGGGTTAAAATATTGCATTAAAGCAAATGTGCGATGAAGAAAGTTTTGGCTCCGAAGAGGGCTCTTAAGATACACGTGTTGGGCTTGGTGTGGGGTAACACGCGTATGTTAAGAGCCCGCTTTTCGTGGCTTCGCCGTGTAGCAGCATTCATAGGCGAATTTGTAAATTAATTTAATATTTATTGTAAATCAATTCTGTTTCGCATTCAGCTGGTTTCAATCAAATTGCTTTGCTACTCAATAATGTTCAATTAATAACGAGTAAGATGGTTTCCCAATAATTATTATGGTTTGTGTACTGTGTACCTAATTTTTGATTATTAACTAACTTCAAAGGGAGGGAAAGGAGAAAAGGAGGTTCTCAATGGTAGATCTCCCATATAGGCGTTTTTATACTCAGTTGAAGAAGTGGTTGGTAAGGAGGAAGTAGTGCTGAAGGAGTGCTTCTATGAAGTGGAAGAATTCCTAAACAAAATAGCATGTCGTTTTTATTATTATGATTCTTTTTGTCTTCTCATGACTTTTATTCTTTGTTGACAAAATTAATTAATACATTTAGGCATACATTTATAGTGAAATAAATTCATGTAATTCTTTTGACATAAATCTTCTAAATCTGCGTGCTTCATCTTCGACCACATCGTCGCTTACCAACAGGCGAGTTTGTGGTCAAAGGTGGATTTATTCGCGTGAAAAATCTCTATTTTGCAAGTCCTTAGGTCTATTAATGGACATAGGCATTTATTATTTTATGACTTTGCATCCATTGGCAAATTAAATTTAAAAAAAAAGCTTTGAATTCGACTAGTTTTTTTGGGTGTTTTCGCCGATTGTGAACCGATTTTAGATGGATAAACTCTTTATTATTCATACCATAAATTACATATCCACTATAAAATAGCTTAAAAAACTAGTGCAACAATCCGCGGCCTTATTGCTAAGAGCGATCTCTTCCAGGCAACAAGCTGCGCATTATATTGAGTTAGCACCGGCTTGTAGCAGAAACTATTATTTTATTATTTTTAACTCGTAATGTCTATTCATCGTTTGTTTCTGCCATAAATAAATATTTTTCTTTCATTCATTATAAATTAACTTGATAGTGACCACAGAAAAGAGAAGATTTTTTTTCTGTGGTAGCACTGCAGTGCAAGTACCGTTCTTTATCGATCATCAAATTTGACAGTTGAGGTCGTCAAATTCGATAAAATGCAATTTTTTCAGTACTGGCTGTGATCGATTCTATGGCATTTTAGCGAATTTGACGATCGGGAAGACGCAGCGTAGGGAGGCCTCCCACTAGATGGACCGACGACATTGTGAGAGTCGCGAGCATCCAGTGGATGCAAAAGGCAGGCTGTCGTTCAGTGTGGAGGTTAATGGGGGAGGCCTATGTTCAGCAGTGGACGTCTTCTGGCTGATGATGATGAAAAAATGGTACTTGAAATGCTGATAGTGACTCATACTTCATCGCGTCTTCTGCTGCCTCCGCCGCGGGACGGATCCCTTTCAATTGGCCCGATTATGTTTGAGACAAAATATAACTAACTAATGATATAACGTTAAAACTTTCCGAATTAACTCCTGTCTACTGATTAACACTTCAAGGGGACCTAATTAACGCGATGCTGAAGATTACAAAGTGCTTAATTTTCGTGTCTGACTTCTTACTTTGTTCTGCTTGGTGAAACCTGAGAGATGAACGCTTTAAGTTATCAACCGACTGCCAAACAAAGAGGTTCTTATTTTGTTGTATTTCTTTTGTGTGTCTCTTAGGAGATATCTCCGCCAATTGCAAGTCGATTTCGCTGAAGTATACAGGGTGTAAGGGGAACACTCCCGAAGCCAAAAGAAGGTAATTGTACTCATCATTATGAACAACTTTTATTATGGGACCAGGGGCCTTACGGACAACAGCTCATTACGGCACCTAATCCGCTCAGTTGGAAAATCACGCGAACGTGAACCTTATCGCGCCCAGATACGGTTTGCGGTCGCGTGATTTTCCAACTGAGCGGTTAGGTGCCGCAATTAGCTGTTGTCCGTAAAGCCCTGGACCTGAAATCGCGAAAAAAATATTAGCTGTTCTAAAGAAAACGGTCATTGACACTCGACAAAATGTATGGAACAGCTGATTTTTTTTCGCGATTTCATCTTTTTTTGGCTTCGAGAGTGTTCTCCTTACACCCTGTATAGGGCAAGGCTATAGGCAGGGGGGAGGGGGTTCAAAACCCCTAAAAACGGTGAAGAAAACCATCGCGAGGAAACCGATATGTCCAGGAACCTCAGTAAAAACCTCAAAAAACGGAAGACATTTACTAATATGCACTGGGCCAGCATGGTGTATTAGGACCCATCCTTTTACTGAGAGAAGGCTAGTGTTTCAGCAGTGAGAACATGAAATTCTGATAAGGAAGGAAGCACTTGAAGTTATGAATAGATGCCTAGAAACAATCCACATAAATAGTTCGTATTGTACAGGCATACCTTAGACAGTTGGCACGTAGCCAATGCGCGATTGATTGCTATGCGGGTGACATGATGGCATTGTTCGCAGGTTCTTGTTCTGCCTAGGACTGGGTCATGGATATGGCTTGATAATCATGCTGACCGGTACCTACCAAAACTTCCAATGATTTTATGTTAACCAATAAAAACGGCTGCTATTTTTTACCCACGACCGACGGGAGAAGGTATATTCATTTGGAGTAAGAAATTCTGTGTTACTGTGTATATATTATGTTACCATTTCCCTCTAAACGGTTGGAAAAATTTGAAAACAGATTTCATTGCGGTAGTTATTAACCAAAAATTGGTTATTAACTGCCGTTACTAACTTTCTTTCAGAGCGCCTGGTTAATGCTACGCGTGACCAAAATGCTGGCGTGTTTCTGGCTCAACGCATAAGCATTGCTACTCAGCGTGGTACTCCTAACTTCGGAGTCCCGCAGGGCAGTGTAGTGGGCCCTCTTCTATTTATAGGATATATCAATGACTTACCTAAAGCAATAGACCATCCTACGACTCTCTTCGCAGATGACAGCACAATTACTATTAATTGTAAAAATAAAAACACCTACGAATCAGAAATAAATGATAGTTTAAAATCAATCATTCAATGGCTAGATGACAATAACCTAAAAATAAATTTAGACAAAACGAACATCATCCACTTTCGGCAGCGTACAGTACGTGATAATATAGTTTTGCAATATAATGGTAGAGTCATACAGGAAGTGGACTCAACTAAATTTCTTGGATTGACAATCGATAGTAAACTAAATTGGAAAGCACACATAGATACATTAACTAAACGAATGGGCTCGACGGCATACGCATTATTTAAATTATCATTAGTTATTAATCAAGAAGCTCTAATAACTGCATATTATGGCATGGCAGTATCTATTCTACGATACGGCATTATATTCTGGGGGAACTCTACTGACAAAAGAATTGCTTTCAAAGCCCAAAAGAGGTGCGTCAGGGCAATGTTTCATCTTCATAAGACTGATAGCTGTAAACCATACTTTTTAAAACACAGGATTCTGACATTACCATCTCTATACATATTAGAAATAGCAACTTTTGTAAAATCAAATCAACATCTCTTTGGTAGTTGGACTGATGCTGGTATTCGAACTCGCACACAGGCCGAGATGAAACTCTGCCCACGTACGGCCAAAACTGCACTCATGCAAAAAAGTGTATTCTGTATGGCTCCTTTAATATATACTAAAATTCCTAAAATTATCAGAGAATTAAATATTGGAATGTTTAAAAATAAACTTAAAATTTTATTAGCACAAAAAAGCTATTATGAAATTTCAGAATTCCTTAATGATAAAAATGTTTTGATATGTAATGTAGACTAAATAATTGACAGGTACTAGGAAAAGATAAAATGATAATAATAGCTTATATAGGTAGTAATAAACATCTAATTAGGGTATAAAATACAACCAAACCAAAATATGATTCTAACAATATTCTAACTTAGACATAATTTCGTTATTTTTTTTAACTTTAACAAAAACTAATAATAATATATAAAAAACTAACATTTGTACGCTGTAACAGGCAAGGACATGAGATACGTCTCCATTATTACGACCATGTATGCTACTTTATATGTATGTGTACCTACCATGTTCTGACAAATAAATATTTTGAATTTGAATTTGAATTTGTAATGCCGCCAGCATGCTGGGTACGCTGCGAACTGGTAGTGAGTTTGAGCATTTGGATTATCTTTAGACCTTCAACGGTCTATGGGCAGTCTAACTGTATTTGTAGTGTTAGTTTTAGCTTGTATTTTGTTTAGTTAATAAAGGCACTTGCCCTATAAAAAAAATATTGTTAGTTTGAGCTGTTTGAAAGATAAAAGCAAGTAAACTATATTAAAAAATTAAGCCAGTTTTCATCGGAAACATTTCGAGGATTTGGACCTGGGTATGTCCTAAAACTGCGACAAGAACCACCGGAGGATGGGCAGCAGCGTCCTGTTAGTACACGGTGAACATACTGCGATCCCCAAGCCGCCTGACAAGCGTGGGGATTATAGCTCCTTCAAGAGGGAGGCCTTTTTCAGCAGTGGACATTTAATGGCTGAAGGTGATGATGATGATGTTGAGATTTCGAGGAGTGTGCGTCGGATCTGCATGACCTCATTCCCTGCTGCCCATTTATCTATCGGAAGGCCAGAGTGGGCACGAAAAGTCGTCACCGTTTCATGGCTGATATTCCGAAATACCCCGAACGAAGCACTTTAATTCCATTTTATATTGCGAACAGCTAGACTGTGGAATGCGCTGCCTGAATGTGTGCTCGCCGATAGTTACAATCTCCAACTCGATTTTTTTATTACTCGCTTTCATTCAAGCGAAATGAAAGATTTTCTATTAATAATAAAGGAAATTCGAATGGTTGAAACAGCTCGTTGCGTTAGCGAGTTTTTTTTATGCCATAGGTGGCAAACAAGCAGACGGGCTGCCTGATGGTAAGCAGTCACCGTCGCCTATGGATACTTGTAACACCAGAGGCATCACAAATGCGTTGCCGACCCTTTAGAACTCGATTAACTCGCCTTTAGCGAGTGATGTGATTATTTCAAAAATGCGACTTTTGTTTGGGTTTTAGTTAGAAAGTTAGTCATTTCGCATGATATTTTCGTGCGAAATATTATACGAGCGATTCATAAATTGATCACCTACGTGTCGTCAAGTCGCGAGTGATTTGGTTTCTTCTAGGTAAGCGTGCTCCATCGTAGACAGCATCTTCGCGCGAAATAGCAGTCAAACGCAAACCTATATTTTAATAACAAAAAGCTACTGAATAATTCGAGTTTTGAATACGAGTAAATATAACTTGTCTTTTTTTTGCCTTGTCATAGATTATAAGTAAAAACACAGAAAAGTTTTTTTTTGTTTATATTAGAACGGCTGTCAAGATTTGTAAGAAATTTGCACCCATATAAACGAAACGTCAGTCATTCGAAATTAGTTAGCAACTGTGATGCGGACAAAGAACTTTGAGACCTAACCCAAAAAGGTAAGGTCCAAGTTCTTTGGATGCGGAGTTCGACGCGTTAATCTAAATAAGAATGTTCAATCAAGGTTCATTCATAATGCCTGGTAACAGATTTTCCTTCTCATTTCCGTTCTATTTACTTCTCTTTTCTGTGATTATAATCTATGCTCTAAGGTGACATTAGAATTATTTTGTTCTGTTTCGTGGTTATTCATAAAAGTTTAACACAATACTGTTCTTATAAACGATTTTCTGTACAAGAGCGAGCTATCACAGTTTTTTTTATTTATTTAAGTCACTAAGTACATAAAGCAAAGAAGGCAAACTTGAACAATAAAAACCCTTTAGTTTTAGAGGACAGTCTTTGACTTCTTTAACATTGTCTAGCGTCCAGCTTTTAAGATTGTAATTAATTTTCTACCGAGTAAAATAAACATTTTTACATCTCTCGTTATATACAATAAATTTAATGTACACTAGTTGAGAACAATGTCTTACTCAATTCATTCTCGTAAATTAAAAAAGATACTTAAGCATTGCGGTAAATACATCTGTATACTCTATTTTAATATTTATGAGTTGTTCGCTAGTTACAAAAAAAAATATATGTTCATTACCAAGTTAAGAAACGTAAGATGCGATCGGTACTTGGATGGGTGATCGTCTGGGCCTGATGCTGTTTTTTCACTGCTTTTTGTATTTTGTGGTGGTACGGAACCCTCAGTGCCTGAGCCCGACTCACACTTGGCCGGTTTATTGTCTTATGTATGTAATTTCAGGTGTGAATAATAAAGAGTTATCTATCTATGTAACCACGTGAGAAATTCAACACATTTCGCACCAACCCTTTGAACTTCTCAAACTAAGTTGTGTGGTGAGCCCCGAAACTCTAACATTGCTCGAACAATATCTAACCTTACTCTAACATTGCTTTAACAATAGCTTTTATCGCTAGAGCATTTGACATTTCAATTATTGCCAATAATACTCGTAGCTAACCTGACGCATGTCGACCTTCGAACCTTCGTCATCGGTATCCAAAGCTATCAATCTGAACTTGCGGACAAGTGATTAGTCGAACTTTGATTCCATCGCTTGTAGGATTGCTATGCGTTAAATATTGCTTGGACAATAAAAGTCCACAAAGAAGAGTTAAAAAAAAGAAGAAGAAAATATCAAAAACAGTTTTTTGCTTCATCATCATCATCATCAGCCAGAAGATGTTCACTGCTGATAATAAGCTTTTCCTTGGACGTCCACGCTGAACGTTAGTCTGCCATCTGCATCCACTGGATGCCCGCGACTCTAATAACGTCGTAGGTCCATCTAGTGGGAGGCCTTCTTACGCTGCGTTTTCCGGTTCGTGGTCTCTACTCAAGAACCTTTCTTCTCCGTCGGTTATAGGTTCTTCGAGCGATGTGGCCTGTCTATTGCCACTTCAAATTGTAAATGTCAATAGCTATGTCGGTGACTCTGGTTCTTTGGCGAATATCCACGTTCCAGATTCTATCGCGCAAAGAAACTCCGAGCAATAAATAGCTCTCTGTTACCTGCTGTGTGACTCTGAGTTTTTCCAAAAGCACAACAGTTAAGGACCAAGGTGTTTTGCTTGGACATGTTCATATAATGATAAAATGTTCTTCACTCTTCTAAACTATCACGGTTGTTTCGTGCCCGATGGCAGTCCGATGGAAAAATCAGTTATCAAAATAGCAGCTGCTGTAAGAATGCATCTGACAGTTGCCATAACATTGTAAAAAAGCGCAAATAGTAAATTCTGTTCACGTTTATTAGCTTTTTTAACGGAAGATTGTAGCTGGCCATTACACAACAGTAAAAAAAACGTCTACATTCAGATTTTTACGATGTTGTTGCAGCTGTCAGATGCATTCTCTGCGGCAGGACTGTAGGCGTGCATAATATTTGTATAAGTACTCAAATGATGCACTCAATTCTAATTAAAACACAAGCAAAATAAATGGCTGGAATTTAAATTTTAGAGGATTGCACTCTCTGCTTGGTCAAAAGAGAGAAGTGACTTAAAAATATAAAAAAAACACTCGTGAACGTGATCCTAAATTAAAGTGCTCAATTCAGAGGAAGGTTTTTGCTCCACTTTCTGCTAGTCTTGAAGCTTCTGACGGAGTGCATTTTTTTCTTATATTTTTTAACTGTATTTTGTCCATTTTCCTAGCTGGGTGTGTTTCTGTGTCTGTCTGTGGCATCCTAACTCCTCGATTTTGATTTAGTTTTTTTGTTTGAAAGGTGACTTGACAGAGTTTATTTTTTTTGCAAAAATGGCAACCAAGCGAAGTGTCCTGATGGTAAGTGGTCACCGCCGCCTATATACACCTACAATACCCGGTCAGTAATTGTCAGTGCGTTGCCTACTGGACTTTGAGGACTCTATTTACTCCTCGTTTGAAGCAGTCCAAATTAAAATTCGAAGGAATAACAGAAGGTGGTAAGCCATAAGAGAGTGTTCAAGCATTAGCTTTGATTTAAAAAAATCTGTTCAGCAGTTTGAAAAAAGCAAAGCTGTTTGAAAGCTTTGTAGCAAAAAACTTGTTGTCTTATTGTAGCTCTGGTAAATATGTGAGATTAAAGTAAGGTTTAAAAAAAAACTAAATTACGCTAAGTATCCCGTTTTCAACAAATATTATGGTAACTCCAAATATCCACAAATAAAGCTAATCTCGGTAAACTTCCTGAGCAGTCAATCTTTGATAAGTTACTGATAGGTTATCAATAAAAGTTATAATTCGATTTGTCAGCACGGAATTCGTACAAAAATTTCTTCAGCATTTTGTGGCTTATATTTTATGAAATAACTTTTATTCAAACAGAAAGTTTGGGCTGATGGAAGTTTATTTCGTTATCCCAAAAATATGGCAATTGATACCGCAAATAATTTCTTGTTATACAGACAAAAAGGAAATGCATTAACTATCGTAAAAATTCATTCTTTATTCGCACATTAATCAATTTCAATAGCAACTATTCGACCAACGTCGACTTATTTATGATGAGGCATAATACTTTCAAAAATACATGTTCTAAAAACTTCTTTGACACATTAAAAGTGAAATATGATAACACTAAAAATAAAATAGCAAAAAAACGTAAAATTAAATCTAAGTTGAAAATTTAAGTTGTATTATGTTTTATATATTTGAAAATTTGTACGTTATTTATTTATTTTTTCTTTCTGGTAACTAATTTATTGTCTCTTATGTAAAGACTTCGAATATTTGTTTTCCTATTTCTATTTATCTATCCAGGCCCTAGTTGGTGTTGCAGCGGGGCATTTACACTATTTCTAGTTTGTATTAGTGAAAACATGTTATTGGCTTTTTAACTGTTTATCTCATATCTGCTGTATTAATTAGCAGCTGTATGTTTTCCTTGTAAAATAAAATAAATAAAAAATATATTGTTTACTGGGTAGTGGGCGTTTGGATTTTCGTTGGACCTTCAGTGGTCTATGGGCTTTGGGCAATCAAACTGTTTTTTACCTCTTTTACTCCTGCTAATACTAATACTATAAGTACTACCAGTAGTAATACTGTTAATTTAATTCCCTTTCTTACTATTGCAGTAGTTTTAGCTTGTATTTTGTTTAGTTAATAAAGGCACCTGCCCACAAAAAAAAAATAAAAAAAAAAATTGCAGTAGTAAGTTTATAGAATAGCAATGCCCTGGGTATTGTAGGTGTCTATAGGCAGCGGTGACCACTTACCATCAGGTGGCCCGTAGCTTGTTTGCCAATTATTCTATAAAAAAAAAATTGCCGTATGTAAACCAACAATAAAATTATTGTTTATAAATAAGTTAATAGTTAAAAAAAAACATTTTTTATACAAGTTTTTAGCGTTATAATTTTAACTTAAGTTTTTAGATATCGTCGTATGAGACATAGGCACAGTCAGAGTCAAGCTAAGTAAGTCAAGTGTAAACTATACCCTAGTAAAGTGATGAAGACCTTACTAGAAACTTCTAATGGACTCCATGACCTAACCTTAATGGACCTTCTAATGGAGTTTTGGAAACAGCACTAAAATAAATGTTTTATCTCTTTTAATCCCTTGTCCACAATCAAGCATAATATCACAAACACGATAGCCCGTTGGTCCAGTTGGTAGTCAACCTACCTTCTGAGCCTGAGGGCGTGGGTTCGATTCCCACCTAGGACAAACATTTGTGTTTGATCTATATCTGGTTGTTAATATCATTTAAGTATGTATTTAAATCTATATAATGTATGAATATATATATCAGTCTCTGGCAGCCATATCACAAGCTTTGCTTAGTTTGGGGTCAGATGACCGTGTGCGCAAAAATGTCCTGAATATTATTTATTTATTTACTTAATAAATAATTATTCACCGTTATTACACATTAACAAATAGGTAATAAATAGGTTAAAAAAAAGAAAGAAATACAAAGAGGCGACATGTATTTTTCTTGTTGGCGCCAAAAAAAACTCATATTGTTTATTTATTTTATTTTTTGTTTCAAAAATATGTTTCCGCTAGTAAGTGAAAAAAGCTGCCGAGCTGACAAGGAAAGATGGGCAATCACTCTTGTCGCTTTGCTTCATTTAATCCTTTTTCTTTGCACTTCCGTTACTCTTTAGTTTTTCTGACAGAACACTTACTGATGAAGACTGTCGGAAGGCGAACTTTTGCAGCTGTCAGCGATCATCACAAAAAAAGCAGCTGTTCCATACATTTTCTCGGGTTTCAACGTTTTATATGGAACAGGTGATTTGTATATGTCGAATTTCTAGTGTAATCCCGCTTCTACGACGTTTCGAGTGCAATAAGGATATTTGGTTAAACTATTTTCTCTATAGATATTTGTGATGCTAATTTGAACCTAACCTGTAGTGCAAGTACCATTCTTTATCGATCGTCAAATTTGACAGTTGAAATCGACAAATTCGATAAAACGCCATTAGACCAGTACTCGCTATGATCGATTCTATGGCATTTTATCGTATTTGACGATCGATAAAGAACGGTACTTGCACTGCTGAAATCAAGTATTAATTACATAAAAGAACAAAATTAACCTAACCTGAAACAAAAAGTAATTAAATCTGTAACAAAAAATTCGTTATAACAATTTATACTATTGAAAAATGGACTTCCTCAAAGTAACGCCTGATTCAATCAACTATGGAACAGGTGATTTTTTTTTCGTGATTTTAGGGTTGGTCCCATAGTAAAAGTTGTTCATAATGATGAGTACAATGACCGTCTTTCGGCTTAGTACAGTATTTATATGCATAACCCTTTCTGTTTATTATGTTCAACCACAAATCGCTCATTCCACAGATGCACAGACTGCAAAGCTCACAGATTGGCCATCCATATAGCATGAAAAGGCGATTACCTGCCGTCAGTAGCTGGTAATATCGACCTGGCCTGCATCCGCTGTTGATGAGCCATTGTCGATGGTGGCCTTCTACGGATACTATACGTGTATGTAAGAATGTGTTGTATAAATCGTTGAAATAATACAATTTACAATACAAATGTAGAATTTACAAGAGTGCTGCAAGTTACTAGAGTATACGAAATAGCGTCTCATTTTAAGTTTTTAATTGACTTCAAGCAAGGAAAGTGACAATGTGGTCTAAGATAGAGCACGGTTTTCCACGAGGTGCCTATTCACTAATTTCTTGAAGAGACCTAGGTTGTACTTTATAGAGAACACCAAGGCAGGAAGCGCATTTTAAGAGTGGAGAGCGTGAATTGGCAAACATAGCGTAGGACACCCTGAGACACGTTGGAGTGACGATATCCGTAAAGCAGCAGTAGCTGGAAGCGAAAAGCCTAAGATTGGTCTGAGTGGTGTGCCTTGGGAGACGTATATAACATACTCTTGTTCTATACAGGGAAGCCAAAAGAAGGTAATTGTACTCATCATTATGAACAACTTTGACAATGGGACCAACCATTAAATCGCGAAAAAAAAATCTGCTGTTCCATACATTTTATCGAGTGTCAATGACCGTTTTCTATAGAACAGCTGATATTTTTTTCGCGATTTCAGGGCTGGTCCCATAGTAAAAGTTGTTCATAATGATGAGTACAATTACCTTCTTTTGGCTTCGAGAGTGTTCCCCTTACACCCCGTATATAAATCCAGTGTCGGATATAACCCTGAAATGAGAAACAAAACTTCTCTAAATATAATATACCATGATGAACCATTGTTAGAAGCTGGAACCTTCCGGACTGTAATGTCAAGGCCAGAGCTACAGTTCACACACAAGTCTGTATGAATCCTACAGATTATGCACTAGTCTCCATATAAAGGTTAGGTAATACTGCATTGGCGCTTCCCTCGTTTCGTGATGGAGTCAAAACAATATTAAGGCGCCGTGACTAGCTGACTTTTATGTTTTTGAGGGGGTGAAGCAGAGGAAGTGGCGGCCGACTAGTCCCACCTACAGCGGGGCGCAACGCGTGAATCTCGCCGCAACGCGACGTCCTTCACTTATAGACAGCTATAGACATGTAATTTCGTCGGTCCACAGCATAGCTCCGTTGGCGCAGTGGTCTGGCCCCGCGCTGGTAAACCACGAATGCCCGGTTCAAATCTGTAGTATGTAGATATTTTTGGACTCAATTTTTTATCATAACACTAAATCAAAGGATACGGCCGTTTCTGCCACATATTTTGAGACTCGTAGGAGTGCTCTTTTTATGTTTTGATGGGCATCAAAACATAAAAAAAGCACTCCCATTGATCTAAAATCATGAAATTTAGCAAGAAACAATCTCTTATCACAAGTAAAGGGAAAAATGCAAAGGCCAGAAATGGTTAGTTCCATTTAAAAAAAAAACAGCCAAGTGCGAGACGGGCTCGCGCACTGAGGGTTCCGTACCACAACGTAACTTGTTAGGTACTAAAGTAATAAAAAGTGCATAAAGCCCAGGCGGTCACCCATCCAAGTACCAGCCGCACCCGACGTTGATTCACTTCGGTGATCGTACGAGAGCTGGTGGTGAACAGAAGTTGACACCGACTCGAACTTGGCCATTATTTATTATTTGTATTTGTAGTTGTTGTTTTTTTAGTGTGTACTATTATCATGGAAAATGCCATGTGAAAGATACAGCCGTTAATAGGACTGTGTACGTTCCCGAAAAAAAAAAAAAAAACGTTTTAGCGCAAAACAAACTTAACTTTGTTATTTAAAAACTGTTGTCTCCATACATCGACCTAGGTTGCGATCAGTTTATCAAATGCAAAAATGTTTACAATCTCGAATATTAGGGTTCCGTACCCAAAGGATAAAACGGGACCCTATTACTAAGCGTACGATGTATGCCTGTCTGTCCGTCCCAAGTTATTTAGAACTTTTTTAGTTTTATTGAAGACTAGCTGCGCCCCGCGGTTTTACCTGCGTAGTGATGAAAATTGGTGATCATGATGATGAAAACAGTATTTTTTTTTCTCTTTCAACATAAGCTATCTGACAGGGAAAATCCCGTCAAAATCGGTTCAGCCATTTTGGAGTCTATATGGAACATCATCATCATCAGCCTTCATAGGAAACATACATACATATACATACATACACACATCGCCTTTTACATGTGTAGAGAAGATAGATAATTATTATGTTCAAAGAAGACTGTAACACCTTTTTAGGGTTCCGTAGAACTACAAAGAACCCGTACTACTTGTGTTCGTTCTGTCCATCCGTCTGTCTGTCTGTATGTCCATTCCAAGTTGTTTAGAACTTTTTAACTTTTATAGTAGACTAGCTGCGCCCCGTGGTTTCACCCGCGTAGTGATGAAAATTGGTGATGATGATGACAATGAAGATGAAAAGCAGCATTTTTTCCTCTTGTTATAACATCAGCTACCTGAGAGTGAAAATCCCGTCAAAATCAGTTCAGCCATTTTGGACTCTATACGGAATATCATCATCATCATCATCAGCCTTCATAGGAAACATACATACATATACATATATACACATCGCCTTTTATATGTGTAGAGAAGATAGATAATTATTATGTTCAAAGAAGACTGTAACACTTTATTTAGGGTTCCGTAGAATTACAAAGAACCCATATACTTATGTTCATTCTGTCCATCTGTCTGTCTGTCTGTCCATTCCAAGTTGTTTAGAAATGTTAACCTTTATAGTAGACTAGCTGCGCCCCGCGGTTTCACCCGCGTAGTGATGAAAATTTATGATGATGATGAAGATGATGATGAAAAGCAGCATTATTTCCTCTCGTTATAACATCAGCTATCTGAGAGTGAAAATCCCGTCAAAATCAGTTCAGCCATTTTGGAGTCTTTACGGAATATCATCATCATCATCAGCCTTCATAGGGAACATACATACATACATACATACATCGCTTTTAATATGTATAGAAGAGAGATATACTCAAAGAAGACTGTAACACCTTTTTAGGGTTCCGTAGAATTACAAGGAACCCATATAAGTTCGTTCTGCCCATCCGTCTGTTTGTCTGTCTGTCTATCCATCCAAAATTGTTTCGAACTTTCTAACTTAGCTAGCTGCGCTCTGCGGTTTCACCCATGTAGTAATGAAAAAAAGTGATGATGATGATGATGAAAAGTAGTTTTTTTTTCTCTCCTTATAACATCAGCTATCTGAGAGTGAAAATCCCGTCAAAATCAGTTCAGCCATTTTGGAGTCTATATGGAATATCATCATCATCATCAGCCTTCGTAGGAAACATACATACATATACATACATACACACATCGCCTATTATATGTGTAGAGAAGATAGATAATTATTATGTTCAAAGAAGACTGTAACACTTTTTTTAGGGTTCCGTAGAATTACAAAGAACCCATATACTTATGTTCATTCTGTCCATCTGTCTGTCTGTCTGTCCATTCCAAGTTGTTTAGAAATGTTAACCTTTATAGTAGACTAGCTGCGCCCCGCGGTTTCACCCACGTAGTGATGCAAAATAGTAATGATGATGATGATGATTAAAAATAGCATTTTTGCTCTCCTTATTACATGTGTTATCTGACAGTGAAAATCCCGTCAAAATCGGTTTGGCCATTTTTGAGTCCATACGGAATATTATCATCATCATCAGCCTTCATAGGGAACATACATACATACATACATACATACATCGCTTTTTATATGTATATAGAAGAAAGATATACTCAAAGAAGACTGTAACACCTTTTTAGGGTTCCGTTGAACTACAAGGAACCCATATAAGTTCGTTCGTCCATCCGTCTGTCTCTGTCCATCCCAAGTTGTTTAGAACTTCCTAACCATTATAGTAGACTAACTGCACGCCGCGCATTCACCTGCGTAGTAATGAAAAAAATTGTGATGATGATGATGAAAAGTTGAAAATTTTTTTCTCGTCATAACATCAGCTATCTGATAGTGAAAATACCATCAAAATCGGTCCTGCAGTTTTCGAGTCTATAAAGAACGTTACAGACACACACATACGCACACGACGAATTATTTCAAAAACATTAGAAAAATAACAAAAAGAAAATGGAAAATGTGAGAATTGAACCCGAAGCCTACTCACAGTCGCAGGAACTTATCGATTTCGTCAACCACTCGTCCAATTGAAATATGATGCTAGTGGTGAAATTATGCTTCTATTAAAATAATATAAATGTACAAACAAATCGTCACAAAATGTAAGGTAGCATCAGGTAGCCCGTCTGCTTGTTGGCACCTGTGGCACATAAAAAAAGTAGACTAACTGTGCTCTGCAGGTTCACCTGCGAAGTAATGAAAATATGATGATGATGATGATGATGAAAAGTTGCCAATTTTTTTTCTCCTCATAACATCAGCCATCTGACAGTGGAAGTCCCATCAAAATCGCTCCTACCGTTTTCATGTAAAGAACATTACACACAAGCATACAAACACAAACACACACACACACACACACACACACACACACACACACGTATGCACGCACGCACATGACGTATTATTTTAAAAACATAAAAAAAAAATACAAAAAGAAAATTGGTAAATATGAGATTTGAACCCTGAACCTTACTCACAGTCGCAGAGAACTTATCCAATACGTCGAACCGTTCGGCCAACTGGACTATGAAAATTGTGGTGAAATTATGCTTTATAAAATAATATATACAAACAAATCGTTACAAAATGTAATTTTCATTCGCCTGCCTTTTTAGTACTTATAATCCAAGAAAACATAGCGGATAAGGTAGGTACTTACTTTACAACTTCCGTCAAGGTGTTTTTGTGTCATAAAGTTGAGATTATATTTTGGAGAGGTTAGCGGAACAAAGCGACACACGTCCGTCTAGCAGCGCGCCTCAGCGGTCTCTGTCACATCGCGTAAAAATAAAAGAGAAGTGAAAAGACGCCGCGGCGGCACGACGTTTCGTTCGACACGTTCGAGCCAGTTTATGATTAAATTAATTAATAGTTAGAAAAATTGAATTTTAACCGATAAATAAAAACTATGATGCTATTTGTAACAATATTTCACATCATTCTTGTAAATTTTGTAAAGATTTGTTCATAAATAGTCGAGATAAAATTGTATGCGTTTAGGTAAATTTCAAGGTTAGAGGTTATTTCATGATTTTTTTCTATCGAGAAAATTTATCGGAATCGTGTTTTGGATCCAATGGTCCACTCAGAAATATGATCAAAATTACCAAAAAAATTTTTTACTGCTTTAAAATGAATACATTATCTTAAAAAATTGTTCTGTGAAGCCTTTTTCACTGTAAGACCGCCTTAATTCCTGATAACTGCAAAGTTACCAGACTAGTTGAGAGGGCTCTAATTAATTGTACTAAGACTCTCTAATCGCCATCATCTGATACCGGTCCACAGCTGGACATGACCCCCTTCTAAAAAAGTATTCCACTCAGACCAATACTTGGTTTTTAGATCATTTTATTTGCTCCCTACCTACATCTGCCTATTTCCTCAGTACTTTTGTGATTAAAAGAATCGAGAGCAAGTATAATTTTTTGTGTTAAAGGACCTAAAGACATGGGTATTTAACCAGTGTGTGTTACCAGAGATGACTTATGATACTGAGACGTGGTCCTTAACTGCTGGCCTTTTAGAAAAACCTGCACAGTGGGCAAAAGAGAGATGCAAATGGAAATGCAATTGCACGATAAAATGCAGAACGACGATATTCGCCGAAGAACCACAGTAACCGACATTGCTGTCCATAATTGGATGGGCAGGCCACATCGCTCGAAGAACCGATAACCGATGGGAAAGAAAGGTTCTTGAGTGGAAACCACCAACCGGAAGACGCAGTGTAGGTAGGCCTCCCACTAGAAGGACCGACGACATTGTGAGAGTCGCTGGCATCCAGTGGATGCAAAATGCAGGCTGTCGCTCAGTGTGGAGGTTAAAGGGTAGGCCTATGTTCCGCAGTGGGAGTCTTCTGGCTAATGATTAAGATGTGCATATACGCTGAGGTACATCCGAAAAACATACCCACCTTCATGGGCAGTCGAACAAAAATCAAGGTATCTTATCTATAAGTAGGTATTGAGAATTTAAATGCAGATAATGGTGTAATATTCCACAAAATACGAGACAATGCATTATTTTTAAACAAAGCCTTTCAAGCCGGATGGTTAGCGTCTTCCGTGTTATAAAAACATTGAAGAGTTGAGATAAAATACAGTCATGTTTAATCAATCAACTGTCTATTGACAGCGGCGTCTTCCTCGTTCATTATATCCTGTCTTATAAATAAAATAATTCTTTGGGAACGCTTGAGCCTTTCGGCTGCTCGAATCAGTGCAGTGTGGATAACCACGCGAACGTGAACCTTTACTCGCCAAGATACGGTTTGCGGTCGCCCAACTTTTCGCAATCACCTAAACAGAATCGCTTAAAACAGCCGTTAGGCTCCTTATAGGAGTTTATCAACGAACGAGTGAGGAGAGCTTTCATGGACTTCACGCAAAAAAACAAATATATGGGGTGTAAGGGGAACACTCTCGAAGCCAAAAGAAGGTAATTGTACTCATCATTATGAACAACTTTTACTATGGGATCAGCCCTGAAATCGCGAAAAAAATATCAGCTGTTCTATAGAAAACGGTCATTGACACTCGACAAAACGTATGGAACAGCTGATTTTTTCCCCGCGATTTCAGCGTTGGACCCATACAAAAAGTTGTTCATAATGATGAGCACAATTACCTTCTTTTGGCTTTGAGAGTGTTCCCCTTACACCCTGTATTTAGGTACGCATTATAATAATAGGCTATCGGGCATTATGTTTCAGGGGTAATTTTTTTTTTAATATATTTTATTTAGTAAAAATTACAAGTAAAATAAAAACTAACTTAATTATGTAAATTTATAACTAAAACTAATCTCAAACTATTCTAACAATCCGCTACCAGTGGACAGCATTCCTAAAATACTGGCAGCAAAAAAATGCTGCTGCTGCTTGTTAGAATAGTTTTACCTTAATTACACATTTATAATTGAGATAGCTTTTATTTTGCTTGTATTTTTTGTTAAAATATTAATTGATAAATTAATTTAAAGATAAATTAATATAATTAATTAATTAAGATAAATTATTTTAATTATTAATTTTTTATTTTACTTAAGAAGTTATTTCAATCGGCTAATAAAGTTCTGAGATATAAGCGTTTGAATATTGTGTTTGGAATAGGAAGGGATGTCCCTTTCTCGCAAAATGAGTGTCAGAATAGAGTTTGTATGGCGTACTTATCAATGACGTCATTAGTAAGTATAGTGCGGTCTCTGTCTAGCAAGACATTAAAGTGCTTAAATTTTCCATATTTTTTTATGTCCAAGCGGTGGCATGTATATGTTACAATCTGACAGCACACGGTTCGATCCTCGGCCTGGTGCTCATAAACGGTGAAGGTAGTGGACATTGCGAGGAAACCAATGTCCACTAACCTCAAAAGACATAATTATTATGACGTTCACCAACATGCACCGGGCCAGCATGGTAGATAAAGGCTCACCCTCTCTCTCCCTCTGAGAGAAGGCTTGTGTCCCAGCAGTGGGAAAAAAACAGTAAAATTGCGAACCTCCTTTTTTGGAAGTAGGTTAAATCAAATAAAGTTCCAAACGTCTCCAGTCACAGTAGTGTTGTAAATGCAATAAAAACTGTTTTCCTTCACCCGGGTATTGCCAGTAGCCCGTTGTGTGCAGTTATTGCCACAACCCTCCATTTACGACATTCTAGCCGGAAATTGTACAGATCTCGGTGTCATAACCTGACAACACTAGCTTTATTATTCGACTAGCTATAGCTCGCGGGGCTTACCCACAACGTATTTTTTATTATATTTTTTAGAGAAAAAGATACTATATCTTATGAAAATTTAAAATTATTTATTGTAGCAAACATCATAATGCACCACACATTATGATGTTACAAACTAAAGTCCCTCACGTTCGGACGTTAAATCTTAAATTACTTTGACATGTAGATTTATATTAATAATTAAATTAAATCTACATGTCATACATGTAGCAATTATCATCATCATTTCAGGCATAGGACGTCTACTGCTGGACATAGGCCTCCCCATCGATCTCCAAAAGGGACGGTTGAAAGTGGCCTGTATCAAGCGTTTCCCTGCGGTCTCTTTTAGGTCGTCTGTCCATCTAGTGGGTGGACGTCCTACGCTGCGCTTACCGATCCGTGATCACCATTCCAAAACCTTTCGGCCCCATCGGCCATCTGTTCTGCGTGGTATGTACCCTGCCCACTGCCACTTCAACTTACATTACTTACATAGATTTACTATAGTTATATTTTATGATTATTACGAGATATTTACCGTGATAAGGTAATGGATGGAGTTCCGAAACCGCGCCGAAATATCGGGAGCTCTGTTAGTCAACAACAACAAAACGTGAGCCTAAGTCGTCTTGTTATATATATATATATTTATATTTTTTTATAAACTATGACAACATATATATATATATATATATATATATATATGTTGTCATAGTTTATAAGGAATCCTCACGCGAGTTTTGATGAAGCAATTGTTGGGACCTGAACCCATAACCATGTCCTAAAACTGCAACCAGAACCACCAGAAGATGGGCAGCAGCATCTTCCTACTGCACGGTAGAACGCTCTGCGATCTCTAAGCCACTTGCTAAGCGTGAAGTTTTTGCCCCACCCCCCTTAGGGTTGGCCTATTTTTAGTAATGGACGTCTTCTGGGTGATGGTGATGAACCCATACCCAGCGGTTTGAAATTCAAATGCACCAACAAACATACCTTAATAACATAACGTGGCAACACTCGTTTTATTATCCGGTAGGACAGCAGGCAACACTAGTTTTACTGTCACATTATTAGGACGATTTGCTGATTTTTGTTGCTGTTTGATGCTTAGATTTATTGATAAAGAAATCGTAAAATTGTTTACTTTCGTCGTTCTTGCTTTCCGTGTGTAGTTAAGATTTTACGCGACAAATTACAAGGATTTTATTGTGATCTATTTTTGTGCAATTTCGGATTGGTCTTAACGAGCGGCCTCGTTAATATTTAATGCTATGTATTTGGGACTTGCTGACTTTTTACTGGTTTTGGGGTGGCGGCCTGATTCTAGAGTAATCGGTATTGTTTTTCGAAGTGTTTAATGACGGGAAAATATTATTTATTACCTCAAAATTATAACGCCGTCGCTGTACGCACGTAGTCTCGCTGGAGCTGATACTGTTATGTTTTTTTTTTACTTATTTGTAAAAAGCTGGGTATCCTATCGAAGGTGCGACGGAACTTCGCGTCGGAACAGTTGCTTTCACTTTACCAAGCACAAGTTCGGTTATTCGGTTCGATCAGCAAAGTACCAGCTTGGGGTGTTCGAGTCTAATTGAGAAACGTGCCATAAGGCTCATCTGCTAGAGGCCAAGTTGCTAATCTAGGTTTTTTATCGCATACATTTCGAAGAGTGTGCTCTCTATTTCCTTCCTGCCTATTTTTATCGGACTGCCAGATTGGGCACGAAAAATCGACACTGCTATACTATGATGGTTGATATTCCAAAAACCCATACGAAACGCTTTGGTTCCACTTTTATTGTGCGAACTGCTATTCTGTGGAATGCGCTGCCTGAATGGGTGTTCCCCGATAGTTACAATCCGGGTGTCTTTAGATTACGACTGAATCGGTTTCTATGCAAGCGTTCTCTATCGTAGACCTCATCAGGCGAGTTGGCGGTTAAGCGCAAGACTATCTATCTATATATAAAAAAAAAGGTATTTACCTTGGTCAGCTCATAACTTGAGAACGACTTTACCGATTTCATCATTTTTTTTAAAGTTTTCTAATACCTTAAAAAAGATGAATGATGGTACTTACGGAAAGAAAAATTATGTAAACTGCTCAGAACAATTTCAGAAAATTTAACGACTAATTTCGATTTTAACTCGCGGATGAAACTGCATGGCGCAGAAATCTTATGACAGTTTGTTTACTTATGTACGATTTTTTCTATTAAATGCCACTGCTAATTACGCATGTTAGTAAACACCCCCCCCCCCCCCCCCCTCCCCATCCCACTTTTACACACCCCAGCATCTAAATAAACACCCCTGTCGCGACGTGTCGCGATGACATTGACAACCGAACATGACAACACTGAGGGAGCGGAAAGCTCGCTAGGGTGCGCAACCAAGTAAGTCAGTTTGAATTCAGCCGTTACACTGTGAACAGTGTGGTCGTAGATAGTCAGTATGAACTTATGCAGTGAACGTGTTGGTGTTTCTGGGAGTCCTGAGCCAGCAGATGAATGTTAAGTACTTAGGCTAAGTCCTTTGACTATTTGTTATATTGATTGCAATAACTTGTGTGACGAGATGACTGATACCGCTACCTTAAGATAATGACCGTTAGATTATTGACCCTGTTATTGACTGATGTGATATGTAATACTTACTAGACCTGTGTAATCGTTTTCTAGCTCTGTGTAATAATCTTTACTGTTGGTACTTGAAATGTCGTACCTCACTAGCCCATGTGCTCATCTTTACTGTTGGTACTTGAAATGTTGTACCTCACTAGCCTATGTGCTCATCTATACTGTTGGTACTTGAAATGTCGTACCTCACTAGCCCATGTGCTCATCTTTACTGTTGGTACTTGAAATGTTGTACCTCACTAGCCCATGTGCTCATCTATACTGTTGGTACTTGAAATGTCGTACCTCACTAGCCCATGTGCTCATCTTTACTGTTGGTACTTGAAATGTTGTACCTCACTAGCCCATGTGCTCATCTATACTGTTGGTACTTGAAATGTCGTACCTCACTAGCCCATGTGCTCATCTGTACTGTTGGTACCAGTTCAGACCATGTCTTATATTATAAGTGTTGTACCTACCTAGCCCATGGCTTATCATTTATGTGGTACTTGATATAGTACCTACCTAGCCCATGGCTCCTGTTTTATGTGATATGTGTATTAACCTAACCTTTGGCTCACAAGTTCTGTACATGGTACATAGACTTGTGGGGGAATCTAGAATATAGTCCTTCGCTTTGGACTGATGTATTGTGCTCATTGATATAAGGAATGTGTGTGACCATGAACGAGCCCATCGCTCACTACTGTAATGCCTTTACCTTACTTGACCTGACAGTTTACAGCTATATATGTATCGTGGATTCTAGCCTTAGTACCTACTGGGGACCACTGCTCGGTGCGGACCTTGAGTGGGTCCCATTGCCGGTGGCACCACTTACCGTGGTGTCATCGGTATCAACTTTTACAGATTGCACAGCAGTACCGGTCCCTCATTCTCATTGCGAAGCAGATGTGATCAAGTCGGGGCATGTACGAGGTGAGGACGACCCTCACCTAGGACATTGCTTCAGATGCTTAGGTAAGCTAGAGACACACCCAATCAATACACATCATTTTATTTTTGTTTACACGACATTAGAGAAACACTCAGATCGCGGCTCGTTCCGCGCGGTGCTAACGACGCGCTGCGTGGGCGAGTTCGCGACAACCCCCCCCCCCACACAGACCCGAACTATATAATATATTAGTAGGCCGCCCCTGCTGCGCACGGGCGAAGCCGGGATATATAGCCTATGTAAACCGGGGATAGTGCAGCATCCCAACAGTGAAAGAATTTTTCAAATCGGTTCAGTAGTTTCGGAGCCTATTCAATGCAAACAAACAAACAAACAATCAAATCTTTCCTCTTTATAATATTAGTATAGATTATACAAAGTATTTCCAAGTCCACGTTCCCCAGTTTCCGTGGCTTTTGTTATATTTAACTACAATTGTGTTAACTTAAACGAATTTACTCAAGCTATGCACAATACTGGCAGATCAGTACTTATTATTTTATACACCTGAATTCATTTCAACTTGTTCAGAGTTGGTTTTACCACGTTTTACGTACTCTAATTATTAGCTTGTTATTCTAATAGTTCGCTTTATTTCCCACCACTTTAATATGCACATTTTTCCTGTTATTCACATACGATTTTTTTTTTATTCTCGAAAGGCATGTTTCATCCCTGGAGAGCGTTTCGCACGTTTAATCACTTAACCCAATTATTTCCTCGAAAGACAGCCAGCTTTACACACGCCCTGGCCTGTAAACGAACGTTTAACAAACAGAAAAACTTTTTTGTTTGTTTAAATTAGAACGGCTGTCAAGCCATTTTGTAAGAAATTTGTTGTAGCCAGTTGCACCCATATAAACGAAACGTCAGTCATTCTAAATCAGTTAACAACTGTGATGCGGAGATCGACCAATCGACGCGTTGATCTAAATAATAATGTTCAATCAAGGTTCACTCATATGCTTGGTAACATATTTTTCATCTCATTTCCGTTCTATTTACTTCTCTTTTCTGTGGTTTAACACACTGGAAACATGACCCTTTTAACATTTATAAATTGTTATTCACTAAACACACCGCGGAGTAAGGCCAAAACTGAACAATACGATAAAATGTGACCACCGTTTGTGATAAATAATTAAACCAAAAAGTAAACAAATAAATTCCAAAACGATGAATTATTAACGTTTTGCTATATAGTGTGAAGACCCGGGTATGTTCTAAAACTGCGACCAGAACTACTGGAGGATGGGCAGCAGCATCCTATTAGTACACGTTAAAGGTACTGTGATCCCCAAGCTGGCTGCCAAGCGTGGGGATTATGGCAGCACCCCACTACGACGGAGGCCTTTGTTCAGCAGTGGACGTTTACTGGCTGATGATATGTGATGCGTGTGTGTGTGCCATATATGTAGTTATAGGACGTCCACTGCTGCACATCAGCCTCCCCATCGATCTCCAAAAAAGCCGGTTGGAAGCGGCTTGCATCCAGCATTTCCCTGCGGTCTCTTTTAGGACTTAGGACGTCTGTCCAACTTGTTGGTGGACGTCCTACGCTGCGCTTACCAGTCCGTGGTCTCCATTCGAGAACCTTTCGGCCCCATCGGCGATCTGTTCTGCGTGCTATGTGTCCTGCCCCCTGCACTTCGCGTATCTCCTCATTTCTGATCGTAGAGAGACCCCGAGCATATCCCTTTACAAGTAAAAACTGTTTATTGTGCGCATGCTGCCTAATAAAGGCGCTTCTCCCAAGTTTCTCTTCTGTTTGTTACTCCGCGCACGCTCCGTGGGCACGATTGAAAATTTCAGGGTTCGTTGGTTCCCTTCATGTGATTACAGTCTTCTTTCATATTCGTTTGATGTTGATGTCTTTGAGATATGGAAGAAACTCAACAATTTCTCCAGATAGTAAAATGGGTACGCTCCCGACAGATCCGGGATCAAAGGTTGTTCATTACCGACGTTTATCAAATTAAGTTGTTTTCAATATTCAATTGGGCGGGATATAATGGGTTGTTGATGGAAATGGACGAAATTTGTAGCAGGTGTACTCCATCTAAGTTTTTTTAAACTTTGGCAGTTGCAATAAGTTACTTAAGCTCTAGTTAAGATTTGTTTAAATTTTAAGTATTTTTTACCACTATAAATTGATTGAATTTTTGCTACAAATAAATGATGTCTATGTCAATAACATTGAAAACATTTTGTTTTGATATTTCAGTGTAGTATACGGGGTGTCGTGGTAGCCCATTTGGGAGATCGCTAGACTTGAAAGCGTGAGGTCGCGGGTTCAAACCCCGGGCCCGTACCAATGAGCTCTTTGGAGCTTATGTACGGATTTTCATACCACTGGCTTTTCTGTGAAGGAAAACATCGTGAGGAAACCTGCATACGTACGGAGAAGAAATTCAATGCCGTAAGTGAATCCATCAATCCGCACTGGGCCAGCGTGGTGGATATGGCCCAATCACCCTTTCGAGGGTAGGCTAAAAGTCCAGTAGTGGACTGTTAAAAGGCTGGTTATGATGATGATGATGATGATACGGGGTGTAAGGGGAACACTCTCGAAGCCAAAGGAAGGTAATTGTACTCATCATTATGAACAACTTTTACTATGGAACTGGCCCTGAAATCGAGAAAAAAATATCAGCTGTTCTATAGAAAACGGTCATTGACACTCGATAAAATGTATGGAACAGCTGATTTTTTTTTCGCGACTTCAGGGCTGGCCCCATAGTAAAAGTTGTTTATAATGATGAGTACAATTACCTTCTTTTGGCTTCGAGAGTGTTCCCCTTACATTCTGTATAACGCTTAACTACCGTTCAAATACAGGAAAAGTGTTTTTTTTATTTGTTTACGATATCATTGATTCGGCTTTGCAATCTACTTCGACTAAGAAGAGTTATAAAAACTTGTTATGAGTATAAGTGCTTACATTTGATTTTACTTCTATTCACGTAGGTTGTTGGCTCTGTTTTCAAATCACACTAAAACAAATGTGAATGTCTCTGCGTTTGTGTAAGCGTCATATATTTTCGTGGTGAAATCCACAGAAAAGAGAAGTCATCATCATCATCATCATCAGCCAGAAGACGTCCACCGTTGAACATAGGCCTCCCCCTTTAACCTCCACACTGAACCGTCGAAAAGAGAAGTAAATAGAACGATGTCCGTTCTATTTAATGAGAAGGAAAATCTGTTACCAGGCATTATGAGTGAACCTTGATTGAACATTCTTATTTATGGCACAAACTTCTATAATCCAAAGAACTTGGACCTTACCTTTTTGGGTTAGGTCTCAAAGTTCTTTGTCCGCATCACAGTTGCTAACTGATTTCGAATGACTGACGTTTCTTGTACATCAGCAGCCATTAAAAATCCACTGCTGGACAAAGGCCTCCCTCTTTAAGAGGGGTGTTGCCATAATCTCCACGCTTGGCAGGCGGCTTGGGGATCGCAGTACATTCACCGCTGTACTAATAGGACGCTGCTGCCCATCCTTCGGTGGTTCTGGTCGCAGTTTTAGGACATACCCGGGTCGTTTCGTTTATATGGGTGCAACTGGCTACAACAATGCCTTGACAGCCGTTCTAATTTAAACAAAAAAAATAATATTTTCTGTGGTAAAATCCGTAAGCGCACAAAATACAGTTAAAAGCTTAGATCAGAATAAAAAATATTTTTAAATTAAAAACCCCACGACCGAGTTAGAAATTTTCAACTAATCCTAACCCTTGCATGACTGGAGAGATTACCTTGCATCGTTCCAGAGTTTAATTCAATTAGTACGCAGAGTATATTAATCTGGGCTCCGGCAAGTCATACATAACTCCACTAATGGAGACGGATCTACTACGTAACGCTTCAACTTGATACGGTTTACTCTAATATCAATTAGCTTCACTAACTGAGGTTTAGGGAAAGAGGTTTCACGTGTACCTGTATCATTAGTATTCAGCATCGATATAGGTTTTTGTAGGCCGACAGGAAAGCGACTGTGGCATAGTGGCTAAGAGCAATGGTGTTTATCGTTAATTCAAATCCTATTTGTCGAATCTTTATAGATAAAGATAATATTAGATTAATATCAAACTTTTTTGGTTACTAAAACAATAATTTATTTAAATAACTTAAATAATATTCCAACTTCGAAATATATTTGAAAAACTAGCTATAAAACTAATCTCATCTACATCATCATCAGCCAGAAGACGTCCACTGCTAAACATAAGCTTCCCCCTTTAACCTCCACACTGAACGACAGCCTGCCATCTGCATCCACTGGATGTCAGCGACTCTCACAATGTCGTCGGTCCATCTAGTGGGAGGCCTACCTGCCCATTGCCACTGCAACTTGCAAATTTTAATAGCTTTGTAGACTCTGGTTCTTTGGCGAATATCGACGTTCCGGATTCTATCGCGCAAATAAACTTGCCTTGGAGCATGCTTGCCTTAAAAAATCACGCTCGACATAAAGACGAGTTGTACTAAGTATCGGGGAACACCAATACAGGCAACTTATTCCACAGTCAAGTGGTTCGCACAATAAAAAAGAAAAAGGAATCAAAACGCTTCGTTTGGGTTTTCGGGATATAAATAAAGTTAAATTACAAGTGAAACTAATAAAGCGTGTAAAATAACCCTGTACTCTGCCAATGAACTCAAACCAAGGTAGGTTGCGACATCAGAGTCGGCTTACGATCTGATTGATACGTGAGCAAACTAATGTAAAGTAAAGTAAAGAAAAGTAAATATTTATTTCTGAAGCGGTTTAACATTATCATAATTAAATTGTACACATAGCCACAAATAATCTAAACTAGGTAATATTGAATTAGCAGTGGGCCCCAAACTCGGCTAGGCCGGTATCTTGGTGACCCGAAAAAGATTTGCCAATTTTAACTTAACGCGCGCGCTTAGAAGTTACAAATACAACTAAAATACTTAAATTAAAACTAAAGTAGGTAGGTACTCTAGGGACTTCATTAGCTGAGCTGACTCACTTGTAGGAGCTATGGCTGATGCAGCAGCTTATTTCTTATACGTCGTAGAAAAATGATTAGTATTCTAACAATCCGGTGAGTTATGTCTGTAACCTTCGTTCGTCTACGGATCTTCTCATTTCTGATTCGATATCGTAGAGAAACCCCAAGCATAGCCCTCTCCATAGCTCGTTGTGCGACTTACCACGGACCGGTAAGCGCAGCGCAGGACGTCCTCCCACAAGATGGACAAACGACCTAAAAGAGACCGCAGGGAAACGCTGGATGCAGGCCACTTCCAACCGGTCCTTTTGGAGATCGATGGGGGAGACCTATGTCCAGCAGTGGACGTCCTACGGCTGAAATGATGATGATGATGATGATTCTAACAATACTTGTTGATGCCATTGACCTGGTGCCGTTATTATTATTATTAATTTTATGCCATAGGTTCCAAAACTTCCAAACAAGCAGACGGGCCGCCTGATGGTAAACCTAAGCAGTCACTGTCGCCTATGGATACTTGTAACACCAGAGGAATCACAAATACGTTGCCGACCCTTTAAGACTGTTAACTCGCCTTTTGAAAAACCCGATGTTGTAGCTTATTCTAGGCAAGCGTGCACCACTGTTGTGTCCTAGACAGAAAACCATTTATTTAATAAAAAATATGCATAACTCGTCATAAAAATCAGTTTTATAAACTACTAGCGGTCCGCCCCAGCTTCGCACGGGTATAGATTATGCCTATGTCACCCGGGGATAGTGTAGCTTCCCGTCAGTGAAAGAATTTTTCAAATCGGTTCAGTATTTTCGGAGCCTATTTTGTTTGTTTATTTGCAAACAAATAAACAAACAAACAAACAATCAAATCTTTCCTCTTTATAATGTTAGTTTAAGTTTCATTTGTATTTTCGGTGTGTAATAAAGTAATATTGTTTTGTATTGTAATATTAGTATAGATTTGTATAGACTAGCGACCCGCCGCCCGGCTTCGCACGTTAATTACACCCGTGCGAAGCCGGGGCGGGTCGCTAGTTACATATATAATTCTTCCTTGAAAATTTATCTAACTGATGGTGAAAACCGCATCAAAGTCCGTTGCGTGGTTTAGGAGTTAGCGGCCATACAGACATAAAGACAGACATACGCGGAAAGCGACTTCAATGATATGAAATGAAAATTTATTGATAACAAACGTCTTCTTAAATTATAATACATGGTGTCATTACATATTATTATTCCTAGTGGAAGTGCATTGGTACCCAAACTAGGAAATCCTGTGAGATGGCATAGGTACCAAAACCCTCCGCCGAACAGAGGTGGTTGGTCATGTGAAGATTACACATTAGCTATTGTACAAAGAAAAAAAATAATTAAATAAAGCATGCATACTATATAGAGAAGATAGAGATGCGATCTTGAATACAAAGCCAATCGACTCAACGTCCGACAGTCTAGGGTCAAAGATCACTAGAGAGTCACGTGACGTCTTAGAAAGCCAACAGGGATTCTGGATTGCGTGACTGAGGAAGCATTTGACGTCCTCTCGAGCAATTGTCTCGTCTGGTTAGCAGGCAATTACATCAAACTAGGCAGTCCAGTTGAGAATTGAGGCTACAATGTTGGTACAAATAGATAATAACTGATCGTGCGAAATAATTCAACAATGTTATGGTAGGTACTTACGGTTGCAATTACGAGTATAATAATGAATTATTAAAAGGAAAAAATACACGCCCATATAATGACAATGTATCCGTGATAATGTTACACATTGAAGTAAGTAGGAAAACGGCCCACTACCACCCTTACATTGTGGATTTTCTTTGGATACGTAGGTACCAAACGTTTCGATTCTACGTTTCTAATCCGTACGGCCAAAGATTGGAACAACCTGCCAGCTTCCTTGTTTCCTGAGAGATATAACCTGGGCCTTTTCAAGGCCAGAGTGAATAGGTATCTTCTAAGTCTGCGTGCTTCATCTTCGACCACATCGCATACCAACAGGCGGGTAGGTGGTCTAACGCGGACTTATTCGCGTTAAAAAAATATTTTGTACTTTTCACACATACATAAAAGTTTAGGGCCTCTATTCTGGCGGTGTCAATGCGTTCTCAAACAATGCGTCTCATCTAAAATCGCTAAAATGTTCCGTAGAAAAATTGCTTTCAAACTCATCGAAACTTATGTTTGGAAAAGCTGTTTTTTTTTGTTGCTATTTGATGGTTTGGTTGGATAAGTATAATTAATTCCTTTTGGCTTCGTACCACCATCGCGTGACATGAAAACTAAGGACACATTTTTTTTAGTGTGCCTTACTTTGTTAAGCTCGCGGCCTCTACAGCTTGACGAACGCAGGAGGCATTGGGCCTAATCCGTTTTTGGTTTTTGGGCGACTAGCTCAAGGGCATCTCGAAGGTACGAACCTCGACTTGGGCCGTCGCCGGAGTGGGGATCAGACTTGCCCTGGCACCCCAGAAGGAGTATGCCCTAGAATATTGTAGAACTGGTTTATTAACTAAGGACACATAACTCATAGCTCCATTATAACTTTATGTTTACTACCAAAGATCTAAGATCTTGCATACAATCGTCAAAAGATCACTTTCCTATGTCTAAATCTGCTATTGACTGGTCTATTTCTAAATAGGTTAGAAACTAGATATCGCCTATCTCTAAATTGATAGGTCAATAGAAGTTTCCAGTTCGTTCGGTTTCGTGGTCAAACGCTAGAGATCTATTCACAATATATATCAGAGCACACGAAGTAAAAGTCAATGCTTGATAGAATTTAGACGTTTAGGCAAAATTTGCTAATTAGCAAAATTATACTTAATATCTTTTAGGTGAAGTTTTACTGTTTTTTTTATCTATGGTCATATCTGTGAAATGTAAAAAAAACAGAGCCATCTTAATACAATTATATCTTATTTCTTATATATCTTATCTTAATTTATCATTCTTAGCCACTTTAATTCTGAAAGAAAAAGCATGTAAATCGGGTCACAAATTTGAGAGTAATCAGCGTAAATATATAAAAACCATACATGGACAACCATCCTCCTTTTACGAAGTCGGTTAAAAAAGGATGGAATAGAGATCGCCGTACTTTTTAAAAGTTGGTTAAAAATTGTGCAACAGAATTAACAGAACCGATGCTTTATAACTTTAGAGCAAGACGTAATTTGCAGTAGATGAGTAGACATGATAAATACAGTAACAATCTAAACCAAAATCCTAGCACACTGTTATGTATACGATACGGCACGGTAGGCAGCTACGGCTATTTGAACCTAGTACGGTAGTGCTACGGTCATTTGAACTCAGTACGGCAGAAAGGTGCCGTATCACAGACGTTTAGCAGCAAATGAGTCGGTCGTTAGTGGAATGGCTGGAAGCTTTAGTTTTATTACGTTAAAACTAGCTAAGGGAGTTTCTGTAACTGACTGTAAAAAACTTGCTAGAACGTAGAGAAACGAGCATAATTTGCGTCGAATAGTACGCGGCTTGCAAACAAATGTATTACCTCTAACTGCCTTTAAAGATCATTTAGTGCATTGGTCAACTAAATTTAACAGTGTAATCAGTCAATTTAGAGTGTAAGTCGGTTAGTTGGTAACTTGCCGACTTACGTCTTCAAATCATAAGATCAGTTCATTCTAGGCAAGCGTGCTCCACTGTAGACCGCATCGTCGCATTGGCGGTCCAACGCTAGCCTATGATCAAATAAATTAAACAAATACATTGGATCATATCCTGCTTAACTATCATACGTTCGTTGGTATGCTTGTTTGTGTGTCCTTTTATGCAACAACAAATAGATGGATAGACTAGTTTTTTTTTTCATATTCATAGTTGAATAGCGGAGAATGACAAAGGAAACTTTATCCCGAAAAAATGTACGGTTCCTCAGAGAACTGATGCGAGTGAAATCGCGGGGCGAGACTAGTCTAAGTATTTCACGAGTAGGTACATAATTATAATATCTCGTATCAATATGATGCCATTACCGCATGAATGAATTACTAATAACCTACCTATGACACTGCAATGATGTCTGCCCGAGGATGGAATTAGTAAAATTAGCGCTTCGGGCGCATCAGTAATCTACCTTTATTTATCACTAGAGACTTGCCCTGGCTTCATTTTTGTACTTTAAACTTTAAAACGAGAATTAAAGAAGCTTTAATTAGAACTGGTTGCACCCTACGGTTTCATCCGCGTGGATATTCTCGTGACCGTACATTTTTCTGGGATGAAAAGTAGCTTTTGTCTCGCCTACAATCTCTATGAAAAATATCACAGAGATCTGTTGATTTGTAGTTGTGTCCAAGAAATACTAACAAACCAACAAATACACTTTCGAATTTATAATATTAGAGTGACGTGAACCTATCATCATCCCACATTAAAAACCGCATCAATCATCGAAATCGTGTCGGAACACAATTAATGCATTATTTTATATTATAATAGTACACGATTGATTGCTACCGATTGTTTCACTAATGGCTTCAATAGCCAATGGGATAGTACGTAGACAGCTCTCACTACCTTCCTCTATACTTAGCGCAGCGACCCGAAGTGAGTCTTGGCTTCCGACACAAGAGAACGCCATCGTTCCCGGTCTCGCGCTGTCTCTCGCCACTCGGTGGCTTGAAGCTCGCGCAAGTCTGACTCAACTGCATCTTTCCAGCGATATCAAGGCCGGCTGATCGGTTGGCAGCCTTTGAGAACTCCAAGATACGCCTTCTTGACATACACAACACAGCATACACTCTTTGTTTGTTGACTTCGACAAAGCTTACGACAGCATTGACAGAGACTCGCTATACGCCATACTTAATAACATTTTGGTATCCCTCAAAAATGTATCACCATGTTAAAAGCTGCCACAAAAGTGAGTAAAATCTGGGTTAAGGTTGGAGGCGAAATAACCGAGGAGTTTGATGTAATCACCGGCCTCATGAAGGGAGATGCCTTGTGCCCTATGCTGTTCAACCTAGCTCTTATTTTATGGGTAATCTGAATACGAAAGTAAAAAGGTATACGTATTAGGGATCTTAGGGTATATATGTAATATAGGTAAACTGTTTCATGTACTTAAGTGTATAAGGAAGTTGAGTGAAATTTTAATAAAACATTCAATATCATTTCACTCAACTTCCTTATACACTTAAGTACATGAAACAGTTTACCAAACCTCGTAATTTTTGCTCAATTCACGTAAACAATCATAAAGTTTATCATAATGATCAAAACATATAAAAGTGTACGCATGTTGTATGCATGGTAACCAAGCAACAGTGCATGCGTGAGTAGGGCAGCCGTGCGTACAATGCTTTCCTTTGCGTTACGCAACTAACTACGTATACGCTAACCGCACCGCTCGATAATACTGATTGATAGTGGGTCCACGGCACAGGAGAACGCGACTCGGTTAGAGTTAGAGACCCATTATTTTTATGTTAGAGATGGCAAACAATCAAACGGGTTGCCTGATCGTAAGCGACTACCATGGGCCATCAGAGATACGTTGCCGACCTTTAAAGATTATATTAAAAAATACTTTTTTATTACACGGGAATCCCTTATGACACGTTACATGTTACGTGGGTAATTCCCGTGTAATGTAAACAAAATTTGTGAAAACCACGTCAGTTTCCATACTTTCCATATTAAAACTCTATTAACAGCCTTTTTTAAGAATCCCATGTTATGGTTATTCGGAAATGCCACAGGAGGAACTGACCACTTATCATAATCCTTTTACCCACTGCAACATCAAAGCCTCAAACTGAATATGCCATTTAATTCAGTTCCTTGCCGATCCTGCTTCAGCATGTTTTGGAACTGGATTAGTGTGGCGTAGCATGGTATAGCTTGACGTAGCATGCCTTAGAGAGACTTAGCGTTGCGTAGCATAACGTAGCATGCCTTAGAGTAGCTAGCATGGCGTAAAGTGGACTAGAGTGGTGTAGAATGGCATATGATAGCGCAGTTAAAGGAAAGTAGCTTAAAATAAGATAATGTAGAGAAAGATAGTACGGAATAGGGTCCTGCAAGGGACCCTGTAACTAATTATTTCTATTTCACCTTATAAACTTAGGAGTGACGATAACAGAAATAACATCCGTACGAAGCGCTTTGATTTCTTTTTTATTATGCGAATTGCTAGTCTGTGGAATGCGTTGCCTGAATGAGTGTTCTCCGATAGTTACAATCTGGGTGTCTTCAAATCACGAGTGAATCGGTTTCTTCTAGGCAAGTGTGCTCCCCAGACCGCATCTTCGCTTTACATGAGGCGGGTTGGCGGTCAAAGGGAAGCCTATTAGAACAAATAAAAAATATAAAAAATACGGATAAGGTAGTTTCTTCTCACGTTTCCCGCTAGTCTCTCGCGCTTTGTCCCTCGTCTAATTAGGTACAAGTCCGAAGAAAGTGTACCATTCGGGCGGTGTGTCGCCCGTGCGCATCCGTATTCTATTGTTTGCCGCGTAAAATAACTTGGTGAGCATTCATGACGTCATATTACCATGTAAGACTAGTGTTTTGTTACGGTACCTCAATTTTATATGTTTTGTTTTTGTACCAATGTCATTATTTCAGCTAAGGGACGTCCATTGCTGCACATAGGCTTCCCCCATCGATCTCCAAAAGGGCCGGTTGGGAGCGGCCTGCATCCAGCGTTTCCATGTGCTCTCTTTTAGGTCTTCTGTCCATCTTGTGGGTGGTCGTCCTACGCTGCGCTTACCGGTCCGTGGTCTCCATTCCAGAACCTTTCGGCCCCATCGGCCATCTGTTCTGCGTGATATGTGCCCTGCCCACTGCCACTTCAACTTGCTAATCCGGTGGGCTATGTCGGTGACTTTCGTTCGTCTACGGATCTCCTCATTTCGGATTCGATCTCGTAGAGCCCAATGTACCAATTGTATTGTAGTGTAGTTGTACCAATGTGGTTGAGTCAAATAGATGTAAGTAGGTACTTAAATATTTGTATTGTTTACTAGCAACGCCCCGTAGTTTCCGTTGTCTGTGAGTCAGTTTAATTCATCTAAAAGTAACGCTTATAACGTAAATGTTAACCTGAAACTCGCCTGGGTATGGACAAATTGGACAATGGACATATGATGTGCAGAGACGATACGGATGCCGCTCAAAGGACTCCGGAGCTGCCCGAGGGAAAGCGAGGCAGTCGGCGCCCAGCCGAGGGGGACGATCATAATCCTATTTATACAAAAACACCCTCTAATTAGACCCACTGATAACCAAGGACCACTTCCTGGTGCAGGCTGATTAGAATAGACGACCCTACTTATCGCGGAAAAAGGAGTAGAAAAAGAAAGAAGATCTACACCTTTCATTATACAATCTTTTAAACCCAATCTTACAAAAGTGAGAGAAGTTTGGCACAGTGTTGCTTTCCCAAAATTGTTCCGCCCACATTAAAAAGTTACCCATTGTTAGCAGACTGGCTGACGATGCATATTCGGAGTTACAATGAAAAACTTTATAAGAAGAAAATTACTTTGGGCACTTCTTTGTTACGCACCTTGTGTCTGAAAATTGTTATTTAACAGATGATTCATGGCTTTGGGATGCGGTCATGCTCAAATATTTATTATTAAACTTTATAGTCCTTACTGTTTCCCTCGCGAAGCGCTATTGACTGAAATTTGTAAGAACTCTTTATTTGCAACCTGAATTGTTGATAAAAAAGAATAAATAAACAAAATAAAATAAATAAATAAAATAATTCCTTGTTTCCTGAGAGATATAATCTGGGCCTTTTCAAGGCCAGAGTGAATAGGTATCTTCTAAGTCTGCGTGCTTCGTCTTCGACCACATCGTCGCTTACCATGCATAGTCTGCGAGCTTCGTCGCTTACCAACAGGCGAGTTGGTGGTCAAAGGCGGACAGACGCGGTCACGCGTAAAAAAAAAATTGTCAACAATTTATGAATGAATATCAATATCTGTGGGCTTACTCTTGACACTCGATTTCAATCGTAATTTGGGATTGGGATCGAACACATGCCATTTTGGTACTCTTGAAATCTAAACTAGAGCACGATTGGAACCGATAATGGTGGAATTATATGGAACTAAATAAAATCGATTCAACGTTTTCGGTACTCTTGACGCGATTAAGGAGTACCAAATGGCATGTATTCGATCCCAATCCCAAATTACGATTGAAATCAAGTGTCAAGAGTAAGCCCACTGATGTGGTTTAGTTCATTGCGTGTAACAGAATAAGATATCGTGTAATAGTAATAGTTTATTGATCAAAAATTTAAAGACAACAATATTGTTAACAAGCAATCGAACTGGACATAATGATAACATTTAAATTTAAATTTACAATGTTGTTTGTGTGTGGAACTGGTTGGCACCCGTACTAGTAATTAAACTGTGCTACAGGCGCCAGCGTCCTCCGTTTGAACACTAAATTGCTTTAGTTACAATTAAATATAAAAATGACATATATTACACAATTAGGTCACTTAACATTTTATTTTTTCCAATACATTTTTTTTAATAATTAAGAATTTTAACAAATTTAAGTATGTAAATAATCAATGATTATAAATTATTTCAGGTATAATTTTTTTTTATTTCCTACTTTATATTATAAAATAAGCATGCAGTGTATTCACTTAATGTCGAGGTGAATAAGATGTGTGTGTGTGTGTGTGTGTGTGTGTGTGTGTGTGCGCGTGTGTGTGTGTGTGCGCGTGTGTGTGTGTGTGTGTGTGTGCGCGTGTGTGTGTGTGCGTGTGTGTGTGTGTGTGTATGTGTGTGTGTGCGTGTGTGTCTCAAGGAGACTCCAGGCCACATTAGAGTCAGGGTTCCAAGAGACAGAATAGGTGTATAGGTGTATATTGCGTGTATACCCATAGCATTCATGGATCCTTCTTGCGGCAGCACGGCGGCGTCGACAAATACGGTGTTCATTAATTAAAATATAATTATATAGAACAGAATCAAAAAGGAATTTAAAAGGTGAATGTTTCTTTTCCTCGAATCTCATGCATAATTGTTAAAAACTATTTATAATGTATCGGTTTATTGTACCTAGTAACGCGATCGAGCAGTTTTAAAACTTGCACCATTTCCTAATGTTTTGTATTTAGGTAAAAACGTCATTTTTTGCCAATATGACTTTTACTCAGTCTCGTATTTCATAAGGATCTTTTTAATTCTCATGCTCTTAAAGAGCTTATTTATATCCGGTGAATGCGGACTAAAACTGTTTTATATGCTCTAGTGCATAAAAGTCTCCTTTATGTGCACTAGTGAATAAATATGTTGACTTGTTAAAATTGTTTAGAGATTCAGTTTTCAATATTTATTATTAATTTCATGTAGGAAGTTTGCCCAGGTCTTTAATAATACCCGTAGATCAGGATCACCAGACATAACGTTTGTCGAATAAAAATATGTTTTGGCGCCAACGTGAAGAAAACATACATGTCGCCTGGTATGGAATTATTTTCTTAAACTTTAACCTTTAACTATAATGACTAACCGCTTATCGGGAAAAACTGGATGTATGGCTCACTTACTCATTTTTAGATACACTAAGAAACTTTGTTCAATATTAGTCCACATACCTACAAAATAAAAATGTCTCCCTTGTTTGTTGTCAAAAATATACCTGTCTCGTTCTGGTAACAATAATTTTGACAAATGAGTAAAGAATGTAACATGTTTAATTCGTTTATGCTAACTTAACACTCCTCGTAAATAATTTATTTTTGACAGAAACAAAAGATATAAACAGCAATAAAATCATAATTTCTGCAACAAGCAGGCAAAGAGAATATAAATACCGTAGCTGCTATGGTAGAGTCTGGCTAATGAAAGTTGAGACTGAAAATGCCCGCCAAATTTAAAACATCAACATAAAAACCCCAAAATTTATTATGAAATGCTTGGAATCATCTCACTTGGTACTTGTGAGTTATTAATTTTTATTGTAACACAATCAGAACACAGTAATGTTTGCATTTCATGTTAAATTCGGGCTTGCAATGCGGATTTTTTAAAATTTGGCGGGCGTTTTCTTTAGCCAGACTCTATTATAGATGTCTTATCGTGATTCGGATTGTGATCGCGATCGCGTGCCATCTCACTTACGCACGTGGTGCGAGGAAGTAGATGCGAACGGGACGGCATACAAATCACTCAACGTAGTGTTGTAAACAACCAGCGCTGGTCTTCCGTTGAAACTGACAAAAAAAAACTATTGAAAAAACTGTTTTCTGAAAAGGAAAAGATGCGTAGATATACCACTATGAAGAAAAGAGTTTATTATACCGTCCATACATTAGGTAGGTAAACATATTTGTGATAAAGTATGATGTAGTATTAGAGCGCGGTAAATAACGTACTCTATGGTGATATTTGTGTCTGTGCGCCAAACAACGCTATTTCTCATATTGATGGAGTCAGACATTCTGATTGTGATGCCGTGGAAGCGTGACGGAACAATACGATCTTTATTGCGGTAAATTTTTGATGAACGCAAAAATAAAAAAGTAAATTACTGTACAGGTTAAAGAGCTTCGGAGACGATGGTCCCCTGTCTCACTCCGCATTCCAACTCGAAGGTTGAGTTCCCTCCACAAAATTAGATTTATATACCAACTAGCGACTCGCCCGCCCGGCTTCGCACGGGTGTAATTTACGTGCGAAGCCGGGGCGGGTCGCTAGTTATATATATAAACTTTCCTTGAAAATGTATTTAACTGATGGTGAAAACCGCATCAAAATCCGTTGCGTGGTTTAGGAGGAGTTAGCGGCCATACAGACAGACAGACGCGGAAAGCGACTTCAATTTATACTATGTAGAGAAGAGATATATATAAACCTTCCGTGAAAATGTATTTAACTGATGGTGAAAACCGCATCAAAATCCGTTGCGTGGTTTAGGAGGAGTTAGCGGCCATACAGACAGACAGACAGATGCGGAAAGCGACTTCACTTTATACTATGTAGGGAAGAGATATATATAAACGTTCCGTGAAAATGTATTTAACTGATGGTGAAAACCGCATCAAAATCCGTTGCGTGGTTTAGGAGGAGTTAGCGGCCATACAGATATACAGACAGACAGACGCGGAAAGCGACTTCAATTTATACTATGTAGAGATAGAGATAGAGAAGAGATACTAGCTACTAACATGGTCTCTCACTATGGGCCTCATAAGCAAGCTCAAAGCTAAAAATATAACTCAGTGGACTATTCGTTATCATCATCAGCCTTATCATGTTCCCACTGCTGGGACACAGGCCGTCTAGAGAGGGTATGGGCCCTGATCCACCAAGCTGGTCGAGTGTGTTAGATTAAGGATTTATAGTGATGATAAATATGTAGACTTGTAGGTACAGTTAGATGTCAGCCATTATGGCCAGATAGTTACAATACATGTAGTTGGGTCATAGACTAACAGTTATTATTATAGCTATATGTAGATATATATCACAGTTAGAATATAAATTCTAACAAGTGCATGTTGATTGAATGTCATATTTTTTAATTATAGTTTTTTTTTTTTGTTAAAAATTTATGACCGTTGATTCAATGTCCTTTAGTCGTAATATTAAACATGTTTACTTAGAATTAAAAGCGTCAAACAAGTCATAGTCACAGTCAGAGTCAAGCAAAGTAAGTCACGGTCAAGTCAAACTCATGCCCCTGTAAAGTGGTGGAGATTTACAAGAGGCTTCTATGGAGTTTTGGAAACAACACGAAAAGACATGTTTCACCACGTTATATCACTTGGCCACACTCGAGCACGTTTACGAGCACGGAATAAATAATAATTTACCATTTACTACACATTAACACTCGAAAATACACAAGTTTAGGCGCTTATTATGTAATCTTCAAAAATGCGCTCCTTCTGGGCCCGTCCATTAATTTTATTTTGATCGAAGTACTAGTTTACTTACTTTGCAGCAATTTTTTCTCTCAGCAGTGTCTCTTACTAATTAAAATCGTCTAAAATAAAGGCTATTCAGATGCCTTATTATAGATGTCTTATCGTGATTCGGATTGTGATCGCGATCGCGTGCCATCTCACTCACGCACGTGGTGCGAGTAAGTAGATGCGAACGGGACGGCATGCAATCTCGATCACAATCAAACTTCTGTAATAAGGCCGCAGATGTCTACTTTTAAACCTGATAAACTCATCATCATCATCATCAGCCAGAAGACGTCCACTGCTGAACATAGGCCTCCCCCTTTAACTTCCACACTGAACGACAGCCTGCCTTTTGCATCCACTAGATGCCAGCGACTCTCACAATGTCGTTGGTCCATCTAGTGGGAGGCCTACCTACGCTGCGTCTTCCGGTTCGTGGTCTCCACTCAAGAACCTTTCTTCCCCATCGGTTATCGGTTCTTCGAGCGATGTGGCCTGCCCATTGCCACTTCAACTTGCAAATTTTAACAGCTGACTTTGGTTCTTATATACCTGATAAATTATTTCTTACGAACTTTATAGTTTTGTTTCATTATCTTGGACTATAATGAGCAAAAATGTAAATGTAAATGTACCGAGACATCACCAAACGGCTCCAACGAAAGACCAGCGCTGGTTAACAGCCGGCATTATGCTGAGTTGGGCCGATTTGTGACCTTATATTATAACATGTCTATAAGCTATTTTTATAAAAACCTAATTTGGTCACAAATAATTTTTTTTCTTTCTTTTTCTTTCTTTCTTTCTTTAAATGTGCAGCGTATTTTAATCAGAGATCAACTTTTTAATTAAAATAAAAGTAGAAAATAAATCATGGTGATTATAATTAGGCACGGAGAGGTTAATTAAAACGTAGATAAGAAGAATTTTCCTTTTCATTTGCTTTATATAATTAAAAATAACGGGTCGACGCTTATAGGGACCAAATATCTTCATGATTAGGGCAATAATATTAATATTCCTACATTGTTTAACTTTATATTACTAGTTGGGCCTTCTGGTTTAACTTGACCAATTACTTTTTACACTAATGGAGTAATAACTATGTAATAATAAAAGCGGATAATAATTTACGGACTTTCATACCACTGGCTTTTCGGTGAAGGAAAACATCGTGAGGAAACCTGCATACGTACGGAGAAGTAATTCAATGGCGTATGTGAATCCACCAATCCGCACTGGGCCAGCGTGGTGGATATGGCCCAATCACCCTTTCGGGGTTAGGCTAAAAGTCCAGCAGTGGACTGTTAAAAGGCTGACTATGATGATGATGAATAATAAAAGCTAGCAACTTTGTAGGAAACAATTTTCCATTTTTTTTTTTTTTTATGGGTTAAAATCTAATGTTGGGGTTTACTCGGAACTTAACAAAGGCCTCCCTCTTAGAGATGGGTGTTGCCATAATCCACACGCTTGGCAGGCGGCTTGGGGATCGCTGTACGTTTACCGCATACATATAGTATTCTGCTGCACATCCTCCGGTGGTTCTGGTCGCAGTTTTAGGACATATACGGCACGGCATTTTTTATAATGATTTTCAAGTTATTATCATTTTATGTTATAATTTTTCTTGAATTGTATTTATTGAAATTTATTTACACTTTAACCACAAAAAAACTGGTCATCATCCGCAAGAAGACGTCCACTGCTGAACATAGGTCTCCCCCTTTAACCTCCACACTGAACGACAGCCTGCATTTTGCATCCACTGGATGCCAGCGACTCTCACTATGTCATCGGTCCATCTACTGGGAGGCCTCCCTACGCTGCGTCTTCCGGTTCGTGTTCTCCACTCCAGAACCTTTCTTCCCCATCTGTTATCGGTTCTTCGAGCGATGTGTCCTGCCCATTGCCACTTCAACTTACAAATTTCAACAGCTATGTCGGTGAATCTGGTTCTTTGGCGAATATCTACGCCGGATTTTATCGCGCAAAGAAACTCCGAGCATAGCTCTCTCCATTGCCCGCTGTGTGACTCTGAGTTTTTCCAAAAGGCCAACAGTTAAGGACCACGTCTCAGTACCATATGTCATCACTGGCAACACACACTGGTCAAAGACCCTCGTCTTGAGGCACTGTGGTATCTCGGACGTGAAGATGTCACGCAATTTCCCGAACGCTGCCCATCCGAGTTGGATTCTTCGGGCGACCTCTTTGCCTAAGTTGGACTTAATTAACTGAACAATCTGTCCAAGATAGGTGATATGATAGGTTAGAAATATTAATGCAGATCAATATTTCGTAAGCTCAACCTTCGTGATCGTGATGACACCGATCGCTCCATCGATCGTCTTCATTAATTAATCATTACAATCGGCCAGACCTTGGACAAGTTGTGCCAACGACCAATAATACTAGTTAGCTCTTGCACAATTGCTTCCTTTGAACCAATTTATGTGTGACAAACGGCAATATTTGACATATGTCGTAAACGGGGTAAAAATAGCTCGGAAAGTTAAGGGGCCTGTATACCCTCTGCAGCTCTCTCGCTCGCACATTTTCACATTATTGAAGATATAAAATCAATGAGTGTGGATTTCCAAAAAGTAACAAAATCATGTCATGGTGTCTATCGTAACATCACAAACAAAGAAATGTTTGCTTCGATATCTTGCAATTTGACGGAATAAAATGACACGAGAAATAAAAATCACTTGTTACCATTTTACTGTGTCAAATTAAAATATATCAAATTGACAATTTCTTTGTTTGTAATGTTACGATAGACACCAAGACATGATTTTGTTACTTTTTGGAAATTCACACTCATTGATTTTATATCTTCAATAATGTGAAAATGTGCGAGAGAGAAAGCTGCAGAGGGTATACAGGCCCCTTAATAAAAGGCCGAATAACATAATAGGCCGCTTATTCTCTAAAAGTTTTTGCTACTTAATCGGTACTTCGTACTTATATTACTCATAGGATATTTTCGAAAAAAAAAATAACTAGATGGTTTTGGTATAATTAAAATCCTGGGCCGCAAACGGCCGCGATGGTCGAAAGTCAATCTTTCAGAGCGCCTGGTTAAAGCGACGCGTGACCAAAATGCTGGCGTGTTTCTGGCTCAACGCATAAGCATTGCCATTCAACGTGGTAATGCCGCCAGCATGCTGGGTACGCTGCCAACTGGTAGTGGGCTTGAGCATTTGGATTGTTTTAGACCTTCAACGGTCTATGGGCAGTCTAACTGTATTTGTAGTTTTAGTTTTAGCTTGTATTTTGTTTAGTTAATAAAGGCGCTTGTCCAGGAAAAAAAAAACCTTAACACGGGCTGTGGACAAATAATCTTTGCACCGTTTTTATCGGATGTTTTTAGTGGAAGTCTTCTGGAGACATCCACTACTAAACACAGGCCTTCTGCCATCTGCATCTACTGGATGCCGCGACTCTCACGATGTCGTCGGTTCATCTAGTAGGCTTACCTACGCAGCGTTTCCGCGTTCTGCGGTTCCGATTCGTGGTAGCTCATTGGTAATATAATTTAAAATATATATTTTAGAATATTTATGTACATAGGTAGGTATAACAAACAAAGAAAATAAAAAAAGCCTTAACTATTACTAATTAACACTAATATAATCAAAAATCAAAAACAAGATGTTGCCCGTGTGGTAAAGTGCCAAGAACGCTGGCTGCATTCCCGCGTTGAATTGCTAAAGAAATTCTCTGCGCGAGGTATGAGCCAGCTCTCTTGTCACCAGCGGCGTCAAATAATTGTGGCGAAATTTTAAAATTGCTTTTTAAAGCAAGTAAAAAAAAGTGATAACAAATATCTTTATGATATGAGAAATTGAAAAAACTTACAATAAGCACCAGTCAGCTACTTATATGGCAGAACTAATGAATTATTTTCACGTTACAGCAAAGTAGCATTACCTGAAATGAAAAAAAAAACTATTAAATATTGGCCAGTCACTAAAATATTAAAAGAACTTTTTTTGCTCATATCCTACATCGATTCAAAATATACATAGTTTTTAGGAAACAATTCCATGTCTACAGTTTTTCAAGGGACCCTCTAATATCGGTGAATGTGTGTAAAATATATAAAAATGTAGTTTATTTCTATAACACTGAATAACGCTGAAAATGTGTACCTACCTACTAAGCCGAAAAGGGTTCACACTAGTAATAACTTCATAGTACCTATCATTATGAACAACTTTTACTATAAGAGCAATTTAAAAAAAAACCGGACAAGTACGAGTAGGACTCGTACTCTGAGGGTTCCGTTGGACAGAACCCTCAGAGCGCGAGTCGAAAAAAAACCTAAAGTTGAAATATTGAAAGACAAACTTAACTTTGTACTTGACTATAAGGGTCTTCTATACATTCCAACTACAAAATGTAAGTTTGTATTAGCAAAATAATTATTTTTAAATGATGTAACTTCAAATTTGTAACTTTCAGATTTATTCCTATATATGTGCTATGAGACCTTGCCTTTTGCCAAATTTCATGATTCTAGGTCAACGGGAAATACCCTATAGGTTTAGATTTCCCTGTGAAATCGCAAAATATGCGACATAAACATTCATATCTTTTGATTGCGTTGATTTACAACTTTTATTTTTTACAGCCGAAAGAAACCGTAGATCCAAGTATTAAGTATAAATTTCAACTTGATACCTTTACGCGTTCTTGAGATAAAGGGTCTTGACAGACGGACAGACAGACGGACAACGAAGTGATCCTATAAGGGTTCCGTTTTTTCCTTTTGAGGTACGGAACCCTAAAAACAGCTGATCCATAGAAAACGGTCATTCATACTCGACAAAATGTAAGGAACAATTTTTTGCGTTATCGGGGTTGGTCACATGGTATAAGTTATTTATAATGATGGGTACTGCGGACCCCTTTAGGCTTAATACATCCTCTCCGCGTAACCCTGTATAATCACCAAATTTACGAAAATCAATCTAGTTTTCGAAACAATCGTGCAACTGTTAAGTACCTTATTAACAAAAGTGTGCTTCATATTTATTTCGTAAAAGTAGCAAAAAAAAAAACTATTTATTCGCAACTAGCGAAGCATCGCGGTTTTGCTCGCTATACAGAGTTATATAGTATACTATCGTTATTTTTTAGGGTTATAAGTAGTTTATGTGTAATCCAGAATATAAACTATCCTCCATATTAAATTTCATTTAAATCTGTTTAACCGTTATAAAGAAATTTTTGCATTTATAATATTGTGAGATTAATACGGCGAGCCTGAGGTCACAATTTTATTATGAAACCATTGAGATACAATACCTATAGAGTCACAATCACTAAGTTAAAACTGACAAAAAACGTCCGAGCGTCGTTGTACGTCCTAGACCTCAATTAAATAGTTCACAATGCACATTTAGACGTTATGTTGCTTGCATAGTGTTTAACGTCGCTTGTCCGCTTTGGGATCGTAGCATTGGCACCGCGCGGCGTTGTAGTCGGATCACGGTTGCCTCCAAACTAACTAAAAATTCTGCACAATGCTTAGCGTGCGCCGAGTTTTGGTTCAGACATTTTTTCTTCAGACACGTTTGTGACTCTATAATTGTTGTAACTCGATGGATAAAAAACAAAACAAGTAATAAGATTTAAAAAAAAAACGTTTTTGTGTAGCAAATTAATAGATGACATCACTTTACAAAGATGAAACCATTCATCAAAGATCAGCCATAGCATAGGTCACCACGGTCTCGACACCGGTCGAGCGACCTGCCAACAGTTGCGCAACAGTCGCCCGACTGGTTTACTAACATTGCTGGACAACGACCTGACTTGACATTGCAAGGATCAAATTGTTTTGGTTGTAGTATATAGGGCCACGATCTTATCTGCTAGTTTATTCTCAGAAAATCACAAAAGCTAGAAATATTGTAATTGAAATATAATCTCTACATAGTATAAATTGAAGTCGCTTTCCGCGTCTGTCTGTATGTCTGTATGGCCGCTAACTCCTCCTAAACCACGCAACGGATTTTGATGCGGTTTTCACCATCAGTTAGATACATTTTCAAGGAAGGTTTATATATATAACTAGCGACCCGCCCCGGCTTCGCACGTAAATTACACCCGTGCGAAGCCGGGCGAGCGGGTCGCTAGTTTATAATAAACTAGAAATATTATAAGCTACATTTCGGAGAGTCGGATTGGATCTGCATGATCTAATTCCCTCCTGTCCATGTTTCTATCGGAATGCCAGAGCGGGCACAAAAAAACAACACCGCTTTATGGTTGATATTCCGAAAACCCGTACGAAGCGCTTTGATTCCACTTTTATTATGCGAACTGCTAGTCTGTGGAATGCGTTGCTTGAATGGGTGTTCCCCGATGGTTACAATCTGGGTGTCTTCAAATCACGAGTGAATCGGTTTCGTCTAGGCAAGCGTGCTCCACCATAGACCGCTTCATCGCTTAACATCAGGCGAGTTGGCGGTCAAACGCAAGCCTATTATTTAAATTAAATAAATAAACTATGGTTACAGTAGTGACATACTCGTAAGTAGTAAGTAAGTAGTGGAAAAAGGCCAAAATATTTTCATTATATTTCTTGACCGATTTTTCTGGGATGACAAAGAAAAAAATACTACACGAAGATAAAGAAATAAACATACTCGATGCTACCGACCAGTCTTGACAACATTGAGCAACATCTATAACATAATCATATTTTTATTTTGTCTGAGGCGATTTCGTTCTTATTCCATGTGGTATTTACAAACGAGTTTGTTTTATTTTGGGCGCATTTACCTGCGAGAATGGGTGCACGTACAAAATTGAAGAGTTTGTACGATAACCCTTCAACCTTTACCTACATGAAGAGAATTCGTTAAGAACACCTTTGAAGCTTGTTTTCATTACACTAACGATACAATTTGGACGATTTAATATGCCTACAAAAACCATTCAGAACTACCACTTCTCGGTGTTTGAACTTCCGATTTAGGGCACACAGCATCTGGGGTTCCAGGGCAAGTCTTATTCATAGATAATACACTATATACGTCTGATTCCCCACTCCCGGTGACGGCCCAAGGGAAGGTCCGTACGTTCGAGATACCTTGAGCTAGTCGCTCAAAAATTAAGGCGTCAATAAAACCAACGCCATCTGCGTTTGCCAACCTGAGTTGGTTTGTTGAGGCCACATGAGGCTAAAAGGGTAGCAATTCAACAAAATAAAAAAAATAAACTTCTGATTGCTCACAAAAAGTTTCTAATAACTAGATATTATAGCGCAGCCTACTCAGTCTGGGGTAGTTTTTACTTCTATATTCTGATAAATTAGTCGCTGGCATCCAGTGGATGCAAAAAGCAGGCTGTCGTTCAGTGTGGAGGTTAAAGGGGGAGGCCTATGATCAGCACTGGACGTCTTCTGGCTGATAATGATGATTCTGATTAATGAAAAAGACGGAATGAATTGAAAACATCCTTTTTTGAAGTCAGTTGCTAAGAGCAATGACGGTAAAAACGACGTGGTCCAAGAAATATATTTAAGTCAATAAAAGCGAATGGCAAATATTTTCTGGTAGTATGTAAGTTCATAAATTAACATCGCATGAGAAATGTATTATTTTGTCAGCTAATGTACCTCTAGGTATATAGGTATGCAAAAATGACTGATATGCCGCAAGGAGTTTCTGGGTGTTTTTTTTATTTCTTATAAATCAGTAAAATTTATTTGCAATTAAATAAAAATCTATTATTACTGAAATTGTTACCATCGCATTACATAAAATAAAAACTGGGCCTGATCCTTCTATCTCGAATAAGTTTTTTTCCGCTGGGAGTAAAGTACGGAAAAATCCTCTAAAGCCTTGGGAAATAGAATAATTTTTAAAACATTTCTACTATATTTTACAACTTTTTATTTTATTTCGTTACACGAAGCAAGACGTTCGTCCGATTTGTTACCGAACAATGAAAACAAACTCTCCCATGTAGAAAATTTGTAGGAAGGTAAACGGCATCGCCGCACCCGCCTTGTTTACGAGCAGATAGAGATAAAACATGCCTCGGGTACAGTATTTGTGCAGCTATCTTGTGCCACTTGGAAAAAAGAGTAAAGCTTGTCAATAGAGATTAGACAGTGCGGTGAGAAACAAGCACTTAGCGTGTAGATTTGTTACTTATCGTATTTCTATCCGCCAGGACCTAAGCTTCTGTTTCTATTATGATAAGTAAAATTATACTTAGCCCCATCGGTAGGGACAGCTAGAGCTAAGTAGAATTTTGCGAAATTATATTATACTCAGCACTACCGTCTCATCATCATCATCATCAGCCAGAAGACGTCCACTGCTGAACATAGGCCTCCCCCTTTAACCTCCACACTGAACGACAGCCTTCCTTTTGCATCCACTGGATGCCAGCGACTCTCACTATGTCGTCGGTCCATCTAGTGGGAGGCCTACCTACGCTGCGTCTTCCGGTTCGTGGTCTCCACTCAAGAACCTTTCTTCCCCATCGGTTATCGGTTCTTCGAGCGATGTGGCCTGCCCATTGCCACTTCAACTTGCAAATTTTAACAGCTATGACGGTGACTCTGGTTCTTTGGCGAATATCCACGTTTCGGATTTTATCGCGCAAAGAAACTCCGAGCATAGCTCTCTCCATTGCCCGCTGATTGACTCTGAGTGACTACCGTCTACCTTCGACTAAAATAAAATGAATGGACGGGCCCTGAAGGAGCGCGCTTAAGAAGATTATAGTGATAGAAGATTATAGTGTAGATAATAGTTTTATTGTAATGTTTATGTTATCCTTGTTTTGTGGCATTTTAATAAAGGGTTATTGTATTGTATTGTTGATAATACTGTCGGGAACGAGTAGATGCGAATAGTGAGAGACCGGGGAGAGTGGGTGAGCAGTGGGTCACTCAGTGCTGATGATGATGATGATGATTGTATTGTTATTATTGAAACTGACGTGGTTTTCACACATTTTATTTATGTTACACGGGAATTACTCACGTAAGATTAAGCCGGTTACTCCGACTATAGTTTCAACCGCATTAGACGGCATCAGTGCAAAGCGAGACGCAGCCGCGCGCGCGCATTCACCTTGAAAAAGGCCGTCTAATGCGGTTGAAACTACAGTCGGAGTAATCGGCTTAATCTTACGTGAGTAATTCCCGTGTAACATAAATAAAATATGATTGTATTGTTGTTTGAAGATGACTCAGGTCATCAAATCTGGTATCCTGATAAAAATACCAGCTTTTTCTGGCTGTAGGTCCATTCTGATGCACAATAAGGCGACTGCAAGTGGCCGCCTTTAGTTAAACGCCGCTCAATTGAGGATGTGTTAATCTTGGGCCGAGAACGAGCTACTAATATAGGTACTATATATATGTATAACTTCTGTTTGTCATTTTTTGTGACTTGATTTGTTCGAGGATTCGTATTCTATCAAAACAGTACCAGGCTGATGGAACATCAAGTTCAGAATAAAACAATTGAATCACTAATATCTTTTTGCGCTGGGCACAAAATCCACGCAAAGTGGTTTGCTTCTTTTCCATTGGTTATCGGTTCTTCAAGCGATGTGGCCTGCCCATTGCCACTTCAAATTGAAAATTTTAATAGCTATGGCGGTGACTGCTTCTATGGCGGATATCCAGGTTCCGAATTCTTTCGCGCAAAGAAACTCCAAGCATAGCTCTCTCCATTGCCAGCTGTATGACTCGGAGTTTTTTCAAAAGACCCACAGTTAAGGACCAGTCTACTAAGTCATCAAGTCTGAGCAAGGTACCTTGGGTTTATAGTTCTATTACCAAATATATGAGTCAAGGAGTTGATTAATCCTTTGAGATATATCACACTTGAATCACTTCAAGCTTATTCTGCACTCATCACAGATCGGATGACATTAATCAGGCCGATCAATTGATACAAATTAAACCAAAAAAAAATAGTGCGTGGAGTCCCTCCGCGCGGAAGAAGTTATACTTAAACAAGGAACCCTAAAATTATAACTAGGGCAAAAATATCAACAATTTAAAAACATGCTTTTCTCGAGATTCAAACCTAGCTCCTCAGGCTTCTCAATCCATTAGCGACACCATTACACTACCGGATTTGCTAGTCGCAGCGCGAGAAAAGGATACGCATTTCGCAACCATACGAGAGAGAAAAATTCCCCCTCCATGGTAGCGGTCGCATAAGAAGTAAAGTAAAAGTAAAAGTAAAAAAGCCTTTATTTCAAATACACATTTCATTAATTTACACATGATTTTTATTTTATTTTATTTATATTTAATTACATATTTATACTTGTCCATCATTATCATAAATCACATAATTGTCATAGTCACATATTTTTTTTTCTCGTTTTTCTTGTTAAAGTTTTTGTTATGTATTTATGTCAGATATTATTCTTTGGTCAATGAATTTTAAATATTATTGTTTGTCATGCAGTATTAATTTGCTATTTTAGTCCTGTGTAGATGTCGCCTCATTGGCGTAGGCCTCCCCCAGTTTTGTCCATAGTTTCCTGTCTCTTGCTATTCTCATCCATTCCCTTCCAAGTCTTTGAGTAAAAATATCTTGCCAGCGTCTATTTGGCCTTCCTCTTCTTCGTTTTAATCCTCTTGGCACCCATTCTAAAACTTTTTTACTCCATCTATCGTTTTCCATTCTACATGCATGTCCCGCCCAATTCCATTTCAATTTTCTAATAGTTTCTATTATGTCTCTTACTTTAGTTTTTTGCCTGATTGTTTTGTTATTAATTTGATCTGATAGTTTTATCCCTAACATACTTCTTTCCATTTTCCTTTGACATACCGCTAATCTGTTTTCATCTTCCTTTCTTAGGGCCCAAGTCTGGCAGCCATATATAAGAGACGGCAGTATGGCAACGTTGTATACTTTTCTCTTGATAGTAATGTTTATATCCTTGCTTTTCATAATTTCTTTCATTCCCCAGTACTTTTTCCATGATATGGCAATTCTTCTATCTATTTCTTTTGCAGTATGGTCCTCAAAAGCTATAGATTGTCCAAGGTAAGTATATTCGTTTACATATTCGATTTTTTCTTCTTCAACTGTTATAGTCTCCTCATTGCCATTCGTCATGATTTTTGTCTTAGAAGCGTTTAGTGACAGTCCGACTTTCCTGCTTTCTGTAGTCAGGTCCTTCAACATGTGTTCTAGGTTACATGAAGAATCTGCAAAAATCACGATATCGTCGGCAAACCTCAGATGGCTAAGATATTCTCCATTTATTTTTATTCCCTTGTTTTGCCAGTCTAAGTTTCTGAAGATCATCTCCAACACTGAGCAAAATATTTTCGGTGAGAGAGGATCCCCTTGACGGACTCCTTTCTTAATGGGGAACTCCTGTCCGTCTCTTTCCATTCGTATTTTTGAGGAGCTCTTTGAGTATATATTATGGAGAATATTTATGTACCCTTCATCTATTCCTTGTTGCTTCAGTGCTTCCCAAATAGCATTGTGTTCAAGAGAGTCGAATGCCTTAGTAAAATCAATGAATCCAATATACAGTGTTATGTTGTATTCTCTGCATTTATTCACAATTTGCGTAACTACTTGTATGTGATCGACAGTTGAGAATTTTTTGCGGAATCCTGCTTGTTCTTGTGGTTGATTTTCGTCCAGGGTCGACGTGATACGGTTAAGGAGAATTTTTGAAAATATCTTATATAGGTTCGACATCAAGCTAATTGGCCGGTAGTTTCCTAATTCACTTCTGTCTCCCTTTTTGTGCAAGAGTATCGTTATTGATTTACTCCAATCTTCTGGCGATTGCCCGTTCTTCATAATTTTATCAAAGAGACTTTGCAGCGGATTGAGTAATGGCTCTATAAGCGACTTTAGCACTTCGTTCGTGATGTGGTCCTCCCCGGGAGCTTTTTCGTTTTTCTGCGTTTTAATGGCGTATTCTATCTCGCATTTTAATATGGTTGGTATTGTCGTATTTTTTTGGGTTAAATTATCTTCATGGGTTTTTAAATTTGATGTTTGATTTGTCGCGTACAATTCTTTGTAAAACATTGTAGCTTCATGTAGTATGTCACTTCTTTTTGTAATTCTAGTTTTCGTCTTGGTCTTTAGGTTTGCTGTCCATTCCTTTTTGTTGTTTAACTCATTGTATGCTTTTTTCACCGCTCCTGATTTTTTTATAAATATTTCGAAAGTTTCTTGTCTGAGCCGTTTTTTGTCTCTTGTGATGTTTCTGTTTATATTTTTGCTTATTTTTGTAATTTTAGCTCTGATTTCTTTAGTGCGTTTTTCTTTATAAAGTGATTTGCGTTCTTCTAAGAGGAGTTGAGTAGTATTGCTTATTTCATTTTGATTCCTCTTTCTGATTTTGAAATGTGATATTTCTTTAAGTGTGCAAGCTATTTCTTCTTTTAGTTGTTTGTATTGTGTATTAATGTCTAAGTCATTATCTAGAGTCTGTTGTAATCTTGACTCTAGTTTGCATTTTGTTTCTTCAGAAAGCTCAAGAATGTTTCGCAAATTATGTTGTATCATCGGCTGCTTATATTTCCTTGAGCTTTTAATAGATAGCTGGCATCGAACCATTCTATGGTCTGTATAGAAGTCAGGTTTTATTACGTCGAAATGTTTTATGTGATTCGGCTTATTTGTTAAGATAAAGTCAATTTCATTGTGGTATTTGTCATTGGGTGTATTCCATGTCCATGTCCTGTGTTTTTTTCTTTTGTATAATGTGTTAGTTATTCTTAAATTGTTCTCTTGAGCGAATTCTACCAAAAATTTTCCATGTGCGCTTCTTTTTCCGTGTGAAAATTTTCCAAATACAGCTTCTTCACCCGACTGCATTGTTCCAATCTGAGCATTAAAGTCACCCATTATGATTATGTTAAGTTTTTCAGATGTAGTTATAGCATTTCCAAGGGTATCATAGAATTGAAGTAGTGGCTCCTTGCCATATTTTTCAGTTGGGGCATAGGCTTGTATTATGGTCCAACTGTGGTTTGCCAAATTTATTTCCATTAAGGCGACTCTGTCTGAGAAGGTCTCAAATTTACTTATTTTATCTTTTAAGTATTTTTTGATAAGAAAACCTACTCCATTTCTCCCCTTTGATGCATAACTATGGAATAGGATAAATTCCGCGTGTTCTTCTATGATTTCTTTTTCTCTTCTCACTTCGCACAAACCAAGGACATCCCATTTAACATTATTTAATGCGTATGTTAATTCTGTCAGTCTACTTTCCGCTAGTAGGGTTCGTACATTTAAGCTTGCTATATTTAGTATACTATTATTTTTACTGTCGGTATGTGTTGTAACTAGGGGGATTTGGTCTTTCTTCTCCACGGTGACCAGCCGGCTTGGAGAAGGTTTATTACTTAGTTTTTTGTCATTGTTTCTGGTTTTTCATCTTGTTTGTTAGTTCTAGGTATTTGTGTAATTATTTGTTTAGTTTGTTGGTTGCTAGGGTTGTGCATGTAGGATGCGATGTTGTATGATTTATTCCTCTTAGGTGTTTGTTTGTATGTATTCTTCAAGTCGACATTGGTGAGTTCCTTATTGTTTTCAGGTGTAGTTGAGAGTTTTCGTTTGTTATTTGATTGGACATGTTCTTTAGGTGTAGTATTTTCTTTCAAAATTATTATTTTGTCATATTTTAGGACTGCTTTTATTCCATCCTCTCTCAGTTTGTTTACTTCTTCCTGAAGATCTCTTCTTTTTTGTAGAATTTTAGGCGGGAAATCTTCTTTAATGTACCATTCTGTATTTTCTTTTGGTTTTCGTTGAAATATAGCTATCTTTTTACCATACGTTGTCAGAATAAGCCTTATAGGCCTTGGGTTTGTATTTTTCTTTCCCATTCTGCCTACAAACTCAATGTCTTTCTTATCACATTCGACATCCATCTTGTTATTTATTATTTCCGTCATCATATCTTCAAGCTCCGAATAACTACGCTCTTCTTCTGCAATTCCAAAGAAAATCAAATTCTTGCACCGTTGCTTTCTATCGAGATCATCCAGTCTTCTTTCCTGTTCTTCTTGAGTCTTTTTAATTTCAGTTATATCTGTTTCGAACTTGCAAAAATTTTCTTCAATTTTTTCATATATTTTTTGTGTTATATTTTCTTCCGCCTGTTTTAAGCTTCTTTCTGTGTCTTCCTTGATCTGCACTCGTAAAGCTTTCAGCATTTCTAAAATTGGTTCTGACATTTTTATGGCTTTAATTGCTGTCTATTTATAAATAGCTAAAATCTGGATCTTTTAGGAATAATTGTTGTTAATAACTCCCTCTATATTATAGCAACTGCAAGGGCCTTCTGTAGTATATATAAAAGGTTCGTGTATGCAGCGAATATGGAAGTCGTTGTTGTGTATGACTAATATTTGAACGAAATTTTAGGTGATGACGCTACTACTAGCGCCCTCTATTGCGAGGCTTGAGCGGTTTCTTGATTAAGGTTTGTGTTAGGTAGGAGCGGGTGCGCATGTCGGTGTCCGAACAAATATATGAACCTCGTACTTCCCAGTTGGTAATGTGAAAGTTTTTCAATAGGTGGCGTGACTGTCAGCTTAGTTCTTTATTGCAATTGGGTGTGTTACGGTAAGTGTCGGTGAAACAGTCTTTGTATAGTAAGCGCAGCAAACGGAAACAAAATGGTGGATTTAAATTATTATGATTTAACTGTATGTGTTCTTTAATTCAGCTACTCATATTTATTGTTTATTCAACATAGGCATGTTCCGAAAACTGGTGTGTTCGTGTAGTGGAAGATTATTTACTCACAAATAGTGGGTTTCATATGCATAAGAAGTATAACTTCAAAAAAAATTGTGTTGTGGTTAATACTTTGTTTTATTTTTCAACCTGTTGCGTTTTGCTACCTCTACCAATCTTGACTAGATTGGACTAGAAAGCGAACAAAACGTTACCAAGACGATATTTATTACAAAATACAAAGAATAGCTTGGACTCGAACAAAATACAACCTCGGCATAAAAAAATGATATCGTGGATGCTTCTTCTTTTCTTATAAACTTCAGTGTTAAAAGTAAAAGAAAATCTTTAAACATAATGTAATACAATGCTATCATTTCATCTAGTAACAAGTGGGCAGCGGAAACACCGAAGTTTAGTCCGGCCGAAGGAAGTTAACCACGATAAGCAATATAGGTGGGCGATGTAATCAATTGTGATTATTCCTTACCCGGAAACGTACCCCGGGGCGGTTCGTTTACCCGAGGGTGCACAGGGACGTTCCCTTTGTTCCTTCGACGTGTTACGGACCTTTGTAGCCTCACTTGCTTCGTACTTAACGTGGAATGAAGAACAAGTCTGCATAAACAGGAGCCAAACTATGGTGAGCTATAGTTTTCTATGTTACTAAGGGGTTTTATAAAAGGTAGACTGTAAATCTAGGATATATAAGCTACCTCCCTGCCTTTCATCTAAATCCGTAATTTTCTTTCAAATTCGCTTGGATGTTACAGATAAGATTTGATGGCAAACATACACTTCAAAAACTGCATCGTTGCATCTTCATCAAGGATTTTTATTAATTTTTCCTCCTCTTACACTCCTTATAACATCAGCTATCTGCCAGTGAAAGTTCCGTCAAAATTGATTCAGCCATTTTGGAGTCAATGGGGAACACACATAGCAACGGTTCCTTGCTGTGACAATGAGCAATAGCTATGCGAGAGAAGAGCTTGGTATTCAGCCATTTTTCTGCTTGCAAGTCCGGGCATATTTGTACATTTTTGTACTCGCGGACCCGATTGTAAAACCTATGGCTACACGCACGTATAGCACGCAGAGTAAATAATTAGTTGGACATAGTTTAGTGCTTCAAGTTTGATCTGCCATACTACAGTGACATTATGAAATAGTGAAACCTTGGCATTCCACAAGTAATACCTAACCGCGAGATTAGTTTATATCCCATTTCGCGGCGAGAAACTGTTGCGGTGAGGCCGGTAAGTTTGGCTCAGTTGCCTGGTTATATTATTAACTTCTGTATAGGTAATCTTGGTTTAAGTTTAGTGGCAGATGAGTGCTTACCACACACGATCATGCTGTTTCAAAAGCAGGCAAACTAAACGATTTTATGGTGACTCATTCCGACGTGCCTATGCAAGTTCCACTTCACAGAACACACGGAAGTTCCATAAGTACAGAAGTTGTTAAAATTCTGAACTAAACTAAACTATTCGAAAAATTAAAAGAACCGGAAGACGCAGCGTATGCCTCCCACTAGATGGACCGACGACATTGTGAGAGTCGCTGGTATCCAGTGGATGCATAAGGCAGGTTGTCATTCAGTGTGGAGGTTAAAGGGGGAGGCATATGTTCAGCAGTGGACGTCTTCCAGCTGATGATTATGATTCATCCCAAAAAGTACCCAACGTCCTAAAGAAATTTCCACTACAAAAAAAAATATAAGAAAATATCCTCTTTTCGGATTACGTAGTAGGCACGACGGTACGGGTAATTTTTGAATCTATCTATTTATAATTATATCAAAGATTTTCAAGATATATATAAATTAATCCCTATTTACCTTGGTCACGCCATAACTTGAGAACGGCTTTACCGATTTCATTCATTTTTTTAAGTTTTTTAATAAGTACTTTGAAGAAGGTTTTTACGGAAAGAAAAATAAAAAAAATTGCCCGGAAAATTGGAAAATGTCATAAAACTTAACGACACAGCTTAACGATGATTTTTACTTCGCGCGTTGACAGTTCTAAGACAGAACAACGTCTGTTGGGTCAGCTAGTTGCAAAGAGTTTGTATACCCTATGGTATACAAAGTCTTTGGCTAGTGGCCTATAAAATGTAAATACAAAGTATTAGCCAGATTTGCTACAGTCATGTCTACAGAAAGCACAGATAAATAATAGCTTAGAGGTCGTAGAACTTGATACAAAGAAGTACAGATAAAGGCAAACAGTTGCAGCAATCCCAATCCATAAAGCTTCGTACACAACACAACGCGACAAGTGAAATGTAATGCGACCTCCATGGACGGACATTTTCGGACGCGAAAAAACTTCTTTTGTTTTCTTCCGAAACACGGACAATCAACGTTCGCAGTCGACAGATTAGCTAGCTAAAATAACTGGCTGAGGGCGTGTCGAGACTCGCATATGGTAGGGTTCCGTCGCCAAAGCCATATAAAATATTGTAGTCACTCACATATAAAGTTCAATAATTATCATCATCGAGATACAATACCTATAGTCACAAACGTGTCAAAAAATTATCAGAACCAAACTCTGCGCACGCTACGCATTGAGCCGACTTTTTGGTTAGTTGTAATGCAACCGCGTTCTACTACAACGCTGCCCAATGCCAGTGCTACGATAACATAGCAGACTAGCGACGTTGAACTCTATGCAAGTGACATAACGTCTAAATTGGAGTAAATTTGGCATTGTGGCAATTATATAATTGATGTCTCGACGCTCGGATTTTTTTGACTGTTTTCACTTAGAGATTGTGAGTCTATAGGTATTGTTTCTCGATGAGTCACATATAAACTTCAGAAATTGATGGTTATAGAAAAACACGTGGAAAAATTTAGAGACGTGTCAATCCAAGATACTTTTTATAGTGTAAATTTATACTTATGAATAAACGACTTTGACTATAGTATACTAGTAGGCCGCCCCTGCTTCGCACGGGCGAAGCCGGGATATATAGCCTATGTCAACCGGGGATAGTGCAGCATCCCTACAGTGAAAGAATTTTTCAATTCGGTTCAGTAGTTTCGGAGCCTATTCAATGCAAACAAACAAACATACAATCAAATCTTTCCTCTTTATAATATTAGTATAGATATCAAAAAGAAAATTACATTGGAAACATTCTTTGTTAATAATTTTATCAAATTGTTGTATTGTCATACAAATTACATATTTTTGTAAAATTTCAATACGATACGAAAATTTAAAGTAGGTTAAAATCAACTTTGAAAATGGTATTCATGGGTATTTAAAGTGAATATAAAGCGTGTAAAAAGAGCCTTTTCGCTTTATAATAAGAGTATTCGTTAGATTTCGTCCACCGAAGTTTGCGAAGTTGACGTGATCGAGTCTGTACGAAGCTTAACAGTTGCAGCACAAGCATTCCCAATGCATTATCCTTAGAACTGTGTATGGGCCATTAAGTCGCAGTAAAATGACAAATTGTTTATTTTATTGGCCGTAGAGCCATAAAACACGCGAGTCCTGCCATTGTGTGCAATGTTTCCCTGACCTGGGAATTCTGCACCTTATTTTCAATATTGTATCAAGACGTTAAAATGTTGGTTTAGTTTAACATAGTTTGGCGCTATGGTCTGACAACAATTTAAAATACTAATCTACTATCAAACTTAATTAATAAATAAATAACTTTCCACACTTATCTCCGTCTAGGACTTCCTCGATCGAGCGGATGATTCTCTCTGCCAAGGCCGGGCGCTGGGGGCAACTGCCCTCAGGGGGTGGGGGACTTCCTGTGTCGGCGAATACTGTGCCCGTAAAATACAGTAGGTACAGTAGTGTTAGGGGACCTCTAAACCCCATAAAGAATCTTCAGCTGTGTAGGTCAAATAGTTTCATAGATTTTATGATGAATCAGTGATTGAGTTATATTACGCTTTATTATTAGATTTTTATTTTTGTGACACGTAAATTGGCTTTATGAATAAACTGACTATGAGAAATATTTCTTGTATTATGTTGAATTGTAAAACAACAGCTGCTCAGAGTTTATCATAGAAATTTATTAATGGTGTACACTGTGTACATATTTTATCTGGAGCCACTATCGTATTTTCAAACCAAATAGACTATGTTCTGTGACCATTCGCCATTGATATATAATTATGTACTAGTACATTCATTGCCTTCCCGATCCGAATGCTCCTAGCAATAGGAAATATTCAGTTTTTGGTACAGGCGTCGGTTAGCAGAGGCACACACACACACAGCGATCCCGCCGGCGGGATCGTAGACCCTCAGGATCTGTTAGAAGATCGGTTAGATTCTCTCCAAATAATCACTCAGTTCAACAAACCGCTAGGGCTCCAGGGCATACCCCTTCTGCGGTGCCTGGGCAAGTCTGATTCCCACTCCCGGCGACGGCCCAAGCCGAGGTTCGTACCTTCGAGGTGCCCTTGTGCTAGTCGCCCAAAAACTTAAACCATCAAGTTATGCCGAACACACTCTGCGTTCGCTAACTAGTCCGCTCCATCTGTAGAGGCCAAAAGGCCAACTTTACAAGTCAATATAAAAAAAAAAACATTGCCTTTGAGTGATTTTTTGTTTTATTATATTTGGTCATTCTACAGATAGGTAAGTAAGGTGCCTCTAATCAATTTAATGTTAACAAAACAGAAAACTGCGTAGGCAATAATATGTTAGCTTGACATTGTTGTAAAATATATTTGACCAGACTTTTGCTCCTTGAGTACGCTCGCGTGGGACGACACCAATGATCTATTTTGGGGGCAAAAAATTATGAGTTGATATCAACTACTTCACGGGTTTACTTGTATGTAATGGACTTGTTTAGATGAAGCCATTTTTTGTATTTTTCTCTCTGTCTTGTATCTACAGGGTGTAAGGGGAACACTCTCGAAGCCAAAAGAAGAAGTTTCATCACGTTTGTCTAATTTTTTTTGTGTACGTACATGTTTTGGGTGACAATCCAGTTCAGATTTTTATATGTATTTATTTAAGGATTTAATTGATTGTTATCTGTTTTGTGTATCTAAATAAATAAAATAAAAAAATAAAATAACCAAAGAAGGTAATTGTACTCATCATTATAAACCACTTTTAGTATGGGACAAGCCCTGAAATCGCGAAAAAAAAAATCTGCTGTTCCATACATTTTGTCGAGTGTCAATGACCGTTTTCTATAGAACAGCTGATATTTTTTTCGCGATTTCAGGACTGGTCCCATAGTAAAAGTTGTTTATAATGATGAGTACAATTACCTTCTTTTGGCTTCGAGAGTGTTCCCCTTACACCCCGTATATATGTGTGGTGAAATTATGATTACACTAGCGACCCGCCCGCCCGGCTTCGCACGGGTGTAATTTACGTGCGAAGCCGGGGCGGGTCGCTAGTTATATATATAAACCTTCCTTGAAAATGTATCTAACTGATGGTGAAAACCGCATCAAAATCCGTTGCGTGGTTTAGGAGGAGTTAGCGGCCATACAGACATACAGACAGACAGACAGACGCGGAAAGCGACTTCACTTTATACTATGTAGAGATAACATTCAACAATGTTCTTGATAGTCATCAATAAAATCACGAGTCTACTCAAGGGAAATCTTTCTAATTTCATTTCCGATGGGCCCCGATATATATCCGCCATGTCAATATCACATGATATTGTATTGATTGTTTTATTCCACCTGCTCCCCTGGTGACTGGTGGATTCTTACCGAAGATATCACTTTTATTAGATAATGCTTTATTTATTGGTAAAAGTTTTATTTATAGTGACAAGACGAGTAACTCACTCGCCCGTTGGTACATATTTTAACGGCGGTTAAATGATGTGTGTAGTTTAGGTTTGTTTACTGCTGTAAACAAACCTAAACTACACAGATCATCATCATCATCATCATCATCAGCCAGAAGACGTCCACTGCTGAACATAGGCCTCCCCCTTCAACCTCCACACTGAACGACAGCCTGCCTTTTGCATCCACTGAATGCCAGCGACTCTCACTATGTCGTCGGTCCATCTAGTGGGAGGCCTACCTACGCTGCGTCTTCCGGTTCATGGTCTCCACTCAAGAACCTTTCTTCCCCATCGGTTATCGGTTCTACACAGATCATCAGCCAGTAAATGTCAGCTGCTGAACAAAGATATAACATAACTGTATTAATAATCTGACGAATATTTTTTTTGTAATCTTTGTGGGTTATTTATTGCTCAGCAAAAAAAAATATTATGGTAATAAATTAGGTAAAACTGACTGGTAGGAACTGACGTGGTTTTCACACATTTTAGCACATTCACCTTGAAAAAGATTGCCTAATGCGGTTGAAACTATAGTCGGAGTGACCGGCTTAATCTTACGTGAGTAATTACCATTATAGTAATAAATTACTGTAGAAACTGACGTGGTTTTCACACATTTTAACACATTCACCTTGGAAAAGACTGCCTAATACGGTTGAAACTATAGTCGGAGTGACCGGCTTAATCTTACGTGAGTAATTACCATTATAGTAATAAATTACTGTAGAATCTGACGTGGTTTTCACACATTTTAACACATTCACCTTGAAAAAGACTGCCTAATACGGTTGAAACTATAGTCGGAGTGACCGGCTTAATCTTACGTGAGTAATTACCATTATAGTAATAAATTACTGTAGAAACTGACGTGGTTTTCACACATTTTAACACATTCAACTTGAACAAGACTGCCTAATGCGGTTGAAACTATAGTCGGAGTGACCGGCTTAATCTTACGTGAGTAATTCCCGTGTTATATAAATAAAAATTACTGTAGTTAATAATCTGCCGATTGTTTTTTGCTCAGCAATAAATAACTCACAAAGATTAGAAATATCTTATTTCATACATCATCTCTATATCCTGTATCATGATGACTAAGCATGGTCGTGTTTCACACTTCCCATAGACTTTCCCAACGCCATTTTTAATTTTCACCCCGTCGCGTTTCGTCGTCATTTGACACAGGAATCTGTTATAAAAATTCCCGTAAGTCAGGGTTGATTTATGACCTATGATGTCCCTCACCCCCCAGGCTACCCTTAAGTAGCTGACATTACGACCCCTTAGGAATTCTTTAACGTAATTAAAAAGACTTAAGATTCTCGAAGAATTCTTAAGACGGGTTTAGCGGGCGTTTTCAAAATGTATTGTAGTAATAAAATGGCCGTTACTTCTTTAATTACGGAAAAGGCTAATATTACTGCGAAGGTTTCCGTAAAAAATCGTTGAATTGACTTCTTTTTGGTTTTTTGGACACAATTTTATTCGATTTTTTTTTAATTATAATAAACATATCGTACCTACTACCGTTCCGTACGTACGTACCGTACTGTATCGTACTTGCAATGAGCAGTGGGCTTACTCTTGACACTCGATTTCAATCGAATTTGGGATTGGGATCGAAAACATGCCATTTTGGTACTCTTGAATTCTAAATCAGCGCACGATTGGAATCGATAATGGTGGAATTTTATGAACCTAAATAAAATCGACTCAACTCGACGCTTTCGGTACTCTTGACGCGATTGAAGATGGCATGTTTTCGATCTTAATCCCAAATTACGATTGAAATCGAGTGTCAGGAGTAAGCCCACTGGTCAAATTAGGTATATCGATGACATAAGGGGAGGTAACCCGACTTTTTGGGGTATATATATTAATGCATGTATGTATGGTGGATTAGGGTCTATCCTCTCTCTAAGAGAAAGCCAGGGTCCCAGTAGAACATGATAGGCTGATAATGATGATGATATACATGTTTGTTTGTTCTTGTGTGTTCACTTGTAACTTAAAAGGCTTGAACGATTATAAAAAGTGAGGTGTCGTTATATAGATCCGTCTCAATGTTCTCAGTGGATTATATATTGGAATAGTGCTTTTTTCTACCGACAATATTTTTATGGTGAAGATTCATATCATTCATAGAGTACCTAACTCTATGAATATTTTGTGACAGTTTTCATGTTTGCATATTAGCAAAAAAAACCGCCATCTTGTGGTGGGGGCCATTTTGAATATACTATTACAATATTGGAAATTGCATATTATTATAATTATTGTCACCAGAACTAAAAGTGTATGCAAAATTTCATCAAAATCGCTTAGTTCCTCGGTTCTAATTTTATTTAACTTGCAAGATTTAAACTAAACTAAAGCTTGTAATAATTAAAACCTATTTCAATTTTAAAGTGAACGGAATATAGTCTAGGATCGAGGACATAAGATTTCAGAGTTTCCAAAATGTGTTATATACATGTTTTTTTTTATAAACCAACATGTATCACGTAAATCATGAACGTAAACTTTAATAACTGAGAAAGTTGTAAGTTGTTCACCAAGTACTTTATAAAATTTTGCAAGTCTGTTACAAAATTTAGGCATAACAAAGTTTTTGTGAGTAATTATTCAAACTTGAGAACCCGTACTTAAAACATCACCAGAATAATAAATAGTGCCTACCGACCGACTTACGACTTATAATATATAGAGAATTCTATAAAGGTATATAGGTCATGCGCATATTCCATTGCCATGCCACTTGGGACATACTGACTTAAATCAAATTAAAATACCTACAACACCCATACCACAGTAGATTTTACAAGCTAACGCAGTAGTTCAACTTGGACGTGTCCTTGGATTCAATGCCTATCGGTCATAGGGCTAGGGTTGATACTATCAGGTTTTAAGAAAACTTTTATAGATAGTCATTAGTTATATGTTATATCAAATATAGTTTAAAAAATATATGTTAAAAGTTGACAAAGGGCATGGACCCAGGAGTCCGTGGAGAATAAATAAACAATAAAAAAATAACAAAAACTTTTATTATTTTGTACGCTACTTCTATGCTTACAACACACGCACACCCACACACTAACACATACACACACACACACACACACTCACACACAGCGAACCTCAATGACGCGGCGCACGCGACTGTTGCTCTGAGCGTACCATAAAGTATCGGAGCGAGGCACTCGTTTGATTACGTCACTCGATTCTGGTGTTTGTTTAAAGTCAACCTACTGCTTTAGCTTATATAATACTTACTGTGCCCATACTCCATTATACCCATCACTATAAACAACATGGGAATAACCCTAATATCGCGTAAAATATCAGCTGTTCCCAGGCTATTCCAATAGAAAACGGCAGCTGAATTTTTTACGCAATTTTAGGATTGGTCCCACTGTAAAAGTTATTCAATGAGTTTCTTTCAGCTTAGTGCGCCCTTTTAGTGTTAACCTGTATAACCTTTTTTAAAACTTTCCATGGCCCTTACGGCTACCTACTTTAAGCGATTCTTTTTTAGGTGATTGTGAAACGTAACGCTACCGCAAACCGTATCTGGTTCACTTTTGCGTGATATCCCACACTGTTCTGTTTCCTGTTTCGAGCCCGCATTAAGAGGTAGCTGTTACGCCCCAGTTCTATCAACTATAATGCTAGGCACACCCAGGATACAATGGTACTCAAGTTCTAGTTTCTAGTACACACCACTCCATAGCCTTTATCTGTTATTTTTTATCTGTGGCCCTAAGTAAGATGTCCCCTGAGACACAATGAGAGACTGTGAGACAACAATAGAGAATGTATTAGGGGACAAAGCCGCGCGTGGAGCAATGGCCACATCCTGCGGGAGATGGCCAATCTATTGCTACAGTACCCACTTAGCTGTCCGGCTAGTAGAGGAGCCACGGTCGTATTCTGTCAAGGAAATTTACAGCCACCATAAGAACATTTTAAATTCCTAATTTGGCCAACTCAACGAACGAGTTGGTCGCGCTGTACAGTACACAGAAAAAAACCAGACAAGTACGAGTAGGACTCGCGCTCTGAGGGTTCCGTTGGACCACCAAAGAGCGAGTCCGAACAAAAAAAACAACAACAAAAAAATAAAATATTGAAAGACAAACTTAACTTTGTAGTAGAAAATAAGGTTTTTAGTTACATTACAACTACAAATTGTAAGTTTATGATAGCAAAATAGTTATTTTTAAATAATACAACTTCAAATTTATGACTTTCGGATTTATTCCTTTATATATGCTATGAGACCTTGCTTCTTGCCAAATTTTATGATTCTAGGTCAACGGGAAGTACCGTATAGGATTTAATTCCCTTGTGAAATCGCAAAATATGCGACATAAACGCGATTTGATCGCGTAGACTAACGAGTTAGATTTTTTCATAGCTGAAAGAAACCGTAAATTGGAGTATTTTATATTAATTTCAACTTGATATCTTTACGTATTCCTGAGAAAAAGAGGCTTGACAAACGGACAGACGGACAACAAAGTGATCCTATAAGGGTTCCGTTTTTTCCTTTAGAGGTACGGAACCCTAAAAACAGCGATAAAGAATCGTTTTTTGTTTGTTGTGACCGTGAAATTTTGCACTCATGTAGGGCCTCATTGCCCAAAAGAACTGACAAACAGTAGACGAGTTCTGGAGAGGAGACCACGTTTAGGCAAACGTAGCGTTGGAAGACACCCTGCGTCTAGGTGGAGTGACGACCTGCGTAAAATGGCGGGTAAAAACTAGATGCAAGGAACTGCCAACTGAGCTCAGTGGCGTGCATTACAAAAGGCATATGTCCAGCAGTGGACAGCAAAAAACTAGTGATGATGATCATGATGGTGATGTAGGGGATAGTGATGGTGATGGTGGAGTGATCCGTAGACAAACGAAAGTTACCAACATAGCCCACCGGATTAGCAAGTTGAAGTGGCAGTGGTTAGGGCACATAGCACGCAGAACAGAAGGCCGATGGGACCGAAAAGTTCTCGAATGGAGACCACAGATCAGTAAGCGAAGCGTAGGAGATGGACGGGCGACCTAAAAGAGAGCGCAGGAAAACGCTGGATGCAGGCCGCTTCCAACCGGCCCTTTTGGCGGTCGATGGGGGAGGCCTATGTCCAGCAGAGGACGTCTCATCACTGAAATTATGATGATGATGATGATGAATGAAATGCTGCTTAAATGACCCGTCTGCTTGTTTGCCACCTATGTCATATTATATTATTTTTAAACAAAACAAATATAAATTTAAAATATCCCGATAAACGAGCTGATATAATCTTCAAGCGTATATTTTTATTTATATTACACAGGAATTTCTCACACTACACACTCATTTTTTTTTTTATTATTATAAATAGGCTTGCGCACAGCCGCCAACTCGCCTGATGTTAAGCGATGATGCGGCCTACGAATCCTACGATGGAGCACGCTTGTCTAGAAGAAACCTATATCGATAAAATACCAATGTTTTTAGGGTTCCATACCCAAAGGGTAAAAACGGGATCCTATTACTAAGCCTACGATGTATGTCTGTCCACTGGGCCAGCATGGTGGATTATATGTCTGTCTGTCTGTCCGTCCGTCTGTCTGTCTGTCTTACCTATTAATAGCTGTATATTACGAACCGTAATAGATAGCCAGTTGAAATTTTCACAGAATATGTAGTGTTACGGCGGATTGACTAGTAAAAAAATCAAAAAGTAAAAACGAAAGGGTAAAAACTGTATGGGTCCCCATACAACAAACGTATTTTTTTCGTATTTTGTATTAGCTCTAATGTAAAAACGGTAGTACTTACAAGACGTCAAACTTAACAATATAGTACACATTCTAAAGTATAACAACAAATAATAATAAATGGCCAAGTGCGAGTCAGTGACATGCTTCTGTTCATTACCAAGTTATAACTGGTAATTTCGTTATTGAATTTTGTGGTGGTACGGAACCCTCAGTGCACGAGCCCGACTCGCACTTGGCCGGTTATATGTAATGCCGTTTCAATTTCATTTGTGGCTCAGTCTAATAATAATGGTAATCTATTTCTGTAACTTGTAATCGGATTTGTCTGGGCAGTCACTGGCTTCGGCTTTTATGAGTTGCCTTTGAAATAAATATTGTTTCGGGTTTAAGATAAAAAGAGATTAAACTTACTTGAGTAGGTATTCAATAAATAAATTGTGAAACCAATCATCGACCGACATGCCTCAGATGTCCCCTGTCTTCAGGCAGTTTTTTTTTTTTTTTTTTTTTTATATTCGGGACATTTTTGCACACACGGTCATCTGACCCCAAACTAAGCAAAGCTTGTGATATGGCTGCCAGAGACTGATATATATACATAATATATATAGGTTTTAAATACATACTTAAATAGATACTTTAATATATATTCTTTTTATGTTATATTCTTTTTTTGATAACTTTGTATGTTATATTCTATATTAAAAATAAACTGGCCAAGTGCGAGTTGGGCTCGCGCACTGAGGGTTCCGTACCACCACAAAATTCAAAATTAAACTAAATTACCAGTTATAACTTGGTAATTAACAGAAACTTGTCACCGACTCGCACTTGGCCATTATTTATTATTTGTTGTTATACTTTAGAGTGTGTACTATCTACTATCAAACAAGATACTAATCTTGTCAAATTTGACGCTTGTAAGTATTACCCTTTTTACATTACAGCTAACACAAAAATACGTTTGTTGTATGGAAATAATAAAAAAGTCAAAACAAAAGGGGGGTGGGTCCCTTTTGTTTTGACTTTTTTATTATTTCTTAGTTAATCGGTCGTAACATTACATATTCTGTGAAAATTCTAACTGACTATCTATTACGGTTCGAAAGATACAGGCCTTTAAAGGACAGACAGACAGACAGACGGACATACAGACAACGTAGGCTCAGTTATAGGGTCCCGTTTTTACCCTTTGGGTACGGAACCCTAAAAAGTGTCTTGATATTGTATATCATTCTAGTCTTCGTGAAGAACAATTTGACATGCCATTTGTGCTACTCATCATCATCAGGCAGAAGACGTCCACTGCTGAACATAGGCCTCCCCCTTATCCGTTCATCCACCGGATGCCCGCGACTTCCACGATGTCGCCGGTCCATCTAGTGCAAGGCCTACCTACGCTGCGTCTTCCGGTTTGCGGTCTCCACTTAAGAACCTTCCTTCCCTATCGGTTATCGGTTCTTTGAGCGATGTGGCCTGCCCATTGCCACTTCAACTTGTAAATTTTAACAGCTATGTTAGTGACTCTGGTTCTTTGGCGAATATCCACGCGATTCTTGCGCATAAAGAAACACGTTCTTCTAAAACCGTTTATTTGACAATACAGTTGCTTAATAACTATGGGTCAGACTGTTAGTAAAGAGCTAACTTATGTGTCTACATGCGAGTAAGTACATGAGGCCTCTGTATTGAATATTTGTAGTTTTGTATTGGCTTCTAATTTGCGACAGACAGGACGAAGAAAGAAGGTTAAACCTATTACTTTGATTGCGGGAGTCTTACGGCGTAATTGAATTTCGTAAATATGGTATTGTCGATACGCCTGTCTGTACCATTTATTGTATATTTGGTAACTATATGGGCAGTATATAGACTAGACACGTGTCTAGTAGACGGAAAAAATAAGTAATATTCTTTTGTGATTGACTAGATTTCGGATCCGAGATAGGTACATGATATCTTCAGCAGTCCTGGATTTGTCAATAGGCCGTATAGGCCGCGGCCTAGGGGCGGCAGCGACCAAGGGGCGGCCGATTTCAGAGGACGCTCACTCTATTTCAGATGATAAAAGTCAAACAAGTTCACTGGTTTTCTCATGTACCTTCATGGTCGTATTTTGGAATGGTATTTTGGAAAGGATAAATAAAGTTAGTGAGATTCAGGGCTCATTTCTTGATGTATTAACGATATCTGATCTCTAGTAGAGTTCACAATAGCAGAGCGAGAAAATTTTGACTATTTCGAAGGAACAGCAACTGAGATGAGCGCACTTAAGCAATATCAAGGTGAAATAAAGAGGGTATCCTAAAAGATTATTTTTTTTCGGATGAAACATCGAATGAAGAACCTAAAATACCCTCCGGCTCCAGAGATTATTTCAGAGTGAACACCTTTTTGGTCATCCTTGATAGACAGAGGGCTGAAATACAGAGAAGGCATAATGCTTACAACTTTTTTTTTTTTTTTTTTTTTCATTTTTAACTAAATATGCCTGAACTTTCAACACAAAGAGTTACAGAAAAAGCCCAGTCTCTCGTGAAATACGATACCAATCAATTTAGAGGACGATTTTGGTTCAAGAATGTGTGCATTTTCACCGTCACATTTCCTCTAATAAAACTGGAGAAGGAGAGTGAAGCCTCGATCAAACTCGCTAATCAGTCTCTCAACGTTTTTGAGAAATGAATCTCTATATAATGTTTACCCAAACTTGGATATAGCTCTCCGCATCGCACTTTCCACTCCGGCTACAAATTGTTCTGGGGAAAGGAGTTTTTCCTATTTAAAACGCGTGAAAAATTACCAAAGGTCTTCATTGTCTCACGAAAAAATTAATGCATTAGCTCTTCTCCATGATACCTTACTACGTATCATGCTCTTCTCTACATAGAAGCAGAGATAATGAACACCATAAACTATGATGATATTATAGAAGATTTTGCTATTAAAGTCTCGGAAAAAATAGTAATTCTTGTTTCTTTTTTTCGCTCTTCTCAATGGTTTCAGTCGTTTATATAAGTTTAGTGCCTTCCTTACTACAAATCGAAAGTTATTATTTTACAAAAGTTAAATGGGGCGGCGTAAATAAAGCGGCCTACCCTCATAAAAAATATAAATCCGGCACTGATCTTCAGTGGTTTTCACGAATTATCTGGTTCAAAGCGAGAGGAACGCACAGTAGTTAGTATGATCGTATGATTAAATTTAGCTATCCATCGTCATATATTTTTAGTTAGTTATCTATCCTGTTTTGTTCATGTTTTCATGTTTTCTTGTAATTTTCTGTTGTTTTATTTAGTTGATTTCTATCTAAATTGTTATTATTCTTTAACGCTAATTTTTAGTGTTAATAATTTATGGGCACAGTTACATAAACTATTTGCATAATTATAATTAAGTAAGTAGCGACGCGTGACCAAAATGCTGGCGTGTTTCTGGCTCAACGCATAAGCATTGCCATTCAACGTGGTAATGCCGCCAGCATGCTGGGTACGCTGCCAACTGATAGTGGGCTTGAGCATTTTGATTGTCTTTAGACCTTCAACGGTCTGGGCAGTCTAACTGAATTTGTATTTTTAGTTTTAGCTTGTATTTTGTTTAGTTAATAAAGGCACTTGCCCAGTAAAAAAAGTAAGTTAGGTTCGTAGTCTAAGGAATTGTGCATCCTAAATTTATCATTTATTATATGTATATTGTAAAAAATGTGTAAGCGTGAAGCACAAGGCTGTTTACGAACAATTTTTTTTTTAAAACACTCGTTAAAAAATTAAGGTTTTTCAAGATGATTATCGCTGCGTTGTGAACCATAACCGAACTACCTGTTTACCTACTTTATTATTTACCTAATTACGTAAAGGTAAAACATTCGACCAGACGAGAAAGTGTAAAGACAGGACTGGAGCTCGGGTCTTTCTCGTACTTTGCATACAAACGTAACAGTGTTATTTCATTCGGAATTTTGATGAAATTTTGCAAGTAGGTATACTTAAATTGACAGTATTAATTATTGATATGATATACTTTTTTGAAGTAGATATGTTTATCTTTATTAACACATAAAATTAGGCGGCTTTTTTATTAATCTTAAAATAGTTTTTTTTTTCATACTTTTTAATCATAACATAACCGATGGCGTGCTCTTCGAAAAAATATTACGTTTTTTTTTTATCAAATACATTTTAATTATCAGTTTTTTTATCGTGTACCTACGTAAGATTGTATGAAAAGGATATACCTAATTGACCCGAACTCCAACCCCACCTTAAGAAGTGTCAATTTACTAATACGTATTCTGTGCTATTACACAATAAAGAAATTTCTCTACTCTACCTCTAGCTATAGTATATTTAGCACCTAATCTATACAATTGTACAGAGGAGCCACGATCGTGTTTCCTGAACAATTTTTTCAGCCAACCGTGGAATATTTTAGTTCGTTCATTAGGCCACCCCTACAGGTAATATTGGTAATACTGTACACATGCAAGATATGGAGCAATGTTACGTTGTTACGGCAATAGGCAACAACTGGTAACCTACTTGTACAAAAGACACGCGCCTCGTAACTCGTGTCGATCGATATTTCTTTGGTTGAGACGTCAACGACCTATTCTCATCAAATAAAACGTATTTTATTTGGTATAAGGTGTTGCAATCTTGAAAAAGTGAAAAAAAAAAAATACAAGCTCACCCGCCAGAGCCATATCTTTCGCGCGTTTTCATCCTTTTTGAAAATAAAAAAGCACTGAATAAGAATTAAGAAAATTAATATTTGTTTTGACAACTTTTGGTGTTGATATTTTGTAGCATGACGGCTGAAAAAACAAAAAAAAACCTCGAAAACAGTTCGCCGAAATAAAACATCAACATAAAATTATCTATACTAATATTATAAAGAGGAAAGATTTGATTGTTTGTTTGTTTGTTTGCATTGAACAGGCTCCGAAACTACTGAACCGATTTGAAAAATTATTTCACTGACGGGAAGCTACACTATCCCCGGGTGACTATAATCTATACCCGTGCGAAGCTGGGGCGGACCGTTAGTTATTAATAAAAACAAGCTACTCCAAAATTACTAAATATGCAATTTCGTTTACTTGAATGACATATTTTATCTAGGAATTTTGACTGAATCTATTTTGAAAAAAAATCCATAATATATTATGCTTTAAGATAAGCAAAATAATTCTTCAAAACAGTTCATAACTGACTGAGATCTGAGGTAACAAATATAAAAAAAAAAAACAAACAAATTTAAAACCCCTCCTTTTTTGAGTCGGTTAAAAATGGAGCAACTTCTAGGCTACAGGCAATCGGCTTATTCGTATTCGTACAATGATATTATATATTCTTATCATGTGTTGATACTAGCGACCCGCGGAGTGATATGAATCAGTACGGCTCAATTGCAACGATTTCGGAGGCTCAGATCGTCTAACCACGAATAATCTACCAATGGGACCCACCGCAATATTTTATACCGTTTTTATGAAATCTTATACTGAACTTTCTTTTATGTTAATGTAAAGAGAGATAAAGTGTAGTGATATGATCACGGTTTTATAAGTAACTAACAGCGCCCCGCGGTTTCACCCGCGTAATGATGAAAAATGATGATGATGATGATGAAAAGTCCAAACTAGCCTATGTCCCTTCCCAGCCCTTGAACTATATTCATGCAAAAAATCAGGTTGATCAGTTGTTCCTACGTGAAAGAGGAACAAACAAACCAAAAAAACTAACAAACCAACAAACAAACACACTTTCGCATTTCTGATATAAGTATGATGTAAAACATTTATTGAAATAACAATAACAATTCAACAACCTTCAACATCCACATAAAAACTATACTCAAAAATTTAAAACTGAACTAATTGAAGATCAAGTTGGCGGTCAAGCGCAAGCCAATTATTTATAATAAAAAAAAAAAAAAAAAAAAATTTACTTTAGGCTATTTAATACCACTGGCTTTTCGGTGAAGGAAAACATCGTGAGGAAACCTGCATACGTACGGAGAAGGAATTCAATGGCGTATGTGAATCCACCAACCCGCACTGGGCCAGCGTAGTGGATATGGCCCAATGACCCTTACGGGGGTAGGCTAAAAATCCAGCAGTGGACTGTTAAAAAATCTGATTATGATGATGATGATTATACTATAGGCAAAGAAGGCAGAAAGTAGAGAAAAAAAGGATAGTTCAAACGATTTTATTATTGAAACTAAGTTCTTTAAGTTCAAACGATCTCTAATTTTAGGCAACGTGACCAAAATACAGGCCAGCATTTTGGCCATGTAAAGAATCTTTCAGTTTTACCGACAAATCGCGGAAAAAGAGATAGAGAGGCACGATCTGCCTAAGCGTTATCACGTAAAATTATCGTCCGTAAATCTACTTTACAGACAACCCCTTTTAAACTAAATAATAGGCTTGCGCTTAACCAGCATCTCGCCTGATGTTAAAAGATGGTGCGGTCTACGGTGGAGCACGCTTTCCTAGATGAAACCGATTCACTCGCGATTTGAAGACACCCAGATTGTAACCATTGGAGAACATTCAGATAATGCATTCTACAGACTAGCAGTTCGATCAATAAAAGAGAATCAAAGCGCTTTATTTAATTAATTTAATTTGATTAAAACGGTTACACCAGTTACACGGGAACCTTGCCGCATGGTGGCGATTTGTTCGCCTAGGATTTTATTTTTATTTTTTGTATATATTATATTTTTAGTTGTACATAGTAGTTTTATCGATAAGTTGTATAAATAGATTATCTTTAGGCGTCTGCTAATATATTAAAAAAAAAAAAAAAAAAAAAAAAACTCCAGTTACATCAATTAAATCATGAGAATTACATTGCATTAATTAAATAATAAGAATTTCAACGGATAATAAGATTTTGTTTGTACGGGTTTTCGGAATTATCAGATGATAATTTCCGAAAACCCGTACAAAGAAGATGATGTCTTTCATAGATATGAAGCGGTGTCATCTTTACTTGTTGGGATTTAAAATGGTTGATGATGATTATTTATAAACTTTTTCTAGTCTATGCAAATAGTGTCCCAGTTCTGATCTTTATTTGCCTCCGACGCGTCGCCGCAAAAGTCGCGCAAAGCTATCTGTTTACATTGCAGTCGACCGGAATTTATTACACCGACCGTAACCAAAAATAATGTACTTTTAAGTTAATAACAGTAAATATAAGTACAGATTTAAGTTATGAATTTATCTGTGAAGGGGCGAAACGGTTTTCTTGTCGTTGTCGCCTGGAGTGGCACATTTTTCATTCCCTGCAGACATTGTTGTAAAAATGCTCGTTGGTGTTTGCGAGGAACTCGAAGAGGTTTTATATGAAAATCTCACTAAGTTTTAATTTTAGTTCGAAGTTTTTATCTGTCTGAAAGATTTTATAGCTGTACAGAATATTTTGTCCATGTGAATCATTGACGCATAGTATAAATAATTATAATTTTTAGAAAAAAAAGAACCTACTTCATGACTATACATACCTACATTTACAAACTGAATATTACGACTGAAATACTTTGTATCCATGGTCTTGAAAAATTTAACGAAAAACAACAGGGCCCGGTCGCCATGGTTTTTTGATGTTCTGTTGTAGGAACAGTTCCTCTATGTTTGCTGTTCAGTTGACAGCGTCGCTAGTGGAGAACAAAGTATTAAATTCACCAAGAAATAACTGTAGTTCCAATTTTGCCCACTTTAACAGCTAAGTTGGTGGCACTGTGCAATGTACATTGAATTCGTTGCTTATCGTCATTTTTTTGTAGTTTTTGTAGATTTTTCAAAAAGCGCTGAATCAATGTTGATAAAAAAATTATGGGATCACCTATGAGATAAGACCTACCAACCAAAAAAAGAATCATCAAAAACAATTCTAAATTGGCGGAGTAATCGCGTAACAAACATACATAAAAAAAAAACATACAGTCGAATTGATAACCGCCTCTTTTTGGAAGTCGGTTAATAAAAGATCGTTGCATTGACGTTTAATAATAATTTTTTTTTTTAACCATCTTGAACACCGCTTTCTCTTGTAACTCAAACTGCCAAAAAGCAAAAAAGCCGTATTCATTTTAATTTGTCCCGCGAATTTGAGTCGTAGTCTTGATTTACGAGCACGCTGTCTACTCGACCATATCCACTTTATTCTGAATTGCTTCCATCTAGGACCTAGGACATCTAAGCCTCAGCGAGATAATAAATCTAGGTTCTGAAAGGAATAAAAGATATCTCTGGAATGATGGAAATGGGTACAAGGAAATTAGACCTAGATCTCAGATCAGATAATTAAGAGAAATATGCTTTCATCATCATCATCATCATCATCATCAGCCAGAAGACGTCCACTGCTGAACGTAGACCTCCCCCTTTAACCTCCACACTGAACGACAGCCTGCCTTTTGCATCCACTGGATGCCCGCGTCTCTCACAATGTCGTCGGTCCATCTAGTTGGAGGCCTCCCTAAGCTGCGTCTTCCGGTTCGTGGTCTCCACTCCAGAACCTTTCTTCCCCATCGGTTATCGGTTCTTCGAGCGATGTGGCCTGCCCATTGCCACTTCAACTTGCAAATTTTAAATTTTTAAATATGCTTTAATTTAATGCATTAGCAGTCGAAAATACATATGTTTAGCCAAAGAATTCAATAGATCAATGAGTTTAGCAACATAATACAATGAGACGATATGTTTTTTCACGTTGGCGCCAAAACTAAGTGAGATGGTATGGATCACAGAAAAGTTTTAGTATAAAAAATACTCAGCTCAGCTTTAAAAGTTTGACCATAGCTCAAGGCATTTTTGTAGGAAATTAGTTGTAGCCAGTTGCACCCATATAAACGAAACGTCAATCGCAACTGTGAGTCGTAAATCTAAATAATAATGTTCAATCAAGGTTCTGTCATAATGCCTGGCGTCAGATTTTTCTTCTCATTTCCGTTCTATTTACTTCTCTTTTCTGTGGTATGGATTACTGGGGTATGGAATCAAGGAAGTTCTTTAGGGTATATAAAAGATCTTTGTCTCAAGACAAAGGTCTTTAATCAGTGTGTCCTACCCGTTATGACCTACGGTGCCGAGACGTGGACACTCACGGTTAAGGTGGTCCACAAATTTAAAGTCGCTCAGCGAGCTATGGAGAGAGCTATGCTTGGAGTTTCTATACGGGACAAAATTCGAAACGAAGTGATTCGACATAGAACCAAAGTTACCGACATAGCTCAAAGGATTAGCAAGCTGAAGTGGCAGTGGACCGGCCACATTTCCCGAAGAACCGATAACCGATGGGGTAGACGAGTTCTGGAGTGGAGGCAAACGTAGTGTAGGACACCCTGTGGCCAGGTGGAGTTATGAACTGCGTAAAACGGCGGGTAAAAATTGGATGCAAGGAACTGCCGACCGAGCTCAGTGGCGTGCATTGGGAGAGGCCTATGTCCAGCAGTGGACAGTTAGAGGCTGATGATGATGATGAAGATCTTTGTATGGAATACGGATGAAAAATTGTCGTTGACATGAATTAAAAATGAAATTATGCAAAGTGTCAGTTGCATTTGAGTTGCATCAGAGTACGCTTCGTTACTTCAGTCACGCTGATGTGACTACACGTCAGTTGGTTACTATTATATATTCTGTACGTCAGGCTTCCACGTGGTGGTACTGACTTTCGAGCAGGAACACAGGCAATTGCTCAGCGGCTGGATCCGCATTTGCCACTTCCTCGGATATAAACTTAATTATCGCTTCATCTGAAAGTTGGTTTTTACAATACTTACGAATTTGTGCATCGTTCTATGTACCACTAGAAGTGCCTTGCGCTTTCACCAGCCATCCTTCTTTATATAGCGTTTAGCTTTTTTAAAGCCGATGACTATAATGACAATTTGTATGACATACTAATTTTATGTTGACATATTTTTACAGCAATTTGTTGTATTTATTATATTAGTAATTTTATAATAATATATTCCTATTTTTACTATGAAATCTATTTTAGTTTTACAGTATGTGAGATAAATGTTAGTGGAATTTGTCCATTTTTATTCTCAATAAATAATTTGAAATTTGAAATAGCGGGCGGCTTCGACCAAAATAAAATGAACGGACGGGCCCAAAAGAAGCGCATTTTTGAAGATTACAAAATGAGCGCTGACGCTCACTTGGTTTCAGTCGGTCTCTAGCCGTAGCAAGTGCGACACGCGTCTACTGTTACATGATAACGAGATATCTAACAAAATTATGCCTTCGGGTGCTTTCCCGAAGTGTAAATACACATCAAAAAACCGCTATTTAATTTTTGTAACAAATTTACATGGTTATAAAATAATGGTAGGTGTTGAAGTATATGTACGACGATTTTGACTCGTTTTTACTGAGCAAGTTCAATGGTTATGGCCCGTCCATTCATTTTATTTTGGTCGAAGATAAGAGAGGCAAAACTACTTTTTCTTTTGAAGAGGTTTTATCATCGTTTAAAAGCTTGACCGGGCATCTTCCGGCCAGGAACACGTGAAAGCAACCCCTCAAAGCAACCCGAACAGAGCAAAAACCATAGCCTGTCAAATGCTGTCAATCGATCACGAGATAATTTATGCGTGGCGAGCTCAAAGGCCTGGGGCGGTAGATAAGCGAGGCTCTTTTCCGCCCGCCCATCGTTTGCCCGCCTGGGCGGCCAAGCTAATGAAGTGCTGGTGCGGCTTTTGAAACTCTTCTATTGCTTAACCTTTGACTTTAGCAAGTGGTGTTTTCAGACCAAAACCATTATTGGTACGTATTGCAATGATAATAAAAAATACGGCTACACTCGGACAAGCATTTATTTGCTCTAAAAGCTGCAATAACACTGTAAAATGCTGTTTTTTTTAAATATAAGGTTAACACTAAGGTATATCAGGTACCTGCTATAGTTAAGCTAACGTTTTACGTTCCTAGCGAAAGTGGTCAGAATTCGTGGTTTTCATGCATATTTTTACAATGTGGTTATTTTATTTGCTCTAGCAGCTATTGGAAAAAGCGAATGAAAACCATGACTTTTGATCACTTTTGCCAAGTTTTTGAACGTAAAACTGTAGCAGGTATACCTTACGGCCAACGGCTAACTCGGTATCAAACTAACGTAAAATCCACTCAGCTGGAAAATCACGCGAACGTGAACCTTAACGCGCCCAGATACGGTTTGCGGTCGCGTGATTTTCCAACCGAGCGGATTTAACGTTAGTTTGATACCGAGTTAGCCGTTGGCCGTAAGGCCCTTGTATATCAGTGAATAATTAAAATAAAATGTTTTTATTTAATTTTTATACAATTTTCTTTTTTATATTACAGCATTATTTATCACCTTTGTTTCGCCACCATACATATTAGTACAAGTACAGAAGATTCACTCGCCAAAATCATTTAAATAAGTAGTGACTCTTGCTACAACACAATAAAGTGCAATTCGGGATGTGCGAGCGCTAACTACCTACAGCTATATTAAACTAGAAGTTGCCTCTCTGTTTATCACGTAACTCTTGTCACGCTATCTCTGTCTATCGCGCGGCAGGTCCAAGAAATCGGCTACTTGTAGCTTCATACCTAAAGTGCGGAGTGCGCCAGGCCTGCTTTGAGTGTGAGGCATTATTTTCGCCTCAGTTTTTTTTTATTCTTTAGTAATTAACGAATGAAATAAACGTATAATCTATCAAATTATAATTGACAACGTGCCTACGGTCACGTAACGTTATTATGCATTGTTCTAATAACAAAGCGCTATAATAATAATGAGATAGTTGCTATCACAAGGGTGACCTTAGAGCTCGAGCATTTCGATTTCCTTTAAGTTTGTTTTATAATAAAATCCTTTGTGAATAGAAAACGACACTTTCTTTACTTCTATACGGAATGTCCAATTATAATAATAACTAGGTACTGCACAATAATGGCACAAGATATGCCCGTGAGTAAGCCAAACAAAGATTCCAGCGAATAGAGAAGGCACCTCATGAGCAAACGTGCTCCATTTTAGAACACATCATCACTTATCATCAGGTGAGTCGTGGTTAAGCGATAGCCCATTTTTTATTAAATGATGGGGGCCATCTTGTCTGGTGTAAAGCGATGGTGCGGTCTACGATGGAGCACGCTTGTCTAGAAGAAACCGATTCAATCGCAATTTCGTAATAATAAAAAAGTTGGCCATATAATTAGGTGTTAAAATGTATGTCAGACAGTTTTGACTCGCTTTTACTGAACAAGTTCAATGGTTATGGCCCGTCCATTCATTTTATTTTGGTCAAAGTCTGTAAACCGATTTTCGTATTATAGAAGAAACTCTCCAGGTGGTCCTACAAAAATTTAATTGATATAGGCTTAGTAGTTTTTAAACCAGCTCGAATAATATGGATAATTTTGCATATAGCAAATAACTAGAATACTTTTGTTTAGCTGCATTGTTTGAGTCAAAACAAAGAGGTATTAACACATGGATCGTATCATAATCATAAAAATAAACTAGTAGTTGGCCCCGAACAGTGTTAAAGAAGGTTTTAAGCATTCCAATATCACACGGACGACTTCAAAATCTGTCTAAAAATAATTTTGTTCTTTGAAGTGGCATAGCTTAGAATGTTTGTGTTTTTTGGTTTTTTGACGTCAGTTTTTTTAAAAGATAATTTATTTAGGTACTGACCACTCGCCACTCTGAGATATTTGCACAAAACTGACACAGAAGTTACACTTCCCCAGGCAGACCCAGCTAAAGGATTTTACCCACAGAATAAAGACTATAGTAGCATAAGCATAAACGAATTAAATATGTTCTTTCTTTACTCATATGCCAGAATTATTGTTACCAGAACGAAACAGATATATTTTTGACAGGACGGCAAATTGCAGAGTTTACAGTAATGGGTCTTTTTTTTAAATTAATAAGTGGGCTAGCGTTTACCACAACTCACCTGATGGTAAGCGACGATGCGGTCTAAGATGGGGCACGCTTGCCTTGAAGAGACCCAGGTTGTACGTAATAGGGAACGCAGAGGCAGGGAGCGCATTCCATTCCTGTGCAGTATTATAAAGGAATTTTGGAAACGCTGATTCTATGCTAGTCCATTTTTTTAGATTTTAGCCCTCTAAGATATAAAGTAATTTTATTCTCCTAAAGTCAGTGTTCAGTCAGTTACATCAAGCTTTGATTTTAATTTGACAACAAAAGATTTAATGAAAAATACATTACCGTCTCCGACATGCCTAATTTTAATGGAATATAACTCAAGAGCGCGAATTGCCGCGGCATAATACTCTTTAATCCGCGGGCTTTAAGGAAATTAGCGAAATACGTTCTAATCTAATACGGATCCTATCTATTCAACCTGTCACGGATTACAGAACCCTCTTAGGCTGCGAGCGTAAGCAGAAGGGCAGCGTTTTAAATTCATGACAATTATATCCACAAGCGACGCAAATATGCTAACCTCGGCAGTGGTAACATATTTGAGGTGTTTGGGATCGAGACATTGGGCCCTTGGAGGCTGCGGTTACCTCATTTTCAAAAATCTTTCAGAGTGCGACGCATGACCAAAATGCTGACGTGTTTCTGGCTTAACGCATAAGCGTGGTAATGCCGCCAGCATGCTGGGTACGCTGCCAACTGATAGCGGGCTTGAGCATTTGAATTGTCTTTAGACCTTAAACGCGTTGTGGGCAGTCTTACCGTTTTTGTAATGTTAGTGTTAGCTTGTATTTTGTTTAGTTAATAAAGGTACTTGCTCTATTTTAATCATATCCATTCTAAAAAATAGATAATTAAATAAAATGTTTAGTGTAAAGTTCTCGTTGAACATATTACATTGAAATATCATGTTTTTATCTAGTTTAGTTTAATAATCGTACAAAAATTGGCGTCGTTATATTCTTTTACCGGGATGATACCAAAAAAACTACCGAATTGTCAAATAACTAACTAAATATACATACTAAAAAAATCTAATAATTTGGCTGATAAATCTCTGAGATATGAGCGTTCAAAGTTTTTGGCGGGGAAAGAGAGCGGATGCTCTGTCTCTTTCTCGCAAAGCGTGCGTTAGTATTGCCTTTGTATGGCGCGCTCACGGAATGACGCCATCACGTGCTATATATAGTGCTCTCTCTCTCTGTCTAGCATGAAATTAAAATACTCATAACTTTTATTTATATTACAAGGGAATTACTCAAGTAAGATTAAGCCGGTCACTCCGACTATAGTTTCAACCGCATTAGCCAAGCGAGACGCAGCCGCGCGCGTGCATTCACCTTGAAAAAGACTGCCTAATGCGGTTGAAACTATAGCCGGAGTGACCGTCTTAATCTTACGTGAGTAATTCCTGTGTAATATAAATAAAATGTGTGAAAACCACGTCAGTTTCTATAACACATAACTTATTTATATTTGAACAAATTTAAATTTTGTTTTCGTTGATGGGCTCTACGTATGATCAGCTTTTTTATGAGATACTAAACAAAAATTTGGACACCTTATTGTCCGGCTAAAAATCTCTCCGCCTTTGCACTAGTCCTAATCCTCCCATTGTAAAGTTGTCGGTAGCATATTAACAAAAACGTCACGCCAAATAACGCCAAACTGAACATCTTAATAAATCGTGTTTGTAAATACGCGTTCGTATACTTTATTTATTAAACTTGGCTGACGTCGGGTGGTTAAAAGTCAATTAATTTTAAGTGTTGACAAGATCGTTTAGGGGAGGCTGGGGGAAATTCGCCTACGTGCGTAATGACGTTATGAGTGAAAAGGAAATAACGTCTAATGATCAGCCGCCACAGCTATCAACAAAACAACTAACTGTGCGCTACGGTTTTGCCTGCCTTTTTCGTGTATTCACAAAAAAAAAGAGTTGGCGTGTATCTTTATGCGCTTTGATGTATTTTATCAAGATCGGTTAAATCGTTTAGTCGTAATACCGTTAGTCTTCTAGGTGAGTGTGCTCCATCGTAGACCGCATCATCGCTTAACATCAGGCCAGTTGGCGGCTACACGCAAGCCTATTAAATATAAATAAATATTCGGGACATTTTTGCACGCACGGTCGTCTGACCCCAAACTAAGCAAAGATTGTGATATGGCAGCCAGAGACTGATATACATACATATATTATATAGTTTTAAATATACTTAAATAGATATAAACACCTAGATAGATAGACACCTTGATAGCCCGTTGGTCGAGTTGGTAGTGAACCTGCCTTCTGAGCTTGGGGGCGTGGGTTCGATTCCCACCTAGGACAAACATTTGTGTGATGAACATTTGTGTTTGTTCTATATCTGGGTGTTAATATCTATTTAAGTATGTATTTAAACCTATATATGTATATATATCAGTCTCTGGCAGCCATATCACAAGCTTTGCTTAGTTTGGGGTCAGATGACCGTGTGTGCAAAAATGTCCCGAATATTTATTTATTTTTTATTTAGATATAGAACAAATACAAATGTTCATCACATAAATGTTTGTCCTAGGTGGGAATCGAACCCACGCCCCCAAGCTCAGAAGGCAGGTTCACTACCAACTGGGCCAACGGGGTATCAAAAAAACATTGAGGTGATAAAGGGTCATACATAGAGAAAGTCAGGAGATTCATGGGGCTGGGGATGATCATGTGGTTCTTCAAAAGAGTTGTTAATAGCTGGCTAATAGAGTCTTTAAAGGTCAGCAACTACGTATCTGTGATGCCCTGGTGTTACAGGTATAGGCGAAGGTGATCACTTACCACCAGGCAGTCCGTTGGCTTGTTTGCCACCATTGGCATTAAAAAGGTGGTTGCTATCAGTACTAGCTGTCTATTGCAGTATTACCTGAAAGGAAAATTGAAATCAATAAAAAAATACTTTAGAATTATTTAAGTTTTTGTTGATTAAAAGTAGCCTATAGGTATTTTTCTATATTAAAAACTACATTCACACGTCAACTAAAATATATTTAATTCTGTTTTGTGCATATAAATAGGTACTTTTTTTTTTTTTTTAATTATAAATAGGCTTGCTTTTGATCGCCAACTCGCCTGATGTTAAGCGATGATGCGGTCTACGGTGGAGCACGCTTGCCTAGAAGAAACCGATTCACTCGTGATTTGAGGACACCCAGATTGTAACTAACGGGGAACACCCATTCAGGCAGCGCGTTCCACAGACTATATAAAAAGCTACATTCTATAATAAAAGCTACATTTACACGTCAACCAAAAGATATTTCATTCTGTTTTGTGCATATAAATAGGTACTTATGTTTTTTTTAAAATTATAAATAGGCTTGCATTTGATCGCCAACTCGCCTGATGTTAAGCGATGATGCGGTCTACGGTGGAGCACGCTTGCCTAGAAGAAACCGATTCACTCGTGATTTGAAGACACCCAGATTGTAACTATCGGGGAACACCCATTCAAGCAGCGCGTTCCACAGACTATATAAAAAGCTACATTCTATAATAAAAGCTACATTTACACGTCAACCAAAAGATATTTCATTCTGTTTTGTGCATATAAATAAGTACTTATGTTGCACATGAATAATTTTCTCGATCTACCCTCAAGATGTCGTACCGTTTAGGAGCGATATCCCAAAAGCAAATTACATCTGCTCGACATCTTGCAGCATCCCATTCATCCATGACACAGGTTGTTCTATTGTGTTTACAATATAAAGGTTGTTCAGAAGGGTTGAAAATTTTCGGCCTGTCACGTCTTGTAAATGTAAAAGTTTGTTTGTTTTAATTTTACGCATGAATTGATTTGAATGTAATTTTTCATGGAGATAGTTTTATAATTTGCTTTATAGACACTTTACTACTACGCTACTTTTTGTTCAAAAATGGTTTCCGAAAGATATAGAGTAAAGCTACAGGGTATAGCTAGTTATAGATGTAGTGCTGACATTACGTTTGCACTATACCCACTCTACTTCGTAATAGCTAAACGGGTTTTGATTAAATTTGAAGAAGAGATAGCTCTAATTTTGACGCACAAGGTACTTTATTCCGAGAAATACGGAAATTTAAAGAAAACGGCTGGGCTTCTCTATTGTTCTTATCTCTTCTCTTCTCTATCTCTTCTCTACGTGTCTATCTCTATCTCTACATAGTATAAATTAAAGTCGCTTTCCGCGTCTGTCTGTCTGTATGGCTGCTAATTCATCCTAAACCACGCAACGGATTTTGATGCGGTTTTCACCATGAGTTAGATAATTTTTCAGGAAAGGTTTATATATATATAACCAGAGACCCGCCCCGGCTTCTCACGGGTGTAATTTACATGCGAAGCCGGGGCAGGTCGCTAGTTATATATATAAACTTTCCGTAGTACAAAATGATATATATAAAAGTGTTCAGTGCCTTGTATTCCAGAACGCTGAAACAAGATCATCACATCGCACTCTTAATAAAACAATGACCGAACTCGAAATTTTAGCAAATTGAGTTTTAGTAAAATATCGACCTAAAAAAGCATCCTCTACAATCTAGACGATTAAAAACACCTGTTTTCTACATGCAATAAGGTTTATAACTACTTGAGTCTTTATCCGTCCCTCACCTTGCGCGCTGTTACTCAGTTAAAAATTGTTTTTTGTCGATTCCCAAAAAGTTGCGATTTTGGATTCGGTCACTGTTTTATTAAGAGTGCGACATGCAAACCCACAGGGAACAGGTAGTTGTAGGCACATAAAAGGTGGTCGGAAGGGTTGAGATTTTTCGGCCTGTCACCACGTGTAATTGATGGCAGGGGCTGGCATACAGGGTGGTTACCAAACGCCACGAGGTGGGCTCGCATTACAGGGTGGTTAGAAACCGCCTCGAGGCGACATCAAAAATATATCAGTACTAACGACTTGGAGAAAATGGCTGTCTAGTGTAGTTTCTCTAACGTCATGTTGAAGAAAACTCTATAAGAAATCAGAAATCAGAAATATTTATTGGCCATAAAAACATTAAACGTTATAGGCAAGTAATTTTTACAGGGAATATTTATGTTATAAATAAGAGTTAAATAAAATCGGCTAACTTATAAAACAAAAATACTAAAAACTAAAAAAAAAAAAAAACAACGACAATTTTACAACTCAATCACACTAAAACAATTAAACTGACCAAACTTACAAAAATGAGGATTCCGTGAACTTCATTGAAGTATATTCACTTAACTTGTAATATGGGTTGTTTTCAAAGAAATGCTACAGGGTATACAGGGTGTATTATATGGTTTGGGTTGTTCTCAATGGAATATTATTCTTAGTATCGTCTAGGTATAATGCCTTTGATATATTGGAAAGAGGGGCGCCTAGTAAGTATGATGGTGTATGACACCTAGTGCGTATATATGTGTGTGTATTATTATGTATAGTAACTAGCAGTGTTTCGCGGTTTCACCAACTATACTACAGGAACCCGTGGTAGAGAGGTGAGAAGCCGTGGTAGCCCATTTGGGAGACCGCTAGTCTTGAAAGCGTGAGGGGGTTCAAACCCCGGCCCTGTACCAATGAGTTCTTTAGAGTTTATGTACGGATTTTCACACCACTGGCTTTTCGGTGAAGGAAAAACATCGTGAGGAAACCTGCATACGTACGGAGAAGGAATTCAATGGCGTATGTGAATCCACCAACCCGCAACTGTGTCAGCGTGGTGGATATGGCCCAATCACCCTTTCGGGGGTAGGCTAAAATTCCAGCAGTGGACTGTTAAAAGGCTGATTATGATAATGATGAGATCTTCGCTTTGCAGACGTTTACTTTTCTTTTGTAAGTAACATAATCATTTAAAAAAGAATTGCAGAACAATGAGTATTATTATATAACTAGCGGTCCGCCCCTGCTTCGCACTGGTATAGATTATAGCCTATGTCACCCGGGGATAGCGTAGCTTCCTGTCAGTGAAAGAATTTTTCAAATCGGTTCAGTAATTTCGGAGCCTATTCAATGCAAACAAACAAACAAACAATCAAATCTTTCCTCTTTATAATATTAGTATAGAGAATTGATAGCCCGTTGGTCGAGTTGGTAGTGAACCTGCCTTCTGAGCTTGGGGGCGTGGGTTCGATTCCCACCTAGGACAAACATTTGTGTGATGAACATTTGTGTTTGTTCTATATCTGGGTGTTAATATCTATTTAAGTATGTATTTAAACCTATATATGTATGTATATCAGTCTCTGGCAGCCATATCACAAGCTTTGCTTAGTTTGGGGTCAGATGACCGTGTGTGCAAAAATGTCCCGAATATATATTTAATGATATCCACGAATATGTCCGTCTAGAGATACACCCGCTACACTAAATCTCCCTCCCCCCAAAGGTACCATCAAACGCTTTGCTCTGAGTCTAAGTGCAGACAGTCAGGAAATTGGGTAGGTCTGCTTTACACCTAGCGACACGGTAATTATCACAGGATATGAGTCTTATGTCGTAACTGGCTGAATAAACTAGAGCCACTAATAAAAGATATTTTAAAAAAAAACTTATTAAAAACATGCGAGTTCGTATATTTCACAGTCCTAAACCCTTTCATTTGATAGCCCGTTGGTCCAGTTGGTAGTGAAACTACCTTCTGAGCCTGTCAAAGTCAAAGTCAAATAATTTATTGCACATTATGCTAAATAGCTAAAAACTTATATAGACATAATGAAACTTATATAGCCTGAGGGCGTGGGTTCGATTCCCACCTAGGACAAACATTTATGTGATGAACATTTGTGTTTGTTCTATATCTGGGTGTTACTATCTATTTAAGTATGTATTTAAACCTATATATGTACGTATATCAGTCTCTGGCAGCCATATCACAAGCTTTGCTTAGTTTGGGGTCAGATGGGCGTGTGTGCAAAAATGTCCCAAATATTTATTTATTTATTTGATACCCATATCATGTAGTGCTAGCAGACGTGTGGATTTCGTTGACGGTCCGCCGTCCAACCAACGGGAGAGAAAGAGTGAGAATACCATATTTCCCTCTCTTTCTCTCTCGTTGGTCAGACGGCGGTTGAGGTCAACCAAATCCATACGTCTGTTAGCCTTAGCACTAATAGGGGTGCATAAAACATAACTGGTCCGCCATCTTGTATGTTAAATAAATAAAATAAATCTTTGGGAGTCCGCCATATTAGAAAGACGTCACTTAGCTAACTATGCATTGTTATCCAAACTAAGCGAGTACGTATATATTAGCACAATTGGTGATTAAAAAAAATTAGTAATTATTATTTAAGTAAATATAGGATTGTATTGAAGTGATTATGCGAATCTTCGCTTTGCAGACGTTTACTTTTCTTTTGTAAGTAACATAATCATTTAAAAAAGAATTGCAGAACAATGAGTATTATTATATAACTAGCGGTCCGCCCCTGCTTCGCACGGGTATAGATTATAGCCTATGTCACCCGGGGATAGCGTAGCTTCCTGTCAGTGAAAGAATTTTTCAAATCGGTTCAGTAATTTCGGAGCCTATTCAATGCAAACAAACAAACAAACAATCAAATCAAATCTTTCCTCTTTATATTATTAGTATAGATAATTGATAAGACATTCTTGTGGTATACCTTCTATCTAAAGACCGTAAATTGATTGCATATATTTTACTTAATCTATAGGTCAATTACAATTATGTTCTAAGGTCAAATTATATTAATGTAAAATATCATTAATTGCCGACCACTTTAATTTTTTTAATTTAATTGCATATTTTATTATTTTATACAAATAACGACTAAAAGAAGTTCGGAAGATCTAAATTGTAAGTACATAATAGTGTGGTCTTAGATAAGGTAATCGACTTCAATCAGACTGATTTGAATGCGGTTTTTTATTATATACATTGCGGTGATTTTTAGCTATGTTTGATACAAATCAATTTTACAAATTCAAACGGTAACCTTTTAAAATGCTTTCGTATGTGTGGGCATATCTTGCAACTACCAGTTATCCTCAACCGATTGTGCTGATTTGGCATACTTATGTAAGTTCGGTGACAATGCAATGCCATGGTACCATCGAGCTGGTCTGATGATGGAGACAGAAAGTGGGTATAGCACCTCCTAAACGAAACCACGTAACCCCGTCGACTTTGGGTTCGTTGGAATTGTCTTACCAAGAACTTTAGCCTTAGATGATAAATTCAATATAGTGGACGCTTCAATATGGCGGACAAAATGTTTTTATCTACCATCATGATATGGGTATCGAATGAAAGAGATTGCTGAGATAATACGAAAAATCTTGTTTAAAAAAAGTATTTTTTTAAATTAATAAAGTTAATTTGTATTTTGAATTTCCACGGGCGACAGAGCTAGAATTATTCGTTCTTTAAATTTAACTTTGACTCGTGTGATAAATCATAATCCAGTTCTCACTTTTATATAACTTTATTCGTATTCTTTATTCCTATTTATTACAGTTTTCAGACCAATATGCTTTCGCTATGAACGCTCAAGCCAGACTCAAGTCCCTCTTTCCAACATCCTACCGCATTATCTTCTTCCTACCCCCACTATTTGCACTCTTGCCGAGGCCCCGAGTCAACACGTTTCCAACCGCCATTTTAAATAAAAGGACTGTTAGTCAAATTAGATACCAAATAGTTTAAAACCAAGAAATCACAAAGAAGCAAATGAAATAAGTTAGAAATCATGACACTCGTTTTTTTTATGCCATAGGTGGCAAAAATTTATGCAGTCACCGTCGCCTATGGATACTTGTACCACAGAGGCGTCACAAATACGTTCCCGACCCTTTAGGACTCGATTAACTCGTCTTTTGAAGTAGCTTCTCGGAAACACCGTGGAAGGTAGATCATTCCACATTGTGCAGGTATGGAGCAAGAAGGATAATGGCATCGAATTGTGTAAAGTAAAGAAAAAAAGAAAAAAAAAAGAACTCTCTAAACTAAACTAACCTAAATTTGACAGCACTCTAATTGTTCCCATCCTTCTCTCACGTATTAAAATGAAAAGAGAGGCAGATCATTTTAGTCCTGTCAGATTGGTTTAGTTTAGTGGTATGACAGAATACAACGTCAACGTAACACACGTCATGGGTCCGACGGTTTACAACCATTTACCGGATGAAATAACGGCAGCAACGAGTCTGCAGTCTTACAAAAATAGATTAAAAAAATGGCTCACCGAGCAGTCCTTTTACAAATTTGACGAATTTTATAAACTTGAATTATGAATGTAGGTACCATATAATTTTAAAATTATTTGACATGTTTATTATGATTATTGTTATTTTGTTTTTTCATTTCTTATTTTTGTAATCTAATTAATTAATCTGTTTGAAATTCAATCAATTAATTATTATTTTATCATGTTATTATCTTACTTTTTAAGTTAAAATTGTATTGACTTGTAAATTGCCATTTTATTAATAAATTTACTTATGACTTACTTACTTGGTTTAGTTTAGTGGTATGGTAATAGGCCTCATTGTCTTTCTATTAGTCGTGTCGTAGATCATAAAAATGCGAGTGACAGTGACGGCTGCAGTTGTGCCATTACATCCCGCTGACCTACAAGGCGTAATGTGCAGACGTCGCGACGTGGGCGGCCATTAAGGGGCATTTCCTGTGTGCCACCAGCTAATTGGCAGACGGTGCCGAGCCCGCGCTGGTATTCTACGTCTTGACTTGGATGTTTTGGATGGTGAATGAAATATGCTGCTAAAGACGACGTCTCCGTCTTTTAAACAAATCGCTCAAAACAAGTCTATTTTCTCTGTGTGGCGTTCAGGTGGCGTTGCAAAAATCAGACTATAATAAAAAAAAAATTGCACACACGGTCACACCCCAATCTAAGCAGAGCTTGTGATATGGCTGCCAGAGACTGATATACATACATAATTGTATAATTTTAAATACATACTTAAATAGATATTAACACCCAGATATAGATAGTTGATTGAATCAGGCGTTAATTTGCGGAAGTCCATTTTTAATTTGTATATGTCGAATTTCTAGTGTAATTCCGCTTCTACAGTACAGTAGAATTATACTAGAAATTCGACATAACAAAAAAAAACCCCAGATATAGAACAAACACAAATGTTCATCGCGTGAATGTTTGCCCTAGGTGGGACTCGAACCCACGCCCCCAAGCGCAGAAGGCAGGTTCACTACTTACCAACTGGACCAACGGGCTATCTAAACTTAACTAAACTTAGCTACATTTATATTTATTATATCTGTTCGTCTGATCTGTCATCAATAATAACAACGACCGTTTTTGTTAAAATTGACATCGTGAGTGCAGACTTAAGATGATTAAAATGTGAAAAATGAACACTATAATATCCCTCCATCTTTTAGTAAAATTCAATGTCAATTTTTTTTACCGACTTCCAAAAAGAGGCGGTTATCAATTCGACTGTATGTTTTTTTTTATGTATGTTTGTTACGCGATTACTCCGCCAATTGAGAATTGTTTTAGATGATTCTTTTTTGGTTGGTACTGGTAGGTCTTATCTCATAGGTGGTCCCATAATTTTTTTATCAACATTGATTCAGCGCTTTTTGAAAAATCTACAAAAACTACAAAAAAATGACGATAAGCAACGAATTCAATGTACATTGCACAGTGCCACCAACTTAGCTGTTAAAGTGGGTAAAATTGGAACTACAGTTATTTCTTGATGAATTTCATACTTTGTTCTCCACTAGCGACGCTGTCAACTGAACAGCAAACATAGAGGAACTGTTCCTACAACAGAACTTCAAAAAAACAAAGTGTCAAACAAACATGGCGACCGGACCTTGTTGTTTTTCGTGAAATTTTTCAAGAGCATGGATACAAAGTATTTCAGTCGTAATATTCAGTTTGTAAATGTAGTTATGTATAGTCATGAAGTCGGTTCTTTTTTTTTCTTAAAATTATAATTATTAGATGATGTTTATTCATCAAAAAAAATATTAGGTAATTAACTCAACATCTTTTATTATTAAAAGTAGCCTGTTATTTTCTTTGGGATAGTGTTGTCTTATTTACAGTATAAGTACAGTTGGATACGCCCACTAGATACCTAATTACAGCATAGACCATGTAAATACAATTCAGGATAGCTACCTATGCTTATTACAGAAATTGTAATGATACAACTTGCCCCTAAAACATTAGAAGTACGCAGAGATTACACTTAATTAGAGATATATAATCGAAATTATGATAAATTAGATCATAGATCTTTATTATAATAGACCAATCACTTATTTAGTACTTAAATAAATTATGTGCAGTTTTAATGCCATCGCTCAACAACGGTGAAGGAAAACATCGTGAGGAAACCAGAATGTCCAAAAACCTGAAAGTTTAAAGACATGAAAATCATCAGCATGAACTGGGCCAGCATGGTAGCCAGCATGAAGGCTTGTATCCTACATGGGAACATCATAGGTTGAAATGATAACTCAAGCTTACCTACTTTGTATGAATATGGCGTTCAAAGATGTTATTGCCTAAGTTAGATAAATGCTCCAACTAACACGCTGCATAATTCAGTTCGATCTCCATTGTTAAGGCAGTAGCAAGTCAAATATCAATCCAAAAAACGTCTATTTACACTTTTATTATTAAAACTGACGTGGTTTTCACACATTTTATTTATATTACAAGGGAATTAATTACTCACGTAAAATTAAGCCGGTTGAAACTATAGTCGGAGTAACCGGCTTAATCTTACGTGAGTAATTCCCGTGTAATATAAATAAAATTTCTATTTTCACGTTTGCTAAACTGTTAAAACTTCTAAAGCAGTTAGCCGTACGAATGGAGTTATCTATTACTTAAATTTATTATAGAAAGATAAATTCTTTATAGTGCACACCAGAAATAAAAATTACAGACAAGCCACAAGTGGCACTAAAAAAAAATATAAAAAAAATACGTGGCATACCCGGCTAATGAGATGGTCACATTACCCTAAGATACAATAATAGAACAACGAATGCCTCGGATGGCGCAGGTTTGAATCCTGGCAGCAGTATTTTTTATTATTTGTCTATATATAACATTCCTAAAGTCTTGAACAACAATTCAAACAAAAAAAATACCACCAAATGCTCTCGTGAAGTCATAGTACTTATAGTCCTTTTCAAATAGCATGGCACTTGGCAAGTGGTTTGATAGTACGATAGAATGAAACGTGATTCGTAAATATTGAATGTGACGTCACAGAACTAAATTAAAGGTTCACATTTTGCGGCGAAAACATATAGCTAAGCGCTACTATGAAAAAAAGAAGTGAAAACTTGTCTATTAGTGGTGGTATCAAGTGACTTGCTATTTGAAAAGGATTATAGGTACAAAATTTGCGGCACGCTCGGTTTTTCACTTGACGTGCTTGCAGGATCTATGAATATAAAGGTCTGTGTGATAGATAAAAGAAATGGTAGAAGATGTGGTTGATACAACCATATCGTAATTATCCTTTCCATTTGAATAATAGGCGGGGTAATAAAGCCTTCACTATCATAAACGGGGTAATTCCGGCACCGCGATATGATTTAAGTCCACGTGTGCCTAATTCCGTCCTTCGCCCGAAGCCTGCATTTGCATTTTATGGCCCGCTACATATTGAGACCCGGTACAGGCATGATCAATCTGAATTATATATCTACTCAATCGGGAATAATCGGGAATACTAGTTTCGATACGAATAGGGAATAACAATTTGTAAAGTGTAGTCTAGGTTATGAATAAATTAACTATAAACACAAAATACATAAAGGTATTTGTTAAAATTTTTCTTTATTTCGGAAAAAAGATTTGAACATAATAACTACAAGTCAATCTAGACTAAATGCGAAAACAACTAAATGGTGTTTAGAAATAACATTAGTCATAACCTAGATAAGAATAACATGCTAACCTCGGCAGTGGTTACATATTTGAGGCGTTTGGGGTCGAGACATTGGGCCCTTGGGGACCGGGAGCTCACCTCGTTTTCAAAAATCTTTCAGAGCGCCTGGTTAATGCGACGCGTGACCAAAATGCTTGCGTGTTTCTGGCTCAACGCATAAGCATTGCCATTCAACGTGGTAATGCCGCCAGCATCCTGGGTACGCTGCCAACTAGTATGGGATTGAGCATTTGGATTGTCTTTAGACTTTCAACGGTCTGTGGGCAGTTAACTGTACTTGTAGTGTTAGTTTTAGCTTGTATTTTGTTTAGTTTAGTTAAGGCACTTGGCCATAAAAGAATAACATTGCACGTTTTCCAGAATAAAATAAAATTAGGTTTTCGCAATTTTGACATATTAAAATTACACCGATACCGTGAGCGACTATTGCGTACATGGGGAACGTGTTACTACCAGTAATAACACCGGTATTTTTTGTCCGTGTTACTACTAACTACTCCAGTAGTAACATGGGTTTTTTTTTTTATTGAACTTGCAAAGTTTGATATTGTTTAGGTCAAATCTTGGAAGATGAATTAGAACCAGTTTCCTCCGAACCGATTTGGCGGAAATATTGCTAACACCTTTAATTCTGATGACAATACCTACAATCTATAGTAATATTACAAAGAGGAAAGATTTGATTGTTTGTTTGTTTGCATTGAATAGGCTCCGAAACTACTGAACCGATTTGAAAAATTCTTTCACTTTTGGGAGGCTACACTATCCCCGGGTGACATAAGCTATATTTTTTTTTTATTAGGACTCCTTACTAAAACTCCAATAATCTAACCCAAGGTGTAAAAAAATTACCTAAAATATTCTTTACACGGAAGCTTTGAAATTTGAATTTTTTGTTAAATACCCGTGCGAAGCCGGGGCGGGCTGCTAGTATGCAATAAACCAAGGCTGCTCAACCCTATACCCGCGGGCCACAATGTGGCATTTCCGAGTAATTATAACATTTCTTCAAAAGGGTTGTTAATAGACGTATCTGTGATACCCCTGGTGTTACAGGTGATCGTTTGCCATCAGGCGGCCCGTTGGTTTGTTTGCCACCTAGCAATTAAATAAAATTATTATTAAAAATGTTTATTTAGGCTTTAAAAATTTCCCATGTCACAACTAAATTCTGATAAAAAACTCTTTCTTTTTCCAAACTCATTGACGTGGTCAGCGGTTGCCTATTCCCTCCATCCCATCTCATTCTGTTTGTTTCCCTAAATTCTATCAACACAAATCTCGCAACAAGCAACATATTATGCACTGAGCGCTGTCTGAACCAAGCAATCCCATCAGGAATTCGCCCCGTGTCCAAATACCTTGTAACCACGACTACGGGTAGAATGCAAACAGCCTGACATGCTTGCGTTTGATCAGCAAGCTTATCTTCTATAGATACCGTATTCCTTGTAGTTAGGCTTTGCTTTGTGCATCCCTGTATACCCTCTGCAGCTCTCTCGCTCGCACATTTTCACATTATTGAAGATATAAAATCAATGAGTGTGAATTTCCAAAAAGTAACAAAATCATGTCATGGTGTCTATCGTAACATTACAAACAAAGAAATGTTTGCTTCGATATCTTGTAATTTGACGGAATAACATGACACGAGAAATAAAAATCACTTGTTACCATTTTACTGTGTCAAATTAAAATATATCAAATTGACAATTTCTTTGTTTGTAATGTTACGATAGACACCATTACATGATTTTGTTACTTTTTGGAAATTCACAATCATTGATTTTATATCTTCAATAATGTGAAAATGTGCGAGAGAGAAAGCTGCAGAGGGTATACAGGCCCCTTAACAGAGGTGGCATATTTTTTTTAGACGCTTTTGCCTTTTTGTTTTTTTGTGACTATGTTTGGTGCATACTTTTCACACTATTGTTATACATTATTTTATATCCTGGCCGTCCACCTGATGGTAAGCAGAAACCGCCACTTATGGACACTTGCAACACTAGCGGTGTTGACGGGGCTTTGCTAGCCCAGAGAGGTAGTTCCCTTTTACACCCTTTTTTAAACGTTTCATGTTGAAGCTTGGCAGAAGACCTTTGGGGGAAGGACATTCCACACCTTGCAGGTCCACAGAAGAAAAGAGCTGGAAAATCTGACGCGATACATGCGAAACTTTGTATGTAAACGTGTTTTTTAAATAGGCTTGACAGCCACCTCGCCTGTTTTTTTAGCAATGATGCAGTCTACGATGCTTACCTTGAAAAATTTGAAGACACCTTTATTCTTTATTCTTTATTTCAAATCTTATTTCAAACACCTAGATTGTAATGTAACTATTGGGACAAATAATTGACGCATGTCTATTTTTCTAATGGAAACACCCATTCAGGCAGCATATTCTATTTATAATCATAGACTAGATCTTGCACAATTAAAGTGGAAACAAAGTGCTTTGTTCGGGTTTTCAGAATATTAATCATGAGCGGTAGGATCTCACGATAAGGCCTAAAGCCTACACAGTTTAAGGGTGCTTTTCCACCAAAGATGTGCAATTGTGCACAGTAGCTAAGCAGTGTGTAAAAAACAACCAATAAGTGGCGAGGCAAAACGCAATGAAGCGATCCTATTGGTCATCTACCTCGCACATTTGTTGTGGAAAAGGACCCTAAACCGACACACCCGAATGGACATAATTTTCACACTCTAGCAAAGTGAAATGTAATATTAAATTCTCTGAAGATTGTTCTGACGAACTGTACATAAAATTAACAGAATCTTACATCATACCTGCAATTAATTTAAGACGCCTCTGGCAAAGCGAGTTGCGGGCAAAGAAGGCAAAGGGGTAAATAGGGCAAAGAGAAGGCATTTAGGTTAACGAGTTGCAGTGGCACATCCTTGTTAGTTATTGTCAATGTATTTTTGCGCGTTTACTTATTTCTTTTAAGTGAATTAGTTATTTAGACCATCTAAATGGCCACGGAGGTTATCAGTGCCAGATTAATAGGTTATTATAACTTTAACGCAAGAAATACATGGACCGTTTTAACCCTCGACGCCAAAAGAGCAGTGGTAAAAGTTTAATGTATGGATCTGTGTACTTGTGTATATAAAAGTGACTGTGTATCTTGGTAACTGTGTGGCATCGCAGCTTCCAAATGGCTGAACTGATTTTGATTTACTTTTTTTTCGTTTGAAAGGTGACTTGTCCGAGAGTGCTGTGATAGTTATTTTAATGAAATTCGGTATGGAGATAGCTTATACCCTGGATTAACACCAATGGCTAAAATTTTATTTATAAAAATCATGTTTCTTGTAGGATACCGGGTAAACCCGCGGGACGTTGAAAGTCATAAATCATCATAATCAGCCAGAAGATGTCCACTGCTGAACATAGGCCTCCCCCTTTAACCTCCACACCGAACGACAGCCTGCCTTTTGCATCCACTGGATGCCCGCAACTCTCACACTGTCGTCAGTCCATCTAGTGGGAGGCCTCCCTACGCTGCGTCTTCATGTTCGTGATCTCCACTCCAGAACCTTTCTTCCCCATCGGTTATCGGTTCTTCGAGCGATGTGGCCTGCCCATTGCCACTTCAACTTGCAAATTTTAACAGCTATGTCGGTGACTCTGTTTTTTTTTTTAAATTATAATTTATAGCTTGCGCTTGGCCGCCAACTCTCCCGATGTTAAGCGATTATGCGGCCTACGATGGAGCACGCTTGCCCAGAAGAAACCTATTCTTTGGCGAATATCTACGTTCCGGATTCTATCGCGCAAAGAAATTCTGAGCATAGCTCTCTCCATTGCCCGCTGTGTGACTCTGAGTTTTTAAGTCATAAATACTTATACCAAACTCCAACATTCAACTAATATTATCTTATCTAAACAATTCCCCCAAAAAACTCGTTTAAATAACGTTTTACCTAATAGCTCCTCAACAAATGCGTAACAAATCTCTAAAAGTGTCGACGCTCTTTTTCCAATGTCAAATCTTAAATGAAGCATACAGAAAATGACAACCGTGACCATTAAAATAATTACCTACATTTCAGTTACATTGTGATTTATTCGTTGTAAGAGAACCATTGCTAAATAAATTAAAGACTTGAATGAAGAACCTTGAATATTGAACTTGATTTTCTCGTGGTCAGATAAGTAACCAAAGATTTTTCACATCAGTCCTCTACTGAATAAAGGCCACGGACCGGTAAGCGCAGCGTGGGACGTCCACCCACGAGATGGACAGATGGCCTAAAAGAGACCGCAAGGAAACGCCAGATGCATGCAGGCCGCTTCCAACCCGTTTGAGGAGGCCTATGTCCAGCAATGGAGTCCAGCGGTGGACTGTTAAATGGCTGATTATGCAGCTGTTACGGAGCTAGGTGCAGACAAACATACACACTTTTAACAAACTTTCGCATTTTTATGTATGATTTAAATATTTACGAATGTACAATTTATATTGCATTAAACAGCACCAATTACTAGTATCTATTATTAGTATTATTAGTACCTTCTATTACTTTGATCGTAGATAAAGATTAAACTCCGCCATTTGATATTGAATTCTTACAGTTGGAATTGCCCAACGCCAAGTAACAAAGTATGGTTCAAAATTTAAATTCTTTGAGAATCTTATCTGAATTACCTCAAAGAAAATACCCCATTTCAAAGATATTAAAATCTCCAATGACCATTTCTTCAATGAAAAGAAAAGGAGGAATGCTTCAATTCTCTATTGAATGATAAGTGGCACTACTGTACCCTTGAGTGGTGTGGCTTCAAAGGTGACATTGACATACCGACAGGCTTACAGAGCCTATAGGTACAGCCAGTGTTAAAGGATGAGTCTTATTCATGTGTACTTCTGATGGCTGAGTAGCAAAACTTTTTGCAATGCTGTCAAATATGAGCACTGTTTCACTTGAGTTTTGTTTTTGTGTTGCAATCTGCCCTTTCAATCAAACAGCCCTTTTGAAGAACCCTATGTTATGGTTATTCGGAAACACCGCGGAAGGTAGTTCATTTCACATTTTGCTGGTGTAAGGCAAGAAAGTTGGTGTGAATCGCACAGTGTATGATTTCCACAGAATATCTATAATATGTGGATTATTTAGGATGGCATGAGCTTTCAGGCGGTGGTTGGAGTTGCTTATATTATGGTTAGGGAACAAATTAACGAATACATGGAACCGAATTACGTGAAAATGCAACTTTACGGCAACACATGGTATGGTGGTAGCCATGCTCATAATAATTAAAAACAACTATTGAAATAAGACCATAAATTGCAAAAAAATATATGAGCTGGTCGATAAATTTCGTTGAGTATGGAATGATATATTTCAATTAAACAACTCATCATCATCATCATCATCAGCCAGAAGACGTCCACTGCTGAACATAGGCCTCCCCCTTTAACCTCCACACTGAACGACAACCTGCCTTTTGCATCCACTGGATGCCCGCGACTCTCACAATGTCGTCGGTCCATCTAGTGGGAGGCCTCCCTACGCTGCGTCTTCCGGTTCGTGGTCTCCACTCCAGAACCTTTCTTCCCCATCGGTTATCGGTTCTTCGAGCGATGTGGCCTGCCCATTGCCACTTCAACTTGCAAATTTTAACAGCTATGTCGGTGACTCTGGTTCTTTGGCGAATATCCACGTTTCGGATTTTATCGCGCAAAGAAACTCCGAGCATAGCTCTCTCCATTGCCCGCTGTGTGACTCTGAGTTTTTCCAAAAGGCCAACAGTTAAGGACCACGTCTCAGTACCATATGTCATCACTGGCAACACACACTGGTCAAAGACCTTCGTCTTGAGGCACTGTGGTATCTTGGACGAGAAGCAAGAAGAAGAAGTTGAATTAAACAACTGACTTATCGCAATTGCAGCGTTGGTCCCATAGTAAAAGTTGTTCATAACGATAATTTCATTGATCTCGGCTTAGTATCATGTAGTATTAAACTCGTCTGACTTAGAAGTTTTAAGGCACCCAGAGATGTCCAAGATGGTTCATACAATCACCTAAGTACATACTTAAATTGTACTTGCCAAAATAACTATGATTTATTTATCTTATAGGAAATTTTATACGATTATAAGAAATATGTACTAAAACTACTTAAACAACAAATATACACTAAACTAAACTAAACAACTAATCTAAAAGCCCCTTGGCAGAAGAAAAAGTGGCCAATTCGCTGGCAGCATCCGCATTTTTGGCCAAAATACTTACTACAACACAGCTTACAGCTTACTTATGCTGACGCAGCGACCCAAAATGTATCTTGGCCTCCGATACTAAAAGACACTATTCCTATCTTGAGCAAGTTCATGCCAATCATGAACGTATGGACATCTGGAAGCAAGAAAAGATAGGAAGAGTAGGAGATCTGCAGAAGTCAGTTTCTGCAGATATTCATCTTTCCATCTATACAAGGGACGCCAGGCGTCAATATTCATGCCACCAAACTTTTGGGCAGTCCCTATTGTAACAACGGACGTGACGTTGCCTGCGAAACTACGAATAACAGCCAGCCAGCCGCCATGACACACCCCCTCACGCCATGCCACTGTCAAGCCCGCCAAGCCTTTGAGGGGAGTGTATATAAGCCAGCCTGCCAGCCAACTATCTCTCTGTTCATTTCGATTGCTGAATAAATGAAGTAGTCACCACTCTATGTGTTTTATATGTCATCACGTTTACACTATACAATTCAAGAGCAACCGGCCCCCCACAGTCCTGGAATCTCGACCCCAAACGGCACAAACATATATACATCATGTCTAAGTACTTCAATTTAAGGGGTATTAGAAATCAAGGTAAAGACATCGGTGATACTTTTTTGCAGTCTAAAAAACTTTTGCTACGTCTAAGGTCATCTTAGTTTTTACGCGCCAATAACGACAAATATTCTAGAAACCCACTTTACAACTTTTTTTATTACTTACAACGAAATTGTTTGCAATCTTTTGTAAAACTCAACCTCTGTTTTAAGTAAACACGTCGGACTCAATTTACAAGTTTTTTTCCTCTTTACGCTATAAAATTTCCTTTACTTATTCTTAATGAGTTCTTCAAAATTTTATTACACCTTAGAGATTTTTACACTTTTGTTGGTATTAACAAAAATAGATTATTTCTTAGCCAGATACAGTTTTATTTTAGAATTATTCATTCTCCATAGTGGATATATTTTGAAATGTTATCTTTTGAAGTTATACTTCTTATGCGACTTGCAACAAGGTTGCGTTAAACGTTTAACGCTACCATGGAAGGGGAATTTTTCTCTCTCGTATGGTTACGAAATGCGTATCCTTTTTTCGCAGTTCACTGTGCACTAGCAGATCCGGTAGTGTAATGGTGTCACTAATGGATTGAGAAGCCTAAGGAGCTAGGTTCGAATCTCGAGAAAAGCATTTTGCCTTAGTTATAATTTTAGGGTTCCTTGTTGAAGTAGAACTTCTTCCGCGCGGAGGGACTCCACGCACATTTTTTTTTTCTACCGGTGGTTCGACAGAAATAAGGTAATTCTAATCTTCTATATATATATATATATGACAATCCGATAACTTTTTTTATTTTATTATCCTATTATTTTGTAAAGTCTGATTTACAGAGCATTGGTCTTCTGGAATTACCTTGTTTGTAAACAAAGGTCCTATGAATTTAGCTTTTATTCGTTTGTCGAACAATGTCATTGGATTTTATTCTACGTATGTATTTACGTTATTTCTCACGATGTAACTCAGCTTTTTTTGTATGCTTACTGTCACAGACTCGAAACATAGACGACGGAAGTCTAGCCAGTCAAACTCACCATATTGTAATCAGCTAAACGACTTGTACAATATCAGTCGTCACCTCGTAGTCTCAATTTGTTTTTGATATGTCGAAAAAGATACAACATTTGCAAATAGTGTTTTAAAGTACAGATATTTAATGACATCTTTCAGAGCGCCTGGTTAATGCGACGCGTGACCAAAATGCTGGCGTGTTTCTGGCTCAACGCATAAGCATTGCCATTCAACGTGGTAATGCCGCCAGCATGCTGGGTACGCTGCCAACTGGTAGTGGGCTTGAGCATTTGGATTGTCTTTAGACCTTCAACGGTCTATGGGCAGTCTAACTGTATTTGTAGTTTTAGTTTTAGCTTGTATTTATTTTAGTTAATAAAGGCGCTAGACCAGGAAAAAATAATAATAATAATTACATCTTATATTTATAATCCCTCTTGTTTTCTATACTAATATTTTAAAGAGGAAAGATTTGATTGTTTGTTTGTTTGTTTGTTTGCATTGAATAGACTCCGAAACTACTGAACCGATTTGAAAAATTCTTTCACTGATGGGATGCTGCACTATCCCCGGTTGACATAGGCTATATATCCCGGCTTCGCCCATGCTAAGCTGGGGCGGACAGCTAGTGTTTTATAAAACGACAATTATCAGGTAACTTCAATGCCCTTCGGGATACCTGAGTACCCTAATTACTAGGATTAGCCACTCAGCCTTATCAACAACAATCAAATATACATAATATATATTCTGATTACCTACTTGTGGTACCTACTTCTTTTAACTTAACATTTTCGGCATAAGATCAGCAATGCTTAAAATTGCTGTCACGTTTTCGCGTGTCACACTTTCCATCAACGAGAACTTGACAGAACAATTTAAGCATTGCTTAATTTGATTAGCGTGATTAGTATGGCTGTTTCTGCTTTAAAAGTAAACAAGCTGATTGACTCTACTAAAATATAGACACGTTTGCTTTGATAAAATTTTACGAATTTGCGTAATCTATGTTATCTTTATCTGTTCGGATAATGAAGAAGCAATAAGTATTATAGCTTTCTTTAACAATTTATAGCTAGAAAATGCTGTTAAATTGGATCATAAATTGATTTTAAATGACAGACAAACGATTGTCTTGCTCAACCTATTAATTTATTTCTATTGTCTGTCACAATGGCGAGTCTCTTAATTGTAGCAAAGAAAAACTCGTATAATTTTGTCTATGACTCTAGGTATAAAAGAAGCTCGATGGACCAATATTTGGCGCCTTTTGTCTCGGAAAATATTTTTCTTAAATAATTGTTATAAAAAGAAATGAGTAAGTTAAACTGTGTCCAATCATTTATTTGCTCTGACAGCTGCAATGAAATTGTAAACAGCTTTTTTTTTATATTTCAGAAATGTCCGATACAAACGGATGAACCGTTTTTTTTTTATTTGTTTGAAAGGTGACTTGATCGAGAGTGTTCTTAGCTTATAATTCATGAAAATCGGTTTAGCCGTTTGATGCCGATGTCAGCTGATATCGCACGGAAAATGGACTTTGCCCTCTTGCAGTGCACACCCATGAAATACTTGTTTAGACTTTATTTTTTACAACGGACTTGGCACGTCTTTGACCACAATCTCACCTGATCCCAGTGATAATGTGGTCGAAGATGTAGCACGCTTGCCTAGGAAATAATTGTTCACATTTTTCTTGTACAACCCCTAATTGTGTAGGTAGGCACCGGTTCAGAAAGACATGCAAGTAAGGAGTACCACACAACAGCAGTTCGGTTCAAAAAGATTTGAAACACTTAGTGTTCAGGTTTTTATTACTGTGCCAATTACCTATTCCTTTTCTGGTCATATAATTTGTGCTAGTTTTAGTTTTTGCTCACTCATTTGGACACATGATGTTTAATAATCTGTTATAATAATATGTTAAATGATCTGATAACTATTTAAATTAATAACATCATATCTGAACTTTTGAAATTATTTTGACAGTTAATTTAATTAATCCTTTTTTGTATAAATAATTCTTACGGTATTTTTATACCATCTCTCTGGATTTGTACGCCTACAAACTAGGCAAAACATGATACAAATTGACTAATATTTTAACCCACCTATTGTGCATGCGTTTTTAAATGTGTGTATGATTTACTCGTATTTTGTGCCAATAAATAATATCTGTCTTTGTCTTTATCTTTATAAGCTTTTAATTGTGATTCAATTTTCAGCCATGGAAACTGTTTTAATGTCAATATAGAAACAAATATCATTTCAGCTTAACTCTCTAGAGCGTGAAAACTAATTATATTCCAATTATCATCGTTAAATAGTTAAAACATTCGTGAATGGATGTTAATTAATATCAGCTCATTATGAATTTATGTGTGTATTTTAATTATGCAATAATTTGATATAAATTGATATTTCAAGTTACATGAACTCGATCCAAGAATTTATTTGCTCTGACAGCTGCAACTACATTATAGAAAAAAGCTGATTGAAAAACCACGAATTCTTATAACTATTGCTAGGTTTTTATACTTCACTGAAATTCTAAAAGAAAATTAGTTTTATTTAGCTACATCTGACCCGACAGACGTTGTCCTGTCTTAGTACTGTCAAACGCGAGAAGTTAAAAACGTCGTTAAGTTTTCTGAAATTTTCCAATTTTCTGCGCAATTTTCTTAATTTTTCTTTGCGTAAGAACGTTCTAAAAAGTAATAGAAAACTTAAAAAAAAAGATGAATGAAATCAGTAAATTCGTTCTCAAGTTATGGCGTGACCAAGGTAAATAGCGATTTATTTTTATATATACAGATTTTACAATGTTATTGCAGTTGTCAGAGCAAGTAAATGTTTGGACCGAGCATAGTAAGTACCCATGTATAGGTTCTTTTTGACGTCAGTTGTACCTATATACAAAACACTGCATTGAATACCATTAACATAATCCTACATTCCATTATAAATGACACTGGAAAACCAGTACATATGATAAATTTATATTTATTAGAAGGTTACGCAAATAAAAATACACAACAAATTTATTTGTGTACAGACACGCATTGCAACTGCATTTTTTGTCCTTACCTTTTACTTGACCGGTAATTCTTTGTTATACAACAATCAAACTCTAGGAACAATATCAATTACTACCTTTGCCAATTTACGTAACGCGACAAAAAAGTAAAATTGTCCACTGACCTTTTCGCCGCGTAAAATCCAGACACAGTCCACAGAGATAAAATAAAAGAAACAAAAAGCACAGCAATGTTTTTCAAATTCGTATTTGGAACACACGCGACGAAATAGCCGCTGGCTCAGGGCTGCCAACACGAGTGTGCGCCGCGGGCCCGACGCGAGTCGACTGAGCCTAGTACAGCTCCGCACAAACACAATTTTCCTATAACTTCGCGGGGGTTATTAAAACAATGAATCGTTTGTTTATATCTCATTAACACGAAGGTTCGAGCTTACCTTTGCAGCCTTTGCAGTTAATACTTCCATTTGGGTGATTTAGCAGCTAAAATTACAAGAAAGCTGGTTAAAACGCGGAGGTGTTTGCATCCAACCGTAGCGAACGCAGCCTCGCGGCAAGGTCAGCCGATGAGATGATAGCTTTTTTATGCATTCAATTGGTTTTATCTATTGCTATCCATTCCGGTTTGTTTATAATACATAAAAACAAGCGAAGGCAATTATTTTGATGGTCTGCGCATCTTTTTCGTAGCGTTATTATTTTAACTAGCTGCAATCGTGATTTTAGCAGCTATCGTATAGGACCAATGCCGTTAAAATCCAGGCGTTCTATTATCTACCAAAAGGACGCCATTCCAACTGACTCCTACTTTCCGGGATGTATCCAATCCGATTACTGAGCTCCATGGGCTTTCGGGCGTTACCCTCAACTTTAGCTCCTGTATTGAGAACAAGGCTCAATTGGCTGCCAAAAGGCTGGTTACTCTATCGGAGGTGCTACGTAACTTCACGTCTCTGAACTGTTGCTATCACGGTACCAAGCACAGGTTTAGTCGTGTATGGAGTAGGTCGAGTCTTCAAGTAGTTGTTTCTTCAAGTCGAGAGTAAATCGGTTTCTTCTAGGCAAGCGTGCTCCATCGTAGACCGCATCATCGTTTCACATCAAGCGAGTTCGCGGCCAAGCGTAAGCCAATTTATAATAAAAAAAACACGTACTGTTCTCACCTTTGGGATGGATTAGCTAAGTACCAGCTTTGGGCGTTGGAGTCTATTGAAAAACGTGCCAAGAGGCTCATCAGCAACGAATCCCTGGTTCAGATTAATCTTCTTGGTATTGAGCATCGGTGCAAAGTTGCTAGTCTATCGGTTAGTGAATAAGGGCCCTAAAGGTTTCAGTAATTCTGCATTATACCGACGACATTGATTTCTATATTGCAGGCCGTATCTCATTGCCCTGGCCCTGGAGCCGGGGTCTTATAATACTGCTTCAGTGTCCCCTGCCTGTCGTAAGAGCCGACTAAAATGGGGCCCTTGGGCTTTTGTGTGGCCAGATTTGGGGATCTGACTTCCTATTCAGCTAGCCCAAGGAAGCAACGGCGCGGTGTGGCCCACCGCGCAAAATTCAGAAGTTATTAGAGCTCTGGCCGTTGAGCGCAGCGTTATTAATAATTACATTTATCTATCAATTGCTACGAAAGTCTTGACACGCACTTGGCAACTTTTTACTGAATTTCTACAGCTCCACACCCTTCTCAGATGCCATAGGGGTAGATTCATTCGAATCAAGATATAAGATAAGTATGTTTGCTGTTTCATTTATTTCGTCTCCATCTTGGGTGGTTTTCTTCGTTAAAAGGTCCTGGCCTGCAAATGAATCTTTCTTTATTTATGGTGGCTGTATATTTACTCACGATTCATAGAGAAAGTTACGAGATTTATTCGAGATTTCGTAGTGAGACAGTGTATGATTGGTATAAAAGCGAATTTTATTTAATTATAGATTTTAAAAGTCCTTGTATAAATAAATCAGCCAAATGCGAGTCGGGCTCGCGTGCTAAGGGTTCCGAACCAGCACAAAATACAGAAAGTATTTCAATATATACAGCCATTAAAACGTAGGACGGACAGACAGCGTAGGCTTAGTAATAGGGTCCTGTTTTCACCCTTTTGGTACAGAATCCTAAAAACTAAACAATTATTAGATACTAGCTGTTGCCCGCGACTTTGTACGCGTAGACTTTCATTTAAAAAAATGGCCCCGTTTGCCTCCTTTAATTCGGCCCTTTCGCGAAATCCTTTCTTAGCGGAACTCTACCCACACCCCATAAGGAATCTACCTGCGAAATTTCAGCTTTGTAGGTCAAGTAGTTTTCGAGATTTCGTGATGAGTGAGTGAGTGAATGAATGAGTGAATTTCGCTTTTATTATGTACTAGCTGCGCCCCGCGGTTTTACCCGCGTAGTGATGAAAAATGGTGTTGGTGATGATGATAAAAAGTAGCCTATATCACTTCCGACCCTTGAGTTACACCCATGCAAAAAATCAAGTATATCCGTTGCTCTGTTGCTACGTGAAATAGGAACAAACAAACCAACAAACAAACACACTTTCGCTATAATATTAGTAGGATAGATAGATAGATTGAAGTCTTAGTAACATAACGTAAGTTCCATAAAGATTTATTTGTAACAACATGTTTATTACAAAAAACAAGTTTGCACATTTTATATTGTTATTTGCATTCCCTCAACGCTTATTGGTCATGACCTTTACCAGAGGACGCGAAAGTGTTAAGTGATGATTTTAGCGCGCTCTTAATACTATAGGCACAAGGTCGGTTTTGCCGAGTTCTGTGCGATTCATGTAGATTTGAGAACAATACGATACAGACATCTTTTAGCATCTTTTATCTACTGTGTGGAGGAGTTGTTATAATTCAATGTAAAAAAACCTCCATACCAAATTTCATCGAAATCCGTTCAGCCGATAAATCATGAGAAAGGACGTCAAATAGGTACTTTCAACTCTGAAAAATCTCAAAATCAGAATCCTGGGGGAAAACTATAGGAAATAGTTACAGTTTTTTTTTCCTCTGAGAGGATTTTAACATCGCACGACTTGCTCATTTGCCAGTGTCAGAGTTGAATCCATCTAACTCGGCGTTCAGCGTTCTGGAAATTGCGTGACATCTTCTCGTCCAAGATATCACAGTGGCTAAATACAAGGGTCTCTGACCAGTGTGTGACAAATGGCACTGAGACGTGGTCCTTAACTTGGCCTTTTGGAAAAACTCAGAGTCACACAACGGGCAATGGAGAGAGCTATGCTCGGAGTTTCTTTGCGCGATAGAATCCGGAACGTCTATATTCGACCACTGAAATAAAGTTTGCAAATTGAAGTGGCAATGGGCATTGGGCAGGCCACATTGCTCGAAGAACCGATAACCGATGGTGAAGAAAGGTTCTCGAGTGATGGAGACCACGAACCGGAAGACTCAGCGTAGGTAGACCTCCCACTAGACGGACCGACATTGTGGGAGTCACGGGCATCCAGTGGATGCAGAATATGCAGATACCAGTGGACGACTTCTGGCTGATGATGATGATGATGAAGTACTGAATATTTTTTTAAGTTTTATGACATATCGTCAAATATGACATAGCCACAGTCAGAGTCAAGGAAAGTAAATCACAGTCAAGTCCAAATCATACCATTGTAAAATGGCGGAGACTACAAGATGCTGTTATGGAGTTTTGGAAACAATACTCGTTTCACGTTAATAATAACACTTGCCATTAACACTCGGACATTTTTATCAATAATAATCCGCTATTATTACACTAACACTCAAAATATCACAATTAAAAAACAGGCGTAATGTTTTTTACGGTGGCGCCAAAATAACTCGGCTACTATTTCTTTACTCTATTATGGTGTGAAACCTCCTTGTTTCACTTGTTGGGATACTGGCTGTAAATAATACAAGCAAGATTTCATATCGATTGTTCGAGAAGCGTGACGAAAATCGATTTCACTCGCGGATTCATTGCCATGTCGGAAGGAAACTGGAGCGCACACGTAATAACCACCTCCGATTCAAACCTACCTTATTACGTACCAGTTGCACCTGTTAACCTGTGATTTTACCCAGGATGTTGCAGTTTTTTCAGAGTTTCCTGGAGCAAAATTATCTTTTACAGACATTAATCAGTACCCCGCCAATTAGGATTGGTTAAAGGATCGATACAACAAACGTGTTGTTAAACGTATTTTTGTATTTGCTCGTGATGCTTGTACGATAATATACAGGGTGTAAGGGGAACACTCTCGAAGCCAAAAGGAGGTAATTGTACTCATCATTATGAACAGCTGTTACTATCGGACCAACCCTGAAATCGCGAAAAAAACAGCTGTTCCATACATTTTGTCGAGTGTCAATGACCGTTTTCTATAGAACAGCTGATATTTTTTTCGCGTTTTCAGGGTTATTCCCATAGTAAAAGTTGTTCATAATGATGAGTACAATTACCTTCTTTTGGCTTCGAGAGTGTTCCCCTTACACCCCGTATACAAGCGTCAAATGGCATGATTATAGTACACACTCTAAAGTAAAACAACAAAATAATAAATACTGACAAAGGGTGAGTCGGTGACAAATTTCTGTTCACCACCGTTTCTCCTACGATCACCGAAGTTTTTTTTATTTTTTCTTTATAAATAATAGGCTTACGTTTGACCACCATCTCGCCTGATGTTAAACAATGTCGGGCGCGGTTGGTACTTGGATGGGTGACCGCCTGGGTGTTATGTTGTCTTTTTGCACTACTTTTTTGTACTTTAATAGTTAACCATTTAAGTAGATTATGGCCTTAATTGAAATCGAATTTATTTCTTTCCTTATTTCATATTCAGAAATCAGCCAAATTAAAAAAGATTATTCAGTTTTTATATTTGATGTGGTGGTACGGAACCCTCAGTGCGTGAGCCCGACTCACTTAACTGGTTTATTATAATAACTAGCTGCGCCCCGCGGTTTCACCCACGTAGTTATGAAAAATGGTGATGATGATGAAAAGTAGCCTATATGTCACTCTCCAGCTCATGAAACAATGCAAAAAACAGGTCGATCTGTTGCTCTGTTCCTGCGTGAAAGAGGAACAAACAAACCAACAAACCTTTCGCATTTATAATATTAGTATGATAGTTACGATTAGTTGCATTGTATCTTTGATTCAACTAAAACAAAACATAGAAAAGAAAATAAAAGTAAAAATAAATAAATAAATAATAAATAAATATTCGGGACATTTTTGCACACACGGTCATCTGACCCCAAACTAAGCAAAGCTTGTGATATGGCTGCCAGAGACTGATATATATACATATATAGGTTTAAATACATACTTAAATAGATATTAACACCCAGATATAGAACAAACACAAATGTTCATCACACAAATGTTTGTCCTAGGTGGGAATCGAACCCACGCCCCCAAGCTCAGAAGGCAGGTTCACTACCAACTCGACCAACGGGCTATCAGCTACTTAAATAATTATATACAACTAAATCTCTACTAAATAAGAAAGAAAGAAAGAAAATAAATTTTATTCGACAACTTTACAAAAAAACTTATATCTAGAGGATACAATCAGTGTCGAATGGGTCCGTCTCGGCATAAATGCTGAAAGTCAAGGACTATCAGCGCCGGTCAAAAAAAAAAAACGGCCGGTAAATCTCTTTATGTTATATAAGTGGACCGCTTCTCCAATGATATACAATACAATTTTATAGAAAAATCGTAAATTCTTGGCACATGTCTTTGTCCTAGATTTTCTTTAGATTTTTATCATATCTGCCATTCCAAATAGGGCTTAGACAATGTTGCGAGCGGATCGGAATACTAACTAGGAAGGTTACATCTTTGTTCGATCAGATACCTTGACATGCGCTATCAATAAAAATACCTAAGAATGTATTAAAAAGGCTTTGGGTAGTACTGAATTGTTACATACATTTCATTATCATCATCAGCCAGAAGACGTCCACTGCTGAACATAGGCCTCTCCCTTTAACCTCCACACTGAACGACAGCCTGCCTTTTGCATCCACTGGATGCCCGCGACTCTCACAATGTCGTCGGTCCATCTAGTGGGAGGCCTCCCTACGCTGCGTCTTCCGGTTCGTGGTCTCCACTCCAGAATCTTTCTTCCCCTACATACATTTGTACATTTTAAACCAATGAAAATAAAAAAATAAAAAATGAAGATAACAATTCGAGTGTGAATAGGTTTCTTCTAGGCAAGCGTGCTCCATCGTAGGCCGCATCATCGCTTAACATCAGGCGAGTTAGCGGCCAAGCGCAAGGCTATTTCTAAATAATAAAAAATACTGACGAGTTAAAGTAGTAGGAGGCACTTAGAATCCATTTTCTTTAATAAATTTTTAAGTAAGTAATTTTACGTAATTAGTTTGTATTTTATCCATTAAATAATATCTAGTAAACTTATTATAATAGGCATATGTCCTAATTTTTCATTTATTACAAACTAGCTATCACCCGCGACTTTATATACGCGTAGACTTTCTAAACATTCAACCCCTTTTGGTACCTTTTATTCGTCGTTTTCGCAAAATATTTTCTTCGTCTACACCCCAATAAGAATTTACTTACGAAAGTATACGTTCGCTTAACTTTCAACACAACATTCCAATTCTACATCATTAATCCAGTCTTTTTGTAAAAATATTAAAACAGTATTTATTTATTACCAAATTTTATCATCATAACATCAAAAACATAGGATTTTCATATAAATTTTCAACCTCAATTTCCCCCCTTTAAGTCTGCCCTATTGCTAAATCGTTTCTTAGCTGACCTCTTTATAAGGAAACCCATAAGGAATCTACTTTCTAAGTTTCAGCGTCGACTTTCACCTAAAAACATCAAACTCCCATCTCACCTCTTTAATTCGTCCTTTTCCGAAAAATCTTGCATCAAAGTAATCATGATATTCACTAAATAACCACTGAATTCTATCGATCAGTCAGAATTATAATTGCCACCGAAGTAAGCAAACAGTATTGAAATGAAAAGTGTCTACATTATGCGATGTGCGCGTGCGCTTGTGTAACATTAACCCAAATGCGATTGGCGTTAGGCATTACGACGCGGTGCGGTGACCCGCATTCATACATACATACGAACGATGTACGAGTACAAAATACATAATTAGTGTCAAATGTGTTTATAGCATTGTTGTTATACAAATTCATTTGCTTGAAGACTTCGAGGAATATTCGTAAAAATATTATATACTAGCGGTCCACCCCGGCTCCGCACGGGTATAGTTATATAGCCTATTAAAATAGCCTATATTAATCAGTGATAATGTAGCATTCAAATGGTGAAAGAATTTTTAAAATCAGTTTAGTACTTTTTAAGCCAATTCGTTACAAACATACATATAAATCTTTCCACTTTATAATATTGTATAGATAATCCAATTTCAAAACTCTTTTATTCGCACTTAAACCCTATCGGAATAGATCTACTTTGCTCGCACTTATTGACATCATCATCATCAGCCTTGAGTGACCAACTGCTGGGTATAGGCCTCCCTTTGTTTATGCCACTCTCCCCGGTCTCTCGCTATTCGCATCCACTCGTTCCCGACAGTATTTCTAATGTCGTCAATCCACCTCATCCTCGGTCGGCCTGGGTTCCGCCAACCTAGTCTCGGCCACCACGCAGTTACTGCTGTACACCACCTGCCATTATTGACAATAAAACGTAAATTTTCGAATAGATGGGAGGAAAAGAATATTTTGTGTACTTTTTTACCTTAGATTAGATTAAAGTATACCTAAGTAGGCATGGACACGAAGCATAGTATGAAATCTTTGTTTTATACCATCTCTCTTACGCGCGCTAAGAAATCGACTTCAAAATGTGAGTGAATTTCAAATGGTTAAGCATCATTAGTGGTTTCTTGGTCGATGTTTGAGTATGCAAGTTTGGTTTTGGGTAGACTCACTCCCCCATCAACTCCCATGAGATTCGTGCTTTGAATCATTGATGTCGGATGAAGCCAGAGATCGGATGTTTTGAGCGATGGCTAGAATCTCTCGAACCATGGTAAGTCGACTGGGTAAAAATCAAGATTAATATATTTTGGTTTCAAATTCATGCAACATTTTGATGATTCTTTTGTTTATATATATATATATTTATATAAAACTGACTGCGCATCGCGGTTTCTTTCAGGCAACTAAATTTTTTCGGGATACAAATACAAATAGTTGTTTTAAACCCCTTATATTAAATTCAAATTATTTCTTGAGAATAAAAACCGTTAGTTCTACTATAGACTAGTTATGTTTTTTAATAATTAGATTTTTTAGAAAAAAAAACTGACTTCATGACTATACCTCAATTAGGGTATATAATATATAAAATCCTTGCTATACCTACATTTACAAACTGACACTAAAAAGTAGAAAATATTGTTTAATATTATGACTGAAATACTTTGTATCCATGGTCATGAAAAATTTAACGAAAAACAACAGGGCCCGGTCGCCATGGAGACACTTTTTGTTTTTTTGAAGTTCTGTTGTAGGAACAGTTCCTGTATGTTTGCTGTTCAGTTGACAGCGTCGCTAGTGGAGAACAAAGTATGAAATTCAACAAGAAATAACTGTAGTTCCAATTTTGCCCACCTTAACAGCTAAGTTGGTGGCACTGTACAATGTTTACATTGTACATTGAATTCTTTAATTATTGTCATGTTTTTGTAGATTTTTCAAAAAGCGCTGTATCAATGTCGATAAAAAAATTATGGGACCACGTATGAGATATGACCTACCAACCAAAAAAAGAATCATCAAAAACAATTCTAAATTGGCGGAGTAATCAGGTATAAAGAAACATACATAAAAAAAAAAAACATACAGTCTAATTGATAACCGCCTCTTTTTAGAAGTCGGTTAAAAATGAGGGAGTCACTTTAGCTTACCTTTCGCCTAACTGCCTGTGCTAGGCACGGAAGGGCTCGTCTTATAGACATTATATCAACATCGCGCCCAACGATAAATAAATTGTAGAACAATGAGCTATTTTCAGTGCGCTTCCATTGATGACACAATATTAGGTATTATGATTAGGCACAATAGCCGACGATATTTGACAACACATTATTAAAATTACATTTTGTTAATACTAACTATGATACTAAATACAATATGATGACATAATTTTGTGCTGAGATGTGGTCCTTAACTATTGGCGATATCGAAAAAGAAGTAACTTTTATAAATAACTTAAAAGGTATTTTAGAATCCAAATGTTATTACAACTTAGAAGAATGTTTCAATGATAATTTCGTCAAAATGTACATACTTAGATCGTTCCGTTCCGACTATTGCCATACCCAAATAGGGTCATATGTATTACTTTATATTTAAACATGTTAATTTAAGAACTCCATGTACCTACGTCTGCAATAAAATATTGAGTATTGAGTATTGGCCTTTTGGGAAAAAAAATATTCATACTTCTTTGCGCGATTTGCGATTCTTTGCGTATAATCCGGAACGTGGCTAATGGCTAGTCGCCAAAGAAACAGAGTCACCGACATAGCTGTTAAAATTTGCAAGTTGAATTGGCAATGGGCAGGCCACATCGCTCGAAGAACCGATAACCGATGAGGAAGAAAGGTTCTAGAGAGGATACCATGAACCACAACACGCAACGTAGGTAGGCCTCCCACTAGGCTGACCAACGACATTGTGAGTGTCGCGGGCATCCAGTGGATGCTGATAGGGCTGTCGATCACTGTGGAGGTCTAAGGGGACGGCTGCCTATGTTCAGCAGTGGATTTCTTCTGGCTGATGATGATGATGAATACTAAATAGAATACGGCACATTTATAACTGTTTTGATATTTGCTATGGCTGTGGATGATGATGATGACGACGGTCATTCTCTGTTCTGGTCAAGTGCCGCTTATACAACTAAGTACTTCAAGCAAATCCTCATGACATAACTTGACTAACGTGCTAATGCGGTCTGTACAGCAGTCCTTTTTTATCTCTTCCATTTATTTACAGGGCTACGCGGAAAGGCTATAAGCCGAAAAAGATCTAAAGTACCCAAGATTACAAACACTTTTACTATGGGTGCAACTCTGAAATCGAAATCAGCTGTTATACATGTTGTCGAGTGTGAATGACCATTTTCCATTGAGAAGCTGATGATTTTTTAGTGATTTCAGAGTTGCTCCCACGGAAAAGCCCAAGGCTGTTGTTCAGTGTGGAGGTTAAAGGAGGAGGACGTTCAGCAGTGGACGTCTTCTGGCTGGTGATGATGATGATGTTGACGATGAGAGAAGAGAAGAGAGTGCAATGGACCCCTTTCGGCTTAGTACACACTTTCCGCGTAACCCAGTATATCCTAGAAATTTAAATTCATCACGACACTCACGTTTTTCCTCTCCAACGCCGATTGATCAGTAAAGCATCAAGGTATCGATGGCACGTACTCAAGCTAATGCCAGTAAAAAAGGTTCTAGAACAAGTGGCGCGGCGAGGACGCCCGGTTTTTGCTTACGATGGCTCAGATGTTCCGGCTACGTGGAGAATTAGGACAATGGAAATATGTATTCACTGTTCAGATTGATTGTATAAGGCTTCTAGTTCGTGAATCATCATCATCATTTCAGCCATAGGACGTCCACTGCTGGACATAGATTGATTGATTGATTAACTCTTTATTGTTCACACCATTAAATTTGATACAGAGGACAAAAAACTTTTAAAAAACTAGTGTAACAACTGGCGGCCTTATCGCTAAAAGCGATCTCTTCCAGGCAACCTTAGGATGGAAAGGATAGACAGGCCTCCCCCATCGATCTCTTAAAGGGCCGGTTGGAAGCGGCCTGCTTCCAGCGATTTCCTGCGGTCTCTTTTAGGTCGTCTGTTAATCTTGTGGGTGGACGTCCTACGCTGCGCTTATCGGTCCGTGGCTACATTCGAATACCTGCCGCTCGTAAATGGTCATACTTTTTTTTTTATAATAGGATTGCGTTTGACCTCCAACTCGCCTGATGCTAAGCGATGATTCGGTCTACGGTGGAGCACGCTTGCCTAGAAGAAACATATTCACTCGGGATTTGAAGACACCCAGATTATAACTATCAGGGAACACCCATTCTGGGAGTGTGTTCCACAGACTAGCAGTTTGCATAATAAAAGTGGAATCAAAGCGCTTCGTACGGGTTTACGGAATATCAACCATAAAACGGTGCTGATTTTTTCATTATTAGCGTACCATGTTCCCACTGGTGGGACACAGGCCTTCTCTCAGAAAGACAGACGATGTGCCCATCATGCTGGCCCAGTGCATATTGGTATATGTCATAATATGTCTTTGAAGTTTTTGGACGCACCAGTTTCTTCATGAGGATTTCTTTCACCATTTTTAACCCCCGACGGAAAAAGAAGTATTTTATGAACTTAACGTGTGTATCTGTGTGTCTCTTTAACTATGTGTCTGTCTGTCTATCTACTATTCATGCTATAAAAGACAAAATGTCTATACTCAATACACATCTTATACAATATTCAATCATACACGATACATAAAAAATCATACATAAACCGGTGAATCTACAATACAACTACAACTCTACATTCTAAGTCATAAAGGTCAATTTACAAAGACAGTAGTCTTGCTCTAGGAAGTTAAGGCTATGAATCACATGCCTATACAATTATGTTTTCGATAGCGAATAAAAACTAGATAGCTTGCACACTTGAAAGAATAGGTAGAGTTAGTGTCTTGTAAGATTTTTTGTACTCCTCAATATCTGCCTAAACCTGGCATATTGCTTCTACAAAACATATTTTCTTAAACACGGGTGTTCACTTTTTGTCGGCGAATCCAACTTGGCTGGGCAGCGTTCGGAAAACTTCGCAACGTCTTCTCGTCCAAAATACCTCAGTGCCTTAAGACGAAACTCTTCGACCAGTGTGTGTTACCAGTGATGACATACGGCACTGAAACGTGGGCCTCATAAGCAAGCTCAAAGTTGCACAACGAGCTATGGAGAGGGCTATGCTCGGGGTTTCTCTACGAAATTGAATCTGAAATGAGGAGATCTGTGGACGAACGAAAGTCACCGACATAGCCCACCGGATTAGTAAGTTGAAATGGCAGTGGGCAGGGCACATATCACGCAGAACAGATTGCCGATGGGGCCGAAAGGTTCTGGAATGGAGACCACGGACCGGTGAGCGCAGCGTAGGACGTCCACAAGATCGACAGACGACCTAAAAGAGACCGCAGGGAAACGCTGGATGCAGGCCGCTTCCAACCGGCCCTTTTGGAGATCGATTGGGGAGGCCTATGTCCAGCAGTGGACGTCCTACGGCTGAAATGATGATGATGATGATGACATTTTGTCAAGTGTCAATGACCGTTTTCTATAGAACAACTGATATTTTTTTCGCGATTTCAGGGCTGGTCCCATAGTAAAATTTTTTTTAAATGATGAGTACAATTAGGTACCTTCTTTTGGCTTCGAGAGTGTTCCCCTTACACCCCGTATAATAAATATCCCGTGAATAATCATATAAGTTAAGGGTTAAAAATATCATTAAAAAACTCTTAAAAACTTTGTGTAATCTCTTCGAGCTTCATATTTTAACTGTGGTGTCAGAGTCGAATATCTCGAATCGATATCGTTAACACTTCAATATCAACGTTCTCATTTGTTTCTTAAATATTAAACACCATTTTGTTAATTATTGTTTCCGAAAGAGTCGATCATGATTTTAATTCATCTCGAATAGTTTTGATAACAGTATTGGTTTATACAACAGTGCATTGTGCGCGCAGGTGGGTCGCAAGACGATAAGCTACGTGGGAAGTGGGAGACTTCCCGACCTTTGTTTCGTTACTTGGTCATCTCACATACCTAATAAAACAAAGTCGTCTGACTTCCTGTGTTTATTTGCTCAATATCTTTGTAACTGCTAAACATTTATATTTTACACAAGAAAGTCATACAAAACAAAATTACTTATATACTGATGTTGGCATCAAAGCTGCCAAATTAAAGTGGGGTTACGTGGCCAGGATGCACCCTGATAGATGGGCCCAGAGGATCACACAGTAGGTGCCTGAAAACGGACGAAGGAGCCAAGGCAGGCCTAGAAAACGCTGGCGCGATGACCTCGACACGTTACAGATACAGTGGTCAAGTCTGGCGGGTGATCGCACTGTCTGGAAAGAAATGGGGGAGACCTTTGCCCAGGAGTGGGACCGTATAGGTTAATTAAAAAAAAATTGTACAAATTAAATATAAAACAAAAAAAAACCTAAAACTTCTAGAACATAAATATATCCTAAACTAATCTAAAAAAATATATCTAAAAACCCTTGGTGGAAAGAAAAGTGGGCAGTGGCATACTGGCAGCATTGCCAGCACGTTAAAGAATGGCAATGCTAATTTTTTGGCTAAAGTACGCGCTAACACATATTTCTTGCCGTTTTTATTTTAAGACTATCTGTGACCTTTAGGAGGCCTAAAAACTCGGATATCAGGACTTTGCCTATAGCAAACCGCGTGACTGTGGAATGGAACGCAGGCTAAATGGGTGTTCCCCGATATTTACAATATGGGTGTCTTCAAGTCACAAGTGAATCGGTTTCTTCTAGAAAAGCGTGCCCAGTAGATAGCGTGCATAGTAGATACCTTTTTTTTTTTTTTTTTTTTTTTTTTTTTTCGAGGGGGAAATCTTCCAAAGATACCCGGCTGCATTGGGGTGCAGCCAGGTTATGTGGGATTATACCCACTAAAACCCCCTCGGTGACCAGCCTTAGTGCTTGTCAAAAGGGCTCCGAGATCTCTAGAAGAACGCACCGGAGCCCTCGGCACTGCGCTACGGCTCCTCCCGAGGCAACTGCGTTGTCTCAGCCCCTCCGCCCACGACAACGTTGGTCACACAACGTTGTCGTTCTGTCCCTGGGCACGCTTAAGTGGATGGTCAGAGCCCCGCCCCAACTTTGACCATCCCGAGCCCGGAGGTCCCCTTTTAGTAGCCTCTTACTACAGGCAGGGGTTACGGGTGCCGTATTCTATTGCCCCGGCGCCAGGGCTATCATAGTAGATACCTAGCATCATCTCTATTCATAAACATGGTTTATTTGAGACCACAAAAAAACCTACAAAAGTTCGCTGGCACGAGGACATCCGGCGGCGCCCGGCTGATGTGAAACATGATTAGAATTAGAACGGCTGTCAGGGAATTTTTCTAAGAAATGAGACAATTTCTTTTGTTTGAAAAATAGGCCCACCACAAACTAATACCGTATAGTAATGAAACTCATGTCGATTTGTTCCTCATAATCTCTAGATTTAGTGGTAATATTAGCTATATCCGATCAAACCGGAATATTGACAAAAGCCGATTACTATGGCCACTGTTGTAAAATATGGTCTATTTATTTTTGTATAAAAATTCCTAAGCATGCATCCTTTTTCGTATTAAAAACGTTCCGGTGTGAAAAAAAAAGTGACTTTATAAGGGAAATTAATGAATTGTGGCAAAAATCACATATATTATTCTGTATATTATATATATATTGTATATTATTGTATCTGTATATTGTTGTGTATTCCGGTTTCATTTTTACCTTATCTTTCGTCCGAATGGTAAAAAAAAAACGATGAATTTTATAGTGTTATACCCATCAATATACGGTAAATTCGGTAGGCCTAGAAAAAGTTGTCTTCTTTGTTGTAGCCAGTTGCATCCATATAAACGAACGTCAGTCATTCGAAATCAGTTAGCAACTTTGATGCGGACAAAGAACTTTGTGCCTAACCCAAAAAGATAAGGTCCAAGTTCTTTGGATGCGGAGTTCTAATCGTTGACATAAATAAGAATGTTCAATCAAGGTTCACTCATAATGCCTGGTAACAGATTTTCCTTCTCATTTCCGTTCTATTTACTTCTTTTCTGTGGTCACGACATACAGCCCCCCCCCCTTAATATATACCCATGTTTGTATGTATAAAACTCATAAAAATATTTTCTAATAGGTGGCCGTCAGCGCAAATCATCAGGAAAACATTGTTTGACTTCATAAAATTATAATGGACATTTTTTTCTCGCGTTGAAACCGCTAATTACGTTCGTAATCACTGCTCGCAAGCTAATGATTGCTATCATAATACCTGATTACCCACAAGCAACTTAGAGCACAGAGTAGGAAACTAGTAGAGATATATCTCCTGAAAAGTTACTTCACAACATGCGCAGTTTTTACTGTTATCAAAAAAAATATTTTCTGTGGTTGATTGAATCAGGCGTTACTTTGCGGAAGTCCATTTTTAATTTGTATATATGTCGAATTTCTAGTGTAATTCCGCTTCTACGTCGTTTCGAGTACAATAAGGATTTTGGTTAAACTATTTTCTGTATAGATAATTGTGATTCTAATTAGAACCTGAATTTAAATATTAATTACATAAAAAACAAAATTAACCTAACCTGAAACATAATGTAATATAATGTAATTGAAATTTAAATGATATTTAGAGTGATATATCATATTATTTTCAAAATTTATTGTATATTTCATTTCAATTAAATCATATTTATAATAATTTCAAAATTTACATATATATTATATAAAATTAATTTCATTAGTACAAATTGTTATAACGAATTTTTTGTTACTGATTTAATTACTTTTTGTTTCAGGTTAGGTTAATTTTGTTTTTTATGTAATTAATATTTAAATTCAGGTTCAAATTAGAATCACAATTATCTATACAGAAAATAGTTTAACCAAAATCCTTATTGTACTCGAAACGACGTAGAAGCGGAATTACACTAGAAATTCGACATATATACAAAATATTTTCTGTGGTTATCCATATAGCTTATTTTATTTTTCTAATATTTTATTAAAACACTTTTTTTGCGGTCTCGTGTAATCCAGTACTGACTAAAACTAAGGCCAATGCTGAAAATCAGCTCTGCAGCACTGCCCCTTTTTGTTGCACTAGACACTATATAGCGACAACCGAAGATGTATTATCTTTATTATTTCATTGTATTTTTCTATTTTGTGACGTTGTTGTAGTGTTTTGTGCACAAAATAAATGTTTTCTTTCTTCTTTCTCAGTAATACATAAGAACAAACACACGCGTATAGGTGAACTTAATTATACCATGGCAAGATCATGCGGTGTTGTGACAAAACTAAACTAGCAATTCCCTGCGGTTTCACTCGATCTTCTACAGGAACCGTATTTTTTTCTGCATAAAAAGTAGCCTATGTGTTAATCCAGGGTATAAACCGACGTACTTTTCATAGAAATCAACGGATTTTGTAAAATTTGCCGTGAAGTCTAAACATAACCATTGCGGAGTTGAGTGTGGCCAAACATACTTACATGATGGTGGTCAAACGCAAGACTATTATTTATAAAAAAATAAATAAAAAAAATTAATGCGTTTAGAGTTTTAGTGTGATAATTAGTATACTTTAATATTTATTAAAGGGTGATTTTTAAGCAGACTTGCTTCGTCATCTATACTATCTATACTAATATTATAAAGAGAAAAGATTTGATTGTTTGTTTGTTTGTTTGTTTGTTTGCATTGAATAGGCTCCGAAACTGCTGATCCGATTTCAAAAATTCTTTCACTGACGGGAAGCTACACTATCCCCGGGTGACATAGGCTATAATATATACCCGTGCGAAGCTGGGGCGGACCGCTAGTTATTTATATATTAGGCGCCTTTTTTATGCAATTTTTATTTATATATTAGTTAAGTAAAACTACTCATGATTAGTCGAACTATGGTTTCAATCGCATTTGGCGGTCTTTTTAGAGAAAAGTGCGCGCGTGCGATTCCATCTCGCTTTGTTTTTTAGTATTCGTGAGTGAGCAATTCTCGTACAATAATGTGGAAAAAATTAAATTTTATTTTTTTGGCACCTATTTTTTATTTGTTTACGCCTCATTATGTAACAAAATATATGCTACAACATCTCACGATGCATACGGTAAAGTTCACACAGAGTTGCTCTCTATGAGCTGTACTTCTGTAAAGATTGTCCACTCTGTGCCTACAGTGTTACATCTAAAACGAGGATGTTCGCAGCACCCGCAGTGGCAGTGCCAGGCACCAGGCACTCTGTGACGTCACCACGTTTGTTTTTATATACTCATTGATTATAACATTGTTTGAGCGCTCTTAGCGTATCAATTAGCCGGTCTTGACAGATCAGTGATGAAACCTTCGAATCGATCGGTGTTAGAGGGTGACTGCCTGAGTGCTGCCATGGTTTAGGATGGTGTGCTCTACAAAATCAATAGAAAACTTTGGGTGGCGTGAACAGCTCTAAGATTTCACATAAATATCATCATCATAACCCGTTTAGATAGCCCGTTGGTCGAGTTGGTAGTGAACCTGCCTTCTGAGCTTGGGGGCGTGGGTTCGATTCCCACCTAGGACAAACATTTGTGTTATGAACATTTGTGTTTGTTCTATATCTGGGTGTTAATATCTATTTAAGTATGTATTTAAACCTATATATGTATATATATCAGTCTCTGGCAGGCATATCACAAGCTTTGCTTAGTTTGGGGTCAGATGACCGTGTGTGCAAAAAAAAAAAAAAAAAAATTACCAGCCTTTTAACAGTCCACTGCTGGACTTTTAGCCTACCCAGGTAAGGGTGATTGGGCCATATCCACCACGCTGGCCCAGTGCGGATTGGTGGATTCACATACGCCATTGAATTCCTTCTCCGTACGTATGCAGGTTTCCTCACGATGTTTTCCTTCACCGAAAAGCCAGTGATATGAAAATCCGTACATAAGCTCCAAAGAGCTCATTGGTTCGGACCCGGGGTTTGAACCCGCGACCTCACGCTATCAAGTCTAGCGGTCTCCCAAATGGGCTACCACGAAATATACTAATTGTCTAATGGTTTTAAAAAGTAAATAATGCCTATAGGCCCGCCGCATAACTTTACTAATGCAAAATTAAAGTTGATTGCAACTATTTAAACAAAAACATACTAAAACACGATCGAAAAAAACACTTATTAAGAAAAATCCGCAAATGTTTAATTGACGAGGGTTATTCAAAGCTACTAGAGGATGGGCAGCAGCATCCTCCTACTTGAATGGTGGAACCTCCTGCGATCCCCAAGCCGCCTGCCAAGCGTGGGGATTATGGCAAACCTTAGGGGGAGGCCTATGTTCAGCAGTGGACGTCTTCTGGCTGATGATAATTCAAAGTTAATTTTACTGTCTTAACCGTGACAAAATTCTAAAAAATACGGCTAAAATCACCGGTACTATGCTTTGGATTATAAATACTGCTTGATTGTTAACGACTAAGTAAAATATCCATCTCAGCCAATGAAAAATAGGTCTTATGAATGAGGTTATAGAGTTTATAAGTAAGAAGGCAAGGCAGTTGGGTGCAGTGGTCGTCATCTCCCTTACATAAGCGCGGCTGTACTTGACTTCTAACTTAGTCCACGGACGGGTACAGACGAGCGCAGAAACTGGATGCAAGTGCAATGTGTTCAGATGCACACAGTTTTAATCGTTAATCTCAACAACAACAAAAACCTTAGCAATTTTTTCCTTACAGCAATTCTAATAAGGCAGGTTTCTTTTTCAATAGCCAATACACAAGCATTACGCAAACATAATATGCCATTACACAAACATTATTAATTCCCCAAAAGAAAATGGGGTGCTTTTTTACACATGGCAGCACTGCAATGTACTGTTAAATAATAGTGCTACTGCCAAATTTCAAAGTGAAGTTTCTTCTTTCATAATAAAAACTGCGAAGGAACCATTTTAACCGTAATTTTTACTTATGACATTACTTTGGCTGTTACTTTTGATGAGGAAACTGGCTGTAAAATATAGCTATAGCTTTCAAGGTCATCATCATTTCAGCCGTAGGACATCCACTGCTGGACATAGGCCTCCCCCATCAATCTTCAAATGGGCCGGTTGAAAGCCGTCTGCATCCAGCCTTTTCTTTCTGCGGTCTCTTTTAGGTCGTCTGTCCATCTTGTGGGTGGACGTCCTACGCTGCGCTTACCGATCCGTGGTCTCCATTCGAGAACCTTTCAAGGTACTCTGTGGGTCTAACATACAAATTAGACAATGACACTTACCTACTTTAGCTTTCACAGCAGCAGCGCTGATTGAGCTTTTATAGCTCAATGAGCAGTAAAGTTAGAGGCAAAAGTAATAGAAAAAGCAACAGCTAAAACTTCAAAGAAACCATTTTAACCGTAACTTTTACTTTATGACGTTACTTTGGCTGTTACTTTTGTTAAAAAAGCCGGCCGTAACAATGTTATAGCTGTTTTTACCATTTACCTTTGGTAACACTAAGTAGTTATCTATGCCAGCAAAAAACATTAAGGTGCATGTAAATCATCATCAAAGATTCCCATCAATTCCTTGGCGCATCTTCCGTCGGATTATTAGTGAAAGTTCTCTGATCTCTGAAGTATCTGAGTGCTTGTCTCAGTTGCTGTTTAACTTCAGTGCTGTTAAGTCGAATCTATCCAAACTTGATAGAATGGGTTGGAAGTTTAAGGGGTTAGTTATATTAGTCAGTTCCAGATTAATTTTGTACTGATGGTAATATAGCTCTAATCTTATATATACAGGGTGTAAGGGGAACACTCTCGAAGCCAAAGGAAGGTAATTGTACTCATCATTATGAACCACTTTTACTATGGGACCAACCCTGAATTCGCGGAAAAAAACGCTATAGCAAAACGTTTTTCGTTTTCTAGCGTTTTCGCAAGTTTAACATGACATGTGTATCTGTGTATTTCTTTGTCTTTATGTCTATCCGTGGGTGATTTGTGGCTTCGTAGTTCGCAAACAATTGAACCGATTTGATTTTGTAAGGTTTTATTGAAAGTGTTTTTAGCTATGATTCAAGAAAATCTGTTCAACGGTTTGAAGATCAGTTAATTGACTGGTTTTTTTAATTTTCATTTTATAACGATAACTGTTAAGAATGTAGTATGTAAGGAAATATCTCGTGCTCACCTGTACAGCTGAAGGCGTGAGTGTTTGAAGGTCACCACCAACTATGCAGCGCAATCACGACATCACTCGCCTAGATACAAAACGACTCATATCCCAACAAAAAAACTAACAAACTGAACTTTAATTACAAGAAATAAAGACGCAAGTCGTTTCGTTTTCTACTGCGTTTCATCTCAACCTGTGTGCGATAATGCCTATAATTTATATCATTAAATAATAAAATAATAATACAACATCTTACGCAATTAATTAACGTTTGTTTTTGTTATTATTGTGGATTATTTGTGAATTAATGAGCAGGTGTTTGTGTAAGCACAGGAAGTGTACCCACCTATCAAGTTTTTGCTTGAGGTTCAATGTTATTTAGATTATTTGATGCATGTCGTGAGAAAAGGTTGGATTAACGTGTTGTTCACATTACAAACGCATCCGCACGTATTTAATGTGAAACCCATTCTGAGTTTGTTCCGTTTTCGACCTTATTTCAATAGGAATAGTTTCGTATCACATACACACATCAGCAGCCATTAAACGTCCACTGCTGGACAAAGGCCTCCCTCTTAAAGAGGGGTGTTGCCATAATCCCCAAGCTTGGCAGGCGGCTTGGAGATCGCAGTAAGTTCACCGTTAATAGGACGCTGCTGCCCATCCTCCGGTGATTCTGGTCGCAGTTTTAGGACATACCCGGGTCCATAGTTTCGTATGCCCAAACACAATTGCAAAAGTATAACACAGTGCTAGCAAAATACGCAAAATGCAACATGAGGAAATCCGTAGACGAACGAAAGTAGCCGACATAGCCCACTGGTCTAGCAAGTTGAAGTGGCAGTGGGCAGGGCATAGCACGCAGAACGTATGGCCGATGGGGACGAAAGGTTCGCCAAAAAACCAAAGTCAAAGTTCAGGTGTCACTTTTCACTCGAGTACAGATTCATCATTCTATTTGGTCATCAAATGTAAATTAATTTTATTAAACATCGATAAGTAGTCACCATTTTGTTTTATTGACCCACGTGACCACGTCCATCTACGGCGACAAACGGTTAGAAAGCAATAGACCAACACAGGTGTTCTCTTTTACATAGTTATTATATTCGCTATTTATTTTTTGCATCAAATGTACCTACTGTACCTACATGTTTATAATGTGTTGAAGTATGTGTCCGACGGTTTCGACTCGTTTTTACTCTCAAGAGTCCCTACGGCGCACTGCCAAAGTGACGCCAAAATCGCTTCCAAAATTGCGTGAATTCCCAATAAATACACGACTCACGCACACATACGCATTCAAAACTACGTGAATTTCTTGTCGGAACGTCGTACTGAAAACATCCGTTTTAAAAAGAACCAATGACTTCTTGGAGTGTTAAGAACTGTAAAAACAACACAAAAGTAAATAAGAAGAAAGATGGAATATTTCCACACTTAAATATTTATATTATCACTTATTTTGATGAACTACACGACACGAACTTCGACTACGCACACATGTTTCAAAAAGTGGCTTCACTTTTCGTGATCGCAATAGTCCTTCTGTATTTTTTATTTGCTCTGAGTTTTTACTGAGCAAGTTCAATGGTTAAGGCCCGTCCATTCATTTTATTTTGGTCGAAGCACGAGATACGGTTTGCAGTCGCTCAAAATTTTTTCGTCACCTAAACTGGATTGCTTTAAACAGCTAGCCGTAAGGCCCCAGAGCTAAGCACCTAAAAATTATATGTCCCAGATAGAATATTGGTTTATATTGAGCGAAGTGGACCGGCCCTTCGGTTGATTGATGTTGTTTTAGTTGAACCTGTGTCAAGGTTTCAGGCCAGTGAAATCTTGTAATAAATATTTATTGTACGGTTAGCAGAACGTGCCCTTACGAAAATTACTAAATTTAATAAATAATAAATAAATATTCGGGACATTTTTGCACACACGGTCATCTGACCCAAAACTAAGCGAAGCTTGTGATATGGCTGCCAGAGACTGATATACATGTGTCGGAGGACCCGTGGGGTATCTCACGGAGTCCATGGCCTCGTCGTCATCCGACAAATTCAAGGGTTGGTTTTTCTTCCAAAAATAATAACGCAGGCTTGTTCTCCAATCACCGTTTAATACAATGCCACATACAGTGTTACTAATAATTCCTAATCTAGTAGGATGGCGATGGATTGGAGAAACGTCGTGAGTTCTGCGCCGTCTCTAGTTTGAATCCCCCCATTTTTTTTTTTATATTGACTTGTAATGTTGGCCTTTTGGCCTCTACAGATGGACCGGACTAGGGATCCCCCCGTCGCTCCGCGTGAGCGTTTATATTCTCTTTGTCCGTCACAACAAATCCCTTCCATACAGACACCTATGTCTGAAACGTCAGCCTCCATCGAACTGACAACAATAATCATCAAAGTGACAGAGACAACTAACTGCACAGACTCAAGTTTACTTTTAAATAGTAACGCTTGACGTCTCTCCAACCAGCGCCATCTATCGAGAATCAGGGACCACACGTTCCCTCTTCGACACATGCATACATAGTTTTAAATACATACTTCAATATAGATATTAACAACCAGATATAGAACAAACATAAATGTTCATCACATAAATGTTTGTCCTAGGTGGCAATCGAACCCACGCCCCCAAGCGCAGAAGGAAGGTTCACTACCAACTAGACCAACGGCTATCCAAATGTAAGAAGAGCATGCCGTAATTTTTTTCGCGATTTCAGTTTTGGTCTCATAGTAAAAGTTGTTCGTAATAATACTAATGATTAGTATGACGGACTCCTTTCAGCTTAGTAGACCCTTTCCGCGTAACCCGCGTGTATACGGGGTGTAAGGGGAACACTCTCGAGGCCAAAAGAAGATAATTGTACTCATCATTATGAACAACTTTTATTATGGGACCAGCCCTGAAATCGCGAAAAAAATATCAGCTGTTCTATAGAAAACGGTCATTGACACTCGACAAAATGTATGGAACAGCTGATTTAAGATTTCGCGATTTCAGGGTTGGTCCCATACTAAAAATGGTTCATAATGATGAGTACAATACCTTCTACCTTCATTACCTTCTTTTGGCTTCGAGAGTGTTCCCCTTACACCCTGTATATACCCTGTACTATGCGAGCTGTACAATACACACCATGAGATCTCAAGTTATGACCTTCAAATCAACCTATGACCTTCAAACTGCAGTATAAAGATGCCACTGATGAAGACATTCATGCCCTTGAGATTCTTTCTCACCTTCCAAATTTTGCAAGTAGTTATGAACAAAATGTCACGTTTATCAAAATTACACTCAATTATTAATTAAAATTATTACGAGCAATAAAATGCTAGCTCTACCGACAGTATATCTAATAAAAACACGCGATATCGTGTAACAGGCATCTTGGCTGTATAAATAGTTGAGAATAATTACTTACGATATGCATATAAATGATTTGACCCCAAATGTAGTTCAGTAGCGGATTCAGGGAGGGGGCTAAAGGGCCCAAGCCTCCCTCAAAGGTACCTATTTAGGTCCACCGCTGACAAATCTCGAATTAAACTTGATATTGTAGGGCCTGCGAGTCCCACCTACATCACGTCATTGTTATTATAAACATTTTGATATAAGCGCACCAACATTCAATGTATAACCAGTCATTCGCTGGCGCTCAAATAAAACGCACGTACTTAATCCATCTTCTAGAGTTTCAATTACCCACGCACATACATGTAGGATAGCCTTCGACATCAAATATAAGTCAGATAATACAACCCAATAAAATATCCTACAAAAGCTCCCTCAGGTCAAGCCCCTTAGCTCCCCCCCTCTAACCCCCCAAACTGAAACCCTGGATCCACCACTGCTAGTATTACTGCAGTTATTGTGTTTTTAAATCACGAATCAAACGCTGTGTTGTCCGTCGATAATTCTACAGCTATGAAGACTTTATTCAATTTAAATTGTAATCATAATGGATATGTTGGATACTAGTAGGCCGCCCCTGCTTCGCACGGGCGAAGCCGGGATATATAGCCTATGTCAACCGGGGATAGTGCAGCATCCCAACAGTGAAAGAATTTTTCAAATCGGTTCAGTAGTTTCGGAGCCTATTCAATGCAAACAAACAAACAACAATCAAATCTTTCCTCTTTAAAATAGCAGATATAATAATATAATAGCTTTCTTTATTTTTTATAGATAGCAGTAATTATTTTTGTATTGACACGTTACATTTATTTATTTTGACATTACGCTAATTAATTGTTTTGCTAAGTATCTGACATAATGTAGGTATGATTTATTATTTTATTTTTGAAGTTATACTTTTTATGCGACTTGCCAACAAGGTTGCGTTAAACGTTTAACGCTACCATGGAGGGGGAATTTTTCTCTCTCGTATGGTTGCGAAATGCGTATCCTTTTTTCGTGCTGCGACTAGCAGAGACGGTAGTGTAAAATGGTGTCGCTAATGGATTGAGAAGCCTAAGGAGCTAGGTTCGAATCTCGAGAAAAGCATGTTTATAAATTGTTGATATTTTTGCCCTAGTTATAATTTTAGGGTTCCTTGTTGAAGTATATTTTCTTCCGCGCTCCACGCACAATTTTTTTTACTTACTTGTCATTCAACTATAAATTTGTATCAACTGTATTATACCAGTACTAAAACACATTACTAATGCTACCTATGTATACGTTAGCACCATGATACCTACTACCCAAAGGGACGAAACGCTTCAAACAGAAAAAACGAGCAGAGCGAAAGGTACCCCGTTTAGCCATTTGTCCCTTTCACACTACATGTCTTATATGCAATGACATTCATGAACACATATTAGTGTGTGGTGTTGCCACTTTTGGAAAAATATTGTAACCGTAAATTTGGTATTAATTTGGGTAGTCCGTACACGATTTTATCAGCATCATTTTTAATTATTTTTATTTTTATTTGTGAAACATAATATCTAAAAGAAAACTCTCATGGTTATTTAGGGTGCATCCGTTTATTATTGTAGTGATATAAATAAGGAATAAATTAGTATGTACGTGTGTTGAGTACTGCTTCCACCTATTCGACGGAGCAGCCAAGTACCAACTGGAAGCTTTAGATTCCGTAGACCGGCGTGCTATGAGGCTGATTGGTGACAGCAAGCTAGTCGCCAATAAATTACAAAGCCTTGAGCACTGCCGTAAAGTAGCTTGTCTGTCTATTTTCTACCGGATATATTTTGGTGAGTGTGAGCAAAAGCTTCATGACCTTATTCCACCCTCCCCCTTTTACTACAGGACAAGTACAAGGACAGCACACTATCACCCCTTCCTCTTGGAAATTCCAAAAATTTGCCGAAAAATTTTGGAATTTTTTTTCGATATGGGTTGTCTTTTATGATACGTATTGTCCAAGAATGGAACTCCCTGCTGTCCTCCTTGTTTCCTGAGAACTACAATCTAGGCATCTTCAAGGCTAGAATGAATAGATTTCTTCTAGATCAACGTGTTCCATCCTCGGCCACACCGTTGCTTACCATCAGGCAAGTTAGTGACCAAACGTAGATCTATTCTGTATAAACATATAAAAAAGTATGAAAAGTAATGAGGAATTAGTATCATTGATTATGTCAACACTAGAAAGGGACAAATGGCTAAACGTGGTACCTCTCGCTCTGCTCGTTTTTTCTGTTTGAAGCGTTTCGTCCCTTTGGGTAGTAGGTATCATGGTTAGCACCAATAGAACGTTGTCCTTCTATGTTGAAGAAACAATCGACGAAAGCGCCCGATCGAAAACGAATAGCAAAATAATCAAAATTCCTATGTACAAGTAATAGCAATCACTAGAGTCGTGAATAAAACAGATAATTTCAAATGTTGTCCAACACTCGCTACAAACAAACACACATTTTTAACCGACCGAAGGGAGCTTTTTTCTGTGGATATGTACGCCATTTTGTTTCCCAAAAAACTATTATGATTCCCCGTAACATGGTGCATGTAACTGAGTCAAAATATCGGGAGCTACCCGCTATTTACCCCGGTAAATGTCCCGTAAATAATCATATAACTTCAATACGATTATTATTCAACTGTTTGCAAATTGTTGGAATCTCTAAGTAACCTAGTACCCTAGTAACCTAGTAGTAAGGTAGTACCTACCTTAGTTAAGTATTATTTTGTGAATTATTGTTATTCTTTGAGAAAATAAAATCTTTAACCATAAAAGTTTATAATAAGTGGTAATACCAAACCAAATACTGCGTAGAAAATTAATAATCATTTTTTACATTGAGTATAAGGTTTAGTTCAAAATTGTAGAATCTAGTTTTTATTTGTTTTGACCATATTATGTTTTGTGTGCAAATAAACTAAAACATCATTATTATTATCAGCCTATCATGCATGTTCCCACGGTTGGGAGTTGGGACACTGGCCTTCTCTCAGAGAGAGAGAGAGAGAGAGAGAGAATACTATCCACCATGCTGGCCTAATGCATAAAATAAACTAAACAAATATGGAAGTAAAATATAATTATAATGATACTCATTTCTTCGCTAAATTTTAACTTATGAATATTGTTGCTTGAAATATAAGCTCGTGCAAAATGTTTCAAAAGAGAAAAACTGAAGAGCTAACTCGTATTTTGTGTTTATAAGAAACTAGCGGTCCGCCCCTGCTTCGCACGGGTATATATTATAGCCTATGTCACCCGGGGATAGTGTAGCTTCCCGTCAGTGCAAGAATTTTTCAAATCGGTTCAGTAGTTTCGGAGCCTATTCAATGCAAACAAACAAACAAACAATCAAATCTTTCCTCTTTATAATATTAGTATAGATTTTTAGGCGTTGACTTTGCGTTGACCGCAAAGTCAACGCCTTGACTTCAAAATCCAAAAGGTTTAGCGACCACTGAATGCACGAGGAAAATCAATGCAAGGGGTGGTAAGGGGGCGAAAAGGTGCAATTAACCCGTTGCCATGGCAACCGGGCCGTAAACAACCAGCTATTTGCTGTGCGAAAAAAGCTGTAATTGCATTCGGCAAGGTAGGATTTTTATTGAGAAATCGTAAAACGGTTTCGTTTATCAGACGAAATAAAATTGTACCTCATTTCTTGCGGAAATAAGAAGAATATTTTTATGCCAATGTTTTCCATTATTAACTTGATACAGTTAAAAGCTATTAAACTTCAGTTCTTTTAAATGAAAATATTTGTGTATTTTATTTTAATGAAAGCGGAATTAAGTGCTGATATTACGAGCAAAAAGTTTTCTATACTTTGACTATCGACATAAAAAAGATATGGATTGGTTTACTTCGAGAACCAGAACCGCATTAAAAATGGAGAAATTATTATGTACCTACCTATGTAGCTTTACCTTAAATAATTATATTTTTCTAGATCCTATCTAGATGCGGAAGGAACAAATTTTCATAAATCCGTAAACGCTATGTATCTATGTAGAACAAATAATACGACCGGTAAAGTGTAGCGATAGCGCCTTCTGAGCTGAAAGTCCCGGGTTCGACTCTCAGCCGATGTTAGCATGATGAATTTAAGGCGGTCTTACAGTCAAAAAGGCTTCACAGAACATTTTTTTAAGATAATGTATTTATATTCAAGCAGTAAAAAAAATTTGTGTTAATCTTGATCATATTTCTGAGTGGACCATTGGATCCAAAACACGATTCCGATAAATTTTCTCGATAGAAAAAAATCATGAAATAACCTCTAAGCTTGAAATTTGCCTAAACGCATACAATTTTATCTCGACAATTTATAATCACATCTTGACAAAATTATCTTATCTAAGCCTGGGCGTCTTCAAATCACGAGTGAATCGGTTCCTTCTAGGCAAGCGTGCTCCAACGTAGACCGCATCATCTCTTAACATCAGGCGTGATGGTGGTCAAACGCAAGCCTATTATTTATTTTAAAAAAAAAAATGTACCATGGTTTCCTCCATACACGGAAACCTAGTGAGGAGACTCGTGAGGCGTTATAAAAAACAGACAACATACATACAAGTAGCAACAGTAGCAATCAGAGTTCACATATCGACGCAAGAAAACGGAAAGGTAGTAACTAACAAAAATGAAATTGTTCACCAGAGCCAAAAAACTTTTCTGATTTAAAAAAAAAAACATTATCTCGGGATTTATAGGTCCTAGGAAAGTGATATTTGGACAGTAAATCGAAAGTAAATGAAAGAATCTATGAATGTGCATCAATTCTATTCAAAGTTGTTTTATAAGACATTTTATGTCAGTTACATCATTTGATGTAATTTTTTAGAGGCAGTAAGAATGTTGAAACTACGGGTCAAAATGTATGACGAGTTCTAAAACTATCTTTTCTCAAGAATGTAAAAACGTTGTAACTGATGTAAAAAACACCGGTTTTTTTGTTAGTTACAGCGCTTTGTAGTCACAAAATATGTCACTCAACGTTACTTGTGAAAATCCTAAAGTCGTTAATATTCATCGTAGAGCTATGGGAGTTACACCTTTCGACGCAGAAAAATTTGCTGATTTCAAAAGTGTAAAAAAGCATTTTGGCAAAATGTGTCAGTTACGACCTTTTTGATTTCTTGCGTCGATATTTAAAAAATTAAGTGAGCAACGATGCTGTCTGCAATGGAGCATGCTTGCTTGCTTTTTAGGGTTCCGTACCTCAAAAGGAAAAACCGGAACCCTTATAGGATCACTTCGTTGTCCGTTTGTCCGTCAGTCAAGACCCTTTTTCTCAAGAACGTGTGAAGTTATCAAGTTGAAATTTATACTAAATACTTGGGTCTACGGTTTCTTTTGGCTGTAAAAAAATGAAAAGTTGTAAGTCAACGCAATCAAAAGATATGAACGTTTATGTCGCATATTTTGCGATTTCACAGGGAAATCATAACCTATAGGGTACTTTCCGTTGACCTAGAATCATAAATTTTGGCAAGAAGCAAGGTCTTATAGCACATATAAAGGAATAAATCTGAAAGTTGTTAATTTAAAGTTATATCATATAAAAAATATTGTTTTCCAATTACAAACTTACATTTGTAGTTTTTATGTATCGAAGAACCTTATTGTCAACTACAAAGTTAAGTTTGTCTTTCAATATTTCAACTTCAGTTTTTTTTTTTTTTTACTCAGAGCACGAGTCCAATACTCAATACTCAATCATTTATTGCATAATTATTATGAAGTTCACATACAGATGTTAGGTAGCATGTTTAAATTAGGTAATACATAACAATAACCCTGATTGGGTATGGCAATATAGTCCTACTCGTACTTGTCGGGTTTTTTTGTTGTTCGTATAAGTGCTGTTAAAATGGACGTTGCCAATAAACCTTAATTTATCTAAGATACGATAACAAAATAAAGTTCTGTTAACCATAAATTGGGTTGTCAAAACGCGGACAACTAGTAGGGTGACAACGAGGAAAGAATCTTAATGTGCAATTTGGTCTTATTCACAAGCGGTTAGCTTAATTTACTACTTTACTGTGGCAATATGGGCAGGAGACATCGCTCTAATAACCGATAACCGATGGGGAAGAAAGGATCTTGAGTGGAGACCACGAACCGGAAGACGCAGCGTAGGTAGATCTTCCACTAGATGCATCGACGACATTGTGAGAGTCGCGGAAATCCAGTGGATGTAGATGGCAGGCTGTAAGTTCAGTGTGGAATTCTAATGGGGTAAATATGTTCAGCAGTGGACGTCTTATGGCTTACACAATCTTACGTTGAAAAAGCTGGTAAAAGTGATCAGAATTTACTGTTTTCATTCAACTTTTTAAAATGTTATGTAAACTGTCAGACGCATTCTTTCAGCGGCTGCAGCAGCAATGTAGAGAAGTATGCGGGACAGTTTGTTAAAGTACATATTGATGGTATACGCTACCTCTCATGCCATATCCTACTCCACAGCTGGAGGGTAGACATGACAGCAATTCGTCTTGTGTCACAACCCCGAATAGCCTGGCGCTATCAGCGACCGCGCTGCCCTCTACCGATACTGCCATTTGTAGGGGAGTTTAATTTGATGGGATGAGGGTAGTTGGATACGGGTAACGACTTGATACGCTAATAGACGTAACACAAACTTATTTGTAGAGCAAACAATTCAAGAGTTACGCAAAGGGATATTGAAGGCTGATTGGTCCGCTATAACTTGTGTGGCTTTGGTTCGCGGCATCTTTATACCAATCAATTATACAAATCTACGAAAACCATTCCGCTTTCCGACCGACTCCCTCTATGACGAGTTCAAAGTATTACGAGTACGACAGCTTTTTGTATACTTTGCAGCCCTAAAAACTCACTCAGGTTTGAAAACTCACCCTGACTACGATAATTTTATAAATAAGCGATCTCTTAGATTGCCGATCCCTCGAGCTACTTCACTGATGGCTAAGCGGTGTCCTGCTTACTCTCTTCCATGCGTATACAACAGCATCTGTAAAAGAGCTCGCCTAACCCCTGATCTTGGTAAATTTACTTTTAAGAAGAAAATTAAAGATTGGCTGCTAAAATTGTCTCGGGATGAAACAGAAGTTCTCATTCACAGTATATACAGCGAGTGATGGTTATTTACAGATGCAGGATCCTACGTACACACTCTACCTTTTAGCATCCATTATAAGTAGGTATAGATAACTCGCACACGGTATTCCTCAGCCCGGAAGCCCAAGTTTATCTCAGGTCTGGCATACTCCGGAGACACTACCTTTACACTCACACACACACAGACACATATTATACTTACACATTGTTTCTTTTTGCTCAAGGATGTATATTTACTTTGCCAATCTTGTTTATTTGTGATATTCTTTGTATAACGTTAGCTTCTTTGTTTACTCCTTGTTTGGTGCACTTATTTAAATATTAACTAAACCATCTTCTGTTACGGAAGCTATAGACGCTAGAAAACCTCTCAGGTAATTTCGCACTCGAGCTCCAAGACACAAGCCGCGTGCTTAGTTTGGAGCTCACTGACCAAATACACTCGTGTCTTACAAAGAATCTTAGTCTACTTTCAAGAGTTTTGTTTTACTAACTAGTTTTTAATTCTTTGTGAGTTTCCTCTTTTTAGTGAATAAATTTATCTTTATCTTTATCTTTATCTATTGACTGAAGTTGAAGTGGCAGGCCACATTGCTCGAAGCACAGGTTCTTGACTGGAGATCATAAACTGGAAGACGCAGCGTAGGCAGGCCTCTCACTAGATGGACTGACGACATCGTGAGAATTGCGGGCATCTAGTGGATGCAGATGGCAGGCTGTCGTTCAGTGGAAGGCCTATGCTCATCAGTGGACGTCTTCTGGCTGATGATGACGAAGTCCACGGAATGACTACAGTAGTCCTGAATATCAAAATTGGAAAGACCCTTGCTGCAGCTGCTGGTAAAATGCTTAGCTATTGACACATGGTGTAGTAGTTATTTTTAAATATTTTCTGGGTTTTTTGTGTGGTTAACGATGCCCTACATGATGGACAACAACTAATTTTTACTACGAAACTACGAAAAAAATAAGGTTCTCTAGTCGACGCGTTTATTTTTTATGTATGACCCCGCATAACTCTTTTTAAAGCTGTTCGATTTTGAAGACTTTTTTTATATTATTCACACTAACGTAGGTAACTTACCTTTTAAAGAATACATCTCGAATACTCTTGAAGAAACAGGATAAGTATTTAACGGCCGGCTATCCGAGTCGCGTAGGCAAAAAACGCTCCCTCAGCCCCCGCCAACTTATAGCGACGATGTATATTGCCACGCTAGAGTCAGGACGCCCGCGGGGGGGAGTGCAACGACAAAAACGAACATAGGTTCGACCTCGATGACGCCTGGCTCGGCACCACGGAACAATATTACTTGCGCGGCACTGAACGCGGCGCGCACAAATTCTCGCGACCTTTTTACGGTTTTAATTTCACTAAAAAACGAAACTATTCACTATCAAAATTCTATCCAAATAAATAAATGTTGAATAAAATTGCCTTTCAGTACATGCAATTTCCAGGTTGTTACGAGCTTTTGATTAGAGCATAAAACGAAAAAAATAAAATGAATCGACTTTGTTTCTGATTTTTTTTTTGATCGAGGAAAGTTTATTCTATCGTGTTTTGAACCAAATCACAGTCTCTAACACAGATGTATCTGTGACATGTATTTTTTTCCAGGTCAAATATTGTAATTTAACTTATTTTTTTTTTTATTGAAAACCGTCAAATTTGGTATAAGAGGCTCTTAAATTGGCAATGTTTCATCAGCTGTCTCTCTATGGAACAGCTGATATTTTTTTCGCAATTCTGGAGTTACTCCTATAATTATGTAGTAAAAGTTGGTTATTTTGATGAGTACTATGGAATGGCCCCTTTTCGACTTAGTGCACCCTTTCCGCGTAACCCAGAAGTGAGCTTGGTTTGATACGATACCGGTACAATTGAACTGTTATAATATTCAAAGACAGAAAACGGCTGAAAAAATAAATTTCACAAGAAAAGAAGCCAAAATCCCTCTATTTACATAATGTAGAAAAAACTTTATTTAAGCCAGCCTTTTCTAATAACGTCTCGGGGCCCGTAGCCACAGAATAAAGTGTAATAGCCACAGCGTCGGCTGCCAATCTGCCATATTGAATTCTTCAGTGAGCCTTTGACACGACACCCGATATTGGTTTTGCATCCTTCAGGAACAGCCGATTACAGGATATTGTCTTGAACCTAAGTGCTATGAATATCTACCTAGCTAGATACTACCTTTGTTCCTTTATTAACTCAACAAAATACAAGCTAACTAACACTAAGGTAGACTGTCCATAGACCGTTGAAGGTCTAAAGACAAACTAAATGCTCAAGCCCCTATCAGTTGGCAGCGTACCCAGCATGCTGGCGGCATTACCACGCTGAATGGCAATGCTGAGCTGAATATCTACCTAGCTAGATACTACCTTTGTTCCTTTATTAACTCAACAAAATACAAGCTAACTAACACTAAGGTAGACTGTCCATAGACCGTTGAAGGTCTAAAGACAAACTAAATGCTCAAGCCCCTATCAGTTGGCAGCGTACCCAGCATGCTGGCGGCATTACCACGCTGAATGGCAATGCTGAGCTGAATATCTACCTAGCTAGATACTACCTTTGTTCCTTTATTAACTCAACAAAATACAAGCTAACTAACACTAAGGTAGACTGTCCATAGACCGTTGAAGGTCTAAAGACAAACTAAATGCTCAAGCCTACTATTAGTTGACAGCGTACCCAGCATGCTGGCGGCATTACCTCGCTGAATGGCAATGCTGAGCTGAATATCTACCTAGCTAGACACTGGCGTCGATTCTGGCATACTAAACACACCAAACTAATCCAATCTGACAGGAATAAAATTATCTGCCTATCTTTTCATTTTAATATGGGAGAAAAGAATGGCAACAATTTTAGAGCTGTCAAATTTAGTTTAGTTTAGTCAGAATTGATGCCACTACCTTTGTTCCTTTATTAACTCAACAAAATACAAGCTTACTAACTCTAAAAACAGTTAGACTGCGCATAGACCGTTAAAGGTCTAATGACAATCTAAATGATCAAGCTCACTATCAGTTGGCAGCGTACCCAGCATGCTGGCGGCATTACCACGCTGAATGTCAATGCTTATGCGTTGAGCCAGAAACACGCCAGCATTTTGGTCTCGCGTCTCATTAACCAGGCGCTCTGAAAGATTTTATAAAATAAGGTGACCTCCATGTCCCTAAGGGCCCAATTTCTGAACCACAAACGGCTCAAATTCGTATAATTATGTAAACACTGCCGAGGTAACATATTATGTTTTTTTTTGCGTCTCTTGTGCTGTTTTGCCGAATTGATAGCCGTACCAGACTTTGTTCCCGATGTCAGAATATAAGCACGCTGTTTGCCTGATGGTAACGGTTTGCCAACAATTGCAGTATCCCTGAACTCCTGAACAAAATACTAGCTACACTCTTGGAGATAGCCTTAGCGGAAAGCGGGCCCTTAAGTTTGTTAGACAAAGTCAGGAAAAGTTGACCATCATAATCCTGCCAATTAGTTTGAAAATTTTACAAACGAATCGACTGTAAATTTGGTATGTAAATTTCTTACAATTTTTTTTTGTGAAATTAATGAAACTATTTTTATTTATACCTGTCCTATAGAAAGTGAACAAAATTGTTTCCGTTGAGTGTGTACAGGACGACAAACTTAACTGTAGACTTGGCCAAATCAAAGACCTAAAATTTTCAATGGAAGAGTTTCGGTTCTGCACAGAAAATACGCCAGTGGCTCTCCCTTTCAACCGTTGAAAAAGGTTGGTAATTCTGTAAAATGCGCTACTTTGCCGATAAATTGCCTATTGTGCTTCAGGGCCCGGTCGGCGCGGCGCACTTCGGAAATGACCTATTTGAGGCGCGACTTTCCGGAAATTGTAGGCTTTTGCGACTATCGTGTCGTCTTCACGGTTCAATAAAGTCGCCGTCTTGAATATATTCTTGGTATAGTGATAAATTGATGGATCATTTGCAACATGGCGAAGGAAATTGCACGTAAATTGGCTGGATTGAAACGAAATTCAGATTCACAAATGTTTGTATTTGTGATCAAAACAAAATAAACCGGACAAGTGTGAGTAGGACTCGCACCCTGAGGGTTCCGTACAAACTTAATAAATATGTATGTATATAGATCCATCCCGAAAATTGAGTATTAACGAAAAAAGGTTAAATAGATTGAAATATTGAAAGACAAACTTAACTTTGTAGTTGGCAAACATCTGCTCCCATACATACCAACAAAAAAGTTTAAGTTTGTAACAGCCATAATATTTTTTTCGTGATGTAATATCAAACTAACAAATTTAGTTTTTTTTCCTTTATATGTGCTGTGAGGCCTTGCTTCTTGCCAAATTTCATGAGTCTAGGGCAGCGGGAAGTACCCTATAGGTTTTGATTCCCGTGAGAAATCGCAAAATATGCGACATAAACGGTCATATCTTTTGATCGCGTTGACTTAAAAGTTTGATTTTTTCATAGCTAAAAGAAACTGTAGGTTTGAGTATTTGATATAAATTTCAACCTGATACCTCAACGCGTTCTTGAGAATAAGGGTCTTGTCAGACGGACAGACGGACAACAAAGTGATCCTATAAGAGTTCCGTTTTTTCCTTTTGAGGTACGCAACCCTAAAAAATAACACTGTTTTAAACTATCACGTTGTTCACTACACAGTCCTCAACTAACATGGTGAATGTAACTGCGCCGAAATATCGGGAGCTCCATCCACAACCTTATCACGGTAAATATCCCGTTAATAATAATTTAGCTGTAAAAAAGTCTATCTGTCTGTCTGTCTGTCCGTCTATCCGTTTGTCCTACCTTTAAGAGGCTGTATCTTTCGAACCGTAATAGATAGCCAGTTGAAATTTTCACAGAATATGTAATGTTACACATGCTAATTACTTATAGGATTCCACAACGTCGCTAACTAAAATCCATCTTATCAAGTTTTTAATACGTAATAAGTCCCGACAAGAAACCAAAAATATATGTATAGTCTGGCTAATGAAAGTTGAGACTGAAAACGGCCGCCTAATTTAAAAAAAAACGCATTGCATCCCCAAAATTAATATGAAATGCAAACATTTCTGTGCTCTGACTGTGTTACAATAAAAATTAATAATTTACAAGTATCAAGTGAGATTATTCCAGGCATTTCATACTAATTTTTGGGGTTTCAATGCTGATATTTTTAAATTTAACGGGCGTTTTCAGTCTCAACTTTCATTAGCCAGACTCTAATATTTAGTTTTTTTTCTTCCTCATAGTATTGAACTCTTTGATCTCCATATTGACGTATCCACAAGCAATCGTCTCATTTGCGTCAGTCGCCGTTATGTTGCAGTAGATGCGCCCTTTCCTGAAGGGGAAGTGGGGAGGAATATGCTTCACAGGTATTGTCATGTTGTATAAGTTGTATGTACCCTGAAAATAAATAACCGTAGGTACTATTACTACCTAATAATATTCAATACTCAATATTTTAATTTAACTGTTACAACATTTAACTGTTGGCCTTTTGGAAAAACGCAAGAGTCACACAGCGGGCAATGGAGAGAGCTATGCTCGGAGTTTCTTTGCGCGGTAGAATCCGAAACGTCGATATTCGCCAAAGAACCAGAGTCACCGACATAGCTGTTAAAATTTGCAAGTCGAAGTGGCAATGGGCAGGCCACATCGCTCGAAAAACCGATAACCGATGGGGAAGAAAGGTTCTTGAGTGGAGACCACGAACCGGAAGACGTAGCGTAGGTAGTCCTCCTACTAGATGGACCGACGACATTGTGAGAGTCGCGGGCATCCAGTGGATGCAATAGGCAGGCTGTCGTTCAGTGTGGAGGTTAAAGGGGGAGGCCTATGTTCAGCAGTGGACGTCTTCTGGCTGATGATGACGATGATGATTAATAAAATTTGGTGTGTAGGTAGCTTACCCTGGATTAGACGGACCCCGGTATCGGTGGATACAACTCGCCGGTATCCGTGGCTAATTCAAACCGATACCGGGATCCGTGGATACAAACCCCTTTTTGCTCGTACTCGTACTGACATGGGCTACTTTTTACCGATTCCTGATAGGATAGCTCATTATCCCAGAAAACTATCGATTCCTGTACGATAGATGTAAAATTTCCCGCTCGCGAAATTTTACTTAATTTGTGGATTTCTTTCAGTTATCCCTACAATGTACTACAATATTTTTAATTTGCAAAGATTAGGTGGCAAGATTGAATACCTACGGCGCCAGATATTCAAACAGTTAGTCAGAAAAGGTCAACTTTTTGTCAACAAAGTGACCAGCAAGAGCATTTCAAATTTGAAAATAACTATTGAAAAAGTTTCAGCGTAGCAATATTGCACACAACTGGGTGCACTTTGGAATAAGTCAGTGTTAGACAAACATTTTTGCGTAATGATCGCCTATATTTATTTTGACCGCAAGCTTCACCGAAAATTCCATCTAAGGAGGTTTTCAAGTTCCATTCCGCTCAACTTATTAGTCCGTTCAGTTGGTCGGAGTGGAATGACTGGTTTTTGTTATGCTAAATAATTTAGCCAGAAAATATTATAGTGAAAATTTTATTATTGAAACTGGCGTGGTTTTCACATATTTTATTACGTAAGTAATTCCGCTGTAATATAAATAAAATAGTGAAAATTATTTGCAATTTCCTTGTATGCATGGTAAAAGCACTCACTGGGAATACTAAAGATTTTATACTCGGGTGGATAATGACCTTCGCCACTTTCATGCTGCAAATTCCACACTCGTCAAAAATCGGCTCGTTTGTCCATGCAAGCGCAAGTATTGTATAATTACCTACCGGTGGATATGGACAGGGCTGTGCAAACTTTCCTTGTCTCAAGGCTGATCCAAAAAACTTATCCTTATGTATCAAGTCACATAATTTAAAGTGCATCTCCACGAAACCTCGTTTGTATACATTTGTCAGCCACTCATAGAAATAGAAGTCCACCTGAAAGAGAACACAAAAACATCTTAATAAAGTTTAAAAGACTTGGTTGTTAATCCCTAAACGCTCCGAGACACCTCGACGCTATTTAAACCACAGAAGACATATAGTGCAAGTACTGAAGGTTCACTCCGCAATATCCTTTAAATAAGTAGCGACTCTTGCTACTACACAATAAAGTGCAATTCAGGATGTGCGAGCGCTAACTACCTACAGCTATATTAACCTAGAAGTTTCTCTGTCTATTGCACTTAACTCATGTCACGTTATATCTGTCTATCGCGCTGCAGCGGGCGCGGTAGGTCTGACAAGTCGGTTACTTGCTTCGACCAAAATAAAATGAATGGATGGGCCCAGTAGAAGCGTATTTTTGAAGATTACAAAATGAGCGCCAGCGCTCACTTCGTTTCAGTCGGTCTCTTGCCGTAGGAAATGAAACACGAGTCTATTGTTACGCGATAACGAAACGTCTGACAAAATTATGAATTCGTATTACCTATGCTTTACCGAAGTGTAAATACACAAATAAAACCGATATCAATTTTTTGTAACAAATATACTGTACATTTTTATAATTAGGTGTTGAAGTATATGTCCGACGGTTTTGACTCGTTTTTACTGATCGAGTTTTATGGTTAGGGCCCGTCCATTAATTTTATTTTGGTCGAAGGTTACGTTGTAGCTTACCTGAAGTTGCGCCAGGCCTGCTTAACGGCCTCTTATACCAAATTTGACGGTTTTAAATCAATATTATTCAGTTAAATTACAATATTTGAGCTGGAATAAATACATGTCACAGATACAGTCATTTGTGTTTGAGTTTATGATTTGGTTCAAAACACGATAGAATAAACAAAGAAAAAAAGTCGATTTAGTTATTTTTTTTTCGTTTTATGCTCTTATGAAAGCTCGTAACAACCTGGAAATTGCATGTACTGAAAGGCAATCTTATTAATATTTTTTTTTGGTTTGGATAGATTTTTGATAGTGAATAGATAGTTTCGTTTTTATTGAAATTAAAAGCGTAAAAAGGTTGAGAGAATTTGCGCGCGCTGCGCTCGTAGTTGGATCATCGTTTTTTGTAAACATTGTATACATGGTATCATTATAAACTTGATAAGCAAGGTTAAAAAGAGCCAAACTTTAAAAAAGAGAATGATAATAGATTCTAGACGTACCGTGACGTTGTTTGCCCACGACCGTACCAGTTCCATATGAAGCCCGACGTAGTAGAAAGGATCGTGGCGTCCATAACGCTGAGACGTCAGGTTAGCAAATGACAAGTATTTTGGATTAAAGTACGTCACACTAGGGTGTTCAGTGCTTATGTATTGAAACTGGAAATAAAATTGTCTTTAAAAAAAACATTTCAAACGTTTACCATAATATTTAATTTGCATTAGAATTTGGAACTACCCTTATATGCCACATATCATTCAACATCAGCCAGTAAACTTCCACTGCTGAACTAAGGCCTCCCTCTTAGAGAGAGCCGTAATCCCCACGCTTAGCAGGCGGCTTAGGGATCGCAGGGGGTCTAGACAAGAGCCACACACTGTTAGCGTTCACGCCTGCTGAAAGATAAAATTGTATGAAAATGACATTGACAATGACATTAGCATGAGAGAAATTATCTCAAGCTAATGTCATTTTCATACAATTTCATCTTTCCGCAGGCGTGAACGCTAACAGTGTGTGGCTCTTGTCTAGACCCCCAGTACGTTCACCGTGTATCTCAAGCTAATGTCATTTTCATACAATTTCATCTTTCCGCAGGCGCGAACGCTAACAGTGTGTGGCTCGTGTCTAGACCCCCAGTACGTTCACCGTGTACTAGAACTAGTGAACCGTGAACTAGAACGCTGCTGCCCATCCTGCGGTGGTTCTGGTCGCAGTTTTAGAACATACCCGGGTCCACTACATCTATATGTGCTGAGTTTTATTGAAATTGGTTTATAGGAGTGGAAGATGATTAACCCCCTAATTTTCGACCCTAAGAAGTGGAATATTTTCTTCAAATTTAAATAGATCCTCAAGAAATATAGGTAATTGAATAATGTTAGTAATGTGGGTGTCTTCAAGTCGAGAGTGAATCGGTTTCTTCTAGGCAAGCGTGCTCCAAGGTAGGCCGCATCATCGCTTAACATCAGGCGAGTTGGCGGCCAAGCGCAAGGCTATTTATAATAAAAAAAATTAAAAAAAATATGTCGTTAGCTTAAAACCTTAATGAAGTTTTACATAGTTAATTTAATTTAGTTAAGATTTTTTATTTTTAAAAGGTGACTTCATATTTATTGAATAAAAAATTACAAGTAATATAAAAACTATCTTAAATTTAAATTTATAACTAAAACTAATCCAACAATCCGCTACCGGTGGGCAGCGTTCCCAAAATGCTGGCAACATTGCCACGTTGTATGGCAATGCTTAGTCTTTGGGCAAAATATAAGCCAGCATTTTGGTCAAGAGTTGCTTCGATCAGACGCCCTGATAGGTCTTTAAATAATAAAAAAAAAAAAAAAAAAACTGGGACATTTTTGCACACACGGTCATCTGACCCCAAACTTAGCAAAGCTTGTAATATGGCTGCCAGAAACTGATATACGTACATATATATTTTTAAATACATAATTAAATAGATATTAACACCCAGACATAGAACAAACACAAATGTTCATCACAAAAATGTTTGTCCTAGATGGGAATCGAACCCACGCCCCCAAGCACAGAAGATAGGTTCACTACCAACTGAGCCACCGGGGTAGTCAAATATTCGATGGGCTCCTGATCCCCACGGTCCAAGAGTCTCAACGAAAGAATTAAGAATTTATTTAGTTACTTAAATTTATAGTTTTATTTTATGAATTATTTTCTTAGAAATTTCTTGGAAAAATAATAATATATCATCATCATCATCAGCAGCAGCAGCCATTAAACGTCCACTGCTGGACAAAGGCCTCCCTCTTAGAGAGGGGTGTTACCATAATCCCCACGCTTGGCAAGCGGCTTGGGAATCGCAGTATGTTCACCGTGTACTAATAGGATGCTGCTGCCCATCCTCCGGTGGTTCTGGTCGCAGTTTTAGGACATACCCGGGTCCAATATATACGGGAATAATAATATATACGGCCAAAAAAAAACAAGTCACGTGTTGGTCACTTACCTTTTCGGATAAACACACAGATACAAATATGTACCCAAGAAAAATATAATGTAAAGCGTTGTAATACATTGTAATGTTTTTTTTAAATGATCAGTATTTCGTCCTAGCTACAATAGTACGGGTTGAATAGTGGTTTAAATTTACATAAACAAATTATAAAGAAAGAAAGATTTGCTACTGATAACCTGGTATTCAATAGCGTGAAATTTTAATTTCATTACTCACTAGCAACGTCCTGCGGATTCACCTGCTATCCTATCGTCATCATCAGCCAGAAGACGTCCACTGCTGAACATATGCCTCCCTCTTTAACCTCCACACTGAACGAAAGCCTGCCTTTTGCATCCACTCGATGCCCGCTACTCTAACAATGTCGTCGGTCCATCTAGTGGGACCTACGCTGCATCTTCCGATCTTCTGCTATCCTATAAAAGCCGTAAAGTTTTCCAGGATAAAAATATAATAAATTTAGCTTGTATGTTAATCCAGGGTAAAAACTACCTTCACACTAAAATTTAATCAAATCTGTTCAGCCGTTACTGAGTTGAGTGGAGACAAACATACACACTGACAGACTTTTTCATTACTAATATTAGCGCGATTTAAAAATACTAATCATAAATTCAATTTTAGCGTAGATAGATAAATAGATATAAACTCTTTATTGTGTACACCAGAAATAAAAAATACAAACAGATGGAAAACACGAGCTAGTGCCTCAAGTGGCGGCCTTAGCGCTAAAAGCGATCTCTCTTCCATCAGGTAACCATTTCAGTGTATCAAAACACTTATCATACTTGGTAAATTTTTGAGTGGGGACCATCAATATTTTAAGTTTAAAAAAAAAACTGTTTTTTTTAAATATATAATAGGCTTGCTTTTGACTACCGACTGGTTTTGTAGTGTTCGTTAGCTTGTATTTTGTTTAGTTATTGAAGTAACTTGCCACTTAAAAAAATAATTATAAACAAGATTCATTATGATCATCATCAACCAGAAGACTGCTGAAGATAGACCTGCCCTTTAGACCACCACACTGAACGACAGCCTGCTATCTGCATCCACAAGATATCCGCGACTCCCACGATGTCGTCGGTCCATCTAGTGGAAGGCCTACCTACGCTGCGTCGCCTGCGTCTTCCGGTTCGTGGTCTCCACTCAAGAACCTTTCTTCCCCATCGGTTATTGGTTCTTCGAGCGATATGACCGGCCCTTTCAACTTGCAAGCCTCTGTCAGTGAATCTGGTTCTAAGGCGAATGTCCACATTCCGGATTCTATCGCGCAAAAGAACTCCGAGCATAGCTCTCTCCATTGCCCGCTGTGTGACTCTAAATTTTCCAAAAGGTCAACAGCTAATGACCAATTCTCAGTACCGTATGTCATCACTGGCAACACACACTGGTTAAAGACCGTTGTCTTTAGGCACTGTGGTATTTTGGACAAGAAGATGTCGTAGCCTGTACCAATGTCTTATTTAGTACTTAAAGCCTTTATTAACTAAACAAAATACAAGCTAAAACTAAAACTACAAATACAGTTAGACTGCCCATAGACCGTTGAAGGTCTAAAGACAATCCAAATGCTCAAGCCTACTACCAGTTGGCAGCGTACCCAGCATGCTGGCGGCATTACCACGTTGAATGGCAATGCTTATGCGTTGAGTCAGAAACACTTAAACGAACACTTGAATGAATTATGTGCACTTTAGTTGCCATCGCTCAAAAACGGTGAAGGAAAACATCGTGAAGAAACCGGTATATCCTAGAACCTCAAAAGTTCAGAGACATATGAAATCATTATATCACCGGCTTGCACTCACAATGATGTTTTATCGGCCGCATTTCGTTGAATTGACATATGACATTTACCAACATTCACAGGTCCAGCATAGTGGTATGGCCCATACTCTCTCTCTTGCTCTCCCTCTCTGAGAGAAGGCCTGTGTCCCAGAATTGGGAGCTGATAATAATGGCCAGATAGTTCGCAATACAAAAGCCTTTCATTCGGATTTCAAACAGTATGTGATGCTATTTTTGAAGCTGGTTGGAAAACTTAGTGTAGAGTACACTCGTGTAAAATGTCTCGCGAATTCTTAGATTTGTTAGAAGCGAAGGCGGGAAATTTATTTCTATGTATTGTAGCCTGCGTCGGACTCCACAATACAGTCGGTAATATATCGCTGGACTCTTGTAAAATGATTTTACCCTGAAACTTATTTATTTGAAATTGTACCCTATTTTTCAGTTTCATAAAGTAAGTCATCATCATAGTCAGCCTTTTAACAGTCCACTGCTGGACTTTTAACCTACCCCCGAAAGGGTGATTTGGCCATATCCACCACGCTGGCCCAGTGCGGATTGGTGGATTCACATACGCCATTGAATTCTTTCTCCGTACGTATGCAGGGATCCTCACGATGTCTTCCTTCACCGAAAAGCCAGTGGTATGAAAATCCGTACTTAAGCTCCATAGAGCTCATTGGTACGGGCCCGGGGTTTGAACCCACGACCTCACGCTTTCTAATCTAGCGGTCTCCCATATGAGCTACCACGGCTTGAAGTAAGTATGGGTCTGAAATATGGAAAAGTATCAGTGTAGCTTTGATTATGTATGATAGATATGTATGTTATTTTAAAACACTCGCGCATTATTTTATTTTGGTAAAAATAACTCGACGCTTCGATCATGTTACAATGGCCGTGGTCACGAGCTGACTGAACACTGCGGGTGAGACCGGCGAGAGGAGCGGGAGTTTTGTACTTCTACCCTCACTTGATTTTGAAAAATCGCAGGGTTCAAATCACGAAAGCTTAAAAGTTACCTCGTTTGTGCTTTCATCATCATCATCAACTCAACCATAGGACGTCCACTGCTGGACATGGCCTCCTCCATCGATCTCCAAACGGGCCGGTCGGAAGCGGCCTGCATCCAGCGTTTCCCTGCGGTCACTTTTAGGTCAACTGTCTCATCTTGTGGGTTGGACGTCCTACGCTGCGCTTACCGGTCCGTGGTTTCCATTCGAGAACCTTTCGGCCTAAACAAACTAATCTAAAAGACCCTGAATCTGGAAGCAAAAGTGGCCAGAATGCTGGCAGCATTATTACGTTAAAAGGCGATGCTGATTTTTGCATGTAGATACTTATTTATTTATTTATTTATGAAATACATACCTTGAATGGGCATTGCAGTTTCCCAATTCACCCATTCAAGGTTAACTAAAACTAAAAATAAAAACTACAGCACAAACTAAAAAAAAACAGACCTAAATTAAAACATTGAACAAAATCTTAAATAAATACTAACAATTGTATAAAAACTACTATGACTTTAAACCCTGTTATCTAAACTAAACCATACAATAATAATATACAACAATAACATGCAATAATTTATAAGTACGCCAGCTTTGGACTGGTAATGACTAAAACCATTGCCGCTCTGTGAAACTCGTCATAGGAACTAAGGAACCAATCCAGATCTCGATTCCGGTCAAGTACAGCATTGAGTAGCCGCACTGCTGTTATTTGGAAACTACACCAGAAATTTCAATATATTTGGTAAAATGATATTAATTCTCTTGACCGCGACATAAATCGCAAACCCCGGCTCAATTTCTGTGATGTTGAACCTGAACCGAATCGTATTTTTTGGCAAAAATGTGTAGTTTCATTGGTTTGGACCGTTTCTTCGTGTTTTATTGCCTTGGTAATAAATTGCACGCTGGGTACTACACTCAGATCAAACAATCAAGGGAGATTATGCTTTAGTACAATAGGCATGTGACTTATCTCCATAACGTGACACTTCAGAACATTATTGATTGTTGAGATTTTTTTCGTCTATATGTTCCCAATTTAAATATACAAGATTCATCGTGCGATGCGATTAAAAAAAGAACGGGACAATGCCAGCCTCCATACAAAAAAAAACAAACACCGTTCTATTTACGCAACTCATCATCATCATTTCAACCATAGGACGTTCACTGCTGGACATAGGCCTTCCCCATCAATCTCCAAAAGGGCCGGTTGGAAGCGGCCTGCATCCAGCGTTTCCCTGCGGTCTCTTTTAGGTCGTCTGTCCATCTCGTGGGTGGACGTCCTACGCTGCGCTTACCGGTCAGTGGTCTCCATTCCAGAACCTTTATTTACGAAACTACATGATAATAAATTATATTTTATTTTATTCGTTGTATTTTGTTATTACACTTAACCACATTTTTACCCCAAATTTGGAGTACCCATTACTCATATTCGCCATAAACAAATACTGCACAAGGGAGACTTTTGCGACAGATGGCACCACTGACAATTCTCGATTTATTACAAACGATGCCTCAGATGATAAGTTGTCGCCATTTCTTTGGCTACATCCCACCAACTTACTCTACCATTACACCAACACAAAAAACAGCCTTAAACGTATACACATAAGATGTAGCTGAGTAGTAATTAAATGTAAAGTTAAATTGGCATGTAAAGTTTCTAAGCAACAAAATGTTCGCAAAACGCAGCGAGGACATTTCTTGTGGTTGCGATAGTTTGACGTTCGGTGATCAATGGTGTTTGTTTTGATAGGAATCTGTGTGTTACATGATTGAGACTACTTCCTTCTTTTATAATTTTTCCTCTTGTTAGGATTTTGGCGTCACACATTTTGCGACTTTGCCAGTAGTCAAGACAGTGTACCTATTACTGTTTTTAAAGTAGAGGAAATACAAAAATACGTTAACATATATAAATGTATGTTTCTTTCCTGGACAAGCGCCTTTAAATACAAGCTAAAACTAACACTACAAATACAATTTGTATATGTCGAATTTCTAGTGTAATTCCGCTTCTACATCGTTTCGAGTACAATAAGAATTTTGGTTAAACTATTTTCTGTATAGATAATTGTGATTCTAATTTGAACCTAACCTGAATTTAAATATTAACACACAAAAAATTTTTTTTTTTTAAATTGTGTATTTAAATATTACACTAGAAATTCGACGTATACAAATTATTTATGGACTTCCGCAAAGTAACGCTTGATTCAGTCAACTACAAATACAGTTAGACTGCCCATAGACCGTTGAAGGTCTAAAGACAATCCAAAAGCTCAAGCCCACTACCAGTTGGCAGCGTACCCAGCAAGCTGGTGGCATTACCACGTTGAATAGCAATGCTTATGCGTTGAGCCAGAAGCACGCGGGACCTCCCTTTAGTTATTACCTACTTTTTAACAGACTCCAGAAAAGAAGGGGTTTCAAAATTAGTAAAATACTCAATTTCGTTTCCTTTGATTTAAAAACCAAATTACTGGTCCAATTTTGATGAAATTTCTATGGGGCCCATCAGTGATCTAAGGTACGTACTCGTACCTTCAGTCGTACATTTCCCAGCCATTCTTGGTTAATAATTGTTCTCAATGCCACACAAGTGTGTCTAAATTCGCCTCAAGGTTTCAAACGGTACTTTACCTGAATTAATTAAGCACTCAAAGTGCAACCTTCAGACGACTTCAAACGGCTTTGTCTGAAAAGGGCCTAAGAATACAATGCCTATATTACTTACGTTATATAAATACTCTATAATTTTCAGTACACACTATACGAGTATTATACTGGGTTATGCGGAAAGAGTGTACTAAGCCCAAAGAGGTCCATAGCACCCATCTTTATCAACAATAGTATTGTTACCTCAGATCTCCAGATGGATTTAGAAACCGATTTTAATTTTATTATAGAATCTGACGTGGTTTTCACACATTTTATTTATATTACTTATTTTTTTATTTTTTGAGGTTAGCGGCCATACAGACATACAAACAGACAAACGCCGAAAGCGACTTATAATTTATAGTATGTAAAGATAAAGATGTACTAAATTAGTAAAAAAAAAATGAATTTTTAATGTATAATGTAGGTAATAACTCATATTCCAAAAACTTACTCTCGTTTTTTAATAGCATGTAGTCTGCACATATAATAAAATTGTGGTGGCGTTTAGTTTAACTCTTGTGCCTTGTCTCCGTCATGTAAAGCAAAGGCGTAGGTACATCATGTTGGTGTTCATCTCTATCTCTACATAGTATAAATTAAAGTCGCTTTCCGCTTCTGTCTGTCTGTATGTATGTCTGTATGGCCGCTAACTCCTCCTAAACCACGCAACGGATTTTGATGCGGTTTTCACCATCAGTTAGATACATTTTCACGGAAGGTTTATATATATAACTAGCGACCCGCCCCGGCTTCGCACGTAAATTACACTCGTGTGAAGCCGAGCGTGCAGGTCGCTAGTGAAATAATATAATTAATAAGTGTAAATGTAATAAATAAAAAATTATAAAAATTTATTTGGATATTCATTTTGTGGATACAGTTTTTATAATGCGTCGTACTCCGGACAAGGAAACCTGATTCCCGGAGCCGACTTCTTCCCGCGGTAGGTAGGTGTAATTCCAAAATACAAAATCAAAAACAATCTAAATATATCAAAACCATCCAGTTACACTTTTATCAAAAATATCCTATAAGCATTATGAGTACGAGTTATGGGCAGGCCACATCGCTCGAAGAACCGATAACCGATGGGGAAGAAAGGTTCTGGAGTGGAGACCGCGAACAGGAAGACGCAGCGTAGGGAGGCCTCCCACTAGATGGACCGACGACATTGTAAGAGTCGCGGGCATCCAGTGGATGCAAAAGGCAGGCTGTCGTTCAGTGTGGAGGTTAAAGGGGGAGGCCTATGTTCAGCAGTGGACGTCTTCTGGCTGATGATGATGATGATGATTATGAGTACGAGGTACCTAAGTAGCAAAAACATTTTCCATGTAAAATAAAAGTGTGTAGTTGAATAAAGGCTCTTTTAATTTTACTTGTATTTTTTCTCAAAAACAATTTAAAAGTACAGTTTGAATAAAATAGAGCAACACACATCTGCTAACTACTGGGACGTCTGGGACTCATCCGTCCAGGGTTTGTGAAAGCTACACGAAGATACTCACGGCGCGAGCTGTCGCATTGTCAGTTGTGTGAGCAGAGATCCCCAACATTTTGATACAAAAAAAAATACAAAAACGTTTATTGATATTCATGTGGCAGTACATAAAGATCTTTAAGTACGTAGTTATATGTGTACAAATGTAGTAAGCAGAGAGGTACACTAGGATAACCTTCACAGGCTTGACTGTCTTCCCCACAGAGGTGAAATTAAACTAGGTTTGTCATAACAACGGTGTTGATAACATTAACCATAACAGGCACGATGTCGAAAAATGTAAAAGGGACAATTATAATGTTTAGTGGGCTTGAGCATTTGGATTGTCTTTAGACCTTCAACGGTCTATGGGCAGTCTAACTGTATTTGTAGTTTTAGTTTTAGCTTGTATTTTGTTTAGTTAATAAAGGCGCTTGCCCAGGAAAAAAAGAATGTTTACTTACATATACAATAGTACCTTTTGATAAATTACTAATATTCTTTGTCAATTTAGTGTTTGTGTGTGTTTTTATGTGTGTGATAAATGGAGTTCAAATTTTACCCGTACAGTGGGACCTAATGTATCTGGATCCGCTGACTGGTCAGATACATTGAGAAACCAGGAACCAGTCGCTTTCTAAAGAAAAAGCGTAAAGAAAAGCATTACACTTTTGGGTTTCTTCACTACGGAAAATGAGAAACAGACGTTGAGAATTACAATTATATGATTACTAGCTGTTCCACGCGACTTTGTATGCGTAACATTCCATAATTATCAACTTTTTACCTCCTTTTGCACTTCTTTAATTCGCTGTCGTTAAATGCTTTCTTAGAAAAAAAACAGCAATTCCATACATTTTGTCGAGAGTCAGTGACAGTTTTAAAAAAAAAACAACAGTTGATTTTTTTCTCGCAATTTCTAGTTTGGCCCCATAGTAAAAGTTGTTCACAATGATGAGTACATTTATACAGTGCTCGAAATGGACCAGAACGACTACGAACCTCGGAAACACCGTAGAACCTTCTACGGTGTTTCCGAGAAGCTACAACATGGGGTTCTTCAAAAGGCGAGTTAATCGAGTTCTTAAGGGTCGGCAACGTATTTGTGATGCCTCGGGTGTTACAAGTATCCATAGGCGACGGTGACTGCTTTGCATCAGGCAGCCCGTCTGCTTGTTTGCCACCTATGGCATTAAAAAAAAAAAAAAAAAAAAAAAAAAAAAAAAAAAAAAAAAAAAAAAAAACACCGGAACGCCGTTCCGGTTCGTGAAATCACCGTTCCGTCTCGTAACAATCGACCAAGGCAAATAAAAGCTTGTATCAAGCAATATTATAATAAGAAAAAGAAAACAGCCAACTTCAAAATATAGCCTATATCACTCTGGACGTTAAAGAGGAATCCAACGACACCTCACTCGTCAAAATCGGTCAAACCGTTTAGGCTACTGGAGGTAGGTACTACAGGAACCCGGAAACATACTTACATGCTCACATACAACCCAAAAACATTATTAATTGTCAAATCATATTTTCAACACCATTATTATTCAGACTACAGAATGAATATTTTAGCGTCAGTTAAGAGTTTAGTAAGTATTTCGTCTGCGCAGAGTATTTCGTGGATGGTAAACGAAGACTGCGTTTGTGGCAAACACAATAAGTGTTGCGATGTGGTCAGCTCTCGTTTGAGTGAAAACGTCTCTAGCTCTTGTATTAACAAACTAGTTTGTAAAATCCTGTTCTAAACTATCACGGTTGTTTACTAAAGGTATATGACTATTTACGGGATATTTACCGTGGTGCAAATTCTCCCCCGGGGTACATTCTGGGAATCGGGAGACGGGATGGCATTGGGAATATATTTCCCAATATTTCGGCTCAGTTACATGCACCATGTTCACGGTAAGACAGTCTCCCAAGAACTGAGCCGAAATATTGGGAGCTCATTCCACAACCTTACCACGGTAAATATCCCGTAAATTTAATTAAATTAAAATTAATTATTTAATTTAATAATTTAATTGTGTATATAGTAATTACTGTTTGGCTGTTATTTTTTATATCTCTGTCTTTAGATCTGGATCGTAATCATCTTTCGGTTTTATAAGTAAAACTTTTTATGGCTTCCGTCTACTATCTCCCTACTATAATTAGTTAGTTTCAGCTGTTTGTTTTCCGAATAGTGTAAAATAAAATAAATAAATAATATAAAATAATCATAAAACTAGTTTGTGGCCGAATGTTTGCCACCCCTGCGTCGAGGCGCGATTCACGCCGCGATGGTTACAAATAATGAGTTGCTTATACATTGCACTCGGAGGTAGTTTATCTAGGGCGAACAGACGTAACAAGGCTTGGTGTACACGAGCTAACCTATCGCGTTTTAGTACCAATAAGAAGTAGCTTAGTATAGCTTAGTAGAATAGAATAATACTTTATTGTTCAACTGTGTACAAAGGTCTTAGGCTTATTAGGTAATTAGTCACAACAGTTGTGTTCATATAGAACATACAATAGAATTATTAGAAACACATATTATATTAAAATACTACATTAAATATTAACTACAATTGTATTACTATAAGCGCAACAATCGGCCACGGGGACTAGGTAACAATATCAATGTAATAATTCTATTTCAGGTAATAAACAGTGTTAATAACTAGGTATATTATAATATTTATTTCTCAAAGTATTCTCTCATGTTGTAAAAGGCTTTAGATATTAGCCAGTTTTTTAAACTTGACTTAAATTTGAAGCCGTTTAGAGTTTTTAAGTCAGTAGGCAGATTATTATGCACATGTATAGCATTTATGAATATTCAATAAGTATTCAGCAACTATCTGCTAAGTCTGGTATCGATAAAAAACCTGAAACTTATAATCTTTCCTCTTGAGAGACATTTTGGCATCGCGCGTCTTGTGCATTTGCCAGTGTCATGTATTAAAACTTTTTTTTTATAGATCATAGTCGTAAACATAGTCAAGTGTTAAGGTCAAAATCGTCAAACAAGTCAGAGTTAAGCAAATTAAGTCACGGTCAAGTCAAAGTCATGCACTAGCAAAGTAGTGGAGACTTTAGAGACTTCTATGAAGTTAGTCCACCACAAATAATAATCCACCATCATTACACATTACCACTAGAAAATAGGTACTTACGTTTAAGATAATAATATAATGAGACGACCTGTTTTATTCACGTTGGCGCCAACTAAATTTTGACAATGCTAAAAACGCTACCATAGGCTATCCGAACCTCAAAAGAAGGATTTATTATTCTGTGATCCGAATGCAGACCTCCTTGCTGCACGTCAGCCATGTTACTATGTGCCACTATATCTCTATGGAGCGCCCTTATTATAAATATATTATTATAATGTATGCACGCTACGCGAGTTCACCGCCAAGGTTGTGTTTTATTAAGAAACTATAAGAATACAGCTTCTATATAAGTGTCAAAGTTTTACAGATTACTTTTAATCCGTGTTTAATTTGGTTTCAGAAAATTGAAATTCCTCTCAGTAATTTAAAAATAGGTCGTACACATTGGCCGCTAAAAATTGAAATACCTGTCAGTAATTTAAAAATAGGTTGTACACATTGGCCGCTGTCAAAGTCTTACAGATCACTAAATTTAATATGTGTTTAATTTGGTTTCAGAAAATTTAAATTCCTGTCAGTAATTTAAAAATAAGTCGTACACATTGGCCGTTATACGATTCAAACCAAAGAAAAGAGAAGGGAAAAACGTTTTTCTTTTTTCTTTTCTGTGATTCAAACCACCGTAACTAATGCGAAGTGAACAGTAACTATTAATGAAGATAATTTCAAATATTATCAATGTTATTGGTTGTTGTTTCTCAACAAAAGGTTCAATCAAATCAAACGGAGAGGTTGTACTATCGCTGTCGATGTTCGAAGCTGATTGCCTCGTAGATAGTTTGAATAGAAAATTGAAATCATCCCCGAGCGGCCGCAACGTCTTCTGTTACAGGGGTGCTAAACAATCTTAACCAACCTTCCTATCTTCTCCTCTCCCTCCCTTATAATTTTTTTATCTTATCTTATCTTAATCGTAATTTTTTCACGACCTCAGATACCTCTATTTTCCTCTGAGATCACAACGTATAATATCACCTTTTCTGTACGAGTCCGTTTAAAGTATCATACCTAGTAAGCCGAATCTTTGAATTTGGGCTTTTTTATGTTTTTTCTATTCTCTCCCTCTCTCTCACACACTCCCTCTCTGAGAGAATTGTATTGTATTGAGAAGGCTTGTGGCCCAGCAGGCCTAGCACGGGCCGTGGACAAATTGTCTTTCCACCGTTTTTATCCCGCAAGAAAAAGACAAACGTATCCATATTCTGGCTTTGTCGCGTCTAAGCGTGGATAAAAACGGTGGAAAGACAATTTATCCACAGCCTATGCTAGGCCTGCTGGAGTGGGAAACATGATAGGCTGAAAATAATAAAGAAGATCTATCTATGTGATAGCCCTAATTCTAGTAAAACTAGAACATACCAGGTGAAACTGGGGCCTTACGGCCAACTGTTTACGCGGTATCAAACTAACCTTAAAACCACGCAGTTCGGAAAATTACGCGAACTTGAACCTTTCGCGCCCAGATACGGTTTGCGGTCGCGCAACATTTTTTCGTTTCTGTTAGCGTTAGCGCCTGCGGAAAGTTGAAATTGTATGAAAATGACATTGACAATGACATGAGCTTGAGAGATGGTATGTCAAACTATTGTCATTTTAATACAATTTCATCTTTCCGCAGGCGTTAACGCTAACAGAAAGTGGGCCTTGTCTAACCCTCCTGGTTATGTTGTTTGATTGGAATTTTTAGAAGCATCTTGTTACAGCTAACATTTATCATGAAAAATACCGCTATATGATTATTATCAGTTGATGTACGATCAACGACCACCCACCCAAGAATAAGAACGGCAGATTTCAATGACGCTAATTTTGATTTGACTCTTGATTGTTAATCCGAGACAGCCCTGCCGAAACAATTGTCAGCAAACACCCGCCTTTTGATACCTCGATTACGAATCTGAATAACAAAGTGGTGCAAATTCTCCCCCGGGGTATATTCGGGGAATCGGGAGACGGGATGGCATTGGGAAGTTTCGCTGATTCGCTGATAGGCATCGTTACTGGCTATGGTAGGTATAGTTCAGCGATAATGTTAGTTGTCCCTGCGCGTGTGGCAAAATATTCCATTCCCCGATCCGACTGCTCCTTGCAATAGGAAATACTCAGTTTTTGGTACAGGCGTCGGTTACCAGAGGCACACACACACACACACACACACAGCGATCCCGCCGGCGGGATCGTAGACCCCCAGGATCTGTTAGAAGATCGGTTAGATTCTCTCCAAATAATCAATCAGTTCAACATACCGCTAGGGCTCCAGGGCGCTGGGGTGCCTGGGCAAGTCTGATTCCCACTCCCGGCGACGGCCCAAGCCGAGGTTCGTACCTTCGAGGTGCCCTTGTGCTAGTCGCCCAAAACTTAAATCACCAAGTTATGCCAAACGCACTCTGCGTTCGCTAACTAGACCAGTCAAGCTAGAGGCCAAAAGGTCAACAGTATACGACAATATAAAAAAAAAACATTCTATCCGTATCTTTGTAAAAAAATTGCTAATGATAATGTTTCTTTAATTTACCAATTTTTTTATTATTAATAAATAATAGGTCTGCGCTTGGCCGCCAACTCACCTGATGTTAAGCGATGATGCGGCTTACGATGGAACACTCTTGCCTAGACTAGAAAAAACAAATTCAAATCTTCCATACATTTTGTAGAATGTCAGTGACCGTTTTCTATGGAACAGCTGTTTTTTTTTTTGGCGATTTCAGGTTTGGTTCCATATTCATCATCAGCCAGAAGACGTCCACTGCTAAACATAGGCCTCCCCCTTTAACCTCCACACTGAACGACAGCCTGCCTTTTGCATCCACTGGATGCCCGCGACTCTCACAATGTCGACGGTCCATCTAGTGGGAGGCCTCCCTACGCTGCGTCTTCCGGTTCGTGGTCTCCACTCCAGAAACTTTCTTCCCCATCGGTTATCGGTTCTTCGAGCGATCCATATTATCGAGGGTTCCATATTAAAAGTTTTTAATTATGATGAGTACAATGACCTCCTCTTGACTTAGCACAGTCTATATGCGTAACCCTGTGTAGATATTAGTATGATTGTTGTGCTGTTACAGTGGCGTATTTACTTCTAATTATGCTTCAGAGTATTCGGCTGGTTCAATCCAATAATGATTCAATTGCACCGCTAAAGGGTACGTTACATGAAAAGGGAGGAGCACGCAAACGTAGGTAGGGTTCCTTACATCTAATGAGTCAGCAGTATTATCAGATGATAGCAAATATTTCGGATTTCATGAGTGTTCCATCGTCGACCGTATCATCGCTTAACATCAAGCGAGGTGGCAGTAAAATGTAAGCCTATATATTTTATATATAATTTTAACAGTATTATTGAACGAAAAACAGTATAATACTGTTTTAAAAGTATGTTTGGCAATCCTACTGAGCATTCACTGCGTACGCACGTCGTAATCGCTTGCCTCAGTACGAGTACGGTGGCCAAGCGGTGGCATGTGCGCTATACAATCTGACGGCACCCGGTTCAATCCTCATCCCTGCACCTATGACTTATTTAGTACTTAGATAAATTATGTGCATTTACAATGCCATCGTTGCACAACGGTGAAGGAAAACGTCGCGAGGAAACCGGTACGTCCAAGAACCATTATGATATTCACCAACAAGCATTGGGGCAGCATGGTGGATTAGGGCCTATTCTCTCTCCCCACTCTCTCTCTCCTCTCTCTCTCTTCTCTCTCTCCTCTCTCTCTCTCTCCTCTCTCCTCTCTGAGAGAAGTTCTGTGTCCCAAATAAAACATCATCATGATAATGATGATGATGTTTTATTTAAATGCTCATCTAGCTATTTCTGGAATTCATTTCGCCGTGAGATTAATTTTGATCTCCTAGCGGCGCTTCCTCGCTGAATTGAGCGTAGGCGATTATCCTACAACGAAATGAAAAATTGAAAGATTTGGCTGAATTAATTTAGCTAGAAACTCGATTAAAAAACCATAGAATATAATTTGCGCTTGTCTACACTACGGATACCTATTAATAATTTAAGGAATCCTTATTTTGGACATATAATAATATTATGAAAAAATAAATATAACTCTTTTATTTTGATTACTTTGTTTAGTCAAATTCAACAAAAATCAATACAATGATCTAGAAGTTTGGAATGTTTTTTTCCAAACTGTTAAATCAATCTAACTACTTAATAACTTAACAGATTAGAACAGCCCGTTCAATACCTTCCAACAGTATAGTTACATAATTCATGAAAAGAAAACTAATCTATACAAAAGTATTTACAAAGAAAAATAACAACAACAATCCTAACAACTAAAATCTAATCGATTAAACCGCTACCAGTAGGTACTGTTCAATTGGCTTCTGATCCCCACGGGCCCATTTTTACTACCCCAAAAGGCTCAAAAATACACCCATCTTCAAGGTATAAAATAAGGAGAAACTTTTATAAAAAGTTTTTACAAGTCGGTAGATATATTGCCATAAAAAGAGTTACACAGAGCGGTGGAACAAAGCCCAAAGGAGGTCATTTATTATCATTATGAACAACTTTTTACTACGGAACCAATCCCGAAATATAGCGTAAAAAATATCAGCTATTCCATGCATTTCATTGAGTGTGAATGTAATTTTTCTATGGAACAGCTGAAAAAAATCAGTTTTTCAGGGTATACCCACACTAAAAGTTACTCTTAATGATGACTATAATTGCCTCCTTTTGGCTAAGTACCGCCGTCCCGTATGACCTTGTAGTTTCATCTATAATAGACCATAATTTACATGACATCTTTGTTGTATCTACCTACGAATTTTGGATGCTGCCATCGATATTTCGTTGTTTCGAATGAGATTTACTTACGAGAACTATTTCCAATAGTTACCAGGACCAGAGATCTCCCTAAAAGGTGGGTAAAGGGGTAATATCCTCACGATATACTACACCACCGAGTGATTTTATTACACCCATAAAGAGACTACGGGACTATAAATATTTATATCGAATTGACTACTTCCTCAATAGAGGAACAGAGAAGTCTTTTATTGGGGTAAAATGTTAAATTTTCGGTTAAAATGAGGGTTAAAAGGGTGAAGATTTTCAATTTATTTTTATAACTTTAACAATGTACAAAAAAGTTAGAGGTACAAAGTACCTTAATGTTTCAAAATATATACATTTAAAAAAACAACTGATCAAAGAAAGCTCCAGTCTTAGAGATGAAATATTTCTTCAAATGTTAATGGGACCCTTAAAAAAATATAATAAAAAAAAGATTTGTTTTCTTATAGGTATGTGTTCTTGGATCATGTTTTCTTATACAATGTTTATTTTAATGAAAAATCGGATAATTTTTTTCCATCGATTATTACCACTTAAAAACAAAGCCATATCTTTGACTATAAACTATACATTTTTGTGATAAATAATATATGGCAGAAAATGAAAAAAAAATTGTCAACTAAGCCAGCCAACTAAGGTGTCAAAATGGGTAAGTGTAACTACAATAATTTCCTGTTCTGTCCCCTCCGCGCCGTTATTGGGTAAAAATTGCAGCCTCTTATGTGACCTACTCTAGGACGGGACGGGTATCAGCACCGTTACGTAAAGCAAGAGGTATTTTTATCACCTACCGTAATGCGGCAGGGAAATGTATAACGTACAAGCACTGCGGGACGGTAGAGTATGGTGGAAAAACAATCCTGTAGGGAGATGTAGAGTTTGGCGAAGCACTTTTGTTAGGGATGTTTTACAAAATACATCAACGAATCAATTCAAATAATTTTTATGCAACTAATTGATGAGACGAAAGGTTCTCGAGTTGAGACCACGGACCGGTAAGCGCAGCGTAGGACGTCCATACAAGATGGACAGACGACAAAGAGACCGCAGGGAAACGCTGGATGGAGGCCGCTTCCAACCGGCCCTTTGGAGATCGATGGGGGAGGCCTATGTCCAGCAGTGGACGGACGTCCTATGGCTGACATGCTGATGATGATGAATTGATGAGACGAGCAAGTTGATCAGCTGATGGTAAGCGTCAAGCTTGTAAACAGTGCACAGTAAATATTTTTCATTTATTTGTCTAAGTTTGTCTTCTATCCTCTGAAGCCTTTATGTAGTATTTATTAAAGTATCGAGTAGTGGTGGTTATTGATTTTAGTGCATTTCGGTATGAAAAGTTTGGCAGGTGAGATAATGCGTCTGACAGTTGCAATAACATTGTAAAAAAACAAAATTAAAACATGTTCTTTACACTATAGTATATTGGCTTCCCAGCTACAACTCATCTTTTTGATCTTCCGTTTAAAACGTAGACCGCATCATCGCTTAACATCAGGCGTGATGGTGGTCAAATGCAAGCCTTTTTATATATAAAAAATAAATTTTAAAAAACTAGTAAAAGTTATCAGAATATAATATTGTTTTCTTTGTACAATTTTATGGCAACTGTCAGACGCATTTTTTCCGCGGCCGCACTTTAGTACCATAGTTTATGTGTACACCAATTTTTGGGTAATCCAAAACTGGGTCTATAATGGATGTCTTATATATAACAGCATCCTTTTTTTATTGAACTTAAAGAAAAGTCTTATATCTACCTAGTAAAATCGGGCCGCAAAAAGAACTGAGAATTGATTTAAAAAACTCAATGTTAGCAAAGTTAAATAAGAATTTCAAAAAATCTTAAATTCAAAACTTAATTTTGTGATAGCATATTATTCATGAATTTTATTCAACTCTCCTGCCAATGCTTTGTAGTACGCTGACGTTTAGACTTTATGCAGGGTCGGACCAAGGGCGAAAAATCTAAGGCTCTCCAGTAAAGTTGTAATCCAATGTAGGCAGTAGTAGTGTGTAGTATAGGGCCTCTTTTTTCAGTAAATACCTAATCACATCATCAGCCATTAAATGTCCACTGCTGAACAAGGCCTCCCTGTTAGAGAGGGGTCTCTAAGAAGGAGGCCTTGTCCACTGCTGAACAAGGCCTCCCTCTTAGCCATGATGTGATTAGGTATTTTTGCCATAATCCCCACGCTTGGCAGGTGGCTTAGGGATCGCAGTACGTTCACCGTGTACTAACAGGATGCTGCTGCCCATCCTCCGGTGGTTCTGGTCGCAGTTTTAGGACATACCCGAGTTTTTTCGTAAATACCTAATGACTCACATTAATTGTGTAGGTGAGTTAAGTATTGGGGGATTAAGGCGGTCTACAGTCAAAAAGGCTTCACAGTTTTTTTTTTTTTAAATAATGCTTTCATTTTAAGCAGAAAAAAATTATGTGTTAATCTTGATCATATTTCCGAGTGGTCCAAAACACGTTTCCGATAAATTTTCTCAATAGAAAAAAATTATGAAATAACCTGTAATTGTAATTATTTTAATATTATGTTAAATACAAATTAACTTTAGTTAAAATATGAACACAGAGTTAATAATTTGTATTAAAGTAATATTCATACAAAATTGCTAACCCCTCTATTCTTATTTTTTACTAAGTATTTAGATAGAAATAATTAATAAAAAATTATCATAAGCAGTGTTCTTGGCGTCCGGTTATTTTTACTGTTATTTGCGGTTAAAATGCGGAAAACTGGAAAATCGTTAAAATACAGAAATACAGAAATGTTTATTTTGCGATAATGAAATTTAGAGACAAACAAAATAATCCAAATACAAGTACAAGTTACGTAAAACCGCATCATTCAGCTATTTCAATAAGTATAAATTTTTATTTTAAACGCCAATCTTCACCAGTTTGAGAGCCGAAGAAGAAAAATGAGTAAAAAATTAAACCCCTCCTTAATGGTCCCTTACTCCAACCCTCTCGTCGAAGCTTAAACATGAACCGCCTTATTACAAAAAAGTCCATCAGTCCAGGTTTAAACCAGGACTAAAAAGTCCGAGTTTGTTACGGTACTAAGGGATTAAAACCTGATCTTATTACAAATCTTCGACTAATCGAGGACCAGCTGATACCAAAGATAGTCCATGGTTTCAATATTAGCCACAGATAAGAAACAAAAATTGAAATCATTCATTCGTTCCTGCAGGTTTAAAACACACTTCAAAAGCTTAAATAATTATTTATTAATGCAATTTAAGATATTTAACTATCTTAAATTGCTGTTTGTTTAGGTTTCAATCTATTAAACAAGCATAACTTATTATTTTGAGCACTTTTCAAATTCATGGCATAATACGATCACGTGCGACGCCAAAATCCTAGCGTAGAAAAAAGCGTCTGTCCCGCGTAATTCGAGGCGTTTAGATAAATATTTGTAATTATCCAAAGACATTAAGTAAATCAATGAAATCTTTGTAATTACGGTGGGAAAATTAGCAATGTTCTTAAATTTTCTCATAGCTTCCTCCTGTTCATTTAATGTAGCTCGCAATTTTATAATTATCTATGAAATGGAACATCCCTTGCCATAATACCCGCTACATTTTTGCAAGTTTTACTGACTGGTTGAGATACAATATGCAAATCGGCTGTAATGTCTTGAATATACAAAGAAAACAATAATTTAATGCATCAGTGTATATTTTTTACTTTTTGCGTAAGTACCTACCTATAGCTATATTGTAATCTACCAAGGTTATAAACAAGCACTTAATTCATGGCGAGCCCAGTTGCATAAAGCGCAAGACACTTGAACTTCAGGGCTTAATGGGCATCCTCTAGGATCGTGGACCAGATCCTCACGTAAAACATGCACTATTTTTGGGCCAAAGCGTTTTGTGAACCTATATTTATATCTTAATTCTTCGTCACTCAATTCGAAGGGATTCACACGATGACGAGGTCTATCAGATCGCCGCGATGCCTCCAGTATGTCCAAATCTTCTGAATTCATCATGTCAATCGTGTTTAAATCCATTTTAAACGATATGTAAATAATAAAAACACTAAATAAAATAATTATAACCAAATTCTATTAGTACCGAAGTTAGTCCATAGTTAAACTAGGGGTCTCGGCGGTCTAACTTTAGTACCATAGACAATCCGTGGTTTAGAGAAAAACTTCGTTTTATAATAACGTTTATTTTAGTCCATGGTTTAACCTGGTACTAATCCCAGTACTAAAGTTAAACCGTGTTTTGTAATAAGACGGGAATAGTTTATATTATTTGTCGACTGCAACTTGGCTTGATATTGAAACTCCCACAGCCGCGGGCTTCTATGCTTAGCGGGTTCACTCGAGCATTTGGCGCGCATTGCAAACCATCGGTATACCTAAGATGAGAACAAAAAAATGTGTCGGTGTTTCAAATTGTTATTGCAGTATCATCACCGGCTGACATCAGTCCACTGCTGATCACAAGGTTTTGATCACATTGACAACAAATCAAAACGAAAACGAAGCAAAATGGCTAAACGTCATGTCTAAAGAGCAAAACGTCACCTTAGTGGAACCCTTGGGAATGCAATTTTGGAGGTTTTCTTCCTAGAAATTTATTAATAAGGAAATGACCAAAATTGCATTACCGAGGTTTTCACTCTAAGGTGACGAAAAGGTTTAATTAACACACTGTCTAAATGATTGCAGACGATGCGTAGTACAAGTAACAAGTAGAAGTCGCAAGTACAAGTACGTGTTTAAACGTAACGTTTAATGTAACCGGCCAAGTGCGAGTCAGGCTCGCAAATTTTCGCAAAATTTCAACTGGCTATCTTGTACTGTTTGAAAGATACAGCCTTTAATAGGTAGGACAGACGGACAAACGGACAGACAGACAGACATCGTAGGCTTAGTAATAGGGTCTGGTTTTTACCCTTTGGGTACGGAACCCTAAAAACAAAATTTCAATTTATGCTCATCTAATGCCCGTTTTCTGATAACGTATGGCTAGCTATTGGTTCAATAACGTTGTGTGTAACTTTGTAACTTTTCAATTATCTAAATCGAAATATATCTAACGTTAAATACTTATCGAATAGATAAACGTGCAGTATCGGCCAGATAAGTTATCTGAAGTATAACTTATTATTGCGTGATTCGGAAACGCAATTTGTAAAACCGACCGGCCGGCCTAATCTTACGTGAGTAATTCCCGTGTAATATAAAGAAGATGCAATTTGTAAAGTTATTTTTGTCTATGTTATTTTTTTTTGACTGGCCTTTATTAACTAAACAAAATACAAGCTAAAACTAAAACTACAAATACAGTTAGACTGCCCATAGACCGTTGAAGGAACCGTAAAGTTATGGAACCGCTATTGAATAGATAAACCATCGATAAAGTACCTCAGAAACCGGGCCTAAGATGCAATAAAGATCCGTATTTGAATTCATATTGTTATAAACGTAGAGTTATTTGAGCTTATGATTTTGGCAACGATTCAATATATTCAGGTGATTCGTTCCGCAAACTAACGCTGGGAGTAATTGGACGAAAAATAACCGCAGAACGAACTATTGTGAGGTTCTGTTCAAATATTCATAAGGTGGTATTACATGTGATAGGGATAGCGAGGGAAAATGCGCATAGTAGACTTCTTTTTAAATATGATGTTTTTTTGGAAATTCACTAAAAAGGTTTAAGGTCGTAAGTCACACTCCTAACTTCTTAGACGACTGTACTACTAATTACTAATTACCCTTAAAAGATCTCTGACTCTTAACGGCCTATTATCCGAGTCACGTAGGCAACAAAACGCTCCCTCAGCTCCCGCCAAGTTATAGCGACGATATATTTTGCCACGCAAGAGTCAGGACGCCCGCGGGGGGAGTGCAACGACAAAAACGAACGTAGGTCTGACCTCGATAACGCCTGGCGCGGTACTGAACGCGGAGCGCGCAAATTCTCGCGACCTTTTTACGCTTTTAATTTCACTAAAAAACTACAACTACAAAACTATTCACTATCAAAAATCTATCCAATTAATTTTTTTAAGAGGTTTGCCTTTCAATACATTCAATTTCCAGGTTGTTACGAGCTTTCATTAGAGCATAAAACGAAAAAAATATACTAATTCGACTTTGTTTCAGATTTTTTTTTGATCAAGAAAGTTTATTCTGTCTTGTTTTGAACCAAATCATAAACTCAAAAACAGATGTATCTGTGACATGTATTTTTTCCCAGCTCAAATATTGTAATTTAACTGATTAAAATTGATTTAAAACCGTCAAATTTGGTATAAGAGGCCGTTAAGAATACATTTTCTTACGTAACGTTTCAAACATCGGAAAACTATCTCTTCCAAAAAAAATCTTACAAACTAATTTCATCGTTTAATCGCTTTGCTAATACGTAATTAAGGACATACAGTACGTTTGCAATTAGCAAATACGCTCGTCAACTTTGTTATTGTTATAAATTTATTTTATTTTTTCAACGATTTAGTAGTTCGGAAATGGAACATATCGGACTATGATTGCTTACAAAAGGTTTGTCCACTTTTAGACTATCTAAGAAAAGAAAGAAAGCCGATTTAAAAAAAAATGTTCGGAAAAAAGTCCATAATTTTCTTTCAGTAATGTCCATCCAAAGGTTGTTTGGCAGAAACCGATTAAAGAAATAATAAAAAAAAAAAAAAAAAAAAAAAAACGGAATGAAAAGAATTTAAGGTTATTTCTTAGTAGGTAATTAAGTAGAATACATAATATTTGTTATTTAAATAGTTTGCGCTTTGGTTTAACTGTAAGCATTCTGTTGATGAATAAATAAATAAATAAGCCGCCCATTATACTGCCGGTTTTTGTATTAATTTTAACTTACTTTGTATTTTGTTCGGTGCATAAAAAAGTTTTTAAAGATTTTGATCAAACAAAAAAATACCACAATAAACTTGGTTTTAATTTAAAAAATATGCATTAAAATCTCTTCAGCCGTTTGGGAGAAAACAAAAACATGATAATATTATACAAACATGCACATTAACGCATGTTACGCAAATAACATGTTCATTATGCCGTAGGTAACAACATTTATTCAACATCATCATCAGCCAGAAGACGTCCACTGCTGAACATAGGCCTCCCCCTTTAACCTCCACACTGAACGACGCCTGCCTTTTGCATCCACTGGATGCCAGCGACTCTCACTATATCGTCAGTCCATCTAGTGGGAGGCCTACCTACGCTGCGTCTTCCGGTTCGTGGTCTCCACTCAACTCCGAGCATAGCTCTCTCCATTGATAGCCCGTTGGTCCAGTTGGTAGTGAACCTGCCTTCTGCGCTTGGGGGCGTGGGTTCGATTCCCACCTAGGACAAACATTTATGTAATGAAAATTTGTCTTTGTTCTATATCTGGTTGTTAATATCTATTTAAGTATGTATTTAAACCTATATATGCATGTATATCAGTCTCTGGCAGCCATATTACAAGCTTTGCTTAGTTTGGGGTCAGATGACCGTGTGTGGAAAAATGTCCCGAATATTTATTTTATTTATTTATTTATTGCCCGCTGAGTGACTCTGAGTTTTCCAAAAGGCCAAAAGTTAAGGACCACGTCCCAGCACCATAATATATGTCATCACTGGCAACACACACTGGTCAAAGACCCTTGTGTTGAGGCACTGCGGGCGACCTCTTTGCCTAAGTTGGACTTACCTAACTGAACAATCTAATGGTGGAACGTTCTGCGATCCCCAAGCCGCCTGCTAAGCATGGTGATTATGGCAACACCCCCAGATGACAGAGTATGAGTGGCAATTATTAGACTGTGTCTGTGTTGCGAGAATTTAAGCAAGAGAATGATAAAGATCTTTTTAAAATTAAGAAACAAACCCTCCACCTCTAAGATCTCCGCGGTGGGTCCCGGGGGGGAGGTGTGTCTGATTGAAATAACTCATTATAAAAATAGAGTTTTCTAATACAGTTTACAATCGTTTTGAAAATGTAAATTTTTCGCTGATATTATCTGCATTATTGCAATCTATCTACTTCCTGTAACATCATTACAATCATTTTGCAAATTTAAATTGCGATGATTTGCAATTCCATTAAAATTAATGACAACAAAAGTGAAGCACAATAATTCTAGAAACTAACTATTTTACTAAGGTGGTAACTTGGCTTAGTGTTGGTATAACGTTGGCCAATCACAGCTTTAAAAGTATGCCTATTTTTAACCGACTTAAGAAAGGAGGAGGTTACCTTTTCGACTATTTTTTTTAAATGTTTGTTACGCGATTACTCCGCCAATTATGAAATAATTTTGATGATTCTTTTTTGGTAGGTCATACTTCAGAGGTGGTCCCATATACATTTAATGGAAATTGTTTGAGTGCTTTTTGGAAAAAAAAATACACAGAGAACCGTCTAATGCGGTTGAAACTATAGTCGGAGTAACCGGCTTAATCTTACGTGAGTAATTCCCGTGTAATACAAATAAAATGTACACAGAGAAGTTTTATTTACGAGTACTTAATTTTTTATCTGTTTAATTGTTTTATCTGTAATTTTCCTACCATTTAGTTTAAGTTTATACTTGTAGGTATTGGTGTCGATTGTCACTAAACTAAACCAATCTGACAGGACTAAAATTATTTGCATCTCTTTTCATTTCAATATGTGAGAAAAAGATGACGACAATTTTAAGGCTGTCAAATTTAGTTTAGTTTAGATAATGGTACTACAGAATAGACACCATTGGCTTGAATTGAAGTCTGCTTTCTATACTATACTATATATATAATAATATTATAAAGAGGAAAGATTTGTATGTAAGTATGTTTGTAACGAATTGGCTCAAAACGTACTGCACCGAATAAAAAAATTCTTTCACCTTTTGAATGCTACATTATCACTGATTAATATAGGCTATATAACAATACCCGTGCGGAGCCGGGGCGGACCGCTAGTAATTTATAATTTAAAAAAAAACGTATCGAACTTGCAATTCTCCACAAGTCAAAACTATTGCGATGAAATTCAAAAAGGCTGCTTTTGGTAAACCAAACGCAGCTGTCTGTTTTATGTTTGCCAAAACTAGCCAACATTTGTCGCTAAGCTGGCTGCGTTTTGCCGGCTGCCGCGAAAACTGACGTCAATTTCACGGCTGAGCAGAGCCTTCGGCGCGGCTATTGGGAGCTCGCAGGTCGCAGCATGATTGATGGCACTGTGTCGGGAATATTCCGAGAAATTGTTTGTTATTTCTTTTGGCGATTCCGCCGCATAAGTAAGAAAACTTTATTTACAGATCGGAGTACCAAGAGGCAGGCTAGAATTAAAAGCTTTTCTGAAAATAAGATCACATAAAATTAATGTTAAAATTTCTTATTATGTGTGTAATAATCCTCTGAAATTTTATAATTTGCTCCGAACACTAAGTAATTTTTGGGGTTCAATTGTGAGGCGAAATTTAAGGAGAAGCCCTGTTTGACTGCTTAATTATAACTATAACCTAAACCTAAACAGGTTCAGGTTTTTGACAAAAACACTGGAATTTCTCAGGTTTATGGGAAGCTACACTATCCCCGGGTGACATAGGCTATATATCTATGCCCGTGCGAAGCCGGGGCGGCTCGCTAGTATATATATATAAAAACGGAATACCACTGAATATTTTATACTGGGTTAAGCGGAAAGAGTGTACTAAACCGAAAGGGGTCCATAGTACCGATAATTATAAATTAATTTTGTCTATGGGAGCAAATTAGAAATTGCGAATAAAATATCTGCTGGTCCATAGAAAACGGTCATTGACAAAATGTATAGAACAGCTGATACTTTTTTTCGTGATTTCAAGGTTAAACTTAGTAAACCCTTTCCACGTAACCCTGTATAATTACGAAATTTCGAGAGATTTGAAACTGAAACAATTCTTGAGAAGAAACAACAGGAATAAAATAAACTAAGAGGTCAAAAGAGTTTAGTTTATAATAAATTATGAAATTCTACGCGTACAAAGTCGCGGGAAACTGCTTGAAAACTGAACTGAAGAAGTGCGTTGAAACTAATTCAATGATCACCGGTGGGCCTTTAGGGGATAACGAAGGTATAGAGACGGTCCCAATTATACGGTCCTAAATGCCATCTGATATCTCGCTGTAATATAAATGTGCTTGGTATTTTTATTGTAGCTTGGGAAAACCTTAGAGAAATACCAAAATACAGCATAACTTTACTCGAACCAGCAGTTTCGTTGATCTCTGCTCAATCCTAGACCACCCGATCGCTTACCATCAAACGAGATGGTGCTCGAACGCGGACTTACTTAATTATGTACTGCGCAAGGTAAGTGTTGTAGGAATCGGAGGTAAAAAGTATGCTAGAAAGAGATGGACAAAACTTTATTCTTGATTATTAAAATTATATTATTATGTAACACTAGCTTCTGCCCGCGACTTCGTCCGCGTAGATGTCGAAAATGGTTCTTATAGTGTTTTTAATTGGTTTTTTACGTTATTAAATTTCGTACAACATATAAATTATTATGTATAAATGTTTGAATACTTATAAAATATAACATTACCGTGTCCTAAAAGTGCATAACATCTTTAAGCTTAGAAACCTAGGAGTAATAGTGTTCCGTGTTAGAAACCTTCAAATGAGATACTAATATAGTACGGTGACTTACGAGACATTTCAAGTTTAAAGAGTATTTGTTTGTTTTCAAGTGAGTTTAACCTTTTTTGGAAAAAATTCGGATAGAGTTTTCAAACGTTTCAAAATAAAATGTAATTTAAATCAAAAGCACTATGGAGTATTGATAATAACTTCTAAGCAAATCACCGCCAAAATAATCTTCTACCCCTTTTTAACCCCGTCAGGGGATGAATTTCAATAAAGTACGATACACGTTTTCCATCAATTCTGTTAAAAAAGGTTTATGCAAAATTTGAAGTAGATTGAACCAAGGAATCACGTTGTCCCATACAAACTATGCCCCCCTTTTTCACCCCTTTAGGGGTAGAATTTCGGAAATCCTTTCTTATCGGATGCCTACGTCATACAAAGAACACACCCTCCAAGTTTCAGGTCTCTACGATCAGCGGTTTAGGCTGTGCGTTGATCCATCAGTCAGTCATTCAGGACAAAGCCTTTTATATCTTTAATAAACATAAAATAAAATAAAATAAAAATATGTATAGATTACCATCAAGATTGGAATCAAGCCAATTTCCAATCTGAAAATGTCTCTTTAAATATTTGAGTAGATAATCTTCGTGCCGGAATAAAACTGACCCACGGGCTATTTTGGAAACTTTGCACTTCCAGGGAAAATTGGATGCTAAGCCCTAAAGTAAACAATACATGAGACGAGGGTACAAGTAAAGGTAAAGCAAAAAATATTGAAAAATTGTACACTCGTACAAAATACAGTCAGCATCGGCAAAAATTGCTCCATAACCGTAACACCTTAATAATAATATTTTATGGTTGGTTCCCTAGGACACTAGGACAAAGCCTTTCTCGTGGAGGCCATAGATGGATGGAGTTTAATCTCTATCTCTACATAGTATAAATTAAAGTCGCTCTCCGTGTCTGTCTGTCTATCTAATAACCGCTAACTCCTCTTAAACCACGCAACGGATTTTGATGCGGTTTTCATCATCAGCAGGCCCAGCACGGGCCGTGGACAAATTGTCTATCATTTGCCCACCCATTATACTAGAAAAATAATGTTTTTTTTTCTGCAAACAATACAAAACATTTAAGAAAATTCTAATTATTAAACATCATGGATTGAATTAAAGGCATTATCATACATAATGCATTTGCGCAACACAAGGACGAGACGAGACGGTGAGTAAAAAAACATGGATAAATTTACACATTACAAGTCTATTTTGCAGATCGAGGAGGGTCATGTAATAGTACCACTGTCTGTACCTACATACAATCAGGTACCTAACCGAGTCAGAGTTATCGGAGGATTCCGCTGCGTTTGAAAATCCCCCATTCTGCAATACAGCACTACTGGGTGTTTGTCACTTATTTTTTCTGGATGCTTTTACGTATTCTGCATTTTCTTGTATGTATTTTGGGAGTATTTACATGGGATGGCCGCAATATTTGAAATATCTTGTTTTTTTATTTAAGAGCTCTAATAAGAGTAGTTAATGGTTCATTGCCGAATTAGGGTGCAGGTTGAGGGAGAAACATAATGACCCTCGCTCCGGCTCGTACCTTGTGCAAAGGTTAGACATAGCCATTCAGCGCGGCAATGCTGCTAGTATTATGGGCACCTTTGCGCCGGGTACAGTTAGAGGCGGGTTATTTGATTGAAAATATTTATATTGGTTTTTATATGTTTAGTTTGTAATTTAGATTTTAATTAGTAGCTATTTTGTTTAGGTTATAAAATATTTAAGATTGTTTTTATTTTATAAGTATAATAAAGAAACTACTAATATTTTATGTATATAGTATTTTATTTTAATATAATATGTGTTTCTAATATTAATTGTATTGTATGTTCTATAGGAACACAACTGTTGTAACTAATTACTTGATAAGCCTAAGATCTTTGTACACAGTTGAACAATAAAGTATTATTATATTTTATTCTATTCTCACATTTTTTCATAAAAATGCTATGAAAAGTGAATTTTTGGCGTTTTGATTCTATCGAAAAATAACTGGCTAAGTATATAGTCATCATCAGCCAGAAGACGTCCACTGCTGAACATAGGCCTCCCTCTTTAACCTCCACGCTGAACGACAGCCTGCCTTTTGCATCCACTGGATGCCCGCGACTCTCACAATGTCGTCGGTCCATCTAGTGGGAGGCCTCCCTACGCTGCGTCTTCCGGTTCGTGGTCTCCACTCCAGAACCTTTCTTCCCCATCGGTTATCGGTTCTTCGAGCGATGTGGCCTGCCCATTGCCACTTCAACTTGCAAATTTTAACAGCTATGTCGGTGACTCTGGTTCTTTGGCGAATATCCACGTTTCGGATTTTATCGCGCAAAGAAACTCCGAGCATAGCTCTTTCCATTGCCCGCTGTGTGACGTACATAGTAGGGTTTCATTTTTCGTAGTCAAAGTCATATAATTGTGGTCACAATCATTATAATTCAGAAATCATTTGGTGGTCACAGAAAAGTTAGATAGGACGAAGCTAAATGTCAGAGGCGCATGACGCATGGAATACCAACATAACACAATTATACTTTTTATGATTTTATCGAAAAGAAAACTTAATTTAGAAATATACTTTGTTAAGAAAATTTTAAGAGAAGGTCAACGCCCTTTTAGCTATAACGTCTTGAATTTATTACAGTTATATCGCTATATCTTAAAAAGTTATGATTAGAAAATGCTTGAAATAGTTTTGAATGAATGTTTTTAATAAAACCTTTCAGCATGGCAAGTAACAAGTTTCTATCAAATAGTTTAGAAATGCAGGGGGCAAATATTATCATATAATTACATCCAATCCAATATAACAAAATTAGTTTTTCGTAAAACGATTGGTGGAAAAGTTTGAGAGTGGAGTTCGTTAAATTACTGACATTAAATAAAAAATAATGTTACAGTTTACTTGTTTTTTAATCATCTTGACAATTACGGCATATTTTTTTGTTTGTTTTATGCCCTAAAATCGTAGAGGGATCGTAGAGGGAGAAATACACTGAATCTATGCCTAAAATCAAAACACCATTTCACGATTGCATTTTGTTCATAGATTCATTATATTGCTTTCTCCCTCTACGATTTTGTTATAGGTACGGCTCTAAAGGTGCCAGTTGGCGCCAAATTCTCACAATCACAATACTCAGTAAATTTTTTCATCATCACACAACTAATATACTTTGTTTTCTTCTGTACCCTTAGTACAAGTTTTGATAGTATTCGAAAACTTTTTTCGTTTTCGTATTGTTCCATACATTGCTGGGCTAAAAGGTATTCGAAAACTTTTTTTGTATTAGAGTGAAGCAATCTATACCGCCGCTTAGGTACTACCGATTTTAGTTCCTCCACGTATCCGATAGAGGCGCTTTACTAAAATGTATGGAACAATACGTAAACAAAAAAATTTTAGAAAACTATCAAATCTGGGACTAAGTGTACAATGTACTACTAGTATCATAATAAAATTAAAAAAATGCTTTATATCAAAAACCGCGAGCGCAGAGCACGGGTTCGCACGACGCATAGCTAGAACACAAATCCTTTTAACCCCTGACGCAAAAAGAGGGGTGTTATAAGTTTAACGTGTGTATCTATGTACGTGGATGACTCCCAAAAATGGCTTCTGCCTTTTCCATGAACGCTTTCTTGCTTCTTTATCTTTATCTTGGAACATTCCACAGATGCGAGCAGCATAATTATCCTAAGCCATTCACAATGAAACTTCATCATCATCAGCCAGAAGACGTCCACTACTGAACATAGGCCTCCCCTTTTACACTGAACGACATGCTGCCTTTGCATCCACTGGATTCTTCTTTCGAGTCGATGTTCCACAAAATACAATTTTATGCAAAATAAAATACATCCACTGGATGCCAGCGACTCTCACAATTTCATCGGTTTATCTAATGGGAGGCCCACGCTGCATCTTCCGGTTCGTGGACTCCACCCAAGAACCTTTCTTCCCCGTATATACGTTATCGGTTCTTCGAGCGATGTGGCCTGCCCATTGCCACTTCAACTTGCAGATTTTGGTCAGATCACCGTGTGTGTAAAAATGTCCAGGGGCCTTACGGACAACAGCTATTGCGGCACCTAATCCGCTCAGTTGGAAAATCACGCGAACGTGAACCTTATCGCGCCCAGATACGGTTTGCGGTCGCGTGATTTTCCAACTGAGCGGATTAGGTGCCGCAATAGTAGCTGTACGTAAGACCCCTGAATATTTATTAATTTTTATTTTGATGACTTCCTGCCAAATGATGTAGTGTAGGTACCTGTTACAAGAGATAGGTATCAGGTACAAAGTACAATACAATCATTTATTCATACATTTAAACGCCTGATGTTCTGTGTGTGCACCTGTGTGACGCTGCTGGTGCTATTCTTTTCACAATTTCCGCAGGGAAAAATAACAAAAAACGTATATACTTATACTTACATTACAACTAGCGACTCGCCCGCCCGGCTTCGCACGGGTGTAATTTACGTGCGAAGCCAGGGCGGGTCGCTAGTTATATATATATAAACCTTCCGTGAAAATGTATCTAACTGATGGTGAAAACCGCATCAAAATCCGTTGCGTGGTTTAGGAGGAGTTAGCGGCCATACAGACATACAGACAGACAGACGCGGAAAGCGACTTCAATTTATACTATGTAGAGATATATAACATAACAAAGGGAGAAGGAAATGATGCTAATTTACGTGGTTCTTTATTTATTCATCATCATCAGCCAGAAGACGTCCACTGCTGAACATAGGCATCTCCCTTTAACCTCCACACTGAACGAAAGCCTGCCATCTGCATCCACTGGATGCCCGCGACTCTCACAATCGTCGGTCCATCTAGTAGGAGGCCTACCTACGCTGCGTCTTACGGTTCGTGGTCTCCACTCAAGAACCTTTCTTCCCCATCGGTTCTTCGAGCGATGTGGCCTGCCCATTGCCACTTCTAATTTTAACAGCTTTTTTTATTATGTAGAGGAAACTCAAACGAAAAATTTCATTACTTTATCACACTAGCCGTAATTATACGAATAAACTGGTTCGAGCGCCTGTTGATTTGGCAATAACAATAACTTTGTACAAGCGCTCACTAATTTTGAAGTCGGTTTTTTGTAGTTCATGAAAATAAAAAATAAATGTTTATTTACTATAAATATACATACCATACATATTAGAAAAAAACATGAGATAATAATTGATTAGTACATACATTGGAGAGATGGTTTGCGAATTTTGAAGTAGGTAAATTACTACCAGTTTCCTCACTAGGCCATAGCCTGTATCGAGGAATCCTGTTTCCAAAAAGTTTACATTTAATGATCCTATGTCGACATAATGATAATTAGTGACTTTATTTAAATTCATATTGTTTTAGACACCAGCTAAATTACTCAGATCAGACAAACAAGGGACATATCCCTTAGTACAATTATCGCATGTGTTGAAATGACTCAATTTTCTCATAAATTTTTTCACTATACCGCTAACCCGCTGAAGACTTTCTCGTTCTTAATTAGGTAATGTATCTGACCTACCTAATATAGAGCTACGTGAAAAGGGTACACTAAACCGAAAGGGGTTCATACCACCCATTATTAAGTACAGTTATTTTTAATTCTTTATCCTTTATTGCAAAAATCAAAATTAAAATCAAAATATATTTATTGCAATTTGTTGGTAAACTTAGATGTAATACAGAATATAGTCTGTTGTTAAGAGCTCCGAAAACAAACTTGTCTCTAAATGGACATGCAATATTGACACTGGCATTTTCTAATTATAAGCTATTCGTATTGTTAGTGTACAAAGAAAATGTTATCCAGGAAGTTATCCAGGGTGACCCCAATTCCTAAGAGTCGTAATAGAACTACGGTGGAAGAATACCGTCCAATAGCGATTCTAAGCGCGCCCGCTAAAGTTTTCGAGTACATCCTACATAAGGAAATATATAGACAAGTGAAACAACAAATAGGTGAAGAGCAGCACGGTTTCAGACCGGGTCGCTCCGTAAATACGAACTTGTTAGGCTTAGTTGATTATATATCCGATGCCATGGATCGTGGTTCTCAGGTTGACGTCATATATTTTGATTTTCAAAAAGCTTTTGATAAAATTGATAACGATATATTGTTAAAAAAGCTATGTGACCTCGGCTTTTCTCCCAGCCTCCTAAATTTCTTTGCGGACTTTATGAGAGACCGGCGGCAGTATGTTAAGCATGGTATCCACGTTTCGGGACCCTATCACACCAGATCTGGTGTAAGCCAGGGTTCCATCACTGGTCCGTTATTATTTAAAATGATGGTGCACGACCTACCTAAAGTGCTGACTTCTGCCAAATGTCTCTTGTATGCCGACGACCTTAAGCTTTTTCTCGAAATAAAATCTCCCCGTGACTGTCTTACCTTACAAGAGGACATAGATAGAATCTGTGCATGGGGCTCGAAAAACAAAATGACATTTAATGTGACCAAGTGTAATGTAATGACGTTTGACCGCAAAAGAAATCCCATCAATTTTAATTATCATCTTGACAATCTATGTATAAATCGGGTAAATAGCATTAAGGATCTGGGAGTGACATTTGATCGTACCCTGAATTTCCATGATCACATCTGTGATCTCGCTAAAGAGGCCTATCGTCGTCTGGGCTTCGTATTACGAAATGCCAAAGATTTTAAAAATCCGTTAGTTATTAGAACATTGTACAACTCGTTAGTCAGAAGCAAGCTGGAGTCGAGCGCATGTGTCTGGAACCCGCACCACGTCACCTATGTGCGGATGCTTGAAAAGGTTCAAAAAGCTTTCTTAAGATCGCTGTATAAGAAGCTTCACGGTTATTACCCGTTCATGTACCCAACTAAATTCTTGCTCGGCCAGCTCGGCTACAACTCACTAGAAGTGAGAAGGATGTTGGATCAGCTTACTACTTGCTGCAAGGTGCTCAGAGGATCGGTTGACTCCTTGCATCTGCACAATTTATTGTGCACTTTGTTTGTGCCAGATAAACCCGGGGTTCCGGCTAATAGGCGTGGAAAATTGCCCAAGTTTTTCCACGTGGCTCACAGCCGCACCATGGCGCGCTCCATGTCTCCGCTAATTCGCGCCCGCCGCCACTTCAATGCACTCCTTGCTACCAACACTGATTGTGATATTATTGGTGACAGTTGGAAAAATGTAACGAAAGCTTTTTTGACTTATTGTGAAAATTTAACTGATCAATGGGACAGGGGCAAAAAAGCCGATGACTATAATGACAATTTGTATGACATACTAATTTTATGTTGACATATTTTTACAGCAATTTGTTGTATTTATTATATTAGTAATTTTATATTATTATTCCTATTTTAACTAGGAAATCTATTTTAGTTTAACAGTATGTGAGATAAATGTTAGTGGAATTTGTCCGTTTTTATTCTCAATAAATAATTTGAATTGAATTTGAATTTGAATGTCATAGTATAGTAGTTATGTCAAGTTAAATACGTACAATGTCTACTGCACTCAACGACCTATATGTACTACGTACTAGACGTCATGTACTGAATCCTCACTTCAGCAAACGTTGCTGAGCCGTAGTAACCACACCCCAGTCTGACAGTCTTCAGTTGTCTTTTAGGCGTGCATAGGTGTAGAGCGCTAGTTATTTAGTGGAAACCCGGTAAAATACGTACCTCAGCAAGAATTAAAAATCCACATCGCAAGTAACACAATATTATTAGTTGATTTATTTAATAATTAGATAAGAATTTTGTATTATAAGAGAATAACAAATATTATTTTCCGATTGAAACCCAACTTGACATAAACATCAACTTTGACATCAATTATCACAGAATAAGTAATATGCAGAGTATTTAGTCTAAGCCCCGAGTAAAGACCGACCTGTTTATTGGATGAAAAGTATTTTATATCAAATTTAATATGTTAAATTATATATCGCGAAGATGTTGACTGAAAAATTTCAGTCCAGACTATGATTTTTGCTATTACCAACTTAATTTTTGTAGTTGGTATGTATGGGAGCAGCTGTTTGCCAACTACATAGTTAAGTTTGTTAAATAAAAGAAATTAAAATATTTAATGACAAACTTGTCCACGTGATTTTTTTCTCACTTATCTCTACCAGTTGGGATACCTTGGTAGTGATAAGTGTACCATGTGAAATAATGTTCCTTATATAATATGCACAATTCGTAGTATCGGAAGTGAAGTATCTCTGCTTAATTTCCTAATCTTTGAGAGCTCGCGGCAAGCCAGTGTGACCAGGGATAAATTTTTTGAAATTTTTAGTAATTTTTTATGACATTTTGGACATTATTATTTTTATAGGTTTATTAACGAAGGTTGGTAAAAGGTTTGGGCAAAATATTTTTTTTTGGTAGACCGACCGTAGACCGTTAGCGATAATCCCTACGAATACAGATTTCTGTGAATTTCCTGAATATAGTCTGTTATTACTTTATTGATTTTATTTTAAACACAAATTGGGCTGTAGGGTACTTTAGTTTAGCCGCATCCGCCGCCTCAATCAGATATTCCGTGAGTCTGATTGTCTTCTCATGTCCGCTGTGCGACCGGTAGACACATCCATAGACAATTATCTCTATATTTCTGTGTCCACCAGGACCCAGAGCACAGAAAATCTGGGCAAAGAGGATACAAAATCTGGGGTCTTCAAGTTGACGGAGACCCTAGACCGCATCATCCCTTTCTGTTTCATCTGTTATATTGTTTTTTCTCTGTCATTACTATATACATAATTATTTATTATCATACGTTTTGATCTTGTTTTAGGTTATATATTGCTCAAATATAATTAAATATGTCTTGCGTGTTTCGATACTGCAAGAATACATCGAGAAATCTCAGGGAATGCCTAATTAATAATATACATAATCTGTGAGAACACTCGTCAAGCCAGTGTGACCAGTGATAATATTTTATAAGTTTTTGTATTTTTTTTTTTTACTTTATGAACATCATTCATCAAACACAATCGTGAGTGCAAGCCGGTGTTATAATAATTTATCATTCATAAAATTTGAACATCATTATTTTTATTGGTTTATTAACGAAAGTTTTGGTATATTTTGGGTGAAATGACATTTTTATGTTAAGAACGAAAAGAAGCTCTTTAGTGAAGTAACTATTCCGACTCGTTTTCCCTAAGGGCGTCACCGTAAAACATGTCGGAACATGGCTAGGCCATTTGGCGATATAGCTTTATCCGGCTATATTGCTTCTATTTTTGAAGTCGGTTAAAACGTTCTGGTGTTTAGGTTATTTTTTGTGATGATAAGTTTGTATTATTTTTAGTTGTCTAGTTGACTATGGTAGTTTCGTAAAATTTATAACCTGGTCACCCTGCGAATGACAGCGCCGGTCGTCTTGTACACACTTCTTGATATTGAAGAACGTTTCTAGGTACATTATTCTTCTTTGACTGCACTACACTTTCTTCTTCTAAAAACTAAGTTTTAGATTACATTGTGTGAAATACCCTGCGTATAGGGTGTAGCAATGTTTATGTTGTGGCTGGTCACAAATCAGACCACATCAGACATAAAATATTTATATGGGAGCATGGAGCAACCCTGAAATCGCGAAAAAAATATCACCTATTACATACATTTTGTCGAGTGAGAATGATCGTTTTCTATAGAACAGCATATTTTTTTCGCGATTTCGGGGTTGTTTCATAATAATGGGTACCATGGACTCCTGTCGGCTTAGTACACCCGTATTTCCGTGTACCCTTGTATAATGAACCATTGATAAAAGGTGAATAATAAATCTAAAAAAAAATAACTTTAAATTTATAAAACTTTAAAAAATATCTGATATATATATATTTTTTTGTTACTTTGTATAACGAACCATCGTTGTAAGGTTAAATAAAAAATCTGAAATCTATATTTTTTTGTAACCTTGTTTAACGAACCATTGTTATAAGGTGAAATAAAAAATCTTTAAAAATATCTAAAATGTATTATATTTTTTGTAACATGTATAACGGACAATTTTATTAAGGAGAAAAAAAATATCCGAAATCTTTTTTTTTAACTTTGTATTTATAACGAATAAGGTGGATAAAAAATCTAAAAAGAATATGTCTTAAATCTATATTTTTTTGTTACCTTGTATAACGAACCATTGTTCGAACCATTGTTTGTTTGTTGTTGTTGGTTGTGAATAAAATATCTAAAAAAATATCTAAAATCTATATATTTTTGTAACCTTGTATACCACTGTTATAAGGTGAATAAAAATCTAAAATAAATATCTGAAATCTATATTTTTTATAACCTTGTATAACGAACCATTGTTCGAACCATTGTTTGTTTGTTGTTGTTGGTTGTGAATAAAATATCTAAAAAAATATCTAAAATCTATATATTTTTTGTAACCTTGTATACCATTGTTATAAGGTGAATAAAAAATCTAAAATAAATATCTGAAATCTATATTTTTTGTAACATGTATAACAACGATCCATTGATAAAAGGTGAATAAGAAATCTGAATTATATTATACTAGCGATCCGCCCGCCCGGCTTCGCACGGGTGTAATTTACGTGCTAAGCCGGGGCGGGTCGCTAGTTATATATATAAACCTTCAGTGAAAATGTATCTAACTAATGGTGAAAACCGCATGAAAATCCGTTGCGTGGTTTAGGAGGAGTTAGCGGCCATACAGACAGACAGACAGACGCGGAGAGCGACTTCAATTTATACTATGTAGAGATTTTAATAAATGAATTTAGTGACGGTTCTTCACTCGACGAGTGTTCATTTCCCTGATATCCATGTCCATGTGTCCGTAGCCCAACAACTCGTGGGTGTCTTTCGACGTGAAGTTAGCCTTGACGCGGGCCTTGGTGAAGGGGACATTGTCAGGAATGTGCTTCAATGGCACTGTTACATTTTCCATGTGGTAAATGCCCTAAAACATATAATAAATCAAAGATAACATAACCACTTTATCGCGCATGTAGTCAAAATTCCCTTTTGCAAAAAGATGATTTTAAGGGCTGTGGTTTAGGAAATATAACTAGTTCTAGTTTTTAGTTTATATTATAGTCTAAGTTAGGTCTTAAGATTTTGACGACCTGAAATACCTGGCTCCTCAAACATTTTGTCCCAGGTCAATCTAGGCAAAAATAGTTAGCTTCACTGGCTATCCAACGATAGGTCATTTAGTATTTTAAGACTCGTGGGTACATAGTAATTTGAGTTACTAAGTAGCGAGGCGGACCATAAATACCCGATTTTTTGAAGGTCCATAACTTTGGACACAAAGGTCCAATCAAAAATCTGACGTCATAGGCATCATTTTTTCTGGCAGACGAAGACGTTAAACTCAAAAACTCGGCTTTAGGACCTAACCCTAAAAACCCCAAATTGGGTTTGAAATTACGTAACCGGAATTTCAGGTTAAAAATTACAAAAATTTTCTACATAAAAAATTCAGTGGTGTAATAAATAGACTATAATTTTTTTTTGGCTTTCTACTCTCACAATTTCAGGAAATAAATAATATTAAAAAAAAAAGTGTTTATTTAGTTGGTAGGCATAAATAATAATAAAATAGAAACACAGTAAACACACGTGTGTAGAAAATAAAAAGACGCGTCTGATAAGCCCCAATTCGGCTATTTTTGTGCAAAGGATGCCTTTCAAAATATTAAAGCGCAAAAATCCGGAAAATTTTCGTAATTTTTTTCAAAAACCATCGATTATCTCAGAAACGGTACCTATGAGGTCATTTTTGTAAAAAAAAAATGGAAATCGGATGTCAATCCGGACTTTAGTTTATAACATTTCCTGAAACTTGAACTATTATATAGTCGGAGTAACCAGCTTAATCTTACGTGAGTAATTCCCGTGTAATATAAATAAAACATGGCGAAGTTAAATATAAGCTTGGAACATACTGGTTCCAAAGGGCAAGGATGTGGCACGAACTTCGCGAACGATATCCCGAAGAAAATCTCCTTTGAGATCATGTGGCACAGATCTAAGTGCAACTCCACGAACGATCGCTTGTATTGGTTCGACAGGAACTCATAGAAGATGAAATCTATCTGCAACATACAACATACATATACAATACAAATACTTAGGCAAAGAGGTCCCCCGAAGAATCCAACTCGGATACAACAGCGTGCGGGATATTGCGTGACATCTTCTCGTCCAAGATACCACAGTGCCTAGAGACAAGAGTCTTTGACCATTGTGTGTTGCCAGTGATGACATATGGTACTGAGACGTGGTCCTTAACTGTTGGCCTCTTGAAAAAACTCAGAGTCACACAGCGGACAATGGACAGAGCTATGCTTGGGGTTTCTTTGCGCGATAGTATCCGAAATGAAAAATTCGCCAAGGAACCAGAGTCACCGAAATACTAAATAAAGTGGCAATGGGCAGGCCACATCGCTCGAAGAACCGATAACAGATGGGGAAGAAAGATTCTTGAGTGGAGACCACGAACCGGAAGACGCAGTGTAGGTAGGCCTCACATTGGATGGACCGACGACATTGTGAGAGTCACCGGCATCCAGTGGATGCAAAAGGCAGGCTGTCGTTCAATGTGGAGGCTAAAGGGCCTATGTTCAGCAGTGGACGTTTTCTGGCTGATGATGATGATGATGATGAAATATTTTGATGATGATGATGATGACTTACAGTGACGTTGTTGTTGACGGGCCAGATGCTATCCACGTGGAATCCTACATAGTAAAAGGGGTCATCTCGGCTGTACCGCCGGGAGGTCATGTTCACGAATCGTGCGTACTTCGGGTTGAACCAGGTCACTTCAGGATGCTCGGTTATCACGTACCTTATCTAGATACAGGGCATTATGAATTACCTCAAACGAGTTAGTAGCCAAACGTAAAATAAAGAAAAAAATTGTGCGTGGAGTCCCTCGCGCAGAAGAAGTTATACTTCAACAAGGAACTCTAAAATAGGGCAGAAATATCAACAATAAAAAAAATGCTTTTCTCGAGATTCGAACCTAGCTCCTTAGGCTTCTCAATCCATTAGCGACACCATTACTACTACCGGGCCTGCTAGTCGCAGCGCGAAAAAGGAATACGCATTTCGCAACCATACGAGAGAGAAAAATTCCCCCTCCATGGTAGCGTTAAACGTTTAACGCAACCTTGTTGCAAGTCGCATAAAAAGTATTACTTCAATAAGTACATGAGTAACGGCGATAAGGTAGCATCGAAACGGTACGTACATTTCTTTAATTATGAATGACATTGTCTTATGAAACAGCTTTTTTGAACTTACCCTTTCTGCCTCACATATGACTCCTAAAATTGCTAAGCAGATGAGGAGCTCGGAAACCATCATTCTGCAAATATGTAACTACTGTTAACTCAAAGTATCACTTAACATTCATAAATGTGTTACATAATTAGTAGGTATAAGTAATTTTGATTTAAATAAAAATATATTTATCTTAACTTTATATTATTAAAGCGAAAGTAACTCTGTCTCTATGTCTGTCTCTCTGTCTGTTTGTTCGCTTTCACAACTAAACGGCTAAGCCGATCTTGTACCTCTCGATGTATAACCTCATTTTACTTATCCAAATTATATTTTAATATCACTTTAAAAAAACACTTTTATGATATTTTTAGAGGATTCGTTTTGATGTTGCAGTCGGATATGTAAAAAGTGTATTGGCAAAATTTCATAGTATTTTAGAGTGATTATAAAATATTGCAACGTACTATTTTCAGCTATTTAGATAATTCTCTTATTAAATCAAATTGCCCAGTATCTATATATCTAGTATTTAGGTTATTTAATATTTTTTTAAGTGATAGGCCAAATTCTGCTTACACAATTGCAAGGTTATTTAATAAATTACACGTCCAAGTGAACCTATGTATAGAATGAGCTTTGACGAGATGATGCGGCCAAAATGGGGCGATGACAGCTTAGTGTTTGATATTGTTTGTTCCAGCCGCCGTACCACAACTTGTAGGTACAATCCCAATAATGAGCTTAATACTTCCATGTAAGAAAACATCGCAAGAAAACCATAGTATAGTAGGTACAGAATTACACTAATATTATAAATACGAAAGTTTGTGAAGTTTGTATGTTTGTATCTATACTGGCTACGATAGTCATACTAATTATATATATCAAACACTGCTTTTTAGTACCTCTTACTTACGTAGTTAACTTGAGCCTTCAAGTGGCTGTTTTCCAAATAGCTAGAAGACTGCGGTAGTGGTTTCTATATACAAAGATGGTTCCAAAACTTACCGAGTAACTATGCTCATATCCCTTTTGAGTATATTCTCAAAACTACTCGAAAAGGTATTCAACAAAAGGCTAGTCAACTATTTTGAAGCCAATCTGTTGTTGGAAAATCAATTTGATTTTAGGCATAGTCGATCCACTGAACCTGCAGTAATATTACTCATGAACTCAATCTCTTCTGCTGTAGACAAAAATCTGCGCTGCGTCCTAGCGTTTTTCTCTATCTTGCCAAAGCTTTTGACATTGTATCGATAATGATTCTAACAAAAAATAAACTAGAGGCATTTGGCATTCGAAGTATCCCACTGGACAAGCTACTTAACAGATCGTAAAAAGCGTGTTAGAGTTGGGCCAAGCCTTATAGTGACGAGTTTATTGTGAGTTTCGGAGCAAGGCAGCATTCTTGGTCCTACTCTATTCTCAATTTACATGAATTACGTCTTAGAGAGTACAATCCCCGGTGCGGACATTATCTGTTATGCTGATGACACAGCTGCCGTATTTAAAAACAATTCATGGAACAATGGTGCTAAAGTGGCTGAGGACGGGATTAATCAGGTCACGGCATGGCTTCATAGAAATCTTCTAACAAAAAAAACTAAAAAAAAAAACTTTCGTCTAAAAATATACAAATTTATGACAGTTTACAAGTTTAATATCACAACACAAAATATATATTATGAAAGTTCCTAAGGGTGTATTAAGTAAATAACTGACCAAGAGCGTGTCAAGACACGCATAATAAGGCAGCGCTTCGTACGTATTTTCGGAATATCTACCATGAAGCGGTGTCATCTTTTGGTGCCCACTCTGGCATTCTAATAGAAAAATGGGCAGGAGGGAATTAGATCATGCAGAGCCGATGCCCATTCTCTGAAATGTATCCGATAAAAAACCGACAGACCGATGCTCAAACCTCAACTGTATTGCGATCTTTTCCAAGGTACGCGATAGAGAAGAGAAATAAGTAAAGAAAACCGCGTGCGACTCCGTCTCGCTTTCGCAAAGAATGCAGTTGAAACTATAGTCGGAGTAACGAGTTTCCCATGTAATGTAAACAAAATGTGTGAAATCAGATTCCATACAACACCTAAATCTATTTTATTCTACAATTTAAATGAAAATGTAAATTTACTTTCAAAAACCGGACCGATAACATTTCAATATATACTAGTTAATAAATAGATACTACAATAAGTATCTTCGATAAAACGGGAGGAAAAAAAGAAGAAAAAATTTATTAAAAAAACAAAAAAATACAAAAAAAATATATATACTACTGCAATAATTGTAATACTTCTTATGTGTACTTGTATAATAGGGTTTGTATCCACGGATCCCGGTATCGGTTTGAATTAGCCACGGATACCGGCGAGTTGTATCCACCGATACCGGGATCCATTTTTTTCTATATATGTTTATCAAATTATAATATGAAAAATGATTATCGCCGAGAATCTAAAAAATATAGTAAACTGCTAAGCAATATGTTTGGATTGTTTGATCTAACAATGTCTCCGGCATGTGTCGGAGAAGTATAGACGGAAAAAAAAAACAATATCCACAGCACCCACAGAATTCACTTATTAACCTCATCCCCCAATTTATTTCAATATTTGTCATTGTTTAGTTTTTAGTTTGTAATTAATTGATATGGATGTAAATTATTATCACTACACAGTATAAAACAAAGTCGCTGTCGCTGTCTGTCCGTCCCTATGTATGCTTAAATATTTAAAACTACGCAATGGATTTTGAAGCGGTTTCTTTTAATAGTTTGAGTGATTCAAGAGGAAGGTATGTATAAATAGCGACCCGCCCCGGCTTCGCACGTTAATTACGCCCGTGCGAAGCCGGGCGGGCGGGTCGCTAGTTTAGAATAAACCATTTTCATTTCATTAACTATGACTATGATCCCCGCCGTTTTGCTGCTGTAATTAGATAGGTGGATGCCTAAGGCATTGTTGTCCTCATTTATAATATTTTCAGAGTGATTATCAAAAATTGCGCTGCATTTCCCATCGTGCAGATAAGACTTATTAAATTCGGACAATACGTATTCATTTTGTGTTTAGGTTATAGGTGTTATCTTTAAATGATGGGCAATTTATTGTGATTTTTATTCAAACTTTTTTTTGCTTTATAATTGCCAGGTTGTTATATAAATTATATGTCAATGTATCATATTTATTTTGGCGTACGAGAGAGACATAATCCGGCCAAGTGCGATTCGTGCTTGCGTACTGACGGTTCCGTACTGTAAAAAACCCCTCCTCTTTATATTTTTTATATTTTTTATATTTTTATTTATGGTTTTATTAATTGTTTTATATTTGGTTGCCTAAACATTAGCTGCGTATATTAAACCTATATTGGAGTATGACTACTATGTTATTCGTATCTTTAAAATATTACAGTATAACTGCTACTCCCGTTCGTGAAATCTAGAATCGTAAAAGACCTACTAACACCGAATAAGTTACTTTACCTAATGTATGCCTACCTACTCGTGGATTTAATATTTACCTACATGTTTCGTTTTGGCCAGGTGATTGTCTAGTGGAAGAACCCTACTTTGTGATCATAGAACCCAAGTATACGAATAGGTATGAGCTGTGTGACGAGGTCCTAATCTAATATTATGATTAAAATGTTATTAGGTTTACAATATCCGTACTACTGAATAAATTAATGAAGATGTAAGAATGTTGTGGAAAATGACCTAAAACGAAGGTAAGTAGATAATATTAGAAATAGAAGTAAAATAGATTATGTGTATATTAAATGCGGATACTAAGCATATCACTAAGATATTTGTTAAGTGAACTTTTGGTTAATATTTTATGTAACGTAAATGTTAATTGAAACAAACTCGTATGGGGCTAAGGATCGGCGCCCCTCCTCCGCGTCGATCGATTGATTTCGTCATCCTTACTGGTCATCACCTCCCCCATACGAGTATAAATACTCGTTTAAATAGAGAACTCTAATAGTCAAAATTCGGAGTCAGTCTGTGTGTCTAACAAAAGGTGGGACAAGAGGGCATAATCTTTTAGCAACCCCAGCGAACCCCAGCAAAAGGGTCAAATAATGAGTTCCCAAGATTAGGAAATCAAGGTACTCTTTAGGCACACGCCCAACCCTACCTAAACCTGAAACAGAAGATCATCCTGAATAATGTTATCTTATTCTTAAGTGACCGCATAACTTTATCATAATTTGATGATGCAGACCTCGGAATAATTTACCGAATACTGATGAACTAGACAATCAAGTCATACACATTCTTAGTGTAATGAAGTTAATAACTTTTCCCGTTATCTCTTCAAATTGGCCATCTCAAACAGGACCTTCCTTCAAGTGAGATTATATTAATTAGGCCAGTATCACTAAATTCAGTGACATTAGTAAAAGGCGCCCTTTGTTGTTTTTTATAACTAAAGGGGTAACCCAGAGACAATCGCTCCATGTATATTTCAGCTATACTTAGCCTAAGGTTCCTTCTATGGAAGCCATAATAAAGTGTGATATTGAAGTAAGCCCATTATATTGACTTTCAACTCGAAGAGACAAATCAACTTCTTTCGTCATCGTCTCGGTTCTGAGAACTATATTTTCTCTTGATAGAACCTGTATGACCTGGCAGCCCAGCACAATCAGCTCAAAGCAGTTAAATGACTTTAATAATTAGTTACGGAACCTCTTTGTCCATTCGAACCTTTATTTATAAAACAAGTTGACCTTTGCAACTGAATTTACTTTATGTTAATATAAGAAAATAGCAATGACTATCGTCTGTAATTCGATTAGGAACATTTATCCATTCGAACTATAACCTCCTCTTTTTTAGAAGTCGGTTAACAATTACTTTATGCAAGTAAATAATATCAAATAATAAAATGGCTACATTGTCTGCAATTCGATTAGGAACATTTATCCATTCGAACTATAACCTCCTCTTTTTTTAGAAGTCGGTTAACAATTACTTTATGTAAGTAAATAATATCAAATATCAAAATAATTATAAAGCTTACAATTGGTCCTCGCGCCGGCTTCCACAGACATCGCCCCACTCTGCCCGGGACAACTGAAGCAACTCTGAATCCAGTTACGATGGTGACACAATGCATGATGTACCTTCCCGCAGCTCCAGGAAGATCGTCCCATCGCCATAGGAAAAGGAGTATACCCCCGAAGGTGACGAAGGCCAAAACCCACAACGGAGTGAGCACATCGACCCCGGTGGCGTCACAATCCACCGACATATTTAAAACCCACAGGAAAAACGCAACACCACTCGGAGAGTGACTTTACGCCGGAATTTGGTTGCTTTGGAACCACCATTCCTTAAACTGCAGATGTTGTGTTCCCTAAGCCCTCCCTTCGCGATAAAGGTATTGTTTCAAATCCATTCCCCCGCAAAAGCCGGGACAGTGGCACTAGTCTACCACTAGGGGTATGACCACCATCCCAATGGGTGAATACGTCCAAGCGCATACCCAAACTTTTAACGGAAAAAGGATCCGAATCAACACTATAATCCAAAACGAGTTAAATGACTCTATAATCAAATACGGTTCCGTTCCCAGACATGCAACATGAGAATCGAACCGATGCTCACATAAATTCACACTAAATCACTATTTACCCACAAAAAGATCCTAAAACGTATTTAATTCGTTGTGTTCTCTAAGCCCTCTCCTCCTTCAAGTTTTCCCCTCGCGATAAAGGTATTGTTTCAAATCCATTCCCCCGCAAAAGCCGGGACGGTGGCACTAGTCTACCACTAGGGGTATGACCACCATCCCAATGGGTGAATACGTCCAAGCGCATACCCAAACTTTTAACGGAAAAAGGATCCAAACCAACACTATAATCCGAAACGGGTTAAATGACTCTATAATCAAATACGGTTCCGTTCCCAGACATGCAACATGAGAATGGAACCGATGCTCACATAAATTCACACTGAATCACTATTTACCCACAAAAAGATCCTAAAACGTTAAATTATTTCAGAGTTATTTGGTAGTACAATTTGACTGTCGAATAACTCCTTATAAAATTAAAACACGCGTGAATTTAAATCGCGGACATACAAAGGTACTCGAACGACACCGAAATTCGTCGATGCGTAACCATCTACAAATCTAGGCTAGTCCAGGCACTAATATTTTATAAAATAAAATCAATTTTAATTTTAAAACGATTGAGCAAAAATATGAACACAAGTCACTGAATTTACCTATCCAAAGTACTCGTCCGCTCTCGACCGATCCCCGAGAACGAAAGCCTCGCCGCTTGTTTACGCCGCCCTTTTGTTCGCGCACAGAGCCTTCCCTCTCCAACATCAATTTTCCGAGAAATTATCGTATGTTTTAATTTTCTACCTACCTCCAACTTATTAGTTTTCGCACACGTATTGTTTTAGATAACCAATAAAATTACCGGTTGATGTAGGTACTTATTTGCAGTCTAACAAACTAAATCTAGAAAACCCCAGCCAAGCAATTAAGTGTTGAACCATTTGTCTTTAGTGATTTTGTTTATGAGATGAATTTCGCTGATATTTCCGATTAGTTCGATACAAAAGTATTACCTTAGATGTAGAAAATTCCGGGTTTTTATTATTATTATAATATTTAGAACTAATTTATAGTAGTTAAGTTGTTTTAAAGCATTCTTTCTTAACGCCTGACTCAATGCAAACATCGGACAATGTGCATAACTTGCTGTACTGAAGGTTAACTAAAAGAATCCCTGTTCTCCATTTAGCTAGGCATGATGGAGTAAGGATACTATTAATCCTATTTTATTATCATGTAGTTACCAAAATCCTTTATAATATGAGACAGCATTTGATACTCAATCTTTATTTTAATTCCTGACCCTCTTTTCATTGCAAAACTTTGTTTCTATTTTTCCTTGGCTTTTAGATTCGCGTGATTTAGGTATTTGCCATGCACCATGTACAAATTAATAATGTGTTAGAATTTTAAACGAAACATCTATTTATTTAATTATTTATTTATGAACGATGAACTTGGTTCTGTTACATTCGACCCCATTAAATTTAAGAAGATGACCTAAATCGGAGTAAATTTAATAATATTAAATGAGTTCCCAAATAAATAATTCAATAAAGAAATTAAGAATTGAAATTTAACAACCCCAATGATATGTCTAATGTGCAAGATCTTTGTTGTCCATATTCAAGTTTCAACAATAAAATTAAACGTGTAATAGAACTGTTTGTGTATGTGCCCTAATTATTATATGTGTAGTTTGTTTAAACCGGTCATGAAATAATCATCTTAGAAACTCAATCCGACAGCAAACCCGTGTATCATAAAAGAACTTTTTTCGTCCACATAGTATATTGACTTCTACGAGGAACTCGGTTGTGAGTCGAGTCGTTAGAAGAACAGAAAGATTGCTTTCCCCGCCAAATTCAACCTTTCAATCGAGGGGGTTTGCATTCATATCTCCTCGGTCCGCTCTCAACGTCCTGTGAACTACAAAAATCCACCTATGACCTCTCAGGGTCCTATAAGCTCTCGAAACCGAATTAAAAATCTGACTACCTCCGATCGGTGAATGTGAGTGTAGGAAATATTGCGGTTTACCCTTCGCATGAAGGCTGCGTGTGAGTATGAGCTCAATATAAACTCAATGTTTAATATTGACAGGGATAAGCGTCCTCCTGACTTAACCTAGCTCCTAGCTCCCCTTTTATATTGAGCCGGTTGTGTAGTGTTTTGCTAAACTTTGAAATAGACAACTCGCCTCTAGCCTTGGTGTCGCTACAACCCTGAAACCTCTAAACATACTTATAACTCAAAATTTCCAACATCCTTCCACAATTCATTCCTCATTCGTTTATTCTTATTATTCAGATACAGAGCATATCTTTCATTGCTGTTCAATCCATCCCAAGGAAGTATCGACACCTTTAAGAACTATTGGCGACCAAGTTTCTGCACGCCTATCCCTAGGTTCATAATCTCAAATTAAAGCAGTAACATCTATCAAGATCAGATACTACTAACTTAGGAAACACTAAAACCCCCCAGCTACTAATGAACTACAACCCACCAAAATACTAAATATCTAGATAACAGTATCAAAACCCGTTCACGTTCACATTGATATATAAATACTTCGTTCACGTTCATTTTTATGAAGTTCCATCAAATATATAATTTTCCAAATTAAAACTGTTAAATAATTTTTTAATTTAGTAAAATTTTATTGTTATTCATTTTTCGAAGTGATTATTAAATACAAATTACATTTTCCGAATAGTTAAACTATAAATAACCTAAACTTTTAACTACCCTGCATGAATTTATTCCGATTGCTTTTTATCCATCAACATCTATTTATCGCGCCTATGGTTAGATCTATTTAGCCATTCTAAATCCTGCTATTTTACCAACTAATAATAAGTACCGTAGTTAGCTAGCTGTTATGGATTATTTAGAACTGTGAATCGACCCCAAAGTTTTAATTTACAGTTACTTCGCTATCAAATATTTAGAAACAAGAAAGTCAAGTAATTAGATGAAGTAATATCATTAGAATACCTTCTTCTAAAACGCACTACATTTTTTTTTTCATCCAAAAACGTTCTATTAATTTACTACATCCTTCTACTAGTCAAATTAATTGCCGTATCATTTAACAAATTAAATAAGTTTATTTTTACTATATGAGCTATATAATTATTTACGGGATAAGATAAGATAAGATAAGATAAGATAATTTATTCAGATAACGAACACTCCCACAATACCATTGCCTAAAAGCAATAATACCCATGTGGTGCACGCTATGTCTCGTCAAAAACAAAATACAATTCACTCAAATTCATATTAAAAATTGTTTCATATTCAAATTAATATGAAAAACTCAACACATTATATAATTATTAAACAACATAACAAAATTATATGTGTGCAAAATTATACTACTACGTCATAATAATATAACCCTACACACAAATATTTCTTTAGTAAACAACCGCGACAGCTTGAAACAGTGTTTTATTTTTTACTAGTTTAGTTTTTAAAATACCTGGAAATAGAGAGTTTATTATGTGTTCTTTCAATTCTACCTTAAACAACCCGAACCCGTTTTAGTAAGCAATCATAACCCTTTTTCCAATTAAATAAACACCTTAACAATAGTAACAAAGTGAAAGTAAGTATAGTTGAAACTGATAGTTACAAAGCTTAAGAAATAATAATAATTATAAATTAATTGTTTTAAGATTTGACATGCGCGTCGTTTTCCCCCAAAGAATTATAGCACCTAAAAATATGATACACATAATGATCGTGGGTGGCATTTTGTAGGTTTAATTGTTACCCAAATACGTTAGCAACCATAATTTTCATGCCCCAATAACAACGACAAAAATTTACATAAATATAACAAATACTAAATTGTGAGAGTCATATCAGTATTTCACTAGCTACGCCTAAGCACTTCACCAACTGTCTCCGTCTTATACACAGGTGCCTTACTTCCCGCTTACTATGTGAAGTAACTCAACCAACAAAAGATTATATCTGTACCATGTCTAGTTTTAATTAGAAACATTAATAGTTGCGCGTCTTACTTCACAGAACACTAAATTTAAAGCTACCGTCCCTATATTTTTAAACCGGCCTTATTCGTGAAAACCAAACCAGAATTATAATCGTAATTTTTAAACTTTCGCGATTTGAACACATGTTTTAAATGTTTATCGGGACTTATCACGTATTATTACAGAATTATAATATCGGTAACATCTGTCCTGGTGGTAAGATCGAAACAGACGTCACAATTGCCCACCTAAAACTACCCCAATGAACCTTAGTAAAATGTATATGCAACCTTTTCATCAATAATACTACCAAATCCGATAAATTCAAAATTCGAGCCTATTTAAGATAAACCTACACTTTTATTCGCGAAATGTCACATCAAAGTTAATGATTTTATAAATGACACATCATAGAACGGCAGTAAGTCAAACTGCTTACTTTGCAACTATAGACGTGTTCATCGATTAATTAATTAGATTAAAACCATTTTCATTAATTATTGAAATTGTTTCGAGTATTTAGTTTAATTCAAAAATATTTACATAAACAATACCAACGGTATTTTTATGTCACCTTTATTATATCATTACTATTTTTATGTACACTTACTAACCGGGTTAACAAGACACAAAGTGACCAATATATCAACCGACCTATTGTGCAAATAAATTATCTTTGAAATTTCATAGATAAGACTTGGCATAAACTTAACATTTGTAGCAGTAGCATTCCAATGAAGATTTCTTTTCTTCTAAGAAATGCTTGTTCTAGCGTAAAGACATCAACGAGATACCACGTGCCACAATCCCTATTTTAAAACCTATTGAGAACCTACTTAACCCTGATTTGTGACATGCTAACACACAATATTTTTTTTTGGCTATAGTGATAGGTTTTTAGACCTTACTTGTACGAAATTCACAAATTTAACACACTGTTTAATTTTACAACGTCATTTAACATCATTACAATACCCTACTAGAAAGATGTATACAAAGATAAATAGCTACCTGTTAATTTAAGAGTATTTAAGAAATTTACTATAATTTAGATCAATCCGATTGTAACTTTAAATATTGCAGTTCCTAAAACCATTATGACTTTTGATTAGACTAAATATTGCATTATCAGGGTCAAAATTATGTCCTAGTTATAGAATAGTTTAAGATTTTACATTCCCTTTAATTTAACTTATTTGTTCATATTTCTACTAATCATTATATTAAAGTATTTCACACTGTGTGTTCAAGTTTTGTTTTACCTATTACATTTAAATATGCATATTACTATCCAAGTTAACATTTTAGTTCCCTAGTCAGCCCATTTATATTTTCGTAATAATATTTGACATTTATTTGGAGCAAAATTTTCTAAAGTTTCTTACGACCCCGTTTCTTACGACCCCGTTTCTTACGACCCCGTTTCTTATGAGTATTTTTCAACCCCAGTGGAAACCCATAATATAAAACAATATTACACAATAATGGAAACACACGGATTATATACATTAGGTTTTCCCATTTTTACAAATATTTTCAAGCCAGCGTTAGCAATTTTTAGAACAAATTTGGAATCTATGATAAAGGATGTAATATATAAGATTAAATTCACATTTTCTATTATTTTTGAACCCATTTACCTTACCACATGCGTTACCCAACCTATTAACCTACTACGTTAGTACCGAATGTAAGAAATTCTAATGATTTAACCTTGATATTTTTGATGATGGTGATGAATATTTTTGCACAGCTCATACCAATTCTCGTCTCCTTTGCACGAACAACAAATTGTGTTCAAGCGAACTTGAACACTCTTAAATATAATCCCTTTCTAATAACTAATTTAATTCTAAACGACCCCATTTCTTATGACGGTTCTACGCGTTTAAGCAAAACAAATACTATACATAAATTCTAGTGAGAGTATTAAGAAACATCGATCCTGCATTGACCTATATGTACTAATGTAGTTAATCCTAACTGTTATCTACATAAACATCCTATTAGAAATTACCATCGTTGTACGCGTTTTTAATTACAAAGTCACTACAAAGTTAAAATCTTGGCTGATGATGATGATGATGATGATGATAATGATCCTGGTCACTACGGCATACCATATTGTAAAAAACCCCTCCTCTTTATATTTTTTATATTTTTTATATTTTTATTTATGGTTTTATTAATTGTTTTATATTTGGTTGCCTAAACATTAGCTGCGTATATTAAACCTATATTGGAGTATGACTACTATGTTATTCGTATCTTTAAAATATTACAGTATAACTGCTACTCCCGTTCGTGAAATCTAGAATCGTAAAAGACCTACTAACACCGAATAAGTTACTTTACCTAATGTATGCCTACCTACTCGTGGATTTAATATTTACCTACATGTTTCGTTTTGGCCAGGTGATTGTCTAGTGGAAGAACCCTACTTTGTGATCATAGAACCCAAGTATACGAATAGGTATGAGCTGTGTGACGAGGTCCTAATCTAATATTATGATTAAAATGTTATTAGGTTTACAATATCCGTACTACTGAATAAATTAATGAAGATGTAAGAATGTTGTGGAAAATGACCTAAAACGAAGGTAAGTAGATAATATTAGAAATAGAAGTAAAATAGATTATGTGTATATTAAATGCGGATACTAAGCATATCACTAAGATATTTGTTAAGTGAACTTTTGGTTAATATTTTATGTAACGTAAATGTTAATTGAAACAAACTCGTATGGGGCTAAGGATCGGCGCCCCTCCTCCGCGTCGATCGATTGATTTCGTCATCCTTACTGGTCATCACCTCCCCCATACGAGTATAAATACTCGTTTAAATAGAGAACTCTAATAGTCAAAATTCGGAGTCAGTCTGTGTGTCTAACAAAAGGTGGGACAAGAGGGCATAATCTTTTAGCAACCCCAGCGAACCCCAGCAAAAGGGTCAAATAATGAGTTCCCAAGATTAGGAAATCAAGGTACTCTTTAGGCACACGCCCAACCCTACCTAAACCTGAAACAGAAGATCATCCTGAATAATGTTATCTTATTCTTAAGTGACCGCATAACTTTATCATAATTTGATGATGCAGACCTCGGAATAATTTACCGAATACTGATGAACTAGACAATCAAGTCATACACATTCTTAGTGTAATGAAGTTAATAACTTTTCCCGTTATCTCTTCAAATTGGCCATCTCAAACAGGACCTTCCTTCAAGTGAGATTATATTAATTAGGCCAGTATCACTAAATTCAGTGACATTAGTAAAAGGCGCCCTTTGTTGTTTTTTATAACTAAAGGGGTAACCCAGAGACAATCGCTCCATGTATATTTCAGCTATACTTAGCCTAAGGTTCCTTCTATGGAAGCCATAATAAAGTGTGATATTGAAGTAAGCCCATTATATTGACTTTCAACTCGAAGAGACAAATCAACTTCTTTCGTCATCGTCTCGGTTCTGAGAACTATATTTTCTCTTGATAGAACCTGTATGACCTGGCAGCCCAGCACAATCAGCTCAAAGCAGTTAAATGACTTTAATAATTAGTTACGGAACCTCTTTGTCCATTCGAACCTTTATTTATAAAACAAGTTGACCTTTGCAACTGAATTTACTTTATGTTAATATAAGAAAATAGCAATGACTATCGTCTGTAATTCGATTAGGAACATTTATCCATTCGAACTATAACCTCCTCTTTTTTAGAAGTCGGTTAACAATTACTTTATGCAAGTAAATAATATCAAATAATAAAATGGCTACATTGTCTGCAATTCGATTAGGAACATTTATCCATTCGAACTATAACCTCCTCTTTTTTTAGAAGTCGGTTAACAATTACTTTATGTAAGTAAATAATATCAAATATCAAAATAATTATAAAGCTTACAATTGGTCCTCGCGCCGGCTTCCACAGACATCGCCCCACTCTGCCCGGGACAACTGAAGCAACTCTGAATCCAGTTACGATGGTGACACAATGCATGATGTACCTTCCCGCAGCTCCAGGAAGATCGTCCCATCGCCATAGGAAAAGGAGTATACCCCCGAAGGTGACGAAGGCCAAAACCCACAACGGAGTGAGCACATCGACCCCGGTGGCGTCACAATCCACCGACATATTTAAAACCCACAGGAAAAACGCAACACCACTCGGAGAGTGACTTTACGCCGGAATTTGGTTGCTTTGGAACCACCATTCCTTAAACTGCAGATGTTGTGTTCCCTAAGCCCTCCCTTCGCGATAAAGGTATTGTTTCAAATCCATTCCCCCGCAAAAGCCGGGACAGTGGCACTAGTCTACCACTAGGGGTATGACCACCATCCCAATGGGTGAATACGTCCAAGCGCATACCCAAACTTTTAACGGAAAAAGGATCCGAATCAACACTATAATCCAAAACGAGTTAAATGACTCTATAATCAAATACGGTTCCGTTCCCAGACATGCAACATGAGAATCGAACCGATGCTCACATAAATTCACACTAAATCACTATTTACCCACAAAAAGATCCTAAAACGTATTTAATTCGTTGTGTTCTCTAAGCCCTCTCCTCCTTCAAGTTTTCCCCTCGCGATAAAGGTATTGTTTCAAATCCATTCCCCCGCAAAAGCCGGGACGGTGGCACTAGTCTACCACTAGGGGTATGACCACCATCCCAATGGGTGAATACGTCCAAGCGCATACCCAAACTTTTAACGGAAAAAGGATCCAAACCAACACTATAATCCGAAACGGGTTAAATGACTCTATAATCAAATACGGTTCCGTTCCCAGACATGCAACATGAGAATGGAACCGATGCTCACATAAATTCACACTGAATCACTATTTACCCACAAAAAGATCCTAAAACGTTAAATTATTTCAGAGTTATTTGGTAGTACAATTTGACTGTCGAATAACTCCTTATAAAATTAAAACACGCGTGAATTTAAATCGCGGACATACAAAGGTACTCGAACGACACCGAAATTCGTCGATGCGTAACCATCTACAAATCTAGGCTAGTCCAGGCACTAATATTTTATAAAATAAAATCAATTTTAATTTTAAAACGATTGAGCAAAAATATGAACACAAGTCACTGAATTTACCTATCCAAAGTACTCGTCCGCTCTCGACCGATCCCCGAGAACGAAAGCCTCGCCGCTTGTTTACGCCGCCCTTTTGTTCGCGCACAGAGCCTTCCCTCTCCAACATCAATTTTCCGAGAAATTATCGTATGTTTTAATTTTCTACCTACCTCCAACTTATTAGTTTTCGCACACGTATTGTTTTAGATAACCAATAAAATTACCGGTTGATGTAGGTACTTATTTGCAGTCTAACAAACTAAATCTAGAAAACCCCAGCCAAGCAATTAAGTGTTGAACCATTTGTCTTTAGTGATTTTGTTTATGAGATGAATTTCGCTGATATTTCCGATTAGTTCGATACAAAAGTATTACCTTAGATGTAGAAAATTCCGGGTTTTTATTATTATTATAATATTTAGAACTAATTTATAGTAGTTAAGTTGTTTTAAAGCATTCTTTCTTAACGCCTGACTCAATGCAAACATCGGACAATGTGCATAACTTGCTGTACTGAAGGTTAACTAAAAGAATCCCTGTTCTCCATTTAGCTAGGCATGATGGAGTAAGGATACTATTAATCCTATTTTATTATCATGTAGTTACCAAAATCCTTTATAATATGAGACAGCATTTGATACTCAATCTTTATTTTAATTCCTGACCCTCTTTTCATTGCAAAACTTTGTTTCTATTTTTCCTTGGCTTTTAGATTCGCGTGATTTAGGTATTTGCCATGCACCATGTACAAATTAATAATGTGTTAGAATTTTAAACGAAACATCTATTTATTTAATTATTTATTTATGAACGATGAACTTGGTTCTGTTACAGTACCTCTACGAAATACAATGATTATCAATTTGAAAAACCGCTTTCAAAATTTGTAAAATATGGTATTTCGATTCGGTGAAAGAAATGATAAGGTCGTCCAAGTAACTGAATTACCAGTTACAACTTTTTGACTTTACCACATATAACTTTTTATGAGTTTTTTTAGCAATTATTAAGATGATTTATTCGACGTACACAGCATTGAGCACTAGTATGAAGTTAATCTCGCGCTAAACTTGAAGATACGCGATATCTAACTTATTCGGGAACCAAAGAAATTCAACCCCGTAGTCTACCAGCAGGCCTAGCATGGGCTGTGGATAAATTGACTTTCCACCGTTTTTATCCACGCCTAGACGCGACAAAGCTAGAATATGGATACGTTTGTCTTTTTCTCGCGGGATAAAAACGGTGGAAAGACAATAATATGTCCACGGCCCGTGCTAGGCCTGCTGGTAGACCTATCTATCCTTTTTCATCATCATCATCATCATCATCAGCCAGAAGACGCCCACTGCTGAACATAGGCCTCCCTCTTTATCCTCCACGCTGAACGACAGCCTGCCTTTTGAATCCACTGGATGCCCGCGACTCTTACAATGTCGTCGGTCTATCTAGTGGGAGGCCTCCCTACGCTGCGTCTTCCGGTTCGTGGTCTCCTCTCCAGAACCTTTCTTCCCCATTGGTTATCGGTTCTTCGAGTGATGTGGCCTGCCCATTGCCACTTCAACTTGCAAATTTTAACAGCTATGTCTGTGACTGGTTCTTTGGCGAATATCCACGTTTCGGATTTTATCGCGCAAAGAAACTCCGAGCATAGCTCTCTCCATTGCCCGCTGTGTGACTCTTGAGTTTTTCCAAAATCTAATTGGTTCTAATGCTGGTGGTGCTCTCCTAGACACTCCGAGACAGGCAAAGAGCGAGAGTGCACTAGACGATACAGTTGGGTCTCGCTCGGTTGAGTCTTGCCACGCATGGACGCATTTATCGCGCAAAGAAACTCCGAGCATATCTCTCTCCATTGCCCGCTGTGTGACTGAGTTTTTCCAAAAGGCCAACAGTCCTATCCTTTTGTCTAGCTTTTATACCGTTAGCTTAACCGATCTTAATTAAATTTTGCTTGATAATATAGCGTACTTTATAGGGGGTCCCATACAACAACCTTTTTTTTCACGTACTTTTGTATTAGATCTAATGTAAAAACGATAATACTTACAAGCGTCAAACTTGGCATGATTATAGTACACACACTAAAGTATTATAACAAATACTGAAAAATTACCAAGTGCGAGTCGGTGACTAATTTCTGTTCATTACTGGCAATTCCTTACCTGGATGACCTCTTTATAATTTCACCGAATGGAAATGCCATATTTTACTAATTTTGTAGTCGATTTTTTTAATTGATAATTTTTGTATTTTGTTGTGGTACGGAACCCTCAGTGCGCGAGCACGAGTTGCACTTGGCCGGTTTATCTACTTTAATTCAATTCTTATCGATAATTAAATTTTTCGTGCTTTACAGTAGTAAGGGAAGTAGGTAATCTTCACAGCCAAGGTACCAAATCCGCCCCTGACTTTACTATAATTATCCCTTCCTGAACCGAATTGATCTGTAATTGTGTTTCATTGTGGCATTGTGGTAAAGCCAAGACTTACAAAGGTAAAGACACAAAATCCAAATTCTCGGCGAAAATACTTTTCTCAAATGCCTCCGATAACAATTCTAAAGTGGAGGCAAATCTTCAAACATTATTTTGCTTACAATAAAGTCTTCCCTAAGAAAGGGTGGTTGTTTCGGCCAGCAGTGCGGGCAAATCCGGGGATCAAATACTGTCTGGGGATACCCAAATAATACGACGAATGCTTTGAAGTTTTGTTTCGGAAAAAAGTATAGATAGATAGATAGAAACTCTTTATTGTGTACACCAGAAATAAAAATTACAACACGATAGAAAACACTTACGAGCTAGTGCCACAAGTCTAAAAGCGATCTCTTCCAGGCAACCATTGGATGGAAAGAATTTACGTAACAGAATCGCTTTTAATGATACCATTAAATAAATACTACTAAATGATCCATAGTATAATAAATATATAAACACACATAATACAGACGCGACAAGTAAGTACGTACTATACCCCCCTGGAGTACCAAGACAACAAGAAATCAAGAAAATATTTAATGGTGTGTGTCGTATCTGTCGCATTTGAGAACGTTTCTCATTTATAAGAAACTTCGTACCACAGAAAAGAGAAGTAAATAGAACGGAAATGAGAAGGAAAATCTATCGCCAGGCATTATACGTGAACCTTGATTGAACATTCTTATTTTGATCAATGCGTCGAGCTCCGCACCCAAAGAACTTGGAACTTACCTTTTTGGGTTACGTCTCAAAGTTCTTTGTCCGCATCACAGTTGCTAACTGATTTCGAATGACTGACGTTTCGTTTATATGGGTGCAACTGGCTACAACAAATTTCTTACAAAAATGCTTGACAGCCGTTCTAATTTAAAAAAAAAAAACTTTTCTGTGCTTCGTACATTAATACTAAGTGGCACGTAATGGTGGTACTAACCTGAAAGAAGGTAATACTCATAATTAGTAACTACTTTAACTGTGGTCAACCTTTAAATAGCGAAAAAAACAGCTGTTCAATATATTTTGCTGACAGACCATTGGCAGACACAGACATGGATACACATGTTAAACTTATAATACCCCTCTGTTTGCGTCGTGGGTCAAAAAGAACTTTCGTACCGTTTTAATACGGGATTACACTTCAAGCGCTTTGATTCCACATTTATTATGCGAACTGCTAGTCTGTGGAATTCGCTGCCTGAATGGGTGTTCCCCGATGGTTACAATCTGGGTGTCTTCAAATCACGAGTGAATCGGTTCCTTCTAGGCAAGCGTGCTCCAACGTAGACTGCATCATCGCTTAACATCAGGCGTGATGGTGGTCAAACGCAAGGCTATTAATAAATAAAAAATAAAATTATAAATAAATAATAAATTGCACGGACTGGTAAGCGCAGCGTAGGACGTCCACCCACAAGATGGACAGACGACCTAAAAGAGACCGCAGGGAAACGCTGGATGCAGGCCGCTTCCAACCGGCCCTTTTGGAGATCGATGGGGGAGGCCTATGTCCAGCAGTGGACGTCCTGTGGCTGAAATGATGATGATGATGAAATTACACGGAACGGTCATACTAAGCTGAAAGAAGGTAATTATATTCATCATTATTTACTACTTTTACTGTGAGCCTTTAGCTTTCGGCTTTGTGTCCCTAATGACAACAGCCGCCGCAGCGGGTGACTCCATCAGTTGTTCGCGGAGTTTTCATTTGTTATTTTATGCCAAAGGCAGCAAATCTATATTAATACTAGCTGACCCGGCCACGCGTTGCTGTGGCTAAAGTTTTTGTTATATTACATTATAGTAAATAATCTAAGAGGAACAATAAGAGAACATCAGTCACGGAGTCCACTATGCTTTTCCACACAGATGGTATTTGTAAAAAAATATGGTGATCTCCTTATTTGACTTTCTACTACTATAACCCTTTAGTACAATGAAATTATTTACGAACAAAGACGAAAATGTTGATGTTGGTATACAAATTCACTGGATTGAGATTTGAAGGGGAAGTACGTTGAACACAATTAATTAAAATGTTCTTACACTTGATATTAAGCAGAAATCAATAGGTACAAAATAAAAAATTATCAGATTTATTATTTCCATTTAATTTTATAACAAATATAAGTATAATACAGTAAATAACACGTGACGCTTAAACTCATGAATGAGGTAGGCAAGGCAGACAGTCTTAAACTTTTAAACATTAATATATATTTTTTTGAATTATAAATACTTTCAATTTCAATTTAATTTAACACCAATCGGTGCACAATGTTTTTGGTTAACCTGTCTTTAGCTAACACAAATAGATTCGACGGTTTCCCAACACGTGAACACGCAACATATAGTTGCCCATGAGAAAAACATGGATTTTCCAAATCTATACTACACATATTTAAATTATAGAGTTTAAATAAGAATTGAAATACTAATTTAATCGTTTAAATATAAGAAAAAAAAATCTGAAAAACTTGTTATCATAGCACTTGGTATCATAGTTATCATATTTTTTAATAGAGGTTAAATAAAAACAATAAAAAAAAAATTGTACAACTATTGAAAAAGTGTAGGAAATTGTGTATCATTTTTGCATTGACATTTTAATTAAATTTTATAATTATGTGATAATACTTACATACATATATTCAAATTAAATTATAAAGTTTTGATCAATGAAGCACAAATAAGTAAAAAACAGGATTAATTTCACTGTATTATCTTCATTATAATATGAATTCAATTTACACTTCAGTCTAAGTAACACGTGGCCGGCTATGCTAACACCAAAAATTTAAAAAGTGGAAATAATTGAATTATACGGTATTTCGTTCACTACAAAATAAATTTAATTAATTTTATAGCGTCAACAACACGTGGTAATTATGCTGTTAAAATGTAGCTTATATGACACGTTCGTAGATTTACCATAGCAGCGCCATCTATTGATTACTTACTCAACCCAGTCGAAAGGTATCGACATCTGTTAGAATCATTTGGAGTTAACAGATAATTGTGACAAATAATTAGTAATAAATTAAAATTGCGACTATAATTTGAGATTTAAACTATCCTATCTCTCAAGTTGGATCGAACTGCACATGGTGTGCGAATTTTATTATAATCAGTTAAGTGGTTTAGGAGTCCATTGAGGACAAACATTGTGACACGAGATTTATATATATTAAGATAATAATAATATATTAAGATAAAAGAAAGTCGTGTTAGTTACACTATTTATAACTCAAGAACGGCTTAATCGATTTGGCTGAAAATTTGTGGTGAGGTAGGTTAGAACCAGGAGACGGACATAAAATACTTTTCATCATCATCACCATTTTTCATCATTACACGGGTTAAACCGCGGGGCGCAGCTAGTATATATTAAAACTTATGCCCGTGTGAAGCCGGGGCGAATCGCTAGTAATATACAGGGCCTATATATATAATATATAACTGAAATCCCTGAAACCCTGAAATTGTGAAAAAAATATCAGCTGTTCTATAGAAAACGGTAATTGACACTCGACAAAATGTATGGAACAGCAGATTTTTTTTTTCCGCGATTTCAGGGCTGGTCCCATAGTAAAAGTTGTTCATAATGATGAGTACAGTTACCTTCTTTTGGCTTCTAGAGTGTTCCCCTTACACCTCGTATATTTTTAAATACATATTTAAATATATGTGTTAACACCCAGATGTAGAACAAACACAAATGTTTATCACATGAATATTTGTCTTAGGTGGGAATCGAATCCACACCCACAAGCGCTGAAGGCAGGTTCACTACCAACTGGACCAACGGGGCAATAGCGAATAACAACGAATACGTAATAACGAATTAACTCATAATTATCAAGAACCAGTCGTTCAGAAACATCAAAGCTTGTGAACTCTCGTCAAAAGCTCTCAGACTAAATTAACGCTAATACACGTATTTGGTATTCATGAAAGCAATACATTTAGCTACATTGTGTCGAATATTTTCGCTTTCCTGGTACTCCTGCCTAAATACCAACATATAAGCCGGTTGCATCACAACGCCTTAAGGCCTGTTCAGACCTAAGCGAAATTCGCTACCGCTGTAGGTAGCGATAAATACCGCACGCTATTCCGCCTATGTTTGTATGAAATACCCGAGCGAGATCCGCGCGATATTTTCCTCTACCCACAGCGGTAGTGAATAACGCTCAGGGGCCTTACGGGCAACAGCTAATTGCGGCACCTAATCCGCTCAGTTGGAAAATCACGCGAACGTGAACCTTATCGCGCCCAGATACGGTTTGCGGTAGCGTGATTTCCCAACTGAGCGGATTGGGTGCCGCAATTAGCTGTTGTCCGTAAGGCCCCAGGTCTGAATAGGCCTTTATTTAGTACAAGGTAAATTACGGCAGCGAGTAAATAACCATATACCCATAATAGAAGAGATATTTTGTTAGATTTTACGACTATGTTACGTGCTACGTACTATACAAAATTCGTAGACGTTCTACGAATTTCGTAGCACTATTATTTAGTAACATGTATTTTTATACGTGGTAGCCCATTTGGGAGACCGCTAGACTTGAAAGCGTGACGTCGCGGGTTGAAACCCCGGGCCCGTACCAATGAGCTCTTTGGAGCTTATGTACGGATTTTCAAACCACTAGTATTTCGGTGAAGGAAAACATCGTGAGGAAACCTGCATACGTACGGAGAATTCAATGGTGTATGTGAATCCATCCACCAACCCGCAATGGGCCAGCGTGGTGGATATGGCCCAATCTCCCTTTCGGGGGTAGGCTAAAAGTCCAGCAGTGGACTGTTAAAAGGCTGATTATGATGACACATTACAAGCTTTTATTTATCTTTCCTCGTTAGTTTGGGTACAGAATACATTACAAAGTTCAAAGGCAACATCATTAAAAAAGTAACAATTGAATTGAGAACCTAGGTTTTGGAGTTGGCTAGAAAATATTATAAATTTCTCCAGTGGCGGTGCTTCACCCGGAGCGTGTTGATTTCCTTGACCTCTGCGTCGATATGTATGCAGCCCAACCACTCTTGGGTTTCTGAGGACGTGTAGTTCAACATGACACGGCCCTTGGAGTAGGGAATGTTTTCAGGAATGTTCGTCAATGGCACTGTCATGTTTACTATGTGATAAAGGCCCTAAAAATACGGTAAAAACTTTAAAATACATAGTGGCGTTGATTCTGATGTAACTAAACTAAATTTGACAGCTCTAAAATTGATGCCATCCTTCTCTCACATATTAAAATTAAAAGAGAGGCAGATAATTTTAGTCCTGTCAGATTAGTTTAGTTTAGTATGTGGTATGACAGAATCAACTACTGTATACATTTAATAATTATCAATAAAAAAACGACTCCAGAATGAGTTTATATTATGCAGTTTCGAGAAAAGAGCAAAAACAAATAGGACTAGGACTAGGCGTGACTGGGACGTGGGACGTGATTTAGGAAATTTTTTATTAAATATAACATCTTTTGTGCATGAAAATGCACAAAAATTCTCATGTTGTATGCAAATAAATAATCTCTATCTTTATCTTTACAAAAATACGTTTATAAAACGCTTATTGCATGGTGACTTTATTATTATTTCTTATTTAATCCACCGTAATATTGCATATTTTGTAAAATTTCAACTGGCTAACTATTACGGTTCCAAAGCTGATACAGGCCGTTATAAGGTAGGACGAATGAACAGATAGACAGACATCGTAGGGTTAGTCCATTTTACGCTCTTTGGATACCAAACTCTAAAAACAAAACTACTGAACCGATTTTGATGATTTATATGGGACCAATCTGAAAGTATATCCTTTAATTTTTTTATAAATGACATAGTTACAAACATTAAAAAAAACAACCAAATCGGGAAACCCCTTCTTTTTTGAAGACGGTTAAAAATACAAACTCCTTGGTTGGTTTACTAGGTACTTAACTTCTGAAGATTCTACCTACTTATAAGTTATCTTGGATTAGGAATAATTACGAAACATTTTTTGTTTATCCCAGAAAGAAGCAGTGTCGTGTTGACCAAACAACGTATCATAGCGATGTTAGTACAGTGGTTAGTGCGTTTGAATTCACAACCGCAGGGTGTGGGTTTAAATCCTAAGAACGAACTTGAGCGTTTCAAAAAGGCTGTCTACAACTTCGACCAAAATAAAATGAATGGACGTGCCATAACTATTGAACTTATTCATTAAAAACGAGCCAAAACCGTCGGACATATACTTCAACACCTAATTATAACCATGTACAGTACCCTACATTTGTTACAAAAATTGATAGCGGTTTTTGTTGTGTATTTACACTTCGGGAAAGCACACGAAGGCATCATTTTGTCAGATGTTTCGTTATCATGTAACAATAGTCACGTGTTGCACTTCCTACGGCTAGAGACCAACTGAAACGAAGTGAGCGCCGTCGCTCATTTTGTAATCTTCAAAAATGAGCTTTTTCTGGGCCCGTCCATTCATTTTATATTGGTCGAAGGTCTACAACTACCTCTCCGGGCTCGCTAAACACCGTCAACACCGCTAGTGTTGCAGACGGTAGTTTCTGCTTACCAACAGGCCAAAGATAGTATAGCGGACCGCGTGATTATTTACCGCTCTTTTTATAAAAATAATAATAAAAGCTTCCAGTGAATAAAACGTATCTTCTAACTGGGCGTGCTTCTTCGTCAACATCGTCGCATGGTAACAGGTGAGTTGGTGGTCAATCGCAGGCAGGCGCAGTAAACAAAAATACAATTATAAATATTATAAAGACAGAGGTATTCTTTTAGAGGAAGTTCTCTTCCTTTATAGAGGAGGCTTTAAGCCATTCTAACGCCACAAACTTACCTAGTTGGGTAATAATTATACCATATGCAATGAATAAATACATTTATTTAAGAAATTGATGATTTGTCAGGATATGATTGATGGGGCTGACATAGACATGTTGTCTAAAAGCCCTCAAAAACTAAAACTAAAAGATAAAAAAGAGGTTTAAAACATACTGCTTCGTAAGGGCAAGGGTGTGGGAAGAACTGCGCAAACGATATTCCCAAGAAGATGTCCTTTTTTATCAGATCGCAGAACTCAAAGTGCAGCTGCGGGAACGAGAGCTTGTATTGGTTCGACAGGTACTCGTAGAAATATATATCTATCTGGAACATATAAAATAAATATTGGGAACAATAAGATTTTCCGTTCAGCAGTTCCAGAGATTACCTCTTACAAATTAGGAAATTTACAAACTTTATCTTCACAATAATATAAAATAATAATCACTACAAGTGATTATTATTCGTCGACATCACCATCCCACATTACGAGAACCTCGTGAAGGCCGAGAAGGACAAACTCAGCAAGTACCTTGACTTGGCTCACGAGGTTACCATGTGGGATGTTGATTCGACGATCATTGTCCCGATAGTCGTTACGGGGAACGGCCTTATAGCGAAGAGCCTCGACCAACACCTTAAGAGGCTCTCGCTAGATGGTTGGGTCAAGGGTCAGATGCAGAACGCGGTAATCACGGACACGGCTGTCCCACGTATCGTCACGAGGTCCCTCACTCTGCAGCCCTAACCACCGATAGGGCCCTGCCCCGCTGCCGGCGGCACTCTAGGTATATATATGTCATTTTATTCCGTCAAATTACAAGATATCGAAACAAACATTTCTTTGTTTGTAATGTTACGATAGACACCATGATTTCAATAGTAAAATACCATGACATGATTTTGTTACTTTTTGGAAATTCACACTCATTGATTTTATATCTTCAATAATGTGAAAATGTGCGAGAGAGAAAGCTGCAGAGGGTATACAGGACCCTTAACTTTAAAAACAAAGATATATGATGTGAATGATGTTCAAACACCACTATGAACCACCACTATGTTTTGAATAACATCAATAATTATCATTTCCTTCGTTTGAGGCTTTCCGCCAGTTCCGCTGCTGCACCAGCCGCTCTATATCTGTTTTTAGATATTTAAGAATTTGTGACATATAATTTATTTTATTTTGAAATTTTTAACTGTAATGAATTGATGTTACTGGCTTAATGCCGTTACAATAAATAAATACATAATAAATAAAAACATATTATTTAACTTATTTAGGAAAATTGCTCCGACAATTATTTACGTAGCTATTGATTGCTATAAATTAGCTTTTTACTTTTCTATCATAGCATTGTTTTTTTGACACTAACAGCTGATGATGATGACTTACAGTGACATTGTTGTGGACGGGCCAGAGGCTTTCTGCGTGCAATCCTACATAGTAGAAGGGGTCATCTCGGCTGTACCGCCGGGAAGTTATATTTACGTTTCGTAGGTACTTCGGGTTGTACCACGTCACTTTAGGCCGCTCGATCGCCACGTACCTCATCTGCAAACATTAGGAATTACCATCAAGTGAGTTGGTTGGTTGATGGTTGTAGGTGGTTGATTGGTGGTATGATAGTGGTTGATTGGTGGTTGGTGAGAGAGGCCCATGTCCAGCAGTGGACTAGTATAGGCTGAAGATGATTGTGATGATGCGTTGGGGCAAAACGTAAACAAGCCAAGTACGTAGTACATATACTGGGCTACGCGAAAGAGCTAACCCAAAAAAAAAAAAACGATCTGACGATTATCTTGTTTAGGAGATGGCAGGATAATTCGTACAATAGTTAGCAATAAAAGAAATAAAAATAAATGATTACATTCTAAGTTGAAGTAAACCCACACACATACACACATACACACACACACACACACACACACGCACGCACGCATGCACACAATATGATTTTCAAAAAAATACTGAAACATGTTTTTCGTGCTCAATTATTTGAGCCAAGTTGCTATTGCAACAACATTGATTATAAAGTTATATGATTATTTACGGGAAATTTACCGTGGTAAGGTTCGCCAGTGCGTGGAATCCAGTATTAGGTTGCCTTAAAAATAAAAGCTCGCGTTCAACATGTGTTCAAAATACTATACGTAGTGATACAGTGAGTGTGTTTTGTCGGGACTTAGGTTCGAGTTCGAGTTCCAGTGATAACCGTAGCAAAAGACTAAGAAAGAGGGTAGATCGTTATGTCTGCACCTAACTTTTTATTCATTCATTCTTCAGTCTTCCCGTGAACATGGTGCATGTAACTGCGCCGAAATATCGGGAGCTCATTCCACAACCTTAACACGGTAAATATCCCGTAAATAATCATACATATATCATATAAATAGAACAACCGTGATAGTTTAAAACAGTGTTTTAACATTTATTATCACACTATTTCACCCCTTTGAGGGATGATATTCTGAAATTTCTGAAACAGGTGTTTAATATTTTCTAGATGCGCCGCAGCACATCATTTTTACAGGAGCCATTGTCGCAGATGCTGGAGCCAAGGTAGATAAAGTCGTCAACCGTCTGATTAAATTCGCTATCTTTACGTGATCTGCAGTGCAAGTACCGTTCTTTATCGATCGTCAAATTCGATAAAATGCCATAGAATCGATCATAGCGAGTACTGATCAAATGGCATTGTATCGAATTTGACGATCTCAACTGTCAAATTGACGATTGATAAAAGAACGGTACTTGCACTGCTGCTTAGATGAACCTTAAATGCACCAGATTATTAAACTTACCCTATGTGCTTCACAAACGGCTCTTAAAATTGCTAAACCGATGAGGAGCTTGAAAACCACCATTCTGCAAATATGCAAAGTGTAACTTAACATTCAAAAGTGTGTTAGGTGCATGTAAATACAAATATGTAGTAGGCTAATTTTGACATATAAATATTTATTACTATTATAAAACTTTACTTCAACTTTATTTCATTCACGGGTCTAGCCCGGACATTTTAAAAACATTGGTCGCCAAAGCGTTGGCCTTTGACCAAGAGGCCCTGTTGAATACAACTAAGCCTCCGTTGTGTGTAGGCCCATCTGTCCTATTTTTTTTACGCGAATAAGTCCGTGTTTGACCACCAAATTTTACCTTTCCTATATCCTACCTTTTAACGGCTGTATCATCCGAACCGTAATAGATACCCAGTTGAAATTTTCTCAGAATAAGTAATGATACGGTGGATTAACCAAAAAAATAACGAAAGGGTGTGAGTACCATACAAATTAATTATTATTAATATTTTAACGTCACTAGCGTAAAAGCGTGGCGTCATAGAACCCTCAGGGCGCGAGCCCGACTTGCACTTAGTGGGTTTATTTTAATTATGTTATTTGGAAGCGATATACATAATAATATAAATACTATTAAAAACAGATTCCTGGTGCACTGTCTTTACGGTAACCAGCGCACTGAATTATAAATATCGATGTTTCTTTTAACACGTTTCGATGGCACTGCTAGTTTTGGTCCCCTTGAATTACTTTTATTTATTTATTATTATACATATTGTTATTTTTACTATATACGTATAAATACAAAAGTATACCTCATTTTACTTATCCAAATTGTATTTTAATATCAATTAAAGAAACACTGAAAAATATAAAGAATTTCTTTTCGTCGTTTTTTTTTTGTATTTCGTTATGTTGTTGTATGTTGTTGAGTTCGATACATAAGTGTAAATATATGTAGAAAGCGCATTGGCCTCATTTTATAAAATTCCAGACCAATTACAAAAAATTGCGACTTATTTTCAGCCATATTGTAATTTTTCTTATTAAATCAAATTGACCATCAGTATCCAATATGCATTAAGGTTAATGTAATTTTTTTAATGGCAGGTTAAAAACATTGTGTAAACGCTTTTTTAGGTAATGCCACAGGTAAGATTTTTTTTATTTTATTAGAACGGCTGTCAAGGCATTTTGGTAAGAAATTAGTTGTAGCATTTGTAGCTAGTTGCACCCACCATGATACCTACTACCCAAATATCATGGCACCCACATAAACGAAACGTCTGTCATTCGAAGTCAGTTAGCAACTGTGATGCGGACAAAGAACTTTGAGACCTAACCCAAAAAGGTAAGGTCCGTGAGGGGGAGTTCTTTGGATGCGGATTGCGGAGTTCGACGCTTTGATATAAATAGGAATGTTCAATCAAGGCTCTGTCATAATGCCTGGCGACAGATTTTCCTTCTCATTTCCGTTCTATTTACTTGTCTTTTCTATGGGTAATGCAGCGATTCGTACCGCTATGTGTAACTTATATTGCAGGTTTATTTAATAAATTACATGTCAAAGTGAACATGTGTTTGAAAAATGAAAAAAAAAAGTATATTGATGAATAATCAAAGAACATCTAGAGCTGCTCAACAATCGTAGAGACGTTGGGTTTGTAGATATCTTTTATCGCATTTACAACGGGGAGTGTTCTGAGGAACTGTTTGATCTGATGCCGGCGTCGCGGTTTTAACATCGCACCAGCTGCCACCGCCTGAAAGCTCAGCTAGTGTTATTTTGTAATTACCTGTTTTTTAAAGTTTGATGAAACGTTTATTATGTATAATGTATTGTATAGAACATCGATCTAAATGTGTATAGAAAATGAATGTTACATCAAAAGTTTGTATTTCATTTGTAAATATATGTTTATTTATTTGATCATGTATTACTTACCCATTTACTACTATTTCGTGAAAATCTTTCGTGTATGTCAAACAATGGTCGAATTTTGGAAATTTTATTCAAATCTGTTAAGTTATTACGAAGCTAGTACATTATAGTTATCCTACAGGAACTGTACGCCAGGATCTGATGACAGAAATTTCTCAATCGCCTCACAGACTTGAAAAAGATTTATTCCCCAGAGATACACTTTTCCCGTAGAGACACTTTTAATAAAACTACGCTTTTATTCCTGTAAGATACACTTTTTTAAAATCCCACTAATTGTTCCTCATAGGTACACTTTTCGGTACTATTGTGCACACAATTTAATTATTCTCCAGATATACCTACACATTCCACGTAGATAGCTAATGATATTAAATAATCGTCATTTATGAAGATCAAGAATAGTATTTTCACCAAATCCAAGTACCAGGAATGCATAAACCATGAAGAGCTTTCCCCTTCGCGATCCATAATAACACTTTTTGTGAATCTAGAGTGAAATACCTCTGCATCGTTTCTGTTATCCTGGTCCCTACCAACGTAAACCATCATTATCATTAGTCTACTCTTATCAGACGGACTTGAGCCACTCTCTCAGGGTAGATGTGGGCGTTGACAGATGTCATTGTGACAGAAGTCAGTGTCATCATCACCAAGGGATCTTTGATCACCTGCACCTAGGTGACCATAGTTGTTTTAGTATCTTTTGATCACCCAAGAATATAAATAAAAAATGGTTCGAATTAGAAATTTCATCATCATCATCATCATAATAATTTCATCCTATCATGTTCCCACTGCTGGGACACAGGGCTTCTCTAAAAGAGAGGATAGGCCCTAACTCACCATCATCATCATTCGCAAAGTATCCCAAATTTAGAATAGAAACTTCATAATTTCAACTTATCTTTCCCACTGCTGGGACACAGGCCTTCTCTCAGGGAGAGGGTGGGCCCTAATCCACCATCATCATCATCATTAGCTTACTAGATGTGGGCGTTGACAGATGTCAGTGTCATCATCATCATCATTACCCTACGCTTATCAGACCACTGCTGCTGGATTCGGGTATCTCTCCATATGCTGACGAGGGCGTTGACACATGTCAGTGTGACAGCTGTCAATCTTTGTTGAACGATATCTCGGAAACTATCAATCCTGCAGTGCAAGTACCGTTCTTTATCGAAGTCAAATTCGATAAAAATGCCACAGAATCGATCATAGCAAGTACTGATCAAATGGCATTTTATCGAATTAGACGATCTCAACAGACACGATCTCACACTGACAGATTCTGTCAACGCCCTCGTCAGCATATGGAGAGATACCCGAATCCAGCAGCAGTGGTCTGATAAGCGCAACTTTGACCTTCTTTTTTAACCCTCGGATACCGGTATTAGTAATTTTTAAACTTTCGCGATTTGAACACATGTACCGGTATTAGCGGGTAAAATGAAAATGTATTGTTTTGAAGGAAACGGATCCCCGTATCGGTGGATACAACTCGCCGGTATCCGTGGCTAATCAAACCGATACCGGGATCCGTGGATACAAACAAAGGACTTTGGAATATTCGCACTCCAAGGGGTTGGAGTGCGAATATTCCAAAATCCTTTCTTGGTGTGCGCTTACAATCTTTTTTTTAAACATTTGCTTCACTCACTATAATTATATCCTTATACAAAATATGTAACATAACGGTTGAGGTTTTATAATTTCTAAATTGTATGAGCTTTGTTTTTTAATATTAACTGTTAAATTTAATTATTCTAGTTCTTCGGTTATTTTTCTAACGTGTTAGTTATCTCTTTTTCATATTCTAATGGGTATATTTATTTTGTGGTAGGTATGTAGTATGTAACATCGTCTGAAACATAACACAAATGTTTCGTCACAAGATGTATGTCATGTATGCTATTTACGTAGACGAGAAAGAGCAGCGGTCCAAGGATACTGCCTTGAGGAACACCAAGTGTTTTTTCTTATTTTGACAGCACTTTTTCAATGGTTTTCATTTTAGGGTTATAAAAATCTATACTAGTTGATACTAGTGGACTGACTTCTATTTGACAAGTAACTTTTTGATTAGTTCTAAAGCGGAGGGACAAACTTAGCAAAGTCATTTTGTTTTTGCATGACGAAAAGCGGCTTCCCTGAGATCAACCACCCACGTTATAGTCCAGACTGGCCTCTTGTGACTATTTCTGTTCAAAAATTTAAAGAAGCATTTGAAAGGGCGCCGGTTTTCATCGGACGAAGAGATAAAGAATGCGAGAAATTACTATTTATACGAAACAAAACTAAAAAATATATTTTAACGGTATAATGTCACTTATTGTCAAATGTCATAAATGTATTTCAGTTGCAGGGGACTACTTGGGGACTACATAGAAAAATAAAAAATAATCATCCATCCACGTATTATATTTCATAGTTAGGTAGATTACTTTCAGCCACCCTCATAATAAATAGTTACCTACCTATAAAGACACATAATATATTGTATTTAAGTGCATTCAATTTAATCTACGGGAAATTATCATGGGAATAATTCTATTTTATACACAACTAGCGACCCGCCCGCCCGGCTTCGCACGGGTGTAATTTACGTGCGAAGCCGGGGCGGGTCGTTAGTTATATATATAAACTTTCCTTGAAAATGTATCTAACTGATGGTGAAAACCGCATCAAAATCCGTTGCGTGGTTTAGGAGGAGTTAGCGGCCATACAATACAATACAATGACTCTTTATTAAAATACCACAAAACAAGAATAACATAAACATTACAATAAAAATATTATCTAGGCTACAGCCATACAGACAGACAGACAGACGCGGAAAGCGACTTCAATTTATACTATGTAGAGATAGAGATAGAGATAGTACCGAAAAGTGCACCTAAAAGGAAAAACTGGTAAGATTTATTAATATATATCTTACAGGAATAAAAGCGTAGTTTTATGTTAAAAGCGTCTCTATGTGGAAAGTGAATCGGTTTCTTTTAGGCAAGAGTGCTCCATCGTAGACCACATCATCGCTTAACATCAGGCGAGTCGGCGGCCAAACGCGTCTTATTTATAATTTTTAAAAAAGTGTAGATCTGGCGAATAAATCTTAATCCCAAAAGAAAAAGAAAAAAATTTTTTTTGTAAACCGACACCAACTTCAAGACTATATATAACATGTACAAACTTAAACTAAAAATTTGAATATAAATGTAATATTTTAAATACTTCAAAGCAAAGAGCATTAAAGGAAAACCAACGAACCAAAAAATACCAAATTATTGATACTGTAAACGGGATGACTAAAGACACAGTAAAGATGTCATATTATACTACGTATAGCCAGATGGACTGTTCAATGAAACCGCTGCGTTCATTTGTGATGCACATCTTTGTTCGAGTGCCATTTTCGATACATTTCTGCGCATGCGCGCTGGAATACCAGTAATACCAGTGCATAGAGAATACCGCAAAAATTTGATGAAAAAAATTAACGGAGTAAATGAACTTGCAAAATACAGGTCTAAAATGACAATACCTCCTTAATTGTTTTTGTATTAAGTAATGGGAAAATTCAATAATTAATGGAGTTGGTGATTAATGTTACTTTGTTAATATTAATGATAATAACTTGTTTTTCTTTAGAAGTATTTCGTCAAGAAAAGTGGCTATAAATAAGAGAATTTTAATGAACGCAAAAGTTGTGTCATACAAAAAAGTGGAAATATTAAGATCTTTGTTGTATCTGTATGAAGTTGCGTGTAAATAGTTTTAACATAAGGTTAGATGTAACTTCTTTGATTATTTGATTTGTGGCTGAGGTTTCGCTGCCATTTTCAGTGGGTAATTAATGGACATACTACTTATCACAATTATAATAATGTTTTATTAAAAAGACGATTAAATAGTTGATAGTGATGAAACAATATAATAGTGTTAAAAACGTTAAAAACATGGGTATATACGGTTTAAGATTTTTATTTCCTCATAAGAATTTACAAATTCACTTATTGAGAAAACACAGTATAAATAGGTAAGTTAGCGCCATTGGGCGTAGTTCACAGACAAAATTATGCAAACAATACATATAAACAAATTAACAAAACAATAAAAATTCAAAAGTCAAACTTAGAGGGTAGATTTACAAAGTTTAGAAGTATGTCTATGCATGCAAGCGGCCCGTACCGTTCATTGTTTATTATGGCCCATAGTACGAAAAAGAGCGTTTTTGTATGATATTATTATAGGTAAGTAGATATGATTATATTAAAGAAATATCCTTTAAAATGTGGACTTTTAACAATTTTTTAAATTTGTTTAGCGATTTTATTTCTTTTATGTCTTTCGGCAATGTGTTGTAAAGTTGTGCCCCTTCATACATTATATTATTTTTACCATAATTAGTTTTAGGGGTTCTTAAACAGATGTTATTTGCTTGTCTGGTTAGACGTTTTTGAACTTGTATCTTTTTTGTAAAGATTATTTGCGAATGTATGTCTTTAGTTAAAATTTTCCTAACCAGAATACAAGTATTGTACTTATATATTTGAGATAGATTCATAAGTTTCGTTTCTTATATTTTCAATGTGCGGTTTCCATGTAAGCTGATTGTCAAGAATTAGACCTAAGTATTTTTCCTTGTTAATTTTATTTATTGTTTTACCATTGATATTCAAAGTTTTGTAAATACCAATTCTTTTATTTTTAGCAGCAAATAGTATGTAATTTGTTTATATAAATTTCATGCCCTTGGCAACACCAAACAGTTTTGAAATGGCGTTGTTATATTTTCGTTACATATAATTTTGCGAAGAAATACAGCAAGTAAATGAATGCTGACTTTTGTGATGTGATGTTCGTAGACTTATCTTTTTTGTGGATGTAATTCTTACATGAATTCAAGACACAACTGGTGTTTTTTTTTTTAAATTAAATTTCACACGTTTTGATATCGGAGGCTCCTTGACGTGTGACGGGACGATCGAGCGACTTAGATAATATTATCTAGCTTTTTTTGGTATCATTATTTTGACAATGCGTTACTAGGAATCTTATGGGGATCACATATAAAACACTCAGAGTGACGACTACTTCATTTATTCAGCAATCGGAATAAACCACTGAGATTTATTCCATAAGCTCTTTGGAATGAACAGAGAGATAGTTGGCTGGCAGGCTGGCTTATATACACTCCCCTCAAAGCATAGATTCAGTAACGCCTCAAAGGCTTGGCGAGCTTGTCAGTGGCTTGGCGTGAGGGGGTTTGTCATGGCGGCTGGCTGGCTGTCATTCGTAGTTTCACAGGCAACGTCACGTCCGTTTTGTTACAATACATAAATATACTTACATATTTACAATTTATAATGAGTTATTTTTGGAGTTGGTGCCAGCCACATCAAAAATAATCTACAGGTACCAAAAGTAAACTCCAAGGCAATAAAGTGCAGATATCCAAATAGACTGTAGAAAAGTGTTTCCCTAGAAAGGCAGGATTAAACCTTCGACCAAAATAAAATGAATAGGCGGGCCCAGAAGGAGCGCATTTTTGAACATTACAGAATGAGCGCCGGCGCTCACCTCGTTTCAGTCGATCTCTAACCGTAGGAAGTGCGACACAAGACTATTGTTACGTCATGATATTGAAACATCTGACAAAATTATGGCTTCGTGTGCTTTCCCTAAGTGTAATAACACACCAAAAAACCGCTATCTATTTTTTGTAACAAATGTACTGTACATGGTTATAGTTAGGTATTGAAGTATATGTCCGACGGTTTTGACTCGTTTTTACTGAGCAAGTTCAATGGTTATGGCCAATCCATTCATTTTATTTTGGGCGAAGGATTAAACTGTTCTTGTTGGCTGGCACGGCATGGCACTGACTCCAAAAATAACTGATAGGTAACAATAAAGGTATATTTATGAGAGAAAGAGTGAGAATAATATATTTCCTTCTCTTTCTCTCCCGTTGGTCAGACGGCGGTTGAGATCAACCAAATCCACACAACGTGTCGATTTCTATGAAACGCCGTCCAACCAACGGGAGAGAAAGAGTGAGAATATAATATTTCTCCTCTCCTCTCTCCCGTTGGTAAGATGGCGGTCCGGTCAATTAAATGCCTACGTCTGTTAGCACCTTAAGATGCGACAATGACCTTGCTTATCGGCCGGTTATCCGAGTCGCGTAGGCAACAAAACGCTCCCTCAGCCCCCGCCAAGTTATAGCGACGATATATTTTGCCACGCTATGGTCAGGGCGCCCGCGGGGGGAGTGCAACAACAAAAACGAGCATAGTCCGACCTCGATGACGCCCGGTGCGGCCGGCACTGAACGCGGCGCGCGCAAATTCTCGCGTCCTTTTTACGGTTTTAATTTCACTAAACAACGAAACTATTCACTATCAAATATCTAACCAAATAAAAAAATGTTGAATAAAATTGCCTTTCAGTACATGCAATTTCCAGGTTGTTACGAGCTTTCATTAGGGCATAAAATGAAAAAAAAAAACTAAATCGACTTTGTTTCAGATTTTTTTTGATCGAGAAATGTTTATTCTATCGTGTTTTGAACCAAATCACAGACTCTAACACAGATGTATCTGTGACATGAATTTTTTCCAGCTCAAATATTGTAATTCAACTGAATAAAATTGATTTAAAACCGTCAAATTTGGTATAAGAGGCTCTTAAATGAGGCAGTTTGAATTTTAGCGCTATCTAGCGTTCAGTGCCCGTAGCGTTAGTTAAAGTCTATTCAAAAACAGAATACAGAATCGAAATCAAATAGTAACGATGTATAAAAAATTTATTATAGATTCCTCCTGTGACGGTTATTCACATCTTCACCCGGTGAGTGTTGATTTCTTTGATCTCCGCGTCCATACGTAGTAAGCCCAACCACTCGTGGGTGTCTTTCGATGTGAAGTTCATGGTAACGCGGCCCTTGGTGTACGGAAAATGTTCAGGAACGTTCTTTATTGGCATTGTCATGTTTTCTAAGTGGTAACTACCCTAAAACACATAGTATTTTTTTAATATATACATAAGTATATTAAAAGAAATTTTACCTTTTTGGGTAGTTCCAATTTCTTTGTAGTATAATCAAAGTCAAATTTTAAAGTAAGTACAAACTTCTCGGTTAGTTTTCTACTTAATCTCTTATAAGTATTTTTTAAACTTTCACGAATTGAACACAGTCATTTTTTCAATATTTATCGGGTCGGGACTTACCGCGAAATATTTTCTAACCCTACGCTGTCTGTCCGTCCTACCTTTTAATGGCTGTAATATGTGTTTCGAATCGTAATAGATAGCCAGTAACATTTTCAAAGAAAATGTATATTATATAAAGTCAAAAAGTTAAAAATTATAGGGTATGCCTTCCTTTAGTTTTTACTTTTTGGCTTAGGTACTCCGGACATACTCCTTCCTACTTTTTACAACAAATATTTTTTTGTGTATTTTTTTTATTTGCTCTGTTGTAATAACGGTAATTCTTACGTACAAACGTCAAACTTGGCATGATTATAGTGAATGACAATATTATAATTATTTTTGATTATAGTACACACTCTAAAGTACACCAACAAATAATAAAAACTGGCCAAGTCAGAGTCGGTGACAAATTTCTACTTCTTGTACGATCACCCAAGTTAAACAACGTCGGGCGTGGTTGGAACTTGGATGGGTTGGGCCTGGGCATGATTTCTTTTTGGACAATTTTATTCTACTTAGTGGATACTGAATCTAGTAGTTAACAATTTATGTGGTGGTACGGAACCCTCAGTGGTCGACCTGACTCGCACTTGGCCGTTTTTATTACTATTTATATACTATTGTATATTTATATATATATATATTATATTTAGGACAAGTAGAAAGACGGCCAACTACCTACATATACCTATGGTGGAAGTTTCTTGAACACCTTTTAACGTTTAATGTTTAACGTTTTGGTTCCACCTTACTAATTCGTTTATTTAGCTCTAAAGAATTGAACAATCCACCGGCTTCTTGACTTCTCAGATATTATATAATCTAGCTCTTTTCAAGGTACTAGAGGATGGGTATATTCTAAGTTGGCAAGCTTCTTCGTCCACATCGTCACTTGCCAACAGGCGAGTTGGTGGCCAAAAGCGGTCATACGTGTTAAAAAACTTTAGCATTTACAAATACTAATTTTATAAAGGCAGAGGTGTAAAACATACTGGTTCCAAAGGGCAAGGGTGTGGAAAGAACGGCGCGAGCGATATCCCGAAAAAGATATTGTCCTTTTTTATAATGTCGCAAAACTCGAAGTGCAGCTGTGGAAAAGAGAGCTTGTACTGGTTCGACAGGAACTCGTAGAAATATAAATTTACCTGGAACATATAAATATTAGGAACAATGAGGTTTTGCCCGCGGCTTCGCCCGCGTCATTAACAAAGCGTTACCGTGAAAGCACCCAACTACTACCGGCACGGGTACAACATTGACATTGGAGATGATCTTCGTCTTGTCCATGTTCATTTTAAGACCCACCTGTTGGGAAAGGCTACGGCCGAAGACCGAAGGCGAGTCGACCTTCAACCTTAGCTTGGGGTTCTTCAGCGACTACCACGATGACTATATCATCGGCAAAACGAATGTAATGGTATCCAGGAATATTTAGATTTGCGAGATGAATAACCTTAAGAATAATTATCTAAGTAATTATTACCATTACTTGTTCAGGAGAATTGGTCCTTCAATATTTTTTGACATATGAATTTCTATAAAATGTAAAGTTTTGTACAATAATTATCCAGAAATTTTAACTTTTCTATCATAACATCATGGTTTATTGCACAGAAAAGATATTTTTTGTTTAAATTCTGTAGTTTATTGGCACTAAATGATGATGATGACTTACAGTGACGTTGTTGTTGACGGGCCAGAGGTTTTCCACGTGGAATCCTACATAGTAGAAGGGGTTACCTCGGCTGTAGCGCCGGGAGGTTATGTTTACGTATCGTGCGTACTTCGGGTTGACCCACGTCACTTCAGGACGCTGGACAGCAACGTACCTTATCTGGAAACATTAGCAATTACCATCAAGTGCGTTGGTGGTTAATACCTCAAAATACATAATATCTTTGTGCCTTAAGACGAAGGTCTTCAACCAGTGTGTTTGCCAGTAATAACATACAGCAGTGAAACGTGGTCTCTCGCTATGGGCCTCATAAGCAAGCTCCAAGTCGCACAACGAGCTATGGAGTGGGCTATGCTCGGGGTTTCTCTACGAGATCGAATCAGAAATGAGGAGATCCGTAGACGAACGAAAGTCACCGACATAGCCCACCGGATTAGCAATATGAAGTGACAGTGGGCAGGGTACATAGCACGCAGAACAGATGGCCAATGGGACCGAAAGGTTCTCGAATGGAGATCACGGGCCGGTAAGTATTAGTGCAGTGTAGGACATCCATCCACAAGATTGACAGACGACCTAAAAGAGACCGTAGGGAAACACTGGATGCAGAGCGCTGCCAACCTGACCTTTTGGAGATCGATGGGAGAGGAAAGGCCTATGTCCAGCATTGGACGTCGTATGGCTAAAACGATGAGTTGGCGGTTATATCCTCTCTCTCTCTCTCTCTCTCTCTCTGAGAAAAGGCCCGAGGCTGTCCAATAAATTTAGTTGAGAGTAAATAACGTTTTCATTACTCATACCACAGAAGACATCATAGACACTCATACTCGGAAAGTGGGCCTGAAGTTGCCTGAGGAGCGGGTTGAAAGTAATACATGTCAGCCCTAGGGAGAATCACTTTCAACTGACAGTGACAGTTGAAAAATTAGACACTCAAATAAAAAATAAAAACTAGTTCTATTTTCACATTTGTATTGAACCATGTTCCAACTTTTATTTTTCTCCTCGGAGGATTATGGACTTTGTCTTATATGTTTTTACTGTCTGTCCTTACCCACTTTGTTAACTGTTCAACAAAAATAAAATATGCAAAATCTGCTGCTTATAGCCCATGTCTCAGCTCCATACAGGAATATCGAAAACATCTGGCCACTAGTCAGATTTTTGTTTTCAGCTTAATTCCTCTGTTTTTGCATATTTTCTGAATCTGAGATATGGTGCTTTTAGCCATTCGGATGCGCCACCGTCATTGATGTAAGTAAATAGGGGGAAGATTCGGGACGAACTGCACAATATAGGCTCCGGGGCACAATCCACTTCAGTCACAATCGAACTGGCGTTTTGAGAGCACGTGAATTACTTGTAAAAATTGTGTGAAATAAAGCAGCAAAAATTACTTCCTGCGTTTTCACAAGGTGCACCAACAGTTCGAAGACAAAAACAAGTTTCACGGCATTACTTTTCACTCGTAAATACTTAAAAACAATTAACTAAATTTTCTTTAAATGTCACTTCTATGGTCTAATGGAGCGGTGAAGTTGACGTTTACAACTTACGTTGAAGGCGACGTCAACGTCGCCGCTGACTCGAGCCGAAACAAAGCCATATTTATTGGGTACAATGTTTGGATGTCACGCGTCTTCCCCCTTATTAAAACAGTCATTGGCCACCGTAAATCATTTTTACAGGAGCCATTGTCGCAGATGCTGGAGCCAAGGTAGATACAGTCGTCAACCTTCTGAAGACTGTAGCATGCCAGCGAAACTCGTAACTTTGCGCGATCTGCTGGGATGAACCTTAAATGCACCAGGTTATTGAACTTACCCTATTTGCTTCACAAATGGCTCCTAAAATTGCTAAACAGGTGAGGAGTTTGAGAACCACCATTCTGCAAATATGCAATTGCTGTTAAATCAAAGTGCCACAAAATTTGTTACTAGTTCACAAATATGTATGAGGCTAAGTTTTGACAATTAAATATTATTATTATATTAATTTAGGTATTTCAACTTATTCATGGGTCTAGCCGGACATTTGAGAGGTAGCCAAAGCGTTGGTTTCGACTTCGGCCCTGTTGAATACAAAATACAACAATTATTTATAAGGGAATACGAGATCGAATCCGAAATGAGGAGATCCGTAGACGAACTAAAGTCACCGACATAGCCCACCGGATTAGCAAGTTGAAGTGGCAGTGGGCAGGGCACATATCACGCAGAACAGATGGCCGATGGGGCCGAAAGGTTCTGGAATGGAGACCACGGACCGGTAAGCGCAGCGTAGGACGTCCACCCACAAGATGGACAGACGACCTAAAAGAGACCGCAGGGAAACGCTGGATGCAGGCCGCTTCCAACCGGCCCTTTTGGAGATCGATGGGGGAGGCCTATGTCCAGCAGTGGACGTCCTATGCCTGAAATGATGATGATGATGATAAGGGAATATGAAACTATTGTACAGATAGGATTTAAAAAATCTGGGCTATTGTGATGAATTCTTGACGATGTTGAGCTGGTCTATTATGCCTCATTTCAAGATTTTGTGGCGGCTGCTGACTTGCCTGTAAACGGGCTGCAGCATATTGGTGCCAAAGGGGTAGTTTGGCGTGCTGGGTAGTTTAGGGTATCGAAATGTGTGCCACACTTTCACTAAACGCTACTCACGGCGTTATACCTTTTAACATTTCCACCCTGGCTTAAGCTCCCCTTAAGGTGCCTGTATACCCTCTGCAGCTCTCTCGCTCGCACATTTCCACATTATTGAAGATATAAAATCAATGCGTGTGAATTTCCAAAAAGTTACAAAATCATATCTTGGTGTCTATCGTAACATTACAAACATAGAAATGTTTGTTTCGATATCTTGTAATTTGACGGAATAACATGACACGAGAAACAAAAATCACTTGTTACCGTAGAGAGAGAAAGCAATAGAGGAGTAGCTAGCGTACAGCTATGAGATAGCAATAATTTTTGGTAGATTGCCAGGTGAGAAAGTTTACCCATATTACTGGGTAAGTATCAGCATACGATGACCTCACAATAAACTGTTTTGGGTGAACTAGTTTATTTAAAGTGCTTATCTAGACTGTATAAAAAATAGGGAAGAATAATTAAACTAGTTGTTTGCCCTGAACTGAGCCCTGAAATGATTATGCTATAAGGTATTCGAAGTTACAAATTGTATTAAAATATAATTCTTGCCTCCAAAATTTCATAATGATCGGATCACAATTATTATAAAACATACAAACGCCGATCTGTGTTCTCTGTGTTTCGCTTGGTCAATGAAGAAAATAATACAAAATACATAGTTTAAAAACCAATTTTCTTTATAAAATCAACTACAAACTTCTTTTTATAGTCCTTATAGTAAAAAAAAAAACTTACGTGCACGTCAATTGTAGGAAAGGAACCAATTTGTAACACCTCTTCTTTTCTGTTTTTTTTTAAATAATTTACTTCGTTTAAAAAAAAAATTGTGCATATCCGGGAGCTTGTTGTTTACAGTCCAGTCGGTACGACCTGTTGCACTAAACCATAACTTCAATGTGGCCAAATTTTTTGGAAATCTAGCAAAACAAATTAAATAGAGTTATAAAGTAGCAAAAACATTTTATTTTTACAATTTTTTTTGTTAGGTAAATAAAACCGGCCGACTCACACTTGGCTTCGCACACGCACCATTATTTATTACAATCAAATTATGCTGGTATATTTTATAGTATGTACTATAATCATGCCAAGTTTGTACGTATTACCGTTTTTACACTAGAGCCAATACAAAAATACCTTTGTTGTATACCCTTTACTTTTTACTTGTTGACTTTATTATTACTTCTTAGTTAATCCGCCGTAATATTATAAATATTCTGAGAACAATAATATTCTGATATTTTGACTTGGTTTGGCGTTACAAGTTTTACAGTTTATTAAGATATCATTCAAATTCAAATTCAAATTCAAAATATTTATTTGTCAGAACATGGTAGGTACATGGTCGTAATAATGGAGACGTATCTCATGTCCTTGCCTGTTACAGCGTACAAATGTTAGTTTTTATTATATATTATTATTCGTTTTTGTTAAAGTTAAAAAAATAACGAAATTATGTCTAAGTTAGAATATTGTTAGAATCATATTTTAGTTTGGTTGTATTCTATACCTTAATTAGATGTTTATTACTACCTATATAAGCTATTATTATCATTTTATCTTTTCCTAGTACCTAGTCTCGATTTTATGTCAATTATTTAGTCTACATTACATATCAAAACATTTTTATCATTAAGGAATTTTGAAATTTCATAGTAGCTTTTTTGTGCTAATAAAATTTTAAGTTTATTTTTAAACATTCCAATATTTAATTCTCTGATAATTTTAGGAATATTGTATATATTAAAGGAGGCATACAGAATACACTTTTTTGCATGAGTGCAGTTTTGGCCTTACGTGGGCAGAGTTTCATATCGGCCTGTGTGCGAGTTCGAACATCCAACCAAGTTTGACAGCTGTCATTCGAAATGACGATCTCGACGAGACCTATCACTTTTGTCAAGGAACTAGTGGTCCAGGATGGACGGCTTCCGAGATATCGTCCAACCAAGTTTGACAGCTGTCATCCGAAATGAAGACCTCGACGAGATTTATCACTTTTGTGAAGGAACTGGTTGTCCAGGATGGACGGCTTCCGAGATATCGTCCAACCAAGTTTGACAGCTGTCATCTGAAAAGAAGAACTCGACGAGACCTATAACTTTTGTGAGGGGACTGGTGGTTCAAGATGGACGGCTTCTGAGATATCGTCCAACCAAGTTTGACAGCTGTCATCCGAAATGAAGATCTCTACGAGATCTATCACTTTTGTGAAGGAACTGGTGGTCCAGGATGGACAGTTTCCGAGATATCGTCCAACCAAGTTTGACAGCTGTCATCTGAAATGAAGATCTCGAAGAGATCTATGACTTTTGTGAGGGGACTGGTGGTTCAAGATGGACGGCTTCTGAGATATCGTCCAACCAAGTTTGACAGCTGTCATCCGAAATGAAGATCTCTACGAGATCTATCACTTTTGTGGAGGAACTGGTGGTCCAGGGTGGACAGTTTCCGAGATATCGTCCAACCAAGTTTGACAGCTGTCATCGGAAATGAAGATCTCGATGAGACCTATCACTTTTGTGAAGGAACTGGTGGTCCAGGATGGACAGTTTCCGAGATATCGTCCAACCAAGTTTGACAGCTGTCATCCGAAATGAAGATCTCGACGAGATGTATCACTTTTGTCAAGGAACTGGTGGTCCAGGGTGGACAGTTTCCGAGATATCGCCCAGCCAAGTTTGACATCACAACAAGATTTTAGGGTTCCCATTTTATTTTTAAATTACTACCATATTTTTACCCCGAAATGCGGGGTAATTTCAAGTGCCTACCTATTACACAATTTTATATTCTTTCCTATTTACCTGTTTATTCACAATTTTTTAGGGTTCCGTACACAAAGGGTAAAAACGGGTTCCTATTACTAAGCCTATGTTGTCTGTCCGTCTGTCTGTCCGTCCTACCTTTTAACGACAGTATCTTTCGAACCGTAATAGAGGGTTTGTATCCACGGATCCCGGTATTATTATATTAGCCACGGATCCGGGCGAGTTGTATCCACCGATACCGTGATCCGTTTCCTTAAAACAAAAACAATTTTAATTTTACCCGCTAATACCGGTATCCGTGGATACAAGAAAAAAATAATGTTCATATTACCCGCTGATACCGGTATCGGTGGATGCAAGAAATAAAATAAAATAATTTTCGAAACGAATCCCGGCGTATAGAGTACTTTATTTTTATCATCATCATCATCATCATCAGCCTTGAGTGACCCACTGCTGGGTATAGGCCTCCCTTTGTTTATGCCACTCTCCCCGGTCTCTCGCTATTCGCATCCACTCGTTCCCGACAGTATTTCTATAGTATTTTTACAGTATTTCCCAAAAAGAAAGAAGACGTCCTTGGGCCTCTCTCTTAGGGTAAATGACACATGACACATGTCAGTGTGACAGATGTCAAACTTGGCTGGGCGATATCTCGGAAACTGTCCACCCTGGACCACCAGTTCCTTCACAAAAGTAATAGGTCTCGTCGATATCTTCATTTCGGATGACAGCTGTCAAACTTGGTTGGACGATATCTCGGAAACTGTCCATCCTGGACCACCCGTTCCTTCACAAAAGTCATAGATCTCTTCAAGATCTTCATTTCAGATGACAGCTGTCAATCTTAGCTGGGCGATATCTCGGAAACTGTCCACCCTGGACCACCAGTTCCTTCACAAAAGTGATAGATCTCGTAGAGATCTTCATTTCGGATGACAGCTGTCAAACTTGGTTGGACGATATCTCAGAAGCCGTCCATCTTGAACCACCAGTTCCCTCACAAAAGTGATAGGTCTCGTCGAGATCTTCATTTCAGATGACAGCTGTCAAACTTGGTTGGAAGATATCTAGGAAGCCGTCCGATCATCATGAAATTTTGGAGGCAAGTATAATATTTTAATACAATTTGTCCTTATAGCATAATCATTTCAGGGTTTACGAAAATAAAAGGGTCGCGAGGTCTCAGTTCAGGGCAAACAACTAGTTTAATTATTCTTCCTTATTTTTTATACAGTCTAGATAAGCACTTTAAATAAACTAGTTCACCCAAAACAGTTTATTGTGAGGTCATCGTATGCTGATACTTACCCAGTAATATGGGTAAACTTTCTGACCTGGCAATCTACCAAAAATTATTGCTATCTCATAGCTGTACGCTAGCTACTCCTCTATTGCTTTCTCCCTCTACGTCTAGTACTTATACTGAATCTATGCTTGTTACCATTTTACTGTGTCAAATTAAAATATATCAAATAGTATTTTTTTTTGTTTGTAATTTTATAATAGACACAAAACATGATTTTTTTACTTTTTGGAAATTCACACTAATTGATTTTATATCTTCAATAATGTGAAAATGTGCGAGCGAGAGAGCTGCAGGCGGGAACAGTCCCCTTAAGCCCTGGAGTTTAATATTATATACGTATAATACCAAAATATACCTACTTACCTCATTTTACTTATCCAAATTGTATTTTAATATATATTAAAATGACGTCGGAGTAACCGGAATCTTACGTGAGTAATTCCCGTGTAATAAAAATAAAAATATATTAAAATGATATATTTGTATTTTTTACTAGTTTTTTTACTGTACAACTCAAACTCAACACTTTTCTTTGCTTTAAGACTTTGTTATGCAGTTGCATAAAGTTAGATTTAATATGTGTAAAATGCGCATTGGCCACAGTTTATAGTGTATTCAGACTAATTACAAAAAAAATATACTTATTTACAGCCATATAGGTAATTCTCTTATTAAATCAAATTGGCCATCAGTATTCAATATGCACTTACCATAATAATAATATATGTTATTTTTAAGGGACACGTCAAATACACTGTGTAAACAAATTTAACTTTATTACAATTGCAAGGATAAATAAAATTACAGGTCAAAATGAATGTGTTTAAAAAATTAGTTTTGACGAGATGATTAATTAAAGATAATAAATCATTGAGATGAATGTATAGCTGGTATAATAATATACTTCGCCAGGTATGTCATTATGATTTCCGCTTTGAGAATAGTATTCTCTTAATTCTTTACGACCTTTACTTTCGTCATTGGATTTCAGAGACACAACGAGCACGTGGGTGACACCAGCCAAAGTCATCGACGCTGGCGGCTGGGGTCGCTGTGTTACAGTAGCATGAAATCATAACTCAGCAATCTCCGTGTATTTAATATTTAATACCTGTGGGAATCCTTAAAACTATATGATAATGATTTAATATGTTTAACTTATAAAATTCGTTTTTAACTTGAATTGCTTCGATTGAGCGGTCAAAAAAATTACTAAATTTTTGTCATACATTGTATTTACTTATCTCCAACCGTTAGGTCAGCGTACGCCGATGAAGAAGCCAATCAGCTTATTTTTCTCCGACATGTTTTACTAATACAGTTATTTATTATAGAAAATAACCTTATATCATTATAAAATATAGGCTATGGAATACTGTAGCTTTCTATAAATGCAAGAACTTTTAAAATCTGTTTACGAGTATCGAAGATTACCCCCTGCTAATAAACTTACAAACTTTACCTCTTTATAATATTTAATAGTAATATTTTTTATTTATTTTTATAAATATTAGGCTTGCGCTTGACCGCCAACTCGCCTGATGTTAAGCGATGAAAGCTATGATATAATATTAGTGTAGATAGATACTGAAACCGAAAAGCACGGGGAGGCCCTTCCTGTCTTCCTCGATAGACTAAAGCTTTTGACCGTATTTGGCATAGCAGTTTGTAAAAAGCAAGATTCCTTCCTACAGACTATACCGCCCACAAGGCCTATGCACACGGCGTTAGGGTAGGCAGTACCAGCGTTAGGGTAGGGCCTGGTTGGGCGACAGGGCGTTAGATAAAAAGGGGCGCCGCACGTATATAAGAATCTATAAATCTTTTCTATTCTTTGCCTTCTTTTCGGTGTGAATATGGCAGGGGGGGGGGTGCGTCGTAGAAGTCTCACCCAGGGCGCTGGTGGAGCTAAACCCGGCACTGCCTATGCACTTGGATATCTCTACTTCTCGAGGGAACGATCCATTCGAGTTTTTTCGACGGCTGCTCGTAGGATTTATTAGCAATCAATACCGAAACCAATACCTCAGGATCAATTCCTACTGCATATTAACGACCTACACCAAAGACGTAGTATAGCTTTACCTATTTATAGTCTGTGCCCGGAACCTTTGGGTATGCGGACATCAATACAGTTGTTGATATAGATAAATTTCCAGGGGCTCGTGCTACTAATGACGAAATCCAGTCCCAAAAAGATGCAGTGGATCAAAAGATGGTCGTTTTGATGGTTGATCGTTTGAACCTGGCCTTGAAAGTTTTGTACGATTGGGGGATCGGTCTGGTCAGGTTTGATGCAACCATAACACAGGCGTGTTTAAGTTCTGCTAAACTAAGTTCGTTACACGTCTGGCTAATGAAAGTAGAGAATGAAAACGCCCGCCAAATTAAAAAAAAAACGCATTGCAACCCCAAAATTAATATGAAATGCAAACATTACTGTGTTCTGACTGTGTTACAATAAAAATTAATAACTTACAAGTATCAAGTGAGATTATTCCAGGCATATCATGCTGATTTTTGGGGTTTCAATGCTGATATTTTTAAATTTGCCGCGCTTTTTCAGTCTCTACTTTCACTAGCCAGACTCTATATACTTTCCGTGGGGTCTTCTAACCGATAAGTAACAACCTTGAGCTATTGGGTGTTGGGTGTTTATCCTCAACTTTGACTAGGCTCGTATATGGAAACCATATGCAACAAAGCTACCAAAAATCACTGCATTTTGTCGAAGACGAGGCGGTACTTCCTTCACATCAAGACATCTTCTAAATCGCTACCAAACTCAGGTTCCAATATATTTAGAGTACTCTGGGTATTACCTACCCTTTACCTTTATCCTTTTACCTGGTACCTTTAATGACTTTGAATTTTTTTAAGTAGTACAAAATAATTATTATTAATCAATAATGGATAATCCATTTAATTTTAATTGTTATATTTAATTGACTTATTTTATTATTATTATTTTTTGTGCATGACTTTGATCATGATTTTTATGACATCTTACTATTTTTTTATTGGTATTAATTATTTTATTTTTTCTTGATTTGTTATCATTATTGTTATTAAAAGGTAATTACGTGCTTAATTAATTATTTATAGTAATCATTGTATCACGTTCATTTTTAACCTGTATTTGACATGTATCTCTCTGATATTAATAAAATAACTATTAACTATTATTATGTTTATAGTAGGTACTTGCGACCCGCCCGCCCGGCTTCGCACGGGTGTAATTTACGTGCGAAGCCAGGGTGGGTCGCTAGTTATATATATATAAACCTTCTGGGAAAATGTATCTAACTGATGGTGAAAACCGCATCAAAATCCGTTGCGTGGTTTAGGAGTTAGCGGCTATACAGACATACAGACGCGGAAAGCGACTTCAATTTATACTTTGTAGAGATGTAGAGAAGAGATAGAGATAGAAAAGAGATAGAGAAGAGAGAGAATAGAGAAGAGAAGATAGAGAAGAGATAGAGATATATCATTGCTTTCCATCAGGTATCATTGATGTAAGTAAATAGTGACCTTTTATAATATAGATACAACAAAGACGTTTTCTACCCTATTTCCTTCATCATCATCATCATCATCATCATCATCAGCCTCTAACTGTCCACTGCTGGACATAGGCCTCTCCCAATGCACGCCACTGAGCTCGGTCGGCAGTTCCTTGCATCCAGTTTTTACCCGCCGTTTTACGCAGGTCATCACTCCACCTGGCCACAGGGTGTCCTACACTACGTTTGCCTAAACGTGGTCTCCACCCCAGAACTCATCTACCCCATCGGTTATCGGTTCTTCGGGAAATGTGGCCGGCCCACTGCCACTTCAGCTTGCTAATCCTTTGAGCTATGTCGGTAACTTTGGTTCTATGTCGAATCACTTCGTTCCGAATTTTGTCCCGTATAAAAACTCCAAGCATAGCTCTCTCCATAGCTCGCTGAGCGACTTTAAATTTGTGGACCACCTTAACCGTGAGTGTCCACGTCTCGGCACCGTAGGTCATAACGGGTAGGACACACTGATTAAAGACCTTTGTCTTGAGACTATTTCCTTTAGGGTATAAAATTGGTATAAAGCTTCCTTGAGATACAATAATAAGTAATCATTATGAAATTCCGCCAAGCTAACTTTACATAGTGCGTCCCTGGAACCGTGGTGTGGCGCTAGTGGTCGATGACTTTCGTAACCTAATGGCTGGATACAAGACGGGAACAACAGATGGATATAAATGGGACCAGCAGTGGTACAAATAAAAAAAGCTATTAATATATCATAATATTTATTAATCCTTACTAATATTATAAAACCGATAGTAACTCTGTCTCTCTGTCTGGGTGTTTATTCGCTTTTCACGAAACGGCTAAGCCGATCTTAACGAAATTTGGCAGGAAGATAGTATGCATCATGAAGACGGACAAAGGGTACTTTTCCCCCCAAAAATGCGGGAAAATTGGAAAATCGCGGGTAACACCGCGGGATTCAACTAGTTACTTGTTACTTGTGTAGCGGCTTTTTCCGCAACTAGGCCATTCACTGGCCCATTTTGCGTCTCATCATCATCATCATCATCATCAGCCAGAAGACGTCCACTGCTGAACATAGGCCTCCCCCTTTAACCTCCACACTGAACGACAGCCTGCCTTTTGCATCCACTGGATGCCCGCGACTCTCACAATGTCGTCGGTCCATCTAGTGGGAGGCCTCCCTACGCTGCGTCTTCCGGTTCGTGGTCTCCACTCCAGAACCTTTCTTCCCCATCGGTTATCGATTCTTCGAGCGATGTGGCCTGCCATTTTGCGTCTGCGGGGATTCAACTAGTGTATTATATATAAAAAAACCTATTAATATTCATATCTAATTATCTTTGTTAGTAAGAAAAAATATTGGCCAGTTTAATTTTCTCTAGTTTCGGTTCTTCATCCTTCGAGCGCTGATTTCTTTGATCTCTACGTCGATGTGACCGTAGCCCAAAAACTCGTGCGTATCTTTAGACGTGACGTTAGTCCTAACACGGCCCTTGGTGAAAGGAAATACTTCAGGAACGTTCTTCAGTGGTACTGTTACATTCTCCACGTGGTAACTGCCCTGAAAGACAGTTAAAAACTTTAAACTTCATAAGCTGTAGGTATGCCATGCTCTCGGCCGTCAGCGCAGGGACTCTGGTATGTCCTAAGACTGCGACTACTAGAGGATGGGCAGCAGCGTCCTATCAATACACGGTGAACGTACTGCGATCCCCAAGCCGCCTGCCAGGCGTGGGGATTATGGCAACACCACTCTCAGAAGGAGGCATGTGTTCAGCAGTGGACGTTTAGTGGCTGATGATGAGGGACTCTGGTCCTTTTTAATTGTTGAAGTTGCTTCGTAAAAGTGGACGGCATAATCGCATCATCATTATCAGCTTTTTAACAGTCCACTGCTGGACTTTTAGCCTACCCCCGAAAGGGTGATTGGGCCATATCGACCACGCTGGCCCAGTGCGGATTGGTGGATGGATTCACATACACCATTGAATTCTCCGTACGTATGCAGGTTTCCTCACGATGTTTTCCTTCACCGAAAAGCTAGTGGTATGAAAATCCGTACATAAGCTCCAAAGAGCTCATTGGTACGGGCCCGGGGTTTCAACCCGCGACCTCACGCTTTCAAGTCTAGCGGTCTCCCAAATGGGCTACCACGGCTTAATCGCATAGCGACTTGAAATTAATTACTAACAGTAATTATTAAGTAATGAAAACATACCGGCTGTAAGGGACACGGATGTGGAAAGAATAACCCTAAGGATATCCCGAACAAGAGGTCCTTTACAAGCAGCTCGCACAGTTCGAAGTGTAGCTCAAGGAACGACCGCTTGTACTGGTTCGCTACGAACTCGTACAAGAAGAAATCTATCTGGAAATAACAAAATATGTGCTATAACAATACTGTTTTATTTTTTTGTAAAAAATTTCATGACCGTTGATTCAATGTCTTTTAGTCGTAACATTAAACATGTTTACATACCTAGTATTAAAAGCGTCAAACAAGTCATAGTTACAGTCAGAGTCAAGCAAAGTAAGTTACGGTCAAGTCAAACCCACGCCTGGCACCCAACCGCGCCCTACCCTAACGCCGGTACTGAATAGGGCCCTCCCCTCTCCATCTCCATACCCCCCTTACCATCCTCTCTTTTCCTCTCCATCTCTCTCTCTCTCTCTCTCTTTCTATCTGAGAGAAAGCCTGTGTCCCAGGAGTGGAAACATGATAGTGATAGTTGTAGGTTCCTCGCTGGCAATGCCCCGTAATAGTACTGTACTTCATCATCATCATCATAATCAGCCTTTTAACAGTCCACAGCTGGATTTTTAGCCTACCCACGAAAGGGTGATTGGGCCATATACACCACGCTGGCCCAGTGCGGATTGGTGGATTCACATACGCCATTAACGGCCTCTTATACCAAATATGACGGTTTTAAATCATTTGAACTATTAAAAAATACATGTCACAGATACATCTGTGTTTGAGTTTATGATTTGGTTCAAAACACGATAGAATAAACTTTGCTCGATCATAAAAAAACTGAAGCAATGTCGAGTTAGTTTCTTTATTTCGTTTTATGCTCTAATGAAAGCTCGTAACAACCTGAAAATTACATGTACTGAAAGGCATGAGAATTTCATTAATTTTTTTTTTATTTGGATAGATTTTTGATAGTGAATAGTTTCGTTTTTTAGTGAAATTAAAAGCGTAAAAAGGTCGCGAGAATTGACGCGCGCCGCGCTCATTACCGCGCCAGGCGTCATCGAGATCGGATCTATGTTCGTTTTTGTCGTTGCACTCCCCCCGCGGGCGTCCTGACTGTTGCGTGGCAAAATACATCGTCGCTATAACTTGGCGGGGGCTGAGCAGGGCCGGATTTAGGGGAGGGCAACCGGGGCGAAAGCCCCCACAATAAAAAAATTGTTTACTTTATTTGGAAAATAATTTGGGGCGAGGGGGCCTCCGCTCCTTTGTTGCCCTGAGGCCTCTGGACCTCTAAATCCGGCCCTGGGGCTGAGGGAGCGTTTTGTTGCATACGCGACTCGTATAATACGCCATTAAATTCCTTCTCTCAAAGTACTTACATAAAGTACTTTACTTACATTGACGTTGTTATGAATAGGCCAAATTAGGTCCAAGTGGAATCCCATGTAGTAGTAAGGATCCGCTCGGCTGTACCTCTGCGCGGTCATGTTCACGTATCTGAAGTACTTCGGGTTGAACCACGTGATCTCGGGGTGCTCCGTACTTATGTATCTTATCTGGCAATAAGAACACAAATGCTTTTTCATTACTCATACTCGGAAAGTAAGTCTGAAGTTGCCTGAGGAGTGCGTTGAAAGTAATACATTTCAGCCCTAGGGAGAATCACTTTCAACTGACAGAGACAGTTGACAACTGACAGACACTCAAATTATAAAAAACTAGCGGTCCGCCCCAGCTTCGCACGGGTATAGATTGTCACCCGGGGATAGTGTAGCTTCCCGTCAGTGAAAGAATTTTTCAAATCGGTTGAGTAGTTTCGGAGCCTATTCAATGCAAACAAACAAACAATCAAATCTTTCCTCTTTATAATATTATTATATATTATAGTATAGATTATTAGTATATATATATTCCCGCCCCGGCATCGAACGTAAATTACACAAATGTAAAGTCGGGGTGGGTCGCTAGTTACTTATATTAGGTATACCTATGCCATACAAAAGTGAAAGTTTATTGCCCTACGGTCTAGCCGGGCAATAATATTGTACTGAATTTCATCATAACGCGCTGCTAAACTATAAATTTTTATTAATTTATACCATAGCAACGTGCACTAAAAAGAACTTATTCAAAAGTCGAACTGGCCATCACGATTTAAAACACAATAAAGAAAAAAATGCTCAGAGTTTCTTTGCGCGATAAAATCCGAAACGTGGATATTCGCCAAAGAACCAGAGTCACCGACATAGCTGTTAAAATTTGCAAGTTGAAGTGGCAATGGGCAGGCCACATCGCTCGAAGAACCGATAACCGATGGGGAAGAAAGGTTCTTGAGTGGAGACCACGAACCGGAAGACGCAGCGTAGGTAGGCCTCCCACTAGATGGACCGACGACATAGTGAGAGTCGCTGGCATCCAGTGGATGCAAAAGGCAGGCTGTCGTTCAGTGTGGAGGTTAAAGGGGGAGGCCTATGTTCAGCAGTGGACGTCTTCTGGCTGATGATGATGATGATGAAAGAAAAAAAGCGCGATTACTGCAAAACGCTGCACTGTTAAACAACAAAAATTCATTTGTCTAATCTCAAAAACATTGTTATAATAACCTTACATTGAATTTAGTATTGCTCTCTCATTAGCCGAGAGAGCAAGACAAAGCGCAATGTAAGATTAAACTAATGTACAAAACATTTTCAGTTTTAGTTTAATAAAAATTTATCTGCTTCTAATACGAGTATTTTCACTGTAAGTTTAATAAAAAATTATCTACTTCTACGAGTATAATAAATACTTTGTTTTTAGTCGTACCTACCTTTATCTTTAAAAATATTCCGAAACCGATTCACTCGTGATTTGAAGACACCCAGATTATAATTATTGGGAAACACCCATTCAGGCAGCACATTCCACAGACTAAACTGGTCAAAGTTTTGTAAAAAAAAAAACGAGTTTATTAATAATGGACTTACCTTATTTGCCCCACAAACTCCTCCTAAAGTAGTTAAATAGAAGACAAGGTCAAAAACCAACATTCTGCGGTTTAATTATTAAAATGGATACTATTTTATTCGACAATTAAAATGTGTTAATTTATTAAATATATTTGATTATAACCTCATCCAAATTAAAGTGTTATTTTCTCCCAATATCATTGCACTATCATCACCCCAAGAGTTCCTAACCTCATCACTATTCACTAACTAACTACGATGCATAATATGCACATCATTAACTATGATCACCGCTGTTTTGCTGCTGTAATAAGATAGGTGGACGTCTAAAACTCATTGTTCGCCACATTTTAAAATATTTTCAAAGTGATTATCAAAAATCGCGCTGCATTTTCAATCGTGCAGATAAGACTCTTATTAAATTCGGACAATAGGTATTCATTTTGTTTAGTTTAGAGGTGTTATCTTTAAATGATAGGCAATTTATCGTCATTTTTATTTAGATTCTTTTGTCTGCTAAATTGCCAGGTTGTTATACAAATAACCCACGTATCCATGGGGTCACTTTGACATGACGTATTTTTGTCGAAAATTTCCTTAGATCTCGAATTGACTGAAAATATGGCCACCCTAGTTTTAGGCTAGGTTGAGCGTTTTTTTTTACAATTGTTCAGGTTGAATTAGAACCAGGGTCCTTACGGACACGCGACCGCAAACCGTATCTGTGCGCGATAAGGTTCACGTTCGCGTGATTTTCCAATTGAGCGGATTAGGTGCCGCAATAGCAGTTGTCCGTAAGGCCCCTGTTCCTTCAATCTGATTTTGCTGAAATTTTAGCGTTAGTTCTGGTAACAACACAATATGCAATACTTACCCAATATTCTAATGTTTTCTAAACGGCCTCCAAAATAAAAATCATCATCATCATTTCAGCCACAGGACGCCCACTGCTGGACATAGTCCTCCCCCATCGATCTCCAAAAGGGCCGGTTGGGAGCAGCCTGCATCCAGCGTTCTCTTTTAGGTCGTCTGTCCATCTTGTGGGTGGACGTCCTACGCTGCGCTTACCAGTCCGTGGTCTCCATTCCAGAACCTTTCAATTCCATCTTTCAGCTTCATAAAATAAAAATAAACACATTTGAAGCATTTAGAGAAAAGCTTGTTTATAATTTTTTATTATTAAAATTATATTATGAATATAAATACTAATATGAACTAAAACCACTACAGACGGTATACAACAGATAGCTAAGGGTTATTCCTAGTGCGAATATTAGCTTCCTTCAGTTCCATGTCGATATGTCCGGAGCCGATGAGCTCGTGGGTCTCCGTGGCGGTGAAGTTTATTTCTATGCGGCCCTTTCTGAAAGGGAAGTTGCTTGGGATGCGCTTCACGGGAACAGTCAGGTTGTGCAGGTAGTATAGGCCCTGGAAATCAGTGCAAATATGATCTAACTAAATCTTAAAACCATGGTATAATAGTATACTCTGCCAGGTATAGCGCTCCGAGAAAATATATCACGTGAGTGACACGCAACTACGTCATCAATGTCATGGATACACGTACACGTGCATAACCAAGAGCAGAATAAGTAATTTACAACAAGTTCAAGAGAGATGACGTTATACGAAACAATGGCGGAATCTCTATAAGACAACCAAGGATTTTCTACCTACTACTAGGTTACCTACTCGTATATATAAAATCCTTGGAGACAATTGATTTTCTGTGTTACCAGTAGCGTGAAATTATAACTCCTCAATCTCCATATTACATTACATGTGGGAGTCCAATAAATCAATTGGTTTTGATATAAATAATGTATTTAATATCTATTAAATTCGTGCTTAACTTAAATTGCTGTACTTGAGCGGACAAACCAAATGACAATTGAAATACTTTTTATACTTTATTCAATAGATTAGGTATTTAAAAAATGGTGTCCCAATATTTGTGTTTGTTGCAATAAAATGGCAACTGAACAGTGACGTAATTGGGTGTCAGCTCCCGGAGCGCTAGACCTTGTTTTCTTGGATCATGGCCCTATATATAAATAATAAATAATGGCCAAGTGCGAGTCGGTGACAAATTTATGTTCATTTCTAAGTTATAATTGTGTTATACTCGAGCGTCACTTTAGCAAAAATAACTATGTGAATGCGTGGCAATCACTTCGACTATTTTGGAAGGCGTTAACCCAGAACTGGGAGTTCGGTTACTTAGGCGAACTTATTGTATTTTGTGGTGGTACGGAAACCTCAGTGCGCGCGACCCCGACTCGCACTTGGCCTGTTTATTTATTTATTGGAAAACCAACAGCTTTTTACACTAAAATATACAATGGAAAAACGATAGGAAACCAATTACCGGTTCTCACGAGTAGATATAGATTATTTGGAAGTTAAACATGTTCAAACACTAAGAAAGGTTTAAGAAAGATTTATTTGAACTTGTTTCCAAAGGTTGACGTACGGCAGGGTAAGGACAAGGCCTTGCAAACTCTCCTTGCTTCAGGTGCGTCCCGAGGAACATCTCGTTCTGGATCAGGTCGCACACCCTGTAGTGCATCTCCACGAACGAGCGCTTGTATCGGTTCGACAGGAACTCGTAGAAGAAGAAATCTGCCTGAAGAGACCAAAACGAAAACAATTTTCAAGTATCAAATAAATCAGTTTGTTTAAAGCAAGCGTGCTACATCGTAGATCGCGGCGAGGTGTTCAAACGCAAGGCTTAAATGCAACAAAAAAAAAACTACATGTAATTCGTCTCTTCCTCATGTTAGACAGAAAACTTGCCTACTAGGCCACTAAAGCTTTGACCATATAAGGTTAGCTAATAGCTATCCACTAGGGCTAATATTATGTCCAGCGTATATTTCTCATCATCATTATTAAACCTATATTCACCCTATCTTACTCCACTACTGGACATAGGCCTCCCCCATCGATTTTTAAAAGGGTTTGAAGCTGCTAACATCCAGCGTTTCCCTGCGGTCTCTTTTAGATCGTCTGTCCGTCTCGTGGGTGGACGTCCTACGCGGCGCTTACCGGTCTGTGGTCTCCATTCGTGAACCTACCTTTCGGCCCCATCGGCCATGTGTTCTGCGTGATATGTGCCCTGCCCACTGCCACTTCAACTTGCTATGTCGTGACTTTCGTGATGAATTTATATAGGACTGCTAATCAATGCAAGCGACCGCGTCGCCGGTCGCGGTCGCCGGTCACAGTCACCAAGATCGGAATGCTACCTTTAGGTAGTTAGTCTAAAGGTGTGTGCAAAAATTTGTAAGTGTGCCGTGCTTACAGCGGTTTAGTGATAATAGTGAAAAAAGCGGCAGAAACAAGAAGACATTTGAACTCGAACGATATTGTAAGTAGCTACTAAGACATTATCTCCCTTGTTTGTCTGACAGAAGGTTTAGTTACCAATCCTACACGTTTCCTTTTTTTGGGCAAGAGAAAAAACAAACTACAATAAATAGATAACAAACGTTTGACCACTGTTTGAAACTTGCTCGGTTGTTCACTAAAGTTATATTATGATTATTTACGGAATATTTACCGGTGTTTTTTAAATATCGCGAGCTCATACCACAACCTTACCGCTGTAAATATCCCGTTAATAATCATATAACTTAAGCGTTTGACGGTATCCAAGCTATGAGATCCTAGAAGGTATAGTTAGTCGTAATGGGCGCTGGCTATCAACCTGTACTTATATATAATAAGGTATCTACTGGCACTCACTGTAACGTTATTCCCAAACGGCAGCTTGACAGAAATGGACGCCGACACGTAGTAGAAGGGGTCAGTGCGTCCATATCGCTTGCTCGTGAAGTTGGCGTACTCTACGTACTTCTGGTTTACATACGTCACTTCCGGTCGCTCGGTGGATATGTACGTGAACTGTCAACATTATCATCATCATCAGCCAGAAGACGTCCTGACGACTGCTGGATATGCCTACCCAGTACCGGCATTAGGCTAGGGCCTGTGGGCTTACTCTTGACACTCGATTTCAATCTTGTTGATTTTGAATTCTAAACTAGCGCACGATTGGAACCGTTAATGGTGGAGTTTTACGGAACTAAATAAAATCGACTCAACTAGACGCTTTCGGTACTCTTGACGCGATTCAAGAGTACCAAATGGCATGTTTTCGATCCTAATCCCAAATTACGATTGAAATCGAGTGGCAAGAGTAAGCCCACTGGTTGGGCGACGGCCCAGGGCGCCAGGTAAAAGAGGGCGCCAGAGGCCCCTATAAAGGGGCGCCGCAGGTATTCTATAGATCTAATTTATTCTTCAGTGTATCTATCAGGGGGGGTGCGCCATAGAAGTCACGCCCAGGGCGCTGGTATATAGTGCTAAAACTGGCACTGTACCTACCCCTCAGATCGTCACACTGAACGACAGTGCCACCTGCATCCACTGGATATCCGCTACTCTCACGATGTCGTCGGTCCATCTAGTGCAGGGGTATCCAACAAAATTTTGTGGCGGGCCGGATGTAGTAACTTTGTAACTATGGCGGGCCAAGAGATGTTTTGTAATTGAGCAAATCAAGACTAATACATTATGTAAAATGGTAGAAAGGGTATAATTATAACCTTTTGGCGGTATTCACAGCAGGTTTCACTTGTAACTGCATGCACAGGCACACTGATATAGATGATATAGATATGAATCTCCGTTCTTTACAAAATTACGTCTAAAAAGAGTTAAAAGTTACCCAACTTTAGACTCATTCGCGGGCCGGATTAGGATTAGGCCGGATTAGGCCGCATTGTGGCCCGCGGGCCGTATGTTGGACACCCCTGATCTAGTGGAAGACATACCTACGCTAGTTAGCTGTAAACAAATGTGGCAGCAGCCCAGAGCCAAGCTCCAGTGTGTCAAGTATTTTCAAGGCAGGGGCGGATTTCCCTGTAGGCCGAGTAGGCCCGGGCCAAGGACGGCAACATTTAGGGGGTGGCACACTTGGTGAGTTTCTTTAGGGTTCCGTACCCAAAAAGTTTTAAATGGTACCCTATTACTAAGCCTACGCTGTCTGTCTGGCTGTCCCGGCCGTATCTTTCGAACCGTAATAGATAACCAGTTATTTTTTTACCGAATATGGAACTTTACGTTGTTTAACTAAGAAATAATAATAAAGTCAATAAGTAAAAATATTTTTAAACCTATTTGCTCTAAAGTAATAAACTGGCCAAGTGCGAGTCGGGCTCACGCACTGAGGGTACCGTACCACCACAAAATTCAAAAACGAAATTATCATTTATAACTTGGTAATGAAGAGTCACCGACTCGCACTTGACCATTATTTGTTGTTATACTTTAAAGTGTTATACTATAATCATGCCAAGTTGGACGCTTGTACGTATTACCGTTTTTCCATTAGAGTTAATACAAAAATGTGAGTTGGTGGTCGAAATTATCTGCGTTAAAAAAAAACGTAAAAAAATACGTTTGTTGTATGGGGACCTCCCTTTCATTTATACTTTTTGACTTTTTTATCGTCCCCCGTCCCCCCGTTTTGCATGTTAGCGAAATAATGAAAAAAGAGAGTAAAACACGGAGACATTTGAGTACGAACTATAATTGAACTAAGGCATATCTCCCTTGATTGTCTGATCTGAGGTACTTACCTTTACTGCAGCACAGAGCAGTGCTACATCTATTAAAAAGACGTCGACGTAGACGACGGACTTAAGTCTGTGATCTTTTCACTTTTACGCTATTAAAAGGCTTGGAGACGGGCAAGCAGCTTGAGCCAAGCACGTAGATTTGGGCCTTGAGTCAAGCATCATAAATCGTTTGCAATGCATGAGCCAAATTTTAGGTTACGCGCACTACGTGCTTGCCACGCGATTTCCATCGAAATTTATACTTGGGTACCTATTTTTGCGATTTAACAATGGCATGGCTCAATCACCGCGCCTGTCAGACGGCGAACTGCTTGACAAAGCAGCTTGATGCATATCTCGAAGAGCTTGATCAAGCACGCGTAGCTAAAAGATGTGTGACCTGTAAAATTCACTCAAAATACGTACCTACTAAAACATATTTTAGCTCCCCAAGAGCACGGAAAAACATATCAATAATTCAGTAGATGACCCAATGCTTGATCAAGTACCTATCTATTGAACACGTTCAAACAGTCGCACCAAGCCTTCGTCTTGCCTGTCTCCGATACTCCACGCAAAAGTTTCTCCTTTCTCAGATGGGCAGATAACAGACTAATCTACTCAAAAAAAACCACACTAGCTATAACTCACTTAAATTTGGGTTTTTAGCTTCTCTTTATTTTAGTCAGAGGCAGCGAAGTGTATAATACCCGCGCTGTATTTATATTATTATGATAACTAGTCAGCCGTCTACACAGGCTTTCAAGGTACAGGGACGATTTCAATGTAGGTACCTTCACTTAATTTTCTGAAATAGTACATATTATGACGATAGTCACGCTTTTTAACTTTTGGCCTAAATACTGTACCGTAGACACCGTAGTACACCTTAATTTGAGTAGGTAATTTTGATTGCTAAGTTCCTATAATAGTGCGTACAGTATTATGCCTATTTTAAAGGTATACCCGTACGTAGTAAGGTTGTGGAATGAGCTCCCGATATTTCGGCGCAGTTACTCATACTCATACTCTTTATTTGTAACACAAGTTACATGTCATGGTGTAGTTAGCTAATTGCAATAACAATTTCTCAATAATAAAACATATACTGAAAAAATAGCCAAATACACAGACTTATCAATTGAAATCAAAACACAGTGGCAAGTAAATAGCACAAGAATCATCCCCATCATACTTTCTACTACAGGTGTCATACCCAAAAGCCTAATCACGAGCCTTGAGACACTCGATATACACACATCTGCATACAAACAGCTCCAAAAAGCAGCAGTTTTGAACACATGCAGAATTGTTAGGAAATTCTTAACTTTGTAGAAGCACTTGGCTTTGGCCCGTGCCGAAATCACCTCCGCATGCGGAGAGAACACGAAAGTGTAACCAAAAATAATAATTATACATCATAACTGTCTAAAGAAATAATACAAAACATTAAGTTATTAATATAAATTACCAATAATAACATAAAAATAAAAGTATTAATAATTAATTGCTGCATCACGCTACAGTATGCAAAAATTCACCCACCCCATAAAATGTTTGCTCAACAAGCCATTTCTTCGCTCGAAGGTGCATCTTTTATATCGTGTGGGAGACGGTTGTACACGTCTGTCGCCATTACGTGCACCTGCTTGGAAGACTTCTCGAGGCGGCGGGCCGGCGCGCGCAGCATGCACCATGTTCACGGGAAGACTGAAGAATGCGGGTGGTTGGTCGAACAGTTAAAAGTTAGGTGCAGACATAACGATCTACCCTCTTACTTAGTCTTTTGCTACGGTTATCACTGGAACTCGAACTCGAACCTAAGTCCCCACAAAACACACTCACTGTATCACTGCGTATAGTATTTTGAACACATTATGAACGCGGACTTTTATCTTTAAAACAACCTAATACTGGATTCCACGCACTGGCGAGTTGAAACCATCACCTCGATTGAAATTCTGGCATTTCAAAATCTCAATAGTTTCCTTTACTAGCCTTGAATGGTGAACCCGGTTCACCATTCAAATCGAAAAAAGGCAAAGGCTAGATTAGATAAAATAGACTTATAGATTTTTATATACATGCGGCGCCCCTTTTTATCTGGCGCCCTGGGCCTTCCCTAGGCGGTCACCCCACCAGGCCCTACCCTAACGTCGGTACTGACAATAATATTATATACTACCAATACCTAATGTTAACCCCCGATAAAAGAGCTGATAATCTTCAATCGGCTGCACAGATTTTCTTGAATCATAGCTAAGAACATAACGAGCGAATGCTCTCTTCAGAAGTAAGAAAAGCTACTAAAGGTACCTGCCTTTTTTGCATAGGAAGTTTACCGCAAATTCATATCTAAACTAGCTAAACGTAAAAGTAGCTACTAAAGTTATTAGATAGGAAATCCCAGGCTTTGCGGCTACCCCCGTCACGGGCGGCTGGTTGCGTCTAAATCTAGATTCGTAATAAAAATTCAGTGCTAACCGCCCTCTTACATAAAATAGTGGGATTGAATCAATAGGGTTACCATACTTTCGTTTTTAGGATTTCGTAGCCAAAGGACGTAAATGGGTGGGATGGGACCCTATTACTAAGCCTACGTTGTCTGTCTGTCCGTCCATCCGTCCATCCGTCCGTCCGTCTATCCGTCTGCGGCTGTATCTTTCGAACCGTAATAGATAGCCAGTTGAAATTTTCATAGAATATAGTAACCTTAGATAAAATATGTACAAGATTCCTAGTAGCGCAACGTAAAATTATACCAAAAAGAAGGTGCTAGTACTAGCACCTTCTTTCGATCGCCCCGCCACACGTCAAAAGCCTCCGATGTCAGAAAGTCCGTGCATATTTTTTTTTACAAAATTACTGGTTGTGTTGTGAAATCTTGCAAAATTACACCACAAATAAAAATACGTCCACCAAGATCACATACCACAAGTAAGTATTAAATTATCTTGCTGTATTTCTTCGCAAAATTAGTAGAAAACGAAAAAATTACAATGCCATTTCAAAAGTTTTAGTGTTGCCAAGGGCATGAAATTTGCTTACCCATGTTTTTAACACTAATATGTTTCAAATAAATTGTCTTTTAAATCAAACATATTATAATTGTGCTAAGCAGCATAATATCCATTAATTACCAACTGAAAATGGCGGCAAAATTCCTCGGCCACGGATTAAATAACAAAAGAGGTTACATCTAAACTTATGTTAAAACTATTTACACGGAACTACTTAGAGATACAACAACCACCTATAATATTTCCACTTTTAAGGTTCCGTAGTACTACAAGGAACCCTTATGGGTCAGGCCGTCAATTTTGCCACTTTTTTTCTATCTCTCTTGTCTCCTCAATTTTTTTCGAATTGTATAATCCGTGGATGAATTATAATTATTACTGGAATCCACTGTTTAGGTAAACGAGACATTATAATTTCTTCTGTAATTTAATAATAAATGAGGAAATAAATGAATATTCTTAATCAAAAACACGTCAATGTCAATGTGTTTAACATCTATACTAATGTTGTATTATAAATTTTTAGGGTTCCGTATTTTTTTTTTCAGGAATACGTTGTGGTATCATGTTGAAATTAATATCAAATAGGTAAACGGTACCATCGGTCTTTTATCGGATACATTTCGGAGAGTGTGCATCGGATCTGCATTATCTAATTCCTTCCTGCCCATTTTTCTGTCGGAATGCCAGAGCGGGCACAAAAAATCGACACCGCTTTATGGTTGGTATTCCGAAAACCCACACGAAGCGCTTTGATTTCACTTTTATTATGCGAATTGCTAGTCTGTGGAATGCGGTGCCTAAATGTTCCCCGAAAAAAAAAAAAAAAAAAACAATTGTATCCTTAAAATTGTAGAAATGCGCGAAAGAGATAGAAGACTACAATATGGACATGTAAATACCTAATTAGTGTTGTTGGTACTGTACTAATGAAATAAATACCGAATGCAATTTTTTTGGGTTTAACAAACTTCATCCAAAATCATTCAGCTGCTTCAGAGTTAAGTAGGAATAAACACACTTATACAATTACGCATATATTTTAGATCTGTATTTTGTAAGTTCATTTACTCCGTTAATTTTTTTCATTCAATTTATGCGGTGATATCTATGCACTGGTATTACTGGTATTCCAGCGCACATGCGCAGAAACGTATCGCTAATGTCACTCGAACAAAGATTGGCTTCTCAAATGAACGCTGTGCTTTCATTGAACACTCAATCTTTAGTAGTATATAAAAAATCTTTGATAGTAACGTTACGGCGGATTAACTAACAAATAATAAAAAAAGTCAAAATTAAAAACGAATTTTGTATTAGCTCTAATGTAAAAAAGATTATATGTACAAGCGTCAAACTTGGCATGATTATAGTAGGTATGTACACACTCTAATGTGTTAATAACAAATAATAAATAATAGACAAGTGTGAGTTGTTCATTACCAAGTTATAATTTTATTGTGTTAAACTCGAGCGCCTGTGGCAAAATAATTAACTGTGGCTGCGTAGCAATTGCTTCGATTTCTATTTTGGAAGGCTTTATAATAACTGGTAATTCGGTTACTTGGATGAACTTATTGTATTTTGTGGTGGTACGGAACCCGCAGTGCGCGAGCCTGACTAGCTGAGCACTAGGCCGGTTTATTACTTTTGACTTTTAACGGATAGACTGACAGTGTAGGCTTAGTAATAGGGTCCCGTTTACACCCATTGTATACGGAACGCTAAAAAAATACCAATTAGTATAAGCCTATTTGACAAAGCAAGCAACGGTTCTCCACTTGGCCACCCTACCCACAAGGGTAGGTAAACATTCGCCTAAGGAAACCGCACATTAAATTCTAGTAAGTGAGCAGATAGCAAAATTTTACGGCACGGTTCAATTTGAAGTTACTTTGGTCGGTCACATAGCGATCGTTACATAAACTGCTAGATTTGAGTAGCCTACCTACCTACTCAAATATAGCAGTTTATTTAACGATATTATTATGTACTGCCATTCAACGTGATAATCAGGGGCGGATCCAGGATTTCATTTGGGGGGGGGGGCATTCTGACAAGGTTCGAAGGAATCAAATCGAAAAATTTTGTCGAGTGTATGAAAATGCTAGGTGTTTAGGGGGAGGCCATGGCCCCCATGGATCCGCCAGGAATCCACCTGGATCCCTGGATCCACCAATGGTGATAATGCAGCCAGCATGCTGGGTACGCAGTCAATTAGTAGTGGTGCCATTTCTTTGGATTGTCTTTAGACCGGTAACAGTATATGGGTAGTCCAACTTTTTTTTTTATCCTAGTTATTTTTAGTGTTAGTTATCTTGTAGTCTGGCTAATGTAACCACCGTGTAGACCTAACATACCAGTAGGAGTTTTTAATTTCATTAATATGCCTCCATATTGCCAACATGTAGTTTTGGTTTAGTTTTAATAAACATTTGAAGTACTCCCGAAAATTTTACTTTTCACGGAATAATATACATGTCGTCAGTAATAATTAAGTACTTAGTGTATGACTATACCGCACTGAATGCACTCTGACTTCAAAGTGCATTCAGAGCGGTTTTAACGGCCTCTTATACGTACCAAATTTGAGGGTTTTAAATCAATTTTATTCAGCTAAATTATAATATTTGAGCTGGAAAAAAATACTTAGGTACATGTCACAGATACATCTGTGTTTGAGTTTATGATTTGGTTCAAAACACGATAGAATAAACATTCTTTGATCAAAAAAAAAATCTGAAACAAAGTTGATTTAGTTTATTTTTTTCGTTTTATGCACTAATGAAAGCTCGTAACAACCTGGAAATTGCAAAAAAAAATCGAATTGAAAAATGTTGAAAGGCAATCCTATTCAACATTTTTCGGTTTGGATAGATTTTTGATGGTGAATAGTTTTGTTTTTTAGTGAAATTAAAAGCGTAAAAAGGTCGCGAGAATGTGCGCGCGCCGCGCTCAGTACCGCTCCAGGCGTCATCGAAGTCGGACCTATGTTCGTTTTTGTCGTTGCACTCCCCCCGCGGGCCTCCTGACTCTTGCGTGGCAAAATGCATCGTCGCTATAACTTGGCGGGGGCTGAGGAAGCGTTTTGTTGCCTACGCGACTCGGATAACAGGCCGTTAATGGCTTTAAAGTTCCACTGGGCGAAAAATCGGCTGAAATCGTAAAGAGATGACTAGGGCATGACTTTGACTTGACCGTGACTTACTTTACTTGACTCTGACTGTCTTGTTTGTCTACATTTACATAAGAATACCGCCGCCTCTGTTGGACGAACAACACGGTATCAAAAAGCTGCGGTCGTTTTTCCCAAATCTAATAGTTCAAAGTGTTCTACCAATTACTAAATCATCCTAAATCTCTTATCAGTGACACAAATAATAAATTCAACGCTGTGCTAAGTGTTAAATATATGTTGATTGAGTATAATTCGTAGTTATTGTGCAAAAAAATACGTTAACCAAAGTGAAGTTTGTGCGTAAACCTGCGTTGCCGGCTCGCTAGCGTTGCAAGGCACATTCACGGTTGCGCGCTCCGCGTAACGGCGATAATCGCGTGCAGTGCTAGCCACACGTCAGTGCAGCGTCATCGAACGTTTCTACCAAAGACAACTTAGATCGGACACCGTCGAAGGATTGTGGCACCTTGTCTCTGTGAGGATAACTATTATTTTACTTAAAAATGAAGTGCGCTGGGTGCATGAAAGCTGTTATCAAAGATTCAAATAGCATTAAATGCACTTCTTCTGCATGCGATAAAACTTTCTGTTCGCTGTGTATAAATGTACCGTCGCTTACCCCAGATCGGAAAAAATACTGGAAGTGCCCGGACTGCTGTGCTTCGCAAAAAAAAGGGGGAGATAACAGTCTCACGCCAGTTCGCGCGTATTCGGATTCAGGAAATGTCTCTACACGCAGGAAAGTTGACTCCGCTCCCCAGGTCTCCGTTGTTCCCGATAATACCTCAAACACGAACACAGAAATCAAAGATCTCACGGCTGTCATGACTCGTCTAACGAATGAATTCACGGCCCTCAAAACTAAGCTCGAGGAAGTTACTCACTCCCTCTGCCACTGTCAGGAAAGGATGGAAGATCTTCAGCACAGTGTGTCGGCTAACGAAAATCGACTTAAAAAGCTGGAGACAAGAGATCAAGAACTGGTAAATCTGCAAGTAACTGTTTCATTACAACAAAATGAGTTAAATGGTCAAGCGCAGCAGAGCCTACTGAATGAAATCGAAATACTAGGTATCCCGGAGAACAGTAACGAAAATCTAGATCATGTTGTGAAGGTTGCAGCCCTGAAGGTCGGTGTGCAGCTGGAAGATGGAGATGTGGACTGGATAACTCGGGTTGGAGCTCGTCGTGCGCTCGTCGAAGCTCGCACGTCTGAGTTCGGAGTTAAGATGCCGCGCCCCATAGTTGTGCGGTTCCTACGCCGATCTAAACGCAATCAGGTCATTAGAGCCTCTAAGTCGAGAAAAAACATAACTAGTACTGATCTAGATGTTACGGGAGTTACCACTAATGTATTTTTTAATGAGAGGCTCACGAAAGAAAATCGGATTTTATTTCGTGAGGCAAGGGCGAGAGCTAAGACCCACAGTTATATGTTCTGCTGGTGCAATCAAGGCGCCATATTCATCCGGCAAGGTGAAGGAAAGCCTGCCCAGGTTATTCGGTCGCTGCCTAACCTGGATCGTATTCTGCCTCCTGTGCCTGCCCAAATTGGCTAGTAACTATGTCTACGTACTAGGTTTAGGTGTGAAGTCTCGTTGCCTAGTTTGCGGCACAACTCTTTTCCCTCGTCTGAGAAATTCATGTATTTGCTCCTTTCGATTAGTTGAAGATAAACGCATAATAATATGTTACAGTATGCAATTGCAATCACTATGTAAAGTAAAATCTGCACTATCGATTATCTATATTATCTATTTGCAATATCTTGCAAATATCTGTACTCACTCGGATTTTTTAATGAATATGTACTGCGAAAAGTTTATCACTCTTGTATTGTATTTTCTCTTAATATTATTATTGGGTATATTTTATTATATTGTGCAATTTAAATATATATATTTACTTCCGTTATTGTTGAAAACTAAAAACACAATTGTTCTAAATTTTGTAAACACTTATACGCATATTTCAAGTCTCTTTTCGGATACTTCAGTGAAAACATACACAATTAAACCTATAAACTTTATGTTGGTTATGGTGACCATGGTGCAGGATGAATTTTTAACCAATAATGCTTCACACTGACTTAGAAGACGACTTAGACTCGATAAAAGTAAACTGCTGTCTTGTAGACGCTTTGGAGACTTGTAAAACACACTTCACACCAGAACACAATTTTAAGTTGTGTTCTATTAATATAAGAAGCATTGGATGCAATTTCAATGATTTTTTGGTTGCATTGAGACGTTTAGACATTGTTTATGATGTTATTATTTTAGCCGAGTGCTGGTTAAATAGTAACCCTTTTATTCCTCAAATACCAGGGTACAATTCTTTTAAGACTGATAAAAATCAGAATCAAAACAGCGGTGTTGTGGTGTTTGTAAGAGAAATGTGGAATGTATCAATTACTGAGCACGCCGTTGATAATGCTCAATGTTTACAGGTTTGTATTGAGAAGGCAGTTAATATTGTCGCAATTTATCGCTCTCCAGTATGTAGAAATATAGAAAAATTCTTGTCTTCCCTTGCTACCTGCATGCCTAGTACTGATAGTATTCCATTGCTCTTTGCTGGCGATTTAAATATTAATATTCTTGAGACGAGTAACACCCAGTACGTAGAATATTTATGTTTTATGGAGGAATGTGGTATGGTACCGGCTATTACTGTTCCTACAAGAGATTCGTCATGCCTAGACCATATTTATGTCAGTAGATCACAACTAAAGCTATCTCCTATTGGCATCGTTTGCAAATCTGCTGTCACAGATCACTATCCGGTTATGATTGGCATGAACTTAAACAGCCGAATACACGTCCGACCAAGTCGTTTCACGCTTAAAAGAGATTTTAAAGCAATTAAAGACGATCTCTCCGATGTTGACTGGAGTTTTGTGTGTAACACTTGTGATGTTAATGAGGCAACCAAATCATTTACTGAATTCCTGTCCGACACTATAAATAGACATACACGTGAGGTTCGTCTTAGTAGAACGCAGAGCAACCTCAAACCTTGGATTACTCCAGGGCTTATGCGCTGTATGAGACACAGAGACAAGCTTCACCAGTGTGCGAAACTTGATCATAATAACATTATACTGCAAACTTCCTACAAGAGGTATCGTAACTTTTTCGGGAGTCTTTTACGCAAGTTGAGAATTCAATATGAGAGGGATGAATTAGACAAAAATAAAAATAACCCCCGTAAGCTTTGGAAATCCATAAAGACTGTTTGTAGCTTAACCACAAATAAGAAATTGCCTACCGAACTGTTGTCATTACAGACTAATTCTGATGATCCACGACAGTCACTTGACATATGTAACGACCATTTTTCCACGGTTGGGCAACGACTAGCAAATCGGATTCTCACTTCAATTAATGAAACGCAAAACAGTCTAGCTAAAAAAGTTTGTAAACGAAACACCTTAGCCGAATCTTTTTTCATGGGTCCTACAGACCACGAGGAAGTCGAGAAACTAATTATGGGCCTCCAAAATGGAAAAGCTCCAGGTACAGATGGCTTGACAAACTCGTTAATAAAATATATAAAGAATGATATCATGTTGCCACTTACCCATATTTATAACCAAAGCTTACCGAGTGGAGTTTTTCCGATAGCTTGGAAAGTTGCATCGGTGAGCCCTATTCATAAAAGTGGCCCCAAAAACTGCATAGAAAACTACAGACCAATCTCGCTCTTAAGCACTTTTTCAAAGGTCCTGGAAAAAATTGTTAACACAAGACTAACAAAGTTTTTGGAGTCGCGTAACATATTATCACATAGGCAATTTGGTTTTCGGAAAAACAAATGCACTGAAGATGCCGTCTCTCTGCTAACGACTGAGGTTTCTTCCAAGTTGGACAAAAAACAAAAATGCGTGGTGGTGTTCTTGGATTTAGCCAAAGCTTTTGACACTGTTTCCGTTCCAATACTTTTAGAGAAACTAGACAAGATAGGTATTAGGGGAGTTGCCTCTCAATGGTTTAAAAGTTATTTGTTGGAACGGAGACAGTGCATAAAGATCGGGAACAATCTAAGCAGTACACAAGCCATTAATTTCGGGGTGCCCCAGGGTAGTATCTTGGGACCTACGCTTTTTAATGTGTACATTAATGACATTCACGACTTGAATATTCAAAATGCAGAAATTATTTGTTACGCCGACGACACTGCCATTATATTTGACAGCCCAACTTGGGCAGGAGCCTTGGAATGTGCAGAAAAGGGAATGACTTGTGTCTCTGGTTGGTTGCAGAGAAATTTACTGACGCTGAACGCAAAAAAAACGGTTTACCTTTGCTTTCATAAAACAGCTGCTTCAGCGCCAGTATTACAATCAAACCTCAAACTGCACAAGCCCTCTTGCCACTTGAGAACCTGTGACTGCGAATCGCTTTCTCGATCCCGAACTACTAAATATCTAGGTGTGATTTTAGATGACAACTTAAACTTTAAAAATCACATTGACGCATTAGCTGGTCGGGTACGTAAAGTTATTGGTATCATGAAGAACTTACGAGATATCGCATCGCCAGAAACACTGATGTCAGTTTATTTCGCTCTATGCCAATCTCTTCTGAACTATTGCGTCACTTGTTGGGGTAGTGCGGCAACGTCGTTTATCATACTTGCAGAGAGGGCACAACGATCCGTATTAAAAGTCATGATGAGGAAGCCACTTAGATACCCAACTGCAGATGTGTTCAAGGATAGTGGAGTTCTAAGCGTTAGACAGCTATTTATACTCAAAATTTCACTCTCCGTACATAAATCTGTGCTAGCTTCCTCTGACTATGATGAAATTATTAAAAAAAGAACTCACAAATTACCTTTTCCGCAAGTACACACAAGTTTTGCCCGTCGATTTGGTCAGTTTGTTAGAGCACATGTATACAATGTCGTAGATAAATACTGTAACTTAAAAGAAAAGAGTGTTTATGAAGTCAAAAAGACACTTTGTAAGTTTCTGACTTCGCTAAGCTATAAGGAGACGGAGGATTTATTAAAGATCATATCCTAAATGTACAATTTAAAACTATCATTTATCATAATAAATTCCAACATAATATATAATTAATTTTAGCATAGTTTGTTAGTTATTAGTTTTTAATTTTGTAAGTAGTTTTAGGTTTTATTTTTATTCTAATATGTGTAATTTTCTTGTTTACTGAATAAATCAGCTTTTTATATTTTATAATTAAAATACTATATTATAGTTTCGTGTCAAATTCCATTTTAGCATACATAATATATTCATATACAAATAATCAACAGTAACTACTCCTATATTGTTAATAGATATAAATATACATATGGATAATTATAATATATATATTATACATTATTATGTGAATTCACTACAATATCTTAACTAGAGGTTTAAATCTATGAAAAACCGTACCAGATTCCCGCGATACAGGCCCAGCCTAGTGCGGGAATCGCTGTTATTATATTTTATATGACTAAACTCTCTCATAAGCATAAGCCTTACTATATTGTTCATTTGATGTATCTTATTTAAGTCTATGTTTATGTTAATAAATATATTTTTCATTTTTTTTTTTTTTCATTTCATTAAAATTGATTGTAATCTGTGATTGTAATAAACAATACTTGACACTGGCAAATGCACAAAAGGGCGACGCCGACGCCGACGCCAAAATCAAAGGAAAGAATTAAAAAAAAGTAAATGACAAGACAAGTGAAGTGAAGTCAAAAAAATATTTAAAAAACAAATCGAAAAGCGCGGGAAACGTCGACTTAGGCGGGTGTTATTTTTCCGTGTTATTTTAATTTTAATAATTTTATGATAAAAAGGATCAGGAGAGTATTGTATTGTATATAAAAATAGTAGTCATTGTATATATTTTAATTTAAGTGTATAGTTCTTCTAAATCCGGTAAGTTTTTTGCATTTTTTAAACATGGGAGAGCCGCCTGACCCCGGCGGCGGGGTCGGCACCCCTTGCATGGCCCCCCCGGCCAATAATTTTGTAACTATTACTACAAGTACGAGCAGTATAGTTTCTAATGAGTCTGGCATGGACACGGACGCGTCTAGTAGCCAGCAGCGATCGAGTCGTAAAAGAAGCCGTCAAGTTAAAATCTGCAAAACCTGTAATAAAAAGAAAAGGAAGCATGCTCAGGCAGCAGATGGCAAAACTGGATGTCTTTGCATTGATAGTGAGGGTAATAGCGACAATTCTGTCAATGATGTTGAGAACCTACACAAACCTCTACAAACTCCAACACAAATACCTCTTCCTTCCAACAGTAATGGTTCAGGTCCCCATGTTTTCACCCCTGTAGCTAGAACAATGTATCAATCAACTGATACCGCTCCATTTACTGTCCATGTGCAACGGGAAACTAAATCACCTGATGATGGAACAATTCTTCACCCAGTCTCATTCGGAAAGTTCCTCAAAAAAAATAATTTCCAAAATATTGTGAACGGATCTGTAAAGAGAATAGGGAGAAATAGAATTTCACTTTCTTTCTCGGACTCCAGCGATGCCAATTCATTCATCTGCAGCAGTACTCTATCACACGAGAGTTTGAAAGCATTTGTACCATCATTTAACGTAACTCGTATGGGGTTAATTCGTGGTGTGCCATCAGAATGGACACCAGAAGAGGTGATAGAGAATGTGTCGGTACCTGATGGGTGTGGTAAGATTTTAAAAGTAAGGAGAATAAATTTCAAGACGATGGTAGATGGTTCTCCTGTATGGAAACCAACACAGAATATTGTTGCAACTTTTGATGGGCAGGTATTGCCAAATAGAATATTCATGTGTTATAATGCTCTACCAGTAATACTTTATACGTACCCTACTATTCAGTGTTTTAATTGTTGTAGATACGGACATACAAAGCTGCAGTGTAGATCAAAACCTAGGTGCTACAAGTGTGGCCGGGACCACAATAGTGAAAATTGCGACTCAGAGGAAGAAAACATGATATGCTGTCTATGTTCAGGAGCACATTTCGCTATTAATAAGTCTTGTCCTGAGTTTGCACGCCAAAAACAAATTAAAATAACCATGGCAGAAAATTGTATTTCTTATGGTGAAGCAGCTAAACTGATACCTCCTGCATCAAAGTCTTATGCTGATATTCTTAAACCTGTTTTTAATAGCACTGCTCCAATACAGACACAATCTTCTTACAGTTCTTCTTCTCAGCGACTACCTCAAACGTCATATAAAAAGACATTTATTACAAACCGCCGTCCAACACTCAAACCAGGGGTTGGATACGACCGAGCTGCACATCAAAAAATTCAAAATGAATATAACATGCCTTCCCCACAGGATGGCTGTGCTCTTACTATGAAGAATAACAACCCAATCTTAATGTCTACAACAGACATTATTCAAATTTTAATTGATACATTAACGCAGTCAAACATAAGAATACCGTCCAACGTCGCCCCTATATTAGACATGTTTAAAAATTCAAATGCCATTAATGATGGCAGTCTTTCAAAAAGCGGTGCAATGGAACTGCAGAAGTGCAGTTCATAAAAAAAGTGAGATTATTTATTTAATAAACAAGTACAATACTTGTTTATTAGCACTTTCAGAGACCTGGTTAAAACCAGGCTCTATATTCAAAATCCAAGGTTTTTCTTGTTTAAGGGATGATAGATCTGATAGTCATGGCGGTGCTGCCTTGCTTATTAGAAATACCATCTCTTTCTCTCCTCTTTCTCTTCCTTCTTATGATAATTTTTCCGTAGTAGCTGCACAAGTAGGTAATATTTGTGTTGTCTCTATTTATATATATTCACCTCGATTAATAGCTTTTGAACATCTTCAGGATCTCTTATCACTTCTTCCTAAACCTTTCTTAATCCTAGGGGATTTTAACTCCCATCACATTTCCTGGGGATCCTCTATTTCATCTTTCTACGGCGAAAAATTACTAGAGGTAATTGATGCACAAAATCTTTGTATATTAAATACAGGCTCTCGAACTCGTCGAACAGCTCCTCACGAAATAACTAGTGCGGTGGATCTCTCTATATGTTCCCCGAAATTAGCTGCTTCTGTGGTATGGGAAACACTAACTTCCACCTTTGATAGTGACCATTTTCCTATCCTTATCACCCTGTCAAGGGCTTGGCATCGTAACCCTACTCGAAAACCACGTTTACAATATAATATTAATGATAACACATTATGGTCAAAATTTAAAGATAATGTTAATAGTAAGTTAGCAAGTTTACCTAATATATCTAATGGAGTTTTTGACTGCTCAAATGCTTTTACCAATGTTTTATTACAATCGGCTAATGAAACATTCCCTCTTAAAAATTCAGCATCTGGATTAATTCCCTCTCCACCCTGGTGGGATAAAGAATAATGCTCTGAAGCGATTAAGAAAAGAAAAGCAGCTGAAAAACAGTATAATAGAGACATGACAGATGAAAATTTTAAGACGTTGACAGATCTATTAAATAAAACTCGTAAGCTCTTAAAAGAAAAAAAAAAACTAGGGTGGCGAAAATTTTGCCTTTCTATTTCTCCTAAAATAAGCCCCACTGTTGTGTGGCGTAATGTTAGAAGATTCAGAAGTGGTGTTAGTGTGACACCTTGTTCACCTTTACCTCCGAATCTGACTGAACAATTTCTAACACGATTAGCCCCGCCTACAGTACCACCAAAAGAAATTGTCTATAACTTAGTCCCTTCTGTAGATAATGCAACCACATTAAATTCTCTGTTCTCCATGGAAGAACTACAAGGTGTACTGTCAGCCGTTAAGGATTCTGCGCCGGGCGAAGATGGTATACCATATTCATTCATTGCTAACCTCAGTCAATCATCACTTGCGTATTACTTAGACTTAATCAACACTGCCATGTTAACCGGAAACATTCCTCCTTCTTGGAAATCCCAAGTAGTGGTGCCTATTCTTAAACCAGGAAAAAACCCATCAGATGCTGCATCGTATCGTCCAATAGCTTTATCGTCAGTTATATCCAAAATTGCTGAAAACATGGTTAAAAATCGTCTGGAATGGATAGTTGAAAACAGAGGCATTTTACCTGAGACACAATTTGGTTTTCGAAAAGGCAAAAGTACATTGGATAGTGTGGGTACACTTGTCACAGATATTAGAATCGCATTTTCGCAGAATGAATCAGTTCTAGCAGTATTTTTAGATATAGAATCAGCTTATGACAATGTTCTTCTTGATATCCTGAAATCAAAACTTCATAAACTAAATATCCCTGATATTCTTTCATGCTTTATAATTAATCTCCTGTCAGGAAGAACAATAAAGTTAGATCAAGCACTAGATCAATGCAGACTCGTGTGGAAAGGTCTGCCGCAAGGTTCAGTTGTAAGTCCCATCCTATTTAATTTTTATTCATATGATTTGGAATCATCTCTACACGGCTCAGTTAATATGTTACAATATGCAGACGATCTTGTTTTATACGCCACAGGCACATCGATTGGAGATATTCACTGTCAAATATCACGAGCTTTAAATTATTTAAAAAATTGGGTAGCGAAAAATGGACTAAGCATATCTCCCCTTAAGAGTTCTGTGGTTCATTTTACACGTCAACGAATTCCACCAGCTGTCTTTGTACATTATGATAGAAATTTAATTCCATCAGTATCTGATGTCAAGTTTTTGGGCGTTTGCCTTGACTCGAAACTTACGGGCTTACCACACTGTACGTATATTGCCACAAAGTGTGAAAAACTTTTAAATTTACTAAGGTGCCTTTCTGGTGTTTGGTGGGGTGCACATCCTTTTTCTTTGAAGCTCCTCTATAACGCTCTAATACGAAGCGTTCTTGACTATGGGACCTTCTTGCTGGGGCCTAGTAGTGTAGCTGGCCTTAAGAAATTGGATAACATTCAATCCAAAGCACTAAGAATAATCACCGGAGCTATGAAGTCTAGTCCACTAAATGCGCTACAAGTGGAATGTTCTGAACCCCCTCTTCATTTGAGGCGACAATTCCTATCAGATCGTCTGTTTTATCGCGTATCACAGTTTTCTAATAGTCCTTTGATCTCAAAACTCCATCTTCTTGCTGATTTAACTGCGTCTTCAAATTACTGGAAGCATAAATCCCTCCCTTGCTTAGTGCAAAGCCTAACTAAGTTTAAGGCACTACATGCCCCCACGCATCAATCTCGAACTCTTAGTATATTTACTTGCAATTATGAAGCATTAATACAACCTCCAATAGTTTGCCTTAATTTAAATATTGATAAACAAAATGCTAACGCGTATTTTAAATTCACTGTAAACGATAAATGGCCCAATTGGCACCACATTTATACGGATGCCTCAAAACATTCACCAAATAAATGCGTAGGTGTGGGTGTTTACCATGCTCAATATGGTATTGTACAAAAAATAAAATGTCCTCCTGAAATGTCAGTATTTACAGGTGAATGTCTTGGCATTGTTAAAGCTATAGAATATGTGCTACTTTGTGAGCTTAAAAAAACCATTATCATTAGCGATTCCATGAGTGCTTTACAGGCGTTGTTGAAGTTTCCTTTTAAAACCAAGTCACATTATCCTCTTATAATAGAAGCCAGAGAAAAACTTCATCTATGCACTCTTAAAAACTTAATTATTAACTTTGTATGGATTCCTAGCCATTGTGGGATTACTGGTAATGAAAAAGTAGACAGACTTGCCAATGAGGCTGTGGTGTGTGGTGATTTATTTCCTTATAAAAATTATACTCACGACCTGGCTGCACTTCCCAGACTGCACCTCCAGGATTCCTGGAAAGCAGTCTGGGCGGATAGTAGCATGTATAAAGGAAAATATTATGCTAGTATACAACCGGTCATTCGCAATAAGCCGTGGTTCTCTGTTTTAAACCTTGGCAAGGTGCCATCAACGATTTTGATCAGGATGCGTCTTGGGCATACCACTTGTCCCGCCCACCTTGCTCGGTTTAACATCATAGATAGTCCGCAGTGCGAATGTGGTGATTATGGGGATCTGGACCATATATTTTTCTCCTGTCCTTTACATGACCATGCTTCCTTTTACGATGACTTGATATCCCTCCGTGTTCCATTGCCTAATAATATACAATCTCTTCTCAGTAGCAATTCCTTTTCTATCTATCATTCTCTATCTAATTTTATCATCTTGAATAACATTAAACTTTAAATTTTATTTATATTTCTATATCTTTTACACTCCTCTGATCCGTCCATCCTAATCCTTACTAAATCCTAATTATCGCGTATCGTTTCCCTACCTTTAAATTCTAAAACCAAAACTCATAAGACTTGTATATGGCAACTGCGTCAATCATGCGGAGCCAAAAGCCCCAATACGGGGAAGAAGAAAAAAAAAAAAAAAACAAATCTAATATCGCTATTGATTTTGTAAATTGTTTATTTTGTGCGGAATAAGCAATGAAATGAAGTGGAGTGAATCAACAACGTTAGAGTTCGTGAAAATCTATCTCAAACAAGAATGTCTTTGGAATCCGACTCATGGCGCCTACAAATTAAAATACAAAAGAGAAAAAGCTTACGCGGCAATAATTGCAGAGTTCAAAGAATTCACGGGTAAAATTATGGCCGTTCCTGAAGTGAAGAATAAGATAAAGAACCTGAGGACTACTTATTCGCAGGAAGTACATAAAATACTTCACAAATCGCGACCCGACTCTATCTATGAGCCGTCCCTCGTATGGTTCCAAGAAATGGATCAATGCTTGAAACACGTTTCTTACAAGCGACAGTCCCAGACTTACTACAATTACGTGAGTTTACTTTGCTGTATCTTAATAAGTCATCATCATCATCAGCCAGAAGACGTCCACTGCTGAACATAGGCCTCCCCCTGTAACCTCCACACTGAACGACAGCCTGCCTTTTGCATCCACTGGATGCCCGCGACTCTCACAATGTCGTCGGTCCATCTAGTGGGAGGCCTTCCTAATAAGATCTTAATAAGAATACAGTAATAACGCCATGTCAGCTATTACTGGGCCTGTCTAATTTACCTCTAGCTAAGTACATTGAATCTTTAACCCCATTGTCTTACAATTTCCAGGAGAACATGGATTTGCCTGAAGTAGATTCATCGAGTCATTCAATATGGGCGGAAGACCAGGAGCAAGACATGCATCACAGCAGCTTTGAGGACCTAAACCCTGACCCCCTCGTGGCCCAAACACTCACAGATGCTGAATATGACACGAGACTCCCAGACGAATCACTGTCTATAGTGAAAATTGAACCTTACCACAATAGAATAAAGAAGAAAAAATTCAAACACAAACCTATTCAGACCTATAAAATTGACTCGCAATCTGAAAGCTTGGAACGCGAAGATGAGTTTGACATTTATGGGAAGTTTATTGCCACTCAATTGAGGCAGATGGATTTGAATAAAGCATTGCGGATACAACTTGCTATACAGAACTTATTGAGTGAAGCCAGACTATCTGAACATGGTCATACTTGAAGTCTTCCAGCACTAGAATAGTAATAATGAAATATTTTGGATGTTGTGTTTTGTTGAATGTCAAAGATAAAAATAACTCCGCTGACATTCTATAGAATAGACTGCATTTTTAAACTAGCTGATTGCATTCAGTGGTGGCTCTAGGGCGGTGCGCCGTCATGTGATGAGCGCCAAAAGCGCATGGCAGGTTCGACCACGCTGGCAATGGACCACACCCCCACTTGAACAACATTGAGCGTGCACTCTTTTGAGATCTGCTGCTGACCGACCCAAAGGAAGAAGAAGAGGATGAATACAGCAACCAGAGATGAGACCATCATAAGAAAAACCAAGACAACCAGGCCATCGGTCCATGGTGGGAGCTTGAGACGCTGCCCTGTCGCACAGCATGGGTTGGATGCTTGCCCCTTCAACTTTCTTGAAGGCCCCAGAGCTCAGCCTCTGTAGAGTTCAAACTCGTCGCTGATTCCTTACCTCCCCAACAGGTGAGAGGAAGAACCCCGAAGTGAAAAACTTCCGTCTTGATCTGTCACTCGTTAACATTGTCTGTAGGCTCGGAACAGTGTAGTGCGGAAAATCACGCGAACGTGAGCCTTAACGCACCGATATCCGGTTTACGGCCGCTCAACTTGTCGTAATCAGCTATAGAGCAGTGCAAGTACCGTTCTCTATTGATCGTCAAATTCGATAAAATGCCATGCTCATAGCTGGTACCGTTAAAATGGCATTTTCAACTGTCAAATTTGACGATTGATAAAGAACTGTACTTGCACTGCAAAATCGCTTAAAACAGGTAGCTGTAAGGCCCCTGGAAAAATAATAATAAGGTTTTTAACATATCCGTCTTTAGTTTTCATTTGTTATTTTCTGTTAAGTAGTATCATCAACCAGGATTATCTCTCCTCTTTAGACAATCTCACCAATTTTTCAGTGCAGATACATGCTACATGTTCACTAGAAGACGTGATTGCGCCGAAATATCGGGAGCTCCCACGAAATAAGGATGTCCATATTCAGTGGGTGCTCCCCTTGGCAAAGAGAATGTAACGCTATGCTCCCTTGGTCGTCCGTTTGATAATCTCGTTAGCAACTGCTGTGCCGTACTAAGATCAAAGTTGAAAAGGATAAATTTCTTCTGGCCTCTCGAGATTATTTTGTTGACTCGTATAGTACTAACAATAACAGACGTCATCAGATGTGTGGATGGCTGACGGACCGCCGTTCAACTAACGGGAGAGAAAGAGAAAACATCTGTTAAACCCCTTACACTCATGATATACCCAACTTATACTATGTCCGATATTATTTCGAGTGTGCAAGAATAGTCTCATTCCAAAACATAATTCACCCCGCTTGAATATTACCCGCATTTATAAACCTACTAGTTCCAAAACCAAAAATCATGCGATGAAATTATTTCACTGTACAAAATGGCTCTAGATTTTGGAACACAGACAATTCAATGCCAACGGCCGCTCTCTACTTTCAGTATATAAAAGGTACTCTTTGCTCTCTACCTCTTCCTACCTACCATGCATAGTTCTGTAATTTTTTTTATTATTTCCTCTGTGAGGATTTTGGCGTCACACTCTTGTGCATTTGTCAGTGTCAAGTATTATAATTAATATCAAGTTTGTTGAAATGTAGTCAAACAAGTCAGTCAGAATCAAGCAAAGTAAGTCAGGGCCAAGTCAAAGTCATGTCCTAGTAAAGTGGTGGAGACTTAACAAGAGGCTTCTAAGGAGCTTTGGAAAGAACACAAAAATAAACGTTTCACCGCTTTATATCACTTTTCCCATACTCGAGCACGTCCATGAACACTTAATAAATAAGAATCAATCCATATTACGCATTAGCACTCGAAAATACACAAGTTTATGAAAATAATATTAGCGCTAAAACTCAGTTCAGCGTGATTCGGAAATCGACCCAAATGTCAAAACTGATTCTGTTCTCTTTCTGTCAATTGTCAAGGCAATCAACGTCAATTCAGTGTCAGTCAGTCAAGTCAAAACAAAACAATTTTTTGAAGCAGAATCAAAAATTTAATTTTCAATTTCATTCACTTTACAAAATAATAACTGCAGGTTATTAGAAGATAATGAGATGGGGAGAAACGGAAACATGCATCTTCTCGAAAATATATATAAGTCATGCGTGTCTATGGAATCCAGACCACACTTTTTACAAAATGAGAAATAAAAGGCTACATGCATACAGAGAGATTATGGCACAATTTTACGATGCAACAGGCATTAAACTAAATGAGATCGAGGTGAAACTGAAGATAAAGAATCTCAGGTCCACATACTTGCAAGAAATTCAAAAGATAAAGCAGCGTTCGAATGAAGAGTGGACTTATAGGCCAGCATTGAAATGGTTCTATGATTGGTATAAATGTCTGAGTACAATAAAGAAAGGTGACAGTGATATGTCCCTAGATATCAGTCGAGATTTCACAGATGTAAGTACTTTATATTGCTGCTTCTTAAGTAGATGTAATGTAGCCCATTTAACTTTGTTCTGCGTTATTCTGGATTGAAAGTATTCTATATTCTGTGCGCCGCAATGTCACCTGCCCTGGCAATCGTTCAGGAAACACATGTTTCCTGGATAAAAAGTATCCTGTCATTCTCTGGCAAAAAATCATGTTGATCTGTTGCTACGTGAAAAAAGGACAAACAAACCCACAAACACACTTTTGCATTAATAATATTAGTATATATTATAATACAATATATGATATGACCTCGTGATGAAAAAAACCCAACGCATTGGTCTCCAGATGAACTTGGATAAAACCAGGGTTAGGTGCTCCGGGACCAATTACTATTGATAGCTTTCAGTGGCGGATCCAGGATTTCATTTTGGGGGGGGGGCCATTCTGACGTTTTTTGGTCAAGGTTCAAAGTAAACCAAACCGAAAAATTGAGTCGAATGTGTGGAATTGCTAAATGTTTTGGGATGGATGATTGCCATGGCCCCCATGCCCCCCGTGGATCCGCCAATGATAGCTTTACTCTACAGGGTTATAAGGAAAGGGTATGCTAAGCCCAGGGTCAGACTGGGCTGAAGGGCCTGGGTGGCTCCCAACAAGCTCTGGGCCCGAGACTGGAGACCCCCCTATCCTGACTACCGCCTGGCTTGCTGCAAGCCAGGCCCGTGGGGGGCCCTAGGAGGCTGGGGCCCGGCTGGCAAACACCACCTCGACGATATGGCCATGCGGTGCTTCGGCTCTTCTCGTATGCTTTCGTGACCAAATTGTTTGACTATTGTTAAGACTAAAGTCTAACCAGTTACCTGTCAAGTTGTCTAGGCTCAGCGTTTCTCTGAGGAATAGTATTCGGCATGAAGTTATTCGCCAGATAACCAGTCATTGACATAGCTCAGCGTATTAGCAAGCTGAAGTGGCAGTGAGCTGGTCTTATCCACAGGCTTAAAAGAAAATTTGACACCCAGTGTAATGCCTAGACCACAAAAGCTCTCGACCCGAATAAATGGAAGGTTAGAAAGGAGGCTTTGCCCTCCAGTGTGACAAACATGGATAATATAATAATAACTGATGTATTTATTTCAGACCAATGACGTTGAAGATATTTGTGGCGATGTTTGGGCTTCACCTCCACGTAATATAAATGGTGACTCTGACCCTGTTCCTGAATCCGATGACTTCAAATTATTGATTTTAAAGCCAGAACCCAATGATTCTTCTTCAGAAAAAAGAGGGTCCAATTCTTATAAAATAAAAAAGAAGAAAATGAAACGCCAAAGACATCCAAGCACTGATGACTCAGATAAAACATTTGGGACATTCAGAGGTAGTTTAGATTCAAGTATGGAATCATCAAAGGAGGATGAATTCGATATTTACGGGAAGTACATAGCAACACAGCTACGAAAAATGGACTTGCAAAAAGCTTTGAGGGTTCAAGTTGAGATCCAAAGTCTAGTGTCAGAAGCAAGAATATCTGATCTTACTGACAAATAGAACCAAAATTAATTATTGTACCATTTGGTATTCACTGGATTATAACCTGTGCAGTTTGTCTTTACATTTCAAAAACTACACAAGTTTGTGGAATAAAAGAAAAACAAGACAAATGTCTATTAACTGTTGTTCATGGAACTCACTAACCAAAGCTGTACGTGGTGACTCGAGAAACTTGAGAAATAGGCTCTATTTTTCAAGCTGTGTATTGTTTGTGATGTTTTAAACAGCTGTGGACAAATTACTTGTTTTTTCAGTCAGTATTTTTAGGAAGGTAGCTATGTAAATCAATGTACTATCTGTTTTAAAGTAAGAGTTAATATAAAAGAAAACAAATATTCAAGTCTGATTTTTATTGCTTACAGCATCAGTTGTGATACAAACATCGCTTATATTTCACTAGTGAAAATTCAGATTAGTTCCGGTTGTACCATTTGCTCTTACAATATTTCCTTGAAATCCAGGTCTTTTTTTGTGAAAAAATATATTTTGTCATACGTTCTGCGGACTACCAGTTCGAAAACAAAATCACATTGGGTGTCTACCATATAGGCACAATTATACGGTGTCTACAGCTAAATTAAGTACTTTGTTCACAGACAATTATAGGTTTTACAAATTTTTGCCTAGAAGACTGGAAGTTTGACTTTAAGGGCAGTTTGCAGTCTATTGTTAAAAAAGTATGATAAACTAAACTTACAATTAACTTAGAGAGTCAATCTGTATAAGTCAGTGGTATAGTCTCACACATTAGGCAGATTGAATAGGTCACACTACTTGCAAAACCACAATACTCTACAATTTGGTGTTAGCCTCTTTTCCCACTGACTGCAAGAATGACCCAATTTAAGACTAGAGTATGTTCTATGTCACAATCTCAAAAATAACAAGACAGGTCACATTTTACAAACCAATGGTTTTTTTCATGTGCGTTACTTTACCACTTGTGATGTGGTTTGCTTTTACTTGAAACAATGTTTGGAAAGAGCCAGTAAATTAATAAAGGCATAAAGTGAGTTGCTCTGTAAATCATGTTCAATATCTCAAGTGCCAAAAACACCATACATTTCACACTATCCAAACACATTTCAAAAGATAGCTTACAGACAAATCCAACATTCAAATTTTGTCGAATAACTCACTGGATGAATAAAACAACTTTTTCCAATTGCATTGTAAAAGGGAAACACCTGTTTTATTCTACTGAGGTTATCAACGTTTTTGAACCAGCTATAAGATGATTCATCCTAAATCCGTTCTCTTTAACCTACAATCTTACAATTCAATACTTATAATTCTCAACACTTGGCAATTTCGAAGATCTTAATTGTGTAAATGCAACAGTAAAAACAAGTGGAAGCAAAATACAGGAAGGACATACTTTACGTATTACAATAATTGTGGCGAAGATAAAATTTTGTTTAGCTGAGATGCCGTAGCAAACCAAAGTACATAAAATATCTTATTATAGAAACTGACTTGGTTTTCACACATTTTATTTATATTACACGGGAATTACTCACGTAAGATTAACCGGATTGGTAAGATTAAGAGTGACTTAATCTTACGTGAGTAATTGTACGTGTATTTACGTTTTTACGTATTTACGTTTGTGTTACGTGTATTATAAATAAAATATCATTAATATTGCTAGTTTTCTGATATCAGTATCTCTTGATGTAAGACAAATATTTATAAATAACATTCTGGGAAAGCAAAGCGCAAATCGTAATGATCATGTTAAATACCACTGGGTGGACTGGTTACCTCGTTGCATGCCCCCATATACCAAAGTATGGAAGATATCCTAATTATGATCACCATTGCATGTGACATGATCAAGCTGGTTTGTGCTTTGCTTTAGTGTCATTGTTCTAGACCAGTGACTTTCAAACAAGCACACAATTAAACTAATGAAATTCACCACAAACTGTATTCAGGGAAGTCAGTCATCGTCACCATGTCATGGTTACAACCACGCAGTTGCATGTACATCAGATCTACCAGCATTTTTTAAAATTTTAACAATTATTTTTAGTACCCAACAAACACTATAGGCGATAGGAAAACAGTTGTAAAAAGTTTCAGAGATTTTGAAAAGATTTACATAATATTGTGAGGTGATATTGGTGGCACATAGTTTACAGCCACCTTAAATTACTTATATACCTTTTTTTTTACTCGTTCTTTGTCGGTTTTACAAGCTCAAGGTGTACTGCATATGTCAGTTGGTGATTGTAAATGAAGCACAGATTGATATTGATGACATTGTTTTTTTGTATGTGTGCGCATCCAATCAGGTCAATGTTTTGATCATTTATAGTTAAACTCGAGCTAGTACTGAAGCCAAAAACTGAAGGAGGCAAGGTAAACACGTATTGCACACACTAACATATTCTTACTAGTTCTACAAACGCACACTCCAATATTGAGCGGCACACAACTTAAAACAAGATGATCAAAATGTCATCAAATGGACGACCAAGTAAAGGGGAAACTAGGTATACCTAACATTTCCATTTATTTTTCTGAGGGTCAACGTGGCACAGTTTGACCTCTATATGCATCACTTCGCATGATGTAGCATGTATTCTTTCCTTTCAAAATATAGGCAGCAGGCCTAGCACGGGCCGTGGACATAATTGTCTTTCCACCCTTTTTACCCCCGAGAAAAAGACAAACGAATCCATATTCTAGCTTTGTCGCGTCTAGGCGTGGATAAAAACGGTGGAAAGACAATTTATCCACAGCCCATGCTAGGCCTGCAGACCACCATACCGTATTGTTTCCTTCGCCTGAAATTTTTGCGGGTACTTGTACCAGCGACGCGAAAAAGCGCAGCCGGCGTTACAACGACTAAAACGTCAATAAACTACAATACAAGGAAGAAGACTCAATTCAGATCTCAAGATTTGTACAATTTATCACATAAAAATTCAAAAGAACACTTATTTTTAGACTGCAGATATGACCTTGCAATGCTGTCCAATTTTTGGGTTAACAATAATTATGCACTAGTAATCAGTTTTGGACAGCCGAGTTGTTAATGGAGTCCACGCACAGAAACACTATAAGTTCACAGGCCACTATTCACAAATTCACCGGCCTTACTAAGAAATGTTAGTTAAGTTAAACAATGATTAAAATAGCTGTCTCTTTTTCGCGTGTGACAATTTCCGTCTGCGAAAAGAAGTCAGTCAATTGATGGGGTCACAGGAAAAATTAAGTTTTATTACGGAAACCTAGCAGTCAGCGCGCTTAGTAACCCGTGAATGTTCACTTATACACAAGATACAGAAATGTCACAAAAGTCTTGTAGAATTCTGAACTAGGATTAAAGATTTCAAATGAAGTTGTTACTTAAGTTAAACCATACTTACAATTGCTTTGTCAACAATTTCCATCAGTGAAGAGTTGACAGTAATTTTAAGCATTGCAATGTTTTTATGACAGGTCATTACTGTTATAACACTGTTTTAAACTATCACGGTTGTTCACTTAAGTTATATGATTATTTACGGGATATTTACCATGGTTATTGAATGAGCTCCCGATATTTCGGCGGAGTTACATGCACTATGTTCACGGGAAGACTGAAGAATGCGGGTGGTTGGTCGAACAGTTAAAAGTTAGGTGCAGACATAACGATCTACCCTCTTTCTTAGTCTTTTGCTACGGTTATCACTGGAACTCGAACTCGAACCTAAGTCCCCACAAAACACACTCACTGTATCACTGCGTATAGTATTTTGAACACATTTTGAACGCGGACTTTTATTTTTAAAACAACCTATATACTGGATTCCACGCACTGGCGAGTTGAAAACCATCACCTCGATTAAAATTCTGGCATTTCGAGATCCAATCCAATCGTCGCGTCGTTTCAATATCCCGTAAATAATCATATAACTGTTATATTTCTTGAATGCATTACTGTTATAGTTCTTGAATGCTGATCACTTGGTCCCTTGGGACATTTTTGCAAATCTTTTATGACATTTTGTTTTGGATTTTCAGGACAGAAATTTATGACACGGCATCATACTAAATGTTACATTATTACAACAGCGAAATCCAAAAAAATAATTTATGAAAAAATAAACGCTCTGTTTACATACACTGTTACAAAACTATTTATTTTATTTTATGTAGTAATTTTTTTTTCGGGTAATTTTTCTACCGATTTTTGTATGGACATTTGGGGGATTCTAATTGGCTATACCTCCAAATTAAGAATATTGCTCGTATTAAATGTTTACAAAAATAGTTATCGGATTTTACAACTTGCAATATTCAATGTGATGTTACAATACTTCTTATGTAATTTTAAACCATCAGCGTATGATAATAGTGTACAATATTAATTGTCTAAAATGACTGGCAAGATTTTGGTGCTATTTTTTAATTTGAAAGGATGTTTCTTTACATTCTGAGTCATGTTTGTTTCAGCCGTTTAAAAATGGAGAAATCTTTAAAGAAATTGGTTGCGGGTATAAAAAATTACAGGATTGCAAACACCTTTTTACCTTGTCACCTTTTTATTGTACTTTAAAGGTTTTATTTAAATTTTATGGAAATCTGACATTGAGATACAATTATTATAGAGTCACAATGTCTCAGTGAAAACAGTCAAAAAACGTTCGAGCGTCATTGTACATACATTGTATCAATTATATACTTCACAATGCCACATTTACTCCAATTTAGACATTATGTCGCTTGCATAGTGTTCAACGTTAGTTGTCCGCTATGCCATCGTAGCTCTCTGGCATCGCGCGGCGTTGTAGTCGGATCGCGGTTATCTTGTAACTAAGCAAAAAGTTTACGCAATTCGTAGCGTGCGCCGAGTTTTGGTTCGGAAATTTTTGCACGATTGTGACTCTATATGTATTGTATATCGATGAAATCTGACTATTCTATATAATTTTAATAGCTGAGATGTCACACTGAATACTTAGGCAGCTTTTTTAGTATTTCGAAAATGTTGATAGTCATAAAGACAGTTTAGTATTATGTCGTCATTGTGCAGCCTGCACCACTTTGACAGGTTGCCCGACCCCAATACCATTGGTTGTACTATTTTATGCTCAAAAAGTATTACTTTCTGTAAATTTCGTCAATAAAGTAACCCAAAAGTCACCATAAAGTTTAGTATCAAAATTTGAAAAAATATTGTACACCATCATCCACATTTCAGTGGCACACACTACCCACACGAACTTAAAAAAATATAATTTAACTAATTAATAAATAAACTGTCAATGCAGCTTCGTATCGAATAGAAAACAAATTGAGATCAGAAGAAAACGCCCATACAAAGACCAGTGAGGCAGGCGCGGCCACGGGCAGTCGTTAGTCAACGCTCGGTTCGATATAAAAGCCATCACCACGCGATCGATTAGTAAATTTGGCTGATGAAAAACATATCTATTGAAAACCTCCTTTAGATTTTTTAGATTAGATAAGTTAGTTTGCGTTCTTGTAGTTGCAGCTTTACTGAAGATTGCCATATTTAATGACTACAATTAAATAGCTTTATTTACGGGTAAAAGTCAAAACCAGCTTATTTTGTCACAAGAAATTAGCAGGAATTTGTGTAGTAAGTATAAAAATTCGTCAGAATATTGTGTAGAAATTCTGAGACTTTGACATTAAACATTGACAAACATATGGCCATTATAAAAAAAAAACTATGTGGCCATTATCAAGAAATTATATGTGGCCATTATAAAGAAATTATATGTGGCCATTATAAAGAAATTATATGTGGCCATAGTAAAGAAATTATATGTGGCCATTATAAAGAAATTATATGTGGCCATAGTAAAGAAATTATATGTGGCCATTATAAAGAAATTCTATGTGGCCATAGTAAAGAAATTATATGTGGCCATTATAAAGAAATTTTATGTGGTCATTATAAAGAAATTAGTTGCGCCCCATGTTTTCACTCGCGTGGACGATTGACCTGCACGATTCTTCAGGAGCCATACATTAAGGTATAAGTATCCTATGTCACTCTCCAGCCCTCCAATTATCTGTATACAAAAAATCATGTCTTAGATCTGTCCCTGAGTGAGAGAGAAACAAATACTTTCGTTTTTTAATGTCAAGTTCCCATCCCGTTCCATTTCGCTCCTGCCCATTTTTCTATCGGACTGCCAGAGCGGGCACGAAAAATCGTCATTGTTATATGGTTGATATTCCGAAAACCCGTACGAAGCGCTTTGATTCCACATTTATTATGCGAACTGCTAGTCTGTGGAATGCGCTGCCTGAATGGGTGTTTCCCGATGGTACAATCTGGGTGTCTTCAAATCACGAGTGAATCAGTTCCTTCTGCGCAAGCGTGCTCCAACGTAGACCGCATCATCGCTTAACCATCAGGCGTGATGGTGGTCAAACGCAAGCCTATCTTAATATATATAAATCTCGTGTCACAATGTTTGTCCTCAATGGACTCCTAAACCACTTAACCGATTATAATAAAATTCGCACACCATGTGCAGTTCGATCCAACTTGAGAGATAGGATAGTTTAAATAATTATATAACTAGCGACCCGCCCCGGCTTCGCACGTAAATTACACCCGTGCGAAGCCGGGCGGGCGGGTCGCTAGTTATTTATAAAAAGAAAGTGATGTCTTGTGACAAAATATAACCGTGACCCCATAGATAACTCATTCTACTGATAAGTGATATCAACGTCGATCGCGTGGTTCTGGTTCCACCCCAGGAAGGAGGCACTTGGATGTGGATTTATGAACTACATTTTAATTTCTACTTCTCTATTATGAATTAACCATTAGCCAGGCATTGGACGAATTATAGTCAATTCATTTTTTTTCTAACTGGCAGAGTACTCGTGCAGTCCACTTTCGTGTGTTATGAAGTGGCCATTTTTCGTCCAATACCTGGCTAAGGGTTAAGCTGTTCCCTTTAGTTTTTGATAGTGACAAGAATAATTAAATTTTCGCGGTTCGAGCACAAGTTTTGTTGTTTTTGGCCACCTTGCATGACGTGACAAAGAAATGCCATGAAAGCCATCTAACAGATGAATAGATCAATAGATGAAGTTAAATATGGGTAACACGCGATAAGTCGCGATACGTAATAAAAACAAATGACAGGTGAATGTGGTGTCATATATGACACTATAAAAATTTGCAAGTTGAAGTGGCAATGGGCAGGCCACATCGCTCGAAGAACTGATAACCGATGGGGAAGAAAAGTTTAAGAGTGGAGACCACGAACCGGAAGACGCAGCGTAAGTAGGCCTCCCACAAGATGGACCGACGACATTGTGAGTCGCTGACATCCAGTGGATGAAAAAGGCAGGCTGTCGTTCAGTGTGGAGGTTAAAGGGGAGGCCTATGTTCAGCAGTGGACGTCTTCTGGCTGATGATGATATGACACTACATGTCATATCGGTAGTTATAGTTATCCCAATATCAGTCAATCCTGTCATCTCGGAAAATGAATTCAATAAAATATTCAGTGGGTACTGCTTTAAAGTATAATAAAACCTCTTTAGTAGAAAATTCAATTATTCCTTTTCAGCGCTATTTTCGAGCTTCCCTCTGACATTGGACAGAAAAAAGGTCAGTTTCCAGATTTTTTTTGTGAACCAGCGGGTTTATTCTAAAAGTTGACTCTTGTTACCGCTATTGTGTCACCCCGCTTGTGCCAACTTATTCAAGCCATGCGCGCGTAATAACAGCTTAACTATGTAATAACAACGCTGTATATCAAATTAAAGAACGAAAAAAATATGTAGTTCACAAATCCTTAAGAAAAACAAAATGCAGGTGTCACCATATGAAGTTTAAGGTTGTCACCAACATTAAATCCTCTTTGTTGTCTCCAAGTACGTTCCACAGAGCTGGGCTCAAGCATCCAAGCACAGTTGTTTAGGCGTATACACCGTAGCGTTGGGATCTAACGGCGACCCGTCCGACAGACGTAGGTTTACAGAGTTTGACCCAGACCCCTCCGAGTGATGTATGTTCGACATATTGTTGGGTACAGACCCGGACAGATGTAGCTTGGAAATGGACGTCGAGACAGGGGTGACAAACTCTGTAGGCATCACGGCCAGCATTTGCGCTTTGAGCTCTTCCAGTTCTTTCTCTTGCCGGTTGATTACACCTGGAAATAAGGTATTATTTAGAAAGTTTTATTTTTATTAATTTTATTTGGGAAAAAGTGACTTAAAAATACATAACAAAACGTTTACAACTGAATGTTTTTGAGACAAGGGTTGGTGTCCAAATCTTAATATATATAAATCTCGTGTCACAATGTTTGTCCTCAATGGACTCCTAAACCACTTAACCGATTATAATAAAATTCGCACACCATGTGCAATTCGATCCAACTTGAGAGATAGGATAGTTTAAATAATTATATAACTAGCGACCCGCCCCGGCTTCGCACGTAAATTACACCCGTGCGAAGCCGGGCGGGCGGGTCGCTAGTTTAATATGTAATAGTGAGCGTAACATAACTAAATTATATAGGTAAGCGCATTTCTGGCCGATTAGGTGCCCAAGTTTATAAACTACTTTGGATGATTATCGCGAAGCGATACACCCGTGGTACAGTTGCGTGGAAATTTAACCAAACCATGGTAACTTTTTAACAGTGGTATAGACTGCACTATGGTTTTTGAAATTATCAGTGGCTATAAACCACTGGAATAATATTTAATCTATGGAACCGCTGAGAGTGGTGACTTTGGGTCAGTTGGGTGACTAACGCACGCGACAATCGCTCCATGTTACTATAGTTGTACGAGGTGGCAAGACAAGCCATCTCGCACATAGCTATTAGCTGATTGCGTCACACGACACATACTACGACTTGTACCTAGCGCCTGGAGAGAAATTATATTTGGTACTTTAGATGGATAGAAACTCTTTATTGTTCTCTTTGTTGTTGTCTTTGTTTGTTCTCTCTTTGTTGTTTTTTGTCTCTTTGTTTCTTTATCTCTCTTTGTTTGTTTTCTTTAGTAACAGGAGTAAAAATATTAAGACTACTAAGGCTTGACACTTGAGTTTCTTTACAATACACACCTTAAGAAAGAAAAAAACCTTGTTTAAGGAGTCACTATAGAATGGTGACCCCCGGACATGATAGAAATATTTTTTCCATCGAAAGTGACCAGACTATGGGATTTCCGCACCTGTGAGAAATATTAACTTTTTTGCTATACTTACTGTCCTGTATGTGCATCTTCCGGTTGGCCTCGCCCAGCGCGGAGAGCAGGTCTAACTTGACACGTGTTTCAGCAGACAGCGCGCGCTCCAAATGCGCCGCGCGGCCTGCTAGCGCTCCCCAGGCGCCACTTTCGCAGCTCGGGCTCGTCGAGGAGCCTGCGCCCGTGGCGGCCGCTTCTACGCGCGCTTCTAACGCACGCACCTGGCCAGGACAAGATATTACAGATTATCTGCAAACCATTCGCGATGGGTGTGGAAGAGCTACTGCGCCACCTCACCGGGTGTGGTGACGCAAGAGGTTAGAGTATTCAAGAAGGTTGAAAAACACTGGTTCAAAACATTTAACATAATCAGCCAGAAGACGTCCACTGCTGAACATAGGCCTCCCCCTTTAACCTCCACACTAAACAACAGCCTTTACCTGAACCTTTCTTCCCCATCGGTTTTTGCTTCTTCGAGCGATGTGGCCTGCCCATTGCCACTTCAACTTGCAAATTTTAATAGCTATGTCGGTGACTCTGGTTCTGTGGCGAATATCCACGTTCCGGATTCTACGCACAAAGAAACTCCGAGCATAGCTCTCCATTGCCCGCTGAGTGGCTCTGAGTTTTTCCAAAAGGCCAACAGTTAAGGACCACGTCTCAGTACCATATGTCATCACTGGCAACACACACTGGTCAAAGACCCATGTCTTGAGGCACTGTGGTATCTTGGACGAGAATAGATGAGAATTACCCGAACGCTGCCCATCCGAGGGTTTAAAACATTAGAAGGACAACAGAGGAAATTATGTACTCCCGGGTGGCAGGTTCGGGTTGAGTACCTGTTGGTTGGCGAGGCTGCAGTCTCGCTGCAGCTGCTGCGCAGCGTCGCGCGCACACTGCACGTCGCGCCGCAGCGCCGCCGCTTCCGCCTCGGCCGCCGCGCGACGTGCCGCGCACGCGCTGCTCGAACATTCGCCCCTAGCACATTATCAACAATCAGCACATCGGCAAAAAAATTGCTTACAATGCTTACAGGGCTCCGTTATACTCATCATTATTAACAACTTTTACTATGAGACCAACCCTGAAATCGCGAACAAAATATCAGCTGTTCCGTACATTTGGTCGAGTGTGAATGACCGTTTTATTTGGAACAGTAGTTTTTTTTTTTTTTAAGTTGCTTCCATAGTAAAAGTTGTTCATTATGATGGGTACTATGGACCCCTTTCGGCATTAGTACACCCTTTCTGCGTAACCCAGTAAATATGCTATATCCAATAAGGGGAGGCTAGTCCCCTGTCCCCACGAGCCTAGTCTCCAGTCCCCAAGAACCTAGTCTCCAGTCCCCACTAGCCTAGTCCCCAGTCCCCACGAGCCTAGTCTCCAGTCCCAACGAGCCTAGTCCCCAGTCCCCACGAGCCTAATCTCCAGTCCCCACGAGCCTAGTCCCCAGTCCCCACGACCCTAGTCCCCAGTCCCCACTAGCCTAGTCCCCAGTCCCCACGTGTAGGTGAATGTACATACGTGTGGTTCCGTGTTTGCTTGAGCAGCGCCAGCTCGGCGTGCTGCCGCGCGCGCCGCTCCTCGCACAGCTTGCGCTCCAGCGCCGCGCCCGCGCCCGCGCGCCACGCTGACACCCTGCCATTACATACCATTACTGATGCTGAAAACTACCTTATGGTGATGATTTTAAGGTTACATTTTCCATTTCATTAAATAGTAATGTTTGACCGCTATCTTGCCTGGTGGAAAGCGATGCGGCCTACGATGGAGCATGCTTGCCTCGAAGAAACCTGTTTACTCTCGACTTGAAGACACCCAGATTTACTTCTCTTTTCTATGGGTACTACGGAGATTACAGAACGGATTATGGATATTTACCACCCGCATTCTTCAGTTTTCCCGTGAACATGGTGCATGTAACTGCGCCGAAATATCGGGAGCTCATTCCACAACCTTACCACGGTAAATATCCCGTAAATAATCATATAACTTTAGTGAACAACCGTGATAGTTTAAAACAGTGTATTACAGAAGATGTGCTCACTTATGCTGCAGCGCTGCGTGCGCTTGTTTGAGCTGATTGTAGTCCGCCTTCCGGAGTTTGTCAGCGGCTACAGCGGCCGCCAGCGCTTTCTTCGCCTCCGCCTCGCTGCTCCGCGCTGAAGCGAGCTCGACGCGTATTCGCTTCAACTCATCTAAACTATCGCGGGCTTCACGCTGCAAACAATATCATTAGCACATAATGAGAAGCCACAGGCAAAACTTATCTCAGATGGCGACACCATCGCTGGTGCTGTCAATTGTGGTTCATTTGAGGTTATAAACATTGCTCTTGAATGAAACAATAAAAATCGTGAGAACCTGTAATTGGCTTCCCATCGTTTTTCCATTGTATATTTTAGTGTAAAAAAAACTGTTAGTTTTCCAATAAATAAAAATAAACTTTGTTTTTAAACAGTAAAATGTTTCTCTAATGACAGTCGCGAATCTCAAAAAAGATTTAATGCTTCCTTAGCTGGTAAAAAAGGGAATCTTTTGGCAAGGTAGGTATGTAATAAAATTATCAATATTATTTTTTCTCATCGGAAGGAAAACTGTGTGTACCTCTATTTTTACACTGAAATGCACTACACAGAGGCATGTTTTAATACCAGACGATATTTATTGTGTAATTACTAAAATTATCTATTGATATTTGACACTTGACAGTGAAACAACACCAGCGATAATGCGCCACCTGGCGTGATAAATAAGCAGTATGTCTCCCCATTACAGCAGAACTAATGGATTAGCCACCTTTCTAGGCTAGAGCGCTGCATCCTCAGATACATCGTCGCTTACTATCAGGAGCGTTGTTTGTTTTATTAACAACTAGGTGGTCCCCGTTTCACCCGCGAGTTAAAATCGTCGTCTAAAATTTTTCAATTCTCTTAGTTTTTCTTTGGTAAGAACCTTCTACGAAGTATTAGAAATCTTTTAAATAAAGGCGAATGAAAACGGGAAAGTCGTTCTCAAGTTATGGCGTGACCAAGGTAAATAGGGATTCATTTTTATATATATAGACTAGCCAACTCGACAGACGTTGTCCTGTGTTAGCTATGAATGTCCTAAAATTTAAATAAAACTGCTGTCTGGTAAATTCACATTCATCAAACGCATTCAATTCGATCTGGAAAACGCAGTTAAAATGTCATTAAGTTTTCTATGCGCAATTTTATTAAATTTTCTTTCCGTAAGAACCTTGTACAAAGAATTAGAAAACTTAAAAAAGATATGAAATCTTGTTCTCAAAATACCAAGGTAAATAGGGATTAATTTTTATATAAATAGACAGATAGATGCTGCGTGTGAGTACATATAGTTTGGATAAGCAAATTTATAAATGTCTTTTTCTATACAATTTTTTTAAATGTTTTTGAGCATAATTTCCTGATTATTTTTTGACGCGCAGATAACTGATTATATAAGGGGTAATCGACGCGAGTGAAATCGCGGGGTGCAGCTAGTAGTTTATAAATGAAGTCTTTGAAAACTTACCAATTCCTTTTCCCTCTCGCGGTCGCGTTCTCTCTCCCGCTCGCGCTCCTTTTCCCGTTCTTTTGTCTCTCTCTCCTTTTCTTTGTCCCTGTCTTTATCTTTACTACCGCTACTCTCTTTATTTCTAACACTATCTTTTGTATTTTCTACTTCCTTATCTTTAACTGTTTGTTCTTTTGCTGAAACAAAAAACATGTTACATTTTTGAGTCTGTTCAAAAATTTTACCAAACAGTAATTTTAGACAGAACAAATATAAGTTAATGGAGTAACTTTAAACAAACGCCCGAATCGAGTGACGTAATCAAACGAGCGCCCCTTCCCCCGCCCGCTACGCTACTTCACGGTACGCTCAAAGCGTGTGTGTCAGCATAGAAGTAGCGTACAAAATAATAAAAAAAATCTTCAAACAGACAAACAGGCAGACGGGCCGCCTAATGGTAAGCAGTCACCGTCGCCTATGGATACTTGACCAGTCATTACAAATACGTTGCCGACCCTTAAAGGACTCTATTAACTCGCCTTTTGAAGAACCCATGTAAAACTTGACCAGTTCAGATAGGGCTCCAAATCTTTTTTTACACCAGGACCTTTGCTTACCTAGCTATGCCACTGTCTACCCCACCCTATATCCTCATACGAAATCTATGTGCTTCGTAGGTAGTTCTTGAGATTTCGTGTTAAGTAAGTGTGCGTTTTTATCTATACTAATGTTATAAAGATGAAAGATTTGATTGTTTCTTTGTTTGCATTGAATATGCTCCGAAACCACTGACAACTCTACAAAGCGACTGACTTTTCTAGACAGTTGGCCAAATGACTGAACTAAAATTGTCTATTCTCAGACCTTGGGTTTTATTAAGAAAATATGATGGTGGCTCCCTCTTTCAACTGCCCAGTTAAGTTGGTCTCTCTGTACTATCTAATGTCATTGACTCTTATGAAAGGGCTGTTGTCTCACTTGCAGTTTCACCCATGGATTTCTTCAGGAACTATAAACTTTTATTCATATTCATCTATACTATCTATACTAATATTATAAAGAGGAAAGATTTGATTGATTGTTTGTTTGTTTGCATGAATAGGCTCCGAAACCACTGAACCGATTTGAAAAATTATTTCACTGTTGGGAAGCTACACTATCCCCGGGTGACATAGGCTATAATCTATACCCGTGCGCGTGGCGGACCGCTAGTTATATATAATTATATAGATAGTATGTTGATAAAATACTTACTATGTTCTGTACTCTTATGACTATCACTATTTTCCTTATCTTTATCTTTTTTATTTCTTCTTCTTTCTTCCTTTCTTTCTTCTTTTAACGTATTAGCCTCTTTTTTGTCGTATTTCGAAGACTTTCCATTACCTGTAGTAAATGTGTACAGAATATTAGTAATCATTTTATTTATCTATACTAATATTCATTCCATCCAAAGTTTGCCTGGAAGAAATCGCTTAAGGCGATAAGGCCGCCTATTATACTGCCGGTCTTGTATTATTTTTAAGTGACTTTTGTATTTTTATTTCGGTGTATAATAAAGTGATATATTATTATTATTATATTATAAAGAGGAAAGATTTGATTGTGTTTGTTTGTTTGTTTGTTTGCATTGAATAAGCTCCGAAACTACTGAACCGATTTGAAAAATTCTTTCACTGTTGGGAAGCTACACTATCCCCGGGTGACATAGGCTATAATTTATGCCCGTGCGAAGCTGGGGCGGACCGCTAGTAGTTAAATAATAGGCTAGCGTTTGAAGACCCTTAAAATAAAGGGATCTAAAAGTTTTTTTTTTTTTTACTTCGGACTAGGCTAACGTTTGACCGCGATCTCGCCTGATGGAAAGCGACGATGCGGTCGAAGATGGAGCACGCTTGCCCAGTAATAACCTATTAACCCTAGACTTGAACACTCCAAGATTGTAATGCTGCGGAAACACAGACAGGGGCAAGGCGTTCCATTGTTTCAAACTATCACGGTTAACGAAAGTTATATAATTATTTACGGCCGAAATATCGGGAGCTCACTCCACAACCTTACCACGGTAAATGTCACGTAAATAATCATATAACTTCCGTTATCTACTTTTGAAAAATGTGCTCCGGTCATTTTGTGAAGTTAATATTTCAAAATCTTTCTGGTTTGAATGCGACCCGCCCGCCTTGTTTTGCACGGGTGTAATTTACGTGCGAAGCTGGGGCGGGTAGCTAGTTATATATATATATATATATAAACCTTCCGTGCATTTTTTTCTAACTGATGGTGAAAACCGCATCAAAATCCGTTGCGTGGTTTAGGAGGAGTTAGCGGCCATACAGACAGACAGACCCGGAAAGCGACTTTAATTTATACTATGTAGAGATAGAGATGTCCACAAAAAATGGGATAAGTATACAGGTTTTCCTATGTATCAGCTCATTGTAAAAATTACTAACGCACCAACGCTTGTGTGAGGAGGAGTTAGCGGCCATACAGACATACAGACAGACAGACGCGGAAAGCGACTTTAATTTATACTATGTAGAGATAGAGATAATGCACAAAACATATAAAAGTAGCAGCGGCCCTTGCACTAAGCGAGAGCTAGTATCGCAGGAACCAACAACAAGTTAACAATTTAGGTTTCATGGCCTAACAACCATTGTCTATTAATCAGATACTAAAGAAAATCAAATCAAAGCAGTATATACAATACTAATTTAGTAAGATTATAATCTAAGAAGAATTATGAAAGAGAAAATAAATACATTTCGCTGGCTCACTATTACAAGGTTCTACGTTATTTTCTTACACTTTAATTACAATTAAAAAATGTGACCAAAGAGCTGGTACTTACCTTGGCCAAAGAATAAGTTTGGCCATGCAACGTGGTAATGTCGCCAGCTTTTTGGGCACCTTACCCGAAGACAGCGACCTCAATGCAGTTTTTTATTTATAGTTTAATATTATTTAATTGAAATGTAAATTCATATAGTATTTGAGACTAATAATATTGTATTAAAAAAAATTACTTTCATAAATATTGACTTAGCAGGGTTTATGTTTGAGTAAAAGTATCTCTCTCAAGCATAAACCCAGCTAAGTCAATAATTATGAAGATCAAAAATTTTAAAGTGATTACAGAACGTGTAAGAAAATAACATAGAACCTTGTTATAGTGAGTCAGCGATTTGTTACGTAACTGGAAGTTACATACTTTATGTCAGTGGTTACCTTTACAGTGGTTGGTCTTGTCCTCATCCTCGTGGCAGCCGGGCCCGCTGGCGGCGCCGTTACTGTGCGAGTGGTCGCTCGAGAGGGCCGCAGGGTGACCGCTGCTGTGGTTCTGCGTTGATTTGTCGCGCTCCCGCGTCGCCTTCTTCTCTGTGGGCGCTTCTATGTGTTCTGACTGTTAACAAGAGTACACAAATAGATCATAATATAAATACTAATATTTATTAATAACACCTATGTTATATGTCAATAAACGGTAAATTCTGTCTTATTATAATTACATTGAATTCATGTCAATGCTTATAATAATTGTAAAATTGTATAAATAATAATTTCAAGTAGATTTAATAATAATTTCAATTAGATTAATTAATTAATGGTCCGGCAATTTGAAGAAATCTGCTATTTCGTAAAATTGAACTGTGCTAGAAAAATTCTAGCTTTGTCGCGTCTAGGCGTGGATAAAAACGGTGGAAAGACAATTTATCCACAGCCCATGCTAGGCCTGCTGCGGGGTTAGACAAGACCCACTCACTGTTAAAGATGAAATTGTATGAAAATGACATTGACAATGACATTAGCATGAGAGAAATTATGTCAAGCTAATGTCATTTTCATACAATTTCATCTTTCCGCAGGCGTGAACGCTAACAGAAAGTGGCCCTTGTCTAGACCTCCTGGTGAGACCAGGTTGACCTAGCGACAGCCGGTTCACGCGAAAAAGGCCTATGGACGGCGGAAAACGCCGGCACCAGAACGTAGCTTCTAAAACCAAAGAGATTAGTGGTACCTTGTCGGTGACGACGTGTCCGTTTGACTCGTGCTTGGCGCGCTTCTTGCCGCCCGCGGCGCCGTTCATGTGCCGCGTCGGGCACGATACCGGACACTCGCACACCGCCTCACTCTGCAAATTAAAAAAAATTCACTCATTTACCTTCAGTTTTCTTTTTTCTTTTCGTACTTTCAGACGCATGAATTAGGCTATCGGTGTTTTTTTGCTAATAGTTATCAATTTGAAAAACAGACTTCAAAATTAGTAAAATATGCAATTTCGTTACTATGATGACAATATTGTGAAGTAACAAAATTTTCCAGGTATTTTGAAAGTTTTCAGGTCCAAACTTCGCACGGATATAGATTATAGCCTATATCAGGGCAATGTTTCATCTTCATAAGACTGATAGCTGTAAACCATACTTTTTAAAACACAGGATTCTGACATTACCATCTCTATACATATTAGAAATAGCAACTTTTGTAAAATCAAATCAACATCTCTTTGGTAGTTGGACTGATGCTGGTATTCGAACTCGCACACAGGCCGAGATGAAACTCTGCCCACGTACGGCCAAAACTGCACTCATGCAAAAAAGTGTATTCTGTATGGCTCCTTTAATATATACTAAAATTCCTAAAATTATCAGAGAATTAAATATTGGAATGTTTAAAAATAAACTTAAAATTTTATTAGCACAAAAAAGCTACTATGAAATTTCAGAATTCCTTAATGATAAAAATGTTTTGATATGTAATGTAGACTAAATAATTGACAGGTACTAGGAAAAGATAAAATGATAATAATAGCTTATATAGGTAGTAATAAACATCTAATTAGGGTATAAAATACAACCAAACCAAAATATGATTCTAACAATATTCTAACTTAGACATAATTTAGTTTTTTTTTTTTTTAACTTTAACAAAAACTAATAATAATATATAAAAAACTAACATTTGTACGCTGTAACAGGCAAGGACATGAGATACGTCTCCATTATTACGACCATGTATGCTACTTTATATGTATGTGTACCTACCATGTTCTGACAAATAAATATTTTGAATTTGAATTTGTCACCCGGGTATAGTGTAGCTTCCCTCCCGTCAGTGAAAGAATTTTTCAAATCGGTTCAGTAGTTTCGGAGCCTATTCAATGCAAACAAACAAACAATCAAATCTTTCCTCTTTATAATATTAGTATAGACTACTATTTCAAAATTGCTCACAGTGTACAGAGTAATTTTTCTTTTTATGCTATATCTACATAGTATAAATTGAAGTCGCTTTCCGCGTCTGTCTGTCTGTCTGTATGGCCGCTAACTCTTCCTAAATCACGCAACGGATTTCGATGCTGTTTTCACCATCAGTTAGATACATTTTCAAAGAAGGTTTATATATATAACTAACGACCCGTCAGGGCTTCGCACGTAAATTACACCCGTGCGAAGCCGGGCGGGCGGGTCGCTAGTTACTCATAAGAAAAGAAATTTAAATTCAAACAATAACAATACTTCTTTTCTTTTGGGACAGAACAAAAAAAAAGTACAGGGGCCAGATACCTGTTTTAAGCATTTTTATTTTTATATTTTGGTATCATGTTCAGGTGATTGCGAAAAATTGCGCACCGCTTTAAACCGGCCCTTTTGGAGATCGATATAGAGGCATATGTCCAGCAGTAGACGTCGTACGGCTGAAATGATGATGATGAAAAGTTGCGCGACCGCAAACCGTATCTCGGCGCGTTAAGGTTCACGTTCGCGTGATATTCCGCACACCACTGTTTCGAGGCCGCGTTAAGGGATAGCTGTAAGGCCCCAGTAGACATCAGCGTCGGTCTTATCTGGAATAGTATAGAAGTTATAGAACCTCTATAAATCGCGAGTGAATCGGTTTCTTCTAGGCAAGCGTGCTCCACCGTAGACCGCATCATCGCTTTACATCAGCAAAATGGCGGTCACAGGAAAACCTATTATTAACAGCCGGTTATCCGAGTCGCGTAGGCAACAAAACGCTCCCTCAGCCCCCGCCAAGTTATAGCGACGATGTATTTTGCCACGCTAGTCAGGACGCCCGCGGGGGAGTGCAACGACAAAAAACGAACATAGGTCCGACCTCGATGACGCCTGGCGCGGTTCTGAACGCGGTGCGCGCAAATTCTCGCGACCTTGTTACGGTTTCAATTTCATTAAAAAACGAAACTATTCACTATCAAAATTCTATCCAAATAAAAAAAAGTTAAATAAAATTGCCTTTCAGTACATGCAATTTCCAGGTTGTTACAAACTTTCATTGGAGCATAAAACGAAAAAAATAAACTAAATCGACTTTGTTTCTGTTTTTTTTTTTGATCGAGGAAAGTTTATTCCATCGTGTTTTGAACCAAATCACAAACTCAAACACAGATGTATCTGTGACATGTATTTTTTTCCAGCTCAAATATTTTAATTAAACTGAATAAAATTGATTTAAAACCGTCAAATTTGGTATAAGAGGCTCTTAAATAAAATAAAAAAAGACGTGTGGCACTCGGGGACTGCCGCGGTAAAGCTATTGCATATAGCCTGTCGCGACACCTAAGTCAAAGTATCACCGCTGTGCCGGTCGGAGTGGGGGGTGTTAGGTTATTTTCGTTACGGAATTTCTGGATTCGGTCTCCACGCTCAAGGCCCGCGATAGAAGCTATGCAATGGCTTAATAAACTATATACTCACTGGAGGAACAGCCTCGCGCATGAGTTCAAAGTAGAACTCATTCTGCGCTCTCACAAGCCGCTGCGTCCTGGCTCTCAGTCTCCGCACCACGTACTTCTTGACCCCCACACCTAGTGTGACGGCAGGGAACCCCACGCAGTGCGCCGCGAGGGGCCGCGCGCCCCACGCTTGTCCCCCACCGCCCCCCGCCAGTCCCCCGCGCACGCCTTCCACGTACACGATGAAGCAGCATATCGCCACTGTGGGTAGGCATATGCCTTTGTCTGCGACTGATGGGAAAAAGATACATTTGTTAAAAAAAATACACCTTAGGTAGGTGAATAAGTCAGAAGCGAAAAATCGACACCGCTATATGGTAGATAGTCCGAAAACTCACACGAAGAACTTGCAGTCTAGTCGAACTGCTAGTCTGTGGAATGTGCAGCTTGAATGGGTGCTCCCCGATAGTTACAATCCGGGTGTCTTCAAATCACAAGTGAATCGGTTTCTTCTAGGATCGACCGCTATCGGAGGAGACCGCATCATTGCTTGACATCAAACGAGTTAGCAGTCAAAAAACAAGAGTGGTACGAAAATCCTAACACAGGTTGTCAAAACTTAACAGGAGAGACCAATCACCTGTGTACTATAAAAATCTGTTAATAAAGAATTTTGAATTTGAATTTAAAAAAAAAAATTAATCCGTACATAAGCTACAAAGAGTTCATTAATACGGGCCCGGGGTTTGAACCCGCGACCTCACGCTTTCAAGTCTAGCGGTCTCCCAAATGGGCTACAACGGCTTATTTTTTTTTATTATCACTAAAAAAAGCTGATCATAAATAGAGCCCAAAAAGGAAATGGAATGGTTGATATTCCAAAACCCATACGAAGCGCTTTGATTCCACATTTATTGTGCGAACTGCTAGTCTGTGGAATTCGCTGCCTGAGTGGATGTTCCTCGATAGTTACAATTTGGGTGTCTTCAAGTCGAGAGTGAATAGGTTTCTTCTAGGCAAGCGTGCTCCATCGTAGACCGCATCATCGCTTAACATCAGCGAGTTGGCGGCCAAGAGCAAGCCTATTTATAATTAAAAAAAAGGAAAACAAAATAGCTTCAAAAAAATATGTTATTCATATTTTAATTTCATGCTAGACAGAGAGCGCACTATAGCACGTTATCACGTCAATCCGTGCGCGCGCCATACAAATGCTATACGACAACACACACGCTTACGAGAGAGGGTCAGAGCATCCACTCTCTATCCCCACCAAAAATATGTACGAAATATTGTTTTTAAGGTCCATAATAAAAGTAGTTAAGTTTATTTAATATTTTTGTATCTAAATTAGTTTGTAATACTTTACCAATTACTGCATTAAAAAGAAACATGTTGTGTATACATATTTAGGAATATGGTTTAGTTTAAAATTTTGTAGTCTACTCTAAGTTTAGATTGTTTTGACCATATTTTGTTTTGTGTGCCAATAAACTAAATAAATAAATAAATAAAAACTTTAAACACTTACTTTATATCTCAGAAATGTATCAGCAAATAAATAAATAAAATGTATGTATTTATGGATAACCTTTATTAAGCCTGTTATCTCTACATAGTATAAATTAAAGTCGCTTTCCGCGTCTGTCTGTCCATCTGTATGTCTGTATGGCCGCTAACTGCTCCTAAACCACGCAACGGATTTTGATGCGATTCTCACCATCAGTTAGATACATTTTCACAGAAGGTTTATATATATAACTAGCGACCTGCCCCGGCTTCGATCGTAAATTACACTCGTGCGAAGCCGGGCGGGCGGGTGGCTCGCTAGTATGTAATAAATGAAATGTTAGAACACAGACCTATTGATCTCTCGTTCTCTTTAGACCCACAATATAAAGTATGTCAATTGAATTGACATGGTAATGAATTAGTTTTATTTTTATCGGAAAATCATATAAATGCGACATAGCTGATGAAGTAATGTAGGTTATAACAAATTACCAACTCCAAAGCCATCAATAACTATGTACCGATAAAGGTCATTAGCAGGCGTCATATTAATTAACATAGATGCGGTAGTGCGTCAAGCCAAGTTCACAGGACGGCTGACGCACAGGACATGTATAATATTTTTGTATCTAAATTAGTTTGTAATACTTTACCAATTACTGCAAAGAAACATGTTGTGTATACATATTTAGGAATATGGTTTAGTTAAAAAATTTATAGTCTACTCTAAGTTTAGATTGTTTTGACCATATTTTGTTTTGTGTGCCAATAAACTAAATAAATAAATAAATTTATGGAACTTGCATAAAAACAGCAATTTAATGTTGTTTTAAAATTTAAGAATGTCCATTCTTAAAAAAAAATATTCTTTGAAAATTATCAAATGACATATTTTTACAGCAATTTGTTGTATTTCTTATATTTTTTTTAAAATAATAATTGTTCCTATTTTTACTAGGAATTCTATTTTAGTTTAACAGTCATCATCAGCCAGAAGACGTCCACTGCTGAACATAGGCCTCCCCCTTTAACCTCCACACTGAACGACAGCCTGCCTTTTGCATCCACTGGATGCCCGCGACTCTCACAATGTCGTCGGTCCATCTAGTGGGAGGCCTCCCTACGCTGCGTCTTCCGGTTCGTGGTCTCCACTCTAGAACCTTTCTTCCCCATCGGTTATCGGTTCTTCGAGCGATGTGGCCTGCCCATTGCCACTTCAACTTGCAAATTTTAACAGCTATGTCGGTGACTCTGGTTCTTTGGCGAATATCCATTTAACAGTATGTGAGATAAATGTTAGTGGAATTTGTCCGTTTTTATTCTCAATAAATAATTTGAATTTGAATCAACTTGGCGCCCATTTTCAGTAAAGAAAAATATTCCCAGTACTTTCTAACAGAACTTGAGTTTTTTTTAGATTATTATGGTTTTACAAACTTTTTTTAAAAATTATCTTAGAGAAACTAAAGAGTTAATAATTAGAAGACTAAATTAAGCGTTAATAATTAGATAGACAAAGGGCCATTTATAAAAAACAGAGTATAATATATGAACGCTAAAACATGTGAATAAAAAATATAGAAGTAGATTATTGCTAGAACAAAGAATAAAAGCAATTTATTTTCATTGTGAGAGATGATTTCAAGCCTTTCTTGAATTAAGGCCTCTTTTTTGGTATCAACCTACTATAGAAAACATCACAATGGTGGATTATTATTTATCAAGTTTTTGTGAACATGCTCAAGTGTAGGTAAGTGATATAACGAGGTGAAACATAATATATTTTTGTATTGTTTCCAAAACACCATAGAGGCCTCTTGTGAAGCCTCCACTACTTTACTGGGGCATGAGTTTCACTTGACAGTGACTTACTTTGCTCGACTCTAACTATGACTTGTTTCACATCACATCATCAGCCATTAAAATATCCACTGCTGAACAAGGCCTCCCTCTTAGAGAGGGGTGTTGCCATAATCCCCACGCTTGGCAGGCAGCTTGGCGATCGCAGTACATTCACCGTGTACTAACAGGACGCTGCTGCCCATCCTCCGGTGGTTCTGGTCGCAGTTTTCGGACATACCCGGGTCCATGACTCGTTTAACTATATTTAATTAAACTTGAAAATATTTCAATACTTGACACTGGCAAACGCACAAGAAGTGCAATGCCAAATTCTTCTCAAGAGGTAAGAAAACTACTGGTGGTGGGTAAAAATAGTAAAATACTCACATGTATACCAGACAAACTGTACCCACACATAGGTACTGGCAGCAAACAATATGTACTGTATTGGTATGAAGAAGAAACATATCATGTCTGACGTCAACGCGATGCAGATAAAAAATACTGAGAACGCCTGGAAAGAAAAAAAAAGTTATGTATTGCTATGTATGGTTTACAAGGTAATTTGACATTGTGATTTTTCAAATGAAAGAATTAGCAAATATTGCTTGGGTATGGTGCAATCTGTGATAAAGCATGCTTGTCTAAATAAGAATGGCCGCACACAACCACAAAACGCGACCACTCGTGGATGTGGAGCAACTCGACGCGGCCACCAGTGGCTTGAACGCGGCCACCATAGAGTTTAAAACACCATTGAAAAATACAAATGATAGTGTAACTTTTCTTAAGCAAATTCAGTGTCTACACAATAGTCAGAGACCATAATATTTGTTCAGAGAAATGCGCGTGGACCAGCTTACACAAAGTCCGCGCGTAGTCAACCAGGGGCCTTACGGCCAACTGCTAACGCGATATCAAACTAACGTTTAAACCGCTCAGTTGACCACTACCGCAAACCGTATCTGGGCCCGTTAAAGTTCACGTTCGCGTGATTTTCCAACTGAGCGGATTTTTACGTTAGTTTGATACCGCATTAGCAGTTCTTTGGCTGTAAGGCCCAGGTCCAAGATGGATATGTTCCATAGACACATGAATTTAACTACTGTATCAACACTTTAATTTCTGCATTGTATACTCTGCTACAACATGCACATTCAAGGTAAATCGTCTCATAGAAATATAAGTAGATTGTATGTATTTGATACTCACAAGTCCTTGATATTTGTATGTATCGTAGACAGACCTCAGCAGGATCCAGAAAGGCCAGAGGAACTCAAACCTGAATTCCAACATGTAGTCGGCGAGGACCACCGAGGCCCATACTATTATAAACTTTAGGTACAACATTGAGCTGAAAGTTAATACAGCAATATTAGCAAAATTGAACTATTATTCAAGTAATTTTTTTTTTTTTACTTTGGCTTATTATTACTGTTGTATTTAGACAGTATCAAGCAAACTATGGTTTTCGCTAAACTGACTCATGATTTTTTACTCAGTTCTTAGAATTGCTTTACTGATTTGCTGGGCTAATTTTTATTTCAGATTGATTACTGAAACGCAATGTGTATTTTATTTTTATTTTCGCAAAATTAAACTAATGGAGGGGATCTAGGACCAGGGGGCTCCATATGAATGTTCGTTCGATATATACCATCTTGCTTAATCCTTGTTTGCCTTTGTAAGTTGTATCAAATGGGATGGAATCCGAACGGACATCCATAATTAGCCTGCAGATTATAAATAAGTCACAGTCCTATTAAGGTTCCATTAGATGAAATTATCATCTACGATTATTGCTTGTGTAATAGTATGTGTTATCTAAGCCAGTTAGAGCTAAGTTGTAAATCTTAATAGTTTAAGAATAATTTTACCTGCAGTTACTGTCCATAATTTAGCATGAAACGAAGAAGAAAAAATTAATATAGCATGCAAAATAAGGTTATTAAGGTGGTTCGTTGCACAAATGGCAGGAAATTCAAATTTCAAACAGTTTTCTTGTCCTTGTAGCTAGGCCGGGTAATTATTGTAAACAACCATGATGTTTGCGCAAATTGATTATTATTCTTTACAAAATCATGTAAAGCTATTTATCTCTAATGCCCATTATTACTTACATTTGTGAATAAACTAATTTTTGCTGTTTCAAACGGTTTATTCACAAATGTAAGTAATATGGTGCGTTACTGTTAAATAATTGTACATTATAATGTAAAGAACAGCCAACATTTTGCGCAAACACTGTGTTATTTGAAAATAATTACCTGGCCTGGCTACTAGGACCAAAAAACTGTTTAAAATTTAAATTTCCCGCCATAGGTGAATCGAACCACCATAAAGAAGTTTTTGGAGTGCAGAACTCGGAACAACCGTGGATTAAGTCTTCCAACTTACTAGTAAAACTACCATAATAAAGCCATAATTGTCTACGAATAAAACGGAATGATTGATGAGGTTGTCTGTCATTTTATTTACGTCTAATGTAAATAGCTGATTACAATATGACAAATATCCGAATAAAGTAATGAGCATAAGCACTTTAATAATTTAGCCCCGGTCGATAAATACTATTTACAAGAAACTAATTATTATTCTAGAAGAGGCGTATAGCAATTCACTAAGAGCTGTTGTACTTTACATATGTATTATTTAAACAGGCCACACACTAGTAACATGCACAACAGACTAAAATAGACACTTGTAATAATAGATCATGGATATTGTTGTTCACCAAAATAACTGAATGTTTATTTTATCTTTACATCATCACACTCCACAAGTACAAGTATGGGTGCTGTACACTTGTAAAGAAACTAATTTATAACATGTTGGAGGCCTACTTATTGTTGTTTCTTTTTATATTCACACACAATACATCAGATGAACGTGTTAGCGAGATGCTAGCCAGATGGTACTTTCTACCCACATAAACGACCCTTTCACAATATTTTCCCACACCTTTTCACACGATTGAAAGCAGTTACACGTTCCGTTATATTTACTGAAGTGTTTTAACTAAAATAAGCGATATTCACTTACTTTCCGTACATTCCTTCGGTGATTTTTGTGCGCTTTATGGGGCGCCGCAACTTCCCAGTATCGGCATTTCGCCGCTTCATATTTCTACATCCGGGGCGTAAATCGCGAATACAGGCGCTCGGGTCACGACACTAATTTACAAGGAAGCATTTGAAACAATAGGGATCCTCAAAATAATGTCTTTTGTTGTCAATCAGCCTGTGTCCAAAATTTACGAGGGAGACGGAAGAAATATCGGCAAGCTATTTTGCCGTTTTGCGTTCCCTTCATGTAAAATGTTACCAAACCAAATACCAATGTTACCATACGTATGAATAGAAATACTACCATAATTAAATACCAAAAAACTTATATCTAGAGGATACAATCAGTGTCGAATGGGTGCTAAGTAAACGGTTTCATTTATTTATTTTTTCTGAAGAAATCACGGAATAATAAAGATGAGCATGCTAGTTAGTCCTTCTTTCTTCTGAGGTGAGGATAGATTAATATGGGATCACAGAAATCTATGTATGGGATAGATAGCTATTCGATCATTGTAAGGTTAAGTCAATGTATACGATCATGATTCAATCACTATTCGATCGATCATCGGTATTGTCAACAATGTTATTGTCAAATTGCTTTTTTCTTCTTATGCCCCTTACTGAAAAGGCTTAAGCCATTGAGGCTTAACCGCCTTGTCTTGTTATTTTACAGTCACTAGGCCCCTCAAAAAAATCCCACTTTCCCATACCTAAGCACATTCACGAACACTTAATATTAATCCACCATTGATATACATTTACACTTGAATTGACAAATGTGTAGGAAAATAATAAAATGCAACATGTTTTTTTCACGTTGATGCTAAAAATATTGACGAGTATGGTATTTGCCACGTATTTGCATTGTGGTAGGTTTGACATTGACAATTGACATTTAAACTTGTGAAGTGAAATCGAGGGAAAAATTAAATGAATACAAGATAATATTATTGTTTAATATATTCGTAGAAAATGCATTTGTTTAAACATGAACTAAGGAAAAATCATTAAAAATGTTGCACAATTTAGTTCGTGAGTACCTAGCGTCGCATCACATGCATGTCGACGATGAGTGGTTATCTGGGTAAGTTGTTTATTTATTTATTCAAATAGAATATATCCGACGCTTAAACAGCACCTAGCACCTAAAAATACTCATTAATCTTAATTCACAGATGTGTAGAGTACCTCACTGAAGACAGCAGCAATAACTACTCTGAAAACGACATTAAAAACTTAGCAAAAGAGCAATGGTTACTCAACGACCTAAAGGATATTTGCCCGGGATCGTTACCGACAAATTTGAAAAACTTTGTGAAAACTGTACTAAATGGAAGATTTGTATTGCAAATTAATGCTGCTGTAGACATAGGTAAGATTGAAAAAGTTTCGGTAACCCATGTAAGTATACTTACCGGCAATCTTCATTAAATTTATTTTTTATTGAGTACTAGCTAATTGTCTGCGACTTTGTACGCATACTCAGATTTCGCCTCTCCAATAGATATAATTTTCAAACATCCTCTTTTAGTGCTTCCTATACAGTAGGCTCAGTGGCGGATTTACCAGCAGGCTAAGTAGGCGGCAGATTTTAGGGGTGGAAAATTTAGGGCAATTTTTTTTATGTCTTACAGAATTTAAAATATTAATCTATACTAATATTATAAAGAGGAAAGATTTGATTGTTTGTTTGTTTTGAACAGGCTCCGAAACTACTGAACCAATTTGAAAAATTCTTTCACTGACGGGAAGCTACACTATCCCCGGGTGACATAGGCTATAATCTATACCCGTGCGAAGCTGGGGCGGACCGCTAGTTATTTATATACCTAAATGTTCTTACCCAAAAAATATTTCTTGCTAAATCCTTGGATTTTAAAAATAATCTAGGAAGTGACACATGCATCCCATATTTCACAATCATACTAATTACGGGGAAACCAATTAAGGGGTGGTTTAATTAGGACGATAGTGCACAAATCATTAAGTTACAATTTCATTGACAATTTTTTTTTATGAATTGGGTATCCATCATCATTATCATCAGGCAGCCTGTCTGCTTGTTTGCCACCTATGGCAAAAAAAAACAATTGTAGAGGTCGGTAGGTGCGGCAAAATTTGAATAGCCTACTGGCGGAAAATGTGTAAATCCACCACTGAGTTGACTTTCATTCTCATCCCTTATTTAACCTCCATAGCGGATAAGTTCCCAAAAAACGACAATACATCTAACTTTTACTTATAAACAGAACTCTTAGTACCAACTTCCATTTTCTATCTTCGAAAACAACAACTCCGATAAAATTTTTGCTACTGAGCAAAAAATCGGCAGATGGGAAAACAATTCCATATGTATGTACACACATACTCAAACTACAAAAAAGTGGACCTGTGCCATCTAAATCCCCTTGTTCAATCTGCCATAGATACCTAAAAACTGACTATCACACAGTCAAGATCTTTTTAAGTAATTTGCCATTATCTGGGGGCCATCTATAAACTAAAGTTATATGATTATTAACGAGATATTTACCCTGGTAAGGTTGTGGAATGAGCTCCCGACATCGTCATATAACTTTAGTGAACTACCGTGATAGTTTAAAACAGTGATCTATAAACTACATTACACAAATTTCATGATTTTTGGTGACCTCCGGGACCCCGACCTTGTTACACATGGTCACATTTGTGTGATCCCCCCCCTGATGTCATGTCACATATTTTAGAATTTTTAAATTAATTAAAACCGCCACATGCCATAAAGCGTTTTATTATTTTAAAGTATTTCCTTGGAGTTGAAGTTTAGTATTTTAGCACTTTAGATATATTACATGTTGTTTTGTGACAAGTTTTGTGCCATCACAAGTTTTGTGACCAGATGTCATACTTTGTTGACCCCCTCCTTCCCCCATAACGTGTGACGTAATTAATGGATGGCCCCATTCTAATTAGTAACTATACAGTGAAAACTCTATTTAGCAACACTTAAGGAATTGCACATTTTATGGCATTATTGAGAGTTGTCATTAAATGTAGAGAAGATAAATCAATATTATTTTACTATTATGATATGTATTTACTAGTAAAATAAATTTACAACCATTAATATTAATACAAATAAAAACGCTTATTGCATATAGTCTGTTATCTTTGACTGACGTTTTTTGATGAGGTTTTAGAAAGTACTGTTTATTGCTTAATAATGACGTATTTTTGTCATTATTTATAGTGGGTGTGATGTTACATATTAGTGTATTGTATGGACCAACTAAACTAATTTTCAATTTTCAATTGTAATAAATCAAGTAATTTTGACGTTTTAGGGGGTTTGTCGTTATATCGAGTGACACTATATAGAGTTTACACTGTATTAACATCTTACTAATTAGTAATGTTATAACATCCTGGTATTTGTTTCAGGCACTCCTGCCTATCAGCAATACTTGAAGCTGCAAAAGATAAATATGGAGAATGTAGAGGCTACAACTAAATTTGAAGATAAGATCTCAAGCCACAGGTACAAGCTCTAGTCTCTAGTAACGTAAGACGTAAGGGAATGGTCCATTATGGGCCCTCATTATCAGCCTATCATGTTCCCACTGGTGGGAGACAGGCCTTCTCTCAGAGAGAGAGAGGATGTGCCCTGATCCACCATGCTGATTCATGTTGGTAAATATCATATTATTATGTATGTTGATGTATGATAGGTATGTGATTAATGTATCTTATTTCATATTGTGGGTAGGTTTTTGACAAATTCTTAACAATTTTGATTTGTTTTTGTCAGCGCGCGTATTATTGTTTTTATCAGCGCAGAGTGAATGTTGAGTTGGTACCAGGACAAACCAGCTGTGGTTTTTTGGTACGACATTAGTTTAATAAATATTGTAAAATGAGTTAAATAAACAATAAAAAAAAATGTCTTTAAAACTTTTTGAGGATCCTAGACATACTGGTTTCCTCACGATGTTTTCCTTCTATTTATGTAGATAGATACCTAAAATCCTAGTGGAGTCAATTCCCTTAATAATATTTATGCATTGTTACAGAATGATAAAGCTGTACTTGACGGACGGAGTACAGGAAGTGACTGCAATAGAGTATAGGCCGATGAGGAACCTCAGCTGTGACATCACACCTGGCTGCAAGATGCTTGTGAAAGGTGAAAATATGGACAAGTTTATTTCCCGCTCCTGTCAATACTGAGCAACAGACAAGAAATTTTGCACAGATATAGTTATTTTATTTTATTTAGTAATAGCGTTTGAACGCCAACTCGTCTGATATTAAGCGATGATGCGGTCTAACATGAAGCACTCTTGCCTAGAAGAAACCGATTCACTCGTGATTCGAAGACACACAGTCTTAGTGTCTTAAAGCTAGGTATCCCCTATGTTCGCACGCCAACTGAATGCTATTGTTCTAATTTTTTTATAAATAAATAGGTATAAAATCATAAAACAAATATAATAAAATACTACAAATTGCTCTGTGTCAACAAAACAACTTTTTTGCTCCTGTCCCATAGGTCACTTATGTTTTCACAATAAGTCAAAAACACTTTGGTCACAGCTTTCCAATTGTCACAAATAATATCAGAATCAGTGTTGGTGTAAAGGAGGCAGAGCACTGACCTCGCGAGCGTCGTTTGGAGCCATATATGGCTCCATTTGAACGGCTTAAATTTCACGCATGTACTTGGTTTCTGTGTGTAGTTCTTCTAAGGTTTATTCTAATTATTTAAGCTAAGAACCTATCACCCAGATAAACCTCTGCGAGGTTTTTTGGTGTTATTAAACATGTAATATATGTAATACTATCTCATAAATTAAAAAAAAATAAAAAAAGAGGTTGCATTGAAGTGGATCAGTGGAGCGAACATGAAGCGTGCCACGTTGCAGCTGTGAGCCACGTGGAAAAACTTGGGCAATTTCCCACATATTTGCCGGAAACCCAGGTTCATCTAGCACTGGCACGAACAAAACGGTAGTATGATTATCAGATTTAGAAATGGTTACATTTCAGGTCCAGTGGAATGTCGTCGAGGCACGCTGCTGTTGTCCGAGGGTGCCATAGAGCTGCTCGGAGGAGAGGTGCAAGAGATAGCAGTCTCCAACTCACTGGCCGGCTTGCTCTCTTCCAAGCTGGGGCTGCCTGTCTCACAAGGTAACAATATGTGTAGAAGAATCAAGGCAAGCGTGCTCCAACGTAGACCGCATCATCGCTTAATATCAGGCGTGATGGTGGTCAAACGCACACCTATTATTTATATAAAAAAAAAACTATAGGTTGCAAAAAGTTTTACATTAACTAATATACGATGAACATTTGTGTTCTATATCTGGTTGTTAATATCTATTTAAGTATGTATTTAAAACTATATATGTATGTTTATCAGTCTCTGGCAGCCATATCACAAACTTTGCTTAGTTTGGGGACAGATGACCGTGTGTGCAAAAATGTCATGAATGTTTTTATTATAAAAAAAAAACGGCGAAGGAAAACATCATGAGAAAACCGGTATGTCCAAGACCCTTAAAAATTCAAAGAATTTATGACATTCACCAACATGCACTGGGCCAGCAGCAGTGGATCATGGCCCACCCTCTCTCAGAGAAGGTCTGTGTCCAAGCAGTGGGAACATGATAGGCTGAAATCAATGACAATAATATAAACACTCGACAGCTAGTCCTTTCCAAACAAATAAACCGGACAAATGCGAGTCGGGCTCGCACACTGAGGGTTCCGTACCACCACAAAATTATGAAACGAAATTACCAGTTATAACTTGGTAATGAATAGAAACTTGTCACCGACACGCACTTGGCCATTATTTATTATTTGTTGTTATACTTTAAAGTGTGTACTACAATCATGCCAAGTTTGACGCTTGTATGTATTATCGTTTTTACATTAGGGCTAATACAAAAATACGTAAAAAAACACGTTTGTTGTATGGGAACCCCCCTTTCGGTTTTACTTTTTGACTTTTTTATTATTTGTTAGTTAATCCCCGTAATCACTACATAGTATAAAACAAAGTCGCTTTCGCTGTCTGTCCGTCCCTATGTATGCTTAAATCTTTGAAACTACGCAACGGATTTTGAAGCGGTTTTTATTAATAGATAGAATGATTCAAGAGGAAGGTTTATATGTATAACTAGTGACCCGTGTAATTTACGTGCGAAGCCGGGGCCTTCGCACGTAAATTACACCCCTGCAAAGCCGGGCGGGCGGGTCGCTATTGTTACATATTCTGTGCAAATTTCAACTGTCTATCTATCACGGTTCGTAAGATATAGCCGTTAATAGGTAGGACAGACAGACGGACGGACAGACAGACGGACGGACAGACAGACAGACAGACAGACATCGTAGGCTTAGTAATACGGTCCCGTTTTTACCCTTTGGGTAAGAAACCCTAAAAATAATGACAAATAATTTGATTTGTTTTCAGCACCAGATCTCAATGCAACGCAAAGCCATCCACGCAACACCAACATTCCAACTCCACATACACAAATGCCTCCATCCATGCCACCAGACCCAACATTTGAGCCAACGTTGGACCACCGACCTGTTGCCATAGTAACCAGCCTCCAAGTAGCATCTTTCAATGACGACGATGACGTCATAGACGTGGACCAACTCGCTGCGATAGAAGCGCAAATAACCGACAACCCTGTTAAAAGAACTCTAAATGAGGCTAGTGCGAATCCAGAAAAGAAGCTAAAATTAGACAGAACAAATTCAACAAGCAAAATAGCACCTTTACCGCCTACAAATAGATGCGAAGATTACCCTGACGATAACGACATATTTTTAGATGAAGATGAAGACTATTTAAGAGAATTAGAAGCCAAAATAGATGCAAAGGAAAATCAACTTTGTGACAGTAAAAATAAGGTTAGAAACATATCACCAGAGCCGTTCGTGTATATAAAACAGATCAATGAAATGGCTGATAGTGAAAAGGCTGGCAGAGTTTATAAAGTGAAAGCTCAGATTATGAAGTTACTATCGAAGTTGTCAGTTAGTAAAGAGGGCTGGAGTCTAAAGTGTACTATTGTGGATGGGACGGGGAGTTTAGATGTGGACTTCACGAGCGACGTTCTATCGAAGCTGGTGGGGTTCACGCCTCAAGAGATGAATCAATTGAAGAAACAAATGGCGACTAAGCCGGAAATGAAAGAGAAAGCAGTAGCGGTAGGTATCTCATTTCCATGCATTTTTTTTGGTTATTTTTTTCGTTGTTTCCAAATCTCCATAGAAACCTCTAGTAAAGTCCCACCACTTTAGTTGGGCACAGGGGCGGATCCAGGATTTTATTTTGAGGGGGGGGGGTCTGACATCTGACAAGGTTCGAAGGAATCAAATCGAAAAATTGAGTCGAATGTATGGAATTGCTAGGTGTTTTGGGAGGGGCCATGGCCCCCATGGCCTGGATTCGCCAATGGTTGGGCATGACTTGGACTTGACCGTGACTTACTTTGCTTGACTCTGACTTATTTGACGATATTATAAAGCTTGAATAAATTTCAATGGCACATGCCCAAGACGTGCGACGCCAAAATTATCTTTAGTTAGAAGAATAAAGAAGAACCTACGCGGACCGCCGGATCGAACCTGCATAAAAGGGGCCATGGAAAACCCATCTACCCATTTTATCATCATAGTCAGCCTTTTTAACAGTCCACTGCTGGACTTTTAGCCTACCCCCGAAAGGGTGATTGGGCCATATCCACTACGCTGGCCCAGTGCGGATTGATGGATTCACATACGTCATCGAATTTCTTCTCTGTACGTATGCAGGTTTCCTCACGATGTTTTTCCTTCACCGAAAAGCCAGTGGTATGAAAATCCGTACATAAGCTCCAAAGAGCTCATTGGTACGGGCCCGGGGTTTGAACCCGCGACCTCACGCTTTCGAGTCTAGCGTTCTCCCAAATGGGCTACCATTTGGGCTTACCCATTTTATCGTATGTTGATAAAAGGCCTGTGTCTTAATGTTTCATTTATAACAAACTAGCTGTTGCACGCGATTTTTTACGCGTGGCCTTTCATATAAACTTTCAGCCCCCCATTTGCCCCCCTTAATTCGGCCCTTTCGCAAAATCTATTCTTAGCGAATCTCTACACAAGGAATCTATTTGCCAAATTTCAGCTTCAGCTTTCACGATGAGTGAGTGAATTTCGCTTTTATATAACTGAAAAAATAATGTAAATTGGCTGATAATTTCTGAGATAATTATAAACGTTCAAAGTTTTTGGTGGGGATAGAGATGGTCTCCCTCTTCCGCAAAGCGTGTGTGTTAGTATAGCATTTATTTGGCGCTCGCACGGCTTGACGTCATAACGTGCTATAGTGCGCTCTCTGTCTCATCATCATCATCATCAGCCTTGAGTGACCCACTGCTGGGTATAGGCCTCCCTTTGTTTATGCCACTCTCCCCTGTCTCTCGCTATTCGCATCCACTCGTTCCCGACAGTATTTCTAATGTCGTCAATCCACCTCATCCTCGGTCGGCCTGGGTTCCGCCAACCTAGTCTCGGCCACCACGCAGTTACTGCTGTACACCACCTGCCATCATTACGTCTGGCCATGTGTCCTGCCCAGTTCCACTTAAGTTCCTTCACCCTTTTTACGACGTCTGCAGCTTTGGTGCGACGTCGACTCTCTGTCTAGCCTGAAAATAAAATACTTATAACTTATATATTTTTGAACAAATTTTAATTTCGTTTCGGTTGATAGGCTCGATTCACGATCAGCTTTTTAAAGAGATAATAAAAAAAAATTGGACTCAGGCCTATTTTATTTGTAAAATGTTATTTTATTTCTTTATTTTATTTCCAACTTAGAACTATCATTACAGGTTTATAACCTAGTGCGATAGAGTAGCAAATTTATATTTTATCAACAACATTGTGACAACAACACTAAATAATTTAATAACATAAAACCTTTAAAGCTATCTTTGTAAATTCACTCAGAGCACAACTAAATAGGTCTATTTCAACGGCAATGACGTTGAGAGTGCGAAGTGCTCGTGTAAAAGGTGCCTCCTGCAGAAGATTTGTTCGCGCGCGTGGGTCTGATATCAGTTTTGGCAATCTTCGCCGCCCCACTATTGGGCACACATTATATTATGCCAAAGCAATCTCATAAATCAGCGGTTTTCTCCTTTTTTTCAGGCATTACTGAAAGCAAAAGAGACCCTCCAAGTGTTATACTGCATCATAGAGTTAACAATGCTAGAAGTGCCAAAAATAACGTGCCTTATACCTTTTGAAGAACAACATGTACAACTATTAAAGAAACGAATGGAATACATTTCATAGCGTATAAAAAGGCCTATAGTTTATTTGCTATGGGATGATCGCTGACAGGTGCACTAAGGCTGATAAGATGAAAACAGTCAGTGTCAGTCGTTCTCCGTTTGCAAACGTAGAATGCTTTTCGTGAAAGAAGTCCCACGGCAAACAGCGGAACTAAATTTCCATGTTGTAGTTGTCAGGTGTTGTTACTGTGTTTGGACGCTATTGGCATCGATTCTGACGTACTCTAAACTAAACTAAATTTGACAGCTCTAAAATTGTTGCAATGCTTCTTTCACATATTAAAATGATAAGAGAGGTAGATAATTTTAGTCCTGTCCGGATTTGCCATCGGTAAAGAGTCGTATACGATCATCGAGATACAACCTATAGAGTCACAATATCTCAGTGAAAACAGTCAAAAAACGTCCGAGCGTCATTGTACATACATTGTATCAATTATATACTTCGCAATGCCATATTTACTCCAATTTAGACGTTACGTCGCTTGCATAGTCTTTATTTATTTATTTATTTACGGAAAACAAACAGCGTTAACAACATAAAACATAGTAAGGAAAATAAGAACAAACAAGCCTTAAAAGTTTTCACAAATAGAACAGTTATAAAATCCAGTTCCGTGAATGTAGAAATAACAAGTTATCGGGCCGGGGCCTCTGGGCGTCCGATCCGACGGGAATTAAAACCACTCCGGTTAGGAAAAGAGTTTATTGTGCAATTGTTAAACTGGAGGGACAAAATCAAGGAAGTGAAAAATTATCGCGACAGGGTTGCGCGGCGCGTGCGGCGACACGCGGGTGCCTTGTATATGCGCGGGCGGTCGACTGCCACGTGGCGCGCGGGCGCTTAGCAAGCACCGCACAACCCTCCCCGCGCAGCGGGACGTGAGCGGGAGGCTCGCATCGGCCGGGAGCAAGTTGGTTTACGGTTTGCCATAAAGTGCAATAGAACAAACTATCAAACAGTATAAATAACATTCAAATATATATAATCAATGGTTGAAGCCATATCAATCTAACAATATAAAAAAAAGTATATATTAATGAAAAATATAGTAAGGATAAATAAATCAGACTACTCAAGAAACACAATCAGACGAAAAAAAAGCTGAAAAAGCATAATTTTTGAAGAAGTTTTGTCTGGCTGTAACAAGTCAACGTCCTTGGAATATTTATAATTAAAGTTGTTACATACTCTTATAAAGTAAGAATTTTGTCTATAATTGTTTAACGTTATGCCTTGTCTAAAACAGGATGATAATTTTGACAGCTCACTGTAAGGATGAGGTAGTGTATAATCGTTACTGAACCTATTCGATCATCGATATTATTTTTATAAAACTTGGAATCAATAGTTGCATGGTTATGCTGAAATAAAGAAATCATTTATGTAAGTAATAATATTTTCTTACAAATAAGTAAAGGCGCGATAGATAATTGCAATTTACTTTAATATTTACAAAAATAATATAGTTACCTATGTTGACGATCGGTGGACTGTATATGGATGCTGGTATGGTGGAATGAGGAAATTGAGAAGCACAATGGTGGTAGAAAATTGTAATAATTTAAATCATATTTACACAACGTATAAAAAGCTACAATGAAATCAATCTGACAACAAAACGTGAAAATAAAAACAAAATCAACATTCTTTGTATTTAAAAATAAAAAGAAAACTAGCTTATAATCGGCCAGTCGCCAACAACCTATATAAATTAATTTTTATTTGTTCGATTTATTTTATTTCAAAACCGATTTTCGATAGTCTGTGGTTGTTCATTATGCATTGCACTTCACCAAGTGGGCGGTACCCATCAATGAAGTAAGACATTATTTGTAGTACATTTTACCGGAAAAAATACGAAACTTCTTGGGCGTGACCTGTTAAAATTATCATCCTATATTTGACAGACCATAATTGTCCGTTATGCGTCGTTGTATTCGGATCGCGGTTACCTTGTAACTAACCAAAAAGTCTGCGCAATTCGTACCGTGCGCCGAGTTTTGGTTCAACATTTTTTTGCCACGATTGTGACTCTATGTATTGTATCTCGATGTGTACGATGCCTAAAGTTGTTAATAATAAATAAATAAAATGTCTTTATTTTAGGCATGGAACCCATATTGTTACACATGTATATAAATTCTACAATCACAAAAGAAAATTAAAAATAGATTTAAAAAAAAATGCAATAGTAATATAAAATACATAGTTAAAATTATAGTGATACAATTGCGTAATAAAAATATCACAGTCATTTTCGGTTCGCACTCCGGCGCACTGTCAGCCACGATTTAAAGTGCTGCTCGAGAAATGATACTGATAGTGATTGATGTGCCGCATCTGGGGGACTTCTTTCATGAAAAGCACTTTACCATAGATTATGGCCCACTTACAATGTAGTAAAATCCACACTGGTCATTTTTATATTAAAAGTTGATTATTGATAATAAGTGTAAATATTTGATTTTGAATAAATAACTATATTTTTATAATCATATTATTTTATTAAGAACCGATAACCGATGGGGAAGTAAGGTTCTTGAATGGAGACCATGAACCGTAAGACGCAGCGTAGGTAGGTCCCACTAGATGGACCGAAGACATTAAGTCGCTGGTATACAGTGGATGCAGATGGCAGGCTTTCGTTCAGAGTGGAGGTTAAAGGGGGAGGCCTATGTTCAGCAGTGGACGTCTTCTGGCTGATTATCTTATTTGTTATTTTAAATACTTGCTGTCCTTGGTTACAGGAAGACTAGTTGATAGATGTCTAAAGAAATGTTATAAAATTATTTACAAGACATAATTTCAGCAAAAGGACGTCCACTGCTGGACATAGGCCTGCATCTATCTTCAAAAGGGCGGATTGGAAGCGGCCTTCATCCAGCGTTTCCCTGCGGTCTCTTTTTCTCGTGGGTGGACGTCCCACGCTGCGCTTTCCGGTCCGTGGTCTCCATTTGAGAACCTTTCGGGCCCATGGGCCATCTGTTCTGCGTGCTGTGCCCTGGCCACTGCCACTTCAACTTGCTAATCCGGTGGTCTATGTCGGTAACTTTCGTTCGTCTATGGATCTCCTCATTTCTGATTCGATCTCGCAGAGAAACCCCGAGGATAGCCCTCTCCATTGCTCGTTATGGTCAGATGACCGTGTGAGCAAAAATGGCCCGAATACATATTTAATTATTTATACAATTTTAAAAAGTAGACAAGAAACATAATTTTGCGCGAGTGAGATCACTGCGTCCAGTATTCCGGCCCTCAAAAAAAAACAAATATGAAAATAAAATACAAAAAATCAGTTTTAAAACTATATTTTTATTCAATACACCTGGTTCGTAACGCAATAATAATGTGGAGTTTCATATTATACAAACATCAAATAATATAAAACAATTAACACAGGCTAACTGTATAAAACTAATATACTAGTTTTCACAAAATGCAAACGTTTTAAACCCCTTGTAAACACTTGGAGATATTAAATATTGTTACTTTTATACCCCAAAATATCAGTTGCAGAGAAGGGACTAAACTCTGTCCAAGCATTTATTTACTCTGACAGCTGCAATAAATTTCAAAATAAGCTGAATGAAAACCACGAATTCGGACTAAAAGACTGTAGGAGGTACCCGATATACTTCAAAGAAATATGAAAAGAAAATGTTTTTATTCAGCTTTTTACAACGTTATTGCAGCTGTAAAAGCAAATAAATGCTTGGATCGAATAAGTAAACCAAGAGGTCAATAATTTTATGTAATAGATCCGAAATGTTACAGGAAAAAGAATGCGTGAACAATTTAACGTGTTATCCGACCCACGGTACCGGTCCAAATGGCAGGTGCGATGACCCATCCGTACAGTGACCGTATTGTCACTTGCTTTGCAGACCATGCGAAGTAGCTTGCAAGTACAAGTAGCAAGCAAGTACAATAGACGTTCAAACGTCAATAGCCACTCGCGCGGTGATGCGCAGAACTCGCGTGCGTGTACGTACTTGCAAGTGTTCGAACGAGTCGAACGATGCGCAGTGGGCGCCGCGTGAATAGGGCGGGGAAACGAAGCTTCACTTGCGCGAGTGCTGCTAAACACGTTCACTGCCCCTTGCTAAGCAAAACAAATCAACCTGGTGGATGACTGGTAGAAAATATTTAGCTTTAAGACCTCCATTTGTGCATTTCTACATTACTTGTAAGTGAGCAATATTCAATAAATTAATATAATTTAAATTCATACGGCATGGTTTTATAACAGCTCTGGGACTAATGTATAATTGATGCGCAACATGTGACGCTCGACAAGCTTGGCAACGTTGCACAAAAGCGCGCGATGTTGCCAGATGATGTGCAACATGTTGCGCGGCAATTGTTTAGTGCATCCATGGCTTTAAAGTCACAGCAGAATACAAACTCTATTATCAACTCGTGTTACTTCGCGTAATCTCAAGCAGTACAACATCTATACTAATATTATAAAGAGGAAAGATTTGATTGTTTGTTTGTTTGTTTGCATTGAATAGGCTCCGAAACTACTGAACCGATTTGAAAAATTCTTTCACTGTTGGGAAGCTACACTATCTCCGGGTGACATAGGCTATAATCTATACCCGTGCGAAGCAGGGGCGGACCGCTAGTTCTTTATATGAAACTTCAAACTGCAACGCATATCAATTTGCATCGTAACGATTTCAAGCTAACGGGCTGCCTGATGGTAAGCGCTCACAGTCGCCTAATGGATACCTGTAACTCCAAGGGGATCACAGATACGTTGCCAACCTTCAAAGACTCTATTAACAGCCCTTATGAAGAACCCCATGTTATAGTTCCTCGGAAATGCCATAGGACGTCATCCATCGACACAAGGTGCCAAAACAGCAAAAGTAAAAAAAACACATTCTGCCAAAACCAACAGACCAACAGCATTGAAATAAACGTTGTTTGTTGAAAACATTACTGACAGACTTAATGACTAAACATATTATGCAACAACAAAAGACCGATGTCTCCTAACCACATGCCTTATTATAGATGTCTTATGGTGATTCGGATTGTGATCGAGACCGCGTGCCATCTCACTCACGCACGTGTTCGAGTAAGTAGATGCGAACGGGACGGCATGCAATCTCGATCACTATCAAACTTCTATAATAAGGCCACAGGTTGTCAAAACTTAACAGGAGAAGCCTTACCCTAATTGAAAAAATTAGACAATAAAGACATTTTATATTTATTTTATTTGAAAGGTCAAAATATAATATCCCCAAGTGTCATACATCCTCAACAGATTTAGTCGCATGCGGGAAAGCATAACTAGTATTGAGCACTCACAATTATATAAACTTAATGTAACATGAAACAAATGTTATATAGATACATTAAATTAGGTATTTGGGACATATATACTCTGTACGCTTAGTCCCAGATTTGATAGTTTACGAAAACTTTTTTCGTTTACGTATTGTTCCATACATTTTAGTAAAGCGCCTCTATCGGAACGCAGAGGAACTAAAATCGGTAGTAAGCGGCGGTATAGATTGCTTCACTCTAATACGAAAAAGGTTTTCGAATACCTTTTAGCCCAGCAATGTATGGAACAATACGAAAACGACAAAAGTTTTCGAATACTATCAAAACTTGTACTAAGGGTACTGTAGTCTTCTAAGATAACATGGTACGCCTCTCCTGTCATTTCACAAAAGAACCGCAGAAAAAATATCCATACATTTTTAATTGAAGCTACATTTTTGATTGCTACGAATTTGAGTCGACGTTACCATGTTGTACTTAGTAGATCTACCTATGTTATGTATAAAAGTGTATATACAAACTATTACATAGCGTGCTTAGGTGTTTAAAACTTTCCATAATAGAATCTAGGGGTCCTAGAAGTGTTTAAATCGAAAATTATGGAAAATTTCACCATCTAGAGATCAATACGAGATCTATTATGGCTACTATTGAAGTATGGTTCATTTACAACCATAAATTGATGTAAAAATAATATGTGAGTGTCGATTTTAGGGCAAAAGGTTCACAAGGCATTAGTAAATTTTACATACAAAGAAATGACACTGGCGTCGATTTTATCGTATTTTTTCTGATCTGGTAACTCGCAAATTATCTGCACCTCTTTTCATCAGTGAGAAAAGGATGGCAACAATTTAGGACCTGTGAAATTTAGTTTAATTTAGAAAATCATCATCATCATCATCAGCCAGAAGACGTCCACTGCTGAACATAGGCCTCCCCCTTTAACCTCCACACTGAACGACAGCCTGCCTTTTGCATTCACTGGATGCCCGCGACTCTTACAATGTCGTCGGTCCATCTAGTGGGAGGCCTCCCTACGCTGCGTCTTCCGGTTCGTGGTCTCCACTCCAGAACCTTTCCTTCCCATCGGTTATCGGTTCTTCGAGCGATGTGGCCTGCCCATTGCCACTTCAACTTGCAAATTTTAACAGCTATGTCGGTGACTCTGGTTCTTTGGCGAATATCCACGATTATTACGAATATTTAGAAAATGGTACAACAAAATCGACGTCAAAAACATGAATGTTAAACAACAATTGAGATGAGTTTAATTAAAATTGACCTAATGGCGTGACTGCCGCGATAATAAATAATTAAGCTAATCAACAAAAGCAAACTGCTTAGGAAATCCATTTATCCATAATTGTAATGTATTTCACACGACCACAATGGAAGACTACCGCTGAAATTATAATATTCTACAAACATAAGGGCCTATTCAAATATACGCGATATACAGTTCGGCTTTGGGTAGGGGAACAGTGGATATGCAAATGATTCTGATACTATGCTAGCCGAAGTTGAAATACAAACATCGGAAACCCCAGCTTGACATTTTCGCTACCCGCAGCAGATATTTGAAGAGACCTTTCTAAAAATGTTAAGAGAAATGCATTTGAGCATTTTACAATAACGGCGGATACTCACAAATTATAAACATAAATACAGTAAAAATACAAAACATAAAAAAAACTCCATTAACATTTGAATTCTTTAAAATGACATGATAATCACAAAATTAGGTTGCGTTTCTTCGGCAAAATGACGAGTAAAATTACTTACACGAAAACTAATGACTACGCGAATGCGTCTCTATCAATTCCTTCGTATAAAAATTACATAGCATTCGCGAAGTCATTTATAGTGACCGAATATAAGTATACGTAAATATAGATAATATTCATGAAAACACGATTCTTATACATATTGTCAGCTATGACGGTGTATTCGAAATATTTGACTCAATTACCATAATCATCTGTTCCTCATAATACATAATCTATTTGTAACAAGAGGTTTGAAGTTATAACACGAGTTTACGATATAGGCCATAGGTTTGTCTAAAGAACTAACTGTTAGGCTGTGGTCAGACGAGCGTATCTGTAGCATTTGTTTCGACTAGCGCGAATTGGGACACGACACACTATGTGTTGTTTAAACGTATTCATGCCAAAAAATTATGCGACACCATAAATGGGTCAAATCACACTCGTCTGACGCGAGCCTTATATTGCAATAAATTACTGGTTGTTCATGTTCTTTTCTAAAAAAAATTGTTTGACTCTCCACATACTAAAAGCATTGTAGAAGCAAAAATATTAAACAGCTTAAAATCTACCAACTTTGGGGTCTTGCACTGAAATGACAACCAGTAACATTGCAAAAAGGAGAAATTATAATACAGAAAGTAATACAGGTAACATACAACAAACAAGCGGCAGCAAGCTATGTACAGCGCCAAAACTAACCACGCTCCTAGACCTTCAGTCTTCCTCTTAAATGCCAATCTATCAGACAGCGCTGGTTTATACGATCCTCTCGTAGAAAAGCAGGTACGCCTGCGCTCTAAGCACCTTCTCTTCAGTGACTTCAGAGACCATACTATCAGATACGTAGTACCATTTGCCCGATGGAGCCTCGGCAGTCGACGCGGGTCCTTCGCCCGACTCGTAACCCGATAATTCAGATTCTGAATCTATTTCGCCGTCGCCGCTGCCCGAGTTATTGGGCATGATGTTACCACTTTTTGGTAGGAACCACCATTTCGGGTCTCCGGGTTTGATCGGCTGCCTTACTTTGACGTAAGCAACATAATGCCCTCCGTGCATACCGCCCGAATGCTCCACAACGCCGTACAGGGAGTAAAGCAGCTCGCTCTGTCCTCGTTGCACGTTAGGCAGTTTCGAAACTTTGTCCATAGCACAGAACGGAGCAAGGTCGAGAGTCGTTTGGAAATCAACGTGCTTCGACATCTTCCTAAACATGCATCGAGGTCCGATCTGGAACCTCTTCAAATGGAGAATCAATATGGCCGGTGGACTCGACACAAGGAATCGCTTAGTCGCGTTGGTGTAGACGGTTTTGCCGTCCTTTCCATTGATTCTTTCGGTGCAAGTCTCGCAGCCGACTTTGTTATTTCCAGTCAAGAGTTCCAGGGCTGTGAACTGGCTAAGGCAGGACTGAATGCTGCACTCGTCTTCATCACAGATGTAGCGAGGGGACAGCGGGCTTTGCCGCGAGTATGGCATGAAATCTCTTGACTTTTCAGCCTCTATGTTATTGACTTTAGGTTTTGGCGCCGGCGGAGGCGCTGGGACGTCCACCGGGCTCTCATTGGCTACAGGAGATGGTAATATAGGCTTGTCTGTCACCTTATTATCGCCCATATACATCGACAATTGCAGCTTATCGAGATGGTTATTCAAATCGCTCATAACTTTGTTCTCTGTCAGCGATTCGTAGCTGCTCTCCCCGCTATGCTCGAGCAGATTCTTGCAGCCTTGAACGCTAATCCCTCTTGATACCACTTCATTGGAATACTCGGACCGAACGAAAGATATCCTCGACACGGGCCTTTCATACTCATTTTTGACTGGAGACATTTTGCTGTGCTGCGGACTGGATAGGTCTAGATTAATCTCGCTGGACAGCGAGCTATGACTGCCCATTTCTTTCCCATTAGTTGGTGAATCAACGTTATCAACTGTTTCCGTCGAATTGTGTTTAGTAGCTTCTGGACTGGCAACGCCTGAGTCTGGATTGGATAAGTTCTCCAAAGAAATCAAAGGTTTATATTCCATAGGCAAAGCGGTAGTTGATGTAGATGTGTCGGCAAACTCTTTGTCTTTATCAGCGTTTTCTGGAGTGTTGTCCATTTTTTCTTGATCTACAGGGCTGGTTCGGATCGAATCCGAGCTGATGACCTTCTCGGAATTATATCCTGACTCCATGTGGTAGACTGCAAAGTTAGCAGCGGTGTGGGCTACGGCCTGGGTGCCGGTGGAAGTGGTGTCAGTTTGTCTCGGAACGTCTTGGTCGAGATTGTCTTCAACATCGGCGTCAGATTGCTCTGAAGAAGACTTACCATCCTCTTTGGTACCGTTGGCGTCGCCGGATGGCGTGTCATCTTTGGATGTTGAGTTACCTGTGTAAAAGGGAAGTTTTGTTAGAAAATAGGTACAAGATAGTTAGGGGGAAAAACAAGGATGCAGCAAGTTTTTTAAAGATTTGCATTTTTATGCTATGGAGAGGGCTATGCTCGGGGTTCTCTACGAGATAGAATCAGTAATGAGGACATCCGTAGACGACCGAAAGTTACCGACATAGCCCACCGGATTATCAAGTTGAAGTGGGCAGGGCACTTGGCACGCAGAACAGATGACTGATGGGGCCGAAAGTTCCTCGAATGGAGACCACAGACCGGTAAGTGCAGTGTAGAACATCACCCACAAGATGGACAGACAACCTAAAAGAGACCACAGGGAAACGCTGGATGCAGGCCGCTTCCAACCGGCCCTTTTGGAGATCGATGGGGAAGACCTATGTCCAGCAGTGGACGTCCTACGGCTGAAATGATGATGATGATGAGCACTCTTATGCTTGGATGAAAAAACACCAAGAGCAACACCAAGGAACCTTTAGAAAGCTGACCAGCTAATCGTCATCGTCGTAAATGCCCAACTAAAAGCCAAATACAGCATAAGTAGCCGATCGACCAATACATGACGCCCTACTGTGTCCAGACACCTGCACACTGGGCAACCTCATCATCATTTCAGCTGTAGGACGTCCACTGCTGGACATAGGCCTCCCCCATCGATCTCCAAAAGGGTCAGTTGGAAGCGGCCTGCATCCAGCTTTTCCCTGCAGTCTCTTTTAGGTTGTTTGTTCATCTTGTAGGTGGACGTCTATGCTGCGCTTACCGGTACGTGGTCTCTATTCGAGAACTTTTCGGCCCCATCGGCTATCACAGAATAGATATTCTGCGTACTGGGCAACCTATTCGATACCATTTACTGCTGCAGTTTCTGTGGTTTCCTGCTGTCAGACATAATATCATGACACTGAATCGCTGTGGAAAGTATATATAAATAAATAATAATAAATAATCTCTAAATAACGAAGTGACGTTGTTCAGAGTGGCTTACTTTGCTGCCATTTTGTCTCAGTCCAACTGTCCATCTTTCTTTATCCAAGCAATAAAGGTGGTTTTTAATTTTCAAGGGCTCTACATATTTTACTTAAATGATTCGATGAAATTTTTCTTTTTAAAGCATTACCAAGAAATTATTTTACAATCACTGGGGGAATTATAGTAACTTTCTTTTTTTATGGTAGGCTAGCGTTTGACAGCCAAGTCACCTGACGTTAAGCGAGGATGGAATAATGATAATGTATGGAAATAAACCAAAGAAACCAGAAGCAAAGAACCAGTCACCGACATAGCTGTAAAATTTGCAAGTTGAAGAGGCAATGGGCAGGCCACATCGCTCGAAGAACCGATAACCGATGGGAAGAAAGGTTCTGGAGTGGAGACCACGAACCGGAAGACGCAGCGTAGGGAGGCCTCCCACTAGATGGACCGACAAGATTGTGAGAGTCGTGGGCATCCAGTGGATGCAAAAGGCAGGCTGTTGTTCAGTGTGGAGGTTAAAGGGGGAGGCCTATGTTCAGCAGTGGACGTCTTCTGGCTGATGATGATGATGGAAATAATGACTAATTCAGTATACATTTCTAAAGTAGGTAAGCATAAAGCCATGCAACAAGCAGCACCTTTGTTCTTTCTGGCGGCCTTCCTCGCTGCGACGCGTTCCTTCTTCACCTGGTGCTTGGAAGGCTTGTTGTCTTCTTGAGAATTGTATAAATTCTCGTCTGAAAATACGTGGCCACATCAAATCGTGCTTTATTTACTGAGGCACAAGGCTGGGATTTGGTTAGACATTAATGACACTGGGAAGGTATATATAGCTTGGGCACAATATTTGCAAACAGAACTCGGGGGTTCTTTTGAGCATTCTAAGCATTCTATTTTAGTAGTCATCATTATTAGCCTATCATTTTCCCACAGCTGGGACAATGCCTTTCACTCAGAGGATGGGCTCTTTTTTACCATGTGGGAGATATGGGCCCGTGCAAGTAAGTCAAACGTCAATACAAAAATATCAAATAGGCTAGTTGCAGGTGTTTCATGAATTAAATATAACAGTTTTAGTGAAGGGTGTAATGAAATACATTACACATACAGCAAAAATAATTTAAATTGGTAAAATAAAACTGAGAAAGAAAGTTTTTGATATGGATTGAGGGGATTCTGTCCCTATCCCGCAAAGCGTGTGTTAGTATAGCATTTGTATGACGCTCGCACGGCTTGACGTCATAACTTGCTACAGTACGATCTCTGTCTAGCATGAAATTAAAATACTGAACAAAATTTAATTTTGTTTTTATTGATGAACTCTTTTTATGAGGTAATAAAAAAATATTAGTCAACATGCCTATTGTGACACAGTAAACTAGCACAAAATTACTTAGGTCACTCACTAAGTTTTAGTAGGTACAAGAAATGTGGCACGCTGAGTTTTCATACAACTTGACGTGCTCGCGGGGTCTATACTGGTAAAGTTCTGTGGATAGGCCACATGATTCTACACATTTTAGATTCGGTTTTCAACGGTTTGCACTTTACAAAATCATTAGATTGCGCTTTCACTAACTTCGGTTACGCACTCACACGCACAGGGCCCTTATTCACTAACTAAAACACGCACGTAACGCGGCACGTTAAGTTAACCTCAAAAAATTTGGCCTCTTAAAGGCCATCTCGTTGAGGTTTACTTAACGCGCCGCGTTACGGTAGTAAATCAGGGCCCAATAGAAAACCAACAAACGCCTAAAAGCCTGCAACAGAAGCCTAAAATCTCTATCATCATCAGCCTATAACTGTCCATTGCTGACATAGGTCTCTCCTAATGTACACCACTGATCTCGGTTGGCAGTTCTTTGCGTTCAGTTTTTACCTGCCATTTTACCCAGGTTGTCACTCCACCAGGCCACAGGGTGGCCAACAATACGTTTGCCTAAACGTGGTCCATTATAGAACTCGTCTAACCCATCGGTTATCGGTAAAATCTCTATAAAGCAGGCAAATCCTCACCGTTAGGCGTTTTCCTGCGTACTAGAGCGGGTGGCTGTGGACGGGACGCCGCTACTGGCAGCGAGAGGTCCAGGAAGTACTCTGCTCGATCGGAAGTATGCAGGCACTCCTGGCACTCGAGGGTGGACACTAGAAACCCACGGAACACCTGGAAAATGCCCAAACAGTTACACGGATGGTTATTTGCTACAAATAATAAAATATAAGTAAGTATAGAATCTAAGTAGCCATAGAATGGGTGTTACATTTTTAGGATGGCCATCATCATCATCACCAGCCAGAAGACGTCCACTGCTGAACATAGGCCTCCCCCTTTAACCTCCACACTGAACGACAGCCTGCCTTTTGCATCCACTGGATGCCAGCGACTCTCACAATGTCGTCAGTCCATCTAGTGGGAGGCCTACCCACGCTACGTGTTCTGGTTCGTGGTCTCCACTCAAGAACCTTTCTTTCCCATCGGTTATCGGTTCTTCGAGCGATGAGGCCTGCCCATTGCCACTTGCAAATTTTGCAAGATGGCCAGGATTGGCTCAAAAAGCGACAGGACAAAAGACACATTTCATGTTTGATATTCTGAAAATACAAAGTGCTCTGATTTCACTTTTATTGTGCGAACCGTTAGAATGTGGAATGCGCTGCCCGAATCAGTGTTGTCCAGTAGTAACAATCCGGGTGTTTATCAGTCACGAGTGAATGGGTATCTAACCAAGCATGCTCCTCAGGGAAACGATGGATGCAGGCCGCTTCCAACCGGCCCTTTTGGAGATCGATGGGGGATGCCTATGTCCAGCAGTGGACGTCCTACGGCTGAAATGATGATGATGAAGCGTGCTCCATCATAGACGGCATCATTGCATAATATCAGGCGAGTTGGGTGACAAGAGCTAGCTTATTTTTTTTTAAAGTCCCTCTTGGTTGACTTAGACAGTCTTTCTCTTCTTTCTCTCTTGTTCTCATCACAGGCAGTTTAAATTAAGTTTAATTTATTAAAAAAATAATAAGTTACCTTTATCTCTGAACTAACCTGCTCCGGTCTCAGCATGGTGTCGGACGCCTGCTGCCCGTAGAACTTGACCTTCTGTTTGACTTCCCCGTCTACCTTGGAGGGGTCCACCTTCGAGTTCATGCCCAGGCTGCTGAGGATCACGGACTGGTAGCGGCGCAGGTCTTCTGACCTGGAAAAAGAAGCTTGAGGTTAATTTTTTTAAGAATAAGAATAAGATATATTTGTTGACAAAAAACAATGAACAAGAAACATAAGGAGAAACAGTGTTTAGCAATAGGCATAAGCTCAGCGCTGTACTGCGAGGTCCCGAAGGGTCACGCAGGGCTGGTTTTCAGCATATCCCTTTGCTCAGGAAAAATTGGAAAATCGCGGGTAGCACCGCGGGATTCAGCTAGTAATATTATAAACGTGAAAGTGCGTTTGTTTGTTCCTCTTTCACGCAGCCACAGAGCGACTGATCAACCTGATTTCTTGTATGGGTATAGTTCAAGGGCCGGAGAGTGACATAGGGTACTTATCATCATCACAATTTTTCATCACTACGCGGGTGGAACCGCGGGGCGCAGCTAGTTTGTAATAAATGAAACATAAGGTAGGAATAAGGTAAATGGTTGATGTTATTTTGTTTGTGAGTAATAATAGTTTTGGCTTCGGGAGTGTTTTCCTTACAGCCCATATAAATAAGCTATAGACATTGTCACCACATACCTGACAGCTTCTAGCAAATGCCTCAGAAGCTCGTGAGCGTCATGCTGGTCTCCACCTCCGAACTGTGGCAGCTTTGTCACCAGAGCAGAGAGCAGCTTCCGAGGGTTGTATGTACCGCCTTCCACTGAAATTAGAAATAGAGATGGTGTAGTAAGGAAGAGATTTGCATCAGGATGCGTCCTCCAACACCTGCCAAGCCACTTTACCATAATATCTCCTTTGTTTTTGTGATCTCAGATGCATACTTCTACCTGAACAGTTTTTAATTACATATATGTATTAAAAAATCGACGTCGTTTTATGGTTGATATTCCGAGAACCCGTACGAAGCGCTTTGATTCCACATTTATTGTGCGAACTGCTAGTCTGTGGAATTTGCTGCCTGAATGGGTGTTCCCCGTCAGTTACAATCTGGGCGTCTTCAAGTCGAGAGTGAATCGGTTTCTTCTAGGCAAGCGTGCTCCATCATCGCTTAACATCAGGCGAGATGGCGGCCAAGCGCAAGCCTTTCTACTATAAATTTTTTTTATTATTTTTTGACATTTATTACTTGACTTTTTAAATTATGATAAAACTTTAACTGTTAATTATAATTTCTTCATTTAATGTCTCAGTTGTTTATGTTAAACTAATTTAAATTAAATTTAACCCATAGTAAAAGTTGTTTATAATGATGAGTACAATGACCTCCCTTCTGCTAGTACAGTTTATATGCAAAATCCTGTATTTTTATTTTTTTATGTAGCTGACATTATCAGTACTTAACTATAAGGTTAAAATAGAGTTCAAGGCCTCAGTTTGATAAAGAATTATATAAACTCCACTAACAAGTTTCTACGTTAAAACTAGTTGTTTGCCCAAACTTTGACCTTGCACCCCTGTATCTTCAAAGCCCCTTGACTAATTATGCTCATGTTAACTATAAATTAAATTTGTATGAAATACTTGCCTATATTTTTTTTAATGCCCTAGGTAGCAAACAAGCAGACGGGCCACCTGATGGTAAGCAGTCACCATCGCCTATGGATACTTGTAACACCATAGGCATCACAAATACGTTGCCGACCCTTAAGGACTCTTTGTAGCTTCTCGGAAACACGGCGAAAGGTTTCATGAACATTGGATCATCCTTAGATCAGAGAAACAAAGGAGATATGATAAGGTGGCGTGTCGGACGCGAACGCATCTGGCCTAAATCAGGTGATACCTTTAGATGAACTCACCCTGCATGCAAACTTATCGCCCTTTTTTTGCATGTGGACTATTTAGTTCAATCCACCAATCCGCACTGGGCCAGCGTGGTGGATATGGCCCAATCACTTTCGGAGGTAGGCTAAAAGTCCTGCAGTGGACTGTTAAAAGGCTGACAATGATGACTATTTAGTTCATTGGTGTTGCTAGAAGTTTCTTAGATGCGTGAAAATTGAGTAAGAGTGCTGCCATACTTACAGATTTTATGTTTAACTGTTTAACGGTATAGTGTAAAAAAAGTGGAGACATTTCGCTGGCTCACTATTACAAGGTTCTATGTTATTTTCTTACACATTCTGTAATTTCAATTTAAAACAAATTTGGTTTCATAAATATTGACTTAGCAGGGTTTATGCTTGAGTAAAAGTATCTCTTTCAAGCATAAACCCTGCTAAGTCAATATTTATGAAAGTCAACAATTTAAAATTGAAATAACAGAACGTATAAGAAAATAACATAGAACCTTGTAATAGTGAGCCAGCGATTTGAACTCAAAGGATAATTTTGTACTATCTCCTTTTATATTGTAATATCTCCTTTGTCTGATCTGAGGGATCAACGGTTCGCGAGTTATCGACTTGGCCTAGCAACAAACTTGTCTAGTGAACTGTATCGGCAAAGTAACTAGCCCGACTTTTAGGCCGCCGGAAGGCCTCTGATGTGGCCTAGAAGTTGTTGTTAAATATACAAGAGACCTACAATTAAATATATATACTTTCAATAAAAATAGAATTTCCAAATACGGTTTATAAATGACTTAATTGAGAACTCCCTTCTTTTTTGAAGTCGTTTAAAAATGCGGCTAGTTGGCCAAAATTTACAAAAACAGAGCATTTCTTTAGTTAAAATACCCTCTTTCTCTGCAGTTGGGTAACAATAAGAAACGTTTACACATGACTTGTGCTAAATAGACACTGAATTCAGTGTCTGGATGTCTCCAGTGACTAACAAGTGGCTGCAAATAGGTCATATCTAAATATAGACCAGTGGGATATCATACATTTAAATAACTGGACTAACAAATAACCTATACCATCATATTTTATGTATGTTTTACTGGATCTGTGTACAGTTTTTTTATATCACAAACAGGCTTTTATTTTGGTATATGACAAAATAAGGAAACGGGTACAATAGTTTATTTCATTTACATTTAAATTATTTAAAATTGAAAGCACAATAATTACTGATTTTATTTATATTACACGGGAATTACTCATGTAAGATTAAGCAGGTTACTCCGACTATAGTTTCAACCGCATTAGACGGTCTTTTTCAAGGTGAATGCACGCGCGCGGCTGCATCTCGCTTTGCGCAAAATGTGTGAAAACCACGTCAGTTTCAGTAGTAAAATTACTGATTTGTTTAGTCTTTTTTAATGAATGCTAGTTTTTTTTTAAAGAATAATTTGCAAACATGTGACTGACCCCTTGATGGTAGTAGTAATGGTATAGAAAACTACAATACCTGGGGCATTGTCAGACAAGAGTGGACAAAAGGATTAACAAACCATCAGTGGTTTGTTGCTGTTGTTCTTTATGACAACAAAAAAAATTATGGATAGGTGTGATTTTTACCTCCTGCAGGCCTAGCATGGGCTGTGGATAAATTGTCTTTCCACCGTTTTTATCCACGCATAGACGCGACAAAGCTAGAATATGGATACGTTTGTCTTTTTCTCGCGGGATAAAAACGGTGGAAAGACAATTTGTCCACGGCCCGTGCTAGGCCTGCTGCGCAAACAGAGGGGAGGAGTTATAAGAGAAGGGGAGTCATGAGTGTAATGTGTATATCTGTGTCTGTCTGTGGCATCCTAGCTCCCAAAAGAAAGAACCGATTTTGATTTCATTTTTATTTTATTTTATTATAGAAACTGACGTGGTTAACCAGTGGAGTGACCGGCTTAATCTTACGTGAGTAATTCCCGTGTAATATAAATAAAATTAATTTTTATTGTTTGAAAGGTGACTTGATCGATTGTTCTACCTATGGTTCAAGAAAATTTGTTCAGTTGGTTCAAGATTATAAAATTATTTGTTGAAGGCCTTTAAAAAAATATTTACATACAGTTACATAAAAGTCGTATGATACTTTTTATCCTGATAAATAACCTTTCTACACGTTTGACGTATTCTATAAATGTATATTTTTTATTTTATTTTATTACCTTACGGAGCTGTAATTTATTTTTATTTTTATAAGTGACTTAATTTTTTATTATTTAATTGATCAAACAACATATTGGTATACTGGTCTGACATACCTAAGCTTTCAACACCCGATTTATAATTTACAAAACAAGTCCTAAAGGTAAACTCTATATAACGTTAGTGCAATATCAACAGAGCGTTGGAAGAGTGCAATAATTCAACAACGAATATTAGGACTCGAATGGGGCTTGTACTTTAATTGATCTAATTTATTATTCTAGTCTAGTTCTAAATTATTTTTTTGATCTAATTTATTATTTGCTTTGTATTAATTTAACTATGATTTGACATGTAAATAGAATTTTATTAATAAACTAGCTGGCCTGACAGACGTTGTCCTGTCTTAGAACTGTCAAACACGCATAGTTAAAATTGTAAATCTTATTTTTTTACACATTCGGTTACATTATTGGAGTTTTAGTAAAGATCCCCATTAAAAAAAAATAAAAAATATAGCCTATGTCACCCGGGGATGGTGTAGCTTCCCAACAGTTAAAGAATGTTTCAAATCAGTTCAGTGGTTTCGGAGCCTATTGCAAACAAACAAACAATCAAATCTTTCCTCTTTATAATATTAGTATAGATAAATATGAATAAAAGTTTATAGTTCCTGAAGAAATCCATGGGTGAAACTGCAAGTGAGACAACAGCCCTTTCATAAGAGTCAATGACATTAGATAGTACAGAGAGACCAACTTAACTGGGCAGTCGAAAGAGGGAGCCACCATCATATTTTCTTAATAAAACCCAAGATCTGAGAATGGATAATTTTAGTTCAGTGATTTGGCCAACTGTCTAGAAAAGTCAGTTGCTTTGTAGAGTTAGCTATAAATACGTACCTATAAGAAATTGTAAACAAAGCATAATTAAAATGATACCTACATGTTTTTCCTTTGTTTACATTTTTATTAGTACACAAGGAAATTCTTTGTGAGTTGGTAAAGCATATCTGTATTTGTAAGGTCTTTATTATAAGGTCAAGATTGAATCTCAGGGTTTAAGTATCCATGTCAGGGTAAGTAAAAAGTTTCTACTTCTTTGCAAGCGGTTTTTTTTCTTTTGATTTGACCTATTGTTAAAATGAGTAACAGAGATTTTATTGTAATTTCGAGAAATTAAGCATATTTTTTTATTTAATAATAGTCTTGCGTTTGACTACCATCACGCCTGATGTTAAGCGATGATGCGGTCTACGTTGGAGCGCACTTGCCTAGAAGAAACCGATTCACTCGTGATTTGAAGACACCCAGATTATAACCATCGGGGAACACCCATTCCGGCAGCGCATTCCACAGACCAGCAAATCAATAAAAAAAAAATTAAAGACATAACATTCACCAGCATGTACTGGGCCAGGATGGTGGAATACGGCATATCCTCTCTCTCTCTCTCTCTCTCTGAGAAAAGGCGTGTGTCCCAGCAGTGGGAACGTGATAGGCTGATAATGATGATGCTGTTTTATCTGTGTTGTTATTGGGACATGGTGTTTTACATCAGGAACTGCAATTCTAATTATTTTGTAGGTAGTCAGTGAAGATGTGGTCAAGTGAAGGTTCTGGAATGGAGACCACGGACTGGTAAGCGCAGCGTAGGACGTCCACCCATTAGATGGACAGACAACCTAAAAGAGACCGCAGGGAAACGCTGGATGTAGGCCGCTTCCAACCGGCCCTTTTGAAGATCGATGGGGGGAGGCCTATGTCCAGCAGTGGACTTCCTATGGCTATATGCGATTGATGCGGATGAGCAAAAATTTTGCATTAGGGAAGAGGCCTATATAGACCGCATCAGCAATTATCAGATGATGGCCAAATACATTAATAAATATCCAGAAGTGGATAGAGAAATGCTGAAAGATGATATAACTTGCATTAATACTGGCAGGCTAGGCTTGACCACAGCTGACCATGTGAACAATGTGGTTGAGCACAACTGACTGACCACAGTATAAAGATAATGATAAATGAAAACTTATAGGTACGTTATCAGTAAACATATCGACTGAACAACACAAGACTAAAGTGGACAGATAGACAAGTAGCTAAAGTCGCCAATAAAAAAATGGATTTACAGTATACAGTAGAAACTCGTTAAGTCAAACCTCGATAAGTTGAAAACCTCCAAATCTCGAAAAAAAAATTTGTTCCCTCCCCTTCAAACACCAAAACCTCTATTACTCGAAATCTCAACCCTCTATTAGTTGAAATAATCAGTGAGTCCCTCAAAGCCATTTTGGTACATATTTTCCCTCCATAACTCGAAAAATTTAATTTTACCTCTGTATCTCGAACATAGCAATGTTTTATTTTACAACCTTTACAACTCGAATATTTGATACTTATTACCTCTATAGTTCGAAGAAAAATAAGTTACTGACTTTAAGAATTCACCAACATTGTAAGTACACCATTGTTTCCTAACTCAAAATTTATAAGAATAATTCTCAACCTCTTTATGTCAAATCAAAATCCGCCTAAGTCGAAATTCTCTATAGGTCGAAAACTCTATAACTCGAATTTTTCGGCGTCTCCCTTGATATTCGACTTATAGAGGTTCTACTGTATTACAAACAGTTATTTCGTTAGTTTGTTATTATTATATTATTTGTGTAGACTAATGTACAATTTCACCAGGATAGTGCAATACCGCGAAACTAACACAGGTAAATAACGCATATCTACACTTCACTTAACTTTACAGGACAGACAAAAAACTGCCCAGTTTCGTAGTTTTTGGGTCTAGGAACCACATTTTGGTACATTACACATATAATACAGGGAGGATCCAACAATATTGTTGTGTGCATTGGTAAAAAAATTCGTTTTGTCTACATATATGTAGTTACATGGTATTAAGCGACGCTACTTATGCGTTATTGCACTATCCCTGACGATTTGTAATAATTGACCTATATTGATGTGTAAATTTATATATACAAATAAACAACTGGCCAAATAAAAAATATTACCTACAAAAGGTTGATAGAACATACCTGCTTGCAACTCGGCTAAAGTTTCAGCTAGTGTTTTAGTCAAAGGCCCCCATTCAGACAACTGCCCTGTGATTGCTGGGAGATCTACCTCCTTTCCCTCATCCTCACCATCAATCTTCATCTTTAGCTTCCCTCCGGGCAATGTGAACCGTTCCCCAGGGTTCGCCATCTCCTGCAGGACTTGCAACAAGTATGGCGTCTGTACCAGACATTGCATAACAGAGTTGAAGAAGCATGTATTGCCCAAGTTAGAAAGTCCTCGTACCCTGTTGAAGTATAGGGATTTCTCTTTGTTCTTTAAAGGCATTATGTCAGTTTTGATGATGGTTTCTATGGGAGTAAGTTCAATTCTAGGCGTTTCGTATGGTAACTCAATAGTGGGTATGGATTTTGGACTGCCACCAGCAGCAGATTGTTTTTTAAGGTATTCAATACACTCATGGAGTTTTTTAGCACTTGTTGTGGTGATTTCATTATTACAGTTGTAGCAGTAGATTTCCCAGGTGGTAGTGTTAGTGGTGAGGGCATGGCAGTCTGAATGTGGCGTGTTGAAGTGGTTGAGAGCGTGTTTATTGCGCGCTCGCCCGCATAATTGCGATCCGCAGCGAAGGCACATCCACAAGGTGAGATCTTCCTCGAAATCTGGGTCAGATACTTCATTGTTGGCGGCCTTCTTGCACTCGGAACATTCCTTGTCGAAACCTCCAGTTTTTAGCACCTTCTTGAGGCGAGTGAGGTCGACTGCCTTCGTGACGTGAGGACATGCGGACTTCACGCTCTCGTCACAAGATTCTGTCGACTCGTCGTTCTCCCCAGGGTCGCTCTGTCTCTTTTTCTTGACCATCTTCACGCTCGATCAGTGCAACCGCCTGTAATATGTAACGGGATACATGTGTAAGAATAACTTCGCGAGCACAAAAAGAAAAAATGACAAATCTGTGTCGATAGCCATTGCACGCGTGACATCGCACATTCATCTTGTACGCCTCAATGGAACAGTGTAATGTTACCAAAAGTCTATAAATAAAACTATTGTCTACTTACAGCTGCATACAACGTGTAACAAATATGTTTCGAAAGCACCGTTTATCGAAAAATCTATTTTTTTTACAATTTTGTCACTGAAGTAAAACAACCACGGCCGTCAGACATCTTTACAATGTTGCCAACTTTCGAAAAAAAAATGTTTTTTTTTTTTATTTTATTTGTCATGTCCATATCACAGCTCTATTGCTCTATAGTATCGATACTGTGAAAACAAAAAGTCGATTAAACTAAAAGGTTAATCGATAAATAATACGAGAATATTAGTTTGTCATTGTCACTTTGCTGCAATGCTCTCTGGTGGCGAGTAGCAGAACTAAAATTCTGAAACGTCAACATGATCGTGATGGAATCTGCTAATCAAATTGTGAATTTCCATTGATTTTCTTTAAAATTTACCACTAAATCTGTGTTTGATAGTTAAGAAATTGTATATGTGAAGTGCACATACAATTCAGTGTCGTTTCATTATGTAGCTTCTAGTAAATGGCTCATAAAATATAAGTGTTATTTGAGAGGTTGTTGATGTTATTCAGTTTTATCCAAATAAATTAGAAAAATGACGCTTCCCGGGAATGGAATCTTCGTGGTGCAGGGCGAGATGGCCATGCTCGTCACTGCGATGCGACGGAGCACCCGTTGGGGCTCACATTCGTTCCCAAACGAAGAGTATGATGTGCTGATGCGAACATTCCAAGATCTGAAGACTATCCTGAATCAGGTGGATGACTTGCGCCTTCTAGACCCGGCTACGTACTTGAGCCCCTTCCTGGAAGTCATCAGAAGCAAGGAGACGACTGGTCCCGTCACCAGTCTAGCTTTATCAGCTATACATAAGTTTCTCTCCTATGGCCTAATAGGTTGGTAAACAACTCATTAAATACTAGCTTTACAAAAGTGCATGTAGATTGAATGTGATAAGGCTGTGCAATGTGGGCTATGAAACTACAGTTTTATCTAAATTAGGTCTGATAAAAATCTATAAAAGGACTTCTGCTGATTACATTGTTTTTTTGTGAATTGCATGTAGGCTCTTAAGTTGCACCATAGTATATTCTACGGTACTGAACTTTCACACTGTAATGTTATGAGAAACTGATGAAATTTTTATATAATCATCTTCATAATATGTCTTGTAACTAAACATCAATTACAATTTTTTTTTACTTCGCCTTTTTTTGTACGGTTCATACACCTTTCCAGTAGAATATCAGTATATTCTACTGGACAGGTGTATGATATGTTAAACTTCGGCGTAAAGGATGATTTATGATAGACCGTGGTGGGCATGAGCTGTGTCCCGTACGAGGCGCGGACAAAGCACGGATTTAACACTACAGAAACATTTTATATAAAGGTGTAAGTGCCGGGCATGATCTAGGAATAATCATCCTTTTTTTTTTGTTTAAATTAAAAATAGGCTTGCGCTTGACTGCGAACTCGCCTAATAGTAAGCAATGATGCGGTCTATGATAGAGCACGCTTGCCTAGAAGAACTCTTAATACGGACCAAGCTCATTTGTCCTGTTTGAAAACCCAAGTATAAAATGTAGCATTGTTTATATGTTTGACTTCAGATTCAACACATCCGAGTGTCCCTGCTACAGTGGAGGACATTGCCGAAGCAGTGACACATGCACGGTTCGTCGGAACTGACCACTCCTCTGATGGGGTGGTTCTTATGAAGATATTACAGGTCAGTCCAGTTTTAGATATTCGATTGAGAGATAAAAGCTTACCCGACTCCGGCAAAAGGAAGGTAACGATTTTGACTGTCTATGGTAATTTTGGCCAAGTTTTATTTATTATTTTTATGCAGTCAAAAATTATTTCATGTTTCAAGGTCTTAAGTAAAAAATACCACCACTGTCCCACTGCTTTGTCCCTTCCTTTCTTCCACTTTTCTCTTCACACATACATCTTGTTGCTATGGTGGACCAGATATATGGAAACCATTCAGTTATGGTTCTCTAATTGGACAGATGAGGCCCACAGAAAAGAGAAGTAAATAGAACGGAAATCAGAAGGAAAATCTGTCACCAGGCATTATGAGTAAACCTTGATTTAACATTCTAATCCAGATCAACGCGTCGAACTCCGCATCCAAAGAACTTGGACCTTACCTTTGTTCCTAAGTTCTTTGTCCACATCACATTTGCTAACTGATTTTGAATGACTCATGTTTCGTTTATATGTGTGCAACTGGCTACAACAAATTTCTTACTAAAATGACTTGACAGCCGTTCTAATTTAGACAAAAAAAAAAACTTTTCTGTGGTTGTAATATTTGTGTCTCATTTCCAGGTTCTTCGCACATTGATGCTGAGTCCAGAAGGGGTGATGCTGACCGATGAGAGTGTCTGTGAAATTATGCTCAGCTGTTTCCGGATATGCTTCGAAACTAGACTCACTGGTAATAGAAACTAATTGTATACCTGCATGCCTAGCATGTAAGCTGTGGTAACATTTTATTGATGCTTTTCATGCTGTAAGAGAAAGACAGACATATTCAAGCTTTGTTATGCTTTCAAATAATCGTTTTTTTATTTAATATTGGTGATATGCTGCTTAATCCCCACTTTCTTCATTTAAATTCCAGAACTGCTCCGGCGCAACGCTGAGCAATGTCTACGCGACATGACGCAGCAGATATTTATGCGACTCCCTCAGTTCACGGAGGATTCTACCCTTAACATCAACACGGCAGAGATGTCGCTTAAGAAACGGGAGAAGGTCACTAAACGGAAGAGCCTGACTACTGTTAACAGTAAGTTCTTCTTCTATTATCTTTTGTGGTGTTATAATGGTTGACCAGAACGTCAACATCGTTAACACTGCAGAGATGTCAGGGTCCGTCTATTGCTCATATCACATTTACTTTTGATGAATAGTTTGCACGTCTAAAGAATAATGTAGGTAGATTTGAAATTTTTATAGATTTGCTTTGTACAAGTTCTGTATCAATTATTTTTATTTTATTCTATATTTCAGCGTAGGTACCTAGGTACGTATTGTTTGTCAGTGCGGGGTGAATCTGTGTGCCAAGACAAACCTTCCGTGGTTTTTTGGTGCTACATTTTTGTAAATCATATGTGAACAATGAGTTGATTATAAAGAAAAAAAAAAAAAAAAAAAAAAATTATCTTCGCATGCTACACCCACGCTCGTCTCTTATGAAAAACTGTACATTCCGCGGAAGTGGGGGAGTCGAGGCTTTTTAAATGCCAAGAACTACCGCGAAGTGTGCAGTCTTAGGGATTTTTCCGTAACGGCAGTGGGATGCATCGCCGGTACCGGGATACTGATAAAATTATCTTAGTCAAGATATTGCCGTGCGTCGCGTACCACTAATTGGGAACCACTGCCCTAGGGCTAGGACCTAGCGAGTTGTCCGGAAACTAGGCCCTATTTTCCGGTCTAGGTTAGAACATAGCACTCTGCAAGTTGCTAGCTATATCACGAAAAAAATAACATTATCCAGATAAAAGCAATCACAGGACAGCCACATCAATTAGTTTTTACCTTTACCTGACTACAATGTCTATAAATTCTAACATAAATTATCAAATTATTTATTTATTTGTTTTTCGTGCATTCGCTTCTTTTCAGTAAATAAAATAAAGTTTTATAGCTCGGCACATTATAATATAGTGCACACAACAATATAAATATTATAGGTAACAAAAAATTGTCGCAGATTTAGGAAAGGTTGACACAGGTACGATTTATGAACACAGGAAAATAGCAGGGCGAAAAAGTATGTTTGAACGATATCAAAATATACATTTTATGAGGATTCAACGTTTTACAAAATCGATGTAATGGAACTACGTCCATAGCGTAGGTCTTTATCCGAAATAAATATTTTTTCAACAGTATGTTCCAATCTAATGTCGAAATCGAGCACACGAGTGTAGATTTCTATGGAATCAATGTCTTCAAATCACGAGTGATTCGGTTTCTTCTAGGCAAGCAAGCGTGCTTGACCGTAGCCTTATAGTGCTAACAGACGCTCGAACGCGGCTGACCTCAACCGCCGTTTGACGAATGGGAGAGAAAGAGGGACATTCTCACTCTTTCTCTCCCGGACGGCGGTCCGTCAGCCACGTTCGTGCGTCTGTTAGCACTAGTAGACCACACCGTCGCTTAATGTCAGGCGAGTTGGCGGTCAAATTATTATCCTACTTCCTACTAATATTATAAACGCGAGTTTGTATGTATAGATGTTTGCTCCTCTTTCACGCTGCAACGGAACAACGGATCGACCTGATTTTTTGCATGGGTATAGTTCAAGAGCCAGAGAGTGACATAGCATAGACTACTTTTCATCATCATCATTTTTCATCACTACGCGGGTAAAACCGCGGGGCGCAGCCAATTTAAAATATATGTATGCAGGCGCCGGTACGTTTGGTAGCCAACTGCCTGACTGTTAAAAAAATTACGTGTTGGGTATGTCTTGATGGCCATACCCCGCGGACCGACGCCGTGACGTCGACCCACGTGCCATCGAAGCGGCAAACACCCTTTTATTGACGTAAAGGTGACGTGTTGACGTGACATTGTTTGTTGGGAATACAGCGTTTGCGCGTTTTAAGGTACTACTAGCGCCATCTAGTTTGAAATTATGGAGCATGTCTGATAAGTGATGTTATTATTAGAGCGCCTGTTGATTTGGCAACTGCTATAATTTTGTTTATTTTTTTATATTGATTTTCAAAGTTATCTAAAAATTTGGCGCTCACTTTACGTGTGTAGCGGGCATTTTCCGCAACTAGGCCATTCACTGGCCCATTTTGCGCGCCAATTAGGCGCTCAGTAAAACCCTTAAAATTTTGTGTTCCGGTGTTTGTCATTATAACAACAATCGCTTAGACAGCTCTGACAGCTGCAATAAAATTCTAAAAAAATATTTTCTTTTAATATTTCACTGAAGTATGACAGGTACCTACCCTACAGTACATTACAGTTTATTGAAAACCCTAGCGAATTCAGAATTCGTAGTTTTCATAAAGCTTTTTTTACTATGACGTTGCAGCTGTCAGAGCAAATAAACGCTTGGACCGAGTTTAGCCATGGCACTGTTCATCGGGCGTCCTAAAGACTCTGACATTAGGGCTGGCCACTAAGCCTTTTGTGATCTTTATCATCTTTGTATTGTTTTAGGCACAAACTCGTTGGAGAGGAAATCTTCCATGACGGACCAGTCACCCGTCGCCGCGGCTGATAATGAATCGGAAGAAACAAATAAAGTAGAAACTCCACGGTAAGTCTGACAATTAAGGTCTCTGGTCATTACACTGGCCCATTTGCCCAAACCAAGACCAATGGTATGGGGGCGTCCATTAACGGCCTATTATCCGAGTCGCGTAGGCAACAAAACGCTCCCTCAGCCCCCGCCAAGTTATAGCGACGATGTATTTTGCCACCCAAGAGTCAGGACGCCCGCGGGGGGAGTGCAACGACAATAAAGAACATAGGTCCGACCTCGATGACGCCTGGCACGGTACTGAACGCGGTGCGCGCAAATTCTCGCGACCTTTTTACGCTTTTAATTTCACTAAAAAACGTAACTATTCATTATCAAAATTCTAATAATAATAATAATTCATAATTCATTTATTCCTTGCGAGAGTAGGTCGAACAATCCAAATAAAAAAATGTCGAATAAAATTGCCTTTCAGTATATGCAATTTCCAGGTTGTTACGAGCTTTCATTAGAGCATAAAACGAAAAAAAACAAACAATCGACTTTGTTTCAGATTTTTTTTTTGATCGAGGAAAGTTTATTCCGTCGTGTTTTGAACCAAATCATAAACTCAAACACAGATGTATCTGTAACATGTATTTTTTTCCAGCTCAAATATTGTAATTAAACTGAATAAAATTGATTTAAAACCGTCAAATTTGCTATAAGAGGCCGTTAATTACGTGAGGTGTTTTGGGGGTAGAGCCGAATCTCACCCAATCTCACGAGGGGGTGAGGGTCTCGACAAATATCACGTTATTTTTTTCCGCAAGAAAGAGTGTAAACTTTCGGGAAGCTGGTTTAAATGAAGTGAGAAGATGATGAAAAAAAAGAAGTACATAAATCATGTTTCTCTATTATAATGGTTAAATTACAGATACACTACACTTAACTACACAACGTATTACAGGTAAACGTATTTACAAAAAAAAACGCATTTAGAAAAATCTCACGTGAGATTAAGGGGTGAAGGAGGGGCGGTCAAGCCAAATCTCACGACATCTCACCAAGGGGGGAATTAAGGGGTCGAAAAATCGCCAAAACACCTTAATTAATGGACTCCCTCCAATATCGTACATAAATAAAATCTAGTACTAAACATAACATACTTACATGAAGTAGACACTACAAAATTTCTGGGTTTGGTAATGGACAGACAACTAAATTGGAAAAATCAAATAGTTTTTCTAAGAGGGTCTCAAGCTTAGCCTATGTACTTCATAAACTGTCTAGTACCTTAAACACAGATGCATTACTCTCCACTTACTATGGCTTAGTTGAGTCCGTCCTCAGATACGGTATTATATTTTGGGGTAACTCAACCGACAAAGAGATTATTTTTAAAAGGCAAAAACGCTTTATCAGATCATTGTTTAGATTATAAAGTACTATTAGTTGCACGCCTTACTTCACTAAACATAAAATTCTCACGCTTCCGTCTCTATATATTGGAAACTGCCTTATTCTTAAAACTAATCCAGATTTATTCCCGGCAATAGCTGACTTAGCGGTAAGAAATCGTAGAGACCAAAACAGATGTCGTCTAAAACCACCTTAATGAACCACAGTATAATGTGTATGAGACAGGTTATCTACAACACTATACCGATTTCAATGAGGGATTTAAAACCTAGTCAATTTAAAATAAAACAAAAAAACTTTTAGTTCAGAAATGTTATTACAAAGTTAGTGATTTTATAAATGACTAGCGGTCCGCCCCAGCTTCGCACGGGTATAGATTATAGCTTATGTCACCCGGGGATAGTATAGCTTCCCGTGAGTGAAAGAATTTTTCAAATCGGTTCAGTAGTTTCGGAGCCTATTCAATGCAAACAAACAAACAATCAAAGCTTTCCTCTTTATAATATTAGTATAGATATTTTTAGTAATGACAGCAGTAGGTAAATTTTTTATCATATAATTATAGTAATGTCTATCTGTTAACTATTTAAATTAATAAAATATTTACTTTATTTTTATACCATCTCTCCATCACCATGCCATTTATCGATTGAATATATATCGGCAATTCGGCAGAGCAGCACAAGCGACGCAAATATGCTAACCTCGGCAGTGATTACATATTTGAGGCGTTTGGGGTCGAGACATTGGGCCCTTAGGGACCGGGAGCTCACCTCATTTTCAAAAATCTTTCAGAGCGCCTGGTGAATGCGACGCGTGACCAAAATGCTGGCGTGTTTCTGGCTCAACGCATAAGCATTGCCATTCAAAGTGGTAATGCCGCCAGCATGCTGGGTACGCTGCCAACTGGTAGTGGGCTTGAGCATTTGGATTGTCTTTAGACCTTCAACGGTCTATGGGCAGTCTAACTGTATTTGTAGTTTTAGTTTTAGCTTGTACATATTTTGTTTCCATAATAAAACATATATCTCTTTATTATTTTATTGATTGATTTTTCCATTTCTCCATGTATACCATCTCTAGATTTGTACGCCTACAAACTAGACAAGACATGATACAAAGTGACTAATATTTTAACCCACCTATTGTGCATGCGTTTTTAAATGTGTGTATGATTTACTCGTGTTTTGTGCAAATAAATTATCTTTATCTTTATCCATCTAGCCAAGACGCGCACCTCATAAACGAGCAGGAGATTACCATAGAGCCGGTAGACCCGCCCCGGGCTTCCACGCGCCACGCGCGGCATTCCTCCATGGACCTCGCGCTGGGAAACACGTCCATATCACAACTCCTGGAGAAGTGCGTCAATCCAGAGGCTGTAGAACCAACGTCATCCACGGACGAAGTGAAAGGGGGAGAGGGTAAGTAACATAACAGCAATATACATAATCCGATGGGGAAGAAATATTCTTGATTGGAGACCACGAACCGGAAGACGCAGCTTATGTAGGCCTCCCATTAGATGGACCGACGACATAGTGAGAGTCGCTGGCATCCAGTGGATGCAGATGGCAGGCTGTTGTTCAGTGTGGAGGTTAAAGGGGGAGGCCTATGTTCAGCAGTGGACGTCTTCTGGCTGATGATGATGATGATGAATATACATAAATTCGTACAAAGATTCGTACTCAATGATTTGGGTAGTCATTTATGATACGTACTGCCCAAGAATTAAACTCCCGTCCTGCTTGTTTCATAAGAACTAAAATCTAGGCATCTTTAAGGATAGAGTGAAAAGATTTCTTCTAAATCAACGTGTTACATCCTCGGCCACACTGTCTCTCAAAATCAGGCAAGTTTTTTTTTTTTTTTTTTTTTTTTTTTTAATGGGCTTGCGTTTGACCATCATCACGCCTGATGGGGATAGTTCTAAGTTGGTGGCCAAACGCAGAACTATTCTGTATAAAATAAAATGAGGCCTTTGAAACCCTGACAGTAAAAAGTGAGTTACATAAGTAAGTTCGAAAATGCAGCCTTACTTATGCTCGATCCAAGCATTTATTTGCTCTGACAGCTGCAGTAACACTGAATAAAAAACACGACACACCCGCCAGATTTGACCACTGTTTCTGGAACGCGTCGAATTCATCGCGCCAGCGTTTCTCTGCCTACCTTGGCGCCATCGTCCGTTATCAGGCAACCACTGTGTGATCCTCTGGGCCCATCTATCAGGGTGCATCCTGGCCACGTGTCTCGCCATCTTTAATTTGGCAGCTCTTAAATCTATCTATCTAATCTAATAACTTTAAACGAGCAATTCTTGTATATGAATTTATTTCGCGTATCTCGGAAATGGCTCTGTAACGATTTGGATGAAATTTTAAAAGTAAATTAAAGTTAACGTTTTTTTAATGTACCGAGCAAAGATCCGTCGCACAGGTAGTTACTAGATACTTATCTTAGATACTAATATTATGACCGATAGAACTAGATGGACCGACGACATAGTGAGAGACGCTGGCATCCAGTGGATGCAAAAGGCATGCTGTCGTTCAGTGTGGAGGTTAAAGGGGGAGGCCTATGTTCAGCAGTGGACGTCTTCTGGCTGATGATGATGATAACTAATATTATAAAGAGGAAAGATTTGATTGTTTCTTTGTTTGCATTGAATAAGCTCCGAAACTACTGAACCGATTTGAAAAATTCTTTCACTGATGGGAAGCTACACTGCCCCCGGGTGACAAAGGCTACATATCTATACACGTGCGAAGCCAGGGCGGGCCGCTAGTTAGAGATAAAAAAATTAAACCTTAATTCACTCTATAACATTTTTAACTCTTCACTATTTCAGTAATAGATCCTGAAGTCACTGCGGACACTGACGAAGCTTCCCCAAGCGCATTGCCACCTCCATCGCCCCCACTGACACCTCTGGAACCGGAAGACATCAAGCTAGAAGAGTATGTGAACCACCGCGGCATTCGGTTCACGCAGCAAGAGCCGGAGCCCGAGCCGAACCTGCAGCCCTACGGACTCGTCTGTGTTAGAGAGTTGTTCAGGTCAGTAATGCCTTTCTACTAACCAACATTTTGACTGTTACCAGTAATGCCACTTGAGAGTCGATTTCCATTACTTTAGTTTTCCATTACTTGAGTTACCCAGAAAGAGTGTACTAAACCGAAAGGAGGCTATTGTACTCATTACTATGGGGCTGACTCTGAAATCGCAAAATAAAATTATTGAACAGCTGATTATTTTTTTTCAAAATTTTAGGTTCGGCCTTATACTAAAGATGAGTTTAATGACCTCCTATCGGCTTGGTACACATATTCTACGTAACTCTGTACTGTAGTAAAAAAAAACATGCTATTTTAACTCGTTCACATAAACTAAATGAGCTGAAACCCGAGAGGTCCGCTAGTAGCCATTGAAGAGTAGTGGCTATAGACCTGGCTCCAGCATCAGATCGGTTAGATGTAGTATCAACACCACTTAGAATTCATACGAAACTCAACGTTATCTCCACTCCACAGATTCCTAATATCTCTATGCAACCCGTTGGAGCAGCAGAACAGCTCCGGCATGGTTCACCTGGGCCTCTCCCTGGTGGGATGTGCCCTAGAGGTGGGCGGAGACACGCTTCCCAACTACCCCTCACTGTTGTATCTTATCAAGGATCAGCTCTGTAGGAACTTGCTCACTGTAAGTATGGAAGTATGTTAGTTTAACATTAGTTTGGAAGCACAATAACCGTATTTTAAATTCCAATTTAAATACGCAAAATCAGGCCACATTGACACACATACACACACACACACACACACACACACACACACACACACACACACACACACACACACACACACCCAAATTCATCATTCCAGCCGTAAGACGTCCACTGCTGGACATAGGCCTCCCCCATCGATCTCCAAAGGGCCGGTTGGAAGCAGCCTGCATCCAGCGTTTCCCTGCGGTGTCTTTAGGTCGTCTGTCCATCTCGTGGGTGGACGTCCTACGCTGCGCTTACCAGTCCGTGGTCAAGAACCTTTCGGCCCCATCGGCCATCTGTTCTGCGTGAGATATCTGCCCACTGCCACTTCAACATGCTAATCCGGTCGGCTACGTCGGTAACCTTCGTTAGTCTACGGATCTCCTCATTTCTGATTCTAAACCCCGAGCATAGCCCTCTCCATAGCTCGTTGTGCAACTTTGAGCTTGCTTATGAGGCCCATAGTGAGAGACCACGATTCAGTGCCGTATGTCATCACTGGTAACACACACTGGTCGAAGACTTTCGTCTTAAGGCACTGAGGTATTTTGGACGAGAAGTAGTTGCGAAGCTTACCGAACGCTGCCCAACCTAAGTTACGCCATCATCATCATCAGCCAGAAGACGTCCACTGCTGAACATAGGCCTCCCCCTTTAACCTCCACACTGAACGACAGCCTACCTTTTGCATCCACTGGATGCCCGCGACTGTCACAATGTCGTCGCCATAACTTAGGTTACCCCATATTTTAGGTTAATTCCTAGCTTGGTTAACAAGGCTCCTTATCCTAGAGTATTAAGGATAAATTCAAAATGGCCGCCGCTTCAATTTCTTATCTAACCGCTAAATTTTTGCTAAAAGTTCGTTAAAAAATGTTTTTTATTATTATAATTAACTTTTTCTTGTTTACAGTTACTAAGCACAGAGAGGATATCAATCTTCGCCCTGGACCTCCAAGTGTCGTTCCTCCTCTTGGAGTCCATGCGGTTCCATCTCAAGTACCAAATGGAGGCGTACTTCAAGAAAATAATTGAAATCATATCGGCTGACACAACCAAAGCTATATACGAGCTCAAGGAAATACATCACTTGGCGCTAGAGAGCTTGATACAGTTCTTTAGGATACCAGGTATGGCCAGCTGGTGCTAGCTGTTTAACCTCCGACGCAAAAAGAGGGGTGCTATAAGTTTATTATTAAGTATATTTTTTGATAGCCCGTTGGTCCAGTTGGTAGTGACCCTGCCTTCTGAGCTTGGGGGCGTGGGTTCTATTCCCACCTAGGACAAACATTTATGTGATGAACATTTGTGTTTGTTCTATATCTGGTTGTTAATATCTATTTAAGTATGTATTTAAAACTATATATGTATGTATATCAGTCTCTGGCAGCCATATCACAAGCTTTGCTTAGTTTGGGGTCAGAAGGCCGTGTGTGAAAAATGTCCCGATTTTTTTTATTTTTTTTATCTTGTGTATCTGAGTCTGTTTGTCTGTGTATCTATGGCGTCGTAGCTCCAACAACAAACAGCTGAACTGATTTTGATTGAATATTTTTCTTGTTTGAAAGGTGACTTGATCGAGAGTTCTTAGTTTAATTAATTTTTTTAAAATGTTTATTTGACTTTATTTTTGTTTTTTTTAGATTTCAAATTTAATCATTTTATATCTACCAAATAATAATAATGCGTGAGCGAATTAGAGGCATTATTAATTAGAATTGGACCCGGGTATGTCCTAAAACTGCGACCAGAACCACCGGAGGATGGGCAGCAGCGTCCTATTAGTACACGGTGAACGTACTGCGATCCCCAAGCCGCCTGCCAAGCGTGGGGATTATGGCAACACCCCTCTTTAAGACGGAGGCCTTTGTCCAGTAGTGGACGTTTGATGGCTGCTGACGTATGTGTGTGTGTGTGAATTAGAGGACTCGCGAAGAATAACCTAAAGAGGTTACAGTTGTATATTTTTTTCGTATATTAAAGAATATACGAAAAAAATATACAACTGTAAGGAGCTGCTAGATCTAAAAAAAGCAAAAAAAAAACCCGGGATTAATGGACGGCTCCTAATTAAGTGAAAGAAAGAAAGACAATAAAATTTTATTTGACACCTTTACAAAAAACTTATATCTAGAGGATACAATCAGTGTTGAATGGATCCGTCTCGGCATTATCGATAGCCCGTTGGTCCAGTTGGTAGTGAACCTGCCTTCTGAGCTTAGGGGCGTGGGTTCGATTCACACCTAAGACAAACATTTGTGTGATGAACATTTGTGTTTGTTCTATATCTGGGTGTTAATATCTATTTAAGTATGTATTTAAAACTATATATGTATGTATATCAGTCTCTGGCAGCCATATCACAAGCTTTGCTTAGTTTGGGGTCAGATGACCGTGTGTGCAAAAATGTCCCGAATATTTATTTATTATTTATTTATTAATGCTGAGTATTATGCCTGGTATGTCACAAATGAGACGCTACACAAGGACCTGGAAATGCCCACAGTGGAAGAAGAAATAAGAAATAACGCCCTAACTTATCAAAAACGACTGCAAAATCATCCAAATGAACTTGTAAAGATGTTGATATCAAGAAGGCCTCCAAGGAGACTTAAAAGGAAGATACCCCAAGACCTAACAAAATAAGAAAAATTATGAGGATGGATGCGTCAATGGGCGTATTCCACACAAGACGCGTCACTTAAGACAACAGTTCAAAATAAAGCTTATTGTCTTCAAAAGACAGATTGCTTTAAAAAGGGATTTAAAAAAAATAAAATATTCTGAGTCAAGGACTATCAGCGCCGGTTTTCAGACGAACCCTTCCGAAGTGAGATTCCGTACGAGCCGAGCTCACTATTTGCTCATCCTAAACCGGTTCCAGTCCTAGTAAGTAGTGCAAGTTTCGTGTGCGCTAGCTTTACCTTTCTTTCCAGGTCTTTGCACCGAGTTATATTTAAACTATGACTGCGACGTTTACTGTATGAATATATTCGAAGAATTAACAAAACTACTCTCCAAGAATGTAGTTTCCTCTACTGCGTACAACATACATCAGCTGTCTCTTGAAGCGTTGTTGACTGTCTTGGAAGAGATTGAAGTGGCTAGTCAGTTGGTTAAGGAGAAGAGTGAAGATAATAATTTGGAAGAGGACAATGAGGTCAAATATGGGAGAGGAGGACATGTCACTTTGGAGTTAGGTAAGTTATTTCATAAATCATATATTTCCGAAAGAACAGCACATACAATTCCTAAAAGACATACAATATGGAAAAACACAAAAAAAAATAGTCTGCAGTGGGCCCCAAACTAAACAAAGCCTGTATCTTGCGTACCTGGGTGCCCAAGTTACAGGCTTGTACTTGGGTACTGTATCTTTGGCCTACTGTATGGGCCAAATGGCTTTTGATTATTTATTTTTTTATTTATAGAAAAATACTTGTCACACTTATAGCTATGCCAAGGCGTGTAACAAGTCATTGAATAAAAAATTACAATAAAAATTACGAATCAGTATTTAATAACAATAAAATTAATTTATAGGTAATTTAGAGTGCCTATGAACGTCAATATTTACTAGTAACAATCATAAAAAATAAAAATTCAATATTTTGTAAATTAAGTCAGTCAAAATTCATTAAAAAAGCAGGGTTACGCCATGGGTGTACTAAGCTGAAAGGGGTCCATATTTCACATCATTATGAACAACTTTTACTATGGGACCAACCCTGAAATTGCGAAAAAAACATCAGCTATTCCCATCGAGATATAATTCCTACAGAGTCACAATCTCAGTGAAAACAGTAAAAAATTTGGTGATTGGCCCGTCCGACATTTCGGCCAATCACCAACGAGCCTCTCTAGTGGCGGAGTTTTTGTAAGTTTTTTTTTTTCATGAAGTAAATAGCGTCAAACAAGTCATAGTAATTTTTTTTGTTAAAATTTTCATGACCGTGGATTCAATGTCCTTTAGTCGTAATATTAAACATTTTTACTTAGTATTAAAAGCGTCAAACAAGTCATAGTCACAATCAGAGTCAAGCAAAGTAAGTCACAGTCAAGTCAAACTCTTGCCCCTGTAAAGTAGTGAAGATTTACAAGAGGCTCCTATGGAGTTTTGGAAACAACTCGAAAAGACATGTTTCACCTCGTTATATCACTTGCCACACTCGAGCACGTTTACGAGCACTTAATGAATAATAATTCACCATTTACTCGTACTACACATGAACACTCGAAAATACACAAGTTTAGGAAAATAATCCAACGAGCCGACATGTTTTTTTCACGTTGGCGCCAAAACTCCAGTCATAGTCAGGTGTTACGGTATTGCTGCCACATCTATACTAATATTATAAAGAGGAAAGATTTGATTGTTTCTTTGTTCGCATTGAATAGGCTCCAAAACTACTGAACCGATTTGAAATTTTTTTTCACTGTTGGGAAGCTACGCTATCCCCGGGTGACATAGGCTATAATCTATACCCGTGCGAAGCTGGGGCGGGCCGCTAGTACTAAATAAATAAATATTTGTGTCAGGAGGTTTGGATGACGTGTCAGTGGCGAGTGACCACGTGACCCATGACATCAGCCATTACTACGGTTCGCGGCGCGCCGCCCGGCTTCACCTCTCCGCGCCGCTGCCCAGCGAGGCTGAGCTGGATAACATACGGAACATTAAAAAGGTAAACTGTATTTTGTCTTACATTGCATTTAACGGCCTCTTATACCAAATTTGACGGTTTTAAATAAATTTTATTCAGTTAAATTACAATATTTGAGCTGGAAAAAAATACATGTCACAGATACATCTGTGTTTGAGTTTATGATTTGGTTCAAAACATGGTAGAATAAACTTTCCTGGATCAAAAAAAAATCTGTTGATTTGATGAACCAAAGTTGATTTAGTTAATTTTTTTCGTTTTATTCTCTGATGAAAGCTCGTAACAACCTGGAAATTGCATCTACTGAAAGGCAATCCTATTAAATTTTTTTTGATTTGGATAGATTTTTGATAGTGAATAGTTTCGTTTTTAGTGAAAATTTGCGCGCGCCGCGCTCAGTACCGCGCCAGGCGTCATTGAGGTCGGACCTATGTTCGTTTTTGTAGTTGCACTCCCCCCCGCGGGCTTCCTGACTCTTGCATGACAAAATATATCGTCGCTATAACTTGGCGGGGCCTGAGGGAGCGTTTTGTTGCCTACGCGACTCGGATAACAGGCCGTTAAAAAAGTATCCAATATCAAAGGCAATGCCTGTGATCTATAATCTATATGTCTTTATCACAGTCCTTTATTATGGATCCCGCGAGTTCACCTACCGCGAGTTGTTCCTGTATTTTTTTAAATCCGTGTTTATTTAGGGGACTTTTGCCTACAATGGCATGTCAGTCCCATCATACCTTAATCTAAATTTTCAGTAAACTAACTAAATATAGTTAGTATAAAAAAAGTTGATGCAGGCGACGAACGACGCAGACGCATCCATAATAAAACACACGAAAAAAAAATACTGATACAACTGAATACTGAACAATGATATCTGAGCGTGTCGGTCACGCGATTTCAGTACTTTTCCCCACCCCCAAAAAGTGTCCAACGTGCCTAAAGAAGTTTTCTCTTCAAAATTTTTTTTCACTAATTTGTATGTCTTTTCTCTGATAGTGGGTAACTCAAGGCACGGAGCTTTTTAACCAGAAGCCGGAGCAAGGCATACAGTTTCTGCAGCACCACGGAGTGTTGAAGACCCCGCTAGACCCGCACGAGATCGCCATGTTTCTACGGGAGAACCCTGATTTGGATAAGAAGATGATTGGTAAGTTCTTAAGAGGCCTATTACAAAATTAACCGTTCAATTTTAAGTATCTGTATTTTCGGGCATAAAACGGATAAATAAACCCGTAGTTTTCAAAATATATATGAAATAAGTAAACCATAACATAAAAATGTTTATTTTATGACAGTAATTTTAAAGAATTCCATTCTCAAACTTTCCCTCCTAAAGTTTTACGAAAAAACTACTTTTGTAAATTGGAGGTAACAAATGGATATGTTGAGCTTTACCAAAATCTGAAGCAGCTTCATTTAATAAAAAATACAGATCTATTGAATACAGCAACTGAATTTTCTACAGATCTTATAAGTTGTAAGAAAAATTATACTAAAAGTTCAGTTTTAGATGCTTTTTTTCGTCAAAAAATGTGATAGGACCCTTAATACCATAAAGACAAATCAAATATGTAATAAATCGATCCGCTCCGCACTTTGTTGCCAATCAGGTTCAATTGCATCGATTCTGTGCACTCTAAACTAAACTAAATTTGACAGCTCTAAAATTGTTGCCATCCTTCTCTCACATATTAAAATGAAAAGAGAAGCAGATAATTTTAGTCCTGTCAGATTGCTTTAGTTTAGTGAGTGGTATGACAGAATCGACGCCATTATGTGATACCTACCTATACATACTACCTATAGGCGCTTGCAGACCATGTGTAGTACAAGTGGCAAGTACAAGTTGCAATTTCCTACTATGTATCGTCTACAATGGTGTGCTTAGTGTTAGTGGCAGTGAAAGTTCTTAATAGCACTTTGCGCTGGTCCTTGCGCAAGTGAAGCTTTGTTTGCTCGCGCTACTCGCGCGACGCTGCGCATCGTTCGTCTCGTTTGAACACTCGTGCTAGTACGTACTCACATGCGAGCTGTGCGCGTCACCGCGCGAGTGGCTACTTTACGTTTGAACGCCCACTTGCACGTGCTACATCTACTTGTTACCTGCAATTGCAAGCTACTTCGCATCGTCTGCAAGCGCCTTAAGATCTGTATGTGAATTTCATAACGTGCAATAAATGATTCGAGTATAGATAGATAGAAACTTTTTATTGTGTACACCAGAAAAATTACAAACAGATAGAAAACAGAGTGTGCATCGGATCTTCATGATCTAATTCCCTCCTGCCCATTTTTGTATCGGACTGCCAGAGCTGCACAAAAAAATCTACCGCTTTATGGTCGGTATTCCGAAAACCCGAACAAAACTCTTTGATTTCACTTTTATTATGCGAACTGCTAGTCTGTGGAATGCGCTGCCTAAATGATGTTCCCCGATAGTTACAATCTGGGTGTCTTCAAATCACGAGTGAATCGGTTTCTTCTAGGCAAGCGTGCTCCATCGTAGAGCGCATCATCGCGCCACATCAGGCGAGTTGCACGAAAAAAAACACTTACGCGCTAGTGCCACAAGTGAAGTGAGTATGTACTTCCCCAGGTGAATACATCTGCAAGCGTTCGTCCCGCGGCGAGGAAGATGACGGGCCCAGCGTGCTCGGAGCCTTCGCCGACAGTTTTGACTACGCAGGGCTCCGCATAGAGCAGTCCCTTCGACTTTACCTAGAAACATTCAGACTACCGGGCGAAGCGCCACTTATATTCCTAGTGATGGAGCGGTTCGCAGAACGCTGGCACGTAAGTAGCACTTGTTGGCATGTGTTAGGTGGTTGCTAAGATAGTGTTAGGTCGTTGTTAAGACAGTGTTAAGTCGAAGTTATATGATTATTTCCGGGATATTTACCGTGGTAAGGAGCTCGTTCCACAACCTTACCACGGTAAATATCCCGTAAATAATCATATAACTTTAGTGAACAAACGTGATAGTTTAAAACAGTGTTAAGTCATTGTTAAAACAATTTTAGGCCGATGTTAAGACATCATTAAGTCAGTCTTTATCAATATTAAACCTGTTAGGTCGTTGTTGAGACTTATTGGTGTGATAGTCAATGCAGTTTTAGGTCATTGTTAAGACAGTGTTAGTTAATTCTAAATAGGTTAAGCCTTAATTCTTTAGAGCACCGCCGAACTTGGAGCGCGTGTATTCCCTTATGAAGGAGCTTTGATTATTCCAAAATCGGCCAGAAGCTATATATATCGTGACTGTAAGCTATTTTGTCATAGTTTTAAATTTATCCTCACGCGAGATATACCGCATCGTCGCTTAACATCAGGCGAGATGGCGGCCAAGCGCAAGCCTATCTACTATTAAAAAAAAAAAAGAAAAAAAGCTATCAAATTATAATATTTTACATTAATAATAACTAATAAACTTTAATATTTTACAACAATATGTCCTACAACTTGCGAAGTAGACGACCTGAATGAAGCCACGGAGAGTGCCATTGGGGTGGCAAAATTTTGGTCTAGAAACTTAATTTGAAAATAAAACTATAATTTGCGGAACATCGACTAGAAAGAAGAAGAAGATAATATTTTAAAGGCAAACAAAGAAAAGAAGAATATATATTTTTTTATTACCAAAAAGAAATGCAACATTCTTTTAATAATCAAAATGGGTAATCTGGGTTTCTTCAAATCACGAGTGAATCGGTTCCTTCTAGGCAAGCGTGCTCCAACGTAGACCGCATCATCGCTTAACATCAGGCGTGATGGTGGTCAAAAGCAAGCCTAATATTTATAAAAAAAAATATGTATGTTGCTGAGTTTTATTTTAAAAGAAAGATATATTTTTTCAAGATAAAAAGAGCTGTAACTGTTTAATCTTTGTGCCATAGTGTTAAGTTTAGTTTTTTTTTTTTTTTTTTTTACATCGGACTAGGCTAACGTTTGACCGCGATCTCGCCTGATGGAAAGCGATGATGCGGTCGAAGATGGAGCACGTTTGCCTAGTAGTAACCTATTAACCCTAGACTTGAACACTCCAAGATTGTAATGCTGCGGAAACACAGACAGGGGCAAGGCGTTCCATTGTTTTGCTGTTAGTATTAGAATAGCAAATAACTTTCTCTTACAGTCAAACAACGGCGAGCCATTCGCGAACACCGACGCAGCCTTCCGTCTCGCCTATGCCGTTATAATGCTCAACATGGACCAACATAACCACAACGCTAAGAAACTGAACGTGCCCATGACGGTGGAGGACTTTGTCAAAAACCTGCGCGGGTGCAACGGCTCGGGGGACTTTGACCAGAAGATGTTGGAGGAAGTGTTCTATTCTATCAAGTGAGTCCTTATTTTAACACGCTTATACAGGGTTAAGCGGAAAGGGTGTACTAAGCCAATAGAGGTACATGACACCCATTACATCCATCAACATGCACTGGGCTAGCATGGTAGATTAAGGCCCATTCTCTCTCCGAGAGAAGGCCTGAGTCCCAGCTGTGGGCACAAGATAGGCTAAACTGACGATTATTATCAGCAATGAATCCTTAGTTCGGACTAAGCTTCTTAGTCTTGAGCATCGACGTAAAGTTGCTAGTCTATCGGTTTTTTACTATGAGACCAACTCTGAAATTGTGAAAAAAATACCAGCTGTTCCTTAGAAAATGCTCAAATATTTTGAACAGCTGTTTATTTTGATTTTTCGTTATTTTTTTTTTAAATTTAATAATAGGCTTGCGTTTCACCGCAAACTTGCCTGATGTTAAGCGACAAATCATGGTCGGTACCATAGGAAAAGATCGCCTGAAAGAGATCGCTCTTAGCGATAAGGCCGCCGATTGTTGCACCAGTTTTTAAGTTGTTTATCGTGTGTATGAAATTTGTGGTGTGAACAATAGTTTATCTTATTTTATTATAGAAACTGACGTGGTTTTCACACATCATCATCATCATAATCAGCCTTTTAACAGTCCTCTGCTGGACTTTTAGCCTTCCCTCGAAAGGGTGATTGGGCGCCACATCACATACGCCATTAAATTTCTTTTCCGTACGTATGCAGGTTTCCTCATGATGGTTTCCTTCACCGTAAAGCCAGTGGTTTTCACACATTTTATTTATATTACACGGGAATTACTCACGTAAGATTAAGCCGGTCACCCCGACTATAGTTTCAACCGCATTAGGCAGTCTTTTTCAAGGTGAATGCGCGCGCGCGGCTGCGTCTTAAAATAGTTCATCTATCTATCTAAACGTTGTTCGGAATAATTCTGGATTAGTTTTCGCAAATATGTCAGTTTCCATTATATATATAACTATATAGGGATGAAAGAGAAGAGTTTTATGTTTAGTAAAATAAGGCGTTAAACTATCAGTATTTTCTAATCCAAACATTGAGATTGTACAATCTTTTTGTCTTTTTAAAATAATCTCCTTGTCGGTTGAGTCACCTCAAACACTGGCTCTCAAGTTAGCCAGGCTTTGGGGAGGGAACATTGTTAGTGATTTTATCGTTAAAGCCCGTTGATGACCATGCGAAGTAGTTTGCAAGTACTCACGCCGGCGTTCAAACGTAAATAGCCACTCGCGTGGCGACGCGCACAACTCGCGTGCGAGTGTTCGAGCGAGACGAACGATGCGCAGTGGGCGTCGCGAGAGTAGGGCGGGGAAACGAAGCTTCACTTGCGCAAGGACCCAAATAGCTCGTTGCAGACGATGCGTAGTAGGTACTTGTTACTTGAACTTGCAAGCTATTTCGCATGGTCTGCAACGGGCTTACCTGCATGTTGTGGATGTCTGTCACGTAGGTGTCTGTGAAGACAGCTACTGGGCCCTTACGGCCAACGGCTAACTCGGTATCAAACTAACGTTAAATCCGCTCAGTTGGAAAATCACGCGACCGCAAACCGTATCTGAGCGCGTTAAGGTTCACGTTCGAAAGAGCGTTCCAACTGAGCTGGTATAACGTTAGTTTGATACCGAGTTAGCCGTTGGCCGTAAGGGCCCAGGAGTCGCAATGCCACTGTTTGTTGTATGCCCGCAACTTAGACATTGGCTGGTTTACATGTGGGTTGTTTGTATTGTAAGGAACGAAGAGATGGTGATGCCAGCGGAGCGCGTGGGTCCGGTCCGCGACGCCTACCTGTGGCGCGTGTTGCAGCGGCGCGGGGCCGGCACCGGCGCCCGGTACCGCGTCGCCGCCGCCTCGCACCCGCACCGCGCACGCCTCTTCACCGTGGCGTGCCCGCCTACAGTAAGTACAATGCAATAGCCCTTTATTTCAATAACTTAAGGGTGTATGCTTTGTGCGACCTCTATCTCACTTGCGCATTTCTAAATTTTTAAGTTATAAAATTATTCAATGTACGTACCTACTTATCTCTTTTCTACATAGTCTACATAGTCTTTTCTTTTCTACATAATTGAAGTCGCTTTCCGCGTCTGTCTGTCTGTCTGTATGGCCGCTAACTCCTCCTAAACCACGCAACGGATTTTGATGCGGTTTTCACCATCAGTTAGATAAATTTTCAAGGAAAGTTTATATATATAACTAGCGACCCGCCCGCCCGGCTTCGCACGGGTGTAATTTACGTGCGAAGCCGGGCGGGCGGGTCGCTAGTGTAAAATATAAGCGGAGTTAATTAGAATAATGTTAGGTCATTGTTAAGACATGTTTACGCCAGTGTTAAGACAAAGACTAGACGATACAGCGTAAAGTTAGCTTCGACAAGTATGTATGTAATGTTTTTTTAACCGATCACTCTTATTTTGTCATTTCGTTTGTAAAATTTCACGATAAACGGTTGAGTTGCAAGGGAATAGTGCATCATGAAAAAGGACATATGAAAAGGAAAACTAGGACTTAGTAAACTAGCAGCAATGTTTAACAAATTAAATAAATATAAATAAACAAATATTTTTGCACACAGTCAACTGACTCCAAAATGAGCAAAGCTTGTATTATGTCTGTCAGAGATTGATATACATATTCATATTCATTCATATTTATTCATAAAATGTTGTTTTACATGTCAAATCGTATTATAAATTAAATTAAAGTTATACTTCTTCTTCTTCTTTCGAGTCGATGTTCCGCAAAATACAATTCTATTTTCGAATAAAAAAAATTACACTAATCAAATAATAAATAAGTAGGTACATACACGAATCAAATCGTTAAAAAGAAACATAAAAAGTCAGTCATAATAAATTAAAAAGAAAAATTACAATTAATGTAATTAATTAATCCATATAAATATTTAAGAAAACTTAAATATATAACTAAAAACTAATACTAAACTAAATTAAATTCCCTAAATAAAAATATATTATAAATTAAATTAAATTAACTTATATAATACATTTATAAAATATACATAAAATAAACATACATAATTACATGTCATATAAATTTTGATTCAGTATTTAAACATGTTTTTCCTGTACAGGTAACAGCCCTATCAGCAGCATTTGAGCGCGCCATACCTCCCACCCCAGAGGAGGTAGAACAGAACAACACCCGCGAGAGTCCCGCCCTTCTAACCTTACAAGGGTTAGAGAGATCCGCAGCCCTAGTGGCACGACTGCCGGCCGACTCTATAACTGTGGACACGTTACTGCTGACCTTGTGCAAGTTTACTGGCTTACTGGCGCCGCAGCACCCTGCGTATATCGGTATAGGTAAGTAAAATAAATAAATAAATAAATATTCGGGAAATTTTTGCACACACGGTCATCTGACCCCAAACTAAGCAAAGCTTGTGATATGGCTGCCAGAGACTGATATACATACATATATAGGTTTTAAATACATACTTAAATAGATATTAACACCCAGATATAGAACAAACACAAATGTTCATCACACAAATGTTTGTCCTAGGTGGGAATCGAACCCACGCCCCCAAGCTCAGAAGGCAGGTTCACTACCAACTGGACCAACGGGCTATCTAAAAAAAAAAAAAAAGATAACTAAAAAGTAAAAGATAACATTAGTTAAATTATTAGGGACATTAATGCCCTTACCTTTCCAGTCCAGTGTCTTAAACATATCTTCCAGGACACTCGTAAACAATTCGTAAACAAAACTATAATAACTCCTAAGGTAACTTCGCACTCGAGCTCCAAGACACAAGCCGCGTGCTTAGTTTGGAGCTCACCGACCAAACACATACGATGTCTTACTAAACTACTCTTAATTGTAAGAGATTTGTCTTATAATTAGTTACTCTTTCTATGTAAGTTTCCTTTTTGTGTGAATAAATTTATCTTATCTTATCTTATCTAGTTATGAATGATCAGTGAGTTTTTCCTAGCAGACGGTCAACAATCTTAAAATGTCGGGCTTATATTATACTAGCGACCCGCCCGCCCGGCTTCGCACGGGTGTAATTTACGTGCGAAGCCGGGGCGGGTCGCTAGTTATATATATAAACCTTCCGTGAATTGTATCTAACTGATGGTGAAAACCGCATCAAAATCCGTTGCGTGGTTTAGGAGGAGTTAGCGGCCATACAAACAGAGAGACGCTGGAAGATACTTTAATTTATACTATGTAGATAAGATTGTATGAAAATGACATTAGCTTGAGATGATTTCTCTCAGGCTAATGTCATTGTCAATGTCATACAATTTCATCTTTCCGCAGGCATTAACGCTAACAGATAGTGGCTCTTGTCTAAACCCCCCGGACTGATATTGTTTTATCTATACTAATATTATAAAGAGGAAAGATTTGATTGTTTGTTTGTTTGTTTGCATTGAATAGGCTCCAAAACTACTGAACTGATTTAAAAAATTCTTTCACTGTTGGGAAGCTGGGGCGGACCGCTAGTTGACTAATAAAAAGCCGACCACCTTCTTGTCTTGTCTAACCCCCCCGGGAGCCTATTGTTAAGTTCTTATATTTTTTCCAGGTGTAACGCTAGGGCAGTCTTTAAAGTCGCAGCTAGCCCTGCGGCGTGCTTGCACTGTGGCGGCGCGGCACGCAGACTGCGTGCGCTCCGCGTGGCGCCACCTGCTGGAGATCGTCAACACTCTGTACCGAGGTCGCCTGCTACCTAAGGTACACGCTCTTCATTATCGCATCACCCCTTAAGGTGGTTCGTTTCACAAATGGCGGGAAATTCGAATTTCAAACAGTTTTCCTTGTAGCAAGGCCGGGTAATTATTGTAAACGATCATGATGTTTGCGACAATTGATTATTATTCTTTACAAAATCATGTAAAGCTATTTATCTCTAATGCTCATTATTACTTACATTTGTGAATAAACTAATTTATGCTGTTTCAAACGGTTTATTGCAAATTTTAGTAACAAGATGCGTTACTGTTAAATAGTTGTACATTATAATGTAAAGAACAGCCAACATTTTGCGCAAACACTGTGTTATTTAAAAATAATTACGTGGCCTGGCTACTAGGACCAAAAAACTGTTTGAAATTTTAAATTCCCGCCATAGGTGAATCGTACCACCTTAATAACCTCCTCTAGGCATAGGCCATGGTATAATTATTGAAATATATAGAAACATTTTACCCACCAGCTACAATCTCATATTCAAAAACCTAGCAAAAATTATCAAGATTTGCTGTTAACATGCATTTTTATACAGCTGTCAAAACTATAAAGAAAAAGGGTTGTCTGTTTCGTTTTTCTTTTGTGAATAAGTTTGGGATAGGTGGCAGGTCGTCCAGGTCAGGAACTCGTCCTTGGGCCCACTTTCACCTGTAAAAATGTGCTAATGGTCAACTGGGCCACGTTATTTTAGATACAAGGACAATTTGTACAGTTTTTTTTAATTAACCTATACTATCGCACTCCTGGGCAAAGGTCTCCCCCATTTGTTTCCAGAGAGTGCGATCACCCGCCAGACTTGACCACTGTATCTGGAACGTGTCGAGGCCATCGCGCCAGCGTTTCTCGGCCTGCCTTGGCTCCTTCGTCCGTCTTCAGGCACCCACTGTGTGATCCTCTGGGCCCATCTATCAGGGTGCATCCTGGCCACGTGTCCTGCCCAATCCCACTTTAATTTGGCAGCTTTGATACCAACATAAGCGATTCTAATTAGGTACTGAATAATTACTAAGGGTCAACTTTTGGTGGAATGAGTCGCTAGTTTTATTCGGCCTTAAATAAAACCTTTCAACCCTCAGTGCCTGGTAGAAGCGGAAGACTACATCAGCCCCAACGGCACCGTGTCGCTGATAAGGGAAGCCGCGCGCGGAAATGAAGCCGGACTTCTGTCTAGTATCTATTCATACATCGCTTTGGGGGAAAGTGGTGAGTACAAACAGATTTTAATTCAATCGGTTGCTAACCATGTAAAATTATAATTGGTTTGGTTTTTTAGTCTATCGGTTTTTATCGGGTAGTTTTCAGAGAGTGTGCATCAGATCTGCATGATCTAATTCCCTCCTGCCCATTTTTATCAGACTGCCTGAGTATGAGCTACACTTTCATGGTTGATATTCCGAAAACCGATACGAAGCGCTTTGATTCCGCTATTATTGTGCGAACTGCTAGTCTGTGGAATGCGCTGCCGGAATGGGTGTTCCCCGATGGTTACAATTTGAGTGTCTTCAAATCGCAAGTGAAAATTGTTTATTTTCGTAGATGGGCTATATTAATTTTATGATCACCTTTATTATGAGGTAATAAAAATTGTATTTTTTTTCATTTATTATCATTTAAAAAAAGAAAAGTATACAAATAGGATAACAGCATTAAAAAACCACTAAGGTTTTATTATTAACGCCATAATTATTGAGTTTTAGTCTACGCTGATTTACTATATAATACCATACTATATCGGGAGCTCATTCCACAACCTTACCACGGTAAATATCCCGTAAATAATCATATAACTTTATATAATAATGTTGAGAACTGTGACCTCGCGACACAGGTAATCCTAGTGTAGGGGAAAGTGTTCAACTAAGGTACATAATAATTGTTTATTCTCACCTCTCTTCTTACAACATTTGTACACATATAACTACCTACTTAAGATCTTTATGTACATATAGCCCTTTAATGAATATCAATAAACTTTTTTTTTTACAATTTTGTACGTTAATATACACAACTGGCAGCGACCGAGGCAATAACATCATATTGTTAAAAAGCCAACAGTTTGGACAAGCCTACTGAGTAACGACATGATCCCTACGTAATCGAGATAAAGAAAATGCAAGCAAATGTTCGTCTTCTGTACACAGGTATGCGCGTGCCGACACCTCACGAAAAGACCCTTATAGACGCAGCGACGGAGTGCGTTGCTAAATGCAACCTGCCCGGTCTACTCGTCACAGAGACTAAATTCCTTCACGTGGAGAGCTTACAGGTAAGTTCATTAATGCTTCAAAGCATTCCCACAGCCAGTACAAAATGTCTAAAAGTCAGTCCAAACCTTCAACGCACAACGCGTAGAAAATTATAGTCAGAAAACGTCCGCAGCTTCATACATAAACACAGATATATACAATTTACATAGAAACAAAAACATTCTACCAAAACCAACCGTACATCTATACATTTACGGCTCAGTTCTCTAATGTGAGTTCGATTCGTACAACGTCGTTGAAACTCGTCAACCGCCGTTGATCAAGCGAGACGGCGATGTCTGAATCGCAAGTGGGAAAGAAATGGACTACTTGTGCTATGTTTGAGGTGAAATAGCGATAGTCTTAGTACGTGTGTGAAAGGGAATGCTGCGCAATCAAAATAATATAATTATGATGATGAAATATGTGATTTATAGGAATTTTTGTGACTATTTTGATGATAAACAGTAATCAATCAATCAATCATTTATTTGGATCAAAGTAACGGTACATTTTATATAGTGAAGCGTCTGTATCCCGAACTAGTTTGCACTGTATTTCGGGATCCAGCGTCTTCTCCCATCTATGGGTTTAAGATAGTGTTACAAATATTTTTACACGGCATATTAACGATTATGATTAAGATAATTTTGACAAAAGAAAATATATATATAGCAAAAGATCTAAATGTGGGTAATAAAAAAAATCAATTCTGTTGCTAAAACATATTATTAGTACCTAAATGTAACAAGTCTTTATCTCAAAAAATAATCTATACTAAATAATCTACAAAGTAGTAAAAAAACAAAGAGTTTGGAAAAAAAATACATTATGAGGGTACCTAAATATTAAATTTTAAATTTTACACATAATACGTAAAACCATTATTGTAGTTACATAAATCCAAAGTATACAATTTTTTAGTTGATAAAATATGAAAAGAATACAAAAAAATACAAAAGATTCGGCTTGCACGTAAATATTGGTGTTGTCAATATTCACATGTGCGTCTGCCCGGCAGGACCACCAATAAAATGTACATAATTAATGTAAGTGCGTATGGAGCATTTACTTACCGATGATTATGTTCCCGGGTATGTCCTAAAACTGCGACCAGAACCACCGGAGGATGGGCAGCAGCGTCCTGTTAGTACACGGTGAATTTACTGCGATCTCCAAGCCGCCTGCCAAGCGTGGGGATTATGGCAACACCCCTCTCTAAGAGGGAGGCCTTGTTCAGCAGTGGTCATTTAATGGCTGACGATGTGATTATGTTCCGCCACGTTTTATGTTTGCATTTGTTATTCTTGCAATTTCTTCGGAGCACTTATCATTGTTACGGCTTGTGCAGCTATCGCGTGACTGTGGGTCCGATCCGTCACCGTATTGAGTCGGGACAGATTGAGTATTGCCGCGATTAGCGCTTCATTGTGGCATCTTTGTATGTTTTGATCGAAGATCCAAACTTTTAATTCTCTATATGTACGAATAATTAACAAAGAAAATCGAGGGTCCAGTAAATGCAGACATGAAATAACCGTATCTTGTTGTTGTCATGTTTGGTGTCACTTGCAGTCCTTTGGCTTTTGCCTCAGATCAGACAAACAAGGAAGATATGCCTTGGTTTACAACAACATTTGTCTGCACACAGGAGCTAGTCCACGCGATGATAGAAGTAGGCACTCCGCCGGACTCGGACAGTCTGCAACTCAACCCGCAGTTGGAAGACATCACCATATTCTTCATGGAGCTCTTGGGACAGACGCTTATACAAAACAGGTAAAGATGAAACATCATTGTGACTAGGATGAACGAACAGATAAATAAACCGGCCAAGTGCGAGTCGGGATCGCGCACTGATGGTTCCGTACCATCACAAAATTCAATAACGAAATTACCAGTTCATCATCATCATTATCAGCCAGAAGACGTCCACTGCTGAACACAGGCCTCCCCCTTTAACCAACACACTGTATGACAGCCTGCCTTTTGCATCCACTGGATGCCAGCGAATCTCACTATGTCGTCGGTCCATCTAGTGGGAGGCCTACCTACGCTTCGTCTTCCGGTTCGTGGTCTCCACTCAAGAACCTTTCTTCCCCATCGGTTATCGGTTCTTCGAGCGATGTGGCCTGCCCATTGCCACATCAACTTGCAAATTTTAACAGCTATATCGGTGACTCTGGTTCGTTGGCGAATATCCACGTTGCGGATTCTATCGCGCAAAAAAACTCCGAGCATAGCTCTCTCCATTGCCAATTGCCATTGGCCAACAGTTAAGGACCACGTCTCAGTACCATATGATATCACTGGCACCACACACTGGTCAAAGACCCTCGTCTTGAGGCACTGTGGTATCTTGGACGAGAAGATGTCACGCAATATCCCGAACGCTGCCCATCCGAGTTGGATTCTTCGGACGACCTCTTACTAACCTCTTACGAACGAAATTACCTGTTATAACTTGGTAATGAACAGTAACTTGTCACCGACTCTCACTTGGCCGGTTTTTCTAAGTGGTCTAAACTCGATGTTGTGTTGATTTATCCCTACTTTTCTTTCTCCAGGGACCGTCTCCAGTCAGTATGGGAGAAGGCAGGGCCGCACCTACGGCGCGTCGTTCTGTGGGCGGCGGGAAGGGGCCAGTACGCCCTCTCGCGTGCCCTTACTGCGCTCCTGCGAACAGCCGCGCGGCTCATGCGCTGTGACCAATGCGCCCCGCCAGTGCTACATCATCTAACGCTGCTGTTCTCTCTGCCTTACAAGCTGTTCTACCACCAGGCTGCAGTGGTCAGTATACACCAAAGATAATATAACCACTTGATCGCGCACGAGTTATACAATACACACACAGACACACATCGTCAGCCACTAACCCGTCAAATGTGTTACGCACCGCATGTCGGCGTAAGCGAAAAGTGCTCGACGCGCGTAAGGCACCGCGGCGGTGCGTAAGGAAATCACCGCTATTCGTCAAAATATTCTCGCTCGAATGAACGTTCCAAAGACAATTTAAGTTCTTTCGCCTCTAGCTTACTTCAATCACTAGACCTTACCGTGTCAGGGGGCTTATAGAGGATTTCCCTGTTTAGCCAGTGCAAACCGACATGGCGGAAACATTTCGTAAAAATGGTTCGCGTTATTTCATATTAAAGAAGTAAGTTTCCATAATTAAAGAGTGTGTTATTTCTTCCACGTCAGATATCGTGCGGTCTGTACGAGCTAGTGAAGACATCGGCTCAGAACGTCCACAGTGCGCAAGAGTGGGACGTTGTATTCGCGTTACTGTGCGCGGCCGGCGCAGGCGCATGGCCCAATGACCGGCCGTCCGCTGCTGTTTCTACCAGTATGTATGCATTGTGATATTAGTGACTTCAGTTTACGTTCTCACTGAGGAATCTCAAGCCATCCTCTTAAACCTTTCGCAAGAACCGGCTCGATGGACCAAAAATTACCCTTGAAATAGGGTTTACCGCTGAAATTAAACTGCAAAAAAAATTACCCGGACGTATCCGCATGCAGCGGAAGCGGTCGCAGACGATGCGCAGTACTAGCGCAAGTATTACTCGCGACAGTTTACTGCGCATCGTCTGCAACGGGCTTAAGACTCGTATGACCTTATAGCGCCTTACGTTTACGTAATCGTCTTGTTTATACGTGATTGTGATCTTATTCGAGATACGGGCGATAAGTCCTGCACTGACGTCCCGCTTGATTGTGCATTTCCCCCTACCAGCACCTACCCGAGCCAACCCACCTCTATGAAATGTCTGAACGAGGTTATAGGAAGCTAGCACAGTTGTTCCAGTGGCGTAGATGTATATGCAAATAATGATGATGAAAAGCAGTCTAGCTTTTTTATTTATTTGACACTGTTCGCCGCCAAAAGGACGCCATTCCAACTGGCTCCTACTTTCCGGGATGTATCCATTCCGATAACTGACCAGCTTGAGCTTTTGGGCGTTTCTCTGACATCAACCCTCAATTATGGCTCCTATATAGAGAGCAAGACTCAATTGGCTGCCAAAAGGCTGGGTATCCTATCGAAGGTGCGACGGCACTTCACGTCGGAACAGTTGCTATCACTGTATCAAGCACAAGTTCGGTCGTGTATGGAGTACTGCTCTCACCTTTGAGATGGATCAGCTAAGTACCAGCTTGAGGCATTGGAGTGTATAGATAAACGTGCCAAGAAGCTCATCAGCAATGAATCCTTAGTTCGGACTAAGCTTCTTAGTCTTGAGCATCGACGGCAAGTTGCTAGTCTATCGGTTTTTTATCGGATACATTTCGGAGAGTGTGCATCGGATCTGCATAATTTGATTCCCTCCCGCCCATTTTTCTATCGGACTGCCAGAGCGAGCACGAAAAATCGTCACCGCTTTATGGTTGATATTCCGAAAACCCGTACGAAGCGCTTTGACTCCACATTTATTGTGCGAACTGTTAGTCTGTGGAATCATAATCAGCCTTTTAACAGTCCACTGCTGGACTTTTAGCCTACCCCCGAAAGGGTGATTGGGCCATATCCACCACGCTGGCCCAGTGCGGATTGTTGGATTCACATACGCCATTGGATTCCTTCTCCGTACGTATGCAGGTTTCCTCACGATATTTTCCTTCACCGAGAAGCCAGTGGTATGAAAATCCGTACATAAGCTCCAAAGAGCTCATTGGTACGGGCCCAGGGTTTGAACCCGCGACCTCACGCTTTCAAGTCTATCGGTCACCCAAATGGGCTACCACGGCTTAGTCTGTGGAATGCGCTACCTGAATGGGTGTTTCCCGAAGGTTTACTATCTGGGTGTTTTCAAATCACGAGTGAATTGGTTTCTTCTGGGCAAGCGTGCTCCAACGTAGACCGCATCATCGGTTAACATTAGGCGAGATGGGGGTCAAAGGAAAGCCTGTTTTTTATTTAATAAAACAAAAGAAAAACTATGATTAAGCCTGTTACTCTGGCTATAGTTAGCACTAGTACTATATCACTCCGACTGGTGACGTGGATGATGAAGATAATGATGCTTTATTTTGTGGCTTCACAATGCCACAGCACGTGCTCTATTCTTATTCTTATTCGAGATGGGGGCGATAAGTCCTGCACTGAGGTCCCGCTTGGGGTGTATTGTACATTTCCCCCTACCAGCACCTACCCGAGCCAACCCAACTCCTTGAAATATCGGAGTGAGGCTCTGGGGCGCTGGCACACACGCTCCAGTGGCGTAGATGGTAGTGTAAATAATGATGAAAAGCAGTCTATCTGTTGTGGTGACGTGGATGAAGCACGTGTCCAGTTTCGTTCTTCTTCACGCAGCCTCGATACAGTGGACTGGAACTGATAATAACGTTTCATGGCAGAAATTGCTAATAAAAGTATTCTTTCCAGCGTCGAGTCGATCGGAGGGTTCGGAGGATGAGAGCGAGCGCCGCCCGCGAAGTGTTTCCTCGGAGAGTGAGCTTTCTCATTCCCCTCAAACACAGGGATGGATACTGGTAAGCATACGGATTCATCAGGCCTGGCCCAGTAGACTGACAAACAGGCAGGACCTACAATGTATCGTGTCACCCGACCTACGTTATGTATATATTATGTACGTTTATATTTATTTATATTTTAGTGCACCACTGACCGTTTTTCAACTTCTTTAGTCCTGTCCATCCAAAGGTTGCCTGGAAGAAATCGCTTTAGGCGATAAGGCTGCCCATTATACTGCCGTATATTTGTTTTCTATGTTAGTTTAAGTTTCATTTGTATTTTCGGTGTGTAATAAAGAAATATTGTATTGTATTGTATTGTTAGCGCTCTGTTGTAAATGCCACTCGCAGTCGCCCATTCGGCGCGACGGAATAATTTTTAACTTTCAAAACCGGAAAGGGTGGCGTTGAATAAATAGACACGTTTATATATATGGCACCCACTTGTGGCACTGGCTAATAAGTGTTTTCCATCTGTTTGGAATTTTTATTTCTGGTGTACACACACATCACACACACACACATCAGCAGCCATCAAACGTCCACTACTGGACAAAGGCCTCCCTCTTAAAGAGGGGTGTTGCCATAAGCCCCACGCTTGGCGGGCGGCTTGGGGATCGCAGTAAGTTCACCGTGTACTAATAGGACGCTGCTGCCCATCCTCCGGTGGTTCTGGTCGCAGTTTTAGGACATACCTGGTGTACACAATAAAGAGTTTCTATCTATCTATACGGGGTGTAAGGGGAACACTCTCGAAGCCAAAAGAAGGTAATTGTACTCATCATTATGAACAACTCTTAATATGGGACCAGCCCCGAAATCGCGAAAAAAATATAAGCTGTTCTATATGAAAACGGTCATTGACAGTCGACAAAATGTATGGAACAGCTTATATTTATTTCGCGATTTTGGGGCTGGTCCCATACTAAAAGTGGTTCATAATGATGAGTACAATTACCTTCTTTTGGCTTCGATAGTGTTCCCCTAACACCCTGTATATTTTTATGCCATAGTTGGCAAACAAGTTGCTTGTTGGTAAGCAGTCACCGTCGCCTATGGATACTTGTAACACCAGAGGCATCACAAATACGTTGCTGACCCTAAATACACTGCTTGAGGAAAAAATGTGTCACAATTTTTTTTTCATTACTTTTTGCTATAACTTGGCAATCATCATGTAACTAAATTCAATGTTTACATTGTTGTGAGTCTGGTCAAACAGGTTTGCACTTAACCTCCTAAGGCCCAGGTTTTACTCTCCTTTCTTGGGCTTCGCCCAGAGTTCTTTTGAAAGGTTTGCATGGTTCCGACCCAAGACATTGAACATTGAAAAATGTACCTTATGGTACCCCGGGCGTCAGGCTGATGAAATTCGATAAAGTTCTGGGATGTAACCACTACTTCATTAAAGTAATTAACAAGTAATTATAATTATAATTATAATTTTTTATTTTGATGTTCTTATATGGGTTAAGCCTGAAATAAATGAATTTTGAATTAAAGTACTTTTTTAGGGACCGTGGGCGTTACGAGGTTAAAGGAACTTGCATTTAACTGAAATGAATGGGTTTTCCCCGTTAGTTACAATCTGGGTGTCTTCAAGTTGAGAGTGAATCGGTTTCTTCTAGGCAAGCGTGCTCCATCGTAGATCGGATCGTCGCTTAACATCAGGCGAGATGCAAGCCAAGCGCAAGCCTATCTTCTACAAAAAAAAATGTAGTGAAGCTATTCTTTGTGTTATATCCGGCAGGTGAAAAACGACGCCACCTCCGCCAGCTCGTCGTGGGAGCCGGGGCTGGAGGGCGTGTCGCTGCGCGCGCACAGCGGCGCCGCGCTGGCGCGCTGCTGCGAGGCGCTGGCGCTGGTGGTGCGCGACGTGGCGCACGTGACGCCGCACAACTGTCGCGCCGCCGTCAGGGCGGTGCGACTGTTCGCTCGAGCCACCCTGCATGCTGGTAATACATCCATTAGTTCAGTTTTTCCCGATTTTCAAAATTTCTGGGCAAATTTTTCCTTCCATAAAAACGTCATTTGGACTATTAGGAATATTTAAAAAAAAATACCATATCTGTCTAGCCGTTCTTAATTTATTTATTTATATATATAAAGGAAGACATTAAAAATAATCTAAAAAAAAAAAAAAAAACATTCTTAATAGATCCAGAAGCTAATTATAGGTCCTCGCGGATAAAATTTTTATAGGTAACAATTTAAGTGACATTGACGCAGTTACACAATAATACAATTACACAATTGATACGCTTACCGAGAAACATATAATTTATTAATACACAAATATGTTACTCTAACAGCGACGCCAAGGTATGTCATGAGTCATTAAATTAAAACATGAATACAATAAAGATAAAACTAGCTGTTGCCTGCGACCTCGTACGCGTAAACTACTTACCTAATATACGAAATGTCACTCCTCAGGTAAGAAATCAAGCAAAACCACGGAAGGTCGCAAGTCCCGGCCGAGCTCGGCGCGGCGGCGCGCGCACTCTGACTCCAGCGACGAGGAACTGGACACGCTCGACCAGTACCACATGGTTAGCATACAGGTTTGTAGGCTTCCGACGTTATGTCGAGTGTACACTGTCAGTACCACATGGTTAGCATACAGGTTTGTAGGCTTCCGACGTTATGTCGAGTGTACACTGTCAGTACCACATGGTTAGCATACAGGTTTGTAGGCTTCCGACGTTATGTCGAGTGTACACTGTCAGTACCACATGGTTAGCATACAGGTTTGTAGGCTTCCGACGTTATGTCGAGTGTACACTGTCAGTACCACATGGTTAGCATCATGCAGGTTTGTAGGCTTCCGACGTTATGTCGAGTGTACACTGTCAGTACCACATGGTCAGCATGCAGGTTTGTAGGCTTCCGACGTTATGTCGAGTGTACACTGTCAGTACCACATGGTCAGCATGCAGGTTTGTAGGCTTCCGACGTTATGTCGAGTGTACACTGTCAGTACCACATGGTTAGCATGCAGGTTTGTAGGCTTCCGACGTTATGTCGAGTGTACACTGTCAGTACCACATGGTTAGCATGCAGGTTTGTAGGCTTCCGACGTTATGTCGAGTGTACACTGTCAGTACCACATGGTTAGCATACAGGTTTGTAGGCTTCCGACGTTATGTCGAGTGTACACTGTCAGTACCACATGGTCAGCATGCAGGTTTGTAGGCTTCCGACGTTATGTCGAGTGTACACTGTCAGTACCACATGGTTAGCATGCAGGTTTGTAGGCTTCCGACGTTATGTCGAGTGTACACTGTCAGTACCACATGGTTAGCATGCAGGTTTGTAGGCTTCCGACGTTATGTCGAGTGTACACTGTCAGTACCACATGGTTAGCATGCAGGTTTGTAGGCTTCCGACGTTATGTCGAGTGTACACTGTCAGTACCACATGGTTAGCATGCAGGTTTGTAGGCTTCCGACGTTATGTCGAGTGTACACTGTCAGTACCACATGGTTAGCATGCAGGTTTGTAGGCTTCCGACGTTATGTCGAGTGTACACTGTCAGTACCACATGGTTAGCATGCAGGTTTGTAGGCTTCCGACGTTATGTCGAGTGTACACTGTCAGTACCACATGGTTAGCATGCAGGTTTGTAGGCTTCCGACGTTATGTCGAGTGTACACAGCCAGTACCACATGGTTAGCATGCAGGTTTGTAGGCTTCCGACGTTATGTCGAGTGTACACTGTCAGTACCACATGGTTAGCATGCAGGTTTGTAGGCTTCCGACGTTATGTCGAGTGTACACTGTCAGTACCACATGGTTAGCATGCAGGTTTGTAGGCTTCCGACGTTATGTCGAGTGTACACTGTCAGTACCACATGGTTAGCATGCAGGTTTGTAGGCTTCCGACGTTATGTCGAGTGTACACTGTCAGTACCACATGGTTAGCATGCAGGTTTGTAGGCTTCCGACGTTATGCCGTGTACACTGTCGGCCATATTTGTTGATACCACAGAAAATAAATCTTTTATTTTTGTTTAAATTAAAGCGCCTGTAAGAAGTTTGTTGTAGCCAGTTGCACCCATATAAACGAAACGTCATTCATTCGAAATCAGTTAGCAACTGTGATGCGGACAAAGAACTTTTTAGACCTAACCCAAAAAGCTAAGGCCCAAGTTCTTTGGATGCGGAGTTCGACGCGTTGACATAAGAATGTTCAATTAAGGTAATCATAATGTCTCGTAACAGATTTTCCTTCTCATTTTCGTTCTATTTACTTCTCTTCTCTGTGGTTGTGAAGAACGAAACCAGCGAAACCCAACAAAAGTGTTTAGTACACTCGTTGTCTACCTGTCTCTCAAGGAGCCTCACAGATGATTTAAGCCGCTTGAAGACGATGCGTAGTGCAAGTTGCAAGTAGCTACTGCGCATCGTCTGCATCGTTTCACTTGCAGTGGAAGTGCTACTAACCACTTCCACTGCCATTTGCACTAAGCAAAACGTCGCAGACGATGCGTAGTAGGCACTTGCTACTTGTACTACGCATCGTCTGCAAGCGCCTTTAGCTTTAAAGATGTCACATGCATCAGGTGTAATAAACAGGACAATGCTAGTACCATTGTCTAAAATGTGTCTATAAAAACTCTCTTCTTGACTATGAATCCCACATGGTGGTGGGGTCCGACTTCCTTACTTTTCTCCTCAACTTCGCTTTATTCTCGACATCATCTTAAGAAACCTTACAATGGCATCGATTCTGATGTCATCATCATCAGCCAGAAGACGTCCACTGCTGAACATACGCCTCCCCCTTTAACCTCCACACTGAACGAAAGCCTGCCTTTTGCATCCACTGGATGCCCGCGACTCTCACAATGTCGTCGGTCCATCTAGTGGGAGGCCTCCCTACGCTGCGTCTTCCGGTTCGTGGTCTCCACTCCAGAACCTTTCTTCCCCATCGGTTATCGGTTCTTCGAGCGATGTGGCCTGCCCATTGCCACTTCAACTTGCAAATTTTAACAGCTATATCGGTGACTCTGGTTCTTTGGCTCTGATTCTGATGTACTCTAAACTAAATTTGACAGCTCTACAATTGTTGCCATCCTTCTCTCACAAATTAAAATGAAAAGAGAGGCAGATAATTTTAGTCCTGTCAGATTGGTTTACTTTAGTGAATCGACGCCAGTATCAAATAAAATAACAAAAACTGATATAGGTAAAGTTAGCACACTTTTTGTTATAAACCATGTGGTAATAAATCAATGAAATGTATGTATTGTATGTGTTATTCCAGTTGCTAGACTTAATGCACACTCTACACAGTCGGACGGCGCAGATATTCAAGTGGTGGAGAGACGAGGCAGAACAAGAGGGTAAATCATAATAATTATCATGCTTCATTTAGTTTTTTTAAGCTTTCTTTATTGTATGTATGTAATATGTAGTGCGAACAATGAAGAGTGTATCCATATATCTGTCATAAATGCTTCTCCGCTGCAGTAATGTACTATGATTGTTTCAGTAATTCTAATAGATGTTAATGTCTTCATTTGTAGGTGCTGAAGATTATGACCTGTGGGAAGTCGCATGGAAGCCTCTGTTGCAGGGAATCGCACAATTCTGTACGGACAGACGGAAACAGGTAACATTTCCTTTCACCACCAACCTTTTAGGCTAAGATGCTCCTAAACTATTATTGCCTAGCGGCGCGCCGCAGTTATATTTTTCCGGTATGAAAAGTAACATTTATGTATTAATCCATGCTATAAGAAACCTTCTTACCAAATTTTATCCAAATCCATTCAGCTGTTATAGAGTTTGAGTAAACATTTTAAAATTTTCGCATTAATAACATTAGTGTGATTCTGTAGAATATCGGAGAATTTCTATGGAACTAAGCAAAGCTTGTGACATGGCTGCTAGAGACTGATATACATACATATATAGTTTTAAATACATACTTAAATAGATATTAACAATCAGATATAAACACAAATGTTCATCACATAATGGTTTGTCCTAGGTGGGAATCGAACCCACAGCCCCAAGCTCAGAAGTTAGATTCACTACCAACTGGACCAACGGGTTATCATTCATCGGGTTATTATTGTACCTACCTGGTTCCCACAGACCTGGCGGGTTAAACTTGGATCTGTGGTTGTTCCATTGGTTGTGTTACATTCATCTTACTCCGTTCTCATTAAATTCCATTCTTAATACGATCTCTGTACGCTCCATTCTCTTTATCTTCTATTCCAGGTGGCGAACAGCGCGATAGCATACCTACAACGAGCTCTACTAGTACCGGGGCTGTCAGCGATGGGCGGGGGCGGGTGGGAAGCGTGCTTCCAGTGCGTTCTGTTCCCGCTACTGGAGAGACTGCCGCGTCGCGCCGCCGCTGCCGCGCGAGCCAACACCATCATGTGCAAGGTTGGCACAACTAGTTTACTACGTAGTATCAGGAACCTGCTGGCTTTCCTAGAGGAGAACGGGTGGCTGAATTAGCTGCAGGCGGGTGACGCAAAATGAGCCAATAAATGGTCTAGTTGCAGAAAATGCCCGCTACACAAATAACAAGTAGTAGGTAACGCCACGAGAGCTAGGGTGTTTTTTAATTTAAAACATTTCCTCCTACAGGAGCGCTGCAAGCCAGTGCTATGTTCATGGTTACACTCTGTGCGCTTCACATAGTAAGCCAGTTACTATTTGGCGCGAACAGTAACCCCTGGTTTGATAGGAGACGCAAATAGCGCCTACTGGTTTAAAAGATGGCGTCAATTGTGCCTGCTGACCTACAAAACGACGCTACTAGGAACTACCAGCTAGATGACACCACTAGTGCCGTGACATGCTGCGATAGGAAGAAAATTAAACCTTTTTGTTTTTCACATTTCTAGGTGTTCCTCCAACACTTATCCGCCCTCTCTCCGCGACCCACGTTCGGGGCACTTTGGGTTCGAGTAGTAGAAGTACAGAGGGCGCTGATATCGGCGGGGGCAGATGATCCACTCACTGAGGCGGCGCTAGAGTCGCTCAAGAACATGATACTCGTCATGGACTCTGTCAGGGTGAGTTTTATATTGTTAGGTTGAGTTTTAGTTTGGTATTAGGTTGGTAAGATAAGATAATAATATAACAATCTTTAACAATGAATGTTTTTTATATTTTAATATGAATTTGAGTGAATTGTATTTTGTTTTTGACGAGACATAGCGTGCACCACATGGGTATTATTGCTTTTAGGCAATGGTATTTAGGAGTGTTCGTTATTTGAAAAAAATATCTTATCTTATCTTATACATATTTATTGCCAAAAAAACAAAAACAATGGAGATAATACTATTAGAAACATAAGGAGAAACAGTGTGTGCAGGTTGAGTCGTAGCATATTAGGTTGAGTTTTTGTATGATAGGTTGAGTTTTAGTATCATAGGTTGAGTTGTTAAAATAAATTTTGCTCTATTGTTTCAGATATTCAGCAATGCAGAAGGTTCATACAACGACCTTTGGTATGTCACGTGGAACAAAATCGGAGAATTTCTACCTAATCTAAAAGAAGAACTTTTTCCACAAGGTAAATATTATTTTTACAGAATAAATGTATCCATTGCATTATTAGATGTAAAAAGGAATGTGTGGTAGTCTATTTGCGCTTTCTCAAAGTTCGGAAACATTGTGTTATATTATGTGTAGTAAATAGGAGCTAAGTAAAAAAAGTGTATTTTAAACCTACCATACACATTATCTATACTAATATTATAAAGAGGAAAGATTTGATTGTTTGTTTGTTTTTTTGTTTGCATTGAATAGGCTCCGAAACTACTGAACCGATTTGAAAAATTCTTTCACTGACGGGAAGCTACACTATCCCCGGGTGACAGAAGCTATAATCTTTACCCGTGCGAAGCTGGGGCGGACCGCTAGCTGTTTATATTTACGAGTATATACTATCTAACAGTTTGTCAACAACTTGTTTTGTATAACTGTACTCGAGCCCCAAGATACAAGCCTCGTGCTTAGTTTGAGGATTAGCAATTCTATTTAATCAATAAGTACCTAGTGTTTGCTATTTCTAAGTCAAAATTAAGGTTATGTTTTACTTCTGGCAATAAAATATTCATTTTATTTACATAACATGGGAATTACTCTCCGTATTAGCCGGTCACTCGACTATAGTCGGAGTCATCACGTGCGCGCCGCGCGGCGGCTCGTAGTGCAAAGCGAGACGCAGCCGCGCGCGTGCATTCACCTTGGAAAAGACCGCCTAATGCGGTTGAAACTATAGTCTGAGTAACCGGCTTAATCTTACGTGAGTAATTCCCGTGTCATATAAATCAAAATGTGTTAAAATCTCAGTTTCCATAATAAAATTATTCAAATTTTTTGACGTTGTACCCAATTACCCAATTTTATTCAACTTTTGCCTCTGATTTTTCAGTGAACGACAACAGCAAGCCACCGTCCAACCTCCCGAGCCACATGCACCTGCCGCTGCCCGCGTCTCTGCCCATATTCCTGCCCGTCGCCCCCAACAGTAACGCCCTTCCTAAACCCACGCCCACGTTGGCCCAAACACCGCCAACATACGCACCAACACCACCAATATTGGTGCCGACATCGCTTCAAACATTTGCTCAAACATCACCAACAATGATACCGACTTCGCAAACATTTTCCCCGACTTCGTCTATGTTACCAATGTCGCAAGGCGCCACGTCGTCAATGTTTGTGCCAACGTTGGCCCATTCTCCGGTGAATATCACCCAAACCCCGCCTCAGCCGTCGCCTGCGTTGGTTGCGCCGACGCCCATAAGTGGGATGGTGCCGATTCGAAACCCGCTGTATGACCAAGCGCCGCTAACTTCCTCGGTGCTTTTGCAGCCTTTGAATGAGGTAGGTAACCGCTTTCGAAGGTTAATTTTTGCAACGTTTCATCTGACAATGGCTACCTCTTAACGCGTGCTCGAAACAGCGCAGTGTTGAAAATCTCACGAACGTGAACCTTAACGCATCGAGATACGGTTTGCGGTCGCGCGTTGTCGGTCCACACCGAACGACAGCCTGCCTTTTGCATCCACTGGATGCCAGCGACTCTCACAATGTCGTCGGTCCATCTAGTGGGAGGCCTACCTACGCTGCGTCTTCCGGTTCATGGTCTGCACTCAAGAACCTTTCTTCCCCATCGGTTATCGGTTCTTCGAGTTTCTTCTCCTTTGAGTACTTTTCGCTATTTACTTTCACTATTTACTTTTTTTTATTTTATATATTGATTTTTCTCATTTCCAGATGAAATCGACTCCAATCGGCATATCAATTCAGCCGCAACCGCATCAGATACCGATCCTGTACCCACAAACTGATACAACCAAACCTGAACCTTCAGCCCCCGCAATAGAGTCCAACACAATAGAAATCATCTGCGACGAAAACATATCTCCCATATCACCAGACACGATAGAACAAGGAGAGCTATACGCTGAATACTTAACTAACCCATACACTGAAGCTAAAGAAATTACTCGAGAAGCGACCTTATATGAACCGCAACAAGAGCTACAGAATCCTTTACTATCAGTCGTAGATAAACAGAAATCGTTCAGCGCAAACGCAACTCCAATGCATAAGAATAAAGCCCAGTTTGGCTCAACAGACAACATACGGCAGGAGTCTAGTATTTTCAACTTCGCGAGTTACTTCGGGTCTGTGAATGAGAAAGGAGGTTCGGAAGTGTTCGATTCTCTAATGTCTCAAGAAGGATAGCGGATGGAGTGCGATATTGGAACTTGGTTGTAAAGTGATAAGTGTTATTTTCCATTGTATAGTTCGACCAACTTGTCTGTGGAGGTTGTCCAAAGAAGGAAGTAATTCCTGCTAGAAAAAATAAAATAAAACTATCAGTTATGGAAACTACGATTTTGGCGCCTTCTATCAACCCTGCGGAAAAGTTGTAATTTATTTTAAAGCAATTATTAGATGACTTATTTGTTTGTAAATTGTAATTTATGACTTGCGAGAATTTTTGTTGTGAAAACTTATGTTAAGAACGCGTGGACTGAGTCAACATTTTTAATTATATAAAATCACTGAGAGTGATATGTTTTTTTCTATTGTCTTTACTATGAAATTTTGAATGCCGTATGCTTGTTTGCCACCTATGCACACAAAAAAAATTTTTTTTTTTTCGTATTATCTTCAATATACTGGGTGTAAGGGGAACACTGTCGAAGCCAAAAGAAGGTAATTGTACTCATCATTATGAACCACTTTTAGTATGGGACCAAACCTGAAATCGCGAAAAAAAATTCTGCTGTTTCATACATTTTGTCGAGTGTCAATGACCGTTTTCTATAGAACAGCTGATATTTTTTTCGCGATTTCAGCGCTGGTCTCATAGTAAAAGTTGTTCATAATGATGAGTACAATTATCTTCTTTTGGCTTCGAGACTGTTCCCCTTACACCCCGTATAATTTTTTGTTATTAATTTTCATTGTGCGAATCAACATGTAATTTATTTAAGACATCTTAGATAGCACAACATGGGGTTCTTCAAAAGGCGAGTTAATCGAGTTCTAAAGGGTGGGCAACGTATTTGTGATGCCTCTGGTGTTACAAGTATCCATAGGCGACGGTGACTGCTTTCCATCAGGCAGCCCGTCTGCTTGTTTGCCAACTATGGCATAAAAAAAAAAAAAAAAAAAAAAAAAAAAAGCATAATAAAGACGATAAATAAAGGAAAAAAAAAACAATATCACCCTCAGTGATTGAAAAATAACTAAAAACTTCTGCGGTTCCTTAGAACAATAAAACCAAAACTATACGAAAATATTAGTTTCCTAGTGTACTCTGAGATGAGAGACAATAATTTAACACACGCCTGATGGTAAGCGAAGGTGCGTTCATAAACCATCTATGTTTGCTCATGACAAAAAAACTATCTGTTAAGGTGGTTCGATTCACCTATGGCGGGAAATTCAAATTTCAAACAGTTTTCTTGTCCTTGTAGCAAGGCCGGGTAATTATTGTAAACGATCATGATGTTTGCGCAAATTGATTATTATTCTTTACAAAATTATGTAAAGCTATTTATCTCTAATGCACATTATTACTTACATTTGTGAAAAAACTAATTTTTGCTGTTTCAAACGGTTTATTCACAAATGTGAGTAATATGGTGCGTTACTGTTAAATAGTTGTACATTATAATGTAAAGAACAGCCAATGTTTTGCGCAAACACTGTGTTATTTAAAAATAATTACCTGGCCTGGCTACTAGGACCAAAAAACTGCTTAAAATTTGAATTTCCCGCCATAGGTGAATCGTACCACCTTAAATATTTTTTTCTCAGATTGTATTTCGATGATGTTTTCTTGTGTAGCTCAACTGCTCGGTCTTAATAGATCAGCGATAGTTAATATACTTTGACACCTAGGGTTTGGCTTAGCTACACTGTTCCCATTCGCTTATTTGCTCTGACAGGTGCAATGGCATTATAAAAAGCCGAAAGAAACCTCGAAATTTGATCACTTTCAGTAAGTTTTTTAATGGCACTGTAGGTACCAAATATGCTGCATTAAATTAAAAAAAAGTTTTTATTCAGCTTTTAACAATGTTATTGCAGTTTTCAGAGCAAATAAACGAATGGAAACAGTGTATATAAACTTACTGTCTTACTTACACTGTGTTGCTCGCGAATTAGACTAATCCTCGCGTGTTGCACCCATAGAAAAGAGAAGTAAATAGAACGGAAATGAGAAGGAAAACTCTGTTACCAGGCATTATGAGTGAACCTTGATTGAACATTCTTATTTAGATCAACGCGTCGAACTCAGCATCCAAATAACTTGAATTAGGTCTCAAAGTTCTTTGTCCACATCACAGTTGATAACTGATTTCGAATGACTGACGTTTCGTTTATATGAGTGCAACTGGCTGCAACAAACTTTTTACTAAAAAGCCTTGACAGCCGTTCTAATTTAGAAAAAAAATACTTTTTTGGTTTGCATTCTACCTACATTATTGTTAAATATTGCTACACAAAAATCACGATTGTGACTTCTATGTGACGGATGCGCTAAATCTTGTTTAAAGTTTTATAGTCTAATCTATGTTTTGTCTATTTTGTTATTGTCTTTGGTCACTGTCTATAAAACACAGATGAACTTGTTAATTGTATATTTTACGGAAGTTAAATGCAATCTTAATAAAGCAGTGCAGAAGTACTTTACAGAAAATGTTTATACACTTTTCAATACCACCCTTAGTAATTTTACAGGAACTTTACAGCGAAGGCGCAATTTGAATCCAGAGCAGAACGAAAAAGATTTTAATGTAGAACCTTGAGTTCAATATTGTTGCCAGAGGAAAAAATATTATTTGACCGAGTGACACAATCTCCTTTTCAGCCCCCTCCAGAATTTATTTTTTCTATAGAGGGCGCTTTTAAAAAATGTATGTTTTTTTTTTATTGCTGGCGTGTCGAGCTGCTAACTGACCAGTAACTTCTTTCATAAAATATTTTCTTTTGTTTTCTTTGGTCGTGGAACACATATCCATGTTCCTCAATGTTCCTATTTGAAAACTATTTATTGCCCGCTATGAAATTACCATGGACAAAAGACCTACTTAAGGCGCACAAATAAGTTTTTCTGTGTTTTATAGTATTCGACACCCAATGGCCTATTTTGTCTATTTATTTTTGATGTTTTTATTGTTTTCTGTATATAGTATTTATGCATTCCAGGCCTTAGGATGTATTTCTAAAATTATATTTATTATATTCGTCAGCTAGTTTTCTTGTTTTAATGTTAAAATGTTTCTATTTTGATTTTAATTATACCGGAGCCAAATCAGAATCTTGAAGTTGCGGATTTACTGACATTTGCGACAAAAAAGGCAATAGGTTGGTACTTTGATTCGGTTGAATGAATAGTAAAGTAGGAATATTCAGACGTGTCACGCCAAAATTTTCTCTGGAGGAAAAAACTATTGGTTTTTTGGCGCAAATGTCAATGTCACTAACTCTAACGACGAAGTTTTGGCGCCAACGTGAAAAAAACATGTCTCATAGTATTATTTTCTTAAACTTGTGTAATTTCGAGTGTTAGTGGTGGGTGGATTTTTGTTTATTAAGAACATGTCTCTTCGTGTTGTTTCCAAAACTCGGTAGATTTCTCTCTCTGGTGAAGCATACAACAGTTTACTAGGGCATGACTTGACTTACTTAGTTGACTCTGACTAGTTTGACGATGTTTAGTGAAACTTGAAAATATTTCAAGAGTGTATGCTTCGTGCGTTCTCTATCTCGCTCGCGCATTTCAACATTTCTAAAGATATAAAATGATTGACTGGAAATTATTTATGTAAAAACTAAGCTACAGACAGTAATATAGAAATTGAGATTACAAACGTTTAGTTGCTTATTTTTTTTTTTGATTCGTAAAAACTGAATTAAGTACCAAATCAAAATTTTACTAAAATTGATTTTGATGAATACTTGTTCGAGTCAAAATGATTAATTTATTGAACTTCAAAAATTCAAAAATGCTCGAGCAAAAGTGCGGATGCACGAAGCATGAACTTTTAATACTTGTCACTGGCAAATGCACAAGGCGTGAGACGTCAAAATCCAAGATCCAAGAAGAAAGATAAAAAAAACAATACGTCAAAATAGTGTTGTTTTGGCGCCGGTATAGGGGTTGATGTTGAAATATCAGGGTTAATCGTAGTGTAGGAGAGAACCTGTAATATATGTAATTAAATCTGAGTTTTGTATAGAGAGTTATACATTTATATGTTTCAAACTATCCTAATCTTTGTATGATATGACGTTATTGAATTAATAAACGTATGCAACTGACGAAGTGTTTCATTAAAACGAAATTTTCAAAAACAACGTTATATTTTAATAATTACAATATTTACATTTTGTACATCGAGAGCGCCTTCACAGAAGACAAATCGTCTTTACACACACGCACACTATCATAGAAGCACTGGGCCCCGGACAGGCGTAAACCAGGGGGCTAGACAAAAGCCACGGGTTAGGGTTCACGCCTGCGGAAAGATGAAATTGTATGAAAATGACATTAGCTTGAGATAATTTCTCTCTAGCTAATGTCATTGTCAATGTCATTTTCAGACAATTTAATCTTTCCGCAGGCATTAACGCTAACAGAAAGTGGCTCTTGTCTAGACCCCCTGGAGAATCCAGTCATCGTTTTTTTATTTGTCCATGTTAAACTATTGGTCACTAAGAGTACACATATTATCGAAAAAGTCGTATATCACACACGCGATACATGTAGAGGTCTCTTGTAGTAAGGATGTTGTGGACGGAGTAAGGGCGGGGCGCAGCACGGGGCCTTCCTCGGGGGGCAGAGCGCCCTTCGCCAGACTAGAGCGGACTTGCGCGACCAGGCCCAGGCGCCCGCCGCGATACCACACGCTAGGCATAGACATAATGATACGCGTGTCCCGCCACCAGCTTTGGCTTCTAGGACACGTGCCGCGGCGCTCGCCCCCGCTAGTGTCAGATAAAGTGCGCCCGCGGCGGCTGCCCGCGCCGCTAGTCGCCCGACCCGTCGCGCTCCGCTCGTGCCCAGAGCTCGCCTCACTCGAGCCACCCCCGGGGTAGCGGCCGCAGCTAGCGCCACTGCAGCGCACAGCAGCGCTCCTCGCGGCACGCCGACCAAAGCGCCGGCCGCTCCGTCCGCGACGCCACACGCGCCCGTCACTTCATCCTCCGCCACGCGTCTGAGCGCCAGCGCGGCCGCGGTCCACGCGCCAGGCCAGCCCCACGCCACCGCGTGCAAGTATGCCGCCGCGCGCTCCAGCGCTTCTGTTGACCATTCGCTGGCCGCTGTTAGATACCACGAGACGCACGCGTTCGCAAGCCACGCGTCTGCCGCTAGCGTGAAGTAGTACGTCAGCGAGAAGAAGGCTATGCAAGCGGGTGGGGCTTCTCCCGTGCACACGTCACCGCCGCGCGCGCCCAGCCAGCCTCGAGCCACGTGTGCGAGCGCGACGGCCGCGTGACACGCCGCCATCCAGACGGCTGGTCGCTCGGGGTAGCGATACCGCGCTGGTTCCGCGCAGAACGTCAACAGCGCAAATGACGTTGACGCTAGTGAAAGCCACGCGAGCGCTGTGATCCACGCTTCAGCGGCTCGCTTTTCCTCCGCGCTGTATGTGGCGTGCTCCAGGCAGCCGGGGCGGCAGTCTCCGCCGGGTGGGCAGGGCGGAGCGTGGTCGGGCCAGCGCGCGGGTGTCACGGGCGCAGGCGGCGGCTCCGGCTCCGAGTCGGTCGCGTTGGGCGGGCGCATGCACAGCCGCCGGTCGGGCCGCAGTGGGAATGCTCCACAGTCGAGCGCTCCGGGAGGCAGGCGCGCGCGGCACTCCTCCGCCACCGCGTCGCAAACCGCGCGACAGGCCGACACCGCGCCTGATACCTCCTCCGAGCAGAGAGGCGCGAACGCAGAGCACACCACGAACCGCAGGTGCACCGAGCACCCGCTCGACAGCACCTCCGCTAGGGACGCCATCTGGAATACAAGAGAAATCTCGTTTAAAACACGCTCTGTACATTTTACGACTTGAATAGGGAACAATGTAAAACAAATAAAATTTTCTCGACCGGCTCGTTCATCGAAATCAGTTGATTTGAACTGCGATTCATCTGTGCGCAGTGACATTCTGGCCCTCCGAAATAAACTCGACGTTTCTCAAGCCAAACAAAAAGCATATTGTGAGACAATGGCAAGGTCGTCGGTTGTCGAAGAGACGAGTTTTTGTCGAGACGGATGTCACGCAACTCGGCGATGTCGACGTTTACCGGTCGAGGATGGTTTTGCTACCAAATTAGACCCCAATTTTACAAAAACAATGAGAGGTTAAACATTTAGGTAAGTAAGGTTTTCGTTTGTCTAAAAATTTATTCATGCTTTTTAGAACGACTGTAAAGAAACACGTAATCTATGAAAACAAAAATGGGACAAAGGTAATTAATTTATAAACAGGGAAAAACGCGCTTGCGATAATAATGACTTTTTATTATTATTAATCTAATAACTGCGCTACCCAGAACAGCCGCAATAATTCATAAAAATAGATGTAAAAAATCGACACCGTTTTATGGTTGGTAGGTATTCCGAAAACCCGAACGAAGCGCTTTGATTCCACTTTTATTGTGCGAACTGCTAGTCTGTGGAATGCGCTGCCTGAATGAGTGTTCCCCGATAGATACAATCTGGGTGTCTTCAAATCACGAGTGAATCGGTTTCTTCTAGGCAAGCGTGCTCCACCGTGGACCGCATCATCGCTTAACATCAGGCGAGTTGGCGGTCAAGCGCTAGCCTATTATTTATAAAAAAAATATGTAATCTTTACAAATATTGACTCAAAAAGCCATTTTGCCCGATACTTTATCGACATTTCCCTTATTGATAATCTTCTGCATCAAAGTCCAGACTATCTCGCAGAGACGATCGATTTTGTGACCAATATGTATTCTAAGAAAAATAAAAATTTGGGTTAATCGACAGTGCTTGATAAAAACCATGTTTTGGTAAATTGATACAGTTTTGATTACAATCAATGTGATAGTAATTCTTATCTGACACGCGGATCAGAAGTCGGCATCATAGATTATCAGATGAATTTGCCTTGCTAATTTTCAATTGACGCAAGTATTATCGAATAATAGAATACTTAGATAATAAACAGAAGCTATACAAATACCTAACTAATCAGAGAAGATTTTATCACACTCAACACAACAACCAACCATGGAGCTCAATATGAAAAGAGAGATCCGAACATTGTGTCCTAATGAGCCTATAGTAGGTACTTGAAATTATGTAACCAACGCCGCGCGCCGTATCTCAAAATCTGAACGAACTAGATACCTACATTGCATCATAGCGTGCCTAAGAGTGATCCGGGTATGTCCTAAAACTGCGACCCGAAACACCAGAGACAGGGCAGCAGCGTCCTGTAGGTGAACGCACTGCGATCCCCAAGCCGCATGCCAAGCGTGGGGATTATATCGACACCCCTCTCTAAGAGGGAGGCTTTTGTTCAGCAGTAAATGTTTAATGGCTGATGATGTGTGCCTATGAGTGTTTTGTGTTTATATTTGCTATTAAGAATGACTCGACGCGCAGCAACCGCTCACTAACGAAGTCGGTACTTGTTAGCACCACTGAGCTGGTACCATTGGAAAAGGTAATTCGCCCCGTCCTTATTATGTAAGCCAACGGTACGAACCTACCTATGCTATTAGCTTTTCACGACTAAACAAGCACTGTATGAAATTTGGTAAAGCATAGGTGTTCATCATGAGCTATTAGGTAGTACTTTAAACCGCGGAAAATGAAGGAAAACTCTAAAGAACTTATAAATAACGGAAAAAGCCCGCGGGTAATTTAAAATTATATCATAAAATTAACATGAACTCTGCCTGTTAAACGAGTCTCATTACAACTGCTATAAAGCTTGTAATTCGAGTCTGAGAACAAAATACCACTTTGTTCGCCGACGTTTAACCTTCACTATACAATGTAGGATAGCAGCATACTTGCTTGTATACCCTCATAATACAAACTTAGGTACCACATAACTTTTCACTTTTATGTGGGACCTACTTCGTACATGCAGGCTACATGTACCTAGTAGGTATCCCATTTAGCTTTAGGTATGGTATAATAATATACTTCGCCAGGAATTATATTCCGAGACACAAAGTGGGTGACACCCGCCCGCGTCAAAAACTGAATAGATCGCTGCCCTGCCCGCAGGATAATTTATTTGCATGATTCCCTCCTGGGGCCTTACGGACAACAGCTTATTGCGGCAACTAATCCGCTCACTTCGAAAATCACGCGAACGTTAACCCTATCGCGCCCAGATACGGTTAGCGGTCGCGTGATTTTCCAACTGAGCGGATTAGGTGCCGCAATTAGCTGTTGTCCGTAAGGCCTCTGTCATTTTTCTATCGCAATGCCAGTGTGGGCACGAAAAATCGACACCGCTTTATGGTTGATATTCCGTTAACCCGTACGAAACGCTTTAATTCCACTTTTATTGTTCGAACTGCCAGTCTGTGAAATGCTGAGCCTGAATGGGTGTTCCTCGATAGTTACAATCTGGGTGTCTTCAAATCACGAGTGAATCGGTTTCTTCTCGGCAAGCGTGCTCCATCGTAGACCGCATCACTTAACATCAGGCGAGTTGGCGGTCCTCCTCCGCGATAGTTACAATCTGGGTGTCTCCAAACCAGAAATCGGTTTCTTGGTTTGGCGAGCAAGGCAAGCGTACTCCATCGTAGACCGCATCATTGCCTCGGCGGCCAAACACAAGTCTATTATCAATATCTATCCATTTCTCTTATCTTTTCTACATAGTATAAATTAAAGTCACTTTCCGCGTCTGTCTGTATGTCTGTATGGCCGCTAACTCCTCCTAAACCATGCAACGGATTTTGATGCGGTTTTCACCATCAGTTAGATACATTTTCACGGAAGGTTTGTATATATAACTAGCGACCCGCCCCGGCTTCGCACGTAAATTACACCCGTGCGAAGCCGGGCGGGCGGGTCGCTAGTGTATGTATAAAAATTAATCCTTATTTACCATTTGTCTTTTTGTTTAAAGCTTTTTAATACTTTGAAGAAGGTTTTTACGGAAATAAAAATTAAGAAAATTACGAAGAAAATTTCAGAAAGCTTAACGACGAGCTAAACGTTAGGTTTAACGACGATTTTAACTTCGCACGTGTGTTTGACAGTTCTACTACAGGACAACGTCTGTCGGGTCAGCTTGTCCACTGCTGGACTTTTAGCCTACCCCCGAAAGGATGATTGGGCCATATCCACCACGCTGGCCCAGTGCGGGTTGGTGGATTCACATACGCCATTGAATTCCTTCTCCGTACATATGCAGGTTTCCTCACGATTTTTTCCTTCACCGAAAAGCCAATGGTATGAAAATCCGTACAAAAGCTCCAAAGAGCTCATTGGTCCGGGCCTGGAGCTTGAACCCGTGACCTCACGCTTTCAAGTCTAGCGGTCTCCCAAATGGGCTACCACGGCTTGATAAAAATAGATATTACCTCGTAATTCTGTACCCACTTGTAACAAAACGCGAGCCCTCATGTCTTAAGGCCACAGAGAAAGGTAGAGCGATTCCTTTAAATATGTTCTCGGCCATTGTAGTGGGATAATTGAGGCTCAGCAAAAAACTTATTTCACGGAACGGCCTTGTCGGCTGCGACGAGCCACCGACCGGCCAATTTGTGCGCCACACGCTCTACAAAAAGAGTAAACCGTAGTATTTTGTACAAGAAAAAGAATGAATGACTGACAAAATTTGAAGGGTTTTTAAATTTTTTTTTTTTTTTTTTATTCGGGACATTTTTGCACACACGGTCATCTGACCCCAAACTAAGCAAAGCTTGTGATATGGCTGCCAGAGACTGATATATATACATATATAGGTTTAAATACATACTTAAATAGATATTAACACCCAGATATAGAACAAACACAAATGTTTGTCCTAGGTGGGAAATATTCCGTTGGCATATATCTCTTCAATAATTCCAACAGAAAATGAAATTCAATAATCGGAATTCATCCCTAGTACTTAAATAAATTGTGTGCAGTATAGATGCCATCGCTCATAAACTGTGAAGGAAAACATCATGAGGAAATCTGTATGTCCTATGATGTCGAAAAACCTCAAAAGTTCAAAGACATGACATTGACCAACATGCACCAGCATGATGGATTAGGGCCCCCATCCTTATCATCATAGGAATCATCTCTCTCTCTCTGATAAGTTGCTAGTCTATCGGTCTTTTATCGAATACATTTCGGAGAGTGTGCATCTGATCTTCATGATCTGATTCCTTTCTGCCCATTTTTCTATCGGACTGCCAGAGCGGGCACAAAAAATCGACACCGCTTTATGGTTGGTATTCCGAAAACCCGAACGAAGCGCTTTGATTCCACTTTTATTGTGCGAACTGCTAGTCTGTGGAATGCGCTGCCTGAATGGGTGTTCCCCGATAGATACAATCTGGGTGTCTTCAAATCACGAGTGAATCGGTTTCTTCTAGGCAAGCGTGCTCCACCGTAGACCGCATCATCGCTTAACATCAGGCGAGTTGGCGGTCAAGCGCAAGCCTATTATTTATATTAAAAAAATACCTATGTCCCAGCAGTAGGAACATGATAAGCTGAAATGATGATGATGACTAATTCACTTGATAATTGGCGAAGATATCTCGTAACAAAAAAAACAAACGAATTGATTTAATAGATAACCTCCTTATAGATAATTAATCAGCGTAGGTAGGCCTCCCACTAGATGGGCCGACGATATAGTGAGAGTCGCTGGCATCCAGTGGATGCAACAGGCAGGCTGTCGTTAAAGGGGGAGGCCTATGTTCAGCAGTGGACGTTTTCTGGCTGATGATGATGATATAATAACATCCTTTTTTGATGTCAGTTGAAAATAGATCTGCGAAACTAACTAAATTAGGTAGGCAAACACCGAAATGAAATAGTAAAATCAAAGAGCTCAATTCGTTCTGATAACTAAACGTGTTTACAACTTTAAAACATCTCTTTCATATTCGAACGTTGTTCAATCAATCCAGTAGGTATCGCAATACATTATAATCAGAGATATTTTTTGATCCGAGTTCAAAGCAGGCATGTCTTTGATGTATAGTGCCAGCCAGCACTATAGCTGGGAGAGGCATCTTAATCGAAGAGAATTAAATGCTTGTTGAGCAAGCATTCTACAATTATCATGAGTTCTACAAATTTTTATGTTAATTTTTACTTACTAAGTATTTCAAATTATTTAATATTGTAATATTTTACTATTTATTATTGGACGTGTAAATTGGCTTTATAAATAATATGACTATGACTATGACTATGCTTTTTTAAGATACCATTAGTATTTGCAAAGCAATGAATCAAACCCCAGACAACTATCATACGTCGGATAGCTCAAAAAAAAAAAGAAGAGTGTTGAAGGGTGGAAACTACAATCGTGTTTTGTCGTCTGCAGCTATCTCAATTGCACTTTTTCACATAATTGAAGACATACAATTATAAAGTGTGAATTTTCAAAAAGAGCATAAGGCCATGTTTTGTTGTTTTTTCTAACTGCTGAAAAATCTGATTATCTAAAACGGTTGAACTAGTTAATCTAAGGGCTGAACAGTTTTTCTTGAATCATAGCTCGCTCTCAATCAAGTTTTGCAAGTCACCTTTCAAATAAAACAAAAAAAAGTCGGTTCAGTATGTAGCTTTTAGAAAAAAAATTCACATACAAGCAAATATATTACCTTGTATACCTGAAATAATGTTTCCAAAAAACAATAAAAAAATCAAAGATATCTATATCAACGCAGACACTCTTATTTTTTAAACCGTTCCGGATTAACTAAACGCAACAAACAGTTTTACCTGCGTCTATCCTATTAGAGAACGGTAGAACGCACTCCAACTGAAGTATTTTGGAGTATTTTTCTTTTTTTGTCGAACAAACGTTTCGTTTTATCCTACAGTTTACAATAGTGAGCAAATACGGCTGTTTGCGCCCGGAAAGGTTTAAGTCGTTACCACTTAAGATGTTTTAAGGCTGAACTGTTATTTGATATAGCCAGTTTATTGTGTTTGCTGTGTCATATCCGTTGTAGTTTTTTATAAGCGTTGTAGTCCATTATTTTGTTGTTATCTGTGGTAAAAAAACAGTGCTACAGTAGGAGTAAGGAGTTGGTATGCCATCTAACTTAGTTATCCTACCTGCTCAACGAAATTGTTGCTTTTTTTTTTCTAAAATAAAACATAATATGAATTCAAAGTATTTCAATATTATCTGACTTTGTTCATGAAAAATCATTTTTAAAATAAACTGTAAAGAACTAAATAAATACCTAAACAAATTAAGTACGTACGTTTTAATTAAGTTGACTATCTAAACCTATAAATAAAAAGTACACGAAGGTCTCTTGGTAAGGTACCCAATAAGCAATAATAGCGATATTGCCATGTAAAATGACAAACTTATTTTTTGAACCCGCTTTACACAAGGTAAGGGCCGGTTAAATTGTTAGGTTGCTATAGGTCTCATAATATAAAGAAAACGAAAGTATAAAACTATAAAACTCTCTTGTCTGTCTGTTTGTTTTTCACGATTAAACGGCATAGAAAAGGTCATTACACTCGACGAAATGTGTGGAACAGCTGATATTTTTTTCGCGATTTCAGAGTTGGTCCCATTGTAAAAGTTATTCATAATAATGAGTACCTACTAAGGACCCCTTTCAGCTTAGTACACCCTTTCCGTGTAGCCCTGTAATAATAGTTAGGATAAGTATAAAAGTATGTTTTACTTTACTTATGGCTTGGCTCAGGGTCTAAGCTTTACTATCATTGCTTCTTTATATGACATGGCTTTAGGTTTCCATCCGAAGGTATGCCTAGGTTTATCTGGCGGTGCGTTCGGATAGCCCTTTGGTGGCAAAAATAACTGTTACAAACGCCAATAATGATCATATGTAGCGTTCGTTTTGGGAATGTGTTTGCAAAAGTGGCATTATTAAACTGTTTTCGCTCACCGTTCGGATATGTCGAAAACAGCTAAAAATGCCATCGTAATCTGCCACTTTTGACCCACCTCGCGACATGGGATCGTTGTGATCGTTTTTTGACATTAAGATTTTGACGTTTGTTTTTCGCGGTATTTTGGTGTTGTGTTTGCGCGCGACTGTAATAATTCACCGCTGGTGACTGTAGCGTTCGTTTAGGGTAGGGATCAAAAGTAGCAAAAAGTGCATAATTCTCAAACAGAACGCTTTACATCAACGCTAATTTTGACAATGCTAAAAATGCCATCATAGCCTATCCGAACGCACCTTGGATTGAAAATGGGAGTGCTCGTTCCTACAGTCTACTCGTAAACAGGTTTTCTCTAAAATTAATATATTAAAGTCGTCGTAGTAAACATTTGCCCACATAAAGTGGTATCGGATGTTTTTGGATCACATACAAGGGTTTCTATTGATACAGAACACAACATTGCTATATGCTGTTACCTTCACAATATTCAACCTAATAGTTTAGCCTATAAGGTTCGTAAACTCCGAGAATGTGAGCTAAGTTTGCTAGACGGTATTTACTTGAGAATTTTGTTTACTTTAGCCGTTCCATTGAGTTCTTAGGAGTGGTATTATTTATTTGCTTCGGTAAACATTCGCTTCAAAAGGCGCCGATTGATAGATGACATCATGAAAGGAATATTTTTAGATAAGTAGTTTGGTGCTCGACATAAAAAAGCTTTTGGAAGTAAGTCAACTGTAAAGTTAGTATAAGTAGGAATACATGCACGATACTTAGATCTATATATACAGATATATATAGATAGATAGATAATATAATCTAATTTAATCTAATCTAATGCATGTATTATTATTTAACTACTTGACTTATTTTATCATCATCATCATCATCAGCCAGAAGACGTCCACTGCTGAACATAGGCCTCCCCCTTTAACCTCCACACTGAACGACAGCCTGCCTTTTGCATCCACTGGATGCCAGCGACTCTCACTATGTCGTCGGACCATCTAGTGGGAGGCCTACCTACGCTGCGTCTTCCGGTTCGTGGTCTCCACTCAAGAACCTTTCTTCCCCATCGGTTATCGGTTCTTCGAGCGATGTGGCCTGCCCATTGCCACTTCAACTTGCAAATTTTAACGACTTATTTTATAATTGTAATGAATTTCTTAAAATGTTTTTGTTATAAACTACACTATTGTATTAGGTTTATCCTGTAAAAATAGTTGTAATAAATGAAATAAATAAATAAAATAAAATAAAAAATAAAATCTTTGAGGAAAAAGCATTTCTGGTAGAGATAGCAAGATATTCAATTTTTTAAGCTTCAGCACAGAATAGACACCATTACGATTCCATCTAGGTACATTGACAAAACTAAATTTATGTAGCGCGTAAGCAATCAGAACCTTATCAGAAAGAAGTAATAAATTAGGTATATCACATGTTTATTTCTCTCTAAACTAAACAGAGCTGTAAGAGTTCCTTTTTGGAATAAGATAAATCGCTTCACATAAGTTTCTTTCCATAAATTGGAAAGATCCCACACAGTGAAAAGATAAAATGCTTTCCTTCCAAAAAGATCAGAAGTTCTCATTTTAAACATTTTCTACAACAAAGGGATTCGAGTCGGGCGACAAAAAATTAATTGCCGCGAGTTTATCCTAAAATAGCTCAAGCGCGGACGCAGCTTTGATGTTCACGGAGATCGGGATGGTGCAGTAGCGATGGACCGTGCATACGTTACGGAGCCATGGGAGGAATAATTAGTCCATAGAGTGGTATAATTGACATCCCTTTCAAGCTTTATTTGTAAGTTACTAAGTATATTTAGCTAATTTGTGGTCATATGCTATAGAAGACTGAAACCAATAATTGTCTTGAAATATAAAGTTAAGAGTTTATAATATTATGTCGTCAACAAGGGTTGCGTTGCATCCATTTGCGCGGTTATGACAAACATTATCAAATGTATGTATTCTTTATGAATACTTGAGGATATAATTAAGTTTAATGTAATTTTAGACACAAACTTGGTGAAACTTTTCTCGATAGAATAATTCGGCAAGAACAGTGGGCTTACTCTTGACACTCGATTTCAATCGTAATTTGGGATTGGGATCGAAAACATGCCATTTTGTACTCTTCAATCGCGTCAAGAGTACCGAAAGCGTCGAGTTGAGTCGATTTTACTTAGTTCCATAAAATTTCACCATTATCGGTTCCAATCGTGCGCTAGTTTAAAATTCAAGAGTACCAAAATTGCATGTTTTCGATCCCAATCCCTAATTACGATGAAATCGAGTGTCAAGAGTAAGCCCACTGGCCTTCTAAAACACAATTTTAGTCATCATCATCATCCAGAAGACGTCCACTGCTGAACATAGGCCTCCCCCTTTAACCTCCACACTGAACGACAGCCTGCCTTTTGCATCCACTGGATGCAAAAGACAACACAACGATTTTAATTTTATCTTCAAATCTAGAAACCGTTGACAATTTTTTTTTTCATATTCTAATGTTAATTTATGTAGGGTAGTTTAATGTAGTTTTATTAATTTATAAAGTTCTTTATATGGTGTAGAGATCTGCTTTTAGACTTGTGGTCAGATTAAACGAAATGCTCGAATTAAGGCGGCAAATGGACGATTACCTAAAGTACGCGCACAAAGACGCAGACAACAATTTTTAATAGATGTATGTCTTGAACACAAAACAATGATAACGCCACTATATTGCCCAAACTACAAACACGGTGTTATTTCAAGCGACCAAACACCCCCATAAAGACAATGTAACTGTTATTGAATCTGTGCCATAAAGGCGACATCAAACGCACCGATATAGCCCCTTTATGACGGCATCAAAGCTAGCTTTGGATGGCTTAAACGGTTATCCGACGACAAACTTATCCACGCGTGTCACGGGTGCATAACTGCATACTTTGGGGGACTGCAAGTTTCTTCAAGCATTAGCTCTTTATTTGAACACATTTTTTTTCATACTTTGATTGGTATAAACGGGGACACTAACCCGGGTGTTTTAAGTTCAACTCATGTATTTTGAAAACTGTCTTAGATTTCCTCGGAATATCTTCAATTTACATTTTAGGTTTCTGTACTCAAAGGGTAAAAACGGGACCCTATTACTAAGCCCACGATGTCCGTCTGTCTATCTGTCCTACCTTTAAACGGCTGTATCTTTCGAACCGTAATAGATAGCCAGTTGAAATTTTCACAGAATATGTAACGTTACAGCGGATTAACTAACAAATAATAAAAAAAGACGAAAAGTAAAAACGAAAGGGTATATACGTCTGTTGTATGGGGTAAAAATACCCCATACAACAGACGTATTTTTTCAACGTATATTTGTATTAGCTCTAATGTAGCGGTAATACGCACAGAAAAGAAAAAAATAATTGTTAAAATTAGAACGGCTGTTAAGGCATTTTTGTAAGATTTTTTTTTGTAGACAGTTGCACCCATATAAACGAAACGTCAGTAATTTGAAATCAGTTAGCAGCTGTGATGCGGACAAAGAACTTTGAGACGTAACCCAAAAAGGTAAGGTCCAAGTTCTTTGGATGCGGAGTTCGATGCGTTGACATAAATGAGAATGTTCAAGCAAGATTCTGTCATAATGGTCCCTTTAGGGTATATATAAAATCCTTGGTCATAATACCTGGCGACAGATTTTCCTTCTCATTTCCGTTCTATTTACTTGTCTTTTCTGTGGTAATACGTACCTACAAGCGTCAAACTTGTCATGATTATAGTACACACTTTGAAGTATAACAAGAAATAATAACTAATGGCCAAGTGCAAGTTGGTGACAAATTTCTGTTCATTACAAAGTTATAACTGGTAATCTCTTTTCGTCTCGTTTCTCTATCGTCGTTATTGAGTTTTATGGTGGCACTGAGGGTTCAGTGCGCGAGCCCGACCAGCACTTGGCCGGATTTTTGTGAGGGTTCCCTCAGTGCGCTAGACCGACTCGCACTTGGCCGTTTTTTTGTTTGTTTTAAAGGTGACTTGATTGAGTGTTCTTAGCTATGATTCATGAAAATCTGTTTAGCCGTTTAGAGATTATAAGCTCTTAAAAAAATCAATGTACATATACTTGTAGAATAGTTACAAAGTTGTTCTGGGTTTCACTCACTCTGAAGGTGTTTATCTCTTCATTAGCTTCAGCCCTTTGATGTACCTACTAGTACCGACTTTATACCTAAACATACCAATATACGGTTAGGGGTGGCGAAGTTTTATATGCTGATGTAAGGTAGACTGGTCGCACCGACTTGCGATCGGCCGCGATGCACTAAAGTCAACCTTTAGGGACTTTACATTTTGCGGGATAAGTAAAGTTATTAGTGCTCCAGCTCTTCGATTATCTTTAGGCAAACAATCACTTCAATCTGTTCCTCAGAATCAGAATCAGAATAAATTTATTGCAATAACTGTGTACAAAAGATGTTCTTATTAACTAGAGTATCAACAGATTACCCATTTCGGGCGTGCAATTTTTATGTTTAAAACTAACTAAAAACTAAATAATAATTAGGTACACATAAAGTGTTTACACTACACATAAAACACTCATAAAACTAAATATTAATTATAAATAAAAGTAAGTATTTACAATGATGCTTGTATTGCATTGCAATGATCCTCGGTCCCTTCAAGAATAGATCCATCGAGGAACTACTAATAGATCTAGTGAGAAAAAAGTTCTCGATAGATCCATAATTTTAAAATGGGATCTAAAAGGAGAAAAAATTATCTATAGATCCATTATGGATCTAAGCAATGGATCTGTCGAGAATGATCCAAGAAACCGGCAAGGTTTCTATTCGAGAACTAAGTTGTCCGCTTCTTTCATCCTGGATGGAGATTGTAAAACACTGTTTTAAACTGTCACGGTTGTTTACTAGTTATTAACGGGATGTTTACTGTGATGTTGTGGATGGAGCTCCCGATATTTCACATTACAATCTGGGTGTCTTCAAAGCACGAGTGACTCTATTTCTTCTAGGCAAGCGTGCTCCATCGTAGGACGCATCATCGCATAACATTCGGCGAGATAGTGGTCAAACGCAAGCCTATTATTTATTTTAAAAAAACATGCACCATGAAGGTGGTTGGCAGAAAAGTTCAAAGTTAGGTGCAGACAAAACGATCTTACTTAGTCTCTTACTTAGTCATAGTTTAGATCTAGTTTAGATAGGAGGTTATAGAACCCAAAATCTGACAATCGAGCAAATGCCTTATTTTACTTAGTATTAAAGTTTTTTCATTTCTGCACTATACTATCGATGTCTTACTACTATCATCGATACTATCATCGATACTATCGATGTCTTACTATCGATGATTAGGAGTCATTATCATCATCAGCCAGAAGACGTCCACTGCTGAACATAGGCCTCCCCCTTTAACCTCCACACTGAACGACAGCCTGCCTTTTGCATTCACTGGATGCCCGCGACTCTGACAATGTCGTCGGTCCATCTAGTGGGAGGCCTCCCTACGCTGCGTCTTCCGGTTCGTGGTCTCCACTCCAGAACCTTTCTTCCCCATCGGTTATCGGTTCTTCGAGCGATGTGGCCTGCCCATTGCCACTTCAACTTGCAAATTTTAACAGCTATGTCGGTGACTCTGGTTCTTTGGCGAATATCCACGTTTCGGATTTTATCGCGCAAAGAAACTCCGAGCATAGCTCTCTCCATTGCCCGCTGTGTGACTCTGAGTTTTTCCAAAAGGCCAACAGTTAAGGACCTCGCCTCAGTACCATATGTCATCACTGGCAACACACACTGGTCAAAGACCTTCGTCTTGAGGCACTGTGGTATCTTGGACGAGAAGATGTCACGCAATTTCCCGAACGCTGCCCATCCGAGTGCCCATACGATGTTAGGAGTGGACATTTCAAACTCCTTTTTTTTTCTTGCTGTTATTATTATGTTGGTTATATGTTCAGCACACCCCTAATACCTCTGGTCACTACGACCTAATCTACAGCTGGCATCAAAGCCGCCGCCGTGTAAACAGGCGCTTGTAGGCAACTCGCATTACGCTGCATGGTAGGTTTATTTGGATTATCGGCGGAATACCCGCGAAGCCACAGATTAAGACATAGTATCAAATGGGTAGGAAGTCGTGGATCAAATTCTGATGGTATATGTGAGAATTTTAAATTGCTATTAAGCTGAAATTCTATAGGTATAAGGATTATTTTACACTTGACAAAACATCTTATTATAAGCAACCCGCCCCGGCTTCGCACGGGTGTAATTTACGTGCGAACCTTCCGTGAAAATATATCTAACTGATGGTGAATACCGCATCAAACTCCGTTGCTTGGTTTAGGAGGAATTAGGGGTAACGGGGCATGAATGGGAAACCAAATCATCGCGTACGTCTTTTTGGAATTTCCACGAGTGTCCTTCTTGTAGTTTTAGGGTCGGTCCCAAGGACCGAAACGCACCGGAACGCTGTTCCGGTACGTGAAATCACCGTTCCGTTTCGTAAAAATTCTCCCAATATCGTTCTGGTTCGGCAAAAAACCTAGGCAGGTACCAAACCTTTAGTATGTTTGGAAATAATCGAAAAATAAAGCGGAAAACGTAGCCAGTCACTCTGGACGTAAAGAGGAATCCAACGACACCTCACTCGACAAAAAAATCGGTCAAGCCTAAACGGTTTGACCGATTTTGACGAGTGCACGCTACAGGAGGTACTACTGGAACCCAAAAACATTACCCTCCTTCTTGGACAGTCGTCTAAAAGTTCGCAAGTATTGAAGGGAAATGCGTTCCAGTTCATGAGTAAGTTCAATTCGACCACTTGTCGGTCTTGATAATGGTGTTACCTAATGACCTTCTTTTGGTTTGGTAGGTGCATTTCCGTGTTACCCTGTACATGTGTAGTTTGCTACAATTTCTCCATACATTGTATCCACACGGCCCAGTTTCCACAGTTGGCTCACTTCACTGCACTTCCTGATTTATCTCGACGGCACGTGTAGGGCTACCAACTTACTAGATAATGGACACTCAGACCAATAAGTAGGTCTTAGCTAGTAGGTATTATAGTAGGTGGCAAAAAAATTACAAAAAAATTTTTGGTTTGGTTGGCGGTTTCCTCACTCAAAACTCTACCAAAAAACCATATCCGTTTCAAAAGAATTAGTTAATTTATTTCTTTTGACTGCGACATATGGGTTGACCCTCCACAGAAAAGAGAAGTAAATAGAACGGAAATCTGAAGGAAAATCTGTTACCAGGCATTATGAGTGAACCTTGATTGGACATTCTTATTTAGATCAACGCGTCGAGCTCCGCATAGCACAGTTGCTAAGTGATTTCGAATGACTTACGTTTCGTTTATATGAGTGCAACTGGCTACAACAAACTTACAAAAATGCCTTGACAGTCGTTCTAATTTAAACAAAAAAAAAAACACTTTTCTGTGTTACCAGCTAATTTAAACCGAAGCCTTTTCTAGGATGTGTAAGGATGTGTAAAATATGAGAACACAGTCATGTACGCAACTGCGCACACTGCACAGCCCTGCTGAGTAACGACATTAGTAACTATTATTAAATCTGTGGAACGAGATTAATTCAATCACGGGAAAGCTTTCTACCAGCAACGTGCGCGGCGATTTACGGCGTTAAATGACACAGTTTTTTTTAAGTATTTCTTTCGTTTTTTTTTTAGTAGGTACCTACCTTACCTTGGCGTTTACCCGCGATTATGCCAACGTTATTTACTTACTGTTAATACGTTGTACGTGGATCCGGTTATGTCCTAAAACTGCGACCAGAACCACCGGAGGATGGGCAGCAGCGTCCTATTAGTACACGGTGAACGTACTGCGATCCCTAAACCGCCTGCCAAGCGTGGGGATTATGGCAACGCCCATCTCTAAGAGGAAGGCCTTTAAACAGTGGACGTTTAATGGCTACTGATGTATTAACTTAGGTACTGTAGTGTCACTTATTTCTCCACGTTCATTATTAAGCTTTGACGGAGTGTACAGGTTGGTCCCATAGTAAAAGTTGCTCATAATGGTGAGTGCAATGACCTCCTTTCGGCTTAGTACAGTCTATGTGCGTAACCCTGTATACCTTTACCTTTTTTTTCTGTGTACCTTTGTAATACATTACCGACCGTATATTACAAAATAACTGCTACGTAATCTACGCCATTGAACCGGTCGCAGAACCAAGCGTGCCTAATTCATAATCATCGACGGAATCGTGACCATCTCCCACACTAAGCCATTACCAAACCCTACAATACAACTTCGTAGACCGTATCTTGGAGATATAAAGGTGGTTTTGGTTAAGCAATGTTCGTGCCTGGTATTTTCAGATTCGATGCAGCGGCGTTTTACAGAGAAGACAATTCGCCGAGATTGCCCAGGGCTGATGAACGTTCTTTCTTTAGCGTTAAATCATCATTTGAAACATATTTTATGGGATCATCCTGTTTTTGGATGGGAAGTTTTTTTATTGCCTCTGATTGCTTGCCTACTGCGTAATCAATTGATGAATGTTTCTAATGGGTTTTAATAGTTGTTATCTTTTGAAACGGTCAATCTCCTTTTAACTCTACATATTTATGTTTACGTACTAACTATAAAATCAGTATGCTAGGTAGTCTGGGTACGCTGCCAACTGTTAGTGGACTTGAGCATTTGGATTATCTTAAGATCTTCAACGGTAGATAGACAGTTAAAAAACGTCAGTCGTGTGAAATTCCAACAAAAGTGAAAACTTTAAAGTCAGTCTGGCGTAACACGTTACATTTAGCATGTCGGTGACGCAACCCCATAAGTTTTGCGTCTACCAAAAATCGCTCAACGCAGCTAAAGAAGTTTCCAAAAACCATCATCTTTTTCATATTGGATTTTTATGAAAACACATTTAATTTGAGACAAATAGCGAGTGGCCAAAGTCACCTTGTTTCATTTCAACGCAATATTTTTACTAGCACGTCCAAGAGTCGTTAAATAAATAATATTATGTACTGTCGTTAAATATAGGTACAGTGCTAGCTATATGACACGCAATAAACGTGCGTCGGTCCGTCTGTCACGCTGTTAACACTTCGTAAAGCGAGTGTTAAACGCACGGTCAACAGGTAGGTCTGTATGTCACTCTTCGTGCGCATAGGAGGTGGGCATTTTGAGCTAACTTGCCTAATCATTGTCAACATATGAAATCGTATCAAAAGATTTTTACGTATCAGTCATTGATATTTAAAAAAAATCGTGTTGGTCTAAACGAAAAAATCACGAAAACAGGGCCCTGAGTTTCCTTCATAAAGCTCTATGGACACATTTGTATGAAGAATGGGCTGATCTACCAATAGATACGAAATATAAATACTTTTAACGGGTTTAATCGCGTATATTTTACATTATTTATAACTTTGCAGTCTTCGTGGTCATAGGTAGACTCTAACTATGACCGCGGCACGGACACAGCAATGTGAGAAACGTGAGGTTATCACGTATTAAAATAATGTAAAATACACGCGCGAAAATCCGTCAAAAGTATTTAATTTCAATGTATGATAACCGCAAAAACCTAAGAAATCATTAGATATGAAATATACCTATTAGATGAAAGCACGAAGCATGATATTGTATATTTTTTTACACGGTCTGCGTTTGACCACCAACTCTCTATCGGTCGGTATAGTCTGTTGGTAAGCGACGATGTGGTCGAAGAATATATATTATATTGTGCTTCCTTTTTAAGAACATAAGTAAGAACTATCCACTTCACTTTATTTAGAGCTTAATTAGTAACTTAATACGTAATGATGATCCATACATATCATAAGAAAACTGCAGGACGCACATTCCAATTGTAATACCTAGAACTCATTATTTTCATGCCACAGCAATAACCTTCGAATGATCTATAAAAAAGTCGCCTTAATCCACAAAAGTGACAAATTAATAGGTTACTACAGGAAATATACGCGACAAACACGTCAAATTAACGAGAAATAAAAGTTTAAAAGATCATCCAGCGATATTTATATCCGACATTAGTAAATACAGAAGAAACTCAGGTCAATTATTGTTTTTCTTGGTAAACATTCTGTTATTAAAGATGCTATATAGGAGTCAACGTTTTTTAAACAATAAAACGATAGCAAAAGAATTCTTGGCTTAGGACAGTAATGACACAGAAATATTTGAGTCATATTTCCACTGCAGATGAATGAGATATCAGACATATTGTATGCTATTAAAATTATACAAAATCACGAACGATTAGTAAAAAGTTCAAACTAAAAAGTATAAAAATTACAGTTAAAACTTGGTTAAAACAGAGATTTAAAGACCTCATTAAAACTTTTACTGGGCCCTGATTCTGTAACTACAAACACGCACGTAACGCGCCGTGTTAAGTTTACCTCTAAAAGTTGGTATTTATTCCTAGGGAATAGAGTCCAAATTTTAAGAGGTAAACTTAACACGGCGCGTTACGTGCGTGTTTGTAGTTACAGAATCACGGCCCTGAAGGTGAAGGGAACCACAAACAAAAACGTCATCTGTGAATATATTTTGATTTTTGTTGTTTTTTTCAAAAAGCGCTAGATCATTTTCGATAAAATTTACATGATACCACCTCTGAAGTATGTCCTACCAAGGATCTTTGCCTATGGACCTACCACACAAAAAAGTCATCAAAATCAATTCATAATTGGCGGAGTAATCGCAAACATAAAAAAAAACACAGTCGAATTGAGAACCTACTCATTTTTTATGTCGGTTAATAAAAGCACATAAATATCCAATCCGATAACCGATGGGGAAGAAAGGTTCTTGAGTGGAGACCACGAACCGGAAGACGCAGCGTAGGTAGGCCTCCCACTAGATGGACCGACGACATAGTGAGAGTCGCTGGCATCCAGTGGATGCAAAAGGCAGGCTGTCGTTCAGTATGGAGGTTAAAGGTGGAGGCCTATGTTCAGCAGTGGACGTCTTCTGGCTAATGATGATGATGATGATCCAATCCATTTTTTCTGGAATGACTTGGCAACAATCAAACAACAATCGGAATCCGATTGTTGTTTCAAACGCTTTCGGTGTTCTTCATTGTAATAAAAAAACACGATAATAGAAAAAATATAATAATTTTCAGTTCCAAGAAAACAATAACACTTTCAGTTTTATGTATTTGGCAGGCTTGTATTTCGACTAATTGTCGCCGGAAGTACTTCAGCTAATATGCCATTTCCTATTTGAACGTAGTCCAAAGCGTTTCACAGGAAAAATCTTAAATTAGGCACATATTAGTATCACCAACGAAGTGTACGCAAAACATCGAGATACGATACATATAGAGTCACAATCGTGTCAAAAATATCCGAACCAAAACTCAGCGCACGCTACGAATTGCGCAGACTTTTTGGTTAGTTACAATACAAGGTAACCGCGATCCGACTACAACGCCACGTCCATGTTGAACACTATGCAAGCGACATAACTTGTAAATTGGAGTATAATGTATGGCATTGTAAAGTATATAATTGATACAATGCATGGTACAATGACGCTGGTACGTTTTTTTGACTGTTTTCACTGAGAGATTGTGACTCTATAGGAGTTTTATCTCAATGAGGCAAAAGTAAAGGTTGATCCTGTGCAATGCGGCCGATCGCAGCCGCGCGCGGCTTATTCGATATGTCGCACTATGAAAATATATGGCGCCGTTTCAGAGGTCTGGGTTAGACGCGTGCGGCTGCGACCAGCCGCGATGCACGGAATTCAACCTTTACTTTTGCATCCATTTCGCTCTCCTAACTAGCAAGACGTGAGATTGATGTCATTTAGGAATTTCTCTAAATAGTTTGTCAGTGTTGCGCAGTGACAGAAGAAGACGATGGCGCCGGCTGTTATCAGTTAACAGCTGATAGCGTTAATTGGGTCGCGAGTACATCTCCAGAGAATGCTTGTTTTTGTGCATTCCTTTACAATAATGCAACTTTAGCATAGTTCACGAATATAGGTAGGTAAAGGTATAGATAGAGTACAGTAGGTCTTAAATTTAAATCATTGTAGCACTATATTGAACGTAAAATATAATTTTATTACTAACTAGCTGCGCAATTTTCTTAATTTTTCTTGTCGTAAGAACCTTCTACAAATAAATAGAAAACTTTAAAAAAATATTAATGAAATCGGTAAAGACGTTCTCAAGTTATGGCGTGACCAAGGTAAATAGGGATTCATTTATACTAGCTGACCCGACAGACGTTGTCCTTTCTTAGAACTGTCAAACGCGCGAAGTTAAAATCGTCGTTAAGTTTTCTAATATGTTCCAATTTTCTGCGCAATATTCTTAGTTGTTCTTTCCGTAAGAACATTCTACAAAGTATTAGAAAACTTATTAAAAAGAGATTAATGAAATCGCTCTCAAGTTATGGCGTGACCAAGGTAAATAGGGATTCATTTTTATATACATATAACTAGAGACCCGCCCGCCCGGCTTCGCACGGGTGTAATTTACGTGCGAAGCCGGGGTGGGTCGCTATAGTAATATATATAAACCTTCCGTGAAAATGTATCTTACTGATGGTGAAAACCGCATCAAGATCCGTTGCGTGGTTTAGGAGGAGTTAGCGGCCATACAGACATACAGACGCGGAAAGCGACTTCAATTTATTCTATGTAGAGATAGAGAAGATTAGGTTGATTAATCGATTATTATAATATATTTGCTGGACTAGTTACAGTTCCAGACTACCTCCTATATTATCCTCAAAATGTTTCTACGCCTCAAAAATCTTTAGGCAAGGAATGAAAGTCTTTCATCGACTTATGTTTAATCTCTACCTACTCATTAATAAATGAAAACGTATACCCATTAGGCGGTAATGTAAGTAATCGGATTGGAATGCCATAAATTGAGATTTTTATCACACCTCGATCCGGACGGATGGAGACTATCTGTAGAAGCCACCATAGCAGACTGGTGCACTTACGACGCGTGGAATAAATATAGATGTGACATTGTATATAGATCTCTAGTTTTATTGGACTAAAAATCGAGGAGCCGTTTAGTCTACATCAAACTGTGGAAAAAAGTTCATCATCAAAATCAGCCTTTTAACAGTCCACTGCTGGACTTTTAGCCTACCCCCGAAAGGGTGATTGGACCATATCCATCACGCTGGCCCAGTGCGGATTGGTGGATTCACATACGCCATTGAATTTCTTCTCTGTACGTATGCAGGTTTCCTCACGATGTTTTCCTTCAACGAAAAGCCAGTGGCATGAAAATCCGTACATAAGCTCCAAAGAGCTCATTGGTACGGGCCCGGGAACGTCGGTGGAAATAGGTAGATCTACTCTATTTTAAAAAAATGCTACCTTTTTAACCAACTTCAAAAAAGAAAGTTCAATCCGTTTTTATTATTCGCACTGACAGAATCTTGTACTACGTAAAACAAACGCCTTTTACACACACGCTTTTTTAGAACACTGTAAAAATTGCTAATGAAGGCTAGAAGACATTAATCACTTTTTTACCAAAAACAAATATTAAAAGGCAACGTCTAGAGATAATCAACTGAGTAAAATTCAATGGCAAATGGTAGTTAGTATATATTATGTCTGCTCACATAATTGATGAAATTAGCATTTTGTTAAGGCATTAGCTTTTTGTTGCTGGTGACTATTAAAAAGATCTAAAATAAAGAAAAGGTTAATGAAGTTTAGCACATTAAGGCTTAGATAAGTCTTAACACCGGTAGTTATTACGTACTAAAATAACTGTAAATCAGGTTGGCATACATTCTAGGCACCGTGGACATCATGAGAGTCGCGGGCATGCAGTGGATGCAGATGGCAGGCTGTCGTTCAGTGTGGAGGTCTAAGGATGGTGATCTTCTGGCTGAGGACGATGATGTTAATTTTTTGCAGGCCTTGATAATTTATTTGCCCAAAACACGAGTAAATCATATACACATTTAAAAACGCATGCACATTTTTTTAAATTAAATAATAGGCTTGCTCTTGACCGCCAACTCGCCTGATGTTAAGTGATGATGCGGTCTACAGTGGAGCACCCTTGTCTAGAAGAAACCGATTCACTCGTGATTTGAAGATACCCAGATTGTAACTATCGAGGAACACCCATTCGGTAGCGCATTCCACAGACTAGCAGTTCGCACAATAAAAGTGGAATCAAAGCGCTTCGTTCGGGTTTTCAGAATACCAACCATAAAGCGGTGTCGATTTTTTGTGCCCGCTCTGGCAGTCCGATAGAAAAATGGGCAGGAAGGAATTAGATCATGAAGACCCAATGCACATTCTGCGAAATGTATTCGATAAAAGACCGATAGTTTAGCAACTTTGCGCCGATGCTCAAGAAGTCAAGACTAAGGAGCTTAGTCTGAACCAGGGATTCGTTGCCGATGAGCCTCTTAGCACGCTTCTCGATAGACTCTAACGCCCCAAGCTGATACTTAGCTGATCCATCCCAAAGGTGAGAGCAGTACTCCATGCACGACCGAACTTGTGCTTAAAATAGACAAAAGAAAAAACAATTATTAGTCTCTTTGTATTAACCTATGTACTAACTAGTGATTATATACCTGGTAAGTGCAGCACCAAGGTACAGTGGCCACATCAGCTGGCACCATGGCAGCTCGTGACAGCTAACGTATGCGAGCCGAACAAATTTAATTGACAACAGAACGAAGCGGCGTTGTCGTCTCGAGATAAACAGTTTTTAATGGTTATTTATGCAGGCCGCCATTGCGGCACAGATAAAAAAGGATAGAAGGATAACTGCCAGGACACAGCGATAACTATAAGTAGGTACATATACATTTAGACAAGAAGAAGAAGTTGCTGTTGGATAGAATGACTTAGTAGAGATATTATTATAGTAGTCGATAATTGCTTTGTTCTAACCAACGGTAATTTTTTATTCAATTTTGGTGTTGAATTGTTGTTCATGTTCTTTCTTTGTTGCGGGTTCTTGGCGTTGTCCATACCTGGTGTTCCCATGATAACTCTTTGTTGCCACATATATTTATATCCAATATTAAAATTAGATATAGGTATAAGTAGTATGTCTAAAATGTTGTGTTCCTACTCGTTCATAATGAAATTTTGTAACGAGTAGATGTCTGCCTACAAACTGCTATGCAATTTGGCAGAGTTGTGTAAAAATAACATGTACGTTATTTAAAAAAAAAAAACAATCCACAAACAGAGAGCAACAGAACATTGAACAGAACATGTTCTTGTTTGAATATATCGATGGAACTAACAATTTTCTACGAATGCTTGTCTATTTTGTTCAGAAAATACTATGGCGTTTCTCTATTGGACGCACGGTACCGATTTTGATACGTGTTTGACTGTAATTTGAAAGATTCCCATCTGTATGTTTCTACTCTATGGTCTGGACGTGCACATAAACGGCGCGCTTGAATTAAACCGCTCGCTGTTTTTCACTTGTCGGCGACTTGGAAGTGATTTCGCTACTTGCGTCGGAAATTGTACTCCTTTTATGAACTCACAAGGTTATTTTTAAATAGTGATTCTAGTTTAGCTGAGTTTACAAAATTTACATCTTTATTAGTATCATCACTAACTAATGGGCTGACTGCCCCACCCGGTGGCCCAGTTGGTAATGGTAGTGAACCTGCCTTCTGCGCTTGGGATCCATTCCCACCTAGGACAAAATTCATGTGAACATTTGTGTTTCTTCTATATCTGGGTGTTAATATATATTTAAGTATGTTATCGTACTATACTATAATATTATAAACGGGAAAGTGTGTTTGTTTGTTTGTAAGTTTGTTTGTTCCTCTTTCATGCAGCAACAGAGCAACGGATCGACCTGATTTTTTACATGGGTATAGTTTGCACCAAACCAACCGCGTTTTACCAAAAACTCCGCCAATACGCGCCGGTGCAGCAGTTTGAATTCAGTTACTGTACTCGTTACGTAGCATGACGAATAATGCATTTAATGTAGGTAAGTATGTATTGAGAAATATGCCAGTATTTACGCATATCCCCTGTTTATTTGATCGAAGCTGAGAAAGGACAGTCTACACATGTCTAGTCTACGAAGTCGTGTCCTTAATTAATCTAGGGGCCTTACGGCTACGTGAAACACGAACGTGAACCTGAACGCGCAGAGATACGGTTTGCGATCGCCCAACTTTTCGCAGTCACCTAAATAATAGAACCGCTAACCGTAAGACTATGTTATATTAAGTTATGTTAAGGCTACAATGCTTCATTTCTTCCTAACCTTTACCGAAAATTCTTCCCAAAATTAATTACAATTATACAACTAGTCCATAACTCTTTTTTCATATATACGTATAGATGTATTGATAACTTGTACAGGCCATCACATTCCGTCCTATCTGAAAGTCATTAAACGTTTCCGATGATACCTCGATCTACTCACGCCGTAATAAAATAATAATGGCGGCTCAAAGTTCTATCAGGGTTGTCACGACTTAATAAAATAAATAAATATTCGGGACATTTTTGCACACACGGTCATCTGACCCCAAACTAAGCAAAGCTTGTGATATGGCAGCCAGAGACTGATATACATACATATATATTTTTAAATACATACTTAAATAGATATTAAACAACCAGATATAGAACAAACGCAAATGTTCATCACACAAATGTTTGTCCTAGGTGGGAATCGAACCCACGCCCCCAAGCTCAGAAGGCAGGTTCACTACCAACTAGACCAACGGGCTATCAATAAATTCAAGGATGATATGTTTTAGTTTTTTTAATGATAAATAACGATAACTATCGACACTATTTATATAAAAATATGTAAATAGATTGCCGTGGTAGCCCATTTAGGTAACCGCTAGACTTGATAGCGTGAGGTCGCGAGTTCAAAACCCGGGCCCGTACCAATGAGCTCTTTGGAGCTTATGTACGGATTTTCATACCACTGGCTTTTCGGTGAAGGAAAACATCGTGAGGAAACCTGCATACGTACGGAGAAGAAATTCAATGGCGTATGTGAATCCACCAACCCGCACTGGGCCAACGTGGTGGATATGGCCCAATCACCCTTTCGGGGGTAGGCTAAAAGTCCAGCAGTGGACTGTTAAAAGGCTGACTAGACTATGAAATACCAGAGTTTATTTATGATAATTATTTATTCTGGCCACTATTTTGCTCAAAGGGTGAGCATTGCTATACAACGTGGTAATGGGACCAGCATATCGGGAACAATTCTCACTGGTAGCGGTTTATTAGTTTTTGCAGTAGTTTATTTGTTTTTATCTGTACATTCTTTTTTGGTTTAAATATCTTTGATTGACATCAAACAGCGACGTTATAAGTAGGAAATCGCAAAATTATGAAATTATGTTATTTTGGAAATTATGGGTATTGTACCATCAGATGGCCCGTAGCTTGTATGCCACTTATACAAAAAAGGAAACCTGAAAAGGCGTAGTAGGCACAGGCTTCGGAGCCAACCAATGGGTTCTAATTTACTTTGTACGACTTTTTTATGTAAAATAAATTTCAATAGCAGGTATTTATTGTATAACTAGCGGTCCACCCCAGCTTCGCACGAGTATAGATAGATTATAGCCTATGTCACCCGGGGATAGTGTAGCTTCCCAACAGTGAAAGAATTTTTCAAATCGGTTCAGTAGTTTCGGAGCCTATTCAATGCAAACAAACAATCAAATCTTTCTTCTTTATAATATTAGTATAGATAAGTCATATCGTAGACAACCAGCCCGAAGGGTCGACGAAATCAGACCCATCGCAGCTCATACCTGGATGTGATTGACCCGAGATAGAGATGAATGGCGCAAGAGAGAGTAGGCCTATACCCAGCAGTTGGTCGATACAGGCTGACGATGATGATGATGAAGTAATATCTTCCAGACAGACTTCGGTTGAATAGAGATTCAGTGCTGTCTGAGTAAAGACGGTGGTGCTAGTTAATTGGACATACAATTTAGGTTCACCTTAAAAAAACTATTTTTTGCAAAAAAAATTATATACTCGTCCATGCAATATTTTTAAAATAATTAAAAAACATTATTTTTTAGTCAAAGTCCGAGGAGCAACCCTACGAGCGTGTCGGATCGGGAATCGAATCCGGGATCTATCTAATTGGGCAGCATTCCTTCGCCTCCCACCGCGCTCCACAATGGCTCTCCGTCCCTTTCTAATGACTACACCATTTTTGGTATTCTCTCATTCTTTACCGTCTCATTCTATTCATCGACACTATTCGTCACTAATATTGTAATCGCAAAAGCCACTGTACAGTAAAGTACTGTCATCCTGGCCCCCGATTCTACCAAAGAAATTGTTTTTAAATTGTATTGTTTCAATTTTAATTTTTAAATCATTGCCTCAAAACTACAGTTGTCAAATTTTGTTATACTAGAAAAATACCGCCATTGTTTCAATTTCATTTTTTAAATCATTGCCTCAAAACTACAGTTTTCAAATTTTTTATACTAGAAAAATACCACCATTGTTTCAATTTAATTGTTTTAATCATTGCCTCAAAACTACAGTTGTACAAATTTTTTATACTAGAAAAATACTACCATTGTTTCAATTTTATTTTTTTAATCATTGCCTCAAAACTACAGTTGTCAAATTTTGTTATACTAGAAAAATACCGCCATTGTTTCAATTTCTTTTTTTAAATCATTGCCTCAAAACTACAGTTTTCAAATTTTTTTACTAGAAAAATACCACCATTGTTTCAATTTCATTTTTTAAATCATTGCCTCAAAACTACAGTTTTCAATATTTTTTATACTAGATAAATACCAACACCTAATATTATAACTTAGTATAAAAAAACTGTCAATTTTGAGGCAATTATTTAAAATATAAAATTGAAACAATTACAATTTAAAAACAATTTCTTTAATATAATCGGGGCCCTGTGCTTATCACAGCTCTACGGTGGAATCGATTTTATTGACTGTAAAGTGAGTAGGTACACTTAGGGGGGGTGCTACTTTTTGTTCCTATAAAATACTAGCGTCCCCCCCCGCCCGGCTTCGCACGGGTATAATTTACGTGCGAAGCCGGGGCAGGTCGCTAGTTATTATATATATAAACCTTCCGTAAAAAAATATCTAACTGATGGTGAAAACCGCATCAAAATCCGTTGCGTGGTTTAGGAGGAGTTAGCGGTCATACAGACATACAGACGCGGAAAGCGACTTCAATTTATACTATGTAGGCCTCTCTTGCTATGCCATCTGCCTCGGTCCTGTGCTAATCGAGTCCTGGGGCCTTACGGACAACAGCTATTGCGGCACCTAATCCTGTGGAAAATCACGCGACCGCAAACTCGGTCGATAACGTTCACGTTCGCGTGATTTTCCAACTGAGCGGATTAGGTGCCGCAATAGCTGTTGTCCGTAAGGCCCCAGGTTCAATTCGCGATTATCATATCGATATGAATTATAATCAATACAACTAAAACTTTAAAAAATATGCATTTAATCTTATTTCACATCTCTATTTCGCTACAGCCAACATAATTACATCTGCATTCATAAGCATGTTCTCGATTTCTTCTTGCTAATTAATCGATTATGCATGCCGAGCATATGATAATTAGAACGGTCATACGGCAGAATCGATCGAGTAGAGCAAATCGAGTTGTATCAGACGTCCGATCGGATCGAGTGGACGCTCGATCGCATCGCGGGTCGACGCACTGCCCGATATAATAAAACGAATGGAACTGCGCGCGCGCATCGCTGCGGTAATCGCAAGTGCTTGATCTTGCCGATCGCAAGGTGTGGTCCAAGTGACGGGCGAGGTTCGATTTTAAGGATTATGATAAGCGTGTTTTTTAAACTTGACACTAACTATGGGACCACACGGTACAAGTACATAACTCAAAACTCAACTCTGTTAAAATAGTTAATAAAAACAAAAAAAGTGAAAAAAAACACAATTGGCTCTAATTGTTTCCACAAATTTTATTCCTATATAAATCATGATTATTGTAAAAAAAACGTATTTTTTAATAAAATCGGAAATAAAACATGCGGTCCGTCCGATGGTAAGCAGAAACCACCGCCTATAGACACCTGCAATATTAGCGGGGTTTATGTCTGGCTCCATCACAGAAAAGAAAAAAATAATTGTTTAAATTAGAACGGCTGTCAAGGCATTTCAGTAAGATTTTTTTGTAGCCAGTTGCATCCATATTAACGAAACGTCGGTTATTTGAAATCAGTTAGCAGCTGTGATGCGGACAAAGAACTTTGAGACGTAACCCAAAAAGGTAAGGTCCAAGTTCTTTGGATGCGGAGTTCGATGCGTTGACATAAATGAGAATGTTCAAGCAAAACTTTGTCATAATATCTGGCGACAGATTTTCCTTCTCATTTCCGTTCTATTTACTTCTCTTTTCTGTGGGCTCCATCGTCAGATCAGTGCGATGCTATGCGATGATACCAAAAATACTTGCAAAGTTTCAAATTGATACAACAATTAGAAATAAGTTCCAAAGTTCGTTACATAGTTCCAAAAGAAGCTGGTGTTATTATTCGTTAGTCGTTGGTGGTGTTCGTTTTATTTATGGTCTAATTTTAACAAATTAGACCATAACTATAACGAAATTAGGTTTAGTATACATTATCAGTTTTCATTTAAGGCAATAGAGGTTTTTTTGGCGCCAACGTGGAATAAATACGCCTCAACGTTATTTTCTATAACTTGTGTCTGTATTTTCGTGTGTTTATGTATAATATTGTTGGATTATTGTTTATTAAGAGTTCATAAATATGCTCGAGAGTGGGAAAGTGATATTATAGGGAAAAACTTGTATTTTCATGTGTATTCCAAAACTCCATAGGAGCCTCGTAAAATACGGAAGACGAGAAGGTATGGCCACAATGACTTTAGCCTGCTCAGTAAAGGGAGAAAAATTAAAAATATCAAGGCACTATACCGCTTACCGCCTGAACCGGTACCACACCACCCCTGAACCCACGCCAAACGCACTCATCTACGGCTTTATTACCAGTCATTTGTGATTGTTAGCGGCGTAATTAAACCGCTATTAAAGTCGCTCCACAGCCTGCGCCCGCGCCGCCGTCGTCCGCGCACTCTGAATACTCAGGCGATTCGACACCGGCCGCTTCTTCATTTCGAACTTCAAGGAAAATAAATAATTACTTATGTTTCTTTTTTAAACCTACGTTTAGCTGCGTCCCGCATTTTCCGAGGGAAAATATTCGTCATCATGCTCTCCTTTGCAAATCTTTCCAGCTGAAGCGAACTTTAACTAGGTATAAACATTAGTTTTTACCCGACTGTCTAAGAAGGAAAGTAACGTTTTTCAGGCGTATGTATGTAGGTATGTTTGTATTTTTTTTATGTTTCTATATAAATTCCTATAGCCGAAACGGCTTGACCGATTCTGATGGAGGTATGAGGTGTCGTTAGATTTGTGATAATGCTCAGTGTCATGCTACATTTTGCAGCCAGGTATTTTGTTTTTGTTTTAATAATCTACTTGTTGGTTAAATATAAATAACATTCGTTTTTACAATTTCATCTTCCACACGTAATCTAATAGACACCTACAAAGGAGTTACATTTATCATAGATTCGTAGAACCGAACAAAACACCGGCCCGCGGCAGGCGCACCGGCAAAAACGAACGCGCACAGACTAAAGACAGAAGCCAAACTTCGATATGATCAAGGGGGTGTACGAAAATTTTACGCATAATAAAATATTTAATAGTGGTTGTTTGATCAAAATATAATCCAAAACTAAACTAACTAATTAAAAAACGTTCCTACTAGATATCTATAGGCAACGATGGCCTATAGTTGTTTGTACTTAGTTAATGTAGGTATAAGTAGGTGTTGAATTTTAATACTGGTTAAAAAAAACTCTTTTAAATAATTATTATCTTACGGTAACTGAAAGTGCTATAAATGAAAGTACATTATGATGATTTGGAGGTGCCTGGGAAGAACGATTTCATTAATAACCCTAAACTCCCACAAAGAAATAAATGCAAATATGCTCTGAATTAACAGGATCGTAGCCATATTTCTTTTGCAGCCAAGGGTATTATAACAAGGATCTCAAAATAACGCCTGTTTTTAATCAACTGTTATTTAATTATTGTTCTTTTTACTTTTATGTTTTTGTGACGTGAACTTATGTCATCATTTCGTAGTTGTACTTCTATTTCTCTATAGTTTGTGCACGTGCGCCGAGCTCGCTCACAAATTGCCCCTTAATTACCGTCAGGTAGGCGGCCGCAAAGAACACGGCTTTTTTTACCACAAAAAGTGCTAAGTTATTCAGAAACAGGCCCGATGTAGCCATAAATATGACTGAGATCTCATGCTCGAATGAAACAGTGTTATTTTATAACGTTACATGTTTCAGACGATGATTTGATCCGTAACTACGACGATGAGACTGTAAAAGTGAAACTGTACAGGGTTACGCATATAGACTGCACTAAGCCAAAAGGAGATTATTGTACTCATAATGAACAACTTTTACTATGGGACCAACTTTGAAAACGTGAAAAAACCCAGCTGTTCCACACATTTTATCGAGTGTCAATGATCGTTTTCTATGGAACAGCTGATATTTATTTCGGGATTTCAGTGTTTGTATCATAGTGAAAGTTGTACATAATGATTAGTACAATAACCTCCTTTCGGCTTAGTGCTGTCTATATGCGTAACCCTGTAATAATGTAGGAACGACAAAAATGACAAAACTCGTTTTCATCAAAATTCCATCAAAAACATACCTAATATTTTAGAAGGGATTTTGGTGCTTTAGAATTCTTCTAACTCTGTAAAAAGATATGAGACCAAATTCTATAACAACAAACCGCTTTTCATACCTATTTATTACACTAAAATATTCGTAGCTACATGCCTGTACAGACAGACGTTCGATAACATATTCAAATCTATGTAAAACAGACTTGCTGACACAAGACTCTTCAAATCACCGTGAAAACGCACAGTATCCGTACACAATGGACGGCTGACAAACCCCGGTAGAATCCAAGATGACTTAACACCATTAAAAACTTTCTTTCATCCGTGAAACATCGGCCCTTTCATCTTTGTACCTGCGATAATGATAGGGTGCCGGAATACTTCTCAAGTTCTCAATAACACATTAACAGCTGTACCTGGTGCCCGGCTACCATAAAAAACAGCCAATATTAAAGCGTTTCAACAGAAACGCCGATGGAAATAGGGTAATGGGTTATCTTTTGTCTGCGCAATGCCTTATCGGCATATTTTTAAACTTTTTATTGTTTTACTGCACTTCATAACAAAGATAACAATTTTTACAGTACATTGTTTAAGCAATCGATTCGGACATGTTTATCTCGTAGTTACACTGTTTTATATCACCGAATTGCTCTTTTTATGATGCTTCACGCAACGCGATTCTATTCTAGGAATACTAAGGCGTTAATCTTCTTTATTGAGTTTACTTGGTTCATCGTTCCCTCTTGCGTAGACGCTAGTATTCTAGTTCGCCAAACTTGCACCATAAAAATCGTTTTTAACGGGCATTTATTTGCGTCAGGCAGTTTGTTGGTTTAGTTGGTGCTAATAGTCGGAGCGAAGGTGTGGGTGCTTCGAATTGGCTCATTACCACCTCTGAGAGCTAAAAGCCGCCTTCGTTGGCCTCGGACGCCTGTTCGCGCCAGATTTATAATTTAGAACCATAACATTTGAAGGGGAAAAGTGTCGGGCTTTGAGTCGTCGGACGTCGTCTGACGAATTTAAAATAAGTTTTATCGTCGGAAATGATTTACAACTCGGAACGAGTGACTAGAATTATGCTGCCATTACAGTACGAATACGACAAATCATCGCCCTACAAATGAGTTTAATTGCCCAATGTAAGGTGAATGAACGAGCGGTCGAAATGTGGCCGAATCGGACGGAACTACTCGTGAACAGACCGTCCCACTAGACCGCTACAGAGATCACAGAGATATAGATCAAGTTATGGTAGGCCTCAGAGCCTGGAATGGAGCATTGAGGCACCGCTACAGATAAAATAATAGTGACTACAGCGGCCTTTTAGGGAAGCGGAATTTTTGAACGTTTTGAACTCAACCGCGATGTGTTCGTCGTGTTGTGGGTCGGAGATTGCGGCGATTTCACTAACCGTTGTAATTCGTGTCTTTTTTCGGGAATTAGGATGAGAGCTTATCAAAACGTGACCGACGAACTTACGGTACTCACAGATCTACACATCTTGGAATAAAAATAAAACATGAAACAACTCTTGACTGAGTTCCAAGCGGGTAATATAATTGCCTTCCTCTGCAAAAGCGGGAAACAAGGCGTAAATTTTATTTCCATTTGACCGCTATCTCTCATGATGGTAAACGCCGGTGCTGTCTACGACAGAGTAGATTTACTAAGACGACACTAAATTACTTGTTCGAAGTCCGCTTTATTTTCTGTAATTTTGAGTCGAAACAACTTACTTAGAGGTAACTTCAATGGGTTAGGCATGATTGAAAAGAAGAAGGTAATGAAATAAATAAATAAATAATATTCGGGACATTTTCTCACACACGGTCATCTGACCCCAAACTAAGCAAAGCTTGTGATATGGCTGCCAGAGACTGATATACATACATATATAGTTTTAAAAACATACTTAAATAGATATTAACAACCAGATATAGAACAAACACAAATGTTCATCGCATAAATGTTTGTCCTAGGTGGGAATCGAACCCACGCCCTCAAGCTCAGAAGGCAGGTTCACTACCAACTGGACCAACGGGCTATCTAAAAGATAATACCAATAGATTAAAAAGGTCATTATAATAAAGAAGGCTAGTATGATGATGATGGTGAAAGAAAAAATTTAGATAAGGGAAAAAGAGTGCCATAAGTTTTCCCCGCTCACAGTGCATTCGAAGTCATGCTCTAAATACGAGGCGATAATGCTCATTACAACTTCACGTCGGTGATAACGACTTTGATCATCATCATCATCATCATCAGCCAGAAGACGTCCACTGCTGAACATAGGCCTCCCCCTTTAACCTCCACACTGAACGACAGCCTGCCTTTTGCATCCACTGGATGCCAGCGACTCTCACTATGTCGTCGGTCCATCTAGTGGGAGGCCTACCTACGCTGCGTCTTCCGGTTCGTGGTCTCCACTCAAGAACCTTTCTTCCCCATCGGTTATCGGTTCTTCGAGCGATGTGGCCTGCCCATTGCCACTTCAACTTGCAAATTTTAACAGCTATGTCGGTGACTCTGGTTCTTTGGCGAATATCCACGTTTCGGATTTTATCGCGCAAAGAAACTCCGAGCATTGCTCTCTCCATTGCCCGCTGAGTGACTCTGAGTTTTTCCAAAAGGCCAACAGTTAAGGACCACGTATGCTCTAAATACGAGGCGATAATGCTCATTACAACTTCACGTCGGTGATAACGACTTTGATCATCGTTTGATTATTCATGAGCCGGCGAATATAACTGAGGAGGTAATGTATTTAAATCGCTCATTAACATGGCGAGAGCGAGATCCGATATACGAGTCCGCCGATACGAAATACCCTGTGACAAATACGTACGCAACTTCATAGGTATATTTATGTTACATTGAGCTTAAATTACGAAGATATATTTTTAAAATTTTTGATAGTTATAGTCGTTTAGCGATCAAACAGCTGCTTCCTTGATCTATAAATATTTTAGTATTAATTATTATGTATGCAAAGTTTTATATGTACCTTCTATTTTATTTTTTATTTTGTGAGTGCGCGGTGAATGTGAGCACCATGTCAAACCAACTGTGGTTTTTTGGTGCAACAATATGCAACAAACTGTATTATTTGTGTAAAGTAAATAAATTAAATAAAAATAAAAAAATACCAGCTTACTGATCGAAAATACTTGTTTCAATCATACTATGTATATTATAGAAAGTGCGAAAGTGTGTGTTTGTCAATTTGTCCTTTTTCATGTAAGACAAAGCAACGTATCATTATTATGGTTTTTGGCCGAATATATATTTACATTTGATATTTTTATATCTTATATCAGTTTCTGTGGGATAAACAGACCGAATTATAGAGTTAATTTTTTGAAGAAAAAAACCTATACCGGCTCTAAGACTATACAAACATGTACAAACTTAAATTAAAAAGTGAAAAATAACAGTTAAAACAGAGATCAGGGTCATCATCAAAACATCAACAAACCAAATCGTCATCAGTGTATATTTTTTGTTGATTTAGGTATTTAAAAAGCGCTGATTCAGTTTCGATAAAATGTAATTGGACCACCTCTAAAGTATGATCTACCAACAAAAATAACATCAAAATCAATTCACAATTGGCGGAGTAATCGCGTAACTAAAAAAACTAAGTCGAATTGAGAACCTATTCCTTTTGTGAAGTCGGTTACAAAAATACAAAGAAATTTAAAATTTTAATTTTTCATCCCGGTAAAATACTGTTCCTGTGAAATAGACAAACGTTTCTTTTTAAAATAAAATACCTAACTTCTATCCTGGATAAGCACGGCATCGTCGGCATCCCATGGAAACCTGAGAATTCCACGCCGCAGCGGGTCAATTCGCAGAAACCATAACGTGATTTTTAGTAGGCACTTGTACCGCAAGTAAAGCCACGAGGCATAACTCGTTACAAATACACGTTTCGTTTCGTTTATCATCGAGCGAAATTGGTTTAAGTACAGATATATCAGATGTGTCGGGTAAAAGCGATGCCGCTGATACCTGGGCATTAAGCCGATACACATCGCCACTTAAGGCATCGATAGCGGCCTGATAACATATATAAATAAAAATAAATGGTAGTTGGTACCGCTGTAAAGATAGCCGGTATCACCGAACTGCCGGTAGTGGTGGATTAATTTGCTTCATTAGCAATAGCATTAATATTTAGCGTTAGCATTAACTAGACAAGATTGCTCAGGACAGAGTGTAGTAACTTATGCTCAAGACTAAAGAGTATACTTAAACAAGCTGAAAATTTTGGTAATAATGATATTATTACGGACATTAGGCATGAGTCTCAAATGTTCCAATCATTTCTAATTATCTCATCAAAAGCTGATCCTAAATAGTGTCCACCAATGAAAACAAAATTAAAATTTATTCAAAATATAAATAAGTTATAAGTATTTACTAATACTTAATTAATTAATTTCATGCTAGACAGAGAAGCCTTGCGCGTACCATACAAATTATATACTAACACACCCTTTGTGGGAAAGGGACAGAGCATGCCCTAGCTATCCCCACAATTTTTTTTTAACGTTTACATCTCAGATATGTATCTGCCAACTTAAATAATTTTTTCAGTACCAAGGTAATGTTAAGTACGTATTAGCAATGTATTTCGGTTCCACTGCCTTATATCGTCACTCCATAGTCTCAGAGTGTCCTACGCTACGTTTGCCGATTCGTGGTCTCCACTCTAGAATGTCTACCAACGGCCATCAGTTCTGCGATAGAAATAAAGTTTACCGCAATTTTTTTATTAATAAAATTCGCCATGGGAGCTTGCGTTAACGCAAATTTTGGCTCGTTCACAAACAGCATGCTAAAAATTAAACTTAGCAATAACAGCCTTCCCTAGCAGCCGGTAGTGATTATTGGTTAATCCCGTGTAATATCCAATATCGGCGGGTTATTTAGGGGGTTGGGGATTAATGTTATCTGTTGCCATGACTCGTGATAGCGCTCGCTTTTGTTTTAACGCATTCTTGGAAAGTGCAGATTCACTCTTCACGTGCGAGTTCTTGATAATATTCATGTAACCAATAGTAGGACGAATTTTGTACACATGAGTTTTTTTTTTTATGTTTGATCTTTAAATTGTCCCTAGATGGACCAATGAAAAGATACTACTTAGATTCTGCAAAACGGTCGAACAAAGTGGCATTTAAGTGGTTTTGTTTTGGGGCGACAAATCAATCTAGATATACCTATCTCATCTCTGGAACAACTAGGTGTTTGGACTTATAATCATCATCATCAATCATCATCATTTCAGCCATAGGACGTCCACTGCTGGACATAGGCCTCCCCCATCGATCTCCAAAAGGGCCGGTTGGAAGCGGCCTGCTACCAGCGTTTCCCTGCGGTGTATTTTAGGTCGTCTGTCCATCTTGTGTTTGGACTTATAATGAATCCTCGAAATTAATAAAGCGTAATTCAGACGTAATCGGACATTTAAGTGACCCTATAGGTTCGCTGTATGAAAAATACAGTTTGTTGCAAAATTTATTTGAAAAATACAAGCAATGTTTTTATTGATATCTAGTTATTTGAAAATACTATAGGTATAGTATATTAAGTGTCTTACTAGGAATCTAGCTACCCGAAAACAATACCTAGCTATATATAGATACATTAAGGAAGTTAATACATGCTCAAATAATTCAGGCTGTCGGCAGGTGAAACCGGTCGGCGAGCATACACGTAGATGGAGATCGACGTTCCTTTGATGCGCCGGTGATAAGCCGGCTGTTTGTCGGTTGTTATCGCAAGCCCGGTGTTTGTTGCCCACCGACAACGAAAACAACTAGTTTTGTACGTGTTATTCGTCAAAGTTGTCAATCTAGGGCAGTTTGTTCTTGACAAGGTACCTAGTTTTTATTTTGCAAAACTCTACCTCCCTAGTGATCTTATTCATCATCATTTCAGCAATACGACATCCATTGCTGGACATAGGCCTCCCCCATCGATCTCCAAAAGGGCCGTTTGGAAACGGCCTGCATCCAGCTTTTCCCTGCGGTTTCTTTTAGATCGTCTCTTTCTTCTATCTTTTAGGTTTTAGTGATCTTATTAACAGACTTAAAAAAGAGGGGTCTCAATTCGGTTGTATTTTTTTATGTTTGTTCTAAAATCTAACGCAATATGTTTGATCTAACAATGTATCCAGGATGAGTAAGTAAGTAGGTACAGTCCGAAGAAAGTTTCCAAACTTATCCTGCAGGCCTATCACGGGCCGTGGGCATAATAATGTCTTTCCACCGTTTTTATCCCGCGAGAAAAAGACAAACGTATCCATATTCTAGCTTTGTCTCGTCTAGGCGTGGATAAAAACGGTGGAAAGACAATTTATCCACAGCCCATGCTAGGCCTGCTGGGGCCTTACGGTTAGCTGTTTCACTTTAGGGGATGAAAAAATATTGCGCGACCGCAAACCGTACCTATCTGGGCGCGTTAAGGTTTACGTTCAAGTGATTTTCCGAACTGCGCGATTTTAACGTTAGTTTGATACCGCGTAAGCAGTTGGCCGTAAGGCCTCTGATATAGGTAAAAATAATCTTATTTAAAAGCAGACATAGTTAGGTAGCTAGGCTATTGAGTTATTTACTGAATGGCTGAGTTAACTTTGATATAATTATGCTAGAAATCTATCAATAACGTTTCAAGAATTAAGTAACAGAACTTTATAATTTATACTTTTAAAATTTGAATTTTATTAATATTGATTTTATTAGAGAATTATAAACACTCATATTGCACAGATGCACGCATGATTATAGTCATATTTATACTAAATTAAATATACATAAATAGAAAAATTGTTAGTAATTAATTAGTTGCGTTCCATTTTGTCAGCGCTGATCAAAAATAATAATACGTATGTTCTGTTCTCAGGGTACCCAAGATACAGGCTTAGCCTAGTTTGGGGCCCACCGAAAATGTTTTATTTAGGTTTCTCATATTGTGTATATCTACTGTAAATTTTTATGTGCTCTTTTTTGGAAATAAATTATTATCTTATAGCATTATGCTCTATGGAGTCGTAATTATCATGCACTAAAGAATCATTCATTAGTCCAGTCTATTGTAAATACCTACGATGTGTTTACTTGTCTGTCTACTATATTGTATACGGTCTTCTACACTTGTACGTAGGTACCTACTCTACCATTAGAAGAACTAAATTAGAACGGCAGAGCTCGGTTAATTAAAATACCAGACAATAAACAGACAGCTACGAGTATTCAACCAAAGTTAAATTAACTGTCACAGTTGACAGTGGTGCCGATTTAGTCGTAAGTACCTAAACTAAATTGTCTTCAAATAATCAAACAATACCTACATTTGTCTTCTTTTCAAAAAGATAAAGACAAATTGTAGTACAGTCAAATTTGACTTCATTCAGAAAATTGTAGACCCTCTAACTTTTAAGGTATGTACCGATAACGTAATTTTTTTTTTCGCCATTTGACCAAAGCTCGCTTGATGTTTGACAGCGTGGTCAAAGATTGTAAACACGCCTGGAATAGGCACTGACTCTCAAGCACAACATACCGTTTACCAGCAGCCTCTCTTGAGAGCCAGTGATTCTAACGTTTTGGAGTGCAGGGGCCTTACGGACAACTGCTATTGCGGCACCTAATACGCTCAGTTGGAAAATCACGCGACCGCAAACCGTATCTGGCCGCGATAAGGTTCACGTTCGCGTGATTTTCCAAGTGAGCGGATTAGGTGCCGCAATAATAATAAATATCTGGGACATTTTTGCACACACGGTCATCTGACCCCAAACTAAGTAAAGCTTGTAATATGGCTGCCAGAAACTGATATACGTACATATATATTTTTAAATACATACTTAAATAGATATTAACACCCAGACATAGAACAAACACAAATGTTCATCACAAAAATGTTTGTCCTAGATGGGAATCGAACCCACGCCCCCAAGCACAGAAGATAGGTTCACTACCAACTGAGCCACCGGGGCAGTCAGCAATAGCAGTTGTCCGTAAGGCCCCTGTGCTGCATTTGAAGACAAAATTATTTTGAACCAACTCTAGAGCTTTCAATGGCAGTGCTACTTTCCCGTGAGAATCTATCAAAATACTGATTCATACATGTAAAGATAACAGTATGCCATACATAGTAGCGAAACCGACCCCTAACCCTCTCACAATACTCCATATCAGTTTCACAAGCCATAAAATCTATTGTAATTCTTCCCCCACGTAGGGTAGTTGACTCTAACAGAATATTAAAATTATCGATTCAATGTTGTTAGGGGTAACTTTGTTTACAATTTGTTTCTCACATCAACATTTGCTTCAGCTACCTAGGTACCTACAGGGTAGGTCAGTCTGCAAAAGATAATCTTTGTGCACTTTTACAAATTCAACTGAGTCGAGACACTCATTATACCTAGATAGATAGAAACTCTTTATTGTGTACACCAGAAATAAAAATTACAACACGATAGAAAACACTTACGAGCTAGTGCCACAAGTGGCGGCCTTATCGCTAAAAGCGATCTCTTCCAGGCAACCATTGGATGGAAAGAATTTACGTAACAGAATCGACGGGGGATGCTAAAACACTATTATAGGGATGTGGAATTGTTTGTCTTCTGTGGCAGCGGCAAGAGTTTTAGGAGAATTTTGGCTCATAATTGAGTAGATCAATACGAGATCAGCAGAAGCGAGTCTTAGTTGGAGGTTCACGAAGGGCTGATATGTCAACCACAACCTTACTTTGTATCACAATAGGCTTTCTGGATTTTTGTTGCTGTATCCCCTGAAATTGTATAAAACAATACATAAATCAGTTTCTTACCGCTTCCTCAGCCTCCTTCTGGTCCTTATGCCCCATCAGGTTGGGCATCGCAGTCCAGTTGTAGCCCAGATCCTGGCACAGCGGCAATCTGATCCTCTCACACTTCCCTCCTTCTTCCTCGGCAGACCCCAGAACAGCCCCAAGCAGCACCAACCAAATCCAAGCCATCGTGGTCAAAACACTGAATAATCCACACTAAATTCTCATAAACATCGTATTTTGTCGCGAAATTTCATATATCGATAATCGGACACAAATTATTATATATTTGACATATACAGTCATAAAAAGTTATATAAATGTCATAATAAGTCACTAAATGTTATATTACTAACATATTCAGTCACAAAATCACTTTTTCAAATTTGAAACGTAAATAAAGTCTCGTCATGTTTTTATTAAAAATGTGTATCACAAAGCACGTCCCCACTTGAGCTCGGTTCGAAGCGGACTGATTTGAAATTCGAACGCGGCTCGGCGGCCGGCGAGTCAAAGGCAAAGGCGAAACCGGTCCGACGACGCCGCTGGTGCATTCGGTGGTTCAGCCTTCAGCGCCTATTCACAAGTGTCTGCAGACATCGCCGGATTCGTAAAGTTTCCGACGACAGGGTCTCGCTCGACAATTTGACGGTTTTGTGTATAGCCTGATCCCGAAAGAACTACATACTCATTGCAAATACCGTATCTGACTAACTCGCTCTTTTTACTCGATTTGGTAGTAATAAAGTCTTGTACTGCATTTCTTTTATCAGCGTCTTCCCAAACCAACACATATCATATCCTCTTGAAATATCAGAGCTTGGGTTTGGGTCTCTAGATCACCTGCTTCGTATTGTAGATAAAGGTGAAAATGATAACAAAAACTCCCAGTGAAAGCCAAAGTTATCTGAGTTGGGAAAAGTTTTCGCCAACTTTCTTCTGCGGAAACGGAAAAATTCCGCTTGTCCGTGAATAGGGGTTCAGAAGTGCATATGTTCCGATAAAAGATCTCATCGCAGGGCATTAAGACTGAGAAGAAAAAAGGGCCTAATTCGACGGCTCACTGCAATCAGTGGGAGTCATTATCTTTCATCTCTTTCTTTAGACTAACGCTGGGTAGAGATAGAGACAATGAAGAACGTATAAAATTAAGTGTATCTGCCCATGGCTGGATTTTATTTTACGAAATTGCTGCAATAAAAGTGTTGGGTAATTGAGAGGTTCGGAAATGTTTATTAGTATGATATTACAGGAGATAGCGGAGTCATTGATAGATCGGTAGAGTTTGATGCATATCATCATGTCGGTTTGAATTAGCCCCTTGAAAAAATATTACTTTATTTATCGTCGAATAATCGTTTAAATAAGGTGCTGATGTTATTGTGGCTTTTTCTCATCAACATTTTATCTAAATATGTCAACTCATTTTGCGTCGTCGTGTGGTACAAACTGCATTTTTGTATGAAACCGAATGCAGCAGAAATTACGCGACAGAAATTTCGCGACTCACAACCCATAAAATTACGCTCGTTTGGCTTCACCCTTGCCTTAAATCTACCGTTACTACTATGACGACGCTGCCATAAAAAAAAATGTAAAAATTCCCATTTTTTTATTGTTCAATTTGATAGATTTGTGTTGATAAAGCTCAGCATTAAATATGATGTGAATATATTGGTAATCTTATATTTACGAACTAAAGCAAAAGTGAGGGTCACTTTTCTATTATCATCATTAATTCTACAATATCGTCGTTAGTTTTCTGAAATTTTCCAATTATCTGCACAATTTTCTTTATTTTTCTTTCCGTAAGAACCTTCTACAAAGTATTAGAATACTTAAAAAAAGAAGTAGGTTGGTGTTTCAAGCTAAGAACTCTTGCTATGACAGAACACAAAGACAAATGACGAGAGAGAGAAAGAGACTGAGTCTGGTAAGTACTGACAAATGGAACAGTCAACTTAAAAAAAAGAAGTGAAAAACTGATCAATCAACCGCTAAAATAGTGGTCCTACCGATACGGCCCCATATTTAATCTTTCTCTTCAAAAATTATGACCGATTGTCTTTAGTAGACTAGTTTTCGGTTTTATTCGATGTCTTTCAAATTCAGGACTAAATTTAGTACCTATTTGTCCATCTTCATTATGCAGTGTTGAACTCTGGACAACGCGTTGTCCAGAGTTCAACGGTACCTTGATAACAACGGTAGGTATTTCATTGCAACGCGGTCGTCGTTAAGTCCTGAAAAAGTACTTAGAAAGTTGAGAGCCTGAGTTACTTTTCTATTTTATAATGTTTGTGTCATTTCAGTATTTCGAACAGAAGTACCTATCAGTTATATAGTTCTATTCGGTTAAGGTTTTCAACCAAGACACATTATCGCCATTACTGCAAAGAGATATGAAAGAGATACGCTCGTTTCCCGTTCGTGCTTTTATCTTCACCCGTACCATTGAATACACAATTAGGTCCCTTCATTACATCACTCAAATAACACCTTTGATACTGTCCAACACTTTGCACCACCTTTACAACCCTATTTGTAAAACAGTAGAGTTCAAATCTGCTCAAGATTTAAAATAAATTTCAAAGTTATAATGCCCAGTGTAAGCTGACCCCTTATCTTTAGTAGTTCTGTTTGATATTGAAAGGGTCGTGCGGGTCAGGTTATATTGGGCAATGGTATGAATAGCTGCATTGTGCGAGAGGGACGGAGCGAGGTGCCGACAAAGACGCCGCCTGCGTATGCGCCGGACGCCACAGGAATGCCTAATTAAGGACGCATGCGTGGACTGCGGGGTGAGGAGTTTGGTTGCGGTACTAGCGGGTAGCGATTTTTATATTACTTTTATACTGTCTAACATCTAACCGCAGTCATCATCATCATCAGCCAGAAGACGTCCACTGCTGAACATAGGCCTCCCCCTTTAAGAGGGGGCCTCCGAAATTTTATGCTAATTTGCCATGATATTCTAACTAAACCAAATATCCTATCAACGTAATAATTGATATATGTGATTTTTCAATTCATTTTCTTTCCGGCACTAAGACAGAAACATAATATCGAGATATTTACTCGATACTTTATTGTTTTCAAAAAGGTGCCTTTTTGCTGATTTTTTTGATTTTTTCTTGGATAGAACTTCAGTCACATATCTAAAATAAATACTCATCGAAGGAAAATATAGTTTGTTTTCCAGTACTAAGACAAAATTTACCTAGATTAATTAGTACTCTCATAATAAATTATATTCGATTTGAGACTTACGTCCTTTAGTTCTAAGCAACTATTCGGTCAAACGGCAAGTCCGATATTCAACCTTATTCTGTTGCGCTTTGCATCTAAATGGCGAAACATGCTCCGTTCAACCTCAGTACCGCACTATGCTCCAACGGGGAAGGACGCACGCGCTTGCTATTCGCCTAGATTTATCTTCCGAGTGCGATTATATCAACACCTACTGTATTTTCAAACAATGGATAACATGTCTTGAACGCGACCATTTGATGCGGCAACCAAGTGTTGCCAATGACCTAGAGCACAGACTAGGTAAAGCTACTATGAAAAAATTACAGGTATTAATAATTATGGATACGACTAGGCCATCTATCATTAGGGCATCTATTATTATGTACGCTCGGTAATATAGTTACAAGAGTCTAAGTGTTTCGTGTGGAGAGAGAAAGAGAGAGAGAGACAGTCAGAAAGACTACTAAAAATCAAAATTATTAAGTAAAATATAATTTTCGTTGAATAAAAAATAATAATAATAATTAACAATTTTTTTTTAAAATTAATAATTTCATAAATTAAATGAAATTTAATTAAATAATTCATATATACTTAAATAGATTATAGTTATTAACAACCAGGTATAGAACAAACACAAACGTTCATCACATAACTGTTTGTCCTAGGTGGGAATCGAACCCACGCCTCCAAGCTCAGAAGGTAGGTTCACTACCAACTGGACCAACGGGCTTTCGCGTGTTTCGTTTATTTTAGTATAGTATAGTATAGTATAGTATAGTATAGTATAGTATAGTATAGTATAGTATAGTATAGTATAGTATAGTATAGTATAGTATAGTATAGTATAGTATAGTATAGTATAGTATAGTATAGTATAGTATAGTATAGTATAGTATAGTATAGTATAGTATAGTATAGTATAGTATAGTATAGTATAGTATAGTATAGTATAGTATAGTATAGTATAGTATAGTATAGTATAGTATAGTATAGTATAGTATAGTATAGTATAGTATAGTATAGTATAGTATAGTATAGTATAGTATAGTATAGTATAGTATAGTATAGCAAAGTATAGCATAGCATAGCATAGCATAGCATAGCATAGCATAGCATAGCATAGTATAGTATAGTATAGTATAGTATAGTATAGTATAGTATAGTATAGTATAGTATAGTATAGTATAGTATAGTATAGTATAGTATAGTATAGTATAGTATAGTATAGTATAGTATAGTATAGTATAGTATAGTATAGTATAGTATAGCAAAGTATAGCATAGCATAGCATAGCATAGCATAGCATAGCATAGCATAGCATAGTAAAGTATAGTATAGTATAGTATAGCAAAGTATAGCATAGCATAGCATAGCATAGCATAGCATAGCATAGCAAAGCATAGCATAGCATAGCACAGCACAGCATAGCATAGCATAGCATAGCATAGCATAGCATAGCATAGCATAGCAAAGCATAGTTTAGCATAGCATAGCATAGCAAAGCATAGCATAGCATAGATATATTATATAGATACATAGCATTTTTACAAAAATGACCTCATACGTACTGTTTCTGAGATAATCGAAGGTTTTTGAAAAAAATTACGAAAATTTTCCGGATTTTTGCGCTATAATATTTTGAAAGGCATTCTTTGCACAAAAATAGCCGAATTTGGGCTTATCAGACGCGTCTTTTTATCGTAAACACACGTGTGTAGAAAACACGTGTGTTTACTGTGTTTCTATTTCATTATTATTTATGCCTACCAACTAAATAAACACATTTTTTTTTTTAAATATTATTTATTTCCTGAAATTGTGAGAGTAGAAAGCCAAAAAAATAAATATAGTCTATTTATTACACCACTGAATTTTTTGTGTTGAATTTTTTTGTTATTTTTAACATGAAATTCCGGTTACGTAATTTCAAACCCAATTTGGTTGAGTTTTTGAGTTTAACGTCTTCGTCTGCCAGAAAAAATGATGCCTATGACGTCAGATTTTTGATTGGACCTTTGTGTCCAAAGTTATGGACCTTCAAAAAATCGGGTATTTAGGGTCCGCCTCGCTACTTAGTAACTTAAGTTACTATGTACCTACGAGTCTTAAAATACTAAATGACCTATCGTTGGATAGCCAGTGAAGCTAACTATTCTTGCCTGGATTGACCTGGGACAAAATGTTTGAGGAGCCGGGTATTTCAGGTCGTCAAAATCTTAAGACCTAACTTAGACTATAATATAAACTAAAAACTAGAACTAGTTATATTTCCTAAACCACAGCCTTAAAAAATCTGAAAAAAAATTACTAAAATTTAAAATGAGCTTTACTACCTCGAGCCAAAATTTGGGCGTGGTAGGGGGTGGTTTTCACCCTTCTTTATTTCTATTTAAATGTATTTCTCACTGATTTCAAAAGTAAAAATCTAAATATTTTTTTGTAATTTTTTTTGGGTTAAAGGTCTGGTTTAGGAGATATGACCCGGGATCGGGTACCCCGTGCCACGAGGTTTTTGGGTTTTTTGGTCTTATCCCGGCAAGTTCGACCTAGCAAAGCATAGCATAGCATAGTTCAGTTTAGTTTTATTTAGGTTATTTCAATTTAATTTATATACTTTATTATTTTTATATTGTAGAAAACCTAAAAATAAATTACAAATACAATTTTGAAAAGTGAAATAAACAATTTACGGTTCTGCGCGCCGCGACCGAACTCAGCTAATCGCCAAAACACCAAGTACACCAACACTATGCTTATCCTGTGTGTTATTGCTCCTTGCCGCTTTACAAGGTCGAGTGCGCGAGTTGTGTACACTTTAGCTGCGCGCGACTGCCGCGCTGCCGTGGTTGTGTTTCACACTAATGCGGGTGATGCGAGACGCGCGGGTGAAATCAGAATTTTTTCTGGCCTTATTACCCAGCCTTAACCTCCACACTGAACGACATTTTTGACTTTTGCATCCACTGGATGCCAGCGACTCACCGTAGCTCATCTAACCGTAGATGACATCTATATACTAGCAAATCGGTGAAATTTTACTAGATGACTCGATGTCAACAGTTACTGCAGAGGTTGACTCAGTTATTTATTTAAATGTCTACGTCATATTAACGAACATTTACTAACAAGATTGTTGTATATATTGAACTTTTTTTTATCGTACAAAGATCTATGCGTTTTAAAAGTTTCAAGCAGGACTTGAAAAGCTCTAAGATTTATTATGCTGCAATAAAATTTTAATAATCATGCTAATACCTATTATAAATGCGAAAATGTCATTGGTTTGTTTGTTCCTCTTTCACGCAGCAACAGAGCAACGGATCGACCTGATTTTTTGCAAAGGTATAGTTGAAGGGCTGGGGAGGATTTTTCATCATCATCACCATTTTTCATCACTACGCGAGTGAAACTGCGGGGCGCAGCTAGTTAATTATAACTTCAATATTTTGTTCAACAGAATTTTAACAACTTGAACGATAACTTAATTATTTTGTTTCGATTCGCAGTATCGACCGCACTGTGACCACACCCGAACCGCATACACTTGGGAATCGTAATTAAAACGTCAGATATGGCGCATCGGCTAGCGGAGAGCGTACCGAGGGTAGTGTATTAGAAGTGAAGACTACACACATGCTCTATTGCGCAGGAAAGCTTCACTAAAACAGAAGAACAAAATGCGCAAATTATTTTTTATGCCATAGGTGGCAAACAAGCAGACGGGCCGCATGATGGTAAGCAGTCACCATCGCCTCATCATCATCATCATAATCAGCCTTTTAACAGTCCACTGCTGGACTTTTAGCCTACCCTCGAAAGGGTGATTGGGCCATGTCCACCACGCTGGCCCAGTGCGGGTTGGTGGATTCACATACGCCATTGAATTTCTTCTCCGTACGTATGCAGGTTTCCTCACGATGTTTTTCCTTCACCGAAAAGCCAGTGGTATGAAAATCCGTACATAAACTCCAAAGAGCTCATTGGTACGGCCCCGGGGTTTGAACCCGCGACCTCACGCTTTCAAGTCTAGCGATCTCCCAAATGGGCTTACCACGGCCACCATCGCCTATGGATTGGTAATTGTATCACCAGAGTCATCACAAATACGTTGCCGACCCAATATAATTACGCTTTGCAGTTTACCCGTGGTTTTTCCATATAATTTCAGAAACTTCTAGCCAGCATATCTAAAAAATATAACGTCTGAGCTGTCAGTACCTAATAAAGCAAAACAGAGGGAGAGAGTTGCGTGAGATTGCAGTTTTCGTTGAGCATTAACGAATGCAAAATCTTAATATATATAAATCTCGTGTCACAATGTTTGTCCTCAATGGACTCCTAAACCACTTAACCGATTATAATAAAATTCGCACACCATGTGCAGTTCGATCCAACTTGAGATATAGGATAGTTTAAATAATTATATAACTAGCGACCCGCCCCGGCTTCGCACGTAAATTACACCCGTGCGAAGCCGGGCGGGCGGGTCGCTAGTACGAATATATAATTTTATCATCATTTATTAAGGGCATGTTAATTGAATTATGGATCATATAGAAGCAATCTCAAAATAATATTTATGTCAGTAATTCCACCACTAAATTTATCCAGAGACGCGTCATTGTATTCGTACCAACAACATTTCTCCTTTCAACTTTTAGTTTGTCATCAATACATCATCATCATCATCATCATCAGCCAGAAGACGTCCACTGCTGAACATAGGCCTCCCCCTTTAACCTCCACACTGAACAAAACATCACTGATCAATACATATATTTAATTAATTACAGTAGGTAGGTACTAATATTATCGCATCTTTCTAGATGTGTACGATACGTCTAATAGGCAAAACCTAATCAAAAATAACTACTTTAACACCTATAGTGCATGCGTTTTTTTAATGTGGGTAGTTAGTTTTACTCGAGTTTTGTGGCTATAAATTATATGTATCTACTGCACTCTTTCGCGCACGATAGACCGCGTGTGCAGAAACTTCACGCGACGTCCGCGCACGACACTTGTCTACATCTAGAATACTGATGGGTCATCAGTGATGACACACGATACGTCCGTATAAGTGATATCACTATCACCTCAAAGCCATGCCGCATGCATTCGCCGACAAACAAGCCAAGTGTCAATTGTATGGGGATAGGTACGGAGGCGACATGTAAATTGCTTTATTCGCGAAATTCAACCACTTGCATTAGAATAACTTGTGTTCCGCTCACGTATAAAAATCGCATTCGTAATTTTCGTAACTATTATTTAAACTATGATGTAGTTACGTAATAGACAGTTTTAAAACACTGTTAAATCATTAAGGGTTGTTACCCGCGACTTTCTAGTTTTTCCTCATTACTGGAGGAGAGTATCCCCGTTTATTCCATTCTGTCCGACTAGTAGTTCGATGATCGAACTGTTTGGACAAAAATATTCCAATCTGTTAGTCTGGCCAGTCGAACAATTTGGACACGCAAATTTTGTTCCAAATAGTACTACTGGCAGTAAAGTACAGTGAAAACAAAAATGTTATACTTATTTTCCCGTATATTAATTAGTATGTCCAGAATGTTTTCGAATATTAATGTTGAAAAACCTTTGTCGTGTAGTTTGTATTAATAATTTTCCAAATATATTAAATTTTAAAATTCATGATATGATTTAATAGTGATACAGTATTCAATTTCAAATAGGTATGTATCATGTATGTAGTAGTTATAAATAAATAGTTTATGTAAAATAATAAGAAAAGATTAAAGATGGCAAATTAATAGCACGAAATAATTCTCCAAGGAAAAGACATCAACGCGCGCAAAAATATAAATACTACGTAAATAAGATAATTACGTGTTTTGAACATAGATTGAGAATTAAATATTTTATTCTCATAGTTTCCCATAGACTGGCCATCTAATCATCATCATAATCAGCCTTAGTCCACTGCTGGACATATACCTCTCCCACGACACTTCAGCACGATCTTGTGCTTTTCGCTTAGCGTTCATTAATTACGTGAGGTGATTTAGGCGATTTTTTTACTCCCATCTTGGTGAGATCACGTGAGATTTGGCTCGACCCCCTTCCCCACTCCTCACGTGAGATTGTTTTAGTGTAAATACGGTTGTGTAGGATTTAGATATATTTTAGTGAAGAAACATGTTTTACTTCATTTAACCCAGCTTTCCTAAATTTTTCACTGTTTCTTGCGGAAAAAAATTACTTGATATTTATTGAGACCCCCCTCACCCCCACGTGAGATTCGGCTCCATCCCTCCACCCCAAACACCTGAGAGTCACACCTGCCAGAGTGGGCACGAAGAATCGACACCGCTTTATGGTTGATATTCCGAGAACCGTACGAAGCGCTTTGATTCCACATTTATTGTGCGAACTGCTAGTCTGTGGAATGCGCTGCCTGAATGGGTGTTCCCTGATAGTTACAATCTGGGTGTCTTTAAGTCGAGAGTGAATAGGTTTCTTCTAGGCAAGCGTGCTCCATCGTAGGCCGCATCATCGCTTAACATCAGGCGAGTTGGAGGCCAAGAGCAATATTTTATAATAAATAAAAAAACTCACGTAATCTATGGATGCCCCCTTACAGCCATTATCAGCTGTCTTTACGTATACATAATTATTAACATTCCGTCGAATCTCAGGACGTTCTACGTTACCCTACAGATTCGTGGTGTCCACTATAGAACACGTCTACTCCAACGGCTATCGGTTCTGCGACAGATATGACCACTGAACAGGGCCCCGATTCTACTAAAGAAATTGTTTTTGTAATTGTAATTGTTTCAATTTTATTTTTTAAATCATCATCATCTTCATTATTTCAGCCATAGGACGTCCACTGCTGGACATAGGCCTCCCCCATCGATCTCCAAAAGGGCCGGTTGGAAGCGGCCTGCATCCATCGTTTCCCTGCGGTCTCTTTTAGGTCGTCTGTCCATCTTGTGGGTGGACGTCCTTCGCTGCGCTTACCGGTCCGTGGTCTCCATTCCAGAACCTTTCGGCCCCATCGGCCATCTGTTTTTTCGGCCATTTTTTAATTGCCTCAAAATTGAGTTTTAATTTTTTATACTAAGTTATAATAATAGGTGGTGGTATTTTTCTAGTATAAAAAAATATTATCTCAGTTTTGAAAAAAAGTATACTAAAAAAATACCATCATCTAATATTATACCTTAGTATAAAAAAAATTACAATTTTGGGGCAATTATAAAAAAAAATTAACTACAACAATTAAAATTTAAAAACAATTTCTTTAGTAGAAGGGCCCTGCACTGCCACTACAGCTTGCTAATACGCTAAGCTGTATCGGTGTCCAATGTTCTTTATAAATATCAATAACTAATCCATTAGTACACTGTATCCACACTCTCAGTGCCTGTTATTTAATAGCCAATCTACTGTTCCCAGCAGTGGGCTAATTTCCCAGCGATTCGCCGCCATCACCACGCGGCCAAAAAGCGCATTTGCGTGGATCTGGCGCAATTACCGCGCGAGTCCCGGGGTCGCAGACACAATTAAATGAATTCACCGTCCCGGGGCAAAAACGGGATGAGCTGGAACGTGCAGGGTGACCTTGGGTTCCTTGGTCAATGGATATAATAATGTACTGCAGTTTGACCAAAAGCCATAAATATAACATTCATATATTTATGAACAACTTTTACTATGGTAACAACAATAAAATCGCGAAAAAAATATCAGCTTCACAATACCTACATTTCGTTGACTGTATATTTTTTTATAGAATAGCTGTTTTTTTTTCGCTATAATTATCATTATCAGTGTCGGTCCGACATAAAAAGGTGTTCATAAGGATGAGTACGATGATATCTCCGAATTATTATTTTCGTTCCAGTTTTTCGTTCGTTTCTAACCCTGTGGTTCCCAATTAGTGGTACGCGAAGTGGCATTGCATTTTTTCTGGGATAAAAAGTATCCTACTACAGCTATGAAAACAATGAAAACATCTGTTGCTGCGTGAAATAGAAACAAACAAATACTCTTTCGCTTTTATAATATTCGATTTTCAGTTGATAAGTGTTCGCAAAAATCTAAAAGTCAATGACGCATGGTCACCCTATCAGTCGGTATAATTTGAGCGGAATGCCGGCTGGCGAAGCGTCTCTCCGCAAAAACTATGACGAACGTGCAAAAACATTACTGGACGAAAGTTTGACCAAACAAGCAATAAAACTATAATTCGAAGCTACAAATTCGCTTGATATGTGGAAATTACACAAAATTGTTATTATCACCGATAAAATGCTTCGGAAATTTTGAGCAAAGTTTGAATCAGAAAAAACTGAAGTTTCGTTGTTTCATGCCCTTCCTACGGCTCAGATATACAATTATAAAAAAGGCCATACGCGCGGCTATATCACTCGCACTACGTTTTAAAAGAAAAAAATCACTAAGCGAGAATTAAAAAAAAAACCTATTGGGTAAGTAATACATGGTAATACATATGTTTAGAATAACATTTCAAATAGTTTAAATCATTTTTCGTGTTGATATTTTATAAGATGGCGGAAATAAAAAATAAAATTTGAACGCTGAACAGATTTTCTTGATTCATACTCACTCTTGATCAAGTCACCTTGTAATAAAATAAACTAAATCAATGGCCATTTGGGAGCTACGATGCCACAGAAAGACACACAGATACAGACGTTAAGCTTATAACACCCCTATGTTTTCGTCGAAGGTTTAAAAAAGTGCTGGCTGAGTCAAGCCCTTAAGACACAAGTTCATTAGTAACCAATCTATAAATTTTTCGTGATTTAAGAGAGACATTATAGCTAACAATCGTATTTATAAATTGGAGAAGTAACAAAAGATAACGTTTATTTTCACTACGCAATAGCCAACCAAAGCTTCCTCGTCGTCTAATCCCAAGAGTTGGTTTTTAGTTGCATAGTACAACACATTTTTTTCTGGCTGCAAGGGTGTTGTCCGTCGGCGCCTACCTCCTTGATGTATGGAACGCGGTAGGTGTTGTACTGCCTCCCACTGTGAACGGTGAGACCCGGCTGAGATGGCACAGGGAAGGTGTGGAGTCTACTGTGGTGTTTTTTTTGTCTAATTTTTTGTATGTATACCATTAAATCCGCAGACTGCAGAGAAATTCAGCATTATCACACTGGACTTTTAGTCGCACTGGACACTACAGCGACAACTGCATATGTAGTATTATCTTTTCTCTTATTGTTTTTTCTGTATTTTATGACGCTGATGTTTTAGTGTTCTGTGTAGCAAAAAAAAAGTTTTATTTCCTTCTTGTACTAAAGAGTTTCTTTTAGTGTCTATAGCCGCATGTCAGAGATTTTATGGGCTTTTTGTGTATGATATCGTAGAAATTAAATTCTATCAAGATACTGCACACTTTTTAAACAATGGCATATTATGAACAAAATGAATTGCCTGAAAATATATGAAATGTGAATGCTCTTTGTTGTATGAAACGTGGTAGAATACAGTTTTGTATTGCTCTGTACTGACGCAGCGAAGCGGCCGACAATAAATTAGCAAAAAAATTGTTTTTTAACAGTCGATGGCGGTTCTTTTGCTTTCGTAATTATAGGTATACTGGTGAAATGTCATTCCTGTAGATTACATTAGCATTAAAGTATTTTTTTTAAAATAAATAATAGGCTTGCGCTTGACCGCCAACTCGCCTGATGTTAAGCGATGATGCGGTCTACGGTGGAGCACGCTTGCCTAGAAGAAACCGATTCACTCGTGATTTGAAGACACCCAGATTGTATCTATCGGGGAACACCCATTCAGGCAGCGCATTCCACAGGCTAGCAGTTCGCACAATAAAAGTGGAATCAAAGCGCTTCGTTCGGGTTTTCGGAATACCAACCATAAAGCGGTGTCGATTTTTAAAGTAAGTTAAAGTTTAAAAGTGCTACTCCATGCCATTCTGTCCACGTCTTCAGCTTCCGAACATGTTCTATTTTGTGATTCAAGTGTCGTCAGTCGGCGCCCCACGAGCGTGTCGCGGCCGCGTGACGACGTGTCGACGTGTCACACCACACCCTACATTATTCATGGCTCTTGTTTACAAATATCAAGCAACAGTTAGCCCTGGTAGTGACTGAGTGGTTGGAGCGTTCGACTTGTCCGCAGCAGCCATGGGCTCAAATCCAATCAATGAACTCGAGAATTACTCTCGTAAGATTAAGCCGGTTACTCCGACTACAGTTTCAACCGCATTAGGCGGTCTTTTTCAAGGTGAATGCACGCGCACGGCTGCGTCTCACATTACGTGAGTAATTCCCGTGTAATATAAATAAGATGTGTGAAAACCTTGTACGAATTTATGACAATCATGTCATGGTAATAGGGTACTTTCTAGTGCTCGTAAAAAAAGCAAGCAAGCACCAAGCCTTCGCCAAGCACCTCAGTTTGTTCCAGTAGCCTCAGTTGAGAGCCAGTTCCCATTCCAGGCTAGGTCAAATGATCGTCGATCCCATATCGTGGTCAAGCGCCTAGACTGTCGAGTATTATAAAACCCCGTTATTAAAATAAGAATAGGATCGGTCTAGCGCCATTTTGTGACGTCAAGATGGTAATCTTCAGAAATCTTGGTACAATTAGCAAAAAAAGAAAAAAAAACGTTTATTTTATGATAAATGTCAAATTATTTTCTGTATTTTTTTTTATCTTTGCAAAATGCTTATTGCCTATTCTTATTTTAATCGCATTGTACATAATTATACGGCACTGAAACGTGGTCTGTCACTATGGGCCTCATAAGCAAGCTTAAAGACGCACAACGAGCTATGGAGAGGGCTATTCTTGGGGTTTCTCTACGAGATCAGGAGAAATGAGGAGATCCGTAGACGAACGAAAGTCAACCGACATAGCCCACCGGATTAGCAAGATGAAATGGCAGTGGGCAGGGCACATATCACGCAGAACAGATGGCCGATGGGGCCGAAAGGTTCTGGAATGGAGACCACGGACTAGTAAGCGCAGCGTAGGACGTCCACCCACAAGATGGACAGACGACCTAAAAGAGACCGCAGGGAAACGCTGGATGCAGGCCGCTTCCAACCGGCCTTTTTGGAGATCGATGGGGGAAGCCTATGTCCAGCAGTGGACGTCCTATGGCTAAAATGATGATCAATGATGACATAATTATATCCATTATATACCGTATCTAATGAGATCTCGGTGGCCAGCATCGTGAAGTGTTGCGCAGAATTTCGAATTCGAGTCTGTTGGTGTCTGGGTGAGATTTGGTAAAAGAGGTACGCACTTTCAAAGTTGATTGAATCAGGCGTCACTTTGCAAAATTCATCTTCAAAACTATTTATTAGACGATATTCCAGTTAGCCTGTTGGTCCAGTTGGTCCAGTTGGTAGTGAACCTACCTTCTGAGCTTGGGAGCGCGGGTTCGATTCCCACCTAGGACATACATTTATATGATGAACATTTGTTTTGTTCTATATCTGGTTGTTAATATCTATTTAAGTATGTATTTAAAAACTATAATATATGTACGTACATCAGTCTCTGGCAGCCATATCACAACCTTTGCTAAGTTTGGGGTCAGGTGCCCGTGTGTGCAAAAATGTCCCGAATATTATTTCAGCTTCAACATCGTATCAAGTACAATAAGTACTTGCTATGATGGGTACTAATTCTCTGAGGGACCTTGGCTCGTACTAACTATTACTTTGTCTGTGTAGTGTTATTGTGATGCTAAAGAAGCCACTCTTCGGCACAAAAGCCTTTGAGAAGCTGTCACTGTAGAGTGCGAGATTCGTCGCGGTGGTAAAACTGTTTTCAAACGCGGTCCGTCGTTAAACGACTCGTAAGTCTGCGCTACAGTCCGGGACAAACTTTATTATCGTCGTGTTAGTGAAGTGAAAAAAGAAAAAAAATTGAAAATGCTTGATTTTAGCGATTCATATTAGAAGTAAGATACTAATTATTTTGAACAATACTTTTTCGAATTTAAAGCTTACTTTTCTTACAATGGTTATTGCAAGTAAATTCAAAAGATAAAATTCAATATTATTTTATTTCAGGTTTCAAACCCCATAATTATGAACGAATTGTTAACATAACATTCAATGAACGAATGGAAATAGTAAAATTAATAGGACCTAAGAAAAAATGGCCTTTGGGAGTCAGGAGGCGTGGCGGCGGCATTGTGCCTTAGTTAACTGTGATTTTTGGCACTGTAGGGGACGTACCGTACCCATACTACGAAACCCGTTTTTTTATTTTACGCGTCTACCTCCCTCGGGAGGTTACACCTGTAGTATATGCCAAGACCCGCCTCTTGTTTATAAGTAGTAATTCATAAATATGGTTTAAAATATTTTTTCGCAAACTGAAAGTTAATTAAGTTGGCTTATATTTGTCTTTACCAATATGGCGCTTGCCACGTGACGCCAAGAAGGCGTACATACCTAAAATTAAAAGTGAAAAAAATATTATCAAAATGAAAAAACTTATGTTACGTAAAGGATTACTATTGACTACGTGACGAAAACCTAAGCCTCCCAAATTGGTCACGTAATAAGGGTACGTTCCTTTAGCCAGCTTCGTCCGACTTTAGTCTCACGGCTAGGGTATAAAATATTCTGTCGTATAATGTTGTTGTCGACTTTATCCGTGTGTCTCTTACAACTCACGTCTATTTGCTACTGCGAGCGACGCATCGTCATCACGACAATTTTTCTAGCAACATACATACAGAGCGAGCATGAAGTTTGTCCCGGACTGTAAGACGAGGCGCGGACGTGTCGAGAAATATCCGCGTGTTAATGAAGAATGGTATTTTAGTTTTATTATCTTGTGAGAATAACATTCATCACACTTGGATGGGAAATAGAGTTTGTAATTATTGCCGCTTCAATCATTTTTTTCTGTTTAACTCGCACAAAAACAGACATCAAAACAATTTAAAATTCTCTTCTGTAAGTAGTCAATAAATTCATTTTATTCAATCCAGACTACACATTTTTACATCAAATATGCAATTGAGCCATACGTCTTATCATAAATATACTGTTCAGACCACAGGGTAAATTGCCTAAATGTTCTTCTCAGTGGGGCATTTCGGACTACCTACGGTATAAATTGCAGTATTTTTTATTGGGTCAATTCGGACCTCGGTTTTAGCTAGCCCAATTTTTTTCGACGGGTTGAAGCTCGGAACCTAAAAATGTTGAAGATAAATATGATCAAACAATACTTAGTACAATTGTACCTAATAGGCGTCAATTCGGCAGAGCAGCACAAGTGACGCAAATATGCTAACCTCGGCAGTGGTTACATATTTGAGGCGTTTGGGGTCGAGACATTGGGCCATTGAGGACCTCCGGAGCTCACCTCATTTTCAAAAATCTTTCAGAGCGCCTGGTTAATGCGACGCGTGACCAAAATGCTGGCGTGTTTCTGGCTCAACGCATAAGCATTGCCATTCAACGTGGTAATGCCACAAGCATGCTGGGTACGCTGCCAACTGGTAGTGGGCTTGAGCATTTGGATTGTCTTTAGACCTTCAACGGTCTATGGGCAGTCTAACTGTATTTGTAGTGTTAGTTTTAGCTTGTATTTTGTTTAGTTAATAAAGGCACTTGCCCTTAGTACAAAAAGTAAAGTAAACCCTGTACCTACTGTACAGTGGCGACAGTCCAAGAATAGACAGGTAATAAAAAAGTCACCCTCTAAAATAAAAACTAAAGCTTCAATCTCAATTTGGAACCCTTTTAACACTCTTCCGCTATTAAACTGTAAACCAAACACAAAAAACGTAAAAAATTACGAATTATAGCTAATTTAGTCTCTATTACATACTATTTAAGTTCTCTTTCTCCACAGTTAAAACATCAAAGTTTAAGTTTATTTCCAGCAAAATTGATATTTCGCTTAATGTAAAGGATTAAAGTCGAAGATCGTGTAATTTTGAAGACGATAATAAACTTTTAACATGACAACATGAAATTAAGAGTATAAAACAACATGTGGGAGACAATGGGCGGCGAGCACAAAGGCAGCGGCGGCTTTGATGTCGGTTCAGACGGTTAATTTTACACCGCTCCGGTGCCCACACCCAGGGTGGGTTGTGCAACTCATGCTACTGACCTGGGTGTGACTGGACAGCTATCGCTTTATCTTTTACTGTTGCAAACAACGAAATCGACGGTTGCAAACTTTAGGACGAATTCAGCTATTAGTGTGGTGATAAATGTAGGTACTTGGATTTATTACGATTGACCAATTTGTCCTGACATTTAATTGTTATTAATAAATACTATGAAATAAACACCACGTTATAATAAATGAATTATACGAATACAATCAAATTTAAAACATATTAATAAGCCGAAAGAGAAGAGCTGATTATAATTGCAATTCAACGCTACAATGCAGTCACCCCTCGATAAAGTACATAGTATAGTAATAGATCGTTGCAGCATAGACAAAAGTACCTAAAAACTTTTGTCTATGGTTGTAGCACGGAACACTATTAAGGTGGTTCGATTCACCTATGGCGGGAAATTAAAATTTTAAACAGTTTTTTGGTCTTAGTAGCCAGGCCAGGTAATTATTTTTAAATAACACAATGTTTGCGCAAAATGTTGGCTGTTATTTACATTATAATGTACAATTATTTAACAGTAACGCACCATATTACTTACATTTGTGAATAAACCGTTTGAAACAGCAAAAAATTGTTTATTCACAAATGTAAGTAATAATGGGCATTAGAGATATATAGCTTTACATGATTTTGTAAAGAATAATAATCAATTTGCGCAAACATCATGGTTGTTTACAATAATTACCCGGCCTAGCTACAAGGACAAGAAAACTGTTTGAAATTTGAATTTCCCGCCATTTGTGCAACGAACCACCTTAACTCCTAGCGGAGGTCACCATTCTTTGACGATGAATATATGTACATAATCAATGTCACCATTTTGGGAACGATATTAGATTAGGTTACGTTGGTTTTATAGATTGGTTCTGATTAGTTTATATTACATCATCATCATTATTAGCCTATCATGTTCCCACTGCTGGGACACACGCCTTCTCGCAGAGGATGGGCCGTAACCCACCATGCTGGTCCACTGCATGTTGGTGATTGCGTTTTAGAATTGTTAAGATTCTAGGACATACCAGTTTCCTCTTGGTTTCCTCGCGCTGTTTTCTGTCACCATTTTACACGATTACATTTAATTGTGTCTTTTTTTTTTAGTTCAATGTTCCAGAATAAATAAACACCACGTTTGTGTTACTTCAACTTTTCTTTTGGCTACTGTCATGAGTGGTTCGAGTTATTTATAATTGCTAAAATATACATGTGACTATTGATTAATTTGATTCCAACAGCATCCTGCTAATTTACATATAATTATGTAGCAAGTTTTTTTCCCCAGCAAATATTTTTTATTGGTATAAAAAAGGATAAAAGTATCCTACTCGTATGTTTACAATTCCCAACCAAGGATTTTATATATACCCTATTGTTCCCAACCAATACAAACGTGGGGTTCGGTTTTGAACGTCACTTTTATTGTCTGTGATCTGTCAGTTCTGACAAGACGATTTCGCGCGCTTAGGGTGGATTGCAAGAAAAAGTTTTTATTCTCATTGAAGTTCTTGTGTTATAACTGAAATACTTGCTGTTATTTCCCTTCCCCACATCAACACACACGGAAGGACCTAGAGATGCGTTACGTTAGAGAAGTATACGTATACGTTTTTGCCAAATTACATCAAGATTGGTTCGAACTGTTTATTCGTGAAAATATAACAACTAAGCCAGCAGAAGAACATACTTTTGCTATGTTTTAAATGTTTATCGGGACTTATCACGTATAATTCAATTTAATACTTTTGCTATTCAATAATTACGATCATGTACCACCTTCTACATTCGTATGAACTGCACTCAGGATAGCGTGTCGTAACATGGCGTAGCGTGGTGTAGTTTTGGCGCTGCCATTACCCCCCCCCTGCCTTCATTCCCAGCCCGCGGCGATGCATGGAAAATGCAATAATAATTGACTACTTTCAGACCACGGTACATCCCATCATAATTTCACTAGCGAATCTGGCATTGTATTTCTGTGGAGACCCCAATTCATTCGCTCGTCAGCAACAAAGTTTGCAGAGTAGTGAAATAAAGTTAGAGTTGTTGAGTCCAGTTGTTTTGAGTCGAGTCGATCAACTTACTATATTTATTTTTTATTGAGAAAAAGGATTTTTTGTTACAGGAAAAACCAGACAGTCTATTGCAGGGAAAGATATGATGTAGATATATTAAAGCTTAGTCTAAAAGTTTGCTCAAAAAGAATTGTATGTACCTGGAAGCGTAAGTATTTGCAGTATGCAAAGAGAACGTACCCATACTACGTGAGCCGATCAGGCCGGTCTTCAAAATACCACGCTTGATCACAAGGGCACAGGGGGTCTAGGTTTCCGTCACAAAATATTAAACCTTCCAAATATCAAACCTTAAAAAAACAAACAAAGTAGTGATGTAATTTGCCTTAGTTCATTAAAAATATGATTATCAGAAGGTGTCGTCTATTTTACTGTTCATAATTCACTTAATTTTAATGAATCAGTTTTGATGTAAGTTTTTTATTCTATTACTAGCAACTTCGTTTGCGTGTGAACTTTAAAATAACCCGAGGCAGAAAGAGTCGCCAGAAATTGTAGTTAATAATTACAAGGTTGGTAATGTATCACACAAATCATCACATGGATCAGATCCAGGGTATTTCCTAGATAGACTTTCAGAGAAATGTTTCTTTCAGAATTCAGCTATAATAATTGATAATAATACATGTCAAAGATATGAAAAGAATTACAATGAACTTTGCCTAAACATTTGGAACAGAGTTTGTTCATAGAAAAGACATCAACGCGCCGCTTCAACACACTAAATTGAAAAAAAAATGCCATATGCATCCGCTTATAGTTTTTATGGATAATTGTTATTGTTTTATGCACATGATCGTGTATATATAAAACAATACAAAGGGTTTGATAAATTTACAGGGTAAATATATTTTAAAAAGGGCAATTTTTTTTTTATTAAAAAAAAGTGTCAAAATTGGTCCAGCTGTTTTGGACCCTAAAGGGAACATATATAAACACATCGATTTTTATACATATAGGTATATAAATTATACAAAAAAACTGTTCGATTGCCTATAGACCATTTAGTTTAGAGACGATTCAAATACTCCGCCACCAAGAGGCAGCGTACCCAGCATGCTGGCGGCGTTACTTTTACTTTTACGAATATTGGTAGTACAAGTAAAAAAACATTATAAAAACCCTAGCAATAATAAAAAAACAAAACTGTAGCTACACAAAAACACAATAAGTAACTTTTTATAGGCAATTCGTTTACTATTACCCTTAAGCCTTTCTTTAGATCCCTTTGTTTAAATTTTACAACGTTCCAAGGTACAAAGGGTGTAGTTATTTCGAAAACGGTAAATTTATCTTTGTTCGAGTTTCGAGACCTATATTTATTCCATTCATTTAATTTACTTAACAATAATAATTGCGTAGATCATTGTGGCAGTCAATGGGTAAATAGAACGGAAATGAGAAAGAAAATCTGTTACCAGGCATTATGAGTGAACCTTGACACATTCTTATTTAGATCAACGCGTCGAACTCCGCATCACAGTGGCTAACTGATTTCGAATGACGTTTCGTTTATATGGGTGCAACTGGCTACAATAAATTTCTTACAAAAATGCAATGACAGCAGTCAGCAGTTATAATTAAAACAAAAAAAAATCTTTTTTGTGATCCACATATTTTTTGAATGAACACAAAACAGTTCACACAAAATTTCTACCTAAAAAAAAACGATTGCTTTTTTTAGGTAGAAATGAGATTAGTAATGCAATTTCATAATTATGCAATGGTTTGGAAATATGTTTCGCTTTTTTTAGTTTACTTTCTTTTACACTAACTAGCTATGTAACTAAATAAATTTTGGTAATTACTTACTTCTAATTGCCGTATCGATATGAAACTTTGCAGTTAGGTATATGAAATCCGGCATGGTGGATTAGGGCCCATCTTTTCTCTGAGAGAAAGCCTGTGCCTAGGGATACCAGATGGAAAAATATTCCGGGGCAAAGCCCGGACGCTTAAAGAAATTTCCGGACATTTTCTTCAAAGTTCTTATTTCGCAGCATAATAAATCACCATCATTCAGCGGCCATTTCCATTGCATTTTCAGTATTCCCGAGTTTTGGGATTCCTCCCGGATTCCGGAAAAAATCATGAATTTCCAGCCTGACATATCAGGAAAATTGGCAAGGGGCTTAGGGATCGCAGTATACGTTCACCGTGTACTAATAAAACGTCGCTGCCCATCCTCCGGTGGTCCGGTGGTGGCAGTTGGACATACCCGGTTCCATTCTCCCGAAGAGAACTAGCCCTCACAAACTCAGGGTTTACTGTGGGAGTTAGTGCCTCACATGAGTTATTTTATTGTATTGTATTATATTAACTATTATTGTATTACATTATAGTAATTTTATTGTATTAACTTTATCTTAAACTTATAAACTATAATTATCATGCATGAATTCAAATTTTTATAAACTATTGTAAAATTGTAATATTATATAATAAGATGGCATAAGTTGCATATTATGGTAACCAAATAAATGAATTTATTATTATTATTATCTTATTCCCACATTAATACCTATGATTGAAAACTTAAAATCAATCCTCCATCGACAGTATAAACTCAATAAAACGTAGAGGCAAATTAGTAACAGTATGTGATTCACATGTTATCTTCATAAAACTTGCATACGGCTTTTTATGGCTGCCTGCGGGCGGCGCATCAAAGCGGTTTTAATGGACGCTATCTGAAGCTCCTCTCAATTGTTGAGAAGACAATCTTGCAGAAACACAACTCCATGAGCGTAAATTACGATTACAAAATATATTTTATAGTACTGCATTGAGTTTGACCAACATATCCCACCGGATTAGCAAGTTGAAGTGGCAGTGGGCAGGGCATATATCACGCAGAACAGATGGCTGATGGGGCCGAAAGGTTCTGGAATGGAGACCACGGACCGCGCGGTAAGCGCAGCGTAAGACGTCCAATATGGACAGACGACCTAAAAGAGACCGCATGGAAATGGTGGATGCAGGCCGCTTCCAACCGGCTCTTTTGGAGATCGATGGGGAGGCCTATGTCCAGCAGTGGACGTCCTATGACTGAAATGATCAAGAAAAAATCAATTTCCTATTTATACACTTTTAAGAATTGTATCTCTGGACATTTATTATCCAATGTGTCAATTAAATCCCTCTCCCCGTCGCCCGCAGCTGCGCCCGCGCCGAGACGTGCGTGACAAATTGTTGACTTCGGCAGACCGCTCTTAACGATAGCTTAATTACACGTAATTGTACCATGAGCCTTTAGAACCGATCTAACTATACGTCGAGCTTCTCGAATTATTCTACTACGAGTAATAGTGTTTGTGTACCGCCAGAGAAGCAGTGTAATACGCTGCATATCGTTAAAGATATAGGAAGAAGAATAATGGTACAAAATCATGGCAATACTATAAAGTACTAGCAAACCCGGCGAACTCCGTTTCACCACCAGATGACTTCTATAAACCTCACGGAGCCCGAGACCTTTCCAACGAATGCAAAACCGTGGAAATCGGTTCGTGTGTTCTGGAGTTATAGCGTCAGGAAGGAAAACCCGACTTATTTTTATATAGTAGATTGCCATGATTATGCGAAATAAAACGTGAAAGTGTGCTTCTTTGTTCCTTTTCACGCTTGGCGTGTTGGAGTCCATTGAGAAACGTGCCTAAAAGCTCATAAGCAACGAATTCATAGTTCAGATTAAACTTCTTAGTCTTGAGCATCGGCGCAAAGTTGCTAGTCTATCGGTTTTTTGTCGGATACATTTCGGAGAGTGTGCATGGGATATGCGAGATCTGATTCCCTCATGCCTACTTTTCTATCGGACGCCAGGGCGGGCACAAAAAGGCGATACCGTTTCATGTCAGCAACTGATTTGTATCCGACGTGAATTTTGCATATAGATTGAAGAGCCGGAGAGTAACACAGGGTAATTTTTATCCCAGAAAAATGAACGGTTCCTGAGGAAAAATCTACGTGAGTGAACGCAGGCAGGTGTCCGCGAGTGACAGCTACTTTTTAATAAAGACTTTTCAACGTGAGGAGTTCGTCTATTATCTACAGATAGAAAATCCCGATAACAACGTGGAACTTTTTCATCGCACTGATTGAATTATTTATAACTACTTGTAGGTACTTGAGTCTTCCCGTGAACATGGTGCATGTAACTGCGCCGAAATATCGGGAGCTCATTCCACAACCTTACCACGGTAAATATCCCGTTAATAATCATATAACTTTAGTGAACAACCGTGATAGTTTAAAACAGTGTTTTACTTGTAGGCATTTTTCAATTAAGTATATCTGTGGCTTAAGGCCACTAAATCCAAAGAACCTTTTATCCGACTGCGCAGAAGAAGATGCACAGATAATGTTTTTGCTCAACTATAGGCATGTATTTTATAAATCTTCTTGTCTTACAAACGACAAGGAAGCGATTATAATTTCAGTTCGGGCAGAAAGCTTCGAGAATCGAGTCCTAAGCTCTATAGGGCCAAAGGAACTAAACACCAGAGCTCAAGCTAAACTGGTCAGTTATACGAAAGAGAATGCACGTAGTGAGGAATCTCTTCAGAGAAGTTTTTGTTTCGCTTTAAATTATATTTAAAAGGAGCCTTAATGAATCGCGGCCTGTTTTTGTTCGATGCGTATGCGCAGCGCAGCGGTGGTAATGTGGTAACTATCCAGTAATCGTTGATGTTTACCGAACTATGACTTTATCTGGTATCTGGTACAGAACAGTGACTTCAGGTAACAATAAATCTAGAAGTAGTTTTTTTTTTCATTTAACGGACTGTTGAGCTGGGTATTTAAAGATCGCATGAGATTACAATATCAAACTTTGCAGAGTGCTTTCAGTTTTAAAAATTGCAGCTGTTTGTATTATTTTATCTAATCTTTCTACTTAGATATTAACCAACTGCATCTACCGGTTTTACACGCATTTTTCCTTTCAGATAAAAATATCTCATAATGTGCATCACTTCTTGGCTTTTGATCAGGATCGGAGTTGCCCAAGATAAGATAAAGCTGATGTAACAGTGATAACTAGTTCGGAGCCAATGGGTTCGAATTTACTTTGTATACAACATTCTTATGACAAATAAATTTATTTTATACTAGCTGACGCGACAGACGTTGTCCTGTCTTAGACAACGCACTACTTTCAAACGGTTTGAGTTACTGTCAAACGCACGAAGTTAAAATCGTCGTGAAGTTTCCTAATTTTTTTTTATTTGTCTTTCCGTAAGAACCTTCTACAAAGTATTAGAAAACTTAAGAAAAAGATGAATGAAATCGGTAAAGTTGTTCTCAAGTTATGGCGTGACCGAGGTAAATAGGGACTAATTCTTATATACATACCTAGATAGATTGAAGATTGTATTTGTATAATAAAATACAAGAGTTACTTTCCCATAACATTAATATAATAAATGCTAAAGTTTGTGAGTGTTTGTTTGTTTTTATATTAACTCCATAATGGCTGAGCGAATTTGAACAGAATTTGGTATAGACCCCCTATACCAAATCTTATCTTATCGTATAATACCATACCCCCAGGGTACCCCATAACAAAGACGCTACTTTTCATTTTCTATTTTGAAATAAATAATTATTTCTGTAGGAGAGCGGGTAAACAATAAATATGCGCTGTTAGATTACAATTTTAGCCTGAGAGAGCTTGGTGCGTGTTTTTGGAATTTTTATCTTCTCGATCACGTTAACCTACGATTTGTATGAAGTAAGAGAAGTGTCATATAAACGGCGCAGGATTGAGTTAGTAAACAACATGGAATAAATGTGAGTCAGGCTCGCGCACTGAGGGTTCCGTACAAAATACAATAATTATGAATTGTAAAAACAGACTTCATAATTAGTAAAATCATATATGGTGGCATTCCGACGATTCGGTGAAAGAAATAAGATAAGGTCGTCCATGTAACCAAATTACCAGTCATAATATGGTAATGAACAGAAATTTGTCAGCGACTCACACTTGGCCATTATTTATTATTTGTTGTTATATTTTAGAGTGTGTACTATAATTGTGTGAAGTTTGACGCTTGTACGTATTATCGTTTTTACATTAGAGCTAAAACAAAAATACGTAAAATAAATAGGTTTGTTGTATGGGGAACCCCATTTTCTTTTCTATTTTTTGTCTTTTTTATTATTTATTAGTTAACTCACTGTGACATTACATATTCTGTGAAAATTTCAACTGGCTATCTATTACGGTTCGAAAGATACAGCCGTTGAAATGTAGGACGGACAGACGTACGTCTGTATGTCTGTCAATTTCAACACACAGACAGACAATTTTGGCTTAGTAATTGGGTCCTATTTATACCCTTTGCGTACGGAACCCTAAAATCTTGCACTAAGCACTCTGATGCGACTGTTTTTAACAAAGAACTGAGAAAGTATTTTACTTCAGTTTCTCAATCCAAAGCCATTACTAAAGATTATTCCAGTTTTCAATCGAGTTCAGTGGTTCTCTGGTTCTCACTACGTAGGTAAGTATCGATACCTCGCCAGTCGGATCTCCGTGGGACGCTAATGGACTCGAGATAAAACCGGTAATTAACGAATCAATTCGATTACCCTGAGAGCTTTGTATCGGCCGTGTAGGCCAGGAGGTGTAATTAACAAAATTAAGGAATTTATTTTCAAGCTCTATCTAGTAATTGATTACTATTTAGATGTGTTAAGAGTTCCTTACCACCACATAAAATATAAAAACTTAATATAAAACAAAATTATCTTTTTTAATTTGGCTTATTTCCCAAACAGATAAAAAGTATTTCAATTATGGCCATTGGCTACATATATTGTTAACTAGCGGTCCGCCCCAGCTTCGCACGGGTATGTATTATAGCCTATGTCACCCAGGGATAGTGTAGCTTCCCATCAGTGAAAGAATTTTTCAAATCGGTTCAGTAGTTTCGGAGCCTATTCAATGCAAACAAACAAACAATCAAATCTTTCCTCTTTATAATAATAGTATAGATAGACTACTAAAGTACAAAGAAGTTGTGAAATGGGATTTAGCCAGACAGCTTTAAAAAAAGTTTGAAGATTAATTTCAAACTGGTACAGAGGATTGTACCCGTCAGAAACGGACTAAAAGATTTTCATGATGATTCATGAATAGATTGCTTATTCAAAATTGTTTATAACTTTAAAAAAAATTAGACAGTAATATAGTACGCATACATAGTTCGTATATACGCTGCCAACTGGTACTGGGCTTGAGCTGAGCATTTGGATTGTCCTTAGACCTTCATTCAACGGTCTATGGGCAGTCCAACTGTTTTTGTAGTGTTAGTTTACTTATATTTTGTTTAGTTAATAAAGGCACATAACACCCCTAAAGTAAGCACCTCTGCAAATAAGTGGTTAAAGTGGTAAAGTGCCATTAAATACCTTATCAGAAGGCAGGTAATAAATTATCACAACACCAAGAATACTGAAGCAACAATTACTATTCTCACACCTGCATACAGACCGTCGCCATTTGTAATGAAAAAATACCGTTCTCCGCGCTACAGAAAGAAAACTCGACAATTTGCTAACAAAAAGCCGTATCTACCTTAATTGTTTATGTAGAAGACCAGACTAATAATTAACTCGTTTTTCTTTTATTTTGTTTCTTTTTACATCGCGACAATGCTTTTACGACACTTAATTGTCGCAATTACACCTCAAGAGTTCCGCTGAACGCATGCTTACTTAATTGCCGATAAATTTATTTTATTCTGCTTTTAATACAGGTTTGTAGGTAATCGTGGTATTGGTAATTACGCAAGCGTGTGACGATTAACGTCAAACAGAACGTACTGCTTAGGATAATGAGATTTTATTATATGTTTAGGCAAAATACAAGCTAAATCAAACTACAAAACAGTTGCACTGCCCATAGACCGTTGAAGGTCTAAAGACAATCAGAATCAGGCAGGGTACCCAGGGTAATGCTGGTGGCATTACAATACTGAATGGCAATGTAATACGACTCGTGAATTTTGTCTTTATGATATTTGGTCTTCGGTTACCATGATATAACAAACTTTTCAAACACGAAAAACTCCTGCTAAATATGGTACTAGAGCTATTTGTAATAAATTTATACCACTCCTTTAGGCATATTACCTCATTTTTCAACTTTTGTTTACTGCAAGTTTCGCTAGTTTATTACTTTACTTTATATTATGTTCCCTAATAATTTTAACACATTTTGGTGCGTATCTCTCCACCTATATAGAATCGTTGGACTCGCACAAACCTTTTTACTGCCAGAGAAGTAAAACTTTAATTCTGAGCTTCGAGATATCTTTAAGTTAATGCTTATTGACATTTTGCCCGTTTTTGGGACAAACCTTCTAGCTCGTCTTTAAAGTCCCGCCTCGATAAAGTCGATGAAATTGCAATTTATTATTGAAATAAATTTATTTCGGATAAAATGTGCGTTTGTTTTGGATTTTTGGGTCCGTAATACTATAATTTGAGCTAAGCTTTACATGATAAATGCATTTGGGTTTGCATTCATGAATACAAAGTAGGTTGTGTATGCTTAGAACAGGCACTGAGCCGGTATATATATACATATATGTCTTAATTAGGATCAAGTATTTTTGATCTGACATTGAAGATAACATCGTGTAAATTAAACGCAGAAAATATGGCTTCAAATCTCATTAAACACGAAAAGTATCCATCCGATAATGGTTATAGCCCGATGATAACATTATTAAAGATATATGAAACGATTGATTCCTATAGAATCGTATATTTATGACTTGGTTTCCGTGGTTTTTTTTTTGAGTGTCTACCCGGCGGGTACATTTAAATTTTAAGGTACATTGTTTTTCTCATAATAATATCTTCTTTTGTCTTAAGAAATGTGGGAAAAGTAAAAGGAATGGTTATAAAAAATAAAAAAAATATTTTATACAAAACTAAAAGTGGGTTCACGACGTAGACTATTTCGTTGCTTTGCTTTTTTGTTTCTGTTTTAAAAAAATATTAAAATATCATGTTATTGCGAAAAATCCTTTTTTCACTATGATTAGACAGTTAAAATTAGGTACTTATGAAATACTTACGCATTTACAAAATCAGTCTTGACATATAGCACCAAATACTTTTTTTTTTCAGGAATAAAGTAGGCTCAAAACTTTCTACTTCTTTGTAAACTTTTACCAAAATCTATTCAGCCAAAAAGCAAGTCAAGTTGCAAAAATTTGCGTTCCTACGATCAGGCAGTCAAAATTAGGTACTTACGAGTATGTACGCATTTATATTATCAGCCTGCGGCCTTATTATAGAAGTTTGATTTAGATCGAGATTGCATGCCGTCCCGTTCGCATCTACTTACTCGCACCACGTGCGTAAGTGAGATGGCACGCGATCACGATCACAATCCGAATCACGATAAGACATCTATAATAAGGCATCTGGCTATGGTGATCGCTGCTGTAGAAATTATAATATGTATTTATCTGGGCACGTTATCAGACTAAATCTCAAGATACCTTACCAAGCATCCTCTTAAAGCAATTAAAGCAATATCAAGAGAGTTGTGCGTCAATGTATCCGATAGAGCTTGGTAGCTGGCTGCGTGTCATGATGCCGACACGAGGACGAGCCTCCGGGACATGGCCTAGAGATGGGATGTATCGACAACAATAAAGAAAAAGAAGCGGAACTTTTTTTTCGGGAGATTTAGGTCGTGTCGTGGAATTCCATAGTAAGCACATAATAGATCAGTGGAAATCGCACACTGTGCGTTTCACACGATCCTTCTTGCCTCATACCTGCAAAATGTGGAATGAGCTACCTTCTACGGTGTTTCCGAGAGGCTACAACATGGGGTTCTTCAAAAGGCGAGTTAATCGAGTTCTTAAGGGTCGGCAACGTATTTGTGATGCCTCGGGTGTTACAAGTATCCATAGGCGACGGTGACTGCTTTCCATCAGGCAGCCCGTCTGCTTGTATGCCACCTATGGCATAAAAAAAAAAAAAAAAAAGTAAGTGTACAAACCGTGGTTTACAGTGGCCGGCAAACAACTTGAGCCAAAGTCGACGTAGTGGGGGTAAGTTTACACATTCGTGTTTAGGCCAATCGCGTGGACGCGTGCCATCGGAATTCCCCAGCGCTTCTCTCTTTCCACCAACGATACCTTAAAATCGTCTATTGCGCACTACAGTCAGTGTTGTGTCGTAGTGACAACTCTGCCATTTAAGAACAAAACTCCCGCTGAATTTTCTCGCCGGACTCGCCTCGCCCGCAGTTTTCAGTCAGCTCGTGACCATGGCCCATGATACCTACTACCCAAAGGGACGGAACGCTTCAAACAGAAAAAACGAGCAGAGCGAGAGGTACCACGTTTAGCCATTTGTCCCTTTCTAGTGTTGACATAATCACTGATACTAATTCCTCATTACTTTTCATACTTTTTTAAATTTTTATACAGAATAGATCTACGTTTGGCCACTAACTTGCCTGATGGTAAGCAACGGTGTGGCCGAGGATGGAACACGTTGATCTAGAAGAAATCTATTCATTCTAGCCTTGAAGATGCCTACATTGTAGTTCTCAGGAAACAAGGAGGACAGCAGGGAGTACCATTCTTGGACAATACGTATCATAAAAGACACCTCAAATCGTTGTGTACGAATTTTTTGAATTTCCACGAGGAAGGGGTGATAGTGTGCTGTCCTTCTACTTGTCCTGTAGTAAAAGGGGGAGGGTGGAATAAGGTCATGAAGCTTTTGCTCACACTCACCAAAATATATCCGGTAGAAAATAGACAGACAAGCTACTTTACGGCAGTGCTCAAGGCTTTGTAATTTATTGGTGACTAGCTTGCTGTCACCAATCAGCCTCATAGCACGCCTGTCTACGGAATCTAAAGCTTCCATTTGGTACTTGGCTGCTCCGTCGAATAGGTGGAAGCAGTACTCAACACACGTACATACTAATTTGTTCCTTATTTATATCACTACAATAATAAACGGATGCACCACGAACCATGAGAGTTTTCTTTTAGATATTATGTTTCACAAATAAAAATAATTAAAAATGATGCTGATAAAATCATGTACGGACTACCCAAATTAATACCAAATTTACGGTTACAATATTTTTCCAAAAGTGGCAACACCACACACTAATATGTGTTCATGAATGTCATTGTATATAAGACATGTAGTGTGAAAGGGACAAATGGCTAAACGTGGTACCTCTCGCTGTGCTCGTTTTTTCTGTTTGAAGCTTTCCGTCCCTTTGAGTAGTAGGTATCATGCCATGGCCATTGTAGCATGGTCGAAACGTCAAGCGAGAGTTATCTATTTTTGCCTAAATAAAATAAAGCGCGATAAGTCTCGATAAACATTTATAACAAGTTTAAAAAAATTAAAAATAGAAGAGAGAAGAAATTTTAACTTCGTAGGTCAAATAGTTTTCGAGATTTCGTGACGAGCCAGTGAGTGAATGTGAGTGGTATTTCACTTTTATGTATGTAGAAGATAAATGTCGAGGATATAATATATCCTCATCATGGCACGATGAGGTACCTCGGTCTGCAGCTCGGACCAATGGAAGCTTGGGCCCTGCCTTGCTGCCAGCAGCACCATAGATTTAATCCCCGATAAAAATTGTACTGAGAAGTAAAATACATAATTGTATGTACCTATACTTATACCTATATGGTAGTAATAAAGTAGACAAGGCAGACGAATAAATCAGGCAGCCCATTTGATGGTAAGTTGATGGTGGGTTTTAATCACCATCGGCTGCTTATTCTTCAGGGTAGCATTTTTGCAATTCCTTAATTCCTAAATCCACCTTTTTTCCTCTGATTTTCCCTTCGTTCTACAATACTGGAAGTACTTAACTATTTATTTACGGGTGCGGTCTGTACTAAATTTTGTATCGATAGATTTCATCGATACATTCACATTTTTAATCTACTCCCCACACTAGTGCCTTGAAACCTACACTTTGAGTAATAGGTACACCTCGGCCCGAGGGTTCGGACCCCATCATCACTGCTTGCATTAACGCCGCGACCCGCCCCGCTGCCTGCGCCGGCGCCTCTGCATTCAACATTGTTTTTGTTCTTTTAGGAAGACTTACTTACTAAAACTCCAATAATGTAACCCAAGGTGTAAAAAAATAATATTTACAATTTTAACTTTGCATTTTTGACAGTTCTAAGACAGGAGAACGTCAGTCAGGTCAGCTAGTTTAATATAAATAAACAGGCACTCAAACGTAAGCCTATTTTTTTTAGTATGCAAGCGTGCATCATCAATTGCTCGAGGGTCCTGTATACCCTCTGCAGCGATCTCTCTCGCACATTTTCACACTATTGAAGATATAAAATCAATGAGTGTAAATTTCCAAAAAGTAACAAAATCATGTCATTGTGTCTATCGTAACATTACAAACAAAGAAATTGTCAATTTGTTATATTTTAATTTGACACAGTAAAATGGTAACAAGTGATTTTTATTTCTCGTGTCATTTTATTCCGTCAAATTACAAGATGTCGAAGCAAACATTTCTTTGTTTGTAATGTTACGACACTATGACATGATTTTGTTACTTTTTGGAAATTCACACTCATTGATTTTATATCTTCAATAATGTGAAAATGTGCGAGAGAGAGAGCTGCAGAGGGTATACACGCCCCTTAAGACTAAAAGATAAAATGTATTCAAACATAAGTTTAACTTAGCAAACTAGCCGTGAGTGCAGCGGCTTTCATTTCTATTAAAATAATAACCAGACATTACGAGAGCAGCGCGGTGCAATAATCGTAAATAATAATCAGAGAACGATAATCAAGTACGAGTGGCCGAGAAGAAACGTTTACTTTCCCCCCGGTGTTTAATGCTGCGTTAAGTTCCATTGGAATTAAGTAGTTCTTATGAAATATCTTAGGTAATACTTTTTGCGATTATTACTACAAAAAAAAAACAGCCCTACAAACTTATCTGGGCCCCGATTCTACTAAAGAAATTGTTTTTAAATTGTACTTGTTTCAATTAATTTTTTTAAATAATTGTCTCAAAATTGATAGTTTAAAAAAACAATCATCATCATCATCATCAGCCAGAAGACGTCCACTGCTGAACATAGGTCTCCCCCTTTAACCTCCACACTGAACGACAGCCTGCCTTTTGCATCTACTGGATGCCAGCGACTCTCACTATGTCGTCGGTCCATCTAGTGTGAAAACAAAACAAACAATACTAATTTATAATATTAGGTGGTGGTATTTTTCTAGTATAAAAAATAATAATTAAACTGTCTGTTTTTAAGCAACTATTTAAAAAATAAAATTGAAACAATTAAAATTTAAAAACATTTTCTTTAGTAGAATCGGGCCTGGCCCGCTGACAGCGTCGTTGTTATCGCATTGAATGACGCAAGTTAATATTTTTTGCAATAAAATGGATAAAAATGGGCAGCAGCATAAATAAATAAATAAATATTCGGGACATTTTTGCACACACGGTCATCTGACCCCAAACTAAGCAAAGCTTGTGATATGGCTGCCAGATACTGATATACATACATATATAGTTTTTTAGCATGTAAGTAGAGTCATGCTTAAGGCGATCTTTTCCCACTTTTAGCAATTTTGGTCAGTCTAGTTTAAGTTTGACTACGCGTTATGGTTAGCTTAAAATTATGAAAATGGTGTCATATCAAAATTGAATGTTTTATTAAGGAAACCGTAAAGACTAAAATACGATTAAAGTGGGAAAACCTCGCCTTAATAAAAGATTCCGTAGCAGTTAGTACAACAGGACTTTAAAGAAAAAAAAAATGATTTAGTATCAACAAATAATGGTGTGTAGAAATTGGGTTAAACGGAGAAGCATTTTTATGATGACCATTGATGTGGGGTTGTGGGGTCATCCAGAAAAAGCATCGCACTTTCTCTCTTTGTTCTGACACTCTTGGCAGATTTCTTTTTATTTATGAAATAAGGGCGATCGTATTTACCTATCGCAGATATCGAAGGATAATGTTTAAAAAGGATGAAGTAAGAACTCTCATTCTTTTTTAAGTAGGTTAACAAATTACTAGTTTTTTGATGAAATGGGCTAGCGTTTGACCACGACTCACCTGATGGAAGTTGACGATGTAGTCTACCATGGAGTACGCTTGCCCATGAGATGCCTATTCACTTTTATCTTGAAGATAATAGATTAGTAGTAGTAAGTTATACTTTATAAAGAACATACATAAACTATATTCGAAGAGCCCTCAGCCCCATTCACTGGCATACCGCAGCCAGCCAGCTGTCCAATATTCCATCTGTGCGTGTCCAAAACCAAAATTGCAGTCATCCAAAACCACAATACACCTATAATGCAAGGCGCGACCAACTTTACTACAGATTTCGGTGGTGGAGTTACTACTGTATTTTATGAACTCGGCTCGTCGAAAATTATTAGTTCTCCCATCTGGCCACATGTAGAGATAAGTAGGTCGCATTGTACGTGTCTTTATTGCCGACAGTCGCGGATTCGAACCGGCACCGGGTTTGCGGTGAAAAGGATCGATTCGCCACACTTCGCGGATGGCAAATTGATGCGATGGAATAAAACCTCTTCAGATTGTGGTTGGGTCAATTGTTGGGTGAATGTAAGAATGAATGCGGTCTCTAATTTAAAACGGTAAGATTTTAGATAGATAGATAATCTCTTAATAGCGTTTAATGCGTGTTACATTTGAGGATTAACTAATTTTAAATGTTATAATAGATAATTCAAAAACCAGGTTCCAATCCTGCATTTTTGAGTACTCCCTAACATTTATTACGACTACTCAAAAATGCACAATACGTGCAAAGTCAAAACCCTCTCAGGAGGAAAAAATGATTTGAAAACTTAATTCTTATCCAGTTTTCGAAAACGTTATCTAAGTATGTAGGCGTCAGGTTTTATTCAGAAACATTTAATATGCGCTTTACCTCATCTTTACCTACGCACCGAGTTCATAAAACAGACATTTTACATACACTTTATCGCTGTGAGCCAATTAAAATGAAATTCCGACTTCTCGTCGGCGTCCATGTGAAATCCCTTATCATAATGTTATTTCGATGCCGACGTTTTTAATTAAGCATATTGCTGACCCAGAAAGCTTTTTCATTGCATTTCATTGCTCACAAAGATTGCTCATTTAAATGCATTTAAAGCTGCCATGTTGTTGGCGTTTTATCTTTTTAACTCGTCCATGGTTAATCGAGTGAATTTGGGAATCGATTTGAATCGGTGATGTATAATCTATAGATACGGACCTCCGTGAATACCGTATACAGTTCACTTACTAATTTTTACACACACCAAGAAACTTGTAGCGACGCCAATGAACTAACTAATAGTCCACATGCAAAAAAGGCAAGAAAGTCATCTGCTAGGGTGAGTTGGACAAAGGCATCAAGCCTGATTTAGGCCAGATGCAATCGCACCCGGCACGCGATCTTACCATCTCCCTTTGTCTGATCTGAGTGGGCAACTATGCCAACATTGGCAGTGTTTACCGAAAAAAAAAGTGTTTTTGCCGTTTGGGGTCGAAACAATTGGGTCTTTGGAGACTTTGAGCTCAACTCATTTTCAAAAATCTTTTAGAACGGCTGGTCAACAGCCACTGCTATCTATTCTGCTTAGTTTTCAACATTTTTGAATCACTGAGTACGAGTAAAAAACAGATAGCATTGCAAATAGTATAAACCAATTTTCGAGATGAAATGATGATTTCTAGATATTACCTGACGGGTTTTTCAAGTTTTTTTTTCTGTCTCCTCCGTAGCATATATTCAATGTTTTACTAAAGATAATTCCTAGCACAGAGATCTTGATAGGCTGAAATGATGATGATGATTCCAAATTTCATCAAAATCAGACGAGTGAGTAACTTTCGGAAAGTAAAAAAAAAAACGATCTGTGGGCTTACTCTTGACACTCGATTTCAATCGTAATTTGGGATTGGGATCGAAAACATGCCATTTGTACTCTTCAATCGCGTCAAGAGTACCGAAAGCGTCGAGTTGAGTCGATTTTATTTAGTTCCATAAAATTCCACCATTATCGGTTCCAATCGTGCGCTAGTTTAGAATTCAAGAGTACCAAATTGCATGTTTTCGATCCCAATCCCAAATTACGATGAAATGATGATGATGATGAAATAACGATGATGGTCCCGGCTATAGAATCTTTTGATTCGGTTATAGGAGGCACTTGCGAGTCTATTAACTAAATCGAAAGTTAAAACATGAGAACATCAATTTGTTAAATATTAATTCATTCCAGTGTAGGTGCTGCCAGTTAGTTGATTAATTTAGGTTGTAAGATGTTGATTTGGGTTTAAAAGTTAACCGACATCAAAAAGGGACGTTCTTAATTCAATTGAAAAATTGAAAATATGTTAAGGTGGTTCGTTTCACAAATGGCGGGAAATTCAAATTTCAAACAGTTTTCTTGTCCTTGTAGCTAGGCTGGGTAATTATTGTAAACAATCATAATGTTATTATTCTTTACAAAATGATGTAAAGCTATTTATCTCTCATGCACATTATTACTTACATTTGTGAATAAACTAATTTTTGCTGTTTCAAACGGTTTATTCACAAATGTAAGTAATATGGTGCGTTACTGTTAAATAATTCTACATTATACCTAATGTAAAGAACTGCCAACATTTTGCGCAAACACTGTGTTATTTAAAAATAATTACTTGGCCTGGATACTAGGACCAAAAAACTGTTTAAAATTTGAATTTCCCGCCATAGGTGAATCGTACCACCTTAAGCGATATCTTCGCCGAAACATATTTAAATGTTTTTTTTTTTTCAATTGAATAATTATTAACAATGGCCTCCTTCTGGCTTAGTGCCTCTATTCTGTGTAACCTAGTGGGTAAGTATATGCTAAGTGGTCAAGGCCCTAGTGTCAGATGGTCTTTCATAGAAAAAATACAAACAAACAATATGATCTGTCAATAAAAAAACACTAATATTGTCATTATTATTTTTATGCCATTTTTTTGCCATACGCGAAAACGAGACAGAGCAAATTAAACCGTTTAAAAATAAAAGTTTTTTAACTAGTGTTAAATGTTTTAAGTGGAATTAGGAGGCCACTTGCCCACTTACAATAAACCTGCCAAGTGCAAGTCTGGCTCGTACACTGAGGGTTCCGTACCACCACAAAACAATAATAATCAATTCAAAAAACCGACTTTAATATTAGTAAAATATGGAATTTCGATTCGGTGAAAGAAAGGTCGTCCAAGTAATCGAATCACTAGTCTATACTTCCATACTAATATTATAAAGAGGAAAGATTTGATTGTTTGTTTGTTTGTTTGCATTGAATAGGCTCCGAAACTACTGAACCGATTTGAAAAATTCTTTCACTGACGGGAAGCTACACTATCCCCGGGTGACATAGGCTATAATCTATACCCGTGCGAAGCTGGGGCGGACCGCTAGTTCTTTATAACTAGTAGTAATAGTAATAGTAATAGTAATAGTAATAGTAATAGTTTATTGATCAAAAAATTTAAAGACAACAATATTGTTTACAAGCAATCGAACTGGACATAATAATAACATTTAAATTAAAACTTGGTAATGAACATAAATTTGTGACCGACTCACACTTGGCCGTTATTTCTTATTTGTTGTTATACTTTAGAATGTGTACTATAATCATGCCAAGTTTGACGCTTGTAAGTACATAATGTATTACCGTTTTTACATTATAGCAATTACAAAAATACGCAAAAAATACGTTTGTTGTATGGGGCCTTTCGTTTTAACTTTTTGACTTTTTTATTACTTCTTTACTGTGAAAATTTCAACTGGCTATCTATTACGGTTCGAAAGATACAACCGTTAGAAGGTAGGACAGACAGACAGCGTAGGTTTAGTAATAGGGTCCGGTTTACACCCTTTGGGTACGGAACCCTAAAAATCTTAGAACGATTTCTCGTTGTAGAGGCTATATAATTATACGTATGGTCGTAGGGCATTATATACATATAAACTCCAATACAAAAACAAAAAGTATCCATTGTCTAACATTGAATAAAGCTCAAGTAAGTACCTACTCGTATTAATAATCTCAATTAAGTGCGTTCCAAAGCTTCGACGTTGAATAGACTCCGATACAAAGGCACGAATAATTAGTTGATTTTTAAAACAAAACTGTATAAAAAACAGATGTACAGAACGCCCGATTTATCTGCAGAGTTGAGTGACAGAGCTACCAGCGCAGTTTTTCAATAAAACTGATAGCTTTCTGTGGACATTTTTAGTTCCATCATTTGGCCGACTGCACGGATAAGTTTGTCGGACAGTAATGAAAGAGGCGGGCATTAAAGTCGTCCGACGAACGTGAGCTTTCAATGACGCCTAATGAATGTCCGGCTTTTTTCTATTTTGGATTAGAACCATAGAGTTGAGAAGTACTGGATGGGAACTTGGAAGTATAATTTTATTTTTAGCCCCTGAAGCAAAAAAGGGTGTTATAAGTTTAACGAATTTATTAGTGTGTCTGTGTATTTGTCTGTGGCTTCGTAACAAATTGCTGTTTTTTTTTTTGTTTTTTTTTAAAGTTTATATGAGAACAATATCCGTTCAGCCGCTTGAAGATTATAAACTCTTTTATATGGGTTAAAAAAAGCCATTTATAATTGTACTAGCTTTCGCCCTAGCTGTTTCACCCGCTTGGGCAACCCTCAGTAACCGTAAATTTTTCATGAATCCAATTTGATAGTTTTGGGTAAATTTTTCTAATACTAAATGTATTACACGAATTTTACCAATTTCGTGTTGACTTATTTTTACAACAATTTGTTGTATTTATTAGTTTTTTTTTTCAATTCCTATTTTTACTAGGAAATCTATTTTAGTTTAACAGGCTGTGAGATAAATGTTAGTGGAATTTATCCGTTTTTATTATCAACTAGCGGTCCGCACCAGCTTCGCACGGGTATAGATTATAGCCTATGTCACCCGGGGATAGTGTAGCTTCCCGTCAGTGAAAGAATTTTTCAAATCGGTTCAATAGTTTCAGAGCCTATGTCACCCGGGGATAGTGTAGCTTCCCGTCAGTGAAAGAATTTTTCAAATCGGTTCAATAGTTTCAGAGCCTATGTCACCCGGGGATAGTGTAGCTTCCCGTCAGTGAAAGAATTTTTCAAATCGGTTCAGTAGTTTCAGAGCCTATTCAATGCAAACAAACAAACAAACAATCAAATCTTTCCTCTTTATAATATTAGTATAGATAAATAATTTGAATTTTCTTAAATGGATTTTTTATCCTATCTCCGGCCCTCCAACTACCTCATTGATAAAAATAATCCTCAAAAAAAAAGGTCGTATTTTCAGACGCTCTAAAAATTATTATTTAAAATGAGGTAAGCGGTCCAAATTCCCAAACGACCCGGGTATGTCCTAAAACTGCGACCGAACCACCGGAGGATGGGCAGCAGCATCCTATTAGTACACGGTGAACGTACTGCGATCCCCAAGCCGCCTGCCAAGCGTGGGGATTATGGCAACACCCCTCTCTAAGAGGGAGGCTTTTGTCCAGCAGTGGACGTTTAATGGCTGCTGATGTGATGTGAGCGGTCCAAATTCCTCGACCCCAAACGGCTCATATATTATGTAACCACTGCAGAGGTTAGCATATTGACACGTAAAATACATGGAAGTATTTAAAGCATGTCTAATCCATTGCTTCTACATCCTTCTAATATTCGTGGTCAAGGCAGTGACGTCGACATATTTTTTGTAATCGATAAAAATCATCTCTCGGTGTGTCTAATATCGGTATCAGCTTAAATTATTTAAGATTATGATATAGTTTTTGCTTGTATACAATTTGGTATTATACAATGAATGGTATTGAAGTTGAGCTTTCTATAAGAATATTGTTAGGACACATTTTTGATTATTGATTACAAAATTTAGATACTTGAATACCTACCTACATTGAAATCATCATCATTAGCCAGAAGTTGTCCACTGCTGAACATAGGCCTCCACACTGAACGACAGCCTGCCATCTGCATCCACTGGATGCCCGCGACAATGTCGTCGCGTCGATCCATCTAGTGGGAGGCCTGCCTACGCTGCGTCTTCCGGTTCGTGGTCTCCACTCAAAAACCTTTCTTCCGCATCTGTTATCGGTTCTTCAAGCGATGTGGCCAGCCCATTGCCACTTCAACTTGAAAAATGAATAGCTTTGTAATACCTACTTATTGAAATATAACCAGAACAGTTTTTAGAAAGCGTCATCATCATCATCATCTCACATTTCACACACATTGCATAAAATAAATCATACTTTCTGAGAAGTAGCACCAATAATCCCATAAAAATGAGGTAAAATGCCACGCCCCATTGCCCTTTGTAAGAAAAAGTTTTGAGCCAAGCAAGTCTATTATTTGGCCCAAAATATTTTTTTATGATATACTTACTTTTGAAAATAACATTTGGCATCGCATGTCTTCTGCATTAATCCTTCAATTATTTCAAATACGATATTCAAAAAACCCGGACCCGGGTATGTCCTAAAATTGCGACCAGAACCACCGGAGGATGGGCAGCAGCGTCCTGTTAGTACACGGTGAACGTACTGCGATCTCCAAGCCGCCTGCCAAGCGTGGGGATTATGGCAACACCCCTCTCTAAGAGGGAGGCCTTGTTCAGCAGTGGACATTTAATGGCTGATGATGTGATTCAAAAAACATCGTTGGTTCTCAATGTTACTCGCCAGTGCGAGTGATGGCGTCGAATCGATGTTTTTGTGGCTCTGATTGCAGTCCGAGGTTGATTGCGTCTACAGATGATGTAGCAGTTTGTGGCATCTTGCCTGCGGGAAGTAGGGGATTAGATGAATTCTCTCTGCTCACGGCGGAATTGTCAGTCACGCACGATAGCATTTTAATATTAGTTTGTTGTTAACTTTAAAACATAACATTTGTTATTTTTTATATAGAACTAGCAAACCCGGCGAACTCCGTTTCGCCACCAGATGACTTCTATAAACCTCACGGAGCCCGAGACCTTTCCAACGAATGCAAAACCGTGGAAATCGGTTCGTGCGTTCTGGAGTTATAGCGTCAGGAAGGAAAACCCGACTTATTTTTATATAGTAGATAGATCTACGTTTAGCTACCAACTACATTTACTTTAGTAAATACTGTGTGAGCTTTATACCATAGCCGTCTTATTTTATTTCCAAAACCCTGGACTAGAGATTGCCATTATAGGTCGAAAGTTGAAACGTTGGCCGAAGAAGGAGAAAATTAGAAACTAATTAACTTACCTACTCTGCTGTTAATTGATAGCCGTGAATATCGAACAGAGGAAGACATTGAAATACAGATAATAAAATAAGCCTTTTCGTTAGGTTACGTTGGGTATAGGTGCCTACTTACTTGCGTTTTTTTTTGTTACTATATGTACGTACCTACCTACAATGTATGGTTATATGCGTGGTGGCCGGGACTAGGTTGGCGGAACCCAGGCTGTGACCGAGTATGAGGTGGACAGACGACATCAAAAGTACCTTCGGGAACGAGTGGAAGCGACTAGTGAGTGACCGGGGAGAGTGGTATATACAAAGGGAGGCCTATACCCAGCAGTGGGTCACTCAGGGCTGATGATGATGATGATATATCCTTTATTACTACAGACAGAGACAGGCAAGAGATATTTTTGAAATAACGTGAAAATGTAAGCCAACGCGTAGCTAAGGCCAGCATACGCGATTCCATAAATATCGAGTCGCTGCTAAAGCTTGTGTGAGCCAAAGCAATAGTACTTTTCTCGAACATTGCATGGATATTCACGTAATATTTAAATCACATTAAAATATTGCCTAGCAACCAAATGAAAAAACAGATAATTATGGCATAATGTCTATTATAGAACGCTAACAATCGGCCATAGATCTTCTAACCTAGCCATTGCAGGTGAATGTGAATTCCAAGAGAACCTCTATGCGTTCACCCCTTCTTATTTAAAACTCTTTGCACATTTCAATATTATACGCACGTACGAGATCACAGAAAAGAGAAGTTTTTTTTTTTAACTGTATACGAGATATTAGAAGAGAAAAATTTACCGCCAATTACTTTGGGAAAGGTTTAAAACCTCAAAATTCCTTTTTCGTCGAAGTGAAATAAATGATGGACACACTAAATACCATGTTCGAGAAAATACTTTTAATTTTACCCAAATCTAGCAAGACCAAGGACGTTTTATAACCTGTTATGAAACATCCTTGAGCAAGACCCATTAGAAACCTAACCGACGCAAATGCATTCAAAGCTTCACACATTGGTCAGTCGCTTCACGCATGCGCGGCCAGGCTACAGATAAAAAACCAAGATGCAGGCGCTTTGTGGCGAACCGCTGCGCCATTACCTGCTCGTAATTACGGGTCATTAGAGCTGCTGCGGGAATATCGACTTTTAATACCATCGTTTCCCAGTGGACGGCGATGAAGGTATTAATACCACTAGTTGAATCCCGCGACAATATCTGCCGCGGCATCTTCAAGGCTCTTCCAGCTCAGGCTGAAATTGAAATGTCACTACTATCGTATCTGTCAACGTCAACAGATGCTTGTCACCACAGAAAATAAATACGAAGACTTTTACATAAATAACTAGCGGTCCGCCCCGGCTCCGCACGGGTATAGTTATCAGTGATAATGTAGCATTCAAATGGTGAAAGAAATTTTAAAATCGGTCCAGTACTTTTTGAGCCAATTCGTTACAAACATACTTACATACAAATCTTTCCTCTTTATAATATAGTATAGATAAATAGGGTTGGGTTCAGCGAATATTTGCTATATTATTGGTCTTACGAAAGATACAGTTAAAAGATATTTCTACTTTATCTAAGTGCTCCATCTTCTGCCATACCGCCGTATACCATCCAGATTTTTGGTGGCCAAACGTAGATCTATCTAACTCCGATAAAAAGCAACGATCAAAAAATATATGAAAAGGTGACAAATATAAGGACAGACAGACAAACCGTCTGACTGTAAGATATACAGAGATATAGAGATAGACATGCAAGATATGAATACGGCCGGCAAAAAAAAAACGTAATTTTTATTGATTTACTAGAATTTTAACTATAGTTTTTTTTTTATTAGTAGCCTAGAAGAATACAGAACCTTATGTCAATGTGAGAGTTCGGGAAACATTGTTGCCCATCGGTTAGCAAGTTGAAGTAGCAGATTTTTTCTTTTGTAATTGTTTTTAAGTCAGTAAATAAAAGTACCTACATTAAAAATAGTTCAAAATAATAACATGTCAATTAATAAATTATAATAATCAATTATGTTTTGTGTGGCTGTCTTGTGTAAATAAATATATTCATTCATAATTATAGCAGTGGGCAGGGCACATAGAACGCAGAACAGATGGCCGATGGGGCCGAAAGGTTCTCGAATGGAGACTACGGACCGGTAAGCGCAGCGTAAGACACAAGATGGACAGACGACCTAAAAGAGACCGCAGGAACGCTGGATGCAGGCCGCTTCCAACCGGCCCTTTTGGAGATCGATGGGGGAGGCCTATGTCCAGTGGACGTCCTAAGGCTGAATTGATGATGATGATGAAACATTGTTAGGAAGAATGAAAGTAATCAGTATGTAAAATATAGAAAATAAATGCCAGGTCCTCAGCCAGGTCAGATGAAAAAGTTGAAGATCGCAGAAATGTGAACAGTTGAACATTAAAAATTCCACCGCATATTTTATTTTATTGCGTGAATACGTATTTTTATTCGAAAATACATTGTAAAATATAGGACCACAGAAAATATTTTTTTTTTGTTTAAGTTATCTTTTCTGTGTATAGGAGACCCTTTAATTCGACAATCTAAGTCATGCCATGTGAACATAAGCATTCAGTTCTTTAGAATGCTCGTTACAGCCCAGGTTTATCAGTTACGTACATACTTCTGGTAGTTTATCTCCATTATAAAGCTTTTAACATTTTCTCTTAATGAATCGTCGTCTATCTGTCAATTGCGGGTAATTAAGGCAATTAAACTAACTAATGGTAGATCCACAGTTCCCAGAGTCGTATCGTATATAACCGTAGTTAAGAAATGCTCCAAATATTTCGGCGGACCCGAAATGATGAGTCGAAACTTCTGATAGCAGGATACGGTTTATAGTTATTATGTGTCATCAGAGCGAGCCAAAAGTTTGGTGGTAAAAAAATAATTAGCCTCAGGTTGTGGCCGACAACAGAATATTTATACATAACGTCACGACAGTGGGGTCGCGCCGCGAGCAACGCGATAATTCGATTACTTATTTTTCTGTCACATTTTGAGATGATGGGAGGGATAAAAAGCACGTATAGCATACATAGATTAACGTACACGCGCACCACCCTGTTTATAAACACGCACACTAATAAACTCGCAACAAAACACGCACACAGTACAGCACAACATGACAGACACAAAGGAGAGTATGGGTAAGCGCTCGTTTAAAGAGCTTCCCAACCTAAGAGGAAATAATTTTAAATAATCTTTCATTTTCCCCTCAAGAAAATCCTGGCTGGTCCGAATCTCGGTAGTTAAATGCTGGAGCCATGACACTGATTTTTTCCAGGGGCCTTACGGACAACAGCTATTGCGGCACCTAATCCGCTCAGTTGGAAAGTCACGCGACCGCAAACCGTATCTGGGCGCGATAAGGTTCACATTCGCGATGTTTTGAATTCACAAACTTAGTGCACACGATGTTGTAAATTTAATTTACTTTATCCTCTAGCGGATAAAAACGGCTTTTGCACTCAGGTATCGAAGAGCAAAAATACTGTTTCCGAGATGGGGGGATGAAAATAACTATTTTCGATACGTGGTCTGCGGCCTACGCCCATATCTCTTACCAGTATAAATAATGAATAAGAAGCTTATGTTTAAGTAGTCGGATCGTAATCGTTTCGTGTAAGGAAGGAGTCTCCGCTATGATTGTTGGTGTAATTTGGCGTGGTCGTTGGTTGTCCTCAGGCCCGTGTTTTTGTCCGACATTGTCGTGCCTTTGTGCGGCTAAACAACCGACGTTTTGTGGATAGGCGACATTTCTTACCCACTGTTATCACTGTCTTGTTTTTATCGTGTGAATGTTACGGAACGAAAAGTATGTAGATATACCACTGTTTTGAACTATCACAGTTGTTCACTAAAGTTATATGATTATTTACGGGATATTTACCGTGGTAAGGTTGTGGAATGAGCTCCCGATATTTCGGCGCAGTTACATGCACCATGTTCACGGGAAGACTGCGGGTGGTTGGTCGAACAGTTAAAAAGTTAGGTGCAGACATAACGATCTACCCTTTTTCTTAGTCTTTTGCTACGGTTATCACTGGAACTCGAACTCGAACCTAAGTACCGACAAAACACACTCACTGTATCACTACGTATAGTATTTTGAACACATTTTGAATGCGAGCTTTTATTTTTAAGGCAACCTAATACTGGAATCCACGCACTGGCGAGTTGAAAACCATCACCTCGATTTAAATATCCCGTAAATAATCATATAACTTTTGTATGTAGGTATATTTTAACGAGTACATCGCTACCCTGATGGTTACGTCACGCTTGGCAATCCCCCATCAGTTCCATGCCACTAAAATTTACCACTTCAATAGTTCAAAATTCTGCGGCAATGCACTGCGATCGTCACCTTGAGATGCAAAGAATTCAAATGTACATAATTATAGATTGACGCTGAGATGTTAGATGCTAAATTTCTTTATGCAGGTCTTACGCCTAGCTGTTATAAGCAATCCAATTTAGAATTATGTATCTTTTTTTTTTTTTTTATTCTCCGAACTGCGCTGTTTATATGTTAGTTTGAGACCTCGTAAGGAGTTGGGCGTAACTATAATGTCACTGGAAACGTTACGGACGTTAAACGTAACGGAACAGCAGTTTTTTTTCGCGATTTCAGTTTTGGTCCCATAGTAAAAGTTGTTCATAACAATGAGTACAATTACCTTTTTTTGGCTTCGAGAGTGTTCCCCTTACACCCTGTATATAAGAATACCTATTGCTTGGTAGATACTACTAGGCGAGTATTTGTGTTCTTATTACCATCATGCTTTACTCAGCAGGTGCATCAAGCCCCGATAGGCGATCAAAGATAAACTGCAACAGAAAGACAAAACAAACTACTGGTTTTTCGCATTTCATGCGTACACTTCAGCCAACTTATCCGAAGAGGTCGCCAAATGAAGGAACTGACACTTTCGTTCATTATAAGGTCAGTTTTATTCAGAAAATACGACGTGAGCGCCCCCACACAATTATTCAGGTAAGTTGGTCGCAACTACTTGCAGGATATCAGGGATCGAAGCGAGTTCATAATTAAATATCGATAAACGTCAAGCGGACGATCGTTGCGAATTTATCGACGATTCCCATTAAAAATCTTGTTAGAACCTTTTCGCTATAAAAGCTACTTCAATATAAATACCTTAACTTAAGCTTAGCAATTAACATAATATTTAATGTGACAAAGTAGTACAGTGGTGGTGCGTAGTATTGCAATGGACGATGCCCTTTGCAAGCGACGTCCGCCGGCATGTTGGCTTTGAGCTCTGTCCGACTTGATAGAGCTATAAATTAACTAATGAAGATAATATAGAATTGTTGATTAGTGCTTAATTGCCTAAAGTGGGAAGAGCTCAGTGAGTGTGTCATATGCTGTTGCGTAAAAATATGGTCAAAACGTCAAGGTAGATAGCAATACAGTAGTGTTATATCATCATCATCAGCCGTAAGACGTCCTCTGAACATAGGCATGTGTCTTCCGGTTCGTGGTCTCACTCAAGAACTTTTCTTACGCATCGGTTATCAGTTCTTGGAGCGATGTGGCCTGCCCATTGCCACTTCAACTTGCAGCCAGTTATAATGAAACAAAATTAAACTTTAACTAATGAAATGCATAATTTCATACTATGACTGAAAAGTAGCTTACTGCAGATCATTACGTATAATTAAAATTCACTACCAACATTGTAAAAATTGCTTACATTATAACCATCGCGATAAAATTCCTATAGAGTCTCAATCTCTCAGTGAAAACAGTCAAAAAACGTCCGAGCGTCATTGTACATACATCGTATCATTTACATAGTTCACAATGCCATATTTACTCCAATTTAGACGTTATGTCGCTTGCATAGTGGTCAACGTTAGTTGTCCGCTATGTCATCGTAGCTCTGGCATCGCGCGGAGTTGTAGTCGGATCGCGGTTACCTTGTAACTAACCAAAAATTCGACGCAATTCGTAGCTTACGCCAAGTTTTTGTTCGGACATTTTTGGCACGATTGTGACTCTATATGTATTGTATCTTGATTATTATAACCCACTTACAAGAGCACGTGTTAATACAAAAAGAAGTCTAGAGGCAATGGACCCTTCTGCATGTTATATCATCTTTTTTAACGACTCGCTGCTCGGTTACTCTGTAGGAACAGACATACATTGCAATTATTAAAATGTAGGTACGCCAATTATGGATATGCATAAAATGTTTATTAAATTACATACGTGGATATCTTTTGGAAATCGAGCCATAATAAGATTTAAGAAATATTATGATCCCGTGATAAGATCGAGGACGTTTAATAAAAGGTAAAATGTGTGGTAATTAATAACAAATATTGTATTTTTGGCTAAGGTTCGGCACTAATTAGGTAGGTAGGTACACATGTTGGCCTCAGTTAAAAATTAATAAATAAAATAAAATGTCTTTATTTCAGGCATGGCACCCATATTTTTATACATAAAATCTAGTTACAATAGAAAATTAAAAATAGATTACAATTAAAATTATAATAATCATATAAAATTGTTACAATAAAAAAATTTGCTATAAATTTTAAGTGATGATGCGGTCTACGATTAAGCACGCTTGCCTAGAAAAAACTGATTCAGTATACCCAGATTGTAGCTATCGGGGAACACCCATTTAGGCAGCGCATTCCACGGACTAGCAGCTCGCACAATAAAAGTGAAATCAAAGCGTTTCGTACGTGTTCTTGAAATATCAACCATGAAAAGATTTCGCCTTTTCGAGCCCGCCCTGTGGGCTTACTCTTGACACTCGATTTCAATCGTAATTTGGGATTGGGATCGAAAACATGCGATTTTGGTACTCTTGAATTCTAAACTAGCGCACGATTGGAACCGATAATGGTGGAATTATATGGAACTAAATAAAATCGACTCAACTCGACGCTTTCGGTACTCTTGACGCGATTGAAGAGTACCAAATGGCATATTTTCGATCCCAATCCCAAATTACGACTGAAATCGAGTGTCAAGAGTAAGCCCACTGTCCGTTCAATAGAAAAATGGGCAGGAGGGAATTAAAGTGAAACTAATATAACCATGTTAATTAAAAAGGATGTTACTATATTTGCAGGCACATCAATACAGCATCAAACAGACGGTTGCATAACTTCTTAATTGATTCGTATTTCCATTAGGATGTACCCGGCAATTAGGCGGCTATCTATCGAATACATCGCCTGTAATAACACTCGATTACATAATAACAGACCGGCGGCAGACAGACAATTAAAGAGACCTAGCATTACAACGACCAACTTGTCTTCACAACGGATAAATCATATAACTACAAAATTGGGATGGGAGGTTTTCAGTTTTTCTTAGAACGTACGACAGTGGCGCCCCGATCAACTTTGCAGATAAATTGGTATGTATGAGACTAGACCCACGGTCATTATACTATAGAAAAAAGTGTCGGGATGTGGCTGAAATTGAGGGTAATTAACTGGGTTTCGTGGAGACCGCACGTACGTTTGAATTTAATAATAACAGCGAATTGGGCTGTTTAAAAAATCTACGTTTACATAAGTGGCATAGGTGCATTACAGAAAATATTTTTTTTTTAAATTAGAACGGCTGTTAAGGCATTTTTTTTTAATTTATTGGCAGCTGGATACAATGTCCTTAATGCCTAACTTATGTTATACAATAATGCTTATTTTTACAATTTCCCTACCGAACTCATTATATATGGGTCCTGTCAAGGCATTTTTGTAAGATGTTGCAGCCAGTTGCACCCATATAAACGAACGTCAGTCATTCGAAATCAGTTAGCAACTGTGATGCAGAGCTCGACACAAATAACGTCTTTTTGCACAACTTTTTTTACTTTAGTAGTTAACAATTTATGTGATACGGAACCCTCAGTGCCCGTGCCCGACTTGCACTTTTCCCCTTTTTTATTATTTACATGACAACCATAAGACAAAAGAAAAAACTAATGCAATTACTAGAGGCCGTATAACATTTTTGAAGCTTTTCATTTCTTACAACTTATCCTATTTTTTTCATTCATCAAATCTCATCATAGCGTGACCATTGTTGGCAGCTGACGGGCTCAATTTCCCAAAATTACGTTATTTGATAGACTTCGTCGGCGGCAAAGCTTTGTGTTTTTTCCTGGGAACGGTAAAAAGCTTGCCTAATTTGTGCGGTCATCCGACAAGCACGCTCTGATATCTCCCTTCCTGTTGACGCGTTTTTCTTATTTCCTTATGAAAGGATTTTGGCGTCTCACGTCTTGTGCATTTGTCATTGTTAAGTATTGACTTATATTCAAGTTTAGATATCATCAAACAAGTCAGAGTCAAGCAAAGTAAGTCACGGACAAGTGTAAGTCATGCCCTAGAAAAGAGGTGAGGACCTTACTAGAGGCTTCAATAGGGATTTGGAAGCAATACGAAAATAATTTTACTACTGACAATTTTGAGGCAATTATTTAAAAAATAAAATTTTAACAATTACAATTTAAAAACAATTTCTTTAGTAGAATCGGGGGTCTGGTTATGTGTTTGAAGCAAATTCTAGGTTTTTTATTTATATTGTTATGTTTAGGTATATTAGGTAGCCTACGTGGTATTTGATTATTTTTCTGGGCAAGTGCCTTATTAACTAAACAAAATACAAGCTAAAACTAAAAATACAAATACAGTTAGACTGCCCATAGACCGTTGAAGGTCTAAAGACAATCCAAATGCTCAAGCTCACTACCAGTTGGCAGCGTACCCAGCATGCTGGCGGCATTACCACGTTGAATGACAGTGCCCAGAGACCATGGTATACCAGAGACAATTGCAATTTGGAAGGCATCATATACTTTGTAGCCACGAAACTATATTTCATGCGCCGTCAGTTTTCGAGGAATAATAATAACCGTGCCGGCACTCTGAATGGGAAATAAATTACCCACACAGCCTTAGGGAGGACTCTACTTTATCGATAAAGGTGCATCGACGGAGTGATGGAGTTATTTTATATTTCATAATCATAATCATAATATTTATTTGCCACAAGGAAAATACAAACAAAATAATTGAATCCACTGGCTCCGAACTAGTAAAAAACTGTGTTTCGGAAGCCAGTGGCTTCTCCCAGTATTTAAAAATTTAATATAAAGTCTTAAATAAAGGTATAAAATTAAATTAAATTTATATAAAATTTAGGGAAAAAGAAAACAAATAATGAAAAATTAAAAGTACGAATATAACACAATTGAGTATTTAGAGTTCTCTTCTCAGATCATCATCATCATTTCAGCCGTAGGACGTCCACTGCTGGACATAGCTAGGCCTCCCCCATCGATCTCCAAAGGGGCCGGTTGGAAGCGGCCTGCATCCAGCGTCTGCGGTCTCTTTTAGACCGTATGTCCATCTTGTGGGGTGGACGTCCTACGCTGCGCTTACCGGTCCGTGGTCCCCATTCCAGAACCTTTCGGCCTCATCGACCATCTGTTCTGCGTGATATGTGCTCTGCCCACTGCCACTTGCTAATCCGGTGGGTTACGTCGGTGACTTTCCTTCGTCTACGGACATAGCCCTCTCCATAGTTCGTTGTGCGACTTTGAGCTTGTTTATGAGGCCCATAGTGAGAGATCACGTTTCAGAGGTCGCTGGAAAATGCAATCCTATGGTTAAAAGTTTTATTAAAATTATGTTTACTTTGATTTTTTCTTCAACACCTACTTTTAATACCCTTTAATAAAAACAAAAAGAAATAGGTACTTAGGTACTACAGTAACAACAGACCTTATTTTACGATTTAACGAGGCCAACAGTGCAAGTACCGTTCTTTATCGATCGTCAAATTCGATAAAATGCCATAGAATCGATAATAGCAAGTACAGATGAAAAATCATTTTATCGACTTTGACGATCACAACTGTCATATTTGACGATCGATAAAGAACGGTACTTGCACTGTAGTATCGACACTGCCCAACCCTAGCCGCCGCGGGGAGCTGCGTTGCGCGTACGCAATTTGACCGGAGCCCGGCGCGCGCGCCGCTCGGTTATTAAATCCCCGCCCCGCCCTAATAGCCGCCATTACGGGTAATATAATAAAACGTGTGCTCACAGGTACATCAGTCGGTGAGGCAGTGCTGGAGCTTACGAAGTTCCATCATACCTTTATAATCGCAGAACATGAGAATACAAGCATAAATATATTTTTTACTCCAAACGAGTTGATAATCTTCAAACAGCTAAAAAGATTTTCTTGAATTATATCTTCTAAGATATAATTCACTATCGATCAAACCACCTTTGAAAAAACCCCAAAAAAACTGTTTATCTGTTTGGGAGTTACGATATATGCCACAGACAGACACACAGATACCTACACACGTTACACTTATAACACTTGTCTGTTTGCGTTAGGGGTAAACATAATTATGTGAAACTAGCTGCACCCCGGGGTTTCACCCGCGTATTGATGAAAAATGGTGATGATGATGATGAAAAGTAGCCTATGTCACTCTCTGGCTCTTGAACTATACCCATGCAAAAAATCAGGTCCATCCGTTGTTCAGTTGCAGCGCGAAAGAGGAACAAACATCCATACATCCATACATCCATAGATACATCTATATACATCCATACATACAAACTTTCGCGTTTATAATATTAAGTAGGATTTTTGCCAAAAAGCTCTAACGCCAGTTATACTTCACACATAAGTATCGTTCAGATAGTTACAAAATCGAACGTGAAAATAAATAACAATTAAAAAAACCGACTTCTACGCAATTTCAGTTACTTGGACATAATAATTATTATCATCCAATTAACCGAATTTATCAGTTATTTTGATTTAAAACAAACTATTAAACCTATTTTGATGAAATTGAGGGAGGAGTGGGCGGACACTCCCCTTTTATATATACATGATACAATCTACACCCATGGTGATAGAGTAAACTGAAAAGAATTGACTTTACCACAGCCGTTTGTTAGCCGTGACATCGTTTTGACTGTCCAGTCGGCGTCAGGTTCAAGACAAGTCACTGTTTGTTTATTATAGAACATAAAGATCGATGCGTTGCGCATTGTCATTAGGCCGACATTAATGTCCTGTATTTATTTTATGACGGCGACAAAGTTAAAATGTAAGTTGAATTATTCAAAACGTGGTGACGTCATTTTGTATTAACGGTTTATCTGCTAAAAACTTTTAGCTAAAACTTGGACATCACACAAGCAGCGTCACTTGAGAGCCAGTTCCCATTCCAAGTTCAGCGTGTTAACCATGTTCGGCCTTAACATCAGGTAAGCTAAACTTAAACAAAATGTCTTGAGCCAAATCATAAAAGAAAGAAAAAGTGCATAAAACACACACAAAGCGTATGTATTCATAATATAAAATATCATAGTAATATTATAAATGCGAAAAGTTTATTGGTTTGTTTGTTCCTTTTTCACGCAGAAACAGAGCAACGGATCGACCTGAAAATGCCAACGGATTTTTGGCATGGGTATTGGGTATAGTTCAAAGGCCGGAGAGTGAGATAGGCTACTTTTCATCATGATCATCACCATTTTTCATCACTACGCGGGTGAAACCGCGGGGCGCAGCTAATATAATATAATAATAAGTTTATATAATCATCATTGAAACATAAATAAATAAAACTAATAATCCTAACAATGTTAAAAATAAAATATATGAAAATCAATATGTTTTAATTAATACTGACATTAATACTTAGATAATTTTATGATTCTGCATTTTGCAATTTTTGCAGGTAGAGCACGCGTTGATGTCTTTTGTATGACCAGTTTTGTACTAGAGGCAGAATTGCATTACTAATGCATTTCTTTTAATACGAATATAATATTATCATTATTTAATTAGAATAGTAGGTAGGCCTGCCACTAGCTGGACCGACGACATCGTGAGAGTCGCGGGCATCCAGTGGATGCAGATGGCAGGCTATCGTTCAGTGTGGAGGTTAAAGGGGGAGGCCTACGTTCTGCAGTGCACGTCTTCTGGCTGATGATGATACTTTCATTGTGTGCCCAAAACGATAGCGGAAACGGAAATCCGCTGCTGAAGCCTTTTAAGTAAAGTGACAACAGGTGTCAGCCGGTGGTCATTCGGTCAAACTAACGGATACATCGTGCTGTCTAATGGGCATATGACCCCATTATTATCCGACGATGCAAAGTCGAAAGGAATATGTATGTATGCCTTACAAACTAGGTAAATTTACTAAGTCTTTGGTATGCCTAAAGCTTCAACTGAGAATATAAATAAATAATAGAATAGTATAAATAAACTAAGCTTCCGAGACTTTTACGAAAAACTACTTTTATAAATTGGTGGTATAAGTTGATATGTTAAGTTTTTCCAAAATTTTAATCCGTTATTAAAAAACCGGTCTGTTTATAACAGGAATTGAATCTTCTATAGATCAGAAAGATCTATAGAAGTCTTTATCTGAACGCCAAAAACCCAGTTTTCGTTTATTTACTAAATAAAATACAAGCTGTCACTAACACTACAAACACAGAGACTGCCCATAGACCGTTGAAGGTCCAAAGACAATCCAAATGCTCAAACCCACTATCCGTTGGCAGCGAACCCAGCATGCTGGAGGCATTACCACACTGAATGACAATGCTCATGCGTTGAGCTAGAAACACGCCAGCATTTTGGTCACACGTCAGTTTTCGTTGCTTTTTTCGTCAAACAATGTGAGAGGGCTAATCTCTTAATAAGTAGGTAATTATTTTGTTCCCTATGTTTTTTCCTACTTTTTCAATTGGTAGAACTAAGAGTAGGTAGAACAAATTGGAACGACCCAGCTGTGCAAGTACCGTTCTTTATCGAACGTCAAATTTGACAGTTGTGATCGTCAAATTCGTTAAAATGCCAATTATTCAGTACTCGCTATGATCAATTCTATGACATTTTAACGAAGTTGACGATCGATAAAGAACGGTACTCGCACTGCTGTTCTTAGTTCTATTCCTCGATTGCCCACTAGACATCCTAAAAGCAACCATCAGCCGCTTTATGGGCAACAAAAAGCTGTACTAAAATATGAATAGCCATATAAAAGCTGCGATATTCAGTGCTGTAGCTCGCATATCTAATGTTTATTGCCGTATGAAGACGCAACGCGAGTTATGACTCTAGTAGAAGGCGGTTTACGAGCACCGGCGCTGCTTTGTGATCGAGGAGAGGCCTTAGTAATGAGAGAATACGATAAAATCTAAACATATAGTAAAGTTTTTGTTTTTAAATTAAGTAGGTAATAGGCATTGATACATACGTGGTATAAGTAAAAGATCGTTAGTAATATAGGTTTGCGGTTAACCCCAACCTCGGTTTCTTTCGTGTCTCTTATTATACTATTAACCCTAATAGTATGCTATGGTAAACAAAGCAGTGTGTAGAGTATCATAATCATCACCATAATCAGCCTTTTAACAGTCCACTGCTGGACTTTTAGCCTACCCCCGACAGGGTGATTGGGCCATATCCACCACGCTGGCCCAGTGCGGGTTGGTGGATTCACATACGCTATTGAATTCCTTATCCGTACGTATGCAGGTTTCCTCACGATGTTTTCCTTCACCGAAAAGCCAGTGCTATGAAAATCCGTACTTATAAACTCTAAAGTGCTCATTGGTACGGGCCCGGGGTTTGAACCCGCGACCTCACGCTTTCAAGTTTAGCGGGCTACCAAATGGACTACCACGGCTACGATGTGTACAGTAAAAGTGTAAAACAAAAAAGCTTAAGACCATACTTCAGAAGTGAAAATTCATCAAGGTTGACTATATCTCTCTCGCTCCCTTAGTCGACTCGAGCCGATTTTACCCGAATGAGTAGCTGAGCGTGACGATCACGCGATTTTTCACAGTGATTTTTCCCCATCCCTAAAAGTGCCCGAACGAAAAAATATAACTTGTAAGAGATGAACTCGCTCCGCTCAGCACCGCGTCGCCTCCCTGTAGAGAGCGGCGCGATGACACGAATATGAGATATTACGATGCGTCGCATGCGCCGCTCGTCATTTGTGACTCGCTTGCATGCGCTTGCTAACATTATTGTAATTTTGACAAAGGTTTGTACTCGAATCAGGGGACTGTTCCCGTCTGCAGCTCTCTCGCTCGCACATTTTCACATTATTGAAGATATAAAATCAATGAGTGTGAATTTCCAAAAAGTTACAAAATCATGTCTTGGTGTCTATCGTAACATTACAAACAAAGAAATGTTGTGCTCGCAAACAAAAATCAGGAAATAATGTTATTTATTTGCTCTGACAGCTGTAATAATATTGTAAAAAGTTACTGAAAACCACGAATTCTGATCACTTTCGCTAGGTTTTTTAAGTGAGACTGTAGTAGGTACCCTGGATATTTGAGGATATACTTCAGCGAAATTATAAAGAAAATATTTTTTTATCTTTTATTATATTTATATTTAGAAATAGTGTGATGACATATTTTCCGTATAAAATTGAAATGATAGCACACATACAGTTTAGCTTAATAAATATTTTAGGGCCAATTCACACCGAAATGTCTGCGTGAAAGATACCGTGCAAAGTTGTAAACTACGAAAAGTGTAGCTGCCAAGCGCCCTACATACTATTTTATAAACCTTACCGGCACTAAGTTCTACATAAATCACAGAAAAGAGAAGTAAATAGAACGGAAATGAGAAGGAATATCTGTTACCAGGCATTATGCGTGAACCTTGATTGAACATTCTTATCTAGACCAACGCGTCGAACTCCGCATCACAGTTACTGATTTCGAATGACGTTTATTTTATATGGGTGCAATTGGCTACAACAAATTGCTTACAAAAATGCCTTGTGCCTAGTGTTTTCTGTTTGTAATTTTTATATCTGGTGTACACAATAAAGAGTTTCTATCTATCTTAACAGCCGTTCTAATTTAAACAATATTTTATATTCTTTTCTGTGACATAAATGTTAGGTTAGATTAGCGCCGGACGCTACCGACATCTGAATATGAATCGGCCCTTATCGTAGGTTTTAACAATATTGTGGATTCGTACATAATGCCCTGTATAATTTGCTAATTACAATAATTCCTATATTTTTAACAATGAATACGACCAACTCTTCAAAGGATTTTAGCTTCCTTCATACCTTTAATTCAAATCAGATTGGGTGGCGTCCATTAATTACGCGACGTGATTTTGGCGATTTTTCCTCCCTTGGTGAGATGTCGTGAGATTTGGCTTGACCCTCTCCCCCAACCCTCAATCACACGTGAGATTTTTCAAAATGCGATTTTTTTGCGTAAATACGTTAACGGGCGGTTATCCGAGTCGCGTAGGCGCTCCCTCAGCCCCCGCTAAGTTATAGCGACGCCATGGACGCCCGCCCGCTGGGGGAGTGCAACGACAAAAACGAGCATAGGTCCGACCTCGATGACGCCTGGCGCGGCACTGAACGCGGCGCGCCAAAATTCTCGCGTCCTTTTTACGCTTTTAATTACACTAAAAAACTACACTATTTTCTATCAAAAATCTATCCAAATAAAAGAATGTTGAATAAAATTGCCTTTCAGTACATGCAATTTCCAGCTATTAAGCTTTGTTACGAGCTTTCATTAGAGCATAAAATGAAAAAAATAAACTAAGTCGACTTTGTTTCAGATTTTTTTTTGATCGTGGAAAGTTTATTCTGTCGTGTTTTGAACCAAATCATAAACTCTAACACAGATGTATCTGTGACATGTATTTTTTTCCAGCTCAAATATTGTAATTTTACTGAATAAAATTGATTTAAAACCGTCAAATTTGGTATAAGAGGCTCTTAATGTATGTACACATATACATGAGAACGTATTAATCTGTAACGTTGTGTAGAATTTAACCATTATTTTAGACGGAGAAACATGTTTTACTTCATTTATCCAGCTTCCCGAAATTTTACACTCTTTCTTGCGGAAAAAATAAATTACGTGATATTTGTTTTTTTAACTAACCGTTTTTTTTTTTCTCCAATTACTTAAAGAGTTGGATGTATCAGTATAATTGTTTTAGTCGGTCATTGCACACTACTGCTTAACGGCAAGTATAGTCTAATCTCATATCCAAGTGCTGATAGTTATGAGTATAAAACACTGTTTTAAACTATCACGATTGTTCACTAAAGTTATATGATTATTAACGGGATATTTACCGTGGTAAGGTTGTGGAATGAGCTCCCGATATTTCGGCGCAGTTACATGCACCATGTTCAGGGGAGCTCATATCGGGAGCTCATTCCACAACCTTACCACGGTAAATATCCCGTTAATACTCATATAACTTTAGTTATGAGTATATACTTGTAAAGGTACAGGCGCATTTGGTGTTCTAAATGTTGTCGAAATGGACAGCCATATTTTTTATATAGGTGGCAAACAAGATATGTTGAGTGTTCGCGCGAACACTTAAGTGGGCACACGGGCAACGTTTTGTCCATACAAACGTATTCTCGTGTTTCCTCCCTGGACAATACCGCTAGAGCTGTATTTTTTTTAAATAAAATTTATCTCCTGTATTGTCATGCTTGTATCATTTATTTTTTCTTACAAGTTAACTACTGTAAGAAATATGAGCCATTAAATATCCCATTTTTTTTACCGCCATATTCAGACGTCTATCAAACAAATTTTACGAGTTTATAAAACAATAATAAATGACAGAAGCATAGTTCAATCCTTTTCACATCTATTAAATTCAAAAATATGGAAATCAGCTTAGTTTTGAAGGAGGAAACAGAAAAATACGAGACCATGATTTTGTCTACTTTTCGTTTTCGTAGGTATAATCGATCTGAGCTGCAGTTGTCCCTATTGCGCTCTACTGGGAGAGGCTTGAGGTCAGGGGACAGCAATAGATTTGCTAAATACCTATTCATCAAATTTCTTGGCCGTGGTATGCCCTCTTAAAAGCTCAACGTAGATGGAGATTAACAACGGCCGTGAAAAAGTAAAAATAGGACTGTGCAGTAGGACAAGAACTATTTATAGCTCACTGTACAATAGTGTAGATAATGTGTGCCTATATTGTATAATTGTGTCATTTTAATTTTAAATTGTGATTTTTATCATGTAAATGACGTCGTCAAGTGTATATTAGTATACCTAAGACCCGAAATAAATAAATTGAATTGAATTGAATATCAGCCATTTACCGAATATTCCGGGTTTAGAATAGTCGAGGCGGGGGACAATTTTGAACCAACGGAAATCCGGATAGAGTTGTCTTTTCCACGGCCACTGTAAATGTTTCAAGTAAGGGATGATTGCTAAACCGAGACTGGCACGGCCGAGCCTCGTCCGGGACGCGGGAGACACAATGTAGCATGAACTGCAATATCCTACTAATAATATAAACGCTAAAGTGTATGTATGGATGTATGAATGTTTGTTCCTCTTTGAACGCTGCAACGGAACAACGGATCGACCTGATTTTTTGCATGGGTATAGTTCAAGAGCCAGAGAGTGACATAAGCTACTTTTCATCATCATCATCATCACCATTTTTCATCACTACGCGAGTGAAACAGCGGGGCGCCGCTAGTATAAAATGTTCCTGAAGTTTCATCCGTGCCTCGTCAGAGCCTCGTACGCGTCACGGCTCGTGCCAGTCTCGTTCTAGCATAAATCATCCTTTACTGTTCGTCAAAACTATTTTTTAAGAAGAAAAGAGGTTTTCGTTTCTAGACTTTTTTGCCAAGCTGTACATAAAAGCCCATTGTGATACAATACCTATAGAGTCACAATCTCTAAGTCAAAACAGTCAAAAATCATCGGAACGTATTTTGTTTAAATAAATAATAGGCTTGCGTTTGACCACCATCACGCCTGATGTTAAGCGATAATGCGGTCTACGGTGGAGCACACTTGCCTAGAAGGAACCGATTCACTCGTGATTTGAAGACACCCAGATTGTAACCATCGGGGAACACCCATTCAGGCAGCGAATTCCACAGACTAGCAGTTCGCATAATAAATGTGGAATCAAAGCGCTTTGTACATACCTGACAGATATCAATTATATAATTATTGAGATGGTGGTCAAACGCAAGCCACCAACTTATAAAAAAAATAGTTCGCAATGCCACATAATTATAGTTTAATTTAGATGTTATGTCGCTTGCATAGCGGTCAACGTGGCTTGTCTTCTGTCATCGTAACACTGGCAACGCGCGGCGTTGTAGTCGGATCACGGTTACCTTACAACTTCGCTGGCTCACTATTACAAGGTTCTATGTTATTTTCTGACACGTTCTGTAATTTCAAATATATATTTTTTGACTTGCATAAATATTCGCGTTAATACGTCGTAAATTTTGCGTGTTCACTCCAAGTAGGACATACACTAACGCTCATTATTGTGTACTGTTTAATTAAGTTCTTTTTGTGTATTTCCAGTTCTGTGAACCTATAATAAAAAAATAAAATAAAATAAAATATTGACTTAGCAGGGTTTATGCTTGAGAGAGATACTTTCACTCAAGCATAAACCCTGCTAAGTCAATATTTATGCGAGTCAAATTTTGTAAATTGAAATTACAAAAAGTGTAAGAAAACAACATAGAACCCTGTAATAGTGAGCCAGCGACTTAACAAAAGTCAGCGCAATGTGTAGCGTGCGCCGAGTTTTGGTTCGGACCATTTTTTGCACGTTTGTTGCTCTATACTATAGGGATTGTATCTCGATGTAAAAACCGAATAAAATTTAGATGAAACACTGTTTTAAACTATCACGGTTGTTCACTAAAGTTATATGATTATTTACGGGATATTTACCGCGGTAAGATCCCGTAAACGTAGCGGGCGTAGTCTTCCCGTGTACATGGTGCATGTAACTGCGCCGAAATATCCGGAGCTCATTCCACAACCTTACCACGGTAAATATCCCGTAAATAATCATATAAAATTTAAATAATCATTAAGTTTTTTTGCATAAAAATCGGTTTAATGCGCATGCTAGACAGTGAAAGCACGTGGCATATGCTCTTAAGAAGGCATCATCCCCTGGGTTCGCTTCCACTGCGCGCCTTGCCTCCTATTGTGGTTGGCTCGCGAAGACTTGTGCTTCTCCTTCCGTTCCCGGTTCACCAGCACCTCCTTCTCTTGACCCTGGCCTTTGGCCTTGCCGACCACGTCGCCGCTTCTGGATATTAGAAATAAGCAAATTTGTAAAAAAAATACTCCGACTTCTTTAAGAGCAATCGGCAAGCCGCAATCACAATATAGACAAACTTATTGAACCGAAATCTAATCTAGAAATTCATAGCGATCGTATATCTATGGCTGTTACGCCGAGTTAAAATCATCGTTTAGTTTTCTAATTTTCTTAATTTTTGTTTCCGTAAGAACCAAAGTATTAGAAAAATTTAAAATATTAATGACATCGATAGTCATTCTCAAGTTATAGCGTGACTAAGGTATATCACATCATCAGCCAGTAAACGTCCACTGCTGAACAAGGCCTCCCTCTTGGAGAGAGGTGTTGCCATAATCCCCACGCTTGGCAGGCGGCTTGAAGATCGCAGTACGTTCACAGTGTACTAATAGGACGCTGCTGACCATCCTTCGGTGGTTCTGGTCGCAGTTTTAGGACATACCCGGGTCCACTAAGGAATATAGGGATTCATTTTTATATACATAGATATGTTTAATTTTATTTATACCTGGGTTGCGGCTGCGGCTTTAGTCCCTTGGCTCTCCTGGCCTGCATGTTGGCCTCCCTGCGCGCGCGCATCTCCTCAGGGTTCCTGCAGAAGTCCATCCTGTTGTTGGCATTGCCGCCGGTGACGTAGGTACTGCTGCTAGGTCCGGTGTCAGGTGTGCTCTCCTCTTCGGATGACGATTCCTCCTGAACGTTGAAAAGAGGTTTTAGTTTGATTTGTGTTTTGGGTTGCTTATAACTAAGCGTGAATTAAGATGTATGTATTGTTTTACTATTCATCATCATCATAATCAGCCTAATTAACAGTCCACTGCTGGACTTTTAGCCTACCCCCGCAAGGGTGATTGGGCCATATCCACCACGTTGGCCCAGTACAAATTGGTGGATTCACATACGCCATTGTGTTCCTTCTCCGTACGTATGCAGGTTTCCTCACGATGTTTTCCTTCACCGAAAAGCCAGTGGTATGAATATCCGTACATAAGCTCCAAGAGCTTATTGGTACATGCCCGGGTTTGAACCCACTACCTCACGCTTTCAAGTCTAGCGGTCTCCCAAATGGGCTACCACGACTATTGCTTATTGTTTTACTATTGTAAAACACGAAATCTTTTGATTTGCGCATTTTGCGTTTTTGGCATTATGCATCGAAAGGACAGCGAATCCTGCCGGTTGTCAAATTTGTGAACTCTCTAAATCTATAACATGCAAAGATAAAAACTTGTTTAGTCTTACCTCAGCTTTCCTGCCAGTGAGCAGAGCTCGTGGCGTGACGAACGGCCGCCGCTCGTCGGCCGCCGTGTCAGCGGACGGCGTCACTCCGTCCGAGTCATACGTGTCGTCGTATTCGTCGGAATACATCGCTACCTCGTCACATACAAGGCTGGAATACACAAGTTGCATTGAACATGATTTGTACACCAACTTTTATCTATACAGGGTGTAAGGGGAACACTCTCGAAGCCAAAAGAAAGTAATTGTACTCATCATTATGAACAACTTTTACTATGGGACCAACCCTGAAATAACAAAAAAAACTGCTGTTCCATACGTTTTGTCGAGTGTCAATGACCGTTTTCTATAGAAAAGCTGATATTTTTTTCGCGATTTCAGGCCTGGTCTCATAGTAAAAGTTGTTCATAATAATGAGTACAATTACCTTCTTTTGGCTTCGAGAGTGTTCCCCTTACACCCCGTATATATAAAAGCGAAATTCACCTACTCACTCAGTCATTCACTCACTCATTACGAAATCTCGAAAACTACTTGACCTACAGAGCTGAAATTTGGCAGGTAAATTCCTTATAGGGTGTAGAGGTCCGCTAAGAAAGGATTTTGCGAAAGGGCCGAATCAAGGGGGGAAATTGGAGATTTATTTATTTATTTAGATTAAGAGTTTATATGAAATTCTACGCGTACAAAGTCGCGGCCAACAGCTAGTTTCATATAAGTTAGAGAATCGGGGCCCAGTATGTGTGCAACTATTTTATGCTCACCTATACTTGCTATAGATATCGCCCAGCTGCTTAACCTCTGTTTTATCGTCCAACAAGTCCTTCAAGTTCTTGTATTTGTCTCGTCGTTTCCCAGCGTGCATGTTAGCCACATCTACGTCGTCTCGGTTCATGACGTCGAATCGGTCGCCGTCAAATATGTTTAGTCGTTCGATGCCAGTTTCTAGATATTTCTGGTCTAGCGCGTCCGGTGGGATTATTGGTAGAGATTGGTCTAGAGCTGCAACAGTTAAATTATTTATTTTATTACTATCCGAGTCCTGCGGTTTTCCTTCGAGACTTCTTTTGGCTTCGAGAGTGTTCCCCACCCCGTATATTGTAGTAGTACATGACCATATGAACATTTTATATTATGACAGCTAACCTCTGTGACAGATATGTGAGCTGCTATATATAGTTTTATAAATCGAATTTTCCGAAATCTAAACATATTTAAAAATGTTTGTTTATGTGCCTATATGTACATCAACATCATTTCAGCCGTAGGACGCCCACTGCTGGACATAGGCCTCTCCCATCGATCTCCAAAAGGGCCGATTGGAAGCGGGAGGCAATAATGTACGACACAGATAATGTACGGCATGATATTGTACGGCATAATAATGCACAGCATGATAATTGGTGTACACGTACATGGAATATCATGTTGTACAATATCGTGCCGTGCAATATCATGCCGTACATTATCAGATCGGTCCAATAATGCACAAGCGATAATGTACAGCATGATATTCCATGTACATGTACACCAATTATCATGCTGTGCATTATTGTGTCGTACAATATCATGCCGTGCATTATTGACTCTGTTTAATAATGTACACCCCGATTTTGTACAGCATGATAATTGGTGACCATAAAAAACCAAAACTGATGCTTCGTTTAGACGTGGACATTCCACGTTGAGTGTATTAGGCACAAATTAAATGAGTGACAGATCCGACACAGAGCATCCGGACTTGAGTAGGTTAGGTTCGAAATGGGTCACAGAACCGACACAGAGCACCCCGACTCCACCTAGTCTTGTGGTCCCTACCCCTAGAGTGTATATAAAAAGCGCGGGAGCCAGAAGCTCAAGGGAGGTCCTGAGTGAGAGCGAGCCATACGAGACCGAGCGGAGCGAAGGGGGGAGGTGGCGAGCGAAGCGAGCCGGTGACCTCCGTAGCGAAGCGAAGGTCGAGTGTGGCGAAGCGACACTCAGGGGCGACTGTAAGAGCTTCTGGCGGGAGCCCACCTGGAGTCAGACTTGCGTTGGTTAGGTTCGAAATGAGTGACAGTACAAACACAGTTTTACTCTTCTCTCCGCCTCACCACCAAAAAGTTTTGATGGTTCTCATATTTTTAATCTGTGACTATCTTACACTATCTTGTTCAAACGAAGCATAGAATCGACAGACGTCATAGACTCAACAGCCAATAAGAGCAGAGACATTTCAGCAAAATTAGCCAATAGGGGGATGCCACCTTTTATCATGTTGTACATTATCGGTCGTACATTTTCGGCCCGTTTCGACAAAACACGGCCTGTATTGCACGACATGATAATGTACGGCATAATAATGCACAGCCCGATAAAACGTGGACTTTTTTCTCGTACATGGATTATTGGCTGTGCAATCCTGGCTGTGCATTCCTTGCCGTACTTTATAGACACGGGCCGATAATTGACGGCCAGTATTGTACGACATGGATTGTACAACATGATATTCGATGTACATGTACACCAATTATCATGCTGTACATTATCATGCCGTACAATATCGTGTCGGCAAATATCATGTTGTACATTATAGACACCCTTGGAAGCGGCCAGCATTTCCTTGCAGTATTTTTTACCTCTTACCCAAAACGCATATGATTCGTCCAATCCGTCGTGGATAAATATAACACTTATTATTATTGTAATGTTTATGTTATTCTTGTTTTGTGGTATTTTAATAAAGAGTCATTGTATTGTATTGTACCTCTTAAAGGCTGCGCCAAATTATCTTCCAATATACTGTTAATAACTCTCTCAGAATTAAACCCGTAATGCTGCAAGCACTTCAATATAAACCCATCTCCTAGATGCGGCAAGATATCCTTCACTTCACTTATTAATGACTCCTCTTTCACATGATCGGGTATATCCATGGTGTTAGCTTGGTTGTCACTGGTTGTGGCTAGGTTGTCTACGGTTGCTAGGTTGTCTGTGGTTTCCAAGTAGCCGTTGGTCACTGGTTGTGATGGCAGATCTGTTATGGGGTCGTCTAGGTTTGAGTAGATTGCTTGGAGTATGAAGTCAGTCTTTACAGTATCACTGTAGAGTTATTAAGGACTTTAGGAATAGACAATAAAACCGGCCAAGTGCGAGTCGGGCTCGCGCACTGAACCACCACAAAATTCACAATACTCCATACCACCACAAAATTCAATAGCGAAAATACCAGTTATAATTTGGTAATGATCAGAAACTTGTCACCGACTCGCACTTGGCCATTATTTATTCGTTTTTATAATTTAGAGTGTGTTCTATAATCATGCCAAGTTTGACGCTTGTACGTCAAACTTATCGTTTTTACATTTGAGCTAAAACAAAAATACGTTTGTTGTATGGGGTGGACCCGGGTATGTCCTAAAACTGCGACCAGAACCACCGGAGGATGGGCAGCAGCATCCTATTAGTACACGGTGAACGTACTGCGATCTCCAAGCCGCCTGCCAAGCGTGGGGATTATGGCAACACCCCTCTCTAAGAGGGAGGCCTTGTTCAGCAGTGGAGATTTAATGGCTGATGATGTGTGTATGGGGTAAGGTCAAAAAGTTAAACTTTTTATTATTTGTTAGTCAATCCGCCGTAACATTACATATTCTGTGAAAACTTCAACTAGCTATCTATAATGGTTCGAAAGATACCATTTAAAGGTAGGACAGACGGACAGATGGGCAGACAGACAGAAAGACATCGTAGGCTTAGTAATAGGGTCCCGTTTTTACCCTTTGGATGCGGAACCCTAAAAAAGTAATACTTCATCATCATCACCCAGAAGACGTCCACTGTTAAACATAGGCCTCCGTCTAGAACGCCACACTGAACGATAGCCTGCCATCTGCATCCATGGATACCAGCGACTCTCACTATGACATCGGTCCATCTAATGGGAGGTCTACCCAGGTTGCGTCTTCTGGTTCATGCTCTCCACTCAAGAACCTTCAGAAGAAGAGGTTAACGTGCCACCATTGAGCAATCATCATAATCAGCCTTTTAAAAGTCCACTGCTGGACTTTGAGCCTACCCCCGAAAGAGTGATTGGGCCATATCCACCACGCTGGCCCAGTGCGGGTTGGTGGATTCACATACGCCATTGAATTCTTTCTCCGTACGTATGCAGGTTTCCTCACGATGTTTTCCTTCACCGAAAAGCCAGTGGTATGAAAATCCGTACGTAAGCTCCATAGAGCTCATTGGTACGGGCCCGGGGTTTGGACCCGCGACCTCACGCTTTCAAGTGTAGCGGTCTCCCAAATGGGCTACCACGGCTTTTTATGCAATACTTGTCACCATTGAGCAATACTTGTTGTCAACCTCAAGTCGAGAGTGAATAGGTTTCTTCTAGGCAAGCGTGCTCCATCGTAGGCCGCATCATCGCTTAACATCAGGCGAGTTGGCGGCCAAGCGTAAGCCTATTTTTTTTAATTTTTTAAACCTATAACATTATGGTAATAAACTCAAGAGAGTGACTAACAAACTACTAAAGCTAACTAGGTCGGACCTTCGACTGATGATAGGTACTATCACAGGTCACTGTGACCTAAACTATCACTTATACAAAATTGGAGCCACAGACAGCCCTCTGTGCCGAGGCTGTACAGGAGAACGAGACCGTGGAGCATGTACTACTACATTGCAAGGCCACAGAAGATATACGATTAAGGTCGAGACTACTTGAAGAAACTCAACAACTACAAGTCTCCAATACCACAACACCTGGTGAAATAGGGGTTGAGCGGTTTAGTCAGCGACCCAAACCCGTGCTTCGTTATTTTAAGGAGCTCGGCTGGTTTGTGTAGGCTGGCGGGGGCAAATGCACAATACACCCCAAGCGGGATGTCAGTGCAGGTCTTATCACCCCCACTTTGAATTAGAATTAGATGGTAATAAACCCAGCTATTGTTCCAAAAGGATACATGTCGGGGTAGGCCTGCCGCAGCATGTCTATGTCTTCATTGACCGGGTAGCTCGAGTGGTAGTCCTTGATTAGCAGCTTGTCCGACAGACCCTCCAGCAGAACTGCCAGGTAGTCTTCCACATGGGATTGGATGCTGCCTCTGGAACCAATGAAACGTTATTTATCTATTAACCGACTTTATTTTCATTTTAATATTAACTGTTTTCAATTTGGTCAGTATCTTTTTATCGTTTTATTTTTTAATGGACCAGTTGGTAGTGAACCTGCCTTCTGAGCTTGGGGGCGTGGGTTCGATTCCCACCTAAGAAAAACATTTATGTGATGAACATTTGTGTTTGTTCTATATCTGGGTGTTTATATCTATTTAAGTATGTATTTAAAACTATATAATTGAAACAGTGTTTTATATAATTGATGTATGTATATCAGTCTCTGGCAGCCATATCAAAAGCGTATATAATATTAAAAAAGCCAAACGCGAGTTGGTGGCAAGTTTCTGTTCATTACCAAGTTATAACTGGTAATTACGTTATTGACTTTTGTGGTAGTACGGAATCCTCAGTGCGCAAGCCCGACTCGCACTTGGCCGGTTTATTTCTATTGAGAACTAGCTGACCGGACAGACGTTGTCCTGTCTTAGAACTGTCAAACGCACGAAGTTAAAATCGACGTTAAGTTTTCTAAAATTACCCAATTATCTGCGTTTTTTTTAAATTTACCTTTGAGTATGAACCTTCTATTAGGTATACGAAAATAAAAAATAAAAAAAATGAAATCGATATTGTCGTTCTGAAGTTATGGCGTGACAAGGTAAATATTTATATATATATTATATATATAGATTATTTATTTACTTAACATCAGTGCCCTTAGTCCCAGATTTGAAAGTTTACGAAAACTTTTTTAGTTTTTGTCTTGTTCCATACATTGCTGTGCTAAAAGGTATTCGAAAACTTTTTTCGTATTGGAGTGAAGCAATCAATACCGGAAGACGCAGCGTAGGTAAGCCTTCCCACTAGATGGACCGACGACATAGTGAGAGTTGCTGGCATCCAGTGGATGCAAAAGGCAGGCTGTCGTTCAGTGTGGAGGTTAAAGGGGGAGGCCTATGTTCAGCAGTGGACGTCTTCTGGCTGATGATGATGATGAATCTATACCGCCAATAACTGCCAAATTTAGTTCCTCCACGTTTCCTATAGAGGCGCTTTACTAAAATGTATGGAACAATACGTAAACGAAAAAAGTTTTCGTAAACTATCAAATCTGGGACTAAGGGCACAGGTGAGCTGTAGTTGGCTGCAGTAATAGGCATAAAAACAAGGTAAAAAAAATTACTCACTCTCCACTGAATATAGCATTCTTATAAACGGCCAGTATTTCTCTAAACACGTCGATGAGCTCCTCCCGCGCCGTGTCGATGTACCCCTCCACCTCTGTGAACGTTACACTAGTCTGGTCACCCGTCTCCGCCAGTTTCTCATATAGCTGCGGTATTCCATACTCGTAGAGTTGGACTATACTGGAAAAAATGGTACAAGTTAGAAAGGGAATGGTGCGTTATATCTTCATAAATTATTATAACACCGGTTTGCACTCACGATTATGTTTTTATCGGTCGAGACGATCGACCGGTTATATCTTCGACCAAAATAAAATGAATGGACGGGCCCAGAAGCGCATTTTAAAAGATTACAAAATGAGCGCCGACACTCACTTCGTTTCAGTCGGTCTCTAGCCGTAGGAAGTGCAACATGCGTCTATTGTTACATGATAGCGAAACATATGACTAAATTATGCCTTCGTGTGCTTTCCCGAAGTGTAATACACATTAAAAAGCGCTATATTTTTTTTGTAACAAATTTACTGTACTTGGTTATAATTAGGTGTTGAAGTATAATTATGTCCAACGGTTTTGATTGATTGATTAACTCTTTATTGTTCACATCATAAAAATTGATACTGAGGACAAAAACTATGTACTATGGTTTTGCCTCGTTTTTACAGAGCACGTTCAATGGTTATAGCCCGTCCATTCATTTTATTTTGGTCGAAGCGTTATATAGGTATTAGATAAAGTTAGAAACATTGATGTACATAATAAGGACCGGCCTGATGGAACTTTCGGCCCGTGCCGACTCTATTACGCATAAAGCGTTAAATTGGCGCGCAACACACCGATTTCTTTGGACTTAAAAATACAATGAGGCGTTGCAATGACATGTTTTTTCAATGTTGGCGCCAAAAACTGTCATGGCCATCAGGCGAGGGACTTCTTTGCGTTATAAAATAAACCAGCCAAGTGCGATTCGGGCTCGCGGGTTCCGTACCACTACAAAATATGATAATTATCAATTTAAAAACACTATTTGGTTGCTACGCCGTCCCATAGTTAATATGTCGCAAGTGACGCTCGGTATCACTTTTAATGAACAGAAATTTGTCACCGACTAGCACTTGGCCATTATATATTATTTATTGTTATTCTTTAGAGTGTGTACTATAATCATGCCAAGTTTGACGTTTGTACGACGTACGTATTACAGTTTTTACATTAGAGCTAATACAAAAATATGTAAAAAAATACGTTTGTTGTATAGGGACCCCCTTTTGCTTTGAATTTTTTGACTCTTTTATTATTTGTTAGTTAATCATCATAATTTGTAATTTTTTTTTTCTTTAACAGGGTTTTACAAAATAATGAAATGTGCGCAGGAGTTCTCTTTAAGACAAAAAAAATATTGTGCCAGAGGGCTCTTCGCTCTTAAAAATACTTAGTTCATATAATGACTCACCTAATTACAAAATTTGTTTTCCTAAATATCCTAACAGCCTTCGGGTAGACCTCGACAAATATCCTAAGGGTCATCGCCGTGTCCAGTAAGTGTATCACTATGTCTTTAAGCACTTCAAACGTCAGTTTGTCCTGAGCCTTGCTGGATGACGGACGTCTGATCTCCGTGAACCCCTTGAAGGTTTCTGGTAAGTTCGGTGGTTCAACACTATCGTAGTCTTTGTTTACTTGTAGAATTATATATTTAAACGCCTGTAAATTACAATCAAATAGATTAGTATAATACAAATACAAAATTATTTATTTCGCATAAACATAACTGTACAAAGAAACAATTGCCTGAGGGCCTCAAACTAGGCTAAGCCTGTATTTTGAGGTCCAAACAGGATATAGTAAAAGAAATATCGCACGCGTTTACACCAGATTTAAATATAAACATAAAATACTGAGAAGATTTTTTCTTTAAATTAAAACAGTTAAATAATGCAAAAAATAAATCATTATAACCTAAAGCAGATAAATTTATGAGAAACCTACCTCCTAATACCTACTCTTATAGAAATCTGTGTCTGGTCCAGTGGAAGTGTGACATAATGGCGTTTAACAAATGGGAGGATTTAAATGGTAATGCGTGTGTTGTGTATGTGAAGAGTGTGAGTGAGAGTGTGATGTGAATGTGTGGGTATCTCTGCGAACCGGCAGGAGTCGTCCCACGGAGATTTCTCTCTGAAGTAAGTGGAGGGTGTAAAACTGGAATATGGTTTAGTTTAAATGATATACAATTTAAACATTTGAGTACCAGCAGGATTTGAACCTGCGCAAAGTAACGGGTTGTCGCCCCAATTGCTCTATCCACTGAGATATATAGCTAAGTGTAGCAAAAAAGCTTAAACTATAGTCTGTACGCTATCACATTGTTGATAGATTAATTTAATGAAAGTTTAGATTTATTTAATTTTTTAGTATATTGGCTACTACTTATTAGTAAAAAAATACTAATAAGGTATCTCTACATACTATAAATAAAAGTCACTTTCCGCGTCTATCTGTCTGTCTGTCTGTCTGTATGGCCGCTAACTCCTCCTAAACCATGCAACGGATTTTGATGCGGTTTTCACCATCAGTTAGATACATTTTCAAGGAAGGTTTATATATATATATATATATATATATATATATAACTAGCGACCCGCTAGCGTAAGCACTGAGTAAGGTAGCGCAAGTGGGATGACTATATAATGACATTATGGGTTAAAACAATTTACCTCGAGTACAAAAGCGACCGCGGCGACTGCGTCGCTCTCATACTGGGGTTGTATCGCGAATACGCTCTCCAGCAGTCGCGACACGTGTCTAGGGTTGTCCACACCGTACGTCGCGCAGATGTCCCATATTATAGGTATCGTAAATATAAATTTGTTGTATAAGACATCTGCCATGTACTCTTTGGTCATCCATTGGGACTGGAAAAGAAAAGGTGTTGTATAAAACTTTATTTTGCTTTTATGCTAATATTATAATTCAATATTAAGGTGGAACGTTTTACCTATGGCGGGAAATTCAAATTTCAAACAGTTTTTTTGTCCTTGTAGCTAGGCCGGGTAATTATTTTGAAATGACACAGCGTTCGCGACAATAGTTGGGTGTTTTTTACATTATCATGTACAGTTATTTATTAGTAACGCACCATATTACTTACATTTGTCAATAAACCGTTTGAAACAGCAAAAATTTGTTTATTGACAAATGTAATAATGTGAATTAGAGATAAATAAGTTTCCACGATTTTGTAAAGAATAATATTCAATTGTCGCAAACATCATGATCGTTTACAATAATTACCCGGCCTAGCTACAAGGACAAGAAAACTGTATGAAATTTGAATTTCCCACCATTTGTGAAACATTGCACCTTAACTCCCATCTGTATCTTGATGTCTGTTAAATTTTCACAAAGATATCTAAAAAATATGGATACAGGGACTAGGTAAAAATATCGAAACAAATAGTACGACTCCATACCACAGAATACTATTACTCCTATAACCATCGTCATCATACACAGCCTTCCTTATCCCACTGCTGAGAATAGGCCTTTCTCTTGCTATACCATACACACTATTAATCTGTTTGTGTAGTTATATTTGTTGCTAAATTAGACATTCTTGTGACCACATAAGGTTTAAATTTGTGGGTATCTTTAAAATGTTATTTATAAAGGTAAACTCAGGACACAGTGATTTATGTACTAGATCCAAAATCTATGTATTTGTAAATCAATGCCTTTTCGCTATAAAATTTAACAAGGCAGTAAAGTACAATGAGGATAGAGATCTGTTTAGTCAAAAAAATAAGGGAAATCACAGAGTTCAGCCGGTAAAATAGTTTATCCTATTATAGAAACTAGCTCAAAGTTTACAAAACATTATACAGCATACAAAAACTTCTTAATATTCAATCTATAATACGTGAAATCATTGATTGAACTGAAACAATGCATTTGAATAATGGAAATTGAAAACCCAAGCACCATTGTCGCTGATACATGTTTGCACAAGTGTTATAAGCTTCGTTATAAGTTTCAACATTCTCAAAACACTGTAGAAAGTGTGACAACAAAGCGCACAATAATAGGCTTGCGTTTGACCACCATCACGCCTGATGTTAAGCGATGATGCGGTCTACGTTGGAGCACGCTTACCTAGAAGGAACCGATTCACTCGTGATTTGAAGACACCCAGATTGGAGTTGTGTCCAAGTGGCGGTGAACTGGTCATAGCTCAGGAATAAATAAGGAAAATTTAATAAGATGAGAAGCAAGAAACTTGACCAGCATAGAAGGCTATGAAATAAAATGTTGATGACAACTTGTGTACCGTTCATCAATTTTTTTAAATATTTGGCATCAAACAGACGGGCTGCCTGATGGATACTTTAACACCAGCGGAAAAGAGAATAGAAGCGCGATATAGAAGTATAGATATTAATATTATTATATTATTAGTATAGATTTTCAAATTGGATGTAAAATTGTAACAATGATGAGGAAGTACATAATATTCTGCGTTCCGGGAAGTACGGGAGAAGTAGAATATATTGAGTGAATACCTTAGTTTCCTTATTAGTGACGAGCCTGCTGAACGCGACTAGCACTAGCCTTCTAATGTCTTCGTACAGTCGCTGGACATCCCTGCTCTCATGCTGCGGCAGGTACGCAGGGTTGGACTCTTGCAGGAACGACACTAGAGAGTCCATGCATTGTGGATGGAAGAGGACTGTGCTCCAGAATCTGAAAGGAATACACCTTAAACATGGATAACCTATTAGTGTTATCCGTAGCAACAGACCACAAGCATCAAAGACCAGTGCGCTGTCAGGAGCGCACTTCAGGGTTGTTATAGTTAGTAATAAAAATTCAAAAGATCCACTTCTACCATCATCATCATCCTAATCAGCTTTTTAACAGTTCACTGCTGGACTGTTATAACTTTTTTTTACTCTGAAAGGCAGTAAAGTTTAGTGAAATCTATAAACTCTTCATAGCTATTTCTTGGTTTTTGAATGTAATATTGTAAGTGGTAGCCAATAAACTACAGCGAAATATGGAAGGAAAATGTTTTATTTTGGATTTTTACAATGCTTTTATCACAAAAAAAATAGATTACAATCTGGGTGTCTTCAAATCACGAGTGAATCGGTTCCTTCTAGGCAAGCGTGCTCCAATGTAGACGGCATCATCGCTTAACATCAGGTGTGATGGTGGTCAAACGCAAGCCTATTATTTATAAAAAAAAAAAGATTAAGTTTAATCTTGTATTTGAAACTTACTTGTGATATTCTAAGCTCAGTAGCCACTTCATGTCTTCCAAGTAGCCTTCCATCTTTGTCTTCCATGCCTCCACTGCGCCGAGCAACATTGAGCTGCCTGTTGGGGGTCTCTCATAAAATGTTAGCTCTCGTTTCTCCACCCAGAACGGATCCTGAAAGATATGAAGTATCTACACATTAAATAATCATACTAACTTTGATTATACAGCAACCCGAAGTGGCCTCCTTCCGACACAGGGGAAAGACGTCGGTATCAGTTTCGGTCGGGCTCGTGACTCTCGCCAGTTGGCGACTTGGAGGTCGCGCCGATCTTTCCAACGTTTTCTAGGCCAATCAACTCTATACCGGTGTGTTTCTATGGAGATCCCGGTGTCCTCTATCTAGCACAGAGGTCGGCCACCGAGGGGGTTTTAGTGGGTGCAATCTTACATAAACCAGCTTCACCCCAATGTATCTTTTGAAGATTTACCCCCGTCAACAAAAAATATTTTTAAAAAAAACAACCAACTCTACCATCGTGTCGGTGGCTATTGGGCACTCCCAAATATACCTTGTTGATAATATATTATTTATAACTAAAGAGTTATTAGTGCTGATTTTATAATTAATAAGTTTTGAGTTTCTGTGTTATTTCCAAGTAAACAGTAACTGACGGTGATTGCTTGCCATCAGGAAAAATCATTGCTTAGGTTGAAAACCTGTGGGAAAACTTGAAATTCGTGAGAAAGAACCACAAGACGCAACTAGTACACGATCATGGACATTGTAGCAAATGCTTGAACTCCAGGAAGTACAGAGAAGCTAGCAAAAAGAATCGGGGTTTCCCCTATAAATATAATATATTGACATCTTCAATAGTTGCACCACATGTTTTAAACTAATGAAATTTCTCACCAAAGCCTTCACTTGCTGCAAAACTCCGGCGTTAGACACTGACAGTGTTACATTCTCCACCGGCAAATTATCTGGGTTCTGCAACAACAATATCGCTTAGAAATTTACTTTTTATGACTATCGCCAAGGCTGAACTTTCCGAACATACTTACAAGAAATACCACAGATTTAGCGGACATATCAGTTTTTAAATTATAAGAGAAAGAAACAGGAAGAATGGAAGGTTAAATTAAGTTGAAATAGTGATTTTATTTTAGAAACTGAAATTAATTATGATTTTTATCTGATTTGCACACAACTAAACAATCGTTCGTGTTCGTGGATTCTTGAATTTCATAGATTTTACTTGACATTTTGATATCATGACAATCTATAGATCTGTGACATCTACCTGACACTGACAGTGAGAATCTCTCTCTTCCGACATTCTTTTTTTTTACTTTTGTCATACGATGATTTTGGCGCCGCACAATTTGTGCATTGCCAGTGTCAAGTATTGAAATTTAATATTTTCAAGTTCTCTACCAGACGCGACGGATTTGTTTGGCTAACGAACTGCCATCTGACCAACGGGGGAGAAAAATAAAATTATCTCTTTTTCTCCCGTTGGCAAGGACGTTTCATAACCTATACCACAGAACTTTGATTATATATCAAAGCCACAGAAGAATAGACAGCTATACCCAAGGATGTTCTACCCATGATACCTACTACCCAAAGGGACGGAACGCTTCAAACAGAAAAAACGAGCAGAGCGAGAGGTACCACGTTTAGCCATTTGTCCCTTTCTAGTGTTGACATAATCACTGATACAAATTCCTCATTAATTTTCATACTTTTTATATTTTTATACAGAATATATATACGTTTGGCCACCAACTCGCTTGATGGTAAGCAACGGTGTGGCCGAGGATGAAACACGTTGATCTAGAAGAAATCTATTCACTCTAGCCTTGAAGATGCCTAGATTGTAGTTTTCAGGAAACAAGGAGGATGGCAGGGAGTTCCATTCTTGGACAGTACATTATCATAAAAGATGACCCAAATCGTTGTGTTCGAATCTTTGGAATTTCCACGTGGAAGGGGTGATAGTGTGCTGTCCTTCTACTTGTCCTGTAGTAAAAGGGGGAGGGTGGAATAAGGTCATGAAGCTTTTGCTCACACTCATCGAAATATATCCGGTAGAAAATAGACAGACAAGCTACTTTACGGCGGTGCTCGAGGCTTTGTAATTTGTTGGCGACTAGCTTGCTGTCACCAATCAGCCTCATAGCACCCGTCGAATAGGTGGTAGCAGTACTCAACACACGTATATACTTATTTATTCCTTATTTTATATCACTACAATAATAAACGGATGCACCCTAAATAATCACGGGAGTTTTCTTTTAGATATGTTTCAGAAATTAAAATTAACTATTTAAAAATGATGCTGTTCAAATTACGTACTACCCAAAATAATACCAAATTTACGGTTACAATATTTTTCCAACAGTGGCAACACCACACATTAATACGTGTTCATGAACGTCATTGTATATAAGACATGTAGTGTGAAAGGGACAAATGGCTAAACGTGGTACCTCTCGCTCTGCTCGTTTTTTCTGTTTGAAGCGTTCCGTCCCTTTGGGTAGTAGGTATCATGGTTCTACCTATGGGGTGTATACAAGGAAGTTGCAAGGAAAGGAACGCTTTCTATCAAAATATTCCCATACAAAACTAAACCTTAACGTCTAAATGTAAGGTTCATAATAATGTGGCTAGGAACATGGAGGTAAAACGAGCTCACTGAGATAGCTACCACGGAGGAAGTGTATCCCTTTCTAAAGATTGCCATTACATAAAACATATATTTTAGTAAAACTCTGTTTTAAACTATCTCGGTTGTTCACTAAAGTTATAAGATGTTGTGGAATCTCATTCCACAACCACCACGGTAATTATCCCGTAAATAATCATAATTATATTTTAGTAGTTTTACTTATTCAATAGGACATACCAGGCAGGCCCTATTTTGGGGTGTAAACATAAAATTACTAACAATCAAATAAAGATTAATTTTTATTTCCATTTTCTAACGGATATTAATGTAGATATATCTAATGTATCATGTACCTATTTAAATTTTATTTTTAAGTAACCATGTAGGTTCCAAGTATAATTACTAGGAACCTTCATGGTTCTACTGTACCATGAAGCTACTGGCAGCATTAACGACATGGCGTTTTTGATTGTTTGCTTATTTTGTTTTTTTATGCATGATTTTTGAATAATTATTTTAAGATGGTGAAAAATTGTTGTATGAGAAACTGTGCTAGTGAATCATTCGGTGGCTGCGGCATATCTTTTCACAGGTAGGTACACAAAGCTTGAAATACAAGAAAATGTTTATTAGGGTGTCCATACTCGTGTGAACATGAACAATTATTTTTATACATTATGTTTTAGCATGACCTAGGGATATTTTAAAGTAATTCTCATTTCGGCGAGTGTGCGCAAAAGCTTCGAGCCCTTGTTCCACCCTCCCCCTTTCACTTAGGAAAAGTAGAACGGGTGCACATTACCACCCCTTCCTAGTGAAAATTCCAAAGATTTGAACTCAACGATTTGGGTCTTCATTTATGATACGTACTGCCCAAGAATGGAACTCCCTGCCGTCCTCCTTGTTTCCTGAGAACAACAAACTAGATATCTTCATGGCTAGTGATAGACATGTATAGATAGATATGAATAGATTTCTAGATCAACGTGTTCCATCCTCCGCCACACCGTCACGTACCATCAGGTGAGTAAGTGGCGAAACGTAGATCTAGTACTACCATCCAACGGTGAACCGAGCTTTCTGTGTACAGTTGTATCGTTCAAGGGTGTTTCGACGAATCGTACGGAATCATTCTAAATATTACATAAAAAATGAAAGTACCTAAATTCATCGCTGAATATATTTCATGTTACAGTATACCAACAAAAGAGGATGTAAGAAAAATGTGGTTGGACGTAATTCTTAGTCGAACAGCAAGTATAACAAAAAACTCCAGGGTGTGTTTCCAGTTTGCACTTCAACACAGAAGATTTTATAAAGACACTAGCGACCCGCCCCGGCTTCGCACGGGTGCAATGCTAAAAATAAAATAATATACTACAGAATGTCTTTATATACTACGTTCACAGCTTTTTTGTCATTAGGCAAAACAAACAAAACATGTTGTTTTCATAATTGGTCATGTGAAAAACACGCCGCCGGTACGGGCCTGTTGTGGTACTGGGCACTGGCTGAGGGGCCGGTACCGCCGCAACCGCTATGTCCCTGCATTTTAAATCTAATATCTTAGAAAATTTTCATTTAAATTACAAGCTGTAAACGGCCATATTGGTCTATATTAAATGCACAATGTATTTAAGGTACTTAATTGGATAAAGATTAATGCTGTATTGCTTAAAATCCCTACGTAAATAAGCCATTATTTCTCGTAAAAAATAAATAATATAAAATGGTTATTGTGGGTTATCCCTAAGAAATAGACATATACCATCGTGGACTTTTTTGTAGACCTTTTTAAGGTATACAATATTGTCGTACATTATTTTGATCTATCTCGTAGGGTTCAGCCAGCGTTTGCAATGTAAGCGCAAAAAAATGTGTTTATTTACGACATCACATTAGAAACCTCTACAGTTATCAGTGTTTCTCTACTATATTATGCATTTATTATATATATAAACCTTTCTCTTGAATCACTCTATCTATTTAAAAAAACGCATCAAAATCTGTTGTGTAGTTTTATAGATTTAAGCATACATAGGGACGGACAGACAATGACAGCGACTTTGTTTTATACTATGTAGCGATAGTGATGTAGTGTTGCTCTCGACAAACTTTGAAAACGAATGTAGTTCCATGTCATTTTCCCGCAGTAAGTAAAATATGCCAAATAGTAGTCATGCCAATCTTCTATATTTATAAAAGCTAAATTTACTCACCCACTCACTGACTTGTCACGAAATCTCAAAAACTATTTGACTTACGAACCTGAAATTTGGCACGTAGATTCCTTATGGGGTATAGAGGTCCGCTAAGAAGGATTTAGCGAAAAAGCTGAATTAAAGGGGGCAAATGGAGGTTGAAAGATTAAATTAAAGTCCTTTGTTTTTGATGATACTTAGGAATAAAATTTGGTATTCAGGCTAATAGTTTAAAATAAATAAATACTGTAATATTTTTACAAAAAAGAAGGATTAAGGAGGTGGAATTGGAGTTTGTGTTGTGTTGAAAGTTATGCAACTACGAATTTGTAATTTGACAAGTGGGTGTAAAAGTTCATATAAAAATATTTTACGAAAGGGCCGAATTAAAGGGCCCAAAAAAGGTTGAAAGTTTAGGTGAAAGTGTACGCGTACGAAGTCGCGGGTAACGGCTAGTTTATTATAAATGCAAAAGTTTGTCTGTGGTATGTGAAAGAGGAACAAATATCCATACATACAAACTTTGGCGTTTATAATATTAGTAGGAAGTAGGATAGGATGCGAAAGTGTGTTTGTTTGTTACTTTTTCACACAGCAACAGAGCAACAAATCAACCAGATTTTTTGCATGGGTATAGTTCAAGGGATGGAAAGTGATAGCCTACTTTCATCATCATCGTCATCTAATAGGTGTTGCTAACTGATCACCGAATTTAAGCAACGGACTACACGGTCAATCTTAGGTAGGGTGATTGCGAGTGGCATATAGAAACCGAACGTTACCGTAGGTCGAATGAAAAGTTAACTATCTGGGTGGGTGCCTTCAAGTCGAGAGTGAATAGGTTTCTTCTAGGCAAGCGTGCTCCATCGTAGGCCGCATAATCGCTTAACATCAGGCGAGTTGGCGGCCAAGCGCAAGCCTATTTAAAATTAAAAAAAATTTATGTCACGTGACACGTATGTCCCGGTTGAGTCTTATAACAATAGCCGCTAAGCCATCTCAGAGGCCTTCAGGCGTCCTGGCGGCCTAAAATTCTGACATTAGCGCAAGTCACTGGGCCTATATGAACTTCCTGTATTTGCTGAGAGTACCTATACGATGATTATAGGAATTACCTACAATTTCTTTGTTTCCTCAAAATCATGAACACCCTACAAGAAAAGGACAAATTACTCCGTGCTCGCTTTTCCCTCGGACCGTTTTTTTAGCATGAGTACTCAATCCAGGTCCCTTTAGGGTATATATAAAATCCTTGGGTGTATATAAAATCCTTGCCTATACCATCAATGGCTGACATTGACAAGTGAGTGACAGCTACGGATAATGTCACGTTCGCCATCACCACTTCGCAGTTCGCCAGTTTGAGTTTGAATTTTTATTTGTTAATGTTTTTGTTATTTTTGATGAAAAACTGAGAATGCACAGATCCGGTGTCGATATTAAAGTAAAGAAGACTCTTGTCCGCAACTGCGAGAAGAATGTAAAACCCGTGGCGAAGAAGTATGTAGTCCGTGACTTTGGTTCTACATCTCGAGTCAAAACAGCAAAAAGTTCGGGCTCCTCGACGAAAGAAAATGAGTTAGATCAGCCAACATTGTGCTCTAGTGAAGCGTTAGCTCAGTATTTATCTAATGTTAAGGTTTCTTCGCCGCCTCCACTGACTATAGAAGATTTAAATGTTGATAAGGGACTAATCACTGCCAAAGTAAGATTGTCTTCCTTTCTAAGCCTATAACTTATTTTTCCCAGCTTTTTTAAGTCGATTGTATTCCTTAACCGGCTTTCAAAATCTCTTTTTCTAACTGGCTTTCAAGTTACTACAAGTTATTTCAAGTTTCAAGGTAGTACTTAACTTCATGTAAGACAATATCTAACAAGAAATCATATTTTATAATATTTCAGGTAACAAAAAAGTTAAACTTCCATTTCAATGACAGAATATACAGAAATCTAATAGAGCTGAATTCAAGTGTAGAAGACCAGAAGAAAAAGAAAGATAAAAGACCGTCCAGCAGTACCTCAGTGAAAAGAGATCTTGAGCCCAATATAGAAGATTTTTACGAAGAAGAACAGGATAAAGACTCCCCACCTAATATTCCTGTTATAAAACCGAAATTTAAACCAGTTAAAACAGTAGAAAATAGTCAATTACATAAACTTGTAGCAGCATTTGAAAATTTATGACAAAGAACAATCATTTTACTCTAATTCAAGCTTGTTATACTAACTATGCAAATTCAGATAGCATGTTCCTTACTGATAAGCTGATAACCCCGGAATGAATAAAAATATATTTCTCGTTTTCAAATTAAATACATTTTATCCTTACCTAGTAATCATTATTATAATTCTTGAACTTTGCCTTGAACCAAGTCAACCAAGCCAAACTTGAACCTACAGTTTTAGTGCTGCCAGTGTTGTCGAAACTACTAACTAAGAGGGTAAATGAACATTTTTAAAATAAATATTGCCATGAGAGCTGGCTCATGTCTTGCATAGAGAATATTTATAGCTATTTAACACGGGAATGAATCCAGCTTTCTTGATAGTTTAGCTTACGGGAAACTTCAATTTCGATTTAGTTTGAGTGTAATTAAGGTTTTTTTAATGTTAGGTTTAAACTTGGATAAATAGATTAATCAAACATCCAAACATTTAAAAAAAAATGTGCCACCTACATAATATATGATACTTGACTTTTTTATGAGTCACTTCAAGCTGTCAATCCTACCATATTATTATATATTATGTGGATATTTTAAAAGTAGGATAGCGGACTGGGTGAATGTTTTGATGTTGCATTGGCACTGTTGGCAAGTAACACGAACACATCAAAAAAAATCGTTTCCTATACTAATTTGGTTCATGCTACATTATGCGTGCATAAATTCTGACTGTATTTTTTTTTCGCATTCTTTGAAAATATGCTTTATTACTAGGAAAGAGCAAAAATAACGAAACATTGCAATTGACTATTATTAGTAGACTAGCGACCCACACGCCCGGCTTCGCACGGGTGTAATTTACGTGCGAAGCCGGGGCGGGTCGCTAGTTATATATATATAAACCTTCCTTGAAAATGTATCTAACTGATGGAGAAAACCGCATCAAAATCCGTCGCGTGGTTTAGGAGGAGTTATCGGCCATACAGACAGACAGACAGATGCGGAAAGCGACTTCAATTTATACTATGTAGAGATAGAGATTTATTAGCATATTATTACCAAATACCACGTCTTAAAAATAAAATTATAGCTAAACAACATTTAACATGGCAAAAAAAAACATAATCACATAGGAATCCAAACAAACATACCAAAGAAGTTAGGAACTTTTTTAATATAAAAATGGGGTAACATTTTATGATGTAGTGGCAACAAAAATAAGTACAATAAAAAGCAGGCGAGTTGGAATTTTTATTTCCCGCTCGGTTCGTGGTCTGAAAAACGCGCGCGCCGGCTCGCTCGCTCTGACAGAAGGAGATGGTGGTAGTTACGTCTCTTCTATCACCCGCATTTTGCCAATAAATTCATTCATTCATTCAGTTCAGTCAATTTTCGACATTTGTTCGTTGAGGTTGTGCGCCAATTGCCGTGAGAAAATAATTTCTAACAAATTTTGTAACAAGTTAAAAGAAAGAAAGAACATACGAGACAATGGCAGAAACAGAAATAATATCTAATAGTGAAAATACCGAGCAATTTTTTGAAGGTGTGGAAAAGCTCATAGAAATATGGTTCACGCCGGCAAAAAACGCGGATCTTCGGAAAATAACCCGGTAAGTGCTATTTTTAAAATTGCGATGCATTTTCTGAGTGCATTCTTACATAATTCACGTGAATTCTCAAGTAGGTTACCGGCAGAATGCACTATTTCAAAGTAATTTAACTACCGGCTCTCCCTACCCCACACCAAATCAATAACGCAGCAAACGTTGTAAATGAATGTAACTTGTGAATTATTCTAAAGAATAGTATTGGTTGTCCGATTTCTTGTTATTAATTTCGTGTTTGTTGTGGTAGAAAGTTCTGGAATCAGCTGTTTTGTCTACTGAGAAGGCAGTTGGTCTGTGGTGTGCCATTGGCTGAGTCTTGCAAAGACCGGCACACCGCGGGACTTTTCAAAATATTTGCACTATATATGAAGCTAAAATTCACGCTTTTCAAAGACTTCATTTATATCTTACCTTAATCGTAATCCACTGCATTAGCCAGCAAAAGAACCAACACCTCCGCTAGGAGTAATAGTGTTCCCTGACCAACACTGTTGTATAGAAGAGCAGGATAATCATAACCTTATTTTATATATATACCTATTTCTTTCTAAAAATCCTGAGGGGCTATTTTTAAAATTACAATATACTTTTTTTACCTTGAATGCTGTTTATATTTTCTCCAGATTAAACAAAAAATATAGTTTTAAAACTGTTTTTTTTTTTTGTTAAAATTTTCATGAGGGTGGATTCAATGTCCTTTACTCGCAATATTAATCATGTTTACATAGTCTTAATAGGGTCGAACCAGTCATAGTCACAGTCAGAGTCAAGCTAAGTAAGTCACGGTCAAGTCAAACTCATGCCCCTGTAAAGTGGTGGAGACTTTGCAAGGGGCTCCGATGGAGTTTTGGAAACAACACGAAAAGACATGTTTCACCTCGATAAATCACTTGGCCACACTCGAGCACATTTACGAGCACTTAATGAATATTAATTCACCATTTAGTACACATTAACACTCGAAAATACACAAGTTTAGGAATATAATCCAACGAGCCGACATGTTTTTTCCACGTTGGCGCCAAAACTCCCTTTAAAACTAGATTTTTAAAAGTGTTGCCACATTCTTTTATATTACCAATGACATGTTTGTTTCAGCCAACAGTGGGAGAATGTTCTGAAAATAGTACGTTGCGAGATCATCTCTTTCACGCAGAGCGAGCAAGTCGACGCTTATGTCCTTAGGTGAGTCCACAACCTTTTTAACAATTTTCCTACTGTTGTACCTGTATATAGTTCCGTGTAAAGAGGTTTCATCTAAACTTATATTAAAACTCTTTACAAAAAACTAGGTACAGTGGAATTCATATATAACGACTTCGCTTATAACTACTAACCTATTTTAGTGACGATATTGTTTACTCAAATTACGTTTCATAATAAATGTACTCAATAAATAATCCTGCCGTTTTGTGCGTCATCCGGTTAGTACGACATAGTATCGCCGGTCCCTTGAAGGTTGTTATATCCAGATTCTACTGTATAAACAAATACAACACCTACAGAGGCATCGAGAAGATAATGATGCATTTGAAGCAAGAGGTTGTTTCACGTTTGCAACCAACTTTCTCCAAATTCTTTCCCTTCTTTTCATTGCGGCAATTCCTTACCATGTTTCATCAAAGTCTAAAAAGTTAGTTATGTTTTAAAAATATACTTAGGAGCTCTTCCGAATTGTCCGTGTCCGTGACCAAGTCCGTCAGATCAGACACAACCACTGGGTTGAGTCTGGCTGCTCCAAACACATCCGATGCATAGCATACTCGTGCAGAGTGCGCACACCCGCGACACTTGTAGCGGTAGTGTGCGCTCTCAGGTTTATGCACAGTTTGTATATATTAAGCACTAACCTCATTCATGTCTGCTCATTTTGTTTTTATGTTTACACATATTTTTACGTTACTATCCAGATCTGGACCGATAATAGATATAATGTTTTGTAAGATTGTAATTTGTGTTGTGTATATAATAAATTAAATGAATTGAACATGGGTAGGCCTGCCATCTGTCTGGAATTCCCCAGATTTGTCCTAGTGTAGAGGGCATCCGGAAGGGGTTTTCACAAAGTGTCCGGACACTATGTATCAGGGGAATTCCCATTGGTTGAAATATAAGCTATAAATTAAAACAATTCTAAGTTACAATATCATTCGGAATCGTAAGCTGCCTACAAGTTAAGTCTGACACTGCAAAATCGACGATTACTACTGACTAGTGAAGATGACCGAACGCCCCATTCTCAGGCTGTCCGGGATATAAACAAATTTTCACCCAAATGTCTGCTGAGGCTTTGATAATATTATACATTTATAGTTTGGATCTGTTATACATGCGAGCTAGTAGTTTTTTTTTGCCAATAGAATTGGGCCAGGTACACATGTATTGCACACACACATTCTTACTAGTTCTACAAACGCACACTTCAATATTGAGGGGCAGACAACTGAACGAACGATGTGCTTAAAAAGGGGAAACTGTAAGGTATAACACTTCCATTTATTAATTTTTTCTTGAGGTCCGGGGTCGACGATTTAGGTGATGGTAGCTCTAGTCATGCACGGAAAGAAAAAAAGTCTCGAATCAAGAGTATATCTATTGGTCAAGAATAATATGGTTTCATATATGGGGAAAACAATATTTTCTTGAATAAAGCAATTTATTGTTTTAGTTGATAAGCTCAAATCAACATTTTAATGTCTCATATAAAGATGATATATTATCGATAGAAGAATTAAGCAAATTCTTCATGCAAGAGGAAACGGTTTCTTGTTCTTCAAGACTCACAGTTTTCTTGAACAAAGACAGTTAAAGTTTTTGATGCATACCTATTTTATTTTTAGAGTAAGACAAAACAATTTTTATAGAAAACATAATAATCTTCTAATAAAATAATCGAATTCTGCGCTCAGAATGCAAAAGTCTTAAATGAACAAAATCTTAGTATTAGTAGAAGATAATAGTATTTTTCAATTGAGACAATAAGTTTTATTTTAAATACATTTTTAGTTTTAAAGCTAGATTGTGATAATTATGTTGGAGACTGTTTCATCTTGTTGAGACCGCACATCATTTTAACTTGAGAATTGGCGTTGTTTAACTCAAAACATGCTTCATTGAATGAAGATTCGATCACATCTTAAACCCAAACAACTGAATGTTAGTACAATGCAACAGTTATTAGAAAGAAATAGCCTTTTAATTTGAGTCAAAAATTTTATCAGCTTCTACTGAGAATTCTGTTGTTTAAACTAATCATAATATTTCTTAATTTAAGAAACTTAAAATTTTATACTGAATAAAATTTCTCTCCTTTCAATACTTTCTACGTTTTATTTGAATAATGTCATTTACTTTTATTTAGTATTTTAAATCTTAAGCAGAGACTAATACTACTTCTGAACTGAGAATATAGATTTTCAAGGTGAGATTATCAATGTTCTTTTCTTGAATAACCAGGGATTTCATACTAAAACTAAATTGATCTCTGTTTAAATAATAAACTTTTCTTGTCCTAAGATTTTTTATGTCCAGTCAAGAATAAAATATTTTTGAATTGAAAATGCATACTCTTAAGTAAAGTATTTCTTTATCTTAACCTTAAATAACTGAGAATCTTCTGCACAGACAAAAGTTCTTAGTTCGAATAATGCCTTTTACTTGCCTAAAGAATGTTTGATTTTAAGTAAAGACTGTTGATGTTTTGATATTAAGAATGTATCTTCTTAGGGAGAGTATGGTATTCTTAGTCTGAATAATTGGGGGTTTTAGATCAAAAACAGATTGATCTTAGGAGAACGATTTCTGTGCGTTATTTGAAGAATATATTTGCTTCTATCAAGATGTTTTGTTGCTTCAAGTAAGTAATTTCTAGATTTGCATTAATAATTCTACTTCTCAGATGAAACTAATAATTTTCTTAATTGGAAAGTAGAAAGTCTCAAAGCAAGACCATAATGAAACACAGGGTTACGCAAAAAGGGTGTACTATCCCGAAAGGGACTCATAGTACTCATCATTATGAATAACTTTTACTCCGGGGGCTACCCTGATTTCGCGAAAAACCACAGCTGTTCCATACATTTCGTCGAGTTTCACTGACAGTTTTATATGGAACAGCTGATATTTTATCGCGATTTCGAGGTTAACAACAAAGTAAAAGTTGTTCATAATGATGAGTACTACGAGCCTCTTTTCGGGTTAATACACTCCTTTCACGTCATCTTGTGTTTCATTCTGGTCTTGCTTTGAGAATTTCTGTCATCTATGCATATTGACAAAAGCTGAAATGCAGTGCTTATAGAGCAATACATTCTGGTATTGCTCTATAAACACTTGACACATTTGAAAAGCAATACATACAACATAGCAGAATTATCAATAAAATCGATTTTAGCTCGATTTAGTTACGACTTACGCCATGGATCAATCTTATTTTAACCCTGACTTTAAATTAAAATAAGTTGTCATTTATCAAAATATTTATTATCATAATACTATATTTTTAAACACGTCAAACACACAATCTTAATTCTTAACTTAGGTACATACAATAAAATTATTCAAAAATATAAGATCAAAAACATAGTAGACTTACAAAAAAGATGCAGTTTTTAAGGGCGTGTTCGCCTGCTATAAACTATCCATTTCGCACGTTTTAGAGATAACATCTAATTTTGGCAAAGGTATCAGATAAAAAAACTTAAAAAACTAACTTTTCCGATATCTTCGCCAAAATCTGAAATATCAGTGTGAAAATTGCTTTATAACATTTGTAATTTTTTCTGAACAAAATTACTATTTAATTTTACTGTTTTTATACAAACATATTGATTATTTATCTTGACAAAACGTTTAAACTGTGCAAAAGAGAAAGCAATGAGGGCCTTAATGCTATGAAACGGGACTGCAGCCTTAACATATTAATATTGTGGAAGACTGGTTCAATAACAATATTTTCGAATTTACATATTTAGTCAACAGACAAATAGACTTTACAAAGGTTATGGTAGTTAATAGATTAAATTTTGGTGAAAACCAGGAAAATAACAAATAAATCTTTTAAAAAATAAGGCCGGAATATTAGTATGGAAATCAGTTTCCACTCTGGTTCTGTTGGTTGTGGTTCTGAAAACCACGTCAGCGTGGTTTTCACACATTATTAATATCTGAACGGGTGTTATTCACGATCCGGCCTAATATAACGTGAGTAACACCCGTTCAGATATTAATAAGGTCAGGTTTTTTTTTGGCCAACTTTTATTTTCCAAATGGTTCCCCGAACACACCCGTTCGGCTTATCTAACCTTCTACGGCATAACGCCTTGCATAAATAAATAAACTTACATCAATATAAACAATGAGATTCTCGATGCACTCCAGAGTCGAACATTTTGTTTTTCTGTCGAGTCTCCCTTATGGAGGGATGAGATGACAGGAGTTTCATTTGATCTGGAACCTTCCAATCTGAAAAATAAATGCGAAAAATTATACATAGGTACTTATGTGTATAGGGCTAGTGGCTGGCTAAGTGGCTACCATGCTGTGGTGTAGTAGATAGGTACCGAAAAAAGTATGTACCTAACTCACCATTATCGGTTTCCTGTGTTATGCCTTCGTATAAACTTGCCAACGAATCATATTTATTTGTATTAATAAATTTCAAACTGATAATTGTATTTATAAACGTTTGCCACTTTGTATAAAAATTCAAAGTTCCTTGTACTTTTCTTCGATATCCAAATTAATCTGAAATCACACCACACTGATTAATATTATATATGCGATATTTTGCGTGTAAGTTTGTTATCACAATAGCACGGATTGACACACATGGTACATTTTTAGCAGCTTCACGCACTAAGATTTAAAAAATATAAAAACTGTTTAAACAACACCCAGAGATTCTTGAAGAGATAATAATTGTCTTGTTTTTAGTTTACATATTGAGAATAATATTGTTTTTCACTTACTTTACCACTAAATGAGTGAAACTGCTGATCAAAACTAATAAAAAAACATACCTACCTATACTCAATGCAATAATTATAGTTAGTTGGCTACCAGTTTACATCCACATTTGATTTGGATGTATACTGGTAAAAATAAATTCAAAATAAATGAAATACTAATTATTAGTAGGTGTAACTTACCATGTGCAGTAAAATATTATATTCTTCAATTTTGGATTTAACCAAAAGTCTGTGGCCAATTAAAGGGCATAGCTTTTTGAGAAAATCATCACTTAGATGTTTTAGTTGGTATTGCTGAATTACATTTTCTGGAAGAAAAAAAATATATTAATAATCAATGTCATCATCTCAGCCGTAGAACGTCCAATGCTGGACATACGTCTCCCCCATTGACTTCCTAGAGTGGTTTGAAGCGAAAACTTACCTTTAAATCTGTCTATAACAGACTCCGGTACTCCCCATTTGTGCAATATAACTTCTATCGAAGTTTCATCATCAGCCATCTGCATTAATATCACAACAAACGAATAAGAAGGTTAATAATCACAAAGTAAACTGTAACAGTAGAAAATGAAACAACACACGATCACACGATTTTTTGCAGAGACAACTTACGATAGTTTTTTTGGTTCAATTCAATTCTTGGTGTACGGCGAATATGGATCACAACAGCTCTGCTTAATAAATTACATTAATTGGAATTTATATTAAAATGTATTCGATACGATTCACAACTCCACTTGACGCGACAGGACAAATCAGAGAATTGGCGAATACAGGGTTGCCAGCTCCGAAACATTTTCCTTTATAAATGGTAAAAATTCTTTAAATTCATTCAAAACATTAAACGACTAAATTAAAATTATAATCGAATCAATCGAAGCGATTAGAGAGCTCGAGTTGACAGCTCTCGGGGTTTTGTATAATATGCGCGAATGGGTGATCGATCGGTGAATATTTTCGGTACGTGTCAATAAATTGCGGCCAGTATTATAAACATGGAGGAATTGTACGACCTGATATTTGTACCTGTATTATTGGTTGTGCTTACCTAGTCATGATTCAAAAAACTCTTTCACGAATACAAAGATACACTCTCCTCGAGTGACTTAGATTATGTTTTATTGACAACGCAGGTGAAGCTAGAGGGTTATAATCTCAAGGGTGGTCCAATATAAATTAATTATTCCACCCATAAGGGTAGAAAGCAGAGTAATCTTTCAAGTTAAACAATAGTCGGTTTTTTAGTTTTTTAACCTGGGTATTATTTTAAACTGTTCTGTTTCACACTTTGATTGCGAAGACATAGTTTCTTAATATACTTTTAGGTATTAATGCACATTCTCTTCTGAAAACTCGCACTTTCCTTAAAACTAGGGAATTTATTTTAGATATGACAACACTCATTCGTCCCCCCCCATCCTTCCGTTGCCGGTTATAGTCACATACTCTATTAGTCAAGACATTCGATTTACATCTAAGAATCAATTATTCTTGGATGAAGAAACGCGACTTTCAATTTCTACTAGTTATAGATAAGTTAATACCTACTAAGTAGAATTTTAAAAATATATTGAATGGCTTATAACGTGTAACAATTGTAAATTTTTTGAGTTGGTCGACTATTACTCGATATATTATAATAAAGCCTACTTATCCGTGGTAGAGAGCCCTATGATAATTAAATTACTATGGAACCCAGATGGAGATATGGAAAAAAAAATCCTTATCAAAACGTGTTAAGGTTCAATTTTGCAATAAAATCTACAGCTGACTACTGATAAAACGATATTTCAGATTATATAACTAATATCAGCTAGTAGTCAAGTCAGCCATAAAATTACTGCAGATGCCTTAAAATTCAAAACCTAATAGAAAACCACCAAAATTAAAGCGTATTTAGTGAATAAATTGCTTTTCAAGTTTAGACACCTAATATTCAATGAAAAATCATAGCGACAGTGCAAATAGATGATCGTAGATCATAGGCATCCTAAAACGCAGTTAGTTCGTAGGTTTGATTATTTAACTATCAGAGATCAAAGATTCTGTTCAATGGTAAATTCTACCGCTATTTACATAAAAATAAAGTCTGTAAAGGCTGAGCACTGGTGCAGGGCTGACAATAGTTTTTTTACCTACTCGAGTTATCGTCGAACAAACATAGGTAGGTATAAAATACGAACTCCGATTTGTCCCCTTAGACTAAAAGACTTTCGCTTTATTTTATTTAGTGGCCTAAATATATTTAGCATAATGGGGATTCTTAGTAAATTCGCGGTGTAAGATCCAGATAAAAGTATCTAGGTTTTTTTTTATTAACTGGAGAAAAATTTCAGTTCTTTGAACTTTAAAGAGTTATATAGAGGATAATATATATTTAACTAATGAAAAAAGTATAGATAAATTAACCCATACTATTATAGAATAAAATTAGGCATAAAATATATACACTTATTAAAGAAAATATTAATATATTTTCAAATATTGGTTACATATGTTATTTCGGCTCTTACTTAAATATTCTTAACTTGTTTACAAACATTTATTTTATTGGAACAATATACGTTATTGGGACAGTTAATTGGTATAAATGGGTTGATTATTTTACCTATTATCAAGTAATTAAAAATAAAAATTCTCAAACAAATAATTTGCATTCTTAGTTGAACAATCCCATACTTGTTCCCAACACACAGATAAATCTTGGCTAAAAACATAAGACGATCTTGCTTAAAATTATTTTGTTTTTTAGTTTGACGCTAGTAGTTAAGTAATACAATTAAAATTGTCTCAAACTAAACATGTATTTTCTTAGAATAAAATGTATGTCTATCTTATTTTGCATCATATAGGGATTCTTAATTGAAATATCCAATACTTATTCCCTCAAAACAGACAAATCATGGCTAAAAACATAAGACTATCTTGCTTAAAATTATTTTGTGTCTTAGTATGACGCTAGTAGTTACTTAATTCAATAAAAATTGTCTCAAACTAAACATGATTTTTTCTTAGAATAAAATGTTTTTCTATCTTATTTTGTATCATATAGGGATTTTTAGTTGAAATATCTAATACGTATTCCCTCAAAACAGACAAAACTTGATTAAAAACATAAGACTATCTTGCTTAAAATTATTTTGTTTCTTAGTATGATGTTAGTAGTTACTTAATCCAATAAAAATTGTCTGGAACTAAACATGTATTTTCTTAGAATAAAATGTATGTCTATCTTGTTTTGCATCATATAGGGATTTTTAGTTGAAATATCCAATACTTATTCCCTCAAAGCAGACAAATCTTGGCTAAAAACATAAAACCATCTTGCTTAAAATTATTTTGTGTCTTGGTATAACGCTAGTATTTACTTAATTCAATAAAAATTGTCTCGAACTAAACATGAATTTGTCTTAGAATAAAATGTTTGTCTATCTTATTTTGTACCATATAGCGATTCTTAGTTGAAATATCCAATACGTATTCCCTCAAAACAAACATATCTTGGCTAAAAACATAAGACCATCTTGCTTCAAATAATTTTGTTTCTTAGTATAACGCTAGTAGTTACTTAATCCAATAAAAATTGTTTCAAACTAAACATGTATTTTCTTCGAATAAAATTATTGTCGATCTTATTTTGTATCATAGGGATTCTTAGTTGAAATATCCAATACGCATTCCCTCAAAACAGACAAATCTTGGCTTAAAACATAAGACTTCTTTACTTAAAAGTATTTTATTTCTTAGTTTGACGATAGTAATTACTTAATCCAATAAAAATTGTCTTAAACTAAACATTTATTTTCTTAGTATAAAATGTATGTCTATCTCATTTTGTATCATAGGGTTTCTTAGTTGAACAATCCACTTCTTATTCCCACAAAACAGACAAATCTTGGTATAAAACATTTAGTTACCTTGTTAAGAATTAAATCGATTCTTACTTTAATGCCAAAATACTTACTTAACCCAAAAAAAAATATCTTGAACCAAACAAGTGTTTACTTAATAGGAAACGTAACCCTATCTTATTTTGAATCATTTTACATTATTAATTCAATACTTAAATTTACATCAAAATAAAAATATTTTTCTTCATACGAAATTTATTTTTCTTTAAATAAGACGTTCCTACTTTCCGATTTATGAGAATAATACATTTATTAAAGTAAGACAATATTTTTTTGAATCTAAAAGATATTCTTGAGTTAACAAGTTAAAAGTTTCAGATAAAGTCAAGTGTCACAGGTTCTGAATCAAAGTTTTATAGTTCTTGGTCCTATACATTATTTTCTTACACTAAGATACAAAAAAATCTTAATTTGAAAAAAATATAAATTGTTTACCCAACACCCAGATATTCTTGAAGGAATAATAATTGTTTTGTTTGTAGTAAATATAATGAGAATAATATTGTTTTTCGCGAAGAGTATCAGTTTTGTTGTTCTAAGACATTATTATTAATTCAAGCATTTATTTACTTGATATTAAACAATATTCCTGAGAATAAAAATATTCTTGGTCGGAAACAAATTTCGCGAGCATTTTTTTCCGTGTGGGCTTTTTATAATATACTCACTAGCAACGCACCCCGGCTACGCACGGGTGTAAGTCTTATTTTTTTACACCTTGGGTTACATTATTGGAGTTTTAGTAAGGATCCCTATTTAAAAAAATATATATTATAGCCTGTCACCCGGGGATAGTGTAGCTTCCCAACAGTGAAAGAATTTTTCAAATCGGTTCAGTAGTTTTGGAGCTTATTCAATGCAAACAAACAATCAAATCTTTCCTCTTTCAAATAAAAAAAATATTTATTGTAAAAATTATTTATTGTATTAAACGTGGTACATTGTGATGTTACAAACTGAAGTCCCTCACGTTCGGACGTTCCAAGTACGTCATACAATATTAAATCCACATGTTATACATGGTGTCAGTTATTTTAGCACTACAAAGAGCAAGGAAACTCTGATGTGATTACAAACAATAAAAGGCCTTCTGTCAAATAGTACGTAGCCTTTGGAGTCTTTTACAGGTCTCTAGTATATTAAATTTTTTACAACCACAAGCAATAAAGAGCATAGAACCCGTCACATTATTTACAAAGCGTACAAGGCCCTCTGACAAACAGTATAATATTAGTATAGATTACTTTAAATTTTTTGCCTTTGGGAACGGTACCGTAAAAACATCTAACTGCTGCCAGGCTGGCAAGCAACCAGAAGACATCGAGACATTGATCCATAATATTCAGGGAAACCCATTGTTCAAATTTAAAACATGGAGAGGAACAATTACACACAGTTTCATTCAAAACCAATGTTGATAAAAGCAGCTGCTGGGAAATTCATTCATCACTGTTTCACGATTGATTTGTGAATGTGAATCATAAATGTACGCAATACCTACTTATTATCTGTAAAAATTTACAGAAAAGTCGACACAAGCGTAATTTAATAAATATACGGGGAATAAGGGGAACACTCTCGAAGCCAAAAGAAGGTAATTGTATTCATCATTATGAACAACTTTTACTACGGGACCAGCTCTGAAATCGAATAAAAAATATCAGCTGTTCTAAACGGTCATTAAAAATAAAATATTCGGGACATTTTTGCACACACGGTCATCTGACCCCAAACTAAGCAAAGCTTGTGATATGGCTGCCAGAGACTGATATACATACATATATAGGTTTAAATACATACTTAAATAGATATTAACACCCAGATATAGAACAAACACAAATGTTCATCACACAAATGTTTGTCCTAGGTGGGAATCGAACCCACGCCCCTAAGCTCAGAAGGCAGGTTCACTACCAACTGGACCAACGGGCTATCAAAAAAAAAAAAAAGATAACTAAAAAGTAAAAGATAACATTAGTTAAATTATTAGGGACATTAATGTGACATTGACACTCGACAAAATATATGGAACAACAGATATTTTTTTCGCGATTTCAGGGTTGGTCCCATACTAAAAGTGGTTCATAATGATAAGTACAATTACTTTCTTTTGGCTTCGAGAGTGTTCCCCTTACACTCTGTATATAAAAATGAATCCCTATTTACCTTGGTCACGCCATAACATCAGAACGACTTTGCCGATTTCATTCTACTTTTTTTAAAGTTTTCTAATACCTTGTAGAAGGTTCTTATGGAAAGAAAATTAAGAAAATTGCGCAGGAAATAGAAAATTTCAGATACTTCTTACTTAACGACGATTTTTACTTCGCGCGTTTGACAGATTGCGCGTTTGATGAATGTGAATTTACCGGACAACAGTTTTATTTTTACTTTTGTACATTCATAGCTAAGAAAGGACGACGTCTGTCGGGTCAGCTAGTAATTAATAAAAAAATCGGGACATTTTTGCACACTCGGTCATCTGACCCCAAACTAAGCAAAGCTTGTGATATGGCTGTCAGAGACTGATATACTGCATACATATTTATATATATAGTTTTAAATACATACTTAAATAGATATTAACAACCAGATATAGAACAAGATAAGGCAACAGTATGACTTATACTTGACTGTGGCTGATTTTGCTTTACTCTGACTTGTTTGACGACATCTAAACATTAGGAAAATGCACAATACGTGCGTCGACAAAATAATCTCAAGAAAAAAAGGGTGTGCTTAAAGTTTAAGACCACTCGACAGAACTGTTGACGAGGTCTGTATCTCTCTCGCTTCATTAGACGACTCGAGCTGACTACCCGAACGAGTAGGTAACTGCGTGACGGTCACCTGAGTTCAGTGCTTTTCCACTATCCAAAAAGTTCCCAATGTGTCTAAAGAAGTTTTCACTTTATAAACTAACTAGCGGTCCGCCCCGGGTCCGCACGGGTATAGTTATATAGCCTATTAAAATAGCCTATATTAACCAGTGATAATGTAGCATTCAAATGGTAAAAGAATTTTTAAAATCGGTCCAGTTCTTTTGAGCCAATTCGTTACAAACATACTTACATACTTCTCGTCCAAGATACCACAGTGCCTCAAGACGAGGGTTTTTGACCAGTGTGTGTTGCCAGTGATGACATATGGTACTGAGACGTGGTCCTTAACTGTTGGCCTTTTGGAAAAACTCAGAGTCACTCAGCGGGCAATGGAGAGAGCTATGCTCGGAGTTTCTTTGCGCGATAGAATCCGAAACGTGGATATTCGCCAAAGGACCAGAGTCACCGACATAGCTGTTAAAATTTGCAAGTTGAAGTGGCAATGGGCAGGCCACATCGCTCGAAGAACCGATAACCGATGGGGAAGAAAGGTTCTTGAGTTGAGACCACGAACCGGAAGACGCAGCGTAGGTAGGCCTCCCACTAGATGGACCGACGACATAGTGAGAGTCGCTGGCATCCAGTGGATGCAAAAGGCAGGCTGTCGTTCAGTGTGGAGGTTAAAGGGGGAGGCCTATGTTCAGCAGTGGACGTCTTCTGGCTGATGATGATGATACTTACATACAAATCTTTCCTCATTATAATATTAGTATAGATAGATAAACTCTTTGATGTTCACACAATAGCATGTATCCTTTGACAAATATACATACCTGATGTAAGCATGCATCGAACAAAAAAATTAACAAAAACTACTCAAAAAGTGCAACTATCGTCCACTATGCAGGTCCATGTGACCGAATGCCGCCCAACCACTTCCAAGTTTATAAGACCTCTCAATTATTCAATTGGCCACTTTGTGTATCAAGCTATTCTATCCTATTGAGGGCTAAACGCCTGTCTACTAAATCCACTAGCTGATGTATGGTACCCCCGACACTCGTAATTTACTGTCCACCTTGAAACTGATTCGAAGGGTAACAGAAATCTTGAAAAGCAATTGAACTCATAAATTGCGGTATGTGTCAAAATGTATAACTCGATTTTTTTAACTGTTACGTTTACGTAACACGTGTTTTGTTTGTTGTCGTACGCGTGTAATTTTTTTTTAATTTTTTTTATTCACATTGCCATATAATGCGTTGTAACATTTAAAGATTTAAAATGCATTAAATACACATTATACCCTGTTTATATAGGGTGTTGCAAACAGTAAATGGTTTTACTTATTCTTACTTATATAATTTTGACAGTTCCAGGAGTCTTATGAAATAGTATAGTATTACGTGAGTTATACATACTTGAAATCTCAAATACAAAGAAATACAAATCATTTATTTTCATTACAGTACTTTACAGAACTCTAAGAAACAATAACTGCGCTAACCATCAAACTGTTAGCAAAGATTTCATACTATTACTACGTTTAACTAAGCCTAGTCTGAAGTAAAAAAAAAAACATGTTAAAGTTGCATGTCAATAGTTTTATTGCTAACAATTTTTTTTTGATCCATAAATAAATTTAAAAAAAAAACTAGCAGCGCTTTCCGGTTTCGCCCGCTATTCTATAGAAACCGTAATTTTATAAACCGACTTCAAAAAGGTCTTGGTTCTCAATTCAGTTGTATTTTTTTATGTTTGCTGCCTCAGATATTTTATACTTGTTTAATTTGGTCGGATAATGTTTATCGGGACCTAACAAAAACCTATTCGACAGTCGCGTATAGCGTCTTGCAAACAATAGAGACCTTGAAACCTTCTAACAATATTCCGATTTTACTATAACATTACGTAATTATCTCCCGCATCGCTTCGCCACGCGCCAGCCACGCGGGCACAGTGTTTTTACTACGTAGGAAGCCGGGAGTTTCGACCCCGGCACAGTTAAAACAATAGTGGCCACAAACCGACAAACTCATCTGCAGAGTTGGCCAAACGCTAAAACTAAAATCTACTGCGGATGGCTTCGGAAAAAACGTTGTTGGCTCCCTCATTCAACTCTACCAAGCCACAGATGACTTGCTAGTGTTCCCCGCGCGTCATAGGTTATCTCATATTATTTGGGTTATCGAGGTTATCGCAAATAGTAAACTACGCTAAACCCAAGACTGCTGATAAAAAGTTTGTTGCTATGCGTGATGCGGCTGAGATCCGTCACTTGTTGGCCTCTGCCAGATAGCAGACATGATTGATTGAACCAAACGAACCGAACTTCCAGATTGTTCGTCATTATGTACTGGAACTTTAAGTTGAAGTGGCAGTGGGCAGGGCACATATCACGCAGAATAGATGGCTGATGGGGCCGAAAGGTTCTCGAATGGAGACCACGAAGCGGTAAACGCAGCGTAGGACGTCCACCCTCATAATGGACAGACGACCTAAAAGAGACCGCCGGGAAATGCTGGATGCAGGCCGCTTTTGAAGATCGATGGGGGAGGCCTATGTCCAGCATTGGACGTCCTATGGCTGAAATGATGATGATGTTCTGAAACTACTGGATTGGGTCAGCCGGGAATACCAGATTCCTATACCAAGACCTCGGTATAGTGCTTCCAAATTATCCAAAGAGGTGGGCAAATAAGGGAATTCAAATATTTATTGGGTGGTATCGGATTTCTTTAGAAAATCCTATTGATTTCACAATACTGTCAGTTTCAATAATGAAACACAATTGATTATAATTCAGCTCAAGACTTGAAAGCATTAATACTCAGAATACAGAAAGAACGTTTTGTCTGTATTCTGAGCATTAATAGCAGAACACACATACACACACATCATCAGCCATTAAATGTCCACTGCTGAACTAGGCCTCCCTCTTAGAGGGGTGTTGCCATAATCCCCACGCTTGGCAGGCGGCTTGGAGATCGCAGTACGTTCACCGTGTACTAACAGGACGCTGCTGCCCATCCTTCAGTGGTTCTGGTCGCAGATACATAGCAGAACATTGCTGATCAATTGACAAAACGTTGAGGTTGCCTACGATTTAATTCGTGGTATCCGTGATGGTTTTTTTTAAACCCCCGAAGAAGTTGTTGAATCAGCTCTCGATCAAAGCAGAAAAAAACCAACGGAAAAAAGACAGACGGATACACACGTTAAACTTATAGCACCCCTCTTTTTGCGTAGGGGGTTAAAAAGTGTTTCAAACATCTGACTAATTCAAATAAAAATACAGCCAATAAATCCATTCAATTAATATCAGAACAGCTGCCAAAGGTGTAATTCTGAATCGTGAAGATCTGAAAGAAAACAGCTTTCTAAACAAATGGAAGCTGACCCACGTTAACGCCAACAGCGTCTATTCTTACGTGTTATCCACATTACGTTACAGAATAAATAATAATTGAGTTGCTCTTACGTGTAGTAACGTCAAGTTCTGCGTGTGCATGACGCCGGTACCTGGGCACTCGGCCAAATAGTGAAAACAGCTCGTAAAGAATTGGAATTAAAACAAACGTCTGAAGAAGTGAAGACCGTAGGTCGGCAGGACTTCGTAACAGGGCATTGACTGTCTGAAAGACACCTCTCTTACCATTTATAGTCTTTTAAGGGTTCCGTACCTCAAAAGGAAAAAACAGAACCCTTATAGGATCATTTTGTTGTCCGTCTATCTGTCTGTCCGTCTGTCAAAACCTTTTTTCTCAGAAACGCGTAAAGATATCAAGTTGAAATTTATATCAAATACTTGAAGCAAAAAATCTAATTTGTAAATCAACGCGATCTAAAGATATTACCATTTGTGTCGCATATTTTGCGATTTCACAAGGGAATCAAACCTATAGGGTACGTGCCCTTGAAATTTGCATAGCAAGAGGCAAGGCTTTACATCACATGAAAAAATCAGATTTTTTTAATTTGGAATTACATATGTATATCATATAAAAAAATATTATTTTGCAATTATAAACTTACATTTTGTAGTTAGTAGGTATGGGAGCACCTTATTGTGCACTACAAAGATAAGTTTGTCTTTAAAAATTTTTTTGTTTGGACTCGCGCTCTGTGGGATCCGTCCATCGGAACCCTCGGAGCGCGAGTACTACTCGTACTTGGTCGGATTTTTTCTTCTCTGTGATCTCCTGTACCTTAAACGGCTAGAGGTGTAAACGATTTCAAAATACGAGGTTCCGTTGAATTCGTCTGTATGTCTGTCTGTAGTGTAATAACTAATAATAAACTTTATTTTGCAGTGGGCTTTTAACAATATACTTGTCAGTATCTGTACTGACTTATTATTTTACTCTGTTTTGAATGTATATCGGGACTTCTCGCGCATATTTTATTATGGTAAAAATAGCTACCTTTCGGTCGACGTCACTCCCACGGTCATTGTGACATGATCAAAACGTCGAGCGAAAGGGACCTATTTTTACCTTTATTAATAAACTAGCAGTCCGCCCCAGCTTCGCACGGGTATAAATTATAGCCCATGTCACCCGGGGATAGTGTAGCTTCCCAACAGTGAAAGAATTTTTCAAATCGGTTCAGTAGTTTCGGAGCCTATTCAATGCAAACAAACAAACAAACAAACAATCAAATCTTTTTCCTCTTTATAATATTAGTATAGATGCGCCATAAATCCCGATAGACATTTAAAAGACGTGTTCAAATCGAGAAAGTTTAAAATTTTATTTAATTTTACTTTGATATTGAATCCAATCAAATTCGTGATCCATACTTTTGGGCCGCTTTCCATAAAATTTATTCGATAATTGGACTAGGCCTTAAATTATGAACTTGGCTCTTAGATCTTGCTAATATAAACTAATATATAACTTTGTAATAGTAAACCTAAACATTGGTACAAGTATTCAAATGATGATAATTTCCAACACGAGTCATTGATTAATGTCGCACCATGTGTCTGATTCACATCGATATCCACACTTTATCCATGTTGATTTATTCTATTGCATGCATGAGACGATTTTGTCATCTGAAAATAGTAAGATTTAAAGTTTTAAACTATCATGGTTGTTCACTAAAGTTATATGATTCTTTACGGGATATTTACCGTGGTAAGGTTGTGGAATGAGCTCCCGATATTTCGGCGCACGATATTTACTTACCACGGTAATTATCCCGTAAATAATCATATAACTTTAGTACGATTAAGGTATAAAAGTTGTATTATAAAAAAAAAACCTTTATCTTGGTGGGTTTCTAGGGGTTGTTGCTGTGATGAAACTTTGTGAATATACAAAAATAATAAAAATAACGGCTAGTATTATATATACAAATTATCCTTAGTGTAATTTGTTTTTACGGTACTTTTTGAAATAAATACATTCATCATCATCAGCCAGAAGACGTCCACTGCTGAACATAGGCTTCCCCTTTTAACCTTCACACTTAACGACAGCCTGCCATCTGCATCCACTGGATGCCAGCGTCTCTGACAATGTCTCACAATAAATACATTAAATATTTCTTAAGTTGACAATGTTACCCACTGTGCGAAAATTTGGCATTGAGTTGCGAACTCAAATCAACTCTCTTAATTTTAATGACGGAGCCATATATTTTTTATTGTTTATTTATCGTTTGCTATTATCTATTGTTATTATTCTCCTACACAACAACACTTACATAACTAATTCTAACGAAGGTGGATAAGAGATTCTAATAACCGCGCGCGTGTAAAGATGCGTCACGTCTACGTCTCTGATTTCGTATCATTCATTCTATGAGTAAACTTGGCAAAAATTCAATATGCATCACTCACGAGTATTTTGGCAAATCTAATTTATTTAGGAAAGCCGTTTGACGTGGGGATCACGCGATTATTTTCTAGGCATCTTATTTCTGTACCAACAAAATGTGTTGTGATTTGAGTAAAATCACAATACTATATGTAATTTTGTTGGGGTTTGTCATCATCATCTGTTCCTAAATAAATTTGCGTCAGCCAGATGGCCTCTAAGTGTACCGTTCTATTAGGTCCCTTGCCACTTCTCGGTCACTTACCTTACTTCTTATTGGTCCTTCGTAACTCTCCTTGGTCCTTCGCCACTCTCCTTGATCTCTAGATTTTTTTTCTCGATCCCTTTGTCACTCTCCTCGGTCCCTTACCTACCACTTCTCGGGTCTCTTACCTTACCTTACTTCTCCTTGGTCCTTCGTAACTCCTTCGTCCCTTTCCACTCTCCTTGGTCTCTATTGCCACTCTCTTCATTTCTTCGCCACCTCCTCGGTCCCTTGCCACTCGGTCTCTTCGATTCTCCGCCACTCTCCTAGGTTCCTTTTCCACTCCTCGTTCTGTTGTCACTCTCCTCGGTCATTCGCTGCTCTCCTCGGTCTCATGACACTTTTCTTGGTCCTTCACCACTCCGCGCTCTCTTACATCTATCCCGACCCCTCACCATTCTCCTTGGTCCCAGTTCGACTTTCTTCTTTTGGAGCTTCCACTTTTCGAGAATCATTAGAAACGTCTAGCTTTGCAGGACTCCGTAAATCGCTCGAGTTTGCTCTAAAAATACTCCTGTTTATTACTCAATCAAAACAGTTCAGTATAGCTTCACGTGGAAAGTTTCTACATGTTTTTGAGATGGAAGCACTTCCTTGCACGTAGGAGCTAATGGAATGTCTTTAAATCAAATCCGAACTCTATGTCAATGGGTTAAACGTTGAAATTGAGAAATGGATGTCACTTAGTGATGTTTTCTCACCTCATCGCTTGTAAACATCCTGAGTTCGGAAGTCTTAGATAAGATCCGTGCAAATATTATGCCTTGTCTCAAGGTATGATGACGCGGATAGACATCTAAATCTTATCTCTTAGGATGTGGATATAAACACGCAAGTTTGTGAATGTGTCAATGTATTAGAATGTTTCCATTCAACTCTGTAACGGCTGAATGAATTTGCATGAAATTTGGTATAGGGGTAGCAGATTCCTGGATTGTAGACAACTTTTTATCCCGGAACGATTTCTGTAAGACAGCGGCTTTAACCGCGCGGCGCTGCTTGTATATTCATAAGAATCTCTGAAGATCATTATATTCTACTGGATCTTGCTACTCCATAGAATAAAAACCAATAAAACCAATTTTAAACCCTTCAATAGATAGACGTAAGTGAAAGCCTAAAAATCTTTTTGATGATATGCAAAAAGTATTGTCACCAATGAGCACCTTGTCTAATATTTTAATTATAATTATTTTCTCATTCGTAACTGGTTACGGAACTACGGTTACGTAGACGGCCGAAGGGTAATTTTCTGACTGGTTTTACAGCCGTGCGGGAGACCCGCGCGGGTCGCTCGAACCTCCCGGAGCAGAAACATAGTTACGTGAGGCGCTAGAGGCTAGAACATCGTTTCACTTACAGCGACGCAGATTGTTCCGTACGGGACTTGCCTCCGCGTAGATCCCGCAGTACAGGTGACCCGTACGGGGTCTCCCGCACAGCTGTGAAACTAGCCTAAACAATAAAGCTTTTTCAATTCTCAATCAATAAATTTTTTATCACGAAAATGTTGAAAACAGCCTTAATTGGCATCATTTGATCTCACTTCAATTGAAGACATTGTTACTTCTGCAACAGTATTAATCATCATCATCAGCCAGAAGACGTCCACTGCTGATCATAGGCCTCCCCCTTTAACCTCCACACTGAACGACAGCCTGCCTTTTGCATCCACTGGATGCCCGCGACTCTCACAATGTCGTCGGTCCATCTAGTGGGAGGCCTCCCTACGCTGCGTCTTCCGGTTCGTGGTCTCCACTCCAGAACCTTTCTTCCCCATCGGTTCTTCGAGCGATGTGGCCTGCCCATTGAGTCGGTGACTCTGGTTCTTTGGCGAATATCCACGTTTCGGATTTTATCGCGCAAAGAAACTCCGAGCACAGCTCTCTCCATTGCCCGCTGTGTGGCGCTGAGTTTTTCCAAAAGGCCAACAGTTAAGGACAGTATTAATGATTGCTATGAATTGATGTCCTTTCGTTCCATTATTATTATCCAGGGTTACACAGGACGGTAGTACTAAACTAACCCGAAAATAACACTCCGTTATAAACATCATCAGCCTGTAAACGTCCACTGCTGAACAAAAGCCTCCCCCTCTTAGTGAGGGGTGTTGCCACAATGCCCACGCTTGGCAGGCGGCTTGGGGATCGCAGTACGTTCACCGTGTACTAATAGAACGCTGCTGCCCATCCTCCGGTGATTCTAGTCGCAGTTTTAGGACATACCCGGGTCCTTATAAACATAAAGGATCATTATACACAAATGCTAAATGTTTCATACATTTCTATGATATTGTTTCTAAGGAACTGTAGAATATTTTTTCGCTATTTCAGGGTCGGTCCGATAGTAAAAGTTATTCATAAAGAATACAATGAACCCCCTGTATACTACTGCCGGTCGTCAACCTACACACTAAAATAAAACATCTACGAAAACTAAAGCACCTATGTTACGTTCTGCGTCTGTATACAAACATACATTTTGTGATAGTGTTTGCAGACGAAAATAGAACGAGGTCAATTTTTCCATTAAGACTAATTTATATTTCAGTAGATTTGTTTTTCTTATATCTTCGAAACTAGAAAAGACTGCGTGATTTCGTAAACGTGATAAATAATTGTATTTTTAGTGTTGCTTTCCTTTGGACGAAAATATAGCTTCACCGCGATTGACCTTGAAGTGGGATGAATTAAGGAAAAATTATACAAAAACCAGAGTCTGAATAAAATAAAAAAATCTACAGACTCATGCATCCTACTTATAAACAAGTTTTCTGACCTAGTATATATTAAGCATATAAGCCTATTAGTATTGAACTATTACTTCCGGATCCATTCGTAATTCTAATAGCCTTACATAAAAGTTGAAATAAAGGTGAAGTTGAAGTGGCAGTGGGCTGGGCACATATCACGCAGAACAGAGTTTGTGACTCTATATGTCTTGTATCTCGGTGGTTTTGTTAGATTTTAGGCGCAAGAGACCCGGCTTAAGTCTTAAAAGTCCTACTATTGCAAGGCGCACAGTGGCGCAGCTCTACGTTCGTAAGGCTAATGGTATAATAACTTCGAAGGAAAACTATTGTAATCGTTTTCCTTGTATTGTAAGACACTAGACGGAACACCTTGGTAACGTATCCATACTACGTGACCAATTTTTTTAAATTTTTTACTTGCCCCCACCTCACCCTTTAGTTGTTCCGTAGTAATCCACAAATATGGTTTTAAATAAAATTATGAAAAAATTATATCAAGAAGAAGAACTTATTTAACGTTAAGGATTACTATTGACTACGTGAGGAAAACCCAAGTCTAAGCTAATAAATGTTTATCACATGAATTTTTGCCCTAGGTGGGAATTGAACCGACGCCCACAAGTGCAGAGCGCAGGTTCACTACCAACTGGACCAACGTGGCTATCAAAGTATTTACCTTGTCGCTGTGCAATCTCTTTCAGGCAACTTTAACCTTACCAGCAGGCCTAGCACGGGCCGTGGATATATTGTCTTTCCACCTTTTTTATCCCGCGAGAAAAAGACAAACGTATCCATATTCTAGCTCTGTCGCGTCTAGGCGTGGATAAAAACGGTGGAAAGACAATTTATCCACAGCCCATGCTAGGCCTGCTGCTTGTCTTTCAAGCATTTTACAAAGTACGTTATTTTTCCAAGCTACTAAAACGAAACGAGCTAGCAATATCAGTCTTGCCCAATGCCATAACCTTAATAACTACGTGGCCAGTTTTTGCCCGATAAAATCGATTATCAGAATCTTATTCTCGTTGCAGTGGCGTGAAACGATGGCGGTCGTCCGGTAGTTTAATATGAAAGTGTGATTACCACGTTTGTTAGTTGACACGCCATCTGCATGTTTAGGATTTCACATGACTGGTAAGGAACGATACTGGTAGTAATTGTAGGAACTGGCTGCTTTATTTCCATGTTGTTATGGTCGAAGGTATATAGTATAGGTATATAAAAACGGATGGACGGAAAGGATTTTGCGAAAGGGTTGAATTAAGGGGGGTAAATTGGGACTGAAAGTTTAAGCGTACAAAGTCGCGGGCAACAGCTAGTTGATTTATAAATACATGGACGTTGTGTCTTAGTACAATATTCACGAAATAATTATTAAGTATGGTAAAAAAACTGAAACACCGTTTTTGAGCCGGGAGGTGGATAGTGAAACTATTAGATCAGATAAAATAGGGAGATATGCCATAGTACAATTATCGTTCATGTTCGAATGTCTCAAGATTTCATACACGTTTTCACTATACCGTTAAATCGTTCAACGAAAAAACTAAAGTACGGTACAATTACAATTTTTTATGCACACTAAGAAACTTGCTGCGACACAAATGAACTAACTAATATTATACTATAAAATAAACATACAAACATAAACCTTTATATGTTACTTATTGCTCTAATCGAGAGAAGTACTGCTCTTTAACCTGTAAACCTGGAAATACAATTTGAGTTAAACGATTTTCCCCCTAAAGAAAGCACTATCTTCAAATTACTAATAGATATCTACTTTAGTTAGGGGAAGTTCAGTTGCGCTCGCTGTATTTACAAGAGGACAACGATGCTGCCCCTGATTAATCTAGATTAAAGCACTATATGCTTTAATAAAGGGAAGTACAACTTGAGCAAAGCCATATTTCCCCTCGTTAAAGCACGGCCTGTTAAATTGCTAGTACCTTAATCTGGGAAAACGATATTTCCCCTAATTAAAACAATAAGTGATTTAATAAAGGGAAGTACCGCTGTCATCTTTCAAGTACCTGAACAAAACGATATTTCCCCTAATTAAAACAATATGTGATTTAATAAAGGGAAGTACCGTTGTCATCTTTCAAGTACCTGAACAAAACGATATTTCCCCTAATTAAAACAATAAGTGATTTAATAAAGGGAAGTACCGCTGTCATCTTTCAAGTACCTGAACAAAACGATATTTCCCCTAATTAAAACAATATGTGATTTAATAAAGGGAAGTACCGTTGTCATCTTTCAAGTACCTGAACAAAACGATATTTCCCCTAATTAAAACAATAAGTGATTTAATAAAGGGAAGTACCGCTGTCATCTTTCAAGTACCTGAACAAAACGATATTTCCGCTAATTAAAACAATAAGTGATTTAATAAAGGGAAGTACCGCTGTCATCTTTCAAGTACCTGAACAAAACGATATTTCCCCTAATTAAAACAATATGTGATTTAATAAAGGGAAGTACCGTTGTCATCTTTCAAGTACCTGAACAAAACGATATTTCCCCTAATTAATGCATTAAGTGTTTTTAAATTGTCTACCTATCTCTGTGGTTACTAATTCGTATAATCATCAATATAGTTAAAACACAAGTTTATTGTATGGAGCTCGTTAAAACACACCAAATGATCCCAAGATCATGATCAATCGTCGGTGTTACTAATAGCCATTGAAAAGTTCCACCATCCAACTCCTGGCTCCATCACTAGATCAGTTCAATGGGACCCAATTATTGTATTGTTATACGGATTAAATTTATACTTGTAAAGTGTCAATCGAAACGACAGTTAAATATAGGTTAAATTCGAATTCAGATATTAGTTTCTATATTTAGTGAGTGACAAGTGGAGCTAATATAAACATTCGACTAAAATAAAATGAATGGACGGGTCATAACCATTGAACTTGGTCAGTAAAAACGAGTCAAAACCGTCGGACATATACTTTCACAGCTAATTATAACCATGTACAGTACATTTGTTACAAAAAATAGATAGCGATTTTTTGTTGTGTTACACTTCAGGAAAGCACACGAAGGCATAATTTTGTCAGATGTTTCGTTAACACGTAACAATAGACTCGTGTCGCACTTCCTACGGCTAGATACCGACTGAAACGAAGTGAGTGCCGGCGCCCATTTTGTAATCTTCAAAAATGTGCTTTAATTTGGAATGAATGGACGGGCCATTCATCTTATATTGGTCGAAGATATAAACCGTGTAAAAGCTTCGTGACCGCATTCTGAAACGAAGCAAAAAGGAAACTAGACAGAAATAGGTCACGATTACGGCGCAAATCGAAATGAAAACATTATGTTTATATTTTACCATTTCCACAACAGTGTTGTAAGATCCTGCATTCGGCATGTTTCCATACATAACTGCTTCTGTACTAAATCGATGCTAAACCGTCATTCGAACATTCGATCAATTTCAATTTTCCATGCGCAAAACTGTGAAAGCTTCAGGACTATACATATTTCATTTAGCGGTTCCTGCCTACCTGAAACCTTCCTAAGCTTGTTACGGTAAAGCCCCAGGTACAAGGGTGCGCCACCCTCTCCCGGCTGTCTGTAAAGGTAGCTTTTCCGCAGTCTATCAAAAAATTTGATGTTTTGATTGGAGTATACTTTTTTCTTTTTCTTTAAATAGCAAGCAATTTCTTGGTTGGTGTCTGCCTCATGTCTTTTGGTCAAGTTCTCAACGCCAAAAACTATTTTTGCCAAAACACTGTTTTAAACTATCACGGTTGTTCACTATTTAAAGTTTTATCATAATATCGGGAGCTCATTCCACAACCTTACCACGGTAAATATCCCGTAAATAATCATATAACATTGTTTTTGCCAAATTGCTTAACAAAAGCATAAATAATCTTTTACACTGTTCTTTGGCTGTGATAGAGTTCTATCGGTAGCAAACCATTTCTTCGCGGTACGGTAGTGTCATCGATTTGTTTACCCAGCCACATTTTGCCATCGGACGCCGGATAGGTGGGCGTACTAGGTTATTTTCGGACGAGCGAGACACTCTTTTATCGACTACTAAGTTTCTCAACTATAGGGATGTCTTTGACGGTCGGAGTTGTACATTGTTTTGGCACTGCTTATTTTCTAAATTTAGTCGCAATTATCGAGTTACAGCAGATGGAATTTGTTAGCTCGTTAATTTTGATTCCAACCGTAAAATCGGTAGTGTCATACAGTTTGTATCCTTATGACGCTTTTGCTTACCCTACATCAAAACATAACGTCATTGAATTAAATACATTTTGAAATGCATCGATGCCGATCAAATGTCTAATTTGCCAGCGTCGTAATTATATCAGCCCTAATCGAGCCATGACTAGGATATATACCACTTTAGTACACCATTATTTCCGTTTCTGCGCGGATCTCACCCGCCTCTGTAAGTCACGTTTCAAAGATTCTAAATCATAAATCCTCGAGGGAATGTCTTCGATACGTCGTCAAAAGGGTGTAGGGGTGTGCTAGGGTAAGGTCAAGGTGGCTGCCACCGCGCATGCGTCGTGCACTGAACATGCTGATGCGGCCTCTTCAGTCTCTCACTGACTGTCAAGTGGTAATTCTTCGCCACTCGAGAGTAGGTTAGAGACTGAAGACTTGAGATATTTCCCAGTAGCGCCGTCGGCGAATTTGAAATGGTGTTTCTGAAAGGGCAAGATACTCCTGGAATAGTATGCTTCTCAATGATATGGGCGGTCTTATATGTCATTTTGTATCTCTTCTCTACATAGTATAAATTGAAGTCGCTTTCTGCGTCTGTCTGTATGTCTGTATGGCCGCTAACTCCTCCTAAACCACGAAACGGATTTTGATGCGGTTTTCAACATCAGTTAGATACATTTTCAAGGAAGGTTTATATATATAACTAGCGACCCGCCCCGGCTTCGCACGTAAATTACACCCGTGCGAAGCCGGGCGGGCGGGTCGCTAGTTATTTATAAAACCGCGACGATATAAGAATTATAAGAAGCCTCGAAGGCCGTTATTTACGACTTTTTCATTCAACTCGCATAGTTTTCTCCAAACAACACAGTTGAATAGATGTACGGAGTCCAGAAAGATTAAACAAACAAATCTGTTAAAAGCGCGTAAATATTACAATTGGGTCACCAATTGTAATATTTAGGCGCTTTTAATAGATTTGTTTGTCTATCAATCTGAGGCGTGACAATTTTTTTTTTAATGTAAGAGTAGACAAACAAGCGACATGCCGGCTGATGGTAAGTGGTCCCCGTTGCCTATGGACACCTATAATACCCGGGGCATTGGCGGTGCGTTGCCTACTTTTGAAGACTATTCACTCTTCGCTTGAAGCAATTGAGGTCATATTTTGGAGGAAAAAACGAAAATGGTACCTAAGCCATTCCAAGGTGCGTGGCAGAAACAATCGATCAAATCGAACAGTGCGAGACTTCCACGCATCTGTAATATGAGGATGGCTTTACGTCAATTAAACCAAACAGGCAATCTTAGATTCAAAAGATACTTCATGTATGGATGTTTTGACCTATCACGGTTAAATAACAGGTCAATTGTTTTGTTCTGAACTTGTTGTGCCCTGGGCCTGAAATAGACACTATCCTTTCCAAGATATTGGAATTACTAAATATTGTCTATTCAATATATAATGACATACATTTATTGAGCGTTTATTTTTTGTGCGAGTCGCGGGCATCCAGTGGATGCAAATGGCAGGATGTCGTTTAGTGAGGAGGCCTATGTTCAGCAGTGGACGTCTTCCGGCTGATGATGATGATGACATTTTTTTTTTAAACCTCCGTCACAGAGCTGATTTTCTTCAAATGGCTTAACAGATTTTCTTTAATCATAACTAAGAATCCCTCGATCAAATCTCCTATAAAAAAAAACTAAATTAAAATCTGTTCAGCCTTTTGAGAGTTACGATGCCACAGACAAACACACATAATTATATACCTACACACGTTAAACTTTGCAAGTTGAAGTGGCAATGGGCAGGCCACATCGCTCGAAGAACCGATAACCGATGGGGAAGAAAGGTTCTGGAGTGGAGACCACGAACCGGAAGACGCAGCGTAGGGAGGCCTCCCACTAGATGGACCGACGACATTGTGAGAGTCGCGGGCATCCAGTGGATGCAAAAGGCAGGCTGTCGTTCAGTGTGGAGGTTAAAGGGGGAGGCCTATGTTCAGCAGTGGACGTCTTCATGGCTGATGATGATGATGATGACACGTTAAACTTATAACACCCCTCTTTTTCCGTCGGGGGTCAAAAATAAATAATAGCAACACTATTAATGATACTTGATACTCAGAGTCGCAGTTCGTTGTCCAAGTTATGCAATAAATTAGCTCTCTAACTGCTGCAAAAAATACCATCGTTGCTATACGAATCATTTAGGAGGTTACCGGCTCAGACCAGTCTTTGAATTTCAAGGTCTTGTTACATAATACTGGCTGCAAGTTAAGCAAGTAGATATTTGTATTGTTATTTTTGAATGTAGGTATGTATATTTAAAAAAAACATTGTCTGCTTTTTCTCTTTTGAGTCTTAGGACAATGTCTTAAGCATATCTTATAGGTACTAAAGTCTAGCTCTGCTTGCCTCCTATATCGAAGTTATTCATATAGGGTTTTTTTTTTTTTTTTTTCTGGGCTAGCGCCTTTATTAACTAAACAAAATACAAGCTAAAACTAAAACTACAAATACAGTTAGACTGCCTATAGACCGTTGAAGGTCTAAAGACAATCCAAATGCTCAAGCCCACTACCAGTTGGCAGCGTACCCAGCATGCTGGCGGCATTACCACGTTGAATGGCAATGCTTATGCGTTGAGCCAGAAACACGCCAGCATTTTGGTCACGCGTCGCATTAACCAGGCGCTCTGAAAGATTTTATATTTTATAAAGCCATACATATAGGTGTATGGCTATTAATCTCTTGGGTTTTCGATTCCATAGATATCAAGTAAGAATCCTGTTAAGTCTTATTCTGTTCAAATTAAAAATTATCTATGTTTCTAACGCGCCCTTTAAAAACCTATATATTTTTTTTGTTTTAAAACCGCTATTGCATATCTGATGTAGTTTCTGTTCAAAACTTTGTTCTGGTTAACCTTGAAGCCAAAGGTCGCCTCGCGAATTTCGAGTGACGGTTACCTCGGTAAAGGCGGCGTTGCTTTATGGAACGGTTTGTTTGATAATACACAAGATGGCCGACCACTCGCGGTGAAATTGATGTCGTCAAAATAAACAGCGATTCCTGGACGCCTGCCAACTTCTGGGTGCCTCTATGCGCGTTGGAGTCTTAAGAGCTTAGCATTTCCGATTGACAACTGATAATATTTTGAGAGAGAATGTGACTACATAGATAAAGATTAGGCTAGGCTGATTTAGCATTTTTTTATCGGTTATGATTTGACTTTAAAAAGTGCTGCACGAGCCGTGGACTAATTGTCTTTCCACCGTTTTTATCCCGCCAGAAAAAGACAAACGTATCCATATTCTAGCTTTGTCGCGTCTAGGCGTGGATAAAAACGGTGGAAAGACAATTTATCCACAGCCCATGCTAGGCCTGCAGATAAGCTTTTCCCTTCAGATACTTCAATGGCAGTGCCGTCTACCAGTCTTGAAATTAAGTTGAATCACTGCTTAAATCAGCACCAGGACATCCCGAATTCAACAGGAGCAAAGTCGATAAAGAATAACCTACTGACCCGTTGAACTTGGAAATGAGGGCAGCCTGGCAACGTGTGACCCGAGATTTAAACATGTTTCTAATCACATGACCCCGATATCTACAAAGTAAATTAGTTGCACTTGACTCCGGGACCTTAATATCATTGTTGATTCAGTCGGATTAGCAAATAAAGCTGCTAGTTTACTAGCTATAGAACACTGGCAACTGGGCCCTATTACTATAGAGGGAACTCTGACTGGCATATTATTAATAAAGGTATTTGAAGTTTTTAGATCTTAATCTTTGCATGTTGGTGGTTGGTCTATAAATTTTTGAGTAATAAATAAATATTTGATTAGATTTGAGTTTATTTATTGTGGCGTGCATTAGGAGAGGCCTTCGTCCAGCAGTGGACTGATGTGGTGAAGTAGCTGATGATGAAATATCGCTCCATCCATCATCAAATCATGCAGATTTCTCAGACCACTTTCATCTAGCTCTTGTGAAATTAACTGCTAATTTCAATAAGCTTTGATACATTAAACATTCCTAGTGATGCTTCATTTGAAGTTTAGAAAATCAATCTTATAGGTACTAAAGTCTTGAAATGTCATCATGAGTATTTTAGTGACAAGCTGCATCCCGCGGTTTCGCACTCTGAAGTTTCCTTAAGGTACCGTAAATTTTTCCGGTTTGCACCAAAATTATTTAGTACCTAAATCATGTTCAATTAAAGCCATCGCTCATTAAGAAAATTATCTACTGAATAATAGCACTTTTCAAATAATAAGATTTACAGATTTTTGGCAAAGTTTCGTTCATTTACTCTTCAGTTTATCTATAGTTTTATAGCCATTGCTCGGGCCACTACTATGTAGTTCTAGATTTCTAGCCTTGATTTTGGTTTTGCTAATTTATGCGTAAACCTAAGCGGGTTTTTTAGTGTGGGTTTTCTGAAACGTTTTTAAAATATTCGAGGTATTTTTTTTACAAAAAACGGGGGTAAAAATGCAAATTTCAAATATGTAAATACGATGAAATGATGATGATATGATATGACACGTGGAAGCCATCAAGCGTTTTTATACTGTGGTTTATACATCCGTAAAGTGATACCATACGAAGTAATATAATACCAGAGATATGTACATGATTAGGCTTATCTACTCCCAGTCTCCGAATATCTCTCAGTACCTACATTACCAGATTACCACCAACATATCTTTAGAGCTTTGATAATCAAAGCTTTTGAAGATGAGTGGAAGATCTACCATCGTATTTTACAAATGTAATACTTCACATAACGTACAGCTATTTACTTGTTTAACCACCTTAAAAAGGTGCTCTCAGAACTCGGGATTGTATCTTTAAGACCGCGATTACCGGTCAAAGGTAACTCTAAAACATATAAATTCACTAAATAGGACAAAAAAAGATTGGGCATTCTTTTTAGAATAACAACAAACGTTTTAAAGTAATTTTCATGTGGGTGTTTTATTTTGGCGGAAGAATCAAAATAAAACTATAATTTCCAGTTTTCTTTCGATCTCCTCTGCCATCCTGCAGGCCTAGCATGGGCTGTGGACAAATAGTCTTTCCACCGTTATTATCTACGCCTAGACGCGACAAAGCTAGAATATGGATACGTTTGTCTTTTTCTCGCGGGATAAAAACGGTGGAAAGACTATTTGTCCACGGCCCGTGCTAGGCCTGCTGTAAAATTGCTATATACCTACCATATGAAGTGTAATTTCATACTGATTTTTTAAACTCCCTTTTTTTCAAAAACGTTGAAAACGTGCTAGACAGCGTGGCCTTAAAGATGAATCTGTAGGAAGGTTCTAGATAGGCAGTGCATGTAGCCGGGCGGGTGTCGGGTGCCGGGTGCCGGCCCTCCATCGCCCGGTATCGATCCCGCGGCACCTGCGCGCTGTGCTGCATTCAACAGGCTGTGACGCACTTACACGAGCTTCATACTTGCAAGGATTGATGCTATCTCAGACATCAAGGTGACAGAGACGTGAATTATACTTTGGCTGGCTTGGAACTTTTGGTTTGGATGCTTTGCTCTAGGTAAATTCCAGTTAGTTTGAGGGTATATCAGCCATGTCAGGACGCTTTAAGTAGCCTATGGCTGACTGCAACAATCCCCTGGTGTTGTGGTAGGTAGGTGATAGGAGAACTGTCCGTTTGCCATTATCACCCGTACGAAGCGCTTTGATTCCACATTTATTATGCAAACTGCTAATCTGTGGAATTCTCTGCCTGAATGGGTGTTCCCCGATGGTTACAATCTGGGCGTCTTCAAATCACGAGTGAATCGGTTACTTCTAGGCAAGCGTGCTTCAACGTAGACCGCATCATCGCTTAACATCAGGCGTGATGGTGGTCAAACGCAAGCCTATTATCTACTATATAAAAATAAGTCGGGTTTTCCTTCCTGACGCTATAACTCCAGAACGCACGAACCGATTTCCACGGTTTTGCATTCGTTGGAAAGGTCTCGGGCTCCGTGAGGTTTATAGAAGTCATCTGGTGGCGAAACGGAGTTCGCCGGGTTTGCTAGTTCTATATAAAAAAAAAGGCTTTTACCTTTTTATCACTTGTCACATAAAAGAGCCCACTGGGCTATTTACATAGTGATCGTAATGTTTCACTTTCATAGTGATCATTTCATAGGGTAGTGGTAACATTTCGTGGCTACGAAAATTAATTTAAATGATTTTTTAATGTGATTCTCAAGGGTGAATTTAAACATTTATGAAAGGAAATTGAATTTTTGAATTCTCTCATATAAATTTTAAGAAAATATATCACAGATGTGATATATATGTGAAAAATTTGGGGATACATCCCGTTTGTTAAACAAAACCGACCAAGTGCGAGTCGGGCTCGCACACTGAGGGTTTCGTACCACCCGTACCGTATCAGATTGTTAGCTACTAAAAACCGTTTGTTCAATAAAACCGGCCAAGTGTGAGTCGGGCTCGCACACAGAGGGTTCCGTACGTATCAGCTTGTTAGCTACTAAAGTAAAAAAAGAAGTGTTAAAGGCAAGATCCCATCAACGGCCAGGCGGTCACCCATCCAAGTACCGACCGCGCCCGACGTTGCTTCACTTAGGTGATCGTACTAGAACCGGTTGTGAAAATAAATGTATCACCAACTCGCACTTTGCCGTTATTTATAATTATAAAATGTTGATGTTTTTCAAAAAGACTACGTATTTTTATAGCAAATCCGCGGTTCATAGCAAACAGTACATTCGCTCACGATATATATTGGCATCGATTCTCATCATCATCATCATCAGCCAGAAGACGTCCACTGCTGAACATAGGCCTCCCCCTTCCTGGCATCGATTCTGATGCACTCTAAACTAGACAGCTCTAAAATTGATGCTATCCTTTTCTCACATCTATACTAATATTATAAAGAGGAAAGATTTGATTGTTTGTTTGTTTGCATTGAATAGGCTCCGAAACTACTGAACCGATTTGAAAAATTCTTTCACTGTTGGGAAGCTACACTATCCGCGGGTAACATAGGCTATATTATATTTTCAAAAAATTAGGGATCCTTACTAAAACTCCAATAATGTAACCCAAGGTGTAAACAAATTAGATTTACAATTTTGACTTTGCGTGTTTGACAGTTCTAAGACAGGACAACGTCTGTCAGGTCGGCTAGTTTTAAAATAAAAGGGAGGCAGATAATTTTAGTCCTGTCAGATAGGTTTAGTTTAGTGAGTGGTATGACAGAATCGACGCCACTATTTGCTTTACAAACTACTAGCGGTCCGCCCCAGCTTCGCACGGGTATAGATATAGCCTATGTCACCCGGAGATAGTGTAGCTTCCCAACAGTGAAATAATTTTTCAAATCGGTTTAGTAGTTTCGGAGCCTATTCAATGCAAACAAACAAACAAATCTTTCCTCTTTATAATCTCTATCTCTACATAGTATAAATTGAAGTCGCTTTCCGCGTCTGTCTGTCTGTCTGTATGTCTGTATGGCCGATAACTCCTCCTAAACCACGCGACGGATTTTGATGCGGTTTTCTCCATCAGTTAGATACATTTTCAAGCGACCCGCCCCGGCTTTGCACGTAAATTGCACCCGTGCGAAGCCGGGCGGGCGGGTCGCTAGTAATATTATAAACGCGAAAGATTGTATGTATAGATGTATGGATGTTTGTTCCTCTTTCACGCTGCAACGGAACAACGGATCGACCTCTTTTTTGCATGGCTATAGTTCAAGAGCCAGAGAGTGATATAGGCTTTTCAACATCATCACCATTATTCATCACAAAAATTATGAATAGCATACTTTCTCAACAACCTGATCTGGATTTTTTTTTTGATAAGATGGGCAAATTCAATTCTGTCGTCCTTGCCCATTTAAGCTGCAGCATGTAATGTTTTGGATTATCTGTTAATTATATGCTTAATTTGAAATAAAGAATAAAGAATCACTACGCGGGTGAAACCGCGGGGCGCAGCTAGTATTATACAAACTATTAAAAAAAAACGAGTGAAACCGCGACTGCATGTAGTATCAATCTGTATGAATTTGTCATTGTTTCTATAAATACACAAGAAAGGCACAATTGTGATGCAATGTAAATATTGACTGATAAAGTATCTTATCTAGGCTCGAGATATTCTTCATTGCTTGTTTTCGTATAAATCAGAATCTTTCGCCATGGTTACATCGCAGTTTCGACATCCAGTGTGTTCATAACTCTACCCAAAGTCAACAAGCTACAAAAAAATGCCAAAACCGGCTGGATGACCCCGGTCTGCCTGGCTGGATAGCATCGTTCGAATGCTTGCAGTCTGCAATTACGAAGAAAGTTAACTACAGTCCGATTTAACATCTGTGTTGACTGTTGAGAGAGCCACTATGGTGTTTCCGAACCAAAACCGATAGCGTCCCGTGAACGTTTTTTAATTCTTTCATTTGGCCACCTTTACAGATAGGTTGGCCACATCTTAAGTCTGAAGCAAATTTTTTTTGGACGAAAATTTGGTCCCTACTTTAGGTCGTTCTTTTTGTACTTTTGGCTTTGCATTGAACTGTAGTTAGATATGAAACGATGAAGAATTTTTGGCATCGACAGCCAAGCGCCATTTTTTATTGTTATATAATTAGTTACAAAGTCTTGGTTGAACGGTTATTCCTAATGTCAGAATCGAGGATGTCTGATATTGGTGTCAATTCTAGGACCTATAGGACTAAAATTATCGGCGTCTCTTTTTAGTTTAATACGTCAGAAAAGGATGACATCCATTTTATAGCTGTCAAATTTAGTTTAAAGAATGGGACAACAGAATCGACACCAATGCCTTCCACGTGCTGTCTTAAAATAAACACCACGTGCATAGCTTGCGCGTATGGTGCAATTCCGCTAAATATAGCCATCGCTCTCTTGTCACGTTTTCTTTTCATGAAGAAAGTAACCATTCTTCCTTCAACAATTCTTACGAGGAAATGAAGGGAGGGAGAAAATGCAAAATGGGAGGTTTTTTTTCTCAAATTTATTAAATCGTAAAACTTTGACAATCACGCCCTTAGTCATAGAAATAGTATTTTAGAATTTTTAAGAGGTATATAAAAACTATCAATATATTTTTGTACTTAAAGAAATAACCAAAATGATATAATAACGTGCGAATATATACATAAAATAGTAATAATTGCTATAATACCTGTGGCGTTCGGAAATCGAACGTCACTTTTAGGATCTGAGAGTGGCAACACCAGAAAGACTTCATAATTTATTACAAACTAGGTTTCTCCACACATACTATTTTCATGTTTAGTAATTAAATAAATAAATAAATATTTCGGGACATTTTTCACACACGGTCATCTGACTCCAAACTAAGCAAAGCTTGTGATATGGCTGCCAGAGACTGATATAAATACATATATACATAGTTTTAAATACATACTTAAGACGCGGTACAATCGCAAAATTAACCAAAAGAAGTGTTTTTAAACGCTTTGTGTAACGTGACAAAATTAACTGATCAGATAAATAAAATACTACAAGTAGAAAAAACCCCTTGGTAATAATCTTAACCGAATAAAATTTTGAAAAATTGTCTAGACTCTTAAAAAAACATATTACAAATTGCGCAATAAAAATAGCTTCTGAATTGAAGAACTCTGAATTTTCAGCGACAACAACATATTTTTTTGTACGAATTATATAGCCAGACTAGTCTTTTAAAACTTTAATCAGTTAATTGTTGAAATTCATTTATGTATTTTGATAAATTAAATAAAAACCCTCAAAATAATATAAACACAAGCACAAAGTCATCATAATCATCAAATACGATGATATACGATTTTCGACTTTAAACAAAGCCGTTTTAGATAGCAAATAGATCATGGCGTAAGCGGGTGAAAAACGAAATTGAAATCGTGATCAGACCGCGCGTTAAATAGATATTAACAACCAGATATAGAACAAACACAAATGTTCATCACATAAATATTTGTCCTAGATGGGAATCGAACCCACGCCCCCAAGCTCAGAAGGTAGGTTCACTACCAACTGGACCAACGGGCTATCTATATATGGGCTAATTAACTAAGTGAGAGTTTTATTTGCCTACGCCGGAGATTACATATGGAACGGACCGGGGGGAACACATCCCGTTGCTCAGACCATCTTCCCATATACCCAACAATATTCTGTGCTAGAATACACGTTTGTTTAGTACGCCAGCAACAGTCGGACGCGTGCGCAGGTTATTTACACAGCGATTTGTAACTTTGTATACGACTATCCATAGCCATAGTTATATAAGGGGGCGTCCATAAATTACGTGAGGTGTTTAAGGGGGGGAGGGGGTCGAGTCAAATCTCATCTAATCTTACGTTGGAGAAAGGGGGGGGTCTCGGCAAATATCACGCAATTTTTTTTCTGATTGAAACAAAGCACAAAGCAAATTAGTTTTTTTCTTTTTACAATATCAATCCAACGCGTTTACGTAAGAAACTCACATTTTGAAAAATCTCACGTGAGATTGGGGGATGGGGGAGGGGGTTGAATAAAATCTCACGACATCTCACCAGGGGGGGAGGGAGGGGCAGAAAATTAAAAAAAACACCTCACGTAATTTATGGACGCCCCCTACCAGCGAGATAGGTATTCGTAGTACAAACTTGTTCTGTACATTTGACCTGCACTTTATATCGTGCTACACGTGTTCTTAGACAGGGCTGTGCTTGGGTGTATATAGCCGAAAGGAGGTCATTCATAAAAACCGGCCAAGTGCGAGTCGGGATCTCGCACCGAGGGTTCCGTACCATAATTGTCAATTTGAAAAACCGACTTTAAATATGGCATTTCGATTCGGCGAAATTATAAGGTAAACGAAAGTAACAACTAACGAAATTACCATTATATAACTATTTATTATATAACAACATCATATAACTTTTTATTTTATAACTTGGTAATGAACAGACATTTGTCACAGACTCGCACTTGGCCATTATTTGTTATTTATTATTACACACTCTAAAGTAGAGTGTGTACTATAATCATGCCAAGTTTAACGTTTGTACGTATTATCGTTTTTACATTAGAGCTAATACAAAAATACGTTAAAAATACGTTTGTTGTATCTCTTCGTTTTTACTTTTTGTATTTTTTTTATTATTTCTTAGTTAATCCGCCGTAACATTACATATTCCGTTGAAAATTTCAACGGGCTATCTATAACGGTTCGAAAGATATAGCCGTTAATAGGTAGGACAGACATCGTAGGCTTAGGCTTAGTAATAGGGTCCCGTTTGGTCGTCCGTCCTTTGGGTACGGAACTCTAAAAACCATGCTTATACCAACCACACAGAAACAGCAAACAATTGACACTTCTCTACTCTCACGACCAAAGATAATCTCTTCTCTATCTCTATCTCTACATAATATAAATTAAAGTCGCTTTCCGCGTCTGTATGTCTGTATGGCCGCTAACTCCTCCTAAACCACGCAACGGATTTTGATGCGGTTTTCACCATCAGTTTATATAATTACATATATAACTAACGACCCGCCCCGGCTTCGCACGTAAATTACACCCGTGCGAAGCCGGGCGGGCGGGTCGCTAGTTATTATATCTATACATATAAAAGGCTTTGTCCTGAATGACTGACTGATGGATCAACGCACAGCCTAAACCGCTGATCGTAGAGACCTGAAACTTGGAGGGTGTGTTCTTTGTATGACGTAGGCATCCTATAAGAAAGGATTTTCCGAAATTCTACCCCTAAGGGGGTGAAAAAGGGGGGCAAAGTTTGTATGGGACAACGTGATTCCTTGGTCCAATCTACTTCAAATTTTGCATAAACCTTTTTTAACAGAATTGATGGAAGACGTGTATTTTTTTTATTTCTTTATTGAAATTTTTCCCCTGACGGGGTTAAAAAGGGGTAGAAAGTTATTTTGGCGGTGATTTGCTTAGAAGTTGATATCAATACTCCTTAGTGCTTTTGATTTAAATTACATTTTATTTTGACACATGTTTGAAAACTATCCGATTTTTTTCAAAAAAGATTATACTCACTTGAAAACAAGCAAATACTCTTTAAACTTGAAATGTCTCGGAAGTCACCGTACTATATTAGTATCTCATTTGAAGGTTTGTAAGCTTAAAGATGTTATGCACTTTTAGGACACGGTAGTTATATTTTATAAGTATTCAAACATTTGAACATAATAATTTATGTGTTGTACCAAATCAAATAACGTAAAAAACCATTAAAAACACTAATAGAACCATTTTCGACATCTACACGGACGAAGTCGCGGGCAAAAGCTAGTAAATCATAAGGAGTCATTGCTTACGACGCAGTCTAAACGTTCTTAGAATTGATAACAACTCAGATACTTGGAGACCTAGAGATGGCCGCCTAAATATAAACAAAGGAAGTTGATATTGCAGCTGATGATTTAATATTATTATTGCTGTCTGTGGGAAGAGGCTTTGCCCTACAAAAGGTCAAGTAGCAAATGTTATGATTTGAAATTCCTTAACATTTGAAACTTTGTCTTCTTTATACTTCTCATGGACACTTGGTACACTTAGTAGATAGCCCGTTGGTCTAGTTGGTAGTGAACCTACCTTCTGAGCTTGGGGGCGTGGTTTCGATTCCCACCTAGGACAAACATTTATGTGATGAACATTTGTGTTTGTTCTATATCTGGTTGTAATATCTATTTAAGTATGTATTTAAAACATTATATAAATATCTAATAAATAATCTAATACATTATATAAATGTATGTAGTCTCTGGCAGCCATATCACAAGCTTTACTTAGTTTGGGGTCAGATGACCGTGTGTGAAAAAATGTCCCGAATATTTATTTATAATATTTCCGACGGTTTTGACTCGTTTTTACTGAGCAAGTTCAATGGTTATGGCCCGTCCATTCATTTTATTTTGGTCGAAGTCTACAGCTTCCCTAAGTCTACCTAAGTCTAAGTCTAAGTCGCGAAGTCTACCCTAGAATTTCCTCTCTATCGCGTAACTCTTGTCGCGTCATCTCTGTCTATCGCACGGCAAGTCCGACAAGTCGGCTACTTGTAGCTCATACCTTAAGGCGAGATTTTCCCACTTTTAAGCAACGCTTAATACTACAGATGTTCATAATCCTTGGATTATTGTATTAAAGTCGCATTTAGCGGAGCAATATCATGGCGCTTACACACAGTCGTGCGTTTCGTTACTTCTATTTTTGGGGTTTTTCTCATATTTTTTGAAAAGTATATAGCTGTGATGTAAATTGTACCCCACCTGTTTCCTTCATAATTATTTAATCTATAAATCAAGATATCGCAAACATAATTTAATAAATAAGTAATTGAATTAATCCAAAAAACAGGGATAAAAGCGCAAATCAGTGCTACTTTGATATATTTTTTTCTATCGTGCGAAATGTGCTTAATCGTGTTTCGGTCTCATGGGTTTCCTAGATAAAACATTCAGTTTTGTTTTGACACCATTTTTATAATTTTAAGCTAACCATGGAGGTATGCACACTTAAACTAGAATGACCATAATTGCTAAAAGTTGGAAAAGAGCGTCTTAAGTGCGGAGTGCACCAGGCCTGACAGTCCGGACTAATCCGGACGGATGGTAACCTTAGACACGTAAGATATTAGTTATCGTAAATAGTTTCGCGTGCCCGCGAATGTTGTCCGTGAGGTCAAGAAGCTAGACTGGCAGCTACTCACATGACCTGCGGTATCTATCCAGTGATAATGGCTACAAGATACAAGCTTTGTGTTAAACTGATGAATGGGCGGCATTGTTAATTAGTTGCAATGCAACGTTGTGAAAAACAACGTATAAGTATTGTTTTATAGTTAAAACCATTGATTTATAAACATGTATGGATTGGTTAGGTTGGTAAAATAAGTTTCCCTAGTGTGATAAATCATAATCCAGTTCTCACTTTTATGTGACTTTATTCATATTCTTATTCTTTATTCCTACTTATTACAGTTTTCAGACCAATATGCTTCCGCTATGAACGCTCAAGCCAGACTAAAGTCCCGGATGTGTCTTGCCAACATCCTACCGCATTATCTTCTTCCTACCCCCACTATTTGCACTATTGCCGAGACTCCCGAGTCAACACGTTTCCATTTTAAATAAAAAGACTGTTAGTCAAATTAGATACCAAAAGGTTGAAAACCAAGAAATCATAAAGAAATAATTGAAATAAGTTAGAAATCATGACACTAGTTTCATCATCATCATCATTATCTACCTACCGTTCCCACTGTTAGGACGTGAATTATGTGAGATGTTTTTCGCTCAAATTGAACCCCACCCTTCCTTGGTGGGATATAGCGAGATTTGGTAGCGACGCCCAACGCGCTGTTAACTCTTGAAAAAAAAAACTTTCATCATCATCCACAGCCTTCCTTATGCCACTGCTAGGTATAGGCCTCTCTTGCTATTCCGTCTGCCGCGGTCCTGTGCTAATCGAATCCAGGTTCGACCCGCGATAGTGTCCTTCTTTATTACTGCAAAAAACATGAAGTGTACGAAGCGCTGTCATTCCACATTTGAGGAGGTGAAGAACAAAACCTCACATTTCCAGTTTTTAAAATTTTAGAGAATACATAAAAATGTCTCGACGGAATTTCTCTTTTTCAACGGAAAAGTGTGGTTTTGTGCGAAACTCTCGATTTCAAATGAAATTGTATATAGGAAAAGAGGTGTTTTTGACAAGGTTTTACTTACATGCTTCAATCAATTTATCATTTTTTGCCCAAAGAAAAAAAAACTAAATTTTCAAAAGTGGAAAAGTGAGGTTTTGTTCTTCACCTCCTCATTTATTATGTGAACTGCTAGTCTGTGGAATTCGCTGCCTGAATGGGTGTTAGCTAGTTGCAATCTGGGTCACTTCACGTCGAGATTGAATCGGTTTCTTCTAAGCAAGCATAGACCGCATCGTCGCTTAACATCAGGCGAGATAGCGGCCTACCTATTATTTAAAAAAAACAGTAAAATTAAGTCAATATTCTATGAGACGAAATTATTTTGCACTAGCGATCCGCCCGCCCGGCTTCGCACGGGTGTTATTTACGTGCGAAGCCGGGGCGGGTCACTAGTCTACTATATAAAAATAAGTCGGGTTTTCCTTCCTGACGCTATAACTCCAGAACGCACGAACCGATTTCCACGGTTTTGCATTCGTTGGAAAGGTCTCGGGCTCCGTGAGGTTTATAGAAGTCATCTGGTGGCGAAACGGAGTTCGCCGGGTTTGCTAGTTATATATATAAACTTTCCTTGAAAATGTATCTAACTGATGGTGAAAACCGCATCAAAATCCGTTGCGTGGTTTAGGAGGAGTTAGCGGCCATACAGACATACAGACAGACAGACGCGGAAAGCGACTTCAATTTATAATATGTAGAGATGAAACAACTATTATCTTAAAATACTAAACTTGTCTATAGTTAGTATAAATCCACTATTGGGCATTTTTGAGAGCTGAATCGATAATAATATCTATAAACAAATATCTTTGGGTAAACTTCAATTATTATCATAACTGTGCCCTACAATTGCAGCCCTGCAATATCATCATTAATGATTAATCACACTGTACATTCACATTATACCTAGAAGCCGTATGAATAAAAATATTTTATCTGGTTTCATGGACCTGGGTCATGTTTACACAATATTTTCTACGAAAAAGCATAATAATTAATTTTGTTGTGCAATATTTTTTTTAATGCCTACTCCCTATTCTATTTATGCCTGATTCTGAATCCAGAGTTTCGGCCCGTTTAAAAAAATCTGGTTTCTGGTCACATTTTAATCCGGTTTCGGCCCCAAAACATTTATTTGATTTCTAATTAAACATTCTTGTTCTTTCTTTGTTCCGTTTGCTACTCCTGGTTCGGTCGTATTTTTTGTATGCACGTATAAAATGCTTATTTTGTTAAAGTCCAAAATTCTTTGCACTTGACTTATTTTACAATTATATTGTTACTGTAATTTGTTTTTGTGGTTGGTAGGCGTTTGACCGCAACACACCTGATCTTAAGTGACAATGTGGTCAAAGATCGTATACTCATATTATACCTAGCTTTCGGTCGAAAATTAAAGTACTCCAAATGTATGTAATAGTTATTACTCGGTACATTTTATTTGTATAATATTTAAGCGAAATATTTGTTCGAATTTTACTGCTTTTAACCAGTTTCTAAAGCAAACATTCTGGATAAAGTAATGCTAGATAATGTACTGTCGTAACTCGTTACTATTATCCTGTGGACTCTAAAGTACAATTACGTTATCTTGGGGTCATGGCGAGGGCATGTAGATAGAGCAGTTAGTGTAGTTTATAAGCCTAAAATAACTACAACACCTTGCGAATTAAAGTAGATTTTAAGTCAAGAAAAAATTTGTGAGTTGACGAGCAAGACGTGACCGCTGTAGAAGAGAAGATAGGTTATGCGCTTGTAACCACATCTTAAGAATTACAATTCTAATTCCCTCCTGCCCATTTTTCTATCGGAATGCCAGAGCGGGCACAAAAAATAGATACCGTTTCATGGTTGATATTCCGAAAACCTGTACGAAGCGCTTTGATTCCACTTTTATTATGCGTACTGCTAGTCTGTGGAATGCGCTGCCTGAATGGGTGTTCCCCCATAGTTACATTCTGGGTGTCTTCAAATCTCGAGTGAATCAGTTTCTTCTAGGCAAGTGTGCTCCATCGTAGACCGCATCGTCGCTTTATATCAGGCGAATTGGCGGTCAAACGCAAGCCTATTAAAAAAAAACAACTATTTTCTTACAAAATTCTTGCAATCGGCCTGCTTGGTTGGTGAAATAAAGTAATCGAGACCGTGGCAACAACTAGGTTACCCCTATCATGGTCTCGATTTACTCGTAGCATATTTTTTTCTTATTGTAACAACTCCCTTTTGTATGAATGTACAGCGAGAGCAGCATGTTCGTGTCGCGTCGCCGTTGGATCCTGAAGACGTGCGGCACGACGACGCCGCTGCGCTGCGTGCGCGCCGTGCTGGCGCTGGCGCGTGACGTGGCGGGGCACGCGCGTGTGCACAACGTGTTCTACTCGCGCCGCGAGTTCGCACGCCCGCAGCAACAGCTGTCACCGCACGACAACTTCGACTCCGAGGTGAGTGACGCACACTACACGCGTCATAGCCACAGATCAGCCATTCTGAGCCTAACACACCTAATGCCTAAAATTAGAGAATATTAGCCATTAGGCTTAGTTTTGTTTAACTCTGCGTGCAACGCCTTTTTCATTGGCGCCTCGCTGTCTGCTGAAATTGAAAACTCAGCCTCAAACAGTCGTGCTATAACAGCAGTGAGAAAAACGCTACTGCCCAGCTGTTAGCGTTGTGAGTTGTGGATGTTGCAGCATGGCGGATACTATTCCCATCAAAACTTTCCTTCTGCCTTAAGACTTATTATTCGACATCGATTAATGTTTGAAGTATTAGTATCTGCTCTCATAAAACCATTAGGTAAACAGAGAGCTCTGCACTATTGTATATTTCAATTATTATTTTATTCATCGGATGGCGAAAAAATATTGCAAAAAAGCAACGATTTAATACTAACAAAACATGATTATTCTCTGAGAGACAAAACAAACTTAATAAACGCATGATTAAATAGTGCCCCGATTTATATGCTCCAATTCGCTGAACACGTCGGGTTTACACACTCTGATGCACTTCATGGTCATTATCACAGTTCTGGGCTGTCAGTGCAGTTGCTATCAGATTGAGTCGCTGCATTTTAATCCAAGGTGTATTATTAAGAAGTGCTAAAAGCTACTGAAGAATTTACTTACTCTGATATTCATATCCCACTTCTTAGACTATTCTCGGACAATAGATGTTATATCTTTAAGTTATCATTTACATTGAGACAAAGTTGAGTTCACCAGATTTGACACCGTAATCTCGTCAAAAGTTTGTTAACTCTTATTAATCAGTTTCTAGAACAAATCTTTGCATGTCACTTCGACCTCGAGTACCTTGTGCTTGCTATATTACGCCTAATTGTAACGATCACTACAATTCCCACAACTGATAACCGCAAAAAATACAACTGAGATAACTTGGGGTTAACGAAGTCACCTAAACACTAGACTTTGTCGTGAATGTCATGACAGTAGATTAGCTAATTTTAAGTGTAGTTGTGATTTAGGCTGGCCAAATGGCTCGGATAGATTCCTAGAGTTAAATAAAAAACTTTGGTGACGTCCGCCAAACCCCATGTTTTGGTAGTTAGTTCTTTCTCTTAAAAACTTTAATTGTGTACTCTAAAGGTGCGTAAAAGTAGAGTAAACCTGATGCAAACAAAATAAAAGAAAATAATGCGTAAGCAAAGAAACAGTTATTTGAGGAAAGCAGAATGCTTATAGCAAATGAAATGTAGCCTGCAGATAAATATAAAATAATAGATACCGGAAAATAAAATAAAAAAACAAAATAATAGTGCTACGGCCACAGCTACATAAATCATTCTAGTCTCGAAATAATCTGTGACGTCTATCGTGTCGTCATTCAAGATTGTAGAAACGGTTCAGGGCTTCTCTATCTCTATCTTTTCTCTACATAGTATAAATTAAAGTCGCTTTCCGCGTCTGTATGTCTGTCTGTCTGTATGGCCGTTAACTCCTCCTTAACCGGTTTTCACCATCAGTTAGATACGTTTTCACGGAAGGTTTATAATTATATATAACTAGCGACCCGCCCCGGCTTCGCACGTAAATTACACCCGTGCGAAGCCGGGCAGGCGGGTCGCTAGTAGGATTACAATTACCGTAACAGGTTATATATTATGTCGTGTGGCCATCGTATCACTCCAGATAATAGGTTCAAGACCTCGATTACTATTAAAGGGCACCATCTTCTGCCTAACTCATCATGCATGTAAGTCGTGTTTTCCCTCTACGCGTTTGCTATTTTCCCTGTAGTTTTATATAACACACTGAGACTGAAAACATTGTTAAAGAAATATATTCTAAGAAAATTATCCATTTTGTGAGAGTAACTGTCAATCACCAGTTTCTAAAGGGAAATAAATGTTTGTAGGAAACAGTATACTTAAAATTAAAGAATTTGTTCGTACTCTGAAATGAAACCCTAACTCGAATGTTATCGTTCATCTACCATACAACAATTTAATGGTTTCCCCTGTGCAAATTACTTCGTGAACCAACTGCTAAAAGTGAAGAAGCCTAAAACTTTTACGACATTACATATCCATCAAAGAGGAAAACAGTAGACAACAGACGACCCTGAAGGAGCATGCTTTTTTAATCTCCATCAAAAAAGCATACATATACGTTCCAAAGAGAGCCACTTCTTAAACCGTATAAAGTCAAATGTTATGCCGTATAGTAAAATGAAGTCCAGAAGACCTTGAAGGCTGGCAGTTACTCCACGGACAAGAAACACACTAGAGATAGATAATCATGAAGATAAAACCATGTTTTGTTATTCCAGGTGAAGCTGCTGGACTCTTTCTTCGGAGACGGGCGCGCGTACATCATGGGCCCGGACCAGGACTGCTGGTACCTCTACACCTTGCTGCCACTTGAAGGTAACAACATATAAAAGTCGCAAAGCCGACGGCGTAAAGTCGCAAGCTTGCCGGTATTTTATAGAATTTTCCACGGAGAGTGTGCAACGGAACTTCACGAACTTGTTCCCCCATCACCTCTTCATTACCGGACGTCCAGACGAACGGCAAGGCGTCACCCTTACTTGGTCGAAATGCCATTTATTCGCACCAAGCGTTTTGACTCCCTTTTTTTTTATTAGGACAGCAAAACAATGGAACGCCTTGCCCCTGTCTGTGTTTCCGCAGCATTACAATTTTGGAGTGTTCAAGTCTAGGGTTAATAGGTTATTACTGGGCAAACGAGCTCCATCTTCGACCGCATCATCGCTTTCCATCAGGCGAGATCGCGGTCAAACGTCCAATGTAAAAAAAGAAAGAAAAAAAAAACTAAATTGCTGAATATACTAACCATAGAATATTATGACAGTACGAATTGAACGAAGCGCCTCCAGACTCACGACGCGAAGGCTCGCCAAGCTTCATGCGAACACACGATACTGTGTCTCACTTGTTGTTCTCGTCCCGCTCTAGCCGAAAAAATACTCTTCCGGCAAGATCAGTAGCATTTCAGAGAGTGTGTTTATCGGTTCTGCATAATCTAATTCCCTCCTGCCCAGTTTTCCATAGGACTGCCAGAGTGGGGAAAGTCAACACCGCTTCATGGTTAATATTCCGAAACCCGTACGAAGCGCTTTCATTCTACTTTTACTGTACTGTACGAACTAGTCTGTGGAATCACATCATATGCCTGAATACGTGTTCCCCGATAGTTACAATCTGAATGTATTCAAATCACGAGTGAATCGGTTTCTTCTAGGCAAGCGTGCTCCATCGTAGACCGTATCATCGCTTAATATCAGGCGTGTTGGCGGTCAAACGAAAGCTTAACCATTGCAGCGAACAAGCGACCTGCGGCCGGTCGCGTAGCAAAGGTCCGCATGCGGCAAGCGGCCGGACGCAGGTCGAACGGTCATCTGTTTTTTTCATTCTGCCACGCGCGGCCAAATTCGCAAAATTGCGCTTGCCGCCTGAATAACTAACTAAAAAAATTGTTTTAAATTTTTTTAAAGTTTAAATCCTGGATAATTATTCAACTGTTAGTATGATCGATAATTAAATTTGAATTTGGAATTAAAGCCCAATAATGAAGTTTATCCAAGTGGAAAGTAAAGTGCATATCTCCGCAGGCACGGTAGACGCGCTGGAGAAGGAGCAGCGCGAGGCAGGCGCGGGGGCGGGCGCGCCCGAGCCGGACCAGACCATCGAGATACTCATGTCGGAGCTGGATCCTGCCGTCATGGACATGTTCACCCGCGCCTACTCGCAGGACGCCGCGCACGCCACCCGGGTGAGTACCAGTGGGCTTACTCTTGACACTCGATTTCAATCCTAATTTGGGATTGGGATCGAAAACATGCCATTTGGTACTCATGAATTCTAAACTAGCGCACGATTGGAACCGATAATGGTGGAATTTTATGGGACTAAATAAAATCGTCCTATTAGTACAAAGCAGCGTCCTATTAGTACAAAGCAGCGTCCTATTAGTACACGGTGAACATACTGCGATCCCCAAGCCGCCTGCCAAGCGTGGGGATTATGGCAACACCCCTCTCTAAGAGGGAGGCCTTTGTCCAGCAGTGGACGTTTAATGGCTGCTGATTTGATGTGAAATAAAATCAACTCAACTCGACGCTTTCGGTACTCTTGACGCCATTGAAGAGTACCAAATGGCATATTTTCTATCCCAATTCCAAATTACGATTGAAATCGAGTGTCAAGAGTAAGCCCACTGATCACACTAACACCACATAAGACATAATAGACACAGAAGGTTCACTCCGCGAACAAATTTAAATAAATAAGGACTCTATCTACGAGGCAATAAAGTAGCAATTCAACTCTTACAGCGCTGGGTACCGCCCACTATATTCACCTAGAAGGCCGGGCTCTTTCTATCACGTAGCTCTATCTCTCCTGACGCGGCACGTGTAACGTTAGGGTTGTCTTCTTGATATTTACACAGAATCATCATCATCATCAGCCAGCAAACGTCCACTGCTGAACACATGCCTCCCTCTTCGAGAGGGGTGTTACACAGAATACTTAAACCGCCCCGCGGCTTCACCCGCCTGGTGATAAAAAATGGTGATGATGATGATGATGAAAAGTAGCCTATGTGACTCTCCGGACATTGAACTATACTAATAAAATAAAGTCGATCCGTTGTTCTGTTGCTGCGAGAAAGAGGAACAAACAAACCAAGAAACTAAAAAACCTACAAACTTTCGCATTCATAATATTAATATGATGCGTTTATGTCTAAAAGTCAAGGAGCATTGTGTTCGAATACCAAAATAACTTAACTTCTACAAGATAAAAATAGTAAATTTTTTCTAATACATGTTTTATGTGAGACTTTATTTTACAACTTACTGGAAAAGTAATTAAAAATACATTATTTATGTCGTAACTAAATATGTATTTACAAAGTTAACCGCAATTACTAAGAAAATAAAGGCTATGATATACAAGTGACGTAAATGACAAATTGTTGTCGAGATGATTAAAATATACATTTCTGAAACATCTTAAAATTAATAACCAACTAAAACAAAAAAACTGTTCTGTTTAACATTTTGTGTCAATTTTTTATATATTATAAGCTGTGTGCGGTTTGAATTGGACTTTAGGTTTAAAATGTTATGTTGTGTGTGCTGATATCTACATGTGAAATAATGTAAAGCCTGTAACCGAACCTAACTCAATAAAATAAAATAAATATTTCTTTGAGAAAAATTGGACTTTAAAGCCTCGATCATAGAGTAATTGGTAGCCAATTTGGTCTCCTCCAAAATATGCCAAAAAGTATGTTCACGTTTTATCACTAAAATTAACTCTGTGTATTCCATTGGAATTAGGGTTACCACCCATCCGGATTTGTCGAGACATATCCGGACTTTTAGACCTTTGTTAGGATCTTGTCCGGTTTTGTAATTTGTCCGGCCTTTTTAGCTTGGGCGATGTAATACGAGTAACATACATAGTTATACAACATACATATGTAACAAACATATTTTATTTGTGGAGGTTAAAGGGGGAGGCCTATGTTCAGCAGTGGACGTCTTCTGGCTGATGATGACATAATTATATAAACTCGGTACTTAATCTCGATTAACGTCTTCCTAAACACAAAACTAAACTCTTCTAACGTGACGTACGCAGTTCTTGAATTTTGTTACTAAAGTCAGTTTGTTACTTTAGGTCAGGACTTTTTTATTATGATATGGTATCCCTGGTTGGAATGCACAGTTTAAGTTAGAGTTTACAGACCACAAATAATTGTCTTTTTTATGGTATCCTGTGATTGGCTCGTAGCAAATAAATGCTTGTTTTTTTTTTAAATAAATGGATCTATTTGTATTGTAATTGTAGTTTTTTTCCTTGCAGGAGTCTGGGATCGATAAAATCATCCCGGGAATGGTCATAGACGATTTCCTGTTCGACCCGTGCGGCTACTCCATGAACGGGGTCGCTAAAGATGTGAGTAATAATAGACAATATAATTATACTGTCAGTTCATAAATTTTATAATATATTTCCCCCAAAGTCTGAAAATCAAACCACTTACTAACAAGGTATAAATTATAATTAAGTTCAAAAATGGCCCCACGCAAAAGTATTAAATCCAATCTACCCTTCTGACAAACCGACAAATTTATCTGTCATCATCATCAGCCAGAAGACCTCCAAACTGAACGCAAGGGCGGATCCAGCTTTGGTGCCAGTGGGGGTCACATAGTCGTGGTCAAGTTACAAGAAGTTATAATTTTTATAGTATTTTTTTTTTCATAAAATTAATTTTAATTAGTGGTCCACCTAGGTCCTGGACCCAGCCCAGGGGGAATCTGGATCCGCTCTTGACTGAACGACAGCTTGCCATCTGAATTCACTGGATGGGCTGCCCGCGACACTCACGATGTGGGTGTATCAAGTGGGAGGCCTACCTATACTGCGACTTCCATATAGATCGTTCAAATAGATTGTGAAAATAAAATTTCTATTTATTTTGTGCTGCTAAAGGGAGATAAGGATATACCGTCTGTAAGTTAGTTTTGTAATACAATATAGCTTTGCATAGCCTTGTATCTTATATGTAAGGAAAACTATCAATTTATAACAATATAACGTTGAATTTAGTCAGTCAGGTCATGGAAACATGTTATCTAATTGAAGTAACTGCGCAAACTACATTTTATTTCTACACTAGTGTAGTAATTTCGGTAGTTTTAGTACTTCTGTCTTTGAGTCGCAATTAGGGTTACCATATCTCAGGATTTGTCCTGAGGTCTCAGGATTTTTAGGCTTTTTTCAGGATTGCGGGCGAATTTTGTAAATCTCAGGAAATCTTAGGATTTTTAGAATCTTCAATAAAATGGAGTAGATTTTTCAGAACTTTTACATTTACAAAGTTACAAAAACAAAAAATAATCTTCTATTATTTTAGTAAACATATAAGCAAAAAACCAATAATAATTTGAAAATTTCAACAAACTTGTAAATTACGATTGTGAGAAAGTTTTCAAATCGCGACAAAAACTCAGGATTATTCAATGGAAAACGGGCTTTTTCTCCGGACTTTTAAATTTTCCATCTGGTAACCCTAGTCGCAATAGTTTATCATTCGGTTCAAATTTTCTAATAAAAAATTGATGCTGTTATTGTGATTAGTAATTTCACTGAAACGTTCATTCACGGTCATAGGAATACCGTAAAAAGATTACCGTAGGCAAAAAGAGTTTATCTACTAAGAATTCACCCATGAAATAATCCAAGTTAACCATACTACGGCCTGGATCGTTCCTAGTGCAAAAGTGCCCATAGCACTGGCAGCATTCCCACGCTGAATGGCAATGGCCAATCTTTGCACCAGGAACGAGAACGTTCAGGAACCAGGAACATTCTAATTTAAACAATATTTTTTTCTTTTCTGTGATATAACTGTTTACTTATTACAAAATAAAAGAATGTGTATAATTAATAACAATGTGTTGCAATACGCAGGGCTGCTACATGACGATCCACATAACGCCGGAGCGCGCGTGCTCCTACGTCTCCTTCGAGTCCAACGTGCCGGTGGCGTGCTACGATGACGTCATCGCACGCGTGCTCAAAGCCTTCCGCCCCAACAAGTTCGTGCTCACCGTGTTCGCCACGCCGGTACGTGCATCCTACCTACTAAGATAGCCCTGTTGGTCCAGTTGGTAGTATACCTGACTTCTGCGCTTGGGTTCGGTTTCCACCTAGGATAAACATTCATGTGATGAATATTTCGCTACTTAAAAACGAGAGGCACAAAACAAAATTATCCAAAATTACTAAGGGAGTGACTAAAATTGCACAAAAAAAAACACTGCTGTTCCTTAAACTTGTTCATAGTGATGGGAACTATATACTCCTTTCGGCTTAATAATCCCTTTGCGCGTAACCCTGTATTTTATTTTTATTAGATAGGGCTTGCGCTTGGCCGCCATCTCGTCTGATGTTAAGTGACGATGCGGCCTACGATGGAGCACGCTTGCCTAGAAGAAACCGATTCACTCTCGACTTGAAGACACTCAGATTGTAACTATCGGGGAAAACCTATAAAGGCAGCGAGTTCCACAAACTAGCAGTTCGCACAATAAGTAAAGTGTTTTAAACTATCACGGTTGTTCACTAAAGTTATATTATTGTTCACGGGAAGTCTTCCCGTGAACATGGTGCATGTAACTGCGCACTGCGCATTCCACATCCTTACCACGGTAAATATCCCGTTAATAATCATATAACTTAAGTAAAGTGTTGGTGTTATGTTGTGGGACGCCCCCGCGCCAACACCTGTATGAGTGAAGTGTTAGTGTTATGTTGTAGGACGCCCCCGCGCCAACACCTGTATAAGTGAAGTGTTGGTGTTATGTTGTCACCTGTATGAGTGAAGTGTTGGTGTTCTGTTGCAGGACGCGCCTGCGCCAACACCTGTATGAGTGAAGTGTTGGTGTAATGTTGTCACCTGTATGAGTTAAGTGTTGGTGTAATGTTGTCACCTGTATGAGTGAAGTGTTGGTGTAATGTTGTCACCTGTATGAGTGAAGTGTTGGTGTTCTGTTGCAGGACGCGCCCGCGCCAACACCTGTATAAGTGAAGTGTTGGTGTTATGTTGTCACCTGTATGAGTGAAGTGATGGTGTTCTGTTGCAGGACGCGCCCGCGGCCCGAGCGCCCTCCGCCCTGAAGCAGTTCTCGTCGCTGGGGCAGTACAGCGCGCAGGAGGAGCAGCACTGCCGGTTCTCCGGCTATGAGCTGCACTACGCCCTGTACTGCAAGTTCCCGAGCTGAGGCGCCGCGCGCCCGCCCCGCGCGCCCCGCCACACCCCGCATACCAACACACAACACTACAGGTAACAACATGTTGCCAACCACACATGTCAAGCCGCTTACTCGGAGACTCTGGGTTTGTACGGTGCTTCTCCGGGTCCCAGGCTACCAGTTGACATCATTTATCTACGGGTTTGAAATGGAGACTCCGAGCTTGAATGGTGCTTCTCTGGGCTACGGGATGATTTTTTTTCAAAATTTTGACGTGTTTTGAACCAAATCATAAACTCAAACACAGATGTATCTGTGACATGTATTTTTTCCAGCTCAAATATTGTAATTTAACTGAATAAAATTGATTTAAAACCGTCAAAATTGGTATAAGAGGCCTTTAATGCAGACACGCCTAATCATCCACCACTACCACTAATTGGGAACCACTGTCGTAGAGAAACCCCGAGCATAGCCCTCTCTATAGCTCGTTGTGCGACTTGTGATTTTTAACCGACTTCCAAAAAGAGGAGGTTATCAATTCGACTGTTTTTTTGTATGTGTGTTACGTGATTATTCCGCCAATTTAGAATTGTTTTTGAAGATTGTTTTTTTGGTTGGTAGGTCATATCTCATAGGTGGTCCCATATTTTTTTATTGACTTTGATTCAGCGCTTTTTGCAAAATCTACAAAAACATGACGATAAGCAACGAATTAAAGAAAAAAAAAATTGGAACTAAAGTTGTTTCTTGGTGAATTTCATACTTTGTTCTCCACTAGCGACGCTGTCAACTGAACAGCAAACATAGAGGAACTGTTTCTAGAACAGAACTTCAAAAAAACAAAGAAGTGTCTCCATGGCGACCGGGCCCTGTTGTTTTTGTTAAATTTTTCATGACCATGGATACAAAGTATTTCAGTTGTAATATTTAACAATATTTTCTACTTTTTAGTTTCAGTTTGTAAATGTAGGTGTATAGTCATGAAGTCGGTTCGTTTTTTTTTTTCTAAAAACTATTATTTATGTATGAAAGTAATGTAATATAAAATATTGTTGTTGCAGAGTATTGGGCGACATTCTGTCGCAGTCGTCCCCTGTGTCGTGGGAGCGCGCGCCGCTGCTGGCGCGGCTGCTGCGTGCCGCGTGCTGTCTGCCGCGCCGGCAGCGCACCGCCGCGTGACCACTCTCTGCACTCTCCACTCTCCACACACACCGCGCTCACTCACTCACCTCCCGTCCTAGATATACAAGCAATCTGATCAGGTTACTCACCAATACTACAATCATGTGACACAGGCTATCGGACAGGTTGATTTAATTACTATCGGACTGACAGAGTGGGCACGAAAAGGCTACACCGCTTCACGGTTGATATTCCGAAAACCCATACGAAGCGCTTTGATGCCGCTTTTCGGTGCGAACTGCTAGTCTGTGGAATGCGCTGCCTGAATGGATGTTCCCCGATAGATTATAATCTGGTTGTCTTCAAATCGGTTTCTTCGGTTCCAATTGTATAATTAAGAAACAGGCTTAGTAAAAATATTAACATTTTTGCAAGTGACGTCATTTGTAAGTATAGTGCGCTCTCTGTCTGGCGAGGTTAATAATTTTTATGTTTGTACTATAAACTAAATAACTACGTTTAATTTTGAACACATTTTAATCTTGTTTTCTGTGATCGGCTGTGTTTTTAAACAACTTCGCAAAAGAAGGAAGGAGGAGCAAAAGGAAGGTTCTCAATTCGGGCCGTGTTTTTTTATAGTACAAATAAAAAATTGTTACGTAATGAGTCCTGTAGCCTATTGTCTTAGTTGGTGAAACATTTGGTACATCTGTGGTTTTACAAATCAATGTTTAAATGATCCATTAGAATGTAAGGATTAGATGAGCCTGGATCGGGTGTCCCTTTCATCTCAGACCTTAAAGTGTGGTTTATCAATATCTACATTTACAGTTTTAATGAACAAAAATCAGATAAATAAGTATAAATATCTACACGGACATAAAATTCTGATCTAGACTGTATAAGCCTATAGTGAGTTAAAATACTTGTGGCGGCATTCAATGTAAAGTGGGCGCGCATTGCGGACGTTATAGCACATAAATTAGCACGTAATTTTCAATTAAATTCTTTTCTAGTAAGTCGCCGTGAAACGAAATTAAAATTGTACACCTTAGATTTTTCAATTATAATTGTGTAATGAAGGAAACTATCGTAAATAGATTTAACAGTGGAGAAACTGAAATAGGTGTTTGCGCCGAGCGATGTCTACCGGAGTGACAGCCCTATAGGGCCCAGAATGGGTCTCGTCCGCGGTAGATGATGGTAACACCCTGTAAGGGCTGCCGTGGATGAGACAGACTTCATTCTCTTTGCACTGGACACGGATAGTACCTCACAGTGAAACTGAGACCTATGTTGTGTCATGACTTGTACTATGAGATACAAAATAACAGTTTTACCGACTAAGTGAAAAAACACGTCGCCTCATTGTCTTATTTTCCTAAACTTGTGTGTTATTTCAAGTGTTAATCTATACTAATATTATAAAGAGGAAAGATTTGATTGTTTGTTTGTTTGCATTGAATAGGCTCCGAAACTACTGAACCGATTTGAAAAATTCTTTCACTGTTGGGATGCTGCACTATCCCCGGTTGACATAGGCTATATATTCCGGCTTCGCCCGTGCGAAGCAGGAGCGGCCTACTAGTGTGTAATAATTGAGGATTATTATTTATTAAGTGTTCTTGAACATGCTCGTGTTTAGGCAAGTGGTATAATGAGGTGAAACATGTATTTTCGTGAAGATTTCTAAACTCCTCAGAAGCCTCTAGTAAAGTCTCCGCCACTTTACTAGGGCATGACTTGGACTTGACCGTGACTAACTTTGCTTGACTCTGACTTGTTTGACGTTATTTAATACCTTTAACATTAAAGGAATCTGTACCCATGGTCACGAAAAAACAAAATCTGTCATTTGAAAGTCAGCCGTAAATAAATAAGGCTCATTTCAACGTTAGGTATTGTCCGGGTACCTTGTGTGAATCAAGTTAAAATCGGCACCCGTAGCTACCCTCTCCCTCTCGTGATATAGTTTTGACAGCGACCTCAAGGTATACCTAGTGTCTGGTAAACATCAAACATGGAATATCAAATTATTTGACGAATATGTCCGAACTTTTTACCAATGTCGGTTGCTGTCAAAACCCATAGTTCCTATAGCCGGTCACATACAATAACATATAATTTTTCCGTACGGAATTCATGGATTAGATCGACAAATTTCTCGCTAAATTTTGCGATGCCTTACACTTTCTGTACGGAAATTTCTGTGTGGCCGGCTCATGTCGCGCGAGTGGATAATGTCGACCGGCACCCGTAGTAATCATTCCTTTCCTTGCAGGACAAATGCGGGAGCCGCGATAATATGTTGTCTATCCTTTTTGTCCATGAGTAAAAGCTTTGATAATACATAGTTTGGATCTGCTTTATATTCAAGCTAGTACCGAAAAAAGTCTGCCAAAAACTGAAGGCAGCGAAGTAAACACGTTTTTCACACATAGACATATTCTTACTACTGACGAGAGTCAGTAGTAAGAATATGTCAAAAAAAAAAAAAAAAAAAAATATACGAGAGAGAGAGAGAGATCTCTCTCTCTCGTAATTTTTTTTTTCGTCTCGACCGATAAAACGTCATCGTGAGTGCAAGCCGGTGTTATAATCTATACTAATATTATAAAGAGGAAAGATTTGATTGTTTGTTTGTTTGTCTGTTTGTTTGTTTGCATTGAATAGGCTCCGAAACTACTGAACCGATTTGAAAAATTATTTCACTGTTGGGATGCTGCACTATCCCCGGTTGACAAGCAGGGGCGGCCTACTAGTAATTTATATTTTTACTAGTTCTACAAACGCACACTTCAATATTGAGCGGCATACAACTGCAAACGATATGCTCAAAAGTCAACAAACGGACTACAAAGGAGTTTTAGTGCTAAAGTAAACTGTAGGTATAACGCTTCCACATATAATTTTTTTCTGAGTGTAAAAGTGATAAATTATTTTTTTCCTGGGCTAGCGCCTTTATTAATTAAACAAAATACAAGCTAAAACTAAAACTACAAATACAGTTAGACTGCCCATAGACCGTTGAAGGTCTAAAGACAATCCAAATGCTGAAGCCCACTACCAGTTGGCAGCGTACCCAGCATGCTGGCGGCATTACCACGTTGAATGGCAATGCTTATGCGTTAATGCTTAATTGATTTGAAATTTATTTATTTTGATAGCCCGTTGGTCCAGTTGGTAGTGAACCTGCCTTCTGAGCTTGGGGCCATAGGTTCGATTCCCACCTAGGACAAACATTTGTGTTTGTTCTATATCTGGTAAAACTATAAATATGTATGTATATCAGTCTCTGGCAGCAATATCACAAGCTTTGCTTAGTTTGGGGTCAGATGACCGTGTGTGCAAAAATGTCTCGAATATTTATTATTATTTATTTTATTATAAAGCTAGAATTGGATAAGTCTGTCTCATTCTCAGGGGATAAAAAGTATAGACAATTTATCGCGGCTCACGTGTAAGGCCTTGCTGTGCTGTAGAAACGCTTGATGTGCAATTTATTAAAATTTAAGGCAATTTCCTATTAGTACCTACCCTTGTCTGTAAGTGCGAAGTGACTATCGAAAATTACACTGTATTCTATTACTCGATTTGTACTTGCAGACCCTTTATGTACAAATTAACCTAATGTGATGTAAATACGGAATAGACCAGGGTGCCGTTATGTGATGAAACAAATCCATTCCATTGAGCGTGATCCTAAGTGATATTATAATAGAAACCTTAGGTATATAGACGTGTTTATTGTGGATATTCTGTCTTCGCGGTTTGATGGGTGCGAGAGATCTATAGTGTCAGCCGTGCGAGAGGTGCTACCACATTTGTAACGTTGGCCATTTTGTGACCGTATCATTTGACATTTAGTAGAATCAGAATCAGTAAAATCGATGCAATGTTACGGCCTAAATGTTGCAAATGAGGAGGCGCCCATAGATTACGCGATTAGTGCATGCGATAGCGTCTAGGCAGGGCAATGCCCGGAGCGGGCGACTTTATGTCGGATTTATAAAATCAAATAAAGATTTCGTCTCTAAAATTGTGTTTTCATTTCGTTCTCGCCCTTCATATTTTTTCCTACTTGTTCTATTGGTACAATAAACATGCTGGCACCAATAGAACAAACGGGAAATATTTTTCCCATTCATCATCATCAGCCAGAAGACGTCCACTGCAGCTGAACTGGACGACAGCCTGCCTTTTGCATCCACTGGATGCCCGCGACTCTCATAATGTCGTCGGTCCATCTAGTGGGAGGCCTCCCTACGCTGCGTCTTCCGGTTCGTGGTCTCCACTCCAGAACCTTTCTTCCCCATCGGTTATCGGTTCTTCGAGCGATGTGGCCTGCCCATTGCCACTTCAACTTGCAAATTTTAACAGCTATGTTGGTGACTGGTTCTTTGGCGAATATCCACGTTTCGGATTTTATCGCGCAAAGAAACTCCGAGCATAGCTCTCTCCATTGCCCGCTGAGTGACTCTTGAGTTTTTCCAAAAGGCCAACAGAACCACGTGTAAAGAAAGAAAAAGTTTATTTGTGCTAACATTAGGTTTTTTAAAAAATTGCTTATTGACAAGTTATAATATAAGGTCACATATCGGCCCCAACTCAGCATAATGCCGGCTGTTAACCAGCGCTGGTCTTCCGTTGGAGCCGTTTGGTGATGTCTCGGTACAAGCACACATACAGTACACACGACCAAATATAAATAAAATAATAAATAAACCAATGTCAGTACCATATGTCATCACTGGCAACACACACTGGTCAAAGACCCTCGTCTTGAGGCACTGTGAATTTTTCGCATTAATTTATTCTATTGGTAGAACAAATAGTATAAATGGGAAAAGCCCTTCCATTTACGCTAGCTGTACTCAAATGGGAATTTGTAAACCAAAACCAAGCTTATCAGTCTTTTTTTCTTTCAACAATGTTTTTTAATGCCATAGGTGGAAAACAAGCAGACGGGCTGCCTGATGGTAAGCAGTCATCGTCGCTACTTGTAACAGAGGCGTCACAAATACGTTGCCGATCCTTTAGCTCGATGGTTTTGCCGACGCACAGACGTGTGAAGACGTGATAATAAGATTGTCTTGCGTACATTTTTAACGTGACAAATACTGATTTCGATGACAGTCTCAGGACTAGCTTATATTTTACGAAGTGTAGTGAGTATAAAGTATTTTGTATTAAGAAAACATTAAAAAACAGATGTTTAGACAAAATATTTATTCTTGCAGTTTTACTGAAAATCCTTCACCTTAGAAACAAATGGGGTAGTTCCACTTTTGCCCGCCGAGCGCCATCTTGGTGGAGGCAAGGTGGAATGTTGAAAGTTTTGAAACTTGGCCCCAGTTAAAGCCATTAAAGTGATTATGAAGTGTTATTAATTGAAAGTGTATTAAGTGAAAGATTTCGGTTGACTGCCCTACTAGGGCTGGCAATCATAGATTTAGTGGGTGTTTTGAAATACATGTATAATTTTTGCGCCACCATGGGGGACACTTGGTGGAGCAAAGTGGAACTACCAAAAAAATGGAATATACAGTTCAGTCTTACAAATATAAAGTTACATAGGGCCTATTCCATTATTATGTAATACATACAAACCTACATAATATGATCTTTTAGCCCCGCAAAATCGACAACGATTACAGAAAAGATTTGTTGACAAATCGTCTGTTATAATAAATGAACAACCAACAAATATATGAAATAACAATCACTTAAATCTATCAATGCGTCTTCTGAGACAGTTTTATTGTTACACTTTCCATGCAACAAAAAGATAATTGAAAATAAGATTTTCAACGTTTTTGGTTTTCGAAAAAATAAATAATATATTTCTATAGTTCGTAAAAATATACGGTTTTGGCGCCAACGTGAAGAAAAACATGTCTCATTGTATTATTTTTAAAAATATTATTTGTAAACTTGTGTGTTTTCGAGTTTGAATACGTAATAATGGTGGATTACTATTTATTAAGTGTTTGTGGACGTGCTCGAGTGTGGATAAGAGATATAACGCGGTAAAACATGTATTTTCGTATTGTTTCCAAAGCTCCACAGAAGCTTCATTGTAAGGTCTCCGCTTCTTTACTAGTGACTTTGTGACTTGACCGTGACTTACTGTGACTATGACTTGTTTGACGAAACTTCATCAATCTTGATAATATTTTGATGCTTGACACTAACTGGCAAATACACAAGAAGTGCAAAGCCAAAACCCTCTCAAAAGGAAAGAAAAAATATACACTTAAAGTTTCATAAAAAAACGGGCGCGTAATAACCGAAAAAAATATAGTATGTTTGTATGAAAAGTGAAAATTAAAATGTGACCGCTGAGCAAGTAATCACAACGTTGTTTATTATAAAGACGTTATTTTACATTACGAAATCAGCTAACCTATTAGAGGCCTAACAAACAACCCAACGGTCTTTCACCAAAACTAGTGTTTGATTATATACCGTTAAACTCAACACAAAGGTAATTTACAAAGTATACTCATAGCCTCTGTTACATAGCAAGACTAGAACTAAAATATTGAGCAAATCGAGCATTTAAATTTCCATACTGGCAGTCCAAATCAAAGAACATGGGCCGAAGTCTGTAACTTAGAAACGAATACTTTCTTTTTTTTTGCAAAATGAATAGCTTCTTCCCAGTTACGTATCGCTCCACTTATATACCGGCCCACACTATGAGTAACCGTTTCGGTACATGTAGAAAAATCATTGTATACATTGAAATGAAATAATACCCACTAGTGATGAGCGACAGTGGCCGAGCGAGTAGTATGTGCGCTTTATAATCTGACGGCACTCGGTTCGATCCTCGGCCCTGCACCAATTACTTATTTAGTACTTAAATGCGTCTATTCTCAGTAGTTCAATTGACTGAACTACTGAGATGTTTTTGTGTCACTAGTTTAATCAAATAATTTGATTGAACTAGTGGTACTAAAAAATCTCTTTGTTATAATTCATGTAGTTCAATCAATTGAACTGTTTATTGAACTACTGAGAATAGACGCTTAAATGATGTGCAATTTGGATACCATCGCTTAACAACGGCAAAGCATGAGAAAACCAGGAAGTTAGGCAAGACCCACTTTTTGTTAGCGTTAACGCCCGCGGAAAGATAAAATTGTATGAAAATGACATTGACAATGATATTAGTTTCAATGTCATTTTCATACAATTTCATCTTTCATCTTCCTAACGCCCGCGGAATGATGAAATTGTATGATAATTACATTGAAACTAATGTCATTGTCAATGTCATTTTCATACAATTTTATCTTTCATCTTCCTAACGCCCGCGGAAAGATGAAATTGTATGAAAAGGACATTGACAATGACATTAGTTTCAATGTCATTTTCATACAATTTTATCTTTCATCTTCCTAACGCCCGCGGAAAGATGAAATTGTAAGAAAATGACATTGACAATGACATTAGTTTCAATGTCATTTTCATCTTTCCGCGGGCGTTAACGCTAACAGAAAGTGGGTATTGTCTATGTCTAACCCGCCGGCCGGATCGGTTTCGTTGTTAAACAGTGGGGCAAGGCGGCACAAACCCGCCGAAGGTTTCCTCCAGATGCTTGGCGACTGCGAGGCACAGGGCGTCCTGCCGCGGCCCCGCCACTACTTGTATGCCGAGGGGCAGCCCGGACCCGTCCACACCTAGCGGCACCTACAACAAATAACCATCTTATGGAACTGTTCGGTAAAGTAATCTATGTGTAGCTTCTATTGGTGGTCATGGGCGGAGAATTTTTCATAAAACACTCGTGGGCACTTTATATGTACTTTATTATCGAAACTAAAGAGATTTGTTAACTTATTGATACTATTAATTGAAAATTATAGGCGCGGTGCGCTCAGCACACCCGCTCGGTTTTCTAGCGAACTTGACACTATGGCCGCGCTAAGTGCGCGGCCTACCTTCGGTTAATTTTGATACATTTAAAACTTAAAATATAATTATCCTACCTACACTACAGAGCGCGTCGCTAACACTATGCTTTACGGATATTACATCCAATAGGGCATTTGACTGTATTAAAAATATAATTCATGCTGGTGTAATCCAAGAATAATATAAAAAAAAGATTTTCATGAAAAAAATAATAAAAAATAATGTCCCGATTTTCATTAAAAAAAAATTGTTTTCCATTGATCACGTGACTTGCCTGCAAACGCTCATTGTAGTCGAATGCCCTTATAACGTCACAGCAGAAGAATTCGTTTGCTTATGTGTGACGTCGCTAATGTCACGTGGTTCAATATATGTCAAAGGGGGAGGCCTATGTTCAGCAGTAGACTTCTTCTGGCTGATGATATGAGCGCGTACCTATATCACACAGAAATTTATATGAAATAGTGTCAACCTCGGTGGCCTAGATTGTAAGTAGGTGGTAGTTACCTGCGTGACAGGCAGTCGCAGCACGTTGAAGATGCACCAGTAGGCGAAGTTGAAGGGACGGAGGAACGCGGAGTAGTGGTACGGCGCCGGCGCAGGCGCAGACGGGAACAACAGCACGCCGTCTGAACCTAGCTTACTCTGCAATATGAAAAGCACTCATAAGAAACATGGCTCTTGACGCCAAAGAGAATATAACCGCTAACGCTGAAGAGGTGGGACCACAAGGGAAAAAAAAAAAATGTCGCCATTATTCCGAAAACCCGTACGAAGCGCTTGATTCCACATTTATTGTGCGAACTGCTAGTGTGTGGAATTCGCTGCATGAATGGGTTTTCCCCGTCAGTTACAATCTGGGTGTCTTCAAGTCGAGAGTGAATCTGTTTCTTCTAGGCAAGCGTGCTCCATCGTAGACCGCATCGTCGCTTAACATCAGGCGAGATGGCGGCCAAGCGCAAGACTATCAACTATGAAAAAAATAATACAAACGGGTGAGCCTCCTATAATAAAGTGGGACGCCTATAGAGACTAGATTATACGTTAGTTTGATTTCACGCCCGTTTCATACATTCGAAATTTGTATTGAAGTTGCGCTATACTCCGTTTATTAATCTTAGATATTTTAATGTTTCTTTTTTGTTTAAATTTCCATGACCGTGAATTCAATATGAGATATTTTATGTAAACAAAGGGGTTACCAGTGCAAAAAATATCTTTCAAAATGGTAGTTTACAATATTTGTCAAAAAAGTTTTTTATTACGTTTTTCTAGTCGTAATAAGAACAATTATAGAATAAAAATAGTTTTGCACTATTTATTTTAATGTAATATCGGTTCGATTGTATCGAACCGATATTACGTTATGATAAAAAAAAAATATAGAAAAGATTTTATCATACTGGTAGGACAGTAGGGGTTCTAAACATTTCTGGCCAACGTTTGATTTCCCATCTATTTCCTCTATCATAATAGTCAACGTTTCTATAATAACGCTATCTATTACAATCTTTTAATAATGTGTTTTTTTTTTACTATCTGAATATGAGAGCCAAGCCAAGGAAAAGAGAGAGTAAAATATTATTCATAAGTGACAAATGTTTTGAGCTACTGGCATGTCACTTTGACAGTGACTTTTTGTGACATTTCTTTGCTTACATAAGATATCTAAGATTTGTGAACGGAGTATAGTCAGTTTGACACTTGCTCATTTGACATATTTGATTTACATCATATTTTGTTTCGCTCACTCCAGTATCATCACAATGATGTATATCAATGATGTTCAGGCTTAAACGCCTTCCAAGATTGTCGGAGCAATTGCGCGCCGCCGTATAAGTGGACTTTTGCTGCAGTGACGCTCGAGTACAATACAATCTACACTATCGATCCGACCTTCATAGTGAAAACATATACAGTGGACCCCCGGTAATCCGGCAAACATTATGCAGGGCAGTGTCGGACTATCGAATTTGTCGGATTATAGAGCACTGCCTAATAAATAGTAAACAATGAACGCACGCTAGGCCGTACCGCTATCACTAGTAGTCAAATTCAAACTAAGTAAAACAATGCATACGCGTCGAGCACAATAGCGGTGGCGTGTACGAGTTGTGACCTGTTCAAACCTGCGTGATCTATATGTATTAGCAAAGATTGTCAAACATACATGTAATTCTAAGTCATGTCGGATTACAGGGGGCGCCGTATTAGACAGGGGCCGGATTATCGGGGGTCCACTGTAATTTTGAATAAACTAGATATTATTGCATCTTTGGGCTTTTTTTACACCATACCGTTAGCTAAAGACGTTACAAATGATATACATCATTGTGGGACACCCACGTGACATATTTTCTCGAAGCGCTATACCTGGCAGAGTACATTATTATACCATGGCTACTCACAAGTAGGTCGTCCTTCAGTTCTTCGATGAGCGCTGTAGCCCACTGCGAGTCCACTTTAGGCAGCACTTGGTCGTCTAGCAGCTTCATTATGGCCGCCCCGGAGTACTCCGACTGGCCGATCACCTGGAAACACGTTTAAATGCTTTCATCAACATGCAACAGGCAAAACAGACATTTTTTTAAATCTTTTCTGACTACTGTTTTAATTAACAATCCAGTTCTCACTTTTAAATTACTGTTATTTATAATTATTACTGAATAGTAACAGTTACATAATTATGTCATCGATCCAGTGGATGCAAAAGGCAGGCTGTCGTTCAGTGTGGAGGTTAAAGGGGGAGGCTTATGTTCAGCAGCGTACGTCTCCTGGCTGATGATGATGATGATGTCATCTATGTAAACGAAATTGTGTATTTACTAATTTTGAAGTCAGTTTTTAAAATGAAAATTATTTTATGCTTATACATATTTTTGCAATCCAGATTTGAATCTATAATAGACTAGCTGCACCCCGCGGTTTCACCCGCGTAGTGATGAAAAATGGTGACGATGCTGATGAAAAGTAGCCTATGTCCGTTTCCTGGTTCTAAGCTATCTCCTACCTCCCCACCGATTTTCAGCCAAACTGGTTCAGCCGTTCTTGAGTTATAAATAGTGTAACTAACACGACTTTCTTTTATATATAGATATATAGATGTGTGTGTGTGTGTGTGTGTTCCCGATGGTTACAATCTGGGTGTCTTCAAATCACGAGTGAATCGGTTCCTTCTAGGCAAGCGTGCTCCAACGTGGACCGCATCATCGCTTAACATCAGGCGAATTGGCGGTCAAACGCAAGTCTATTATTATTATTTTTCATTGCAGTTTCGATGCCATCGGTCAACAACTGTGAAGGTAATCATCGAGAGAAAACCGGTCCAAGAACCTCAAAATTTCAAAGACATAACATTCACCAACATGCACCGGGCCAGCATGATGGAAGGCCGATCCTATCCATCCCAACCTCTCTCTGACAGAAGACCTCTGTCCCAGCCACAGGACAGAGAAGTAAATAGAACGGCAATGAGAAACCAAATCTGTTACCAGGCATTATGAGTGAACCTTGATTGAACATTCTTATATTTAGATCAACGCGTCGAACTGCGCATCACAGTTGCTGACTGATTTCGAATGACTGACGTTTCGTTTATATGGGTGCAACTGGCTGCAACAAATTTCTTACAAAAATGCATTGACAGCCGTTCTAATATAAACAAAAAAATAAAAAACTTTTCTGTCTTCCCAGCAGTGGGAATAAGATAAGCAGAAGTGATTGATGATTTTGCGCATTTGACGCTGACTGTACGCGGGTAACTTCCACCGTGTGCAGATCATCATCATCATCAGCCAGAAGACGTCCACTGTTGAACATAGGCCTCCCCCTTTAGCCTCCACACTGAACGACACCATGCCTTTTGCATCCACTGGATGCCCGCGATATGCATGCAGATATGACAGCTTATCTCACCTTTCTGAAGAGCTCTACGAGTCCGTTGGCCTCCCCCTGGTTGTTGGTGAGGACGGAAGCGAAGCACTCGTTCTCCTGCGTCATGCAGTACCGCCACAGACTGTACATGTAGTTGAAACCTTTGTGGTAATACTTCTGTGGAGCGACCTCCGTGGAGGTGGCTTCCGTCGTGAAGTGGGTCACTACTCTGCAATTGAAATAATTATAGCTAGAAATGGAGTGGAAGGAAATGTGGGGAAAACATTTGGCCAGCAGAGTAACCTAATAAAAAAGTGTGTGCTTGTGACCACACGACAGAAGTGGAAACGTCATCAAGGTTGGCTATATCTCTCTCGCTCAGTCGACTCGAGCCGACTTGACACGAACGAGTATCTGAGCGTGACGGTCACGCGAGTTCAGAGCTTTTCCCTCATCTCAAGAAGTCTTATTGCGTCCCAACGCACCTAAAGAAATTTTCAAGTCTAAAATATGTTAATACCACAAGTTTGACAAAGCAAAAATCATGGGAAATCCAAAACAACATGGAAAGAAGTATACTTAAGAGGCCTATTACAAAGTGAACCGTTAAATTTTAAGTATTTGTATTTTCTGACATAAATCGAATAAATAAAACCGTTATTTTCAAGATAAATATACAATAAGTAAACAATAACACAAAAATGTTTATTTTATGGCAGTAATTTAACGAAATCCATTCTCAAACTTTCTCCTCCTAAAGTTTTACGAAAAACTACTTTTGTAAATTGGAGGTAACAAATGGATATGTTGAGTTACATTAGATGAGATACATTCAACAAAAAATACAGATCTATTTAATACAGGAACTGGATTTTCTACAGATCTTATTAGTTGTAAGAAAAATTATACTGAAAATCCCGTTTTCGGTGCTTTTTTCGACAAAAAATGTGATAGAACCCTAAACATAAAATTAATCGGCAAAGTAAATTTGGGGATAATGAAAAATAAGACAAAAAGGTAAAAGGGAAATTGTAGGTATAGCACAACCATAAATTTTTTCAAGTTTTAGAAATACCAACAAACTAATTTGAATCCTATGTCGTCCTTGTGGACACCACTGAATTACCTTTATATCCTGAAAAAATATTAAAGCTTACTTTGACATGGCATTCCTCAGATCCATGCTGATGGGGCTGACGCGGAGATCTTCAGCCGTCTCTACGTAGTACACTTTCACCTTCTAAAAAAGTAAAACATTAATAATAAAATGGTATGCATTTGAATACGGCAAGAATAAAATGGAGTTTTGGCGCTAACGTGGAAAAAACAATTCTGTTTGTTGTATTATTTTACTAAACTCGTGTATTTTCGAGTGTTAATGTGTAATAACAAAGGATTATTATTTATTAAGCGGTTGTGAATGTGCTCGAGTGTGGGTAAGTGATATAACGAGGTGAAACATGTCTTTTCGTGTTGTTTCCAAAACTCCATAGAAGCCTCTTGTAAAGTCTCCACCACTATACTGGGGCATGAGTTTGACTTGACCATGACTTACTTTGCTTGACTCTGTGACTATGACTTGTTTAACGCTATTTAAGACTATGAAAACTTGTTTGGTATTACGAGTGAAGGACTTTGTATCCATGGTCATGGAAAAATATAACAACACTGAAATAAAATGCTTTCTTCTAAGCAAGCGTGCTCCATCATAGGCAGCATCATCGCTTACCGAGTTGGCGGCCAAGCGCAAACCTATTTATAATTTAAAAAAAAGTAATATTTTTTATATACCTGCATGTGGACGGGTCGGTCGAGGTCCAGTTTGTCCGCCATGTCGGCGGCTATTATCTTGGTGAGAGGAGCGAGGTCGCAGCAGTGGCGGCTTGCGAACGAAATCGACGCCATCGTAGTGGCATCATCCTTGCCGGTGCGGAGCGCAGAACCTAACACCAAATGTGACATTAGTTTTTCTACTAGTTTCGCCATACGGTGTTACCCGCGTAGCGTAGACATTCCCTCACGAGGCACGAAAAGGTGACACTGTTGAACTAACAGAAGTTAACTACGAAAGTAGTCCCTGTGCCCTTAGTCCCACATTTGATAGTTTACGAAAACTTTTTTCGTTTTCGTCTTGTTCCATACATTGCTGTGCTAAAAGGTATTCGAAAACTTTTTTCGTATTAGAGTGAAGCAATCTATACCGCCGATAACTGCCAAATTTAGTTCCTCCACGTATCCGGTAGAGGCGCTTTACTAAAATGTATGCAACAATACGTAAACGAAAAAAGTTTTCGTAAACTATCAAATCTGGGACTAAGGGCACTGTACTATAATTGTATACTCTGACATAGGTACTATATTTTGTCGAATTATTTTTTTTGGACACACCAATTTACTAATATGAATTGTCACTTTTTACATTGAACTTTCCATTTCTTTTTTAGGGTTCCGTACCCAAAGGGTAAAAACGGGACCCTATTAAGCCTTAAGCCTACGATGTCTGTCTGTCCTACCTATTAACGGCTATATCTTTCAAACCGTAATAGATAGACAGTTGAAATTTTCGCAGAATTTGTAACGTTACGGCGGATTAACTAACAAATAATAAAAAAGTCAAAAAGTAAAAACGAAAGGTTGACAGAACAAATGTTTTTATTAAACGTATTTTTATATTAACTTTTATGTAAAAACGGTAATACGTACAAACGTTAAACTTGGCATGATTATAGTACACACTTTAAAGTATAACAACAAATAATAAATAATGGCCAAGTGCGAGTCGGTGACAAATTTCTGTTCATTACCAAGATATAATTGTGTTATACTCGAGCGCCTGTAGCAAAATAACTAACCGTGGCTGAGCAGAAATTGCTTCGACTATTTTGGAAGGCGTTATAATAACTGGTAATTCAGTTACTTGGACGACCTTATTGTAATTTGTGGTGGTACGGAACCCTCAGTGTGCAAGCCTGACTCGCACTTGGCCGGCTTATTTAAGTTTTCATAACGTAAAACACTATCACGGTTGTTCACTAAAGTTATATGATTATTTACGGGATATTTACCGTGGTAAGGTTGTGGAATGAGCTCCCGATATAATATTGATAAGTATATGATTATTATTGATATATAATGTAATATTGATATATAACAGTTATATGGTTATTTACGGGATATTGACTGTGGTAAGGTTGTGGAATGAGCTCCCGATATAATATATAACTTTTTCATAACGTAGTATAGATGGTAGCATGTACATCGGGGAGTGTACATAATATATACGGGTCACATTTACTACAGGCGACCTGTTAGCTTGATAAGAAAACATACGGTATGTAAGTGAAGTTCTGTTTAGTTAGTAAGTTACCTTTCATGCTTATGTGATTGGCAGTAGGGTTGTATCCGAACAGTCCGCAGTAGAACGCAGGCATGCGGGTCGAGCCGCCAATATCTGAACCTGCAGTAACATTATATTATACTAGCAGACCTGACAGACGTTGTCCTGTCTTAGAACTGTGAAACACGCAAAGTTAAAATAGTAAATCTTATTTTTTACACCTTGGGTTACATTATTGGAGTTTTAGTAAGGATCCCTAATTTATTTGAAAATATAATATAGCCTATGTTACCCGCGGATAGTGTAACTTTCCAACAGTGAAAGAATTTTTCAAATCGGTTTAGTAGTTTCGGATCCTATTCAATGCAAACAAACAAACAAACAATCAAATCTTTCCTCCTTATTATATTAGTATAGATTTAAGCTGACGAAAAAACAACGTTCTCTAGCAACGTATATACAGGACTAGCGGTCCGCCCCGGCTCCGCACGGGTATAGTTATATAGCCTATTAAAATAGCCTATATTAATCAGTGATAATCAATCAGTGTAGCATTCAAATGGTGAAAGAATTTTTAAAATCGGTCTAGTACTTTTTGAGCCAATTCGTTACAAACATACATACAAATCTTTCCTCTTTATAATATTATATTATATAGATTACGCAGACTACTAGATAACGAGTGTACTAAGCCGAAAGACATAATACCCATCATTATAAACAACTTTTACTATGCGACCAACCCTGATATCGCGAAAAAAATATCTAATAAGGTGTTCCCGCAACGATCCGGATAACGGATCGTTTCGGGAACACCTTATTGGATATTTTTGCAGCTTAGAATCTCGTTCTATCGACTGTTTGAATCTCTACATAGTATAAATTGAAGTCGCTTTCCGCGTCTGTCTGTATGGCCGCTAACTCCTAAACCACGCAACGGATTTCGATGCGGTTTTCACCATCAGTTAGATACATTTTCAAGGAAGGTTTATATATATAACTAGCGACCCGCCCCGGCTTCTCACGTAAATTACACCCGTGCGAAGCCGGGCGGGCGGGTCGCTAGTTGTCTATAAAATTGAAATTGTAAAATCCTAAAATTAACACTTATGTCACTATTGGTCAGAGGGAAGGATTAAATACAAAAAGACAGTGGACCAAAGCAGTTACATATTGCCATTTTTTTATATCTTTCGTTGCCTTCTCCCATCTCAATACTTTCTTTTTAATAGTTGCGGGTAATAGTGTGCACTCACATAGACTTATCGGTGAGGCCAGCGCGGCCGCTAAAGCCGCCTCGCCGCCGCTGGAGCCGCCGGTGGTGCGCCCCGTGTGGTACGGGTTGTTGGTTTGACCAAACACCATGTTGCGGGACTCTTGCCTGAAACAATAAACATTTTCTCACTGAAAAGGGAGAAGAGACTAGGAAGAACGACACTTTAAACACTTTACACTTTAAACACTTTTACACTTTAAACGCTTTTACACTTTAAACACTTTATTCATATAAAAGATGAAATCAGTTTTCAAATATGCAATGGCGACATTAGGCTCTAAGGCCCGCGTCGTGGGAAATATTACGTAAAGTTTATTTGGAGGTAATCAAATTCACGAAACAAAACAAAAATGTGTGAGAAAAAAAAATAGCAGCTAAGTAAGAATTTGCATGAATTAGGTATTAAATTGACTTGTATAAGTTTATTTTTTAAACCCCTTTATCTTTAGACTTTATTAGATGCCTCTAGTAAAGTCTACTATAGGTATTGTTTACAAAATCATTGTTTCATTTCCTCGCAATTAAAGTGAAAAGTCGAGTACACGGGGTGTTAGGGGAACACTCTCGAAGCCAAAAGAAGGTAATTGTACTCATCATTATGAACAACATTTACTATGGGACCAGCCCTGAAATCGCGAAAAAAATATCAGCTGTTCTATAGAAAACGGTCATTGACACTCGACAAAATGTATGGAACAGCTGAATTTTTTTTAGCGCTTTCAGGGTTGGTCCCATTCTAAAAGATGTTCATAATGATGAGTACAATTACCTTCTTTTGGCTTCGAGAGTGTTCCCCTTACATCCTGTATACATACATACAAATAAATACTGAATTTGCAAATAATTCTATTTACTTACCAATACATACTATAAATAATACATACATACATACGAACGTACCAATTATAAAGGAAGATAGTGATTGTAGACAAGATTCTTGAAAATAGGAAGAGACTTGGCCTGCCTGATAGAAGGAGGCAGCTAATTCCACAGCAGGACAGCTTGAACAGTGAAAGATTTACTGTAGGAAAGACTAAAAAATAGACTGAATCTCTACATAGTATAAATTGAAGTCGCTTTCCGCGTCTGTCTGTCTGTATGGCCGCTAACTCCTCCCAAACCACGCAATGGATTTTGATGCGGTTTTCACCATCAGTTAGATAAATTTTCAAGGATGGTTTATATATATAACTAGCAACCCGCCCGAAGTGCGAAGCCGGGCGGGCGGGTCGCTAGTAAATAAATAAAAACCAAAAAGTGTCACAACGTGCCTAAAGAAGTTTTCACTTCAAACAGGCTTCTTTTTGTATTGTATCTTACCATTTATTGATTTCCGGTACATTAGTAACAGCCAGTGGTATAGCACCGGCTTCTTTCAGCAGTCTGACGCATTCAGCGTCTTCGCTGGCTCTGACGTGCTTCCGAGACGTCACGCCCAGGGTGTGGAGCATGCCTGACACTGCGTGAGACTCCTTTGCCGTGAACGGGACTCCTGGAACATATAGACAATAAGTGATAGTAGTTTTGTAGGAACGATAGCACAGTGGTTCATAATCAGCCTTTTAACAGTCCACTGCTGGACTTTTAGCCTGCCCCCGAAAGGGTGATTGGACCATATCCACTACGCTGGCCCAGTGCGGGTTGGTGGATTCACATACGCCATTGAAATCCTTCTCCGTACGTATGCAGGTTTCCTCACGATGTTTTCCTTCACAGAAAAGCCAGTGGTATGAAAATCCGTACATAAGCTCTGAAGAGCTCATTGGTCCAGGCCCGGGATTTGAACCCGCGACCTCACGCTTTCAAGTCTAGCGGTCTCCCAAATGGGCTCCTTGGTGGCACGGCACAATGGTTGGCAAGTTCGAATTCCAAACCGTTGCTTGTGGGTTTAAATCCCGACAATGGTATAGTGTTAACAGACGATACGTACTTGGTAGACGAACCGCCGTCCAATCAACAGGAGAGAAAGATACATTTTTAATTCAAAATGAATGTTTATATTATTAATGGTTTGTAAAATGGAAGTTACAACATCATCATCATCAGCCAGTAGACGTCCACTGCTGAACATAGGCCTCCCCCTTTAACCTCCACACTGAACGACAGCCTGCCTTTTGCATCCACTGGATGCCCGCGACTCTCACAATGTCGTCAGTCCATCTAGTGGGAGGCCTACCTACGCTGCGTCGTCCGTTTCGGGGTCTCCACTCAAGAACCTTTCTTCCCCATCGGTTATCGGTTCTTCGAGCGATGTGGCCTGCCCATTGCCACTTCAACTTGCAAATTTTAACGGCTATGTCGGTGACTCTGTTAATGAAAATGTAAGTTACATAAAAAAAATTGTAGAAGAGTAATCAAAATATTTTTAAATTCCCGGAAAGTGTGATATACAGCTGGTGTTCCATTTATTTCAATTTGCCGGAATATTAAAAAAATGGCTAATCAATTTACCTAAATTTGTATAGGCGGAGTGACGAACCTTATTATCAGTTTTTGGGCAGTAAAAAATCCCCTTAAGGTGGTTCGTTGCACAAATGGCGGGAAATTCAAATTTCAAACAGTTTTCTTGTCCTTGTAGCTAGGCCGGGTAATTATTGTAAACAACCATGATGTTTGCGCAGATTGATTATTATTCTTCACAAAATCATGTAAATCTATTTATCTCTAATGCCCATTATTACTTACATTTGTGAATAAACGAATTTTTGCTGTTTCAAACGGTTTATTCACAAATGTAAGTAATATGGTACTTTACTGTTAAATAATTGTACATTATAATGTAAAGAACTGCCAACATTTTGCGCAAACACTGTGTTATTTAAAAATAATTACCTGGCCTGGCTACTAGGACCAAAAAACTGTTTAAAATTTAAATTTCCCGCCATGGGTGAATCGAACCACCTTAAAATGTAACGTGTCATCCGAGCTACGGTAGCGCTCAGTGGTCACACATCCGATGAGACCATGTCGTCCATTGCTTTTTTAAATCGTGATAAGACCGCGTTTGACCACCAACACGCTTATTGGTAAGCGACGATGTGGTCGAAGATGAAGCACGCACACTTTGAAGATACCCATTCACTTTGGCCTTTAAAGGTCCAGATTCAAGATTAAACAAGGAAGATTCAGAGGTCAAGATTAAATTGGGCCAAATGGGGCAGGTTGTACCAATCCCTGGCCGTACGGATTTCAAGCGCTACAGCAATTAACTTACCTAAGAATGGTTTATCCTTAAAATAATCATCAGGCAGGCCTTCTTGAATCTTCTTGTCAATCTGTTTGGCCTCCTCCAGGGCCGCTTCGAACCTCTCATCTGTCACTGCATTCAGTATTGGATTCACCTGTAAGTTGTTAGAAATGTAGTGTGCAGCATCAATTTTAGCGTGCCATCCGCCTTATGCTATACTCTATGCTTAGATTTTAACTCTATGGTTGTACAAGTACTTAACACTCTCTGCTAATAAAAATGGTGCCCGAATAAAATGGGTCTTAATTTTATTCTCAATATAAGTTACATACTAAGTATTAGAGATTACTCTAATGAAAGTAGACACTGAAAAAGCGCGGCAATTTTAAAAATATCAGCATTGGAACCCCAAAAATCATGTAGTACTTTTTTTGAAGTGAAACTTCTTATGCGACTTGCAACAATGTTGCGTTAAACGTTTAACGCTACCATGGAGGGGGAATAGAAAGAGGCAGAGCGAGAGTTTTAGATGCCATCTATGAGGAAATTTTGAAACTTGTACATCCTTCTCATAGTTTATTAGTTCACTAATATTTGCATAGATGGCAGAACATGCGACTTCCAACCAAGGAAGTGGTCCCTTTAGGGTATATATAACGTCCTTGCTTCCAACAAGGTTGCGTTAAACGTTTAACGCTATCATGGAGGGGGTATGAAAGCACTGTTGCGTTAAACGTCCAACGCTCCTGGGGAGGGGGAATAGAAAGAGACAGAGCGAGAGTTTCACTTCTTCCGCGCAGAGGGACTCCACGCACAATTTTTTTTATTGCGTTAGTCTTGCAGTTGACCAACCGAAATGCGGTCTACGATGGAGCACGCTTGCGTAGAAGAAACCGATTCACTCGCGATTTAGTCACACAGATTGTAAATATCAGGGAACACCCATTCAGGCAGAGCGTTCCACAGACTAGCAGTTCGCACAATAAAAGTAGAATCAAAGCGCTTCATACCGATTTTTCGGAATATCAACCATGAAGCGGTGTAGCTTTTTCGTGCCCACTCTGGCAGACGGATAGAAAATGGGCAGAAGGGAATTAAGTCATGCAGATCCGATGCACACTCCGAAATGTATCCGGAAAAAAAACCGATAGACTAGCAACTTTGCGCCGATGCTCAAGACTAAGAAGCTTAGCCTGAACTAGGGATTCGTCGCTAATGAGCCTCTTGAGCCTCGTAGATGTATTTTTGCTCAGCCTGTCTCGTCCCACTGCTGCGAAAAGGCATTTCACAAAACTCCCATTTCCTCTACGCGTCGCTATCCTCTGCCAAATTCATACAGGTGTGTGTTCAGTTGTTTAATATGTTGAAAATAACACACACACACACACTCGAACAATCACTCACACACACACTCTCGAACACTCACACACACACACTCTCGAACACTCACACACACGAACCAAAACCCCAGACAATCAGGGAACAGGGAAACTTGAACTAGAAATCCCAGTTTGATATCTACCTCTAAAATGAAGCTTTATGAATATACTAGTAGGCCGCCCCTGCTTCGCATGGGCGAAGCCGGGATATATAGCCTATGTCAACCGGGGATAGTGCAGCATCCCAACAGTGAAAGAATTTTTCAAATAGGTTCAGTAGTTTCGGAGCCTATTCAATGCAAACAAACAAACAAACAATCAAATCTTTCCTCTTTATAATATTAGTATAGATGAAAAAAAGGATACTTACAGCTTTAATCCTCTCTACACAAGTTTGGACCAGCTCCTCTGAAGTAATCTCTCGTTTTCTAATCTTCTCTGCCAGTTCCACCGCACTCAGTGCCAAAATGGCGTGTCTCTTTTCCAATGGAGGCAGCACCTTAAGGATATAACAAAACAATTTATTAGCACCGATTTTATAGTTCCATACCCAAAGGGTTCAACAGGATAACTAAGCCTAAGCTGTCCGTCCTACCTATAATGAGTTATAATTGTCTTTGGATTCGTAATAAATAGCCCGTTTAAATCTCCACAAAATATATGTTACTAGCGGCCCGCCCCAGCTTCGCACGGTTGTAATTTACGCTTATCGCGGTTTATCGGGTCGGGATCGCTAGTTGTCGTGGACGGAGACAACACGGTTGTCTCGGGAGGAGCCGTAGCGCAGTGCCGAGGACTCCGGTGCGTTCCTCTGGAGATTGTCAACCACAAAGGCTGGTCACCAGGGATTTTAGTGGGTATAATCCCACATAATATGGCTGCACCCCAATGCAGCCGGGTATTTTTGCAAGATTTTCCCCTCGAAAACAAAAAATTCTAATATATCTAACTGCTGGTGAAAACAGCATCAAAATCCGTTACGTGGTTTGGGAGGAGTTAGCGGTTATACAGATAAGCAGACAGACGCAGAGAGCGAGTTTAATGTAGAGATTATGGCGGATTTGTTAACAACCTTAACCTTAACAAATTTTTTACTTCATCATCAGCCAGAAGACGTCCACTGCTGAACATAGGCCTCCCCCTTTAACCTCCACACTGAACGACAGCCTGCCTTTTGCATCCACTGGATGCCAGCGACTCTCACTATGTCGTCGGTCCATCTAGTGGGAGGCCTCCCTACGCTGCGTCTTCCGGTTCGTGGTCTCCACTCAAGAACCTTTCTTCCCCATCGGTTATCGGTTCTTCAAGCGATGTGGCCTGCCCATTGCCACTTCAACTTGCAAATTTTAACAGCTATGTCGGTGACTGGTTCTTTGGCGAATATCCACACATATTACTTCATATATTTTTTATTAATTATGAATAAAAAATATATGAAGTAAAAAGTTTGTTAAGTAAGGTTAAGGCGGTCGTTTTTTTCTCCAATGTTATTGATTTTAGCTCTATTGTAAAAATTGCAATGCACACAATTTGGTAAGGTTACATTATAGTGATAATTGTATAGTAAAACAACAAATAATAAAAACCGGCCAAGTGTGACTCATACTTATTTTTGTTTTATGATAGGTACTGTTTACGGTACCCTCGGTGCACTTACCCAGTAAATTTTTGTAAGTAGGAACCATTCTTTAAAGAAAACTGTCAATAGAAAATTATCTGAGTCTTGTCATTTCAAGATGCTAGAAAGTGATGACGATAATTTTATTGTAAACATGTTAAAATTCAGTTTATTTTAGAAAATTATATAAGAACTAGCGACCCTCCCGCCCGGCTTCGCACGGGTGTAATTTACGTGCGAAGCCGGGGCGGGTGGCTAGTTATATATATAAACCTACCTTAAAAATGTATCTAACTGATGGTGAAAACCGCATCAAAATCCGTTGCGTGGTTTAGGAGGAGTTAGCGGCCATACAGACATACAGACAGACGCGGCAAGCGACTTCAATTTATACTATGTAGAGATTAACTATGCCAAAAAAATACTGATACCATAAATAATACCTACAACTATTTGCAATCTTTATGTACCTTAGTTAAGGAAACATGCATTTTCGCACTTAAGTGAATTAATGTTATTCTTTGAGAAAATAAAATCCTAAACCATAACATAGAATTTTATTTATATTACACGGGAATTACTCACGTAAGATTAAGCCGGTTACTCCAACTATAGTTATAATAATAATATGTTCATATTATAGAAAGTTGCTACAAAATATTTCTTGTTTGTGTGCAGTATGTTTATTCCCAATTTATTATTAACTATTACAATAGCTGAACAAATTCGGATGAGGTGTAGAGGTAGCTAATATACTGGATTAACACATAAGGTACTAACTATCCCGGAAAAAATACGATTCTGTAAATTTTCTGGGATTTGATGTAGAATAGCAGGCAGTACCTCGGGACAGCTGGGTTTATAAGCATTACCTTCTTATTTCCGTCCCAGTACATCCCAAAGATGATGTCGATGAACCAGTCCAGGTAGGTGCGGATGATGAGGAACGCATGCTTGCAGATGTTGGAAGCCATACCGTAGAATATCTTGCTGGGCTTGTTAACGCGGCGCTGGGGAATAAAGATTTTCATTCATAATTTAGAAGATAAGCAATCCACTGGTAAAGGTAAGGTGGTAAAGGTAGGTGGTGGTGGTCCCTATTTAAGAGGGAGGCCTGTGTACAGCAGTGGACGTTTGGCTGATGATGAGGTAAAGGTGATGATGAGGTGAGAGTCGCGGGCATCCAGTGGATGCAAAAGGCAGGCTGTCGTTCAGTGTGGAGGTTAAAGGGGGAGGCCTATGTTCAGCAGTGGACGTCTTCTGGCTGATGATGATGATGATGATGAGGTAAAGGTAGCATTCTGATCTTGGCGACCGCGACCCACACGTCACGCGACGGGGTCGCTTGCTTTGTTTAGCACTCCATATAAATTCCTACTGAGCAGATGCGGCCGCTGACGCCGGTCGCATCATAATATACTATACTAATACAAGTGAAAGAGGCCTGACAGTATGACACCTTGTTCCTTGGAGGTTGGGGCGGCCCCTTGTATGGGACGCAATTTGTGTCGATTCTTTGGCGCCGTCACATCTTCCTGAGACACAAGGTAGGGCTGGTGCGGCTGCCAATTCGGCAGAGCAGCACTAGCGACGCAAATATGCTAACCTCGGCAGTGGTTACATATTTGAGGCGTTTGTCGAGACATTGGGCCCTTGGGGACAGGGAGCTCACCTCATTTTCAAAAATCATTCAGATCGCCTAGTTAATGTGATGCGTAACCAAAATGCTGGCGTGTTTCTAGCTCAACGCGTAAGCATTGCCATTCAGCGTGGTAATGCCTCCAGCATGCTGGGTACGCTGTCAACTGTTGGTGGGCTTGAGCATTTGGATTGTCTTTAGACCTTCAATGGTCTATGGGCAGTCTAACTGTATTTGTAGTGTTAGTATTAGCTTGTATTTTGTTTAGTTAATAAAGGCACTTGGAGTTTTACAAGTACTAAAGTAACACACTGTTTTAAACTATCACGGTTGTTCACTAAAGTTATATGAATATTTACGGGATATATACCGTGGTAAGGTTGTGGAATGAGCTCCCGATATTTCGGCGCAGTTACATGCACCATGTTCACGGGAAGATTGAAGAATGCGGGTGGTTGGCGAACAGTTAAAAAGTTAGGTGCAGACATAACGATCTACCCTCTTTCTTAGTCAATATCGGGAGCTCATTCCACAACCTTACCACGGTAAATATCCCGTAAATAATCATATAACTTTACTAAAGTAACATCCAACATCCTCAATGTTTACATTTTCCATATTGTATATATTCTAATAGGCATGATGACTGATTTTTAAAATCTATTCTATGTTATTCAGAAGTATCCAATATGTCAAAAATATATCATATTTCTTTAAAAAATTAAGGTTTTTATGGAATGAAATGACAATAAAATTTTAAGTTTCAAATTCACGCCAAAACGCTTGCTGGTGTCATGGCGTCTGTCACTACGTCACGGGTCAGTAGTCTCAGTACCTCAACGTCGTCAACAGTAAACATAAAACCTCCTTCAATCGCATCATTATAACATTTTATTTCTGTAAATAATATTAAATTGTAATTATTTTAATTTTGCAGCCCTATAATATAAGTAACATAATAATTGTAATAAGTGTTCATTTTGTTTTGTTATAACATTAATTCACCTCTGTATTATAATATAAAAGATATTTTCTTTGTTTCAGCTAATAGATTCTAAATTCCGTCTTCTATTTTCTCTCTTCAGCAATACTTGTTGCTGGCAAAAATGTTATTTAAACTTTTGCCATTAAAAAAAAAAAAAACTTTAGGAGCCTATAAAGTCTATAAACCAAGGAATATACTACTATAAACTAAATCAAGTTATTTTGCGCAATAAATATGACTTCGAAAATAAATAAGTGGTGTGTAGTCTGTGGTCTCTCAGTGCAACAACACATCTGAACACATCTATAAAAACTCCAAATAAGTTATTTGTTTACGTCCCAAAAAACAAAACACCCATACAGAACTTATCTTACATTTTAAACGCTTACATTGTTGGATATATGATGAATTAATGTACTTACATAGAAGTTTTGACGCTTCTAAATTCCGCTGAACAGAAGTCTTTGTTTGAAGCCATGAACACTCCGACCATCAATGAATCAACTCTAGGCAAATTAGCGGAATTTGCCTTGGTAAATCCTTGTTCCATGGCTGATGTCTTTTGTGGGAATGGATAACAACGACTATTAAGTGTATTTTAGAGACAGGTAAAGCGAAATCAATATTTATTTGTAAAAAATGCAGAGATTCAGTGTATTTTTATACGAAACAAAATGATGTTTACCTACCCGTGACGTAGTTCGCTCTGATTGGTGTTTAAGCAAATATGGCCGACTGTTGTATTTTGTAGATTTATTTTACCAAATAAATTATTAATCTCGCCATTAAAATGAGAATAAATGTATTATTTTAAATCCTGGAATCCTATTTTATTAGATCAGTTAAATATTTTGGCGATACTTGATTACTGTCATCATGCCTATTAAAGACGAATCTCATAAATAAATCACATTCATAACAGGAAACTTGATAAACTAAAGGCTTCCTGACGACGCGTACCGTTGAGGATAACTTGCCTTCTGTATCTGATACTTGACCCAACTACCTAGTGAGATCCTCTTAAGGGGCCGTCCATTAATCACGTGAGGTTTTTTGTTTTGCATTTTATATGTAGGTTGGCAGGGGCAAATGCTCAATACTTCCCAAACGGGATGTCAGTGCAGTGCAGGTCTTATCACTCCCACTTTAAAGTCAAATATCAAGCATATCTACAATTATTTTAAAATCAAAGTTAGGAAGGTACCAGGGGGGTTACAAGTTTCGAAGGAATCAAATCGAAAAATTGAGTCGAATGTATGGAATTGCTAGGTGTTTGGGGGGGGGGGGCATGGCCCCCATGGCATGAATGTACGGGGTTATGTGGAAAGGCTGTGCTAAGCCAAAAGAGGTCCATTATATCTATCATTATTTTACCTTATTGCTCACAGAATTTCTAGGGCTAAAAAGGTTTTCAACCTCTCTTGTTGGAACCCCCTTGCCTCTGATATTGTTGGCAGATCTTTGCACACTTGACACACGAGACTTGACGAGTGCTACTTCACTCTGAAGATAGCTAAGTTTGCTCTCCAAATGTTTATGAGTATTCTCAGACACCTTAGCCTCCAAACTTATCACCTTGTTTTTAATTTCAGTGAATGTTTTAGTGAATTCGCCCGATATTTTTTGTGTTATTGTTTTTAAATCGGCCATGACAGTTGGCATGCATGAAAGTTGAGACTTTAAGTCTTGGATTTCTTTCAGAACAGTCTCCATGGTTGCCGGATCTGGTGATGGAACTGGTGACAGGATTGGTGATGGTGCTTTGCATGAGCCGCATTTCCAAGTAGCGCGCTTCGAACCTAGATTCCTCCATCGAGTCTCCGATATTTGAGCACATTCAAAGTCTAATAACTTTTTACAAGAACAACACTGCACTCCACTCGAGAAAAACAATTTGCAGGATGAGCACTTCATTTTGAGCATTAAAACTTTAGCACCAAAATATTACACAGTTACGAAAATACAGTAGAATCTGGATAGAACGACCTTCAAGGGACCGGCAATACTATGTCGTACTAACCGGATGACGCACAAAACGGCAGGATTATTTCTTGAGTACATTTATTATGAAACCTAATTTGAGTAAACAATATCGTCGCTAAAACAGGTTAGTCGTTCTAAGCGAAGTCGTTATATATGAATTCTACTGTATGTGCCACTTTGTTCAACTAAGGCTTATAGATAACTGAAACTAAAATAATTTTCCATCCTTACATAAGTCTCTTTGTCTTTTGAAAATAAGGAAAATTAACACACAAATAACATAATTAATTTCTGTTTATACTCCGGGAAAATTATTTAAGTGTGGTAGAATACATTTTTCTATAACACTTCATTGTAGGTCTGCCACCAACTTAACATAACAACACACACACAATTATTGTTAGATATTTATTTTATTTTCCAGCCTTCTATGCTTGTCACAGAAAAGAGAAGTAAATAGAACAGAAATGAGAAGGAAAATCTGTTACCAGGCATTATGAGTGAACCTTGATTGGACATTATTATTTAGATCAACGCGTCGAACTCCGCATCACAGTTGTTAACTGATTTCGAATGACTGACGTTTCGTTTATATGGGTGTAACTGGCTACAACAAATTTCTTACAAAAATGCCTTGACAGCCGTTCTAATTTAAACAAAAAAATCTTTTCAGTGTTTTGGTCAAGTTTCTTGCTTCTTATCTTGCAATGATGTCAATTATCTATTTTACTGTAAAATTCATTAATTATAATGCTTTTGCTATCTAAATATTTTAAATGTCAGATACACATCACACACACACATCACATCATCAGCCATTAAATGTCCACTGCTGAACAAGGCCTCCCTCTTAGAGAGTGGTGTTGCCATAATCCCCACGCTTGGCAGGCGGCTTGGAGATCGCAGTACGTTCACCGTGTACTAACAGGATGCTGCTGCCCATCCTCCGGTGGTTCTGGTCGCAGTTTTAGGACATACCCGGGTCCATGTCAATGTCAGATACATACAGATGTATTTATAATATTATTAATTAGTCATTGACATCCGCTCAGCTGTATTCTTTCCAGCATGCTTTATGCCAGCCACTTTTTAATTTCATCTTCCCATCTTAATTGCTGTTTTCCTTTATTTCGTTTCCCCTCTCATGGTTACCATTCTAATACTATATCCCTATTCCATTTTCCTTGTTTATTCCTGAGCATATGACCAGCCCATCGCCACTTTTGTTGTTTTATTACATACCTATGTTATGTTTCTAGTTTTTGTCTTCTTTTCGACTTTTCCCAAATTTTCTTTCTCAATTAATTTTATGAATTACCTACACTTCTTTCCATGTTGTTGTGGCATACTTGGATTTTCCCATTTGTAATTTTGCTTTGTCAGGGACCATGTGGGGCAGCCATAAGACAAAATATAATATATTTTAAGTAGATAATTATAATATATATGTAGCAATATCTATCTGAACAGCTAAACATAAGTTGTACTTGTGCTCACCTGGGATACTTTATGACCACTCTCCTTTGTACACATTTTAGTGTCTGCAAAGTCACTGTTCTATTAAATATTCAACTATGTTAATGTACGTATGTGGAGGTAGGTGCCTAAAAACTGATTTATTTCGTTTCTGTCGCCCTGTGGACTTTGATTCGGACGCTCCGATTGTTTGCCTCCCTTCACAAAATACAAGTACGATGCTCGGTGAAAGCTCACCATTAGATGAATACAGAACTTTCTAATATTATTGTACAAATAACACAGTATGATGTACAGTGACGGTACGTAGACGAATTGGATTGGAGGTCTTAAGTACTTCTATTTATGTAGTTAACACTGTACGCAGGTCTAATACGTTATTATAATTTATTTAAGAGAATACTTACCAAGAAATAGGCAATGGAATAATGTTAAATAGTAAATAAAATAAACTCTAATTCTTCAAAATAATTAAGCTACAATTTTTTGTTTGTTTTGTTTAATGTTGTCAAATGTCAATTCACCGGCTGTTCTGTCTGTCATTTTTTTTTATTTTCATGACCGTGGATTCAATGTCCTTTAGTCGTAATATTAACCATGTTTACATAGTACTAAAAGAGTCAAACAAGTCATAGTCACAGTCAAGGAAAGTAATTCACGGTCAAGTCAAACTCATGCCCCTGTAAGGTGGTGGAGATTTACAAGAGGCTCCTATGGTGTTTTGGAAACAACACGAAAAGACATGTTTTACCTCGTTATATCACTTGCCCACACTCGAGCACGTATATGAGCACTTAACAAATGATAATTCACCATTTACTACACATTAACACTCGAAAATACACAAGTTTAGGAAAATAATTCAACGAGCCGACATGTTTTTTTCCACGTTGGCGCCAAAACTCCTCTGTCTGTCATCTTAACTTAAGAGGATTTTGGCGTTGCACGTCTGATACATTTGCCAGTGTCAAGTATTGAAAATATTTTCAAGCTTTAATAAATAAGTATCGTCAAACAAATCATAGTCACTCTTTGATTATATAGAATGGATGTGGTATAAGCCCGAGCTGCTATGGAAAAAGTCTGGCACTTTTTGCGGGAGACGAAGTAAACACGCATAGCACACACTTGTGCAAGCGCCTTGCGAAAACAAAAACAAGACAAGTAAAAGTTAGCTACCAAGAGCACCAAAGGATGCAAATTGCAAACTGCATCATCGATTCTACGCCGGCCGGTGCGGCGGCGCGGCGGGGCAGTGCAGTTGCAGACAACCAATGAGTATCTACTGTAATCAGACACGACAGTGTTCGCCGGCACATCCAAAAGTAAACACGCGCGCTGATAACGTGAGTTTTGTTTTATTTTATGACTACATAATTTTTAAATGCGTAACTTTTGCTACGTACCTTCTCTTAGTGACATACATGTTCACTGGTAACCGCGAAACTGAAATTGGTGAAATTTGACAGGGAAATAGTGAGGCAATGACAAAGGTCAGAGGAAACTTAAAAATACGCGAAATCTGGTAAACAATAAAAAACCGCGAGCGAGTAATGATAGCTAGTGAATAAAACTTCGTATCTCCGGTAAACTGTGATAAGAATGATAAACTATTTTTAATAATTAGAATTGCGGATCCGTGAAGATATACCTACCTAATTATAAGTACATTATTAATTTATTCCGTGGTAAGTTGTAAAAGTAAATACCTACGTAGGTACCTATAGTGACCGTTGACCGACATAATAAGCGGCGAAAATGGAATACTTGGTAGGTAGGTAGTACCTATACAAAAAAACCGGACAAGTGTGAGTAGGACTCGCACCCTGAGGGTTCCGTACAAACGTAATAAATATGTACCTATGTAGATCTATCCCGGGAATCGAGTCTTGACGAAAAGGTTAAAAAGGTTAAAAAGATTGAATAAGAGTTAATCAATTAATAAATATTGAATGACAAACTTAACTTTGTAGTCGGCAAACAGGTCCTCCCATACATACCAACTACAAAATGTAAGTTTGTAATAGCAAAAACAATTTTTTATGCGATGTAGGTAATATCAAATTAATAACTTTCGGATTTTTTGCTTTATATGTACAATGATACCTTGCTTATTGCCTTATTTCATGATTCTAGGTCAACGGGAAGTACCCTATTGGTTTTGATTCCCTTGTGAAATCGCAAAATATGCGAAAAATGCGACATAAACAGTCATACCTATCTTTAATCGCGTTGACTTACAGGTTTGATATTTTCACAGCTAAAAGAAACCGTAGACCCGAGTATATTTATTTTAAATTTCAATTCGATTCCTTCTTGCGTTCTTGAGAAAAAAGGTCTTGACAGACGGACAGACGGACAACCGGGACGGACATCCTATAAGGGTTCCGTTTTTTCCTTTTGAGGTACGGAACCCTAAAAAATAAGAATAAATAATAAAACGGCCAAGCGCGAGACGGGCTCGCGCACTGATGGTTCCGTACCACGAAAAATACAATAATTAGGTATCTAATTAAAAAACCGACTTCAAAATTAGTAAGGTTTGGCATTTCGATCCGGTGAAATGATAAAGAGGAATTAAACTTAACGCAATAATGTTAATTCAGTGAGATTCCCACGACACGGGCCTAGAGCCTAGTGGTGAGGCCACTGCATACTCGAAACGTGATGTACGTAATCTTTTACAGCCGTTAATAGGTAGGACAGACAGACAGACAGACTTAGTAATAGGGTCCTGTTTTTACCCTTTGGGTACGGAACCCTAAAAATGTAGGTATACATTTGCGTATCTTTAGACGACCGACATATTTGAGGAACTAGCTGCGCCGCGCGGCATGATGATGATGAAAAGTACCTTATGTCCTTAGCCTATGTCACTCTCCAGCTTTGAACTATACCCATGCAAAAAATCAGGTTGATCCGTTGTTGCGTGAAAGATGAACAATCAAACCAACAAACTTTTCGCTCACGGGCAGCGTTTTGTCCATATACAAACGTATTCTCGTGTTTCCTCCCTGGATAATACCACTAGAACAATTTTTTTAAAAATAAAATGTATCTCCCCCATTGTCATGCTTTTATCATTTATTTTTTCGTATAAATTAACTACTATAAGAAATATGAGCCTTTAAATATCCCAAAAAAATTAATTTTTACCGCCATGTTCAGACGTCTATCAAACAAATTTGACGAGTTTATAAAACAAAAATAAATGATAGAAGCATAGTTCAATCTTTTTCACTTCTATTAATTTAAAAATAATGAAATCGGCTTTGTTTTGAATGAGGAAACAGAAAAATACGAGACGATGATTTTGTCTTCTTTTCGTAGGTATAATCCTGTGGTATAATCGATCCGAGCTGCAGTTGTCCCTATTGCGCTTTACTGGGAGAGGCTTGAGGTCAGGGGACAGCAATAGATTTGCTAAATACCTATTCATCAAATTTCTTGGCCGTGGTATGCCCTCATAAGTATGATTATCATTGTATTTTAGTTCAGGAATAACCCTGAAATTGCGAAAAAAAAATGCTAAGACCTTGCTTAGACGTACAAATACGAATTAGAAAAACACGTTTTGGAGTTAGATAGTAGAATGGTATCTAGGTAATATACCTATCTATATAGTATCTACACTACATTTGACTGCACTATATTTGAATTTAGTGCAGTCACCTATTATTATAAGTGCCAACATACAACATAATTATGCACTGGGCTGGGCCAGCACCGCCTGGTGGATCAGGGCCTATCCTCTCTCTCTCCCTGAGAAGCAGCCTGTGTCCCAGCAGTGGGAACATAGGCCGATGATGATGATGATGAGGCTATTTATTACATATTGTTTTCTAAACTATCTAAACTATAATCTCTACATAGTATAAATTGAAGTCGCTTTCCGCGTCTGTCTGTCTGTCTGTATGTCTGTATGGCCACTAACTCCTCCTAAACCACGCAACGGATTTTGATGCGGTTTTCACCATCGGTAGATACATTTTCAAGGAAGGTTTATAGGTATAATGATAATGGTAATTTTATTCATAATAATAATTACATGTCAAAATTTTCAAAAATAAACTATAAACTAATAATCATATTATTAAAAATAGTAATCAAAAAAGGTCATTCTAATAATCATAATTAGGCATTCCTTGCTATGGAGAGGGCTATCCTCGGGGTTTCTCTACAAGATCGAATCCGAAATGAGGAGATCCGTAGACGAACGAAAGTCACCGACATAGCCCACCATTTAGCAAGTTGAAGTGGCAGTGGGCAGAGTACATATCACGCAGAACAGATGGCCGATGGGGCCGAAAGGTTCTGGAATGGAGACCACGGACCGGTAAGCGCAGCGTAGGACGTCCACCCACAAGATGGACAGACGACCAGGGAAACGCTGGATGCAGGCCGCTTCCAACCGGCCCTTTTGGAGATCGATGGGGGAGGCCTATGTCCAGCAGTAGACGTCCTATGGCTGAAATGATGATGATGATGAGGCATTCCTTATTTATTTCAGTTTTGGAATGAATATCTACGCTATACGGCGCCATATTGGTCCTTTTTGAATAAATAAAGCGACTTGGCGTCCCTGGATTTCAGGAAGGCGTTAAATAATTTTTGCCAACTATTCGGGTACATGAATACATTTTATACTATATACCTACGTGGATGGGTGACCGCCTGCGGGCGTACTTAATGTTGTCTTTTTGCACTACTTTTATGTGGCGGTACGGAACCCTCAGTGCGACCAAACAGGCCAAACAACAAACAAACACACAACAAACAACGAATAAACAGGCCAAGTGCAAGTGGGGACTTGCACTTGGCCTGTTTATTTAATGTATGTCATTTATTTAAAATTCAAATTTTTGATATTTTGTATACATACATACATACATTATCAGCCATTAAATGTCCACTGCTGAACAAGGCCTCCCTCTTAGAGAGGGGTGTTGCCATAATCCCCACGCTTGGCAGGCGGCTTGGAGATCGCAGTACGTTCACCGTGTACTAACAGGACGCTGCTGCCCATCCTCCGGTGGTTCTGGTCGCAGTTTTAGGACATACCCGGGTCCATATGTATATTTATATATTTTGTATACGGAATTAGTGATTCTGAAATAAATTGATTAATTGAATTAAATATACCGGCGGGTGTATCTCTAGACGATCGACGACATATTCAAGGATATCCTTGCGCACTAATCATTGTAAACAACTTTTACTTTGGACCAACTCTGATATCGCGAAATAAAAATCTGCTGTTCCATACACTCCGTTGACTTTTTTAGGGGTAAGAACGCATTGGCGGATCCAGGGGGGGGGGGCATGGGGCCATGGCCCACCCCATAACACCTAGCAATTCCATACATTCGACTCAATCAGTTTTTCGATTTGATTCCTTTGAACCTAGACCAGAAATGTCAGAATGCCCCCCCCCCCCCCCCCCAATGAAATCCCGGATCCGCCACTGTAAGAACGGGACCCTATTACTAAGCCTCCGATGTCTGTCTGTCCGTCCGTCCGTCTGTCCTACCTTCAAACGGCTGTATTGTATATTAGACTACACTAATCTAATAAACTGATTTCCGTCGACAAGACATCGTTCCCAAAATGCTAATCTAACTTTTTGACTCTATATCCTATTTTTTTTTAATAGTTGATTGAATTAGGCGTTACTTTGCGGAAGTCAAAAAAATATATATCATCTCAAAATCTTTATAAATTGTACCTACTCAAAGCGACGTAGAAGCGGAATTACACAAAAAAATCGTCATATACAAATATATTTTTTTATTTTACATTCTTACGAGTAGGTATAATACAGCGGTAAATAAAAGTGTTCATAAGTTTTTGCGCATTCTAGGCAGTCTAAAAAGAGCTAGACAATCTAGATCATTGCCACTTTCAGTTTATTTGTTTTGGTTATTTTTAAAGCTCTCGCTGCTATAGTGGTTCAACTGGTTATTTACTTACATACCTATTCTGTGAAAATTTCAACTGGCTATCTATTACGGTTCGAAAAGATACAGCCGCTGAACAGAACAGATAGACAGGCAGACATCGTAGGCTTAGTAATAGGGTCCCAATTTTAATCTTTGGGTATGGAACCCTAAAAATTATATCCTTGAATAGGTATGTCGGTCGTCTAGAGATCCACCCCGTGTAATTATAATCACACAAATAAAACGAAAGACATTGAACGTTGGACTCCTTAGACTATAGGTAGATACGTACCAAATATAGTAATTTATATTACGTATTATACCTATGTAATATAAAGTCAATAAAGGGACCGTCCATTAACCACGTGATGTTTTTTTTTTTGCATTTTTTAATCCCCCCCCTCCCTCTTGGTGATACGTGGTGAGGTTTAAGACTACACGTTAAATACACGTGATATCTTATTACACCCCCCTCCCCCCTTGTGATATTTCGTTATTTTTGCAACCCCCCGCCCCCCCCCTCTAGCTTCACGTGATTAATGGACGGTCCCAAAGGTGGTGCGATGATGTCACCACAAAATAGTAATGTCACCTTTTTGACTTAGGCCCAACTTCAGATCATACAAACAAGGGAGATATGGTCTGGCCACAGACTAGGTATAGCTACTCCGTATGGTCTGACCTAAATCAGACTTGATTACTTTAGTCAAACTCAGCAGACAGCAGACGATCGACCTTGTCGCCTTTTTAACCGAAACCTAAAACCTTCAAAAAGGAGGAGGTTATCAATTCAACTGTATGTTTTAATTTTATTTTTTATAGAGTGTATTCGAGACCATAATACAAAGAAAGATTTGTCTAAAGTGAACGTTTTTATTTGCTTGCCAATACAAGGGTCTTAAAATATTAAATGTTCATCCATTAACAGCTCTAATGTATCTATCTTTAGAACCGTAATAGATATAGGTATGTAGGTATAGCCAGTTGAAATTTTCACAGAATATGTAACTGACGTAATGTTACGACTGATTAAATAACAAAAATAATAAAAAGTCTCGTAGCAGGGTCCCGTTTTTACCCCTTAGGTACGGAACCCTAATAAATATCTCGAAGGCTCGAAGGCTCAATTTGGACCCTAGGCTCTACTCTCGAGGCTCAATTAGTTGAGCCGTTTGGACTTTTTTTTCCCAGTCGCAACTACCTAGTTCATAGTTGTGTAGATAAGAAAAAATCTCAAAGGCTTAATAAAAAAAAACAACGGCATTACTGTTTTTATGTATCTATATAATATACATCTACATTTATTTTTTACCTACTTGAAGTAGGTTAACTACAAAAGTGCTGTCAAAGAAAAGCAATAAAAAATAAACAAAGGGTAAAGAATAAAGAATTTTGAATACGTAGCGAATATTCGAACTTTGCCCACTGTTCCACTGTATAATCAAAAATACCTACCTAATGACAAATTGGATTCGATTTTTTCAACGGACTAGAATGGAAAAGTTTGATGCATGCGTACCTACCTTAGATATAGGTGTGTGATGCGTACCTATCTACGTATAGTACAATGCACACTCTATAGTATCTATACCTATACATAGTTATGAGGTACAACGAATCACGCAGACTCAGCTGGGTAAAATCCTCTTCGCTCCACCAAAGAGGCCCAAAAGTAGACCACTGCGTAAGTCATTTTCCAAGTTTGTAAGATGGCAAATGGCAAACCAATTACCGCGGTATGACGTTGCATTGTGCAACATCAGTCCGCAAGCACCAGCTTGTTTACTGCTTACCTAAACACTACATAGGCACCTACCTATCTCTATCTATACTTAGACATACCTAGTTGTGCAAAGTTACGAATCATACTTGCAAGCCCTCGATAACCACATTACCAAAGATATTTCAAATTATAGATTACTATCGTAGCGACCCAACGGGCGGTATAATTTACGTGCGAAGCCGGGGCGGGTCGCTAGTTATGTATATAAACCTTCCGTGAAAATGTATCTAACTGATGGTGCAAACCGCATCAAAATCCGTTGCGTGGTTTAGGAGGAGTTAGCGGCCATATAGACAGGCAGAAGCGGAAACTGACTTTAATTTGTACTATGTAGAGAAGAGAAGAGAAGAGATTAGATTAGCAGCGGTTTATAAGAATAGATTAGTTTTAATATCAGCAAAATTTTGGTCTATAAACTTAATTTGAAAATAAAATAACTTACGGAACATCGACTCGAAAGAAGAAGAATCTATAGTTCGAAATATCTTTGCCTATTACATTCATTATAGGGTCGTCGTACCACTTTACGTAAAATGTTACGCTTCGAGTAACGCGAGGTAATGCAACTCGTAGATACTTACTAACACGCAAGTAACTGGACTAGATCAAACTTTCTTTATGTAAAAGAACCGTTTGGTAAAATTGATCATCATAAAAATTGGAGTCTTTAGAAACATTGCACTCTCAGATCAGACATACTAGAGAGATATGGTAAGGTTATGTAGCTGGTGAACGCATCAGGCCTAAATCAGGCTTGATGTCTTTAGTCGAACTCACCCTGCAGACGATCTTGCCACCAACCTACCTAGTTACCTACTAATACGGGGTGTAAGGGGATCACTCTCGAAACCAAAGTATTCATCATTATTGAAAAACTTTTACTATAGGACCAGCCCTGAAATCGCGAAAAAAATATCAGCTGTTCTATAGAAAACGGTGATTGACACTCGACAAAATGTATGGAACAGCTGATTTTTATTCGCGATTTCAGGGTTGGTCCCATAGTAAAAGTGGTTCATAATGATGAGTACAATTACCTTCTTTTGGCTTCGAGAGTGTTCCCCTTACACCCTGTATAGCCCGTTGGTCCAGTTGGTTGTGAAACTACTTTCTGAGCTTGGGGGCGTGAGTTCGATTCCCACTTAGGACAAACATTTATGTGATGAACATAGATGGCAGGCTGTCGTTCAGTGTGGAGGTCAAAGAGAGCCTATGTTCAGCAGTGGACTTCTTCTGTTCTGACTGATGATGATGATGATTACTTGTATTGATTTTCAGGGTCTTCAAAATGTGGGAAAAGTTTATGTTATTTGTGATGTACGCGCGTATCGTGGTGGACCACATCATAGACTTCTTCTTCTCGCTGTACTGGGCCAAGCGGCGGCGCTCCGTACCTGGTCTTGCCAAGAAGCATGCGATGCTGGCGGAGAGTGCCACTTCCCTGGCCAGGAGGATCAAGCAGAAGGAACTCAAGTCAGAGGACCTGGTCACGGCACTCATCGAGAGGATAAAGGAGGTATCACTCTATTCAGGGCCTTACGCCTAGCTGTTTAAGGCCCTCTTTTCCGACTTTCCTACTTCCATGGTTAGCTTAAAATTATAAAAATGGCGACATATCATAATTGAATGTTTTACCTAGGAACAAAGACCGAAACAAGATTAAGGGCATTTCGCTCGATAGAAGAAAAAATGAAAGTAACACTGATTTGAGCTTAACTATCTATATTTTTCTTTGGATTCTTTCAAATACCTATTTATTAAATTATCTCTGCGCTATATCTTAATAAGTATATAGATTTCATAATTGTGAAGGAAACCGCAAAGTTACATTCTACATTACAGCTATTTCGAAAAATATGAGAAAAACCTCAAAATAGAAATAGCGAAACGCACGACTGTGTGTAAGCGCCATGATTTTGGCTCCGCAAAATGCGACTTTAATACAATAAACCAAGCCTTATGATCATCTGTAGTAATAAGCGTTGCTTAAAAGTGGAGTTTAGGTGATGAAAAAATGTTGCGCGACCGCAAACCGTATCTGAGCGCGTTACGGTTCACGTTCGCGTGATTTACCGAACTGCACGGTTTTAACGTTAGTTTGGAACCCCGTAACGAGTTGAGCGTAAGGCCCCTGGAAACATAATAATTGTCTTCTGTGATACTACTACAGTGGCCTTACGGACAACTGCTATTGCGGCATCAAACTAACGTTAAATGCTCAGTTGGAAAATCACGCGAACGTGCACCGTATCTGGGCGCGTTAAGGTTCACGTTCACGTTATTTTCCAACTGAACGGGTTTAACGTTAGTTTGGTGCCGCAATAGCAGTTGTCCGTAAGGCGCCTGGACAAGAAAAGAAGACTGCTTATTTGATAACAAATAAACACTTTTGAATAAGCCTTTTCGTATAGTCTCACAAACCCTTTATTTGATAACTATCCTATATCATGATGGCAGATAAGAACATTTTGTCCGCCAATTTGGAGCGTCCACCATATTGAATGTCAATCATCTAGAACTCAAACTCGACGGGGTTACGTCGTTTCGTTTAGGAGTTCCTTTCTACCGTCTGTCTCCATCATCAGACCAGCTCGATGGTACCAAAACATTGCATTGTCACCGAACTTGCATAAGTATGCGGTATGCCAAATTTTTGAGCCAAATTAAAACTCAGAGTCACACAGCGGGCAATGGAGAGAGCTATGCTTGGAGTTTCTTTGCGCGATAAAATCCGAAACGTGGATATTCGCCAAAGAACTAGAGTCACCGACATAGCTGTTAAAATTTGCAAGTTGAAGTGGCAATGGGCAGGCCACATCGCTCGAAGAACCGATAACCGATGGGGAAGAAAGGTTCTGGAGTGGAGACCACGAACCGGAAGACGCAGCGTAGGGAGGCCTCCCACTAGATGGACCGACGACATTGTGAGAGTCGCGGGCATCCAGTGGATGCAAAAGGCAGGCTGTCGTTTCAGTGTGGAGGTTAAAGGGGGAGGCCTATGTTCAGCAGTGGACGTCTTCTGGCTGATGATGATGATGATGATGCCAAATTTTTGTTCAATCGGTTGAGGATATCTGGTTTAAAATTCAGTTTGCAAATGGTATTCAACTGGCCAAGTGCGAATCGGACCAGTACCGGCCGCGACCGACGTTGTTTAACTTCGGTGATCGTACAAGAACCGGTGCTGAACAGAAATTTGTCACCGACTCGCATTTGGACATTATTTATTATTTGTTGTTATACTTTTAGACATCACCACCACCAATCCGCACTGGGCCAGCGTGGTGGATATGGTCCAATCACCCTTTCGGGGGTAGGCTTAAAGTCCAGCAGTGGACTGTTAAAAGGCTGATTATGATGATGATACTTTTAGAGTGTGTACCTGCGTACCTACTATAGTCATGCCAAGTTTGACTTTTAGTTTATCATTATAGACTTCATTATTATTTCTGTACATCATCTGTGATTTTTTTTACTGGCTGGATACAGCCGTTAAAAAGTAGGACGGACGGACAGACAGACAGACAGCACTGACAGCGTAACCTTCCCGTTTACACCAATTGGGTACGGAACCCTAAAAACAAATCAAAATCGGTTCAGCCGTTTGGAAGCTACGATACCATAGACAGACCTTACGGACAACAGCTAATTGCGGCACCTAATCCGCTCAGTTGGAAAATCACGCGAACGTGAACCTTATAGCGCCCACATACGGTTTGCGGTCGCGTGATTTTCCAACTGAGCGGATTAGGTGCCGCAATTAGCTGTTGTCCGTAAGGCCCCAGATACTTATAACACCCCTCTTTTTGCTTCGGGGGTTAAAAACAAACAAACGGAGCTGAGGTGATTTCACTATCCACCTTCTGACACCATCATGAGAACAGTGAATGGTATTATTTAGTAGTATTATTTATTATTGTATGGTCATCCAATTTATATAATATTTGCAACGTTTCTAATTGGTATACGATACGACAATAAAATTAAAATCGCTTTCAAGATTTGTTTACATACAAGAATAAAACAAACTAATAAAATGTGTTAAAAGTCATGAGAAAAAAGAAAAGTTTTATTATGCATTGAAAATACTGGATTACGCGAAAAGGGTGTACTAAGCCGAAAGAGTCCATACCATAGTACCCATAATTATCGTTGATAAAATATAGTTGGATTATGATCAACTTTTCCAACTGCAACTCTGAAATCGCGAAAAAAATATCACCAGAAGTCCATAGAAAACGGTCATTGACACTCGACAAAAAGTATGGAAAAGTTTGGTTTTATATCGCGATTTCATGTTTGGTCCCATAGTAAAAAGTTGTTGGAATGAGTACCTATTATAACGGACCCCTTTCGGTTTAGTACACCCTTTCTGCATAACCCTGTATAATATTAAGTAGATTTCGAATGTTGAAAACAAAATTACCACACAAAGACGCGCCAGTGTTCCTCACAGTTAATTATCTATGACCTCAGCCTTGACCGCTGCGATGACTGCGATAGGTGTGAATATATGTACCTACTTACATATTATATTATTCCCACATTATCTTCTCGTATAGGTAATGATAAACATCAAAATTAAAGTGCCTACCTCCGTAAGTACCTAGTTTTGTATGACACGTCATGTGACTATAAGCTACCTTTTTTTTGTTGACGGAAATCTTCAAAAGATACCCAGCTACATTGGGTTATGTGAGATTGCACCCACTAAAACCCCCTCGGTGACAGACCTCTGTGTCAGACGGAGGGTACCGGGATCTCCATAGGAACGCACCGGTATCCTCCTAGCACACTGCCTGAAGCAAAGCTCCCGGGAAATGCTCAGGGCATTTCCGTTCATTACTTTTACAACAGCGTGGGCCACACCGCGCCGTTGTCTTCCCTGGGCTTGCTGAATGGGGGAGGTCAGATCCCCAAATCTGACCACCCACAAGCCCAAAGGCCCCCTTCTAGTCGGCTTTTACGACAGGCAGGGGATACCGAAGCAGTAGGTATTCTTAGACCCTGGCTCCAGGGATAGCTACCTAAGTAGGAAAATATCATTTTGGAAGGTGTAATAGCAAATTTATATACGACATACTATATCAATTGAAGCAAAAAAGAAGAAGCGCAATGAAGTGGACAGGCCACATCGCTCGAAGAACCGATAACTGATGAGGAAGAAATGTTCTTGAGTGGAGACCACGAACTGGAAGACGCAGCGTAGGTAGGCCTCCCACTAGATGGGACCTACGACATTGTGAGAGTCGCGGGCATCTAGTGGATGCAGATGGCAGGCTGTCGTGACCTATGTTCAGCAGCGGACGTCTTATGGCCAATGATGATGATGACTAGACATTTTTCGTGTTAACTGTGATTTGGTGGTGCTTGGGAAAACTTTTAATTTTTCGACAAGTATTGAAATTTGGTCAGGCTAACTTAGATAGAACTTAGATGGCTCAGATAGAATTGTTTAGGTGCTCCCCAGGGTAGGTATAGGCTTCGACCAAAATAAAATGAATGGACGTGCCCAGTAGTCTATGGCCAACCTCCTATGTATATAGGTATCGGTAATTGTAATTTCTTTTCATTTCCGTACCAACCGTTTATTTGCTACGCATGAACTTTTTGTGCTGCGGTGGCGCTTACTATCAGCCAAACGGTTTGCTCGTTCCGTTAGTCATTTGTATAAACTTATGTTACAAATATCGCGTTATTTTCCAGGTGAACCCCATAATCAACGCAGTGGCAGCGGAGCGGTTCGAAGCAGCGCTGGCCGAGGCGAAGGACGTCGACGCGCTCATTGCTGCCGGTCTATCAGAAGATGAGGCAAAGAAGAAGCCCTTCTTGGGTACGTAGCGCTTCAGACTGAAGCTTCAGATGCGCTGCCTGAATGGGTGTTCCCCGATGGTTACAATCTGGGTGTCTTCAAATCACGAGTGAATCGGTTTCTTCTAGGCAAGCGTGCTCCAACGTAGACCGCATCATTGCTTAACATCAAGCGTGATGGTGGTCAAACGCAAGCTTATAAATTATTAAAAACATAAAATGAAAAAAAAAACACCCTTTAATATATTTTATTTTGCTTTACTTTGTAACTATGTAAACAAATCTTGGAAGTCCATTAGATGTACCTACTTTTAATTATTGTCACTTGCAAGCCAGAAGGCAGATGTTGGCACTCTTCAATGGCTACTTGTAAACCCCTCGACTTCGCCTTTGTTACTCCTTCACGCAGAAATGGCTGGACGGATTTGGATGAATTTTGCAAAAAAGATAGCTTAGTATGTCTTGGATTAACACAGGCTACTTTCATCGTCTCGTTCATCTCGTTCTCGGCTCGTTTCATCGTTAGTTTGCAAGTTGAAGTGGCAATGGGCAGGCCACATCGCTTGAAGAACCGATAACCGATGGGGAAGAAAGGTTTTGGAGTGGAGACCACGAACCGGAAGACGCAGCGTAGGGAGGCCTCCCACTAGATGGACCGACGACATTGTGAGAGTCGCGGACATCCAGTGGATGCAAAAGGCAGGCTGCCGTTCAGTGTGGAGGTTAAAGGGGGAGGCCTATGTTCAGCAGTGGACGTCTTCTGGCTGATGATGATGATCATGATGACTTTCATCGTCATCACTGTTATTCTTCATCACCACGCGGGTGAAACCGCGGGTGCAGCTAGTATTATAATATACGATATTACGTATTTTTACCAAAGCCAAGTGTCGTTCAGTGTGGAGGTTAAAGGGGGAGGTCTATGTTCAGCAGTGGACGTCTTCTGGGTGATGATGATGATGAACACCTAAGTAACAGATCCTACTATAACTATAGGATCAATTTTTATGATCTTTTTGAAATAACCCATATTGGCATCGATTCTAATGTACTCTAAACTAAACTAAATTTGACAGCTCTAAAATTGTTGTTTTCCTTCTTTCACATATTAAAATGAAAAGAGAGACAGATAATTTTAGTCCTGTCAGATTGGTTTAGTTAAGTGAGTAGTATGACAGAATCGACGCCATTCTCTTGTACACAGGCGTCCCATTCACAACTAAAGAGTGCCAGCCAGTAAAGGGCATGCCCCTGACGTACGGTCTCTGGTCACGGCGGAACGAAGTATCTACTGAAGACAGCCCAGCTATCGTGTACCTGAAGCAGGCTGGAGCCATCCCTGTTGCCTCTACTAACCTGCCTGAACTGCTGGTTTGGTAAGACTTCATGCAGCTAAAATGTTTTGGTAGACAGTTCAAAACGGCGACCAACCGTACGCTTAGTCCCAGATTTGATAGTTTACGAAAACTTTTTTCGTTTATGTATTGTTCCATACATTTTAGTAAAGCGCCTCTATCGGAAACGTGGAGGAACTAAAATCCATTGTAAGCGACGGTATAGATTGCTTCACTCTAATACGAAAAAAGTTTTCGAATACCTTTTAGCCCTGCAATGTATGGAACAATACGAAAACGAAAAAAGTTTTCGAATACTATCAAAACTTGTACTAAGGGTACTGGATATACTCCACTACCTGTGTTTGGGCATGGATATCATGGATAGGTTTGGGTAACTAGCTCAGTTTAGTCTAGGGCTGTATTGTGAATTTGTGATAAAATAATAGAGCTATGGATATTTGCTATTCTGCCTTTATCCTGTGCCTCACTCATCTCTCATATGACCCTAATTGCTTACAGTGCTGTGATTTAGCTTCTACACTTTTTAGTGGTGTAACAACAGTTTTTATTGAAGTGAAACTTCTTATGCGGCTTCCAACAGGGCGCTACCATGGAGGGGAATAGAAAGAGACAGAGCGAGAGTTTTAGATGCCATCTATGAGGAAATTTTGAAACTTGTACATCCTTCTCATAGTTTATTAGTTCACTAATATTTGCATAGATGGCAGAACATGCGACTTCCAACAAGGTTGCGTTAAACGTTTAACGCTACCATGGAGAGGAATAGAAAGAGACAGAGCGAGAGTTTCACTTCTTCCGCGCGGAGGGATTAAATAATTTAGTAAAACATAGTTTTGAATTGTTTTGTTTTAGACTTACCTACTAAAATACCATACACATTTTTAATAAAAAAATATACCAAAATTATTACGTATAAAAAAACTTAATATGTTATAAAATTCATTTAAGAAATTCTATGGGACAAGAAAGGCTACGAAACTTAGGTACCTAATAAATAAATAATAACAAATTTTTATTATTTATAAATACAATTAATAATTATTAATTAATGATATTTTTTTATTATTATATATATTTAATTTCTATTTAATAAATCGAACATTCCTCGGCCTGAAAACTTTGATGATGTCATTATCACTTTTGCTGTACAAAGGATTTTATTAAAAAGGTTTGAGCAAAAAAACATTTTTTTTTAATGCATTGCACTCTTTGTAAAGTTAGGTACTTGAAAATCAATGAAAAATGCACACAATACACACAATATTTACTAGTACATTATTACGTAGTGATTTATTGAAAAGCAACTAAGTACAACGTTGTTGGTTGATTACATTGAGAGGGCACTTCTTAATAAAAAGGAATGTTGGGAACAATATAAAGTCTGTTTTAATTTTTAATTTTTTAATACAAGCTAGTGCCTGGTTTGTTCTGTTTTGTGTACCTATAGTATTGAATTGCATTATTTATGTAATTTTTATACAAATGATAATTAATTATCGATCATATGTTGTTTATAAAAATTGGTGACAAAGTAATTGTAATAAGCGAAATTTTCATATATATATATATATATATATATATATGTGTGTGTATATATATATATTTATTTGTATGTCGTGTATGTGTGTGTATATATATGTATAAATACCCTAAACTAAAAAATCTTAAGTATTAACTTGCCTATAATATTATATAAATATATTGTATTGGTCTTACCTTAAAAACATATAATCTTATATTGAATCAATTAAATAATAAAATTCCCTTCCTAATTATTAGGAATTGATGAGTGATCTGCCTAGTCCAAGTCAATCGATTCACAAAATTGCAGCCTAATTAAAAACTGCCTAATTACCTAATTAATTGGGTTATCGCGACGCGCCGAGATAGAAGTAGTCTATTTACGCCAGAGACGGGTAACATGCTAACAAGAACCGGTTCCGTCGGTCTCACTTGCACCCATTGTTAGAGCAATGCCTACTTACTTTGTTCGATTGGCATGGACGGCCGATTATTCGCTAAATGTTTTGCTACTTATTAGGTACCTCGTACTTATAATGCATATAGGATATATTTTTGATAAAAGTGTAACTAGATGGTTTTGATATATTTAGATTATTTTTGAGTTTGTATTTTGGAATTACACCTACCCACCGCGGGAAGAAGTCGACTCCGGGAAACAGGTTTCCTTGTCCGGAGTTCGACGCATTATAAAAATTGTTTCCACAAAATGTTTATGCAAATAAATTTTTATTATTTTATTATTATTTTGTTTTAATCTCCAGGCAAGAAACGCGCAACCCCGTGTACGGTCTAACGAAGAACCCTCACCACACGGGCAGGTCCCCTGGGGGCTCCAGCGGTGCTGAAGCAGCCCTCTCTGCATCCTACGCGAGTACCATCAGCTTGTGTTAGTATATTAAGCCTGACTTCGAAAATCATCACGATTTTAAATCATTAAAAGTTGGACAACTTTGACCACACTTCAAAGGTGTGATAATGTGGTTGAAAGTGGGACGGAAGAAGGAATATTTTGCTATAAGTTTTTGATAGCGGGAAATTTTCAATTTAAGTTTGTACGTATCCGCTTGAAGCACTTTGGGTACATATTTGGTACATACAGTCACGCACGCCTCTTTCCCATTGTGGTAGGCAGAGACCACGTACCTACTTCTCTCCACTTACTACTTTCCTGACACACATTGGCGGATCCAGGGGGAGGGCTATGGGGGCCATGGCCCACCCCAAAACACCTAGCAATTCCATACATTCTCTCACTCAGACTCAATTTTTCGATTTGATTCCTTCGAAACTTGTCAGAATGCCCCCCCCCCCCCCAAATGAAATTCTGGATCCGCCCCTGCTGACACACATCTTTCGCTGCTTCTACTTCCATGAGTGTTTTCATACAAGCTAGCCGGCTAGCTAGCTGGTTACGGGTAGGTACTTTAGACAAGGCCTTTTTTCAACAGGTCTTCAATTTGGTCGTTATTATGTTCGTCTACTTTGATTCTTACCATCTTGCCCATTCTCGCTCGCCACATAAATTTCTTTTGTCTTTCTTCTTTCATCCATCCTCAAAAAAGTGGAAAAAATTATGCTAAACTGATAAGCATAACTTTTTCTATCATTGTCACAACATCTTCTACCATACCGCCACATTCCCTTAGCATGTTTAAGTTATTAAGTTTATATGCTGTGATTTATTTACTATAAAAAAAGTACATTTTCCTTTCTAGTTAGAGATTATTGTAGTTGATAAGTAATCATTATAGGTAAATCTTTAACTATAAGAACTGTATATTTCAGGTTCAGACATTGGTGGCTCCACGCGTATGCCGGCTTTCTACTGCGGAATGTTTGGACACCATCCTACCCCTGGAACAAATAGCACCAAAGGTACATTACTGAATATTTTACACCACCCCTTTATTACGATAAATGAAGCAACGAAACGATAAACTAGAAGACTAACGATACCTAAAGGGACTTTGTTTGACAACGTAAGTACAATTCTTGTGGGAATGGGATATTAGTCACTCCGCACAACCAGTAGGTATATACTTAGCTTTACCATAGATATGCCAAAATTTTTGATTTCGCTTTCCCAGGAATATTTTTCCGCAAAGAAGACTTCGACTCGATGCTTTCCCTGGGCTTCATCTCCAAGCATGCGGAAGACCTGGCACCGCTGACGAAAGTTCTCTCAGGTCCCATGGCTGGAAAACTTAATGTAGACAGGGATGTCAATATCAAGGTACGTTTAAAATGTTTAATACAAGGGACCTATCATGGAACCTTGAGATACTCTGTAGCGCTCGTTAACTTAGCTCAATCTATCAATGATAATTCAGTGGTACCCAGGTGTGCGTGATAAGTAAACTGACATCTCCCCGCATGGGATGACGGTGAGTCAATTAGTATAGATTGGTAGTGGCACCTCCTAATGTTCCCTTGCTAGCTAATCTCTCAAGTTAGACGTTGTATATTTTCAGCTAAACTTAAACGCCCAGTTTTCAATTCAGGTTTAGCGATTACTACTGATACTGTTAGCTAAACTAGCATATCATTAGTATATATATAAATGAAAACATATGCATAGCTTGAAATATGTAGGGCCTAACATACTACCTCGTGGTAACCCGTTTATTTATAACTGTTTATTGCTCTAATGATTTCAGGACATCAAAGTTTACTACACAGAAGCAGCTCTAGATCCCTACGTTAGCAGCATCAGGCCTGAAATGAGAAACGCAATGAAAAAGTAAGAAATCGTTTAATTTTTGCTGTCAGCATAGTGAATCTAATGCTTCGATCAAGGATGTACCTAATGTCTCTGTCTTGAGTTGATATAACAACAACATCGTTGTCACTACTTGCATATTCACAGATTTTGCAGAACCACTTGGTTCTCCTCAACTCCTTTTCCTTCTTCCTCAAGCCTTTCCATCGATCGTCGACTTTATTCTATTCTTCTATTCTCCAGGGTGATCACCAAGCTAACTCAAGAAGCAGGATCTAGCGACAAAGTACCCCAGCAGTACTACCACAAAGGTTTCAACCATATGTACCGGCTTTGGTCCTACTGGATGTCTAAAGAACCTGACAACTACCCAGAAATATTTACCAACAATATGGGAGAAGCTAACCCGATTTTTGAATTGATTAAAAAGGTTCGAATAATAGTTTTCCTGCTGATAAATTGAGCCCTTAACGATATAACAAAAAATAGGTAATTTGCCTGTTGGCGCACACTACGCTACATTGACTTCGCTTGTTTGTTTTAGAATAACAAAAGTTAGATACTGTACCTGGAACCACTATTTTTCCGAGCTAGGGCAAAAACTTGACTTTGGCGCCCCTCGTCGCACAAAATGTGTTTTATCATTGTTTTTTATCCTTGCAGGTGATAGGACAAAGCAAGCACTGCTTTTTCACGGTGCTACGACTGATAGAGCTCAAGTTTATACCCCTGCCTGAAGCCGAATGGGCGGAAACCATCACTAAAGAACTCAAGAGTGATCTTTTTGTAAGTCATAATGACGTCATAACTAGTCAGCTCTAAAATTGTTGCCACCCCTTTGTTACATATTGGAATGAAAAGAGACGCAGATAATTTCAGCTCTGTCAGATTGACAGAATCGATGCAATCGATTTCAGCTTACGTACCAAAATGGTAAAAGACATCCATCGTTATGGTATTTTATTATTGAAACTGACGTGGTTTTCACACATTTTATTTATATTACACGGGAATTACTCACGTAAGATAAAGCCGGTTACTCCGACTATAGTTTCAACCGCGTTAGACGGCCTTTTTCAAGGTGAATGCGCGCGCGCGGCTGCGTCTCGCTTTGCACTACGGGCCGCCGCGCGGCGCGCACGTGATGACACCGGCTGCTTGTCGGGTGCGGGGGTGGGGGTGCGTAGAGAAATATGTTGCGCCGGCGCACACTGGAGATCTTCCTCACTCGAATCTTCCTGTGTGTCGGGAACGGGAATACTCCAGCACGCGGAGCTCACCACGTCTACGTCACGTCTTACGTGAGTAATTCCCGTGTAATATAAATAAAATGTTATGGTATTTCCTCACACGGCAACGCAATATTGAATAGACTGTCAGTCCGCGCGAACCAATACATGGTTATAATTAGGTGTTGAAGTATATGTCCGACGGTTTTGACTCGTTTTTACTGAGCTTGTTTAATTGTATGGCCCGTCCATTAATTTTATTTCGGTCGAAGAGTGGATAGAAAATATTTACTCAGAAGATGGGGAGGAATGGTGACTTGAAGGAATCTTTATCTCCAGAGTAAGCTGGGGTCCGACGGTGTGCTCCTGTTCCCGAGTGCGCCCCACGTGACTCCGTACCACTACTCGTGTCTGCTGCGTCCTTACAATTTCTCATACTTCGCAGCTGTCAACACCCTCAAGTGTCCCGCCACGCAGGTCAGGGTTACCAATTTCTAGAAAACTGATATAACATTTCATCATTATCAGCTTATCATTTAGTTCACGCAAAAAAGGGCCTACGATGGATGGCCTAGTTGCGAAAAACGTCCGCTGAATAGCCTTAATCGCATAACTGAATAGCATAACTGCAGTGCAAGTACCGTTCTTTATCGATAGTCAAATTCGATAAAATGCCATAGAATCGATCATAGCGAGTACTGATTAAATGGCATTTTATCGAATTTGACGATCTCAACTGTCAAATTTGATGATCGATAAAGAACGGTACTTGCACTGCTGAACAGCCTATCATGTGCCTACAGCTGGGACACAGGCTTTCTCTCAGAAAGAGAGAGAAACGCTGATTGTAATCCATCATGTCCGGACGAAATTAAAACTCCCCTTTTTACCCACGGCAGAATAGTTTAACCTATACCTATTAACATAACATAATAATTATATAACATCATCATCATCATCATCATCAGCCAGAACTGAACTGAACATAGGCCTCCCCCTTTAACCTCCACACTGAACGACAGCCTGCCTTTTGCATCCACTGGATGCCCGCGACTCTCACAATGTCGTCGGTCCATCTAGTGGGAGGCCTCCCTACGCTGCGTCTTCCGGTTCGTGGTCTCCACTCCAGAACCTTTCTTCCCCATCGGTTATCGGTTCTTCGAGCGATGTGGCCTGCCCATTGCTACTTCAACTTGCAAATTTTAACAGCTATGTCGGTGACTCTGGTTCTTTGGCGAATATCCACGTTTCGGATTTTATCGCGCAAAGAAACTCCGAGCATAGCTCTCTCCATTGCCCGCTGTGTGACTCTGAGTTTTTCCAAAAGGCCAACAGTTAAGGACCACGTCTCAGTACCATATGTCATCACTGGCAACACACACTGGTCAAAGACCTTCGTCTTGAGGCACTGTGGTATCTTGGACGAGAAGATGTCACGCAATTTCCCGAACGATGCCCATCCGAGTTGGATTCTTCGGGCGACTTCGAACTTCGTAATTATATAACATAAAATAATAATTATGACATGATATATTTCTCCAAAAGAATGAAACCGATTTAAACGGGGCATTTTATTTAAAAGCCTGTTTCATAACGGTGGTTCTTACATTATCTAGGTATATTATGTTTGATAGAAATGTTTAAAAGTTGTGACCTCTTCTCCAAATTGGAGCACAGGGCACAGGGGCATGATTTTTTAATGATATTTTCGTGCGAAAATCATACGAGCGATTCAAATTGAGCCCCAAGGACAAAATTTTGATGTGTAACATTTCTTGGCGCACCTTGGCAGTAAAACCGATTCGTATGCCCTGATGGCTAACTTTATTACGCTCTCTTATGCTGTCATGTTTTACTTCAGCCGGGCATCCCGTGACGGCATTTTTTTATGCTTAGTATATTTTTGTTCCACAGGTTCCTTTAGGCAGAAATGAAGAGGGTTTGCCGGTCGGCATTCAGGTGCTAGCAGCTCCGTACAACGACGCTCTCTGCCTGGCGGTCGCCAGATACTTGGAGAAGGAGTTCGGAGGCGCTGTAATGGCTTGCAAACTCAACAACTAGGTTTAGGGCTTGCTGTGACTGTTAACTTTAGATTTAAGATCAAGTTGATTTTTTTTTGTTTTTTATACAGGGTTACGCAGAATGTGTGTACTAAGCCGAAAGGAGGACATTGTACTCATTACTATGAACAACTTTTGCAATGGGGCCGACCCTGAAATCGTGAAAAAAAACAGTCGCAGTCGCACAACAAAATGTATGGAACAGCTGATTTTTTTTCGTTATTTTAGTGTCGGCCCCATAGTTCATAATGATGAGTACCTATGATGACCGCCTTTCAGCTTAATAGGTACACCCTTTCTGCGTAGCCATGTATAATGTAAGTCTTTACCGTTACTTAGCTAAGAACACTGTTTTTTTACTTATACCAGAAATAAAAAGTAACTCATTAAAAACATTTCTCTTGCTACGAGACAGTGATGTCGATTCTGCCACTGACAAAACTAAACCAACCTCGACAGGACTAACATTATCTCTTTTAATTTCAATATGGGAGAGATGTGTGCGAACTGCTAGTGTGTGGAATTCGCTGCCTGAATGTTCCCCGATAGTTACAATCTGGGTGTCTACAAGTCGAGAGTGAATAAGTTTCTTCTAGGCAAGCGTGCTTCATCGTAGGCCGCAATATCAGGCGAGTTATAATAATAAAGCATATTAATAAAATAAAAAAAAGAAGGATGGCAATTTAGAGCTGATTAAAAAAATCGCGATAGTTTAAAACTTTGAGAGCTGTCAAATTTTGGTAATTTTAGATGATTTTAGATATTGGTACAACGCAATCGACACCATCAGTGGCGAACTAACTAGGTACCTACTTGGGGCCCGGCCTCTGATTTCGGTCCCCATAAAATTATTTATCAAGCTCACACACATTACTTCGCTCGAAGAACCGATAACCGAAGAGGAAGAAAGGTTCTTGAGTGGAGACCACGAACCGGAAGACGCACTGTAGGTAGGCGTCCCACTAGATGGACCGACGACATCGTGAGAGTCGCGGGCATCCAGTGGATGCAAATGGCAGGCTGTCGCTCTGTGTGGAGGTCAAAGAGGAGGCCTATGTTTAACAGCAGGTGGACGTCTTCTGGCTGATGATGATGATGTTTGAATAAATATCACCAAATTAGTCAGAGTCAAGCAAACTATGTCACGGCCAAGTCCGATTCATGCCCTAGTAAAGTATTGTAGACATTAATAGGCTTCTACGGAGTTTTACGTGTTACGAAACAACACGAAAACCTTACCTCCTAGAATCAGAAATTCACTTGCCCTCATTCAAGCACGTTCACGAATAAACCGACCACCATAATTTTGAGTATAGATTTCGTCATTGCACCATCATAATTACACAGCACTTGAAAATACACAAGTTTAGGAAAAGGATACAGTGAGGCGTTCTTTTGCGTTGGCGCCAAAACTCTTGCTATATTATTCTGAACGCGTCCATAATTTTGACAACACTGACCTTGGTTGACATTGGGATGACATAATGACAATTGACATTACTGATGACAGCTGTTTTATAATAACTTTGCTTTGCGATCGGTCGGTGGTCGCACTTTTGACCTCAAGAACCGCGATAAATAGTTTTATTTATTTAAAGCTACTCAGTTCGATATCTCGCTAGAAGTTTCTCTCATCCACAAAAATGTCCGGTATAGTAATAGTGAACACAAATCCCTACGAAGGCCAAAAGCCGGGTACTAGCGGCTTGCGTAAAAAAGTTAAAGTTTTCCTTCAAGAAAACTACACAGAAAACTTTATTCAGAGCATTTTAGACGCTAATAAAGATGCCTTGGTGGGGTCAACGCTGGTCGTCGGCGGAGACGGACGTTATCTCGTCAAGGAGGTCGTCGACAAAATTATAAAGATCTCTGCCGCAAATGGGGTAAGTTTATAAAGAGTATCAAGTTACTTTGGATTTTAGTACTTATCTCTTGGTTAGCAATTATTATTTTTTAAGAGAATCTGCAGACATTGATCTCAGTTATTTACTGTAGGTATTCACCAAAGAATATGCCTTTATTTATGTAAATAAAATATTTTGCAGGAGTTTTATTTAAAAATCAAACTTTCAGGTAGCAAAGCTCATCATTGGTCAAAATGGCATTCTTTCTACGCCGGCAGTATCCCACCTAATTAGGAAATATAAAACTCTTGGTAAGTAATTTTTAAATTGAAGTGTTGTTCCACACTTGAAGTTTTACTATTCATTTCATTTCATTTTTATTTCACTTTTATTTGGACTCTAGATTCTCGTCTTCATAATATAATAAGCATAATTAGCCTTTTTAATAGGCCTACCCCCGAAAAGGTGATTGGGCCATATCCACCATTCTAGCCCAGTTGTAGGTTGATGAATTCACATATGCAATTGAACTTCTCTATCTATGCAGGTTTCCTCACAATGTTTTTCATCACCGAAAAGTCAGTGGTATGAAAATCCCTACATAAACTCTAAAGAGCTTTTCGGCATTGGCCCGGAATTTGAACCTGCGACCTCACGCTTTCAAGTCTAGCGGTCTCCCAATAGGCTACCAAGACTCATCCCCTTAATCATCCTTTAATATTCAGGTGGCATTGTCCTCACGGCATCTCACAACCCTGGCGGCATCAACAATGACTTCGGCATCAAGTTCAACTGCTCCAATGGCGGACCTGCCCCTGACGGCACCACCAATGACATCTATGCTCTCACCACCACGATAAAACAGTACAAGATCGTACCCGACATAGTCTGTGGAATTGATAAGATTAGTGTCCAGACTTTCACGGTAAGTTTCTGCCAGTGTAGTCAAACACAAGTCTATTATTAAGCACACAAACTTTTACAAACTGTTGTCACATGTCATATCAATGCAAAATTTAGGCTTAAAGTTTAACTGCTCCAATGCAGGCTCATCCCCCTGACAGCATCACAGAATTTCTATGCTTTAACCACTATGATAAACCAGTTTATGATCGTACTGGGTGAACAGTGTGCAGGTGACCATCTCCGGGAGCGTGCACATTCGCTGTCGTATTGACCAATAAACATCATAATGTGACTGTAAGCCATTTTAACCTATGTTTTAAATGTCTTTCGGGACCTATCACACATTATTTTATTAAGGTAATAATAGGTCCTTTTACTCGATGTGTCAATCATGTGTTATTTATGTAGCTGAGCGATAAGTCCCGATAGATTTAAAAAATGTGTTCAAATCGCGAAAGTTAAACAGTTATATTTTGTCATAGTTTGTACTGGATATAGTCTGAACACTGTACGATTTGGTGCAGCTATATTCTATAGTCTAACAGATTTCGTGCGGCTATTGTCTATCGTCTAAAGTCTAAACTTTGGAGTTTATTTACGGATTTTCATACCACTACTGGCTTTTCGGTGAAGAAAGTACGTACGGAGAAGAAATTCAATGGATTATGTGAATCCACCGAGCTACGACTGGGCCAGCGTGGTGGATATGATCAATCACCCCTTCGGGGGTAGGCCTAAGTCCAGCATTGGACTATTAAAAGACTGATTATACTATTGTCTATAGTGGAAGTCAACACCAACAAAATCCCCAAATCTGTGAGGAGAATATTTGAATGGGGAGGGTCACAAGAGGGAGTCACAATCAAACTTCAGTATAAGTGTAACTGTAGCCAGTGGCTGCAGATTGGCAGAGCGGTTGTGGTCTCCAGCTGTCCTAGTACCGTTCTTTATCGATCGTCAAATTCGCTAAAATGCCATAGAATCGATCACAGCAAGTACTGAAAAAAATGCATTTTATCGAATTTGACAACCTCAACTGTCAAATTTGATTATCGATAAAGAACGGTACTTGCTCTGCAGGATAGATAAGATTGGTGTCCAGACATGCGGTTAGTCTTCAACGGGAACTGACTTTTGTGGTGTTATTTGCACTGATAAAATATGCACTTTTGACATGTTTGTTATTTATAGCATGAATCTCCAGTTTCATGGAAATCTATATCTATACAATATTATAAAGAGGAAAGATTTTTATGTATTTTTGTAACGAATTGACTCAAAAAGTACTGGACCGATTTTCAAAATTCTTTCACCATTTGAATGCAACATTATCACTGATTAATATAGGCTATTTTAATAGGCTATATAACAATACCCGTGAGAAGCCGGGGCGGACCGCTAGTATAGTATATTATAAAAATAATTTATAAAAAACTGCATAACGATTAAATAACAGTACCGGCTTACTTAGATATAAAACACGTGTGCCTAAACTAGGTAATCTTGTATTTAAGCCGAGAAGAAGATTATCACAAGTCTACCCCGACCCCTCTGACATTTGTACGCCTGACGACACAATGTGATTAAATGGCTAATTTTGTTTATTTTAACATCTTTTGTGCATGAAAATGCACAAAAATTCTCATGTTGTATGCAAATAAATGATCTTTATCTTTACCCTCTTCAGGCATACAATATTTTCAGTTTTAGCCAAAATTTATATTGTTTCCATCATAAAAAAGAAAAGAAAAAATACAGTGTTTTACGAGAAGGTATGCTGCTTATAATAGGTAACTAGCTGCGCCCCGCGGTTTTACCACCCTGATTTAGTAACATCAGCTATCTGCCAGCGAAAGTCCCGTCAAAATCGGTCTAGCCGTTTTGGAGTTCATAGGGAGGAACATACATATCGATTTTTATGTATACAATAGATAGATATCAAAATTGTTAGAAAACTGCATAAACATAGGCTGATCATAATGATGATGAACCCACACAAAAACCCAAACTTATCCATACAAAATAGTTGAAAAATGAATATCCTGTACCCTTAGTACAAGTTTTGATAGTATTAGAAAACTTTTTTCGTTTTCGTCTTGTTCCATACATTGCTGGGCTAAAAGGTATTCGAAAACCTTTTTTCGTATTAGAGTGAAGCAATCTATACCGCCGATTACTACCGATTTTAGTTCCTCCCCTTTTCCGATAGAGGCGCTTTACTAAAATGTATGGAACAATACGTAAACGAAAAAAGTTTTCGAAAACTATCAAATCTGGGACTAAGCATACTGCATCTTCAAAATGAAATGCATATTTCATTATCATTACAACATAATCTTATTATTAGATACTTATTTTTTTTAGTCTACATATTACATCATCTGATTTTTTACTATCTAAGAAATCTGATTCTCACCTGGAGCATTGTAATGGTATGAGTCACCAGTTCTTTGCTGAATCATCACAAATATTGTGATTTCCGCTTCTTGATATTAAAATTGCATGGATTTTTACTGGTAATCAGTTAGCAAGGCGGCCACAGAAATACTTAAAAAAATCTGCTGCTTCATACATTTTGTCGGGAGTGAATGTTTTTTGACCGATGGGGGAAGAAAGGTTCTTGAGTGGAAACCATGAACAGGAAGACGCAGCGTAGGTAGGCCTCCCACTAGATGGACCGACGACATAGTGAGAGTCGCTGGCATCCAGTGGATGCAAAAGGCAGGCTGTCGTTCAGTGTGGAGGTTAAAGGGGGAGGCGTATGTTCAGCAGTGGACGTCTTCTGGCTGATGATGATGATGACGATGAATGTTTTTTGTATGGGAGGGCAATTTTTTTTCTCGCGAATTTAGATAAGACGTAGAACAAAAGTTTTTTTTTTAATGTATTGAGGCCCCCTTTAAGTGTCGAGCGCATTAGAACGGGCCGCAGCAGGCTGGGACGCATCGTAAAAATCGCTTTCATAAGTAATATATGGCTGATCGTTTGATTTATCAGCTTGCGGGCTCATCTCACTATCCCTGAAACCATACGGCGGCTCAAAAAGAGGCTGGACATCTTCAACCAGGATAATCAAACAAACTGACTGCACAAAAGAAAGGGCTGTCTCCACTGGGAGCAGCGCCCTCCATGATAAGAAGCCTTCACCATATCTGCTTATAGTCAAAAGATTGATTGCATAATGAAAACAGAAAAAATGTAGTATGGCAATAATATACACATTACCATAGAGAAATATACTATACTAGAGACATTACACACTTTACACAGTGGTTAGCGGGTGGAATGGCGGTAAACCTCTGCCACAGATTAAATAACAAAAGAAGAAAACTCTTTACTATAGGAACTGCATACAGATACAATAGTTCCTAAACTTAGTACCGAGACCTGCTTGTTATGCGCGCTAATTATTAATAAACCGGCCAAGTGCGAGTCGGGCTCGCGCACTGAGAGTTCCGTACCACCACAAAACTATAACTAAATTACTAGTTATAACTTGTTAATGAACAGAAATTTATCACTGACTCGCACTTGGCTATTTTTTATTATTTGTTGTTATAGTTTAGAGTGTGTACTATAATCGTGCCAAGCTTGACGCTTGTACGTATTACCATTTTTACATTAGAGCTAATACAAAAATACGTTAAAAAAATACGTTTGTTGTATGGGGACCCCTCTTTCTTGTTTGACGTTTTATTATTTGTTAGTTAATCCGCCGTAACATTACATATTCTGTGAGCATTTTAATTGGCTGTCTATTACGGTTCGAAAGATACAGCCGTTAATAGGTAGGATGGACAGACAGCGTAGGCTCAGTAATCCCGTTTTTACCCTTTGGGTACGGAATTCTAAAAACGGCACTGTTTGTTTTAAGGTGGAAGGTCATCAGTTCACAGTGGAAGTGGTTGACGCGGTCCAAGACTATGTCTCGTACATGAAGGAGATATTCGACTTCCCCAAGATCAAGGCTCTCATACAGGGATCGGAGACGAGGAAGCCTTTCAACATTCTCGTAGACTCTATGAGTGGAGGTAAGCGGCCATTTATTTAATACTAGCGGTCCGTCTCAGCTTCGCACGCGTATAGATTATAGCCTATGTCACTCGGGGATAGTGTAGCTTCCCGTCAGTGAAAGAATTTTTCAAATCAGTCCAGTAATATTCGGGACATAAATAATATTCGGGACATTTTTCACACACGGTCATCTGACCCCAAACTAAGCAAAGCTTGTGATATGGCTGCCAGAGACTGATATACATACATATATAGTTTTGAATACATACTTAAATAGATATTAACAACCAGATATAGAACAAACACAAATGTTCATCGCATAAATGTTTGTCCTAGATGGGAATCGAACCCACGCCCCCAAGCTCAGAAGGCAGGTTCACTACCAACTGGACCAACGGGCTATCATAGTAGTTTCGGAGTCTATTCAATGTAAACAAACAAACAATCAAATCTTTCCTCTTTACAATATTAGTATAGATAGTATAGATAGATGACAGGACAGATACCTTCTAGTAGTTCAATTGTTTTCTTCTGAAATTGTTGATCATCATCATCATTTTAGCCTACCATATTCCCACTGCTGGGACACAGGCCTTCTCTCAGAGAGAATTTTAATTTATCATGTATCTTGGTCGGTTTTCTTTAGACTGTAGTAAGTCTATGTTTATGTATTTTATACATATATCCAGTGTGTCCTGCCTATCCTCTCAAATGGCGCTGAAACATAGACCCTCACTCAGGAGACCACACACAAGATCCAAGTTGCACAAAGGGCGATGGAATGGGCCATGTTAGGCATCTATCTCCTGGACCGCATACCAAAAGTGGAAATTTGACGAGGAAAGAAGGGCGAAGACGTGGTTAAGCTGATCACGAGACTAAATGTGCCCAGATGGGCGGGACACTTGGTCAGAAGCGAAAATTGTCGGTGGTCCAAAGCAGTCACAGAATGGTGGCCGCGGAACGGATCGACCACCGGGCAGACCACCAGCCCGCTGGTCGGACGACATCGTTAACGCAGCAGGAAAGCAGTGAACAAGACTAGCACAGGACCGGAAAAGATGGCGCGCTGTAGAGGACCATTATACCCAACAGTGGGTGTAAAATTGTTGATAATGATGAAACATGATGATTGTTGATAGTCTACGTGCTTCATCTTCGACCACATCGTCGCTTACCAACAGGCGAGTTGGTGGTCAAACGCGGATTAATCCGCGATAGAAAAAACATAACTAATCATTTTTTTTTCCAGTGACGGGTCCCTACGTGAAGCGCATATTCATCGACGAGTTCGGTGCGTCAGACAAGAACGTCCGTCGAGTGGAGCCGCTAGAGGACTTCGGAGGCGCGCACCCCGACCCCAATCTGACGTACGCGGCTGACCTGGTCAGCGCGGTCAAGGGGGGAGACTATGACTTTGGAGCCGCTTTCGATGGAGATGGTAAGACATTCTGCTAGTGACAGGTTTTAAGATAACTCCTTGTTAAACCCAGTATACTGGTCATGCAAACACCTCACGTGTCGTCGTCGAAGAAAGTAGAAACAAACTAGTTTCTGAAGTTGAGGAGAACTGAATCTTATTCAGTTTAACCCAACAAAGACACAGCTTTGTGCGTTCACCGCTCCTCGTTTTCAGAACACTCCTCTCAAGGTTTCGGAGAGTATCGGAACTCTGGGTGTCGACATTTCCGCAAATGTTCCGCTTCCACAGCACAAACAAGGCCAAGCTTGCTACCAAGAAATTGGTGTAGTCAACAAGGCAAAGCGGTACTTCACGTCGTGTAAAAGGTTTTTGCTTTACAAAGCGCAAGTCCGAGCTCACATTGAGTACTGCATCTTTGGAACGGATCACATGCATTATAGCTTAGAGCTGCCAGAATTGTAGACGATCGCAAGCTCACCGAACACCTAGAGCGGCTCAACATGCGCAGAGACGTTGGGTCTCTCTGTATCTTTTATCGCATTTACAACGGGTAGTGTTCTGAAGAACTGTTTGATCTGATGCCGACGTCGCGGTTTTACCATCGCACTAGCCGCCACCGCCTGAAGGCTCATCCACGTGTCATAAATCAGTGGAAATCGCACACTGTGTGATTCACGCGATCTTTCTTAGCGCGCACCTGCAAAATGTGAAATGAGCTAATCTCCGCGGTGTTTCTGAGAAGCAACAACATGGGGTTCTTCAAAAGGCGGTTAATGGTTCCTTAAAGGGTCGGCAACGTAGTTGTGATGTCTCTGATGTAACAGTTTCCATAGGCGACGCTGACTGCTTACCATCAGGCAGCCCGTCTGCTTAGTTGCCACCTAAGGCATAAAAAATACCAAATCATTGTATCACTCATTGCTATATTGCGTCACGTCACGTTACGATAATTATAATAAGCAAGATAATCAGATACAAAACAGATAGTCATCCACTACGAAGCGATAAATAACGGACGATGTTACGAACAAGGACACACCTCAAACTGCTGCATCATTCCGTTACGAAATGTTTTAAGAAAAAATAAAAAACCGTACATTTTTGTACACACGGTTATCTGACCCCAAACTAAGCAAAGCTTGTGATATGGCTGCCAGAGACTGATATACATATTGCATACATGTCATACATATACATATATTTTTAAATAAGTACTTACTTAAATAGATACGAACACCCAGATATAGAACAAATGTTCATCACATGAATGTTTGTCCTAGGTGGGAAATCGAACCCACGCCCCCAAGCGCAGAAGGCAGGTTCACTACCAACTGGACAAACGGGCTATCTAGGCTATTTGTATGTCGCAGTGGCGGATTTACCAGCAGGCTGAGTATGAGCATTTACCGTTGGTCCCGGACAGTCTGTTGGTACCGATCTGTCCGGGGGTTCTGGTCTGTTCAGAGGTCCCGGATAGTCCGTTGGTACCGATCTGTCCGGTGGTCCCGGACTGCCCGGTGAATCCGGATTGTCCGTTGGTGCCGGTCTGCCCGGTGGTCCTAGACTGTCAACTGGACACCGCCGACCATGATGACATGGGCTGCCTGATGGTAAGCAGTCACCGTCGCCTATGGATACCTGTAACACCAGAGGCATTACAAATACATTGCAGACCTTTTAAGACTCTAATAACTATATATGCGTTGTCTGTATATGCGTTGTTGTGGCTTATCTACTGGAACCGGTTCCAAGCCTGCGCTGCGGCCGTTTCCGAGCGATTTGTACGTAACTTCACTTTGTGTGTATTTTATTTTTCGTGGAATGGGGTAGTTTATAGGTTGGTAACTTATTATGCTTATCATAGATTTAAATAAATAATGTCACCGGGATGAACAGGTGCTTGCTTGTGAAATTGTAATACAGGTACCTAAGTACTTATTTGTAAACGTTAGGTGTATTTTGTATTTTTTAATATTCAATATTTAAATTTATTTAAGGTTGCGCTATTATGTCAGTGCGTATAGTGAATCTTAGTATCGATACAAACAGCTTAGTTTTTCGATACTAACTTAGATTAATTATGTGTATTTATATGAAACTAGCTGATACCCGCTACTTCGTACGCGTAGAGCTCGGCCTTCGGCCTCGCTACTACGACCCGCTCCAGGGACACAAAATTTCATCCAAATCGGTCCAGCCGTTTACTCACCGTTTAAACCTTCCCTAGACCTCCACGAACATTTCGAATGCAAAACCGTGGAAATCGGTTCGTGCGTTCTGGAGTTATAGCGTCAGGAAGGAAAACCCGACTTATTTTTATATACAGTAGAATTCATATATAACGACTTCGCTTATAACGACTAACCTATTTTAGCGACGATATTGTTTACTCAAATTAGGTTTCATAATACATGTACTCAAGAAATAATCCTGCCGTTTTGTGCGTCATCCGGTTAGTACGACATAGTATCGCCGGTCCCTTGAAGGTCGTTATATCCAGATTCTACTGTAGTAGATAAATAAATTTAAAAAAAAACTCTAATTATTATTAAACTATATATTTGCAGGTGACCGCAATATGATAATCGGGCGCGACGCTTTCTTCGTGACTCCATCTGATTCTCTGGCAGTCCTGGCTAACAACCTGCACCACATACCGTACTTCCAGCGTACTGGCGTGCTCGGATACGCCAGGAGTATGCCGACCGCGGCCGCAGTGGACAGGGTTGCCGCGGCTACCGGGAAGGAGATGTTCGAGGTGCCTACTGGTGCGTATTAACAGATTACTCGCGTACTTTTTTGAAAAAAAATTGCGGCTAACTCGGAAACCATTCGCCTGATGTTTAGCGGTAATCGCCTCCTATAGACACCTGCAACACTAGCTACGTTGTCGATGCCTTGCCAGCCGGAGAGATGTTTATAGATACCTGGTTTAAAAAGCTTCATGTTGAAGCTCGGCGGGAGTACCTTCGGGGAAAGTTAATTCCACATCTTGCAGGTCTGCGGTTTGAAAGGATCAGCAGAACCAGATGTGGAATTTCCAGCTTTGCAAGCGTCCGGGTGAGCCTTTTGACAGTGTCGGGATGTGTAATTCCGACGCAGGAATGAGATCAAGAAGCTCTTCAGAACATTCCCCGTGGAAACAAGTGGTAGAAGATGCTGAGAAAACCCCCACATCTCTACGGATACCAAGTGGGTCCAACTTGATGATAAGCTTGGGATGGTCAACAACGTCCTACGCGCCCGATGTTGCTCAACTTCAGTGATCGCACGAGAATCTGTAGTCAACAGAAATTTGTCACCGACTCGCACTTGGCCAGTATTTATAATTTTTTTTTTATCGTTAGAGTGTGCACTATAATCATGCCAAGCTTGACGCTTGTACGTATTACCGTTTTTACACTGAGCAGGTACAAAAATACGTTAAAAAACGCTTGTTGTACGGCCTCCCTAAGTTTTAAGTTTTGACTTTATTATTATTTCTTAGTTAAGGGTCCTGTATACACTCTGCAGCTCTCTCACTCGCACATTTTCACATTATTGAAGATATAAAATCAATGAGTGTGAATTTCCAAAAAGTAATAAAATCATGTCATGGTGTCTATCGTAACATTACAAACAAAGAAATGTTTGCTTCGATATCTTGTAATTTGACGGAATAAAATGACACGAGAAATAAAAATCACTTGTTACCTTACCATTTTACTGTGTCAAATTAAAATATATCAAATTGACAATTTCTTTGTTTGTAATGTTACGATAGACACCATGACATGATTTTGTTACTTTTTGGAAATTCACACTCATTGATTTTATATCTTCAATAATGTGAAAATGTGCGAGAGAGAAAGCTGCAGAGGGTATACAGGACCCTTAATCCGCCCGTAACGTTACATATTCTGTGAAAATTTCAAGGACAGACAGCTTAGACTTCTAATTCTAGTTCAAAGTGGGGGCGATAAGACCTGCACTGACATCCCGCTTGGGATGTATTGTGCTTTTGCCCGCCAGCCTACACAAACCAGCCGAGCTCCCTAAATAACGGAGCACGGCTTTTGGTCGCTGACCAAAACTGTTCTAACCCTATTTCGCAGGTGTTGTGGTATTAGAGACTTGTTAAGTTTCTACAAGGAGTCCCCACATAAAAGTTTTTTTTTTTTTGTTAAATTAGAACAGCTGTCAAGGCATTTTTTAAGAAATTTCTTGTAGCCAGTTGCACCCATATAAACGAAACGTCAGTCATTCGAAATCAGTTAGCAACTGTGATGCGGAGTTCGACGCGTTGATCTAAATAAGAATGTTCAATCAAGGTTCACTCATAATGCCTGGTAATAGATTTCCTTCTCATTTCCGTTCTATTTATTTCTCTTTTCTGTGGTAGTCCCGACCTTAAGCGTAGGCTTAGTTATTAGGGTCCCTTTTACACACTTTGGGGCCCTAAAATTTTTAAAATGCTATGCATGTAGCTTCAAAAACTACTGTGTTAGTTTTAGATAAAATCATGGTCCAAATCGTTAATACAATAGTACTGCCTCAACTTCCCCAGGTTGGAAGTACTTCGGTAACCTGATGGACGCGGGTCGCCTGTCTCTGTGCGGGGAAGAGAGTTTCGGCACCGGGTCCGACCACGTGAGGGAAAAGGACGGCCTGTGGGCGGCCCTAGCGTGGCTCTCTGTCATCGCAGCCACTGGCAACTCTGTAGAGGATATACTGAAGGCGCACTGGGCACAGTTTGGAAGGAACTACTTTACAAGGTGAGTTTAAAATATTCATTAAATAATAGTTTAGCGTTTGACCGCCACATCGCCTGATGTTAAGGTGATTCACCTATGGCGGGAAATTTAAATTTTCAACAGTTTTTTGGTCCTAGTAGCCAGGCCAGGTAATTATTTTTAAATAACACAGTGTTTGCGCAAAATGTTGGCTGTTCTTTACATTATAGTGTACAATTATTTAACAGTAACGCACCATGTTACTTACATTTGTGAATAAACCGTTTAAAACAGCAAAAATTTGTTTATTCACAAATGTAAGTAATAATGGGCATTAGAGATAAATAGCTTTACATGATTTTGTAAAGAATAATAATCAATCTGCGCAAACATCATGGTTGTTTACAATAATTACCCGGCCTAGCTACAAGGACAAGAAAACTGTTTGAAATTTGAATTTCCCGCCATTTGTGCAACGAACCACCTTAAGCGATAATGCGGTCTACGACGGAGCACGCTTGCCTAGAAGAAACAGATTCACTCATGGATTTGAAGACACCGAGATTATATTTATATTACAACATTTTCTATTCTTTTTAGGGTTCCGTACCTCAAAAGGAAAAAAACGGAACCCTTATAGGATCACTTCGTTGTCTGTCTGTCTGTCCATCTGTCAAGACCCATTTTCTCAAGAACGCGTAAAGATATCAAGTTGAAATGTACACCAAATATTCGGGTCTATGGTTTCTTTCAGCTGTGACTAACTGTGACTGTTCACAAACTTGTAAGTCGACCCTATCAAAAGATATACATTTAGGTCGCATATTTTGCGATTTCACAACGGAATCAAAACCTATAGGGTACTTCCCGTAGAAGCTAGAATCATGAAATTTGTCAAGAGGAAACGTCTTATAGCAAATATAAAGGAAAAAATCCGAAAGTTGTTAATTTGAATTATTTAAAAAAAAATGTTTTGATGTTTTGTTTTAAAAATATATATTATTTAAGTAAACATTTTTGTAATATGTAAGTCTTACTGAATAAACTAAACTAAAACTAATCACAAACTTACATTTTGTAGTTGGTATCTATCGAAGAACCTTATTGTTGACTACAAAGTTAAGTTTGTCTTTCAATATTCCAACCTTTTTTGTTGTTGTTTTTATTTGGTCTCACGCTCTGAGGGTTCCGTACAACGAAACCCTCAGGGTGCGAGTTCTACGCGAGTGATACAATTTTCATTTTTTTTTTTATCAATCAAAACAAAAAACACAAGCATTAATATGCCATAATAATTATATGCTATATGCTTTAAGCATTAAGCGTGAACTGCTACCATGACCTGCCTCCTCTTACGCTGTACGACGTCGCCCTGGAAAAAGTTGAGGAAGTCAAATACCTCGGCCACATATTAAGCTCCAATTTATCCGACCATGCTGATATAGAGAGGCAGAGGCGTGCCATTGCAGTGCGCGGCAACATGCTGGCTAGGAGATTTAGCCGCTGCAGCGAGGCAGTGAAGACTCAGCTGTTTATCAGTTACTGCACCAGCGTCTACACTGTCGAACTATGGACGAACCACACCAAGGCTGCCATGAGCGAGATGCGCGTGCAGTATAATGACGCGTGGCGCGCGATGTTCCGACTGCCCCGTTGGTGCAGCGCGAGCGGCATGTTCGCCGAGGGACGCGCGCCCTGCTGGCAGGCGCTGCTGCGGAGCCGGTCGGCCGCCGTGCGCACCGCCCTGCACCGCTCCGACAACACTCTGGTGGTTGCGGCGCGAAACTGGCTCTCTAGTCCCCTGCATCGTACATGGAGAGCATACCACACGCCCATTACTTAATATTAATTTTTTATTTGCCTACTGTTTAGTTTTTAGTTTCTAAATTAGTTTATATGGATGTAAATCTGGAATAAAACCATTTCATTTCATTAAGCATAAGCATAAGCATTGCCATTCAACGTGGTAATGCCGCCAGCATGCTGGGTACGCTGCCAACTGGTAGTGGGCTTGAGCATTTGGATTGTCTTTAGACCTTCAACGGTCTATGGGCAGTCTAACTGTATTTGTAGTTTTAGTTTTAGCTTGTATTTTGTTTAGTTAATAAAGGCGCTAGCCCTGTAAAAAAATGCATAAGTAAACAATATTTTGTCATGCATGAAATTGACAATCAGAATGAATAGTTCAGTATCGAACCCAGGTGATCCAACACACCACACCATCAGCCATTAAATGTCCACTGCTGAACAAGGCCTCCCTCTTAGAGAGGTTATCCAACAATGTTATCCAATTCTGTGCCTTTTTGATCAAATATTTTATTTTATTCGTTTTATTTTATTTTACACTATTCGGAAAACAAACAGCTGAAACTAACTAATTATGGTAGGTAGATAGTAGACTTTTTTTATTTTATTTTTTATTATAGATAGGTTTGCGCTTGGCCGCCAACTCACCTGATGTTAAGATGTTAGACGCAAGCAATTTTTTTTTATCAATGTTCCTTTCCCAGATACGACTACGAGGAATGCGCGAGTGACCCTTGCAACGAGATGATGGTGTCTCTGGAGAGGAACACCACGGCGCCAGGGTTCGTGGGCTCGTCGCACTCCAGCGGCGGGAAGACGTACGTGGTCAAACTGGCGGACAACTTCAGCTACATGGACCCCATCGACCAGAGCGTCGCTATGAAACAGGTAACACATAGTTTAATAATAATAAATCTTTATTTCAGATCCAAAATCCATAATAGTTAAACAAATAAGAACATAAGTAGGCTAACACTAAAATAAAATTATAAACACAAAAAGGCAAGAAATTACATCTAACTCCGTACATAGACAGTTGGCAAAAATTTAATCAAATAATAGTTTTTATCCAATACTGTAATATAGGACTATCATATTTAGGATGACTCAACATTCCTACCTTCTGAGCTTGGGGGCGTGGGTTCGATTCCCACCTAGGACAAACATTTGTGTTTGTTCTATATCTGGATGTTAATATCTATTTAAGTACGTATAAAAACAATACATATTATTAATATTAAACAATTAATACATTTGTATATGTCGAATTTCTAGTGTAATTCCGCTTCTACGTCGTTTCGAGTACAATAAGGATTTAGGTTAAACTATTTTCTCTGTAGATATTTGTGATTCTAATTTGAACCTGACCTGAATTTAAATGGGCATAAACCCCCCCGCCCAAAACACCTAGCAATTCCATATATTCGACTCAATTTTTCGATTTGATTCCTTCGAACCTTGTCAGAATGCCTCCCCCCCCCCCCCAATGAAATCCTGGATCCGCCCCTGTCATGAAGCTCTTAAGATGATTCCACTATTGTTTTTGTTCGTAGGGTGTCCGCATTATCTTCGAGGATGGATCCCGCATCGTGATGCGGCTCAGCGGCACCGGCAGTTCAGGAGCCACCGTCAGGTGAGTTCACAATAACAAATTATTTATTACCGATTATGATTTCCTAAATGTATGTAGTATGTGCGCAAACGTTCATATTGGCAATTTTAATTTATGTATCAAGTTTCATCAAATTCGGAAGAGCAGAACAAAAAAAAATAATTAACCTACACCTACTACATTTAGTTTCCATTATAAGAATATATTTTTTTTTTTTTTGTTTTTTATTGCATTTTAGCTCCATTGGTATAGCACTCGAAGGACCGATAACCGATGGGGAAGAAAAGTTCTTGAATGGAGACCACGAACCGGAAGACGCAGCGTAAGTAGGCCTCCCACTAGATGGACCGACGACATAGTGAGAGTCGCGGGCATCCAGTGGATGCAAAAGGCAGGCTGTCAGTGTGGAGGTTAAAGGGGGAGGCCTATGTTCAGCAGTGGACGTCTTCTGGCTGATGATGATGATGATGGTATAGCACTGACTACACAACAGAACTTACATTATTTTAGTGAAGTCATTATTTTTTCATAGTTTTGTTTTAAATGATAACGAATAAGTACTTATCTGAATGTTTTACTGCTGTGTCACATAGGAAATGGATCTGTATAGAAATATAAAAAGATCTTTTATTTATTATGTGGTTGTTTATTCCAGGCTGTACATAGACTCGTACGAGGCGAGGGACGTGCTGGGGGACGCGCAGGTGATGCTGAAGCCTCTCGTCGACGTGGCGCTGCAAGTGTCGCAGCTGCACAAGTACACCGGCCGCGACAACCCTACCGTTATCACATAAACAGGACACTGGTCACACCCTCTCTTCTTCATATCACATAAACAGGACACTGGTCACACCCTCTCTTCTTCATATCACATAAACAGGACATAGGTCACACCCTACTTATACCTATTTTTTTAATACTTTAAGTGTAAATTTTGGGGCAATTCTCCAAAATTGATTTTTTCTAAACCAGATTTCTAAATTTATCTAATCCAGATTTCTAATTCTAAATCGGGGCCCAGGTATGATTCAACTAACTTGATGATGGAATTCGGAGACTGCTAAAACTGCTATAGTGAGCTAAGTAGAGTTTGGGCTCGGTTTATTTAGTTGGATTGAGATCTTACTCCAGGAATTATTTAATTGACCTGATCGAGGATTTCGGAGACTGCTACTGGAAGCTAGATGGATAGAGCTAGGAAACAAATCAACTAGCCTATTCTTGGCCATTGTCTACATACGCGTAACTTACGTGAGCTAACTAAAATGTCTTCAGGGAAAGTCAGATACTTTACCTTACATTCTAGCAATGTGACTAGTTCCTTAGCTATCGAAATCAATAGCAAGCTTTTTATGAAAAAGACAGTGTGATTTGGTCCAAAACCTACTATAGTAAAGTTGCCTGCCGGTGCGATTAGGACTTGCGAAATGTATGGGGGTTGTTTTTATTTCTATAAGTGCTAATAATTTATGTATATAGCGGTCTTACTCAAAATCGTCTGCTAAGCTAATCCATGCTTAAAATTTGCTGTTTCAACTTCTGCTTAACGGAAATTGTGACGCACAAAAACGAGACAGCAAATTTTAATTGATACACATTTCGTTGATGTTTTTAAGTAAGACCTTAGATTGTTAAAGAGTTGTTTAATCTTAATACTAAACAATAAATTATAAGCATAATGTTGGTAGTTTTATACATTTTATTTACATGATTGTTATTTTTTTTAAGAATATTTCATCACAAAACTTTGCCGCCAAAGATAAAAACATTTATGTGTTTTATATTTTTGTAAGAACATCGGTTACAAAATATAGTAAATATTAAGTTTATTATTGTGTCTTATTTCTAATTATGTTTATTATTATAATTGACTAGATTACAGTAAATCTTATATTTAAAAAAAATGGTATAAATATTTGACTGGTTATTTTGGTATGAAAATCCATTATTATTTTATCGATAAAAACTCATTTGCCCAACTTGGTCACTCACAAATAAATCAACGATCACGTCGATGTCATCTATTGATCAATAAATAACAACACTAAAATGTTACAAAATAGAAATTCAATAATCACTTCATTAGTAATTTTTAAACTTTCGCTTTTTGAACACATGTTTTAAATGTTTATCGGGATTTATCACGTATTGAAAGGTATCTATTTTTACCTAAATAAAATAATACGTGATAAGTCCCGATAAACATTTAAAACAATAACTTCATTATTTTGAAACGAAAATTTAATTGGTAATCATATTTATGGCATGACAATATCATTCATCGATACCGAATAATTGAATCTATTCAACAATTTCATCACAAATTAATCGACATTCTGTGCTCGATAAATCGATTCTTATAATCGATCTGCGATTTATTTTTCAATAAAGAACTGCATCATCAGATTGACGCTCTGAACATGACTATCATTTGAACAACACGAGTCGATCAATACTTAATTTCGATTATCTAGACCAGTGGTTCCCAATTAGTTTTTCTTGCATACCTACCACTTCAAGAAAGACCTCGAGCACATCAAATGCAGTCCAGTCCGGTGCAGACTCAGTTTGTGAGGACCAGAAAAGTATGAAATTCTATGAAAGACTGGAAGCGCACACGCTGTATCCAGTCCGTTGGATGCAGACGGACTACAAACGGACTGCATACGGTGTGACGTCTTTCATAGAATTGTGAACTTTACTGGTCCTCACAAACTGCGTCTGCACCGAACCGGACTGTAACTGGATTTGGTCCACTTCAGCTTTTATTGCAGAAATGATAAATAAATAAAAAAATACTGGTACCGGGATACTGATAAAATTTTCTTAGTCAAGATATTGCCGCGCGTCGCGTATCCCTTGATGCAACTTCGCGTACCCCTAATTGGGAACCACTGATCTAGAATAGTGGTCATCAACGCGTGGCCCGCGGGCCGCATGCGGCCCGCGTCTGTTTTATACATGCATGTCTTATTCGAGTAATTTGAGACCTTTTCAAGAATTTCAACTTGCAAACATGTAAACTATAATATACAATAAATAGCCACTCATATACATCCTCAAACGTCACACTGAATTACTCTGTATTAGTACAGCTATATACTATTGAAGTTTTAGTTTAAGTTTTTTATAATTTTTCTTCATTTCTTTGTCATTCATTGCTCCTTTGTCGTTGACATCGTCATATATACGTAACTATTAATTAAATTTAAATACATTTATAATGTTTTGGTGTTTTAAGAAAGGCCGAATATATCCAGGAGTACGATTATTTGGGCCATATTAATAGTTTCCTTCCAGGCGAGACAAGAAATATCGATCGAGATATCGATAGCCTAGATTCTAGACTATCGATATCTCGATAATGTACCAGGCATCTACTCGTCAATAGAGAACTGCATCATCAGGTTAACAGCTCCAAAGATCACTATCGCGGAGTAGAACAGCACCTTCCACCAGGTGAGCTGGTGTCGCAGCTGCAGCGACCGGAGCTGTAAGAAGGAGGGCAGCGCGAATATGTGCACCAGCCCGCTCACTGCGCCCGTGTACCTGGGTGGAACATTTTGACATGTTAGAGCAAGTTTTGCAAACAAATTAGTACTGTAAGTTGGTCTCTGGCCACATGGAGCTACTGGGGGGTTCGTTTTGATATGTTCCCCACATACATCTGCAGGTCTAGCACGTGACGTGGACAAATTGTCTTTCCACGGTTTTTATCCACGCTTAGACGCGACAAAGCTAGAATATAGATATGTTTGTCTCTTACTCGCGGGATAAAAACTATGGAAAGACAATTTTATCCAAGGCCTGTGCTAGGCCAGCAGGTGGATTCATGGTTATTATAAATTCAAAAGTGGGTAAGTAATAGGTAACTATGTTTTCTGTTTGTAATTTTTTTGCGACTAAGCGGTCTAGTTGATTTCGATGAAACTTGACAAATAAGTTTCGAGAATGGACATAGGATATATTGGGCTGGAAAACTGGAAATCGTTAGTAATACCGCAGAGTGGCATAATGTGTGAAAGTAGGTACATATGTGGCAAAATGTGTGAAAGTAGGGTGTGTGGCAAAATGTGTGAAAGCAGGTGTGTGGCAAAATGTGTGAAAGCAGGTGTGTGGCAAAATGTGTGAAAGCAGGTGTGTGGCAAAATGTGTGAAAGTAGATGTGTGGCAAAATGTGTGAAAGCAGGTGTGTGGCAAAATGTGTGAAAGCAGGTGTGTGGCAAAATGTGTGAAAGTAGGTGTGTGGCAAAATGTGTGAAAGCAGGTGTGTGGCAAAATGTGTGAAAGTAGGTGTGTGGCAAAATGTGTGAAAGCAGGTGTGTGGCAAAATGTGTGAAAGCAGGTGTGTGGCAAAATGTGTGAAACTAGATGTGTGGCAAAATGTGTGTAAGTAGGTATGTGGCAAAATGTGTGAAAGTTTGTGTGTGTGGCAAAATGTGCATAATTATTATTAATTATAAAAATATGTTAAGAGCGACATAATTTGAATCAGTGAATAAAGTAACCTGATAATAGTCCCTATGCTCGGGCAGAAGCAGGCGACCAGGATGCAGGCGGTGATGATGGTCAGGTTTATAGCGACCGTAAGCCAGCGCGAGTCTCTGCACGGCAGCAGCAGTACCACTTCAGATCGCAGCATGAACGCGACCAGCGGGTACACTGTCACTACCTACCCACAGAAAACAAAGTCGAGTTTAGGTGCACAAACTTGCAAAATTTCATGCTTCCTCAAAATTGGTGGCTTCACAAAGAAATCCTGTAGGATTCACAGGACATAAAACACTGATCTTATTTGAATTCATAGAACTTGAAGGTGCTTGCACTGGTAGGATTTTTTTAGAGAAATATGTTCAGAAATACCGCAAAAGATCGTTTAACTAGTAAATTAAACAATTTGATTCAATGAAATGATTGAACAAATAAACAATTTAGTTTGATAAAGTGGTTGCTCAAACAAATAAACAATTTGTTTCAATAAAATGGTTAAACAGGTAAAGTATGCAATTTGGTTTAGAAAAATCGTTGAAATAGTAAATTAAACATGTTGGTTCAATAAAGTGGATGACGATGTGAATTAAACAATTAAGTTTTATAAGTAAATTAAACAAGTTGATTCAATCAAATTGTTGAACAAGTAAATTGAACAAGTTGATTCAATATTCACAACCCTACCTTCCTCTAGATCAGTCACAAATCCACATGCTCCATCCTGAATTTTCATCTATTTATTTATCCTAACCGATCTTGCCAAAAATGTTTGTTCGGCAAGATCGGTCAGTATAAAAAAGTGTAAAAAGTGCAAGTGGCTCAATTTGTCGGACCAATTTGGTGTAAAGTGTTTAAGTTGCAAGGATAATACGATATGTTTCATAGCATACCTTGCAAAACTGACTGAAACGGCAAGATTTGTCCCAACGGTTAGTGCAAGATTGGCAAGTTTTGTTCTAACCTGTCTTGCCAAAATTGTTCGATTGGTCAATGCAAAAAGTTTGATGGTTTAATCTGTGCAAAATGTTCAACTGGTGTAATAACTATACGGCCTGCAAGGTTGGCTGATCTTGCTGATCTTGCCGATTCCGATCCCCCACGGCAACAAGTGTTGGAATATTACTTCGAAATACACCTCTCATTTGGCCGTGAACTACTATTTAAAAATGAATTGCTTGGCTTGCAAGAAGAAAATTAACACCAAACGTTACTTACAATGCAGCCGCTGTCGCTCAGGACACCATACTGAGTGCTTGAACTTAAAAAATGAGCAGTATCATGCACTTTCTGCAGAATATCGTACAAATTGGGTATGTCCGTCATGCAGTAACATTACCAAACGCAATAATAGACCGAACGATAACACGCCAATCCGTCTCACGCATGTACCCACCATTGAAGAGTCCATAAATATGTCTGACCTAGGTGACCAGCCAGTATTGCAGTCAACTTTAATACTGCCATGCGTTTCGAGTCCCAATGCAGAGAGCAACACTGTCACTATGGATAAAATCAGCGCCTTACTTGACCAAAAATTAAATAGCACGCTGTCTGTATTTATGAAAGATTTTCGGCTAGCACTCAAAGAAAACGTTAAGGTACTCGTTCACAAAGAAATCAACTCTACAGTACAGCATCTTAAGGATGATTTCACAGCCACGACCAATTTTATCTGTGATGAGCAGTCTTCCATGAAGCGCGATATTGAGGAGAAGGCATTCGCTATAAAGAACTTAGAAAGCGAAGTATCGAGGCTGCGCGAAGATCATAGTACCTTAAACGCTCGACTATCTTCAATGGAGAGAGTGACTCTCAGTCAAAACCTAGAAATTCAGGCCGTACCTGAAAGTAAAAGCGAGAATCCTATTGGAATTTTTAAAAAGTTATGTGAAACCCTTGATATGGAGATAAACCAAGACCAGATACATTCTTGTCGTAGAGTTGCAAAGGCGAATGCTGCGTCAAATAGGCCGAGGAATCTCTTAATTACACTTACTAACCCCCACCTCAGAGACAGCGTCTTATCAGCCTGCTACCGCTTTAATAAAATTAACAAGGACGATACTTTAAATACAGCTCATATTGGCCTCTCGTGCGAAAAACAGAGGATATATGTTGCGGAACATCTATCCCCCGAATGCAAGACTCTCCATGCAGCAGCCAGAAAGACTGCCAGGGAGAAATCATATAAGTACGTTTGGGTAAAGTATGGTCGTGTTTACCTGCGCAAGAACGACGCTGCGAACTGCATCTTGATAAAAAATATGGATACACTGAATAAATTAGTTTAGTTCACGTTTATAATATTATTGTTAGGTCCCCAAGTTTTCTTAGATATTTAGGCTTTTCTTAAATAAATAATGTTAGTTTTTTACCAAAATGTTAACTGTATTAGATCTAAAACTGAAGATGTCTTTCTTAATGTAATTAATAGTGATTATGATATCATCTGCTTGACAGAAACAAATTTTAATGACGGTGTTCATAATGCTGAGGTGTTTGACGGCCGTTACAATGTGGTAAGACGCGATAGACATACTACACAAATACACAAAAAGGACGGCGGCGGCATATTGTTGGCTATTAAAAAGCAGATAAATTTCGTCCGTCAGACATCTTGGGATTCTAAATTTGAGGATATTTGGATTAGTATTATACCAAGTGATAAAAATGTAAAAGTAAATTATAGTTATTAACCAAATTTTTTTTTATTTTTTTTTTATGTCATACTGTTTTTTTAATAACCATGATGAGTACGCATGTTTTGGGATATGGTTTAGTTCACAATTGTCAACACACTTAATTTAGTTTTTATTATGACTGTATTCTGTTTTGTGTACCTCAATAAATAAATTAAAAAAAAAAATTAAAAAAAAAATTACACAGTTCAATTTCTAAAAAAAAAAAAAAAAAATATTGAATATGTAAATTGAACAAGTTGATTCAATAAAATTGTTGAACAAATATATTCAATAAAATGGTTGAACAAGTAAAATAACAATTACCATGGATGGCTGCAGATATTAAAGATTTAGAACTTACTTGAAACAGAAGAAGAATCCTGGCAACTGCAGTCATAACGTCGTGCATCTCAAAGTTGTTTAATATATTCTGAAAATTGCATAAATAATTTAGATAAGCGTGTTAGACAGATATTTGTGTCGTTATAAAATTGTTGTTAGCTTAGTTTATATACTCACATCTTCAATACAAGTTTTCGCGAGTGGGAAGCAGATGTAAAAGACCGTTCCCACTAGCGTGTATGTTACTGTCACTAATAAAAATGCTATCGTCAGATCTCTACCCTGAAACAAAATAAATTATAAATAAGGTTTCTCAACAATTAGGTAGTAAAAATCTTTAGAAAGCCAATTAAATTCTAATTTGTTAAAAGATCACCGGCGTCACCATTTTTGTTTAATTTTTGAAATTTTTCTTTGGATCTTTTGTATATCACACTTCATTTAACACGTCATTTAAAATTCGTTGTTAAACGTTATTACGGAAAATCCGAATAGGTTCTTAGACCACAAAAACAAATTTCCTATATTATAACTGCAAAATTAGTGTATGTCAGACTGATAAACGGATCTCGATAACATAAAATTTTATAAGGTAATAAAACGGGTAACAGGTAAAGGTAATAAAACATAAGGTAATTTTAAAGAACATAATTATTCAAATTGCGAAAGTTTTAAAGTTACAATTAAGTAAGTGCTTTTAAGCCTAAAACTGAAAGGCACACAGCTTGTAATCAAAACAATTTTTAACCTACTTCAAAAAGCAAAGAAATTTACTAACCTACTTCAAAAAGGAAGAGGTTATCTATTCGACTGTATGGTTTTTTTTACCGACGAAAAGAGGAGGGTTTCAATTCGACTGTTTGTTTGTTACGCGATTACTCCGCCAATTATGAATTGTTTTTTTTTTTTATTTGATAGGTAGGCCATACTTCAGAGGTGGTCTCATATAAATTTTATCGTAAGTGATTCAGCGGCTTTTGAAAAAAAATATACCCAAAATATATACACAGGTGACGATTTGGTTTGTGGTTATTTTCAGCAAAAGTTTTGATGAGGACTTTCAATCTCTGTTTTAACTGACATTTTCTATGTTACATAAGTTTGTTGTTGTTGTTGTTAATGGCATCGATTCTGATACACTCTAAACTAAATTTGACAGCTCTAAAACTGTTGCCATCCTTCTCTTACATATTAAAATGAAAAGAGAGGCAGATAATTTTAGTCCTGTCAGATTGGTTTAGTTTAGTGAATGGTATGCTAAAATAGACGCCATTATCTATTTAAGTATGTACAGTATAATCTCACTAATCCGGCACTTCGATAGATCGGCACGTCCTATAATCCGGCACCCTCCGCCCACGCCTCCCTTACCCCTCTATACGTGTGCGCTTTGGTCGCTGCGTCATCGACTAGCAGTCTAACCTCAAAACTTATCACGTGCTAACGTATTGTTTAATTCAATTGTTCCATAATACATTACATACATTTATTCTCTCTATGAAATGCTTTATTTTATTTATTACCTATGACTTTTTCAGTATAACCCAGTAATCCGAACATTCCAATAATCCGGCACCCTCCGGTTTTTAATAGTGCCGGATTAGTGAGATTACACTGTATTTAAAAATATAACTGTATGTATATCAATCTCTGGCAGCATATCACAAGCTTTGCTTAGCTTCTGGTCAGATGACCGTGTTAGCAAAAATGTCCCGAATATTTATTTATTTGTACATGTGGGAAGCGTTTTTTTTCTAATAATTAAATATCGCTCACATTTTTGTCCTGCCGCTCGTTATTCCCCATGATAGTGATGATAATGTTGTGAATATAGAAGGACAGTGCCAGCATCCCGCTGAGCACTGCGGCGTCCTTCCCCGCCCGGGTGACAGGCGGCAGCGTGTCCAGGTTTATGCCCCACGTGTAGCCTTTCACCAGCACGAATATCAGTAGGTATACCACTGATAATGTCCCTGGAAAAAATATATCTTAAGTAATTTTTGTATCATAACAAAACTTAAGAGTTTAGGTATATGTCGTGAACTTGGGTAGCGTTGCATCAATTTACGCGGTTATGGCAAACAGCAACAAATTCATATTTTATACAATTAAGATAAATGTAATTTTGGTAACATGATTGGTGAAACTTTTCTCGATAAATAATTCAGCGAAACAGGCTTTCTAAAACACGTTTGAAGTTTTTTCTCCGCGTCTGGAAGTTCGTAACAATTTATTTATTCATATTCTAATGGTCATTTGTATAATGGAAATTAATGGAAATTCGTTTTATTTAAAACTATAGATTAGATATGATTATGTATTAGATATAGATTAGGTATAGATTATAGCCTATGTCACCCGGGGATAGTGTAGCTTCCCAACAGTGAAAAAATTTTCCAAATCGGTTCAGTAGTTTCGGAGCCTATTCAATGCAAACAAACAAACAATCAAATCTTTCCTCTTTATAATATTAGTATAGATTAAAATAGTTCTTGAGTAATAAAGTTTTTAGCATATGTCGCTTCCGTAATTTAGTTATGAGGCGGGTGCCGATTCGTGCGTGTATCTTCCTGTAGGCGTAGATAGCATATTTTTGTCACTGTTTCGTGCAGAGGCAAAACTTGAATTTGAGCTGACGACATGTCGATTCTTAAACATAATTCGTCTACCGCTTGGGTGCCTCTCCAACTAATGAAAGTTGGAAGGCAACTATATTTGGTTTTGTTCTTAGCAAGGCGAAAGAGTTCGGTGGCACTCGTTAACCCCGTTTATTCTCGGATGTTACGCAATCGACTTCCTTTTACGACTGGTTTTCCTTTTTCCGGCAACTTTTCCCATCATTATAAGTTGCAAGAGCTCGTATCTGTCATGCCTGAACACATGTCCCATATGTCACTGCACGCTGTTTGATGGTTTAAAAAAGCTTGTGTTTCTGGCCAACATCTCGTGTAGAACTTCCTCGTTGAAGACTTTCTAAGGCCAAGATATAGACATCATGCGTCAGGCTCACATTTCAAATACGTAATGATATAACCAAGAAACACCTCAGCTAAAAATCTAAGCCGAATGGACGGGCCCAGTAGAAGCGCGTTTTTGAAGATTAAATGAGCGCCGGCGCTCATTTCGTTTCAGCCGGTCTCTAGCCGTAGGAAGTGCGACACGAGTCTATTGTTACGTGATAACGAAACACCTGACAAAATTATGCATTCGTATGCTTTACCCTAAGTGTAAATACACATTTATCTATCTATTTTTTGTAACAAATATACTGTATATTTTTATAATTAGGTGTTGAAGTATATGTCCGACGGTTTTGACTCGTTTTTACTGAGCAAGTTCAATGGTTAAAGCCCGTCCAATAATTTTATTTTGGTCGCAAGTTTTAATACTACTTTTTCCTACTAAACAATTTCTGCAACTCACCCAACGAGTTGAACTTAGTAAAGAAAGTGACGTTTCTAAAGTTGAGCAGCGGGAAGATGATGAAGGCCACGTAGATCGGCACAGTGGAGTGTAGGTCCCAGTACGGGGAGTCGGGGCGCGGCGCAGGGACTAGCAGCGACCCGTTCATACCCTGGTTGGGGCATACGACTGAGCTGTTGTAAGAAGTACTGTTGGATTGGTTTATGTCTGAAAAAAGTTTGGTATTGTTAATATTAAATTTAAAAAAAAACTTCTTAGGGTTTTTTGAGTAATAGGCTTGCGTTTGATCGCCAACTCGCCTGATGTTAAGCAAAGATGCGGTAAAAAATATATTTTTTTCTTCTCTCATGTTGTTTTGACAGCATCAATGCTAGACTTTAACAGACTACAGATTCAGCGTTCCGCATCCGCACCAGCAGTGCTAAGAAGAATCAATACGGCACGAAAAGTATTTCTATGTACCGTGTTGGTCTCAACAGTGCTCTTGACTGGATTCGGAACGCGCACGTAGATGGTGACTCCAAACCAACTAACCGGCGACGTAGTTGACAGTGAAGTAGAGGAAGTTGGTGATGAGTATCCAGTAGACGATGTTGGCGCCGAGCAGCACGAGGAAGCTGAACCCGTGCGCCAGCGCCTCCGCGCCCGGCCCGAGTAGTGTGCGGCACAGCGCGGGGACTTCACAGGTGGATGTGCCTGGAACGGAACGGACTCGGATTTTATAGACTAAGGCAAATAAAGAAGCCACTTACATGGTGAATACAATTACATGGTCTTCAATATAAAAGTGGTCTTGAACATAAAATGAGTTTTTATTATAAAAATGGTCTTTAACTTTTATAGCTAACTAGCTGATCTGACAGACGTTGTCCTGTCTTAGAAGTGCCAAACACGCAAAGTTAAAATTGTAAATTTGATTTTTTTACACCTTGGGTTACATTATTGGAGTTTTAGTAAGGATCCCTATTTTATTTGAAAATATAATATAGCCTATGTTACCCAGCGATAGTGTAGCTTCCAAACAATGAAAGAATTTTTCAAATCGGTTCAGTAGTTTCGGGTGGTTTCGGAGCCTATTCAATGCAAACAAACAAACAATCAAATCTTTCCTCTTTATAATATTAGCTTGTGTTTGACCGCCAACTCGCCTGATGTCAAACGATGATGCGGTCTGCGGGTAACACCCATACAGGCAGCGCATTCCACAGACTAGCAGTTCTGCACACTACCACCCCTTCCTCGTGGAAAATTCCTCTTTATAATATTAGTATAGATTTAATTTAATAGTTTTTAATATACAAGTATAAAATATTTAAACGGTTGAACAGATTTTCTTGAATCATAGCTAAGAACACTCAATCAAGTCACCTTTCAAACAACAACAAAAAAACATGATCGATTCAGCCGTTTGGAATTAAGTTAGGATGCCACAGACAGACACACAGATACACAATTACACACGTTAAAATAATGACACCCCTCTGTTTGCGTCGGGGGTTAAAAAGGAACCCCTATTATGTGAAATCAGTCAGACCTACTGTTAATTTTATCATAGTCCTGGTTTCTATCAATTTCTAGGGTTTCATTATTACGTAAAATATTGTAAAGAAAAGCTTTGGATATCAGCGTTGTTTTTGTAGAATTTGGAAAGACGAAAAAATATAAATTAGTATACATTTATTTCAAATTTCCTAATTTATTTAAAAATAAAAATATTTCAATAAAATTTAAATATTAGTATAAATTAAATTGATAATGAAAGAAATGTTTGGGTAGATTTTCACATACCTATAAAACGACAAATAATAATAAATGATAATGGACAGACGACCTATAAGAGACTGCAGGGAAACGCTGGATGCAGGCACTTTTGGAGATCGATGGTCGGGAGGCCTATGTCCAGCAGTGGACGTCCTAATATGGCTGAAATGATGATGATGATGATAAATAATATCAGACTCCAATTGTTCAACGAATGTCTACCAAAGCTCTGAAGAGCTTTAGAAAGTTATACAAGGGTGTGAATTACGCGTGTAACTTTGATCTAAAATACCTTTTTATTTTTCACCAAAAAAAAAACTGAAAGAGAAAGGCTCGAAAGTTTTTGTATAAAAATCTTGTAATGTTACCGTGGTGTTTGTTGATTCCAAGCAGTACGTGGGCAGTATAGAGACACAGCGCCGCCATGAACGCCAACAGTGCGAGCGCAGCCGGCAGTCCAGCGCGCTCCACGCCCCACGCCATCGTCAGCAGAGACGAGCCCATTATGGTGTTCCATACTGAGAAACTAAACATGTGGGGGAAAAAACTACATAAGTATCTGTTATTTTATATCAACTTATTATTTAGCAAGTTGGGTAATCAAGGGTTAAACAATTTGAAAAACCAAAATGGTTGAATTGTAAAATCATAAATGGTAAACCATAATTATTTACTAAAATAAATAATTAAACAAGCTGATTCAAAAATGTTTGAACAAGCTGGTTCAATAAATATTTGATTTGAACAAGTTGGATAAATAAATGGCTAAACAAATTGGTTAAATAAATGGTTATACAAGCTGGTTCTACACGTGCAGCCTGTGGGCTGACTACACTAAAAGGCGATACAGTGACCTCCGTGTCCTTTATAACAACGCTTTTAGGAGGTTGTTGGGGCTGCCCCAATTCTGCAGCGCCACAGGCATGTTTGCGGACGCACACACTGCCTGCTTTCACTCGGTGATGCGGTTGCCGGCCGCGTCCTTGGTGCGCAGAGTTGGGGCCAGCTCTAACACCGTCCTCAAAATGATTGCGGCCAGGTTGGACTGTACTTTCCTCCGGCATTGTTGTGAGAGGCATGTACCGGTACCAATGCCGGAGAGAAAGTACTAGTGATTGTACCTGACATTATTAATATTAGACTTGAAAATGTATTTGTGTGTTTTGTTTAATTTAATTTGACATTTAATTTGATTGCTCTGACTTTATTTTGTTATATATTTTATTTCATTTTAATTATTGTGTAATTATGGTATGGGTGTCGTAGCCTGAAATAAATGAATTTGAATTTGAATAAATTTTTGAACAAGCTGGTTCAATAAATGTTTGATTTGAACAAGTTGGTTCAATAAATGATTGAACAAGTTGGTTCAATAAATGATTAAGCAAGCTGGTTCAATAAATGTTTGAACAAGTTGATTCCTGAAATGGTTAAAGAAATTGATTCAATCAAGGAAGATTAGATGGATCCTAAATTCAATATAGTTGTTGAAGAATTAAAAAGTGATGAATTAGATTCAGTGAAATTGTAAGTCGAACTATTTTTGTCTATGGTCAAATCTAAAGGCACATCAGAGAGCATTTTACAATGGGAAAATGGGAAGGTAAAGTATTAAAGTAAGTTGTATGGAAGTTAATATACATCGTAGAAAAAAAAATTACTTGTTGCGCGATTTGCCCGCGTGGACAATTACGGGTCGAGGTCTAGTGACCTTAAATCCTTGGTGTATTATTGTCTCATTTCTGCAGGTCTGTCTGCTACACAGAAACATACAACAACTCTCTTTAGTCTTTTCTATGGTTGTTGGTGAGTTGTGTGAGCTCTAAAAGTGCTAACAGACGTGTGGACTTGGTTGACTTACCGTCTGACACATCTGACGGGCTTTAAGGCTAGCTTGTTGGTGTAAAGTAAATGATCCCTAATAGACCTACATTGTGACGAGAGAACTTTGCTTTTTTCTCCCTGAAGGCTTGACGGATTTCTCGAACTGCTTGTTGTAGGTGGCTAGTATATCCCTGGCTGATATTTCTCCTGGACCCTGCAATAGAAATCATAAACATTTTTTTAAATACATTTGGCAATAGCCCTAAAAATTGGGATTGGAAAGGCTCTTAAAATGGTTACTACTTGCTATCATTGGGTTTTGAATTTTAATCACCTACTTAATTTGTATGCAAGGCCGTAGTTAAGATATTTTTGAGTCTAAATTCATTTAGTGCAGATACAATTATTCAGGTAGGTACATTGTAAGTAAGTACAAGAGAACTCCTTCTGAACTTCTTTTTTAATACATAAAGAGCGATAAACAAGCTTATAAATAAGCATGGACTAAAGGGGGTACGATGGGATTTGAAAGTATTATTTTATATTTGAAGTGTACACTATAGGATTGACTATTATAATGTAAAAGATAATAAAAATATGACAACCGGCAGGATTCGAACCTGCGCCATTTGAGATTACCTCCCGAGCATTATCAGCTAAGCTTTTTAATTGATGGCACGAGCTTTTGGGTATAGATTCTCTACACTCAATGGCACAGAATTTTCCTTTTTTCCGCGCAAATTCCGGCAAGATGTTTGCTATAGCTTTTTTGTCCATAGCTTTTTATAAAATACATATTTTTGTCACAGATAACGACGATTTACAACTTGTGCGTCACACGAGAAGTTAAGGAGTTTCTTATCAGTCAGTTGGTCGGTCGACCTTTTGATCCTATCACAGATTCTGAGGTCGACGCCAGAATATCTACCTACTAGTTCGTACGTATTCCAGTTGACATTGTAACTGTAGCGATTTTATTAATAGCGGTATCAGATATTTTGAATACTGAATTGATGCGTAAAACAACGTGACCAATTACTTGTTATTATGTATAACTTTTTATACAACGACGCCTATCTGGGGTCCCGTAGCGATGAGATAGCGGGTTAGAAACTTGTGGCCCACATAATTTTATCAAGAGTTGCTATATGTGATGAAGAAAAAACCGGACAAGTACGAGTAGGACTCGTGCTTGGAGGGTTCCGTCCAACGAAACACTCAGAGAGCGAGTCAGAAAAAAAAACTGAAGTTGAAATATTGAAAGACAAACTTAACTTTGTTGTTGACAATAAGGTTCTTCCGTACATATGGAATGAAATTGTATGAAAATGACGTTAGCTTGAGATCACATCTCTCAAGCAAATGTCATTTTCATACAATTTCATCTTTCCACAGGCGTTAACGCTAACAGAACTTGCCTAACCCCCCAGGTCAAAAATATAAAGGGGCGCCCATGCATTTAAAATAAATCTATTTTATGCCTTGTTCGGTTTGAATGGCAGATTGGCGCCGTAGAAATCTCGTCCAGGGCGCTGGTAGTGCTAAAACCGGCACTGAATGTACCCTCATTTTTTTTTATTAATATATACTGACCAGAGAGTCCGTACTGTTGGCCAAAGAGCTGTAGGCTGGGACGGGGGCGGGGGCACCGAGCAGGGGAGCAGTTTCTCGACTCATAGCACTTCGGTAGCTGTGGCTGGCTGTACTGCAAGGCGTGCAACCTCTGTGGAGAATACCTCTTTATTAAAAACACAACCAAGTGCGACTCGAGCGCACTGAGGGTTCCGTACGCCACAAAATACAAAAAGTTGTTAAAAAAGACAACAGCACGCCCAGGCAGTCACCCATCCAAGTACCGAGCGCGCCCGACTTGGTAATGAACATAAATTGGTCAATGACAATTATTTTACTACAATACAACTAATTTACTTTAATACAATATATTAAACCTTATGGTCATCTGTAGTAACAAGCGTTGCTTAAAAGTGGGAAAACCTCGCCTTAAGCGATTCTGTTTAGGTAATTGCGAAAAGTTGCGCGACTGCAAACCGTACCTAGGCGCGTTAAGGTTTACGTTCGCGTGATTTTCCGCAACCACCTAAACTGAATCTCTTAAAACAGATGACGGTACGGCCCCAGGTTGAAATGTTTTTTTTTCATGAATTTACAGACCACAGTACTTTTTCGATCCCACACAGTATGGATTACAGTAAACTTAGAAAATAATAAAATTCGGGATTTTTTTGCACCCACGGTCATTCTGAGCCCAAACTAAGCAAAGCTTATGATATGGCTGCCAGAGACTGATATACATACATAAATAGATTTTAATACACACTTAAATATATACTAACAACCAGATACAGAACAAACACAAATATTCATAACAATGTTTGCCCTAGGTGGGAATCGAACCAACGCTCTAGCTCAGAAGGTAGGTTCACTACCAACTGGACCAACGGGCTATCAAAAGAGAGAAACTACTTACTTATTTCTGAATTTCTTCCTTCTATCTTCACAATATTCACAATCTGAATAATCCGAGCACGCACTACCGAATATTCTGCAAAATATAATAAAAAATGTGTTTCTTATCAATTTAATTTGTAAATGATGCGCTCTTGTTGATAACTTGGCGCCAAGTGGCGGGATAATCAGAGATGCGTAGTCATAATTTGTGTATTGTTTTTAGGGTTCCGTACCCAAAGGGCAAACACGGAACCCTAGGGTTCCGAACCCAAAGGGTAAAAACGGGACCCTTTTAAGAGACGAGACAGGAAGGGAATTACTAAGCCTACGATGTCTGTCTGTCTGTCCGTCTGTCCTACCTGTCTGTATTAACGGCTGTATCTTTAGAACCGTAATAGATAGCCAGTTGAAATTTTCACAGAATATGTAACGGCGGATTAATTAAGAAATAATGAAAAAATCAAAAAGTAAAAACGAAATGGGGCATACCTACCTACGATAATTTACGTATTTTTGTATTAGCTCTAAGTAAAAACGCTAATTCGTGCAAGCGTTAAACTTGGCATGATTATAATGAACACTCTAAAGTATAACAAAAAAATTATAAATAATGGCCAAGTGCGAGTCGGTATAAAATTTCTGTTCACCACCGGTTCTCGTAGCGATCACCGAAGTGAAGCTACGTTGGTCGGTACTTGGATGGGTGACCCGCGTGGGCGTTGATGGGTGTTGTCTTTTTGCACTATTTTTTGTACTTTAGTAGCTAAAAAGTTATGTGGTGGTACGGAACCCTCAGTGCGCGAGCCCGACTCGCACTTGGCCGGTTTTATTTCCACTGTGGTGGCGCTTTTAAATCCTTGGCTAATCATCAACTTATCTTGTTCACACGAATATCTTATCAGCGGCGCTTAGCCATAACATAATTATTGGAGCCTTGGCCATACATAGCACAATGACGGTTGACCTCGCATTAGCTATGTATGGCTAAACGGTGCGCGCTCTCCGCGCTATATGTCAATAAACCGGCCAAGTGCGAGTCGGGCTCGCGCACTGAGGGTTCTGTACCACCACTAAATACAATAAGGTCGTCCAAGTAACCGAATTACCAGATAACGCTTTCCAAAATAGTCGAAGCAATTGCCACGCAGTCAAATAATTATTTTTGCTACAGTGACACTCGAGTATAACACAATTATAACAGAAATTTGTCACCAACTCGCACTTCATCATCATCAGCCAGAAGACGTCCACTGCTGAACATAGGCCTCCCCCTTTAACCTCCACACTGAACGACAGCCTGTTTTTTGCATCCACTGGATGTCAGCGACTCTCACTATGTCGTCGGTCCATCTAGTGGGAGGCCTCCCTACGCTGCGTCTTCCGGTTCGTGGTCTCCACTCAAGAACCTTTCTTCCCCATCGGTTATCGGTTCTTCGAGCGATGTGGCCTGCCCATTGCCACTTCAACTTGCAAATTTTAACAGCTATGTCGGTGACTCTGGTTCTTTGGCGAATTTCCACGTTGCGGATTCTATCGCGCAAAGAAACTCCGAGCATAGCTCTCTCCATTGCCCGCTGTGTGACTCTCACTTGGCCATTATTTATTATTATACTTTGGTGTATACTATAATCATGCCAAGTTTGAGGCTTGTATGTATTACCGTTTTTACATTCAAGGAATTTTATTTTATTTTAACGTATTCTTAGTCAATCCGCCGTAACATTATTTTTTTTATTATTTTTTATTTTATTATCTACACATTCTGTAAAAGTAAACAACTGGTTATCTATTACGGTTTGAAAGATACAGCCGTTTAAAGGTAGGACGGACAGACATACAGACAACGTATGCTTAGTAATAGGGTTCTGTTTTTACCCTTTGGGTACGGAACCCTAAAAACGGTTAAGAATATTAAAAAATGTGTGAAACTAAATTTGTAGATAATTTTATGCTCTAAAATTTTTATAATGAACGCAAATATTATTATAACCATAGGAAGTGAGATATTTGCGAAAAACCCGTTTTTGTGTTACCTTGAATGTCTTAAGACGCGGACACGAGATTTTATAATTTAGATTGCCAAAATAAAGGTTTATACAAATTTACAGCTTATTATATCTCACTAGCGACCCGCCCGCCCGGCTTCGCACGGGTGTAATTTACGTGCGAAGCCGGGGCGGGTCACTAGTTATATATATATAAACCTTCCGTGAAAATGTATCCAACTGATGGTGAAAACCGCATCAAAATCCGTTGCGTGATTTAGAAGGAGTTAGCGGCCATACAGACAGACAGACGCGGAAAGCGACTTTAATTTATACTATGTAGAGATTCCGAAGTAAACCCCATAATGTGCCTGGCTATATGTGAAACTAGTAGGTATGATTAAATTAAACAAAAACATACTTATTAAGTTTTACCCGATTTGTGTCGGGGCCTTTGTGTGGGCAATACGTTAAAAATTTGCGATACATAATCGCAATGATGCCACCTTAATATATTAAAATTAAAAAAAACCCTATTTACCTTGGTCGTGCCATAACTTGAGAACGACTTAACCTATTTTATTTATCCTTTTTTTAGGTTTTCTAATATTTTGTAGAAGGTTCTTACGGAAAGAAAAATTAAGAAAATTGCGCAGAATATTTTAAAATAAAATTTTAGATAACTTTTAACTCGCGGTTGAAACCGCGGGGCGCAGCTAGTAATTAAATAAATCCTACTATAATTACCTTTCTATAATTTATCCCTTAAGAAATCAATCAACAAAGAGCCTACACCTACTTTAACTTCTACCGCCTTTAGTAGGTAAGTACCTAATAATATTATGTACTATGAAATTGGTTTATTTATTGCAAACAATTAGGTACAGTTTGGTTTGAAGGGACAAAATCGGCTGATGAAACTGTTATCGATATTTCATCATTGGTTTATTTACCATTGTTATTTACTTGATTTTCTCTGTTTATTTACTTAGGTCACGAGTACTAATAAGTATTTTAAATTTATGTCTGATTTTTTTGACGTTTACAGCTGAATTTGAACAGATTTTAGCTTAGACTTTGCATTTAACCAGTAAAACGTTTTTTCTAATGAAAGTGGCGAAATTATAAAAAGATTTAAGAAAAGAAATGCTTCCTTAGCTGGTAAAAAAGTTGGTCTTGTGGCAAAGTAAGTATGCAATAAAATTATCAATATTATTTTTTCTCATCGGAAGGAAAACAGTGTGTACCTTTATTTTTACACTGAAATGCACTACACAGAGGCATGTTTTAATACCAGACGATATTTTATTGTGTAATTACTAAAATTATCTATTGATATTTGACACTTTTGACAGTGAAACAACACCAGCGATAATGCGTCACCTGGCATGATAAATAAGCAGTGCGTCTCCCCATTGGAAGAGATTTTAGCTTAGGGATAGGCCATAGAAACTAGATGAAATTTAGTAGAACAGGTGAGAGGTACTTAATAACTATAATATAACAGTCTAGCTACTATGAGTTCAACTCAATTCCTAAAAAACCTGGCCAAGTAAAAGTCGGACTAGCAAACCCAAAAAATGTGTTTACCTACTTTCTTTCAGTTCGGGAACTTTAGCGCGCGCCCGGCTTGCTCTTGGCCGTTGTTAATTAGTTTGTTGTTTTGCTTTAGAGTGTGTATCTACTACAATCATAGCAATTAGTTTGATGCTAATACGTAGATATCGCCGTTTTAACACTGAAGCAAAGACCAATGTTTGTTGTTTTGGGCCCCTTTAGTTTTTACTTTTTGACTTAATTATTATTTAAAATACAATCTCACTTTATTATACACCGAAAAAATACAAAGTAACTTAAAATTAATACATAACCGGCGTTTCTTAGGTAATCCACTGTAACATCACATATTCTGTAAAAATGTCAATTGGCTATATAGTAAAAGATACAGCCGTTATAACACTTTAATATTTTATTTTGTATTATTTCTTTAGTTATTTTATTTGTATTAATATTAATTTTAAATTTTCTGCGTAAGTTTCGTATTTAAATTTTCTAATCATCAATTGAAAAATGAAAATGAAAAATATTTTTATTTGCATAAACATAGGCTTACATACTTGTTTATATAATAGAAATACACACTGGGTTATGTCTATGAAGGAGAAATACAAATTGTTTATACTGCGATTCCTGCACCAGGCTAGGCCTGTATCGCAGGAAACTGATACGGTTTATCAAACTCAAAATTTTGTTAGCCTCTAGTTAGCATAATACTTTTTTCATGTTATAAAGAAGGTAGTTTTAAACAAAGGTGCTCATTCAAAACCAGTGATAAGTATAAATATGTATGTATAATTAATTAATGTAATTGGTATAATAAATTATGGATGCAAATCTGGATGGTAAAATTATTCATTTCATTTCATAACAAACAGCGTAGGCTTAGTGATAGCGTTCCGTTGACACCCTTTGGGCACGGAACCCTAAACATGATAATAACAAATCGATTTATGTCAAAATCATATTATGTGATATTTTCGGAGACACATTATCAAAATTCAAAATTAATTTAAACTTAACTATGGCCGAAATGGCCAACTTTACTCATCACATTTAGTTAATTTATTTAGTTATTGTTAATTTAACTTTTCTTAATTCATATTAATGTGTATTTAATTATTAAGAAACAAGTAATGAAGATATGTACCTTTCGCTCGACGTTTCGACCATGTTACAATAGTCAGCTCGTGACCATGTTACAATGGCCGTGGTCACGAGCTGACCATTGTAACATGGTCGAAACGTCGAGCGAAAGGTACATATTTATTACCTGTATTAAATAATACGTGATAAGTCCCGATAAACATTTAAAATATGTGTTCAAATCGCGAAAGTTAAAAAATTACTAAGTAATGAAGAGATAATGGAAGAGATCGCTCTTAGCGATAAGGCCGCCGATTGTTGCACTAGTTTTTAAGCTGTTTTATCATGTGTACGAAATGTGTGCTGTGAACAATAAAGAGTTTATCTATCTATCTACCTAATACATGCTGTGCTTCCTTTAAAAGGTAACACATTCAGCAAAGTTCATTTATAAGATTTCAGTGTATGTAATAATGTAGTTATATTTTTTTTTTTGTTTTTTTTTTTTTTTACATCGGACTAGGCTAACGTTTGACTGCGATCTCGCCTGATGGAAAGCGATGATGCGGTCGAAGATGGAGCACGTTTGCCCAGTAGTAATGAACACTCCAAGATTGTAATGCTGCGGAAACTGAGACAGGGGCAAGGCGTTCCATTGTTTTGCTGTTCTAATTAAGAAAGAGGAGTAAAAACGAAAAAAAAAAATTAAAAAAAAACACTACTTACTCAAAACTATCAGTAGATTGCACGGAGCGCGGAGAAGCCGGCTGGTCATCACAACTCCGCGACACACTTTTACTGAGAAACCTCATTGTTAAACCTAACAAAAATCACAAAAACCCTGTAGTTTTATGATTAACAAACGTCAAACTTATTTATAGAGAAATAAGATCCAGTGTTTTATCCCTACATGAATATATTTTAATTTATTTTCACAGCTAAAGGCAAGCGCAATGCGACTGGGGCCACTAACGTACTTAAGATAACAGCGGGTTTTGTTCACTACAGCTTTTATCATCTCTAGTTCTCTTTGTAAGTCGTTGGATTTTTCGCCACATCTTGTTTATCATGCCTGATAAGTTAATTGCTATTATGCTCGGTCCTAGCTTTCATTTGCTCTGACAACCGCAATAAAATATGCAAATTCGGTTCCTCGAATGATTTTTTTTTTTCACACATGGTCATCTGACCCCAAACTAAGCAAAGCTTGTGATATGGCTGTCAGAGACTGATATACATATATATATATATATTTTATATACATACTTAAATATATATTAACAACCAGATATAGAACAAACACAAATGTTCATCACATAAATGTTTGTCCTAGGTGGGAATCGAACCCACGCCCCCAAGCTCAGAAGGTAGGTTCACTGCCAACTGGACCAACGGGCTATCTAAATTATTGTCATCAAAGTAAAAATAAAATCCAGTTATTTTGATTGAAAAGCCAAATTACTGAACCGATTTTGATGAAATTTCTATGGGATCAATCTGAAAGTATATCATTTCTAAAAAAGAATTATCCCAATCGGTTCATAAATGAGGGAGGACAAACAAAAAAAGATTGAAAAAATACAACCGAATTAAACCTTCTTTTTTGAAGTCGGTCGAATAAAGCAGAATAATAACATTTTCACTAAAGTCTATAGGGTATCTTATCTGCTACATATTATTAGTCTCAAGTTTATAAAACCTAGCGAATCTGTGAGTCCTTAAGTGATCAGAATTTTTGGTTTTCATTTGGCTGTTTACAACGGCTTTGCAGCTGTCAGAGCAAAGAAATGCTTGGACCGAGTTTAGTTGTAGAAAGTTTCTCGTAGATATAGTTGAGAGAGTTGAATGAACAGACGTCTAATTAAGATTACAGCTTGATATTAATAAATGGCAAACAAAATTAAAATTTTAATACTATTAAAATGTATACATTTTAATAGTATTAAAATGATACATTTTCGGTGCAGAGCTCAACTTTAAAACGGCTGAACAGATTTGATCAAACATAAACAAAAATCACATCAGTGAAAACAGCTTTCAAATAAAAACTGCATTAAAATCGGTTAATCCGTTTTTGGTGAAAAATAAACAAACATACACACAATTTCTTACCCCAAAAGCATTATTATAATTAATCTCATCCGTTGTGGGTAAAAACAGTGACAATCAGGCTAGCCATCTGATGGTAAGTGATAACATCTCTGGTGTTGCTGATGTGACCACTTACCATCAACGTACTAGCGACGGCGTTAGCAACTTACTTACTAGCATTACTTTACTAAATGTTGCTAATGTTTAGTTTGGTTTAGTAAAGTAATGGAATCAGGCAATTTTATGGCTGTTTTTGTATCACATACTATTTCTCAGATCAGACCAACAAGGGAGATATATTAAGTTGGCGTGGCGGGTGCGAACACATCTGGCCTAAATCAGGTTCACTTGCGCTGTTCCTTGTGCAAGTGAAGCTTCGTTTCCCCGCGCTACACCTTCCGCATCCCCGCCCTACTTGCGCGAAGTCTACTGCCCATCGTTCGAGCAGAGCGCGAGCGCCGCGCGAGATTCATTTTAACTGGTGCAAGTACCTACACTACTCGCGCGAGTTGAGGCGAGTGGCTTTTTACGTTTGGGCGCCGGCGTGAGTACTCGCGCATATACTTACGCAAGCTACTACGCAAGATCTGCAACGAGTTTAAGGCAAAGTTTTGATAATGCAGATTCACTTAAGACGCTCTTTTCCGACTTTAGCAATTATGGTCATTCTAGTTTAAGTGTGCATACCTCCATGGTTAGCTTAAAATTATAATAATGGTGTCATAACAAAATTGAATGTTTTATCTAGGAAACCCATGAGAGCGAAACACGATTAAGCACATTTCGCTCGATAGAAAAAATATACCAGAATAGCACTGATTTGCGCTTTTATTCCTGTTTTTTTGGATTTATCAATTACCTATTTATTAAATTATGTCTGCGATATCTTGATATATAGGTTTCATAATTATTAAGGAAACCGGTGAGGTACATTTTTAAATTACAGCTATACTTTTCGAAAAATATGAGAAAATCCCCAAAAATAGAAGTGGCGAAACGCACGACTGTATGTAAGCGCCGTTCCATGCGACTTTAATACAATAAACCAAGGATTATGGTCATCTGTAGTAATATGCGTTGCTTAAAAGCGGGAAAAAGTCGCCTTAATTATTACGAAATAAAATACTTATATAACACAAAACTAACATTTATTTACAGTTATTATTACAATATTAATACTAAAATAAATAGTTCTTGAGAGTTCAAGTAACAGATAAGTATATGTTGTTAGCTAACACTAAAAACTCAATTATTTTAGTAGATGAAAGAGGAAATGCTGATCTCCAAAGTCACCAATTTGGACATCTTGGTGTTAATGATACATTATACTAATAATAAATATTAATTTTTGCCTAAAAATAAGTACAATTACCTAATGCAAATTTGCACTAGATGGACTAAAATGAATTTTACACAAAATACGTACTAAAATTAAATCAATTATTTAGCATAATTTTGAAATATGACTTCATAAAGTAACTAATAACAAAACAAACATGTACTATGCGTTGTTTGTATGTTAAAATGATTTCCTAAGGTAGTAAGGAAAGAGAAACTATGAGTTCTTCTTCTTTCGAGTCGATGTTCCGCAAAATACAATTCTAACTAGGAGTACAAACTATGAGTATCTCAAAGATATTCAAAACTGTAGATTTAACATTGGTATGCCAAAAACAGTAATAAAATGCAGTGCATTTGGTATGGTAGGAAACACAAAAAAGAGAAGTAAATAGAACAGAAACGAGAAGGAAAAACTGTTACCAGGCATTATGAGTGAACCTTGATTGAACATTCTTATTTAGATCAACGCGACGAACTGCGCATCACAGTTGCTAACTGATTTCGAATGACTGACTTTTCTTTTATATGGGTACAACTGGCTACAACAAATTTCTTACAAAAATTTAGAGAACTACAGGCTTCAGCATTAATTAGTAGTTTGTTGAGATTTATAGACGTAAACATATCCTTTATAGTACTTAAAAACAGCTAAAACTATGCCTGTTTCAAACTGGTCCTTGAAGCAGTAATTTGTAGTTTTTTCTTAATGATCAGGCGAGTAATTCTCTTCCATGGTGGGTTACCATAAAAGATTAATATTTAGATATATTTTCCTTTAAAGTATTACAATAATTAGATGAACGTACACGGACCTGCAGCTTATTAGGTAATTATTCAGATATTGGATTCAGCCCGTCCAGGCCTCAAAAAAGCCAGACGCTTTATGAAGTCTACAGCCCGTAACTTGTCTTAAATGTGATTCAATTTAGGTGACTGCAACAAGTTGTGCGACCGGAAACTACTTGGCATGTTAAGGTTCACGTTTGTGTAATTTCCCGTAATCATACTGATATTAAAAATGCCAAAAGTTTGTTGGTTTGTTTGTTCCTCTTTCATGCAGCAACAGAGCAACGGATCGCCTGATTTTTTGATTTATTCCCCAGAGGTATACTTTCCCCGTAGAGACACTTTTAATAAAACTACGCTTTTTTGCATGGGTATAGTTCAAGGGCCGGCTAGGCTACTTTTCATCATCATCACCATTTTTCATCACTACGCGGGTGAAACCGCGGGGCGCAGCTAGTCATCAATAAAGAGTTAATCAATCATCTAGGTTGAATCCTGTTTAAGAGCGCATATTACAGTCCCAGGTCACTGGGTGAATCTAATTCAGTCTCTACTTATTGGTAAAAGGTGACCACCTCCTATGGTCAACTGCAGCTCTAGACAATTTGCAGCAATAAAAGCATTGCTGATGCGTTTCTTTCCTTCAGGGTAAACATTATAATGATTTCTATCTGACCTTGCTGCTACATGGTGAATGTATGATTTTGATATTTAGATGTTGAATCCTAGTTTCCTCATGCAAGCTTTGTGCTGCTCGATCAAGTCTCCGCATTCGTCCTCTCCTCGCTCAATAATGCTGAAAAAAAATGGTAGAACTGATTAGTGCCAGAAGTGACTCTAAGTGCAGACCATCTGCCTGATAGTGTGTAACAGAAGATGAGACAGACAGCGATAGTGTCCTTCTAGGTCTACTTGGTCTATCTTTGGCCACATCGATTTCCATCAGGTCAGTTGGTGGCCATACGTAGACCTATTGTATAGAAAAAAAGGCCCAGAAGTGACTGCAAGTAAGTCGTCCGGCTGACAGTGTGTGATAGAAAAATGTAAAGAGCAGCCAGTAAATATGAAAACTGATTGAAATAATTTACCAAAAAGTTGTGTCCTGGCAGTTTTTACATCGAGGTGTGATCAAGATGCAATAAATAATGTAAATAGTGTAATTTTCTACACAAATGATTGCGTAATATCAACGAAAAGGATAATATGATATAACCTTACCAGGCATCTCGCACTTTCTTCGTCTCAGGACAAGCGCAGCAGGGTTTTAGCTTCTTTTCGGTGTTGGCCGGAGCTGGGCCTTCTGGCGTTTTAATTTCAACAGCTTTTGCACTAGCGTTGCCCATATTTACAGAATATTTTGCTTTTTAAATAATATTTAGAAACGAAATGATGCAATACAATATTTTTTTTTTTCGAAAATAAAGGCACGCACTCACGCGACCTTTGTATGACAGATGAACGATGAGTGACAGTGACACTTGATTTGAAGTTGATGGTACATTTATTTTCATTCCTCTCGAGAGTATTTTGGCGTCTCACGTCTTATGCATTTTGCCAGTATCAAGTATTTAAACATTTTGAAGTTTTACAATATCGTAATCTACTAGATAGATTACTATGCTCTTTGAGTCATAGTCGTGGCATAGATAAACATATATACTAGTTCGTAGTAAGAGTTTTATCATTTCATTTTTATATGGGAACAACACCATTAATATATAATACTGTCTATGAGGAACACTCGTTTTTCTCGGTTAGCGGTTGTATTTATATATAGTAGAGCCTAGGGTCCCATGCGGTTTTGCTTCTATATAACCGCTAACGCTTTCTAAACCACGGAACGGATTTTGATGCAGTTTTCACAATCAGATAATTTTTCACGGAAGGTTTACCTTATATAACTAGCGACCCACCCCGGCTTCGCACGTAAATTACACTTGTGCCCGTGGGTCGCTACTAAATCATAATTCATCATCATCATCAGCGAGAAGACGTCCACTGCTGAACATAGACCTCACCCTTTAACCTTCACACTGAACGACAGCCTGCCTTTTGCATCCACTGGATGCCAGCGACTCTCACAATGTCATCGGTCCATCTAGTGGGAGGCCGTCTTCCGGGTCGTGTTCTCAAGAACCTTATCCCATCGGTTATCGGTTCTTCGAAAATTCGTTAAATCATAATTATAAAACAAAATGTGTTTTATGTAGGTACCTAATATGCTAGTAAAAATAAAACGCCATTATCATATCAAAGCCTTTAATCGGACGAAAAAACTAAAAACAACGTGCATAAACTTCTTTACGTTTTCAAAATTAAAGAAACAATTTACAAATAAAAAATACATTTTTAAACTTACAATGGCTGATTTACTACCTATATCAAAAGGAAAAGCAAATTAATTTTATACTTAGGTACCTCTAACATATCATAATCAAACTCTAAAAAGTAGACACAAATCAAAAGTTCATGATTAAAACATTTTTCAATTTTGCGATCAACAAATGAAAATGGATTTAGTAAATGAATTGATACATAACTTCTTGGTAAGAAATAATCATAGCACATTAGATTAATATCATGAAGAAATGAACTCAATTAATTATGTAGCAAAACATCACCAAAAATACAATTCAAAAACACACAAATCATACAAACATGTTAATATTGTTAAAATCAAAAATGCACACTTAAACCTAAATTCATAATTAGAAATGATTCAGTGAAAAAAATATATATAAAAAAATGTTAAATGATTAAAACTTTTAGCAGCTGCTATCGTGACTTGAGATTAATGTAAATTTACATATTGTCACAGTGAAGTGTTCGCTGTTATTATAAATACAAAACTTATCAATTAGTCGTGTATAAAATCAAGTCATTAATTCTCAGAGGTCCAAGTGCATATTTTGATGATTCTAAATGAAAAATAGTCAATCGCCAAAATGATGCCTAAGCTGAAAAAATATAGTTCTGACGAATATAATTAACCTCAATTGCTGATTTTATTTTTATTTTGTGAGGTTTTTTTTTAAATAAATAATTTATACTTGCAGTCAAATCAAAAGTACTTTTTTCAGCTTAGCTTCGTTTATTAAACATCGCGTGGAAGGTTTTTATTCCCTTAATAGGTAAATCATATTCTGAAAATATGATAGTAAAAGGAATATTTATTTATTTATTGGCGCAGTTAAAAAACGATGACAATAAAATAATCAAATGATAAAATAAAACAATTAGATAAATATCAAGACCATTATGTGAGTCGGGCAATAAATTTGCTTAAAAATTATAAATGTGTTAAAATCAAAGGTTAAAACATGCTCAGAAATTCTTCAAAACATTATCTATTTACTTCAACAATTTGTCTATGATAGAGAACTCATTGTCGCTACGCTTTCAGCTATTCTAAATAAATCGATAAAAAATCTTATAGACTACATTTTCATAAAATCTCACGAGAATCAACAAGAAAAATCTTCAACAATCTCATCAACTGACACGGTTCAACCGCGAATATATATAAATACCAAAATATGAATACTTAAGACTGAATTGTTTTTTTTTTTATTAATAGAAAAAACTTTATTTTTTGTTTTTTATGTTCGTGTTAAATATGTGATATTTAACTTCATTTCTAGGAAACCTACATGCCAATCAGTGACCTCATCCTTGTTTTCAAGACCAAACTGTCAAAAAGCTCGTGTCAACGTTTTTTTTTTCTTTATTGACACGAATATCATCGTTTTCCCCAGGCAGCGATCCTTTATCAGTCTTCAGTATGGCATCCCCTTTACAAATGAGTAGCTTTGGTTTTGAAACCACCATTGTCCGTCATCTCCGTCGAGCGACGAGAAACAGTTCAAATTACCTCCTGGTAAAGGGGCAGAGATCATTATACTTACCGCTAATAAAAGAGCATTTAATAGGAACATTAATAACAATAATCTACGATAATAATTACACTCTTAATTATTGGTATGTACTATGATTCAGTCCTCGGTTGCAATCAGTCTCAGTTATTTGAGGTATTGGATACTGGACCCTAATTTATCAGCTTACAAAATAAATTCACGATTCTTCTATGTTAAAAAAAGTTATAAAAATTCAAACATAATATAAAAAATTCTAGAAAATATTCTTCAAATTTTTTCCCCAGGCTCGTACCCAATACCCATGAGGTGTAGTCGAGTGGCGAGTTACCACTTGTCCTGGTCCAGCGCAGCCGTGTTGTACGGAGGTGAGTTCAGGAGCTTCCGTTCCGCGTTCGGAGTCGCGGAACCCTTCCGCGCTTGCACTTGTTTCTGGAGCTCTGTGGGTGACGAAGACAGATTCTGAAAGATGGTGTCTAAAATATCCTCAGGGCCCGTACCGTAACCGGCAGGATTCGAACCTGCGTCATCATCGGGTGCTCTATCCACTAAGCTACGGCCGCACTAAGGGCGCTTGCAGACGATGCGTAGTACAAGTAACAAGTCGAAGTTGTTAGCTTGTAAGTAGCTACTACGCATCGCCTACAACGTTTTGCTTATTACAAGTGGCAGTGGTAGTGCTCAGTACTACTTCCACTGCCACTTGCAATAAGCAAAACGTTGCAGGCGATGCGTAGCTTAGCTACTTAGGTACAACTTCTACTTGGCTACGTGTACTACGCATCGTCTGCAAGCGCCCTTAGTGAATATAAAGAGTGTGTTCTTTCGTTCGTAGTCAAGTCACGTGATCATTGAGTTTTTTTTTTTTTTAATAGTATTATAATCTTGGATTACAAAAGCATGAATTATATTTGTAAAACAGTCAAATACCCTATTGTAGTAAGTCATATCTCCCTTGTTTGTAAGAGCTGAGTGCGGGCCTGGGTAGGTACTTGCCTGCGATGATGAGCAGCATCTTCCTGCGAGCGCCGAAGGCCGTGACTCCGATCTCCGCCAGGTCCGCCTCGTTCAGTAGTGTGAGCTGAGTGCGGGACTGGGTAGGTACTTGCCTGCGATGATAAGCAGCATCTTCCTGCGAGCGCCGAAGGCCGTGACTCCGATCTCCGCCAGGTCCGCCTCGTTCAGTAGTGTGAGCTGAGTGCGGGACTGGGTAGGTACTTGCCTGCGATGATGAGCAGCATCTTCCTGCGAGCGCCGAAGGCCGTGACTCCGATCTCCGCCAGGTCCGCCTCGTTCAGTAGTGTGAGCTGAGTGCGGGACTGGGTAGGTACTTGCCTGCGATGATGAGCAGCATCTTCCTGCGAGCGCCGAAGGCCGTGACTCCGATCTCCGCCAGGTCCGCCTCGTTCAGTAGTGTGAGCTGAGTGCGGGACTGGGTAGGTACTTGCCTGCGATGATGAGCAGCATCTTCCTGCGAGCGCCGAAGGCCGTGACTCCGATCTCCGCCAGGTCCGCCTCGTTCAGTAGTGTGAGCTGAGTGCGGGACTGGGTAGGTACTTGCCTGCGATGATGAGCAGCATCTTCCTGCGAGCGCCGAAGGCCGTGACTCCGATCTCCGCCAGGTCCGCCTCGTTCAGTAGTGTGAGCTGAGTGCGGGACTGGGTAGGTACTTGCCTGCGATGATGAGCAGCATCTTCCTGCGAGCGCCGAAGGCCGTGACTCCGATCTCCGCCAGGTCCGCCTCGTTCAGGGACGCGAACGTGCACAGGTCCACCTCGTGCTGCGTGAACAGATCTGTCCAACACAAGTATAGTCATTTTTAAAGTATCGCGATTTAAACAAACGTTTTTTTTTAAATAAATAATAGGCTTGCGTTTGACCACCAATTTTGTAGTGGTAGGACTCTTTTGCAGAGTCCGCCTGGGGAAGTACCACACCTTTGCCAGTTATTCAACCGCCAAGTAGTAGCGTGCAAACACTACTGTGTTCCGGATTAAAGGGCAATGCTTCCAGCGAAATTACAGGGCACACAGAGATTTGACATCTTATAACTCGAGGTGACGAGCGCAGATGGCAATGCATCCAGGGTTTTGAACTGTTGTAGTTCAAAATTCTGAGTGGCGTTGAGCTGTTATGGGCAAGCGTGAAGAGCCATCAGGCGAACGACTTCGCTAATCTCGTCACTCAGTATCATAAAAAAACACGTTATAAATGTTTATCGGGACTTGATTTTTAAGATCAAGTGAGGGTAGAAGAACAAAACACCCGCTCTTCTCGCTGGACGCACCCGCAGTATTCAGTCAGCTCGTGCCCACGGCCATTGTAACATGGTCGAAACGTCGAGCGAAAGGTACCTGCCTATTTTTACCTAAATAAAATAATGCGTGACAAGTACAGCTAAACATTTAAAACAAGTTCAAATATGTCAATTCAAATTTAATTGCATAATTATTCATCTTTCAAAGAACATAGGTATTTATTTTTTGTCGCGGATAAGTCCGCGTTTGACCAACCGACTCGCGATGGTTGGTAGTTTGTTTCTACTTTGCTATTTACTGTGACTTTTGCATACACAGCTTTGCTTACAATGTGACCCCAAATTATGCCATTGCTGGCTGGTGGCACTTTCTTGAACCCGGCTGCAGTGCCATCACCATGCTGTGGTTTCCTCACCATGTTTTCCTTCACCGGCAGCTCATTGCTGGGATTTGAACACACATTTTAGAATTCGAACGCGCGAGCTGCTGAGTTATCATCGCTACAAAATCTATCTAATCTTTCCAAGTACATCGAGTGTAATTTATTACTTTACACATTTTGAACAAAATTAAATATGGTTATAATTATGGTAAATCATTGCTGCATTGAGTCTTGACCAGAGGTTCCGAAACTTTTTTTGACTCTTAGACCTTCTGTTTTTGGTAGACTGGTTTTTATTGGCGTGCCAAGGTTTCGTTTTGGCGTTGGACGTCCACTGCTGGACATAGGCCTCTCCATCGATCTCTAAAAGGTCCGGTTGGAAGCGGCCTGCATCCAGCGCTTCCCTGCGGTCTCTTTTCGGTCGTCTGTCCATTTGTGGGTGAGCGTCCTACGCTGCGTTTACCGGTCCGTGGTCTCCGTTCCAGAACCTTTCGACCCTATCGGCCATCCGTTCTGCGTGATATGTGCCCTGCCTACTGCCACTTCAACGTGCTAATCCGGTAGGCTATGTCGTTGACTTTCGTTCGTCTACGGACATTGGCGGATCCAGAGGGGGAGCCATGGGAGAAATGCCCCCTCCCAAAACACCTAGCAATTCCATACATTCGAATCAATTTTTCGATTTGATTCCTTCAAACCTTGTCAGAATGGCCCCTCCAAAAATTAAATCCTGGATCCGCCCCTGTCTACGGATCTCCTCATTTCGGATTCGATTTCGTAGAGAAACCCCGAGCATAGCCCACTCCATAGCTCGTCACAATAGACCCCTTGAATGTTGAAAATCTACCTTGCGGGTTGAATAGGCCACTTTGGTATACAATAAGACTCACCGATGTATTTGTGCAGCGAGCGGTGTTGCAGCAGTTCGTACAGCTGCTGGTAGCGGCAGGCGGCCGGCGCCGGCCCGGGGCCGGGGTGCGCAGGCCCGGCGCCGGGCGGGGAGCTCATCAGCTCTATCTTAGGGCGGACTAGCACTGACCGGTTCCAGCCCTTCTCAGGCTACAAGGGAAAATTTATACAGTTTTACATTTAAAAAAACCGACCAAGTGCGAGTCGGGCTCGCGCAATGATGGATGTAACTGTACTGACTGACTGAACCACCGCAAAATAGAATAATTATCAATTAAAAAAACCGACATCAAAATATTTGATATGTGGCATTTTGATTCGTAAGTATTCGGTGAAAGAAATGATAAACTACGTCAAAAAGTTAAAAGTACTTTAGCTTTACGGGGTGGCATAGTAATTTTATGACAAAATCCCATTTCAAAATAAAGATTTAAAAAAAACTAACGTAAATATAATACCATTCCCTCTTACAAGCTTATTTTATACAGTGAAAACAGTGAATAAAAAACCCTTATTTTGAATTTAGAACACACCAATATACCTATTCGACCTCCATATCAATGCCTCCTTGCGCCAAACTGGCCAAACATACTCGATACAAATTCCTTGTGCAAAGAATATTCGACACAAACTCCTTGTGCAAACAACTCCTCGAGATTTGATTGGTCAACATTTTCGACAAGGAGTTTGCCACAGAAAATAAAAAAAACTGTTTAAATTAGAACGGCTGTCAAGGCATTTTTGTAAGAAATTTGTTGTAGCCAGTTGGACCACAGATATATCTGTGCAGTTGGACCCATATAAACTTCATATACTTAAATAAACGAAACGTCAGTCATTCGAAATCAGTTAGCAACTGTGATGCGGACAAAGAACTTTGAGACCTAACCCAATAAGGTAAGGTCCAAGTTCTTTGGATGCGGAGTCCGACGCGTTGACATAAATAAACATGTTCAATCAAGGTTCACTCATTATTGTTTGTCGACAGATTTTCCTTCTCATTTCCGTTCTATTTACTTCTCTTTTCTGTGGAGTTTGCATTAGAATAAAACTCACCGTAGTCATGCCGTCACTGTTGTTCATGTTGATAGGTACCGGGGAGGTGTTGCTGAAGTAGTACCCGGACCAGCGTGTGGTCGGCACGCGGTACCCGGACCCCACCGGCTCGCGCATCAACTGCGGAAACATCATGTACTGAGGACTCGTGTGTAACCCTGCTTACCTCTAACGTAGGAGACAAGAGGAAAGTCAGATGGCTATTGACCTCATCGTGGGTTTGGTAGAGTGCTCAAATAAAGTCATCATTTTATCTTTTTCTTACTCTCTTCTCAGATCAGACAAACCATGGTATAATAATATACTCCGCCAGGTATAGCACTCCGAGAAATAATGTGAGGTGGGCGTCCGACAATGATGTCATCAATGATTTGATGACCGACCGACAATTATATTACTTTAACTATATGCATGTACTTTATTTTAAACGTGGATATTCGCCAAAGAACCAGAGTCACCGACATAGCTGTTAAAATTTGCAAGTTGAAGTGGCAATGGGCAGGCCACATCGCTCGAAGAACCGATAACCGATGGGGAAGAAAGGTTCTGGAGTGGAGACCGCGAACCGGAAGACGCAGCGTAGGGAGGCCTCCCACTAGATGGACCGACGACATTGTGAGAGTCGCGGGCATCCAGTGGATGCAAAAGGCAGGCTGTCGTTCAGTGTGGAGGTTAAAGGGGGAGGCCTATGTTCAGCAGTGGACGTCTTCTGGCTGATGATGATGATGATGATGATGATGTACTTTATTTTAATTACTCTGTACCTTTAATTTACTCTTAATTAATATTCTATATTGTAAATAAATCCCACTTGTAAGCGCGTGCACTTGTATGTCACAGCAGGAATTGCTTGCTCATCGGACCCCAAGACACAGGCTGAGCCGAGTTTGGGGCCCACAGACAATTCTCAGCAGTGCTAAAAAAATTTGCTCAATAAATGAATTTTGATTTGATTTTGATTGATTTGATGTCATGGGTACACGTACACGTGCATAAGCAAGAGCAGAATAAGTAATTTACAACAAGTTCGAGAGAGATGACGATACACGAAACAATGGCGGACTCTCTATGATTTTCTGTGTTAACAGTAGCCTGATATTATAACTTCCCAATATTCGTATATTACCTGTGGGAATCCAATAAATCGACGTGTTTTTGATAAAATTCTGTTTAATATATTCAATTCGCGCTTAACTTGCTTGAGCGGACAAACCAAATGACAATTGAAATGCTTTTTGTATTTCATTAATAGACGATTAACGAATGTGTTTCACAATATCCGTGTTTGTTGCAATAAAGTGGCAACTAGACGTGACGTAATTCTGGGACAATTGCCAGAGTGCCAGACCTTGTTTTCTTGGATCATGATACAAACAAGGTCATGGGAAATATAATGAAGTGAGGACTTGTATGTAACCCTGCTTACCTCTGAGGTAGGAGATAAGAGAGTCAGATGGATGGTGACCTGTTCGTGGGTTTGGTAGAGTGCTTTCTCTTTTTCTTACTCTTATCTCAGGATCAGAATAAACAAGGTCATAATAATATTGCACTAAGGCATATTCCACCGGAAAGCGACCACCGGGCAGACCACCAGCCAGCTGGTCGGACGACATCGTTAGGACAGCAGGAAAGCAGTGGACAAGGCTAGCACAGGACCGTAAAAGATGGCGCGCTGAAGGAGACCTATACCCAGCAGTGGGTGGAGAATGGGTGATGATGATATTATCTTTACCCTATAATGGTGACGCCATTATAGGTTTTTTTTTTTATGCCATAGGTGGCAAACAAGCAGACGGGCTGCCTGATGGAAAGCAGTCACCGTCGCCTATGGATACTTGTAATACCCGAGGCATCACAAATACGTTGCCGACCCAAATGAATTGTTGTGAAACGAAGTGAATTGTTTGTAGATAGATAGATAGAAGGCATATTATGCCTTAGTGCAATTATCGTTCGTGTTCAAATGTTTTTTTTTCACTATACCGCGCAAACGTAGACTACGTCTTGTTTCCTGAGACTAAAATCTAAGGTATCGTCAGACCTAGAGTAAAAAAAACGGGCATTGTCGCACACACAAAGAAAAGAAAGCAAAAACGCAAATTGAATAGATTTTTTCTAGATCAACGTGTCACAACCTCGACCACATGGTTAAAAATGAAAAAAAAAAACATCACGTGATTAATGGACGGCCCTATAGTAGAAATACTATGGTATTTCGGCGCGTTCGCGTGATATTGCGAACTGCGCTGTATCAGCGCAAACTCGGTTACCTACCCGTAAGGCCCCTGCCTGCACGGTTACTTACCTTCCCGGCCTCTGCCTTCAGGTGGTGGTACTCCGCGGGGGGTGACATCTTCAGTGTCTCGAGCGTCTTCTTCTCGCAGCCTGGAGCGCGGCGCTCCGATAGCGGCACCTCTTGTACTATGGTCGCAATTTCTGGCGACAAAATAGGTACCTACTTAGTACAGTATTACCATACGTGAAAAATAGCTACATAGATACAGGGGTGGATCCAGGATTTCATTTGGGGGGGGGGGGCATCAAGGTTCGAAGGAATCAAATGGAAATATTGAGTCGAATTTATGGAATTGCTAGGTGTTTGGAGTGAATGAAGTGAATTGGCGGATCCAGGGGGGGGGGCATGGCCACCATGCCCGGATCCTGACCGGACCTGGATCCGCCATGGCATAGATAGATAGATAAGACTGTTTTTGTTCACACCAGAAATGACATAGGTATATGTACATAAGACAAAAACAATTGAAACAATTGGTGGCCTTGCCGCTATAAGCAATCTCTTTCAGGCAACCTTAATAGGCCATATTTTGACACGCTGGCATAGGTGTAAATATATGAGATTCATGTTTGATTAATTTACTTTAGCCTGTTATCTCTGTTTGTTTTATATATGTACCTAACGATAATTCATAAATTTTTACAAAAAAATTGCAAGTGCCATCACGGAAACTTCAATATAAGGGATTCATCCACTAATATTCCACCCTAGGGGTGGAATATGTTCGGGACCACCCTCGAGGTGCCTACTAACTTAATATTTGAAAATATTTTGAACCAATTTTTTTATTTAATTTTTTAATAGCTACGCCCCGCGGTTTCACCTGCGTAGTGATAGAAAATGGTGATGATGATGGTGATGAAAAGTAGCGCTTGTCACAATCCAGCCCTAGAACTATACCCATGCAAGAGATAATGACCATAAAAAGAGATTAACACTTTTCCCCATTTATTCTTGTAGTTTTTTGTTTTTTTTCAAGTGCCTTTATTAACTAAACAAAATACAAGCTAAAACTAAAAATACAAATACAGTTAAGACTGCCCATAGACCGTTGAAGGTCTAAAGACAATCCAAATGCTCAAGCCCACTACCAGTTGGCAGCGTACCCAGCATGCTGGCGGCATTACCACGTTGAATGGCAATGCTTATGCGTTGAGCCAGAAACACGCCAGCATTCTTGTAGTTCATCATCATTATCGTCAGCCAGAAGACGTCCACTGCTGAACATAGGTTTCCCCCTTTAACCTCCACACTGAACGACAGCCTGCCTTTTGCATCCACTGGATGCCAGCGACTCTCACAATGTCGTCGGTCCATCTAGTGGGAGGCCTCCCTACGCTGCGTCTTCCGGTTCGTGGTCTCCACTCCAGATCTTTCTTCCCCATCGGTTATCGGTTCTTCGAGCGATGTGGCCTGCACATTGCCACTTCAACTTGCAAATTTTAACAGCTATGTCGGTGACTCTGGTTCATTGGTGAATATCCACGTTTCGGATTTTATCGCGCAAAGAAACTCCAAGCATAGCTCTCTCCATTGCCCGCTGAGTGACTCTGAGTTGAAATGAATTTCTATGTTTTGAAATATGTTTGTCTTATGTGTGAGGTAAATGCGTCAGTACCTTGTTGTGAGCGATCCGTGTCGGTAGAGTGTGCGGGGGAGTGGCTGTGAGTCTTGCTGATGGGAGACACGGAGGGGGAGGCCACGCTGCTGCCGTTGTCGCCACCTGCACCATAACTACAGCGTCACACATGGGTACTTACTTCACTTCCACTGACAACTTGGCGCTAGGGATCCATCACCTTTTCATTACCGGACGTCCAGACGAACGGCAGTCACCCTTACTTGCTCGAAATGCTATTTCTTCGCACCAAGCGTTTTGACTCCTCCTTCTTGATTAGAACAGCAAAACAATGGAACGCCTTGCTCCTGTCTTTGTTTGCATTACAATCTTGGAGTGTTCAATTCTAGGGTTAATAGGTTATTACTGGGCAAACGTGCTCCATCTTCGACCGAATCATCGCTTTCCATCAGGCGAGATCGCGAACAAAAGTTAGCCTAGACCGATGAAAAAAAAAACACTGTAACGACGTCTCATGGATTGGCACTAGTCAGAAGGACTTCAACAGTAAGGGTTCCATTGTAACTAAATAAATCCGAAAACCTGTAAGAAGCGCTTTGAACAATTGGCGGCTTTATCGCTATGAGCATCTCTTCCAGGCAACAGAAGTATGTTCCAGCCTTAGCATGCTCTAGAAGGATTATTTAATCTGGATTTGAAGACAGTCATCCAGGTTGTACTTTCCTGGGGCACAGAGTGCAGTAACGTACTCGTGTCGCTTACCACCATACCAGGGTCCTGGTCGTCCCTCACCTGAGGTGTTCTGCACGTCGAGAGAGACGCTGCTGCCGGTGAAGTTGCTCTGGTAGCCGCTGCTGCCAGCTGAACTAGAGTTCAGTATCTGCTGGAGGGTCGTCTGCGAAACATCATCATCACCATTATCAGCCTATCGTGTTCACACAGCTGGGACACAGGCCTCTCAGAGAGAGAGAGAGAGGGAGAGAGAGAGTGCAATCTATTGTACGAACTGCTAGTCTGTGGAATTCGCTGCTTGAATGGGTTTTCCCCGTCAGTTACAATCTGGGTGTCTTCAAGTCGAGAGTGAATCGGTTTCTTCTAGGCAAGCGTGCTCCATCGTAGAGCGCACATCAGGCGAGATGGCGGCCAAGCGCAAGCCTATCGACACTGATTGTATCCTTTAGATATAAGAGGTGTCGAATAAAATTTATTTACTTCCTTTCTTTCTTTATCTATACTAATATTATAATGAGGAAAGATTTGATTGTTTGTTTGTTTGGATTGAATAGGCTCCGAAACTACTGAACCGATTTGAAAAATTCTTTCACTGACGGGAATCCACACTATCCCCGGGTGACATATGCTATAATCTATACCCGTGCGAAGCTGGGGCGGACCGCTAGTCTATTATAAAAAATAAAAAAACCTCTCTCTCTCTCTCTGAGAAGGGCTCTTGGGATCTAATCCACCATGCTGCGGCCTTATTATAGAAGTTTGATCATGATCGAAATTGCATGCCGTCCCGTTCGCATCTATTTACTCACACCACGTGCGTAAGTGAGATGGCACGCGATCGTGATCACGATCCGAATCATCCATAATAAGGCATCAGGTCCAGTGCTGTCATGTCTTTAAACTTTTGTTCTTGTTCATACCGATTTCCTCACGATGTTTTCTTTCATCGTTGTTGAGCGATGACATTCAAACTGCATATAATTTATTTAAGTACAAAGGAATCAGCCGAACACCTTCTTTTAAAATAAATGCAGCCAAGTGCGCGTCGGGCTCGCGCACTGGGGGTTCCGGTAACATTACATATTCTGTGATAATTTCAACTGGGCATCTATTACGGTCAGACAGCGTAGGCGTATTAATAGGTTCCTGTTCACTACCTTTGAGTACGGAACCCTAAAAATCTAAACGTTTCCAGCTGGCTACTATGGCAAATTTGGTATGATAATTTAGGTACTGTATCACTACGGGCCCCCGATTCTACAAAAAAAAATTGTTTTAAATTGTAATTGTTTCAATTTTATTTTTTAAATAACTGCCTCAAAATAGACAGTTTTAAATATATTTTTTATTCTAAGTTATAATATTAGGTGGTGGTATATTTCTAAAATAACAAAATATATTTAAAACTGTCAGTTTTGAGGCAGTTATTTAAAAATAAAATTAAACCAATTACAATTTAAAAACAATTTCTTTAGTAGAATCGGGGGCCTGATCTCTAACTACTAGGGCTGCTGGTGTATCATGGTGTTACAGTGATAATAAAGCGCTACTCACGAGTCGTCCGTCTTGCGGCAGCTGCTGGTACTGTATCAGTTGTGGTGAACCCAGCTCCTGCCCGCCCAGCGCTGCAACACAGACTAGATTAGCTATTTCTACTAAAACAAGTCATCATAATCATTTCAGCCGTAGGACGTCCACTGCTGGACATAGGCCTCCCCCATCGATCTCCAAAAGGGCCGGTTGGAAGCGGCCTGCATCCAGCGTTTCCCTGCAGTCTCTTTTAGGTCGTCTGTCCATCTTGTCACTAAAACAAGTACCTATATTTAAAAAAAACAACAACAAATGACCTGATAATCATCAAAACGCTGAATAGATTTTCTTGAACATTATTTATCAAGTCACCTTTTAAACAAAAAAAAAAAAGAAACACCGTTCAACCGTTTGGGAGATCTACAGGCTGTAACTATAAGGGGAACACTCTCAAAGCCAAAAGAAGGTAATTGTACTCATCATTATGAACCACTTTTAGTATGGGACCAGCCCTGAAATCGCGAAAAAAATCAGCTGTTCCATACATTTTGTCGAGTGTCAATGACCGTTTTCTATAAAACAGCTGATATTTTTTTCGCGATTTCAGGGCTGGTCCCATTGTAAAAGTTGTTCATAATGATGAGTACAATTACGTTCTTTTGGCTTCGAGACTGTTTCCCTTACTGCCCTTACACCCCCTATAATGCCACAGACAGAAATACACGCGTTAAACCGTTCCATGCAAAATCTATGGAAAATGGTACGTAGTACATTTACATCGATGGGAAAATGTGGGAAAATAAATTTTCTTCATAATATTTCTTTTCGTGAATTTTTCAGGGCGTTATTTCAGGGGCGGAGAGAAATCCATAAAATCATAAGATCATGAAAATTGGTCCATTTTTTTTATATTGTCTTGTAATGTTGGCCTTTTGGCCTCTACAGCTGGACCGGACTAGTTAGCTGGACCGGACTAGTTAGCTGGACCGGACTAGTTAGCTGGACTGGACTAGTTGGCTGGACCGGACTAGTTAAATTGGTCCAGCCGGTCTTTAGTTATGTGTAACTAACCCGACTTTGTTTTACATATTTTATACAGATTATAATTATTATAGATATCTATAGATATCTACCTTTCCGCGGTTGGCTGATATATGGATATTACTATACTTAGACACAAACTTTTCCCATGTAATTCTTTGAATCATTATGTATTACGCGTTGGGGTCTGAAGGTGAATTAAGGATAAAAAGTTGCCAAATTTGTCTAATGGCTCTTCGCCAAACGATGTGCGAAAGACAACCTTTGCTGCAAAATACCATGCCCATAGCATACATGCATACATTTAAGTCTTTAAGGTCATAACCTCTCTTTTGAAATGCCTGATCAGAATTTTATATCATAAATAAGTATAATAAATTAATTTTTGCACACAAGGTCACCTGACCCCAAACCAAGCAAAGCTTGTGATATGGTTGCCAGAGACTGATATACATACATATTATATAGTTTTAAATACTTAAATAAATATTAGGTAACAACCAGATATAGAACAAACACAAATGTTCATCACATAAATGTTTGTCCTAGGTGGGAATCGAACCCACGCCCTCAGGCTCAGAAGGTAGGTTCACTATCAACTGGACCAACGGGCTATCGAATTGTATGGAACAGCTGATATTTTTCGCGATTTCAGAGTTGGTCCCATATTAAAAGTGGTTCATAATACTGGTTAATGTGGACCTCTTTCGGCTTAGTACACCCTTTCCGCGTAAACCAGTATACTCACGGTTCCAGGATCCTCCCTGGTTCTTGTACACCACGGAGTTGTGGTTGGGTACAGCGAGATTAGCGGGGAAAGTGAACTGTCCCGCCCTGGGCTGGGGAGATGGGACCAGCCACACTGGAGGAGCCAGGGTCACTGGGGACAGCGGGCTCGGGAAACCACCTGGAACAATTGCCAGTGAACATTTGCATCATACTTCTTATTTTTGCATGTTATCTTACTCACCAGATCGGTTGCAAATAGGGTTGATTACACTAGGGAACCACCACCATTACCCCAATCTTGGACAGATTGATCAGTTAGGTAAGTCCAAATTAGGCAAAGAGGTCGCCCGAAGAATCCAACTCGGATGGACAGCTTCGGGAAATTGCGTGACATCTTCTCGTCCAAGATACCACAGTGCCTCAAGACGAGGGTCTTTGACCAGTGTGTGTTGCCAGTGATGACATATGGTACTGATACCATCCTTACTGTTTCCTTTTGGAAAAAATCAGTCACACAGCGGGCAATGGAGATCTATGCTCGGAGTTTTTTTACGCGATAGAATCCGGAACGTGTATATTCGCTAAGAACCAGAGTTACCGACATAGCTGATAAAATTTGCAAGTTGAAGTGGCAACGGGCAGGCCACAATATAATACAATACAACGACTTTTTATAAAAATACCACAAAGCAAGGATATAACATAATCATAAAAAAAAAAAAAAACTAGGGGTTTATCAGGCGGCCTTATCGCTTAAAGCGATCTCTTCCTAGCAACCGTGCACGGAAAGGAATTATATTTAAAAAATGTGGCCTTAACTAAAAAAATACAAAATTAAATACCACATCGAAGAATCGATAACCGATGGGCAAGAAAGGTTCTGGAGTGGAGACCACGAACCGGAAGACGCAGCTTAGGTATAGGTAGGCCTCCCATTGGATGGACCGACGACATCGTGAGAGTCGCCGGTATCCAGTGGATGCAGATGGGAGGCTGTCGTTCAGTGTGGAGGTTAAAGGGGGAGGCCTATGTTCAGCAGTGGACGTCTTCTGGCTGATGATGACGATGATGACACTAGGGAAAAGGCTGACAGCCATATAAAAGTATAATATACCTATTTTGTTTTTATTCTATCACTTTCTTTTCATCTCCATGCGCAAAAATTGTTTCAATATGCGAAATATGCTAAATGGTGTTTAATTATTCAATGTATCAGTAATTTTGTTATTTATCACTGTATGTTTTCCAAATAAAATAAAATATGAACCTGGAGTAGGCGGGTTGTGTCCATACATCGGGCTGCCCATGTTGGTGTACTGTCCCATGTCTGCGATGTACGGCGAGCGGGGACTGTTCATGTTGGAGACGCCGGCGGCGTGCGACGGAGAGAACGGGTTGAAGGCTCCGAAGCTGGGGATCACGTTGCCGGCCAGCGCGGGGATGTTGTACGACTCGGGGACTTCCGCGTTGATCGCGGGCTCGTTGTTGCCCAGGAGCTCGCGGCGAGCCTCGTATATGTCACCTACACATCACATCAGCAGCCATTAAACGTCCACTGCTGGACAAAGGCCTCCCTCTTAGAGAGGGGTGTTGCCATAATCCCCACGCTTGGCAGGCGGCTTGGGGATCGCAGTACGTTCACCGTGTACTAATAGGACGCTGCTGCCCATCCTCCGGTGGTTCTGGTCGCAGTTTTAGGACATACCCGGGTCCTTTACACCTACACATACATTATATTAAAGCCAAGTTTTGTAACTTACTACCAGTTTTTTTTACATCGGACTAGGCTAACGTTTGAACGCGATCTCGCCTGATGGAAAGCTGATGGTCGAAGATGGAGCACGTTTGCCCAGTAATAACCTATTAACCCTAGACTTGAACACTCCAAGATTGTAATGCTGCGGAAACACAGACAGGGGCAAGGCGTTCCATTGTTTTGCTGTTCTAATTAAGGAGGAGGAGTCAAAACGCTTGGTGCGAATAAATGGCATTTCGAGCAAGTAAGGGTGACGCCTTGCCGTTCGTCTGGACGTCCGGTAATGAAAAGGTGATGGGGGAACAAGTTCGTGAAGTTCCGTTGCACACTCTCCGTGTCATTTAGTGTGGTACCTAATGCCGTCAGCATGCTGGGTACGATGCCAACTTATCCAGATGCGTGGAAAGAAACGATAGGTCTTACCAGCAGCAGGACGAATCCTTAGTTCGGACTAAGCTTCTTTGTCTCAAGCATCGATGTAAAGTTGCTAGTCTATCGGTTTTTTATCGGATACATTTCGGAGAGTGTGCATCGGATCTACACATTCTAATTCCCCCCCTGCCCATTTTTCTGGGCAATTTCGACCATCTGGGTGTCTTCAAATCACGAGTGAATCGGTTTCTTCTAGGCAACAACAAAGGTGCCCCAACTTAGACCGCATCATTGCTTAACATCAGGTGAGATACCTATTATTTATTTATTTATTTATCTATACTAATATTATAAAGAGGAAAGATTTGATTGTTTGTTTGTTTGTTTGCATTGAATAGGTCCGAAACTACTGAACCGATTTGAAAAATTCTTTCACTGTTGGGATGCCGCACTATCCCCGGTTGACATAGGCTATATATCCCGGCTTCGCCCGTGCGAAGCAGGGGCAGCCTACTAGTATTATTATTATAAAGAGGAAAGATTTGATTGTTTGTTTGTTTGCATTGAATAGGCTCCGAAACTACTGAACCGATTTGAAAAATTCTTTCACTGACGGGAAGCTTCACTATCCCCGGGTGACATAGGCTATAATCTATACCCGTGCGAAGCTGGGGCGGACCGTTAGTTTATTATAAAAAAGGAAACACCAGGCAAGTTTTTTTGTTTAGTTTGTATTAATTGGCCTGATTAATGTCATCTGATCTGTGTATTGTGATGCATATCTGCTATAGCACTTGCTCTTTGTGACCACCAGTCCTACAGAGTTTTCTAAGTTGACTAATAGTTTATACTTTATAGTAGACTCACCGGCACACCTCTCGATACCCTTAATGACGATGGAAGCGATCCCTTGCTTCGGTTTTCTGCGTATGTTGATGTAAACGTTGTATTTCTGCATCAAATTGGAAGCTGTATCGGCTTCTATGCGGCAAGACTCTTCGGGCACGTCGAATATCACGACCAGGGGTAGACTTCCCTATGTGGAGACAGATAAGAGTTATATTGGTGACTCAAAGTATTAGCAAGCTGAAAGGCAGTGGGCCGGTCATATCTGTCGCAGAACTGATAACCGTTGGGGTATATTAAGTGTTCTAGTGTGGAGACCACGAATCGTAGGACACTCTGTGAATCGATGGACTGACGATATACGTAAGGCAGTTGGAAGCATAAGCGTTGGAGTTGAAGTGTTATATAGTGGGACCACTAATCGTAGGACACCCTGAGACTCGATGGAGTGACGTCATAAGTAAGGCAGCTGGAAGCAAAACCAAATACTTAGAAGCGAAAAGCTGAAAGACCAGGGGCCTTACGGCCAACGGCTAACTCGGTATCAAACTAACGCTAAATCTGCTCAGTTGGAAAATCACGCGACCGCAAACCGTATCTGGTTCATCAAGGTTCACGTTCGCGTGATTTTCCAACTGAGCGGATTAGGTGCCGCAATTAGCTGTTGTCCGTAAGGCCCCTGGGCGAGAAAAAAAGACCGAAAGAAATATTATTTTATTTTGTAGCAACAAATAAAGGAAATGGAGGGAAAGAAAAGGGAAAGGAAGGAAGTGAAGGGGAAGGAGGAAGGGGATTTTTTTGGTAGAAAGACTTACCCCACCTCCAAGTAGGATGCATACTCAGCATGAGAGAGAGAAAGAGAGCCACTTACCACGAGTTGCTGCCTAGCGGTGTAGACATCCTTGATTTGTCCGGTGATGGTGATGCAGCTCTTCCTGATGACCGGGATATTCGGATCTTCGGCATCAGGGAACATGATCTGAGTGTTGGTTCCTTGCATGATTACCTGGACAACAACAACAAACATATTTAGTATATTTTATTTATAATAGGTACACGGGAATTACTCACGTAAGATTAAATCGGTTAATCAATGTCAAAGTTTGTTTTTAAAAGTAATAGTAAAAATAATTAGCATAATGTCAAAAAATAATAATTAATTAGCTTTATGTCATAGTAAACAAATAAATTACCTTATTAATTTAAACTTCATTGCCGTCTATTATGAAATTACAATTTTAATTATAAAGGTAGGTCAAGTAATATAAACCCTATAGAAACAGTTAGGCCTCAGATTGCAGATTATACTCCCTACCATATACATTGTGGATTTTCCTTGGATACGTACCAAACGTTTCTTCTACGTTTCTAGTCCGCACGGCCAAGCCATGGACGCCGGCAAGGATTGGACATATTTTGTCGAGTGTGAATGACCGTTTTCTATATTGAACAACTGATATTTTTTTCGCGAATTCAGGGTTGGTTTACCCTTTCCGGGTAGCCCAGTGGTACAACCCGAGGATCGTATAACGTGTAGTAAGTTATTAGTATAAAGGGTCGGCAACGTATAGTTGTGATGCTTCTAGTGTTACAAATATCCATAGGCGACGGTGACTGCTTACCATCAGGCAACCCGTCTGCTTATTTGCCAATTCTCTATCTTCTCTACATAGTGTAAATTAAAGTTGCTCTCCGCGTCTGTCTGTATATCCGCTAACTCCTCCTAAACCACGCAACGGATTTTGAACCGCTCCGGCTTCGCACGTAATTTACACCCATGCGAAGCCGGGGCGGCGCTAGTAAGGCATAAAAAAAAGTTGTACTCGCCTTCAGTTGTTCCGCTCCACGGCCGACGACCACGCCATGATGCATCGGAGATATTTCCAGCGACATCTGCACTTTAGTCTGACTCTGAAATAAAAACGTCCATTAGTACCTATATAATCCAGCTATGTAGTCTATATTATACTAATATTATAAAGAGGAAAGATTTGATTGTTTGTTTGTTTGCATTGAATAGGCTCCGAAACTACTGAACCGATTTGAAAAATTCTTTCACTGACGGGAAGCTACACTATCCCCGGGTGACATAGGCTATAATCTATACCCGTGCGAAGCTGGGGCGGACCGCTACGCTAGTATGTTATAAAATAACAATACCATACACACACACACACACACACACACACACAGACACTAACTCGCGCGCGCACACTCAAACACACACTCACACAAACTCTCTCTCTCTCTCACACAAACTCTCTCTCCCACACATACTCTCTCTCTATCGCTCAGAGATACACACACACATCACACTTCATCAGCCAGTAAACGACCACTGCTGAACGATGGTCTCCCTCTTAGAGTGTTGTTGCCATAATCCCCACGCTTGGCAGGCGGCTTGGGGATCGCAGTACGTTCACCGTTCCGCGACACAGGTCACGTGGGTGACACAAGGCTACGTCATCGACGCTAAGTTATCACTAGCTTTGTCGTTAAACAGTACAGTGACGGTACAGGGTAGTGATTTCAACCAGTACCTACGTAATTACGTATAGTGGCGTCAATGTGTTTATAGTGACGTATGTAGTCAAGGTGAATTATATTCTATAGTAATATCACAGTAATAGTGAAGTGATTCATTAGGTTTTCGCTATTATTACGCATTGAAATTAAACAATAGACAATTAACTCGATCCATCGGTAATTCAGCTTTTATTTGTTACTAGTGGTCCGCCCCAGCTTCGCACGGGTAGGTATAGATTATAGCCTATGTCACCCGGGGATAGTGTAGCTTCCCGTCAGTGAAAGAATTTTTCAAATCGGTTCAGTAGTTTCGGGGCCTATTCAATGCAAACAAACAATCAAATCTTTCCTCTTTATAATATCGTCGCAGGAAAGGCAAATTTACTGAAGCTCCAAATGACCATTTCGAGAAAAAGCAGTTTTAAGTTTTTTTTTTCGTTTTTAATTCATAACTTTTTTCCCAGCACAAGAATTTCGATGACGTCAAGGTAAACTTTTATTAATTTGTCATTTTCTATGTCCAGAAGTACAAACCATAATAAATGGACTGCTGGTTTGTGATACAGTTTACTTCAATTTACAGTAAAGTAAAATTTCTTAACCGCCATTTGATTCAAATATTTATAGTCAAAATTACTTATAACTCTAAAATATTAGCTGTTAAATTGCCGGAAGCCAAATTTACTTAAAATTTACTCGTAATTTATTGCAGGAAAACAAAATTACTTAGGTGACAGGCACGAATAAAATGCCAAAAAAGTGTCGTTTAAGGACTCTGGTTGATGAAAAAACCCCTTTTTTCCTTTTACTGAAACGCCAAAATAGTGCTCGTATCGCTATGGGACCCAGACTGATCGACGCAGAAAAAAACGCTGATTCCGAATATCTATATAACTCAATATGCCTATTTTGGCGCTTCAGTAATTCTGCCTTTCTTGCGACGATATTAGTATAGATTGCAGTTGTCAGAGCAAATAAATGCTAGGACCGAGTATAACGGATATCATCGCGTCTATTTTCATCATCATTTCAGCCATAGGACGTCCACTGCTGGACATAGGCCTCCCCCATCGATCTCCAAAAGGGCCGGTTGGAAGCGGCCTGCATCCAGCGTTTCCCTGCGGTCTCTTTTAGGTCGTCTGTCGATCTTGTGGATGGACAACCTATACACTGCGCTTACCTGTCCGTGGTCTCCACTTCAGAACCTTTCGGCCCCATCGCGTCTAGTTTACATTAATTTTATTCCTGGGGCCTTACGGACCACTGCTATCGCGGTATCAAACTGACGTTAAATCTGCTCAGTTGGAAAATCACGCGAACGTGAACCTTAACGCGCCCAGATACGGTTTGCGGTCGCGTGATATTCCAACTGAGCGGATTTAACGTTAGTTTGGTGCCGCGATAGCAGTTGTCCGTAAGACCCCAGGAATAAAATTAATGTAAACTAGACGCGAACTTGAACCTTAACGCGCCCAGATACGTTTTGCGGTCGCGTGATTTTCCAACTGAGCGGATTTAACGTTAGTTTGGTGCCGCAATAGCAGTTGTCCGTAAGGCGGCCTACTTTACTACCATCCTCTTCCATACTTGCGGCGGGGTAAAGGATGAGCAGTCAAGAGGTTATATTGTAGGACTCACAGCGATGGGTCCGCACATGTACTGCATTAGCAGCGAGGTAGCCTCCATGGTGGCTCGTACTTCCCATTGCACCCCCTTCACCACCATCAGGTTGGCGTGCAGCTTCGGACGGTTACGCAGCATCACCTGTGCAAGTTATCACTCATTATAATTCACATACCAAGTGCGAGTCGGGCTCGCGCACTGAGGGTTCCGTACCACCACATAGCTTGTTAGCTACTAAAGTACAAAAATACTGCAAAAAGACAACATCCCATCAACGGTCACCCATCCAAGTATCGGCCGCGCCCGACGTTGCTTCAATTCGGTGATCGTACGAGAACCGGTGGTGAACAGAAATTGGACACCGACTTGCACTTGGCCATTATTTATTATTTGTTATTATACTTTAGACTGTACCCAAGTTAACAAACTAAACAAACTAATTGTTGGTTTGCTAAGCCATCGCTATAAGTCGCGAATAAACCTCAAGTCACGAAGCTATAATTATTATCATCACCTTCATAAAAATTCATAGCAAGACCCATACCGGCAGACTCTTACAACGTAGGAAATACTTTTTTTATTGGGACACTCAAGGCGCTAGACCGCCACTGACCGTTTGGCCGAAGATGGTAGACACAGCTGCCCTGGAATGGTAACTAGCTCGCAGATGAGGCTACTGGTCACACCGTTGCTTCGGATTTTCAACTTGGAACTGGTAGCTAGCCAGCCAAGCATTAGAAGATCTCCCACCATGACCATGCCATGGTTATCTAACGATGTTTTCCTTCACTGGCAACTCAAGGTCATTGTTAGGATTTTGGACCCAGACCCTGCAGACTTGAATTGAAAGGCGGACTGAGTTATCATCGCTAAAAATCGCTAAATAAATTAAAACAAGGGAATTTAATTAATTTAATAATACATTTAAATTTATTAATTTAATAGTATTTTTTTTTTTTTTTTATTTAATAATAAATTAAAACAAGGGAAGGGAGGCTTTTGCCCTGCAGTGGGGCGATGCAGGTTAATATAATAAAGTGCCGTACCTCATACCATATACCAGCCCACCACCATTTACAATTCATCACAATAGCCGTTTTTTTTCCTATACTAATTGTATACACACCCCATATTTTTTTTACGCAATGGGGTCTCTTGGTGTTTGCTTTTTCCCCTCCAATGCCTTTCAAAAGTCCGGGCTCGATCCGTGCGTGAGTTATAATAAAGAGAAATAGGGCGTGACCAAGGTAAATAGGGATTCATTTTTATATATACATAACTAGCGACCCGCCCGCCCGGCTTTGCACGGGTGTAATTTACGTGCGAAGCCGGGGCGGGTCGCTAGTTATATATATAAACCTTCCTTGAAAATGTATCTAACTGATGGTGAAAACCGCATCAAAATCCGTTGCTTGGTTTAGGAGGAGTTAGCGGCCATACAGACATACAGACAGACAGACAGACGCGGAAAGCGACTTCAATTTATACTATGTAGAGATAGAGATAGAGATTATATAGATTTAGCCAGAGGTAGTGAAAATGGGGTCAGTGTTAAAATAGATAAAACGCGAACAGTGAATGCTATGCGCGTAATTATTTAATATCACATGAATTGGTGCAGGGCCGAGGATCGAACCCTACCGTCAGATTGTAAAAGGGACATGCTACCGCTCGGCCACCGTCGCTCCAAAGCATATTTACCTGTACTTTATACTGTTCCTGAATCTGCTGCACATAGGGAGAGGTGAGGTCGGGCAGCGGCTGCGCTGCTATCGGCAGCTCGAAGCTGAACACCAGAGGTGTCAGGGCCTGTGGATATGGGTATTGTAAGGTTACATTTATGATTTGCAAGTTGAAGTGACAATGGGCAGGCCACATCGCTCGAAGAACCGATAACCGATGGGGAAGAAAGGTTCTTGAGTGGAGACCACGAACCGGAAGACGCAGCGTAGGTAGGCCTCCCACTAGATCAGTCTTTCCCAAAGTGGGCGATAACGCCCCCTTGTGGGCGCTGCAGGCGCAGCGCAGGGCGGTAAGAGACCCAGAAAAAAAAATGGGGGCGTTGTGTAGAGGCTTGGGGGGTGATTTGTAATTTCATTTAGCTAGGAGGCCTCTTAGACACTGACTGCATGAGCTCTCGACTCTCAACTACAACTTATGAACATCAACTAATATTAGTTAAGAAATTGCTCAAACTCGGATCGATATTTCTCTCTTTTTAGCGCCCCCATTTTTTCAAAATGGGGGCGCTTTTATCTTTATCTATCTTATCTTTATCCAGTGCTACCGCAACAGTGCTGCCGCAGCACTACTGGTCCCCATACATTCTCTATAGGTTTATATAAGAAGATATTCCGAGCTATGCAGCAATGCAGCCGCAGCCTTGAAATGTATTCTCATCTATACTAATATTATAATGAGGAAAGATTTGATTGTTTGTTTGTTTGTTTGTTTGCATTGAATAGGCTCCGAAACTACTGAACCGATTTGAAAAATTCTTTCACTGTTGGGATGCTGTACTATCCCCGGTTGACATAGGCTATATATCCCGGCTTCGCCCGTGCGAAGCAGGGGCGGCCTACTAGTATTATTATAAACCTATAGACTATAGATAATGTATGGAGACCACTAGTGCTACGGCAGCACTGTTGCGGCAGCACTGCTGCGCGCGGCGTCATCTTGTTCTGTATCCACTCACCCTGACTCTAGCCCTGGCGCGCTCCACCCGCTCCATGTCACCTGCGATGGACACCTGGTTGCTCTTCTCCACGGCGCTGGTTCGGTTCGAGTCCGGGAAGTGGATGTGGCAGCCTGTCTCCTCCATCACGCGCTTTATAGTCAGTCCTCCCTAAGAATATAAAAAGGAGGTAGATATATCCTCATATATGTATTTTTAGGACAAACATTTATGTGATGAACATTTGTGTTTGTTCTATATCAGGGGCCTTACGGACAACAGCTAATTGCGGCACCTAATCCGCTCAGTTGGAAAATCACGCAACCGCAAACCGTATCTGGGCGCGATAAGGTTCACGTTCGCGTGATTTTCCAACTGAGCGGATTAGGTGCCGCAATTAGCTGTTGTCCGTAAGGCCCCTGGTTGTTTATGTATATCAGTCTCTGGCAGCCATATCACAAGCTTTGCTTAGTTTGGGGTCAGATGACCGTGTGTGCAAACTGTCCCGAATATTTATTATTTTTATTCGTTTATTCCATTCTGTCCGACTAGTAGTTCGATGATCGAACTGTTTGGACAAATATATTCCAATATGTCCGACTGGCCAGTCGGACAATTTGGACACGCAAATTTTGTTCCAAAAAGTACTACTAAGAATGTTACGATACAATCAATCTGAAAAGTAATTAGGTACTTTTGTAGGATTATTATCTGCTAGTGTGTGGAATGCGCTGCCTGAATAGTGTCCCCCGATAGTTACAATCTGGGTGTCTTCAAATCACGAGTGAATCGGTTTCTTCTAGGCAAGCGTGCTCCATCGTAGACCACACCATCGGGCGAGGTGGTCAAAGCGCAATACTCACTGACTGACTGACTTGGTGTGCAACGAGTAAAATTATTATAAATTTTTAAAAATCGACTTCAAAACTAAATTTATAAAATACTTAATTTTCTTGAATGAAAAAGGTAATATTGTAAGACAAGTAATTAAGTTTTCCAGTTATTTTGATTTAAAAACTAAACTACTAAACCGATTTAGATGAAATTTCTATGGAACTAATCTAAAACTAAATTCTTTCAATAAAAAAAAAAAAAAATATTGGTTCATAAATTACGGATTTCTGAGGTAAAAACAATATTCCTTTTTTGAAGTCGGTTAGAAGTTAATAGGTACCGTTAGGAACAATTTTACTAGCTAAGTAGAATTTGGCAAAAATAAAGCCCTTATACTTACCCCCCCCCCCCCCCCCACTAATAACCGGTAGTTAAGTGTAGTAATATGTAACCTTATGTCAGGCATTATGTACTTACTGCGAGAGGTTTTAGGTAAATTAAAAATAACCCTGTATAACTCTAAATAATCAGGATTGGCTTTCCTGTACGTATACATACACAAAAACTAGGTTTCTAAAACTAAGTACCTAAGGTCATAACTCAATAGGTACCTAACTATTTATAGCAAAAAGAAACGAGTTTTTTTGTCGTTTATAAAAGTAGTTACTAACCTTTCCAATAATGTGCGAATGGTCCGTGTAACTGACGTCGATCTTCATTGTTACGCGGTTATTCTGCAAAATTAAATAATAATTTATTGTATTTGTTTGGTGCTACAAGGGTGCTACCAGGGTGCTACCCTACCAAGAAGAAATCTTAGGTCTATTATGTCTTCTGTGTCTTAGGGTGCTGCTTTTTAAACAATTTTTTAGCACTTTAAGCAATAAGATCACTGATTTAAATTATAAGTAAGTATGGATTCAGTGGCAGCAGAAAGATACAATAATTATTATTCTCATTTGTTTTTATAGATTTTAAATGAGGTAAAGATATTATTTTCTTTTTCTTGCTGGCCAGTTTGATTTCATTTAGGTACTTATTTTGAAAGTAAGCTACATTTTAGCTAGTGTAGCAAGCAAAGAGGATTTATATACTACGTAAGAGTAGAAAGTTTGTAGGTACACTAGCACTATGTGGCCTAAAACAATATAATACAGGAGCCTACGTTCGTGGTGTGTACTCTGTAAATGTTTACTTACCCGAGTGTCCAGCAAGTGCATAATTTTTTCACGCGCCAATTTCACATCATCAGGTCGACCTGCGACTCTTACATGAGGATCTAGAACGAGATACACATTTCACAAGAACTTATTATTTTCACCAACAATATTCACCAAAATTCAAACGTCGAATTCCAAGCTCACCTAAAAACTCCAAAAATTCATGATAATTATTGATACGTAATTGTCTGATAACTTCGTACACATAATCATCGTCAATGTATATGAAAACCATTATTCGTCAATTCAAAATATGTGAAGTAGCTAATTGATTATGTTTTTTCACTTCAAACTAATAACGGACGCGCGTATAAAAAACTCAAATTTTGTAAAGTGCGCCAGACTGGCGCCGTCGCGCCAGTCTTCTTGGCGCCAATCAAGCAAAATTTTGTCCCGTTCCATTTCATTTAAAACTTTTGTAATCGTCGCGTTCAAAAAATTATAATTTAGAGCGGATATTTTATGGGTACCTATGTCGTGGTGTAATAATATTTGGCTATAGTATAATACGATTTTGCTAACCTTTTTTTGATCGGGCTCCAATTTTCAATCGGGCTGGCCAGTTTATGAGTGTGTTCGTATCAGTCATTACCTGAAAAAGTTATAAATAATTGCCACTGTCTTAAAAAATCCAAATCTACCTACTTAATTACAACAAACAATTTGGCAATACGAATTGTAGGTTTCTTACCCGATGAAAAAACACTTGTGCTGTTTGCGATTCTTCCAGGTTTTCTGGGGGAAAAAAACGGACTTTTATATTTTGTTATGGTTTTATACTGAATTGTATTTACATGAAAAGCCGACCCTAGGGAGTCTGGGGCCTGGGTCTTAATGGCTCTTAAGAAAATCTGGGCGGGAAAATTACAACTAACGTCTTTTTAATTAAAATAAACCAGGATTTTTAAAATAAGTGGAATCGCAAGTATTTACCTGCAAGCATTGCTTCCAGACGACGCCTGTCAACGCGAAATCTTTCCTGGTACACATCTTCAGCGCTATTTAACCCGAGTATCACAGCTAATTTCTGTAGGTCTTCTGCTGACGTCACTGAATTACTTGTTCCACTTTCAGACGCCTGGAACAATTGATTTATTTTAGCTAGGAGGTAAACTGTAAGTACCGACACCGCAATTGATTCTATTTTATTTGGACTTAAAACAAATACATAAATATGAATAACACTTGTAAGGTGGCAATGTGTGGCATCAAAATGGCGGCGGCTTTATAGATATCTAAAAGAGGACCATTAATCTAAAATGAAAACCACTGCAAATAATAAATTATTCAAGATATCCATAATATGATAGGTACTCAATTACTCACCTCACTCAGTGTATCCTTTTCCGAATTGCCTTTAAATTCGGTCAAATGTGTTTTCACTTGTAAAAAGTTACTTGTGGCCATCTCGGGTTTGAAATATACTTAAGTTTTGGGTAAATATTTGAGAGTCAGTATAATTATATTATTAAATCTATTAATAATTCAATTCTTCGTCCGTTTATATGTACATATTTAATTTACAACCACGTTAATTATTAATGTTATGTGTACAAATGATGTACCAGAAAGTTTTACGTTGACTGGCCAAGCCCAAGTGAAAGAACGACGACAGAAAACAGCCATATTAAAAGTAGCAAAAATGAGGGTAATAAAATAAAATTAAATACCACCCAGTAATCTCGAAAATATTTCAACGACCAATCAAGCTCATCAATTGCATTCAAACGTTTCAGTTAGCAAAAGTAAAAAAAAAAGTTTTTTTATTTACCTACAAATTAATTTTGCATATCTTATATCTATTTTTTGTCATTATATTTATAAATAATTATTATGTAGGATTATATTTTTATCATTTACCAATAGCAAAGTGTAGACAAATGAACAAGACTATACAATTTCGAGAAACGGAACGTTTCGTCACGGGCGACGTGATGTCATCGGTCAACCAATCCAATCCATCATCGCATCCATCTATTTATTTTTTTGTGCGTTCGCCTTTGCCATCGCTTCGCTCGCGGCCGCTCGCGTGCGTAAAGTTGGAGACGCACCAGTCGGGTTTTTGCGCTTGCCGGAGTTGGGTGTGCGTCTACTTCGACTCCACATTTCGTGTAATAGTTAATTTAAAATTCACATTTAATTAATTAAATCGCGTTGACTACTTTTAAGTAAATTTAGGTTTTGAGTGTTAGGTTGTATAAGTGTGTAATTGTTTGTTAAGTGTATATTGGTCTTTCAAAGTATTTATTTTAGTGTGTATCTAGTTACGACGACTACGGTAAGTTTTAAAGTAATCAATAATTGTTGTAACTAAATAGTTGTTACTTTCTGAGCTTATGACGTTATAGCAGTCAGATACCCAGATAGTTAACTGACAGACAAAATTTCCTGGAAATTTTAGAATCTTGTTTTGTTTGAATGTCTTGAACAGCTGTTACTTTTCTGTTGCCATTTATGTTACGAACCAAGAGCTGCGCGCCGGAACTGCCCGTCTGTCGACCGATTGTTGCTCGATTTATAGTGAAAATACTCAAATTATGATATATAATGATGACTATGGGTGTAGAGTATAAAATATATAAATAAAACATTACTAATATTATAAAAGCGAAAGTAACTCGTGTCTCTGTCCGGATGTTTGTTCGGCACGACCAAACGGCATTCAACAAAGCTGATTTTAATGAATTTCGGCAGGATGATAATGTACATCATAAGGACATAAAAATCCTCCAGAAAATGCGGCAAACTGGAAAATCGCGGGTAAAACCGCGGGATCCAGCTCGTATAAAATAACTTTTTGTATTTATGCCTTACAAAACCCCGAAAAAAAACTCAACAACAAAGAGGATCTAGGTACACTACACCTTAGACCTAACCTGCTAAGGTCTAAACACTAGGTATACTCTTGTGGCCTGACCAAAGACCTAGGTAGGTACTTCTAAGGTAACTTGTTCTGGATGCTATGCAATAGGTATTTTTCAAGAAATAATTCCTACTTAATCGTTTCCAGTGTCTAACCTAGCCAAAATACCTACAACCTGTAAACCTAATTAGGTACCTATCTATTTCATTATAAAAAATTGGTAGGTAGGTAGTCGAGTTGAATCCCTGCAAGTTGAAGTTAAACGAAAGAAAATAATAACAAATCGATCAACGATGAACAAACTTCCCATTGATAGAAACAAGATAGAAACGGCAGGGAATTTTTGGGGTTGCTCGACTTCAACTTTAATTTCTCCCCGTTTTGCGTGTTATTTCATTATTAGATAATGAAGAATGAACGCTTAGCCGGTTTTATTACGCCTAGGTATATCTTTGAACCGTAATAGATACCCTAGCCAGTAGGCAGGTACTTATTTTTTAGGGTTCCGTAAATAAAGGGTAATAAATTATCTTTTAAAAAACCAACTTCAAAAAACCACAAAACAAAATATGCCACCACAAAGAACAAAATAATATTTTTACACGGATTTTAAGTCGGGCGTATCTAGTTGAAGTCAAGTAGGTACCTAACCTAGAAATATGTTCACCAGTAACTGGTGACATGTAACAATTTAGCATTTGCATTAGATTAGCATCAACCTATTGTTTCATGCGACATTGATGTACGTTGCTTAGACGTGGCTGTGGTTCCAAAATCTTCATGATGTCGTACCTACCTATTCAATGAAAAAAATATTTTAAAATGTACACATTTTATTACACAATTCAGACACTAGGTTTCCGCTAACAGATATATTCAGGGGTGCTAACAATGTACAATGCTATAATTTAAATGTTCAATGATTAGCATTTAGTAAAATAACGTTTGTTATTTAACAGAAAATAGGTAATGGTGTCGATTCTGGCGTACAACACGCGTTCTGGCGTGTCTGGTCACTAAACTAAACCAATCTAACAGGACTAAAATTATCTGCCTCTTTTCATTTTAATATGTGAGAGAAGGATGGCAATAATTTTAGAGCTGTCAAAAGTTTAGTTTAGTTTAGAGAACACCAAAATCGATGCCATTGTAAAACTAGCTGACAGACAGACGTCCTGTTAAATTTTCAATTATTTGAGTTATTTATGGTCTTACTCTATGGGATTTATGTTCATCCAAAAATCCCCTAGAAAAACAGATGTTCAGTTTATCCCGAAAAAAAATTACAGGATGTTTTTTTTTCCAAAAAATCCTTTAGTTACAAAACCAAATACCAATGTAGTAGCCTAGTAGGTAAAGGTATCGACTATTACGAATATTTGAAAATAAAAAAAAATGCCAAATCTGTCCAGCTGTTCTCAAGTGATGGTGATCTTACCAACGAACAGATTTTCATTTTTATTTAATACTAGCTGCGCCCCGCGGTTTCACGCGCAAGATTTCTGACTAAATAGTGAAGTGACCTTTATTAGCATCTAATTGATAAAATACTGCGCAGAACTTGCAGTAAAGAAAACAGGTATGTTTTATTGCGTGCATGCATAATTTAAAAAGATTAACACGTTATAGGAAAAGAACATGACAGATAATCATGCGCCCTGACACGAATCACTTCAATGTCACGCCTCTAGCAATGTCGAAGCACGGGAAGCAAACGACTCACGGAAGAAGTTCCGCAAGGAAGTTGTTTCTATGACTTATTGTTATTTTTTCTGCCAGCACCGATTATCTGAAATCTGAGAAACGCAACGCAAAGTAGACCAATATAGTATTCGTTAAGTTTGAAATACATGTCTGTTCTGAAAATTTACAAGATACCTAGCATGTGGTTTCATCTGTATATAGCCTTACTAATCTGGTTACGGACCCGGGTATGTCCTAAAACTGCGACCAGAACCACCGGAGGATGGGCAGCAGCGTCCTGTTAGTACACGGTGAACGTACTGCGATCTCCAAACCGCCTGCCAAGCGTGGGGATTATGGCAACTCCCCTCTGTAAGAGGGAGGCCTTGTTCAGCAGTGGACATTTAATGGCTGATGATGTGTGAATCTGGTTACAGGTATCTTTTATTATAATTGTTATTATATTGTACCTACGAAGCCAATATTTATACGAGATTCGAAAAAAACTCATATTTGACACAATATTTTTGGCCCCGAAAGAGCTAGGTATAAAACGGGTTGTAGTTTATTTTTCAGGATGAAACTAACCTTACTTTATATTAAATATGTATATACTATAGTTATACTATTATTGTTTGTTACCTTTTCACGTCTGAAAATTGCTAAAACTGATTTTGATGAAAGACTAATAGCGTCATGCACAAAGTACCTTTTATCCCGGAAAATATGGTAAAACTGGAAAATCACTGTTTAACCGCAGGCCGCAGCTAGTTCTACTTTTTGTCCGACTACGCAAAAAGGAGGGTTGTGATATAAACAGCATACAAAATCACCTACAAGATAAACTTCTCACAGCTAAATAATGTTCTAAACAAATATTCATAATAACATGAGCAAAACCATTTAGCAGCGCCTAAAATGAACGTGAGTTGCTATTTATCTTAAATATTATCTACGTTTCCAGTACACAACTAAATCATTTGAATATATTTTGCGATGTCCAAATTATTACAATACGTTATTGTATTTTTGCACATCAAGTCGTTTTCAAACGTAAACATTACTATAAAATATGGATATTTATTCCAAATTAAGATATTTACTGTTAGCTATGAATGATTTAGCAATTATTACGTGACCGTTTATGGTGTTACGTTTAAAAAAAAACAGGTTTTACCGAACTATACAATGATGTAGGTACATACCGGTAGTAGTGACGTGATATTTAACCTTGGATCAGTGGGCTACAGAAATAGATAGCGCGAATCTGCGAATCAGTCCACATCTATTTCGTGAATTGCGCAGAGCCGCCATACAATATTTTGTAAGTTTTTCACTTATATTTGGCTAATTGCCGGAGGTTAATGCTCTGTCGCAATATTACGTGCTAATGATAATTAATTTGTAGTAAAATTATTCCATAGTTATTATTTTCATTAAAAACGATTAATATGTATTTAAATTGGTAAAAAATTCTTTCTTTTATTATTATTAATCAATGCTGATATGATTGCGCCCAAAACTAAAAAATACAATATCTTTATTACACACCGAAAATACAAATGAAACTTAACTAAAATTAAATAAAAAACAAATATTATTATTATACGACAGTATAATGGGCGGCCTAATCGCCTAAAGCAATAAAAAAAAATATTACATTAAATACAAAAATGTACACATTGTTTAAACCGACCAAGGCCAAATGGGGTAGTTAAAACCCCATACTAAAAAAATATACATTGTTTTGTTTACAACCCTCTTCAATAGCTACATTCCAACAAACTCATATCCATAAAACGCGCCTGTTTACAACTTTTACAACCAGCCAATTATTCAGCTCAATAAATAATTAGTGTTCAAATAAGTTTTTTTTTTCTTAAACTACTGAGCCGTAAGAGGCGTCGACGTGATCCGTTACGGCCTGGCGCCGGGTGATCGCTGTGTACCGTCTGGACAGTTAACGGTTGATTTTATTAAGCTGGCAACAATGTGACATGACGAGATGGTTTTTGGCGCGAACGTGGAAAAAAAACATGTCGTATCGTTGCATTATTTTCCTAAAATTGTGTAGAGTGTTAATGTGTGATAATGGTTGATTATCATTTATTAAGTGCTCGTGAACGTGATCGAGTGTGAACAGTGATATAGCGAGGTGAAACATGTCTCTTCGTGTTGTTTCTAAAACTCCATATAAGTTTCTTGTAAAGCCTCCACCACTTTACTGGGGCATGAGTTTGACTTGACCGTGACTTACTTTGCTTGACTCTGACTTGTTTGACGCTATTTAGGACTATGTAAACTTGATTAACGAAGGACTCTGCATCCATTGTCATGAAAAAAAAAACTAACAACAACATGACGAGATGAAAAAAGTTTAAATATTTTCCATGATTATTATTTGTTTTGAACCTGAAACTGTGTACGATAAATCCAGAAACTAATCGCCACTTATACTCACAAAAAATGTATATGGAAAATGTATACCTCTTAATATATTGGTAAATTAAGATAACATAATTATAAGAATAAATATTTTAAATTCAGTAAATGAAATGTCATATATGTAATTATAATGTCCTAGATTTTTTGATTAATGTATTTAAATTTTGATGTAACGGACGGGTATAGAATATTTATGGGCAGATGGCATACTTACTTCTAGAGCATGTGACAATTTTAGAAAACGTTAGCGTGTACATGACATGTTGGGGAGCGTTAAAATTAAACCATGTAAATGTAACACCAAATAAGTAGATCAGCATTGACATTTCTCGGCCTGATTGTTTCTAACCGATATTTTTAAACAGCGCTAATGCTCATTGCAATGTTAGCGCACGCTTCAATAAACCCGTATGAATAAAATAACCTGTATGCTAATAACATGCAAATAACAGTCGGCCTTACTTTAACGCCCGCATTAATTTCATCGCAAATACGAATACGCTAATAGAACTTTCTCGCGTGCAGTCAATTTCATTCAAGTGTGAAATTGAAATAAAAACGCACTTTATCAAAGATGGTTACTGATCCGGCGCGTGTTTTTTGCGGGCTAGCAAAAAATGCGTCAATCTATTAGCATGATTCTGGCCATTAGCATAAGAGCTTTGAAGCTGTCACTTTTTAAATGAATAAACCAAACATTGCTATGATAGATAGGTTGTGTCGCTTTTATAGAGGTTACCACTAAGATATTTACACCTCACTTGGTTACCATGACTTTTTTGGCAATACACGCCTGGCGGGCGTTGATAAACTAGGATGAAAATAATAGATTTATGAGTATTAAGGCTGATTGTAATGTCGTATAAAAACATGTATGTTGAATGTTCCTTCAAACAAAGTACGTACATACTACGTATAAATATTTAAAAACCCTTATAATTTTTTTTATGTAATAGGTACTTAATCACTAACCGTAAAGCTAATTATCTTTTGTTTCTTCTTTTCAGAACTATTAGGCATTCCAAAAACGAGTACAATGGCCAAAACAGAGAAATCGTTCCCGAGAAATTTTACAGGTAAGACCTTTTTGCTATCATAAACTACAAATTATTTAGTTCTTGTAAAATACATTGTGAATTTGTGACAAACTCGATGAAAGTTGGAGATATGCTTAGAAACAACTTATCTAGCTTACCTTAGCAGGTACTTTGCCTAAGCCTAAGGACTTGGTTGTCCTTTACAGGGGAACCGTTTAACACACAAAATACCTACATTACAAATAATTTTGTTTTTGTCTACAATGCAACGATAGTCTGCATTTCTACAAAATAAAATTTCCAAATTTAAATACCTAGTCCTCCGCCCCTTGTCAAATTTACCTACATATTATGGTGAAATAACCATTCGAGAATTGCTCCATTGTTTCTTATTTAATATTAAATTGTATACTCCTGTACCCCAGAATCCACGCAACCTCCTTCAAAAGCGTCCTGGTAGAGATATTGGCAACACTGGCGACCGCCGCCATGAAGTAGTAGACGCTTGGCTCGGGGCCACGGCAAAAATAAACTGCAAATTCAATCAACGTCTGCGATAGCATTTCCGCTTTTCTAGTACAACTGCATTTTTTTGGCAATTGATATTTTATCTAAAGTATTTTCCTATTTCTCGAATCTTTAGCTCACTTTTGAACGTCGTGGTTTTCGACATCTGCGGTAGATGCGAATTTTCGTCTCTCAGTCACTAAAATGTCTAAATCTATTACCACAGTCATGTGCCATGTTCGGATGATAATGTGTGCCGAACGGTTTGGCTGGCGCATGCTAATGTCGGTTTGTTAATTGCATTGCCTATGCAGGCAGAATTAGCTAAAACAGTATCCAAACTTACGTAGGCTTTTACATCATAAGTTTGGATCAGCGGATCTGCAGCACGTTCCCGATCACCATTCACAACGTCACCGTCCCGTGATTGGGCGTTTGCTAATTGCCACAAATTAATCGCTATGCGATCGTGCTGGATTCCTTATTAGAAATCTAGCTGAGCGTGAGAATAGTTTTTTATTTTCATAGTTTTGTATATTTTTAGCCAGCATTTGGAACTGGCTAAATGTGTTTTTTAATTGTAGTGCAAATTTGTAGGAAGTTAAATTACTGCTTTAAAAGAAGCCCGACCAACACGTTAAGTGACTAACGGTAACGTAATGCACCTTGGGACAGGCATGGTTATTTAACGGCCTATAATATTCATGGATTATGAAAGCCCGTCTAATAATGTTTTAACTCTACCATACTGTAAAACAATTACTTAGAAATAGCTTTGAGTTACGTAGGTACAATGTAAAATGTAAGTAATTAGCAGACGTGGAACTCTGCAACAAATTAGTTGTTTAGGGAAAAACCAGCATAAAACAAATGATGGATGTACATCAAAAGATTAAAGATAATAAAAATAAGTAAGAAATACTTAGAAGTCATGGTTTATTATAGGTCACGGCAAGGCACGACTTGACCCGTTACAAATTTGTCATTGCCTTTTCACACAAAAAAGAAACCGGGCGTTGTTTAGCGGTTTTATTCAGGATTACTTATATTATAGATACTCTTTTGATACGGCTTAAAATATATTTTTTTGTAATGTTCGCGAAGATCTTACTAAAACTCGCATGTTATTTTGCATACTTTTTAAGTAAGGTATGCTGCAACGTTGGAATACCTAATAACTAACATCCGCTAAGGTATTGACGAGATAACCCCGAAACCTACGAAAAAGTCATCGAAAATTACATCAAACTAATCAACTGCTGCAGAATGTCCAGATGCGGCTATTTAATTTTAACTGACATCCTTTATCATAAATAATGAAAAATACTAAATAATATTAACAAAAAATTACTAAGATAATAACAACAATTTGTGTGCATATGTGTTTTTTATGAATGTTAGTAAACTAAATTTTCATCAACCTTTAACAAAGTTATGACATTCTGCCTCTCTGATATTAATATCTACACATACAAACCTTCTTGATTTATAATTGCGCCTTAATGATGTTTCTTGCATTTCAGAACTAAATGCAAATCTAAGATGAAATAAATATTTTTTACCCATATAATTTCAAGGTTGCTAATTAACGCAACTCGTGGGATCTAGTCATTACCAAATCAAAACATCGTTGAACACGTGTGGCGTTCCGCCAACACAACGTGAATGCAATTTGGCTAAAACTATAACAAACTGGCTGCAGTACATTATGTTATTGTCGGTATCACCGGATGTAATATCTGAAAGTTTCTTTTAATATAAATCTTTGACGCCTGAAAACTGAAAGCTCGCGTAAACCTCTCTTCTAAGTACTTACCTAACTAATTTTCTTACACTAATAACACTACAAATAAGCACTCGTGTAAACTGACTTAACTCATATGACGAACATGCTATATTGGTAGCTGTATTGGTTAATAAAGAATCTGAATTTAATATTACCCTAAAGTTTGGGGAAATTCTTTGATTCTAGCAACATTAACTGTGCATACCAAGGAATAGGGAAGGGAAGTGGTGGAACGGTTTTATGAATATGTTGCATTGGAACCGCTGTCGCCAAACGCATACTTTAGACTTTAATCCTATTTTGCTCAGAAATAAATTTTTGATGTCATTGCCTTAGTTAGATTAACTACAAAGTGTGTAGTTCTTCTAAGTGTCATTGCGTTTTTATTTCTGAGTCGATACCTATAAGCCTATAAGTTATCCGCCATTTATTTTAAAATATAGACTTCATTTTCTTATTATGTACGAAGTATTTGTGATGTTTTTCATTCCAAATTCTAACACATATACCTACCTAGGTAAACTGAAGAACGAGTTTCGCGATTAGTCGCAATATGACGTCGTCGAACACGTGCACTCATGAAGTTCTTTAATCCTTAGAGTTAAAGATGACATTTGCGTAACACGACTTCACGCCAGGCGTGTACTGTACGGAAGATTATTAATTTACATTCAACTTCCATTCCCCTTCCCTATTCTGTGGTGCATACTCTATTTTATCTATTTTATGACGCTTTTGTTTTCTATTATTTACTGAATAGAGGCCAGAACTTCGGAATTAATTTTGCGTGCGACTAGCAGCAAGTTCTATTATATTAGTAAACAAAACCTATTGAAGTACATCTTAGCTGCAAGCTGCATTTTCTTGTTTTGTTGGTAGTCTTCGACTAAGTATCTGTTTGTAAAGCGAAGCTAGGTGCTGTAAAAAAGGTCGAATGGAAACCATAAGGTATGATCATCTGATCATATGCTAGGGTTTTGAACGTAAATGTAAGGTTGTTAGCTGGAAAAATGTTGTCGTACAGTTTGGTTTGTTCAAAATAACAGCCTTAGTGAAAAATTCGAAGAAATGATTACAATCGGCTGATAAAGTTTCGAGATGAAACCGTCAAAATTTTGTGGTCGGATTAGGAAGGGATGCCCGGTCCCTTTCCCGCAAAGCATTTTTTTAATCCCAATTGAAACATTTTTCTTTTTTCGCATTGTGAGAAACGAAATAAAGACGCTCTGCCCGCAGCACCAAAACTCATCTATCTAATCTGTGGCAACGCGCAGCAACGCCCCACGCGGCCGAACGTAGACATAGGCATCCTATTCAGCTTTTTACTAGTGCCAACAGACGAGACGTATTTGAATCGTACTTGGTTGACAAACCGCCGTCCATATCTATTTATTTATTTTATTTATTTCGTTTATTTGCCAGTGTACACAAATTACATGAGGTCCTTAAAATAACAAGTTGGTACAAAGACCCTGTTAGGGCGCTGCAATTTTACTTAATAACAATTTGACACATAATATTATCTTAAATTATAATAATAACTGCAAACAAAAGCTTTCTATTAATAAAAATAAAACTATGAGCTTAATATTTAATTTCTATTGCTAAATTACTATTTTTCTACCACTTATCGTCCATATAATCTTGTATACTGTAGTAGGCCTTTTCAATGAGTTTTGACTTGACTGTATTTTTAAATGAGCAATCTTTAGAAATGTTTTTTATGGTGTCTGGTAATTTATTATAGATTTTAACACATCGGTATTCAGGACTACTTTTATATATTTCTAAATTTGGTAGAGCTAATTTGGTTTCACGGCGCTTGTTTTTATCGAAACTAAATAAGTTTAAGTTTTTCCTAACAAATATGACCACTTCGAGTATATAAAGAGAGGGTAGGGTAAGAACTTTTTCTGTGATAAAATGGGGTTTACAGCTTTTCCTTTGTTTAATATTTACAATAATTCTAAGGCATTTCTTTTGTGCAATGAATAAATCTTTCGCTTCCGAGCTATGGCCCCACATAATAATACGTCTGTTAGTACTATTGGTACTATACAATCTACAGCAGCAGACAGAGCTGATCCCGGCGTGGGTGGACCTAGTAGGAATAAGTAAGAAAAAAAATTGGAACTACACACTAGATGAGTAGATCAGTCATCGACAGGTCACTCCGCGTTTTCGTCTTCGTCGACCATTTTACGAGCGTCAGTATGCCGTAGGCGGTCGCCGCGGTATTTCAGAAAATGTCAACGGTTTCGCGATTGACCGTGGCACACTTCGTATTCGACAAAGTCATAAGTAGAGGTGGACAAATGGAAGAACTAACAAAATTTGACAGTTCTTTTTAGAAAGCTCGACGGTAGCTCTCCCACTCAATTCTACAGATAAGTTGGTCACACCTTATGTTTTTGAGAATTTCAAAGTCTAGCGTATTTAACAAGGTTGGTAGACATCCAACTTTACTGGTTCCCCTATAGATCTCAGAGAAAATAAATATTGTTATTTGCTCTGAGCTATAGATAATATACATAGTTGTTTATGAATGACTTTCTTTGTGGTCACTGAATTCACGTGTGGTCGGACCAATTGGTCGTCTATGTTCAGGGGCCCGATTCTACTAAACCAACGGTTTTTAAATTGTTAGTGAATTGCATCAAAGTTACACTTAAAGTATAAAAAAGTGTCCTATGTGACAATTTGTGTGATTAAACCAATTGTTTTTAAATTGGTAATGAATCGCCTCAAATTGTCACTAAAAGTGTAAAGCAGGGGTTCCCAAACTTATTTTGTCTACTGCCCACTTTGAGAATAAATTATTTTTTAGCGCCCCCATTTTTTCACCTACTTAAAAACCACTTAAAATAATCAATTACTGTGAGCTATATTAGTGGTGATGTTCACAAGTTGTAGTTGAGAGTCGAGAGCTCATGCAGTCGGTGTCTAAGAGGCCTCCTAGCTAAATGAAATTACAAATCACCCCCCAAGCCTCTACACAACGCCATTTTTGAGGCAATTTATTAAACAACTACAATTTAATAAACAATTGGTTTGGTAGAATCGGGGTCCAGACCACTTGTGTGAACAATATAGGGTACCTAGGTATTAAAGAAATAACTTGATTGTAGTCCAACAGCTGTTGTCTGTTTTGGTTACGAATCGTTCCTCTTATTCCAGTTTATTATTAGGGGTTTCAATAATAATTACACGGCAGTCCCATCGTATGTACTGAAACTATGAAAATAAAACGAGCATACAGTATATTTAAAACTATGATTTCAGCTCTGTAGCTCGTCGGAGCTGGATTGTGTCAGAAAATAACACACAATCCATACTTGGAACCATCTATTTATACCAGATATATCTTACCCTTTTACATGGGCATTCGGGCAAGAAATTTTACTGATATAGGCTTGCTCTTGGCCACCTCGCCTGATTTGCGGTCTACGATTTAGAAGCTTGCCTAGAAGAAATGTATTCACTCGCGTATTGAATACTAGATTGTAACTATCAGGAACATTCAGGCAACGCATTCCACAGTAGCGGTTCACACAATAAAAGTGGTATCAAAGTGCTTCAGGTTTTTAGAAGATCAACCATTTTTTTTAATAGTGTCGCTTTTCCTGTTGTGCTCGTTTTTTAAATCAAAACAGCGGTAAACAAGCTTGCTATCTTCCTGATGGTAAGCAGAAACCGCCGCCTAAATATAGATACCTGCAACACTAGCGGTGGTCGTGATTAAATTAGTCGTACTCTCCCAAACTATTTGTCTGAACTGAAGGCGGTAAGGTTTATTATGATTGTGTAGGCACTGTAAGCCTTTGAATGTATATTACGGAATGTATACTCAAAGGTGTAGGCGTCGGGCACGATTGCAAACGTAAGAATTAGGTAGGCAGACTAGGCAGTTGCAAATCGGTGAAAGCGCAAATCGCAGACCATTGTCAGTTGTCACAATACAATACCTACCATAGCGTGTCATAGCACAGCCTAAATAGAGTTTGAGCCAAATTTAATGACCGTACAGAAATTTTTATTCAGACACTTTTATTGTGTGAACTGCTAGTCTGTGGAATGCGATGCCTGAATTGTTCCTCGATACTTAACAACATAATTAATTATGTCTTCAAATCGCGAGTGAATCGGTTTCTTCTAAGCAAGCGTGCTCCATTGTAGACTGCATCATCGCTTAACATCAGGCGAATCAAACGCAAGCCTATTATTAAAAAAACACATTTATGTGATGAACATTTGTGTTTGTTCTATATCTGGTTGTTAATATCTATTTAAGTATGTATTTAAAACTATATAATTATGTATGTATATCAGTCTCTGGCAGCCATATCACAAGCTTTGCTTAGTTTGGGGTAAGATGACCGTATGTGCTAAAATGTCCCGAATATTTATTATTATTATTTATTGTCTGAAATACTTTAAACCCTCCGTATTATTTTTATCTACTTTGTAGTACATATGTAGATATAGCTCAGCGTAGTAGAAAGCTGCAGTGGCAGTGGGTTGGTCATATCTGTCGCAGAACCGATAACCGTTGGAGTGTTCTAGGCGGAGATAAAGTATAGGCAAATGTAGCGTGTGACGCCCTGAGACTCGATGGAGTGACGATTTCCGTAAGACAGCAGTGGCTAGAAGCGAAAAGCAGAAGATCGGGCTGAGTGGTGTACCTTGGGAGAGGGCTATGTTCAGCAGTGAACTAATATCTATAGGCTGGTTATGATGTTATCGTTTTGATGTAGGTAGTACAAGAGCTAATGTTTCGTGCGTACGTATTTTTTTATGTTTGAAGGTATAAAATAATTTAATGATGAATAAAAATACTTATGTATATTATAAAAGAATTTGTAAAATATAGGCTGTAACTACGAATAAATAAAACATTGCGAATGTTCAATTACATTATCATTTTGATTCAAACAAATTTTCATATAAAAAATCAATTCTAGTCCAATTTTTTTTTTCAGTTTTTGTTTTTATGATATTTGTAGAGTAAGTATTTATTTTTCAATTTGTAACAGGTATTAATGCTTGTGTTTATTTACTTTTTGAAACTACCAGTTTTATTTCGTAAAAAGCCCTGAGTGTAAGCAGCCTGAATTTCACGAAGCTTTCTAAGATTGTGTTCAGAGTGACCATAAAGTTTGGCACGTGCTACATTTATACTTACCGTATGGGTTCGATATGATAATAGGAAGAAAGTGCACTACTTGACAAGTAGGCGTAGATAGATTTAGTACTGTATTTCAGGTTTCACTTCACCAAATTTGAAACCATAAACATTTGATGTATAATTGTATAATTGTGTCATTTTAATTTTAAATTGTGATTTTTATCCTGTAAATGACGTCGTCAAGTGTATATCAGTGTGGAGGTTAAAAGGGGAGGCCTATGTTCAGCAGTGGACGTCTTCTGGCTGACGATGATGAAAGTCGAATCTACGTCGAGGCGTTTTTCTTACACAATAGCTGTATAAGCTGATTCCATCAACGAATTTCCGCCATAGGTCATCGCTTCTCAATAGCGACCCGTTTTTACCCTTTGGGTACGGAACCCTAAAAATAAACTGAAATGCAACAGGTGACGGTACGGCCCAAAAAAATATTTTTTGTGGTACGGCTCCTGTCAGGGGGCCTAGACAAGAGCCACTTTCTGTTAGCGTTCACGCCTGCAGAAAGATGAAATTGTATGAAAATGACATTGACAATGACATTAGCTAGAGATAAATTATCACAAGCTAATGTCATTTTCATACAATTTCATCTTTCCGCAGTCGTTAACGCTAACAGAAAGTGGCTCTTGTCTAAACCCCCAGGTACACTGAATGCGTTGCATTGCGTACCTATACGTTAGTCTTGTTTCATAATTTCTCGCAAAATCCGATAAAGATTTCATGTAACGTTTGTTTTCTCCAAAATCTATTCTCAGTCCCTACGCACATTGTTGCGTTTGCCAATATTTTTTTCGCAATTATATCGTGTTGCGCCTGCGCTTAGTTCGCTTTCATTCAGGATTTGTTTACAGTAAACGGCAACCTTCTCTGACCGTGGCAGAGTCGTAAAAACATACAAATTTACCTACTATGTAGCCACCAGTTTGACCCGGGTATGTCCTAAAACTGCGACCAGAACCACCGGAGGATGGGCAGCAGCGTCCTGTTAGTACACGGTGAACGTACTGCGATCACCAAGCCGCCTGCCAAGCGTGGGGATTATGGCAACACCCCTCTCTAAGAGGGAGGCCTTGTTCAGCAGTGGACATTTAATGGCTGATGATGTATGTATGTATGTGTGTGTGAAGTTACGCCAAGCATTGAACCCACCCGGTATTGAAATAAGCCGAAAAGATAGCACGATGTGGTGGTTTAACAGTGTCTCGCTAAAGATTATAATATACCATCACATCATTGATCTAGGGTCACTTTTTAGGGTTCCTCACCCAAAGGGTAAAAACGGAACCCTATTACTAAGCCTACGATGTCTGGCTGGCTGTCCGTCCGTCTGTCTGTCCTACCTTTAAACGGCTGTATCTTTCGAACCGTTGTAGATACCCAGTTGAAATTTTCACAGAACATGTAACGTTACGTCTGTGAAATCTAAAATCAAAATAAAATGAATGAAGTCCATTGAATAAACGCACACAGAAGAAGCGCATTTTATGAAGATTACAAAATGAGCGCCGGCGCTCACTTCGTTTCAGTCGGTCTCTAGCCGTAGGAAATGCAACACGCAACTATTGTTACACGATAACGAAACATCTGACAAATTATGCCTTCGTGTGCTTTCCGAAGTGTAAATACACAATAAAAAACCGCTATCTATTTTTTGGAATAAATGTACTGTACATGGTTATAATTAGGTGTTTGAAGTTTATGTCCGACGGTTTCGACTCATTTTTACTGAGCAAGTTTATGGCCCGTCCATTCATTGTATTTTGGTCGACGTGTGCAATCAGTCTAACATTAGCGTAAACACATCATTTCGCGAATCTTCTACTAAGTTTAGGTTTCATCGAGAAGCTGATAAATTATCCCTAAGTTGTTAGGTAGGTACTTTATCTGTACCATAGTGTTGTTTTTACTTGACTATGTCTGTTTTTTTTCCTGGGCTAACGCCTTTATTAACTAAACAAAATACAAGCTAAAACTAAAACTACAAATACAGTTAGACTGCCCATAGACCGTTGAAGGTCTAAAGACAATCCAAATGCTCAAGCCCACTACCAGCTGACAGCGTACCCAACATGCTGGCGGCATTACCACGTTGAATGGCAATGCTTATGCGTTGAGCCAGAAACACGCCAGCATTTTGGTCACGCGTCGCATTAACCAGGCGCTCTGAAAGATTTTTGAAAATGAGGTGAGCTCCCGGTAAAGTAAAGTAAAGTACCTACCTAAGTTGTTAGGTAGGTACTTTATCTGTACCATAGTGTTGTTTCTACTTTACAATGTCTGTTGACTAATAATTCGTGTTCTATGGTAACCGCAGATTTTAGGTACCTATGTTGTACCGCAGAATGTGCTCATATACCTACTCATACCTGAATAACGGGTTCGTCCATTAGCCTTTCCTATATATTTTTAAATCAGTGGGTTCAATATTTAAGTTGGTTCTTAATTTTGAGGCACATACTGTCTTATGAGGCACATAGTGAGCTATGGGCCTCATAAACAAGCTCAAAGTCGCACAACGAGCTATGGAGAGGGCTATGCTCGGGGTTTCTCTACGAGATCGAATCAGAAATGAGGAGATCCGTAAAGTTACTGACATAGCCCACCGAATTAGCAAGTTGAAGTGGCAGTGACAGAGCACGCAGAACAGATGGCCGATGGGGCCGAAAGGTTCACGAATGGAGACCACGGACCGGCAAGCGCAGCGTAGGACGTCCACTCACAAGATGGACAGACGACCAAAAAGAGACCGCAGGGAAACGCTGGATGCAGGCCGATTCCAACCGGCCCTTTTGGAGATCGATGGGGGGATCTATGTCCAGCAGTGGACGTCCTAGTCCTACAGCTGAAATGATGATGATGATTTTTTCTTTTTTATTTCTTTTCTTACCTATGTACTTACACCGCTTACTCCCTTCGTTACGTTCCAATTTATGTGGTTTGTGGTATGTAGAAATTGTAGAAGCGCTCGAGGTGGTCCCACAATTTTTATTAACTTTGTCTCAGTAGTTTTTAACTAGCTCCAAAAGTACCTACTTATGAATAATTTTGTACAGGTGCCTGTTGATTTGGCAATAGTTTTGTTTGAACGCTTACAAAGTACCTAATCATATTCCTAGTCGCTTTTTTGTATTGATTATTAGGTGTGTTATTTGTATGTTTTTCACATCATTTAAATATTTTAGTGTGTCGTGGATTATATTATAGTAGGTAGGTATGACATTGTTATTGTAAAGTTATTTCTTTTAATTAAAACGACTTAACCTTAATTATTAAAACGAATTAAGCCGTGGTAGCCCATTTGGGTGACCGATAGACTTGAAAGCGTGAGGTCGCGGGTTCAAACCCTGGGCCCGTACCAATGAGCTCTTTGGAGCTTATGTACGGATTTTCATACCACTGTCTTTTCGGTGAAGGAAAACATCGTGAGGAAACCTGCATACGTACGTAGAAGGAATTCAATGGCGTATGTGAATCCAACAATCCGCACTGGGCCAGCGTGTTGGATAAGGCCCAATCACCCTTTCGGGGGTAGGCTAAAAGTCCAGCAGTGGACTGTTAAAAGGCTGATTATGATGATGATGATAAACCTTAATTATTACTTACCTTTTTCTGTTGATGGTCTTCCGACTCTGCCTAAACCTGAGCTCTCATTTTAAGTTCTTTAAGGATCCTAATTCCGTATTTTACGCCACAACAAAGCTAAATGCCCCTATGAAAGTACCTAGGTACCTAACACTGAGATTGGTTTCTTTGTTGAGACATTTCCAATCTTCTATCTTATTCTTTATCTCATTTTTTTTATCCATATAATTTGCGATGTCATACCGCAACGCTTTGTGCCGCAAAGTCATTTGACCAAGTGATTCAAACTCATCTTTTGTTACAGGTGCTTTAACATGTGTCCAAGTGCTGAATATAATGGTGCTCCTCGGGTTCATGCTGAACTACGCATTGCGAGTGAACCTGACCATCGCCATCGTACAGATGGTGTTCCCCAAAGAGAATGCAACGCTCCCTACCAACGCCACTACCATTGCTTTATCTCTGGTGAACCAGACCGCTGTCAATGCCACTCATCACTCAAACGTCACAGAGGTTTGTAAAATTATCACTATTAGAAGATCTTCAAGACCCAAGACTTCACTGATCATCTGCATAAATTAGGATCCCGCCACCAATAAACCGGACAGTCTCCAGAATATTTGCCTACTCGACTCCAAACAAGACATTGGCAAGTTGTGGCAATACCGCACGAGCCACGAAGAAGAAATTGAATTGAATTGTACCGTTATTATTTTTCCAGCAATTATAGTTCAATAGTTTTGCATAATATCCTACCTACTGGGTCCCCCTAAAACTCGACAGTAACGTATTCGGATATAGGATGAGTACCTAACCTACCTACTGGGTCCCCCTAAAATTCAACAGTAACGTATTCGGAGATAGGATGAGTACCTCCTGGGACCACCTAAAATTCGACAGTAACGTATTCGGAGATAGGATGAGTACCTACTGGGTCCCCCTAAAATTCGACAGTAACGTATTCAGAGACTAGATGTGTGTTGGGACCCCCTAAAATAAGTTTGAACTTCAGTGAAAAAGCCACTCATTGCATGGTAGAGAACATGGAATACTCTGAGCTATATTTTTCATTATAATGACTACTTCCTACCACCTGTCACCAAGACGAATTATTTTCTTAGGAGTTCGTAACCACTAATTATAGCTGCGTCACTTGAAAGCCAGTTTCCATCTAGGCTAATTCCATTTTCAACTACTGCCATACTGAGCTGTGGGCTACACTAACCTGACAGTAAAGAAAAACCTGTAAAATAGGTTAATACACTGCCAGTTCAGTATCAAAGGTCGACTACAGGCCATTGACATGTGTTAACAACAGAACTGTCCTCCAAATTAATAAGCCACCTACAACGTTAGCACTTATATAGGAAGTTTCCCGACGCTATGTAAATATTGGTTCTGTCATTCCGTACTTCCATAGTTTTTTGTCAGTCGGTTTGTGTATAATCTTGCCGCAAAAACGATAGCGGTTTCCGGTGTTTTAAAATTGCTATAAAACCGCAGTGGTGCTTTCAGTGAGTATTGTTTCACATAGAAACAAATGTTAATCTCAACGTCAATATTCTGTTAATGAACTAGACCAAGAACTAAATTGAAATCAGATGTTCAGAAAGATATCCCACGGGTCTCCGTTTTCTGCATTTGTCTGTTTTTGTTCTCTATGGTTTTCTGTAGCAAATTTGTAAATCTTGTCTTTATTCGCTTATACTTTGCAAATATGTATTTACATTTCAAAGTACATATACATAATTTTTAACTACTTTTGCTACTCAATGATAATTCGCCGAGGAACCAGAGTCACCGACATTGCTGTTAAAATTTGTAAGTTGAAGTGGCAATGGGCAGGCCACATCGAAGAACTGACAACCGATGGGGAAGAAAGGTTCTGGAGTGGAGACCACGAACCGGAAGACGCAGCGTAATTAGGCCTCCCACTAGATGGACCGGTTACACTGTGAAAGTCGCGGGCATCCAGTGGATGCTAAAGGCAGGCTATCGTTCAGTGTGGAGGTTAAAGGGGCCTATATACAGTAGTGGACGTCTTCTGGCTGTTGATGATGATGAATGATAATTTATTTTATTTTATTCCAATTACATCGATTAAAGCAGAATGTTATACTCGTGTCATTTACAATAATAATCCATTAACATTAACCGCACGGAAAGAGAAATAAATCAGACAAAACAATTTTATTATCATAAAATTTACAAGAGTAGAACAAAGAGTTGACTTATAAATCGGACTCTACACTTTTCTGAAATAATGTTGCGGTTGCAAAATATTTGCACGTAGAATATACCCACTGTTAGTTTCCGCAAGAGTAGGGAATGTAGAGTGAAGTACCATTAGTTTCAAATAAGGCTCAGCCAGTCCCAGGTTAAGCAACTACCCTGATAAGTAGGTAACGAGCTGGCAATGCAATTGTCTACAAGCAGCAGTGACGTGGGATGGCAAAAAGATAAAATCAAATTTAAAATTCAAATTCCAAATATTTATTTGTCAGAACATGGTAGGTACAAATACATCTTCTCTACATTGTAAATTTTTAAAATTAAATTTTTTTTAAATTTTAAAATAGGTGGCTATTAAGGTGGCATCATTGCGATTATGTATCGCAAATTTTTGACGTATTGCCCACACAAAGGCCCCGACACAAATCGGGTAAAACTTAATAAGTATGTTTTTGTTTAATTTAATCATACCTACTAGTTTCACATATAGCCAGGCACATTAGGGGGTTTACTTCGGAATCTCTACATAGTATAAATTGAAGTCGCTTTCCGCATCTGTCTGTCTGTCTGTATGGCCGCTAACTCCTCCTAAACCACACAACGCATTTTGATGCGGTTTTCACCATCAGTTAGATACATTTTCAAGGAAGGTTTATATATATAACTAGCGGCCCGCCCCGACTTTGCACGTAAATTACACCCGTGCGAAGCCGGGTGGGCGGGTCGCTAGTAATATATAAAGTAGCATACATGGTCGTAAGAATGGAAACGTATCTCATGTCCTTGCCTGTAAAGATCTGATAATCTTCAAACGTCTGAACAGATTTTTTTTTATCATATCTATGAATACTCTCGATCAAGTCTAAAACAGTATTACCTTATTTTCGCAATCTTCAGTTAATCTGCCGTAAATACCACCTTCCTTTTGTCTATGATACCACTAAGTACTGTTCAAGACACAACATCGCAGTTAGGTCAATTGAAATTCTCCATGCTACAGTGAAATCGATTACAAGACTCGAGTCAACGAACTTAATGATTTAATCGATTGCCTACCTGTTTTCAATACCGATGGCCCTTGTTGCATTTAGTACATTTGCTGTCCTCTATTAGACAGACTCTCCTAAGGCATCTTACGCATCGTCACTCCATCGAATCTGCCACATCTGGGACCCTAGCCACAGAAAAGAGAAGTAAATAGAACGGAAATGAGAAGGAAAACCTGTTACCAGGCATTATGAACCTTGATTGAACATTCTTATTTAGATCACGCGTCGAACTCCGCATTACAGTTGCCAACTGATTTCGAACAACTGACATTTCGTTTATATGGGTGCAACTGGCTACAACAAATTTCTTAGATAAATGCCTAGACAGCAGTTGTTATTAAAACAAAACATAAAATATGATCTGTGATCCTAGCTATATTTTCCGATATGTGGTCTCCACTCTAGAACACGTCTGTCTGGTTGTCGGAGTATCATCATCATCATCATCAGCCAGAAGACGTCCACTGCTGAACATAGGCCTCCCCCTTTAACCTCCACACTGAACGACAGCCTGCCTTTTGCATCCACTGGATGCCCGCGACTCTCACAATGTCGTCGGTCCATCTAGTGGGAAGCCTCCCTACGCTGCGTCTTCCGGTTCGTGGTCTCCACTCCAGAACCTTTCTTCCCCATCGGTTATCGGTTCTTCGAGCGATGTGGCCTGCCCATTGCCACTTCAACTTGCAAATTTTAACAGCTTTGTCGGTGACTCTGGTTCTTTGGCGAATATCCACGTTTCGGATTTTATCGCGCAAAGAAACTCCGAGCATAGCTCTCTCCATTGCCCGCTGTGTGACTCTGAGTTTTTCCAAAAGGCCAACAGTTAAGGACCACGTCTCAGTCCCATATGTCATCACTGGCAACACACACTGGTCAAAGACCTTCGTCTTGAGGCACTGTGGTATCTTGGACGAGAATCAGTCGTTGAATGAGTTGTTTGGACAGTTGTCGGAGTATGCTTGTGTTAAAATATATTAATCTTCGCATAAATCATGACCTGGAATGCTGCATTATAACTTGAAAAGAAGCTAGAATATAATGAAATTTTTGTTCGTCAATGCAGAGCACAGACCTTCACGCCTTTCTTCTGTTTCTCGCGATTTACTAGGTATTAGACCAGTCTTGCAGTTGAGTGCAGTTTATGTGTGATCTGATATCCGTATAAGTCAACCGCGGTCTTTTTGTATTCAAGATCGATTCGGTTCTTCTTGGCCCAAATGTGGTTTCAACTTAATAAAAACAGTTCTTTCTCCACCAGCACCCTGGGCACATAGAGCAGACGCGCTACCACTGGAACACGAAGCAGCAGAATCTTCTCCTCGGCAGCTTCTTCTGGGGTTACGTGCTGACAGAACTACCAGGTGGACGGCTGGCAGAAATCGTCGGTGCCAGGTAAGATCACATTATGAACTAAAACTTTGTGCTGAAAGGGTCGTTTGAATACAGTGTTCACCTAAAGGTGAAAGTGTTCTTGATGCGGTAAAAACATTTTCGACATACCTACCCTGGAATAGTAAGTAAAGGCTGACAGACGAAGCTTATAGTGCTAACAGACGAGACGTACTTGGTTGACGAACCGCCGTCCAACCAACGGGAGAGAAAGATACATTTTTCTCTTTTCCACCCGTTGGTTGGACGGCGGTTCGTCAGCCAAATCAATACGCCTGTTAGCACTATTACAGACTATACCGTCAGTGCTTGGTGACAGTTTTTACATTTAAATAAATGACAACTGTTCTGAAAAGCAAACACTTTCGTAGTAGCTTTACCCTGTATGTGCGTCCGTACAAGAAAATAGAGAAAAGAGTTGTCACGGTGTTCAGCTGTCGAACTACCCATAATAACCTAAAGATTAGTGTCACTTGTTCTTGTCCAATTCCATTGACCGCTTGACTCACTCATTTCCATTTCAAACATTACAATTACATTTCACGCTTCCATTATGCTGAGATTCTTTTCATTCCGTGAATAAGCCGAACTGATCCATAATATCTCATAAATAACGCCACTTGTGTGGCTGCCACAAAAACTTGGCTCCCTAACTTGTATACAGTTTGCCAACAATATAGTATAGTCATAAGTTCTTTGTTAAATACCGTCAGTATGGGCATAGACAAAAGTACTAACGTCTATGGTATGGGCATAATAGCTGATAATTTCTAAAGTAAGAACAGGAAGACAGTTTCAAGAAAAAAAAAGTTGTAAAAGAAAGAAAAAGGAAAGTTAAAAGAAAGGCAGGTTGGTCAAGAAGGCGCTGTGGCGATGATTTTGGCGCAACGCAATAATAGCCACAACAATTTGGCATCAATACTTTATCATAGAGCACTAGCTTGTTTTCGCTCGCGTGGACTTACAAAATAATCTATACTCACTAAAATTACAAAAAATATCGAGGATATCATTCTTAGACTTAAAGTAGTAAAAGAGAAGGCAAATCATGGGACAGGAAGGTGAAAACGCTTGCAGAAGACCGCGAAACTTGGAAGTTACTCCACCCACAAGATATATACTTCTAAATGACGAATTAATAGGATCTGATGCGAGTGATTTTAAACATCGCGTCGGTCGATCGCCGTCGTACAACAAAAAATCAATTTTAAGGATTCTTTGTGGAGAATTATATGCTTTTTGAACTCCACGCTCCGTGAGGGCGATAACCGCACGCCAAGATGCAATTTGAAAAAATGATATATTAACCCTGCATTCTTTAAAGACCGGTTGTGATTGTGAAGTATGTGGTCGTAAATACGAGAAACATAATTAAATGTTCAGTTAGGCTGTACAGGAATTAAAGAATACTCTTTTACTTTTATCTGGATCTCGGTCTTGGCATATACGAGTATTTATGCGCCATTTGGGGGTGTGTTTTGGCTGCAAGTTGGCTGTTGATTTTTTATATTAGTATGGATAGCTTGACATTATGTCAAACAGTCTCGAATGCCAATTGCTTATCTAATGATCATAAACTTTGCCTCAACCTACTTTGCTAGTAATTTATGAGCAAGTATCAATTTGTTTTATTGCGCGTAAAATTACTAATTATGGCAGTTCAAATCGATGGCAAGGACCAAAATGATACAGCGGCAATCAACTTCGTTGACTCTCGCTGACCCTCCATCAACAAAGTCTAGAAAGTTCGGCGCAAAATGCTTACGTCAATGTGATAATCATAATATTCGACCAAATAACCCTGATACAGTTGCTGAATGCTACATGCTATAAATAAATTTACGTTCCATGGACTGTTCGTTTAAGAAATGCCCTCATGAATAATATTCAAGGAAAGCCAAAGTCACTGATGTCTGAAACGTATAAAGAGACTAAAACAGCGTTGGCCATGATGTGCCTAAGTGAGGGCTCTATCATCGGTATCTCAACTATTCTTTATGGATCTTATTCTTAACTTAACACGGAAATATGACTGGCCCAAGACAGTTTAAAAAAAGTAGTAGGGTTGCGTTTGACCGCCAACTTGCCTGATGATCAGCGGCACAAAGGAGAAGAGCTCACATGCAGCAGTTGGTTGACTTGATAGCGTTAGGGTATATAAAGTCCTTGCTAGATAGTGATGAAAATAGAGTATGACAATGAGTAATTGTATTGTAATATACCTAGTTCTAAATAAATGCAACGACGACGACATTAACATTTTATTCCAAATGTTAACCTTATCTTGCAACGGTTGCTATACAATGCAAATTGCGCATTAGACTACCTGCCCTTAATATCCGACTGTGTATAAAACCAAAACAAAAATAATCTAAGGAACGGGAAATATATATTTTTTTCGCAATCGGAGATCTGGTTAGAGGATAGTCAATATTCCAGATTATGGATCATAACTTCCTAAACTAGAGTGCAGAACATTTTTGATGTGACTGACGGTGAAACTGAGTGCCCCTATAGTTGAATTTGCGAATTGATTGAACAAAAAAATCAGTCCAAAGTTAATGATAATTTTGACGTGAACTACAAATTAATATTCAATCTTGACAAGCGGCAAAGTTAATTTTGCCGCTGTCGATGGCTCACTCAAGGTCCATAGGCTATCAGGTTTAATAAAACTAGTTGGTGACTAAGTGTGAGACAAGTAACATCGTATTGAGGGCGCTGAAATCGAGTTTTCGAGAGACCTGACTAATATATACAACATCTCGGTTTTGTTTACGTTCTTGAATCGTAAATGAATTGGAAACTGACTTGCCTTGGTTTTGCCAAAATAAGACTGGAAATTGCATAAAATAAATGCATACTGATTGTTTTCATTGACATAGATTCAAAACTATCAGTTGTTTTAACAGTATCTTTATGAACTAATCAAAACACAGTTGGATTGCCCACCGACCGTTGAAGGTTTAAAGATAATCCACAAGTTCGAACCCACTACCATTGGCACTTTGGCAGAGTACCCAGCATGTTGGCCACATTACCACGCTGAAAGGCAATGTTTATAACCAGAGTTTTGGTAATGCCTTGCAACAACTAGGCGCTCTGAAAGATATTTGAAAATGTGATGAGCTCCCCAAAGTCCTAATGTCCTAACCCTGAACTCAGAAGATCGAGGTAGTAATAATGTACTAAACTCAAAAACGAATTGCAATAAACTTAACCACGCTCTCTGCTGATGAGAACGAACTCTCAAAAGAAATAAAACTGCCTTCCGGTCGAACCCTCATTCCGATTACCATCTGGACCTCCAGATAGTAATTGAGGATAAAATTCCAGAAGTTCTTTACGGCCCGCATATTTCATTAGCACGATAACATGACAGAGTGGTTATTGGTGGAGGCATGTCAGAAATTCGCCCGCAGCTGCGCTCACGCGATTATATCACGAGATCAGCTCACCGATCAAATTATAATTCATACTGTGACTGTGACCAACATATCTGTAGAGTTGAGTGGGAGAACTAATGTATTTTCTGAGCAAGACAATCAGCTGTGGATATAATATTTGTATGTTCTTTAATTTGGCCACAGAAAAGTTAGTCACACTGTGTTAGCTTCATTGTTCCAATGTCCGATCATCAGAATAGCAACGATTTCAAGAATAGCTTAAATATTTAGGAAACTGACTGCTTGAATAATTGAATATGTTTTGGAACACGTAAACTTTTGTCGCTAACCGTTACCTACTAACCTGGCGAAGCTTTTCTCATCTTATAGTTTGCTGTCTTTTCCAATAAAACAGTATCAGTCTCATAGGAATTAATATCGAAGTATTCATGATCATACTGCTCCTCCACTCATGATATATTCTTGCCTATATTTCCTTGTAACTCTGTCGTGTTCTCAGAAGTCATTAATTTTTGAAAGGACAGTGTCCGTTTCAAGCCCAGTAAACAACAAATTCAAAAGAAAACAATTGAACTGCTTAGCCGAATAGCAGTTAAATTGTTTTATTCGTTTTATCCGTCCGCGTCAAAGTTCCATACAAACATAAATGAAGTGGACAGTGTCTTTTATGGTTTTCACTTCTGTTGCAAACCGCCTTTATTTTACATATTATTATCTTTTACCTCAATGTTGTCATTAAACTTTCTTAATTCACCTTTTTTCATCCCCAGGCGAGTGTTCGGCTACAGTACACTGTTGGCCAGTATCCTGACGCTTCTGGCTCCCGGAGCTGCCGCCGCTGGCTTTGGCTGGCTGCTAGCCAGTCGTATCTTGCTTGGCTTCCTGCTGGGCGCCACCTGGCCCGCCATACTGCCCATGGCTTCTAAGTGGATCCCGCCCATGCACAGGTCCAAGTTCATGTCAAATATGATGGGTAAGTGTTTTTATTGAATTACTACTTTCTATTTGGGTTAATTATTTACTTCTCTTCCTTTTTGCGTTCATTTTTGAACATGAGGCCTATCCTCTCTCAATTTCTACAATCAATTGAATTCTTTTAAAGTCGTTACTGGCTACTTACTCTAACATATACCCTTAGGATGATACTCTTCAATCTTGATTACCCAAGTTTGAAGAGGGGAGAAGGACTCGTATGCAATCTCTTGATCATTTCAGGGAAATACTTGAAGATTGTCTTTGTCATAGACATGAAAAAGCCTAACAAACATCCATAAAGTCGACTAGTATTAGAATCACTTCTCGTTGCGACACTTGCGACGTTGTGACATTAACCTAGAATATACATATGGGTTACATGTGGTTTCAAGTTCAAGAATAAAGCTTGTCCTTCCTTTTGTTTACTGGATAGACACGTAAGATCCATAATTCACTTAGTGTATTAAGACTGACAGTTTCTATTGAATTGTGTACAAGACAATGCATGACGTAAGTTCGCGAATTGCTAATTTAAATCTATTGAGGCAAACAAATCTTCAGCAGCCTTGACCGGTGACGATTTTTCATAGTCATTGTAACGAGCTAATGAGAAGTGACAGGTTGTTATCGTACTTTGTCGACGTCAGTGGGCTCGTTCGCAATCGGTAACGTAGAAGTCAACAAGTATTATCGCGGTCGACGGATGAATACTCAGATTTCGTCGCCGTTTTATGTAGTAACTATTTATTATCTGTGGCCTGGCGTGCATTTGAAAGCGGCAATATGGCGGCGGAGGCGCGCGCAGGCGTGGTCGCTTACGTCATGCGAACCGCGCGCTCCCATTGGCGGTTATAAGTTGACCGCGCAATTTTAACCTTGCGCAACAGTTGCTATGCTGTATTTAACTATTATGAGAATCGTTGGTTATTTTCGTTTGTCACGCGGCGAATTTGCCAGTTGGCCAGTCGGTAGGGCAGTTATGTCACAGAACAAATAACAGTTGCTTCGGCAATGGGGTTTCGGCTTCCGAGAAATTCAAATCGATTCTTAGTGGAATCGAATTCTCTTAAAACTTAAACGGAAAATCGATACGCTGGATATTTAGATATTGTTATATACCTATAACTACTTACATACAGTGTATAGGTATATAATGCTTTATAACATTAATAGTTAGTTTAGTATAGGTAGGTAAGGTATAAAGAATCTGAATGTTAATTAATTCTGATTCTTTATTCACCTTACTTCTTTATTCACATTAGTTCTAAATTTTTGTTAACTTTAAACTGTTTTCGTTCACCGTTTTTGAGCGATTGCATCAAAACTTACTAAATAAGTTAAAGTTATATGAATATTTACGGGATATTTACCGTGGTAAGGTTGTGGAATGAGCTCCCGATATTTCGGCGCAGTTACATGCAACCACCCGCATTCTTCAGTCTTCCCGTGTAAGTATATGGTGAGATTTTTCTAAATAAGTTATTGGTGTAAGGCTTCGACCAAAATAAAATGAGGGGGTCGAGGATCGATCGGGTGCCGTCAGATAGTAAAGCGCATATGCTACCACATTCTACCAATACGGTGAAGGAAAACATCGTGAGGAAATCGGTATCTCCAAGAACCTCAAAGTTCAAAGATATGATGCCATTCACCAACATGCGCTAAGCCAGTACCTATGGAAGATTAGGGTTACGGCCTACTCTCTCTCTCTCTCTCTGTCTGAGAGAAGGTCTGTGTCCCAGCCAATGACAATATAACCACTTGAATGCTCATCCTTTACCCCGCATAAACCAAAGGTTCTAACATGTCAACATAAACTATTTCGAGCGGGGCCAATCCTAGGCGTGAATTGAATGAATGGCTTTGATTCTCCAATCACAAGCGTCGAGTCGCGTCGAGTCTCCAATCACAAGCTGTCCCCCGTGACTGACGTGGCATCATTTTGCAAAAGGGGATTTTGACTACATGCGCGATCAAGTGGTTATATTATCTTTAGTCCCAGTGGGAAGCTGATAGGATGATGAACTGTTATAGGCAAGCGTGACGCTGTAACGGTGTATTTTTTTTATAAATAATAGGCTTGCATTTGACCACCATCACGCCTGATGTTAAGCGATGATGCGGTCTACGTTGGAGCACGCTTGCCTAAAAGAAACCGATTCACTCGTGATTTGAAGACACCCAGATTGTAACCATCGGGGAACACCCATTCAGGCAGCGCATTCCACAGACTAGCAGTTTGCATATTAAATGTGGAATCAAAGCTCTTCGTACGGGTTTTCGGAATATCAACCATAAAGCGGTGACGATTTTTCGTGCCCGCTCTGGCAGTCCGATAGAAAAATGGGCAGGAGGGAATTAGATCGTGCAGATCCGATGCACACTCTCCGAAATGTATCCGATAAAAAACCGATAGACTAGCAAATTTCCGCCGATGCTCAAGACTTAGAAGTAGTCCGAACTAAGGATAACTCTCCAGATTTGGTGTTCAGGTCAGGCCTCTACATAATGAAAGGTATTAATTAACTTGAAGCATATCCGCGTATTGATGTATAGGTACATACATAGCAGACAATTGCTTACCGGAACTATATACTGAAAAACAGATCGCACATAGATAAATACAAACAGGTACCTACATAATGGCTCAAGGTGCAAAACATTACAAGAATATGCAATAAAACAACGACGTAAAACACAAAGTTCTAAGTAATGGGGGGCGACTAGTGATAAAATCATATGAATTGTGTTCATTTTCACATGGTAACTTTGTTGAAGCTATTAATTAAATTGCATACACACGATTTCCTTAACTTACACTAAATATAGCTAAAAACAAAATAAAATGCACTTCGAGGAATATGATTCTGAAATAAAAAATATAGGTACCTCAAAGAAATCTGTTTTTCATTTGTTTTGCAATGTGGTAATTAAATTGCGTACTACACACGATTTCTTTAACTTATACAACTAAAGTCAACTAAATATAAACAAAGAAATAAAATAAATTAATTATTTTTATAATTATGATTGTATTAAAAACTAAACAAAATAAAATACACTTCAAGCACAGAAAAGATTTTACTTCTCTTTTCTGTGACATCGAAATTATGACTTTGCAATTAAAAAAATGGGACCCGGGTATATGTCCTAAAACTTTGAACAGAACCACTAGAGGATGGGCAGCAGCATCCTCCTACTTGAATGGTGGATCGTCCTGCGATCACCAAGCCGCCTGCCAAGCGTAGGGATTATATAGCATATGCCATTCAGCGTGGTTACGCCGCCAGTATGTTGGGTACGCTGTCAACTTTTTTTTTAAAATATTCGGGACATTTTTGCACACACGGTCATCTGACCCCAAACTAAGCAAAGCTTGTGATATGGCTGCCAGAGACTGATATACATACATATATAAGTAGTTTTTTTTTTTATACGTACTTAAATAGATATTAACACCCAGATATAGAACAAACACAAATGTTCATCGCATAAATATTTGTCCTAGGTGGGAATCGAACCCACGCCCCCAAGCTCAGAAGTTAAGTTCACTACCAACTGGACTAACGGGGTATCTATAAATATATAACATATAACTGATAGTGGGCTTGAACATTTAGATTATTCGGGACAATAAATATTCGGGACATTTTTGCACACACGGTCATCTGACCCCAAACTAAGCAAAGCTTGTAATATGGCTGCCAGAAACTGATATACGTACATATATATTTTTAAATACATACTTAAATAGATATTAACACCCAGACATAGAACAAACACAAATGTTCATCACACAAATGTTTGTCCTAGATGGGAATCGAACCCACGCCCCCAAGCACAGAAGATAGGTTCACTACCAACTGAGCCACCGGGGCAGATTGTCTTTAGACCTTCAATGGTCTATGGGCAGTCCTTTTTTTTGGATTTTCCCTCAGATTGTTTTTGTAGTGTCAACTTGTACTTTGTTTAGTTAATAAAGGCACACTTGCCCATTTTCATTATACAAACTAAACCGGTTTTGTTGATATTAATTCTACGGGACCAATCTGAATTTATATCCTTTCAAATAACCCTCCTTCCCCTTTCCTGCTAGTTATAATCTGGATGTATTTAAATCACGAGTGAATCGGTTTCAACTAGGCAAGCGTGCTCCATCGTGATTCGTGGACCGCATCATCGCTTGACAGAAGGTGAGTTGGCGGCCAAGCGCAAGCATATCTTTTTTTTTAAATTACCAAATTGATTTAAAAATTAAGGAGTTTTGAGATAATATACTCGTATAAGTAAACATTAAAAACACAACTGAATTTTGACCCCTTCCTTTATTGGAGTCAGTTAAAAACCTCAATGTAAACAATAAGGTTTTTAATCATTTCTACATTCGTTATATAGACTAGCCTATTCTAGAACCTAGTAATGCAGAGTGTATTAATGAAGTTATTCATAACTTAGTTTATCTTATAATTTATGAATAACTTGCTTCATTTCCCTCGATATATGATATTCTTGAATACAGGAACAGATCGCATGTATCAATTATCTACAGCTATGTACGTTAGTATAAATTGAAAGTAAAATTAGTATCTAACTCTACTAATAACATATAGTACGTCATATCATAAACATCCGAATCGTGTTACGCATTGAATGAATCGTCAATAAACAGTTCTACATTATCTGAACAAAAACTTCCTTGTGCATGTCATGATTAACGACGTTACCGAATCTTATCAGATATGCGACTATCTGATAAGAGCCGTTTGTACAGAAGGCGACTCAGGCGACGCAACGGATTCTCGATTAGTTTATCAAGTCACTAGAGAAAATACAAATACAAATTAATTTATTGGGCATTATAAAAATTTACAAAATAATATATGAACCCATTGGCTCCGAACTAGTAATAAAACAGGCCTTATCGCGTAAGTCTTGTAGCGATGGTGTTTGTTTGTCGTTCTGCTCGCGCAGATAAAGATAATTTATTTGCACAAAACACGAGTAAATCATACTCACGTTTAAAAACAGCATGCATGATAGCTGTTTTAACAATATTAGTCACTTTACATCATGTTTTGCGTAGAAAGCGTACAAATATAGGGAGATGGAATAAAAATACCGTCTCCTTTCTACTTTCCTCTCCTGCAGGCCTAGTATGGGCCGTAGCGTAGGCAAATTGTCTTTCCGTGTCAGTTATTATTCTGCGAAAAAAATACAAACGTATCTAATACTTATCCATATTCTAACTTTGTCGTGACTACGCGCGGATAAAAACGGTGGAAAGACAATTTGTCTACAGCCTGTGCTAGGCCTGCTGGGTAAAGATCTTCCAGCATTTCTTTCCAAACAGTGCCATCACCCGCTAGATTCGATAAATCTGCCCGGAAAGGTCATCGCGTCGACGTTTTCTTGGCTTGCCTTGATCCGATGTTGGACGTCCGTTTTCAGAAACCACTGCGTGATCCTCTTGGCCCATCAATCTGAAAAAAAAAATTGATTCTGAATGCACCCGATTTAGAATCATTTTTTCAATCAGTTTTTTTTTATCGTTCTGAAAAGCGCTTATTTGTGTACGAAGTTTCATCCAAGTCGACTCGAGTCGCCAAGCATTCAATACTTGAGTCGCCTTTTGTACGAACGTTGATGTCGACGTTCGAAGCCACGTGGTTGCATATCGCAGTTACGTAGGAAAGATACGGGTTAAAGGCCGGCGCAGTAACTGTAATTGAATCTGTGTCGGTGCCGTGCCCTCTTTATTCATTGGGTTTTATCGTGATAATAAAACGGGTTGGACGTTTTGATTGTATTACTGATTTAAAATCGTTTGCTTTTTGTATCGCACAATGATAAGGCATATCATTCAGAGGCACAAAGCGTTTGTGCTGTAAAATAAAATGACACTGATAATCTGATATTTACTAAAAAGTCAGTCAAGTTATTTGAAGAACTGATAAAATTGTAGAAGGATATATTGAGGAAATAAGAAAACCAAAATAAATTCTAATAAGTACTAATATATAGTGGGATGATTATAATTATGACATATTTAAAATCTCCTTTCAGTCGTGGGTAAAAAAAAGATGACTCGACTACAGATGAACCTACACAGAAATTACTAAACCTTTAGCACTTCCGACGCCGACGCGTTTTGTTGCATGCGTCATCCTTGAAGTTTTTGCTTTCATTTTGTCTGTCTGTTTGTAACTATACTCATATCATTACTCAATACACATTACACATGTAACCCAAGCTCAACCATCAATACAGCGTCGTTTATCGACTCTGTGTCATTAAAAACTGAAGTAAATGTACACACAAGCTTTTAAATTACCTCTGTCTTTTACATATCAGTCTATTATACTGCTATACTTATAGTCTCTGTCATATGTAGTTTAAAATGGTACACAAAAATCGATACCATTACATGTAAAACCTTGAACATAATATTATCATGCAAAGCACAGTCCCAGGCCTTTTAAAAAGCTTGGGGCCAACCACACCTCCTTGCGTGAACCCGCATAAAATTTTCCGTTTCCAATCACGGTCATTCCCTTCGGAGCGTCCTTTCATCTGGGTCTAGGCATTTCGGAGGAAAACCTTAGGCTTCCTACAATACTGTATACTTAATTAAAGTTTTATAGCCTCTACGCGTTGAACTTAGGACATAAAAACTTGTTGCTGAAACGATAATAACTGCATTTTATTATTTTATTCCACTCGATTTCGATTAAGCTTCATAAACATGGATTGGACCTCTCGATAATCAAAGCAATGAAGTTAAGGTTCATAAACATCTATTAGACCTCTCGATAATCGATACTGCAGTGACGTATGCTAATGAAAGACTAGCTCGTAAAATGTCCGGGCTTACTGTAATCTTCGCTTTCTAATCCTTGGCTTTCACTTTCTGATATGACAGGTATAATGAAACTGTAACAAATGGTTGATTGCTTGAGACTTAAAGAGTATTGCTGTGCTGAGTCTAAGAGGTCATAAGTCTAAGAGGTCATATTGTCAATTCTTATGTAACGTCTGAAATAATAACATTTAAAGCTCGTATGTCTGTTTTCGCTAATGTGAAACCACCTAAAGAAATAATTACTCAAAAAGATAAGGCTTGTTTAGATTGTACGAAATATCATTATGGCATTTTAGTGGACAGAGGCATCATTACCCAAACAAAATACAAGCAAACTAACACCAAATAATAAACTACTTGCCTATTAAACAAAAAATTGTTGGATTACCTATAGATCGTTGAAGGTTTCAAAATAACCCAAATGCCCAAGCCCACTTCTAGTTGGCAGCGTACAGCCGCCAGCATTTCAGCATTGCTGGTGGCATTGCCATGCTGAGTGGAAAAGTTTTGAACCAGATAAAAGCCAGTATTTTGGTTATGCTTGTTCTGAAACTTCTGATAGATATATTCTCCCACTGCAGGGAAAAAACTTCTAAAATTTCTTACCAAGAATCCTAGCCCTCCGCTCAACTTAAAAGTAAACTTAAAAAAGTTTCGCACATTTTCGAAGCCTAAAAATACATCACTTTGAAAAGTTTAATTATAGGTACACTAGTTTTTAACGTTTCAAGTTCAAAGTGTTCAGTAAACAAAGTCTAGACAAGCATCGTTAGGCTATTTAAATCTAGTGCATAGTTTGCGTCACTCAAATGCGTCGACCCGGTGTCAGGAACTTTCCTACATCTTGGAAACTTACTCGGTTCCTTTACTTAACTCGATATCTTCCTACGTCTATACTATACTAAATGCTTGTGGATTTGAAAAGGTGCACTGAATTTCTCGGACGACCCGTCTATTTTCGCTCCATTACTTTTGCTTTGGCCTCATGGTTATTAATTCTGGTATTGGAGATCTTTCTTTTGCGCTTATTACAGAGTTTAGAGGGCCTTATTCCTATTACAACAGGGTTCTCTGCCTTGGCCAGGTATTCAGTATATTTATAGATTGTTTATTATTTTATCGTGTACTACAATGTTTGATAAATGCCATTCACAATCAATGGTTTCCACAGCTCGGCTTACTATTCTGTTAGTTGAACGTAGTTTACTTTCCATCACCTTTGTAACTATTTGTCTTTTAGTTTCGATAAGAAAGTAAATAATATTTATGTTCCTATTTATTTTTTTGATAATATTACACAACAATAGTAATAATTAAATGCAAATATAATTACTAGTATGACTGGATGACGTTTTATCAACTTGAGAAGCGTGCCATAGTGTTAGGCAATCAATTGATATGTTTAGAAAGTCCGTTATTGTTGCTAACCAGCATGTGGTTATTGTTTGCTGGTAAAGCTGCAATAAAACTATTGATAGATACATTAAAGTATTGAGGTATACGTGCACTTGTCGGATTCGACCATTCTGATATAAATTGTCATCGACAAAATCGGTTTTTATTTTATTTGTATTTTTTATTAATTTTTCATAATAGCCTTGCGTTTGGCCGCTAACTTGCCTGATGTTAAGTGATGATGCGATCCACGATGCACGCTTGCCTAGAAGAAACCGATTCACTCCTGCAATTTGAAATGCAATTTACAATATTAACCGAAAAAACAATAAAATACCGTGCAGGTGCAGTATTATCATTTTTGTACAAGAATAATATAATGTGATCAAGAGAAATACACATATACCTATTATAATCATAATTTGCCATACCTATGATTATTGCCTACATCTACATTGAAGGATCTATATAAATACTAGCATACTGAGAACACGACTGCTACTCTGATGTCATTTCTTAGAAAGCAACATTTACAACAAAAACTTAATTTAATGATGACTACAAATACAAAATTACTTGTTGCAGCGTCTTCCCTCGGTGCGGCCATCACGATGCCGATCAGTGGCTTCCTCATCGCCTATCTGGGATGGGAGTCCGCTTTCTACTTCACTGGTAAGATTATTTTGTGAATTTCATATACAAAATTTTACTTTCGATAAATCGCACTCACACTAATATATTTAAAGCGGACGTATTTGAGGACTAACTTGCGCATATACAGCGCAAGTCAGTCCGCACTAAACTCTGCAACAGCTGAATGGATTTGAATGTTTGGTATGGAGGTGGTGGGACCACGGGTAAAAGCTAAGTTGGCGAGACCCTGCATTTATACACCTAAAACTTTTTTCATTTTAATTTGTGGTTATTGTAGGAAAGGAGATGCCATAGTCATTTGTCAATTTGTTGGCTACGACAAATGTGACGTGCGAAAGCAAGACAAAGACAAAGACCAAAACATTATCATTACACACATGTCGTACGGGTCGTACCTCTCTATGAATGTATATTTATTTGCATTTTATATAAATAGATTATTACAAAATAGAGAAGGAGAGTCTGTTCAATCTATGAAGACGTGCTTCAACTTTTAATCTCTTACAGTAGATGTGTGTATTTTTAAATCTAGTGTGTGTTTATCGTTACATGCTAATTTGAAGATGTTATACTAAATGCCTTACATACTGAGATTCAACATAAACGGATAAAAGAAACGGACGTACTAAGCCAATTGTACGTATTGGACGTAGATCATCATTATAAATAAAGATTAGGTACTAAAGGCGAAAAAAATAGTAGTCCCATAGAAAAGTTACATTCATACTTATTGAAATAGATAGTCCGTTGGTCCAGTTGGTAGTGAACTTAACTTTTGAGCTTGGGGGCGTGGGTTCGATTCCCACCTAGGACAAACATTTATGTGATGAACATTTGTGTTTGTTCTATATCTGGTTGTTAATATCTATTTAAGTATGTATTTAAAACTATATATGTATGTATATCAGTCTCTGGCAGCCATATCACAAGCTTATCTTAGTTTGGGGTCAGATGACCGTGTGTGCAAAAATGTCCCGAATATTTATTTAAAAAAAATATGTAAAAAACAGCTGATTGTTTTTGTTCTCCTTTACACTTTGTGCCGCGTAAAATACGTCGCGGAAAAGAATTTTAGAAGAATTGGTCGAGGCGACCAGGCTGTATAATGCATGCTCACTCCCCGGCAAAAAGCTTACGTATTACATAAATGTCATACTAATTAAAAACAATAATTCACTGGTTACACACGACGACGTAATGATTCATATAGCTGTCTGATAAATCATGAATTCATGACTAATTGAATAGGCAATTAAAACATTTCTGGTAATTTCCTACATGGAGATAATAAAGATCATTCATTCACTGTACCTACTTGTACTTATGTGTAATTTCCTAGTTCATTGTATTGGCTACTATATGTGGGACTTAGTTTCTATGAGGATTATTGACTATCATCATCATGTACAGCCTTACTTATCCCACTGTTAAGTATAGAATATACTTAGGCCTCTCTCTTGCTAAGTATGACATCTGTCTCGGTCCTGTTCTAATCGAGTCCAGGGGCTAGGCTTGCTGTAATAAATGTGGCGCGACCGCAAACCGTATCTGGGCGCGTTAAGGTTCACGTTCGCGTGATTTTCCAAACTGCGCGGTTTTAACGTTAGTTTGATACCGCGTAAGCAGTTGGCTGTAAGGCCCCTGGTTCGACCCGCGATAGTGATTGTTTAAACTCGGTCCAAGCATTTATTTGCTCTGACAGCTACAATCGCATTGTAAAAAGCGAATGAAAACCACGAATTCTAATCACTTTTACTATAGGTTTTTGAACGAAGACTGTAGCAGGTACTGTACTTTACTGAAATAGTAAAAGAAAATGTTTTTATTCAGCTTTTACAATGTTTTTGCAGATGTTAGAGCAAATAAACGAGTAAGTAGACTGGACCGATTTTAATTGTTTATGTTTGTTTGGAAGATGCCGTGATTGAGTTCGCTATGATTCAAGAAAATCGGTTGAAGGCGTTTGAAAATTATCAGCTCTTTTATCGGAGGTTTAAAAAAACATTTTATACTCTGGGCTCGATGGGTTATTCCCAGCGAAATATATAGGTACTTAGTTATTATTTTGCTGCTAATTCCGGACTATTATTGAGCATGTGATATTGTTTCTGTCTCCATCGCACTTTATATCGATCTGAATGAAGGACGATGCTACGAGTATAACTAAATATAGCTGGTTCTGGAATAACCCACCAGATAAGCTATTCTTGTGCATGACATAAGAGCGACGGGAACAGAAACAATATCGATTGTTTCTGTCTCTGTCGCACTTACTTCAACCTGAATAGATAGATAGGTTATAATTTAATTTTTATATTAATTAGTGGTCCACCTAGGTCCTGGACCTAACCCAGGAGGGGGGGGGGGTGACCCCCCTGGATCAGCCCTTGCACAAGTGGCGGCCTTATCGCTAAAAGCGATCTCTTCCAGCAGGCCTAGCACGGACCGTGGACAAATTGTCTTTCCACCGTTTTTATCCCGCGAGAAAAAGACAAACGTATCCATATTATAGCTTTATCGCGTCTAGGCGTGGATAAAAACAGTGGAAAGACAATTTATCCACAGCCAATTACAAAGACAATTTATGCTAGGCCTGCAGGCAAAACAATAATGACAGGTGACAAAATAAATAGAAATTGCTCACTTGAAAGGCCGTAACAGTAATAGGGAACCTATTACCTATTTAGTCTCTATGATTTTGAGTTGTTTTTTTAATAGTTGCTTATAACAACTCGTACTGTGTGTGATTGTACCATTTGTCATGATTAAATTCCTAGTGGTTCCGCATAAAAAAAATATTATTGATATACAGGGTTACACGAATAGGGTACTAGGTATACTAAGCTAAAAGAGGTTCGTTACACTCATTATTATGAACAACTTTTAACTATGGTGGAACCAACCCTGAATACGCAAAAAATACCAGCTCCATAGATTTGCTGTTCCATAGATTTTGTCGAGTGTCAATGATTGTTTTCTATTCAGGGTTGGTCCCATAGTGAAAGTTGTTCATAAAAGTTCATGATAATGGGTACTATGGCCACCTTTCGGCTTAGTACACCCTTCTCACGTAACCCTGTAGGTCTCTTTTTGGTACCATTCTCCTTGTTTATTATCTTTTTGGTGATGTCTTTATTTTATCTGTCATGTTGTATTGGTAGGTATAATCGGCGTGATGTGGTCGGTGGCTTGGTTCGCCGTGGTGTACGACACTCCGGCGCAGCACCCTCGCATCTCCGACGCGGAGCGAAACTACCTCATGAAGGCACTCCCACAGGAGCCGCAGACTAAAGGAGTAAGTCACTTCAAACTGACTACAGAATTGGGGAACTCCTTTACAGAGTGCCTAGGCCGAGTTTTGCCATCTGCATTTACCTATTCGCAGTGGTCAAATTTAATTTGTATATATATGTCGAATTTCTAGTGTAATTCCGCTTCTACGTCGTTTCGAGTACAATAAGGATTTTGGTTAAACTATTTTCTGTATAGATAATTGTGATTCTAATTTGAACCTAACCTGAATTTAAATATTAATTACATAAAAAACAAAATTAACTTAACCTGAAACAAAAAGTAATTAAATCTGTAACAAAAAAATCGTTATAACAATTTGCACTAATGAAATTAATTTTAAATAAAATAAATGTAAATTATGAAATTATTATAAATATGATTTAATTGAAATGAAATAAACAATAAATTTTGAAAATAATATGATATATCACTCTATACATACACATACACACATTACATTATATTTAGAGTGTGAGTTGTGTGAGCTATAGCTGCTAGTAACTTGGTTGCCAAAACTACTAAAGGCTCTTGCACACTCGATTTTTTCAGCGTCAGCGATCAACCTCCACTTTCTAATTTAGTATGTACTTTTCATTTGAGTAACTTAAAATAAATACATACTTTATCTTTAACTTTGTTTCTTTGGGACAAATGCAAAAAAACAAGTATTCTAATAGTGGTACGTCGTATTGATCAAGGATAGGAAAATAAAATTTGAATTGCAAATTATTTTTGTCTGTAAATTCTAACTGTGTATTAGTTTTTTTTAATGGATAAACGAAATCAAACCTTTTTGCACATATAAATAATTTACGCACGTACCTAGTACCTACAATATTTTAGGAGTTCCAAAATGGCCGCTAATAAATTTTCGCCGGTTTTCAAATTATGACACATTAAATAACATGTTTCAGGAAAAAAACGGCTAGATCCTCTATCCATTACGCATATTGTGGACAGACGTAATCTAAGTAGGTATTTTGCATAAGCATTTTGTTATGTTTATACAGATGCGTTCTTATTACAATGAATGCATCGTTAATTTATTTCGCATTGCCGATTTTGTATTGAAACTTTTTTGTGTTAAATTTACCTACGGTATAGTTTTTTCTCATTTGTTTAGGGTACAGTTTGTTATGTACATAACTACATATCTCTTGCTTATTTTACATAATTATTTATAATTCATTGCAGTGATTCACCAAATTAAATATTTAGCACACGTTCATTAAACAATAAAGATGTAATTCACGTTGCAAAGTCGTAAAATTTATTTAACTCAAATCGCTTTGACCTCGCAATCGGCGAATGAGTGATGAATAAGGACCGTAGCACACGCGTTAATATATTGGTGTCAGCGATCCGCAATTCAATCGCATTGGACGATAGAAACAGAGGCTACATTGAAAGCAGTTCGCTACAAGTTTCTTTCTTCTACTTTTGGCGGACCATATTTCACAAACGGTACACTTGATGATGGAAAACAAATGATGAACTTACCAAAACTTACTCTCATTTAAAAAGTTGGCCGTCACGGGACGAGTGGCAGATGTGAAACGTGACGGCATAAAAGAGCATATTATGACGTCACGTCCGTCGTGTCGATACGAGTCGGTTTTACTACTAAGGCGCGTCAATAGATGTTTCACATCAAAAGACTTTCTTTATATTCAATGATACCACACATGAGGGTGCAAATTCATTTTTAACCGACTTTAGCAGGAGGTTATCAATTCGACTGTATGTTTTTTTTTTACATCCCACCTTCTCTTATGGTTATATCTTGTGTGATGACGCCACCTAACCAGTGAGCATTCGTGAACCTACACTAAATTCGAAAATAATGTACATTGTACAAGTATCTATCGTCTCATAATTTTTACCAAAATCAGTTGAGACGAGCTTTAGGTAGGAACAGACGAACATACATATACATGCTAACTATAATACCCTCTTTTTAGCATTGCGTCTTCTGGTAAAAACAGAGAACTGACAAAACGACATGCAGCATTTCATAAATAGCTGAAACACACAATTTCGATACAACGATCGAATGCAATAAGTTTGCGAATAGCAATTTGCTACCAAGACTCGATGCAGTCCCAAAATCGGCGATCGGCACACATGGAGTGTGCTATAGCCCTAATCGACGAACGATTGTTATTCGCGATTGGCGTTCACCGAATTCCCTTGGCCGTCAATGTAATGCCCATCAAATAATGAACGAGGTTCGTTTTCCTTGTCCTTAGCTCGGATGTGGATTGCATAACGGGATGTCAATTATTTATTATCCTTATAGTATTGTAGGAATTTTAATGCATCGTATTATCTGATGCCGTTATCAACAGACTCCAAATAAAACCGGCCAAGTGCGAGTCGGGCTCGCGCACTGAGGGTTCCGTACCACCACAAAATTCAATAACGAAATTACCAATTATTACTTGGTAATTAACAGAAACTTGTCACCGATTCGCACTTTGCCATTATTTATTATTTTTTGTTATTCTTTAGATTGTGTGATTGTGATCATGCCAAGTTTGACGTTTGTACGTATTACCGATTTTACATTAGAGCTAATACAAAAATATGTTTAAAAAATTCGTTTCTTGTATGGGCTATTTTTACCCTTTGGTAAAGTTTTTGTTTTTTTTATTATTTGTTATTTGCCGCCGTAATGTTACGTATTCTGTGAAAATTTCAACTGGCTATCTATTACGGTTCTAAAGATACAGCCGGCTTAGTAATAAAGTCCCGTTTTTACGCTTTGGGAACGGAACCATAATAATCAACTGTTCCATAAAAAAAGTTCATTATTCTCGACGAAATGTTTGGAACAGCAGATTTTTTCTCTCTATTTCAGTGTTGGTCTAATAGAAAAAATAAATTATGATGAGTACAATGACATCCTCGAATAAGTTGTTTTCCACGACAGGTTTTCTCTCTGATAAGAGAGTGTTGGCGGTAACGCGAAAAAAACATATCTCCTCATTGTAATATTTTCCTAAGCCATTCCAAACTAGACGACCTAGACGTGTGGGTACGTATCATCATAATCAGCCTTTTAACAGTCCACTGCTGGACTTTTAGCCTACCCCCGAAAGGGTGATTGGGCCATATCCACCACGTTGGCCCAGTGCGGGTTGGTTGATTCACATACGCCATTGAATTCCTTCTCCGTACGTATGCAGGTTTCCTCACGATGTTACCTTCACCGAAAAGCCAGTGGTATGAAAATCCGTACATAAGCTCCAAAGAGCTCATTGGTACGGGCCCGGGGTTTGAACCTGCGACCTCATGCTTTCAAGTCTAGCGGTCTCCCAAATGGGCTACCACGGCTTCCCAAGTCCCAGTATAGACTGCTTACTTGCCCACTTCATTTCAGCACATGCCAGTGCCGTGGAAGGCCATGCTGCTGTCGCCACCAGTGTGGGCCATCATCATCACTCACGGGGCCTCCGTGTTCGGCTACTTCACGGTGGTCAACCAGCTGCCCACCTACATGGAACGCATCTTGAAGTTTGACATCAAACACGTGAGTATCTCTACCTATATATTACACTGGCGACCCGCCCCGGCTTCGCACGGGTGTAAGGATTATTATAATGTACTAGCGACCCGCCCGCCCGGCTTCGCACGGGTGTAATTTACATGCGAAGTCGGGGCGGGTCGCTAGTTATATATATAAACCTTCCTTGAAAATGTATCTAACTGATGGTGAAAACCGTTCAAATCAAAATCCGTTGCGTGGTTTAGGAGGAGTTAGCGGCCATACAGACATACAGATAGACAGATAGACGCGGAAAGCGACTTCAATTTATGCTATGTAGAGAAGAAGACATAAACCTTCCGTGAAAAATTATCTAACTGATGGTGAAAACCGCATCAAAATCCGTTGCGTGGTTTAGGAGGAGTTAGCGGATATAACAGACGACGGACGCGGCGAGCGACTTTATTTTATACTAGCGGTCTGCCCCTGCTTCGCACGGGTATAGATTATAGCCTATGTCACCCGGGGCTAGTGTAGCTTCCCAACAGTGAAATAATTTCTTAAAAAAATGGGGTTTTTGTAATAATTTCTTTTGAAAAATTATACAATTTTTTTAATGTTTGTCTAGCTCTGAACTCCGTCGTTTATTGACCAATATTGTTTTTTTTTAATTAAAATGATATATTTTCAGATTGTTCCCATAGAAATTCCATTTGTCCATCGGTCAGCCAAACTACTGAACCATCAAAATCGGATCAGTAGTATGGCTTATAAATCAAAATAACTGGGGAAAAATACTTTGATGACATTATATCATGCGATGAACCAAAATTGCATATTTTACTAATTTTGTAGTCGGATTTTATAATTGATACTTACCGCGTAGGTAAGGTTGTATTAAGCCGAAAGGGGGCCAAAGTAAGTACCCTTTAATATTATACAACTTGTACTATGAGAGCAACTCGCGAACATCGTCAATGGCTGTCGTTCAGTGTGGCATTGTAAGGGGGAGGCCTATGTTCGTCAGCGGCCTTTCTTCGAGCTGATGATAATGATGATTTAAGTCACTTTAGTCCACAGAAAAGCGAAGTAAATAGAACGGAAATGAGAAGAAAAATCCGTTACCAGGCATTATGAGTGAACCTTGATTGAACATTCTTATTTAGATTAACGCATCGAACTCCGTATCCAAAGAACTTGGACCTTACCTTTTTGAGTTAGGTCTCAAAGTTCTTTGTCCGCATTACAGTTGCTAACTGATTTCGAATGACTGACGTTTCGTTCGTAGAAATTTTGTATTGTACCCATCAGTTTCCTCTGCCAATAAATTATATTATATTTTTCCGTAAACGACATTACCATACAAACGCCCAAACCTATAAATACCAGTTCTGGAAAAAACGTCCGATAAAAAATTATAACTAAGTTACAAGTTTATTCGCCACATAGTCTATGGCCACATGTAGTATACATGTGGCCCTCTTAATACGTCACAATATCCTAAAAACAAAAATAAGACATCTTCAAAAGAGATAAGGTTTATTTTTGCAAGAGATCGCAAATTGCAGTGACCATATCGAGCGAGCGAAAGGCGGACAGCACTCGATATAAAATGGTCGTATAATTTCGCGATGCAAGCTGTTTCGCAAGGACTTGATGACCTTAATTTTGACTTTAGTTTTTTAACACTGGCTGTTATGTATTTTGGTGGACAATTATTTTTTCTTCGGATTTGTAACTTTTTTAGGTTTATTATTATTATAGTTCTTATCCTAACTTAAATTGACAATGTAATTATTTATTTGGTGTAACACTGTTTTAAACTATCACGGTTGTTCACTAAAGTTATATCGGGAGCTCATTCCACAACTTTACCACGGTAAATATCCCGTAAATAATCATATAACTTTATTTGGTTTATTATATTAAAACCACTAGATAGACCGACGACATTGTGAGAGTCGCGGGCATCCAGTGGATGCAAAAGGCAGGCTGTCGTTCAGTGTGGAGGTTAAAGGGGGAGGCCTATGTTCAGCAGTGGACGTCTTCTGGCTGATGATGATGATGATTATATTAAAAACTTTTTAGGTTCATTATCTATACTTTTTAAATACTTGCCGTAAACTTTAGTTCACATTACAAGATTACACTTTGTTTTTAAATTGGTACATCTACTTTAGATAAATAAATGATGTGTACATAAAAATATTTAATTTTAGTCACAATTATTACTCAAGAGTGTCGACGCTTGCGCATTATCATTACCACGTGTACCAGATTGGCCAATAGTTATTGAATTTGCTAGATGCATTTCTTAAAGGTACTTGTATACACGTGGAGCATTATCTATGTTATTAGTTCCTATATCGCTTACAATTTATTAAATAGGTTCTTAACATAAATTAGATGACAAAGTAACCATTGTTATTAAACTCATTGTTTCAAAGCTGATAAAAGGTAGGTATTTCACATAAGCAGGATATTTTATTTCGTTATGTGAACTTATGGTTTTTTATTTTGTTTGATCACGCGGTAATGATAAATAGTTAAATATTCACGTGATTTAATTTACGAGTTTTATCTAGTTTGATTGAATATATAAAAAGGTCGTATATTATACAAGTTGTATCATAATAGAGTGACCAATATACCTTTTTGTATTTAGGATTGAATTGGACTTTTTTTAAAATAAATTACACCAAAGTTGACAGTGTTTTTTAGTTGAAATATATAATACATGGACTCTTTTATTTCCATTTCTTTTAATTGGGCTTAGCAGGCCTAATTGATTTGAAATTTAGAATACAGTCAAGTGGCATACATAAAAGAATACTGCAGTAATAAAGTAAAGGTATAACCACATCTACTTACAAGAAACACTACCCTGACCTACTAATAATAAATAAAGTAACGTCAAATATTTATTGGCCGTTAACAACAATAATTAATGTTTAGACCATTTTAATGAGTCAGATTTCTTAAATCAATTTGTAAGATAATTAGTTTAGCTTGCATGCGATTTTAAAATAAAGTGGTAATTTTCAGTGCTACCAAAAATTACTGTGATATACCATTTTCACCTTTTTTTCGAAGAGGCTTCGACACCAAGTTGCTTGACCAGGTCAATGTTGGAAAGGATATACAAGCATCACGCAAGCCACCCACCCTATTGCATCAGCCAGAAGTGGACAGCCTCTTGCTGGTTTTATAGCAGTAAGAGCAAGTTGCCACACCTAACGGCCTGGCAGATATGCATGTGAAAACCATTGCCAGCAAGTCCTCGTGAATGAGTTATGTTTAGATCCTATTGATAATTTTCCGCTTGCCTATTCAACAGTTAAAATGTCAGTGTCACAGAATTAAATAAAAATCAAATCAGTATTTATGACGACTTTTCTTGGTTAAACTATAGAAAAAAATGCAAAATGAAAAAAACTAAAAATGGTTTTAAAACGACGTGTGTTGTACATACTTAATTATATTGGCAATGCGTCGCATTGCTCCAATTTAATTGCACTGTCAAGTTTTAAGCTTAAAAGTTGTATTGTTGAAGCTATATTTACAAGATATCGAGTGCTCGTATTATTCAATATTTTAGCTTGACCGCCTTTCGAAAAATACCGTAAAAGGACATATATGTCAGGCATAACATAATGTACATATATTGCAATATCCATATTATAATTTATGTTGTAATAGTGACGTATTTACAACTACTTTAAAAAAGATTCAAAATCCAACAAAGTTGAATCCATCTGTCAAAGTCATCAAAGTTAGAATCCTTGTTATTAAGCACACAGAAGAGATTTTTTTTTCTGTGATTAAGCATCATACAAAAAATTTTTTTCCCAAAGTTACCTATTCATGAGTTCATGACATTAAATATAGATTAAGGGTAAATTGCAACACGCGGCACAAACTTATCGCTATGATTAGGGTCAATTTCAATACATTCAGCATAGTCAAATTTATATGCAGTGCCGGTTTAAGCACTACCAGCACCCTGGGCGATCGCTCAACCGCACCCTACCTTAACGCTGCCACTGTCTGTATGTATAAATATGTTTTTATAACTAACTAGTGACCCACCCGCCCGGCTTCGCACGGGTGTAATTTAAGTGCGAAGCTGGGGCAGGTCGCTAGTTATATATAAACCTTCCTTGAAAATGTATCTAACTGATGGTGAAAACCGCATCAAAATCCGTTGCGTGGTTTAGGAGGAGTTAGCGGGCATACAGACAGACAGACGCGGAAAGCGACTTTAATTGTCTAACTATGTAGAACTAAACTAATAAAAACTATGTAGAGATTAAAATGAGACTAGAATTTTTGATAATGATATAATTCTGGTTTCACGCCATTTTACAGTAAAGTGTTTAATTTTACTGAATGACTGCGACATTTTGTAACGTTGTTAGTGTCAAAAAGATTTATAGTAGGTATAATAAACGATGAAGGAGCATTTAAATATATGAAAGATGATTTAAACATGCCAGAAAAAAACAAATACACTTCTAGCACGGTTTTATTTGTAATTACGTGTATTTTTTTGTTTTTGAGACTATCCCAATGATTAGCAAATCGTGGTCACAGCAGCGCATGCAAAAACTCGACATTAGAAACTGGCTATTATTCGGAACTAAATTGAAATTGATTACTTTTGGCGTACCAAAATTGCTTATTGCTCAAATAAATGTTAACATAATTGACCCCACTTGACGCTGAATGGCGCCACATGCCAAAATAGAAATAGTTATTTACATCTTTTATTTTTAAGTCATGCATGAAATGAGACAACAGTTTAAAATACACTAAAATCCCTTTTTTTAGCATAATGCTCAAATTTTCCGCTTTCTTGGGGGTCAATAAAAATAGTTTTACAAGGTACGTCATCGTTGTAACACATCTTGGCGCCGGCAGCTTTTTATCAGTTCCGTTGAATATCAGCCGCGATAAAAACTGCGAAATCCCACGGCTTTGAACTAAAATAGATTTATCGTAGGCAGTAACTCTTACGCACGACTTTTTTATTGTTTGTCTATCTATATTTAGCTATCCTTGTGAAACATCGAATTCTTTATGATATAATCTGAAGTCTATTATGTGAAGTCCCGCGGATTTTTTGCGAACTACTGAATTTTTAGTCTACTTTTTTAACAAACATTGTTTCTTTTTTATCCGTTTTAAAGTTTCCGATAAAATATGCACAGCAGCGATATCTGCGGGGCTTGATTATTTGGACACATTTTGAAGTGTTTTGTGGACTGTTCCGCATTTTCGCAAGTCATGGTGTCACTACAAAGCTTTTTGCGGACAAGTTACAAAAGCCGTACCTGCATGGTGTATGTGTACTTATACCTGACCTATTACACGTACTTAATTGAATTTAACAGAATTGTGGATATCAATACAAAAATTATAAATAGTATTTTTAACTCCTGATAAAATAACTGATAATCTACACACGGCTTAACAGAACAATTTTTTTGAAGCTAAAAACAACACGTAAAAGTAGGTATTGATTACTTTTAAATCTCTAACTTTTCAGACGTCTCACTAACTAAATAAGTTAGACATCTGAATGGACAGGATGTACGGTTACGTAGAAATAAGGTCGGAGGATGCAAGTAATTGGTACAATTGTGCCTTAAGCGTTACGAATGCATTGTACCGTACACAGTACAATTGTTTGGTCAATGCACAGATCTAATACCTATCTGTGGGTCAATGAGACAGTTGGGCTGTCACACGAGATCTTGCTGCTAAAACTAGAACGACCGGATTCCATTTGCAATTCTTTTGTTTTCAAATAATCAAACCTGTTTAATTCTTAGGCCCTGCACAAATGTCTTGTTTAGTATTTAAATACATTTAATCGATAAAATAACTTATAAAACAGAAAATGAACGAAAACATAAATTAATAACGACGAATCCGTAGACGAACGAAAGTCACCGACATAGCCCACCGGATTAGCAAGTTGAAGTGGCAGTGGGCAGGGCACATGTCACGCAGAACAGATGGCCGATGAGGCCGAAAGGTTCTGGAATGGAGACCACGGAACGGTAAGCGCAGCGTAGGACGTCCACCCACAAGATGGACAGACGACCTAAAAGAGACCGCAGGGAAACGCTGGATGCAGGCCGCTTCCAACCGGCCCTTTTGGAGATCGATGGGGGAGGCCTATGTCCAGCAGTGGACGTCCAATGGCTGAAATGATGATGATGATGAAATTAATAATTAAAAACTAAAAAATAATGTGCAATTTCGATGCTATCGCTCAACGGAAGGAAAACATGGTGAGGAAACCGGTATGTCCAAGAACCTCAGAAGTTCAAAGAAATATGACATTCACCAACATGCACTGAAACAGCATGGTAGATCAAGGCAGATTATAATGATACTAGCTGTTACTGTATATCGCACTATACTATAATGGTTTGGTGAGGTTTTCCTCTACTCGAGCTCTAGGCTCGGTTTCCTGAGCTCCCGCCCCGAGACCCTCAGGGAAAAGGTGGCTCAGTTCCCCCGCTAACAAATACGGAGTCTCCTAACACTTTGCTTATTATTGTTGATGTGTGGATTGCGGCTTGTTTTTGGATGATGTGTGTGTTTTCATTCATTCATTCAATTAATGATTAAACGAACTTACCTGTAAGTGAAGTTCTATCGTAATTATACGAAGGCTTCGTCCGAAGAGATCAGCAAATAGGTACAACACATGTAGTAACGCATAGCGATCGCCATTTCGCACTAAATTGATAGTAAGTCCATACGATATTACTCAAACCCGTTTTTTTTTTGTTTTACCCGATCGCTCGTCTGACAGTTTGACACCAACGTTCATTTAGTTTAGATATTGATATAATATTTCACGATTAGGGAAGGGTCAAATTAATTATGTTCTTAAAGGGTGGGTTGCTGATCTCTTCGGACGAAGCCTTCGTATAATTACGATAGAACTTCACTTACAGGTAAGTTCGTTTAATCATTAATTATACATCGGCTTCGTCCTCGAGATCAGCAAATAGGTACAACACATGTAGATCTTTAGAGATTCTCGTGAAATATTATTCAGGAATTATAATGACCTGTATTAGGTAGGTATCTACTATAGGTATCATAAGAATAAACATTGTTTATTTAAATTAAAAAGGTTATATTTATTACTATATCCTTATTAAATTAGCATACATCATAAAAATCATTATTTATGACAAAAAGTAATGTATTTTAAGTTTCAGCATTATTATCATAATTATCAATGATTGCACGAGCGAATGATTCATCATCGCACCTGTTGAGCGGCCTATTATAAAATTTAAAGAAGGTATTTGAAGTGGCGCTCCAGCCAGCTGTTCTTCTAATAACGTCAAGGCTCACGCCAAGACGGTGTGCACATGAAGCGGCGGCATGACGTGTACTGTGTGCACTGAACGATGAAATTGACACGCCGGCTTTGCCCAGAGTGCTCCGAATCCAGCGACTTAACGTCTGGCTGGATACTCCACTATGTGGCTTTTTAAGGCCTATAAATAGACTTTCGACGTCCTTACGCAAAGGTTCTGTTTTGCGTAAGTAGTCTTGCAACACTTTTACAGGGCATATTTCAGGCTTTTGTTCAAAAAAAGGTAAAATAAGAAGTGGTTGAGAGCAACCAACTCGTGAAGTTTTAATCAATTCTGTAATTTTAATACACACTCTTGTCGTTGTAAACGAGATATTTTTAATATTTATTTTGGCTAACGTTTGTACCCTTTGTGCGGTAATTAAAGTTAGCAAGGTTACAAGTTTTTTTGTGATCATTTCGAGTGATAAATTGTCATGGGGATAGAGCTTCTCTAAAAAGGTTAATACTAGAGATGGATCCCATGTCGTTTCATATCTAGGCATAGTGGGACGCGAGCGAAATATGCCCTTGAAAAGTCGTTTGATACTTTGGTCTGATCCTACATGTTCTCCTATAACCAAAGATAGCGCAGAGCGACAAGTATTTAGACTTCCATATTGCAATCCTTTATTATATAAATTTGTTAAAAAATTTAGAATCTCTGGTATTCCAGCATTGTATAAATCAACCCCATTTTGTATACAATAACAGTACCACTTCTTCAGGTAAACATCGTATTGTTTAAGCGAGTTTTGTGATAGGGAAGACATCATAAGATCTAAGGTGGAAGGGGGTGTGAATCTTTTCAAGAACGCCGTCCTGATAATATTGCAGCAGCCAGGGTAATTCGGTTGTGCATGTTGCGGTTGCTGGAATGATGAGAATTGATTACGTTATCGTTCGGTTTGAAAATCAAAGTTTGCGAAACAACCAGGCTTTTGAAAATAGGATACCACGGCTGAGTAGGCCATAAAGGTACAATCAATATGCCTCTGGCATTGTCTGATATAATTTTACGTAACGTTTTCAGAATTATTGAAAAGGGTGGGAAAGCGTAAAAGTAAATATTTGTCCATTTAAATGTGAAAGCATTAATTGTATATGCATCCGGATCACGAAACCATGATACGTAAATTTCACATTTTTTGTTCAACCTGCTTGCAAAAAGATCTATTTCTGGTTGACCAAAAATGTTCACAATGTGTTGAAACGCATTACCTGCTAATTCCCACTCAATATCTGGGTGAATTCGCCTAGATTCAGCGTCCGCTTCTGAGTTATCAGCTGAACGAATATAAGAGGCGTAAACATATATATTCCTACTTTCGCACCACTGCCAAAGATTTCTAGCTACCTCTGTAAGGTGTGGAAACTGGATGCCCCCCATACGGTTAACGTATGAGATAGCGGTAGTGTTATCTATCCTCAATAAAATTTGGCAGTTAGTTAAATCTCTCGCAAATATTTTTAGTCCAAAAAATGCAGCTAAGATCTCTAAATAATTTATGTGCATAGCACGTTCCGAATCACTCCACATTCCACTAGCTCTATTGTTACCTTGTACAGCACCCCACCCAGTAGTTGAGGCGTCAGAAAAAATTTCTAAATCGTAGTTGTCATGTTTAATCTTATTTACGGAATTTTTGATTGCATGTTTCCACCATGATAGATCTGGCAATAAAGAATCAGGTATATTCATAAATACATCATAGTTATCATTATTCTTGCGTAAATTGAGAAATTTAATTCGTTCAAATAATTTCGTATACAGCCAACTATATTCAATAGCTGGACATGCCGAAACAAGCAATCCAACAAACCGCGCAAAATCTCTGATTTTGCATTTTTTCAATGAACACATTTTCTTGATTTGTTTACTAATCAGCTCAACTTTTTCGGAGGGTAGACGTACTTGAAAATTTTTCGAGTCAATATTATATCCGAGAAATAAGCAATCTTTGCTTGGAACTAAAATACTTTTGTCATCATTTATGATAAATCCTAAAGATGTTAGTAATGTTCTAGTTTGATTTACGTTCTCTAAACAGAGATCGTAAGATTGTCCAATTAAAAACCAATCATCCAAATAAACAGTAGATAAATAACCGGCCGAACGAAGAACTTTAGCAATTGGTTTCATGATTTTAGTGAAGACGTAAGGCGCAGTACAAAGACCGAACGGCAGAACGTTAAACTCATAAAGAACGTGATCCCATTGGAATCTTAAATATTTTTTGAAGTCTGGGTGAATTTTGACAAAGAAATAAGCGTCCTTAAGGTCTATTTTTGCCATAAAACAATTTTTTGAAATCAATTTTATTGCAGTTCGAAAGTCTTCAAGTTTAAAATGTTTAGTTTCAATGAATTTGTTCAATTTTTTTAGATTCAAGATGAATCTCCTTTTGCCGTTCGGTTTTGGTACTAAAAATACACTTGATATAAACTGCCCTTCACATGGTTGACATTTTGAAATTGCACCATTATTTATCAAATCATTAATAGCTTCGACAAAAAAAGAATGTTCGTTACTAGAACATTCTCTTAAGGCTGGAATGTCATTTTGGAATACAGGACATAAAAAAGGTATTTTATAACCTTCAATATACGAAAGGATGACTGGATCTTTAGTTAGGCGTAGCCATTGATCATAAAAATTTGCAAGTCTCCCAGCATATTTTACCACTGGTGATGTCGCAAGCGCGAGCACTAGCGGCGGCTGTGCGTCGCGCCGCGCGCTTGTCGCTGACCGTGCGGCTGCCTGAAGGAGCTCGCGGGCTGGCTCCTCGTTTGCACTGCAGCTGTTAAAGGCGTCGCACTCGTCGTCCTCGGTGGTGGTTTCCGATTCATATTGGGTCCTTTCCAGTTTTTTGTTGACGAATTCTGTTTGCTGGTACCAGGTTTCGGTGCAAGAGGCTTCAGCTCTGCGCCAGATTTGTTGATAGCTTTAGCTGTTCTAAGCGTTTCAGAAAGGTTATGCCCGAATAGCATCTCGTCAACCTTTGAGTTTTGAAGTGACTCCTTCATATCTTTTTTAACAGATGATAGTATAAAATTACGTCTGGTTACGCTATCATTGTGTTGACAATCACATAATGCACGTCCAGTATTCATGAGAGTCCGCAAGAGTTCATTGTCTTTTTCTTTAGATGACAAAATGTGGGTAATCGCCTCGCTGAGACTAGAGATTGCTGCAGCCAGGATATGTTGCTTAGCTATAATGGCTTTGTCACGCTTTATTACCATCTCAGACAAGGCAGCCTTGATTTCAGGGTTCAAGGTTGGGGCTCCAATGAGCTTGCAATTTTCGGGGATAAGATACTTATCCATAACTTCTTTACGTTCATCTTTCGATAAACCGGAGGTTGCTGTATGCTCGAAACGAATAGCAACCTCTTTTTGAATATTTTTCCCATATTTTATTATCTTAGTAGGGTCGATTCCAAGAATTTCGAGTGTTTCGTCATCCAAACCTTCCTCTATGGGAGGTACCTCCACTCCTGAAATAGGCGTGGGAGCGCTTACTTGTAGAATTTCTATTGGTAAACTCGCCGGGATCTGGTCTGCAGGAGTCAGATCCGGTTCTGGTTCAGTATGATGTGGCGAAGAGCCACCTGAAAAATATTCGTATTGTATAGGTTAAAAACCCTCGTAATAATAAAGAAGAAATAGTCTTCAAACTACCCGCTATTTTATAATAATGTAACATTTTTCCGCGTAAGAAGTACTTGGAAAGTGTAGGGTAGGAGGATAAACGTGGTTGGCACGAGACAGCCCCATAAGCTGCCCACATTACCAGAATTTAGTTTTCTTGTCATAAAAATACGAGCATACTCGAAAAAAGTAAGCCAGGATAGCGAAGAGATAGCCCCAAAAACTACCCGCAACGCTATAAAAAAGGCACGAGACGGCCCCAAAAACTGCCCACATTACCAGAAGTTAGTTTTCTTTTCATGAAAAGGACACGCTTGCTCGAAAAGCAAGCCTAGATAGTGAAGAGGTAGCCCCAAAAACTACCCGCAACGCTATATAAGTGGCACGAGACAGCCCCAGAAGCTGCCCACAATACCAGATGCAATTTCATGATAGAAGATTTTGATAATCTGAGGTTACAAAGATTACTCACTGTTATGAGATTTTGTTTCCGACGAAGACGATGAACTGGATAGCACTCTGGCGCGGCGACGAGAACGATGTCGTGTTGTTTTCACATCTTGTTGTTTACGTTGAAGCTCCTTTTCGATTTCTTTTAATTTTTTATGTAAAATTTCGTAATCTTGGGCACTGCCTTTACGTTTAGGCATCTTCTTTGTGATTTTCGATATTAGGTACGATTTAAAAGTTGATCGGGACAGACGCGTGCGGTATGGCCGAGCACTAGATCGCGAATGAACGTTGGTGTCAAACTGTCAGACGAGCGATCGGGTAAAACAAAAAAAAAACGGGTTTGAGTAATATCGTATGGACTTACTATCAATTTAGTGCGAAATGGCGATCGCTATGCGTTACTACATGTGTTGTACCTATTTGCTGATCTCGAGGACGAAGCCGATGTATAATTCAATTCATTTATTCCAATATTTATAATTTTACATATATTATTAACCTAACATTTTTAACAAGTCTAAAATTAACATTTATAAATAAGTACCTCTCTGTAGGTGTCTCATAAGCAGCTGTTCTAGGAAGACCTGTGTTACAGCTGCTACGATTCCAACCTCCGGCGTCTGTCCAATGTTTTTTATTTGACTTGTTGTTTATGTTCGAGTCTAGTTTTGTGCAGTATCTGTGTAAGGATTTGGCTATTACTCCAGTGGCTCCTACTACTATAGGGATAATTTCTGTGGAGGTTTTCCATAACCTGGCTATTTCTCGTTTCAGTGGATGGTACTTACTTAGTTTTTCTATTTCCTTTGCTCCTATATTGTAGTCTGATGGTACTGTGATGTCTATGAGGTATGTTTTGTTTTCTGTTTTGTTTGTGTATATTATGTCTGGTCTATTGTGTACTATTGTAACGTCTGTCTGGACCGGTATCTCCCACATTAGCTTTGCACTCTCGTTCTCCTTTACCTGCGGCTGAGCCAGGTGTTCTTGCCACCACAGGTTGGAGACTGAGAACTTGTGCTTTTCTATATAATATTATCTATACTATAATATAATAGTACTAGCGACCCGCCCGCCCGGCTTCGCACGCGTGTAATTTAAGTGGGTTCTTTGAACTATGGACACATAAAACACCATGTTTGAGAATAGAAATGTTTTGCCTTGGTATGATGAGTAACCCGCAGCGTGCATACTTGCATTAGCAATCAAGCGGATAGTTTGCAAACTGCCACACGCAGGAATTCTCTAATCACTTCTACGAATACCCTCATTAGCTCGCTTTGCGCCTGCCGCGTCTCCGCACGGAATTGGAGACTTCGCGATTATGGTTCAGTAGTTCTGTTCTTACGAGATGTTATGCTATGTGCCCTGCCCAGTGCCACTTCAACTTGCTAATCCGGTGGGCTATGTCGGTAACGTTCGTTCTTCTACGGATCTCCTCATTTCTGATACGATCTCGTAGAGAAACTCCGAGCATAACCCTCTCCATAGCTTGTTGTGCGATTTTAAGCTTGCTTATGAGGCCCATAGTGATAGATCACGTTTCACTGCCGTACGCAGTGCAGATGGCCGATGGGGCCGAAAGGTTCTCGAATGGAGACCACGGACATCGTGGTCTCCATTACCGGTAAGCGCAGCGTAGGACGTCCACCCACAAGATAGACAGACTACCTAAAAGAGACCGCAGGGTAACGCTGGATGCAGGCGCTTCCAACCGGCCCTTTTGGAGATCGATGGGGGAGACCTATGTCCAGCAGTGGACGTCCGGCTGAAATGATGATGATGATGATATGTTATGAATGATAGGCTTGTTTTTCGGGGAATGCTCTGAAGAGCTTTTGACCTCATTCCTGCGGCGAAATTCCACACACATCCTGACACCGTCAAAAGGCTCACCCCCACATCTTGCAAAGCTGGAATTCCCACACCGTCCGGTTCTGCTGATCCTTTCTCCCGCAGACCTGCGAGGTGTGGAATGACCTTCCCGGAAGGTCTTCCCGGCGAGATTCAACGGGGAGCGTTTCAAAAGAGGTATCTACAAACTCCGGGCTGGCAAAGCGGCAAAGCATCGACAACGCTGATAGTGTTGCAGGTTGCAGACGTTCATAGGCGGCGATTACAGCTTACCATCAACGCATATGCCGCTCTTTTATATAAAAAAAAGGTCAACCGTCTTCATGGCATTCGCGAGCGACCTTAGTGTCGCCGCACACGGGCCACCGGCCACAGCCACAAACGCCGATTGTACACACAAACGATTTGTAGCGTGTGGCCGCCACCGGCGCCAACCGTGTGCGGCGAGTCCATATAAAATGTACGAAAATTACAGGAAATATGCCAGTGGCGGCGTTTTGTGGTTGTGGCCGGTGGCCCGTGTGCGGGAGCCCTTAGTTCAGGCCAAGGTCGGTTCACGGATGAGTCCACCATGCGTCATATGAAGATAATGGGCAATGTGGAGCTATTATCAGAGAGATGTTATAAATTATGGGTTATGGAAATTAAAATGAATTCTGTCTCGTCTAGACTGAAATAACTTTATTGAGGTTTTTGTGGTAGAATTTGATTGAAGAATTTGTACCATAATGCTTAGAGTACATTATATTTAATGAAGCATAATTGAATCTCTCGCCAGACTGGTAATGCTCTATTGAATCTAACAGTATGGAAAACCTAATAACATTAACATAATCAGCCTTATAACAGTCCACTGCTGGACTTTTAGCCTACCCCCGAAAGGGTGATTGGGCCATATCCACCACGCTGGCCCAGTGCGGGTTGGTGGATTCACATACGCCATAGAATTCCTTCTCCGTACGAATGCTTCCGTCGTTCCTCACGATGTTTCCTTCACCGAAAAGCCACACATAAATAAATCCGTACATAAACTCCAAAGAGCTCATTGGTATGGGCCCGGGTGTATTTTATTAAACCTAATAAAATACACAACAATGCTTCAATGACAAAAACATAATCAATTTTGAAGATATTCTAAAATAATAATATAGCGAAATCCATAGCTACTCGATTAAATAAAATTAGTTTACGTACAGATCGACAAAATGTTGAACTTGATATTTAATAAAAAACTATTGAAATTTAAAAAAGATGTACGAAATATTGTTTTTACGGTCCATAATAAAAGTAGTTAAGTTTATTTAATATTTTTGTATCTAAATTAGTTTGTAATACTTTACCAATTACTGCATTAAAAAGAAACATGTTGTGTATACATATTTAGGAATATGGTTTAGTTTAAAATTTTGTAATCTACTCTAAGTTTAGATTGTTTTGACCATATTTTGTTTTGTGTGCCAATAAACTAAATAAATAAGTATGTAATCTCAGGGAATTACAGAATACGGAAAAGTAGGAAGAGCACATGTCATGGGCCTTACGCCTAGCTGTTTTAAGCAATCCAGTTTAGGTGATGAAAAAATTTACGCGACCGCAAACCGTATTTGGACGGGTTAATGTTCACGTTCGCGTGATTTGCCGAACTGCGTCAATTTGAGACCGCATAAGGAGTTCGGTGTTGCAATTCAATACCTTGTCTGACTCCGTAGCAAAGCCGGCAAAGCTATGGGAAATTGTATCTTGGAACTTGTACCTCTTTCCGGTCCGGTGGTCCGGTCTACGAACAAATACATTCATAAAGCCTTTTCTTATTTATTGGTATGCGAGCTTACTTATATCCTTAGCCTGACTCATCAAGGTTAATGCACAGATGAGATTATAGGTACCCAAGGATCGTTAAGCTAGATGTACACATAGGTATTAAGTTTTTTATAATCCCCGGCGCAGTAAGAGAAGTGTTATAAGTGTAACATGTGTATTCGTGTCTGTGGCATCGTAGCTCCCAAACGGCTAAGCCAGTTTTGATTTAGTATTTTTTTGTTTGAAAGGTGACTGATTGAGATTGTCCTTAGCTACATTATTTGTATTTGTTTATTAAATTAGCACGGCTTTACACCAATTACACTAATTACATTTATGAATTACATACATTAATATTAAATAAAGATTTAAAAAAAAAGAATACAATTTATACATAAAAATTATGTCAAAAAGATAAAACAAAATGTACATGGCCACCACCACCATTAATTTAATGGTGTGAACAATAAAGAGTTAATCAATCAATCAATCAATCAATCATGTAAAGCTAAGTTATTTATCAGTAACGCACCTTTTAAACCTTTCATTTCTCCATTACCTATCTTTCCTTATTTCAAACGGAGACAGAGACACACACACAGAGAGAGAGAGAAGGAGAGAGAATGGGCCCTAATCCATTATGCTGGCCCGGATGCATGATTGTGATCATATGCCTTTGGACTTTTGAGGTTCTTGGAAATACTGGTTTCTTCACAAATAAAAGTGAAGAAAACCTATATTGTTATACCCTAACTAACCCATTTGCAATACCATTAAAAATGGTTAGGCTGAAGCCATTTTGAATGGTTTCTAATTTGAAACAATTCAAAAAGGGTTCAACCTAAAATATACTTAACAAGTTTTGGCTAGTCAAAAATGTCCTTAAGTTGCTACTTAGCAAAAACTAGAGCGATTAGTCTGTAGAAATGTCATCTAGGTTCATCCTTTCAACTATAGATTGCCTAATTAATGGTTATTTTCCTTACAAAATGCATTTCGGTTTCGAAGAAAGATACCATTTCACAATTCAATTACTCCATCAAAAATTACCACCTTGAAAGCTCCAAATGCCTTCTCCGTATCGTTTAGCTCCGGGTAAAACCCAAAGCAGTCGTGGTGAAATTAAAGGTGGCGGCAGACGGTGTAATGGCATGTGAAAAGAAATCGCCTGACGGCTGGCAACACCTTGGCGCCTGGCGTCTCCAGTTAATAACTTGATTACGGATTACGGCGAAATTCCTTACAAGGTTAACGCTCGGCGCAAGCTCGCCGCGTTTATAGCTCATCAGCAAAAAAAGCCTGACGAAGAACTTGGTTCATTAGAAAAATATGCCAGAAGGAATACAAGAGTCCTAATCACACATAAAAGCGAAAGTAGTCGTATTTTCCGGCATAGCTATTGCGCTATTTGTTAGGATTCTCTGTGGTAAGATAGGAAAGCAGATCACATGATGTGCTGCAAGTTGATTACTTATGGCATGGCGTTTTAGGGATGTTTAGGGACCTATTGGTTTTGACCAAAGAATTGGCTTTACCTAATCTGTGGTTTTGACAGTTAATGTACCGCCTGACAGGTATACAAACATGGCCGAGAGGCATCAATATCCTATTTAATAGCCTTAACAGCTGATGTGGATTTGGTTGACCTCAACCGCCGTCTGACCAAAGGGAGAGAAAGAGAGGGAAATAAGTTATTCTCACTCTTTCTCTCACGTTGGTTGGACGGCGGTGCGTCTTCGGTTAGTCAACCTAATCCACACGTCTGTTAGCTACTTTATGTTAGCATGTGGCATGTCATGTATGTCCCGGGTATGTCCTAAAACTGCGACCAGAACCACCGGAGGATGGGCAGCAGCATCCTGTTAGTACACGGTGAACGTACTGCGATCTCCAAGCCGCCTGCCAAGCGTGGGGATTATGGCAACACCCCTCTCTTAGAGGGAGGCCTTGTTCAGCAGTGGACATTTAATTGCTGATGATGTGTGGCATGTCAGTGCACTCCATAGAGCGCCCTTTGCTTATTTCTTTGTGAATAGAAGACTACATTTCGTCTTGGCTTATTTGCGATCGTCGCTGTCAAAAATATAATTTGACGTTCTTCTGACAGTTGCGGGACTATTTTTGTTTGACCACTCTCCGACTATATACAGTAATTATCTGGGACGATTACTCTACATCTATACTATAATATAATATTATAAAGAGGAAAGATTTGATTTTATTATTGAAACTGACGTGGTTTTCACACATTTTATTTATATTACACGGGAATTACTCACGTAAGATAAAACCGGTTACTCCGATTAAAGATTAAAAAAAAAAAAAAAGATTTGATTGTTTGTTTGTTTGTTTGCATTGAATAGGCTCCGAAACTACTGAACCGATTTTAAAAATTCTTTCACTGACGGGAAGCTACACTATCCCCGGGTGACATAGGCTATAATCTATACCCGTGCGAAGCTGGGGCGGACCGCTAGTACGATATATTATGTCTATATCGGTCCCTGGCGAGTTACTGGCGCCTAGTGACCATTGCGTCTAGTCATTATACTTGAAGTAACTTGATTACTCGAGCCGCAGGGTTGGCGCTCGAATCACTGACTACTGAGTTATGTCTAGAGATTATCCATTAGTATTGCTCAGGAAATGGTTCATAAAATGCTATAGTGCCTTTTTTCAAAGTGCCTAGAGATATGCAAAAATTGTTTTTTACGATTCTTGCCTGTGGTACTACCGGTATCACTACCAGTAGTACCACGGGTAAAAAACCCCGTAGATCTACCAAGCGATCCAGGAGTACCACGGGAAGTTTTTTTAACCGCGTTACTCTTTTAGTCGACCTTTCATAATTTGACACCTAACTTGTCACTTTGGCGTTGCTATTCTGCCTTGAAATAAAAACCATGAAAGAGACCTCGTTTTTTCTGGAACATGTTTTTTGAAAAACTTGGGCGTCTTAAATTTGTAAGGCAGTTATCTATACTTCTATACTAATATTATAAAGAGGAAAGATTTGATTGTTTGTTTGCATTGAATAGGCTCCGAAACTACTGAACCGATTTGAAAAATTCTTTCACTGTTGGAATGCAGCACTATCCCCGGTTGACATAGGCTATATACCCCGACTTCGCCCGTGCGAAGCAGGGGCGGCCTACTAGTCGTTTAATATGACTGATTTACAGTTTAATTATCTTACATTTTAATACTACTGTATTTTTCTGATTCAGTAGAACAAAAATTCATGAAAATATTGGCAACATTAACTGAAGTTGGTTAAAAAACCAAAGAGGTTAAAAACTTTCAAGTTCTGGCGGGTCTAAGTATTGTGAAAAATAAACGCTGAGTTGCAACTGACATTAATTTCATCCCGACGCGTACCTGGTACAGTCGGCGATAAATACATAGGTCCTATGTATACCTACTTTGGAATTTACTCATCATCATCATCATCATTTCAGCTGTAGGACGTCCACTGCTGGACATAGGCCTCCCCCATCGATCTCCAAAAGGGCCGGTTGGAAGCGGCCTGTATCCAGCGTTTTCCTTAGCGTTTGGATTTTACTAAAACATTTCCATTTGTTTTACAGAACGGTCTCCTGTCTTCCCTGCCGTACTTGGGCAAATACTTGTGCGCCGTCGCGTCGTCGGTGCTGGCGGACTCACTCCGGCGCAGCGGCAAATTGTCGACCACCACTGCCAGGAAACTCTTCACGGGATTCGCTGTCGGATTGCCGGGTAAATATAATCACTACATAGTATAGTGCTATCAGACGCTCGAACGCGGGTGACCTCAACCGCCGTCTGACCAATGGGAGAGAAAGAGAGGGAAATATGATATTCTCACTCTTTCTCTCCCGTTTGTTGGACGGCGGTCCGTCAGCCGCGTTCGAGCCGTTAGCACTAGTATAAAACAAAGTCGCTGTCTCTGTCTGTCCGTCCCTATGTATGCTTAAATCTTTAAAACAACGCAACCGATTTTGAAGTGTTTTTTTTTAAATAGATAGAGTGATTCAAAAGGAAGGTTTATGTGTATAACTAGCGACACGCCCCGGCTTCGCACGTAAATTACACCCGTGCGAAGCCGGGCGGGCGGGTCGCTAGTAATATTATAAACGCGAAAGTTTGTATGTATGGATGTTTGTTCCTCTTTCACGCTGCAACGGAACAACGGATCGACCTGATTTTTTTGCATGGGTATAGTTCAAGAGCCAGAGATCTACTTTTCATCATCATCATCATCACCATTTTTCATCACTACGCGGGTGAAACCGCGGGGCGCAGCTAGTGATTATGTAAAGATAGCCCGTTGGTCCAGTTGGTAGTGAACCTTCTGAGCTTGGAGGCGTTGCTACGATTCCCACATAGGACAAACATTTATGTGATGAACATATGTGTTTGCTCTATATCTGGGTGTTAATATCTATTTAAGTATGTATATAAACTATATATGTATGTATGTATATCAGTCTCTGGCAGCCATATCACAAGGTTTGCTTAGTTTGAGGTCAGATGGCCGTGTTTGCAAAACAAATGTTTATCATATTTTTTTCTATTATTCGGGAATTACTCGCTTATTCTCTATTTTTCAGCCGCATTGCGGTTGTCTTTATCAAGGAGAGTGCGCGTGTGTGCTTTTCATCTTCATCATGTAACTCAAAGATAAATTGAAAGATAATAAATAAATAAGTGATAAAATGCGACGTCGGTATATTGTATGGCTCTTGTGATTGGAGATTTAAAATCACCCTTAATCTTGCCGGGCTAATCCAGTCGCGAATTGAATGAATGACTCGCTCAATTCGTGCCTATATAAGATTGGCCCGCTCGAAAAAAGTGTAACTTTGGCTTACGGCGGGGTAAAGGGTGAGCAGTCAAGTGGTAACTATCATCATTGGTCTAACTAAAGTGTGAATTTTCTCCAGGTCTCTTGATGATAGCGCAAGCCCAGCTGGGAGGAGACCGCCTGGGTTCCATCGCGATATTCACGACGGCGCTTACCATCAACGGCGCCGTCACCGCGGGCTACCTGGGCAATGGGCTGGACATCGCGCCTAACTTCAGTGGTAAGACCTAATTGTATTTATCCCACTGCTGGGTATAGGTCGCTTTTATTACGTTTACTTGTAACGTTGTAACTAACTAGAGTTTTTGCCCAATGAAAACAGACACAAGCTAACCCATTACCCAGTGGTTTTGAGAACAACAATAATACTCTTAAAATATGTGTTTTGTTAATACTTAAAAAAAAGTATCCTAAGCATTTAAAAATAGGCTTAAAAAAGAGTCAGCTCTAAAAAATACACTTTTAGAATAATATAGGTACGTTATTAAACATAACAAAAAATACTATAGTAAATTAACAAAATTATTAAATACAGAAACTGTATCGGCTCAGTCAAAAGTGAACTCTGAATTCAAGGTATCTTTAATCAATTGATTTGGTTGGATTATTTTGGGTATTAGTTTAAATATATTGCCTTTATCATAACCCTTTTTGTGTTCAAAGTAACTATGTGTATTAAAAATTCAACACAAAATCCAATTTGTTTAATTGTGTTATTGTATTTTTCAGGAACAATCTTTGGTCTGGCGAACACGCTGTCTTCTATTGGAGGGTTCCTCTCTACCTTCATGGTCGGAGAGCTCACCCACGATCACGTAAGATGTTTAACTTCTTTTTTGTAATTTTAAGAACCATAATATGTGAGGGAAACACTCCCGAACCAGAAACGTTATAATATTATATTAATATTATACTGGCAGCGATTCTGATGTACTCTAAACTAAACTAAATTTGACAGCTCTAAAATTGTTGCCATCCTTCTCTCACACATTAAAATGAAAAGGGATGCAGATAATTTTAGTCCTGTCAGATTGGTTTAGTTTAGTGAGTGGTATGACGGAATCGACGCCATTTTATAACTTTCAATGGTTTTCAAACTTTCAATAGAACAGTTTCTTTGCGCGATAGAATCCGAAACGTGGATATTTGCCAAAGATCAAAAGTCACCGACATAGCTGTTAAAATATGCAAATAAAATTTAGTTAAATTAAAAGTACCTAAACCTATAAATCCATCTATTGGCTGGACTTGGGTAGGGTGAATTTTTCTTGACTTTCTATTTAGTCATAGCTTTTTTAAATTTCAAACTCGCCTGATGTTAAACGTTGATGCGAAAAAGAAACCGATTCACTGCGATTTGAAGACACCTATATTGTTTTATCGTTCGTATTTCCCTTCATTTCCAGAACACCCCAGAACAATGGAAGATTGTGTTCTACATCCTGGCAGTGACGTACATCGTGGGGGCTGTAACCTTCGTCACGTTCGGCTCGGGGGAGCTGCAGCCCTGGAACTCGCCTGCCTCTGAAGAGAAACGGGAAGACGAGCCGCTTAACGAGGAGAAAGGAGAGGAGAAGGCGTGAGGAGACTAACAAAAAAGGAAGAATATGGGAGACGGTGGTAGAAAGTATTGTGACTAGAAAGCATTCCTAACGTGCCTTAAGAGCCCTCACATTTTTAGACGAAAAAATCAACGAAAACTGGATTTCGGTCTGAATATATGTAAGGAGGTTTAAGGTACCTTGAGGTGGTACTATTTATACAGGTTGACTAGCACGGATGCCGTATGTATGTTGTCAGAATAAGTTGTAATTTTTTTTAGTTTCTTTCTAGATTGCCATATTGTCAATACTTATACCCGTTTTCACTAATCATTAACAAGACGTCTAACTTAAGATCTCCTAATGTAAGCAGAGTTTTAAACGTAATCTTCTGTGTCACCAATCAAATTTTAATAGATTACTCCTAAGCAAAGAGTTCCAAGAAACGCAGCGTAGGGAGGCCTCCCACTAGATGGACCGACGACATTGTGAGAGTCGCGGGCATCCAGTGGATGCAAAAGGCAGGCTGTCGTTCAGTGTGGAGGTTAAAGGGGGAGGCCTATGTTCAGCAGTGGACGTCTTCTGGCTGATGATGATGAAGCAAAGAGTTGCCTAAATTTTTGACAGTTATCTGTGGATTTGCTGTGAGTGAGCGAGCGCGGCGCGGGCTGTCAGTTTAAGAGTTAACTATCAAATCATCATCATTTTAGCCGTAGGACTTCCATTTCTGGACGTAGGCCTCCCCCATCGATCTTTAAAAAGGCCGGTTGGAAGCGGCCTGCATCCAGCGTTACCCTGCGGTCTCTTTTAGGTCGTCTGTCCATCTTGTGGGTGGACGTCCTACGCTGCGCTTACCGGTCTGTGGTCTCCATTACAGAACCTTTCGGCCCCATCGGCCATCTGTTCTGCGTGATATGTGCCCTGCCCACTGCCACTTCAACTTGCTAATCCGGTGGGCTATGTCGGTAACTTTCGTACGTCTACGGATCTCCTCATTTCTGATTCGATCTCGTAGAGAAACCCCGAGCTTAGCCCTCTCGATAGCTCGTTGTACGACTTTGAGCTAGCTTATGAGGCTCATAGTGAGAGATCACGTTTCCTTGCCGTATTTCATCACTGGCAACACACACTGTTGGACCTTCGTCTTAAAGCACTGAGGTATTTTGGAGGAGAAGACGTTGCGAAGTTTACCGAACGCTGCCCAGCCGAGTTGGATTCACCGATTGACTTTTCTCTTGAAGTTGGACCTACCTAGTTCGACTTTATCCTAGCCTGTATGCCTATCGGATATAATACCTAGTAGGTATATAGAATCGGTGTCATAACTTACATCGGTGTTATTTTTTGTGGCGCCTAACGTTATCACCTAAAGTTAGATGAAACTTATCCTACGCAATTCCTCTAAATATTTAACCATCTGATTTAGGCAACTCCTAGGGTTAGTGAAAACGGGCATTATTGATTTTGTTGACACCCAAAGACTAAGGTAACTAAAAGTATTGCTGTCCTCTTCTAATAGGCTGCAATGTAAAAGACAGCAACATCTTTAGTAAGATTAGTTTTGTCAGCTGTTCGATATTAAGGTGGTTCGATTCACAAATGGCGGGAAATTCAAATTTCAAACAGTTTTCTTGTCCTTGTATCTAGGCCGAATAAATATTGTAAATAACCATGATGTTTGCGCAGATTGATTACTATTCTTTACAAAATCATGTAAAGTTATTTATCTCTGATGTCCATTATTACTTACATTTGTGAATAAACTAATTTTTGCTGTTTCAAACGGTTTATTCACAAATGTAAGTAATATGGTGCGTTACTGTTAAATAATTGTACATTATAATGTAAAGAACAGCCAACATTTTGCGCAAACACTGTGTTATTTAGAAATAACTACATGACCTGGCTAGTAGGACCAAAAAACTGATTAAAATTTGAATTTCCCGCCATTTGTGTACCACCTTAACGGAAAAACCTGCTTAATTTTTATACAAATTTAGATTTATAAAATACAAATATCTCAAGAGACTAATGATAATAAACTTATTCGACAACGACCAATGAATTTAATACAAGTTTTGAATAACACTACAAACCATAGAGTTGTTGTAAAACTTATTCGAAACGAGACATTGATTACTGTTTTGTTAGAACAAAACATTCAATCGACTCTCTATTAACATTCTCTGTAGTATATAAATATTTTATAGTAAACAGCGTTTTAGTGGTAGAATTATCAAGGGAAATGTTTCTAAATTTATTAACACGAGATAATTTTTCCATGTATATTATACTCACCCATAATCAATGTGTTTTCAAAATACAAAAGTATCCCGACATAAAATTTTAGCAAAGTACATTTTACAATAACCGACAAACTAATATAAATTCTTTCTCTTTATGACAACGACATCGATTCTGAAGTACTCTAAACTAAACTAAATTTGACATCTCTAATATTGTTGCCATCCTTCTCTCACATATTAAAATGTACAGAGAGGCAGATAATTTTAGTCCTGTCAGATTGGTTTAGTTTAGTGAGTGGTATGACAGAATCGACGTCAATGTTTAAATAAGATGCCAATATTTTGTAGACCAAATGCATAAATTTTATAGCTACTACGATTTTGGTCTAACATTTGGTTTGGGCATTTTTCAGTGCAGACTATCCATAATTTTAAATGTCTTTGGTTGCAGCTCAAAGTTCTCTGTGGTACTGTTCGTATGCAAAAGTAGCGGTAACCATCAGGAGAATGACTTGCTTGTCTCGTATATTTAAAAAAATCTCCAACAGTAATTCTGCTACAAAAACGTCACCTCGCGTAAGAGACGCTTTCAAACGAATTCCAAATTCACGAAAGCGTCCCTCGCGCTGGAGGCACGAAAAAAAACAAACAAAAAAAAATCAAAAAAAGGCTGTTAATGTAATAAATGTAATTGTGATGTATTTAATAACGTACCGGCTTGTGTGTCACGGACTCTCGGACCGAGGCCGTCCGTCCACCACACTTGCAAACAATTCACTAATAAACATAAAACAAATCACTATTACATATAAAACAAATCAATATTACACATAAAACAAAAGATGTTTATTATCCAATAAAAATAAAATTAAAATAAACATATCCAGGCTATGGTTAATTACTAGACACTGTCTTAGAAAAGACAATTATTCTTTTGCTTGAAATTAAACACTGTTTACGGATTTTATCATTTCTGTATTTTACGTTATTTTAATTTTGTTTCGAACACTTAGCAGTGTCCGTGGTCACAGGTTGATTATTACAATGTGTAATAAAAGCAAAAACAAAAAAAAAACAATAAAAATTTTTTTTTTTTGCTGGGTCCTGTTTCTAAAATCTCTAACAAAACATACATCGGGCTTAATATAGAGGTTCCGTCGTGATTCAAATTGTGATCGCGATTGCGTGCCATCTCGCTCACACGCGTAAGAGAATGGAAAGGGATGGCACGTGGTTGTGTCGTGATCCCAATCCGAATCACGAACGGACATCCATAATATTAAGCCCGATGTTAACTAAATATGCTATAAACTAATGTTTAGTTAGATTTTGGGCGCAGGTAACCCGGGCTTTACGGGACAATTTACAAAAAAACTGAAAATTCTAAGACAACCTCTGTGCTTTCGCCTATTTTTAACGGAAAGACGTAATTGAACCTCTTCGCACATTAAAATATTGTACGCACCCAAAGAACTTGGAGACTCAAAAAGGGAAGGTCCAAGTTCTTTGTACGCACTTGTGATGTGCACCTTTTATATTTATATTTATATATATATATTTTAATTATTCCTAGTTTTTTGTTTTGTTTGGAAGTGATTTGTTTCTGTGTTGGTGGTCGGACGCGTTCAGAAGCAGTGGTGGGTTGCGAAAACCCGACTCGTTGTTATATTAGTGGTAAGCATCAAGAAGTCAGTTTAGGTATAAGTCGACCAATAAGGATACCGATTATAATCGATTGTTTAACGTGAGTGGGAACTGTCAAAGTGGCGCTAGCGTTGCTTATTATTTTTATGACATTTTTTTTATAGTAGTTACGCTTGCGCTTGGCCTCCATCTCGCCTGATGTTAAGCGACGATGCGATCTACGATGAAGCACGCTTGCCTAGAAGAAACCGATTCACACTCGACTTGAAGACACCCAGATTATAACTGACGGGGAAAAACCATTCAGGCAGCGAATTCCAACAACAATGGTGGCAACATTTCAATACAAAAAAAAAGGTTTTATCTATGATATCGCCATTTGTAAAAAGTTTCTACCCCATCGATACCACAGGTACTTGAGAAAAAAATCTGCAATGTTTTTCGCGACCGACGTTGTCGAGCAACGATTATAATCGGATGCCATTGGTTACTCATAAACGTGTCAAAAATTAAATTATTTGACATGTATTAAAATTTGCAAACACTCGTAGAGATTCGATTACGATCTTGAAGAAAATTGACAAGTTACAACGAATATTTACAATGCGTTTTGTATGTTAATATTGTTTACACCTGGTGTCAATTCTGTACGTCTCTCTAAACTAAACCGACAGCGTTAAAATTGTCTTTTTTTTCGATACACGAGGAAAGAATGGCACAATTTTAAAGCTGTCAAATTTAGCTTAGCCATCCACGCCCACTTGAAAAATTCACACTGTATATCAAAACATTGCACACTGTATAAGAGATTAGGTAAAAGGGTGGAACTCACCATCTGTCATTTGAATACCATCGAATGTTTAAGTGTGAACAATATTACTGTTAATGTATTTTGTTGTCCCTTCTTAGACGCAATTCATACATAGATGGGGAGCAGTACTAGCAAACTGTAGCAAAGCAATTTCAACCTTAAAGTCTTCTGAAGATACAAACAAAAGCACTGTTTTAAACTATCACGGTTGTTCACTAAAGTTATATGATTATTTACAGGATATTTACCGTGGTAAGGTTGTGGAATGAGCTCCCGATATTTCGGCGCAGTTACATGCACCATGTTCACGGGAAGACTGAAGAATGCGGGTGGTTGGTCGAACAGTTAAAAAGTTAGGTGCAGACATAACGATCTACCCTCTTTCTTAGTCTTTTGCTACGGTTATCACTGGAACTCGAACTCGATCCTAAGTCCCGACAAAACACACTCACTGTATCACTACGTATAGTATTTTGTACACATTTTGAACGCGACCCTTATTTTAAGGCAACCTAGTACTGGATTCCACGCACTGGCGAGTTGAAAACCATCACCTCGATTGAAATTCTGGCATTTCGGGATCTCAATAGTTTCCTTTACTAGCCTTGGTATGTAATGGCGTTCGGTGGACAGGATTTCAGGGTTGTGAAATTCAATCCAGTGGTTAGGACCTGCGTCCAGCAGATGCTCAGCTATGGCAGATTTGTGATTTGGGCTCATTCCACAACCTTACCACGGTAAATATCCCGTAAATAATCATATCACTTTACAAACAAATGCGTTGCGAGAACGCAGATGACGTTAAAGTCTAAAAGTGCTAACAGGCGTGTGGATTTGATTAACGGACTGCCGTCTGACCAACGGGAGAGAGAAAGAGTTCGAATAACATATCTCCCTCTCTTTCTATCCCGTTGGTCAGACGGCGGTTCGTCAACCAGATCCTCACGTCTGTTAGCAGTTTTTCAGACGTGTGGGTTTGGTTGACGGACCGTCTCTGTTAGCTACTCACGGGTGCGACTTCTTGTTTTGTGTCATAATAAAAGGAAACTAAAGTCGAAATTGCTTTGAAATAGAGCTCTCGTGTCCGACTCTTATATATGTGTGTCTTGAGCCTTATGATTTAAAATCAGCTACAATATGCCTGTATTGGCATATGATTTATTAAGATTTTGAATTGTGTTGGGACCAAAACTGAGGACAGCAAAAATTTAGGTGCTAACATATTTATTTTGAGCTTTTGGACACAATATATACTCAAAAGAACATGAACTTTAGGCTAAAAGTCATTATACTAGTTTTAGTAAAAAAAAGCTGTGCAAAGTGAATTTTCACTCAAACAATGTAAGCACCTAAAACACAAAGTAAATAGCGCTCGTATAAGATTTCTTGATTCATTTACAAGTTATTAAGTATTTACTCTAAGTATCACTTTATTTATTTTTCTACGTCGTCGAGTTGTTTAGGAAAATTCAGAGCCATTTTTACCAGTGGAGCGGGCGTAAGGCTGGGGACAGACGGAAATTTCGTGGCCTTTTTTGACGTTGCATTCGATATCAAAGCGGATGTTTGACACTTTTTGAGTGACGCAAGAAATGCGATTGAAATTCTACGTGAAACGCCTTCTGGCCTCGGCCTTATGGGTTTTGCTGCGACCATAGACAACTCTCGTTTCTTTTTACCGTAAGACATAGAATTAAGATTTTAGCCATTTTCGCACTTAGCTTTTTAGACCTGTTTTTGTGAACGTGAACGACTTTATACATAATATTGACATTTGGGTCGATTATGTATGTCTTAGCTTAGACAGTGACATCGATTCTGATGCACTCTAAACTAAACTAAAATAAATTTGACAGCTCTAAACTTGTTGCCATCCTTCTCCCACGTATTAAAATGAAAAGAGATGCAGATAATTTTAGTCCTGTCAGATTGGTTTAGTTTAGTGAGTGGTATGACAGAATAGGCCTCAGTGACGTTAGTTCTGATGTACCATTCTCCAAACTAAACTAAATTTGACAGCTCTAAAATTGTTGCCACACTTTTCTGACGTATTGAAATGAAAAGAGACGCAAATAATTTTTGTCCTGTCAAATTAGTTTAGTTTAGATAATGGCACAACAGAATTGACGCCAGTGTCTAAACTAAACTAATCTGACGTCTAAACTACCTTTCGTCTCTATTCAACAAAAACATGCGTCGATTCTAAAGAACTTTTGTGGTAATAGAGAAAAAAATCTGTGGCTTTGATTTTTTTCTTGTAGCATTCTCTGTAATTTGCAGTGCAAGTACCGTTCTTTATCGATCGTCAAATTCGATAATATGCCATAGAATCGATCATAGCGAGTATTGATCAAATCGCATTTAATCGATTTTGACGACCTCAACTGTCAAATTTGATGTTCGATAAAGAACGGTACTTGCACTGCAGCTTTTTTTAAATCCGCACCTTTTTTAGTGTGAAAAGAATACCAACAATTTAGAACTGTCATATTAGGTATTATAGTTTGGATTTTTTTAAACATAATTATATAAATCCCATTTTCGCCCACGTTCATAATTATGCGGGAGTGTGTAACAAATATGTATGACGCATTATGTTTTGTGCATTTCAACAGCTGTGATAGAGAAGTTTGTCTATGGCCTGTTAAGTCGCTAGTGTGTTTATTATTGCTAATCGAATTAATAACTGAATTTATTTTGGATCAAAACGGCTATTTGTAGTTCCTAAATTACGATCAGTATTTCGTAGCGGATTTTTTTTATTTCGTTTTGGTGTAAGTATATTATTAGTTTACTGAAACTTAAACGATCGATAAAAGACCTCACTTATAAACGTTAGTAAAGTTAAACTATGTTTAAAATAGCTGTTACGTTTTTGCGTGATTTTCCGTCAGCGAGATTTTGACGCAATTTTAAACAATGACTAACGTTAAAGTAAGGTCGTGAATATTTAACCATCTGTTTTTGATAATTCTGATTTTAGTAAAACATCAAAATTTTATGGTTAAATAAATAATCACCATGTTAAATTATGGTAAACATGTCCTTTAGTGGACTAAAATTCGAATTAAACATTTATGTATCATATTAATTAGAATTGTGTTCTGAAACATTAGCTTCAGACATTAGTAAAATTAATTTATTTCTGCAAAAAGGCCGGATGTATCTATTCCAGCCTCCTTTATCCACAGACAATATTAAATTTTTCTATATCCTTCCAACATTTGCAGGGTAAATAAATCCATAGAGTACATAGATCACAAATAATAACGTAAGTATAAGTTGTCTGTGGAAAATAGTTTAGACTCACTGTGTTTAATTTAAGTCGTATTAACATGTGTATGAATTTATTGAATGTTCATTTGTAGTACAAACTTCTTGGAAGTATATTTTTCAAAATGTAATATAATTGCATTTTGCGAAATTATCAGCAACCTTGTTACGATTGCCAGTAGATTAGCAGGTTCCCTGTTCGAGGCGGGTAGATGTTCGCGACTAGTCCAATTTCTCTGGAATAGAATTTCTGTCCTGCACAATGCTAAACGGTTCGAATCAGCATTACATTCGGTAAATTCATATTAACAAGATGTATTTAAGTGTATTCTGTTATAATTTATAACTAATATTTAAAATGTATTAAAGAATATGAAAAATATTTATGGTTTAGTTTTAAGGCAGGGACGAAGGTCGTATAATTTTTATACTTTTCATACAAACATATTAGTAAATTTTTTAGAAACGAATTTTATGAAACTTGGTAAGGACATCTAAGTTGGCAATAATAATTTCTAATATTTTGTTATAATTTCAAAAAAAAAAAAAAATGCCAACTTTAGGTGGTTACTTCTTAATCCGGCCAGTTTTTTGATAATATATTAATCTATGTGCATCAATAACTCCGACATTTGTGAACCAATTTACGTGGTTCTTTTGTACTGTTAAGGAAATCTCTCGAGGTGGTCCCACAAAAATCTCATTATCGTTGGCTCAGTAGTTTTTAACCAGCTCTAACAGCATAATACTATAAATTTTGTTAGTTGTTAATACAAGCAAGAATTTTGTTCGAGCGCTCATTAATTTTTCTGTTTTTTGTAATTGATAATCAGTTATTTTAACCCCCAATTTAAAAATAAAAAGTTTTTTGTTAATTTTTTCTATGTTGGTGTGAAAAGTATGAAAATGATCCGATGTCCGGGTTAACAATACAAATAGCTTTATCGCCATTCAAAAATTAAGTTCACTAATAATCAAGTTTACTTTATAATCATTATTGAAGTACATAATACATTGAGTTTTCTAATAAGAAAGTTGCCTTTGCCCAGCATTGGGATAGTAACGGCTGAAAAATTATAAAATAAAATAAATAATAATATTCGAGTGACGGTATAACGAAACGCAAGGCAAGCGTGCTCCAACGTAGACCGCATCATCGCTTAACATCAAGTGTGATGGTGGTCAAACGCAAGCCTATTATTTATAAAAAATAAAAAAATAAACGCTCTCGAAAACGAAGACTGGTAATAGCGTTGTTAATTATCAAAAAATAAGCTTTTTAACATTTTATTTTACAACACTGGGTTTAGGGAAGTTAAAAACAACTGTTATTACAGAAAAAATCTTGTACTCTAAAGTTCGCAATGTAATGCAAATAAAATATCCAGCTGACGCTAGAGGTCAACGAACGACCCCACACAGAGCCGCGCGCACGCTCGCGCGCTTTTGTACTCACACGGTGCATTGAACCCTGAGTCTTGTACGCTTTACATTGCTGGTTTGCAAAATACTAAACCACTAAAACAGATTTAAGGCAATGTAAAATTGATATTCAATTGTGTTTATATATTATAAGTGGATTTTTGGAGCGTTTTCTTTACATTTTGTGTATAATGTGAATAATTAAAGTTTGTAAACTTTCTAAAAGTTTAATGCAAATATCAATAATATTAATTAAAACTTAAAAAGATGATTATAACTATTGATCTTGTTAAATATCGGCGAACGGCCCTTAGAAAAATACCTAAAGGAACTTTAGTATGAATTGAACATTAAACTTGCTTATTATTCTAATGTTAATTAGTTGTACGTTTGGCAATAATATTTGATCAACTAACGAGTGTATGCCATTTATTCAGAGTGGAATGTAAGACAATATTTGTGTACACATTGTACCAAAATACCAATTTGTTAGTGTCTATGACAGCTCTTTTTGTGAACTTTTTTTTGAAAAATAAAGATTTTACTAAAAATTGTTTTTTCTCTTTTCTTCTAATTATGACTCCTATTGTATAGGTAGGTAAAAATATCAGATCAGACAAATAAGTGAGATATACCTTAGTACAATATAGTTTGTCTTGAAATGTCTTAGTGTCCTATACCGGTTAACGCAAAAATGGTGCGCAAGTTGCGCCACTGCAAAGTACGGCACATGTACATAAATTTTAATAGTAGCTACTAAGTTGTCACAATTTAATAAAACTTTGTGACCTAATTTTATATTTGTTACATATGGACTTTCAAGGTAGGTTCAGTAACGTCGATTTTCTGCTTAACTGTCATCATCATCATCATTTCAGCCATAGGACGTCCACTGCTGGACATAGGCCTCCACCATCGATCTCCAAAAGGGCCGGTTGGAAGCGGCCTGCATCCAGAGTTTCCCTGCGGTCTCTTTTAGGTCGTCTGTCCATCTTGTGGGTGGACGTCCTACGCTGCGCTTACCGGTTCGTGGTCTCCATTCTAGAACCTTTCGGCCCCATCGGCCATCTGTTCTGCGTGACATGTGCCATGACCACTGCCACTTCAACTTGCTAATCCGGTGGGCTATGTCGGTGACTTTCGTTCGTCTACGGATCTCCTCATTTAATGAGGCTTAACTGTACAGTAAGTCAAATGCTATAGTCAATTTGCTGGCGCAAATACAAACATACTAGACATCCATAAATATTATTAGTGGCCAGCACAAAGTTTCTGAGGTGTACCGTCACTAATATAAAGTTAGGGGCATTCAAGATTTATATGAGAGGTAAACCGATGTAAAAAAAAAAAAACACGGTTCACCCAGGTGATCTCAGGAGGTGGACGGTGGGTAAGAACTGGTCTGAAATAAACATACTAATATTATAAATGCAAAAAGTTTCTTGGTTTGTTTGTTCCTCTTTCACGCAGCAACAGATCGACTTGATTTTTTCCACGGGTATAGTTCAAAGTGATATAGGTTTTTCATCATCATCATCACCTTTTTTTGCCACTACGCGGGTCAAACAGCGGGGCGCACCTAGTTTGAAATAAATGATATTTGACTTGGGAAGTAAATAAAAACCAAATGTACGGGTATCTTAGAGTTTATTGAAGAAACATTACATGTTAGCACAGCCTAGCTGTCTCTATGAAGCCGACGCTTCCCTATTACAAGGCAGATGACTTTACAGCTCTCACGAGTGTTTGCTAATTGGACAATGTACGACGACATTCTATCTACCTTCCCTTGTAGAAATATCCAGAAAACCCAAACGAAGCGCTTTTATTGTGCGAACTGCTAGTCTGTGGAATGCGCTGCCTGAATGGGTGTTCCGCGATAGTTACAATCTGGGTGTCTTCAAATCACGAGTGAATCGGTTTCTTCTACGCAAGCGTGCTCCATCGTAGACCGCATCGCGACCGATCGGATAAGTGTTTTGTTACATGGTACATTGACCGGCGAAAGTTTTGAGTGAATAATGGTGGCAGAAAAGTTACAACAAATCCCGTGGACTTAAGCGGTGGAAATCTCACCGGTCCGCCAGAGATCTAAAAATCGACAATTGCGCGGTCTTTTTTATAGTTATTTGTCGTTAATGCATTTTATTGTAACGTTTTGTTTTGTTGCCTATTTGATAATTGCAGTACATACTAAAACAAATCGTAGCCAAGAAAATGTTAGATTAATTTCAACGCGGGAATGTAGCCAGCGTTCTTGGCACTTTACCACACGGACAACAGCTTGTTTTTGATTATATTAGTGATCATCATCATCATCAGCCAGAAGACGTCCACTGCTGAACATAGGCCTCCCCCTTTAACCTCCACACTGAACGGCAGCCTGCCTTTTGCATCCACTGGATGCCCGCGACTCTCACAATGTCGTCGGTTTATCTAGTGGGAGGCCTCCCTACGCTGCGTCTTCCGGTTCGTGGTCTCCACTCCAGAATCTTTCTTCCTCATCGGTTATCGGTTCTTCGAGCGATGTGGCCTGCCCATTGCCACTTCAACTTGCAAATTTTAACAGCTAATTACTAGTGATAATTAGTAATAATCAAGGCTTTTTTGAAAAGCCATTTTTGTAGCGACCGTTCAGGTTGATTGAGTTACCTATGTTTGCTCTCTCGATACCCTCTCGGGACCTCGGGACCCTCCATACCCGGGATGTCCTAAAACTGCGACCAGAACCACCGGAGGATGGGCAGCAGCATCCTATTAGTACACGGTGAACTTACTGCGATCCCCAAGCCGCCCGCCAAGCGTGGGGATTATGGCAACACCCCTCTTTAAGAGGGAGGCCTTTGTCCAGTAGTGGACGTTTGATGGCTGCTGATGTGAAGGCTTTTTTCATTTTCTTTGTTTGAAATACCTTTGTACTTAAATAAATAAAATTAATTGACTTTGGATTGAACAGAGTTTTGTTTTTGTTTCCTCGTACATTGTCCAATAAGCTGATTTATTAATATTAGTGAACATTGTCTACGCGTTTCCTATCACAGGTTTAGATTATCTGTATTACGTCGGTGAACTAAGCGGCTCAATGCATTTATTCATTTTAACACTAAATTATACAATTAATAAGTACTTTTATAGGTGCTCCAAATATTTAACCCCTGTTTCACCACCTTTGAGTAAATTAAAGTTTTTAGAAAAAAAAAATATCGTAATTTTTTGTAGGTTAGCCTACGGTTTACTTTATAGTCAATTTGTAGGATTTTTTTAATGCCATGTGGAGCAAACAAGCAGACGGGCTGCCTGATGGTAAGCAGTCACCGTCGCCACCATAGGCATTGTAACACTAGAGGCATCACCAATACGTTGCCGACCCTTTAAGACTAGATATATTAGCTCGTCTTTTGAGGAACCCCATGTTGTAGCTTAGCTTTTGCTTTGTTGTAGTAATGTTTGTTTTGCTGGCTTAAGAGCGGCAAATAAGCTTGCGGTCCTCCTGTTGGTAAGCAGAAACCGCCGCCTACCTGCAACACTAGCGGTGTTGACGGTGCTTTGCCAGCCCGAAGAGGTAGTTATAGACACGCTTTTTAAAATGCTTTTTGAAATGGCTAGGCTGGCTAGGGCATTTTTTTTTGGGTTTTTTATTTTGGCTTTGTGGCAATTTTTTTCTTTTTTTTTTAAGTTCAAGCTCGGTGATAATACCTTTGGGGGAAGGACATTCTACACCATGCAGGTAATTATATTGAATAATTAAGTCAGAGGTAGTGAAACATGGGGTCAGTGTTAAAATAGATAAAACACGAACAGTGAATGCTATGCGCGTAATTATTTAATATCACATGAATGAGTGCATTTAACACTAATATAGTAAATTGTTTAAACACACAATATTGCTCAGTAAATTATAATCCAGAGATTATCGTTTACTGAGGAAATATTACTAACATTATGACTAGGGTTTTACCAGAAACGAAGTAACCAAGTGCCTTCAAATTTTGGGAAACTACATATCAACTTACTACAGCCATTATTAACAAAATTTGTTTTTCGTAAAACTATGCGGGAAAGTTTGAGAGTGGATTTCGTTAAATTACTGAAATAAAATAAACAATTTTGATTTTGCAGTTTACTTGTTTTAAGACCTGTTCAGGCCTAAGACAGACAGAATCGACGCCAATGTATTTTGTTATACTGCTCAGTTAACTTCATTTCCGGTAATTAAACTAAGTAACCAACTGTACTGATTCTTAATATTAGCGTTTGTACTAAAGCATGGTTTCACCACTCCAATACTTCGCGTTACACACAAGGGGCCGTCCATTAATCACGTGATGTATTTTTTTATTGTATTTTTAACCCTCCTTCCCACTGGTGAGGTTTAAGACTATTGTTTGTGTATTGATTGTGATATTTGTTAAACCCCCCTCCCCCCCCCCCTTTCAAGTCTCACGTGATTAATGGACGGTCCACAAACTGAATATCTTGTCTTTTCGATGCTGATTTTACCAACTTTTTCTTAAGATAAGACTAAAAGGAATCCGATTACATACTCCGATATAATTTACAACTGTACGCTTAGTCCCAGATTTGATAGTTTTCGAAAACTTTTTTCGTTTACGTATTGTTCCATATATTTTAGTAAAGCGCCTCTATCGGAAACGTGGAGGAACTAAAATCGGTGTTAATCGGCGGTATAGATTGCTTCACTCTAATACAAAAAAAGTTTTCGAATACCTTTTAGCTCAGCAATGTATGGAACAATATGAAAACGAAAAAAGTTTTCGAATACTATCAAAACTTGTACTAAGGGTACAGATCAAATGATTATTAAAAAAAATATTACAAGCATTCGTTTTATAGTTTGATCTCTAAAATAATTAGGCAGCGTTTTTGATCTAAGCGGGCAGCGGAGCGTTAACTTCGAAAAAAATAATTCGAGTATTAAAAAAAGTAAACCGCAGAATAAACCAATGTTTCGAATATTAAATTTGCAATGTTATAAATAAGAAGAATGTAATATTAATTTTATTATTGAAACTGACGTGGTTTTCACACATTTTATTTATGTTACACGGGAATTACTCACGTAAGATTAAGCCGGTTACTCCGACCTTGAAAAAGGCCGTCTAATGCGGTTGAAACTATAGTCGGAGTAACCGGCTTAATCTTACGTGAGTAATTCCCGTGTAATATTAATTTATTTTTAATTCACACTCTGCTATTTTTTGTCATCAAAATGTTAAAAAGAGATAACAGGGGGGTTAGACAAGAACCACTTTCTGTTAGCGTTAACGCCTGCGGAAAGATGAAATTGTATGAAAATGACATTAGCTGGAGATAACATCTCTCAAGCTAATGTCATTGTCAATGTCATTTTCACACAATTTCATCTTTCCGCAAGCGTTAACGCTAACAGAAACTGGTTCTTGTCTAACCCCCTGACCGGGAATGATTTTTTTATGCGTTATTTAATTTTTAACTATCGCGCTGCTTTCGCCAGCGCTTCATTGCCCGCTGAGGTCATAAAAGCCATAAAACATACAATAACGATGTATTTTCTACTTTCTGATACAACGATAGCTTTTTCCCTCAAAACAAGTACCCTATGACCGTTATATGACAATTATTTAAAAACTGACAAAAAACACGGATACAATTCACACAATAATTCCGAACAACCAAGACTCACCAGTTCCGAGCTTACCAACAATTCTTGTTCCCTTCATTCCCAAAATGAAACATTTAAAATGTCAATTTACATCGATAATAAATACAATAACACCAGGGCCGTACCGCAAGCCACTTAGCGGCCAGTGGAATACTTAATCCCCGCCGAGTTTGACTCGTCAGTGGAATTAGAATTGTGAGAATCATAATATACTAGCGATCCGCCCGCCCGGCTTCGCACGGGTGTAATTTAGGTGCGAAGCCGGGGTGGATCGCCAGTTATGTATATAAACCTTCCGTGAAAATGTATCTAACTGATGGTGAAAACCGCATCAAAATCCGTTGCGTGGTTTAGGAGGAGTTAGCGGCCATACAGACATACAGATAGACGCGGAAAGTGACTTTAATTTATACTATGTAGAGATATCCCTATTTCAATTTATCCAGTTTGTCATTTTGATTTGACACCAAACTACGTTTTTTTTTTAAATCAGAACGGCTGTCAAGGCGTTTTTGTAAGAAATTTGTTGTAGCCAGTTGCACCCATATAAACGAAACGTCAGGCATTCGAAATCAGTTAGCACCTGTGATGTAGAGTTCGACGCGTTGATCTAAATACGAATGTTCAATCAAGGTTCACTCATATGTCTGGTAACAGATTTTCCTTCTCATTTCCGTTCTATTTACTTCTCTTTTCTGTGGGTAAAGTCCAGTCGCGGAGTAGGAAGAATTTCGTACAAAGACCCGTTATTGCCTGTCTCTGTCACTCCCGCGTAAATATAATGCGTCTCGCTCGAACAGACGGCGGTCATTGCATCTGTGCGAGTGAGACGCAAATTTGCAAGTTGAAGTGGCAATGGGCAGGCCACATCGCTCGAAGAACCGATAACCGATGGGGAAGAAAGGTTCTTGAGTGGAGACCACGAACCGGAAGACGCAGCGTAGGGAGGCCTCCCACTAGATGGACCGACGACATAGTGAGAGTCGCGGGCATCCAGTGGATGCAAAAAGCAGGCTGTCGTTCAGTGTGGAGGTTAAAGGGGGAGGCCTATGTTCAGCAGTGGACGTCTTCTGGCTGATGATAATAACGATTGAGACGCATTATATTTACGCGGGAGCGCCAAAGATAGGTATAGATAACGGGTTATTGTACGAAATTCTTCCTACTCCGCGATTGACTTTAGGTACTCAAATTTATGCTTTTTCCTGTTACCATCTGTATCTCTTCTCTACATAGTATAAATTAAAGTCGCTTTCCGCGTCTGTCTGTCTGTATGGTCGCTAACTCCTCCTAAACCACGCAACGAATTTTGATGCGGTTTTCACCATCAGTTAGATATATTTTCACGGAAGGTTTATACATATAACTAGCGACCCGCCCCGGCTTCGCACGTAAATTACGCCCGTGCGAAGCCGGGCGGGCGGGTCGCTAGTACAGTATAGATTTTTAGGTCCGTTTGATTAAAGGTGTGACCGACAAGCGGTTGGATGATCGCCTAGAATATAATATAGACGATTCTTTCGCGTGGGGGACGCTAGATGACTCGATAGTATGAAATAATTCCACTTGCCTCCAAGTCAACGTCTTAGCGTGTTATAAGCACCTGCGGTGTTGGCCTAAAACATTTAAAATTCAAGAAAATTCGTCACATTTACAATATAAGTGTAAATGTATAATTCACTAGATTTTGTAAATTTTTTACTTTTTTGGACTACTTTGTTTATTTGAGATTTATATTTAGTGTTAGGTAGCTCTGCCGCGCGACCAGAAGGAAGCCTCCCCGCGATATCAGATGACATTATCAATTGACCACACTTTGCTCCCAACAAATCCTAGTTAGGACTTAAAGGCCTCTTATACCAAATTTGACAGTTTTAAATCAATTTTATTCAGTTAAATGACAATATTTGAGCTGGAAAAAAATACATGTCACAGATACATCTGTGTTTGAGTTTAAACTTTGGATCAAAACACGAGAGAATAAAATTAACTCGATAAAAAAAAATTTAAACATAGTCGATTCAGTTTATTTTTTTCGTTTTATGCTCTAATGAAAGCTCGTAACAACCTGGAAATTGCAAGTTCTGAAAGGCAATTCTATTCAAAAAAAATTGGTTTGGATAGATTTTTGATAGTGAATAGTTTCCTTTTTTTTAGTGAAATTAAAAGCGTAAAAAGGTCGCGAGAAATTGCGCGCGCCGCGCTCAGTACCGCGCCAGGCGTCATCGAGGTCGGACCTATGTTCGTTTTTGTCCTTGCACTCCCCCCGAGGGCGTCCTGACTCTTGCGTGGCAAAATACATCGTCGCTATAACTTGGCGGGGGCTGAGGGAGCGTTTTGTTGCCTACGCGGTTCGGATAACAGGCCGTTAATAGCACTTTTAAAAGCGTTGAGATGTCGCAACGCTAGAATAGCGATGCGACGATTGTTTCTTTGACTCGTGATGGATGTACTAAATAAGCTAACTAGTTTGTTTGGTTTATCTATTGCGGGTCGAGGGGGCAGTTGTTCGTGGGTCGCTTCAGTCTAGCTAATATGTTATTTTCTTTTCTTAATTTGTTTATTATTATTATTATTTTTATAAGTTTTTTAAATAAGTTTCGTACACATCTACCATTGACAAATACAGTTCCTATATGTGAAAACTTTTAATTAGCCTTAAGTTATATGTATAATCAAATATGTTTTTAAGTACCTAGCTGTTAGTTTTCCTAATATAATAAAATAAAATAAAAATAAAATGTCACTGTATTTTTTTTGTTTCGGTCTAAATGTCAACACGCCTCTAATCGCGCTCAGCGTTCTCTTGGACGCAATGGCGTCGATTCTGATGTTCTCTAAACTAAACTTGACAGCTCTAAAATTGTTGCCATCCTTCTCTCACATATTAAAATGAAAAGAGAGCAGATAATTTTAGTACATGATTGGTTTAGTTTAGTGATTATGGTATGACAGAATCGACAACACTGTTAATTTTTATAGCTCTAAAATGATATTTAGAACTAATTCCTCAAACATGTAGTCCAAAGAAGTTTTCAATAATTCTATAATACACTTATTATGTTAAAACCATTTAGAAACAACTATATAGAAAAAGACTAGAAATAAATACGAACAACACCGATTAGACACTAAAATAACAATTTGGTCAATCAACACTTACGATTAAATGAAATATATCAATACAGTTGAATTCATATAAGAAAAATGTATTTTATATGTAATTGACGCAATTAACATGACATTTCATGCTTAAAAATATGACGAATCAACATCAAGGCAATATGAAATATTAAAAAGAAACATCAACAGAATCCATTTAAATAAGTTATTTTTAATATTGTAAAAAATTGCTGCTGTCATATGGAAAAGCGTCAGCGGGTGATATTTTGTTAGCTTTAAGAGACTATTTAAAAAAAATAGACAATGGTGTAATATTTTTTTAAACACCAATTAGCTGACAAAAAATCAGTGCGTAATTTTCACATAACCATAGATAAACGATATGTAAATATGGTTTATCTAAGATTTAGTTTAGATAAGTCAAAATTGAAACACCATTTTTGACGTGATAACGTCTTATAAATCGATGTACGCCGGCTGCACGCACGAAAAATTGCCACGTTCCGCCTGAGCCGCGCGTGCAAGCGAGAGCGCGGAACAAGCGATAGAGAGGCACGATCGGCCTAAGCGTTATCACGTAAAATTATCAGCCGTAAACCGACTTTACAGACAACCCCTTTTGGTTTGCGGCATGGCTTTGATTATTTGAAACTAAGGGCGCGTTCCGAATCACGCTAATAGAAGCAATGACGCCAACAGCGCTAACTAGAATCGACATTAGCGCTGCTTGCGTGAAAGAGAAGGTGCCCTTACAGTATTAAAAAGTACACTTTTCAAGTTTTGACTGATCACAAATTGTGAAATTAGGTGGTAGAAACTGGCTAATGGAAGTAAAGACTGAAAAAGCGTGGCTTATTTAAAAATATCAGCATTGGAACCCCAAAAATTAGTATGAAATGCCTGGAATAATCTCACTTGATACTTGTAAATTATTATTGTAACACAGACAGAACACAGTAAAGTTTGCATTTCATATTAATTTTGGGGTTGTAGATAGCAAATAGATCAAGGCGGGACAGGTGAAAAACAAATATGAAATCGTGATTAGACCGCGCCTTAAAATAATCTATCGACATCTGAAAAACAGGTTTAGGCATGTTAAGCACAATATCTTCCTTTTAGCTTTGCGTTGTCGGGTAAAAAGCACCGTCGTCCCATACAAACCATTTGCATGTATCTAGTTGTCTAGACTACAATAGGAACTATAGTGGTTGTGCAAAACAATCTAAAATGTATGAGTTTGTATGAAGCGTCTATTTGCTATTTGTATATTTTTTTTACTATTTATTACGCGTGGTTTTTCGTCGATTTATTAATTTTATTTCATCGAGATACAATTCCACAATCTCTCAGTGAAAACAGTCAAAAAGCGTCCGAGCGTCGTTGTACTACAAACATCAATGAGAAGCCACAGACAAAACTTATCTCTGATGGTGCCACCTTCGCTGGTGCTGTCATTTGTGGTTTATTTGAGATGATAAACATTGCTCTTGAATGAAACAATAAAAATAAACTTTGCTTTTAAACATTAAAATGTTTCTCTAAAGACAGTGGCGAATCTCAAAAAAGAGTTAATGCTTCCTTAGCTGGTAAAAAAGCGAATCTTTCGGCAAGGTAGGTATGCAATAAAATTATCAATATATTTTTTACTCATCGGAAGGAAAACGATGTGTACCTGTATTTTTACACTGAAATGCACTACACAGAGGCATGTTTTAATACTAGACGATATTTATTGTGTAATTACTAAAATTATCTATTGATATTTGACACTTGACAGTGAAACAACACAAGCGATAATGCGCCACCCGGCGTGATAAATAAGCAGTGTCTCCCCATTGTATAGTTTGCAATGCCAGATTTACTCTAATTTAGACGTTATGTCGCTTGCATTTGGTTCAACGTCGCTTGTCCGCTACGTCAACGTTGCAATGGCATCGCGCGGCGTTGTAGTCGGATCGCTTCACTTGAGAAATTGTGACTCTATAGGTATTGTATCTCTAAGTGTAAAATGAAAGCTGTTATTTTAATAAAGTTAATAAATCGACCGTTTCTTAATATTTATTCAAAGGCATGTCATGAAAGCGTCGTACATTTTTAATACTAGACTATTTCAACTGATTTACAACCTATTGCTATTTATTTGGTATTATCATATTTTTATGAATATAGCGGCGGGAATTCGTTTATTTATGTACATTTTATAAATAATTACAATGATAACGATTTTGAACGTTGGTTTTGTTGACAAAAATAAATTAAAAATATACGTGTCTTTTTTATTATCGTCTATTAGACTAAGACAGCAACACTTTTAATTCGTTTATTTTTCTCACTTAAAATCTACAGCATTTTATGTGGTAAATATTTGAGTTTTATAAGCTCAGAAGTTGAATAAAATAAATTTTAAATTGTACTTAATAATGTTTCCGAGTCTCCGAGTCAACGACTGAAGATATAGCACAGGACCCAATTTGGGTCCAGCGACCCAAAGTGGGTCGTGTTTGTCAGAAGAGTAATTTTTTAAATTTGAGAAAAAGTTTTTTTTACCTCGATAGATATTGAAAAGTATACCTATCATGTATAAAATACAGTAACTGAGCATAAGGTACAATTTAAATAACTATTTTGAATGCGTGTTTGTTTGTAAATACATGATTCATTGATATTTTGTTAATAAATTGACGAAAATATATACTAATTGACAAACAACGCAATGAGGTAGAGACAAACAGATATTTTCTTTGTACACATTGATGAAAAACAATAATAACATTTAGACTTTGTTTCAGAATGTGCAATTAAAGTGCCTAGTTGCTAACCATCACATAAATTATGTGGCAGATAAAACTTTCCGTTATCTCACGTCGCGTTTAACAATCCTTTTTTTATTACACGGATACTTAGTTCTCGGGCAGCGAAATGGCAACGCCGCATTTTTATGTAATTTTTTCATTGGTCCAAAGGCCTCTGTAGGAAGAACAAAAAAAAAATTTTTTTTCATTTTTACTGTCAAACTCCCTAACTTATACTTGACACTGGCAAATGCACAAGAAGTGCGAAGTCAAAATCCTCAAAGAGGAAAGAAATAAAATAAAATTAAACTCCTCCCTAACCAACTAATAAGTTTTTATTTGCACCTTGATCTGACATATAAATTAATATAAACTTTATCTGATGGTTTTTGATGATTATGAAATGCAAGCAGCGTTTATTTAATAGATATGGGGCCTTACGACTCGAATTAGCGCTGAAACAGCGCAGTTCGGTAAATCACGCGAACGTGAAACTTAACGCGCCGATATACGGGATGCGGTTGCGCAACTTTTCTAGTAGCTTTGATAGCCCTTTGGTAGCCCAAGGCCCAAGTTATTATTAGCTTAACCGGAACGTTAACAGGGCATTCTGAAACAAAGCCTTTAGAGTTTTGTGGCGGACTGACAACCACTCCCTACTAATACAAGGAAGATATACTAAGAGGAAAGACAATAGCGGAACATTAGAGCGTAGCTCGGAAATTTGCCTAAAAACTGTATGAACTTAGATGGCGCCGTAATTTGAGCGTCGTATAGGTTGTCTCGAACTTCCGTAAGCGCTGCAGTCAGATAATGTACAAAAGGGTTCTACAAATTACCGTAGCGCTAGTATCGCAGTCAACTTTCGCAGCATTTAGACAAAATCGTCAATTTGATATATTTTAATTTGACACAGTAAAATGGTAACAAGTAATTTTTATTTCTCGTGTCATGTTATTCCGTCAAATTACAAGATATCGAAATAAACATTTCTTTGTTTGTAATGTTACGATAGACACCAAGGCATGATTTTGTTACTTTTTGGAAATTCACACTCATTGATTTTATATCTTCAATAATGTGAAAACGTGCGAGCAAGAGAGCTGCAGAGGGTTATACAGGCCCCTTAAGTGGCCAATCTGCGGTGTAGCCCCGGCTGTATTGTCACCACTATACTCAGTCCAAGCTTTTTAGCTGCAGATTGTAAAAGCAGTATGAAAACCGTAATTTCTGATCACTTTTTGAACGTAACATTATTGTAGCCAGTAGCCGCTATAAAGTGATATATTAGGAGAAAACGTTTTCATTCCGTTTTTACGATGACATTGCAGCTGTTAGAGCTAAAAAATCTTAGGCCAAGTATAATGTTTCCCATTATACTTGTTAGGTTGTTAGTCCGCCATTTGTTTACATGGTTTGACTGTATAAAATATAGTGCCACTAACATAACTATAGATACTTGCAATTTGAAGAAATAAGTTGGTGGCACTGTACATAGTTGTAATTAATATAGGTTACCTAATGAGCGAGGTCACGTGGGCACGGGGCACACGAGGGGCGAGGGGGGCGCGGGGCGAAGCCCCACTCGCCGGTTCTATGGTATGCGAACTGATTGTAGGACTTTACTGGCCTGGAAGAAAAATTGGTTTCGACATTGGGTTCATTCTGACAAGTTTCGAAGGAATCAAATCGATTGAGTCTGAGTGAGAGAATGTATGGAATTGCTAGGTGTTTTGGGGTGGGCCATGGCCCCCATGGCCCCTCCCTGGATCCGCCAATGCGTGCAGCCGGCGTACATCGATTTATAAGACGTTATCACGTCAAAAAGTTGTGAGCGGAAGTTACCTCGTATTCTGGTTCAGTTTCCAACATGCCGGTGACGGCCAGCAGCTGGTACTGGCGCGCGCGCAGGGCTCGCGAGTTGCGCCGCAGCAGCCTCAGGGCGCCTTGACACGCCGCGAGGTTCCCGCAGAATATCTGACGCACCTAGCAGAAACAATAATGTGTTCATATGAATGAATGAAGAGTGTGAAATATACTCTGTTGTTAGTTTTGTCTCTTTGTGTGTGGTCCATGGCATCCCCGACACGGAAAATCCTAGTGGGGAGTTTTTTTTTGTTAAAATTTTCATGAGCGTGGATTCAATGTCCTTTACTCGTAATATTAATCAGTTTACATAGTCTTAATAGCGTCGAACCAGTCATAGTCAAGCTAAGTAAGTCACAGTCAAGTCAAACTCATGCCCCTGTAAAGAGGTGGAGACTTTACAAGAGGCTCCCATGGAGTTTTGAGTTTTGGAAACAACACGTAAAGACACGTTTCACCTCGTTATATCACTTGTCCACACTCGAGCACGTTTACGAGCACTTATCGTGATTACTTCAGCAGTTATTATTTAGTTATTAATATTATGTGCGTTAAATTCCTCTATCTTAAGCCTATTTGACTGTCCCGATGGCTCAGTTGGTAGTGAACCTATCTTCTGTGCTTGGGGGCGTGGGTTCGATTCCCATCTAGGACAAACATTTTGTGTGATGAACATTTGTGTTTGTTCTATGTCTGGGTGTTAATATCTATTTAAGTATGTATTTAAAAATATATATGTACGTATATCAGTTTCTGGCAGCCATATTACAAGCTTTGCTTAGTTTGGGGTCAGATGACCGTGTGTGCAAAAATGTCCCAGATATTTATTTGTCCCAGATATTTGCTAACTGCTACTCACGAATCAATAAAAAAAACAGAATACATTAAAAGAAAAATGCAGGTGCAAGCTGCGAGTCTCATCTAAACCATGGTATAATAATATACTCCGCCAATCATAGCGCTCCGATAAAAAAAAACACCTATGGGTAATGTAAAAATGGGTGTCCCGCAATGATGTCATCAATGGATACACCCATGCGTGCATACATACATACATACATACATTATCAGCCATTAAATGTCCACTGCTGAACAAGGCCTCCCTCTTAGAGGGGTGTTGCCATAATCCCCACGCTTGGCAGGCGGCTTGGAGATCGCAGTACGTTCACCGTGTACTAACAGGACGCTGCTGCCCATCCTCCGGTGGTTCTGGTCGCAGTTTTAGGACATACCCGGGTCCATCAGGCGTGCATAAGCAGGAGCAGAATAAGTAACTTTCAACAAGTTCGAGAGAGATGACGATACACGAAACAATGGCGGACTCTCTGTGTTAACAGTAGCGTGAAATATGAAAAAAAAAAAAAACACATGATTAATGGACGGCCCCTTAGTACCTTCTTTAGTAAGAATAATTGTAAGTGCACTTACTTGAGCAGGTGAATGTGAAGGGTCCAAAACCAGAAGCGTTGCCTTGCCGTCTTTGTGCTTCTCGTAGCCTATTATCGTTCTCGAATGACCTGAAAATCAAAACATGCTATTTACATGCTATTTTTATGCCATAGGTAACAAACAAGCAGACGTACTGTCTGATGGTAAGCAGTCACCGTCGCCTATGGATACTTGTAACACCACACAAATACGTTGCCGACCCTTTAAGACTCGATTAAATCGCTTTTTGAAGAGCCCCATGTTGTAGCTTCTCGGAAAAACCGCGGAAAGTAGCTCATTTTGCAGGTGTGATGCAAGAAAGATCGCGGGAAGTGCACAGTGTGCGACTTCCACAGTTCCATGATATGTCTTAACCACGAACGAACGAATTAATTGGATCTCTTACACAGTGTTGCCGGCAGTCAAGCAAGGAAAAGTCCGAAACCGAATCTGACAATTTTTTGCTAATCACCCCCGTATCAGCGTCCGCCGCTGTCGAATTACAAATTAAACTTGATAATAACCTACAAAGCTTACCATCCGCTAAGTTTTACTGAACTAAATAACTTGGAAGCGATGGCCACCGGATTACCCGAAATTTCCCGGTAGGATTATACGAAATCGGGTAAAAATATACCGTGCCGGCAACGCTGCTGTCACATGTCCTATTTTTCATTTGGTTGATATCATCATCATCATCATCATCAGCCAGAAGACGTCCACTGCTGAACATAGCTCCCCTTTAACCTTCACACTGAACGACAGCCTGCCTTTTGCATCCACGCAAAAGTTTGCTTGTTTTGCATTTTTTTGGTTATATACTTACATATTATAGATGGTGTTAATATCATACTAAAATTATAAATGTGAAAGTGTGTTTGTTTGCTGGTTTGTTTGTTCGTCTTTCACGCTGCAACAGTGCAACGGATCGACCTGATTTTTTGCATGGGTATAATTCAAGGGTCGTAGAGTGACATAGGATATTTTTCATTATCATCATCACCATTTTTCATCACTACGCGGGGCACAGCTAGTAATATATAATATGCAACGTAGACCGCATCATTGCTTAACATCAGGCGAGATACAAACAACTCAAGCCTATTATTTATCGCTATCTCTTTTCTACATAGTATAAATTAAAGTCGCTTTCCGCGCCTGTCTGTCTGTCTGTATGTATGGTCGCTAACTCCTTCCAAACCACGCAAAGGATTTTGATGCGGTTTTCACCATCACTTAGATACATTTTCACGGAAGGTTTATATACATAACTAGCGACCCGCCCCGGCTTCGCACGTAAATTACACCCGTGCAAAGCCGGGCGGGTCGCTAGTAAAATATACATAGATACCTTGATGCTGCAGATAGAGCGGCGGTTTGAACGCTGCTGGCTCGGTGGTGAAGTAGCGCAGCACCCAGTCGAAGAGTGCGGGGTGCCCTCCCTCCGGGCTCGTCGGCTTGTGGAAGTCTATTAACTGACATCTGGAAGGTTGTGTGCAAAACATTCATAACCTCATCATCATCATCAAAGAAGACACACTGGAAATGGAAAACTACAAAAGGCGTGACGTCAGTATCTGAATAAGCTTTTAGTGCTTTTATTCAATTGTAATAGGGAATATGCATGTGTTTTTTTTATATTTTTAATCAACTGTTAACATCGTTATATCATAGTAAAAAATATAATTACAGTTGGAAATGCTCAAATTAATTTTTAAAAAAATATTAAAAACGTCGAATAAATTTGAGCTGTATGAACGCCACAATTTTTCGCGGGCTTTTGATGACGTCATAAGCCACGCTCTGTGTTTATTTACTATAGAAAATACAGTTATTTCACACAGATTTTCAGTTTTATAGATATTCAGACCATGGACGAAGCTAAAAAAACCGGACAAGTACGAGTAGGACTCGTGCTCTGAGGATTCCGTTGGAAGGAAACGTCTAGAGTAAAAAAATAACTAACAAAAGTTGAAATATTGAAAGACAAACTTAACTTTGTAGTTGACAATAAGGTTCTTCCATACATAACAACTACAAAATGTAAGTTTGTAATAGCAAAATAATTATTTTTAAATGATATAACTTCAAATTTGTAATTTTCAGATTTATTCCTATATATGTGCTATAAGACCTTGCTTTTTGCCAAATTTCATGATTCTAGGTCAACGGGAAGTACCCTATAGGTTTTGATTTCCCTGTGAAATCGCAAAATATGCGACATAAACGTTCATATCTTTTGATTGCGTTGACTTACAAATTTATTTTTTTTACAGCCGAAAGAAACCGTAGACCCAAGTATTTAGTATAAATTTTAACTTGATACCTTTACGCGTTCTTGAGAAAAAGGGTCTTGGCAGACGGACAGACACATAGACGGACATACAGACGGACAGACAGACGGACAGACGGACAACGAAGTGATCCTATAAGGGTTCCGTTTTTTCCTTTTGAGGTACGGAACCCTAAAAACAATTTTATTGTCTTGTGCCAAAGTGTACAAACACTACTAGAAATACACCCGATAAGTGTTTTTTTCCCCATTCCAAGAGATGCGAAAATACGTAAACAATGGTCTAAGGTTATGAGAAGAGATGAAATATCTCCAACATCATGTTTGCATTGTTGTGTAATTCATATGTTATATTTTGATAGCATTGTGTGATTTAGTCAGAAGTGTGCTTTGTTCCTATTTAATATTATGCACTCTGTACCAGTGCCGGTTTTAGCACTACCAGCGCCCTAAGCGAGACTTCTACGGTGCCTACTTTGACAAAACCAGTCTCAGTCATCGTCCTAAAGATTCCTAGTTTCACGAGAATGCTAAAATTAGACTATCTAATGGAAAACAATTACAGAAACTCAACATAAAACTATTTTTCTATCAAACACTACTAAAATTGTATGAATATCGACGCCGATAAAGAAGATGTTGTGGCTTTTGACGTCACGTTTCGTTTCGACCAATGGTGAAGCGTTTCGCAAATTTGAATTTCCCTCTTATATTTTGCACTTTTTATTTAATATTTTAAGCAATTATAATACAACTAAATAAAAAAATATTTTATAGAATGTAAAGTCAGAACAATAAAGATTCGGAAAAAAATTGTTTCAACGATATTTAAACCACATGCATATTCCCTATTGTCATTGCTTAATTTTGTTTGTTATTATGTATGTAATCTTCTTCTTCTTCTTTCGAGTCGATGTTCCGCAAAATACAATTCTATTGTCAAATCAAGTTTCTAGACCAGAACTTTGCCACCCCAATGGCACTCTCCGTGGCTTCATTCAGGTCGTCTTGTGTGCAAGTTGTAGGACACGCTGCACAGTCCATCAAGTGTGTCATTGTTTGAGGGTTCACACCACAAAGACATTCGGTGTCTGAGCCCTTTATATAACCCCACTTTGCCATATTATCCCGACTTCGGCCCACTTGAGACCGTAGTCGGTTCAGGGTTTTCCAAGTGGGCCATGGTTCTTTATGGCCTGGGGGGAGTGTATGTAATGAAATACCTACTCGTTTGACTTACAAGCGGGATTGTTTGTTGATCGCTGTATTAAGTAAAACAAACAAATAGCAAATAGCAACAAACAATTATTATTATGTAAAAATAGCAATCTCTTCTCTACATAGTATAAATTAAAGTCGCTTTCCCCGTCTGTCTGTTTGTATGGCCGCTAACTCCTTCTAAACCACGCAACGGTTTTTGATGCGGTTTTTACCATCAGTTAGATACAGTTTCACGGAAGGTTTATGTATATAACTAGCGACCCGCCCTGGCTTCGCACGTAAATTAAGCCCGTGCGAAGCCGGGCGGGCGGGTCGCTAGTATAAATTAAAGTCGCTTTCCGCGTCTGTATGTTTGTATGGCCGCTAGCTCCTCCTAAACTACGCAACGGATTTTGATGCGGTTTTCACCATCAGATAGATACATTTTCACAGAAGGTTTATATATACGGGGTGTAAGGGGAACACTTTCGAAGCCAAAAGAAGGTAATTGTACTCATCAATTATAAACAACTTTTACTATGGGACCAACACTAAAATCGCGGAAAAAAAAACAGCTGTTCCATACATTTTGTCGAATGTCAATGACCGTTTTCTATAGAACAGCTGATATTTTTTTCGCGATTTCAGGGCTGGTCCCATAGTAAAAGTGGTTCATAATGATGAGTACAATTACCTTCTTTTGGCTTCGAGAGTGTTCCCCTTACACCCCGTATATTATAAAAAAGTACTGAAACTCTGCTCCCAGAACAGATGGCCGATGGGGCCGAAAGGTTCTCGAATGGAGACCACGGACCGGTAAGCGCAGCGTCCACCCACAAGATGGACATACGACCTAAAAAACAGCAGGAAAACACTGGATGCAGCCTTTTTGGTGATCGATGGGGAAGGCCTATGTCCAGTAGTAGACGTCCTACGGCTGAAATGATGATGATAACTATGAACGTAATACTTGAATGCCCACTTATCCACTTGATCACGCATGTAGTCAAAATTCCCATTTGCAAAATGATGCCACGTCGGTCGCGGGGGGCTGTGTGTGATTGGAGACTCGACGCGACTCGACGCTTGTGATTGGAGAATCAAAAGTCATTCATTCAATTCACGCCTAGGATTGGCCCCGCTCGAAATAGTTTATGTTGACATGTTAGAACCTTTGGCTTAAGCGGGGTAAAGGATGAGCAGTCAAGTGGTTATAGCTGTGTATAGCGGTCGTGTATGGAGTACTGCTCTCACCTTTGGGATGGATCAGCTAAGTACCAGCTTGAGGCATTGGAATCTATAGAGAAACGGGCCAAGAAGCTCATCAGCAATGAATCCTTAGTTCTTGAGCATCGACGTAAAGTTGCTAGTCTATCGGTTTTTTATTGGATACATTTCGGAGAGTGTGCATCGGATCTGCACGATCTAATTCCCTCCTGCCCATTTTTCTATCGGACTGCAAGAGCGGGCACGAAAAATCGTCACCGCTTTATGGTTGATGTTACGAAAACCCGTACGAAGCGCTTTGATTCCACATTTATTATGCGAACTGCTAGTCTGTGGAATTCGCTGCCTGAATGGGTGTTCCCCGATGGTTACAATCTGGGCGTCTTCAAATCACGATTGAATCGGTTCCTTCTAGGCAAGCGTGCTCCAACGTAGACCGCATCATCGCTTAACATCAGGCGCGATGGTGGTCAAGCGCAAGCCTATTATGGTGTAAACTCTTTATAACGAAACTCAAGGGACTGAGCATTTTTTGTCGTTATAGAGAGTTATCGTTATATGGAGTGAACAAAAAACAAACAAATTAACAAGAATTTTTAATATGTATGTATTAGATAATAAATGCTTATTATAATATTAATCGTCAACACTAATCGCTTTCCGTTTACTGGCCATGTTAACAGTTTCAAAGTAGGTTTACGACTGATAATACGATAGGTACCCAGGATGCTTGGTCGAAGACCATCACTTCCGAGAAAACAATGCGTCATACTGCACGTGTTCAAGGCAATTAAGGATAACAAAAGCTAGACCGACCTCGGATGTTTCGGAGCTTCAAAGTCTTTTGTTACCTGATAACATAACATAAACAATAATACCGATAATAAATATTTACTGTCTAAAAATATGAACACATTTCTTCGTAATAGAGAATGGCGTATCGCTATAACGAGTGTTTCAATATGTGGGTTTTAACGCAAACCAACCAAGTCGGGCTCACTTCAACTTTACAGGGAGTTTATTGTTATAAAGGATAACGTTATAAAGAGTTTACACTGTATTTATAAAAAAAAAGTATATGGTAAAAATATTGTTTGATTTGACTCACTTTATCCTAAGTGAGGAGAGTACGGTGACCACTTCGCAGGCACCGATCCATTTGCGTGTGTTGTATAATTTTGATCCCAGCTGTTCTGAACCCTAGAAGCGAAGATATCAATCTTTAGTAATGTAAAATGATTTTATACCATTCCCCCCTCTAAAAAGCTTATTTTGTTCACTGTTTTCAGTGCACTTTTAATCACTATTTTGGTGTTTGAATTTAGAACACACCAATAGAGTTATATGATTATTTACGGGTATCTACCGTGGTAAGGTTGTGGAATGAGTTCCCGATATTTCGGCGCAGTTACATGCACCATGTTCACGGGAAGACTGAAGAATGCGGGTGGTTGGTCGAACAGTTAAAAAGTTAGGTGCAGACATAACGATCTACCCTCTTTCTTAGTCTTTTGCTACGGTTATCACTGGAACTCAAACTCGATCCTAAGTCCCGACAAAACACACTCACTGTATCACTGCATATAGTATTTTGAACTCATTTTGAACGCGGACTTTTATTGTTTTCACACCAATAGATTTGATCTCAATGCTATACAACCTCCTTGCGCAAAATATACTCGATACAAACTCCTTACCTTTTCTCGTAGTCATGGTATATAGTATGCAACTCTTGAATAAAACGGATTTATATCCAGGACAAGGAGCAATCTGAAGTTTTGATATAAAATAATTAATCGATGGTGCATGGAGTACTGCTCTCACCTTTGGGATGGATCAGCTAAGTACCAGCTTGGAGCATTGGAGTCTATTGAGAAACGTGCCAAGTGACTCATCAGCAACGAATCCCTGGTTCAGACTAAGCTTCTTAGTCTTGAGCATCGGCGCAAGGTTGCTAGTCTATCGGTTTTTTATCAGATACATTTCGGAGAGTGTGCTACTGATCTGCATGATTTGATTCCCTCCTGCCCATTTTTCTATCGGACTGCCAGAGTGGGTACGAAGAATCGACACCGCTTTATGGTTGATATTCTGAGAACCCGTACCAAGCGCTTTGATTCTACATTTATTACGCGAACTGCTAGTCTGTGGAATTCGCTGCCTGAATGGGTGTTCCCCGATAGTTACAATCTGGGTGTCTTCAAGTCGAGAGTGAATAGGTTTCTTCAAGGAAAGCGTGCTCCATCGTAGGCCGCATCATCGCTTAACATGGCGAGTTGGCGGTCAACCGCAAACCTATTTATAATAAAAAAATAAAAAATACCTATAGTTTTAAATTCCACTAGATGAACCTACGACATCGTGAGTCACGGGAATCCAGTGGATGCAGATGGCAGGCTGTAGTTCAGTGTGGAGTTATAAGGAGGAAGCCTATGTTCAGCAGTGGACGTATTCTAGCTAACAATGAGTGAGTGTGTGTGTGTGTGTGTGTGTGTGTGTGTGTGTGTGTGTGTGTGTGTGTGTGTGTGTGTGGGTGTGTGTGTGTGGGTGTGTGTGTGTGGGTGTGTGTGTGTGGGTGTCTGTGTGTAGGTATGTTAATGTCGGTTTGCATGTTACCTGTGTATCGAAGCCTTTCTGCCAGGCCTTTTCCACCAGTAGCTGCAGTTTCGGTATGGAGGGAACGCACTCGCACTCTTTCTGCGCCGGCGCAGCCGCTGTGAGGCATGCGCTGTATCCAGGGTTCTTCAGCAGGGAGGATAGCACCATCTGCATGTTTCTGGAATAACATAATTGATGTTTATGACCGGTGGCGGGTGGTGCGGAAGGCGGCTGGTGGTAATATGGTTGGACTATTTCATTGGGCTGCGGCTTTGAGGTTATTTGCCATCGACTTTGTCTGTGACCGCTTTTCTAGACTGTTGATACTTTTCCTGGAGGTTTTATTTTTCCAGTATTTATTTGTCGACAAACAAATACTCGAAAAAAAAAATCGGTGGCCGATCAGCATCCGATGCCGTGATTCTATGGCGTGAGTATATCGGCCGAGGAGAATGAGACATCACTTGTACAATTAATTACACAGGTTTTATTTCGTAACATGATTATTCTTACAATGGAAAATTACTTGGGGACAAGGTGTTCCGCCTTGTAACGAACGCTGCCATCCTCCAACCAACAGTTCAAATTCAAACCCCAAAGTAAAGACAGCTCCACCGAGCCTCGCGTGTCCGTGCGCCCTCACTAGCGCCTCTGCCGGACGGTATACCAACTTCCTAAACGCTGATTGGTCGCCAACGACACATCCGCAAACAACTTCAGCAGAGTAAGTTACTGCAGCGTTACACCAGTGATGGCGCCACCACCATCACTAGTCCACCAAAACTAAGCTATGTGGCTCCTAATTAAATAACCTAAGTCTTATAAACTATCCGACGGTAGTTGCGCCCGAGTGCCGAAACGTCAACGCGCTGACATATTTTTTTTAATATAAAGGCCGGCAAACAAGCATTTCGCCCGCCTGATGGTAAGCAGAAACCGCCGCCTATGGACACCTGTAACACTAGCGGTGTTGACGGTGCTTTGCCAGCCCGGAGAGATAGTTGTAAGACACCCATTATGAAACGCTTGATGTGACAGTATAGTAGTACGTACCTATACCCGCATCCCCACCCTCTATCCCCGTAGGTGCTGGCGTAATGGTCGACTGCACTGCACAGGTAGGTCTTGGCAATGGCGGGGTTCTGAGAGTTGAGCTGGATTATCCTCTCCAATAGTCCTGGAACGAAGTCATCTGTTCTCAATTATTTGTTTACTTTTTGTGTGTGGAGGGACAATAATATTAATTAATTAATTTCATTATCAACATCGTCATCATCAGCCAGAAGACGTCCACTGCTGAACATAGGCCTCCCCTTAGAACCACACTGATCGACAGCCTGCCATCTGCATCCACTGGATGCCCACTTTTAAGCAACTCTTGTTACTACAGACAGATGACCTTATAAGGCTTAATATATTATATTAAAGTCGCATTTAGTAGCGCATAACCATGGCATTTAGCGCCTTATTTATATCTTAGAGGGCAGGGGCTAGCTCCTCAAAAATAGAAGTAGGTATCGAAATGCACGACTGTCTGGTAATATTATCTTTGGTCCCGATAGACATTTATTATTGTCTATCGGGTCCCGATAGACATTTATTATTGTCTATCGGGACCAAAGATAATATTTACACACAGCAGGCCTAGCACGGGCCGTGGACAAATTGTCTTTCCACCGTTTTTTTAAAAAATAAATAATAGGCTTGCGCTTGAACTCCAACTTGCCTGATGTTAAGCGATGATGCGGTCTTTATCTTATTCCGCCAGATAAAGACAAACGTATCCATATTCTAGCTTTGTCGCGTCTAGGCGTGGATAAAAACGGTGGAAAGACTATTTATCCACAGCCCATGCTAGGCCTGCTGTTGTGCGTTTCGCTACTTATATTTTTGAGATTTTTCTCATATTTAAAAAAGTATAGCCGCAATATAAAATGTACCTTTACAGTTTCCTCCATTATTAAGAAATCTGTATTTTAAGTTTTTTTTTTATTGGTTTGCAAACCGGATGTTGCAGCATTTAGATGTGACAATAGCTAAAGAATACAATACATGATAGGCTATTCTAAAAAAAAAAACACATAGTGAACTGATCACCGAGCATATTTTTATTTCGCGTTAAATAATACCGTTTATGAAGCTGCCACGAAACGGACAATGGCAGAAATTGTGACTATATAGTCGCAGAGGCCATTAACCCAAGAAGTCAAGTCTACATGATAGGCTGAACATCCTTTTAAGTGCAAACACAACATGCATACGAATCTAATGCTCAAATATGCAACTTTACTAGTTGCATATCAATATAACAAAACAAATTTATAAGGGTATTATAGTAAGTAAAGATTAATATTAAAATCTAAATCTAAATAAAGGTTGTGTTACAAAAAAAAATGGGGTTGTTTAGGATAAATTTCTTAATTTAGTTGACCGATGTATCGAAAATGTCCAGCTCCTGACAAACACTATTAAGATATTGAAGACATTTTTTTTTCTCTTGACCATTTAATTTTTTCAGTAATAAAAGTCAATCATGTACAATTGAAATATACTTTGCAATGTCACATAAGTAGTTTCAAAATTCAGCAAGTACATTTGTATAAAATGTATAAATGTGACCCGCCTTTATCATTAAAAATAATCACCATTAGTCCTAGACGATCCTGCGTCCCGTCCCGTAGCAGAGGCCTTCCGGAGGCCCACGCTGCGCTCATAGTACCCCGCCACGGACAGAGCTCCACTGTACACTGCGCGTTTAAGACTGTTGGTCGCTCGCTCTTGGTAGGCCTCTTCGTCATTCTCTTCCATGCCATATTGAGCCTAAGGGTCAATAGGAGTGTTGGATAGATCAGTGAGGATAGTTAAATCACTGAGAATAGCCAGGTTTCAATACAAATAGTTAAGTAAACATTTTGGTAAGGAAGTCAGAGAGATTCATAATCATCATCATTTCAGCCATAGGATGTCCACTGCCGGACATAGGCCTCCCCCATCGATCTCCAAAAGGGCCGGTTGGAAGCGGCCTGCATCCAGCGTTTCCCTGCGGTCTCTTTTAGGTCGTCTGTCCATCTTGTGGGTGGACGTCCTACGCTGCGCTTACCAGTCCGTGAGTCCGTCAGAGAGATTAAGTCTATAAGATTAATATTTTTTTATATGTGTGTAATAGTGCGCGTACAAAACTAATACGCGACGGGTTGGTAATGGGTATAAAGTAAGATGCGTGCATCGCTCCCCGCGCCTCGCGCCCGCCGCCCGCGCGTGCCCTGTCGCTGCCGCCGCGGCTCGCTCCGTAGTATGATGTATTACCTCCCTCCGCGGACCCCGCAAGTTCAAGCAGTCGCTCCCGCGCCTCGCCACCGGCGCGCGCGTTTACTATATGGATAGGATGTACAACCGCCGCCGAGCTGCACGACCTTCCGTTTCTTACATGTGTGTATTTAAGGTCCTATCATGGTCCCACTGCTGGGATACATTCTCTCACAGAAATAATGAGTCCAGTGCATGTTGGTGAATGTCATATGTCATTGAACTTTTTGAGGTACGTGGACATACCAGTTTCCTCATGATCATTTCCTTCACTGTTGTGGCACGTAATTTATAAAGTACTAAATACCTCGGAATCGGACCAACGCCCCCAAGCCTAGAAGGTAGATTCACTACCAACTGGACCAACAGGCTATCTACCTAGTTAGGACAATGAGATTGAATGACTTGAATATGATTGCTAGTGAAGTCAGTATGTACCATTAAGATATATGCTGATTCAAATAGAACTTACTCTGAGCAATGCAAATTCCTGCTCTTCCCTACATCTTTGAGCCTCCCGTTCTGCATCAGAGAGGCCGGCCGCTCCGCCGTCTTCGCCTCTCTCAAAATGTTCCTCAATGTGCTGAATCTGGAAGAATAAGAACTTTCTAAATAGATATGCCGTATATAGTTGTTATGGAGAATAGTTGTATTAACGGTTAATCGTCATTTCCTATGGCGAATACTCCAATTATTCGCCAATATTATTTATTCAATATCAAAAGTTGACATACTTAATTAGTATCAACAATAAAACCCAATGGACCCGGGTATGTCCTAAAGCTGCGACCAGAACCATCGGAGGATGGGCAGCAGGGTCCTATTAGTACACGGTGAACGTACTGCGATCTCAAAGCCGCCTGCCAAGCGTGGGGATTATAGCAACAACCTTCTCTAAGAGGGAGGCGTTTGTACAACAGTGGACGTTTAATGGCTGCTGATGATGATGATGAATCAACAATAAGACGATTTTAGTGACTTTGGAAAATAAGATAATCCAAATTATAATCTGAATACTGATTTTACATTGTTGGCAACCCTTTTTTAACTGACTTCAAAAAGGAGGAGGTTATCAATTCGACCGCCCCAAGCTCAGAAGGTAGGTTCACTACCAACTAGACCAACAGGCTATCAAATAATGCAATTAGTAACCAGTTCATGGTGTGACAGTGGCAGGGGCTGGCAGCAAACAGGACAGTTGCTGACCGGACTCTCCTCCATCATCTCTACATCACAGGAGGCGTTGTCTACTTGATCCTGAAAATTACAACAAATTAATTTATTGAGACAAAAACAAAATAATTACAGTTAAATTTATCTCAAAAATTTAAATTAAATCAATCCTAAGTCATATGTAGAAATCATATATTGTGTCATTATACTAGATATGCCATCATTATTTTTGGTGCCCACGCTCAAAAACTGTGAAGGAAAACATTGTGAGGAAACCAGTATCACAAGTGAATCGGTTCCTTCTAGGCAAGCGTGCTTCAACGTAGACCGCATCATCGCTTAACATCAGGCGTGATGGTGGTCAAACGCAAGCCTATTATTTATAAAAAATAAAAGTATGTCCAAAAACCTCTAAGTTAAAAAATATATGACATTCACCAACATACACTGGGCCAGCATGGTGGATTAAGGCTCATTCTCTCTGAGAGAAGGCCTGCGAGTTTCAGCAGAGGGAACATGAGAAGCTGAAATGATGATATAACTGTAAAATTTTGTTTTAACTCAATGATGCAAACAACTTATTATAAATTAGGCCAGAGCATGTGATATGTACAACAATAGTGTATTCATCATCATCATCATCAGCCAGAAGACGTCCACTGCTGAACATAGGCCTCCCCCTTTAACCTCCACACTGAACGACAGCCTGCCTTTTGCATCCACTGGATGCCCGCGACCCTCACAATGTCGTCGGTCCATCTAGTGGGAGGCCTCCCTACGCTGCGTCTTCCGGTTCGTGGTGGATAGTGTATTTATGGGCCCTTAATATCAATTTCTTTTGGATGACAAAATGCACATATTCATACTTCAAGGTCCACGGCAACAGCGGCCTTATTATAGAAGTTTGATCGTGATCGAGATTGCATGCCGTCCCTTTCGCATCTACTTACTCGCACCACGCGCGTGAGTGAGATGGCACGCGATCGCGATCACAATCCGAATCATCAATAATAAAGCATCTGGTTGGCGTTTGTATATTTGTTTAACAGTAACTTGCATACTGTTCATCCGATCTTCATGAAATTTTGATAACAAGTAGTTCATTACAATACAATTTTTAAGTTTGAATACAAGAAAAATAGGTCAAGGAGATTTGAAGATAAGTAAGGGGTAAGAATAACTTGTTTTAGTTGTCTTTGCCAAGACTATATTATACACTTTACACAGTTATATAAAGATATTTTATTTGCACAACAGTTAGTTAATTACCCAACTGCTTAAATATCTTATCAGTATAGCTTTTGTAACACTCACCCTTTTCTGCGGGCTCAAAATATCACGATGCTCAACATTGACATGCATTTCCACGTCGGAGACGCTCACAAACTCTCTCTCACATATCGGACACTGGAACGTGGACCCGTGAGGGCCGGGAGACATTGCCATTGCCGCAGTCTTGTTATCCAAACAACTCTGCGTGTCTAAAGTTATGGTAGGGTTCGTCAAACCAACTGTTGTGTTGGAGTTGGCGTTGGCATTTGCATTTCCCATTAGAGAAGGAGAAGTGAGGTCGAAATGAGCACGGTTGATGTGTTCTTCTAATTTCCGAGGGCATGTTGACGTAAAATCGCAGAGAAGACACTGAAATTAAAGAAGTGTGGAGAATTTTGTTTTCACTAAATTGTTGTAATCTGATGACTGCCTCCATCTAATTCATAGGACTATTACTTTAATTTTGTTAGGTGGCTGAACTTTATTCATTAAAACTGAATTTATTTAGTAAAACAGAAAAAAAACCCAAATAATTTCGCATTTGCAAAACCATAACAAACAAAACAATTTCGTTAAATTCGGCGGGCGAGCGGGCATGACATGACAAGACATGTTTTTGACGTTGACGTTGACAACATTGACAGTAGTTAGTTTTTATATTAGAATTTGGCTTGAAAGCTCAATCTTATTACTCCTCACCGAAAAAATTAATTATAATAACTCAAGGCTTCATACCTGTACTGTAGGACTCGGCGCCGACGTTTTCTTCGGTGTGTTAGGTTTCAATTTCAACGTAAGTTGAGATCTCAGAGGTGACCCTTGACCAGCTCCCGCTGTTATGATCTAAAAAGGTCAGTATTTTTTAAAATGAAGAGCCTGCGCAATTGTAGGTATATACTTTTGCAACGTTTTATAAATATTTATTTTAATACCTTTGTTTTATTTGGTGATCCTTCGTAGCTGCTATTATTATGACTAGGACTTGAATGAGAACCTAAAACACAAAATAATTAGTTGTATTTTTTTGTCCCATGCCATTTTAATTCTATGTAGCATATTAAAAAAAAAAAATGGTTTCCGTTACCTTTTTTATCATACCCGTTGACCTCATTCTCAGTGGAACTTTGCCTGCTCTGCATCTTTTTGGGAATCACACCGTTATTAATATTAATGTTCTTGAGCCCATTACTGAGGTTGATGTTCTTTGGTGACCGGGATATTTCGTCCTTTTCATTCTTGTTATAGTTTTCCTGTAAAAGTTTTGAATATATATTAAAGAATATAATATTGAATATTGGTACCTATATTATTAGGTACCTATATATTTTTTATTCTTGCACTGACAGAACACGCTCGGTTTATATAAAGATAAATGCCATTTTGCACAAGTGAACCTTATACAGGGTGGAATTTTAGACCGCACCCGGAGGGAAAGTACTTTACATACCTACTGGATATAGCAAATTTTACTCAAAGGAAATATTCCTTTAAAAAGTAACAAATCTGCATACAAAGATTTTCGAAAACTAGCTTGAAATGCACACTCGCTAATCGAACCGGCTAAAAACTGAAAAATAATAGTTTTATTTAATAAATTATAATAGTTATTTTATTATGTGGTTTGGTAATAAATATAGGTACATACCTGGTAGCCATTGTGGTAGGCGTTCTTAGAGATGGCCCCGTTGTGGTAGGAGGAAGAATTGTCAGGACTGTGCCAACCGTTGATGGAGCCTGGAGTGTTGTAGCTGCAGCTGTCTGTCGTCGTCATCTTGGAGTCTTCGTCGAAACTGTGGACGAATCATAAATATTTGGGACGAACAAAGTACCTATGTACGTCCACGTTGTACCTACGTGCCATGAAACTTTATTGCTATGTAAAAAACACGTCAGGAAAATAACATTTTTTAGGATCTCAAAAAGGAAAGGGGGCCATTTCGTGAGCTGTTTTAAGCAATCGAAACGAAAACATCGTATGGAAACCTGCATACGTGCGGAGAAGAAATTTAATGGTATGTGAATCCACCAACCCGCAACTGGGCCAGCGTGGTTGATATGGCCCAATCGCCCTTTCGGGGGTAGGCCAAAGTCCAGCAGTGGACTATTAAAAACAGGAACAGAAAAAAATATTTTTAAGGATGATAATGGATGAGTAAAGTGTCATCGAGAAAATGATGATACGGCCGTGCCCGTCGACTTGACCAGACTTAATTTTATTTACCTTAAAATGCAAATTACGTATAGGTACAGTTTTCTAATAGTCCCCGCACTAGGGCTAGCCTGTATCGCGGGAGACTGATCGATTACAAAATGTAGGTACTATGGATAAATAAAAGAGAATTTAGTACTATTTTCTTTTAGGCTAATTATGTTTGTGATTGATGAGAGTTAATGGTTTTCAAGTGAGCCTTCTGAAACACACTGTTATGTGCTATTCAGATGAATTCTGCAAAATATCACCACCATACGAAAAACGGATTTATTATAAGGCATCATAGAAAACAGCTTTACTATCAATGCGTCCTATGATCTCGAGTTTCTAGGGTTGATAGTCGGCTATAAAATATATTATTTCTTCGGCATCTTGCCAAATTTGTATTATGTTCGGGGGAGTCGAGAATGTCTATCTATGGGAATGTAGGAATAACGACGTATAGAGACAACTTTGGTTTGAGTCCAAAATTCATGTCAGCTGCTTTTAGATACAGATCTGCAGCCACTAAAACCCCAACCATTACAATTTAAGAGAGTTACAACTTAAAGAAACGAGTTGAGAACCTACCAACTTTTTTGAAGTTTATTAAAAAAGGTCACCATGGAGCGGTTTTTAAAACGGTGTCTTCAAACATCTCTCCGCGGAATGCCACCTGATGGTAAGCGATTACCGCTTACCATCAGGCGGACCGTATGCCTATTTACATATCTTTTTACAAATAAACCAGCAAAGTGCGAGTCAGGCTCGCGCACTGAGGGTTCCGTACCACTAAATAAATTGTGCTATTATGGCTTCTGTGGCTAAAGTGCAAAAACCAGGGGGCTTCAAAAGTCACAAAAAGACTTGTGTTCAAGATTTTTCTCGATCGAGCAAAATATTACGAATCGTGTTTCGACTCAAAGCGAGCCAAATCAATTGAGCCAAATCAATTGAATAAGTCTATGTCCCGGATAGTATAGTATTCCCAACTCACGGAAAAGCATTTTGGAACTCATTCAACGAATCTATGGCCAATCTCTTTACCTTGGGCACAAAATACATATTAGTTTTTTTCCTGGGCTAACGCCTTTATTAACTAAACAAAATACAAGCTAAAACTAAAACTACAAATACAGTTAGACTGCCCATAGACCGTTGAAGGTCTAAAGACAATCCAAATGCTCAAGCCCACTACCAGTTGGCAGCGTACCCAGCATGCTGGCGGCATTACCACGTTGAATGGCAATGCTTATGCGTGGAGCCAGAAACACGCATTAGTACAAGTACCTTGGGCTTTGATCATCGATAAACGCCATTAGCTCCCTCTCTGGCGTGAGATAATGCAGGTGTGTTCGCTGAACGTGGCCCATGAGCTGCGGTTGGGGTACGTCACAGTCGCAGAAGGGGCATTCCGGCCGACCTACTACGTGGGCTTCCAGCGTGTGGGTCCGCATGCCCTCGTCTGTTAGCCCTTCGGCACCGCATAGCTCGCAGGTATAGGGGAACGGGCTGCTTGACATTTTGTACCTGAAAGTTAAAACCCTTGAGGAAATGGTTTTGGCTGTAATGCTATTCGACTTTCGATAGGACGGACTAGGGGCCTTACGGACAACTGCTATTGCGGCACCTAATCCACTCAGTTGGAAAATCACGCGAACGTGAACCTTATCGCGCCCAAATACGGTTCACGTTCGCGTGATTTTCCATCTGAGCGGATTAGGCGCCGCAATAGCAGTTGTCCGTAAGGCCCTAGGACTTTAAATTCTATAGCCATGGCGGCATCTCTGTGTTGGATCAAGGATATTCAATTGTGCGTAATCTCAGTATTATGAGTGTTTTTTTTTTACCGAAGTTGGAAGCTCTAACTTATAAAGAACTAGCTGTTGCCCGTGACTTCGTACGTGTAGACTATCATATAATATTTCAACCCCCATTTGTCCTCCTTAATTCGGCCCTTTCGCAAAATCCTTTCTTAGCTGACCTCTACACCCCATAAAGCAGCTTTCAGCTTAGTAGATCAAGTAGTTTTCGAGATTACGTGAAGAGTGCGTGAATGAGTGAGTAGGTGACTTTCGCTTTTAAATATTACTAGCGGCCCACCCCGGCTTCGCACGGGTATAGATATATAGCCTATGTCACCCGGGGATAGAGTAGCTTCCCAACAGTGAATTTTTCAAATCGGTTTTGTAGTTTAGGAGCCTATTCAATGCAAACAAACATACAATCAAATCTTTCCTCTTTATAATATTAGTATGTATATAATATTAGATATAAGTACTTAGATAGATTAGCACGTTTTTGATCTATTTTTGATTTAGGATAACAACGTCAGTAGGTAGTAATAGCGTTTAATTTTAAATAGGAAGGAAGACATGGACAATCTCAATAATATTTAGCTTTTTTACCAAAATTATAAGCTCTGAGCCTTACTGCCAACGGATAACTCGGTATCAAACTAACGTTAAATCCGCTCAGTTGGAAAATCATGCGACCGCAAACCGTATCTGGGCGCGTTAAGGTTCACGTTCGCGTGATTTTCCAACTGAACGGACTTAACGTTAGTTTGATACCGAGTTAGCCGTTGGCCGTAAGGCCCCTGGAAGGTTTTGCTTAGGCAAGTGGCAGTGTTTTCATACTCCCAATGCCACTTGCAGTAAGTACTTCCACTGCCACTTGCGCTTAGGAAAGCGTTGCAGACGATGCGTATACCTAATTATAGTAGGCACTTGTAACTTGTACTTGCTACTTGTACCTACTAGGTACGCATGGTCTGCAACGGTCTTAATTAATGTTGATCCACATTTTTTTATAGATATAAGGTAGCTATCGTTATACATTCTTAAAATCGGGTGTTCATAAGTTTATATTACTTAATAGCCACTATGTAACTCAATTTATTTCCCCCACGAAACGACACATTAAGCCGTCTCCACATTAACATACCCACGATGACATAAAGTTGACCTTAACGATTTCCTCTTCTCTCCGACCTTGACCTCAATAGCGAATGGGCCTCACATTCATACCCCAGACGAAAAAATTGATTTATTTGTAACTAGTTCTCATAGAAACCAAACACGTTAATGATATTGGAGTTAAGTGTCGAATCAATAAAATTACCGCAGTTTGTTTTTCAAGGAAATGCTGTCGCTGTTTTCAACCGGAACTTAATAAAAAAAAAATATAAGCCAATTTTTGTTTTAATTTCGAATTTGGAAGAGTTGTGTAATAGGTAAGCATTGTTACAAATAAAAACAAATGAATAATAATATTAGAGGTAGGTACTTACGATTATCGAATTTATTGTCATCAAAAGCGGGAAAATCCGCTGTTCCACAACACTATCTAATTGGTACTACACTATCACTGAATGTGATTGGAGCAAGCATTTTCTAACATTAATAATTGTAACAAAAATTAAAGAATTTCTACTTTGAGTAGGTTGTGATAGGGTGCCCCATTCATGAGTTTTGTACATTGAAAAATAAGGAAGTGTTTGCGCATGCGAAAATTATGCGCGATGCTAGCGCCACACACGGAAGTTTTCCGGAAACCTATTTTTTATTCAAGGAGTTTTTAATTGTGGCTATAGAATCTTACAACAGTAAATGTCGCACGCAATCCTTTCAATTTGTTTACCTAGTAGCCGAATTAATTACAATTAAGTTACCTGTGACTAAACCTACATTTAGCGCCCTCTCATTTCTTGTAAAAGAACGAAAACAGGAACAAAATTATTGCGGGTTTTCCTTGTTGAATGCAGGTTCTTCAAATGATTTTCTGTGTAAGGGAAAGAGGGAAGCACGTTAGGTTCGAAATTAAATAATCCTTACCTGTTTTTAGTGAATAGGTGACACTACCTTTGTGTTACCTTGCTACTTATAAAACGTCCTTTAAGGTCTCATAATTATCATGAGACCTAAAAGGACATAATATTATTTATTTTGCCAATGATTGTATGAGTTTCCTTTATACATTTCCTTTGTACTGAAAACATTAAAAACATGTAATGATCATTTTTACCAAGATTAGCTAAGCACTGCTGGTGTAGTGGTATCATGCAAGATTCCCATTCTTGCGACCCGGGTTCGATTCCCGGGCAGTGCAGTTCTTTTGTTTTTTTTTTTGGAAAGAAGCAAGAAGATAGGCGAGACGGAAGTTGAATAAAAAGTTTGCAGTGTTTGAAGTCAGTTTTTTCTTCTAGTCTTGTAGTATCATCGTACTGCAGTGTAATTGTTAGTGGGAGCGATTGTGATTTAATGTTAGGTAGCCCGTGACTAAGCAGGGGCATTGGAGAGAGCTATGCTCACAGTTACTTTGCGTGATAGAATTCAAAACGTGGATATTCGCCAAAGAACCAGAGTCACCGATATAGCTGTTATTTGCAAGTTGAAATGGCAATGGCAGGCCACATCGCTCGAAGAACCGATAACCAATGGGGAAGAAAGGTTCTTGAGTGGAGACCACGAACCGGAAGACGCAGCGTAGGTAGGCCTCCCCTAGATGAACCGTCAACCGACGACATTTTGAGAGTCGCTGGTATCCAGTGGATGCAAAAGGCAGGCTGTCGTTCAGTGTGGAGGTTAAAGGGGGAGGCCTATGTTCAGCAGTGGCCGTCTTCTGGCTGATGATGATGACTAAGCATTGCTACTGACACGACACGCCACGTGTTTGGTCTGGGAAAGGCCTTTTCAAGCTTTTTACTTTTCAAGCAATCATGATAACAACAAAAAATCTGCCGCCAAATATAAAATGCCTTTTTGGTTAGGTATTTCGCACAGGGTGTCCACAATTGCCGGGCGATCCCGGATGGAGTCCTAAAAGCTTCTGTTATTAGCACCCCGCATGGTACGATGCGAATGCTCTAATAATCTCAGGGTTTATCTTAGATTTGCTTGCGTGGGTTCTGTTAATGTAGGGTGACCATAATACTTTAGGTTTTTTTTTCTACGGACTTTGGTTTCGTGTAGGTACGTAGTGCCACGAAAATGAAAAATGCTATATTCTATATGAAAATTATATAAATGCTTGCAATGTAACAAATCTTACAAGCTGAATCCCTCCTAATCGATTTTGCTGATTTTTTGCTTACACCTTTTAGTTCTGGGGCCTTACGGATAACTGCTATTGCGGCACCTAATCCACTCAGTTGGAAAATCACGCGACCGTAAACCGTATCTGGGCGCGATAAGGTTCACGTTCGCGTGATTTTCCAACTGACCGGATTAGGCGCCGCAATAGCAGTTGTCCGTAAGGCCCCTGGTGACAATACATACAATATGCAATCATCATCATCATCATCATTTCAGCCATAGGACGACCACTGCTGGACATAGGCCTCCCCCATCGATCTCCAAAAAGGCCGGTTGGAAGCGGCCTGCATCCAGCGTTTCCCTGCAGTCTCTTTTAGGTCGTCTGTCCATTTTGTGGGTGGACGTCCTACGCTGCGCTTACCAGTCCGTGGTCTCCATTTCAGAACCTTCCGGCCCCATCGGCCATCTGTTCTGCGTGATATGTGCCCTGCCCACTGCCATTTCAACTTGCTAATCCGGTGAGCTATGTCGGTGACTTTCGTTCGTCTACGGATCTCCAATATGCAATACCCAGTACCTATTGTAATATTCTAAAATAGCCACTAAAATTAAAATAAAAACATTTAAAGTAATAAAAATTAATAGCATCGTGTAAACAATGTATCCTTTAAAAAATGCTTCTTTAAAAAATACTTGTTCTATTTAGGTAAATCTTTCAAAAAGTGATAGGGTTGTAAGAAGATAGTCTACCACAAATCATGGACACCCCGGCATTATGCTTATTTGTGGCACAGATGGGCGTTCCGGGCTCGGCCCACTGATAACCTGGCTCTGATTTCATGTTTGTTTTTCTTCAGTTGGGATTATGCGGGATGTTTTGTTTATTTAAAAATATAATTTTTTGGCGTACTTACCTACTTACAGAATAAGATCTCTTGGGAGTCAACCTTTTTTAACCCCCGACGCAAAAAGAGGGGTGTTATAAGTTTAACGTGTGAATCTGTGTGTATGTCTGTTTTTACTTTTTGATTTTATATATTGTTATTTCTTATCTATACTATCTATCTATATCTATACTAATATTATAAAGAGGAAAAATTTGATTGTTTGTTTGTTTGTTTGCATTGAATAGGCTCCGAAACTACTGAACCTATTTGAAAAATTCTTTCACTGTTGGGAAGCTACACTATCCCCGAGTGACATAGGCTATAATCTATACCCGTGCGAAGCAGGGGCGGACCGCTAGTATTACATATTCTGTGAACATTTCAACTATGGAATAGATATGGAAGATACAGCTATGGAAAGACAGACAGAAAGACAGCGTAGGCTTAGTAATATTGTACTGTTTACAACCATTTACTACGAAACCCAAAAAAGTCATGGTATACTTACCCATTTTTTACCATCCCACAGCTGGGAAAGCATCATATTTATTAATAACAATAAATTATACATGCGAATGTGTTTGTTTGTTTTGTTCCTCTTTCAGGCAGGGAGAGGAACAAAACAGAAGGATCGACGGAACAAAGTGACTTTTTTGCATAGAGGAAGGCAGGATTTTATTCCTAAAAAAAATATGGATCCTGCGAGGGATGTTCCACGCGGAAGAAACCGCAGGGCGCAGCTAATTATAATTTTTATTTAGGACAGCAGTGGAAAAGGCTAGTACAGGACCGGAAAATATGGCGCGCTGAAGAGGAGACCTATACCCAGCAGTGGGTAGAGAATGGTTGATGATGATGAATAATTATTAGTAAACTAACAACAGATTTTATTTTTTTAGAGTTCCGTAGTAGGTACTACAAGGAAGTACATGTACATAAGTTATTTCTGTCCGTCCGTTCGTCTGTCTGTCCCTCCTACTTCATAAAACTTTTCTAACTTCTGTATGAAACTTTGCACAATTACAGTTTTAGTACAAAAATATAACAACAAACAATAAATAATGGCCAAGTGCGAGATTTGTGTATATCATCTGTGGCCTGCCAAAGTGGCAAAAGGTGCTCTACTCCCTGCATATATAAGCTATTAGCAAGGAGGACTTGCTATTAGATTTAAACATTTGTGACTTAAAAAATGCTGACTGGGGCCTTACGGACAACTGATATACAGAAAATACAGAAATACAGAAATGTTTATTTTGCAATAATGAAATTTAGAGATAAACAAAATGATCCAAATACAAGTAGGTACATTATCACAAAAACCGGCCCCAACTCAGCATGTTGCTGGTTGTACACAACCAGCGCTGGTATTCTGTTGGACCCGGCAAGTGACGTCACGCTCAATATCTGTGCGTGCGCGCGCGTACAAATACATATAATAAAATATATATACAAATCGAACAACAAACAACTAGGAAACAATTTTTATACAGAACAACAATTACAGAACAACAATTACATACAGAACCACAATTGAATACAGAACAACAACTAGATACAGAACAACAATTACGTACAAACCCACAATCAACTGCTATAGCGGCACCTAATCCGCTCAGTTGGAAAATCACGCGAACGTGACCCTTATCGCGCCCAGATACGGTTTGCGGTCGCGTGATTTTTCAACTAAGCGGATAAGGTGCCGCAATTAGCTGTTGTCCGTAAGGCCCCAGGTGACCACAAGTGACAGTTTTGGCTACGGAACCCTACCATATGCATGTCTCGACACGCTCTTAACCAATTATTTTAAGTTTATCTGCCTGCACGCTTAGTCCCAGATTTGATAGTTTTCGAAAACTTTTTTCGTTTACGTATTGTTCCATACATTTTAGTATAAAGCGCCTCTATCGGAAACGTGGAGGAACTAAAATTGGTAGTAATCGGCGATATAGATTCATCATCATCATCAATATCAGCCAGAAGACGTCCACTGCTGAACATAGGCCTCCCCCTTTAACCTCCACACTGAACGACAACCTGCCTTTTGCATCCACTTGATGCCCGCGACTCTCACAATGTCGTCGGTCCATCTAGTGGGAGGCCTCCCTACGCTGCGTCTTCCGGATATATATGCGATATAGATTACTTCAGTCTAATACGAAAAAAGTTTTCGAATACTATCAAAACTTGTACTAAGGGTACTGTAAATTACTCCTTAACTTACAATGCAATGTAAGTATTTGTTAAAATTTTCAACCGCGATACTGCTTTCATGGTGAGAAAAAATGCTCACACATTATACCGCGATTGTACATACAAACAGATGGTCCAACGATAATGTTAATATATTTGGCAGTTATGCTTATTATCTGTGTTTTATGGGCCGTTTCGGGAAAAAATGGTGGAAATGCACAAGGAAAAGTTAGGCGTGGAAGGAAATGTATGGTAAATAGCTGTATCCCGGAAGCCGCGACCGCGTATACCGACTTAAAATGTTACTAGCTAAATGCCTACAACTTTGTACGCGTAGGCTTCGACCAAAAGTAGCTATACGGGGTGTAAGGGGAACACTCTCGAAGCCAAAAGAAGGTAATTGTACTCATCATTATGAACAACTTTTACTATTGGACCAGCCCTGAAATCTCGAAAAAAATATCAACTATTCTATAGAAAACGGTCATTGACACTCGACAAAATGTATGGAACAGCAGATTTTTTTTCGCGATTTCAGGGTTTGTCTCATAGTAAAAGTTGTTCATAATGATGAGTACAATTAGGTACCCTCTTTTGGATTCGAGAGTGTTCCCTTTACACCCTGTATAGGGCTCAGCTTTCAGCATTGACAACAGATATCATTTTCAAAAATCCTTTCTTAGTGCCCATACAACTTATTTTTACAGGAAAACTCAGAAAATGTACTAAGCCGAAAGGGGTCAATTATTCATGATCCTGTATACTTTTATTATACTTTTACTCATAGTTCTATTATGAACAACTTTTACTCTTGGACCAACCCCAAAATCAAAACGTATTCGCTATAATTATTTATTTATATCAAGAAAAATTTGTAGCGCTAAAACTTATTTCATTTCATTTCATTTATTCAATAACATACAAAACAGAATGCAATAATATTAAAATAATATTGAATTTACATTTAGTCGATCTGTATCACATTCTAAAACTATGTATGTCTAGGTGCATTATAATAACATAATTGTGGGTGATTATAAATTTATTTATTTATTTCCAATAATGCATTATTCTAACTATATGCAACTATATTTTTTTTCAGTTTGTTCAATAAAACAAAAAAAATGCAAGTTAAAAAAACCTATGAGTAGTTAACTTTTTTTTTTATGAAGAATTGGTTTTATAACACAAAATAGGTAGATGTACTAAGTATATCCTACCTACACCAACTACCAACTACCTAGTACCAACTTATTAACATTTTTAAATCCTTCGGTAATCCGATACAATACATAATACCTACCGGTTTCTTAACAAAAAAATTTTCTAACTAAAAAGCCCAAGAATAAATTGAAAAAAAGTTTGAGGAAAACCACACAATGACCGATACACGTCCAAAAGTGGTGAATTATTTCGTATTATATTTTTTCAGCTTTTGCGTAATTTTTGTCCGGTTTTCCCGCTGTGTCGCAACGAATTTATGTGGCGGGTCTTTTCTGGTGCGTAAAGGAGTGATGAATAAACAGTAAGAGCACTTTTTAAGTAGGTAGGTAGGTAGGTAGGTAGGTAATTGTCGACGATCCCAAGCTCACTGAACACCTAGAGCCGCTCAGCAAGCGCAGAGACGTTGGGTCTCTGTGTCTTTTATCGCATGTATTCTTTACTATCGACCCGCCCGCCCGGCTTCGCACGGGTGTAATTTACGTGCGAAGCCGGGGCGGGTCGCTAGGTATATATATAAACCTTCCTTGAAAATTTATCTAACTGATGGTGAAAACCGCATCAAAATCCGTTGCGTGGAGTTAGCGGCCATACAGACATACAGACAGACGCGGAAAGCGACTTCAATTTATACTATGTAGAGATTCTTTATTGCAAATATGTACACTTTCTTCTTCTAAAAACTAAGTTTTAGCATAGAGAAATATACTATACTAGGTTTTAGAGTACCTATGTACAATATACCACCTATACCTACCACCTGTACCTATGTATATATATATGTGTGTATGTGTGTGTAATATACCCGGCATAAAGGGTGCAGCAATGGTTGATGTTGTGGCTGGTCACAAACCAGACCACAGACATTGAATGTCTTAAATCTTATAGATACACTTTTACAACGGGGAATGTTCTGAAGAACTGTTCCATCGGATGCCAGCATCGCGGTTTTAGCATCAAACCAGTCGCCACCGCCTGAAAGTTCATTCACATATCATAGATCGGTGGAAATCGCACTCGGTGCGTTTTACGCGATCTTTTTTTACCTCACACCTGCGATGCAATTTGTGGAACGAGCGGCGTGGCGTTCCTGTGGCGTTTCCGAGTAACTATAACATGGGGTTCTTCAAAAGGTTCTATGGGCAGTCTAACTGTATTTGTAGTTTTAGTTTTTATTTAAAGGCACTAACACATCAAAAGGCACTAAAAGGCTTTTTTTACTAACTAAACAAAATACAAGCTAAAACAAAAAAAAAAAAAAAAAAAAAAAACTGCTCATATACCGTTGAAGGTCTAAAGATAATCCAAATGCTCAAGCCCACTACCAGTTGGCAGCGCACCCAGCATGCTGGCGGCATTACCACGTTGAATGGCAATGCTTATGCGTTGAGCCAGAAACACGCCAGTATTTTAGTCACGCGTCGCATTAACCAGGCGCTCTGAAAGATTTTTGAAAATGAGGTGAGCTCCCGATCCCCAAGGGCCCAATGTCTCGACCCCAAACGCCTCAAATGTGTAACCACTGCCAAGGTTAGCATATTGTGTGTTGTTGTATGTGTCATAAACATCATTTCAGCCATAGGACGTCCACTGCTGGACATAGGCCCCCATTGATCTCCAAAAGAGCCGGTTGGAAGCGGCCTGCATCCAGCGTTTCCCTACGGTCTCTTTTAATATGTGGGTGTACGACCCAAGACCTACTTCGGGTCGCTGCACCCACGGAGTAAGTAAGAGTGTAATTCCACATAACCAAACTGCGGTGAACTTACAAATAGCCCTTACTGTTCCTAAAAATTACCCTTCTGATATGTAAAGGTGCTCCGGAAAAGTAAGGGTGGCATGTAAATTCGTGGTTTGACGTAGGTTATCTGTGATTACGGGTTTGATTTCGTCGAAGTAACTTTATATCGGCACTTACTTCGTCACGAGGGTCTGAGGTTTACCTGCCTCTATGTTAAAATAGGTATTATTTACCAGTGAGGTGTATTATTAGACACGTGATAGGCCAAATTATAGGCGAACTTTAAAAACTGACTAAACGCAGCACATACCATAACATAGCATAGCTTACCTACGCATGTAGGTATAAGTATGTACATTTTGTGAAATAAGGGTAAGAATATGAAAGACGCTATATCTGTTGATAGAAAGAGACAAAAAGACAATTTGAAAGACAACTGAGAGACGGCTGAACGAAGTCGGGCAGCCAGCCTTGCATTCGTCTAGTCAATATGGTGGCGGGCACAACCTATCTACAGGTAAAAATATCTTAGTTGTATACAATGTTATTTAAAGATCGTAAACTTCCTTGATAAATTGGGTTATTTTTATAGAGTTTATTTGAATACCGTAATTTTTTGTAGTTTAACTTGATGTCATAGATTATATATGTCAGCCATACAGTCAGAGTCAAGCAAAGTAAGTCACAGTCAAGTCAAACTCATGCCCCAGTAAAGTGGTGGAGGCTTTACAAGAGGCTTCTATTTCACAAAAACACATGTTTCACCTCGTTATATCACTTTCCACACTCGAGCACGTTCACGACCACTTAGTAAATAATAATCCACCATTATTACACATCAACACTCGAAAATACACATGATTAGGAAAATAATACAAGCCGATTTTTTTTCTTTTCACATTAGCGCCAAAACTTTGATTTTGTAAAAAAAACATGACCATGGATACAAAGCCATTCAGTCGTAATAATATTGAACAAATTTACATAGTAGGTATTAAATAGCGTCAAACAAGTCAGAGTCAAGCAAAGCAAGTCACAGTCAACTAAACTCATGCCCCAGGAAAGTGGTGGAGGCTTTACAAGAGGATGGAAATAACACGAAAAGACAGGTTTCGCTTATTAAGTATATCACTTTCCTGCAGTCGAGCACTTAATAATAATAATCTACCAATATTACACATTTACACTCGAAAATACTTACAAGTTTAGGAAAATAATACAAAGAGCCGACATGTTTTTTTTTTCACGTTGGCGCCAAAACTCTACTTTTCTCTGAAGAAGTCAGTCGGTGTTGCCACTCTCATTAAATTTCCAACACGTCCTGGGTGAATATTCATCGCGTCACTTGTTTAGTCATTGCTCCCTGTTACATCTGCTCCGAACGGGTTGGAATATATTAGGAAAACTCTCTAAGGGTTGAAAATATCTTTTACTTTTTTGGTAGATAAAGCTTACATTTGTATTTCTGTCCAAGTAGGGCCTTACGGCTAGCTGATTAAAGCAATCCATTGTAGGTGATGAAAAAAAAAATGTAATAATGCGCGCCCGCAAATCGTATCTGGGCGCGTTAAGGTTTTCTTATTTTTACTTTCGCGTGATTTTCCGAACTGCGCGGTTTTAACGTAAGTTTGAAACCGCGTAAGGAGTTAGCTGTAAGGTATCCTGGTATCTTGTTCATTTAAAACCAGCGAGTTGTTAAGATAAATTTGAAAATGTATTAAATGCTATAATAAAATGCATAAAAGAAAAACGTCAATAACGATCAGGTAAAACCAAAAAGGTTATGTAGATAATTGCATATTTATTGCTTCAATTGAGGTACCTACTTCAAGTTTTGTGGGAGCTTTCCTTATTACGAACCTAAAAGGAAATAAATACTTTTTGGCTAAAAAGTCTACACAGTCGTTCTAATTTAAACATAATAAAAAAGTTTTTTTTTTCTGTGGGCCCAGACAGCCAATTGAATGAGTAGTATTATAAAGGGGGCGGTCCGGCTGGCACAATATAAATATGTATATATATATATATTTATATATATATACCAAATCCACACGTCTGCGTTAGTACTATAACAATAATTCTAAAGAAGACATTGCTCGAATCTCTGCAGCCAGCGGCGGCCGTTGTCAGTTCGGTTGAGCGGTTCTGTGCACCCATATCCACCATTGCCGTTCACCATCATGTAGTCGAAACAGTTCGTCACTCCGTCGCCGTTGCAATCCTGGAATCATGAAAAGTAAACGAGATTAAAAGATATATGTATATAGTAGCTGCGCCCCGCGGTTTCACCAGCGTATCTATTAAAATCGTCGTTAAGTTTTCTGAAATTTTCCGTTTTCTGCGTAATTTTCTTTCCGTAAGAACCTTCTACAAAGTAGACTAGCTGACCCGACAGACGTTGTCTTGTCTTAGAACTGTCAAACGGTCGAAGATAAAATCGCCGTTAAGTTTTTTGAAATTTTCCAATTTTTTTTTTTTCTACAAACCTTTTACAAATTATTAGAAATCTTAATGGCGTTCTCAAGTTTTGGCGTGACCAAGGTAAATAGGCATTCATTTTTATATATTTGGATAAGATTTTTATATTATATAGATAATATATTTACTGGTAATTGTATCTACTTTTGATTACCATTATAGGTAATACTTAAGTATACTTTTCATGACTTAGTCAAAGAGAAAACTACTTGGGAAACAAAACATTCTTTGTTAAAACCACTTTCAGCTATAGAACGTCTTGAATTTATTATGAATTGAATTTGTATTGGGTCGGACTAAAAGCAGACTAAAACCGTGCATGACGATATTATTACAATCCGCATTAAAAAAGGAAAATCTAAAAAAAAAAATGAAGTTCACTATTGAATATAGATGATCCGATGCAGGGGAAGAAAGGTTCTATAATCATGATTGTACTAAAATATTATCAGTTTCTTTTTAGATATAAATGTTCACCATGGACAAAATCGTCCATGCCTTTATTTGCTCATTATTAAAAAATATTAATATTTTTTTATTATTTTTTCTCTTAGGCGTAACAAGACTTAAATTAAACTTAAATACTAATGAGTCCGCCAAAGAATCAGATTCACCGACATAGCTGTTAAAATTTGCAAGTTTAAGTGGCAATGGGCAGGCCACATCGCTCGAAGAACCGATAACCGATGGGGAAGAAAGGTTCTTGAGTGGAGACAACGAACCGGAAGACGCAGCGTAGGCAGGCCTCCCACTAGATGGACCGACGACATAATGAGAGTCACGGGCATCCAGTGGATGCAGATGGCAGGCTGTCATTCAGTGTGGCCCATGTTCAGCAGTTGACGTCTTCTGGCTGATGATGATGTAGAGGTATGTTTGTCGGTATATGAATATTATATCTTGTATTATATTAAAGTGTGTAAAAAAGTATTGGAAAAATGTAAGCGATTACCTTTCCGAGTTTCTCTAAGTAGCTCGTGATGATACGTTTGGAGCACTGGTAGTCGCGGGCGCAGTCTTGATACGCTGAAATTTTTCATAATTTGCTTATAGGACTTTCACGTATTATTTTATTTAGGTAATAATAGGTACCTTTCGCTCGCCCCCTGGGACGTTAAATATCCGCAGTAGCATAATGATAACTTTAATAGTTTAAGGGTGGGTTGCACCATCTTACTTTAGCTTTAACGTTTCAGTTAAAGTATCGGTTAGGCAAAAAAAATGTTGCACCATCTGACAATTGTTAAATGACGTCATTCGTAACTGCCCACGCTTAGCTATTGTTTATTTAAAATATCTGTCAGATGCCTAAAATATAATTCCAGCTATGAATCTGGAGTAAATAAATTCTCATTTGACTTGCAACCCTGGTAACTTTAACTATGCTAGCGAATATGTTGGTGCAACGCATTTCGCAGTAACTGCTAAAGTCAGCGTTACTGTTATTGTCAAATTTGTCTTAAATCTTAACTTTAACTACTACTATGGTGCAAGCAAGCCTAAGAAAGTTTAGTTTACCATTATTTCTCTCAGGATCGTCATCTCGCAAGACGATCTTCCCGGCTTCAACCCAGTAGATCTTGGATATGTTGAAGGGGCCGCAGTAGCCCGCAGTGCACCCGTGCCCGACTGCACACTCGGTCGATACAAAGCACAGACAATGGAAGCACTTCTCTGTTAGATTAGGGAGGAAGGTGCCTGGAAGTGAGAAAAGTAGACCCTAGGGTTAATATGGTGATGGAGGTGTTTTATTCTTTGTTCTGATTTATCTGTTAGTTAATTATGTACTACTAGCTGCGCCCCGCGGTGTCAACCGCGTAGTGATAAAAAATTGTGGTGATGATGATGAAAAAGCCGATGATGATGAAAAGATATGGACGGACAATCTAAACAAAGGGCGCAGAGAAACGCTGGATGCACGCTTCCAACCGGCCCTTTTGGAGATCGATGGGGGAGGCCTATGTCCAGCAGTGGACGTCCTATGGCTGAAATGATGATGATGATGGTTATTTCTTATTGTAAATTAGATGCCCTTAAAACCACATAATAAATACAACAAGCAAATGTCATTGTAGTAACTAAGCAGTTTTTAGGTATAGGTTAAAAAAGGAACAACTATTTACCTGCAGAGCCAGTTATCCAAAAAACGTAAACGCTCAACAAAAAAACAGGTATTGCCAGTTTCGCTGTTTTGATCATTTTTCCTGTAACATTATTAAACGAAAGTAAAAACATATATCTTCATAAAAGTAACACCTGTTGAGAGTAAAAAACCTTTGTCTAACTAGTCAGGAGCCTAATAGCTGCTTTTTTGTCTCTTTTCGACTTATTGTAACCACACGAAATCTCCACTTTACAAGTTACCATCTTGCTTTTCTATTGACGTCACTTGTCTGGTGATCAACCTGGAACTTCTATTGATTTCTTAAGTAGACGCGATTAAGCACTTTTAAATATTTTCATCATCATTTCAGCCATAGGACGTCCACTGCTGGACACAGGCCTCCCCCCATCGATCTCCAAAAGGGCCGGTTGGAAGCGGCCTGCATCCAGTATTTCCCTGCGGTCTCTAAATACGGCGGTTTAATATTTTATATTATTTTAATACCAGACGTTTCGAACTCTGCTGTCCATGGTCACGGAGACTCTAAATCCGTCATGTCTGAAGAAATGTTATGAAATATATTTTTTACAACCACCTTTAATGATTTTCAATCAATACGTGTGTAACCAGTAATCACTCACGGTGTCCAGGGGCTCAATTTTTGAATCTCATATAATCCTATGTCGCACTGGAAGGTCCATCCCCAGAAGTAAATGTTAAACTTTGGATAGTATACTTTGTACGGACAGAGAAAAAAACGCATTCGCTAGAATTTGGAATAGGACTACCAATATCAAAATTTGAAAGTCTTGACTCATAAATTTCAAATATTATTGTATGTTTTATAAAAGAGGTTTTTTTTTGTGTTTAGGGAGAAGACTGATTTTATATAATTATGTATGTTTTATTATTCGTATATTACATCGTCCAAGAAAAGCTAGACAAATTACAACGCCGGACAAAGGTCTAAAATTCCTACATGTGCAGACAAATCCGGACGGATAGTAACCCTAATTTCGAATGATTACCTGATTATTACTTAAAATGATACTATTGATTACATAAATGAGATTCACTTACCTATAGGTTACCTATATATTACTGGTAAATTGTACAGTATTCGGTCACTAAATTTTATCTAAGTCCAATGTACAACACGCAAACTTTAGCAAAATGTAATTATTTGATACCTAATTCGAGTATTTTAGTGTGACCTTTTCGGTCCAAGGAATAACACTGTCCGCGTGATCTAAGTCGCTAAAAGAGATGCACATAGAAGCTGTAATTTCATCTGTGGTTGTAATCTGGTTTAGAACCTCTCCAGACTATGCTATCACATCGTAACTCTCTGACTTGTTACTTTTGGTGTTATCAATAAAATCTGTATCTGTAAAGCTTTATGAGGCCGCTTCTCATAGGCAAACTCGTCAGTCATCATCATCATTTCAGCCGTAGGACGTCCACTGCTGGACATAGGCCTCCCCCATCGATCTCCAAAAAGGCCGGTTGGAAGCGGCCTGCATCCAGCGTTTCCCTGCGGTCTCTGCGGTCGTCTGTCCATCTTGTGGGTGGACGTCCTACGCTGCGCTTACCGGTCCGTGTTTAGTGGTTTAGAAATGCAGGGGGACGAAGGGGGAGAAATGGGGAGAGGGACCAACTATTTGCCATTTTGGCGGGCCATATTTCGCAAAGCATGCAACAACACAGGTGTAACTTTCTTGATAAAAATATGATGTCTAAAACTTTACCTTCATTTTAAAACGAAACGTCAAATGAGGGGGTGCAGTGATTTTTTTTTAATCCCCGTTTATCATGACAGTACCAGAGCCTAAACTAAATTATATTTTTTATGCTTTTAAAATTTAGATCTATAATTATTACAACTGTAGTTATGCTAAGTTTTATGCATTAAAAATTGTGTTTTTAATAGATCATCACGAGTCAGTATATTCAAGGCATGAGTGCTCCATCGTAGAAAGCACTAAAAAAGTTTTTAAAAATCAAGGAAATAATTAATATTTACGCCGGATGGACAGCCAGACGGGAAGAACGAGCTAAAAGGGTTCCTTGTAGTACCTACTACGGTATCCTAAAAACGGCATTGAATGCGGTATTCGATTGTGATCATCGTTGTCAAAAATGAAATAATCGATAATTTTACTCCGCGCCATTTTTTGTTTATGAGTACTGCCATCGTTGTGGCGATAGTGTAGGTATATGCCTAGGTGTAGGTATATCTTATTCGCCACTTATTCGTTTTTTGTACCGAAATATAAATATTTATTTGTGGTCTTTAACATAGTATGCACAGGCAAACACAGTTTTTAAGCACGATTTTTTTTGGAATAATTATGAATGAATGGGGTTCATAAAAACAATGTTTCAACTTTCTTCTAATCATAATATTTTATTTTAAAACAATTTGCTACAAATTAGTTACCTACTTAGATATGTAATAGATTATATTCAATTAATAAGACAATTATGTAAAATAATCTAAATAATTTAGAATAGTATGTAGTAGAATCGTTATCACAAAGTAATCATGAATTATACGTAAAATACAAGTAAATGTTTACAAAATATTTTTTTATTCCTATATGCTTTGCACGGTCCTAGTATTTATTTCTTTGACAGCTGCAATAATACAGTAAAAAAGCGAATCAAAACCACGATATGACCGCTTTATGGTCAACTAGTGACTCGCCCGCTCGGCTTTGCACGGGTGTAATTTACGTGGGAAGCCGGGGCGGGTCGCTAGTTATATATAGCATCACCTAAACAGAATTGCTTAAAACAGGTAGCCGTGAGGCCCCTGAACTTTCCACACTGTAACGTTTGGTACGGCCATAGACAATACGGTCGTGGTCCACCAAATCACTAGACGGCACAAACCACATCCGCAGCTCTGGTAATGCTAATAATATGTTAAGGTGGTACGTTTCACTTATGGTGGGAAATTCAAATTTAAAACAGTTTTTTGTTCTTGTAGCTATTATAATTATTGTAAACCATCATGGTGTTTACGCAAATTGATTATTATCCTTTACCTACAAAATCATGTAAAGATATATTATTGCTTACATTTGCCGATAAACTATTTTTTGCTGTTTCAAATGCTTTATTGACAAATGTAAGTAACATGGTGTGTTACTAATAAATAGCTGTATCAGATAATGCAAAGAACACCCAACAATTTGCGCAAAAACCGTGTCTTTTACAATAATTACCCCGGCCAAGGTACAAGGACAAGAAAATATACAAGAAAACTATGAAATTTGAATTTCCCGCCATAATTATGTGAAACGTACCACCTTAATATTCAAGTGTGGAGAAGCTGACGGTCGCGTCACTCTAAATACCACATTCTTGGAATCTCTTCAGCCAGCGGCGGCCGTTCACAGATCGGTTGAGCGGTTGTGTGCACCCATATCCACCATTGCCGTTCACCATCATGTAGTCGAAACAGTTCGTCACTCCGTCGCCGTTGCAATCCTGGAATCATGATAAAGTAGACGAGGTCAAAAAGAAAAACGAGAGATTAGGTAATAGTTGAACTAGTTGACGATAGATTTTAATTAGAAAAACGGGCAAAAAAGCTCATTGACGATGAAGTGTTGGTTGGTAAGAAACTTCGGAATCTGAACCACCGGCGTAAAGTCGCAAGCTTGTCGGTATTTTATAGGATTTTCTTTGAAAATCCTATAATATAATCGTGGTCGTGGGTGGACGACCCACGAGATGGACACCTAAAAACGACCTAAAAGAGATCGCAGGGAAACGCTGGATACAGGCCGCTTCCAACCGGCCCTTTTGGAGATCGATGCGAGGCCTATGTCCAGCAGTGGACGTCCTCCTACGCTGCGCTTACCGGTCCGTGGTCTCCATTCCAGAACCATTCGGCCCAATCGGCCATCTGTTCTGCGTGATATGTGCCCTGCCCACTGGCATTTTAACTTGCTAATCCGGTGGGCTATGCCGGTGACTTTCGTTCGTCTACGGATCTCCTCATTTCGGATTCGATCTCAATGATTCGATCGTCAATGTAATTTTCATACAATTTCATCTTTCTCTAAGCGTTAACGCTTACAGAAAGTGCCCCTTGTCTAACCACCTTGTACAGTTCATGTACTGTCCTGTACATTCGGTCAGTGTGTTCTTATTGGAACAATGTAAGAGGTATGACATTACCTTGCCGAATTTCTCCAAGTAGCCTTCGATGATGCGCTTGGAGCAATCGTAATTTCGGGCGCAGTCTTTCCACGCTGAAAGTGTTAAAATAATTATATACTTTTTTATTGCTCTAAATAAGATAGTATCTCAATTTTCAATCATCGTAGCCTGTGATCGATTCAGCTGATTCGATTCTGTGTTTTTAGGGTGCCTTTCCCAAAAGGTGTCTACGGGAACCTTTTATTTATGAATAGGCTTGCGTTTGACCGCCAACTTGCCTGATGTAAAGCGATAATGCGTCTACGGTGGAGGACGCTTATTTATAAAAAAAAACGACTCGTGATTTGAAGACACCCAGATTGTAACTACCCAATTACTAAGCCTACGCTATCTGGTTGTCCTACCTTTTAACGGCTGTATCTTTTGAACCGTAATAGAAGGCCAATTGAAATTCTAATAATATGTAATGTTATGGCGAATCAAAAAAAAAATATAGACGTCCAAATAAAAAAAAAAGTAACATTCAACCTATTTTTGCCTTTGGTTTATATAGCCTTTTATTATTGTTAAGTATACGCTGCTGAAACGTGGACTTTGAGAGAAGTGGAAAGGAAGAAGATAGAAGATTTAGAGATAAGGTGCTGGAGAAGAATGCTCGGGGTATCGTGGACTGAGTTTCGCACGAACGTCTCGATAGGTACTCCAAGAACTTGGCATCAAACAGCGCTTATTTTCCTCAGTACAGTCTCGGATACTAGCCTTCTTTGGACACGTTTCAAGACGAGATTATCAGTCCATTGAACACCTCGTTGTCCTGGGAAAGGTGGAAGGCACCCATGCGATGGACTGACCAGATCAAGTCTGCAGTGGGTGGTCCCTTAAACGAGTGCAGCAGGATGACCTCCAGCAGAGAGAGATGGCGAGACATTGTGAAGCGCATCCTATCTGCCCCGTCCAATACTACTACATAACGACCACAACCTCTCTGCTAAGAGCAAAACAACTGAGAAGAAGATTATAGTTAGGAAAGAAAAGAATTTACTTTACCATTGTTTCTCTCAAAATCGTCTTCCGGCATGACCACCCTCCCAGCGTCGACCCAGTAGACCCTGGATATGTTGAACGGTCCGCAGTAACCAGCGGTGCACTCGTGTCCTATTTCACACCTGGTTGATACATAGCAGAGACAGCGGTAACATGACTCTGTCAGATTGGGAATGAACGTACCTGAAAGTTGGAATAGTAGTTAAAAGTGGGCATCATAAAGTATAAGTGGACATAGTGGATCAAGGTTTGTCCTAGAACTGCGACCAGAACCACCAGAGGATGGGCAGCAGCGTCCTCCTACTTGCATGGTGTAACGTTCTGCGATCCCTAAGCCAACTGCAAAGTGTGAGGATTATGAAGACCACCAGAGCCCTCCATCATCATCATTTCAGCCACAGGACGTCCACTGCTGGTCATAAGTCTACTCCATCAATCTCCAAAAGGGCCGGTTGTAAGCGGTCTGTATCCAGCGTTTCCCTGCGGTCTTTTTTGGTCGTCTGTGCATCTTGTGGGTGGACGTCCTACGCTGTGCTTACCGATCCGTGTTCTCCATTCGAGAACCTTTCAGCCCCACCGGCCATCTGTTCTGCGTACTATGTGCCCTGCTCACTGCCACTTCAACTTGGTAATCCGGTGGGCTATGTCGATAACTTTCGTTCGTCTACGGATCTCCAAATTTCTGATTCGATCTCGTAGAGAAACCCCAAGCATAGCCCTCTACTAGCTCGTTGTGCAATTTTGAGCTTGTTTATGAATCCTATAATGAGAGACCACGTTCCGGTGCCGTAAAGTATTACATCTAGCCAATAACGCGCCTACAGCGCACGGATGAACTGCGCCATAGAATACTTGATAGTTACTTTTATCTCTTCTCTATCTCTTCTCTATCTCTACATAGTATAAATTAAAGTCGCTTTCCACGTCTGTCTGCCTCTATGTCTGTATGGCCGCTAACTCCTCCTAAACCACGCAAAGGATTTTGATGCGGTTTTCACCATTAGTTAGATACATTTTCACGGAAGGTTTATATATATAACTAGCGACCCGCCCCGGCTTCGCACGTAAATTACACCCATGCGAAGCCGGGCGGAAGGGTCGCTAGGTTGAAATAACAATCGAATTTTCCAAATCGGTTCATATAAATATGACGGAGTTCTGAGGTAACAAACATAAAAAAAGACAAATTGAAGACCTTCTCCATTTTTGAAGTCCAAAAGCGAACTTGTTATTCCAGAAAAATGCGGTTGCTGTTAAAACCACGGGATGCATCTTTGTAGTTACTGAGCAAGATCTATTAGGTAAGGTAATAAATAAATTGTCAAGTTCGTGTCGTGTTGCTCGTGGTAGGGTTCCGTAGCTAATAGCTAAGTTAGGACATACAATATTCGCAGCAGGCCGAAGTGATTTTTGCGGTTATTCAAAAACATTTGTTTGACTGTACATAAATATCAACATTTAATCTTAATCGTATCAAAAAAAAAGTCCCGAATTTTTATTTATTTATTATTTATATTAGATTTTTTGAAATGAATATTAGATTTTATGAAAAATCTTTCAAGGCGCAATCTTGAAAATAACATGAATATTTGAAATTAGGAACGTGATTTTTAGAAACTGTTTTGAAAATTTAATTATTTTAAATCCTTTTTAACCATTATTACCCTACTCGATGTGGTAGGTAATTTCATTTTCATCTCCATGTCATGTAAAGCAGAGAAAATCTTAGAGGTATTTTTCAAAATTACAATATTTTCCCCAACAGTGGGTATAACTATCAATTCCATACCTACGTTCTTGTACCAAAATATAGATATGGTAGTCATTGAAATGCGTATCTCAAATAAATAGTTTTTACTTCTACTTTGATTTAAGTAAATCGAAATGCAAGTGTTAAATGAATCATGGCATCTATATAAACCACTATGAAAAATCGATACTGTTTTATGCTAGATATTCCGAAAACCCGTATGAAGCGCTTTGACACCACTTTTATTGTGCGAACTGCTAGTCTCTTGAATGCGCTGAATAGGTGTTCCTCAATAGCTGCAATCTGGGTGTTTTCAAATCATGACTGAATATTTTCTTTTAGGCAAGCATGCTCCATCGTAGACCGCATCAGGCGTGACGGTCAAAAGCAAGACTATTATTTAAATATACGGAGTAACAAGGGTTCCTTATTTTGCTAAGGAACCCTAGAAAGTGAAAAACTAGTCACCTGCAGAGCCTGTTATCCAAACGATGTAGACGCCGAACAAACAAACAGGTATTGCCAGTTTCGCTGGTATGCTCATTTTTTCCTGCAACATTAATAAACGAGAGTAAAAATTCATGCTAATAAAAATAACAGCTACTTACAGAGTAAATAACTTAACGTCCAGCTATTATATTAACATTATATCATATGATAGGAAATGACAGTGGGCAGGGCACATATCGTACAGGTGGTCGATGGGGCCGAAAGTTTCTGGAATGGAGACCACGGACCGGTAAGCGCAGCGTAGGCCGTCCACCCACAAGATGGACGGACGACCTTAAAGAGACCGCAGGAAAACGCTGGATTCAGGCCGCTTTCAACCGGCCCTAGCTTTTCTCGATGCCCTTTTCTGTGATCGATGGGGGAGGCCTATGTCCAGCTCCAAGGAATAGATTAGAATTTGCTTCTATCCTTCTTGCTCTACTGATGTATACGAATATGTAGGTATATGTATAAATGCATACTCATTGCGGAAGAAGATAAAATTAATTGAAAATTAGGTATAACTACCTGCGTTGTTACTGAAACCAGTTCCTACGATATAATATTACTGCTCGGTATAAAAATAAATGTAAAAAATAGGTTTCGGTAAGTATTTTTTTTTCAATATCAATATTTAAATTTAGTTGTGACTAGTAAAAATGCCGTGGTAGCCCATTTGGGAGACCGCTAGACTTGGAATCGTGAGGTCGTGGGTTCAAACCCCGGGCACGTACCAATGAGCTCTTTGGAGCTTATGTACAGATTTTCATACCACTGGCTTTTCCGTGAAGGAAAACATCGTGAGGAAACCTGCATACGTACGGAGAAGAAATTCAATGGCGTATGTGAATCCACCAATCCGCACTGGGCCAGCGTGGTGGATATGGCCCAATCACCCTTTCGGGGGTAGGCTAAAAGTCCAGCAGTGGACTGTTAAAAGGCTGACTATGATGATGATGATGAGTAAAAATGCTTGTTGGGTGGAGTTTCATTTTTGCTTGTTGATTTTATAATTATTTTAAAAGTTAAAATAACGTAACATTCCATATTCTGTGAAAATTTCAACTGAGCTTTTACGGTTCAAAAAATACAACAGCTATAAGGCTTATGTAGACACTAGTATGGTACAATTCGTAGGCTAAATAAAAGGGTTCCTATTATAATATTTATTATTTTATTTCGTTTACTTGATGCAAGTATAATCTACTATATAAAAATAAGTCGGGTTTTCCTTCCTGACACTATAACTCCAGAACGCACGAACCGATTTCCACGGTTTTGCATTCGTTGGAAAGGTCTCGGGCTCCGTGAGGTTTATAGAATCATCATCTGGTGGCGAAACGGAGTTCGCCGGGTTTGCTAGTTTAAAATATATAAAAAAACATACCTAATTATGTCTCAATGTTTCATGTTTTTTGTCTAAATTCTTGACGGTATACAAGGACAAGGAACTGAGTACCTACCTATGCAAAAAGAATTTGGTTTTTCAAGTTTTTAAGGGCTTAATTCAATGACAACAATTCCCGACTAATTTAACTTTAACCCAGAAAAACTCGATAAGTCTACCTTTTTCGTTTTATTTTGTCAGTTTTCTAGTTTCATTAAAAACGCAAAACTTACTTCTTAATTTTTTTTACCGATGAAAAAAGGAGGAGGTTACCTAGTCGACGCGTATATTTTATAATATTCAGTTAACGTCTTGTCCTTGTGAAACTAGTAAGATAAAAAATAAAACAAAAACTACAATCAATACCTCTGAGCATCGTGAGTGACTATACATACATATAGGTACTGCGTCCGTACATTTACAGAACGTTATGATTAATCACCATTGACGGTAAATCTCTACATATGTCTTCTCTATCTCTATCTCTACATATTTGGTTTGATTGGCGGACGTTCCTGATTGGCGTTGATACATCTAGATGGCTTTGAAATTTTGTTCTTTCAATTAGGCAAAATAAATAAAAACTATTAATACATTTTTCTACTAATCAAAATGCTGTAATAACGTTTGAATATATAAATCAAATAGTAATAATTGCTATTATCCCTAACAATGTGCAATGAGACTGCCTATTGCAAAATTTCATGATTCTAGGTCAGCGGGACGTACTCTATAGGTTTTGATTCCCTTGTGAAATCGCAAAATATAAGAAAATATGCGACATAAACGGACTTATCTTTTGATCGCGTTGCCTTACAATACAAGTTTGTTTTTTTTCACAGTTAAAAGAAGCCGTAGACTTGAGTATCTCTTCTCTATCTCTATCTCTTCTCTTCTTCTCTTCTTCTCTTCTCTATCTCTTCTCTACATAGTATAAATTAAAGTCGCTTTCCGCGTCTGTCTGTCTGTTTGGCCGCTAACTCCTTCTAAACCACGCAACGGATTTTGATGCGGTTTTCACCATCAGTTTGATACATTTTCAAGGAAGGTTTATATATATAACTAGCGACCCGCCCCGGCTTCGCACGTAAATTACACCCATGCGAAGCCGGGCGGGCAGTTCGCTAGTAGCTTTATAATAATATAATAGTGACCTATTCTAGTCTTCCTGTGATCACAGACACTGCAAAGTGTTCGAAACGTCAGGCATTATAATAATGCAAAATACACGCAATAAAATTTCTTAATTTCAATATGTTGTAATCGTGAAATCATTAAGAATGACAAAAAAACAAAAAAATAACATTTAGACAAAACTATGTTTTTTTATTCAATTGAACAATTTAACAATCATCAAGTAAACGAAATAAAATAATAAATATTATAATAGGAACCCTATTACTTGACCTACGAATTACGATTAAGTACTAGAAAAAAGGTTTTGTCAGTTTTGCTGGTTTAAAAATAGTTGAGTTGAGCTTGAGACCAATCTTAAAAATAATGATAATTATTATAAAACATAATCATCATCATCATTAATGATTGATAAATAATAATAAATATATAAATCATTTATTTTGTACAAATGACTTAATCTTATACCTTAAATATATCTGATTATATTACATAATAAAAATGCCAGTAGTTACACTAGTTTTTCAGAGATTTTTTTGTCTTCTGTAGATGTATACCGCTATAATTTATGATCATACCATAAAATTTAAGGTGTAAACAATACTTAAATAGATAATAAATCAATAATCAAAAATGGGCCAGTAGATACAAGGACATGAAAAGACATCACGGGTGCTAACGTCTTTCTTCTGTACATTTTATTTACTTTTTTATAAATCTGTTTCATACCCATACAGGGTACTTCCATATTAAACAAATCGTAAATATTAAACGACTTTACATACCACAACAATAACAACTTACAACTTTAAATAACGTCAAACAAGTCATAGTCACAGTTAGAGCAAAGTACTCAGGCAAAGTAAGTCACGATCAAGTCAAATTCATGCCCTAGTGAAGTGATGGTGGCTTTATAAGAAGCTTTTATAAAGTTTTGGAAATAACTCGAAAATACATGTTTCGCCTCGTTATATCACTAGCCCACACTCGAGCACGTTTACGAGCACTTAATAAATAATAATTCACCAATTACTACACATTAACACTCGAAAATACACAAGTTTAGGAAAATAATCCAACGAGCCGACATGTTTTTTTCCACGTTGGCGCCAAAACTCCTCAATATTATATTGTTTTTTGTTAAAATTTTTATGACCGTGGGTTCAAGCAATTTTATAAAGATGAGCTAGAGTTGCCATTTAGATTGATTTACTAAAATAAATAGGTTCAATCGTCCCACTTTCTGTGTTTAAATGTATAATGTATAAAAAAACATGGATTTAAGTGTAATAAAATTATCATTGTATGATAAAATAATTATAAAGTAAAATATAATTATGAATACCTATGAGCTATGAGTAGTCATAATTAAGATTTACATAGACATTTTATATTATTATTATACATAACTTAGCATGACTTCTGTCTCTTCATAATAATTCAGAGACAGAAACCAGACCTTGACTTTGAATTGCGTTCATCATTTACTTACTTGTTGTTATAAGTAGAAATATAAAATTATACGTAAACACTGTAGTTATATCTAGTTAATTATTTACATATCACTCACACTTTAGGAAAAACTTGTAAGTATTTTATTATAATTTATTTTACATCGAGTATTGTGACCTTCTCGGTCCAAGAAATAAGACTGACTGTGATCCTACTTGATTCAAGTCGTGCAATGGTCGAAACGTAAACATTTAACTATTATGGGTTTATTGAAATGGTCGGCAATATATTCCGGTTTTGGTCTACTCTGGAATGTTTATCTCACTACCTACCGGACACAGAAACTTGTGGTCATCGAGAAAAATAAAATGTAAAAGTCCTAACAGACGTGCCGGACTTGGTTGACGGATCGCTGTCGAACCAACGGGAGAGAAAAAGAAAAAAATGTCTTTCGCGTTGGTCGGTCGGCGGTCCAGCGTACCAAATCTGTCGTCTGCTATGGCTCTTATATATTACGGGGCAGGGGTTAGCTCCTCAAAATTAGAAGTAGGTTACGAAACGCAGGTCTGTATGACATGTTATTATTATCTTTGGTCCCGATATACATTTATCATTGTCTATCGGGACCTGTGATCGGGACCAAAGATAATATTTACACACAGTCGTGCGTTTCGCCATGTTTCGCTAAGGTTTCGCTACTTCTATTTTTGAAGTTTTTCTCATATTTTTCGAAAAGTATAACTGTAATGTAAAATGTACCTTTCCGGTTTCCTTCATAATTATGAAATCTGTAAGGTACGTATACTAAGATTTAGTAAGGCATATTTAGTAAATAGGTATATTAGGGTATATTATATATATTAGCTGCGCCACGCGGTTTCACCCGCGTAGTGATGAAAAAATGGTGATGATGATGATGATGAAAGTAGTCTATGTCACTTTCCATTCTTTGAACTATACCCATGCAAAAAATCAAGTCGATCCGTTGCTCTGTTGCTGCGTGAAAGAGGAACAAACAAACCAACAAACTTTTCGAATGTATAATATTATCTCTACATTAATATTATCTCTACATAGTATAAATCTACATAGTATAAATTGAAGTCGCTTTCCGCGTCTATCTGTCTGTCTGTATGGCCGCTAACTCCTCCTAAATCATGCAACGGATTTTGATGCGGTTTTCACCATCAGTTAGATACATTTTCACGGAAGGTTTATAACACCCCACCCACTATAACTAGCTATAACTAGCGACCCGCCCCGGCTTCGCACGTAAATTACACCCGTGCGAAGCCGGGCGGTCGGGTCCCTAGTAAAGTATAAGTATATCAGTGGACATTTAATGGCTGATGATGATGATATGATATAATAATAAATAAACAATATTCGGGGAATTTTTTGCACACACGGTCATCTGACCCCAAAATAAGCAAAGCTTGTGATATGGCTGCCAGTGACTGATATACATACATAATATATAGTTTTAAATACATACTTAAATAGATATTACCAGATATAGAACACACACAAATGTTCATCACATAAATGTTTGTCCTAGGTGGGAATCGAACCCACGCCCACAAGCTTAGAAGGCAGGTTCACTACCAACTGGACCAACGGGCTATCAATAGCGTTAATAATAGCGTTGTCTCAAGAGGCTTTACTCGTAAGTACGAGGTGTATCGGTATGCATGTATTAGCCTTGGCAATGACCGGTGGCTCCAGGGCAAAACTCCTAGCTCATGCGCTGACTGACCTCTAGGGTAAGGACCAAATGAACGAGCAAGTTATTTTTAGAACGGAGAAGGTCTAACAGGTTGTGTTACACTATTTCCATTCCTATATTTACTCAGATCTCAGTGCACGAGCCCGACTCGCACTTGGCCGGTTTATCCATACTAATAATATTATAAAGAAGAAAGATTTGATTGTTTGTCTGTTTGTTTGCATTGAATAGGCTCCGAAACTACTGAACCGATTTGAAAAATTATTTCACTGACGGGAAGCTACACTTTCCCCGGGTGACATAGGCTATAATCTATACCTACCCGTGCGAAGCTGGGGCGGACCGCTAGTTCAGTGATAAAAAGAAGCCCATGTGCTAATCCCGCATATAAACTATTTCCACGTCAAAATTGTATGTTGTTTATAAACAACACAAAATTTTCTATATTGTTTTCGCTTTTGGCATATTGGTGACTCTTGCTATCACTGTGTCCGTCCGTCTGTCAGTGCGCCCGGATGTGACGCAGTATCATAACTTCTGCATATATATAAAGTACACGAACTGTAAAATATCATTTTATTTTATAGATAGAATAGATATCCCAATTTCGCAGAAAACTGTATAAGTATTTTTTTTTTTATATTGACTTGTATTGTTGGCCTTTTGGCCGCTACAGTTTGACCGGACTAGTTAGCGAACGCAGAATGCGTTCGGCATAACTTGGTGCGACTAGCACAAGAGCACCTCGAAGGTAAGAACCTCGGCTTGGGCCGTCGCCGGGAGTGGGAATCAGACTTGCCCAGGCACCCCAGAAGGGGTGTGCCCTGGAGCCCTAGCGGTTTGTTGTACTGATTGATTATTTGGAGAGAATCTAACCGATCTTCTAACAGATCCTAAGGGTCTACGATCCCGCCGGTGGGATCGCTGTGTGTCTGTGTGCCTCTGGTAACCGACGCCTGTACCAAAAACTGAATATTTCCTATTGCAAGGAGCAGTCGGATTAATTAAATAATTTATTGTGCATTTAAAGGGTATTATAGCGCATATACAACATGACGCGCAGATGCAAATACTTTATCATTGGTTTATCATCACACACCCAGTGTAGTGTCGTTGAATAAATCGTCGCGTCTGTCGCGAGTCTAAGCGTGGTATTTCCCTACAGACTTCTTTAATACTATAGAATATCATCATTCATCATTGTCAGCCTGTATCAACCCACTGCTGGGTATAGACCTCTTCTCCCTTGCGCCATTGATCCTGTCTCGGGCTAATCTCACCCACGTATGACCTGCGATGTGCCTGAAGTCATCGACCCATCGGGCTGGTTGTCTGCCTACGGAACGCTTATACGCTACTAGCTGAAACCTGCTACTTCGTACGCGTAGAGTTAGGCCTTCGGCCTCGCTACTACAACTCGTTATAGCCTATGTGTTATTCTAATGTATAAGCTATATTATTGTAAACTTTCATTAAAATCCATTGGGTAGTTTTTGCGTGAAAGAGGAACAAACATCCATACATACAAACTTTCGCGTTTATAATATTAAGTAGGATTGGTAACACACTGTCAGGGCTCTACTCCACCTGTGCCGTCACCACGCCTAGCCACGTTGCCCTGCCCTATAGAATATCGTCTGGCTCAAATAAAGTTATAGTTTATTTATTTATATTTATTATTATTTTTATTTCATAAAATTCTCGGGTTTGACCCGGTCATTTGTTAGGCATTGGTGGAGTCGAAACCAACACCAAGAGGCCCTGTTGAATACAAAATACAATTTCTATGGAATGTGTATAAAATGGAATATAAAACTATTGTAAAAAAAAACAGGGCTATTGAGGTGAACAATTTGTGGGTAGTTGAACTGATCTATGGGATGAGAAACGGCACCTGCCTTATCCTGTCTCATCTCAAAATATATTTAGGCAGGTGATGACTTGCCACCCACTAAATGGGCCCCCCATAGAGGCTGCCACATCTTGGCACCGGAGAGGCAACATTGGCGTGGGTGGCTTAGGGTGTCGAGAGGTGTGCTGCACTTTCACTAAGAGCTACTCGCGGCGTTATGCCCTTTAACACTTCCACCCTGGAGCTTAGGTTCTTAGCTCTTGCAGTTTCCACCCCCAGACGGCCGGTTAAGGCAAGCCAGGGGTCAGGGTCTCTGGGGTTTTAGACCTATGGAATCGGGTTTAAAATTAAATCGAATTTTAAAACCAATATTATTATTATTATTAGTGACGTGGCCGGACCAGACAGCCTTGTCTTGAACTTGTTACCGGCTTTGATCAGGAGATCAATTATTGTATGACCACAGAATACATATCAGTACAAGTACAGAAGATTCACTCCGCAAAATCATTTAAATAAGTAGCGACTCTTGCTACTACACAATAGAGTGCAATTCAGGATGTGCGAGCGCTATACCTATATTTCATACTAGCGGTCCGCCCCAGCTTCGCACGGGTATAGATTATAGCCTATGTCACCCGGGGATAGTGTAGCTTCCCGTCAGTGAAAGAATTTTTCAAATCGGTTCAGTAGTTTCGGAGCCTATTCAATGCAAACAAACAATCAAATCTTTCCTCTTTATAATATTAGTATAGATATCAAAATCAATTCAGCTATATCAGTTCAATTCAAATTGAATTGTTTATTAGGTTTAATTTAAAATTTGTTTATATTTATAGTATAACGGACACCTTTTCCTTTTTTTCCTTTTCCATTATATATACGGCCCTAAAGTAATAAACCTGCAACACCATTATTCTGTATTTATATGAAAGCGAAATACTATTCATTCACAGATTCATTCATGACTGACTGACAGGGCCGTGATTCCGTAACTTTAACACGCACGTAACGCGCCACGTTAAGTTAACCTCCTAAAATTTGGACTCTATTCCCTAGGAATAAAGATCAACTTTTAGAGGTAAACTTAACACGGTGCGTTACGTGCGTGTTTGTAGTTACAGAATCAGGGCCCAGATCACGAAATCTAGGTAAGTAGGAACTTGACTGACGAAACTAAAACTTGGCAAGTAGATTTTTTATGGGGTGTAAAGGATTTATTTTTCAAAAGGGCCGCATGAAAATTTAATGAGTTTATATGAAAGTCTACGCGTACAATGCCGCAGAAAACAACTAGTATTTTGTAAGCATGTCCATGTGAATCTTGGGGTGTTCAAGTCTAAGGCTAGCTACTTGGCAAACGTGCTCCATCTTCGACCGCATCATCGCTTTCCATCAGGCGAGATCGTGTCAAACGCTAGCCTAATCCAAAGTAAAAAAAAGTTTTGATTGATAGGTTTTACGAGCCATCATAAGAATAAAGACATGCAGGCTCATACTTGTCTGTAAGTAGTATATTTTTTACATAATGTTATATTCAAAGATTTCATACTATTATGGGTATTTGTTTACACGAAAAATATTTAAAACAGTATTCAAAAACTAAAACTATCACTACCTAATTATTATACGGGGTGTAAGGGGAACACTCTCGAAGCCAAAAGAAGGTAATTGTACTAATTTGTGACCGTTTTCTATAGAACGGCAGTTTTTTTTTTGCGATTTCCGGGCTGGTCCTATAGTAAAAGTTGTTCATAATTCTGTTATGAACAACTTTTACTTTGACATTGACACTCGACAAAATGTATGGAACAGCTGATTTTTTTTCGCGATTTCAGGGTTGGTCCCATACTAAAAGTGGTTCATAATGATGAGTACAATTACCTTCTTTTGGCTTCGAGAGTGATCCCCTTACATCCTGTATACAATATAAAATAAAAAAATAAATTATAAAAAACAATAAAAATAACGTACATAATTATATAATTTTAGGTTACATTATATTATTTGCTTACTGTCACAAAAAAACCTCGCCAAGGTTCATCAGGTAGGTACCTACATAGAAACCTTCTCACAGTAACTCTAGCACCATTTGGGCTCATCTTAGATTTCCCAGAATCCCTAACTAAAACCGTAAAAAGATTTCAGGCGCTTATTCCTTGAAAATAAAAACGGAATATTCATATTCATTAGGTAACTCTATTATTATTCTAGATTCGCTCCTTGAATTCTAAGAAAACGTGCGTTAAAAAGAAAAAGCCGTGACAAAAAGCTGTTTAATTTACATCTAGGTTTGGGCCTCATAATTTTTCGGCGGATTCATTGTCAGAGTAAATAAGGTTTATAAGGTATCATCATGTACTTAGTACAGGAAAAGTATTATTGCTTCGCAAAATACGACCCTGTGAATCCTATGATACAGTGAAAGATAAGCCTAAGACTTTAATTATGTATATAATCAGTTTCTTGAAAGCTCTAGGAAAATTTCCCGTATTACCTATCCAATCGTCCCCTTTTCGACGTTTTTTTTAGAATCACGTGTTGCTAAAAAAAAGGAATGGGAATGGGATCTGGCGACCCTGCTTAAATCGACTGCCATAACAAACGCGTGCATTGCTCTACAATCTAAATAGTCTACACAAATTTATAACATATAACTGTATTTGTTTTTATGGAATTGTTTTTTTTTTTTAATTTAAATTCATCTCTCAGGTAAAGATATAAATTTATCTTTTTAGATTTTTTATGAATTTTTTTAAATGTTATTTTCTTTATTAATTCAGCTTAGATTTAAAATAAGTACATTCAAACAACCTCTTATACCAGATTTGACGGTTTTAAATTAAAAAAAAAAAAACATTTAAATTACAATATTTGATCTGGAATAAAATACATGTCACAGATACATCTGTGTTTAGAGTCTGTGATTTGGTTCAAAACACGATAGAATAAACTTTCCTCGATCAAAAAAAATCTGAAACAAAGTCGATTTAGTTTATTGTTTTCGTTTTATGCTCTAATGAAAGCTCGTAACAACCTGGAAATTGCATGTACTGAAAGGCAATATTATTCATTTTTTTTTATTTGGGTAGAATTTTGATAGTGAATAGTTTCGTTTATTAGTGAAATTAAAACCGTAAAAAGGTCGCGAGAATTTGCGCGCGCCGCGTTCAGTGCCGCGCCAGGCGTCATCGAGGTCGGACCTATGTTCGTTTTTGTCGTTGCACTCCCCCCGCGGGCGTCCTGACTCTAGTGTGGCAATATACATCGTCGCTATAAGTTGGCGGGGGCAGAGGGAGCGTTTTGCTGCCTACACGACTCGGATAGCCGACCGTTAAGTTGTCGAATGTTGTAATGCACAAGCGAGACGAAGGATACACAAAATCAAAACGAAGCTCTTAACAGAACTTATACTAAAAAATATGACGTACATATAAAGAAAATTTATAAAATTTGTTATGTTACATGGGAATTACTCGCGAATAAGATTAAACGGTATTGTTATATATATAAACAAAATGTTTAAAAACCACGTGAATTTCCTCAATAAAACTTATCAAAATTTCGAGTGATGAGTACGTATATTCTCTTATTTGTACAGGGTGTAATGCCTTGTTATAAATACACAGTATTTTATACAGGGTAAGTAGGACGATAAATCTCACGGGATGTGGTTCTTGCGGACGTTTTAATGCCTCCTGTACCTCGTTACAAGGACATTTGTTACAATAATCCGGTAATTTTGGGAGTAATTTTTGTAAATTATTGGTGTTCAGTTGAAACTGCCGCTTTATTATTGTTATGGGGAAATATCTCGGTGGATAAATAGCAGGATAGGTAAAAGAGGGAAAATGGGACGATATTGAGAATCTTTTGTTGGGCTTCGTTTATTTAGTAAAGATACTTGATACTTATAATAACGTATCATTGAATTTTTTTTTGATGGGCAAGTGCCTTTATTAACTAAACAAAATACAAGCTAAAACTAACACTACAAATACAGTTAGACTGCCTATAGACCGTTGAAGGTCTAAAGACAATCCAAATGCTCAAGCCCACTACCAGTTGGCAGCGTACCCACCATGCTGGCGGTATTACTACGTTAAATGGCAATGCTTATGCGTTGAGCCAGATACGCCAGCATTTTGGTCACGTGTGGATATTTTATTTTAGCTTTGTCCTAGAATCGTGTGTGAATTGTAATTGTAATTTATAAGGTTAAATTGTTATATTTTCTTACACTACAACACTAGAAATAAGTACTCGTGTAAACTGACTTGCCTCTATATGACGAACATTCTGAATCTGATTTAAAAAAAAAAACCTTTGTTAGACGTACGTAAAGTTTCGGTAAGATATCTAAATCCATTACAGCTTGTATACCACAAGCTGTTATTGTAATCTTCCATAATCATTTTACGTATTTTTGTATTAGCTCTAATGTAAAAACGGTAATCTATATAATATAAAAATGAATCCCTATTTATCTTACGCCATAACTTGAGAACGACTAATACCGGTTTTTTTAAGTTTCCTAATACTTCGTGAAAGGTACTTACGGAAAGAAAAATAACGAAAATTAAGCAGAAAATTGGAAAATTTCAGAAAACTTAACGCCTATTTTAACTTCACGTGTTTGACAGTTCTAAGACAGGACAACGTCTGTCGGGTCAGCCAATGAGATTATAGATCATTGGGGTCAGCTAGTACATTATAAGCGTTAAGCTTGGCATGATTATAGTACACACCCTAAATTATAATAACAATTAATAAATAATGGCATAGAGTCAGTCGGTGATAAATTTCTGTTCATTACCAAGTAAGACACGGTCGGTTCTTCTACTTGGTTGGGTAACCACCTCGTCGTGATGTTGTCTTTTGCACTACTTTTTGTATTTTGTGGTGGTACGGCCTCAGTGAGCGAGCCCGATTCGCACTTGGCTGGTTTATTTTCGATCCACGAAAGACGTAGCGTTGTTGTGTCTAATGTTTTTACATTATTTTATTTATATTTGGTTTTGATTCCTCAAAATTACTTATTCATACTCCCATAGAAAAAGTTAAGACTTAAAATGCACAAACGGTTTCAGCCCGTGGACTGAGAATTTCGCTTGGTTTGGTTAATTAGTTTTAAATTTAAAATTTGTATTTCCTTCCAGGGACGGATTATAGGTACTCATTTTCTAGAATGCTGGTCCGTTAATTACTATAAAAAGGTATTTTCATCAGACGGCGGAAGATATCGCAAAATCTCATTAGCGAAGAAAGGGACCACAAAAAATAATGAGTCAATCCACCAGGCTATTTCTGTCCCCAATTATTTACAAAATAAGCCTTATTATGCCAGTAATAAGAGCTACAACGTGTCAGATAAGATCTAAAATGAGGGTATAATTAAGTTTGGTGTCCAATAAAAGGACCGGAACTCGGCAGTGGAGGGAAATGATGGTTATTTTGTACGCGCAATGATACTGATGTCTTAAAATTAACCAAGAGAATATGTAGTACCTATCGTAGCAAGGTGCCAGCCCAAAGTAAAAAAATAAATATGGCCCAGTGGATATATATCTGAGGTATATATCACACCAACATAATGACAAAGTTGGCTTCAATATCTCTTCTCTATCTCTACATAGTATAAATTGAAGTCGCTTTCCGCGTCTGTCTGTCTGTCTGTATGGCGTCTAACTCCTCCTAAACCACGCAACGGATTTGTATGCGGTTTTCACCATCAGTTAGATACATTTTCAAGGAAGGTTTATATATATAACCAGCGACCCGCCCCGGCTTTGCACGTAAATTACACCCGTGCGAAGCCGGGTGGGCGGGTCGCTAGTTAGAAATAAAATCAGGACTAGTAAGATACTTATATACCTGCATACGTACGGAGAAGAAATTCAATGGCGTATGGGAAATTCTAATGTAATAATTATAATAAAGAAATTGTGAATCCACCAAGCCGCAACTGTGCCAGCGTGGTGGGTATGGCCCAATCGCCCTTTCGGGGGTAGGCTAAAGTGGACTGTTAAAAGGCTGATTATGCTAAAATATTTATTAATAAATAAAACAAATATTCCGGATATTTTAGCACACACGGTCACCTGACCCCAAACTAAGCAAAGCTTGTACTATGGCTGCCAGCCTGAAATACATACATATAATAGTATATTTTTTATACATAGGTACATACTTAAATGGATATTAACACCCACTAAGCTAGGTATATTTTTCTGAAGGCGGTGCAGATTTTAATGAGGTTCTGTTAAACTCTGGTTTTACAGTAGCGAAGGGTTGCCCTTTTGCTGACTAAGAAAAGGCCTGCCATATAATTAGCTTTTCTTACGTTTACTTTTTATCTCAGAACTCAAAGCTACGATTAGTGTGGATCATGATACCTACTACCCAAAGGGACGAAACGCTTCAAACAGAAAAAACGAGCAGAGCGAGAGGTACCACGTTTAGCCATTTGTCCCTTTCTAGTGTTGACATAATCAATGATACTAATTCCTCATTACTTTTCATACTTTTTTATATGTTTATACAGAATAGATCTACGTTTGGTCACTAACTTGCCTGATGGTAAGCAACGGTGTGGCCGAGGATGGAACACGTTGATCTAGAAGAAATCTATTCATTCTAGCCTTGAAGATGCCTAGATTGTAGTTCTCAGGAAACAAGGAGGACAGCAGGGAGTTCCATTCTTGGACAATACGTATCATAAAAGACAACCCATATCGAAAAAAAAAAACCAAAATTTTTCGGCAAATTTTTGGAATTTCCAAGAGGAAGGGGTGATAGTGTGCTGTCCTTGTACTTGTCCTGTAGTAAAAGGGGGAGGGTGGAATAAGGTCATGAAGCTTTTGCTCACACTCACCAAAATATATCCGGTAGAAAATAGACAGACAAGCTACTTTACGGCAGTGCTCAAGGCTTTGTAATTTATTGGCGACTAGCTTGCTGTCACCAATCAGCCTCATAGCACGCCGGTCTACGGAATCTAAAGCTTCCAGTTGGTCCTTGGCTGCTCCGTCGAATAGGTGGAAGCAGTACTCAACACACGTACATACTAATTTATTCCTTATTTATATCACTACAATAATAAACGGATGCACCCTAAATAACCATGAGAGTTTTCTTTTCGATATTATGTTTCACAAATAAAAATATAAATAATTAAAAATGATGCTGATAAAATCATGTACGGACTACCCAAATTAATACCAAATTTACGGTTACAATATTTTTCCAAAAGTGGCAACACCACACACTAATATGTGTTCATGAATGTCATTGCATATAAGACATGTAGTGTGAAAGGGACAAATGGCTAAACGGGGTACCTTTCGCTCTGCTCGTTTTTTCTGTTTGAAGCGTTTCGTCCCTTTGGGTAGTAGGTATCATGGTGTGGATAATACAATGAAATATGACATAGTCGGTCAATGGCATATTGATGCCATTGAAAAACAAACACACAATGTCTGTTGTACCATTCTCTAAACTAAACTAATCTGACAGGACTAAAATTATCACCGTCTCTTTTCATTTCAATACGTCAGACAAGGAAGGCAACAATTTTAGAGCTGTCAAATTTAGTTTAGTTTAGAGAATGGTACATCGGAATCAACGTCACTCTGTACCCTAGCCTTAGTACCTCCTTGGTGTATAAGTACCTACATAGAGTAATACATCGAGTATCTTGATCTGTCAATGTCATAGATCTAGGATGTAAAATTTTAGGTCTGTGGTCAATATAAAGTTCGCATATCTAGTGCGCTTGGTAATCTGATAATCGAATATCGATACCGTGTTTGCAATTCGATTAATTCGCAATTTGGTGATTTGATTCGTTTCCGAACGTGACGATTCGTGCGCTGGGAGCATTGTCGATTTGTCGCTCTTATTTAATTTGACCTTATTAATAACTGAATTCACCTCATGAAATGTTTATACTTATACTGGACATAAGCCTCCTACACTGATCTCCAAAAGGGCCGGTTGGAAGCGGCCTGCATCCAGCGTTTCCATGCGGCCACTTTTAGGTCGTGTGTCCATCTTGTAGGACGTACGCGGCGCTTACCGGTCCGTGGTTCATTCCAGAACCTTTTGGCCACATCGGCCATCTGTTCTGCGTGATCGTGATATCGGTCCAGGGCTTGCGAAGATAGGCGTCGCTATGTCACTGTTCGGGGGAAATAACTATGGTTTAACGAGTATCTGGTTAACCACAGATTATCAAACCTGATAGTCTTTTTGGGTTAGTTTTTTTTTTGTTTTCCCCCCATTACTGAGCTGGCTAAGCCTCGTCTTCCGTATTTTACTGTTTTAAGTATATGCAATAAAATAGTAGAAATTACTAAAAGCGCCATGGAAGTGTCGTGCAATCATTCATTCATGGAAACATTCGTCAAAGCATGGAAGCTCCTATAGAGTTTTGGAATCGACATGAAAATATATGTTTGTACCCCATTATAATAATATTATATCACTTACCCACTCTCGATGTGCTGCTAGCATATAGAACAGCAGATTTTTTTCAAGATTCCGGGGTTGGCCCAATTTTTAAAGTTGCCTAGTTGTTCATAGAGTACAATGACCTCCTTTCGGCTTACTACACCCTTTCCACGTAACCATATAATTTATTAAGGGCGTGCTAAGCCTAAAGTAGAAAAGCACATCATTGTACCTACTCATCATTACAAAAATAGTAGATTGTTGCATCGAGCGCAAAGTGAGTTATAAATGCACGAGTGTTATGTTGGTGCTCGAGGTGCATTAATTACTCACTTAAGGCTGGGTATAAGGCCAGAAAAATTTCTGATTTCACCCGCGCGTCTCGCATCACCCGCATTAGTGTGAAACACAACCACGGCAGCGCGGCAGTCGCGCGCAGCTAAAGTGTACACAACTCGCGCACTCGACCTTGTAAAGCGTTGTGTAAGCATAGTGTTGGTGTACTTGGTGTTTTGGCGATTAGCTGAGTTCGGTCGCGGCGCGCAGAACCGTAAATTGTTTATTTCACTTTTCAAAATTGTATTTGTAATTTATTTTTAGGTTTTCTACAATATAAAAATAATAAAGTATATAAATTAAATTGAAATAACCTAAATAAAACTAAACTGAACTATGCTATGCTATGCTTTGCTAGGTTGAACTTGCCGGGATAAGACCAAAAAACCCAAAAACCTCGTGGCACGGGGTACCCGATCCCGGGTCATATCTCCTAAACCAGACCTTTAACCCAAAAAAAATTACAAAAAAATATTTAGATTTTTACTTTTGAAATCAGTGAGAAATACATTTAAATAGAAATAAAGAAGGGTGAAAACCACCCCCTACCACGCCCAAATTTTGGCTCGAGGTAGTAAAGCTCATTTTAAATTTTAGTAATTTTTTTTCAGATTTTTTAAGGCTGTGGTTTAGGAAATATAACTAGTTCTAGTTTTTAGTTTATATTATAGTCTAAGTTAGGTCTTAAGATTTTGACGACCTGAAATACCCGGCTCCTCAAACATTTTGTCCCAGGTCAATCCAGGCAAGAATAGTTAGCTTCACTGGCTATCCAACGATAGGTCATTTAGTATTTTAAGACTCGTAGGTACATAGTAACTTGAGTTACTAAGTAGCGAGGCGGACCCTAAATACCCGATTTTTTGAAGGTCCATAACTTTGGACACAAAGGTCCAATCAAAAATCTGACGTCATAGGCATCATTTTTTCTGGCAGACGAAGACGTTAAACTCAAAAACTCGGCTTTAGGACCTAACCCTAAAAACCCCAAATTGGGTTTGAAATTACGTAACCGGAATTTCATGTTAAAAATAACAAAAAAAAACAACACAAAAAATTCAGTGGTGTAATAAATAGACTATATTTATTTTTTTGGCTTTCTACTCTCACAATTTCAGGAAATAAATAATATTTTAAAAAAATGTGTTTATTTAGTTGGTAGGCATAAATAATAATAAAATAGAAACACAGTAAACACACGTGCGTAGAAAATAAAAAGACGCGTCTGATAAGCCCAAATTCGGCTATTTTTGTGCAAAGAATGCCTTTCAAAATATTAAAGCGCAAAAATCCGGAAAATTTTCGTAATTTTTTTCAAAAACCATCGATTATCTCAGAAACAGTACGTATGAGGTCATTTTTGTAAAAATGCTATGTATCTATATAATATATCTATGCTATGCTATGCTATGCTATGCTATGCTATGCTATGCTATGCTATGCTATGCTATGCTATGCTATGCTATGCTATGCTATGCTATGCTTTGCTATACTTTGCTATACTATACTTTGCTATACTATACTATACTATACTATACTATACTATACTATACTATACTATACTATACTATACTATACTATACTATACTATACTATACTATACTATACTATACTATACTATACTATACTATACTATACTATACTATACTATACTATACTATACTATACTATACTATACTATACTATACTATACTATACTATACTATACTATACTATACTATACTATACTATACTATACTATACTATACTATACTATACTATACTATACTATACTATACTATACTATACTATACTATACTATACTATACTATACTATACTATACTATACTATACTATACTATACTATACTATACTATACTATACTATACTATACTATACTATACTATACTATACTATACTATACTATACTATACTATACTATACTATACTATACTATACTATACTATACTATACTATACTATACTATACTATACTATACTATACTATACTATACTATACTATACTATACTATACTATACTATACTATACTATACTATACTATACTATACTATACTATACTATACTATACTATACTATACTATACTATACTATACTATACTATACTATACTATACTATACTATACTATACTATACTATACTATACTATACTATACTATACTATACTATACTATACTATACTATACTATACTATACTATACTATACTATACTATACTATACTATACTATACTATACTATACTATACTATACTATACTATACTATACTATACTATACTATACTATACTATACTATACTATACTATACTATACTATACTATACTATACTATACTATACTATACTATACTATACTATACTATACTATACTATACTATACTATACTATACTATACTATACTATACTATACTATACTATACTATACTATACTATACTATACTATACTATACTATACTATACTATACTATACTATACTATACTATACTATACTATACTATACTATACTATACTATACTATACTATACTATACTATACTATACTATACTATACTATACTATACTATACTATACTATACTATACTATACTATACTATACTATACTATACTATACTATACTATACTATACTATACTATACTATACTATACTATACTATACTATACTATACTATACTATACTATACTATACTATACTATACTATACTATACTATACTATACTATACAATACTATACTATACTATACTATACTATACAATACTATCCTTTACTATACTTTGCTATACTATACTATACTATACTTTGCTATACTATACTATACAATACTATACTATACTATACTATACTATACTATACAATACTATACTATACTATACTATACTATACTATACTATACTATACTATACTATACAATACTATCCTTTACTATACTTTGCTATACTATACTATACTTTGCTATACTAAGCTATGCTATGCTATGCTATGCTTTGCTATGCTATGCTATGCTATGCTATGCTATGCTATGCTATGCTATGCTATGCTATGCTATGCTATGCTATGCTATGCTATGCTATGCTATGCTATACTATACTATACCATACTAAAATAAACGAAACACGCGAAAGCCCGTTGGTCCAGTTGGTAGTGAACCTACCTTCTGAGCTTGGAGGCGTGGGTTCGATTCCCACCTAGGACAAACAGTTATGTGATGAACGTTTGTGTTTGTTCTATACCTGGTTGTTAATAACTATAATCTATTTAAGTATATATGAATTATTTAATTAAATTTCATTTAATTTATGAAATTATTAATTATAAAAAAAACAAATGTTAATTATTATTATTATTTTTTAATCAACGAAAATTATATTTTACTTAATAATTTTGATTTTTAGTAGTCTTTCTGACTGTCACTCTCTCTCTTTCTCTCTCCACACGAAACACTTAGACTCTTGTAACTATATTACCGAGCGTACATAATAATAGATGCCCTTATGATAGATGGCCTAGTCGTATCCATAATTATTAATACCTGTAATTTTTTCATAGCAGCTTTACCTAGTCTGTGCTCTAGGTCATTGGCAACACTTGGTTGCCGCATCAAATGGTCGCGTTCAAGCCATAGATTTTTTATGTTATCCATTGTTTGAAAATACAGTAGGTGTTGATATAATCGCACTCGGAAGATAAATCTAGGCGAATAGCAAGCGCGTGCGTCCTTCCCCGTTGGAGCATAGTGCGGTACTGAGGTTGAACGGAGCATGTTTCGCCATTTAGATGCAAAGCGCAACAGAATAAGGTTGAATATCGGACTTGCCGTTTGACCGAATAGTTGCTTAGAACTAAAGGACGTAAGTCTCAAATCGAATATAATTTATTATGAGAGTACTAATTAATCTAGGTAAATTTTGTCTTAGCACTGGAAAACAAATTATATTTTCCTTCGATGAGTATTTATTTTAGATATGTGACTGAAGTTCTATCCAAGAAAAAATCAAAAAAATCTGCAAAAAGGCACCTTTTTGAAAACAATAAAGTATCGAGTAAATATCTCGCTATTATGTTTCTGTCTTAGTGCCGGAAAGAAAATGAATTGAAAAATCACATATATCAATTATTACGTTGATAGGATATTTGGTTTAGTTAGAATATCATGGCAAATTAGCATAAAATTTCGGAGGCCCCCTCTTAAGCAAGGTACGTAATCTACTTTTCTTTCAACTACCAAATTACCTAGCGTGATAAAATATATCTACCCACTCAAAATAAAAACTCAAGTTAATTAAAATAAAATTTAATTCGTCTTCTCCTCAAATATTTAAAACTTGCAATTATTTTCACCAAGTCGGTTTTATTTAGCCCGTTGGTCCAGTTGGTAGTGAACCTGCCTTCTGAGCTTAGGGGCGTGGGTTCGATTCCCACCTAGGACAAACATTTGTGTGATGAACATTTGTGTTTGTTCTATATCTGGGTGTTAATATCTATTTAATTATGTATTTAAACCTATATATGTATGTATATCAGTCTCTGGCAGCCATATCACAAGCTTTGCTTAGTTTGGGGTCAGATGACCGTGTGTGCAAAAATGTCCCGAATATTTATTTATTTATTTATTATTTATTTATTCCGGCGATTTTTATTTTCAGCCAGTATCTTTTTGGCATAATGCATACATTTTATATTAAACTTAATGGGAGACATAAAACCTCTGTAAAAATACGTCTTTTGTGATCGGTTTTGTAGAGATTAATGATAACATTACTGTGTAGTTGAATGAAAACTTTTATTAGCAGACCAAAAGTGAAATCACAAAAAAAAAACATACAGCTGACATGCTTCAAACTCATATGTAAAAGGAAACTTATTCCCGGTGTGAAATGACGCCATATCCGGCTCGAGGCACTCGTCGATACTAAATTGCGACATTTGTTGGCGCAAAAATGGTACGAAACCCTTCAAATATTACGTATTGATAATTTAGAAGTCTATTTGAGTGTGGCTAGGATGGATAAACTATTATTTTATGTGTCAAAGATGTTTTAAGGTAGTACATTTCACCAACGGCGGGAAATTCAAATTTCAAACAGTTTTTTTGCCTTTGAAGATGGGGTAAGCAACTATAACTATAACTTCAAAAAACAATATATGTGATGTCCCTGGTGTTACAGGTATCCATAGGGGACGGTAATCGCTTACCATCAGGCGGCCCATCAGTTTGTTTGCAACCAATAATGTCAAGCTTAAAAAACATGACAATGAGACGACGTGTTTTTCACGTTGGCACCAAAACTCACAGGCGTTTTGAAGTTTTGACAGGATTGGGGGATCCTGATGAACATATGAGTTCACAGGGATCCCCTGGAGGAACATGCTAGGGGATCCAGGTGACCGAACCCACCTATATACCGTAGAGTTTACTTTACTCTATGCCGTAGAGTGGTAGAGTCACAGAATCTCAGAATAGTTAATCGAACGTAGTAGTATGAAAAATCTTTCATGATAGTCCTTCTGACACATAATCCACAGACAATAATTTTGACATATTTATTATTTTTAATCTCCAATTTTCAATTTTCTCGTCGAAGATACCACAGTGCCTCAAGACGAGGGTCTTTGACCAGTGTGTGTTGCCAGTGATGACATATGGTACTGAGACGTGGTCCTTAACTGTTGGCCTTTTGGAAAAACTCAGAGTCACTCAGCGGGCAATGGAGAGAGCTATGCTCGGAGTTTCTTTGCGCGATAAAATCCGAAACGTGGATATTCGCCAAAGAACCAGAGTCACCGACATATCTGTTAAAATTTGCAAGTTGAAGTGGCAATGGGCAGGCCACATCGCTTGAAGAACCGATAACCGATGAGGAAGAAAGGTTCTGGAGTGGAGACCACGAACCGGAAGACGCAGTGCAGGGAGGCCTCCCACTAGATGGACCGACGACATTGTGAGAGTCGCGGGCAACCAGTGGATGCAAAAGGCAGGCTGTCGTTCAGTGTGGAGGTTAAAGGGGGAGGCCTATGTTCAACAGTGCACGTCTTCTGGCTGATGATGGTGATGATTATTATTTTTAATAAAAAAACTTTGTAAAAATACGGCGGCTGCGGGAAAGGTCGCTTGTTACGCATCTTCGTAATGATCATGGTTTGTTTCGGGATGAGACGGCCTTCATTTTGGTTCAGTTGTTTTGTTTGGGGTGAGTTTGAGCTTGCGATATGCTTGCTGAACGTGTCACTGCCTGCGTCACACAGAAAATATTTTTTGTCTAAATTATCCGAGTCGCGTAGGCAACAAAACGCTTCCTCAGCCCCCGCCAAGTTATAGCGACGACGTATTTTGCCACACAAGAGTCAGAACGCCCGCGGGGGGAGTGCAACGACAAAAAGGAACATAGGTCCGACCTCGATGACGCCTGGCGCGGTACTGAACGCGGCGCGCGCAAATTCTCGCATCCTTTTTACGCTTTAATTTCACAAAAAAACGAAACTATTCACTATCAAAAATCTATCCAAATCAAAAAGGAAAAAAAGTATTAACTGATTGGCTAATTAAGAATTGTTTTTATAGTATTAAGGAATTTATGGAATTTTTAATATAATATAATTTAATAAGATAATAATATATAATAATACTTCGTAAAATATATACCTAACTTTTTTACCTACTTTTCAAGGCTAGGGTGAAAGACTTTTACCTTTCCCAAGTCTAAAACTGTTCGTTACTGTTGGTGGAGAGTTTTTGGACATATTTGTTGCTCCGAATTCGTGTTGGTTGTTATTTGCTCTGTCATTGTTCGTGTTCCCTGCCGCTCTTGCATTGTGAGCTCATAATGCGAAGGTATTCCAAGGACTTAGGGTATAGCATAGATAAACATATATACTAGGGTATAGTATGTACTTACTTGTCGCGTCTGTATTATGTGTGTTTTTATATATATAGATATATATTTATTACATTATGTATCATTTAGTAGTATTTATTTAATGGTATCATTAAAAGTGTTTTAGCATCCCCCGTCGATTCTGTTACGTAAATTCTTTCCATCCATTGGTTGCCTGGAAGAGATCGCTTTTAGCGATAAGGCCGCCACTTGTGGCACTAGCTCGTAAGTGTTTTCTATCGTGTTGTAATTTTTATTTCTGGTGTACACAATAAAGAGTTTCTATCTATCTATCTATCTAACTAACAATAAAATAAATATATATCTAGCTTAAGAACATTTGCACGTCTGCATGCAGATTGAATACTATGTACCGAAAATAATTTTAAGACCTCAATGTAATTCTATGTATTCTAGTAAATAAATGATTTGATTGATTGATTGAAAAAATTTTGAATGGATTGCCTTTCAGTACATGCAATTTCCAGGTTGTTACGAGCTTTCATTAGAGCATAAAACGAAAACAATATACTAAATCGACTTTGTTTCAGATTTTTTTTGATCGAGGAAAGTTTATTCTATCGTGTTTTGAACCAAATCATAAACTCAAACAGATGTATCTGTGACGTATTTTTTTCCAGCTCAAATATTGTAATTTAACTGAATAAAATTGATTTAAAACCGTCAAATTTGGTATAAGAGCCCGTGGCATTGTTGTAAGAAATTTGTTGTAGCCAGTTGCAGCCACAGAAAAGAGAGGTAAATAGAACGGAAATGAAAAGGAAAATCTGTCGCCACACATTATGAGTGAACCTTGATTGAACATTCTTATTTAGATCAACGCGTCGAACTCCGCATCCAAAGAACTTGGACCTTTCCTTTTTGGGTTAGGTCTCAAAGTTCTTTGTCCGCATCACAGTAACTAACTGATTTCGAATGACACACTCTAAAGTATAACAACAAATAATATAATGGCCAAATGCGAGTCAAAGCAAGATAGAACTGGTAATTTCGATTCTGAATTTTGTGGTGGTACGGAACCCTCAGTGCGCGAGCCCGACTCGCACTTGGCCGGTTTTTTATACGTGGTATACGTTTATAGAGTTTACTTCGAACTTTGTAAACCATTTTACGTGGGGTACTTTTAGTAGGCATAAAAAAAAAACTTTTGAAGTGATCCCACAATTTTGTTATTAATTTTGGTTCATTCGTTTTTTAACCATCTCCAATAATATGAATAATGTTGTTCAAGCGCCTGTTGTTTTGGCAATAGCAACCATTTTGTTCACACGTACGTATTTACGGAATAATAACGTCTCATGTCGATGAATTCTAATCGCTTCGTTTACTTACAACAACAAGGGAATACTTACCTTTAATACGACTTTTTCATTTCACTGTAAAACCCGAAACGATTCCACCTTTCCTACCATGTTTACAATAATATCATATTTTCTACTTCCCTTACTCCCTTAGGGGCCGAAACACACCGGACCACGTTCTACTAGTATATGAAGGCTGTTCTAAGCCTAGAGTAATAATATATATTTAAGTAATAAATAAAAATAAGTAACTTTGTTTTTTATGTATTTCTATATTTATTTTGAGGTCTTTTGCCAACAAAGGCACGTCAGTCCCATCATACACAAATGTACACAAATACACACAAGTAGCTCCATCTATTGAGTACTTAAATATGCAAGAGAATATGAAATCACGAAAATACCACCGCAACAAAAGATGACATCACACAATACCAATGCAACAAAAGATGACAACGCACAATACCAATGCAACAAAAGATGACAACGCACAATACCAATGCAATAAAAATGACACCAAATAATACCAATGCAACAAAAGATGACACCACACAATAACAATGCAACGAAAATGGCACCACATAATACCAATGCAACAAAAGATGATCACCACACAATACGTGCTAACGCAATAAAACATGACCACCACAAATAATACCAATGCAACAAAAAATGATACCACATAATATCAATGCAACAAAAGATGATCACCACATAATACCAATGCAACAAAAGACGACTCCACATAATACCAAAGCAACAAAAAATTACAGCACATAATACCAATGCAACAAAAGATGATACCACACAATACTAATGCAACAATATATAGGTATAATATTAATATTTTGAATATATTGGGGGGTTTCAACCCCTCCTGGTTACGCCCATTATCTGCAACCACCAACGCAACGCAGACAGATACACCAGTCAACTCATGCCAATGAAGTACAGTCAAACCTGGTGGGTTTCATCCCCGCGGCCACGTAACCGGGAGTCACGTACAAACAAAGTCTACAAACGTTATTGTAGATATAAAACATTATGTAAAAGGGATTATTTTGTTTTGTCAGCGTGCCGTTCAGCTGTAATGGGGCTCGCGCCAGTTACACAGAACAGCCGATCATTGCAGAATGATAATTGGAAAGGATTATAGATTTACAAACACGTGGAGTCTAGTACAAAATGTTAAAAAAAAATTTACTGCATTTATGTAATTCATCGAGATACAATACATTTATAAAGTCATAATCGTGTCAAAAAAAAAGTCCGAATCAAAACTCAGCGCACGCAACGAATTGCACAGACTTTGGTTAGTTACATGATAGCCACGATCCGACTACAACGCCGCGCGATGCCAGAGCTACGATGACTAAACGTCTAAATTGGAGTATATGTGGCATTGTGAACTAATCATAATATAAATTACATAATATAAAAAAATATATAAAAAATTATCAAAATCAGTTCATATTGTTTGGTCGTTAGATTGTAGCTGGTAGTCAACATTCTTCAATAAAATACTAAAAGAAAATATTTTCAGCTTTTTACAAAGTTATTGCATTTGTCAGAGCAAATAAACTATGGACCGAGTCTAGTTTAAAAATGAATGGACAGATCTTTCTGCGCGACACGTTAGCAAAATGCTGACGTGTTTCTGGCTCAACGCATAAGCATTGCCATTCAGCGTGGTAATGCCGCCAGCTTGCTGGGTACGCTGCCAACTGATAGTGGGCTTGAGCATTTGGATTGTCTTTAGACCTTCAGCGGTCTATGGGCTGTAACTGTATTTGTAGTGTTAGTATTAGCTTGTATTTTGTTAAGTTAATAAAGGCACTTGCCCGGTAAAAGAAAACGACAGATTGGCCAACAATTTTCTCACTAACATCAGATTTACCATTCCATATATTGTTCCTTCGAGCGTTGTACGGAATTGGCACTTGAGACACGTCGCATGCAATAAAATGGGGCCGTGAAGGAATCGCTCCAACGCTCCAATACAGATGACGACACGATTATTGTTATGTACCTTATAGACGGAGAGTTCGAGATAACGAGGAAAAGATGTTATGTTTTCAAGAAAACTGGAGTTTTTATTTGATGACAATGTCAAAAGAATACGAGTCCACCCAACTTACTTTGAACCTAACTATGAAGGACTAAAGGTTGACATCCGTGCATCGCGGCCGATCGCAGCCGCGTGTATCGAGCGTGGCGATGGATAATACTTCGCACTATGAAAATCTAAAAAAAATATTCTTTTCTGTGAAAATGTATCAAGCCGCTTCCGAGGTCTGCGTCAGACGCTTGCGGCCGATGACTGACGATGCCATACATTATCAAATCACATCGCAGATAAAGAAGTAGACAACTAACATTAGAATGAGTAACTAAGAAGAAAAAATTAACTAATGTTAAAATATTATCTGAGAGAACATTTCTGCAAATGCTCTTCAAATATCTGGCCAAATATAATAAACTGTTCAAGAAAATAAAAACAAACAGCCTCCAGATCAAAATTCTTCCCGCAATGTAAGATAACAATAAACAACACGAGTTTTAGTAACAGTCCCTCGGTGCAATAAAAACGAGTCGTGAAGGTATCGTCTGCAATACAGAATCAGATGAAGGTTATTTTTATGGATTTCGTTCAAAAGAATAACCAATTCACAGTTAAGAGAGAAAATATTATAGAACATTTGATTTTCAATGTGGAGTATATTTCTGACTATAATATATATATATATATTATATTACATTTTTGAACCGATATAAAATAATTTAAATGTTAAATGCGAGGGCTTGGTCTCGGAAACGTAATTTATCTTCGTAAGGGGTTATAAAGTGGCAACTATTCTAGAAAAAGCTATTGCGTTGTATGTAAATAATTATCACTCTATAATACTGATATGTTTGGCGACAATTTCATTCTGAATATTTTAGAGCATGAAAACCGTTGCTATGTTAATTCAGCCGCAAAAATTATAAAAAATATCTGTTTCAATAGGCATTTTTCTGTTATTTTGATGCTTTCTGGGATTTTGGAAATTTCCCAAGAACAATCATCATGATAGAAACATAGTTTTCATTTATGTCCTTTACCCAATCCTATATTTCCCCCTGAATTTGGATAAAATGGATCAAAATAAATGGAATGGAATGGATAAATTGATGGAATTTAATGGATATAGCAGGGATCTGCTGTAGTGTCTCCGTAGATTCCCTTGGGGAAATTTGAAGAACCGGAGAGCACAGTACTATCACTGGGGAATTAGGCTAGGTGCAGCATCCAGATGGAGTTACCTATTTTAAAATTAAAGGATGTATCACAAGTAAAACAAGGATTTATCAAAAACACCGAACGCTATATTTAATAGTCTAGAAACAACATTCAATTACCTAACATTGGATTAATATCCTATACTTAAAAACATTCAAATTTTCAATGTTTCATACAAATAAAAATTTTAAGGCATTTTTAAATTTAAGAAGATGAAACGTTTTTTTTTTTTAATATTTACAACAATTGAAAACAATATTATGAAAATACAATTTTGTATCAAACTAATTTGATATGTTAATTTGTTCTAAATAAATTGAACTGTTAAAATAAGAAATAGTAATAAATCTTTAAACTAAATATAGCTTAGTAATAACTAAGTAGGTATTTGTTTTAAATAGTTACAATAATAATGTTTACACGATAATTAAAGCTAACATTGAATTTAAAGCTTGATATCGACTTACAATACAAACAATTCAAATGATTAAACTATCAATAATTAAACAATAGTAATTTGATGGAAACAATGTACTTAGTTTGATTAAATTTTAGCCTATCTATGTATATTTAATATTTTTTTACGTGTCTGTATTTCATTATCTTGAAAATGAAATAATATAAAACAAAACAAACTATAAAACAGAAAACTTGGAACTGAAATATAGAAATCATTATAAACATCGCAATACATGAAATGTTAAATTTACATATTATAGTCTTCCAAGTTAAAAATAAATTATAAATAAATTAAAACGTAAAATATCTTGTAGCTGAATTTACAGGATAATGTTATAAACCAAGTTTAAATAAATTTTTGAAATTACTTCATAATCATGTTGACAATGAAGATGCACAGACAAGCAGTATTATTGTTTATCTAACTCGTACAAAAGTCTAGATTCTAACAGCGAACATGGACGTGAATCTAACTAGCGAATGGACCTCCGTAATTTAATATTGTCCATCATTGTGCATTTTATTTATATTATTTACCATTATGTACGTATATCACACATAAATAAAGAGCTTGTAGCTTAATACAATTCACGTAAGCTACAATGGAAATTATATCATTATTGGTCCTAAGAAAATCAATATTGGAGCGCTTATCTACTTAGTTAAAAATTGTATTTATATAAAAACAGTTATTATAATGTGAGTCACTTTAGCATAACTATAAAGCATTTTAATCTGGCAGTTGTTTAATTTAATTCTGTGTTAGCCAAAATCATTTCATATACACCTATGATAACTGAGCGTCTATGCCTTGCTTAATTGTCATTGTTCTAAAACACTTACATTTTTAATTCTTCTTTCGTCAACTTTTTATTTTACATTATCACAGGCTCACGCTCAAACCCTGAGGGTCATAATAATATATTTTACATTGCACCTTATGTTATAAAACTGATACATTTCCAGAAAGTCCAATATAAGCTTTTCTTTAGAAAACAGACGAACTCGGTTCCATATTCACTTTTAAAAACTTATCGAATAATGTTAGGTTTTTGATATTCTCAACCGCACATATAATTTTGATTATTTTGTTCAAATAACGTTTTAGAAAATCATTTTTCCATGATTTTCAATAAATCGAAGGACATAGCACGTTTTTTATTTAAAATATTCACAAATAGTTCTCCCGCACATATTGAGGTAAGGCGTCTCACAGGGCGCATTATTAGGCCCGGTGCGTTTCCTCGTATGCACTTAGAAACTCAGTAAAAACTGGGGTTTCTTGTGGTTTAGTAGAAAGTTCTGGAAGGGCGGTGGTCGCCTAGCAGTCATGCGGCCACCGTGAAGGGTGGCCGGCTACGGATCACATAACACAGCAACTCTTCGCCCGTCCTTTTAGCTCAGCCTTCAGGTCACGCTTACTCTTGCTGCGGCCAACTTGTTTCTGAAATATTTAAATTTATATATATACCTATTTATATTATTTATTTATTACGTGTCTTTACAATATTATTTATCTAAATAATCATAGATAGCTCTATAAAATATAAATACATTCACATGATAGACCCGTATATTGAATTATTAACTTAAATCAAATAAGTATTTTGGTGAATAGCAGTTTGGTTAATCTGCAAGAGATATACTCCTTAAATTTCGTCTGAACTGAACCATTCTGTTGAGTGAAAATGCAGTATAGTAACTAATTTAATATAGGAATAGCAAATTTGGAGTTTTTTTAATGCATTGCAAGTTCATATACTATACAACACAAGTTAAACACGAAACAACACCAATTATAGTATTGCTTAAAATAATAACAATACTTAAGAATAAATAATGTGATGCGTATTATAACAATGTTATTTTTTTGTGCTTTTATTTATGTACCCTATAATTACTATTTACTATTTCGACAGTTATTTTATTGATACTTTTTTATGTAAATAATATTTACGGTATATTATACCATCTCACTAGATTTGTACGTCTACAAACTAGACAAAACATGATACAAAGTGACATAAATATTTTAATCCACCTATTGTGAATGCGTTTTTAAATGTGTGTATGATTTACTCGTGTTTTGTGCAAATAAATTATCTTTATGCCTGACATTGAAATAAATCACCCTATTTCCTATCTTGTTCATTGTAATATTAAAATTGTAATCATCATCAGCATCATCATCATTTCAGCCATAGGACGTCCACTGCTGGACATAGGCTTCCCCCATCGATCTCCAAAAGGGCCGGTTGGAAGCGGCCTGCATCAAGCGTTTCCCTGCGGTCTCTTTTAGGTCGTCTGTCCATCTTGTGGGTAAAATTGTAATGGTTTCTGCTAATGACTATGGTATAGTCATAAATAATTGTCTCACCTGTTGTTGCTTCACCTGCTGCTTGTTCAGTTTCCCCAGCGCCGCCAGCGCAGCTACTTCGAAGGCATCCTTCACGCCTTTCACAGACGCTCGTGCTGACGTCTCCACGTACGTCGTCGCTCCGAGCTGTCTCGCTACTGATAGAGCCTGTCGGAATAGAAGGTAGGATGATAAATAACATAATAATACATAAAAGATAGCTAAACAATTGAGGTAAATAAGAAAACCCACCAGGAGAAAAAAAAAACGTAATGCTATGAGAGATAACTCGCAGAAATGGAATAGCATAGTGTGAAATGAAAGATTGAAATATAAGATTGTAGTCAAACGAATGCCTAGTCATGGGTAGATGTTTTTTTTTATGCCATAGTTGGCAAACAAGCTAACGGGCAGCTTGATAGTAAGCAGTCACCGTCGCCTATGGATATCTGTTACACCAGGGGCATCGTAGATACGTTGCCGACCATTAGGACTCTATTAACAGCAACAGTTACGGTTATTGAAGCGTTTAAATACCCTTAGATATCCACCATCAAACACCTAACTGCATGTTCCTGCAGCCTAACTTAGGAGCCAGTTCCGATTCTAGGTTCAGCGTGTTCAAAACTTTCGTCTACATCGTCACTCTACTAAAACTTCGACTTAGGCTTTACAACAGGCAAGTTGTGGTCAGAGCACCATTGTTAGTAGTACCTAAATGCCTATATAGCTTTTTCAAAATAATTCTGCGGAACGATCATTGGGAATTGGGATACGCCACAAAAATACAATGGGACATATCTATTACCATTTTAAATGAAATAAGCATGTAATTAATTGAACAATTGAAATAAAATTACATGATTCCAGTCGAGTGTCGACTAAATATTTAATTTAATTTGCTAATTAGTATTTACCTGGGGCATTACAGGCAACTGCTATTGCGGCACCTAATCCACTCAGTTGGAAAATCCCGCGAACATGAACCTTATGACGCCCAGGTACGGTTTGCGGTCGCGTGATTTTCCAACTGAACGGATTAGGTGCCGCAATAGCAGTTGTCCGTAAGGCCCCTGGAATCTGTTTTACTGTAGTAGGGTCGGCCTACTAAATCTAAAATTTGCTAAAAAACTGTCGTCAGTCATATTCGAGTGGTGAAATATGACTCCAGGAGCCTCACGCCCAACTCCTTACGCGGTCTCAAACTAACGTTAAAACCACGCAGTTCGGTAAATCACGAGAACGTGAACCTTAACGCGTCTAGATACGGTTTGCGGTCGCGCAAACTTTTTTCATCATCTAAACTGGATCTGCGTAAGGCCCCTGTGCCATTAATGAAGTCGATTTCATTCAGAGCTCGTTTCTGACATCAATTCGCGAAGCTCGATGATATTCCCTCTGCTGTTTATAGGTAGACCTAGATATATAATCCATGGAGTTCCTTATTAAACATTATCTGCTTCAACTAAATTTAAAAAAAAAGTGAAGAAGCAACTTTTGCTTGTTTTTGATCGCACTTGGCGATAGAGCTTGCAACACTCTTGCACAAAAGAAACACATTGACATGTCCGCTAAATAGTAAATGGACAGATTCGCATATAAAAGTTCTAAATTCTCAACCTAAACTATTTCCAGCGGGCCAATCCTAGGCAAGAATTGAGGAGTGAATTGAACGATCAAGTGGAGTGAAAAATTGCAAGGTTTTCTGGAACCTTGAACAAAAACAAAACTAAGCGTGAACTAGAATGTTTAGGGACATTTACGTCGAGTCTTCTCGTCACCTATCCGCAAAGTCTTTAGACGAAAATCTTTATCCAGTGCGTTCTACTTATCATGACTTACGGTTCTGAAACGTGGACACTTACAGTTCGGGCTGAATGGCGTGCATTGGTAGAGGCTTATGTCCAGCAGTGGACATGGCATGGCTGGTTTATTTACTTTAGGTAAAGTTTTGCTATTAGAAGTTCCTCAAGGTATTACTCATGTCATCATCATCATTTCAGCCATAAGACGCCACTGCTGGACATAGGCTTCCCCCATTGATCTCCAAAAGGGCCGGTTGGAAGCGGCCTGCATCCAGCGTTTCCCGGTCTCTTTGAGGTCGTCTGTCCATCTTGTGGGTGGACATCCTACGCTGCACTTACCGGTCCGTGGTCTCCATTTGAGAACCTTTCGGCCTCATCGGCCATCTATTCTGCGTGATATGTGCCCTGCCCACTGCCACTTCAACTTGCTAATCCAGTGGGCTATGTCGGTAACCTCCGTTCATCTACGGATCTCCTCATTTCTGATTCGATCTCGTACAAAAACCCTGAGAATAGCTCTCTCCATAGCTCGTTGTGCGGCTTTGAGCTTGCTAATGAGGCCCACCATGTTTCAGTGCCATTACTCATGTATGCTGGAGAAATCCTTACCTCTTCGCTGGTGACGGGGTGTGAGCTCAGCTTGGACAGCATGGTGAGGGTTTCCTTATCCTGACGAAGGTCTGCCTTGCAGCCGCAGAGCAGCACTGGGGCAGAGCCACCGTGCGTGCGGACTTCTCTGTACCACTGGAATTGAAGAATCAGTTATCAGTTACGGCTGGCAATTATTTGGTAGTATCGAACTGGGGCCGGCTATTCAGTTTAAGCGATGAAAAAAGTTGCGCGACCGCAAACCGTATCTGCACGTGTTAAGGTTCACGTTCGCCTGATTTTCCGAACTGCACTGTTTTAACGTTAGTTTGAGATCGCGTAAGGAGTTGGTCGTAAGGCCCCAGATGTTAAGATGGAGTCAGGAGGTGGATAGTGAAACAGTTTAATGGCTACTAGGTATATAATAAATCCTCATTTAGTTGATATTTGGAATCCTTTAAGCTTATTTTTTTACTATAATAATGAAGGTAGGTATTTCTCTCTCTTCATCTAAACTAGGTAGGTACCTGCGGTAAAGCCTTACAGAGTCCGGTCAGAAGAATATCAACCCTAAAACTTTTGTTCTAACGTCCCTTTTACAAATATAACAGCTCAGAAAAGGAACCCCAATAAGGTTTCAGTTTCAGTCCTAATTAATTAATTCTTTAAGCGGGTGCTGAATGCCTCTTTAAATCAGTGAATGAAATGGGACCAAGCATCTAAGGGACGAAACGAAATAATTAAAAGGTTGTAAGTTTAGTATTTGCCTTTAGAGAGTTGGCCGCGATTTTGAAACTAAGTTCTTTGAGGATTAAGAGGCGTATTACAAAATTAACTGCTCAATTTTAAGTATTTATATTTTCGGGCATAAAACGGATAAATAAAAAAGCCGTAATTTTCAAGATAAATATAAAATAAGTAAACCATAACTAAAAAAATGTTTATTTTATGACAGTAATTTAACCAAACTTCTTTTGTAAATTGAAGGTAACAAATGGATATGTTGAGTTTTACCAAAATCTGAAGCCGCTACATAAACACAGATCTATTGAATTTTCTACAGATCTAATTAGTTTAAAGAAAAATGATACCAAAAAACCAAGTTTTCGATGCTTTTTTCGTCAAAAAACGTGAAAGGACCCTTAATAAAATTAAAACTAGAAATTCATATCTGGTTTTAGTTAGGTTTAGGTTCACAGATCAGTCACACAAGGGAGATATGGTAAGATGGCGTGGCGGGTGGGAACGCATCTGGCCTAAATCAGTCTTGATACCTTTATTCAAACTTACCCAACAAACGACCTTGTTGCCTTTTTGTATATACAGAAATACAGAAATACAGAAATGTTTATTTTGCGATAATGAAATTTAGACATAAACAAAATGATCCAAATACAAGTAGGTACATTATCACAAAAACCGGCCCCAACTCAGCGTGTTGCTGGTTGTACACAACCAGCGCTGGTATTCTGTTATATGGACTATTAGTTAATTGCTGTCGCTACAAGTTACCTAAGTGTGCGTGAAAAATTTGTAAGTAAAAAAACGGAGACATAAGAACACTAACGACTATTGCACTAATACAACTTCCTTTTTTGTTATAATATATTTTTTTATTCAATAATAGGCTTAGAATAACTATTCTACGATAATAGGCTCGCGCTTGACTGCCAACTCGGCGATGATGCAGTCTACGGTGGAGCACGCTTGCCTAGAAGAAACCGATTCACTCGTGATTTGAAGACACCCAGATTGTAACTATCGGGGAACATCCATTCAGGCAGCGCATTCCACAGACTAGCAGTTCGCATAATAAAAGTGGAGTCAAAGCGCTTCGTTCGGGTTTTCGGAATACCGACCATAAAGCGGTGTCGATTTAAATTTTATTGTTTGTCTGATCTGAGGGAAGAACTGAGCTCTTTTTCTGGTTACCTTAGCAGCAGCATTATCCAAGGACTCTGGTTCTGCAACGTTGAAGCACAGCATGAAGATTCTTGCGTCTTGGTACGCGAGCGGTCGCACCGTATCATATGCTGTGGTCCCTGGAATAAAGAGAGCTCTTATCAATTACTGCTGGCCATTATTTTCAACCACCAACCCGCAACTGGGCCAGCGTATGGTGGATATGGCCCAATCACCCTTTCACGGGTGGGCTAAAAGTCCAGCAGTTGACTGTTAATAGGCTGATTTAAAGGTATGATGATGATGATGATGATTATTATTTTCAACTGACTTAAAAAAATAAGGTCTAGGCATTATGACTAATAAATTTTTATTACCTCATAAAAAAGCTGATCATAGATAGAGCCATCAAAGAAAACAAAATTTAAATTAGTTCAATAATAAATAAGTTATAAGTATTTTATTTCATGCTAGACAGAGAGAGCACTATAACACATTATGACGTCAAGCCGTGCGCGCTCCATACAAATGCTATACTAACACCACGCTTTGCGAGAAAGGGACAGAGTATCCCCTCTCTATCGCAATCTAAAACTAAACGCCTATCACAGATTTATGAGCCAATTTAGTATATTTTTTGTCTTTAGTTACATTCATCGCCTGTATTTTGTAATAAATTAAACATTAGGACTGTAATTTAAAACCGACTTCAGGAGGGAAGGAAATTCACAATTCTATCAGTAGGCATATACAAAAATAGTTGCAAAAAGAACTGCCGAAACCCGGGATTGAACCGGGGACCTTTAGATCTTCAGTCTAACGCTCTCCCAACTGAGCTATTTCGGCTGATGAGTACTGTGTCGAAATTACGAATCATTATCACACGCCAAGTACATTGCCGTGATATTTGATTACTGATAATCACAGAAAAGAAAAAAATAATTTCTGTGCTGATAACTGATAAGAGACATCAGTATACATGTTTTCTTACCGATTATGGTGATGGCATCATGGTATCAACGGATTCATTTTCATCTATGAAAATGAAAATGATGAAGATTGTTCAAAGTGAAGAAAGAAGAGAATTTCCTGTTGTCCCCCATTGAAATATTAATATTTACGCAAATATACTGCTGGCTTTTTGGAGTCACACAGCGGGCAATGGATAGAGCTATCGCTCGGAGCTATAATGGAGAGTTCCCGGAGTTTCTTTGCGCGATAAAGTCCGGAACGTCGATATTCGCCGAAGAACCAAGTCACCGATAAGGCTGCCCAGATTTGCAAGTTAAAGTAGCAATGGACAGGCTACATCGCTCTAAGAACCGATAACCATCGCCCAAGCTAAAAAAGCCGGACGTCATGTCTAACAGTCCGGACATGTCCGGACAGATGGTAATCCTATGCGCGACTGAGAGACACGAGTGCTTGGAACTTTTTTTTTTACGCTTATAAGTCTGCGTTTGACCACCAACTCGCCTGTTGGTAAGCGACGATGTGGTCGAAGATGAAGCACGCAGACTTAGAAGATACCTATTCACTCTGGCCTTGAAAAGGCCCAGGTTATAGCTCTCAGCAAACAAGGAAGCTGGCAGGTTGTTCCAATCTTTGGCCGTACGGATTAGAAACGTAGAATCGAAACTTTTGGTACGTATCCACAAATCCACAATATATGGGTGGTAGTGGAACTGGTTATCTTAGCCATTTCTGGTGCTGCATTGCAGTATCTTATTATTACGTCAATTCAGAGAGCAAAAAAGTATTTCCCAACCAAACCAATCGAACCCAGGACCTCTTACTTATGAGGCAGGCATTACCTCTGCGCCAAAACTGGTCGTCTTATTGACTCAACCCAGAATTATATTCATGCATCACAAAATACGTACGAACGTGTGAGCTGATAGGTCAGTCAGAGCTTGAACATACCTACTATAGACTACTATATATATTCTAGGTGAAGCTATCAGCCTAGCCAGATATATCAAAGGGCTTTGCATGGATTTACGTTTTCGGTAGCATTCGGCCAGCGTAGATTTGTGGCCTTTGGGGATGCACTCAGGTGGAGAAATTGTGGTTATCGGGGACCAATATTTTTTTATGCCTTAGGTGGCTAACAAGAAGACTGGCCACCTCATGGTAAGCAATCATCGTCGTCTATGGATACTTGTAACACCAGAGGCATCACAAATACGACAAACCTTTTCCAAAGGGTAAGTTAATATTATATTCTTAAAGAAGTTTATATTATGATTATATTTATGGGATATTTATCGTGGTAAGGTTGTGGAATGAGCTACCGATATTTCGACGCAGTTACAACCTTCGTGAATAACCGTGATAGTTTAAAACAGTGTCTTAAAGAAGAATCTATTAACTAGCATTTGAAAAACCCAAAGATAATAATTATAAAATGACATGCCATTTATTCGCACCAAGCGTTTTGACTCCTCTTTCTTAATTAGAACAGCAAAACAATGGAACGCCTTGCCCCTGTCTGTGTTTCCGCAGCATTACAATCTTGGAGTGTTCAAGTCTAGGGTTAATAGGTTACTACTGGGCAAACGTGCTCCATCTTCGACCGCATCATCGCTTTCCATCAGGCGAGATCGCGATCAAACGTTAGCCTAGTCCGATGTAAAAAAAAAAAAAAAAAAAAAGACATTTGAAGAACTCCATGTTGTAGCTTCTCGAAAACACCGCGGAAGGTAGCTCATTCCACACTCAGCAGTTGTGACGCAAGAAAGATCGTGTGAATCGCAACTACCTTACACCACAGAGAAAAAAGCTAAAAAGATATAGTTTGTGTGTGTGTATGTCCGCACTCGACTCCGTTACAGCTGAACAGGTTTGAATTAAATTTGGCATGGAGGTAGCGTATACCCTGGAATAACACATTAATCCCGGCAAAGATAGCGGAATAAACCGCGGAGCGTTGCTCGTAGTATAATATTTATTACTAAAATAAAATATAACATACGTTACCTACGTATGTATTTTTTATTTTAATCCAATTTAAAAATGTTAAATCTTAACATGTAGGTACATTATATAATACTTATACAAGGTAGTATTAATATAATTTACAAATTTTTTTATTATACAAATATTCAGCTTTCGGTAGGTAAGTGGTCAGCTTGTTTTTCCGATATAACTATTCCATAAGAAGTTTAGAGTCTATTTGCAGTCTACTTAAATTTGGATTTTTACCAAAAATAATTCTCAGTTGACACCTAGGTATTATTATATAGTACTGCACTCGTTTTTTTTTCTTTCTCTTTCACTGCCCCATTTCACGTCGTCCTGCGATCCGTCCCTGTAGCTATCATGTCGTCACGAATCACGCCTGACACGGCTTTTGCCGTGCAGTGATGCCTTCTGTAGCCGGACATGAACCGAGCTGGTACACTGCTAGACACTCAACTTAGCACATCACTGACAACATTGTGGAAAAATTTATAATTTTTAGGGTTCGATACCCAAAGGGTGTAAACAGGGCCCTATTACTAAACCTACGCTGTCTGTCTGTCTGTTTGTCCTACCTTTTAACAGATGTATGTTTCCGTAACCGTAATAGATATAAACAGTTGACATTTTCAGAATAATTATGAAATGTTACGGTCGATTAACTATATTAAGTCAAAACGTAAAAACCAAAGGATAAAGGTTCATCGTCTCCACCCATAAACAATGTGAGTTTAAGCAGTTTTGTAATAATTTACGTTCAAATTCATTATTATATCAAAAACCATATACATACCACATATATATTTATTTTCGTTACATATTTTTCAATTATGCCCTTATAAGGTGGTTCGTTTCACAAATGGCGGGAAATTCAAATTTTAAACAGTTTTATTGTCCTTGTAGCTAGGCCGGGTAATTATTTTAAACGATCATGATGTTTGCGCTAATTGATTATTATTCTTTACAAAATCATGTAAAGCTATTTATCTCATTATTACTTACTTTTGTGAATAAACTAATTTTTACTGTTTCAAACGGTTTATTGACAAATTTAAGTAATATGGTGCGTTACTGTTAAATAGTTATACATTATAATGTAAAGAACAGCCAACATTTTGCGCAAACACTGTGTTATTTAAAAATAATTACCTGGCTGGCTACTAGGACCAAAAAACTGTTTAAAATTTGAATTTCCCCCCATATGTGAATCGTACCACCTTAAGCAAGTCGTCTGTTTTATCTCTTCCTTATACACAATATAAAAATATGTCAGATACAGAAATACTTCAGATCTGCATTTAAGTTTGCTCTGCACTACAACAATCGCCTGGAAGTGTAAGCCATTGGGCGACTGAGCGCTTATGATCAACACGTTCGCATACCTGAATAGATACCACAATACGCCTTCTACCAGAGCTAGATAGTAGGTATCTATACATAGGTACACGCTAGTGGAAGAACGTAGAAAACCTAGCTCAGATCTGGGGCCTTACGGCTAAGTCATAACTCAGGCTCAAATTAGCGCTGAAACAGCACAGTTTGGAAAATCACGCGAACGTGAATCTTAACGCGCCGAAATACGGTTCTGAAATGTTATTGCAGCTGTCAGAGCAAATAAATGCTTGAACTTATAACAAGTTATTACTATTTTGTAGGTAGGTATTTAACTTCCTGACGTGAATCGAATAGTCTCAAAAGTTAAATTCCTCTTTTGTCTACGGATTCCGTTATTGAAATCTTATTAAATCAGTAAACATAAATTCTTAGAAGAGCTGTTTAATAACCTCCGAACAGGCAGTACATCGACCCCTGTATCTATGGGCTTCTTGATGGAACTAGGGTGGGGCTATTCCCCCCTTTATCAGTAGGTATTTTATGTATTATAAATAGTATAATGTAAGAATGTCAGAAGAGTACTTTAGCATTTCTAATGTCCACCGAAGTTTTTTTTTTTTTTTTTTTTTATGCCATAGGTGGCAAACAAGCAGACGGGCTGCCTGATGGAAAGCAGTCACCGTCGCCTATGGATACTTGTAACACCCGAGGCATCACAAATACGTTGCCGACCTTTACGAACTCGATTAACTCGCCTTTTGAAGAACCCCATGTTGTAGCTTCTCGGAAACACCGTAGAAGGTAGCTCATTCCACATTTTGCAGGTATGAGGCAAGAAGGATCGTGTGAAACGCACAGTATGCGATTTCCACTGATCTATTATGTGTGGATGAGCCTTCAGGCGGTGGCGGCTAGTGCGATGGTAAAACCGCGACGCCGGTTTCCTATACGGTTTGTAAACAGTAAACACACAGTACCTACCTCTAAACCTGTATTCTACGAATAGTTATTATGGTCTGTATTATTTTAATACCTTTGCACGTATAAGGATTCATTTATATTATGTAGGTAACTAGGTACGCAGCCAGCAGCGGCAGACGACAAGAAAACGAGCAATTAAAGCTTAGAATGTAGTTATTCTATATATTAAAGTTTTTTTTATTATGTTTTCGAAAAGATTCGGGAATGTTATGTAAGTATATACCTATTTCGATAGACTGTATCCCTTTGGGTGTCCGTAACTGCCCAATAGCTACTGTTTAGCATCTGAAACATCATTTATTACTATTTATGAGTGTTTAAATTGTTCTTAATAAAAATTATTTCATGTAAAAAAATCCAATAAACAAATTTATGTTTGCAGTAGGTATTCTACCCCTTTACAAAATATTTTGCCCTTTCACAAGTCTCACTAGGTACGTCCCCTGCTCATATCTAGGCAGTGTAGACGGCATTATTGAAAAGCTGATGTTTAGTATTTTCGGCACAAATAGCTGGATTCAATTACACTGGTTTTCGAGTTCATTGGTACTTCGTTTTTAAATATTATTTATTGGTTTGTGTTTGACTACAAGGTACAACAAAATGACGGTGGTTATATTATCATTGGTACAACAGCACACTCTCAGATCAGACAAACAAGGGAGATGCTTTATTAGTACAACGATTATCGCTAAAAGCTATCTTTTCCAGGCAACCATTGGATGGATAGAATTTACGTATTGTTATTCGGATTACATATAAATGCAAAGTTTTAATAAACATTTAATCGATCGATCGAACGTAGGTTAAAATAGACTTCCCAGATTTGTTTATTTGGTTAGTTTCTAAGTCAAGCTAATAAAAGCTTGCTAAAACCAGACAGTTAAAGGCCTCTACAATAGAGGCCCACCACTAATTTATGATGTTCAACTTCAGCAATCTTAAATTTTATTCATAAGTTTGTTCGTATAACCTTTTTACTGGGATTAAATGTATTTTCGTGATCTCAATGTGGATATGTGGTCAACCGCAGCACTTGTAAGCAGATCTCGTTGCAAAGGTATCTTGTATTTTATTCTCCGCATCTCATACATATATTGAGAGATATTCAGGTTTTGTTTTCAAAATGTTTGACAAGATTAATCAATTTGTATATGTCGAATTTCTAGTGTAATTCCGCTTCTACGTCGTTTCGAGTACAATAAGGATTTTGGTTAAACTATTTTCTCTATAGATATTTGTGATTCTAATTTGAACCTAACCTGAATTTAAATATTAATTACATAAAATAACAAAATTAACCTAAAATGGACCTATTTAAATTCAGGTTAGGTTCAAATTAGAATCACAAATATCTATAGAGAAAATATAGATATTTGTTTGTTATATAGTTAAACCAAAATCTTTATTGTACTCGAAACGACGTAGAAGCGGAATTACACTAGAAATTCGACATATACTAATTGATTAATCTTGTCAATTACATAAAATAACAAAATTAACCTAAAATGGACTTCCGCAAAGTAAGGCCTGATTCCATCAACTATCTAAGATTAATCAAGATATTCTATCTATATTAAATTTTTCATAATACTGTAAGCCATAAAATAATAAGTCCTTTAACTTTATAGATCTGTGTTTATAGACGTTCCATTCTCAAAGCTTTCTATGCAACAAACCTGTCATAAACAACAGTAACGTTGACACATAACTAGCATTAGGAGTAAGTGAAACAGACAAGTCTTGTATGTAATTAGAGTAAGATAGATACATAATAAAGACCATGGCGAACGTACCTTGCCTTTCAATTAAAGCCTTAACAGATGTGTCGGACTTGGTTGGCTGATTAGCCAAATCCGTCATGTATGTTAGCTACTTCACATAACGCTGCGCCCGCGGGAGGATATTTAAAAACTTAAAAAAACCTTTACATCAGCTTTTCCCAAAGTGGGCGATAACGCCCCCTTGTGGGCGCTGCAGGCCTAAAGGGGGGCGGTAAGAGACCCAGAAAAAAATGGGGGCGTTGTGTAGAGGCTTGGGGGGTGATTTGTAATTTCATTTAGCTAGGTGGCCTCTTAGATACCGACTGCATGAGCTCTCGACTCTCAACTACAACTTGTGAACATCAACTAATATTAGTTAAGAGATTGCTCAAACTCAGTTCGATATTTGTCTCTTTATAGCGCCACCATTTTAAAAAATGGGGGCGCTAAAAAATTATTTATTCTCAAAGTGGGCAGTAGACAAAATAAGTTTGGGAACCCCTGCTTTAAATTAAATACCTATACCTAGTTATGCCCAAGGACTATTTATACCCTTTAGTTAGGGTATAAAAAAGTCCTTGGTTATATCCTACTAAGAACATATTTAGCATAATTATAACACACTAGCTGTGCGCCCCGCGGTTTCACCCGCGTAGTGATGAAAAATTGTGATGGTGATGATGATGATGATGAAAAGTATATGCCTATGTCACTCTCTTGCCCTTGATCTATACCCATGCAAAAAATCAGGTCGATCCGTTGTTCCGTTGCAGCGTGAAAGAGGAACAAACAAACCAACAAACAAACACACTTTCGCATTTATAATATTAGTATAGTATGATTTTACATAATAAGAACATCCGCAGGGAAGCGCTGGATACAGGCCGCTTCCAACCAGCTCTTTTGGAGATCGATGGGCGAGGCCTATGACTAGCAGTGACTGTGGACGTCCTATGGCTCATAATCATTATGATGATGATGAACATAATTTTATTAATTTATGTTTTTGTTCGTTTGTCATGTCTTACGTACGAAACACTGCTTTAAACTGTCACTAAAGTTTTATGATTATTAAAATTATATTTTTTGTCTTAAATTTATGTTAACATTTGTACCTGTATCCTACAGAAGTACCTTACTTAGTATACTAAATACATAAAATCAGATGGATTATCCATAAACCGTTAGAGGTCTAGCGATAATCCAAATCCGCCAGAAGTTTAGTGTATTTTCTCTTTTACCTACGTTCGGAACGGCCAACCTAGTTGTAGAGTTGAGTGGTGGCGTCACTGTAGTATTTGCTGAACAAAACTGACAGCCAGCGCAGAGCATTTTTAGTTTGTTCATTTGGACAACTCTGCCAATACGTTGGTAAGTGCCGATTTTCTAGATGCCGAAAACGCCTCCCGTCGAATATTTATCTCGTTTAGAGACGTTATAAGAGCGTTTGCAGAATGGTTAGTGATTTGTGTAAGTAACGGTTGGTATATACCTATGTATATTCCACAGATATTGGCTGCGCCCCGCGGTGTCACCCGCATGAACATTTCCTATAGAACAGTACATTTTTCCGGAATAAAAAGTATCATACGCTAACTCCAGCGCTAACTAAAAAGAACAGCAAAATATCTGGAATAAAACAAAAGACTGTAAACACGCAAAAGCTTTTACCCATCAATAGACAAGAGAGCTATGCAAGAGAGTGACTAACAAACTACTAAAGTTAACTAGGTCGGACCTTCGACTGATGATAGGTACTATCACAGGTCACTGTGACCTAAACTATCACTTATACAAAATTGGAGCCACAGACAGCCCTCTGTGCCGAGGCTGTACAGGAGAACGAGACCGTGGAGCATGTACTACTACATTGTAAGGCCACAGAAGATATACGATTAAGGTCGAGACTACTTGAAGAAACTCAACAACTAATACAAGTCTCCAATACCACAACACCTGGTGAAATAGGGGTTGAGCAGTTTAGTCAGCGACCCAAAGTCTTTGTCTTCTTTGAGGCTGGTTTGTGTAGGCTGGCGCGGGCAAATGCACAATACACCCCAAGCGGGATGTCAGTGCAGGTCTTATCACCCCCCCCCCCCACTTTGAATTAGAATTAGAATTAGTCTCCAGCGCTCTTCTCTTTGGGCCACACCACTCAAGCGAGCCCCGGGAGAGAACGACAACGTTGTCGCGGGTGGAGGGGTCTAGACAACCACGCAGTTGTCTCGGGAGGAGCTATAACGCAGCACTGAGGGCTCCGGTAGAGGTGTTAGTATTTTCTATGCCATATAGGTGGCAAACACTCAACTATGGGCCTCATAAGCAATCTCAAAGTCGCACAACGAGCTATGGAGAGGGCTATGCTCGGAGTTTCTCTACGAGAAATGAGGAGATCCGTAGACGAACGAAAGTCACAGACGTAGCCCACCGGATTAGCAAGTTGAAGTGGCAGTGGGCAGGGCACATATCACGCAGAACAGATGGCCGATGGGGCCGAAAAGTTCTGGATTGGAGACCACGGACCGGTAAGCGCAGCGTATAGGACGTCCACCCACAAGATGGACAGACGACCTTAAAGAGACCGCAGGGAAACGCTGGATGCAGGCAGCTTCCAACCGGCCCTTTTGGTAATCGATGGGGGAGGCCTATGTCCAGCAGTGGACGTTCTATGGCTGAAATGATGATGATGATGATGAGGTGGCAAACAAGCTGACGGGCCTGATGGTAAGCGATCACCGTCGCTTATGGATATCTGCAACACCAGGGACAGGGGTACCCCATGTTACAGTTACTCGGAAATGCCACAGAATGAGCTCAATACACAAATTACAGGTGCAAGGCTAAAAAGATCGCGTAAAGCGCAGCGTGTGCGATTTCCACCGATCTATGATATTATGTGGATGAACTTTTAGGCGGTGGCGGCTGGTGCGATGGTAAAACCGTGACGCCGGCATCAGATCGAACAGTTATTCAGAACACTCCCCGTTGTATATGCGATAAAAGATACAAAGAGACCCAACGTCTCTGCGCATGTTGAGCGGCTCTAGGTGTTCAGTGAGCTTAGGATCGTCGACAATTCTGACAGCTCTACGCTGTAATGCATCAAGTGGGTCAAGCTGATACTTGGGTGCTCTGTTTCAAAGTTGGGAGCAGTACTTCATGTGAGGTCGGACTTGCGCTTTGTAAAGCAAAAGTCTTTGTCTCGACGTGAAGTACCGCTTATAATTATACAATACTAGCGGTCCGCCCCAGCTTCGCACGGGTATAGATTATGGCCTATGTCACCCGGGGATAGTATAGCTTCCTAACAGTGAAAGAATTTTCCAAATCGGTTCAGTAGTTTCGGAGCCTATTCAATGCAAACAAACAAACAAACAAACAATCAAATCTTTCCTCTTTATAACATTAGTATAGATAATTATATTATAATTGGGTATAATTTATCTATGGTATAATATAGTCCCACATAACCTTGCTGCACCTCAATGCAGCCGAGTATCTTTAGGAAATTTCTTGAAAAAAGAAATGCACTCAGATTTAGGCTATTCAGGCCTTACTGCTCGCTGCTTAAAGCAATCCAGTTTAGGTGATGAAAAATTGTGGCGTGACCGCAAACCGTTACTGGGCGCGCGTTCGCGTGATTTTCCAAACTGCGCGGTTTTAAAGTTAGTTTGATACCGCGTAAGCAGTTGGCCGTAAGGTCCCAGATGTATTCGCCACGCCATCTTACCATATCTCCCTGGTTTGTCTGATCTGAGTAACCGACTAAGCCATGCCATTTATTTCCCCTCGTTTAGTAACGTTATGGGCCTGTTACCCGAATGTTTAGTGTGATTTGTGTCGGTAACGGCCGGTATCGATGTATGTACCGATCTATGGGTTTAATTTCACTACAGCTATTTATGAGTGGACGAGGGATGAAATGGACGCTTCGAATGTATTTGACTGTAAATTTCTGTTGACGTAGTTTTTACATATTTGGAAAACACGCATACACTCATTTCTATAGTCGGAATAACCAGCTTAATATGATGTTTTTTGATGTTAGTAATTTTAGGTGATCTTTTTTAAAGCGTTAATATAAACGTCAACGTAACGTCGTTATATAAGCGTTAGTTACAATCTGGGTGTCTTCAAGTTGAGAGTGAATAGGTTTCTTCTAGGCAAGCGTGCTCCATCGTAGGCCGCATCATCGCTTAACATCAGGCGAGTTGGCGGCCAAGCGCAAGCCTTTTTTTTTAAATTGACAACCAGCATTACGCTGAGTTGGGATCGGCTTGTGACAGAAACTATTACTTTTTTGTTTTAATTTTATTCATAATGTTTATATACTTTGTTTCTGTCATAAATTAATATTTTTCTTTCTTTTCTTTCTTTCTTTCTTATTTATAATAATAATATTAAAAAAAAACTATTAATTTATTTTATTGTATAATAATAGGCTTGCTTTTGGCCACCACCACCGCCATGATGCTGTCTACGATGGAGCACGCTTACCTAGTAGAAATGACTTGACTGCTCATCCTGTACCCCGCCGTAAGCCAATGTTACACTTGTTCAGCATAATCTTTTTCGAGTGGGACCATAAAAGTGGAATCAAAGCGCTTTTTATTTATTTGTTTTATGGTTGACAAGTAAATAGTCTAGGCTAGGCGTTTATTCAGTTTACCTTATATGGAAGGTAGTATACCCACGTCGTGGTAGTCCATTTAGGAGACCGCTAGACTTGAAAGCGTGAGGTCGCGGGTTCAAACCCCGGGCCCGTACCAATGAGCTCTTTGGGGCTTATGTACGGATTTTCATACCACTGGCTTTTCGGTGAAGGAAAACATCGTGAGGAAACCTGCATACGGACGGAGAAGAAATTCAATGGCGTATGTGAATCCACCAACTCGCACTGGGCCAGCGTGGTGGATAAGGCCCAATCACCCTTTCGGGGGTAGGCTAAAAGTCCAGCAGTGGACTGTTAAAAAGGCTGATTATGATGATACGTACCCACACGTCTAGGTCGTCTAGTTTGGAATGGCTTAGGAAAATATTACAATGAGGAGATATGTTTTTTTCGCGTTACCGCCAACACTATCTTATCAGAGAGAAAACCTGTCGTGGAAAACAACTAAAATTAAATGCAACGTAAAATACGCGGCAAAATAAGTAAGTAATTATGTAGAGTATTCAGCCTACCTTGAGTTGACGAACCTTGTATAGATCAGAAACTATAAATTCTCTATTAGGAATAACATCTGAAGAACTAGTTAAGCCAAATTGACATGTATGTCATCGTACTTTAGTTAATACAATACCAATTCAAGTTGAGCTCTTATTACATAGAGACTATATACTTAGCCTATGCATAGAGACATGTTTGATCTTAAGCCAATGATCATGTTCGTAAGCATAGTAAAACAAAACAGAGAGGTAAGTTTTAAAATTAGAGAAACGCGGCCAACCTGGAGTCGTCATCGCTCATCCAACTGATGCATAATTTTTCTTTGCGACGATCCACACATTAAAACTTCATTACATGGCTACAAACGCACACATTTATAAATATAGCAACACATCAACATTCTACATACATATTTTTTTTTATTTTTTTTTTATATATTTACTGTAATTGTGTAAGGTACATGGCTACGTGAACTCATGCTTTGTCGGATAGGAATGCCTATGCTTAGCGACTTCCTTCCGTGTGGCTCTAAGATTTTAAGAGAGGACTAGAATCATGGTAAATTAAAAATAATTATCAATTAAAAAAACGACTTAAAAATACACAATTTCGGTTTACCATGTTTTTATTCAGATATTTTGATTTAAAAACCAAAGACTGAACCGACTTAAGGGACCAATCTGAATATACATTCTTTCAAATGACTTTCCAAATCTGTTTATAAATGACAATGTGAGTTTTGAGGTAAAAAACATTTAAAAACATAACCTATTTGAGAACCCCCCTCCCCTTATTTAGTCGGTTAAAAATGATAGCCTACTAGGTTATTTTCTAGGTAAGTAAGCACTCGTATCATGTTTGTGCGAGCTTCTCTCATCATCGTCTCCGTCTCCAACTACCTGAGAAACAAACCCAGATTTCCTCTGTTAAAGGTCTTATCTTTTGCTTTATCTCTTATCACATGTCACTGATAAAAAGTGATTTTTAATGCTAATGGAATGAGCAGACTAGTGACAATCGTCACGTAACTCGCAATCCAAATTAAACCAATTTGAATTCTAAATTTGCTAGCACATAGGTTTGCAACCTAACAGTTCAGTGCCACCCAAATATTAGAACTCAACAGTTCAAAACCCTGCGTGGTAATGCCCTAAGTTCGTCACCCTGAGATACTAGGTGATACATTTCTTCGTGCCCAATATTTTCACTAAAAACATAAATTCTAAACGCAGAGATAGCTTATATCCTGTATGACAAGTCGGTCTACTAAACCGAACTCGGGTAAACGTTGGCAGATAATGCACCCGCAGCAAGATGTCTTGAGAAAACATTGGCAGAGAATGCACCCCAAGCGAGATGTCTTGGGTAAACGTTGGCAGATAATGCACTCGCAGCAAGATGTCTTGAGAAAACATTGGCAGAGAATGCACCCCAAGCGAGATGTCTTGGGTAAACGCTGGCAGATAATGCACCCCAAGCAAGATGTCTTGGGGAAACACTTGGAGATAATACAAACCGATGTCTTCGGAAAACACTGGCAGGTAATGTACCTCAATCGAGATGTCTTCGGAAAACATTAACAGATAACGCAACCCAACCGAGATGTGTTCGGAAAACACTGGCAGGTAATGCACCCTAAGCGAGATGTCTTGGAAAAATTTGCATATAATGGCTATACTTGGCATATAATGCACCATAAGAATGCACCATAAGCGAGGTTTCTTGGAAAAACGCGTGCAGATAATGCACCCCAAGTGAGATGTCTTGGGAAAACACTGGCAGATAATGCACCTCAAACGAGATGTCTTGGGAAAACACTGGCAGGTAATGTACCTCAATCGAGATGTCTTCGGACAACATTAACAGATAACGCAACCCAACCGAGATGTGTTCGGAAAACACTGGCAGGTAATGCACTTCAATCGAGATGTCTTCGGAAAACATTGGCAGATAATGCAACCCAACAGAGATGTGTTCGGAAAACACTGGCAGGTAATGCACCTCAATCGAGATGTCTTCGGAAAACAATGGCAGATAATGCAACCCAACCGAGATGTGTTCGGAAAACACTGGCAGGTAATGCACCTCAATCGAGATGTCTTCGGAAAACATTGGCAGATAATGCAACCCAACCGAGATGTGTTCGGAAAACACTGGCAGGTAATGCACCTCAATCGAGATGTCTTCGGAAAACATTGGCAGATAATGCAACCCAACCGAGATGTGTTCGGAAAACACTGGCAGGTAATGCACCTCAATCGAGATGTCTTCGGAAAACAATGGCAGATAATGCAACCCAACCGAGATGTTTTCGGAAAACACTGGCAGGTAATGCACCCTAAGGGAAATGTCTTGGGAAAACAACCACCAAATAAAATAAGTAAAAAAATACATTTTCACTACTAATGGTTACTCTGTGTACCAGGTTTCTAGCAACATTTGGTATTGACGTAGGTACGGCAGCTGACAGCTTAGGACACTTATAAGGGAACTAGATCAATGTTCGTGAAGTGAGCCTAATTCCATTTGACATTTTAGGTCTAGGCCGTTAAATAGACGGTTTGCCGTACTTGGAGAAGAGTTATTTTACGCTTTGAAATAACAGTCGTTTGTTTTTACTGTTAAATTGCTTATGAGTTTTAAATGTACCTATTTTAGTATCAACTTGATGTATGTATCAACCTGATTTATTATTTAAGAGTTCTGAAACGTGCAAGTTTATGTAATTTTATGAATATTGGAGGTACTCAGGTGTACGTTTATTAAGATTTCGTTCTATTAAGTTTAAAATTGTTGGTATGATAAATATCTTATTTTATGTGGAGTAACTTAAGTGAACAATCATGAGTTTAAAACAGTGTTTTAGTTTATGTAGGTTTACTACCCTTTAGTTTTTTATTTTTTGACTTTATTATTATTTCTTAGTTAATCCGCCGTAACATAACATAATTATGCTGTAAAATAAAATGGATATCTACCAACAGTTCGAAAGATACAGCCGTTAAAAAGTAGGACGGATGGACAGAAAGACAGACAGCGTAGGCTTAGTAATAGGGTCCCGTTTTTACCCTTTGGGTCATCATCATCATCATTTCAGCCATAGGACGTGCACTGCTGGACATAGGCCTCTCCCATCGATCTCCAAAAGGGCCTGTTGGAAGCGGCCTGCATCCAGCGTTTCCCTGTGGTCTCTTTTAGATCGTCTGTCTATCTTGTGGGTGGACCCTTCGGGTACAACCGGTGTGAAGTTGGCAGCCAACTTTGGCTGCCTATAATCCGACTAAATTAAGATGACTTTTTTTGTGAAGTTAGCAGCAAACACGATTACGACCTCTTATTCTATAAAAACAGCTACTAATTAATTTGGAATGGTTCGAAAAATGCAATAAGCATAAATTAAAAACAATATTAAAATGGCAAAGTCCCATCAAGACATGTATCGCAACCAAACGCCATAACAAGAATCACAACCTTCATTCCTCTTAAATATGAAACAAAACTTACTGAAACGCGCAGAAAAAATAATAGGCTTTCAAATAAAACCTATTTCAGCCCGGCAGTCTGATTGCTTATGGCCCAAAAAATCAAACGAAAAAAGAAAATCTAAAATTTTACTACTCTCAAATGACACGGTCGATTTCGACCCGTGAACCCCTGAAAACGATTAAAACTGCTATTTCATCGAATTTTCTTATGTTTTAGCCATCTGAAAAATATACTGAAAAACTGGCAGAACTATTATTTAACCCTCTAATGGTCCGACGGAGTAAATTAACTTTTTTATGGTATTTTTGTTACTGAAAATCATAAAAAATTACCACACAAACCCTGCTATTTGGATTTCTATGTACGTAATACTGAAGCCTGCATATATAACTACAATACATAATAAATTTGAGCTTAGTTAAATGACAGATTCGTACCCAAATTATCACCTGAAATCAAATCTGAAGCTTCGATATTTGCAACTAAAGTTGGCTGCTGGTGAATTGCGACCTTTCATCCCCGTAATTATGAAACAAATTGTAGTTAAATAGCTTAATTAATATGTAAGCTTTAAAATGAAACCTATTTTAGCCCGGCAGTCTGATTGTTTTTTGCCCAAAATATCAAACGAAAAAAGAAAATCTAAAATTTTACTATGTACTCTCAAATGACTCGGTCGATTTCGACCCGTGAACCCCTGAAAACGATTAAAACTGCTATTTTATCGAATTTTCTTATGTTTTAGCCATCTGAAAAATATACTGAAAAACTGGCAGAACTATTATTTAACCCTCTAATGGTCCGACGGAGTAAATTAACTTTTTTATGGTATTTTTGTTACTGAAAATCATAAAAAATTACCACACAAACCCTGCTATTTGGATTTCTATGTACGTAATACTGAAGCCTGCATACATAACTACAATACATAATAAATTTGAGCTCAGTTAAATGACAGATTCGTACCCAAATTATCACCTGAAATCAAATCTGAAGCTTCGATATTTGCAACTAAAGTAGGCTGCTGGTGAATTGCGACCTTTCATCCCCGTAATTATGAAACAAATTGTGGTTAAATAGCTTAATTAATATGTAAGCTTTAAAATGAAACCTATTTCAGCCCAGCAGTCCGATTGTTTTTTGCCCAAAATATCAAACGAAAAAAGAAAATCTAAAATTTTACTACTCTCAAATGACTCGGTCGATTTCGACCCGTGGACCCCTGAAAACGATTAAAACTGCTATTTCATCGAATTTTCTTATGTTTTAGCCACCTGAAAAATATACTGAAAAACTGGCAGAACTATTATTTAACCCTCTAATGGTCCGACGGAGTAAATTCACTTTTTTTTTGACATTTTTGTTCCTGAAAATCATAAAAAATTACCACACAAACCCTGCTATTTGGATTTCTATGTACGTCATACTGAAGCCTGCATACATAACTACAATATATTATAAATTTGAGCCCAGTTAAATGACAGATTCGTACCCAAATTATCACCTGAAATCAAATCTGAAGCTTCGATATTTGCAACTAAAGTTGGCTGCTGGTGAATTGCGACCTTTCATCCCCGTAATTATGAAACAAATTGTAGTTAAATAGCTTAACTAATATCAAGGCTTTAAAATGAAACCTATTTCAGCCCGGCAGTCCGATTGTTTTTTGCCCAAAATATCAAACGAAAAAAGAAAATCTAAAATTTTACTACTCTCAAATGACACGGTCGATTTCGACCCGTGAACCCCTGAAAACGATTAAAACTGCTATTTCATCGAATTTTCTTATGTTTTAGCCATCTGAAAAATATACTGAAAAACTGGCAGAACTATTATTTAACCCTCTAATGGTCCGACGGAGTAAATTCACTTTTTTTTGACATTTTTGTTCCTGAAAATCATAAAAAATTACCACACAAACCCTGCTATTTGGATTTCTATATACGTAATACTAAAGCCTGCATACATAACTACAATACATAATAAATTTGAGCCCAGTTAAATGACAGATTCGTACCCAAATTATCACCTGAAATCAAATCTGAAGCTTCGATATTTGCAACTAAAGTTGGCTGCTGGTGAATTGCGACCTTTCATCCCCGTAATTATGAAACAAATTGTAATTAAATAGCTTAACTAATATCTAGGCTTCAAAATGAAACCTATTTCAGCCCGGCAGTCCGATTGTTTTTTGCCCAAAATATCAAACGAAAAAAGAAAATCTAAAATTTTACTACTCTCAAATGACACGGTCGATTTCGACCCGTGAACCCCTGAAAACGATTAAAACTGCTATTTCATCGAATTTTCTTATGTTTTAGCCATCTGAAAAATATACTGAAAAACTGGCAGAACTATTATTTAACCCTCTAATGGTCCGACGGAGTAAATTCACTTTTTTTTTGACATTTTTGTTCCTGAAAATCATAAAAAATTACCACACAAACCCTGCTATTTGGATTTCTATATACGTAATACTGAAGCCTGCATACATAACTACAATATATTATAAATTTGAGCCCAGTTAAATGACAGATTCGTACCCAAATTATCACCTGAAATCAAATCTGAAGCTTCGATATTTGCAACTAAAGTTGGCTGCTGGTGAATTGCGACCTTTCATCCCCGTAATTATGAAACAAATTGTAATTAAATAGCTTAACTAATATCTAGGCTTCAAAATGAAACCTATTTCAGCCCGGCAGTCCGATTGTTTTTTGCCCAAAATATCAAACGAAAAAAGAAAATCTAAAATTTTACTACTCTCAAATGACACGGTCGATTTCGACCCGTGAACCCCTGAAAACGATTAAAACTGCTATTTCATCGAATTTTCTTATGTTTTAGCCATCTGAAAAATATACTGAAAAACTGGCAGAACTATTATTTAACCCTCTAATGGTCCGACGGAGTAAATTCACTTTTTTATGGTATTTTTGTTACTGAAAATCATAAAAAATTACCACACAAACCCTGCTATTTGGATTTCTATGTACGTCATACTGAAGCCTGCATACATAACTACAATATATTATAAATTTGAGCCCAGTTAAATGACAGATTCGTACCCAAATTATCACCTGAAATCAAATCTGAAGCTTCGATATTTGCAACTAAAGTTGGCTGCTGGTGAATTGCGACCTTTCATCCCCGTAATTATGAAACAAATTGTGGTTAAATAGCTTAACTAATATCTAGGCTTTAAAATTAAACCTATTTCAGCCCGGCAGTCCGATTGCTTGTAGGCCAAAAAATCAAACGAAAATAGAAAAGCAAAAATTTTACGACTCTCAAATATCACGGTCGATTTCGACCCGTGAACCCCTGAAAACGATTAAAACTGCTATTTCATCGAATTTTCTTATGTTTTAGCCACCTGAAAAATATACTGAAAAACTGGCAGAACTATTATTTAACCCTCTAATGGTCCGACGGAGTAAATTAACTTTTTTATGGTATTTTTGTTCCTGAAAATGATAAAAAATTACCACACAAACCCTGCTATTTGGATTTATATGTAAATAATTATGAAGCCTGCATACATAACTACAATACATAATAAATTTAAGCCCAGTTAAATGTCACAATCGTACCCAACTTTAGTTGCAAGTATCGAAGCTTCAGATTTGATTTCAGGTGATAATTTGGGTACGAATCTGTCATTTAACTGGGATCAAATTTACTATGTATTGTAGTCATATATGCAGGCTTCAGTATTACGTACATAGAAATCCAAATAGCAGGGTTTGTGTGGTAATTTTTTTATGATTTTCAGGAACAAAAATATCACAAAAAAAAAAATTTACTCCGTCGGACCATTAGAGGGTTAAATAATAGTTCTGCCAGTTTTTCAGTATATTTTTCAGATGGCTAAAACATAAGAAAATTCGATGAAATAGCAGTTTTAATCGTTTTCAGGGGTCCACGGGTCGAAATCGACCGAGTCATTTGAGAGTAGTAAAATTTTAGATTTTCTTTTTTCGTTTGATATTTTGGGCAAAAAACAATCAGACTGCCGGGCTGAAATAGGTTTCATTTTAAAGCTTACATATTAGTTAAGCTATTTAAGCACAATTTGTTTCATAATTACGGGGATGAATGGTCGCAATTCACCAGCAGCCAACTTTAGTTGTAAATATCAAAGCTTCAGATTTGATTTCAGGTGATAATTTGGGTACGAATCTGTCATTTAACTGGGCTCAAATTTATTATGTATTGTAGTTATGTATGCAGGCTTCAGTATGACGTACCTAAAAAACAAATAGCAGGGTTTGTGTGGTAATTTTTTATGATTTTCAGGAACAAAAATACCATAAAAAAGTTAATTTACTCCGTCGGACCATTAGAGGGTTAAATAATAGTTCTGCCAGTTTTTCAGTATATTTTTCAGATGGCTAAAACATAAGAAAATTCGATGAAATAGCAGTTTTAATCGTTTTCAGGGGTTCACGGGTCGAAATCGACCGTGTCATTTGAGAGTAGTAAAATTTTAGATTTTCTTTTTTCGTTTGATATTTTGGGCAAAAAACAATCGGACTGCCGGGCTGAAATAGGTTTCATTTTAAAGCTTACATATTAATTAAGCTATTTAACCACAATTTGTTTCATAATTACGGGGATGAAAGGTCGCAATTCACCAGCAGCCAACTTTAGTTGCAAATATCGAAGCTTCAGATTTGGTTTCAGGTGATAATTTGGGTACGAATCTGTCATTTAACTGGGCTCAAATTTATAATTTATTGTAGTTATGTATGCAGGCTTCAGTATTACCGTACATAGAAATCCAAATAGCAGGGTTTGTGTGGTAATTTTTTATGATTTTCAGGAACAAAAATGTCAAAAAAAATGAATTTATTCCGTCGGACCATTAGAGGGTTAAATAATAGTTCTGCCAGTTTTTCAGTATATTTTTCAGATGGCTAAAACATAAGAAAATTCGATGAAATAGCAGTTTTAATCGTTTTCAGGGGTTCACGGGTCGAAATCGACCGAGTCATTTGAGAGTAGTAAAATTTTAGATTTTCTTTTTTCGTTTGATTTTTTGGGCCATAAGCAATCAGACTGCCGGGCTGAAATAGGTTTCATTTTGAAGCCTAGATATTAGTTAAGCTATTTAATTACAATTTGTTTCATAATTACGGGGATGAAAGGTCGCAATTCACCAGCAGCCAACTTTAGTTGCAAATATCGAAGCTTCAGATTTGGTTTCAGGTGATAATTTGGGTACGAATCTGTCATTTAACTGGGCTCAAATTTATAATATATTGTAGTTATGTATGCAGGCTTTAGTATTACGTACATAGAAATCCAAATAGCAGGGTTTGTGTGGTAATTTTTTATGATTTTCAGAAAAAAAAAGGTCAAAAAAAATGAATTTACTCCGTCGGACCATTAGAGGGTTAAATAATAGTTCTGCCAGTTTTTCAGTATATTTTTCAGATGGCTAAAACATAAGAAAATTCGATGAAATAGCAGTTTTAATCGTTTTCAGGGGTTCACGGGTCGAAATCGACCGAGTCATTTGAGAGTAGTAAAATTTTAGATTTTCTTTTTTCGTTTGATATTTTGGGCAAAAAACAATCAGACTGCCGGGTTGAAATAGGTTTCATTTTAAAGCCTACATATTATGTAAGCTATTTAAGCACAATTTGTTTCATAATTACGGGGATGAATAGTCGCAATTCACCAGCAGCCAACTTTAGTTGCAAATATCGAAGCTTCAGATTTGATTTCAGGTGATAATTTGGGTACGAATCTGTCATTTAACTGGGCTCAAATTTATTATGTATTGTAGTTATGTATACATGCTTCAGTATTACGTACATAGAAATCCAAATAGCAGGGTTTGTGTGGTAATTTTTTATGATTTTCAGGAACAAAAATGTCAAAAAAAATGAATTTACTCCGTCGGACCATTAGAGGGTTAAATAATAGTTCTGCCAGTTTTTCAGTATATTTTTCAGATGGCTAAAACATGAGAAAATTTGATGAAATAGCAGTTTTAATCGTTTTCAGGGGTTCACGGGTCGAAATCAACCGTGTCATTTGAGAGTAGTAAAATTTTAGATTTTCTTTTTTCGTTTGACATTTTGGGCAAAAAACAATCGGACTGCCGGGCTGAAATAGGTTTCATTTTGAAGCCTAGATATTAGTTAAGCTATTTAACCACAATTTGTTTCATAATTACGGGGATGAAAGGTCGCAATTCACCAGCAGCCTACTTTAGTTGCAAATATCGAAGCTTCAGATTTGATTTCAGGTGATAATTTGGGTACGAATCTGTCATTTAACTGGGCTCAAATTTATAATGTATTCTAGTTATGTATGCAGGCTTCAGTATGACGTACATAGAAATCCAAATAGCAGGGTTTGTGTGGTAATTTTTTATGATTTTCAGGAACAAAAATGTCAAAAAAAAAGTGAATTTACTCCGTCGGACCATTAGAGGGTTAAATAATAGTTCTGCCAGTTTTTCAGTATATTTTTCAGATGGCTAAAACATAAGAAAATTCGATGAAATAGCAGTTTTAATCGTTTTCAGGGGTTCACGGGTCGAAATCGACCGTGTCATTTGAGAGTAGTAAAATTTTAGATTTTCTTTTTTCGTTTGATATTTTGGGCAAAAAACAATCGGACTGCCGGGCTGAAATAGGTTTCATTTTGAAGCCTAGATATTAGTTAAGCTATTTAATTACAATTTGTTTCATAATTACGGGGATGAAAGGTCGCAATTCACCAGCAGCCAACTTTAGTTGCAAATATCGAAGCTTCAGATTTGGTTTCAGGTGATAATTTGGGTACGAATCTGTCATTTAACTGGGCTCAAATTTATAATATATTGTAGTTATGTATGCAGGCTTCAGTATTACGTATATAGAAATCCAAATAGCAGGGTTTGTGTGGTAATTTTTTATGATTTTCAGGAACAGATATGTCAAAAAAAAGTGAATTTACTCCGTCGGACCATTAGAGGGTTAAATAATAGTTCTGCCAGTTTTTCAGTATATTTTTCAGATGGCTAAAACATAAGAAAATTCGATGAAATAGCAGTTTGAATCGTTTTCAGGGGTTCACGGGTCGAAATCGACCGTGTCATTTGAGAGTAGTAAAATTTTAGATTTTCTTTTTTCGTTTGATTTTTTGGGCCATAAGCAATCAGACTGCCGGGCTGAAATAGGTTTCATTTTAAAGCCTTGATATTAGTTAAGCTATTTAACCACAATTTGTTTCATAATTACGGGGATGAAAGGTCGCTATTCACCAGCAGCCAACTTTAGTTGCAAATATCGAAGCTTCAGATTTGATTTCAGGTGATAATTTGGGTACGAATCTGTCATTTAACTGGGCTCAAATTTATAATGTATTCTAGTTATGTATGCAGGCTTCAGTATGACGTACATAGAAATCCAAATAGCAGGGTTTGTGTGGTAATTTTTTATGATTTTCAGGAACAAAAATGTCAAAAAAAAAGTTAATTTACTCCGTCGGACCATTAGAGGGTTAAATAAAAGTTCTGCCAGTTTTTCAGTATATTTTTCAGGTGGCTAAAACATAAGAAAATTCTATGAAATAGCAGTTTTAATCGTTTTCAGGGGTTCACGGGTCGAAATCGACCGTGACATTTGAGAGTCGTAAAAATTTTGATTTTCTATTTTCGTTTGATTTTTTGGCCAACAAGCAATCGGACTGCCGGGCTGAAATAGGTTTCATTTTAAAGCCTCGATATTAGTTAAGCTATTTAACTACAATTTGTTTCATAATTACGGGGATGAAAGGTCGCAATTCACCAGCAGCCAACTTTAGTTGCAAATATCGAAGCTTCAGATTTGATTTCAGGTGATAATTTGGGTACGAATCTGTCATTTAACTGGGCTCAAATTTATAATATATTGTAGTTATGTATGCAGGCTTCAGTATTACTTACAAAGAAATCCAAATAGCAGGGTTTATGTGGTAATTTTTTATGATTTTCAGGAACAAAAATACCATAAAAAAGTTAATTTACTCCGTCGGACCATTAGAGGGTTAAATAATAGTTCTGCCAGTTTTTCAGTATATTTTTCAGATGGCTAAAACATAAGAAAATTCGATGAAATAGCAGTTTTAATCGTTTTCAGGGGTCCACGGGTCGAAATCGACCGTGTCATTTGAGAGTAGTAAAATTTTAGATTTTCTTTTTTCGTTTGATTTTTTGGGCAAAAAACAATCGGACTGCCGGGCTGAAATAGGTTTCATTTTGAAGCCTAGATATTAGTTAAGCTATTTAATTACAATTTGTTTCATAATTACGGGGATGAAAGGTCGCAATTCACCAGCAGCCAACTTTAGTTGCAAATATCGAAGCTTCAGATTTGATTTCAGGTGATAATTTGGGTACGAATCTGTCATTTAACTGGGCTCAAATTTATAATATATTGTAGTTATGTATGCAGGCTTCAGTATTACGTATATAGAAATCCAAATAGCAGGGTTTGTGTGGTAATTTTTTATGATTTTCAGGAACAAAAATGTCAAAAAAAAGTGAATTTACTCCGTCGGACCATTAGAGGGTTAAATAATAGTTCTGCCAGTTTTTCAGTATATTTTTCAGATGGCTAAAACATAAGAAAATTCGATGAAATAGCAGTTTTAATCGTTTTCAGGGGTTCACGGGTCGAAATCGACCGTGACATTTGAGAGTCGTAAAATTTTTGATTTTCTATTTTCGTTTGATTTTTTGGCCAACAAGCAATCGGACTGCCGGGCTGAAATAGGTTTCATTTTAAAGCCTTGATATTAGTAAAGTTATTTAACTACAATTTGTTTCATAATTACGGGGATGAAAGGTCGCAATTCACCAGCAGCCAACTTTAGTTGCAAATATCGAAGCTTCAGATTTGGTTTCAGGTGATAATTTGGGTACGAATCTGTCATTTAACTGGGCTCAAATTTATAATATATTCTAGTTATGTATGCAGGCTTCAGTATTACGTACATAGAAATCCAAATAGCAGGGTTTGTGTGGTAATTTTTTATGATTTTCAGGAACAAAAATGTCAAAAAAAGTGAATTTACTCCGTCGGACCATTAGAGGGTTAAATAATAGTTCTGCCAGTTTTTCAGTATATTTTTCAGATGGCTAAAACATAAGAAAATTCGATAAAATAGCAGTTTTAATCGTTTTCAGGGGTTCACGGGTCGAAATCGACCGTGTCATTTGAGAGTAGTAAAATTTTAGATTTTCTTTTTTCGTTTGATTTTTTGGGCCATAAGCAATCAGACTGCCGGGCTGAAATAGGTTTTATTTGAAAGCCTATTATTTTTTCTGCGCGTTTCAGTAAGTTTTGTTTCATATTTAAGAGGAATGAAGGTTGTGATTCTTGTTATGGCGTTTGGTTGCGATACATGTCTTGATGGGACTTTGCCATTTTAATATTGTTTTTAATTTATGCTTATTGCATTTTTCGAACCATTCCAAATTAATTAGTAGCTGCTTTTATAGAATAAGAGGTCGTAATCGTGTTTGCTGCTAACTTCACAAAAAAAGTCATCTTAATTTAGTCGGATTATAGGCAGCCAAAGTTGGCTGCCAACTTCACACCGGTTCGGGTACAGAACCCTTCAAATCGATCCAGCCTTTCTCAAATGGATTAGAAATTAGGTTTCCCTAATATTCAGTAATTTTGTTACAATATATTTGTGACCCGGAGAGCATTTATTACAACTCTTTAGTTAATTAACACTGGTTATTGTAGAGCTACATGCCTTGCGGTTACGGTTACCATCCGTCCGGATTTGTCAGGACATCCGGTTGGACTGAAATTCGGCATACAAATACATATTTATTAATAACACCAATGTCACATGTCAAAAAATGGCAAATTCTGTCCTATAATTAGGTACATTAAATTGAACCATTGAATTCATTGCTTATGATAGTTGTAAAATTTTATAAATAATAATTTCAAATAGATTAATAAACAAAATTAATAATAATTAAAGACCGGTAACTAAAAAAAAAAACAGATAGTTCGTAAAATAGCCTTTCGTGTAGCCAGGACTTAAGTTTCTCGTTTTTAATACTTGTGTACGTTTGGTGACAATGCAATATTATGGTACCGTCGTGCTGGTCTGATGATGGAGACAGAAGGTGACCATAGGAACTCCTAAGCAAAACGACGTAACCCCATCAAGTTTGGGTTTGTTGGATTTGCCTTCCCAAGCACTTTGGTTTTCTCTATCTCTTCTCTATCTCTACATAGTATAAATTGAAGTCACTTTCCGCGTCTGTCTGCCTGTATGTATGTATGGCCGCTAACTCCTCCTAAACCACGCAACGGATTTTGATGCGGTTTTCACCATCAGTTAGATAGATTTTCAAGAAAGGTTTATATATATAATTAACGACCCGCCCCGGCTTCGCAAAATTGAAGTCGCTTTCCGCGTCTGTCTGTCTGTATGGCCGATAACTCCTCCTAAACCACGCAACGGATTTTGATGCGGTTTTCACCATCAGTTAGATAGATTTTCAAGAAAGGTTTATATATATAATTAACTACCCGCCCCGGCTTCGCAAAATTGAAGTCGCTTTCCGCGTCTGTCTGTCTGTATGGCCGATAACTCCTCCTAAACCACGCAACGGATTTTGATGCGGTTTTCACCATCAGTTAGATAGATTTTCAAGAAAGGTTTATATATATAATTAGCGACCCGCCCCAGCTTCGCACGTAAATTACACCCGCGCGAAGCCGGGCGGGCGGGTCGCTAGTAGATGATAAATTCAATATGACGGACAAAACGTTCTTACGATATAGGTATCAAATGAAAGGGTTTGCTGAGAAGAATACGAAAAAGCTTATAATATTTTTTTATTATTGAAACTGAAGTGGTTTTCACACATTTTATTTATGTTACACGGGAATTACTCACGTAAGATTAAGCCGGTTACTCCGACTATAGTTTCAACCGCATTAGACGGCCTTTTTCAAGGTGAATGCGCGCGCGCGGCTGCGTCTCGCTTTGCACTTACGTCTTACGTGAGTAATTCCCGTGAAACATAAATAAAATATTTTTTTAATTCATATTTATTTTTATTCTTTTTATGTACTTTATTAAATGTCAAAATGGTAACCCTAATTGCATTAGAGCAAGTAGGTACAACCTCTATGTTTGTACACAACGTGAACCGCTACGTGATCGTCATTTATCTGAGCGGTTATCATCGTAACAGATGGAGATTGCGAGCAGTACAGCCTTCAGTTTGTGGCTCGACACGACTCTACCCGCATTATTTTGGATTACGGCCGTCATTTTAATAGTAAATTTCGCCCTTCCGTTCCCTTGCTGGGGAATGAAAGGATGTTTATATTATTGGACTCAAATAGTACGGCACCGAGGCGAAAATGTAGCCGTATTACTTAAACCTAACCTAACCTAACCTAAACCTTACCATGTAATCTAACCAAGCCAGTAAACTCACCAGAAGTGTCCCATACGGAGAAAGTTGACCCACTAATCTGCGACTGTGGAAATGTAGCCGTATTTCTTAAACCTAACGTAACCTAAAAAACCCAACCTAACATAAACCTTACCTTGTAGTCTAACCAAGCCAGTAAACTCACTAGAAGTGTCCCATACGGAGAAAGTTGACCCTGTAATCTGCGACTGTGGAAATGTAGCCGTATTTCTAAAACCTAACCTAAAAATACCTAGCCTAAACCTTACCGAGTAATTTAACAAAGCCAGTATAAATATAAACTCACCAGAAATGTCCCATACGGAGAAGTTGACCCTGTAATCTGCGACCGTGGAAATGTAGCCGTATTTCTAAAACTTAACCTAAAAATACCTAGCCTAAACCTTAGGTACCGAGTAATCTAACAAAGCCAGTATAAATATAAACTCACCAGAAGTGTCCCATACGGAGAAGTTGACCCTGTAATCTGCGACTGTGCAGGTGTATCCGTATTTCTCGAACCCAGTAGGGGTATAGGCCTGCAACAAACAAAGAGTTAAGTTAATGTCGATAGAGATTAATTTTTACTAAAATAAGTGTTGGGAGGGGAGGGCTGCAATGGAAAAAATTATGGCGTATATAAAATGTATTAATGATGCATGTAATGAGTAATGACTGTTATCTTTTAACACTGACGCAATCATTCTTATTCAATCTAGTTTCCTCCTTAGGTTAAAATTTTTGTACTAACTGTTTTTTAGCTTACAGAGGAGGTGAAGAACAAAACCTCACATTTCCAGTTTTTCAAATTTAAGAGAATACATAAAAATTTCTCGACGGAATTTCTCTTTTTCAACGGAAAAGTGTGGTTTTGTTCGAAACTCTCGATTTCAAATGAAAACTTATATAGGAAAAGAGGTGTTTTTGACAAGGTTTTACTTACATGCTTCAATCAGTTTATAATTTTTTGCCCAAAGAAAAAAAAAACGAAATTTTCAAAAGTGGAAATGTGAGGTTTTGTTCTTCACCTCCTCAATTTATTTTAAAATACCCGTGTCTTCCCGTAAACATGGCGCATGTAACTGCGCCAAAATATCGGGAGCTCATTCCACAACCTTATCACGGTAAATATCCCGTAAATAATCATAAATAACTTTAGTTTTAAAATAGGACCAAAGGTGTTCACAAGATAAATTTTTTTATGCCCATTTCTGGACAGACTATAACTATTAAGGCCATGCCGCCTCGTCTAACGAATTTTGGTGACATATATAGGAGAGTATGAAGACTTTACTAGAGGCTTCTAAGCTTTTTGGAAACAACATTTAAATACACGTTTTATCACTTTCTATACTCAAGCGTTATTACATTATAACAGTCGAAAATACCAACACAAGTTTAGGAAAATAATACATTGCGACATCCTTTTTTCTCGTTGGCGTCAAAAATCCAGCAAAATAAAGTATTTGTTTGTAGACGATCGGCGTCAGCAGACAATTTCGAGTGTTTCAAGGTTCACATAAAAAGAGCCTTGTATTTTTTACAACGTAGGTAGGTTGTTTATTTAAAGGATACCAACTTTTGGTGTTAGAAAAGTCTGCCTGCGAAATCGTTCCTAAATCGAGCTTTGAATGACTTAATTCTTTTTAAAGTTAAATGATTATTAACGGGATATTTACCGTGGTAAGGTTGTGGAATGAGCTCCCGAGCTTACCACGGTAAATATCCCGTTAATAATCATTTAACTTTAGTGAACAACCGTGATAGTTTAAAACAGTGTTAATTCTTTTTTTTAAAGTCTTGATTCATTTCGGCCTATTATGCCCCCTCTGCTGGGACTCAGGCCTTCTCTCAGAGAGATGGAGAGGATGGGCCCTCCATCATCTGGCCCAGTGTATGTTGGTGAATATCTATGAATTGTTTTTGAACTTTTGAGGTGGACATACAAGTTTCCACATGATGTTTTTTTTTCGCCGTTTTTGAGTGACGACATCAAAACGGCAAATTTTTGTTATTTTTTTTTTTTCTTCAAATATTTATTTTGAGACTAAATCACTGTCACTTATATTCACTTGTGCAGTGCCGAGGATCGAACCGGATGCCGTCAGATTGTAAAACGCACATGCTACCGATCGTCGGCCACCATCGCCCTTTCAAGTCTTGCATACCAACATACTTTTAAATTTTCATCAGTAGGTATAAAACATTTAAAGGAAATTGTAATTGATGTCATATAAAAGCTGTAAGGGCTTTAAAAGCTGTATAAGTCCATTGTTCAAATATCGATATAAAATAACTATAAAGTACAGCGGCTAGCCGGCACTGCACTATATCTAGAGTTAAATCTCACTGTAAGGAATGGCTCAAGCCATAAGTAAAAGTAGGATTTCAAAATACTTATATATAAATATAAATATATATTAAAATACTCGTAATGAAGTGAATTATAATGCTCAACATGTATGGTAAGGAGTTTGACACAAAAAAAAGTACAGGAGACCACATAAGTATAAATAAACCGGCCAAGTGCGAGTCGGGCTTGCACACTGAGGTTTCCGTACCACCACAAAAACTTTCAATTCAATAACGACATTACCAGTCATGACTTGGTAATGAACAGAAACTTGTCATCGACTCGCACTTGGCCAATATGTATTGTTTGTTGTTATACCTACTTTAAAATGTGTTCTATAATTATACCAAGTTTGACGCTTACGTACCTACGTATTATTGTTTTTACATTAGAGCAAATACAAAAATAGGTTGAAAAAATGTGTTTGTTGTATCGGAAAAAACGGGACCCTATTTCTAAGCCTACGATGTCCGTCTGTCTGTCTGTCTGTCCGTCTGTCCTACCTATCTCTTTTATCTTGCACCATCGGGCGAAAGTGCAATGCTCTGAACTACAACCCGACTTTATAGCAAGGGCTTATAGAAAGGTACTTAGTGAGCACGAGTGCAGGAGTGGCTATTAAATTCTGTAGAGTTATGTTAACGCTGGACTGTAATTTAATATGCTCACGGTACACGGAATCAAATTCTTATTTATTTTAAATTTTAAACTGGCTTCGCTTTTTCATCTGCGATTTTCCTGTTAATTTTTTTGTCGCGGTCATCCGCTTGTATTTCTCACTCAACGATATGAATTCTTTGATCCCTTAGTTATCGAGTGGTGTAATTACATTTTGTAGATGATATATATTAGCTACTAGCGGTCCGCCCCAGCTTCGCACGGGTATAGAATTTAGCCTATGTCACCCGGGGATAGTGTAGCTTCCCGTCAGTGAAAGAATTTTTCAAATCGGTTCAGTAGTTTCGGAGCCTATTCAATGCAAACAAACAAACAAACAATCAAATCTTTCCTCTTTATAATATTAGTATAGATAGTACCTATCGACCGATTTTGTTATTATCCACATGTACATACACATGTATATGTATATCTATATCTATATCCACACATACATTGTGGATTTTCTTTGGATACGTACCAAACGTTCCTGCTCGCTTTCTTGTTTTCTGAGAGATATAATCTGGGCCTTTTCAAGACCAGAGTAAATAGGTATCTTCTAAGTCTGCATGCTACATCTTCGACCACATCGTCGCTTACCAACAGGCGAGTTGGTAGTCAAAAGTGGGCTTCCGCGTTAAAAAATACCCATAATTTTTTTTATTGTTTCTCACTATGGAAGCAAAGTAAAATTTGCAAGTTGAAGTGGCAGGCCACATCGCTCGAAGAACCGATAACCGATGGGGAAAAAAAAGGTTTTTTAGAGGAGACCACGAACCGGAAGACGCAGCGTAGGTAGGCCTCCCACTAGATGGACCGACGACATTGTGAGAGTCGCTGGCATCCAGTGGATGCAAGAGGCAGGCTGTCGTTCAGTGTGGAGGCCTATGTTCAGTAGTGGACGTCTTCTGGCAATGATGATGATGACGATGATGATGATGATAGAAGCAAATTGAAAGACGTATTCACGTCAAAACAATATTGAAGTTCTTAATCAAGCAACAAATTGGCATTATTATTTAAGAATGATACGTTATTGTTCTTTCAGTTCATGAATATTGTTCGTGAACTATCCTTGACATAATATTGTTGAAATTGAGGCCAAACTTATAAAGAACCAGAGACAAAATCATTGATAAAGTGTTTTTTAAATCGAATCAATTGATTGGTCATGAAATAAATGAGATATCATATACGTTACGTTATGCGGCCTTATTATAGAAGTTTGGTCGTGATCGAGATTGCATGCCGTCCCGTTTGCATCTATTTACTCGCACCACGCGCGTAAGTGAGATGGCACGCGATCGCGATCACGATCCGAATCATCCATAATAAGGCATATGGTTATAATAGTAGATAATGCACTAAGGGAATAGCGAGGGAATTATATAGAGTCCTGAGTGAAGCGAGGGGTTCAAGCGGCCCAAGATGAAGACAGGCTTTATTCCAGAGGAGCATACTCTACTTTTCTCACCTTCTGTGAGACTATAAAAAGCCAGGTTTCACTGAATATCACAGCACCAAACACCGTCTTTTGTTTCACATCCTTTGTAAACGCGCCATTTTCTTTTTTTTTTCTACTTATGGTGGCCAGTCATGTTTCACATCTTCACATCTGCCAGGTATTCCGTGACGGTCAATTTTTTTTAATAAGTCTTGCGTCAAACCCCATCTCCCGCTAAGAACTCCGCGGTTTTGTCGCGAAGGACGTTTGACTGCTGGATTGATTCTTTATAAGTTGGATATAGAAAAAAAATGCTGCATACAGGTGTGGCATTTGGATCCCAAGCCACGAGGGACATAAACCACTCGTGTTGAAATCTACGAGTTCAACCTCTTTTATACTATACTAATAAAATATTACGCGCGTACATAAAAGTCATTATAAGAGAAAGGAGTTTCACGTAGTAATAAGTTTTTAAAAACAAACATGGCAACGACATTTCCAGCTATTCAGCTTGCGTTCGAAACTTGAAAACGTTCCGATAAATTTTTCCTCTTTCACCGCTAAGCCAGCCAGCGTTATGAACGTGTGCAATACATAAAAGTTAACGAGTCGTAGGTAGTGAACTATTCGCAGATTATAAAGGTGACAGAAGGAAAACTAATAGTACCACAAAGTATTGCTTTACTACAAAGTACTCATTTAACAGGAGAGGCTAAACACCTCTAAATAATTAAAAAAACAGACAGCTAAGGTTTTTTTTATGTATAGTCGCTTTATTAAAACCCACGTGACTTCACGTGAGTATTCTTAATACTAGTTATTCAATAAAAACGGTTTATTTCACTATTATATACGGTGCGACTAATTTCGGAGCTGTATTAGTTCCGAAACCAGTAGGTCTCAACTCAACTGATGAATATAATCGTGAGGTAAACAGTTTTCATGATTAGAACAAATTTAGTATCATTTTACTTTCAGTTACAAGTCAAAGCATTATTATGTAGTTACTCCTCAACCTGACCATAAGTATAGAAATATTTATTTATTATTTACTAGCTGCGCCCTCGGTTTCACCCGCGTTGATATTTTCTCTGGAATCGTAAGTTTTTTTCAGGGTTAAAGGTATTTTATGTCATTTTCATTATGCAAAAAAAAAACACATCGATTCATTGCAGTGTTGCTGCGTGAAATGGAATAAACAAAATAACAAATTACCACACTTTTGTATATATAATAATAGAATGATTGCTTTATACCCTAACATTGAAGAGTGTACCCAATACTGTAATACATAATTGATCGAAAATTCTGCTATTTATGTAGCAAAATTTACGATTTCTTACAAGTCCAAGTGAAATAAATATCAAACTAAACAAAAAACAACGCGCGTTTAATTTTTTTTTGTCATTGTTGAACGCGATATTAATAATATACATACATATAGAAAAGAAAACACGGAAAATGTCTGCAGTGAACCCATACTAGGATAAGCCTCCAAAGGGTTACAATTTAAGTTCAAGGTACAAGCATATTTGAAGTTGAGTCTCTGTCACTAATCTGCATATAGCCATTTGCAAGGGTCAGCGGTTAGTCTCAAACGATTTATAAATGGACATTGTTAAGGATGTAAGGTTGGACTTAAAGTCAACGTTTGAACTGGAAGACTAAGTACCGTGTTGCTGTGAGATTAGGTATAGGGAAAATAAGAGGGCAAACCCTAAAGTGAGCTTGTAAGAGTGTTTTAAAAACCTGCATCTCGAAACTTTTTAACAGGCCTAGTCTAGTGCGGAAATGTTCCAATAATCTCCTAGTTCATAAGTTTTTTTTTTTTTTTAGGCCTGTATTTTTATTTAATTGAATAGGAACTAAAAAAAAACAGAAATTTAATGAAATCTTAAAATATAAACTAAAAACTATAACTTAAAATAACTAAATAAAAGCTACAAGTTTGTTTGTTGTTATTTGCCTTATGTTTACGTAAAAAAAATTTTTTTTTTTCAGTGGCTTATTGGATAGACTTACAGTAGCAAGAAAAAAAAGAGTTAAAAAGGGGGTTAAAACAAGGAGGTCAGAACACGTTTTCGTTCGAAAATCAGATCCATAACTTTCGTCTCCTATTATTGTGTATTGCGTAAGTAATTTCATTAAAAGTTAACAAAATTGTAGTTATTTATAATAACAAAGTCACAGGCCCTGGTGACCGTGGAGTTGCAAAACAAATCTTTGATTTGGTTCAATAATTAACTTACCTAATTATGTTCTGTCTCGAAAATAAATACACAATAATATATTTTTTTGTACTTTTCGAGTAATTTGTGATAATCCTTTTCTAATGCCGCACTCTTTTTTGTCAAAAAGTGGTGTGTTAGGATCTCGTTCGTGTTATTTTTCTTTTTGCTTTAAATGTAAAGCTTACTCGCGTTACGCAAACTTCTCGAATGTAACAATTAGCCGGAAATGTGAATCGCATGTGAAATTTCAACCGGAGGAAGCGAATCGGAATGGATTTAAATTGGCTTGAAGCTTAAGATGTAATGTAATGGTTATGTAGGTTAGAACAATTGAATTTACCTAGTTCTTATTTGTTTGAACTACCGTTTTACAAGTTTCAGTACAGGCACAGATTAAATAACAATTACTCGTACTTCACAGCAAAGAGGATATAAATACTGTACGTAAACCACACAGCATACTAATATTATAAGGTTTTTTAGGCTTTCATGATTACATACATTGAAATTACATTCATACATACATTATAAATTGAAATTAATCACTTGTAACGGGTTTTATTTTTTATTTTATTTTATGTTTATTTAAGACCAACAGCACAAAAATATATACATAGTTTTAAATAATTATTTTAAATTACAGCCATTAATAGGTCTATACTTTAAAATAATTATTTAAAACTATGTATATATTTTTGTGCTATTTAATATCAACTATTAATTTCAATGTATAATAATCATGAAAGCCTTTTATCGCGTGTATTAGATTTATTTTTTCTGACGTTTCCATTACTTTGCAGTGTCTGTGATCACAGGTAGACTACATGACAGATGTTATGAATTATAATTATACTAGCTGAATCCCGCGGTGCTAACGGCGATTTTCCAATTTTCCCGCATTTTCTGGGAGAATAAGTACCCTATGTCCGTCCATATGATGTACACTATCATCCTGCCAAAATTCGTTAAGATCGGCTTAGCGGTTTAGTCATGAAAAGCGAACAAACATCCAGACAGAGAGACAGATTTACTTTCGCTTTTATAATATTAGCATACACACCACACACACCATCAGCCATTAAATGTCCACTGCTGAACAAGGCCTCCCTCTTAGAGAGGGGTGTTGCCATAATCCCCACGCTTGGCAGGCGGCTTGGAGATCGCAGTACGTTCACCGTGTATTAACAGGACGCTGCTGCCCATCCTCCGGTGGTTCTGGTCGCAGTTTTAGGACATACCTGGGTCCATATTAGCATAGATAAATGCATATTAGTAAGGATAAGAACGATTTTAGTAATTTGTAAATTTAGACATTTTGTTTTAATAATGTAACGTTAGCTCTGCTTTGCAATGCCACGGATACCTAGCACCAACGAAGGAAATGAAATGAATCAAGGCTCATTGATTAACACAGTATATACCAGAAAGAAAAAGAATAGAATTTTAATACAGTGGCTGAATCCACAAATCGTAAGAAGCCAGAATTTTTAATGAAATAAATATTCGGGACATTTTTGCACACACGGTCATCTGACCCCAAACTAAGCAAAGCTTGTGATATGGCTGCCAGAGACTGATATACATACATATATAGGTTTAAATACATACTTAAATAGATATTAACAACCAGATATAGAACAAACACAAATGTTCATCACATAAATGTTTGTCCTATGTGGGAATCGAACCCAAGCTTAGAAGGTAGGTTCACTACCAACTGGACCAACGGGCAATGATGAAAAAAAAGCTTTTTAAAGTCGTTTGCTTTATAAAGAGTCAAGTTTCAGAACGTAACATTATACTTTTTCTGGCACAGAGGCAAAGGACGTTCTAAATCATTCAGCCTAATTAAATAATTTCGCCGCCACGGGTTTAATTTTGTCGGTTCATTTAGGCAGTAAATTTTGTCGAGCTTTATGTATGAGCTTGTTTATTTTACATATTTATTATGGAATTAAACTGTACATTCCTCATTTTATTTAGGTCAGACATGAAGTGAATTCTCTAAGGATGCTTCGAGTGTAAATTAAAGACCAAGTCTTGGTGTAAAATGGGTTTTATTGAAATTTCTACGCCTTTATACACTTACGGCCAAATAGAAGATGAATAATTTTATGCACGCAGATGTTTTAGCGCCAAGAATAGTCCAGATAGTTCAAACATTGCACATTATTTGGTCTATTGACTATGGAAAAGGTTGGGGCGCGACATCGTGGATTGAATTTATATTAGGTACATAATTTTGTCCATTAAACGCGGGAATGCAGCCAGTGGTCTTGGTACTTTACCACACAGCCATCACTGTTTTTTTTTAATATTTAGTGTTTTTTTTATATCATATATAACTTTGTGTAGGTACCTGTAAAGAGAATAATATTGAAAAAAAAAATTGGTATAATGTAACATTTGTAATATTTTTGGGTGTTTTCTTTATACCAAAATTTTTGTGACTTTAAAATATTAGCTAACGGAAAAGTATTTACTATTCTAACGTGGTCGCTATTATTTTGGCCACACGCTTATGATATTCAGAAGAAATGAGAATGTGACCGAGGTATTCTCGACCAAAATAGCGTACCTGGGATAGAGCAATTCTCGTGCGATCGAGATTACAAATGGCCTTAGGGCTCGAATAAAATCTCTAAAAATAATAACTTTTTCTAATAGAACAGATAGTTTTGATAGCTGCTGATTATAAATATAAAAAACAAAATTAAATTTAATAGTAAAATTCAATGTGAATTCAACTTTTATGCGGTAAAGACTTCCGATACTACGTCAGTTACCCAGCCAAGCATCGATGGAGTTTAAATTTTCTACTGTCTTGAACCACCATTACATTGTTTTATAAGGTTTCCACGGGTCTACCTTTCTGGTCTTTGTGCACTATTATAACAAGAGCTATATTTTTTCATCGGGAGTGTGTTGACGAGGATCAAGTTATTTTGGAAGGCAGACCTGAATGCTTTATCAAATGAAAGGACTCGCGGAAGTTTTCGAGCTTATTGAAGTGTATTGGAGAGAGTGACAGTGGGCTTAGGTAGAGTGATTAAAGTTTTTCGGGATGTTTTTTTAATTTATAATCTCAGAGCAAATAAAAATACAGAGGGACTACCGCGACCACGAAAAGTGAAGCCACTTTTTGAAACATGTGTGCGTAGTCGAAGTCCGTGTCGTGACATCAAAATAAGTGATAATATAATTACTTGAGTGTGGAAATATTCCATCCTTCTTCTTATTTACTTTTGTGTTGTTTTTACAGTTCTTAACACTGCAAGAAGTCATTGTTTCTTTTTAAAACGGATGTTTTCAGTACAACGTTCTGACAAGAAATTCACGTAGTTTTGAATGCGTATGTGTGCGTGAGTCGTGTATTTATAGGGAATTCACGTAGTTTTGGAAGCGATTTTGGCGTCACTTTGGCAGTGCGCCGTAGGGACTCTGTATTTTTATTTGCTCTGAGATTTATAATAGATCTAAGTTTGGCCACCAACTCGCCTGATGGTAAGCGACGGTGTGGCCGAGGATGGAACACGTTGATCTAGAAGAAATCTATGCATCTAAGGAAACAAGAATGAAGGCGGCAGGGAGTTCCATTCTTGGGCAGTACCCAGTGGATGCCCCTGGTGTTGCAGATATCCATAGGCGACGGTGATCGCTTACCATCAGGCGGCCTGTCAGCTTGTTTGCTACCTATGGCACAAAAAAAAATGCAAGAACTTATTTTGGAAACGTGTAGCAATCACTTACAAAAATGGTATCAGCCAAGTCTTAGTGTCAAACCATCTAATTAGTACCAAACATCTTCCCCGGCGTGAACGGTTCTCATTAGCATTCAGGGTTAGCGCCTTTATTAATGATCCTTCTGTGAACTGAGCTAATAAGCGATGGTGTTTACATACAACTACCAATTAGGTGATGGGGCTGAGTTTAGATGATCAGAAAATAAAAAATTTAAAACTTTCGCGATTTGAACACAATTCAAACAGTTCAATTCCATTCAAAATCAATTCAATTCGATTCAATTTTGTGTTTCGTAAAGTTATATGATTATTTACGGTAAATATCCCATAAATAATCATTTAACTTTAGTGAACAACCGTCATAGTTTAAAACAGTGTTTGTGTTTTGTGTTCTGCGATTTTTCAAGATCAAGTGAGGGTAGATGAACAAACCCCTGCTCTTCTCACCGGACTCATCCGCAGTTTTAAGTCAGCTCGTGACCACGGCCATTGTAACATGGTCGAAACGTCGAGCGAAAGGTACCTATTTTTACCGAAATAAAATAATACGTGATAATTCCCGATAAACATTTAGTAAGTGCTTTATACAAGCAGAGGACAACCTAAAAGTTTTTAAGCCGCTAGACTGAAAGGCCTTCGAAATGGCCTAATGAATATTCTAGTTCAGAGTTAAACAACTGAGACTTATACAGGTTGAACGATACGATATCGCGAAAAAATCAGCTGCTCCATACATTTCATTACGAGCTAGCTTAGAACCTACCCAAGCTGTGGTGTCAATGACATTTTTCTATGGAACAGCAAACTTTTTTCTATCTGTATGTTTGTTAATTAGACTAATATTTTAACTATTGAAATTGTTTTGACTATTTAGATGTGACGGGTGACCAAAGAGCTAGCTTACCATGGCCAAAGAATAAGTTTGGCCATTCAGGGTCGGCAACGTATTTGTGATCCTCTGGTGTTACAAGTATAAGCGACGGTGACTGCTTACCATCAGGCAGCCCGTCTGCTTGTTTGCCACGTATGGCATAAAAAATATAAAAAAAACAGCGTGGTAATGTCGCCAGCTTTTTGGCCACCTTACGTGAAGACAGCGACCTTAACACGTTAGCTGCGGCACCAATTTTTGCATACTTTCCGTTCCTGCGGCACGAGGTATAATCGGCCCGTACCGTGACCAGACGTTAGGGCGACACGCGGTCTATTAGACCCCACCTCCTTTTACAGACTAAAATCCATTTTCTGGCGCGAAATCAAAGATAAATGAGAATTTTGGTCCTTATTGATATAGACAGTGAATTGATGAACCCTAATCCACCGTCGCCCCGGGATCTGATGGCTAGTTTAGGAATTATTAGCAAAACAAAATATGGGATCTTATACACCTCGTAACGCACTGAAATAGGGCAAATTTTCGCTGCGATTAGTGATGGGAAAAATAATATCGACGTTTTTAATAATATCGACGTTTCGCTTTGCGTTTCTTGTGGAGTTTTTCACTACCTACAAAAATATCAATTAAGTGTTAAGTCCTAATAATAATAACATTATTATCACGATATAGAATAATAGGTAATTCTATATATGTTGCAAAGTATTAGGTACGTCAATAATCGTTATTACCAATAATATCTTTAGGTATAATATACTTAAGTAATAATATCTTACACTTACTTTAGGTACATAGCTACCAAGATAAGAAAAAACTAGGTACTTACTGAAGATTTTTTCATTAAAAACTTACCTGTTTTGGCTCTGTTTCTGGGTTTTTTAAAATTAACTTCTTCCGACATCGTTTAGACATGTTCGGCGCTGTAAAAGGACGTGCTCTCCAATCGACGTGATGCACAACACTGGTCGCGGGAAGCACGCGTTGAGTGCGGTACGAGGTCAGGGGGGATATGGGACGTTTTAGCCTCGTTCCGCACTGCATTAAAATTATATTAATTCAGTGCGGCACGAGGCCTAAGACATCCGGTACCAAGGTAGGTACACCACCGAGTCCGGAACCATTAGTGATCTCAAATATATATTTATCTCTTTCCTACACTGGACCAAACCAAAGCTATGCCATTCGCACGACAGAGAAATTCACTTTTTTGCTTGCCGCACCACAGGGAAGTTGCATCAGGGGTGATTTAGGCCTCGCTTCGCACTTAACGTGTTAAGACAGCGTTTGTGCATAGGATCGGATCGGTGGACTGTATTTTCTATATAATATCATAACTTGTGTAAATAAAAATATAAACAAAGAAATTGGATTTTGGGTAGATATATTATCTATACTTCTATACTAATATTATAAAGAGGAAAGATTTGATTGTTTGTTTGCATTGAATAGGCTCCGAAACTACTGAACTGATTTGAAAAATTATTTTACTGTTAGGAAGCTACACTGTCCCCGGGTGACAGGCTATATTATATCTTCAAAAATAGGGATCCTTACTAAAACGCCAATAATTTAACCCAAGGTGTAAAATATAATTATATTTACACCCGTGCGAAGCCAGGGTGCGTTGCTAGTACATAATATTTACGGTATTTTTATGCCATGCCTCTAGATTCTAGGCAAAACATGATACAAAGTGAATCAAGCGGTTCCAGGTTCGCGACGTCATTTTACCGACGCTTCTGTCTTCTGGACGACCAGAGCTTACCTTGCATTGGTCACCACAAGCGCTACACCATAATTAGGTACTTACACTGTTTACTTGGAATATGTTATTTGGATTTATGTGACAAGGAGCGATGGATACTGGCAGCAAACGGATGTGCTCTAGTGCAAGTTCCCGAGAATTCCAGGAGGCGACAGTTCTGAGAATAACGCGCTCAATGGACACTTGGCTGTTTGCTTTGCTGTGTATATCTGGTATACAGGCTGGTTGGAAATGAGAGAATGTGTTTTTAGGTCCAATTTTTTTTGATGACAGACAATAATTTCGCCTATTTGAAAAGTAAGTTAGTTTTTTTTTTTTTTTTTTAAGTGGTTAAAACTGAACTTAAACATTTGACACTATATTATAATGTCTAAAACTAAGCCAAACGATACAAACTCACAGACTAAGTTATAGAAAAGAAATTCTTGAAAAAAAAATCGAGATTGTTTTTACACAGAATATTTTATAAAATTGCCATGCATCTACAGTGTAAATTCTACACTATAGTTATCTATTTTCTGTAGAGCAACGTTTTTATTCGTTTTATGATTTTATTGACAGAAATAAAATACATTTTCATTTTAAAAAAGTATATGAGTTCAAGGAAAGCTGTCATCTGTCTACTTATTGCATACATTATGTCACATTTATAATTTTCGTGATACCCAAGTAGGTAGGTACGCAAATTTCAAGAAAAAACGCGTTCCTTTAGTTTCGATCTTAGTGTCATAATATGAGCTGTTGTATACTGTATATCACAGTGTAATTAATGAAGACATATTACAGGCCGTTTAATGAACATAACTCAACCAACACCCTGTACCTAAATAAATCACACTCGCGGTTCATTTACGAAGCAAGCTTTGAACGCCTCTTGGCTAGTGCGTTCGAAAACTAACGCATTTTTTGTAACGTTGCATTCTTGGAATATTGGCGCCGTTTCTTTTTTCTTTTTTTTTGTGTGGCTCTGTGGGGTGGACTTAAAACCGTATCTTATGAATGAATAGATTCATTGAGTTTTGGCGGGAAAGTGAAGATAATTCTATTGTTGATTTTGGACAATAGAAAGATGCGTACTGGGGCCTTACGGACAACAGCTTATTGCGGCACCTAACCCGCTCAGTTGGAAAATCACGCGAACGTGAACCTTATCGCGCCCAGATACGGTTTGCGGTCGCATGATTTTCCAACTGAGCGGATTAGGTGCCGCAATTAGCTGTTGTCCGTAAGGCCCCTATACTTACTTTATTCAGCATTACGAAAAAGTGGCGAAATATCTTTTTAACATACTTAGCCGGATATGAGTATGACATACTAATTTTATGTTGACATATTTTTACAGCAATTTGTTGTATTTATTATATTAGTAATTTTATAATATTATTTCTATTTTCACTAGGAAATCTATTTTAGTTTAACAGTATGTGAGATAAATGTTAGTGGAATTTGTCAGTTTTTATTCTCAATAAATAATTTGAATTTGAATGAGATTTTTCTTTCTTGGTTGGGAACAAAGCTATTCGTTATCCAAAACCTGATTTGGAGGTGGGGAAGGAAGATAGTTGCACTTTTATCCGCGTAAAAAGGTCGCCACACCTTTTTAGAAGATTTTAGGTTTTAGGATGTTCTTATCGTATTTTAAATAAATTTTAACTTACAACTACATAGGGGTAAAAATCCATGATAAATTCTGCAATTTTCTAGGAGGTGCGATAAAAAGAGCTAAGCAATATAGGTACATCACTTGGAGGAAACTACCTGTTTCAAACTATATGGATCAAGTCGCTACGCTCGTGCAGCAAATGCTCGTATCTCGAAATCACGAAATATCACAATCAATACACAAACAATAGTATTAAACCTCACCAAGAGGGAGGAAAAAAAATGCAAAAAAATAAATATAATGTGATTAATGGACGGCCCCTGAGGGCGTAAGTTAAGTACTTCATTTCATTAACACTCCAAAACTCAGAGCAACTCTACATAGTAATCATGAATAAACCCCGTTTCAACAATTTGGGATCGAGTCTGCGAACGAGTAGAATTCAATTAGTGCTAAAGTTGCTTCGGATCTAAGCCTTTACCTAACTACTAACTAGTAGGTATAACTACCTAACTAGTGGCGCGAAACTCGACTTTGGAGCTACGGATTTAAACTCGATTAGCAAAAGGAAGACAGCTTGTTGTATGAAAAGAAATTTCTCGACATGAATATAAGAAAGAAAAAAAATATACATAAAAAGAAAGACATTGAACAATTTAAAGGAAAAATACAGTTTTTTTTTTTAATAATATTAATAATGTTGATGACGATGTCGCGGATGACGTGGATGAAACCGCAAGACGCAGCTAATTATAAAAAAATAAAAAAAAATAAAAAATTAATGTTTTTCTTACCTTTAATTAGCTGCGCCCTGCGGTTTCATCCGCGTAGTAATAAAAAATGGTGTTGGTGATGATGAAAAGTAGCCTATGTCACTCTCAGACCCTTGAAATATACCCATGCAAAAAAAACAGGTCGATCCGTTGCTCTGTTGCTGCGTGAAAGAGGAACCAACAAACTTTTCGCATTTATAATATTAGTATGATTACATCTTACTAACTTGAAGTCTGACAATGAAGACTTATAAACAAGAAAGAAATAAACAACGAAGCTAACAAACTTTAAATATAATAAACATATCTCACAAATATGAAGAATAATAAACTAGAAAATTAACGATCAAGAACACTAACTGACAAATACAAATAAATAAAAAGTTGGCAGTCACAGGAAGCCCGGAAGATGTAAAATATGACGGCATAAGAGAGCGTAACAATGTTTGCCGCCACGGCATTAGTCGGTTTTATTGCCAAGGCGCGCAAATCGATGTTTCACATCAAAACTAACAAACAAGAAAGGAACTGACAAAAACTCACAAGAAAACAAACAAACAAAACAGTAGAAATGTCTCGTAATTTTGTATACTATTTTCTATACTTGTCTTACATAGAAAACATTCTACCAAAATCTTATTTTGACCACCAACATTTTTTACATTTTAAAGCTGCTATAAAAATAAAACTCAAGCAAAGGACTTTTATGACCACTGGCAACAATTTAGTATTAATCACCACGAAATACGGGAGAGCATGACTTTGTAAAATCTCTTCCGCTTTTACTCTGCACTTAGCGTGCCATACCGTACCGATGTACCAACTTATTTGTAAAGTTGGCCAAATGATAGAACTAAACATTGTATACAGACGGCAGTTAGTTTCGTTTAGAAAATAAGACGGTGGCTCCCTCATTCAACTTTACATATAAACTGGTCGTACTGTATACAGACTGTAGTGTTTTAGTTTTAGATAAAGCTTTGCTAGCAGTTTCTAAACGAAATGAAAAGAGCTCAACAGAGGGAGTCCTTAAAACGAATTAAAAGTTGTTTTTGAACGGACGTTCTCTTTCGAGCATCGCGTAATTGTTTTGTTTGTTTCGGACTCTAAGCTTTTCGCAACTTCTTTTGTCCTAACTTTTTAGCAACAAGAAAAGTGGCGTAGATTGATTTTAAATAATAATACAATTATATATCTTTCGCTGATAGAGTTTTGTGCCAAACAAAACTGGGGCCTTATTCATAATGGACTTTGACAAGTTTTTCTATCAAAATTCGTTGCTACATATTTGGCTTTCAACAGTTTTTTAACTGACTTAGCACGATTGGCCGAGTTGGCCCTTAGAATATTAGGTAAAATAAAATTGGGTTAATTCGGCTACGAGGTAGAGTTTATTACCGTCAAGTTGACCCCTAACTCAAAATAATATCACTTTTATTTCCCAAAGTCTTTTAGGAAATAGTTAATATAGTTTTAACTATTTACTCGCATTTAACCATCCATTACAAGCTAAACTCCAAATTTTCCACATTTAACTGCACCATTACTCCCGACAAACCACACTTGCAATCGCGGGCGTATCGCTACAGCCATTATTTCACCGTCCAACGACTCATAACAACGCTCGGAAGTGTAATATCGGTGCGAACGTGACTTGGACAGCGTACTGAGAATTACACTCGCGTGCAGTAAAAAATAGGAAATATGGTGGTTCACAGACTTTCAGACTAGGTCTGGGATATTTCAAGGTATGAAATATTAGAGCTGTATGAAACTCCAGCATAAGTTTTTTTTCTTTTCTTTTGAAAGGTTATAACGTCTCACGACTTGTGCACTATTTCTAGTCAATTTGGCGCCATATAAGCCAATTAATGGCGTCATGAATACTTTTTTTTTTTTTTTTAATAAATAATAGGCTTGCGCTTGACCGCCAACTCGCCTGATGTTAAGCGATGATGCGGTCTACGGTGGAGCATGCTTGCCTAGAAGAAACCGATTCACTCGTGATTTGAAGACACCCAGATTGTATCTATCGGGGAACACCCATTCAGGCAGCGCATTCCACAGACTAGCAGTTCGCACAATAAAATTGGAATCAAAGCGCTTCGTTCGGGTTTTCGGAATACCAACCATAAAGCGGTGTCGATTTTTAGCGTCATTTATCTCGTGTCGAGATGATTAGAGTTGAAACTCCTGCAGCCCATTACTTTGGGCTTTGACGTCTCGAAGATCTTCCCTCCACCGTTCATGACACTATGAGTTGATTAAGTAGCTAAGAGTTGATGTTGATAATCTAACCTAACAGTTAGTGATAGTTGAAACTTGTAATTGTCATTAAAAATATAAAAAAACCGGACAAATACGAGTAGGCTCGTGCTCTGAGGGTTCCGTTGGAAGGAACCCTCAGAGCTCAAAAAAAAACTAACTGTAGTTGAAATATTGAAAGACAAACTTAAATTTGTAGTTGACGATCAGGTTCTTCGATACATAACAACTACAAAATGTAAGTTTGTAATTGTAAAACAATATTTTTTATATGATACTAGTAGGCCGCCCCTGCTTCGCACGGGCGGCCGGGATATAATAGCCCAACAGTGAAAGATTTTTTCTAATCGGTTCAGTAGTTTCGGAGCCTATTCAATGCAAACAAACAAACAATCAAATCTTTCCTCTTTATAATATTAGTATAGATAACTAACTTCAAACTTTCAACTTTCAGATTTATTCCTTTATATGTGCTCGTACCCTATAGGTTTTGATTCCCCCCCCCCCCCCCCCCCCCCTGCGATATCGCCAAATATGCAACATAAACGTTTATATCTTTTGATTGCGTTGATTTATAACTTTTATTTTTTTACAGGCGAAAGAAACCGTAGCTCCAAGTATTTAGTATAAATTTCAACTTGATACCTTTACGCGTTCTTGAGAAAAAGGGTCTTGACAGACGGACAGACAGACGGACAACGAAGTGATCCTATAAGGGTTCCGTTTTTTCCTTTTGAGGTACGGAACCCTAAAAATTTCATAGTTGTAACACTAACAAATTTTAAGTAGCTCTAAGTAACTCCTTCCTTCTGTACGCCAAGTACATTTTAAGAGAAATGTGAAATCAAAATATAAATAGTAAATAAATGGCACGGACCCCAGGGTCCGTGGAAAGATAGAAATTAAGAAAAAAATTTTTGAAACTTTATCCACTAGATAAGTTTAGATACAACGGTGGAGATGATTTAAGGGCATTAAAACGAAAGTGACCAAACTCTTTGTGATAAGGCATTTTTGTAGCGACCGTTCAGGTTGATTGAGTTACCTATGTTTGCTCTCTCGATACCCTCTCGGGACCCGGGTAAGTCCTAAAACTGCGACCAGAACCACCGGAGGATGGGCAGCAGCGTCCTATTAGTACACGGTGAACGTACTGCGATCCCCAAGCCGCCTGCCAAGCGTGGGGATTATGGCAACGCCCCTCTTAAAGAGGGAGGCCTTTGTCCAGCAGTGGACGTTTAATGGCTGCTGAGCCTCTTATACCAATTTTGACGGTTTTAAATCAATTTTATTCAGTTAAATTACAATATTTGAGCTGGAAAAAAATACATGTCACAGATACATCTGTGTTAGAGTTTATGATTTGGTTCAAAACACGATAGAATAAACTTTCCACGATCAAAAAAAAAAACTGAAACAAAGTCGACTTAGTTTATTTTTTTCATTCTATGCTCTAATGAAAGCTCGTAACAACCTGGAATTGCGTGTACTGAAAGGCAATTTTTTTTTTTTTTTATTTGCATAGATTTTTGATAGTGAATAGTGTCGTTTTTTAGTGAAATTAAAAGCGTAAAAAGGACGGGAGAATTTTGGCGCGTTCAGTGCCGCGCCAGGTGTCATCGAGGTTGGACCTATGCTTGTTTTTGTCGTTGCACTCCCCCCGCGGGCGTCCTGACTCTGGCATGGCGTCGCTATAACTTGGCGGGGGCTGAGGGAGCGTTTTGTTGCCTACGCGACTCGGATAACCGCCCGTTAACCTTAAAACGAATGTGACCAAACACTTTGTGAAAAGCCATTTTTGTAGCGACCGTTCAGGTTGATTGATTTATGTTTGCTTTCTCGATGGTAGTGTGCAGCTGACCACGCACGTTTTTAGCTTGCCAGTCCAATTACTAAATGGGTGGTAAAACGTAGCTTTTGGACTGTTGGATCTACCACGCCTGGAAAGCTTTTACACTAACTGTGGTAATTCGAATTTATGCTTTGAAATTCTTTCATTTATGCCAGTGATGTTGGTGGTTTGACAAGGATTTACGCTTTTAGGGAAATATTCAATGACTTGATGATTTGATGCATTATCCCCGTCGAGGATTGGTATATGAAAATACAACACAATAAAAGCAGCAAATGTGGGTTTATATTTTAAAATCGTTACTCGTTCGTAGAAATAAAATAAATTACATTTACATACCTATCACGAACTCTGAAATAAAATAAACTTTGCGTGCTTTAAAATTAAAAAATTGGGCTAACTAGGTAGGTACACTGAGTTAGTATGTAATAGTACATACTAACACTGAGTTAGTATGTAATAGTACATACTAACACTGAGTTAGTATGTAATAGTACATACTAACTCAGTGGCGAAGTACGAGTATTCGATATGTAAAATTCACATCGAAATTCATACAAATTAAAAAATTGAAATGTCTATGGAATTCGATACCTGCGTATTTTCAAGAACTCATTCGATAATTTCAAGTTCAGAAAGTTAGATCAATATTTTTTTTTCCTTTTGCTCGTAGAACACGAACAATAAAAAAAACTAAAAACACTATGATAATAAACAGTCACACGATCTGTGGAAGGACGATTGCTATTTGATTAAACAAGTCAAAGTCAAGCAGAGCAGTAATGGTTTAGTTCAAAACTTGCTTCAGTAAAGTGGTGGGAGACTTTACTAGAAGATTTAAAAAAATTACTGCATGAGATAGACGCTTCCTACATTATCAAATGCCTATATTCATGCACGTGTTAATTCAAAATTTGTGTTACATAATAACACAAGTTTTGCAAAATAAAATCTACAATGGCGCGATATGATTTTTCCATTCCACGTTGGCGCCAAAACTATAGCCAGCTCATCGCTTAAAATCAGGCGAGTTGGCAATTAAGCGCAAGCACATTAATTAAAAGAAAAAAAGTTACAGATAATAATAATTTTGTGACAGATTTGTAACCTGCCATAGACTACAATAATGTCGTTCGAAAACCCGAAAACCGGCGCCCTTGCTATGCCACAGACGTGAAATATGTGCCCAACTACGGAATAGGGAAGTGCCCAACCATGCACGCGACCAATCTGCAAGCCCACAAAGGTGTTACAGCTGCTAAATACCAGCGAGGAGGTCGAATCAGCGCCAAACTCTGCAAGCAGACAATTCGATTTGGTCCGGAAGCGCTACCTCGTAAGAGGATTATGGAATTCGCGTAGAGCTCAGAACTGTTGGTGAATCAGTAACGTAGGTTGAGATTTTTCATCTTGTCAGCAAATATAAGCAACTTTCGGTCTTGTCTGTGGTAATCGACAAAAATATGTATAATTATTTAATTATTGTCCTAAACTTGTGTATTTTTGAGCGTTAGTGCGTTATAATGGTGGATTACTCGTGGACGTGCTCGAGTGTGGGTAGTGATTTGACGCAGTGAAACATGTACTTTCATATTGCTTCCAAAGTTTCCACCACTTTACTAGGGCATGACTTTGACTTGACCGTGACCTTCTTTGCTTGACTCTGACTGTGATTGACTTGTTTGACTGAATTTCATCGAACCGATATGGATTTTTTCTTTTATTTTGAAAGGATATACTTTCGGGTTGGTCCCACAGAAACTTCATCAATCGGTTCAGTATAGTTTGGTTTTTAAATAAAAATAACTGCAAAATTCGTTTACGTGACGTAATATTGTCATCAAAGTAACAAATATGCGCATTTTACTAATTTTGAAGTTTTACAGTGATGACATATGGTACTGAGACGTGGTCCTTAACTGTTAGCGTTTTGGAAAAACTCAGAGTCACACAGCGGGCAATGAAGAGAGCTATGCTCGGAGTTTCTTTGCGCGATAGAATCCGAAACGTGGATATTCGCCAAAGAACCAGAGTTACCGACATAGCTGTAAAAATTTGCAAGTTGAAGTGGCAATGGGCAGGCCACATCGCTCGAAGAACTGATAACCGATGGGGAAGAAAGGTTCTTGAGTGGAGACCACGAACCGGAAGACGCAGCGTAGAGAGGCCTCCCACTAGATGGACCGACGACATTGTGAGAGTCGCGGGCATCCAGTGGATGCAAAAGGCAGGCTGTCGTTCAGTGTGGAGGTTAAAGGGGGTTATGTTCAGCAGTGGACATCTTCTGACTCTTCAGCTGATGATGATGACTAATTTTGAAGTCGCTTTTATTAAATTGATAATTATATTTGGTACTCACTGAGGGCTGGAAAAAAAACATCGATTAAAAAAACCCCGAGCCAACCCAACTCCTTGAAGTATCGGAGTGAGGCTCTGAGGCGTTGGCACACACGCTCCAGTGGCGTATATGGTAGTGTAAATAATGATGATGATGATTTTAAAAGACTTGGTCATAAAAAACCTTTCTAAGTACTCACTTTAGGCTGGCAAATGTCTACAAACTATTGTTACCTGTACAAACCAGATATCTTCTTTAACATGATGGAAAATTGCAGCGTTGTACACTATTATCAAGTCAAAGGCTACATACTGTTTGTCAGAGCGCCTTGTACGCTTTGTAAATAATGTGACGGGTTCTATGCTCTTCATTGCTTGTGGTTGTAATTTTTTTAATCTACTAGAGACCTGTAAAAGACTCCAAAGAGTACGTACTATTTGACAGAAGGCCTTTTATGGCTTTTTGTAACATCACAATGTACCACGTTTGCTACAATAAATAATTTTTCATTTCCACGTAAACTGCCATACTGTTTCCAAGTCGTCCACAGGGACCGAGTCAGCGCTGCCGCTTAAACTTGAGATTATATAATTGCTGGTAAAATACTGGTGACTATAACATTGCCATCGTGGTAGATTGTTAATTGAATCAGTATTATGAAGGTAAGGTAGCGTTTTCACGAGCGATGTCTATTTTCAGCCGTGATAAAACAATCATAATCGATGACGACATCGTCTTTTACAATCAGGGTAGGTAGGCCTCCCACTAGATGGACCGACGACATAGTGAGAGTCGCTGGCATCCAGTGGATGCAAAAGGCAGGCTGTCGTTCAGTGTGGAGGTTAAAGGGGGAGACCTATGTTCAGCAGTGGACGTCTTCTGGCTGATGATGATGATGATGAATATTATACATAAATTATAACCTTACACATGAGTTATTTAAAATGAGAAATTTTCAGGGAAAATAAGTAGCAACAGAAAAACATGATTATCAGCCCGTAAACGTCCACTGATGAACAAAGTCCTTCCTCGTAGAGAGGGGTGTTGCCATAATAATACTTAAGTAATATTACACATGAATTATTTAAAATGGGAAATTTTCAGGGAAAATAAGTAGCAAACAGTAAAACATGCTAATACAGCTAAACTTTCTGTGTATTTGGGGGAAATTATCATTACTCTTGCAATATAATATCAACATACGGCAATATCCAATGTGTTGCTACATTTATCCCTTACCCAATGTTTGGATAAGTAAATTCTACATTGCACGAATGGATAGTCACCATGCGTTCTTTTTTTTATCGGATACCACCGGACATTAGTGTTTTGTGACGTAGGTGCCAAAATAACAGCAAAACGAAGTGCTTGCAATTAAAATATAACATGAAAATATTTAAATATGTAGAATCTATTAAATTGTGAATATTTAAATATAAAAATTATTGCATAATAACACATATGACATTATACCTAATATTTAAATACTTGACAGTCGCAAATTACAGCACATGCGACGCCAAATTGTTTTACAAAGAAATAAAAAAAAAAAAAGCCTCCATAATATGGCTAAGAATACTAATATTAGCTACAAAATCTCTATGTAATTAGAAAGAAAGAAAGAAACCCGACTGCCCAGAAGGAGGGTCATATTTTGTTGTTTGTTTGTTTTTCTGTTTCTATATTACCTCCTTTAACATAAAAGGCTCAACCGATTTTGATGTGCGAGATGTCAATAGTTTCGTTTTATATCCAAAATATTATGACTACATTTTAGTTTTTTTTTTACAATAGACATTTTGTTGTTCAAATTTTCTGAAGAAATATTAAATAGGTTTATAATCAAATGGACTTTTATCGCAGGAATGATAACAAAAAGAACACAAAATGAATATTAAAAAAAAATTGTCATTGGTTATAAAAAATATTTAGGTTGTATGTTTTCATCTTGCAACCATGAAAGTTTACGTTTGTCTATGAAAAAAATAATTATATGCAAAAGCTAGTTTCATTTTTGATAATATGCATCAAATATGCATATTAATATTGGCCTGACTAAGCTATCGCCAGATATTTTTAAAGAAAAAAAAATCCTACATTCTCTGAACTGATGGTGGTAGTACACCATAAGGGGATCATCACAGGATGTTATGTTAGGGCGTGTGAAGTAAACACCGCCCTTTGTGTGCCCGTTTTTGTTTTGGCACATGCTACGAACTAGGGAAAAGCCAGATGTAACCCCTATAATATTGAGATAAGTAATTTGAGATAATTTTGTCTTTTAGGTATAATAAATGCTATTGAACTAAATACGTAGGCACTAAGTTAGTAATATTCATGTTAAATATTGTTACATATAAATGGTAATTAACTTTTTTTTTATCTCTTTGTTTGTTTGTATTTCATATTTCTGTTCAAATTTCTGTTCAAAATTGTAACTATGACTAATTCTAATTCTTATATTCTTGTACAAAATTAATGATCATGATGGGAAGGCTACCCACCAAAATACAGGTGTTGCCACACCTAGTTTGGTGGCTATGGCTGCAATCTTAATGTGTTGTACCTTAATGTAATAAAATGTTTTTTTTTTTTTTTTTTTTTTTTTTTTTAAGTAGATATCCACCAGGTTCTTAGAGGCTGAGATATGACATACGAGGGAGATATGCCTTAGTACAATCTATCGTTCGTGTTTAAGAGTTTATATGTTACTTAGCTGGTAGCGTTGCATCAATTTACGCGGTTATGTCAAACAGCAACAAATTCATATTTTGGTTATAAATAGTTAAGTATACAATAAAGTTAAATGTAATTTTGGAAACATGATTGGTGAAACTTTTCTCGGTAGAATAATTCGGCGAAAACAGGCTTTCTAAAACACGTTTTAAGTTTTTTCTCCGCGAATGGAAGTTCGTAACAATTTATTTATTCATATTCTAATGGTAATTTGTATAATGGAATTTAAGGTAAATTCGTTTTATTTAAAATTAAAATAGTTCTTGAATAATTTGAAGTCTTTATCATATTATTTCGCTTCCGTAATTTAGTTCTGAGGCTGATTCGTGCGTATAACTTCCTGCAGGCGTAGATAGCATATTTTTGTCACTGTTTCGCGCAGAGGCAAAACTTGAATTTGAGCTGACGACATATCGACTCTTAAATGTCACGGTGAAAAAAAAGTTTATATGTAATCTTTAGGGTATATATAACGTCCTTGTATGTAATAGACATATTAGTCTAAGTAGGTCATCATTGTCATCTGCAATTCATATCAAGCTCAGATCAGACAAAAATGTATTGTTCATTGGTATCGCTACAAGTTTCTTAGTGTGCGAGAAAATGAGTAAGAGAGAAAAATTGACCATTTGTATGCGAACGATAATTGTACTAAGGCATATCTCCCTTGTTTATCTGATCTGAGATGTTACTTCATGTATTTGCTTATCTATACTAATATTATAAAGAGGAAAGATTTGATTGTTTGTTTGTTTGTTTGCATTGAATAGGCTCCGAAACTACTGAACCGATTTGAAAAATTATTTCACTGACGGGAAGCTACACTATCCCCGGGTGACATGGGCTATAATCTATACCCGTGCGAAGCTAGGGCGGACCGCTAGTAGTTTATATTTTCATGAGACAATAATTATATTTTTGTATATAAAAATACAACCCTTACTTTCCTACCTTCCTTTCCTTTTTCCTTTTGAAGATCGATGGGGGAGGCCTATGTCCAGCAGTGGACGTTCTATGGCTGAAATGATGATGATGACGATATAAAAATGATTTTCGCCAGTAAAATTCTCGGAAAAAATCTGGAAACAAATCCATTTATAACCCAATATTTAAAAAAAAACTTTATCTTCTTGGATATTTATAAAAAAATACCGTCAAAAAAACACCCTTGAGCGACACAGAGATCTCTTATCAAAACATGTTTACTAAACCGGAAATACCTACTGATTTTCAGAGATTTTCCTCTTCCGTGGCAGATTTAATTATCAGGTTTCATAAGTATTGTACTTAGAAAGGTAAGAAATGAAAAACGTTCAATTTTTTTCAGATATTTTTGAACTTTGAGCAGATTTTACAGTAATTAACCAGCAGAGTGCGAGACGGGCTCGCACAATGAGGGCTTTCCACCGCATAAATTGTTAGCTACTAAGGTAAAAAAAGTAGTTCAATAAGACAACATCACGCCCAGGCGGTCTGTCTGAATACTGTCTGTACTTGGTGTACAGAGACAGGTCCTGATGGGTTCAGGCTGGTCACCCATCCAAGTACCGAGCGCGCCCGACGTTGCTTAACTTCGGTGAACAGAAATTTGAGACCGTCTCGCAGTTGGCCGGTATTTATTATTTGTTGTTTGACTTTAGAGTGTGTACTATGATCATGGCAAGTTTGACTCTTGTACGTATTATGTTATGAATCCGAAATGAGGAGATCCGTAGACGAACGATTGTCACCGACATAGCCCACCGGATTAGCAAGTTGAAGTGGCAGTGGGCAGGGCACATATCACGCAGAACAGCCGAAAGGTTCTAGAATGGAAACCGCGGACCGGTAAGCGCAGCGTAGGACGTCCGCCCATAAGATGGACAGACGACCTAAAAGAGACCGCAGGGAAACGCTGGATGCAGGCAGCTTCCAACCGACCCTTTTGGAGATCGATGGGGGAGGCCTATGTCCAGCAGTGGCGTCTTATGGCTGAAATGATGATGATAATGATGACGTATTATGTACCGTTTTTAAATTAGAGCAAATACGTTAAAAAAAAATGATTATTGTAGGGGTCTCGCGTTGTCCCATACAACAAACGTGTGAGATTACGTTTTTTTTATTTTATTATTATTGCTTAGTTAATCCGCCGTAACATTACATATTCTGTAAAAATTACAACTGACTATCTATTACGGTTCGAAAGATACAGCCGTTAAAAGGTAGGACGGACGGACAGAAAAACGGACAAACAGACAGACAGCGTAAGCTTAGTAAATAGGGTCCCATTTTCACCCTTTGTGTACTGTAATTGAGTCTAATAACCTAAACCTACCTACCAAACCGACCTGGTCCTACCTACCTTGGTCTTGGTACTTTAATGTCTCCGCCAGATATTGAGTCCAATCCTCCAAACTTTAATCCGGACACAAAATCAAATCCGAAAATTAGAAAGTTCAATTCAATTACGAAACAAACTAATTAAATTAAGCCAAGGGCCAGTATCTATCACAGATTAGTCAGTATAGAAGTGAGAACTCGTTGAAAGTTTTGAAATAGTGCCTGTCTAACAGACTTTGTGTAAAGAAAATTATTTCGTTAGGTACTTGAAAACTTTTGAAAAGCTCGCTTATTTATCTGTGCCAAAATTCTTTGTCGGTTCAGATCTACGGTCAGATCTACAATCTACGGTTTTACCCGCGATTTACAGTTTTCTGCATTTTAGGATAATAAGTATCCAACGTTATTTTTTCATGATGCATATTTTTCCGTAAAATTAGATTTAAAAAAATTAATTCGGTTCAGCCGCTTGGACATGAAAAGGTAGTAAACAACAGTCAACAACAGTTTGTGCATATGAATGGCTATAAACATCGATCTAAATGAAAATTGAAAAAAAAAATGAAAATTTATTTATTGATAACAAACGTCTTCTTAAATTAAAATACAAGGTGTCATTACAGAAATGTAGGTACATTAACTTCTTTGGCTATATAGGTATAAAAAATAAGTTGTTTAAAGTAAAAGTAAGTTGTTGTTTGAAAGTAGTTTGTAACTTGAATTTGGATAAGGTATTGTTATCATTTAAAAAAAACATACTGTTACGTTGTAGGTAAGCGTGTAAAACGCAGGGTGCTGTTTATACACCATATTTTAATGGCGTTAAAGATGAAAATAGTATAGAGAAATATCAGACAGAAACCGGTCTTTATGTACCAAATCTGAGAGCACTTTGTCTCTTTCTGGCAGGCATGGCTAATTCATTTTGGTTAAACACATTGTCAAGAAACGTCATAATTTTGTCGACCTAATTGTTATATGTTATTGAAAGAAAACGGCAGAGAGTTCTCTGATCGTCGGGACCAAATTAGATTTCACGTGCAAATTCCAGCTTATAGGTAATAAGTTTCTTAGTTTTCACTGAAATCATCAACAACCGCATATATTAAGTGTGGTGATTCTTGTCAATAGTTGTAAATATGTATCAATATTTACATGGACGTGCTTACGTGCATGAATATTTATGAGCGTCAAGTGTCACTTGTCATTGGTTTTTGGCGATTGCAGTAGGAGGGGCTAACTTAAGTAGAGAGGGAAGTATATATTGGGTCGTTCAGTGGCCGTCAGGACAGTCGAGCTGTGGATTGGTAGACGAAAGGCTGAAGGATAAGTGCTGTGTAGTAAATCAGTGAAAATATACTAGTGGAGATACCATATAGACTGCTATTCGTAATATAAGTAAGTGATTACAGAAGACTAACCTCAGTGAAGGAGTCTGACACAAACCGCTGCACTAGGGACGTCTTCCCGCACTGTGTGTCGCCGACTAGCACCACTTTAATTTCCTCTTCTGCCGTCGGCGTGCCCGCGGCGCTGTCGGTACCCTTCTTGCCCGACCACATTGTCACTTCTGTACGATTATGATGTTTTTATTCTTTATCTGCAACAAGAGATAACAAAAATTTAAAAATTATATTTGGATTCGTGTTCGACATAGGAAAATTAATACAAAAAATCCTTTTAAATTTCTTTGTAATTTTATTTGAAAATCCGTACATTGGATTTTAATTTAGTTATCGGGAATGGTGGCCTTAGTCAACCCACCTATTATAACAAAGTTTAAAAATTTCATTCAAATGAAATATTATGAACATGCGTATTCTTTCTACCTTGACTTGGTACATAAACTTCCACTGCTGTCCACTGCTGAACATAGGCCTCCCCCTTTAACCTCCACACTGAACGACAGCCTTTTGCATCCACTGGATGCCCGCGACTCTCACAATGTCGTCGGTCCATCTAGTAGGAGGCCTCCCTACGCTGCGTCTTCCGGTTCGTGGTCTCCACTATAGAACCTTTCTTCCCCATCGGTTATCGGTTCTTCGAGCGATGTGGCCTGCCCATGGCCACTTCAACTTGCAAATTTTAACAGCTATATCGGTGACTCTGGTTCTTTGGCGAATATCCACGTTTCGGATTTTATCGCGCAAAGAAACTCCGAGCATAGCTCTCTCCATTGCCCGCTGTGTGACTCTGACTTTTTCCAAAAGGCCTTACGATTTAAAATTTTGAAAATACGATTTTGAAAAGGTTTTACGATAATTATCCCTTAATTAATAAAACTAAAATAACAACTGAAACTTAAATCTGCAGACGTGTTAAAAATAGATAAAGTCACTTAGAACTGATAAATCGTAGCATCTGAATAGATATCAATTGCTACTAATTAAAACTTCGAAGCCTTTATAGGACTTGAGGCCATTAGCAAGTTCTATTCAAGTATTAATTAAACCAAGTATCTGGTGGGGCAAAGCCCTGAAGACGAGTTTGAGGTCATAGCGCATTATACTAACTCGACACGATAGTCTGAATTATCGCACATATATATCTCTCACTATAACAATATCTGGCATACCGGAATTTTATATCACTCTATCACACTAATATTATAAATGCGATAGTTTGTGTGTGTGTATGTTTGTTACTCCTTCACGCTGAAATGGCTGGTCGGATTTGGATGAAACTAAGAATATAGATAGCTTATGTCCTGGATTAACTCGTATGACTCGGCAATTTTTCATCATCATAATTATCATTTTTCATCACCACGCAGGTAAAACCGCGGGGCGCAGCTAGTAGGTACTAAATGTATTCAAATATCTACTCAATAAGTTTTAGACGATTTTAGACGATGATAATAAATTTGATCCGATTTTAACCAACAAAAGGAAGAGGCTATCACTTCGACTGTATGTTTTTTTTGTATGTTTTACGCGTTTACTCCGCCAAATTATGAATTGTTTTTGATGATCTTTTTGTTTGATAGGACATACCTACTTCAGAGGTGGTCCTATATGAATTTTACCGAAATCGATTCAGCGCTTTTGAAAAAATCAACAGTAACATAATATATACACAGATGGTTATGAAAGCTACTTAATGGAGCGGAGACAGTGTGTGAAGATTGGACAGACTACCAGCGGCTTGCAAAATATTTATTTTGGAGTGCCGCAAGGTAGTATTCTGGGGCCCACATTATTTCTCTTATATATTAACGATATTCATGAAACCCCAATCAAACATGCTGAAATATTGTGCTATGCTGATGACACGGCAATTATATTCCATGGACCAACATGGGTTGAAGTATGTTCTGCGGCAGAGCAAGGCATGACAAAAATATACCGTTGGCTTCAGCAAAATCTACTTACATTAAATACCAAGAAAACGATGTACTTATGTTTTCACAAAACTGCTGCCTCAGCCCCAAAAACCACCACAAACATTAAAATCCACTCATGTGGAATGTCTGCAGCGTGTTCCTGTGAATCATTAACTCGCACACTAGTTTTGAAATACCTAGGTCTACAAATTGATGAAAAACTTTCGTTTAAAATTCATATAGAACATCTATCGGCAGGTACAAGAAAAGTTATAAATATTATGCGAAACCTACGTGATTCCGCTTGTAAGGATATCATAATAGGAGTATACTATGCACTATGCCAGTCTCTGTTAATGTACTGCATCACATGTTGGGGCAGTGCTGCCAAAACCCATATGATGCGGGCCGAAAGAGCACAGAGGTCTGTCCTAAAAGTAATGCTCAAAAAACCTTATATGTACCCAACAACATGCGTGTATGAAGAGGCTGGTGTACTAAATGTGCGTCAACTCTTCATACTTAATACTTAATACCGCATAGGTCAGTGTTATCTTCCCCTGACTACGACTTAATCACTGCCCGCCGAGTTTATAGAATACCTTTTCCCACCGTCAAAACAAGTTTTGCTCAGCGTTTTGGTGACTATGTTAATGTTTTCGTCTATAAGGTAGTAATAAGGTTCTGTGACATTAAAAACAAGAAAGTAAATGAAGCGAAACACGAGATAGTGAAGTGGCTAAAATCACTATCATATGATGACACAGAAGATGTTATAAAAGTTATCACATGAATTGTTTTTATTTACTATTAGATTTGTTAATTTAGTCATAGATAAATATTTAGTAAAAAAATTGAAAAACTGTCTTCCTATTTGTAATCAGGCATACGGGTTGCCTTGATACAGGCTTTGCCTAGTAAGGCAACCAGCAGGAACTGTTCATTTAAGTAATTTAGTTGGTAATAAAAATATTTTGATTTTGATTTGATTTGATTGGTTTGGCCCTTCAATAAAAGTTTCGATGAGTATTTTCAATCTTGTTTTTTTGTATTTGTAATCTCTGTTTTAACTGTATTTTTTCTACTTTTTAGTTTCAGTTTGTGCATGTAGGTAAAGTAGTTATAGTCTTAAAGTCGGTTTTAGTTTTTTTTTTTTTTCTAATTAACATAATTTGAAGGACAAAAACAAACTATTTTATTTGCAGTAGGTACCTGGGCGAAGTTCTTTTTTCCGCGTTTTTTTTTCTTGAAATTAACCTAAATAGATAAACTTAAAAAGCAAAACCTTATCTAAATACAAAATTTATTTTGTTTTCTGTCTGTTCTAATTTTTGTTTCTGGTGTACACAATAATGAGTTTCTATACATCTATCTAAAATTTGATTCAAATCGTAAGAGCCATTTCCGTGTCATAGCAATCCAGCGTCACTGGATTCCAGCAGCTAGTTTGAGATACTGGTTCAATGTCAATCGGCCTTTACAGACAATTTTAAAAGCTCCTCGTTTTTGGGTCGGTTTTCGAAAGTTCACCGCCCTGTAGAGTAGGGTTGCCAGTTAACAAAAACAACAGTGCCTATTGGACTACAACGATTGTAGCTTCCAATCGACAAAAACAATTAACCTAAAGCGGACCATTCAACAATCTGGAACTATGAGTCAGTATTCAAGCTAAATATTGTATTTAAAATTAAATATAGTAACCCATAGGTTACTCGGAACGGTAGTAATAAACCGAAAGGATGTCATTGTACGCTTTATAAAGAACAACGTTTACTATAAGGACCAACCCTGAAATCGCGAAAACGTTCTTGATGTGAAACATCTATTGGCGTGGAAGGGTTGAAGGGGTGAAGGGTCAATCTGAGTGTCTTCAAGTCGAGAGTGAATAGGTTTCGTCTAGGCAAGCGTGCTCCATCGTAGGCCGCATCATCGCTTAACATCAGGCGAGTTGGCGGCCAAGCGCAAGCCTATTTATAATAATAAAAAAGGGTTACCCATATAGACTGTACTAAGCCGAAAGGTCATTTTACACATAATTATGAACTACTATTACTATGGGACCAACCCTGAAATCACTAAAAGTTATCGGCTGTTCTATAGAAAACGGTCATTGACACTCGACAAAAGTATGGTACGGATGTTTTTTTCCCGCGATTTCAGGATTGGTTCCATAGTGAAAGTTGTTCATAATGATGAGTACAATGACCTCCTTTCGGATTAGAAAGAAAGGAAACATTTATTTTGCGCACATAATACTACAACACCAACATTACAAAACAGAAATAACAAAATAATAATAACACTTATAATAATATATCGTCGCAGGAAAGGCAAATTTACTGAAGCTCCAAATGACCATTTCGAGAAAAAGCCGCCTTAAGTTTTTTTTTTCGTTTTTAATTCATAACTTTTTTCCCAGCACAAGAATTTCGATGACGTCAAGGTAAACTTTAATTTGTCATTTTCTATGTCCAGAAGTACAAACTATAATAAATGGACTGCTGGTTTGTGATATAGTGGCGCTTAAGTAAAAATGACTTCAATTTACAGTAAAGCAAAATTTCTTAACCGCCATTTGATTCAAATATTTATAGCAATCAAAATAACTTATAACTCTAAAATATTAGCTTTTAAATTGCCGGAAGCCAAATTTACTTAAAATTTACTTGTAATTTATTGCAGGAAAACAAAATTACTTAGGTGACAGGCACGAATAAAATGCCAAAAAAGTGTCGTTTAAGGACTCTGGTTGATGAAAAAACCCCTTTTTTCCTTTTACTGAAATGCCAAAATAGTGCTCGTATCGCTATGGGACCCAGACTGATCGACGCAGAAAAAAACGCTGATTCCGAATATCTATATAACTCAATATGCCTATTTTGGCGCTTCAGTAATTCTGCCTTTCTTGCGACGAATTATGTTAAGTTGTCGCTGTAGTGTCCAGTGCGACAAAAAAGGGCAGTGCTCAGCTATAATGCTACAGATTTCTCTGCAGCGCCGAGTTGATTAGTATACTTAGTCTATATGCGTAACCCTGCAGAGGAAGGCATACAATGCTGTTACAAATGAAAAGTTCACCTTTCAACCCAATTCACTGACCCAAACTCCACCGTGCAGTATCAAGCGTCATTCCGGTACATTGTTTCAGCCGATTGTTAATTTGCATCGTGATATTTTACGTAACTTTCCTCGTTCGACATCCTACGCCCCGGATAGTTTAAATTGGATTGCATAAAAGAGGCCTATTCTGATGGATGCAACTCGAAATTGGGAAATGTTGTTTCAATACATGAGCTCGCGTAGACCTCTTTTTACGGGAACACGCTAAGCCAAGAAGGTCTAGGTATTGTCTATTGTCAAAGACGACTGGACTGAAAGTGACTTGCAAAATTAAACTTTTGCTAATTGCGCCTAATCTAAACCAAACTTTTTAGGTTTTTTGGGTTTCTTGTTAGGCTTTTTAGGTTTTTGAACTATCACACTATAAATACTTGAAAAAAGTGACATTTATAAATTCAAAAAGTTATAAATACTGTGTTAAATTTAATGCAGCTGAAAGCTTTTGTGTTATGGGAAAACTTTAGATTTTATGAAGTAATACTTAGCGGGAAGTTTACTGCTTCGGGGAAAACTTACTGAGAGAAAATAGGTATCTAAGGTTCTTGGATTAAATACTTTTTTTTCGGAGATATGCCTTAGTACAATTATTATCGTTCGTGCTCGAATTTTATATACAATTTTTCATTATAAAGATCATCGATTCTGCAAAAGCACGCGCAAGAGTAGCGCTCTCATAAAAAAAAGATAGCAAGTATACTAAAATACAACGACCTATATGTACTACGTATATACATTTGAATTCGTTGCTAAAATATAAGTCAATAAATATTCGACTCCCATACACTCGAGAAGGTTATGGCGTATTTTTTAAACTATTATTTTAGCAATATAACGTATCATATAGTTATAAGACCGGAACCGGAAATCGGAATAGTTAATTAAATATGTATAGTGTAAGAGAAAGAAAGAAATAGAATTTAGCACTACGCCATTTGTTTTCTTACACCATCTTACACCTGTTATGTTTTTTTATGAGGGCGCCACTGCGCCATTATGTAATGCTCACTATTTTTTACGGTCACTAAGAAACTTGTAGCAACATCAATGAACCTACCTAATAGTCCACATTAAAAAAAGGGCGGCACGTTCGTCTACAGAGTTCGACTTAAGGCATCCAGACTCTTGAAGACAGGGGGTCTAGACAAGAGCCACTTTCTGTTAGCGTTCACGCCTGCGGAAATATGAAATTGTATGAAAATGACTCTGGATGAGTTCCGCCATGCCACCTTACCATATCTCCCTTGTTTGAATAATCCGAGGTTCTAGTCTATGTGTTTGTTTGGTCAAAAAATATATATCGTGCAAGATATTTCCATCATATTATTAAATTTTCCATCAAACGAGTAACATAAGTAAATAAAATGCAACGTAAACAAAGCGCGGACTGAAAAAGTCGACCATCGCAACGTGCTTTATCTAAAAGAGGGGCGCGGAGTCGGCAAACCACTTTCACGAGAGAATCCATTTTGTTTTCTTTATTTATTTGTATTTGAAATGTAAAAGGGTTTAAAGTTTGTTTTGGAGCGATGTGATACGGTGATATTGTTGTATAATTTTCGGCTGCGTATTTTATGTTATTAGATTCTATACAGTTGAAAAACAAGCAATTTTAATGATATTAACGCAGTTATCAAAGACTGCTGAACATAGGCCTCCCCCTGAGACCATCACACTGAACAACAGCCTGCCTCCATCCACTGGATGCCCGCGACTCTCACAATGTCGTCAGTCCATCTAGTTCAGGCCTACCTACGCTGCGTCTTCTGGTTCGTGGTCTCCACTCAGGAACCTTTCTTCCCCATCGGTTATCGGTTCGTCAAGTGATGTGGCCTGCCCATTGCCACTTCAACTTGCAAATTTTAATAGCTATATTGGTGACTCTGGTTCTTTAGCGAATATCCAGGTTCCGGATTCTACCATTGCACGCTGTGCTGAGTTTTTCCAAAAGGCCAACAGTTAAGGACCACGTCTCAGTACCATAAGTCATCACTGGCAACTCATTACGCAGTTACCTACCTATATATATTTGGTTGTTTATCATTGGTTCCATGTAGTTAGAAGATATTTTTGTAGCGTCCTATATAAATATATCTGCGCTCATCTCTACATGTAATAAATGTATATGATCAAGTGCTCTCGTATATGACTTCTACCTAACATCAGAAGAAATAAATCTGATGTTGGTCTCACTTGCAAAAAATACCGTTTGCGTGATTCATGTAAAGTGCCCTTTATACCTATACTAGCGACCCGTCTGCCCGGCTTCGCATGAGTGCAATTTACGTGCGAAGCCGGAGCGGGTCACTAGTTATATGTATAAACCTTCCGTGAAAATGTATCTAACTGATGGTGAAAACCGCATCAAAATCCGTTGCGTGGTTTAGGAGGAGTGTGCGGCCATGCAGACAGACAGACGCGGAAAGCGACTGTGTAGAGATTAGCCTGTAACACTTTTGATATTTTGACACAACAAATTTTTTGATATTATTAAATACTTATAGCATTTTTAACAATTCAAAACAATGTTAAATACCTACTTATTTTATTATGGAAACTGACGTGGTTTTACCACATTTTATACAAGGGAATTACTCACGTAAGATTAAGCCGGTTACTCCGACTATAGTTTCAACCGCATTAGGCGGTCTTTTTCAAGGTGAATGCGCCAGTGCAAAGCGAGACGCAGCCGCGCGCGCGCATTCACCTTGAAAAAGACCGCCTAAAGCGGTTGAAACTATATTCGGAGTAACCGCTAGTTCCCGTGTAATATAAATTAAATACTTATTTTTTAAACGTGCGCTTTATTACGCCAAATAGATAAAACAAATTTGGCAGATTATCACCATCATCATCATCATCATCGGAAGCTCATTCAGCCCACTGCTTCACGTTCTTCCTCCAATGTTTTCTCTTTAACGCTAATCTCGTCCAAATATTTCCACAAAATTTGTTTAATCGTTGCGCCGGTTTTTTATGTGTCTATTTTGAAATATCTAGATTACTTTATCCCTAAATCACGATTGGCTTCAATAAGCCAGCATCCACGAGGGTTATTATCCTAGGAATCTGTATACCATTAAGGAGATTGGATAAAAATCAGCATTTAAATAGCATTTCTAATTGGGCACGCGGGTAATCGCTTGTTTACTGAAAACTCAGTCACTTTTTAGTAAAAAATCTTATTTCGTAGAATTATATGTTGCTAGCTGTGCTCTACTGTTTCAAATGCGATTTAAAAGTATTTTCCGTTTTTTCTGGGTTAAAAAAGTATCTGATTTCCTTTCTAGTGATATAGATAAACAGTTTTCTTGAGTTTTATCATCCGTTTCAGCTGGCTGTGAAAAGGTAACATACAATGACAGTTATAAGGTTGTACGATCATTTCCTTCATTTCACAAAAAAACTCTTTTTTTTTTAATTTAATTAGCGACCATGTTCCTCGTTAATGTAAAACTAGTAAGGTGGCAGATTAAAACATATTAAATTTTTCCCCATTTTTTGACTTGTAACTATGGAGTTATTAATAAAGAATTGTATTGTATTGTATGCCCTAAGTGACAAACAAGATGGGCTGCCTGATGGTAAGAAGTCACCGTCGCCTATGGATATTTGTAACACCAGAAGCATTACAACAAAGTTGCCGGCCCTTTAAGAATCTATTAACTGCCTTTTGAAGAACTCCTTGTCTCTCGGCAATACCGCGGAAGGTAGATCATTCGAAATTTTGCAGATTTAAAGGTATTTTCAAGTTTCAGTACTCTAGCTGTGTAAAAATCAGAGCCCGTTTATGTTTACACATAAGAAGATGAATCGCAATGTACCCCCACCCGGGTTTATCAGCACTTTTTGAATACCTAAAGCTGAAATCCCAAAAACTTCAGAATAGACCCAGCTTAATTAAAATCGGCCAAACACAGCTCTACAAAATAAAGGGCTCGAAATTAATTTTAGTCCTAAAATTCAGGGTCAACGAGTAAATATTCCAAATTGACTTTTTAATAGAAAAACGGAAAAGTTTTGCGTCAAATTAATGAAAACTGAGTCGGAGTTTGTGGAGTTTGATTTATTCATGAAATCGACTTATTTCGATATTGCTGGTCCAGGCGACGGCCATTCAGTAAGTTTAAATTTTATGGATTAAGACAGTGGTGCTCAAACTAAGATCTGTAAAACCGAACTCGCGGGAGTGCATTCATTTCGGGGAAGGCGTGTATTAGTTATTTTTACAACGATTTTTGTCTATGCATTATTATTTGATTTTACGAGTATATGCTATACTATACTATACGTAGTATAAATATAAAATCTTTACTATTTATATATATTATTTTCTACTACTTATTTTTACATATTAAGTTCTATAATTTTTTGACGAAATAAAGCAATGAAAACTGGATTTTTGGCGTTCTGGTTCTGTCAAATAGAAAGATCTATAGAAAATTCAACTTCTTAACTGTATAGTGCTGTATTTTTTTATTGAAAATAACGGCTTCAAATTATGGAAAAACTCGACATAATATTATCAACTTAGGAGGGAAAAATCGAGAGTGGATTTCGTTAAATGACTAAGATAAAATAAACAATTTCAACGTTATGGTTTAGATATTTTATGTATTTGTGTTGTCAATTACAGCTTTACTTTTTCGTTTTACCTTAACTGAATGATTGCATTTTGTAATACGGCTCTTAAGGATTCCAAAAATTTAGATTCTATATTTATTTTCACTAAATCCCGTTAATCCGGGCCGATAATGAGAAAGGTTGGTAACGCCTGGCAAGTTTATACTTCTAGAGAAGCCATTGAAAATTTTATAGGTAATAAACACCAGCCGCACCCTGAGAGTTGGCTAAGCCTCCTTAAGGCCTCCTTAATCGATACTCGTCTTTACGACCGGAAGCCTATAGGAAATCGATGGAGTTTTTAACTGTTGTGAAAAGAGGGCCAGTTTCTTTGACCAATTTACTTTTATCTGTAAAAGTTTGGCTCGGAACAGGGGGCTCGGGTGATTGAATCGGACAAGAAATAGCAGTAAAGAGACTGAGCAGTATAGTGCAGTGATTGTAAATGTAATGTACCTACTACTGCCGTCCGATTACTAAAAGACCGTTAAGTCATATGGCCACAGTATCACATAACGGTCTTTTAGTAATCGGACGGCAGACTAGCTGTGACAGAATGGTGACTGAGCCAAGTTTTAAATCCAATGATCTTAGTGGTTTAAAAATATTAGGCTGCACTAGACCTCTACTCTGGAGTGCCAGGGTAAGTCTGGCTCCCCAATTTCAGCGACGGATGTTGATAAATTTAGGATTCTTGCAAAAAACATCCAACCTTAAAAGTATATTTTTATTTTTTCTCATTCCACAACCTTACCACGGTAAATATCCTGTAAATAATCATATAACTTTATATTTTCAGGGTTCCATACTTCAAATGGAAAAAACGGAACCCTTATAGGATCACTTTGTTGTCCGTCTGTCCGTCTGTCAAGCAAGACCCTTTTTTTAATTAGCAAAACATGAGTAAACCATAACCACATTTAAAAAAAGCAGTTAGGATTTTTACTGATACAGTGGATTCAGCTGTCCAGAAATAAAACTTTTCATCATCATCATCAGCCAGAAGACCACACTGAACGATAGCCTGCTATCGGCATGCCCGTGACTTTCACGATGTCATCAGTCCATGTAGTTGGAGGCCTACGCTGCGTCTTTCGTTTCGTGGTCTCCGCTCAAGAACCTTTCTTCCCTATCGGTTATCGGTTCTCCGAGCGATGTGGCCTGCCTATTGCCACTTCAACTCTATGTCGGTGACACTGATTTGGCCGTAGAGAGAGTACTTATACTGAATCTATGGTGGCGATGGATAATACTTCGCACTATGAAAATCTAAAATAAATATTCTTTTCTGTGAATTATACTGAATCTATGGGTTTGGCGAATGTCCACGTTCCGGATTCTATCGCGCAAAGAAACTCCGAGCGTAGCTCTCTCCATTGCCCGCGGTATCCGAGTTTTTCCAAAAGGCCAACAGTTAAAGACAACGTGTCAATACCATAAGTCATCACTGGTTAAAGACCATTGTGGCACTGTGTAGTACACTGTGGTGTATTGGTATTGTGGTATTTTGGTGTAATGTAATTTCCCGAACATAAAACTTTAGATTTGAATTAATAATAATAGCGGTGAATAAAACTATTAAATTTTGTGAAAAGTCATAGAACAAAAGCATAATGCAGGGAAGCTTCTTGCCTGTATACATCTAAATACACTAATTCATTTCCCATTTCAATCTCGTACGATTGCTGAAATTTTAAAAGCCATAATATTTTACAACCACGTCATAAAGCGGTGGCTTTTGAAGCTTAACCAGTCATAAATTAATATTAAACAGTTTATACTTCATAAAATCTACGAGAGAGTTGTAAATCGCTGTAAAAATTAAGACGTCAGCGCTGCGGCTGCTTATTTTACAAATTTGCATTTTGATAAGCCTTTTTGGTGAAAAGAACTCTTTTTGTTCGCTTTTGGGCTACTTTATAAAGATTCCTTTAATTGTTCTAGTATTTTTCTTTAAGACAAATGAAGCATTTCATTTAACTCGTGTTTTAAGTCAAGACGAGCAAATTGTGATCATGAATGGTAACTACGTCATGACAAAAGAAGTTTTACCGTACTGGGACATTTAAAATTACAAAAAAAAAAAACATAAAAAAAATTACAATAAATTATCATTTATTTTTATTCTAAGACTAGCGGTCCGCCCCAGCTTCGAACGATTATAGATTATGCCTATGTCACCCAGGGATAGTGTAGCTTCCCAACAGAGAAATAATTTTTCATATCGGTTCCGTAGTTTTGGAGCCATTTTAATTTTATTTTTTATAAATGAAAAAATGGCTTGAGCTTGACCGCCAACTCGGCTGATGTTAAGCGATGATGCGGTCTACGGTGGAGCACGCTTGCCTAGAAGAAACCGATTCCTATTCAATGCAAACAAACAAACAATCAAATCTTTCCTCTTTATAATATTAGTATAGATAAAATTGTACGAAAGATAGATTCAGTCCTATAGTTTTGAAGCTAAGTTATCTACTAAATAGCTTCTTCCGCGCTGTCTGTCTATTCGTTCGACAACTAAATCTATAATCCTTTAGTTCAAAAAATATATGCAGGAAAGCTTTAAAATTGCAGTCAAAACTTCATATAAAATAGGAACTACGAACACAGAACTTTCTATTTACAAAGTAATATCCAATAGCTCTCATACAATTGTTCTAAACAAACACATTGTAGACGGCAGCAAGTCGAGTCAGTTTGAAACAAAGACGTCGTGCATCCATACATCTCGACAGAGAATTGTGGAGACCTAGCGCAATACCACTTTAGTAGGAGTACTTACTATACATTAGTTATGTCGCAATTTTAAATTACTAGACGTATAAGAAAGAAGGAAGTAATAGGAGTAGAAGTATCCAGTTTTTTTATGGAGAGGATGGTTGGCAAGTATCCAGCTATCAAATGAATACGAAATAAAACTGGCCAAGCGCGAGTCGGTCTCACGCATTGTGGGTTTTGTACCACCACAAAATACAAAAATTAGTGCAAAAAGACGATATCACGCCCAGACGCCATTAAATACCGACCGTGCCCGACGTTCGTTAACTTGGTGGTGAACAGAAACTTGTCACCGACTCGCACTTGACCATTATTTATTATTTTACTTCAGAGTGTGTACTATAATCATGCTAAGTTTGACGCTAGTTTGACGCTTATTACCGTTTTTACATTAGAAATACTCGCGATATTATTAAAATATATTAATATCACGTTAGTTACCTTAATAAAGCAACCTTAATCCTATTTTGACACTGGAGTTTATACGTTATACAAACAAACTGTACGTAGAGAACTAGAGATCTCTATGTAGAGAGTAGCTAGAGTCTGTACTGTCGGCAAATCTCAAGTATCGAACCCGGAAACGTTTCTGTAACAAGACTTCCAACCGAATAGTTTGGGAGCTAATGAATATGTTAATTACTGATATTTTGTACAGGTGCGATCTTTAATAGTTGCTTATTTATACATTGCAAGAAGCTAAATATCTGTAATATAAATATTTTTCCTCTGTAAATAAAATTCATAATTAAAATATAAACAAAAAAATAAACAATTGAAAGTCAGAAACATTTGACAACATTTGACAACATTTGATTAACTGTTGGCCTTTTAAAAAACTCAGTGTCACACAGCGGGCAATGGAGAGAACTATGCTCGGAGTTTCTTTGCGCGATAGGATCCGGAACGTAGATATTCGCCAAAGAACCAGAGTCACCGACATAGCTGTTAAAATTTGCAAGTTGAAGTGGCAATGGGCAGGCCACATCGCTCGAAGAACCGATAACCGATGGGGAAGAAAGGTTCTGGAGTGGAGACCACGAACCGGAAGACGTAGCGTAGGTAGGCCTCCCACTAGATGGACCGACGACATTGTGAGAGTCGCGGGCATCCAGTGGATGCAAAAGGCAGGCTGTCGTTCAGTGTGGAGGTTAAAGAGGGAGGCCTATGTTCAGCAGTGGACGTCTTCTGGCTGATGATGATGGTGAAACATTTGATAAGTATTTGAGCACAGACATCTACTAGGTATACAAGAGTATTTGAGTTTAGGATGACAACTATTGTGAGGTTACATACCATACTGCCGCTGTTTTATAGTGTGTAGGTAGAGGTACTCATGTAATTTATGGTGTGAACAATAAAGAGTTTATTTTTTAAAAGATTCCTAAAAATAGTTTTTAACGAAGGTACCTTATACATGATTACTTTTAATTAACCAGCCACCTCTTGCCATTTTTCTGTACATTATAACCAAAAACTTCTGCCCTACGACTTTTGACAAATTGCAACAAAAAACAACAGTTGTTCTATAAAAAAGTCCATTTATCTGCAACAAAATTTATGAAACAACTGTTATTTTGAGAATTTTCAAAAGAAGTAGAAACAAAAATTACTTTTTACTTTAACAAAAATGTCATTTTATGTTTACTTTTTAAATATGAATTAATCATGAAAAATACAAAAAGTGTATGTAGGAATATGGTATGATATATAATTTTTTTGTAACTTATTGATTTATTAATTAACTTATTGATTTACTTTTAAATTATTTTTATAAAAAACACAATTTTTCTTATTGTTATTTCTTTCTGTAAACGATTTCCTGGAAGAGATCACTTTATGTGGTCAACAAGCTTAACCTAGAAATAGTTTCATTTTAATGTAACTTTTATCCATGTTTTGTGGTATTTTAAGAGAGAGTTATCTTACAGAAACCTATTTTTATGGCATTGCAAACTATTACATACTACTTGAAAAATTCTATTTTAGTGTAGTTTTGGATTGTAATTTTAATTGTTAATTGAATTAGGCGTTAAGTCCATCTTCAAAACTATTTATCTGTCGAATCTCTAGTGTAATTCCGCGTCTACATCGCTTCAAGTACTATAAGGAATTTGGGATAAACTATTTTACTCTTTAGGTACTTGTGATTGGTGTAATTTTAATGTTGTTATAGTAATTAAAACAGCCAGTATCTCCTGCACTAGGATCGTCTAAACAGGAAGCCCGCTATCTTTATATTATCGAGTTAAAATTACACTCGGTCTGGGAAACGCTCCGTTATGTTTAGCTTTTATGGGAAGGCAGGGGGAGGTTCCGAGATATTCCCATATTTGCACTTTTACTTTATTTTTGTGGGGTTTTTATTCAGTTGGGTAACATTAATTTTTACTTCCTTATTTACATTTGATTATTTTTTGATTAGACCCGAGTATGTCCTAAAACTTGGGACCAGAACCACCGGAGGATGGGCAGCAGCGTCCTATTAGTACACGGTGAACGTACTGCGATCCCCAAGCCACCTGTCAAGCGCGGCAATTACGGCAACACCCCTCTCTATGTCTGTGCGCGTATGCGTGGGTGCGTGCGTGTGTGTGTGTGTGTGTGTGTGTGTGTGTGTGTGTGTTTTTGCGATTAACACGTTTCATATTTTTCATAAACACGGATCTTGAAAACTTTATGGAATAGCTGATACCCGCTACTTCGTACGCGTAGAGCTCAGCCTTCAGTCTTGCTAAATCATCATCATTTCAGCCATAGGACGTCCACTGCTGGAGATGGGCCTCCCCCATCGATCTCCAATAGGGCCGGTCGCCCTCGCTACTATGACAATCCTATGGACCCCTTTCGGCTTACTTGCACCCTATACGCGTAATTGTATATAAGCAAAATCATCGCATATAACAAATAATAATTTCTAATCGCATGGGAACGCGATTAGAAATTATTATTTGTTATTAGGTACCGCGAGTTTACCTATTCTCAAATTAACACGGAGCACAAACCAATATTGTCAAAATATTCATCAAGATATTTTTTCCATTCCAAGTTCCTTGTTTATATAAAAATACCTAAAATAACACGAGAGCGGTCACAGACGTCATAGGATAGAATGACCACCTCCTGAAATCTATTGTCTACGGACCCTTTGAATCTTCATTCTACCTTCGCTTATTGCAATTTGTTAAAAGGGTTGGCTAACACTGAAGAAGAATTCTTGTAGAAGGCGCTACTCTGGAAAATTATGTGGAGTAAATGCGTGTCATATATTTTTACTAATGAAAATTTATATTACTAAGTATTTTTATATTTTAGAGCTAGTTTGTATAATATAATTGATTTCTAGAAGTTTTAGGTATCGACCACTTTTTTAAGTACATAGTATTTACTCATTATTTATCTGTTTTAAATTATGTTTTTTCTGAGTTTAATAAAAGTCCAGTACAGAAAAAAAATATGTTTGCATATACTTAATGAGTGAGTAGAAGTGGCTGGTTAATCAAAAATAACCCTGTATAGGAAAAATCTGGAAAGTGTTCCGTTACTTAAATTTTGTAATATGCCTTAATTTTTAAATTTAAGTATTTATGCAACACTAGCAGCACCTCTTCATCGTACAGGGTAAAAATTACTTTTATAAAAAAGTGCATCAAAATCCAGAAAGGCGATACCGAGTTGAGTCGGTACAAACATACTCATGCACAAACTTTTGTATTAATAATTTTAGTCTGATTGAGGAAACTGGAAAAACTTAAAAAAGAATCTTATTGATTTTTCTTTTTAATCCCCAACTTTAAGAGAGTTATAAGTTTAACTCTCTGTATATTTGTCTTCTTAACTCCTAAAGGCTGAACAGATCTTGATAAAAAATATGTTGAAATGGTACTTGATCGAAAGTGTCCTTAGCTATGATTCAAGAACATCTGGTCAGCTGTTTGAAGATTATTATCAGCTCTTTTTTCAGGGGTTTAAGGGTCCTGTATACCCTCTGCAGCTTTCTCTCTCGCACATTTTCACATTATTGAAGATATAAAATCAATGAGTGTGAATTTCCAAAAAGTTACAAAATCATGTCATGGTGTCTATCGTAACATTACAAACAAAGAAATTGTCAATTTGATATATTTTAATTTGACACAGTAAAATGGTAACAAGTGGTTTTTATTTCTCGTGTCATTTTATTCCCTCAAATTACAAGATATCGAAGCAAACATTTCTTTGTTTGTAATGTTACGATAGACACCATGACATGATTTTGTTACTTTTTGGAAATTCACACTTATTGATTTTATATCTTCAATAATGTGAAAATGTGCGAGCGAGAGAGCTGCAGAGGGTATACAGGACCCTTAAAAAACAGTTCATACTTGTTATCTTCTGCGTCTGTGGTTCCCGTAGCCTTGCTATATATTTCGTATTTCCATTCCCGCGGGGTTCAGGTGGCGTTTTAGGGAAGCGATAAATCAATTCTGTTGAAAATGAATAAGTATTTATTGCTCTGAAGCGATATTAGAATGGCTAATTACGGAACGGCTCTTTGGCGTTATCTTTCGAATGATCTCAAAGTAAATGGAATACTGTTTTCCGTTTGTGAATTAAATTCAAAATTAGACGGTTGGTGAAAAGGTAGCAGCTGCGTTTATACTACAAGTACAATGGCTATCTATTCTGTCATACCACCTTCATCATCATCATCATCATCCACAGCCTTATTTATCCCACTGCTGGGTATAGGCCTCTCTCTTGCTATGCCATCAGCCTCGTTCCTGTGCTTATCTAGTCCAGATTCGACCTGGACTATATACCACTAACTAAAGTAAACCATTCTGACAGGACTAAAATTATCTGCCTCTCTTTTCATTTTAATATGCGAGAGAAGGATGGCAACAATTTTAGAGCTGTCATATTTGGTTTAGTTTAGATAGTGGTACAACATAATTGACACCAATATTATGGTAAAAAGACTTACCACAACCTTACCACGGTAAATATTCCGTAAATACACAGAAAGTGTACAGTGGACTCTTGAATAGCTATGCGAGTTTTTTAATGTGAAAAATCTGGCACACCTTGGCAGTAAAAACGACTCATATGCCGTGACGATATATTATGCCGTCATGTTTCACATCTGCCAAGCATCCCGTGATGGTCAACTTTTTTAAACTAAAATAATTATTTTAGCTGTGCTTATTAAAGGGAATTTGTTTTTCATACAAACAACGACCAGGTCAATGAACGATCGATGTTTATAAACATTAAAAATACGTTTATAAACGTAGAACCGATGACTAGTACAGTCATTGAGTAGTGCGGGTATGTGTGTCAGAATAATTAAAATAGAAATCTAATTGCAACTAAAAATATCCAAACTCCTTGCGGTCGCCACTGGCTGGACACCGTCAACGCTGCAAGAATAAAAATACACTCAGACAGGTCAATGACGCCGGACCAAGCTGTCACTGTCACCCGACTATTGTAATCATTATAATAAAATAAAATAGCTACACAATCTAACAATGGACATAAACGAGGACAAGATAAAAGAGGAAGTGACCAGTTTTATGACCAGCTTACAGAAACTGCTGCCGAAGAAAAAGGAGATCATATCCATCATCGAACCGATGATGCGAGTGAAACTGACAAGACTCACTGACGTCCACGCGGAAGCTAAAAGCGTGTTCCCCAAATGCTTCATTGGAGCCAAGCTTTTGATCTTGAGAGAGATCCTGGATAAAGTCAAGTTGGTCCAGCAGTATAACTACGGGAAGTCGAAAGATAACCACAAGTGCTTCGCTCAATTGATTCACAAGGAGATGGCGCCGAAGACATCTTTATCTGATGATGGACTTCTGATTGATTCTTCAGGATGCGCCACAGCGACTTACACGGAAGTCCTCGATGGTGGGTATATAATGCGGCTGACTTCAAGTATCAAAGATCTCACTGCGTCGGAAACTGAAGTAATTATCGAGAAAGAGAGCGCAAATGCTCTCGGCGCAGTTTCATGTACTGTTCGAGATGTGGACCCGAATACTATGAGAATAGTCACGCAGTGGATGTATAAACTCAGGCCAGATTTCTGCGTGGGGACTGAGATTGGGTTCAGGCCTCTATCCTTTCCCCTATCACCGGACTATTCCTTAAGCGCGCGGTATAACAGACCCACCTTCGCAATCTCGTCTACCGTTAGCCGGTCTGGCTACCAAGTCTGCCTTTACAAGAAATTCGCACCAGATCTAAAGCTAGCAACTATAGTACACGATGGCAATAGAAATGGTGAGACGTCTGTCGGAGTCGCGCTGCACAAGAGTTACCAAAACGGATCGGAGTTAAAGATTTTCGTCGATTCGCAGCGTACTGGCGGATTCACCTTCCAAAAGGAAATTTTGTTCTTGGAGCCTCAGAATGAAGTGAGAGTTATGCGGCTTATCGGGAGTACCCTGATCGATCGGCAGAGGAGAGTACGATTTGGGCTCGGCATCAACCTAGATTTCTAGCAATTTATTTACAAAACTGTACGATTTAGCTCTGGCGTTGTACGCGCGCATTTTTGTAGATTTATTTGTTTGTATATAAGTATACATAGGTTTTAGCTATTGTTTTATTTTGTGACGATTTGTTCCAACGCCGTTTAGAAGTGGGATTAAATTATGTACTAATAAAACTCGCTTTTATTTAGATCTATTTCCGAGAAAGCATATTTTGAACACAAAAATGTTTTAAGAGCTTTTAATCCAAAGAAGATAAAGTTATTCCGTTCTCGGAAAACAGGCAAACTTATAAGCAAACTACAATAAAAAATTAGAGCAGTTTTTCACGGAACTACTCAAGAGTACAAAATATAAGTTTTTTCGAAAGTTCGCCTTGTTATCCGTTGCTGGGCAAAATAAATAGGATAAACTGTGCTTCGGGTTTTCGTAGATTCTTTGTAGCCATTTTGTAGCTTCGCGATTGCTGAAAGTTGTTGAATTGGGGCGGGCTACGTTGTTTGTGAATTAAACAGAAATGGAGATCAACACTGTTGAGAATTTGTAGTGCTCTAATATTGTATTTAAGTAATTAAGTTTGGGGAAGATTTCGAACGCAATTTTGTTACTAGAGAATGGTTAATGAAAGAAGAGACTGATCACGAAATCTCGAAAACTACTTGACTTACGAAGCTGAAATTTGGCTGGTAGAATCCTTATGGGGCGAAGAGGTCCGCTAAGAAGGATTTTGGGAAAGGGCTGAATTAAGGGAGGCAAATGAAGGTTGAAAAATGTGTATCAAAGTCCTTTGTTTTTGATGTTAGGGAAATTAAATTTGGTATTCAGGTTTATGGTTTGAAATAAAATAAATACTGTTTTAATTTTTTTCCAATAAAGACGGATTAAGGAGGGGAAATGGTTTTTTTTTGTTGACTGTATAATTACGAAGCTGAAATTTGGCAAGTAGATTACTTATGGGGTCTAGAGGTCCGCTATGATAGGATTTTGCGAAAGGGCTGAATTAAGGGGGGCAAAAGGGGGTTGATATTTTATATGAAAGTCTACGCGTACAAAGTCGCGGACAACAGCTAGTTATTGTATAATAAGTGCATGAAATATTGCACAATGACTATTAATATACTTAGATCTCCAATTTAAAACTGTAAAAGAAAATAATTTTTAGGGGTTTTAATAAAAGTAAAATTTTACTTTTATGAAAACTTGGCTCTGCCACATTGAAATGGGGATGTTTTTTTCGTTGCACCTTCTCGTTTTGGATATCGTTGAATAGGTATTTTAAAATGAAGGTAAGAATTCATACATCACTTTTTATCAAGTGTAGGTCATCATAATCAGCCTTTTAACAGTCCACTTGCTGGACTTTTAGCCTACCCCCGAAAGGGTGATTGGGCCATATCCATGGACCACGCTGGCCCAGTGCGGGTTGAAGGATTCACATAAGCCACTGAATTCCTTCTCCGTACGTATGCAGGTTTCCTCACGATGTTTTCCTTCACCGAATAGCCAGTGGTATGAGAATCCGTACATAAGCGAAATATGGCCCGTCAAAGTGGCAAAAAGTTGGTTCCCCGGTACACACCTTCGTTCGTGCGAGTTTTCTAATAGGTAACCACCCAATTTCTGAACTGTGAATGTGACTACAATTATATGGCTTTGGTCACGGAACCCTACTATATGCATGTCTCGACACGCTCTTGGCCAGTTATGAAGTAATACTTTCTAAGTTTAGATATATTTATATAGTACAATCTTATAAAAATATCTGGAATACCCAGTAGGTACGCAAGTGGGTCATGGAAATAGAATTTTCTTTCCTAAGTGAAATTCCCTGTACGTATTAGACGAAAGCTGTTAGAAGTATTACTTTTAGATTAACGTTGGATGTTGGTATAATAACGTAAGTAACGAATATCCCTGGGCCCTATTCTCACAAGCTCGATATAATCTCGGTCACACTTACTCTCGTGACAGTTTTAATTAGAGAGACAGGGACGAAGGTGAAATCGTACGCGCGAGAATAGGGAGAATGTTTGTGGACCGAGGGACGAATTAAAAAGAAACGAGAGTTGAAGAAACGTAGGACATTTTCTGGAAAAATAATTTGAAAGGTCGGTGGTGCTTTGGAAGTTTTGTGAGGGCGGTATGGAGTATCATTTTAATCACATCAGTAAATATGAACGTATGTAAAGTATGATTTTGTGTCCATTTATGTACATATATGTCGGCGCGTTGATGTGTCAACATTCAGGCGCAACTACCGTCGGATAGTTATTAAGGCTTAGATTATGTAGGTAGGCGTCACCTAGCTTTGTTTTGGTGCACTAGTGATGGAGGTGGCGCCATCACTGGTGTAACGCTGCAGTAACTTACTCTGCTGAAATTCTTAACGTTGTGAAGTTGTATCGTTGACAACCAATCAGAGTTTAGCAAGTTGGTATACCGTCCGGCAGAGGCGCTAGTGAGGGCGCGCGGACACGCGAGGCTCGGTGGAGCTCAGTTTTGAATTGGGACTGTTGGAGGCTCGGTGGAGCTCACTTTGCTTTGGGTTATGAATATGGACTGTTGGATGGGGGGTGGCAGCGTTCGTTACGAGGCGGAACACCTTGTCCCCCAGTAATTTACAAGTAATTTGATTTTGTAATTATCGATCATAGAGCTGGAATAAAACCTGTGTAATTGTACTTGCGATGTCTCATTCTCCTCGGCCACTATACTCACGCCATAAAAGCAAGATTTGGCCACCGACCGGCAACCCCTCTCATGCATTCAGGCTCCGACATGTATAACTAAACCATCCCAATTTCAATTTACGTAGTGTGTACTGAACAAAAGAAAATGCCAAGAATATTTTTTGTTTGATTATTGATTCTATTAAATTTGCACCTTTTTTATAAATAAACCGACCAAGTGTGAGTCGGGCTCGCGTACTGAGGGTTCCGTACCACCACAAAATACAATTTACCGATAACACCAAGTAACCGAATTACCAGTTAATATAACGCCTTCCAAAATTTACGAAGCAACAGCCTCTGTTAATTATTTTGCTACAGGCGCTCGAGTATAACACAATTAAAACTTAGTAATGAACAGAATTTGTCACTGACTCGTATTTGGCCATTATTTATTATTTATTGTTATACTTTAGAGTGTGTACTATAATCATGCCAAGTTTGACGCTTGTACGTATTATCGTTTTTACATTATGCTCGGGGCGAACCTCCCATGTTTTTTTATTTCTCCTTTTATTTACAATGTTTTTACAGCTGTCAAAACAGAACTAAATAGACCAAGTATAGCTACCAGACCGAGAATTCAATATTCATAAGTACCTACTTACATAAAAATATTCAGCTCTACTTTCTACGTTTGTAACTGGATATTAACATTTTATACCTACTTATCGTAGGTCCTGAAAAAATATATTCCAGGCATGAGATAAGATTCCCTCCGCATTATCCACCCAAGCTGCATAAATCAAGGCTTTCCTAAAACGCGCGCAGTTAGGGCGCGTCTATACTAACTCATATTCGTGGCTAAGCCGGTCTGAGAGTCTCATATTGAGCTACATTCTGGGACCACTTGATAATATCGCAGAGTAGAAAATTTTACTGAAAACCAGCTCTCAAGAAGCAAAAATTATGTAGTTTACTTTTTTTTTTTTTTTTTCCTGTGCTAGCGCCTTTATTGTAGTTTACTTAATATTATGAAATACATTTTGTTTGTGCGTACCGTACATATTTGGTACACAATATAGTCGAACAAGTAGTAGTAATCAAGCAAAGTACCTCCAGTACCCGGTACCGGTAATACCACAGAAAAGAGAAGTAAATAGAATGGAAATGAGAAGGAAAATCTGTCGCTAGGCTCTATGACAGAACCTTGATTGAACATTCTTATTTAGATCAACGCCTCGAATTCTGCATCCGAAGAACTTGGGCCTTACCTTTTTGGGTTAGGTCTCAAAGTTCTTTGTCTGCATCACAGTTGCTGACTGATTTCGAATGACTGACGTTTCGTTTATATGGGTGCAACTGGATACAACAAATTTGGTAGATACAAAAATGCCTTGACAGCCGTTCTAATTTAAACAAAGATTTTTTTTTCTTTTCTGTGGTAATGTACTTCGAGCTAAAGAGGGAGACAATCAGCAAGTGTCGGCTTCGTAGAGCGTTGTCTCTGTCACTCAGTACATTATGTGACGTTTTTGATCGTGCGACAGAGACGACGCTCTACGAAGACGACACTTGCCGATTGTCTCCCTCTTTAGGTCGATGTGCATTACTTACCACCGGATACTGTAAGTCACGGGCAAGTGCGGCTTCTATGGAGTTCAATTTAATTCAATTTATTTGTTCACCAATATTTATACTTTAACAAAATTAACCTAACATTTTTAACAAGACTAAAATTAACAATTTCATTATGAGTTAAGTACCTTTCTGTAGGTGTCTCGTAAGCAGCTGTACTAGGAAGACATATGTTACAGCTGCTACGATTCCAACCTCCGGCGTCTGTCCAATGTTATTCATTTAACTTGTAGGGTAGGATCATAAGAGCAGCGCGCCAGTACGGTGTTTACGGAGTTATTGAAGCAACGTTAATTAACGATTAATAATAATAATAATACAACCTCCTCGTGCAAATTTTCTCAGGAGTCGTATATAAATTGTCCTGTCACTCTCTAGCCCTCAACTATCTTTTTTAATTTTTTATTGTTGATTCACCAAACTGGTCATACATACACTCTAGTCTGAATAAATACATTTGCGATGTTAAATGCGATGAATGCACAACCTTCTAGAGCTAGCACAGGTAGCTACATAATTATAATATAACATTCATAACGATATACATTTTAATCATGATTTTTTCAATTTTTTTTTATATTTTATTAACGACCCGCCCGTCCGGCTAAAGCCGGGGCAGGTCCAAAATCCGTTGCGTAGTTTAGGAGGAGTTGCAGCTATACAGATAGACAGATGCGGAAAGCGACTTTAATTTATACTATGTAGAGATTCTAAGTAATTACTTAGTTGCTTTGTTACTGCGTGAAATAGAAACAACTAAACCAAAAAGAAAACATACTTGAGCATCAGCATTTATACAGCGTTGGTGCCCAATCCTCGCTGTCCAGGGAGAGGTGGAAGGCACTACACCGCGCGAGAAGTCAAGTCTGCAGCGCGAGCGTAGCAGAATTACCTCCAGCAGAGAGAGATGGCGAGACATGAAGCGCGTTCTATATGCCCAGTCCAATACGATACGGCGTGTAAGGGACCAGCCCTGAAATCGAGAAAAAAATATCAGCTGTTCTATAGAAAACGGTCATTGACACTCGACAATATGTATGGAACAGCTGTTTATTATTCGCGATTTCAGGGTTGGTCCCATAGTAAAAGTTGTTCATAATGATGAGTACAATTACCTTCTTTTGACTTCAAGAGTGTTTAAAAAAAAAAAAATAGCCTTGCGCTTGACCGCCAACTCGCCTGATGTTAAGCGATGATGCGGTCTAGGGTGGAGCACGCTTGCCTAGAAGAAACCGATTCACTCGTGATTTGAAGACACCCAGATTGTATCTATCGGGGAACACCCATTCAGGCAGCGCATTCCACAGACTAGCAGTTCGCACAATAAAAGTGGAATCAAAGCGCTTCGCTCGGGTTTTCGGAATACCAACCATAAAGCGGTGTCGAGTTAATGAGTGTTCCCCTTACATCCTGTATACGTTTAATAGATGACTACAACCGCTCTGCCAAGAGCGAAACGACTAAGAAGAAGAAGCGATGCCTAAGTTTTGTGCAATTTAGCGATTTTAGCTGACCTTTAAGCAGAGAGGCTATTTCTCTTTAGAAATTATATTCTGTGGCAATATCGCCTTATATCACCGAGTGTGCGCTAGGGCTTAGAATGTGATAATGCTTGAAAGGAAGTACTAGAGATGCTTTATTAGAAGACGTAACGCTCGAAACGTGGAAGCTTCCAAAACGGGTGTTCCAAGGTCTTCTGAGATAAGTTATGCATATTAGGCTATTTTAGGTGTCAGTTTTGTTGAGTTTTAACCACAAAGGTTTTAACACGCTCATGGAAATATAGGATACTGAACGTGTAATGTTTTGTACTTTGTATTTTATGTATAACTAGCGACCCGCCCGCCCGGCTTCGCACGGGTGTAATTTACGTGCGAAGCCGGGGCGGGACGCTAGTTATACACATAAAACTGCCTCTTGAATCACTCTATCTATTTAAAAAACCCGCTTCAAAATCCGTTGCATAGTTTTAAAGATTTTAGCATACATAGGGACGGACAGACAGCGACTTTGTTTTATACTACGTAGTGATAGTTTACATGGTCATTTCCAGTCTCCCGCATTTTCTAACATTACGATAATATTATTTGAGTATATGGTTATATCCGTCCTTATGACACTATCTCCTTGCCAAAGTAGGTAGGTAGGTAGGTCCTTGTAGGTTGATTCGGCCGTTGGTTTAAATTGGAGGTTATTTAGCGCCAACGTACACAAAAATCAGGTTGCTTCTATGTATTATTTTACTAAATTTGTGTATTTTGAGTGTATATGTATCGTATAATAACGGTGGATACTTATTTATTGAGTGTTTGAAAACGTTATTGAGTGTGAACAAGTGACATGATGAGGTGAAACGTCTTTTTGTATGGTTTCCACTCCATAGAAACCTATAGTAAAGGCTCCACTACTTTACTGGGGCTTGACTTTCACTGCAACCATGGTTTATTAGATCATAACTTCTAAAACTTTATTGAAACTATTGATTCCAGTGCTTCCTAAACTTGTTTAGACCGGCCGGCCCACCTAAAAAACTGCCTAATTTGGGACCCCACCTCTTGGCCGTCTTAAAGAAGGGGGCAAAATTACAATAGCGCGCGCGCATTGGCCGTCTGGCTGTTAGCCTGATCGGTCGGGATATCTTATGTTTCAGGACCTACTCAATATTCGCTCGCTACCCACTAGTGGTGACCCATACTTAGGGAATTCCTGGTTTAGACACTTGACAATTATATTCTACTTGACACAGGCTACATAGAAAAGATATCTAAAACCAAAACTTAATGGCATAAAACAGAGGGAGAGCGGCATAGTTGCCTTTGCTATAAATTCAAAGTATAAGTAATATGCATAGGCACTCGGACTGATGATGATTGTAACATAAAAGAGTTGACTATAAATAAAGTTGATCAACAAAATCAAAATTTTAATTAGTTCCAAATTAAAGAAGATTTAAGCATAGGTCTTGCTAGACAGAGAACGCACTATACTTACTTACAAATGACGTCACTTGAGGACACGCCATACAAACTTCATACTGACATCCTAAATCCTAATCTGTCCAAAAACTTAAAACTTCCTATCGGAACTTTTTAAGCTGATTTTATAATGAAAATATGGGCTTGTGTTTGCCCACAACTTACCTGATGGTAAGTGACGATGCCGTCTAAGATGGGGCACGCTTGCCCATGAGGTGCCTATAAACTTTTGTCTTGAAGAGACCCAGGTAGAAAAATAATAATTAAAAATTGTTAAAGCTATATGTTTCACACCAAGAACCTGTGAGGTAGCCTATTAATGTGTTATAATTTTTAAACAAGAGAGAACAAGAAGGGAAGCATCAAATATAATTCTCAAAATTTTTGGTAATTTACGGTTGATGCTTACTAAGAATTAGCGTCATCACAGATAGGTAACACAATGGTCTCGGAAATTACTTATTCAAAAGCGAGCAAAGTTACAGAATAGCCTTTGTTCCCTTTTAGTGCGAACCCTGCAAATTACGTCACTGTCAACCTGAAAAGAGCTTCTTCATAAAAATCTCATTAAAATAAAACGACTTTTCCTAAGCCTTTCTTCGGCTAAAAATATCGACTTTCATTCAAAAATCTCGAATACACTTTATATTCATAAAGGTACCCTTTTACTTTAAGCTGTAAAATGGCCTCAATCCGAAGAACTGTAAGGGTGTGGACCTACTGAAATGCACAATTTTATGTCAGTAGTGTGTTGCGACCTGGTTAACATATTTTTAGCCGACTTCACCAGAGTCACCGATAAAGCTGTTAAAATTTGCAAGTTGAAGTGGGAATAGGCAGGCCACATCGCTCGAAGAACCGATAACCGATGGGGAAGAAAGGTTCTGGAGTGGAGACCACGAACCGGAAGACGCAGCGTAGGTAGGCCTCTCACTATATGCATCGATGACATTGTGAGAGTCGCTGGCATTCAGTGGATGCAAACGGCAGGCTGTCGTTCAGTGTGGAGGTTAAAGGAGGAGGCCTACGTTCAGCAGTGGACGTCTTCTGGCTGATAATGATGAACCAACTTCAAAAAAGAGGTTATATTTTTTATGTTTGTTACCTCGGCACTTCGAGTTTTTTATGAACCGATTTGGAAAATATCTTTTTATTTGAAAGGATATACTTTCAGATTGTTTCGATAGATTTTTTTTTGCATAATCGATTCTGCCATTTGATGATATTTTTACCATCTCGTTTGCAGTTGTGTGCCGCTCAATATTGAAGTGTGCGTTTGTAAAACTAGTAAGAATATGTTTTAAATGTTTATCGGGACTTATCACGTATTATTTAATATAGGTAAAAAATATGTACCTAACACCCGCTCTTCTCGCCGGACTCACCCGCAGTTTTCAGTCAGCTCGTGACCACGGCCATTGTAACATGGTCGAAACGTCGAACGAAAGGTACATATTTTTTACCTATATTAAATAATACGTGATAAGTCCCGAACATATTCTTACTTCTCAAATTTTTTAACATTTAAAACATGTGTTCAAAGTTTAAAAATTACTATAGTTAGAATATGTCAATGTGTGCAATAAATACGTATTTACCTCGTAAATAAATCCAACTAATATTATAACTAATATTTAAAACTAATATTATGATCAAACACAATGCAACATACTGTATCACTTTTTTTTATCGCTTCGCGTTTGTCTTTGTGACCTGAGTCTTACCTTAAAGCTGAGACTTAAAACTTGAGAACTGTCAGGCCCACATATAGGTCAATCGGTATTACGCTGACAAGGTTGAAATCTAGGCCATCTAGGCCGTCGTTTGATGGACTGGAAAAGTCTAAGTAAATAAAGTTTAGCAATAAAGTTTAGCGAGCGTTCACAGGCAATGTGAGCTACGTAATTGTATACTGGAACATACGTCTACTAACGCAAATAAATTTTCATAGAATAAATTCGTATTTTGAACGAAGAATAAGTAAATTATGAAAAGAAAAACAATAGATTCTTCACAAGTATTAATTGTTTTATTTTTTACACGATAAAAGAGCTAATGATCTTTGAACGCCTGAACTTTTTTAAATCTTAGCTAAGAACGCTCTAAAATTTAGATGTTTTTTATCACAGAAGAGAAGTAAATAGAACGAAAAGTCGGAAAATAGAAGAAAAATCTGTCGCCAGGCATTATGACAGAAACTTGATTGAACATGAACATTCTTATGTCAACGCGTCGAACTCCGCTTCCAAAGACTTTGGAACTTACTTTTTTGGGTTAGGTCTCAAACTTCTGTCCGCATCACAGTTGCTAACTGATTTCGAATGACTGAAGTTTCGTTTATATGGGTGCAACTGGCTACAACAAATTTCTTACAAAAATGCTTTAACAGCCGTTCTAATTTAAACAAAAAAAAAAAAAAAACTGTGTTTTTTATAATGACCGGAATAATTGAGAAAAACTTTTTTTTTTTAAATTAACTGCAAAAACCGAAGCAAGTTTTTCAAAAATAGTTACAGGAAATTTATATAAACATCAAATTCACATTTTTTGGGCAGTGCATTTATTTACCCGAATATTATCGATCATAGATTTTTTTTTCTTTTCATCATCATCATCATCATCAGCCAGAAGACGTCCACTGCTGAACATAGGCCTCCCCCTTTAACCTCCACACTGAACGACAGCCTGCCTTTTGCATCCACTGGATGCCCGCGACTCTCACAATGTCGTCGGTCCATCTAGTGGGAGGCCTCCCTACGCTACGTCTACGTTTTTTCTTTTACTTTTACGCATTTAAATATACGTAATCATAAAATAAATACATGCATCGGTTCATTGTTTTTCGTAATCAAATTCACAATCTGCCGACTGCATATTCACTAAATTTAATATAATATTTTGGCATTATTGTAGAGTGCGGACATATTGAATTATACGAGTGTGTACCATTTAGATTTATGGCATGCGGTCAGTGTTTATTTATTTTGATATACTGGGAATTATTCTGATAATAAAATTAATTGAAATTATAACCAGTGGTTACCAGCACACAGACCTATATCTAAGTAGACTTCACAAGCGGTCCAAACTGTATGAAAACTAAGCGTGTCAAATTTTTCGTACTTACCTGTGATAAGAAATGTCATTATGTGTGCGGACAAAGAACTTTGAGAACTAACCCAAAAATGTAAGATCCAAGATCTTTGGATGCGGAGTTCGACGCGTTGATCTAAATAAGAATGTTCAATCAAGGTTTACTCATAATGCCTGGTAACAGATTATACTTCTCTTTTCCGTTCTATTTACTTCTCTTTTCTGTGTTAATACCGTACCCCTCAATTAGGTGTGTTTACCCAAAAACTAATCTTGAAAAAACAAAGCGAGACGCATCCGCGCACCTTGAAAAAGACCGCCGAATACGGTTGAAACTGTAGTCGGAGTAACCGGTGTGTAATTCCCGTGTCATATAAATAAAATATTCTTGAAACTTTCGCCCGGTCCGATTTTTAGAGTTCCGTACCTCAAAAGGAAAAAAAGGAACCATTATAAAATCACTTTGCTGTCCATCTGTTTGTTTGTCTGTCTGTCAACCCTTTTCCAAACTTTCAAACTTTTATTTTGTGGTTGGTATGTATGGAAGAACCTTATTGTCCACTACAAAGTTAAGTTTGTCTTTCAATATTTCAACTTTATTGTTGTTTTTTTGTTTCCGTCCAACGGAACCCTCAGCCCGCGAGTCCTTCTCGTAGTTGTCCGGTTTTTTACTATGCAGAGAATGCTCTCGATCTCTCTCCACAAACATTTCATCGCAATAAAGATCGCGTAAAACGCACAGTGTGCGATTTCCACACATCTATAAATAGAGTTATGAGCTTTGACCAAAATAAAATGAATGGATGGGCCCAGGACAAGCGCATTTTCGAACATTACAAAATGAGCGCCAGCGCTCACTTCGTTTCAGTCGGTTTCAAGCCGTAGGAAGTGCGACACAAGACTATTGTTACACGATAACGAAACATCTGACAAAATTATGCCTTCGTGTGCTTTCCCGAAATGTAAGTAAGTACACAACAAAAAACCGCTAAGTATCTATTTTTTGTAACAAATTTACTGTACATGGTTATAATTATGTGTTGAAGTATATGTCCAACGGTTTTGTCTCGTTTTTACTGAGAAAGTGCAATGGTTATGGCCCGTCCATTCATTTTATTTTGGTCGAGGGTTATGAGTATTAATATTGTGAGAGTAAATTAATCAAAAATGTTGAACTCCTTTACTTGTTTCAGCTTTTAGGTGTAAACGACACACAGTGGGCAGAATGCCAGCTTATTCAGAATAATAAACGTCACCCAAAATAGAATCAACTTCGAATAAACATCCTTATAACTGCGTGAATCCAAAATTGGTGTTAATAATCTTCCCTAATACTTTAACAATAACAAGAACGAGTTTGTTTTGATATTTGGCATGGAAATTAACAAAAAACAACATTGGTATGGAGAGTACCTATAACCTATCCATGATATCCATGCTATAACTTAGTGAAATAGAAGACGTATACCAATAATAAGTACGTAATTAAGCTCTTTTTTTTACTTCGGACTAGGCTAACGTTTGACCGCAATCTCGCCTGATGGAAAGCGATGATGCGGTCGATGAAGATGGAGCACGTTTGCCCAGTAATAACCTATTAACCCTAAACTTGAACAACTTGCTTGCTCTACCAACAACTTGCTTACTTTTGTTGCTAACTGTACCTCTAACCAAGTTTAGGCATGAGGGCAATGGCGTAGCTACCGGAGAGCTAGATGGTGCAGTGCACCGGGGCCCTCGGACCCTGACCTACACCTCAAACTGAACTTGAGAAAATGTCTCCCACCTTCAGAATAATATAAAGTTATATGATTATTAACGGGATATTTACCGTGGTAAGGTTGTGGAATGAGCTCCCAACCCACATGCTCCTTTGGGAGCTCATTCCACAACCTTACCACGGTAAATATCCCGTTAATAATCATATAACTTTAGTGAACAACCGTGATAGTTTAAAACAGTGTTTTTCAGAATATAGCTCGTACACATAATAATAATTGTACCTAATAAGTAGCTTTCCACCAGTCAGCTCGTGACCACGGCCATTGTAACATGGTCGAAACGTCGAGCGAAAGGTACATATTTTTACCTATATTAAATAATACGTGATAAGTCCCGATAAACATTTAAAACATGTGTTAAAATCGCGTAAGTTTAAATATTACCACTGAGCTATCATACCTAAGACCCGCTTGTTTTGTTGGCTGAGAGCTAGTCCTGGTGTCAGACTTTTAGTGCTTGCAATAAGTGCTTAAAGCGATCACTTCTCTCTAATTATTTACTTGATAATGATGATGATGACGTACCTGAAACAAAAAAAATATACATTACATTTAAAAAGGTTATTTCTAAAACTATGAATATTTGGATAATTTATAGATAAATATTTTTTTATATGCGACGAACATTTAAACTTGATTGAGCCAGTATGGTGTATTAGGGCCCATCTTCTCTCTCTCTCTCTCTCTCTCTGGGAAATCCCAGCAGTGGGAAAAGGATAGGCTGATAATTATGATGATTACTAACTTTTGGGACAAAAAGTATTTAAAAAAATTGCTATTATCGTGTTTTTTTGCTTCATAGCTCTACTGTGTATAAAATCACTATCTGTTCCATTTCGTCCCAGGCTGTTTTGTTTTGTCATAAAAATACGGACCGAATTGATAACCTTCCTCCTTTTGAAGTCGGTTAATAAAAAACTGTTATTAATGCCACAAAATGCTTTTATCATAATCAGCCTTTTAACAGTTCACTGCTGGACTTTTAGCTTGCCCCCGATAGGGTGATTGGGCCATATCCACCTCGGCCCAGTGCGGATTGGTGGATTCACATACGCCATTGAATTCCTTCTCCGTACGTATGCAGGTTTCCTCACGATGTTTTCCTTCACCGAAAAGCCAGTGGTAAGCCGTGGTAGCCCATTTGGGAGACCGCTAGACTTGAAAGCGTGAGGTCGCGGGTTCAAAATGCTTTAGTAATGGCATAATACTGACGCAAATTTGAAATAGACTAAAGTTACACGCTCCAAATAATAAATGATCACAAAATTGCTAAAAGTAAGTAATACTGAAATACCCAGACAATGTTCAAAGTAAATTTATTACATAGATATACTGACACATATGAAAACTTTTTATTCTTATTTTGTAAATATGCTGAGTAAGTATGGAGCTATCCATCAGGTGGGCTGTCTACGTAAAATATTACTTTGTTGAAGCCTGGTCTATTGAGAAGATTGACTTTGATTTTTTTAAATAGGTCTATCTAGCACTTTTTACTTTCTGAGGCAATAACTCTAGCAATATGCTCGGGAAAACTTTTTCTGATATCTGTTATGTTTCTAACAATCACATTGAAACCGATTCCATAGCAGTTGTCAAAACTGTTGTAAGTTTTGCTCAAAACCCTAGGCTTTTTGGTCAAGAACCAGAAAAAGACAAAATTATTCCTAAGAAAATAAATTTTTTATTGACTTTTTTTGACTACTTTTTGACTCTATTATTATTTCTTAGTTAATCCGCTGCAACACTACATAAATATTCTATCAAAACTTCGACTGGCTTTCTATTACGGTTCGAAAGATAGCCGTTAAAAGACAGACAGACAGACAGACAGCGTAGGGTTAATAATATAAGTCCCATTAAAACCCTTTGGGTACGGAACCCTAAAAACTAATCTATTATACCGTTATTTATACTTAGATTTGACCAGCTTGAGTTTTGTTTCGGTTTTTTTATTATTGGTAAGTACGTACCAACTTTAATATCTTTCCAAAATAATGGAACGCCTTGCCTCTGACTGTGTTTCCACAGCATTACAATCTTGGAGTGTTCAAGTCTATTTATTTATTTCAAAGGAAGACCAACAGCCTTCAAAATATAACAATCTTAATAGATCCAGAAGCTAATTATAGGTCCTCGCAGATAAAAATTGAAAAGGTAACAATTTTAGTGACATTACGCACTTTACGCAGTTACACAATAGATATGCGTTAGTCGAAAAAATAAAAATGACAAAAATAGGCTAAAACAAAGAATTCCCTACTTAACAGCTGCCTAACCGCCACAACGCTCATGCAGAATAAATCCAACCCTAAGCGCTTATCGATGGTGTTAAAGTTCTTGCTCACTTAATTAATTAATAGGTTATTACTAGGCAAACGTGATCCATCTTTGGCCGCATCATCCCTTTCCATCAGGCGGGATCGCGGTCAAACGTTAGCCTAGTCCAATGTAAAACTGTTTTTGTGTTTGGTTCATGTTGTTTGGTTTGTGTTTATAACTCTTTGTGAACCGTCTCAGGTAAATGTTGACGGCGCGTTCTTGGGCAAGGAGTTAGTGCCACTAGGCCGAAGAGCCATTATTACCTCGGTGGGTTATAGCCCGTATTCATACGTCACTTGTTCCGTTGATTTCATTAAAGCACTCACATTAAGACGACCACGGACGTTCACCACTAATGGCGCCTTTGAGAAGACGTATAAACTACGATGCGATATATTTCCACCAGGAGTCGTTAGCGGTACTCGTTATCAAGCTTGGGGCTTTGTCTGAAAGCTGGTTTTGGCAGTAGTTCGTTTTGGAGTACGATGGGTTCTTAACGGCCGGTTATCCGATTCGCGTAGGCAACAAAACGCTCCCTCAGCCCCCGCCAAGTTATAGCGACGATGTATTTTGTCACGCTAGAGTCAGGAGCGGGGGGAGTGCAACGACAAAAACGAACATTGGTACGACCTCGATGACGCCTGGCGCGGCACTGAACGCAGCGCGCGCAAATTCTCACGACCTTGTTACGGTTTTAATTTCACTAAAAAACGAAACTATTCACTATCAAAATTCAATCAAAAAAAAAAAAATTGAATAAAATTTCCTTTCAGTACATGCAATTTCCAGATTGTTTCGAACTTTCATTAGACCATAAAACGAAAAAAATTAACTAAATCGACTTTGTTTCAGATTTTTTTTTGATTGAGGAAAGTTTACTCCATCCTGTTTTGAACCAAATCATAAACTGAAACACAGATGTATCTGTGACATGTATTTTTTTCCAGCACAAATATAATAATTTAAATGAATAAAATTGATTTAAAACCGTCAAATTTGGTATAAGGGGCTCTTAAGTTTTAGCTCAACCGGGAATCACCTAACAATTCAATCACCCATCGAACAAACCAGGTTTTTTCTCAAACATTTTACATAATATGTCCATAATTTAAAAGCTCCAGTTTGTACTTTGTAAAACCTCATTGGGGTTTACATTATCTTTGGGTTTTACAAAGTCCTTGATAAAATATATTACAAGAGAAAAATGTATGTCAAGATAAGATCTTAAAGTATGATTGTAGTCTTATATATTACTAGCGACCCGCCCGCCCGGCTTCGCACGGGTGTAATTTACGTGCGGAGCCGGGGCGGGTCGTTAGTTATATATATAAACCTTCCGTGAAAAATTATCTAACTGCTGGTGAAAACCACATCAAAATCCGTTGCGTGGTTTAGGAGGAGTTAGCGGCCATACAGACACACAGACAGACAGACAGACGGGGAAAGCGACTTCAATTTATACTATGTAGAGATGTTCTTCAAATTGTGGACACATTAAATACCCTGTATGAGTAAAATAGATATCTCCTTAGTAATTAAAATACTTCTACCGCATCAGACGAATACCTACAGTAATTAAGGTAATAGCCGTTCCGTGTCTGGATTTCAAGTATTAAAGGCATCGCATTTTCTTCATTTCAGCTCTGGAGCCGGAAAATTAAAAGTTCACGTGAGCACTTCGGAGTAACGGAGTCTTGCTTTTAGATTTTATAACTGTTCGTGGGTACATGATTATTAAATAATTTTAGGATAATAATTTAGTATCTAAACTTTTTTAGGGTTCCGTACCTTAAAAGGAAAAAAAGGAACCCTTATAGGATCACTTCGTTGTCCGTCTGTCTGTCCGTCTGTGTCTGTCTGTCCGTCTGTCAAGACCCTTTTTCTTAAGAACGCGTAAAGGTATCAAGTTGAAATTTATACTAAATACGTGGGTATACGGTTTCTTTCGGCTGTAAAAAAAATAAAAGTTGTAAATCAACGCAATCAAAAGATATGAACGTTTATGTCGCATATTTTGCGATTTCACAGGGGAATCAAAACCTATAGGGTACTTCCCGTTGACCTAGAATCATAAAATTTGGCGAAAAGCAAGGTCTCATAGCACATATATAGGAATAAATCCGAAAGACACAAAATTGAAGTTATATAATAAAAAAATAATTATTTTGCTATTACAAACTTACATTTTGCAGTTGGAATGTATCGAAGAACCTTATTGTCAACAACAAAGTTAAGTTTGTCTTTCAATATTATAATTTCAGTTAGTTTTTTTTGGCTCCCGCTCTAAGGGTTCCGTCCAACGGAACACGCACGTACTTGTCCGGTTTTTTATATTAATAATTGACTTGCGTTTGACCGCCGTCTACGATAGAGCAAGTTTGCCTAGAAGAAACTAATACATTGTATCATACCTAACTGTACATTAGATATGCCTATTCCATTGATATTTCGTGAATTTTGTACTGCTAAGATCCATAGATATTGGTAATACAAAACTCATAGAAGATACCTCAGATCAGGCAAACAACGGAGATGTGGTTAGGTGGCGTGACGGGTGCGTGGCTTGAAAGGCTGATGCAAGCTTCTGCCTTTACCATTAGTTAGTTTATTGGCAAGTTACAAGTTACATGGTGAGATTACAGTTTTTGCGTTTGAGATAATGAATAATTTAGGAGAAACATGGATACGTTTGAACACAATCGATAATAAAATTGTACTAAGGTATATCTCCCTTGTTTGTTTGATCTGAAGAAGATACAATTCAAAAAAACCTTCAAACAATTTATTTTTTTATTATTATAAATAATATTTTTGCGATTGACCACCATCACGTCTGATGTTAAGCGATGATGCGATCTTATGTCTAAGTTAGCTTGCTACAAATATAACCTTAAATGCACAGATTACACACCGCGTGCTTTATCTTCGACCACATCGTCACTTACCTACCAACAGGCTAGTTGGTAGTCAAACGCGGACTTATCAGCACAAAAAAAAAGTGTTTTGTTTAGTTGATAAAGTGAGTTGCTCTTTAAAAATGTGTATTTTGTTTGTATTGGTGGTATTCACAGAAAAACTATGATGGCATTAATAAAATATATACTTACACATCTATATAATTATAATTTTACCTAAGAATCCATGACCCATGATCCCATGACCGGTTACATTCAGATATTTTCGACAACCGCAGGAAAGGTCTCAATAGTTAGTTGCTCATGAGTTATGAGCAAAAAGGTAAAGCCAATTTGACTAGGTATACAGGACTTCACCTTATTTGAAGTACCGTATAAAATTAAAAAAAAAAAAAAAAAAAAAAAAAAAAAAAAATTATAGGTAAAAATGTATATAAAGCACAAAGTGATAATAAAATTGGCTACACATTCCCAGAAATTCATTATACTCAATAGAAACGGCAAAATCGGCTGTCTTTATAGGTATCACCAAAATTCGCCAAAACTGTTGACCCAAGCTTGTCACTTCCAACCTCTTCTACTAAACAGACTGTTAGCGTTTCTACTTTTAGTAATGAAAAACCAGCTTAATAATTTACAAAAAAAAGCATAATTAACTACTTGACACTGGCAAATGCACAAGACGTGCGTCGCCAAATGTGCGACGAAAATAAAAAAGGGTGAATCGAGACAGCTGTCAATTCACTCTTTCGAAGAAAAAAAAAAGCGTTTAAGGTGGTTCGATTTACCTATGGCGGGAAATTTTAATTTTAAACAGTTTTTTGGGCCTAGTAGCCAGGCCAGGTAATTATTTTTAAATAACACAGTGTTTGCGCAAAATGTTGGCTGTTCTTTACATTATAATGTACAATTATTTAACAGTAACGCACCATGTTACTTACATTTGTGAATATACCATTTGAAACAGCAAAAATTTGTTTATTCACAAGTGTAAGTAATAATGGACATTAGAGATAAATAGCTTTACATGATTTTGTAAAGAATAATAATCAATCTGCGCAAACATCATGGTTGTTTACAATTATTACCCGGCCTAGCTACAAGGACAAGAAAATTGTTTGAAATTTGAATTTCCCGCCATTTGTGCAACGAACCACCTTAAAGAACTATGTAGAAAAGAATGGACAAGGTAGAAAAAAGTTTTTACATTAAATAATTGCAACAGTCAGAACGCTTCTTACTGCGCGGCTCGGGCGTAGCTTATCTGCTATGGAGACGCTCCCTTATCCTTCTAACAATTCAGTCCCTTTCGACATCCCTAAAAATAATTTCGGCGAGAATATAAGTCACGTTATTCTGCCGTAAATCATGGCGGATAAGTTTTTTCATTCGAGCTCTTGGCAGGAGCCGCGACAAAATGTCGCTGTTCGCTGTTGTAACTACGTTCCTTTTATTCAATGTAAGAAATTATGGGGTGTTTTGGCGAATCTTCTTTTTAGATCTTAATTCAGCACCTAATTTCCACACGACTTTGAACAGTTGGTATACCGCTTTATTTTAATTTGTTATTCTACTAGCTTTATAATCATGTTACATGCCGAATTTTTGTAAATTTTTGCCCGTGTTTAGGCCATATTTTATGTCGAAGACCTCTCCTAAAACTGATACACATTCTTTCTCACACTCTCTCTACACACACACCCGAAACGATATCTTCGAATTATGTCCGTCGTTTAGAGATTCACCTGGTTTAATAATAATTAAATGAACATTAAATTATAAGACAAGTTTAGTGTAAACCTAAAATAGGGCCAATTTAATAGATAACATTTGACATCTTCTGTCTGTCTTAGCCAGGTCTTAGCAAAGTAAAGTCAATGTAAATAGTAAAATTACCTTCTTTTGTCATTATTACAACAAAGTATTTATAACTGAAAAAAGTTAAGAAATTGTGCATTTTTTACTTTGAACAAAAATAATAATATCGTTACAAGGTTACGTTGTTGAAGTTTGATAAAGTGTCAATTGCGATCTATTAAATTGGCCATACTAAAAAAAAAACGTACAAACGACTAGGATTGCAGGAAAACGATTCAGGACCTTATTTCGTTCTTAGTTATTTTAGTCGTGTCGTGTCTACCAAAGCTTCCAGAAGTGAGTCTTTCAAAGTTCTGACAGAAACTTGCGTTCGTGAATCCAAGCATTAAAAGAAACTGGGTTAAATAGATGAGTTGTTGTTGAGACAGAGGACCTGTTTATTCCAGCTCCCAGATTAAACCAGATAGCAACCTCGGCCAGTTACATTTTACAGCCGAATTCGGTCCTCAGGATTATTTCGAACGTAAAACGGAATGTTTTTAGGACTTGATTGTGCCGAATGAGAATTGTGATTTTACTTTGGGAAAGTTATCTTGTTTGTGAACACTCTGAAGGAATTTAGTTTTAGAAAATATGTGGCTCGCCAAATTATTATACAGTCCGCAAAAAAAAAGTAAAAAAAATATCATCAATTTAGAATATAATATATTGTGTTTAATTTAAAGTATTTCAACAAAGAACAATTACAGTTTTTATAATATTTTCTATTTAAGTATTATACAGGGTGTAAGAGGAACACTCTCGAAGCCAAAAGAAGGTAATTGTACTCATCATTATGAACAACTTTTAGTATGGGACCAACCCTGAAATCGCGAAAAAAATATCAGCTGTTCTATAGAAAAAAAAATCTGCTATTCCATAAATTTTATCAAGTGTCAATGACAGTTAACTATAGAACAACTGATTTTTTCTCGCGATTTTAGGGTTGGTCCCATACTAAAAGTGGTTCATAATGATGAGTACAATTACCTTATTTTGCCTTCGAGAGTGTTCCCCTTACACCATGTACAGCTCTAGTTACGAAACTCTACCATTCTCTTGGCCAGTTATTTATAAAACAACTTAGCAGCTACTAGACTACTCAAGCTCATCGAGTTCACTAACCAACAACAATACAAGTTAAAGTTATTTATCCCACTATCAATTAGCGAAGTTTCGAACAATAAACGGCGGGAAAGTTTCTTTCACAATTCTTTCTTTCAAGGAAGCTCAGTTCCTCACTTTAGAAAGAGTTTGCACCCATGGGATATAAGATAGATTGCTGTGATTGTCCCTTTGTGTTGTGGAATCGATGGGAATTTTATGATTGTACACTACTTTGGAATTAAACACTCAATGGATTTTCACACCAACTGCTCGACAATGTCCAATTACATAATCATGCAACCTCAACGTAAAGTAAAGCATTATCTCTTAAGGGATATAAAGTTATATTATTGAAACTGACGTGGTTTTCCCGACACACAGGAAGATTCGAGTGAGGAAGAGCTCCAGTGTGCGCCGGCGCAACATATTTCTCTACGCACCCCCACCCCCGCACCCGACAAGCAGCCGGTGTCATCACGTGCGCGCCGCGCGGCGGCCCGTAGTGCAAAGCGAGACGCAGCCGCGCGCGCGCATTCACCTTGAAAAAGGCCGTCTAATGCGGTTGAAACTATAGTCGGAGTAACCGGCTTAATCTTACGTGAGTAATTCCCGTGTAACATAAATAAAATGGATATAAAGTTGTATGAAACTCCCTATGGAATAAAGTGATTTGAATTTGGAACGTCAAATTCGTGTGGAAACTCGTGGAAAACACTTAGTAAAAAAATGCCCATATAGCATTGTAAAGAGGTTTGTTCTAAAATCGAACTGGCCACCTTAAGCAGAACTCAAAAAAAAAGGTGCGTTTTCAAAGAATGTAAAACAAAAGACGGTGTTTGGTGTTGTGATTTTCAGTGAAACCTGGCTTTTTATTTTCTCGCAATGGTCTCGCAGCAGGTGTGAAAAGTAGAGTCTGCTCCTCTGGAATAAAGCCTGTCTACGTCTTGGGCAGCTTGAACCCCTCGCTTCACTCAGGACTCTAGAGTCCCTCGTTACGCTCAGGGCTCAATATGCCGCCCGCGACGTAAGACACTGCTTCATTCCCTTACCCCCTTATTAATAAACGTGGAGTAGTCTTGGAATAGTTACGCCGTGTTTTGTCTTCTTCTCTCTTTAAAATTTTGAACTCGATCGAAAAAGACAAAAGGCGGTGTAACTATTCCGAGGCTACTCTACGTTTATTAATAGGGGGGTTAGTGCATAATCTACTATTATCGTGTGTACTTTACATAATTTTAATTTCTTACCATAAACAACCAAAGGAGTCTGTTTACTGTCGTACTTATTATTTCACTCGGCCTTTCCTGCACCTCACGTATTTCACTACGGATATCGCCCAGCACTCGTAGATTCAATAAAAACACCGAATTTTCTCACGTTGCTTTATTTGCTTTTGGATGACAGACACGAATAGAATGAATGAACTACAGACAATGATAATGAACGAACAACAACAGACTAAATTATAAGAACTAGATGGGGCAAATGATTCACCGATCAAATACCACAGACTAATATACTTCTACTTCAAAGAAACAAGGGTCGGTTCTAGACAGAGTCCAAACTCGAATAGTCATTCCAATTGGTGACAAAGGTCTGATGATGGAGCCAAGAGGTGAATACTGTTTTTTTATATAGGACTAATTAAAACGAACTAAATGAACCCAAACTCCAGGGGTTAACTAGTCGCTATGCCGCACATGGTAACTATCGGGAAACACCCGTGGACGACGGGACGTTTTCGACCACCACATAATCACATAAAATCAGGTGTCAGGTTTTTTTAATGCCATAGGTGGCAAACGAGCAGACAGGCCGCCTGATGGTAAGCAGTCGCCGTAGTCTATGGATGCTTGTAACACCAGAGGCATCACCAATACGTTGCCGACCCTTAAGGACTCTATTAACTCGCCTTTTGAAGAACCCCATGTTGTAGCTTTTCGGAAACACCGCCACCATTGTAAGAGTAAATAGATATTAAGATAAGTCTCTACGATAAAACAGAAGAGAAAAAAATTAGGGAAAAAAAAAAAAAAAATATTGCAATATTATAATATTAATTGTGTGTACTTGTATAATATATATGTGTTTATCAAATTATAATATGAAAGGTGATTATCGCCAAGAATCTAAAAAATATAGTAAACTGCTATGCAATGTTTGGTCTAACAATGTTTCGGGCATGTGTCAGAGGAAGTATAGACGGAACAAAAAAAAAAAAAACATTGTAAGAGTAAGAGTTCCACAATCCATCCTTGCTCCATCATCAGATCAATTCGATGATACCAAATAACCTAATACATGCCTGCGTCAAACGCACCGACCATTGAGCTATCACAAAACCTGCCTATCAATTTCCTTTCCTATAATCATCATCATCATCATAGTCAGCCTTTTAACAGTCCACTGCTGGACTTTTAGCCTACCCCGAAAGGGTGATTGGGCCATATCCACCACGCTGGCCCAGTGCGGATTGGTGGATTCACATACGCCATTGAATTCCTTCTCCGTACGTATGCAGGTTTCCTCACGATGTTTTCCTTCACCGAAAAGCCAGTGGTATGAAAATCCGTACATAAGCTCCAAAGAGCTCATTGGTACGGGCCCGGGGTTTGAACCCACGACCTCACGCTTTCTAGTCTAGCGGTCTCCCAAATGGGCTACTACCTTTCCTATAATACTTACGTAAAAAAACTAAAAAATCATAAGTAGCTTTTCAACATAATTTGGGTTGCCAGTCGGCAGGCACTGAACATTCAGGCTATATAGCTAAAACCTTGTTCCTGCCTTGTAAAATTGTTTCTTGAAGGATCTGCCTAAATAAGGAAAATACTTAAGCATAAAAGCGAAAATCTTAAGGAAAAACAAACTTAAATTGCAGAACCACTGAACCTTGTATGCTGAAGCGTGTAACTTTATACAAGACATACTTTTCCGGGCCAGTTTTCCTTCTAGTTCAGCTGTTTTTATCTACATGCATTAAACAAGATCCCGTGACCAAGTTTTGGGAGAAAAACATGTGTTGTAGTAAATAAATAGGTCGGAAGCTGCTGGCAGATTTTGTTACTTTAGAAGATTATAACATAATTATACTCAAATCACAAGGGAACTTATTCAGTGATTCTAGACTAAAATATTGGCGAATAAAATATTGGCCACATATACTTAATTTTTTTAATGATTGGTTGTTGTATGATCATTACATGACAATTTCTGGATCTAAAAATAAATCCATATCTTCCATGAACGTTATTTATATATGTGATATTTTTTATTCAGAATTTAAAAAGTAGCACAAGAAACAGTTAATTAGTATATCTACATATAAGGAGTACCTACCTAAATATTTCAATACACATCGAAAAGTCTAGCCCTAAAACGGACTAAAAATTCCAATATCTTCCCAGGGCCCTGATTCTCTAACTACAAACACGGTCGTAACGCGATGCTTTACGAACCTCTAAAAAATTTGCCTCTATTATAGTACATAAAGACCAAGTTTTTGACGTATACTTAACGTGTCGCGTTACGTGCGTATTTTAGTTAGCAAATAAGGGCCCTTAGCTGCGACTCGTGTTGTTTCAGAAAAGTTTCAGAGAAGAGTTTCCGCTGAGATTCGTATACTAGTTACTAAATGTCTACCTAGTTTGTTATTTTATATAAATATACAAGACATAACTTATTTAAAAGTAAGAGCGGTTACTCAAACGTTTTTTTTTTTAAAGTAAACATTTAAAACCTTACCTCCCAAACTACATTTGTGGCTAAGAAATGAGAGAGCCGTACAACTGTCGTCCGAGACTACAACTTCCGGCAACTTCCGTGAGCTGCGACTTGTATTGTTTCAGGAAAGTTTCGCTCAAGTTTCTGAGGAGTTTTGTACACGACTATTTTATTCTATGGTCACAATATAACAAGTAGGTAGCTTTGATTTTATATTTTACTAGCGACCCGCCTGTACGATGATAATTTTATATATAGACTAGCGGTCCGCCCCAGCTTCGCACGGGTATAGATTATAGCCTATGTCACCCGAGGATAGTGTAGCATCCCGTCAGTGAAAGAATTTTTCAAATCGGTTCAGTAGTTTCGGAGCCTATTCAATGCAAACAAACAAACAAACAATCAAATCTTTCCTCTTTATAATATTAGTATAGATAAAAACCTTCCGTGGAAATCTGAGTGATGGTGAAAACCGCATCAAAATCCGTTGCGTGGTTTAGGAGGAGTTAGCGGCCATACAGAAATACAGACAGACGTAGAAAGCGACTTTAATTTATACTATGTAGAGATAGAGAAGATACAGAAGAGATAAAACCTACTCGGTGTAGATTTTATTCCACTTACGTTAAGTAGGTTTTTCGTTGCTATCTTTTTAATGTCATCCACATTCTGACATTTATTCCATTAGCCGCTGCCCAGTGGAGCGCGATCCGTGTAACTCGACAAAAAACTTCGAATTTCCCCGCTGCCGCCTCCAATAAGTAGCCATATTGATCAACGTCATAGCTGCTCAACTGATCACGAGATATTAGATTTATTTTGAAAACTTATGTTACACTAGCGGTCCGCCCCAGCTTCGCACGGGTATAGATTATAAGCCTATGTCACCCGGGGATAGTGTAGCTTCCCGTCAGTGAAAGAATATTTCAAATCGGTTCAGTAGTTTCGGAGCCTATTCAATGCAAACAAACAAACAATCAAATCTTTCCTCTTTATAATATTATTATTATAGTATAGATGACGTTTACGTATAACCTCTCTACACCTCTTCTCTACGAGATCGAATCAGAAATGGAGATCCGTTGACGAACGAAAGTTACGGTTATAGCCTAAGATAGTTTTACCTGTAGATAGGATGTGCCCGACGAATGCAAGGCTGCCTGCCTGACTTCGTTCAGCCGTCTCTCAGTCACGCACTCCGAGTGTCCACAACAATTGTATGTTTGTCTCTTTCTAACAACAGATATAGCGTAAAAAGTATTTTATATGCTTTCCCTTATTTCACAAAATGCACATATATACATGCGTAGGTAAGTAGATATATGCTGCGTTTAGTCAGTTTTTTAAAGCCGTGTTGTTCGCTTATAACGTCTCTATTATTACACCTCACTGGACATAGCCCACCGGATTAGCAAGTTGAAGTGGCAGTGGGCAGGGCACATAGCACACATAACAGATGGCCGATAGGGTCGAAATGTTTTTGAATGGAGACCACGGACCGGTAAGCGCAGCGTAGGAGGTCCATCCACAAGATGGACATACGATATAAAAGAGACCGCAGGGTAACGCTGGATGCAGGCCGCTTCCAACCGGCCCTTTTGGAGATCGATAGGGGAGGCCTATGTCTAGCAGTGGACGTCCTATGGCTGAAATTATGATGATGACGTTTAACCTACGTTGGCGTTTTTATTATAGTCTGATGTTTATTGAAATATGTAGTTAAATGGATATTGTTTTTTTTTTGGCTACGACCCCATTGGTTGTTGGGGCGAGGGAGGAGATAGTGAGATAGTCTAAGAACGAGGTAATCCTGGTTGATGAAACTAACAAAAAAAAATAGAAAATAACAAATGGAAAAACTAAAGACGGATATTATTAGATTGAATAAAATTAGCTGATGCAAAAATTAATTAGTGTAACGAACGTGTGCATGACGTGGAGGTTGGATGGAAGAGAGGGTTGCCAAGCCTCGATGGCAGAAGTGGGCTTACATAATAATGTTACCAGTTACTAGATATTAGTATTGTACAACATGTTTAATTATGTATAAAGTGACGTATGTATAAAAGTGGCTAAACACAACCCTCATATTAATAAACTTGGAGTAGCCTTAGTTCTTAACAATAATAATAAAAAGAGCGTAAAAGACAAAACACGGCGTGAATACTCCGAGGCTTCTAGTATTAATATAATCTGAATATAATTTAAAAAGAAGACAATTTTTTCCAGGCCCACTGAATTTACCGTATATTGATGGGTATAAAACTATGAAATTCATTGTTTTTTTTGTACCATTCGGACGAAAGATAAGGTAAAAATGAAACCGGAATAAGAATATAAAGAATAATATGTGTTGTTTTGATTTTTGCCACAATTCATTCATTTCCCTTATAAAATCACTTGACCAGAACGTTTTTAATACGAAAAAGGATGCATGCTTAGGAATTTTTATACAAAAATAAATAGACCATACTTTACAACAGTGGCCATAGTAATCGGCTTTTGTCAATATTCCGGTTTGATCGGATATAGCTAATATTACCACAAAATTTAGAGATTATGAGGAACAAATCGACATGAGTTTCATTACTATACGGTATTAGTTTGGGGTGGGCCTATTTTTCAAACAAAAGAAATTGTCTCATTTGTTATGTAGATCCCAATAAGAAAGTATTTTGCGAAAGAGCCGAATTAAAGGACAAAATGGGGTTGAAAGTTTATATGAAAGTCTCCACGAACGAAGTCACGGGCAACAGGGGCGTTTCGTTATGAAATATTAGGTACACTAACCTAGTTATTTTGAGCTTCAAATTAGTATTAATTTATCAAATTAATTTGTTTTGATCACATTCGAATGTAAGACTAACTGTCAGAGATTCGTTATGAAATATAATTAGGTATACCTATCTACCATTCAAGTTATTTTGAGCTTCAAATTAGGCTTAATTTTATCCAATTAATTTGTTCTCATCACGAAATCATTCAACTTAATTAGTTATGTACTAAATTCCCAATTTGTGCTCCAAAACCTGTTTATAAACACATGCCTATTTAAGTTTTTCTTGCTCTAGCAATTTCCAATATTTCCACGTAAATAGGCTTAATAAGTAAATACTCAACAGCTGTGTAGAGTTCGCCAGCTGTCCCGTAGATCCGATTACAGTTTATTGACAATTCCTACGGGACCCCAGTAATGAAATCTACACCCCTGTACCGACAGACAACTACGGAATTTTTCTCATCTTTAAAACGGGACCTTCAAGTAGAGTTCGTTGACAATTTAATTCAAAACGCCGAAGCTAACGAAAACATCATCATCATCATGTCCATGTCGAGGCCGTCCAGTTCCTCGACCACACAAACATTGTTAAAAGACCTAAGAGAACAAAACCCTTCGAGTGAAAAACAAAGTGCTAGAAGTAGAATATAATTGAGATAATATAAAAAGTAATTAAATCTGTAACAAAAAATTTGTACAACTGAAATTAATTTTAAACAAAATATGTGTAAATTCTGAAATTAATATGAAATTACTATTGAGATAATAGAGAATAAATAATAGAAAATAGATAATTAATAGATAATTGAGATTGTTGTAGATAATAGTTGTTAGAAGTGAAAAACAAAGTGCTAGATTATTTACAACACTATACCGATTTCAATAAGGGATCTAAAATAATGTCAATTTAAAACAAAACTAAAAAAAAATTTAGTCGAGAAATGTTATTACAAAGTTAGTGATTTTATAAAATGATACATTTTAGTAATGACTGCAGTAGATAAATTTGTTTATCATACAATTATAGTACAATTATTGTAATGTCTATCTGTTAACTATTTAAATTAATAATATCATATCTGAATTTTTAAAATTGTTTCGACAGTTAATTCAATTAATTATTTGTTTTATAAATAATTCGTACGGTATTTTTATACCATCTCTCTAGATTTGTACGCCTACAAACTAGGCAAAACATGATACAAAGAGACTGATATTTTAAACCACCTATTGTGCATGCGTTTTTAAATGTGTGTATGATTTACTCGTGTTTTGTGCAAATAAACTATCTTTATCTTTGTCTTTGTCTTTAGTGTAGTGCTAACTCTAAAGAATACTGTGAACAAAGTATTTTCTGTTGACTGGAGAAGATCGCTTATAGCGATAAGGCCGTTAATTATTACACTAGTCTTTAAGAGTTTTTTGTCCTCTGTATCAAATTTCATGGTGCCAACAATAGATCTTTAATCAATCTTAACGGGTTATTGGAAACATTCTTCGATTTTAAAATAACATACGTAGAAATTTAATTCAGAATTAAATTACTTAATAGCCTTAAATTAGGTTAGATTGTAATTAAATTAAGGTGCAACTTTTAAAAGGGCAACTTACGAAATAATATACTTTAAAACTAGTTTTTCTCATCTTTTTATTATATTCACAAATTATATTGTTTCTGCTTTAACTTCCATTTACATCACCACGGTGACAGAAATAATTGCCCGTGAATAATCAATCTAGGTTTTTTTTATTTTATTTATAAAATCGATCTACGTTTGGCCATCAACTCGCCTGGTGGCATATTAGTGGCAGAATGTTGCCATTTCTTTATGCAATATCGCCCATAAGCTTTGAATTTATTTACAGAAAGAACCGTTAAAATTTTATCTTTTTAAATAAAACTTTTCACATTGATAGCCAATTTACAGGGATTTATAGACTGACGCATTGTAAAGGCTCTTCCAGACTACATCATATTATGTAACTGCTATCGTATAACTTTCCTATTATTGCCTGCCCCGCAGAACGCTGCTTATCGCTTAATTTGAACGGACTGAAGAAACAGACAGATAGACAGACAGACAGACAGACGGATGGACGGACAGACGGACGGACGGACGGACGACTGGACGGACGGACGGACGGACGACTGGACGGACGACTGGACGGACGGACGGACGGATAGAAAGACACTCAGACAGACATCGTAGGCTTAGTAATAGGGTCCCGTTTTTACCCTTTGGGTACGGAACACTATAAATAAAAAAATAAAACTATATAATAAGAACAGCTTTTATTGTAAAAACTGGTACTTACGGTATTGTTATACAGTATGTATATAGGCTAGTATCACTTTCATAATGGCATAACATATTTAGATGAAATTTAGTATGGAGGTAGGTTATTGTACCCTGTGGTGTAGGCTAGTAATAGCTTTGGACATACATGATCAGTGAGGCAAAAACTACAAATCTATGATGAAACTTATAGCATAGTCTGAACAGGCCTTTACGTCGTCAAACTGTTTACGAAAAAGTTCCAAATTAAACTTTATTACTGCATAAAAATAAAAATAATTTTAAACATGACTTCTAATTTTGATTCTGACGGTACTCAGTGACTGCTAATATAAATAGGCTTTATTTATTATCCCATATTTTAAAAAGAAAGCGCGACGTCTCCAAAATGCTGCGAATAATTCACCCGAGAAAATTATTTTGTTGGAATTTTAGCATGGAGACGTTCACCTAAGCCAATGGCCGAAAATACAGTTTACAAAAAATTTTGAATTTTGTTAATAAATTATTTCTAAAAATATGGTTTGTCGACAGACCTTTGTCAGGGTCAGGACAGGATAGTTATCGCAAGTACGTCAAATGTGCCGCAATTTTAGGATTCCGTACCCAAAGGATGTAAAAGTGACCCAATTACTAGCCTACGCTGTCTGTCTGTCAGTGCGTCAGTCCTACCTTTTAACGGCTGGATCTTTCGAACCGTATAATAAAATTATCTTTAAAAAAAAAACAACTTCAAAAAATCACATAACACAAAAAAAAACTATTTTTCAAACGTATTTTTGTATTTGCTCCAAAGTAAAAACGGTAATACGTACTAGCGTCCAACTTGGCATGATTATAGTACATACTATAAAATAAAATAATAATATAATTTTTAGAAAAAAAAGAACCGACTTCGTGACTATACCTACATTAACAAACTGAAACTAAAATGTAGAAAATATTGTCTAATATTACAACTGAAATACTTTGTATCAATGGTCATGAAAAATTAAACGAAAAACAACAGGGCCCGGTCGCCATGGTCGCTTTGTTTTTTGAAGGTCTGTTCTAGGAACAGTTCCTCTTTGTTTGCTGTTCAGTTGACAGCGTCGCTAGTGGAGAACAAAGTATGAAATTCACCAAGAAATAACTGTAGTTCCAATCTTACACCACCTACACAGCTAAGTTGGTGGCACTGTACAATGTACATTGAATTCGTTGCTTATTGTCATGTTTTTGTAGATTTTTCAAAAAGCGCTGTATCAATGTCGATAATATTTATATGGGACCACCCATGAGAGATGTATTGTATTGTATTGTATAAACAAAAAAAGAATCATCAAAAACAATTCTAAATTGGCGGAGTAATCGCGTAACATACATTTAAAAAAAAACTGTCGAATTGATAACCTCCTCTTTTTGGAAGTCGGTTAAAAAATTATAAGTAATTGTCAATTGTGAGTCGCTGACAAATTTTTGTCCACCAACAAGTTAGCAACATCGGGCGCGGTCGGTTACTTGGATGGATGACCGCCTGGGCGTGATGTTGTCTTTTTTTTCACTACTTATTGTATTTTGTGGTGGTACGGAACCCTCAGTGCGCAAGCCCAACTCGCACTTAGCCAGTTAACTTTTCTTAATATATGTGTAATGATACTCACTTAATAAAAAAAAAACTTAGTGCTTTTAACAAACTCGGGTATCAACATTTTCAAATGTAAACATAATCTTTTAAGGTAATAACAACTTTCATGTTTATAAGTAACATTACTTATATCTGAAAGATACATTTATATCATTTATTTTTACATTTATATGTTTTAGGCTGTCGTTCAGTGGACACCTATGTTCAGCAGTGGACGTCTTCTGGCTGATGATGATGATATCTGAAAGCTTTCAAATCAAAAAAGCTACAACCATTTGTCTTCATTCGCACTGCACAGTGGGACGAAAAGACGACTTGTGGGCACAGTGAGTTAAAAATTAATGATCTTTAGGCTTTTAGTCAGCAGAGGGGAGTCGGTCAGTTTTATTTATTGTCACAAAAAAGTAATAAACCTTTAAATAAATACACTACATTTGTAAACAAGTATAAATTGGTTTATAAGACCCCGATGCAAGAGCTGATAATCTTCAAACAGTTGAATAGATTCTCTCTAATCATAGCTAAGAATACTATCGATGGAATAACATTAAAAAAAAAAAAAAACGGTACAGGCGTTAGTATCTACGATGCTACAGATACACACGTTATATTTATATATACACAGATACATCCTTTTTGACCTTATCCCTACATCCCGGTTTTACCACCGAACCGGTCGCCATCGCCAGAAATGCCATACGCACATTATAGATGCGTGGAAGTCTCGCACTGTTCGATTTGATCGATTGTTTCTGCCACGCACCTGTAAGTTGTGGAATGGCTTACCAACTTCGGATTTTCCTCCGAAGTATAATTTAGATTGCTTCAAACGAAGGGTGAATAGAGTCCTCAAAGGTAGGCAACGCACTGACAATGCCCCGGGTATTGTAGGTGTCTATAGGCAGCGGTGACCACTTACCATCAGGTGGCCCGTAGCTTGTTTGCCACTTATACTATATAAAAAAATATGTGGGGTTTAAAATATAATTATTTCGAAACTTGTAAAAATATAGTTATTTCGTGCCTAACTGAGTTCAGAGTAAAGTCTGACACGCAAGTACAAAAAAATCCACGAAAAATCAAAATATACCACATAACTTCGTACTTCATTGGTCTGAATATACAAACCGCACAAAACCAAAAATAAAAGCCTGAAAAACATATTGATGCCACAAGTGCTTGGTGTAAGTAACAAAGCAGTACGCACCCACTGTAACCAACACCAGAATCTAGGGACAAAAGCCGGCCGCGCACAGTGGCACAGATGCCCGCTCGGCCGGACACATATGAAATTAATGGTCAGGATCCAGTTTCACCACACTCACAAGTTGTCCAAAATCACAAGTTTTTATTTTGTATTGTCTTGAATATTCAAACTCTAAGATTTGGAGCACTCTCAGCGGCCAGAGATATCTCTTTCTCAAAATCTCAAGATTATTGAAGATAAAAAAACACGGATTGCAAATCAAAAAAACAATGAAACATTATCTTTAGAATAACATTGCTAATCATTGTTTTTAACTAGCACGGTCCATCCACAATCACAGTAAATAATCCCATTAACAATTATGCAACATTGAAAATGTTTTATAGCAATTTTCGTGTTGATTTATTATATGTAGGATGGATGGCTTAAAAAAACTTGAGAATACCGTTTTTTAAACTCTTCCGCTAAAATAAAACAACTCTCCTTAAAATTATTTTTAATACTTTTGCAAAGTAAATCAAAACATAATGGCCAAAAGTTTGTTTTTTTACTTCTAAGCAAATTTTTCTTTTGATATGTTGAAAATTTGCGAAAGAGATAACTTTGGCTGGTAAGCGCGGTTTCAATCGTTGAGTTTGCTTGCTTTTATGTTTCCTTCGTATTTTTGGTGACGAATTACATACAATGTGCTCTTGTAACGGAAATGTAGAGCTATTATATCACAAGCTTTGCTTAGTTTGGGGTCAGATGACCGTGTGTGCAAAAATGTCCCGAATATTTATTTATTTATTTATTAAAATAAGTATCACAACTCACAACGGCAATCGGCTCTATTTATGGTCAGCTTTTAAATTAGACAGTAAAAAAATAGTCCCATAACCTATTATAGTCACTAAAATGTCAATATGAGTTTTTTTTTTCGAATTATTTACAAGTAAATAATGTAATTGGGAACAAATATACATTGATAATATTAAGACTCCAAGACGGCTTTTCAGGTGACATTTTTATCATTACTCTTTACTTTATTATTTGTCGACTTGTGACACACTTGTCACAAGTCGACAGATAAGAAGTGGTATGACAGAGCTCAGGCCGGCCGCCAGTGACGCGTACTCGGCACTATGTCACGGATGCGATGGTCCTTCCCGGATCGGCATCGCACCACTATGCGCCACTTTCATAACATTGCATTTTTTACTACAATGAACATTTCATTTTCCTCGAGTGAAAATGGGGATTGTAGGATTTGTATTATTGGTTTTTGCTTGCATATTTACATCATTACCTTTGCCTATATCATAATAGGTTAAACAAAAATAACTTTCACCATCTGATTTACAAACTCCTGGTGCTCTTACTTTGGTCTTATACAAAATTCGAGAAAAAGGATCCTGGGCTAACTGGCTTAATTTTGATATTTAGAAATACCAACGTAATTTTTTAATTCTTGTCATTACAAAAATCGAATTTGTTGTTGTTGAACCTTGTAAAAAATGTAGGCTAATTGCACAGTTTAGTTTTTTTTTTGTATTTACTGGGGCATGCGTTATGCGTTCCCCGATAGATACAATCTGGGCGTCTATAGTGAATCGGTTTCTTCTAGGCAAGCACGTTTCATAGTAGACCGAGGCGTGGTGGCGTTCAAATAAATACGTTTAAAAAAGCTTGACACTAACAGATTGAACTATCAGGAAAGATGTTTAAGCAGCGAATTCCACAGACTATCAATGATTCAACGAATGAAAAATTAAATGAAAATGTAAAATATATTTATTAACATAAACATAGACTTAAATAAGGTATGTACATCAAACGAACAATATAGTAAGGCCTATGCTTATGAGAGAGTTTAGTAATATAAATAACTAGCGGTCCGCCCCAGCTTCGCACGGGTATTGTTTATAGCCTATGTCACCCGGGGATAGTGTATTTTCCCAACAGTGAAAGAATTTTTCTAATCGGTTCAGTAGTTTCGGCGTCTATTCAATGCAAACAAACAAACAATCAAATCTTTCCTCTTTATAATATTAGTATAGATAACAGCGATTCCGGCACTAGGCTGGGCCTGTTTCTAAGCACTTCGGGTTTCGTTACTAAAGGATTACGAAATTAATGTCAAAATATTTTTCTTTTGTTCGCACGTTTCTCAATATCGATATCGGTACCTGTATTATTGTTTTTATGAAAAATGAACTGCAGTGCTCCGAAGACAGATGTCATGGAGTCGAGGGTCGAGCATTCATTTAAAGACGGGAAACTGCACCAAAACTATTAATAACATCGCGCTAGTCCCACCCGGTGCACTGTGGAGCGATGCCAAAATACTGTACAGATTTTTTATGTTGCGCAACCAACTAAATTAACTCTATCAAAAAGCTAGGGATGACAATTTTTTTTTTAAAGTAATTTAACCATAAGTTTATTAAAGAATAGTTCTCGATTCGGTAAGTTTTATTAATGTATGTACACTTATTATGTATTTATGATATTTCTATTTGATAGAATAAGAACGTCAAAAATCCAGTTTTCATAGATTTTTTCATAGATTTTTTCCTCAAACAATGTGTTTTTGAGGTTTCTTATGTAATGAAAGGAAAAAAAATTAAATAATGAAAAAAAAAATGTGGCTAATTCTTTTTCTTAGGCATCTGGCGACTTACTTTCTCAGTAAAATAAGCTCTGGAATGTACCTGTAAAAAATAAAACATTGTTATTTGATGGGTTTATAAACGCGTGGCTTAAAAAACAATAAAACAGATGGCAAAAGTAGCCGAAAGCTTTTTGTAATAAGTAAATATTTCTTAAAGTACCTAATGACTAAAAGTTTCGAAAAAAAACTGACTAATAAAGGGTCAAACAGGTACTTTACCAAAATTACGCCAACGGCATTTTTTGCAGGTGGAACTAATATCGGTGTTTCTATGTATGTTTGTGTATTTTATTTATTCGAGTGGTTATGACGCTCACTGACCACATCACCCTGGGGCTTTACGGACAACTGCTATTGCGGCACCTAATCCGCTCAGTTGGAAAATCACGCGAACGTGAACATTATCGCGCCCGTATACGGTTTGCGGTCGCGTGATTTTCCAACTGAGGGGATTAGGTGCCGCAATTGCAGTTGTCCGTAAGGCCCCAGTAAGACAAACCAAAACAAAAATCCTATAATACTAAAATAAACGAAACAAATTCTAATATTATAATTTTATTATATTGTATTCAAAATACCTAGCCCTTCCGTACTGTCGGTATATGGTACCACATTTATTTTATCTTGCTAGAACCACGCGATAAGCGCGCTTGTTTAGCCGTTTATCCGTTTCAAAGCGGAAATGAGAAAACTGAACACTGACGCAAAAGGAGTTACTGTAGAACACAAGTTTTAATTACTCGCATCACTGTGGGGAAATGACGCAGCTATTTTGCCAGTTGAAGTGTCGGGTTTATGAGTAAAATATATAGAAACATAATATGAGCTAGTCAACGGCTTAAAAAAGGAGTTCCGCGATCTTTTTAAAATTAAATTAAATTAAAATTCATTTATTTCAGGTACTTCTAACCCATACACAGCAAAACAGTAGACAATTTATATCATTCAGGTTACATTTCACACACAAATATAAAAATCAATACATTAAAATAAATAGTTATGTCATCAGAAATAAAATGTCATTAAAATATAAAAATTCAATTAATTTAAATAGTAAATTTAATATTATATTCTATAGTCTAGTCAGTTTAATAAAATATAATTGGTCATGTCCAGGAAAGCCACTGGGACTAGTACCCCCTCTTCGGCATTGGCACTGCGACATGCCTGTTGCAGCAATGCCGAACGAAAGCACAATCTAGTCTAGTGGCAATCATCGCCAGGACGGTGTTGGAGCTGGCCCGCACTCTGCGCACCAAGGACGCGCCTCGCTTGCGCATGGTCGCGTGGAAACAATCTGTTCGCGCCTCCGCGAACATACCCGAAGCGCTGCAGAACCGGGGCAGCCCCATCACCGCCCTGAACGCGTTGTTATACTGGACGCGGAGGGCGCTGTAATGCTTTACAGTGTAATTAGCCCATAGGCTGCACGTGTAGAGCGATGTACAGTACGCTCTAAAGAGCGTAACCTTAACCTGCTTCAGGAGGACGTTATCAATTCGCCTGTTTTTCGCCTGTTATGAATTTGCTTTGATGATACTCTTTTCGTTTGGTAGGTCCTTTAGGTCATACTTCAGAGATGGCCCTATAATTATAAATATTAACGAAATTGATTTAGCGCTTTTAGAAAAACCAACAAAATATACACCTTTGGTTCTTCTTCTAAGATATGCATTGATGACGCTTTGGTTTGTTCCCTTGAGCAAAAGTTTTGATGAGGAATGTCAATGTTTGAACGGTCATCACAGAAACATTATAACAAAGATGTATGTATTTGTAAGGGGGAGTATAGGTTTGGTCTGGAAGTCAGTTTTTGTTTTCCCTAAAAATTTATGATTAGAGTTTATTAAGTGTTGTGAAACACTTTCGGGTATGTAAGTAAATGTCATGGTTAAATAGTTATTGACCAAGCGAAGAGAGGCCCCGGAATTTAATGGGACAAGTCACCGTTTTCAACCCCCAACGCCAAAAGAGGGGTGATATCGTGATTTCAGGGTTGGTCCCATAGTAAAAATTGATCTTGTTTTTTCTATTTATTTAAACACCTAAAGGAAACCGACGCGTTCGCATTTTTTATTATTATTTTAATAGTAGACATATTTTCATGTCGGTATCACCGTTCCGTGTTACTCTGTGCTTTTAACGCTGTGCATGTAACGCTGTATATGTAACGATGTACACGTAACCCTGTACATGTAACGCTGTACATGTAACCCTGTACATGTAATCTGTAAATATTTGTTAGTAAGTAAGTAGCTCAGATTAGTAAAGCGTTAACAAAATGGATCACCTTGCTATACTATTTCTGCGAAAGGCTTCAGCGCTTCTTTAATAAACAAAAACAATATCCAGCACTTGAGCTCTGGCTTGTAATGTCGGCATCTGCACCCGACACCCGACACAGATACCGAAACAAAAACACTACACTTCTCTACTGGAGTAGTGCCAAATAGTGTCAAAACTTGCCTTGATTTACAACCATTCAAGTTTTTCCTCAGATCAGACAAACAACAGAGATATGGATTGTCAGAATCGGGTGAAAGGGTGTTTGATCCTTTTTCATACTGCAAATGGCAACTAAATAAAAGTGATTAGTGCATACAAAAAAAACAAAAACAATAAATTAATTTCATATTGCTAACTATATAGCCCGTTGGTCTAGTTCAGGGGTCTTCAACAAACGGCCCGCGGGCCACAATGCGGCCCGCCATGGTTCCTAATCCAGCCCGCGAACGAGTCAAAAGTTGGGTAACTTTTAACTTTTTTAGACGACATTTCGTAAAGAACGACGAGTCATATGTTCGTAAAATATTAAAACGCCGTTCTTAAAAAATACCTCGATCGATCACAATACGACTCGGAAAACGTGGACTAGCATATTGGGAGAAGCCCAAAAATAAAACGTAAATGCCATTTTAATTCTTGGAACAACACCTGCGCGCGAAAACGTTAACATTACCGCTCCTCTCACCCTCTCACTCCCTCTGCGCATGCAATGTCCTGTTGTCCAGGCCTAATATAACCTTTCTACCGTTTTATTTATTTATTAGTCTTGATTTGCTCAGTTACGAAGCATCTCTTGGCCCGCCATAGTTACAGTTAATAAATCCGGCCCGCTACAAAATTTAGTTGGACACCCCTGGTCTAGTTGGTAGTAATCCTGCCTTCTGCGCTTGGGGGCGTGGGTTCGATTCCCACCTAGGACAAACATTCATGTGATGAACATTTGTGTTTGTTCTATATCTGGGTGTTAATATATATTTAAGTAACTATATATGTATGTATATCAGTCTCTGGCAGCCATATCACAAGCTTTGCTTAGTTTGGGGTCAAATGACCATGTGTGCAAAAATGTCCCATTTTTTTTTTTTTTTAATATATATATATGGATGTCACTGCCCTATAAAGACTGTCCAATGTTCAACATCTCGCATCCAGTGGATGCAAGATGGCTATCGTTCATGGAATATACGACATAGTGACAAAAGCTAGACGAGATATTGCATAATCCATATCCACCATTACACCTACCTCTTTTTTAACCGTAAAACCCGTTCTCCCGAGTGTAGAGCTTTCTCCGAGGCAGTACTTTGAGCACAGGAAGTGAAATGCGCTCGCGCAGCTGACATCAGGAAGTGACCCGCTTGATAGAGATTGTAGAAGGCATGGTAGTCTGGTATTTATTGATATTTTAATTAATATATACATATATTTCGCTATATTAGAAATGCTATTATCATCATCAGCCAGAAGACGTCCACAGCTGAACATAGGCTTCCCTTTCTGAACGACAACCTTTCGGTCTATCTAGTGGGAGGCCTAAGCTGCGTCTTCCGGTTTGTGGTCTCCACTCAAGAACCTTTCTTACCCATCGGCTATCGGTTCTTCGAGCGATGTGGCCTGCCCATTGCCACTACAACTTGCAAATTTTATAACTATGTCGGTGACTCTGGTTCTTTGGCGAATATCCACGTTCCGCATTCTATCGCGCAAAGAAACTCCGAGCATAGCTCTCTCCATTGCCCGCTGTGTGACTCTGAGTTTTTCCAAAAGGCCAACAGTTAAGGACCACGTCTCAGTACCATATGTCATCACTGGCAACGCACACTGGTCAAAGACCCTTGTCTTTAGACGCTATGGATTATACATGCTATGCAAATCTTGAATAGAATGGTCCAGCTGATATTTATTTCACGTTTTTAGGTTTGTTCCCAACTTATTCACAATGATGAGTCCATTCACCTCCTTCCGGCCAAGTGCCGCCGTTCCGTATAACTCTGTAGGTACTATCACGCCGTTCAACTGCTCTAGATCTTACTGTCACTACAGTTACGTAACACAAAAACGTGGTCACTGGTCAGCTAAGTAAAGGTCGATCTGAAAGGTCAGATCACGAAAATGGTATAATCTAATGCCTTTCAAATATTTCAAGTGTCTTCAAGTCGCGAATGAAACGGTATCTTATATGTGCTCTATCGTAAACCACATCATCGATTAACAACAGGCGAGGTGGCGGTCAAACGCAAGCCTATTATTAAATAATATAAATTAATTAATTTAAAAAAAAAACATGGTTTTACTTTAGCAAAGAAAATGTACGATCATATAATTATAGTAGTATAGATTTTTACCCGATCGAACAGAAGGAAACTAAAGTTTTCTAGGAGTATGTAGACGAGAGAGAGAAAAAATTGTCTTTCTCTCCCGTTGGTTGGTCAGCCAAATCCACACGTCTGTTAGTTTATAATAGAAAATCCTATTCATCTACCATCTTAATAGTTTAGTTAGGTACCTGAAGATCTAGTCAGATTTTATTTCAACTGCCATTATGAGCGAAAGAAATGGCTTAACTACGCAGACTTTTCTTTAACTCCGTACAAATTGAGTTTTGAAGCGAAATCCACTTGTTTTTAAACGTCTACTTTTTTAGTAATTTCGTATAAAAAGGTAAGTAATTTTATTTTATGATAAAATCAATCTGGGTGTCTTCAAGTCGAGGGTGAATCGGTGTCTTCTAGGCAAGCGTCGTGGACGCTCCATGCTCCATGGACCATCATGCGAGATGGCGGCCAAGCGCAACCCAATCTACTACATAATTATATAAATATATATATATATATTTAGGGTTGCAACTTTGAAATCGCGAAAAAATAGCAGCATCGTCTTCTTAATTTTATCTTTATTAGGCAAGTGCCTTTATTAACTAAACCGCCCATAGACCGTTGAAGGTCTAAAGACAATCCAAATGCTTAAGCCCACTACCAGTTGGCAGCGTACCCAGCATGCTGGCGGCATTACCACGTTGAATGGCAATGCTTATGCGTTGAGCCAGAAACACGCCAGCATTTTGGTCACGCGTCGCATTAACCAGGCGCTCAGAAAGATTTTTGAAAATGAGGTGAGCTCCCGGTCCCCAAGGGCCCAATAGTGCTTGCACTTTGTTGGTATTACAACCCACACCCTACAACATTGCGTTCGACACCACTGAGCTGTCATCAGTAGAAAAGTATTGTTATCTTTAACAAGGTTACTAATTTTCACATTGAGAGGGTACTTTTATTTTTATAGTTCTCTTGTCGCTTTGTTCATTGTAAACAAAATTAAATAGGTAGGTGTGAAAATAACACAAATTGTCTCTGTCTGTCGTAACGAGAGAAAATAACGAAATAAACGTAATTATGCTGAATTTTTCATCAAACTTTAAACGTAAAACTTATTATATAAACGCTAACGTGAAAAAAACATGTCGCTTTATTGTATTATTTTTCTAAACTTATGCATTTTCTACTGTTCAAGTGTAATAATGGCGGTTTATTGTTTATTATGCGCGCTTGAACGTGCTCGAGTGTGGGTAAGTGATTTAATGAGGTGAAACATGTATTTTCATGTTGTTTCTAAAACTTCGTATATAGAATTCTCTAGTAAAGTCTCCACCAATTTACTAGGCCATGACTTAGACTTGACCGTGATTGACTTACTTTGGTTGACTCTGACTGTGACCATGACTTGTTTACTATTTTAAAAAACTTGAAAGGCTTTTTTTGGCTATGGCAAATGCACAATACGGCCGATGCCAATATCTTTACGAGGCAAAATAAGAAGAAAAAAACGGAAGGCATTATAGAAACATTACTACCCATGATTACTACATACTTCCAGAAAACTTTACCTTCTTCCTGTTCGATCGGTTAAAAATAGATCCATAATAGGCAGTTTTATCGCTACCTACAATTTTTTCCATGCAAACTTTGTATAAACGGGATAAGGTATAATAATCAAACCCATTAAAACAATTTCTACAATTCACAACTTACAAATGCTTTCTAAACTTTTTCCTTGTCGCTGTTCGGACGAGATTCAATACGAACCAATCATAACTTGCTCCTGGCTCGGTCTGTTATAGATTGTTGAGACAAGTGAGCTCTTTTAGTTTCCTGGTAAATTATAGATAATCGACGATAGGTGTTAGCGACCGGCGGGTGCAGAAGCGAGTGTAAAGGGCTGTTTGGTAACACAAAAAAGCGTTTATTGAGAAAATAACATGTTGCAATTTTTCATGCATTGATGTAAGTAAATAGGGGGAAGATACGGGACGAAATTCTTGACGTGGACCGTACAATATAGGCTCCGGGGCACAATTCACTTCAGTCACAATCGAACTGGCGTTTTGATAGCATGTGAATTACTTGTCAAAATTGTGTGAAATAAAGCAGCAAAAATTACTTTCTGCGTTTTCACAAGGTGCACCAACAGTTCGAAGACCAAAACAAATTTCACGGGATTACTTTTCACTCGTAAATACTTAAAAACAATTAACTAAATTTTCTTTAAATGTCACTTCTATGGTCTAGTGTGGTGTCTAATGGAGCGGTGAAGTTGACGTTTACAGTGTAGACGTCAACGTCGCCGCTGACTCGAGCCGAAACAGAGACATATTTATTGGGTACAATGTTTGGATGTCCCGCGTCTTCCCATCGAATTCGTCTTTCCGTCGTCTTTCCATCAATTGAATACATCAATGACTGTTTTTAAAAGGGGGACCTCTTAAAAACAGTCATTGATGTATTCAATTGATATTTTAAATTAGTGACGTGCCAATCGTTTTCGCCAGCCTCCTGGTCGCCCATGAAGGCTGTACTCTACCGAGGAGGCTGGTGTAGGACGACTGGCTTTATCGCTGCGTAGCCAACAATTGGTAAGTAAAAAAAAGTAAAAGAGCCTATATTCGGGACATTTTTGCACACACGGTCATCTGACCCCAAACTAAGCAAAGCTTGTGATATGGCGGCCAGCGACTGATATACATACATATGGGGTCAGATGACCGCGTGTGCAAAAATGTCCCGAATATTTATTTATTTATTCATAATCCTTCTACAATGTGTTTTAATTAAGAAAAACTGTTATTTAACATTTTAGAAATAAAGGCTTATTATTATTATTGTAATCCTACATTACGCTTGAGATTCAAGCACACCTAAGACGAAGACATCTTTATGTCCACCGAAGGCTAAGATGGATGTCCCTTAGCCGTAAGGTGAGAGTATGGCGAACGTTGACTTATAAAAATTTAAAGGTACGCGTCCATTAGGTCAGAATCGGAGCGTACGGATTTGTTGTTTTGCATGAATATTGCGCTCCGATTCCGACCCAGTGGACGCGTACTTAGAGCCAGAATTTAGCGATCTCGCTTGCGCATTCATTTTACTACGTTAATATTTCAAAATATTTAAAACAAATTTTTGTGTTAATATATTTTATAATTACCAGTATAAATGGAAAAACAACTGTTTATTCCATTTTTGTGGTAATAAATTCCTTGACGCGACTTGAAGATGCCACAGATGGTAACTATCGGGAAACACCCGTGGATGGCGCAGCGTTTTCGCCCTAAAATCATCACATAAAATCATGTGTCAGGTCTCAAAGCGGTATAAACAGGGCTATTAAAACCAAAACAATATTGTGTACTCACCTATAACATTATATCAGTTGACAATCACCGTTCAATACAATTTAACGGGCAGTTAATAATAATGGCAGCAACACTTGATCGGTAGACAATAAATATATGATTACACTGATCAATTGTTATGTGTACCGCTGTTATCTGTTCACACCCGCATCCGTTCATGTGAACGACAAAATAATTTTATTGTACTAGGAATAATAGGTACCTATATTACATAGTATGGAACGTGGATATTGGCCAAAGAACCAGAGTCACCGACATAGCTGTTAAAATTTGCAACTTGAAGTGGCAATGGGCAGGCCACATCGCTCAAAAGAACCGATAACCGATGAGGAAGAAAGGTTCTTGAGTGGAGACCACGAATCGGAAGACGCACCGTAGATGGTCCCACTAGATGGACCGACGACATTGTGGGAGTCGCGGGCAACTAGTGGATGCAGATGGCAAGCTGTCGTTCAGTGTGGAGGTTAAAGGGGGAGGCCTATGTTAAGCAGTGAACGTCTTCTGGCCGATGATGATGATATTACATGGCACTTAGTGTGTGTTATATAAAAAGAGTCAGCTATTTAGATAGAGGTATGTATAGATGTATACTTTGTGATGCGAGTAAATAGTTATAAATCAAAATTAGTAAATATGCAATTTAGTTTACTTAAACGACAATATTATGTCAATCAAACAAACGAATTTTAGATAGATAAACTCTTTCTTGTTCACACCACAAAATATATACATACGATAAAACAGTTTAAAAACTACTGCAACAATCGGCCAATTCCAAAAATGACCAGCATTTTTATTGCATTTTCCAGTTATTTTGATTTAATAAAACAAATTACTGAACAGATTTTGATGAAATTTCTATGGGACCAATCTGAAAGTATATTATTATCTTATCAAATAAAAAAAGAATTTTCTAACTGGGTTAACACGTGGTAAACACCATGGGGACAAACGTATGTCCGACACAGACATATAGCTGATCAAGCCAAGTAAAAATTTGTCGCTAAACCAATTTTGATGAAATTTCTATGGGATTAATCTGAAAGTATATACTTTCAAATAACAAATGAATTTTCTAAATCGGTTAATACATGACGAAGTCCTGAAAAACAAAAATAAATACAACCGAATTGAGAACCCTTCCTCCATCCTTTTTTGAAGTCGGTTAAAAATGTAAGACAAATTCCGTAACAGCCCTAAATACTGGCAGCTAGGTGTCTACAATAGCATCATGCTTTATGCAGAGCTAGCATTTAGTTGTGTCTGTGATGTTTGCATTGACTGTGGACGTATTCTGTGTACGTTGGTTGTTAGCGTAATGTACCTACAACATTAAATGTGCATCTACTGCCCGTTGCAGACGATGCGCAGTAGCTTGCGCAAGTACCTACCTACTACGCATCGTCTGCAGCGAGCTTGTACACTTTTTGCTTAGTACAATGCCCGTTGCTGACCATGCGAAGTAGCTTGCAAGTACCTACCACGCATCGCCTGCAACGACCTTGTACACTTTTTGCTTAGTGCAAGTGGCAGTGAAAGTGTGTAGTAACACTTGCGCTGGTCCTTGCTCAAGTGAAGCTTTATTTCCCCGCCCTATATCTATAACATTACATATCAAAACATTTATATCGTGATGGAATTCTGAAATTTCATAGTAGCTTTTTGTGCTAATAAAGTTTTAAGTTTGTTTTTATTGTTTGTTTTCCGAGTAGAACGGCTACAAACATAGCTTCGTACTCTGTATCTACTATTGTATGTGCATATCTAACTACTATGTACAATACAAACAGAATCGATTGGGTAAGTACACATTGGGACATGGCCTATCCAGAGAACAGAGTATTAATTTTATATGATTGAGTTTCAATAGGCCGTAGATTAATATCAAGTGTGAGTTGAACAGGTTTGAATACAGATAGATATCATGAGCCTACCTATTATTATTTACCTATTAGTATCATTTGACGAGCGGGTTTCACATTTCAGCTGAGAGTAGCTCAACGTTCGAATCGATCATCTGTAACTAGATAGGTATTTCTAATTCAGTGGCTCCGATTCCGTCTAAGTTTGAATCTTTACATTAGTTTTGATAATTCTCAAATCCTCGCCAAGAAGAACAGGTATACAAGGTTACTGGTAATTAGTTAGATAGTCATTCAATATTTAAACTTATTTTGTCGTTTTTTGTTGTTGTCTATAATCGCGCTCTGTGGGCTACGTCCAACGGTACCCTCGGAGTGCGAGTCCTACTTGTACTTGTCCGGTTTTTTATAATATGCTTGCCTTTGACCGCCAACTCGCGCGATGATGGGGTCTACGATGGAGCACGCTTGCCTAGAAGAAATGAAAAGAATGCTACGCAAGGCTATTAAAATTATAATCTTACCCCAAAAAGGGGTAATTAAAGATTATGTCAAGTAAACTGTAGATACCTACTTGACATAAAGATACGTATGTCAAGTTATATGATTATTTACGGGATATTTACCGTGGTAAGGTTGTGGAATGAGCTCCCGATATTTCGGCGCAGTTACATCCGTGAACATGCACCATGTTCACGGGTAAAATAATCATATAACTTTAGTGAACAACCGTGGTAGTTTAAAACAACGTATGTCAAGTATCTACAGTTTATATTTACAGGTGAAGATGTGAGTAACCTGAGATCCTGCAAACAGATGTTACATCCTCTGCAATCAAAGGCTCGGTTCCCACAGCTCCTATCGTGATTAGGAATTGTGCGCTGCGGTATAAAGCTGGGGTATACCGGGGCCCTCAGAAAAAATAAATGGAACTTTTATACCTACAGCTTCCTCTTTAGCACTTACCCCCCCCCCCCCCCATGGTCGTCCGTTTGATGACATTTTGTCATGTCGTTTGCAGTTGTGTGAACTTGTGTGCCGCTCAATATTGAAGTGTGCGTTTGTAGAACTAGTAAGAATATGTCAGTGTGTGCAATACGTGTTTACCTCGCCCCTTTCAGTTTTTGGCAGACTTTTTCGGTACTAGCTAGAGTTTAAGGCAGATCCGAACTATATTATTATCAAAGGCTTCGTGCATCCTGCATTACTAAAATTTTAAAAATATGACATTTTTAAATTTACTTGTATAAAATCTAAGCAGAACGTAACGATAAAGAAAATAACTTTACAAAAATGATCAGTAAAATTTTCATTTTGATTCAAACAAGTTTTCAAATAGGTATAAAATCATAAAAGCTTTAAAAAACTAATAAAATAAAAACAAAAACGATTGTACGTTAACTTTAGAATAATATCGCAAATAGCTTAGGCAATTTTCGAGTATGGCGGAGCAGATAGAAAAAAAATATCATTTTTTCGAGTTTTTTTATTGTACCAGGGCATTTCTTGTTTGGCGATATTTAATCAAACTTGAAAAAATATCAATATTTGACACTGGCAAATGCACAAGATGTGCGACGCCAAAATACTGTCAAGATAAAAAAAAGATAAAAAGTTAAATTCCTCAAACTCCTTGCTCTCCTCTGTACCCCTTCACCCTTCTATCGTAACGTAACAATAAAAGTGCGTAATGAGTTCCACCGCATGCCTACAGAGTGTGTATTCCCCATTACCTTGTGAAATATGGTCCGGTGGGTGCTTTAGTCTGCTATAAACCTGCTCTACCTATAAATGTTTGGGGATTCAGCTTAATAAACCTGATTTTGGGGAATTTTGCTAAGAAAAAGATATTGGTAGCTCACTAAAAGTTAGCTGGGCGTTGTAATGTATTTGGAATCGTGAGGCCTTGTTGAAGTCCTCTAGGTAACCTACTAACACTAAAGTAATATGAGCGGTTTTTAGACAAGATGACTGTAAGAATGACATTTTGAATTGGTAGCATTATTGTATATTTATGTGAAGAAATATACGTAAATAATACAGTGGTTTTCTTTTTTTATCCTAACTCAGAGATGAGATGGCATTTTTTTTTAAAGGTACAGGTTTGTATGGCTTACAAGAGTTATTGTGTTTGCCATCGTAAAAGGTCGACCGACTTTTTTTCGTGTGTGCACTTTTGCCTCATTCCGACTTGGGTAAGTCAGGATTGCAAAACGTAAATTGAAAGGGTCTTAAACCATCCGTTTAAGACTGTAAGATAAATTAACGTAGGACCCAAGGTTTTAGTAACTACAATGACATCTCCAGGTAAGTTCACCGTCTCGATCCCAGTGTCAGTCCCTATTTAATTTTGATACATAAGTATGATTAACTTTGGTTTAACAGCTCGGCTGTTCGTCGGGACCAACGACTTGATACCCTATAGATTATATTATATGCAATAAAAGTTTTATATTCTACTAGTTGCGCCCCGCGGTTTCACCTGCGTAGTAATGAAAAATGGTGATGATTATGATGATGAAAAATAGCCTATGTCACTCTCCGGCACTTGAACTATACCGATGCTTAAAATTAAGTCGATACAGCGCCGGCAACGTCGCACAGCGCGGTTCGGCTCCGCTCCTGAGTAGGAGTAATAGTGTTCCGTGGGTTCGGCCCGCGTCCGCACTCTCAGCACGAAGTGGCAACATCGCATTGTGAAACGCAACTGACCTCAACTACTACGCTCTATTCTGTGATGCATTCTGTGAGTGCCAAAATGTCCAATTATTTTCGTTTATTTTCCAGAATTTCAGAAAACAATAAAAATAAATCGTCAAAAAAGTATTACCTATATTATGTCCATCTATGTGATATACATCAACTCTTTATTAAATTTTACTAAGATCCGTTCAGACGTTTAGCCGTGAAAACGCGACAAACATCCAGACGGAGAGACAGAGTGATGTGATTGTTTGACGGGTTTACCCATAGCCTGTAACACTGAAGGCACAGTTTATTGGGCATAAATCTAGGGGAGCCAATGTGTGTTTGACGGATTTGGGTTATCAAAGTCAGGTTCGTTTTACTAAATTGTATTGTGTGACAGTGCTGGGGCAGATAAAGTATAAGTATATATGCAAGTAATAATAAGACGCACTCCACGTCTCCTGAAGCAACGTATCACAGTTCGGAACGTATCTTATTTTATCAAGACAAGACAGGGTAGGGCAGGGCAGGGCAGGGCAAGGCACGGCAGGGCAAGGCACGGCAGGGCAAAGCAGGACACGGCAGGGCAGCGCAGGGCAGGGCAGGGCAGGGCAGGGCAAGGCAAAGACCACAATAACAAGGATAACATATACATTACAATAAAACTATTATCTAGGCTTTTAACAGACGGCCTTATCACTTAAAGTGGTCTCTTCCAGGCAACCGTTGTTGCTGGATGTAAAGTTAACAATTTAACTATATACGTTTTATCGTTTTAGCGGCTACGCTTTGCAACCGGCATAAGACTGAAAAAAAAACAGCATTTCGATAAAATAATTCTACTTTTCCCCCGGTACTTACAAAAACACCCCGCCATCGTTCTCTCAATGGACTTGAAAAGATACCTAAATTAGAATATGATAAAAATAGACTGGATTTACTAGAACGGAAATAACGAGTAACGTTAGGAAAACTCAGCAAGAAAAATGATAAATGTTCTGAGACTGGGACCGGCCCGAAAAACTGGGACTGAGCTGCTGGCCTCAGCCAAAACATAGTAAGTAACATAATAAACGAGGTTTTTATTTTGAAAAATTAAAAATGATTATCATCAGACACGAGTGACCTACTGCTGGGTATTGTTTATCACACTTTCCCCGGGCTCTCCCCAGGTGCATCCACTCGTTACCAATAGTTATCTTGCTGTCGTTCACTTCATCCTCGGTCGGCCCGGGTTCCGCCGACCTAGTCTGCTCAACCTATCTTTTTTTCGCGAATTATTTCTTGTAACTTACCACGTAATACATACTTTTTTTTTTCCGAATTATTTATGTTGGTTTGACATGCCACCTTCCACTCCACTATACATTTTTACGACACATTGAACATTGAATTGTATAAAAATAAATATTCTTCTCATTTTTAGGGTTCCGTACCTCAAAAGGAAAAAACGGAACCCTTACAGGATCACTTCGTTGTCCGTCTGTCTGTCCGTCTGTCCGTCTGTCCGTCTGTCAAGACCCTTTTTCTCAAGAACTCGTAAAGGTATCAAGTTGAAATTTATACTAAACACTTAGGTCTACGGTTTCTTTCGGCTGTAAAAAAATAAAAGTTGTAAGTTAAGGCAATCAAAAGATATGAACGTTTATGTCGCATATTTTGCGATTTCACAGGGGAATCAAAACCTATAGGGTACTTCCCGTTGACCAAGAATCATGAAATTTGGCAAAAGGCAAGGTCTCATAGCACATATATAGGAATAAATCTGAAAGTTACAAATTTGAAGTTATATCATTAAAAAATAATTATTTTGCTATTACAAACTTACATTTTGTAGTTGGGATGTATAGAAAAACCTTATAGTCAACTACAAAGTTAAGTTTGTCTTTCAATATTTCAACTTTAAGTTATTTTTTGGACTCGCGCTCTGAGGGTTCTGTCCAACGGAACCCTCAGAGCACGAGTCCTACTCGTACTTGTCCGGTTTTTTTTATGACTAAATTCACATGCCAAGTAACGACAAACTAGGGAACTAAAATTAAATATATAAATACCTAACATCAATGTAAAACCTTTATTTTTGGTGGATACATTTAATTTAATTTCATTATTCTATGCCACCACGAGTTTACTGCAGTTTACGCAAGAAAATTTAATACATATTTGAAATTTTAAAGAACTATAATTTTAACATAAAACTACTTTCAAAAATCTAATCTAAAATCTGCTTGGTGGAAGGAATTATTATATACTAGCTGAAACCCACTACTTCGTACGCGTAGAGCTCGGCCTTCGGCCTGGCTACTACAACCCGTTATAGCCTATGTGTTATTCGTATGTATAAGCCATATTATTGTAAACTTTCATTAAAATCCATTTGGTAGTTTTTGCGTGAAAGAGGAACAAACATCCATACATCCATACATACAAACTTTCGCGTTTATAATAATTATTAAGTAGGATAGGATAAGATTTGTCATAAAGTTGTCAACATATTTTTTCTTGGAAATACCGTGACTGTAAACAAATATTCAAGCATAAAATTTTACCAGGCATGTGCAACCAAATCATTTACTCCACCAGTCATTTACAAGTCTCAGATGCTACTTACTGTGTTTTTGTTTGAGGCAGCCGTGAAACCCGAATTACTTTTCACGCCTGTCTCAGCCCGCTACTGTTTAAGGTTCATGCTAATAATTTCATTCGTATGTAACACCCGATCCGGGTTGCTGCTGATCCGAGGATATGACCGATGGCCCGGATACGGGTAGGATTCGGCATCTCAGCTAGAGGCATTGCAGATAGATATATACTTAAATCTGGGCAGTTAAAGGCATCATTCTCGCATAATAACGATTTTGAAGATAGAAAAGTCATTACCATCATCAGTCCATTTGATGTTCGTCCTGGACGTAGGCCTCCCATAAAGAACGCCACAAGCCACGATCTTCTGATTTTCGCATCCACTTGCCAACTGCCGCCTTTGGCAGGTCGTCACTCCACCTGGCTGCATGGCGTCCTACTCTACATTTGCCGGTACGCTGTCTCCACTAACTCCACCCGTCTAACACAGCGGTTGTCAGTTCTTCTACAGATATGGCCAGCCCATTGCCACTTCAGCCTGCTAATTCTTTGAGCTATGTCGGTTACTTTAGTTCTTTGTCGGATAATCTCATTTCTGATTCTATATCTCAAAGAAACGCCAAGCATAGCTCGCTCCATAGCTCGCTGAGTGACTTTAGATCGATGGAACAGCTTCACTGTCAGTATCTACGTTTCAGCTCCGTAAGTTAGTACAGGTAGGACGCACTGATCGAAGACTTTCGTCTTCAGGCATTGTGGAATGGACGACGAAAAGTCATGACGAAGTTTGCCAAACGCTGCCCAGCCCACCCGAATTCTTTTATCGACTTCCTTCTATAGAAAAATAATGAGTGAGAATTTAAAAAACCGATTCAGCATTATCACAGACTAGATAAAGAGAGCTACGGCATTATCTTTAGAATAAAATTCTAAATAGTTTAAAGCATTTCTGCTGTTAATATTATATAGGATGATGGAGAAGATAGAAAGCCTCCACCACAGAAATGAGAAGGAAAATTTGTTAGCAGGCATTATGAGTGAACCTTGATTGAATATTCTTATTTAGATCAACGCGTCGAACTCCGCATCACAGTGGCTAACTGATCATAATTGATTTCGAATGACTGACGTTTCGTTTATATGGGTGCAACTGGCTACAACTAATTTCTTACAAAAACGCCTAGACAGCCATTCTAAATTAAATTTAAAAAAAAAACTGTGGCCTCCGTCATCCTCTAAAATATCAACTCAAAAATTGTCTCAATTATTGTCCCAATGTGTTATTGTGATAATTTACCCATTTAGCTTTAATTTTTTTGAGAACGTGCGAAAGAGACAGTTGTGGCCGTTGAGCGCAGCCTTAAGGCGCGTCGTTGCAAAACATTAACTGAAATATAGCAGAAAAAGATGTGTTTTCAACTGTTCTATTTTCTTGATTTGACAGGTAACAGTAACAGGGGTTCTAGACGAGAGCCACTTTCTGTTAGCGTTCACGCCTGCGGAAAGATGAAAATGTATGAATATTACATTGACAATGACATTAGCATGAGAGAAATTATCTCACGCTAATGTCATTTTCATACAATTTCATCTTTCCGCAGGCATTAACGCTAACAGAAAGTGGCTCTTGTCTAGACCCCCAGGAAAATAGAACAGCTGAAATGACGGATGAGAAAATAGAAATTTTCATATGTTACGCCATGAGTTCTTTTGCTATTTTTGTTTACCCCAGGCTTGGAAAAGATTATGTATTGACCTATTCCACCTTTCTCCCGAAACCTAAATGGAACTTACCGATACGTGATCTTGTTTACTGATCAAGACCAATGATAAATATTTCGGTTGCAGTTGACTTTGGGTTTTGTGAAATCTTATTTATTAAGATTTTTTTACCCTGCTCAGTACTGTTTATCTCTGAATCCTCTTTCAAGCTCTACAATTTTCACTAACATTCCAAGTCAAAATGAAATTCAACAATTTTCCCAGACTTTTCAGGACCATTGCTGTCATCCAGGGAAGAATTTTCCTGATGAGGACGAGAACACATATAAAACTCACCCTTGTCAGTTTTTATTATCTGACTCCACGCCTGATTACAGTAGGAGTATAACAGATGGGTGTCCCAGAAAAAAAATATCGGGGTTGCCAGGGGTACTCGCCATATCTCAAGTTTCCCTAGTACATGTGTACATTTTATTTATAACGTTGTAGTTAAAATGATTTTTTTTTACTGTTGAGTTAAATGGTTTGGCAGTGCCAATTGACCAACAAAGATTTACCGACGAACTAAGATACTATAAGATTAGAATGGTGAACAATGGAACAAAAAAAAAACACAGAAATATAACATTAGGTACATGTAGTAGGTAATATTTATTCAAAACTGTCTTCTTTTACGAATAAGGAATTAGGGATATCAATTATTTATGTTCAACTCCTTCGACCAAAACAAAATTAATAGACACGGGCCTTACGCATTGATTATGCTCAGTAAAAACGAGTCAAAACCGTTGGACATTATACTTTAACACCTAATTATAACCATGTACAGTAAACCATGTGCTTTTACACTTCGGGAAAGCACACCACGGAATTATTATGTCACATGTTTTGTTATCATGTAACAATAGACTCGTGTCGCACTTCCTACGGCTAGAGATCAACTGAAACTAAGTGACCGACGGCGTTCATTTTGTAATCTTCAAAAATGCGCTTCTTTTGGGCCCGTCCATTTATTTTATTTTGGTCGAAGTTTAACTCTACATTTCAATGATGCTAATTTAACCAAACCTGAAACAAAAAAATCGTTATATATGAAACTATTTGTAATTAATTAGTAAAAATTATAATAATTATTATAAAATTATCAAATTTAGTTTTTTTTTTTTAAGATATTCGTCAATGATAACAACTTTGAAGATGGAATTCAGTAAAGTAACGTTTGATTTTAATCAACTATGTAATATTTATTATTTGCATAATTTTTTTGTTGATACAAAGGTATTTTGGAGCGGCCCAATGCCTAAATATAATGTTGCCCGTTTTAATCATAGTCATATTTCTCCCAATGGTAACATTTTTCAAAATTTCCTAGGTTACCAATTTTTTCCCTACGGCCGTAAAAACCCCCAATATGGCAACTCTGAAAAGAGCGCTTTTTAGCCGAACATTGCCGAATTGAGCCGAATTTGCATTCGAAGTTTAATTCTGAATTGTTTAACGGCCAGTAATTTATTACCGTATTTTTCTTGCGACGTAATGGAGCAGTAGTAACATTTGGGGTCGAGATCCGGTTTTTATTTGAGCCTTCAATGCTTCAATCGTTTGCGCCTTTCTGATTTATGTTTTGGACGAAATTAAAAACAATGGACGGGAAAAATGGGCTTTTATTTGAGTGGCACAAGAAGCTCAGCATTGTTAAAATGTTTTCTTTTTGAATTCTAAAAAAGGCACATAAAATCTCCGTAAAGAAAAGCCGTTTAGTTAAGTGGCGTGTCTTAAGAGGCCATAATATGTCCAGCAGTATACTGACGTGGACAAAAATTTCTGAGATAGACTTCGACCAAAATAAAATGAATGGACAGGCCATAACCATTGAACTTGCTCAGTAAAAACGAGTCAAAACCGGTGGACTTACTTCAACACCTAATAAAATTATGACCTAGTACACTATATGTTACAAAAATAGATAATGGTTTTTTGTTGTGTATTTAAACTTCGGGAAAGCACACGAAGGCATAATTTTGTCAGATGTTTCGTTATGTTACAATAGTCTTGTGTCGCACTTACTATGGCTAGATACTAACTAAAACGAAGTGACCGCCGGTGTTCATTTTGTAATCTTCAAAAATGCTCTCATTCTGGTCCCGTCCATTCATTTTATTTTGGTCGTAGGAGATAGAGATAGGTTTCATTCAAGTTACTTCCAAAATTATGAAGAACCTGTGTGCGGTGTGAATGAGTTCCTTACTTCCTAGGTCATTTCTATTAGTTGTGCCGAAAGTGAAATAAAAATCTGTTTTTTTTTATTTTTTTTTAATAAATTCAATTTTAATTAATATATAACATAAACACAACACACACACAACAACATACATAATTATTTAATTCATTAAAATATTATAGTGGTAAAAAATCGTAAAAAAGAATAAAACTTTGCTTGCAAACTGCAGTTAACGCGCGAAAGCGTCTGTCATAAATACTGTCAGATTGCCACAGACAAAAAAAATTAATTCAAAATGCTACCAAAGACTGTGACACGGTAATCTGTGTGCAGTACCAAGTGTATGATACCCACTAGTAGGTATCATGACCAAGTGACTAATAGGGAGGTAGATCTATGCTACAATCAAAGATATTATAACCACTTGATCGTAATATTTTCAAAATATCCTTTTACAAAAGTAAGCCACGTCGATTGCGGGGGTATATCGAATGGAGGCCTGTGATTGGAGGCTCAAAAGTAATTCATACAACTGATGGCACCCGTGACAACCGTTTTACGGAAAAAAGTAAAAGTGCAAAAATTTAAAGGATTTCCATCGAAAATCCTTCCAATACGCACAAAGCCTTCGCTCCTATATCATGAGCCTGCAGTCAACATTGATTTACATTATACCTTCGTAAACAAACGCCGCCTCGACGTGGTATTTTAAGGACAGTAGAGAAACTTTTAAAACACCTGTTTTTAAAACAAAAATAATGACTCTTGACAGGTTTGTTTTTGTTTCATTCATGCATCACCATCTTTGTTGGGCTCACAGGGCTGGTTGGAAGCGGCCTGCATTCAGTTTTTCCCTGCGGTCTCTTTTGGGTCGTCCGTCCATTGTGGGTGGATGTCTTAAACTGCACTCACCAGTCCGTGATCTCCATTCGAGAACTTTTCCCAGGTTACCCGCGACTCGGTGGACGCGTTGGTTACTCTAAGTTTATTAACCGACTTCAAAAAGGAGGAGGTTATCATTTCGACAATATTTTTTTTTGTATGTTTGTTATAGCGATATATTGCGATACAGAATTGTTTTTGATGATTCCTTATTTATGTTACAATATCGTATTTAAAGATTTGGAAATGTTACGACAATGAAGTTTCATAAATTTTCACATAGTAAAACGCACGCACAATCACAAGTTTATTGTCTCACGCCGTTATGTGAATCATCTTTTGTAAACAAAAATACGAAGTAAAATTATATCTATTTAAAAACATTTATGGGATAAAAAAATCTAAACAATAAAAATAAAGGAATAAGCTGCTGGGTACGCTGCCAACTGATAGTGGGGTTAAGCACTAAGATTGTTTTTAGACCTTCAACGGTCTATGGGCAGGCTAAATGTATTTGTAGTGTTAGTTTTAGCTTGTATTTTGTTTAGTTAATAAATGCGTGGCCGTCGTAGGCCGCATCATCACTTAACATCAGGCGAGTTGGCGGCCAAGCGCAAACCTATTTATAATTTAAAAAAAAGTCCCTTGCACCCGAAAAAAAAATTACAAAAATATTGATCCTGAAAAACTATCCTAATATGTACTACTTTGTAGGACCTCTACCACAGAAGACATAATAGACACAGAAGGTTCACTCCGCGAAGAAATTTAAATAAATAAGGACTCTATCTACGAGTCAATAAAGTAGCAATTCAACTCGCACAGCGCTGGGTACCGCCCACTATATTCACCTAGAAGGCCGCTCTCTTTCTATCACGTAGTTCTATCTCTCCTGACGCGGCACGTGTAACGTTAGGGTTGTCTTCTTGATATTTACACAGAATCATCATAGGTTTTTCATCATCAGCCAGTAAACGTCCACTGCTGAACACATGCCTCCCTCTTCGAGAGGGGTTTCACACAGAATACTTATAAGTATTTACTTACCAGCTATGTAACATATTATGTAGTACCTACCTTTTACTTATATTCTCTTTTTATTGGAATGACATTTAATCTGCACAAAAAAACGAACGCTTATTCTGAATTTGGACCAATAACAATCATGCAAAATTATAAGTACCTACCTAAATTACAAGTATCTACCTAAGTACCTACTTATAAACAAACCATAACAAGTAACACCTACTCAAGCTATTGGCAAATTCTTAGGCAAGTAGGTATACAAGTACGAGTGTTTAGGTTTACCTACCTAAATACAAAATACAACAAAATAGCTTACCTGTCAATATCTTTCGGAATATTAAAAAAAGATAATTAGGATTCCTTGTTCTTTTTTTTTTGTTTAAGCATCCGTAAACACAACAGTATCTTTTATAGCTTATTAAGAGATTGTTTAGAACTTTAAGAAGTCATTGTTCGTAGCAATAATCACCGAAAAAATGCTTAATTACGCGCGACGTGGCTAGCGCAGCGTGCGGGCCGGGCGCGAGCCGAGCGGTCATTGATTGCCCTGCTATGACCCTCTCGGGAAGGGACACCGGCCGAACATACCTAAACTCCGGAGAGCACCATGCCGCCTCTACCTAGCACTAGAGCTTAGTCTCTGCCTCCGATCCGTCTAGAACTTGATTAATTTTATCCAAAAGGCTTTTTCAATACAGACCTTTATTTATTTTGTTCTCAGTCTAGCGCTCGTATTAAGATATGATTGAGTTTGTTTTTGAAGTTAGACACGCGAGATGTTCTGTCACAGACGAGAACCCCACGCGGTTATTCAACTTGGTTAGATGCAGCTTTTTGAATTTATTCAGTCCATAGTTATGCTAACCGAATGAATGTAATTTATTTTTGAAGTGAAAACTTCTTTAGGCGCACTGAGCACTTTATTTTGTGGATACACTAAACAGCAACTAACTAAATTGGTAACTGGTAGTGGGCTTGAGCATTTGGATAAATTTGTGGACCTTCAACGGTCTATGGGCAGTCTAAATGTATTTGTAGTGGTAGTATTAGCTTGTATTTTGTTTAGTTAATAAAGGCACTTGCCCCAGTAAAAAAAAAAGATAATTACTAATAATAAAAAAAATTGGGTAACTTTGAATGTGATCTAGCTGTCACGCTCGGATATGTAACGCTCGTTCGGGAAAAGTCGGCTCGAGTCGACTAAGGGAGCGAGAGAGAAATAGCATTTCACCACCTTAATACGTCCTTTTTGCAAAAATCATATAGGTAACAGTAGTTATTTATTTAAAACTATCTAAGTACCTGTATACCAAATTTTATGTCCCTAACATCAAAAACATAGGTTTTTTTATTTGCCTCCCTTGATTCGACCCTTTTGCAAAATTACATGACCTGTAATTTAATCTGATTGTTGCCAAGCATATTCCTGAAAACCGCATCAAAATCCGTCCAGAGGTTTAAAAGTTGTCCGTGTTCAAACAAATAAACAAAAAGACACAAAAAACTGACTTTTTAACGTAATTAGCCGCCTTATGTGTTTTTTAATATCTCGCATTTTTTTTATTTCTACGATTTTATTATATGCATAGAATAGATAAATAGATAGATGTTTTCCTCTGTGAGGGTTTTGGCGTCGCACTTCTTGTGCATTTGCCAGTAAGCTTAAAAATAATAATCTTCTAGGAGTACACCAGCATATATCATATTTTTAATACAAATACCCTATTGTTGTATAAAAAAAGATTTATGTACTAAGACTGATATACTCATTATTAGCAGTAAGAAAACAGAGAACCTTTTGACAGAAATATCCCAGCAATTTATGAGCCTTTCTAGTATCTTCCACATAATATTTAAGTGACAATAAAGTATTACGTACCCATAAAGATACAGAGCAACAATTTAATTACAATGAAAGCTGTATAATACGAAATGCACTGGAAACCATTAAGCGGAACCCGGAAGCTTCGCGGAAACAGTAAAACAACGTTTCGTTACTGCACTCAGCTTTAACTTTTACGTTTCGTTTCTGCTTTTAAGAGAGATTTATTTAGCTTGGTACGTAATCGCGAATTGTATTACTATTGAGCTAAGCTAAGTAGTTTTTTTAGGGTTCCGGAGTACTAACCCTCTTGTCAAATCCTAAGGCTAGTCACCGGGGGAGTTTTAGTGGGTATAATCCCACATAACCTGGCTGCACCCCAATGCAGCCGGGTATGTTTGGAAGATTACGCCCTCGAAAAAAAAGAAGGTATAAATGAAGCTATAAGAAGCCAACTTGTCGGGCCTGCAGCGCCTGCTACCGCGGATACACAGAGATAACGCGACAAGAGTTACGCGATAGACAGGGAGGCAACTTCTAGGTTAATACACCTGCAGATATTTAGCGCTCGCACGTCCTGATCTGAATTTCACTTGTATTGTGTAGTAGCAATAGTCGCTATTTATTTAAATGATTTTGCGGAGTGAATCTTCTGTACTTCTACTTATATGTCATAATAATATATCACTTTATTATACACCGAAATAAAAATAAAGTCACTTATAATACAAGACCGTCACGAGTCAAGTATAATAGGCGGTCTTATCGCCTTAAGCGATTTCTTCTAGGCAACCTTTGGATGGACATAACGGAGACAGGAGTAGGGTCGGCGGTGCAGACAATACGTATAATATACATACATACAAATAAATACTGAATATGCAAATAATACTATTTAACTACTTACCAACACATACTATAAATGTCTATTATGTCTTCTGTGCTATAAATTAAACATACATACATAGATAGCCCGTTGTACCAGTTGGTAGTGAACCTGCCTTCTGCGCTTGGGGGCGTGGGTTCGATTCCCACCTAGGACAAACATTTATGTAATGAACATTTGTGTTTGTTCTATATCTGGTTGTTAATATCTATTTAAGTATGTATTTAAACCTATATATGCATGTATATCAGTCTCTGGCAGCCATATTACAAGCTTTGCTTAGTTTGGGGTCAGGTGACCGTGTGTGAAAAAATGTCCCGAATATTTATTTATTTATTATTTATTTATACATACGTACCAATTATAAGGTCTTCTGTGGCTGTTGACACGAACTTTCGGAGTAACAATCCACCTACTTCCGGAGCAAGTACATTGGAGTCAAGATCATTCAGAAACATTAGTACATCGGGAGATCGAACTTTTGCTGTTATTGACGTTACAAACTTTCGCAGAATCATTCATCAGAGCTCAGAATTTCCGAGTTTCTTGCTATCTAAAGGTAATTTATTCCCAAAATGTTTTCCTGCATCTTCCTGTCCCCCGATTGATGGGGGAATATCGTTAGCCATTTGACTAATCTCACGCGCTGACTTATTACTTTTATTTCGTGTTGATGGCTAGGGGAGGATCGGGAAAAATCACTGTCTTTATAAGAGTTTTTGTCTCGGAAGATAAATGGGGGAAATTGGGGGATATCTGAGGAAATTTATGAAGGTATATGTGAAAGCCTTGACAATATTTACCTTACACTAATACTATAAATCCGAAACGTGGATATTCGCCAAAGAACCAGAGTCACCGACATAGCTGTTAACATTTGCAAGTTGAAGTGGCAATGGGCAGGCCACATCGCTCGAAGAACCGATAACCGATGGGGAAGAAAGGTTCTGGAGTGGAGACCACGAACCGGAAGACGCAGCGTAGGGAGGCCACCCACTAGTTGGACCGACGACATTATAAGAGTCGCGGGCATCCAGTGGATGCAAAAGCAGGCTGTCGTTCAGTGTGGAGGTTAAAGGGGGAGGCCTATGTTCAGCATTGGACGTCTTCTGGCTGATGATGATGATGATGAATACTATAAATGCGGAAGTTTGTGTGTGTGTGTATATGTGTGTGTGTGTGTGTGTGTGTGTTTTTCCGCACTCAACTATGTAACACAGCTAAACAGATTTGAATTAAATTTGACATGGTGGGAGCTTATACCCAAAGATAATGGTGTTATCGTCATTGCTTATACCACATGGATATGCCATATTATGCCTTACCACATAGACTTTTTATCCCGGAAAATGTATTGTATTCATATAGTATAGGATAGCAGGAAAAACAGCCTGGCGCTGCTAGTAAGATCTAAATTTACTTGGAACTTACCTTTTGCTACACTGATTATGTGTAAGGAGAGTGACGAATCGAAATTTTTATTTACCTGAAAACAAAACGAGTTATTAGTTACTGTGAAATTCACTTTTAAGGATAATACAATCCAAACATAATATCTATAGAAACTGACGTGATTTTCACACATTTTATTTATATTACACGGGAATTACTCACGTAAGATTAAACCGGTCACTTCGACTATAGTTTCAACCGCATCAGGCAGTCTTTTTCTAGGTAAATGCACGCGCGCGGCTGCGTCTCGCTTTGCACGTGGTCTTACGTGAATAACTCCCGTGTATAATAAATAAAACATAATAATATCTAGTTTTTAGAAAACACGCTTAATTCGACACTATATAGTTAACAAGCTAGACCTGCTATGCCTCCGAAGAGATAGGCGTTTCCTCTGCATTTTCTACCACTTGTTTTTCGGGGAATGCTTTGAAGAACTTTTTGATCTAGTTCCTGCATTGGACTTCCATTACCGCACAACCCGACACCGTCAAAACGCTTACCCCCACATCTTGCAAAGCTGGAAATCCCACACCGTTCGATTTTCCGCTCCATTCTTCCGCGGACCTGCAAAGTTTGGAATGTCCTTCCCCTAAAGCTTTTCCCACCAAGCTTCAACATGAAGCGTTTCAAAAAGGGTGTCTACAACCTGCCTCTCCGGGCTGGAAAGTACTGCCAACACCGATAGTGTTGCAGGTATATTTTTATTTCATCATCATCATCACAATCAACCTTTTCATTACTCATACTCGTAAAGTAGGTCTGAAGTTGCCTGAGGAGCGGGTTGAAAGAAATACGTATCTGCCCTAGGGAGAATCTCTTTCAACTGACAGTGCCAGTTGATACACAAATAAAAAAAAAAAATAGTCCTATTTTCACAATTTTGTAATAAACCCTGTTCCTACTTTTTTTTTCTCCTCAGGGGATTATGTTCATGTTTTTATTTTTAGTTTCCTTGTATTCGTAATGAAAAGCACAGTGTTTCCTCGGGGTTAAAGGCTTATTTAGTCCCTCGAACTATTAGCGCCCTAGCTACGCTCGGGCGCCAAACCCCGTCTTGGGACTAAATAAGTTACTTTCGCCCCTAGGGTAATAATGTATTAGTCCACTGCTGGACATAGGCCCCTCCCAAGGTACGCCACTCAACCTGATCTCCGGATTTTAACTTCCAGCTATTGCCAAACGTCTTACGTATATCGTCACTCCACCGAGTTTCAGGTTTATTTTAATTGCAAATAAATGTTCCCAGTACATACCCTCTCATTGAAGTAGAACATACATAATATATGTAAACGTATGTGAATTGCTGGGATAACACAAAAAAGCATTTTCCACATTGAAAACTGTGGGAAGCACTCTACTCTACGTGGTTGCATAAATCAATTTGTGTGACTGTCACATGTCTGATGTATTTACACGGATTTAAAAATAAAAACAAACATGGCACAACATGGATGAATGATGTGATGTTCTCAAAATTGTGATTTCAATAACTAGGTACACGATATAGCAAATTGTACAACAAGTAATTTTAACCGAGATTTTTATCAGCACGAGGCGAAAGCGTGAGCGGATATTTAAGTCGAGGATAAAGAGAAAAGAATACTCTCGATCAAGTTTCCTTTCAAGAAAAAAAATACAATATCATAACATCAGGCGAGTTGGCGGTCAAACGCAAGCCTATTATTTAATAAAATAAAAAATAGTGCGTGGAGTCCATCCGCGCGAAGAAGTTATACTTCAACAAGGAACCCTAAAATTATAACTAGGGCTAAAATATCAACAATTTAAAAACATGCTTTTCTCGAGATTTGAACCTAGCTCCTTAGGCTTCTCAATCCATTAGCGACACCATTACACTACCGGATCTGCTAGTCGCAGCGCGAGAAAAGGATACGCATTTCGCAACCATACGAGAGAGCAAAATTCCCCCTCCATGGTAGCGTTAAACGTTTAACGCAACCTTGTTGCAAATCGCATAAGAAGTATAACTTCAAAAACGCTCTGCGTATTCATAAACGTGGCCTTATAGTTCGCAGAGACAGCCTTAGCATAACGCATTTCGACAGAAACATTCTTCAAAATAATAAAGTTCCATCTCCTTACGAGTACAATATTTCAAACCGTACCGGAAATGCAAATTTCTTGCGAGTTCCTTACGTAATGTCGCTTATAACTTTCTTACATGACATCTTTTGAATTTAACTTATCCAAGGACTTTGCATAGGGTATACCAACTCCTTGAACTTATCTTATTTGGGTAAAAAAAAACAACTGTCCTTAAAAAAAGTAGGTTCTATATTAGACTGTTTTTATTTAAGACTAGCGACCCACCAGCCCGGCTTCGCACGGGTGTAATTTATGTGCGAAGCCGGGGCGGGTCGCTAGTTATATATATAAACCTTCCGTGAAAATGTATCTAACTGATGGTGAAAACTGCATCAAAATCCGTTGCGTGGTTTAGGAGGAGTTAGCGGCCATACAGACATACAGACAGACGCGGAAAGCGACTTTAATTTATACTATGTAGAGAAGAAAAGAAGTGATGGCTTTGTAATATAAGATCTTGTCAAAAAATTACAACAAATTAATAATGAATAATTTTTTTCAATAAACAAAGTACATATAATTATATTATTCTTATTGGTAAATCATCATCATCATCAGCCAGAAGACGTCCACTGCTGAATATAGGCCTCCTCCACACTGAACGACAACCTGCCTTTTGCATCCACTGGATGCCAGCGACTCTCACAATGCCATCGATCCATATAGTGGGATGCCTACCTACGCTGCGTCTTCCGGTTCGTGGTCTCCGCTCAAGAACCTTTCTTCCCCATTGGTTATCGGTTCAACTTGCAAGATATTTGTAAAATTATTGGTAAATACTTCGACGAATCGTCGAAAGGTAAATACGTCCAAGAAGCTCATTTTGACTGAGTCCAAGAAGCTCATTTCAGAGATAGGGCACAGGCTCAAAGAAAAGTGTGGTGACTCCCGCTCCGGCTCGTTCCTGGTGGAAAGGTTGGCCACTGCTATTCAACGCGGTAATGCAGCGAGTGTTTTTGGTACCTTTGCGCCGGAAACGGTTAGGAGTGGGTTATTTGAGCAGGTATTAGTTTAGTTGTTGGTGAATACCATATGTTTAGGATTTATTTGACACTAAAATTGAATATTTTTAATATATTACTTACTAACGACCCGCCCGCCCGGCTTCGCACGGGTGTAATTTACGTGCGAAGCCGGGGCGGGTCGTTAGTTATTTATATAAACCTCCCTTGAAAATGTATCTAACTGATGGTGAAAACCGCATCAAAATCCGTTGCGTGCTTTTGAGGAGTTAGCGGCCATACAGACAGACAGACAGACGCGGAAAGCGACTTCAATTTATACTATGTAGAGATTAATTATTATTTATTAGTACTTACTTATTTTTAATATATTATACAGGTAATTCTTCAATAAACAGGTACACCATTAAACGAACTATCATTGTTAACTTGACAATTCTTGAGCTTGCTCTCAAGAATACCCGCATCTACTGATATAAAATTATGTACTGCCCCGCATCCTTTCCTGATGTCATTAGGAATTCTTTGTCTTGTCCGGTCTAGACTTCTTGACCTCTCGTTATTTTGCCATAAATTATTTACCATGGAGTTTATCTAACCATTTCTTATTAATTACTCTAGCTAAGAAAACGTGTATTTTTAATTAAAGCAATGCCTTTCGTAGCCTGCGTCCCAACATCATGTTCCATAACTTATCATAAAACTAAATTCTTATTTTTTCCTAGTTTTTTATTTATTTAATAACAGGCTTGCCTTTGGCTGCCAATCGACTGATGTTAAGCGATGATGCGGTCTATGCTGGAGCACGCTTGCCTAGAAGAAACCGATTCACTCATGATTTGAAGGCACTCTGATTGTTTTTTTTTTGTGTTTTATATGTGCAAGACTCGGTTCCTAGTTGGACTGTGCCATCGTATTTCTTCTTGTTTCGAGATCACGTTAAATCATTGTTAGAGCCCTAATATATTTTTCATATGGAAAAAAGCACAGAAAAGAGAAGGAAAATTTGTTACCAGGCATTATGAGTGAACCTTGATTGAATATTCTTATTTAGACCAACGCGTCGGACTCTTTCTTTTCGTTTATAATATGGGTGCAACTGGCTACAACAAATTTCTTACAAAAATGCCTTGTAGCCGTTCTAATTTAAAAAAAAAACTTTGGAAAAAACAGACTAATTATTAATTGTCATTGGAATAAAAACTTGTAAGTTAGAGGTATGGAAGCTGCCTGCAATAACACTTTGCATAATTCTTATTTTACAATGAAACTTACAGAAATCTTCAAGGCAGTAATGGACAACCACGTAAACAATACCATGGAAACAACAACGACAAACTTCCATCAAGCTTCGCAAGCAAGTTGTTTCAAGCATGCTGAAAAACGCACGTGCAACAAATGGCAGAAGTTCTTGCTCGTGTAAACTCCACTGATACCTATAAATTTATATTCCACATTAGAAGAGATGAAATATAAACCAAACGTGATAGAAATACTGAATGAATTTCTGGCCTCACAATGCAGGAAATAAAACAGCAAGATAGTTCAAGTTATGCATGAAAAATGGGAATTTCTTAAGTGCAGAATGTTAGCTCACTCTCTAAAACTTTAGAATCTATTGAAAGAAAAACGGTGAATGGATAAAGTTTATCCGTATTAAAACTGAAGATACAATCTACTTGAATCCTTTTCATCGAATTCTAAGCTAGAATTTATTAAGCTATTCTGTACTGACGAACTGGTTTTCAATGTTTTGGTGGCTTATTTAAAGTAAATAAAAATAAATATATGTACATAGTTATAACATAAATTAGGAAGTTCTGCGACTTGATGTAGTCTATACTAATATTATAAAGAGGAAAGATTTGATTGTTTGTTTGCATTGAATAGGCTCCGAAACTACTGAACCGATTTGAAAAATTATTTCACTGTTGGGATGCTGCACTATCCCCGGTTGACATAGGTTAAGTGAACATTTGTTATTTGACGTATAAATTGACATTTTGTCAATAAATTACTTATGACTTATGACTTATGCTATATATCCCGGCTTCACCCGTGCGAAGCAGGGGCGGCCTACTAGTGACCAATAAGAAAAGCAATGACTAAAATCCGCAATGACATTTCCTGATCTAAGTAAATACGATTATTGAACGATGGCAGCCGTAGTAAGCACAGAAGAGAAAAAAAAATCGTTTACTTTTCTGTGGTAGTATGTACGCTTTACAATCTGACGGCATCCGGTTCGATGCATACGGCCCTTCACTAGTTACTTATTTAGCACTTACCCCCATATTCATAGGCGTAAATAAAGGTACCTCGAATCCTCACGTCACCCTCATGTGATGTTTTTTATATGCCAAAACACCACTTGAGGGTGACGTGAGGATTGGATGTACCTTAAATTTACGGCTATGAATATGTGTCTTAGACAATTTGTGTGCAGTTTTGATGCCATCGCTCAAAAACGGTGTATAGGAAAACATCGTGAGGTATGTCCAAAAAACACCCGATGTTCAGAAGTGGTGGAAGGTGGGTTGATGATTATAACAACTAAACTCGAAAAAAAAAGACATTCTAAATAAAGATATCATCGGAAAGCTGAACAAAAACCTCGCTTTACTGAATTTTCATCACACTAAGCTTGGCTTTGAACCTACGAGCACTTTATTTGTCTCAAGAAAACCTGCAAAACCACATCTAAGCTAAAAAAGCGCTGAGAGCTTTTATGTAAAGCAACGACAAAACCACATGGAAACGGCTGCATTATGCTGGATTATGGTAAATTTGAATTGACATTTTCTGTTTCTATACAAATTTTCCGTACTGAAAAAACCAGATTCTATTTTTTGCACCTTTTAAGGAAAAAATCTTTAGCCGTGGGAATTCGCGCGACAATCTTCAAAAAGGCTGGTTATTTCTACCATTTGTTGTTTTAAGGAGGTTTCACGCTGGATTTTAGACGAAGAATGCTTGTATTTGTTTTTATAAACACAAGTATCAGCCTACTGTTGGAGAAACTCTGTGGTGGAGTAACAAAAAAACAGTATTTCACGACTTTCTTTATAACTAGCTGCGTACCGCGCTTTTGCAGATGTCCCGCATATTTCTGGGATGAAAAGTCGTCATATCCTAATCGTACTTCCTTATCTTTTTATTCAGAGTGCCTAGTGCGAGTTTTTCATCTGCGTTTACCGATTCGATCGCATTCACACACGTCACAACAACTCACACATGCGGGTCAATCTTGTATAGATTAACATTTTTACAGAAAAATAAGACTTCACGGAAAATCGACGTAAAATGGATTCATATCCCAACCAAACCTACTTTTACCAACTTTTTTTGAAGTCAAACACTGTTTTAAACTATAACGGTTGCTCACTAAAGTTTTTTTTTTTTTTTTAATTCGTTTGAAAATGTTCCGGAAGACGCAGCGTATATATAGGCAGGCCTCCCACTAATGGTCCAGTGGATGCAGATGGCAGGTCGGTGTGGAGTTCTAAGGATGAGGCCTATGTTCAGCAGTAGACGTCTTCTGACTGATGATGATTATTTATTTGTGACAGTGAAGCTCATCATCATCATCACGCCACGCTTCCACTTAAAACTATAGCAAAAGAACAAAATAATTGAACTTCCCGCGGCGCCTTGTACGCCGCGACTCTCCAGTTAGTTGACCGTAAAAAGTGACATGACCAATAATAGGCAGAAAAAGAAAAATAATTTTTAGGTATAAATGACTCGGCGAATAGGTCTTAATTTTAAAGGTAAGCCGTTTTGCGAATAGGTTCAATGTCGATTAAATCAAATCTAGCAACATAACAGATACATAGCCGATAGACGATTGATGTTAATCTTCACCTATCGTGACTCACATTGACGCCGGCGCCGGTGTTGGTGAAAGTGGCTTTGTTACGATTGGTTGCGCAACTGGGGGCCCACAAACATTTTGATGGTAAGAAGATTTCCGTTCAAGTTTATACTTGATCTGAACTTATTATAGATGAGCGCTCGTGATTTGGATTGTGATCGCGATCGCGTGCCATCCCGTTCGCACCTACTTACTAGCACCACGTGAGCGAGATGGCATGCAATCGTAATCTCAATTCGAAACAGACATCTTATAATCCCGTTGATTTCTTCGACCAAAATGAAATGAATGGACGGGCCCAGAAGACGCGCATATTTGAAGATTAAAAAATGAGCGCCGGCCGTCATTTCGTTTCAGTCGGTCTCTAGCCTTAGGAAGTGCGACACAAGACTATTGTTACATGATAACGAAATATCTGATAAAATTAGGCCTTCGTGTGGTTTCCCGAAGTGTAAATACTCAACAAAAAACCACTATCTATATTTTTGTAACAAATGTTATAGTTATAATGTTTTAAATGTTACATATTTATAATTAGGTGTTGAAGTATATGTCCGACGGTTTTGACTTGTTTTTACAGAGCGAGTTCATTGGTTATGGCCCGTTCATTAATTTTATTTTGGTCGAAGGTTGATTTAGCTTTACCTAGTCATATAAACAGAAAATCTTCAATACCTATGTGCGCATAGGACAGGAGTCTGAATAGAGGTGAAAAAAAATTTTTTCGTGCCAACTTATTCGAAATTTACGTTTTGTTCGTCAATAAGTGCGGGCAATATAATTATTTTCCGCGAACAAAAGAATTTTGAAATTGGAATATACATATTTCTTAGAATATTCCTTGACGTCCACAACCAAAGAGATTTGTATGGATCAATAAAAGTTTAATAAATGTTTAAGTTTTACATGTTTTTTTGTCATGAAAAGTAGAGTGTATCACTCGGTCGCAAAATTATTTTTGCCTTGGGCGACGTACTTTGAATCTCTCACTACGTTCGGGATTCTGTTCTAGAATCCTTCGCTACGTGCAGGATTAAAAATAGCGCCCTCGCGTCAAAATGTTATTTTGCTCCCTTGTCTTTCAATTTTATCTTATCTCATGATTTTTAAATATCCACGAAGTAGTTTTTTTTTAAATTATTATTTAAAATGCAACTCCACGGACACCAGGGTCCGTGACTTTATTATACTTGACTACAATTCTGTTAACTTTAACAAAAATTCGTTATTCACAATACAGGGAGAGGAAAGTTAGTTTTAAATATATAAGTTTCATTTCAAGTATTCTTGTGTTCATAAATATTCAGAACTAGTTTGGTATTATGGTGTTCCCTAAAGGAATTTCACGGTAATCAAAAACAGATTCCTTCACAGAAAACAATTCATTCTGATTTTAGCCGCGGCAAATTCTCCGGAGCGCATTCACTCGAGCCCAATTTCCAACACCGATGACTGGTTGTCAAAAACTCAGCAGAACTCTTTCAAGAACTTCGCCGACAGATTTCCAAGATGGCTGACATATTTGACGCTGGTTGGGCTCTGAACTTCGGCAGATGACACGGATGACAGACAGTGGACACCCCATACAGTTAGACTAAGCTGTGGACGCTTCTGTGTAATAAATACTAAGTAGAGGTGATCTCAGCGCCTAGTGCGAGCTTTTCCATCAATAATTGCGGTTAGACATTCGGTCGCGTTAACGCTAAGTACGAATTGTATGAAGTAACAGCGGTCAGCCATCTAGAAGACGGTGGATGGCGCCACTTTTATTCATATGAAAAAAGTAACAAATTCGACGGATAGCGTGGAGGTCAATCTTATATAATAGATTAAAAATTTTACAGAAAAAAAAGAGAGTTCACGGAAAGTTTACTAACAAAGAAAGCAAATCCAGACTTCCTCTCCTATTTTGAAGTCAGTAGAAAATGCTATGGAGCCCTGCATCGTACCAGTTGCATTACCTCGCACTGATGAAATAAATGATCTATAATCGAAACAATAATATAATTATGTAATATATGAAATATATAATATATGTAAGTTTTTCTATAATTATATTTATAATTATGTACGTATTTACGTAGGTACTAAGTGAAAATATAACTTTAATTTCGCTATAGTGAGCAATGCTATTAAAAATTACAAACGAGGCAATAATTATGCGGTGTCCATTAGCTCTCGTCTTTGACAAAAACATCAAGTTATACTTCGTATATTTATGCCTTGTTTATGTGTTGTTTGTGTTTATCCACGTGTTTTATTTTAGTTAGAACTTAGATACAAGTTTTGTTTGAAATATTTTTGTAAGATTCCTTAAAAATATAGCTTAGATTTATATTGTTACATATTCCACTAATAAGGTCCATTTGGAACAACATATTCAACATTTCAGACATCGATATTATATGTACCGTGTAGCCCATTTGGGAGACCGCTAGACTTGAAAGCGTTAAGTCGCGGGTTCGGCCCGTACCAATGAGTTCTTTGGAGCTTATGTACGGATTTTCATACCACTGGCTTTTCGGTGAAGGAAAACATAGTGAGGAAACTTGCATACGTACAGAGAAGGAATTTAATGGCGTATGTGAATCCACCAATCCGCACTGGGCCGGCGTGGTGGATATGGCCCAGTCACCCTTTCGTGGGTAGGCTAAAAGTCCAGCAGTGGACTGTTATAAGGCTGATTATGATGATTATGGTCGATTGATTATGATGACGATGGTTATATGTACCGACAGGCACATATTTTTCATCACCATATATGATTCATTGATTTCAGGTGAAATTTAGAGTTTCTAGTTAAGTTAATCCAGGCTGATCAAGAATACAATGGTCTGACGATGTTAGAAAGGCACCAGAATACGAAATTGCGAACGTAGGCGATTGGCAAAGAACCGATGTGAATGACATAATAAAAATAAGGCCTATCTTTACCCAGCACTAGGTTTCTTCATGTGTGTTCGCAAGTTTTGTATGCATAAGTTCAAATTCAAATTCTTTATTTCACGGAACATGGGGTGTTACAGTTTATAAGGGCGCTTGCAGACGATGCGTAGTACAAGTAGCAAATAGAAGTTGTAAGTAGCTACTACGCATCGTATGCAACATTTTGCTTATTGCAAGTGACAGTGGAAGTACTACTATAAGCACTACTACTGCCACTTGCACTAAGCAAAACATTGCAGATGATGCGTAGTAGCTACTTACACCTACTTTCTACTTGTACTACGCATCGTCTGCAAGCGCCCTAACAAACTTCCTGCAAGTTGCAGGTGCAACAAATTGCGAGAAGTTTTTGCTAATACCAGTCTGTCCCAGGAATCCAAGGATGGGATAAGCCGTTTTTGGCCTAGCCTAGCAAAATTAATCATAGAGAGATAGACCGCCATAGGGTTTTCTTCAGTAAAATTTTATGAATTATACGCCTTTGAAATAAAACTCATCCAAGGATAGACTATAAATTTAATGAAACCCAACCTCTATTTCATCTTTCTCTTATCCTTTCTCCATTCTTCTTTTCTTAGTTTGACGTTTGCTCATCCATTGCTTGTGAATGCTAGTAAGACGCAAAACAAATGAAGTAATTTAAACAAAGAGTATTACTTTAGCTTTCATAGAAGACCGCAATACTCTGCTATTATGTCTTCTGTGGCAACACTGCATTATTGTTTGAAAGACAATGAGAAAATTGAAAGCGCGGGTAGGTTGTGATACAGTGGGAGAGAAAAGTATGTTCAAAGAATATAAAATATTTCTAACCCCGATGACAAAAAGAGGGGTGTTATAAGTTTAACGTGTGTATTTGTGTGTGTTTATGTGGCATCGTAGATCCAAAACGGCAAAACCTTTTTTTTTTAAGTTGACTTGATTGACAGTGTTTTTGTGTAGCTATGATTCTAGAAAATCTGTTTAGCCGTTTGAAGAATCGGCTTTTTTATAAGTAAAAAAAAATATTTAAAAAAATGCTTGTATTAGAAATATCCCGGTGTTTTACCCGCTATCCTAACAGTATGCTATATTTTTTTAGGATATAACGTAGACTATATTATGTTAAGTAGGAATTTTGGCTTCTACAATGGGAACAAACATACTAACACACATTTAAGAAGATAAACGTTGATATAAAATGTTCCAGTCAACAAAATTAAAATATATTGTCTTAATTTCAATTGCAGTTAAAAAGACGAGGATAGAAATGTTTTCAGTTAGTTGACCGAGCGACGCAAAAGTTTCAGTGTGTACATAAGTACATTGGCGTTAATATAGTAATTTTGATCCGATCTTCGCCAAATTTTGTAGGCAAGTAATAAAGTAATTGCATATACAATTACAAGTTCAAATATAAGGGAAATTGGTAAAAGGATTGTAAGGTTAAAGTTTAATTCGGTTATCCAAGACCTTTAAATAAGCTCCTTATTAAGCGATTTTCACTATACTTTATAAGCAAGTAATAAAGTAATTGCATATACCATTACAAGTTCAAATATAAGGAAAATCGGTAAAAGGATTGTAAGGTTAAAGTTTAAATTCGGTTATCCAAGACCTTTAAATAAGCTCCTTCTTACGTCCACATACAGCTATGCAATTCATAAATTGCCACTTGAAAAAACTGCACTTTAGTTTAAATTCACCGTCACGCGGCTGTGCGCGACTGTACCCGTCTACTGCATTAATGTGATTAAAATTGTGTGACGGGTGTTTTGTTTGTGAGCGTATTTAAATTTGATGTGTCTATGTGTAGGTTTAAGGTGTGTCACAGGTTATTTAATCAAGGAATATTAATTTTTACTTCACTGGTGCAGTATCCACTGTATTTTACTTACAGAGCATTGGAAGTAGCACTTTTCATTACTGTTTTGTAGGGTTCCGCACCCAAAGGTTAAAAACAGGTCCCTATTACTAAGCCTACGATGTCTGTCCGTCTGTCTGTCTGTCCGTCTGTCCGTCCGTCTGTCCGTCTGTCTGTCCGTCCGTCTGTCCGTCTGTCCGTCTGTCCGTCCGTCCGTCTGTCCGTCTGTCCGTCTGTCCGTCTGTCCGTCTGTCCGTCTGTCCGTCTGTCCGTCTGTCCGTCTGTCCGTCTGTCCCTCTGTCCTACCTTTAAACGGCTGTATCTTTCGAACCGTTATAGATAGCCAATTGAAATCTTCACAGAAAATGTAATGATACGACGGATTAAGTAAGAAATAATAACAAAAAGTAAAAACGAAAAGGGGGTCCCCATACAACAAATGTATTTTTTTACGTATTTTTGAATTAGGTCTAATGGAAAAACGGTAATACGTACAAGCGTCAAATTTGGTATGATTATAGTACACACTCTAAAATATAACAACAAACAATAAATAATGGCCAAGTGACAAGTTTTTGTTCATTACCAAGCTATGAATTGAATTTTGTAGTGAAACGGAAACCTTAGTGCGCGAGCGGTTTTTGCACACACGGTCACCTGACCCCAAACTAAGCAAAGCTTGGGTTATGGTTTTAATGTACAAATACACGCGATAAAACTCGTTTAAAGTTCAATATTTAATTTCAATAACTACCTAAGAAATTATTATTTCAGAATAAAACTGACGCAGGCAGAATAGCCAGCAAAAACATTATGTAATAATACCATCACTACCCAGACTAACACGTGTTCAGTAACTTTTAGTCGAAATTCACAATTATAATGCAAATTGCGCTATTTTTACTAACTCTACGCCTCGAAGCGTGGCGGTGGTCTAACAACAATAAATATAATCACACTAAAAATAAATTCTGAACTTTCACGTATTTATTATTTAACTACATACACAACGCAACTACTGATAATTATTAATTCGGATGTTTTTACAACATAATTATACAACTAGCTTGCCACGTAGTGAAGAAACTACTCCGGCGCCACCATTTCCTCTACAATCCCGCATCCATCCCGTAAGCCATTCTACTCTCGTCTTGCCATTTTCTCTACAGTTACACATCCATCCCATAATCCACTCTACTTCCCGTACCACCCTTTCCGCTCCAGTCCACGTCCGTCCCATAATCTACTCTACTCCCGTCCCATCCTTTCCGCTCTAGCCCCGCATCCGTCCCGTAATCCACACTACTCCCATCTCGCCCTTTCCTCTCAAGTTCCACATCCGTCCCGTAATACTCTACTCCTGTTCTGTCCTTTCCACTCCAGTCCCGCATCTGTCCCGTAATTTATTTTACTATAACGTTGCCCTTTTGCGCTTCAATACCGCAATCTAACTCGCTCGCATTCCTCCCCAGCCTGTTACCGCCCATCCCTGTCCTGTTTCCACCAATATATACTTGGCTTTTATATGAAGTGAGGTATGGTACTTTGTTATTGTGTTCTAAGATCAGCCATTATATTTAACGGGGATCTTATTATGGAATTTCCTCGCCAAAATAAGTTTTAAAAAAAACAACAACTGACATAACAGAGTTCAATAAATAAACAGAAATTCATCCCCAAATTTTCCAACCTTAAATGTGCAATATTTTGTTATAAATTCAATGGGCTTATTCAATAAAATATTATTAAAATTAGCGAAGATGTCGTGTATCATACACACATATAAAAATTGAGTCGGTGTTGTGTATGCCGACAAGAAGTATTAATATTATTAGAAGTAAACGGTTCATCTTTTGTTTTTTAAGCGTTTTGTCCGTTTTTGGTTATCTACGAACTCAATAGTAAATAGAAATATTTCTATTTCCTCTACGTCTACGAAATAAACAAGATTTGTTTATAATAAAATTCGAAGTTTTGAGGAACGCATTAGTTGGATTGAGACCTTCCTATATGAAAATATCGGAAAATTGAATAACTGCGCGAGAAACCACATGACGTAGTTTTAATACAAATTGCGCAACGTGCCGGGGAGCGCGGCGGTGGTCTGCCACATACTGTTTATTATAGTTCATATTATAGGGAGAGCATTTATCCTATAGTTTGTGGCCGGTAAAAATAACTTCCCATTGAACTGGTTATTTGACTATTCATGGTATATGTCTATCGGGGATTCTGGACATGCCGTGAATTAAAAACAAAAACTTTTAAGCTTTCGCGATTTGAACTCATGTTTTAAATGTAAAAATGTTAGGTAAAAATAGGTGCCTAAAATAATAAATAACTCGAGAAAGGCCCGATAGATAATTCATGGTTATTTATTGACTTTCTGAAATCATCATAATCAGCCTTTTAATATTCCTCTGCTGGACTTTTTAGCCTACCCCCGAAAGGGTGAATGAGGAAAAAGCTATAGAGAGGGCTATGCTCGGGGTTTCTCTTCGAGATCGAATCAGAAACAGACATTATAGTGAGAAAATTTATGGATTTGGGATGCTAATGAAAAACATATTTGACGATTCAAAATGCTGCAAATTTATTTATTTTATCGCCATTAGCAGGAGAGGTGTGTGTGCTCTCTACTGAGCCCCGGAATCGACGAGACTGACAATCTCATGAATCTCATCTAAACTCTCTACAAATCTACATGAACAATAAGAGCCCTGATTAGTTTAATGTAAATAAATATGTACGAATCAGAAAGATTCAATTATCTACATGATAGAGTGAAACATATTGATTTTTGTAACACTATTTCCAACAAAATAAATATTCGACTTCATTTGACGCGATTTTTCTTTCTTCTAGTATATTTACATATTGTAGCTGAGTCCCAGGCTTCAGCTCCTATACTAGAAGAAAGAAAAATCGCGTCGTATGAAGTTTTTTTTCTACATATAATAGTGATTGAACTTCACATACTTGGGTGAGTTCATTTGATCACTAATAATAATGAAAACTAACAAAAAAGTTCACATTTACTAATTTAGTGCTGCGAACTTTTTGTCACTTTTTTAGTGGCTATGTTACGTAAGCAATGTTACGTTTTGTTATTTTTCTTTATGTTAGTTAACTTACACAAGTGCAAACGAATATAAAAGGATGGCCTACAAAACTAAAACTATCTGTTAATAAATTAAGCGAATTCAATTACCCAGTCTCACTAAAACTAACTATGCATTGTTTAAAGCGTCGACGAGCGAACAATTAGAGGGCCTCATAAACCAACGGCGCCCGTTAAACGCCCTTAAATAAAGACTCGCCGTTAAAACTTTGAATAATACTTGTCATTAACTTTGTACTTTAACGCAAATTAGAAGCGATGTGGTTTGACATTATCGCTTCTGCCTAAAAACATAGCGGAAGAATGATAAGATTTTATTGTGGAAACTGATGTGGATTTCCCGCACGTCTTGTTTTGTTATTATACTGGAATTACTTTATTATCTATCTATTATGAGAGTTAGATTTAAAAGGAAAAGAAACGTTCAGTCCATATACAAAATGTACTCCCCTAATTCCTCTCTGGATAATGTCAAGCTATCATTTTTTGAAATTCAATATTGTACTAATGTTTTTTTTTTTTTTTTATTAATATACAAAGACTATAAGTATTATTTAATGAAATGTAAATGAAATAAACAATTATAAAAAAGAGAAGAAAACAGTATTTTTTGTATGTTTGAAATATTTTATTGAAAATTAAATTAATATCATTATTACACAATAGATTAATGTTTGTTTAAGGTTAGGTTTAAATTAGCATCACAAATATCTATAGAGAAAAATTATTTAGCCCAAAATCCTTTTTTGCTTGCGTTTGACCACCATCATGCCTGTTGTTAAGCGATGATGCGGTTATTGTACTCGAAGCGACGTAGAAGCGGAATTACACTAGAAATTTGTGATATACAAATGAAAAAAAACATGGTCTAAATCGTAATTATTATTGTAACCAAAATAACTGTTTTTGGTACAAAAATATGTACCCATTTAAAATCGGCCCAAGAAAATGAAGAATATTTTATAAAAGGGTTCTTCAAAAGGCGAGCAATAGTTTCTTAAAGGGACAGCAACGTAGTTGTGATTCCTTTGGTTCTACAAGTATCCATAGGCGACAGTGACTGCTTACCATCAGGTGACCCGTCTGCTTGTTTGACACCTACGGCATAAAAAAACATTTAACAAAAGAGTGGAGGTCAAAGGGCTTGTGTTCAGCAGTGGACGTCTTCTGGCTGATGATGGTGATGATGATGTGTGCCTAGTCACTTCAGTCGGCGAGTTTCAGAACCTTGCACTGTGATTGAAATGTTAGAACGTTTCCACTTTCTTTATTAGAAACCGTCATAGAAGTCTCCGACTGACTTTTCCGTCACTGATGTAATTCAGTTTGTAACACCAGCGTCGTTTGTATTTTGCGACAGAACTTTATCCCCGCTTTGTTCTATTTAGGGATATGACGGCTCCGTAATCTTCTTTTAGTTGGAGTTTGGGTCGCTTGCGTGGTGCGGATCATTGCCGCAATTGTAAATTATCTCTGTCATGCCAGATTCCACACAAATTACGTGTACACGTGTCATAATAGAGATAAATTACAACACGAACATAAGATGGACATATCCGGACCTTATACTATATACTTGGTCAACGTTTTGAAACCATCATAGAGGGAAAAGTAGACGGAAAGAGAGGACCAGGAGGCCAAGAAGAATATTCTTAGACCAAATAAACACGCAAATCAAGACGCACATACCTTAAAGCTTCTACTCTTTACAAAATTGTTAACAATAACTTTGACTGCATGGATTTGGTAAATAATTTATGTTATGTTGTACCTAGAACAATTTTCAAACGGGAGGTGCGCGGAGAGCGCTTATTCGCATTGGGCATATGCCGCTCAAACGCCGGACTGCGCATTCCTACTAGACGGATGGTGGAATCATATTATAATGACTCGCATTCCTACTCGTCGGATAGTGGAATCGTATAATGACTTTTTTCAAAATATCGTCATTTTTGCTTGCACTGCTGGTAAGTTTAAAACGCTCACAAAAAGTACTTCAAAAGCTCCTCGTAACTTCAGTACATATTTTGAAACAATACTGTTATTATTTTATGTATGTTAGTTGTTAAAACTTAACAAAGGCATTTTTTTTTAGGCCTTATTAAAAAAAAATATTTAAATATTTTTTCCAAGTTAGCTACTCCTAGCGGTAAATTTATATAATTCTGTAAGTAATCTGGGAATAGTTGCTGTGGGCTGTATTATTATGTTTATTAATCTATCAACTTTATCGTACACTAGCTGAAACCCGCTACTTCGTATGCGTAGAGTTCGGCCTTCGGCCTCGCTACTACAACCCGTTATAGCCTATGTGTTATTCTAATGTATAAGCTATATAATTGTAAAATTTCATTAAAATCCATTGGGTAGTTTTTACGTGAAAGAGGAACAAACATCTATACATACAAACTTTCGCGTTTATAATATTAGTATGATTTTAAAATATGGCTTATTACTGTTCCTTAATAAATAACATAAAATAAACAAAAGAGAAGGCAAATGTCAAGTCGCACAGGGAGCTGAACACGCTGGCAGGAAAACGGTAAACCCTGGCAGTTACTCCACAGACAAGAGCTATGTTCTGAAGGAATGACATGAAGAAAGCTCATCTCTGCAAATCATTGATTAAGTTCATTTCTCCATTACTCCCGAGACCGGACACGGAGGGTATTAGTATTCTACCCGTGCCCAACTACGGATATTAACTTTCCTGTTCCATGTGGCTATGTACTCATGCAACGAGGCACTTGTGGGAGGCGAGATAATTGTGGGAGGACCAGTCTGAATACGGCCTGTTTAGTTGAATGTACAAGTTAACAAGTTGTAGAGAAGTAAGCACGTAAAACTAATATATTTACATAAGAAAATTAAATTATTGATAAATAAACTTTTTCGAAACAAGCTTTTCGTATTTTTCATCATTTCATTTAATACGTATAAATAAGATATAATAATAAGAATAAGATATATTTATTGCCAAAAAACAAAAACAATGAACATGTACTATAAGAAACATAAGGAGAAACAGCGTTTGGCAATAGGGGTAAGCTCAGCGCTGTACTGCGAGGTCCCGAAGGGTCACACAGGGCTGGTTTTCGACATACCCCTTTGCTCAGAAAAAAAGATGGTAGGTGAGCACTAGGCGACGGCGGGTATTACAAAATCAAATAATAATATTTGTCGTTAAACGTAATACACTATAATTACTACTACTACTACTACTATTTTCATTATCAAATATTTAATATTAGAGCACTTAGGTTTGTGTATGGTGTGTGTGTCTGTGCGTGTGTGTGTGTGAGCGAGTGTGTGTGTGTGTGTGTGTGCGTGTGTGACTGAGTGTGTGTGCGTATATGTGAGTGTGTGTGATGTTAACGCGTAATTTTAAAAGTTGCTTCAAAGTTCTTCTTTTGTATTTCATATAATATAGACTTTTGTATTTTTGCTTAAAATTATCAGAATTCATTTTTTTTCTCATCGGAGGGGGCAGGTTATTCCAAATTTTTGTCGCACTGTAGTATATCATATATTTTAGTCGTATATCATGGAGATGCATAAAAAAATCACTGGTCCGCCATCTTTGGGAGTCCGCCATATTGGATTTAGAATGGCGTCATTTGTGCATCCAAATTTAACGTGTATGCAGAATTTCAGCCAATAACAAGTCTAAAATTCAGTTGCAAGATTTGTCCCACACATACATAACATACTAATATCATCATCAACGGTCTATGGGCAGTCTAACTGCCCCACAAAAATGTGGAAAATTGGAAAATCGCTGGTAACACCGCGGGATTCAACTAGTAATATTATAAATGCGAAAAGTTTTTTGGTTTGTTTGTTCCTCTTTCACGCTGCAACGGAACCACGGATCGACCTGATTTTTTGCATGGGTATAGTTCAAGAGCCGGAGAGTGACATAGGGTTGACTTGACTTTGACTTTTCATCATCATCATCACCATTTTCCATCACTACGCGGATGAAACCGTGGGGTACAGATAGTAATATAATACATCCTTACGTCGTGAACTTTGGGCAAGTCCGCACGCACAGTTTCCGAAATTCCTAATTTAGATAAATACAAGTCGACGGTGAAGCCGGCCCCCGCAGGTTTATTACATAAATACATCAGATCAATTACAAGGTGTTCTGGTCACAAGGTCCTGGGATTACAACTACCAGGGGCCTTACGGACAACTGCTATTGCATATAACCGCAAACCGTATCTGAGCGCGTTAAGGTTCACGTTCGCGTGATTTTCCAATTGAGCGGATATAACGTCAGTTTGGTGCCACAATAGCAGTTGTCCGTAAGGCCCCAGTACGTGCATTTTAGTAACGTCATTTATAGGTACGTATAACCAAATCTTATCATTATTTTACAGTACTAGTTGCAGCGGCGTAGCTAGGTAACCAAAGGCTCCGGTGCAAAAAAGAATTGAGGCCTTATCTGAGCTGGTTAGGTTTTATCAAGTTTAGATAAAAATTTAAATGAATACTAGCGACTGGGTGTAATTTACGTGCGGAGCCGGGGCGGGTCGCTAGTCTATACTAATATTATAAAGAGGAAAGATTTGATTGTTTGTTTATTTGTTTGCATTGAATAGGCTCCGAAACTACTGAACCGATTTGAAAAATTATTTCACTGACGGGAAGCTACACATATCCCCCGGTGACATATGCTATAATCTATACCCGTGCGAAGCTGGGGCGGACCGCTAGTTATATATATAAACCTTCCGTGAAAATGTATCCAACTGATGGTGAAAACCGCATCAAAATCCGTTGTGTGGTTTAGGAGGAGTTAGCGGCCATACAGACATACAGACAGACAGACGCGGAAAGTGACTTCAATTTATACTATGTAGAGAAGAAGAGATAGAGAAGAGAAGAGATAAAAATTTATATGAATATACGATAAGCTACTTATTGGGTAACATGTATGTGTATGAATTATCTGAAGGCAGGAGAGATTTTCGCATGTTCAGTTTGAGGTTTACTGGACAGGGTCCGAGGGCCCCCTGAGCTTCAAAGCTCCGGTAGCTAAGCCACTGAGTAGTTGCGGGTTAACACCCGCGTGGATATTCCATTAGGAATCGTATATTTTTCGGTGAAAAATCTCTTCGATACGTTGCTATATTGCTGCGTCAAAAAGAAACAAACAATCATTTTATTGAAACTGACGTGGTTTTCACACAATTTATTTATATTGCACGGGAATTACTCACGTAAGATTAAGCCGGTTTTTTGCTTTCAGTGCAAAGCGAGACGCAGCCGCGCGCGCGCATTCACCTTGAAAAAGACCGTCTAATGCGGTTGAAACTATAGTCGGAGTAACCTGTGCATAATAAACATCTACCATAGACTTTTATTGATACTTTTTTTTTTAAATTAATTAGATTCGTGTGTAGAAAACTAATCTTCCCGAAAAATCTATTGTACTTAATAAAGTTATAGGTCATATAAACAGCTAAATACAGCAAAATCTAATATTTAACTATAGCCAGCTAATTTAAATAATTCCGTTAAATCATATGATAAAGTGCACCAATTATTGTCTTGAATTAAACATTCAGCAAGTAAAACCCTCCCCATCCCCTATAAATCTATCCATTTGGTTTGAAGCTTTGGACGAATAAATCAAGGGACATGAAACGTTTCCAAACTTAACCTTGAAAAAATATATGCTATGAATATACCTACTTAATGAATTGCGATATTTATTTATTTATTTAGTTTATTGGCACACAAAACAAAATATGGTCAAAACAATCTAAACTTAGAGTAGACTACAAAATTTTAAACTAAACCATATTCCTAAATATGTATACACAACATGTTTCTTTTTAATGCAGTAATTGGTAAAGTATTACAAACTAATTTAGATACAAAAATATTAAATAAACTTAACTACTTTTATTATGGACCTAAAAAACAATATATTTCGTACATCGATAAGTAGCAATTGAGCAACGCTGTACAGTTTTTATATTATGTGGTGGTATTTTTCTAGTATAAAAAAACTGTCAGGTTTGAGGCAATTATTAAAAAAATAGAATTGAAACAATTACAATTTAAAAACAATTTCTTTAGTAGAATCGGGGCCCTGTATGCTTGCAAAGTTCTACTTATAATAGGTTTTGGAAACGGAACTTTACTAATTTTAGTAGGTATGTTTTGAGTTTTGCAGTATCATACTATCATTAATAATATCACAAACTAGCTACGTCCCGCCGTTTCACCCGCGTTATATGCCTCCTTGAAGCAACCTCCATGGTAGCGACAGCAACTTCATTTGACATAAATGTTTTTTTTCTATGATGTAAAATATGAATTCTTGCCTTTCCACACCAAATATATGGGAAAATGAATATCTTTCATATTTATTTTTAATTTTCCCATTTTCTGTTCTTATTCTGCTATTTAGTGTGGAGAGGAATCCAACAAATCAAAGATTATGAAAATTGCTTCAGCAGTACTTGAGTTATAAATGGTGTAACTAACCCGACTTTTATAATATTATGCATATAAATTCATTTCCGTTCCATATAGAATGTATAGGTTTTTTTTTCATATTTGTTTCCGATTTCTCCTATTTCTCCCATTGGGGGTGGAGGGGAATCCAACAAATCAAAGATCATGAAAATCGCTCAAGCCGTTCTTGAGTTATAAATGGTTTAAATAACCCGACTTTACTAAATATTATTTGTTTGTTCCCCTTTATACAGCAACAGAGCCACGAATTAACGTGATTTTTTAACATAGAGATAGTTATGGGGCAGAAGTGGCATAAGAATTTTTTCATTCCGGAAACGGTTCCTAAGGAAATTTCCAAGCAGGTGAAACTGCGGGGCGCAGCCAGTATAAAATAACATAATATTTTCTATGATACTGATACTCAATGGGAAAAACAAAAAATAAATTAATTTGTAAATTAATTTCCAGAACATTTTATCTAACCAACTGTGTCTAAACCCGATGCAGTGTTTTACAACAGAACAGCTTTTACTGAGTTCACACTTCCCAGTTTGAGCAAGATAATAATATAATAGTGAGACTTTCGAAGATTCTTGTCCCAATAATTTATTTGTCCAAGTTTGCAGCCCTTTGTTGTAAGGGAGCCGGTATAATTATTACGATGGATGTTTTCAGATAATAAAGGTATATAATTCAGGTGAAGTAATGTAGCTTTTTGTTCCAATTCAAACGGCTGATTGCGTTACGATACCGGTGTGAAATACGGTTTAATTACACAAACATGTCATGGATCTAATTTACTTACTCCGCTGGTGAAGCGACCCAAAGTGGGTATTGGCCCCACAAGCGCTAAAAAAGAGACGAGTTTTAAAGGGGTCATCATTACCATCAGCCAGAAGACGTCCACTACTGAACATAGGCCTCCCCTATTAACCTCCACACTGAACGACAGCCTGCCATCGGCATCCATCTTGATGCCCGCGACTCTCACAATGTCGTCGGTCCATCTAGTGGGAAGCCTACCTACGTTTGCCGCTGCGTTTTTTGGTTCGTGGTCTCCGTTTAATAATATTTTTCCCCCATCGGTTATCGGTTCTTCGAGCGATGTAGCCTGCCCATTGCCACTTCAACGTGCAAATTTTAATATCTATATCAGTAACTCTGGTTATTCGGCGAATATCCACGTTTCGGATTTTATCGCGCAAAGAAACTCCGAGCATAGCTCTCTTCATTGCCCGCTGTGTGACTCTAATTTTTCCAAAAGGCCAACAGTTAAGGACCACGTCTCAGTACCATATGTCATGTTTAGAGGGGTGTTGGTTAATAATCGTTTGGATCTCCAAAACACACATTTCAAAACACACGCACTCACAACAATATTCTCTAAAAGACAGCCATGAAAGTAATTGATTTTTACTATGACTGGGATTTTTCTTTAGGTACTTGAAATCTTGTAATGGTTATCACATATAAGTAACATGGGAATCAAAAATGTCAAAATGTACGAAACCTAGAAGCACTAAGCCACTAGCTAGGTTTGGGTTAGTATAGGTAGAGTTAAAGTAAGCTTTTGTGGAGTCATAAACTCAGTTAAGATATATTTTAAGGTTTTTATGTAACAAAATTAAACTGAACGCACTATTATTGTAATATTGTTGATAATAATACTTTAGAAGTTCTTATGAATCGTTTTTTTATGTTTCTTAGCATACAAAGATATCTTATGTAACAAAATTATATTAAAATTAATAAAATCTAAATCAATTTTTTACTTCCCCCAATAGTAACTTTTCAACTGGATATTAAATTAAATCTCTCGGAATAATTCTAAGTTAATTTTCCCCGAAAGAAAACTGAAACAAGAAACAGTTGCTATGAACTTTCTGAAGTATCTTAAACTTTAATTACTTCAAAAACTCTTTAATAAACTGCGGGTGGAGTGAAGGGTAGGAATTGCAATTTGTTTAACGTCCAGAAAGCTTAAGGAATAGGAATTTGAGGTTTGAGACTCGAAGAGAGACTTTAAAATTTAAATTCGTAGTTCCGTATGCATAATTATCTACTATCTACTTATTTCATTTTCTCTTTTCCTGTTTTGAGGTCGACTTTCTGAAACTGTAAACAATCATACATAAAAACACACATAAATACATCAGATACTAAAATTACAATATTACTATGGAAACTGACGTGTTTTTTATACATATTGTTTTTATAATACGGGAATTACTACTACTTTACTTTTTTTATTACTTTATTTTTATTTCTGGTATACACAATAAAGAGTTTTTATCTATCTATCTATCTAATTACTCACGTAAGAATTATATTTACTGAATTCGCGCGCACTTACCTTGAAAATGACCAGAATAAAAATGGGAAAAACTGTTTATCCCATTTTCGTGGTCATAATATTTGTTATAAATATTTTAGAATAAGCACTTACTTCGTAAAATTACCGAAGAACATTTTTACTTAGTAATATTTATTAATAATAAAAAAAAATAGATTACATTAAATGCTCGAGTAAGATAGCGGTGTGCCATATTCTGGGCCTTAATCTTACGAAAAAACAAAATACTAAAACTACCATAACGAAATTGGAATGGGCAAATTGACCGCAAGTCTACATTGTACATCATCAGCCAGTAAGCGGCCACTGCTGAACAAAGACCTCCCTCTTCGAGAAAGGTGTTGCCATAATCCCCACGCTTGGCAGGTGGCTTGGGGATCGCAGTACGTTCACCGTATAAGACGCTGCTGCCCATTCCGGTTCCACCACTTTGTCTACATTGTATTATCTTATTATTTTTTTGTAGACGGGGGGGAAATCTTCAAAAGATACCCAGCTACATGGGGGTGTAGCCGGGCTATGTGAGATTGCACCCACTAAAACCACCTCCTCCAAAGTGGCCGACCTCTGTGCCAGACGGAGGTTACTGGAATCTCCATAGGAACGCACCGGTACTGACACTAAAATATTCAATTGTTTAAAATCTAATAAAAAAAATACGGCCCGTAAAATTCGAACACGCGTAATCCGGGTTTGCGCCTCAAACTCTATACACACAGATACTTATAACACCCCTCTATTTGCGTCTGGGGTTAAAAATGTGTTACAAGCAAACACGTGATAAACACTTTGTACGCAACATTCTTCACGTAACCGACCTTTACAACCTCAGTTTCAAGTAATAAAACTAACTTCCTATACAGTAGCTGTTTCCACAAGTGTCTTCAGTCGAGAGAGAATTTGCGTCAAAAGAATTATTTACAACATCTGTCGAAAAGGGTGGTTTTTGGCGCCAACGTGACAGAATTCATGTCGGTGATGTTTACCGATACAGATGTTTACAACCCTGCGATTTTTCAAGATCAAGTGAGGGTAGGAGAACAAAACACCCGCTCTTCGCGCCGGACTCACCCGCAGTTTTCTGTCAGCTCGTGACCACGGCCATTGTAATATGGTCGAAACGTCGAGCGAAAGGTATATATTTTTACCTATATTAAATAATACGTGATAAGTCCCGATAAACATTTAAAACATGTATCCAAATCGCGAAAGTTTAAAAAAAAAAACTTGTGTTTTTCGGGTGTTAAAGTGTATTAATGATGGATGGTTAAAAAATTCAACGATTGACAACGTGCACAAGTGTGTAGATTTAATGCAGTGTTTTTTTGTTTTTGTTGTTATATAATATCCATAGAAGCCTCTCGTCAAGTTTTCAGTACTTTACTGGAGCGTGACTAGGACTTGATTGTGTTTTGCTTTGCTTGATTTTGACTGTCACTACGTCCTACGACTACTTGAAGGTATCTTCCAAAACTTGATTGAAAAAAATTGGCATAATGTTTATTACTTAATATCTTCTTAAGTAATGGTCCGATTTGGATAATTCAAAAAGATAATATCATTCTTATGTCATGAAGAATGAAACGAGTAGTAGTCTATTGAATTTGCTATTACTTTACTGATCCTCATTATCAACTATATAAAAATTCTAAATTATTTATAACACTGGCTAAATAGGATGTTTAAAGCGTTGAAAATCATTGACAGCTATAAAAATAACAGAATTGAAAAATATGGAGGAGATAGTTTTGGCCACATCGTAAAAAAAATACGTCGCGACGCTGTATTATTTATCAGAAGTTGTAGAATTTAGAATTCGAAGCTCTCAGCGTAATTATCAGCTGTTTCATTGAGATGGCGACTTAACAACCGACATACAACTACCTGTTAGGTCCGGTCAAACGCACCTTTTCAATGAAATGTCAGAGTTAATTACTGCAACGGTTCCGTAACTGGTTTCAGTGGGGCTGATATTGGGTAACTTTTAAATGTCATTTGATGAGGGTTATTGCCTTATTGGGCCCAGTGCTAGCCAGGAGGATAGCAAAAGGTTATACCATCAGCATTGCTACTATGTTATACGTATGGTCTGCTGTTTTACTCATAATTTCTTATATTCTCCACATTTACCGGTAAAAAGTTGAAAAAGGTTTTTGTATTAAACTATGGATTGAATATGCCACACCAAAAAACATTATCCATTATAGAACTTGCAAACGGCAAATTACGTTTATATTTTTAGCTTACCACCAACTGTCCTATTGGTAGGTAAGCGACGATGTTGAACACGAAGCACGCAAACTTAATACCTATCACTTATTACCTTGAAACGACGTGATTATGGACGACCCCTAACTGCTAAAGTAGGTATACTTTCGCCAGAACCCGCTATCTTATCTAATAAGTATGTGTCTCTGCGACTTCCTTATTTGCACGTCGGCTAAAGAATGTTAATTATCTATACCTAGTGTCCTTGTGGCGATACTTGGGCATATACTGTGGCAAGTGATAATAAAATCATCATCATTTTGACAATCTTCTTCGAGACAAATCGAAATTGCTGTACTGGTCGAATACACGCAAGCAGCGGCTAGAAAAGTTAGTATGAAAATATCTATTTGTCTTGTTTAGCAGGTTGACCAAATTACTATGAAAACAAAAACAGCTGTGTTATTTAAAAAATAAACAAACTTTTAACTCCGAAACATGGTTACCAAGGAGGTTACTAACTCATCAAAGATTTTAGCTATTTACTCTGTGCTATTTACATTTCAAACAGGCTTGCAAATAGAAAGTTGATTAGAGTAAAAAAATAAAAACAAACAAACACCAAACAAATGAACATAAATTGGCTTGTGAAAAATTATTTTAAATCGCGTTCGTTTTTTGTTGACGTGACGATGGCCAAAGTGCGCTAACGTGGGCGGTAGCCATTTAAAAAAAAAAACACTCGTCACTGATTCTGGAATTGGTGTCAAAAAATTGTAGATTCAACTGTGTTTCCTTCGATCAAGTCAACACCTGCTTGCGGCTAACTGTTTTAAGCGATTTTGTTGAGGTGATTGCGAAAAGTTACGCGACCGCAAACCATATCACGACGCGTTAAGGTTCGCGTTCGCATGATTTTCCGCACTGCATTGTTTTAGCGTTGTTTCCGAGCCCGCGTTAAGATGTAAGCCCACAGATTCTTTCAAATGGCCCCTTTGTCTCTAGCTAATTATTAACTCTGTTAATTAAGACCGTCTAAGTTTCTCTAAGATAATAAAAATAAAATAAAATAAAATGTTCAACATAGGTAGATATTTCTTAGTCATTTACGCGCATTTTTTGAGAAAAGTATACCTATTACCTCTGGCAAGTGGCGGCTGCTATACTGGCTGCCACCAATGGCTTAGTGTGCGGAGGCACTTAGTATTATTATGTATAAATTATTATTATTCCGTATCAAGCATTATTCATTCCCTAACAATAAACTATTTATTTTGAACCCTATTACCAAGGCCATTCTAAATATACCTTTAGGTAGGTTTATGTACATTTATTATTCTGTGCCACTACGTAGAAATACCAACGCGTTGGTAACGAGAAACGGATGACAAAATTATCGATAACTATTTAAATTAGTTCTTGGACTCAAGGTTTATTTTTATTCGACGAAAAGGTAAAGAGTTTAAGGTGGTTCGTTGCACAAATGGCGGGAAATTCAAATTTCAATCATTTTTCTTGTACTTGTAGCTAGGCCGGGTAATTATTGTAAACAACCATGATGTTTGCGCAGATTGATTATTATTCTTTACAAAATCATATAAAGCTATTTATCTCTAATGCCCATTATTACTTACATTTGTGAATAAACTAATTTTTGCTGTTTCTAACGGTTTATTCACAAATGTAAGTAATATGGTGCGTTACTGTTAAATAATTGTAAATTATAATGTAAAGAACAGCCAACATTTTGCGCAAACACTGTGTTATTTAAAAATAATTACCTGGCCTGGCTACTAGGACCAAAAAACTGTTTAAAATTTTAATTTCCCGCCATAGGTGAATCGAGCCACCTTAACGCGTATGTTTGTAAGCTTGTATGTCACCTACAATCTAAACGCCTCAATTGATTTTGATAAAAGAGGTGTCGATAGATACCTACCTCTAAGTTCAGGGATGGCCATTGGGTAGGTTACGTCCAGTGGCAAAGCTATCGGGCCAGGTGGTGCGGTGCACCGGGGCCTTGAAGCTCAGGGATCCCTCGGACCCTGACCTAAACCTCAAACTGAACTTGCGAAAATTTCTCCAACCTTCAGAATATAGCTCTTACATATACATACGTACCTAATAAGTAGCTTTGAACTGGATGCAAAGAACTGCAGACCGAGCTCGGTGGCGTTGGGAGAGGCCTATGTCCAGCAGTGGACAGTTAGAGGCTGATAATGAATAAGGCAAGTTACATAAATGCCAGGAACAAAGATTTCATAATTATACTACGTAGTCAGAAACTGAGTATGGTTAACCTTAAAATATTTAGTTATTTTAATTTTCTTTTTAGTTACTAATTCCTTAGTAAACACGAAAGAGACCAGATCCTGCAACACAGGCTTCGCCTAGTGTAGGGTCTAGGGCACACCAGGGGCCTTACGGACAACAGCTAATTGCGGCACCTAATCCGCTCAGTTGGAAAATCACGCGACCGCAAACCGTATCTGGGCGCGATAAGGTTCACGTTCGCGTGATTTTCCAACTGAGCGGATTAGGTGCCGCAATAGCTGTTGTCCGTAAGGCCCCAGGTAGTGTTTATAATCTAGACATAATTTTAAAGTATTTTTTTAAGAAAACATTCTTGTAATATGTAAGTCTTACTGAATTAAACCTGAATTTAATTAATTGTAAAAAAGGTAATTACTGTTTGTTTATAAACATCAAAGTTCATGAGGCATCACTAATGTACATCAGCTAATGAGCCTTAACCCCGTTCCTCTACTTAATATTTATTTGCTCAGTTCCAAAATTCCTCTAATATTCCCGCTCTTAATAGCGCGAATATAACATATAATCCACTTAATTTAAACTTGAGACGCAAGTTAAAATATATTACTTACGCGTGGGGTGTCTTAACTTGCCAACTTGAATCGTATTCAGGGTGCCTTTGTTCTGAAATGTTGGGTTATCTACGAAAGGTACTTATTGATGTCTATTAAGATTTTAGCTTTACGACTAAAGGCCTATATTTAGTAGAGGATCACTAAAAGCAGAAATGATGATGATGGCGTCTAGTAAAATCAACAACTCTAAAGTATAACAACAAATAATAAATAATGGCCAGTGCGAGTCAGTGACAAATTTCTGTTCACTACCGGTTCTCGAACGATCACCGAAGTTAAGTTACGTCGGGTGCGGCCAGTACTTGGATGGTTTTTTTTTTATAGATACATTTTTACCCTGGACAAAATCATCCATGCCTTTATTTGCTCATTTTTAAAAACATAAATAATTTCTAATAAAAAATATAAATATTTTTTAGTTATTATTTTTAGGCGTAATAACAAGACTTAAATTAAACTTAAATACTAATGAGTCCATCTAAATTGACTATTTATAATTAAATATATTTTTTTTTCTTTTTCTCTCTCCCTTACTCTTTTACTGCACTTCACAACTTTCTCTTAAATTATCATAATAAAATAAAATATAGTTTGAGCAAGACAAAGGCGCCGAGCCTAAAGCAGACCGGCTCCCGCAAGCAGCACCCGTTCACGAGTTGACGCGTGTGCCAGCCATCGTTCTCCTCGCCATGTTTGAGGGAAGAGGGCGACCCGCCACACGACGCCGCTGCAAGAAGAAGCCGCTAAGTGACAATAACCACTCTAGGTGCTCACTCTATCTTGCACTACTCACTACTACTACTCAAATCATTCACCACCAGCCACCGACACCGTTGACCTTTGTAGTCCTTGGAGGATAATTTTAACTACCACTGCATCGCGACTTAGATGGGTTAACCGCCTGGGCGTTGATGAGATGTTGTCTTTTTGCACAATTTTTTTGTACTTTAGTAGCTAACAAGTTATGTGGTGGTACGGAAACCGCCGTGCGCGACCCCAACTCGCACTTGGCCGGTTTTATTATAAAGTAAATTCGCGCGCGCGACGCCGTCTCATTTTGTTTCGTTTCACATCATCAGCCATTAAATGTCCACTGCTGAACAAGGCCTCCCTCTTAGAGAGGGGTGTTGCCATAATCCCCACGCTTGGCAGGCGGCTTGGAGATCGCAGTACGTTCACGGTGAACGTACTGCGTACTAGCAGGATGCTGCTGCCCATCCTCCGGTGGTTCTGGTCGCAGTTTTAGGACATACCCGGGTCTGTTTGTTTCGTTTGCATGATGCAAAAGAGACGTGCACTCACCTTGAAAAAAGGCGCCCGCCGACGTGAATAATAAAATTCTCATAATACAAACAAAAAAACTCAGAGTCACACAGCGGGCAATGGAGAGAGCTATGCTCGGTGTTTCTGTGCGCGATAAAATCCGAAACGTGGATATTCGCCAAATAACCAGAGTCACCGACATAGCTGTTAAAATTTGCAAGTTGAAGTGGCAATGGGCAGGCCACATCGCTCGAAGAACCGATAACCGATGGGGAAGAAAGGTTCTGGAGTGGAGACCACGAAACGGAAGACGCAGCGTAGGGAGGCCTCCCACTAGATGGACCGACGACATTGTGAGAGTCGCGGGCATCCAGTGGATGCAAAAGGCAGGCTGTCGTTCAGTGTGGAGGTTAAAGGGGGAGGCCTATGTTCAGCAGTGGACGTCTTCTGGCTGATGATGATGATGATGATGAATACAAACAAAATTTAAAACCATGCTGTAACTAAAAATGATCCAGTTACTTTTTTGAGATTTATCTAAAGACAAATTTTTCAATTACAGTTAACTGAATATTTAAAAACAATAATTAAACCTAAATTAATCTACGGTAAGACAACATGGAATTTAAATTCGTTTTTCTAAACATGTCTATCTAAATTAAAATGGGCATCGTGAATTTTGTACTTGTTAGGTATACAGACCCATTTTTTATTACATAATACTACTATTTACACACGATTTTAAATACCTATTGAATTTTTATTTTGAAGACATGTCATGATTATACGCGATAAGTCCCGATAGACATTTAAAACATACAGCCGATGTCAGGGAATCAGAGTTAATCGACAAGTTAGAAGTTAAAAAGTATATTTATCTATCTGTTGTGTATTTTGTTTATTTTCGTCAAACCAGACTCATAATTAATTCAAAAGCAATACATCAAAGTGGCCAGAGCACTAAAACTGAGCTAAACTACCTTCATAGCCGTAGTTTTTACCGTATATAATCGCCCACGCGGCATCCACTTCCGTTTCAAGTGTCGTGACATCTGTCACAAGTATCAAAACTGGTTGTCCGTAGAGACTAAACTCCCACATATCATATTATTATGGATGTAGGTAAGTATTTTAACCATATTGAGGAAATAAGTATAGCTGAAGTAATTTTAAAAATAAAATAAAAGGCGATGTGTGTATCAGATAGCCCGTTGGTCCAGTTGGTAGATAGCCCGTTGGTCCAGTTGGTAGTGAACCTGCCTTCTGAGCTTAGGGGCGTGGGTTCGATTCCCACCTAGGACAAACATTTGTGTGATGAACATTTGTGTTTGTTCTGTATCTGGGTGTTAATATCTATTTAAGTATGTATTTAAACCTATATATGTATGTATATCAGTCTCTGGCAGCCATATCACAAGCTTTGCTTTGTTTGGGGTCAGATGACCGAGTGTGTAAAAATGTTCTGAATATTTATTTATATTTATTTATTTATGTTCCCTATAGACTCGGAAGCGGCTGGACCGATTTTGATGAAATTTTCAGGCAATCTTCAGATTAGCTTAGCCAGTGATCCTGTGAAGTTTGGTAGTCATCGGATTAACACATTTTTTTAGGTGTTCTATTATTGTCACTACAAAAAAACACGAACAAGAATTGAAGTCTATATTCATTGCCATACTACATCCTAGAAAAAAAAAAACATCTATGGCAAATTGTCAGCCGAGTGTTAAAAGTAGTAGCTTTACTTAGTCTGTGGTTAAAAGCCTTGTGGTTAAAAGCCTTCTTTCAGGCAAGTCATAATAGGTAGTTAAGGTGCGCCTGTTTTACGAGACAACTAAAGTTAAGCGGTGGCCGTGAAAACCACTCCATTCGGCCTTCACCACGACGGCCTTCTTTATCGCAGCGACTATTTTATCTGTGGTTTTAGTATCAAGACTATAAATAGCCAATCTCACCACAGCCACTGAGCCGCAATGATCGCAAGGATAATCGGCAGTTCTAACACCTTTGAAATAAAGCTCTCAGTCGACAAATAATATAAGATGCTCAAAGCATGTGGAGATAAAACTCGTGGATGCTGTAAACTTTATTGTGATGGGTTGGTTCACTGGAGTACTATAAGTTGCATGACTTATATGAAGAATGCATTCAGTGTTGTGTCTATCTACAGATCTACAGTATCTAGTGTATCTAATGTATGTGTTGTTTATAATAATTATGTCCAACTAAGTGAACTAACAATTCATTTGGATGAAAATACAGAGCTGTCATTGGTCAAAAAAGCACCACGTTTGTTCACAAAATTGGATATCTAAATAGGAACGGCAATAATGATTGATATGGACAATGGAGATTAACCATGCACTGATTGCTCACCCTGCCTTAAGACAAAGGTACTAAACTTTCAGTATACGTAATCTTTTTCGAGCGGGCCAATCCTAGGCGCGAATTGAATCAATGACTTTTGAGTCTCCAATCGATCAAGTTATTCTTATATAGACATATATGGGGTCATATATAGACATATATGTCTTATATAGATCTATATAGACATATATGGGGCTCGATAGCCCGTTGGTCGAGTTGGTAGTGAACCTGCCTTCTGAGCTTGGGGGCGTGGGTTCGATTCCCACCTAGGACAAACATTTGTGTGATGAACATTTGTGTTTGTTCTATATCTGGGTGTTACTATCTATTTAAGTATGTATTTAAACCTATATATGTATATATATATCAGTCTCTGGCAGCCATATCACAAGCTTTGCTTAGTTTGGGGTCAGATGACCGTGTGTTCAAAAATGTCCCGAATATTTATTTAAATATATGGACATGTTCATGGTCATGGACATAGATTGATGGTGACTGAGTTGTTTATGGACCCGGGTATCTCCTAAAACTGCGACCAGAACCACCGGAGGATGGGCAGCAGCATCCTATTAGTACACGGTGAACTTACTGCAATCCCCAAGCCGCCTGCCAAGCGTGGGGATTATGGCAACACCCCTCTTTAAGAGGGAGGCCTTTGTCCAGCAGTGGATATTTGATGGCTGCTGTATGTATGTATGAGTTGTTTATGAAGATTATACGAAGATATAAACGTGCTCCATCTTCAACCGCATCATCGCTTTCCATCAGGCGAGATCGCGGTCAAACGATGTAGTCCGATGTAAAAAAAAAAAAAAATATATTTCAATAAATGTCGACCACTGCATCAGTGGAAATTCAGTTATCTCGCCAACCGAATGAAGTGGCAGTGGACCGGTCATATCTGTCGTCGAATCGATAACCGCTAGAGTAGACGTATTTCAGGGTCTAGTCTATGAATCGGCAAATAGGATAGGATGCCCTGAGACTCAATGGAATTGGAATGAGGATATAACTATGGCATCGTGCAGTGCTTAAGGCTGCGTATAAGGCAAGAAAAATTTCTGATTTCACCCGCGCGTCTCGCATCACCCGCATTAGTGTGAAACACAACCACGGCAGCGCGGCAGTCGCGCGCAGCTAAAGTGTACACAACTCGCGCACTCGACCTTGTAAAGCGGCAAGGAGCAATAACACACAGGATAAGCATAGTATTGGTGCACTTGGTGTTTTGGCGATTAGCTGAGTTCGGTCGCGGCGCGCAAAACCGTAAATTGTTTATTTCACTTTTCAAAATTGTATTTGTTATTTATTTTTAGGTTTTCTACAATATAAAAATAATAAAGTATATAAATTAAATTGATATAACCTAAATAAATTCTCTAATTAAAATATTACGCTGGAGACAGTCTCAGGAAGCTAAACATTAAACTAAACTAAACTAAACTAAACTAGACTAGACTAAACTAATCTAAACTAAACTAAACTAAACTAAACTAAACTGAACTGAACTAAACTATGCTATGCTATGCTTTGCTAGGTTGAACTTGCCGGGATAAGACCAAAAAACCCAAAAACCTCGTGGCACGGGGTACCCGATCCCGGGTCATATCTCCTAAACCAGACCTTTAACCCAAAAAAAATTACAAAAAGATATTTAGATTTTTACTTTTGAAATCAGTGAGAAATACATTTAAATAGAAATAAAGAGGGGTGAAAACCACCCCCTACCACGCCCAAATTTTGGCTCGAGGTAGTAAAGCTCATTTTAAATTTTAGTAATTTTTTTGCAGATTTTTTAAGGCTGTGGTTTAGGAAATATAACAAGTTCTAGTTTTTAGTTTATATTATAGTCTAAGTTAGGTCTTAAGATTTTGACGACCTGAAATACCCGGCTCCTCAAACATTTTGTCCCAGGTCAATCCAGGCAAGAATAGTTAGCTTCACTGGCTATCCAACGATAGGTCATTTAGTATTTTAAGACTCGTAGGTACATAGTAACTTGAGTTACTAAGTAGCGAGGCGGACCCTAAATACCCGATTTTTTGAAGGTCCATAACTTTGGACACAAAGGTCCAATCAAAAATCTGACGTCATAGGCATAATTTTTTCTGGCAGACGAAGACGTTAAACTCAAAAACTCGGCTTTAGGACCTAACCCTAAAGTCCCCAAATTGGGTTTGAAATTACGTAACCGGAATTTCATGTTAAAAATAACAAAATTTTTCAACACAAAAAATTCAGTGGTGTAATAAATAGACTATAAATATTTTTTTGGCTTTCTACTCTCACAATTTCAGGAAATAAATAATATTTAAAAAATTAATAATATAAAATTAATATTTAATAGTAAAAAAAAATTGTGTTTATTTAGTTGGTAGGCATAAATAATAATAAAATTGAAACACTGTAAACACACGTGTGTAGAAAATAAAAAGACGCGTCTGATAAGCCCAAATTCGGCTATTTTTGTGCAAAGGATGCCTTTCAAAATATTAAAGCGCAAAAATCCGGAAAATTTTCGTAATTTTTTTCAAAAAACTACGATTATTTCAGAAACAGTACTTATGAGGTCATTTTTGTAAAAAAAATTGGAAATCGGATGTCAATCCGGACTTTAGTTTATAACATTTCCTGAAAGTTTCCCCCCCCCCCCCCACCTCCCAATTTTTTCAAAATTTCGGTGCGTCGGAGAAAAATTCTGACCGGATTTTGTGTATAGATCAAGACTTGGTCTTCTTACCCGGACCCCCCCTCACCAAAATCCCACACACTACCCCAAAATTTTAAAAATTGTAGAAAACTTTACCGGATCGTTCCACATGCCATCAGTAGCCCACGGACATACCCCCGCCCGCCTTCAAACAACTTCCGTAAATGCATGCTATGCTATTCTATGCTATGCTATGCTAAGCCATGCTATGCCATGTTATGCCATGCTAAGCCATGCTGTGCCATGCTGTGCTATGCTGTGCCATGCTGTGCCATACCGTACCATACTATACCATACCATACCATGCCATGCCATACCGTACCGTACCGTACCGTACCGTACCGTACCGTACCGTACCATACCATACCATACCATACCATACCATACCATACCATACCATACCATACCATACCATACCATACCATACCATACCACATACCATACCGTACCACATACCATACCATACCATACCATACCATACCATACCATACCATACCATACCATACCATACCATACCATACCATACCATACTATACTATACTATACTATGCTATACTATACTATACTATACTATACTATACTATACTATACTATACTATACTTTGCTATACTATACTATAATATACTTTGCTATACTAAGCTATGCTATGCTATGCTATGCTATGCTTTGCTTTGCTATGCTATGCTATGCTATGCTATACTATGCTATACTATACTATACTCTGCTATACTATACTATACTATACTTTGCTATACTAAGCTATGCTATGCTATGCTATACTATGCTATACTATGCTATACTATACTATACTATACTATACTATACTATACTATACTATACTATACTATACTATACTATACTATACTATACTATACTATACTATACTATACTATACTATACTATACTATACTATACTATACTATACTATACTATACTATACTATACTATACTATACTATACTATACTATACTATACTATACTATACTATACTATACTATACTATACTATACTATACTATACTATACTATACTATACTATACTATACTATACTATACTATACTATACTATACTATACTATACTATACTATACTATACTATACTATACTATACTATACTATACTATACTATACTATACTATACTATACTATACTATACTATACTATACTATACTATACTATACTATACTATACTATACTATACTATACTATACTATACTATACTATACTATACTATACTATACTATACTATACTATACTATACTATACTATACTATACTATACTATACTATACTATACTATACTATACTATACTATACTATACTATACTATACTATACTATACTATACTATACTATACTATACTATACTATACTATACTATACTATACTATACTATACTATACTATACTATACTATACTATACTTTGCTATACTATACTATCTATTCTTTGCTATACTAAGCTATGCTATGCTATGCTATACTAAGTTATGCTATGCTATGCTATGCTAGTCTATGCTATGCTATGCTATGCTATGCTATGCTATGCTATGCTATGCTATGCTATGCTTAGCTAAGCTATGCTAAGCTATTCTATGCTATGCTATGCTATGCTATGCTATGCTATGCTATGCTATGCTATGCTATGCTATGCTATGCTATGCTATGCTATGCTATGCTATGCTATGCTATGCTATACTATACTATACTTTGCTATACTATACTATACTATACTTTGCTATACTAAGCTATGCTATGCTATGCTATGCGATGCTATACTATACTATACTAAAATAAACGAAACACGCGAAAGCCCGTTGGTCCAGTTGGTAGTGAACCTACCTTCTGAGCTTGGAGGCGTGGGTTCGATTCCCACCTAGGACAAACAGTTATGTGATGAACGTTTGTGTTTGTCCTATACCTGGTTGTTAATAACTATAATCTATTTAAGTATGTATGAAATATTTAATTAAATTTATGAAATTATTAATTTAAAAAAAAAAATGTTAATTATTATAATATTTTTTTATTCAACAAAAATTATATTTTACTTAATCATTTTGATTTTTAGTAGTCTTTCTGACTGTCTCTCTCTCTATATCTCTCTCAGCTTTCTCCGTCTGTCTCTCTCTCTCTTTCTCTCTCCACACGAAACACTTAAACTCTTATAACTATATTACCGAGCGTACATAATAATAGATGCGTTAGGTAGGGCCTACTCGTATCCATAATTATTAATACCTGTAATTTTTTCATAGTAGCTTTACCTAGTCTGTGCTCTAGGTCATTGGCAACACTTGGTTGCCGCATCAAATGGTCGCGTTCGAGCCATAGATTTTTTATGTTATCCATTGTTTGAAAATACAGTAGGTGTTGATATAATCGCACTCGGAAGATAAATCTAGGCGAATAGCAAGCGCGTGCGTCCTTCCCCGTTGGAGCATAGTGCGGTACTGAGGTTGAACGGAGCGTGTTTCGCCATTTAGATACAAAGCGCAACAGAATAAGGTTGAATATCGGACTTGCCGTTTGACCGAATAGTTGCTTAGAACTAAAGGACGTAAGTCTCAAATCGAATATAATTTATTATGAGAGTACTAATTAATCTAGGTAAATTTTGTCTTAGCACTGGAAAACAAACTATATTTTCCTTCGATGAGTATTTATTTTAGATATGTGACTGAAGTTCTATCCAAGAAAAAATCAAAAAAATCAGCAAAAAGGCACCATTTTGAAAACAATAAAGTATCGAGTAAATATCTTGCTATTATGTTTCTGTCTTAGTGCCGGAAAGAAAATGAATTGAAAAATCTCATATATTAATTATTACGTTGATAGGATATTTGGTTTAGTTAGAATATCATGGCAAATTAGCATAAAATTTCGGAGGCCCCCTCTTAAAAGACGAAGATACTGCCTTAGAGAGGCCATTAACCAGTAGTGAACTAAGTAGGCTGATTATGATTATGATGAAGTTATCTCTTCAAGTATTCGGAAGCATCGGCAACAATGCTAATACTTGCCTACTCCAGATGCAGCCACTGTATTGCATCGCAGATCGCCGCTCCGCTAGGGAATAACTCAAGGCAGCCCTCGTGACATGAAATAAACATGTTCAGCGCTCTCTGCTTCCTAGGGATGCAGGCAACACCAGCTAACTTGCAACTAGTTTGCGTTGGTAGCTATACGGACTCGAATAATTTCTCAGTAGGGGCTTATGGCGAGGTTGCAGTGGGAAGCCAACGCGTTTGTTGCCGCAGTTGTTAATTAGGTTAATAAAATTTTGGCCATAAAAAGACCGCAGGAAAACGCTGGATGCAGGCCGCTTCCAACCAGCCCTTTTGTAGATCGATAGGGCAGGCCTATGTTTAGTAGTGGACGTCTTAGGGCTGAAATGACGATGATGATGATATATATTCCCGGTGGCTCAGTTGGTAGGGAACCTATCTTCTGTGCTTGTGGGCGTGGGTTCGATTCCCATCTAGGACAAACATTTGTGTGATGAACATTTGTGTTTGTTCTATGTCTGGGTGTTAATATCTATTTAAGTATGTATTTAAAAATATATATGTACGTATATCAGTTTCTGGCAGCCATATTACAAGCTTTGCTTAGTTTGGGGTCAGATGACCGTGTGTGCAAAAATGTCCCAGATATTTATTTTATTTATTTTATATTAAAATACGTATTTTTATTCAGTCACTGAATGGTGACAAAATTCCGCGGAATGGAATGGGGCCACTGAGCACTTCTGGGCATACCACCAGCTGCTGCTGGACGGACATCTTTAAACCGCCAGGAAAGCAGTGGACGAGACTGGCATAACAAAAGGAAACATTTTGCGCTGAAGATGGCATCATCCTATACTTGGCAGGGGGTCGAAAATGGGGATGAATTTTCCTTATGATATTTTCCCCGTTTACAAAAGTCCATCCATTGTAAATTTACTATTGCAAGTAGACTTACAATGGATCAATATACTTCTGCAAACAGGGAAAATATCATAAGCTGTACACCCTGCTATAAGCTCCTTATAAAATGTGCAATTTTCTATACATAGTATATGATAGTTACTAAGCCCTACTTGTTTACGCGTGCAGTTTTCCATTAGACTTACGCGTGAAGAAATATAGACTGCACTTTATCAAGATTGTTTTCTCCGGTCTGAAATACTGATTTTCCTTATATATTTGTAGATATGCCGTGAAAATAAATTCTTTGTGAATATGAATAAAGATTATGGTCGCAGTTTTAGGACCCGGGTATGTCCTAAAACTGCGACCAGAACCACCGGAGGATGGGCAGCAGCGTCCTATTAGTACACGGTGAACATACTACGATCCCCAAGCCGCCTGCCAAGCGTGGGGATTATGGCAAAACCCCTCTCTAACAGGGAGGCCTTTGTCCAACAGTGGACGTTTCATGGCTGATGATGATGATGATGATGATGAATAAAGAAACAATATGGAAAGAAAAAATCGAAACCGCTTTATGGTTAATCCGAAAACCCGTACGAAGCGCACATACAAATAATGAACGTAACCTAATCACTGTTTAGTAAACGATAACCCTTGTCAGTACCAATTTTATTCTTCTTGGGAATTAAACAAAATAATTATATAACCTACCTACCACTGAACTTAAACACTTGACGGATTGACAAGGAAAGATGGCGGTTGAACGACCTACAGCCCTTTGTTCCTTCATGCTCTAGTTTATATATTTACCTACCTATTTACTACCTATTCCAATACATTAAGTATTGTATATCTCTGTCTCTGAGTTTATTGTGGTTGTGGTTATAAACCAATAATATATTTCACAGTTATCCTGAACTCTATTCTTGGAATTTGCAATATTCCTCGGACATTTCTCGTACGTTTGGAAGCCATTTTCTACAGAGTTAACTACCGCCACGTCCAAACAAATATGAAACTTACTGGAAAATAATATTGGGTCGAGTTTTAGAGAACTATCTTAGATTATCAGGTTACCTAAACGGGTCCAAGTCACAGATCAAGCAAACAAGGGAGATATCTCCGTGTTTCATACACATTTTTCATCATCATCAGCCTGAAGACGTCCACTGCTAAACATTGACCTCCCCCTTTGACCTCCACACTGAACGACAGCCTGCCTTTTGCATCCACTGGATGCCAGCGACTCTCACTGTGTCGTCGGTCCATCTAGTGGGAGGCCTACCTACGCTACGTCTTCCGGTTCGTGGTCTCCACTCAAGAACTTTTCTTCCCCATCGGTTATCGTTTCTTCGAGCGATGTGGCCTGCCCATTGCCACTTCAACTTGCAAATTTTAACAGCTAAGACGGTGACTCTGGTTCTTTGGTGAATATCCACGTTTCGGATTCTATCGCGCAAAGAAACTCCGAGCATAGCTCTCTCCATTGCCCGCTGTGTGACTCTTGAGTTTTTGACACTTTTTTCACCGACTTCAAAATCCGTGTAAATATATTATTTTGTTCTTTGTAGTGGCATATTAACTTAGAATGTTTGTATTTTGTGGTATTTGAAGTATTTTTTTAAAGATTATTAATTAGAAAACTAAGACAAAGAAAACTTCATCAGCGTAATGTTAATTTTTTTCATACAAACTATGGGGGTCTATATTTTGTTTATATGACACGAGAATAACTCACGTATGAGCCAGATATTCCGACTATATCTATATTTTTTTTACTCTTGCAATCAACTGCGTTATTATCTACAATATAAAAATAAGTCGGGTTTTCCTTCCTGACGCTATAAATCCAGAACGCACGAACCGATTTCCACGGTTTTGCATTCGTTGGAAAAGTCTCGGGCTCCGTGAGGTTTATAGAAGGCATCAAGAATCATCTGGTGGCGAAACGGAGTTCGCCGGGTTTGCTAGTATTCTATACAATATTCAACAATGGTAATTAAAGATAAGGCCAAAATAGATTACAGTAATTTAAGATGTACATAATAATAATTTTACGACTAACATTGTCATATTACAGGCACACGACATCTATATTACAGGTGTAAGGATTGGTGTATGTGTCTGTCGTCTCTACGATAGATCTTCAACCGCATAAACACGGCGGGAAATTCAAATTTCAAACAGTTTTCTTGTCCTCGTAGCTAGTCCGAGTAATTATTGAAAACAACCATAATGTTTGCGCAAACTGATTATTATTCTTTACAAAATAATGTAAAGCTATTTATCTCTAATGCACATTATTACTTACATTTGTGAATAAAAAATTTTTGCTGTTTCAAACGGTTTATTGACAAATGTAAGTAATATGGTGCGTTACTGTTTAATAGTTGTACATTATAATGCAAAGAACAGCCAACATTTTGCGCAATCACTGTGCTATTTAAAAATAATTACCTGGCTGGCTACTAGGAAAAAACTGTTTAAAATTTGAATTTCCCGCCATAGGTGAATCGTACCACCTTAACTTTCAACCCCTCTTGCCCCCTTTAATATGTCCCTTTCGCAAAATCCTTACTTGGTGTATCTCTAAGTATAACAAATCGTAAAGAAGTTTCGAGATTTCGTAATGAGTCAGTTAGACAGTGAGTAATATTTTGCTTTTGTATAATATAGATAGATATTGAATAAAGATAGGTATGGAATATAGATAGATATGGAATTTTGATAGCTATAGAATTTAATAGATATTGAACATAGATCGGTATGGTATATAGATATAGATAGATATGGAATATCGATAGTTTGAGACTATATTGATAAATAATGGGCATAATTGCCTTTATTAACTAAACAAAATACAAGATAATACTAACACTATAAATACAGTTAGACTGCCCATAGACCAAAGTTATATGATTATTAACGGGATATTTACCGCGGTAAGGTTGTGGAATGAGCTCCCGATAACATGTCTTCCCGCGAACATGGTGCATGTAACTGCGCCGAAATATCGGGAGCTCATTCCACAACCTTACCATGGTAAATATCCCGTTAATAATCATATAACTTTAGTGAACAACCGTGATAGTTTAAAACAGTGCCCATAGACCGTTGAAGATCGAAAGAGAACCCAAATGCTCAATCCCAATATCAGTTGGCAGCGTACTCAGCATGCTGGCGGCATATAAATAGACATGGAATATAGATATACCATTCTATTGAAACTGCAACCATTTCCAAAACAATAAAAAATACCGACTACTTCTGATCATGTCCCTGTTTGTCACTTCTGGCCAACAAACTCATTCTGCCGATTGCATCGTGATGTTACCCGTCTTGTTTATGGCTTTTATTCCTGTTCGCAAACGGCTGGAATCCCTAAATCAATTTTATTGTAACACTTCGTGAGTCGCGGTGGATATAACTACCTATAGAATGCCACAGCCTCGGTAGGGTTTTACGACTGCGTAAGTATACTTCATGTCGTGAATCATGTTGACCTGTATATAGAACGAATAACAGGTAAGATCATGGTTTGTATCCAGACTCTTGATAAAAGGGATTTAATATATTTTTATAGGTAGGTAAGTTTATTATACATCGTAGGTAAGAAATTTATATTTTATACTATGAGCGATCCAAGCGACTCGTGGTAAGGCGGGGAAATGCTCCGAGCTTTTCCCGGGAGTATTGCCTCAGACAACATGGTAGACTCTAGCAGCTAGAGGATGCGTTCATATGGAGATCCCAGTACGTTCCACCAGGTTTAAATACTCAATTAACATTCTTTTGAAGAACCCCATGTTACAATAGTTACTCAAAAATGCCGCAATAAGGTGCTCATTCCACAAATACAAGTACAGTGAAATTATGTATGAAATCTATCTAAAACATTTGGATAAAGATCATTTATTTGCACAAAACACGAGTAAACCATACAGACATTTAAAAAATCATTAGTTGTGAAATCAACAATATTAACGCAAACAATATTAGTCACTTTGTATCATGCTTTGCCTAGTTAGTAGGCGTACAAATATAGATAAAAAATATCAACTAATTAATCTTTTAACTGACGTTAAAAGAACTAAACAACTAAATCATAGAGAACTAGTGACAGACTAAGCTAATTATGAAGATACTATGACAGATGATTCTAATAGGCTTTAATGATCCACAAACAAAGGTAACCCGTGTGTTGAATTGCCAACAAATGACTTCACGCAGCCACAAGGTAATCCATGACTTCACTGAACACACTTGGTTAGATTATTGTTAGTGAGGTGGGCAGAAATACCTTATTGCCTACACAGAACCGGTATGGAATCATCAAGTCCATCAGAAACAAAGATAAATATGCATTTAAGGTTGAGATTGCTCTTAAGGATAGGGGCGCCGATTAATTCACTAGTATTTTTTATCGTGTGTATGTAGTTTTTGGTGTAAACAATGAAGAGTTTATCTATGTAGTGATACAAATACTTATTGACTAAGAATTTCGTACATTAATGAAAATGGATATAGGTCGCTAGATCTATATAGATATGAGTTAGGATCAGGTCATCCAAGGCAGGAACTCTGACCTGATGTCAAGTGATTACTATTTGAACGTAAATCCAAAATTTTATGAAACACTAAATTCATTCAATCAAATTTGATTGGTTTTATTTCTGATAAGGGTCAGCCGAATCAATTTAAAAAAATGAGTCAATTTTAATGGGACGGTTTAAAATTGTAAGGACTTCAAATTGGTATATTATGAGGCACCAAAGAACAAATTATCTGTAGAATGTATTCAAGAGAACAAATTAATGGGTAAGTAAAATTGAGAATACATACAAAAATACCGTTCAAGGCCAAATTAAATTTAAAATGCGCAAAACGCTGATTTCCATTCACTAAATTTACAATCAAGACATCTTTGTTCCCAGATAATAATGATTTATTGTTCACATTACGCGTATATATGCTTATCTATCTAATCATACATATATTAGCAACTTTAACAAGTAAATTAGCATGTTCTGTTTGTTTCATACTGACAAGATATTGAACACGATCACTGATATTCACTTCAATATTGAACCGTTTTCCTTTCCATTAGAGTCTTAATTGAAGTAGATAGTAAAATCTTTTGTTGGAATTTGTTTATGTTATAGGATACTCACCTGAGTTCGTTAATTAGGGGTTTGTTTGCTGATACAGTTGGTTTAAATTGTGGAAACTAGGGCACAGCCTAGGCTAGTAACGAGTTCATTTTGAAATTATAATAACATCATACCTAGATACCTCCTTTTTTATCCTACGACGCAAAGTCAAAAGCCGTATTATGAATCTGTAAAAGGGGCGCAAAACTGGCGCCTTCATTGGGGAAAGCCATTACAAAACACTGATTTAAACTATCACGGTTGTTCACTATAGTTATATGATTATTTACGGGATATTTACCGTGGTAAGGCTGTGGAAAGAGCTCCCGATATTTCGACGCAGTTACATGCAGTAGGTGCAGATAAAACAATCTACCCTCTTTCTTAGAACACGGTAAATATACCGTAAATAATCATATAACTTTAAGCCATTACAAGTAGGTATATACTAAAACATGGCTAAACGAGGGTTCGAATCCCATAATCGCTCGGAAGGATGATGAAGTGTTTTTTAGCTATTATTTTTGGTAACATGGGGTAGGTACCTATAAATCTCATTACCGCCACAAACGAGTTTTTAGCTAATCTGCGTATGCAATACGTAGTATTTCTGGAAGTAGTACTACTAGTAATAGTACTCCAGTAACCAAAGGTTGGAGTATCTTCATTGCATTCTCAACCGGCTATCGAATCAAACTTTTATTTACTTATCTTTTAGTATGCCTGATGTTTTTAGATAGGGTCGACTCCTGCACTTTCTTTATTTAATCCTCATAATGTTCAGTATTCGTAACATAAATAGACAATCAATATTCAAAAGCAAACAATTTCTTACTCGCCAATTCTCCATACAATTGTTCTCTTTGCTACTTACCTGCGTCATAAGGGCATTCGACCTACTTAGAGCGTTTGCAGTCAAATCAGGTGATCAATGAATAACATACATACCAATTTTTATTTTGTGGTCCTACTGAAAATCGGGACATTTTAGAAGTTGCATAAGTTGTTTTTTTTTACAGAAATATTTTAGGATTACACTAGCATGAATGATATTTTTAATATAGTCAAATATACCTAACCTATTTCAGCTACATAGTTCATGTAGGTAGTTTAAAGAAGAAACTAGAGCAAAGCTATAGGCAGGTAGGTACAATCTGGGTGCAGTTTTATATAAAATTATTTGAAGTTAATAATTTATCAGATAAGTCTAACTTGAAACTTCGATTAACACATACCTAATCATAATGCTATCTTTCGTTGTTTACATGATGATAAATATATAGGTTTAGGTAGGTACCTACTGATACATGTTATATTAACAGACCTAATTTCTCGAGTAATTATCCAGTAAATAGGTATTAAACTATCAAACAGTAAATACTTACGTTTAAAAATATGTACCTAAAGGTAACAAAAAAACTGTTTTACCCTATTATTATAGTTAAAATAATTAAACATCATCTCAGAATATGGATAAACATAACAAAACTAATAAATAAGTTAATAATGAAGGTAGCAAAAGGATCATGACAATAGGTATATTTCTTATTGTAAATCTAGAAAGCAGAATTTTAATTTAAGTAGGTATGACTTAAGTATACAAATTAAAACTAAAAGTTTTTTTATTATTGCTCGTAACTAAGAAGAAAATAATGGAGGGGGATATTTATTGGACAATGAAAATGACTGACAATGAGTAATCCGTAGTGAGCCAAGAAAATAACACTCATTTTATCTTTAAAGGTAAATAAATCACTTGTTTTTGTTGTGTCAAGCTCAAATTCTATCTCAATACTCAAAAGAGTTTTTTGTATTTTTTAAGAATGTGTAATATGTTCACTGTTGGCGTATCTCTATAAATAAATAAATAAAGAGTTTCGATAATAAAGAGTTTCGCATTCCACAGCGGCCGCAAGAGACAAAAATTTAAATTAATCTAACACCAAAATAGATCTTAATCTACGTATCAATACCAAATATAAAACATGTGTGGTTACATAAGAAAACGCTTCCCATTATTTTAATAACATCGATGTAAAGAGAACAATAAACACAAATAATAATGAATTGGATAGCCACAGTTTTAATTAAGAACTTTAGAATAATAATGCAAATTCGAAACATAAAAATTCAAATGAATAAGTGAGTGGGACAACGACAAGAGATAACTGTTCAGACGCATCTTAATTTTATACAAAACGTTAATAACAATCTGTTGAAATTAAAACATTAATGTAAAAGCATAAAAGTTGACCAAATAATGCAAGTCTCGTAAGTGGACGAACTCGAAATGGCAAACAAAATACCTTCCCACGGTCGATTGGACAAAAAACTGGTTTGTATTGCATACCAAAAGGAAATCGCCCGTATCCGTTCCTTACTAGTAAGTAATTATTAACAACAAGAAGTTGACATACCTTTAATAATCCGCTATATCCAAATTGAAATCACTAAAACACACTTAACTAAACACACATGTATTTAAACTTCACTACGTAAGGTTAAAGATGTGAGTCGAAATGATCACTTTCGTATTCGAGTTCAGATTTGGTTTCGCGTACGCCGACGCGACGCAACCGACATGACCTCTCGGCACGGAATCCCGAGCAAAACTGACTTCGAGATTCGTTTCGAGTTTCGACTCCATCGCCGTCGCTCCAATGTGAATGCGAGCAGCTTCATTCTCGAATACTACGAGATACGGCCATTCAGGTATGTGAACAATCTCCGAGACGATATGACGACAACACAAAATGGACCATAAACACCAGCCAATAACGACACAAATGTGGCAACATCCTGTCAGTGATAAGACTGCGTCGATATCAGAGCTGCGTCTAGGATTCCAAACAGAGCGAGATAGATCATTCCAAATGATGAAGAGAAAGCAGGATAGCTACACTTCAACATCAACATGATTGGAGCGTGAAATTTTTATATTCAGTTTACTGCAAAAGCGCAGCATCAAAACAATGGGAAGAGTAGAATGCTAGGATTGCTTTGTTTCTACGAAGCTTCTTTGTATAGAGGAGGGGAGTTGCTTGTACAATTGTTCCCAGTTTTTCCCAGATGTTTGTAACTAGAGTAATTTCAGTGGAATTGCAAATGAAAATGCCTTCTCAGGTGCAAGTGATGCAACGAGAATGGAATAGGTATTTCTAGGAATTCTAAGCGAGGCAAATAACGCTTAGAACAAATTGGTTTCAATAGCGCGCTCAAATCGCCTGAACAGTTCTGCGAAATATTCCGCTTCATGTTTTGGAGTTTTAATGAAATAGGTAAAATTCCCGTTCAAATATTCTGGTATCAATATTTTGTTGGAAATGCTTTTAATGTTCCATTTTCTCTGTATAAGCAGACAGTTTTGGATGAAAATAATTTTACCAAAATAGCTTTGCGGGTTTATGAAATTGGCTTTTGTAATATGAGTCATTCAAATTTAACTTTTAATTATTCTCTAGTAGCATATTTAGCTCAAACTATACGGAAAGTATCTCTAGACGACGAACATAATATTCTAGGATATCATTGACATACTCATTGTAAACAACTTTTACTAAGGAACCAACCCTATTTTTTTCGCGATATCAGGGTTTGTCCCTTAGTAAGATAAGATAAACCTTTATTAAAATAATATATAATATATATTAAAAGGGGGAGGCCTATGTTCAGCAGTGGACGTCTTCTGGCTGATGATGATGATGACATAATTAAAATAAAATACCATATAAACAAGGAAAACAGATACCGTACAATGACACTATTTACTAGGTTAGTAAAAGTTGTGGTTGCATAGATTTTATTTAACTTTGTGCCTAACTAATTAACTATATTATTTTGCCAGCCATATCCGACTCTAGTGAAGGACTTAAAATCTCTGCAAGAACTAATTCAAAGTTTCAATTCCAATGGTCTAGAAAGTAAATTTATTCTCTACTGACTTTACAAGCCTCAATAGAAAGTAACGATAACTTTTATTAACACAATAATGCAGATCTTTCTCACGATAATCAAAAGGGTTCTAATTACCCTCCAAGGTCCTTTGAAACCACACATCAAGGGTCTCCAGTCCGACCAACTAATTTGTACAGTTGGGAAAATGGGGGTACTTTTTTTTCACATGGAGGCTATCAGTTTTGGTCAGAAACTCCGATAGTGGCTCTGCCGTTCAATTCGGCAGATAATCTCTCTGTACCTGCTAACGGTGGGGCGGTGGCGGCTAAAGATGAATGGGCAAGGTTAAAAAGGGATGTTGGATTTTTTTCTACATTTCTTTGGGATGGATGAGGAATTTTACACTTGTTGAATTTCTTATGTTTATGGTTGCTTCGAGGTGGCACTTGGTGGCAGGTAACTATTTTATGACATAACTGTAGATTTTAGAAATATATTTTGATGTTTACGAGTGCTACATTGAGTTCTGGACGGGCTATTTTTCTCAAATCTTCTCTATCTCTACATAGTATAAATTAAAGTCGCTTTCTGCGTCTGTCTGTCTGTATGTCTGTATGGCCGCTAACTCCTTCTAAACCACGCAACGGATTTTGATGCGGTTTTCACCATCAGTTAGATACATTTTCACGGAAGGTTTATACATATAACTAGCGACCCGCCCCGGCTTCACACGTAAATTACACCCGTGCGAAGCTGGGTGGGCGGGTCGCTAGTTATATAAGTCAATTATTTATTTATTATATTGGACTGTTGTCGCACATGTCACATCAAACTAATATTATAAATGCAAAAGTTGTGTGTCAGTGTTCAATTGCGAATGCTTGAACGCTCTCAAATTTTTAAAATTAGATTAGTTTATTAAAGTAGTAATAAATAGATAACCCCAAACTTCAATCAAAGCATATTCGATCGATCATGAATACATTCATTGTACACCCAAACAAAATCAGATTAAAAAAATATATATAAAAATAACATGTATAATTGCTCAAAGATCCCAAAGAACAAGGCCAGTTTCACGAAACGCCAGGTCTAAATTGGATTAGCTATTAAATCTAATTTATGAATGTTACTTCTATGTCAAAAGTTTCACTAACATTGACGGCGATCGTCCTTCAAAAAAAAGTGCGTGGAGTCCCTCCGCGCGGAAGAAGTGAAACTCTCACTCTGTCTCTTTCTATTCCCCCTCCATCGTAGCGTTAAACGTTTAACGCAACCTTGTTGGAAGTCGCATGTTCTGCCATCTATGCAAATATTAGTGAACTAATAAACTATGAGAAGGATGTACAAGTTTCAAAATGTCCTCATAGATGGCATCTAAAACTCTCACTCTGTCTCTTTCTATTCCCCCTCCATGATAGCGTTAAACGTTTAACGCAACCTTGTTGGAAGTCGCATGTTCTGCCATCTATGCAAATATTAGTGAACTAATAAACTATGAGAAGGATGTACAAGTTTCAAAATTTCCTTATAGATGGCATCTAAAACTCTCACTCTGTCTCTTTCTATTCCCCCTCCATGGTAGCGTTAAACGTTTAACGCAACATTGTTGCAAGTCGCATAAGAAGTATCACTTCAAAAACATATATAATTGCTCAAAGACCCCCAAAGAACAAGGCCAGTTTCACGAAACGCCAGGTCTAAATTGGATTAGCTATTAAATCTAATTTATGAATGTTACTTCTATGTCAAAAGTTTCACTAACAATGACGGCGATCGTCCTTCAAAATAAATAAATAAAACTCTTATAAAGTTAATGTCTCTCTTGGGCCGTGTCCCAGATCGAGTTGTGACTTGTGATAACAACAAGCGAAAATCCCATTTATACCTACTTTGTTATTTAGACTTAGATAATCCTAATAGATTATTTTACGATCTTGTTCTTTTGAAAATAAATAAATACCAATAGATTAGTTTACAATATTGTATGATTTGTTAATTAAACCAACCTAAAAATTAAACCTTACATTACTCTTAATTTATCCTTAAAATATTAAAACCTCATTAAATAAAATTTGTGTACATTCGAGTGTTATTCTCTACAAGTCTACATAGTATATAAATTGAAGTCGCTTTCCGCGTCTGTCTGTTTATATGGCCGCTAACTCCTCCTAAACCACGCAACGGATTTTGATGCGGTTTTCACCATCAGTTAGATACATTTTCACGGAAGGTTTATATACATAACTAACGACCGCCCCGGCTTCGCACGTAAATTACACCCGTGCGAAGCCGGGCGGGCGGGTCGCTAGTGTATAATAATGGTGGATTAACTTAAGAAATAATAAATAAATAAATTAAAAGACATCAACATACGTATTTTTGTATTAGCTCTAATGTAAAAACGATAATAAATACACGCGTCAAACTTGGCATGATTATAGTACACACTCTAAAGTAACAAATAATAAATAATTACTGATAAATAATGATGAATTGGTTAATCTCTGTTCATTACAAAGTTATAACTGGTAATTTCGTTATTGAATTTTGTGGTGATACGGAGTATGCCTCCTCCCTCTGCCCTCAGTGCGTGAGCCTGACTCGCACCTGGCCGGTTTATTTGCATTGCATGGGTATAGTTCAAGAGCCGGAGAGAGAGTACTTTTCGTCGTCATCATCATCACCATTTTTCATCACTACGCGGGTGAAAACGTGCGGGCGCAGCTAGTAATAAAATATAATAAAACAGAATACATTGGTAAATTTATCAAATTAAAAATACTATATCAATTCTAGTCATTTGTAAATGTAGAACATAATTGACTGCCTATATTTTTTGTGCATACTTTTATAAAGGTAAATAAATGACTTAACAGCAAGAAATAGAAATTCTTGAAACTGGCTACACTAACGGACGTTACTAAAATTATTCGTAGTACTGGATATAAAGAACTGTTTGTTTGTACAACAATTAGGAGTAATTGAAGCAATTGATAAATGGGCTCAGACAAGTGAAGTTATTTTTATTGCGATAATAATCAAAACCTTTATTGTTCTTTGCCCTTTGTATCACGCAATGAGGACTAGTTAATTAACAGTTTACAAAAACACACTTAAATGACTCATTAAAATTACAATTAAATTCCATAACCTTTCCTGGTTAAATCAAATAAAAATCATTTATTATCAGACACACGTTTTATAAATCTAAGAGTATAAATGATAATTTTTTTTTTTTTTTATGGCTTAGGTGGCAAACAACCAGACGGGCTGCCTGATGGAAAGCAGTCACCGTCGCCTATGGATACTTGTAACACCCGAGGCATCACAAATACGTTGCCGACCCTTAAGAACTCGATTAACTCGCCTTTTGAAGAACCCCATGTGGTAGCTTCTCGGAAACACCGTAGAAGGTAGCTCATTCCACATTTTGCAGGTATGAGGCAAGAAGGATCGTGTGAAACGCACAGTGTGCGATATCCCCTGATCTATTATGTGTGGATGAGCCTTCAGGTGGTGGCGGCTAGTGCGATAAAAAAATTAAATAAATAAATCAGAATTATATAATTTTTGTCACATACAATATCAACATCGAAATAAATTAATACAATCTCTATCTCTTCTCTATCTCTACATAGTATAAATTCCGGCAGCGCCGGCGACTCTCCCAATGTCGTCGGTCCATCTAGTGGGCTGCCTACCTACGCTGCGTCTTCCGGGTCGTGGTAATCACTCAAGAACCTTTCTTCCCCATCGGTCATCGGTTCTTCAAGTGATGTGGCCTGTCCATAACCACTTCAGGTTGCAAATTTTAACTGTTATGTCGGTGACTCTGGTTCTTTGGCGAATATCCACGTTCCGGATTCTATAGCGCAAAGAAACTCCGAGCATAGTTCTCTCCATTGCCCGCTGTGTGACTCTGAGTTTTCCAAAAGGCCATCAGTTGAGAACCACGTCTCAGTACCACATCAGGTAAGTACCTACCACATCATTACAAGGTAGGTACTTACACAGCCGCCAAGCAGTAGAGAGTTCTACTTGCTTTTCCAACAAACTTCGCAAAAAAGTAATTACTACTGAAATTTATAGATCGACGGTTGTTTATCAAGAAAAAAGCGCCAAGAAAGTATACTAATGAAAACAAATTAAAGAAAATTAATTGAGAAAAATGTTGTTTCTAGTCTCGCGTATATAATAGTTCTATTAAGAAATTGTTGTCACGCTAAAAACGTAGCCCCGGAAAACCAGTCTAGCAGAACTGACTTAATTTTGATGAAATGTCTACCATTGAATTGATTTGGTGAAATTTGTCTATTGGTCTATTGGACCAATCTGAAAGTAATCTGTAATCTGGGTGTCTTCAAGTCGAGAGTGAATCGGTTTCTTCTAGGCAAGCGTGCTCCATCGTAGACCGCATCGTCACTTAACATCGGGCGAGATGGCAGCCAAGCGCAAGCCTAATTACCTACGTCTTCAAATAAAAAAAAACCGACCAAGTGCGACTCGGGTTCGCGCACTGAGGGTTCCGTACCACCACATATCTTGCTAAAGTACAAAAAAATAGTGCAAAAAGACAACATCCGATCACCTCCCAGGCGGTCACCCATCCAAGTACTGGCCACTCCCGACGTTGCTTCACTTCCGTGATCGTACGAGAACCGGTGCTGAACAGAAATTTGACACAGACTCGCACTTGGCTATTATTTATTGTTATACTTTAGTGTGTACTATAAGCATGCCAAGTTTGACGCTTGTACGTATTACCGTTATTACATTAGAGCTAATACAAAAATACGTTTTAATGACGTATGGATGGAGGGCCCCATTTAGTTTTAATTTTTGACTTTTTCATTACTTGTTAGTTAATCCACCGTAACATTACATATTCTGTGAAAATTTCAACTGGAAAAGAATAAGAAAAGAAAATAAATTTTATTCGACACCTTTACAAAAACTTATATCTAAAGGATACAATCAGTGTCGAATGGGTCTATGGCTCTCTAATACGGTTAGAAAGTAGGACAGACAGACAGACAGACAGACAGGCAGATAGACATCGTAGACTTAGTAATAGGGTCCCATTTTAAACCATTGGGTACGGAACCCTAAAAATTAGAACCCCTTTCTTTTTTAAAGTCGGTTTAAAAGTGTGTTGAATTACTAAGGTGAATTTTTTTATCAGCGAGCGAGCAACATGTTTTATCCTGAAGCTTCATACATTTTCTTCCACCGTATTTTCCTTGCATGGAATTTTCTTGCGGCTTTACTTCTTAGAAATGCTTTATCTTGAAAACCTTTTAGAATAGATACAGGGATGTAATTAGGGCAGGGCCAAAAATAATGGATAATCGTCATTGATTCGTACATATTCAAATGCCTTGTCTGGTGGCATTCTGAATTTGTAAACATATAAAATGGTTCATAAGCAGATGTTTTATTTAGAGATTATTGGCGGAAACTTGTATTTTTTTTTTGTATAATTTATAGGCTTGCGTTTGACCACCATCACGCCTGATGTTAAGCGATGATGTGGTTTACGTTGGAGCACGCTTGCCTAGAAGAAACCGATTCACTCGTGATTTGAAGACACCTAGATTGTAACCATCGGCACAGAAGACATAATAGACACCATCGGGGAAAGTATTTTGCGAAAGAGTCGAAATAAGGTTAGCAAAAGGCGAAAGTTTATAAATGAACATTTGTGTTTGTTCTATATCTGGGTGTTAATATCTATTTAAGTATGTATTTAAACCTATATATGTATATATATCAGTCTCTGGCAGCCATATCACAAGCTTTGCTTAGTTTGGGGTCAGATGACCGTGTGTGCAAAAATGTCCCGAATATATTTTTTATTTATATTCATAATAAATCTAAAAAAAATTCATAAAAAAAAAAAAAAACCCAAGTCCTAGTCCTAGTAAATTTAAAAAAATTTGGACAGTCCCAGTCTAAAATATTTTTCAATTTATTTACAGTCATTATGACCGCTCTCCTGGCCATAACTATTTGTTTCTACCCGTACCCCTAGGAAGTAAGTCCTGAATGCGCACCTGGGCCGCATGGCATGCATGCTTTATCGAGGTCGATTCATCCTTAGACTTGGCATTCTGGATGCAAAGCCGATCCCATTGCGATACGTTATAGATGTAACTTGATGCATCAGAATTCACGATTGTTCCCTTTGGCGCTCCACTATATTACACCGACTGTAAAATTATCTGGAGGTCTATCCTTTATTGCTTGAAAACTTGTCTTATATAACAAACTAGCGGTCCGCCCCAGCTTCGCACGGTTATAGACGGCCTATGTCACCCGGGGATAGTGTAGCTTCCCGCCAGTGAAAGAATTTTTCATATCGGTTCAGTAGTTTCGGAGCCTATTCAATGCAAACAAACAAAAAAACAATCAAATCTTTCCTCTTTATAATAATAGTATAGATGATACAAAATGACGTTATATGGTGCCGAAACGCTCACAAGATGCGAGTCTCACAACTATAGAGATTGTGAAGTCTCGACATTTTCAAAGTCCCGACATGTTAAATCCTAGGGTCCAAGTCCCAGGATGTCCCGGGACTTCGAGACTTGGTATATATAGTAGACTAATTAATAGAGACGTATGGATTGTATGTAAGTATGGAGAAAGAGAAAATTTTCTCTTTCCCTCCTGTTGGTTGGACGCGGTCTGTCAACCAAGTGCGTCTCGTCTGTGAACACTATTACACGACAGAGTTCGAAATACGTGGAGATCCGAATAAGGACCAAAGTGGAAGACATCGAATCTCGTGTACAAGTGGCATTGGGCAGAACCACAAAACTTTATCAATACGTCTCTGGCGGAATGGTGGCCACAGAAGACCGTCTCCAATAGACAAAATTTGCGCTAAATACGGAACATTCGCGTAAGAAGTAGGCTTAATTATGCTGATTCTATATGATCAGATGTACTTCCTCACATCTTTAACCTAGAGCAGTGTTCAACCTGTGGGTTGCGACCCCCAGGTCGCAAAGCCTTACACGGGGGTCGCGGGTAAAGAAAAAGGCAAAGTGTTTGTAGATCTTGCACTACAATAGAAAAATCTACAATTTCAGTGAGTGGCTGTGACTGTTTTATTTTATAATAATTTGTAACGTGGTTCTTTTTCAGATGCAAATAAATCATTTTCGAATTAAAGTCTATTTTATGTTTTATTATGGCCCTGTCGCCAGAATTTTTTGACTTGTAAAGGGGTTGCATATTCAAGAAGGTTGAAAAACACTGACCTAAAGTATATTGACGTTTAGATGATATTTAACTATAAACACATTAACACAATGTTTACTTTCGATCAGCTCCGCAAGGCAAAGTTTGTTCCGAAATCAATCGCAACTTCAAAGTGGATGCCTCATCGGTCGATGGTTGAAGCAAACTTCTTCGTTCCGTCCTAGGTTATTGCCAGTTTTTCTTGCTGGTGCTTTTACAGGATTTATTTCATTTTTATTTGATTTAAGTTCAAAAGTTATTATTTGTTTTATTTTATAAGAGTAAGCATAATATTATTTAAATCCAAGTAGGTTGTCTTTTTGCACAATTTTTATGTACTTTAGTAGCTAAGTAAACATCTATGATGTGGTACGGCACGGAACCCTCGGTGTACCAGCCCGACTTGCACTTTGTCGGTTTTATTGTATGATAAACAGACTGCGCGTTTTTTTACAGTGCTGTAATAGCAACTTGATGGTAGACAGGGTTACTAATAACTACACTTACAAGTGTAGTATTATTTAAGTCCAAGTAGGTATGTAATACATTAATTACTTACATACTTAATAGTTGTTTTTGGATAGAATAGATCTACGTTTGGCTACTATCTTACCTGATGGTAAGCGATGGTGTGGCCGAGGATGGAACACGTTGGTCTAGAAGAAATCGATTCACTATATAGTCTTGAAGATGCAGATTGTAGTTCTGAGGAAACAAGGTAAGTAATTCTAAACTCAACGTTTTTTATCAGGCTTAGTTTAAATATAATTATAAAACGGCTTATACTCACGTTATGTTTATCGGTCGAGACGATCGCCGCCGATCGAGCGGACGATCGAACCGTTTTAAAATAATTTATAATGTATCCTCACGCTTTTGTTTGTTTTCGGTTCATGTTCTTAATTATAAGCAACATTTTTACTTTTGTTTTCAATTATTGCATTTTTCAATTGAACATCAATCTTTTGAACCATTTTGAACCCAAACAATTGTCCATACCATCCACCAACATACCATGGTCAATAATTATGGAGCACAATATCGGCACAAAAAGTTACTAAATTGCAACATTTTTTCCAATCCATCTTTATTGGTCTTTGGCGGCGCTCGATTTCTTTTCTACCAATTATTATTCACCGATCAAAAAAAACCAGGTAGACACCATAGACACAAAGACCCAAAGGGAACACTCGTTATAACTATCGCTATATTCTGTGTGCAGCTTCAAGTACAGACATGTCAGGACAAGTGCATAGCATGCATGAAGTCGCATACAAGTGTGCTTGTTTTGTATTCAGATATGCATTGTCATATACAGCGAGACCGGAGTTTTTGTGATAACCTTGATTGAGATTTTTAAGCCCCAGATTTCTTTGTTGTGATTTCGAAGGGTCTTATTTTTAGGGTTCCGTATCCATAGCGTAAAAACGGGACCTTATTACTAAGCCTACGATGTCTGTTTGTCCTACCTATTAACGGCTATATCTATCGAACCGTAATAGATAGACAGTTGAAATTTTCACAGAATATGTAACGTTACGGCGGAATAACTAGCAAATAATAAAAAGCTCAAAAAGTAAAAACGAAAGGGACACTCCATACAACATATTAGCTCTAATGTAAAAACTATAATACGTACAAGCGTCAAACTTGGCACGATTGTAGTACACACTCTAAACTAAAGTATAACAACAAATAATAAATAATGGACAAGTGCGAGTCGGTGACAAATTTCTGTTCATTACCAAGTTAATATACTGGAGCGCTTGTAGCAAACTGAGTAGCAAATTACTCCGACATATTTTGGAAGGTGTTATACCTATTGACTTAGCAGGGTTTGTGCTTGAGTGAGAGTATCTCTCTCAAGCGGGTTTATGCTTGGGCATAAAAAAATTACATAGAACCTTGTAATATGTGTTGTGCCCTATTATGTGTATTTGTTCAATGTTATCTTGCATATCGTTAATTCCTTCATGAAATTTTGTAGGCAAATAGTAAACTTAATGTTTTTTTTGGGCTAAATATAAGTCAAATCATTAGTATTTTAAATAACAAACGTTTTTTTAAACATTTTCAGATTTCATATTGATCTGACGGCACCTGGTTTGATCCTCGGCTCTGCACATCATCATCATCATCATCATCAGCCAGAAGACGTCCACTGCTGAACATAGGCCTCCCCCTTTAACTTCCATACTGAACGACATCCTGCCTTTTGCATCCACTGGATGCCCGTGAGTCACAATGTCGTCGGTCCATTTAGTGGGCTGCCTACCTACGCCGCGTCTTCCGGTTCGTGGTCTCCACTCCAGAACTTTTCTTCCCCATCGGTTATCGGCTCTTCGAGCAATGTAGCCTGCCCATTGCCACTTCAACTATGTCGGTGACTCTGGTTCTTTGGCGAATATCTACGTTCCGGATTCCATCGCGCAAAGAAACTCCGAGCATAGCTGTGTGACCCTGAGCTGAGCTGTGTGGCTCTGCACATTGCTTGCTACTATGTTACTATAGCCTAGGGGACCGTCCATTAATCACGTGAGGCTTGAAAGGGGGGGAGGGGGTTTAGCAAAAATCACGAAATATCACAAGGGGGGGGGGGGGTGTAGTAAGATATCACGTGTATTTATTATTATTAGTCTTAAACCTCACCACGCATCACCAAGGGGGAAGGGGGGGGGGGGTTATAAAATGCTAATAAAACATCACGTGATTAATGGACGGCCCCTAGAAGAGTATTTATTTATTAGAAAACCAACAGCTTTTTACACTAAAATATACAATGGACAAACGATAGGAGGCCAATTACAGGTTCTCACGAATAGGTATAGGTTATATAAGAAGCAAACACTAAGAAAGGTTTCAGTATCATAAAAAACAAAAATGTATAGATAAAAATAATAATAACAAGCTAGTAGGCAATAATAAAAAATAAAATACACTTATAATTTACTAGCGCTCGCACGGGTATAGATTATAGCCTATGTCACCCGGGGATAGTGTAGCTACCCGTTAGTGAAAGAATTTTTCAAATCGGTTCAGTAGTTTCGGAGCCTATTCAATGCAAACAAACAAACAAACAAACAATCAAATCTTTCCTCTTTATAATATTAGTATAGATAAGCCGACCTTATACGATTGTTGACCGTCTGCTAGGAAAAACTCATTGCTTAGTTGCCGCCTCGTGTTTAGAAGACATATCAATTATGGAATAAATGCGATACTTTGTTGCCATTATATATCATACAATTATAGTAATGTCTATCTGTTGACTATTTAAATTAATAACATCATACTTGAACTTTTGAAATTATTTCGACAGTTATTTTAATTAATACTTTTTTATATAAATAATTCTTACGGTATTTTTATACCATCTCTCTAGATTTGTACGCCTACAAACTAGGCAAAACATGATACAAAGTGACTAATATTTTAACCCACCTATTGTGCATGCGTTTTTAAATGTGTGTATGATTTACTCGTGTTTAGTGCAAATAAATAATCTTTATCTTTATCATATCCATTGCCCAATTAGGGTCATTATTATGATAAATATATACCTACCTTAAACATGCTGCCTAAGATCTTTACGCAAGTTTTTTATACAATAAATTTAATTATTGAGTATTGAAGACAAAGCTCTTCTGTTGAAAAGAGACTGAAACTAAAATTTCAAGAATATATTTAAAAGTGATCTGGCAAAAATTTCTTAGGGAATTTTAGTCTTTGCAAAGTTAGCAATAGATAAAAATTCCACTACGTTCCCAAGATGTTAAACATGAGGAACCCTGGAGAATGCTAATTGGGGCTCGTCGCGTCGCGTGTCACTGAATATAACATATCAGAAACCTGAGAACACTATCTTATATGAGAGCTGACCTACTAATCGAGGGGACATCAGATCCTGGCAAATATACCTACCACTTTTAGCGGCCTACTTATCGCTGAAACGAACTGCACATGGACTGCACCGACTGGAAATCACTCGTATGATTTCGCACGAAAATATCATGCAAAATGAAAGATTTTTTAAATTTATATACAGCAAATTTGAATGTTTCAAACAACTCGTTGCGTTAACGAGTGATATGATTATTTAAATATTGCGATTCAATAGTCAGTTATTTCGCATGATATTTTCATACGAGCAATTCAAAAATTTAGGCCCAGAGCTGCTGGATTTCTCTATTATCGGAGATAAAATCCTCGTTGGGTCGCTGCGGCAGTGAGGTACAGGGTTACACTGTGCAAGTAACACTAAGCTGAAAGGCAGTAATTATACTAATTACGAATTACTTTTACAGTAGGACCAACCCTAAAACCTTTAACCCAAAAAAATTGGTTTGTTCCATAGAAAAATATCATTTAAACTCAACAAAATATTAATAATAACAACAGCTAAAAAAAACGTAGTTATAGGGTTGACCCATAGTACAAGTTGTTCATGATGATGCGTACCATGGCCTCCTTTTGGCTTAGTACCACCATTTTGCATAGCCTGGAAGGGTGATTTCTAGTTATTATTTTAAAGTTAAGTAAGGGACTATCTTACCTACCTATTGCACAATTAATATTCATCTATCCCAACAAATTAAAGCATTTGAACTTCGACTTGCTAATAGAGGTTGTATAAATGTATAGCCTATAAATAATAGATAGGCAACTGAAATATTCTTCAAAACTATTTCTTTGACGAATCTCATGTATTTCTGCTTTAACGTCGCATTAAGTACAATTAGGAATTTGGGGTCAATTATTCTTTATTGTACACTAGCAACGCACCCCGGCTTCGCATGGGTGTAAGTCTTATTTTTTTACACCTTGGGTTACATTAATTGAGTTTTAGTAAGGATAATTTTTTATTAAAAATCTAATATAGCCTATGTCACCCGGGAACAGTGTACCTTCCCAACAGTGAAAGAATTTTTCAAATCGGTTCAGTAGTTTCGGAGCTTATTCAATGCAAACAAACAAACAAACAAACCTCTCCTCTTTATAATATTACTAGCGGTCCGCCCTAGCTTCGCACGGGTATAGATTATAGCACATGTCACCCGGGGATAGTGTAGCTTCCCGTCAGTGAAAGAATTTTTCAAATCGGTTCGGTAGTTTCGGAGCCTATTCAATGCAAACAAACAAACAAACAAATCTTTCCTCTTTGTAATATTAGTATGGATATTATACTAGCTGACCTGACAGACGTTGTCCTGTCTTAGAACTGTCAAACACGCAAAGTTAAAATTGTAAACCTTTTTTTTTTACACCTTGGGTTACATTATTGGAGTTTTAATAAGGATCCCTATTTTATTTGAAAATATAATATAGCCTATGTTACCCGGGCATAGTGTAGCTTCCCAACAGTGAAAGAATTTTTCAAATCAGTTCAGTAGTTTTGGAGCCTATTCAATGCAAACAAACAAACAATCAAATCTTTCATCTTTATAATATTAATATTATATATTATAGTATAGATTAAAGCGACGTTAAAGCGGAAATGTACTAGAAATTAACCAATGAACGAACAAATGGAAGATAAACTTCCGCAAAGTAACGCCTGATTCAATCAACTAAAAGATTCCTGTTTAGTTATCTATTTAATAATACAGTTCCCTTTCAAGCCCAAGGCTAAAACACTTTTTGTGTAAGTTTTAACCTCTTAATGCCAATCTAACATCAAAACCAGGAAATTTAATGCTTAGCTAAAAGCATTTACGTATTTGTATGCCCACAGTTAATTACAGTTTTCTGTCTGAACTTATACAGTATTTTTATTCCTTTCGTTGAAACAGCGCAGAACGCTACCACGAAAGGAAAAAGTATTGCGAGAAAATGTTGAGGACATCCTTTATTTATTTTCTAACTTATTTTCATTTTTTTCTCGTTACCATTCAGAGTGGTTTCCTTGCTGTAGATTGTATTCGACTAAATAGTGAAATGTTGGAAACGAATGAATACCGCTCGGTAAGTTCGTGTATTGCACAAATAAGTAAAAAAGAGTTATTCTGGAAACCGACCGTGGCTGTGAAAATTGGAAAGGACAGAACGAAGAATGAAACTGACTTTCTCAATGAAATGTTCAACCAGTTGATTGAAAATGAAATACCGTACATTTCAATAGAAACAGTTGGCAATGAGACTTTAGATGCGTCAAAAGCTAATTACATATTTGTTCATTATTTCAATAGTTGTGAAGCGATAGCAGCATTCGATTTCATTAGCCTAGACGACGATGTTAAGTATCTGTTTGTATTAGAAGGCAATGTGGACTGCACGCAGCTTTACAAAGGTATTAAAAATGCGGTGGCCAAATATGACATTTCTACTTTTGTCAAAGGCTCCAGTGGTGACTACATTTTATATACGTATGTCCCAGATATTGATCACGAAACCTGTGAGATTGTTATCAGAAAAGCGCTCAAAATTAACACATGTTTGAAAGGAAAACTAGCAACTGTAACAGCATTTCCAAGTAAAGTTACCACCAATTTTAAGAAATGTCCATTCAAAGTTGGAATAGGATCTCTCTATCCATTTGGGATAATAGAAAATAAAGACTCTTTGAAAACCTACGACCCTCTTGATATTGATAGAATAAAAGGCATGGACGTCGAAATCATTAAAATAATGTCAGGGTACTTCAACGCCACGTTGAATTTGTATTACATTTACAAGCAAGAAGAAAATCCTTATGTTAATGTGGAATATTTACCATTACTTTTAAATGGAAGTCTAGAAGCTTGCGCTGGAGGCCTTTACAGAATATACGGAGACGTAGTTGAGTATTCTGGTATATATGCAAGTCAAACAGTCATGTGGATATACTCCGCCGAAAGAGATAACATGACCTGGGAAAATATGGTGGCGAACATCGATGGTTTGTACTTATTTATTGTATTTCATTTGAGCTACTCTGTAGTATGGTGCTTGATTTGCACTTTTGACAAACATGCAGTTTCATTTAAGAAAACTTTGTTATATTCTTGGGGAGCACTTGTGGGTACTACTTCATTGCAAGATGCGAAGTCTTTCAAACAGAAGGTTCTTAACATCGTCTACCTCAACATGTGTCTTCACCTATCAGTCTACATTAGCATCCAACTGTATTCCTTCCTTACAATCCGAAGGCCTCCAGAGATGTTCAAAACCAACGAAGAAATCATGAAATCTGGACGAACAGCATACTTGAAGACTCTCACAAAATATTTTTTAGAAGACGAGCGGTACGAACGCTTTGCAAATACTTCGACAGAATGTGATGGATTTCAAGATTGCGCTGAAGTATCTTTGTTACGTAAAGGTGTGACCGTTTTTATTTCTGGATACTTTTATCCTTTCCAAGCAGCGACAGCCGTGAACGATGAAGCTAGAATGCTGAGAACTACTGAGAATCTGCTCACAGTATTCTACGAAATGATTATAAGGAAAGGAAGTCCGTTAGTGTTAAAGTTTCAGAAGACGAATGAGCGGTTGTTTGAAGCTGGGATACCTGAAAAGTTGTTCAAGGAAGCTATCGGGTTGACGATCGTTGGAAGAGCCAAGATTGCGACACAGAATATGGTGGCAAGCAGCTATGCTTGCCAAGCAGGTTGCAAATTAGCACTGGACCAGTTATCAGGAGTGTTCTACGTCTGGGGTTATGGATGTGCAGCTTCTTTATGTCTATTCATAATGGAAGTTCTGTCCAGAAGAGATGTCACCAATGTTTAAGTAGGTACCTACCTATGTTGTGCTTTTGGTATGTGCAGAAATTATAGTTCTTATCTCAAAAAAAAAATATTGTTAGGGCCTAATTTATTTTAACACGTTTTATTAGCTTTATCGTTATCATCATCATCATCATGTCATCATCTTTTCAAATCGGTTTAGTAGTTTCGGGGCCTATTCAATGTAAACAAACAAACAATCAAATCTTTCCTCTTTATAATATTAGTATAGATACCAAAATAATACTGAATTTCTTCACATTCCTTTACATTTAGTTTGATACTTTTGCGCACTGCACCATGTGTAGTGCTAGTGACTAGCTGTACTCGCAACTTCGTTTGCGTGAACCTTAAAAATAGCCCCTGCAGATTTTAAAGCTATATTTAATTTTATGTGTATAAAGGCTGTTGGCTATCCAAGAAAAATAAATAAAACGAATTGCACAAATAAATATCATTGCGGAAAATATACATTTTATAACCCCATTCAATAGTTTGCCTTTTACTGTATTTTATGTCATAAAAATACGTTGTTGCAATTTTATATTGGTGTAGTTATATCCATCCTGATACGCTTTCCATACTTCAAAACAACTCGTAAAATATTTCATAGATTTTGACACCATGTTAAAATATTTCACATTCGTGGTTATTTGTACGTTTGTCTTTGTTGTTTCATGTTGTATAAGCGGCCAAGTAAAATGGTTTACCAAAACTAGTCAGTAAGGTGAATGTAAACTGAATTAAAATTGTATTTAAAATACGAAGTTTTTATTAATATCTTACTGGTGAAGCTGGTAAGTAAACCATTTTAGGCCAAAAGTACTTTGGGCGAAGCACAAATATTCGAATAGGCTAGCGGACGGTTTTTTTTTAATTGTTTTATTTAAAAAACTGACCACAAATAAAACTGAACACCGTAAACAAAAATGAAATGTGTTGAAAATTAAGTAAGATATAAGCATTTTACTATCTTGCTAGACAGAGAGCGTACGACACTATACTTACTAATGACGTCACATGTAAGTACGGAAACGACGATGATGACGTTATGAAATTCAAAATTTGATACGTATCAAAAATTCGCCTGTTAAGGGGCCTGTATACCCTCTGCAGCTCTCTCGCTCGCACATTTTCACATTATTGAAGATATAAAATCAATGAGTGTGAATTTCCAATAAGTAACAAAATCATGTCTTGGTGTCTATCGTAACATTACAAACATAGAAATGTTTGTTTCGATATCTTGTAATTTGACGGAATAACATGACACGAGAAATAAAAATCACTTGTTACCATTTTACTGTGTCAAATTAAAATATATCAAATTGACAATTTCTTTGTTACTTTTCGGAAATTCACACTCATTGGTTTTATATCTTCCATAATGTGAAAATGTGCGAGCGAGAGAGCTGCAGAGGGTATACAGGCCCCTTAACTAGTTCATTCAACCCACGCAGATGCGTCATATTTTGTCTGATAATCACTATCAGAGCAAATATACAATGTTCTGGTGAGCAACCTTTTTAAGCTATGTCCATTCGTTTATTTACTCTGACAGTTGCAATAGCATTGTCAACAGCTAAATGACTGTAAACCACGAATTTTTATAACTTTTAGGTTTTTGAACGTACTAACAGGTACACGATATACTTTAGTGAAATATTAAAATAAAATGTTAGTGTGGTAATAAATAATTTGCCGATTGGAAAACTCAGAGTCACACAGCAGGCAATGGAGAGAGCTATGCTCAGAGTTACTTTGCGCGATAGAATCCGGAACGTAGATGTTCGCCAAAGAACCAGAGTCACCAACATGCCTATTAAAACTTTCAAGTTATAGTGGCAATGGGCAGGCTACATTGCTCGAAAAACCGATAACCGATGAGGAAGAAAGGTTCTTGAGTGTAAACCACGAGCCGGAAGACGCAGCGTAGGTAGGCCTCCCTCTATTTGGACCCGACGATATCGAGAAAATTGCGGGCATCTAGCGGATGCAGATGGCAGGCTGTCCATCAGTGAGGGGGTATAAAAGGGATGCCTATGTTCAGCAGTGGACGTCTTCTAGCTTCTTATGGATACATAATTAATTTCATACTTGTTACTATCATTTTTATATAAGCAGACTGACAGTTAACCCAAATTATTCGTTAATAATTTCAGGCGTCCTTCACTTCAATTACATTAAATCTGCTGTTCCCATAGACATCGTGACTCAAATAGTCTCAGAGGTCACACGAGTATTTCCACCAATAATTTACATGATTCCTGATAAGGAGCCACTCATCGAGCGGTCAGATCCCAAGGATCCTAAAACATCTGATCAAGAGCCAAACGAAGATGCAAAAATACATGATCAGGATGCAATAACACCTAATAACGATCCAAAAACAACTGACCAGGAAGCAATACCACATAATAACGATCCAAAAACAGCTGATCAGGAAGCAATCACACCTAATAACGATCCAAAAACAACTGTCCAGGATGAGATCACAGCTAATAACGACCCAGAAACAACTGGTCAAAATGCAATCACACCTAATCAAGATGCAAAAAATCCCAACCAAAAAGCGAAATCAACTGACCACGATCCAAAAGTTACTGTCAAAGTTGAACACGTTTGTGATGGTCAATGTAATTATTGGAAAATCTGAAGGAGTCAAACAATGTGAAACTACAATTAAAACTATGTACTTGCCATCTTATACTTTAACTAGCCGTGAAACATTTAAACGTGGATATTCGCCAAAAACCCAGAGTCACCGACATAGCTGTTAAAATTTGCAAGTTGAAGTGGCAATGGGCAGGCCACATCGCTCGAAGAACCGATAACCGATTGGGAAGAAAGGTTCTGGAGTAGAGACCACGAACCGGAAGACGCAGCGTAGGGAGGCCTCCCACTAGATGGACCGACGACATTGTGAGAGTCGCGGGCATCCAGTGGATGCAAAAGGCAGGCTGTCGTTCAGTGTGGAGGTTAAAGGGGGAGGCCTATGTCCAGCAGTGGACGTCTTCTGGCTGATGATGATGATGATGACTTTAACTAGCTGTGTCCCGTAGTTTTACTCGTACCAGACACCAGCGCCATCTACCGAGTCCAATTGTGAATCTAAACCATCAAGGATCCACTTAAATACACACAAAAATCATCGAAATCAATCCAGCCGTTTAGGTTGAGTTCAGTGACAAACACACGTACAGCAGAATTATAACATATACAGGATTACGCCGAAACTGGTCCATAGTACCTACCTATCATTATGAACAACTTTTACTAATGAACTATCCATAAAATCGCTAAAAAATATCAGCTGTTCCATACATTTTGGCAATTAGTGTCAGTGACTCGCGATTTCAGAGTTGCTCCTATAGTATAAAAGTTGTTCATAATGATGGGTACTAGACTCCTGATGGACCCTTTTCAGCTTAGTAAACCCTTTCCACGTATCCCAGTATAAAGATGCAGAGCTGATCCTGAACGGAGATGAGACGACAGCGTAGGGGTGGCAGAATTGGACGCCCTAGTTATCCCCTAGCCCTAGACCCTGGAGAGGGGATTCTTGAGCCGTATTCTAAGAAAAATATAGCTTTAGAATCTCTTACGTATCGTAAGAAATCCTCCATTTAAGCGAGCCCAGAGAAGACAACAGCGCGGTGTGACCCGCAATGGCCGCAGTGTTGTAGAGGAAAGGAGCGTTTTTTTTGTTGTTTTTTTTATAATATTTATGTTTGACGCCACGTCGCCTGATGTTAAGTAATGATGCGGTCTACGCTACAGTACGATTGTCGAGAAAAAACTGATTCACTCGCGACTTGAAAACACCTAAAACTATGACAAAACGGTTTACACCTCAGATCAGACAAAAAATGCAATGCCTTAGTACAGTTATCGATCGTGTCATAATATCTAAATTTTTCATAATATATATATTTTTCACTATACCGCTAAACCGTTAACGCAAAAACTGTAAGTACGGCTAACTTACTGATTTTTCACGCACAAGAAGAATCTTGCAGTGACACCGATGAATGATATGAGCAATCAACTTGTTATAATTATTATTTACCTATTGGTTATATTGATTACCTACATGAAAACTTCTAACATATTCGAAAAGTTTTTAATAAGACCTATATTCAACATATTGCGATAAAATATTGCATTTTTCAACGAGAAAACTTTATCAACTGCAAAACTTTTAATTAAAGCTCATCGAAGAGTTTTCTCATAGGCATAAACCTAAAGACCTTTCAGGATTAAAACTTGAAAACTATTTCCACAGAAGTGAATTCGACAAGACTATCGCAGTTGAAAAGTTATTGAAAAGACTCCCTTGAAACCACTCAGACTTGTGGCCATTAACAGATTATAACTTGATCATAATCCGACTTATTAGCTTTTTACAAGACTGTCCAAAAAAAGAGTGTTTTGTTTTTCGGGATCATGTATTTAACTTCTGGTTAGAACTTTTGATTATCACGAGTGTCATTTAGTCGCAATTGCTGAACAATGCGGGGTGGTTGGTCGAACAGTTAAAAAGTTAGGTGCAGACAAAACGATTTACCCTCTTTCTTAATCTTTTGCTACGGTTATCGCTGGAACTCAAAGTCGATTCTAAAGCTGGAATCAAACTAACGGACGCGGCTGATGGACGCGGCTGACGGACGCGACTGATAAGTGTGCACAAACTCTCAAATGACAACAACGGCTGACAAAAACATCCGGTGCGCCAGATTTCTGTCGAAAGTCCGAACGCTCAACGTCAGCTTGGTTACGTCCACGACTTACGTCCTATAGTATGCACAGCTCAGTGTACATTCATTATCCAGATACCTTTATGTCGCGTCCGTCAGCCGCGTCCGATAATATGTTTCCAGCTTTAGTTCCGACAAAACACACTCACTGTATCACTGCTTATGGTATTCTATTTTGAACACATTTGGGACGTGTATTTTTTTTATTCATCATTAGATAACTGTAGTGAACAACCGTGATAGTTTAAAATCATGTTTAAAATAGCAGCATTTCATATTGGATATAATAATTTTCCGTAAGTAACTAAACTATATTCAAAATATTTTGAAAGCGAGACATTAAAGTTTATAACAGGTTAAAGAAGAAAATAGAAGATTTGAAGGATGTAAGTGATTTATTTTCCGTAAGTTACTAAACAATATTCACAACATTTTGAAAGCGCGAGATTCAAGTTCATAATACGAGACAGGTGAAAGAAGAAAATAGAAGATTTAAAGGATGTAAGTGATTTATTTTCCGTAAGTTACTAAACAATATTCACAACATTTTGAAAGCGCGAGATTCAAGTTCATAATACGAGACAGGTGAAAGAAGAAAATAGAAGATTTAAAGGATGTAAGTGATTTATTTTCCGTGAGTTACTAAACAATATTCACAACATTTTGAAAGCGCGAGATTCAAGTTCATAATACGAGACAGGTGAAAGAAGAAAATAGAAGATTTAAAGGATGTAAGTGATTTATTTTCCGTAAGTTACTAAACAATATTCACAACATTTTGAAAGCACGAGATTCAAGTTCATAATACGAGACAGGTGAAAGAAGAAAATAGAAGATTTAAAGGTTGTAAGTGATTTATTTTCCGTAAGTTACTAAACAATATTCACAACATTTTGAAAGCACGAGATTCAAGTTCATAATACGAGACAGGTGAAAGAAGAAAATAGAAGATTTGAAGGATGTAAGTGATTTATTTTCCGTAAGTTACTAAACAATATTCACAACATTTTGAAAGCGAGACACTAAAGTTCATAATACGAGACCTGCGATCTTATTATAGAAGTTTGATTGTGATCGAGATTGCATGCCGTCCCGTTCGCATTTACTTACTCGCACCACGTGCGTAAGTGAGATGGCACGCGATCGTGATCACAATCCGAATCACGATAAGACATATATACATCTATACAATAATATAAAGAGGAAAGATTTGTATGTATGTTTGTAACGAATTGGCTCAAAAACCGATTTTAATTTTTTTTTCACCATTTGAATGCTACTTTATCACTGATTAATATAGGCTATTTTAATAGGTTATATAGCCTATTAAAATAGCCTATAGTACGGGTATAGTTATATAACTATACCCGTGCGAAGCCGGGGCGGACCGCTAGTCCATAATAAGGCATCTGGTGAAAGAAGAAAATTGAAGAATGTAGGTCAGTTATTTATCGCTTCTGGCACTTGCCATGATTACTCCTTTATGAACTCCGCCTGAACCTTGAGCAACACGTAAGCCGTCAGTTTCGACAACACCAGCCTGAGCACTTGCAAATGAGCCAGCGCCACCAGCCACAGCGTTAAGTTTTGGTGAGCCAGATATGGCCACGATGGTCATCGATAAGCAGAGGAGAAGCTGGAAGAGAATTAGGGTACGATGGTTAATCTTTCTTTACATAATATTATTTTATATATATTTGGTCGTAGTTTTTAATTACATTGTATGTTCAGTACGCTTAGTCCCAGATTTGATAGTTTACGAAAACTTTTTTCGTTTACGTATTGTTCCATACATTTTAGTAAAGCGCCTCTATCGGAAACGTAGAAGAACTAAATTTGGCAGTTATCGGCGGTATAGATTGCTTCACTCTGATACGAAAAAAGTTTTCGAATACCTCTTAGCCCAGCAATGTATGGAACAATACGAAAACAAAAAAGTTTTCGTAAACTAACAAATCTGGGACTAAGCGTACTGTATGAACATGGGATAAATTGTATAAAGTATAGTACTTTATTTAGTACTAGCGACCCGCCCACCCGGCTTCGCACGGGTGTGGGGATTTACATGCGAAGCCAGGGCGGATTGCTAGTTATATATATGTATAAACCTTTCGGGAAAATGTATCTAACTGGTGGTGAAAACCGCATCAAAATCCGTTGCGAGGTTTAGGAGGAGTTAGCGGCCATACAGACAGACAGACAGACGCGGAAAGCGACTTTAATTTATACTATGTATAAGTAGAGAAGAGAAGAGATAGATAAGATAGAGAAAAGATATACCATGACTACGAGAAAAAGAAAGATTTAAGGAGTTTGTATCAAGTATTTTTTGCGCAAGGAGGTTGTATAGCATTGAGATGGAGGTCGAATATATTGGTGTGTTCTAAATTCAAACACCAAAAGTGTTTTTCTTCAATGTTTTCAGTGAATATAATAAGCTTTTTATAATATTATGAAATATTTTTAACGTATCTTTTGTATTTTCTCTAATGTTAGAACGGTAATACGTACAAGCGTCAAACTGGGCAATATTATAGTAGGTACACACTCCAAAGTATAACCAAAAATTATGAATAATGGCCAAGTGAGAGTCGGTGACAAATTTATTTTCACCAATGGTTCTCGTAGGATAACCGAAGTCAAAACAACGTCTGGTGCGGTCAGTGATGCGTGGCCGCCTGGGCGTTGAAAGGGATATTATCTTTTTGCTCAAATTTTTTGTACTTTAGTAGTTAACAAATTATATGGTGGTACGGAACCCTCAGTGCGCGAGCCCAACTCGCACTTGGCCTGTTTTATTTCTATTAAAATTTAGACAAAATTCAAAAATTGCCTGTAAAATTGGTAAATTCAAGAAAATTTAAAAAGCTTTTCTCTATTAAAATTTAAAGAGGACATTCTTGTCGAGTCAGCTAGTGTAATTTATAAATTAAATAAAAAACAAATAGACAAATAAAAATACAAGAGGGAAATACAAAAGAGAGGTGTATAAAAAGACTTACCAGAGCTACCTTCATGTTGTCTGGGTAATAGATCTATTGTAGTTTGAAACAAATACGACCCTTTTATATACTATTTTATCAATTTTAAATTAGAACAACTGAAGAAATAAAACCAATTAGAAACTATTCTATGAATAATTTAGCCATTCATTCGGAGTGTCAGATAATAATCCGGTTTTAAATATTTCAATTTTAATTAATGAAAACATTAGAAAATGGGGGTAAATAAATTGAGCTGTCCTTATCTTTTCTTATCTTTTAGAGGAACTTAGCGTCTGTATAATATTTAATTATTCGCGACATTATTTGCACAGACGGTCATCTGACCCCAAACTAAGTAAAGCTTGTAATATGGCTGCCAGAGACTGATATACATACATTATATATCTTTAAATACATACTTAAATAGATATTAACACCCAGTTTTTTTTTTTTTGAACCGATAATCGATTGGGGATTAAGGTTCTTGAGTGGAGACCACGAACCGGAAGACGAAGCGTAGGTAGGCCTTCCACTAGATGGACCGACGACATTGTGAGAGTCGCTGGCATCCGATGGATGCAAAAGGCAGGCTGTCGTTCAGTATGGAGGTTAAAGGTCATTAGTTTGGATTGATATGATTGATTGATTTGGCTTCGGTTGAAGAAAACTGGTCTAAAATTCAATTGAAAGGTTTGTCCCACAAATATTAACGGGGCAAGTAAAATAAATATGACAATAACAGTGTGCATCGGATCTTCATGATCTAATTCCCTCCTGCCCATTTTTCTATCGGACTGCCAGAGCGGGCACAAAAAATCGACACCGTTTTATGGTCGGTATTCCGAAAACCCGAACGAAGCGCTTTGATTCCACTTTATTATGCGAACTGCTAGTCTGTGGAATGGTTCCCTGATAGTTACAATCTGGGAGTTTTGAAATCACGAGTGAATCGGTTTCTTCTAGGCAAGCGTGCTCCACCGTAGACCGCATCATCGCTTAGCATTAGGCGAGTTGGCGGTTAAACGCAAGCCTATATTGAATTAAAAAAAAAGCCTGCTGCATGCTTCATCTTCGACCACATCGTCGCTTAGCGACGACTAACAGGCGAGTTGTTCAAACGCGGACGTAACCGCGATAAAAAAGCTCGTAAAGAAAAGCGTGCTAAAATGCAGTACGGGCATTGTTGAACAAAATTTCATTTACAAGATGCACATGAGTTAACTTGGCACTGCATTTCATGCGTGTTAACACACAGCTTAAATTAGAGCATAATTGAAAATTATCTCGGAACATAGAGTTGTTTTACATTTAAAGCTCCCAGGGCAGACGTGGAAATTTTAAATGTGCAATTCTAGAATGTATAGAAGAGAATTTAGTCAAAAGATTTACGTACAGTGAAGTGAGCTCACTTTACCACAAAATGTTTTTTTGCAGGGTTACGCGTATAGACTGTATTTAGCCGAACGGTAGTTAGTCTACTCATAATAAGGAACAATTTTACTATGGGACCAACCCTGAAATCGCGAAAAATATCAGAATCAGAGAATCAGGCTGTTCCATAGAAAACGGTCATTGATACTCGACAAAATGTACGGAACAGCCTAACAGCTGATAAAACACTGTTTTAAACTATCACGGTTGTTCACTTAAAAACTAAGACTAAGAAAGAGGGTAGATCGTTATGTCTGCACCTAACTTTTTAACTGTTCGACCAACCACCCGCATTCTTCAGTCTTCCCGTGAACATGGTGCATGTAACTGCGCCGAAATATCGGGAGCTCATTCCACAATCTTACCACGGTAAATAATCATATAACTTTAGTCTAACAACTGATATTTTTAAATGTAAAAATACCAATGTAAAAACGGTAATAGTACGTACAAGTGTCAAACTTGAGACATGTTTTAAGTACTCTAATCTAAAGTATAATAAACTAGCGGTCCGCCTCAGCTTCGCACGGGTATAGATTATAGCCTATGTCACCCGGAGATAGTGTAGCTTCCCGTCAGTGAAAGAATTTTTCAAATCGGTTCAGTAGTTTCTGAGCCTATTCAATGCAAACAAACAAACAAACAAACAATCAAATCTTTCCTCTTTATAATATCACTAGTAGGCCGCCCCTGCTTCGCACGGGCGAAGCCGGGATATATAGCCTATGTCAACCGGGGATAGTGCAGCATCCCAACAGTGAAAGAATTTTTCAAATCGGTTCAGTAGTTTCGGAGCCTATTCAATGCAAACAAACAAACAATCAAATCTTTCCTCTTTATAATATTAGTATAGATAATAAAATAATAAATAATGGCCAAGAGTGAGTCCGTGACAAATTTCTGTTCGTTACCAAGTTATAACTGGAAATTTTATTTATTTGGACGACCTCATTCTAACCTCAACCTTATCTTTTCACCGTATCGAAATGCCATAATATGAAGTCGTTTTTTTAAATTGATAATTATTGTATTTTGTGGTCGTACGGAATCCTCAGTGCGCGAACCTGACTCGTACTTGGCCGGTTTATTTATATTGATAACTATTTATGGAATAGCAAAATTCACATTTTATTTATGTTACACGGGAATTACTCACGTAAGATATAAATAAAATGTGTGAAAACCACGTCAGTTTCAATAATAAAGCAAAATTCACATTTTATTTTTCTGGTAACTCCGACTAACCTTTCAATATTAGGTCTCAGTTCTTTTCTAAAACATCCTGTACATTTGCGCCACATTGAAGAAGAAAAATTACACCGGAGCATCTCATGCAGAGTATTCTCTTTAAACGAGTAGAACATCTCACATGGACGTGATGTGTAAACTGTGCCACAGTGGGTCAATAAAGACAGTAGGAAATCTTGACAAGAATCCATACTGTCTCTGGAACCGGCACAAAGTCTAAGCAAGTAAGTCTAAGTAAGTATTTCAAGGCCAGAAAGAACAGGTATCTTCTAAATCTGCGTGTATTATCTTGGACCACATCGTCGATTACCAACAGGCGAGATGGTGGTCAAACGCAAACTTATACGCGTAAAAAAACCCAAAGCGAAAAGCTGACAATTAAGTCAGCAAAGGTAACCTTTTAAAAAAAATTGTTTCTGTTTTCCGTGCCAACCTGTCACAGAAAAAAAAATAGAAGCTCTCTGTATGATGTCATATCATGCCAGCACAGGGTGCTTTTCTCTATTTTGTGTTAAAATGAAAAGTAAATATCTGACAAGGGATACTTTATAGATCTTTTTTATGCAACAATAGTAGATTATGCACTAAGAGAATAAAGCAGTGTCTTACGTCGCAGGCGGCATATTGAACCCTGAGCGTAACCATGCGTAACGAAGGGTTCAAGCGGCCCAAGACGTAGACAGGCTTTATTCCAGAGGAGCATACTCTACTTCTCTCACCTTCTGCGAGACAATAAAAAGTCAGGTTTCACTGAAAACCACAACACCAAACATCGTCTTTTGTTTTACATTCTTTGTAAACGCACCTTTTTCTTTTTTTTTTCTACTTATGGTGGCCAGTTCCATTTTCAAACAAACCTCTTTACAATGCCATAAGGGCATTTACTTAGAGTTTTCCACGAGTTTCTACACGAATTTGACGTTCCAAATTCAAATCACTTTATTCCCTAGGGAGCAATTTTATATCCCTTAATTAAGAGATAATGCTTTACTTTACGATGAGGTTGCATGATATGTAATTATTGGAGATTGCCGAGCAGGTGGTGTGAAAAGATATTTTACGTCCTTCAATTTTGTCCATCGCCAGAAGTCTAAAATGTAGTGGGAGACTTCTGTTGCAGAGCTTATTTTCATTATTAGGCTTGCACTTGACCGCTATCTTGCCTGATGTGATCTACAATGGAGCACGCTCGCCTATAGAAGAAATCGATTCACTCGCGACTTGAAGACATCTAAGTTGTAACTGTATTCCACAGTCTAGTAGATTGCACAATAAAAGTGTAATCAAAGTGCTTTGAAAGAATTCTCGTAATATCAACCATCTCAAAAAACGGTTGAGCGGTTAGTTTGAGCCCTTTCTAAAATTCGTCATGGGATGAATAAAAAACTTGTCTATGGTCAATTTTTAATGAAAATAAAAATGAAAAATTATTTATTGTAGCAAACGTGGTACATTGTGATGTTACAAACTAAAGTCCCTCACGTTCGGACGTTCCAAGTACGTCATACAATATTAAATCCACATGTTATACATGGTGTCAGTTATTTTAGCACTACAAAGAGCAAGGAAACTCTCACGTGATTACAAACCATAAAAGGCCTGTCAAATAGTACGTAGCCTTTGGAGTCTTTTACAGGTCTCTAGTATATAAAATTTTTTGTACAACCATAAGCAATAAAGAGCATAGGACCCGTCACATTATTTACAAAGCGTACAAGGCCCTCTGACAAACAATTACAATTACATTTTCCTTGGTTGTCACTCAAGTTTCTGTCTGTGTTTCCGCAGCATTACAATCTTGGAGTGTTCAAGTCTAGGGTTAATAGGTTACTACTGGGCAAACGTGCTCCATCTTCGACCGCATCGTCGCTTTCCATCAGGCGAGATCGTGGTAAACGTTAGCCTAGTCCGATGTAAAAAAAAAAAAAAAAAAAAAAGTTTCCCTACTGCAACAATCCATGATGCTACTAAGTACAAATCTAAGTGATAGATTTAGACAGATCGGGACTCGAGAGCAAACGTTCGAGCCAAATCGATTCGTAACTACGAGAGCCAAATCCACGCCAACTCGATGGAATTTGGACGCCAATAAAACAGGCACAATGTTAGATTGACACAATTAACTTGAATTCTCTTTTTAATTTCAATAAAAATAATGACACATAATCTATTTAAATAAAAAACAGTTCGTTAGTAAGCGCATCACTTTTTTTCCCCTTTTTTTGCCATAGGTGGCAAACAAGCAGAAGGGCTGCCTGATGGTAAGCAGTCACCGTCGTCTATGGATACTTGTAACACCAGAGGCATCATAAATACGTTGCCGACCCTTTAGAACTGATGGACAAATAAGGCATTTTTTGGATGTTCAAATGTTATGTTGTAGTCTGAATAAGGTTTTAAAGGTTTTGTTTTTTAAACGGGATAAATTAAAGTGCTTTTTGCTGTGGGATTTTTACGGGTAAGGTACTAAAGACAATACAAAAAAAAACAGAATATCGTCTAGGCTTACGGCTACCTCGCGGGCTCAAATCAGTGCTGAAACAGGACAGTGCGGAAACTCCTGGTGAACCTTAACGCGTCTAGATACTGTTCGCGGTCATGCAACTTTTTTCAATCCCTTAAACAAAATCGCTTTATACAGGCAGCCGTAAGGCCCTAGCTATATAGTTATTTATAAAAGTTGCATGACAATTTTTTTGTTAGGTGACACATAAAAACTGCAAGAGTATGATGGAAGAAAAACACTGCAAGATAGAAAGGACAAGACTCGAGAGAAAGGGAGAGAGAAAGCGAGAGAAAGATAATTTCTGTTATTTAAAGGGCTCCCCCTCATATGCGATAGCTCTAAGGACCAAATAGTAGAATGCCTTATTTCAACGGACATCAACAAAGGAGGCTACAATTCGACAGCATTTTTTGTGTGTGTTACGTGATATCTACACCGATTGAGAACCAATTTTAATGATATTTTATTTATTTATTTTATAGCCTATAATATCAAGAGTGATTACATTTAATTTTGAACAAAATATTTATCTTTTAAGAGGATGCAATTACGGAATAAAAAAAACCCGTTTCTTGAATTTCACCCAATTCCCAAGAAGTCGGTTTCTCAAAACTGTTTCTTAGACTAATTTATAGCGTATTTCCGCTTTGTCGAATCAATTACAATAACCAAAATGCTGGCGGGTTTCTGGCTCAACACATAAAGCATTGCCATTCAGCGTGGTAACACAGCCAGCATGCTGGATAAGCTGCCAACTCATAGGGGCTTGAGCATTTGGATTGTCCTTAGACCTTCGACGGTTTACGGATAAACTGTTTTTGTAGTGTTACCTTGTATTTTTAGTTAATACAGGCACTTGCCCTGTTAAAAAATACATTAAAAATGGCAATAAGGAATTAGGGATTAAAAAATATTTATTAGCTGAACTCTACCAATGAAACTAATGTGTCATAAACGATTTATTACATAAAAATAATTTACATAAGGATTCAGCTTTAGCAACTGTAGTCGTACCTAAGTACTAACCACATAGACTAAGTACACATATACTATTAAAGTGTGTTGTTCCTTCTATTACCGATAATTTCTACAATAAAAATGATACTTGACGAGACACACCCAAAAATCAACACGTAGAATACTCCACCGAGTTCTTCAATAGTTAATATGCACCCATACTGGCAGTTATAGCTTTTACTGACCAAAGCTCGAGTCGCTATACCAGCTTTGTTCACTACGGTCACCCCTACAGATTCAATGAGAAGCTTTTCAGGTACACCTGCCTCAATGAGCCTTTCCATAATTTTCTGAAACTTCTTCGTTAATGGATGTCCCTTTTTAATTACCATTTCGTAGTACACCGTTAGTAAATTTTCTACAGCTATAAGCATTCGAGCTTCATTGTCAACAGCTGTCTCCACTTGGAAGTTGATAGCAAATTCTTCGATCACAACCGTCATTCCATTGTGGATTTGAGATTGCTTAGCACAATCATCAAAAGATTTACAATCCATGGAAGCGTTCGCAAATCTAATAAATTTCTCATCATTCAAAAAATGTTTTGCAAGAGGCATTATGTATGGGACTTTTCCAGATTTCATTAGAGCATCGTTCGTTTTAAATGTCACTGGAGGATCTTTAATAGTGAAAAAGGAATATAACTGAATATTAATGTAAACCGCCAAATGTAGACACATGATCAGATAGACTGCATTTAGTATTTTCTGTTTAAAAGTTCTCGCATTCAGCAGTGAAGTGCTACCGACAAGTGATCCCCAAGCAAATAGTAAAATATGCCTAAGAGAGACTGCATCTTTATCAAATGTAGTTATCACATACATAACAGCTGAGTAGCTGAAATAAAATACCATAAACAAGTACAATCCGTCAACGGCTGTAATTAAAGTCTCCCAAGTTTTTGTAAGCCTCTCAGCGTAATACATCCAGGCAATTTTTTGTCTCACGTATACTCCAGAATATTCTACAATGTCTCCGTATATTCTGTAAAGGCCACCAGCACAAATGTCTAGGCTTCCATTCTGCACGAACACTATAAATTCCTTGTCAAGGGGCGCATTTTCCTCTACTATGTGTATGTAATACAAGTCAATTGTAACATTGAAATAGCTGAGGATGATTTTTATCAATTCCAAATCCATACCTTTAACCCGGTTTTCGTCTATACGTTCGTAAGTTTTTAAGGAACTCTTATTTTCAATTGTTGCGAAAGGGTACAGTGAACTCATACCCACTTTAATGGGACATTTTTTGAAATTTGATGGATATTTTACTGGAAATATGTCAGTTTTCGTTAAATTACCTTTATCACATGTATTTATTTTGACTGGTTTCCCAACAATTACTTCACAGGTTTCTGAATTAATTTCTGGTACAAACGTATACAAGTCATAGATACCTTCTGAATGTTTTACAAAAAATGAAATATCATTATTTCCTATTAGATTACCAATACCTTGAAAATTATGTCTGTAAATATTGTCCGAATAGTTTTGTATAATGATTAAGTATTTCACTTTCTCTTCTATTACATCAAAATCAAAGTTAGTCAATGCGTTGCAGTCTTCAAAATAGCCAATTGCCAAATAGTTAGCTTTAGTTGCATTAATTGTTCCATCATTTACTGTTTCCTTTGTCATGAACGGTACCTTTTCATCATGAAGTATCTTAATTAGATCATTGATAAAAATATCATCGCTTGCGGCTTGCTTTTTTTCAATTTTCAAGATAACAGTGGGTTTCCAGAATAGTTCTTTTCTACTAATTTCGACAATACACTTTGTAATGAAATAGTTTTCTGTTTCTGTTTCACTAAACACCACCAAATTTTGGGTAGAATTGGCTACTAGTATATTTAAAATCGTAGCATAACATAAACAAAATTTTGTTAGCATATTTTTTATATATACACTTTATGGTTAATCTAACGTTAAAAATAATATTATTGCTATGTTTTTAGTATTAATAGCATACTTTACAATGAAAAACAATATAATTTAGAAACAATATTACCACATACAATATTATTACAAAAATATTACCGTCTTTTCTGGCCAAATACCTTTAATACATTGTTTTGACTAGTTATGCTATTTATATTCTCATATCAAAGCTTGAAACAAAGCTTTTATCAAAACATGAAAATGTAGTTTGTCGTTGAATAAAGCTAGGAATAATAAAACATGAAAATATCATTTGATCGCAACAGTAAGTTAATGACTAGTTTTGACACAGAAATTCGTTTAGATCTTTTCTGTGTTTTGAGATGTAGGTACGGTTTGATTGATATTCGTAGTGATAAAGCTTGCCAACCAAATTAAACTTTGTTAAAAAGTGACCTTAAACTTTTTATAAATTATTCTATAAAACTACCTACCTATGCGGTTAGACCGGCAGCTTTTTTGAAGGGGACGGACGGAAACTATCTTTGGGTGAAGTATTTCGATACGTAAAATACTCCCTCAGGCCACCTATGCAAATTAAGTTTGACAACCAGTTACTAAAAATTACGCATAATCGTGCTACACAGTCAGTTGCCGAAGAAAATGTTCCATTATTGGTTCACAACTAACTTAAATGACACCTATATTTCACACCCAGATACTTACAACTTACTCGCATTCTGTACAAATGTAGAATTTCAAAATCCAACATTTTTACTTTGGCCACTTAGGTTATTCGAAAGGTTGGTCAAATGAAACTGTTATTTCGGTAATAAATATATAATTAATCAACACAAAAGTACACTTATTTACAACGGGAGTACGTACGTAGCACTTATTATAGTGTTTACAAAATAGGCACATTTGGTATTTTCACATAAAAAAATATAAAATTAGGGCATTAGTATAAGAATTGAATCAAACAATGTTCCTGAAAAGAATTGACTAGAATTCAGGATACACATCGAAAGGTTCATCATTCATATCGAATTGGAAAACCGGCACAATACACAAAAAGACAATAAGGAAGGAAAGGTTTTTCTGGGGGTCTTAACTGGCAGTCAAAAGGAAAAAGAACTTTAAAAACTCTTTGGTATTACAATTATGTTCGGTTCACAACCCTGCGCAAGACCAAAATGGCTATAAGAAAGAAAACAGTTTTTTCATTTTAAAACGCCACACACACGGTTATCTAAACGCGTTCTTAAGGTTACTTTGACTAGTCTTCCTTTTCAGCCCAGATACTGTCACCGTTCACAACAGTATCAGTCCTTCTGACGTATCTCTGGATCACAGGCAGTTTGTACAAGTAGACAGATAACAAGGAGCCAGCGCAAGCACCGATCCAATAGACCAAGGCGTGTTCCATGAGGGTGTGGCCATCACAGCCTGCCTTCAAGGAGGTCGCTAGGACAGGGTTGAAATAGCCACCAGAATACTCGAAAGCTGGAAAGGAAAAGCTAGAGTTAGATGAAGAAAATTTTGCCTTTTAAAAAGGATTCCACTATAAATAGGTATGAACAGAAATTTCCAACCAGAAAAAACAATAAAGTAGCTAATTTGATACCAAGAAAGAGCTAAAGAAGGCACTGGAGTTATCTTTTTGTTACTTTGTCATCTGTGGTCTACCTAAATTAACTTTATTGATGTTGGAAAACTGAATAATATTTACAAAATATCTGAATTATCTCTAGATATCTGGAAGAAGAAGCTTGAATCAAAAAGCTTGTGCTTCAACTTTCTAACATAAAAAAATACGAACAAACAGTAAAACTAAAATATGTGTTTGGAAAATGTTGATGAAATCTGTTCAAAATGTCTTTATAGATGTATGTTCAATCAATGTTGTTAAACCTTGTATTCATTGAATAACATTTGTTTCGCAACACTATATTTGAAAATAATAAACTAATTTCTAATCTCTACAAAATTTTAGACACGAAATACGATGCGGCATTACAGAAAGCTATTGAATTGTGAATGTCATTGGTAATATATAATATACTAAGTATAATAATTTTATAGATTGCCTAAACATTTTTTTTAATCATGCAAGTTTTTTTGACAACTCTAAAACCCGAAGTGACAGAACATCGGAGAAAATCGGACGACAATAGATTCTGGTTTTTCCTTTGAGAAAGGAAGACTCTTTAAGTCATTGGGTTTTTCCAACAACCCCAAAATGTCCAAAACCCTTTTGGTGAATGAACCACTGCATGACAGTAGGTTAAGGTTATTATTTTATGATAACTGACCTATTCGGAAATTATTTATTCATCATTTTATATTTTACCTGATTACAGACCTAATGACTTTCCTAGGTGTTACATTTAAAGGATGCAATGATTGAAAAGAGAAAAATAATTTGTTTAATGTCTAGATAATAACTAGGTATTCTATATAATGACTGAATTATATAGTTTGCCGGTAACATACATAAGTACTATTTCGTGTTACGTACCACAAAATTTCAAATTCGACTGGTTACTTATTTGTTGTGCGTACCAAAGTATCGGCATTTACGGTTTATATATATTAATATAAAAATTTATTTTTTTCTTTGGTAAGCTCATCACTTGAGAACGATTGGGCAGATTTAGCAAACTTTTTTTAAATATTTGTAATAATCTGAATAAGGTACTAGCCTACAACTTCAACAAGTACTAATTAAAAAAACTACTAATAAAAAATATACGTTTTTCACACACACACATCAGCAGCCATCGAACGTCCACTGCTGGACAAAGGCCTCCCTCTTAAAGAGGGGTTAAACGTTTTTAGGGAAAGAAAAATATACCCTGAAAATTGAAATATTTTGAGAAATTGAAAGTGCTTTTTTCTGTGGAATTTTTGCATGAAATCAAGACCATGACTCAAACTAATTTATAGAATTTGGACAAGACCTCTGTCGAGTCACCTGTATATTAAAGTTTATTTTTGCCGCTGGTCGTTAAACTTTAATAAAAACAAAATATCAAGTACCTAAGAAGTTCCTAAAATAGAGTTGCGAAACAAAATGTAACCAAGTGAATGAAAGACTTAATCATGCGTTTAGAGAAGCCAATGACAATGATGATGACTAAAGCTTTGGTTTCTTGATCGGAGCCCACAACTCCGCGGTAAGCGGTTCCACCGCACTATCAAGCGTTGATGCTCACCAACATTCTTTGACGGCACAACTGACCACTATAAAAAAACATACAATTCAGTGTTCAACACAGCTTACCACATCGTTGTGCATTCCGTTAAAAAGACCAAAGCTTTATTATGAACATTAGTCGACATTGAGTTTTTCAATATGTACCTTTTCCTAAATGGACTTTGCAAAAGATGGACACACTTAGATCATGGTCATTATTATCCTGATAGCGGTAGACGAATACCGTGTGCCTAGCCAGGACCCCTGCAACCGAGTGAACAACGTGTGAGTCAGTGAGAACCAGTGAGAAGTCAGTGAGAAACCAGTGAGAAGTCAGTGAGAAACCAGTGAGAAGTCAGTGAGAAACCAATGAGAAGTCAGTGAGAAACCGATGATAAGTCAGTGAGAAACCAATGAGAAGTCAGTGAGAAACCAGTGAGAAGTCAGTGAGAAACCGATGATAAGTCAGTGAGAAACCAGTGAGAAGTCAGTGAGAAACCGGTGATATGTCAGTGAGAAACTGGTGTGAAGTCAGTTATAAGCTAAGGTGTAACTGAAACCTTATAATGGTGGTTAAACCTGTCAAAACCTTACCTAACGCTTCACATCTCATACAACAGGTCAGTGGGAAGGTGGTGGAAAGGTGAAATTTTGACAGAAGACTCATCGTAATTGAGTTCGAACCACGAAGCAAGTAAAATGACAATGCAAAGCCAGTATGAGAATGATAGCAAATTGTCAAGCTCAAACGTGACACACACTTAATATACCACATAAAGCTAAACGTTTTTTCTTTTCTATAGAAGTCGTGGAATCAAAATTGTACTTAATAAACAGGTCATGTAATTAACACCACCAAACCAATCAACCCTAAAAAACCTCTTCGATTTTCCCTGTTTACGCTAATTAGAATTCCCACCTCATTAATATTTGATAGTAAAATTTCAGCTAAAGAACATACTAGAAAAAGATTGTCTATATTAATATTGTGTATTATATACATTTTAGCGGGTCAAATGCTTTTTGCGTAGAGATAGTTCGAGAGCCAGAGAGTGAGATACTTATAAAATACGCTATTTTAGGGTTCCGTATCCAAAAAGCAAAAACGAGACCCTATTACTAAGCCTACGATGTCTGTATGTCTGTCCGTCCGTCCGCCTGTCACTCCTAGCTTTAAACGACTGTATCTTTCGAACCGTAATAGAGCCAGTTGAAATTTTCACAGTATATGTAATGTTACGGCGGATTAAATAATAAAAAGTCAGAAAATAATAACGAAAGGGGAGTTCCCATACAACAAATGTATTTTTTTACTTATTTTTGTATTAGCTCTAATGTAAAAACGGTAGTAGGTACAATCGTCAAACTTTGCATGATTATAGTACACACTCTAAAATATAACAACAATTATTTTTTTCATCACCAATTTAAGCTATGTAGGGCGCGGTCGGTACTTGCATGGGTGGCCTCCTGCGCGTGATTTTGTATTTTTGCACTACTTTTTGTATTTTGTGGTGGTACGGAAGTCGGTACCTCAGTGCGCGAGCCTGACTCGCACTTAGCCGGTTTATTCTTCGCAATGTAATGCAAATAAAATATCAACTGACGCTAGAGATCAACGAACGACTTGCCCCGCGCGAACCCTTGTACGCTTTACATTGCTGGTTCGCAAAATTCTAAACCACAAAAACTACACTAAAACAACAAGTAAGTATAAGGGAAATGACTATTGGTATTTGATTGTATTTAGATGGTGTAACAGTAGCGTTTTGATTAGCGTGTCAGGGGAACACTCTCGAAGCCAAAAGAAGGTAATTGTACTCATCATTTTGAACAACTTTTACTATGCGACCAACCCTGAAATCGCGAAAAAAATATCAGCTGTTCTATAGAAAATGGTAATTGACACTCGACAAAATGTATGGCACAGCAGATTTTTTTTTCGCGATTTCAGGGTTGGTCGCATACTAAAAGTGGTTCATAATGATGACTACAATTACCTTCTTTTGGCTTCGAGAGTATTCCCCTTACACCCTGTATAACACATTAGACATCTGCATATTTTTATCACTAGTATGATTGAACAAGCCCTAATGCTTACCAGCGACAACGAGAGAGGTGCCGATGAAGGAGTCAATGGCAGTGGAGAAACGTGGATTCAGGTCTCCGAGTGACTTGGAAGCCAGTCGGCAAAGACACGTTGCGACACCCTCCACCACTGCCCCGTATATCACTGGCACCTGGAGAGAGAAAATGCAAAAATTTCAGGATTGCTATACCTGATGTCTTTTTTTTTTATTTAATTGAAGGCTTACGTTTGACCGCCAACTCGCCTGATATTAAGCGATGATGCTGTCTATCAAAAATCTGGGTATCCCATCGGTACATTTTTCTATCGGAATGCCAGAGCGGACACTAAAAACAGACACCGCTTTATGGTTAATATTCCGAAAACCCGTACGAAGCGCTTTGATTCCACTTTTATTATGCGTACTGCTAGTCTGTGGAATGCGCTGCCTGAATGGGTGTCCCCCCATAGTTACAATCTGGGTGTCTTCAAATCACGAGTGAATCGGTTTCTTCTGGCAAGCGTGCTCCATCGTAGACCGCATCGTCGCTTTACATCAGGCGTGTTGGCGGTCAAACGCAAACCTATTATTAATAGATAAATAAAAAAATACTAAAATTATATCCTCAAATATTATGTTCGTCGTCGTTTAGAGATACACCTGATATAGTAGTGGCTCAGAAGTACATTTTTTTTGACAATTATTTACTTACTATATTATACTACTACTATATAAGTACGAATTTTAAATAGGTAAAATGCCTAATTAAAATTCTTAAGTATCTGTTTACAATACAAAGTCTAGTTTAACTAGAATTAACACAAAATTGTGTTTATTTCACTCGTTTAATCAACATATATTATTAACCTGTAATGAAAAACCAACTGAACCTGAATTATAGACCAGATAAATTACAAAGGCGTCTAGACTTGACTGAAACGGGTAAAGGCTTCAACACACCTAAAGAAGATAAGGAGCATCGTGCATATTTTTACTAGCTGTTTCCCGCGTTGTACGCGTAGACTTTCATATAAACTTTCAGCCTCAATTTGTCCTCTTAATTCGGCACTTTCGCAAAATCCTTTCTTAACGGACCTTTACATCCCATAAGAAATATATCTGCCAAATTTCAGATAGATACAGATAGATCAACTCTTAACTATTCACACCATAAGAAGAATAAGGGATAACATAACATTGTATTTTTAATACCTGCATTTGTTTATGTATAAGTACTTCATGTTGATTGGGTACCCATTTTGTTAAAGGGTGCCAAACCCTTTTTTTTATGTATGCCGTGTTCACTCCAAGTAGGAAATACACTAACACTCATTATTGTGTACTGTTTAATTAAGTCCTTTTTGTGTATTTCCAGTACTGTGAACCTATAATAAAAAAAAAAAAAAAAAAGGGGAAACGAGAAGTGAAATGAGCGAGAGAGAGAATGTAATATCCAATAGGAAGACGCGTTTGATTTGTTTAATTTGGTAACCATGTTCAGTGCCGGTTTTAGTACTACCAGTGCCTTGGGCGAGACTTCTTTTTTTTATTGTAGATAGGCTTGCGCTTGGCCGCCATCTCGCCTGATGTTAAGCGACGATGCGGTCTACGATGGAGCACGCTTGCCTAGAAGAAACCGATTCACGCTCGACTTGAAGGCACCCAGATTGTAACTAACGGGGAAACCCCATTCAGGCAACGAATTCCACAGACTTGCAGTTCGCACAATAAATGTGGAATCATAGCGCTTCGTACGGGTTCTCAGAATATCAACCATAAAACGATGTCGAATTTTTGTGCCCGCCCTGGCGGTCCGATAGAAAAAAGGGCAGGAAGGAATTAAATCATGCAGATCTGATGCACACTCTGCATCAGATCTGCATGATTTAATTCCTTCCTGCCCTTTTTTCTATCGGACCGCCAGGGCGGGCACAAAAAATCGACATCTGATCACACTCTCCGAAATGTATCCGATAAAAAACCGATAGACTAGCAACTTTACGCCGATGCTCGAGACTAAGAAGCTTAGTCTGAACCAGGGATTCATTGCTGATGAGTCACTTGGCACGTTTCTCAATAGACTCCAACGCCCCAAGCTGGTGCTTAGCTGATCGATCCCAAAGGTGAGAGCAGTACTCCATGCACGACCGAACTTGTGCTTGGTACAGTGACAGCAACTGCTCCGACGTGAACTTCTACGGCGCATAGTAGCCGCTGCAGCCAGGAAATTGACATCTCACTAGTTTTTTGACCCACCCCGGCCAGTGCTCTGCCTGATCCAGTCTCATCTTTTTGGGTGGAAGGTGCGGAGCTGGGCCTTTCTTCTTTTTTATTTGAATCAGGCTTTTGATATCGCTTGTACTCTTTATTCGTCTAGTTTTATATTTGCATAAGGTCTCAGCTATTTATATAGATTTTTATATACCTGCGACGCCCCTATATAGGCGCCTATGGCGCCCCTTTTTATCTGGCGCCCTGGGCGGTCGGCCAACCAGGCCCTACCCTAACGCCCGTACTGACCATGTTTATCGTATTACAATACGTTTACGGTGTGTTATCGGCGTATTATGCGGGCAATACATAATTAGGACCCAACTCCTGATTTGTCTTGCTTTTGGTATAGATGCCTTAAAATATCTGAATTACGAATAGATTACTATGTAATTAGATAACTGGACGCATTGATTTATGAGGCTCGTAGTTTATGAGGCTATAAATCTGATTACTATCTCGTTTAGAGGATGCCAAAATAAATTTAAACAACATACCTAATACTTGGGTATTAAATGGTTCATTGTACCAGTACATGAAAGATTGAGAAAACAGTATATTATTTATTAATTAACACAAGAGATTGTACATATTTGAAATCAAAACAAACTTAAATAATACCAATAGTGCTTCATTATCTTTAGGTATTTTTTTAACAAACGCTTGTACGGTCTTGAAACGAAATGTTTATGTTAATCAATAACTAAATTTGCTTTGTCTCTTTTTCGCGTATGACAATTTTTAGTCAGCAAGAAGTTCCTTGTCTTCCTGTAAGTATGTTTTTCTGTATCTGAAAGCATCTTTCTGAGATTAGACACACAGAAAAGCAGTATAGTATCACTGTATGTGTTCATAATTAAACTTAAAAACTGACAAGTTCAAACGCATTTATACACTATTGAAAAGTTTTACAAGCAAGAAAAATGTTGCCAATAAAATTATCATAACATTGTGGATTTTCAAATTTTACTTGTATTTGAACTATTTTGTCGTGACAACTTTACAATAAAAAAGAAAAAACTGTTTCTGTTTATCTACCTATGAAATTACCTAATAACTGTTACCTATTTTCTCTATAGTCTCTATGTTTGTCCCATATGTCTTTTGTACAATTATTTTGCGAAAATTAAATTAAATTTTCGTGTGTGCTAAACATTGAGAACCTGTGTAGAAAACTTTTCGTAAAATGCGAGAAAATTAGTGTTAAATTTAGTGTAATAAATCTGATCCCGTTTTGAGAGTACGTATACTATCTTTAGTAAAAGTAAGGTACACATAACCATAAAATAATATTTTTCGACAAGTCGGTTTGAAAAATAGTCATATTAAAGCACGATACAGTATATTCTTCATATTTATCTTATAACCCCACCTGTAATAGAAAAGTCTATGGATCGGAAAATTGCCTTTACCCACCTGTGTGTATCTGGTTTATTAAAGAACAAAAACCAGTAGGTTGATGGAGTGGAAAAATATGGAGCAATATTTTTGTGTGAAAACTTACAAAAAAATAGCTCTAAAATCATGTTTGTACAGTCTGTTTTTAGATGTCTAACCATGTAAACAAATATAGTGGACAGGAGTGACCAATGAGCATAATGGTCAACATTAGATTGTTTACATAAGTAAAAGTAAGTATACCAGCTTTGGGCTTTGGAGTCTAATTGAGAAACGTGCCAAAAGGTTCATCAGCTACATATCCCTGGTTTAGACTAAGGTCCTTAGACCTTAGACTATCGGTGTTTTATTGGATACATTTCAGTGAGTGTGCACCGTATCTGCATGATTTAATTCACTCCTGCCAACGATCTCTATGTATTGACTGCTGCCCATTTTTCTATCGGATTGCCAGAGCAGACACGAAAAATCGATACCGCTTTATGATTGATATTCCGAAACCCAGGTAACCCTCGCTTTGACTCTACTTTTATTGTGCGAACTGCTAGTCTGTGGAATGAGCTGCCTGAATGGGTGGGTGTTCCTCGATAGTTACAATCTGGGTGTCTTCAAAATCACAAGTGACTCGGTTTCTTCTAGGCAAGCGTGCTCCATCGTAGATCGCATCATCGCTTAACATCATGCAGGCGAATTGGCTGTCAAAGGCAAGACTATAAAAAAAAATCTAAAATACAAAAAATATATACACAGAATACATCTGGTTTGTGGTTTCCTTCAGCAAAAGTTTTGATGAGGACTTACATTCTAACTTTTTAGTTTAGGTTTGTACAGGTAGTACATAGTCTTAACGTAGTTATTTTTTATTAGCAATATTTTATCTTTATGCGTTGAAAGTCAATCCACCAATCCGCAAATCCACCAATCCGCACTGGGCCAGCGTGATGGATATGGCCCAATCACCCTTTCGGGGGAAGGCTTAAAGTCCAGCAGTGGACTATTAATAGGCTCACTATGATGATGATGATGATGCGTTGAAAGGGAACAATTATAACTGTTTACAACACTTTTACATTTCTACTATTAGTGTGATAGTGTAAAGTTTGTACCCTAACGGAGTCTAATGCCGACATCTATACCGATGCAGCCTTGTCAAGGAAGGGTGGTGTCGCTCTCGCACTCCCATCTTCGACCAGGGGATGACCATCTGATCTATTTTGGGGTGCCATTTAGTTAGTTTTATTGGTAAACGCAGTCGTCATAATTTTTAGAAGTTTTCACTTTCTTGTTTACTTTATCTGAACTTCAAGGGCAGCCGCTGAAAGTATGCGTTTGACAGTTACCTTAAAATTGTAAAAAGCTGAACTAAAACAATAAATTCTGATCACTTTTACTAGCTTTTTAAACGTAACCTAGATCCGCTCAACATGCGCGGAGAGGTTGGGTTTCACTGTATCTTTTATCACATTTACAACTGGGAGTGTTCTGAAGAACTGTTTGATCTATTGCCGGCGTTGCGGTTTTATCATCGTACTAGCGGCCACCGCCTGAAAGTTCATCTACATATCATAGATCAGTGAAAATACCACACTGTGTGATTCACACTATCTTTCTTGCCTCATACCTGCAAAATGTGGAATGAGGTACCTTCCACGGTGTTTCCGAGAAGCTACAACATGGGGTTCTTCAAAATACGAGTTAATAGAGTCCTAAAAGGTCGGCAAAGAATTTGTTTGTCTGTTGCTACAAATATCCAGTAACGGTAACTGCTTACTATCAGGCGGCCCGTCTACTTGTTTGCCACATATGGCATTAAAAAAAAACGTAAGATTGTAGCTGGTAGCCAATATACTACAGTACGTCTATAATATAAAAAGAAAATGTTTTCATACGTTTTTTACAATTTAATTGCAGCTCTTTCACTTGCAGATAGATAATGTTAAAAGAAGTAATCCACTCGGGTGAAACCGGGGGGCTCAGCTAGTATTTCATACTAAGGTTTATCAATAACGCACTACGATTCAACTCTAAAATAAATATTATTTGAGTTCAGTTTTCGTATATAAAATTAGGGCATAAAATCCAGTATTTATTTGAGTACAAACATATGTGACGACTGCATTTACTTATTTTAGACACACAAACCAACAACAGTTATTTTATTTGAAAGCAGCACACCCAAAAACAGGCAGGCCAATGTCATGCACCAAACTTTATCAAGATTGGCTCTGCCGCTAAGACGCAAAAATGAAACAATGTGTAAATAAGGGTCAAGCTTCACACAACACTACAAAATTTCATACGTTGAACTCAGAGCAAATATATTATTTTTATTTGCTCTGAGCGTCTGAAAACATTTCCACTGACCTGAAGATCAGCTCTGCAGTCCTCGTAAGCTTTATCCTTGTGCGTATCGGAGATCTCCAGAGCCCAATACATCTGGACATACTTGAAGACTAAGATACCCCCGGCCAGTTCCGCACAAGTCTTCAACAGAGCTTTTCGTATGTCGCCTTTGCCTGAAAATAAAACTCGACAATTACGTGACTTGTTGAATTGACTTGGACTTATTATCATCAGTAGCCTTAATCTGACGATTACTTTTAAACCTTGCTTCTTCCAAGGCACACCACAATGTTTTTTTTTTTAAATAGGCTTGCCCTTGACCGCTACCTCACCTGATGTTGAGCGACGATGCGCAATGTTTTTGTGTTGTTTTTCCGATTTCACCGAGTTTTACCGAACGACGCAGAGCAAAAAGTGAGTGTTGTATGTAACATATATGAAGTATGTAAGTATATAAATTCCAACCTACTGACTAAACCCCTGAACTGAATTTGATAAATTTAGTGACTATAGATTTGTTTAAGTTGAGGGATGGTCACTGAGAAGACAACTAAACTTATAAATACGAGATGGTGACACTTAAAAGGGTATGTTTTTTTTACTTGTCATTGAATAAGTCCTCTCTCTCTCTTTCTCTCTCTCTCTCTGAGAGAAGGCCTGGGTCCCAGCAGTGAGAACATGATAATTATGCTGGCATGATGATTGAATAAGTATTTTAAAATGAGATGTGTTTTTAAATGTGTAATTTGGTATTTTTTTTTTGTTAAAATTGTACTTTTTGCGTAAAATTATCCGCCAAAACACCTTTGCTGTGATACTTAAAAAAAACATGTAACTTTTGCTTTAGGTATTTCAGTGACTCTAGCTAAAACATACGAACATCAGATGGAATTATTATAGAAACGTATGTGTGAATCAGGATGGTCACCTTATTGTCTAGTGATTAAGGTGTATATTCACCATTGCTTTTCCCGACATTAGTTGCCTATACTGAAATGTAACTATTGTTTTCCCAAACTCAAAAACGCTCCGTGTCGATTCCGTTCTGTGGATCTATTTTTGCCCAATTAATCAAAGACATAGGCTATATTCTTCTTCAAAAAGCCGTGGTTGCCTATTTGGGAGATCGCTAAACTTGAAAGCGCGAGGTCGCGGTTTCAAATCCCGGCCGGATTTTCATACCACTGGCTTTTCAGTGAAGGAAAACATCTTAAGGAAGCCTGCATACGTACAGAGAAGAAACTGAGACAGCGTGGTGGATATAGCCAATCTTTCTTCTTTATTTTTCCGACCTTTTCGGGGGTAGGCCTAAGTCCAGCAGTGGACTATTATTAAAAGGCTGATTATGCTATAGGCCATAGTCTTCTTACCTTCGATAACATCTTCAATGTGCGTGTACGGACAGGCCGTAGCATCTCCCCAATTGAGCGACCACCAGATGGTAAGCGCGAACAGGAATATCGCGTATGTGCCGACACCGAAGTTGTCCGCAACTGAAATAGGGAGAGTAAAACATTTTTCTACCGACTCATTTTTATTGAATTTTTTGCTATAAATATTATTATATACAAGGTTACGTGGAAAGGCTTTACTAAGTCGAAAGGGGTCTTATATAGTACAAACCATTACGAGAAACGTTTACTATGGAACCAACCCTAAGATGGTAAGAAGCTAAGATGAATACATTTTGTCGAGTGTGAATAGCCGTTTTCAATGGAACATCCAGATATTTTTTTGCAATTTCAGAGTTGCTCCCAAAGTAACATTTGAATAGATTTTTTTTACTCCTAAATATATCATAAATTAAAACGCTATAGATAAATGTAACTGAATACTTCCTGACCTACAATAGTAGTCCAGGTGGGTTACCAGTAAATAATCTAGACTTCTGCTGATAGCTCCTCGACATTAATGTTGATAAGAAGCTTGTCCGAGAAGTCACTTATAATAATAATAATTAAAGATATTATAGTTATATAATTATTTGCGGAATATTTACCGTGGTAAGGTTGTGGATTTGTTCGCGTTCAAAATGTGTTCAAAATACTATACGCAGTGATACAGTGAGTGTGTTTTGTCGGGACTTAGGATCGAGTTCGAGTTCCAGTGATAACCGTAGCAAAAGACTAAGAAAGAGGGTAGATCGTTATGTCTGCACCTAACTTTTTAACTGTTCGACCAACCACCCGTATTCTTCAGTCTTCTCGTGAACATGGTGCATTTAACTGCGCCGAAGTATCGGGAGCTCATTCCACAACCTTTCCACGGTAAATATCCCGTAAATAATCATATAACTTTAGTGAAGAACCGTGATAGTTTAAAACAGTGTTTATTAAAGATATTGTTGTTTTTTTTTTGTTTTTTTTAAATTTAATTCTTCATCATAATTTCAGCCGTAGGACATCCACTGCTGGATATAGGTCTCCCCCATCGATCTCCAAAAGGGCCGGTTGGAAGCGGCATGCATCCAACGTTTCCCTGCAGTCTCTTTAAGGTCGTCTGTCCATTTTGTAGGTGAACGTCCTACGTTTTTTGAATTAATTATTATTAATTAATTAATTTTTAAAGGTATATTTACATACTAGTTGCGCCCCGCAGCTTTGCCCGAGTGGAAATTGATAAGTAGCAAGTGGAGAAGAATTTCAGAAAAAAATTGTTAGCCTATGAGTTATTGCAGAACCTAACTACCAACATGAATATATAACATTTAAAAATAACTTAATATTACGTAAATAACTATCTACATTCCAAATTTCATCAAAATCGGTTAAGTAGTTACGGAGATACGTGGTAACAAACATTCACTAGCACAAACCATCGCATAAAAAAAAATGATATTAGTAGGATTGAAAATAAACACTGAACAAAAGTATTTTTATCTTTTTTTTTGGTGTATTGGTATTTTAAAGCGTCTGTAAACGTATGACATAAATTGCTTTGATTTCACATCAAGGAAAGAGTTTTCAACCGACTTCAAAAAAAGGAGGGGTTCTCAATTCGGTTTTTTATTTTATGTCTGTTACCTCTCAACCCCGTCATTAATGAACCGATTTGGGAAATTCTTTTTTTATTTGAAAGAATATAACCTACCTACTTTCAGACCATAGAAATTTCATCAAAATCGTTTCAGTAGTTTGGTTAAAACAAAGTAACTGGAAAATTCCGTTTACTTGGATGACATAATTATAGTCGTCCAAATAAACTTTTTTACTAATTTTAAAGTCGATTTTTTTATTGATAACTATTGAACTTATCTACTCTCATAGGTTGGGATGAGCGAGACAAATAGATATTAATGTTTATTTCCTTGTTAGCAATATGAAACTACATCTGTATACAGGGTCTAAGGAGAACACTCTCGAAACCAAAAGAAGTTAATTGTACTCATCATTATGAACCACTTTAAGTATGAGGCCAGCCTTGAAATCGTGAAAAAAAATCAGCTGTTCCATACATTTTGTCGAGTGTCAATGACCGTTTTCTATAGAACAGCTGATATTTTTTCCGCGATTTTAGGGCTGGTCCCATAGTAAAAGTTGTTCATAATGATGAGTACAATTACCTTCTTTTGGCTTCGAGAGTGTTCCCTTTACACCCCGTATAAAGATAAAGATTATTTATTTACACAGAAAAAATCAGTGGTATGTACAAAGTAAAGGCGCTAGCTTGAAATAACCGACATGTTGTAGAAAAACGCTAAAAATCGCATTTCGTACAGTGGAAGCTGTTTGCTTGCCGCATTGTTGATTAAACAAAACCTTCGCAATCACCATCAGGTGTATTTGGCAGTCGATCAAATGTTATAAATGTGTCTGCGAGAAAAGCAAAACAACTTGGTAATAACACTGAAATAACTTTACACCGATACGCGTCATTGGTGCACCGAGACGCAATAACTGTAACCTGGAATGTGCCAGCCAACAAAAAAGGTTCAGTAGTTCCTTCAAAGGAACTGCTAAAGGAACTACTGAGAACAAACGATTCTTTAACTCTAAAAGTTGAATATCAGACTTTTATAGCATATATCCTCAGTGGTTCCTGCAAAGGTACTGCTAAAGGAACTACTGAGAACAAACGATTCTTTAGCCCTAAAAGCTGGATATCAGACAGTTATGGCATATTTCCTCAGTAGTTCCTTTAAAGGAACTGCTAAAGGAACTACTGAGAACAAACGATTATTTAGCTCTAAAAGCTGAATATCAGACTTTTATAGCATATATCCTCAGTAGTTCCTCCAGAGGAACTGCTAAAGGAACTACTGAGAACAAATGATTATATAGCTCTAAAAGCTGAATATCAGACTGTAATGGCATATTTCCTCAGTAGTTCCTTTAAAGGAACTGCTAAAGGAACTACTGAGAACAAACGATTCTTTAGCTCTCAAAGCTGAATATCAGACTGTAATGGCATATTTCCTCTGGAGGAACTACTGAGAACAAACGATTATTTAGCCCATTTTATGACCACAGAAAAAAATGGTTTCTTCTTTTCTGTGCATATATCTTTAGTGAACAATCGTGATAGTTAAAAACAGTGTTATACCAAAAAAGTGTCCTTGGCATGCGATATGATACTGTATCCTTCTTTCATATATTTTTTTATAATTAATATGCTTGCGTTTGACCTTCATCAGATAAGCAATGATGCGGTCTACGATGGAGCACGCTTGCCTAGAAGAAACCGATTCACTCGTGATTTGAAGACACCCAGATTGTAACCATCGGGGAACACTCATTCTGTGCCGTTAGTCCCAGATTTGATAGTTTACGAAAACTTTTTTCGTTTTCGTCTTGTTCCATACATTGCTGGGCTAAAAGGTATTCGAAAACTTTTTTCGTATTAGAGTGAAGCAATCTATACCGCCGATAACTGCCAAATTTAGTTCCTCCACATTTCCGATAGAGGCGCTTTACTAAAATGTATGGAACAATACGTAAACGAAAAAAGTTGTCGTAAACTATCAAATCTGGGACTAAGGGCACAGGCAGCGCATTCCACAGACCATCGTCTGTCTTCGGTGACATTCAGAGAATTTCTGCTCACACCACACACCACACCATCAGCCATTAAATGTCCACTGCTGAACAAGGCCTCCCTCTTAGAGAGGGGTGTTGCCATAATCCCCACGCTTGGCAGGCGGCTTGGAGATCGCAGTACGTAATTTCTGCTCACTTACCAATAATAAGTTCGAAGCAGCATCCGCACAGTTCCGCAGCAGCTATCGCCTCTTCAAACAGCAGTCGTATGAACGGTTCCTTCACCACCTTCTGTACGAACCGTCTCGCACAGTGCGCCAGCAGTGACGTCAACAGAATGAACAAGGCGGATACCACCAGGGGCGCGAACGTGGTTTTGTTTATCTGTGGAAACTTTAGAGTTTAAGGTAAGCAACTAGAAAGTGTTGATGGTTGAAAACTGATTTATCAAGCTATTCATGGAATGGGGATTTACTCTGTTCTGATCATGATATGCTCAGAGCAGGAGAGACTAGTGAAATATGGAAGGGGTTTATATCCAGTAGTAGACAGATACGAGCTGATGATGGTGGAATACATTTGTGTCTTCAAGTCGAGAGTGAATAGGTTTCTTCTAGGCAAGCGTGCTCCATCGTAGGCCGCATCATCGCTTAACAACAGGCGAGATGGCGGCCAAGCGCAAGCCAATTTATAATTAAAAAAAAAAAGTTTGATCACATAATGATGGTTCTGGTTAACAAGAAAAAAATCACTAAAATATCGCGGTCCTTTTTATTGCCATATGTATTAAATGAGTGATGTTTTATGCAGTGTGGAGGTTAAAGTGGGAGGCCTATGTTCAGCAGTGGACGTCTTCTGGCTGATGATGATGATGATGATGATGTATTAAATGAGGTCTGCAACAATTAATTTTATTCACACGTCTTTCACGTTACAAACGCAGGCAGAGTAGAACGCATGAGTTTATTTTATTCGCGGCTTTTATTCCAATCCCCCTTATATCTCATTTGTTTAATCGTAAACCACTTTTTCTCTCTAGCACTTTGCCTATAAATATTCAAGGGCGTAGCCAATACCGGGCAAGAGGGTAGCTGCCCTAACGTGTGGAAAAGTGATATCGAAACGAAAAGAACCTAAATAATTTTAAGTATGTTGCATTTTCCCCCAACTGCACCGTCAGCTTGTGAAGATGGTGAGCCATCTGTCAATCAAATCTCACCACCGGTAGTAAAGTTAGCACTCCGTCTTTTTCCAACTGGCCATCAGTGACCAAATGACACACTAGTAGGTAGGTACTCTCATAATACCCGGGTCATTATATGGACCCGGGTATGTCCTAAAACTGCGACCAGAACCACCGAAAGATGGGCAGCAGCGTCCTATTAGCACACGGTGAACGTACTGCGAACCCCAAGCTGCCTGCCAAGCGTGGTGATTATGGCAATACACCTCTCTAAGAGGGAGGAATTTGTTCAGCAGTGGACGTTTAATGGCTGCTAGTGATGATGAAGAACGAGCCAGAGGAACACCTTCATCATCAGTATGGCCACATTTTACTTGATTGGACCACGATCCTCTACTATCAAGCGTGTTACCTAGAGATTAGAAGCAAAGTTGCCATTCCACCTTCACTCCCAGTTTGACTAGACACAAGCCATATATTTCCTGTAATACCTATATACTAAGTTAACCTAATCGCTCTTGCTACACACTAAGGGTCTGTGTTCGACACACATCAATTACAAGGGAATCGATGGTGCTTGACCATCGAACATCGCGACCCATCCAGTATTTCACAATTTGTGCGGACATAGCAGTCGTTACGGTGACGTTAAGTACGGTAAACAGCTAGCCACGTATTGACGACGTGCTAGAGATTCTAGAAAAAAGTTGGTTATGCGCGCGTTTTTCAACATTTTGAAGATATAAAACTATTGATGTTTTACGAAAAAAAGCCTAATTTGTGAATAAAGTACATACCGTAAAACGGGGTGTGTAGAAACGATGGGGGTGAATAGATACGAACCGTAGCTCTTTCAAGCTTTGGTTCTGGAGTTTTTGACCAAAGATAAGATAGATTTTATTTTCCAAATTTACAGATTAACTACATTTTAACGAAATTAGACACCAAAAATATAGGAAACAATTTCCAGACATTCCTGCGATATATAATAATATTGTTCGGGTGGCTGTTGATTTTTAGTTCTTTCGAAGTTTTGAACGTTCGCTGTAAAGTGCACCGTAGTTTGTAATTAGGTACGGGGTTTTAATGATTCGCATTACCACAGCATAGCAGTTCTGTTATTTCTTTGTCTTCGGCTTTCGCGGTAACGTGCGTCGCAATGACATTATTCGCGGTCTGTTATACGCAGTAACGAAATACAGTCTGGGAATTCTTATAAAATCTACGTGTTTCTTTAATTCACCACGCACAAGAAGCTCTCGGGAGTGATCCCTAAAAAAAAAGTACATTTTTCATTTGTAGTTTTCGAAATACGATAAATACTTTTTTAGTTTCATCCCTACGCCCTACTCCCTATTCACTCCGATGTTCCTATTCATCCCGTTTTTACCCGGAATCCTAATTGGCAACCACAACAGAAAAACAAAACAGTCCGTATAGTTAACTTTGTTGAATATTCACAGATCCGAGTGTTCCAGTTAAATTCCTTTGTATAACACTTTTGAAGGGAAAATTTGCATATTCCGACCCAAAACCACCCGAACAAAACTCAGCATTCATAGTAGTTGTAACTACTAGGAACTTATTCTCGCGTCCTGCGAGATCACACTCACAATGAGTAACACTAACACTAACAATAAAATATCACTATAAATGAGAGCTAATTATAGGGTGATCGCATGAATTCTGTAGTGTCATTCTCAGTTTTCTTTTTGTTCTGATATTATCCTTGTATTTTAGATGAGAACATTAAATTTTTTCAGACAAATTGAGAGCGGTGCAATTTTTTTTTGTCCTTGTCTAATATAATATTATTAAAAAAGGTAACAGAAAGTCTACTTTGGCCCAAAAATAAGCATTTCCTTTCAGCGTGGCAATGCTGCCAGCATTTTAGTCACTTCTTCCACGTTATTTAAGATTAGTTTTTTTTTTAATACTAATTTTAAGTTGTTTTAAGTGTAATTTTACTTATTATTAAAATAGTATTAAAGCTGATTAATTTAGTTTCGATATATTATAATAGTGCGACTGAGCTATCGTTTCTGTAGTAAAGTTTTCTGAAGATAACATAATTTGAAAGAAATAAAATTGTTGTCATTCTTTTCTCATATACTAAAATAGAAAGAGACGCAGATAATTATTATACATAATTTTCAGTCCTAATAGTCTTGTCACATTAATTTGGTTATCTATAGACGCAAGCAACAAAATTTACGCTAGAATCTACGTTAGTCAATCTGAGATAAATAAATCAATGTCAATACCAGATCATATCACATGCATTCTTAGGGTATATAATTATTATAACGTCCTTGCATGCAATATATTCGTTAGCAATGTCGCATAAATACTTAAAGTCAGAATAAGGTCCCTTGAAGTTGAGGGTGCAACTATTCATTTCGAATTTAAGAGCAGGAACACAATTCTCGTGCTTACACGTTTGCATATTCATTATCATTATTTTCATTTTAACGATTTAGAATTACTTAGGTTAAGGTTATAAAAAATAACAAATGCCGTTTTAACATTTTTGTTCGATAAATCATAATGGCTTAAATAAATTAAAAAGTTGTACGTCATGACGGCATAAGATAATGTTATGTTGTTTGCCGTCACGGCACAAGAGTCGGTTTTACTGGCAAGCGGGCCAATAGATGTTTCACATCAAAAATCTGAATTGATTTTGATGGCCAAAAGAAATGTACACACATTTATGTATTGAAAGACGTCACATTAGTTCATTTATTTATACGAAAAAAATACATATTTTAAATGTTGTGCATTTCTTACACAACTACTCAATTCAACTGTTTTTAGGATTCCGTATTACAAGGAACCCTATAAGTTCGTTCTGTCCATCCGTCTGTCTGTCTGTCCGTCCTAATCCTTTAGAACCTAACTTCTATAGTTAGGTAAGTGCATGAAATTTTGCAGAATTACAGATGTACTATTATAGATATAATATTATCAAAAAAAAATTTTTTTTTTTTTTTTTTTAAATTATACAAAAACTATAATTTTGTTTTTAGCGGTGACTCTCTTTAGGATGTATTTTTCCCTTCAAAAACGTCGAATTCGCAAATGAGATATCCGTGCGCTTTGAGCTGCCCTGAGAGGAAGAAAACGTGTTTGTGCTCTTAACTTGAACAGCTTAAAGTTGGTGTTAACTTGATACGATTTTAATGTTGGAAACTTTAGCGGGAACTGGCTGAAGAGTTTCGAATGCTGCAAGAGTTGGGTGTAAACTATAACTTGGTAACTGGCGCATGTGTGAAGTTAGTGAATAATTTATTACTGACTAGCTATGTTTTTAAGGGTCCTATCACATTTTTTGACGAAAAAAGCATCGAAAACTGGATTTTTGGTACTTATAATTTTTCTTTCAACTAATAAGATCTGTGGAAAATTCAGTTGCTGTTTTAAACAGATCTGTATTTTTTATTGAATACAGCGGCTTCAGATTTTGGTAAAACTCAACATATCCATTTGTTACCTCTAATTTACAAAAGTAGTTTTTCGTAAAATTTAGGAGGGAAAGTTTGAGTATGGATTTCGTTAAATTACTGCCATAAAATGAAAATAAAAATTGAAAATTACGGCTTTATTTATTTGGTTTATGCCCGAAAATACAAATAATTAAAATTGTACGGTTCATTTTGTAATACGCCTCTTAACACATACAATTTCCCGGGATGAAAAGTATACTTCCATTCTAGAGAACCGGAGTAGTTCTTTTAAAAATTTTATCAAAATCTATCCAGCCGCTTAGATGTAGAAAGTAATAGACTAGTTTTGATTGAAAGCTTTTTTAACCGACATAAAAACGTGTGGGCGTATTTCCTCTAAGCCAAAAGCGCGCCGCGTTATATTCTCATCGCCCCCTCGCACTTGGTCGGTGTTTAACAATATAATTATTTTTCGGTATCTGCAGCGTTACGCATATAGACTGTACTAAGCCGAAAGGAGGTCATTATACTCATCATTATGAACAACTTTTACTATGGGACCAACCCTGAATCGCGAAATAAATATCAGCTGTTCCATAGAAAACGGTTATTGACACTCGACAAAATGTATGAAACAGCTGAATTTTTCGCGATTTCTGGGTTGAACCCACGGTAAAAGTTAATCATAATGATGAGTACAATGACCTCCTTTTGGCTTAGTACAGTCAATGCGTAGCCCTGTATACAAAAACAAAAAAGGTCGAGAGTGATCTTTAGACAGACAGGATCAATATTATGTTTATTAACGCGGTATGAAGTGCGATGGTGCGATGTGATCCAAGCCCAAGCTCCTATGTAAATATGGCCGGCTGCCAGGTAAACAAATGTGAGATACTACATGGAGGAAGTTTATTACGTATCATTACATCATAACTACCTCAACAGAGAAATAACTTCTTACTCGACTCGACATTGAATCCTGCGGAGGTGGAGAAGCTAAAATCATACAGATAATAAAAATACACTGACAGATTTATTTTTCTTTCCCCTTGAGATGATTTTGGCATCGCACCTCATAAACATTTGCTAGTAAATATAGGTAAGTATAATTAAAAAAATGTTTTTAAATTTGAAATGTTGTTACAAAACAAAACTTAACAAACTACAATTCAACAACACACAATTCACTACACAACACAAACAACAACACAACAATACAATACAACACAACAACAACAATAACAATACAATACAATTCACTACAATTCACATTTAATAACACAAACATTTAAATATTTTTAAATTTTAGTAAATCTCACCGATCAAGTTATGCTCAAAGTCAAGCAAAGCAGGTAAGTCACGGTGAAGTCCGAGTCATGTCTCAGTAAAACTATGTAGACTGTAGGCTTCTAGATATTCAATTGCTAACAGGCACACACAACAAACAATACCTACATCAATGTTTGCAAAGGAATTTTTTTTAGGGAAATATTGCTTTATTCCGAATTGCTGTATAATATATGAAAGCAAGCGAAATACTTAAGACGCTCTTATCCGACATTTAGCAATTATGGTCATTCTAGTTTAATTGTGCAAACCTCCATGGTTAGCTTAAAAATATAAAAATGGTGTCATAACAAAATTTAATATTTTATCTAGGAAACCCATGAGACCGAATTAAGCATATTTCGCTCGATAGAAAAAATATATCAAAGTAGCACTTGTTTGCGCTATCCCTGTTTTTTTGGATTCATTCAATTACCTATTTATTAAATTATGTCTGCGATATCTTGATATATAGATTTCATAATTATGAAGGAAATCGGTGAGGTACATTTTACAATACAGCTATACTTTTCGAAAAATATGAGAAAAACTCCAAAAATTGATTACTTGACATAGGAAGCAGAAATTTGACAGATTTAAAAAAAATATATATATTATTATGTATTTTAAAATATATTGTATGTCCGGCAGCCATATTATTACAAGTCTCTGCTGTATTCTCTTTGATTACAAGCTTTGCTTAGTTTAGGGTCAGAGACCGTTTGTGCCCGAATATTAATTTATTTATTTCGCGCAGTTTTGAACAGTTGAAGATAAAAAATCCGGATGTTACTAAAACTTTCGAGCTAGCAAGGCGCTTACCATCCGACGAGCGCCTTGCTCATTTCTATGTCTGCAAAGACATCTTATTTAAATACAGCTGACAGCTAATTTGTATTCACAGAAGAGTCCCGTGGTTTTAAATGAAAACCTTTATTAAAGGTCAAGAGTACCTAATAATTATGAATTCAAAACTCGTAACAACAAGGTTGAAAACACAAAACCCTAATTTGAATCTCAGTTCTAAGACATAAAGTTCAAATTGCGTGACCAATATCTCTTCTACTTTTACAGAATAGGATATTGACGCCGAGTCAATTCTAAAATAATCTAAGAGCACTATCATTATCTGTCTCTCTTTTCATTACAATGTGTAAGAAAAGGACGACAATAGCTTTAGAGCTGTAAAAATAGTTTAGTTAAAAGAAAAAAGTCTGCATCGAGGTGAAGTAGTAATTTATCTCTATAGTTAAAAAAAAACTTTTTTTTTTGAACATAACATAGGCATACTTTTGTCCGCCGTCTCGCCTTCACAATTTAGCCATTGTCAAGTATAATAGTTTTTTAAGTTTTAAATGATAATCGTTAAATTAGTCACAGTCAAATTCAAGCAAAGAGTTATTATTTATTATTTTGGCTGTTAAAGGTATAAATTTGGACCACAGACCTAAAATTACGATGTTTGGACCTTGAAATTAACAAAAGCAGTACAAACCTTTTTGCTCTTATAATCTCTACATAGTATAAATAAAATTAAAGTCGCTTTCCGCGTCTGTCTGTCTGTATGGCCGCTAACTCCTTCTAAACCACGCAACGGATTTTGATGCGGTTTTCACCATCAGTTAGATACTTTTTCACTGAAGGTTTATATATATAACTAGCGACCCACCCCGGCTTCGCACGTAAATTACACCCGTGCGAAGCCGGGCGGGCGGATCGCAGGAAGGAAAATAGGATGGCGAAGGAACTTCACAAATCACAAATCAACTCTTGAAGTCAATCATCTATGCAGTTAAAAGAAAATTAACATTATTATGATCTGAAATGGTTCGCTTCAAATGAATTCAACAAAAGCTAACGATCGTGTGAAAATGATTCGAATTAATGGAAAATGGAGAAGCTTTTTAAAGTTGTTAGAAGAAATCTGACGCTACTTACTTTGACGACCACCTTGAGGAATATCCCCAGAACATCGATAGTGAACTTCATATTGCACGTATCTTCGTTCACCGAAGCAACTCGAAATTCACTCAACTTTCACTTGACAGACTGAAAATAACACAATCACCAAATAGATTACCGATTTTACTTTGCTCTACCTATTACGCGACCATTATAGCAGCCAATGCTAATATTTAAAAAAAAAACGTTCTATATATAAACTTTTGACTTACCATTTTTCGAGTCTGTATAGCGGTTAATCTTTAACAGACATCTACGTGATGCCTGGAAAAGTCGGATTCGTAAAAATATAATATGTACTACGTTTGGTTTTTATTGTGCGGGCGTTCGGTCTGCGCGCACGCATCTTGCTGCGAGGCCAAGGGAACACGGTCTTAATATAGAAGCGAACGAAACAGAACTACGGATCGAATCACCCGGGACTCAGTTTTATAGGGGGACATGGGGAGAAAATAAAATGTGGACACCACGCGTCGATTAGCTTTCTAGTGCACTACGTATATCTAACATATGCGGTCGAAGTGACCACGTGATGTTGAAGCGACCACATGCCGTGAAAAACGAGTAGGAATAAAAAGTTTATGAGAACCATGATCCAAAAAAACAACGTCTGGCACTCTGGCAGTTGTCCCAGAATTACGTCACTGTCTAGTTGCCACTTTATTGCAACAAACACAGATATTGGGAAACAAATTCGTTAATCATCTATTATTAAATACAAAAGCATTTCAATTGTCATTTGGTTTGTCCGCTCAAGCAAGTTAAACACAAATTAAATATATATATTAAACACAGTTTTATTAAAACCACATTGATTTATTGGATTCCCACAGGTAATATACGAATATTGGGAAGTTATAATTTCACGCTACTGTTAACACAGAAAATCATAGAGAGTCCGCCATTGTTTCGTGTATCGTCATCTCTCTCGAACTTGTTGTAAATTACTTATTCCGCTCTTGCTTATGCACGTGTACGTGTATCCATGACATTGATGACATCATTGTGGGACGCCCACGTCACATTATTTCTCGGAGTGCTATACCTGGCGGAGTATAATAATATTATTATACCATGATGTGAACAACATGTGCTAATTCAAAGACTGAAAATTAATAGAAACATTGTTTGTTTGATCCGAAAATTTACGAATCATTTTCAGTATAGGAATAGAAGGCCCAGAAGAAAATGGGCTGTTTTTTAAAGTGCACATAAGCAGGTTTTCTGCCCGGTGATAGGTAGCGGCCGCCTGCCGTAATAAATAATTTTGTTGTCGCTTTACCAGAACCAAAGATAATATAAATTGTCATTGACCAGCAGGCCTAGCACGGGCCGTGGACAAATTGTCTTTCCACCGTTTTTATCCCGCGAGAAAAAGACAAACGTATCCATATTCTAGCTTTGTCGCGTCTAGGCGGGGATAAAAACGGTGGAAAGACAATTTATCCACAGCCCATGCTAGGCCTGCAGAACGGAGAAGTGCTTGTAGAGACCGTTTTGAGGGCCCACTGGCCAGAGCTGTAATCTCATTCGTACATTTTTGATCATTTCTAATATAAACTTACCATAGATATGAGAATAAAAAATATATTTCATCTTGATATTTTAGGGGAAGAAACATAAAAAGGCATCATTCGTATTCTTTCGATCTGTGATTTGAACCGGTTTCATCTCTCCATGTAGCTCTGCAAGACCTTTTTTTAACGCGGATAAGTCCGCGTTCGACTACAAAAAGTTATTCCACTACAGGGTCACACATATAGACTGTACTAAGCGGAAAGAAGGTCATTATAATCAACATTTACACACATTCGAAAACCATTTCCCTTTTTCTGAGCAGTTGGGTAAAAAATTGGTAAAACTCTTGTAGTTTGTACATCGTCAAATGTCCCATCTTTGACGAACTCTACGTGGGACCTTCATTGGTATAAATTAAACTGATAGTTCTGAATCTAATCTAAGAATGTTCAATCAAGGTTCACTCATAATGCCTGGTCACAGATTTTCCTTCTCATTTCCGTTCTATTTACTTCTCTTATCTGTGGGAGAGGCCTATGTCCAGCAGCGGACGTCCTATGGCTGAAATGATGATGATGATGAAGTGTTCGTGAATATTCTCAGGTATTGCCAAGTAATTTTTAAACAATTAAATGTTTATACCACATTTCTTGTCTGTGCTGCTTACCATTGAGAAGTTTCCTAGTCAGGATATGCCAACCCTATGTGAAGCAACTGTGTCATGGCAAAACTTAATAAAATGCGTAAATATAGGTACAAAATTTTGTGTCTGTCCTGTTGACTGTTGAAGAGTTCCTTTATCTGGAGATAATCATGGATGTCGATTTAGGTTTTTTTTTAAATAAATAGTAGTCTTGCGTTTGACCACCGTCACGCCTGTTGTTAAGCGATGATGCGGTCTACGTTGGAGCACGCTTGCCTAGAAGAAACCGATTCACTCGTGATTTGAAGACACCCAGTTTCATGCTTTGGTACCATTAAAATGCATTGTCATCGGAACTGAACCAACATCATAAAGAAAAAAGGAAGTGGCTCTAATTCAGCTTGGAAAATTTGACCTAAACAAACAAACACAAACATTGCAAGTTAAAAAGCTTGTAATAAAAATAAATGATTGTAACAACAAAACGAATGAGTCCACACTCGACTGGCCATTTGCCAGTAGGAAACTCCAGTGCCTACTATTTGGCTTTATTATCAGACTTTTTATTGTGTGTATGGAAAAGCATGTAAAAAGGAAACAAATGAGTTTAATACCGACTCATATTTCATTGAGAACTTCTAGTGCCTGACCAATTAAAAACTCCATCATCAGAAGCAGAATCAGTTTTAGGGTACCTAAAGGGTAAAAACGGGACCCTATTACTAAGCATACGATGTAAGTATGTCCGTCTGTCCTGCCTTTTTTTGAACCGTAAAAGATAGCCAGTTGAAACTTTCACAGAATATGTAATTTTACGGCGGATTAACTAAGAAGTAATAATTAAGTCAAAAGGAAAGGTCCCAGGATACAACAAACGTATTTTTTAACGTATTTTTGTATTAGCTCTAATGTTAAAACGATAACACGTACAAGAGTCAAACTTGGCTTGCTCCTTTCGGGCAGGCGTATGGCAAGGCAATGGCCGCTCGCCTCGCACGCTAGCCACGTCGCGCGTATAATAGAAAAGACAAAAAGTAAAAACGAAATGAGGGTCCAAACGTATTTTTTTAAAACGTATTTTTGTACCAGTTCTAATGTAAAAACTGTAATACGCACAAGCGATGATTATAGTAATAAGGTACACTCTCTAAAGTATAACAACAAATAATAAATAATGGCCAAGTGCGAGTCGGTGTCAAAATGTTCACCACCGGTTCTCGTACGATCACAATTCTTTTATCTCTTCCGCCATCCTACAAAATGTCAACACGTAAATTCATCATCATCATCAGCCAGAAGACGTCCACTACTGAACATAGGCCTCCCACTTAGACCTCCACACTGAACGACAGCCTGCCATCTGCATCCACTGGATGCCCGCGACTCACGATGTCACGAATACGAAAAATACTTCGACTATTTGCAATGTTACTCTAAAGGCAACGGTTGGTTACCTTTAGAGTAGGTAGGTAGGTATGTTATGTATATACCCCATTGGTTAGGTATTTTAAATTCTCATTTAGTGTTTTTTTTTCTTAGAAAACGTTGAAACGCACAAGAGTGATAGCCGGGCTCCTTTAGCTGCTCCTTAAGTTAACGACGACGTAACTTATTTTGCAATTTTGCAGAATCATTTAACTGTACTTTATTCTGTCAGTTTACCTGAACAGTTCTTGCAACTCGAAGCAAATTCAGGTAAATGAATAAATCCTTTAAAGTCGACTTCTGCAAACTGTCCGTCCGTGTAATCATATTAGCAGCGGAGTTCTGCAAGCTGCAACTCTCTGACACCTGAAAATGTAGAGTGACTAATACTACAGTGAAAACACAGATCAGAACAATTGAGATATGCCTTAGTACAATTACCGTTTGTGTTCAAATGTGTCCGTATCTCACCCACTTTTTTCACTATACCGCTCAACTTTACTTCAACTCCTTTTTCACATAGTTACACTAAAAAACTTGCAGCGGCACCAAACAACTAACTAGGTAATATCCGAATGCAAATTAAGTAGCCGGCAATCTCGCCTGCAAGGTGAGAAGGAAGACCAGATGCGTTCGTATCCGACTCGCCACCGTACCATGTCTCCCTTGTTTGTCTGATCTGCGGATACTCCCGTCTTGTAAGGTTACGAACAGCATTACTTGTGCAGCGTTGTAATATGGCACGCGTCACCTTGTACCAATGTTATGACACCTAAATCAACCAGTAGGTACCTTCAATCAATGTACCCTCTCGCAGAATGTTACTGTATGGCAATCCGTACAGCAAAATTCTGCGAGAAGGTACAAGCTGGTCTGTCCTTGGAACCAAGATACGATTAGATTAGATTAGAATACGATTCTGGTACCCTGCCTGTCGTAAAAGCCGACTAAATGGGATTTAGGGCTCAGGAGTCGTCAGATCTGACCGCCTACACAAGCAAGTCCAGGAAATATAACGACGCGGTGTGGCCTGCGTTGTTATTGGGAATTAGAAGCGAGCTGTGTCCCGGAAATCTGTCTACGAATCTCTGTGCTCTCCACCAAGTACTTACATATATAGGGCGGCTACCGAGGGGGTTTTATTGAAACAATAGATCCTCGTACACTCTACGAAAGTATAGCGGCAGGTCGCACGCATATAACTGATATTCAGTAAAAACTTAGGAACCATCACTTTACTACACCAAAAACAGTATAAATTTATCATTGGGGAAAACTTTTATTCCTATTTACTAGTCCTAAAACATCTTATAGGTACTATTGGTGGCCACTCCAGAAGGATGTCCAGATGTTTCCCAACTTGGACTTGATACTGCGGAACGTTGCTTTGGACGCGTCGTCCTCATCGGTGACTGAGCCCCAGGTCCGCTTCAGGGCGCCGTGGACATCTTGAGGGACGTACATCTTGCAGCGGATGGAGTCATGGACACCGAAACTAAAGTCTACCCTGTGAAAAGACAAAAAGTGAACAAGAGTTGGGGCAACCAAACGATCGACGACTGGTCGGGCGTTCCCGATACTGCTGGAGAGAAGGGCCGTACCGTCACCTGCTTTAAGCGATTCAGTTTAGAAGATTTTAAAAAGTGAATCTCGGCGAGTTAATGGTACTAACAGACCATGGAGAAGACCAGAGAGAAAGAGAAAAATCTTCTCTTTCTCTCCCGTTGGTTGGACGGCGGTCCGTCAACCAAGTCCGTATCGTCTGTTAGTTACCTAAGGTTCACATTAGCTTGATTTTCCGCAACAATTGCAGACGGTACGGCCCATGCGTTAGCTCCAGGCTGTCCAGGTGGAGACTGCGCAGGATAGGTAGGAATGGTGTATCTATACGGGGTGTAAGGGGAACACTCTCGAAGCCAAAAGAAGGTAATTGTACTCATCATTATGAACAACTTTTATATGGACCAGCCCTGGAATCGTGAAAAAATATCAGCTGTTCTATAGAAAATGGTCATTGCACTCGACAAAATGTATGAAACAGCTGATTTTTTCCCCGCGATTTCAGGGTTGGTCCCATAGTAAAAGTGGTTCATAATGATGAGTACAATTACCTTCTTTTGGCTTCGAGAGTGGCCCTTACACCCTGTATAGTCATCGGAGGCCAGTACAGTAGTCGACAGACTGAATTTTACTTATTATTTTATTGTATTATTGTTTTTTAGGTTTTTGTATAAACCCGCTCGGATATTTACTTACGGGACCCAATCATTTAGAGGAGTGTTTCTACGATAATTCATATTATCTTGCACAAAAGTGACGTAACGGGCAATGGATGTGGCAACAAACATCGACATCAGCAAACACAATACTGAAAAAGAAATAGGTGCTTATTAGCGGCTTTGGCAAACGTGGAAAAAAGACATGTCACACATAACGGGGGTACTAAGCCAAAAGGAGTTCAATGAATAATTTTTACTAAGGGACCAACCCTGAAAACGCAAAAAAAAAATCTTCTGTTTCATTAAAAAACGGTCATTAACACTCGACAAATGTATGGAACAGCTGTTTTTTGCGATTTCAGGTTCGGTCCCATAGTAAAAGTTGTTTATAATATTGAGTATAACCACAAAAGAGTACAGAATTATGTATGCAGCCGCATACATAATTCGCCCGATAAACATTAGTTTTGGCAACCCTAGCGCTACGGCGAGTAGGTAGTTAAAATCAAGGTCGGCCGGAGCCGACTTTCTGTACCCTTTTTATTCTGTGGTATAACGTACCCCTTTCGGTTTAGCACGCCCTTTCCTTATCATCATCATCATCATTTCAGCTGTAGAACGTCCACTGCTGGACATACATAGGTCTCTCCCATCAATCTCCAAAAGGACCGGTTGGAAGCGGCCTGCATCCAGCGTTCCCTGCGGTCTCTTTTAGGTCGTCTGTCCATCTCGTGGGTGGACGTCCTACGCTGCGCTTACCATGTTTAAACTTACCTTTTAGAAACATATTGCTTGTCTTTTGAATAAGATCTCGTGTATTCCAAAATTAATACGTTCAAAACGATTATAATGATAAATCAAAGATTTTTCAAATACACTTATAAACAAACGGTCATATCGAAGACAACAGATAAGTGGCGTGACAAATTTAAATTTGATTGGTTTTTAATTGTTAACAAGACATTTTACGTTGTTAACGATTTTAATTTACTTTGATATAGATGCCAACAAAATCTAAACTTGACATTTATTTCTGACAAATCTTACGACTTATGTAATTTGATAATAGTGATAAGTACCTACCTACCTAATATTTTTTTAATTATTATTTTAATAATAGTTTTTCCACAGTTCCTTAATAAAAAAAAAACATGTCCAAAGTTCGATTACATTTCATCTGCCTGTGCACCCCATATAATACGCAATTGTAACTTTGACAAACATGTAGGTACATTACTTCTTCGACCAAAATAAAATTAATGGACGGACGGGATAACCATTGAACATGCTCAGCAAAAATGAGTCAAAACCGTCGGACATATACTTCAACACCTAATTTATAACCTTGTACCATAGACTAACATATACATGTTAGTCTATGCTTGTACAGTACATTTGCTACAAATAATAGATAGCGGTTTTTTGCTGTGTATTTACTCTTCGGGAAACCACACAAGGACATAATTTTGCTAAATGTTTCGTTGTCATGTAACAAAAGTCGCGTGTCGCACTTCCTACGGCTATAGACCGACTGTAACGAAGTGAGCGCCGGCGCTCATTTTGTAATCTTCAAAAATGTGCTTCTTCTGGGCCCGTCCATTCATTTTATTTGGGTCGTAGCATTACTTTATCTAAGAATTGCAACTATAAAATATATTATATTTTATGGACACACAAATTCTACAGATTTATGTGGTAACACAGCTTCTACAAAGCTTGACACTGTGTTCATAATTCGAGTTTAATATTACCTTTAAATTAAACTGGGAGCCCGTTTTTCAGTGTGTAAGCAATTTCTTTCAGACGTGTGTCGAACGAGGACAAAAGTAAAAGAATTTTCAGCTCTAATGAGGGTATTTGGATGGAATTTACTGCGTCGCTTCCGAGATTTATGTGAAGCGGCGCTTGCGAGGTGACAACCGAGTAATTGATTCCTACCCGCGAATTTGGATGCGTAGAATTATTTTGGGCATATTTTATCACCAGTGGCATATTGTTTTTTTTTTTTTTTTTTAATAGTAAATAGGCTTGCGCTTGGCCGCCATCTCGCCTGATGTTAAGCGACGATGCGGTCTACGATGGAGCACGCTTGCCTAGAAGAAACCGATTCAGAAATCCCAGATAACTACTAGGTATACTAATACAATTGGAAAATCACGCGACCGCAAACCGTATCTGGGCGCGATAAGGTTCACGTTCGCGTGATTTTCCAACTGAGCGGATTAGGTGCCGCAATAGCAGTTGTCCGTAAGGCCCCAGGCCTTGTTTACCGCGTTTAATATCCACAAAAAAATTACCAAGAACAAAATAAATTATTACAAAATTTGATCAAGCTGATCTTTTAATGGTGACCGTGAGTTAACTAGGTACTGCATTTATTTTGAGTACCTAACTACAGTCCTCGAATAACACGTTTAACAATAAGTCACCTACTCAAGCAACGAACATAAAAAATAAAATTATGCAAGCTACACAAACGTACACCGGGGCTCTTCCATTGGCGGATCCGGGGGGGGGGGGCATGGCCCCCATGGCCATCCCAAAACACCTAGCAATTCCATACATTCGACTCAGTTTTTCGATTTGAATCAGGTGTACTTTTACACAGCATATTCATAGGTACCTATACTTGTCAGAATGGCGCCCCTCCAAAATGAAATCCTGGATCCGCTCCTGGGCTCTTTGTAACTTAGTAACGTCTTTGTGGACCTACCTAACGGGGGATGGACGGAAGTCATTTTCCTTTAGTCAGTTTAGTATAAAAACCGCATAAACAGTTCAGTAGCTCGTTAATAATATTAGCCAAATTAATTCATTTTATAGGTACCCGGATCGGAATGCTGCCCTTTACGGAATTTGTAATTTTAATTTATAGAGGCATTTCTTACTTAATTGATTTCAAATTGAAATAGCTGTGGCTCTGACCCATAGCTGAGCAATTATCTTTTAGTAGGTAGGTAGATAGGTAACTAGGTACTTAACGATGGTAGGTAGTCCACCATAACCGAAATCACAAAACAATGTGCATAAAAATATGTAACTGTAAATCATAGGAGTAGTACTCCTATGATTTTGCAATCAGTCGAAAGGGTGAAATGAAACGCGCCAGTCCATGAAATTTCATAGATTAACATTGGATTAGCACGTTTCATTTCACCCTCGTTTCATTTCGTTTTGTAATTACAACCTCCAACCACACGAAATGATTTTGTTTGGTGATATTAAAAATTAGTCAAACTTGAAAAATAATAGTTGGATATCTAATTGAAATTGACAAATACAACAAGCAACGCCATTTTGGAGGGAAAATGTAATAATAATAAATTATTGTAACAGATATTTTGGAACAAAGTGGAAAAAACATGTCGCTTTATTGTATCATTTTCACTTACCTATGTGTATAAACTGTAAATACTTATCATATTATATTGGTATTATATTGTTTCTTTTCTTTTTTTCTAATGTTGTTATAGAAGATATTTTTTTGTGTGTAAATTATGTTAGTGGTTAGAATTATCTTTGTTTTATTAGTTTATATGAAAGCGCTCCGTCTGGAAAATTCACGGTGGAATATCATAATCACCGTCCAAATTTGTGCTCACCAGACAATCTAATAATATATTATGGAATATATTATGGAATAATATATTATTATTATGGAATAATATATTATGGAATAATACGGAAGACGAGGCGGTATAGCCTTAAAAGCTTTAGCCTGCTCAGAAATGAGCGAACAACACAAAAAATTAATGCTACTGTCAATTTCATCTATGCTGTCATTGTCAAGAGCATTTCTTTTTACTTTGAAATCTTGAATATTTTGAATTCGTAAATAAAAATTCGTAAACGCTTTTTTTGCCGGTTTAATATTCAAAAAGTGATAAAAATACGAAAATGTCTGCATTTCATGGCTTCCCTGATTTACCAGCACACGACGAAATTCCTTTCTGCAAGCTAAATGAGACATATTGTTGCGGTAATGTACGATATGGAAACATTACGACGTTCACCAACGCGGTAAGGTTATACAATGTTATTGTCATGATTTCAACTGAAAATAGAGAATGACTATGTTTCTAATCATTTCAGACGAAACGGCACCCTGTAGTCAACGTAACAAGAGATATACACCACCACAGAACATCGGACGAGAACATTTCAATGTATATCGATGTCGATGATAACTTACTCAAGAAAGTAACCAGTGTGTGGTATAAGCAAGGCTTTTTAGATGCTCTCAGTGTTGCTGCAGATCCTACAATTAACCGAGAAAGTCCTATGTTAGCTGTTACTGCGTCATACGCGTTAAAACTAGCAAATGTGTTTACAGCATTTCGGTATTTCTTGCAACCTCATTTAAAAGATATTGGGCCGAAAATCGTTGCGAATTACTCTAGAACTCGTGGATGGGGCAGTACTCCTATTAAATGCTTGGTATGGCATCCTCATGCTACGAAACTGGCCGTTGCTACCTCGGATGACAATGTGCGGATATATTGCTCAGAAGTTTCATTTGTGTCAACGTTGAAGTGTAAAGCACAAGGGCACGTGTCTTCAGTGAGTTGGAGGCCGTTCTCAGCATCTGAGTTGGCAGTGGGATGTGAACAGGGAGTCATTGTGTGGACCGTGGACCCTAATTCCATGTTCACTAAGCCTTCGTCTAGTAACGCCGTAGTACTTAAAAGGTGAGTATACATATTGCAACTACATACAAAACATTCAAATAAAAACCCTGAAATACTGTTCATCCCATCCCTCCTAGTAGTGCCCTCGTTTTTTGTCTGGACTTAGGTCTGGCACCATATCTACGTTATTGTGCTGAAAGCAAAAGCTAAGCAGCGGGTGGAAGTCAATGACTACAGTATGTTGGCTCTGTTACTACAGTAAGAAAGAAGAAAGAAAAAGTTTATTTGTGACCAAATTATGTTTAAAAAAAATACCTTATAGACAAGTTATAATATAAGGTCACAAATCGGTCCTAGTATGATAGCGAATAGTTCCCGTAACATTTAAAAACTATGTTTGGAAATTACTCAGTATAAGGGTATTTGATGCATGTTATTTTATCATTTACAACATAAGTGTGGTTTTCAATTCCAGATCTGGGCACAGCCCAGTGACCGATGTCAGCTGGTCACCCAACGGAGACCTGCTGATCAGCTGCTCCGGAGCCGACACCAACATGCTGGTGTGGGACGTGTCCATGGAGACAGCTGTGCCTTTACGAAGAGTAGCAGGTGGAGGGATTGTGTTTGCACGCTGGGCGCTCGATGCCAGCAAGGTGCTCGCTGCTACCTCTTCTATTATATTCAGGTTTGTTTTTGTTGATATACTGGGTTACGCATATAGAGTGTAAAAAGCCGAAAAGAGTAATAGAGTAACAGTAATTGTGCTCATAATTATTTACCTCTTTTACTTTAGGACCAACCCTAAAATCGCAAGAAAAAACTGCTGTTCCATAGAAAGCGGTGACATTCGATAAAATAAAATGTATTATAGAACAGCTGTTTTTAGGTTTCCCAAAGGGTAAAAACGGGACCCTATTACTAAGCCTACGATGTCTGTCTGTCTGTCGGTCCATCTGTCCGTCTGTCAGTCCTACCTATTAATGGCTATGTCTTTCGAACCGTAATAGATAAACAGTTGAAATTTTCACAGAATATGTAACGCTACGATGGATTAACTAACAAATAATAAAAAAGTTTGAAACGAAAGGGGAGTCCCCATACAAAAAACATATTTGTTAACGTATTTTTGTTTTAGCTCTAATGTAAAAACGAGAATACGTACAAGTGTCAAACTTAGCACGATTGTAGTACACACTCTAAAGTATAACAACAAATAATAAAAAATGGTCAAGTGGAAGTCGATGACAAATTTCAGTTCATTACCAAGTTATTATACTCGAGCGCCTGTAGCATACTGCGTAGCAAATTACTCCGACGATTGGAAGGAGTTATAATAACTGGTAATTCGGTTACTTTGGACAACCTTATTGTATTTTGTGGTGGTACGGAATCCTCAGTCCGCTAGCCCAACTCGCTCTTGGTTGGGTTTTTTTTTTATTCAACCAGCCCAAAAGTTAGCCAGAGCTACGATGATTATTTCTGTGAAGTCACTCACCTTGGTAATCAAAGTACCTGTTTCTTGTATTTCCAGGGTTTGGGAGACAAAATCGTGGTCTCCAGAAAGGTGGTGCGCGCGCGGGCATCGCGTAGTGGCGGCTTGCTGGGGACCGCAAGACATACTGCTGTTCGCAGCTAAAGGGGAACCTGTCATCTACGCATTGAGTAATGCTGGACTTATGAGCGGTGGGTTCCTTTGATAGTTACTTTTGCCTTCAAGCTCTTGCTATAAGAATTCGTCTTTAACATTGACTAAGGATAGGTATGGACTAGTCCTCAGCTTATACAATACAATACAATTATTTATTAATAACTCCATAATAATAACTAAGATTTAGATATTTTCGAAACACATTATCAAAATTCAAAATTAAATTAAACTTAACTATGGCCGAAATGGCCAACTTTACTAATCACATTTAGTTAATTTATTTAGTTATTGTTAAGTTAACTTTTTTTTATTCATATTAATATGTATTTAATTATTAAGTAATAAGTAATGCATGCTGTGCTTCCTTTAAAAGGTAACACATTTAGCCAAGTTCATTTATAAGATTTCAGTGTATGTAATAATGTAGTTATCAATGTGAAGCCTTAATATAAATAAAAATAAATTAAATAAAAATAGTTACAAGTCAAACTTCTGCAGTACACTTTCTACAACGATTGTATATAAACAGTATATGTTAATAATATTATTATGTGTACATAATTCAAATTAAATAATAACTTATTCAAATAAAAATATTATGAGCAAAAATATATTACAATATATTATGTCAGTATTTCAATGTGTCAAATTGATTCATTAATAATTATTTATTAACGCACCTACCTGAATTATTTATGGACGAATCCATTAATATTTCAGGGAGTTTAACATAGTCATCAAAATTATAAAATTGTTGGTCAAGGAGCCAAGTTTAAAGCCTGACTTTAAACGACGCGGTGGAAGGTGCATCACGTACGTGTTTAGGCAGGCGGTTATATATCGCAGGTCCTACAATGTAGACAGACCTCTCTGACTTCACGAGCTTATGGAAAGGTGTTACGATCTGTTTGCTCCTTTTGTTGCTGCGCAAGTTTGCCGTCGGGTTAGTGACCCTCATTTGGAACATGTGCAAGTTCTTATGCGTAAACAAAGCCAGCTGGTTGATAAGCTCGCATGGCAGCGGAAGTATTCTGAGTTCTTTGAACAAGTCTACGCACGAGACGTCATCGGAGACTCCAAATACAATGCGATAGCGATAGTTCGACATTAGTACTTACCGATGAAAGTTTATGTTCGGTTCATTCCGTTCACTACGGCTTTTACACCCTATTAAACTGCACCGCGCACTAAATCGACATCGTTTTATTGTTGATATTCTGAAAACCCGTACGAAATGCTTCGATTCCACATTTATTGTGCAAACTGCCAGTCTGTGGAATTCGCTGCTTGAATGGGTAATCCCCGTCAGTTACAATCTGGGTGTCTGCAAGTCGAGAGTGAATCGGTTTCTTCTAGACAAGCATGCTCCATCGTAGACCGCATCGTCGCTTAACATCAGCCGGGATGGCGGCCAAGCGCAAGCCTAATCATCATCATCATCTTTGAGTGACCCACTGCTGGGTATAGGCCTCCCTTTGTTTATGCCACACTCCCCGGTCTCTCGCTATTCGCATCCACTCGTTCCCGACAGTATTTCTGATGTCGCCAGTCCACCTCAAGCCTAATAATAAAAAAATAAAAAATGCACTGCAAAGCAGCAAGTTATTTCTATTTACTGCTGATTCCAGGTGCTCAAACTAGCAAAGCTCTGCCAGTACTGGACGTCACCAAGGTAGAGCTGCCTTCAGGAGACTCTGTCGGAGGGCCAGTGCTTGACTTGCACTGGGATCCTAGCGGCCGATACCTGGCGATACTGTTTGAAGAGTCGCACCTTATAGCCATCTTCTGCACCACTTACCTGATGATGCAGTTGAAGACCACGCCTTGGTAATTTTATTTTATTTTACTGTGTTTTATTGTACTGTCATCCCGGTTTTACCACCGAACCAGCTGCCATCGCCAGAAATGCCATCCGCACATTATAGATGCGTGGAAGTCTCGCACTGTTCGATTTGCTTATGGAATGGCTTACCACCTTCGGTTTTTCCTCCGAAGTATAATTTGGACTGCTTCAAACGAAGGGTCAATAGAGTCCTCAAAGGTAGGCAACGCGCTGACAATGCCCCGGGTATTGTAGGTGTCTATAGGCAGCGGTGACCACTTACCATCAGGTGGTCCGTAGCTTGTTTGCCACTTATTCTATAAAATTAAAAAAACTGTACACATTGTTACGCATATACCTTGTACTAAACCGATATGAGGTAATTTTAATCATCATTATGAACAACTTTTACTATGGGACCAACACTGAAGTCGCGAAAATAAAATCTGCTATTCCATACGAAAAAATTATGCATTTCTGTATTTCTGTATACATTTTGTCGAGTGCCAATGACCGTTTTCGTACATACCTAGACATCATCCTTTTTAGGTTTAATTTAATTTTTAGGCTATATTAGTATGTTATAGATTTAATTAATTGATAGAATGATGTATTTAGATCCATGGGTGGGCGAATTGGGGCCCCTGAAACTGCCCACCTTAAATTTACGTTAAATAAATAAATCAATCAATTATATAGTTCGCAGTGCCACATTTACTCTAATTTGGACGTTATGTCCTTTGCATAGTGTTCAACGTCGCTTGTTCGTTATGTCATCGTAGCACTGGCATCGCGGGGCGTTGTAGTCGGATCGCGGTTGCCTTACAACTAAACAAAAAGTCTGCGCAAGGCGTAGCGTGCGCCGAGTTTTAGTTAGTTCCTGATGTTATGTCCAATAAGTGACACTGCCGGTGCAGCTAGTGTACTCATATTTTGTTTTATCTACAGTTGTTTCATCAGCGGAGTGGACGGCGAGCTTCCATCGACGATGGCGTTCCAGCAGAACTTCACCGAGGGGGCCTGCCTTACTATCGCTTGGTCCAGCGGCCGGGTACAGCACTTCCCTATCATATACACGGACTCTTACTAGTAAGAATCGTTCGAACTAGATCGATCGGCTCTTACTAGTAAAAATCGTAACTATTACATCGATCTACTCTTACTAGGAAAAATCGTAATTATTACATCGATCGACTCTTACTAGGAAAAATCGTAATTATTACATCGATCGACTCTTACTAGTAAGAATCTTAATTATTACATCGATCGGCTCTTACTAGTAAAAATCGTAATTATTACATCGATCTACTCTTACTAGAAAAAATCATAGTTATTACATCGATCGACTCTTACTAGTAAGAATCGTTCGAACTAGATCGATCTACTCTTACTAATAAAAATCGTTACTATTACATCGATCTACTCTTACTAGTAAGAATCGTTCGAACTAGATCGATGGACTCTTACTAGTAAAAATCGTAATTATTACATCGATCTGCTCTTACTAGTAAAAATCGTAATTATTACATCGATCTACTCTTACTAGTAAAAATCGTAATTATTACATCGATCGACTCTTACTAGTAAGAATCGTTCGAACTAGATCGATCTACTCTTACTAGTAAAAATCGGAATGGACAACATTTCATTTTTGCAAATAGTCAAAAATTCGAAAACCATTTGGAGATTATCCAGTGAAAACTCCATAAAAAAATAAAAATCCATCCACTATTTTTCAAGTTATTTGAAAAATAAATAAATAATGGAAAAATAGGATTAACGAGCAATAGTTAATTTGCCAAAAACTCGAATTAAAAATTACGAATCTATCTTGCCATCTATCTATCTTTTACCCCGTATATGTTCAAAAATTTAAAATCATTAATGGCATAACATCGTGTTCCATCTTCATAATATAAATAAATAATAAGCGTAGGTGTTTAAAAAAAACATTAAGTTGTTAAAGTATCATATGATTAAATCGCATAAAATACTAACGCCATTATTACCTTATTTTTATGAATAAACTAGCGGTCCACCCCAGCTTCGCACGGGTATAGATTATAGCCTATGTCACCTGGGGATAGTGTAGCTTCCTAACAGTGAAATAATTTTTCAAATCGGTTCAGCAGTTTCAGTGCCAATTCAATGCAATCAAACAAACAATCAAATCTTTCCTCTTTATAATATTAGTACAAATTAAAGCCGTGGTAGCCCATTTGGGAGACCGCTAGACTTGAGAGCGTGAGGTCGCGGGTTCAAACCCCGGGCCCGTACCAATGAGCTCTTTCGAGCTTATGTACGGATTTTTATACCACTGGCTTTTCGGTGAAGAAAAACATCGTGAGGAAATTTGCATACGTGCGGAGAAGGAATTCATTGGCGTATGTGAATCCACCAATACTCACTGGGCCAGCGTGGTGGATATGACCCAATCACCCTTTCGGGGGTAGGCTTAAAAGTCCAGCAGTGGACTGTTAGAAGGCTGATTATGATGATGATGATGACCACTTAAATAAATGGAAAATCTAATTTGCGACCTGGCATCCCAGTACATGTTGTTTTGGTATTTGATGTTGACAAATTTGACATTTTCCTTGATATAAACTTTTTTTCATATTCGTCTCGCTATGGTATAAACAACCATAAAGCCTATAATTTATAATATTTTTTAAAAAATATTTTAAGAATAACTATTAGGTTTAAAATAAAACTGAAAAATACGTGTCCAATATTTTTTCATAATCTATCAATTAAACCAATAAAAATAGGTAGTAAAAAAAATGAAACGTTGTCCATTATTACATCGCTCGAGTCTTGCTAGTAAGAATTGTTCGAACTAGATCGATGGACTCTTACTAGTAAAAATCGTACTAACTATATTGATCGAGCCTCACTAGTAAGAATTGTTCGAACTAGATCAATCTACTCCTACTAATAAAAATCGTAATACGATCGACCCTTACTAGTAAGAATCGTACTAACTATATTTATCGAGCCTTACTATTTAACAAATATTAATATTACCTTAATATTTCACCAAATGTACTGATAGAGAGAGTAAGAATTGTTCGAACTAGATCAATCTACTCTTACTAATAAGATACGTAATAACTAGATGATCGACACTTACTAGTGAGAATCGTTCGAACTAAATCAATTGCACTTACAAGTAGGACTTGTGATAACTAGATAGTTCGATTTCTGTTCTGAACATAAAATCACTGGGAATATAAAAAAATTCTCTAAAATGTTGCAAAATGACAAATAAATGTTAAGAATAAGGATAGTGTGCGCTAGACTTCTTCCTTATTTGTTATGAAGTACAGAACCATGTGTGGCTTTCGTGAAAATATATTAAAGGCTTCTACATTTTTAAACTTTTATAAGACTGGCAAACAACAATATTTTTGTAACCTAGACTAATGAAAATAAGAATAAATCAATGAAAAAAAAATCATTTTTTATTTTCTAACCAGCATCAAATTGTTAGTTTCCTCATAACTTTCATAAGAATTGGAGTTCTCCATTGAAATAGGTATGTTTATCACAGTCATAGGTTCAGCTTCATCGTTTGTCTTCATAGTAGTCATTGTAACTACAATGTCACTATTGTTTGTGTCATACTGGCTTCTTAACGCGATCACGTTACCGGGTCCAAGGCCTCGCAGCATCGCTTTGTGATTTTTCACCAGCGTATTTTTAAGATCATCATCCAACGCCAATTCAAGGTTCACAAAAACGCTATTAGATCTTGCTCTAGGAATCATGAACTGTTTTCTGGTCAAATATTGCGATCCAGGTAGGTTACCTTTACATGTTATGAAAAATGAACATGTCTGTTTGATGACGTCGCTTTGGAAATGTGCTAAATCGGAACCTAGATTGTGCGCTAGATCTCCTTTGATGGGTATTAGTAATCTCGCTCTGAGAGCGCTAATGTCAGTTTCTAGATTTCTGTTAACAGTTTTGTTGACGGTTTTAATGGTGTGTTTCACATATTCTCTTAAAATTGCTATGTTCATTTCCCTATCTTTATTATTGTCCAGCGTAATTTCTGCAGTTGTCTTTATGAAGGCGTTGGATACCCTGCCTTCCACTATACCGGCCGCATGGTTTATAGTAGCTACAACAGCATTCTTCTCCTCACTCTCATCTGCGATTATGTCTCTTTCGTACATAGCCGCGTAGTTCCTAAAAGCTCTTACAGCTGTATCGTTCAAAGACTTATAGAATATCGTTAAAAATTCTCTCAATTCTTCAGAACATATTCGGAAGTCTTGACAAGCGTCTTTTGTCCTTAAAGTCTTTTTCCTCTTCTGTTTATCTACATCAACGAGCGTGCACTTCACTTTATACTTCTCAGGTATTTTATCAGATTTTCTCAGAACGTTTGAAACAGTGTTAGCAAACGAATTATAGAATTTTGCTATTTTTGTATCTTTCAATGGTAGTAATGCTTTGATGTATTCCTTAAAAGGCTTTAAAGGCGTCATGTTTTTTGCAAGTCTCTTACACTTTTTAGCACTATATGTATTATTTCCGATGTAGCAAAGTTCATCTGACATATTAGTGTGTATGATCTTCTTACATTCCTCCTCACTCATGTTCTTGCCATTGACTTGGCAATATGTATAAGGCTCTAAGAAGTTCTCTAAAAGGTTTGCCCTAATTCTTATTAGTTTCTTGAGATCGCTATTCTGAAATAGGCCTTGAGGGCATTGTCTCTGAACGAACGTCGTTATCAACTCGTCTAGAGTTCTGGTCACAATTTGTTTAGTTTTATTCGAAACTGATTCTCTTTCCAACGCCAACTTGATTTTGTTCCTCAACTTTTTATATTTGCTCAGATTCGCTTGGAACGATTCCATATCATTGTCGTCGTTTTTTGTGTCATTTATGATGTGAGCTCTCGGTGTGAATTCGATAATAGTAGTTTCGTCGTCTCCTAGTTCTATATTTTCTACAACATCATTGTCTTGAAGGTAAGCTTTAAGTTCTTTGATTTTCTCGTCTATAGCTATTTGTGGTGATGGTGCAGGTATCGACTTCGCTCTTTCGTATACTGTTTCTGGCCCAAGTTGTAGTGATTTTATGTAAGGTTTGACGTAATTTATAATGTCTGATACTAAGGAGCTGTCTGAAAGCCGCCCTCGTATGGTCGTGGACTGAACCAAATGTTCCGATATAGAGATCCATAGCAACAGTGTGACTGAAATACATATAATATTACAAAATAAAAATCTATCAAGATGATACGAGTCCCATATAAACAATGATGAAATAGACAAGGCTGGTATCCTTATTTTTGTTAAACGCCATTCTTTTCAGGTGACTGCGAGAAATTACTACGACCGCAAACCGTATCACGCCTCGTTAAGGTGGTTTGTTGCACAAATGGCGGGAAATTCAAATTTCAAACAGTTTTCTTGTCCTTGTAGCTAGGCCGGGTAATTATTGTAAACAACCATGATGTTTGCGCAGATTGATTATTATTCTTTACAAAATCATATAAAGCTATTTATCTCTAATGCCCATTATTACTTACATTTGTGAATAAACAAATTTTTGCTGTTTCAAACGGTTTATTCACAAATGTAAGTAATATGGTGCATTACTGTTAAATAATTGTACATTATAATGTACAAAACAGCCAACATTTTGCGCAAACACTGTGTTATTTAAAAATAATTACCTGGCCTGGCTACTAGGACCAAAAAACTGTTTAAAATTTGAATTTCCCGCCATAGGTAAATCGAACCACCTTAACGAGGCGTGATACGGTTTGCGGTCGCGTAACTCGTCGCAGTCACCTAAATTAGATCGCGTTTAAAAGCTCACGGTACAGAACTTGAGCAAAATATAAGGCTCTACGGAAAATTATTTCAAACTGGATTACGGGTCAGCGCTTTAAAATGTGCCAACAATTGGTAAACTAAAACCGTAGTAACCATTAAATTAAAACCGTAGTAACTATTAAATTAAAACCGTAGTAACTATTAAATTAAAACCGTAGTAACCATTAAATTAAAACCGTAGTAACTATTAAATTAAAACCGTAGTAACCGCGCGCGACCTGTATAATTATATTTGTTTTTGTACATTCAGAATCGTCTACTAATAGAATTATGTCACACAGCCGTTTAAAGGGTGTTCATGTTCATGCCACCACTCAGTGACACTTTGAATCACGCCTCGCGGAAACTAGCACCATATTGAGTTAGTATGACCACAGAAAAGATTTTTTTTTTGTTTGAATTAGAACGGCTGTCACGGCTTTTTTGTAAGAAATTTGTTGTAGCTAGTTGCGCCCATATAAACGAAACGTCAGTCATTCGAAATCAGTTAGCAACTGTGACGCGGAGTTCGATACGTTGATCTAAATAAGAATGTTCAATCAAGGTTCAATCATAATGCCTGGTAACAGGTTTTTCTTCTCATTTCCATACTATTTACTTTTCTTTTCTGTAAGTCACAGACAGCATCCGCGAACACTCCACCGGGATGTGCTAAACATCCTCAAGGCTTCTACATGCCACAGGTGTCATAATCTACTATCCTCTTAAGAAAAGTTTTATTGATTTGTATGGCTCTCGCACGGCTTGACGTCATAACGTGCTATAGTGGACTCTGTCTAGCATGAAATTAAAATACTTCGTCATCATCATCATCATCCACAGCCTTCCTTATCCCACTACTGGTTATATGCCTCTCTCTTGCTATGCCATCTGCCCCGGTCCTGTGCCAATCTAGTCCAGGTTCGACCCGCGATACTAATAATATCGTCGACCCATCTTGCAGCTGGACGACCAACGCTCCGCTTACCTTGCCTCGGCCACCACTCTGTTAAGATCTTACTCCACCTGTCATCACTGCGCCTAGCAACGTGTCCTGCCCAGCTCCACTTTAATTTCATTAAAATACTTATCTCTACATAGTATAAATTGAAGTCGCTTCCCGCGTCTGTCTGTCTGTCTGTATGTCTGTATGGCCGCTAACTCCTCCTAAACCACGCAACGGATTTTGATGCGGTTTTCACCATCAGTTAGATACATTTTCAAGGAAGGTTTATATATATAACTAGCGACCCGCCCCGGCTTCGCACGTAAATAACACCCGTGCAAAGCCGGGCGCGCGGGTCGCTAGTGACTTATAAGTTACTTACAACTTATTTATTACTAATATGCATATTTTTGAACTAATTTTAATTTTGTTTTCGTTGATGGGCTCTATAGTTATTATGATCAGCTTTTTACGAGGTAATAAAAAAAGTTGGACATATGCATATTACACAGTATTTGTGAAATTTACGTATTAGTCAATTCACACCACATCTTACGGTTTTGGACACAAGAGGTATTTCTGAAATTTACGGTTTAGTCTATTCGCATCTTACGGTTTTGGACACAAGAGTATTTCTGAAATTTACGGTTTAGTCTATTTACATCTTACGGTTTTGGACACAAGAGTATTTCTGAAATTTACAGTTTAGTCTATTCGCATCTTACGGTTTTGGACACAAGAGTATTTCTGAAATTTACGGTTTAGTCTATTCACATCTTACGGTTTTGGACACAAGAGTATTTCTGAAATTTACGGTTTAGTCTATTCACATCTTACGGTTTTGGATACAAGAGTATTTCTGAAATTTACGGTTTAGTCTATTCACATCTTACGGTTTTGGACACAAGAGTATTTCTGAAATTTACGGTTTAGTCTATTCACATCTTACGGTTTTGGACACAAGAGTATTTCTGAAATTTACGGTTTAGTCTATTCACATCTTACGGTTTTGGACACAAGAGTATTTCTGAAATTTACGGTTTAGTCTATTCACATCTTACGGTTTTGGACACAAGAGTATTTCTGAAATTTACGGTTTAGTCTATTCACATCTTACGGTTTTCCAAAATATTTGGTTCGCTAGTTACCTCTGAATGCTAACATCGAATTCGACATAATAATCCAAACAGTTACCTCACATTTTATATTCATATATTGCTTTTAAATTTTTTGACGATAAAATTATTATACTGCTTACTTGTTTACAATTCACGCTATAAACTTTTCACTACCAAACCTGGGGCCGTACGGACAACAGCTATTGCGGCACCTAATCCGCTCAGTTGGAAAATCACGCGAACGTGAACCTTATCGCGCCCAAATACGGTTTTCGGTCGCGTGATTTTCCAACTGAGCGGATTAGGTGCCGCAAATAGCTGTTGTCCGTAAGGCCCCTGCTGCTGATTGTGATATGGATTTCTTTATAACTTGAGGTATATAAGTTATTTTATTTATGTAAATATTAGATGGTGTCATAAGAAATGAAGGTCGACTTTCCTTTCTCACGGCGTCTTATCAAGATTTTGAAAACCATATTAAAACAGAATGTAAATATGTAAAATATAAATTATGTATCCATCAATTTGTGGCACTGCTGTGTACTGTGTAGTTTGTGGTACTTTCGTGAAATACATATATCTCGCTGAATTCGTTAACTAGCAGCGCCCCGCGGTTTCACCCGCGTAGTGATGAAAAATGGTGATGATGATGGTGAAAAGCCTATGTCACTCTCTGGCGCTTGAACTATACCCATGCAAAAAATCAGGTCGATCCGTTGTTCCGTTGCAGCGTGAAAGAGGAACAAACATCCATACATCTATACATACAAACTATCGCGTTTGTAATATTAGTAGGAAGGATATATATGTATAGAAAGTTATGCCACAAATTGACGGTTACATAATTTTTTGTTTAGGCTTAGTTTATTTATTTGAAATTTTTCTCACTTTATGAATTTTCAAATTTAGCTTATATTTGAAAATTATATATTATTTTAATATATTCATATAATTGCAGGCGACTGTACTCTTCTTTATACACTTCTTTTGTTGTGAGACCCTGAATTCGCGAAAAACCGGTGATGCAAATGACATACATTGATACATTGTGGATTTATATATAAATATAAAGTTATAAACCAATTAGTAATCATTTTATTACGTAAACACCTTAAAAACACCTTTGTTGAAAACTACCCTCTTTATAACATGAACAAAATATTATGCTAACAAGAGGCTAACAAAATTTTGAGTTGAATAATCCGTATCAGTTTCCTGCGATACAGGCCCAGCCTAGTGCAGGAATCGCAGTATCAACATTAGTATTTCTCCTTCATAGACATAAGCCAGTGTGTATCTCTATTTTATAAACAAATATGTAAGCCTATGTTTATGCAATTTTTTTTTTTTTTTTTTTTTTTCATTTTCTTTGTATACTTACCAAACGTTTCGATACTACGTTTCTAACCCGTACGGTCAAGGATTGGAGCAACCTGCCAGCTTCCTTGTTTCCTGAGAGATATAATCTGGGCCTTTTCCAAGGCCAGAGTGAATAGGTATCTTCTCAATCTGCGTGCGACTTATCCGCGCAAAAAAAAAACATATTTTAATAGAATAGCTGATTTTTCGCGATTTCAGAGTTGGTCTCATGGTAAAAGTTGTTCACAAAGATGAGAACAATTACTTCCTTAAGGCTTAGTTTCACCGGTCTATATATTATACTAGCGACCCGCCCGCTTTGCACGGGTGTAATTTACGTGCGAAGCCGGGCGGGTCGCTAGTTATATATATAAACCTTCCTTGAAAATGTATCTAACTGATGGTGAAAACCGCATCAAAATCCGTTGCGTGGTTTAGGAGGAGTTAGTGGCCATACAGACATACAGACAGACAGACGCGGAAAGCGACTTCAATTTATACTATGTAGAGATTCTTAGGTACTAAATAAAAAACGTTAGCTATTGAAACAGCCTTAATTCTAATTAGGATTGTCACGAAAAAACTTTTATAAGCAACAGCATTTTATTAACAAAACATTACAATACAAAATCTGATTGTCGCACATAAAACATCCCACATTATAGAAATCGTATATACGAGGATATAACATTGCATAAGCAATATAGCTTATTGACTAATATTGCAACAATGGTATCACTGCATAACATTAAAACTTAAACATATATAAATAAACTCATTTTTAATCATTCGTTACCTTAAAAGTCGAATCAGTGATCGTTTGTGATGCTTATATTAGAATGTTATGAAATAAAAAATATTCGATTTTAATATTATATTTTAGTAGGTATAAGTAGATTTACATTTTTACATGATTCTAGTAAAAATAAGTACCTATAAACTGCACCGTGCAATCACTCCCCAATTACTCTCCCGTGTATCTAAATTTAAAATATGTATCTATTTACATCGGATACATATGAAAATTTAGTGAAATATTTGCAATACAAATCTGAAGTTTACGTCGTTTAGGTATAAAAATAATGTAAAAATCTTACAAAAATATCAATCAGCTTATTCTACAAAAAGTATTCTATTTTTATATAAATTAATAATAACAAATCTCATGTTTTATATTATTTATGTTAACAATAATCACTTCTACTTATTTGGACTCCGGTTGCATCCTACATCGTCTATTGAGCAACGGGCACAATTATTACAATGTATGGCGTTGCTGTTACGAATGCCTTAAACACAAACACAATAAAACCTAATACTATCGTGTACAGACCCATTAAAATAAATTGATGTCATATTTTATTTCGATGCGGCAACCCTTGCCGGTTAAGGTGCACTTTAAACTACCTCCAGCGCGTGTTTTTCCCAAACATGACTCTACAAAACACGGTTTCGCTTTTTTTTTTAAATATAACTTACATCAGTTTTATAAAAAAAAATGCGGAATATTTCGGAAAAACACACGCTGAAAACCAGACTTTAGACGAAACGGAATGATCTCAAATCCCATGGCTTGCAATTGTTTTGTTCTTGGTGTATGTCGACTAATTGTGTTTTAAGGAAAACATTGAATTACATTACAATAAAAAAAAAAAAACAATACAATACATCTTTAGTGCACAACACGATCTTACGGTCATGTTTACATCCAATATAAATATACCAAATTATTGTTATTTCAGCTAAAAAATACTTTATTAAAAGAAAAAACGTTTTCTAGTGGCAACTAAGTTACCTATAATACATATCAAAAAACCATGGGTATAACAGATCAAACGATTTCGAAGTACCTACTTATTGACTTTGACTATTTACTAGTACCTTAAAAACCACAACAAAACGCAATCTTCACACATCCTCCTAACAAATCGTCACGGAACATCTAGACGAAAAATCATACAAAATGTAGTCATACGTAATCGGATGGCGTGGCGTCGGGTCGCATGTGATAAGTTCCTAGCATTACTCGAGCAGGTTCAGTTTACTATTTGTTTTGCGCAGCTGCGCTCGCCAAGGGATTATTTTTGCGCTTTCCTCTTCTTGATTTTCGTGCTTGCCGTTCGTGGTCGAATGACCTGCAATAAAGAGTTTGGGATATGAGAAAAGATTCGCGCCGAATGCATCGTCGAATGCAACGCCTTATGTAACTTCATCATAAGCCAGAAGACGTCCACTGCTGACCCCCCCTTTAATCTCCACACTGAACGACAGCCTGCCTTTTGCATCCACTGGATGCCCGCCACTCTCACAATGTCGTCGGTCCATCTAGTGGGAGGCCTACCTACGCTGCGTGTTCCGGTTCGTGGTCTCCATTCCAGAACCTTTCTTCCCCATCGGTTAACTGTTCTTCGAGCGATATGGCCTGCCCATTGCCACTTCAACTTGCAAATTTTACCTTACCTTATGTACCTTTCACAGAATAATAAAGAGGTACCTACCTACCCACTAGCTCGGGTTTGGGTTGTCAATGTGAAAGGAAGGTTCTTTATTGTTTAGGGGGTGATAAGTCCTGCAGTGAACGTTAGTGCTGGACGCTTGAGGTCTAATGCTGAGTTGGGGCCGGTTTTTGTGATAATGTACCTACTTATATATGAAATATTTTGTTTAGCTTTAAATTACATTATCGCAAAATAAACTTTTCTGTATTTCTGTATTTTTCTGTAATGTGCATTTCTCCCTGGCAATACCATGTTGGCAACATCCTATTGACATGTATTTTTAGCAAGATCATGTTGGCAATGTATGCCAACGTGATAAGTTGGCTACCTGAGCCGAGTCGTGATACATCATCATAATCAATATATCTTAGTCCACTGCCAAAAAGCCAAAGACCGGTCTGAGCGAATCACATAACAGAATGCCAGTTTCGCAATACTGTGATATTAGCATACTTTCTAAGATAAAAAGGTCTGTGGTTATTAGACATTTGAGTAACTAGCCGTCACTCGCTGTCTGTGGTAGAGATCTTGGCTCCAAAAGGTGCACGTTGACTGCCCGGGAACCTCTGGCGTATCGCAGCATAGAGAAATGTTGTCTATGGAGAATAGTTGGACTCTGAGGTAACTCACCGTAGTTAGTTGCAAAGGTAAGTGGTATATAGAGTAGAGGATTTGTCTATGGACGAACGGCACCGGCTTGGGTGACCTTTGAACCGTTATTTTCAGGACATCAGCTGCAAACTAGAGACTCACCGTTACAGAGGTCAGTGGTAGAGAGTTTAGCTTCAGAAGGCGCGCGCACCGGCTGCGCGTGAATCACCGGTGTATCGTAGCATAGAGATATATTGTCTATGGACACGGCGCGCTGCGTGCCGCTAGGGTACGCACGCCATTCACTTTGACCGTTGCCGTTCTCTTCCACTTTGGGTGTGTATAGGGATGATCTGTAAGAGTAAATGAAGTTAGAAGACGTTTCCTAGATATTTGACATTAGACACGATATACTTTAGCATTTAATTTTAAACTAACCTGCAGCCTAGTTGGGATATTTCTATGGCAATGTGGGTATCTCCGGGGACTAATGTAGTACAGCGTTCAGACCAGCAGGGGCTAGCCACTTCGAATTTCCATCTTTTCTGGACTAACTATTACTATTTCTTTTACTTACCTGGCGAGAATCTAGCACTTTATTCTAAGGTGCCGCTGTCCTCTGCGCTTTTCCTGCCGTCTCCTCCAGATTTCTCCTGACTTCCGACCCCAAAATAATAAACTGACCTTAACCTGTTTTCTGCTTCTTCTCTACGTTGCAACAGCTGCCTCTTCCACGCTGGCACTGCCGCGGCTCTCCTTCTTTCTGCTTCTCCTGCCAGCTCCTTCTCCAGATCTCTTCTGGCCTTCTCTGCTACCCTCCTTGCGAGCATTTGACGCTTCCATGCGGGGATGACATTGCCTGCTGCGTCTCTCTCAGGGACCTGCAGACAACCCTGCCATCGACCAGCCGCGAGACACATGTTAACCAACTAAGGTTATCCGGAAGCGATAAGGTTAGTTGGTTAGGATAGAGAGGACAGGGTCGCAAACTGATGGAGACTTCAGTCTTGAAAAATTCAGTGCTTAGATAAGTACATTTTAAAATGAAGGTGTTGTACCTAGTAAAAATAAGAAAGTAGTGCAGATACGATCTAATAGAGAACAGTTTGTAACCTCATTCTACTCGGATGAAAGGCCCATTGCACACTGATTCAGTCATTGGTTTTAGATTTTTAAAGATAATAATTTAATTGAGTGCATCGAAAAATAAAGACCTGACTATTTTGTTCAGTTTGCTTAGGATTTTTTTAACTTAGGTGGAACGTTTCACATTGCCGAGAAATTCAAATTTCATATAGTTTTCATGTCCTTGTAGCTAGGCCGGGGTAATTATTGTAAATGACACTATGTTAGCGCAAATCTTTGGATGCCCTTTACATTATCTTGTACAGCTATTTATCAGTAACGCACCATGTTACTTACATTTGTCAATAGGCCGTTTAAAACAGCAATAAATTGTTCATCGATAATTATTATTGTAAGTAATAAAGTTTATTAAAGATTGATATCTTTACATGATTTTGTAAATGATAATAACCAATTTGCACAAACACCATGATCGATTACAATAATTGTAGGGCCTAGCTAGCTACAAGAACAAAAAAACTGTTTGATTTTTGAATTTCCCGCCTTAGGTGAAACGTACCACCTTAAAGCAACGGTTAAGTGGTTTTGAAGTATTGAAAAGCAGGAAAGCAACTATTTAGGCGGAGTGCAGGTGTTGACTTCCATAGCGCCTAATAAGAGTCAATACCTGAACAAGAATAAGCCATAGAACAAGCACAGTTTTATTGAGAAACGTACAATTGGCCTGGACTAAAATATCATCATCATCAGAAGACGTCCACTGCTCAACATAGGCCTCCCCCTTTAACCTCAACACTGAACAACGGCCTGCCTTTTGCATCCACTGGATACCCGTGAGTCTCACAATGCCGTCGGTTCATCTAGTGGGACTAAAATATATTTAGTCTCTATATTTATCATAAGCCAAAAGTTGACCGGAGACATTTTTAATTAAAACAAGCCATTTGTAAGTTTCTGATACAGGGAGCTCCAAATTACATCTCTTGATTTTGTGAAAGGTTTTGTTAAATATCCAGTATTTCAGTTTTGAGGTGGTTACTTAGAAAATTGATGAGGTTTAATATTGAGTAAAATTAAGTGTTTAAAAAAAATCTTCACACATAAATCACTTCCAATTTCGCAGTAAAATCGTGTAAGAATTAAGTATTTCTGATAATAAAATAAACTGTGAACGGTTTCTGCTTCAGTACAATGGTGACTTATTTTATTTGCGCACTGATATAAGTACCATCAGTCTATCATATTCCCACTGCTGGAAAATAGATGGCCTTACTCCAGAGAGAGAGGATGCGCCCTAATCCACCATGCTGGTCCAGTGCATGTTAGCGAATGTCATATGTCTATGAACTTTTGAGCTCCTTGGACAAACCGGTTTCCTCACGATATTTTCCTTCACCGTTATTGAGTTATACCAGCGAAGCTGCACAAGATTTATTTAAGTGCTTAATAAGCCAGTTGCAGGACCGAGGATCGAACCGGATGCCGCCAGATTGTATAGCGCACATGCCACCGCCCGGCCACTATCGCTCCCAAACAAGTACCAGTAGTATAGTATGTTGTCCAAATTGACTCTTAAAAGTTCTGTCTTTCAATTTCCTAGTCAGTTTTAAAAGGCCGATCAACGACCTAATATCTCTAATTGCAAGAGTGCCTCAATGAGCATGAAGTACTGCAACGGACATTATTTATCGTCTTACATCACACGCGATGATCGCCGCCGGCCGTGAAGCTAACTGTAACTGAATACATCGTAATTTGTACGTTTATGTCATCAACTAGATGAGGGTGGGAAAGTTAGGTTAGTCGAAATTTGGTCCTTCGAGCCACTTTTAACATGGTCGTAAAATTCACCCCACGAGTTTCACGAAAACTGCTCTATTCTTTCTCCCAAGAAGAATATCTTACTCCATTATACAGATCTGTTAATATCTTAGAAACTATGAATACAATTACCTATACTTGTATCCACAGAAAAGAGAATAGTTTTTCTTTTATTATCTGTGCTCATATCTTTTGCTTGTATAGGATCAATTAGCCTCGAAATTTGGAAAACCGGTAGTTTATGGATAAATCAATACACTACAAACAAAGATATTACAAACTATGAATTCGGTATTTATATGGATAGTTTATTAAAACTATGGATATCGATACGGTTGTTTGTCTGATCTGAGGGGGTAAACTCAAGACACTTTTCTTGGGTTTGTACTAGATCCTACATCCACTGTTTGTAAATCAATGACTACAAAGCTAATATTAAACACGGAAGCCAACGTAATATGAATTGCAAAAAGATTAAAGATGTCGTAATGATGCGCATTGTCATTGTGAATTGGATTACAACGCGACTTCTGAGAGTTGAGCGATATTTGCTTTCGATTTCTTTCGAAAGTGTCAGAAGCTCTTGGTAACAGCCTCTTCGTGCTAATCGAAGCCAGTACATGGTGTGCTGTTATGTATTTAAACCGTCACATGCAAATTTTTGCAAACCTGCATACGTACGGAGAAGGAATTCGATGACGTATGTGAATACGCCAATCCGCACTGGGCCAGCGTGGTTGATATGGCCCAATCACCTTTTTGGGGGTAGGCTAAAAGTCCAGCAGTGGACTGTTAAAAGGCTGATGATGATGCAAATTTTTAATTTCATTTCATAACTGATGTTTTGGAGATGTAGAAACGCACAGAACCTTTAATTATCACTGTACTCAATGATTTATATGAATGACTCTATACAGGGTTACGCAGAAAGAGTAATAAGTGTACTAAGCTGAAAAGGAGTCGTTATACTCATCATAATGAACAACTTTTACTACGGGACAAACCCTGTAGTCGCGGAAAAAATATCAGCTGTTCCATACATTTTGACCACATTTCAATTTTTGTTTTCGGTTTTCAGCTCTATTTATGGACAGCTTTTTTGTAGGACTAAAAATCAGTCCAGTAGCCTGTAGCCTATTGTTGCGGATTATTTACCCCATAACAAATAACATAAAAATCCGTACAGCCGTGACGGAGTAGGGTAGAAACAAGCATACCTACACAAGCTTATACATTTATTAACACGCTTTACACAGGGTTGCGCGGAAAGGGTGTACTAAGCCAAAAGGGGTCCCTTATACTCATCAATAGTCAGCCCATGAGAAGGACACTACTAGCAAATGTGTATTTACTTAACTTTACGTAGGTTCTGACTTTCGCAGGTTGGCAGGGTCGATTTCTATCATATAGACGATAAAAGATCACTGTCGTCTCGCTAGATTCGGCATCGGATTACCGAATACGCGGAGTTGCGTGAATACATCTCATTACGCAGATTTTCTTTCGGCATCTATTGCTTTATCCGATTTGAAGGAAAACGCACGCAGTTTATTACTACGCACTTCCGTGACATAAGCCAATTACAAAGTTGCGTTTCTTCTGATCTCTAAAAATAAAGTAGATTGAACAAGATTAGATAGAGATTTCATAGTTTTAAATAGATTCTGCACACTTTTTAAGTCTTCTTAGCTTGTTTGCTTACCTACTTGTGCACTGGCCTTAAATTCCGTCGGTAACTAATTAATTTAATTAATTAAGGTAACATCTCCGACGGTAACTTATAAATTTTGGAAATTGGCGGTGGTCTTGGTGCAAAGGAATATCTTTGTTTTAACTAACGTAGGATGAGCTGTTCGCAAGAACCACTACCGCATGTCATGCCACCTGGAAAGTTCAGAAAAATATGGCAGGACGAGCTTGACTACAATATAAAAGACTGGTCCACCATAGCACAGGAAAGAGAAGAGAAAGATGGAAAAGAAAGGAAGAGAAGCATTTGCCCAGCAAAGGGAAGATCACGGCCAATAAAACCGAATGAACATTTCCATGATGTGCTCAAAACCTTTCCATTTGGGGGACGAAGACCCAAAACAAAGTGGAGAACTGTAGGACATGGGAAAGTACCAGCTATCGAACGACATGTACCTAGATCAGTGGTTCCCAATTAGTGGTACATGTACCCCTAGGGATACTAGGGGATGATTAGGGGTGTCTGCATCAAGAAGTACGCGCGCCAATCTCTTGACTAGGAAGAATTCTATTAAAGACGTCACACAGTAAGCAGCCCATTTTGTAGTCAGTCTGCACTTCTGCAGTAACTAACTGCATACAGCGTGACGACGTCTTTCCGTCTTCCATAGAATTTTAAACTTCACTGGACCTCAAAAACTGATTCTGAACCGGACCGGACGGCATTTGGTGTGCTTGAACCGTGCTCGAGGGCTACGCGAGTTTGAGGTCTTTTTTGAAGTGGTACGCAAGAAAAACTAATTGGGAACCACTGACCTACATGATAAAGGTGGAGGAGAAAGAGCAAGAAGATTCATTTCACTAACATGTGGGACGAAGGAGAGAGAGAGAGGTGGTGGAATGTTTCCTTCCTTATTTTACTTATTTTAACAGCTAAGTTTTACCGCTTAACTCAAGCGTGAAACCACCAGACCTCGGAAGCAGACTTAGACCAATGCTTTCAGGCGTTACTAAGCTACGCTATACAGAGATCACGGCTAATTATGAATGCTATTTATGTTAATTTCCGCTGAAATTTTGAAAGGTGTAAATAGAAAGAGTCGTGATAAAGCGCACGATGCAGCAAAGTATCAGAGCAGTGAAAGCGTGAAGCGCGTTACCGTTTGCACAAAATACGAGTGTTTTTCATTTAAATCTTGAGCTAATTGATATGAGACATAAAGGCAACTTTCGCTTATTGGGCGCGTTGGTGAAGGCTGATGCTGCTATTGTTGCTAGATGGCATCGTAAATGCTGAGTGCTTATTATGAAAATATTGCGTTTCTGTCCATTACAATCTGTATATGTCATGGCAAGACTGACTTCTCGGATGCCGTCTACACTTGACTGCTAATTGACCAAGCATCATCATCATCATTTCAGCCATAGGACGACCACTGCTGGACATAGGCTTCCCCCATCGATCTCCAAAAGGGCAGGTTGGAAGCGGCCTGCATCCAGCGTTTCCCTTACCGGTCCGTGGTCTCCATTCGAGAACCTTTCGGCCCCATCGGCCATCTGTTCTGCGTGATATGTGCCCTGCCCACTGCTACTTTAACTTGCTAATCCGATGGGCTATGTAAGTAACTTTCGTTCTTCTACGGATCTCTACATTTCTGATTCGATTTCATAGAGGAACCCCGATCATAGCCCTCTCCATAGCTCGTTGTGCAACTTTGAGCTTGCCATAGTCAGAGACCACGTAAACCAAGCAAAGCCAAGGTTTGACCAAGCAAAGGTGATAAATTGTACGGGAACAAATCGATGTTTGTATACCTACTTGCATGTTTGTTCGACGATAACGGCACACCCATGGTCTGATTATCACGAAATTTCATGCAAATACAATATTGGGATTTGACCCAGCTGAGGGTAGGGTAGGTTGGCTAAAAATATCAAGTTTAATCTGAGATTTGTCAGCGATGGACCCAGATTCTTTGAGGGGGGTTGAGTCCCTGGATCCGCTACTGGGGCGCGAGGTCTCAGTTTGGGGCGAACCACTAGTAACTAGCATGATTCGTACCCGTTTACCTAATTACCTATCAGGTAAAAAAAGTCCTTGATAACTTCCCAACTTTTGTATTTATTTTCTATGAAGATTAAACACGAACTGCTCTTCTAATGCTGCTCCAATGTTCATCGATTGAAATCATAGGCTAAGTATAACGATTGAAATTAAAACATCAGCATTTCCTGTTACATCTCAATACAAGACGGAAACAGTGTCGTCAATCGCTCAAGTAGTTGCTATGTCAATTGCTGTTTAGTTTTTGTACGGATGCGCAATGAGATCGTAGTTTTGTACGCTTTATTGTTTCATTTCTTATCTTTGTAAAGCAGTTCCTTCGACGTTTTCAGACTTCAAAGTGTATTGGACAAATGAATCGTGAATAGTTTTTATTGTTTGTTATGTCTATTGATTCTATACAAGTAGACTTGTTATTTTGGAGTTATCTAATCCCAAATCAAGATCATTCGTCTTTTACAACTGTTTAAAGGATCATGGATTTTGATGCAAATTAACTACGATGGAACGGAGAATGTGGGAAATATGTGTTTATGGTTAGAGGTTGTGTGTAGGTACTTATGTGTTGCCATTTTTAGGGTTTCGTACCTAAAAAGGAAAAAACGGAACCCTTATAGGATCACTTCGTTGTCCGTCTGTCTGTCCGTCTGTCTGTCCGTCTGTCAAGACCCTTTTTCTCAAGAACGCGTAAAGGTATCAAGTTGAAAATAATAAATACGTGGGTCTAAGATTTAAATCGGCTGTAAAAAAATAAAAGTTGTAAGTCAACGCAATCAAAATATATGAACGCTTATGACGCATATTTTGCGATTTCACAGGGGAATCAAAACCTATAGGGTACTTCCCGTTGACCTAGAATCATGAAATTTGGCAAAAGGCAAGGTCTCATAGCACATATATAGGAATAAATCCGAAAGTCACAAATTTGAAGTTATATCATTTAAAAATAATTATTTTGCTATTACAAACTTAAATTTTGTAGTTGGAATGTACGGAAGAACCTTATTGTCAACCACACACCTTCAACGGTCTGTGGGCAGTCTAACTGTATTTGTAGTTTTAGTTTTAACTTGTATTTTGTTTAGTTAATAAAGGCGCTAGCCCAGGATAAAAACTACAAAGTTAAGTTTGTATTTCAATATATCATTTTCAGTTAGTTTTTTTTTTGGACTCTTTCCGTCCAACGGAACCCTCAGAGCACGAGTCTTACTCGTACTTGTCCGGTTTTTTTTTTATCTAAAACTTTTTTATTTGAAAGCAAGTCATGTCGGTGCTTCTTCGTTATGTTTGATCAAAACAGGTTTAGCAATTTAAAAGCATTTACGTGGGTTTTATAATTTCAGTTTACAATTATTTCTCAACAATTGCGCTTATGATTTCTTTACAACAAATTTAGTGTTCAAAATTATAGACTAAAAATAAATTGACTTGCAAAACCTACATTATAAAATTAAATTGTATAATGCATGTCCAAACAGCATGTCCTAATAGCTTAACGGCATATATCTATTGCTCGGGCATAGATCGGTTATTATTTATTATAATATACCGCATAATGCAACAATGTTAAATATGCATGTTACATCATGGTCTAGTTAAAAAAAAACTATGTCAAGCGATTTCACGCTTGGATAGATATGAATGTTTACATTAGCTCGCAAACTTTTAGCTAAATTTTGCTGTCTCCTTTTGAATACCGTTTTTTTTTAATAATTAGCCTTGCTTTTAACCGCATGATGTTAAGCGATGATGCGGTCTACGATGGATCACGTTTGCCTAGACGAAACCGATTCATGCGTGATTTGTAGACACCCAGATTATAACTATGTAAATTAACGCCTTATAAAAGTTAGCAAGTCAACTCAGAAGATATAGGTAGGACATTTCTCGCACTAAGTAAAAAAACAATTTTACGGTTTTACCTCAAACATCAAAAAGTTAAAAAAATAGCTTTGTCTCATTTCCGACAATAATCTTTATTTTAAACCCCCCCTTAGGGAGGCCTATGTTCAGCAGTCGACGTCTTCTGGCTGATGATGATGATGATGAACCTTTATTTTGAACTGTTGTCTTAAGTGACGCGTCTTGTGTGGAATACGACCACTAACGCATCCATCCAATTTTATTTTTGTGCTAAGGCTTTGGGTATCTTCCTTTTAAGCCTCCTTGGAGGCCTTCTTGACATCAACAAATCTTCTAAGTAAGGTTATTTAGTGTTTTTAATGTCATGACTGTCAAACAATCATACGCGCAGCCTGATGGTAACCAATCAGTGTCGCCTATGAATACATCTAACGCCAGAAACATCACAAATACGTTTCCGACCTTTTAAGACTAATAACAGCCCTTTTGTTTATACCAACTTTGTACTAATGACGTATAATTTCCTTTGTGAAACGTCTCGATATGAAATTCAATAAACATTGCTAACGTAACTAAGGAATGACTCAACTACCGTAAGACCCTGAAACCGTGCATTCTCTCTGAACACTGCTTTCCACTACAAACCAGATGGTGTAAAAGATATCATTAGCCGCAATTACGCGATTTCATACACACTTTTCTCGGCGAGATTTTATGCACTTTTCTCGACAAGTGCTCAGAAGGCAATTTCGTCAAATGACGAGTCACGATGCGTTTCACGGCCGTTACCCCTGAGATGCATGGAGCTAGAGATTGCAGCGACAACTGGATCACTAGGTTAACATGTATGCGCTTGCGCTGGTGGTAGCAAAACGGTACGCGACGCATTATAGTGATCGATCGACTTCTCTTATCATTAGTGTTACGTGGATGGACGATTCGAACGCGCGGAATTCTTCAATTAATTACGGAACTCAGGACTACAACATTTCCTGATTACGTTTAGTGATTTACACTGATTAACCATTTCTTTAATATTCACGAGTAACCACTTCAGAACTGAAAGCCTTTCTAAAGCACTAGTTAAGTCTAGAAAGTAACAGAAAAATCACTGACCTGATCGACAAAGTTTTCGGCGGTGAATCGCTTGGTGAACTCCGTGAACGTCTCCTTGTCTTGCAAGCTCTCCCTGCGCGCGCGCTCCACTTTCATCTTCTTGATGCCGGTGATGTCTTTGGACATTTTGAGTTCTTCTATGAGGTCGGTTTTGGCCGTCCTGTAGGGCTCCGCTGCGCTCGGTAAGCATTGTAAGCTGACGGAGCGGGCTGGAGGCGGTGCTGACAGAGTCTTGGTGGCGGGTGTCCGGAGTCTGACAGCGGAGAGCTCAGCGCTGCTGATGGCCGCCAGGGGCTGGTGCGCCAGCGGCGGCTGCGGCGGCGGGGGCGGTGCCTCGGGCGCGGGCGGCGGCGGCGGCGGGCGCGCCTCCGCCGCGCCCTCGTCCCTCTTGCAGGGCGCCGTGATTGTTTTCAAGTACTCGCTGGGTTTGATGAGCCGGTCGGGCGCGTTGTGCGGGAAGGCGGGCGGCACGAAGGGGAGCGCGGGCTGCTTGTTGACGAGGTTGGGCGCGCGCGGCCGCTCGTCGTCTGCGGAGGCCTGGGACGCCGCCGAGCCGCGCCGCGCTGCAACACGACAACGTCAGCGGGGGGAGAGAAAGTCGCCGCATCGCTGCGCACGCGCACGCACTCGGATGCAGCGACAACGACCGCTCTACTGCCGACCACTAAACTCTGTACATGTCTTTAGAATTATTGTGGCATTTACCTCGGTAGAATTAATTTAATGTCATCCAAGTAACCGAATTTTCCAGTTATTTTGATTTAAAAGCCAAATTACTGAACCGATTTATAAAAAAATATATGGGAATCAAACCTGAAAGTATATCAGTTCAAATAAATAAATAAAAAAACAAATCGGTTCATATAATTTATGACGGAGTGTTGAGGTAACAAACATTAAAAACAAAGATTTTTTACTAAAAAATACAACCAAATTGAGAACCCCTCTTTCTAATCTTTTTACTAAGTTTTTTTTTACTTGACGAACTAAATAACTATAAATGATAGCAGACGACGTCTACAAGTTATCTAAGTAATTGTATGTTATAAAAAGCAGAATCCAATAATAAACAACGGTTATTATTAGATGTTCCGGTTAGTGGAGCACGCTCGCTGAACATTGTAGAATTTATACTAGTAAACTGCACCAGAGAAATTATGGGCAGACTAGCTGTGCATCGCAGTTTCACCCGCCTGAGCATTCTTACAGAAACCATTCTTATATATATGTTTATTTATTTTTTACACACGATCGTCTAACTCCAACATAAGCAAAGTTTTTCGGTACTATGGACTCAGAGTCAGATGTCAGAGACTCATGACTGATATACATAGGTACATAATTATTTAATTTTTTTCAAGAAGAACAAGGAGGTTATTAAGTCAGCTGTATGTATTTTTTACGAGATTACTCCGCCAATTATGAATTGATTTTGATGTTTTTTTTTGTTTGGTAGCTCATACTTCAGAGGTATTCCCATAGATATAATCGAAATAGATTCAGCGCTTTTTGAAAAATCTACAAAAACCAAAATATATACCTACACAGATGTGTGATGACTGTTTTAACTGTTATTTTTCTTCATGTTTGTACATTTAGAAGTGTTGAAGTTAGTTTAAGTTATTAAAAAAAATATAAATAATTTAAATAATTATGACATAATTTAATTTAATTTTTTTTAACACCCGGTCATCTGACCCCAAACTAACCAAAGCTTGTGATATGGCTGCCAGAGACTGATATACATACATATATAGTTGTAAATACATACTTAAATAGATATTAACATCCAGATAAAGAACAAACACAAATGTTCATCACATAAATGTTTGTCCTAAGTGGGAATCGAACCCACACCCCCAAGCTCAGAAGGTAGGTTCACTACCAACCTGACCAACGGGCTTTATTAGTTCTGTTGGTACACTTTTTTGCTAATTAGTACTCAAATGTGTTAGGTAGGTAAGTTTGTTTTTATCTGGGTGTCATCAAATCACGAGTGAGTCGGTTTAATCTAGGCAAGCGAGCTCCATCTTAGATACATTATCGCTTTTTTGAGGAGTTGGCGGAAAAAGCAAACCTAATAAAAATAATGTTCTATATCTCCAATTGTGAGCAGAACACAAAATAAGAATTTAGCCCTAATTCCAACTCTATGACCACAATAACAAGGCGTCTACAAAGAAAATGTGGCCTGATTTAGCAATTAGGAAATCTATTTGAGAAACTGTCTCTTGCGCATTTTTGCTTGAAACAAGGTCGGGTCATGGTTACTATTACTGAGTATGCACTAGTAGGTACTACGAAATTTTCAATCTGCGACAACTTTTTATAGATAAGTAAAAAAGGTTTGTTCTGGCACAGAAGGTTATTAAAATATACCTAAACATCATCATCAGCCCTGAGTGAACCACTGCTGGGTATTAGCCTCCTTTGTTTATGCCACTCTCCCCGGTCTCTCGCTAATCGCATAATATAAAAAGTACCTCAATTTAAATCTTGTTATTTAATTTTAAGAGGTTTTGGTCGACCAGAAGCTACAACATGGGGTTCTTCAAAAGGCGAGTTAATCGAGTTCTTAAGGGTCGGGTCGGTAAGATCAACGTATTTGTGATGCCTCGGGTGTTACAAGTATCCATAGGCGACGGTGACTGCTTTCCATCAGGCAGCCCGTCTGCTTGTTTGCCACCTATGGCATTACGGGAGCTAATTCCACAACCTTACCACGGTAAATATCCCGTAAATAATCATAATTATAACTTTAGAATCGAAATGGCCGATCACTATGAAGCAAGCTCGCGTGCCTATGCCTCTGTAACCATAGTTATTTGGGTTACTATACCGTAAAAGTAACATTGCTCATCCAGTCTTCATTTAAGCAATATTACCGTCGCAAAATGGTAATTAACTGCGCATCATTGCACAAGGCAATACATATTGTAGTTAATCAAAGTCTCAGTGTTAAAATTGTTGTCATTTTTTACTTGGTACATTTAACTGTTAATTAGTATTGCCTAATTGTTACAACCTTGGTGATTTCCAAAAGCTCTTGATAAATACTATTTTATCGATGTAGTGGGTAGTAATAGGTGTTCTAGGCAAGCTCCTAGAAAATACCCATTCACTTTTTAGGGTTCCGTACCTAAAGGGTAAAAACGGGACCCTATTACTAAGCCTACGATATCTGTCTGTCTGTCTGTCTGTCCGTTCTACCTTTAAACGGTTGTATCTTTCGAACCGTAATAGATAGGCAGTTGAAATTTTCACAGTATATGTAATGTTAAAATCCACCATGGATTAACTAAGAAATAATAAAAAAAGTTTAAATGGAAAGGGGTTCCCCATACAACAAACATATTTTTTTACGTATTTTTGTATTAGCTCTAATGTAAAAACGGTAATACGTACAAGCGTCAAACGTAGCATGATTATAGTACACTCTAAAGTATAAAAAATATAAACAATGGCCAAGTGCGAGTTGGTGAAAAATTTCTGTTCATTACCAAGTTAAGCAACGTAGGACGCGGTCGGTACTTAGATGGGTGACCGCCTGGACATTATGTTATCTTTTTGCACTACTTTTGTATGTATGTTTTTTGGTGGTACGGAACTCTCAGTGCGCGAGCCCAACTCGCACTTGGCCGGTTTGTTAAGCCCGAATGCACACTTCAATATTGAGCGACACACAACTGCAAGCGAGATGATCAAAACGTCATCAAATGGACGACCAAGGAGGGTGTAAGTGCTAAAGGGGAAACCGTAGGTAAAATATGATCTCATTGGCTCCAGATAAAATGTATCAATGGCTGGTGAAACTTGTCTCAATTTTGTTGACTGCAGATTACGCGTCCACTTTCGATGTTGCGTTATGCTGTACCCACTTTCTCATAATGGTCATAATTAATGGTTTTCCATGGCTTTCCTTACAACACTTGAATTAAACAAGTTGTAAGCGAAATTATGTGTATGACGATTAAAACGGATATGTTTGGATGACAAGCGAATTGCAAACAGCTTGAAACGCCCGAGTCTCAGCTTGCATATTTGTCTCAAGCTGTTGGCATCTTTGAACGCGTCCCAGCGTGTTCCGACTTCCGAGATTACCCAATAACGCACTAAGCAGGCTCAATGCTGTTTTTTGGAGCTAACTTGAAAAAATACATACATACGTATTTGCGACTTTTAATGTGTAATATTGGTAGATTATTTATCTATTATTCAATAAGTATTTATGAACGTGCTCGAGTGTGGGTGTGATGTAACGAAGTGAAACATGTATTTTCATGTTGTTTCCAAAACCTTTAGTAAAGTCTCCACCACTTTACTATGACATGACTTGGACTTGACCGTGACTTACTTTGCTTGACTGTGACTGTAACTATGACCTTATTTGATGATATGTAGTAACTTGAAAATATTTCGATACTTGACACTGGGAAATGTACAAAACGTGCGATGCCAAAATCCTCTCATGACCAAAGAAAAGCAAGTACGTATACCTACATTGTTTTTTAACCCCCCCGTAAATTAACTGATACTTATCAAACGACTTTTTTTATGCCATAGGTGGCAAACAAGCAGACGGGCTGCCTGATGGTAAGCAGTCACCGTCGCCTATGAATACCTGCAACACCAGGGGCATCACTGATACGTTGCCGATCCTAAAAGACTTTGAAGAATTTATATCACTTCATCAAAACTCGCGTGAAGATTCATTATAAATTATTTTTATTATATCATTATTATATTAATAAATTATATTATTATAACACTGGCTTACAATATCTATTATGTTTATCGGTCGGGACGATAGACCAGTTACGGAGCCTTCATCAGGGAATACGCGCGATTCTGGTCGATCGTCTCGACCGATAAACATAATCGTGAGTGTAAGCCGGTGTTATAATAATTTACCAATTTATATAATTACTAGCAACGCACCCCGGCTTTGCACGGGTGTAAATCTAATTTTTTTACACCTTGGGTTACATTATTGGAGTTTTAGTAAGATTTCCTATTTTTTTGAAAATATAATATAGCAGATGTCACCCGGGGATAGTGTAGCTTCTCAACAGTGAAAGAACTTTTCAAATCGGTTCAGTAGTTTCGGAGCCTATTCAATTCAAACAAACAATCAAATCTTTCCTCTTTATAATATTAGTATAATTATAAACAAATAATTAAATATGCAAAATTTAAAACAGAATACGGTAACATGTAATTATCAAATTAACTATAATACATATTAATGTACCATATCTGCCATACAACTAACATGTTAACATCTTCATTTAGATCACTGTTTATATAAATATTAATATAGGTATGAATATATACCTTCTGAAACCAAACCGTGAAAGAGTGTGTACTATAATCATGCCAAATTTGATGACGCTTGTGAGTATTACCGTTTTAACGCTGGAGCAAATACAAAAATACGGTGAAAAAAGTTTGTTACATACCCTTTAATTTATCTTTTTAATTTATTATTATTTCTTAGTTAATTTGCCGAAACATTACATAATATATTCTGAAATTTCAACTGGCTATCTATTACGGTTCTAAATATACAGCCGTTAAAAGGTAGGACAGGCAAGACAGCGTAGGCTTAGCAATAGGGTCCCGTTTGCACCCTTTGGATAGGGAACCGTAAAATAAGGATAATTTTAGTGTTGGTAGGCCAAAGTTGTATGTAAATTGGGAACTATGTTCTGAACATTACATATAAAAAAAATGCAGAAGGTAACTTCTGCATATCTATTTGTTCTCAAAAAGCGAAAATCTCATTCCTATTTGCAGGTTTTTTGGCATTTTTTGCAAGAATCTGCAAGTCTAACATGTAGCAAATTGTGACACTTGCTTATCTTAAACTTTACTAATTTAGAAAACCAACTTATGAATGTTAAATAATTAAAATGTATTAGCTTCACTATCACAAATAAATAATCATCATCATCAGTCAGAAGACGCCCACTACCAAGCATAGGCCTCCTCCATAAGAACTCCACACTGAACGACAGCCTGCCATCTGCATCCACTGGATGCCCGCCTCAACACATAAGTTGGCCACTAAGTTGTTTTTCGCTGTTAGTTAACCTGTGGTTGTCTTTTTCAGCCATTTAAAACGAAGTAGGTAATATCTGTCTTAGTAATTTAAAACTAATTTTTTTCTAGACTGTGGCTAACTCCGAAGATTTTCTACTTTACGAACGATGGAATTATACCAGTGGTAATGAAATATGTGTTCACTACTTCACTTTCTAATTAAGTAAACGCGCAGTTAGTCGCGTTCTGATTACAACCGCCACTTTAAAACAATAAAATATATGTAAAATAACTTTTGAAAATCTTTCTGAAGCGTCTCACTTTCAGTTTTGATTTATAGATCCTGTCTATTTGTCTGGTATTAATTTTCTAAAACCTATTTGTAGTAACGAACTTTTTTCTAGTACCTATGCATAATTTTATTTAACAGAAAATTGTGTTGACAGTTATGACCTCCCACTAGATGGACCGACGACATCGCGAGAGTCACGGGCAGTGGATGCAGATGGCAGGCTAACGTTCAGTGTGGCGTGCTAATGGGGAGGGCTTTGTTCAGTAGGAGACATCATCTGGCTGATGATGATGATAAAACATTAAGAGACCATAATTTGTGCATTTTAATAATCTTCGGAACTTTTAGAAGCCAAGACACTTCTCTTATACCCAAGAGAAATTAATCTAATCCACTTACTAAGCTGCCTCACATATCAAAAGCAAATCACAAAAGTCTAAAATCATCAAAGATCAATCCGAAATTTTTAAGGCTTACAGCTTAAGACGCGGTACAATCACAAAATTAACCAAAAGAAGTGTTTTTAAACGCTTTGTGTGACGTGACAAAATTAGTTGATCAGATAAAAAATATACTACAAGTAGAAAAAACTCCTTGGCAATAATCTTAACCGAATAAAATTTTGAAAAATTGTCTAGACTCTTAAAAAAACATATTACAAATTGCGCAATAAAAATAGCTTCTGAAATGAAGAACTGTGAATTTTCAGCGACAACAACATATTTTTTTGTACGAATTGTATAGCCAGACTAGTCTTTTAAAACTTTAACCAGTTAATTGTTGAAATTCATTTATATATTTTGATAAATTAAATAAAAACCCTCAAAATAATATAAACACAAGCACAAAGTCACCATCATCATCAAATATAATGATATACGATTTTCGACTTTAAACAAAGCCGTTTTAGATAGCAAATAGATCATGGCGTGAGCGGGTGAAAAACGAATTTGAAATCGTGATCAGACCGCGCCTTAAGCATTTGAGCTCGCCTGAAAACTCAGCAGCATAAGTACCTATTATCCTTTTCTATGACAGCCAATGACTATGGCTACGTTATGGCTTTACCTAGTCTGTGATGGCAGCAGTCATACTGATATTTAAGATGTAGCATCTCAAGTGGCTGGTATCGCAGACTGACTGACCCGCGGACTGTTAAGCGCAGCGTAAGACGTCCACCCACAAGATTGACAGACGACCTAAAAGAGACCGCAGGGAAACGCTGGATGCAGGCCGCTTCCAACCGATCCGTTTGGAGATCGATGGGGGAGGCCTATGTCCAGCAGTGGACGTCCTACGGCTGAAATGATGATGATGATCTCAAGTGGCGCTAGAGGAAAATTTCCTAGATAACGTTAGAAACAATCTTACCAAGTCTTCCTCTAAGTTCCGACGGTCTAATGGCTGGTTCTTCAAGCACTACCGGTGGCAGCGGTGGTGGTGGTGGAGGAGGAGCTTCATCCCCGGAACTGCCTCCGGAGGAAACTCCTGATGATGCAGACGCGGAGGCCTGGACCACGGCGGTATCGTCGGAGACAGAGGCGCGGCGGCTACCAGCTGCTGAGGAGATACGGCTGGCCTACGGGGATGGTAAGAGGTTGAGTTTACTACGAAAGAGGGTAGATCGTTTTGTTTGCACCTAACTTTAAACTTTTCGACCAACCATTCTTCAGTCTTCCCGTGAACATGGTGCATGTAACTGCGCCGAAATATCGGGAGCTTAATCCACAACCTTACCACGGTAAATTATAATTTTAAGCTATTTCAGTATAATTTATTTTTAAGGCAGTCGCGTCCGCAGTTCTTTTGCTCGCGCATTTTCACATCATCACTATGAAATCGCCGAGTATGAAATCCAAAAATTTACAAAAAAACAATTTTTTCTATCATAAGGTTTCAAACAAATAAATTTTGTATGAAAGATCATTTTTATAATGAGTATAGCTTCTTTTCAGTTCAGTATCACCGTTTCTTGTAAGTTGTAACCCTATATAGAATAAATGCTGAACTCGCGTTATTAATCCGTAGTCTTCCATCCATAATATACTTATCGTCAACATTATCACTGCTGGGATGTTATTTTTTTTTAACGCGGATATGTTTGCGTTTGACCACCAACTCGCCTTATATATGGTAACCGACGATGTGGTCGAAGATGAAGCACGCAGACTTAGAAGACATCTATTCACTCTGGCCTTGATGCTGCTGCAAGATGGGCCCTAAGCCGCCATGCTGGCCCATTCACATCATCAGCCATTAAACGTCCACTGCTGAACAAGGCCTCCCTCTTAGAGAGGGGTGTTGCCATAATCCCCACGCTTGGCAGGCGGCTTGGGGATCGCAGTACGTTCACCGTGTACTAATAGGATGCTGCTGCCCATCCTCCGGTGGTTCTGGTCGCCCATTGCATGTTGGTAAATGTCATGCCTGTGAATGTTGAGGTTCTTAGACATAACTGGTTTCCTCACGATGTTTTCCTTCACCGTTTTTGAGCGATGACATCGAAAATGCTCATAATTTACGTATGTATGTTTATGTACTATAAGGCATTGGTGCAGGGCCAAGGATCGAACCGGGTGCCGTCAGATTGTAAAGCGCACATGCTACCGCTCGAACACCCTCGTACTTATCATAAAAGATGTCAATGGACATCCTTACAAGAAATCAGAAGTATTCCAAGATACTTACAAAGTTGTGGGCCTTGTGTGTGAGCGCTGCCAGCTTGGTGGCTATCGAGGACTTGGTATGCACGTCTGATACAGGCGAGACCTCCTCGTACGCCTTGCTTGAGCTAAACAATACAAATATTGTGTTTCAACTCTCTGGCACCAACATGTAAAAATACAAATAAAGTGTTTCAAATCTTTGGCATCAACATTTAAAAACACAAATATAGTGTTTCAAATCTCTGGCATTAACATTTAAAAACACAAATATGGTTTTTCAAATCTCTGGCATCAACATGTAAATAAAGGCGTAAATATACAAAAAAAATTGTGTTTCAAATCTCTGGCATATCAACATCTAAAAATACAAATATAGTGTTTCTAAACTCTGGCAACAACATTAAACTATTTACGTCTTGATTTCTTAGGTGTTCGCGATTATTACAGATTGTTTTTTTTACAATATGCATATGCAAAATAATAAGCTATCAGTATTAATGTTTGTTGTTTGTAAATTTTATACTAGTAAATACATATTATAACAGAAAAATAATATTGATTTTTCTTCTCTCCATTTAATCACAACTCTCAATAACGCCATAAAATTCGCAGTCCCTTAAGTGTCACTATATAGAGTTTACATAGTATTTAAATGAGGGTAGATGCTTTGGACTCACTTGTCACTGTTATCTTTGGCTGTGTAGTCGACGATGAGCGCGGCGCTGCCGGGGCGGCTGTGGCTACCCGAGTCGCGGGAACTGCTCCTGCGCAACAATAACACGCGACTTTATACTTGTACAGGGTTATTTTTGATTTATCTAAAACCTCTCGCAGTTCGCTTCTCTATATCATACAAGACAACTTTTTTCACGACTTTTCACAAAACTAAAGTTCCCAAAAATATTTGAAAGATTTTTTTTGCATGTATTTTTTGTTGATGCACGATGTTCTTAATTTTTGATTTGGACCTGCATTCATTCTTATTTAAGACCTCGTAAGGTTATTATCATTTAGATGTTTTTTGTGTTATGTAAGCGATTTAATACAATCCATGGAACAAAAATTGTTTGGTATGTTGTAGGAAAGCTGCTTACAAGATGTATTAGTTGAATTAACAATAACCCTGTAAATTGCCTATTGATTGTTTGTTGTTATTTGCATATTTATGTATTTACTTATGAATAATTTTATTTGAGTTATGTTTTTTTCTTATTGTTATTCTTTACCATGCACGTTTGCCTGGAAGAGATCGCTTTAAGCGATAAGGCAGCCAGTCCAGAGCCGGCGTATTCAATTATTGGTTTGTAGTCTTCCTTATTTCAAATTAAAGTTATTTATGAATGTGATTATCTCTACATCTCTATCTCTATTCTCTATCTCTTCTCTATCTCTACATAGTATAAATTGAAGTCACTTTCCGCGTCTGTATGTCTGTCTGTATGTCTGTATGGTCGCTAGCTCCTCCTAAACCACGCAACGGATTTTGATGCGGTTTTCACCATCAGTTAGATACATTTTCAAGGAAGGTTTATACATATAACTAGCGACCCGCCCCGGCTGCGCACGTAAATTACACACGCGCGAAGCCGGGCGGGCGGGTCGCTAGTAATTAATAAACTATAAATATTACAGTAATTTAAAACCAGCTCTTATGATACGAATAATTTTGTTCGTGCACATGTTATGTTATAAAAGTCCCAAAAAAAGGGGTCGTCCGTAAAGTCGGTTTACGGACGATAATTTTACGTGATAACGCTTAGGCCGATCGTGCCTCTTTATCACTTGTTCCGCGCTCTCGCTTGTAAGCGCGGCTCAGGCGGAACGTGACAATTTTTCGTGCGTGCAGCCGGCGTACATCGATTTATAAGACTTTATCATCATCATCATCATCCAGAAGACGTCCACTGCTGAACATATGCCTCCCCCTTCAACCTCCACACTGAATGATAGCCTGCCTTTTGCATCCACTGGATGCTCGCGAGTCGGTCCATCTAGTGGGAGGCCTCCCTACGCTGCGTCTTCCGGTTCGTGCACTTTATCACGTCAACAATATTTTAAAAAATGTTTATAAGTCAACAAAGTAAACAACAAACAGTCTCTCAAAGCGGCTACTGTAAGCTGACCTTCTCCTTGGGTGTTCTTCTTTTGATATGTAAATGTCTTCATAGTGGTGATCCCGGCGCGTCGCCTCCGCGCCGCTGTCGCTATCAGAGTGCTCGTGCGGCACCTCCGTGCTGGAGCCGTGGATCTCAGCTTTCACTATAACACCAAGAAGCCTTGTTAACAGAACTGGGTTAGAACTCATTTTTATGGGTCTAGTTTTTACCCGATTGAGTAGGCAATGTTTTTTGAACGTATGTAGGTATGTGCCAATCTTTGTTTTTATTTACCTTCTCTATTTATTTATTTTTTAAATTAAATTGAGAAGATAAATTAAAAATTTAAAACTATTCAAATTCATATTATTTATTGAGAATAATAAACCGCCAAGTGCAAGTCGGGCTCGCGTACCACCACAAAATACAATAAGGTTGTCCAAGTACAACAGAATGACCAGTTATTATAACGCCTTCCAAAATTGTCGAAGCACATTTGCTAAAGGCGTTCGAGTATAACAATTATAAAGTTATATGATTATTAACGTGATATTTACCGTGGTAAGGTTGTGGAATGAGTTCCCGCCGCAACTGCGCCGAAATATCGGGAGCTCATTCCACAACCTTACCACGGTAAATATCCCGTTAATAATCATATAACTTTAGTGAACAACCGTGATAGTTTAAAACAGTGTATAACAATTATAACTTGGTAGTGAATAGAAATTTGTCACTTAGACTCGCACTTAGCCATTATTTATTATTTGTTGTTATACTTTAGAGTGTGTACTATAATCATGCCAAGTTTGAGGCTTGTACATATTATCGTTTTTACATTAGAGCAATTCCAAAAATACGTTTAAATAATACGTTTACTGTATGTGGACCCCCTTTCGTTTATACTCTTTGATTTTTCTATTATTTGTTAGTTACTCCACTGTAACGTTACATATTCTGTGAAAATTTCAACTGGTCATCTATTTATTTGTATTTTTTTTTTCTATTGGTTTTTTGGTACGACATTAGGTTAACAAATATTGTAACATGAATTTAGTAAACAATGAAAAAAAAACGGTTCGAATGATACAGCCTTTAATAGGTAGGACAGACAGACATCATTCGTCATTGTAATCGGCTTTTTTGCCCCTGTCCTGTATATCTGTGTCCCATTGATCAGTTAAGTTTTCACAATATGTCAAAAACACTTTCGTTACAGTTTTCCAATTGTCACAATATCAACTATCAAATCAAAATCAGTGTTGTTGGAAAGGAGTGAATTAAAGTGGAGGTGGGCACGAATAAACGGCGACATGGAGCGCGCCACAGTGCGGCTGTGATACAGGTGGAAAAACTTGGGCAATTTTCCTATAAAATTTACTCTTAAAAGGCCTTGTGCCTTGCAGAGCTGACATACACATTACACTCCCCATCACATATTAACACTAGGTTTCAGGCACACTAAATCCAAACTGAGGAGTTTTTTTTTGTTTGTTAGAAATTTAATCTATATAATGTACTAGCGGTCCGCCCCAGCTTCGCACGGGTATAGATTATAGCCTATGTCACCCGGGGATAGTGTAGCTTCCCAACAGTGAAAGAATTTTTCAAATCGGTTCAGTAGTTTCGGAGCCTATTTAATGCAAACAAACAAACAAACAATCAAATCTTTCCTCTTTATAATATTAGTATAGATATAGATAAGTATAGATTAATATAAATATCGATGTGTGTATGGACTCCAAAACGGCTGGACCGATTTTGACGGAACTTCACTGGCAGGTAGCTGATGTTACTGCTACTGCACGGGTGTAATCCCAGGGCGCAGCTAATATATACTTTTTTTTTACTCGGTGCTGGTCTGGCTGTTTAAAGTTACTCACCGGTCATAATAGGCGCCTCTTGTCCTTCAGCGGGCACTCTCGGCCCCGGGGAGCGCGTGTGGAACAGGTCTCTGACACGTTGGTACAGGGCGGCTGCCGCTGGCTGACTGTTCCCGTTGCTATGCAGGAACCATCCCCCGGAGTTTGCGGTTTCAGCGTCTGATGCTGAACATCCTGTGCATATAACAGCTTGATTAATTCTTATTTTTTCACATTTGATATCAGTTTCGAACCCTAAAAGCACGGGTTTATCGTTAGTCAAATTCGATAAAATGCCATAGAATCGATCATAGCGAGTACTGATTAAATGGCATTTTATCGAATTTGACAAATTTGATGATCGATAAAGAACGGTACTTGCACAGCTGATTATCATTTGAGTACGACAGTTTTGTAAGAATTACGATCAATAGGAGCTGGAAATTGACTCAGGTAATTAAATTATCATTCTTAGAATATTAAAATAAATTCAAAAATACGAGTGGACAATGGGTATGGACTATGGAACTATTTGAACTGGTAAAATTGTTGGTGTTTTTGGGGTTGAAATTTTTGCGGACTTCGCGACAATATTGGGTTGTTCTCAATTTTATTTTCACTTGTCGTGAACATAATTTGCCAGAGAAAATAAGTACAGCGTGTCTATTGAGTATAGATTAGTTACAGTCCAAAGCTGTCATCAATCTCCTCTTCCTCCTCACAAACACGCCACAGATGCAGATCCAACAAACTCCAAACTAACACACCGTGAACACCGCGGTTCCTAAACTCCCCCACACTGGACAACCACTCCCGAAACACCACATCACTAATCATGGTCCCATCCAGACGTCCGACCCGGCCGGCAGCAGGAAACCGACTGAACGCTAGGAAGCTAGATGTTCGTTCAGTCGATCACGCGTTACCTAAGCTTCCTGGCTTCCGTCGTGGCTGCCATTAGACGCGCTTCATTCTCCATGCCTTGATTATGCATGGGCGTAGTCAGGAGGAAAATTTTGTGGTGACTATTGGCGCGATGTGGTTTTGTTCACGGTTTTCTTCTTTAGTAATAAAAGTAACCATTCCCGATATCATGATTTCTCTACATTCTGAGTATCGTACAACTTTTTATGGTGCCAACATTTATCTCCGCAGTAATTTAGCTAAATTTATTGAGCGGTTTTGGTGTCATGGAGAAACAAACCGTCCACCATTCAGATTTAATTAACTTGGCTTTTTCACTTTTCCTTTGGCCTTTGTTACATCTGTCTTTCCCCCTGTCTATGCCTTGCTTCGCTTGCCTATAAGTACCAACAATTATGGCTGTATGTTCCACCTCGGATAATTCCATGCGTAATGGATTATCAGTTTTTTTATTGCGATTGCGGAGGAGATCATGTAAGTGTGTAAATGTGGTTATGATTCCTTGAAGTGCGTAAATATGAAACGAAAGGCACTCTTCCGAAAATAGTGTAGGTAACATTGTGCAAGGTCTGTTTTTGTTATTACATAGACATACCTAATACTAACGTGTAAGTTTGGAGCAAAATAAAACTATGTAGCAATTGCATCAGAATAGCTCATTAAAATCATTGACCTATAGCGCTAATTTATATAGCGTCTGAAATTTATCTGCACACATCGCTAAACAAGCTGATTCGGGAGATGTGGTCAAATTTTTGCCACGATGCTACATCGCCTAGGACTCGATTCATGTAACGCAAGGATGCTTAGAACGTACGCTACCCTTGACTTTCTTGACCTAACCGTCAAAACTCACAGAAGTAACTAGTCACTACGTATGGCGCCGAGTCGGATGCAGGACGTAACGCGTATCTCGGACTGTTTCAGGTTTGTTTCGAGTTTTCCTTCTCTGATAGTGAAGTTGCAGATTGATATCTGCACCACCATCAAGTACCTCGGCTCCTATGACACCAGGCATTAGAGGTAATTCATCATCATCGTTATCAACCAGAAGACGTCCCTCTTTAACCTCCACATTGAACGACAGCCTGCCTTTTGCATCCACTGGATGCCCGCGACTCTCACAATGTCATCGGTCCATCTAGTGGGAGGCTTAACTACGCTGCGTCTTCCGGTTCGTGGTCTCCACTCCAGAACCTTTCTTCCCATTGGTTATCGGTTTTTTGAGCGATGTGGCCTGTCCATCGCCACTTCAACTTGCAAATTTTAACGAATTATTTTTAGAGCGAATTACTTTTTTACAATGCTGGTATCACAAAGTACGAAGAAAAGAACCTACTTATACCAGAGATGGTATAACCCAAACATTAATAACTCCTGAATCCTTCCAAGTGACCTCAGAGCAGACTGGATTTTGTAAGCCAGTAACAATGGTAGCCCTGGAATTTCCAGGCACTTCGAGACACAATGTTTGAAAGGTATTCCCAACTTCGGCAACAATTTCAACGGTCCTGCGCAAACTTAAATCTTCCTTGACTTGCTATGCTCGCAAATTCTGATCAAATACGCCTTGAATTATTTTTTTTTCTTCTCCTGAAGCGATATGTGTGTTACATTATTTACAGCCTCTCTTTGTATCGAAACATACAGTCCGTCAGCTGGACTAGATAGAGCCGAGTTTAATTATCCATTTCTCCTAACATCTACTCTCTTACTTTAAATGTCTTTAGGCAATTTTACTCAAAGTGCCTTACCAGAGCTTTCTTCTCCCGAAGAGCTATGATGCGTTGCTGTATTCGCAGCGGCTCTCTGCATCGGGTTGACATACAACCCATCAGCTGGACCGGATCTGGCTGAGTTCAGAGACCCAGTGTTGGAAGGCAACGAGCCACGTCGCTCCTGGACCGAGGCTCTGCGTTCCCGTTCTGGCGCGTGAAGGTAGAAAGGGGAACGTGTACTGCCAGCGTTGATGCAGTTTGGGAGAGCGCACTGGAATGGATAAAAAAAGTGTTGACGTTGAAAGGCTTTTTATAAAGAAGTGGCGTCTCATTTTTTCGGAGACCAGGATTCACTTTGGGTAAATGCTCATCATCATCATGATCATCAGCCAGAAGACTTCCACTGCTGAACATAGGCCTCCCCTTTAACCTCCACACTGAACGACAGCCTGCCTTTTGCATCCACTGGATGCCAGCTAAATGCTCCAACCAATGTTTTTTTTTTTTTGAAAATAACATAGGGCTATGTTTAAAACTAAATAGAATGACAAAGAACGCTATTCCCAGCAGTTTGTAATTGTTTAGAGTTGACAATGAAGTTTTGGTCAACACACAAAATTTTTTAATACACAAGGTATTATAAATGTCTTTTTTGGCTATCGTAATTTGGGTTATAGTTATTTTTGAGGAGTAGGCTATTACATTTATTTTCAAAAGATTGTGATAGCATTTACTGATAATTATTTTTGAGGTTTTGTTAGAAGCATTGCTATTTTTACAGTACATAAGGACACTTTGGAGAGTTGAGCAAGTCAGTTAAAAATATGGAAAGCATAAAATACGTGTGTAAAATATACTTACTCTTGCTTCCCCCGGCGAGCATGCGCAGGAGTGCACCGCCTTATACGAAGACAGCTGCTTGCCTTCTGCACCAGCCGCGCCCGCTGCCACCAATACGTTCAGACACTGAGGGCAAAAATAAAGTGCAAGTTAGTACCAAATATTTGAATTCAAACAAGTTTTTATTAGTGGATTTAGTAAAGCCTGAATGAACCTGAAAATTACAAACCCTGAATTCGCGAAAAGTTCGTTGAGTGTGAATGACATTTCTCTATGGAATGCTGGCTATGCTGGTTTTTTATTTTATTTTAGGGTTGGTCACATAGTTGCTAAAAATATCCGTTTATGAATTCCCACGGTCGATCCTTGAGAGCAGAATTCTGGGGGAAAAAAAGCCCAGGATGACAACGACGTGGAAATGGTTGGATCATATTAATAAGTGGACCGGATTGAGTTACCAGTATCTGAAGAAGACATCATGGGATCGGCGAATAAGTTTGCGTACTGAACTCCAAACTTTAATATGAAGATAGCGTTTGATCATCAGCCCTGAATAACCCACTGCTGGGTATAGGCTTCCCATTGTTTATGCCACTCTCTCCGGTCTCTCGCTAGTCGCATCCACTCGTTTCCGACAATTCTTAGAATATCGTTAGTCCACCTCACCTACCCATCTAATTTTGGCTCTATTCATACCACCGTTGCATGTAACACAGGGTTTTGACGTTTATCCTAAAGAATCTAACGATTTCAGCTCTAGCTTTTGTTACTAGGTCTAGTACCTACCTATATGTATAACATTGACCTTATCGATCCCATGACTGACAGCTGTGTCTAATGTTATATTTACGACAGGATGCGGCTCATGCCATTGTTTCCATACGGCCAGTCTACCGGCAAAGGTCGGACGAGGTCACAGTTTGGCATCACTTTTTACGTATGATATAATATACATATTATACGCAGTATCAGTTGGGAACTCAGTTCTTGAAGCTGTTGACGCGTACCTAGGACAAACAGTCGAACTAGGCAGGTCCAACTTCAAGAAAGAGGTCAATCGGTGAATCCAACTCGGCTTAAGACGAAAGTCTTCGACCAGTGTGTGTTGCCAGAGATGACATACGGCAGTGAAACGTGTTTTCTCACTATGAGCCTCATAATTAAGCTCAAAGTCGCACAACGAAATATGGAGAAGCCTAAACTCGGGTTTTCTCTACGAGATCGAATCAGAAATGAGGAGATCCGTAGACGAAAGAAAGTTACCGACATAGACCACCGGATTAGCAAGTTGAAGTGGCAGTGGGCAGGGCACATATCACGCAGAACAGATGGCCGATGGGGCCGAAAGGTTCTCGAATGGAGACCACGGACCGGTAAACGCAGCGCAGGATGTTCACCCACAAGATACACATACGACCTAAAAGAGACCGCAGAGAAACGCTGGATGCAGGCCGCTTCCAAACGGCCCTTTTGGAGATCGATAGGAGAGGCCTCTGTCCAGCAGTGGACGTCCTATGTCTGAAATGGTGACGATGGTGATACGCATGTAAGAATTTAGATTAAACCATCATCAGCCTAAAATAATTCTTTGCTTGGTGAAGAATTACATAGTCACTGGACTTTCTATGATTGTGTTATTCTTTTCGGTGCATTGCAGAACGCATGCTACTGCCATTTTTTCAGGAAAAGCGTTTGTCCCCAGCTCACCATATAAATGAATGAAAACCAAGAATCCTGATCACTTTCTCTAGTTTCAGAACGTAATACTGTAGCAGATAATCGATATCTTTGTTGACTATCGTAATTTAGGTAAAGGTTATTTTTGAGGAGTGTGCTGTTGAATTAATTTTCTAAAGATTGAGATTATTTTTTAATAATGGCTTTTTAATTTTGCCAATTAATATTTCAGTGATATATATAAAAAAATGTGTTTATTCAGCTTCTAACAAGGTTATTGCAGCTGTCAAAGCAAAAAAACAAAAGCTTGAATCGAGTTCGATTCGTGATTTAGGTCAGTCAATGTGTGAGTATCTTGCTTTTACACCGAAGACGAAGATAGATAGGTTGTGGCTTGTGGTACACTTTCCGACTATATAAGGTTCTTTATTCTCATACTATTGCCACCTATTGCATCAATATCAGTCCCGGCTAATGACAAAATTGTTATGAAATGCATTCGAATGACTAATAAATAGAAGAGCTGTTTTACAAATTGCATTGAATAATCTCTACCATGTAGAATGAATTAAAAAACCTAAAACGCCACATTTGAAAAAAAAAAAAAAACAATACGCAACAACAATTAATTATTCAAAAACTTATCTCACATCGAATTTCGCAACGTGTTTAAAACATCGTTTAAAAACACGTTCTATAACGAATTTGCGCAATTGGTCTTTGTCCCAGCACGCACTTGGCCGATTTCAAAGAACGATAAGCTATCGCCACCGCAATTATACAAAGATACAAAGATATCCAACAGAGTGTGACTAGTGAAAACTGATACCCAGATAAAGGTCTAGTCATATAATTTGCGTTATTTTTTACATGTGTGGGCAGGAAATCCGAGTATACTTCAGTTACTAGTTTAGCCAAATTTTTATGGGTCACTGTGACCTGGTAAACCTTACTCTCGCAAACGATTGCGGAGATCGTAGCGATAGATGATGGCATTGATGGCAAATGAAAATTTTGACATAGACAGGTAACTCAAAATTGCGTCATAGAATTCGGAACGAGGATATTCGCCGAAGAACCACAGTCACCAACATAGCTGCTAGGATTTACAAGTCGAAAAGGCAATAAGTAGGACGTAGGCGTAGAACCGATAACCGATAGGTTCTTGAGTGGACACCAAGAACCGGAAGATGCTGCGTAAGTAGGCCTCCCCTAGGTGAACCGACGACAACGTAAGAGTCGCGGAAATCCACTGGATTTTGATGGCAGGCTGTCGTTCAGTTTGGCGCTCTCTCATATGTTCAGCAGTGGACATTTTCTGGCTGATATATTATGCAAGATGTAGACGTAGGGTTTATGTTTCAATTTAACACTGCCATCAAGTATCTTCTACAGCTTTACAAAATACCCAGCGAAATCCGGATACGTATCGCTACCCGCAGCAGCAAATACGGCGTGAATCTGACTAGACCTTAATGTTGCTTACTTTCAAAACGTGAGCTTGTAGCTTGGCTTGTAGGCAAGCTCTATTGTCTATGCGGTAATTAAATGACCATAGATGTAGAAAGTAGGGGCAGGTGTGTTATTATGTGGTGCAGGCAGTAGCGTGCTGTCCTTTGTTTGGATGATGTAAACCAGATTATGGTGTAGCGATTCTTTGTGGCGCTTTTTGAATAACTTTTACCATAGAAAAGAGAAGTAAATAGAACGGAAATGAGAAGGAAAATCTGTTACCAGACATTATGAGTGAACCTTGATTAAATATTCTTATTTAGATCAACGCGTCGAGCTCCGCATCATTGTTGCTATGAGTGAACCTTGATTGAACATTCTTATTTAGATCAACGCGTCGAACACAGTTGCTATCTAATTTCGAATGACTGACATTTCGTTTATATCGGTGCAACAGGCTACAAAAATATTCATAAAAAAATGCTTTGACAGTCGTTCTAATTTAAACAATTTTTTATTTTATTTTCTGTGTCTTTTACAGCTTTAGATCAAATTATAGCTGCTGTCTTAGGTTCGTGTTATGAAAAAAAATAGACAAAAAGTATCTAGTGAAGAATACGAAAGATCGTAGAGCGTAGAACTAACCCATTTAAAAAAAAAAAATATGTCGAATTTCTAGTGTAATTCCGCTTCTACGTCGTTTCGAGTACAATAAGGATTTTGGTTAAACTATTTTCTCTATAGATAATTGTGATTTTAATTTGAACCTAACCTGAATTTAAATATTAATACAAATACAAAATTAATAATGAATAAAAAAAAAATTTATACAAATTAAAAATGGACTTCCGCAAAGTAACGCCTGATTCAATCAACTACCATTTAAAAAAGTTTGGCTCGCAACTCAATGTACAGAAACCTCATCATCATCATTATCAGCCTATCTTGTTCCCACTGCTGGGACACAGACCTTCTTTCAGAGAGAGAGGATGGGCCCTAATCTACCATACAGGCCCAGTGTACGTTGGTGAATGTCATATGACTTTGAACTTTTGAGGTTCTTGGACATACCAGTATCCTCACAGGAACTTACAGAAGTTGAACTTTTGCAAGAAATGTTTACCGTGCAAATGTAGATTTTTTAAATCAACTTGGGTTGAACATTTTCTTTCATCACAATTATATAAGAGATATATTTAAGGGGCCTTTATACCCTCTGCAGCTCTCTCGCTCGCACATTTTCACATTATCTATACTAATATTATAAAGAGGAAAGATTTGATTGTTTGTTTGCATTGAATAGGCTCCGAAGCTACTGAACCGATTTGAAAAATTCTTTCACTGTTAGGATGCTGCACTATCCCCGGTTGACATAGACTATATATCCTGGCTTCGCCCGTGCAAAGCAGGGGCGGTCTACTAGTTGAAGATATAAAATCAACGAGTGTGAATTTCCAAAAAGTTACAAAATCATGTGTTGGTGTCTATCGTAGCATTACAAACAAAGAAATTGACAATTTGATATATTTTAATTTGACACAGTAAAATGGTAACAAGTGATTTTTATTTCTCGTGTCATGTTATTCCGTCAAATTACAAGATATCGAAACAAACATTTCTGTTTGTAATGTTACGATCTTACGATAGACATCAAGACATGATTTTGTGACTTTTTGGAAATTCCATGATACCTACTACCCAAAGGGACGAAACGCTTCAAACAGAAAAAACGAGCAGAGCGAGAGGTACCACGTTTAGCCATTTGTCCGTTTCACACTACATGTCTTATATGCAATGACATTCATGAACACATATTAGTGTGTGGTGTTGCCACTTTTGGAAAAATATTGTAACCGTAAATTTGGTATTAATTTGGGTAGTCCGTACATGATTTTATCAGCATCATTTTTAATTATTTTTATTTTTATTTGTGAAACATAATATCTAAAAGAAAACTCTCATGGTTATTTAGGGTGCATCCGTTTATTACTGTAGTGATATAAATAAGGAATAAATTAGTATGTACGTGTGTTGAGTACTGCTTCCACCTATTCGACGGAGCAGCCAAGTACCAACTGGAAGCTTTAGATTCCGTAGACCGGCGTGCTATGAGGCTGATTGGTGACAGCAAGCTAGTCGCCAATAAATTACAAAGCCTTGAGCACTGCCGTAAAGTAGCTTGTCTGTCTATTTTCTACCGGATATATTTTGGTGAGTGTGAGCAAAAGCTTCATGACCTTATTCCACCCTCCCCCTTTTACTACAGGACAAGTACAAGGACAGCACACTATCACCCCTTCCTCTTGGAAATTCCAAAAATTTGGCGAAAAATTTTGGAATTTTTTTTTCGATATGGGTTGTCTTTTATGATACGTATTGTCCAAGAATGGAACTCCCTGCTGTCCTCCTTGTTTCCTGAGAACTACAATCTAGGCATCTTCAAGGCTAGAATGAATATATTTCTTCTAGATCAACGTGTTCCATCCTCGGCCACATCGTTGCTTACCATCAGGCAAGTTAGTGGCCAAACGTAGATCTATTCTGTATAAACATATAAAAAAGTATGAAAAGTAATGAGAAATTAGTATCATTGATTATGTCAACACTAGAAAGGGACAAATGGCTAAACGTGTTACCTCTCGCTCTGCTCGTTTTTTCTGTTTGAAGCGTTTCGTCCCTTTGGGTAGTAGGTATCATGGGAAATTCACACTCATTGATTTTATATCTTCAATAATGTGAAAATGTACGAGCGAGAGAGCTGCAGAGGGTATAAAGGCCCCTTAAAGACATCATTCAAACATGTTTAAATGTTTATCGGGACTTATCACGTGCGTGCTTGTGGCATGTGTCAAACAGCGAAAGTTTAAAAATTACTATCATTCAAACATTTGCTCAGCCGATAATCGAACCTGGGACGCCCTGGACATGGGCAGCCAAACTAGTCGTATAGAAATAAACTAGTAGAGTGGAGTAGAGTTGAGTGACCCAATCTTACCTCGAGATGGTGATTCTCAGCGGCGTCGTTGATAGGGCTCTTGCCGTGTCTGTCCAGGTGAAGCCTGGCGCCGTGACGCAGCAGCCAGCGGACTGTCCCCAGGTGGCCCCTGGACGCTGCGAAGTGGAGGGGAGTAGCACCGTCTCCATCTCTGGCGTTGGGGTCCACACCTCGATCCACGATCTAAAACGTCAAGATGAACATTTTAAGCGTTTTGTTAAAGGAGCTAAACACCCCGCAAAACTTTTTTTTTAAATAAATGTTCGGGTCATTTTTGCACACACGGTCATCTGACTCCAAACTAAGCAAAGCTTGTGATATGGCTGCCAGAGACTGATATACATACATATATAGTTTTAAATACATACATAAATAGATATTAACAACCAGATTTTACCAGATATAGAACAAACACAAATGTTCAGCACATAAATGTTTGTCCTAGGTGGGAATCGAACCCACGCCCCCAAGCTAAGAAGGCAGGTTTACTACCAACTGGACCAACTGGGCTATGTAAAACTTCTAAAATGAATCTATCTATTAGAGCTCGTTTAGTTTTCATAGCGAAACAAATATTATATGTTACTAGCTGAATCCGCTCGATTTTCCAGTTTTCCGCATTTCATTGGAGGGAAAGTACGTACCCTATGTCCGCCCTTACGACGTACACTATCGTCCTGCTAAATTCCATTAAGATCGGCCTAGCCGTTTAGTCGTGAAAAGCAAACAAACAAACAGACAGCGATATTAGTTACTTTCGCTTTAAGATTCTTGAAAATATTCCCTCCTGCTCATTTTTCTATCGGACTGCCAGAGCGGGCACAAAAAATCGGCACCGCTTTATGGTTGATATTTCGAAAACCCGTACGAAGCACTTTGATTCCACTTTTACTGTGTGAACTGCTAGTCTGTGGAATGCACTGCCTGAATGGGTGTTCCCCGATAGTTACAATCTGGATGTCTTCAAATCACAAGTGAATCGGTTTCTTCTAGGCAAGCGTGCTCCACCGGAGACCGCATTTTGCGAGTTGGCGGTCAAAAGCAAGCCTATTATTAAATAATAATTTAAAAAAGTGATTTATGGAACTAATATGGTTCAGCTCGTCCCACAACAAGCTCCGACCTATTGTACAAATTAATCTTCAACTTTACATCATTTTTGAAGCTGTTAAACTTTATTCGTCGGTAACTTTTGCAATCTGAGAATTATTTAAATCAACATTTTGTCTATGATATATTATTATTGCATTCTATTGTAATATAACCATCCACTAAAATAATATATCTAAGATGACCAAATTACTATTGAATCTAAATATCTTGGGCAATGTAGATATTGCCCAAGCCAACATTTTAATACACAAACTGCACAAGTAAATACATAACAAGACAATAAGCTCTCACCGCGGGGGGCAAGATACCGATAAAATATGAGATAAAGATTTCACCGCGGCTAACTTATGGCAATAATGCAACTTTATTGCAACGACTCGCTTTTAGAGATCCGTGGTTTTAATCAACGTCCCACTTCACTTTGTTTGCTTTGTCTGTCGGCTAATATCCAGTATACCAGTGCGATGTTGAATTCATTGCGAATATTAATTCGTGGGTGTCTGAGAATAAAAATTCGTATATAACCGTAACATCATTACTGGGGCCGCCGATAAACTTTTGCCCCTACGGCTACGTCACACTGAGTGCACGTTTCTGTCTAGGGACGGACCCGTGTACACACTCACCTTGAAAAAGACGCCCTAATTGGACATTTATGTTACCATAAATGTATCACCTATTTAGCAAAAAGTGCAATACATTTTTTGCCTTTGTACTTTGACGCCGAATACATTTAGAACTTCAGATCAGACAAACAAGGAAGATATGGTAAGATAGCGTGGTGGGACCAAACGTATCAGGCCTAAATCAGGCTTGATGCTTTTAGTGTCCTTGTTTGTTTGGTCTGGGGTTGAAAATATAGTCGAAATAACCGGTTTAATCTGACGTGCGTAATTCCCGTTTTATAAGTATGTGAAATAATGAAATTTAATTAAATAATTTGTGAAAATCACGTCAGTTTCCATATTACCTTTCTTCGTCATCATCAGCCAGAAGACGTCCACTGCTGAACATAGGCCTCCCCCTTTAACCTCCACACTGAACGAAAGCCTGCCACAGCATCCACTGGGTGCCCGCGAACGTGGCTTGGAACGTGGATATTCGCCAAAGAACCAGAGTCACCGACATAGCTGTTAAAATTTGTAACTTGAAGTGGCAATGGGCAGGCCTCAACGCTCGAAGAACCGATAACCGATGGGGAAGAAAGGTTCTGGAGTGGAGACCACGAACCGGAAGACGCAGCGTAGGTAAGCCTCCCACTTGGGGGGACCGAAGACATTGTGATATTACCTTAATATTATTCTAAATATAAGTATCTAGATGGTATAGTATCTCTATCTTCATCAGGCGTGATGGTGGTCAAACGCAAGCCTATTTATAAAAAATTACAATTAAAAAAAAAGATGTGTGGCACTCGGGGACTGCCGCGGTAAAGCTATTGCATAGCATCGCTGTGCCGGTCGGAGTGGGGGGTGTTAGGTTATTTTCGTTACGGAATTTCTGGATTCGGTCTCCACGCTCAAGGTCCGCGATAGAAGCTATGCAATAGCTTAAAAAAATCTAACAGGGTAAAATCTGAGCCTAGTAATTGGATTTTACCTGCCATAAAACAAATATCCCTTTACATTTCATTTTAAATCTTCCTTTTCATTTAATTTTTAGTGACTACTTATTACAACTACAATGTGTTTAAAATGTAAATTTCAAGAAATCTAAAATTAACTTAAGTTTCACGTAAAGTGTTAGAAAGTATCATAAGGTGACAATTTAACAAGATATTTGAAATAATAATACGGAACCCTGTGGTTTTCCGAGTTGCAATAGCCGCTAATGGCCTCGACATGTACGATGATTTCTAAAGTGAATGAATAAATTCCAAACCACAACGCATGATATATTAGAGAGAATAGACAGGTGAAATAAATACTCGAATATTACGAGCATTATGTAGAAATGGACCTTTATTGAGACAGTGATGGTCAAAACCACAGAAAAGAGAAGTAAATAGAACGGAAATGAGAAGGAAAATCTGTCGCCAGGTATTATGACAGAGTTTTGCTTGAACATTCTCATTTATGTCAACGCATCGAACTCCGCATCCAAAGAACTTGGACCTTACCTTTTTGGGTTACGTCTCAAAGTTGTTTGTCCGCTTCACAGCTGCTAACTGATTTCAAATAACTGACGTTTCGTTAATATGGGTGCAACTGGCTACAAAAAAATCTTACAAAAATGCCTTGACAGCCGTTCTAATTTAAACAATTTTTTTTTTCTTTTCTGTGGTCAAAACCATAGTGAAGCCAGAATCCCGTTGTTTTTAAAGAACCCAGGCTGTTAGAAACTTTTGACAGATGCAGCTAGCTTGCACTTACCTTTTTTGTTCTACTTCATCTCCTACTATAACTCCCATGATACCTACTACCCAAAGGGACGGAAAGCTTCAAACAGAAAAAACGAGCACAGCGAGAGGTACCACGTTTAGCCATTTGTCCCTTTCACACTACATGTCTTATATACAATGACATTCATGAACACATATTAGTGTGTGGTGTTGCCACTTTTGGAAAAATATTGTAACCGTAAATTTGGTATTAATTTGGGTAGTCCGTACATGATTTTATCAGCATCATTTTTAATTATTTTTATTTTTGAAACATAATATCTAAAAGAAAACTCTCATGGTTCGTGGTGCATCCGTCTATTATTGTAGTGATATAAATAAGGAACAAATTAGTATGTACGTGTGTCGAGTACTGCTTCCACCTATTCGACGGAGCAGCCAAGTACCAACTGGAAGCTTTAGATTCCGTAGACCGGCGTGCTATGAGGCTGATTGGTGACAGCAAGCTAGTCACCAATAAATTACAAAGCCTTGAGCACTGCCGTAAAGTAGCTTGTCTGTCTATTTTCTACCGGATATATTTTGGTGAGTGTGAGCAAAAGCTTCATGACCTTATTCCACCCTCCCCCTTTTACTACAGGACAAGTAGAAGGACAGCACACTATCACCCCTTCCTTGTGGAAATTCCAAAAATTCGTACACAACGATTTGAGTTGTCTTTTATGATACGTATTGTCCAAGAATGGAACTCCCTGCTGTCCTCCTTGTTTCCTGAGAACTACAATGTAGGCATCTTCAAGGCTAGAATGAATAGATTTCTTCTAGATCAACGTGTTCCATCCTCGGCCACACCGTTGCTTACCATCAGGCAAGTTAGTGGCCAAACGTAGATCTATTCTGTATAAAAATATAAAAAAGTATGAAAAGTAATGAGGAATTAGTATCAGTGATTATGTCAACACTAGAAAGGGACAAATGGCTAAACGTAGTACCTCTCGTTCTGCTCGTTTTTTCTGTTTGAAGCGTTCCGTCCCTTTGGGTAGTAGGTATCATGATAACTCCTACCTCCTAACCTCTATGTTTTCGCCATATATGAATTTCATTTATTATTAAATTTAGAATTTTCAAATACACGGTGTGATTGTACACCGTTTATGATTATGTACATGATTCTTGGTCCTCGATATCACATCACCACTGCTGAACAAGGCCTGCCTCTTAGAGAGGGGTGTTGCCATAATCCCCACGCCTGGCAGGCGGCTTGGAGATCGCAGTACGTTCACCGTGTTCTAACAGGACGCTGCTGCCCATCCTCCGGTGGTTCTGGTCGCAGTTTTAGGACATATCCGGGTCCTCGATATAGATCCGTTTTATTCAAGAGTTGCATACTATACTTTATACCATGACTACGAGAAAAAGAAAGATTTAAGGAGTTTGTATCAAGTATTTTTTGCGCAAGGAGGCTGTATAGCATTGAGATGGAGGTCGAATATATTGGTGTGTTCTAAATTCTAACACCAAATTAGTGATTAAAAGTGTTTTTTATTTACTGATTTCAGTGTATAAAATAAGCGTTTTAGAGGAGGAATGGTATAAACCTTATTTTTTTAGGGTGGTTCCATTGATGAATGTAAAAGGTGGTTGTCTTAAAATTTGAAGAAAATGTTCCACCTTTAAAGGTAATAAATTATGATATGAATTCCGTTTAATAAACTGGGAAGTCGTTTTTTTTTGGTGAAAATCTAAAGGCATTAACTAGCAGAGCGAATAGGGAATAGGGAAATTGCGTTCCAAAACCAAAGGGAGTTTTGGCGCCAACGTGGAAAAAAACATGTCGGCTCATTGGATTATTTTCCTAAACTTGTGTATTTTCGAGTGTGTAGAAAATGGTGAATTATTATTTATTAAGTGCTCGAGTATGGGTAAGTGTTATAATGAGGTGAAACATGTCTTTTCGTATTGTTTCCAAAACTCCATAGGAGCCTCTTGTAAACCTCCACCACTTTACAGGTGCATGAGTTTGACTTGACCGTGACTTACTTTGCTTGACTTGTTTGACGCTTTTAATACTAGGCAAACGTTTAATTTGCGTTTAATATTACGACTAAAGGACATTGAATCCACGGTCATGAAAATTTTAACCAAAAAAAAAACGCTGAAACTTTTCACAATATCATATCTCAATCACTTCTCTCAGCTCAGTGTACACCTCAACGGAACAATATTTTTTTTTTCAATCCACATCCTACATGATTGCACTACGTAACGCCATCGAGAGAAACCGCGGTCGTTCAACTATCGATGAAATGCGATCACAGAACGTTTACCCAGACTCTTACCGCGTGGAAATTGACTTAGGTACCTTGAGAGAGGATACCATTTGTAGAAGGGATGTGATGTTATTTTATTTTTGAATGGAATAAATCACAATGTTGTAAAGAACCTTGATTGTAAGTTTCAATCCATAATAATCAAAATATGTAACATTTTCTGTCAAACTAATTGAAATCTTATATCATTCGGGCGGTTGCGTATGGGATACGTCCACTCAACATAACCCCCGTAGTTAAACCCTGTACTTATCTGACAGCCCAGTAAAACGCAGTAGAATAACTAGTCTTACCATCCATTTAACGCAGTCAAGGCACCCGGTCTGTGCAGCTGCATGTATAGGCAGCATCCCATCCCGCGCCCTCGCGTCCAGTCTACCGCCCGCTTCCAACACCAGGTACTTCAGCACTGCAAGATGGCCTTCCTGAGCTGCGAGGTAGACTGGCGTCACGTCATTGTCCATCGCTGTGTTGGCGCTGTGGAACACATCACGTGATTAATAAGTATTTAGATATTTTTTGAAGTGGTGAACCCAGTTATCAACTTTGTCTATGTTATTTTATTTTATTTTATCTTTATTCAAGACCAACAGCACAAAAATATATACATAAGTTTTACATAGTTATTTTAAATTACAGCCATTAATAGGTCTATACTAGTGATAGTAAGTAACATTGTCGTGGAAAATCACTTCTAAAAATCATATACCTATGTATTGCAAACAAGCGCTATTTTTCAACTGCAAAGCAATACTGTGTTTTCAATGACATTTCTGGCTCAACGCATATAAGCATTGCCATTCAGGGTGGTATTTCCACCAGCATGCTGGGTTCTGTCAACTGGTATTGGATTATGTTAAGGCCTCTAACCAATGACGATATTATCTTTGCCTCTAACGATCTATGGGGATAACGGTAATCCAACTGTTTTGTTGATATGCTGAGTTGTTTAGGTATTTAGTGTTAGCTTGTAATTTGTTTAGGTTATAAAACCACATGCAAACGGTTTTCATCCAGCTCTTAATAATGTACAGCTGAGTTTTTAGAAGAAAAAACAAAAACCGACTTCAAGTCTATACCTACAACTATAGGTAGGTACAAAAGTATACTAAAAAGTAGAAAAATTACACTTAAAACATGCTTAAAACAGAGCTTGAAAGTCCTCGACGAAAACGTCATCTGAATATTATATTTTACGCTTCTGTTGATTTTTTTCAAAAAGCATCAATTTAAATTAAATTTGTATTGGACCTCTGAAGTATGACCTACCAAATAAAAAAAAACATGATCAATTCATAATTTGTGGAGTAATCGCATAATAAACATTAAAAAAAAAGATTGTGTGTGGAGACCCTCCGCGCGGAAGAAGTTATATTTCAACAAGGAACCTTAAAATAATAACTAGGGCAAAAATATCAACAATTTAAAAACATGCTTTTCCCGAGATTCGAACCTAGCTCCTTAGGCTTCTCAATCCATTAGCGACACTATTACACTACCGGGTTTGCTAGTCGCAGCGCGAAAAAAGGATACGCATATCGCAACCATACGAAAGAGAAAAATTCCCCCTCCATGGTAGCGTTAAACGTTTAACGCAACCTTGTTTGCAAGTCGCATAAGAAGTATAACTTCCAAAACATAAAGTCGAATTGACAACCTCCTCCTTTCGTCGGTTAAAAGAGGGAGCTAGTCTATTATGTTGGTGAGTCAAAAACTATGAGAAAAACTTTTAACGCATAACACTGTAAGATGTATAACATTTTTCTATTCTATGGTAATTTAACGATGAAATGTAACACAGTTACACGCTATAATGATTACCGAATGCCAGATTACTATCGCTGAGTTTACAACATCACAATGGTAACAAAATGATGCAGAATATCTCAGAAGAATGTTTAATACAACCTTCTTATTACGGCTTTCGAAGGGCTTGAGATTTTGACGTTTAATCGCTAAAATATGCATTGTATTCTTTGCTAAATGGTTTCCGTGTACGGATGGAAACGTAATAAAAAATAATATTTATAGTCTTTCTTTTTAAAATTGAACGAAATATGGTGTTGCAGGTCATGCTAATAGCCATGTTATGCTTGTATTTTTATTTTTAAAAAACTAGTGACCCGCCCGCCCGGCTGTGCACTGGTGTGATTTACGTGCGAAGCCGGGGCGGGTCGCTAGTTATATACACAAACCTTCCGTGAAAATGTATCTAACTGATGGTGAAAACCGCATCAAAATCCGTTGCGAGATTTAGGAGGAGTTAGCGGCCATACAGACATACAGACAGACAGACGCGGAAAGTGACTTTAATTTGTACTATGTAGAGAAGAGATATGTAACGGACAAAACTTGTTTACGTTGGTTTAATAACTGTCCAGTGAGATTGGATTCCTAGACTGGATTGAAATACTATATCAATCTAAAGCACACTTCTCTGCGTCAGCCACTCTTGCATAAGTACAATAATATGGAATGTTTTGATAAATCATTGACGGTATTTGTAAATAATTTCATCACATTCATATAGACATTCGTCATCTAATCTGTCTGTAACCAGTACCGGCGTTAGGGTAGGGCCTGGTTGGGCGACCGCCCAGGGCGCCAGATAAAAAGGGGGACCTTCCCACAGGACGCATGTCCAAAGGAGGGCGACGAAACGACGCCCGGTCGGATAGTACAGGGCGGGCGCTCGCCCCTCAAGTTCCCTGGGGGCAGTGTTCCCCCAGAGCCCAGCCTCTGCAAAAAGTGAACTATAAATTTGACGCAGATTCCCACCTCCCCAACAGGAGGGAGGAAGAACCCGAAGTGAAGTGAGTAAAAAGGGGTGCCGCAGGTATATAAAAATGTATAAATAAATAAATATTCGGGACATTTTCGCACACACGGTCATCTGACCCCAAACTAAGCATAGCTTGTGATATGGCGGCCAGAGACTGATATACATACATATATAGTTTTAAATACATACTTTAATAGATATTAACAACCTATATAGGTCTAATCTATTATTTGCCTTTTTTCTTGGTTTGTATGGAAGACGGGGGGAGGGGGGCGCCGCAGAATTCTCGCACCTCAATGTGACAACAGAAAGGTACTTCAAAGTATTCCAAAAGTCAGGAATTAAAATAATGTAAAATACGCGATAAAATCCTCTACCTATAAGTGCTTTAAAATTTAAATACTTTTTAGTATTCCGTTATTTCATACAACAAAGGTTTTTTCCTGCAAGCGAGAAGATTTATAGCCATATATTTTGTAATTAGTCACTTTTATAACTAAGTAACGATTGCTTGAGACAAACTTGAATAGCACCAAGTTTAGATGACATTTAATATGTAAATGTTTAGATGCATAATTAATGAAAAGGCAACTTGATACCTAAATATTGCATAAAATTTATCAATTCATATTCGTTGTAAATGAAATCCACCAGATTATGAAGATTTATGCGAGATTCGTCAAATAAGGCCCAACGCTGGTAGTTTTGAAGCGGCGGCGGCGTACGGCGGCGGTAACTGTCGTGGATTCATAAGTCAACTGTTATCATTTTACAATTTAGATTAAAGTTTTTTTTTTTACGAAAAAGCAACGAAAACTGGATTTATGGCGTTCTAATTCTATCAAATAGAAAGACAAAAAAAATTGTTTCCGTCATCTGTATTTAGTATTGAAAATTACGACTACAAATTCTGAAAAGCCCAACATAATCAACCAACCATTTACAAAAGTAGTTTTTCGTAAAAATGTCGGAGGGAAGTTTGAGAGTGGATTTCGTTAAATTACTGACATAAATAAACAGTGATATGGTTTACTTGTTTTATATCAGTGTAAAAAATTACAGCTTTATTTTTTCGTTATATGCCCGAAAGTCCAAATACTAAAACTTTAACTATGCGAACGATTGGTTGATAGAATTTTGTATAACATTTCATTGTTTGTACCGGCTCATAGAAATGTAAGTTGAGAACAGTGAAAGTGCAGCGAAGACACGAGGTGACGATTTTGTTCGTTCGGCCGACGAAAAGTCATATCCACGACTGTTTTACGCCGAGACACGTTAGCGCGTTTTCGTCGACCAAACGTCGGCGTTGAGCCTTACGTTCTTCTGGCATTTGTCGCATCCGGCAGTGCGTGAATAATTATATGAGTACATTAAAATTATTTTCTGTATGAAAATTTAAAACCGTTTCTACGTGTTTAGAAACTCGATTAAATTAATGGGCTTAGTTAGGTTATGATGCGGTCTACGATGGAGCACGCTTGCCTAGGAGAAAACGATTCACTAGTGATTTGAACACACCCAGTTTATATCTATCAGGGAATACCCATTCAGACAGCGCATTCCATAGACTGTTAGTAGAATAAAAGTGGAACAATGTCTATGTTATGTATTTAAAATAATGATATAGTAAATAAATAAAATAAATGAATAAATATTAAGGACATTTTTACACGCATTTCATCTGACCCCAAACTAAGCTAAGCTTGAAATCTGGCTGCCAGAGACTGATATACTTACATAAATATTTTTAAATACACGTATTTTAATATATTTTAACACCCAGATGTAGAACAAACACAAATCTTCGTCACATGAATGGTTGTCCTAGGTGGGGATCGAACCCACGCCCCCAAGCGCAGAAGGCAGGTTCACTTGGTCCGATGAACTCCGGTCAAAGATGTTAAACCTAACATAGTTTGTCAACCGCTGTTTTCCTAGGTACCTCAGGTGAGTTTTATTGAACAACCAGCGACCCGCCTGCCCGGCTTCGCACGTAAATTACATGCCGTGGTGGGTCGCTAGTTATATATATAAACCTTCCGTGAAAATGTATCTAACTGATGGTGAAAACCGCATCAAAATCCGTTGCGTGGTTTAGGAGGAGTTAGCGGCCATACAGACATACAGACGCAGAAAGCGACTTCAATTTGTACAATGTAGAGATAGAGATAGAGATGCAGTTACCCACAATACCATTCGAGACTGCATATCTCCTTTATCGGCGCTCGTTTCACTTTTATTTTCACTCTCTCGGTTGCTAGGCGACGTAACGTGACGCAGGTCAGGCAAGGTCGGGTTTTTGTTGTTACTTGTTAACCTGTTCTTTACAGCAGATTATGTAAGAGTTAAGTGAGGCTTTTTATAAGACAGGTTTGGCGATTGACCACATCTTAACGGTGTCGTTGAAGTCACAATAAATGTTTAACTGTACAGGATTACGTATATGCCCTGTACTAAGCTGAAAGGGGCCATTGTACTCATCATTAGGTATAAACAACTTATACTATGGAATAAGAACTAACCCTGAAACCAGTTGTTCCATAGAAAATGATCATTGACACTCGACAAAATGTATGAAACAGCTTTTTCGTAATTTCAGGGTTCGTCCCATACATGGGCGGATCCGGTTTCCCCCCCCAAAACACCTAGCAATTCCATACATTCGACTAAATTTTTCGATTTGATTCCTTCGAACCTTGTAAGAATGGCCTCCCCCAAAATGAAATCCTGGATCCACCCAAAGAAGAATAATGTACCTAGAAACGTTCTTCAATATCAAGAAGTGTGTACAAGACGACCGGCGCTGTCATTCGCAGGGTGACCAGGTTATACATTTTACGAAACTACCATAGTCAACTAGACAACTAAAAATAATACAAACTTATCATCACAAAAAATTACCTAAACACCAGAACCTTTTAACCGACTTCAAAAATAGAAGCAATATAGCCGGATAAAGCTATATCGCCAAATGGCCTAGCCGTGTTCCGACATGTTTTACGGTGACGCCCTTAGGGAAAACGAGTCGAAATAGTTACTTCACTGAAGAGCTTCTTTTCGTTCTTAACGTAAAAATGTTATTTCACCCAAAATATACCAAACCTACCAACTTTCGTTAATAAACCAATAAAAATAATGATGTTCAAATTTTATGAATGATAAATTATTATAACACCGGCTTGCACTCACGATTGTGTTTGATGAATGATGTTCACAAAGTAAAAAAAATAAATACAAAAACTTATAAAATATTATCACTGGCTTGACGAGTGTTCTCACAGATTATGTATATTATTAATTAGGCATTCCCTGATATTTCTCGATGTATTCTTGCAGTATCGAAACACGCAAGACATATTTTAGTATATTTGAGCAATATATAACCTAAAACAAGATCAAAACGTATGATAATAAATAATTATGTATATCGTAATGACAGAGAAAAAACAATATAACAGATGAAACAGAAAGGGATGATGCGGTCTACGGTCTCCGTCAACTTGAAGACCCCAGATTTTGTATCCTCTTTGCCCAGATTTTCTGTGCTCTGGGTCCTAGTGGACACAGAAATATAGAGATAATTGTCTATGGCTGTGTCTACCGGTCGCACAGTGGACATGAGAAGACAACCAGACTCACGGAATATCTGATTGAGGCGGCGGATGCGGCTAAACTAAAGTACCCTATAGCCCAGTTTGTGTTTAAAATAAAATCAATAAAGTAATAATAGACTATATTCAAGAAATTCACAGAAATCGGTATTCGTAGGGATTATCGCTAACGGTCTACGGTCGGTCTACCAAAAAAAAATTTTTTGCCCAAACCTTTTACCAACCTTCGTTAATAAACCTATACAAATACTAATATCCAAAATGTCATAAAAAATTACTAAAAATTTCTAAAATGTTATCCCTGGTCACACTGGCTTGCCGCGAGCTCTCACAGATTAGGAAATTAAGCAGAGATACTTCACTTCCGATACTACGAATTGTGCATATTATTATATGGAACATTAGTTCGCATGGTACACTTATCACTACCAAGGTATCCCAACTGGTAGAGATAAGTGGGAAAAAAATCACTTGGACAAGTTTGTCATTAAATATTTTAATTTCTTTTATTTAACAAACTTAACTGTGTAGTTGGCAAACAGCTGCTCCCATACATACCAACTACAAAAATTAAGTTGGTAATAGCAAAAATCATAGTCTGGACTGAAATTTTTCAGTCAACATCTTCGCGATATATTATTTAACACATTAAATTTGATATAAAATACTTTTCATCCACTAAACAGATGGGTGGGTGAAGGTCGGTCTTTACTCGGGTCTTAGATTAATACTCTGCATATTAATTATTCTGTGATAATTGATGTCATAGTTGATGTATATGTCAAGTTCGGTTTCGATCGGAAAAAGATATTTGTTATACACTTATAATACAAAATTTTAATCTAATTATTAAATAAATCAACTAATAATATTGTGTTACTTACGCCGTGGATGGTTAATTCATACTGAGGTACGTATTTTACCGGGTTTTTTCACTAAATATCTGCCGCTCTACACCTATGCACGCCAAAAAGACAACTGAAGACTGTCAGACTGGGGTGTGGGGACTAAGGCACAGCAACGTTTATCAAAGTGAGGATTCAGTACATGACGTCTAGTACGTAGTACATATAGGTCAATGGATCCACCCCTGGTCCCATAGTAAAAAGTATTCATGATTATGAGTGCAATGACCTCTTTAGTACAGTCTATATGCGTAACCCTGTATTAGTAAGAAGTGCTTATGACTTTCGAGTACCTAGTACCTAAACTTAATTATTTTTATCGTGTCATTTAGAAGCTGTTAGTTATATAATAAAATTATTAGCCTGGAATGGGAACTGGCTCCCAATTGACTGCCAGGGTTGCCACACCATTAGTTAGCGGCGAGATATTTTCGGTTCAATGGGGTAGCTAACCGGGCGAGCACTAAAACACTAAAACTACACTACTACCGAACTTATAAGTGCGGGAACTCCACACTAAACAGCCTGCCTTTTGCATCCATTAGATGCCAACGACTCTCACAATGTCGTCGGTCCATCTAGTGGGAGGCCTCCCTACGCTGTGTCTTCCGGTTCGTGGTCTCCACTCAAGAACCTTTCTTCCTTATCGGTTATCGGTTCTTCGAGCGATGTGGCCTGTCCATAGCCACTTCTACTTGAAAGTTTTAACAGCTATGTCGGTGACTCTGGTTCTTTGGCGAATATCCACGTTTCGGATTATATCGCGCAAAGAAACTCCGAGCATAGCTCTCTCCATTGCCCGCTGTGTGACTCTGAGCTTTTCCAAAAGGTCAACAGTTAGACCACGTCTCCGCGTCTCACGTCTGTCCAGCAGGCCTAGCATGGGCTGTGGATAAATTGTCTTTCTACCGTTTTTATCCACGCCTAGACGCGACAAAGCTAGAATATGGATACGTTTGTCTTTTTCTCGCGGGATAAAAACGGTGGAAAGAAAATTTGTCCACAGCCCGTGCTAGGCCTGCTGGACAGACGTGAGACGCAGAGACGTGGTCCTTAACTGTTGACCTTTTGGAAAAGCTCAGAGTCACACAGCGGGCAATGGAGAGAGCTATGCTTGGAGTTTCTTTGCGCGATATAATCCGAAACGTGGATATTCGCCAAAGAACCAGAGTCACCGACATAGCTGTTAAAACTTTCAAGTAGAAATGGCTATGGACAGGCCACATCGCTCGAAGAACCGGTAACCGATAAGGAAGAAAGGTTCTTGAGTGGAGACCACGAACCGGAAGACACAGCGTAGGCAGGCCTCCCACTAGATGGACCGACGACATTGTGAGAGTCGTTGGCATCTAATTACCATTAGGACAAGCTTGTGCCAACCATTGATTGAAGTATTAGCTTTAAATATATAGTTAGTTTGTTTAAACTGACTTTCTAATAACAACCTGATTCTAATAACACTTCTACCAAGGTATCCAAGAACAGTATCCGATTTGGTTTAGTCACGCATTCTGATATAAGAGCAGGCAGACACAATTTCATGCGGATTATCGGAGGCCGAGTTACGTAAACCGAAGCCTCTGCATGAGATGGATCACTCGAGCAGTTTTACTTTGAACATCACACACACATCATCAGCCATTAAATGTCCACTGCTGAACAAGGCCTCCCTCTTAGAGAGGGGTGTTGCCATAATCCCCACGCTTGGCAGGCGGCTTGGAGATCGCAGTACGTTCACCGTGTACTAACAGGACGCTGCTGCCCATCCTCCGGTGGTACTGGTCGCAGTTTTAGGACATAACCGGGTCCCGGGTCCCGGGTACTTTGAACAGTTAGTTGAAAAAAAACGGTATTTTATATGTGGGTCAAGCACGTGCCTTATTTATAAAGGTAAGTAAGTACAACTAATACTTTAAGGTAGCTAAATTATTAATCTTTTCTATACTGGGTTATGCGGAAAGGGTGTACTAACCCCTATATTCGTAGACGTAAATAAAGGTACCTCGAATCCTCAAGTTATATGCCAAAACCAAAAATAAGATGTTTGGTCTTGTGACTTACTTATCATATTACATATGATGGCTTATATGGACCCCTTTCGGCTTAGTACACTCTTTCCACGTAACCCTGTATAAAATCATTTAAGACCAAATAACACTTTAAAATCGACCTATAAGTAAGTCTCAAGACCAAACATACGTACGTAAGTACTTATTTTAATAAGTCTAACCAAATTAAATTTACTTTACCGAAGAGTGACTAAAACTACTTCGCGAACACAAATAACCCAGAGTTTTATTTATTTCAGCCTCACAAAGTTTAACTTAAAAATAAACTCTACTAAAAACCCTCAAAAATGTAGATGTGAAATTGCAATAAAATAGATGCAAAAAACACTGTAAAATTCGTATATTCATGCATTATTAAAAATAGTTTTTACCGTTCTCTTCCTGCGTAAGTCCCAGCCTTAGTCTTCGTATGTCTCTTATTCTTTTTGCTTTTCTTTCCAAAGAGTTTACACGCCACCCGAGTGTACGGGGGATGAGAGTGGCTCAACGTCATATCTCTATCAACCATTCGCAATTTCAAGAACTTTAGCAGCTCAATTTTTTACTGTTTCAATCCATTGTCCTCAAATATTAAATCAACACTGTCACTTTCATTAAACTTGACTCCACGCGGTTAGTGCATTAAGCAAGTCAGCTACTGTCACTTTTTAAAAATAAACACCAAAACAAATGAAAGCTTCAAAATTCGAACGCTCAGAGTAAAAAGCAATAAATGGCACAGTTATTACCGGCCAGTGCAATGACTTGCAATTAAAGTTTTAAAACGAAACTGGTTTTTGAGCGTTCGAAATTTTAAACGTACCAATGAAACTGTTTTTTTTGCGTTCGAAATATGAAACGTAATGAAGCGCGCGCGCCGCTTGCTTGCCTCGGTGTTACTGAGCTTAAGGCTGTAGCAGTTTTCTCGTGAAAATGTTAAGCGAAAGTGAAGTCCCCTCGAGGTTAGCGTAGGCTGTTTTAATGGCCGGTGGTTTGATATTTTCTTTTACGTTTGGTTCGGAAAATGCAGATTTTTTACAAGCTTTTGAAAAGCTCTTCTTGTAGTTCTTATGATTAGGATTAAGTTTATTAAGTACTAAAACTATATTTACATAACTTTATTACATTTTATCGCCAAAGCAATATATTTTTTCACGCCAAAAGCGAAGCCGAAAAGTAAGGTATTGTAGTTGAACTTACGGCAAGCGCTTTTAGACAGTGGTTTCCTGTTAAATAGACTTAAGTCAAAAGTCATCATTTCTTTTGATTTCTCAAATAAAATTAGCATTTACACGAGAAATTGCACCGATATGGCATAATTACGTCCGATTCTGGCACCGGTTACATTCATAAGTTACGCGACATAGCATACGTAGTTTGTATAATGATTTGTGTGTGGTCCAAGTTTTAGTTATCTCTACATATTATAAAATAAAATCGCTTTCCGTGTCAGTCTGTATATTCGCTAACTCCTCCTAAACAACGCGATGAATTTTGATGCGATTTTTCTTCATCAGTTAGATAATTTTTCACGTCTTCTCTATCTCTACATAGTATAAATTGAAGTCGCTTTCCGCGTCTGTCTGTCTGTCTGTATGACCGCTAACTCCTCCTAAACCACGCAACGGATTTTGATGCGGTTTTCATGGTACTTAGTAAGGTTTTAATGTATGTATTTTTATAACCCAGACTGTCCCATTGCTGGGTCTCCCCCACTTCCTTCCACAAATCTCGCTACCTCTTGCCAACCTCTCCGGAATGAGTCAAGATACGCGTCAGTCTATCGTCAGTCTGCATGTTTTCATATTGGCAATTCTAAAAACTAATAACTAGTCTGTCAGAAATATATATACAGGTAAGTAGAGTAGCGTGGAGGGTGCGACCGCATCAGGCCTAAATCAGGCTTGATGCCTTTAATTCTTTTTGATAGTTAAATTCACCCAGCCGACGACCTTGTCGCCTTTTTTTACATGTGGACTATTAGTTAGTTCATTGGTGTCTCTACAAGTTTTTTAGGATACGTGAAAAATTTGTAAGTGTTTAGCGGTATAGTGTATTTTTATGAAAAATTGAGACATTTGAACACGAAGGCTAATTGTACTAAGGCATATCTCCCTTGTTTGTCTGATCTGAGGAGACCCCGCTAAGATATTTAGGTACCTTAGCACGTACTCCAAAATCATATGCTTTCTTGTAGATGTTACTACTTTTTAATCTATATCACTAATAAAGCTATGCTCGGAATTTCTTTGCGCGATAAAATCCGAAACGTGGATATTCGCCAAAGAACCAGAGTCTCCGACATAGTTGTTAAAATTTGCAAGTAGAAGTGGCAATGGGCAGGCCACATCGCTCGAAGCACCGATAACCGATGGGGAAGAAAGGTTCTTGAGTGGAGACCACGAACCGGAAGACGCAGCGTCGGTATGCCTCCCACTATAGATGGACTGACGACATAGTGAGAGTCGCGGGCATCCATTGGATGCAAAAGGCAGGCTGTCGTTCAGTGTGGAGGTTAAAAGGGGAGGCCTATGTTCAGCAGTGGACGTCTTCTGTCTGATGATGATGATGATTAAAGTGTACTAATATACTCCATTTAGACTACAATCTGATTAAAAGTAGATATACCTACTTAAGTCAAGTATAGTAGAGTAAGAGGGCACGCAGTGATGTCAGCGGATTGAAATGAATGGAGAAGGAATACCTACGTTACCGACTGCATACAACGCCAGCCCTGGGTATAGCGAGAGGATGGTCGCTCAAGGCTAGGGGCAAGATAGCAAGGGCCGCAAAAATGCGAAACGCGAAAAAAAAACAACGATAGCAACGATAACTCAGAAAATAAAAGGTCGCATTAAAATTAAAATCTTATGGCTTGTGCCACCGGCTAGGTTTCACTAGCATGACAGTTGCAGTACGCCTCTATTGCTATGACATGACACGACGTTTTGCCGCCAAAACACTTTCGCTGCCAACATGGCGGATGGTAAATGGGCGGGAAACGAATATTATTTTTTGCGTCAGTTTACATCGAATAAAATACGCTCCTAGGTTATATTAACAAGAATATGCTAATCATCATCATCAGCCAGAAGACGTCCACTGCTGAACATAGGCCTCTCCCTTTAACCTCCACACTGAACGACAGCCTGCCTTTTGCATCCACTGGATGCCAGCGACTCTCACTATGTCGTCGGTCCATCTAGTGGGAGGCCTACCTACGCTGCGTCTTCCGGTTCGTGGTCTCCACTCAAGAACCTTTCTTCCCCATCGGTTATCGGTTCTTCGAGCGATGTGGCCTGCCCATTGCCACTTCAACTTGCAAATTTTAACAGCTATGTCGGTGACTCTGGTTCTTTGGCGAATATCCACGTTTCGGATTTTATCGCGCAAAGAAACTCCGAGCATAGCTCTCTCCATTGCCCGCTGAGTGACTCTGAGTTTTTCCAAAAGGCCAACAGTTAAGGACCACGTCTCAGTACCATATGTCATCACTGGCAACACACACTGGTCAAAAACCCTCGTCTTGAGGCACTGTGGTATCTTGGACGAGAAGATGTCACGCAATTTCCCGAACGCTGCCCATCCGAGTTGGATTCTTCGGGCGACCTCTTTGCTTAAGTTGGACTTGCCTAACTGAACAATCTGTCCAAGATAGGTGTAATGGTCAACAACTTCTAGAGTATCGTTCCCAACGACTATCGGCACGGGTTCAACATGGACATTCGACATGATTTTTGTCTTGTCCATGTTCATTTTAAGACCCACCTGTTGGGAAAGGCTACTGAGGTCGCTGAGCATGGTATTTAGGTCCTCCAGCGACTCTGCCATGATGACTATATCATCGGCAAAACGAAGGTGAGTGGTGTATTCGCCGTTGATGTTGATGCCTAATCCGTTCCAGTCCAAGAGCTTGAAAACGTCCTCCAATGCGTTCGTGAACAGTTTCGGAGAGATAACATCTCCCTGTCTCAATAATAATATGCTAATATTAATAGCTAATACTAATAACTTGGTTTTATAATTTTTACCTACTGAAGAAAAAATAGCATTATAAACCAGGATCAGAATTTACACTGCAACATTATAGAAAAGAAAAAACAGTATTACAACAAACGTACATTAAAAGACCTCATTTGTCTTACCTTCTTCCATGTCAACAAGAAACTATTCTTTTTAATCTATGCCGTAGTATTTTTTCTGGCAATGACTCAATTCGAAGTCAATGTTGTTTCATATAATCTTATTCAAATCAATAAATTTTTACGTTCCTTTGTCTCAGCGCAAAAACCTTTCACCAAGGTCAGAAACATCGATGAGCATGCATTGTTAACACTAGTGCGATTAGAGAAAATCTATTAACATCGGGTAAAAAATCGATTAGCACAATGTAAACAAAGTCACTAAGCATGCGGTAAGTTTTTCCGCAGTTTTCCCATCGTTTCTACTCGTCGCTAGATGGCGTTGTAAGAAGCCGTTGGGAAAAGGCGGGAAAAAATGCCATATTGTTAATGAAATGAATGAACTAATTCCGACTTTGTAGTCATTGATTTAGACATATTTTGTAATAGAACATCAACAAGCAAAAACCCGTTACAATGTTATTCAGTTATTTATAGATATGGCAGCTTTAAAATTGTTAAATTTTACCGCTAAAAATATGGGTGCCACAAACGACGGACTTTTAGTCTAACTCAAACATGGTAACTGAAATGCCAATCAGAGCGAGTGGCGTCATTAATACCAAAACAAATATCTTTTTTTTTTTTAGTTCGCCGAAAGTTCAATACTGGGGCCTTCGTCAAAACGGATTTTGACAAATGCCATACCAAATCTATCCAAATCAAATTCATGATTAATTCAATGATACAAAAAAAATTACCCTGTTGAAATGGAGTGTTTAAATTAGTGATATCATAAGCAGACGCCACCTCGACGAGTGTTTTAGGCCCGAATATGAAATTAGTTATGAAAGAAAAAATAAGTTGTTTTGGAAATAGATAGCTACGAATAGAACATCGTAGAACAATTTTAGAAACAAGTTAATTCCTTTCTAGTAATTTTTTTTTTATCAGTATACATTTTCTAATACCTAAGTAATACTTAAGAAAGGTACTTAAAACTGAAGGTAATCTTAGGCTGTAAGCACCTACCTGTCTTTTTGTGTTCTTTCCGAAACTCTATAGAAGTCTCTCATAAAGTCTCCACCGGTTTACAAGGACTTGACGTGGACTTGACCGCTTTACTTGACTCTGACTATAACTTGTTTGACGATATTTATTAAACTTAAAAATGTGTCAATACACTTGACACTGGCAAATGCACAAGACGTGTTAGGCCAAAATCTCTCAAAAAGATAAAAAGTGCCTGCCTACTTAATCCTAGCTATAGATAAGTACTAATTGAATTCCTAACAACCCGCTATAGTCACAAGTTTTACAACCGGTTAATAGTCTAGTAATATAGCTATCACTTCCAGAGCGGAAATCGGGTATTTACCGTCAACGTATTTCCTTTACCGATTCCGTAAAAACAACCCACACATTTCCTACACGTTTCACTTTCTCTCAATGAGAAAATTGCGAAAATTATCTCGTCTCTTTGTTTTTGACAGATATTTTGTGTCAGCTCATGTATGGGAAGATGTGTATGACATTATAATTGCATATTAGTCTCTATTGAACGGAACATGATTGTTTACTGTTAGTTATTCTGTGATATATGTTATGTATGTGGATTCTAATGTCACAAGATGAGTAGACACTTTTAAACAAGAATAGAATGTTTAGTGGAGCTATTTTATAATAAAGAAACTTCGTAAAGGCCAATTGATGGTGGTCAAACGCAAGCCTATTATTAAAAAAAACTAGCCCTGACGTCAGTGTTTTAAGGCTGCCCAAAGGCCTCTAACATGGCTAACTACTGATGTAAGTGGCTAGCCTTGACTTAAAAGTTTTGAGGCCGTCCGAATGCCGCTTGCATAGCTAGCGGTTGTTTTGTGTGGCTGAACCTGACGTCAGAGTTTTAAAGCCGTCCAAAGGCCTCTAATATGGCTAACGACTGTTGTAAGTGGCTAGCCTTGACTTCAAAGTTTTGAAGCCGTCCGAAGGCCGCTTGCATAGCTAGCGGTTGTTTTGTGTGGCTGAACCTGACGTCAGAGTTTTAAAGCCGTCCAAAGGCCTCTAATATGGCTAACGACTGTTGTAAGTGGCTAGCCTTGACTTCAAAGTTTTGAAGCCGTCCGAAGGCCGCTTGCATAGCTAGCGGTTGTTGTGTGTGGCTGAACCTGACGTTATAGTTTTAAAGCCGTCCAAATGCCTCTAACATGGCTAACGACTGTTGTAAGTGGCTAGCCTTGACTTCAAAGTTTGCGATTTCCACTGATCTATGATATGTGGATGAACTTTCAGGCGGTGGCCGCTAGTACGATGATAAAACCGCGACGCCGGCATCAGATCAAACAGTTCTTCAGAACACTCCCCGTTGTAAATGCGATAAAAGATACAGAGAGACCCAACCTCTCTGCGCATGCTGAGCGGCTCTATAGATGTTCGCTGAGCTTGGGATTCATAATTTTTATTAATATATTATTATCACTAAACAACTGTTAATAAAAAAACAACCGCTCACATCAGTGTTTGCCTCCCAACTACCGTTCGTTGGCCCTTAACGTAAGAAATTATATTCTTTACACAGCTCCTCAAGAAAAACAACACATGCGCGAGCGCAACTCATGCCTTTCAGAACGGAACACGCCGCTATGTAGCGTGAAAAGGTAGGAATTATTGCCTCTATCGCATATTAATTAATATTAATAATTGCAGTCAGTCAGGTGTGGTCAGCAGGATGGGCTGGAAAAACAGGAACTGCTAATGGAAATTATACAATTGAAGTGACGACTTTACCTTCACCATAGAAAAGTTATTTTTTTTATTAGTACGGCTGTCAAGGCATGTTTGTAAGAAATTTGTTGTAGCCAGTTGCACCCATATAAACGAAACGTCAGGCATTCGAAATCGGTTAGCAACTGTGATGCGGAGTTCGACGCGTTGATCTAAATACGAATGTTCAATCAAGGTTCACTCATAAAGCCTGGTATCAGATTTTCGGCTGTCAAGGCATTTTTTGTAAGAAATGTATTGTAGCCAGTTGCACCCATAATAAATTATAAACGAAACGTCAGTCATTCGAAATCAGTTAGCAACTGTGATGTTGAGTTCGACGTGTTGATCTGAATAAGAAGTTTCAATCAAGGTTCAAAATTGATTACTAAAAATAAAATTAGGTATAAGCATAGCTTCACGGCGGCGCCCACATTTCTTGCTCATAGAAAAAAAAGTAAATTAAAACAAAAATACGTTTATAAACTGAAATACAATTTACGGTGAGAAAGCGCGATCCAAAAAAGGGACGCCGAAAGATAATCTCGCTGTGCCTTGATTATGGGTTAGGCCACTGGCTAAAAGGTTATACCAAAAAAGCAGCTCAAAATAAGCTCTAATTATGAATTACGTAGGCCTGAATTATATCCATATTCGAAAGGTAAGAATGCGAACAGCGTTATTGAAGCGTCGCTAAACAGAATACAATAGATTAATCAGAATAATTCCTAGCACGCCATTTTGTTGGGAAACAAACTGAATGATACGCTTAGATACTTTGATATAATTATTTGATAAAGAGTTTTTTTATTGCGATTGATTAGACAATAAGCACCTACATAGGAAGTTGTAAAAACTTACTATTTTGGTAGCATTTTGTGTTTACAAGGATCACACATTTAGAACAATCTATTTAAGAGTTTTCATATGAAATCCCTTCTAATTTTACTTCTCGGATGGCTCTATGGATAAAGTAAGGAATACTACACTGTGCTCTATAGTTTCAATCTATCTACCTCATCATCATCATCATCAGCCAGAAGACGTCCACTGCTGAACATAGGCTTTAACCTCCACACTGAATCCTGCATCCACTGGATGCCCGCGACTCTCACAATGTCGTCGGTCCATCTAGTGGGAGGCCTACCTACGCTGCGTCTTCCGGTTCGTGGTCTCCACTCCAGAACCTTCTATCTATCTATCTACTTACCTATAATATTTTATAAAATACGATATGTGTGTGTGTGTGTGTGTGCGTGTGTGTGCGTGTGTATCTATCTATGTATGTATGTATGTTCCTTAGGGACTCCGAAACGGCTAGATCGATTTTACACCGCACTGGTAATGTATTCACTAGCAGAATTTCACAAGTTTTTCAAAAGTTTGGCCATATCGCACATTTAATAGAATATTGCTGTAAGTAAATACCTTTTTTTTCTGGGAATGCTCTGAAGAGCTTTTTAATCTTGTTTCTGCGTCGGATTTCAACTACCACACATCCCAACACCGTCAAAAAGCTCATCCCCAGAATGAACTTGCAAAGCTGGAAATCCCACACTGTCTGGTTTTTCCGCACCATTCTTCCGTCGACCTGCAGAGCGTGGAATGTCCATCCCCCGAAAGTCTTCCCGTCGAGCTTCAACATCTAGTAGCCCCATTTCAAAAAGAGTATCAACAGCCACCTCTTCGGTCTAGCAAATCAATAGCCTAGTCAAATTAGCTCAAAAAAGGGCCAAACCCGGAAAAAATTAAAAGTAGTGAGGAAAATATCGATCCTAGGAATAAATTGATGAGAACTAAAATTGTATGAAATTTAATTCTAAACAACTTTTGTCATAATAATTTTTCGTGTGAAATTGAAAATAAACGAATATTCAATAAACAAAAACAAATAACTCTTAAAAGATGACGCAACGGATCGAGCACCATGCAATCCAAAATTTTTACTGCCATTGACCAACGAATTCCGAGAGTTTTTTTTTGTATCTTTAATTTTTTCCGTGTCAAATCCTAATTCGACTGGGCTAACACTGGCGGACGACGATAACACCGCTTGTGTTAGGCAGTGGTTTTTGTCAACCGTATCTATTAACATTACTTTAACATAATGCAAAATTTCATCGACAAATGAATTATTGTCAGGGTGCACATAATTACAAATTATTTCCTAGTTTATCAGAATATACCAGCAGGTGGACTGCGAAGTTTTGGAATTTTTAATTTTAACACAAAATTGTCGTTCTAAAACTTACCTGATAGTGCTAGCTGGAACGGTTTTCGAATACTTCAATCTGGTAGAAGATGATCTTGCAGGTCTTCTGGGACATGTAGCCATTTTAGGATTCCACCATCAGATTACATTAGCACAAGTTTATGTCTTATATCACTAAAATTGTTCGATTCAACTTCGTTTGTTCATGAAGAGCACTTTTGTTCAACGATACTCACTTTTGTTCATTAGCGCTCACTTTTATTGAGTAATGCGCACTTTTGTTGATGATTGCAACTTTTTCTCAAAAGTTCTGCGACGTTGCGCACATGGTTATTTGAAGCTAAAGCATTTACAAATGCACTTGTTTATGCATTAGCACAGAAAATTAAGTAAGATACGAAAAGTGCCTATCCAATAAAATATCAGACCGAAAGAAAGACCGGGAAATAAAAAGTAACCTCAAAGGTATAGTTAAAAATTACCAACCATTTATTATTATTTATTATATCATCTACAACATAATAACCAAAGATCAAACAAACAAAGGTGATATGGTAAGGAACGTTCATCATCAAGCATCATGAATTTACCCTGCAGACGTGCATTGTGACATTTCGCTGGCTCACTATTACAAGGTTCTATGTTATTTTCTTACACGTTCTGTAATTTTAATTTAAAAATTTTGACTTTCATAAATATTGACTTAGCAGGGTTTATGCTTGAGTATAAAATATCTCTCTCAAGCATAAACCCTGCTAAGTCAATATTTATGAAAGTTAAAAATTTTAAATTGAAATTACAGAACGTGTAAGAAAATAACATAGAACCTTGTAATGGTGAGCCAGCGATTTATGACACGTGTTTTGCATGTGGACTATTAGTTAGTTCAATGGTGTCGCTGGTGTAGTGCTGGTGTTTATTGTGTCTGGAAAATTAGTCACTGTATCTACATAAAGTTTTAGCGTTAAAACGAAATATGCTTCAACGATTCGTCCTCACGAATTTTAAAATCGATTATTTGACATAAATGTTCTCGAAATATTTTATTCGGATGTGTTCACCGATACACGATTAAAGAAATTTGTCTCGACAGAAAGAACTTGATGATATTGACTAGGTACTTGAAAATTGTATTATAGTTGACACTAGTTAAACATACTACAGGTTTTGGAGCCAAAACTTAAAAGAAAGAAAACATTCAGTAACATTCTACATTCAGTTTTACAGGAATTTAAAATTACAAATTAATGATGTTTAATTCTTGTACCACGTTTGTCTTTCTTGGACTTTAAAAAGAAAATAAACCAACAGCTGTTCCACTTTTGACCATATTAATTTACAGCCTTTTTGCACTGTCAACACGTGTGAAGATAATACTGGCCACAAATAACTCTAAAAAAAAACATATTTTTTTGTTAATTGACAGTTTATCCGTTTAAAAATGGAAACAAATTGCTGGCTAGAAATCAAGCGCGGCATTTCAACACGCTCAGCGTTACATATTTTTTTTGCCGATCTTTTTTTTCTTTCTATCTTTGGCAATGAATTATTGTGTTCATTGATGTTTTATGTTGATCTGTGGTAATTGTGAACTATTCGCAGCTATTAGCTGAGAGCAGTAAATGAGAAAGTGTAGACTGGCTTTACAATAGCGCAAAAGAAAAGCGTTGCTGAATAAATCGGCAAAGAAAATACCTTAGTAGAGACAAGTAAAAAGACTGAAATAATTCATGATACAAACTTTTCCTTCTTTGAGTAAACTCTAAATCGACAGTAAACTAATTTTGAGTACATTTAAAATAATATCTATTATAAAGTCGGCTAGATTAGACTGCTCTAAAATAATAATAAAAAATCTCTAACCCTCCATCTTTTTTTTATATCTAACTGCTAATTTTAAGTCTCATAAGGCAAAATTATTCTGCAAAAGTAACATTAACAAACCATTTATATTATTTGTTGCAATGATCAACAAATTGTGGTCGTAAAAAAAAACTATTCAAAATGCAATTTTTTTTTAAATATATTATGGTTTTTGGGTCGTTTCCCTACAAGCACCTACCTGATAATATTCTGGTGTGATATTGACCAATGGTTATAAACATATAGGATTTTAAATCTCCTTACTTGATATTGTAACCTTTTTTTTAACATTCAAGTGCCTTTATCTAACGCTAGCGGTCCGCCCCAGCTTCGCACGGGTATAGATTATAGCCTATGTCACCCGGGGATAGCGTAGCTTCCCAACGGTGAAAGAATTTTTCAAATCGGTTCAGTAGTTTCGGAGCCTATTCAATGCAAACAAACAATCAAATCTTTCCTCTTTATAATATTATATTATAATGTAATATTTTATTTTATTTTTTTAGTTTAGTTTGGATGGTTTTAAAGTAACAAATTATAAAATTGAAGTAATAAAAAGCAAGTAATCTTCCTACAATGAAATCATACCATATCACAATTAATTTAACAAAATTCATAATTACCTATTACGATTTCAGCTAGATTTCACTTTCGAAAATTCAAAGAGTAAAAGTGCAAACCGTAGCAATATGCTAATTCGAGTAATGAATTTTATTTTTCTGGCAATTGAGACTTCCATAGTTTCACTAACGAGTACATCCGACTAATTTATCTGTGCTGTTGAATTGAGGAGCCACCATCGTAGTTTGTAAACAAAACTTATGAGGGTTCTGTGGAAAATTTTAGATCACTTATTTGGCTAACTGAACAAATAAGTTGGTCGGTCGGTATTTTTACTTTGCCTTTAGTGGATGATCGGTACAGTTTGGGTAAGAGATGTCGATGACTGGACCACTCGAAAATGATGACATTGTCATAATGTACATTATAGGTGAATTATATAATTATGATGTAATTTTTAGGGTTCCGTACCAATAGGGTGTAAACGGGATCCTATTACCAACGTTGTCTGTCTGTCTGTCTGTCCTAACATATAACGGCTGTATCTTTCGGAACTAAGTTTAAGTTTTCACAGAATATGTAAATGTTACATTGGATCAACTAAGAAATAATAATAAAGACAAACTGTAAAAACTAAAGATGGGTCGATACAACAAACTTTTTTTAAACGTATTTGTGTATTTGCTGTAATTTATAAATAAACGGTAATATGTACAAGCGTCAAACTTGGCAGGATTATAGTACACACTCTAAAGTATGCAACAAATAATAAATAATGGCCAAGTGCGAGTCGGTGACAAATTATGATTGTGTTATACTCGAGCACATATAGCAAAATAATCAACTGTGGCTGCGTAGCAATTGCTTCTACTATTTTCGTTATAATAACTGGTAATTCGGTTTTTTGGACGACCTTATTGTATTTTGTGGAGGTACGGAACCCTCAGTGCGCGAGCCCAACTCGCACTTGGCCGATTTATTTTTGTGTTCATACACTATGGCCGATAAAATGATCAATTTTGTATAGGGTTTTATAAAATCGACCTCTTTTTTTTTTGTTTTGTTTTGCTTTACCTGCGGGAACTTCATAATCGCAAAACCGTTTTAGATATGCCATTAGATTAATATTTTGTTCAATCCAAACTTAAATTGCCTCATCTAGATTAGGTCAAGCGTATATCTTTGTGCTGCAATACAATGGACAATAGAAATGCATTTGATGCACCCTCGCGACCCACATTAGGGTTTCTATACTAAATTATGATACGACATTATTTTAAAACGGTCAGGGACAAACTCGCAATTAATAATCTTAACAATATGAAAGGACCTTTGGTTCATTACCATCGATTTAGTATCTTATTGAAAACGTCATTGTTCATTACAGATTTTATGATTATTGTTTGAATGAAAGATTTAGCAACAGTTCTTCGTATCCGTCAAATTCTGACAACTTGTTGTAATGACATGAGGAAGCCGTGACCACTGTAGGTACATGGCCTAAAAACCTAACGACACAATAGAATTACATAAGTACATACCTTACTTATCATATCTAGTTAAAATAAAGCATCCATGGTATGCCTAAATGTAAGAGAACCTAGCTTAGTAGTTAGCTTGTATGTTATTTGGTTAAAGGCACATGCCTAGTATAAAGGAAGGTAATAATAAGGTTTAATATGCATAAAACCTTATGAAGTTGGAATATTCAAAAGATGTTGTTTTACCTAAACTAAATAGTGTTAAGGAATGAACACATATCCAAAAGCAAATCAAAAAATAAATGCCGTCAACTTTCTAAAATTTCAAGACTTAAGCAAGATTCCCCAAAGAAGAAAAAGATATAGACTTAACAAAATATTTACAAAAAATTACAATTAGGAAACGCAAGGACTGTCCGCATTAAGCACGTTTCACTGACCGATTAATCACTTCACTCAGCGATCACTACAGTGATCTCACATACGTCACGGTTGCACTCAGGGCGAGTGAACGCGGAGTAGTATCTCAAACGACTGGTGCATTACTATTAGAGTAATGCGCAGCTCTAGTTTTAGCTGGTGAGGTGATGAGCGAAGCGAGCGAGGTAGCGGGAGCGGCGAACTAGCAGATGCAGCTAAGCGGACAATGGCGGCGAGTACCTAACTGAGGCGGAAGAGGGGACCGACTCAGTATTATAAACACAGCACGCAGTTCTAGTTTCAGATTTTGCAGCGATGAATTGGAAAAGTTAGCGAGAGATAAAGCAGCTAGAAAGCAGGGGCAGAAAGAGGCTTTTTTAAATTAAACTCTAGGCTTGCGTTTGACTGCTAGAGAGAATGAAAGTAGAGACTGAAAACGCGCGCCAACTTTAAAAAATCCGCTTTGCAACCCGAAAATTAATATGAAATACAAGAAAATTACACATATTTGGAATAGAAACAAAAATAAAACCTAAAACTACTTACAAAATTAAAAACTAATACTAAATTAATTAAATACGCTAAATAAAAATATATTATAATAAACTAAACTAATCTAATAAACCGCTGCCCGTTGGCATCGTTCCCAAAATGCTGGCCGCATTGCCGCGTTATATTGCAATACTTACACGTTGCGCAAGATACCGACCAGCATTTTAGTCGCGAGATGCTTCGACCAGACGTTTAGATAAATCTTTGAAAATGTTTTTGGCACCCGACCCCCACGGACCTAAAGTTTCGACCCCAAAAGGCTCAAACATATACCCACTATCTAGGATCCTAAAACTAGAAGAGTCTAGCAACGTTCCAGTATTGGGCGATGGAAGGACCTGAAGCCATAAGCCATAAGCCATAAAAATGTTTGTATTTTTTTTTAATACTAACATTACTGTCTTGACTGTGTTACAATAAAAAAATTAATTTACAAGTATCAAGTGAGAATATTCCATTTCATACTCATTTTTGGGGTTCCAAACCTGATATTTTAAAATTTGCCGCGCTTTTTCAGTCTCTACTTTCATTACCCTGACTCTACCTGACGTTAAGCGATGATGCAGTCTACGATGGAGCACGCTGACAGATACGCTGATACAAAAAACAGATTCACTCTTGATTTGAAGACACCTAGATTGTAACAATCGGGGAACACCTATTCAGGCAGCGCATTCCATAGACTAGCTCGCACAATAAAAGTGGAATCACAGCGCTTCGTACGGGTTTTCGGCATATGAACCATAAAACAGTGTCGATATTTCGTGTTTAATACTCTGGCAGTCCCATAAAAAATGGACAGGAGTGAATAAGTTATGCGTACACTCCGAAATGTACCTATCCGACAAAAAACCTTAGTTTTTTTTTTTTATAATAATGAGTAAAATACAGTATTTTTTATATTTTCGTCATTATTAATTGGTATTTTAAATCATTGAAATGTTTAAATTGTAGTTCGGTTTATATGTATGTTACATTAATCTAAACTACGTTTGTTTAACTATAGTCGGAGTGACCGGCAGTAATTCCCGTGTAATATAAATAAAATACGTTTGTTTATATAAACGTTTCAGTCAATTCAACAATCTTACGACCAATAGAACCTGACTGTGTTTTCTGTATTTTCTGTAACGAGTATAATTACCAGTAAATTCTAGAAGGTGCAAACATTTGAGAAATTAAGATGCTTCTCGCGATAACTAAAAACGAATACTAAATTAAATTAAATACGCTAAATAAAAATAAATTATATTATATTTACCGATAGAATATTCTAAAACGTTTAAATAGTAAATCAGTGTGGAACAACACTTCAAATATAAAAAAATGTTTACGTTTGTTTAGTTATTTGACCTTTTAGTAAAACAAAATTTCGTAGAAAACCCTCACAATTATGTAAAAGAAAATCTAGCGATCTTAAGACTGGATCTTAGGATCCAGTTAAATTTAAACTATGCTTGCTGCCATCTTCGACCACAATCATTTAACATCCACCTATGGCAAAACGCGTAAAATCGCTATTTAAAAATCGCTCCGCCTGTCGCTACGTCCTAACCCCTATAGACTTAGTTACCCACTTACAATTAGCTTTCAGTACAATTGTGGTTTTTACGCACTCTCTACTCTACCCTCCGTCACAAACATGCTTCCCAGAGTGACATGTGACTTGATATGACAAATTGATGCTGTTGTCATAAAGAAATTGATGGAGTTTTCTTTATTTAGTTACAATGAATAGTTGAATAATTTATTTGTGTCTTGACAGTAACCGTTGGTTATGTGTTTGTTGTTTTTCTTTTTAAGTTTTGAGTCCAGGCATCTAATAGGTCACTGTCAAATTATACAGTTTTAAGTAGCTGCTAGGAATTTTGGCGCCGACGTGAAAATTGAAAATAAAAGGGCCAAGTGCGAGTCGGGCTCGCGCACTGAGGGTTCGTGCCATCACAAAATACAATAAATTTTATTATAGAAACTGACGTGGTTTTCACACATTTTATTTATATTACACGGGAATTACTCACGTAAGATTAAGCCGGTCACTCCGACTATAGTTTCAACCGCATTAGGCAGTCTTTTCAAGGTGAATGCACGCGCGCGGCTGCGTCTCGCTTGGCACTGACGGAGTGACCGGCTTAATTTTACGTGAGTAATTCCCGTGTAATATAAATAAAATACAATAAGTTTGTCCAAGTAACTGAATTACCGGTTATTATAACGCCTTCCAAAATTGTCGAAACAGATAATTATTTTGCTACAGGTGCTCGAGTATAACACAATTATAACTTATTAATGAACAGAAATTTGTCACCCACTCGCACTTGGCCATTATTATATAATTTTTTTGTTATACTTTAGAGTGTGTACTATAATTATGCCAAGTTTGGTGCTTGTACGTAATATCGTTTTTAAATTAGAGCTAATACAAAAAAAAGTTTAAAAAATACGTTTGTTGTATGAAGACCACCCCTTTAATATATATTTTTTTTTATTTTTTATTTGTTAGTTAATTCGCCGTAACGTTACATACTCTGTGAAAATTTCGACTGCCTATATCTATTACGGTTCGATAGATACAGCCGTTAATAGGTAGGACAGATAGGACGGACGGACGGAAGGACGGAAGGACGGAAAGACAGACATCGTAAGCTTGGTAATAGGTTCCCGTTTTTACCCTTTAGGTACAGAACCCGAAAAACACGTCGCCTTGTTGTATTATTTTTCTAAGCTTGTATTATTTCGAATGTTAATGTGTAATAAAGGTGGGTTATTGTTTATTAAGTATTCATGAACGTGCTCGAGTGTAGGCAAGTGATATAATGAGGTGAAACATGTATTTTCATGATGTTTCCAAAACTCCACAGAATTAAGCCTCTATAGTAAAGTCTCCGCCACTTTAGACAGATAGAAACCCTTTACACAGAAAAAAAATTTACAAACAGATAGAAAACACTTACGAGCTAGTGGCACAAGTGGCGGCCTTATCGCTAAAAGCTATCTTCCAGGCAACCATTGGATGGAAATTTACGTTACAGAATCGACACTTTACTAAGTCATATATATTTATTCTATTTGTAAGCATCAATATAATAAAACCAAGTACCAATGGTACAGCCAGCAGTAGTATATATAGTAGGTATATAAACCGTTACGAAAAATTCTTAAAATGGAAAAACGTCTAAACGTCGAAAGAAAATTATTTTTTCCTAGCTGGTAAGGAATTTCTAATAATAAATGTGTTTGAAGCGGTCGTGTTTAATAACTGCATGGTCACTAAACAGCGAAGAAAATTATTTTTTCATAGCTGGTTATAAATAAACTCGAAAGTTTGTATGTATAGATGTATGGATGTTTGTTCCTCTTTCACGCTGAACACGGAACAACGGATCGACCTGATTTTTGCATGGGTATAGTTCAAGAGCCAGAGAGTGACATAGGCTACTTTACATCATCATCATCACCATTTTTCATCACAACGCGGGTGAAAACGCAGGGCGCAGCTAGTAATATTATAAACTCGAAAGTTCGTATGTATAGATGTATTGGATGTATGGATGTTTGTTCCTCTTTCACGCTGCAACGGAACAACGGATCGACCTGATTTTTTGCATGGGTATAGTTCAAGAGCCAGAGAGTGACATAGGCTACACCACTATCACCATTTTTCATCAAAGCGCGGGGCGCAGCTAGTATTTAAATAAAATACTTACTATTTCAATCTCAACAAAACGTATGTAGTAGTAACGACAGTTTGTTAACGAAACCCTATTCCATAATTAAAATCTCAAAGAATGTAAAACGAATAGACGTGTGAAAAGAATAGCTTGGAGTTTTTACCTAAATTCCTTTAGAAGTTTCACAAACCAGTAACGCTCTGAGGCGGCTCCGGTATCCGCGCCCGGTTGCTCAATGTTCTACTCTACCATGTAGCTAATCGTCAGGAATTATAATTGTTTTAAATGTCGCGTCTGTGGGCAACCACATCGTAGTAAAGTAAGTGGTATGGTGTCTGAGAAAATTACATGAAATACTGCGGTTAAACTTGAAGATTTCTCTTAATACTACGTTTTCCCGGAAAAGTATTAAAAAATTACATTAAAAAAAAATTGCCTGCATCACTTGGCCTGCGTCTCGCTTCAGTGCCAAGCGAGACGCAGCCGCGCGCGTGCATTCACCTTGAAAAAGATTGCCTAATGCGGTTGAAACTATAGTCGGAGTGACCGGCTTAATCTTACGTGAGTAATTCCCGTGTAATATAAATAAAATGTGTGAAAACCACGTCAGTTTCTATAATAAAACATTAAAATTTTATCAAATTCATGTAGATAATTTAAAAACTAACAATTAAATTAAAATTTAATAATAATACCAACATAATATTTTTTTTTTACATTTCCGTAACCTGCACGAAGCGTTTTGATTCCACTTTTACACTTTGATATACAGGACCTCCGTTGAGCTTCTGGCTCCCGCGCTTTTTATATGCACTCTAGGGGTAGTACACAAGACTAGGTGGCATCGGGGTGCTCCGTGTCGGATTTGTCATGTGTTCACACCAAATTATACTCGACTTCAGTCGAGCGTCGAGACCGGGTATAATTTGTACTACATTTTCTTTAGTCACCTACTTACTACATAACATACCCGATCTGAGTAAAGCCGGCTGCGTCTTGCTGAGGTACGTTTTGGAGTGGTCACATAGCGAATTAGATCTCCAAACTATACCCAAGCTCAGTCTGGTCTGTGACGTCATCGCCGTTTCCACTGGGTATATTGTCAACATGCCGGGCCGCCAGCGGCCAGCAGGAATGTGGTACACTGGTGTCAGGTGGGTGACACTGACACTCATTCATAAGAAACATGAGGTTGTTTGAAAATAGAAAATTAAAAGAAGTCTCTTTACATTAGAAATTGGACAAGATGATGTTTGAAGTTGCTCGAAGAACCGATAACCGATGGGGAAGAAAGGTCTGGAGTGGAGACCGCACGAATCGGAAGACGCAGCGTAGGTAGGCCGCCCACTAGATGGACCGATGACATTGTAAGAGTGGCGGGCATCCAGTAGATGCAAAAGGCATATATTCAGCACTGGATAATAAAGGAGGCCTATGTTCAGCACTGGACGTCTTCTGGCTGATTATGATGATGATGATGATGATGCTTGAAATGTATGAACTTAAATGAAAAGCAAAGAGCCTAAAGCCAAAGGGATACCGCTATCTTCATGGAAAAAAACACAGATGGCAATGGTTATTCAGTTACAAAAAATCAATCCATCTAACCACGCATATAATCTGATTTTACACCATGTCAGAAAACTTGCATCCAGATTATATATCTACTTATCAAGCCAGGATCCACCAATCGGAGTGTGAAGATCAGAGATCTGCGCGCGCGCTGCGATCATGATACCTCGGCTATTAATTCGTTAACGCTTTCTCTCGTCTACCGGTGCTCTGCATGCGCAAATGGCAAAAATAAAGACAATTACGCTTTATGCAAAAAGACGAGACTATGTACAGATGACTTAAATATACTTCGTTAGAACTGGGCTGGTGGAACTTTTTAAATGTACAACTCAGTGATGAGCGGTTGTAGTACTTGGGGGCAATGCGATTATGCGACGGTTATTAGAGATTTTGACTGATGGCACAAACTTTTCAAGTACTATAATTTTTGATAGATCCACTAAACTCGGTCCAAGCATTAGTATGCTCTGACAGCTTCAATAACATTGTAAAAATATGAATGAACACCAACGAATTCTGATCACTTTCGTTAGGTTTTTGAACGTAAGACTGTCGCAGGTACCCGATTTACTTCAGTGGAATATTAAAAGAGTTTTTAATGAGCGTTTTACTTTATACGCATAGGGTTACCAGATGATAGGAATTTTTCTGACATATCCGGAATTTCAGCTGTCTATCAGGGAAACGGAAAATTGGAAATTGTCAGGAAAACAAAGAGAAAATATAAGAAATAAAATTATAATTAAAGAATTAAATCTAATAGTTAATTAGCAATCAATTAATTGATTATTTATTAGTTATTCACCTGAACCTCTACTTTTCATTGCTGGATATAGCTATCAGCAACTGCTAGTCTTTGCCGAAATGTCAGGGAATTTATTGCTAAGGCAGGGATTTTTCCAGGAAAACTTATTTTCGGATCTGGTAACCTCGGTATACGCATAGGGCTCGGCTTTCGACCTTGCCAATAAATATAATTTAAAGGGACATTTCATTTTTTTTATCACCTAAACTGCATTGCTTTAAACGGCTAGGCGTAAGGCCCCAGTACGCATAATAATAGTAGGGAGTCAAATAGTTGGGAAGCAATATATTCTTCCTCTTAGGATATTTGGTACAAAGGGGCTAAATTAAAATAAACATTACGCAGATATACCACAACAAAATCCCAAATGAAAGTGTATAATTTACAAGGAAGATTATTATGAATCCTTGAATTTACAAGGAAGATATTAATATGAATCCTTGATAATTTACTAATACTTTCATTGCTAAGAAAAACTAAGAGATGAAATAATAAAAAAACCTTGTCATTGTTGTCTTTATCTACATTAAATGTAGTACAAAGTACTTAATTAAGCTAAAGCAAATATTTCTTTAGCGCTTTCACCCGACTACCGGTAATTACGCATGCGCAAATGGGTTTAAAATAAAGACATTACATTTTGTGCAAAAAGTTGAAACAGTGGAAATGTAGCAATTTGGAGTCGTGCTTTAAATAATGATAGTGTCCATTGTATTACCTACTAAACTATCCATTGTATAACCTCTTAAACTAAACTAATCTGCAGTGGAAGTACCGTTCTTTATCAATCGTCAAATTCGATAAAATGTCATAGAATCGATCATAGCGAGTACTGATAAAATTGCATTTTATCGAAATTGTCGATCTCATCTGTCAAATTTAACTATCGATAAAGAACGGTACTTGCACTGCTGACATGACTAAAATGATTGCATCTCTTGCATCTCTTTTCATTCCAATATGTGAGAAAAGGATATGTGAGGCAACAATCTTATACCTGGCAATTTTAGTAGGTATAGTTAGTTAATGTTATTTAGCTAACTATACTGGTAATCATTTTAGTCATAAAAATACATTTAGTCATACATTGCATTGGCATTCAGCGTGGTAACGCCGCCATCATGCTGGGTACGCTGCCTAATGGTTGTCTATAACGGGTTGTCTATGGACAATCCGTTTTTTTTATAATACTTAGCTATAATGTTATGTATTATAGGTATCTATTGGGTAATTAGTGTTAGTTCGCTTGTATTTTTTTAGTACACATGTTTTAAATGTTTATCGGGACTTATCACGTATTATTTTATTTAGGTAAAAATAGGCATAGGCAAACATGTGTTCAAATCGCGTAAGTTTAAAAAATACTACTTAGGTACAATTTCTCAAAACATTAGTACGTTGGTATCATATATATTGTATATAGATTTTGCATCGTTATTATGGATTGTTGTTGTTCCAATTAACCCATTTATCACGTTTCACGCTCGTCTAGCCGAATTATTTTAAAATTTTTCACGACCCACTAACCTACCGACCATCAAATGAATATCTGCACAGTATGCATTTGAATCGCGGAATATCAGATGTGATTAGAAAGGGAATATGCTTCGCATGTGTCGCCAAATGTATGAGCAAAACGAAATATTAAATCATTAGCTAAGGCAAGGCAGAGCGAAGGGTGACTGGCTGGTGGAAATCTTATCATCATAATTATCAGCCTTTGACATAATTAATAGATAGGTTGCGAGTAGGACAACGAAAATTTCAAAGATGTCAAATTACTAAGTAAGAAAATAATTAAATCGTCTACGAAATTGACACGCAGCCGTACGTTTTAGTTTTGTAAAACAAGACAAACGCACATATTTTATTTTAATTCTAATAATAGGCTTGCGTTTGACCGCCAACTTGCCTGATGTAAAGTGACGATGCAGTCTGCGATGGAGCACGCTTGCCTAGAAGAAACCGATTCACTCGTGATTTGAAGACACCTAGATTGTAACTATCGGGGAACACCCATTCAGGCAGCACATTCCACAGACTAGCAGTTCGCACAATAAAAGTGGAATCAAAGCGCTTCGTACAGGTTTTCGGAATATCAACCATAAAGCGGTGTCGTTTGTATATAGCTTTGTCTCGTTTTAGCACGTTAATAATCATTATATCCGTTGCTTTTTCCTGCGTAAATGACGAACAAACAAACACACTTTCGCATTTATCAATATTAGTGTAATTAGTATGATAGTTTGTTCAGTTTGATATCATGATGTAATTTATTAGGATATCTCCATCATCTGTAAGCGTCTACGCATCATTTATCTCTCCACGCACCATCACCCCAAGATTACTGACATCTCCATAACCAGCCGGCGTAATATCCACCTCTACCATAATAACACGTTGTTTTTATAAACTGGTCCGCTCTTGGACTAACTGTCCAGTCACGATAGGTAACGGAGGTGTTAACAGTATTCGTAGTATAAATGGTACGAAACATCTGAAGTTATTGGAGAAGTCATCCTGGGGCTTACTAGCTCTTAACGCGGGCTCGAATTAGCGCTGAAACAGCCTAGTTCAGAAAATTACGCGAACGTGAACCTTAATGAGCCGAGATACGGTCTGTAATTTTACAAAAAAATTACAGGTGTCATGTATAAAGAATGATTTGCCATTATAGTGCATTTAGACATGCAAATTTGCCACTTAAGTACATACTATGGATTCGAATTTAAATCAATCAAACAATGCCTCAATTTAAATATACAACTTCTGTCATTACCTAAACAGAATCGCCTAAAACAGTTAGGTGTAAGGCTCCAGAAACAGCCATTGTCTGCCTACTATAAGACAAAATTACACACAAGATACTAGCCGATTATCTGGCTATTTAGCTAAATGTGGCTATTTGCCGACAAAGAAGACATTTTAGTACAAGTAATAGAAGATTCGGATTTTTTTGCGGTTGAAACTATAGTCGGAGTAACCGGCTTAATCTTACGTGAGTAATTCCCGTGAAACATAAATAAAATAGAAGATTCACTTCGTAAAATCGTTTAAATAAGTAGCGACTCTTGCTACTACACAATAAAGTTCAATTCAGGACGTGCGAGCGCTAACTACCTACAGCTATATTAACCTAGAAAATTTGCCTTTAACCTTGCGTCCCTGTCTATCGCGTAACTTTTGTCGCGTTATCTCTGTCTATCGCGAGGCAGCGAGCGCGGCAGGTCAGACAAGTCGGCTACTTGTAGCAACTTGTATCCTCATACCGTAGGCGTACAGAATATAACCGCGATCCCCAAGACTCCTGCCATGCGTGTAGATTATGGCAAAACTCCTCTCTAACAAGGAGGCCTTTGTCCAACAGTGGGCTGGCTTCATACCTAAAATGCGAAGTGCGCCAGGCCTGCCGCCGGGTATAAGCTGCTATTAGTGCCCATTTCGTACCGACTCTCGGTAGATCCGAGTGCCATGCGGCGTTTTCTAGTAACTAAAGCCGTTGACTTATGGGCTTAACAAGTTATAAGTCAATTACAACACCTTTTTCAAAAGGTATTAAATACTAAGATAGGTGGGTACTCACGAGACGTCAGGCGTGGTGTCGGTGAGGAGACGCACGCAGTCGAGACAGCCGCGCGCGGCCGCATAGTGGAGCGCCAGGGCTCCGTTGTTGGCGCGCCCGCCCGCCGGCATCGCGCGCCCGCACCACCACCCCTCGACAGCTAGCCGACCGCTCCTGGACCAACAAAATAAACTAGTAAACATACAAAAGTTATATGATTATTTACGTGATATTTACCGTGGTAAGTGAACAACCGTGATAGTTTAAAACGTTGTTATATTTAACATACGTTTTCATACGTCCGAAAATTTTCCGACATATCCAGAATTTCAGGCTTTCCTCCGGAATGCGGGGGGAATTCCAAAACGTCCAGAATCCTAGAAATTAATTGAAAAGACCTCCACACGAGTTTATCATTTAACAAAGTAAAATGAAAACAACCTAAATTTGTTGAGAACAATTTTAACGGCCTTACTTAAAAACGTGTCTTGTTTTCCCACGTAATCCCGGCCGAAGGTGTTTACCCTACTTTTCTACTATTCAATCATTTTTAATCATCGAGTTGAACTATGAAAATCAAGGCAATGACTGAAGAATGAACGCCCAACCACCTGCATTCTTTAGTCTTCCCGTGAACATGGTGCATGTAACTGCGCCGAAATATCGGGAGCTCATTCCACAACCTTACCACGGTAAATATCCCGTAAATAATCATATAACTTTATTATGCATACCTTAAAAAACAGAAAATTAACGAACACAAAATATTAACTAAAAACTAAAACTTAAAAAAGACTAAATAAAAACTAAAAAAGTTAAATTATTTTAGTTTGTTATAAATAAATGAGAATACCATATATATATATTATTATATTGATATCAAATATGAATAAGATGAAACCTCAATACACAAGACATCAACGCGCACCCATTTCTACTACTAACGTGTCTAGCGCCAGTTTTCCAAGCGGCAAATAGTTGAACTACGTTCACTATCTGCTACCCAACTCAAATTGTTGCTTCAAAGCCATGGTAATAGTTCGCGCTTCAGCTACTCGTTCCTAGATGGCGCTTTAACAAATCCATGCCAATAAAGATGATTTATTCGTTATGTTACCCATCAATAAAATATTACTATTATTGTTATAAAATTAGCACATTTTATGCATAATATCATAAATCGTGGCAAGGGTCTTACACCGATCTTGACATTTAAAAATAAATTTAGCTATAACGATGCGCCAACCTGCAAGACTAGGTTGTATTTTAGAGCTTTTAATTATACCATCGCAACTAAATTAGAAGATGACACCTATTTGTTAAACGAGTAAACAGTAATCCCGGAACAAAATTCAATAAAACGGCATTGAAATAGTGATTTTATTAGATTGTGTAACGTAGCTATGTATGTACGTAGTCATTTTTAATTTAATTTTACGTTGATGCTAATGCTGATACTCAGATTATTATGTTTATAGAATCTATACGTACTCAAACAACGTAATATACAATCATTAAAAAAAATATTAAAGGAAACGTTAGAAAAAATATATAAAAGAAAATAAAAACCCTGATGCTTATACATAGATTATATTATTATGTTTATAGAATTTATACTCAATCAACGTAATCTACAATCATAAAAAAATAGAATTTAAGAGAGAAAAATATCTCTATCTATACAATATTATAAAGAGGAAAGATTTGTGTGTAAGTATGTTTGTAACGAATTGGCTCCAAAAGTACTGGACCGATTTTAAAATATCTTTCACCATTTGAATGCTACATTAGGCTATTTTAATAGGCTATATAACTATACCCGTGCGGAGCCGGGCGGACCGTTAGTCTATTATACACTTATACAGTTAATAATATGAATAATTTGAATGCCCAAATGCATTTTTTTATTTGTTTATCTTTCAAGCTGTAAAATTACAATACAGCCAGAAGACGTCCACTGCTGAACATAGGCCTCCCCCTTTAACCTCCACACTGAACGACAGCCTGCCTTTTGCATCCACTGGATGCCCGCGACTCTTACAATGTCGTCGGTCCATCTAATGAGAGGCCTCCCTACGCTGCATCTTCCGGTTCGTACAATACTTTAATAAAATAAATTAACCCTATTTAGTGTCCACGCAGGTGAAACCGCATAGCGCAGCTATTACCTACGAGATAATTACAATGTTCTCTTTTACACACGAACCTTGGCATTTATTCCCCGTGTTCATAACATCAATAACTGCATAATGACGTCAATTTTGCCGGCCAAGACGTTAGCACACTGCCCCATTTCTTGTAGAAACTAGTTTGAATTGCGGGACTGTAAAGCCTCGACCGTCTGACTCTTTCTTCACTGCACTGATCATTTTTTGCACTGGTCTTTGACCAGTGTGTGTTGCCAGTGATGACATATGGTACAGAAACGTGGTCCTTAACTGCTGGCCTTTTGGAAAAACTCAGAGTCACACAGCGGGCAATGGAGAGAGCTATGCTCGGAGTTTCTTTGCGCGATAGAATCCGAAACGAGAACATTCGAGAACCAGAGTCACCGACATAGCTGTTAAAATTTGCAAGTTGAAGTGGCAATGGGCAGGCCACATCGCTCGAAGAACCGATAACCGATGGGGAAGAAAAGTTCTTGAGTGGAGACCACGAACCGGAAGACGCAGCGTAGGTAGGCCTCCCACTAGATGGACCGACGACATAGTAAGAGTCGCTGGCATACAGTGGATGCAAAAGGCAGGCTGTCGTTCAGTGTGGAGGTTAAAGGGGGAGGCCTATGTTCAGCAGTGGACGTCTTCTGGCTGATGATGATGGTGATGATGAAAGCCTCGACATTCATATTTGTTCTTGAGATACTCACTAACGGTATGATTTCACTCGCGATTTTTATTATGTTTTTGGAAGAAACAGGTTGTTTTTACAAGCTTTTATTTAGCTTGCAATGTTTGTATGTTTATTTGTTCAGGGGCCTTACGGACAACTGCTATTGCGGCACCTAATCCACTCAGTTGGAAAATCACGCGACCGCAAACCGTATCTGGGCGCGATAAGGTTCACGTTCGCGTGATTTCCCAACTGAGCGGATTAGGCGCCGCTATAGCAGTTGTCCGTAAGGCCCCTGGTCAAATCTTACAAACTGAATTAAAACCACTTCCTCGTTTCCTAAAGTTGAATTTTTATGTTGGTAATTGGTATTAGTTCCGATAGTGCTGTAAATTCGGAAATCTAGTCTATTGTAAACGCATTACCATCTGAGTCGTCAGGTCATAAATCATTACTCGTCAGTCTCATCTCGCTCGCACCCACATGTCTTATTCTGTCTATCTCGCTCGCACTTACAGGTCTTATGGTATGACGTTTAATACTCGACGACTCAGTTGGTAACGCAGTGACTATAGATAAACTTTTACGCAAGATTGTAACTGTAAGCCAACAAGTATTTCCCGAGGGCATAGCCAGATCCACACAGACACAGGCGAGGGGGTCAGTTCCTCGGCCCTCCTCTTTTAAGGTAAACTTAGTAATAAAAATGTATTTCTATCGTATCTTACCTACTAAAATCAATTATTGCTACTTTGAAACCAACCCCAAAATCGCGAATAAAGAATCAGCTGTACAAGATATTTTGTCGATATCAATGACCGTTTTCTATAGAATATTTGCATCGAGATACAATTCATATGTAGTCTCAATGGATACTTGGTATTTTTTTCGCGATTTCAGTGTTGCTCCCATAGTAAAAGTTGTTCTTAATAATGAGTACTATGGCCCCTTTTAGTATATCCTTTCCGCTTAACCCAGTATGTTTGGAAATAAAGCTTTTAGTCAATGATAAAGGTAAACTATGTATGTATGTGTAACTATGGAGTTATTAGTAAAGAGTTGTATTGTATTGTAAACATCCATCGCCCAAAGTTCAACGTCTTACCAAAGAAAGTTATGAAATAACATCCACATGTCCACGTAACATGCATAATTCAAACGAATATAAATATTTAACACTTTCACACTCAACAAATGTATAGCTTTTAGTTTCACACATTTCTTCATATTTATTAAAAGACATAAACATATAAATGTACATTTCTCTTCATTTGGTTGTTCATTGGTTTTCCCGGCATACTTTTATGCACTTTTGATTTTAAATTTTAAGTACCTAAGTATATAAGCTTTAGTAAACCACAAGCTGCGAAAACGACTATAATAATAAAAAAAACATTAACAAACAAGAAAAGAGTTACTAACTGAAAGATAAGAACAATATTAGTGATTTTTAAAAAAAAATATATTTTAAGCATTTTGTCAATGAGAAACTCGTAAGTATGAAAAATCTTTGAAGAAACTGAAAAGATTTTTTAATAATAAAAATCCATGTAAAAAAATCAGTGGTCAGATTAAATATAAACGTAGATTTGTGGTTACCATTATTTTCCCAAAAATCCGTCAAAAACATGGAGTAATAGGTACGGTTAATTTGTAAATTAAATTTAAAAATCAAAGTTGATATTGAAATTTATTAATATACCAAGTTATATCAATAAAATGCTCTCCATAAAAACAGCATGCAACGCCGAACCAGCCAGAGCTGCGCTCGCGCAGAATTTCTGCTACATTATCGAAACAGAAGGTCAATAGCACTCGCATCGCTCGACACGCACGACTGACCGTCGAAAGGTGAAATATTTGTCGGTCCACTCTTTTCTCTTTATTTATTACGATGATAATTTAAGTTTTAGGCAAAATGTGTTGCCAAGATTACATAATGAAAAATGTGTTAGCTTATGTATGTGTATCTACAAGTAAAATTTTTGTTCCCTCTCTCATTTAGACGAACAAAGGAGATCGATATGGTAAGGTGGCGAGTGCGAACGCATCTGGCCTAAATCAGGCTTGATGCCTTTAATCTACCCAGCAGACGACCTTGTAGTCCTTTTTTCTTTACAAATTTCTTAGTGTGCGTAAAAATAAGTAAGTAAGCCGTACTTCAGTTTTGGCGTTAACTGGTTTAGCGGTATAGTAAAAATTATATATAAAAACCGATAATTGTACTGAGGCGAATCTCCTTTCTTTGTCTGATCTGCGATCCCACTGAACGGATTAGGATGAAATGTTGTATTAATATCTCATCATATCCTAATTTTCATCCTGGAAAAAACGATTCCTGTGGAATAGCGAATAAAACCACAAGAAACTGCTAATACCTGTTATAGGTGCGGAATTTTGTGCAACATTGCTTGTTGTTGGCTATAATAAAAATAAAAATAATAGGCTTGCGTTTGACCACCATCTTGCCTAATGTTAAGCGATGATGCGGTCTACGTTGGAGCACGCTTTCCTAGAAGAAACCGATTAACTCGTGATTTGAAGACACCCAGATTGTAACTATCGGGGAATACCCATTCAGGCAGCGCATTCCACAGACTAGCAGTACGCTATTCCGTACGTTAACTTCTTATCAGATATAAATGAAATTTGATGTGAATTTACTCTCGAGCGATCTAAGAAGAGTTTTGAGTACTGCAGTAAATTAAAAAAAAACACAGTGACAACATGTTTTCTTAAAAATACAATGTAGAATATCGGTCGCTACAAGCTTACGTTAAAAAAACTGACATAATCAGAATTTACCTACGGTTTTAATTCAACATTTAAAACGCACTACATAGCTCTCAGAACGCTTTTTAGCACGGCTGGACTTTAACTAGCCAACGCTCCTATTTTTGGTTAAAAAGTAAAATTTCCTGTATATTTCGGCGCAGTTACATGCACCATGTTCACGGGATATCGGGAGCTCATTACACAACCTTACCACGGTAAATATCCTGGGGCCTTACGGACAACAGCTAATTGCGGCACCTAATCTGCTCAGTTGGAAAATCACGCGACAGCAAACCGAATCTCGGCGCGATAAGGTTCACGTTCGCGTGATTTTCCAACTGAGCGGATTAGGTGCCGCAATTAGCTGTTGTCCGTAAGGCCCCTGTAAATAATCATACCTATAACTTTACGAAAAACTTGTTTTTAAAAAGTTTTTTTTTTAAATACATACATAATTACTATAATCCAGTGGGTAGTCCGCGGGCTTAGAATATAAATATTTACAAATACCAAGATCTTTGCAATAAATTGCTTTGATCATCAGCTCTGTTATATCGCCATTTTATGGTAATTTTATACACTCTCGCTGTGAACGGTATTTGTAGTAATATTGTGAAGTTCTATTTTATTATGCAAATAACAAGGTGATCTTAATTTATAAGCGCTATTAGGAAATTTGCAGGTAACAAAGATTTATAGCGACATTTTGATCAAGTTTATCCCAATTAAACAAAATTTTTATTTGCAAATAGAGTGCAAACGTTATGATCAGTTTTGTGGTTGCCTTTTAAAATAATACTGAATTGATAACCAGCGAAATAGTTAGCAAATTTGAATTCGTTCTTTTAACATACCTAATAATGCGTTTAATTTGTAAGTACATATTAGGTTATACAGTTTCGTAATAAAAATAACATACCTACGTATTAGATAGTTGCCCCCAAAATTGCAAAACAAAGCTTTGAAAAGCAAAGCAAAAAAAGTTACTTATGGTGTATCCAATATCAATAGACAATATTATATTTTATTTATATTACACGGGAATTACTCACGTAAAATTAAGCCAGTTACTCCGACCAGTAATTCCTGTGTAATATAAATAAAATGTGTGAAAACCACGTTAGTTTCAATTATAAAAAGACAATATTATAATTCCTTTATATTATGCTAATATTATAAATGCGAAAAGTTTGTTGGTTTGTTTGTTCCTCTTTCGCGCAGCAACAGAGCAACCGATCGACCTGATTTTTTGCATGTGTATAGTTCAAGGGCTGGAGAGTGACATAGGCATATTTTTCATCATCGTCATCATCATCATCATCACTACGTGGGTGAAACCGCGGGGCGCAGCTAGTCAATAAATCTCTTTTATTTATTAATCTTGTAAATAATTAAACCTCGTTGATTTTACATGAAGTTAAATTCAATTACCTGCAGTTTGATATCGTCTGTCGAAACGGACCATGAACTCCCAAAAATTAGTTAAAAAACTATGCGAACCTGAGGTCAGTTAGACCGCGTTAGTCATAACATGGGGACAAAGGACGACACTAGTACAAAGGCTTCATGGTACGATGGGCCCATATCCGGAGTCATGTGTGTCTCGGACTAGAAACGACGTGGGGGAATGAGGAACTAATTATAAAAACGTCTAAGTGAAAACTATACTTGAATTAACTTTGCATTCGTACATCAAATTATAAGTACTAGAACAAACATACAAAGATATCTCAGACGGTATATACCTAGTTATTTTTGACGTGATAACGTCTTATAAATCGATGAACGCCGGCTGCACGCACGAAAAATTGTCACGTTCCGCCTAAGCCGCGCGTGCAAGCGAGAGCGCTGAACAAGCGATAGAGAAGCACGATCGGCCTAAACGTTATCATGTAAAATTATCGTCCGTAAACCGACTTTACAGACAACCCCTTTTTTATTTTATTTATAAATAAATAAATAAAAATTTAAAAATATTTATTCTTTGAGAACACAAAAAATTACATTCCTGCTGCTTTTCAAGTTGTAATGACCAAAAGAGTGATTATTATGTAAGAATATAGAAATCGTTATCGTATTTTTTTCATGCCACTACTATACAGCGACCCTACTCGAAATGTTGTTTCTTATATCAGACACATATTACGTTTGGACAGTTTCTAAAATGAACTGAATAAAATAATAATCGATGACACATTTTGTGAGGATTCAGCAGCAAATTCTCCATTCAATACACTTACTGACTAGAAAAAATCAAATAGAAAATAAAGATTTTACCTAAAGTTCCCGGCGCGTAGAGCAATCTCTAGCGTGTCGAGGTCATCTTCGTAATCATGACACAGCTCCAATGTTGTATTCCTGGCTTCGTGGACATCAAACAGCACCGTGCCGTCCCCTGACTTATCTGTCATCACGCTTCTATACGATCTGGTCCCAAAACTTGAGGTCACTGACGCCCCGCGAAGAAACTTCCTTGGCGGCACATTTATGTTCTGAACAGTCTGTTTCTTCCTCAATCTGCGCTTCATATACCTCCTCATTCTTAAAGACAGCATGACCCGGATCCGCAAATGTCTTTTAATATGCTTATCGTATCGCAACTGCTCTTTTATCTTCTTGCTCCGTCTCTTTCGTTCCCTACGAGGAATCTCGTCAATTCTCTCCAGACCACAGAGGTTCCGTTCCACCAATCGATAGGAATCCAATACAGGAGAGCGTTCGAAGAAATTGAGGTTGTTGTTTCTCCACGCTTTGCTTAGAGACCAGTTTTCTCCGCAGGTAGAGTTTTTGATGCAAGAAATTGGCTTTTCGTACAGATCTTCTTCTAGAGCGAACATTCTACGAGAGAGCAAGAAGTTGTCTATATTTCTGCGGATGGTACTGTTCTGAGAGCTGATTGTTGTATTGATTAGATTCGATGTCAATGTGTCGTTTTTTGGTATTTGAGGGCAAAGTTTCGGCAGTTCGGGGACATCTCTGTTTTTTCTTTTAGCTATAGCCATGATGCGCCTTTTCATGGCGGACATATTGGTAAGCTCGCTCTTCAAAAACGGGCCACGTCTTTTCTCTGACGTCATTTCCGGTGACCAGGTGCCGTACTCCGAGCAGCTGCAGAAGTCCTTAATCAGTCTTCCTATTGCGTTGCAGCTGTGGTCCTTCGATCCCCTTGGCATTATAATTCCGACTTAATTTTTAGATTCGTTACTTAACTGTTGCTTTAATAAGAGCACAGAAAATGTTGTCTAAACGAAGTCAAGGGTTAACGTCATTAGTCTTGCAGCCAGTTCCGTATTCCCATCACTCATTGTTAAAGTTGTGTAATTCGACGGTCTCGGAAGCAGGTCTAATTCCAAAGTACGTGGGTAATGAGTTACGGCCCGATGATAGTGAAACCATTTATTTAGATTGCCTAATCGTACGTTTAAGTGGGACTTTAACCTGAGGTGTACCGGTGTGGGGACTAGGCAAATGTATCTTCTATGCTTTTCTTACAATCTTTTATTTAAAACTCTTTTGTTAAAACGTATCTCTAGTGTTTTCCCGCTTCTACAAGCGAAGCGGAAATACACAGGAATTCCGCAATGTAACGCCTCTGTCCAAGCTTTTATTTGACTTGCTTTGTTTGTATGGGTCAAACCTTGCAACTGAATTTTAAAACAGTTATCTCCAACCTATTGAGCTGAAAGGTTGCATACACGTTTAGTTTAGATAATAAATAAATAAATAAATATTTGGTACATTTTTGCACACACGGTCATCTGACCCCAAACTAAGCAAAACTTGTGATATGACTGCCAGAGACTGATATACATAAATATATAGTTGTTCATCACATGAATGTTTGCCCTAGGTGGAAATCGAAGCCACGCCCCCAAGCGCAGAAGGCAGGATAATACATAAGCAAGGATTCTTATGTAAGCTAAGTGACATCATATTAAATGCAATATGGCGGACTCCCAAAGATGGCGGACCAGTAATTTTTTTATGCATATTTTGTATTTAATTTCATTAAAATTGTATTCATACTATTGTGGTCTGATTAGGTAAAACAGGCAAACATGGCAGTTAATTAAACATTTTAATTTTGAAACCAATCAACACCCAATTAGAGATTACCAAAAACACTTTTAGCAACCGATTAGCACCTGCGTGATTGCTAACTTTTTACTGCTAATTATCAACGGGCAAATTTTTCCGACATCAGTCAAACATTGTCAGTGAAGGAAGCGCAGTTTTTGCGACATTTCGTGCGTATGAGCCATTATGCACCCGCTATATTGTGTGCTAGGAATAGTTTTGTTTATTTACATTCAGACTGCACCGTGAAATGCACCGTGCATTTCTTTCAAAAATCAAACAATTCAATTATTTTAGGAACTCTGCGCTAAACTTTTTCATCATAGAAATAGCTCTGTTAAAAAAGGTTAATTTTCTTTTAATTTATCCCAAAACAAAGTAACAATTTTTAGGGAGGGACTGAACACTGGATATAGTTCAATAAAAAATACGTTAAAGTCGAGTTAGACGAACTGAAGTTAATAATTAAGCTTTCAGAAATCTAACCATAAAATTTAAAAAAAAAGTACTAAATAAACAGTAAATTGCAGCTTTTCTTGATTTAGTTAAGAAAAGCTTTATCTTCGACCACATCGTCGCTTACCAACAGGCGAGTTGGTAGTCAAACGCAGACCTAAAAAAACTTAAACTACTATAATGAATCACATTCTTTTATTTAAACACCTACCAGCTAACTTACAAATGCTCTTTAATTAGAGGCTTAGGTATCGACACATCGAAGTAAGCAAAGCGTATAATTGCCCAAGACTTCTACTTTCCATGCATGCTGCATGCAAATTGACTGTATACTAATAAGCATAGGACCAGATACTAGTTGATTGAATCAGGCGTTACTTTGCGGAAGTTCATCTTAGCGGTTAGGATAGGTTAGGTTAGGATAGTTGTAAATCAAAATTTCATTTAACCCAAATTCCTTATTGTACCTACTTGGTAAACGGTAAAGCGGAAATACACTAGGGATTCGTCAAATAAACCTATCTATCGTACCGTATAGTATCTATCGTATTTTTTTTTTTAAACTTTTGCCTTTTTATTTGTATTATACACGGGAATTACTCACGTAAGCCTACTCACGTAGGCTCTTTAGAGTCTTTAGCCTTATTTCTTTTGACGTTGTTGTAGTAATCCAGCTCTACAGTCTACTGTTTGATACTTAAAATACGTACCGAATATTCATAGTTTTTATGTAAGTATATTATGTTTATTTGGATTGTCTTTAGGCCTTCAACGGTCTATGAGCAGTCTAACTGTATTTGTAGTTTTAGTTTTAATAAAGGCGCTTGCCCAGAAAAAAAAGTTTATTCTTACTTCGTCCATCATTGAAGTTAAGCTACGATCGGGATCAACGAAATGTCAGCTATTGGTATTTTTTAGCACTGCCATTATTCCAATTGAAGCATGGTTTGCAGGTTTGGAGGCGGCGGCTAAAGTCTGATAGGTACTTATGTTGCACACTTTCAGGCAAACTTAAGCTTGTAGATTTTAACTAGTGCAGTGACTAGGCAGTGTCAAAATTTATCGACAGCCCTAAGGCACTTATTTGTTGAACTAGGGATTAACCTACAATGGTATCTGATGATCTAATTAAGAAGCAGGTACTATCTATGTAAGCTGGCCACCCACATGTATAATTATATAGCAAAAGAACATTTAATCTAATCATACTTAGCATAATTACTACACTTAAATCTTATAGGCATTTTAAAAGAGTTATTTAATCCTCAGTTTTTATGAATGAAAGTATCACACCGAAGTTACTTCATCGTTGTTTAGTTACGCAACTGAATTAATTAGAAATGATAATTACTTAAACTCATAAGAATTATACATAAATCATTATCATTATTCATCAAAAGATTTCTGGTTTTTGTTTGACTGTAAAGTTTGTTGTGTTTTAAACATTACACTTATTTAAAAAAATGCTTTACAAATAGGGTAATTTACTGAACAATCGATTTTACTGTACAAAAACTTTTTTTCTCCTCAATTTTTTTGACTTTTGACATGTTGTCTATGTAGCCAGTTTCATATTCAATTTATTTATTGCTTCCATAGAGTATTGGGAAATTTAGAACCCTGTATGACTGTTTAGATACCCATGCATAATATATTGAAGGCAGAAAATTCAGTTTATAACTTTTATTCTTCCTTTATTATCAGAAAAAGTTTAAGATGCTATTATAACTTCCACCATTCCATAAAATCCTATTTGCACCTACATGCTGGGTATAACTTTTTTATGTTTTTTGTTTTCGAGGCGGAAATCTGCCAAAGATACCCGGCTGCATTGGGGTGCAGCCATTGATTACTAGGAAATCTATTTTAGTTTAACAGTATGTGAGATAAATGTTAGTGGAATTTGTCCGTTTTTATTCTCAATAAATAATTTGATTTGATTTGATTTGATGATTATGTGGGATTATACGCGCTAAAACCCCCCCGGTGACCAGCCTTAGTGCTTGACAAGAGGGCTCCGGGATCTCCAGAGGAACGCACCGGAGCCCTCGGCACTGCGCTACGGTTCCTCCCGAGACAACCGTGTTGTCTCGTGCTAGGAATACCTAATAACAAGTTTGTCGTGTAATAAAGGCATTTGTATTAAATAGTTCCCATCTTTTTGCAACAATTTTCTAATCTTACAACTCAGTATTTTCCCAGCGGCGCCATTGTGATCTATAAATGAAATATTTCCTATTTAAAAACGAAACTTAACACATCGGGCCATTACTTATTATCACCGCACTCGTATACGCACTTTTATGGTACACATAGATACAAATTAAAAAAGTGTGCCAACTACTGTTACATAAAACCAATAACACTTATATTCCAATCTAGAGCACGTCACGATCCCTAGTACAGGTTAATAGACCCAAATAATAATCGCTTAACCTCCAATAAGTATTACAAACATAATTTAATAAAATCCATCAACATCTCCGAGGAATTTATTACGCAATAGCAGTTTCACATTCACTCTCACACGTAAAATGTTAATTCACTTTCATACACGAAACTGGTTTGAAATAAAAAATACAAGTTCAGTATCGGATTGGCGCCAAAAGTTTGACGTTTTAAAATTTTGACATTTGTTTTTTTTTTTGCACGCGCGTTGTTTGTTATGCACCGCGTAATTGCTCATGTGCAACTAGAGTTGACCATGTCGAATTGCGCGTGTGGAGCGACTGCCGCGGGCACCGGCCTCGCTCTTTCTCCCATTCCTACATAAGTGATATGATGATCCACTATGTTGTTGGTAATGAGCACTCGTAACGCAAAACGCGACTCATTGTTGTCATTTGACAGCTGTTCAGTCTGTTCTCAGCGCGCATGCGCGAACCGGTTTCCTGCTAAAGCTCCGGTCATTGTACAGGTGAAAATATCGATAGAAACGCACGAGATATGTTACGTAATTATGGTAATCGTTTATAATTTTAGCCGCAATAAGGTTCGGTACACAACGTGTGCACGTAACCGACATTTGTGTGGGTCGTATGTGCTTTCAAAGCATGGCTACCTGCTTTCCTATGTCATCATCAATCATTTCGAAGCTCTGCTCTATCTGACATAATAATATGGCTATAAAATGTCAAAGCCTAATCTGTTAAAACAATCATGCCCTATGCCTAATGTCTAACTATAGTTAAGGTGGAACGTTTACATATGGTGGGAAATTCAAATCTCAAACAGTTTTCTTGTCCTTGTAGCTAGGCCCTTTAGTATCCTTTTTAACAGACTTCAAAAAGGAAAGAGTTGTCAATTCTTTTTTTTCTTTTTCTTTTATGTTTCTTACCTGTTGCTCCTTAATCAACCGATAAGGATTGTTTTTTTGAAAGTATACAATACTTTCAGATAATAATCAGATTGGTCCCGTTGAAATTTTTGGTTACTCGATTTTGATTTAATAGTGACTAAACTGGTTTTGATAAAATAAATAAATTTTAAGGACATTTTTGCACACACGTTCATTGAATCTGACCCTAAACTAAGCAAAGGTTGTAATATGACTTCTAGAGACTGATATACATACATAGGTACATATTTTTAAATACATAACTTAAATAGATATTAACACCCAGATATAGAACAAACACAAAATGTTTGTCAAATGAATGTTGGGAATTGAACCCACTCCCCAAGCGCAGAAAGCAGGTTCATTACCAACTGGACCAACTAGGCTATCAAACCGTTTATGTTGAAGTCTACGCGTACGATGTCACAGGCAACAAAAATTAAAGAACAAAACCATCTCTTGTAAATAAGTAATTGATATGTTATGGGTAATGCTAGAAGATTGAGTAAACCTACGTTTACCCGGGTTTACTTAGTATTACCCAAGCTTTTTGGGTAAAGTCCGAGTATTAAATTAAAATTAATTTGTCTTCGGTATGTACCCGTATACACTTAGGTATACCCAACACTGGCTGGATAATGTTAGGTGTTGCATAATTTTTGAACACGTGGCACAAAGCACTTGGGTGCCTGCATGCGTTACCCCGCACTAACTTATAAACTAACTTTAACTTATACATTTCACTAATTATTCTAACATTACCCCAGTCAGCATTGGGTAGAGCTAGCTTAGGTGAGTATGGGTAAATCCTGAAATAAAATTTATTTCAATGATTATTCGGACATTACCCCAAACCCTTGGGTGGTTCTAAGTAAACCCGGGTAAACCTAGATTAACTCCATCTTCTTACATTACCCGTAACAGACATAATGTGTAACTACTAGTTTTAAAACAGTGGTAACTTGTAGAAAGTATGTAGTACAATGACGTAACCGAGTGTCGCAAGGTATGCTGTAATTGAGAATACTCGCTAATGGTTACTACATTATGCAGATTAATTAATGGTCGGTGTTGATGCCGCGTGGAAACAGGCCCATGGTCCAGGGCCCAACGCCCTCTGCGTTTGCCAACCAGACCAGTAAAGCTAAAAGGCGAGCGTCATGAAAAAAAAAACATGGTTTGGGGTTTCTTGAAACTGTTTCTACGCTAGCAGTGACCTGCGGTTTTGACCGCTATACTAAAGGACTGCGTTTTATACCAAAAAAAAAAAAAAACTTGGTTCGGGGTTTCTTGAAACCTTTTCTATGCTAGCTGTGACCTACACTTTTACCCGCTATACTAAAGGGATGTGTTTTTTTTACAAAAATAAAATAAAAAACGTGGTCCGGGGTTTCTTGAAACTGTTTCTACGCTAGCAGTGACCTACGCTTTTACCCGCTATACTAAAGGAATGTGTTTTTTTTTACAAAAAAAAAATCGAAAATGGTCCGGGGTTTCTTGAAACCGTTTCTACGCTAGCAGTGACCTATTTACCCGCTATACTTTAAAAAAATATAATAATTGGCTTGCGTTTGACCGCCAACTCGCCTGATGTTAAGCGATGATTGAGTCTACAGGTAAACTACAGGAACCGTGTTTTTTAACCGACTTAATATTTCTCTTCAAAGGAGGGGGGGTTCTCAATTCGGTTGTGTTTTTGGGTTACGTACCCAAAGGGTAAAAACGGGACCCTATTACTAAGCTTACGATGTCTATCTGTCTGTCCGTCCGTCCTTCCTTTAAATGGCTGTATCTTTCAAACCGTAATATATAGCCAGTTGAAATTTTCACACAATATCTAACGGCGGATTAACTAAGAAATAATAAAATAGTCAAAAAATAGAAACGAAACGTTCAGGGAAAGGTGCCTGGGGCCTTACGGACAACAGCTAATTGCGGCACCTAATCCGCTCAATTGGAAAATCACGCGACCGCAAACCGTATCTAGGCGCGATATGGCTCACGTTCGCGTGATTTTCCAACTGAGCGGATTAGGTGCCGCAATTAGCTGTTGTCCGTAAGGCCCCTGTTTTTACCTGAATAAAATAATGCGCGATAAGTCCCGATAAACATTTAAAACAACCAATAAACAAAACTGAATAAAACATTTGCTATTAATATTTCACTGAAATGTATATCGAGTAAGTAGCAAGTACCTGCTGCAATCAATCAATCTGCTAATCGGTAAAGAACAATGAATCAAAACAGACAATAACTCGCCAATAGATCACATTGTTGCTCTAGAAATTAATAATAAATTTCCGGTATGACATAATACTAGGCCTAAATACTTACAGTCGCTCGTCAAAATAATCGGTAGAAGGTAGAGATCAATCAAATTTTCTATGAATATAATCATCATCATCATCATTTCAGCCATAGGACGCTGGACATAGGCCTCCCCCATCGATCTCCAAAAGGGCCGTTTGGAAGCGGCCTGCATCCAGCGTTTCCTTTTACAGATCGATTGGGGAGGCATATGTCCAGCAGTGGAGGTCCTATGGCTGAAATTATTATAATGAATACGAGTATATCGACTACCAAACAACTTTTCGTTCAAAAACCTAGCGAAATTAGTTTTGAATTTGTGGTTTTCATTCAGCTTTTTACATTGATAATGCAGCTGTCAGAACAATTTAATGCTTATACCGAGCCGAACCTTTCTCGTCTAAACAAACCGACCGACGTACGACGACGTATGACGTGTTAATGGCCAAATGTCGATCTATTCTATAAAAAAAAAGATTCCTTGCCATAAACGCGTGACATCATAACATCATCACCATCATCATCAGCCAGAAGATGTCCACTGCTGAACATAGGCCTCCCCCTTTAACCTCCACACTGAACGACAGCCTGCCTTTTGCATCCACTGGATGCCCGCGACTCTCACAATGTCGTCGGTCCATCAGGTGGGGGGCCTCCCTACGCTACGTCTTCCGGTTCATGGTCTCCACTCCAGAACCTTTCTTCCCCATCGGTTATCGGTTCTTCGATCGGTTATCGGCCTGCCCATTGCCACTTCAACTTGCAAATTTTAACAGCTATGTCAGTGACTCTGGTTCTTTGGCGAATATCCACGTTTCAGATTTTATCGCGCAAAGAAACTCCGAGCATAGCTCTCTCCATTGCCCGCTGTGTGACTGTGAGTTTTTCCAAAAGGCCAACAGTTAAGGACCACGCTTCAGTACCATATGTCATCACTGGCAACACACACTGGTCAACGTCATAACATGAAAACGTAATTAAAAATAGAATCGGTGCCCTCCTCGATTGGGGAGGCATATGTCCAGCAGTGGAGGTCCTATGGCTGAAATGATTATAATGAATACGAGTATATCGACTACCAAACAACTTTTCGTTCAAAAACCTAGCGAAATTAGTTTTGAATTTGTGGTTTTCATTCAGCTTTTTACATTGATAATGCAGCTGTCAGAACAATTTAATGCTTATACCGAGCCGAACCTTTCTCGTCTAAACAAACCGACCGACGTACGACGACGTATGACGTGTTAATGGCCAAATGTCGATCTATTCTATAAAAAAAAAGATTCCTTGCCATAAACGCGTGACATCATAACATCATCACCATCATCATCAGCCAGAAGATGTCCACTGCTGAACATAGGCCTCCCCCTTTAACCTCCACACTGAACGACAGCCTGCCTTTTGCATCCACTGGATGCCCGCAACTCTCACAATGTCGTCGGTCCATCAGGTGGGGGGCCTCCCTACGCTACGTCTTCCGGTTCATGGTCTCCACTCCAGAACCTTTCTTCCCCATCGGTTATCGGTTCTTCGATCGGTTATCGGCCTGCCCATTGCCACTTCAACTTGCAAATTTTAACAGCTATGTCAGTGACTCTGGTTCTTTGGCGAATATCCACGTTTCAGATTTTATCGCGCAAAGAAACTCCGAGCATAGCTCTCTCCATTGCCCGCTGTGTGACTGTGAGTTTTTCCAAAAGGCCAACAGTTAAGGACCACGCTTCAGTACCATATGTCATCACTGGCAACACACACTGGTCAACGTCATAACATGAAAACGTAATTAAAAATAGAATCGGTGCCTTAACAGTGTCTACCTCGTAACGCGGCCGCGTTGGGTTATCTGCGTGGAAATGGCAATGTCGAGTTTACTAACGAGTGTTTTACGAACCTGCAGTGCAAGTAGCGTTCTTTATCGATCGTAAAATTTGACAGTTGAGATCGTCAAATTCGATTAAATGGCATTTTATCGACGGTCAATAAAGAACGGTACTTGCACTGCTGATCGGTTCATAAAACACTCGTTTCGAATGGTCAGAATACTGTGGAGCAAGCTATAGCGTGTTACGCGCGCGTTTCTCAAGAGATTAGTATCCAATCGGAAGACGCGTTTGATTTGTTTAATTTTGGAACAGTGTTTACCGTGTTATTTGTAAACATGGTTACCGTATTATATCACGTTTATGGCGTCTTATTGGCGTTCTAGGTGGTTCCATACATAACTAGGGCACAAATGGACAAATCCAGGAACGTTCCGAGCGCGTTGAAGTCTTTTCCTAAGAAAATTATCAAAACTTTTTACAAGAAAAAAACGGAAATTTCTCAGCCAAAACGATGTGCTGTTCCGCCAAATAGACCGCCGCATACCAGCTTCTACCATGTTAGTTAGTTAGTTACATCATATCTAAACTTTTGAAATTACTTCGACAGTTAATTTAACTAATACTTTTTTTATATAAATAATTCTTATGGTATTTTTATACCATCTCTCTAGATTTGTACGCCTACAAACTAGGCAAAACATGATACAAAGTGACTAATATTTTAACCAACCTATTGTGCATGCGTTTTAAATGTGTGTATGATTTACTCGTGTTTTGTGCAAATAAAATTAAATAATCTTTATCTTTACCAGTGATGCTAATATAAACCGTGTTAAAAAACTACACTCTAGATTTTTCTACCACATTTTTTCAATGACTGGCAACACTATTGTGACACCCTAGCATATAAATATGTAGTGTAAAAAAACCAGAAGCGTAACTAGATTACGTTCCAGAAAGAGCCAGGTAGAAGAATGTGAGATCACATCAGTTCCTCGAGTGATGTCCATCAAACCATGCTATGGAGGCCAGTTTTGTTACATTAATTTCCGCAATATTGCGTACTATTCGTTCCACTTTGATTTTGAATTGTACTTTATCTTGGGCAGGTCAGTTTTGACGGTTTACTTTTAACTCACTCTGATGAGTTTGTTTAGCTAAAAGGTCGAAAACTATACGGGGTGTAAGGGGAACACTCTCGAAGCTAAAAGAAGGTAATTGTACTCATCATTATGAACCACTTTTTTAATATACAGGATATTATGTATGTCAAGGTCAACATAGGACAATAATTTACAGTAACAATAATATTACGCGTGACCAAAATGCTGACGTGGTTCTGGGTTAACGCACAAGCATTGCCATTCAGTTTGGTAATGCCGCCAGCATACTGGGTACGTTGCCAACTGATAGTAAGCTGAGCATTTGGATTGTCTTTAGACCTTCAAGTTCTTCAACGGTATATGGGCAGTCTAAATGTTTTTGTACTGAAAAATGAAATACATAGAGCAAGTGCCTTCATGAACTAAACAAAATACAAGCTAACATTAACACTACAAAATCAGTTAGACTGCCCATAGACCGTTGAAGGTCTAAGTTCAATCCAAAACCAAGTGGGCTCAAGCCCACTATTAGTCGGCAGCGTACCCAGCATGATGGTGGCATTACCAAGTTGAATAGCAATGCTTATGCGTTGAACCAGAAAGACGCCAACGTCGCCAGCATTTTGGTCACGCGTCAGTCGTCACATTAGTGTTAGTGTTAACTTGTATTTCGTCTATACTAATATTATAAAGAGGAAAGATTTGATTGTTTAATTGTTTGTTTGCATTGAATAAGCTCCTAAACTACTGAACCGATTTGAAAAATTCTTTCACTGACGGGAAGCTACACTATCCCCGGGTGACATAGGCTATAATCTTTACCCGTGCGAAGCTGGGGCGGACTGCTAGTTAGATAATAAAGGCACTTGCCCTATTAAAAATAGTATTTTTTTTACCTGACTTAAAGACTTAAAGTTTTAATATAATTATATTACTACTTTAAATAATTACTTGGGGTGTCTGAGGTTTGCACTATTTCGATGACACGTTGTACCTACGTATATAGCCTATAGCTAGTAAGATTTAATTTTCTACCCGTCAGTGTAAAATGAAAACGTTAATTAAAATGATACGCAAATGCTCTTCATTAAGTCCAAGCGATGATTCTCCCTCAATATTCCAAGAACCGCACGAAATTTCACTAACTCCAATGCGCAGACGCAGAGCAAAAACACGCCAGTTATAATTATTTCTACAAAGAAAAAGACACGTGATTTTAATCGCAAGTAAGCTCTGAAGTGGACCGTGACAGTTTTTTGTTTGTTTGTACAATCAGTCGCAAATCTAAGTAAGCAGATTTCTTAAAACGTAACTTTACCTGGCTGTGGCCAAGTGGTTCGACCGATTCAATCCATTGGACTACGTGAACTTTTTTCTAGTCAGTACGATCCATCGGACTACATGAACCATCGGTTCTTATTCACAAAGATCATTGTGTAAAGGCCCTGAAAACAGCAATCAGAAAAAAAACAATTGAACTCATACTTAGGAGCAACCTTTAAATACCTAATAATCCATTTTGTGTCTTATCCGATCGAAGGAAAAAAATACAAAATACGGAGTAACTATTCCAAGGGTACAGTACTACGCTTTTCTGTTAGTAGCGCACGCGGCGAATAAACGCAGCGATAAAAGACAGTTTTTATCCGTGCCGTGCGTCAAAACGATGAAGCTAAAATATATTTGCATCTACCTTTTTCACGCGGGAAAAAAAATATGGATTTTATCACACTTCACGTGCTGGGCATGTTGGGTCAAAACATCCATAAAAGTGGACATTGTCTTTTCGTCATAACAGTTTTAGAAGCATCTTTGCTAAACGAAAGCTGCTATAATTTATTATTAAGCCGTAGTTGTTCGAAAAATGTGAATTGGTGCCCTAATTTCGTGACAATTGATAAGGTAAAAAAAACGATTTTAAAAAAATCTTAAAATGGGCGCAACATATTTATGGTACTTGTACTTCAAAATGTCAGTTCAAATCGGGCTTTCCTAAAATGAAAAAACTTTCTTTGTTCATGTCTGTACGTTGTAAAACTACCAAATACCAATAAATTTCTGACGCTGAGTGTACAGTAAATTGAACATAATAACTACTTAGTTGTAGTTTGCTTTTGCGTCCGTGTAGAAAGAGCGGCGTTACTTACCCGGAAGTTCAAATTCCAATAGCATTCCTTAAATTACAATAAATATGGTTGACAACTCTTCTGGTTTTGATTGGTCTTACGGACAACTGCTATTGCGGTACCAAAATCCGGTCAGTCGGAAAATCACGCGACCGCAAACCATATCTGGGCTCGTTAAGGTTCACGTTCGCATGATTTTCCATCTGAGTGGATTTAACGTTAGTTTGGTACCGCAATAGCAATTATCCGTAAGGCCCCTGGACTAGAACTAGGTAGTGGTCCAAGATTTACTGAAGTTGGAGCCACCACCACCCCCCATACAAATAATAAGAGTTTAAAGTTTTTGGTGGGGATAGAGAGCGGATGCTCCGTCCCTCTCACGCAAAACGTGGCAACTATAAGACGCGCGCAAGGCTTGACGTCATAACTTGCTATAGTGCGCTCTCTGTCTAGGATGAAATTAAAATTATATTTTTTTTTACAAATTAGAATTATTATTTCATCAAAATTGGTTCTATAGTTTGGTATTTTACTTGGATGACATAATAATAATTGTCATCCAAGGAAATTATTATTAGAAAAAATTATTCCTGGAAATTATAATTATTAGGACACAGGCCTATAAATTAGATATAAATTACTTCCAAGATTAGTTTACATAGTTCGTTAGAAACAAAGTGAAGCTATGCGTGTTAAAACAAGTAACTAAGAATAGTCTGCCATCTAGCGAAGATGACGTGTACTTTCAACTGTCAAGAGCGTACATTTTCGCTCTTCGTGTTCAAGCGCAATAGATCATACTGAAAATGTAATCTTTTCACAGATGCGGTTTAAATTATTAACGTAAATGTTGTTGTCACAGCAGATTATTATGATTAAAATTGAAACATACGAAAATACATGATGAAGAAGAAAGGATTTGAACGCAAAAGAAAAAAAAAACAGCAATAAAAAAAAAACAGGTAAACTTGCATGCATATCATTAACTTAATAACATACATACAGTTAGACACTGACTCAAAATGAGATGATTTCACGATGTTTTATTCGCAGGTTTTTTATAAAAAGCAAAGGCCAGTTCTAGATATAATATACGAATTAGTTTTTTAAGAGCCGTAGGTACCTACTTATTACAAAATCCATCCTTAAATTTTAGGTTCCTGGATTAAAACGTATTCCAGTTAATACTACTTCATGTATTGTCGTAGAAATTAAAGCTTTTTCGGGGAGTGTGCAACAGATTAGCATGATCTAATTCCCTCTTACCCATTTTTCTATCTAATGGCCAGAGTGGGCACGAAAAGGCGACATCGCTTCATGGTTTATATTCCTGTACAAAGCGCTAATTACGATAATAGGTGCATAAGTGTCATCAAATAAGGTGTGGAGAATACACTCGAATCCATACCTAATGAAAACACTGCAGAATCTTACTAATTCAAAAACGTGGAGCACTTTTAAAAAAATCTGTTAATTTTATCAGGAATCTTTCATGCATACAGAAGCATCCTGACAACATCTCAATAGTTAACTTTTACTCAAACAGACGTATGTGAAAGCGTAAACACTTACCATAACTAGATGGAACCGATTGTAGATCATTTAACGAATGGTAAATAAACAGCGCAAGCGATGGTAGAATGTGCGTTTTACCAATCTAACGATACTCGGTTCGATCCTCGGTCCTGCACTAATTACTTATTTAGTACCTATCATATAAATAAATAATGTAAAGTTTTGATGTCATTGCTCAAAAACGGTGAAGGAAAACATCGGGAGGAAACTGGTACGTCCAAGAACCTCAAAAGTTCAAAGACACCAAAATGCACCATTCATCAACAAGCAGTGGGCCAGCAAGGTGGATTACGGCTCAACCTTTCTCTCTCGGAGTCAAGGGAAAGACTTAGACAAGAGAAGACCCATTTATGTTAGCGTTAACGCCTGCGGAACGATGAAATTGTATGAAAATGACATTGACAATAACATTAGCTTGAGAGAAATTATCTCCAGCTAATGTCATTTTCATACAATTTCATCTTTCCGTAGGCGTGAACGCTAACAGAAAGTGGCTCTTGTCTAGACCCCCTGGCACAGACTTACAAGCACAGAAAAGAGAAGGATTATTTTTCTTTTGTGTGGCTTCAAGTACATGTATGTATACTTATGATAAAAAAAATGTTAGAAGTAAATGACAAAGAAATAATTGAATACCAACATTTCGACGCATGCGTGTGTGATAGCCATCGCAGACCTTTGTTTCCGGCGGAAGCAGTCGAGCAGCCATAACAAAAACAATGCCACTGCGAAATACCACATCACTGGCTATCCTCTCACTAAATGGGTCACCTATTTTGTTGTGGCATAACTTGAAAGCCAATCCCCATTCTAAGGTGCCATCACTGCACTGCGTAGAAGATAATGTCTAATAATGTTTAAATAATTTGACACTGGCAAATGTACAAAACGGGCGGCGCCAAACTCGAACAGGATGAAAAAAATTGGTTTGAATATTATAAAATCAATCTAAATTAGAATGTCATTATAAAACACGTAGCTTTTTCTCACTTCATTGTAAATTAAACAGAAGCATCAACGTATTTTGGCGTATATTTTATGTTTTCCTTGAATAATAGATTAGGTGGCAGTGTCGCAAGCTGGCATGTGTAGATTGTCCCAATATTGTCCACCAGAACTGAGTCACTTTCATGACAGTCTTAGCTCACAAGCAATCACAGATCTACTACCTACAAGCAATACTATTTTTGCCGCAATATCACTGTCACCTGTGATTGTTCACTTATGTTTTTCACAAAATACACTCAAACACTGCACTGTAATTACAAAATTAAATGTGTAATTCATACATTTTTCACGTGAATTTCTTCATATTGTTACGGCACAATTGATCGAGCAGTGACAAACAATAGTAGACTATAGTAAACAGCTATGCGTATGCGTGTGAAAGCAAAATGCACAGGTAACGTGCGCAAGAGTTGATGCTGATTCTCTTTAATATTCGAATGATAATGGGGCTAGGGATGCCACATTTACTATTTATTAACCGACTTCGAGGAGGAGGTTATCAATTCGACTGTATTTTTTTTAAATGTTTGTTACGCGATTACTCCGCCAATTACGAATTGTTGCATTATACAGGGTGTAAGGGGAACACTCTCGAAACCAAAAGAAGGTAATTGTACTCATCATTATGAACAAATTTTAGTATGGGAGCAACCCTAAAATCGGGAAAAAAATCTGCTGTTCCATACATTTTGTCGAGTGTCAATGACCGTTTTCTATACAACAGCTGATATTTTTTGCTGGTCCCATAGTAAAATTTGTTCATAATGATGAGTACAATTACATTCTTTTGGCTTCGAGAGTGTTCCCCTTACACCCCGTATACAAGCTTATAGTAGCAAACAAACTGCCGAAAGCTAAAACTACCGCCTGTCCATACCTGCAACACTAACTTAACTTGAGAATTTGGATTTCTTTGGACCTTCAACGGTCTATGGGCAGTCGTAACAATTTTTGTAGTGTTAGAGTTAATATAAAAAAATACTTTAAAAGAAGTGACAACCTTACCAAAGGCGCTTGCGTCGCTTTGAAAGACACGGGAACGTTTTCTCAGAGAATAATGGAGCTTCATCGATAGTTTCTATTAAACAATTACGATCAACTATTTTTAGCTTGAGAGAGTCAACACAAGAGTTTAAAGCTTTCGTATTGATTTCGTGTTTATCAACCTTCTTGAATAAGCGACCCCTTTATACAAGTAAAACAAAAATGCGATTCTCGTGGGCCATAATTACACTATGTCAGTGATTTAAAAAACTACATATATAATTTTCTTTCTATTGAGACATAAATATCGATCACAAAACTTTTCACTGGTTTTTTTACTGTAGTGACCTACAATTGCCTTTTTCTTTCACCCGCGGCCATGTGTAAGACTTTGCGACACCCTGGGGGTTACGACCCACAGTTTGAAAAACACGGCTTTTGATTATAGGTTCGTATATTACCAAGCACAAGTTCGGTCGTGCTTGGAGTACTGCTCTCACCTTTGGGATGGATCAGCTAAGTACCAGCTTGGGGCGTTGGAGTCTATTGAGAAACGTGCCAAGAGGCTCATCAGCAACGAATCCCTGGTTCAGACTAAGCTTCTTAGTCTTGAGCATCGGCGCAAGGTTGCTAGTCTATCGGTTTTTTATCGGATACATTTCGGAGAGTGTGCTACAGATCTGCATGATTTGATTCCCTCCTGCCCATTTTTCTATCGGACTGCCAGAGTGGGCACGAAGAATCGTTACCGCTTAATGGTTGATATTCCGAGAACCCGTACGAAGCGATTTGATTCCACATTTATTGTGGAACTCGCTGCCTGAGTGGGTGTTCCCCGATAGTTACAATCTGGGTGACACAAAGTTGCAATGTTACGATAGACACCAAGACATGATTTTACTGATGTTGTTACTTTTTGGAAATTCACACTCATTGATTTTATATCTTCAATAATGTGAAAATGTGCGAGCGAGAGAGCTGCAGACGGGAACAGTCCCCTTAATGCGCCGAGATACGGTTTGCAGTCACGCAACTTTTCGCACCACCTAAACAGAATCACTTATAACAGATAGCCGTAAGGCCTCAGCGTGATCTTGTAGACAGCACCATTGCCATGGTAGAGGTCAAACGCCTAATTTGAATAAATAAAGTCACTATCACTATCTCTTACATAATCGGTTTTCGACAAAAAATATGTTTTTTAGTCATTCATAACCGCAGGAAGACAACTTCAAAAACCAGTTAGAATCGATTTGATAATAGCCTATCGGATATGATGGCATACGTATAACACGCAATTAGCATTTCTTTCTTATATTTGCATAACAAAATCGTTAACAAGTTTATAAAGCTCGACCAACTTATCTGTAAAGTTGCCGAAATTATGTAACTAAAACTTTCCGTGTGAGGCTGTTAGTTTAGTTAAGAAACTACGATAGTGGCTCTTCCACTTTACGTCAGAGACGTTAGTCGCATTATACACAGGTTTAGCGGTGACACTTTTTGCTTAACTTTTACTTTTGTACAGGTTCATATCAGTTTAAAATGCATTTGAATACCAATAACCACAGAATAAGGACTAGTAACATAGAAGTAGTGCTAATTTATCATAAAATATTACAATATCAACTAATAAAATCTATCAAATCACGTGACGTATTCTATGCTAGTCTATTTTCTTAGATGTATCTAGTGAGGCAAAATGTGACATCTTATTCCACTTTAGGTACGTATGAGAGAGTGTTTATCTTATTGATATCTCTGGGGATCATACCCAGACGTTTTGTTTCCTGTGAGGTAAAATTTGTAAAGCAAAACAATTTGCGAAAAAATATTCTCTCCATTTTTTTTTCTGACCGCGAGTGTGTCCTTAACTATTTGAAACTAGTAGCAAAACAATATATTTTATGCTTTAAAGTTTTGACGAGTCGAAGCGAAAATAATAAAATATGAAAAATCTTTTTTGCCTAACTTGGCTTGGCTTAAATCCAAACTTAACTTTTTTCCAAATTTTTGTATGATATGGTCTCCACGATGGTAAGTGATGAAAAATGAAGCATGAAAATCTAGAAGAGAGTTAAGTAACAAAGGAAATACCTGAATAGATCTCTCTGAAATCCAGCTGACCGCTGGTTATAAATTTGCATAACCAACAAAGAATAAAAAACGCATCGGCGCAAAGTCCAGGGTTCTTACAATAGGATAACTGATCAACCAGCAGTACGAGTACCGTTCTTTATCGATCGTCAAATTCGATAAAATGCCATAGATACGATCATAGCAAGTACTGATAAAATGGCATTTATCGAATTTGACGATCTCAACTGTGAAATTTGACGATCGATAAAGAACAGTACTTGCACTGCTGATGAGATATTATAATCTTAGGTCTTTTCAAGTTCAGAGTGAATAGAAGTCTGCTCCATCTTCGACCACATATTCGTTTACCAAAGGGGAGTTGGTGGTAAACCTTATGCGCGGTGAACAAAAACACGTTTCATTTCAATTTATTCTTCCCAGCAACTATATCAGATTATCCCAGTTAGGTGCTCGATGAATTTATTTAACTACTCTAGCGCCACCGAGCGTGTAACTAACGAACCTGCTCATTATGCGCACACGCCTATTAAGTGGTAAGCACGCGCCAACAATAGCCACGTGCGATAGTTACTGTGAATTGTTGTAGATCAACGGTAGATGGTGGTTATGTAGCAACTTAGCTTAGTATGATTACCTCTGTCTGGATGTATTTTTATGCCATAGGTGGCAAGCAAGCAGATGGGCAGCCTGGTGGTAAGCAGTCACCGTCGCCTATGGATACTTGTAACACCAGAGGCATCACAAATACGTTGTCAACCCTTTAGGACTCTATTATAAAATATCTATCTATTATTATATTTTTTTCATAAAGCAACTAAAGCCAGTTTAAAACTAATACCTACTCAGTGTTGGCCCTAGCCCATAATCAAAGTAGAGCGAAATTTTTCGGCGCCCTTTTTTTGGTCGACGGTTTCACATCATATATAAATTGCCCCGCGCCTCTCAAAACGCGCCATTTATTTAGTATTAAATTTTTTGCATTTGGCATTTTGGCGCCCTTTGGTACTTGGCGCCTAGAGCGACCGCTCGCTCTACTCTAGGGCCGCCACTGTACCTACTCATTCTTTTAAGAAATTCAGTAAGCCTATCAACGTTAGAATTTCCACTCAGCCGTTACCCTTTCACCCCAGTCTCGAGGTGGGGAGATTAGAATCATAAAGTGTTCAGTCTATATATTTGGTACTTCAGCCAAATTATGCACATTGTGATAGACACACAATGATTTTCAGTTCATTGCATGCAAATTAAAATATAATCGATTATTTCGTGAAAAACAAACGAAAAAATATTTTGTGTGTTTAAAACATGTGTGTTTATATAGTACTGGGGCAGCTGTCATCGAAATTCGCCCATCAAGTTCCGTATTTATCACATTACTGATGTACGCGAGACAGTGTCATGCTTTACCGATCCAGAAGTATAGGTAATAACAAAACAATCTCCTAAGCGGGCGATGGAGAGAGCTATGCTCGGAGTTTCTTAACGTGATAGAATCCAGAACTTGAATATTCGCCGAAGAACCAGAGTGACCTGTGAATAAAACCTATATAACTATTAAAATTTGCAAGCTGAAGGGCAATGGGAAGGCCACATCGCTCGAAGGGCGCATAACCGATGGGGGGAAAAGGTTCTTGAGTGAAGACCGTGAACCGGAAGACGCAGCGTAGGACTCCCACAAGATGGACCGACAACATTGTGAGAGATGGCAGGCTGTCATTCAGTGTGGAGTTCTAATGGGGAGGTCTATGTTCAGCAGTCGACGTCTTCTGGCTGATGATGATGATGATGATTAAGCAAATAAAATAGTACATTAGCAAAATAAATACAAAACAAAAAACAAAGTTACCATATAATCTATTTCAATCACAAAATTACGCAACCATTGCGTGCTCAAAACCAGTATTTACTTTCTTTCCACGAAATTGTTGAGATAAAAGTATCAAGTTACTGCAGGTTGCGTGTTCCAATTACAGACTCCGAGATAAGGCTTCGATGGAAAGCGAACTCGTACTACTGCTTTTTGTGCCGACTTTAAAAAGGATCTGAGAAAGGCTGCGATGTTTCTCGAAAAAAAATCCGATCGTTCAAAGAAAAATATCGATTGGAATGTCAATGTTTATATATTATATTCTGAACTACCATATCCCCGTGGTTTCACTCGCTATCCTACAAAAATCGTATCGCCTAGGTAGGTGTTAAACCAGGGCATAGCATAAGCTACCTCCATATCAAATTCCATCTAAATCCGTTTAGCCGATACGAAGTTGAGTGCGGTCTTTCTACCGTTTTTATCTCGCGACAAAAAGACAAAATCCTATGACGATTTTTTAAAATTGAACTCCAGTCACAGAAGACATAATAGACACTCCACTTGTGAAGTTTTTTTAAAGTTTCGGCTCCAAACATCTTGTCTATTGAGACAGTGTCAACTTTTAATGACTTCAACTCAAGGACTTTATATACCCAACTAGCGACCCGCCCCCCGGCTTCGCACGGGTGTAATTTACGTGCGAAGCCGGGGCGTGTCGCTAGTTATATATATATATATATATATATAGACGCGGAAAGCGACTTTAATATTTATACTATGTAGAGATAGAGATAGAGAAGAAGATAAGAGATAGGGTATCACCAAATTCCTTGGGTATAAATAAAAAGTCCTTTCTTCAACTTCTTATAAGTGACCGTGAATTATATTGCTTGACTTTTACAGTGACAATGACTTGTTTGAATGTATCTAAAATTTAATAATATCGGCTAATTAGTGCAGTTAATATTATGGAAAATGAGGGCTCTTGCTCTTATTTATAAATTTCTTCACGGTTTTTGTCAACTTTGCCATACTTATATCTGTAAACAATCATCGTAACGAACTATTTGAATAGATACTCAAAAGAATTCTTGACTAATAATACACTAAACAATAATCTCGTATGTGTGCATTAATTTAACTGCAGATTATCTGTTGTAATTTTCAACTTTATGTGCAGGGAAGAACTGTTATAAATTCAAACTTTCCAAGTCAACAATATGCGTTAACCTTTCTTGAATAACGGAATGTAATGACAATTTATTCTTAATGCTCGCAACTGCACTTTGTTAATGTTTAGCTGTAGGTATGTTTAAGTATTCTAACATCGATATACAAGTCCTATAGTCACAAGTGGCAGAGTTGAAGTGGCAGTAGGCAGGGCACATATCACGCAGAACAGATGGCCGATGGGGCCGAAAAGTTCTGGAATGGAGACCACGGACTGGTAAGCGCAGCGTAGGACGTCCACCCACAAGATGGACAGACGACCTAAAATAGACCGCAGGGAAACGCTGGATGCAGGCCGCTTCCAACCGGCCCTTTTGGAGATCGATGGGGGAGGCCTATGTCCAGCAGTGGACGTACTATGGCTGAAATGATGATGATGATAGAGTCACAATCTCGCAGTGAAAACAATCAAAAAACGTCCGAGCGTCATTGTATCAATTATATACTTCAAAATGCCACATTTACTCCAATTTAGACGTTACGCGCTTGAATAGTGTTAAATATTAGTTGTCCGCTATGTCATCGTAGCTTTGGCATCGCGCGGCGTTGTAGTTGGATCGCGGTTACCTTGGAACTAACCAAAAAATATGCGCGATTCGTAGCGTGTGCCGAGTTATGGATGACATTTTTTGGCAGATTGTGACTCTATATGCACAATGCATATCTCGATGTATTCTAAGCATGCATTATGAAACTTAATGGAATCATGTTGGTCTGCACAGAATCAATATAAAATTTAGGAGCGCTGAACAATATGGCGTAAACCTTTTCACAGTTACAAGCTTTTAATAAACTTGCGTGAGCGATGGTGGCCGACCGGTAGCATGTGCGCTTTACAATCTGACAGCACCCGGTTCGATCCTCGGCCCTGCACCAATGACTTATTAAGTACTTAAATCGTGTGCAGTTTGATGCTATCGCTCAAAAATGGTGAAGGTAACATTGAGAAGAAACCGGTCCTCTACCAACTTTTATGTTAACTGGAATATGTTATACAATAAGTCAAATTGCAGCGCCCTAACAGGGTCTTTGTACCGACGTGTAGTTTTAAGGACTTCATGTAATTTGTGTACACTGGCAAAATAAACAAATAAAAAAAAACCTTTTAGGATTGAGCAGGACTTTCGTCTCACCCTGTATAGTCTTACGTTGTCATACATAAATAATCTTACGTTTTATACTGATTGATTGATGCATACGAGCGCTACAAACAGCAAAACCTTATGTAATTAGGCTCAACGCCGACTATGAGTCGAAGCGGTTCGCCGTACAAGCAGTCGTATTTTAAAATATTTTTCCTTACTGGCCGTATAGAATAGAAAACGCAAGTCTTTTTGGTTTAACGTAGGTTAACAAATGTCCCGCCGCGCCTAAAGTCACGTGATCAACGAAAAAAAAATTTTTTAATCATGTATTTTTCTGAATATTAGGTCATTATTTTGTACTTTTTAGCAATAAAATAATTTTAAACATAATAATCTTTCAGGATTATAACTACACGAATATTATTTTTAATACAGTGTAATTTATTTTGAACCTAACGTAAACTGAAAAGAATTTACATTACCTTGGCTGCTTGTACGCCATGGCGCTTCGTATCTCAGTCGGCGTTGGCCCTCGGAATTTCTATTGACATCAGGAAGCATTACAGATGCGTACAGGTCAAACGTTGTACAGCTATTCACACCATTTCACCTCTAAACTGTGATTAGTAGCAATTAATAAAGCATGGAGTTGCGCAAGAGTCATTTTGTTTCACGGAAATCATTAACGGGCGACCCTTGGGTTTTACCACGTTTTACTTGAGTTTTTATGTAGATACGTAGAAATAAACGTACCTTTTCATGCATTATAACAGTTTTTTACCAGTGAACATAGCATTTAGAGCAAACCGTTTAATTGAGGGGTAATAATTAAATTATTCTGTAACTTGTGGCCATATAGATGTGGTCTTTGCTTGTAATTGTTGTGTTTGTGAACCATGAATAGAACCTTTCGTGGGTAAATACTCAACGAAAAACTGCAGCGCTACCTAGTACTAGATTTACATTAGAAAATTCCACTTAATTCCAATAAATTGGCGATTTGTTAACCTAGTAAAAAAATAAACAGTTTTTTTTTTATTTTGTATATGTTGAAATTCTAGTGTAATTCCGCTTCTACGTCGTTTCGAACACAATAAGGATTTTGGTTAAACTATTTTCTCTATAGATTTTTGTGATTCTAATTTGAACCTAACCTGAATTTAAATATTAATAATAATTACATAAAAGAACAAGTTTTTTTCTATACCTACTTTCTCTGTATATATTATATTTTTAGTAGTTATAATTCTATCGATAAGTAGTATATCTCTTCTCGACATAATATAAATTAAAGTCGCTTTCCGAGTCTGTCTGTCTGCATAACCGCTAACTCCTTCTAAAGCACTCAACGGATTTTGATGCGGTTTTCACCATCAGTTAGTTATTTTTCACTGAAGGTTTATATATATAACTCGCGACCCGTTTTCACGCCCGACAACTAAACCCGATAACTAGCGACCCGCCCCGGCTTCGCAGGTAAATTACACCCGTGCTGGGGCGGGTCGCTAGTAGTATTATAAATGTAATAAAAAAAATCTAACAAAAATACTAAAACATAATAATCTTTTACAATCTTAATTATTTTGAATAATAATTATTATTAATTTAAAAAAAACCGACATCAAAATACTCATTTTTGGTTACTTAGATGGCAATGTTATGTCATACAAGTAAACGAATATTCCAGTTATTTTGATTTATAAGCCGTACTACTGCGTGATGAAATTTCTATGAGACCAATTTGAAAGTATATCTTTATTTATTTTTTCCAAATCGGTATATGAAGGAGTTCTGAGGTACCTAACAAACATAAAAGTAAAATAAAATTTTGGAAATACTGCGAGTTTTTCAAAAAATACAGGCAAAATAAGAAAATCGCGGGTAGCGAGTGAATCGGTTTTTCAAGGCAAGTGTCATCGAAGACTGTCAACAGGTCAAGCGCAAGCCTGTTACACATTTTTAAACCGTATGTATTGGTACTAAACTTAATTTTCTGAATTTGTTATAAAAAAAGAACCTATCACAAATTGAACGCTGAAATACTTCTTGAATATGTTTTATTCATGATATGTTTATGTTATATGTTTTGACATATGGTACTGAGACGTGGTCCTTAACTGTTGGCCTTTTGGAAAAACTCAGAGTCACTCAGCGGGCAATGGAGAGAGCTATGCTCGGAGTTTCTTTGCGCGATAAAATCCGAAACGTGGATATTCGCCAAAGAACGGAGTCACCGACATAGCTGTTAAAATTTGCAAGTTGAAGTGGCAATGGGCAGGCCACATCGCTCGAAGAACCGATAACCGATGGGGAAGAAAGGTTCTTGAGTAGAGACCACGAACCGGAAGACGCAGCGTAGGTAGGCCTCCCACTAGATGGACCGACGACATAGTGAGAGTCGCTGGCATCCAGTGGATGCAAAAGGCAGGCTGTCGTTCAGTGTGGAGGTTAGAGGGGGAGGCCTATGTTCAGCAGTGGACGTCTTCTGGCTGATGATGATAATCATGATGTTTTATCGATCGGATATCGACATACCGAAGTTATTTCCTGCCCTCGCAGTCTCTCTACAGACAAATTGCTCCATTACCTAACCGCATCGGCACTTAGCCGAATGGCAATAGATGCCATTTCTATAATATGTTTCAGAAATCTCGGATATTTGTTTTCCCACTTTTAAGTAATGATTGTTCCTAGAGATGACAATAAGGCTTAAGCCTGAAAAAAATATCAGCTATTTCATTCATATTGTCGAGTGTAGAATGTGGATGACCGTTTCTGTGAAACAACTATTATTTCCTTCGCGATTTCAAATAATAATAATTCATTTATTTCAGATACTTATAACCCAAAGTTGATCCCATAGAATTATAAAATTATGGGTACTATGGTCACCTTGCGGCTTATTACACCCTTCCCGCGTAACCCAGTAAAGACTAGTTTATTACCTAGATGTCCATTATTCCCGGTGTTATTTAAAGAAAATGTTGTCACGATTTATTAGCTGCTGCAGATCTAATGGACGGTAGATGAGTTGCACTATAGAAATGAACGCCCGTTACATGAAATTAAGTTCAATACGCATAGCGGCTCTATAAATCTCTGTTAAACCAGTAAGAGATGATAATCTTAGTGTTGGTTTACACGAGCATAATATGTGTAGACGCCACTTTAGTTCGAAAAACTTTGTCTCTCTTTTTCTCTGACCGATGCATTGCATGAAAACTTAAATTTGGTTTGAGTTAAGATTCATTAAAAAAATGCGACAGAAAAAATAATTTTCAGTTTTTCCCGAATTTACTGATCTTGGTTTTTTTCCTCTTTTTTTTTAAATTCTGTTTTTGTTTCAATAAAACTTCTGTTTCATAAATTTATTCGTCAGTTAATGATTTCTTTGTATGGAAGAGCTCTTTTTTTTTTCGCCAATTTCGAAAACTTGTCGAACAAAAGTTGTTAGCCTTGATGCACCAAAGTCACCCTGAAGAGGTTTTGCGCTAGTTACCTTTGACCCTGTATAGTTTTTTTTTTATGATTTTAATAAAGCTTAAATACCCTAGTCATTTGTTTAAAAAAACATAGGTACTGTGATAAGCAAAATGGTGTAACAAACAAGAGTAGGTATATGATTCCAAGTTAGCTGTAACACCATTAAACAAAAACTATAATTATTGTGTAATTAATTGGGGCTTGATTTCATAGAAAGTTATGGGGTCTCAACAGAGACAGCTCACGCGATCATACCATACGAAATTGGCTATTCAGTTGTGTGGGAATTACGATAAATAGCTTAGCACACGTGACTCTAAATAAAACCGAGTTAGGGATGTATGTGACCGACCTAAAATAAGACCGCACAAAACGCTGGATGCAGGCCGCTTCTAACTGGCCCTTTTAGAGATTGATGGGGGGAGGCCCTTTGTCCATCAGTGGACGTTCTATGGCTGAAATTATTTTATTTTATTCATTTTATTTTATTATATTAGGAAAACTAACAGCTAGGTACTTAAAAACATATTTGATTATACATATAACTTAAGGCTAATTAAAAGTTTTCACATATAGGAACTGTATTTGTCAATGGTAGATGTGTACGAAACTTATTAAAAAAAAAAAAAAAAAAAAAAAAAAATAAGAAAAGAAAATAACATATTAGCTAGACTGAAGCGACGCACGAACAACTGCCCCCTCGACCCGCAATAGATAAACCAAACAAACTAGTTAGCTTATTTAGTACATCCATCACGAGTCAAAGAAACAATCGTTCATAAGTCGCTTAAAGCCGAACGCCGATGTATTAAACAGATCTACATCAATTTCTCTGGCCAATGTATTATAACACCTGCACGCTCTAATTAAATAACTGTTCTGCCTGTAACTACATTTTACTAATGGAATGTGAATTAGATTAGGTTTTCTAATTATAGTTGCGGGGGTCCTTAGTCCTATCTGTCCAAGCAGCTCGGGACAATCGATCGTGCCATTCGCTATATTGATTATGATGATGATTATGATGAGATGTATACACACAGACACTCTACTAGCATACTAATATTCATCATTTCATCAAAACTCGCGTGAGGATTCATTATAAATTATCATAAGACCGGCTTGCACTCACGATGATGTTTTAACGGTCGAGTCGATCGACCGGTTCTTCCTCAAACACGCGCGATTCTGGAGACGGTCGCCCGGTCGACCGTCTCGACCGATAAAACATCATCGTGAGTGCAAGCTAGTCTTATAATATTCATCATCGTCATCGTCATCATCATTTCAGCCATAAGACGTCCACTGCTGGACATAGGCCTCCCCCATCGATCTCCAAAAGGGCCGGTTGGAAGCGGCCTGCATCCAGCGTTTCCCAATCTCTAACTAACTAATGCGACGCGTGACCAAAATGCTGGCGTGTTTCTGGCTCAACGCATAAGCATTGCCATTCAACGTGGTAATGCCGCCAGCATGCTGGGTACGCTGCCAACTGGTAGTGGGCTTGAGCATTTGGATTGTCTTTAGACCTTCAACGGTCTATGGGCAGTCTAACTGTATTTGTAGTTTTAGTTTTAGCTTGTATTTTGTTTAGTTAATAAAGGAACTTGCCCAGGAAAAAAAAAAAAAACTAACTAACTAACTAACTAATATTATTAACATACTACAGTATTACAAACATAAATTATTTACAAAATCAGTCCACACGTACTGTGACCTCTTAAAGCGCTTCAATTTAGGTGACTGTGACATGTTATGCAACCGCAAACCGTATCTCGGCTCTTTAAAGCTCATCATCATCATCAGCCTACACACTGAACGACAGCCTGCCTTTTGCATCCACTGGATGCCAGTGACTCTCACTATGTCGTCGGTCCATCTAGTGAAAGGCCTACCTACGCTGTGTCTTCCGGTTCGTGGTCTCCACTCAAGAACCTTTCTTCCCCATCGGTTATCGGCTCTTCGAGCGATGTGCCACATCGCCATTCTTTAAAGCTCACATTCGCGTAATTTCCCGCGATCGCCTAACTTGAATCGCGTTAAAGAGGTCACGGTTCGGGCCCAGGAGCTGCAAAGACATACTTATCGCAGGCCTACAGACTGATTATTGCTGCAGCTTGGCTGAATTACTTAAGGTTCCATTGAAGCAATAAAAACACCTGTTTTTGTGTTACATAATATTATAAATATACATCCACAAACGATCCGCTCGACATTGAAAGTCGCAAGCTCTAACTGCCTCCTTGAGATTCCTTTCTAAAGCAGACATCTAGAACTTCGTTAAATAACTTGGTCAAGTGATTTACTTTACAGGTGCCTGTTGGTCTGCTTAGTGGACGACCATCTGGTCGTCTGGATAACTAAACATACATAAGTACATACACACAACGGCTTTTATATATACAAGACTAGTGACCCGCCCGTCCGGCTTCGCACAGGTGTAATTTACGTGCGAAGTCGGGGCGGATCGCTAGTTATATATATAAATAGTAATAGTAATATAGTCCATCCGATTCCTAAAAAAGGAGATCGGTCTGATCCAACTAATTACAGGCCCATTGCTATTACCTCCCTACTCTGTAAGGTGATGGAGCGTGTGGTAAACACCCAGCTCCTCGGATACCTGGAGGAACACCAGCTCATCAGTGACCGCCAGTACGGTTTCCGTCACGGCCGATCAGCTGGTGATCTTTTGGTATACCTCACTCACCGCTGGGCTGAAGCCGTTGAGAGTAGAGGGGAGGCGCTTGCAGTTAGTTTGGATATAGCCAAAGCTTTTGATCGGGTCTGGCACAGGGCACTCTTATCCAAGCTACCATCTTACGGCCTTCCTGAGGGGTTATGCACTTGGGTCGCCAGCTTCCTATCTGATCGGAGTATTAAGGTCGTTGTCGACGGTTCCTGCTCCGACAGAATGCCGATCAACGCTGGCGTCCCACAGGGTTCTGTGTTATCGCCAACGCTCTTCCTTCTCCACATCAATGACATGTTGCTTTCGAGCAATATGCATTGTTATGCGGACGATAGCACGGGCGATGCACAGTATACCGGTCGTGCTAACATCCCTCATGCCGTAGTTGAAGAAAGTAGGAATAAACTTCTGTCTGAAGTCGAGACCTCTCTTGAGCAGGTCTCGGTCTGGGGTGAACTGAACCTGGTTCAATTTAACCCAACAAAGACACAAGTTTGCGCGTTCACTGCTAAAAAAGCCCCATTTGTTGTAGCTCCTTACTTTCAAAACACTCCCCTCAAGGTTTCAGAAAGCATTGGACTCCTTGGAGTCGACATTTCTACGAATGTACAGTTCCGCGGTCATATCGCAAGTAAGGCCAAGCTCGCATCTAAGAAACTTGGTGTGCTCAATAAGGCGAAGCGGTACTTCACGTCGAGACAAAGACTCTTGCTTTACAAAGCGCAAGTCCGACCTCACATGGAGTACTGCTCCCATCTTTGGAACGGAGCACCCAAGTATCAGCTTGACCCACTTGATGCGTTACAGCGTAGAGCTGTCAGAATTGTCGACGATTCCAAGCTCACTGAACACCTAGAGGCGCTCAGCATGCGCAGAGACGTTGGGTCTCTCTGTATCTTTTATCGCATTTACAACGGGGAGTGTTCTGAAGAACTATTTGATCTGATGCCGGCGTCGCGGTTTTACCATCGCACTAGCCGCCACCGCCTGAAGGCTCATCCACACATAATAGATCAGTGGAAATCGCACACTGTGCGTTTCACACGATCCTTCTTGCCTCATACCTGCAAAATGTGGAATGAGCTACCTTCTACGGTGTTTCCGAGAGGCTACAACATGGGAGTCTTCAAAAGGGTCGGCAACTTATTTGTGATGCCTCTGGTGTTACAAGTATCCATAAACGACGGTGACTACTTACTATCAGGCAGGTCTGCCTGCTTATTTGCCACCTATGGCATAAAAAAAATTATACTTCACAATGCCACTTTTACTCCAATTTAGACGTTATGTCGCTTGCATAGTATTCGACGGTACTTGTCCACTATGTCATCGTAGCTCTAGTCGGATCGAGGTTACCTTGTAACTAACCAAAAAGTCTGCGCAATTCGTAGCGGGCGCCAAGTTTTGGGTTGGACATTTTTTTGGCATGATTGTGACTCTATATGTATTGTAATCTCGATGCCCTGAATTTAAAAAATATCACCGTAATTTTCTTTTCAATAACTGGATACTCAACCAGTATTTAGACATTCATAAACCATCGTAAAAAGTGTGATTTAGCGCCGTTCACGTCGAAGCTGTGTAAACCGGCGTGCGCAAGCGCATCGTTGGCGAATTGGAGCGTGCGCTCTTTTTAACTCGCACCGTACGTCTATGGTGTAAGTACATAATTGGTATGTAACTGATGTTGAGAGGAAATAGCAAGATAAATAGGGAAAACTGTATTGATATGAGTTTTTTAAAGCTTGGAAACGGATCTACCTAAATACTTAGGTAGTTGGTACCTAAATAGTTAAACACGCACTTGAGTGTACAGCCAATTACTTCCTATTTGAATTGGGGGCGATGAAGTTGCGTAGATCTGGGGCCTCACGGTTATCTGTTTTAAGCAATTCTGATTAGGTGATGCGAAAAGTTGCGTGTCCGCAAACCGTATATCGACGCGTTAAGGTTCACGGTCGCGTGATTTTACGCATTGCGTTATATCACCGCTGTTTCGAGCCCGCGACCGTAAAAGGAAAACGCATAATTCCAGGGGGGATTATGCCTTTTATGGTGATACATTTCATCTATGGCGGGAAATTCAAATTTCAAACAGTTTTCTAGTCCATGTAGCTAGACTGGGTAATTATTTTAAAATGACACAGTGTTTGGCAAATCGTTGGTTGTCCAAATTCAAAGTCATTCAAATCTACAAACTTTTTTTTTATGCCATAGGTGGTAATCAAGCTGACGGGCTGCCTGATGGTAAGCAGTCACTGTCGCCTATGGATACCTGTAACACCAGAGGCATCACAAATACGTTGCCGACCCTTTAGAATTCGATTAACTCGCCTTTTGAAGAACCCCATGTTGTAGCTTCTTTATTTATTTTACTTGAAATAATACAATAAATATTGTCAGCCCTCCACCAAACTAATTAACCCGTATTTTAGTAGAGTTCCTTTCAAATTACATTTTTAACCGACTAAAAAGGCGAAGGTTCCCAATTCGACTTTATTTTTTTTGTATGTTTTTTACGCTATTACTCCGCCAATTATTATTGATATTGATGACTCTTTTTTCTTTTGGTAGGTTTGGCCACCAACTCACCTGATAGTAAGCGAAGCGTCACTGAAGGTGGTTCGTTGCACAAATGGCGGGAAATTCAAATTTCAAACAGTTTTCTTGTCCTTGTAGCTAGGCCGGGTAATTATTGTAAACAACCATGATGTTTGCGCAGATTGATTATTATTCTTTACAAAATCATGTAAAGCTATTTATCTCTAATGCCCATTATTACTTACATTTGTGAATAAACAAATTTTTGCTGTTTCAAACGGTTTATTCACAAATGTAAGTAATATGGTGCGTTACTGTTAAATAATTGTACATTATAATGTAAAGAACAGCCAACATTTTGCGCAAACACTGTGTTATTTAAAAATAATTACTTGGCCTGGCTACTAGGACCAAAAAACTGTTTAAAATTTAAATTTCCCGCCATAGGTAAATCGAACCACCTGAAGGCCGTTGGTCAAAGAAAAGAAAAAATAATATTTTTTCTGTGCAATTGACGTTGCGTTAGCGACGTTGAGATCAAGTGGTTTTCAAGATTTCGTGATGAGTGAGTGATATTTCGCTTTTATAATATAGGCATATATATATTAAGAATAGTAATTACAGTATAGGAGTAAAAGAAAAAAAGTACGGGGTGAATCTTTCATCATATTTTTAATCGGTTAAAAATGATGTGCGTTTTGTGATTGCTACAATCTGACCTAAAATTAAGCTTTCCGCTCAATGATTTACAAAGTAAGCCAGTGTTATCTTCCAAGCGCCGATTTAGACAAGAAATTAACATTTTTACTCGCAACATTCGGTGGCCAATTTAATTAACTGACCGAAAAATATAGACTCTAACGTTATACATTCACAGTAACGTTGCTATCGTATTGCTATGATGAATCGTGATATTCTATATAATTGGGGCTACATTTTCAGTGTTGCCATTGCTATACAGGAGCCCAACGCCCAACTCGTTATTCGGTCTCAAACTAACGTTAAAACCGCGCAGTTTTGTTGTACGACTTATCAAAATAAAAAAAGCTGTCCTATAATTTTGTCGGGAGTAAATATTTTTTTTGTATGAAACAGCTGACTTATTTCAAGCGCATATCGAAAAGAGTTCAAGCAAAATTTGTTTGTTTTGAATGGTGTTTGTACCATCAGGCGAGTTGGTTGCCAAACGTAGATCTTTACTATATTAAAGAAAAAACTGAGGACGCCCCTAAGAGGATGCTATTTACCAGTAGCCCTGTATATATTATACGGCATTGCCGGATTTATTTCTAAAAGTCTACGGTCTAGTATCCCCATTGCCGTATTACAATCTACGCAAGTTTCTTACGGTCATCTGACCCCAAACTAAGCAATGCTTGTACTGTGGCTGCCAGAGACTGATATACATGCATATACATATTTTTTTAAATATCATCATCGTCATCATCAGCCAGAAGATGTCCACTGCTGAACATAGGCCTACCCTTTTAACATCCACACTCGTTTTGCATCCACTGGATGCCAGCGACTCTCACAATGTCGTCGGTCCATCTAGTGGGAGGCATACCTACGCTGCGTCTTTCGGTACGTGGTCTCCACTCAAGAACCTTTCGTCCCCATCGGTTATCGGTTCTTCGAGCGATGTGGCCTGCTTGCAAATTTTAACAGCTATGTCGGTGACTTTGATTTTTGGCGAATATCCAGTTATCCACGTTTCTGATTCTATCGCATTTATATTTTTAAATATATTGGTACTTAAATAGATATTAACACCTACATATAGAACAAACACAAAATGTTCATCACATGAATGTTTGTTCTAGGTGGGAATCGAACCCACACCCCCAAGCGCAGAAGACAGGTTCACTACCAACTGAGCCACCGGGCACTCATTAGCAAGACCATTCTAATTTATCTAGAAATGCTAACGAGCTCTCTTGTGTTTTATTTGTATTAATATACTCAAAAACCTGTAATCCTTTCCATTACGTAAAAGTTATTGAATTAATGAGGAGATATGATACCCGCTACACGCGTGTTACGTGAACATAACGCGACTTGTTATAAACTATTGCGCTACCTCCGTTTTAAAGTTAAATAAATATTCAGCAGAATATAATGTTATTTTAATTAGCTGCAGAGGAAGTTGTCAATCAAAAATTATATTGCAATATTTAGTACAGGTAATCAGCAAAGTCGGAGAAAGGATCCAAAGCTAGATTGTCAAAAGATGTCGCTAATTTATTTTAAGAAATATTTATTTAAGCTGTAAATTGCAATCCAATTGAAACTAAACCTTAATTCGCGGTAATACTAATTCAATTATTGGCGTCGATTCTGTCATACCACTCACGAAACTAAACCAATCTGACCGAACTAAAATTATCTGCCTCTCTTTTCATTTTTATATGTGAGAGAAGGATGGCAACAATTTTAGAGCTATCAAATTTAGTTAAGTTTGGATAATGGTACAACATAATAGACACCATTATCTATGAACGTAGTATCTATGATACTTAGTTTATGCCATTATCAATTACTCATTTTATAATAAAATTGTAACATGAACGCATCTTTTTAGTAGAAAAACCACAGACTAGGTAAAGCTACGTAGGTAAAAACATGATCAAACTCATTACACATTGAAATATTGTGCTCACGCACCTACAAGTGTTTAGAGAAGACAGAAATCGGCCGGTTATTTATGTCGAAGAGGGTTCTTTAAAAAATAGACACATTAAATAACAATTTAATTTTTTTTTTAATTTACCAAAAAAAATCACTGATTTTAGCCTAAGTGAAAAAGTGTGTACATAAAAGTAGAGTATTTAAGTCATAAAACCTTTTTAATGCGACGAAGTCCTGTTCTCACGCTCAGAATAAACGTAAGTCATATTCTGAAAGGGATATGACGTAACAACATAAAAAACTGTGAGAAAAATGTTTTGGTAGAGAAACAAGACTTTCAGTAGGTATGCAATCGAAATAGACAGGGGCCTTACGGCTAGCTGTTAAAACAATCCAGTTTAGGTGATGAAAAAATGTTGCTCGCCCGCAAACCTTATCTGGGCGCGTTAAGGTTCCAGTTCACGTGATTTTCTGAACTGCGCTGTTTTAGCGCTAATTTGAGACGGGGTAAGGAGTTGTCCATCTAGTGGGAGGCCTACCTACGCTGCTTCTTCAGGTTCGTGGTCTCCACTTAAGAACCTTTCTTCCTCATCGGTTTTCGGTCGCTGGCATCCAGTGGATGCAAAAGGCAGGCTGTCGTTCAAGGTGGGGGTTAAGGGGGAGGTCTATGTTCAGCAGTGGACGTTTCCTGGCTGATGATGATCAGTACTTTTTAAATTATTACACAAAAATAATAAGAACCTAAAACCCTGAACCTTTTTTAATACATGAAACAATGGTGCTTGGAAATTATTGTGATAAATGGACAAACCGTGCTGAGCCAAAATCTAATAATCTTGACCTCCTCGCAGTTATATGGTTACATTCATTTTCAACTCATACTTTCCAGTTAAAATATTTTATTTTGGATTCCATTCCACTCAAACTGAAGACAGTTTTCAACTCACGAAAAAATAAATTACTATTAACGCAAGTACCTTTCCGTAAATGCATATTCTTATTTTAGATGTGGTGGTTCGATTCACCTATGGCGGGAAATTTAAATTTTAAACAGTTTTTTGGTCCTAGTAGCCAGGCCAGGTAATTATTTTTAAATAACACAGTGTTTGCGCAAAATGTTGGCTGTTCTTTACATTATAATGTACAATTATTTAACAGTAACGCACCATATTACTTACATTTGTGAATAAACCGTTTGAATCAGCAAAAATTTGTTTATTCACAAATGTAAGTAATAATGGGCATTAGAGATAAATAGCTTTACATGGTTTTGTAAAGAATAATAATCAATCTGCGCAAACATCATGGTTGGTTACAATAATTACCCGGCCTAGCTACAAGGACAAGAAAACTGTTTGAAATTTGAATTTCCCGCCATTTGTGCAACGAACCACCTTAAGGCAAAACGTAAACGTCACTTACCACTATAAGGGCGGTAATAATCCAAAAAGCACAGGCACTGAAATTCACTACACTATAAGAAAGTTTCAGTTCATCATATCTTTCAGAAGTCACCTTTGCCACTACTAAAAACAAGAAAAAAAAAGAAAAAAAATTGACAGCAATCTGATTTTAAAATGTCGAAGACAAAGTTCGATTTTTAAATACCTATGTTTAAAATCAATTTCAGTGATGATTTGTTTTTGTTTTAAAATTCGAATGTGACCTAGTTGGCGCGAAACGCGCGCGACGTCGACTTCGACCGGTGTTCGAATGCGCACACGCAGATTTAAGTGGATATAATCTCTCGCATATGATATTACGTAGTAAACGGTAAGGTTTTGCTCGTGTTATGGCATTACGGTAATATTTGAGTTAAATTAACCTAATAATCGTTGTTATGAGCTTTTATTTTAACATCAAGCTTGACGAAAGGCATTTTTTTATGTTTTGGCTCCAGACATGTTGTCTATTTATTTTTTAAGTTCCTTTTATTAGGTACTTACATGCCTAACTAAAATATGCATTTTAAAAGTAAGTAGGTACTCTAGTTATTTTTTTCAATGTCATATTCACTTTGATTCAGGTTGAATTTTGTCATTATGGACACTATTTTAATCCTCCTGTCTGAATCGTCTCCATCCCAAGGTGTGAAGTTAAAGTTTTGGCGTGACAAAGATGTGTAAAAAATTGCTAGGTACCTACTGAGTTAAGCCCTTAAATCACTAGGCGAAAGCATCTCTGTTTGTTACAAGGTCTTGATGAATTTTGAAAAAAAAATTGATACATAGACAAACTGATAAATTATTGTTAACACCAGAACTTGTATGTATGTAGGTAATTTGTTGTAGTTTGAATTTGTTTTAAAAATATACCTAAGTATATACATTACATTAGAATAAACTTAGTAGAATAGCTAAAACAGTATACTAAAAAGCCAAAGTTTTTAGAAAAATAGGTTAGGAAACTAACCATGCTGTGACCCAAAATGTATGCTGGCCTCCGATACAAATAGACGCCACCCTACCTTATCTTGCGCACCTTTTAGTAATCGCACCTTTTTCTACTTCCCCTTACCTATACTTGGGATGAAGCGCCAACTCTAATGTTTGTTTTAACTGTTGAAACTGTAAGCATTTTTTACATATGTGTACACAGTTTATGCAATAAAATTCACTTTATTTACCTTTGCTTTGCTTTGCTTTGTTTTGCTTCGTTTCACTTTACTATACTTTTGTAATTCCAAAAACTTACTAGGTACTTATAAATAATATTACTAACCTATTAGGTACTTAGAACATAAGTGTGATACTAATTTGAGAAAAATCATATTTACAAACATATTGGAAGGCATTCGTGTCCAAGAATTGCAAAACAAACAAACAGGAGAACAAAACAATAGCGATTGAGGAGTCTTCAATTCACACGCTCAAAATACAGCACGATGCAGTTTACAAACAATGCACCTATCTCGTATTTTCATAAATACGTGTACAGCACGATTGTTTCTGCTCGTTCAATTTACAAAAAAGATTACGTCTTTCCATTGAGATATTAAACTATGGTTTAGTTAAGGTTTGTGCAGTGACAATGAGGCCTATTCTGTCATACCACTCACTAAACTAAACCAATCTGACAGGAAATAATTATCTGCCTCTCTTTTCATTTTAATACGTGAGAGAAAGATGGCAACAATTTTAGAACTGTCAAATTTAGTTTAGTTTAGGTTAGAGTGCATCAGAATCGAAGCCATTGAGGCCTATTCTGTCACACCACTCACTAAACTAAACCAATCTGACAGAACTAAAATTATCTGCCTCTCTTTTCATTTTAATATGTGAGAGAAGGATAGCAACAATTTTAGAGCTGTCAAATTTAGTTTAGTTTAGAGAACATCAAAATCGATGCCACCGTATCGTCTTATCCGTTAAATTTGTCCTAAAATCTTTATTTTTCGTATAACGTTGAATCTATGTACAAAAATAATAAATAGAATGGTGTGAGCTTAACGTAATTAAAACACTGTTTTAAATTATCACGGTTGTTGGGTTGTTGTCGGGAGCTCATTCAACAACCTTACCACGGTAAATATCCCGTAAATAATAATATAAATTTTAACCAAAACGTCCTTTTAAAAATGTTAATGATATTTTTTATTGCCCTACCAAAGAGAAGAAAGAAAGAATGTCTAAAACCAAAACCATATTCTTGAAAATGACACACTGATAAAATAGATGATTTTCTAAGGCTCGACAAAACACTTATAATTTTGAAAACATCACGAAAAGTTATGTTTCACCTAACCTGAAGGTATAACGCGGTGAAACATGTAATTTCGAGTTGTTTCCTAAGCTCCATAGAAGCTTCTTGTAAAGTGTCCACCACTTTACTAGGGCATGACTTTGACTTGACCGTGACTTACTTTGCTTGACTCTGCCTGATTTGTTTGACTTCATTTCATCTTACTTGAATTTAATACTTGACACTGGCAACTGCACAAGAGTGCGACGCCAAACTAAAATAAAAAGAGAAAAGTATTTCAAAAATCATCTCTTGACAGCTAAGTTTTTTGCCGACTCTCCTGTGGTTTTGACCGCATCATGCATTCAGCCCGGTAGCTACCACCTACCACTATATTCCATTACTTACGCCATTACCATTACCCTCTAGAAAAGTCCAGTAACGTCTACTTTCTTTAACCGTGACACTTTCAAGTAAATGACTGCAATTTCTCATGCAACACCATAATATTGGGTACCGAGGTACCGACCAAGGTATGCATGCGCTAACTAGTTCTGCGTAAATGGTATTGGGGAAAGAAAACTGACGTATGCTAAGAGTAACTGGTCTATACGCGAAAATAACTGGTCTATTTGCGAAAGTAACTGTACGTAATTAGACAAGGGTGGCCGGACCAACTTGTCCGTAGTTTTTTCCAAAGCTATCGCAGTTTCGGTTATAAACCCAGTTCAGACTAAGCTTGTTAGTCTTGAGCATCGGCGCAAAGTTGCTAGTCTATCGGTTTTTTACCGAATGCATATCGGAGAGTGTACATCGGATTTGCGTGAACTAATTCCCTCCTGCCCATTTTTTTTACGCCCAGGGCCACTTAATTTTTTATTTTTTTTATTATCGGCTTGCGTTTGATTTCCAACTCGCCTGATGTTAAGCGATGATGAACGCTGCCTGAAAGAGTGATCCCCGATAGTTACAATCTGGGTGTCTTCAAATCACGAGTGAATTGGTTTCTTCTAGGCAAGCGTGCTCCATCGTAGACCGCATCATCGTTTAATATCAGGCGAGTTGGAGGTCAAACACAAGCCTATTACTAAATAAATAAATAAAAAAGTCCCATGTCAAAAAATACCACTGAGCTTATTTTTTTATTTTCTTCGACCATGTAGGTCCGTACCATGTCAGAAACTTTTTACTCTGTTAAATGAAGTTAACATTTCAACCTCTCTGGTGTGAACCTGGTGATTTGCTCATATTTAGGCTGAAATTAAAAAAAATAGAACAATATTTTTTTCGGTTTGGCTACTATGACACCCTAATCTCCTAGCGGTATGAAATTTACTTTACTACATATTTTCATACCTACCAAATATAAATTAAAAATTTCAAAATTATAATAAATATAAAAATTTCGTCGACCGATTTCGGAGGAATACGACCACAAACATCGTGAAACGAGATTTTTATATATTAGATTTTACAGGAGTAGGTGATTTTTTGCACCTTCAAACTATTAGCGCCCTTCTCACTGCACTCGTTGGGCCCCAAAATATATCGTGTGAAAAAGATCACCTACATCCCTTGTGTAACAATCATTGCTATTGACATAATAAATAAAATATTTCAACGCCCGAGTGCCCTAACTTTGATCTCTCATATAATTATTGTGTTTTAATTTATTAACAAATATGACCAATAATAACATTCGCTTAGATAAGTTGCATAAAATAGCAGATTTTACGCTCAAATCCATATTGGAAAGCGACCTTGTCTAAACCAGTATTCGAGGGTGAGAGGTGAAGACGCGATGCGCTGTGTGCAGTGAATTCTAAAGCATGATGCCGACCTGAGAGACGTGACGCATGATCTTGCTATTATACATACAAACGCAATGAATGTTGCAATTTGCAACGTGTGGCAGACGCGCTAGGAAAATTTGTCAGATCGTGAGTCAGGTCACTAGTAGGTAGTGCTATGTGACTTCATTATCAGCAGATCTTGCTATTATCGCTGTAGTCGCTGGCATCCAGTGGATGCAAAAGGCAGGCTGTCGTTCAGTGTGGAGGTTAAAGGGGGAGGCCTATGTTCAGCAGTGGACGTCTTCTGGCTGCTGCTGACGATGATGATGATGATGATGATTGCTATTATACATACAAACGCACTGAATGTTGCAATTTGCAACGTGTGGCAGACGCGCTAAGAAAATTTGTCAGATCGCGAGTCAGGTCACTAAGGCTCGGTGTCGACTTATAATATGATGTCATTGTAGTGCTATGCGACTTTTCATTATCATCGTCATCATCATTTCATGTCATAGTTATAGTACTTTATTGATAACAAATTACAGGTATACGTCACAGAAAATGGATGATAAAAAAAAAAAAAAATATTATAATAATAATAAAAGAAATTACATTTTCAAACAAAACAGACAAATAATATTATATTAATAAATAGTAAAAAATAAAATAAAATTATTAAAATTAAGTTAATTGTTAATGTTCCTACTACTGGTACACAGGCATTCTCTCAGACATCATCATCATCAGCCAGAAGACGTCCACTGCTGAACATAGGCCCTTTAACCTTCAGACTGAACGACAGCCTGCCTTTTGCATCCACTGGATGCCCGCGACTCTTACAATGTCGTCGGTCCATCTAGTGGAAGGCCTCCCTACGCTGCGTCTTCCGGTTCGTGGTCTCCACTCCAGAACCTTTCTTCCCCATCGGTTATCGATTCTTCGAGCGATGTGGCCTGCCCATCGCCACTTCAACCTGCAAATTTTAACAGCTATGTCGGTGACTCTGGTTCTTTGGCGAATATCCACGTTTCGGATTTTATCGCGCAAAGAAACTCCGAGCATAGCTCTCTCCATTGCCCGCTGACTCTGAGCCTTTCCAAAAGGCCAACAGTTAAGGACCACGTCTCAGTACCATATATGTCATCACTGGCAACACACACTGGTCAAAGACCCTCGTCTTGAGGCACTCAGTTCTGATTGAGGTCTTGAGGTTCTCTCAGACATGGTGGGCTTTTAATCCACCATGCTGGCCATTTGACATTTACCAACATACAATTGTATGTTGGTAAATATCATACGTCTAAGAACTTTTTTAAGGTTCTTGGACATACCGGTTTCCTTGCGATGTTTTCCTTCGACATTTTTGAGCGATGGTATCAAAACTGCACATAGTTTATTTAGGTACCTACTAAATAAGTCATCCTGAGGATTGAACCGGGTCCGTCAAATTGTAAAACGCACATGATACCGGTGGAGTTATGTTTGGAAATAGGTTTTTGTGCAGATGCTGTCGTTTGCGAAATTTAATCAAAAAAATACCGTATGTTTTTTAACTTTTTTGCAGAGAGAAACTTGTTGCTCCTTACAAATACTTTCAAGTGGCGTGCTTCAAATCACATGACACATCACTTAGGTGGGTATCGTGCATTAGACGAGCATCGAGCGATACTGATATAGAATAAATATAAAAAGAAAGCGATTGTTTTGATTAATGTCGCTATAATAATCGACTCAAAAGTGAAAGAAGATAGATAGGCGATAATTTAATTATTATTTGTTGTTGATTGTTATTACATATTAAATTAATAAAAGTAGATGTTTTAACGAGCTCTATGAAATCCGGAAAGCTAATAACTAAAAAAACTGAGATTTCCAAAGGTAGCTTTAAAAGTTTGACTTTTGAGCGTCAGGGTTAACGTGGAATGGCGGTACTACACTGAAAGGAGGTCATTGTACCCATCATTAACCTTTACTGGCACCAAATCTAATATTGCGAAAAACATGTAAGTATACCATAGAAAAATGTCATTCACACTCAACGATGGGTTTAGAGCAGCTAAAAAATATAATTCTATAATAAAAGTTGTTATATAAACACTTAAAATCTGAACAAAAACTTAAAATGAATCCAAAAATTAAAACTATCATGGTTGTTTGCTAAAGTTATATGATTATTTAGTTTTTTTTTGTCTTCCCGTGAACATGGTGCATGTAACTGCGCCGAAATATCGGGAGCTCATTCCACAACCTTACCACGGCAAATATCTCGTAAATAATTAAAAACTTTTTTTTATTTGTTTAAATACCTAAGAAATAATTATTTCTTAGATAACTACAGCTTTTGAACACATTTTGTTCAGAAGCTCAGAAGCTGAAGCATGCCACAATTTAATTTAGCTTGTCTGATTAAAGTATCGGTCTGTTACGAATAAAGAAACACAGGTTCGTACTTGGGCAAGAGTTTTGAAAGTGGGGCAGTCAGTAGTAATGCTCGAAGGAACTATACCTAGTGGTTAGGTTAGCAATTAAAGAAGAAATGGGGCTTGAAGCTGATCGTTAACATTGGAAACTGCAATAGACCTACGAAAATATGGTGATTTCGACCCTTTCACTTGTTTCTCAAGATTTCCTCACACGGTATAAGCCTCAGATCAGATAAACAAGGAATATATGGTAAGATAATTTGGTGGGTGTCTAACGCATCTCTACATAGTATAAATTGAAGTCGCTTTCCGCGTCTGTCTGTCTATCTGTATGGCCGCTAACTCCTCCTAAACCACGCAACGGATTTTGATGCGGTTTTCACCATCAGTTAGATACATTTTCACGGAAGGTTTATATATATAACTAGTGACCCGCCCCGGCTTCGCACGTAAATTACACCCGTGCGAAGCTGGGCGGGCGGGTCGCTAGTCTAAATGTATAAATTGTTTGTTAACTCCCGAAAGATGAGCTGATAATTTCTAAACGGCTGTACATTTGAACTTGAACAGCGGATTTTATTTAATCATAGCTAAGTACACTGTCGATTAAGTCAGCTTTCAAACAAAAAAACTTATTCAATTTCGATTTTGCCGTTTGGGAGTTACGATGCCAAAGACAGACTCGCAAATTTACACAGACATACAGCGTGTCTATTTTTGCGTCAGGGTTAAAAACAAGCTTGCCTTACTCAAACTTACGCTGCGGATGACTTCACCGAGTTTTTGCATGTGGATTGTGGACTAATAGGATGTCCTATGACTAAAGGATGTGGATTTGGTGTCTTCAAGTCGAGAGTGAATCGGTTTCTTCTAGGCAAGCGTGCTCCATCGTATATCTTCGCTCTACATCAGGCGAGATGGCGGTCAAACGCAAGCCTATCTATTAAAAAAATGGTTGTAGTAATTTTGTATGTATAAGAAAAATGAGTAAGTTTGCCGTACTTACAGCTTTTGCGTTTATGATAGTGGTTTATTAAATGGTTATTACTTTTATATTTTTATAGTCATTGTACATTAATTTATAATTTATTTCATATTAAACATTCTGGTTTCATATTTTATAATAATTATTATCATATTTCCGAGAAATCGCAGTAGTTAAATATTCTTTAGCCAACTCGATTCAGATTTATTAACGCTTCTCTCTCTGGTTTCAAACTCTTCTAATTTGATTCAGGTAGAGAGCTCGTGGTGTTAAAAGTGTTGAAAATTTTTTTTCTTTTTAAATTTGTTATAAGTTGTCGGAGTATTCGAAAAGGTTCATCATGGCAACTTTTATTGCAAAATAATCCATGTTATAAATTAAATAAACCAGCCAAGTGCAAGTCGGGCTCGCACACTGAGGGTTCCGTACCACCACAAAATTCAATAACGAAATTACCAGTTATAACTTGGTAGAGAAAGAAACTTGTCACCGACTCGCATTGGCCATTTTTTATTATTCGTTGTTATACTTTAGAGTGTGTACTATAATCGTGTTAAGTTTGACGCTTGTAAATATTACCGTTTTTAGATTATGTAATAAATTAATTTATCAAGCAATTGTAATGTAATTACTTATTTTGAACTATTAAAAGTATTGTATTTAAAAAAAAAAATCTAATTTTTGGTTTCAGAAATAATTTATTTTTGTAAGTTGGGTTAAATTAATATAATTTACAAAGTTAATTATATTACTGTTCAAAAAATTTCCGTGCTAGTATTTAAGCTACGTATAAATAATTATTGTTTCTGGGGCCTTACGCCTATCATCATCATCATTTCAGCCATAGGACGTCCACTGCTGGACATAGGCCTCCCCCATCGATCTCCAAAAGGGCCGGTTGGAAGCGGCCTGCATCCAACGTTTCCCTGCGGTCTCTTACGCCTATATTACAAAATGCGTAGGTATTAAAGTCGTGAAAAAATTTTGCGCGACCGCAAACCGTATCTGGTCGCGTTGTGGTTCACGTTCGCGTGATTTTCCTAACTGTGCGGTTTTTACGTTAGTTTGAAACTGCGAAAAGAGTTGGGCGTAAGGCCCCAGGTTAGGTTACTAGTAAAACAAACATACTTAATTACAACAAGTACGATAGTTACAATCTGGGTGTCTTCAAATCACGAGTGAATCGGTTTCTTATAGGCAAGCGTGCTCCACCGTAGACCGCATCATCGCTTAGCATCAGGCGTGTTGGCATTATGCCTGACATACTCTAGAGATTAGTCAAAGAAACAGTTTTGAATCTACCTTCAATTCATAAAAGTATTTTAAAATCCACCCACACATTGTAAACATAACTTTCGCATTCAAAGTTGTCCAACGAGTCTATCATTACGTATTTATTATGACTAGGTTGATAAACTCCCAAATCGAAGGATGAAATAGAAAACTGTCTACTTAACAATTTATTACTAATATTAATGCGCTTGAACAAGTGCCGGAATAAATTTGATTTCAAAATAAAAGCGGTACTTTATCTCTTTACTGCAACATTAGTAAAGTGATAAGTACCGCTTTTATTTTACGAAACGTACAGTGCTACCATGAATTCATATACAGGGTGTAAGGGGAACACTCTCGAAGCCAAAAGAAGGTAATTGTACTCATCATTATGAACCACTTTTAGAATTATTAGCCCCGAAATCGCGAAAAAAATATCAGCTGTTCTATAGAAAACGGTCATTGACACTCGACAAAATGTATGGAACAGCTGATTTTTTTTTCGCAATTTCAGGGTTGGTCCCATAGTAAAAGTTGTTCATTACGATGAGTACAGTTACCTTCTTTTGATTTCGAGAGTGTTCCCCTTACATACTTACATGATTTTACCACAGTATTACCTAAAATTTGGTTCATGTTTTATTAGCTCTGTCAGCTACAGACTGTAAATTGTAAAAAGCGTAGGTAATGAAACCCGCAAATCTGATTACTTTTGCTAGGTTTTTGAACGAAAGGTTGTATTTGGTAGCCGATATACACGTACTATAAATAAAATAGTGTACTAAATAAAGTAGGAACCTAGTAAGTAAGTGGCTAGATGATTATAAACGCATTTAGATGATGTTAGAGCGGGTAGCGGACGGCAAGTAACAGTTTGCTGGCCTCCGGAACGGGATCACACGAATGTGGCATTTCCAGCCTGCCTACTGGTCAATGGTTATCTAATAAACGTAGCGTTGTAAACAAGCAGTCATCATCATTTCAGCCATAGGACGTCCACTTCCGGACATAGGCCTCCCCATTGATCTTCAAAAGGGCCGGTTGGAAGCGGCCTGCGAGTTTCCCTGCGGTCTCTTTTAGGTCGTCTGTCCATCTTGCAAACTTAGCAGTACTAGATATTTTAACTCCAAATATCGTAGTTCAAAATCAGACTTGATTAAAAAGAGCTATAGACATTCACTTTTTACCGCCATCCCATGGATTACAGCGTGTAGCCTAGCGTATTTATGGATCGTGATAAAGTTTACAGCGTGTAGCCTAGCGTATTTATGGATCGTAATACGGATTACAGCGTGTAGCCTAGCGTATTTATGGATCGTAACACGGATTACAGCGTGTAGCCTAGCGTATTTATGGAACGTGATACGGATTACAGCGTGTAGCCTAGCGTATTTATGGATCGTAACACGGATTACAGCGTGTAGCCTAGCGTATTTATAGATCGTGATAAAGTTTACAGCGTGTAGCCTAGCGTATTTATGGATCGTGATACGGATTACAGCGTGTAGCCTAGCCTATTTATGGATCGTGATAAAGTTTACAGCGTGTAGCCTAGCGTATTTATGGATCGTGATAAAGTTTACAGCGTGTAGCCTAGCGTATTTATGGATCATGATACGGATTACAGCGTGTAGCCTAGAGTATTTATGGATCGTGATAAAGTTTACAGCGTGTAGCCTAGCGTATTTATTAATCGTGATACAGAATACAGCGTGTAGCCTAGCGTATTTATGGATCGTGATAAAGTTTACAGCGTGTAGCCTAGTGTATTTATGGATCGTGATACGGATTACAGCGTGTAGCCTAGCGTATTTATGGATCGTAATACGGATTACAGTGTGTAGCCTAGCGTATTTATGGATCGTGATAAAGTTAACAGCGTGTAGCCTAGCGTATTTATAGATCGTGATAAAGTTTACAGCGTGTAGCCTATATATGGCGTATTTATGGATCGTGATTCAAATCTGTAAGTAATCTGTGAATAGTGCTGTTGGCTGTATTATTATTAAGTTTATTAATCTATCCACCTTACTGTTACATTTTATAATATGGCTGTTTGTTGTTCCTTTATTGATAAAGTAATATAAGAGTTTACTATCCACCTTCTCTCGGCTCTATCGCCAGCATCACTTTGGGTTCCTTTAGCTTGTTTTAACGAGTCACCTAAGCGTGTTTTTAGTTTGTTTTTATCCTTTTTTAAGACACCTGCAAAATGTGTGATGAGCTACCTTCCGTGGTGTTTCTAAGAAGCTGGCAACAACTTCGAGTTATTCAAAAGGTCAGCAACGTATTTGTGATGCCTCTGATGTTACGAGTATCCATAGGCGACGTTGACTGGTTACCATCAGGCAGCCCGTCTGCTCGTTTGCCAACTATGGCATTAAAACAATCTTTTTTATGATAAGTTAAACAAGAGGTAGATTTAGATATGCAATCACTCAAAATAACTTAAAATATATCAAAATATTTCCAGTTTCTTGGAAAATGGGTCAACCGTTGCATAATTATGCAAATTAGGCGTCCACTTTAATTTAATTTATATTCTATTACAATGTTGTTTAAGCCATATTTTATACAAATTGGATGATACCTAGGTAACCTAAACTGGGTAGCATCTAAAAGAAAAAGAAACAGAATAGAGGTGTTAGGTACTTTGAATATTGTTATGTTGCGTTCCAAATCAACGCCAACAGCAATAGTGAGTTTGTGTGTGCTTATTTTATTTTAAAAAAAAATATACGTAATTACTTTCAGTTTGTTTTTGTTTTAAATGTTTATCAGTTTTCTCTTTTATTTTTAAGACATTGTACAAATATTGTAGGTATGTATAATTTTGTATGTATTTAAATTTATTTGTAATCTTGATTTCATTTAAAAAATGAACTTTTTATTTCTAATTAGGTAGATAGGTATGTGCTAAATATATGGGTGGTTAAACCTCATAAAAATGTAACTAAAAAAATATATAAAAAAAATTAAAAGAAATTATAAAAGTAAAATTAGGCTGACTAAAAAATTATGAGAACCAACAGGCGAGTCGCGAAGAAGATTTCTTTGAGTCGTGTTGGTTTTCATCACAGAAAAGAAAAAAATAATTGTTTAAATTAGAACGGCTGTCAAGGCATTTTTTTTTTTTTTTTTTTACCCAGTTTCACCCTTATTAACGAAGAAACGTCAGTTATTTGAAATCAGTTAGCAGCTGTGATGCGGACAAAGAACTTTGAGACGTAACCCAAAAAGGTAAGGTCCAAGTTCTTTGGATGCGGAGTTCGACGCGTTGACATAAATGAGAATGTTCAAGCAAGATTCTGTCATAATACCTGGCGACAGATTTTCCTTCTTATTTCCGTTCTATTTACTTCTCTTTTCTGTGGTTTTCATTAACGCTGTATTGGTGTGATTCGAAAACACGCCCTTAGTTATAAATAACACTAGCAACTATAATATTGTTTAAGCATAGACCATGAATATTATAGATACCTACATAAGGATACAATAATCATGTCAAAAATAATGTTGTTGATAATACAAAAACTGGTACTTACCTAATTTTGATAATATGATTTCGATTCCGTGTTTATTAGTTTACCAGTAACCTATTCACCTTTGCATTAAATTGATCCACTTTTATGAATTCCATTCATCAACTCTATTCAAGGTCTTTGGGAATCCGCAACATTATTTTGACCACAAAAGGTCGTCCATAAAATATGAGCACTGTCGATTTCATGACATAAAATGGGCAATCAAAATTAATCTGGGGAGCTTCTAAATTGAATGTTATTATTTATGTCTTAATTTATTATTATCACAATATTTCATTGCCTTTGAATTTGAAAGGAGACAAACGGGTATGGTTTTTAAATAGGCTCGTGTAGTGACATCTAGCTTCGAGTAGCTAAACTTCTAACAACCATCACTATATTGATGTATGCGTTAGTTAAAGTGATCTTTAATAGATGGCGCTAAACAAGTAATAACAAAATTACCAACAATTTTCTTTACAGTTGCTGCTACCGCTGCTACTAAACAAAACCAATTATTATCCAAACTGTTTTCCATTGAAATAAAAATTCAATTTAAACTAGCGAAAAAGCAGCTATTACCTATTAGATAAGACAATGATCTGTCGATACGCAAAGTTACCTTTCTAAGTTGTAACGATTGCAAATGATAAAATTGAAAACCGAGTGAAAATTGCTCGGTTACGGTCCACAGAGAGAACAAACAAGCGCTTTCGACGGTAACTGCCCTTACAATTATAGAACCATTACCTCTGAATCGAACCATGAATCAAAATGAGAACTTTAAGTAAGTACTTACGAACTTCTATAAACAGTAGGTACTTAGTTTTCTTATTGTTCTATACATTTTAGTAAAGCGCCTCCAGCACTAAAATCGGTTCAGCCCAAGTTCAGCCCAGCAATGTATGGAACAACACGAAAACGAAAAAAGCTTTCTAAAACTATCAAAACGGCATAAAATACACTTTAGATAAATATTCTATGTAATGTAACCGACCAAAACCAATTTCAGACCAAACTAGTTTGTCCTAGGCCAAACCGGTATATCCTACGCGTGTCAGGATAAACTAGTTTATTTAAGCTCAACTACCTAGTTTGGCCTAGGCTAGGCCGAACTTGTAAAGCCTAAAGTTACGTTTTAAAGTTTTTTTAATTACGCGAATCGTTTCTCAATGCAAAACCGAGTCAGACAGACAATGGTTCTTTTTTTGAGACAACCGGGGCCTTACGGGCAACAGCTATTGCGGCACCTAATGCGCTCAGTTAGAAAATCACGCGACTGGGCGCGATAAGGTTCACGTTCGCGTGATTTTCCAACTGAGCGGATTAGGTGTCGCAATAGCTGTTGTCCGTAAGGCCCCTGGGCGCGTTAAGGTTCACGTTTAGGCCCCTGGAAGTTTTAGGTCGCAGAACCGAGTTTGAGGGCAGTAGGTAGAATAAGGTTATTTTTTATTTATTTAGTCACGACGTTTCAATCAGTATGGGCTAGGCCAAACTAGCTATGTCAGTTTCTAGTTTATCCTAAAACACGCTATCCTATCTTATATCACTGACCTATCATCACCAACAATTTACTTAGATATCGTAGTACCCAAGGACCATTCTCATAATCCCCACCTGATTATTTTCTACAAAAAGCATTCAGTAATATCTAAGTAACTCATAGAACCGTCTAATCATTATGCACTTAATAATATAGTGCCCGACAGCTTGTCAATACACGCGATAGGGGGAAAAACGCTATTAACTGCCATGTGGGATTTAATAGCGAAGCAAATCAATTTAACTTTAAACTAGGCTAGTAAGTATTTGAAAATTAATATTAACCATAAAGAGATTCGACATTTTAATTCAAAATAATTTGAATTTTCTAAATAAATACTAGGATACGCTGATCGAGATATTATATTCCTATAGAGACACAATCTCTCAGTGAAAACAGTCAAAAAAACGTTCGAGCGTCATTGTTCATACATTGTATCAATTATATAGTTCACAATGCCACATTTAGGTACTCCAATATAGACGTTATGTCGCTTGCATAGTGTTCAACGTTAGTTGTTCGCTGTGTCATCGTAGCTCTGGCATCGCGCGGCGTTGTAGTCGGATCGCGGTTACTAACCAAAAAGTCTGCGCAATTTGTAGTGTGCGCCGAATTTTGGTTCGACATGATATATCAGTTTTAGTTTCAAATCCAAAAAGGTAAGTGTCATAATGAGGTCAGACCAAATACCCTACATAATTAATATCTTAGAAAGCCCTTTAGCTGGTTATTAGAACACCTACTAATTAGACTAATTATTTAATTTTACAGATCAAACATGTAATAAGAGCATTCACAATGACCTAGGAATAGGATATTAACCTTTTGAAGACAGTGCGTTCCATGTTTTTTTTATTATGTTCGTCGAAGCGTGGCCCTGCAGTTGCATCGGAACTAAGACAATCGACAAAAGAAGTGTTAGAAAAAGAAAAAAAATATATACATATATATATTTAAGATTTTTCGCCTAAAATATACAGAGAATATAGGTGTACTGGGATTTGTTTAGTGCGACTCATCAGTAACAAGCCAATTCCTATTTTGAAATTAGACATTTTTATGGAATTCGATAAGTATTTACTCACGTAAATATTCAAACTTCGCACAACAGTACAAAACACATACCTATCTACCTCTGCAGTTCGTAGGCAGTTTGTGCACGACTGTACTAATCACTTTTTTACTTAGTTTGTAACAGTGCTTGCGATAATTACGCATTGCAATTGCACCCACACGCGCTGGGTTGGAAACTTGGAAATTTATGTAGCATTAGCATGGTGTATTCCGTCATTTTTGTGTCTAAAATAGTCTATATTTAATAAATTCACTCTGCGGTTTTATTAACAATTGCTGGTTAACAGTTTTTTTTTTTACAGAATTAGATATTTTCCAACTGAAGAAAGTAAAAACTATAAGAGAGGACCTCATAAACTTTTGGATTATCGACACGGCGAAGAATTAGAAAAAGCCTCCAAAAACTACGTACAAAAAAGATAATTTGCATTGTTTTCATTCTGTTTCTGTATTATTATTGTCTTTTATCATTTTGCACACTATTTTATTGCTAAGTTAAATAATTACATTTTATATATGGGGTGTAAGGGGAACACTCTCGAAGCTAAAAGAAGGTAATTGTACTCATCATTATGAACAACTTTTACTATGGGACCAGCAATGAAATCGCGAAAAAAATATCGGCTGTTCTATAGAAAACGATCATTGACACTCGACAAAATGTATGGAAAAGCTGATTCTTTTTTCGCGATTTCAGGTTTGGTCCCATAGTAAAAGTGGTTCATAATGATGAGTACAATTACCTTCTTTTGGCTTCGAGAGTGTTCCCCTTACACCCTGTACCTATAATATATGATTATTGGTATGATCTACAGGAGATGTACTTATCTAATGAAAACCTTGGCCAATCGACGTCTCCATGATACAAATCTTTAAAATAATGTCACGCATACATTTTTATTTTTTCTTTTGCCTATATACTTTGCTGTAAATAACTTCATTAACGAATGAAAAAAACGAGACAATCCATCCTGTTATCAAGACAGCGTAACAACCAGTATAATGTTCCAGTTTTATGGACTCTATGGAACCCTTAGTTTTATGCACAACTGTTGGAGCATAATCTTTATAAAACTTGCTGGAGAATCCTGATTCATGCAGTGTATCCAATACTTTATTAACAGGGTCTGCCAGAGGAGAGAACTTCTTAAAAAATACAACAGTCGGACTTACGACCACTTTCTGAGGCAGGATGTTAATATCAATCTTCTCTTTCCAAATAATTGTTTTAGCAGTTTGCATACCTATCGCGAGTGCAAATTCAACCCCTTGGGACACCTCCCTTAAAGTTGGAATGATGTCCAGAGGCTCTATGTCCTTCCAGTTGTCATACAACACTGGATAGTCAATATAATAGTCTTTCAAAGCAGCCCCACCTCCGAACGGATATTTTTTTTCGATAACCTCATCAATACTTTCTAAATCTTTGTAATAATAATTCGATTTCATTGCAGAAATAAGGGAAACTTGGTAAAATGTTCTCACTAAAATGCAGTACCACATCCAGAGAAGCACGATATATAAAAGCGCAGTTTTCTTAGGCAATCTGGTTGTAGGTATAGCCAATCCCATACACATCATCCATGAATAGAAGACTATGCTGCTCCGAGGTCTCTGCAGGTCCAACTTGCGACTGAGCCAGAAGAAAAATCGGCTTTGGAGTATTAGCGAACATATAACAACGATCGCGTAGCTGGCAGCTATGGCGATTCTAGCATTTTCTTGAAAAGGATAAGACAGTTTTAAAGACGATGGAATTTTCTTCGCGGAAGGTGTGACCCAAATTACGATTTCTGAACTATATCCAGTGGATGGTTGAAAATTGGTGAATCGAGTGAGCGTCAAAGCGGCCGAAGTCATGGAAAAATTTGCATAGTTGTAATAAACATCTGCCAGTGATCCAGACCATGTGCCATTTGACTCCAATTTTCCCCAACCATCGCCCATTTTAGGAGTCATCACATTGAGATTCCCATTTAATTTTTCAGCAATCAAACAAAGCAAATCTCCATCGGTACCACTCGGCTTGCCGTTCTCAATATTCATAAAAGGCTGATGTATAAAAGTCGATACCGTAAGTGGACACGCGTTTAAATTACCTAATTTCATCGGGAATAAATGGCATAATTCCTTGGAATCCAGACACGTTACCAGTTTCACTAATCGGACAGGTTTGTCGTAGATGCATGAAGTGTTATTCAGTGGAAAGTATGTGTACCCAGTAACTTCATCGGTGACACTTTTGAGGAAAACCACGTTTGTGATTTTGTATTCCCAGAAAGCTTGCATAGCTAGGTCCTCGTTACAATCATCTGTATCTTGGCAAACAATTATATACCTTCCGGTGTTATCAAATTCGTGATCCCGCATCCATTTTAGAGCGTGCACAATGTTAGTTAAATTGCTTCCAAACAAGACGTATTGACGTGTTTTCCCAGCAAACTTCGGGTAAAAAGTACTCCGTCCGATCACGACGGCTTTTCTGTATGACTTTAGAAAAGTATCTGCGCCATAACTTAAGCTTGAGTTGAGAAACACCATCGTCATGAATCGCCAGTTGAAATTCTGCAAGGCGATTTTGGTAGCAGTTTCACTAATTTCGCTCATAACTTTTGTTTGTACTATATTTGATAACAGTGAAGTAATGTTAATGCCTTGTTCGACTGCCGCCATGTTAAAGCCAATAATGGAACGGAATAAGATCGTAATATGCAATCAGCAATGAAGTTATGTATTGGGATAGCTCGAGTCACGCTATGAAGAATATTATTGTTCTGTCTATTATAATTACGGGATTTTTACTCCAATTTGCTAATGGCTAATGCATTTTGCTTAAATTTATGAGTCACGCTTCAATACTAAACCATATAAGTCAATTGTACGGGGTGTTCTTTTAGACGACGGACATATTCAGGGTATCATTGTAGGTACTCTTCATAATAAACAACTTTTACTTTTGGACCAACACTAAAATCCTTAAATGTTAATTACATCTTTCCATGGTACAACTGTTTTTATATCAGTGTTGGTCCCACAGTAAAAGTTGTTTATATCGATGAGTACCTACAATGATAATATATACTTGGATATTCCCGTGGCCTAGAGTTACACCCCATCTCTACATAACCACCCGCCCGGCTTCGCACGGATGTAATTTACGTGCGAAGCCGGGGCAAGTCGCTAGTTATATACATAAACCTTCCTTGAAAATGTAGCTAACTAATGGTGAAAACCGCATCAAAATCCGTTGCGTGGCTTAGGAGAAATTAGCGGCCATACATACATACAGTTACAGACAGACAAACGCGGAAAGCGACTTTAATTTATACTATGTAGAGTATAGAGTATATTATATAAACCTTCCGTGAAAATGTATGTAACTGATGGTGAAAACCCGCTTCAAAATCCGTTGCGTGGTTTAGAAGGAGTTAGCGGCCATACACACATACAGACAGACAGACGCGGAAAGCGACTTTAATTTATACTATGTAGAGAAGAGATAGAGAAGAGATAACTTAAGTCCCTGTATGCAGGGCAGTTCAAATCAACGAAATTTTAAACAAAATCAATGGTTCAAACAGGTCGCATAATATTATTATTATGTAGAGTCAGTCTCCCGAAAGAAATCCTGCGGAAATAAGTGAAACCATGGGCATAACTATAGCTTTCACAGGGGGAGGATCCGCGGGTACAAAAATATAAGTGTAGGTATGTGCAGAAAAAAAGCAGAATTCGTAGCGAATCTCTCGCATAGCTATCGTTCGTTGTAATTTTTTACAATGGGTGGCAAACACGAATATTTTCGTCAATATTTCACGATTTTTTTTCTTCGTATCCCTTAGCATAAGAGGGGGTCCGGACCTCCTTGACACCCCCCTTATATACGACTAGCGGTGCGCCCCAGCTTCGCACGGGTATAGATTATAGCCTATGTCACCCGGGGATAGTGTAGCTTCCCGTCAGTGAAAGAATTTTTCAAATCGGTTCAGTAGTGTCGGAGCCTATTCAATGCAAACAAACAAACAAACAATCAAATCTTTCCTCTTTATAATATTAGTATAGATATAGATGTGTGTAAATAACTACTATTGGTATGATGTCATTATAATTTTCAGATGTAATGCAAGTACCTATGTCAGTTTTATTTACTACAAATAATAAAATCGAATCCTTATTTTAATCTGAATTTTAAATACGAGTCTAAAACAGTTCAGCGGTGCAAGTACCGTTCTTTATCGAACGTCAAATTTGACAGTTGTGATCGACAAGTTCGATAAATTGCCATTTGATTAGCACTCACTATGGCATTTTATCGAATTTGACGATCGATAAAGAGCTGTACATTCTGTGGCGACTGTACCGCCGCGTCTGAGAAACTTCTTTCGCGAGACGTACTCTTGTTTCAGTTTTTTTAGGCTTAGGTACTTGAAACTGCTTTAAAAGCTCAACAAACACTTTCTTAGTTTTCTCTGTATGTTTATTTTCACGTAATAATAATCTAATAAAAACTCCAAAGATTTCTAATTTTAATTAAAAAGTATAAAAATAAAAACAAACAATAAGCAATGAAGACGAAAAGTATTACAAAACAAATTAGTCCCGGCGAAATTAGAGTAAAAACGAAAGCAAAACTAAATCCATTTGTCGGGTATTAATTTAAAGAATCAGTAAGTAACGCTTCTTTAGTAATGCTGAGAAGGTAGGTATTGTACATTTATATTATTTGGGACAAAGCTGCAAAGTCTCCACCGTTACAGACCATAACCTCACATGGAGCCCGGTGGAGGAAGTTTACACCCCCAAATTGACATAATTATGTTACTTTTTATAATATACTAGCTGCACATCCCGGCTTCGCACGCGTGTAAGTCTTATTTTTTTACACCTTGAGTTTGTTTCACCACAATTATTGGAGTTTTAGTAAGGATCCCTATTTTTTTTGAAAATATAATATAGCCTATGTCACTCGGGGATAGTGTAGCTTCCCAACAGTGAAAGAATTTTTCAAATCGATTCATTAGTTTCGGAGCCTATTCAATGCAAACAAACAAACAAACAAACAAACAAACAATCAAATCTTTCCTCTTTATAATATTAGTATAGAAAAATACGATTCCTGGGGTCTTCCTTACGATTAACTCTTATCGCGGGCTCGAATTAGCGCTTAAACAGCGCAGTTCGGAAAATCACGCGAACGTGGACCCTAACGCGCCAAGATCATATCTTCATTTGCGGTCACGCAACTTTTCTCATCACCTAAACAGAATCGCTTAAAACAGCAGGTAGCCGTTAAGCCCCTGTAGTGACGACCAGTGTAAAGAAAACAAAAACTAAATGCAGAGCTGAAGAATGAACCGTAAAACGTACGATAAGATAAAGTATACCTACGTCTAGCGATAAAAAAAAAATTAGAAAACTTTACAACCTGTACATAGGATGTTGATAAGACATCTAATATTGGTAGAGAGAGACCTACTTGACCACGACTTGTGCTCGATTTTCGTCATATGACAATTCTTCGATACGATACGGCTATAATAAATGCTTTGTTTTTAGAATTGAAAATGCGCTTTGTTTTATAATCTACTTAGCAATTTCCCATAGATACCTCAATAGGTACGCGTTGCTTTGTGTTTGCGAAGCGTATGGGAATAATCGAAGATAACAGCAACAGTGGTCTAATTACCTAATTGACTACCAGTGATTGCAACATTGTTACAATCTGGACAAACAATTTATACAAGTAAACTTAGTTACTTATGAGTCTATGCTTCGTTATATCTCGCTCGCGCATTTTAACATTTTTGAAGATATAAAGATGATCGCCTGCTGTTAATGCGACGCGTGACCAAAATGCTGGCGTGTTTCTGGCTCAACGCATAAACATTGCCATTCAACATGGTAATACCGCCAGCATGCTGGGTACGCTGCCAACTGGTCGCGGGCTTGAGCATTTGGATTGTCTTTAGATCTTCAACGGTTTATGGGCAGTCTAACTGTATTTGTAGTTTTAGTTTTAGCTTGTATTTTGTTTAGTTAATAAAGGCACTTGCCCAGTAAAAAAAAATTATTGAACGTAACAGACCTCGAATTTTATTTTGCTAATCAATAAATCCATGTTGAATGTAAAATGAAAATAGAACGAATAAAGAAAATAACATTACCTACAAAATGTTCAGTATAATTTTCATTTTGATTCAAACAAGTTTTCAATCATTAAAACTGAATAGAAAAATAATTGCACTAGAATTGACTTTTAAGTATGTAAACTTTTTTAAATCAAAATGAACTGAATGTTTGTGATAGATATGTGGATAGAAACTCTTTATTGTGCAGTAAGAATAACACGCAGACCTAAAAATATATTTTATGGAATAGGTAACATATATCCCTCAATTTCTCTCCCCTTGGAAGGCCGTTGAGATCAACCAAATCCACTCAGCTGTTAAGGCTTTTACCTACTCAGAGCATTCTTGAATAAGTCACCTTTTAAACTAAATATCGAAATCATAATCGGTTCAGCCGTTTGGGAGCTACGATGCCACAGACAGACACACATGTGCACACTTTCAACTTATAACACCCTTCTGTTTGCGTCGAGGATTAAAATTGTGATTCCCGTCAAATAACCTCCACTAAAATCCGAGCCTACTGGTGTGGATCATAGGCAAAATAAAAAATTGCATACAGATAGAGAAACTTACGAGCTAATGCCACAAGTGGCAGCCTTATCGCTAATACTGATATCTTCCAGACGACCATTGGAAATATTTACCTAGTATGGAATAGTTGCTTATTGACTGGAATTATACATATTTTCTTTACTTTTCCCATTGTCCGCACAAACTGCAGGGTTTGTAAGAATTATAAATTAAAATCACTACATTTCCTCACTACCTCACTGATAGGCTACTGGCTAAACCCGATTCCCACGCAACCAGGGAGCTGTTTGGATATGTGAGTCACCTCAAGTGACCATATCAACCCTGTAAACGGTTAACGGTCATGGTTGTTGTGGTGGTAATAGGGTAGATCGTTATGTCTGCACCTAACTTTTTAACTGTTCGACCAACCACCCCCATTCTTCAGTCTTCCCGTGAACATGGTGCATGTAACTCTGCCGAAATATCGGGAGCTCATTCCACAACCTTACCACGGTAAATATCCCGTAAATAATTATATAACTTTATCAACCCTGTGTTTGTAAAAATATCACTCACCCAAAACTCCCAGGATAGCAGATTGGAAGGCGATGACACACGTGCATATTCGGCGTCCTTTTCCCGCTGAAATGCTGCCCTCCATTGAAGATCACCTCCGAGCAGCAAGGCGACGAGCATCTTCCACTGTCCGAGCATTCAGACCCGCAGCAACTGCGCGAGCATTCCGAGCCGTACCAATAATGCTCGTCACAGGATAAGTTGTACCGCCATTCTGGAGTTGGTGATCGGTAATATCTCGGATGGAAGGGAGAGAGATCCGTGCAGCGTTCCACGTAAGCTCCGGCTAGCTGCTCCATGTACTGCTTGTATAAACGCTTCTGCCGCTGGTTCTGGGACACGTGCAGTCGCAGCACGTTTAAGAAACACATTTTGAAGTTTTTAAGGATCCTGCCGACCGCTCCAGTGTCGCCGGTTACTCGGTACGTCCGCATGTGCGCAACTACCGAATCGCGTTGAGGAATTTCAGAGAAAACAGATTTTACTGTCGCTATTGGACCGCATTGCGCTTGTTAGAATTCCGCGAGATTTCCCGTTTCTTTTCGCTTTTGCACTCGATGCGTGCCGTGCAAAAGCTTCGTTTCATCTGGTTAACTTTCCTCGAAAGTCTACAATGTTTTTTTTGCTGGGCTTAAGTAGTTTAATTTAGTCATTGCGATCGCGGCTTTTACCGCGGGAAAGAGGTGCGCGATGCGCGCTTGGTGTCCGCTTGCTCACTGCGCCACTGCGTCCGCGCAAGCGTCGCGCGCCGTGATCGCTTTACGTCAAATTACCTCGCATTTCCCCTTGAGGTGAAAAAACGGAACAGAGAAAATACGCGAAAATAATTAGGGTTATAAGCCGTGGCGGTGTTCCGATTGATCAAGCTGCAACTTGCAAGCACGTTCGGGTTCTGTTGATTTGTTTTACGTAATAATTTGAAATAAGTAGGTAGGTAAGTACTTAGTTGAAAATATAAATAACGTCTGCTAATTATATCTTGTAGGTTAATATTAGGTATACTTATTACCTACCTATACATTAGGTATGATAAGTACCTTCTAAATAGTATGCAAGGCAAATAAGTAGGTACCTACCTAACTTTTTGCCGTAATACCTACTTGCTTAGCTTGGGTATACCTATACAACTAAAGTTTTAAGTACAAACCTACCTATCTTTTTACCGTTACATCGGCGGTGCTGGGCTAGTCTGATCCGTCTGTTCCAGGAAGTATTTCGTTTTTGGTATAGACGCCAGTTGCATAAGGCACACATACCTGCTATACACACCGACCGCCCCGTAGGCGGGGTCGAAAAAATTTAAAGCACAAAATTTCCTCACCCAGGATCTGTCAGAAGATTGGTTAGATTCTCTCCAAATAATCAACCAGCTTAACAACCTACTAGGGCCTTAGGACACACCCCTTCTGGGGTGCAAGGGCAAGTCTGATGTGTTATTATGGATGATTCGGATCGTGATCGCGATCGCGTGCCATCTCACTTACGCACGTGGTGCGAGTAAATAGATGCGAACGGGATGGCATGCAATCTCGATCACGATCAAACTTCTATAATAAGGACGCTGATTACCTATTCCCGGCGACGACCCGAGCCAAAGCTCGTACCTTAGAGGTGCCCTTGCGCTAGTCGCCCCAATACAAATTAGACCCAACTTCATCTGCGTTTGCCAGCTTGGTAACGCTGTCGAGGCAGTCTAAGGCCAAAAGCAATAGTCATTCATAAAAAAATATTATTATTTTCTTCTGTGCTTCAGGGGCCTTACGGACAACAGCTAATTGCGGCACCTAATCCGCTCAGTTGGAAAACCACGCGACCGCAAACCGCATCTGGGCGCGATAAGGTTCACGTTCGCGTGATTTTCCAACTGAGCGGATTAGGTGCCGCAATTAGCTGTTGTCCGTAAGGCCCCAGGTAATATATCTTTCAAATCTAGTTGGTTGCTACTCGACAATAGATGGCAGCGTAAAAAGCTGGAAAAGCTCTAGCTCGCGCGTCACGAAAGCTCTGTAGCTAGGAGAGCAAGGTCATCTCTGATTGGTCTATTTTTGACAGCTCAATGCTGAAGGATACTCTACTGTCATATTATGTCAATATCAAGTCATGTACACATTCCGAATCACACTAAAAGCGTCAATGACACCAACAGCGCTAATGAGAACATTGAGAACCAAAAAGGCATGCTTGCGCAAATTTCTTTGCGATGTTTTATTTCTTCGTCTTTTTTTGTCCATCTTTTCTTTCGGTGCGCCGCCGTGCCGCTGCCGCACTGCGTGCCGTGTTGTTTCTTATTAACGCTGTTTGCGTCGTTAGTACTTGTTGGTATTGATTCGGAACGTGATATGTTTTCTTTTTGATTTTTCATTTTGACATCGAATAAGTTTTTGCACTAGTTTTTGGTTGTTTTCATTTACTCGCTTCCGCCAAATTTTGAAATATTTTGTAAAACTTTGTTGATAATGTGTTAGAAATATCTAAACCGAACGTACGTTGCAAAACTTCTACATCAAATGGAACACAAAAAACAAAAAGTAATCGACAGTGTAAACAAATTCGGCATAAAGTTAAAATCTAAACCCAAGGATGGAGTTATTTTGCAACTACATCACACAATCCGGGAATCTAACGGAGAAAACCGCAGGATTAGATTCACTACTGGCAGTTTCGACGACAGCCAGGAGCGCCTGGCGTGTGCTGACAACGCCGGCAACATATTTATCTTGGATTTTTCAGAGCTGAAATTTTGGAAACTTACCGATGTTGGAGCGTGCAGTGCCTTGTATTTCGTACCCAACTTAGCAGACACATTAGCTGTAGCAACAGTCAAGAAGTTCGACATCGATTTCTTGGACATTGAGACAGGTAAAGTCTCCCGCACCTTGTCTGGCCACACGGCCGCGGTAAAACACATATCTTTCTCCAATTCCAAATCAAACAACTTGCTAACGGCCAGTCCCGCCGAAGCGATATTATGGGAACTAACAAACTACACCAAATATTTCACTTTGAACACTTATTTAGGGGCCCAAATTCAACAGATTCTGTTCACACCAGTGGGAGAGTACCTCGTGGCTTGCTTTCAAAATGATACAATTCAAATATGGAAACACGAAAGCATGAAATCTGTCAAACAAATTATTCCGAGTGATCTGAAGCATCTCAAAAGTATTGGGTTTACAATGAATGGACGAGCAATGGCAATAGCAGGTCTTACTCCAAGCTTGATACTTTTCAGTATGGATACGTGGAAGGCTATCAAATCTATTGATTTGTCAAAGTATAATTTCACTGGAGCTCAGCAAATAGCATTCATCCCTCAAATGTTTGATGGAGGGTCTAACAAAATTCTTGCCATACTTGGTAGCGATTGTGCACTATATTTACTGAACTTGGAAACTCTGCATATTGTCTATACTATAATGCCAGATTCATCCGGAATCCGAAAATTCATTGTGAGTCCAACGGGCAAATACTTTGTCTGCATTCTTCAACAAGGCGAAGTTAATATCTACAACTCTTCATTTGTCATGGACTTGGCAAAAAATTGCCAAAGTGATAACATCACTAAAGACAAAGAATTAGCGTCCACATCTTCACACAAATGCTGTCTTCAAGACAGCAAAAAGTCCAAATCCAAAGCAGCAGTCGAACAGAAGATGAAGACCTGCATGGACAGTGCCCGATTGAGAAGAATTCTGATGCAATACGGAGAATACCCTGAAAAGTTCAGGTCTATAATCTGGAGATCTCTGCTCGACACACCTAGAAATAAATCTGCATATGCAGCCCTCGTAGATAAAGGTATACATACATCGTACAAAGATATTGAAAAGCAGTTCACCATACACAGTTCTGTTACACTTAAAAACTTAAAGAGGTTGCTATCATGTCTCGCCCACTGGTGTCCATTATTTGGAGTGATGAAGTTCCTCCCAGGATTTGTATTTCCGTTTGTGAAAGTACTGCAAAAAGACCCCTTGCTTTTGTTTGAATGTGCCACAACGGTTCTAATAAACCACTGTCAGCTGTGGTTCGAATATGCACCATTCCCTCCGATAAGTATCCTGGCTATGGTGGAAAACATCCTAGCTGAGCATGACCAACAGCTCCTGACCCATTATTGTGAGGTTGGAGTCACGAGTCAAACCTACGCTCTGAAAATATTGGAAACGGCGTTCAGCGAAGTTCTAACATGCTCTGAATGGTTGATACTCTGGGACCACATACTGAGCAATGAACCAGCATTTGTTCTGATGGCTGTGGTGTCATACAACATTGTTCAGAAAAATGCAATAAAAAAACTAAAAACCCACGAGCAAATGGAAAAGTTTTTTCACATGCAAAATCCAATCGATAAAAAGATATTTCTAAAGAAAACCTACTTATTGATCAATGAAACATCTGAAGATATTCATCCAAGAAGGTTTTACAACTCATTTGTGTCCTTAGAAAAAGGCGAATGTTACCAACAATTCACTGGGTACCCAAAAGCAACGATATGTCTCAAACTTGCTAAGCAAAACAGGAAAAAGATACTCAAAAGTGACAGATACACATTGAGGGACCTCACTACGAAAAGCCAGGAGAAAGAGATCAATGAACGAATAATTAGGGCTGATGATTTAACGGACTCTAAACTCTCAGTACAAAGTGACGACAACAGCATTTATGTGTCTCATCAAAACTCCTCCCATCATAAACACAATAAAAAATATAAGAAGAAACCTTATAACGATGACCAAAATAAAGGAGATTATTGTAAGAGGAATGCTAAAGAATCCTTGATTGAAAGTGTTATGTATCCTGCTTCCACTCATAGAAACAGGGGAGCCACTGCATCGCAGACAATGGACAGAAAAGATAACATAAACCTCTGTAAACATAACTCTAGATCTAAAACAAGAAAGAAAGAAGTAGACACACAAATCAGCCATTTAGAAAGAGAAGTGGAAAAATTGATATCTCCATGCTCAATGTCTGATGAATCAGATTAAGGTGAAAGGGGCGCAGGAGTGGCGTCATTACTGGTATACTGTAACATGGCTAAATGAGGGTTCGATTCTCATAGTCCCTCGGGAAGGTGATGAGAGGTTCTTGAATTATATTTTTTGGTAATGTGGGGTATCCGCCAAAAGCGGTCGTTTTTAGCTTATCTGGGTTTCATAACCTATGCAATACATTGTGTTGCTGGATATACTTCAAAGGTGTTTCATTGTGTTCTCAACTGATTATCAGAGTCAAATTTGATTTGCTTATCTTTTAGTATGCCTGTTATGGTTTTTTTAGATGAGGGCGCCACTCATTCGCCCTCTTCTCCTTAAGGTTGAAGAGAGAAAGAAATTAATTTATTTCATAGAAGTTTTAAGTAATTGAGTTAACTCATCAACTGCTCAGAAGCTTTATATTTTACCAGCAAGTTTTTTTCATAGTTAATATAAAATAAAAAAGTATTTTGCTAAAATATTTATTTAATTTAGATAGTTGCATACAAAATAGAATAGGGTATTTGACTGTTGTTATGAAATCGTCTAAAAAGTTTTGATGGATAATCAATAATCAAATTATTAAAACAATTCTTTTGACAGTTATGGGGCCACGTGACTGAGTGACATCACACGCAAGTAAACAGTCTTACTCGCCATACAATCGTTGCCTGTGACGTCATAAGGACATTCGACCAAAATAAAATTAATGGACGAGCCATAACCATTGAACTTGCTCAGTAAAAACGAGGCAAAACCGTTGGACATATACTACACCTAATTATAACCATGTACAGTAAATTTGTTACAATAAATAGATAGCGGTATTTTGATGTGTATTTACACTTCGGGAAAGCACACGAAGGTATAATTTAGTCAGCTGTTTCGTTATCGTGTAACAATAGACGCGTGTCGCACTTCCTACGGCTAGAGACCGACTGAAACGAAGTGAGCGCCGGCGCTCATTTTGTAATCTTCAAAAATGCGCTTCTTCTGGGCCCGTCCATTCATTTTATTTTGGTCGAAGCCTAAATAGAGCAATTGCAGTCGTCACGTGATCAATGGAAAACATATTTCAACTTTGGATTTTTCTGAAAATAAGGACTATAATTTTAGAGTTTATGTAATGAAATCATTATTAAATATAAGAAATTTAATCTTCTAGGTTTACATTCAACGTGAATCATAATTTTAATACAGTCAAATACCCTATTATACATTTAAAATCTTATACTAGGGGCCTCCATACAACATGGTCAGTTACCTTCAGTCGCACCAGGGGCCTTACGGTTTTAAGCATTTCCGTTTAGGTCTGATTATGATACTGAGACATGGTCCTGCTGTCCTATTGGAAAAACTCACGAGTTGCACAGCAGGCAATGGAAAGAGCTATGCTCGGAGTTTCTTTGCGCGATAAAATACGGAACGTGGATATTCGCCAAAGAACCAGAGTCACCGACATAGCTGTTAAAATTTACAATTTGAAGTGGCAATGGGCAGGCTACATCGCTCGAAGAAAGATAACCGATGGCGAAGAAACGTTCTTAAGTGGAGACCACGAACCGGAAGACGCAGCGTATGTAGGTCTCCCCCTAGATGGACCTACGACATCATGAGAGTCGCGGGCATCCAGGGGATGCAAATGGCAGGCTGTCGTTCAGTGTGGAGTTCTAAGGGGGAGGCCATGTTCGGTAGTGGACGTCTTCTGGCTGATGATGATGTTCATAGTGTAATCCGATGTAATGTTTGTTGACCAATATGAGCACGTTATTCACTCGTTATCGATTGCCTGGACAATAAAACATATTTCACTTAGCCCTGGGGCCTTACGGCTATCTCTTTTAAGCGATTATGTTTAGGTGATTCCGAAAAGTTGCGCGACCGCAAACCGTATTTCGGCGCGTTAAATTGCACGTTCGCGTGATTTTCCGCACAGCGCTGTTTCAGCGTTGTTCGCATAGCCATAAGGCCCCTGCACCAGAGTTTTGGTGGATTAGATAGTTTCTTATTCTTTCTTAGAAGGTCTGGGTATGGTAGATTTGATGTGGCTGTACTTATTTCGGCTGAGGTTTGGACTGGGCTCAGGCGTACTTTTCGGTACGCGGACTGGCGTTGCTATTTTTTGCTTCAATAGACCTGCAAAGAAAAAATTACTTATTTGGACGTCTAAAAAACATCGCTTTTAGCGATAAGGCCGCCACTTGCGACACTAGCTCTTAAGTATTGATCTGCAACTTCTATTTCTGGTGTGCACAATAAAGAGTTTCTATTTATCTATTTGTACCCCTACAAATAGATAAATATATTTTTTTATTTATATTACACGGGAATTACTCACGTAAGATTAAGCCGGTCACTCCGACTATAGTTTCAACCGCATTAGGCAGTCTTTTTATGGTGAATGCACGCGCGCGGCTGCGTTTCGCTTGGCACTAGGGACCGCCGCGGGGCGCGCACGTGATGTCAACGGCAGCTGATCGGGTGCGGGGGTGGGGGTGCGTAGAGAAAAATGCTGCGCCGGCGCACACTGGAACTTCCTCACTCGAATCTTCCTGTGTGTCAGGAATACTCCAGCACGTGGAGCTCACCACGTCGCCACCAGTCAAACGGTCACTCCCACGAACTCCATGAAGGCACGGCTTCCAAGTCGGTGGCAGGTTCCATCCTCCATCCCTATTGAAGGTTGCACGTCGACTGATCTCGATGGCTTCTCTGACTTTCCGGGGCACAAAGAATTTCTTTCGTGCCAGCACTTTCGCTCTGTCGAACCTAATATAATGCTGCGCGCCGAAGCCCAGATAATGTGTCGGAGTGACCGGCTTAATATTACGTGAGTAATTCCCGTGTAATATAAATAAAATGTGTGAAAGCCACGTCACTTTCTATAATAAATAGAAACTCTTTCTACATTGACCGTATAATGGAGCATAAACATTTTTACTTACTTCGTAGCTTGCTCTTGTTTGCTCCATCTTGTTTGTTCTCCTTATCGCCTTTGATGCTGGTATCTTTCTTGAAAATGTTGGGTGAAATGCGTCTAAGTCGTGAGAGTTTGCTTTCTTTAGGAACGAATTTTTGATCCAGTTTCGAAGTGGAGGCGCTATCAAAACGTCTCAGGCGGCTTTTAGTTGAGTCATCGGGCCCTGTTATGCCGGAGAGGTTAGGGCTTGACGCGAATTGAGCTTTCGAGCTCTCTGCTCCCTGAAATATGATTTTGATTCGGGTACCCTGTCTACTCGTGCGTTATCTTACCAGCAGTGCAAGTATCGTTCTTTACCGATCGTCAAATTGGATAAAATGCCATAGAATCGATCATAGCGAGTACTGAACAAATGGAATTTTTATCGAATTTTACGATGTCAACTGTCAAATTTGACGATAGATAAAGAACGGTAGGTACTTGCACTGCGGTTATAATTATTTAGGTAAAAATTGGTACCTTTCGCTCGACGTTTCGGCCATGTTACAATCTTCGACCAAAATAAAATTAATGGACGGGCCCAGAAGGAGCGGCGCTTATTACAAAATAAGCGCCTGCGCTCACGTCGTTTCAGTCAGTCTCTAGCCGTAGGAAGTGCGACATAAGACTATTGTTCCATGATAACGAACATCTGACAAAATTATGCCTTCGTGTACTTTCCCGAAGTGTAAAAAGTCGCTTATCTATTTTTGTAAGAAATGTACTATAGGTACATGGTTATAACTAGATGTTGAAGTATATGTCCGACGGTTTTGACTTTATTGACAAGTTCAATTGTTATGGCCCGTTCATTCATTTTATTTTGGTCGAAGGTTACAATGGCCGTGGTCACGAGCTGACTCATATCCTCGTAATGCACGATAAGTCCCAACTCCCAATAAACATTTAAAATATGTGTTCAAATCGCGAATTTACTTCTGGCCCTTTGTTATCTTTATAGGGCCCGGACCCTGAGCTTCGGAGGCGATGCAGCATCCATTTGAAGCCATTACGGCCTCAATTTAACATCATAACGTGCGCAGCGTCGCACCAGCTTAAGGTAGGCATGTTGTTTTAAATGTATACCTACCTTCAGCACAGATATCTTAGACACGTCAAGCACAAGAGAAGACATAGACGAATCGTCCTTGCATTCTTCGTTCAACTTCTGTATGGCGCTGCTGAGTTTCCTGTGAACTTCTTCGGTTCCTTTTTGAGCGGCCAGCAGGGTGTCCAGTAAGTTAGTTTGGGAGAATTGAATCGGACTAAAATAAAAAGAAATCATAAACTGTAAAAAAAGATCAAGAACTGAAGAAGTTGATAAACTGGACAAATGGATCGGAGAAGATTATTTTAACAAACAAAATTAAATATGTACTAAATTTCGACACGGGGTATAAACTCAAATCAGACAAACAAGGGAGATATGGATATGGCCGGAACAGTACCGGCGTTAGGATAGGGCCTGGTTGGGCGATTGCCCAGGACGCCAGATATAAAGGGGCGCCGGAGGTATATAGATCTATATTCTATCTAATCTATTCTTTGGCTAAATAGGGCGAAATCTCGCCCAGGGCGCTCGTAGAGACCGGCACTGGGAAAGAGATAACAATATGCTACGTAGGCAAGTTTCAGAACGCCACCCAGGGGCCGTAGAGTCAACGCTGTTTAGGTGATTGCGATAAACTGCGCGACCGCAAACCGTATTTCGGCGCGTTAAAGTTCACGTGCGCGTGATTTTCCGCAATCATATAAACTGAATCGCCTAAAACAGGTGACGTTACGGCCCTTGAACGGCGTTTTTGTAGTGTCTATAAAATCTCAGTCTATAGTTAGTATAGTTGTAGTTATTTTTAGTTGTAGTTGTTGTTAGTTGAAGACCCAATGTGTACCACCATGTGTGACACTATTTGCAGAGTGGTCGTGGTTGGTAAGACACCAACCACGACAACTCTGCAAAGTGTGTCCGACTAAGAAGAGAGAGATAAAATTATACACCTTCGTGAACAGCAAACCTAAGTTAGACTCTTCCTCCGCTGTGAGGTAAGATACCGCTACACTCACCTCGATGTCTTATTTTTACGTCGAACGCCGGCGCTACTGTCAGGTGTCGACAATGTGTATGTGCTTTGACGACCGCACATTTTCTGCTGTAACAAATAATAACAATATAATAAGAGGTGAGAGTCGCGGGCATCTAGTGGATGCAAAAGGCAGGCTGTCGTCCAGTGTCTTCAGCAGGCTGTCATTCAGACTCGAGCGCCTGTAGCAAAATAAGTTCGGTCGTGCATGGAATACTGCTCTCACCTTTGGGATGGATCAGCTAAGCACCAGCTTGGGGCGTTGGAGTCTATTGAGAAACGTGCCAAGAGACTCATCAGCAATGAATCCCTGGTTCAAACTAAGCTTCTTAGCCCTCGAGCATCGGCGTAAAGTTGCTAGTCTATCGGTTTTTTATCGGATACATTTCGGAGAGTGTGCTTCAGATCTGCATGATTTAATTCCTTCCTGCCTTTTTTTCTATCGGACCGCCAGGGCGGGCACAAAAAATCGACATCGTTTTATGGTTGATATTCCGAGAACCCGTACGAAGCGCTATGATTCCACATTTATTGGTACGTATGTAACTATGTATGTATGTTTTATTTATAGTATGTATTGGTAAGTAGTTAAATAGTATTATTTGCATATTCAGTATTTGTATGTATGTATGTATATTATATGTATTGTCTACACCGCCGATCCTACTCCTGTCTCTGTTATGTCAATGCAAAGGTTGCCTGGAAGAAATCTCTTAAGGCGATAAGGCCGCCTATTATACTGCCGGTCTTGTATTATTTTTAAGTGACTTTTGTATTTTTATTTCGGTGTATAATAAAGTGATATATTATTATATTATTATGACTCTTTATTTCATAAAATTCTCGGGTTTGACCCGGTCATTTGTTAGGCATTGGTGGAGTCGAAACCAACACCAAGAGGCCCTGTTGAATACAAAATACAATTACTATGGAATGTGTATAAAATGGAATATAAAACTATTGTACAGTACAGGATAAAAAAAAAACAGGGCTTTTGAGGTGAACAATTTGTGGGTAGTTGAACTGATCTATGGGATGAGAAACGGCACCTGCCTTATCCTGTCTCATCTCAAAATATATTTAGGCAGGTGATGACTTGCCACCCACTAAATGGGCCCCCCACAGAGGCTGCCGCATCTTGGCACCGGAGGGGCAACATTGGCGTGGGTGGCTTAGGGTGTCGAGAGGTGTGCTGCACTTTCACTAAGAGCTACTCGCGGCGTTATGCCCTTTAACACTTCCACCCTGGAGCTTAGGTTCTTAGCTCTTGCGGTTTCCACCCCTAGACGGCCGGTTAAGGCTCGCCATAAAGCCGCCCCTGCGTTTATATTATTATACACATATTATTATTATTTATTGTGCGAACTGCTAGTCTGTGGAATTCGCTGCCTGAATGGGTTTTCCCCGTTAGTTACAATCTGGGTGTCTTCAAGTCGAGAGTGAATCGGTTTCTTCTAGGCAAGCGTGCTCCATCGTAGACCACATCGTCGCTTAATATCAGGCGAGATGGCGGCCAAGCGCAAGCCTATCTACTATAAAAAAAAACTGGCTGCGTAGCAATTGCTTCGACAATTTTGGAAGGCGATAAAATAACTGGTAATTCGGGTACTTGGACGACTTTATTGTATTTTATGGTGGTACGGAACCCTCAGTACGCGAGCCCAACTCGCACTTGGCCAGTTTATTCTCATTAAATAGACAAGGATGGTCAATTTAAATTTGAAAAAAAAAAATTACAAGCCAGAAAATGGCTAAAGGTTGCAAATGGGGGCAAATGCAAAGATAAAATTGTATTAAAATGACATTAGCTTGAGAGATGTTATCTCAAGCTAATGTCATTTTCATACAATTTCATCTTTCCGCAGGCGTTATCGCTAACAGAAAGTGGGTCTTGTCTAATCCCCAAGGTCACTTATATTGAACTTCCCGTGAAGTAACTTTTTTTTGGTTGTTAGGTAATTTTGAATTTACCAGCTCACCTGGGTTTGGCTAGTAAGCCTATTCCGAAAACCAGAAAGAGGGTGTGACATACCGAATTGTTTTCATTGTCTTCGCACCCAGAAAGAAGACGGGCGCGTTGCAGTGCTCCCGGCGCCGGTAGCTCTACCAATTCCTTCACCGATTTGGATGTGAGGGTGTCCAACGAACGGTACCGCGTTGGCGTCTCAGCTTTGATCTCTAGTAGCCTGCGAGTGAAAATATATTGCATTAGCAGGAAGCCTGGCGCACTCCGCACGTTAGGTATGAAGCTACAAGTAGCCGACTTGTCGGACCTGTCGCATTGGCGAATCCAGGGGGGGATCCAGAACACCAGCTATTCCATACATTTGACTCAGTTTTTCGATTTGATTCAGGTGCACTTTTACACAGCTTACTCATAGGTACCTATACTTGTCAGATTGCCCCCCCCCCCCCCAAATGAAATCCTGGATCCACCCCTGACCTGTCGAGCGATAGACAGAGATAACGTGACAAGAGTTTTGCTATAGACAGAGAAGCAACTTCTAGGTTAATATAGCTGTAGGTAGTTAGCGCTCGCATGCTGAATTGCACTTTATTGTGTATTAGCAAGAGTCGCTACTTATTTAAATGATTTTGCGGAGTGAATCTTCTGTACTTGTAGGTGCTAATGCCTTCTGTGACCTAAGTAAGCATCGGAATGGGTTTCTTCTAGGCAAGCATGATCCGTCGTAGACCACACTATTGCTTAAGGCCCAGAACATGACGCGCCGCCATCTCACTCGCACATTTTAAAGTTTTTTAAAATATAAAATATGACGTTTTTTTTTTTTTTTTTTAAGTTTTATTTTGAGTTTTTTTTTCGATCTCGTTCTTTCGGTTCAGTTATTTTTAAGCGCCGAATTCAACAGCACGTTTGTTTTCGAAACTTTTTTTAGTTTTCGTATTGTTCCATACATTTTAGTAAAGCGCTTCCAGCGGAAACGCGGAGGAACTAAAATCAGTAGTAATCGGCAGTATAGGTTGTTCATTCAAATACGGAAAAGTAGTTTCGAATAGCTTTCAGCCCCGCAATACGTAACATATGTTATGTAACAATACGAAAACTAAAAAGTTGTACTAATACCTCAGGGTACTGACTACTGGGGCCTTACGGCCAACTCCTTACGCAGTCTCAAACTATCGTTAAAACAGCGCAGTTCCGAAAATCACGCAAACGTAAATCTTAACGCGCCGAGATACGGTTTGAGGTCACGCAACTTTTTTCATCACCTAAACTGGATTGCTTAAAACAGCTAGCCGTAAGGGCCCAGATTGTAAAATATGTTATTAGTTACAGTTTCTCAGGAGTGTTCAGCTCGGTGACGCTGGCGGACTTGTCCCCCCGGTGGCGTTCGAGGTCCGAGTCGTTGTGGTGCATGATGCAGCGGATGATCTCTCGTAGCTCCGCTGTCAGCCGCTCGCGGTGCGCTTTAGGGAGTGACCCGAGCAGGGTACACCCAAACTCCTGAAATCAACCAAGAATGGAACTCCCTGCCCTCCTGGATCCTGGATTTTCTGTCCTTATTTCCTGAGAACTACAATCTAGGCATCTTCAAAGCACGAGTGAATAGATTTCTTATGGATGCAGGCCGCTTCCAACCGGCCTTTTTGGAGATCGATGGGGGAGGCCTATGTCCAACAGTGGACGTCCTACGGCTGAAATGATGAGATCAACGTGTTCCATCCTCGGCCACATCGCTTACCATCAGGCGAGTTGGTGGCCAAACGTAGTATATTCTGTATAAAAAAATAAAATAAAACAGTAATACATAGGTTTTATTATAGAAATTGACAAATAAATAATTTGAAAAATAAATAAAAACCAAACCAAAGATTCGATTCGTTTTGATTTAAGAAGCAAAACTACAGATACGATTTTTATGAAATTTCCTATCTATATATAACACTAGCGGTCCGCCCCTGCTTCGCACGGGTATAGAGTATAGCCTATGTCACCCGGGGATAGTGTAGCTTCCCAACCACAGAAAACAAAAAAATAATTGTTTAAATTAGAACGGCTGTCAAGGCATTTTTGCAAGATTTTTTTTTGTAGCCAGTTGCACCCATATTAACGAAACGTCAGTTATTTGAAATCAGTTAGCAGCTGTGATGGGGACAAAGAACTTTGAGACGTAACCCAAAAAGGTAAGGTCCAAGTTCTTTGGATGCGGAGTTCGATGCGTTGACATAAATGAGAATGTTCAAGCAAAACTCTGTCATAATGCCTGGTAACAGATTTTCCTTCTCATTTCCGTTCTATTTACTTCTCTTTTCTGTGTTCCCAACAGTGAACGAATTTTTCAAATCGGTTCAGTAGTTTCGGAGCCTATTCAATGCAAACAAACAAACAATCAAATCTTTCCTCTTTATAATATTAGTATAGATATAGATAGATAGATACCTACTTTTAAGATACTTTCCAATAAAAAATAATTTTCTTAATCGGTTAATTTATAAATGACGAATATCTGAAGTACAAACATAAAAGTGAGACCCATCCTTTAGGGAGTAGGTTAAATTTAGAACTCTAACGATAAAAAGGTAGGTCTTATTGTGTGTGCAGGTCAAAGGAATAAATAAATAAATATTCGGGACATTTTTGGACACACGGTCATCTGACCCCAAACTAAGCAAAGCTTGTGATATGACTGATTTACATACATATTATATAGTTTTAAATACATAATTAACACCCAGATATAGACCAAACCCAAATGTTCATCACATAATTTTTTGTCCTAGGTGGGAATCAAACCCACGCCCCCAAGCTCAGAAGGCACGTTCACTACCAACTGGACCAACGGGCTATCAAAGGGCCAAGGTCTCATACCTTATCGAGGTGCTTCCCGCCGGCTATTCCAGAAACCTGCCACACGCCGCTGTTCTGCTGCGCGGGCGTGGGACAGGAACAGGACAAGTTGGCGCTTTCCAGCACTACATGGAGACCTGACGTCTGGAAGGAATCAAATATAACACTTCAGGCGTTCGACTTCTTCTAGGCAAGCTTGCTCCATTGTAAGCCGCATCATCGCTTAACATCATACAAATATATATTATATATAGATATGTAAACATATATACATATATATATATATATGCTTACATATCTCATATATAAAAGAAAGTCGTGTTAGTTACACTATTTATAACTCAAGAACGGCTGAACCGATTTGGCTGAAAATTGGTGGGGAGGTAGCTAAGAACCAGGAGACGCTCATAGGCTACTTTTCATAAGCATCATCACCATTTTTCATCACTACGCGGGTGAATCTGCGGGGCGCAGCTAGTTATAAAATAAAATATAAAAACTTTATTTATGAGATCATGGCATGCGCAACTGCGGATTTATTACAGAAGTTTGTGAATGCATGTGCCATCCCGTTAGCATCTACTTAGACCTTAGGGTCAGGCGCAACACGCGCGTAGCAAAACACTTTTACACTAGTCGTTATGGCTATGGCATAGATATAGTATGCATAAGAATAAAATATTGACAATATACCTACAAATAGTTGAACCCTTCGACCAAAATAAAATGAAAGGACGGGCCATAACCATTGAACTTGCTCAGTAAAAACGAGGCAAAACCGTTGGACATATACTTCTACACCTAATTATAACCATGTACAGTAAATTTGTTACAATAAATAGATAGCGGTATTTTGATGTGTATTTACACTTCGGAAAAGCACACGAAGGTATAATTTAGTCAGATGTTTCGTTATCATGTACCAATAGACGCGTGTCGCACTTCCTATGGCTAGAGACCGACTGAAACGAAGTGAGCGCCGGCGCTCATTATGTGATCTTCAAAAATGCGTTTCTTCTGGGCCCATCCATTCATTTTGTTTTGGTCGAAGGTTGAACCAACACGAAAGTATTTACTATTCGCAGACTTTTTTTAAATACATCGCAGTGAAGAAATCAGAAAGTGTCCTCACCTGGCAATTGATAACAACGGTCCTAGCACCGCCGCCACCGTCCTGGCTCAAGTTTCCGTCGCTGGACTCCAGCGACTTCACGCTGAACCCTAAACATTGCAGCAGCGCGCATAACTCCACTACATCCGTGTATGCGTCCTAAAACAACATGCCACAGATATGCAATCAAGATAATTGAGTACGAATTTGATACGAAAATAAAAAAAAATTATCTAAAAACAAGGTTTTATTGGGAAACGAAAAGTGCTAACAACAAAACGATCTAGTGTAAAATCGTAATAATTTCATAAAAACTCACATTATTGGACATCTCTGTAGATTAAGGTATCATTAACGAAATAATCAACTTTTAACTTGATAACCTGCAGTTTGGCGAATACTTTGCACACAATGCAATTATGACTGACAATACGTCAACAATTTAGTTTTTTTAACTACCCTCATTTTTGATAAAAGACGATATTGCTGCTTAAGGTTTAACTCTACCCACACTACCGATTAATTAAATGATAAAATCAAGGACGTTGAATAATATCATAATATTAAGGCTCCTAGCAGTGACAATTGACGTCGATTCTGATATACCATTCTCTAAACTAAACTAAATTTGACAGCTCTAAAATGGTTGCTATCCTTTTCTGACATACTGATATGAAAAGAGACGCTGATAATTTTAGTCCTGTCAGATTAGTTTAGAGAATGGTACAACCACCGAAAAGAGAAGTAAATAGTACGGAAATGAGAAGGAAAATCTGTCGCCAGGTATTATGACAGAATCTTGCTTGAACATTCTCATGTATGTCAACGCATCGAACTCCGCATCCAAAGAACTTGGACCTTACCTTATTGGGTTACGTCTCAAAGTTCTTTGTCCGCATCACAGCTGCTAACTGATTTCAAATAACTGACGTTTCGTTAATATGGGTGCAACTGGCTACAAAAAAAATCTTACAAAAATGCCTTGACAGCTGTTCTAATTTAAACAATTATTATTTTTCTTTTCTGTGGGTACAACAGAATTGACTCCATTGACGAAAAACTATCACGCATTTTTACAGGGCTTGGCAACTGGCAAATTGGCATTAAAATGTCTAGTACCCAAGGACGTTACATACTTCCCTTTAGAACGTTTTCAACACCTTGCTTGTACCTTTTGTATCGGTATTTGTGTTATTATGACATTTGTCTATATAAACTATGCAAACGCCATCTGTAAAAAGCTCTTCTACAGACCAAACTCATGAAACCTAGAAAGCGAGTAAAAGTAGTACCTAGGTACATACACTTTGCCCAATAGTGAGAGCATTATTTGATGCCCAGTTGGAGGGTAGCTTTTTTATTTATAAAAAAACGTCAAAAAAGCATACGGTCCGCCTAATGGTAAGCGGTGTTGACGCTGCTTTCCATTAAAATGTGAAGTAAAATTCATAGCTTCGATATTTTTTGTGTTTGTCTAAGTCACAAAGAGATAGAGCAGTATGAAATGAAAAAAAATTTAATCACAGAAATAATGAAACCCAACAATTTTTAAACTTTTATTCATAAAAAGCCTAGATTTCAATACAATACATATTAATATTTAATTCAATAGACAAAATATTAGTTCTAGATAAAGTTAGTTTTAATTGTAGGTCATGTAGCGCGGCGTGGCGGAGAACTTGGCATACGACTTGATGACCTTATTGACGGCTTCTAGGAAGTCCTTTTCAGTGGCCACCTTGCGCCGGGCGCGGATTGCGAACATACCCGCTTCTGTGCACACAGACCTAAAACGAACAGAAAAAAAAATTAAGAAATAAAAAGGGATTAAGGTGGATGGAACAAAGGTTCGAGACGTCGGAATCGCGGTAATGAAATTAAAGTGGAGCTGGGCAGGACACGTTGCTAGGCGCAGTGATGACAGGTGGAGTAAGGTCTTAACAGAGTGGTGGCCGAGGCAAGGTAAGCGGAGCGTTGGTCGTCCAGCTGCAAGATGGGTCGACGATATTATTACTACCGCGGGTCGAACCTGGACTAGATAAGCACAGGACCGAGGCAGATGGCATAGAAAGAGAGAGGCCTATACCCAACAGTGGGATAAGGAAGGCTGTGGATGATGATGATGAAGGTGGATGGTCCAAAGCAGTGACAATTCCAATTGACTGCTCATCCTTTACCCCGCATAAGCCAAAGGTTCTAACAGGTCAACCTAAATTATTTCGAGCGGGGCCAATTTTAGACGTGAACTGAATGAATGACTTTTGATTCTCCAATCACAAGCGTCGAGTCTCCAATCACAAGCTGCCCGCCTCGACCGACGTGGCATCATTTTGCAAAAGGGAATTTTGACAACGAAATTGAGTCTACTCATTTTTGAAAACTAAAATTATTAATCATTAAGATAAAATTCTTATAATCACAATCTCTCAGTAAAAATAGTCAAAAACGTACGAGCGTCATTGTACATACATTGTATCAATTATATAGTTTACAATGCCACATTTACTTCAATTTAGACGTTATGTCGCTTGCATAGTGTTCAACGTTAGTTGTCCGCTATGTCATCGTAGCTCTGGCATCGCGCGGCGTTGTAGTCGGATCGCGGTTACCTTGTAACTAACCAAAAAGTTGGCACAATTCGTAGCATGCGCCGAGTTTTAGTTCGGACATTTTTTTGGTACGATTGTGACTACATTTATTGTAGCTCGATGTTCATCATCATCATCATCATCAGCCAGAAGACGTCAACTGCTGAACATAGGCATCCCCCTTTAACCTCCACACTGAACGACAGCCTGCCTTTTGCATCCACTGGATGCCCGCGACTCTCACAATGTCGTCGGTCCATCTAGTGGGAAGCCTCCCTACGCTGCGTCTTCCGGTTCGTGATCTCCACTCCAGAACCTTTCTTCCCCATCGGTTATCGGTTCTTCGAGCGATGTGGCCTGCCCATTGCCACCGCAACTTGCAAATTTTTACAGCCTATGGTTCTTTGGCGAATATCCACGTTTCGGATTTTATCGCGCAAAGAAACTCCCGAGCATAGCTCTCTCCATTGCTCGCTGAGTGACTCCGAGTTTTTCCAAAAGGCCAATAGTTAAGGACCACGTCTCAGTACCATATGTCATCACTGGCAACACACACTGGTCAAAGACCCTCGTCTTGAGGCACTGTGGTATCTTGGACGAGAAGATGTCACGCAATTTCCCGAACGCTGCCCAACCGAGTTGGATTCTTCGGGCGACCTCTTTGCTCAAGTTGGACTTACCTAACTGAACAATCTGTCCAAGATAGGTGTAATGGTCAACAACTTCTAGAGTATCGTTCCCAACGACTACCGGCACGGGTTTAACATGGATATTGGACATAATTTTTTTCTTGTCCATGTTCATTTTAAGACCCATCTATTAATTATTAGTGAATAAATTGAATTTCCTTACCTAATCTCAGCACCAGTAGAGTTAGGGCACAGTCGGGCCAGCAGATCGAATCTGATATCCCTCTCAACAGACATAGATCTCGCGTGGATTCTGAATATGTGCGCACGCCCCTCCAAGTCTGGCAGACCGAACTCGACCTTCCTGTCTAAACGGCCAGGACGCATGAGCGCAGGGTCAAGGGTGTCCGGTCGGTTGGTAGCCATAAGGACCTGTAAAAAAAGTGAAGGGTTAAGAATGAGCAACTTTCGTACAGGGTTATTGATATTTCAATACATTTGTACAAAGTTATTATTTTATATTGGTGTACTTAAGAGCCCTCTCACATTTTTTGACGAAAAAAGCAATGAAAACTATATTTCTGGCGTTCTGATTCTATCAAATAGAAAGATCTATAGAAAATTCAGTTTCTGTAATAAATAGATCTGTATTTTTATTGAAAATAACGACTTAATATTTTGAAAACCTCAACTTATAAAATTATTACCTCCAATTTACAAAAGTAGTTCTTCGTAAAACTCTCAGAGGAAAAAGTTATATGATTATTTACGGGAAATTTACCGTGTTAAGGTTGTGGAATGAGCTCCCGATATTTCGGCGCAGTTACGTGCACCATGTTCACGGGAAGACTGAAGAATGCGGGTGGTTGGTCGAACAGTAAAAAATTTAGGTGCTGACCTAACGATCTACCCTCTTTCTTAGTCATATAACTTTAGTGAACAACCGTGATAGTTGTCTCTCAGAGGAAAAGTTTGAGAGTGGATTTCGTGTACTTACTGGCATAAAATAAACTATTTTAAAGTTATGGGTTACTTGTTTTATATTCGTCTTCGTAATTACGGCTTTATTTTTTCGTTTTATGCCTGAAATCCAGATACATACTTCAAATTGAAAGATGCATTTTGTAGTACGGAACTTAATATGATTTTCAAAGGTACCTTGATGTTTCCTCGAGGATCGAACCCGTCGAGCTGGTTGATGAGCTCTAACATAGTTCTCTGCACCTCGTTGTCGCCACCCGCGCCGTCGTCGAATCTGTGCGGAAAATACTACATTATACACCCGACGGTAACACTGTTATTGATATCGAATTTATCGATAGTCATATGGGGCATTTTAAGTTATGTTACAACTCAGAAAACATAATAGTACGTACATTAAATAAATAAACAAGCCAAGTGCGAGTCGGGCCCGCACACTGAGGGGTCCGTACCATCACAAAATACAATAATCCTACTAATATTATACACGCGAAAGTTTGTATTTATAGATGTACGGATGTTTGTTCCTCTTTCACGCTGAAACGCACCAACGGATCGACCTAATGCATAGGTATTAATTCAAGACCCAGAGAGTGACATAGGCTAGTTTTCATCATCATCATCATCATCACCATTTTTCATCACTACGCGGGTGAAACCGCGGGGCGCAGCAAGTTATCAATAGAAATAACCGACTTCATTATTAATAAAATATGGTAGCATTCCGATTCGGTGATAACAAACAGAAATTTGTCGCCGACTCGCACTTGGCCATTATTCAATGTTATACTTTAGAATGTGTACTATAATCATGGCAAGTTTAACGCTTGTACGTATTACTATTTTTACATTAGAGCTAATACAAAAATATGTTGAAAAAATACGTCACCCGCCTTTCGTTTTAACTTTTTGACTTCTTTATTATTTCTTAGTTAATCCGTTGTAACATTACATATTCTGTGAAAATTTCAACTGGCTATCTACGATTCGAAAAATACAGCCAAAGGACAGATGGACGGATAGATAGACAGACAGACAGATAGACATACAGACAGATAGACATACAGACAGATAGATAGACAGACATACGGACAGCGTAGGCTCAGTAATAGGGTCCTGTTTTTTCCATTTAGGTACGGAACCCTAAAAATAATAATGAAGAAATGAGTAGATGAAGGATTTAAAAAAAATACAAAAGCACGGATCCTCTCTCTCTTTCTGAGAGAAGGCCTGTTTCCCAGCAGTGGGAAAATAAATATAAATAAATAAATATCTGGGACATTTTTGCACACACGGTCATCTGACCCCAAACTAAGCAAAGCTTGTAATATGGCTGCCAGAAACTGATATACGTACATATATATTTTTAAATACATACTTAAATAGATATTAACACCCAGACATAGAACAAACACAAATGTTCATCACACAAATGTTTGTCCTAGATGGGAATCGAACCCACGCCCCCAGGCACAGAAGATAGGTTCACTACCAACTGAGCCACCGGGGCAGTCAAAGAAAAAAAAATTATAGACTAATAAAGATGACGATGTACCTAGCGCCGCCGATAGCGTCGATCTCATCGAAGAAGATGAGACAGGCCTTCTTGCTGCGCGCCATCTCGAACAACTCTCGCACCATACGCGCGCCCTCACCCACGTACTTTTGCACCAACTCTGAACCTGTATCGAGAAGGAGATTGTAAACAAGCCTTTATAAACCTACTAGCGACCCGCCCGCCCGGCTTCGCGCGCGTGTAATTTACGTGCGGAGCCGGGGCGGGTCGCTAGTTATATACATGTATAAACCTTCCGTGAAAATGTACCTAACTGATGATGAAAACCGCATCAAAATCCGTTGCGTGGTTTAGGAGGAGTTAGCGGCCATACAGACATCATCATCATCATCATCAGCCAAAAGACGTCCACTGCTGAACATAGGCCTCCCCCTTTAACCGCCACACTGAACGACAGCCTGCCTTTTGCATCCACTGGATGCCCGCGACTCTCACAATGTCGTCAGTCCATCTAGTGGGAGGCCTCCCTACGCTGCTTCTTCCGGTTCGTGGTCTCCACTCCAGAACCTTTCTTCCCCATCGGTTATCGGTTCTTCGAGCGATGTGGCCTGCCCAATGCCACTTCAACTTGCAAATTTTAACAGCTATGTCAGTGACTCTGGTTCTTTGGCGAATAACCACGTTTCGGATTTTATCGCGCAAAGAAACTCCGAGCATAGCTCATACTTAACCATACTAAAAACACACGCGCATGTTATAAATTTTAAATTTAAATGAATATTTTTATTATTTTGTAAGTTGTGTTCTTTTTCGCTTTATAAAAATATTGATATAATTATATATTAATTCTAAATTATATTTTATATTTTGCATGATATAACTGTTTGCTTTGGCATAATTGTACTGTTATAATAAGAGAAGCCACTGGCACCCGACACACAGTCCCAGACTAGTTCGGGAGCCTATGGAAAATCACGTTATGTAAAACTAAATTTAAGTCCAGTGCCAGTGGTATGAAAATCCGTACATAAGCTTCAAAGAACTCATTGGTACGGGCCCGGGGTTTGAACCCGCGACTTCACGCTTTCAAGTCTAGCGATCTCCCAAATGGGCTACCACCATAGCTGGGCATTAACTCGTTAATCGTTAATTAACGAAGTTAACATTTTGATTAACGGATTAACTTTTAAAAATGTTAACGGACACGTTAACTTCCGTTAATATGCAGAAGTCCGTTAATCGTTAATCCAATGCCTAATAGTAACCGCACGGCACAAACAAGTGCCGGGCGGCGCGTGGCAGCGAGTGAAACAAAAACAAAACTAGATATATTTAGCCGGCGCGTGCGAATGAGAAAGAAAACTGCGAAGAGATTTGTTTCGTTTGATCATTTCATTACTTAGCGCCGTTGCTTAGAGTGACGAGTGTAGACGATATAAAGATGCAATTTTACACATATTAACGGATTAACGATTAACGTTAACTCGCGTTAATTCTTCCGAAATGTAACGCTTTAACGTTTAACGAAGCTAACTTTTTTGTAGCGGATTAACGATTAACGAAGTTAACTATTTGATTAACGGTGCCCAGCTTTGGCTACCACGAGTACCACGGCTTATCCCAATGGTCACCTACCGATAACTCTGATGAAGCAAGCGTCGGTCCTGTTGGCGACTGCTCTGGCGCACAACGTCTTGCCGGTGCCGGGCGGGCCGAATAGAAGGACGCCTTTGGGAGGCTCGATGCCAAGCTTCACGAATTTCTCGGGCTGCGGACAGAAATAATTGCTTTCTAACAACAATACTAGTAGTATAATAGGCATGTGTCCTAATGTTTAATTTATTACAAATAACCGGGTTAGCGATGAATATAACTAAATACATTACACAAACTGAAAAAATAATTTAAATTGGCTGATAAATCTCTGAGATATGAGTGTTTAAAGTTTTAGGTGAGGATAGAGAGGGGATGCTCTATCCCTTTCTCGCGTGGGTCTCAGTTCGGGGCGAACTACTAGTTTACTAAAGTGAGACGGCGTGGTGATGGCAGGTGGAGCAGAGCCCTGAGAGTGGTTACATTATGGGCTGACGTCATCAGACCCATCGCGGGTTAGCCGTGGATGTAATTTAGATAGCTCGTTGGTGTAGTTGGTAGTGAACCTGCCTTCTGCGCTTGGGGGCGTGGGTTCGATTCCCATCTAGGACAAACATTTATGTGATGAACATTTGTGTTTGTTCTATATCTGGGTGTTATTATTTATTTATGTATGTACAATCTGCGCTCCGCGGTTTCACCCGCGTAGTGATGAAAAATGGTGATGATAATAATGAAAAGTATAAGCCTATGTCAGTCTCTGGCTCTTGAACTACACCCATGCAAAAAATCTGGTCGATCTGTTGTTCCGTTGCAGCGTGAAAGAGGAACAAACATCCATACATACAAACTTTCGCATTTATAATATTAGTAGGATTTAAAAATATGTATGTATGTATATCAGTCTCTGGCAGTCATATTACAAGCTTTGCTTAATTTGTGGTCAAGTGACCGTGTGTGCAAAATATCCCGAATATTTATTTATTTATTTACGTAATTAGTAATTAGCCCAGTAAAGGAGTTTGTGTGGCCGCAAAAAGTAACTCACATGCAAGAGGGGTGTCTCCACAACTTCTCGAAGCTTCTCAATCTGCTCCTTGCAGCCTCCGACGTCGCTGTACGTCACGTCGGGCTTCTCTTCCACTTGCATCATAGTCACTGTGGGATCGATCTTCGGCGGTAGGGGAATGTGGATCTGGTACTTGTTCCGGTCCACACTGCCGGGAAAAATATATTTTTTTACTGGCAAGTTACTGGCCTTTATTAACTAAACAAAATACAAGCTAACTAAAACTACAAAACAGTAAGACTACCCACCCATAGACCGTGAAGGTCTAAAGACTCCAAATGCTACTCAAGCTCACTACCAGTTGGCAGCGTACCCAGTATGCTGGCGGTGTTACCACGCTTAATGGTAATTTCAACCAAAGATCTAAGAATATCCGGTACCGGTATCTGCTACAAAACTGTTATAAAAAATGTTGTTGGGTTTATCTCGGAATTAGGCAATAGGGCTTCATTCATAATACTGACTTTGTGTAAATAAGGTAATATTACAATAAATATAAGGCAATATTGATATTGTTACGATTTTTATTGTGTTATCACAAAATAAACCGGCCAAGTGCGAGTCGGGCTCGCGCACTGAGGGTTCCATACAACCACAAAATACAAAAAGTAGATCAAAGAGACAACATCACGCCCATGCATTAACCCATCTAAGTACCGACCGCGCCCGAAGTTACTTAACTTGGTGGTGAACAGAAACTTGTCACCGACTCGCACTTGGCCATTATTTATTATTTGTTGTTATACTTTAGACTATGTACGATAACCATGCCAAGTATAACGCTTATACGTATTACCGTTTTTACATTAGAGCAAATAGAAAAATATGTTTAAAAAAACGTTAATTGTATGGGGATTTCACCCTTAGTATTTACTTTTTGGCTTTATTATTTCTTAGTTACTCCGCCGTAACATTACATATTCAGTGAAAATTTCAACTGGCTATCTATTACGATTCGAAACTTACGGTTCGGGTTTAAAAAGTAGGAGAGACAGCATAGACTTAGTAATAGAGTCCCGTTTACACCCTTTGGGTAAGGAACCCTAAACATAATAATAAAGAAATGAGAAGACGGAAGATAAAAAAAAAAGCACGGATCCTCTCTGTTTTTCTGTGAGAAGGCCGGTGTCCCAGCAGTGGGAATGTGATAGGCTGATAAAGATATTATGTACCTATCATAAATGTCATGGATACACATACACGTGCATAAGCAAGACTTAGAGCAGAATAAGTAATTTACAACAAGTTCGAGAGAGATGACGATACACGAAACAATGGCGGAATCTCTATGAGACAGCTGATTTTCTGTGCTACCAGTAGTGTGAAATTATAACTCCTCAATCTCCATAATATTACCTGTGGGAATCGAATAAATCAATGGTGTTGATATAAATATTGTGTTTAATATATTAAATTCGTGCTTATCTTGAATTGCTTTGCTTGAGCGGACAAACCAAATGACAATTAAAATGCTTATTGTACTTTTTTTAATAGATTACTCAAAAAAATGTTTCCCAATATCTGTGTTTGTTGCAATAAAGTGGCAACTGGACAGTGACGTAATTGGGTGTCGGCTCCTGGAGCGCTAGACCTTGTTTTCTTGGATCATGTTTGATAGTATCATTATAACAGTGTTGTTCAAGGTAATACCACATCTACCAATCTCGAGGTGATGAGGTTCTATCAATGATGCTTTCCTCTAGGAGAGTTCCACATACTTACCCACTTTATTTGATACAAAATGGTTGTAGTGTGCTCTATAATGTAGCAAAAGGAACTGACAATGTTTCTTGACAATCACTTTGCTACTCTCTCCATTTTAAGTAGTACTTTTATGTACATCGGCCTCCTTGACGTGTCCGTCAACGGAGAACCTGACTAGCGCCGGTTATGAGCGCGTATATGGCTGGCAAAACCAAACTTTGTTTTAAAGATCCTGTTGCAAGGCGCACAGTGCAACTGACCATCAGCATTGTATGTGTAGGTGTAGGAAGGCTTCGGACGGGTCTTAATAATAAGCCGTTTTGCATCTAGGTCTTGTATTAGTTTTTTTTCTTCTTGGTATAGTGTCCCTGCTCATAAAAAGTACTTTTATGTAATTAGAATAGCACAGATTTCATATCGAATTAAACACTTTCATTGTATTTTATCGCGTGCATGTTACATTGTTTTAATTCCTGGCGTTTCGAACACACTTTAACATGTATGATATAGTATGGATAAGAACGTAACTCTTGGGATCTACCTGTCTTTTATCTCTTTACCTATGTTCCCTTTAACAACTGCGGCTGTATCAATTGTGATGAAAATTTACCAGGAAGTAGTGAGCATTGTGAGGACAGACATGGGATAATTTTTATCCCACAAAAATACTTACGCAACCGTTATTTTTTCCCCATTATTTTAATTTTTGTAGTGTCCATAACCTCTGAATTCTGATGACAGTTGATATTTTTTGTGACTATTACATTATTACTGGCGCGATGACCTTGACACGTTCCAGATACAGTGGTCAAGTCTGGCGGGTGATCGCACTGTGTGGAAAGAAATGGAGGAGACTTTTGCCCAAGAGTGGGACAGTAAAGGTTAATTTAAAAAAAAAAAATGTTATTGTATTGATTATTAATTACCTACTATTCAGCTGTAGATGGGTTTTACTTGAAATAAATGTTTTTTTTTAAAATGTAACTTACCCAACTCTCATACCCTCTTCAATATCGGTGGGTGCTACGGAGTCAGCGAGGTCCACCACAAACTTGGCGAACTGCTTGACGTTGATGATGTATTTGGGATCGTTAGAGTCTGCATTGATGATTTTCGTACATCTCGCCACCTAAACAAAATATTATTTGTTTAAAAAACTAAACAAGTATATTGTTAAAAAATATATTTATAACCCCTGATGTAAAAGTTGATAATAGTGAAACAGCTCAACATCATCATCATCGCTCAGCATCAGGCGAGATGGTGGTCAAACGTAAGCCTACTGACTCCATCAGACAGTCACTAAGTCACTGGGCCTTCTAATTCTAATTCTAATTCAAAGTGGGGGTGATAAGACCTGCACTGACATGCCGCTTGGGGTGTATTGTGCATTTGCCCCCGCCAGCCTACACAAACCAGCCGAGCTCCTTAAAATAACGAAGCACGGCTTTGGGACTGGGACTTTTATCAAGTCCCATACATTATATTTAGTGTCTATGCTGACTAACAAGCCCAATGAGCCCAAATTCGAGGGCTTCTCACCACCAAACTCCTTGCTCCATCATCAGATCAGTTTAAAGGCACCAAATTACTAAATTTTCAATGGGGAATCTTTTACAAAGTTTCAAATCATTAAGACATGATCTAATTCCCTCCTGCCTATTTTTCTACTGGACTGGACTGCCAGAGCGGGCAAAAATCGACATCACTTTATGGTCGGTATTCCGAAAACCCGAACGAAGCGCTTTGATTCCACTTGTATTATGGGAACTGCTAGTCTGTGGAATGCACTGCCTGAATGGGTGATCCCGATGGTTAGAATCTGGGTGTCTTCAAATCACTAGTGAATCAGTTTCTTCTAGGCAAGCGTGCTCCATCGTAGACCGCATCATCGTTTAACATCAGGCGAGTTGGCGGTCAAACGCAAGCCTATTATTGAATAAAAAATAAAAATATAATAATGTGAGAATATGTTAAAATCAGCTTTCGAGATTTGTTTACATAGTTACAAGTGAAGCTCATAAAGGAGTGCTCATTTTTTCACAAAGTATTTTTGAGGTCCCTTAAAGCAGGTTATATGCAAAAGAACTTATAAGTAGTGAAACAAAAGCATGATTGTCCTGCTAAAAATTATGTTTGTCAGAATTCTTTAACTGACATATTAGTAGATAGCAGAATGTTTTTGGGGAGGTGTATCAGAATACTGCCTAAGTTTATGGACAGTCTTCTTTCTTAACTCCCCTGATTATTGTATTATTTTTTTTACATCGGACTAGGCTAACGTTTGACCGCTTTTATTTTTACTTACTATTATGAACAGGAAGAGGCAGAGTATGTAGGCCTACCACTATATGGACTGACGGCATTGTTATGAGTTGCGGGCACACAGTGGATGCAGATGGCAGGCTGTTGTTCAGTGTTAAAGAAGGCAGTGTAAAAAAAACTGTCGTTCAGTGTAAAGTACTTAAAAGGGAGGTCTATATGCAGCAGTACACGTCTTCTGGCTAGATGATGATGATTTGCTATACGGCAGATGACTGATTGTACCAAGCTGACAAAACCTTGTATTACGTTGATATCTTACTCAGGTAAGCGACAGCATAAAACTGATGAATGGGAAAAGTTCAACAGTTCCAGGGAGCCAATGTAACAACTAGTACTTTTGTAGGTACTTACCATCGCAACCTTTTTCTTATTTTTTAAATTAGGATAGCATTAAGTACCTGTAAAGGCTGTTCATTTTGTAGAGTCTGTTTGTCTGCAGCCAAGTCCCATAGCGCCGGTGGTGCCAATCCCGTATCAGATTCCTTTATGCCAGTAAGTTCGTTGACCCTCTTCATCACGGTCTGGATACCGTCCTCGACTTCCTTGATGATTTTTGTGTATTGTCCTTGTCCCTAATATAATTAAAAAGAAAGCTATAGCAGATATTGCAAGTCATATAACCTTAACAAAATAACAAAGTTTTATAACTTACATAGGACTTCAATAGGGCTATATCTCCTTCGTCAAGTGCTGGAAAGTAAATGAAGTAGTTTATTAGTAATCAATTGAAAACTGTGTGTACACTACAGCGAATATTATTGATCAAAGATGAAGTCAAAGTTACTCACACTTAATTTCTTTTTCTGGTTCTTCTTTGTCATCTTTCAGTTTTCTCATATCATTGCCTAGATGGTCCGGCATTTTTGATATCTTTCTTAATAACAATACTATTACTATTATTTACTAAAAAATGCAACAAATTACACAAATACAACAATGGAGAATCTGTCCGTCATCAATTTCACAAATTTTCTGTTCCGTATTACGTTTCTTTTCGTGCTTTTTTATTAAATGTCAAAAATTAGTTAAGCTTCGTATCAACACTCTTTAGATTCTGCGTATTTAGGAACGGATAAATCAATTATCTCCGTTCCACGCAGAAAATGAAGTTGCGTTTAATAAATAAATGCACGGAGAACAGTGAGGGGTGGGTAAACTTGACAACATGGACAACATAGACAGTTTGTTTGACAATAAATGTGTTGGACATGTTAAATTACATTTAATGATATTTAGGTCAATTTCTATAGGGTGTCAAAATTAAATTAAAAAAATTTAACTAGTTAACATGTTCTCTTATAATTTTTATTCCTAACGCGTAATAATAGAAAACGGAACGCTTCAAGATGACAAGCGATTAAAAGAATGCGTTCGAAATATAAAAAAACAGTAAAGTAATTTTATTGTGACTTAATTTCGACGTATTGACTGAATGATGAATCCCCCCCTTTATAATACTACTCTTTGGATGAATCAATCAATCAATATATTACTAAAAAAAAACATGAATAGTTTATGACAACGATGCATTCTTCCAAATAAATTATTTAATTACAATACAATTGTTTTTTTTTTTTTTTTTTAATACAAAATATGAACGCGTTGACAATGACAATCATAAAGTTGGCGTCGATTGCGCCACCTACCGGCGAATTTCAGTACTAAAATTTTGTATTCGTAGTGCTGAATGGAGAAACACATTTTTTCGTGTTTCACATGAACAAATCCTTCTAAAACACCGAATATTTTATTTTAGGTAAGTAAGACAGACTATCTAGTGCTATACCCAAACTATCGCGTCCAGAAAAATATTATTGAAATGGCTGCTGTGAAGTGTCTGTCCGGCTATGACCCAAAAAGTAATGTCAAATCGCCGTTTCACATAACATTTTCGTTATGTTACGCGCAGTTTTGGAGTTTAATAATAGTGTTTGTTGCGTGGTAAACAATCTTGGATTAGGATAACACGTATGCGTAAAATTTCAGCGGTAAGTGTTTTCGGTTGTGACGACTCCCGGTTTAGGATTCCGACTGGCGCTAATCCTCGTTGCGAAGAAAATGCTTGATTTATCTTACCTTTATCATTTTTTTATCAATGAATCTATCATGTGGTATCTGACGAATTATGTCTAAGTTCACATCTCGATACTATCATGTTTTGTTTGCCTAGAAAGGTGTGTTTCGTGTATTGGTCTCAATGTGAAGTCTTTCATTTTTCTTTCCTCCAACACTTCTAATTCTTAACTGTAATGTTATTTCCTATTAGTTATGTATTACATCATTAAAATCATTAGTTAACTTTAGTTTACATGATTTTGGTCAATTGGTCAAATGTGTTATCAATTTGATAACCTTACTTAGTAACCTTTGCAATAGATCAAGCTGTTACATAGAGCTAGTAACAGTAAGTGATTTGTCTAGTTGGAGTCAGTTCTAACACGTCTAGGAGGCAAGTAAAAATAATTTAAGTTTTTTTTTATTTACTATAAGTGTCACTTAAGCTGGGTTGATTTAAATTGGGGAAAAGAAATTCTTAAGTCTTAAGATAATTAATTCTTGAAGTCTAATATTCTCATTTAATAGCTTTCTTACTAGCCATCATATAGCTTGAGTGCAGATTTTCCAATACATTTATCAAAAAAAAAAACATGATTATTATCATTATCATGTTCTTAGTTCTCCTAGAACTTATCCCATTTACTAAATAAAGCAAGGATCTTCGTCCAGATTCTCTATTTGGACTTGCACTCTAAATTCTATAATTATGTTTCAATCTTGATTTTTATTCTGCATTATTAGACTCTAGTACACTTGTTTGGTTGATTCTTTGTGTTTGTTTTATAAGTCAAGAATGTATTCTCAAAGATTTTTTGTAGGCCGAGAGGTTATTCTTAGGGTTTGTTTTAAAGTAAAGAATTTGTTCTTAGAGTTTTTATAAGTCAAAAGTTTATTCTTAGGATTATTTATATGAGTCTAGAATTTATTCTTAGGGTTTATAAGTCAAGAGTATATATTTAGAATTTGTTTTAAGGTCAAGAATTTGTTCATAGGGTTTTTATAAGTGAAAAGTTTATTCTTAGGATTATTTATATGAGTCAAGAATTTATTCTTAGGCTTTATAAGTCAAGAGTTTAGTTTAAAAGTCAAGAATTTGTTCATATAGTTTTTCTTATAAGACAAGATTTGATTCTTAGGGTTAGTTTTATAAGTTGAGGTTTTATTCTTTGGGTTTCTTGTATAATTCAAGGTTAGAGGTTTTGTATCTTCTAAACAGTATAATTACCACAAACAAACAGTGTGGTTAGGAGTGAACAGTATATTACAAACAACCATTTATTTCCATAGCAATAATAGAAGCAATTAATTGGTTTAATTTTTTGGTCACACTCATTCAAATAATTTGTATTATGCATAGAAAACTATACAAATGCTATAATTACCTATGTACCTAGGCAAAATGAATGGTCAAAATAGTTAATTAAGCAACATTTCACAACAAAAACTACACCATTATGTATCCAAAAGATCTACAATATAACTAAACCTGCCATTATCCTAATTCAATCCTACTAATATTATAAACGCGAAAGTTTGTATGTTATAGTGTATGCCCTCTTAATTCGGCCCTTTACAAAATCCTTTCTTAACAGACCTCTACACCCCACGAGGAACACTCTATTCCACTTTGATCACCTGGGTGCTAAAAGTCGACTCTTTAGTCGACTTTTATCACCTAGGAATATGTACACATGCCAAATCTAATTAATACACAATAAAAATTTCTTGAGTTTAACCATAGGGAACTTACATACATACATACATTATCAGCCATTAAATGTCCACTGCTGAACAAGGCCTCCCTCTTAGAGAGGGGTGTTGCCATAATCCCCACGCTTGGCAGGCAGCTAGGAGATCGCAGTACGTTCACCGTGTACACCGTGTTCATAGGGAACTTGATAGGCTTAAATTAAATAGGGTATTTTACTGATTTCACAAAACCATCTTAAATTGTATATTATATTAAAATAAAGCAATCTTCTGATTTAAATCATTTAATAATTTTTATTATTGTCATAATTTTCAGTATTTGTGTTATAAATGATGGATCAAAATTCAAATTATTAAACTACCGCATAAACGCTCCCTTTATCATTTATGGGGGTGACATTAGTGACGTCACATAAGCAAAAGTGTTCTATTCGCTAAATTACTTTTGTACGACGTCTTAAGGACATTCGACCTACATCGAGTGTTTGCAGTCAATTCACATGATCAATGAAAAACATATTTTTATTTTGTATTTTTCTGAAAATCGGACTATGTTTATTAGTTTTTAGTTATAAAATAATTTTTAAGTACAATAATCTTCTAGGATTACACCAGCTTGAATTAAATTTTTAATACAGTTAAATACCCTATTTTATTATTATTGTAAGTGTAAATATTGAATGCCATGAGGGTAGACTGATAAATAAAATGGTTGCACCTACATCTAACATAATGTTATAATAATGGACCAGTTGTTCAATAAATGATTTCTGATTCGGATAATAATGACAATGAAGGCATTGACCTCAACTGCAGAATTATCTGGTAACAATTTGCCATTAACCTCTGCCCACAAAAGAAAAAAAAAGAATAAAAGCGCTCCTCACACGTTCCCCAAACAAAAGTGTTATTGAATGCAAACAAACAATGCAAAACAACTACATAGTGTATGCATATGTTTACTCTTCATGTGGGATAAGCTATAAATATCTGACACTGGTGTCATCCGACGAAAGTATAGTTCTTATATACTGCGTCTACTATAATATTAGAGCACTAATGCTATATACAAATAAGTGCTAGTTTCGTAACATATTTACATACTTAGCAACAACGTTTATAGAGTTTGGACATAGAATAGAAATGGTTTTTGTCTTGAAATGACTTGTGCCTTTGGAACAATGGGAATGAAGTGCTTGTGGGAACATTGTTAGCTTTCTTTTACACTGTGATGTTTGATCTTAGGCTGTTATTCAAGGTATACTATAGTTGCAGTTTTTTAAGCATGGTGTACTTGCTTTTGTTGTGGATACAGTTTTAAACTCTAGTCACATGATTACAAAGAACAATTTTATCTTGATAACAAATGCTATTCATATTTCCTGCATGCAATTTTCAGCTTTGATAGCAACATTTTTTAAGAGATAACTGAGCAAATGAAAGGTTTTTTTCAATCAATTTCAAGAAAGGTTGTTCTCCGTTTTTTTTTGTTTATGTTTATGATACGATATCTCTGACGGTTTTGAACCATTAAATGATTATTTTTTCTTTATTGAACATGCTTAAGTTGGAAAATAATGACCACCTTCGAGATAAAGCCTAATATATTCTATTTAGACAACAAATTTATAGACAATTCTACGCCGACAACTCTATTTAGACAATAAATATATAGTGTTTGCTATTTCTAAGTAAAATTAAGGTTATGGTATAATACTTTTGGCAATAAATAAATATTCTATTCTATATTCTATTCATATCCTCCCCTTTTAATTTTTTAATTAAAATATTCCACCTTTAAAGGTGGAAATTTAGGGGATCCCATACATTGAACTTCCTTTTTGTAATTTTTTGTCGTAAATATGAATTGCTTAATTATTGCTAACTCATAAGTTCTGTTATTTTGTATATGAATTTGTTTTAGAATTGAGATTAGGAAATGTATGGAGATAAAGAAATAGGTATGAATTAATTTAATGTTATCTCAGCTTATTTGAGAAAAACAAGGATGTCATCCAACATAAATACCATGTTATCTATCACCAGTAATTATTTAGTAATAAGTAATCTATTGAGATTTGCTAATAAAAACAATAATAGCATGTCTGACCATGAGACACAACAAGTCCAGTTCCCTAGCAAAACGGAACCTTCACGCCCATAACCAAATTGAATCTCTTCGGTTGAAGGTAGTATTTTGGGTTCCATACCTCAAAAGGAAAAAAGAAACCCTTATAGGATCGCTTCGTTGTCCGTCTGTCTGTCATGCCTTTTTCTCAAGAACGCGTAGAGGTATCAAGTTGAAATTAAATACTCAGGTCTGCAATCCCTGGGAGCTGTGAAAAAACCAAACCTATTCTATTTCAACGTACTCAATACTTACGGCCGTTTATACCACATATTTTGACACTTGCAAGAGAACCAAAACCTATAGGGTACTCCCATTGACATAGAATCATGATATTTGGCAAGAACCAATATCTTATACAAAGATAATATAACCACGTCATTAGTCTTATAGCCCAAGTAAAGGGAAAAATCCGAAATCTGTAAATTTGTAGTGACATCTTTTTCTTTTTGATTATAAAATCATTTTCATTTGGTAAGCTGACCGTGCCCTACTTCGATGAAAGGGGACAACATTCTCCAACGGCAAAGTTAAGTTTGTCCCTCAATCCAGTTTATCTTTTCATTAGATCAATGTTCGATGCTTTCATAGTTTATGAACTTTAGTAATGTTAGCTAATCATTTATAAGTAATGTTATAATATTATTCCTATTTTTACGAGGAAATCTATTTTAGTTTAACAGTATGTGAGATAAATGTTAGTGGAATTTGTCCGTTTTTATTCTCAATAAATAATTTGAATTTGTACTTTACTAGTTAATTTATGTGGTGGTACGGAACCTTCAGAGCGCGGGCCCGACTCGCACTTGGCTGTTTTTTTCTTTTAGATTAGAACAATCGAAGTGTTGTGGGAGCTCGGAGCGACAATTTTGAAATGATTCTTCATGAGTGCATAAGTCTGAAGTAACCGTATCGTTCATGGGTCCACAGTGCTGCCGGCGAGTCAGTGAGATGCACACAGCAAGTGCAGATGGACAGTACCGGGGCACCAACGGGTCTACCCACGGGAAGGACAAAGTCGCTATATTGGACGCCGGTTCACAATATGGGAAAGTAAGTACAAACTGAAGCTAACTATAGCAAAGTTAAAATAGTGGCAAAGGCTATGTTTGTTGCCTGGTAAATTTCTAGTAATGGCTTTTCTATTACTTACTCTCTTCTTTTGAACCTTCTTAACAAAAACCTCCTAGTGCTAAAGAAACTAAATAAATTCCACATTACACTGCTACAAGTAAGGAAACAGATGATTTCCTATGTATAGTTATGAGGAAAGCAGAGGATAAAAAACAAACAAAAAAAACATTCATTATTTCAGCCGTAGGACGTCCACTGCTGGACATAGGCCTCCCCCATCAATCTCCAAAAGGGCCGGTTGGAAGCGGCCTGCATCCAATGTTTCCCTGCAGTCTCTTTTAGTTTGTCCATCTATACTAATATTATAAAGAGGAAAGATTTGATTGTTTATTTGTTTGCATTGAATAGGCTCCGAAACTACTGAACCGATTTGAAAAATTCTTTCACTGTTGAAGCTACACTATCCCCGGGTAACTAACTATATTATATTTTTTTTTAAATAGGGAATCCTTACTAAAACTCCAATAATGTAACCCAAGGTGTAAAAAAATTAGATTTACAATTTTAACTTTGTGTGTTTGACAGTTCTAAGACAGGACAATGTCTGTCAGGTCAGCTCATGGTCAGCTAGTCTTCAAATAAAATCAAATAAAAAAACATTACAAAACATAAAAATCGGTATGTGTTTTAAGAGATTTGTTTGTGACCATAATTATGTAACCAAATATTATACACAGGCCATGTTTGAGTATAACTTTCCTGATAGATGACCATGCAGTTTAAGATGCCTTGAGGCCCATTTACTAATTAGGATCCTATTTATGGAAGAGACCAAAGCTCACTTTATGCTCGCTCGGACATATAATATACACATAGCTGTATTTACATCTGTAATTGAGCTTACTTAACTAATTTAACTGGTTGTTCCGTTAATTATCAAATAAATAACATAATTAGTTGAATTTTTGTTTTCCGATGTTTATCCTAATTGGGAAATTATAAATTTTCTACAGGATTCATTTCGGAAAATGTGCATCGGAGCTACATGACCTTATCCTACCATCGCCTTTCTACTAACATCCCCTTTCTACTACAGGACAAGTAGGAAAACGGCCCACTACCACCCATGCATTATGGATTTTCCTTGGATACGTACCAAACATTTTGATTCTACGTTTCTAATCCATACGGCCGAGGATTGTAACAACTGTCTTTGTTACCTGAGAGATATAATCTGGGCCCTTTCAAGGCCAGCGTGAATCTTCGAAGTCTGCGTGCTTCATCTTCGACCACATTGTCGCTTACCAACAGGCGATTTGGTGGTCAAACGCGGACTCATATGCGTAAAAAAAAAAAAAACCTTATCCTTTATCTTTGCCATAATTATGTTATCTACAGATTTCTATTTTCTTTCATTAGGTGATAGACCGTCGTGTCCGCGAGCTATGCGTGGAGTCAGATATCCTGCCTCTGGACACTCCGGCCTACCACCTGAAGGAGGGCGGGTACCGCGCCATTATCATCTCCGGCGGACCCAACTCTGTCTACGCAGAAGATGCGCCCAGATATGACTCCGATATATTCAAGATCGGTCTTCCCGTACTAGGTAAGACCTGCCACTTGGTGTATTTTGTGCATTTTGAAGCATATACACCAAATTTAATTGGAATTTTAAAAAAAAAACAGCGGCTCCATGCATTTTCCGACAAGTTTTTTTTTTTTGCAAATTTCTTAGTTGTGGAACCAAAGTTGTGTCTGTTATGCTGTACAGAAGTAAGAGGAAGTGGCCCTGTATAGATGGTGGCCACTTACTATCAGGTGGCCCATCGCTTGTTTGCCATTTATCTATATACATATAAAAAATATGCAGTATTAAAATCATAATCATCAGTCCACTGCTGAACATAGGCCTCTCCCCCTTTAACCTCCGCACTGAACGAAAGACTGCCATCTGCATCCACTGGATACCCGCGACTCTCACAATGTCGTCGGTCCATCTAGTGGGAGGCATACCTACGCTGCGTTATCCTGTTCGTCATCTCCACTCAAGAACCTTTCTTCCCCATCGGTTATCGGTTCTACGGTTCGATTGCCTACCCATTGCCACTTCAATTTGCAAATTTTAACAGCTATGTCGGTGACTCTGGTTCTTCGGCGAATATCCACGTTTCGGATTCTATCTCACAAAGAAACTCCGAGCATAGCTCTCTCCATTGCCCGCCGTCGGCAAATCATATTACTATGTTATTGTTCAACGGACAGGAAATAGATAAGGGGAAGTCCTCATGTAACTGTTTTAATGTTTCTAAGAAAGCCTAGTAACCTAAACAATTTTACAATAACACAAAAGCTTCATTAACTAGAGTACTAAGTAACAGCTTTAGATCAGACAGCTCTCCCCCATGGGGGGGGGGGGGGCATGTGATATTAAGTGATTTTTGCAAACTCCCTCCCCCCCTTTCAAGCCCCACGTGATTAATGGACGGTCCCTTATGAATATTTATCACCCACAGGTATCTGCTATGGCATGCAAATGCTGAACAAAGAGTTCGGCGGCTCTGTACTTCGCAAGGAAGCTCGGGAGGATGGGCAATACGAGGTCGAGATTGAAACCTCCTGCCCTTTGTTCAAGTAAGTGTTTATAAAACACTGTTTTAAACTATCACGGTTGTTCAAATACTATACGCAGTGATACAGTGAGTGTGTTTTGTCGAGTTTAGGTTCGATTTCCAGTGATAACCGTAGCAAAAGACTAAGAAAGAGGGTAGATCGTTACGTCTGCAACTAACTTTTTTAACTGTCGTCCAACCACACGCATTCTTCAGTCTTCCCGTGAATATGGTGCATGTAACTGCGCCGAAATATCGGGAGCTCATTGCACAACCTCACCACGTTAAATATCCCGTAAATAATCATATAACTTAATGTTTATATTACGACGACCGGCCGGATTCGATTCCTAGCTAAGCAGATGTTATTTTACTACCTTATACTGTATGGAAGCAACAAATAGAGTCTGTTAAGATAATGAATTTAAATCTTCTCTGGATATAGTTGTTAGCTTGGCCCGCAAGCGCTGGCTGCGCGGGCCGTGCGGATCAGCTGAAACTAAAGCACGAATGAATGTACTGGTTGGGCTCTGATGTATGAAAAAAAAATACGCTCAACTATAGTTCGGATTGGCGTAATCATCATCATCATCATAATTTCAGACACAGGACGTCCATTGCTGGACATAGGCCTCCCCCATCGATCTCCAAAAGGGCCAATTAGAAGCGGCCTGCATCTAGCGTTTCCCTGCGGTCTCTTTTAGGTCGTCTGTCCATCTTGTGGGTGGACATTCTACGCTGCGCTTACCAGTCCGTGGTGTCCATTCCAGAACCTTTCGGCCCCATCGGCCATCTGTTCTGCGTGATATGTGCCCTGCCCACTGCCACTTCAACTTGCTAATCCGGTGGGCTATGTCGGTGACCTTCGTTCCTATACGGATCTCCTCATTTCGGATTCGATCTCGTAGAGAAACCCCGAGCATAGCCCTCTCCATAGCTCGTTGTGCTACTTTGAGCTTGCTTGGCGTAATACTACGCGAATACTTTAATTTTAAAATCTAAGCTGTACATTTTTATTTTTTACACCTACCTTGATTGTCCGAACTTGACGGAAGATAGAGAAAAAGTGTTTTTGTGTAACACATGGTAACGCATGGATGGAAATGGAGAAGGCTTCTGCCCAACAGTGGGAAGAGACAGGCTGAGCAAAAAAGAATAATGAGATATAAGTGTACCACACAACGGTGTAAGTGTACACTTTACACTGGTATAAGAATTAACGGCTGTTATCTTGATGAAGTTTCCCAACTCGTGTCGTGTCGTGACCACAGGTTTTAGCATTGATTACATTACATATTGATTATACAACGAAATACTAGTCTCCAACAGAGACATTGATATTTTCCATTTAAAGTTACTTCCGTTTCAAAGGCAATAAAAAAATATTTTGCACTTTAATTTGAAAAATTCTTTAGAAATTGTTTAGAAAGAATCTTTCTTAAAAAAAAAAGAAATGACTTGTTAATTTATAGTTTGCATGTTAGCATTAAGTTTAAATATTATTTGTTCAATATTTTATTAATTATCAATTTATAATCACCCACAATGATGTTATTATAATGCACCTAGGCATACATAGTTTTAGAATGTGATACAGATCGACTAAATGTATATTCAATATTATTTTAAAATTATTGCATTCTGTTTTGTATGTTATTGAATAAATGAAATAAATGAAATGAAATAAATGATTCTCGCAACTTTAACAAAAAAAAATGTTCTGTGTAACTACCAGGCAAAGCGCATTGTGTAAAAGTGGCTTCTATCCTTATCTTATGATGATACTGAAAAGTTTCTTAAAATTATTTCTTAATGTTATGTTATTTGTTTTTAACCGACTTCAGGAGGAGGTTATCAATTCGACTGCATGTTTTTTTATTTATGTTACGCGATTACTCTCTCAATATAGAATTGTTTTCGATGATTTCTTTTATTGTAGGTAGGCCATAAATCATAGGTGGTCCCACATTTTTTTACTGCTATTGATTCGGCGGTTGAAATATCTACAAAAACTTTTGTTAATCTAGTTTTTTATTACTTGTGAGCTGCTCTTGTCGTAGTTTCGTAGAATATAAGTATATAATTTTTGTCAGTTTGTTTTATGGCCTCCACGAGACAGGCTTTGTCCTAGTGTCGAGCAAGAGTAAAATATTATTATTAAGGTGTCACTTTATAAGCAATAAAAAAAATCTTTAAAAAAAAACTTTATGAATGTTTATATTTTTTTCTTCTCCTGCAGTCGTCTGGAAAAGCTTCAGCCAGTGCTCCTAACTCACGGCGACAGTGTGCAGAAAGTAGGCGACCGGTTCCGCGTGGGCGCGCAATCTTCCAACCACCTGATAGCGGCCATATACAACGAACAGATGAGATTGTACGGCGTGCAGTTCCACCCTGAGGTAACTAATACTAGACTAGTCATAGTCATAGTAATTTATTAAAGCAGGTCATTCAGATACAATAGGCATGTGACCTGATGTTTAATTTATTACAAATAACCGGCTTAGCAATGAATATAACTAAACACATTACACATAAATTATTATAACACCGGTTTGCACTCACGATTATGTTTTTATCGGTCGAGACGATCGTTATAATAATTTATAATGAATCCTCACGCGAGTTTTGATGAAGTCACATTACACATACTGAATAAATAAATTAAATTGGCTCATAAATCTCTGAGATATGAGTGTTGTAAGTTTAAGGTGGGGATAGAGAGGGGATGCTCTATCCCTTTCTCGCAAAGCGTGTGTTAGTATAGCATTTGTATGGCGCGCCTGAGGCGTGACGTCACGGCTCAGTATACTGCGCTCTCTGTCTAGCATGAAATTAAAATGCTCATACGTTTTTTGACTCTTTTCACTGAGAGATTGTGACTCTATAGGAATAGGATGATGACTAATATTTTTTTATTAACTTATAAAAAAGCTGATCATAAATAGAGCACACATCAACGAAAACAAAATTAAAATTAGTTCAAAAATAAATATATATTATATATTTGTTATATAATTATGAAAAGAGTCAAAAAACGTCAGAGCGTCATTGTACATCATCATCAGCAGCCATTAAACGTCCACTGTTGGACAAAGGCCTCCCTGTTAGAGAGTGCCATAATCCCCACGCTTTGCAGGCGGCTTGGGGATCGCAGTACGTTCACCGTGTGCTAATAGGACGCTGCTGTCCATCCTCTGGTGGTTCTAGTGGCAGTTTTAGGACATACCCGGGTCTATACCCGTACATTGATTATATATTGTATATTGGGGACATTGTACATACATTGTATCAGTTATATATATTTCACAATGCCACATTTACTCCAATTTAGACGTTATTATGGTACCATCGAGCTGATGCCTTATTATGGATGATTTGGATCGTGATCGCGATCGCGTGCCATCTCACTTACGCACGTGGTGTGAGTAAATATATGCGAACGGGACGGCATGCAATCTCGATCACGATCAAACTTCTATAATAAGGCCGCTGGTCTGATGATGGAGACAGAATGTGGCCATAGGAACTCCTAAACGAAACGACGTTGAGCTTGGGTTCGTTAAATTTGTCTTCCTAAGCATTTTGGTCCTAGATTAAAAATTCAATATGGCTGACGCTACAAAATGGCGAACAAAATGTTCTCACATTAAATGTTCTTTGGGTATCAAATGAAAGGGTTTGATTGATTGATTGATTGATTAACTCTTTATTATTCACACCATTAAAACATATCATTCATCATCATTATTATTTTATTCATTTTCGTTCATTTTTTGTTGAGAAGAATACGAAAAAGCTTGTTTAAAAAAAAACATATTTTTTTTACTTCGGACTAGGCTAACGTTTGACCGCGATCTCGCCTGATGGAAAGCGATGATGCGGTCGTAGATGGAGCACGTTTGCCCAGTAATTACCTATTAACCCTAGACTTGAAAACTCCAAGTTTGTAATGCTGCGGAAACACAGACAGGGGCAAGGCGTTCCATTGTTTTGCTGTTCTAATTAAGAAGGAGGAGTCAAAACGCTTGTTGCGAATAAATGGCATTTCGACCAAGTAAGGGTGACGCCTTGCCGTTCGTCTGGACGTCCGGTAATGAAAAGGTGATGGGGGAACAAGTTCGTGAAGTTCCGTTGCACACTCTCCGTGGAAAATCCTATAAAATACCGACAAGCTTGCGACTTTACGCCGGTAAAGACTTTTTGTATTTATTTACAGCCCCTTGGACACTGCCTTTACTCTATCAGCATTGTGCCTTAATCTAGTTTTTGTGCATTTGATAAACGTTTATTTTGTTTTACCAGGTCGATCTAACCCCGAAAGGCAAGCAGATGCTGTCAAACTTCCTGTTTGACATCGCGGGGCTCAGCCGCAGCTTCACGCTGCGCTCGCGCAGGGACGCGTGCATGCAGTACATTAAAGACACCGTCGGGGATAACAAAGTTCTTGTGAGTATACTGAATACTGGGTATGGCCACAGAGTCAAGGAGTTAATATCGACCCTAACGCGATTGCAAATGCGTGATCCTTCCGTTAAACATCTGCCTTGCCCTTCACCTCTTGCTTAAGTTGTGGGAGCGCTTCTCAGGCGCCACTGAAAGGGATGTGTAACAAGACGAATTTAGTGTATGAATACATGTGAATAAGATATAATTATGTATGATAATGACATTAGCTTGAGATGACATCTCTCAAGCAAATGTCATTTTCATACAATTTCATCTTTCCGCAGGCGTTAACGCTAACAGAAAGTGGCTCTTGTCTAAGTCCCAGGCGTATCCTAAACAACATGATATCGAAGTAACGCAAAACCTGGAAATAGTTTTGAATCGGGAGTACATTTGATATAACTATAAATATAAGTTTGTGAAAAAATTAAATTTTCATAATGTCATATCTAAAATTCTTACCCAATCATAGCACAGCGCAAGCCAACTACGTAAGCCCAGTGACTCATAATGATTGAATCACGAGCGTAGCGAGTGTTAGAATCCTGATCGTCGAGAGTGATTCAAGGCCCTCGATATAGATCCGTTTTATTCATGAGTTGCATACTATACTTTATACCATGACTACGAGAAAAATAAAGATTTAAGGAGTTTTATTATAGAAACTGACGTGGTTTTCACACATTTTATTTATATTACACGGGAATTACTCACTTAAGATTAATCCGGTCACTCCGACTATAGTGTCAACTGCATTAGGCAGTCTTTTTCCAGGTGAATGCAAGCGCGTGGCTGCGACTCGCTTTGCTTGAGTGCCAAGCGAGACGCAGCCGCGCGCATTACGTAAGTAATTCCCGTGTAATATAAATAAAATTTAGAGATATTTAGAGTTTTTATCGCGTATTTTTTGCGCAAGGAGGTTGTATAGCATTGAGATAGAGGTCGAATATATTGGTGTTCTAAATTCAAACACCGAAATAGGGATTTTTATTCACGTTTTCAGTGAATAAAATAAGCTTTTTAGAGAATGGTATAAAAGTCGTTTGTTTTGACGTATTGAGACCGCTTTAAGAGGATGCTGATTACCAGTAGCCTTGTATATGTCGCTTTGTTCCCATGGACTGTGATAAGTTCGCTTCGCTCGGTCAATGAAGTATGCATGTCCACAGGTGCTGGTGAGCGGCGGCGTGGACTCTACAGTTTGCGCGGCGCTGCTGAGGACAGCTCTACGCGAGGATCAAGTTATCGCTTTGCACATTGATAATGGTAAGTGATAATGACAATTTCCGATGGGGCCGATAGGTTCTCGAATGGAGACCACGGACCGGTAAGCGCAGCGTAGGACGTCCACCCACAAGATGCGGACCTTAAAGAAACCGCAGGGAAATTATGTATGCAGGCTGCTTCAAACTGGCCCTTTTGGAGCTCGGTGGCAGAGGCCTATGACTAGCAGTGGACGTCCTATAAATAATAATAATAACAGCTAGATACGCTAGACAGTTGGGTCAAGAGTCAGATGCAGAAGGCGGTAATCCTTGGCACGGCTCGCATTGTCAGGAGGTTCCTCACTCTGCAGCCCTAACCACCGGTAGCTTGGGCCCTGCCCCGCTGCCGGCGGCACTCTAGGTTTAGGTTTTTTTTATAATATTTGGTTTTTATATTTTATTGTAAAAAAACTTAAATTTAAGAACGAAAATAAATATATGTGCATAATAATAAATAATAAATATTCGGGACATTTTTGCACACACGGTCATCTGACCTCAAACTAAGCAAAGCTTGTGATATGCTGCCAGAGACTGATATACATACATATATAGGTTTAAATACATACTTAAATAGATATTAACACCCAGATATAGAACAAACACAAATGTTCATCACACAAATGTTTGTCCTAGGTGGGAATCGAACCCACGCCCCTAAGCTCAGAAGGCAGGTTCACTACCAACTGGACCAACGGGCTATCAAATGCCTGAAATGATGATGATTATGACTAGTAAGTGTTAAGGTTGACTTCCGTGCTTCGGGGCCGATCGTAGCTGCCTGCGTTTAGGTAAAAGCTTTATGGCCTTCATTTTATTGAGGTGCTTCTTCATCATTGGGACGAAGGCGTTATTCAAGCGAGCCCTGGGAAGACAACGGCGTGGTGTGGCCCGCACCATTGTAGAGTGGCGCGGACATCTTCGTACGTGGCTTATTCAGCACTGACAGTCACGTTTGTTTCAGGGTTCATGCGTAAGAATGAGAGTGCTAAAGTGGAGAGATGTCTACGTGATCTCGGCGTCCGCTTGCACGTTGTAAATGCTGCACATCAGGTCAGTTGCATTACAATATTTATTCAAATAATGATTAATAGGTTTTATTTATATGACACGGCAAGGAAATTACTCGTGTATGATTAAGCCGGTTACTCCGACTACAGTTTAGACCAGAGGTTCCCAAAGTGGACGCCCCCTTGTGGGCGCTGCAGGCCTAAAGGGGGGCGGTAAGAGACCCAGTTTTTTTTTAAATTGTAATTTCATTTAGCTAGGAGGCCTCTTAGACACCGACTGCATGAGCTCTCGACTCTCAACCACAACTTGTGAACATCAAACTAATATTAGTTAAGGGATTGCTCAAACTCGGTTCGATATTTCTCTCTTTTTAGCGCCCCCATTATGAAAATATGGGGGCGCTAAAAATAATTTATTCTCAAAGTGGGCAGTTGACAAAAAGTTTGGGAACCTCTGGTTTAGACATTCGTAGGTCTTTTTCAAGGTTGTTGGCTGCGTTCTGCAGTTGCATTGTTTGGTAATAATTATACTTCTTGTTGTGCAGTTCCGGCAAGGCACTACCGTGGTCCGCGAAGCAGGCGGCCGTTCACGACACACAGCGCTCCTCTCCCACGCTACAGCGCCTGAAGACAAGCGCAAGATCATCGGTGACGTGTTCATTCGCATTGCAGAGCAAGCCGTCCGGGACCTCAACCTGCAGTCAGTACTATACTATATTATTGTCTACTAGTTGTTTTGTTTTTTGCTAAAATTTTCATGAGCGTGGATTCAATGTCCTTTACTCGTAATATTAAACAGTTTTCGTAGTCTTAATAGGGTCGAACCAGTCATAGTCACAGTCAGAGTCTACTAAGTAAGTCACGGTCAAGTCAAACTCATGCCCCTGTAAAGAGGTGGAGACTTTACAAGAGGCTCCAATGGAGTTTTGGAAACAACACAAAAGACATGTTTCACCTCGTTATATCACTTGCCCACACTCGAGCACGTTTACGAGCACTTAATGAATATTAATTCACCATTTAGTACACATTAACACTCGAAAATACACAAGTTTAGGAAAATAATCCAACGAGCCGACATGTTTTTTTCCACGTTGGTCTACTAGTTGAATCCCGCTGTGTTACCCGCGATTTTCCAATATTTCCGCATTTTTGGGGGGCAAAGTACCCAATGTCCGTCTTCATGGTGCATACTATCCTCCTGCCAAATTTCGTTAAGATCGGCTTAGCCGTTTAGTCGTGAAAAGCGAACAAACATCCAGACAGAGAGAGTTACATTTGCTTTTATAATATTAGTAAGGATAAGGATGTGCTACCTTTGTCATTATTGAGTATTCTTGTCACAGTACAATATTATTGGAGACAACTTCAGCAGAGCAGCAATCACACGGTCACGGTCATCTGACCCCAAACTAAGCAAAGCTTGTAATATGGCTGCCAGAAACTGATATACGTACATATATATTTTTAAATACATACTTAAATAGATATTAACACCCAGACATAGAACAAACACAAATGTTCATCACACAAATGTTTGTCCTAGATGGGAATCGAACCCACGCCCCCAAGCACAGAAGATAGGTTCACTACCAACTGAGCCACCGGGGCAGTCGAATGCCAGCAGTTTCTCTAATTCAAGTAGCTGAGATTCAAATACACTTTCTAAAAATCACGGAACTAAATAACGCCGTCAACATACACTTTTTGCTTACAAAATTTGCATGGAGTTTTGACTAATACACCTCTTAACAAACAAATTATCTAAAATCTGTCCCCGAGCAACGACACCTGTAGGCCTAGCACGGGCCGTGGACTAATTGTCTTTCCACCGTTTTTATCCCGCGAGAAAAAGACAAACGTATCCATATTCTAGCTTTCTCGCATATAGGCGTGGATAAAAACGGTGGAAAGACAATTTATCCACAGCCCATGCTAGGATTGCTGGAGGCCTAGCATAAACTTTTATCGTTCTTCGAGTGCTGGCCTGGTAAAAGTTTTCCTTAATGATTAGTATTTCATTGCTAATCTTCTCACTCCCTTACAATGTACTGTACTTATATTATGGGGGCCGTCAGTATTAAAGCCTCAGAAAACAACACAAATAACTTGTCTTATTCCAGGGAAGACCAGGTCCTCCTAGGGCAGGGCACGCTCCGACCGGATCTAATCGAATCCGCGTCGTCTCTGTGCTCCAACAATGCCTCCACGATCAAGACTCACCACAACGACACTGAGCTGGTACGAGCGCTGCGCCAACGCGGCAGGGTTGTCGAGCCGCTCAAGGACTTTCACAAGGATGAGGTGAGATGAGAGTCCAGACGAGTTTCTAGACTAGTTTTAAACGGTAAATTTTGTTGTAAAAGGCACAATTTGGTGCGCGCTGAGTAACGCTACAGTCGACGAGCCGCTCATAGATTTTCACAAGTATGAGGTAAAGAAAATATTCTAGACTAATGTTTGGATAGAATTCTTTAGGAAACGAATTGATATTCGGTGCACCAACGCGGCAGGGTTGTCGAGCCGCTCAGGACTGTCCCAAGAACAAGATAAGAAGGGGTGTATTTTTGTATGTCACACACCACGAGGCATGCCTCTACTTCTGCCGCACACCAGCTTTGCATCAGCTTGGCGTCATCTAGATTTGACTCTAGATCGACAATGATTGGTGCTCAAATGCTTAATAACTAAACTACTGATACACAATGTATCGTGTATGACGCCAAGCTGATGCAAAGCTGGTGTGCGGCAGAAGTAGAGGCATGCCTCGTGGTGTGTGACATACAAAAATACACCCTTTCTTATCTTGTTCTTGGGACAGTCCTGAGCGGCTCGACAACCCTGCCGCGTTGGTGCATAATTAAACCACATAATATAGCAGTTTTCGCGTATTAAAAAAAAATTGCTCATGGAGATGAAAACAATGATATTAATATTATGATAGAATAAAATAGGTATATTATACTTTTTTATGCTATGAAACACAAGACAGACAGGGAGACACACCAAATCAGCTTTTACTAATATGCTGTCCAATTGAATTCAAGGATGTATAACTAAAACTAATCTAACAATCCGCTACCGGTGGGCAGCGTGCCCAAAATGCTGGCAGCATTGCCACGTTGTATGGCAATGCTTATATTCTTTGGGCAAAATAAAGGCCAGCATTTTGGTCATAAGTAGCTTCGACCAGTCGCCCTGATAGGTCTTTAAATATTCGATGGGCTCCTGGTCCCCACGGTCCAAGCGTCACAAGTTAGTTTTAGTTTTAGATTAATTTTAGTTTTAGATTAGTTTTAGTTATAAATTTAAATTTAAGATAGTTTTTATTTTACTTGTAATTTTTATTGAATAAATACCATTTTTACGACTTTAAGTAGGATGTATTGAACAAGTCAAAGTCGGGAAAGTATTTCAGTGTGTTTACGGAGTTAGATGCTCTTCATTATTGTCATGTTTAATTAACGTAGTAACAATGTAATGTGTGGTCACAGGTTCGCGCGTTGGGCGTGGAGTTGGGGCTAGCAGCGCCCCTGGTGGAGCGGCATCCGTTCCCGGGGCCCGGCCTCGCCGTACGCGTGCTGTGCCAGGACGAGCCCTTTATGGAACGGGACTTTGCCGAGACGCAGGTACATTATTAACATGCATTATTACATTATTTTTCTTCGTGTTAATTGGTGCGTATATATATTATGTATTTTATTTATAATATTTATGGTATGTATGCAGCATTGCGTATTTAGTGTATATTATCTATACTAATATTATAAAGAGGAAAGATTTGATTGTTTGTTTGTTTGCATTGAATAGGCTCCGAACCTACTGAACCGAGTTGAAAAATTCTTTCACTGTTGGGAAGCTACACTATCCCCGGGTGACATCTATAGGCCATATATTTTATATACCCGTGCGAAGCCGGGGCGGGCCGCTAGTAAATAATATCTAGATAGAAAACAGATAGCACTTGTAACATCGAATGTTTTGTTTATATAACTACTAGCTGCGCCCGTGGTTTCACCCGCGCAGTGATAAAAATGGTGATCATGATGATGATGGTGATGTTTTCATCACCACTCCAGCCTCACTCTCCAGCCATTGAACGTCCGTTGAGTCGCTCTCGCTGTCTGTCCGTCCCTATGTATGCTTAAATCTTTAAAACTACGCAACGGATTTTGATGCGGTTTTGTTTAATAGATAGTGATTCAAGAGGAAGGTTTATATGCATAACTAGCGTCCCGCCCCGGCTTCGCACGTAAATTACACCCGTGCGAAGCCGGGCGGGCGGGTCGCTAGTTTATAATATTATTATGATTTCGGTAGATTAATTGGTAAACGTGTTTCGCAGGTGATAGTGAAAATTATAGTGGAGTACGCTTCAATGTGCGACAAGTGTCACGCGCTGCTGGGGCGAGTGACTGCCGCCAGTACGGCGACGGAGCAAGCCGAGCTGCGGCGCATCTCTTCCCAGTGCACCGTCGCAGCCGCGCTGCTGCCGCTGCGCTCCGTCGGAGTGCAAGGTGAGTCCACTGGCGCGAGTAATGACTTGCGGAAGTACAAACAACATTGACATATCTCATATCAGAGTGCTGGAGAAAGTATGCTTTGTTAATGTACTTTCCTACCTTTTTTTTTTTTTTTTTTTTTACATCGGACTAGGCTAACGTTTGACCGCGATCTCGCCTGATGGAAAGCGATGATGCGGTCGAAGATGGAGCACGTTTGCCCAGTAGTAACCTATTAACCCTAGACTTGAACACTCCAAGATTGTAGTGCTACCTTGAATGATGTCTATAAAACAACTGCCTAAAAAGGATTGTTATGTTTTTAGGGTTCATGCATGCGAGTTCTTTAACTATTGAATGCCTGGACCGATTCTGATGTTAGTGGTATCATTAAAATCCTTGCATTAACCCGGTAGTCATCATCATTCATCATTATCAGCCTGTATCAACCCACTGCTGGGTATAGGCCTCCTCTCCCTTGCGCCATTGATCCCTGTCTCGGGCTAATCTCATCCACGTATGACCTGCGATGGACCTGATGTCATCGACCCATCGGGCTGGTTGTCTGCCTACGGAACGCTTATCCGCTATTGGTAACCACTCTGTCAGGGCTCTACTCCACCTGCCGTCACCACGCCTAGCCACGTGCCCTAACCAGCGCCACTTGAGTCGCATGATACGGTTTCCTACATCCGTGACTTTTGTCCTTCGACGGATTTCGGTATTTCGGACTCGGACTCGGACAAGTCTATGACCCGGTAGTCATAGACTTGTCCAAAAAAAAAAACTACTCTGTATCTCGTTTTTTTTTTAATATCTGTCTGAATTCATTTAACGGCCGGTTATCCGAGTCGCGTTGGCAACAAAACGCTCCCTCAGCCCCCGCCAAGTTATAGCGACGATGTATTTTGCCATGCTAGAGTCAGGACGCCCGCGGCGGGAGTGCAACGACAAAAACGAACATAGGTCCGATCTCGATGACGCCTGGCGCGGTACTGAACGCGGTGCACGCAAATTCTCGCGACTTTGTTAAGGTTTTAATTTCACTAAAAAACTAAACTATTCACAATCAAAATTCTATCCAAATAAAAAAAATTGAATAAAATTGCCTTTCAGTACATGCAATTGCCAGATTGTTACGAACTTTCATTAGAGCATAAAACGAAAAAAATAAACTAAATCGACTTTGTTTCAGATTTTTTTTGATCGAGGAAAGTTTATTCCATCGTGTTTTGAACCAAATCATAAACTCAAACACAGATGTATCTGTGACATGTATTTTTTTCCAGCTCAAATATTGTAATTTAACTGAATAAAATTGATTTAAAACCGTCAAATTTGGTATGAGAGGCTCTATGTAACAACACATTAAAATATCTCTACATAGTATAAATTGAAGTCGCTTTCCGCGTCTGTCTGTATGTCTGTATGGCCGCTTACTCCTCCTAAACCACGCAACGGATTTTGATGCGGTTTTCACCATCAGTTAGATACATTTTCAAGGAAGGTTTATGTGTATAACTTAATATAAATATAATACTTATTACGGGGCGACCCGCCCCGGCTTCGCACATAAATTACACCCGTGCGAAGCCGGGCGGGCGGGTCGCTAGTACTAGTATATAGTTTACTAAACATGGTCATTAGAGCGTCAACGACGCGCGATAGTAAATTAGGGAATAGTTATATCATGGGTTTTCATGGTAATTCAGAGTAATGATGTTCCAGGCGATGCCCGAACGTACAGCTATGCGGTCGCACTGTCGACCGAGCGGTATCCACCCGACTGGAAGGACATGCAGTACCTGGCCAAACTCATTCCCAGAATCTGTCACAATGTTAATAGGTTAGTATTAGTTTTATAGACATTCTATATTTAATTACCATGGCAATTTCCATTGTAAAATGCTAAACCATACTTCAAGTAGGTTCAATCGTGGCCAGTTCTTGCCAATAGGGTATTTGACTGATTTTAAGAAACTATCTATAATTGTTTATTACATTAAAATAGAGCAATCTTGTGATTTAATCCTGATAATTTTTTTCAGTATTTGTGTTTGAAATGGCAGATAAAAATTCAAATTATTAAACTCCCGCGTAAACGCTCCCTTTGGCATTTATGGGGTCACGTGACATTAATGACGTCACACATAAGCAAACGAGTGCTTCTCGCTATACAATTGTTGCCTCTATTTACTTTTGTGTGACGTCATAAAGACATTCGGACATTCGACCTACATAGAGTGTTTGCAGTCAAGTCACGTGATCAATGATAATCATATTTTTATTTAGTACTCATTTTTAAATCGGTACTTTTTTCTAATAAAAAAATCTTCTAGGACTACACCAGCATGAATTAAATTTTTAATACAGTCAAATGACACTACCTCAAGAATTCCGATGTAAGGTTGTACAATGATGTTTGTTTGTACAGGGTGTGCTATGCATTCGGCGGTATAATAAAGGAGCAAATAACAGACATCACTCCCACCTTCCTAACGCAGCAGGTCACCTCAACTCTGCGCCAGGCCGATGACCTCGCTACCCAGGTAACGTAAAGTCACACTGTAATCAAACTGAGCCTTGAAATGCAGCTTACGTCGAGACACCGATGTACTATCACCAGTGCCCTTAGTCCCAGATTTGATAGTTTACGAAAACTTTTTTCGTTTTCGTCTTGTTCCATACATTGCTGGGGTAAAAGGTATTCGAAACCTTTTTTCGTATTAGAGTGAAGCAATCTATACCGCCGATTACTACCGATTTCAGTTCCTCCACGTTTCCGATAGAGGCGCTTTACTAAAATGTATGGAACAATACGTAAACGAAAAAAGTTTTCGTAAACTATCAAACCTGGGACTAAGGACACAGGCAGCTCAGGGTTGAGAAAGAGCGCGTGGACGGCGCAACTTCGTAACTTTTTTTTTTTTACCTACTTAACTGGCAACCCATTGTAACTGGTTATGGAGTTTTGGCAACAACGTGGAAAAAACATGTTGGCTCGTATTATTTTCCTAAACTTGTGTATTTTCGAGTGTTCCCGCACAATACACGCATGTCGTACGCGCTATTTTGATGTGTGCGCAAAAATGAACACATGGGTTACGCGGAAAGGGTGTAAAGCCGACAGGAGTCCGGAGGAGTTATATGTTTAACGTGTGCATTTGTGGCTCCCAAATGGCTAAACCGATTTTGATTTAGTTGCTTTTTTTTTGTTAACAAGGTGACTATATTGAGTGTTCTTAGCGATAATAAGCATGACGACTAATATTTTTTTATTACTTTATAAAAAAGCTGATCGTAAATAGAGTGCTACAACGAAAACAAAATTAAAATTAGTTCAAAAATAAATAAGTTATAAGTATTTTAATTTCATGCTAGACAGAGACCGCACTATACTGAGCTATGACGTCACGCCTCAGGCGTGCCAAACAAATGCTATAGTAACACACGCTTTGCGAGAAAGGGACAGAGTATCTATCCCCTCTCTATTCCCACCCTAACGTTCAAATCTAGGAGATTTATCAGCCAATTTAATTTATTTTATCAGTGTATTTAGTTGTATTCATCGCTAAGCCTGTTATTTGTAATAAATTAAACATTAAACCACATGCATATAAAAAAAATCTGTTTAGCCTCGCCATCAAGTTTGAAGATCATTAGCTCTTTATTTCTTTATCTTTATTTCTAAAACAAGTTATGGAATCTTAAATTAATTCTAAAACAAACTTAAGAAGTGAGAAATTTCAACAAAAATAAAGCAATATTTAAGATGTCGACTTTAACAAGGGCCCCACTCTAGGCTCATGGCCCGTATTGTGGTGGCCAAGTGACGATATACCCAAGTTAAATTTTTAATTTTGAGGCATCCAAATTTTTTTTCCTAGGGTTTTAATTTATATTAATATGAGGTACATTTAGATTCGTTAATTTATTTGGATTTAGGTTAATTAATTTATTGTGAGTTTTTTTTTAAATTGACTAATATATATTTGTTCGTAGGTGCTGACAACGAGCGGCTACGCCAGCAAGATAGCCCAGATGCCGGTAGTTCTGATCCCGATCCACTTCGACCGCGACGCGGCGGTGCGCGCGCCCTCCTGCCAGCGCTCACTGGTGCTGCGCCCCTTCATCACTTCCGACTTCATGACGGGCATCGCCGCTCTGCCGGGATCCGATGCCATGCCGCAGGATGTGAGTACACCGCTGTATTCAGATAGCATTCAGTTCTTGGCGACCGAGACCGGCGGCAGCAGCTGCGTCGCGCGACCCACTGCTCAGTATAAATATATATGGATTGCTTAACAATGCAAGCGACCCACACGACGCGAGTATGACGCTACATTCTATGTCTATTTAAATACAGCAGTGACTGCGTCGCGCGACCCACTGCTCAGTATGAATATATATGGAGTGCTTAACAATGCAAGCGACCCACAAGACGCGAGTATGACGCTACATTCTATGTATATTTAAATACAGCAGTGACTGCATCGCGCGACCCACTGCTCAGTATAAATATCTATGGAGTGCTTAACAATGCAAGCGACCCACACGACGCGAGTATGACGCTACATTCTATGTCTATTTAAATACAGCAGTGGCTGCGTCGCGCGACCCACTACTCAGTATGAACATCTATGGAGTGCTTAACAATGCAAGCGACCCACACGACGCGACATTATATGTATATTTAACCTGCATTTAAATAGAGAATACACCCATACTCTGTATTTCCTTTTGCTCATTCCTACCCCAAGCAATATCCTCCTGGTATATTCTCTTCTATGATACTTAGTATTACTAATGAGATGTTTACCCCCAGGTGGTGGACAGAATGCGCAAGGAGCTGATGAGCGTGCCGGGCATATCCCGCGTGCTGTACGACCTGACTCCGAAGCCGCCCGCTACCACCGAGTGGGAATGATTGCCGCACCACTTTTATACGTTTTTCTACTGAACGCACCCCTTGGCAGTGGTCACTTCAAGCTTGTAATGCCGTCTCGATCAGTGCCTTGAGAATGGCACATTTTATATGCATAATGCAAGAAACAATTATATTGTTATATTTATTATTTCCCTAAATTGTTTCTGATGCAAAGTGCCTATAGAATTAAAGTTGTTATCGATGTGCAGAACACCATGTAAATCTCGAAATGTTGCCTTTATGAAATTGTAATTGATATGAAGTATAAAATATTTGTGTTGATGAAATGTTTTATTTTTGTAATTAGCATTTTGGTTATGTTTTTTAGACGACCACTGCCCAATTGAAGTTTTGTAAATACATTGGTATACCTAAACACAGAATTATATTGGTATCACGTTAATATTAGCTCCACTGATCAGTTTTGTAACGTGTAGTAATTTATTGTCGAAGGCTGTGTAAAAATTATAAAATAGCCCAATTATTCCGCGCGACAAGATTGTTATAAATGAATCTTGTAGTAAATCGAAGACACATTGTGTTTTTATGGAATGGTTCAGTGTTATTGACTGGAGGTTTCATAATAATAAAATTATATTATGCTTTATTTTCATAAAGAATTTTTATTTTAGCTAAAAACCTTATGCATATGTCAGATATAAATAATAACACTAAATATACCCAAGCTGTGCTGAGAAGCATTCTGACAGCTATGCTTATAAATTCAGATCACATGCTCTAGTTTATTGAAGGTAAAATTAAATAAAATAAAAAAATTGTAGCTTATATTACACTAGTAAAACTATAAGGAAAAATTGCAATGTTTCTTTAACTGTCGGAATGGTTCTTCAGCTTGGCTCGAGTATAGGTACACAAAATAAAACGTGCAATGAATATTTTTAACTCTCCGGTACTAGCAAATTGATATTTCTGCCAGAAGTTACTTGTCCTCCAATAAAGGTTTCTTCCTCGCCCCTAATAGAAAGACCATCAGAAAGACTTGTCACTTTCTTTTCTCTCATCATTGCTGCTTTCTCCCATCTAGAGCTCTTACAGTTACTGCATGTATGCAAAGGAATCAAGTCCAAAGACACTGTTCTGTTGTTACAATCTAAGCATTTGAAGAACCTCTTGCATGTGTCCAAGACTTTCAAAGGATGCCTTTCGTCTTTACATATTTGAGCTGCTGAGAAAGCAGTGTACTTACACTTGGCACATCTAACTGCCTTACAAGGCATCTTGAAGGTATTCAACATCTTTTCTTCCATTGCCTCCTTTTTCTCAAGTTTGTTGAAATATTTGTCCATTTCATTGTCATCATGCTGCTCGATCAAATTTTGATGAGCAGATGTTGCTTCTAATATCTTTTTGAATCTTTCAGACATGATCCCTTTAGTCTTTTTACTGTCTTCTTCATTATTCTTTGTTCTTTTGCTGTCATTTTCTTCACTGCCACTATTGTTCAGTTTTTCCAAAGCTCTTTTCTTGCCGGTGTCTGTTCCTTTTGTGTTATTTGGATCTATTTTTTGGATGCCGCCATTCTTTTGGATTAGTCTAATTGCATTGGCTTTGTTCCTTTCAGCTGCTTTTTGGCCATACGACATGTTGAGGTCTATTGTGCCACTGCCTGATAGACCAAAACCATTCCCTAGTTTTGGAGAATGAGCTACTCTTTCTGTTAAACTGAATCCTTTTGGTGAACTCAGTGGACTTAAGATGGATGACCCAAAACCTTTCCCTAGTTTAGGAGAATTTGCTACTTTTTCTGCTAAACTGAGTCCTTGAGATTTTGAACTCTGTGGACTTGAATTTGTCAGATTGCTTAGCCTTTCTACATCACTTTTTCTCTGGGTTGTAGGACTGTGCAATGTTGTGATGTTATTTTTTAGAGGTCCCGCCCCAACGGGTGCTTTGTTCATCATGAACTTATCACCTTCAGATTGATAGTAATCACTCAAAGACATAAGTCTATTTTGGTCTCTTTCTTTTACCTTTTTGTTGTTGCCACTTGGTAGCGCTGAATAGGCTTTACCCCCATAGATGACAGTACTTTTACCCAATACTTTGTTTTGAAGACTAACAAGTCCTCTTCCCATAGTTGAAGACTGTAATTCTTGCCTCTTAGAAAATTTCTGGTATTCTTGCTTCACATGATAGATACAGTGCTCACAATGGCTCAAGTTGACAAAAGCTGTGCAAGGTTCCCCATTTTTTTTCCGGCTTTTACAGATACCTAAATCTTTAGAATGTCCTAAAATCATAACTCTCTGAGAATTGTCAACACTGAGACAAGCTTGATCAGCACTGTTCTGCGATCTGTCCAGGACATTGGGATTTAAAACTGCTACTACAGTCCCTTCTGGGGTCTTCCACAAGTCACTGTATGCTTTTCTAAACAAAAACAAAGATACTGTTTTCAAATCATCTTTTAGATCGCTAAGAGTCCAAATTAAAAATTGACTGCCCTTCTGTGACTTTTTTGGGTCAGTTTTTCTTACGATAACACCGCCAATAACCCAATCTTTAGACAAGTCTTCGTTGTCAACATAGCGTTTGAGTCTCACCATATTCACTGCTTCACGGCCCTGCATGCGGTCCCAAAGAGCTGCACTGGACACAAGAGGTTTGGTTATTCTAATCCCGAACACTGGATCAGTGTAAACATCTGAGGTAGACTTACTTTTAGATTCTGGGGCGCAAAATACGCGTTGCGAACTTACTTCTGGCACATTTTTCTTAGTAAACGAAGAACTACGTGCAACTTTACTATCTAAATTGGTTTGTCTTAGTCTAGTTTCAAATTCTATTCTTTTATCTCGTTGCTCGTCCTCTTTGTTGTCCAACAACTTTTTAACCTCCGAGCCGTAGTCATTATACTTTCTTTCCGTGTAATTTCTTTTTTCTTCATCATCCGATGAATCAGTGTCTCCGTTGTGAATAGCAGAAGTTGAGGGGCATGCATCTTCTTCCACTTTTGCATCGTCTCCAAGATTACCACCCGATTGAAATAAATCTACCTCACGTAGGTTTTTTAGCTCTACTTCTTTGGTTTCAGTGGCATCAAAGTCAGCAGATAATAGGGCTTCTAACTGTGCTAATTCATCGTTTTCGTCCATGGTGGTTTTAATTCATAAAATCACAAATTCTATAAAAAGTGCAAGACAAACACTAAAGGCGGGAAAGAAAGTCACGGAAAATAAGGAAATGCCACTCAGCTGACAGAACATCAGCTGGTTTTTTTTTTTAAATTATTTTGTCTCATCTCTGAGGATTTTGGCGTCGCTCTCTTTAGACATTACACCTGTGTACATTTGTAAATGCACACAGGCATGTTCATAAATAATAATCCACCATTATAATATCAACACTCGAAAATACACGAGTTTGAGATATAGGATGAAGCACAGGATGAGGAATTTTATTCCATCACGTTGGCGCCATAACAAAAATCTTTTCATTTTGCATGTGCAATTTTTTTTCTTTTTGTACAAGGTGTGTTTTTGACGTTGATTATTCTTCTGACGTTGACTTATTTTTCTTTCAAAATTCGAGGTAAATAAATTCGTGAGGAGAGGATAGGTTTACTTACACAATTTTTACTTTTTATGCTGTCTGGTGAGAAATATAATTTATCAATTTTACTTTAAAAGTTGTTGAACTTCTCGTGGAGCATTTTAACAACCAACATATTATGGCCGGTATGTAATTAATTGAAGCCCAACGCACCAGTAATATTTTTAATAAAATTTTACTCGCACGGATTTGCCTAATTTTTCTGTGTACTTACTGTAGACAAACAAGACACTCCAATGGCCAATAACGAGGCCAACCAAGTGCCTAAAGAGCCAGCCGAAGGTGAGCAAAGGCCAGAACACCAAGGGTCTCCGGTCCCGCCCGTGACGCCCCCACCGGCTGAAGAAGACTGTCAGGAGCTCATAGTAATTGACGAAAACACAGAGGATCTCGACCTGAACCATGGAAGAATTGGAAAAATTGAGAACCTCGAGCCTTTGAAAAATTTACAGAGGTATACTGACCAAAATATTGCTTGCAATGTAAGTACATTGCAAGCAATATTTTATGAAGAGCATTCGAATTAAATTAAGACATGTGATGATGAGTCATATCATAACAAAAAATAATGTAGGATATTGATTCATTCAATTCATAATAATCATTCTTTTAATACTAATATTATAAAGAGGAAAGATTTGATTGTTTGTTTGTTTGTTTGCATTGAATAGGCTCCGAAACTACTGAACCGATTTGAAAAATTCTTTCACTGTTGGGAAGCTACACTATCCGCGGGTGACATAGGCTATAATCTATACCCGTGCAATGCTGGGGGGGACCACTACTAAACTATAAAAAGACCATTGTCTTATTAATAACTCAATCCAATCCAGTTATATCAACCCATAGATTTTATTAAGAGCAATTTGTAACAATTAAACATAATATAGGTAGACATTCTCTGTCTCTGTCATCATGAACGTAGATGATAGAGATAGAGAATGTAGATCTCATATCAAAACTTGATAGGGTTCAGAATATGGCAGTTAAACTGTGTTTCACTGGGCACAGTACCTTGTAAAAAACACTAGCCTAGCCAATTAAAAAAAAATGGTTAGTCATGGGGACTGCCGACAGAAGTAACAACTTACTATGTATACATATATGTATCTGAGCATGACGGTCACGCGATTTCAGTGCTTCACCCACCCCAAAAAGTACCCAATGTAGCCAAAAAAAATCACTTTAAAAAAACAGACTTGAGTTATTCATTATCAGCATATTTTTATAACTGAATCTGTTTCCTTACTTTTGTAACATGCTTTTATTAGCTTAACTTGTTACAACTAAATCTTGGTATCAAATTTTAACCTACTTTAACGTAATACCACTTCTAGCACCACCATTTTTTGTTAACACTGACAAATAGCAGAGAACAGCTCTGACGTAACCGGCGCCCTGTTACCTAGATTGGGGTCAGATGACCATGTGTGCAAAAATGTCCCGAATATTTATTATTATTTTATTTGATTTTTCCAGATTGTATTTGAGATGGAATCTGATCAAGAAGATTGAAGGGCTGGAAACACTCACCACGTTGGTGGAGCTAGAGCTGTATGATAATCAGATTACAGTCATTGAGAGTTTGGACAACCTGGTGAATCTCGAGTAAGTATTTAGTCATACCACAAAATTCAATTACGAAATTAATTTAATAACTTGGTAATGTACAGAAACTTGTCACCGACTCGCACTTGGCCATTATTTATTTATTTGTTGTTATAAATTCTATCACACACACTCATCATCAGCCAGTAAACGTCCACTGCTGAACAAAGGTCTCCCTCTAAGAGTGTGGTTGCCGCTTGGTAGGCGGCTTGGAGATCGCAGTATGTTCACCGTGTCTAATAGGACACTGCTGCCCATCCTCCGGTGGTTCTGGTCGCAATTTTAGGACATACACGGGTAAATTTTTTTCTTTGTTTTTTTTTGCCAATTCCTTCACCATTTTCTATGTATAATTAAAGACTTAACTTAGTCCTAATTTATTACACAACTTTAACCCACCACAACCTAAAAAGTATTAAAAGAAAACACCACCACGGGCATTGTAATATGGTCTCGTAAAATAGAATGATGTGTGATAAATCCCGATAGACATTTAAATTATGTAAAAAGTATACCTTTTTAGGGTTCAGTAGTACTACAAGGAACTTATTATAAGCTCATTCTGTCTGTCCGTTCGTCCTAACCCTTTAGAACATTCCAACTTCTATAGTTATGAAAGTAAGTTTACGAAATTTAGAACAATTTGCTTGCTCTGGGTGATAAGTCAGCCAATCTAGACTTAAGCATATTGTAAATCTAAAATTTTATATTTTTCAGGATATTGGACCTCTCATTCAACAGAATCAAAGAGATCAGAGGATTGGACCGATTGTTAAAACTAAAGAAAATCTTTTTGAGTTCAAACAAAATATCAGAAATCAAGAATGTTGACCATTTCCCTAATCTGGACCTTTTGGAGTTGGGGGACAACAGAATTAGGGTAAGAGAAGATTTTTACGGTTCCATACCTCAAAAGGAAAAAATGGAACCCTTTTTGTTGTCTTCTGTCCATCTGTCTGTCGGTCAAGACCCTTTTACTTAGAAACGCGTAGAGGTATCAAGTTGAAACTTATATCATATACACAGGTCTATGGTCTCCTTCAGCTGTGAAAAATGTTGTAAGTCAATGCGATCAAAAGATATGACTGTTTATGTCGCATATTTTACGATTTCACAAGGGAATCAAAACCTATAGGGTACTTCCCGTTGACCTAGAGTCATGGATATTGCAAGAGGCAAGGTCTTACAGCACATATGAAGGAAAAAACCCGAAAGTCGTTTTGTTTAACTAAGTACTTTAGATAAATATTACAAAAAAAACATACTTTCTCTACTAATTGCTTAATCCACATATCAGTTCAACCAATTTTTCTGTGTCATTACAGGAAATAAAAAATCTGAGCGGTCTAAAAACCCTTAAACAACTCTACCTCGGCAAGAACAAAATCACTAAAATCCAGAACTTACAAGACCTCACAGAACTAGAGATTCTAGTCCTTCAAAGTAATCGTCTGTCAAAAATTGAGCATCTCGAAGCGCAGACGAAGTTAGAACAACTGTATCTGTCGGAGAATGGAATATCTACGATAGAGAATATGGATAACCAAGTGAAGTTACAGACTTTGGATTTGGCGATGAACAGGATTACAACTATTGAGAACTTGAGACATATGAGCGATTTGGAGGAGTTGTGGGTAAGTTTTTTTTTTTTTTGTCCTGGGTAATATACTCAATACTCAATATTTTATTGCAGACATATATATAAATTAACATGTTTAAATATAAAGTAATACATATGACCCTATTTGGGTATGGCAATAGTCGGAACGGAACAATCTATGTTCATTTTGGCGAAATTATCATTGAAAAATTCTTCTATGTTGTAATAACATTTGGATTCTAAAATACATTTTAAGTTATTTATAAAAGTTACTTCTTTTTCGATATCTTTTAATTCATTTGGCAATTTACTAAATATTTTAACGGCCATTGATTTAGGGCCAGAGCTGTGTATTTCTAGGTTCGACTTTGGTTCGATTAATTTATGTCTAAATTGCGGCCCAATACTGCGCGATTTATCAGATGCTTTTTTAATTGACCAAGATACCACAGTGCCTAAAGACCACTGGGGTCCTTGACCAGTGTGTGTTGCCAGTGATGACATGGTACTGAGACGTGGTCCTTAACTGATGGTCCTTTGGAAAAACTGACTGAACGGAGTCACACAACAGGCAATGGAGAGAGCTATGCTCGGACTTTCTTTGTGCGGCAAAATCCGGAATGTGGATATTTGCCAAAGCACCAGAATCACCCAAATAGCTATAAAAATTTGCAAGTTAAAGTGGCAATGGGCAGGCCACATCGAAGAACTGTACGCTTTACGCACGTACGCATTACGCAAAAGCGTGACGTGGGCACTGCCGCATGCCATCATGCTGGTGCGGTGACTCACCCTGCTTCGATATACTCCGCTCCGATATATCCCTCTCTGATATACCCCTCTCCAATATATCCCTCTCCGATATACCCCTCTCCGATATACCCCTCTCCGATATACCCCTCTCCGATATACCCCGCTCCGATACACCCTACTCCGATATACCCTGCTCCGATATACCCCTCTCTGATATACCCCGCTCCGACATAAACCGCTCCGATATACGCCGCTCCGCCCGCACCGCACCACTATGCTCCTCACTGCTTAGCTCCACCTAGATCTGCACTGCTATAGTTCACTCATCTATAGTTCACTCATCACCTCTTGCCATACATTAGCTTTATACCTATGCTTAAAAATTGTCACAATTTTTTGCCAGTGACTTTATAAAGTAATTTTGTGTATGATATGAGTGAGATAGCACAAAAATGTAATAAGTATAAGCGAGATAGAAATCAAGAGATGGTTGATGGTCCACCATTGTGTTTTGCACCTTACATAATGAACTGTCCCCCTATTTCAGCTAAATGACAACCAAGTATCCGAGTGGTCGTCGATAGAACACCTGGAGAACAACAAGAAGATCGCCACCATATACTTGGAGCGGAACCCCCTGGCCGCCGACCCGGCATACCGGCGGAAACTGAAGCTCACCCTGCCATCACTGACGCAGATCGACGCAACCTTGTGTAGATAAGACATCCTTACTATTGTAGTGTAGTTTTTTATGAGGCCGTAGAGCTGTCAAACATTTCACTTCGCTATAAACTTTACTTTTACTGTACTCCCAAGGACGTTTCATAATTATGCCTTGTCTAAAATAGGATGATAATTTTGACAGCTCACAGTAAGGATGAGGTAGTGTATAATATATAATGAACCTATTCGATCATCGATATTATTCTGATAGAACTTGGAATCGATAGTTACATGTAAATGCTGGAAAAACGAAATCATTCAATGAGTAAGTTATTGTTTTTTTTTAACTATAAGTAATTGCGCGATATATAATTGCAAATAATTTTAATGTTTACAAAAATAATATAGCTATATATAATAATAATATATATAAATTTTTATGTGTTTAATTAATTTCATTTCAAAACCGATTTTCGATAGTCTGTGGTTGTTCATTATGCGTGGCACTTCACTAAGTGGGCGGTATATCAATGAAGTACGACATTATTAGGAGTACATTTTACCGGAAAAATACGAAACTTCTTGGGTGTGAGCTGTCAAAATTATCATGCTATATTTGACAGACCATAGGTTATGAAACGTCCTTGTATACTCCCAATACACTGACGTCTTTTATTGTTGAAGTGAAAATTTATTTAGGTCCGTCGGACACTTTTTGGGATGGGGGAAAATCACTGAACTCGCGTGACCGTCACGCTCAGGTAACGTCGGCTTGAGTCGACTAAGGGAGCGAAAGAGATATAGGATATAGTCAACCTTGATGAAGTTTTCACTTCTGTCGTGTGGTCTTAGCACTCTGTCACACTGCGGAGCAGTTTCTGGGCAGAAATTTACTCTCATTACGTCATTACATACATTTCACTATCTATTATATAGATAGCCCGTTGGTCTAGCTAGTTGGTAGTGAATCCGCCTTGTGCTTGCTTTGAAGCCACGCCTTCAATTTCCACCTAAGACAAATATTCATTTGACGAACATATGTGTTTGTCCTATATCTTGGTGTTAATATCTATTTAAGTATGTATTTAAAAATATAATTATATGTATGTATATCAGTCTCTGGCAGCCATATCACAAGCTTTGATTAGTTTGGGGTCAGATGACCGTGTGTGCAAAAATGTCCCGAATATTTATTTATTGAGTAGGTAATACAATATAATAACAATACAATAATACAATATTTTAAATAATAAATATTTACCGAAGGTAACGAAGTGCTTTCATGGTAAGAGTTATCATGGTTTACGGTATAATGACGTTACAGTGTTACAGTGAAAGTATGGTATGGTGGATAGGTGAAATTTTGACAGTGACAGGTGACTCATAAAAAATCTAGTTATACCGCCGTAAGCTAAGCTAAACTGAATGTGAGACAGTCCAGTCAAAAAAAGTTAACTCAGAAAAGGTCAAGCTTACGGCGTTAGGACATTGAAATAGCTAGTTGTGTAGATAGATGTATAAGTTGTCGTATTGTTGATGTTTATTGTTGAGCCTTGTTAAGTTAAAATCATTCAAATTAGCTTTCTATCTATAGAAAAACTTTCATTTCGCATGATATTTTCTTGCGAAATATCATACGAGCTATTCAAAAATCTTAGCATAGGGTGGTATGCGTACATAAAATCGAATTTCAGTTTGACGACGAGGGAGCGATATGTCCCTTTCTCTCAGAAAATCGCAGAATTAATGACGTTGCTTGACGACTTATTCGGGCATATTGTATTCGCTATGCCTGCCTGAAATGAACAGAGTGCTCCCAGATTTGCTGCCTAATTTGGACCGGTTTTCTCTAATGTTTCTTTATACTATTGTGATCTTTACTGTTATTCCTATATAGTTCATTATAGAAGTCGTTTTTTTTAAAGTACGCTATCTAATTGGGTTCAGGGTCCGTACACTCGCCTGTTTTACGCGATTTAGTTTTAAGTGATTGCGGAAAATCACGCGAACGTGAACCTTAATGCGCCGAGATAAGGTTTGCGGTCGCGCAACTTTTCGCAATCACCTAAACAGAATCGCTTAAAACAGGTGATGGTATACGGCTCAACATCATTACTCAAACCGAAAAGCGTACACAGTATAATTTTAATTTAGTTGATCAGAAACAGGGCGCTGTCTTGCGTATTTATGGTAAAGTAAGTTAGTAATTATTACCATAATAAGTGCATTGTATCTTACATTTTGTATATATTTGTGCAATTGTTATGAAATTGAAATATTGTTGCTATTACTTTACGGCGGTGCTCGAGGCTTTGCGATTTTTGGCGACTAGTTTGCTGTCACCAATCGGCCTCATAGCACGCCTATCTAATCTTAAGCATCCAGCTGGTACTAGGCTGCTTCGTCGAATAGGTAGGTAGGCAGCATTACTCGGCACACCATATTGTCGTAATGATATTGGTATAGAAAATGATTTAATCAAGTTTCATTTGACTTGACTCTTTCTAGTAAATAAACTAACGGTGCGATTAAAATAGCAATTCTCACGAGATTCGCGCCAATTTAAGACGATAATATTAAATGTTAGAAATTTAGGACAAAAATAAACGACAAAGTTGGTCGATTTTTTTGTTTCTATAAAAAATTCTGACGACAAACAATACTGTGGCCTTGAAAGAATGTCCATTACAAATCAAGATCATGTGCCTATGTACAAGAAAAGACCACGAAAACAAAATGGATTTGAAAAATATAGATTTTATACCGGTGGTAGAATTACCTTTACGAGTGGCTAGATATAACTTATGCATTTATAAGTTTTGAATAATTTCGTGGCAGTCTATTTCTACATTGGTTCCTAAACCTAGTAATTTATATTGTAACTGCCGAGTCCAACTTTAAAAACATGTTATTAACTTATTAATAAAACTAGTTTAACAACTACTAAGCATTTAAAATTGACACACCTCCGGATAACACCTACGTTCCCATGCTTAAGTTACCTAAAAACTCGTTCAATATTTCATAACGAAATGTCATTTATCGAGAACTGCGCGGACTTTTTTCAGCTTTTAGTAAATCTACGTTTCAACATATTGAGCAAAGTGCCTGACATGAATGCTGAGAATCCTCGGCAGTCTATGTCTAGGGCAATTGGCTGTAAATATTTAAGTTCTTCGGTGGTAAACTAAGATCTCCGGCAGTAACATCTAGGGTCCTCGGTGGTAATATCTAAGATCGTCGGCGGTTATATCTAGGATCCCCGGCAGTAACATCTAGGGTTCTCGGTGGTAATATCTAGGATCCTTGGTGGTAAAATCTAGGATCCTTGGTGGTAATATCTAGGATTCTAGACGCTAATATCTAGGATCCCCGGCAGTAACATCTAGGGTCCTTGGTGGTAATATCTAGGATCCTCGGCGGTAATATCTAGGATCCCCGGCAGTAACATCTAGGGTCCTCGGTGGTATATCTAAGATTCTTGACGGTAATATCTAGGATCCCCGGCAGTGACATTTAGGGTCCTTGGTGGTAATATCTAGGACTCTCGGCGGTAATATCTAGGGTCCTCGGTGGTATGTCTTGGATTCTTGACGGTAATATCTAGGATCCTCGGCAGTAATATCTAGGGTCCTCGGCTGTAAATATTTAAGGTCCTCGGCGGTAATATCTAGGATCCCAGCAGTAACATCTAGGGTCCTGGGCGGTAATATCTAGGATCCCCGGCAGTAACACCTATGGTGCTCGGTGGTAATATCTAGAAACCTCGGCGGTAAAATCTAGGTTCCCCGGCAGTAACATCTAGGGTCCTTGGTGGTAATATCTAGGATCCTCGGCGGTAATATCTAGGATCCCCGGCAGTAACATCTAGGGTCCTCGGTGGTATATCTAAGATTCTTGACGGTAATATCTAGGATCCCCGGCAGTGACATTTAGGGTCCTTGGTGGTAATATCTAGGACTCTCGGCGGTAATATCTAGGGTCCTCGGTGGTATGTCTTGGATTCTTGACGGTAATATCTAGGATCCTCGGCAGTAATATCTAGGGTCCTCGGCTGTAAATATTTAAGGGCCTCGGCGGTAATCTAGGATCCCCGGCAGTAACATCTAGGGTTGTCAGTAGTAATATCATCATCACTAGCTAACAGACCAGCTGCTGTAGACGAGTGGTGTCCGCAGGCAGTCTCGGATCAGCCGCCGTGTCCCCGCACGCAGAACAAAGCGTCAGTTCGCGGGGTGCTGCGGCACCCGGAGCTACTCCACGGAAGAGTTGACTTCGACCTCAAGAGATTGTAACCAAAGAGTATAGTAATTGTAACATCCTCATAGTGCGAAGAGATAGTTTATACGGAGAAAGCGTTTACTGCTATATTGGTTGGATAACGTAATTTTGTATTGAAGAACGTTTTCAGAACTCTTCTGGGACCTTACGGCTACCTCTCAACGCGGGCTCGAAACAGCGCAGTGCGGAAAATCACGCGAACGTGAACTTTAACGCGCCGAGATATACGGTTTAAGTTTTTTTTTTGATAGATAGGTAGATAATATCTCTTTATTGTTCACACCATAAATTACATACATCAGACAAAAACAAGTTAGAACTATAGTAAAACAATTGGCGGCCTTATCGCTATAAGCGATCTTTTTCAGGCAACCTTAAGATACGGTTTGCGGTCGCACAATTTTTCGCAATCACCTAAACAGAATCGCTTAAAACAGTTAGCCCTGAGGCCCTATAACATAGAGTTCAGATAAATGTAAATTAGACGAAAGTTGAGAGACGCTCCAGGATTCTTATACTTAAAAATACAAGCTTATAATGAAAGGCTATGCTAAGCCGAAATGGGTCCATTAATATTTATAAATATGAACCTTTTACAATGGAACCTATTCTGAAATCGCGAAAAAACCATCAGCTTTTCCATACTTAGAGTGTTAAATAATAGGCTTGAGTTTGACCATCATGATGCGGTCTACGATGGAGAAACTTGCCTAGAAGAAACCGATTCACTCGTGATTTGAAGACACCCAGATTGTAACTATCGGGGAACACCCATTCAGGCAGCGCATTCCACAGTCCACAGACTAGTAGTTACCACAATAAATGTGGAATCAAAGCGCTTCGTACGGGTTTTTGGAATATGAACCATAAAGCGGTGACGATTTTTCGATCGAAAAATAGTCCGATAGAAAGATGGACAGGCATAATGATTAATATATCTTCCTGATAGACTAAGAGGAAAGACAATAGTGGAACATTAGACCGTAAATCGGAAATTTCCCTAAAAACGGTATAAACTTAGATAGCGCCGCAATTTCAGCGTGTTATAGGTTGTCTCGAACTTCCGTAAGCGCTGCAGTCAGATAGCGTACGAAAGGGTTCTACAAATTACCGTAGCGCTAGTATCGCAGTCAAGTTTCGCAACATTTCAAGATAATAAAGAAAAGCGCCATCTAGTGGTATCGGTTGTGCTTCTCATGAAATGCTATATATAATATTATAACGGACCCTTTAGGCTCAGTATACCCTTTCCATAAACCCTGTATCATTTGTTAGGTAATTAGGTGTTATGTTGTATTCATTAATTAGTGTTTATTATTATGTTTTAGTGTGACTTATAAAATGTTTGAAGTTTTAGAATCTTTTTATTTCACGATTATGGGAGATTAACTGCGCCCCTCGGTTGCACCCGCTACCCTGCAGGAAGCGTAATTTTTTCGGTATAAAAAGGAGTAGCCTATATCCAGGTTATGTCCATCTTTTTTTAATTTTTCATCATCCAATTTCTTACAGAAATAAAAAAACACTGTTAGTATAAAACAGTTTGACGACGAGGGAGCGATATGTCCCTTTCTCTCAGAAAATCGCAGAATTAATGACGTTGCTTGACGACTTATTCGGGCATATTGTATTCGCTATGCCTGCCTGAAATGAACAGAGTGCTCCCAGATTTGCTGCCTAATTTGGACCGGTTTTCTCTAATGTTTCTTTATACTATTGTGATCTTTACTGTTATTCCTATATAGTTCATTATAGAAGTCGTTTTTTTTAAAGTACGCTATCTAATTGGGTTCAGGGTCCGTACACTCGCCTGTTTTACGCGATTTAGTTTTAAGTGATTGCGGAAAATCACGCGAACGTGAACCTTAATGCGCCGAGATAAGGTTTGCGGTCGCGCAACTTTTCGCAATCACCTAAACAGAATCGCTTAAAACAGGTGATGGTATACGGCTCAACATCATTACTCAAACCGAAAAGCGTACACAGTATAATTTTAATTTAGTTGATCAGAAACAGGGCGCTGTCTTGCGTATTTATGGTAAAGTAAGTTAGTAATTATTACCATAATAAGTGCATTGTATCTTACATTTTGTATATATTTGTGCAATTGTTATGAAATTGAAATATTGTTGCTATTACTTTACGGCGGTGCTCGAGGCTTTGCGATTTTTGGCGACTAGTTTGCTGTCACCAATCGGCCTCATAGCACGCCTATCTAATCTTAAGCATCCAGCTGGTACTAGGCTGCTTCGTCGAATAGGTAGGTAGGCAGCATTACTCGGCACACCATATTGTCGTAATGATATTGGTATAGAAAATGATTTAATCAAGTTTCATTTGACTTGACTCTTTCTAGTAAATAAACTAACGGTGCGATTAAAATAGCAATTCTCACGAGATTCGCGCCAATTTAAGACGATAATATTAAATGTTAGAAATTTAGGACAAAAATAAACGACAAAGTTGGTCGATTTTTTTGTTTCTATAAAAAATTCTGACGACAAACAATACTGTGGCCTTGAAAGAATGTCCATTACAAATCAAGATCATGTGCCTATGTACAAGAAAAGACCACGAAAACAAAATGGATTTGAAAAATATAGATTTTATACCGGTGGTAGAATTACCTTTACGAGTGGCTAGATATAACTTATGCATTTATAAGTTTTGAATAATTTCGTGGCAGTCTATTTCTACATTGGTTCCTAAACCTAGTAATTTATATTGTAACTGCCGAGTCCAACTTTAAAAACATGTTATTAACTTATTAATAAAACTAGTTTAACAACTACTAAGCATTTAAAATTGACACACCTCCGGATAACACCTACGTTCCCATGCTTAAGTTACCTAAAAACTCGTTCAATATTTCATAACGAAATGTCATTTATCGAGAACTGCGCGGACTTTTTTCAGCTTTTAGTAAATCTACGTTTCAACATATTGAGCAAAGTGCCTGACATGAATGCTGAGAATCCTCGGCAGTCTATGTCTAGGGCAATTGGCTGTAAATATTTAAGTTCTTCGGTGGTAAACTAAGATCTCCGGCAGTAACATCTAGGGTCCTCGGTGGTAATATCTAAGATCGTCGGCGGTTATATCTAGGATCCCCGGCAGTAACATCTAGGGTTCTCGGTGGTAATATCTAGGATCCTTGGTGGTAAAATCTAGGATCCTTGGTGGTAATATCTAGGATTCTAGACGCTAATATCTAGGATCCCCGGCAGTAACATCTAGGGTCCTTGGTGGTAATATCTAGGATCCTCGGCGGTAATATCTAGGATCCCCGGCAGTAACATCTAGGGTCCTCGGTGGTATATCTAAGATTCTTGACGGTAATATCTAGGATCCCCGGCAGTGACATTTAGGGTCCTTGGTGGTAATATCTAGGACTCTCGGCGGTAATATCTAGGGTCCTCGGTGGTATGTCTTGGATTCTTGACGGTAATATCTAGGATCCTCGGCAGTAATATCTAGGGTCCTCGGCTGTAAATATTTAAGGTCCTCGGCGGTAATATCTAGGATCCCAGCAGTAACATCTAGGGTCCTGGGCGGTAATATCTAGGATCCCCGGCAGTAACACCTATGGTGCTCGGTGGTAATATCTAGAAACCTCGGCGGTAAAATCTAGGTTCCCCGGCAGTAACATCTAGGGTCCTTGGTGGTAATATCTAGGATCCTCGGCGGTAATATCTAGGATCCCCGGCAGTAACATCTAGGGTCCTCGGTGGTATATCTAAGATTCTTGACGGTAATATCTAGGATCCCCGGCAGTGACATTTAGGGTCCTTGGTGGTAATATCTAGGACTCTCGGCGGTAATATCTAGGGTCCTCGGTGGTATGTCTTGGATTCTTGACGGTAATATCTAGGATCCTCGGCAGTAATATCTAGGGTCCTCGGCTGTAAATATTTAAGGGCCTCGGCGGTAATCTAGGATCCCCGGCAGTAACATCTAGGGTTGTCAGTAGTAATATCATCATCACTAGCTAACAGACCAGCTGCTGTAGACGAGTGGTGTCCGCAGGCAGTCTCGGATCAGCCGCCGTGTCCCCGCACGCAGAACAAAGCGTCAGTTCGCGGGGTGCTGCGGCACCCGGAGCTACTCCACGGAAGAGTTGACTTCGACCTCAAGAGATTGTAACCAAAGAGTATAGTAATTGTAACATCCTCATAGTGCGAAGAGATAGTTTATACGGAGAAAGCGTTTACTGCTATATTGGTTGGATAACGTAATTTTGTATTGAAGAACGTTTTCAGAACTCTTCTGGGACCTTACGGCTACCTCTCAACGCGGGCTCGAAACAGCGCAGTGCGGAAAATCACGCGAACGTGAACTTTAACGCGCCGAGATATACGGTTTAAGTTTTTTTTTTGATAGATAGGTAGATAATATCTCTTTATTGTTCACACCATAAATTACATACATCAGACAAAAACAAGTTAGAACTATAGTAAAACAATTGGCGGCCTTATCGCTATAAGCGATCTTTTTCAGGCAACCTTAAGATACGGTTTGCGGTCGCACAATTTTTCGCAATCACCTAAACAGAATCGCTTAAAACAGTTAGCCCTGAGGCCCTATAACATAGAGTTCAGATAAATGTAAATTAGACGAAAGTTGAGAGACGCTCCAGGATTCTTATACTTAAAAATACAAGCTTATAATGAAAGGCTATGCTAAGCCGAAATGGGTCCATTAATATTTATAAATATGAACCTTTTACAATGGAACCTATTCTGAAATCGCGAAAAAACCATCAGCTTTTCCATACTTAGAGTGTTAAATAATAGGCTTGAGTTTGACCATCATGATGCGGTCTACGATGGAGAAACTTGCCTAGAAGAAACCGATTCACTCGTGATTTGAAGACACCCAGATTGTAACTATCGGGGAACACCCATTCAGGCAGCGCATTCCACAGTCCACAGACTAGTAGTTACCACAATAAATGTGGAATCAAAGCGCTTCGTACGGGTTTTTGGAATATGAACCATAAAGCGGTGACGATTTTTCGATCGAAAAATAGTCCGATAGAAAGATGGACAGGCATAATGATTAATATATCTTCCTGATAGACTAAGAGGAAAGACAATAGTGGAACATTAGACCGTAAATCGGAAATTTCCCTAAAAACGGTATAAACTTAGATAGCGCCGCAATTTCAGCGTGTTATAGGTTGTCTCGAACTTCCGTAAGCGCTGCAGTCAGATAGCGTACGAAAGGGTTCTACAAATTACCGTAGCGCTAGTATCGCAGTCAAGTTTCGCAACATTTCAAGATAATAAAGAAAAGCGCCATCTAGTGGTATCGGTTGTGCTTCTCATGAAATGCTATATATAATATTATAACGGACCCTTTAGGCTCAGTATACCCTTTCCATAAACCCTGTATCATTTGTTAGGTAATTAGGTGTTATGTTGTATTCATTAATTAGTGTTTATTATTATGTTTTAGTGTGACTTATAAAATGTTTGAAGTTTTAGAATCTTTTTATTTCACGATTATGGGAGATTAACTGCGCCCCTCGGTTGCACCCGCTACCCTGCAGGAAGCGTAATTTTTTCGGTATAAAAAGGAGTAGCCTATATCCAGGTTATGTCCATCTTTTTTTAATTTTTCATCATCCAATTTCTTACAGAAATAAAAAAACACTGTTTTATACTATCACGGTTGTTCACTAAAGTTATATGATCCCGTGAACATGGTGCATGTAACTTGCGCCGAAATATCGGGTGCTCTTTCCACAAACTTACCACGGTAAATATCCCGTAAATAATTATATAACTTTAAAAAATTTAAAGATTTATGTCATCATCATCATCAGCCAGAAGACGTCCACTGCTGAACATAGGCATCCCCCTTTAACCTCCACACTGAACGACAGCCTGCCTTTTGCATCCACTGGATGCCCGCGACTCTTACAATGTCGTCGGTCCATCTAGTGTCGGTATGTACCTAAATGTTATTAGGTCTACACAAACAATTCAATTATTATGATTATATAGTACAATTTTTTTTTACAATTTGCGTAGTAGCGTTGCTCTTCGGCACGGGAACGTTTGTGATCGTGTGTCGGCTGACACGTTGTGTTGACGGCACGAATAATCTGACACATAAATCCCCGGTTCACAATCATACTAATTACCTACGGGAAACAGGCCCCCGATTCTACTAAAGAAATTGTAATTGTTTCATATTTATTTTTAAACTAGTAGGCCGCCCCTGCTTCGCACGGGCGAAGCCGGTATAAATAGCCTATGTCAACCGGGGATAGTGCAGCATCCCAACAGTGAAAGAATTTTTCAAATCGGTTCAGTAGTTTCGGAGCCTATTCAATGCAAACAAACAAACAAACAATCAATAAAATCTTTCCTCCTTATAATATTAGTATAGATAATTGCCTCAAAACTGACAGATAAAAATATATTTTTATATGTACTAGAAAAATACCACCACCTAATATTATAACTTAGTTTAAAAAAAATATTAAAAACTGTCCATTTTGAGGCAATTATTTAAAAAATAAAATTGGAACTATATTCGGAGTGACCGGCTTAATCTTACGTGAGTAATTCCCGTGTAATATAAATAAAAAAAATTGAAACAATTACAATTTAAAAACAATTTCTTTAGTAGAATCGGGGCCCAGGTGGTGTCATTAAGACGATAGCGCACAAATTATATAGATACAATTTGTTTAACAAAAAAATTAAATTTATATGTTTATGAACTAGGGAATCTAATTGTAGAGGTCGGTAGGGGCGGCCAAATTTAAATAGCCCACTGGCGGCAAAAATAGAACACTAATATTTGGCCACTAATATTTATTAATGTTAAATTGTTTTCTTAGTAAAGTACAGACGAGGACATAATTAGTCGTAAAAAAAAAAAAACAGTGTTTTATAATTAGTCATGTTGACAATAACAAAGAAATTCATATTAAATTAAATATTCAATTCCGTTTAGCTGTTACGGAATTTATTGCGGATTAACACACAAACAAACACATTTATAGTATTAGTGTCATGTATCATCATCATTTCAGCTATAGAACATCCACTTCTGGACATAGGCCTCGTATCGATATCCAAAAGGGCTGGTGAGCCCAGAACCAAGGGAGATATGCCGTAGTAACTAAGGCATGTCTCCCTTGTAGCGCCGGCCCTGGGGTAGCGCAGGAGGAGCGGTCGCTCTAAGCGCCAGATAGCAAGGAGCGCCAAACTGTCAAAAGCGAAAAAAATACGAGCTAAAATAAAAATTGCAGCTCGGGCCTCGTGGCAGGGGCGACACACTTGCATTGTTTGAAACCAGCATATTTTTTTTATGTGCAAATAGTTTACATCCTGGATGAGCATATGGGTTACTTTTTATTCCGGAAAAATAAATCCTGTACGATAGTTTTCAGAAATGTAACGCGCCGAAAGACAATCTCCCTCTACCCTGGTCAAAGACTACGGCCGGCGCTGTTCCCTTGTTTGTCTGAGGTTATGAACTTATGATGTACTGAAACTGCCCAGTTTGTGCTTAAGAAGGTAGCTGGTTAACCAGTACCGGCGTTAGGGTAGGGCCTGGTTGGACGACCGCCCAGGGCGCCAGATAAAAAGGGGCGCCACAGGCGTCTATAAAGGGGCGCCGCAGGTATTGCCTTTTTTCGGTTTGAATTTGAATGGCAGGCGAAGAAGTCGCCGTAGAAGTCTCGCCCAGGGCGCTGGTAGTGCTAAAACCGGCACTGTGGTTAATTAAAAGTAACCCTGTATAATAGTATAATAACAGCCAAAGGAACGTTAACAGTTATAATATGCCACGTCATTCGTTATCACTTTCATTCTGACACTAGCATGAAGATACACCAAAAGAATTTTTGAACTTGACCTTGCCTACTTCGGTGACAGAACTAGTAAGTAAGTATATCTATATCTACCAAGATCTTTATCACGATAGACGCCGCCAGTTCATCTACTTTGCGTGTCTGTGGCGTATCATAAGTTGGATCAATGCTCCAAATAGCACGCCGCATAATCAGTGGCGTAGCAAAAAAAATGGGGCCCTATCCAAACGGATTAGGTATTATCAAGTAAAAATATAAATACTTGAATGTACAAAGCTTGTTTATTATCAGCTCTTTATTGCTCAAAGCTACTTTCAATTCAGTTTAAGGTTCACTGGTCAGGGTCTGTGGACCCCCTGAATTTGAGGGCTCTGGTTACGGCACCGCCCAGTCCTCCGATAGCTACGCCACTGCATGATTCAGTTCGATCACCATCGTCGTGGCAGTACCTTAAAAAAAAACAAAAATATCAAAATTAGAGCTTTAACAAAATACAAAACAAAAAATCTATACAAACTAATAAACTGTTATTAAGACTGCGTGTCTGTGGCCTGGCTTAAGTTGGATCAATTCTCCAAATTAATCCAGTTCAATTGCAGTAGCATGTCAGACAAAAATTACACATTGCGCCTTAGTAAACTAAAAACTCTTCAAAAGCAATCGGCTGTGCGAATGGAGTTAAACTACCACTTACTTATTCTCACGACGTCATAGTAGATACAAAAATGCGGCACGCTCGGTTTTCGTACGATTTGACTTGCTTGCGGGATCTATCTTGGTAAAAGATCTGTGTATATCTACCTCATCTACCTGATTTACATAACCACTCTCGGGTAGGTAACCTGTTTGTGGAATAGGTGGCCTTATCAAGTAATAAATATCTACATGCAAAGATGTTCGTTCGTCTGTCTTGTATGTAAATGTTACAATCGATGTTGTGGTATTTTTTTTATTGAATACTGCGTCACCTCGACTGATGTTAAGCTATGATGCGGTCTACGATAAAACATACGTGCTTAGAAGAACCGATTCACTTGCGACTTGAAAGACTTAGATTGTAACCTAGGCTATCATTGAATGCGATTCGAAAACGATGTTTGCATGCTAAGATCAGGCAACAAGGGAGATATGGTAAGGTGGTGTGGCGGGTGCGAACGCATCTGGCCTAAATCAGGCTTGCTGCCTTTAGTCGACGACCTTGTCGCCTTTATTTTGCGTGTGGATTATTAGTTATTGATGTCGCTACAATTTTCTGTACCTACGTGAAAAATTTGTAGGTTAGTGATCCGTATTTACATTACAGCGATTTATAGTAAATGATTAAATGGTGAGTATGATTAAATAGATATATTTGAACACGAGCAATAATTTGTACTAAACGTTTAGTCGCAAAATGACAAACGGTCAACAAACGGTAGGGGGAAATGCACAATACACCCCAAGCGGGACGTCAGTGCAGGACTTATCGCCCCCATCTCGAATAAGAATGACAAACGGTCGCAAATTGTCAAAAGAGCAAAATGTTTTAGTAGGTAACTGGGGCCTTACGGACAACAGCTAACTGCGGCACCTAATCCGCTCAGTTGTAAAATCACACGAACGTGAACCTTATCGCGCCCAGGGACCTTACGGACTACAGCTAATTGCGGCACCTAATCCGCTCAGTTGGAAAATCACGCGAACGTGAACCTTATAGCGCCCAGATACCGTTTGCGGTCGCGTGATTTTCCAACTGAGCGGATTAGGTGCCGCAATTAGCTGTTGTCCGTAAGGCCCCTATAAGTGAAGTCTGTGGTGAAGTTAGCGACACCAATGCCAAAGTCCAGACAATTCCAAGCGCCAACATAGTATGTAGACATGTTATAGTAACGTAACTGCCGCATACGCATAGTTTAATCAGCAGTATCACGCCGGCAGCCAACGCAGACGCACGCGATGAAATCCTTCGTACAATACACGGCTGACACCGACTTTCCCATACAAAACCTGCCGTATGGAGTGTTCACATCGCCTCAGAATGTAAGTCTCTTACTTGTGCTACTGTATGCGTGCTGTATTGTATGGTGATTTTATCTAATTTTAGTTTTAAGACTGCGTTATCTGACTCGTTTTATTTTGTATGATTGCATAGGAGTCAATGCACCTAACACTATTCCAGTTTATAATAAGGTACTCTTTGCACTATTATTTGAACTCTCATTCAGAGACTAAGAAACTACTTTAAAAAAATCATCACTGTATCTATACTATAATATTATAAAGAGGAAAGATTTGTTTGTTGGTTTGCATTGAATAGGCTCCGAAACTACTGAACCGATTTGAAAATGTCTTTCACTGTTGGGAAGCTACACTATCTCCGGGTGACATAGGCTATATATCTATACCCGTGCGAAGCCGGGGCGGGCCGCTAGTGTAATATAAGTTTTAGTGGTAAAGACCCATTTATGATTGATTGATTAACTCTTTATTGTTCATCATCATCATCATCATCATCAGCCAGAAGACGTCCACTGCTGAACATAGGCCTCCCCCTTTAACCTCCACACTGAACGACAGCCTGCCTTTTGCATCCACTGGATGCCCGCGACTCTCGAAATGTCGTCGGTCCATCTACGACATTGTGAGAGTTTATTGTTCACACCATTAAATTTGATACAGATGACAAAAAGTCTCTTCAAAAAATAGTGTAACAACTGGCGGCCTTATCGCTAAAAACGATCTCTTCCAGGCAACCTTATGATATAATTTTGTTTATATAAGTAGGTAGGTACTAAATATAAGTCTTTCTAAGTAGGTATGTACTTAGGTATCCTACCTTTATGAGTAAAAACTTTTAAAAAAACTTATTAATAAAATATTTTAATTTTTTTCAGGAGCAAAAACACATTGGTGTCGCGATCGGTGATCTGATATTGGATTTAAACGTAATTTCTCATCTTTTCAATGGACCTCTTCAGAAAGTGTTCAAGGTATGGTAATTCTCTACTATTTAATATAAACGAAATATTATGTTGCCTCATTCGCTTTGTTCAGAACGTTTCACCTATGGCGGGAAATTCTATTTACAGACTTTTTTTTATAAATAGCTTTACTTGATAATGTAAAGCTTTTCATCAAAAAAATATTTGTAAAGCTTTACATAAATTAAATTTTGATAATTTAAATAGCTTTTCATTTGACATGTAATGCTATATTTAGCAGTAACACCTTATTACTTACATTTCTTAATAAACCGTTTGAAATCTTCGACCTAAATAAAATTAATTTAGGTCGAAGTTTGAAATAGTAAAAAAAAAATTGTTGACAAATATGTAAGTAATATAATAAGGTACTGATAATTAGCTTTACATGATAATGTAAATAATCATCGATTTTCAATAATAATAATTAATCGGCCTAGCTAAAGGGCAAAAAAACTATTATAATTAAATAATTTCCCGCCATTGGTGAAACGGGGAAATACCAGTTAAACACTTGAAATTAAATTTAACCTGTTAGTAGGTAGGTGCAAACTTGTGGTGTGGTAATGGAGGCGAATAAACAAAGTTGTACTTTTGTTTATATGCATTATCAGGTATCATGGAAAATTATTTGTATAATTTACATAAACTTAATTAAAGCTTTATATGAAGCCCTTCGATTGAGCGGCGACTGTTTCTTGTTTACGACAACTAGTTATGGAAATCATGTCGTTTCTATTGCACAATGTTTTGCAATTTCATATTTGCTGTGAGATTAGACGGTTTATTTTATTTAAATTATTACACAAAAAAACCGCACAAGTACGAGTAGGAATCGCGCTCGGAGGGTTCCGTTGGACGGAACCCACAGAGCGTCAATCCAAACAAAAAAAACAACAAAAATATGAAATATTGAAAGACAAACTTGTAGTGGACTTTAAGCTGCTCCCGTACATACCAACTACAAAATGTAAGTTTGTAATTGCAAAACAATATTTTTTTTATATGATATAACTTCTATAGATAGCCCGTTGGTCCAGTTGGTAGTGAACCTGCCTTCTGCGCTTGGGGGAGTGGGTTCGATTACCGCCTAGGACAAACATTTATGTAATGAACATTTGTGTTTGTTCTATATCTGGTTATTAATATCAATTTAAGTATGTATTTAAACCTATATATGCATGTATATCAGTCTCTGGCAGCCATACTACAAGCTTTGCTTAGTTTGGGGTCAGGTGACCGTATGTGAAAAAATGTCCTGAATATTTATTTATCTAATTAACAACTTTCGGATTTTTTCTTTTATATCTGCTGTGAAACCTTGCCTCTTGCTAAATTTCATGATTCTAGGTCAACGGGAAGTACCCTATAGGTTTTGATTCCCCTGTGAAATCGCAAAATATGCGACATAAACGGTTATGTCTTTTGATCGCGTTGACTCACAAGTTTGATTTTTTCACATCTAAAATAAACCGTAGTTCCAAGTATTTGATATAAATTTCAACTTGATACCTTGACGCGTTCTTGAGAAAAAGGGTCTTGACAGACGGACAACAAAGTGATCCTAGGGTTCCGTTTTTACCTTTTGAGGTACGGAACCCTAAAAAAAGTTAATAATTCGTTATTTATTAACATTCGCAGATGTATTTAGCAAGTCTAGTCTAGAATCTTGTCTTCAGACATATCGAATTTACCTACCTACCTACGTCTCAGAATATAATCAAAAGACTTACGTACGTTCAGGGGCCTTACGGCTAGGTATATTATATGTATGTAAATTTGAATGATTATGATTACCTGCAGCTTTAATGCCATCCCATTAAAGACGGTGAAGTAAAACATAGTTAAGAAACCGGTATGTCCAATAGTACATATAGGTCGTTGGGTATGTCCAAGAATTTCAATAGTTCAAAGACATAAGACATTCACCAACATGCACTGGGCCAGCATGGTGGATTAGGGTCCATCCATCCTCTCTCTCTCTCTCTCTCTCTCTCTCTGAGAGAAGGTGGTTCTCAGCATTGGGAACATGAAAGGCTGATAATGATGTTTTTTGGTGAGGGTTGAGAGGGGATTCTCTGTCCCTTTCCCACAAAGCGTGTGTTAGTATAGAATTAGTTTTACTTTTTATTTGTTTTGGAAGATCATCAACAAATGTTGCTGATTGTATATACTAACATAGGTACATGATGAGTAGGTAATATCTTTAAAAAACCTATTTCAGGAGGAGACATTGAACTCTTTCATGGGACTGACCAAGGAGTATTGGATCGAAGCGAGGCAAACTATTCAGGATCTGCTAAACGAGTCCAACCCTACTTTACAAAATGACAGCGATCTTACCAAAAAGTAAGTTTTCCACAATAGTTACATGACAAAGTTATATGATTATTTACGGAATATTTACTGTGGTAAGGTTGTGGAATGAACTCCCGATATTTCGGCGCAGTTACATTCAACAACATTCAGTTGCATGCATATAACTTTAATGAACAACCGTGATAGTTTAAAAAAGTGACTTAGATGACAGTTTTCGACTTGATTGAAGTCATATTTATTCCCTGTTGCCACCACTAAGTTGCAGGTGGCAACTGAGAATGAGGAATTACCCTATTAGCCTGTTGAAGTCAGTTTAAGTGTTGACTCAGCCAGCCAATTGTAGCTTAGGCTATAGTGACCGACAAATATTTTGAACATTAATAATACATTTTTACAAAAAAAATGCGACAGATAGTTTAATAAATCGGACTCGTCCCTTAATTTTACACTTAGAGGTGGAATATTTTCTTTAAATTTATATGGAACCTCTCTTGAAATATAGCCTATTTAATAAAAGATAAAAACCCTTTAAATCGGTTCTGATTTGTCTTAACCAAAGAAATTAGATATTGAGTTGTCCAATTTCTTTGATCAAAGAAACAGTCGAATTGAGAACCTCCTTTTTGGAAGTCAGTTGAAAACTGACGTATTATACACATGCACACGCTACAACCAATTTAATCGGACGATCGAAATTACTCGAAATCCGCTCGTCCGCCCAAGCGGCCTAAAATTTACTATTTCTTGCGAGTGCAAGTGATTATTATTATTAGTAATTTTGCGAGTGATTAAAGTATACACTCGCACTTATCAGTTATGGTCCAAATGTGTTGAGTACTAATCACTAAGCACCCGCATTAATCACTCGCACTAATCAAAGTGCAATCGGGCCTTAACTGTTCTACCCTCCCCAGGGGCCTCGCCCCTCCACAAGCTGTGGAGTAAACATCACAGTTTTCGACTTGATTGACTTCCATTCCTCATTCCCTGTTGCCACCAGCCAGCTGCAACCTGGTGGTGGTAGCTGGAATAAACCCATTGATTGATTGATTAACTCTTTTCTGTTCACACAATTAAATTTGATACAGAGGAAAAAACTCTTAAAAACTAGTGTAACAACTGACGGCTTTATCGCTATAAGAGAACTCTTCCAGGCAACCTTAGGATTGAAAGGATTTATAGACTGAAGACGTAGAAGACGGGGTGTGCAATAGAAGATAGACTTACATTTTTACTTATACCATACACATACCATTGAAATCAGTTTCACTGTGAACACAGCCAGGGTCATTATAGCTTAGGCTCATTCTACTATTTTCCTGTGTTTAGGCTGCCTTTTCAACGTCAGCGGCTCTGTCCGCTAAGGGGGAGAGTGGAAGTTCTATTTGTATAGGATATTATCTTTCCGAACAGTCCCATACGAATGCATAGTTCTTCTTCTGTCTCTTTTGCTGACGCCGCCCGCTGTCTTGTGAAGCACGGCTTATAATAACCAAAGAACTGTTCTTTACAATATTTCCAGAGCATTCGTTGCCCAGAGCTTGGCCCAGATGCACGTGCCGGCGACTATCGGCGACTACACCGACTTCTACTCGTCCATCCACCATGCGACCAACGTCGGCATCATGTTTAGAGGGAAGGACAACGCGCTGCTTGAAAACTGGTAAGAAATATAATATATAGAACGAGTCCAGGGACTTCCTGATCATTTGTCGCCCAGAGCTCGGAAATATTTCCTAGTTTGAAGGAAACGTATAATCCTACCCACTACTTCGACCAAAATAAAATAAATGTACTGGCCATATTCATTGAACTTGCTTGGTAAAACCGAGTCAAACCGTCGGACATATACTTCAACACCTAATTGCAACCATGTGCAGTACATTTGTAAAAAAAATATAGCGTTTTTTTGTTGTGTATTTACACTTCGGGTAAGCACACGAAGGCATTTTGTCAGATGTTTCGTTATCATGTAACAATAGACGCGTGTCGCACTTCCTAAGGCTAGAGACCGACTGAAACGAAGTGAGTGCCGGCGCTCATTTTGTAATCTTCAAAAATGCGCTCCTTCAAAATAAAATGTATATTTTGGTCGAAGACTCGCTGTACCTTTTACCCTCCAATACTTCACACACATCACATCAGCAGCCATCAAACGTCCACTGCTGGACAAAGGCCTCCCTCTTAAAGAGGGGTGTTGCCATAATCCCCACGCTTGGCAGGCGGCTTGGGAATCGCAGTAAGTTCACCGTGTACTAATAGGATGCTGCTGCCCATCCTCCGGTGGTTCTGGTCGCAGTTTCAGGACATACCCGGGTCCACTTACTTCACACATCAGCTATTAAACGTCCACTACTGAACAAAGGCCTCCCTCTTAGAGAGGGGTGTTGCCATAATCTCCACGCTTGGCAAGCGACTTGGGGATCGCAGTACGTTCACCGTGTACTAAGAAGACGCTACTGTCCATCCTCCGGTGGTTCTGGTCGCAGTTTTAGGACATACCCGGGTACTAAAAAATCTACTTGATGTTTTAAGGAAACACCTGCCAGTGGGTTATCACGGCCGGTCGAGCACAGTGGTCATATCAGGCACCCCCATCACCAGACCGCTGGGACAAACATTGCCGGTTGAAGGTGGGTACACAGATAGAAATATCCGAAACTATCGCCTGTTTACAATATTATTTTTATTACAAACTAGCGACCCGCCCGCCCGGCTTCGCACGGGCGTAATTTAAGTACGAAACCGGGGCGGGTCGCTAGTTATATATATAAACCTTCCGTGAAAATGTATGCAACTGATGGTGAAAACCGCATCAAAATCCGTTGCCTGGTTTAGGAGTTAGCGGCCATACAGACATACAGACAGACGCGGAAAGCGACTTTAAATTATACTATGTAAAGATAGAGATATAGATGGTATATTTCAGGAGCCGCTCCGCACTTCGGCCCAAGTCGGCTGATGGACTTCGAACTTGAGATGGCGTGCTTCGTGGGCGGACCACCGACCAAACTCGGCGACCGAGTCACTGCCAACGAGGCGGGAGACAGAATCTTCGGCTTCGTGCTCATGAATGACTGGAGCGGTTAGTACTGAGAGTTGTCAGTCCATTTACATCAAACTTTTTTTTTTTTTTATATATATATAGAATAAGTGGCAAACTAGCTACGGGCCACCTGATGGTAAGCGGTCACCGCTGCCTATAGACATCTACAATACCCGGGGCATTGTCAGCGCGTTGCCTACCTTTGAGGACTCTATTCACCCTTCGTTAGAAGCAGTCCAAATTATACTTCGGAGGAAAAACCGAAGGTACACTTCTCGCAATTTTAATCCGACTTCGAAAAGTTCATTTTAGTATAATCATCATCATCATTTCAGCCATAGGACGTCCACTGCTTGTTCTGACATTATTTTATATTTTGTGTGACTTTATTATTGTCAAATTGTGTAATTATGGTATGGGTGGCGTAGCCTGCAATAAATTAATTTGAATTTGTAGGCTTAGTAATAGGGTCCCGTTTTTACCCTTTGGGAACGGAACCCTAAAAAAGTTATACTTGTTCTATTTCTTCTTACCAATAAACAACTAAATAACTGTTTACGCTTTCAGCCCGTGATATCCAGAAATGGGAGTATGTTCCTCTGGGGCCGTTCACAGCCAAAAACCTGGGCACCACCATCTCTCCGTGGATAGTGACGGCAGAGGCTCTGAAGCCCTACATCGTGGACAACTATCCACAAGACCCGACCCCATTCCCCTATTTGCAGCACGAAGATAACTTCAACTTTGATATCAAGCTAGAGGTTGACATAACAGGTAAGATTTTATACAGATTTAAAAAAAAACTTATTTTTCTGTAGTTTCCACTTCCTACATATCTCCGTTGGTTGGGCATCGATTTTAATGATTTAGGACGATCCTGTATAAATGCTATGGGTTATATAAACAATAATGTCATAAAATGCCATCAATCCATCGAGATACAATAAACATAGTCTCAATCGTGCCAAAAAAACGAACCAAAACTCGGCGCACGCTACGAATTGCGCAGACTTTTTGGTTAGTTACAAGGTAACCGCGATCTGACTACAACGCCGCGCGATGCCAGAGCTACGACGACATAGCGGACAACTAACGTTGAACACTATGCAAGCGACATAACGTCTAAATTGGAGTAAATGTGGCATTGTGAAGTATATAATTGATACAATGTATGTACAAAGGCGCTCGGACGTTTTTTTACTGAAAAATTGTGACTATAGGAATTGTATCTCGATGCATCAATCACTCAATTTTCCTAGACTCATATACTTCGGGCATTGGAGTCCATTGAAAAGAGTCTGAATAAAATTCGCATGAAATGATCACTCCAGGATCTATTGTATAATCGGTGATGAAAAAGAGTCCAAAGAGGGCGTAAATTAAAAAAAAAACTCAACGTTTATCTCATTGTGCATCAAAAGTATTTTTTTATCAGTTGCTAATGTTGCTATTAAGGTTCTCCCTCACTAAGAGCATTCGCCTGTAATGTAACGTTACAGCAGTGCTAGTACCGTTCTTTATCGATCAGCAAATTTGACAGTTGAGATCGTCAAATTCGATAAAATGTCATTTATTCAGTACTCGCTATGATTGATTCTATTGCATTTTATCGAATTTGACTATCGATAAAGAACGGTACTTGCACTGCAGATTCGAGCATTATCGAGCATTACATCAGTGAGGGAGGAGAACCGAGCATTACAGTGTGCAATCTGTAATGATACAATCTGTAAAACAGGCGAATGCTCGTCAGTCAGGGAGGCAGTAATGTAACGTAATGCTTAAAACCGAATCTAAAATGTTACATTACAGGCGCATGCTCCCGGTATATAGTATTAGTCTTGTATCAAGTTTAATATTTAATTTCATTACTAGTTTACCAGAAATTTTCGACCCCATGCAAGCAGTTATGTGAGATTTTTCGTCAAGGGTTATCAACAGGCGAGGTGGCGATCAAACGCAAGCCTATACTACAAAAAAATATGCAACACAGTAGTAAGTCGATTGAGGACGCATCCACAATTTTTGGTACACAATATACTTGAGCTTTCCACTTCCTACTTCCAGCGGAGAACTCGTCGTCTCCCACGACCGTCTGTCGGTCGAACTACCGTCACTTATATTGGACGGTGAAGCAGCAGCTGGCTCAGCAGACTGTCACCGGCTGCATCATCAACCCGGGAGACTTACTGGGCTCCGGCACCATCAGCGGAGAGGTAACTACTGGAGTTATATATTTAAATAGTGGGTGCTAGGGAAACTTGGCAATAGAGCGATGGTAGCCGAGCGCTTCGGAGGAGATCCGTAGACGAACCAAAGTCACCGACATAGCCCACCGGATTAGCGAGTTGAAGTGGCAGTGGGCAGGGCACATAGCACGCAGAATAGATAGCCGATGGGGCCGTAAGGTTCTGGAATGTAGACCACGGACCGGTAAGCTCAGCATAGGACGTCCACCCACAAGATGGACAGAAGACATAAAAAAGACCACAGGGGAAACACTGCATGCAGGCCGCTTCCTACCGGCCCTTTTGGAGATCGATGGGGGAGGCTTATGTCTAACAGTGGACGTCCTACGGCTGAAATGATGAAAGTTCAAAAATGTTTTGTGAGTCAGTGTTTAAAAATGTCCTAACTAAAAGTAGCCAAAACTATACTAATTAAGGCAATCTATGCATTTAGTGTATATTTGTTGCTATCTAAATTACATATTGTTATAACAACATAGGCTTTAAATTCGTTTGTTCGTTGTAAAATGAACAGAATTTAAAAAAATTAAACTCAGAACACTTTTCTTGTGAATTTCGTACTAGAACCACAAATCCACGTGTTTGTATATCAATGTTCTCATCTTCATTTTTAATAGCGATTGTCTTATTTCAGTTGCCGGACTCCTACGGAAGCATGCTAGAGCTGTCGTGGAAAGGCACGAAGCCCCTGCGCCTGGGCAATGGACAGGAAAGGAAGTTCTTACAAGATGGCGACACGGTTACCCTTCGCGGGTACTGCGTCAGAGAAGATGGGCCTAAGATTGGCTTCGGAAAATGTGAAGGAAAGCTTATACCCGCTATACCATTGTAAAGTGGTTCAAATTGTAAATAAGTTAAGGTTTTTGTTAAAACAGTTTATTTTAAATTTTCATGGTGGTTTACTTTTTTCTAGAATAGTGAAATCACTCGTAAATTTTTTTTTTTTTTTTATTTTAAATAGGCTTGCTCTACAAATACGAGAATGTCTGTCTGGTATCTTTTCCAAAGTTTCAAACAAAAAAACCAAACTGGTGCAGCCGTTGGGAGCTACGATGCCACAGACAGACACACGTAAATCTTATAACACCCCTCTTTTTGCGTCCAGGGTGAAAAAAGTTGTCAAATGCTTATCATGGTATGATTCCAAGCCTTTGTTAAAAATAAATAACTATTATTAACGACCGAGCATGCACATATAGTTTTTGCGGCTTTTCCGGTAGTTGACTTCAGCATACTTCAGATAAGCAAGCACCTTGGTTAGCCGTATCTTATTTTTTTTTATCTTGGAAACCATTTGAATCTTGTACTGTATTTATAACAGAATTTTTCATAAGTTTTTACCATAAATTTCAGTCAATGGTAATGCTTATTCTATAGTTTTCCGAAATTGCATTCAGGGTGAAAAAAAAAAAATCTTGACTAACAGAAAACAAAATCGAAAACGTATTGTCATCGATTTTAAAAAAAAAATTAAATTTTGAAAAATGTATTGAGCCGCTCGGGATGTATTGCGCATTTTGTGAATTAAATGTTTTATTAATTACTCAACACCAGTCAACATGACTCAACGACGCCTATCAGGTTTAAATAAAAAAAAAACTAAAAGCTCAATAACAAAATAATATATTATCTAAAATTTTGGGGTGAACAGTTTATCTGATTTTACCACTGTAGATCAATTCCCTGGATATCAGTAGCCAACGGTGGTAGGTGACCTCGCAGAGTTTGTTATTAAGAGTGCCATCCTAGATTTCCGAAGGCATACATTCTTCTGAGCGAGCCAGCACTCAGAAAGGAGCATTGAGCAAAGGCGACAGAATCAGAAGTGGTTGTAGGACTCGTAGGTAGAAATCCCGAAAACCAAAGAACCCTGAAAGGAATAAAACCAATCTATTATGATTTGGTTTATCAAATTTTCAACCTGTTAACAAGCTTCTACATCTCAAGAAAAGTACCTACAATCATGTAGCAATATTAGGCCTGCCATTTATCCAGGATTCACAGATTTGTCCTAGTTTAGAGGGCCCGGGAAGGGGTTTTAAAAAAGTCATCATCATCATCAGCTAGAAGACGTCCACTGCTGAACATAGGCCTCCCCCTTTAACCTCCACACTGAACGCCATCCTGCCTTTTGCATCCACTGGATGCCAGCGACTCTCACTATGTCGTCGGTCTATCTAGTGGGAGGCCTACCTACGCTGCGTTTTCCGGTTTGTGGTCTCCACTCAAGAACCTTTCTTCCCCATCGGTTATCGGTAAAAAAGTGCCCAGGTGAATCCCGGGCACGGTATCAACGTGATTTTATGCATAGAAATAGAGAGAGTGACATAGGATACTTCTTATTTGGAAAATCAGTATCATTACGTATACGTAGGGAATGTCCATGCGGGTGAAACGTCATTGCGCTGCTAGTTGCATCATAAAAAGTAGGTAAGTGTTGCGATTACACACCTTTAAAGTTAGGCAAGTCCAATGGAGCTTCATTCAAGCTGTTAGAGAATATGTCAGGAAGCTTATATGCATCTCTAGGCACGCTCTTGATAATTTGTTTTATAAATATTTTATCTTTCAAATTGTTCCACATATTCCCCTGGCTAGTCAAGAATTTTCTTAGCCAATTATTTCAGTAGTAAAATTATAATCACATCATAATTAATATAATTTTATATATCTATTGTTTTTCTTTGACATGTAATTTTTCTTTTGATTTTTTTATTACTATTTTTAAGCATTTTATGGACTGCATTGCACTGCATGCATTTTACAATAATTATTTGGGTGATTGTAGCAAGCATTTCGTTTATTTTAAGTGTTTATTCATGTGTTTTTTTAAAGCACTTGATTGTGCCGATTTATAATCACATATTTTACATTTGTATGGCTTTTCACCCGTGTGTGTTCTTTTATGTTGACGTAAACCACTATCGTTTGGAGATTTATAATCACACATATCACACTCATATGGTTTTTCACCAGTATGTGTCCTTATATGCCGTTTTAAGCTATTTAATCTTATTGTTTTATAATCACACACATCGCATTTATGTGGTTTTTCGCCTGTGTGTGTTTTTATATGCCGTTTTAAATCGATTGCGTGCGCAGTTCTAAAATCGCATATATCACATTTATATGGTTTTTCTCCAGTGTGTGTAATTATGTGTTGTTTTAATGTGCTTAATCGGGCCGATTTGAAATCACACATTGTACATAGATGTGGTTTTTCTCCAGTGTGGGTCCTTTTGTGAGATGCTAGTTGACTTGGACGTGCAGCTTTAAAATCGCATGTATCACATTCATACCGTTTCTCACCAGGTGGCCTGATGCGACGTTTTTTTATTGCAACTGCTGGTTTATTATCAGTTGGATTATATTCATGTGGATTTTCTGCAATGTGAGTGTTTATGTGCTGTTCTATGACACTTATTCGTGCTATACACTGTTTTAGTCGCTCCTTTTGAAAATCAAATGTCTTATTTTCATTTGTTATTATCTGAGTGTCTGCGTTTAAATGTTGTTTTAGAGTACTAAATTCTGTTGAATTATCATCACACACATTGTATGTTAATGGATTTTCTTCAGCGTTTTGTTTTGTACTTTCCGTTCCTTCGGCTTCCAAGTTATCCACAATAGGATCTTTTAAACTGTCTTGTTCATTCTCTGATTTTACAGATTCCATAGATATATTGTAACACATATTATACTTATGTAGTTTTTCTTCATGTTCTGGTTTTATACTCTCTGATTGTTCTTCGCTTTCTATTTTTACAGTTACTGATGTAGGTTCCAAGGGAAGACAGTAACTCATGTCGTATTTACTTGATTCTTCTTTAGGTTCTTCTTTTACAGTCACTTTTTCAATGGGTATACTGTACCCCATATTACAATCATTTGATTCCATAGGTTCCCATTTTATAGTTACATTGAATTCATGTGGTTCTCCTTCAGGTTTTTGTTGTACACTTCCTGACATTCCAGATTCTAAGTCATCCATACTATACCGGATACCCTGAGGTATTTCAACGGTATTTTTAAGTATCAAGGTTTTCTTCTGGGAGTATGGAATTCCCAGCTGTACAAGTGCACAGCTTTATACGATACCACGAATAAAATCTAATAATGTAGGTCAAGGCAGGTCTCTGGTAAGTGTAGAGTAAGTACTTACGCATATGATAGTAGCCAGTTGGTTATCACCAGAAAATTTATTTTTATACGTAGAGCTGCTTGATAATCAACTCAAAGACTGGATATTGATATTCTCTTAGGGCACCACTACCCAACACAATACTGAATACACAATACAGCGAATACACGAATATTTCGTAAGTATGTAAATGTAATATTTTTCAAGTCATATTTTAAAAGCAAAACAAGAATTATTCTCCGTAGGTTTTTTTTGTTATAATTTCATGACCGTGGATTCAATGTCCTTTAGTCGTAATATTAATCATGTTTACATTGTCTCAATAGCGTCAAACAAGTCACAGTCAGAATCAAGCTAAGTAAGTCACGGTCAAGTCAAACTCATGCCCCTGTAAAGTGGTGGAGACTTTACAAGAGGCTCCTATGGAGTTTTGGTAACAACACGAAAAGACACGTTTCTCCACGTTTTATCACTTGCCCACACTCGAGCACGTTTACGAGCACTTAGTGAATAATAATTCACCATTTACTACACATTCACACTCGATAATACACAAGTTTAGGAAAATAATCTAACGAGCCATGTTTTTTTCCACGTTGGCGCCAAAACTCCCTGTATTTGTTATTTGATTGATTTATACTCTTTGCAAGAAAAAAAAAACAGTGCCTACTTTTTTTACTCTTTGGTATCTTTCCTTCAAGGATTTTATATATACCCTTGCTTTCCTTAGATGATTTTGGCGTCGCATGTCTTGCATTTAATTTTACCAGTGTCAAGTATTAATTTATCAAGTTATGGGTAGGTACATTTATTAAATATCGTCAAACAAGTCATAGTCAATAAAAATGTTTTATACTCCAAAAGTCGTCATTGTTGCTTAATCATTTTAGTCGTCATATCACAGGTGAGTACTTGAGTAGGTCATGAACGAACTTGGTCAAAAAAGTGATTCGACTGACGACCGAACGACGATGCGACCTAGGTCACCACTAGGTCGCAGTCCCCCGCCATCAGCCGTCATAATAGTTCCTCAACTGATCCATCGAGTGGTGCGTCTTACAACATTCCACTATCTTTCCATAAAAATAAAATACAATTTGCGATATTAAATTAAATTTAATATAGAATACCTAGTAAAAATAACTTGTTTATTATTGCGACTAAAGGACTCTGTACCCATGTTCATGAATATAGTAAAAAAAAAATACAAAACAACTGTCAAAAGTGTCAAATCAAATGGCACAATTTGCAACAGAAAGGCAAGCAAAGCATATCGTTTGTATTTTTCATATAAATAATTTACGTTCATAGACTCTCCAGTCTCCAATTTTGTCGTTCAATGCGGTTTATTATCGGCAATAACTTGAGTCTCGTATCCCCACTGTGAAATTCCGAAATATTAAATCGTAGTAAGTGAAAAACACATACCGTACCGTTAGCATTTTGCACACGGGGGCGCGTGGTCGCGACTCGCACAATGGAAAATCCAGATCACAGCAATAACAAAAACGTGTCGCTAAGTCTGATAGCCGAGTACGGGGGCTCAGAGAGCGATTCCGACACGGAATCTAGGTCTAACACCGGTAATGATGATTCGGATGCGACGGAGCTAAGTGAGATGGTGTTGAAAAATAATATTATAAATGCTTGTGCTCACGGCCCTCTGAACCAGGCGGCGGAAGACGACGATGATGAGTACGAGCTGGCGCCGACCGGGCACATGATTATAGACTCTCAGAGTGGGGACATTGGGTATGAAGTGGCTGGTTACAGAGAGGACAACAGCGACTCAGACACAAGCTCCTCCAGTGATAGTGATAGTGAAGTAGACTCTGTCAAGGAGATTGAGGAGATATCCAGTGGGTGAGTTGTTAACTTTATGGATTAAAGACTTAATTTGCTAGATTTTTTAATGAACTCACAGTCTTACATCTATAAGTCTCTTTGAACTTTGCTTCGCTACATTCCCTGCACTGCCGGTACCTGCCCCATGAAATAACAGTATACTGTTATCACTAAATGTCAACATTAAATTTATCCAAACAATATTTCAATGCAATGAAGCTGTATTATATTGTGGGGCAGTGAGTGGAAAGCTATGATGCAACATTTTATTGCATAATTAGCTTAAGGGTCCTGTATACCGTCTGCAGCTTTCTCTCTCGCACATTTTCACATTATTGAAGACATAAAATCAATGAGTGTGAATTTCCAAAAAGTAACAAAATCATGTCATGGTGTCTATCGTAACAGTTTAAGACATAAATATTTACTTTACTTTAAAAAAAAAAAGTTCATATAGTTCAAGTTGTTATAATGCGCGTAAAACAGTAAGTACGACTCGCCGGGCGACAGTCATATTTTGGACGAATGGGGAATCCCCATACTTCATTTACGTGTTACTAGAGTAAAAAATTTTTTTTTAAAGGTGTCAGTACTCTTATTCACAGATATTATGATAGTTTACGAAAACTTTTTTCGTTTTCGTATTGTTCCATACATTGCTAGGCTAAAAGGTATTCGAAAACTTTTTTCGTATTAGAGTGAAGAAATCTATACCGCCGATTACTACCGATTTTAGTTCCTCCACGTTTCCGATAGAGGCGTTTTAAAATGTATGGAACAATACGTAAACGAAAAAAGATTTCGTAAACTATCATATCTGAGACTAAGGGTACTGATAATAAGTCAACCTACTGTTTACAGTCGAAAACAAGACAACTTGTTTTAAAAACTATTTATGTTTTTCAAACATAGCTCCCCACTAAAATTCTTTGTGTTGGGGGATGCCATTCATTATATTTATCATTCATAGATAAAGCAGATACTTAAATTGATCATTCAAACACCTGCCCGGGCGGGAATTGAACCCGGTACCTCCAGCTCATGAGGCAGATGTGCTAACCCTAAGGCAAACCGGTCGTCACTTATCGGTTTTTGTGCGTTAACCCGATATTCATAGTTTTGTACGTCTTTGGTAGGTCTGAACCTTGACACTTGACTTTGACTTGGACATAGGTTTCTTCTAGGCAAGCGTGCTCCATCGTGGACCAAATCACTGCTTAAAAACAGGCGAGATGTCTGTGAAACGCAAGCCTTAGATAAATTTAAATATGTAATATAATTTAATAGATCACATTTGACACTTCATCTACTCAACAATGTAACTTAGTAACGGAGGGCACACAATATTATAATTTTTGTCGATGTTAGAACTGTTTTCAGTTAAGAATACATCATCAGCCAGAAGACTTCCACTGCTGAACATAGGCCTCCCCCTTAAACCTCCAAAAATACTTATTTATTGTAATAATGACAAAAGAAGGCAATTTTACGATTTACTTTGCTAAGACTGACAGATGTCAAATTTGATATATTAAACTGGACCTACTTTAAGAACTTTTGTCAGCAGACAAATTATTGACTAAATTAATTCAATAATTTCCAGAGAAGAAGAGACTGTCAACAAAGCAACGGAGCTGAAAGCACCGAAGGTGAACGGCGAGCTGGGGATAGAAGACCTGCCTCCTATAGAGGACCTCGCCATCAGTTTACCAGCACAGGAGACTTCCAAGATAGGCACGATATTTAGCATAGTAGAACAATTAGGTAAAAGCTTTTAGTGTTTATACAATAAGTCAATTATATCACAATAACAGTCATTTCAATCGAATCAGAAATGAGGAGATCCGTAGATGAATGAAAGTCACCGACATAGCCCACCAGATTAGCAAGTTGAAGTGGCAGTGTGCAGGGCACATATCACGCAGAACAGATGGCCGATGGGGCCGAAAGGTTCTGGAATGGAGACCACGGACCGGTAAGCGCAACGTAGGACGTCCACCCACCAGATAGACAGACAACCTAAAAGAGACCGCAGGGAAACACTGGATGCAGGCCGTTTCCAACCGGCCCTTTTGGCATCGATGGGGGAGGCCTATTAGTCCAGCAGTAGACGTCCTATGGCTGAAATGATGATGATGATAATGAACAGTAACTTCAACAGAAGACCTAACGCTCACTGGAAAGTCTAGGCAAGGCAATTCATACAAGCTGCCGTGAGAAAGTCAACTTTTCCTGGTTTACTGTAGATTCCAAATAGGCTACCAGACTGATTATTTGTTAATTGTCTCATAAAAAAGATCACCGACGACTTAAATTGAACCTCCGCTCCAGTACAAAGAGTTCAGTTGAAGAAGTTTTTCTGTTGGACTGCCAGAGGGGGCACAAAAAGGCGACTCCGCTTCATGATTGTTATTCTGAAGACACGCACGAAGCGTTTTGATCAATTTTATTCTGCAAACTGATAGTCCGTGGAATGCGCTGCATGATTGGGGTTTCCCCACAGACCTAAAAAAATAATTGTATCTTTGGGTTTCCCCGATTGTTACAATTTGGGGTCTTCAATTCGCGATTGAATCGGTTTTGTTCTTGGTTAACATGCTCCATCGTTAACCGCATCATCGTAACATTAGGCGAAGAGGGGGGATAACGAAAGACAAATAAAAAAAAGACTTCCACGCCTCGGCCGTTTCAACTTCGCCGCGACTTTGCAGTGGGCGTTGGGCCCGGCCAGAGCGTTGTTATATGATACGTTGTAGCAGCGTCCCAGAGTTTGATAGTTGCAATCTGATGCCTTATTATGGATGATTCGGATCGTGATCGCGATCGCGTGCCATCTCACTTACGCGCGTGGTGCGAGCAAATAGATGCGAACGGGACGGCATGCAATCTCGATCACGATCAAACTTCTATAATAAGGGCGCTGGATGTCATTAAGTCACAAGTGAATCGGTTTCTTTTAGGCAAGCATGCTTCATCATAGACCGCATCATTGCTTCACATCATGCGAGTTGGCGGTCAATCGCAAGCCTACTCAACAATATTTAAAAAAGCATTGCCCCTGCAGTGTCATCATCATTTCAGCCTATCATGTTCCCACTGCTAGGATACAGGCCTTCTCTTAGATATAGAGAATGGGCCCTAATCCACCATTCAGGCCCAGTTCATGTCGGTGAATGTTATATGTCCGCGGGACCCTTTAGATTTTCTTTTTAACTTTATTATTATTTCTTAGTTAATACGCCGTAACATTACATATTCTGTGAAAATTTCAACTGGCTATCTATTACGGTTCAATAGATACAGCCGTTAAAAGGTAGGACGGACAGACAGACAGACAACGTAAGCTTAGTAATAGGTTCCCGTATTTACCCTTTGGGTCATCATCATCATCAGCCAGAAGCCGTCCACTGCTGAACATAGGCCTCCCGCTTTAACCTCCACACTGCCTGCCTTTTGCATCTACTGGATGCCAGCGACTCTCACTATGTCGTCGGTCCATCTATTGGGAGGCCTACCTACGCTACGTCTTCCGGTTCCCTTTGGGTACCGAACAGGAACCCTAAAAAATCAGTTGCCGAAGGATCTTATTTCTGATCGTAACAATTTTATTGTTTTACATTTACCTCTTTTATACAAAGTAGGCTATTAACGAAACAAAAGGAAGTGATCAATAGCATCAGAGAAAGGTCGCAGGTATTGATTGTGAGAGAAATAAACCAAGGTCGCGAAAAAACGCTTTGCAGTTGCCAAGGGCGTCTGCTACTTAGCTTACTGTGATCTGGTATAAATATAGACAGGTTTTTAAACGGAAGTGAAGGATCTATCGAAGATTTTTACTAGAGATTCCACTAATGTTCGGCTACTATTCGGTATTTATTGTAACACCAAATCTTCACGACAAATCTTTTAATATTCCCAAAAAAAATTGATTAAATGGTACCATTTTGCTAACGCTACCGAACGCAAAGTAATGACAGATCGTAACTTCTTACCCACAAAATGCCAAATAGCCGTTTTTTTTTTTCAATTAAATGGTGTCGTTTTGTTGACGCTACCGCACGCATCCTCGCACGAAATGTACACATATTTTCCGAACATTCGGCCGCCGAATATTCGATATTCAGCAAAATCACTATAGTGGCATCTCTAATTTTAACCTTATTTTTTACCCATGAATTTTCATCTTTCCGGAATAAAAAGTATGCCTGTCATCATAATGCGAACTGCTTGCTTGCCAAATTTCATCAAGACTGATGCAGGCAGTTAGCTATGAGAGTGTAACCAACATAAAGAGAGACATGCTTAACGAAGCCTCGACTATAGGTATTTTCATACAATTGTTTAAAAACTTATTTTTTGACCCGGGTATGTCCTAAAACTGCGACTAGAACCACCGGAGGATGGACAGCAGCGTGTTGAAATTACTGCGATCCCCAAGCTGCCTGCCAACCGTGGGGATTATGGCAACATCCCTCTCCAAGAGGACGACCTTTGTTCAGCAGTGGATGGATGTTTATCGATGATGTGATTGCTAATTTGATATACTAAGTTTCATTGAAATCGAAAGAGTAGACCCTACTCCCTAGTCGCCGATTTTTTTATTCTTCCATAATATTTAAATAGCTGTTATCATCATCATTTCAGCCATAGGACGTCCACTGCTGGACATAGGCCTCCCCCATCGATCTCCAATAGGGCAGGTTGGAAGCGGCCTGAATCCAGCGTTTCCCTGCGGTCTCTTTTAGGTCGTCTGTCCATCTTGTGGGTGGACGTCCTACGCTGCGCTTACCGGTCCGTGGTTTCCATTCCAGAACCTTTCGGCCCCATCAGCCATCTGTACTGTGTGATATGTGCCCTGCCCACTGCCGCTTCAACTTGCTAATCCGGTGGGCTATGTCGGTGACTTTCGTTCGTCTACGGATCTCTTCATTTCTGATTCATAAAAATAGTAGTAGTAATTTATTTACACAGTTATGAATAGTTTGTTTTTCTTTTTCAGTTGTAGTTAAAGCAACCCCGGGCTCCCCCGCCGTGGACCTCGACAGTGTACTGTTCCTGGATAACGGCGCCAAGGCTCTTGGGAAAGTCTTCGATGTGTTTGGACCAGTGAGTATCAGTCACCTAGGGGCCATTCAAATATTACGTATACACCCCCTCATGATTATTAAATGGGCATTAGATTTCTTTATCCTTACTAATATTAAAAAAGCTAAAGTAACTCTGTCAGCTTGTTTGTTCGCTTTTCGTGACTAGATCGGCAAGGCCGATCTTAATGAAATTTAGCAGGATGATAATGTACATCGTAAGGGCAGAGATAGGGTTCTTTTCTTCCCAGAAAACGCGGAAAAATGAAATAGACGGGTAACGCCGCAGGTTTCAGCTAGTAGTCTATAAATTATTTATTTCTAGACTCATGAATAGCAAAAAAGAAACCTGAATATAAACAGATAAAAAAAAAAAAACAATGTTTACCTAAGGATAGGAGGTTAAAGCTTAGCTTACTTTTGCTGAAAAGGGAGGATTACTAAAATTCTGCTCATGTTATATTTGAATGGTCCCCTACCCAGAGTTGCCACCTATCCCGATTCTGCTGGGACAGTCCCGATTTTGATGACATTGTCCTGCGTCCCGATAACGTATTTTTTTTCCCCGTTTTTTTTTAATAACATGCCACGATCACTCAACTCATTCAGACTTATAGCACAAAGACGCGTCACAAAAAAATACGCGTTGCCTAGAGGGCCAAGAAAAGAAAATATTTACTTAAATTAAAACGGCTGTCAATGCATTTTTGTTGCAAGAAATTTGTTGTAGCCAGTTGCACCCATATAAACGAAACGTCAGTCATTCAAAATCAATTAGCAACTGTGATCCGGATAAAGAACTTTGAGACCTAACCCAAAAAGGTATGGTCCAAGTTCGTTGGATGCGGAGTTCGACGCGTTGACATAAATAAGAATGTTCAATCAAGTTTGTGTCATAATGCCTGGCGACAGATTTCCCTTCTCTTTTCTGTGGGGCCAACCTACCGATTTTCCCGACTTTTTTTTAAAGGTGGCAACCCTGCCCCTTTCACTACTAAGTAACTTAATAGACCAACCTTCGTATTAAAAAAATATATTCAGAATCATATTTAACACTTAAGGGGACGTTTCCGCAATAATTAATAACTGTCTTGAAACTTTAGGGACACGCCTATTTTACATGCAGACATCTACAACTTCGATCAATGAAGAGTACATTGCCCTAGGTCATGTAATTTGGGCCTACAGCCAACCTCACTTGGCTTAGAGAAAGTAGTCTTAAGACCTAGAACTGTGCTATCCATAAATTATCCAAATTCCTTGGCTCCAATCCAAACTAATATCCACAAGTGTTACAAAAACTAGTTAAATAACACTGTATTACGATAGATGAGTCATTTGCGATTATCATAAAGGTCGCTTTAGACTGCAATATAATTTGCTAGGGACCCGCCCGCCCGGCTTTGCACGGATGTAATTTACATACGAAGCCGGGGCGGGTCGCTAGCTATATATATAAACCTTCCTTGAAAATGTATCTAACTGATAGTGAAAACCGCATCAAAATCCGTTGCGTGTTTTAGGAGGAGTTAGCGGTCATACAGACATACAGACAGACACGCGATATAGATGTAGAGATAGAGAAGAGATGTCGCATCGTATCGCTCTGTCCACATGCCGTTCCGCGATATAACGAACCAAATAAACAATCCATAAATTCCTTAACACTATATAAATGTGGCTTCAATACGTCAAAACAAACAACTTTAGTTCTACGCCTTTTAAATATATGCAAAAAAAAAGCATTTTCAAAAAAAAATATGTTTTTTGAATGAACATCGAGATACAATTCCTATAGAGTCACAATCTCTCAGTGAAAACAGTCCGAAACGTCCGAGCGTCATTGTACATAATCAGCCTTTTAACAGTCCACTGCTGGACTTTTAGCCTACCCCCGAAAGGGTGATTGGGCCATATCCACCACGCTGGCCCAGTGCGGATTCACATATGCCATTGAATTCCTTCTCCGTACGTATGCAGGTTTCCTCACGATGTTTTCCTTCACCGAAAAGCCAGTGGTATGAAAATCCGTACATAAGCTCCAAAGAGCTCATTGGGAAGGGCCCGGGGTTTGAACCCGCGACCGCACGCTTTCAAGTCTAGTGGTCTCCTAAATGGGCTACCACGGCTTATTTAAGCGTCATTGTATATACATTGTATCAATTATATAGTTCACAATGCCACAATTACTCCCAATTATTAAACTGAATAGCAAAACGGCTGATTCGGACGGACGGAACGGAGTCGAACGGAAGATCAAAACGACGTGATTTTTGCTAGATAGGTAGTTGGAAGCAGCGTCCTGTTAATACACGGTGAACGTACTGCGATCTTCAAGCCGCCTACCAAGCGTGGGGATTATGGCAACACCCCTCTAAGAGGGAGGCCTTGTTCAGCAGTGGACATTTAATGGCTGATGATGTGTGAGGTAGTTGAAAAATCACTGACAAAGGATACTTTTTAACACAGAAAAGAGAAGTAAATAAATAGAACGGAAATGAGAAAGAAAAACCTTTTACCAGGCATTATGAGTGAACCTTAATTGAACATTCTTATTTAGATCAGCGCGTCGAACTCCGCATCACAGTTGCTAACTGATTTCGAATGACTGACGTTTCTTTTATATAGGGTTTGTATAGGGTGCAACTGGCTACAACAAATTTCTTACGAAAATGCCTTGACAGCCGTTCTAATTAAGCAATAAAAAAGCTGTGCTATTATTCCTTTCTCATTCTTTTCTACAGACATTCCTTTAGGTACCGTATTTTTTTTTTTTTTTTTTTTTTTATCCCTTTTTTAAAGCAATCTGTCTTTTGAAGACAATAAGCTTTATTTTGAACTGTTGTCTTAAGTGACGCGTCTTGTGTGGAATACGCCCATTGACGCATCCATCCTCATAATTTTTCTTATTTTGTTAGGTCTTTGGGTACATTAACACACATAAAAAAGTATCCTATGAGCAAAAATCACGTTTTGATCTTCTGTTCGACTCCGCTCCGTCCGTCTGAATCGACCGTTTTGCCCTTCAGTTTAAATATTCAGTACATGAAAGACAGTCGAGCCAGTATTAGCTCTTATAACTCAGTTATGGGATATTTGTGAGGTGCCCTTGCCCTTGGTATTGTTATTTATTGATCGGGCATTTTCTTGTCTTATGTCGAATGGCCTTGATAGTTGGCATGATGCAACTTTTCTAGTCATTCTGTTGTCAAATGTTTATCGGGACTTATCACGTATTATTTAATATAGGTAAAAAATAAGTACCTTTCGCTCCACGTAAAAAAAAAATAAAAAAAAATACTCTTGCAGAAGCTATTTTGGCAAATTTTTGCTTGAATGTTATTATGACAGTTTCAACTTTCAATGCAAGGTATCAAAACCGCAAAAGTCCAAAAAACGCATTTTGCCAGATAAGCATATTACCAAACACGCAGTTTACCAAATACGCATCTTAAAGGGTTTATCAAACATCTTACACAAGTTTCCAGAAACCAAAGAAATTACGCAAGTTGCTCAAAACATATGGCCAATAATAATACGCATAGGTAGCTAAAAACGCATATGGCCAAAAATTATATTCAGTGACTATGTAGGGAGGTATTTTTTTATTCTATTTTGGTATCACAATCAACGAACAATGCCAAAATACCCATCTGTATGATTCCATACGCAACTTAAAGAAATATATAAATAAAGCCAAGTGCGAGTCGGGCTCGCGCACTAAGGGTTCCGTACCATCACATAATTCAATAACTAAATTACCAGTTATAAGTTGGTAATAAACAGTAACTTGATACCGACTCGCACTTGGCCATTATTTATTGTTATACTTTGGAGTGTGTACCAATCATGCCAAATTTGACGCTTGTACGTATGACCATTTTTACATTAGAGCTAATACTTTTTAACTTTTTTATTTCTCAGTTAATCCGCCGTAACATTTATATATTCTGTGAAAATTTTAATTGGCTACCTATTAAGGTTCGAAAGATACAGCCATTTAAAGGTAGGACAGACAGACAGACATCGTAGGCTAAATAATAGGGTCCCGTTTTTACCCTTTGGGTACGGAACCCTAAAAATTTGGAATTATGGTGATTGTGTAAATTAGTGAGCATTTTAATGAAATTCTATTTATTACCTATACCAACTGTAGTTTAGATTTTATATCCTAAAAAATGTTAAAATACGCGAATATTACGAAGGAGAAAGGACGAGAGGATGCACGAAGCACAGTTTCTTAAATGACATGACCAGGATCCCGAAATGCTATACCCGCCCTTATTGCAAATCGATACAGAGGACAGTCGCGACTGAACTTAGGAACGTCACTGTATGAGTCACACAGTCACGCACCCCAATATTGCAGCACTATGAATGACTCTATAACAATGAAACTCCCTTGCAGTCGTACGTCACGCGCTTTAACTATTTTCTCAAAGTTGTATCAGAAAATACCGAAATTATTCTAGCCAGGCCTGCCAGTTCACAGAGACAGAAAAGTTCACAAAAGTTTTGAAATATTTAAAAGTAACGACATATATAAAATTCATACATATAAATGTGAAATACTGACTAATCCCGAGAGATACTTGACCTACGACGTTGAAATTCGGCAAGTCGATTCCTTTATGGGGATAGTCATCACTTAGAAAGAATTTTGCGAAAAGTCTGAATTATGTCCCCCTTACGGACTATTCACAACGGGGGTTGAAAATTTATAAGACAGTCCGTGACTTACTTTGCTTGACTATGACGTATGATTTGTTTGATGCTATTTAATACGATGTAAACTTGTTTAATATTACGACTGAAGGACTTTGTGTCCATGTTCATGAAATAACTAACAAAACCAAAAAATATGTTCAGGTAACAGAGCCGCACTACTGCTGCTTATGATGATGATGAAACTTGTTTAATATTACGACTGAAGGACTTTGTATCCATGTTCATGAGATAACTAACAAAACAAAAAAATATGTTTAGATAACAGAACCGCACTACTGCTGATGATGATGATGATGAAACTTGTTTAATATTACGACTGAAGGACTTTGTATCCATTGTCATGAAATGACTAACAAAACAAAAAAATATGTTTAGATAACAGAGCCGCACTACTCGATCCGGTTCAACTCGCGGCAGCACGCGGAGGAGCGCGGCGCTACGGTCGGCGCGGACGTGTTCGTGGGCCCGCGCAGTCAACACACCACCTATGTCTTCTTGCCGGACCTTATGAAGTGAGTTCCAAATATACTTGTGAAGTAGATGCTCACAGCAACCCTCGACTACTTCGCATTTACAACGGGGAGTGTTCTGAAGAACTGTTTGATCTGATGCTGGCGTCGCGCTGTTACCATCGCACTAGCCGCCACCGCCTGAAGGCCACAAGGCCACATCATAGATCAGTGGAAATCGCACACTGTGCGATTCACACGATCCTTCTTGCCTCACTCCTGCAAAATGTGGAATGAGCTACCTTCCACGGTGTTTCCGAGAAGCCACAACATGGGTTTCTTCAAAAAACGAGAGTCCTAAAGGGTCGGCAACGTATTTGTGATGCCTATGGCATTAAAAAAAAACAGTACTCACCTAGCAAACCCAGTCTTACATATTAAGAGAGATATCGAGTATTTTTTTAAAATAATAGGCTTGCGTTTGATCGCCAACTCACATCACACACATCACATCACATCATCAGCCATTAAATGTCCACTGCTGAACAAGGCCTCCCTCTTAGAGAGGGGTGTTGCCATAATCCCCACGCTTGGCAGGCGGCTTGGAGATCGCAGGAGGTTCCACCATTCAAGTAGGAGGATGCTGCTGCCCATCCTCTAGTGGTTCTGGTCGCAGTTTTAGGACATACCCGGGTCAACCTATACGACGCTTAAATTACGGCGCCATCCAAGTTCATACCGTTTTTAGGCAAATTTCCGCTAGTATCGCAGTCGCACTACACGACGCTCAAATTACGGCGCCATCTAAGTTCATAACGTATTTAAGACTGCCCCGGTGGCTCAGTTGGTAGTGAACCTATCTTCTGTGCTTGGGGGTGTGGGTTCGATTCCCATCTAGGACAAACATTTGTGTGATGAACATTTGTGTTTGTTCTATGTCTGGGTGTTAATATCTATTTAAGTATGTATTTAAAAATATATATGTACGTATATCAGTTTCTGGCAGCCATATTACAAGCTTTGCTTAGTTTGGGGTCAGATGACCGTGTGTGCAAAAATGTCCCAGATATTTATTTATTTATTTAGGCAAATTTCCGAGCTACGCTCTAATGTTCCGCTATTGTCTTTCCTCTTAGTATATCTTCCTTGGTCCCATTCAAAACTGATTCATGCAAATTTATTATTTTGTGAAGACAGCTGTGAACATAAAGCTGCGATGAGTCACACTGAGTCTTGTTCTCAACTGATTCTTGTTACAGATTGAAAGGATCTGACGCATCATGGAAGAACGACATCGAACCACCACCGAGCCAAATAGAATACTCTGACGATGAAGAAGAACGCAGAGCAAGGAAAGAGGCCAAACAGAAGTATGTTGTCGAAAACGAAGATGGTGAAGAAAAGAACCCGCGAAAAGTGCCCGAGAGGCGGAACCAGAGGCCATCAGAGTCCAGCAGTCGGTTTGGGTCTGGCCCCAGTCGCGGTCGCAACCCCTTCTCAGCTGGTTCTAGAAGAAATAACCCGAATACATTCCAGAGGTTCGCGCGTCCGTTTATGGAAGTGCGTACGCCGCCGCCTCATCCCAACGATCATAATCAGTTTGGTGCAGCACCTAATTTCCCAATGTTCCCCCCACCGTTTAACCATTACGCCCGACCCCCGCCATTTATGTATCAGTACCCCCGACTACGGGCCCCTATGCCACTTGGGGGACCACCGCCAACCCGAGGGTTACCCCCCGGGGCCCCCATATTCGGCTCACCCTTCTGCAACATGCTCGGACCGCAACCAACGTGGGTCAATAGCGAACCTCCACCCCCACCCGGAACCTAAATGAAAAGATGTATTTAGAATAAGTTTTTGTAATAAATTAGCTCATAGTCATAGATGTAATTGTTTAACAATACTAAAGTGTGGTTATCCAAATATACCTACTACATATTTATGTAATAAATGATTTAATGGCATCTTTGATTTTTATTTTTTACGTCGATTCTGTTACGTAATTTTTTTTCATCCAATGGTTGCCTGGAAGAGATCGGTTTTAGCGATAAGGCCGCCACTTTTGTACTAGCTCCGTAAGTGTTTTCTATCGTGTTGAAATTTTTATTTCTGGTGTACACAATAAAGAGTTTCTATCTGTCTCTGACGCAAAGTTAGTTTAGATGCCTGTTTTTGTGGCATCGTAGCTCAGAAATTGTGGTAAAATTTTAAGGTGAAACATTTCACCTAAGGTGGGTAAATTCAAATTTCAAAGTTTATTGTTCTAGTAATTATTGTAAGGGCCGGCGCTCACAGACGGCGCGGTATGGCAAGCTTCAGCGTGACGACGGATCCTGGGGAATGACGCAATGTGCCTCCTAGGCATTCCGCGGAATCACGTGTGACGTTTCGGCCTATTCGTGTTGAAATAGGGGAATGGCAGTACCCAATTCATTGAAATAAGGTTGAAAATCATTTGTCAACGAAAAACCTGTCGTGCAGTACCTACCGTGCTTCGTCTGTGATGTGTACATTTTTCCGTTACCGGTCTTATACTAAATTTGACTAAATCAATTTAATTCAGTTAAATTACAATATTTGAGCTGGAAAAAATACATGTCACAGATACATCTGTTTGAGTTTATGATTTGGTTCAAAACACGATAGAATAAACTTTCCTCGATCAAAAAAAAATCTGAAACAGTCTATTTAGTTTATTTTTTTCGTTTTATGCTCTAATGAAAGCTCGTAACAACCTGGAAATTGTATGTACTGAAAGGCAATCCTATTCAACATTTTTTGATTTGGATAGATTTTTGATTGTGAATAGTTTAGTTTTTTTGTGAAATTAAAAGCGTAAAAAGGTCGCGAGAATTTGCGCGCGCGCCGTGTTCAGTAGCGCCAGGCGTCATCGAGGTCGGACCTTATGTTCGTTTTTGTCGTTGCGCTCCCCCCGCGGGCGTCCTGACTCTTCCGTGGCAAAATACATCGTCGCTATAACTTGGCGGGGGCTGAAGGAGCGTTTTGTTGCCTACGCGACTCGGATAAGTAAAATTTTATTTTATGCAAAAAAATGATGTAATGTGTGTGTGATGTGATGTGTGTATGTTTATGTGTTTTATTTTGTTTTGTTATTTTTTTTTTTTTCATGTTGTTTTTTGTTGTTGTTTTTTTATGTTATTTTTTTAGCTTTCGAAACCTATTATAATTGACATGTAAAAATATATTTTAAGGGCCTCACTTGTGTTTGCCGCGCCTGGCAAGGAGGACCTGAGGACAACCCCGTCTGCTACTTTGCATGTATGTGTGCCTACCATACCACCGGAACCATATAGAACCACCGGAGGATGGGCAGCAGCGTCCTGTTAGTACACGGTGAACGTACTGCAATCTCCAAGCCGCCTGCCAAGCGCGGGGATTATGGCAACACCCCTCTCTAAGAGGGAGGCCTTGTTCAGCAGTGGACGTTTAATGGCTGATGATGTGTGTACCTACCATACTCTGACAAATAAATGATTCCATTTGTTGAATCTTGAAGCAAATAAAACACCAATACGTTTATGTGATTTATTTATTAAATATTTAATTTCATTGTTAGAAATAAACTAACGATCGAATTTAAAATGTTAAAATAAAAAAGTTATAATAAAGATTTATATCTAAAAAATACTGCTCTTGGACTGCAGAACTAAAACGTAAGTTGTTATTTCTGCTGCCATTATGACGAATCCGCCGAACTGGTTAAAATAAAATTTTGCACTCACATGATCACAACGTAAAATGAAAAAAACATTTCACAGTACAGGAATATAAACTTTTGACATCACAACTAAACTAACTCGTATAGATAAACGTATGAAATACTTACACAACTATCCGTGGATACATTCGTAAAAAAACTAATAAATTATGTCAATACATAATTATAGGGAATAGGCTACGAACAAGGTATATACAGGTTTATTTTTGATTCAACTAAAACCTTTTCCGTACTTCACACCTGACAACATTTGTTCCATGACTTTACGCAAAACTTAATAAGTTCCAAAAAAAAGGTTTCAACTTTATATTTATTTATTTTTGTCTTGTATTTTTTGATGCATGTTGCAACTCTCAATTTTTGCTTAGGCCCTTAGCCCCGCATCGATTCGTATTTGAGACCTCGTATCGTATTAGATTATATATTTTGACATTTATTCTATTGTCATTTAGAGGCCTAATTTATTTTTTGGGAAAATAAATAAGCAAATTAATACAAGTCATGGAACAAAAGTTATCCGGTATGATGTAGGGAAGTTGCCTATGACAGGTTTTAAGTGAATTAAAAATAACCCTGTATGGAATTATAACTCTCTAAGAATGGACCCAAGGCCTATTCTACACCGGCGTCACACGACCAACTTGTCAAAAGGGGTGGCCAAATGATAGGACTAACAATTTTCTATGGAAGTTATGTTCAGTAAGTACTGCAAGTGGCTTCCCCATTCAATTCTTAAATAAGTTGGTAGCGCTGGATACATCCAGTACTTATGTATACTAGAGGCAAAAGACAGATAGTTAAAACAAGAGATAAAGACGGTACGTTGTTGTGAACCATGGTATAATATACTCCAGGTATGATCTTCCGGAACGCAATGGTCACGTGGGTGACACAAGCATACGCCATCGATGTATAATATATTAAAATCGTGTTTAACTTTAATTGCTTCGATTTAGCGGACAAATAATGACCATTGGTGCTTTTTGTATTTTATTCAGATTTGTTTCCACATTTCTATTGATTGCTATGCAGTGGCGACTGTACAGTGCCGTAGGCTTGTGTCACTCCCAGAATATCAGACCTTGGCCCTTACGGCCAACTGCTTACGCGGTATCAAACTAACGTTAAAACCGCGCAGTTCAGAAAATTACGCGAACGTGAACCTTAACGCGCCCAGATACGGTTTACGGTACCGCAACATTTTTCATTACCTAAACAGCTGTGCAAGTACCGTTTATCGATCGTCAAATTCGATAATATGTCATAGAATCGATCATAGCGACCAAATGGCATTTTATCAAATTTGCACTGCTGGATTACTTTAATTAGCTAGCCATAAGGCCCCTTGTTTTATTGGATCATGGTTGTTAACCACGTGGGGTTGTCTTATACTCTTTAGGTCACTTTTTAACTGGCATTCTGAGTTATTTTTCCTTATTCACCTTGTTCGTAGGTAATAGGCGCATCTTTACATGAAGACGAGATTTTTGTTCACAATTTTCAGTTGTTCTAGACAAAATGAAACTGCACCTACTACATTTTACATTGTAAATGTTATAGCTGTTTAAATGAAAAACAACTTTGCAGAACTAAGACGAACAATCTCAATGTATTAAAATCAATAAACAATGTGTCGATTTTCTAAACTAAACTTAATTTGACAGCTCTAAAATTGTTGCTATCCTTTTCTCACACATAAGATGCGGATAATTTAAGTCTCGTCAAATTAGTTTAGTGGTACAACAATAATCGACGCCAATAGCTATCGCCAAATGCAGGATTTGTTCCGCTGATTACATTAGCTGTCACTTGCAATTGTGCTCGTAGGTAGGAATTCTATGGAGTCGCTGTACTTATATGGTCGGTGTTTTATGTGCTTAGCATGGCATGTCATTGAAGTCCGAATAATATTCGCTTGCCCATTATCCACAATCTCCAAAATAGCTGCGATAAAATGGCCACCATTGACATCCATACACATTCAATAAAAGCCGCTCCAGAGTCTTCCTACCTACCATGGTGCCACTACACTAGGGATGGCGCGATTACAATTGATAGTGACTTCAATTCTGCCTATCTATAGTCAAACCAGTATATTTTGTCCTTCATTTTTGTCATGATTTTTTCAAACGAACTACATGTCAAAGTTGTATTACAGATTTTTGTTTTTGTTAAAATTTTCATGAGCGTGGATCAATGTCCTATACTCGTAATATTAATCTGTTTACAGTCTTAATAGGGTCGAACCAGTCATAGTCACAGTCAGAGTCAAGCTAATAAGGTCACGGTCAAGTCAAACTCAAGCCCCTGTAAAGTGGTAGAGACTTTACAAGAGGCTCCAATGGAGTTTAGGAAACAACACGAAAAGACACGTTTCACCTCGTTATATCACTTGTCCACACTCGAGCACGTTTACGAGCACTTAATGAATATTAATTCACCATTTAGTACACATTAACACTCGAAAATACACAAGTTTAGGAAAATAATCCAACGAGCCGACATGTTTTTTTCCACGTTGGCGCCAAAATTCTCTTGTATTACAGACTACATTCTGTGTTGTCATCTAAAGAACTTTTCCCACAGTTTTCTACACTGGTTTGATTATACTTCAAAATATAAACTCTTAATCAATTAGTTTTCGCCATTGGCGACAATAAATTTTAAACAAATATAAAACTAAACATAAATGCAAACAAAAATCGATCACTCCTCAACATTCCATAAATAGGGATACATACTGCCGATTAGTTCATTTGCGTTCATTCGCGATTTGAAAACACTGTCTTTACGTGTTTACGATTCGCCTAGGTTTGAATAAACCTGAACATTCACTTGTAACACACAAGCAGAGACAAAGGTGAATACGAGCACCTTGTCGATCATTCTAGCGAACGCTCAAGTAAATGCTCGTCATAAATGTCGTCTGATTAATTTATTATCTTTAAACCTTCAACGTGGATATTCGCCAAAGAACCAGAGTCACCGACATAGCTGTTAAAATTTGCAAGTTGAAGTGGCAATGGGCAGGCCACATCGCTCGAATAACCGATAACCGATGGGGATGAAAGGTTCTTGAGTAGAGACCAAAAACCGGAAGACGCAGCGTAGGTAGGCCTCCCACTAGATGGACCGACATAGTGACAGTCGCTGCCATCCAGTGGATGCAAAAGGCAGGCTGTCGTTCAGTGTGGAGGTTAAAGGGGGATGCCTGTGTTCAGCAGTGGACTGGCTGATGATGATGATGATGATGAAACCTTCAACGGGTAATGAAACTGTTTTCACAAGCTTTTTTATGTATCTAAATTGCCTTGTTAGTTTGGGTCAAATATTGCAACTGAATTTTAAAACAGGCCGATTGAGCTGAAATATAGAAGTGCATATACGTTTAGTTTGGACGACAGTGCATGGTTAACTAAGTGACGTCATTCTAAATCCAATATGGCGGTTTTTATATGGTTTTTTTTAATTGGTTCACAGGTTTCTATGTGCATGAATGCTAATTACAAGTAAATGCGCAGGTTCATCAGCACCTTTAGATCTCATAAATAGTAACTAAACTTTAACACAGAGCCAATAGGGCTTCGTAAAGATAAACTTATTAATATTATGTGGGAAAGGTAGAGGTTCAAATGATACCGTGTCCGGTAAACCTAGCTTAGTTCCGTTACAAAAATACAGGTTACTATATCAAAATAATTCTTGATAAGCCTAGCTTGCCGTCTGAGACTCAAAGTAAATGCCTCTACGGCTCACAAATGACACTTCAATAATACATATACAGAAAACGAACAGAGCAGTCTTCCAAAGTACGTAAACCTTAACAGAAACGATTCGACACGACTAACATAACAACTAATAGCGAAACGTAAAAGTACTAAAAATGATTGATCGAATATAAAACTTAACACTAAAGTTAAAGGTTGATTCACATCACACCGGGCCCCGTATCCGAAAAGGTCCTAACATTGAAATGTGAGCCCTATGTAAATTCAAAGATATTCCAAACTGTAGATTCAACATGGACGCGCCGTAAAACTGCATAAATGCATCGCTTATACAAACTGGAGGGGCGCTATTACTCGCAGTAGCGCATTTGAGTCTAACCCATGTATGGGTAATTTTTGTGAATTGATTACTCGTATTTGAAAATCGGTCCGCAATTTTAGTATGGTTTTATTGGTCATGTTTTTTTTATACTTCAAATATCTTTGCCTATATCACATATAGTATAATATCCAACAACTACGTTGTGTGGTACGAATACAAAATGTTCAGGGTCCATCCGGGCCCGACCAGGGCTTGGTAATGTGAATCAAGCCTAAAAGGAAATGTCACTACTCTAGTACTATAAGGGTTATATTAATATATAATAACTTTAGGAACTACTGTACAAATTAGAAAAGAAACCATAAAGGTTACAAGTGAGTAGATTTTAATACTTTTCATGATATAAATGATTTCATCGACAGACTTAACGATGAACTTAGAGGAACTAATTATAAAAGATTTGATCGTGACAAATATATATTGCCGGGGTACATAGTCAATGTTGGCTGTTATACAGCCAGTATACAAACATTAGCGTGATATATAGCTGTCCGTACCACATGGGGTTATATCGTACATATATTAGACTACCGATACGTTAGACATTGCTTTTACAGGCAAAACGATTAAAGAAATATATAGTTATACACGAAGTCCTCTACGGTCGTATCACTTCATTAATGTGGTGTTGTCGAATAATTATTTAATATTTAGAATATTATGTTGTATCTAAGACACTACTATCTACGCGCTATATTCACAGAGATACAGACGAAGATGAAAGGCGATAATAGCATGTGCTTACACTACGTTAACATAATATTAAAATAACTTATAATAGAAGAGACGAATAAACAGCCGATCAGATGCAAGTTATACAGTTTGTTTCATAGTTAATACAATCTCTGGGCTATTTCTCGTAATAAAATTCAGGTAACTCCTAATTTCTACGTCATAGGTTTGTTAAATTGACAATTGTTAAATGACATCATAACTTTACTGCCACTTAACTGTTAACTGTAACTGCGCACGCTTCGCTATTGTTTATTTTAAATATCTGTCAGATGCATAAAATATAATTCCAGCTATGCATCTGGAGTAAAGGTATCATTTGACTTGCAACCCTGGTAACTTTAAATATGTTAGTGAATACGCTGGTGCAACCCATTTCGCAGTAACTGCTAAAGTCAGCGTTAATGTTATTTTCAAATTTGTCATAAACCTTAACTTTAACAGCTACTATGGTGCAACCAAATCTTACTGCTTTATTTTAGCGGCTAATTAAGATTTTTAGTGGCGTAAAATTTTGTTTTATCTATGAAACAAACGTATAGACAGATACACTACTCAAAAATATTCATATCAGTCTCCCATACATCAGATCAAGTTCCGAGAGATTACATATTGTCAAAAAATACTTTTGAGAAGTGTACATAAGAGACGACATTGAAGGCAACCTCACAAGTGCTTTAACACTGCTTAAATATACTTAAAAGTTATCATTTAACTGCTTGTGGTAAATAATGCTGCCTCTATGTAGAATACTCGCAAAATATTACATATCTATTACATTATTATATACTACAATGTTCTACATGAAAATATTTAGTGAAACGTTAATATTCAAATACTTATGTACTTACTAAAATATATCATTAATATCATAAGTGGTATAAAGCTGACATATTACATTTTATATAGTTACATTATTACAAATTTATTATATTTAATATACGTTTGATTATTTATTGCGTTAGTTTAGTTTTCTAAGGTGCATTCATCGTATATTGTTAATAGCTTGTGATGATTATAATTTACAGTAATATTTCATAAGTTATATCTATTATTAAGTATATGATTTTCATGTAAAACATTGTTACTAAGTTGTGACAAATTGATTTTGTTCTTGATATTTATACAGGGTTACGCATATAGAGTGTACTAAGCCGAAAGGAGGTCATTTTATCATCATTATGAACAACTTTTACTATGGGAATCTAACTATGAAATAGCGAAAAAAAATCAGCTGTTCCATACATTTTGTAGTGTCAATGATCGTTTTCTACGGAACAGTTGTTTTTTATTTTTTCGCGATTTCAGCGTCGGTTCCCTAGTAAAAGTTGTTCATAATGACCTCATTTCGGCTTAGTAGTCTATATGCGTAACCCTGTATGTCATGAGTATCACGATTACGATAGTGTAAAGCTTATGACGTTATACATATTCCACTTGCTTTATTATAAGAAAATATTATATTTTTGTTTCAACTGTTAATTAGTTCAAGATTTGTGAATTAAATTCATATAAGTCACTTGTCTATGGCATGAGTATACATACTCATTATGTAATTTAATATTTATATAAATAGCAAGTGGAGACATAGCCTAATGTTAAAATTCACCGATTAATAAATTAATTCCTTCACCGCCAATTTTAAATGCATTTTTGACAGTCATTTAGAAATTTCTTTTTTTTATGTTTAAAATACTTGATGATCGTCATTGTAGTAGCATTGCACGATTTACAATTATGAGGAAGACAATATCTATGTAACATTTTGTCACTATGGAAGTGTGATAAAAATATCAGTTCATTTAATACTAAAATATATCTTCTATTCTATTGGTATATCTGAAAACTATCTTTAAAATGAATCTAGTTTCTAATTTGTGAAATCTTCAAGTGTTCACCAAATACATATACTGTCTCGGGCCAATGGGGGCGTCCATTGATTACGTGAGACGATTTTGACGATTTTTTCGACTCCTCCGTCCTCGGTGAGATGTGAGATTTGGATCGACTCCCTCCCCCACCCACTAATCTCAATCTAATCTTATTCTTTTCTTTATTTAATCTTATTGTAATGTTTATGTTATTCTTGTTTTGTAGTATTTTAATAAAGAGTCATTGTATTGTATTGTAATCTCACGTGAGATATTAAAATGCTTATTTTTTGTGTAAATACATTAAACTGTAATACGTTGTGTAGGATTTAGTCATATTTTGTATTTTAGCCCAGTTTTATCGCAATTTTATACTGTTTCTTGCAGGGAAAAATATGTGATTTTTGCCGACCCCTCTCCCTCACGTGAGATTGGGTGAGATTCGGCTCGACATACCCTAAAAGCCTCAGGTAATTAATGGACGCCCCCAATAAGTAGTTTAGGGCATTTTCGAGGTGTTTTCTAACAATTTCTTATGCCAAGGGAGTAGAAGCACCAACACCGACAATGCTACCACAATAATCAATAATGTCTACCCCATTCCCCCATTTCTACGTGAAACACATCTGACAAGTCATCATACATTCCTTACAAAGTTTTTAGGCACGCATTGTTTTTGTTTGCAAACCGCGTTTCAGACTTCAATTAAAGTAAACTAAACTAAGAAGCACTTGATTTGAAAGGCCTTGATTTAGTACCGGAACTCATATTTACTGTCTTACTCAGAAACGTTAGTCTGTTTTAGCTGAAATGTGCTTCGACAAAATGATACGCAAGACAGCAATTTTAGCTAAACATTAATGTCGTTGATTTATAGCTTAAGATGTTACGCAGGAAAACGACACAAAAGTTTTAGTCAAACATTAATGTCGTCAATTTATCGCTTAAGATGTTACGCAAGAAAATGAGACAGCAATTTTAGTTAAACATTAATGTCGTCAATTTATCGCTTAAGATGTTACGCAAGAAAACGACACAACAGTTTTAGTTAAACATTAATGTCGTCAATTTAGCGCCTAAGATGTAACGCAAGAAAATGAGACAGCAATTTTAGTCAAACCTAAATGTCGTTAATTTATCGCTTAAGATGTTACGCAAGAAAACGAGACTACAATTTTAGTTAAACGTTTAGTTAAACGTTAATGTCGTCAATTTATCGCTGACACAACAATTTTAGTTAAACATTAATGTCGTCAATTTATCGCTTAAGATGTTACGCAAGAAAACGACACAACAATTTTAGTTAAACATTAATGTCGTCAATTTATCGCTCAAGATGTTACGTAAGAAAACGACACAGCAATGTTGACCCACCAGGTGTTAATGAATAAGTCAGCTGATGTGCAAAGTAAAAGCTATAAGAGTATTTCACAGGACTTTTATAATGTTATATATTTTATTTCATTTTAATTATTGTGTAATTATGGTATGGGTTTCGTAGCCTGAAATAAATGAATTTGAATTTGAACAATGCGTATAATTCTACTATGAAATTTATTTTAGTATTTATAAAATTGCGTTAAATTATTTATCCTCAATCAAGCCTTTTTAGCATAAGTAAAATGGGATTGGCAACTGTTAAAGTGGCGCCAGCTTTTACCTTTGTCATTATGACATTTGACAGTTTTCAAACATAAAGGTGCAATCTGTTAATTGTCTACCGGCCAATTCCATTGTTCCTCTATATCTGAGTGTCAAGGTACATTCAGTTTAGAGTATTGGACTATAATAGGGATATAAGCATTGATTGTAAGTAAATAAGTCATTGGATATAAGTAATAGGTACATGTAATTAATGCTTAGCGATTTATAGTTAGGAATAATATTATAGCTACTTCATAAGAAGTCCGTTTTTTATAATACAGTTTTAAACAATATGTTTACGTTTCTACCTAAAAATAATATTTTTTTGTCTGAAACATGCTTAGATGTTCGTTCATACCTTATATCAAACTTCTAATAGTAGTCCTAGCCACGGCAGCGACCCGCAATGTTAGGATGAAAATCCATATCCGTTGTTTTATTTTGGCGGCTGTACTTTGCCGAGATTTACCTATAACCAACTTTAGGCACAATTTGAGAAGTAAAAGCTTATAAATGGGTGATGGACTTATTGCATTTCAAATCAATGAAAACTATATTTAAATTGCATTAGCTTGTTTTAAGCAGTACTTAAAACTTTTGTACCAGTCGACCTCGCATCGAGACGATTCTGATATCATAGATCCACCGATACATATAATTTGCGTGCTTTAACTCGCTATTCACCTCTCGCTCACTCTATTAAAGAACGAGCGAGGCGAGAATACACGCGACGTCTTTTTATCTTCATCCTATAACAATTTTCTTTCTACCTTCATTCTATTCCCAATACTTCTTAGCAGCGTCTCCATATTCGACAATGGGGTAGACAATGATACCATATTATGCGTTCTCTACGGGCCGTATCGTGCAGTCTCCGACCGTGGTTATCGGTGTGATGGTCACCGCACTGTTGGTGGATGACGTCACGGCGCTGCTCTCCGCTGATTGGTCGGGCTTCTCGTCCTGCAATTACATTATTTTATTAGCCTTATTAGTGATAAAAAAATATTGGCGTGCATAGTTCAATACGTAGCGAGGTCGAACGAAAAGGTCCGCGGTAATGGTCAGAAAAAAACCCGATTCTGGAAGCCATTATACATCATATTCAAATTATAGTATCATGAAATCATACTAATATTATAAATGCGAAAAGTTTGTTGGTTTGTTTGTTTTTCTTTCACGCAGCAACAGAGCAACGGATCGACCTGATTTTTGCATGGGTTATAGTTCAAGGGTCGGAAAGCGACATAGGCTTCATCATCATCATTTTTCATCACTACGCGGGTGAAACCGCAGGGCGCAGCTAGTGGACTATAATGCCAGAAAATTTCATCATCATTTCATTACCTTCCTGCCCTTTTTTCTATCGGACCGCCATATTGACCGCGTTGATATTCCGAGAACCCGTACGAAGCGCTATGATTCCACATTTATTGTGCGAACTGCTAGTCTGTGGAATTCGCTGCCTGAATCGGTTTTCCCCGTTAGTTACAATCTGGGTGTCTTCAAGTCGAGAGTGAATCGGTTTCTTCTGGGCAAGCGTGCTCCATCGTAGACCGCATCGTCGCTTAACATCAGGCGAGATGGCGGCCAAGCGCAAGCCTATCTACTATATTTTTTTTTTTTTTTTTATTTATACTGTTTGATACTTTGTTCTATTGCAATTGTTATTTTATTTCAACATTCACGGAATTGGATTGTATAACTGTTCAATTTGTGAAAACTTTTAAGGCTTGTTTGTTCTTATTTTCCTTACTATGTTTTATGTTGTTAACGCTGTTTGTTTTCCGTAAATAAATAAATAAAAAAACAGCCGTAAGACGCCCACTACTGGACATAGGCTGCTGCTCCCCCATCGATCTCAGAAATGTTGTGCAATCCCAATTACCTTGTCGTCGTTACTGGGCGGTAGTTTGACGATCTGACAGTCCCCGACGGTCATGATCTGAGTTTCCATCGCCACTGCTGGTACGTTCTCTTCCGGCTCGGCGCGAGAGTCGTCTTCATCGGACGACGAGTCTGATACGTCGATGGTCCTGTCAAATGCAGTATTATTTTAGTTATGTTTAATATGTATGATCATACTACTTGTAATAGTGTAATAGTACTGATAATGGTAGTAATTATAATGCATTACGATGAAATCTATATATCAAGATATCGCAGACATAACTTAAGAGCCTCTTATACCAAATTTGACGGTTCTAAATCAATTTTATTCAGTTGAATTACAATATTACAGCTGGAAAAAAATACATGTCACAGATACATCTGTTTATGATTTGGTTCAAAACAAAAAAGAATAAACAAAGTCGACTTAGTATTTTTTTTTTCATTTTATGCTATAATGAAAGCTCGTTACAACCTGGAAATTGCATGTACTGAAAGACAATTTCATTAAAAAAAAAAATATTTGGATAGATTTGTGATAGTGAATAGTGTCGTTTTTTAGTGAAATTAAAAGCGTAAAAAGGACGCTAGAATTTTGGCGCGCCGCGGTTGCAGCGCCAGGCGTCATCGAGGTCGGACCTATGCTCGTTTTTGTCGTTGCACTCCCCCCGCGGGCGTCCTGGCTGTAGCGTGGCAATATACATCGTCGTTATAACTTGGCGGGGGCTGAGGGAGCGTTTTGTTGCCTACGCGACTCGGATAACCGCCCGTTAATAAATTGGTAATTGAATGAATGGGATAAAAGCGGAAATCATTGCTACTTTGATATATTTTTTCTATCGAGCGAAATGTGCTTAATCGTGTTTCGGTCTCATGGGATCCTAGATAAAACATTAAATTTTTTATGACACCATTTTTATACTTTTAAGCTAACCGTGGAGGTATGCACACTTAAACAAGAATGACCATAATAGGCATGTGTCCTAATGTTTAATTTATAACAAATAACCAGCTTAGCGATGAATATAACTAAATACATTACACATACTGACAAAATAATTTAAACTGGCTGATAAATCTCTGAGATATGAGTGTTCAAAGTTTTAGGTGGGGATAGAGAAGGGATGCCCTATCCCTTTCTCGCAAAGCGTGTGTTAGTATAGCGTTTGTATGGCGCACCTGAGACGTGACGTCACGGCTCAGTATAGAGCGCTCTCTGTCTAGCATGAAATTAAAATGCTTATATCTTATTTATTTTTATACTGATTAAAATTTTGTGTTCGTTGATGTGCTCTATTTATGATCAGCTTTTTTATGAGGTAATAAAAAAATATTAGCCATCCTCATCATCAGCCAGAAGACGTCCACTGCTGCACATAGGCCTCCCCCTTTAACCTCCACACTGAACGACAGCCTGCCTTTTGCATCCACTGGATGCCCGCGACTCTCACAATGTCGTCGGTCCATCTAGTGGGAGGCCTCCCTACGCTGCGTCTTCCGGTTCGTGGTCTCCACTCCAGAACCTTTCTTCCCCATCGGTTATCGGTTCTTCAAGCGATGTGGCCTGCCCATTGCCACTTCAACTTGCAAATTTTAACAGCTATGTCGGTGACTCTGGTTCTTTGGAGAATATCCACGTTTCGGATTTTGTCGCGAATTAGCCATCATGACTATTGCTAAAAGTCGGAAAAGAGCGTCTTAACATGAATTTTTACCTATCGTGGGAGGTCTCCGAGGTGACATTCTGATCGGTGTCCAGGTGTCGGTCCGGGTCCACGCTCGTCACGCCGTAGTTATACGCCAGGGGGTTGTAGATCATGTCCGTGAGGTAAGAGAAGTCGCCGAAGGGGAGATTCGTGGCATTGTAGTTCTCATTTGGACGACCGTCTGGGGAGAGATAATGGTGCGTTAATATTTGTACTGGATTACAAAAGCACAGCAGGGGGGTTAGACAAGACCCACTTTCTGTTAGCGTTGACGCCTGCGGAAAGATGAAATTGTATGAAAATTACATTGACAATGACATTAGCATGAGAGAAATTATCTCAAGCTAATGTCATTTTCATACAATTTCATCTTTCCGCAGGCGTGAACGCTAACAGTGTGTGGCTCTTGTCTAGACCCCCCTGGGACAGTCAAAACGATGTCACTAATGTCATTGTCAATGTCATTTTCATCTTTTCGCAGGCGTTAACACTAACAGGGGTGGGGGGGGGGGGGTTAGAAAACCCACTTTCTGTTAGCGTTAACGCCTGCGGAAAGATGAAATTGTATGAAAATGACATTAGCTTGAGATAACATCTCTCAAGCTAATGTCATTATAAATGTCATTTTCATACAATTTCATCTTTCCGCAGGCGTTAATGCTAACAGAAAGTGGGTCTTGTCTAACCCCCCAAGCCTACTAGCACGGGCCGTGGTCAAATTGTCTTTCCAGCGTTTTTACCCGCGCTTTGAAACGACGAAGCTAGAATTTGGATATGTTTGTCTTAATTTGTTGTTATATTCACCGCGTTACCAACTGAGTCGTAGGGCCATAAACGTCATACCATAAGACCTCTAAGTGCGAGCGAGATAGACAGACAATTGATTTATGACCTGACGACTCAGATGGTAATGCGTTTACTGTAATATTAGTTTGAAAACCATACAAAATATGCGCAAAGTGTTAATTCAAAGCCAATACAATGTTAGTAGTGTGCAATTTTTATATTGTGACCTTACCAAAATACCGATTAGTACCGTACCGTTTATATTTTAGGGTTAACGCCGATATCAGTATGACAGCACCGATTCGCAATTACCATTCTAATTTAGACTTTATAAGTTACACAATTTGGTATATTTCCGCAAAACCCAAAAAGTTTTTTTACAGATAATAAAGTCAAAATTTCAATGTCCGATTCCGAATCGCGCTGTTGTTCTACTAATATCTGGGGCCTCTTCTAAATAAGTTCGTTCAATTTTAGTCTCTCATGCCAATAAATAGAGTATAACTTTATACTAACAAATCTTGTTCAGTTCAGCGAGGCCGTACTCGATCGGTATTGGCATGTCGAAATCCATTCCTAAGGAGACAAAGCGGATATGACAACACTCATGATGCTTAAAATTGAGTTTTGAATCTATTCCATGTATCCCTAATTTGCGTGGCAACAAAAAAAAATTCGCAAAAAAATTGTGGAATTCGCTGCCTGAGTGGGTATTCCCCGATAGTTACAATCTGGGTGTCTTCAAATCGAGAGTGAATAGGTTTCTTCTAGGCAAGCGTGCTCAATCGTAGGCCGCATCATCGCTTAATATCAGACGAGTTGGCGGCCAAGCGCAAGCCTATTTATAATTAAAAAAAAAAAACAATAATTAGATCGGAATTTGTTTGAAGGGTTACGGACCCGTGCTCCACCTAGTTTCTCCACCTGGGTGAAGCACGGGGTACTTACAAGTCCTCGTGCTCCAACTACCAGTAAGAACAGTCGTGTGCACGATTGAGCCTGATAGTTTGGTAACCCAATAAAACAGGGTTAAAAAAATCCTGCCATGAAATGATGATGATGATTGTTATTCGTGGTAAGATTCAAAGACATGTATGGCAGCTATATAAAAAAAAAAAAAACAAAAAAAAAAATCATAATCGCAATCTGGACCCCAAAATACCCTCGGAAAACAAAAATCAGCCTCCTAGGACCATTTTGAAATTTTGGGGCCCCTGAAAGTCCCTTGACCCCGCCAGTTGGGGCCCCCGATTCCCTATGACATTTGTTGTTATAGCCCCATAGAATAGATTCAATACTCTTCAGCATATATAATCACAATAAAGCTAAATGCGATAAGCAAAACACGTAAAACAAAAACCATTAATTTAACATCAAAAAACATTTTCGGTATTGAATTTCAAACTTGTATTACGCAGATATATTTTTTATAGCACACTATATTTAACGATAGGCAATAAAAAGTCTGCCATCTAATATTAAAATGTAACCTTAATTAAACTGTTTTATGATGCCAAATGTACTGATAAAACAAATACAGAATAAAAGATTAAAAACACTGTGAAATCCAAATTACGGTGCTACCAATTTATCTCTACCACCCAAATAATTTTTTTTTCTGTTTTGTATCGAAAATATTGTAGTTGCTCCTATGCCCTACAAAAAAGTTGGATGGACACAAATAAAAAAAGAAAAAAATTCCAGTATCTACAGGGTTAAGCATATAGACTGTACTAAGCCGAAAGGAGGTCATTATTATGAACAACTTTTATTACGAACCAACCCTGGAATCGCGAAAAACAATTCAACTGTTCCATACATTTTGTCGAGTGTCAATAGCCAGTTTTCTATGAAAGAGGATTTTTTTTTTCACAATTTTAAGGCCATAGTAAGAGTTGTTCATAATGATGAGTACAATGACCTCCTTTCGGCTTAGTACAGTCTATATGCGTTACCCTGTATAGAGATGTGAGGGAACAATTTTTAGTTTTGTTAGTTTTTTTCCTGAAAATATTCTAAGCTCCCTTACTTTAACTCTATAAATAAATTGGTCGTACTTTAAATAGAATTACACAGGTAAAAAAACATTGGAAAAACCAAGCTAAATGATGCCACGTAAAAAAATATAACAAAGACATAAGAATAAGTGTTCAAGTACAAAAAACGTATGAGTCACGATAATTCACCGAAGTGTGATTTGAATTTAATAGTTTTTTGTGGTACAATTGCATTGTCTTTGTCAGGAAGTGGAACAATTAAAAACCAATTTGGAAGCTTCATAGAAAAATAATATTATTTCGATTTTAAAACTAGCTATTTCTCTTTAGCGTTGGCGGCCGAGCGGTACAATCTGACGGCAACCAGTTTAATCGGCGCTGCACCAATGACTTATTTAGTACTTACTAGCGACCCGCCGGCCCGGCTTCGCACGGTTGTAATTTACGTGGGAAGCCGGGGCGGGTCGTTAGTTATAATTATGTATAAACCTTCCGTGAAAAAATATCAAATTGATGGTGAAAACCGCATCAAAATCCGTCGCGTGGTTTAGGAGGAGTTAGCGATTATACAGACAGACAGACAGGCAGACTCGGAAAGCGATTTTAATTTATACTAAGTAGAGATGTGCAATTTTCGATGCTATCACTCAAAATTGGTAAAGGAAAATATCGTGAGGCCGGCAACAACCGGTATGTCCAAGAACCTTAAAAGTTCAAAAACATGTCATTCCGTACGAAGTGCTTTGATTCCACTTCTAACTGCTGCTTTTTTTAAACACCATAAGCGGTCCAATGATTGGCCTAGTTGAGAAAAATTTCAGTTTCAAAAGTAACTAGACGCTGTAAATATCTTCTATAGAATCTGAATGAAGTTGATTCCATACATCGAAGGGAACGTAAAAACGGGTGTTTTTTAGGAACGTACACGATTTTTTTCTATCGAGCTAAATTTCATTAATCATGTGTCGGTGAACACATCCGAATAAAATATTTCAAGAACATTTATTACACATAAAGAAATAATGTCAATTAATCGGTTTTAAAGGTCTACTTTTGAATATTCGTGAGGAGGAATCGTCAAATTTGAAGCATATTTCGTCTCAACAGGTATTGGGAACCTGTTCCAATATGTATACCGTGAGGTGTACCTGGCCTGGGCAGGAAGTAGTTCTTGGGCGGGCGGCCCCGCTTGCGTTTGAGCAGCAGCTGCTGGCCCGCCGAGACGAGGTTGGACACCTGGGGCGGTGGCGCACCCATCACAGTGCCGCTAGTTAACACGCAGCCTTCCATGTCTGGGGAAAGTTTAAATTTGTTGATAAGAGATTTACACACAACTTTAACCTGCCTAAATTTGGTTTAAATTTGTTGTTAAGAAATTTAACTTTAACCTGCCTAAATTTGAATAATACACTTTTATTTTACTTTGTTTTATGCGAGATTGTACCTAGCTTTATGGGCGTTACCACTTTGGGGCAGGGTTGGGCGCTTGCCCCACCCTGGCCGGCCAGGGGGTCTAGACAAGAGCCACACACTGTTAAACAGTGTGTGGCTCTTGTCTAGACCCCCTGGCTGGCCCTGGCATGAACTCTGGGGTACCGTTTTTGTTCAAATTACACTTCATACTCATAAAATGGTTTTCTTTTCTTCCGTTCATATTCTTTGTATGCATAGAGCCTAAAGCATGAAGGTGTTATAGAATCTGTAAATGTAGAAGCCAACTTTTATGGAACTCCCAAAAAGCAGGCTTCAATGATTACACCAAACTTCATCATCAACCAGGGCCCTGATTCCGGAACTTTAACACGCAGGTAACGCGCCGCGTTACGTTAACCTCTTAAAATTTGGACTCTATTCCCTAGGAATAAAGACCAACTTTAAGAGGTAAACTTAACACGGCGCGTTACGTGCGTGTTTGTAGTCACAGAATCAGGGCCCAGAAGACGTCCACTGCTGAACATAGGCCTCCCCCTTTAACCTCCACACTGAACGACAGCCTGCCTTTTGCATCCACTGGATGCCCGCGACTCTCACAATGTCGTCGGTCCAAGCCGGTACACCAAACTTGGTTACGGTCAACGACAGATAGCTTGTTGGTTTATGTATGATGAGTGTTCATAGAAAATGGGGTTCTAGAAGCGCAAGATTAATTTGAAACTCTTAATTCTGACATGATTTAGCCACCGTAGTTTTAAAATAAAGTTTCAATTTTAGGATATAGTTTTTTTTTTTTTTTACTGGGCAAGTGCCTTTATAAAATAAACAAAATACAAGCTAAAACTAAAACTACAAATACAGTTAGACTGCCCATAGACCGTTGAAGGTCTAAAGACAATCCAAATGCTCAAGCCCACTACCAGTTGGCAGCGCAACCAGCATGCTGGATATAGTTGTTTCTATGATTTGTTTTATTTTCGGTCTCTTCTCTAGATTTATTTTTTGTCCCAGCCATTTTTTTATATATTTAAAACAAATTGTACGTTACATTTCGAATTAGTAAGTTGTCTTAAAACCTATGTTAGATTTATCCAGACAACTGGTTCTCGGTATAGTATATAATTTTTAAAACCTGGGTACGCCCATGCTAGCTTACAACATACCGAGTGAAGTCTTAGGCGGGCGTCCTCTCCGTTTCTTTATCTTCGGCGTCATCGGTAGCGGCGTTTTCCTTGGGCGACCTCTCCCCCGCCTCGGGGGGTCCAGTATCCCCTCCACACTTAAATCATTCCTCGCTCCAGAAGAATCTAACGAAGAGTTCAGTAGCATGGGGCTTTGAGAAGGTGTGGCCCGAGGGGGAAGCATGACGTCACCACTGGGGGTGAACACCAAGTGTCCGGATTCCCGGTGCGTGGTTCGGACCATCCCGGACATTACTTCGGAGTTGGTTTCTCGCTTGGGTGTGACTTCGTTTGAGTGCATATCTACTGTTGGGTCTTCCTGTAAGTTTAAGGCATTGTTATGAATTTAGTTATTGTAACTTTTTCTTTTCAAAGCAATGGTGGCCGAGCGGTAGCATTTGCGCTTTACAATCTGACGGCACCCTGTTCGATTCTCGGCACTGCTCTAACCAGTTATTTAGTACTTAAATGAATGATGATTAGATAAATGATCGGCGTCGCAATTTTACCATCGCACTAACCGCCTGAAAGTTCAACTACATATTAGATCAGTGGAAATCACATACTGTGCGATTCACGTGATCTTTCTTGCCTCACACCTGCAAAATATGGAACGAGCTACCTTCCGCGGTGTTACCGAGAAGTTACAACATGGGGTTCTTCAAAAGGCGAGTTAATAGATTCTTAAAGGGTCCGCAACCTAATTGTGATGCCTCTGGTGCTACAAGTATCTATAAGCGACGGCGAATGCTTACCATCAGGTCTGCTCGTTTGATAACCATAGCATTAAATGTGCAATTTCGTTGCCATCACTCAAAAACGGTAAAGGAAAACATCGTAAGGAAACCGCCAAGAACCTCAGAAGTTCAAAGACATAATGTCATATAAAAATTCCACAACCTTACCACGGTAAATATCCCGTAAATAATCATATAACTTTAGTGAACAACAGTGAGTTTAAAACATTGATAATGTCATATATTTTCGAACTTTTGAGGTTCTCGAGCATTGTTTTGTTTTATGTAAATAATAGCCAGACAGCCCGTTGGTTCAGTTGGTAGTGAATCTGCCTTCTGCGCTTGGGGGCGTGGGTTCCCACCTAGGACAAACATGTGATGAACATTTGTGTTTGTTCTATATCTGGTTGTTAATATCTATTTATATATGTATTTAAAAATATATATGTATGTATCAGTCTTTGGCAGCCATATCACAAGCTTTGCTTAGTTTGGGGTCAGATGACCATGTGTGCAAAAATGTCCCGAATATTCATATTTGTATTTAATACTAGCGGTCCGCCCCGGCTCCGCACGGGTATAGTTATATAGCCTATTAAAATTATTATAGTTATATAGCCTATATTAATCAGTGATAATGTAGCATTCAAATGGTGAAAGAATTTTTAAAATCGGTCCTGTACTTTTTGAGCCAATTCATTACAAACATACTAAAATACAAATCTTTCCTCTTTATAATATTACTAGCGGTCCACCCCAGCTTCGCACGGGTATAGATTATAGCCTATGTCACCCGGGGATAGTGTAGCTTCCCAACAGTGAATGAATTTTTCAAATCGGTTCACTAGTTTCGGAGCCTATTCAATGCAAACAAACAAACAAACAATCAAATCTTTCCTCTTTATAATATTACTAGTAGGCCGCCCCTGCTTCGCACGGGCGAAGCCGGGATATATAGCCTATGTAAACCGGGGATAGTGCAGCATCCCAACAGTGAAAGAATTTTTCAAATCGGTTCAGTAGTTTCGGAGCCTATTCAATGCAAACAAACAAACAAACAATCAAATATTTCCTCTTTATAATATTAGTATAGACTAGTAGGCCGCCCCTGCTTTGCACGGGCGAAGCCGGGATATATAGCCTATGTCAACCGGGGATAGTCCAGCATCCCAACAGTGAAAGAATTTTTCAAATCGGTTCAGTAGTTTCGGAGCCTATTCAATGCAAACAAACAATCAAATCTTTCCTCTTTGTAATATTAGTATAGATATAGAAGTATAGATTAGTATTAGTATAGATGTACAAAAGAGAAAGATCCATTTACTCTACATGTTAGAGTGAAACAGATAGATGTTTGTAACACAATTTCAACTGTTTGAAGTCAAAGAAGGACGAGACAATAGCTTACTCGCTCGCATATCTTGGTGTGCACGCGCAGTTTGTCGGAGCGCGCGAAGGAGCGCCCGCAGCCGCCGCACGTGAAGGGGCGCTCGCCCGTGTGCGTCAGCCGATGCCGGTTCAGGTGGGACGACCGCTGGAATCTGGCAACACGATGGTAACTATTAACTAACTGAGTTTTGGCGCCAACGTGGAAAAAACATGTCGGCTCGTTGGATTATTTTCCTAAACTTGTGTATTTTCGAGTGTTAATGTGTACTAAATGGTGAATTAATATTCATTAAGTGCTCGTAAACACGTAAAGACAGTGTTTTCAAATCACGAATGAACGCAAATGTATCCCTATTTAAAAAAATTGGCAGTATGTATCCCTATTTATGGAATGTTGAGGAGTGATCGATTTTTGTTTGCATTTATGTTTAGTTTTATATTTGTTTAAAATTTATTGTCGTCAATGGCGAAAACTAATTGATTAAGAGTTTATATTTTGAAGTATAATCAAACCAGTGTAGAAAACTGCGGGAAAAGTTCTTTAGATTACAACACTGAATGTAATACAAGAGAGTTTTGGCGCCAACGTGGAAAAAAACATGTCGGCTCGTTGGATTATTTTCCTAAAGTTGTGTGTTTTCGAGTGTCAATGTATACTAAATGGTGAATTAATATTCATTAAGTGCTCGTAAACGTGCTCGAGTGTGGACAAGTGATATAACGAGGTGAAACGTGTATTTTCGTGTTGTTTCCAAAACTCCATTGGAGCCTCTTGTTAAGTCTCCACCACTTTACAGGGGCATGAGTTTGACTTGACCGTGACTTACTTAGCTTGACTCTGACTGTGACTATGACTTGTTTGACGCTATTAAGACGATGAAAACTGTTTAATATTACGAGTAAAGGACATTGAATCCACGCTCATGAAAATTTTAACAAAAAAATATTAACTAACTGTGCAGGACTACTGTGTGGGTCATTGAAGATGTTTGATAGGAGAGTAGATTTAAGTGTATGTAAGTGAAAACTGACATGGGGGGGGGGGGGGGGTTGCCATAATCCCCACGCTTGGCAGGCGGCTTGGGAATCGCAGAAGGTTTCACCATTAAAGTAGGAGGATGTTGCTGCCCATCCTCTGGTGGTTCTGTTGGTTCTTCTCGTCCAAGATACCACAGTGCCTAAAGACAAGTCTTTGACCAGTGTGTGTTGCCAGTGATGACATGTGGTACTGAGACGTAGTCCTTAACTGTTAGCCTTTAGCCTTAGGATTAGCCCACTCGAAATAGTTTAGGTTGAGAATTTAGAACCTTTGGCTTACGCCGGGGTAAAGTATCAGCAGTCAAGTGGTTATATTGTCATTGGTTTTACGCGATATTTTTGCCTTACACCTGCAAAATGTGGTATCAGGTACCTTCCACGGTGTTTCAAAGAAGCTACAACATGGGTTTCTTCAAAAGGGCTGTAAATAGAGTCTTTAAAGATAGATAGCCCGCTGGTCCAGTTGGTAGTGAACCTGCCTTCTGAGCTTGGGGGCGTGGGTTCGATTCTCACCTAGGACAAATATTTATGTGATGTTTTATATCTGGTTGTTAATATCTATTTAAGTATGTATTTAAAACTATATATGTATGTATATCAGTCTCTGGCAGCCATATCACAAGCTTTGCTTAGTTTGGGGTCAGATGACCGTGTGTGCAAAATGTCCCGAAATATTTAAAGGTCGGCAACGTATCTGTGACGCCCCTGGGGGGTTAGACAAGATCTACCTTCCGTTAGCGTTAACGCCTGCGGAAACATGAAATTGTATGAAAATGACATTGACAATGTCATAAGCTTGAGAGATGTTATGTCAAGCTAATGTAATGTTCATACAATTTCATCTTTCCGCAGACGTTAACGCTAACAGAAAGTGGGTCTTGTCTAACCCCCTGCTGTGCTCTGTTAATCTCTACATAGTGTAAATTAAAGTCACTTTCCGCGTGTGTCTGTCTGAAAGACTGACAGAAAGTGTGTCTTGTCTGAACCCTGGTATAGTTTTTTTTTTTTCATAGTAGCCTTGCGCTTGGCCGCCATCTCGCCTGATGTTAAGCGACGATGCGGTCTACGATGGAGCACGCTTGCCTAGAAGAAACAGATTCACTCTCGACTCGAAGACACCCAAATTCAGATATCCAAAGGCGACGGTGAACGCTTACCATAGACCAGTTAGCTTGTTTGTTTCCTATGGCAGATAAAGTGAAGGGTTTTGTTCGGTACCTGAGATCGCAAACTTCGCAGACGTGAGGTCGCGCGGAGTCCTGTTCAGTAGCGTCTGACATGGAGCCGCTGGAATCAGTCTCCTCATCATCATCCTTGATGCCTTGCTTTTCTGGAATCATTCATTCAAAAACTAATTACTTAGAGTTACTTTTTATAAGTTTGTTTAGGTCAAATCAACACTAGCCCTAGCCTTTGATCAGGGTAGCGCGGGATTGTCTTTCGGCGTGCTTCATTTCTGAAAATTATGGTACAGGAATCGACCATTTTTCTGGAATGAAACGTAGCCCATGTGCTAGTCGAGAATTTAAACTGTTTCCACCATAGAAAAGAGAAGTAAATAGAAGGTAAATAAGAAGGAAAATCTGTCGCCAGGCATTATGACAGAACCTTGCTAAAACACTCTTAGATCAGCGCGTCGAACTACGCATGCAAAGAACTTGGACCTTACTTTTTTGGGTTAGGTCTCAAAGTTCTTTGTCCGCATCACAATTGTTAACTGATTTCGAACGACTGACGTTTCGTTTATATAGGCTAGAACAAATTTCTTACAAAAATTCCTTGCAAGCCATTCTAATTTAAACAAAAAAAATCTGTGGTTTCCACATCAAATTTTATGCTGGTTTCAAAAAATGCAAGTGTGCGCCTAGCTCTGTCGAATCTGCCACGAGGCGCGGTGCCATACAAATATTTTTCTCACTCGACTTTTTTTTTAGTTTTGACATTTTGGTGCCTCTTGGTGTCTGGTGCCAAAAGAGACCGCTCCTCTATCGCTCTGAGATCTTTCTATCCCAGGGCCAGCGCTAAGTCAAATCGCCATAAGCTAAAAGCTCGTTTAAAAAAATGTTTTTTTACTATTAACTTGTTTCATTACAAAGCAATCTGTTATTTTGGTTAAAATATTGCAAACACAACCACATTAAAAAGGGCCTTACGCACAACTCCTTACGCGGTCTTAAACTAACGTTAAAACCGCGAAGTTTGTAAAATTATGCGAACGTGAGCCTCAACGCGCCCAGATACGGTTTGCGGTCGCGCTACATTTTTTCATCACCCAAAGTGGATTGCTCTAAACAGCTAGGCGTAAGGCCCCAATTTTAGTACAAGATTTGATAGTTTTTCGGTTTCCTATTGTTCCATATATTTTAGTGAAGCGGTTCCAGCGGAAACGCGGAGAAACTAAAATCGGTAGCAATCGCCAGTATTTTGCTTCACACAAATACGGAAAAAGTTTTCGAATAGCTTTCACCCCAGCAAAGTATGGAAAAATATGAACAAGAACAAAGTTTTCGAAAACTATCAAAACTTGTACTAACCCTTAGTATAAAGGTAAAGCTAGTAAAGGAAGTGTTGCAGAGACATTGCGCTCACCATCAGAGTCGTCGTGGTCGTTGTTGGTCGGCTTCTGTAAGACAGCCAGCTGCACCACCTTGATGCCTGCTGGCCTGTCCTCAGACTTGTCGTAGCTGGCAGGACCTGAAGACAAACGTTTACTTAAGGTGGTTCGATTCACAAATGGCGGAAAATTCAAATTTCAAACAGTTTTCTTGTCCTTGTAGCTAGGCCGGGTAATTATTGTAAACAACCATGATGTTTGCGCAAATTGATTATTATTCTTTACAAAATCACGGAAAGCTATTTATCTCTAATGCACATTATTACTTACATTTGTGAATAAACTAATTTTTGCTGTTTCAAACGGTTTATTCACAAATGTAAGTAATATGGTGCGTTACTGTTAAATAATTGTACATTATAATGTAAAGAACAGCTAATATCTTGTGCAAACACTGTGTTATTTAAAAATAACTACCTGAACGCCAGGTCAGGTAGTTGTTTTTTTTTTTTTTTTTTTTTTTTTAATTTTAAACAGTTTTTTGGTCCTAGTAGCCATACTAGGACCAAAAATTTGTTTAAAATTTGAATTTCCCGCCATAGGTGAAACGTACCACCTTAACTACAAGATATGAACCTAGTGCTGCAGAAAAGAATAGAAAACAATGGAGACGCCTGCTTGGCCGCCACCTCGCCTGATGTTAAGCTATAGTGCGGGAAGAGCTCTCTGAACTGTGATCTCTTCTGAAGAACTGTTTGATCTGATGCCGGCTTCGCGCTTTTATCATCGCACTAGCCGTCACCGCCTGAAAGCTCATCCAGATATCATAGATCAGTGGAAATCGCACACTGCGATTCATGCTATCTTTCTTGCCTCACACCTGTAACTGTAACAGGCGGAACGAGCTACGGAGCTACCTTCCGCGGTGTTTCCGAGAAGCTACAACATGGGGTTCTTCAAAAGGAGAGTTAATAGATTCTTAATTTGGTTAATAGGTTCGGCAACGTGGTTGTGATGACTCTGGTGTTACAAGCATCCATAGGCGACGGTGACTGCTTACTATCAGGCAGCCTGCCTGCTTGTTTGCCAGCTATGGCATAAAAAAGGGAAATAAAATCGCCACATTACTACTAGTGGTGCAATTAGTACCGTGGCGAACGCTTCATATTGCATTTCGGACGTCTAAATTGTACTTTAATATTTTTTTAGTTTTGTCTCTTCACCAAGTTTTAAATTTTGGCCAATTTTCGTTCATCATCATTAATAAATAATATATAAATAAATATTTCGAGACATTTTTCACACACGGTCACCTGACCCCAAACTAAGCAAAGCTTGTGATATGGCTGCCAGAGACTGATATACATACATATATAGGTTTAAATACATACTTAAATAGATATTAACAACCAGATATAGAACAAACACAAATGTTCATCACATAAATGTTTGTCCTAGGTGGGCATCGAACCCACGCCCCCAAGCTCAGAAGGTAGGTTCACTACCAACTGGACCAACGGGCTATCATTATTAGCCTATATCATGATCCCACTAGTGGGAAATAGGCCTCTCAGAGAGAGAGGATGGGCTTTAATGCACCATGCTGGCCTAGCATGTCAGCTTTACCTGCGGCCTTATTATAGAAGTTTGATTGTGATCGAGATTGCATGCCGTCCCGTTCGCACTTACTTACTCGCACCACGTGCGTAAGTGAGATGGCACGCGATCACGATCACAATCCGAATCACGATAAGACATCTATAATAAAGCATCCGGACGTATATAAAAGCGAAAAATTTGAAAATCGCCGATAAAAACCGTGTGGAACATTTATTCAACAATAATGTACAGTAGCGCGAGTACAATCAACGACTAAACAAACGTACAAACGTATAACAATGTGATGTTATTCTACATTGAAGTGTTTTAACCGATCGAATGCGTGTGAACAATATACAATAGCCTTTTTGTACAAAAGAAACCGTGATTAATGATAAAGTACCTGACGAATGAAATAATTATTTACAGTTTCATTTTAATGAAATCCGCTCGATCATTATGCAATGTTTTTTTTTTTTAATAATGATTGAGGAATAATCAAAGATAAATACAGAGTAATCATTTATTCATTGTTCCATAATTTTATTCAGTATTTATAGATCAATAATGATTAAATTATGATGTATAACTAAGGTAAAGTTATCTTCAGTGAGACATTTAAAAAAAAAATACATTATTTTTAATATGACATTTCGGTAATTAGTAAAATTTGCATGTACTTATTTAAATAGATTTAGCAAAGGTTATAAACGAATCTATATAATACATATATATAACAAAGTCGGGTTAGTTACACCATTTTTAACTAAAGAACGGCTGGATCGATCTTCACGGTTTTTGATTTTTTGGATTTATTTTTGCCCCCATTAGCAAAATAAGTATTGGTGGCGATTAAGGTCATGCTTACCATAAAAATACTATCATCGGATAATTGAACTGAACCAACTTTTTTTGTATTGTTTATTTTGCTTCTCCACGTACCTACTCTGGGTCCGTGCCCTTTGTAAACTTTTACAATTTATTTTATTAACTATTTCTGATACATATAACAAACCAACATGTTAAAACTAAACTCCGTAGGATAAGAGGAAGTGGTTCTAATTTAACTTGCAAGATTTGACCTATACAAACATACAAACATTGCTAGTTAAATAAAAGCTTGTAAAAGGTGACTATATTTCTGTGGACGCTTTAGATTGAATAAAAACTTCAGACAAAAATATCCCGCCGTACTCATTTCAATGCCGTAAAAGGCACTAAAATTATATTATGTAGTTAGATGTGGCGTGATATTTATAACTGCGTAGGCGGCAAAATGGCCGGGAAAGGAAATTATACTCAATTATATTGTCTACAAGCAACTATTGTAGATTGTAGAGTTCAGGCTGGGGAATGTATTATTTAATATTTTGTATGTAATATTTTGTTTCACGCTATTTCTGATACAAATAACAATTGCGAGCTATATGTTTTAGCAGTTCTTAATAATGTTATCAAATTATTAACGGTTATTAATTTTTTTTTTCAGTGTTTACATAGTGGATGCATTTTTTACTAAAGAAAATAATAAGGCACTTAAATAACATGCCGGTTATTACATAATAATTATGAATTTAAAAAACAGACTTCAAAATTAGTAGTGCTGCCTGAATGGGTGTTCCCCGATGGTTACAATCTGGGTGTCTTCAAATCACGAGTGAATCGGTTTCTTCTTGGCAAGGTGCTCCAACGTAGACCGCATCATCGCTTAACATCAGGCGTGATGGTGGTCAAACGCAAGCCTATCTATACTAATATTATAAAGAGGAAATATTTGATTGTTTGTTTGTTTGCATTGAATTGGGCCCGAAACTACTGAACCGATTTGAAAAATTCTTTCACTGTTGGGATGCTGCACTATCCCCGGTTGACATAGGCTATATAATATCCCGGCTTCGCCCGTGCGAAGCAGGGGCGGCCTACTAGTTATTTATAAAAACGCAATTTCGGTTACTTTGATGACATTATTTTTCCAGTTATTTTGATTTAAAAGCCAAACTACTGAACCGATTTTGATGGAATTTATATGCGACCAATCTGTATCAAGTATGTATATCCTTTCCAATTAATTTTTCAAAAAGATTTTTAACTTAAGGAGTTCTGAAGTAACAAACATTTAAAAAATACAACCAAATTAAGAACCTCCTCCTTTTTTGAACTCGGTTAATAAGTCAATAAAGCTTGTTTTCATTTAAATTTCATTATCATCATCAGCCAGAAGACGTCCACTGCTGAACATAGGCCTCCCCCTTTAACCTCCACACTGATCGACAGCCTGCCTTTTGCATACACTGGATGCCAGCGATCATTCATTTAAATTTGCTTTGTCTCTTCTCTAAAATATTTTTTTTTCGTCTACAACTTTTGTAATTAAAAGTGTCGGTCCATACAAAGGCATGCCGACTTCTGGTCATTAAGAGTTAATTATAATCATTATATAATTTTTAAATGCTTGTTTTTTTTAAAGGGGTATACAGCATTTCGTATTTATTTTCCGTATGTAAACCAATACCTACTTAACCTGGCTGTTTCTTGGAATGATTTTATGCGATACGTGACAAAAATATCGGGGAGTCACAGTTCAAGTTTTCCTTATGATCATGAGTAACTTTTAACAATAATTTATTTTACATTCATCATTTCAACCTATTATGTTTCCACTGCTGGCACTCGGGCCTTCTCTCTCAGAGAGAGAGAGAGAGAGAGAGAAAGAGAGAGAGAGAGAGAGAGAGAGAGAAAGAGAGAGAGAGAGAGAAAGAGAGAGAGAGAAAGAGAGAGAGAGAGAAAGAGAGAGAGATAATGGGCCCGATCCACCATGCTGGCCCAGTGCATGTTGGTGAATGTCGTGGACATACCGGTTCCCTCACAATATTTTTCCTTCACCGTTTTTGAGCGCTGGCATCGAAACTGCACATAATTTATTTAGGTACCGAATAAGTTATTGGTGCAGGGCCGAGGATCGAACCGGGTGTCGTCAGATTGTAAACCGCACATGCTACTGCTCGGCCGCCGCCCTTGTATTTTAATACGCCAAAACATAAAATCATGACAATTCATACATTCAAAAATGTTAAGGTTATGGTTTAATCATATCCGTAGAAAATAAAATCATATCAAAATTGTATGTCTTTACATTTTCTTTATATTTGAAAAAAAAAAAAACATAAAATATGTATTAAATTATACGAAAATATAAAAGTGTTAAAAGGATAAAGGGTTTCTACTCTGCCAAACTGGACTAAACTTAAACTATAAGATGCAAAAAATATTTATTTGCCTCTTGTTATGTACAAAAATGACTATGTCCATATATTTTTAGAGATCGTAAAAATTCAAAAGGTTTCCACCCATAACCAATGACTTTTTTAAAGAATATAAAGTTCAACATAATATATGCATAAAATAAAATGACCAATAAAAAGAAATCAAAATTCTCAAAAAAGGTACATATGAGCCTGTACCGGTTTTAAAATGTCGAATTAATGTACATATTCGAATGTGGTCTTTTATTAATAATATTCACACTATAACAGTTAATTGAAAGCTGGAAATATTAACATAATATTATGCAAAAATATTTAATTTGAGGAAAATGAGTAGATACTTTAAAAATATTATTTTTGTTGAACGTATTTACCTAAGTATTATTATATATATATATATATACTGAACGACATAAATATATATATATTTATGTCGTTTAGTGTGGACGTTAAAGGGGGAGGCCTATGTTCAGCAGCGGACGTCTTCTGGCTGATGATGATGTTTATTATACGGGGTATAAGAGGACAATCTCGAAGCCAAAAGAAGGTAATTGTACTCATCATTATGAACAACTTTTACAATGGGACCAACCCTGAAATCGCGAAAAAAATATCAGCTTTTCTATAGAAAACGGTCATTGTGACACTCGACAAAACGTATGGAACAGCTGATATTTTTTTCGCGATTTCAGGGTTGGTCCCATAGTAAAAGTTGTTAATAATGATGAGTACAATTACCTTCTTTTGGCTTCGAGTGTTCCCCTTACACCCTGTATAACATTTTAATTGGTAGTAATGAACAATTTTTGCAACATCATGATTTCTGCGGTTTATGGACGCCACGCGAAATCTTTAGCAAAATTACACCAGTCAATATCAAACGAGTCTTGCAAAATTATTATATTAGTAAATTGCACTGATTCGGAGCATCATGTATAAAGTTCTAGGAACGAGAGAGGGCCGAGTGTCCGACGACATGTAGTAGCAAGCCGAAGCCACCCGAATGATCCGCAGCGACGGGCATGCACTCGGCGTTCGCTCGGTTCCTTCCGATATACCTATTGTTTTTTAATGTTTATTCTAATTATTTAAGCTGAGAACCTATCACCCAGATAAACCTCTGCGAGGTTTTTTGGTGTTAGTAAACATGTAATATATGTAATAATATGTCCTAAATAAATAAAAAAAAAAAAAAAAAAATGGCAGTAATTGACTTCACAGTACCTATTCGGTATTAGCCACTGTGTTACGTCACTACTATATATCAAATATCAAAAGTTTTTTTTTAATTTATTTCGTAGGTTTGCTTCGTAGGGTTACGCGGAAAAGGTGTACTTAGCCGTAAGTAGTTCATAGTGCACATCAGTACGAACAACTTTTACTACGGGACCAACCCTGAAATCGCAAAAAATATCAGCTGTTCCATACATTTAGTCATTTAGTTTTCATACCACTGGCTTTTCGGTGAAGGAAAACATCGTGAGGAAACCTGCATACGTACGGAGAAGGAATTCAATGGCGTATGTGAATCCACCAATCCGCACTGGGCCAGCGTGGTGGATATGGCCCAATCACCCTTTCGGGGGTAGGCTAAAAGTCCAACAGTGGATTGTTAAAAGGCTGATTATGATGATGATGATGATGATACATTTAGTCGAGTGTGAATGACCGTTTTCTATGAAACAGATATTTTTAATCGCGATTCCAGTTGCTTTCCCTTAATAAAAGTTGTTCATAGTGATGGTAGTATGGAACCCTTTCGGCTTAGAACATCATTTCTGCGTAACCCAGTATTATACTTGTTGTCCGCGATTTCCTTAGATCATATTATAGTTTGGATTTGCCTTAAACTCGAGTTAGTACAGAAAAAACTCTACCAAAAACTAAAAGGAGGTTAGTCGTTGAATGAGTGTTTCGTGAGTATTTCGCTTTTATATGTATAAAACATCGAGATAAAATTCCTATACAGTCAATCTCTCAGTGAAACAATCAAAAAACGTCCGAGCGTCATTGTAAGTACATTGTATCAATTATATATTTCACAATGCCGCATTTACTCCAATAACGTCCAACGTTATGTCGCTTGCATAGTGTTCAACGTTAGTTGTCCGCTATGTCATCGTAGCTCTGGCATCGCGCGGCGTTGTACTCGGATCGCGATTACCTTGTAACTAACCAAAAAGTTTGCGCAATTCGTAGCGTGCGCCGAGTTTTGGTTCGGACATTTTTTGGCACGATTGTGACTCTATATGTATTGTATCTCGATGATGTATAATAATTATTTAGATTGAACATAGGAACAAATTATAAGTAATTACGTTTGAATGTTATACACAAAAAAAAAAAAATGATAATATGCTTGCGTTTGACCGCCAATTCGCCTGATGTTAAGCGATGATGCGGTCTACGATGGAGCACGCTTGCCTAGAAGAAACCGATCTTATAATAAATGTACTGAAGCAAATACATTGTTGAACGCCGCAAAACTTTAATTACAATAAACGCCGGGCTTTTTACAGAAAACATTTTAAAACAAGATTCCAATAAAAGGTGCGGTCCTTATTAATATTTATGAACATAATAATATTACGTTCGTAAAAATAATAATATTCAACTTTAATGTGCGGCATTAAAGTTTAATATTTTTATTATTTTTCGAGCCCGTACAAAAAGTTAATTGTACATTTGAGTAAGACGAATCACGCTTTCCGGCGAATGCACACGGCTGTTTTTTTTTTCAACAGCTGCCATTGAAATGGTTTTAGTTCATTAATTTTCTTGACAATGGTAGTAACATTCCGATTAAAATTTTAGTTTTTATGTTGTTTTATAAAAACAGTGTGTTATACATTTTATTGACTGTTAAGTTTTTATTATTATTGTAGGTATAATTATGTATGTAGTTCACAGCAATGGCTCATTAAATAGTAAGTACGTATATTTATTTCAAATGTGTACATGATTTTCAAGAAGCTTTCACCTCTTATTGTGACCGTAAAAAAAAAAAATCTTGGCATTAATTTTTATGACCGTAAAAAAACAAAATAATAAATATTTTAATCTTGGCATTGATTTTAACCTTTAAGAACTTCACTCGACCGCAAACATTTAGTAAAATTGTTTGTAACAAAAAAAATAAGTATATGATTATACTTAAAAATAACAAGCAAAAAGTTGTTATTTACTAGAAAAAACTTCCCCGGTATGTAGACTAATCATCATAAATATTACAAAAATAGCTAGCATTAGGTAGTTTTATGATATAAAATTGTATACTTTTTTGAGTTTCAAAAATAAAATATAAAACGCGAGCTATTCTAGACTAATCTTGTTTTTAATTTAATTTTGTAATTACGAATATACAAAGTATTATTGAAGTAACGCCCACGTATTATTACTAGTTTTTACAGACACGATTTATTTTAAGACGATAAATATTTGCACTGCAAATGTCGAGTCGAATATTTTAGTTTTTAAACACAGTGTAAATTTACACAAATTATAGCTGCACTGCAGAATATGTATGTTTGTTTGAAGATAACTTGCGTGCCCTTGATCAGATCTTTAGGACATTTCAGAAAAAAAAAACAGCTGTTCCATAGAAAACAAGAAAACTGGGTGTCTTCAAGTCGAGAGTGAATCGGTTTCTTCTAGGCAAGCGTGCTCCATCGTAGGCCGCATCATCGCTTAACATCAGGCGAGTTGGCGGCCAAGAGCAATCATAATTACAAAAAAAACTGTCATTGACACTCAACAATACGCAATATTTCGCGATTTTAGTTTTGGTCCCGTAAAAGTTGTTCTTAAAAGCCCTAACAGACACGTGGATTTGGTTGACGGACCGCCGTCCAACAAACGTTAGATAAAGAGTAAGAATAACACATTTCCCTCTCTTTCCCTCCCGTTGGTCACACGGCGGTTGAAGTCAACAAATCTACACGTCTGTTAGCATTTGAATAATGAGTACATTGACCTACATTCGGCTTAGTACAGTGTATGCGTAACCCTGTATTAAGAATATTCATAAATTAGCAAGGCAGTAAAAAATAAAGTTAAAAAAAATTATGGGCATCGATTTTCCTGCCAACAGGTCAAAATATTCCACACGAAAACGTTCAAATCTCTCTCATAATATTGAAGCGCAGAGTAATTGGATTTTCCTCGACCCTGAAACTTGGAACTCGGTAGGGTGGGCGGTGGTATGCTTCTCAAAAGAGCTGTTAATAGTATTTCAGGGTCGGCAACTTATCTGTGATGCTTCTGATGTTACAGGTATCGGCAACGGTGATCGCTTATCATCAAGCGGCCCGTTAGCTAGTTTGCCACCGCATAAAAAAAGCATTTATCCCAGAAATATTTATAAAAAAAATAAAAAAATGCATAGTTCTATGCTGAATTCTTTACATTCATAGTATTTTTTTAAATCTAATAATAGGCTTGCGTTTGAGACCGCCAACTCGCCTGATGTAAAGCGATGATGCGGTCTGCGATGGAGCACGCCTGCCTAGAAGAAACCGATTCACTCGTGATTTGAAGATGTCTTTTTACCTGGACTTTCTTATCCCTAGGGGCAAGATAAAAGTGAGCTATATTTCAAATCTGAAAGCCTGTAGAAGTATGGATCCCTCACCTGGTGAAGTAAGCTTGCTCCGTTCCCTGTCCTCGTTCTTCGTTTCGTCCTGGAATCGCACCGTCATGGGTTTCTTCTTGACCCGGAGTTTCTCGTCCTCCGGGGATAAAATGGAGGTCCGCTTTTTAGGGCGGTCTTCCTCAGGGTCGCGCTTCGGCTCCGATGTTGTTGATGTTGCGGTGTGGGCGACTGTGGGTAGAAGCAATAATTACACAGTTGCCTACACAAATAATGCATCCGCTAGCGCGTACTGCGATATCGTTTTTTTTGCATTTTTACCGACTTCAAAAAAGGACTTTTATTCCCATTCAGTGATTTTTTTTATCTTCAAAAACGTTACAATGCACGAATGAGATAGCGGGGCGCTTTTAGCTGGCTCTAAATAATAGACACACACACACACACACACACACACATCATCAGCCATTAAATGTCCACTGCTGAACAAGGCCTCCCTCTTAGAGAGGGGTGTTGCCATAATCCCCACGCTAAAAAAAATAATAGACGCCAACCTTAAATTAAAAAAAAAAGAGCTTACACTTCCTATTCTTGGTGTGAAGGTCGCAGAATTATAATGCAAAGAGATACAAGATTTCGGGGTTAGTCCCATGGTAAAAGTTGTTCATAATGATGCGTACAATAACCTCCTTTCGGCTTAGAACAGTCTATATGCGTAACCCTGTATGTATTATGATTTTAAAATATTTTTGTACAATCTACAAACTCAAAACAGTCTGTGAATACTTTCTAAACAAATTTAGAGTAATTTACCAAACAAAACTCCATATCCGGCTGTAGCAATGAAAAAAAACCCAGACAAAAGCACCGCCATTTTTCTTTATGTATTTCACAGTTATAAATTAACATAATTGCTACAATTATTATTATGTTGGAACACAGCTAATTGTAATTAAAAGTAAAACATATTATTAAGACTAGTTCACAACACCAATATTACCGGAAATTTTTCGTTTCGGTATAAATAATAACGCTCAATTCCCACTCGTGAATTTAATTATGTATGTAAATTATTACATGGAATTTTATCATAACAGCAAATTCAAAGCGCAAATGTCACCTTCAATTGACGTCAATTTTAATCATTTCTGCCAATCATACCAATCCAACTAATATTATAAACGCGAAAGTTTGTATGTATAGATGTATGGATGTTTGTTCCTCTATCACGCTGCAACGGAACAACGGATCGACCTGATTTTTTGAATGGGACATAGGCTACTTTTCATCGTCATCATCGTCACCATTTTCATCACTACGCAGGTGAAACCGCGGGGCGCAGCCAGTAATAGTATATTATTACAGCGGCAGGTTTTATATAGACATTTATGGATGGACGTGAAAATGTGGGCTAAGGCGTAGCCGAGGCTAGTATACGTAAGTCCAAGTGGCAACTAGGCCTTATTAGCTGTATGTAAGTACTTTTCTTTTTTACGTAAAAATATAAATACATTATTTTAGTAGGAAAACGCAATTAAAGCTTTTTGTCTTTGAAATACGTTTGTAAAAGATATTGGAGGCGTAAACAATAAGCCGCCAAATAGTTTTAGGCTGTACCTTTAAGTTTAAATGGCAAATTAAATATCATGTTTGGGAAAAAATATATATATGTTGACCAATGTTTTATATCTCAAATATCTTAATAATTGCATAAATGCATAAATGTTCCGAATATTTATATTTATTTATTTAATTGAACTCGATTGCATCTACAATATATAAAAAAATATAAGGCAGTAAGTCAGTTGTAGTGAGAGTGACTACTGGTACGATACCACAACAACACGAGTGAATCGGTTTCTTCTAGGCAAGCGTGCTCCACCGTAGACCGCATCATCGCTTAACATCAGGCGAGTTGGCGGTCAAGCGCAAGCCTATATTTATAAAAAAAAAAAAAAAAAAACTCGATTTTTTTACATTAAAACAGAATGCATTATATATGCAACAACAGATTTGGGGAGTTAAATACAAGTGTTATTACGGAAAATCTTTTTTTTAAGTTCGCAATGTAATGCAAATAAAATATCCGGCTGAGCTGACGCTAGAGGTCAACGAACGACCTCCGCACGCACACACAGTTAGCGCTGCGCACACGCTTGCACGGTTTGTACCTACGCGGTGCATTGACGACTTTTGTACGCCTTACATTGCTGGTTTGCAAAATTCTAAACCACTAAAACGACACAAGTATCAGGCAAATAAATATTGGTTGTGTTTAGATAGTATGGTAAGTATATTTGTATACGACAACGTCATACATCTAACAAGCCAGCAGAGCAAGTAACGTTCTTTATCGAGCATCAAATTTGACAGTTAAGATCGTCAAATTCGATAAAATGCCATTTAATCAGTACTCGCTATGATCGATTCTATGGCATTTTACCGAAATTGACTATCGATAAAGAACGGTACTTGCACTGCAGAACTGCAACTGCTGACTACAGAGCGTTCAGACCTTGGCAGCGTGTCCAGCTTCGGCCTTCTCCGTGGCAGCTACTGCGAGGATATTCACGGCAGTACGGGTCCTAAAGAGATCCATCTCAGACCCACACATCGATATAATTGATTTCACATTTATTATGCGAACTGCTAGTCTGTGGAATTCGCTGCCTGAGTGGGTGTTCCCCGATAGTTACAATCTGGGTGTCAAGTCGAGAGTGAATAGGTTTCTTCTAGGCAGGCGTGCTCCATCGTAGGCCGCATCATCGCTTAACATCAGGCGAGTTGGCGGCCAAGCGCAAGCCTATTTATAATAAACTAGCGGTCCGCCCCAGCTTCGCACGGGTATAGATTATAGCCTATGTCACCCGGGGATAGTGTAGCTTCCCGTCAGTGAAATAATTTTTCAAATCGGTTCAGTAGTTTCGGATCCTATTCAATGCAAACAAACAATCAAATCTTTCCTCTTTATAATATTAGTATAGATAAATAAAAAAGTTTACAAGAGAGCACCTATCAAGCTAGCATATAACAGGCCAGAATCTAACATTGTAATACTAACCTTGGTCTTGTTCTGTTTGAATGCTGACTACAGAGCGATCCGGGACCCTGGCAGCGTGTCGAGCCTCCTCCATCTCCCTGGCAGCCGCAGCGAGGATATTGTTCACGGCAGTATGGGTCCTAGAAGGTTCTTCACGACGCCGTCGGATCTCTTCGGCGCGCATCATTGATTGTTGGTACATGTGGATCTGTACAGATATAATTTTATTTTATTTCAGAAATATTTTAGAATTTAATGGGACGCGTGAACATAATGCTCGCATTTTTCTGGCTCAACCTGCATTGCCATTCAGCGTGGTAATGCCGCCAGCACGCTGGGTACGCCGCCAACAGATTGACTTGAGCATTTGGATTGAATACGTTAAGAAAAATAAGCAAAATATTTTATTGAATGGAGTTTTTTAAATTGTGTATAGAATCAATAATTCAAAAAAATAAGATGTACAAGAATATAATTGAAAGAGAAAATGAATTCATTTTCTCTTTGAAAACTATAAGAACTTTTGTAAATAAACCGGCTAAGTGCGAACCGGGCTCGCGCACTGAGGGTTCCTTACCACCACAAAATACAATAATTAAAATTTTAAAAACCGACTAATAACATAAATAAAAAAAATTGCCCGAGCGTTCTCTAGAAAGTGTCCGTGACAATTATTTGTTATTATGTCATACAAAATAGAATATAGTAATTTTTAAACTTTCGCGATTTGAACACATGTTTTAAATGTTTATCGGGACTTATCACGTATTATTTAATATAGGTAAAAAATATGTACCTTTCCTTTGTTTTATTTTCTTTTTGTAAATATGTTTAAAAAATAGAATATATTTGTCAAATAAAACCGAAATAGTCACAAAATGTTTCATTTTCAAGATTTTTTTCGATCGAGCGAAATATTACGATTCGTGTTTCGACTCCAGGCGAGCCTTAGATCAAGATCTAAAAAACAATATAATATTTTTGTAAAAAATTGAAATCCGTAACATAGTATTAGTACATCCAACTCAAAGCATTTCGAAACTCATTTTGTATTAACGTGTCATCCGACCCAAGATGGAGCTCAATTGTAATTGCCACTCGCGGTCACCAAACAGAAGACTCACCGTATCGTCCAAATGTAATGAAGACAATATACATGTATTAATGAGGACAAATAAGTACATTCAACTACATACAGTATCTTGCGCACAACCCGACTTCAAAACATTTAAGCATAATTTTCAAAATCTCATGCCCAAAGGATTTTAAATTTTTAGATATAAAAAACGGGACATTTTTGCTCACACGGTCATCTGACCCTAAACTAAGCAAAGCTTGTGATATGCCAGAGACTGATATACATACATAATTATATATGTAGCTTTAAATACATACTTAAATAGATATTAATAACCAGATATAGAACAAACACAAATGTTTGTCCAAGGTGAGAATCGAACCCACGCCTCCAAGCTCAGAAGGCAGGTTACTACCAACTGGACCAACGGGCTATCAGATAAAATATCAGTCAAAATTATCCCGATTTTCCTATTGACCAAAACGTGACAAGTCATCAAAATTATTTTACACAATTGTTGCAGGAAAAAAATATATACGAAGGAAAGATTTAAGATACATGAGTTTGACTGCCAACTCGCCTGATGTTAAGCGATGATGCGGTCTAAGAAGAAATCAATTCACTCGTGAATCTCATAATAAGCAATATCATTAAAAACCATGTTTCATCTTGACATAACCACTGTTTAAAATCTAGTTATTATGAAGGAGACTTCAAGCTCAAGGGTCCTCGAATCGAAGCCAAACGGGTATTTTCTCTTGAATATTTCCAAAGATAATATTTCCTTAAATACACGACAGGTGAGTATATCAGTTAGGAGTCAACTCGGCGGCAATTACTCGACCACGCGGCCGAGTTAGACTTGTTATTTTATCTACTTATTAACCGACTTCCAAAAGGAGGAGGTTATCCAAACAGATCCATTCGACTGTATGTTTTTTTTTGTATGTATGTTACGCGATTACTCCGCCAATTTAGAATTGATTTGATGTTTTTTTTTTTTTGGTTGGTAGGTCATATCTCATAGGTGGTCCCATATAAATTTTATCGACTTTGTTTCAGCGCTTTTTGAAAAATCTACAAAAACACGACAATAAGCAACGAATTCAATGTACATTGTACAGTGCCACCAACTTAGCTGTTAAGGTGGGCAAAATTGGAGCTACAGTTATTTCTTGGTGAATTTCATACTTTGTTCACCACTAGCGACGTTGTCAACTGAACAGCAAACATAGAGGAACTGTTCCTATAACAGAACTTCAAAAAACAAAGAAGTGTCTCCATGGCGACCGGGCCCTGTTGTTTTTCCGTTTAATTTTTCATGACCATGGATACAAAGTATTTCAGTCGTAATATTAAACAATATTTTATACTTTTTAATTGTAGTCGGTTCTTTTTTTTTCTAAAAATTATTATCTAGGGGTCAACTCGACCGACAATGGAAAGTACAATCAAAGACAAAATCTTTTATAACTAATTTAGTAAATTTTCATACAAGACACGTTATTATGAACACGTGTAAATACGACCCCACCCACATCCGGCTGTTTAATGTTGTATATTGTTATTTTAAAGTTATAATAAACTATCGTGACTTTACATCTGTTGCGTAAGACGATTTACGGGCCGATTCTACGATAATAGTTTAAATTTTAAATTTTAATCAAGAATGAGAATTGAAATATTGAGTTCATAAGCAGTTTAACCTATACATATAAAACAAAGTCGTGTATGTTACACCATTTATAACTCTACTAGCCACCCGCCCGCCCGGCTTCGCACGGGTGAATTTACGTGCGAAGCCGGAGCGGGACGCTAGTTATACATATATAAACCTTCCATGGAAAAATATCTAACTGATGGTGAAAACCGAATCGGAATCGTTGCGTGGTTTAGGAGTTAGCGGTTATACAGACAGAGAGACAGACGTAGAAAGCGACTTTAATTTATACTGTATAGAGAAGAGATTGGGAGACCACGAACCGGAAGACACAGCGTAGGGAGGGAGGCCTCCCACTAGATGGACCGACGACATTGTGAGAGTCGCGGGCATCCAGTGGATGCAAAAGGCAGGCTGTCGTTCAGTATGGGGGTTAAGGGCCTATGTTCAGCAGTGGACGTCTTCTGGCTGATGATGATGATGAGAAGAGATAGAGATTACATCAGTACAAAATTGCCAAATAAATCTCGCGCAACCTATTATTTTGTCGCGTCAAAATCATTAATACGTATTTTATGTAAAAAATAAGAATCGAAGTCACGTTTTACAAATAACAAAATTATTATTATTCGAACGAAATCGAGATAATAATTTCATTGTTATTAAAAGCTGATAATGAAATACAAATTCCACAATATTCTAGAATAAATAAAGTTATCGTGACAATTAAAAATGTATTTATTATTATAGTCGCAGTTTATCGTAATATAATATTTATCTTGAATTTTAGTAATGTTTAATAAATTCGTTGTGATAAAAATTGATTATAATGTGGCTAGGGTTATTGTATTACTATTTGAATGCTATTAATTTTTAAAATAACATGAAACAATTGCAATTAATGGGCAAGCGCCTTTATTAACTAAACAAAATACAAGCTAAAACTAAAACTACAAATACAGTTAGACTGCCCATAGACCGTTGAAGGTCTAAAGACAATCCAAATGCTCAAGCCCACTACCAGTTGGCAGCGTACCCAGCATGCTGGCGGCATTATCACGTTGAATGGCAATGCTTATGCGTTAAGCCAGAAACACGCCAGCATTTTGGTCACGCGTCGCATTAACCAGGCGCTCTGAAAGATTTTTGTAAATGAGGTGAGCTCCCGGTCCCCAAGGGCCCAATGTCTCGACCCCAAACGCCTCAAATATGTAACCACTGCCGAGGTTAGCATATTTGTGTTAATGCAGTTAATGCTTTTCATGATGTAATGAAACAGTTGCGATGGTTTCAAGATGGTTGAGAGATGTTATGTCAAGCTAATGTCATTTTCATACAATTTCGTCTTTCCGCGGACGTTAACGCTAACAGAAAATGGGTCTTATTTAACCGACTTGTGGGCTTACTCTTGACACTCGATTTCAATCGTAATTTGGGATTGGGATCGAAAACATGCCATTTTTTTTATTTATCTTTTTAACGCTGATAAGTCCGCGTTTGACCACCAACTCGCCTGTTGGTAAGCGACGATGTGGTCGAAGATGAAGCACGCAGACTTAGAAGATACCTATTCACTCTGGCCTTGAAAAGGCCCAGGTTATATCTCTCAGGGAACAGGGAAGCTGGCAGGTTGTGCCAAACTTTGGCCGTACGGATTAGAAACGTAGAATCGAAACGTTTGGTACGTATCCAAGGAAAATCCACAATGTATGGGTGGTAGTGGGCCGTTTTTCTACTTGTCCTGTAGTAAAAAGGAGATGGCAGGATAAGGTCATGTAGCTCTGATGCACATTCTCCGAAATGAATCCTGTAGAAAATTTACAGACTCGCTACTTTACGGCGGTGTTCTAGACTGAGAAGTTTCTTAGCCACTAACTTCTCATCGCCTATAAGACGAGCAGCACGCCGGTCTACCGATTCAAGAGCTTCGAGCTGATATTTGGCTGAGCCGTCCCAAAGATGACAGCAGTATTCCAAACACGAACCTACGTAACCTTGATACTCTTCAATCGCGTCAAGAGTACCGAAAGCGTCGAGTCGAGTCAATTTTATTTAGTTCCATAAAATTCCATTGTAAGCCCACTGATCTCTGAGTTCTGTGACATTTGATCGTGACCAACCGATTTTATTAATACCCTACATCCCTACATATACTCATAAAGACTTCTAACGCCGCCAGACTAAATTGTAGTACAACATTGTAAAATATGCTCCTTTGTTTCACAATCCTAAAAGTGATTCATTATCTCAGATCAGACAAACAAGGGGATATGCTTTAATTTAGTACAATAGGTATGTTTCCTAATGTTTCATTTATTACAAATAACATGCTTAGCGAAGAATGTAACTAAATACATTAAATATACTGTTTTTTTTTTATTAAATTGGCTGATAAATCTCTGAGATATGGGCTTTTAAAGTATTTGGTGGGGATAGAGAGCATGCTCTATTCCTTTCTCGCAAAGCGATGTGGTTAGTATAAGACTTGTATGGCGCGAGCACGGCTTCACGTCACCAAGTGCTAAAGTGCGCTCTCTATCTAGCGTGAAATTAAAATATTTATAACTTATTAATTTATGAACAAATTTTAATATATTTTTTCCTTTATTTATGATCAGCTTTTGATGATATTTATACCAATATTATAAAGAGGAAAGATTTGATTGTTTGTTTGTTTGCATTGAATAGGCTCCGAGACTACTGAACCAATTTGAAAAAATCTTTCACTGTTGGGAAGCTACACTATCCCCGGGTGACATAATTATGATATAATCTATACCCGTGCGAAATTGGGGCGGACCGCTAGTATTAAATAAAAGATAGGACACAATCCTATTATCGTTCGTATACAAATGTCTCCATGTTTCATAAAAAAAATCACTGTACCGCAAACTGTCAAGTACGGCTCACTTGCTTTGTAGCGACACCAATTAACTAATGCAAAAAAAGGGCGACAAGTAGGCCTATATGCCAACCGTGATAAAGTTTTCTCTACGCGTTTTCTCGTCGAAAGTAGAGATAACTCGTCTTGTCTACGAACGCTAACATGGCGACGCGAATTTTACGTTTCGTTCTGTCAAATGAAGGCATATGAGTACGGGTGTATTAAAGGTCTTCAGCAATGAATCCTTAGTTCAGACTAAGCTTCTTAGTCTTGAGCATGTTGCTAGTCTATCGGTTTTTTATCGGAAACATTTCGGAGAGTGTCCATAGGATCTGCACGATCTAATACCCTCCTGCCCATTTTTCTATCGAGTCCGATAGAAAAATGGGCAGGAGGGAATTAGAGTGGGCACGAAAAATCGTCACCGCTTTATGGTTGATGTTACGAAAACCCGTACGAAGCGCTTTGATTCCACATTTATTGTGCGAACTGCTATTCTGTGGAATGCGCTGCCTGAGTGGGTGTTCCCCGATGGTTACAATCTGGGTGTCTTCAAATCACGAGTGAATCGGTTTCTTCTAGGCAAGCGTGCTCCAACGTAGACCACAACATCGCAACATCGCTTCAACATCAGCTTTCGCAACATCAGGCGTGATGGTGGTCAAACGCAAGCCTTTTATTTATCAAAAAATAAAAAATAAACGATTGCTGGGTGAGTTCGACTAATGGCAGATTTAGTCCAGATGCGTTCGCACCCGTCACGTCACCTTACCATATCTCCCTCGCCTGTCTGATCTGAGTTCATTATCTTAACAATTACAAAATACTTGCCTATTTAAATTAACACTATTAAAATAAGTGTGGGAGTGCACTAAGCGGCTGAGAATGCAAATTGTACAATGCTCGCTAGAATAATATATGAGTAACAATGCCTTGAGTTCTGTTACATAATTGAATTTCCTAACAGTGCACAGACCTACCTATCTATTAAGGTTGGTTAAGTCTTAATAGGCACCGTTGAAAATAACAAGACAGAATAATGGTAGTTCTGACTGAGTAGACATTATTCTGTCATCCTTCTTTATATCCCTCCAGTCAAGGTTTAAGACGCGGTACAATCGCAAAATTAACCAAAAGAAGTGTTTTTAAACGCTTTGTGTGACGTGACATAATTAGTTGATCAGATAAAAAATATACTACAAGTAGAAAAAACTCCTTGGCAATAATCTTAACCGAATAAAATTTTGAAAAATAGTCTTGACTCTTAAAAAAACATATAACAAATTGCGCAATAAAAATAGCTACTGAAATGAAGAACTCTAAATTTTCAGCGACAACAGCATATTTTTTTTGTACAAATTGTATAGCCAGACTAGTCTTTTAAAACTTTAACCAGTTAATTGTTGAAATTCATTTATATATTTTGATAAATTAAATAAAAACCCTCAAAATAATATAAACACAAGCACAAAGTCATCATCATCATCAAATATAATGATATACGATTTTCGACTTTAAACAAAGCCGTTTTAGATAGCAAATAGATCATGGCGTGAGCGGGTGAAAAATGAATTTCAAATCGTGATCAGACCGCGCCTTAAACCGCGTGGATTAATATCTATATTATTTACTAGCTGACCTGACAGACGTTGTCCTGTCTTAAAACTGTCAAACACGTAAAGTCAAAATTGTAAATATTATTTTTTTACACCTTGGGTTACATTATTGGAGTTTTAGTAAGGATCCCTATTTTTTTTTAAAATATAATATAGCCTATGTTACCCGGGGACAGTGTAGCTTCCCAACTGTAAAAGAATTTTCCAAATCGGTTCAGTAGTTTCGGAGCCTATTCAATGCAAACAAACAAACAAACAATCAAATCTTTCCTCTTTATAATATTAGTATAGAAGTATAGATAATATTGCGAATAAAAAAAAATATAAGTACATTATTTTTAAAATACAATTTTTGCAAATATTAAACGATTTTTTATTGTGATATAATTTCTAATTTGGCGAAGAAAAAAATCAGTTTTTCGAGTTTTTCCTACTCTTCTGCCAAAATAGAAAATAACATCACGAAAATTTATTGAAAACCATTGTAATGTATATTTTATTCCAAGAAACAGACCTTGTGCCTATATTGGGGTTCACCGCCAACCTATTTCAGATGTAGTACGGAACCACCAAGCACTGAAATTTTAAATCTATTATTTAAGCACGCACCTCTGTACTTATTTTGGTAAATAAATATTATGTAAATAATAAAAATAAAATGTTTTTAAGCAGTTAATTTTTATATAAAAAAATATTCAAAAAGCGCGAGAGGTAGATTGTCTCGAGATGAGGGTTTTTAAAAATGCTACGTCGCAAAAGCTAAGTCTTGATGCCTAAAAAAAATTATTTGGTCGTGCAGGCCTAGCATGGGCTTTGGATGAATAGTCTTTCTACCATTTTTATCCACGCCTAGACGCGACAAAGCTAGGATACGTTTGTCTTTTTCTCGCGGGATAAAAACGGTGGAAAGACAATTTGTCCACGGCCCGTGCTAGGCCTGCTGGAGAGACTGGCGTGAGTTGCCAATTTTATAGCATTGCTACTTTACGCAACGCTTGCAACGCTTTCATGTGTGTCGGCCCTTATTTATCTTCGACGGTCCAAAATCCGTGCCAACGTACTCGAGATCAAGTACCTAAATAAAGTAGTTTTTAACACAAAAAGTGTGAGATTAACGCAAGTACAAAGTTACAGATTATATTATAGTTACCGTCAGTCTAATATAGTTTTGCGTCAGTCATGGTGATCCAACATAATATATTATTATTGTACAAACATTGTACGTACATCCTACTATATATTCCTACTAATATTATAAACGCGAAAGTTTGTATGTATGGATGTTTGTTCCTCTTTCACGCAAAAACTACCGAATGGATTTTAATGAAAGTTTACAATAATATAGCTTATACATTAGAATAACACATAGGCTATAACGGGTTGCAGTAGCGAGGCCGAAGGCCGAGCTCTACGCGTACGAAGTAGCGGGTTTCAGCTAGTACAGCATATATGTTAAAGTGCACATAAGTAGGTAAAGTTAGGTTTTTTTTCTTTAAGACTTATGACGCAAACAGTTAAAGCACTTACTTATGTATTGTGATTCTCTAATTTGATACGATTTCTTTGAATCTGACGTTTTGAGAGATTACTTTTTATTACCAAAGCTCATACTTAAATCATACAAATTCAATAAAAAGTTGATTAGAGTAATTTAATTAATCATACTAATATTATAAATCTGAAAAGTTTGTTGTTTTGTTTGTTCCTCTATCACGCAGCAACAAAGCAACGGATCGGCCTGATTTTTTGCATGGTTATTGGCGAACTATAGTTCAAGGGACGGAGAGTGACATTGCTTTTCATCATCATCATCACCATTTTTCATCACTACGCGGGTAAAACCGCGGGGCGCAGCTAGTTAACTATAAAACAAATACTTCAAATCTGAAGAGTTTTGATAACAAGGTGGACGGTGGAAATTAAATATTTCCCAAGGCACACCCACGTGAACATTTGCGAGCTGTTGTAAAAAATACTTTCCACGGTTCACCCAGGTGGTCCCAGGAGGTAGACGGTGGGCAAGAACTCATTAAAAGTCCTCGTTTGAGATGTGACTGAGGAAACCTTGAGCATTGACTGACATGTCTTTGACAGCCAACAAAGAGAACCTTAGCAAAATGTGCAATTGTGCACTCAAGGCGAGGACTTGGGGTACCTTTATTGCGTTTATGAATATGGGGGATAGAGGTATACTAGACATTAGGGAATTGGACGTTGAAACGTTAGGCGAGGAAAGAGTTGTAGGCAGACCGGCCATATGAATAGGTGAAGTCGTCAAGGTTCAGGGCAAGACCAGGGCCTTACGGCTAACTCTTAACGCGGGCTCGAATTGGGGCTGCAACAGCGCAGTTCGGAAAATCACGCAAATGCCCCGAGATACAATTTACGGTCAGGCAACTTGTTTCATCATCCAAACAGAATCGCTTAAAACACGTAGCCGTAAGGCCCCGGGTCACACTCACTCACCCATTCTTAAGCACACAATGGATCCATCATGGTATGATAATATACTCCGCCAGGTATAGCGCTCCGAGAAAAAATGTCACGTGGGCATCCCGCAATGATATCATCAATGTCATGGATACACGTACACGTGCATAAGCAAGAGCAGATTAAGTAATTTACAACAAGTTCGAGAGAGATGACGATACACACGTAACGGGTGATTTTCTGTGTTAACAGTAGCGTGAAATTATAACTCCCCAATATCCGTATATTACCTGTGGGAATCCAATAAATCAATGTGGTTTTGATGAAATTATGTTTAATATATTCAATTCGTGCTGAACTTGAATTGCTTTGCTTGAGCGGACAAACCAAATGAAAATTGAAATGCTTTTTATATTTTATTTAATAGATTATTTAAAAAAAAGTTTCCCAGTATCTGTGTTTGTTACAATAAAGTGGCAACTGGACTGTGACGTAATTGCGGGACAACTCCCAGAGCGTGAGACCTTGTTTTCTTGGATCATGGGATCCATAAGCTGAAATCAGGACAGCTTTTAAAAACTTTGACGTTGACTTTAAAAACTTCAGTCACTGGGGTGATTATGAACTTGGTAATCTCATTCACAAACAAAAAAGCAAAAAAGTCATTTTTTCATCAGCTATGTTTATTCAATCTAATAATATCCGTCTTTAGTTTTTCCATTTGTTATTTTCTGTTAGTAGTGCTATCAACCAGCATTACCTCGTCTTTAGCCAATCTCACTATCTCCTCCATCACTGTTGATGGCAAAATTGCCCCAACAACAAATGGGGCCGAAGCCAAGAAACCTGGTGAAATAGGGGTTGAGCGGTTCAGTCAGTGACCCAAAGCCGTGCTTCGTTATTTTAACGAGCTCGGCTGGTTTGTGTAGGCTGGCGGGGGCAAATGCACAATACACCCCAAGCGGGATGTCAGTGCAGGTCTTATCACCCCCACTTTGAATTAGAATTAGCCAAGAAAAAAATATATGAAAAACGGAAAACCCCGAATTAAATTAAAATGTATAGAACTCATCGTAAAGTAAAGCGTTAACGCATATTTGACATGACATTTAAAAGAATCGCTAATTTGTGTCAGCGTATGAGAAGAAATGATAAAATCTCCGAAAAACCGCCTCAAACCTTTAAAATCCGGCTTTCAGCCACATTTGAATATGCTAATTGTAATTGTAACAGCAGTTAATTTTGATATAAACATTTTTTTGCATAAATATGCGTATAAAGTGTGTAAACTAAAAGACTTTTGTATTACAAGTGCCATGAGATATTTACAAATTCATTCATGGTTATATCTCATTGTTGAATTAATTCATTGCTTGCAGAAATGAAATATACTGACTGTTATTTTCACTTGTTATGTATGCCCTCTGAATGTTCACAGCGAGAAATTACACAATAGTATGGGTTAAGAAAAATTATAATTATCAATTTAAAATACCGACTTCAAAATTAGTAAAACATATATATTTTTTTTACTTTCTTTAACTATCTATCCAATAAATATGAGCTAATTGGCTAAAACTAAAACTACAAATACAGTTAGACTGCCCATAGACTGTTGAAGGTCTAAAGACAATCCAAATGCTCAAGCCCACTACCAGTTGGCAGCGTACCCAGCATGCCATTCATGAGTAAATACATAATTTCGTTTACTAAGGAACCCTAAAAATATGTCATCTATGACATATTTTAGGGTTCCTTACCGTACCATTTCGTAAGCCTATGTCTGTCATTCTGTATGTCTGTCCGTCTGTCCTACCTATAAACGGCTGTATCTTTCGAACCGTAATAGATAGCCATTTAAATTTTCACAAAATATGTAATGTTACGGCGGATTAATTAAGAAAAAATTTAAAAAGTCAAAAAGTAAAAACGAAAAGGGGGGTCCCCATACAACAAACGCATTTTTTTAATGTATTTTTGTATTAGCTCTAATGTAAAAACGGTAATACGTACAAGCGTATAAATAATGGCCAATTGTGAGTCGGTGTCAAATCACCTGTTCTCGTACGATCACCGAAGTTAAGCAACGTCGGGCGCAGCTTGTACTTGGATGGGTGACCGCCTGGGCGTTGATGGGATGTTGTTTTTTTGCACAATTTTTTTGTAGTTTAGTAGCTAACAAGTTATGTGGTGGTACGGAACCCTCAGTGCGCGAGCCCGACTTGCACTTGGTCGGTTTTTTCCGTCCGCAAGTGTGTACTGTATACGACGCGGTGCTGACCGCAACATATCACTATATATTATACTAGCGACCCGCCCGCCCGGGTGTAATTTACGTGCGAAGCCGGGGCGGGTCGCTAGTTATACATAAAAACCTTCCTCTTGAATCACTCTATCTATTTAAAAAATAACCGCTTCAAAATCTGTTGCGTAGTTTTAAAGATTTAAGCATACATAGGGACGGACAGACAGCGACAGCGACTTTGTTTTATACTATGTAGTGATAGTGATAGTGATGATGGATCCTTGCACATATCTACTACGAATTTAGCATCAAAGACTCAGAAGCAGCCGCTCAGGCGCCACGCCTCCGCTGCAGTGCAACGTATGGCCAACACCTAATTTGTTAGCTATATAGCCTTAAAGTTATATGATTATTAACGGGATATTTACCGTGGTAAGGTTGTGGAATGCGCTCCCGATAATTCCCGATGATTTCGGCGCAGTTACATGCACCATGTTCACGGGAAGACTGAAGAATGCGGGAATACAACCTTACCACGGTAAATATCCCGTTAATAATCATATAACGTTAGTGAACAACCGTGATAGTTAAAACAGTGTTTTATATAGCCTTAGTGTTAAAGGTTATATAGATCTTTGATGGAAAAAAAACCAGTTCAAACATTACATAATTAATATTAAGAAATGCATAATAATGACTGCTAGTCTGTGGAATGCTTTGCTTGAATGGGTGTTCCCCAATAGTTACAATCTGGGTGTCTTCAAACAAGTGAATCGTTTTTTCTAGGCAAGAGTAGACTCCATCGTGGACCGCATCATCGCTTAACATCAAGAAACAGCTGGACTGCTTTTCATCATCATTATTTTCACTACCATCTACGCCACTGGAGCAACTGTGCCAGCGCCCCAGAGCCTCACTCCGATATTTCAAGGAGTTGGGTTGGCTCGGGTAGGTGCTGGTAGGGGGAAATGCACAATACACCCCAAGCGGGACGTCAGTGCAGGACTTATCGCCCCCATCTCGAATAAGAATAAGATCAAGAAATCGAGCGGTAAACGCATGCCTATTACAAAAAAAAAAACAGGAAATCCCATAGACAAGATATTTTCGCTATGGGAAAACCAGAGGTAGATTACATAAAGGTAGTAACTAGTACGTGAATTAGATCACATAATAGAAAATTACTGAAGATAATACATATGCTCATACTGAATGACAGTGTTGTAAGAGTCATCTAAGCAAACATGAGTCAGGTAAACGCAATGTTTTAGTAACTTAAAATTATGAACAAACAGGATATTCTCGTGTTTTAAGGCCCTCTTTCCCACTTTTAGCAACTTTGGTCATTCTAGTTTTAGTTTGTCTACTTTAATGGTTAGCTTAAAATTATTATTTGTTATTATTCATCGAAAAATAATCGATTAAAATCCGAAACGTGGATATTCGCCAAAGAACCAGAGACCGACATAGCTGTTAAAATTTGCAAGTTGAAGTGGCAATGGGCAGGACACATCGCTAGAAGAACTGATAACCGATGGGGAAAAAAGGTTCTGGAGTGGAGACCACGAACCGGAAGACGCAGCGTAGGGAGGCCTCCCACTAGATGGACCGACGACATTGTAAGAGTCGCGGGCATCCAGTGGATGCAAAAGGCAGGCTGTCGTTTAGTGTGGAGGTTAAAGGGGGAGGCCTATGTTCAGCAGTGGACGTCTTCTGGCTGATGACGATGATGATTATTCATCATCATCATCATCATCAGCCCTGTATACCCACTGCTGGGTATAGGCTTTCCTTTGTTTATGCCAATCTCCCCAGTCTCTCGCTATTCGCATCCACTCGTTGTCGACAGTATTTCCTTATTTCAAATAATTCTCGGGTCTAGCCCGGACATTTGTTACACATATGTGCGGCCAAAGCAAACACCAAGGCCTGTTGAATATAAAATACAATTATGAAATGTGTATCAAATGGAATATAAAACTATTGTATAGTATAGGATCTCAGTATAGAATTAAAAAAATAAACTGGGCCATTGAGGTGAACAATTTGTGTATGGGATACCAGGTCTATAGGATCATCTTATCTCATTCATAATGATGAGTACAATGACCTCCATTCGGATAAGTACGGCCTATATGCGTAACCCTGTATAAAGTTTATTATGGAACCAGAAAACGGTTTTTTTTTTATTGATTGCACAATTATGTGATATATTACAAATTATGACTCATATTGAAGTCAGTCAATTCATGCCAGTTTTATATGTACAGGTGAGGCAAACATCATGAGTAATTTTTTACCGACTTCAAAAAAGAGGAGGTTATCAATTCGACTGTATGTAATTTTTTATTATATTAAAGTGTTTCACACTTTAAGATTTACTATTCTAAAGTAAAAGCGGATTCAAAAAATAATATTGCCGGCACGATTTGTACCTGGGCAACGATCTGGGTAAACGCCCCAATTGCTCTAGCCACTAAGCCACGGTCGCTTCCCTGCGGCCTTTATGTTTTTTAACAGTCTTTGCAACCAATCTAAGCGTTAGTGGTGCCATCTATAACTCTGGCTTCATGTTAATAATTACTCAGTTGGAACCTACATGTTTCTATAATCAAAAATGTAATTTACCATCAGTGATAATGAAAAAAATATTTAAATTACCATTAACTACTATGTATAGTTAATCGTAATGTATTAAAAAAAAATGAGAGCTATGTTTTAAGTCCAAATTGTGTATTGTGCAAACTGTTAGTCTGTGGATTCATTTAAAACATGTGGAATGTGCTGTCTGAATGGGTGTTCTTCGATAGATACAATCAGGGTGCCTTCAAATCACGAGTGAATCGGTTTCTTCTAGGCAAGCATGCTATATCGTAGACCGCAGCATCGCTTTACATCAAGTGAGGTGGAGGTCAAACGCAAGCCTATTCAAAGTGGGGGTGATAACACCGGCAATGACATCCTGCTTGGGGTGTATTGTGAATAACACAAGACTATTGTAAAAAAAAAAATTACCTCGAACCCCAATATCTTCAATACTACACCAATTTTGCTCATGTTTGAAATTAAAAATAGTATTGAACTATTTCATGATGCATAATCAGCCTTTTTTAATAGTCCACTGCTGGACTTAAAGCTACCCCCGAAAGGGCGATTAAGCCATATCCATCACTGGCCCAGTTGCTGGTTGGTGGATTCACATATGCCATTGAATTTCTTCTTCGTACACATGCAGGTTTCCTAACAATGTTTTCCTTCACCGAAAAGCCAGTAGTATGAAAATCCGTACATAAACTCCAAAGAGCTCATTGGTACAAGCCCGGGATTTGAACCTTACACTTTCAAGTCTAGCAGTCTCCCAAATAGGCTACTACAGCTAAATTTCATAATGAAGATCTAATTAACAGTACTCAAATTAACAATCAAACAAAATATACAAACAACAATCTTTTCCCATAGACTCGTGAGACCTTCGCTTTGCTCCGTCAACTATGCAACAGCAATTTGCAATTTTCTTAACTGCATTTACATTATAATGTAGGTAAATATAACAGCTTAATCACTATAATAATCGCAAATTTCCAACTGACTACTATTCAATCAATGTCTCTTCTCTACATAGTATAAATTGAAGTCGCTTTCCGCGTCTGTGTCTGTCTGTATGTCTGTATGGCCGCTAACTCCTCCTTAACCACGCAACTGATTTTGATGCGGTTTTCCCCATCAGTTAGATACATTTTCAAGGTAGGTTTATATATATAACTAGCGACCCGCCCCGGCTTCGCACGTAAATTACACCCGTGCGAAGCCGGGCGGACGGGTCGCTAGTTAATAATATGCCTTACTAGCTGACCTTACAGACGTTGTCCTGTCTTAGAACTGTCAAACACGCAAAGTTAAAATTGCAACTCTTATTTTTTTACACCTTGGGTTACATTATTGGAGTTTTAGTAAGGATCCCTATTTTTTTTGAAAATATAATATAGCCTATGTTACCCGGGGATAGTGTAGCTTCCCAACAGTCAAAAATTTTTTCAAATTGTTTCAGTAGTTTCGGAGCCTACTCAATGCAAACAAACAAACAATCAAATCTTTCCTCTTTATAATATCACTAGCGGTCCGCCCCAGCTTCGCACGGGTATAGATTATACCCTATGTCACCCGGGGATAGTGTAGCTTCCCGTCAGTGAAAGAATTTTTCAAATCGGTTCAGTAGTTTCGGAGCCTATTCAATGCAAACAAACAAACAATCAAATCTTTCCTCTTTATAATATTAGTATAGAAGTATAGATAGTATAGATAAATAATGTAACTGGCTCTGCATTTTTTTTTTTTCAAAATTTCAAACCAACCTCACTGGATGTTCTATAAACGGGTGTTCGACCGCCAACTCGCCTGATGTTAAGCGATAATGCAGTCTACAACAGAGCACACTTGCCTAGAAGGAACCGATTCACTTGTGATTTGAAGACTCCCTGATTGCCATCATCATCGTTATTAGCTTATCATTACACCCACTGTCCCACTGCTGGGACACAGATCTTCTCAGAGAGAGGCCGGTCCTAATCCACCATGCTAGCCCAGTGCACATTATATGTCTTTCAACTTTTAAGGTTTATGGAGATACCGGTTTACTCATGATGTTTTTTTGCGATGGCAACAAAAACTGCCCATAACATGCAATGACTTATTTAGTATTTAAATACTAAATAAGTCATTGGTGCAGGGATGAGAATCGAACCGGGTGCCTTCAGATTGTAAAACATACATGCAACCAGTTGATCACCATCGCTCAACATTGCAAAAACTACAGTCAAATCGAAAACCTCCTTAAGTCAGTTGAAATGTCAATTAATAAAGTGATTTAAAAAAAAGCAAGGACGTTTTACCAACTAAACTGAAACTAATCTATCATAGCTATTGAAACATTTAAAAAAATTAAAATAAACACGAGTTATAAATGATAATTGGTTTCAATACCAGTTGTAGTCAGTCAATTGAAACCCGTCAATACTAGTTTTAAATATTATGATCCTTAATTCAATTACCATACCTCCCATTGAATTTATTACTTACATTCAGTGACCATTATAGAACTAGTTTATAGCTTAGTTTTGTATAAAAAAAATTGTCCCCTATTCCAACCCTCAGAAAGGTAAATTGGTCGGCAATGGTCGGACTTCAATGAATCAAGAATCCTAATCCTAACAAATATTATATTAGCAAAGGTATCTGGACCCGGGTATGTCCTAAAACTGCGACCAGAACCACCGAAGGATGGGCAGCAGCGTCCTGTTAGTACACGGTGAACGTACTGCGATCTCCAAGCCGCCTGCCAAGCGTGGGGATTATGGCAACACCCCTCTCTAAGAGGGAGGCCTTGTTCAGCAGTGGACATTTAATGGCTGATGATGTATGTATGATGTAAAGGTATCTGTCTCATTGTCCATTTCTTTGTTTTTCAGGATTAAACGGCTAGGCTGATCTTAACGAAATTTGGCAGGAAGATAGCATCTATCACTACGACTGCATAGTGTACCTTCCCCCTCCAAAAATGCTAAAAAAATGAAAAATTGCAGGTAATACTGCGGGGTTTAGGTAGTAATTTAATATTTAAAGTACAAGTATGGTAATAAAAAGGAATTTATTTGTTTATTAATAACTAGCTGCACCCCGCGGTTTCACTTGCATGGATTACTCCTTATATCATCAGCTATCTGCCAATGAAAGTCCCGTCAAAATTAGTCCAGCCATTTAGAAGTCAATAGGGAACATACATACATACACAAAGGTGCCTTTTCACTCTTGTCTTGAAGAGACCCGAGTAATACTTTATAGTTCACACTGAAGCAGCGTACATTCCAATCCTTGGAAGTGCATAATAAAAAAGAGCTTTGGACAACATAATGACGGTATGAAATATTTAAGTCACTTAACATTGCGTAAAACATGGTCAAACGCTTAGCCTAGCCTGGAGATTGTGGCCGACCGATAGCATGTGCGCTTTACAATCTAGCGGCACCGGAATCGATTCTTGGCCCTGCACCAATGACTTAATTAGTACCTAAATAAATCAGTGCAGTTTTGATGCCATAGCTCAAAAACGGTGATGGAAAACCGGTACGTCCAAGAACCTCATAAGTTCAAAACCATGTGACATTCGTCAACATGCACTGGGCCAGCATGGTGGATTAGAGCCTATGCTCTCCGAGAGCTGAGGAGCAGTGGAGTATGATAGGATGAAATGATGAAACTCTTAGCCTGTAAACCATTAAAAATTTCCTCGTGCTTATTCTATAGTTTACACAGATAAAGTTAAACTCCGATTAAAGATATTAAAAAGATAAACTAACCTGTTTTAGCCTCTCAACATCAGTCCGGGGCTGCTGGTATGCTGGCTGCGACGTAACAGTAGAAGTAGTCTGTGTGTAAGACGGGTACTCCAGGTTAACATTGAGCATCTGTGCGGCATTGTCTCTGGCTTCATATGCCAGTCCTCTGATCTCAAGCTCGGACGCTGTGTGCATTAAGGACTGCAAGTCCAGTTCTTGGACATCTACTGAGCCTTTGTACATAAACTCCACAAGAAGGTTGATTTCTGAGAACGGTATCCCTTTTAGAATCACGATGGGGTGTTGACATGGGTTGTCCCTAAGGAGGAAAATATTCTGTGAGATTACTGGTAAACACTGACAAGATTCTAAGTAAGAAATGGATACATAATAACTTTAATATGAGAGTAACGATTAACTTTCAAAATGGTAACTGCAATGAAAAAAAAACTCTATTCCCAATGTTGGTATTCAATGTGTGAGACTTATTAAAATTTTACTACAAATTATACTAAAATGAGCTAATCTTAAATGTGAAATATAACATCTGGTCATTACAGTGCATGGTATAAATAACTTCCCTAGAAAAATAATGATGTCATTATGACCAAATAGATAATTTAGGTTGGGCATGAAAAATAAAACAATTGAAGGAAGTAGGCTGTGGTAGAAATTTAAATAGAGAACGCAATTACGACTGAAATTTAGAAAAATATACGACTATGGGGCATTGGGTAGGTACTCACTTGAATATTTGTTCGAAATAAGGGCTGCAAGCCGACAAGACGAGTTTGTGTGCCTTGAGGGTCCCATCGCGGCAGGAGAGCGTCACGTCTGCCAGCGACGAGGATGAGTAGATCGTGGTGAACAGCTGGCTCAAGTTCTGCAGGTGGTTGTTCCACTTCAAGTGGAACGTCTTATCGCTTGCCAGCCCCTGCATCTGCACCACCACATTCACTCATAAAACACAAATCACACCACTTCGCGACTGATGAGTATCGACAGAAAACCGACTCTGCTACGACCGCTACATAAAATTATAATTATTACAACTTATTTTTAGAACGATGCCCGTAAAAAACACTATACGTACGCGGTATGACAGTGTATTAAACCGTAGGTACGCGCCGCCGACGGAATAACTATAAAATTCTATTTATTTTAATTCGGCAACTCCAAATTTTCCTTTCGATCTAACCGGCACAATAATCTTACCTTCTAATCCTGTTTCCACTTCCCTATTTTTCACAAATAACACCGAAACATTTCACAAAATTATTACATTAATTTTATGTTACACAGAAAGCCGTGTCGTAAAAAACAGAGTGGGGCACGCCGAGGCCCCCTCCTACCCCGGCCCCCTCGCACACAATCAATATACGGAATATGAGAGCGCTGCGCGCCCCCTCTTCCCCCGCATGCTTTATTATACACTGTTTATTTAATAAAGAACTTTATAAATTGTACATGCGAGACGGCAGTTATTTTACAACAATATTTTAAGAATTATTTTAATTCGAAATAAGATAGAAGTTGGTGTCGCTGGGTAGTCTAAGTCTTCGAATTTTAGAAAAAAATAATTATATAACTACAAAGATGCATGAGATTTGAATCAGAAATAATGTATTGTAGTAGATGTCGGTGTAGGTGTGCGTGCAAGCAGGTAACTCTAGACATGTACACAACACACTGTTATCCATTTTAATAATTTTATATTGTAAAACAAGAACTCGTATCTTAAAATTATATATATTTTTTGTAATATAGAAAAAAAATCCACTCCATTTTTCTTTGGTTTCGCTTCAACCAAATCTGGGCCCCATTTTACAATAATAATTTAGTTAACAACTACACTTAGTATAGTTGTGTGCGTTTAATTTGGTCCTGTGTGAGTGAGTAATAAAAGTACATACATCCAATCCAATCGTTTTCTCTATCTATACCTCACACACACATACTAAGCACGGGGAGGCTTGACTCTTGCTTGAGGCCGACGGACTCTAGTTTTGTTTTTATTAAAATACCATACCATTCTTTTGTTACATTTGTATGAGTAACGTCTGCTGTATTATTTTATGGAATAGTTTCGAATAGAGATGAGATGATACAGCGCATGATCTGTTGCATATTTTATACGCGGCCATTGCGATGTAGGTATAGGTAGTGAGGTACGTAGGTACCTAGGTAGGTTCCGAAGGTATTAATAGTTTCTTCCTTTCCTTCCTCTTCTACCCCCTGTGGGTGAAATGGTGTGGGTAGCGTTGGGTAGATATACATAACATACAATGTAGCGCTTGGTTACATAATTATTTAAGTAGGTACCTACATTAGGTAAGTAGAATCTAAAAACAAAGCTGGAGTGCTAGAGAGCTAGAAGAGTTCATATTTATCTGCTTATGATCTAATTAATATTATATGATTGCAATAATAATAATTATTATTATTATATAAATTACACTAGGTACTTACGTAAAAATAAATCTATTATAATTTTTTCTTGCATGGATTTACCTACAAACTTAGAGTAAAACTATTATCTACATCAAAATGTAATGTAGGTACTGCTGGGTAAATAAATGGTGAATCAAAGTAAGTAATCAACATCAATAAAAAAATGGATACCTATTTCATGAAAATATCACATTAATTAATTTTAATGTAAAGTATCACAAATGCACTTATAGTCACTTTACAGGCGCATACCGTAAAAATGCCGATTCAAAATTCAAAACTTTCAAAAATTCAAATTTTCTTTGGTGCTATAGCCTTAACAGGTCTAGACCTAAACCCCTAACTAAACCAACGATCTTTTACTTATACTACGTACCCTAAACCATTAAACGAAATAAAAATTTACAAATTTAGCCATTTATTTTTAACTTTGCTACTGCTACTGCAAGGCTACTGCCCATTGTCTGTTGGGGAAATTTTGCGATCGACAGTGGGGAGATTATTTCTCAGAAAAAAATAAGTGGACGAGCCTACCTACAGTTAAAGAACCTACTACTCCTACTAGTTATACCTAATTACCTACCTACAGTTTCCCGGTCAAAAAGGAGGAAAACAACTCTATTTTATTTATCTAATAAAACGAGATAGTATGGTTTTAAAAACTTTAGCCTATCTGATGAGCGGAAAAAAATAATTTGAAATTGTCACTGTTCTACAAATGTTAATGTCACTTGTCTTCGTATTGAACGTCATTTTCATCAAACCAAAGGCTAAATGTTTTGGATGCATAGGCGCTAATATGAAAAAAAATATGTCGTCTTGTATTATTTTACTGAACTTGTGTATTTTCGAGTGTTAATGCGTAATAATGGTGTTAGTGGACGTGCTCGAGTGTCGGCAAGTGATTTAGCGTGGCAAAACATGTATTCGTGTTGTTTCCAAAACTCCGTAGGTAAAGTCTTGCCTCTTATAATATCTCCACCACTTTACTAGGGCATGACTTTGACTTGACCGTGACGTACTTGACTTGACTCTGGCTGACTTGTTTTGTTTTACTACATTACTATCAAACTTGATAATAATTTTAAAACTGGACACTGGCAAATGCACAGGAGTGCAAAGCCAAACTCCTCACAGAGGAAAGAATAAAAAAATAAAAAAATCATAGAGATACATAGACGTATAGCGTTCTACTAGGCTAAATTATAGTAAATAATTAGTTTTTCTTCGTCAGTGTTTCATTGCTGACTGCTATTGTGCCGGTTTGTCTATCAGAATCAGAATTTTGCAGTTTTGCACCGGATCCGTGCACCGATTCCACTAATACAAAGCAAAGCCTTTTGTAACAAAACAAAAATCGCGGTACCACTCTTTTCCGGAGCTACCTTTTCCGATTTGAATTTCTTCCTTACATACCTACAATAAATTTAAATCAATTATGGAAACTTCACCTAATCTAGTAGTTGCTAGCCCCAACATCAAGTATACCGAAGATTTCATCTATTCGGATTACGTGTATGAGGAAACTTTAGTGACGAAAAGCGGTGATGATATCGTGGTAAGTATATCTAGCCATTGTTATATACCTACTATCTTGCTAATATTGTTGAGGTAAGAGGTTAGTAACCCCTCACGGCGCGGGCCGCTGTGTTAGTAATCGGTTTCGGTAACAATTTCCAGAAAGATATGGAAGCTGAGAGGTTTTCCGCTTTTGTTTTCCTTAGGAAGTAGGTCTAATATTTCTTACATGAATTTATCTTATTGTAATAACACAATATGATATTAAAATCCACTGGTATGACTTCTAGTACGTACGGGGCCCTGCAAGCATTAGTCTAAGAACAAGTTTTTTGAAATTTTACTTGATGATTAGTTATCTATTGCTTTCTATACTAATAATATAAAGAGGAAAGATTTTATTGTTTGTTTGTTTGTTTGCATTGAATAGGCTCCGTAACTACTGAACCGATTTGAAAAATTCTTTCACTGACGGAAAGCTACACTATCCCTGGGTGACATAGGCTATAATCTATACCCGTGCGAAGCTGTGGCGGACCGCTAGTGTTTTATAATTGTCTTTGAAAGACCTGGCAAACTGTATTTATATTAAGTTCTAATAAGCTTAAATGGATGGTTATATATGTTGCTTAGGATGTTTTCATTCCTTCTGTTGCCTTTTGCCACTAATCTTTATTAAGAAAATCGGATTTCTCGAAACATAATTAGAAATAACTTTTTCTGTGAAGTTTTCCGCTTAGGTCTATATTTTTTTTTAAAGCAGAACCTCAAACTTTTTAGTTATTGCGGGAATATAATCTTAAAGGGAATCTAAAACCCTACAAGCTTAGTTTATACTTGTTCAAACCTTTTTACAGCTCTGATAGATGCAGCAGGCCTAGCATGGGCTGTGGATAAATTGTCTTCATCGTTTTTATCCACGCCTACGCGCGACAAAACTAGAATATGGATTCGTTTGTCTTTTTCTTGCAGGATAAAAACGGTGGAAAGACAAAATGTCCACGGCCAGTGATAGGCCTACAGTAGATTGTAAAATGCTAAGTCAATAGTATATATAAGTCAATTCCGATTATTTCTGCTAGATTTTAAACTTTAGATTTAGCTGGTACCTAATATACTAAAAAGTGAAAATATTATATAATACTTATATATTATAGTATATATACTATAATATACTATACTATAGTATATATACTATAATATATAAGAAAATGTTTTCATTCAGTATTTCACAATGATGTTGCAGCTGTCAGAGCCAAATAAAATTTGGAGTATAGTAATACGAAAAAACAAAATAAGTGATACCAAACATACAAAACAAAAATTTATACAAAAAACACAAAAGAAAATATTTAATACTAGTAGGCCGCCCCTGCTTCGCACGGGCGAAGCCGGGATATATAGCCTATGTCAACCGGGGATAGTGCAGCATCCCAACAGTGAAAGAATTTTTCAAATCGGTTCAGTAGTTTCGGTGCCTATTCAATGCAAACAAACAATCAAATCTTTCCTCTTTATAATATTAGTATAGATTATTAATATTTTTTTTAGCACAGTACGGGATGTTAGAGCAGGTCTTATCAACCCCATTTTAATTTAGAATCAGAATCTAAAATGTGGCCTAAATTAAAATCAGAAATTTCGGTTATCAGGTCGTCTTCCCCCATCCCCTATAGGAATTTCAACCGACTTATAAACTCATAACTGGACAACATATATATATTATAATTATTGTTCTCAGGCAAAACCATACCGCAAACAGCTATGTCTTCGCACGCAGCGCCGAGTGGGCAAAGTTGGTGTGATGCTGGTCGGATGGGGAGGCAACAACGGCTCAACTTTCACTGCTGCAGTCCTTGCTAACAGGCATCAACTGTCGTGGAACACTAAGGATGGAGTTATGGACTGTAACTGGTGAGTAGAAGCTTTAGGTTACTTTGTCAACATGCTGGTTACTTACTTGTTACTTGTGTAGCAGGCATTTTCCGCAGCTAGGCCATTCACTGGCCCATTTTGCGTCACACGGCTGCAGCTAATTCAGCCACCCGGTCTCATCCAGGAAAGCCAGCAGCTCGCTTATGCCTGCGCAGGCTTCCCAGAGTGTCCTCGGTGATCTGAGGATAGTGTTTCGTTGTTTTGCCACGCTGCTGCACTCGAGTAGCATATGTGCGGTCGTTTCTTCAGTCTCCAGACACCCTCTACATAGGGGACTGTCTGTAACCTCAATTTTAAAAAGGTGTTTGTTTAAGAGCTAGGCAATGACCTATAACAACCCCAACAATTAGCCGGAGTTTGTTACGTTTGAGATTCAACAATCTACGAGAATATCTCAGATTGAGTTCCGGGAAAGCTTCCCTTGATTGCCCAGTATTCTTTGTGAAGTGTTGTAGTACGTTGTCGAATCCAGGATCTGATTTGGCTGAAAGGTAGGGGATAATCGGCTTGGGCCATTGCAAAATGCTGGTTGAATGAAGAGAAAACAATGGCTCAACTTTTGCAGCTGCCATCCTCGCTAACAGGCATCAACTGTCATGGAACACTAAGGATGGGGCTTACAAACTGTCTTTAGGTTACAACGATTTGGGTCGTCATTTTATGATACACACTGCCCAAGAATGGAATTCCCGCCGCCCTTGTTTCCTGGGAAGTACAATCTAGGCATCTTCAAGGCTAGAGTAAATAGATTTCTTCTAGAGCAATTAACGAGTTCCTCGGCCATACCGTCGCTTGCCATCAGGAGAGTTGGTGACCAAAATAGTCTATATTGTCGGGTCTTTCTTAGAATCATATAAGCTGTTTTTTTTCAGGTTATAAATGGGACCCAAATAGTACCTTGTAATTTGTTTCATCCCATGTTCGATAATATAAACTTTTCTTGACAGGTTTGGCTCCATAACCCAAGCGTCTGTCGTAAGGCTGGGTATAGACGAGAAAGGCAATGATGTTCACGTGCCTATGTGCAACCTGCTGCCAATGGTACACCCTGATGATCTTGGTAAGCGCTTTGATGCAACTTTTGTAAGTAATTAGCTATAAGAACAGCAAAGGTACCATGTTGTCCTAACTGAATGCTGTAATAACCAAATTCCCTTTCATTCATAGTGTTTGGTTCTTATAATTAAATTTAGCAACAAATTCATGGACGATATTTGTGCTAAACAGGGAAAATAGGTTTAGCCAAGTAGACATTGCGAGTAAGGCCAAGCTGTATAGCATAATGCATTACAGCCTAGAGCAGTCACTTGTTACTTGTGTAGCGGGCATTTTCCGAAACTAGGCCATTCATTGGCCCATTTTGCGTCACGGCTGCAGCTGCAGCTCTCCTCCAGGAAAGCCAGCAGCTCGCTCGTAGAGCAGTCAAAATTGTCGACTATCCCAAGCTCACTGAACACCTAGAGCCGCGCAGCATGCGCAAAGACGTTGGGTCTCTTTTTTTTAATGGAGTTTATAGTGGTGAATGTTTTGAAGAACAGCTGTTCGATTTGATGCTAGAATCGCGGTTTTATCATCTCACCAGCCGCCACCGCCTGAAAGTTCATCCACGTAATTATCATAGATCTTGTGGCCTGCCCACTAGTGCCCCTGCCACTTCAACTTGCTAATCCGGTGGGCTATGTCGGTGACTTTCGTTCGTCTACGGATCTCCTCATTTCTGATTCGACCATTTAATGGTTCTTAATTTCTGCTCATGTTGTCTGATGTTTTTACATTTACTCTCTCTTACTGGACTGTACAAAAAGTGTAATATTTATATTTTCCGCCAGTAATCGATGGGTGGGACATCAGCCCTCTCAACCTGGCTGAATCGATGGTGCGTGCGAAGGTGATCGACTATGATCTCCAACAGAAACTGAGGAAAGAGATGGCGGCCATGAAACCGCGCCCGGCGATATACAATCCAGACTTTATTGCTGCCAACCAGGTATGTCTCTTGCAACTTATGATGATGGGAAAAGGAATTCATATTCATTTATTTTCAGTAAATATAGCATTACAGATAAATGCAATGCACTATACTTCTTACTAGGTAGGAAATTAAGGTACAAAAGTATTTACAACTAACAACAAAAAAAACTCACACAGCACTGGATACCGCTTGATATATTCACCTAGAAAGCCGCTCTCTAGCTAGTAATATTAAATAGTAGGTCTTATCTCGTGACGCGGCACGAGTAAGGTTCGGATTGTCTTCTTAAAAAAATAAAATCGATCCTTGTGCTTCCATTTATTTATACACCCAACACAGTAGTATCTTTTATACTGATTATATGATCGCTTAGAAGTCATTGTTCGTAGCAAAAATCACAGAAAAGATCCTTAAATACGCGCGACGTGCGGCTAGTGTGTGAGCCGAGCCCTGCCATACGCCTGCCCGAAAGGCGCGCCGGCCGAACGTACACCTTATACCATAACTGCAGAGTGACACCCCCTGCTATTGCATTGCATATCGTATTAGTAATGATATGTTTTGTTAAAGGTACTCAATGTTATGACCTTCATACTTTGCCATGCATAAACTGCACAGTGCACATTATCCATTTAAATTATACCCTGAGTATAAAATGCTCTGTTGTCACTGCAATTTCAGTAACCCACCATATCTACAGGTGTTTCATTATGTTATTTATAGCCCAGTAGAAATCGACTCTAAAAAGGCAAAAATCGCAAAAAAATTGCAAAATGCAAATGCAATTGCAAAATGTATTTCTGGTTTTTTAGTATGTTGTATGGACCAGGACTACCCTAGTAGTGTAAATCCAAATTTGGAACTTCGAAAAACTTGTGCTCACTGCGCACCACGCGCATTCAAATTTAGGGACTTTTTTCACTTTTTACTCTAAAAGTCATGAACTATTGCATTTTTTGAGAAACAAAGTTGAGTTTTTTTTAATTTGCATCAATTTGATCCCAACCGTAGCTTTATAAACCTTATAGGGACCAAGCTATAGTTTCAAAACTATATGATGATATATGTCCATCGATAACGATTCGCTATAAGCACAGAAAAGTTTTTTTTTGTTAAATTAGAACGGCTGTCAAGGCATGTTTGTAAGTAATTTGTTGCACCTATATAAACGACCAAGCCTGATTTACCTCTGATGTACTTGCATCCGCCATGCCGCCACCATACCATATCTCCCTTGTTTGTTTGATCTGAGGGGAGCACCAGAAAGGTAGTCTTGCATGTATTGATTTTCATGGCATTTACTACACATAGAGTACCTATGCAGACAACTCGGCATCACCGACCCGCCGGCACCCAACCGCCGTTGCGAGGCCCTCTTTATGCATTGTTTAACTATGTAGATAAGATTTGAGATGGGGAAAACATGACATGGTTCTGTGAGCATTGTCGTGTATATTCATATCATAAATTGTTACAAGTTTATAATTGTAATAACTATAGTAACGCCCAACGTGCATCAACGTGTTCCATCCTATGCCACACAATCGCTTACCATCAGGCTAGGTAGTGGCCAAACGTCATCACCATCATCATCAAGCCACTGCTGGACATAAGCCGCCACCATCGATCTCCCAAAGGGCCGGTTGGAAGCGGCCTGCATCCAGCGTTTCCCTGCAGTCTCTTAGATCGTCCGCCAAACGTAGATCTATAAAAAACGTAGATATAATCAAGGTTGGGCAGTATTTGAATTACTTGTAATTGAAATACAAATACGTATTTGGTATTTGTATTTCAATTACTTGAATACGTATTGAAATACAAATACGTATTTGGTATTTGTATTTCAATTACTTCCTTAAAATGTAATTTGTAATACGTATTTCAAATACCTGACGCCGAGGTATTTTGTATTTAGTATTTCAAATACTTGAAGCTACAAAATACATTTAACCTTCATTTAGCGATCGTGAGTGTGAGTGCGACGCGAGAGTGTAATGTTTGTCTGACAGTACATTTCAAAATCTAGTGTTTGTGAAAGGAAACTCTGGTTTTACTGATTAATTAATCTTGTTTTCTTCTACTTTTCAGCCCGTGCTGGTCTAGATTACTTATTTTGTAATTTATATTTCGTATTTCAATTAAAAATAGCTAAAATACTGTATTTTATATTTCAAATACATTACTCAAAGATATTTTGTATTTCGTATTTGAATTACTTGCGATACAGTATTTTTTTATTTGTATTTCAATTAAAGCAAAGCATGTATTTTGCCCAGCCCTGGGTATAATAGCATCCTATGCTCGTCTGTACGCTTCGTTAGTAATACAGGTCAAGGCGTGAGTTAAGCCATCCTCCGTGGAGCATGCACTTTAAATGCGGGCTGGTAGGGCCGAAGCGGAGAATGCGGCTCTGTGACACGGACCTAGCTTTGCCGTGACTCTGTGCATACAAACTAATTTGGGCAAATACATGTCATATATGTGTAGACATCTATTGTGTATGATGTTAACATCTGCAATTCGTATTCATAGCGTTGAATATTTAGCTACATTTATAGAAAACTAGCTGAATCCCGCGGTTTTCCAGTTTTCCTCATTTTCTGAAGGTAAAGTACCCTATGTCCGCCCTTATGATGCACACTCATCCTGCCAAATTTCGTTAAGATCGGCCGTGTCATTAGTCGTGAAAAGTGAACAAACACACAGACAGAGTTACTTTCGCTCTTATAATATTACTAGCTGTTGCCCGCGACTTCGTACGCGTAGACTTTCATATAAACTTTCAACCCCCTTTTGTCATCCTTAATTCGGCCCTTTCGTAAAATCCTTTCTTAGCGGACCTCTACACCCCATAAGGAATCTACCTACCAAATTTCAGCTTCGTAGGTCAAGTAGTTTTTGAGATTTCGTGTTTAATGAGTGAGTGAGTAGATGAATTTCGCTTTTATATATATAGATTTAGTAAGGATGTACTGTCATCCTAGAAGAGATCTCTATTTTAACGGCGCTCACAGGTTATTTTTTTATCGCGAATAAGTACGCGTTTGGCCACCATCTCGCCTGTTGGCAAGCGACGATGTGGTCGAAAAAGAAGCACGTATATAGGCTTAGAGTTATTCACTCTGGCCTTGAAAAGGCCCATATTATATCTCTCAGGAAATAAGGAAGCCAGCGGTTGTTTTCCAATCCTTGGCCGTGCGGATTAGAAACGTAAAATCAAAAGGTATGGTACGTATCTAAGGAAAATCCACAATGTATGGGTGGTAGTGGACTGACTTCCTATTTGTCTGTAATATCTAGTAGTATATTGAAGGGCCCTAATCCACCATGCTGGCCTGCATGTTGGTGAATATAATATGTCGAACTTTTGAGGTTCATGGACATACTGGTTTCCTCACGATGTTTTCCTTCACCGTTTTTGAACGATGGCATCAATACTGCCATAATTTATTTCATTGGTCATTTCTTTCAGATTGTAAAGCGCATATTGCTACCGCTCGACCACCATCGCTATCGCTTGGCCATAATACCCAGCGATACTCGTAAAATTAATTAACCATTATTTTTACTGCAATAACACTGCGTATATGCCTAAGACATAAATAATGTACCTATAACACACCGTTCGAATGATGTTTTCCTATTTCTTCAAAACGAACCCAACACGTGGTTCGCACTACACACGCCCTCAACACGTGGCTATTGTCTACATTCAAAACATTCTAGTGTTTTCATTCTACCGGCCAGTTTCCTTCTTGTAATGTTTTCTTTTACCAGCCAGTTAGCACACTGACGATATGCGAACACGTCACGTGACGCGTGATACGTGGCGAACTGTAATGTCGATCGCAGAGTGTGGTGTTGCGAGACTTGCGAGCTCACAGCAAGTGCGAAACAAACATACGCACTCATTGACTACTTATAATTTATGTTAGTAAAGATTATTTCGAATACCGGACCGGTAAGCGCAGCGTAGGACGTTCACCCACTAGATGAACATACTACCTAAAAGAGTCTGCAGGAAAACACTGGATGCAGGTCGCTTCCAACGGGCCCTTTTAGAGATCGATGGGGGAGACCTATGTCCAGTAGTGTATGTCCTATGGTTGAAATGATAATGAAATTTTTACCCGACTTCAAAAAAGGAGGGGGTTCTCAATCAGACCCGTATTTTTGTTTGCATAGGACAAGCCCGTCCGTAGAAACAACCGTAGGGTCGTATGTCATGCGCACACAAATGTATTCAGTTTATAATTCATAATAATTGACCAGCATCATCGGATGGATCGAACAGTCGTTGGTTGGCTGATCACCGCCGCGTCATTGCAACGTGATCACCATTTTATGTGTGCCTTGATTGAGCTCATCTACGGATGGTCCCATCGAAAACTCGTTCCCAAATCAGTCAGTCAGTGTGCTATAGCCCTAACTTTTGTTTTTTTTTTACCTGCTAGCTACTTGTAATGTTCTCTTTTCTATAATGCTTTCAATCAGCCAGTTACGTCTACATGCGCTACTGTCCATGAAGGATGATTTATGCTAGACCGTGGTGGGCACGAGCCGTGACCAGTACGAAACGCGGACTAGGCACCAATTTATAAATTCAGGAACATAATATAAAGCATGAACTGCTTTGTATAAAATTTTCGTGAAGTGTTTAACGGCCTCTTATACCAAATTTGACGGTTTTAAATAAATTTTATTCAGATAAATTACAATATTTGAGCTGGAAAAAATACATGTCACATATATATCTGTGTTTGAGTTTATGATTTGGTTCAAAAAACGATAGAATAAACTTTCCTCGATCAAAAAAAAACTGAAACAGTCGATTTAGTTTATTATTTTCGTTTTATCAATCTTCCTTGGTTTTATGCTCCAATGAAAGCTCGTAACAACCTGGAAATTGCATGTACTGAAAGGCAATCCTATTAAAAAAAAAATGATATGGATAGATTTTTGATAGTGAATAGTTTCGTTTTTTAGCGAAATTAAAAGCGTAAAAAAGTCGCGAGAATTTGCGCGCTCCGCGTTCAGTACCGCGCCAGGCGTCATCGAGGTCGGACCTACGTTCGTTTTTGTCGTTGCACTCCCCCCGCGGGCGCCTTGACTCTTGGGTGGCAAAATACATCGTCGCTATAACTTGGCGGGGGCTGAGGGAGCGTTTTTTTGCCTACGCGACTCGGATAATAGGCCGTTAATCCTTGCCTCGTACGGGTGCCCGACTCGTGACTGCCACTGTCTAGCATAAATCACCCTTTAATCAGACAATCAGACCAGCGACCTGAATAGGACTTTTCCACTCGCTTCGGTACTTGGTTGTTTATAAAACAGTGTCGGGTTGCATTCGAGACTGGTGACGCCGATGCAACTATTATATCATTTTGTGCCTTTGTCGTAATATATGTTCTTCGTGTCGTAGTTTTGGATTATTCTTCTAGACGGAATGGATAGTTTGTTTTGGTATTGTGGCATAGTCCTGTACTCCTGTAGCAGTTACAGAAATTGCCATTTTAGAGATTTTTTTTGGCGCGAATATATCAATTCGCCTGATGAATGCGATGTGATCGAAAACAAAAAAACATTGACCTAAATTACACCTATCTGCGCTCCACGGTACACTCTAGTTTTTAGGGTTCCGTACCCAAAGGGTAAAAAACGGGACCCTATTATTAAGCCTACGATGTCTGTCTGTCTTTCCTACCTATCAACAGCTGTCTCGTATCTTTCGAACCGTAATAGATAACCAGTTAAATTTTCACAGAATATTTAATGTTACAGCGGATTAATTAAGAAATAATTTAAAAAAAAACAAGTAAAAACGAAATGGACCCCATACAACAAACTTATTTTTTCGTATTTTTGTATTAACTTTAATTTAAAAACGATAATGACGTCACGTAAAAGTACACCCACAAGCCCATACTGACATTCACTTTGCGGTAAAGGGGCAGAGCCCCCCTTCCTAATCCGACGAAAAACTTTGAACGTTTTTATCTCGGAGCCGATATAAATAATTTCTTCAGTTACATTTAATTTGTAAACCAATTTTAATTGTTCAATACACATTCTATTGAACTAATTCAGTTTTTTTTTTCATTTACATTTCAATTTTGTCCATTTATTTATAAATATGTCATTTAAATAATAAAATTAACATTGCAAATTTTAATGTCAAATAAATCGTAAATATATGGTATTCACCAACAACTAAACTACATAATACCTATTCAAATAACCCACCCCTAACCGTTCCCGGTGCAAAGTTACCCGAAACATTAAGTTAATTTTATATTCTTCAATTACTCTTATTTTTAAAACATCAAACACCTGTCCTGCAAGATCATCACGCAATGCTAACAAGGTTTAGACGAAAGTCATGGAACAAACTATAAGATAACTTTGCTTTTTATTTATATTACACAGGAATTACTGCCGGTCACTCCGACTATAGTAATTCCCGTGTAATATAAATAAAATGTGTGAAAACCACGTCAGTTTCTATGATATTATATTTGCTCGTTCGAATATGCGATTCGCTAATATTATGTGACAGACCATGTGTATTTATGTGAACCAATTGAAAGCAATTGAAACATATGCAAGATTGGAGCAATTGAAACTTAATACCTATGAGAATGAGAAATTTACGGAGGATACGGCCTAGCCGTATCCGTTTGAGAAACTTATGATAAAACGGAACCACTCAAACCTTCAACTAACCTACTTATACTAGCCCTATTTATGGTTTAAGATTTATTTTCTCAAAGCACATTAATTCACTTAAGTGAGAAAATACATGTTTTACTAAGGTACTTAAAGATTGCAAACATTACAAGCAACTTAATAATGTCGTATCAGTTTTTTTTGTGGGTAAACATCACACACGACAAACCCCGCGAGAAAAAGACTAACGTATCCATATTCTAGCTTTGTCGCGTCTAGACGTGGATATAAACGGTGGAAAGACAATTTGTCCACGGCCTGTGCTAGCCCTGCTGATACAACTTCGCGTACTTACCCCTAGGGTTACGCGTACCACTAATTGGGAACCACTGGCTTAGAAGGTAATTTTCTTTTTCCGTGATTATTGTATTGTTTTTTTTTTAATTCAGATTTATTCGTTTCACCTTTTGCGAAATATTTCACAATTTTTTTATTTCGGTTTAAAAATGCTAAAAAAACATCACGTGATTAATGGACGGTCCCTAAGCTGTTTATTAGCGTTACTGTATTGTTCCAGGCTGACCGCGCCACGAACCTCATAGAGGGCACGAAGTTCGAACAGTACCAGCAAGTGCGCGCCGACATTAAGGACTTCCGCAACAAGCACAAGCTCGACAAGGTCATCGTGCTCTGGACCGCCAACACTGAGAGGTGAGCATCCTTGAGCCATGAACCATGAGCATGAGATAGATAGCCCGTTGGTCCAGTTGGTAGTGAACCTACCTTCTGAGCTTGGGGGCGTGGGTTCGATTCCTACCTAGGACAAACATTTATGTGATGAACATTTGTGTTTGTTCTATATCTGGTTGTTAATATATATTTAAGTATGTATTTAAAACTCTATATGTATGTATATCAGTCTCTGGCAGCCATATCACAAGCTTTGCTTAGTTTGGGGTCAGATGACCGTGTGTGCAAAAATGTCCCGAAATATTTATTATTTATTTATTATTATTATCCTGTCTCCCTCACAAAAAAAGCGCAAATACGTTAAAAGTTTTCTTATCATTAAAAGTTATTTTCCCCCATCGATCCTGTTACGTAATTTTTTTCCATCCAATGGTTGCCTGGAAGAGATCGCTTTTAGCGATAAGGCGCACCTGTGGCACTAGCTCGTAAGTGTTTTCTATCTGTTTGTAATTTTTATTTCTGGTGTACACAATAAAGAGTTTCTATCTATCTTATTTATTCTTTCTTATTGAAAAGAACGTGCAAACGAAAGAAACTTAACATTCACATCGTTAATTTCACGCTGGGCTGGTGGTTGTAAAAATCAGTCACAGCTTAGGTAGAAACATCTAGCTTACTACAATAGTGCTGTTTACTGTTTACGCATATAGACTGTACTAAGCCGAAGCTGTTGTCTTTGCGCTTTGCAATTTGACCGCACCCGGTTCGATCCTCAGCTCGTCCCTGCACCATTGACTTATTTAATACTCAATAAAGCAATGGTAGCCCAAACGGCATATTCCGGGTCGTGGTCTCCACTCGAGAATCTTGCTTCCCCAACGGTTATCGGTGTTTCGAGAAAATTATGATATTTTATATTTTTCCATTTAATATATATTTAACTAGCGACCCGCCCGCCCGGCTTCGCACGGGTGTAATTTACGTGCGAAGCCGGGCGGGCGGGTCGCAAGTTATACATATAAACCTTCCTCTTGAATCACTCTATCTATTTAAAAAAACCGCTTCAAAATCCGATGCTTGGTTTTAAAGATTTAAGCATACATAGGGACGGACAGACAGCGACAGCGACTTTGTTTTTTACTATGTAGTGATAATGGTTTTGGCGGCAGGTTCTGCGAAATTGTTCCCGGCGTGCACGACACGTCTGAACACTTGGAGAAAGCTCTGCGCAACAACGAGGCCGAGATCTCGCCTTCCACAATATTTGCACTCGCTGCCATCGATGAACAAGTGAGTACCTATCGCCAAGATCAAACTACGATTTGATACCTTTAGGACATTCGATTATTTACGGGATATTCAACGTGGGAAGACTGAGACTTCCCGTGAACATGGTGCATGTAACTGCGCCGAAATATCGGGAGCTCATTCGACAACGGATAATATCCCGTAAATAATCATATAAATTTAGTGAACAACCGTGATAGTTTAAAAAAGTGCTTTAGGAGTTTATTGCATCTGCATGATCTAATTCCCTCCTGCCCATTTTTCTGTCAGACAGCCAGGGCGGGCATGAAAAGGCGGACAAATTTCATGGTTGATATTCCCCAAACCCGTTGATTCATTGTTCAACCCGTCGTTTTATTATGGTTGATTTCCGAAAACCCGTACGAAGCATTGTTATTCCACTTTTATTGTGCGAACTGATATAGACTGGAATGCGCTGCCTGAATGGGTTTATCCCACAATCAAGATAGTCACAATCTGGGTGTCTTCGAGTCGGGAGTGAACGGTTTCCTCTAGGCAAGCGTGCGGTGCGTATGTGGTCCATCAATTGTAGACAGCATCATCTACACATCTGACGAGGGGTCGTTCCAACGCAGGCCTATTATTCAGTAAAAAAGTGGACTTAATGACATGCCAATGATGATGATAAGGAGTTTATAAAGTAACAATTCCTTAGTAACTTATTACTCAGTTCCTCACGGATTTTCTACAATCATCCTCATCACCATCGCTCAAAAACGGTGAAGGAAAACATCATGAGGAAATGTTCTAAACAGTACTATTTTTCCAGGGATATTTAAAGCTTTTAATGATGTGGTTGCAACATTATTTTAGCCATGTAACGTGGATCATGTGTTATTGTTTCAGTGTTGCTACATAAACGGTTCACCCCAAAACACGCTAGTCCCAGGCGTAGTGGAGCGGGCTGAGGCACGCGGCGTATTCATAGCGGGAGACGACTTCAAGTCGGGGCAGACCAAGCTCAAGTCGGTGCTCGTCGACTTCCTGGTACAAGCTGGTAAGCAAACAACTCTACAGGCTGATAAAATGTTAAGCAATAAGGTTTCTAATCTCAAAATACTAGACCTACACGTGGTTACACCAAGTTTAAATCTGTGCCGACTGTTGACTTATTTGTTGACGATCCCAAGCTCCCTAACAACCTGGATCCACTTAGCGTCTGAAGAGTGGGTTTCCTCTGCATTTTTTATCGTTTGTTTTTCGGGGAATGCTCTGAGGAGCTTTTTAATCTTATTCTTGCATCGTACTTCCACAAAGCTCATCCCTACATCTTGCAAAGCTGGAAATCCCACACCGTCCGATTTTTCCGCACCTTTATTCCGCGGACCAACAAGGTCACCCACAACGTGGACACACGACTTAAAAGCGACCGCAGGGAAACGCTGGATGCAGGCCGCTTCCAACCGGCCCTTTGGGAGATCGATGGGGGAAAGTTACCGACATAGTCCACTGGATTAGCAAGTTTAAGTGGCAGTGAGCAGGGCACATATCACGCAGAGCATATGGCCGATGGGGCCAAAAGGTTCTCGAATGAAGACCACGGACCGATAAGCGCAGCGTAGGACGTCCACCCACAAGATAGACAGACGACCTACAAGAGACCGCAGGGAAACGCTGGATGCAGGCTGCTTCCAACCGGCCCTTTTGGAGATCGATGGGGAGGCCTATGTCCAGCAATGGACGTCCTATGACTGAAATGATGATGACAAGGTGTAATATCCTTACCCCAAACAAAGGTTACTCTTTTAAAAATGTTTGTAGGTCTGAAGCCGGTGTCCATAGTGAGCTACAACCACCTGGGCAACAACGACGGGAAGAACTTATCTGCTCCCAAACAGTTCCGCTCCAAAGAGGTCAGTCATCAATGCGAACATTAAGACTTCTTACACAATGATTACATCTTGTAAAATAAAGAATCATGGGCGTAGGCACGTTTACGTCACCAGTTGTTGACAGTCCGGGACCATAGAGCAGTCTGGGAGGGTTAGACAAGACCTACTTTCTGTTAGCGTTAACGCCTCCGGAAAGATGAAATTGTATGAAAATGACATTAGCTTGAGATAGCATCTCTCAAGCTAATGTCATTTTCATACAATTTCATCTTTCCGCATACCTTTCTTTCCGCCGGATCCACCGGGCAGCAAGCTAACGGGCCGCCTGATGGTAAGCGATCACCGTCTCCTATGGATGCCTGTAACACCAGGGGCAACATAGATACATTGCCGACCTTTAAAGACTATGAACACTTGAACAGCCTCTTTGAAGAACTCCATGTTGTACTTACACGGAAATGCCGCCGGAGGAAGCTCGTTCCACAAATTGCAGGTGTGAGGCAAAAAAGATGCGACCGTGTGCGATTTCCACAAGTCTATGATAATATGTGGATGAACTCTCAGGCGGTGGCGGCGAGTTAGTGCGGTCCTTCAATAGTATAGTATTTAAAAGTAGTTTGGTTAACAGTAAGTTTCCATTGTGACAGATAACAAAAAGCAACGTGGTGGACGATATGATCGAGTCCAACCGACTGTTGTACTCGCCGGGGGAGAGCCCCGACCACGTCGTGGTCATCAAATATGTACCATACGTCGGTGAGTGGTATTGTATTATAGCACACTTTTACAAAGGACTGAAAATTTTACAAATAATGGCATTGATGCTGATGCACTCTAAACTAAACTAAATTTGACAGTTCTAAACTTGTTGCCATCCTTCTCTCACGTATTAAAATGATAAGAGAGGCAGATAATTTTAGTCCTGTCAGATTTGTTTAGTTTAGTGAGTGGTATGCCAGAATAGGCCTCAATGTCATGTTACATGTGCTAACGTTATTTTAAAGCGCGGCGTTATTTTAGACGCGAGGTAATTATGGCGCATTTTATTTTGACAGGGATTTAGGGAGTTTTGGGTAAAAATCACCCCTTTTTTGTGGTAGGTTTGGCAACTTCTGCCAAAGGCGAAAAGAGTTTTATACCATTCCCCCTCTAAAAAGCTTATTTTATTAACTGAAAACAGTGAATAAAAAGCATTAAATCACTATTTTTGTGTTTGAATTTTGAACACACAAATATATTCGACATCCATCTCAATTCTATACAACTTCCTTGCGCAAAAATTACTCGATACTATTTCCGATACGATACTTAAATCTGTCTTTTTCTCGTAGTCATGATACAATACAATACAATATTTCTTTATTACACACCGAAAATACAAATGAAACTTAAACTAACATAAAAAACAAATATACGGCAGTATAATGGGCGGCCTTATCGCCTCATGATACTCATGATATAAAGTATAGTATGCAACTCTTGAATAAAACGGATTTATATCGACGGCCATCAATCACTCGCGTCGCTCAGGATTACTTGAATCACTTGCTACGTTCGTGATTCAGTCGTTAGAATCCTTCACTTGCTCGTGATTCATCTATGGCCCTCTCTTTAAATACGTCCTTTATTCACTAATTGTATAATATACTATTTATGATTAATAATTCCCATCATCAGGTGACTCCAAGCGCGCAATGGACGAGTACACCTCGGAGATCCTCCTCCACGGCCATAACACCATCGTGGTTCACAACACCTGTGAGGATTCCCTCCTGGCTGTGCCTCTGATACTGGACCTGGTCATCATGGCAGACCTGCTGGCCAGGGTCACCTTCCGGGAGGACGATACTAAAGGTATACCAACTAGATAGTGACTAGAAGAGCTTAGGATATCCATATCAAGTGGCTAATAGCGGAGGTACATTTCACTTGGCAGAATCTCCCTAGGATTATCAATTCTCACTTGTTTGTCATAGTAACATTGAAACGATATGTTAAGAGATTTGGAGCCAACGTGAAAAAAAACATGTCGCCTCATACTCGCTATTTTGCTAATGCTATAATAATAGCTGTTATTTTTCTAATCTTGTGTATTTTCGAGTGTTAATGTTAATAAGCAGCTCTAAGAATTATTTTTTCTGTTCTCAAGAAAGAAAGAAAAAAAATATTCGACACTTTTACAAAATCTTATATCTAAAGGATACGATCAGTGTCGAATAGGTCCGTCTCGGTAGTAAGCATACGCATTGAAGCATTGTTGAGCGTTTTTGGCTCATGTAGAATTCTCGTTGTAAAGAAAGTATCTTTTCGTTAATTGTAAGTTACTAAAGTACTTTTTTTAAAATAATAGGCTTGCGTTTGTCCGCCGACTCGCCTGATGTTAAGCGATGATGCGGTCTACGATGGAGCACGCTTGCCTAGAAGAAACCGATTTACTCGTGATTTGGAGACACCCAGATTGTAACTACTGTTGAACATGGCCTCCCCCTTTAACCTCCACTGAACGACAGCTTGCCTTTAGCATCCACTGGATGCCAGCGACTCTCACAATGTCGTCGGTCCATCTAGTGGGAGGCCTACCTACGCTGCGTATTCCAGTTCGTGGCCTCCACTCAAGAATGTGCAGCAGTGGACGTCTTCTTACTAATGATGAGATTGTAACTATCGGGGAACAGCCATTCAGGCAGCGCAAAAAGTCAAACAAGGATTCAAGCAACAAATATTTATTTCCAGAATGGCAAGGCATGCATGCAGTACTATCCACAATGGCGTATCTCCTGAAAGCCCCGATGGTACCTAACGGCGCGCCTGTAGTCAACGCGCTGTTCAAACAACGCGCCTGCATCGAGAATATACTGCGGGCTTGCCTCGCGTTACCGCCTACTCATCACATGCAGCTTGAACATAAGGTGAGGGAGGGAGAAAGAGAGAGAGAGAGAGAGAGAGAGAGAGAGTATGTTAGTTTAACATATTAGAAATTGTTTATTATATTTAATGTATTACTTAGTAATGTAGCAATTTAAATTATAAAAAAAAATTGTGTGTAAAAGTTTAAACGGACGTACTGAGACTTGGTCCTTATCTGTTGGTCTTTTGGAAAAACACAGAGTCACACAGTGGGCAATGGAGAGAGCTATGCTTGGAGTTGAGTGAACGAACGAACCGGAAGACGCAGCGCAGTTAGGTCTCCCACTAGATGGACCGACGACATTGTGAGAGTCGCGGGCATCCAGTGGATGCAGATGGCAGGCTATCGTTCAGTGTGGAGGTCTAAGGGGGAGGGCTATGTTCAGCAGTGACGTCTTCAGGGCCCCGATTCTACTAAAGAAATTGTTTTCAAATTGTAATTGTTTCAATTTTATACTACTATACTAGAAAAATACCACCACCTAATATTCTAACTTAGTATATGAAAAAAAATTGTTAATATTGAGGCACTTATCTATACTAATATTATAAAGAGGAAAGATTTGATTGTTTGTTTGTTTGTTTGCATTGAATAGGCTCCGAAACTACTGAACCGATTTGAAAAATTATTTCACTGACGGGAAGCTGCACCATCCCCGGCTGACATAGGCTATAATCTATACCCGTGCGAAGCAGGGGCGGACCGCTAGTTTAAAAAATAAAATTGAAAAAATTACAATTTAAAAACAATTTCTTTAGTAGAATCGGGACCCAGGTTGATGAAGAATCATCGTCATCAGAACCACCACTCTGAAGTACAGACAGAAGTACAGAGTCAGTCTTTAAGTCTACGACGTTACGATCGATATTTCTTTCAACACTTCTTGTCTCATTTCTCAGGTGCCATTCATGATGAAGGAGCTACAATCGGGCGCCATGTTCTCCGGGTCTCCGCCCACTAAGAAACCGAAGCTGGCGCACGAAAATGGCGACAAGTAAGCCCTAGGCTTTCGCCCCCGTGGTAAACCTCGCGCGACTTGACCGGTATTAAGATAATGAAATAAGAGTATTCTTCTGTCTCACTCTTCCGCGCAATCATCGATTTTTCTGGATTGGTATAGCTAGTTGTTGTTTTGTTGATTACTTCTTTTCCGGCGTAGGATATGCACTTTCAGTCAACACATTAGCACAAAAAGTGCCTATGAAAATTTACACTGAACTAAGCTGAACGGAGCCGTTATACCCTGGTAAATGGTTGCCTGAAAGAGATCGCTTTTAGCGATAGCGATGGCTGCCACTAGTAAGTGTTTTCTATCTGTTTGTAATTTTTATTTCTGGTGTTACACAATAAAGAGTTTATATCTATCTATACCCATCATTATAAACAACTTTTACTATGGGACCAACCCTAAAATAGAATAAATAAAAAAACAGCTGTTCCATACATTTGCCAAGTGTGAATGACCTATGGAACAGCTGATATTTATTTCGCGATTTCAGGGTTGGTCCCATAGTAAAAGTTGTTTATAATGATGGGTATAACGGATTCCTTTCGGCTTAGTACACCCTAAACACCCTTTTCGTGCAACCCAGTATAAAATGGCACATCACTATCGGCCTCACTTATAAACGTTACTTAAGTTAAGCTTCAAATTGCTCTATCTTGTTTTCACCTAGTGACAATGTCCGTCAACGAGAAATTGACAGCAATTTTAAGCATTGCTTAACTTTTAAGTAACGTTTATAAGTATGGCCGTATATGTTTACAATCCAGAGAGATCAGTGGGTGCGACTGTGTAGCTGTCTGTGTCTTTCTTCAGCATAATCATATATTTCTATCTCTTTCACGTCAAAGTTCAGACCGGTCATGAAATTCGTGCGAGGAACATCCCCCTCTGAGCATAGATTTACCAACACATGGATTACGTGGTCTAGTACTAAATTCATTAGGTTGAGTTTAAATTAGCATCACAAATATCTATAGAGAAAAATAGTTTATCCCAAAATCCTTTTTGTGCTCGAAACGACGTAGAAGCGGAATTACACTAGAAATTCGTCATATACAAATAAAAAATGGACTTCCGCAAAGTAACGCCTGATTCAATCAACTAGTATTAAATTCATTAAAAGCAGATTTTACCTATACAGGGTTACTGGTAATCAGTTAGCATCCTCTTAAGGGCGGCCTCAGTACATCAAAACAAACAACTTTTGTTCTACGACTTTTCGAAATTCGCGATTCGTATCGTGTTTTTTATTTTTTATTTATTCAAGGATCATCAAACAGTTTAGAACAAAATTTAAAAATGAAGAAGTATACAGAAAAATAACGAGTTGAAATACCAGCATCGTTGACCATGTATTAGTTGAAATACCAGCATCGTTGACCATGGATTAGTTGAAATAACAGCATCGTTGACCATGAATTGGTTGAAATACCAGCATCGTTGACCATGGATTAGTTGAAATACCAGCATCGTTGGCCATGGATTGGTTGAAATACCAGCATCGTTGACCATGGATTAGTTGAAATACCAGCATCGTTGACCATGGATTAGTTGAAATACCAGCATCGTTGACCATGGATTAGTTGAAATACCAGCATCGTTGACCATGGATTTGTTGAAATACCAGCATCGTTGACAAAGGATTAATTAAAATTTGAAGTGAAATACTAGTAACCCTGTATAAACTTAAATAATACCGACAGCCTAATTGCCTATATAATTGGCCTTGCAATTTTCATCTATATATGTTACCGGCAATGTGTATAATTCAGGTATTCTATACAATGCCTAGGCAATGTATAGAATGCCTGGGACGTCCAGGCAATGTATGAAATATTATGAATATTATTGACCGTTTCATACTTTGCCTAGGCAATGTATACAATTCCTAGGTATTGTATAGAATACCTGCTTGTCCACCGACAATGTATAAATTAAATAGATTTTGTTCTATAATTATCAATGTTATGAAGTACCGTCGTGGAGGCACCGGCCTAAGAATGTACTCCCCCGTTCTCTTCCCGTGGGTGCCGTAGAACTCGGCTAAGTGTGTCGTACACGTATGTGGGTGTGGGTGTAAATGCGGGTGTGATATGGTTGTGATATGGGTGCGATATGGGTGCGATACGGGTGCGATACGGTGTGCGATATGGGTGTGACATGGGTGTGGGTGTAAGTATGGGTGTGGGTGTGAGTGTGGTTGGGGGTGTGAAAGTGGGCGTGAGTGGGAGTGTGGGTGTGAGTGTGGGCGTGATTGTGGGCGTTAGTGCGGGCGTGAGTGCGGGCGTGAGTGCGGGCGTGAGTGTGGGCGTGAGTGGGCGTAAGTGTGGGCATGAGTGGGCGTGAGTGTGGGCGTGTGTGTAGGCGTAAAAGTGAGAGTGGGCGTAAGTGTGAACGTGCGCCTGTGCGTGTGTTTGAGCATTGCGTCTGAGCGAGCGTCCGAGTGTGCATGTGTGTGTGAGAGAGAGAGTATGAGTGTGTGTAGGTGAGTGTGAGTGAGAGTGTGTGTGTGTGGGGGTGAGTTTGAGAGTGGGTGTGTTTGTGGGCGTGAGTGTGAGAATGGGCTTGAGTGTGAGAGTGGGCGTAAGTGTGAGCGTGCGCCTGTACGTGTGTTTGAGCTTGCGTCTGAGCGAGCGTCAGAGCGTGCGTGTGTGTGAGTGTGTGTGTGTGTGTGGGTTGAGTGTGAGCGCAAGTTTGTGTGTGTGTGTGAGTGCGCGCGCGTGCGTGTGTGTACCCGTGTGTGTGTGTGTGTATTTGTGAGTGTGTGTTTGTCAACACACACAATAAAAAATAAAATAAAATTGTTTGACCCATCTCGCTTCTAAGCCATGTTTATAAGCTGTTTTAGAACCTCATCACGACTCCCGCCTGCGTCGCAAGAAGTTTACTTCCTGCTCGCACGTCTCCCCCTTCCCTGCTCTCGTATTTTACACACATTGCCGGCTGCGCATTAGGCTTTGTATAGAATACCTAGGCAAAGTATAAAATAAATAATATTTCACACATTGCCTGAACGTTTTAGGCATTCTATACATTGCCTAGGCATTGTATAGAATACCGGATTATACACATTGCCGGTAACATATACACTTAATCATTCAACATAAACGGTTTTAGTCTACCTTTGGTTTGGTAATTTTTTAAGCGCTGACCCGGAATCCATGTTTGTAAATCTATGACTCTGAGGAATAAAGTATAACTGTGTGTTATATAATTACTTTAGTCCGAGTATTAAATTTTATTTATTATTTATTACAAATTGGTTGGGTTCCTTTCTGTGATAATTATACGTTGGTGATCTGCTAGGTTCTCATGCAAGAACTAAAATTAAATTAATACGATTTCATATAGCAAGTCTTGCAAGGAAGACGAGTGAAAACTAAAGGAGGTTGGCCAAACATATACCGAGGTCGTATCAACATTAAGATTATTATCATTAGTTTTCACAACACCCTACTCTTATAACAGAAATCTGAGGCCTCACGGCTACCTGTTTTAAGCGATTCTGTTTAGGTGATGCGACAAGTTGCGCGACCGCAAACCGTATCCCGGTACGTTAAGGTTCAGGTTCGCGTGATTTTCCGCACTGCGCTGTTTAGAGCCTGCGTAAAGAGGTGGAGCCCTAAGGCCCCTGAATTAAGGCCTGGCTAGCAAGAAAACTGTTTAAAATTAGAATTTCCTGCCATACGTGAAACGTACCTACAAATCGTATTTCTTGGCCCGGATTTCCTATATGAAATCGTCGACTAGTATGAATTATTATTTATTTCAACTAGACGTAAGCAAATGTATGAAATACATTAAATTTTACCACCTTCATTGCGTAATCCCAGTGTCTTAAAGAAGCTAATATTTTGGGATTAAATCTTACAATATTTATTTTTACTTTAGATTTTATTGTACGAAAATGTATCGCTTGTGTGGACCTTTATTATGCCTTATATTTGAATGTTTGTCTACCCATTTCAAATGGATGTCAAAATATTTCCTGTGGTTTACCAATAATTGTACCACGGGCAATTAAAGAAAAATTAAACAGTTTGCGGATCGTCCATTAATCATGTGAGGATGCAGCAGCCTAGAGCCTTGCTCTGGTATTTCAAGGAGCTGGGTTGGCTCGGGTAGATTTTGCCAAGGGATATGCCCAAAACACCTCAAGGGCGACGTCGGTCAGCCGTGTCAACAGGACACATCACTACCATTTCGAATAAGAATAAGTGAGGATCTATAGGGGGAAAGGAAGTAGTTGTGTGATTTAAAAAAATACTTTATTTGTTGTAAAGAGTTTTCTTACATTGACTATGCCCCTCCAAAACAAATTAATAAACCAACCAAACAAAATTCGTTTACCAAATACAATTTATCGAGTTGATCGAACCCAAGTTGGTGTTGCAACGGGGCATAAGTTTTTATAGTATGTACAATTATGTATTTTATTTCGGTTACACAAGAATAATGCTGGCGTTAGTGGCTTGACTCGTATGACTACGCGAACAGCCGAGCAATGTACTAGAGCAGGGGTTCCCAAACTTATTTTGTCTACTGCCCACTTTGAGAATAAAAACAGAGAAATATCGAACCGAGTTTGAGCAATCTCTTAACTAATATTAGTTGATGTTCACAAGTTGTAGTTGAGAGTCGAGAGCTCATGCAGTCGGTGTCTAAGAGGCCTCCTAGCTAAATGAAATTACAAATCACCCCCCAAGCCTCTACACAACTTTTTTTTTCTGGATCTCTTACCGCCCCCCTTTAGGCCTACAGCGCCCACAAGGGGGCGTTATCGCCCACTTTGGGAAAGGCTGCACTAAAGCATTCCCACAAGTCGACTCCGTACGCCAGCAGAGACTGGACAGTCGCGTAGTAGCAGGAACGCCGCCTTCTGCGAAAGGACGCGCGCAACCTGCTTGGGGCAAAACACGGTCGATCGAACCTCTTGTGTCCGTGACCAAATAAATAACATGATTAATGGACGACCCGTAGTTATTCGTAAGCTTATACATACATTTTGTACCACCAACGTTAATACATCACATCTCATCTATAAAACTATTAAAAATCATGAAGAATGGTTCACTTTCAACTTGAATTTGAAATGTGTCGTTTATTGGAAGTTCTATTTGTATGTGCCACAATAATCATCATCATCATCAGCTTATCTCAGATTAAGAGAGATTTTTCCAAAGCACACCACAATAAAGCTGGAAACAAATCATCGGACGCGGCTGACGGACGCGACATAAAAGTATCTAGATAACGAATGTACACTGAGCTGTGCAAACTATTGGACGTAAGTCGTGGACGTAACCTTGGGCTGACCTTGGGCGTTCGGACGTCCGACAGAAATCTGGCGCACCGGATTTTTTTGCCAGCCGAAGCCACGTCTCATCTGGGTGTTCCCCGATAGTTACAATCTGGGCGTCTTCAAATCACGAGTGAATCGGTTCCTTCTAGACAAGCGTGCTCCAACGTAGACCGCATCATCGCTTAACATCAGGCGTGATGGTGGTCAAACGCAAGCCTATTTTATTTATAAAAAAAAGACTGCACACTTATCAGTCGCGTCCGTCAGCCGCGTCCGATAGTTTGTTGCCAGCTTAAGGCTAACATTTTAATGTCACGGTTTGTCTGGGCTCGTTTAGTTGGGTTATGCCTGCGATCTTGGTTTTGTCGGAGTCACTCTCGCTTGAATTGATATATGTGTGACGGAGATAGAAACAATGTCGCATGCACTAGAATAGCTGCCTGGTGATGTGGATCAAGCTTGAAACATCTATTAGTCCGTTCTTTTTTGAAAATGATATTTGAAAGGGGTTCGAAGATATTAGTATGAAAGGTAGCCTATGGTCAGCCGCCATCTTGAATTTTTACGAACATGTCGCAGTCGAAAATCACAAAAAACAATATATCTTTTTAACCAGTGATGTTACGACAAAATGGTGTTAACATTATTTTACCTCTATCGATGTACGTAGGTTTCAGACAGCGAATACATTTTGATGAAAATTCAAGATGGCGGTCGGACCACTTTATCTCCGAACCCCGTTGTAAGATGTGGTTCACCTTTATGTAGCTGTCTTTGATAATCATTTAATTAACGGACTATAGATTAGTGTCTCATTTAGTATTTCATTTTAGCAAATATTATGTAGCTAACAGACGAGACGGATTTGGTTGACGTACCGTCTGGCCAACGGGAGAGAAAGAGAACATTTTCTCTTTCTCTCCCATTGGTTGGACGGCGGTTCGTCAACCAAATCCATACGTCTGTCAGTTACATTACATACATGGTATTCATTTAAGAACTAGAAAGTTGTGGAACGAAAATTGGATTAAGTTATATTCACCATAGTTATAATTATGTTTACATTTTATGTTGAAAACTGACGCAATTTTCACACAATTTATTTATATGACACGGAAATTACTCACGTATGATTAAACCGTTTACTCAAACTATAGTTTCAACCGCATTCGGCGGTCTTTTTCAAGATGATTGCGCCCGCGCGACTCGCTTTTTTTTTGGGGTGCAAAGCGAGTGAGAAAGCTTACCTTGAAAAAGACCGCCAAATGCGGTTGAAACTGTAGTCGGGGTAATCGGCTTAATCATGATGATAATGAGTAATTTCCGTGACATATAAATAAAATATGTTAACATTGATTTACAGTACCCGGCGTTAAGTAATGCACATCGAGTTAGAGGGAGATAATCGGCTTCGTAGAGTTCGTAGAGCGTCGTCTCTGTCGCACGTCACACGATGTAGTGAGTGACAGAGACGACGCTCTACGAACTCTACGATGCCGATTATCTCCCTCTTTAACTCGATGTGCATTACTTACCGCCGGGTACTGTACAATAGTATTGTTTGAACAGTATTTATGTGACATCAAAATATTTTATGTAATTCAATTTTATATCATCAAGGTTTGTCAATTTCAGTGTTTAGAATCATTCCATATTCATTCATTAGAATCTCGGCGTATTTAAACTTTGTAATCTGTGTAACAAAGATCTGTATTATCGAAGTACTAGATGTCTATTTTTTCAGTATTTTTTTAGTATTGTAGTCACTAGTAGGTTTGTAGCAGACATCTGCTTCACTTTATAAAAGGTTAGATAATATCAGGTTGTATAATGGCCTGTTAATTATTAATAGTTAAAGATTCTGCCCACTATGATGGACTATACCTGTATTGTATACCTCAGATCACACAAACAAGGGAGATATGCACTAGTACAATAGGCATGTGTCCTAATGTTTAATTTATTACAAATAACAGCGGGTTAGCGAAAAAAATAATTTAAATTGGCTGGTAAATATTTGAGATATGAATGTTTAATGTTTTCTCGCAAAACGTGTGTTAGTATAGCATTTGTATGGTGCTCGCACGGCTTGACGTCATAACGTGCTAAGGTCGTCTGCAAGTTGGTGCGAGTTGGACTGAAGTCATCAAGCCTGATTAAATGATCTTGCCTAGCCACCTTACCATATCTCCCTTGTTTGTCCGATCTGGGGACTATATCATAAACGTACCACGAATAAATCCGACAGGGCTATTTGAACTGTACCAACAACGATATAAAGTCGTTTTTTAAAAGACACGTTTACTATTGTACTTAGTTATCTGTCATAGACGGTTAGTATTTAATATTAAGCCGTGTCTCCTGCGACCTTATTTTTGTTAGAATTTGGCCCTAACACGTTTTTCTGTCAAAATGGGGGCGTGTCCTGTTTAGATAAACAAAAACACGCTGACATGTTATCCGACTGGGGGGGTTAAACAAGACCCACTTTCTGTTAGTATTAACGCTTGCGGAAAGATGAAATTGTATGAAAATGACATTACAATACTATACAATATTACTTTATTACACACCGAACCCGGGTATGTCCTAAAACTGCGACCAGAACCACCGGAGGATGGGCAGCAGCGTCCTGTTAGTACACGGTGAACGTACTGCGATCCCCAAGCCGCCTGCCAAGCGTGGGGATTATGGCAACACTCCTCTCTCAGAGGGAGGCCTTGTTCAGCAGTGGACATTTAATAGCTGATGATGTGACACACCGAAAATACAAATGAAACTTAAACTAACATAAAAAACAAATATACGGCAGTATAATGGGCGGCCTTATCGCCTAAAGCGATTTCTTCCAGGCAAACTTTGGATGGACAGGACTAAAGAAGTTGAAAAACGGTCGTCACGACCGTCAACAGAAGACAGACAGAGACAGACAGAGGAGGTGGTCGTCGAGTGGTGGTCGAACGGTGGTGGTCGGACATTAGCTTGAGATAACATCTCTCAAGCTAATGTCTTTGTCAATGCCATTTTCATCTTTCCGCAGGCGTTAACGCGTTATAGGAAGTGGGTTTTGTCTAACCCCCTAGATCGGATAACATCCCCGCGTTCCCCCTGTTGGAAGGGAATGTCTATTTCAGTTGTTTTCTAGCATTATAGACGTGTCGGTCTCTCTCGCGTATGTGTGTATACTGTGTTTGAGTACCTATTTTAAAATGAATTATAAATAATAACACACAATTTTTTGCATTATATTATAACAATAATAATATTTTTTTACTGGCTAGTGCCTTTAATAACTAAACAAAATACAAGCTAAAACTAACACTACAAATACAGTTAGACTGCCCATAGACTGTTGAAGGTCTAAAGAAAATCCAAATGCTCAAGCTCACTACCAGTTGGCAGCGTACTCAGCATGCTGGCGGCATTACCACGGATTGTATTTAAAATAATTTGAAGAACATTAAGTCTGTTTTCCTTATCTGAATTTGTTTTTACAAAAGGACCTAACATCTAACATACACTTCCTGATATTTTATTAATAAGTTGTAGGAGACCGCAATGTTTTGTTTACATGTTATTTAAACATGTTTTGTTAGATTTTGGACGCAGGAGACACGGCTTTAGAGATAGTTTCGAAAGTCGATGTTTTTGCGTGCATTTAATTAATGTTTCACATAAGGACATTATTACCTATTCCATATACATAACCAAAACGAAATACTTAGCCTACCTATTTACGTGCATTTATATCCAAATAAAATAACTATTGATGACCTTAAAATATTTTTTATTTATTTTCCTCTTAGATATGTAATCCATAGGTTATGTAATAAAACAACATTGGGTATAACAGGGGCCAATGCTACCAGTTATAAGCGATTCTGTTTAGGTAATTAGAAAAGTTTCGCGACCGCAAACCGTATTTCGGTGCGTTAAGGTTCACGTTCGCGTGATTTTACGCACTGCGCTGTTTCAAACCCGCGTTATGCGGTAGCTGTGAGGCCGTGGGGGGTGGGAGGTACCTAATGGTGTTTTCGAAAAAAATATTAAAAGGTAGTATTTAGGTTTAATTTCTGTTTAGGTAATGAGAAAAGTTTCGCTACCGCAAACCGTATCTCGGCGCGTTAAGGTTCACGTTCGCGTGATTTTCCGAACTGCGCTGTTTCGAGCCTGCGTTAAGATGTAGCCATAAGCCCCCGGTTACGGCAAAATTAATAGATTTACCCGGAAAACAAATGAAACACAATATCGGATTAATCTTCTTTATTTTTTAGTTAAGCATAGAATACAGTATCCCAAGTTCACAGTCACTTAGACTCACTCTCGCACCAGGCTGTTCTCGCGAACGAAACATTAAGTATGACGAAATTAAATAAAACATTACATACACTTAAAATAACTCCTTACATTACCGGGGTGTTTAACATGCGAGTATCAACTAAAAACACTTTAATACATAATTTGTTCTATCATAAAATCTTAACACTAAACGTTAATTGTTGTCATGTTGTTAGTACATCTCCTATATAACTTTTTGGTAATAAACTATCGAGTCCAAACTTAACGTTTGTTTAGATATATCGTGCAGTTGGCAGAACTGAACAAAAATATAGCTGTCTCTTTGATTCCAGTCTGTTAGACGAGGACAGCGTCATTTTGCGTTACTTTTCTGCCTTGTATCGACATGAATATGTGATGTCAACGAACAGTACACATGGAATGTTAACTAATTACATCTAAAGCGTTAATAGTACCAAAATACTGCTTAAATACAATTATAAATACAAAATAACACTAAGCAGGCTCGCCACGCCTCAACAGCACACCTCCTTGGGTTTGGCAACACATCGATAGAATACAATAAGAAATGCAACAATAACACGTTTACATTATGGGAATGTTATAATTAAACGACCGAACCAGTCATTTATAACAAATTATTCTATACATTTGTAACAAGCAAATATAAACTCGTTCACAATTGGAACAAGGTCCATTTTTGCCTGTTACAACTTGAAGTTTAATAAGGGAAGATTTAGAAACCGACTTGCGTGTGTTTATCTATATTATCTGTGCAAAATATCTAATAGATCACTACGAGCTATAGATAGTCTGTAGACTTTGAGCATCTGCCACTCCAGTTTTTATAATAAGTCTTTATTCTACATTTAACAATAATTTGTTATAATATAATAATCGATACAATTTGTTTAATAATGTACACAATTTTAAATTTGTTTCAGTGCTCGATATCATATAGTTATATTTAAAATTCGTTGGCTACCTAACGAGTGATTTAGCTATAGGACAAACAGAATCTACGAAAGGGGATTGGAATATAATATGCATTTAATAGGACAGTAAGTTGAAATTAACATATCGAAGCGTCAAAACAACCTACACTATCTATAATATAATTTATATTACAATTTTTGGAAGCCAGAATACTTTCTGTACTACTAAATGCATGGATACATACGTAGTATGGAATAGACACTGACATGTATAATTGGCGTTTCATTTTGACGTCTAACAATGTAAACAAATATGGCTGACAACCAATGACAATCACTAGCGAGTAAATTCAGAGCTGTCATTGGTCGAAAAACGCCATGTTTGTTTACATAGTTAGACATCTAAAAAGAAAGCCTTTATTTATACTTATTTTTTATAAATAGATTTGTTGCGCTGCAAACTGGTTTTAACTGGGTTTTACTAGTTTTTAGTACATTCAAGGATAAAAATTAATCCAACGAAAATTCTCATAATAGGTAAGTATCATCAAGTAGGTAATGACCTTCTCCTGTCAAAGTTCATCAAAATCGGATCAATCGTAAAAAGTTAATAAACAGAAACTTACTTAAAGAAAGAGTTACTTTCTTATATATCAGAACCTTCGATCAGACAAACAAGGGAGACATGCCTTAGTACAATTATCGTTCGTGTTTAAATGTCTCCGTGTTTTTTTTTCACTATACCGTTATCTGTTTAGCGCAAATACTATAAGTACGGCACACTTACTAATTTTTCACACACACTAAGAAACTTGCAGCGACACCTACAATAACTAATAGTCCACATGCAATAAAAGGGGGCAAGGTCGTTTGGCCCCTGTGAGTTCGAGCAAAAACTTCCTTGGTTCGAGTAAAGGCATCAATCCTGATTTAGGCCAGATGCGTTCGCACCTGCCACGCCATTTTACCATGTTTGTCTGATCTGTTATCCAAACTAAGCCTATGGTCATAGTTGTATTGCGGGTAGATCACTTTGTATTTGGCAAATTTATTTGTTAAGTATCTAACATATAGAATAATACAAGCTAATAGTTCAGTGGCATCCCATACACATATAACTAAGGCCCAACTCCCACTGGAGATTCATGGCAACATCGCAGAGTACAAGTGGCCATGGAAAAGTCAACTCTCGTTGGAAAACAGTAGATTCAAAATTGTCTCAGCACATGACTGTTCAAATTCTAGTAAATATTAAAATTTTGAATTTATCGTTAGTTGAAAATACAGTGAAACCTGATTAAGTGGGTCCTGGATATGTGAGAAACTAATACCTACTGATTACATTGAGGTCCCGACTCTTTTGCATAGAAGTACCTCTGTTACTGGGAATTATCAAACCTTTTTAATTGAGATTTGGTTTAATAGATTTTTCGATGTTTACATCTATAATTGGGACTTTGTAGCTGAATGGCTACAACTAAATAAGTAAGAGAATTTATCAGGTTCGGACAGGTCACGACATTTTTATTTAAAAACAGAAAAAATCAAAACGGTACAATTCGACTCATAATTATATTACTATAATATATACTCTATGTTTCGACCTGTCCTAGCAGAATCCTCTACAAATAAGAAAACTGTAATTTCAGAAATGTAAATGTAAATACTCTATAAGTCATAAAAATCCTAGGTCTCTTGAGATTCCCAGTTATAAAGGTTTCACTGTAGTTGTTTTTCCCCTGGTCGCTTGAACGGCGCGACGGCGTCTCTTTTTTCCAGTTGGCGGCGTTGGGTCTAAGAATCTAGCTTACATCTAGGCGTCTAGGGAATATGCTAACTCGAATAAAGGCTATCAATATCCAAGACAATTTGAGTCTCAATAATCCGCTACTTTTAATTCCTTATGTGCCTTGAGCAGATCACCTCTCGCTTCAATATACATAAACAATATACATAGATATATAACTATAGTATTATTGCTGGAAAATAATGAGAAAGAGAATGAGCAATGTGGGGTATTGTAGTATTAGAGATTGAATTAATTTACCTGTGAATATATAAGTGAGATCGAATCCGATATGAGGAGATCCATAAACGAACGAAAGTCACCGACATAGCCCACCCGATTAGTAAGTTGAAATGGCAGTGGGCAGGGCACATATCACGCAGAACAGATGGCAGATGGGGCCGAAAGGTTCTGGAATGGAGACCACGGACCGGTAAGCGCAGCGTAGAACGTCCACCCACAAGATGGACAGATGACCTAAAAGAGACCGCAGAGAAACGCTGGATGCAGGCCGCTTCCAACCGGCTCTTTTGGAGATCGATGGGGGAGGCCTATGTCCAGCAGTGGACGTCCTATGGCTGAAATGATGATGATGATGATACAAGTGAAGTTTAAGCATAATGAATAGGTACAAGTGCTATATCCGAACAAGTAAAACTCTGAGAGAAGCACTCATTAATTGTGTATTTTTAGGCAGGATACAAACTTAGCACATCACTTTTTGTAGTTAATTTTCATATTTCTTTATTTGCCTTTTATCTTCTTATATAGTTAAGCCTTAGTCGTCTTCTAGGCATTGCATATATATAAATATATTAATGAAATCGGTGACAAACAAGCAGACGGGCTGCATGATGGTAAGCAGTCACCGTCACTTATGGATAGTTGAAACACCAGAGGCATCACAACTACGTTGCCGACCCTTTAAGAATCTATTAACTCGCCTTTTGAAGAACCCCATGTTGTAGGTTGTCGGTAGCACCGCGGAAGGTAGCTCATTCTACAATTTGTAGATGTGAGGCAAGAAAGATCGCGTGAATCGTACAGTGTGCGATTTCCAATTATCTATCTGTGCATATTTTGAATTGCCTTAAATTTTATTCTCAATATTCGGGCCCAATTCAGAATTTTTTAACTTCATAACAACCTAAAGTTATCAAAATTCGTATAACGAAAATAGTGAATAAGGCCTTTGAAGTTGTATCTGATTCCATAATCTATACTTTTAATACTTGCTCATTCTCGATTATATTTATATGTATAATGTATTAGACATTTATATAATTTAGACACAGACTATACGACCGAAGACTTAATATGCGACCACATTTTTATTTACAACTTCCAAACGACCTATAACGTATTTCAGCATGGTTCACAATAGTTGCAAGTTTTCCAAACTTTTCTAGGTGGTAATTTATAATAGCGGTCTAAATACACAATTCTTCGACCTTTCTCAAAAAAAGAACTATAGATAGATACTACAATAGTTTCAAAAATATTAAGTCTTATATTATTCTCGTATTATATAATCAACTTTTATATACAAGAAGCATTCCAATTAGGAGTGAGTGATCTACTATAATATAATATAATTATATTTATAATTAGAAAAGTGTGATTTTACCGCATCCTACCATTCCTTCGAGTCATTTAATGAGCACCAATATTGGCTAAGACTTCTAATCTGTTGATTTACTTTTATATTACAAGGGGACCGAGGTCAATTCCATTTTCTGTGCTATTAATAATAAATATCAGATCTAAATTGTGTATAAATTATATAGGAATGTAATAATAATAAAAACAAGAACAAAGTGCCACTTAAGTAAACGAATTTTCTTTTAAGGGTGAAAACGAATCAATTTCAAGCCATTAGCCAACTTTTTTATAAATAATATAATTTGATTTGTGCAAAGCCGATATATATATCTTTTTTTTTTTTTTACTAAGATACAAAATTTCAACGTGGATGAATAACACAAAGATTTGGATAGCAAAAAATCGCGTAAGATATTTTTGATTTGATATTTTTGTTGGATTTTATTTTTTATAAAACATGGGTTTGGAACACATGAAACATGCAAGACCAACCTATTATGTCATGTGTTTGAACATGCGTCGGGTTCAAATGATGGAATGTATTTGTGGGTAGATAATACATTAATCACAGGCTTAGCAGCTAGTCCTAGTGTCCAGTTTTATTTTTAGGCCGCCCGAAAAGCCTTCACAAATATGCGCCAGTAAAACGGAGTTGTGTGTATGTCTATGTTCATAAAAATGTAGATAGACATTAAATAACATCATTATATCGTCAGTGGAAAGCAAAAAACGCTAAAGCACCAATATAGTACTTTTGAGAAATGAATATTTAAGAAAAAAAATATACATAATATATGACAGAAGAATACATTGTATTCTTCCCTCGATTAAACATAATAAAAATCAGTGTGTAAGTTTGTCACGACATAGGAAAGAGTTCTACTTGTTAATAGACCCCTTCTTTCCTATCAATTTAAGGGACAAGGGTTCCAATAATTTATCTCTGAGTCTTATGATTATGTAAAAAAATTGCTGTTCGACATAAAATACACCAATAAAAATACGCAAGTATGAAATGACACCGGCAAGTCCTACTTATCAGTAGGCCCTTATTGCCCCATATTGGTGTCCGAAGTGAAAATATCAGATATAACCATATATACTGGACTTAACGATTATGAGCCAAAAACAACTGCGGGTAGCCATAAAATACACAAGACAAGTAACCTTGTCGACAAGTGTTTGTCAATGGACAAGTAATCTCGGCGACAAGTACTTGTCAGTAGACAAGTAACCTTGTCGGCGAGTATTTGTCAATGGACAAGTAATCTCGTCAACAAGTATTTGTCAGTGGACAAGTAACCTTGTCAACAAGTATTTGTCAATGGACAAGTAATCTCATCGACAAGTATTTGTCAGTGGACAAATAACCTTGTCGACAAGTATTTGTCAATGGACAAGTAATCTCGTCGACAAGTATTTGTCAGTGGACAAGTAACCTTGTCGACAAGTATTTGTCAATGGACAAGTAATCTCGTCGACAAGTATTTGTCAGTGGATAAGTACTTGTCGGCAAGTGTCGGTGGACACTGACAAGAGTGCTACTTGTGAGGTATGGTCTTGCCGTGTTTGTGCTTGTGTCAGTTGAGAGGGAGACAGAACATGTGCTGCAGGAGGGTGGGCTTGCGCGGCGGCAGCTCCGACGCGACCGAGTCGTAGTCCGAGGACGACGACTCGGCGCCATAACCGTAAGCCTGGAATAACAGAAAACTGAAATTAGTTACTTGTTTACGACGCTACTCGAAACAAACAACTCACACTCTGATGAGTAAGGCGTACACTATTCTCAATATCTCACTCCGGGCCCAGTAATAAACCATGTTTTGTGTAGTCATGAGGCCATCAAGGGGTGGGTGGTCCTTTAATCCCCCTATAATATCTTAAACACTTTATTCACAATGTTTTATTAAAAATTTACATAAATTCAGATACTGAAAATAATAATATTAATAGAAATCGAATTTAGCATTACATGAAGCTTTTGAGCAGGTAGCCAATTTATTTCAAGCAGCAAAAGCAAATTTTTTGGGATAGACAACTTTTTATTCTTGAAAATGAGGGATTGTCCAAGTGGGTGAAACTGTTAGGCTTTCGATAGTTTTCCCTATAGATAATAATAAATATTCGGGACATTTTTGCACACACGGTCATCTGATCCCAAACTAAGCAAAGCTTGCGATATGCCAGAGTCTAATATAAATACATATATATTTTTAAATACATACTTAAATAGATATTAACACCCAGATATAGAACAAACACAAATGTTCGTCACATGAATGATGGTGGGAATCGAACCCACGCCCCCAAGCGCAGAAGGCAGGTTCACTACCAACTGTATCAACGGGCTATACCGTATCCGGCTAGATGTGGTAGGTATACCTGCGGTGGATCGTGGTAGGGATGCAGCAGACAGGCGTGATGTCACACGCAGTCTTCCAGCGACATCAGCAGCGGGTTCACGTACTCGAACCCTTCGAACTCGGACTGGTCGATGTCTGCGATCACCGTACTGGAAACACACATTCATCAACTGAATCAAATCATACAACGTACACGGAACTAGTGCAAATTCTTAACTGGGCACACGGGCAGCGTTTTTTCCAAACAAACGTATACTCGTGTTTCCTCCCTGAATAATACCGCTAGAACTGTAATTTTTTTAAATAAAATTTATCTCCTCTATTGTCATGCTTATTTAATTTATTTCTTTTATAAGTTAACTACTATAAGAAATGTGAGCCTTTAAATATCCCAAAAATTTTTTTTTTTTTACCGCCATATATATGTCCAGACGTCTATCAAACAAATATGACGAATAAACAAAACAAAAAAAAAAAACAGAAGCATAGTTCAATCCTTTTCACAACTATTAATTTAAAAAAAATGAAATCGGCCTAGTTTTGAATGAGGAAACAGAAAAATACGAGACGATAATTTTGTCTACTTTTCGTAGGTATAATCGATCCGAGCTGCAGTTGTCCCTATTGCGCTCTACGGAGAGAGGCTTGAGGTCAGGGGACAGCAATAGATTTGCTAAATACCTCTTCATCAAATTTCTTGGCCGTGGTATGCCCTCTTGACATAGCTCCGTAACAAATAATGGACTTTGAACGAAATTTATCGTGGAAATAGGTTTGGCGTAATATTTTATAATGATATTGATATATTTTTTTAACCAATAACTTATTGAAAAAAAAAACAATCCAAGTAATAAAATTATATGGATATGTATGCAAATGTTTGTTACAAGATATCCTATAAGATTTTTATGAGTAAGCGTATTTGCTTTCAATAGAGTACAAATATAGTTTGCGATCCCATATCATCAGTGTTGGTGATACAGGAGGGTCAAAGTGTCCAAGTGTCCAGGGTCAAGTGACTTAAATAGGTATAAAGCGAAGGCGACAACATCCTTGGCACATTGTTCAGGTCTAGCGTTAGCGAGTTATATAACCGGTACATACTCGTACATAACAAACACGTAAAAAAAATAAAAAAAATCGCCTTATTATTAAGACCCGTCCGAAGCCTTCCTACACCAACACATACAATGCTGATGGTCAGTTGCACTGTGCGCCTTGCAACAGGATCTTTAAAACTAAGTTTGGTTTTGCCAGCCATATACCTACGCGCTCATAACCAGCGCTAGTCAGGTTCGCCGTTGACGGACACGTCAAGGAGGCCGATATATATATACATACTCGTTATCGTTAGTAGTTATGAGGTGGCTACTGCACTCAAGGTTGGCTCTTAACAAGGGAATTCCTCAACGGTTAACAGAAAAGACACGAAAAGCTTATTTAAAAACAATATTTTTACTTTTATAATGATGAAAAATGGTGATGATGATTATAAAAAGTAGCCTATGTCACTCTCTGGCTCTCAAGAGACGGGTTTAGTTCAAACTAAACCGATGCAAAAAATCAGGTCGATCCGTTGTTCCGTTGCAGCGTGAAAGAGGAACAAACATCCATACATACAAACTTTCGCGTTTATAATATTAGTAGGATACATACTCGTTATCAGGCGTGAGGTGCACGGGCTCGTCGGTGAACTCCGGCGGGAAGTTGGCCAGGTCACGTTCTCCCTCCAGCCGCGGCTTGAACGGAGGCACCACCTGCTTCTGCTCCAGCTGCACATCAAAACGTATATACATAGTGTTGGTGGGCGCGCTGAGGGTGTAAATAACAACACATCTACTTGCGATCAAGTGGTGTATTCGACTGACGCATCGCTGCGCCGGACACAGCCGCGCGCGCACAAGTACTTACAACTAACATCCCTCCACCTTTAGCTAAGAAACACTATCCCGACTACTTAAATACTACACTAAAGATATCGCTTATAATCTACTTTTTTGCGCGGACGCGATACTTGGGCCGGAGTGACCGGGCTCGATGAAACAGACGCTGGTCGGCGTGAGGGGCTCGACTCTGGCTCTGACACTGCTTCTGTAGGCATTTGTGACCGTGAGATTCCCACGACGGGTGACCCGGGCGCAGACGTAGCGGCCGCCGCCTGCGAAGGCACGTTGGTAGGGTGTGCTGGCAGAATCATGACTGGCGGCACCGCAGCTGGCTCTCGATCAAAGGCAGGCACGCGCTCACTCGAACTTGAGCGCTCGGACTCATTATGCTCCGAATCCTCCCCTTTTAGCTTAAGGAGTTGGTTAGTATGTTTCTTCATTATGGCCCCGGATTCCACTATTTTTGCTAGATATAGCATTTTGCCGAGGCGCTTTAAAATAGTTCCTTTCACCCATATTGGTTTCTGCATTTTGTACACTTTGATTAGCACGACTTCATTAATGCTGAAGGTCACATTGCGCTTGCCACCATAGTACCTACACTGAGAACACTGCTTATCTTTTACTAATGCGTCGAGTGTAGCGTCGCGAGACGACGGTGGCAAATCAATAAGATCTAATCTACATCTTAATTTGTGGCCGAACAATAGCTCAGCAGGGGACTTGTTCGTGGTACTATGAATTGAATTTCTATAATTAAGTAAAAATTCATTTATTTTTATGTTCATGTCCCGTTGGTTAGTGCCGGTTGCAATTATATTTTTAATCGCTCTTTTAACTATTTTAACAAAACTCTCGGCCTGTCCGTTACTCATTGGATTATAACTCGGAGATGTCAGATGCGCGATACCATTCTTGCTACAGAACAGTTTAAATTCCTCGGAGACGTAAGAACTGCCATTGTCTGAGATTATAGTGTGAAATAAACCAAATCTTGACATTACTTCGCAAAGTTTATCAATTACCACTCGAGTACCATAACCGGATGATACGTCGAAACATTCGACCCATTTCGAGTAGGCGTCTACGATAATCAGGTAAGTTCGGTTGTTTATCGGTCCTAAAAAATCTATATGCACGCGGTACCACGGTTGCGGCGGATAAGGCCAGGGCGCGAGAGGTGCGCGGGGTGGGGCGGGTCTCGCCTTTGCGCAAATCTCGCACTCTGCAACATACCTGTCAATGTCAGCCGACATCCGTGGCCACCAAAATCTAGACCTTGATTCACATTTCATTTTATAAGCGCCCAGGTGCCCCGAGTGAAGTTCACTTAACAACCGACTACGACAAGATAATGGAATTACCATCTTATGACCTCTCAGTAAGCATGATCTTTCGACTGATAGTTCCTGACTACACGATCGAAGAGGTTTTAATCTAGCGTCAATAGGTCTAGAAGGCCAACCCTTAAGGACGTACTCGCATACTTGTGACAAGACCGGATCAGACTTAGTTGCTTCTATTATATTACTCAAACTTACATGTTCCTCTGCAGTTTGCCCAAAAACAAAATTCATGTACGTAGCTTTATCTATGTATTGGTCATCGACCTCCGCTGATTGCGCACCGGTCGATCTACTTAAAAAATCTGCTGCATTCATAGTGCTCGAAACGTATTCGATCTTGAAGTTATATGAGTTTAGGTAAATAGCGTACCGCTGCAGCCTGTTTGCTGTTATCTCTGGTACGCCCTTATCTGGACTAAAAATAGACAAGAGCGGCTTATGATCGGTTCTAAGAATAAAAGGGATAGATCGCCCATATAAATATTGGTGAAATTTGCGAACACCAAATATGATTGCTGTGGCCTCCTTCTGAATTTGACTATAACTTCGCTCAGCTTTTGCGAGCGAACGAGAGGCATACGATACTGGTTTTTCGATGCCGTTTTCCATTTGCGACAGAATAGCAGCTAACCCTGTGGGGGACGCGTCCACTGTAAGTATTATTGTTGCTTCGGGGTTAAAGTGTGCTAACGTTTCTTCAGAAGATAGTACTTTTTTTATGAAGTCTACTGCAGAATCGTGTACTTCAGACCAGTGCCACGGTTCCTTCTTCTGCAATAAACAGTGTAATGGACTTAAAATGGACGACGCGTTCTTGACAAAATTTCGATAATAATTTACAAGTCCCAGGAAGGATTTTAATTCAGAAACATTGGTTGGTGTTTTGGCGTTTAAGATTGCGTTTACCTTGTCGGGACTTTTATGAAGCCCGTGCTTGTCAATAATAAAACCTAAGTATGATACTGAATCTTGGAAAAGAAAACACTTTTCCTTTTGCAGCACTAATCCGGCGTCTTGCAGTCTTGAAAATACTTCATTTAGTCTTGTTTTATGAAGAGTATCTGAATTTGCACTAATCAAAATGTCATCTTGGAAAATAAGGACGCCCTCCATGCCAGACAAAATTCTTTCAATGGTTTTTTGGAATATTGCCGCCGCGCAAGATAAGCCATAAACTAAACGAGTGAATTTATATAACCCCTTATGCGTATTTATACATGTAAGCATTTGTGACCCCTCCTCTAATTCTAACTGCGCGTAGGCCTGAGAGAGGTCTAATTTTGAAAACTTGATACCGCCATGAAGTTGTGCAAATAACTCGTCTATACGTGGCAGTGGATATTTGTCAATAACGAGCTGTTTATTGAGAGTGACCGAGAAATCTGCACAAAGACGAATACTCCCGTCGTGCTTCAAAACGGGAACTACTGGACTCGCATATTCTGAAAAATTCACTGGTACTAAAATACCTACACTAACAAGACGGTTTATCTCTCCCTCCACCGCTTGGCGGAGCGCAAATGGCACTGGTCTAGCTTTGTAAAAAATGGGTTTGGCATCTTCTTTAGGGGTTAATTTAACTTTAGTGTTCCTATAACAACCGAGGCTATCCGAGAACAGGTGGGGGTATTTTTGTATGTACTCACTGACTGAACTACAGGAGTTAACCACCGATATTTGTAATTCAAATTTAGAGAAAAAAATCGCGACCTAATAATGGCACTCCCTCCGTCTCCGCTACATACACATCTACAATATTAATTTTTGAACTGTACGTCATCGGCACTTTGAAAAATCCCAAAACTGTGATAGTGCTACCATTATAAGCGCTTAGTAATAGCTTACTAGGGCAAAGTTGTCGGTTTGAAAAATGTTTTTCATACAGTTTTTTGCGGGATAATCGTGATAGGTGAGCCGCAGTCCAGTTCAAAGTCCACATAAACTCCGTCAACAAGAACGGATTCGTGCATCGCCTCCCCGCTAACTGTTTTAATATTTGACAAGATAAGCTTACCGTCGTCATAGTTAGCTACCTCACCGTCGTTGACATCGTTGCTACACTCGACGTAATTATGTTTGACGCACTTTTTAGGACACACGCGTTTTAAATGGCCAACGATGCCACATACTGAACACTTGTATTTGACAAATTTGCACGTAGAAATTTCATGCCCCCTGAATCCACAGGCAGTACATTGCAACAAAGGATCCCGAGAACGTGACGAAGTTTTATTATGCTGGGCTGGAGATTGCGTTGGCACGACCGCCATTTTAAACACCGAAGTCGAAGCGGCGGGCTTGACGCCTTCCTGCGCTCCTATCCGAGCACAGCGGATAGCTTCTGCTGTTCGTATCGCTTCATCCAGAGGCAGCTTCGACATATCTTTCGTGAATAGCTTGTCTCTCTCTGGTCCCGGTGACATACCGAGAACGAAACGGTCACGTAATGCTTCCACCAGCATTGCAGCAGGGAAATGACATTCCGAAGCGAGATTTCTCACTCGAGCTGCCCATTCCACTAGGGTTTCATTTTCACGTTGAGTCGATGCGTGAAATAAATATCTTTCCGCAAACCCGCAGCGTACCGGCTTGAAATGGTTGTCTAGTAATTCGACGAGCTGAGCATAGGTACGCGTTGTGATACCGGACGGCAGTGCTAAATCGCGAACCAGCTTGTAGGTATTTTCAGCTAGACTGCTCACAAGTATAGCTCTTCGCTTAGTCTGCGCTTTCTCGTCGATATCAATGTCATTTGCGAGGAACCACTGCTCCAATCTATCCTTGTAAATCGGCCAGTCTTGAACTTCATGGTTGAAGGTGCTTAAGGTTCCCACCGTTACTTTTGCTACAGCCATTGTACGTAGCTAATATATTAGCACTAGACACAAACAAGTATGTACTAAACACGCGTTAGTAACGTGCCCGTCGCCATTTGTTGGTGGGCGCGCTGAGGGTGTAAATAACAACACATCTACTTGCGATCAAGTGGTGTATTCGACTGACGCATCGCTGCGCCGGACACAGCCGCGCGCGCACAAGTACTTACAACTAACACATAGATATATATGTCGAGATTCCTAGTAGCGAAACGTAAAATGATACCAAAAAAAGCTAGATAATATTATCTAGGTCGCTCGATCGTCCCGCCACACGTCAAGGAACCTCCGATGTCAAAACGTGTGAAATTAAATTTAAAAAAAAAACACTAGTTGTGTCTTGAATTCATGTAAGAATTACACCCACAAAAAAGATGTCTACGAACATCACATTTCAAAAAACTGTATTCAATTTACTTGATACGTAGTATAAGTAAAAGATCGTTGCGTATACAATATTACCACGTTTGCAATGTTTATATAACAAGTATAATTTAGATTTAAAAAACAATTAACGTGCTGATAATCTTTAAACGGCTATACAGATTTTCTTGAATCGTAGCTGATAACACTTTCAATCAAATCACCTTTCAAAGAAAAAAAAAGATTAAGAAGCTACGATTCCATAGACAGATACACAGAAACACACGTTAAACTTATAACTCCTCTCTTTTTGCGTATAGATAGATAGAGAAGGAAGTAGAGAGAGAGAGAGAGAGAGAGAGAGAAAGAGAGAGAGAGAGCGGAGTAGAGAGAGATAGAGAGAGAGGGGAGTAGAGAGAGAGATGGGAGTAGAGACAGAGGGGATAGAGAGATGGGGAGTGATAGAGGGGGAAGAGAGAGAGATTAGTACTGACCATTTCCCACTCGATGCTTTTGAAGAAGGGGTGGTTGAGGATGTCCGTGAAGCCGTGCTCGGAGCACCCGAGCCGCTCCGCCGGGCTCTTGTTCAGGAAACCCTTCAGCACGGAGGCAGCCTTCACGGACAGCGAGCGCGGGATGCGGATCGTTTTCTCCAGGATCACCTGTAAACATAACAGTTAATGCAAACTTAATAAGCAAACTTAGTATAGACATTCCTTAGAAACAAACACACATATCACGCAGAACAGATGGCCGATGGGGCCAAAAGGTTTTCGAATGGAGACCATGGACCGGTAAGCGCATCTTAGGACGTCCACCCACAAGATGGACAGACGACCTAAAGAGACCGCAGGGAAACGCTGGGTGCAGGCCGCTTCCAACCGGCCCTTTTGGAGATTGATGGGGTAGGCCTATGTTTAGCAGTGGACGCTACGGCTGAAATTATGAGTATATAAATTTGCCTCATGTTTTCAAGGCTAAAATTGTGGACCCAGAATATTTACAGTTGCTAAATTTTAATAAAAATATCAGAATTTATCCAGTAGTAATATGGGAAATAAAAATGGCATATTGCATGTTACAACTATAGCAGTTACTAGTAACACGGAGAAAAAAAAAACCCATGTTACTGATAGTACGTAACATCACTACCGGTGTTAGGGTAGGGCCTGGTTGGGCGACTGCCTAGGGCGCCAGATATAAAGGGGCGTCGTAGGCGCCTATAAAGGTGCGCCGTATAAATTAATCTCGCCCAGGGCGCTGGTAGTGCTAAAACCGGCACTGAGTAACATGGGTAATAAAGATAAGAATGCGTTTTGGAACAATGTGACTGTGGATCGGAAGCAGTAAAAAAAAACAGCTAACTGAGACCCTTATTGTAATATTCCTTGATGAATAGCAAACATGGTGCACTGGCAACTAGCAGTATGCAGTGAAACCTTTTCAAGAGTTGTTACGACTTGGTCTGAAAACTGGCGCTGATAGTCCTTGACTTTCCGCATTAATGCCGAGACGGACCCATTGGACACTCATTGTATTCTTTAGATAAGTTTTTGTAAAGTTGTCAATACAATTTATTTTCTTTCTTACTTACATGGACGATCTAGGTCAGGGGTTCCCAGTCTTTTTCGTCATGCCTCATACTACCCAAAATGAAATTACGACGCCCCCTCACGGCGCAAGCAAGAGGAAGCCAGTGGGCTCGCCATTTATTTTCAAAATACATACAGCAAAATGTTCAACCCAAAAAGTTCAAAAATCCAATCCACCACTACATGCGCACGGCTCTGACTGTGTACGTGCGGAGGTTGTTCATTGACATCTAGCGTCAGCTGGATATACTCTTTGCATTAAATTGCTTTTTTTTGTAATAATAGTTGTATTTAACTCCCCAAACATGGTGTAGAATAAAATATCTAAAATATTTTTGTAAATATGTAGAAAAACTTTTTTTAAAATATGTTATCACTAGTACCATCACCATTTAAGGGAGAGTTTCCCTGGTACAATGTAAAACTACTATAAACGACATTAATAATATAATAATAGACTTGCGTTTGACATAAACTCGCCTGCTGATAAGCAATAAATAAAATAAATATTTCGGGTCATTTTTAACACACGGTCATCTGACCCCAAACTAAGCAAAGCTTGTGATATGGCTGCCAGAGACTGATGTACATACATCATCATAATCAGCCTTTTAACAGTCCACTGCTGGACTTTTAGCCTACCCCCGAAAGGGTGATTGGGCCATATCCATCGCGCTGGCCCAGTGCGGATTGGTGGATTCACATACGCCATTGAATTTCTTCTCCGTACGTATGCAGGTTTCCTCACGATGTTTTCCTTCACCGAAAACCCAGTGGTATGAAAATCGGTATATAAACTCCAAAGAGCTCATTGGTACGGGCCCGGGGTTTAAACCCGCGACCTCACGCTTTCAAGTCTAGCGATCTCCCAAATGGGCTACCACGGCTTCATATATATATATATATAAGTATCTATTTAAGTATGTATTTAAAACTATATATGTATATATATATAGTTTTAAATACATACTTAAATAGATATTAACACCCAGATCTAGAACAAACACAAATGTTCATCACATAAATGTTTGTCCTAGGTGGGAATCGAACCTACGCAATGAATGAATGATGCGGTATACTGGTAGAATGTTAAACTGACCTGGAAGAGATAGTCCTCGGTGTTCTGATCCGGGTTGTCAGCTGCCTGCGCGATGTCGAACGGCGACCGTCCCGCCAACATCTCGTATGTGAGCACTCCGAGCGCCCACCAGTCCACCGAGAACCCGTACTCCTCCCCGCGCAGTATCTCAGGGGCGATGTAGTTCGGAGTCCCGCAGAACGTGGACGTGGTGTCGCCGGGGCGGACACCCTCCTGGAATGAAGATTAAACATTTAAAGAAGATTTAAATTTAAATGTAATATTAAATAAATAAAATAAATATTCGGGACATTTTTTTCACACACGGTCATCTGACCCCAATAGCAAAGCTTGTGATATGGCTGCCAGAGACTGATATACATACATATATAGTTTTAAATACATACTTAAATAGATATTAACAACCAGATATAGAACAAACACAAATGTTCATCACATAAATGTTTGTCCTAGGTGGGAATCGAACCCACGCCCCCAAGCTCAGAAGGCAGGTTCACTACCAGCTGGACCAACGGGGCTATATTACATTGTTATCCTAGCCTTATCCCGCCATTTTTTTTTAACATCCTGACACTTTCAAATGCACTTCTTGTGCATTTGCAAGTGTGCAAGTGTCAGCAGGCAAGAAGGGAAAATTTCCTCTAAGGAAAAAAAAAAGGTGGAACATGGTCACTAGTTTTTTTAAAATAATTTGAGTGTCTGTCAGTTGTCAATTGTCACTGTCAGTTGAAAGTGATTTTCCCTAGGGCTGAAATGTACACTTTCAACCCGGTCCTCAGGCAACTTCAAACTTACTTTCTGAGTATGAGTAATGAAAAAGTATTTATTTATTTAATAATAATAGTTGTCACATCTTTACAGAACGCAGAGTAGGGCGGCGCGGCGGCTGAATCCGCAGACCTCAAAAGGCGCAAATATAGTACCCTGGACAGTGGGTACATTTTTGAGCCTTTCTGGGTCAAAATAATGGGACCGTAAGGACCATTTTTTTTAAAGATTTGTCATTACGTCTGTTCGTTTTTTTATATTATTAGATGGACGAAGTCACATTGCTAAATTGATTGTACCTATTGAAAGTGAGTGATGCTAACGCATCACTAAGGGTGGAATATGTTAGCGACGCGCCACCTGTGTAAGAATTATGTACTTATATTGTAAAAAGGGAAGCGCGGGGTGCGTGCTGAGGTAGGGGGTCGCCTGGTTTTGCAGGCAGTCGTCGATGCACCGCCCCCACGCATGACGCGCGTTGCCTTACAATTCTTTGTTTTTTACCTACCTACTTTAACCAAATAAAAATAAAGTAGGTTATAATAGGTTAAACAGTAGTAGCAGGTTAAACAGTTCTGAATGAAGCTATACCTTGCACATGCCGTAATCGGTGAGTTTGATATGTCCCTCGTGGTCGAGCAGCACGTTGTCCAGCTTCAGGTCGCGGTATATGACTCCGCGTTCATGTAGGAAGTGCAGCGCTAGAGATATCTCCGCCGCGTAGAACCGAGCGTGCTCCTCCGGCAGCCTGCGTTGACGCTGCATGTGGAACCTGGAACGGAACGACAAAAAAATTATAGTAGTTTCTTTAAAACTTTTCCTTGTTCTTCTTTTCCAGTCGATGTGTCGTAAAAGATTTATACTAAGTTTTATGCCACCGCACACCACATAGCCCGCCGGATTAGCAAGTTGAAATGGCAGTGGGCAGGGCACATATCACGCAGAACAGATGGCCGATGGGGCCGAAAGGTTCTGGAATGGAAACCACGGACCGGTAAGCGCAGAGTAGGACGTCCACCCACAAGATGGATAGACGACCTAAAAGAGACCGCAGGGAAACGCTGGATGCAGGCCGCTTCCGACCGGCCCTTTTGGAGATCGATGGGGAGGCCTATGTCCAGCAGTGGACGTCCTATGGCTGAAATGATGATGATGATGTTGAAGTTTTATGACCAGAATCTCCGTGACCTCATTAAGGTCGTCCGTGGTGCAGATTTTGGGGCAACTTTGGCCCTCTAGGGAACGAATGCCTGGGCGGAGTTTTTCAGCATTGTGAATGGCGTCTCACTGAAGCACAAGAATTCGAAGTAGTCTCAAACACGTGCTTCTGTCTACAACATTCATTCTATGATATCTGTCTTACTACCTTCATTCTGTAGTATTTTTGCCCTGCCTTTGTAAAGCAACCGTTGCTTTGTAAAGATCTGCAAGATTTAGTTCCCTCCTGCCCATTTTTCTATCAGACTGCCAGAGCTGGCATGAAAAATCGACACCGCTTCGTGGATGATATTACGAGAACCCGTACGAAGCGCTTTGATTTCACGTTTATTGTGCGAACTGCTGGGCTGTGGAATTCGCTGCCTGAATGGGTGTTCCCCGATAGTTACAATCTGGGTGTCTTCAAGTCGAGAGTGCATCGGTTTCTTCTAGGCAGGCATGCATGCTCCATCGTAGACCGCATCATCATTTACCATTAGGCGACTTGGCGGCAAAGCGCTAGCCTATTTTTAATATTTGAAAAAACCTTTAAGATAAATATATAAAACCTTTTTTGAGCTGTTGTTTTATGTGACGCGTCGTGTATGGAATGAGTTCAGTGATCCATTTAGCATCATGATTTTCTTGATTTGTTATCATCCGTTAAGCTTCCTTGTACCAATTGAGTAGAAACTTACATAAGGTCACCACCGCGTACAAATTCAATGACAAAGAACAGCCGGCTGGGCGTCTGGAAGCAAGAGTGCAGTCCCACTAGGAAGGGGTGGTTGGAAGCTGTCTCGAAGACATGCTTCTCAGTCTGAACCCAGTCGATATCTTCATCGTCGGTCACGAGCGCCTTCTTGATCACTTTCATTGCGTACACGCGTTTCGTCCTCTTCAGTTCTACCATTAGCACCTGGAACGTAAGGAATTGTTTTATAAATATGTGTTCTATAGATCATGCATTTTTCAACACGTTTTTATTCGCTAATTTGTAACTAACTAGCGAACCACCCGCCCGGCTTCGCACGGGTGTAATTTACGTGCGGATCGTTAGTTATATATATACCTAAACCTTCCATGAAAATGCCATCAAACTGACGGTGAAAACTGTATCAAAATTCGTTGCGTAGTTTAGGACGAGTTAGCGGCCATACAGAAAGACACGCGGAAAGCGACTTTAATTTATATCATGTAGAGATAGAGATATTACACGTACAAACATTACAAAACTTGTTTTCTTACGAGATGTAGCGAACACTATAAAGTATTAGCGCCAGATTTTGAGTGATGAATCAATACATTTCGTCGCACTAACCATTGAGCTGACATTGTAAATATACAGTAAAAATAAAGCCTAGTATTGGGGTACCGTGCCTCGTCTGTTGAAAATAGAGCCTTCTTACCTTAGCATAGGAGCCTCGGCCGATAACCCTGATGAGCTCGAAGTCATCCAGGGAATACTGGCGCTGCGAGCCAGGCTCGAGGTCATCGCGCGAGGCGGGCGCCGGTGCCGGCGGCGTCTCCGGCAACGGGGGTTCTTCCGCACGGGATCTGGAACTGAAACAGAGAAGATTTAGATTAATTTACGGTTTGTTGGTTTGAAATGCAAAAGCAATTCACTAACTCCAGCCAGGCTCACTGACCTGGTGCTCGACTTTTGGATGGCTCGTATGATTTCGCACGAAAATATCATGCGAAATGAATGATTTTCGATTGTTAGAAAGCAAACTCGAATGGTTGAAACAACTCCTTGCGTTAGTGACTGCGGTTTCATAAAAGCGACTTGTTTGGGATTTCGTTCGAAAGTCAGTAGGTAATTTTGCAAGATTGTGCAATTTGTAATTGTAATGTAATTTTGAAAAAGGTGGTCAGTTCTAGTGCACGCTATGGTTGTTTTAACACCTATTGCGCATGCGTTTCTAAATGTGTATGATTTACTTGTGTTTTATGCAAATTAAAGTTTTAATTAATTAAAGTTTTATGATCTTCATCTTCTTACCTAACAGAAGATGCCCTTCCAAGCGTGCTCTCCCCGTTGGCGTCATCTTTAACTTCCACCGGGTCCACGTGCTCGTTGGAGCACGGCTTCTGCACCAGTTTGTGGCACTTCTTGTGCACCAGCAGCTTGCACTGGATGCACTTGAAGCCCTGCCGCCCGAGACCCCATATCCGGTCCTGACAGAAGGCACAAAAGGCGCGCTGGAAAGAGACAAGTGATGGATTAGGTTTTTAATGTGGGTAGTTGGAGATGCTAGAAAGAGAAGTGTAGTTGTTTCATTCTACAGTTGTAGGGGTGTGAGAAGTAACTTTTCATATTGGTTTAACAGCTTTGTTGGCAATAGGCATGTGTCATAGTGTTTTATTTATTACAAATAACATGCTTAGCGAAGCATATAGTTAAATACATACTGAAAAAAAAATTGCCTTATACATTTCTGATATATAAGCAATTAAAGTTTTTGGCGGGAATAGTGAACGGATGCGCTGCCTCTTTCTTTCAAAGCGTGTGTTATTGTATTGTGTGTTGTTGTGTTTGTGTGTTGTTGTTGCGTGTGTTGTGTATTGTTATGGCGCGTGCACGGCATGACGTCATAACATGATATAGTGCGGTCTCTGTCCAGCATGAAATTAAAATACTTTAAACTTATTTATTTTTCAACATATGGCTCTATTTGTGATCAAGTTTTTAAAGAGGTTTTAAAAAATAAGACACATGCCTATTATGACACACACACATACAATCACGCACACGCACACACACACACACACACACAGCAACACGCGCACTTGGCTTGCACACTGAAACGGTTTCAGGGATAAATAAAGAGAGAAACACGAATATTGTGATATCTGCACTATTTTTATTTCTTTTTTGAAAAGCAGGAATCAAATAGTAGGAATTTTAATTACCAATAGTACGGACAACCAGCTTCTTGCCATTGCAAGAAATATACTGTGTGTTGTTGTGAAATCTTCATATCGCAATGAACTGGTCAAGTAGGTATATTTAGTTCAGTGTTGCCATTGTTTTTTATGAACTCTGTTATCTAGACGTATTTTTGACTCGGGGTTTCAAGGTCTCAGATAACATAAGTAGGTACATTTTCCTTATTAACATTTGGCATCTAAACAACAGCTAAATAACATATAAATCACACAAAAATTACTTGGGTATTTTAAAGGAAAAAATTTGTTAAGAGTTTTTAAGAGTTCCGTACCCAAAGGGGTACCCTTTGGGTACGGAACTCTTATATTATTAAGCTTACAATGTTTGTCTGTCTGTCCGTCCGTCCGTCTTACCTATTAACGGCTGTATCTTTCGAACCGTAATAGATAGCCAGTTGAAATATTCACAGAATATGTAATGTTACGGCCGATTCAATATGAAATAATAAAACTAAATTTATTGTCGTTGTTTTTCCCTTGTAAGCTTACTATTTACATTATCGTCTAGTATAAATCAATAAGCAAGTAAAAAAAGTTTACTTACTCTATTAAACCGTTTCGCTTGGAAGATGTGTCCATTGACACGATATAGCTTCCGCCACCGGCGTGCCCCTCTTCTGTATATACTCCCTGGAAACAAACAGAACATGCACATTAGTGGGTTTTTAAAGAAGGGGGTAGGTAGGTAGGTAGGGGGGTTTGGTAAAGAAAACCCCCGTTGAGAACCCCCGTTCTCAATATTTTTTTTTATTTTTGTTACCTCAGAACTCCTGTCATTTACACCGATTTGGAAAATTCTTTTTTTGAATTGATATACTTTCAGATGGTCTCATAGATCATCAAAATCGGTTCAGTAGTAGTTTGGGAAAAAATATGTCATCCAAGTAAACGAAATTGCGTATTTACTGATTTTGAAGTCAGTTTCTTAAATTGATAATAAGTTACTACCAGTTTTGCTCCGAGGATGCACGTCTACCTCATGGATCCGGGTTCAATTCCCGGCCGGGCAGATGTTTAAATGAATTTGAAAATCTGTTCTGGGTCTAGGTGTTAGTTGTCCTTGTCTTTGTAAGTGTTTTTTTTGCACCTTCGACACAGGGAACCCTAGTGGAGTTTTTTGGACTCAAAAATGGTTATAGCAACAAGATTCAATTGTTGTTTAATACGTAATCCTATTTTATCTTTTTATCATACCCAAAATGGATAAGTATCCGTAATACTGTAAAGAAATTAAGTACAATAAACCATAACAGAACTTGCGTTATCAGCAAGGCTATATTATTACATTTTTACCATCGAGATACAATTTCTATAGAGTCACAATCTCTCAGTGAAAACAGACAAATAACGTCCGCGCGTCATTGTACATAGATTGTATCAATTATATAGTTAACACTGCCACATTTACTCCAATTTAGCCGCCGTTACCTTGTAACTAACCAAAAAGTTGGCGCAATTCGTAGCATGCGCCGAGTTTTGGTTTAGATTTTTTTTTCGCACTATTGTGAGTCTATATGTATTGTATCTCGATGATTTTTGCCAATGTATTTTAATCAAGAATTGGCCTAAAACTGAGGTACGTACATTATGAGCCTTGGGTACTTACGGTACCATAAACAAAATAGATGTTTCAAGTGAATTAATATTACGATTTAGCGCACTGGAAATGCACTAAACTTGAAATATCAAATAGAAGAAAGATGTCATGTGGATATAAATAACACAACACAACATAGCACAATGGCATATGCTCAGCTGTGTTAATTTACATATCATAATATAAGAACGGTATGGTATGGTAGGGCACAGAACTCCCAAACAAAGCTTTGGTGGCGCCAGAATTACTAGAGAAGCCCGATTACCTCAATTATAAGTAGAATGACATGGTTTGGACCACAGAAAAGTATTTTTTTTTACGTGATAACGTCTTATAAAACGATGAACGCCGGCAGCACGCACGAAAAATTGCCACGTTCCGCCTGAGCCGCGCGTGCAAGCGAGAGCGCGGAACAAGCGATAGAGAGGCACGATCGGCCTAAGCATTATCACGTAAAATTATCGTCCGTAAAACGACTTTACAGACAAACCCTTTTTGGTTTAAATTGAACGGCTGTCAAGGCATTTTTGTAAGAATGTGTTGTAGCCAGTTGCACCCATATAAACGAAACGTCAGTCATTCGAAATCAGTTAACAACTGTGAAGCTGAGTTCGACGCGTTGATCTAAATAAGAACGTTCAATCAAGGTTCTCTCATATGCCTGGTAACAAATTTCCCTTCTCATTTCAGTTCTATTTACTTCTCTTTTCTGTGGTTTGGACATTGCCTTACGCCAGCTCATCTTCGTGAATTCAGAATTGTAAATGGTAAAGCCCTCACTGCGACAATGAATAAACAATTTCGCCCACTTTGAGGACAGAAACAAAGCCACATACCAGTTAGAAAGCAAAACACAGCACCTAATCGATCAAGCCAAACTAATTATATGGGTCTTATGAGCAACAGCGCGCAATCATGCCAACTAAACAGAAGCTAAGTCCTTAACACCACATTCAGTTCATGACTCCAAGTTTAACCACGCCCCGTAACGGCCGAGCCACACGATGCGTTGCGCGTTGGCAAAAATATGAAGATAAAAGGGTGAGGTGCTGCAACTTATTTTTCTCTTTCGCGTGTTACTTTCGCGTGCGGCGCGGTATTTTTGTAGCATATATCTTGATTTTTAATATGAAACTTCGAACTATCAAACTTCACTTCGATGGCCTCTTAGCGGTAAATAGAATGTCTATTATATATTTCTTAGTGGAACGCCGCAACAGCACCGCACAGGCGCTACGCTACAGCCGCAACGCATTGTTTGACCCGCCCTAATCTTGCTAATTCGCCAACATACCAAAATACACCGAAAACACTCTTGTCGAATCTTGAGCTTGACACACTAACCATAGGGTTGCCAGCGCCATATTTACCCCGAAAATGGGGCGTTAGGGCACAACACACCTCCTTTCGCTAGTAAAGTCATTAATCTCACACGCGATCGAATTGCGATACTTTAACAGCGCCGCGGGGTGCATGGCCGGGTTAACGAGGTATACTTTTTTTTTCCTGTACTTGACTCGGTATCGTATACTTTCCACATAGCTAAACACAAAATAAAAAATAAAAAACTTTTACATATAGCTCAGAAGTAAAATTATTTTTGTTTTATTTCAGGCATATCATATTATAGTAATATGATAAGGGTTATTTTATTATTGTAGTAATTGAGTTGAGACTATCTCGACATTTTCTGACCATCGTTTTCCCTTTGAATATTTTATACCAAAGACTGTCTAGGAATTCTCCAACCGGAATTGATTCGTCTTTACATCATAATTAACGATGAAACATTAAGATATTTTTTTTTGTTCTAATGTAAAAGCATTTTAAACCATGCAAAGATTTGCATCACTAAACTGTCACTATTACCTCTCTAAGTTTTGTTTTTCACTGAACGTCTTTACGTCACAAAACCCAGACACTTGCATTTTGATACGTTATCACCACCACTTGTATTTTTGGAGGTGAATGATACTTTGATAGGTACAAAATCGATCATTTCATGACAGACTCTTGAAGTTTTTCATTTTATTTTTATGTTATGATTGGATTACAAAACTGTATTGATCACAATTACAACTACATTCTGTTCAGTTTATTGTGACGCTTGTCAGTGGATAGGATGTTTATTATCTGTCTCTATGTTGTTACGCTCAATATCCACGAGAACAAAAGAGAAGGCATAAATAGCAACTGGATGGAGCGCCTCGCGCCGTTCGCCGGTGAACGGAAAGTAGTGTTAATTTTGACACTTTGAAAATCGACTTGAGACCGTTCACTTTATTTTCGAATCGATTAATCCCAACACAGTCACAGCCCCAAACTATACAACTAAGTAAATAAAGCGTCACTCGCAAGCCCGTTGATTGTTACATCAAAAGCGAACAAACAGCGAACCTGTCAAATATTTGGCCAATTCGAGGGAACACGACATTTGCACATCGCACGATTCGATTCGGCGACCGGTGCGATACTGACGTTATTTATTACTTTATCGATACTATCTTATCGCATTTAAAGCGAATTTTGTGAATGTATTTCAGAATAAATGTTGACGTATTGTTTTTTTAGGAAACAGTAATCGGTCAAGCCCTATTTAACTGTTACAAACACTCTACTACAAATTTTACTACTTATCAATATTTTTTCTTATCAATGTTTTTTGTTTCTTATGATATTTTATTTGGTCCACGGGTGGATGAATTGGGGGCATCATATAGCTGCCCACCCCATGAAATGTAAAATTAAAGAAACAAAAAGGCTTTTGGATGGCTGGACAATATACAAAATTACCTGATATGGGTAATTTCACCCGAAAATTAGGGTAAGAACCGACGCTGGAACACCGTTTAACATCCGTTGTCATCAGAAGCAGCTTGTGACCTGTTGTTGACCGTGACTTATTTTGCTTGACTTTAACTGTGACTTAACGATATTTTATAAAACTTGAAAGTTATTTATTATATTTGACACTGGCTAAATAGATAAAATGTAAGCAATATTGTGTAGCAATAACAAAAAAATATATTTGACATACTTGGGTATAGTATCAGCTGTTTAAAACTTCCTTAATAGCAGGACATACTGCAGAACTGTACATTAAACTTATTATTTCTTGTAAAAAAATTATAGGTACACCATTTTGACCTATATTAGCGGACTGTGCAAAGATAATAAAGTAGGTAGTTACAGTAGGTAACAATAGGTAGGTGCCAGTGCGGTGGGAAGCGGACAAACGCGGGCAATCTCCAATTGAGCGGAGTTGAAAACGCATGGTTGCCATACTTTAGTTTTATACTCTGCAAATTATAAGTTTATTGAAAGAATTGAGTCGAAACCTCGAAACTAGTTACGAAATCTAGTTAGTAAAAATATAATATAGAGGGAGGTTTAAGGATTGTGTGACATTTCCCTTCTTTAAATCCTAAAAATATATACACTACTTCAAGATGGGAAATGCATCTATCTCGCGTAACCAAAAGGCCCAATAGAGGAAACACGTGAAAGTTTTGATTAGTTAGGGACAATAAGATAAAAAAAAATATGACACGGGAATTACTCACGTATGATTAAGTCGGTTACTCCGACTATAGTTTCAACCGCATTCACCTTGAAAAAGACCGCAGAATGCGGATGAAACTAAAGTCGGAGTAACCGACTTAATCATACGTTAGTAATTCCCATGTCATATAAATAGAACTAGCGGCGGCGCTGGGCTCGCCCGATCCGACAGCTCCTAGCAATAGGAAATATTAAGTTTTTGGTACAGGCGTCGGTTACCAGAGGCACACACACACACACAGCGATCCCGCCGGCGGGATCGTAGACCCTCAGGATCTGTTAGAAGATCGCTTAGATTCTCTCCAAATAATCATTCAGTTCAACAAACCGCTAGGGCTCCAGGGCACACCCCTTCTGGGGTGCCTGGGCAAGTCTGATTCCCACTCCCGGCGACGGCCCAAGCCGAGGTTCGTACCTTCGAGGTGCCCTTGTGCTAGTTGCCCAAAAACTTAAACCATCAAGTTATGCCGAACGCACTCTGCGTTCGCTAACTAGTCCGGTCCATCTGTAGGGGCCAAAAGGCCAACATTACAAGTCAATATCATTTTTTTTTTTTTTAAATGGTGCATCACTAGGACGCCTAACAATAGCTTGGCTTTTGCAAATAGCTGCTAGAAAATTTCATAAAAGCTTTGACAACTTTACTGGTAGGTATATCAGAAACGGTTATGCATTTGTCACGTTACAATTCTATTGCCAGTAATGCAATGTGAACTTTTTAGGAAAAACAATACAAACGCAAAATAATACTTTTAAAGGGAACGTAGTGTGGCAACCCTAAATCCAGATGCTAATGCGGTGGGCGACAGGCGCAGTGGTGCGGCGTGGGGGTAAATGTGCAAATATAGTCCCGTGCGTGCCATCCCTGCAGGCAGGTAAAGGCAACCCTGAATTTATCGTGAACTCTCGCGCTTTGCGTTCTAGGTTACTGCTAAGCGGCAGCCCTGTATTAATACGTATAACCTCAGATCAGACAAACTAGGGTGATATACCTTCGTAAAATTATCGTTCGTGATCAAATGTCTCTATTTTTCATTTAAAAAAATCACTATATCGCTAAACCACTTAACGCAAAAGCTGTAAGTCATCATCATCATCAGTCAGAAGACGTCCACGTTGGGCGTAAGGCCCCAGGAGCCGCATATTTTTTTTTTGGTAAATCGAGGCAGCTATGAAGACTTAGATATTATGATAGGTCTTAATAAATATTAAGACACAAATGAAGTTTTATTTCTTACTTTCAGATTATAGTTATAGTTTACAGTAAATGTAAGATGCCGCGCCTTCACCGCAACGCATCGTGTGGCTAGGCCCTTAGTGCTCTACCTAGAGCAAAGGTACTTAAATACTTATAAAGCAGTATACTCACTGTCTTCTCCAGCGCACGGCATCCCAGGCGCTGCGGGAACATTTGGGAACACTGCAACAAAACAAAAAGCATATTTAGACCAGAAAAAAATTAATAGTAATAGACACAAAAATAGTTTTTCTTAAACATGGTATTTAATGGTTTTTTTTATAAATAATATTCTTGCGTTTGACCACCATCACGTCCGATGTAAAGAAAACTATGTTTTTTTTAAAAGTAAAAGTTAATATGTTTTTAGTTTATTATCTACTTTTTTTTACATGACCATAATAAACGGGAAAACATAAAATGATGATCTAAATATTTTGAAATATTAAACTCGCATAATGGACGAAGCACGTTTCTCAAAAGTAGATAGTCATTTTACATCTTAAAAAAACATCAAATGCGCGAGCGAGATCGCTGCTCCCAGTATTCTGTTCTCAAGTATATGAAACTTTGAAGTCCCAAAGCAACTGTGCAACACTAATTGATTTTGGTGGGACAAATTCCACTCGTAATTAGTTGACTCTTCCTTATTTGGTAATGTTGTATTAGAAGATAGCGTAGTGTTTATAAATACACATAAAAAATAATTCAAAAAAGTGCACGAGCGATGATATAATATGTACGATATTATGCACAAAACTTAATTGAAAATATCTCATATAACTTAAAGCTATCGCCTTGAAAGTGCTTTTCATGTTTGAAGTCCCATCGCAAACAGCGGAACTAAATTTCCATAAAAAAACATATATGGTGCATGTAACTGCGCCGAAATATCGGGAGCTCATTCCACAACCTTACCACGGTAAATATCCCGTAAATAATCATATAACTTTAGTGCACAACCGTGACAGTTTCAAAAAGTGTTAAATTTCCATGTTGTAGTTGTCACATGTTGTTACTGTGTTTGGACGTTGTTGAGATTTTTATTAATTTGCCATCGTTAAAGAGTCGTGAACGATGCCGAAAGTTGTAAAAAGTGGTGCTCGAGAAATGATACTGATAGTGATTGATACTGATGACGGCGCCGCGTCTGGAGGCCAATAAATGATTCTATGATACTTTCATTAAAAAAAACACTCTACTTGAAAAAATTTAGTTATACTTGACAATGGCTAAACAGACAAAATGTCTGTAGCCAAAACTGAAAAAAAAAGTTTAGGCTGCCCACAGGCAAGCACCGTAATACAAACAAAGAGGTTTGTAGAGTAAAAAAATCTCCGCCCAACTGGCGTTCAACAAAATATGCTGATGACATACCCAGATTAACAAGACAAGCACCCTTGACAAAACCTACACATCCCAGCATCCTATGCTCTTGTGATACCACGGACTTAGTTGGTTTGGCAAAAACGAGGCAAGTGGTTGACCTACGAGTATGTTTTGTCTCTTAGTCCGACAATGCCGCGTTTCTGGCTGTTCCGACATGTATTTAGCCTTGAACCTTCATATTATAAGTACAATTTTACATGTTACTGGTTTGTGTAGACTAGCTTTACAAAAATAAATTTTGAAACTGTCTTATTTAAAATGCGCGTGTCTGTGTACCTTTCTTATTTTTATAACTACTATTATAAAATGGTAGTCAAATGTGGTATTTACTCTTCGTTCGTTTCGTTGTTTTTTTGTGGTATATTTTTTTTCTGTGGTATTTTTTTCTGAATGATGATGAAATCACAAAAAACCTCTTTCTGTGGATTAAATCGTCATTGAAATGTATCTAACCTATATATTTTTTTACTTCTGACATGGTTATCGTTGTAGCGCCTGATGAGGCAGTCGATGATAGAGCACGTTTGCCCAGTAATAACTATATTTAACCCTGGACTTAACACTCCAAGATTGTAATGCTGCGGAAACACAGAGGCAAGACGTTCCATTGTTTTGCTGTTTTAGTTAAATCTCGATTGAAAATATTTGTTATTGGTCACGATTTCTAATTGTAGGAACTATTTATTTAATAAAAATCTGACCAAGGCCTACCAAAATACGAAAATTCGTTGCACTATTCTCTGTACAAAGCATGTTCTAAGATTTTTATAAATTCAGCCTCACTACTGTTGTATTCAAAGTTGAATTTTCCCGATAGATATCTGAAAGACAACGATCTGTGACATACGTAGTATAGTATGAAAAATCTTTGCTGAAAGATTTAAGTTGAACAATGACATCGCAAACTACGTGCAGTCGTTATTCAGGAAACCCTACACGATTTCCGTCCAAAACCGACCGTATAAAACCTAAAAACAAAACCACAACCGCTTCGTAAACCACCGTCTGACCGAAACGGGCACTAACGTCCAGTATCCTCTATTTTACCGAACGAAATTGCATTTCAGTCTTTTGGAAGGAGAAATAAGCTACAGTGAATGGCGACGATTGTACTCCCAAGCCGAGCGCTAAATAAAGACTACGAGCTTTACACTGGCAACAAAACTTGCAGAATATGACTGCAGGGAAATTCTGATCATGCGACAAGAAAGAAGGAAAACATTTGACGACAAAGAATCTCAGAAATCCTTATCCTTACTAATATTATAAAAGCGAATGTAACTCTGTCTCTCTGTCTGGCCGATCTTAACGAAATTTGGCAGGGAGGTAGTGTGCATCATGAAGACGGACATAGAGTACTTTTCCCCAAAGAAATGCGGGATTCAACTAGTAATAAATAAATGGAAGCGTTATACCTATAGTTTCCCATTTAGCACTTACAGCCCCTCGGTTGTCCAGCTGTTTACATTTTGAGCACATCATTTGCAGTTGTGTACAGCTCAATATTGAAGTGTGTGTTTGTAGAATTAGTAAGAATATGCCAGTGTGCCCCTACGCCTACCACTTCAGTTTTTGGCAGACTTTTTTTGGTACTAGCTACGAGTTTAAGGCAGATCAAAACTATATAATTATCAAAGTAACGAATAGTCATTAAATAACGTACATATTAAAAGATCCGTGTCGAATTTAAAGTCTCGTCTCTACAAAAAATAATTATTTGCAATGGTATTTCAATATTAAATTGGCCATGATTATAAGAGAGCTCATTCCTCGCGCCTATACAACGCGGGAATGCAGCCACTGCAGCCAGCGCTCTTGGTACTTTGCCACACGGGCACTAAATTAATATTATGTGTATTTAAGGTTTTATTTTTATAGAATTTTGTATACCTGTAAATATAATAATATGTTATTAATAATGTATATTCAGTTAATAAATTTGTTTGTAAAAAAATACTATTAGAAATAGAGGTAACAAATTACCTTATTCGGAATTAATAAAATCGGATTTTGAAAACAGATTACAGAAATTTGTAACACATTTCGAAATGAGTTAAGCAACACGGAACTCGTGCAATTTTTTATTTGCCATTTTGTTTTTATTTATCACCCATATCCATAACCTAATAAATGCCAATTTCCTATCTTACTTCCACACGTTTTTGTATAATACTTATTTACTTTATATTACTGACTGCAAGTTGCAGGTAAGATAAAATTGCGAGAACTTCTTCCTAATCCAAACTCTACTTTATGTTGGCTAAATAAAGACTTTTCAAGGGAAAAGCTATCCGTCAATGCTTTGTAGCGGTTTTTATTTGTTTGAGTTTTCTTTAGGGTTCTGTGAAAGCAGTGTACGGCTTTTATTGTAGAAAATAGAATGGTTTGTGTCGCCGCTCAAACAGTTTAAATATAGGAGACGTGAAGCCTGAAATCGTATTTTCTTGTAATACTACTTACTTGTAGTTACTTACAGTTGTAGTTGTCTGGAATTTAGATAAATAAGGTTTATGCAATAACTACGAAACGTTGGTTGCTTGGCCGTCCAGCTGCAAGATGGTAATTTGAAACCATCGCGTGTCAAACCTGGACTCGATTAGCACAAAATCGAGGCAGATGGCCATAGCAAGAGAGAGGCTTATACCCAGCAGAGGGACAAGAAAGGATGTGAATGATTATTAACTTATCATGACCAATCCCCATTTTGCAGTGCGCCTGGTTACTGCACCGCGTGACCAAAATGCTGGCGTTTTTCTAGCTCATCGTATAGCATTGACATTCAGCGTGGTAATGCCGCCAACATGCTGGGTACACTGCCAAGTGGTAGTGGGCTTGAGGATTATTGTCTTTAGACCTTCAACGGTCTATGGACAGTTCAACTTTTTTTTTTTACAATAAGCCAAGTAGGTTTTTAGTGTCAGTTACCTAGCTTGTATTTTGTTTAGTTTAATAAAGGCAGTTGCCAGTAAAAAAAACAATCAGCCTATCTTAGTCCACTGCTGGACATAGCCTCCTTCCAAGGCACTCAGCTCTATCTTCGGCTTCCAGCCATGCCATATGTCTTGCCTATATCGTCACTCCATCAAGTCTAGTCAAGTTATTCGTCAGAGAACTAAAGTTACCGACATAGCTCAGCGTATTACCAATTAGCAAGCTGAAGGGGCAGTGGGCCGGTCAAATCTGTCGCAGAACCGATAAACGTTGCGGTAGACGAGTCCTAGAGTGGAGACCACGAATGGGCAAATGTATAGCGTAGGACGCGCCCAGACTCGATAATTAACTACAATTTGCAAACACAATATTATTTTGGTCACAAATATTTAAATTGGAGATTAAGATACTGTAGGATAAGAAATTTTAAAGCGCCTAATTCATGTTTTTTATGTATGACCCACGCATAACTTTTTACTGAGCTTTCCGATTTTGATTACTCTTTTTTTATTAGATAACCGCGGGTATACCTCGAAGTTGGCTCCATTAAAGTTGTCCGACAAACGACTTTCCTCTCATCGCTAATTTGTTTAAAAATAATATACGTTTTGAACTCCTAAAGGTTTCAGTGAAACAGTTTCTCCTGCACTATAAGTTACAAAAAGGTCTTACTTTATTAATCATCATCATCATCAGCCAGAAGACGTCCACTGCTGAACATAGGCCTCCCCCTTTAACCTCCACACTGAACGACACTTACTTTATTGCAAACTTTTAATCTGTAGTATCTTTTTAATACTAAAAACAGTATTGGGATTTCCGAAATCAACATTGAGGCTTTGTTTCAGTTGCATTATTGTTTCCATTGAAACAAGAAAGAGAGCGCGATTGGTTCATTGCACATTCTGCTGATACGTCATCTGCCGAATTGGGGCTGAACGATATTCGACGATTAGGGGCTTTTTACAATGGGTACTAAAACGCAATTATTTAAGTTGATAGGGTTGGTTGCGCCTGTGATTTTGACCGAGACTTGGCTTTACTTTGATTCTTATGCATAACTAGCGACCCGCCCGCCACCTTCGCACGGGTGTAATTTACGTGCGGAGACGGGGCGGGTCGCTAGTTATATATATAAATCTTCCGTGAAAATGTATCTAACTGATGGTGAAAACCGCATCAAATACCGTTGCGTGGTTTAGGAGGAGTTAGCGTCCATACAGACATACAGAAAGACAGACGCGGAGAGCGACTTTAATTTATACTATTCAAATTCAAATTATTTATCTTTACTAATATTATAAAGAGGAAAGATTTGATTGTTTGTTTGTTTGCATTGAATAGGCTCCGAAACTACTGAACCGATTTGAAAAATTATTTTATTGTTGGGAAGCTACACTATCCCCGGGTGACATAGGGTATAATCTTTACCCGTGCGAAGCTGGGGCGGACCGCTAGTTGAGAATAAAAACGGACATACGGACATAACATCGGACTATGTAGAGAAGAGAAGACCCGCTAAAGATATAACCAACTTTGTAAATTATCTTTGTAAAATAGTTGCTTATCAAATGTTTTTGAATAAGAGGGTAAGGTATAAGACGATATTTATAATAGGTAGACCATAGAAACCATATTAATCAATCAATATCATTATCAGCCTATCACGTTCTCACTGCTGGGACATAAGGACATGCATTCTCTCAGAGAGGATGGGCCTTAATCCACCATGCGCCTTGATCCATCCTTTCCATCCAGTGCGTGTTGGTGAATGTAGTATGTCTTTGAAATTTTGATGTTCGGACATATCGGCTACATGAGTCATTAGTGGAGGATCGAACCGGGTGCCGTCAGATTGTAAAACGCACATGCTACTGGTCGGCCACAATCGTTTAACCAATATGAACAATATCAAATAGGATGCATTTTGTGATGTGGATTAAATAATACCTAACTTTATTGTCATTGTATTGTGTTGTATTGTAATTTTGCCTACTAACTCAGTCCTGTCACTTAAACATGTACAAGCAGTGACACGAATATTCACCATGTTTAACTGGATCCACTGGGCATCCAAGACACAGGCTTCGCAGTCTAGTTTGGGGCCCGGAGCTAATAGTTTTACGCATTATTCTTAGCCTTAACCACTGTAAATTGTACCTTAGATCTAAGCTAACTAATTTTTAAGGCTTAGATGGAAATAAAGTTTTTATTATTATTATTATTTATTATTATTCTGACGTAAATAAACTCTCATAAATTGCCTTCATGATGGATTTTGATGTTCGGACATATCGGTTACATAAGTCATTAGTGGGCCAAGGATCGAACCGGGTGCCGTCAGATTGTAAAACGCACATGCTACCGGTCGGCCACTATCGTTTAACCAATATGAACAATAACAAATAGGATGCATATTGTGATGTGGATTTTATAATACTTAACTTTATTCTGACGTAAATAAACTCTCATAAATTGCATTCATGATGGCACAGATAACAAATTTGCTCTCCTTTGACAGACATTTAATATGTTTAGAGTAAACAGCTTGTGTTGTCTTAGGCTTTATATTGCGTCTCATAAAGATTTCCATAGAAATGTGGTGGTAAATCTATGCTAATATTATAAAGAGGAAAGATTTGATTGTTTGTTTGTTTGCATTGAATAGGTTCCGAAACTACTGCACCGATTTGAAAAATTCTTTCACTGACGGAAAGCTACACTATCCGCGGGTGACATAGGCTATAATCTATACCCGTGCGAAGCTGGGGCGGACCGCTAGTATTATATAAATAGAAGAGTCGAAATTCTATGTATATAAAACAAAGTCGGGTTAGTTACACCATTATAATTTATAACTAAACAACTGCTGGACCGATTTTAATGATCTTTAATTTTATTTATATTACACGGGAATCTTTAATTTGTTGGATTAATTTTTCGTTTTTTTTTGTAAAGTTTAAAAATTGCTTTCAAAAAACTTAAAAGAAATAAACCGGCCAAGTGCGAGTTGGTGACGAATTTCTGTTCATTACCAAGTTATAGCTGGTAATTTCGTTACTTGAATGACCTTATCATTTCTTTCATCGAATTGAAATTCCATATTTTACTAATTTTGAAGTCGGTTTTTTAAATTGATAATTATTGTATTTTCTGGTGGTACGGAATCCTGAGTGCACGATCCCGGCACTTGGCCGGTTTATTACTTTTAGGTACGTATGTGCAACCAATTTTTATAAACCAATTTTAACCAATGTTTTGTCAAATAAATATTTTGAATTTGAATTTAAAAACCAACCAATTTTCAAAAAAAAACTAGTTGCGTTCTTTCTAGTTTTATTGAACGTCAACACAGATCGTCGCACTATCACGTCGTAGTTTTTTTTTACTTTCCAACTTTAATTACATGCTACAACTAAATTTTAGAAGCATTACAATGCATTATTGCTTTTGTATTCACATTTGCCATTATATTTTTACATTGTTCTCACCATTATTAGCGAAACATCGCGTTTTCGCTTATGTAAAACGTTCTCAACAATCCCATATTTGCGCATCGGAACCGTTTGAATCGACCGACGAGAGCCTTTTGTTCACTTGTTTTCGGAACCCGACGGTCATCGAGATATTGGACCAATCAGAAAAGTAGAACTTGCGCGGGGCTTGTACGTGTGAAAAATATTATAACACAGCCGTAGTTTTTCCTGTATTTTTAAGGCACAGCCATAAATTCATACCAATATTCTGTTTAGCCATAAAACACTTGTATTCAAGTAACACATTCGGTGAAGGAAAGTCGTGATCTTCGTGTGAAAACTATGTAACATGGTGTTGGGCACTGTTTAATACCCGGCCGGCTAGCATGCTAGCTTACTAAGCCAAAGTTTAATAAAAAAATCTGGGACCACCTCGAAAGCTTCCTCTACTAAAACCAGTATAAATTAGAAAAATGTTCAAAACCCCCGACAAATTTTAGTCTCACTACTGAGACTTTTTTGTCTCACAAGTTCAATAAAAAAAAAAACATTGAACTAGTGAGACTAAAACGTCTCAGTAGTTCAGTCAATTGAACTGTTGATTGAACTACTGAGAATAGACGGACAAAAGAGCTGGTAACCTTCAAACGGATGAACAGATTTTCTTAAATCATAGCTAAGAACACTCTCAAGTAAATTTTATTTAATGCTATACGTGGCAAACAAGCAGACGGGCTGTCTGATGGTAAGCAGTCACCGTCGCATATAGCTACTTGTAACACCAAAGGCATCATAACTACGTTGCCGACCCTTTACTCGTAAGAATCTATTAACTCGCCTCTTGAAGAACCCCACGTTGCAGCTTCTCGGAAACTCCGCGGAAGGTAGCTCATTCCATATTTTGCAGGTATGAGACAAGAAAGATCACGTGAACCGAACAGTGTGCTATTTACACTGATCTATGATATGTGGATGACCTTTAAGGGAGTGGCGGCTAGTGCGATGGTAAAACCGCGACGCTGGCATCAGATGGTTACAATATCATCATCATCATCAGCCAGAAGACGTCCACTGCTGAACATAGGCCTCCCCCTTTAACCTCCACACTGAACGACAGCCTGCCTTTTGCATCCACTGGATGCCCGCAACTCTCACAATGTCGTCGGTCCATCTAGTGGGAGGCCTCCCTACGCTGCGTCTTCCGGTTCGTGGTCTCCACTCCAGAACCTTTCTTCCCCATCGGTTATCGGTTCTTCGAGCGATGTGGCCTGCCCATTGCCACTTCAACTTGCAAATTTTAACAGCTATGTCGGTGACTCTGGTTCTTTGGCGAATATCCACGTTTCGGATTTTATCGCGCAAGGAAACTCCGAGCATAGCTCTCTCCATTGCCCGCTGTGTGACTCTTGAGTTTTTCCAAAAGGCCAACAGTTAAGGACCACGTCTCAGTACCATATGTCATCACTGGCAACACACACTGGTCAAAGACCTTCGTCTTGAGGCACTGTGGTATCTTGGACGAGAAGATGTCACGCAATTTCCCGAACGCTGCCCATCCGAGTTGGATTCTTCGGGCGACCTCTTTGCCTAAGTTGGACTTACCTAACTGAACAATCTGTCCAAGATAGGTGTAATGGTCAACAACTTCGAGAGTATCGTTCCCAACGACTACTGGCACGGGTTCAACATGGACATTGGACATAATTTTTGACTTGTCCATGTTAATTTTAAGACCCACCTGTTGGGAAAGGCTACTGAGGTCGCTGAGCATCGTATTGAGATCCTCCAGCGACTCTGCCATGATGACTATATCATCGGCAAAACGAAGGCCATGTACGTGGTATGTATGTGGTGTATTCGCCATTGACGTTGATGCCGAATCCGTTCCAGTCCAAGAGCTTGAAAACGTCCTCCAATGCGTTCGTGAACAGTTTCGGAGAGATAACATCTCCCTGTCTCACGCCTTTCTGCAGTTGGATTGGTTCCGTGCTCTCGTCCTGTAATCGGATCGACATGGTGGCGTTTCTATACAGACACTTCATCACTTCGATATACCTATAGTCGATATGACAACGCTGGAGGGAATGCAATACTGCCCAGGTCTCGATTGAATCGAAGGCTTTTTCGTAGTCCACAAACGCTAGGCATAATGGCCGATTATACTCCTCAGTCTTCTGTATAATCTGGCGGAGCGTGTGAATGTGGTCTACGGTGCTCCAGCCTTTACGGAAACCAGCTTGTTCGGGGGTCTGGAAGTCATCAAACCTGCTTTCGAGACGGTTCGTAATGACTCTGGAGAACAGCTTGTACACATGGCTCAGGAGTGAGATGGGTCTATAATTCTTCAATAAGGTGTTATCACCTTTTTTGAAGAAGAGTACCACCACACTCCTGTGCCATGCTTCAGGCGTAGTACCTTCGAGAATGACGGAATTAAATAACTTCTGGAGGACTAAAAGTACCGGTTTTCCACCCGCTCTCAGTAGTTCTGTCGTGATTCCGTCATCAACAACAAGGTTACAATATGGATGTCTTTAAATCCCGAGTGAATTTCCACTTGTATAGTCATTAGTTTTATGTTATATCAGAAATAGTTAATAAAATATATTGTAAAAGTTGACAAAAGTCACGGACCCAGAAGTCCGTGGAGAAGCAAAATAATCAATTAAAAAAAAACCCTAGTTAATCGGTTTCTTCTAGGCAAGCGTGCTCCAACGTAGACAGTCGCTTAACATCAGGCGAGATGGTGGTCAAACGCAAGCCAATTGTTTCTAAAAAAAAACTGTTTCTCAGAACACTCCCAGTTGACAATGCAATAAAAGATACAGAGAGATCCAACGTCTCTACGCATGTTGAGCGGTTCTAGGTGTTCGGTGAATTTGGGACCGTCAACAATTCTAATAGCTCTAAGTATACGCTTATATGATGATACGAAAACACGTGTCTAAACTAACATCATTAGCGCCAGTAGTTCCACATTAATACCGGGCTTATCGTTATCTTTACCACCGGAACTGACGTCACTAAAGCTGAGAGCAAAGTTGGCCGCAGGGTGGACGCATTAGCTAAACGGAAGTGACGTCACGCCGCCACCGTAAGCCACTTTGCTTGAGGAAATGGGACAAAAGTTTGTTTGTTGGTAAATGTGTCTTCGGAACAAGTTTTTATTGACATTCTATTTTGGATATGATTTATGATAGTTGTATATTTGTGGCATAAACGGCGATATCCGGTTTATTACCTATTTCTTTATTTTTGTTTATATGACACGGGAATTACTCACGTATGATTGAGCCGGTTACTACGACTATAGCTTCAACCGCATTCAACTCCGTTTTCCAAGATGAACACCTTAGAAACCACCGGTCGTGGTTGGTCTTTTTCACCCTGAAAAGACCGTCAAATGCGGTTGATACTATAGTCGGAGTAACAGGCTCAATATTACGTGAGTAATTCCCGTGTCATATAAACAAAATGTGTGAAAAACAGATCAGTTTTCATAATATTTCTTTCAATTTTCTTTCTTTCTTAATAACATACTACATATTTCGAAACACGGCGTCAATGTACGCTGCTCTAGTGTTTTTTTTTACAACATGAAATTAGATTATTAATAGAAAAACAAAATACCCGATTGTCACTACGCCGCTGTTTACTGCTCACTATGTTTGCCAGTCACTGTACAATCTACTTGCAATGCGAAAGTCCCAATTTCTTTCCATAGTCAACTTACCCACAAACAAAGGAATTAAAATCAAATGAAAACTACCCGTAGACCAAACAAGCCCAGCGAGAAGCACTTAAAAACCACTGAACTTGCGGATCCATTCGAAAAAGTCAAACAAAAATCCTTGGTTGAAAACTGGAGCGAAATGCAGAGCTAAAGCGGAGTTTAGACAAACAAAAACTTGTCGCAATTTATTGCATGTGTCACTTACTATAAGTAACTAACTACTCCAAAACTTATAGAAGTTTCATGCAAAGATTACCTTTTCTCCCGATAATATCCGTTCACACACTTTACAAATTAACAAATAACGCGAAGAACATTTATTCTCTTCCACTATATCTATAAGATACGTCTTATTGAATCTGTATAACTATATAAACGGGTAAAATTTTTGAATTTTACGTACACGGCGATTATTTGCTTGCAGGAAACAACTTCTGCAATTTTACTTGCAAGTGTAAATTTAGCTTTAATTGTAAACCGGAGCACAGAGCGGAGCCTAAAGTTCCGGCAAAGTAGATAAGAGGCAGGCAAACTTACAATCGTAAATTGCATCAACATTTTTCAAAAAGTAAAGAAAAAACTTTTTGAAATGAAGCGGCATTCAAGTTTAAAATTAGAGTTTCCGTGAAAATTTTATGAAACGCGATTATAAGGTGAAAATTCCTTAATGTGGAAAATGCGGCAGAAAGTCTGTGGACCACATAGCGGCGAAATAAATGTGCGTCGAAGGTGACACCAATTAAAAAAACTAAAGCCTATTTGTAAAAAAAACTTGACATTAGTTTATTATGAAAATTTGATTTGTACAGGGTAAATATGACCCGCTAAAAATACCGGTATTCAGTCTAAATATCAAAGATAGCATTGAATGAATCGAAACAAAATTTTAAGACGCCAAATTTAACATTATTTCGGCCTGAGAGTAATTTGAGGCCAATTTTTGTCTCCTCTAATATTTTGCAGGTATGTGCAATATTTCAATGTGCACAGTTGGTGCAAAGAGGTTGGATTGCGGATTGCAGTAGGTAATGAAAATGAAAATAACAGGACTTTTTGTTACACACTGTTTTTGTTACAATACTGTTTTTATACATCATTGTAGAAAGTGTACTGGAGAAGTTTGGCTTGTAACTATGGAGTTATTAATAAAGAATTGTATTGTATTGTATTGTTATAATAAATGACAAAGTCCTGAGCGACCCGGTGCATAATCATCTGCTAGTATATTATATTCTCCTCATTCTCTGCTAGCTCGATTGCATTCAATGCACTCGATTTATCTGCAAAGAAGTAATAAGCTTCCCCGACGCCTCACTTACTTCCGATCGGTTTGTTCGATAAATTGAATCTTTTAAGACTGTCTCGAGACTTCCTGTAGCATTTAGTGCAACGGAAATATATGGAAAGCGGGAACTAGTATTTGAATCCGTTTTATTTTGGAGTCTTAAAGTTTTTACGGAGACTATATTTCTTTTCGAAGACAAATCTTTTGTGAGCGCGTTTCGTAGATTGTGTGAAATGAATGGTAGATGTCAGTTTTAAGTTTTCTGATTGAGGAAGAAGAGTAAAATTACCTCAAATTAATAACAATTACGAAACTTTGGAAAGACATCCTTCTTAAGTCCTATTTTTTTAAATTGCATATGGACAATTTTTTTTTTTTAAATTTGTGTTAACTTGTACTGTAACTCAAGTGTTCATCTGAAAACTTGCGCTGATAGTCCTTGGTTTTCAGCATTAATGCCAAGACGGACCCATAAGACACTGATTGTATCATTTGGTGTTATAAGTGTTTTTGATAATAAATAAAAATAAATAAATAATAAATAAAATTTAGATATAAGTTTTTTTGATTTCGAATAAAGTGTATTGTCCTTTTTTCTTTTACATATGAGTATAGTAGCAAATATTTTATGTGACCATCATGCATGATATTATGTAATAAAATCAAATATGGCAGATGCTCGTTAAACATTCACAAAAAATCTTTTCCAAAATCCAAAATAGATCAGTTATGGGCAAGTGATAAATAAATCCATTTTCATAAAGCACGTTAAACTAATTTCCGTTAAAATGTTTGCAAAAATTGAATAACGTTTCAACTGTAGTCGGTATGCAAATTGGCTAGTCCGGACGTACTCAGGTATATGGCGGGAGAAGAGAGGTATTAAAGACAGAAAAAAATAAACATATTTCTTGCGAAAAGTAATTTGATTCAGGATTTTTAAAATTTATGTTGCCGTTAAATAAAAAAAAGTATTTTTCATCAGATGTATAAAAAAGTTTATTTTTAAATATGTATATTAAAAACCCAACAACTCATCCACATATCATAGGACTGAGGAAACAACACACGATGCGTTTTACGCGATTATTTTTGCCACACACCTGCAAAATGTGGAATGAGCTTCCCTACAGCATTTCTTAGTAACATAGGGTTTTTCAAAAGGGCTGTTAATATAGTTTAAAAAAATTGGCCACGTGTCTGTGATGCCCCTGGTGTTACAGGTATCCATAGGCGACGGTGATAGCTTATCATCAGGCGATCCTTTAGCTTATTTACCAACTATGGCATAAAACATTATGGGTGGGTCATATTTAGCATAAGGTACACCTACACCTGTACAAAATGAAGTATCAAACCTCTCTTACAATTGAAAATACCTATTTCATATTTTTACACGTAACTGTAGGGTGCAGTCAAATTTATAATTTCATTTCAATGAAACATCCGGTATGACGTTACCGAACTGAAGTTATCGACGATTCATTTATAAAAATCGGTTAAGTTAATTAGTTTAGGTTGTAGGTGAAATCATACAAACATTTATACTCTACTTTCTGCTTTGAGTCATCTGGTATAATGAACTTTATAAATGCCTTTTAATGCGATTGAATTTAAAAAGAGTTATTATTTCTTGTATATTTTTTTAGGAAAACTACATGTGTTATTTTCTTAATTCATTTCCTAGAGTGCGGCCCTGGCACCGGTTGTTTGTGTGTCGCAAAACACATAATTAGATTTGTATAGGTTCTGTTTTGTCGTGGCTCCGGGAAGTTTGCTCCAATTGAGGTTGCTATGAAAACTCAATTTGTCTAGTACATTTTGTGGCCAGCAAAAACAAATTATGTTCTAGGTATTGCTGGCCGATTTTATAGATTCGGTGAAAGCTATTTTAGTTTTGCCTCCGAAAATCCTGTCTAATTAGCCAGTGTAAAGTATTATTTACAATTTTTACGTATTAAATTTCAAGTTTTAGAAGATTTTAAATAAATCAAAGACAACCTAAGTATGTACCTAATAAAATACAAGTCGCTTCATGCAAGTGGTGAAAATGTTACTAGAGGTTTTCTGTACGGAAAGTTGTAAACAATACTAAAAGGGCTTTTAGTGTACATTTAATAGTTTGGATTTAAAATCATGGACTATACGATAATATTTAAAGTACAATAAAAAAAAAACTAAAAACAAAAAAGATAAAAAAAAAAAAATATGACAAATCACGGGAGAGACCATATACCCGTTAAAAATAAACATCCGGCCAGTGAAATCCAGTTATTAACCGCAGTATTTTCACATATTTGGTTTTTAATATACTGGAATTAATCACGCAAGATTAAGTCGGAGACAACCTACGTAAACTCGCAAATAAATAAAAAAACACGTAAATAGGTTTACAGATCCGTAATCGCTGTACATACATTAAAAAAAACTTCCTCCTTTTTCGAAGTCGGTAAAAACAAAACCAAGTCAAACCTTATTTCTATTTAGTTATTTCACCCTAAATCTGATCCAACCTTCCTTGTAACCCAAACCTCGACGAAGTAACGCCAAGGAGTATTTATTGGGAAACCCATCGTGACATCCATGCTCATGAATAATGGTCATAGCACACTGTAACAACTCGACAACGTACCAACAGCAATGTTCTGCCAAGTCTTAAGCGTTTTAATAAGCTATCGCTCACACGAACAAAATGATGTGCAATTTGGGTAATGAGCTCCTGCGGCATTTCTGAGTAACTATTACAAAGGATTCTTCAAAAGGGATGTTAATAGTCTTTAAGGGTCGGCAACGCATCTGTGAAGCCCCTGGTGTTACAGGTATCCATACATCCATAGGCGACGGTGATCGGCCAACCATCAGGTGGCCCGTTAGCAGGTTTGCCACATATGAAAAAAAAGTTACCATAGCGCGAACATCATTTAACATGATAGTATTTTAACGTTGAACGTCTTGTGCATTTGCCAGGGCCAAAATAATATTGAAATATTTTGAAGTTTTATTAAATATCGTCAAACAAGTCACAGTCAGAGTTAAGCAAAATAAGTCATGGTCAAGTCTAAGTCATGCCTTAGTCAAATGGTGGAGAGTTTAATAGGGTTCTATGGAGTTTTGGAAGCAACACGAAAATACATGTTCACCTCGTTATACCACTTGCCCACACTTGAGCAAATTCACGATCTCATAATAAATAATAATAATCCACCATTATTACACATGAACACTCGAAAATATACAAGTTTAGAAATGAATACAATAAGGTGACATGTTTGTTTCATGTTGGAGCCAAAACTATATATCATCATCAGCCAGAAGACGTCCACTGCTGAACATAGGCCTCCCCCTTTAACCTCTACACTGAACGACAGCCTGCCTTTTGCATCCACTGGATGCCCGCGACTCTCAAAATGTCGTCGGTCCATCTAGTGGGAGGCCTCCCTGCGTTTTCCGGTTCGTGGTCTCCACTCCAGAACCTTTCTTCCCCATCGGTTATCGGTTCTTCGACCGATTACAAACTATATAAATATAAATATACTAGCGACCCGCCCGCCCGGCTTCGCATGGGTGTAATTTACGTGCGAAGCCGGGGCGGGTCGCTAGTTATATAATTATTTAAACTATCCTATCTCTCAAGTTGGATCGAACTGCACATGGTGTGCGAATTTTATTATAATCGGTTAAGTGGTTTAGGAGTCCATTGAGGACAAACATTGTGACACGAGATTTATATATATTAAGATAGCAAAAAATCAGAATGTAGTCCGGAGTTGAGTTGATACAGTTTGTGAAGGCCTTAATATCCCGCAATCGGGACAAACAAACACCGCCTTAGCATAAAAACAATAAATCTTTGCTAAGCCTTCATATGACGAGGGTGCACGAGGAAAATCATAGGGAGATATTTCATTTTTGTAATAAAACGCATGTTTATCGGGCACGCCATTCTCTGGATGCAGACTTTGATGAACACAAAATGGAGAATATTTCATCACCCACTCAGCGATATTACCGTTTATGTGCTGCATAGATAGATAGATAGAAACTCTTTATTGTGTACACCAGAAATAAAAATTACAACACGATAGAAGTTTAGAAATGAATACAATAAGGCGACATGTTTGTTTTATGTTGGCGCCAAAACTATATATTTATATAGCAAAAAACCAGAATGTAGCCCGGAGTTGAGTTGATACAGTTTGTGAAGGCCTTAATATCCCGCAATCGGGACAAACAAACACCGCCTTAGCATAAAAACAATAAATCTTTGCTAAGCCTTCATATGACGAGGGTGCACGAGGAAAATCATAGGGAGATATTTCATTTTTGTAATAAAACGCATGTTTATCGGGCATGCCATTCTCTGGATGCAGACTTTGATGAACATAAAATGGAGAATATTTCATCACCCACTCAGCGATATTACCGTTTATGTGCTGCATAGATAGATAGATAGAAACTCTTTATTGTGTACACCAGAAATAAAAATTACAACACGATAAAAAACACTTACGAGCTAGTGCCACAAGTGGCGGCCTTATCGCTAAAGCGATCTCTTCCAGGCAACCATTAAGATGGAAAGAATTTACGTAACAGAATCGACGGGGGATTTTAAAACACTTTTAATGATACCATTAAATAAATACTACTAAATGATACATAGTATAATAAATATATATATATACATATAAAAACACACTTAATACAGACGCGACAAGTAAGTACATACTATACCCTAGTATATATGTTTATCTATGCTATACCCTAAGTCCCTGGAGTACCTTCGCATTTAATGTTTCAGGGTGTTTTGTGTTATTTATCAGCGTTTTAGCTCTATACAAAATTACATTATTATTTGATAGCTATACGGAAAGTTCGCATGTTTTGTTTTTAGTCGAAAAGTAGTTTAAAAGAGTTTAAAGGTTAGCTGCCAACCCCAAGAAAAGTGGTCATATTGTTGGAGAAGTCAGTTAAATATATGTTTATTAATATCACAGAAGAGTGAAGACATAATAGTTAATATCCTTCATATAATAAACGAAATACAAGCTAATACTACAAATACAGTTAAACTGCCCGAAGACCGTTGAAGGTCTAAAGACAATCCAAATGCTCAAGCCCACTACCAGTTGGCAGCGTACCCAGCATTCTCGCGGTATTACCACGCTAAATGACAATGCTTATGCGTTGAGCCAGAAACACGCCAGCATTTTGGTCACGCGTCGCATTAACCAGACGCTCTGAAAGATTTTTGAAAATTAAGTGAGCTTCCCGGTCCCCAAGGGCCCAAGGTCTCGACCCCAAATGCCTCAAATAATATCCTAGTTTCCAATATGACATGGCACAAGCAAACAGGGAAACATCCGATAACCGATGGGGAAGAGAGGTTCTTGAGTGGAGACCACGAACCGGAAGACGCAGCGTAGGTAGGCCTCCCACTAGATGGACCGACGACATAGTGAGAGTCGCTGGCATCCAGTGGATGCAAAAGGCAGGCTGTCGTTCAGTGTGGAGGTTAAAGGGGGAGACCTATGTTCAGCAGTGGACGTCTTCTGGCTGATGATGATGATGAAGCAAACAGGGAAATGGGCGATTGTTTTGACAATAATGTAGAGACAAGATCAAGAGAAAAACAGAAAACAGTGTTAAGATCAAGAGAACCAAAAGCATGTATTTTCAAAGAAATCCAACCTAAAACGAAGTTATTTTCACCAGAGTAAACGGTATCTCGAGATAACAAATGAAAATCGCAGAGCGTAAAGGTCTGTTAACACAGATTGGTTTGGCGCCTTCTATTGTCTCTTTATATCATCCTCCTTTCACGTCAGCCGCGGTTTTTATTTATGGAGGGAAACGGAATTGAATTGCATTTCATTCATTTGTCCATTGCTACTCTTCGTTGATAGCGTATTTTGGGAATTTTGAACCATTTTAAGTCTTTACATTACAATAAATCGGATCTTGTAAAATAAGGGGTAAAATGCGGGTAGATGCTAGTGAACGAAAGAAATATAAGTCAACCAAAACTCATGTTTGAACATCGTTCGTGCAAGCCATTACTTATTCGCAGTCGGCTAAATAGCAATTCGGTAATAGATTTACTTCTAACAAGTTTTCTTTGTAGTTTCCAACTTGGAAGTGTTTTAGCAGGTACGGGGCTACAGTATAACAATTCCCAGTAACCTAACTTCAGCTATGATTGTCAATATGTATTGTCCCTGAAAGAATGTAGACTTTTTACCTCAAATCCATGGGCATGCAGGGGGTTCGAAATTCGTTTTTTTGTTTGTTTGTATGTTTGTTACCTCAGAACTCCGTCATTTATAAACCGAGTTTTATTTGAAAGGATAGACTTTCAGATTGGTCCCATAGAAGTTTCACCAAAATCGGTTTAGTTCAGTAAAATTAAAAAAAAGTCATCCAAGTAAACGAAATTGCGTAGTTTTTTTTTTTTATGCCATAGGTGGCAAACAAGCAGACGGGTGCCTGATGGAAAGCAGTCACCGTCGCCTATGGATACTTGTAACACCCGAGGCATCACAAATACGTTGCCGACCCTTTAGAACTCGAACCCTTTAGTTGCTCATTTTAATGTTGTTTTTTGTAAATTTATAATGATTGAATATGTAAATAAGTCTAGTAGAACAGCTAGCAGCGCCCGACGCTTTCCTAGCTATCTCCAGAAACCATGAACTTTTCCGTGTAAAAAATATTAATCCTGGTATAAGCTATCTCAATTTCATTCAAACCCGTTCAGCGCTTACGGTGTTGAGTGCGGACAAACACACACACATACAATCTTCCGCATATATATTAGTGTGGTATTATTTAGTATTTTTGCTAGAAGTTGATTTACTGTAAGAGTTCCTGTGGTTCTATATCATTATCGCGGTTGCTCGGCGGCCGAATTACTTTGTTTACCGAACCTGGAACTTGCAGTCATTCCGTAAATTTACCACTAAGGGCCACAGCACACTCGATACTCGGAGCAGTAGCGATTGGAAAATTAGTCGCTGTTTGACACATGATGATCATATGCACAGTTGATCGCTAGATCGCTAGTTTTTAAATCTCGATTACGTGTTGCTAAAACGACATTTGCGTCGATAAAAGTGTTTTATTGATGTATATTGTTAAATATGTTTTGTCTATTTTATACCGATTAAAAAAAAAAGGTTTTCAATTCGACTATATTTTTTTCTTTCCGTCTATCAGTCATAAGCATTTGCAAGTAGTCAATAATTTCAAATATTTAGAAGTTTTTGTAGATATTGTTAAACAATTTGTAATCATATAAAGCCAAGCAAAGCAAGTCGCGGTAAAGTTCAAGTCAGATATAGTTCTATACAAGTATAAATTGTTTTTTTATCAACCTCCAATTACATAGTTGATAATCTTCAAACAGCTAAACAGATTTCCTTGAATAGTAGCTAATAAAACACGATTAAAACATTTTTTTTTAACCGGTTCAGCCATTTGTGAGCTACGATGCCACAGACAAACACACAGATACACACGTTAAACTTACATCACCCTTCTTTTTGCTTCGGGGTACAAACCGACTTAGTTGACGACAAATTCAAATTTGTCTAGCAATTCAGTAACGACGAATATCTAGTCGTACCACCATATTCATATCCCTGAATGTCAGATTACTCAATATTCACAAAGTATGGGAAGTTCGGATAAATCCGGAGAATTAGACGTCATGGTACTGAATGTACAAGAAACATCGGAGAAATCGCTAAACTCGGCGATTTCTAAACATCGATTAATCAAAACACGAAGCAGCTAAATCGCTGACTGCCACAGTTAAAAGTACCAAGTGTGCTACAGCCGTAACAAGAAACTTTGCAATTTATCTCGCTAGTTCGTATCTCAGTAGCCTTATCGTCCGATCGCACATGTTATTGAGGTGTTTCGGAAATTCGACGAATATTTTCCTTGTTTTTACAGCTTTGTTTTTCTAGCTCAAGGCTAAAATATAGGCATCATTTACTGATAGTAAATTACAGAAACTAATTCTCAGGTAAGATCATATTTCTGTCACTTTATTCAGACAGTAATGGGAGTGATGGAGACTCTGAAAGATTTATTATTCTGAGGACGGAGACAAAAATAAGTCAAACACTGTTTTTAACTGTCACGGTTGTTCACTAAAGTTATATAATCATATATAAATAATATATAATTAATTATTAAATATATAAATAAATAAGTCAATTGGTTTATGATTGACTGCTCACAGAAAATATATTTTTTTTACTTCTTTTTTCTGTGGACCCGCTAGATAAATTTGGCGCAAAACGAGGTAGGTTAGTGAAAGAAGAAAGAGGCTTAACTTTGCTTATGATGACGAATTTTAGTTAATGTGTGTCGTAGCCCATCTACAAGGCTACGCCGTAGATCCGTAGATGTACTACGAGTGTAGCAACCGCTACGTCAGCTAATTATTACAATAATTTCATTACGAATAGTACCATTACCGCTGAGCACTGGTCTTTTTTGTCGCACTGGACACTACAGCACAACTATGCATGTATTCATCATCATCATCATCAGCCAGAAGACGTCCACTGCTGAACATAGGCCTCCCCCTTTAACCTCCACACTGAACGACAGCCTGCCTTTTGCATCTACTGGGTGCCCGCGACTCTGACAATGTCGTCGGTCCATCTAGTGGGAGGCCTACCTACGCTGCGTCTTCCGGTTCGTGGTCTCCACTCCAGAACCTTTCTTCCCCATCGGTTATCGGTTCTTCGAGCGATGTGGCCTGCCCATTGCCACTTCAACTTGCAAATTTTAACAGCTATGTCGGTGAGTCTGGTTCTTTGGCGAATGTATTAGTATTAATTAATTATTATTTTTTCAATGTACTTTTCCTGTTTTGTAATGTTGGTGTTGTAGTGTTTATGCACAAAATAAAGGATTTTCTTTTTCCTTTTCTTTCTTTCTTTGTGAGAGATACCAAAAAAACAACAGTTGCATGATTATTTTATCTATCAAATAGTAAATTTTTAAACTTTCGCGATTTGAACAACGATTATCTATATCTATACTAATAAAGAGGAAATATTTGATTGTTTGTTTGTTTGTATTGAATAGGCTCCGAAACTACTGAACCGATTTGAAAAATTCTTTCACTGTTGGGATGCTGCACTATCCCCGGTTGACATAGGCTATATATCCCGGCTTCGCCCGTGCGAAGCAGGGGCGGCCTACTAGTACGTTATAAGTCCCGATAAACATTTAAAATATATGAAATAGTTGTTTTACAATGTTTCGCCTGTTTTATGAAAAAATCGCCATTCTTCAAATAACATAGTTTTTTTTTTAAAATAAAGATGGGTAAAACTTCAGAGGTGATCCCATATATATTAATTTTAACGAAATTGATTCTGAGCTTTTTGACAAAAATCAACAAAAACAAAAATATATACACAGATGACGTTTTGGTTTAAGGTAAGGGGCCGTCCATCAATCACGTGATGTTTATTTAGCATTTTTAACCCCCTCCTCCCCCTTAGTGATACGTGGTGAGGTTTAAGACTAACCCCCCCCCCCCGCGCCCCCATCCAAAATCACGTGTATTTTTAGTACCTACAAAGAATCTTTTTTTTTATTATCTTTTAATACAGTTATACAAGTATACATTTTAGGACCATGACAAAAATGTCTAGACAGAAAGGTTGCAGCAGGCCTAGCATAGGCTGTGGATAAATTGTCTTTCCACCGTTTTTATCCACGCCTAGACGCGACAAAGCTAGAATATGAATACGTTTGTCTTTTTCTCGCGGGATAAAAACGGTGGAAAGACAATTTGTCCACGGCCCGTGCTAGGCCTGCAGGTTGTTTTTGATTGGCAAGGTCACACTACACGCAACTTTTCGGTTTAGAAATCGCGCGTATAGCGAACAAATAAATACACGTGATATCTAACTACACCCCCCTCCCCCTTGTGATATTTAGTGATTTTTGAAAACCCCCTCCCCCCCTTTCAAGTCTCTCACGTGATTAATGGACGGTCCCTAAAGTTTTGATGTGGATTTTCAATCTCTGTTTTAACTGAAATTTTTCAACTTTTAAGTTTAAGTTTTCACATAATATTGTAGGTATAGTCTTAAAGACGGTTTTTAACAACTTTATTATTGTAAACAGGTTGTATACCTTCTTATCAATGTCATAGATAGCCCGTTGGTCCAGTTGGTAGTGAACCTGCCTTCTGAGCTTGAAGGCGTGGGTTCGATTCCCACCTAGGACAAACATTTATGTGATGAACATTTGTGTTTGTTCTATATCCGGTTGTTAATATCTATTTAAGTATGTATTTAAACCTATATAAGCATGTATATCAGTCTCTGGCAGCCATATTACAAGCTTTGCTTAGTTTGGGGTCAGATGACCGTGTGTGAAAAAATGTCCCGAATATTTATTTATTTATTTATTTATCAATGTCAAGTAGAGGCTATAAACCTGCGTCAGGTCGCGCATCATGTCAAGTCGTAACGTCAGGGTTGGTACAATTTGCTTCACCGTTTATATGCGAAGTTAAAAGTGCTCTAAACCTAAACATACATAACATTTTTATAGCCCTTCCCTTACTGAAAATACTTTTACGACGTTAACGTACATGTAGAAACAGATCAGAAATAGGTCAGATGGACAACTTCCAAATACAATAGCGCAATGGTGTAATGCGTCATTCATCATCATCAGCCAGAAGACGTCCACTGCTGAACATAGGCCTCCCCCTTTAACCTCCACACTGAACGACAGCCTGCCTTTTGCATCCACTGGATGCCCGCGACTCTCACAATGCGTCATTATACGTATTCTATTTTTTTTTATTGCGAAGCTAGTTGTTGGTTTAAATATGTGTTGTGATGCTACGATGTAGTCGAAGATAGTAACACTAGGGGATTTGAGTTCAGAAAAATATACAGGGTCACTGGTAATCAGTTAGCATCCTTTAAAGGGCGGCTACCCGGGACCCGGTAACCCGGACCCGGGTATGTCCTACAACTGCGACCAGAACCACCGGAGGATGGGCAGCAGCGTCCTGTTAGTACACGGTGAACTTACTGCGATCCCCAAGCCGCCTGCCAAGCGTGGGGATTATGGCAACACCCCTCTTTAAGAGGGAGGCCTTTGTCCAGTAGTGGACGTTTGATGGCTGCTGATGTGTATAATAATAGGCTTTCATTTGACCGCCACCTCGCCTGGTGTTAAGTGACGATGCGGTTTATAATGGAGCACGGTTGCCTAGAAGAAATCGATTTACTCGCGACTAAAGACTAACATAACAAAGATTAACAGACTTGGTGTTACAAGTATCCATAGGCGAAGACTGCTTACCATCAGGCGGCCCGTCTGCTTGTTTGCCACCTATTGTTTTTTTTTTTTTTTTCATAATTTTGTTTAACTTACTTAAAAAGTAAAATGTGGCAATTAGTTTGTATTATAATTTGTGGCACAGAGTACGGCATAATACCCCGATACAACTCCGTCATTTTAGCGTCCAAGACAAAAACCTGAATTTTCAGCACGCGAACGTCTAATTATAGATTTTAAAAATGATAAAATATCAACTCGCGCCATATTGTTAAAAATTAAAACACGCAACATTGAAAAACATGTAAAAATAATTTAATTTTTCATGTTCGAAAAGTTGTTTCTATCAGCCAAAACCTCGACTGAAGGTGCCACTTTTCAATAGAGTTTTAAAAACTTACATTATAAAGTTATTTGAATTTAGAATAACGAACTAACAAGAAACATTACCAAATAGATTTTAGGTCTAATAATTTTAGCGCGGTTCTTTTTTAACTTTGGCTCAATACGTTTACTGTGTTTCGACAGTGTATTAATTTTAAGTTTCCTCACATTCAAAATGAAAAGTATAATATTTAAATCAGAGAAACCATATATTTCACACTGGAAATATAGGTGCTTTCACTTATCACCTGTTCTGTTTAAATATCCAAATTACAGTAATATTGAAACATAATAACGCCCAAATTACAAAATACAGTTGAAAAGAGTGATAATTACAGAACACGTCGAACTCAATTCATTTGAGATTAATTAATTAATTCAATGAATGTGAAATTTAAAGTGAATTCGATAACACTGCTGTTTGGACAGGTGTCAGTGCATATCAGACGTAGTGGAATAATCATGTGGGTAGTTCAAGCGTCGCCACAAGTATGAGCGATGATAAAGTGTAAGAAACTATGCTTCCAGGCAGTGTGTTCAGCTATAGCATACGCTCAGTGGCTATTTCTAAGCAGTCAACATTCCTTTCTGATATAAGTATATGTATATAGTAATAATAATAATTTAACATTTAATTTTTTTAATTAAACATTAGATTAAATTATTGAATAAAAAAACTCTGTGGTAACAATAATATGAGTATGCGCCTGAAAGAGAAGTCAACGGGCCCCAAACTAGGCAATGGTATCGATTCTGATGTACTCTAAACTAAACTAAATTTGAAAGCTCTAAAACTGTTGCCATCCTTCTCTTACGTATCAAAATGTAAAGAGAGGCAGATAATTTTAGTCCTGTCAGATTGGTTTTGTTTAGTATGCTGTATGACAGAATCGACGCCAGTGCCTGTGTCTTGGACACCCAGTGGCCAGGTACCAGACCTTGTTTTAGCGCTTAGATTATTACCTGCGTCCCTTTTCATTTCAATATGTGAGAGAAGGGTGGGTTTTTTAGAGCTGCTTAATTTACTTTGGTTTAGATAATGGTACAAAATCGACACTATTATCAACATAAACAAAATTTACGTATTTATTTTTAAAACTACCCTCAATAAACAAATTGTATTAGATGAATATTTTTATGTATGATATCTATTTCCCGACGCTGAATATGTACTGTGGACAAACTTCTATAATATTTACATGCTTTTCTTCATATATGCATCGTATCGAATTCCATCATCATCATCTTTCCTTATCCCACTGTTGGGTATGGTTTTTTCTCTTGCTATGCCATCTGCCTATGTCCTGATGGTGACTACATCGTCGACCCATTTTGCAGCTGGACGACCAACGCTCCGTTTACCTTATCGAATTCCATACATATTTCAATTTCAAAATTTATCATCATTTCAGCCATAGGACGTCCTCTGCAGCGGCCTTATTATAGAAGTTTCATTGTGATCGAGATTGCATGCCGTCCCGTTCGCATCTGCTTACTCGCACCACGTGCGTAAGTGAGATGGCACGCGATCACGATCACAATCCGAATCACGATAAGACATCTATGATAAGGCATCTGGACATAGGTCTCCCCCATCGATCTCCAAAAGGGCCGGTTGTAAGTAGCCTGCATCCATCGTTTCCTTGCGGTCTCTTTTAGGTCGACTGTCCATCTAGTAGGTGGACGTCCTACGCTCCGCTTACCGTGGTCTCCATTCCAGAACCTTTCGGCCTCATCGGCCATCTGTTCGCCACTTCAACTTGCTAATCAAAATTATTTATTTATATTAATTATTATTTATATGGAATTCTATACGTGTTCTATTCACGTGAATATACGTACTTCAACCACTCGAGATAGTTCATAGTTTTTTAAATTAATATCAGAAAAATCATGTGAAATACAGAGAATTAAGTTACTGTACTTAAGTGAGATGTTGAACGCCTAACTTTTCAGTAAAATAAATCTCTTCATTAAAATACAAATTCATTTTGTACGATAAAGCTGTTGTATCGTGTTAATACAAAATCCGGTATCCATAATGATTTCCATATTAATCTCACGGCTGGCAAACGAACCAATCAACCGTCAGCATTGCATTGGAGTTAAAACAACGGAAATGAGCAAACAATGGAAATTATTGCTCTGCACGCGTCGCGGCGTCGGGTTTTACTCGAGCACATCCACACTGACGCAATACCTTATTCACTAACTAGTTTCTGTGGTTTCGTCCGCACTTTGTAATATCGGAGGCTTTTAGGCGACTAGGAACTCTGATATCAGGGTTGGCCACTCGTCTATACGAAATCTTAGTTTCATTTTAGAAAAAAACTTGGCAACCTTTGATAATCACTGGCAAGGAGGAGAGTTTTGGCGCCAACGTGGAAAAAATCATGTCGGCTCGTTGGATTATTTTCCTAAGCTTGTGTATTTTCGAGTGTTAATGTGTACTACCTAAATGGTGAATTATTATTCATTAAGTGCTCGTAAACGTGTTCAAGTGTGGGAAAGTGATATAACAAGGTGAAACATGTCTTTTCGTGTTGTTTCCAACACTCCATACAAGCCTCTTGTAAAGTCTCCACCACTTTACAGGCGCATGAGTTTGACTTGACCGTGAATTACTTTGCTTGACTCTGACTGTGACTTTTTTAACGCTATTAGTACTATGTAAACATGTTTAATATTACGACTAATATTTAATATTATTCAAGGACATTGGATCCAGGGTCATGAAAATTTTAACAAACAAGTAAAATCTGGCAAGGAAATTTTAAACTGGTCGAAAAAAAAGCACCATGTTTGTTTACACAGTTTGACATATAATAAAAATCAATAGCTGCTCGTTAGTCTCGCTAAAACTCAGTATCGCTAAAACTCAAAAATCTACATAATAAAAATCAAAAAACGGCTTGACCGATTTCAATAATTGTTTTTGGATTTGCTCGCATAAAGACAGGGTTGGTTTGGATGAAAAATTAAATTGGTATTTTAATTGAAAACTGACGAAAAACTGCGAGTGCTTTTCTCTAATCAAATTTGGGCAGGGCATGATGCACACTTCCTTGTTGTGTCATCAAGATCGGCTCAGATGGACCGATTTTGACGAGACTTTCAATAGCAGATAACTGATGTTATAAGGAGTGTCCCAAGCGGGAGAAACCGCGGGTCACGGCTAGTTGTCTACAACATTTTAATAGTAAATCCTCAAGAGAGGAACAACAATTAAATATATTAAAAAAAACTTGCATAACAATACTGTTTAGAATATAAAATATATGTAATGATGCACCAAAAAACAATGGTTAGCATCGGATAACAGCATGTATTTACTTACGCCAATGCGATTTTACTCAAAACAATGCAATTTCCATTCACACCATTTTGCTGGTGGTTCACGTGTGATTAATATTCAGGATGTGAGGTTGGGCAGAGCTTTTAGATAAACATATATATTTTAGCTGAATTTGTAAACGTGCGTATACGTCGTAGGTATACATTTGTTACAGGGGTGTTTTAACACATTGACATATTCAAATTATGCCTGTTTGCGGGTGCAGCATGATCTTATTTAGTGTACGGGAGACCCGTGCGAGTTGCCCGTACCTATGTGTCTGTCTGTGGCATGGTAGCTCCCAAACGGCTGAATCTATATTGATTTTGTTTATTTTGTTTAAAAGGTGGCCTAATCGAGTATAACTATAAATCTGTTTAGCCGGTTGAAGATTATCAGCTCTTTTATCGGGGATTTAAAATAACATTCAATTTTTAAACAGAATCTTTTTAACACCATATTTTTTTCCTCATTTCATTTATAAAGTTATATGATTATTTACGGGATATTTACCGTGGTAAGGTGAGTCTTCCCGTGAACATGTTGCATGTAACTGCGCCGAAGTATCAAAAGCTTACCACGGTAAATATCCCGTAAATAATCATATAACTTTAGTGAACAACCGTGGTAGTTTAAAACAGTGTTTTATTCAATTTATACTTGTTAATATAAGTTTTGTTAAAAGTAATTTTACAATGTTTTAATATACCGATGCGCCACCTATATAAGATCACGAGTCGTTTCCTGAAACTAAGACATCCCTTAAAATCAAAGTAGTATTAAGCACAATCAGCCACAGCGTGTAAACAATTATCTGAACTTTGACAGTTTAACACAAACGTCAACACGTGTTAGTAATTTTATGGAATAACAAGAAGCATGTATCTAAAACTTTAGCTTCACGTGTGTAATTAATATCTACCATAGAATACTGTATCTTTTATTACACGAATTATTATAAATCAGAAAATAGTCATGGTCATAACAAAATAAGCCATTATGAGTTTAGTTTTTTTTCGAGTTCTAATTTTTTTTATTATTGGCACATAGCACGAAGAACCAATGGCCGATGGGCCCGGAAGGTTCTCGAATGGAGACCACGACACGGTAAGCGTAGCGTAGGACGTCCACCCACAACATGGCCAGACGATCTAAAAGATACCGTAGGGAAACGCTAGATGCAAGCCGCTTCCAAACGGCCTTTTTGGAGATCGATGGTGGCTTACGTCTAGCTGTGGACGTACTATGGCTGAAATGATGATGACAAATTCAAAAATTCTTTATTCGTCTCATTTACAGGTATGAGGCCTTTACTGTTAGGTAAAAAAAAAACTTTCATTTATGGAGTTGGAAACTTCTTTTGCGCGATTTGGAATTAAATTCAAAACTTTACTGACTTATCTACTTTTTTGTTTTTATTTTAAATGTTTATCGGGAATTACCACGAATTATTTTATTTAGGTTTATTTACTATCAACAGGTAGGGTAGGGGTATATACTTTAGTTACAAATTTAAATTATATACTAACCCACATGCACATCGTGAGAGTTAACGTCTACCTGCACTTTGGAAGAATTTTGAACCATCATTTTCAGCATCATGTCCCACAGCTGGGACAAAAGTCTTCTCTCACAGAGAGGTTGGGCCCTGATCCACCATGTGCTTGAATTTTTAATACTTTCAATGTAATATTGTACCTATAAAATTAACTATATTGTTAAGTTTTTTTTTAAATGTCTGTCCCAACATCGTAACAGTAAATTTTCCGCCCAAACAGTTCCTGTGCTGTCCGCCCATGTGCACTGTTTTAATTAATTAAAGCATTGGCAGTATTGGCACAGATGCAGCTTTTAAATATAATAACATTATCAAACAATGAATTAAAATATCGCAGTATTTGTCTTTTTATTGAACGCTGTACTTTTTACTGTACTGTTTTAATTAATTAAAGCATTGGCAGTATTGGCACAGATGCAGCTATTAAATATAATAACACTATCAAACAATGAATTAAAATATCGCAGTATTTGTCTTTTTATTGAACGCTGTACTTTTTACTGTACTATTTTAATTAATTAAAGCATTGGCAGTATTGGCACAGATGCAGCTATTAAATATAATAACATTATCAAACAATGAATTAAAATATCGCAGTATTTGTCTTTTTATTGAACGCTGTACTTTTTACTGTACTGTTTTAATTAATTAAAGCATTGGCAGTATTGGCACAGATGCAGCTATTAAATATAATAACACTATCAAACAATGAATTAAAATATCGCAGTATTTGTCTTTTTATTGAACGCTGTACTTTTTACTGTACTGTTTTAATTAATAAAAGCATTGGCAGTATTGGCACAGATGCAGCTATTAAATATAATAACATTATCAAACAATGAATTAAAATATCGCAGTATTTGTCTTTTTATTGAACGCTGTACTTTTTACTGTACTGTTTTAATTAATTAAAGCATTGGCAGTATTGGCACAGATGCAGCTATTAAATATAATAACACTATCAAACAATGAATTAGAATATCGCAGTATTTGTCTTTTTATTGAACGCTGTACTTTTTACTGTACTTGTTTGTGCTGCGTCGCGCGGTTTCACCCGCGAGTTAAAATCATCGTTAAGTATTCTGAAATTTCCCAATTTTCTTTCTGTACGAACCTTCTACAAAGAATTAGGAATCTTTAAAAGAAAAGATGAATGAAATTGGTAAAGTAGTACTCAAGTTATGGCGTGACCCTGACCAAGGTAGATAGGGATGAATTTTTATAAATATATACTATATATTGATTATATTTATAAATATATTATATAGATTGCACATTTCAATAATACTCGTAGTTTGATTGAAATTTTGCATTTATACCATTATAAGAGAAATATTTAAAAACGCAAAGATTTTCCGTTTTATTTTACAGTTTCTGTAGAGCCATCGCTATGAAAGTCAAATTGAAACTGTGTTTTTAACTAGTTATCGGAATTTATCACACATTAATAATTGTTGCAATTGCATGCCGATTTCGTTGGAAGATTATCGTCGTATTTTTTTATTCTTGAGTGTTGATCTATTTTTGATCACCAACGCGCCTGATGGTAAGCGACGTTGTGGCCTAGCCTTGAAGAAGCAGAGATTGTAGTTCTCAGAAAACATGACGGACGACGGAGAGTTCTATTCTTGGACAGTACGCATCATTAACGTGGAACCAAACGGAACTTGAGAGCGATGGAACGTATATAGTTAGTACAGTTTTTTTACAGAAGTTGCTTATTTTCATGTATTAGACATATATTGGGACGCAAAACATCGGGTTATTAAGTATATTCCTACTTTTGAGATTATTTAGTAGGTACTTTTTACATTTATTGTGCAAACTGCTGGTCTGTGAAATGCGCTGTCTGAATGGGTGTTCCCCGATGGTTACAATCTGGGTGTCTTCAAATCACGAGTGAATCGGTTTCTTCTAGGCAAGCGTGCTCCAACGTATACAGCATCATCGCTTAACATCAGGCGTGATGGTGGTCAAACGCAAGCCTATTATTTATAACAAAAAATTATGGCGATTATCCCGCTATTACAATTTCGATGTGTTGCACAACCAAGAATTATCTTTGTCCTAAACAGTGTTTAGGACAATATTTTGTTTGGTTAAATTTGATTCTTGCGTAGTACAGATTACAGTACAATTAAAAAGGATTTAGGACTTGAGAAAAACCAGAGGGCTCATTCTAGAGTAAAAGTACAAGGATATTCTTGCCAGTCACTCCTGTAGATAGGAAAAGGTGTAACAGGAAATTAATATAAATTAATATATAAATTGTCTGAGAATAAGGTCTAATATCTAAACTCTGTTATCACACGTGCGTTCAAGATCAGTTGACTGTCATACTTTCCTTATCTATCTAAACCTGCTCACCTACTTCTTATGGTTATCTTACAGTAGCGAGCTAAACCGTGTTTTGATATGTTCTTATTAGAATTTTATATTTTAGACGTATTTTATAACGATGATTAATGCGAATTGCATCAGAATTTTACATGGTCATAATTATAAAAAATACTAACATCCGGCAGCAAAATTTGGCGCGGCGACGACGACATCCATAGGCGGATATGGCTGAGCCAGGATATGCGAGGTCACTGCCAACTTCTCACACGCACTGAGTCCGCAGTACAACGTCTGCCACGCACACTCCTTCATGCACTCCACGGTCTGAGACCAAGTCACCGACGGCACTCGCATATCGATATATCGATTAAACACAACACTATTTAACCAGGCCAAGGAAGGCCGCTCTCGCCCATTTTCACATAACTCACTTAAATAACATCGCGCACTGAACGGAACTCAGTAAAATAGTGTGGAACGGTCTACGATAGCATTCTTGCACTGATAAGATATTTTCTCGATCCAATAGAAACGATTTAGCCCGCGTGATTCATATCGATGTTTTATCGATAAGATAGAGATTGCGAGGCGGGGACATCGGACTGTGAGGAAAATAACACTGTTACCTTTACGAGGATGCGTTGTGGAGGCAGGGTTTTTGTTATCTGTGATAACAATAATTCAGCAGATACTGGTTGTGTTTGCGCAATCTGCTTATAAAACGAACCGTAACCCACGGTTTAACCCACAATTTTCTAGCGTACCATAATTTTTTTAGAGAAAGAAATTAGTCTAAGTCCTTTCTTAAGATGCACTTTACCTTCGTGGCAGATTTTGTTAAGATTGGTTCAGCCGCTTTGTCACGAAAAGGTAACAAACAAACAAAATACAGCTACTTTTGAATTTATGAGTATAATAGTGTGATATGAAAATAAAGTACCTACTACTTTCAATCGTACCTTTTCAAGGTTATTTGGCTTGAAACACGCAGATAAAGAAAACCATTTCATTCGATTTCAGTCTTTGTTCCGTTCTATTCAATTATTCAGGAAGTTTCTCCGATCAATTTATTACTTTCGCAAGCTAAATTAACCGAAAGCTACGTATTTTTGTAAAAGGAAAGTAAACGAGACAAGTACGAAATTGCGTATCATAATTTGCAAATTGTCTTTGTCCGTATGTAATTAAGGTCTCAGGACCGTGCAGCGTTTGTTTAGGCAAGTCGTGTGTTGTTTAACTTGGGACTGGAAAGATACAGAGCGGTAAATCTTGGGCCCGGCAACGATCCCTTTCTTTATTAGAACCCAGGCATTATTAAAAAGAACATTGAAACGAGCTAATATAAAGGAATATTGTCAGACTTGATAAAACTCGCTGCAAATTCCACAATGTGTACAAAAATTATATGACTTTGAAGGATTGAAACTGTGATAAGATTAGGAAGATAAACAGTATCTTTTGTAACATTGATTCGGCCGCAATACTAACCTAACTATCCTATGAAATAAAAGCAAAACTTAGAGGTTAAAATGAATAATCAATATAATTCCAGTTAAAAGCTTTCTTGTATCGACTCCAGAAGCTGTTAAACTTCACTGTCGCTGATGCTTTAGCGGGCGTGCGAGAAACTGTTATTAAAAAAAGTAAACCAAAGAAAAAATGTGTAGATTTTTGACAATCATCACTGCCCCAGTGGCCCACTTGGTAGAGACCCAGCCTTCTGCACTTGGGAGCGTGGAATCGATTCCCATCTAGGGCAAACATTCGTGTGATGAACATTTTGTTCTACATCTGGGTGTTAATCTGGCAGCCATAGAAAAAGCTTTGCTTAGTTTGGGGTCAGATGACCGTGTGTGCTAAAATGTCCCGAATATTTATTTCAAATATTATGGACTCTGAATGATCCAAGAACTTGTAATAAATAATACCAACCATAACCTTCATCATCATCACTCTCAAGGTATATAGGAGATATGCAGTCTGCTGGCATCGACAGGAAGGGATGTGATGCAGCCGCATTCAGAAACTCAGCCCAGAAAGTACTCATCTTCCAAAGTTTTATGAAAATCGAGTCTTTCTAACATCACTTTTAGACATGGTTTAGTTAAAAGTTCAAGTTAAAGTACCTCGTACAACTTAAACCATCACGAAGTTAGCACACATCACTAAACGATACAATTTCTATATAAAAAGAAACAAATTGTTATTTTATAGTATTGAACCAAAGTATCGATATCGACAAGTATTTTCACTTCACTACATCCACACTACCTCCTCCTCCACCAGCATAATGAAAACTTTAAACTCTGAATGCCGCCAAAACAACACAAAACAAAGTCACTGGCTTGAAAAAGTCAATAAAAAAAGTCGCCGACGTCAACAGTGGCGTATCGTATTTACTTGCGTTGCCAAAAAAATTGCATTTCGAATAAATTTTATCGATACTGTATCATCTACTCGACACTGGCTGAATGCACTACATGCGTGGAGCCAAAACTTATGTAAAAAACTATTTTATCACTTGGATTAAATAAAATAAATAGATACGGCAATGCGTATATGTGCCGTGTAAATATGTGCCGGTGTTTGCGAGTAAATAGAACGCGGCTTGGGCCGCGACTGGTGTTATCACTGCACCGTATCGGAGTGATAAGCCTCTCCCTATACAATTAGGAACAGCTGATAGTGAGTAAGGTTGTTTGAGGAAAACTTTGTTTCAGTGGAAATCGATTATTACAACTCAATTTCAGTGAAATTATTGACATACCACATTTCAGTCCCTTATGTCATCACTGGCAACAAACACTGGTCGTAGAATCTAAATCATTTATCAGGTGTAAATAGACTAAAATATTATTTTACGTCGTAGGTAGAGATGTAAGTATAATACAGTAAATTACGGCTATCACGATTTATGTGCTTCTCGTTTATTATGAGTAGGTACACTGAATGTATAAAATGTAGGTCATTTTGATAACAATTACAACCTACTGTAATAAAGTCTTAGGACACAGATAAAATAGGACTAGGTTAGATAAAAAAAATATAATCAATTTGGTAATCACTATTTTCCCGCCAATCTTGTTTTTCTTTTTGTCATACAGTTAAAAGTTAAGTAAAACCATAGACTAAGAATTTAGGGTTTACATACATTAGTTTGTAAACGAATAAATCGATCTTTACTTTACTGAAACTTTAAATTTTGTGTACAGTCACAAATTAAAAAGTTTTAAGAATACAAAATAATATTATTAGTGCCAATTCTGTTCCATTCTCTAAACTTATCTGACAGCACTAACATTATCACCGGTTTAATTCATTCAAATGCAGCAACAATTTTAGAGATGTCAAATTTCATTTAGTTCGAGACGCCACAACAGAGATGTGCATGTACCATAGAGCCACGTTCTCAGTGGTCTTACCACTACGGCAAATTTCGCGTTTAAAAAGGGAAAAGATAAGATTGCTAGCGTTAATAAAAAGAGCCCAAAAAGGTGAAACACCTAATAACATGCTCCCAACAAAGGCTTTGTATAAACAAGACAAATAAGATTACTGACCTTTTTTAATCTGTTTCCTCTGTGCTTGCCTTTGATCGCAGAGCAGCGCGAAAAGTTCCAAGAAGCAGTCTTGATCGTTTTTATTTTTATGCACCATTGTGAAGTTTCACTCACTCACTTCAGAATAGTTCATTTCACTCACTCACTGCTTGAGAATAGTTATTTCAGAAATTCTTTTAAAAGGAAAGAGAAAAGATCTTATTGGTTTTCGTTTTTGTGGAATTCTTTAACAAGTATAGTTAACAATAAAGAACGTTTGCTAGAATTTGGGTCATACGCGGAGCGCAGTTACTTAACTGTAAGTTGCCTAGAAATCTGTTTAGACGATAAAGGAGCCCATGATACTGTTAAGCTTTTCTGTTGTTATAATTATATTTTAGATGTATTGTATTTTAGAAGTTTAGACTATACCTTTTCGACGCGAGCAGAGCTTTAGAGAGAAACCTACTTACTTATATTAAATAGGCCGTAGTATTACAACATTAGCTGTACCTATAGCTGTCGCAAATATGATCCATATGAGTGAGGTCTCACCAAGACAAGCCTGTCTCACGACTCGGCAGAAAAAGTTAAATGACAAACGAAAAAACTACGATTATTGATGGACATTGGACATTGTTGTTAATTTGTTAGTACGATTGTTTACTTTATAGAACAATTTAATAATTAAGTATGTTTTTTTTTTTAAGTTTTCAGTCAGTTCGTAACCACGGCCATTGTAACATGGTCGAAACGTCGAGCGAAAGGTACGTATTTTTACCCAAATAAAATAATGCACGATAAATCCCGATAAAAATTTAAAACTTGTGTTCAAATCGCGAAAGTTCTCTTCTCCGTATTATTTCCTTACCTTTAAATCCTAAAAATAATTAATAATTATACGACTTGGAGCTAGCAAGTACACTAATCGTGCGAAGCCAAAAGCCCTAATACGGGAAAACAAAAAAGGATTACAGTGAGCTGAGCAATTAGAAGCTTCCCGAAGAAGGTTTCGGAAGGTCTGTAACAATAGGTAATCGGTAGATATAGGTATCTATAAGGAGGTGCATTAAGATATAGGTGCATAGAAAGTATAGAATATGAGTATTGGACGGATATGGGTGTTCGGTCGTGCGCATAATCTGTGGCGATAGTGCAGTATCTGATTTGCAGCTTTGCCAACATAGCGCACGTAATGTGTGCGCGAGTTTATTGAAATACCTACATTTGCTGCGTGTTTAAAAAACTGACTACATTTTCGAACGACTTCATGAACGGAGGTTTTTTTTATTTTTGTGTGTATGCTTCGCGATATATTTGCCGATACCATTGATGTATTTTTTTTTCACTGAATTGGCTATTAAAGGGTAGTCTAAATTTAAAAAAAATATTTCACGTAGGGCCGAAAATTATTATAGTTTATTGAATTTTAATTCACTTTCCGTGAAGGTAATCAGTTATTTAATATCAATATTATTGCATTGCTGTCTTCACTTGTGATTATTATGACATTTAGTTATTTTTTTTTCTGTTTAACGTTTTGATAAATTGTATTGATGTACACAGTAGGTGGACATAAATAAATAAAAGTTTTTTTTTTTTTTTATAATGATTCGAAACTTTATATATTAAACTCTCTTTTGATATTTAACAACGTAACCAAAAACAATATTTAAATCATTATAATTTTTAAATGGATTTCAAATGTTCACATTTTTTCTTCAATTCACACCGTATTTAATTTGGTTACCTAAAGTAGGGTTGACTTTGAAATAAACGTTTTGTTGGTTAATTTTCAGGCAACATTTTAAAAAGTACTTTTGCCCTAATTAAAACACATAAACCACCCAGATATATCCTCCATAACAACAACACAACAAAAATAATATCCCTCACGCAAACAAATTCAATTTACCTACACAAACACTCGTGGATACCAAACAAACTAAAAAAAAAAAAACAATACGCGAAACTTGTTCGCATCGGGCGAAAACAGAACGTAGAGTGTTCGCAAAATATTAGTTCATATGTTGTAAAGACCGACAAACTTACCAATACAGTTGGCCAAATGATAGAACTAAAAAATTCTAAGTCCAGCTATCAGTTTTGTTTGGAAAGACGATGACAGCGCTGATAACTGTGCAGATTGTTGTATGTGTTTATCTGTGGCCTACTTTCCTTCATATCTCAGCCCTTGATCATTTATTGGCGAATCTAGGTTTGATTTTGCGCATCTGACGCGTGGCCTTGGACGTTATTAGATGTGATATCGACGCGCGACAGCTACAATATCAAATCTAATGCCCAAATCAAAACACACTTATTTTAAAAACCGTTAAACACACACTTATCTATCTACGTATTTAACTTTATATTTGTGTGTAGCTTTATGTGTATTATATAATGGATTTTTGTTACAAATAAAATATTGTCTATTGTCTAAAAGTACCTACTGGGGACTGGAAGCTCACCTCATTTTCAAAAACTGTTCAAAGCGCCTGGTTAATGCGACGCGTGATCAAAATGCTGGCGTATTTCTGGCTCAACGCATAAGCATTGCCATTTAGCGTGGTAATGCCGCCAGCATGCTGGGTACGCTGCCAATTGATAGTGGGCTTGAGCATTTGGATTGTCTTTAGACCTTCAACGGTCTATGGGCATTCTAACTGTATCTGTAGTGTTAGTATTAGCTTGTATTTTGTTTAGTTAATAAAGGCACTTGTCCTAAAAAATAAAATATAAAACAAAAGTACTTAACTTTCAATACGTTTATGCTTGCCTGGTACTTTCGTTATATGACCGACAGGAGTTGTTTTGCCAATTTAGCTTCTGTGAGTAATGCAATAATACATATTTTACTGTTTTAGTTTACAATATCGTTTCTTGGTGTCGCACTCTCGCGTAGCATCGTAGCATGTTACGAAACGTAACCGCTGCTACGAAATATGTTTCTTATCCCAACAATAGGATCGTAGACCGTAGCAAGACCGTAGCACGGTAAGAAAACAAAATAGGAGCCGATAAGTTGATCTTGGTTGACCAAACCCTTGGTTGGCACCCCGTCCGTTATCTCTACTATACATCCTCTCCATGCAAAGGTTGCCTGAAAGATATCGCTTATAGCGATAAGGGCGCCAATTGTTATACTAATGTTCAGTTAGTTTGTTTTTTATGATTGTTGATTGGACTTCATTTCAGCAGTGCAAGTACCGTTCTTGATCAATCGTCAAATTTGACAGTTAACATTGCAAATTCGATAAAATTCCATTTAATCAGTATTCGCTATGACCGATTCTATGGCATTTTATCGAATTTGACGATCTATAAAGAACGGTACTTGCACTGCTGGTGTCAGCTGGTGTGAACGTAAAAGAGATTTCTATCTTTCTGTCAATGTCAAAAAGGCATCCGATCTGTGTATAAGGATGACATTCACCTGGAACCAAACAACTTGGACCTTACCTTTTTGGGTACCAAGTTCTTTGCCTGAAACCTGTGCCTGAAACCCATAGTTTAACGTTAGATCAGTTAATATTTGTCAGAGAGTTTAACTTGCCTTTTAATTAAGAGGAAAGCGCTGAATAGCGACCTGATCATGTCTTTAAAGGGGTTTATATCTACGGATCCCGGTATCGGTTTGAATTAGCCACAGATCCCGGCGAGTTGTATCCATCAATACTGGGATCCGTTTTCCTAAAAAAATATTATATTTTATCGGTATCCGTGGATCATCATCATCATTTCAGCCGTATGACGTCCACTGCTGGACATAGGCCTCCCCCATCGATCTCCTAAAGGACCGGTACGGTATTGTATCCGTGGATACAAGATATAAAATATCTACGTAACGTTATAACTGCTGATGCTCCTGCAGGCCTAGCACGGGTCGAGGACAAATTGTCTTTCTACCGTTTTTATCCGTAAAAAGACAAATGTATCCATATTCTAGCTTTGTCGCGTCTAGGCGTGGATAAAAACGGTGGAAAGATAATTTATCAACAGCCCATGCTAGGCCTGCTGGTGTTATAGGCGACGGTGATTGTTACCATCAAGCGGTCTGTGAGCTTATTGGATATTAAAAATTATTATTATAAATAAGTTACAAAACAGAAGTCTATGCTATTGCACAGCAGCGGCATTATAACCGGAGTGCCGTCTAACCGACCGCATTATTATCCCGATAATCGGTAAACCGAGTCAAACTAAGGTGAACGGTTAAATCGGTCGTGTAATCTCATCATTGGATCGCGAATATGGCCTAAAAGTCTCTTCAGACTATGCATCCCATGGTTCCACAATTTACCCACATGTTTCGGTTTAAACTAATATTATACTGGCTGATATTTTTTCGCGATTTTTGGGCTGGTCCCATAGTAAAAGTGGTTCATAATGATGAGTACAATTACCTTCTTTTGGCTTCGAGAGTGTTCCCCTTACACCCCGTATAGTATTTTTTTTTTAAACATGCTTATGTGATCCGTTCAAACCCACCGAAGAAGCCGAAACTAGAAGGTTAAAGAAAACTACTATTCACCACTTGGCTCCATTATTAGATCAGTTCGATTCAATGACGATATAACCACTTGACTCCTCATCCTTTACCCCACCGTAAGCCAAAGGCACTAATTTTCAGCATAATCTTTTTCGAGCGGGCCAATCCTAGGCGCGAATTGAATGAATGACTTTTGAGTCTCCAATCACAAGCACCATACGATACCAATGTGCGTTACAACTTTCAAAGCACTTACCATATTTGTCGTTCGCTTAGAGCAGGGGTTCCCCAACTTATTTTGTCTACTGCCCACTTTGAGAATAAATTATTTTTTAGCGCCCCCATATTTTCAAAATGGGGGCGCCAAAAAGAGAGAAATATCGAACCGAGTTTGAGCAATCTCTTAACTAATATTAGTTGATGTTCACAAGTTGTAGTTGAGAGTCGAGAGCTCATGCAGTCGGTGTCTAAGAGGCCTCCTAGCTAAATGAAATTACAAATCACATTTTTTTTCTGGGTCTCTTACCGCCCCCCTTTAGGCCTGCAGCGCCCACAAGGGGGCGTTATCGCCCACTTTGGGAACCCCTGGCTTAGAGCAAGGCCTAAATGCACGGCAGGCGGGAACTGCGATGAAGTTATGATAGCATTATATAGTACCGTAGTCTGTGAAGGCTATATTGTACGTACTGGCAATAGCATGGTCGTAATCGAATCATCCTGTTCTATGTTGTTTGCTGAACTGGTTACTGGTTATTATGATACAAGGTAATCGGTTACCGCTCTCTAGATTGGACGGTTGTCGGCATGTTACGGCAATACTGCCAGGCTTTGATAATGTATTTAATTAATTAACTTTCAGCAGAAAACACAGGCAGCGGCGCACAACTGTCGGATACCTTAGTTAGAATTTGCGTCACGTAAATTCGTCTCACTCTTTCTAATAACTGGTTGTTTTGCTAATGGTGTTTTTTTTTTTTGAAGTAAAGTGTCGTGAAATGACTCGAGATTCACAAACATTTACGACCACAACAATTAATCAAATAAACCGGCCAAGTCGAGCACAGACACTGAGAGTTCCGTAGGTACAATCACAAAATACAAAAAGTAGTGCAAAAAGACAACATCACGCCCAGGTGATCACCCATCCAAGTAGCGCCCACGCCTGACGTTAACTTGGTGGTGACCAGAAATTTGTCACCGACTCGCATTTGGCCATTATTTATTAGTTTACTTTATAGTGTAATAAAAAAATGACAAGTTTGACGCGTGTACGTATTACCGTTTTTACATTAGAGCTAATACAAAAGTACGTTAAAAACGTTTGTTGTATGATCCACATACAACAAACTTTTTTTAGCTCTTTCTTTTCTTTTATAATAGTTTTTACTTTAAAACTTTATTATTACACACACAATGATGCGCATTTACACTTGCAATGTATTCGATTATGAGAAAGGAATAGATGTGTTGAATCACATAGATCTTTGTAGCCAAGCCAAAGTTTAGCTGGATTCATGCTCAATAATAAAAACAACGCCCCCACTGAAACGTGGTCCTTAACTGTTAGCCTTCTGGATAAACTCAGAGTCACTCAGCGGGCAATGGAGAGAGCTATGCTCGGAGTTTCTTTGCGCGATAAAATCCGAAACGTGGTTATTCGCCAAAGAACCAGAGTCATCGACATAGCTGTTAAAATTTGCAAGTTGAAGTGGCAATGGCCAGGCCACATCGCTCGAAGAACCGATAACCGATGGGGAAGAAAGGTTCTTGAGTGGAGACCACGAACCGGAAGACGAAGCGTAGGTAGGCCTCCCACTAGATGGATCGACGACATAGTGAGAGTCGCTGGCATCCAGTGGATGCAAAAGGCAGGCTGTCGTTCAGTGTGGAGGTTAAAGGAGGAGGCCTATGTTCAGCAGTGGACGTCTTCTGGCTGCTGCTGCTGATGATGATGATGAATAAAAACAAAATACTTACACCATAATATCACCAAATTACAACCAGTGTCATCAAAATAAAAGATTTAATATAGAACAATAAACAAAACGGCCGTACGCCAATAAAGCGCTATGTCAGTATGGTGATTCAGGCTTGATTACTTTAATTTACGCCACCCCCTAGTATTATGGAAATGCGGGCGGCATGACGCTTTTATTAGGTGCTGTTATGCTGATGCTGGAATATTGCAAAGTATAGCTAGGAACAATGAGGACAGGCTATGAGCTTTTTTGTCTATGGTAAGTTATTGAGGCATAGAGTAAAAAGGCTGAGTCATAGACATATATTTTTTTTATTTTCACGTGGCGTGCATTTCATAGACTAGGAGAGTTTTGGTTGGGGTTTTGGCGCCAACGTGAAAAAAACATGTTGACTTGTATTATTTTCCTAAACTTGTGTATTTTCGAGTGTTAATTTGCAATAATGTTGGTTGTACCTTTTGATGAGTACTCGCTATGAACGATTCTATGGCATTTTATCGAATAAAGAACGATACTTGCACTGCAGAAGTCATAAAAATAAAGAGAAGAAAGGGACACGTCGAAAAACAATGATCTTATAGTAGGTAATTCTCATTGTCGAAAAATATAAAAGATTTTAAGATCTTCATTATTCACTCTGAATAATTACTACACAGGCAATTTTTACGCAATTTTCTTAATAGAATTCCTAGGGTATTCTTTTCAATCTACCTATCAACGGAACCGCGAAAGGAAGCCTTTCCGACCCCGATTAAAAAAATATCAGCCCGTTAAATAAAGGTCAGAGTAGCGAATCCTCGAATAAAAAATTCAGAAACTACTTCCCGATCCCATAAAGCGTTCGCCCCTTGGGCGCAGGTAAGATAAGGAAACTGGAATAAACTGGTGTAATCCGGAAAGAAATGGATGTACCTGAATTACTTGGAGATTATGTAAATGGGTGTTAACTTGTGAGGCGTATAGAAATACGGGTGACGCATAACTTCAGGGGAGATAGAGCCTGTCCATTTCTTTCAGTAACGTACTTCTAAGCTTGCGGGGTATTGTTTATCCGAATTCCTAGCTTTGGAATTATTACTGAAAGTATAACATCAGTTTTTGGCGCCAACGTGAAAAAAACATTATCAACTTATGTATTTTCGAGATTTAATGCATAATAATATATATAGTGGATTATTATTTATGAAGTGTTCATGGACGTGCTCGAGTGTGTGCTCAAAATGATATAACGTGGTGAAACATGTATTTTCGTGTTGTTTCCATAGCTCCATGAAAGCCTCTTGTAAAGTCTTCACCACTTTACTAGGGCTTAACTTTGCCTTGACTACATTTCATCATATTTGATAATTTGGCAAATGCCCAAGAGTGCGACGCCAAAATACTAAAATAGGAAATTTAAAAAAAAAAGTATATGTCAAAATATAGGACAAATAATTTCCTTTTAATATTCCACTGAAGTATATCGGGTATCTGATGGGTATCTGCTACAGTCATTGATAATATATAGTTTGGATCTGCCTTAAACTCAAGCTAGTACCGAAAAAAGTCTGCCAAAAACTGAAGGGGGCAAGGTAAACACGTATTGCACACACTGACATATTCTTACTAGTTCTACAAACACACACTTCAATATTGAGCAGCACAAAACTGCAAACTATGTGTGCTCAAAATGAATACGAATAGACGACCAAGGAGGAAAAAGGGGAAACTGTAGGTATAAAGCTTCCTTATATTTATTTATTCTGAGGATACAGTCTAACGTTTAAAAAGCTAGCGAAAGTGATCAGAATTCGTGATTTACATTCCGCTTTTTTTTTTACAAAATTATTGCAGCTGTCAGAGTAAATAAATACTTGGATATGTGCTAATGAACTAGGTTGAAATGAAATGGAACCTAATCTTATCGCCTCGTTAGTAAAATAAGCTTCACCCGAGTATGTCATTAAACAACATCAAAATGAGACGTCCTAGAATACCAGATCTTGATATTCGAGAGAACGTTAATGGATACATTTACATTTCATTGTCTTCCTTTTGTTTCAAATAACAATACAAATACAGCATACAGTAGTATGTCAGTAGGTATATCTATACTGCGTGTACTAATAAGGCTACCGTAAACGCGAATTTATCTCGTTTTGCGTTCGTCAGGCAGTTTAGCATCGTTTATGTTTCACATAGCTTTGCTCGTGTGTCATGCCGTGTAGAGACTTAACCATTTTAAAATGTTATTGCAGCTGTCAGAGCAAATAAATGCTTAGACAAAGCATAGTATTATGAATGCCAAAGTGTGTTTGTTTTGCTTTCACGTTAAACAGAGCAGAGTCGAAGTGGCTTATTGCACAAATATATTTTGAGGACCAGCGAATAACGTATGATATTTTATGCTTTCTGTGAAGCATCTAAGTAAAGATTTCATACTATCTACTTATGCCTCCACCACTTTACTGGGGCATGAGTTTGACTTAACCGTGACTTAATTTGCTTGACTCCGACTGTGACTATGCCAAGTCATAGTGACGTTATTTATTACCATGTAAGCTTGCTTAATATTACGACTGAAGGACTCTGTACCCATGGTCATAAAAAAAAACAGCTAATATAAAATATATTCACAATTAATTTAACTTGAGATATAAAACCGACAATAATTAGATTTCAAACCACTGCTCCACTGCTCCGGATAAACCTACGGGGGTTTATCAAACCCGATAAATCTTAGCAAATGAGAATGGAAAGTGTCACATCTGTCCCCTATATTAAATTACCGGGATCAAGAAACCGCAGGCCTTCAGCGAATCTCGCCGAAAGATACCGAATGGATCCGAGTTTTCACGAACGGCCCGAATTTTCCCGAGAATATGTTACCGAGATAAAATCAAATAAAGCATAGATTAGTGCAATATGGACGAAGAATAAAATAAATGATCGAAAATGTGTGTTTGTTTTTCGTTTCAATTTATACGATGCAATATGCATAACTTTGCCTTCACAATTTGCTATTGGTGTCGAATATGTAAGTTTTAGTTAAACTAAATGCTGTTCTTGTAGACTGATGTATGAAAAACCCCGAGATGTTTTTAGTTCTGTTGGCATCTTTAGCATGAATAAGAAACAAAATAGTATGAACACCGCACTACTGAATTAAAATGTTCGCTTACGCAATTCGTATGCATATAGTTATCGTCATTTTAAATTGGCTGTATAATACTGTTTTAAACTATCACGGTTGTTCACTAAGTTATATGATTATTTACGGAAAAAAAAAGTTAGTTATGTTTTTTTTGGCTGTATCATATTTTTTATCCCCAAGGAAAAAAGTGCTAAAGATGCTGATAACTTTACATATTATTACGTAGCTTATAGGTCAGTTTAGTGAAATGACTGATCGCTTGCAATATCAGGTACACGGAACTCAATGACGATATTTTATCTTTGATCGGACCATATCCACTATACTGTATATACGGAACCAAACTTGGTTTAACCTCGTCAGATGATGGATGACTCTCAAGACGCTATGTGGCAACATCGGGAGTATTTTTTTAGTTATCTGTAGGAATTTATGGGAATTTTAGGAAATTTTGACGTACACGTGCGTGGTACAATAATAGATGAAATTTAAGAAATAAAGCATTAAGTAGTCTGCACTTGGTCTCCGCCACTACAGTACGACTTGTATAAGATATGACCATGTCTATATTTATTTGACTAACCGTGAATGGAAGCAGTATTTACTTAATTATCGTTAAATTATCACTAGACACTGGCTAAACACAAAAGAGGCATAAGTCAAAATTTAAGAAAAAAAATATAGAAAAAATAAAACAACATCTTGCTTGGAATGGCCGAACGCTAATTGAACAAGTCCTAATAGATTTTTTAAAACCCCTATATAAGAGCTGATGATTTTCAAACGGCCTGAATAAATTTCCTTGAATCATAGCTAAAAACACTCTAGACTAAATTACCTCATCAGGCGAGTTGGTATTTATAAAAAAAAAACTAACTTTTTTTTTTCAATTTCGATTCACCCGTTTGGGAGCTACGATGCCACAGACATACACATAGATACACACGTTAGACTTATAACACCCATCTTCGCTTCGGGGGTTAAAAAGATTAATATCAATTTTAAAAAAATAAAACAAAATTAGTATAATACAAAATTTCACTAAAGTTATATGATTATTTACGGGATCTTAACTTTAGTGAACAACCGTGATAGTTTAAAACAGTGTTATACACAATTAAGTTTTCCAGTTATTTTGATTTAAAAACATAACTAATGAAACTATTTTGATGAGATTTCTATGGGACCAATCTGGAAGTATATCCTTTTAAAAAAAAAATAATGTTGAATCCGATGTTTTCCGCGATAGTGTCTAATAGGAGGCTCAGGTGGTGATAATAATTTTCTAAATATTTTAAAGCAAACAATGATATTTAAAAAAACGGTTTATAAAAGACGGAGTTCTGAGATAACATTAAAAATACTTTGTTTCCTTCAGTGTGGAGGTTAAAGGGGGTTTGTTCAGCAGTAGACTTCTTATGGCTGATGATGATGATTAAAAATACTATTGAATTAAGAACCCCTCCTGTTCTGAAGTCGGTTTAAAATAGGCCACCTTCAACGTTGGTTAACATTTTTATTTCAAGCAAGCTATTTGTTTGAAATTATTTAGATAGCCTACCTAAATTGTAGTTGGTAATACTTTGAGAGATGCGTCAAACTTTCGACAACCCAAGCTAAGTATTGGCTCTTACATTCGGTATAAACCGAAATTGGCTCCGATGATGGATGGCGACACACTGGAGACGTTGGCACATTTGTTAAATTGTCTTTGACAACTTATCCTAGTTGTAGGAAAGTTTGATTGTGATCTATCCATAAATAACTTTAGATAGCCCGTTGGTCTAGTTGGTAGTGATGCCGCCTTCTGCGCTAGGGGGCGTGGGTTCGATTCCATCATGTGAACATTTGTGTTTATTCTATATCCGGGTGTTAATATCTATTTAAGTATGTATTTAAAAAAAAAAAACAACCACAACCTTACCACGCTAAATATCCCGTAAATAATCATATAACTTTAAAAAAATATTTATGTATGTATATCAGTCTCTGGCAGCCATATCACAAGCTTTGCTTAGTTTGGGGTCAGATGACCGTGTGTGCAAAAAATGTCCCAAATATTTATTTATCTACGTGGTTTCCCTCCTCAGATCAGACAAGGATGGGAGATATGCTTTAGTACAATTTTTATCATTCATGTTCAAATGTTTCGATTTTTCATACATTATTTTCACTGTACTGCTAAACCGCTTAGCGTAAAAACTGTAAGTATCTCGTAAGTAGCGACACCTATGAACTAATTTATAGCACTCCATATACAAAAATATACCGGCCAAGTGCAAGTCGTGCTCGCGCACTCAGGGTTCCGTACCACCACAAAATACAAAAGTAGTGCAAAAGCCAACATCACACACAGGCGGTCAGCCATCCAAGTACGGGCGCCAAGATCGCGCCTGACGTTGCGTAACTTAGTGGTGAACACAAACTTATCACCAACTCGCACTTGGCCATTATTTTACTTTAGACTGTGTACTATAATCATGTCAAGTTTGACGCATGGACGTATTACCGTTTTTACATTAGAGTTAATACAAAAGTACGTCAAAAAACGTGTATTGTATGTGGACCCCAAAAGTCTATTTTGTATGTTAAGATATTGTAATGTCAAAATTGTTAATCAATATTATGAAAATCTTAATTTTGTTTGTTCACTACCTTTTGTAATAACTTATGAAGCTTAGCTTTTTAGCGCTTGTTTGCAATACATATATAATTTTTAGTAGTGATTTTCCATGACAATGTTACTTATATCACAAGTATAGACCTATTAATGGCTGTAATTTAAAATAATTATTTAAAACTATGTATATATTTTTGTGCTGTTGGTCTTAAATAAACATAAAATAAAAATACAATCATATTTTAGTTTAGTCTTATTTTTTACCTAAATTAAAAAGATAGAGAAAAAAACGTCAATTACTACCTTTATAAGTTGTTGTTACCGACGGAAAGTAATGTAATTTAATGACGTCATTAATAACAACCAATACACGAAATGACACATAATACATATATTCTTGTATTTTGTTTCAACAAGAACACCCATTTGGGAATTCGTACTCGTATAATTATACTCATTACCGAGCATCCCATTTAGCAATTACTCAAATGAAAATGGGACTAAAATGAAAGGTCTCACTTTGACCTTTATCCCTTTTGACGTCAGTTTTTTTTCCACATTCTTGTTTTATAACGAACGTCAAAGGTGAAGTTAGAACGAGTAGGTGGTACTTAAATTATGTGAGAGCAAGGACATTTTATACCCTACTAGCGACCCGCCCGCCCGGTTTCGCACGGGTGTAATTTACGTGCGAAGCCGGGGCGGGTCGCTAGTTATATATATAAACCTTCCGTGAAAATATATCTAACTGATGGTGAAAGCCGCATCAAAATCCGTTGCGTGGTTTAGGAGGAGTTAGCGGCCATACATACAGACAGACGCGGAAAGCGACTTTAATTTATACTATGTAGAGATAGAGATAGAGAAGAGATTGGTATAAAACGTCCTTCCTTGTGTGAGAGTTACGTAGGATTTTTTTTTGTGACCGTGGATTCATAGTCCTTCAGTCGTAATATTAACCAAGTTAATATAGTATTAAATAGCGTCAAACAAGTCAGAGTCAAGCAAAGTAAATCACGGCCAAGTCAAACTCATGTCCCAGTAAAGTGGTGTAGGCTTTACAAGAGGATTAAATACGAAGTTTTAGAAACAACACGAAAGGACATTTTTCACTTCATTAAATCACTTGCCCACACTCCAACACGTTCACGAGCACTTAATAAATAATAATCCACCATTAGTACACATTCGTACTCGAAAATACTCAAGTTTGGTAAAATAAAACAAAACGCCACAAAAAAAACTTTTTTTAAAACAAATCACATTCAGCCTGTATTAAAAATAGAGCACTTTTTGTTCCTGTAAATATGGAAAACAGGCAATCACCAATCAAGCTGTAGTGCCATCGTTTATACAAAAGTTACGGTATCTTTCTCAATGATAAATGTGCACTCATCATGTGAGATGTGGCGTTCCGCTTCCGCCTTCTAACCTCGATATCGGCTTTTTTCACTTCGTTATTTCTCTCTTTTCCGTATTAATCTCCATTAGGTACTCGTTACAACGACTTTGTGAAATATTTCTGATGTTTTATATCTAGAATACGAGCCCTGAAATATTTATTTAAACCTAATTCATATTTTTAAAAATTTCGTAAATATATTATGATCTTATGGTGCCAAAAAAAACCTTGAAAGTAAATACTTTTGACGTGCTTTTGACGGATATTGCCAAGCACAGATATGAACAACTAGATCTGTGTGGCCAAGTGTTAAATTTCAATCAATCATAATTGAGAACACCTAAGAAATAATCCAATAAAAACTTTTCAAAAGAAAGGCACGTGTTTATATTAGTAGCTAGTACCTAGCTTTAAACGAATAGCAATCGTGCAAAGAAACCTTTTTCAAAATGTTCTTCGTAACTTTTCAATTATCGTCAAATACCTAAGTTACATACGAAAGTTTGTACACACGAAGAAACAAATAAAAATCTGATCAAAAAGCCTTTCTTTTTTATTTTGCTTTAGAAAACCATTGAATTGTTTTCGTCCAAAAACCCTTTTCACATTTTTCTCGGCTTTATTACACCACATGACAGCCTCTCATGCACATTCATGGGACGCACAAAGGGCGATCAGTCTCAAAGCGATCGGATCGAGTGTTCATAAAATATCGGAGTCAATTTGCCGAAACACTGGCTGGCAAATTGTTTCGTTCGTGGCGTCAGAGCGTCGATGATTAAAAATAAAAAGTAATGTTTTGACATTACTTTTAGAGTTCCGTACACAAAGCGTAAAAACGGGACCCTATTACTAAGCCTACGATGTCTGTCAGTCTGTTCGTCCACCCGTCTGTCGTACCTTTAATCGGCTGTATCTTTCGAACAGTAATAGATGGCCATTTAAATTTTTCACAGAAGATGTAATGTTACGGCTGATTAACTAAGAAATAAAAGAAGTCAAAAAGTAAAAACGAAAGGGACACTGAACGAACCATACAACAAACGTACCTTTTTAACGTACGTACGCTTCGTTATTGAATTTTGTGGTGGTACGGAACCTTCAATGCGCGAGCGCGATTCGCACTTGGCCGGTTTATTACTAAAATATCTTCGTATTCGTATCGTATTCAAAAGAAAATTTATTAAAAACATAGTTTCGATTCACGCCCGTCGTTTCATTATTTATACATTTTCTTCAGCCTATCATGTTCTCACTGCTGGGACACAGGATTTCTCTCAGAGAGAGTAGATGGGCCTGAATTTACCACGTTGACCCCTGCCAGCACCTTGAAATTCACCAACATGCCCTGAGATGTTGGTGAATTTCACCAATATGATAATACCTCTCTCCTCATGGTGTTTTCCTTCACCGTTTTTTAAGCGATGGGATTGAAATACACATAATTTATTTATTTAAATATTAAGTAAGTCATTGGTGCAGGGCCAAGGATCAAACAAGGTAACCTCGTATTGTCAAGCGCACAAGCTACTGCTCGCCCACCAGCGGACAAGTTTTGGTTTCGGCAGAATTTGGTAGCGTAAGGTTATCTAAATTTTGCATTCTCCGGCAAGTCCGAACTTACGAGGCAATCTCATTTGATCTCAACACAGCGTTCAGGCTATCTAGGCAGTAAGTTCTAGATTAAAACCGGCACTAAGTTTCCAAACTAGCCTGTGCTGGAACCTAGGTAATCCACATGTGGGCACATAGCTTAAAGGGATATTGTGGAATAGGTTGAACTTAGGTTAGACCACACAACAACGACTGATTAAGTTTAAGACTTGCTACTTAAACCCGTACGAAGCGCTTTGATTCCACTTTTATTGTGCGAACTGCTCGTCTTTGGAATGTGCTGCTTGTATGGTTGTTCCCCGATAGTTACAATCTGGGTGTCTTCAAATCACGAGTAAATCGGTTTCTTCTAGGCAAGGGTGCTCCATCGTAGATTCCATTCTCTCCATTATCGCGAGTTGGCGGTCAAACGCAAGCCTATTATTATACGTATTTCAAAAAGGTGTCATAATACTGAATGGTATGTATGTACAGAAAAGAGAATTTAAACATTTTTTTTCTATACTGTGGTACATACATACTCTTCAGTATTATGACACCTTTTTGAAACACGTTATATAAAAAAACCTGATAGTAGGTAACTGTAGTACTTAGTGTCTATTAATCGCAAATTTTGTTCATTCTTTTTTCATTTCTTTTTTTTGGTAGTGGCAAAACTTATGGGTTCGCGTCACCGACATGCTAATGTGACGTTTTGAGCTAGACCGAGTTTTAAGTTTTCACTTCTGTCGGCAGTCCCTATGACTGCCCTTTCTTTTTATATAAATATCCCGTATAGATCATAAAACTTTTTTTTCTTCACGTTTTTGAGTAACTAGATGTTAAAAAACAACTTACTTTACTCAAGTGCATAAAGATCCCGCTAGATTTACCTCCATAGCCTGAACTCAGCTGCAGTGTTTGTCGAACAAACTATTAAGGTGCTCATCTCCTGCAGGCTGTCCTATGAGACGCGTTACGTCGAGCACCTCTTTCTTCTTTAGATTGGTTTGGCTGGGCTAGACATTTATCTCATACACAAGTAGACTTTACAGTTTACTCTACAATGTAGGTTCATCTAGTTTCTCAAACTTATAAAGCTTTTAAGGTGGTTCGATTCACCTATGGCGGGAAATTTAAATTTTAAACAGTTTTTTGGTCCTAGTAGCCAGACCAGGTAATTATTTTTAAATAACACAGTGTTTGCGCAAAATGTTGGCTATTCTTTACATTATAATGTACAATTATTTAACAGTATCGCACCATATTACTTAAATTTGTGAATAAACCGTTTGAAACAGCAAAAATTTGATTATGCACAAGTGTAAGTAATAATGGGCATTAGAGATAAATAGCGTTACATGATTTTGTAAAGAATAATAATCAATCTGCGCAAAAATCATGGTTGTTTACAATAATTACCCGGCCTAGCTACAAGGACAAGAAAACTGTTTGAAATTTGAATTTCCCGCCATTAGTGAATCGAACCACCTTAACATAGCTGTTGCAAGTATTTTTTTGGATTTTTCGCCCATTGCTGAGTAGGCTAAAGCTATTAAGTTCATACTCATAGTCTTATGTATTTTATTGACATAATAAGTAGTATTGCCTAGTAAAGTAGTGGAGACTTTACAGCGCTTCTTTTCGAGTTTTGGATCCGATATACACATTACACATTAACACAATTTTAAATACACAAGTTTAGGAAAATAATACTTTGCTGCAACATGTTTTCCCCTCTTTGGCGCCAAAATTCTTATCTATTACATGTACCTACCTAATATTTGTTTTATTTAGCAACATAACTTTTTGTGGCAATATTTTTTTTTCTAGTGAATCTCCTTCGTTTGGTGGTTTATCCCACAGACTTTTATTAAAAGTCTGTGGTTTATCCCAATACGTAGCATTGGCGAAATTGTGGTTATCCACTCCACAAAAGAGGCCATTAAATAAATATTCACGCGAATATCTATAGAGAAATATACACTTGCCCTATTAAAAAAATACACTAAATCATCTGGAAAATATAAACAGGCTTAAATCCTTAAACTCTCTGTTCACTGAGTGCAATTAATGGAATAAATCTAAATCTTTATTAACGACGTTTTTTGTACAGATTAAAGAGTTGAAAAGACAATAACTCTCCTAGATTAATACGGCCATTAGTGTTTCTCCAACAACAAGGGGCAAAAGAAACGCAGGGTCGTTGTTAGGATTATCTATCGGGGGATGGTACTTACTTTAATGAGAAAAGTAAGTAATTTTACTGTGAATGTTTGAACGATATCTATTATCATTAAACTGTGACTTAACTATCGAATGATTTGAATGATATATAGTTTCATCTAGGTTAAAAAAATATAGTTTAGTATTTAATTTCTGAAATATAGTTTTTATCTGCGTGTCTTAAAATCACGAGTGAATCGGTTTCTTCTAGGCAAAAATGCTCCATCGTAGACCGCATCGTCGTTTTACACAGGCGAGCTGGCGGTCAAACGCAAGCCTATTAATAGATTTAAAAAAATGATTGGACACTAAAATAATACTTATATTATAAAAGCAACGGATTGACGTGATATTTTGCATACAAATAGATTGAAGGTCAGAGAGTGATATACGATAATAATTCTAATTTAAAGTGAAGGTGACAAGAACTGAACTGACATCTCGCTTGGGGTGTCGCCAGCCAGCCTACCCAAACTAGCCGAGATCCTTAAAATAACTAAACGCGGCTTTGGGTAGCTGAATTAACTGTTTTACCCCTATTTCGCCCGGTTGTGATATTAGAGACTTGTTTAGTTTCTGTTGAGGAAAAAAAAATGTTCGATTGAGGAAATATTAGTGCGGGTGAAACCGCGGGACGCAGCTAGTAGAACATAAATATATTTTATACGAGAATAACGGATAATCGCAGACCATATATAATTTACATTAGATTCAACCTATTTTTAGTTGTATTTTTTTTGTTCACGTCTTGACATGAGATCGCGTCTAGTCTTGTGACAGCAGTACCAGCATATAACCAAAGATATCAACTCTTGATACAGCCCTGTAGACAATGAATCAAAACGGCAAGCTATTTGCCGGGTAGCTAATTGAGTTTGAATATAAATATTGATTGTCGTTCTTTCGGGAAAGGCAATAGCAATCAAGCTGTGCTTTTTGATGTTTCTTTACACAAATATCGATAAACCACTTTTGAAACATCAAAAAGCGTAACACGTAATGCAATTTGTTTTTCTTAAAGTTTGGTTTCAGACGTGTAGCGTTTTTAGCCATTGTTAGTTGTTGTTAGGTTTTGAGTAATGCAAAATATTTTAACGAACTTAACCTGATAAAAACATTTTTTTCTTTTTATTTATGTCAAGGTACGTCCAAGTCAGAAAATAAAAAAAAAACTTTATTAAAATTAATTTACTTTTCTATGCTTTTCTGTGGTCCAAATAATACCAAAGTAAAGTGGTAGAAACGAAGATTGTTATTAACAAAAAAGCGAGTTAATTATTTTATTGTAACACGTAACTAAATACTCCGTATTACATGGCGTCCGTCTTCGATAATAGCTTAGTTTAAATAAAGAGCAAATTTATCTCCAAAAAAATTACCTATACGTTTGTATTCATTTCGGAAGAAGACAAAATTTAAAGCAAACGAAAGAAAAGATATAAAATTCCCGAACGCGCAAGTTATTGTCCAGAATTATGAAAATGTAGCATCAACTATGCATCCCAGGAGACCTCAAATGGAAGCGGGATGTGCACTGAGGGTTCGGCTTTGATCCGCCAAATGAAACGTAAATTAGTGCCCGGGGCCTTTGGGCCAAGCGGACGATACAGAGGGACGACAAAAAAAGCTCGTTTCATAAAAAAATTGTTGCTTGAAAAACAAAAATAGGCACCTATATTATGCGACTTTAAAAGCAACTTTTCTGGCTGTTGACATTCATTGATCGATTCCTTTAGTCATGATAAGTTATCGAATGGACACATTTAAATACATGTGTCACCATTCATATTTTGTTAAGAATTACTCGATGCGCAACGACCGCGCACCAAAGGATTCGGTAGGTTCTACTTGTTAGCACCACTGAGTTGGTACCATTAAAATGTAAATTTTCCCAGCCCTTACTATAGACGTCAGAGGATTACATGAAAAGCTTTAAACTTCTATATTGGTAAATTCCAAATATGTTTTAAGTTCCAATATCAAATTTAGAAATTTTCGGTCAAGTTACATTTGTCGCTGACAGTGCTTTCACAAGTCATCTATCTGCCTGCACCACAGGCCTGCACCGACCGTACAACTTAAAGTTTAAAGTCGTCAAGTCTAGAGTTCCAACGCCCGTCTGTAGTATCCCGTGCAATAACTTTTTAAATTTAGCTCGAGTTTTATATTACACAGACAGAACAGATTTTTTTGTAATAAAAGGTACAGGGTAAAAGACACTTAGTTTACTCGTACACGTTTAAAAAAAATACAAAACTTGAGGGGTCATTCCACTTGGTAACGAAGGTCTGATGATGGAGCCGGGACGTGGATAGTGGTATGGGAGACCTAAAAAGAAAACAAATGGCCAAACTTAAGGGGTGTACTAATAATCATTGGAGAGTTCACGTACCCACCTTCTTCATAATCAAATTAATTCTATTGTACTTAATTATTACATTGTCATACATTTTTTATTTTTGAAGTCATACTTCTTATGCGACTTGCAACAAGGTTGCGTTAAATGTTTAACGCTACCATGGAGGGGGAATTTTTCTCTCTCGTATGGTCGCGAAATGCGTATCCTTTTTACGCCCTGCGACTAGCAGATCCGGTAGTGTAATGGTGTCGCTAATGGATTGAGAAGCCTCAGGAGCTAGGATCGAATCTCGAGAAAAGCATATTTTTAAATTGTTGATATTTTTGCCCTAGTTATCATTTTAGGGTTCCTTGTTGAAGTATAACCTCTTCCGCGCAAAGGGACTCCACGCACTATTTTTTTTTATTGATAACAATTAGGAGGAAGTTAAAATCTAATTCCAAGATTTGTTACCATAGTTAGTTACCAGTAAACCTTAGTTATTTATAACTTAGTTAGCCCTCACGTTAGAATTCCTCACATTATTATGCCTGTTAAAAATTTAACAAGCATCTTGAACAAGATGCGGCGGCGTAGTGGAGAAAGTTGGCGCATGTACATTTTGTGCGGGCTTGTGAGGCGGAAATCACATGTCGCAACTTCTATCAGCCAAAAAATACCAATTGCGCAATGCGCAGTCGAAGTAATTTTCAATACATCATTTTCTTTTTTTATTTATATAGAAACGACGTCTTGCGTTTCCTCGCCCGTCTGCTACCTCCTTGAAACTTTTTAAATATGATTCGAGGCGATGTAAGCCATCTCTTTCTACCGAAGCCTCGATTGGAGTGGAAGTTTTTAGTGGAAGATTCCGCTGAATTGAAATTCCAAGTTTTCATGGAGTTGACACAGTTGAAATTAAAATACGATTCGTTTGGACGTCTTTGTTCAATCAGTAGTACTTAGTATAGAACATGGCCAACCAAACTTGTCTTGTCCCAAGAAAACGGCGTTCAAACAACTTCGTCCTGACAAAAAAAATGCTGGTATTTTCGGATGACTTCTTGAGCTGGCAAATTTTATTATGGAAACTGATGTGGTTATAGCTCAATTAGTGCAAACCGGTGCACGCGCTTATGGACCCGGGTATGTTCTAAAACTGCGACCAGAACCACTAGAGGATGGGCAGCAGCATCCTCCTACTTGAATGGTGGAACCTCCTGCGATCCCCAAGCCGCCTGCCAAGCGTGGGGATTATGGCAACCTCCCCTCCCCCTGGGGGTAGGCCTATGTTCAGCAGTGGACGTCTTCTGGCTGATGATGATGATGGAGCACGCGCTTGGAAAAAGACCGCCGAATGCGGTTGAAACTATAGTCATAATAACCGACCTAATCATACATGAGTAATTCCCGTGTAATAAAACAAAATGTGTTAATCGCAACTTCACGGTAAGTAGATAAAATTAAATAAACGGGATTCATACCCTTATTTTACACCTTTACAGGTGGGATAATTTCTTCTAATCCACCCTCGAGACAGCATACTTATTCAAAAAACATTTCCAATCAGCGAAGATGTATATGCCGTTATGCAGCTACATAACTCTGTTTAATGTTTGATTGACGTACCCAAGATTATAGAGACAATGTCAAAAGGTAGAAATAAAGCATTACATTGAATAAAAAAAAAGCGTAACAAGCACTTTAAAAAATACAGCCAAATTGTTATTTATTTTTTAAATCGGTAAAAATAGCGTTTTATAAATGCTAAAGTATTTACTCTTCTCTCTGTTCATTGTAGTTTCTGTCGACAACCCAAAGCAGAAAGGAGGGTACAAAGATATACAAATAGTAACTTGAACTTTGCCCAATTTTAACGGATAAAATATCTTATTTACTTGAAACAATACCCACAAACGCCAAACAATTATTTTAAATAAGAAAACGGCGAAAAGTCGGGAAGTGCCGCGGTTGGGGCTCCGAGCCGGATTTTCGTAGCGGAGGCCTAAGCGGCTGCCTTACACCAAAACACAGTAAGTAAAGTTTTTATTATTTTATCGGTAATCTTCATTCTCTTTGGTTTATCAAATCATTGTTGCTTTACGTTTAATGGAAACAGTGTATCTCAGCTCACACACATATACGTAGCAAAAGCAAACAGATTAAAAAAGAAAAACTTGGCGGTTAGAGAAAAAACTAAAAAAAAAACTAAAGCATGTCTTATTTCCTGGCAATTATACTGGCAAATAACTCAAAACATTACCTTAATGCACAACAGTGGACTTTTAGGTCTCTTTGGCGGATACGAGATGATTTCGAACGCCCGAGTTTGCACGATTTGTTGTAGTGTGTGCAATGTGCATGCGTACGTATACAATAGCATCTTTCCCCCACTACGCTGCTTTTTGTTTGAGATGTTAGTCACTATACTAGGTTTTGGTCAAGTTTATAATTACACTAGCGACCCGCCCGCCCGGCTTCGCACGGGTGTAATTTACGTGCGAAGGCGGGGCGGGTCGCTAGTTATATATATAAACCTTCCGTGAAAATGTATCTAACTGATAGTGAAAACCGCATCAAAATCCATTGCGTGGTTTAGGAGGAGTTAGCGGCAGTTTGAGAGAGACAGACGCGGAAAGCGACTTTAATTTATACTATGTAGAGATTTCGCAAAAAAAAACTATGGTAGGTACTGGGTAGAGATAACCAGCACATACGAAAATTGCCCTAACTGTTGATCATACACAGTATACACGAGTATTCTACATGGGTTGTACGAAAAAAACTAAATACCTAATCATATTATGCAAATCATTTCAAGTATCAATCCGATGTATTGTGTATGTTTTTGTGTTATTTGTGGGCTCTTATCGTATTTTCGTAGAATATAGTTATATAATTTTTGTTAATTTGTTTTAAGGCTTCCACGAGACAGGCTTTGTCCTAGGGACCAATAGTAAAATATTATTTTTAAGGTGTTACTTTTTAACAACTTTTTAAGCAATAAAAAAACCTCTTTAAATCTCAATGATTCATTCTTGCTTAGCACAGAGTAAACGCATACTTCTTTTGCTTATTCTCTTTAAAAAAGGTAGCTTACTGTGTTTTGCACTGAGACAGCCGTAAAGGTCCACGGTACACTGCGGAGTGCGGTCACAAAGTTCACGGGGAGCGGATATCTAATAAAGACTTCGTTCAAACAGGAAGACCATCAAAATAATGTTGTCGGTATATTTAATTAATCTAATTGTGGTTTTCTGTTGAAGAATTTGGACGAGTTTAGACTTCTTATTTTTCTTTTGAAACGATAGCTGTTGAATTTTAGTAAACATTTATTTTTATCATAATTTTTATTCAACTGATCGGAAAGTGGGTTCCGTTTTAAGGTATTACTCGTTAAAAGGCGTGTGTTATGACCACGGAACACTATTACTCCTGCCTGGCGGAGGTTATGACTTTTAATCATTGAGATTTACAACGTCATAGCTTTTAATATATTTTAGGCACAAAAAAATCGTACACTTAGTGCTTACACTAAAATTATATCAATAAGGTAAGGTTATGAACAAATAATTATTGTCTTTGGAAGCTCCTGACATTTACAGGGATGTCACCATGCGGAAATAAAATTATAGTGATGTGACACGTGTGTGACACTCTTGTGTGGGATTCAAAAGGACGATATCAATTGCAACATAATTATGTAGATATGTATGAAAGTGTTTGGAGTGTGTCGATCTTTATATTCAATGCGTCAAAGCTAAATTTATGTAAGTAAGTAGTTGTTTTTTCTTTTGTTTTAATAATAATTGTAACTAACAATACTTACATTTTTAGTTTAAAATATTGTTTACTCTCAATTTATCAACTGAGCGTCACGTAGGCGTCGCTAGACCCGTCTCATTTACATAATGCACGTTGTTCAAAAGCAATTCATTTTTACTATATTTTGCTAAGAACTTTAATTTTTTTATCACGTCTTGCTCTTACTAATGTTTAGTATTAAAGAGACTTAATTAAAGATTTTTTTCTTTAGAAATTGATAAAATGTATCGTAAATAAATCGCTATTTGCTTGCAACTAGCCCGCATAGTAAGACGTTTCAATTCTTATAATTGAGAAAGATGATGACTCAACAATTTTGAATTTTACTACAATCCATTTAACCTAGATATTCGCCGCGAATTGATTTTGCCCATATTATTCGAACTTACAAATTGTATTGAAATGAACTACTTTCCTACGAAAATTAATGAAGATCGAATCAGCGATACGCAACTTAACGGCGAACATATATACATACATACAAATATACATAGAAACGCCAACTAATCCCATTAGAATTTGAGACTTCTCTTCGCTCGGCTAATAAATATTGGTAAAGTCATCACTTAACTTCACTTCACTTTTTCAACTTCTTTAGTCCTGTGCATCCTAAGGTTGCCTGGAAGAAATCGCTTTAGGCGATAAAGCCACCCATTATACTGCCGTATATTTGTTTTTTTTTTGTTAGTTTAAATTTCATTGGTATTTTCGGTGTGTCACACACATCACATCAGCAGCCATTAAACGTCCACTGCTGGACAAAGGCCTCCCTCTTAGAGAGGGGTGATGCCATAATCCCCACGCTTGGCAGGCGCCTTGGGGATTGGGGGTTTCGGTGTGTAATAAAGAAATATTGTATTGTAATGTAACTTAGATGAAAATATAATAAAAGTTTTTATCTTTTCGTGTATGTTCTGTTATCCGTTGAGGAATTCCCTTGTTAGGAGCCAACCTAGAGTCCAGTAGCCACCTCATGGTGATACTAAGAATGGTTTATCATAATTGAATGCGTACAACATTTCAACCACCATTGATTTTACCATTGAGGAGTTCCCTAGTCAGGACTCAATCGTGGAGCAACCGTGTGTCATGATAAAACTAAGCTATTGTAATAAAACTAGCGACCCGCCCGTCCGGCTTCGCACGGGTGTAATTTACGTGCGAAGCCGGGGTGGGTTGATAGTTATATATATAAACCTTCCTTGAAAATGTATCTAACTGATGGTGAAAACCGCATCAAAATCCGTTGCGTGGTTTAGGAGGAGTTAACGGCCATACAGACATACAGACAGACGCGGAAAGCGACTTCAATTTATACTATGTAGAGATAGAGATGCGTACACAACATTTCGTGGCACAAGAGTTACTAGCTGCGCCCCGCGGTTTCACCCTCGTTATGATGAAAAATGGTGATATGATGATAATGATGATGAACAGTAGTCTATGTCACTCTTCGGTCCTTGAACTATATCCATGCAAAAAATTTGGTCAATCCGTTGCTCCGTTGCTGCGTGAAAGAGGAAAAAACAAACCAACAAACAACGCACTTTTGCATTTATAATATTAGTATGTTAATAATTAAATCGCTACCCGCTTATACTGTGACCGCAGATCCCGACCGGCGCCGCCGCTTCAGGCGTCGCATTTGCATTATAATGCACCCTGCAACGCTCGGCTATTTAATGAAATCACTACGCCATGACTGCTTGCCAGGAATTTTTATTATATATCTTGAAGTTTATTGTTATTTTATTGCAGGAGGTGAAATCAATAATAATTATTATATTACAATGTTATTGCAGCTTTCAGAGCAAATAAATGCCTTTTTTTTTACTAATAGGCTTGTGTTTGACCGCCAACTCACCTGATGTAAAGCAACGATGCGGTCTACGATGAAGCACGCTTGCCTAGAAGAAACCGATTCACTCGTGATTTGAAGACACCCAGATTGTAACTATCGGGGAACACCCATTCAGAGAGCGCATTCCACATGCTAGCAGTTCGCATAATAAAAGTGGAATCAAAGCGCTTTGTTGACTGAGTTAAGCTATTGGAGAGTTCCACTGTTCACCTCCTGGCTCTATCATCAGGTCCTCGTCCCCAAGTGTAATGGATGGGACTAGTAAAAACAAATCTAATGAGCACAAACTCGAAGAATTTACCATTGACGAGATACACCACCTTGTGACTCCATCATCAGATCAGTTCGATGGTACCAAATTATTGTATTGTCATCAGGACTACATATACCTGCATTTTCAAATCGATATAATAATGACTTCATCGATACTAGCGTGATGAGCTCTGGTTCCGAAACCGATCTATTGTCTCGACTGATAAAAATAACGTGAATGTAAACCGTTTTGTATGTGAAAATGTGTCTTTTGGAAAAACTCAGAGTCACTCAGCGGCCAATGGAGAGAGCTATGCTCGGAGTTTCTTTGCGCGATATAATCCGAAACGTGGATATTTGCCATAGAACCAGAGTCACCGACATAGCTGTTAAAATATGCAAGTTGAAGTGGCAAAGGGCAGGCCACATCGCTCGAAGAACCGATAACCGATGGGGAAGAAAGGTGCTGGAGTGGAGACCACGAACCGGAAGACGCAGCGTAGGGAGGCCTCCCACTAGATGGACCGACGACATTGTGAGAGTCGCGGGCATCCAGTGGATGCAAAAGGCAGGCTGTCGTTCAGTGTGGAGGTTAAAGGGGGAGGCCTATGTTCAGCAGTGGACGTCTTCTGGCTGATGATGATGATGAAGCCGTTTTGTAATATTTTGATAGAATAATCGAATAAAAATATCTTAATACCACTCCCTCTCTAAAAAGCTTATTTTATTCACAGAAAACAGTAAAAAGCACCTACACACTTTTCAAGTAAATCCTACTATATAATATTATAAACGCGAAAGTTTGTATGTAAGGACGTATGGATGTTTGTTCCTCTTTCACGCAAAAACTACCGAATGGATTTTAATTAAAGTTTACAATAATATAGCTTATTCATTAGAATAACACATAGGCTATAACAGGTATTAGTAGCGAGGCCGAAGGCCGAGCTCGACGCGTACGAAGTAGCGGGTTTCAGCTAGTAACAAATAAACTTAGAAATCAAGAAAATTTTAAGCTGAAATATCAAAGAGCAGGAGGAGCTTCAAAGAATTTATATTGAAAAATTCCTTCACAATTGTGTGGGCAAACCGCCTAACTTGGACATATACATTGCATGTCTTTATAAAAAAAATACTTTCCTATCCTATATTAGTACTTATTGTTTCTTAACATTTTGTTGGACATATAGTCGGCGTTATAAGCGAATAAAAATAAATCTATCAACATATTCCTAAATCCTATGATACGTACGTTTCCTGGAAATTTCTTGGAGAGCAAATAAATAATTCCTGATATGTATCGCAGGTAGAGTGACCGGAAGCCGGGAAGGTGACCGGAAGTAGGGAGCAGTCATGTGACGCTGGACAAACATCGTAGATCACCGTAGATCCGGTTCCACCCCGTGCTATATTTAGCTACTTTATTGGAAGCCAGATTATCTTGTAAGAGAATACTATATCTCCTGTTAGGGCATTTTTCGATTTCCACGTAGGACAAACATTCATGTGATGAAAATTTGTGTTTGTTCTATATCTATAAAAGTATGTAGGTATTTAAATAGCCCGTTGGTCTAGTTGGTAGTGAACCTGCCTTCTGCGCTTGGGGGCGTGGGTTCGATTCCCACCTAGGGCAAACCTAGGGTTCATGCGGTGAACATTTGTACATCTGGGTGTTAATATCTATTTAAGTATGTATTTAAAATATATATGTATGTATCGTATATCAGTCTTTGGCAGACATATCACAAGCTTTGCTTAGTTTGGGGTCAGATGACCATGTGTGCAAAAATGTCCCGAATATTAATTTACTATTATTATTTGGTTTGGTAGAACCTTAGAATAACTACTCAGAGAAGGTAGGTTTCCAAACAACGTCTTCTCAAAACGTAAGCTACAAATTCGCTTTGTAGCTTACGTTTCTATTGGTATTTTAAATGATTTAAGCAAGAAAATTAATGGATTACCTGTGTATTGTCACACCATAACGCTAATGCTGCTTTTCTGATTTGTTGTGGTACGATTTCACCGCGCAAATTGTAGTAGTAATATTTTTTTTTTTTTTGGAGCCATATATCACACCATTTGAATTGCTTAAATTTTGCGAATGTACTTGGTTTCTTTGTGTAGTTATTCTAAGGGTAGAACCAACGTATTTCTTGTGGCAAATGTCACAAAAAAATACTGAAGTACTAAAAATTCTTTAGATGATCGCAGATATCGCAGTCAGAAAAACAATTTACAACTTAGGATCCAAAGTATTTTTTACAGTGTCATTCCATACTTCAGGATTTACTATTTCAACTAGTACACTACTACTTACTAATATTACATTATTTTACAAGATTTACTATTTGAATTCTTATGTTATAGACAATTCAAAAATTGTCTACAACACATCCATCCAGTTGGTGTAAAAAAGTAAGTGAATCATAGATATTATTGAAATAGTTTATCAAAACTCCCGTGAGGATCTATTATAAACTTTTACAAAACGGGTTACACTATTTAGCAGTGCGCGGGCGATTGTCCACGGGAGCGCGCGTATTCCCTGATGAAGGAGCTCTAACGGCTCTGAAAACGGTCGATCGTTTTGACACATAAACATAACGTGTAAGCCGTTTTGCAATACCTAGTTTATTATTGAAATAATCATTGAAAAGTATAAAATGGATTTAGCGCTTCATTATCAACTGCAAATCCCCCTCAAATTCAAATATATAAATAGTTTGTTAGATATTAACCATAGAAAAAAATGTGGCCATTATAAAAAATGCATTGTGAAAAAATATACATATTGTTTTAACTTTATATTTGAATTACCTTAGTAGTGTTTAAAGTTGTTTACTTAATACAGATGAGTTTGCTGCTGTTGTTGCGACTTACCTGCAAAGAGAAAAGAGAAAATATTAACTTGACAAAATACACAGTTTAAAAAAAAATTGCTTAGTAAGCCGCAGATGTCTATTCATTAACCGTCTTATGCAAGAAAAGTTATGAAAGGCTTTAAGGTTCGCTGTAGAACGTTGACCATTTTTGACGTCTTATTTATCGACTAGCGGTCCGCCCCAGCTTCGCACGGATATAGATTATAGCCTATGTCACCCGAAGATAGTGTAGCTTCCCGTCAGTGAAAGAATTTTTCAAATCGGTTCAGTAGTTTCGGAGCCTATTCAATGCAAACAAACAATCAAATCTTTCCTCTTTATAATATTAGTATAGATGAACGCCGGCTGCACGCATGAAAAATTGTCACGTCACGTCGATAAGGTTCACGTTCGCGTGATTTTCCAACTGAGCGGATTAGGTGCCGCAATAGCAGTTGTCCGTAAAGCCCTTGGTGGCACTACAATATCAAAATAATTATTATAATAACCTTACATTGATTTTTGTCTTGCTGTACCATTAGCAGAGAGAGCGAGACAAAGCTAAGATTACACTAAGATTGTTTATAGGTGTTGCTAGCTCCCTAGGGTACTACTTAAAAATGGACTAGCATAGAATCCGTCACGTGATTTACAAAGCGTAGCAGGCAGTTTGTCAAATAGTATGTAGCCTTTGGAGCCTTTTACAGGTCCCTAGTACATTAAAACAGCACTGTTTTAGAACGAAACAGATATATTTTTGACAGGGCGGCAAATTGCAATTGTACAAGCTCTTGTACAATCTTGTACAATTGCAATTTGCCGCCCTGTCAAAAATATATCTGTTTCGTTCTGGTAACAACAATTTTAGCATATGAGTAAAAAAATTAACATGTTTTCGTTTATGCTAAATTAGCACTTTTTTTATGATACTAGTTTTTATCCTGTAGGGTACTGTAACGTCACCATAACCATTATAAACCATGTTATGAGAGTTAATCTGTGGCACATTTGTAATGATTTGTGGTTGTGGAAGGAAAACATGGCCGCGATTCATCAGCTGACTGCTGAGAACTCAATTTTGGCTCTGTTGTCGTTTGTTTCCTTTATCCTGCATTATGTAAACAAAATACTTATTTTAATGTATTATGAATTTTAATGTATTCAATAATAGAGGAATCCGTGGTGTTTACAAATTACAATTTTACCAAAATTTCTCAGTCAAAGAATAGTCACTGAATTTGAATGAAATAAAGAGCAGCGCCATCTTGCGCCATGTAGATGGCACTGCTTTTTCTTCATATAAATCGTCGATCCAGTAGTAAAATTGGAAAAACTCGCACTAGGCACTCAGATGTATTTAAGACGCTACATAAATAATCTCTAGTAGATTGATATAGGCCAATAGTGATGATATCATGAAGCAAAGTTTTTTAAAATTAAAATTTGAACTTTTTCAATCAAAGTTGAATTGTCTTACAACAATAAAACTTTAAAAACCGTTGCGTATAATTCTCGCTCAACTATTCAATCCAACCGATTACTTATCACCAAATCCCTTATGACTACAGACCTAAAGATAATCTTTTTTGTAATCGTTTTTGTTGGGAATATCGACGGGGTGATTGATGGAATCTTGATCGAAAAAGTTTTTAAGTGCGCGATAAATAGTCGTAATGAGGTCAGATAATCGACTGATTCAGCCTGAATGTGCCGATTCATTTTACTTTTTGAGCGGTTTTGTAATAACTGTTTAACCTTCAGGAAATGGCGGGCATTGTTTCTTTATTTTGTTTGTAAAATATTAATATGTCGGAGAAACTGCTCGTCAGCCATCATCATCGTCACCAGACACCTCGTGGGCGTACGGTGGGAAATCGTGCGATGAAAATGAGGAAACACTGTTGAGCTTTTTAAGAATTCACAAGGTAGACACGAAACGGTAGGACAGTTCCTGGATATCACTTTACGGTCGTCGGGTAGTGAATGCCTAACACCGAGTCGAGCGATAACACTATGGCTCTGTCGGAAGCGCACCGAAGTGAAGTTGCGGCTAGTTGCCGACTGACGCGACGTTGGCGCGCTTCTCGTTTCGTTTTTTTTTTAAACCGTGATGGTGTCCGGATGCGACAAATACATAAATATGTTTATGTTTAACTTATCCGACCATGGTCTACGAAGATAATGTCTTGATATGTCTAAATAAGCAATGGGCTTTACCTTGACGATATACTCATATCTATAACGATACGTCAAATCTCAATCTACTGCGCGGATCACCAGCGTCGACATTTCCTCAGGAATCGTAAAAATGTTCGAGATAAAAAGTATGGTCCTTTTTTACTATCTGGCCCTCCACTTACCTATCTCTGAGCAAAAAAACCACGCGTAGATCCGTTTTTCTGTTGCTACAAGAAAGAGAAAAAAACACACTTTCGCCTTCGACCAAAATAAGATGAATGGACGGGCCATAAACATTGAACTTGCTCAGTAAAAACGAGTCAAACGATTAGACATATACTTCCAACACCTAATTATAACCATGACCAGTATATTTGTTACAAATAATAGATATCGGTTTTTTGTTGTGTATTTACACTTCGGGAAAGCACACGAAGGCATAATTTTGTCAGATATTTCGTTATCATGTTACAATAGTCTCGTGTAGCACTTCTTACGGCTAAAGACTGAAACGAAGTGAGCGCCAGCGCCATTTTGTAATCTTCAAAAATTCGCTTCTTCTGGGCCCGTCTATTCATTTTATATTGGTCGAAGACTTTTACCTTTGTAATGCAAGTATGATTTATTGTATAAAAATATTTATAAAAGAAGAAACCATGAAAATGTTACCTATTATTTTTTACTCCGTCCTCCGCTCTGGCACTTTCTTTTTGTAAGTTAGTATCTCTAGCAATTTCCGCGTAGCGTCTCCAGTCTGGTTACTGTACGTAACTTCAGATGCTTTTAGTTTGAAGTGCAAAACCTGAAGTAACTTATAACTGGTATGAATATAACGGCTGGTAAAGCAAGTTTATACAGGCTGAGTGGCCAATCTTAGGTCAGAATTTAAGGCGCCCTAAGGACTGCGACATTTCTTAATGTTCTTTGTTCTATACTTAGAGCAACCCAGTCATCGAGACCCCGTGCCGTAGCGCTTCCAACTGATACTTTTCAGCAGAATCAGTTAGGAGGAAGTGGTTTTAATTCAGCTTTCAAGATTTGACCTAAACGAAGTAACAAACATTGCAAGTTAAATAAAAGCTTGTAAGAAAAAAAAAAGTTATAGTAAAATAAAAAACATTTTTAACAAACTTTTAGCCTATTAGGCTATTACTTATTAGCATATTTAATTGATTAGATATCCATTTAATGTTGCGTTCAGTTGTTCCTATGACCACCTTTTATCATTCCATTATCAGAGCTTGAATATCACGTAGGGGTGTAGGGGTATAGTCAAAGACTTGTAGCATTACCTAGTCTGTGGGTAAAGTACTGTGTGTGTTTGAGTTTATGATTTGGTTCAAAACACGATAGAATAAACTTTCCTCGATCAAAAAAATCTGAAACGAAGTCTTTTCAGTTTTTTTTTTTTTGTTTTATGTTCTAATGAAAGCTCGTTACAACCTGGAAATTGCAGGTACTGAAAGGAAATTTTATTCAAAAAAAATTTATTTGGATAGAATTTTGATGGTGAATTGTTTCGTTTTTTAGTGAAATTAAAATCGTAAAAAGGTCGCGAGAATTTGCTCGCACCGCGTTCAGTACCGCGCCAGGCATCATCGAGGTCGGACCTATGTTCGTTTTTGTCGTTGCACTCCCCCCCCCCGCGGGCGTCCTGACTCTTGCGTGGTTAGATACATCGTCGCTATAACTTGGCGGGGGCTGAAGGAGCGTAAGAGAAGCTTGTAAAAAACTGATCTGGCTTTTTAAATAAATAAAAAGGCTAATACATATTACTAAATCATACAGTCTGTGCGTTATTAGTTGAGTTGCCACGCCTTCAGAGCTACCTAAGCGCCTAGTTATTAACTTGGTTTTGTGTTACTGCCATGAAACAACCAGTCTCTATTACAAAACTTTACAATTTAATGAGCGTTAGAAACTTCGACGGCAGTCGTATGGCTAAACGAAATGAGAGCAATCAAAAAGTAATATAACACCACTCGGGAGTTCACAAGTCGGATAAATTAACTATTATTCTTTTAGCTAGCAATGATTACATCTTGGCGATTAGCGAATAATTGTGGTTTTCGAAGAGAGGTCAGATTCTAATGGGACAAGACGGCGTTTCTATGTATGTTTGCTTATTTATTCAACGATAACTTGAGTAATGTTGATTCAATTTACATGAAATTTTGTAAGCAATTAATTCATTTCAACATAATTTTTAAACACTGTTTTAAACTATCACAGTTGTACACTAAAGTTATATGAATATTTACGGGATATTTACCGTAGTAAGGTTGTGCGTGTAACTGCGCCGAAATATCCGCAGCTCATTCTACAACCTTACCACGGTAAATATCCCGTAAATAATCATATAATTTTTAAGCTCGAGTATGGGCAAAATTGTTGTAACGGTTGCTAAGATATAGGGACAACGCGCTACGCGTTTCTTTGTATGTTAGGATTACAAACATACAAAGAAACGCCGACTTGTCTCTAGAATCTGAGACCTCTCTTCGCTCAAATACACAGAAAACTAAACTAAAAAAACGTATCTGTAGTAATCTCAACTTATCTTAGTATAATTTTTCACATATACTGCCCAATGATGAACTGGAAAGATATGATGTAAGATAAGAATTTACACTGAACTTATGAGTAAATAATTATATACTACGCCCAATGCACGTAAAAATACGGGAATTAAAAAAGTCTTTATATGTTACAGAAAGATGGCACATAACCTATCATTCTGTCATCACTTGTAAAGCTAAATTCTCAGTGACAAAATAGTTTGATTTCTGTTTCATTCACCTTTATTTTAACCCTGACAGCATTTCAAGAACAAATAAGGTTAGAAATCTAGAAAATTAAACGTTGAAAATTTCAAAAAGCGACGAGCTTCAAAGAATTTATATTGGAAAAATTCCTTTACAATTGTGTCGATATGAAAAGCGCTTGAGTAACGACGCTATCTCCGAGTTCCGTTTGAAAAACTACTTTTTGCTGTTTGATGCACTTGATACGTGCATTTGTAAAGGTTTTTATTATTATTTTTGCGATATGGCTTGTACTATGAGCCAATAACAGGGAATCTAATTTTTGTTGTATTAAATTCTTACGTAACTTCTGTGCATTCGCCTTTTTTTAGTGGAAAAAACGTAATCAAACCTCTTTGCACATTGAAATATTGTACGTACGTCAAAGACGTACGTATTTACAAGATTTGAGAGGAGACTTGGGACCGTAGAAAGAGTACTTATACTGAATCTATGCTTGGGACACATGTTTTGGCACCAACGTAAAAAAAAACATGTCACCTCTTTGTATTATTTTTTTATACTTATGTTGAGTTTTAATGGGTAATAATCTTATACTGAATCTATGGTAATAATAGTGAATTATTGATTATTAAGTGTTCGTTAATGTGCTCAAGTTTAGGCATGATACATAATGAAGCGAAAAATTTTTTCGCCTTTCGTGATGTTATCAAAACTCCAGAGCAGCCTCTAGTAACGTCTCTACCACTTTGCTAGGGCATGACTTGGACTTGATCGTAACACACTACATTACACACACACACACACTTACATTTGACATACTTGACTCTGACTGTAACTAAGACTTGTTTAAAACTATTTAATGAAACTTGAAAAAATCCCAATACTTGATTCTGGCAAATGCACAAGACTTGCAACGTCTAAATCCTCTTAAGAGGAAAGAAGAGAGAAGACCACTTTATGGTTTTGGATTTACCCCAAACCAACCAAGCTCCTTTATTTAAAGCGCTTAGTATACTTTTGCTTTGGTAATTTTTGAGCGGTAACCTCCATTGTTTTTATTGTTTGAGTGTCTTTAAAAATTAGGATATTTGCTATCATCTTCAATAAAACCCTGAAAATTACACCCTATATCGTAATTAGACCGAAATGTTTTTGTTCACACTAATGCCTTTAATTAATTATGTAGGACAACTGTGGTAATTGTGGGCGGGTGGGCACAGGTGGGCATTGTGGTAATGCTCGCATAAATTGAGTCGCGGGGAGTGCGACCTGTCTGGCCTTTTGAAGGTTAACCTAGCGTGTGGGTGGCGCTTAATGTTAACCTAGCGTATAGAAAACGCAAAAATTATCAATTTAAAAAACCTACCTTCTTAAAAATTAGTAAATAAGAACTTAGATGACATATTTCTTTTAGTTATTTTAATTTAAAAATCAAACTACTGAACCGATCTTGACAAGATAATTAACAAGTCTTTCTGTTTCTTCATACGAGAGGGAGAGTAGCCATCTTCTTAATTTAGATTTTGCTTCTGCGAAGGTACACTTTTGAAGGTCTAGTAGTTTACAAACTTCGTTGTATGCATAGATGTGAGCATATTTTGGTAGTCTCTGGGCAAACACAGTCCTGGCTTTTGGTAGTGTAGGACCAGCAAGCCTCTCTCCATCAGAAGACTGCTGAGGGGCAGGTGCAGTGAGCCTTTTGATGACAGCGCGCGTGATGAATAACTGGCGCACCGTTAGAAATGATGCTTCTTGGTACAGTTTGTCGGTGGGGTACCTACGCGGCTTGCCCAGCATCACCTTTAATACCCCTCTTTGAGCACGTTCCAGCTTCATCATGTGCGTCTTGGCCGCGCCACCCCAAACCCCGATACAGTATTGAAGGATAGATTGGCATAGAGAGGTATAGACTAGCCTTCTGACTTCCAATGATGCCGCCGGACGAAGAATCTTCATCACGTGGATTAACCTGCGTACTCGTTTGGATAGTGTTACCAAGTGCTCTTCAAAAGATAGTTTTTCATCGATGATAATTCCTAGATATTTTGTAGAGATGATGGTATTGTAAGGGGAGCTGTCAGTTTCAGGACTAGAGAGATGTGGACGCGTGATTTCTTTTATCGTGAGATGCTGCAGATCTGGTTCAGTTGCTTTGGTAATGTGAAATGCTATAAATCTGAAAGTTGTTAATTTGAAGTTATATCCTAAAAAAAAAATTGGTTTAGAATTACAAACTTACATTTTGTAGTTGTTATGTATGGAAGAACGTTATTGTCAACTACAAAATTAAGTTTGTCTTTCAATATTTAAACTTCAGTTAGTTTTTTTTTTGGGCTCGTGCTCTCTACACGTTTCCGTCCAACGGAATCCTCAGAGCACGAGTCCTACTCGTACTTGTCCGGTTTTTTTAGCTTCTTCCATGGTCTGAATATCTATAAAACTGAAAATCTGTGTGAAATAACTGTATTATCTATAGTAAATAAACACAGAGCGTGGCTTATGACGTCATCCAAAGCCTGCGAAAAATTCCGGCGTTCATACAGCTCAAATTTATTCGACGTTTTTAATATTTAAAAAAAAAATTATTGGAGCATTGGCAACTGTAATTATATTTTTTACTGTGATATAACGATTTTAACAGTTGATTAAAAATATAAAAAAAACACATGCATATACAATATACAAGCATTTTGAAAAAAAAAAAAATATAACTTACTTGTAATTTATGTAACTGTTTTGGTTAGAAAAAAAAACCGATATAAATGTTCCTCAGTTTATTTCTCAAATAATAATGTAGTAAGTTAGTACATTATCAAAATGAGTCGATAATCTAAAAAGTCTAGAAAGCTTACGTAACTCGCTTTATTTGATGGACGCAATAATAACACTCGTTATTTCTAAAAGAAACCTTAGATTTCTCCGAGGAAATCTACCGTAGAAAATCAAGAAAACCTATTGTTTGGTCTTACGGACTATTGAAATACTTAAGTACCTACTTACTTTTTCCAATTTTAGTAAATGTCCATCTGGGTTAATGCACCTGCGTTGAGATCACAGACAAAAGAAGGAAAATTTTTTTTTTTGTAATTGAAATAGTGTAGCTAAAATAATCATCATCATCATCATCAGCCTATTTGATATTCGTCCACTGCTGGACGTAGGTCTCTCCTAAAGAACGCCACAAGGCACGATCTTCTGCTTTTCGCATCCACTTGCCACCAGCCGCCTTTCGCAGGTCGTCACTCCGCCTGGCTGCAGGGCGTCCTACTCTACGTTTGCCGATACGCGGTCTCCACTCTAGAACCCGTCTACCCCAGCGGTTGTCAGTTCTTCTACAGATATGGCCAGCCCATTGCCACTTCAGCTTGCTAATTCTTTGAGCTATGTCGGTTACTTTAGTTCTTTGTCGGATAATCTCATTTCTGATTCTATCTCTCAAAGAAACGCCAAGCATAGCTCGCTCCATAGCTCGCTGAGCGACTTTGAATCGATGGACTAGCTTCACTGTCAGTGTCCACGTTTCGGCTCCGTATGTTAGTACAGGTAGGACGCACTGATCGAAGACTTTAGTCTTCAGGCATTGTGGAATGGACGACGAAAAGACATGACGAAGTTTGCCAAACGCTGCCCAGCCTAGCCGAATTCTTTTATCGACTTCCTTCTCGAAATTCGCTCCGCCTAACTGCAAAATCTGCCCTAGGTAGGCGTATTCTTGGACTATTTCGAGATGTATGTGCTCAACATTGATAGGTCTCGGGGTAACATGTGTGTTAAACATGATCTTAGTTTTATCCAGGTTCATCCCGAGACCTATTTGTCGAGAGGCATCAGCTAAGCTGGTCAGCATTTCTTGCAAGTCTTGCAGCGACTCCGCCATGATGACAATATCATCGGCAAATCGTAAGTGAGAAAGGTGCTCGCCGTTAACGTTTATGCCTTTTCCTTTCCAGTCCAGTGTCCTAAACATATCTTCCAGGGCATTAGTGAACAGTTTCGGGGATATAACATCCCCCTGTCTCACTCCCCTGAGCAATGGGATATGCTTAGTCTGCTGGCCTTGTACCTGGACGGCCATCGTTGCGTCGCTATAAAGGCCTCTCAGCACTTCGATATAACGCCAATCTACTTGGCAACGCTGCAAAGACTCCAGAACAGCCCAGGTTTCAACAGAGTCAAACGCTTTCTCGTAGTCCACAAAAGCTAGACACAGGGGCCGATTATACTCCTCCGTCTTCTGTATAATCTGCCTAACTGTGTGAATGTGGTCTACAGTCCCAAACCCTGCTCGAAACCCAGCCTGCTCCAGGGGCTGAAATTCGTCAAGCCTTCTCGCGAGACGATTCGTGATTACCCTCGAGAACAGCTTGTAGACATGATTCAAGAGCGAGATGGAGCTAAAATAATATGACATGTGAATAGGTATGTCATCATCATCATCAGTCAGAAAACGTTCACTACTGAACGTTTTAGACTTCTTATCGTCGATCGTTTTAGCCTTAGACCTCCACACTGAACGACAGCCTGCCATCTGCATCCACTAGATGCCCGCGACTCTTACGATGTCGTCGGTCTATCTAGTGGGAGGCCTACCTACGGTGTGTCTTCACACATGGGTTAACGGGCTAAGTAGCTTAGATAGGAACATTAAAAGTCCGTAACAGGCTATGTAACTTAACTTTGAAGGAGAAAAATTGCCATCAGAATTATCTTACTTTTTTTCACATAAATTCTAGATCAGTGCTTGTTGGTGAATATTATAATGTCTGAACTTCGAGATTCTTGGACATACCGATATTCTAATGATGTTTTGAGCGATGGCATCGAAAACTGCACATAATTTAGGTAAGGCATTGGACGAGTCGAATATCGGACCAGGTGCCGTCAGATTGTAAAACGCACATGCTACCGCTCAGCCATTAACGCTCCAGATTAGAATTTTTCGCAAGTAACAATTAAGACTATACCATATACTATGGGGGTCTATTCTGGTGAGCTCGATATAATCTCGGACACTTTCATTCTTATTACACTTCTAACCATGGCAGACAGTGATGGAGATTATCTCGAGCGCTCCAGAATATAGCTCCTGACGCTATCTGTCTGTAATCGCATCACCATAGGCGTTTCGAGTGTTGCCCCTCTTAAGACTCTTGACCCTTTCGTGTTCAGTTACTTCTACTCTTAAAGTAATCCAAGGGGTATCAAATAACTTCAAGCTTTATCACATTGAGATAAGGTGCAATTTACTTTGTGTTTTTGTGGCGTAGGCCCGATCATTACGTAAGTAGTAGGTACCAAGTTTACCCTTTTTAAGATTGATTTGGCAAACTTGGCGGCGGGTGCGGGTACTTGGGTAGCATCAATCAATTGTAACGCTTCTGCGGAATTCTTCGGTTGTTCTATTTGGGAGACGTCGGACTTTATTGAAATACTAGCTTTTGTACGCGGCTTCACCCGCCTTGCGTGTACGTTTGTAGATATTTATAACGAAAATACCAACTAAGTCATTCTACTGTAATTGTATTTACATATTATATTTATCTAGATAATTTATTTGATGAGATTATTCGGTAAAGAACTAAAGTAACCGACGTAGCTCAAAGAATTAGCAAGCTGAAGTGGCAATGAGCTGGACACATCTGTAGAAGAACTGACAACCGCTGGGGTAGACGGGTTCTGAATGGAGACCGCGTATCGGCAAACGTAGAGTAGGACACCTTGCAGCCAGGTGGAGTGATGACCTGCTACAGGCGGCTGGTGGCAAGTGGATGCGAAAAGCAAAAGATTGTGCTTTGTGGCGTACTTTAGGAGGGGCCTGCGTGCAGCAGTGGACGAACATCAAATAGGCTGGTGATGATTATATTTCTCTAGCTATTTTCATGTTCTCTTCATTTTCCAAGTCTGTGGCGAGAAGCAAGCTCATATGACCGACATGAAACTCTGTACTTAGTTAATTTTCTTGTTTTTACCACCTTTTACTGTATGGAAGCAATAAGGAATCTAATATAATCTAATAACCCACTAATAACCTTGTATATAGAGATGAACTGTTTTATTTCGCTACGCGGGCGAAGTTGCTGGCAAAAGCTTGTTTCAAATATGATTGATGCGCGACCCGCACTGAAAATGAAAAGGGGCTGGGACAAACCTATCTCCAAAGGGTTCGCATTAACATATAACATGGCGAAACGTGCGTCGAATTCCGACGATATTTGTGACATAATGAGAGTAGGGACTCTAGTATATCTGTTTGGCCAGATTTAATCATTAGCGCTGCGATCACCGGCTACAGCTATCTTTTTCGCACATTTACAAAAATTTATTAAGGTATAAAATCTAAGTGAGAATAAAAAATAAACGATTGGGCATTATCTTAAGTTAAGTATAACATTGCAAATAGTAGGTCTATAAAAAAATCGTGTTGACACTTTCTAGGATGGCGGAGGAGAGAGAAAAAAAAACTAGAAGTAGCTCGCTGCACATTACTGCAGCGGCCGGTAACATAAGCATTGCTGGACGAACGTGAAAGTGGCCCGAGACGTAGCCGAGGCCAGCATACGTGTGTCCATAAATGCTCAGTTGCGGCCAAGACTTGTAAAGTACTTTTCTCAAAGAATGCGCGGAAATTCAAACTATGAAGTACGTAATGTAGGACGTTTTATTTGAATATAACAGCTATTTTCAAATAAAACGTTTGATCTAAGGAAAATACAGTTGTTGTATGTACAATTTTTTAATTTTAAGATGGAATTTCAGGTGGCGTCAAAATATTTTCAGCACAAATATCACACACACACTTATTTTGTCCTAAACCAATACTTTTTAACAAAGAAAAATCGAATTTACCACATCCCTGTTCGATACCGATCAGACGTAAAAAGCAAGCGCGGCCACAAATTCTTATTTATCGAATGACATTTGCCGCGTCCCGTAGGAGACATACGTCGTATTGCCACAGATAATCATAATACCTTATGTGAAGTGATGGGATACTAACAAGTCAATGAATGTAAATTTTTGTCGTTCATCTTTAAATTTGCTTCCATAGTGGGAGGCAAAAAAAAACATATAATTCAAAATCGGGGGATACAGTTTAATGCTGCAGCTACCTATCTAAAATCTACATCCAAATTTAATTACACCACTCGATAGCTAAATGATCAAAGAATAATACATATAATAATATGCTCAAAGAAAATGTTACTCGTAACGAACACGTATTCACGTAAAACACACGGCAAGGCCGTGTGTTTTACGTTTTACGTTCCACGTTTTACGTTCCACGAAATTGCCACCCCATTTTTTTCTTCTTCAACATTTGGTGTATAAATTACTAATTTAAATGGGGAATTAAATATTGTCAGTGTGATCTGATAGCAACCATAACACTTTATATGATGATGCTAATATATAAATAAAAGGTGTATCTAACATTCTAATCAAATAATATATTTTATAAGTAAAAGAAATGCTATACTTGTTGCAAACGGTTCAATTTCGTTTACATATTTACATCGATTAAACATGTCTCGTAGGACTACGTTCCAAAGAAATACACTGAATAAAAAAGTAGCCGAAAGCAGATACAACGCCACCTAGTTTACAGGTACGTACTACAAAATTGGGCACCAATAATTACAACGTGTTATTTGTATTCGAGATCTAGAGATAATCTAGGGCGAATTATATACCTATATTATAATAAGGTACAACTTATTTTATTTACATACTTAGCGGATCCTAAAATAATTTTTTGTGTGGAATTCGATACGTTAATAAACGTATCTTGACTTTATCACGTTTCTGTCATAGTTTACTCTCTCTACATATATATATATATATCTCTCTCTCCCCGTGGCCGTTTGACCTTTTCAATATTAAACGATTAAACTAATTATATCTGTCCATGCTGGGACTAAAATCCTTACCGGTGGAGTAACTTTTTGCAAGTAGTGTGCATCATGGAAACATACTGAAATAGATTTTTTTTGCTCAAAAATATGAGATACATAAACAAGTACAAATTGATTAATGCAGTATTTACGAAGTTTTCCTCTATAGTTAAGTGAAATAGCCCCACACGTCTCGCTTTTGAAAAAACTATCGACATAGCGTCAATAGCAAGTCCCTAGAGATCGGCGCGAATAAAAGGTTTTTGCAATCGTAACGGAGAAATACTGCATCATCCTGACAAAATGCGAGAAGATTGAAAACTCGCAGGTAAACGCCACGGGTTACATCTGGCTCTCTAAATAAGCATCCAATCTGATTTAACTTAGTATACTGATGTTTTTGCTCTAGTTTTGTGAAATAGCTCTACACGTGTCGCTTTCCGAGACAACTATCGATATATCGACATTGTTGCCGACGGTCGCACGTCCCTAGAGATCAGTACGAGTAAAAGCTTATTTGCAGTCGTAACGGAGAAATATTCCACTACGCGTTACAACCATATTGATTTACGTGGTTTACGCGCCGTCTTGATGATAAGCTTATATTAAAGGCTGTGCGGCCAACCCTAGTGTCAGTTTTTCATGTCGAGATTTGATATTGATAGGTCTATTTCTAAACTCACAAAGTTTAGCAATATTTCAACGTTTGTATGTCATAACTTGCTCGTGTAGTCGGAACCGTAGAGAATTTAAATGGCTTTCTTCATGTTAAGAAATAGCTTTTTGTGGTATACAAAGTGTTTTTTCTGGGAATAGAACTTTTTGACGTGAAAACAAATGTTAAACGTAAATTTAGGTATGTACAATAATTCGTGATTGAGATTGGCGTCGTAAGTAAAAACTACTCCTTAAAAAAACATTCCTAGAGTTTTTGTGGGACAAGTTAATCCATCTCTAAATAAACTCTAGTGGACTTTCGTAAAATCTCGCCAACTTTTTATCACCCGTACAAAAAGTCGCTCGCATGTGTTGGCCATTAAATCTAGCCTACACCAACACGTCGGAAAGGGCGCGTATTTGTTTGTCAATAATGATCACTTGTTCAAAGAAAACATGTCATTAAAGGAGGGGCTTCAAAAGACCTATGGAAATGGGACGATGCCATTACGCGGTGACAGGTTTAGTATTGCTTGTAATTCAAAACGTTTTAGGGATCCATTTATCTTTCAGGAAATGGTTTTAATGTTTTAAATTGTTATGCCAACCTTGGCTAACCCCTGTACCTACCTATGTAAAATAAGTGGAATTTCTCAAATAACACTCGTCTAGTATGATAAAAGACGTTAAAATAAAATGCTTAGTTTAATTTTAATCGCAACTGAGGAAACATTAAACTGTCTGAAAGTAAAAAAACTTATAATTGTTTACAAACGGCATAATTTCATCACTTTTCTAAAAACAAAGTTTATTATGCGGTTTATTATGTGTATTATTACTTATTCGTGAATTGTGCGCATTGTTATAATAAACTAAATGTTTGCTTCACATACGCCATTGAATTTATTCTCCGTATGTATGCAGGTCTCCTCACGATGTTTTCCTTCACTGAAAAGCCAGTGGTATGAAAATCTCTACATAAACTCCAAAGAGCTCATTGGTACGGGCCCGGGATTGGAACCCACGACCTCACGCTTTCAAGTCTAGCGGTCTCCCAAATAAATAAAATAAATAAATAAATATTCGGGACATTTTTGCACACACGGTCATCTGACCCCAAACTAAGCAAAGCTTGTAATATGGCTGCCAGAAACTGATATACGTACATATATATTTTTAAATACATACTTAAATAGATATTAACACCCAGACATAGAACAAACACAAATGTTCATCACACAAATGTTTGTCCTAGATGGGAATCGAACCCACGCCCCCAAGTACAGAAGATAGGTTCACTACCAACTGAGCCACCGGGGCAGTCAAAATAGGCTACCACGGCTTATACTAAAGCGAAAATACATTAGAGATTCACAAAATAAACAGATTTGAACTCAAAATGATACTATTACTTACCTAACTTTGTTCACAGCTTGCACAAAATAATGAATATTGAATATATAAAGATATTACGAAGGGAAACCTAAATAAAAACAAGAACAGCATAATTTTCTCGAAATAAACAAATATCTTTTCAGAAAAACCGCTCCGCGTTACCGTACAAAATGTTCTTACAAGTATTCATTTTTTCTTAAAATAATGCGCGAAACCTTTTACCTGTATTCCGACAACTGTAAATTTATAAAATATACGGAACCCTTTTAGGGGTTAGCTTTTTTCTAATTGTGAAGGGTGCTAGTAACCTCACGCCGGGTGTTTTGGTTCCCACCACCTCATTATGCGAGGCTTGTATAGGAACCCTAACTACCTATATGAAGGCAGTTGAAATGTTAATTAATTTTGTATTCTATGACAATAACGGAATGACACTTGTTTTGGGGTTTTGGGACGGATTATAGAATTCATTTGGCCATTTTCGTCCTTTTTTCTCACATTCAATTTCATTCTAAGTTTTTATTTTCTGTTTTGGCTGTAGACCTCTAGTTTATTTCGCCAGTGTCACGTTACAGAAATTGCAAGTAATACGATGATTTCAAGTTATGGTAGGATCGTCAAACAAGTCACAGTCAAGAAAAGTAAGTCGCGGTCAAGCTCGTTCACGAACGCTTAATAAATGATACAAGTGGCGTTGTCAAATATAGGATGATAATTTTGGCAGGTCACGCCCAAGAAGTTTCGTATTTTTTCCGGTAAAATGTATTACAAATAATGTCATCCTTAATTGATGGCTACCGCCCGGCGCCCACATAGTGAAGTGCCACGCGTAATGAACGATCACAGACTATCGAAAATCGGTTTCAAATAAAATAAATCAAAGAAATAAAAAATTATATAATATATATATATATTATTATATATAGGTATTATTATTGTAAATATCAAAGTTATTTGCTATCGCGCAATTACTTATTTATAAAATAAAAATATATTAGTTACCTAATGAAAGATTTCATTTTATCAGCATTTACATGGAACTATCGATTCCAAGTTCTATGAGAATAATATCGATGATCGAATAAAAATAAATAAATAAAGTTCAATATACCGATTACACACTACCTCAGCCTTACTGTGAGCTGTCAAAGTATCGTCCTATTTTCGACAAAGAAAACTGGTGTGAATAAGGTCGGTTTTACCTCTTTTGTTTAAAAAGTATTGTCGTTCTGTAGAGGCGTATAAGTATTGGCGCCAACGCGTATTGTAAAATATTATATCGCCTCATTACCTTAAAACGTGTTTTTTTGCGTTATTTTGTAATAATGGTAGATATTTTTATAATAATACACCATATCAACAGGGTATTTTAATGGATCTTGATAATATTAAAATGAGGCTAGTTTTCAGGTTACCCAAATAATCATCAAACTATTACTTACTTATAACAACTTCAACTTGTACATTCATATTTAGCGAAAAAAGTTTGAGAAAGAAGGAGAATACATATTAAAGTATGCCTGCATCTTTCGGAAAAATGTTGAAGCTGAAACCACGTTTCAGTTACCTTTACTCATGAAACTAAGTGCCTACTCCAATAAAGTCTAATTTCCAAAGACACGTACCTATATCTTTACGCAGCTCAACTTTTGTAAGCAATGCACACAAGGCAATAGCAGAGCTCATAGAAATGAAGATCGGAAAAGTTCGGGCGTGTTCGGAAGTTCCCGGTAAGTTTACCGATTCATGCTCGTATCAATCGGTAATTACCGGCGTGCACCGGCTCGAACTAGTTTGGTTAGCATCTATGGCGAACTTTAATGGACTTCGTGCAGTTTATAAAGACCATTACGTGCAAGAGTGTCTTCTTGTTGGTTACTTTTTAAACAACGTTGTCAGGTTAACTTTTTATTTCTTCACTAAAATTAAACTATAGTTAGCACATTTTGTCACCAGAAAGCTGCGAAGTAATTAAAAATTCTTTAGAGTTTAGATGATAACATATCAAAGCAATTTTCAATCTTATATATTTTGTTTGGCATTAACCATAGACAAAATGTGGCCATTATAAAACTTACCTTGTGATAAATTATTTGTTTGACCATAAATTAATTACATTCGTAATTATTTTGAGTTATAAGGATACCTTCTGCTATTGTCGCTTGTCACTTACCTGCAAAGAAAAAAGAGGAAATATTAATTAACACATAAAATTAACATAAATAAAGTTATACTTATATTTTTAACCCTGGCAAACTTAGTTGTTAGGCAACTTAGTTCCATAGAAGCCCCTTGTAAAGTCTTCACCACTTTACTGGGGCATGAGTTTGACTTGACCGTGACTTACTTTGCTTGACTCTGATTGTGACTATGACTTGTTTGACGCTATTAATACTACATAAACTTGTTTAATATTACGACTAAAGGACTTTGTATCCACGGTCATGAAAATTATAACAAAAAAACAGGCAACTTATTTCGTAGGCTAAATAAGTGCTGGCTCTCCAAGATCGATGCGTGGCGGCCGGCCTTTATAGATTGTAGACTATCACTATTAGATTTAGATAGTCCACTATTAGAAATAATTTATCATGCCGCTGTATTTATTTAAACACCTAAGCATACTTATTTAGGCTACAAATACTATTCAACGAAAAAATAAATAAACTATAACTACCATCTGTAAGCTTCTTTCCACAGATTTAAACAATGATGTTATGTTTTCAATCTGGGTGTCTTCAAATTATGAGTGAATCGATTTCTTCTAGACAAGCGGGCTCCAACGTAGACCGCATCATCGCTTATCAGGGAGGTCTAGACAAGAGCCACACACTGTTAGCGTTCACGCCTGCGGAAAGATAAAATTCTATGAAAATTTACAATGACATTAGCTTGAGAGAAATTATCTCAAGCTAATGTCATTTTCATACAATTTCATCTTTCCGGAGGCGTGAACGCTAACAGCGTGTGGCTCTTGTCTAGACCCCCAGGGGAGATGGTGGTCAAACGCAAGTCTATTATTTATAAAAAAAATATCTTTGGTGCCGTGCCGGCCCTTACTGTTCGTATCGCGTAGTACCTCAATATTATGAATATTGAATAACCGTACACAGTTCACATGATTGACGTGACAAAGAAGTAGTTTCGGCTCCACAGGTGGATCGGAACGCGCCCGATTATGTGCTACTTAGTAAACCAAATATCCATATTGGAGTGTTTACTGGCATTTATTGGTTCAACTTTAGACGGGTATGTTTCATTTGATATAATTACTTTAACACTCAACATTAATTAGATTGAAGGACAAATATCATCTATACTAATAATATTATAAAGAGAAAAGATTTGATTGTTTGTTTGCATTGAATAGAAACTTCTGAACCGATTTGAAAAATTCTTTCACTGTTGGGAAGCTTCACTATCCCCAGGTAATATAGGCTATTATATTATATTAAAAAAATAATAGGGATCCTTACTAAAAATCCAATAAAGTAACCCAAGGTGTAAAAAAATAAGATTTACAATTTTAACTTAGCGTGTTTGACAGTTCTAAGACAGGACAACGTCTGTCAGGTCAGCTAGTTTGATATAATTACTTTAACACTCAACATTAATTAGATAGAAGGACAAATATCATAAAAAATTAAGGGACTTCAATTACAGTAAGCTTATGTCGGTTTTGTTTTATGGGCTGGACATAGGTACCTGTAAAGCTTTAGACCAAAAAAATAATGCGTATATTTTTTTAGGACTGTGTCAGCTTTACCGATTATATTATTCTCTTTGGGTCTGTGCCGAAAAAAAAACACAAACACGTCAAAATTAGCACAGCACTTAAAAAAACAAATAAGTCATTTTTTCATTAGCAAATTTTATTCAATCTAATAATATCCGTCTTTAAGTTTTTCCATTTGTCATTTTCTGTTAGTAGTGTTATCAACCAGGTTTACCTTGTTTTTAGACAATCTCACTATCTCCCTACATATGGGGCAATTTTGCCATTAACAGTGAAGGATCACTGTTAATGGCAAAATTGACCCAACAACCAAAGGGGCCAAGTAAAAAAAAAGTGGAATGTGCGAGAGAAACAATGGCTTATTAAGGAGATTGAAATAAAGTCTAGAATAAACTCACTCTATGAATAAATCGCTATAAGGTAAGAACTTTCATTATTCTGGCTTCGTTAAGTAATAATTTGTTTGATAATCTTAATAAATCACACCAATGTTTGAAACCGCGCCACCTGTCGGCATACACTGCTCCCTTCACATCATAATTATGTCATAAATCCGTCGTGTTTTTCATTAACACCAACCCTTTATAAGAGTTATGGATAGGACTGCCGTTGTTTCGTAATTTTACATTAATTTTAATATTGCTGTGAAATACGTCACAGAGAGTAAATGCATTAATTAACCGTACGAAGCCAAACACGAAAACATTTTTTAAATTCTCTTACCTACATTGACTAAACGCACAAATTGTACAGGGCCAAAAAGTAATACATGTTTTCACCTCACCAGCAGAGAAAGGCTTTCTTTATCGTTTAAAATCTGGGGCCTTATTCGCAAATTTTGTCATAGCAAATTTTGACAACTTCAGTATAGTAACATTGACAATATTTGTTTACGACTGAAGGACTTTGACCCATGGTCATGAAAAATAAACGTTTCTGAAACATCGTTACGAAAACTCTGAATAAAGCCCCTGCCTGCGCGCTAAAGCGCAACTGCGCATTTTTATCTGCTGGTGCGTAAAGTAAATTCGAAATTCAAACGTGTTGAACTATTGTCTGACCTTCACCTTTTTCAGTTTACTTTTATTGCAACCTTTTTACGTACGTTTTCACGAACTTGACCATGACTAATTGACAATAAAAAAGAAATGGATATGAAGAATAATAAAAAAAAAATACCATTCTGTTCACGAGCTGACATAAATTCATTGAATACATCCGTAACGTTCCGTTCTACTCGGTTCAATACCTTCCTGCACATACATTCGGATGTTTACAGCTGTTTCTGCCTGCAGCCGTAACTCGAGCCGTACGGACCGTAAACTCGGCGGTAATAAAAACTTCAATTGAAAGGTTTACGTTACGAACGCTCCTTTCGGATTGGTAGAACACGGCCTAATACGAATGGATGCCGAAACAGTATTGCAAGTTCATATAAATGGTCTCACTGAATTTCCTGGGTTATTACGGCGACATTTCGGAGAGTATGCCTGTGATTTGCATGATCTAATTCTCCCGCCTGCCTATGTTTGTATCGGACGGTCAGGGTAGGCACGAATCATTAAAATCAGTAAAATCTCGTCGTCAACAAAGCGTAACTACTCACAAAAGAAAAACTAATTCAGTACTTTTTTTTAAATTGGTTGACATTGGTGAATAGGTTTCTTCTAGGCAAGCGTGCTCCATCGTAGGCCGCATCATCGCTTAACATCAGACGAGTTGGCGGCCATGCGCAACCCTATTTATATATTATAAAAAAAAAAACTACAACAATATTGTGCGAAAGTAGTATTTTTTTCCTTACTTAACACTATGTAATTACATTTACCATACCACCAGGCAGACCACCAGCCAGCTGGTCGGACGACATCGTTAGGGCAGCAGGAAAGCAGTGGACAAGGCTAGCACAGGACCGGAAAAGATGGCGCGCTAAAGAGGAGACCTATACCCAGCAGTGGGTGGAGAATGGTTGATGATGATGAATTACATTTATTCTCATATAAGACATTAACATGTGCATTAACATTAGGAACTATACACGGGGTTCTTGAAAAAGGCTGATAATAGAGTATTTAAGGGTAGGCAACGTATCTGTGATGCCCCTGGTGTTACAAGTATTCATAGGTGCCGGTGATCGCTTACCATCAGGCGGCCCGTTAGTTTGTTTGCCACCTATGGCATAAAAAAACTTTGAAGAATAATTTCAGGGTCTCTAATTTCTAAAGAAAACAAAAGTACGAATAGGGTGTCGTGTATGAGTGTTTACTTATACATTTTCAGTCAGTTTAACTAGGTTCGTTGTTTCCGTGTGGTTCTTTACCAAAGAACAACCAAATTAGAACCAAATTTAAGTCTGCATAATTATATTCCCCAAAATGTCCTACGCCGTATTACCTATTCTGTGGCCGTATTCAACTTTGTCGGCACCACGCGACGCAGTCATAACGCGAGAGCTCGCCTAATTTAATGCCCATCGCCAGCTGACCGTGCGAAGCGTGTACACTGCGGCCAGCTGCGCCGGCAATGTACTGCGCAATGCAGATGCCTCGCAAAACACTGCATTAACCCAGTAAGTAAGCCTTTTGGGCGAATGGAAGTATTATCAAGTAAGTAAGCATTGCAATGTTTCTGCAATTGTGCTGTATTTTGAAGGAATGTGAAAATATATTATAATATAAATATTTTATCTAAAAAGCGATGTGTATTAATGTTCCCTATATTATATGGACTCCGAAACGCCTGGAGCAATTTTAATGAAATTTCCAGGCAATCTTCAGATTAGCCTAGCAAGTCATCCTATCAAGATTGGTAGCGATCGGATGTTGGATCATCATTATCATCAGCCAGAAGACGTCCACTGCTGAATATAGGCCTCCCCCTTTAACCTCCACACTGAACGACAGCCTACCTTTTGCATCCACTGGATGCCAGCGACTCTCACTGTGTCGTCGGTCCATCTAGTGGGAGGCCTACCTACGCTGCGTCTGCGTCGATGTTGGGTCGGATCAACATAATTTTTTTGGTGTTTTAAATATTCCCTACAAAATTGAAGCCTATATAAATTGACTTGACAAAAATTATAAATAAAAAAATATTAAGTCAAAGGAAATTGCTGTCGCTAGTAAGGAGGTTGCTTCAAGGAGGTACATAACGCGGACGAAACCGCGGGACGCGTAGCTAGTGTTTAATAATGGTGGATTAAGTGCCTGAAAACTTGCCAACAGAGAAATTGAAAATGTGAGTTTTCATCCCTCTACAAATCTCCACAGGACATATAATTCCCACCAGTTGCCGATAGTCATTTTTGGCCACGACAGTCATTTGTCACTACGACTATCTCAGGGTTACCGTTACGTTGAGACGACGTGAACCCGTGATTTCCCCTGGTGTTTCACGGGTTAAACAAAACATTTTCCAAACGATGAATAGATAATACTTCCGCTTATTTTCGCACATTTTAATCTGGCAAAACGTTAAAAGCATACCTTTTTAATCGCCTTCAAAAAACGTTTTATTAAATACCAAACTGCATTATTTTTATTGAATTAGGCTTGGTTTTGACCACCACCTAACCTTGATGTGATTTAGCCGATATTAAAATTGTTTCAGCTGTTTATAAAAAAATACGAATTCCTTTTTGATACGGTTGCTACAATAACAATCGTTACAAAAAGCTTTCCACAGAACAACAACGGTGCCCCTAGTCCGATCAAGCTGTGGAGGCCAAAAGGCCAACAGTATAAGTCAATATCAAAATAACAACGGTGCGAGTTTTCTAGAATTAGTCGCTGGATGCTATATTAAGTTGCACTGAGATAGCCAGATGTATGATTAATCTATATATTTACTGGCATGAGCCGTATGATTGAATAGGCTGTAACATTGACTCGAACCTGGGCTTTTTCAAGGCCAGAGTGAATAGGTATCTTCTAAGTCTGCGTGCTTCATCTTCGACCACATCGTCGCTTACCAACAGGTGAGTTGGTGGTCAAACGCGGACTTATCAGCGTTAAAAAAAAAAAAAAAACTTTGATCAAAGGGTGAAGCATTGCTATACAACGTGGTAATGGGGCCAGCATTTTGGGAACAATTTTCACTGGTAGTTTAATAGTTTTTTTTATTAATTATGATTTAGTTAGTTTTTCTCTGTAAGTACATACTTTTTTCTGTTATTGTAAATAACATTAAAGATACAAAAAATATTGTACATAATAATCGCAAAATAGGTATTTTTAAATCTATTTTGTAAAAATAAAAAAATGCTTTATAGAATTTGAAATGCTATTTTTATTATTCTTATTATTCTATGTAAAAAATATTGCACATGATAAGATAATCGCAAAAAAGATTTTTTATCTATTTCGCATAAAAATTAACAATTGCTTTATATAATTTAAAATGCTGTTTCCAAGACAAAGCCTAATTTAATTTTGTTTTAAAATGTGCTTTTTTAACCTGTAACTGAAACCGGGCTCTTAAGGTCAATAGGAAGCTCAAAAATTGTTTTATCACGAAATGCAAGCTCAACAAACGGTCTCTAATTCAATCGCGATAAACTCGCTCGCAGAAACAGCGTATATCTATATTTCCATACGTGAATAAATCTCACAGGGTGATGTGATTAAAATTTTAAACTGTTATTCTCTGGGGCGGCGAGTATAGGCACGATTTCACGCATTTACATAATGTATGCTCTGTATGTTCGCGCGGTTTTTAGGCTTTGACTTTTTGATTAATTACGAGGTGGTGCTAAATGATTTTTGACCCTTTCATTTTTAAAGTTATATGATTGTTTACGGGATATTTACCGTGGTAAGGATGTGGAATGAGCTTCAGATATTTCGGCGCAGTTACAAGCACCATGTTCACGGGAAGACGGACGGTTGGGGTTCTTCCCGTGAACACGAAATATCGAGAACTCATTCCACAACCTTACTACGGTAAATATCCCGTAAATAATCATATAACTTTAGTGAACAACCGTGATAGTTTAAAACCTTGTATTTTTGTGCTAAGAGTTCTAGTTTTATCACAGATCTATATCAGGTTAGATACCACGTGTTCTACATTGCGTGTTTGTTTTCCGTTTTAAGTTGGATTAGCTCCAACTTAATTCAATTCGATCACCATAGTCTTGCAAGTAGCACGTCAGACGTCAATGGAAAAACGTCAAAATATTACGACGCCATAGTAAACTCTAAGTGCTGTTAGCAGTTGGCTGCTTTCGAAGGGGTTTAAAAGCTTTTAACTTGCTTTGTTAGTTTGGGTCAAATCTAGCAAGTGAGTTTTAAAACAGTTATCCCAAACTGATTGAGCTGAAATTTTGCATACACGTTTATTTTGGATGTCAATGCAGGAATGACGTCATTTATGCATGACAATGCATAAATAGCGTTATTCTAAATCCAATATAGAGGACTCCCAAAAATGGCGGACCTATTTTACGGCAGCGGAGTTATTTATGCACCTCCATGATATGGGTATCAAATGAAAGGGTTTGCTGAAAAGAATACGAAAAAAACTTGTTTTATACGAGATGTTTATTTTAAAATTAATAATGTTCTTTCAGTGTTATATACAGTTCTATGCTGCTTATACATCAAATGCTTAATGCCAGATTTTTATACAATTTGACGTGTAAGCGGCTTCTAACTTGATTAAGACTCCGTGAGTTATATCTTTACTTGGGAAATGGCAGGATTACATTGATTTGACGTTTTGCTACAAAAAAAAAACATTTTTTGCATTTGTTAATAAATAAAAACATCAAACATTCCATTTTCAACCCACGATGAAAACTCATGGTATCCCTGAAACACAATTCTAATTGGTAGCTATCAGTGTGAAACGTAATTATTATTATTTAGTTCTTTACATAGTTTGTTAGTTACAAGGTTAGCTAATAAAAGCGCCTTAAAAAGGGTTTTTTGTTATAGCATCCTATAAAATTTGTAAGCTTCGTATCAAAATAATTATAAGACAAAGTACGTAGCTCCGCCATTTCTAGAATTGATGTGCCCGTGCCGCCGCGTCACTCCAAGGAACATTTTACAATTCCATCAATGTTGAAAGTTTATTGAAACGACTTTCACCAACTGCCTGAGATATTGGACTTGTGAAGTTTATTGTTTGCTCCTTTCGAACCGCCTTTAAATTATGTGGTCCCATTTTGTAACTAAACCGAAAAGTTGGTGAATTTATACAAATATTATTTCTTGAACTTCGAACGCCCAACGAAATGTATGAAACAGCTAATGTTTTCGCGACTTCAGGTTTGGACTCATTGAAGTTTTTATAATCATGAAGACTATGATCTTCTTTCGGCTGAGTACCTACCACCGATCCGTGTAACCTGGTATAATTTAAGTTCTAGTGGTTTGTATTGTTTTTTTTTTTACTTTCATCTTGTGAGGGTTTTGGCATCATACATTTTATGCATTTGCCAGTCAAGTATTGAAATATTTTCAAAATTTATTAAATATCGTTAAACAAGTCATAGTAAAAGTAAAGCAAAGTTTTCTCTCGGTCCAGACAGTGCGATAACCCGCCAGACTTGACCACTGTATCTGGAACTTGTCGAGATCATCGCGCCAGTGTTTTCTAGTCCTGTTTTCTAGATTAGTTTACCTTAGTTAAAAAATAAACATAATATAATGATACAAAACAAACAACCCAACCAACAAATGAGCAACCTTTAACCTTTTTTCACCGCCCAATAAATAGGTAAGTATAATACAATATTTCTACCGTTTGTAATACGTAAAGTTTGGGATTCTCCTCTACAATTTATACGGAATTATGTTCGGCGGTAAAAGGGACAACAATGTTCGAATGTCCATCGTAAAAAGTTATCTCAAATTGTTTCTAAATTACTGCGAATTAACTACTGGTGTTTGAACGAATAGAGTAATTTAGGCAAAAATCACAAACACTGCGAGTTTTTCATACATACTTCTTTCTTATGTCTGTGTATATCTTCTTACCCAACGACGCATAGCCAAGAGGAGGGTATTAACAACAATAGGCTGCCGGACAGTTTTTTTATTGTCTTATACATATACTAGCGGTCCGCCCCAGCTTCGCACGGGTATAGATTATAGCCTATGTCACCCGGGGATAGTGTAGCTTCCCGTCAGTGAAAGAATTTTTCAAATCGGTTCAGTAGTTTCGGAGCCTATTCAATGCAAACAAACAAACAAACAAATCTTTCCTCTTTATAATATTAGTATAGACTAGCGACCCGCCCGCCCGGCTTCGCACGGGTGTAATTTACGTGCGAAGCCGGGGCGGGTCGCTAGTTATATGTATAAACCTTCCGTGAAAATGTATCTAACTGATGGTGAAAACCGCATTAAAATCCTTTGCGTGGTTTAGGAGGAGTTAGCGGCCATACAGACATACAGACAGACAGACGCGGAAAGCGACTTTAATCTTATGTAGAGATAGAGATATAAAAACTGATCATAAAATATAGCCGAACACCGAAAACAAAATTATAATGTGTTTAAAATTACTTTATAACTCCTCCTAAACCACGCAACGGATTTTTATGCGGTTTTCACCATTAGATCGATACATTCTCACGAAAGGTTTATATGTATAACTAGCGACGCGCCCTGGCTTCGCCCGTAAATTACAACCTTGCGAAGCCGGGCGGGCGGGTCGCCAGTAAGATAATAAAATAAAGCCGATCCGTGTTGGACTATTCAAATAAAAATACAATAATTATGTTCAGTGAAATAATTACATGTTGACATTTTGTGGGATTAAAATAAAATCGAAATTATTACAATAACACGGACGGAATTGAGAACCTTCCTCCTTTTTGAGCCTATGTTATGCTATGACGTCGGTATAAAAAGTGATTGTACCGCATCGTGTGACGTATTCATGAGATGTATCATTGAAAATGTTTTTTAATAAAAGTGAGGTTTGTTACATCATTTTTGTTCAATGCCTTTACGAATTCTGTTAAGAAATACAGTCATAGGATTTTGTTAATCGATAATATGGCGATGATTATTTTACTGACTTCAAAAAAAGGAGGAAGGTTCTCAATTAAATCCGTATTTTTTTTTATAATTATTAAGCATTACGCTTCCTGCGGGACTATGACAGATTAAACACTGATTTGGTTGACATTTCACATGTTGTCATGTTGCTAACTCGATTTGGGAATAATTGAATTTCAAATTTTGTGTCCATGTCGCGTGGAAACACTTTTTGTCATAATTAAATCTTTTGGGTTCAAAGAGTTGGGTCACATAAAAGTGAAATAATATTGCAATTTTTTTTGCAAGAGCCATATTTTTTTATTTTTGGGGTTCTTTTGAGCTCCGATATTTCGGCGCAGTACAGCACTATGATCACACAGATATTTTTTTATCGAGGAAAGTTTATTCTATCGTGTTTTGAACCAAATCATAAACTCAAACACAGATGTATCTGTGACATGTATTTTTTTCCAGCTCAAATATTGTAATTAAACTGAAAAAAATTGATTTAAAACCGTCAAATTTGGTATAAGAGGCTCTTAATGCTCCGTAAACAAGTGAAGGTTAGTTAAATAGTAATACCAGACGTATAGAAAATTTTGTCCAGTAATGTAATTATAGAATACATAATTAAAAAAAACTACAACCTTCCAGATAAAAACCTAATTAACTTAAACTAAAATTTAATTCAAATCCAACTGGATAGATACACGTTTGAAAGATACATTTATTTGACTATTAAAGGGATATTAACCGTGATAAGGTTGTCAATGGAGCTCACGGTATTTGGCGCAGTTACATGCACCATCTTCACGAGCAGACTGAACAATACAGATAGTTGCGAAAAACTTCAAAGTTAGGTAAAGATAAAACGAAGACTCTTTATTAGTCTTTTACTACCGTTATCACTAAAACACGAACACAAACCTAAGTCTCAACAAAACACTCTCACTGTACCACTGCGTACGGTATCATAACTTTATCACGGTAAATATTTCATTAATAATCATATAACTGTAATAAACAACCGTGATAATTGAAAAAGTTTTTTTATGCCACAAGTGGCAAACAAGCAGACGGGCCGCCTGATGGTAAGCAGTCACCGTCGCCTATGGATACTTGTAACACCAGAAGCATCACAAATACGTTGCCGACCCTTAAGGATTCTTATTAACTCGTATTAAGAACCTCATGTTGTAGCTTCTCGGAAACACCACGGAAGGTAGCTCATTCCACATTGTTGACACAAAAGATGACTTTAAATATTTATGATTTGTGTCTGGATTTTATATGCGTGTATTCCATAGCATACCCGACACGGGAAAACTTAGTCGAGCTATGAATAATCCGTTGTTCATTTAAAAGGAATTTAATCTAATCAATCCTCCAGAACATAACATGTTGTACTTATAAATGCAGTTTTTTCGCATTGTCCCAATAAAAAATCCCTTTGCCCCAATTTCAACCGGCATCCCAATCAATTAGCTCCTTGAATTAACGGGTATCTAAATGAGGAGGGGACGTAAGCCGGCAGGCGGGTCACCTAATTGCGCCTATAATCGGTGCAATCATTGCCAGCTATGAATTGCGAGCAGAGTTGCCAGTGGAGAGGCGAAATTTTGTGCGTTGAATTTTAGCAATGGAATGATTTTGATAGCGAAGATAAGGTAGAACAATAATTAATTGGACTACAATGTCTATGAGATGATTTATTTACATACAATAGGTACTTTATTATTTATCTATCTATATATTTCAAGTTTTTGTAATAGCATCAGTATTGTTTTTTAATTTTTTATTAGAATTAGAATAGAAACACCACATTCTTCAGTCTTCCCGTGAACATGGTGCATGTAACTGCGCCGAAATATCGGGAGCTCATTCCACAACCTTAGCACGGTAAATATCCCGTAAATAATCATATAACTTTAAGAATTATTACATTAATTAATGAATAAAACGATTTATATATATATCTCTCTCTCTCTCTCTCTCTCTCGCATGTTTTAGTACCAAGAATTACATATTAACTGGCGAACAAAACCTCTAATCCTGAAAACAGGATAAATCCTATTCAATCCTACCTTTGCTGCTATTAAAGACATCTTAAAGACATCAATGGCAAAGCGCCTTAATGCTATTTAGGTTTAGGCCTCTTAAAGGTTTTTTCAGACTACTTTATAATATATAATATATACAAGATGCGGGACGTAGTTTAAAAAAATAAAAATAATAAGGCTTGCGTTTGACCGCCAACAGTTCCAACCGCGTGGACATTTCCTCAGGAACTATGACTTTTCTGGGATAAAAGGAGTAAGAGTAATCCTGAATTTGGGTTATAAAGCCAATTAATTGACAAAGGCATAAGAAAAAAGTACTTAAATAGTTTACTTATTAAATAGTTGTTTTTTTATTCCATATTTATTTGCCAACAATGGCATGTCAGTCCCATCATACCTTAAACTAAGTTCACAACAAACTAACTACATAGTAATATATAAACAAATCCTACTAATATTATAAACGCGAAAGTTTGTATGTATGGATGTATGGATGTTTGTTCCTCTTTCACGCTGCAACAGAACAACGGATCGACCTGATTTTTTGCATGGGTATAGTTCAAAGTCAGAGAGTGACATAGGCTACTTTTCATCATCCCCTTTTTCATCACTACGCGGGTGAAACCGCGGGGCGCAGCTAGTAAGTAATATATAAACAAATACATGCAATAATATACTTGTTGTAAGGATGCGTTTCATATTGCGCGTAAAGCTATGATGCTATATTTATACTATAGTCTGAAAATGCCTTTACAGAGGAAGGTTGACCATTTCTCTTTAGCTTTCCCGTAATCTGTTGCTCCTTTTTACCTGCACGGAATTTGTTTGGGTTTAATAATGTTTTGAGGGAAGACTTTATGGAAGTTTTAATAGAAAACGTGGGTTTCATTTAAAATGGAATGTAACGTAGGTACAAAAAAGTATGTGTATTAGTAAAAAAACGTGTACGTAAGCGTTTTTATATGTAATGCTTACATGTTTTGTGTAAATCTAATGGTGCTCAATTCTGAACACTGTTCTAGAAGGTGTTCAATAGTTTGAATAAAGGTGATATCTAGCACAAACATTTTTTTTTACTGTTACTTGTTACACGAAATCTTTGCCGCTTGTGAACAACTTTTAACGATTCTTTTTTCTGAATATCTCGAGAATGATCCTATTTAAAATGTGAAGATAATTCTTAAAGGTAAAACCACTGGAAAGACTTTTTTTTTATTAAAACGGCTGTCATGGCATTTTTGCAAGAAATTTGTTGTAGCCAGTTGCACCCATATGAACAAAATGTCAGTCATTCGAATCAGTTAGCAACTGTGATGCGGACAAAGAACTTTGAGATCTAACCCAAAAAGGTAAGGTCCAAGTTCTTTGGATGAGCAGTTCGACGCGTTGATATAAATAAGAATGTTCAATCAAGGTTCTGCCAGAATGTGGCGACAGATTTTCTTGACAGATGACCATAAAGCTTAACATATTGTTAAGTCGCATTTAGTGGAGCAAAACCATGGCGCTTACACACAGCCGTGCGTTTCGCTACTTCTATTTTTGAGGTTTTTCTCACATTTTTCGAAAAGTATAGCTGTAATGTAAAATGTACCTTTACGGTTCCTCCATAAACAAATATTGAAGTAGCGAAACGCACAACTGTGTGTAAACGCCATGGTTTTGTTCCAGTCTGTAATAACTGTTGCTTAAAAATGTGAAAACATCGCCTTAATTTAGTTTTGAAAATCGTACAACAGAATCGACGTAATTATAAGTCATACCATGTTGCCTTGGTGTAATATCAGCTTACCACAGACTTAAACACAGCGCATAGTATCTACTTCATTATCTCCAGGGCGGCATTATCAGGTCTAAATATAAAGCGCCATCTCGCGTGGTGATGAGGTGCTAATTAAATAGGTGCCTAGAGTCTCTGTACAGAGCTCTCTGAAATTGCGACTTTAATATTAGAACAGTCGTGCATTTACGTATGGAAGCCATATTACCTTGTAATTTAATCAGGAGATGCTATATTAGGCACATTCGAGGTTATTGTATCTCGCTTTACGAGGTTCTATGTACATAATTAGCTTTCTGCCAAGTTATCCGTAAAGGGTAAATTAAGTCCTAAGGGGCTCATTTCTCATGATCATGGGAAAATTAAAAGTAATCTTCATTATGAACAACTTTTACTATGGGACCTTTTCCGAAACAATGTCTCTTACTAGTGCAAGTTTTCACAATTGCGTTTACTTACTCGATCGCGTTAATGTTAATTACTATATATAGTTATTCTAAGCTATTTGTATTAAGTATGGATAGTACCATCTACATAGCGCCAGATGGCACTGGTCTTACTTCTTACAAAACAGAGTTATCGTAAGACGCGATCGAGTAGGTTTACCTACAATTGGAAAACTCGCACTAGGCACTCAGTTATATGATTATTAACGGGATATTTACCGTGATTAGGTTCACCAAGTACACGGGAAGACTCCACGTCCCCTTGGGGTTTTCATACACATAGCAAATGGTATTGCAATTCATACTATTAGCTGTGTTAGTCTAAAGATAATTCAAAATGTTTTTTTTTTAATCTTACTCATTTCAAATACCTTGAAATACGCAAGTGAGATAGCCGCGCGCTTTTAGCTATCCCTAGAGGTGTTGTGAAGATTAAAGAGGTCGTCAGGTCAGTTCGGGGTGAACAACTAGTATTTAGTAAAAGTCACTGACATCAAGTTAATCATTACCAAGTTCAACTGGGCTTCATTAAACCGACTCCACCACAAAAAGTAGTTCTATTTAGTCAATCGATTAACCGATTCCTGTCATCGAAGCTCTAGAGAAGCCGCCTCTTTCTCGTTCCGGCCGCAAAAAGCAAGGTCTGTCGCGACCGCGAACTGGCTCATAACTTTTTTTCTATGAATTATGATACTTATCGCTCGACAGATTTGACGTCGGGTTTTAGGGGGAAAAAAGGTTAACAAAATGTTTAACAGATACTATTTACAATACAATACAATTCTTTATTAATAACTCCATAGTTACAAGTCAAATTTCTCCAGTACACTTTCTACATCGATGTATATAAACTTATATAAACAGTATATGTTAATAATATTATTATGTGTACATAATTCAAATTAAATAATCTTATTCAATTAAAAATATTATGAGCAAAAATGTATTACAATATATTATGTCAGTATTTCATATGTCAAATTAATTCATTAATAATTATTTATTAACGCAGCTGCCTGAAATATTTATGGACGAATCCATTAATATTTCAGGCAGTTTAACATAGTCATCAAAATTATAAAATTGTTGGTCAAGGAGCCAAGTTTTAAGCCTGACTTTAAACGACGCGGTGGAAGATGCATCACGTACGTGTTTAGGCAGGCGGTTATATATCGCAGGTCCTACAATGTAATTACACTATCATTTAGCGAAAATTATTCTATCTATTTGTAACCTGTTACTTAAAGGGCTGAAACGTTGTTGATGAGTTGTAAGTAATAGTTTTATTACAAATAAGTAATTGCGCGTTGAGATTTGGACAGGACAACGTCTGTTGAGTAAGCTAGTAATTAACACGTTTAAGTTATTTTTAACAGCCATAGAAATATTATAATATCATCAAGGACGGCCACAGCTGAACATAGGCCTCCCCCTTAACCCTACAAATTGAACGACAGCCTGTCTTTTGCATCCACTGGATGCCAGCGACTCTCACAATGTCGTCGTTCCATCTAGTGGGAGGCCTACCTACGCTGCGTCTTCCTGTATATTATAATATAGGATAGTTAAATTTAAATCTCTTCTCTATCTCTATCTTTATCTTCTTTATCTTTTATTTATCCTTATCTTTATCTTTACATAGTATAAATTAAAGTTGCTTTCCGCGTCTGTCTGTATGTCTGTATGGCCGCTATCTCCTCCTAAACCACGCAACGGATTTTGATGCGGTTTTCACCATCAGTTAGATAAATTTTCACTGAAGGTTTATATATATAACTAGCGACCCGCCCCGGCTTCGCACGTAAATTACATGCGTGCGAAGCCGGGCGGGCGGGTAGCTAGTAAATAATAACTTTAAAATTCAGCATGTTTAACATCGAGTTTCATACAAAAATCATCCCAAAGAGCGCGTCTCATAGCAACTTGTTAATCTAAGAGGTGCTTGCGACACCGCGCTTCGCTGTGAGAGTCTCTTAAACGGGGCTGGAGGATCGTTTAAAATATTATCTTTAATAAGGAAGGGGAGGACTCGGGTAACACTCTATTATTTCATATTTAGGGTTCCATTGTGTTACGAATAGCAGTTTATATGGTATCTCCACAAGTATATTTTCACTGATTTACTACACATTATCCATCAGCCTTTCGGCTACCAATCCACAGCTCGAATGTCCTGACGGCTTTTTTTTTTGATATTGACTTGTAATGTTGGCCTTTTGGCCTCTACAGATGGACTAGTTAGCGAACGCAGAGTGCGTTCGGCATAACTTGATGGTTTAAGTTTTTGGGCGACTAGCACAAGGGCACCTCGAAGGTACAAACCTCGGCTTGGGCCGTCGCCGGGAGTGGGAATCAGACTTGCCCAGGCACCCCAGAAGGGGTGTGCCCTGGAGCCCTAGCGGTTTGTTGAACTGAATGATTGTTTGGAGAGAATCTAACCAATCTTCTAACAGATCCTGAGGGTCTACGATCCCGCCGGCGGGAACGCTGTGTGTGTGTGTGCCTCTGGTAACCAACGCCTGTACCAAAAACTGAATATTTCCTATTGCTAGGAGCAGTCGGATTGGGGTCCTGACGGCCACTGAACGACCCAATATATACTTCCCTCTCTACTTAAATTACCCCCTCCTACTGCAATCGTCAACAACCAATGACAAGTGACACTGATTTTGACTTTGACACCTATAAATATTCATGGACGTCAGCATGTCCATGTAAATATTGATACATATTTACTGTGCATATTTACAAGTATTGACAAGAATCACCAAACTTGTAAAACGGATACCTATAAATGTACGGAACCACAGCACACGAAATTTTGCATGGAAAGCTCGTGTTAATTCATTAGTTTTATTCATTTTTTCACGGAAAACATACGTGATACAAAATGTAGAAAGGCTAACGGTATCAGTCCGTCACTATGTCACAACCGATTTTCTTAGCAAATGCTAGAACTATTATATTATAGATACTGACGTGGTTTTTACACATTTTATTTATATTACACGGGAATTACTCACGTAAGATTAAGCCGGTCACTCCTACTATAGTTTCAACCGCATTAGGCAGTCTTTTTCAAGGTGAATGCACGCGCGCGGATGCATCTCGCTTGGCACCCACTATAACTATAGTCGGAGTGACCGGCTTAATCTTACGTGAGTAATTCCCGTGTAATATAAATAAAATGCTAAAACTAAGATTTAAAATTTGGTCCATCGAGATACAATACCTCGTAGAGTCTCAATCTTTAAGTGAAAACAGTCAATAATCATCCGAGCGTCGTTGTACCTAGACATCAATTATATAGTTCGCAATGCCGCATTTACTCCAATTTAGACGTTATGTCGCTTGCATATTGCGTTGCTTGTGCACTATGTCATCGTAGCACTGGCATCACGCAGCGTTGTCTGATCGCGGTTGCCTTACAACTAACCAAAAATGCGGCGCAATACGTAGCGTGCGCCGAGTTTAGGTTCAATTTTTTTTTTGTTCGACTGTATATGTGTCTCGATGCATATAAGTAATTAAATCCTCTATGAGTCCAAAGCGAATGGCTTAGTCAAAGGAAGACATAATCAAGGTAAATATACTACCAAGTTTCATCCAAATAGAACGATTACTTTCCAAATAAAAAATAAAAACAAAAAACAAAAAAAAACATACAGTTGAATTATTAACCTCCTTTTGAAAGTCGGTTAAAAAATATCACGTCCGGAGCGTTAAAGTAATTCACGAGGATTAGTAGTCTTCGAACCAAATCTCCTCCATCGATATAACGATGTCATTTTTTATCCAAAGGTTCCATCCGTTTTTTCTTCAGCGTAACTTTGAGATGATCCTTTTAAACGGTTACGGTTACTTTATACCTTCACGTTTTCGGTGCAGAAGGCATAAATCTTCGAAGGTCTGCTACAAAGGCTATAAAAACTTAACCTTATGTCAGTTGTTCCGACGTTCTTCAGCATATTTTAAAAGTCAAAATTATATAAGCTTTTCGGGATAGAGCTTTGAACCGGGATTAATAACATTGACTCGATGCGTGATAAAAAATGCAAGCGATTATATGGTTCAACGTAAGTCAAGTCGTGTTTTAAATATTTATCGTGACTTATCGCGCACAATTTTTTTTGGGTAAAAATAGGTTCAAATCGCGGAAGTTTAAGATACTCTTTTCTGACTTTTAGCTATTTTGGTCATTTTAGTTAAAGTGTGTCTAATTATAAAGATGGTGTCATATCAAAATTTTATGATCTATCTAGGAAACCCCAAAGACCGAAACACGATTAACGACATTTCACTCGATAACAATATGAAAGCAACACTGATTTGCGTTTTTCTCCGTTTTTTGGATTCATTCAATATATATATTAATATACAGATTTCATAATTATGAAGGAAACCGCAAAGGTAAATTTTACATCTATACTTTTCGAAAAATATGAGAAAAAGCTCAAGAATAGAAGTAGTGAAACGCACGGTTGTGTATAAGCGCCATGGTTTTGCTCCGCAATGCTACTTTAATACAATGAACCAAGTCTTATGGTCATCTGTAGTAATAAGCGTTGCTTAAAAGTGGGAAAACCTCGCATTAAAAGTTACTTATTGTCATTTGGCGTGGCATTGCCGCGACGTCAGCAGAGCGAGCTGGATAAAGCGCAGACTGACTGATTGCAAATTTTGTGTTCAGTCTTTAAATATATTAGTAAATTCATCATTTGCCTATATTTAAGAGATAATTTATTTTGAACACTGTTTTAAACTATCACGGTTGTTCACTAAAGTTATATGATTATTTACGGGATATTTACCGTGGTAAGGTTGTGGAATGAGCTCCCGATATTTCGGCGCAGTTACATGCACCATGTTCACGGGAAGACTGAAGAATGCGGGTGGTTGGTCTACCAGTTAAAAAGTTAGGTGAAGACATAACGATCTACCCTCTTTCTTAGTCTTTTGCTACGTTTGTCACTGGAACTCGAACTCCATCCTAAGTCCCGACAAAACACACTCACTGTGTCACTGCTTATAGTATTTTGAACACATTTTGAACGCGAACTTTTATTTGTAGGCCTCCCACATAGTGAGAGTCGCTGGCATCCAGTGGATGCAAAAGGCAGGATGTCGTTCAGTGTGGAGGTTAAAGAGGGAGGCCTATGTTCAGCAGTAGACGTCTTCTGGCTGATGATGATGATGAGATATTTACTTTAAAATTTACTAACCATTTTATAAAACTACAACGCTGTTAGCGCAACCTGGTACCTACTATTTATTGTTCATAATAATTTTATCGTTCATAATAGAGCGACAAATCGAGTCTGTCTCTATTATTAATTGGGATATATTAGTACTTCACTATTTGTATGATATGATGTTTTTATTTTGTAGTTATTGTATTATTATTGTAGTAATTGTGAAATTATATTACTTAGTATAATTTCACATTGCCTGCAAAATGGTGACCTTGAAACGGTACTGATTCAGATTTCTTTTGCTTATTTAAGTTAAGATGTATATGTACTTACAAATAACTTACTAAGCTCATGGATGTTGGGTAGTGTACAAAATTCACAAAAAAAAGAGTTCAGAGTTTACCGATATAAACGATAAATTCCAGAAAGAACCACAAACTAATTTAAATCATATGCCGCCATAGCAATGTCTAATTTAGCTTGTATGAAATGTACCAGAAAACATTACAAGTTATACTAACTTATAAAGTTTTGATATCAATAATTTTAAATATCTTTGCATACTTATGCAAAAATGTACTTCCTATAAAAACAACTCACACTTTATAACCTTCACTCGACGGTTTTTGCATTGAGGCCTTAAGCTGGGCTCTTCAGAAGCTCCGTGTAATGCCCTTAATATTTCTTAAACGCTCCCTTTGTAGACAATGTCAGGGCATTCGTTCTCAAATACCTGTACCTTTGTAAGCGCGTTCTTTTAAAATGAGGTCATAATTATGGATTTTGTTAATGATTTCGGAAATTTCTGTTTTTTTAATTCATTACCTTTTGAAAATATTTGTGTTTGTGTTTCTTTTTTAATGCCATAATCGGCAAACAAGCAGACAGGCCGCCTGATGGCAAGCAGTTACCGTCGACTATGGATACTTGTAACACTAGAGGCATCACAAACACGTTGCCGACCTTTAAGGACTCTATTAACTCGCCTTTTGAAGAACCCCATGTTGTAGCTTCTCGGAAACACCACGTTAGGTAGCTCATTCCACATATTGCAGGTGTGAGGCAAGAAATATCGTGTGAATCGCAGAGTGTGCGATTTTCACTGATATATGATGTGTAGATGAACTTTCAAGCGGTTATTTTGGATGTGAGGTAAAACTATGCAAATACATTGATTACTAATAATAATTGCAATCCACGGTCCATAAACACAAGAAATCTACATCCGACTAATGTTGCTTATTGCAGTTTAGCGACAAAGCTTAGTGGTTGGCGCATTCAAATTCTAACCCGCAGGGTATGGATTCAAATCCCTAAAATTTGTTTGAGTTGCCGTTGAAGGAAAATATCGTCAGGAAGGTCAGGTGAGAAGAGACTGTCAAAAAGGTAGTCATGGGGACTGCCGACAAAAGTGAAAACTTAAAACTCAGTCTGGCGCAACACCTCACGTTAGCATGTCGGTGACGCGAACCCATAAGTTTTGCCCCTAACAAAAGTCACTCAACGCAGCTAAAGAAGTTGCCACTTCAAAAATCCAGTTTACCCATTGATTTATACATTACTTCGCAAGGACAAAGCATATACATTTTTGGAATGTTCCAACTCAATGTGAACGCACGCACGCCGACTTCATTGGTAGTCGTCGTCGAAAGTGATGCGACGTAGTTAGTACAGATTTCGACACTATAATTTTTTATAAATACAGAAACGCAATTGCTCAGATGAAAGTATCTTTAGTTTTGAGATCATACATTTACGTTTTTTTTATTTAGTTATAAATATTTGGGACATTTTTGCACACACGGTCATCCGACCCCAAACTAAGCAAAGCTTGTAATATGCTGGTTGCCAGAGACTGATATACATACATATATATTTATAAAGTAATATATATAGAAGGTACACAAAACAGGACAATCTCAATTTAAGCTAAACTTATTACAATTTCGAACTGGAGAGTATCCCAAAATATGCGCACACAGCATGATTGGCAATTACTGACACCCAATAGATATTAACACCCAGATGTACAAATATTCATCGCATGAACCCTAGGTTTGACCTAGGTGGGAATCGAACCCACGCCCCCAAGCGCAGAAGGCAGGTTCAGTACCAACTGGACCAACGGGGCTAGTTATATGTTTGGCCACTAGCTCGCCTGGTGGTAAGCGACGGTGTAGCCGATGATGGAACACACTGGACTAGTAGAAATCTGTATATGTCGAATTTCTAGTGTAATTCCGCTTCTTCCGCTTGTAGAAGCGGAATTTCACTAGAAATTCGACATATACAGATTAAAAATGGACTTCCGCAAAGTAACGCCTGATTCAATCAACTAGTAGAAATCTATTCACTCTAGCTTTACCTTATCAAAATCACCCCACTGGTTAGAGCACTTTGTATACTCAAATGAAAATAGAAAAATTCACATTGACAGTCCCAAAGCAATAAACTAGTCGCCCAAAAGTCTAGCTCTAAATCTAGACTTATATTTCGTAATAAAATTTCAGTGAGCTTACTACTTCATAAAGTAATTCTTCAATCCATTAAGCTGATACCTAACAATCACCAATTTATAAAGTAGCCTTTACAGCCTGGACATACGGTACAGTTCAGTGTAGCAGTAACTCATAATAAAGTACATGTCAATGCAGCGGGTCGTAAAAACCTCATTCTTGAGATGGCAGAACGGTGTATAGTGGAGTGAAGTTTTATATCTAGACGAACGACGCGGGAGTGATTTAGTGGCCATCTCCATGGACGACGTTACGGCGGCGGATTCCAGCCACCAAGGAAATTAATAGATGCAACTAAGTTTTAGGTGAGTCTTTGATCATATATAGTTTGGATTTGCCTTAAACCGAGCTACATAGCCATTTGGAGACCGCTTGATTTGAAAGCATGAGGTCGCGGGTTCAAACCCCGGGCCCGTACCAATGAGTTCTTTGGAGCTTTTGAAGGGCTTTTCATACCACTGGCTTTTCGGTGAAGGAAAACATCGTGAGGAAACCTGCATACGTACGGAGAAGGAATTCAAAGGCGTATGTGAATCCACCAATCCGCACTGGGCCAGCGTGGTGGATATGGCCCAATCACCCTTTCGGGGGTAGGCTAAAAGTCCAGCAGTGGACTGTTAAAAGGCTGATTATGATGAGCTACATAGATAGAAAAGCTTTACTGTGCACATAAGTTACATACAGAAACTTTTATCCCGGATATAACATGGGTGTAGTTGCATAAAATATTCGTAGCTCCATCTTCGATGCTACGAATGTAGCATTATCGTAGCATCTATCGTAGACACTTCGTGCAGCAAAGCTACGCTAAACTGTCAGGGCCCTTTTTTAGGGTTCCTTACCCAAAGGGTAAAAACGGGACCCTATTACTAAGCCTACATTGTCTGTCTGTCTGTCTGTCTGTCTGTATGTATGTCTGTCCGACATTACTTTAAAAGGCTGTATCTTTCGAACCGTAATAGATAGCTAGTTGAAATTTTTACAAAATATGTAATATTACGGCGGATTAACTAAAAACTCAAAAAGTAAAAACGAAAGAGGGTAGGGTATACAAAAAACGTATTTTTTTTACGTATTTTTGTATTAGCTCTAATGTAAAAACGGTAATATGTACAAGCTTCAAACTTGACATACTCTTTTTGTACTGTCTTTTTGTACACACTCTAAAGTATAACAACAAATAATGGCCAAGTGCGAGTCGGTGACCAATTTTTGTTCGACATCGGTTTTCGTACGGTCACCGAAGTTAAGCAACATCGGGCGCGGTCGATACTTGGATGGGTGACCGTCTTGGCGTTGATGGGATGTTGTCTTTTTGTAATTTAGTAGCTAAGAAATTAGTTGCTGGTACGGAACCCTCAGTGCGCAAGCCCGACTCGCACTTGGCCGGTTTTTTAGTATACTTAAAAGGTTTTATTAAAGTCGGATGAATAGTTTCTGAAAAAGGTATTTAGTACGTTTGTATGAAAATAAAAATATTGTAAAGACCCCCGCCGTATGGGGAAGCCATGAAATTATGCTATTCTTCTTCTCAATGATTTACTGAAAGAATACTAAATACCGGAGCCAAGCCGCAGCGCGAAGCTATAGCTACTGTGCAAACAATCCCGTTAATCCAAAAAATTAAACAAGCACAATTCTCCTTTGATATTAAACACTCAATTGAGTGTGAAATAATATTAAATTAACCGGAAAGATACTTCAAATGGAATCAAAAGCGAGCGTGGGAGCGACGCGATATTTTATTTTTATAAGGTTTTATTACGGCTTATTTTTTTGATGAAGATGTACATTTACTTCGATCCTATGTCAATATCTTCAGCCTCATCTCCAATTACTATGTCGAAAGGTCTCCAGTCAAAAAGTGACACAAAACTTGCTGGCTGGCAGGCAGACAGACAGATGGGCAGACAGACAATGTAGACATAACGATTTACCCTCTTTCTTAGTCTTTCCAACCACCCGCATTCTTCAGTCTTACCGTGAACATGGTGCATGTGACTGCGCCGAAATATCGGGAGCTCATTCCACAACCTTACCACGGTAAATATCCCGTAAATAATCACATAACTTTAGTGAACAACCGTGATAGTTTATAACAGTGTTTTTGACAATGTAGGCTTAGTGATAGGGTCCCGTTTTACCCTTTGGGTACGGAACCCTAAAAACACAAAAAAAAGCACTACAAACAACAACATAAAAAATACTTTCACAGCTTTACCAATTGGATGCACCCCCATCAACTTAACCGCTCATAAATTACATCCGAATATCACAGACATATCTGGACTTCGCGCCAGAACGAAATCGAATCCCTTTCGGATGTGATCGGACAGAATTGGCACCGAGCCAGAATGTGCAGCGGATATGGTTACATACACGGAATATGAGCATGAAAAGTATACGAGTGTTGAAAAAGCATCACCGTACAAATGTAGCAAACAGTTATTCGTTATTGGATATGTGAATAAAAATTACTAGTTATTCACTAAATTTATATATGATTATTTATGTGATATTTACCGTGGTTAGGTTGTGGAATGAGCTCCCGATATTTCGGCGCAGTTACATGCACCATGTTCACGGGAAGACTGAATAATGCGGGTGGTTGGTCGAACAGTCGAAATATCGGGAGCTCATTCACAACCTTACCACGGTAAATATCCCGTAATAATCACTTTAGTGAACAATCGTGATAGTTTATATTAGAGTTTTACTAGTTGTTCGCTCCGAACTGAGACAGCGACTTCTACCAACAGCTACCTTTATCTTCCCAAGACTGCAAATGATTTTGTTCATATTTAAAATTCTAAATTATATTGAACTACTCGCCATTAAATTAATTTAACAGCTGTTCCATAAATTTTGTCGAGTGTGAATGACCGTTTTCTATGGAGCAGCCGATATTTTTTTCGCGATTTCAGAGTTGCACCCATAGTAAAAGTTGTTCATAATTATGGATACTATGGGCCCTTTTCGACTGAGTATCTCCTTTCACGTAACCTAATATTTAAATACATTACGCACACTGAAAAAATTACTTAAACTGGCTGATAATTTTCTGAGATTTGAACGTTTGAAGGTTTTGTAGAATATAACTCTAATACTCTTATCATGACTGTATTCTTTGGGCTTAGTACATCCTTTCCGCGTAACCCAGTATCGATAGCTTTTCCATCAGGTGAGATTGGTCGATCATGTGCCTTGTTTGATGTAAAAAGCTACCTACTAAAATACTTGGATTCACTTTTTACCCAAGTATAAATGTTTTAATAAAAATATTTGGGTCAAAACAGGACCTTGAGTTCTGTCGTTGTGTACTTTGCATTTTAAAAGAGTATCAGTACAAAGCTAGCTCAGCGTATGCCAAAAAGCGTTTATTGGATACGCCCAAACAAGGTTGGGGCGTTCTTTGCCAAATGGCACCGAGCACCGTATCTGTGTCGCTTAGCTTCCTTCGCACTAATATTATAAATATGAAAGTTTGTGTGTATGTCCGGACTCAACTTCGTAACAGTTCACCGGATTTTAATGAAATTTGGTGTGTAGGTACCCTGTTTTTTTTGTGGGAGATAGATGATGGCTGCGTTCTCTATGATTCTTGGTTCTGGATTGTGTGAGACTGACACACACTGCGTGTGTGTGTGTGTGGGGGGGGGGGGGGTGAGGGTGGGTCGGGATTTGTCATTTATTTAAGAATCACGTGCTGCGGTGGCGTCTCTGATTAAAATTGTTTGTTTCAACTTAATTAATTTGTGTAATTATTGATTAATTTGTTTAATGTGTGGATAATTATCTGAAATAAATATATATCTGAATCAGTATCTGAATATGTTATCACTGGCGATTCAGCGTAAGAACCTGTGTATTGGGGACTTTCGGTTAGGGCTCGGGGCGCGGAGGACTTTCTGAGTAATTTAGAGTTAAGTTGACCTTACCTTTATGCGTATGATTACATTATTGGTGAAATCTTGATATTAACACTACTTGACTTATTTATGTGACCATAGAATTGTATCAAACTAAATTATTAGATATTTTTTTCTAACGCGAATAATTCCGCGTTTGACTACCAACTCGCCTGTTGGTAAGCGACGATGTGTCATAAGTTATTGATTGATTAACTCTTTATTGTTCACACCAATAAATTTGATACAGAGGACAAAAAAACTCTTTAAAACTAGTGTAACAACTGGCAGCCTTATCGCTAAAGGCGATCTCTTCCAGGCAACCTTAGGATCGAAAGGATTTATAGAAGACGTAGAAGACAGGGTGTGCAATAGAGGATAGAGTAATTAATTTTTACTTACACCATACACAAACATTCTAATAGTAATACACACTATGACTTAAAGTTATGTTTGTGATAATAAGATTGCTCTGTAAATTGGACCTTTCACTCGCGTCATACAGAAGCATATAAAATTGAATCAAACCCATTATGTCAATTCTAAACGATCGCCCTTTCATATGATGGATGAGCATCATTCGTGTCTGTATTGAAAACCGACCATTTCAGGCAATCACGCCTATATTTTAAAAACTGGCCATTTGTAATGATAAATGACTCACCTTTCGCCGTCTATTTTTGTGACACATATTGATTTGTGGTTTTTCCGGGGACTTACCTGAAACGAAATTAATGAACGTTTAGAAATATTATAAAAAGAATGAAATTGAAAAGTTGTGAGGTTTGATTGGAAAACTTTGGAAATTCAGTAGTTATTTATATGGGATCTTATTTTTGTGCTCGAGGCATCGAGATACAATACATATAGAGTCACATTCGTGCAAAAAAAATGTCCGAACCAAAACTTGGCGCACGCTACGATTTGCGCAGACTTTGATTACTTTCATTCAGACACTGCAGTGTTCGAAACGTTAGGAACAAAAAAATACACCCGTTAATTCATTAAAAGTGTTTAATTTCAATTTAATTTTAGTTACAATCTGGGTGTCTTCAAGTCGAGAGTGAATCGGTTTCTTCTAGGCAAGCGTGCTCCATCGTAGACCGCATCGTCGCTTAACATCAGGCGAGATGGCGGCCAAGCGCAAGCCTATCTACTACAAAAAAATAAATAAATAAAAGTGTAATAATAGCGAAAACCTAAAAAAATATTAGTATACAGAAATATTAGACAAAACCGGTCCAAATTAAACAGCAACTTTGGGAGCATTCTGTCTCTTTCTAGGCGAGTTTAATATGGCCGCGAATAAATTGTCAAGCAACGTTATATTTTGATGATTATTTCGGTTTTCTGATGGAAAAAGAGGGTTCCACGGCAAAAATCGGACCGAAATTCGATTTCACGTTCCACACACGCACATTCCAGCTTAAGGTGAGGCTTTCCCACGTTTAAGCAACGCTTATTACTACAGATGACCAGAATCCTTGGTTTATTGTATTAAAGTCGCATTTAGCGGAACAAAATCATGGCGCTTACACACAGTCGTGGGTTTCACTTCTTCTATTTTTGGGGTTTTTCTCATATTTTTCGAAAAGTATAGCTGTAATGTAAAATGTACCTCACCGGTTTCCTTCATAATTATGAAATCTATATATCAAGATTATCAAGATATCGCAGACATAATTTAATAAATAGGTAATTGAATGAATCCAAAAAAAACAGGGATAAAAGCGCAAATCATTGCTACTTTGATATTATTTTTCTCATCATCATCATCATCATCATCATCATTTCAGCCATAGGACGTCCACTGCTGGACATAAGCCTCCCCCATCGATCTCCAAAAGGGCCGGTTGGAAGCGGCCTGCGTCCAGCGTTACCCTGCGGTCTCTTTTAGGTCGTCTGTCCATCTTGTGGGTGGACGTCCCACGCTGCGCTTACCGGTCCGTGGTGTCCATTCCAGAACCTTTCGGCCCCATTATTATTTATTATTTTTGTTTTTGATGTCATTATTTTTCTATCGAGCGAAATGTGCTTTATCGTGTTTCGGTCTCATGGGTTTCTTAGATAAAACATTAAATTTTGTTATGACACTATTTTTATAATTTTAAGCTAACCATGGAGGTATGCACACTTAAACTAGAATTACCATAATTGCTAAAAGTCGGAAAAGAGTTTCTTAAGTATTTATTGGAGAGCTTAAGAAGCACACATCAAGGTCGAACTTGGATGGGCCCCGACATTAAAACGTCAACCCTGTCATGTCAGGTAGAAACAAATATCTAACGGAACGAGACTAAGACGTGCTACGGGTGCTACGTAGCATACGTAGCACGTCTACGAGCTACGCGATATTGTAGCCGCTACGATTGTGCTACAATACTTGTATTTGTATTGCAATTTAATCGATCCATCGTAGACAACTCGTTTACTTTACGAAAATAGTTGTTCGATTTATCGTTAGTCAGTCTAGCACGAACCACTATCTTTAATGCGATTCGATTCGTTGAGTTTTTATTCACTATGCATACATAATAATATATTTGCATTAAAGTTTTGTACGTAAGTTTATTTTTGATTGAGTGGGAGTTCTAAACAGAGAAACGTGTTTGCTTTAATAAGAAAGTTTCAAGAAAATCACGCTCCTGGATTTAATTTTTTGTAAGATATAAAAAGATAAAATTTTCTTATGTGAAATCTAAGGTGAACGATTAAAAAAAACGTTATTAATGTTCAATACAAATTTCGTTCTGATTCAAAAGAGTTTACATACTTAAAAATCTATTCGATTAGAATTATTTTTCAATTCAACGTTTATGTATAATTTTTTTTTTAATCACAATGAAAATTATACTGAGCATATGTTATGTTTTTTTCTTTATACGTTATGTTAATTTTATGCGATTTTACATTAATATATTAAATTAAATGCGCGAGTGTGATAGAGAACGCATGAAGCATAAACCAGGGTAACACAAGCATAAACACAAACGCAAGGAGTTTTTGACGCCAACGTGGAAAAAAACATGTCGGCTCGTTGGATTATTTTCCTAAACTTGTGTATTTTCGAGTGTTAATGTATAGTAAATGGTGAATTATTATTTATTAAGTGCTCGTTAACGTGCTCGAGTGTGGTCAAGTGATATAACGAGGTGAAACATGTCTTTTCGTGTTGTTTCCAAAACTCCATAGGAGCCTCTTGTAAATCTCCACCACTTTACAGGGGTATGAGTTTGACTTGACTATGACTTACTTTGCATGACTCTTTTTGTTTGACGCTTTTAATACTAAGTAAACATGTTTAATATTACGACTTAAGGACATTGAATCCACGGTCATGAAAATTATAAAAAAAAAAACACAAACGCAAGTCTATTATTAAAAAAAAATAAGAAAAAGAAAAAATATACACAGACGCGTCTCTTTAAACTAACAATATTTAAAAAATTGCCTAACAATAAAAAAAAATTGTTAGCGTGTGTTACCAATTTTTGTTTTCAGCGTAAGTACGGCATATTTGCACATGCTTTTAGAATTTTTCCATCATGCAACAATTCGTTTGAAGCCCGTAATGTGTGGTTAGATTCAAGGAAAATATGCGGAATGGCATTCCATTTTTGCGGGCGTAAAAACAAAAACAACCTACTGTTTACTGTAATCACGTCGAAATTCTGCCGTGATCATGGCAAAATGTGCTTCAATCATAGTAAAGTAGCTGCAATGTAAAGCTGGAAAGAAACTGCTATTTGAATTTTTGATTCGGAGAATTTAATTTGCATGGAAATGTAGTTGTTTTCGTACTGTAGAGGAACTGTCCAGTATGTTTATTTTTGAAATTATTCGTTTAATCTTGTTCGAACATCACATTGTTCCTTTTTAATTGTAAAAGTGTTTTGTGTCCCTTTGAACACAAAAGTGATAAAAAAAATTACGGATATTTTAGAAGGTAAGTAAAGGGTGACTCAGCAAGAGTGCACTTTTAAAATTTAGAATTAAAAAAAATCGTGCAACTGGCAACTCTGAAATTTGACAGTACCATGAAACAAAAATCATACATTTATTATTGGAGTATGTAATTTAAAAAAAAAAAAACAATTACAATCAACTTCTTACCATCAAACAGCAATCCTGCTTAGCTGCTTACCACATAGCATAAAATCAGATTTTTATGCAAATCTAATTCACGAAGGAAAATATAAATTGCACCTCCGTTCACGACCGAAGCGGAAAGATTTAAAGCATTCTACGATATTAATTTGCATGTTTAAGATCTTGCCGTCAACATCAGAATTGCAAAAGTTGGATGTATTTCACCCAATTAGAATACAAGCTACGGCTGAAAGGGATTCGATAAAATGATGCCATGCATTACTAGATTACTGCCTAAATAGCATTAGATGCTTCTGGTCCGGTAATTTTTGACCGCTAACTCGATTTACATAGCTTTAAATATCTTTTCTTATTAAGGTGGTTCGATTTACCTATGGCGGGAAATTCAAATTTTGAACAGTTTATTGGTCTTAGCCTGGCGGCCAGGTAATTATTTTTAAATAACACAGTGTTTGCGCAAAATGTTGGCTGTTCTTTACATTATAATGTACAATTATTTAACAGTAACGCACCATATTACTTACATTTGTGAATAAACTGTTTGAAACAGCAAAAATTTGTTTATTCACAAATGTAAGTAATAATGGGCATTAGAGATAAATAGATTTATATGATTTTGTAAAGAATAATAATCAATCTGCGCAAACATCATGGTTGTTTATAATAATTACCCGGCCTAGCTACAAGGACAAGAAAACTGTTTGAAATTTGAATTTCCCGCCATTTGCGCAACGAACCACCTTAAAGTTGTGTTGTTTTCGTGTAGTTTCTGATAATGGCGGTAGGCTCAAATATTACGAGACTACCGCCCATATAAATAATAAACAGTCTGTTAACTGCCAGCACACCTTTCATTCGCTACTCCCGGTTTCTAATATAAATCCTGAGATATCCCAATGGCGACGAGGATGGGATGGGACGGGAAAGTGTCAAACTTGGCGTGGTTATATTTCATACTCGTAAATGAAAATAGGTAAATAAGTAATTAATCGCCCCGAACTGAAAGCTCGCGACCCAATAACTTCGCAACCCTCGATCGATTTAGCCCATATTCGAACAGATTTTTTTAAATTAAAACTAACTACTTGCTTATAAATTTTCATGAAAATCTGATCGCAAGTTATTATCAACAAATAGGCTATCGGAGAATTATGATTTGTTAAAAATAACAGAATTAAACAAAAATGAATTTAAATGTAATACATATACCTACTGAAAACTATTTAAATCGGCTGATACATTTCTGCGGTGTAAGCGTTTGAAGTTAAAGAAAGGGATGCTCTGTCCCTTTCCCGCAAAGTGAGAGTCAGTATGGAGTTTGTATGGCGTACTTACGTGTGACGTCATTCATAAGTATAGTGCGCTCTCTGTCTAGCAACACATTAAAATACTTAAATTCCTTAATTTTGAACACATTTTAATGTTGTGTTCGGTTCTTTTTATGGTCAGCTTTTTTGTAAGACAATAAAAATATTAAGTCCGGTAGCCTATTATACAAACATAGATAGAAACGCAGACTTGACCCATTAGAATCTGAGCTTGTCTTCGCACGGTCAATAAAACCGGCCAAGTGTGAGTCGGACTCGCCCTAAAAATCTGGATATGAATGAAAGAAAGGAAATGATTTTTTGTGAATACATAATACAAACATTTTGTGTTGTGGTAAGGAACCCTCGGTATATGTTTGGCCGGTTTCGAATTTACTCAATATCATAGTACAGAATAGTACAAACACATTGCGATTGCTTTCCCTCCCCTACCACATAAAGTACCACTTTCGCCCCGAGTTTTTTCATGTCCCTTACATACTTTTATCCCTACGTAAAAGTATTTGAGGCCATAAATTCTCTCGTCATTGGCGTAATAATTGTGTTTGTTCAGGGAAGCTTACTCCTTCAATTGATTTAAACATAAAGAAACTCAGGAAAACTCTCGGAAAGGATATCTTTACGACCACGCATGTTTTTTCATTCGATTTTCTTCCGTATCTCAAAAGGATAAGGTTAAAGCTTGAAGTAGTAAATCCAGCGTTTATGGGCCGAGGATTTATGAAGAATATTTAAGGGAAAGTTTGCAGAAAGTTAATAGAATGTGCATGAGGATTTGCACACAAGATGCCACGGTAGATGAAAAGCTTTCTGGCATTGTTTGCTGAATGTATTGGTACTCGGGCTATTTTTTTTAGCTCTGGTATCTGCAACTTTTTTTTTCTCTTAGTGCCTTTCCATTATTGAAGGTAGGCAGTTAGCTTTTATACTTAAAAATATATATGTACTGGCGAGTACGAAGGCCGACCCTTGCCCGTACGAAGTCACGGGTATTTAGCTAATCTATACTAATATTATAAAGAGGAAAGATTAGATTGTTTGTTTGCATTGAATAGGCTCCGAAACTACTGTACCGATATGAAAAATTATTTCACTGTTGGGAAGCTACTCTATCCCCGGGTGACATAGGCTATATATTATACCCGTGCGAAGCTGGGGCGAGCCGCTAGTATATCTATAAATAGTATTTTGCTCCCAATGAACATGTAACTTCAAACCCTACAAGTAATTACGAAATAGTTACAAACAAGTAGCCTAGTATTGCAACAATTTAACTAAAACTTATTTAACTCGGCCGAAACTTCTCGAGCCGCGATTCCTGGCAATTTCGCAAACGCGCTTAATATCTAACAATCCTTACTCTCACTACAAACTACTTGAACTTTATCGAATTGTTAAGAGCTAGCTACTAGGGGCCTTACCTGTTTTAAGCGATTCTGTTTAGGTGGTGCGAAAAAGATGTGCGACCGCAAACCGTATCTCGGCGCGTTAAGGTTCTCTTTTGCGTAATTTTCCGCACTGCGCTGTTTCGAGCTAAAAACGGCGGACAGTAAAAAAGCCTAATAATAACCCCTTTGAGTTTGGGCTTCTTTGGTTTGTTTTAAAGAGTAAGATACACGTATTTATTATTTTTTTTTATCTATAATAGTTTATTATGTCTCTTACTTGTCATTTAGATAAGAGACAAAACACCGTCTATTGCTTTAAAACTCAAATCAGTCCACAAAATGCTTCTAATGTCTGTTTACAAAATTTAAAAACTATTATAAACTTTTCCCGATCATGCTTCCTAGCTCCTAACCAAACCCAGCGAATCGCGAAATAGCTTAACCCGTCTACCGCTGACATCGGTAATTACCGATAATCTGCACCGGTAGTTACCGGTAAATCTAGGTAACATCGGTAATTATCGGTAAATCCGGTATCAGGTACTCGAATGTCGTTTTGTGGTTTAGATTCATTAGTTAGATAACAGACAGTCGCCACAAGCTAACTGGAAACTAGATCAAACTGGATTATTTCAAACTGAATAAATGAACACACGTACGATCTGAAATTCATATTTCAGATTCAGAATATATTCGGTCATTTAAAATAACACAAGTGCGCGGTTTAGGTTAGGTTAGGTTAGAAACAGGTGCGATAAAATCCGAAACGTGGATATTCGCCAAAGAACCAGAGTCACCGACATAGCTGTTAAAATTTGCAAGTTGAAGTGGCGATGGGCAGGCCACATCGCTCGAAGAACCGATAACCGATGGGGAAGAAAGGTTCTGGAGTGGAGACCACGAACAGGAAGACGCAGCGTAGGGAGGCCTCCCACTAGATGGACCGACGACATTGTGAGAGTCGCGGGCATCCAGTGGATGCAAAAGGCAGGCTGTCGTTCAGTGTGGAGGTTAAAGGGGGAGGCCTATGTTCAGCAGTGGACGTCTTCTGCCTGATGATGATGATGATGAGAAACAGGTAAGGTTCACATTACAGACGCATGTGATGCATTTTACTCCGTCCGTTTATTTAATTCTCGTTTTTCTTTCAATCGTCGTAAACCGTTTTGCAAGCATTCTTCACGCATTCTTCACTCTTCCCATGCACATGGTGCATGTAATTGCGCCGAAACATCGGAAGCTCAATCCACAACCTTATCACGGTAAATATCTCACTTATAATTATACAACAATAATAATAGACTTGTAATATATATGTTACTTGTTGTTGTATGTGTAATAGACTTTACACTCTGAATTTAACGACCGTGACATAAAGAAATCATAAAATACATATCGCACATATCATAGAATTCATAAAGTTTTTTTTTTTTACAGAACCCTAATAACCAAATAAGTCAACACAACCTTCTAACGAAAAACGTTTAGATTAAACATTAACGCCGCGAAAGCTGTCGGTGAATAAATAAATCGGTATCCGATACGATAGTACGGTTATAAATGTTTAACTAGGTGACGTAATCGCTTTAAGTGGGGGTGGTTTTAATCTATAATCAGTTCAGTGTCTTTTGTATACTTCACTAGTTACTTACTCGTTGAAATTAAGAGCCGTATTACGAAATCATCATCAGCCAGAAGACGTCCACTGCTGAACATAGGCGTCGCCCTTAGATCTCCACACTGAACGACAGCCTGCTATCTGCATGCACAGTAAAAAAACGAAAAAAAAAAATTATACTACTTCGTAGAAAATAATAATATGAAAATTAATAAAATCACTTGGTATGTTATTTTAAGGATAATGCCTGAACATTTTCATTTAAATCTCCATTTAATGATATTTATCTTCAAAAATGTGAATTAGATAGCTTGGGCCGGTAGCACGGTCTTAAACTGTATTCAGTTCGGAGACAATCTATGGATAGGTGGTCGATATATAATGCCCGCGTGTTAACGGAGTCTCAGAACAAAATTATATCAAAAGTTCTAAATCGATAAGAATGGATTGTGTTGTATGTAGCAAAAAATAAATTAAATGATGTATGTCACCGACACAATATCATCTGTGTCAAAACCACAACGATTTGATCACCAAATGTCGGAAGATAGACCCAAAAAGAGATGGCGAGATGAGCTTGACTTTCACTGTAGCGAATGGACTACTAAAGCTCTCGACCGCGAGAAGTGGAAGTAGAAATGAAAGTCATTTTCCCTATAGTGTGACAGTCACAGCAAAAAAATTATAGGCACCTAAGTTAATAACTTTTTTTGCCTGAGCTAAAATACCATTTTCATGATTTAAAACAACACACACACAGACGTTATATTTAAAACTGACCCATTTTACTCCGATACTCTTTAAATATTACCCGTTCCACGGGGCATTTCCCGGTGAAGCTTATATATACTGCAGTCAAGGTTACATTTCTGCCCTTCTACCACCCACAGAGTATAAAACTTACAAAGAAATGCCTTTGGACCTGTGAAAACATTGATCCAAATGTAAACATGTGGATATTACAAATTTTAGTCCACGCTCTCTATTTTTATTTACGACGAATTTTCTGTCTATCTTTTAAACAGTTTTCTATGATTCATTTATTGGAGGGATGTATTGTTATGTTTGTATATTCACGGAACTAGTCGTGACATTTGATTGGCATTGATTTACAGAAGCCATTACCAAAAATGTTAAATATGAAAATACAATTATGGAACTGACGTGGTTTTCACACATTTTATTTATGTTACACGGGAATTACTCACGTAAGATTAAGCCGGTTACTCCGACTATAGTTTCAACCGCATTAGACGGCCTTTTTCAAGGTGAAAAAGACGAAGGTGAAAGAGGTTCTTACGTGAGTAATTCCCGTGTAACATAAATAAAATACAATTATGGAATGTGTATAAAATGGAACATGAAACTATTGCACAGTATAGGATTAAAAATCCTGGGCTATTAAGGTAAACAACTAGAGGATAGGAGGACAGATCTATAGGATGAGAACCGGCACCTGCCTTATCCTGTCTCATCACAAAATACATTTAACTATTATTATTATTTTCCATAAAGACAAGCATGTGTTAAGTACCTACACATTACGCTGTTGTACGCAGTTTTGTCAAAAGCTTCAAAACGAGAGAGATAAAAAGTCCTCGAACGAAAGTTTGTCATTTGAAAGTTTTTTGTGTTATATGCGTGCGTATATTTTACGTTTTTCTGATAAATACATCTTTACATAAAAATAACAGTCTTCACGGGAAATTCAATAAACTGGATTCATCTCCTAATATTCCACCGTTAGAATGCGGATATTATCTTAAAATGTATATGGATGTATTATTTATTTATTTGTATATTCAATAAACAAAGAATCGTAAAATCGTCCACCCAAAGATATAGCTTAACATGCATATACACAAAAAGTACCATCTTTTTTAGTCAGTTGAAATGTGTATTATATAGTCCAATAGTTTTCCTCTTCAAACTGTTTCTTTGTAGATATTCTCCTCTGTGCCCTGCTATGTAATATTAAAGGTAACGTCTGCCCCGCCGCACTAGGCATGCGTGGCACAGAATATATATTAGTACATTTAGTGCTAACGGGATAGAAAGTGATACTGAATTAACCAGGCAGCTAGAAGATTAGTTTAGAATTGACGAGAGGAAATAGTTCTTATTGCGGTATGTTACAGGCTTGTCTCACATCATCATCATTATCTCTTTTAGGTCGTCTGTCCATCTTGTGGGTGGACGTCCTACAAATAAAAATAAATATCTGGGACATTTTTTGCACACACGGTCATCTGACCCCAAACTAAGCAAAGCTTGTAATATGGCTGCCAGAAACTGATATACGTACATATATATTTTTAAATACATACTTAAATAGATATTAACACCCAGACATAGAACAAACACAAATGTTCATCACACAAGTGTTTGTCCTAGATGGGAATCGAACCCACGCCCCCAAGCACAGAAGATAGGTTCACTACCAACTGAGCCACCGGGGCAGTCAAACCTACGCTGCGCTTACCTGTCCGTGGTCTCTATTCGAGAGCCATTCGGCTCCATCAGCCATCTTTTCTGCGTGCTATGTGCCCTGCGCACTGCCACTTCAACTTGCTAATCCGGTGGGCTATATCGGTAACTTTCGTTCGTCTACGGATCTCATTTCTGATTCGATTTCTCAGAGAAACCCCGAGCTTAGCCCTCTCCATAGCTCGTTGTGCGACTTTGAGCTTGCTTATGAGGCCCGTAGTGAGAGACCATGTTTCAGTGCCTTATGTCATCACTGGCAGCACTTGTCTCTCGGTGATTCTTTAACTTATGACCTTAACCCGCTTCCGCGAGGTGCTTTTCCTACTAACCTAATGGGTGCGATAGTGACGGAGCGATTCTGTCATGGTCAGACCAAAAAGAAGCATGTCACCTGATGGTAAGTGGTTACCGCTGCCTATAGACACCTACAACACCCGGGGTATTGTCAGTGCGTTGCCTACCTTTGAGGACCCTTCGTTTGAAGCATTCCAAATTATACTTGCAATAATTATATATATAGCTTATATTTGCTTAGCTTTGCAAATTATGACAAAACTGTCATCAACATCAAATGGACATGTGCCCGACAAAGGCCCCAAACTGTCCAGTCCCTTGTCCCATGTACTGATAAGTCCCATAGATAAAGCCCGGGTTCATAGATTAGGGGCTTGTAGTCCCATCCGTCAATGGCTCATACCAGGACCGATAGGTGAGGCGCGGCTTGGTACAATGTATAAACGACAGCGATAAATGTTTTTTTTTTAAATACATAAGTGGCAAACAAGCAGACGGGCTGCCTGATGGTAAGCAGTCACAGTCGCCTATGGATACTTGTAACACCAGAGGCATCACAAATACGTTGCCGACCCTTTAGAACTCAATTAACTCGCCTTTTGAAGAACCCCATGTTGTAGCTTCTCGGAAACACCGTAGAAGGTAGCTCATTCCACATTTTGCAGGTATGAGGCAAGAAGGATCGTGTAAATCGCACAGTGTGCGATTTCCACTGATCTATGATGTGTGGATGAGCGGCTAGTGCGATGGTAGAACCGCGACGCCGGCATCAGATCAAACAAGATATATATATAGAAACTCTTTATTGTGCACACTAGAAATAAAAGTTACAGATAAAGAAACTTAATAGCAAATGCCACAAATAGCAGCCTTATCGCTAAAAGCGATTTCTTCCAGCAACTCAGCGACTAAATTAGTTCACATCTTTGACCCGGCAAAACTTTCCGAATAGAAGGTTCTTTATTCGACTGATTTTTTTATGTATGTTACGCGATATCTTCGCCAATTGTAAATCTATTTAAATGTTTCTCTTTAACAGACTTCAAGAGGGAGAGGTTCTCAATTCGGTGCATATTTTTATTTTATTTAAAATATTAATTATTATAATTTTATGTATGTACCTATTACTCCAATATGTGTGAATCAATTTGTGTGATTCTTTTATAAAAAAATCATGAGAAATAAAAAACTGTCGTCTGCGATGGCCTTGAGTCTTATAACTTGAGCCCCAAAACAGTTCTCCGTGTGGCCGGAGCAAGCTAATAGGACGGTAATTTGTTGTCCTTCGATGCGGCCGACAGATAGCACGCTTTGACTTCGGTTTACTTCACTTAGGATGTTGGTTCGTCTGTATACTTGATCTTTAGGAAATTTTGGTAGAGAATCTGTTGTACTTGTGATATTTTCACTAATAACTTTGCACAATGCACAAGCTAACCTAACAATTACTTTTGTAATTAAGAATGACTATGAAATACAGACTATAAAAAATTGGGGAAAAAGCAAAGAATACGTAGTAGATATTTTATAGGTCATTGGGAAAAAGCGAACTAAAAATCACTATGAAACTCCTGCAGCCACCACGCCAATCTACGCTGGTTATCCGTTTTTTATTTGCCAAACTATCGTTTTTGATAACTTGATAAACTCGTTTAACAAATAGAAGATGAAAAACATCTATATTTTGTGGCTAGCTTAGTTCTATCAAAACCCCTTTAGAATTGGAATCTATATAGTTTTTATACCGATAGCTTTCTATACAGCTTTAATAAGAAAGCCAAAGTTATGACAACACTGAAATCAATGACAGCTTTGATAAAGGAAGACTACTTTCGTCACAGATCTCTGTGACTTTCGTCATTGACTGACAGTCAGTTAAAGAAATTTTGACATTTTGACAAGACAAAGGTGGGTTTATCTGACATTGGCCACAGGTAAAAAAATTGCATCATAAAGCCTACGCAAAAAAATATTTTTGGCGCCAACGTGCAAAATTAATGTCCCCACATCTAAACACTGTATTTTCGAGTGTATATGTGTGATAATGATGGATTATTATGTGTTCATGAAATGAACTTTTCTTGTTGTTTTCACGAATTCAATGGAAGCCTCTAATAAAGTTTCCACTACTACTGGTGCATGGCTTGGACTTGACCGTGAACAATACTGGCAAATGCAAAACGTGCGATACCACAGTCCACTCACGAGGAAAATAATGCCTTGCGACAAAGTAAACTAACCTAAAAGTTAATCGGCTAACCTACTCGTCCTTCCAAGCTAAGCCAAGATTATCTTATTCTAGGGACCGTTAATTCTACAAATACGTTAGAGATTTGTCCCTCGACCGTATATATTTGGATTCTGGAGCGTCAACAAGATTGTGGCTCGGCTCTCGGATGCAAGTGTCTTTGTTACTTACCGCCGGAGTGGTTTCCCAGAACGGACTGATTTGATGAGTCTGAGAGGGTTTGGGTAACTGGTAGGTAAGCAGGGTTACCTTGAGGTGAAAGGTAAGCTAAAGTGGCAACCTCATTTAAAAATAAACCGGCCAAGTGAGGGTTCCATACCACCACAAAATACAACCATCAGTGCTTAACGCCTTCCAAAAATGCTGCCGCATTGCCGCGTTGAATTTCAAAATTACGCCCACTTAAACAATGGTCGAGCCTGCAATTTTCATTCGAATGCTCTCAATGATGGACACATTAAACACTATGTTTGAGTTATATGATTATTTACGGGATATTTACCGTGGTAAGGTTGCTGTTCGAGCAACCACCCGCATTCTTCAGTCTTCCCGTGAACATGGTGCATGTAACTGCGCCGAAATATCGGGAGCTCATTCCACAACCTTACCACGGTAAATATCCCGTAAATAATCATATAACTTTAGTGAACAACTGTGATAGTTTAAAACTATGTTTGAGGTTTGATTCTTATTAACTTTCCACAAGTTTGTAGAATTTATCGTGAAGTTTTCACAAAACATGTAAATCGATTCCCAGGGCGCCACTCTCGTCGGAACTCCGAGACGGTCGGTCGAGAGGCTCCAATATGGAAATCGTGAAGCACTACAAGAGTCCTCTATACCCCATCGGAAATGATAATATTGTCACTGAGAATGAGAACTATGAAGTTATCGGAATAGTAAAATATTGGAAAACATGGTTTTGACTCTAAATATAAGAAATTATAAAAAAAAAAGTGCGTGGAGTCCCTCCGCGGGGAAGAAGTTATACTTCAACAAGGAACCCTAAAATTATAACTAGGGCAAAAATATCAACAATTTAAAAACATGCTTTTCTCGAGATTCAAACCTAGCGTCTTAGGCTTCTCAATCTATTAGCGACACCATTACACCTACGGGTCTGCTAGCGCAGCGCGATAAAAGGATACGCATTTCGCAACCATACGAGAGAGAAAAATTCCCCCTCCATGGTAGCGTTAAACGTTTAACGCAACCTTTTTGCAAGTTGCATAAGAAGTATAACTTCAAAAATGTAGCCCTGTAAATAATTTGAATATTAACAAGACAGAGACTTTCATCGTAACTCTTTTCCCCGATCGCCTTTTGTATTCCGCACGCGTTTGCCCCGGAGGTCGCAGATTGGCCCGTAAACCCGAGACGTGGCCTCCCGTCTAATTATAAACGTTAATTGTGAAGAATCACGACTCGACCCACGTCACACGGGATGATTGGGATCGGAAATGAGGAATGAATTGACCATGAAAAATTAATATTTACAAAACACTGTTTTAAACTATCACGGTTGTTCACTAAAGTTATATGATTATTTACGGGATATTTACCGTGGTAAGGTTGTGGAATGAGCTCCCGATATTTTGGCGCAGTTACATGCACCATGTTCACGGGAAGACTGAAGAATGCGGGTGGTTGGTCGAACAGTTAAAAAGTTAGGTGCAGACAACTTTTTAACTGTTCGACCAACCACCGCATTCTTTATTTAAGATCATTACAAAGTTAATGATTTCTTTTTTGTTAATGATGATTTTTTCGCCATTGAAATTAAAAGCTTTACCGCCCTGTCTATCTATGACCACGGACGGACACTGCAAAGTGTTCGTATGAAAAACAACTAACAAACTAATAATATTAAAAAGTTTTTTCAAAATGATTTGTAAGTTTATTGTTGTTATTGCACTTTGAAATTAAATTTCAATGTGTAAATTGTGTAATCATAACAACGCTTTGTCTACTTGTGACTACTGACACTGAAAAATTTTCGAATTTGCAGGAATAAAATAAAGTAAAATACACACGATATAATTCGTTAGAAGTGTTTAATTTCTCATGTACAAACGTACTTTTTTTTGGGAAAAATTAAAATTACAAAGTAAATTGGCGGTCAAGCGCAAGCCTATATACAGGGTATAAGGGGAGCACTTTCGAAGTCAAAAGAAGGTAATTGTACTCATCATTATGAACATCTTTTACTATGGGACCAACCCTGATATCGCGAAAAATCTGCTGTTCCATACATTTTGTCGCGTGTCAATGACCGTTTTCTATAGAACAGCTGATATTTTTTTCGCGATTTCAGGGCTGGTCCCATAGTAAAAGTTGTTCATAATGATGAGTTATACCTTCTTTTGGCTTCGAGAGTGTTCCCCTTACACCCCGTATATAAAAAAATACATTTCATTTATTTATTTTCCTATAATGTTAACACATCCTTAAGCAGGTAAGCGCATAGGTAAGTAGAATTTCGACAGTAAATATCACAGTTACGTTACTTTTGCTTTGTGTAGGTCACACGGATTTATTGGTATCGGATATGAGAAATTAATTGGAACTGGGAAAAATTTATCCGTAACTTATTTTATTTTATTCTTTTAGTTTTCGTGACTTCGACATAAATTCAGATTTCTGATATCTTTATCTATTGGGAAATAACGCAACGTCGAATTCTATACTTTCTTCGAACAGAATTCGAATATTTTAACATAGTTATTTTCAATGGACCAAATACCTTTTCAATATTAAGTGTAGCTTTAATCATGTTATGTTTTATTGATCATCAGTCCAGTTAATTACCAATACATTATGATAGATATTGTACATACATTATACATTAGTCAGTAATTGTTTGGTCGAGCGTTTACTCCCCCGTAATTGCTGTCCATCGTTAAACAATTATTTCTAGTTAACCAGTCAAATTGTTATTAATGATGTCTTCATCAATTGTCGTTTACTTGATTACAATTAACAACAAATATGCCTAATAGGATCCTTAATAAAAATCTTATTTATTTTTTATAGAATGGTTGGCCTGATGGTAAGTCATCACCGCTGCCTATAGACACCTACAATACCCGGCGCATTGTCAGTGCGTTATCTTTGAGGACTCTTTTCACCCCTCACAGGTACATGGCAGAAACAATCGAATCGAACAGTGCGAGACTTCCACGTATGGCATTTCTGGGCCAGAAAACGCACAGCCTAGAAGCATGAAATTTTGTATAAGTGTTCCTTGTATAACGAAAGTGAGCACTAAGGTATGATTTTTTGCAAATTCATCCCCATGAACAGGTGTTACATAGGGAATGAAAGTTTGTATGTAAATTCGTCGTTTGAAGTTAGAAACTTGGAAGTGGGTAATTAAACTTCATATTATTATTTTTTCAATATTAGGCTTCCGTTTAACCGTCCACTCGCTTGATGTTAAGCGATGATGCGGTCTTCACGAATTTCTGTCTATAAATGTTAGTTGTATCATCGTTTTTTAGAAACTTACCCCTAAAGGGTTAAGTAGAGAATTAATGTGTTCCATATATATAACGTAGATGAGCACTAAAAAAGATTATAAAAAAACTTTTGGGAAGGTTAAAGGCCGAGCCCTACGCTTACAAAGTCGCAGGCAAATAGTTTGTTAAGAAAGCTAAATATATAGACTAAATATATAGAATGTGATCCAAAGAATACGTTTCAATATGATGCGAGAAGCAACGACCGCGCACCAACGAAGTCAGCGAGCAACTGACTTCACACTGGTGCGCAGTATGTAGCTAGCACCACCGAGTTGGTACCAATGGAAAAAGTTCTTTCGTCTACATTATTCTTACTACATATAGTATTTATTTTATTTCACAGTACATCACGCGAGTTTGTAGAAAGTATTTTACATAAATTCGAGATAAATTTTCCTCACAAACATTTCTATATAATTTTTAGTTCACATAAATCATGTCGTAAAGGTGACAAATCGTTACAAGTTTATCAACTCAAAATCATAAGCCCTAACATTAAAATGAATTAATTTAACATTATGAGCAAAAAGGTGTTTCTCACGTGATCGTTCAGCGTAAATCTCTCGTAAATCATAAATTCCGTAATAAAAATTAAAAAATAATCGTCAAGAAAAAATGTACACGAACCTTCAAGGTCTATGAACAAACCCATCCGCTAAGAAATAGGCGATTTAAAATGAAGCAAAAATCCAAGCAGTTGAGCATTAATCTATAACCACAATATGGATGTTGAAACACTAGGGACTGATACGACATCCACAAAAAAATATCCTGAGTTAACCGCTACAAACTCGTTTAAAAGTGCCGATAAACTGAATCGTCACAATTTAAACTTTTCAGCAATGCCCAATTTCATGATCATTTCTTATTAATTCATCTAGTTTTTTTTTCGGGCCGGTTGGAAGCAGCCTGCATCCAGCGTTTTCCTGCGGTCTCATTTAGGTCGTCCGTCTATCTTATGGGTGGACGTTTTTCGCTGCGTTTACCGGTCCGTGGTCTCCATTCCAGAACCTTTCGGCCAGTGGTGGAGGAAATAGCTTAGTAGCACTCGCGTAAGTGAAGCTTTGTTTCCCCGCCCTACTAGCGCGACGTCCACTGTGCATCGTTTGAACACCCGCTCGAGTGGTACTTGCACCATTTTATTCGTCATGTCGTTTTAGGAGTGGTGTTTTTGCCCTGGCGAGTAATAAGTGAAATATATAAATATCATGCGCCAATTCTTCGTTAATTACAACATTTATTTCTTTAAGTTAGGCACTTAAAATAACGATTACGAAACTATTCACATGTCCATCTCAGACGCGCGAAGCGAGATGGTGCAAGTACACTATTCGCGCGAGTAGTGTACACGTAGCCACGCCAGTGGACTATTTACGTTTGAACGCTGACGCTAGTACTCGTGTAAGTAAGTAAATACTGGGAGAAGCCACTGGCTTCCGAAACACCGTTTTTTTACTAGTTCGGAGCCAGTGGATTCAATTGTTTTGTTGTAATTCTTCATTGTGCCAAATAAAGATTATGATGATTATGAAGTATAAATGCGCAAGCTACTGCGCATCGTCTGCAACGGGCTTTAACGAGAAGCATGATAAAATGCAGACAAAAAATGCCCTAGTTAGCATCAAGTAACTTTAAATTTAAAGCTGCTGTAAAACTGAGTGAGTGAATGAATCGTGGAGAACGGTTGGCAGAATACGTAATTATGCATCTCTCATTCAGCAGAGGACAAATGTTACACCAAGTGACCTACATCCACGTTGCACGCTATCTGAACTTATTCATGACAATACGTTTACAGGCAAAAGGCAAAGCTACATGTTTTGTATTGTAGACTGTTGTTTGATGTAAACTTTGCAATATATTACGTTTGGGTTTTTGGTGTATACCTATGTATCTTCTATATATATAACAACTAGCGGGCCGCCCCGGCTTCGCACGGGTATAGATATATAGCCTATGTCACCCAGGGATAATGTAGCTTCCCAACAGTGAAAGATTTTTTCAAATCGGTTCAGTAGTTTCGGAGCATATTCAATGCAATCAAACAAACAAACAATCAAATCTTTCCTCTTTATAATATTAGTATAGATAACGGAAAAAAAAATATATGGGACCACCTATGATTTATGGCCTACCTAATAAAAAAGGAATCATTAAAAACAACTCTGAATTGGAGAATAAATCGCGTAACATCCATAAAAAAAAACATACAGTCGAATTGATAACATCCTCCTGAAGTCGGCTAAAAATGAATCCCTGTTTACCCTGGTCGCGGCTTAACTTGAGAACGGCATTACCGATTTTTTTTTTAAAGTTTTCTTATACATTGTAGAATGTATCATCATGTATCATCATCATCATCAGCCAGACGACGTCCACTGCTGAACATAGGCCTCCCCCTTTAACCTCCACACTGAACGACAGCCTGCCTTTTCCATCCACTGGATGCCAGCGACTCTCACTATGTCGTTGGTCCATCTAGTGGGAAGGCCTACCTACGCTGCGTCTTCCGATTCGTGGTCTCCACTCAAGAACCTCTCTTCCCCATCGGTTATCGGTTCTTCGAGCGATGTGGCCTGCCCATTGCCACTTCAACTTGCAAATTTTAACAGCTATGTCGGTGACTCTGGTTCTTTGGCGAATATCTACGTTTCGGATTTTATTGCGCAAAGAAACTCCGAGCATAGCTCTTTCCATTGCCCGCTGTGTGACTCTGAGTACTACGTGTTTCCTTTTTCATTATGTAGAGGCCACTTTCGAGGCGGTCCCACAAGAATTCCATAAATTTTGGCTTAGTAGTATTTAAACCAGCTCTATTAATATGAATAATTTTGGTCGAGCGCCTACTAATTTGGCATAGCAAATAGCTACAATAGTGTTGTTCAAGCGACTTGATTGGGTAATAACAAGGAGGTATTTTTTATTAGCTTTATCATATACTAGCGGTCCGCCCCAGCTTCGCACGGGTATAGATTATAGCCTATGTCACCCGGGGATAGTGTAGCTTCCCGTCAGTGAAAGAATTTTTCAAATTCGGTTTAGTAGTTTCGGAGCCTATTCAATGCAAACAAACAAACAAACAATCAAATCTTTATTATTGATACTGACGTGGTTTTCACACATTTTATACGTGTTTTTTTTTACGTGAGTAATTCCCGTGTAACATAAATAAAATCAAATCTTTCCTCTTTATAATATTAGTATAGGTAGAAGTCGGTTTTTAAATTGTTTATTATTCATAGTTCATTGAGAAAGTGATTATCTTAACAACAATTCATGTTTGCGTTTAATATTTTCACTTCAAACGTTTAAAACTTTCATATTCATCAATTCAACTTGTCTGTTATGAATCATAAAGGCACCCTATATTTAAGTTTTCATTTAACCAAACCAACTAAAGAAAACTACCCCTAAATTCGTGTCACTAGTCCAAATATCCACTTTGGAAGTTAATAACCGTCATCAAGCTTTAGTAAGTATATTAATTACACATTCTTCTATGATAACAGCTATTATGTCGGACAGATTACAGTTCGACATTTGCATAATAATACAGTTGGCATTCATAGATTCAGTCATCATAGCAGTCACTGTTGACTATGGATACTTGTTGTGAGTTCTCATTCGTCTTTACAGGCTAAATTCAGATTAACAGTGCCACAAGGCGGGCTATTTCAGAAATGGATAATATTTTGTCATTTAACTGCCAATCTTATTATACATCGGCAGTGGTTATTTATTTGAGGCGTTTGGGGTCGAGACATTGGGCCCTTGGGGACCGGGAGCTCACCTCATTTTCAAAAATCTTTCAGAGCGCCTGGTTAATGCGACGCGTGACCAAAATGCTGGCGTGTTTCTGGCTCAACGCATAAGCATTGCCATTCAACGTGGTAATGCCGCCAGCATGCTGGGTACGCTGCCAACTGGTAGTGGGCTTGAGCATTTGGATTGTCTTTAGACCTTCAACGGTCTATGGGCAGTCTAACTGTATTTGTAGTTTTAGTTTTAGCTTGTATTTTGTTTAGTTAATAAAGGCACTTGCCCGGAAAAAAAGGTAAAAAAAAAAAAAAAAAAACTTGTTCAGGTAGACAAGTGCGACGGGATAAAAAAATATAAAATAATATGAATCAAAAAAATAGATAGATAGATTGGCCAAGCCAATGATTTTATCAAGTATTTCACAACCGATCAATAAACCCAGTAGTTATCTAACAAACAACTGGAAACCCTTAAAGTCTTCTTGTTAACCCACTAGATTCCTGAATGAAAACACAATGCCATTGTTGTCGGCACTTACCGACTTTACTAACAATGGATAGTTTTATAGTTCGCCCTTATCATTACTTATACTCCGTTCACAAATCTTAGATATTTTATGTAAACAAAAGAAATGTCACGAAAAGTCACTGCCAAAGTGACATGCCAGTTGCTCAAAACATTTTTCACTTATGATCAATATTTTACTCTCTATTTTCCTCGGCTTTGCTCTCGTGCGGTACAATGGGGTATATTCTAGTTAAAAAAGTTGATAATTAATAGAAGGCGTTATAATAGAGGCGTTGACTAATAAGATAGAGGAAATAGAGGGCAAATCAAACGTTGGCCAGAAATGATTAGAATCCCTACTGTCATACCAGTATAATAAAATATTTTCTATCAAAATATGTTTTTTATCATAACATTGTATAGAACAGATATTACGTTAAAATAAATAGTACAACACGATTTTTATCTTATAATTGTTAATATTACAACTAGAAAAACGTAATAAAATACTTTTTTGGTCAAATATTGTAAACTACCATTATGAAAGATATTTTTTGCACTGGTAATCCCCTTTGTTTACATAAAATATCTAAGATTAAAAAACGGAGTATATCAGTTATCTAAAGTAATGTAGATACAATTTAAAAATATAATATCATGTCAAAGTTGCATGCCGTGTTCTACAAAACAGATTTTTTTTTAGAGTTCCGTATCTCAAAAGGAAAAAACAGTACCCTTATAGGATCGCTTTGCTGTCCGTCTGTCTGTCTGTCTGTTTTAAAGCTTGGAGTTACTTTGCCTACGCGCGTTTTATGCTAGAGCAGTGTCAAATTCAACATTTAAAAACGTAAAAAAATAACAAAATTAATGTAAAAAAACTAACGTAAAAAACAAATTAATGTCAAACCATACCTACAAAAGCGCGCCAATTCACGCAACGAGCCACGTTTTTACGCAATAGCTCGATCAGTATGCATGCGTTAAATCTACCATTAAACTTATCTCCATAAAGTCATTATGTGAAGGGCGTAAGGTCGGAATTCGGTTGTTCTCGGCCTTTAATGTCCACGGTACATTAGGCACTAAATGAAAATGCCACGATGTATTCAGTGTTGCCAACAAAGATATGGAGGTTTATAGCGCATTTGCATTGTAGCCGAGAAAACTAATAAGTACTGCTATTTCGGCTCTTCGCTACCTAAATCACGTATCACCAATTAAATATTATATTTATGATATTATTTCACGGTACAAAAAAGTTGTTTTGCTTGTGTATCAGTTTAGCCTAAAATAGGGTAAAAATAACGCATCACTAAAAATTATATATTAGAACGTAACTTTTAAAACTCACGCGATTTGAACACATGGAAATAGAAGTTTTTTTTTTTTAACAGCCATTTTTTTGTGAGAAATTGTTTTAAAAACCGTAATTAAATGTTGAAATTTAGAATAAGAGTCGATATTTTTTTATGACCTAAATTTTTGATGTTAGAAGAAAAGATTAGGAAATCTACTTTAAAAAAATCCTCATTTAGGTCGCACTGTGGTGTTTGGTTTTAATCCATAGATCTTAATACACGAATTTCGACCATAACTTGTAACTTCTAAACTTGGAAACATCGCTTCTGGGACCCATCACCTAAACAAGACCAGACCCAAACAAGTCAGATTTATTTATATTCCTAAACTTGAACAAGTTGGCAACATTGCCAACGATGAATGTCTCAGCAAAAGTGGGTCAGCTCGAGACTTACAAATACATCAATAGTCTGCGCACGCGGGACACTTGTACGCGGATTTTTACAGTCTCTGAAACGTGTAAGAGTGATTGGGCGACTTGCCTTGCCACAGACTTTATTTTCTCGTAGAAGCTATCAGGAAATGCACGCAGACCAAAGTTAGGCGCAGTTTTATTTCACGGAGTATGTTTTACGAAATAAAATTTTGTATGAAATGAGTTATGATTCTTTTTCCGATAATTTGTTTGGTTCGTCTGATAATGTCAAAGATAATATAACCACTTGATCGTGCATGTAGTCAAAATTCCCTTTTGCAAAATGTTCCACGTCAGTCGCGAGGGGCAGCATGTGATTGGAGAATCGACGCAACTCGACGCTTGTGATCGGAGAATCAAAAGTCATTCATTCAATTCACGCCTAGGATTGGCCCCGCTCGAAATAGTTTAGGTCGACATGTTAGAACCTTTGAATTATGCGGGGTGAAGGATTAACAGCCAAGTGGTTATATTGTTATTGGATAAAGTCCATCGTAGTTCGGCAGACTTTACGGTATGAAGTATAGTTTGAGCATTTGCTAAGGCTACGCAAACCTTAGCAAATGCTCAAACTATGAAATTACATCATATTCATCATAATCAGCCTTTTAACAGTCCACTGCTGGACTTTTAGCCTACCCACGAAAGGGTGATTGGGCCATAACCACCACGCTGGCCCGTTGGTGGTGGCAGTGCGGGTTGGTGGATTCACATATGATAAGGCCTTTGAATTCCTTCTCCTTACGTATGACATTTATTTTCAATATTTTTTTTACGTACTATAAGTACGCAAACCAGTCTGCTGTCTGTGCAAGCCGTAACAGAATAAGGCTGGCAACTTTTATAATTAATGTAACACAATACAAGAGTAAGAATGACTGATGGAAGTTGGAAGTTAAATTAGCATAGCCCATCATTAACATCTGTTGGTATCTCATAACTTTCTTTAGTTGGTTTTGGTCTAGCTGATAAAGTTATAACTGAAAATACCTTATTTCAGAAGAGGGTAGAAGGTGAGAGGTTATAGTAGGGTAAGTTAGGACACTCAATTATTCGTAAAAATTGAGTAATTACAAATAAGCCGATTTCGAAGTAAAGCAACGATCAGTCCGGTCAGTTTTTGACGAGTGTGAATGACCGTTTTCTATGGAACAGCTGATATTTTGGGCACGAAAAATCAAACCCGTACGAAGATCTTCCGAAGGACGTACAAGATATTCCGAAAACTCGTACGAAGCGCTTTGATTTCAAATTTAATGTGCGAACTGCTAGACTGTGAAATTCGCTGTCTGAATGGGTGTTCCCCGATAGTTACAATCCGGGTGTCTTCAAGGTGCGAGTAAACCGATTTCTTCTAGGCAAGCGTGCTCTATCGTAGACCGCGAGGCGGGCGAGTTGGCAGCCAAGCGAAAGCCTATTTCTTAGTAAAAAAAAAACTTCTCATGACAAACATAATCAAAAACTCACCTGTAGCGTAGGCCGGTTCAAGATCGTCTTCATCGTCGGTGTGGTGTCTGCTAGACGCGTGTGAGTGTGAATGATGCGCCACTCCCACGTGCACTGGCTGGATCGGCTGCTCATAGTGCTTGTGGTGGTCCACGTACACTCTGTGATGATGCGGGCACGGAGTCGGGGGTAGATAGTCAGCCAGCGTGCCTCCTCGGGTTAATGTAGACCCGGCGCTTAGCGTCCCACCTCCAGAACATGATGCCAGCGCACTCCGTACCGACCCCAGGTCTAAGGACGGCCGTCTCGACAGCTCTCCGTAACTTTCACCGAACAACGCACTCGCTGGCACCGCATGTCGAACTTCGTGCGCGTGGTGCGAATGTCCCCCATTCGATGAGGAGTGCGGAGACGCTGAATGGTCCCGACTGTCTCTAGATGTCGACGCCGTGTGGATGATGCTGTCCTCGTGTTCCACTTCCCGTGCCGTCGGTGGGTTTGGGTGGACGTGAACGGCGGCAGTCCCGGCTCTTCTAGGGCTTCGCCCGCGGTCGGGCATCACCGACGATGCCGACCAGTAACCCCACGCCATTTCACTGTCGGTTTTTCACTGGGTGTCGAATTTGTTACTACGTGTCGCCCGGCCGCGGTGTATAGTTAGGTGTAGATAATGTTCATCCAATCCACGATAAATTTATTAAGACTACTTTTGGTTCTATTACAAACAGAAAAAAAAAACCCACGTGTTCACTAGTCAGCGCTGCAGTTACGCAAAAAGGTGAGATGTTTTGAGGTTTTGTGTTATGATGTTATGAATGTTTATTTTTCACAATAATTTTGAAACGCTTGAACATAATCCTACTAATATTATAAACGCGAAAGTTTGTATGTATGGATGTATGGATGTTTGTTCCTCTTTCACGCAAAAACTACTGAATGGATTTTAATGAAAGTTTACAATAATATAGCTTATTCATTAGAATAACACATAGGGTTATAGTAGCGAGGCCGAATGCCGAGCTCTACGCGTACGAAAAAGCGGGTTTCAGCTAGTAATATAATATTTGGACGTGCATGATATTGTAAGAATCTATACATTATCCCGGGTCAACAATAATGTTGAAAAAATTACTGAATGACCGTGACCAAAATGTTGGGGTGTTTCTGGCTCAACGCATAAGCATTAATGTAATGCCGCCAGCATGCTGGGTACGCTGCTAACTGGTAATGAGCTTGAGCATTTGGATTGTCTTTAGACCTTCAACGGTCTATGGGTTGGATAGTCTAATTGTATTTGTAGTGTTTGTATTAGCTTGCATTTTGTTGGGCTAATAAACGCACTTGCCACAGCAATTTTTTTTTTTAATGCTGGAACATATTTTGATTTGTTTAATATTGTTAGAAATACTTTAACTCGGGTGAGGCAGTGTTTTTAGTTCTTAATTGTTAGCTTGTTAATATGATTTTGTTAGAGCTGTTTAAACTGCAGCGCTGCAGATTCTAAAGCGACTAATTTGAATGGCGCTCTTAAATCAGATTGCCGGAGACTTGATGCGACCCGGGACGAGCTTAGTGTGTCGGCCGCGTAATCCGGCGCCGGCGAGGGCGGTGGCTATTGTGTAAACGAACCTAATCTTCTTTGACGGCGCTGCGTACTACCGGCCCGTGCCCCTGGGTGACGTGGTATTTTGACGAGTGCCATAGCGAGGTCGAATAGTGCCTAGAACTCTAGAACTAGAACTGTAGCCAAAATTGAACGGTAGAAAGTTCATGCTCTTTGACAGTTTAACTTTGACAGATACAGCCCTTATCACTCACATTGCTAAAAGCTTTGTCTGATCTGAATTAAAGGGTGTAAGGGACGGGAAACATTGGAAAAAGAGATGTGTATATTAGATACAAAGTGGATAAATGCTTCTAAGTTGCCTAACGCCTTTTTACATCAAAAACTAGAATAGGGTTGAGTTGACGTTTCAAGTCTCAACAATAGATAGATATAGCTCGTTTAACAATAAAAAAGGTTGCTTTTCTATTTATCCTCCTCGCATGATAAGATATGATAATTTATTCAAATAACGAACACTCATATATTATACCATTGCTTAAAAGCAATAATACCCATGAGGTGCACGCTACGTCTCGTCAAAAACAAAATACAATTCACGCAAATGCTGCCTTCCTACAACTTCATGCCTGTGTATTGAACAGGTATCCACTATCTACCTCAGAGAAATCTTCTGAGCTCCGCCTAACAGCACCTGTCACTTCGTACGCTAACTAAACCAAATGTCGAATCAAATCCTCTCTATTTCCATATCTGCCGAGCCAACTAGATCAGAAACATCATCGGCCACCGAGTTCCATTTCATATCTCATTGCTCAGATAGGATCGGGCTGCGTGACGAGACGCAACTAATTCGGCCCGCTCAGCTCCAAGCTAAATGAGTTGGAAACGCCGCTGATACAGACAAACAAGCCACCCACCTAAGCCGTGGACTCACTAAGCTACTGACTGCGACTCCCACGTTTTATCCGTGGGTCGACAGCTTTTGGTGAACACATTTTAGGGTGACGAGCGCAGTGCATTGCCGCGCTGGATTTTGAACTGTTGAAGTCACATTTCAGGGAGACACTGAACAGCTGGCATTGGCTGGAAGCGTAAAAGCGAAGATCGGGCTGTGTGCCTCGAGAGAGGCCTATGTCCAGCAGTGGCTTTAAAGACTGATTATGATCATGATGATGCCTTTTTTGTAAAAAGAGAAGCAAACAAGCACGCGGTCTGCCTGATAGCAAGAAAACTGCCACAAATGGACATCTGCAACACTAGTGGTGTTGACGGTGCGGTGATGACTAAACTGTTATTGACCAGCGTTTCACTAACCATCAGACGAGGGACTTGCTCATCTCGTTACTCATTTGCATAAATAAATCATCATCATCATCATCATCATCCACAGCCTTCCTTATCCCACTGCTGGGTATAGGCCTCTCTCTTGCTATGCCATCTGCCTCGGTCCTGTGCTAATCTAGTCCAGGTTCGACCCGCGATAGTAATAATTCGACCCATCTTGCAGCTGGACGACCAACGCTCCGCCTACCTTGCCTGGGCCACCACTCTGTTAAAACCTTACTCCACCTGTCATCACTGCGCCTAACAACGTGTCCTGCCCAGCTCCACTTTAATTTCATTACCGCGATTCCGACGTCTCGAACCTTTGTTCTTCGTCGGATTTCGGTATAAATAAATAAATATATATGGCATAAATAAATAAATAAATATGGCAGATTATTAACATGAGAGATTGACGACGTTAAATTAGCCATAGGGTGGCTATAAAGACTACAGATCGCGCTTTTACTGCTATAATGTTATATAAGTAGTCACCGCCACCTACCATACTCGGAGCATTAGCGATGCATTGTCTACCTTTAAGGATTCTATTCACCCTTCGTTTGAAGCAATTGAGGTCATACAATGAATTCATTGAGGTTATATTTCGGAGGAAAAACCGAAGGTGGTAAGTAGATATACATCGATGGTGGTAAGCCTTTTCACAACTTACAGGTAATTGTCACAAAGTTATTATAAGTGGAGGACTAAAGCTGTCACAGAATGGTAGTTAAGGAACGGAAAGTGACATGACCTGACCTCCAGCACGCTGGACGGCAGAAAAACAGTGGACGAGACTAGCACAGGACCGGAAAAATAGGTCCGAAGAGATCTATACTCAGCAGAGGGTGGAAAATAGTTGATGATTCTTAAGGAAGAACATATCACTACAATGTCACAAAAAAGTGCTATAGGTACGGGGTGTAAGGGGAACACTCTCGAAGCCAAAAGAAGGTAATTGTACTCATCATTATGAACAACTTTTACTATGAGAACAACCCTGAAATGGCGAAAAAAAAATCAGCTGTTCGATTTCAGGGTTGGTCCCATAGTAAAAGTTGTTCATAATGATGAGTACAATTACCTTCTTTTGGCTTCGAGAGTGTTCCCCTTACACCCTGTATATGTCATAAGTGCTGTAATGTATGCGTAATATTAATAGGGAGTGCTACAATGACAGCATTGAGATTACCGTGTAGACGCTTTGGAAGCTACAATATTCTCGAGTCTAGTGAACTTTGACCTTCATGGTTGGGCAAATACGTTGTCCCAATGTGATTTATGGATCTAAAAGCTGGAATAATTAATGCTGAAAAGTTTGCCGTCGATATTAGAATTAATGCTAGATGATATTTTGAAATATTTAATCGAGAACTATAAATAAATACCTACTTTCATACTATGAATAGCACTTGAAAGTTAAAGCTTTAGTATAATCCAGTACATTAATAGAGATTTCCAAGCATTATACCTGTTTTAGGCCCGAATATATACTGACGGAATAAAACAAATTTTCGGACGGACAGACGGACGGACAGACGGACGGACGGACGGACGGACGGACGGACGGACAGACAGACAGACAGACAGACAGAGATACAGACAGAGATACAGACAGACAGTCAATGTAGGCTTAGTAATAGTTTTGTAGTTTTTTTTTTTCAAAAAGCGTATAAATTTCGATAAAATTAAAAAAAAAAAACAGTCGAATAGATAACCTCTTCCTTTTGTCAGTAAAAAATTAATAAACTGCGCCTTAAAAAAAACAGTGGGGTAAGTTTGTTAGCCGGAACACCGTTAGACGGTCGGCGACTGATTTTCGATCGAAATTATATTTTGAACAATAAAAAAAAACTCGCCGACTAAAGAATCTCCTCCGTTTTTCGATGGTAAAAATGCGAGGCGCGAAGAATAATTCTGAAAATTCTTGAAAACTCTTCGTACATTTTGTTAATTAAAATCTGAATAATTAAAGCTCAGTATACAGTATGAGTCACAAAGATTCTTTAGGATATTTCAGCAGAAAAGAGCTAGAAGACAATTTCACAGCAACCCTTCGTATAAATGAATAACACCATAAGTCCGTTATCATCAGCAAACGGTTCAACCCGAAAGCGGCAAATTATTGTGTTTTCCATCAAATCAACGGCACAGGAAATAATTTCTGATACGCCGAATGCCGATTGCTTCGTGGCGTGGAAAGGTTTGGGTGCCATTTACTTACTATGTGGGTTTATGTGTCTTTTTAGCTGACGAGGCAAAGCCAAAAGGAGGGCATTGGGGGTGTTTAACGCATATGTATGTTCCACGACTACAGCCTATAAAGGCCTTAAAAAAAACAAAAACGTCTCTATATATTTTGATTCGTGAGAAGTCAATGGATTTGAGCATTATAAATACAAGATAATATAATCAGCCAGTAAACGTCCACTGCAGATCAAAGGCCTCCGTTTTAGAGAGGAATATTGGCATAATTCCCACGCTTGGCAGGCGGATTGGGGATTGTAGTATGTTCAACGTGTGCTTATGCTGCTGCCCATCCTCCGGTGGGTTTGGTCGCAGTTTTAGGTCATACCCGGGGTCCTATCCGCAGTTTAAAGATAGCAATTTTTTAATACAGATAGTTCTCCGTTTGGCTACCAACTTGCCTAAGAGAGAGCGACGTTGTGGACGAGGCACGTCCACAAAGGCAGGTAAGTTCACTACCAACTGGATCAACGGGCTATTCTACGGGGTATATTAAGGAGAATGGAGAAGGAAAATCTTTAGTTTTGGGATAATAATATATATTTTTTAAGATTTAAATTTATATTTAACCTCTCATCTTGTCAAGTTGCAAGCAATCTCTGAATACAAAGTTGACACAATAAGTAAAGAAAGCCCGCGTCTCTGGTCTCAAGGTCGAGAAATTGTATTCACTGTTGCGGCTTTGTTGAGAGCTCTATTTATATAGTTTTTGTCAGAATAAGCAACGGTCGGCCGAACAAACACTGTTCGGTATTTCTTCGATTGCTTTGTGAAATAGTATTAAAACTGGCTTTTTATTGCGGACTTTTTGTTTATTTAGTCATAGGCTTGCGTTTGACCGCCAGCTCGCCTAATGTAAAGCGATGATGCGGTCTACGATGGAGCACGCTTGAATAAAAGTAACCAATTCACTCGTGATTTGAAGACACCCAGATTGTAATAATCGGGGAACACCTATCCAGGCAGCGTATTACACAATTTACACTAGCAGTTCGCACAATAAAAGTGGAAACAAAGCGCTTCGAACGGGTTTTTGGAACATCAATCATAAAGCGGTGTCGTTTTTTCGTGCCCGCCCTTGCAATAAATTATTTGTTTAAAAAACGTATATATCTTTTGCTCGTGTTGACTTACAAGTTTGATTTTATCACCGCGGGGCGCAGCTAGTTTCATATAAATTTCAACTTGATACCTCAACGCGTTCTTGAGAAAAATGGTCTTTGACAGACGGACAACAAATTGATCCTATAAGGGTTCCGTTTTTTCCTTTTGAGGTACGGAACCATAAAAAGCTTATAAAAAGATGGCGCGGCAATTGTTCAAAATTTACAACAATTTCCCCCAAACTTGCGAATACTAAAAGAGTTATCTTGTTTCACCAAACACCGAACACGGATGCAACTTGTTCATCATTACCGACATCCAGCACAACTTCCGCCAAGTTCGCGCCAAAAACACGAAACTATGCTTTTCGCGGTTTGGGAGAACTTATTTCATTACGTCGTTTCGACTGCGAGCTGTGGGATGCGAGTTTGAAAACGGGCGACAAATTAATGGCCAAGTTACAGGTTTTATGGTACAAAGTCGGTTCGTAATAGCTTGGAGTAGAAAACCGACAGAGAAACTGTTACTTGGAGCATAATAGGAACGAACCTCACTACATGCGCAGTCAAGTATAAATGCTGTGTTCATAGCGATAAGTTACACATACAAGAGCCAAGAGAATGATTGCAAAATAAGTGCCAACATAACGCACAAATGGCTGAGCGTCAAGTGAAATTACTAATTACACAATTCTATTGCGCTTTTACCTACAATATATGTGGTCATCCAAAACCGGCACAACAAACATGCACACACAAAAATGCAGAATCGCGTCACATCGGCATTTTCTTTACTTTTTTCCTATTCACAATGTCTGTTATTTATGCCTCACAAATCCGTTATTTATGCATGAAAGGATTTTTTTTTTAATGTAATCCAACTAATATTATAAACGCGGAAGTTTGTATGTATAGATGTATGGATGTTTGTTCCTCTTTCACGCTGCAACGGAACAATTTTCATCATCATCATCACCATTTTTGATCACTACGCAGGTGAAACCGCGGGGCGCAGCTAGTGGGATATACTTTCAGATTAGTCCCATTGAAATTTCATCAAAATCGGTTTAGTAGTTTGGGTTTTAAATCAAAATAACTGGAAAATTCGGTTACTTGGATGACAAATGACAATATTACCTCATCCAAGTCATCCAAGCATCACCGATTGCGAATTTTACTAATTTTGTGAAGTAAGTTTTTTAGGTAGGAATAAGTTTATTACCGAACTGGAACTTAAAAAACAGAAAATTAATGAAAACATAAAATATAAACAACTAAAAACTACAAGTAAGTTTTTTAAATTGATAAGTTATGGCCCTTTTAGTACGGTATATTATGTGACGTCATGTCTATTCGTGGCGTCACGCTACAAAAGCGCAAGTGTTGATGCTAGAGAACGTACATTTGTTCGACGGTAATGCTTGCATACTCGGCGTGCGCGCTTTTAAATATTTTCAATATTATTTTTTTATTTATTTTCTACAAATAATCTTACGCTTTTACAAAGAATTGCGATCACTAAAGTATTTGAGTGATTGTTAGGATTAAGCACAATTATTTTAAATAAAAATAACTTCTAGAGAAACTGAATGAAGTTGATTCCATCCATCGAAGGGAACGTAAAAACGGGTGCTTTTTTAGAAAGTTAACGATTTTTTTCTATCGAGCCGAATTTATTTAATCGTGTATCGGTGAACACATCCGAATAAATATTTCAAGAACTTTTATTACACATAAAGAAATAATGTCAGTTAATCGATTTTAAAGGTCTACTTTTGAATATTCGTAAGGACGAATCGTCAAATTTGAAGCATATTTCGTCTTAAACGATCTAGCTGTTTTTCTGTTACAAACCCTACTCTGTGGTAATAGCTCGACCAGAACGGGTTTTACGTGGGAAAGTTAGAGCGCTCTCAACATGTGCTGGAGCCTAGGGTTTGATTGCCTGTAAAGTTTGTTTGGGCTAAGTACTTTTAGTTTGGTTTCTTATTTTGAACGTTCTGAAGAAGAATAACTCGCAGCAGACAAGAGTCGTTAAGCTATGTAAGAGACCTTGGGACGGCTTATAGTTGTAACTTTCTTGAGCACCAATAAAGAAAGCAGTGAAAATCATAGAGTAAGGAGATAAGTGATAGTGATAGATAGCAAGCTTTTATTAGTTTCACTTGTAAATAACTGTGTAAAAAAAAATTAAGTCTAATATCGTATCGATTTGAAACTTAGTAAAAGTATGTAATTTGGATAACAATATAATTATTTGCGGTCACATATCACGCAGAGCCGATGGCCGATGGCCGACCGGTAAGCTCAGCGTAGGATGTGCACTCACAAGATGGACAGACGACCTAAAAGACCGACCCTTTTGGAGATCGATGGGGGAGGCATATGTCCAACAGTTAACGTCCTATGGCTGAAATTATGATGATCATGATAATTATATGATACCATCGAACCGATCTGATGAGAGAGCCAAAAGGGGAATAGCGGAACTCTTCGTCGAAACGTTTCTTAGTGTGCGTGAAAAATTTGTAAGTGTGTCGTACTTACAGTTTTTGCGTGAAGCGGTTTAACGGTATAGTGAAAAGTGGGTGAAGCACGAAGATTTTTGAACAGGAATGAAATTTGTAATTAAGCATACGAGTATATCCCTTGTTTGACTGGTCTGAGGTTTGAACTCTTAGCAGTTGAATAACTAGTAAAAGTGTGGTAGGTACTTCACAGTCGGACTCAAAGTTCTACCACTACCACAACGGTTCTTAACCGCCTGGGCGTGATGTTGTCTTTTCGCACTACTTTTTGTGTTTTGTGGTGGTACGGAACCCTCAGTGCTTGAGCCCGACTCGCACTTAGCGGGTTTGTATTATCCCGGAAAACGGGAAAATTGCGCGTAAATCCGCAGCTCGTACCTAATGTATAAAGAGAAACACCATTCACACAGTTTATCGCGAAGCAACGAGTGCCATATCCCCGAGCAACTAATTCAGAGTTTTACTGCTCATCGTAAAGTGGCCCGAGCCCCACGTGACGTAATGGACGAATTGTACCTACAGTTTATTATGAACTTAGTGTAATGGATCTGTTGTTTTGAGAGAAATAGACTTGACTGGCAGCGCGCTGCGGTTTCACCCACGGAACTTCTTTTTTTTTCGAGGGGGAAATCTTCCAAAGATCCCACATAGCCAGCCTGCATTGAGGTGCAGCCAGGCTATGTGGGATTATACCCACTAAAACCTTCCCGGTGACCAGCGTTAGTGCTTGACAAGAGGGCTCCGGGATCTCCAGAGGAACGCACCGGAGCCCTCGGCACTGCGCTACGGCTCCTCCCGAGACAACCGTGTTGTCATAGCCCCTCCGTTCACCCATGGACCTAGAATTTCTACTGATTTCTACTGTCTAATCTGTAGATCGATAAAGAACGGCACTTGCACTTCTGAATCGCTTAAAACAGGCAAGGTGAAATCTACTTGAAAATTTCAAAATTTTAAACGAAACCGAAGAGGTCCAATTTAAGAAATAGCTGTTTAATATAAACAGTCGTAGAGGGAAGTCCGGTCAAGTCACAAATGTACCGTTTCAAGAGTTGACAAATGTGTCCTGCTTTCCGACATGACACTGATTAATTGTACTTCTCCAGTTTTTTGTATAATTTGTTCTGTTTCCGCATTTTTCGGTAGAAAGTTTGGTGACTTACCATTTTGTCTGTCTGATTTAGGTTTTAAATGATGTTTGTACTCAAGCTGCGACGTTTTGTGGTTAAATATAATTTTAAACGGGTGTTTAGAATGTAAAACAGTATACTTGAAACTGGCTAAATAGGAGACATGTCTGTAGATATTTAAAAGAAAGATAAATGTAAAAAATGCTAAATTTGCAGCGTTATTTAACTGTTATAGACTTAGCTCTGAATTCTTTTAGTTAAGGCCACTATTTTTCTTATTGTGATTCCTTTCCGTGCAAGGTTGCCTGGAAGAGATAGCTTTAAACGATAAGACCGCCAGTTATAAGCCTAGATTATAGTTGATTGAACCAGGCGTTATATTGCGGAAGTCCATCTTAAAACTGTTTTTTGAAAAATCTCTAGTATAACTAGTATCAAAACTAGCATCATTAACAAATTATTGTATTTGAAGCGACGTAGAAGCGGAATTACACTAGATATTCGTCAGTAAAACATCCTAGATTATAGTCACATTGTAATGTATCTGTTGTCCTTTTTTGTGGTATTTTAATAAAGAGTTATATCTAAGCGGATCGACGCGATTTTTTGCATAGATATAGGTGGATATGTTTAGAGAGTAACATATGATACTTTTTATCAAAAAAATATGGTTTCCGAAGGAATGTTTACGCGGATGAACCCGCAGGTCGTAGCTAGTAAATTATACAACTATGCTATTTAAATAAACACGCCTCTCGTTGTTGTCATCGTTGTCATAGAATATGAGAACGGAAGCAAAACTGTCGCTCATCCGGCAGAATGTCATTTCGCATTTACAGACAACGCTACGCTGTGACATGTAGAGCTAAGCGCCGGTGTTCTAGTTTTGCTGTTCATATAGGTAGGTTAGAGCAGCTTTTGTTGTACAGAAATTAATAAAGTTAAGCTTCAAAGAGCTTAGAGCCGAACTAACAAACCTGCGCTAGGGTTTCCCATTTTTTCGTAACGCATGTTTAAATTTAATAAGTTACGAATTTTGACTAATTTAATAAGGTAAAGCTGTCAAAAATTGTCACGACCAACTTTAAGAAAGGCCTAGTTTAGTATTACAGTTCATTTCGAGGTGGCAAGTCGGTGCTTAATTTTCATACAAGTGTGCTCCGCCAGTTGAAAAGTATTTATTTTGATGATTTCTAAAGTTTTCGCGGTTCTAAGTATTATTTTGTTGTTTTGTTGTGTAAAAAATGGCGAAAATATTCTCTATTTATTGTGAGGTGGTGTGATTGTTACCATTTTAGTTAGGGTGTCTATCACAATTTTAGCTATGGTGTTTGTTACCATTTTTTGTCAGAGTGTCTGCTATAACTTTTACCGACTTCAAAAAAGGAAGAAGTTCTCAATTCTACCGTATGTTTATTTTCTATGTTTATGACGCGATTACTCCACCAATTATGAATTAATTTTGATCATTATTTTTTTGTTTGGTAGGTGAGACAGAGGTGGTCCCACATTAATTTTATCGAAATTGATTAAACGTTTTGTGAAAAAATCAATAAAAACAAAAAAAATATACACAGATGGCGTTTTGGTTTGTGGTTCCCTTCAGCAAATTTCCTAATTTTTAGTTTAAGTTTGGTTCGGTTTTTTTTCATCTAAAAATTTACATTATTATTAGTTAGCGTGTTTGTTTTCATTTTTATGTTAGGGTTTCGTAGTACTTTGTTTTTCCAAAACAGCTAGCCCAAATTAAATGCGGATTTGTATTTGATAGCCAGTTTCATTGCGGTGATTTTTGGCTGTTTCATGAAAATTATGATGACAATAGGTCGAGGGTGTTATTTTTTTACAAAATGTATGCAAGTGACGTGGCTACCGTGTTAGTTATTTATTATTAGTTGGTGGGAATATTTAGGTTTATTATATGCAAATATTATGTTACTATTAAAAAAAATGCTCTCACCATGCACGCTCGCATAAACAGCGACTAAAACCACCAACCCCGCCTAATATCAAATCGCACCCTAATGACAAGACGCATGTACTCCATGCTAGTTCCTATGCAAAGGGGTAATTGACCAAGTAGTTTCTTATCATATATTAATATTTAAGTAGGGCGAGCTGAAGAAAGCCGTACTTACACCGGAAGTAGTGGTTTACGTTATACGGGCGGGTCACGAGAGATTTAATAACGAAAATGGTGTGTTTTTGATTAAAGAGCTTTGTAAGCAAGTGCTCGTGGTTGTTCTGTTAATAATATTCGTAATGGAAAAGTAAGCTGTTGGTTATCTCCTTCAGTCAAAACAATTAAGTAATATTTCGTTTTCTCTAGTACTTAGTTTTTTTTTTTTTTTTTTTAAACACATTGTACGTTACATTTCGAGTTAGTAAGTTGTCTTAAAACCTATGTTGGATTTATCCAGACAACTGGTTCTCGGTATAATAATATATATATATCATCATCATCATCAGCCAGAAGACGTCCACTGCTGAACATAGGCCTCCCCCTTTAACCTCCACACTGAACGACAGCCTGCCTTTTGCACTGGATGCCCGCGACTCTCACAATGTCGTCGGTCCATCTAGTGGGAGGCCTCCCTACGCTGCGTCTTCCGGTTCGTGGTCTCCACTCCAGAACCTTTCTTCCCCATCAGTTATCGGTTCTTCGAGCGATATGACCTGCCCATTGCCACTTCAACTTGCAAATTTTAACAGCTATGTCGGCGACTCTGGTTCTTTGGCGAATATCCACGTTTCGGATTCTATCGAGCAAAGAAACTCCGAGCATAGCTCTCTCCATTGCCCGCTGTGTGACTCTGAGTTTTCCAAAAGGCCAACAGTTAAGGACCACGTCTCAGTACCATATATCATCACTGGTGCAATATGCGTCGACAAAATGACTCCGTCTCACCTTCCTGCAACATTAGTTCAGGCCGGCGCTGCCGCCGTTCAAGCAGAAACCCTCAAACAGCGCAAATATGCACATCTTTGCCAAATATGTACATGTTCGCTCCGTTTGGGGTGGAGACGATGGGTCCGTGGAGCCGGCCGCTTTGGGAATTTGTCGGGACTTGGCCAAGATTGGTGGAAGCGTCGGGTGTCCAGAATGCTGGCTTTTATTTCACCCAGAAATTGAGCACTGCCATTCAACGTGCCAACGCCGCCATCTTTCTGGGGACCGCTCCCTCCACTAATGGTTTTTTGGTTTAAGTTTTTATTTAGTAATTGTATGTTTTAGTTTTTAGTTATTATTTTAAGCGTTCGTAAATTTTCTGTTTTTTAGGTATTGCATAATAAAATAATACACACGTTATAATAGTTTAGTTGTATTTGCTATAGTTGGTTTAGTTTATTAAGTTGGTTGGTTTAGTTTAGTTGTAGTGACGTTTGTTTAGTTGTAGTTGGTTTAGTTGATTGATTGAGTTGATTTAACTATGTTCTATGGAGACGAGCGCAGTGCATTTCCGCGCATACAGAAAAGAAAAAAAAATACTTCGCTTTTCTATGGCCGTTAAAGTTCTAAATTCTAGGTTGCAATCAATTCTGGCTGTAGCTGCAGTACAAAACACCATTAATGTATTATTTATCCATATATTTAATTACTTTTAATAACAAAGCTCTATGTATTGTAAGTATGGTGGATTTATGCGAAAAAGTTTTTATACCGCGTTTTTCCTTAAGAAAATCCGGGCTTTTAAGAGAACTAATTAAAATACTTTTTAAAGCCTCCCTTACTTTCAGCCCTAAATGGCTCAGGACCATTGAAACAAATTTACAGCTTATCTAACGTTCAGATTATTCAAACACTAATTACACCACGCGGTTTTGTCCGCTATCCAATCAAAAAGATTTCGTTTTTTTCTTCTAAAAAGTTTTTAGTGTTCCGTACCCAAAGGGTAAAAACGGGACCCTATTACTAAGCCTGTCTGTCAGTCCATCTGTCCTACCTTGAAACGGCTGTATCTTAGTAATAGGGTCCCGTTTACACCCTTTGGGTACGGAGTCCTAACAAAAACTGTAGTGCCAGATATACTTAAGTGAAATATAAAAAGGTAATGTTTTAACTTTTTACAATGTCATTGCAGGTGTCAGAGCTAATAGACGAATGGAAATATTGTAGCTAGTAAATAATATGTTATGGCGTAATTGCCTTTTTGACAAACATCCAAATCGCATTAATATTAGTGTGAAAAAGCTTTTAGTCTAGGCATCGTAGGTGTACTTAGGTTCAGGGTAAGGTCAAGACGCCGGTAGCACACCTCCGCCGCGAAACCGTAGCAGCGAAACCGCTACTGGTTGAAATACGAATCTTATACAATGTTCCTTACAGCAGAGTATTAAACGCGTGGGAGAAACGCCAAACGTGTCGAGCCGTGCCTCCGTTCCAAGTTTGCTGTTTAAATTACTGCTGTACGTTACACGATATAAGGTTAACATTTAAACCAGTATTGGTTTCGCCGCTACGGTTTCGCGGCGGAGGTGTGCTACCGGCGAGAGAGGTCCTTCACAGATAAGACACTAGAATGTCATATAGCGGAGTGAAGGGCAGATGGGCGTACTTTGGAATGACATATGTGATGAATAGGGTGTCAGCGGATTATTATTAGACTTGTGTGTCACGATTTTCTTGTAATCTCGCATTTTATTTATGTATGGAGCTACCGATATTTCGGCGTAGTTACATGCGTGTTCACGGGAAGACTGAAGAAGTAGTTGGTCGAAAAGTACAAATTTAGGTTTGTTTTTTTTTTTAAATATATAATAGTATGCAAACAAGCGACGGGCCACCTGATGGTAAGTAGTCACCGTCGCCTATGGACACCTACAATACCCGGGGCATTGGCGGTGCGTTGCCTACCTTTGAGGACTCTTTTCACTCTTCGCTTGAAGCGATTGAGGTTATATGTTGGAGGAAAAACCGAAGGCGGTAAGCCATTCCACAACTTACAGGTGCGTGGCAGAAACAATCGATCAAATCGAACAGTGCGAGACTTCCACGCATCTATAATATGAGGATGGTTTTTTTGGCGATGGCGTCCGGTTCGATAGTAAAACCGCGATGGAGGGATGAGGTCAAAGAGTTCATCAGAGCATTCCCCATTATAATACCTGTAGAACAAGCTGAGCGAACCAACGTCCCGGCGCAAGCTCAGCGGTTCCAAGGCGTAGGCGTAGGTGCAGACAAAACGATCTACCCTCTTTCTTAAGCTTTTATTAGTTTCAGTTTTGTAACTAAGTATGTAAACAAATCTTACGAGGCGAATTTAGCATACTTTTTCGTACCGAGTTGAAACTTTGCATGGATATGTCCTCCGGATGGCAACACAATAATTTGGTATAATCGAACTGATCTGATGATGGAGCCAGGAGGTGGATAGTAGTACTCTTCTTTGGCTTGTAAACCGTTCAAAATTGGGCTCATTTGGTTTGTTTTCGCGAGAGATAACATTACATTTGGTGACCAGGGTCCTATGATGGAGCCGGGAGGTGAAGTGGAACTCTTGAATAGCTACCAGTTACTACCCCTCAAGTTTGGAACCAAGCTTGTTTTAGTTGTTTAAACTGTAATAATTATGTTTCAAAGTAATCTTTGTCTGTTCTCATGGTGAATTCTACTAATAAGTTTCCTTTTCGCACTCTTAATAAAACAATGACGGAACTCGAAATTTTGGCAAATTGAGTTTTAGTAAAATATCGACCTAAAAAAGCATGCTCTACAATCTAGGCGATTAAAAACACCTGTTTTCTATATGCAATAAGGTTTATAACTACTTGAGTCTTTATCCGTCCCTCACCTTGCGCGCTGTACCTCAGTTAAAAATTGTTTTTTGTCGATTCCCAAAAACTTGCGATTTTGGATTCGGTCACTGTTTTATTAAGAGTGCGTTTTGTTAAAGTTCATTGAGCTCGGGTCAGACGAGGTTAGTCGTAAAGAGCAACAAATTAAAAGCGGAAAGAAAAGACAGATTATATTTATTTTCGCATTTGTTTCTCATTTCGCACTTGGACCGAGTCAAGTTTTCAAAGCGCTGACACTGCAAAAACAGTTAAAAAAGTTATATGAAATCATTTTCATTTTATATTTTAATGTAGTAGGTATATAAGTTGTTTAGATGTATGTATATGTTTTTGTAGCAATGTCGAATAAATTGTATTTTTCTATCTTTGTTTTCTAGTATGTCAGCTACCACCTAACCTTACGTTTGAAACCTATGTGATCATAATAAACAGTTATTTCAGCTTTTTACAATCAAATAAAAACATGGACAGACTATAAGTGTGACAGGGCTGGACCTAGTGCAAGAAATAAGAGAAATGAGACCAACTAAGATGTTTAGCAACTCAGAAAATTGACAGAGCGTAAGTTTCAATTTTTTTTGGAAATGATCACCTGTTTTAAGAACGAAGTGGCACAACAATGGTGCATGAGATGCTAATTGGTCAGTATGAATGGACAACGGATGCGTCAGTCACGGGGATACAGCCTTGAATTACTACCCGCGACGAATTCACAATAACCGATCATCATCATCATCATAATCAGCCTTTTAACAGTCCACTGCTGGACTTTTAGCCTACCCTCGAAAGGGTGATTGGGCCATATCCACCACGCTGGCCCAGTGCGGATTACAATAACCGATCCCGTAATACCAAATGTGTTCAAAACTTTATGGGGGCAATCCAGTTCAAATACATTGGTGTAGTATGAAAGTTTCATAAAAACCAGCGTGGAAGGAAAAGAACAAGTCGGCTTAAAAAGACGAGACAGACTAAAGATAACATACACTCACAAATATAGAAAACAAGTGTATACAACTTAGTATAAAATGGTGAACTAAGGCTGGAGAACCCAACAACAACATGAAAAAACTTTTTGAAGAAGAAATGGCTGATATATATTAATTAACATGTAAAAGTTCAAAAAGCTCTTCGAGGCCTTTTTCTTAATACGATAGCCAAGACTTATGTGCGTATGTAAAAGAAATCAGTGGAGATCCCACAAAATGCGATTCATATAGTCTTTCTTAACCTGCTAAATGTGGAATGAGCTACCTTTCATGGTGTTTTCTAGGAGCTACAATTTGTTCTTCAAGAGGCGAGTTGATAGTATTAAAGGGTCTGCAACTTATTTGTGAAGCCTCTGGCTAGAGGAATAATGAAAATGAAATTCAAAGCTACTTTTAGAAAACGTAACGTTTGTAACTTAAGCATATATTTTATTTAAAAATAAACGAGTCTCGCGTGTCAGAATATCAGTGATATTCTTGAACATTATCTACAGACTTTTCCTCAAGGGTTATTTGATTTGATGGCGAATGACTCGGAAAATTTAAGAAAAAAATATGCTGACAGTGTCGATTTTTTGTCGACCAGGGACCCGTTAAGCTAACATCCAATTTTCAGCAAAATTTTCATTGGATCTTCGTCGAGCTTCATTAATTAGGGACTAGAAGTCATTAGAGACCGTTAAAAAAGTTCAAAAGCTGCGCCGAATACAAATACGCCGAAATTAGCTGAAAATATCGAGCTCCCTTTGAACATTAAGCCGCTTGTAGTAAAATGAAACAAGAGAGAGCGAAAATAATAGTCAAGGCTTTAGCTACGACCGAAACATAATTTACGAGTTACAACTGTACATAACATCCGGCTGAATATTAATTCGTAGATTACATACAAGAGGGTTTCGACGGTAGTATGAGCCCGAACAAACAATCGTTAATTATGATAAGTGACGAGCCATAAACCAGTTTACAGCTTCATAAACAAACGCGGCATCGCGGTAAGTTCTCTCGGTTTTAAGGTCAACCAGCACTTGCGTAGTACAGGGTTATAAGACCGCGGGCGCGGCCCAGATTACCCCATTAAAAAGAAGTGTAACCTCGCCGGCACTCGCGCGTTCACCGCGGGTCACACATGGACGCACGGTCATAAACACGCCATGATCGATATCGGCGAACGTTTGTTTTTCTCGCGTGTCAATAGAAGAAGAGGTTCGCCAAGTTTTCGCTTGCCCGACTTACGCAACGGGAGGCACGTGGTCGGCGCTGGGCGGGCGGGTTATCACGCGGGTCGGGTGCGGAGCGCGCGGTGAGACCGGTCGGGGAGGCGGCGCGGGCCGAGTGCGGTCGGTGCGAGGAGACAGCGGGCGAGTCGCCGCCGGGTCGAGCGCCCGCGGTACACGTGCGGCGGGCGGCGCGGCCGGAGCGTGACTGGGCCGCGTGCCCTCGCGCCTGCGCACACCACCACCCCCGATTGATGTAATATTTATCTTGGATTAAGAACTGGATAAGAAGCGGCGACGAGCGTCGAGGCGCGCTCCCGGACGGTACCATCCTTATTGAAGTTCTACCTTTGTATTTCCATTCTAGGGATGTTGGGGCTAGTTTTGACGATATTATTGTGAGGTGTGAAGTATTGAGTTATTAGATTAGCAGGGTGGTTCGGATCAATGGGGTGCGGGGCCGGGTCGCGCTCGGCGGCGCTCGGGCGCGCTCGGCGTGACGTCAGTGCGGACGCAGGCGCGGCGACAGGTGGCGGCCACACTGCCGCAGCCGCCTATCATATGATTATGACGTTTCCTGTCCGATACCGGGAAACTATAAACAGTATGAACGTATGAACATTTCCACCAACTTCTCTGTAAAGTTGCCAAAACGAGAGAACTAAAAATTTCTACGGAAATCTTTTGGTATTGTTCGGAAAATATGATGGTAGCTCCCCCATCCTTTACAGATAAGTTGGTCGCTCTGTACGGATACGAATAACTTGGTAAAGATTTAAGTTACCTCACTGGTGAACGAGTCAACATTGATACTTAATTTCTTTGAAAAGATGCCACATATTACACACAACGCCTCGGAGAGCTTTTTCGCCCTAAAGCTTTGACAGTATTTAGACCAATGTTCCCTGCAACCCTCGAGGAAAATTTGAAATTACCGATCTGAAAACTCATTCATCTGATAAAGTCAGAGACAACATAGAGTTAGAACTGTAGATATCATCATCATCATAATCAGCCTTTAAACAGTCCACTGCTGGACTTTTAGCCTTGGGCCATATCCACCACGCTGGCCCAGTGCGGATTGGTGGATTCACATACGCCATTGAATTCCTTCTCCGTACGTATGCAGGTTTCCTCACGATGTTTTCCCTCACCGAAAAGCCAGTGGTATGAAAATCTGTACATAAGCTCTAAAGAGCTCATTGGTACGGGCCCGGGGTTTGAACCCGCGACCTCACGCTTTCAAGTCTAGCGGTCTCCCAAATGGGCTACCACGAACTGTAGAGATGATTTAAGCTAATTTTGACGAAGGTATGAAGACTTGATTCTAATTTTAATGTGCGAATCGCTTGGCTGTCCAATGTGCTGTCTGAATGCAATTGAGACAGCACATTCACAGCCGAGCTGTTCCCCTGGTAGTTACAATCTCGGTGTCTTTAAATCACGAGTGAATCAGTTTCATCTAGGCAAGCGTTCTCGATTGTAAACCGCATCATCGCAAGTGCAAACATATTATTAAATACTAGCAACGGCTTCGCACGGGTGTAAGTCTTATTTTTTTACACCTTGGGTTACATTATTGGAGTTTTAGTAAGGGTAGGGACCCTTACTAAAACTCCAAAAAAACTTTTAAAAAATAGCCTTTGTCACCCGGGGATAGTGTAGCTTCCCAACAGTGAAAGAATTTTTCAAATTGGTTCAGTAGTTTCGGAGCCTATTCAATGCAAACAAACAATCAAATCTTTCCTCTTTATAATATTAGTATAGATTAATTATTGTTCAATCCCAAATTGGTGTTGCACCGGTAAATTTATACTATTTAAATTTGTATTAGTAAAACTTCTTATTGTGTAACTATTTATCTCGTATCTACTGTGTTGGTTAGGAACTGTTTGTTTTCACTGTAAAATCCTTACTAATATTATAAAAGCGAAATTAACTCTGTCTCTCTGTATGGATGTTTGTTCGCTTTTCACGACTAAACCGCTAAGCCGATCTTAATTAATTTGAATTTTGGCAGGATGATAGTGTACATCATATGAACGGACAGAGGGTACTTATTGTCCTAGAAAATGCGGGAAAATTGGAAAATCGCACCGCGCGATTCAGCTAGTACTAAAATAGAAGAAAAAAGCCAATGATTATTGAAGTCTCTGAATTGAACGCTAGTTCATTCCTACAAAATTGTTCAAGGATCTTTTAAAAACTTACCTCCGCTTTAATAATGCTCAAAAACTTAATTAATAACTTCGGAAAGTAATAAGAGAGCGAAGATGAATTTCCTCATCTAATTCTGGGCTGGTAGCTACTTGAGAACTCGTTTTAAGGTATTCTTAACTCGATTATCCCATTCTATCATTTCGAATAACGAAGTTTGTTTATTTTGTTAACGAGGGAGGCCGAAGTTTCCAAACTAAATGGTCGAGTTGGAAGTATTCGGTACCTGGAATGCCTTTGGCTATGGTGTAGAGAAAACTCCGGGTAGAAATAGAGCGGAGAGGGCAACAAAGATACGTTACAAAATTTAATCTGTGTCTCCATGTTGGGTTAATTTTCCGCGCATTGATTCGGTTTAAGTCGAATTTTCATTTGTTTTATCTTCTTATACATAAAAGGAGATGTATGTATGTTTGTATGTATGTGCACGGATAATGTGCATCTGAGCTACATGACCTTATCCTGCCAACCCCTTTCTAATACAGGACAAATAGGAAAACCGCCCACTACCACCCATATATTGTGGATTTTCCTTGGATATGTACCAAATGTTTCGATTCTACGTTTCTAATCCGTACAGCCAAGGATTGGAACAACCTGCCCGCTTCTTTGTTTCCTGAGAGATATAATCTGAATGGGTATGAAGTGAATAGGTATCTTCTAAGTCTGCGTGCTTCATCTTCGACCACATCGTCGCTTACCAACAGGCGCGTTGGTGGTCAAACGCGAACTAATCCGCGTTAACCTCAAAAGACGTTGTGTATGATTTATTTATGAAGTGCGATAAAAAAACTTTGCCCTTACCAAGCCTGTAAATTGTTAAAATATAAAATACCGTTTACGTCTCCACTCCATGGGCCATCATGGCTTGGTTATGAGGTGTGTATTGCCGAAGTTTTCAGGTAAATTATGTTTATGTCATTGTTGACACCCTGAATGACTTGAAAAGTACTACATAATATGAAACTTTGAGTTAAAGGCATTAAAAATAATGAATAGGTTTTCTTAATCACCATTTGAATGAATAATTTGTATATATGTTGAATTTCTAGTGTAATTCCATAAATCTTATTCATCATATTTATAGTAATTTCATAATGATTTCAAAATTTACATATATTTTATTTAAAATTAATTTCAATAGTACGAATTGTTATAACGATTTTTTTGTTACAGGTTTAATTACTTTTTGTTTCAGGTTAGGTTAATTTTGCTCTTTTAAGTAATTAATATTTAAATTCAGGTTAGGTTCAAATTAGCATCACAAATATCTATAGAGAAAATAGTTTAAACTAAAATCCTTATTGTACTCGAAACGACGTAGAAGCGGAATTACACTAGAAATTCGACATACACAAATTAAAAATGGACTTCCGCCAACGCCTAACGCCTGATTCAATCGACCATTTGAATGTGCAATAATGTTGTTTTAGAGACAGTCATAAAAAATTTTAAGCGACTTCAGGTTCTCAATTAGGTCTGTTTACAGGGTTCCGTAGTATAACAAGGTATATAAGTTCGTTCTGCCCGTCTGTCTGTTTGTCCTTCCTAATTCTTTAGAGTTTAGAACCTTTTAATTTCTATAGTTAATAAGATAATTACAAGGAACTTTGCACAATAACAGTTTTAGTATAGATCTCAAATTTAAATGTATAATTTTTTTTATTGTGCATTTTAGGGGTAGCTCTAGTACATTTTAAGGGTGGCTCTAGTACATTTTAGGGGTGGCTCTAGTATATTTTAGGGGTGGCTCTAGTATATTTTAGGGGTGGCTCTAGTATATTTTAGGGGTGGCTCTAGTACATTTTAGGGGTGGCTCTAGTACATTTTAATTTCGCTTCGCCCCATAGTTTGGGGTATATTTGAATAGGTGTTTGGAAATGAAGATAAGGTTTCATACATCACTTTTTTATCAAGTCTTTGCAAAATATGGCCCGCCAAAGTGGCAAATGGTTGCCCCTGCATTTGTATTAGACATAAACGTTTTAAAAACCTTTATTCAAAATTATTTCGAACATTTTGTGGTATATTAATTTTTTTTATATATTAATAATTATTTATTTATTGTTTTTAATATGAGAGTTAGTACTTTAGGTCGGCTTATAATTATGAAGCAATGGCATCACAGAAAAGAGAAGTAAATAGAACGGAAATGAGAAGGAAAATCTGTCGCCAGGTATTATGACAGAATCTTGCTTGAACATTCTCATGTATGTCAACGCATCGAACTCCGCATCCAAAGAACTTGGACCTTACCTTTTTGGGTTACGTCTCAAAGTTCTTTGTCCGCATCACAGCTGCTAACTGATTTCAAATAACTGACGTTTCGTTAATATGGGTGCAACTGGCTATAAAAAAAAACTTACAAAAATGCCTTGACAGCCGTTCTAATTTAAAAAATATTTTTTTTCTTTTCTGTGAGTGGCATCGATTCTGTTGTACCCACTCTAAACTCTACTATAACAAATTTGACAACTCTAAAACGGTTGCCATCCTTCTCTCACATATTAAAATGAAAAGAGAGGCAGATAATTTTAGTCCTGTAAGAATGGTTTAGTTTAGTGAGTGGTATCACAGAATCGACGCCATTCTGTCTTATACGTGGATGAAAAAGATGCAATTACACAGAATAACCAAACTCACTACAAATTCATCACTGTGCAAACAGGTTTACTCGGAACTGTAGTGAGATAACTTGTTACGTTGTAAGGTTTAATTTTTTGAATGTAAGTTGCTATATCTATTTTAAGTATGTATTTAAACCTATACATGTATGTATATCAGTCTCTGGCAGCCATATCACAGGCTTTGCTTAGTTTGGGGTCAGATGACCGTGTGTGCAAAAATGTCCCGAATATTTATTTATTTATTTATTTATTTATATTTTACCCTTTCCTGTGTTCCTTACAAACCCTTACAAAATCTTTATTTAGACTTTTATACAATTAATTCAAATGACGAACTGGTCGGACATCTGATATTTAACGCCTTCTCTTAACAGTCCCAGAGCTACCCAGAACTTTTAACTGCTTACTTAATAAAAATTAAGTCATAAACAATTCCCCACTTAATAAGCTTCTTCTTTTTAAGCACAACAGCCTTCGCAAGTCAGTTAATTGCTCAAGGAACTTGGCAGCCCAATTAAGCTTGCTATAAAAACTATGACACCGACACCTTAACAGCAGTACTTTATAGTAACTTTGATAAAAACAAAAATGCGATAAATTTATGCAATTTAAGTAAGCCATGAGGAGGCTGCGGTCTGTTTAACTGCTGTATATTGTACAAGCAGCTTCCCGCGGTTTTATCTTTTATCTTAGGGAAATCATTCATTATCCGGGATAAAAAGTAGCCGAAAAATACCAGTGGAATTGTGGGAGACTTTTGCCCAGCAGTGGGATAATACAGATTTAAAAAGTAGCCTATGTTAATTCCGGGTATAAGTTGTACATACTAAATTTGATCAAACAAACTTGCAAACCTCTAGACGTGCATAGGTGAAAGGTACCAACAACGTGTCTAATCCATAACACGTAGGCTGATAAAAAAAAAACAAATATCAAACTTGACAAAAACATGTAACATAAGTATAACAAAAACTATATTTAATAACAACAATACGTACGTAACTTTTGATATTTTAGTAAAACGCTTTTGAGACCAAAGCCGAAAAACTATTTTAAAGTTACGTTCACGTGATTTTTTTAATCTTATTTGTTAAACGTTTTTAGAATGCATGTCGCTACGTAACATGACAAGCTTGAGTGGAATTTTTTTTAAAGACCGATTACTTAAAATTATAGAAACTGACGTGGTTTTCACACATTTTATGGTGGTGGTATGGTAGGGCCAAACAAGACGCAGCCGCGCGCACGCATTCACCTTGAAAAAGACTGCCTAATGCGGTTGAAACTATGGTCGGAGTGACCGGCTTAATCTTACGTTAGTAATTCCCGTGTAATATAAATAAAATACTTAAAATTACTTACAGCTCTTACACTATAACTGCTATCGGCGGAGGCGTCCTGTCGTGTTTTTATTTGCTATGTTTTGGAGTGACTCCTGTGATTAAACAAGCCTGTTGCTCGCTTGTACTGTCAACAATGCCAATTATCTTTTTAATGTATTTTATACACTTTTTTTTTTTTTTCATCCACCAGCCCGCACTGGGCCAGCGTGGTGGATATGGCCCAATCACCCTTTCGGGGGTAGGCTAAAAGTCCAGCAGTGGACTGTTAAAAGGCTGACTATGATGATGATGATTCTTTTTTTATGGCATAGGTGGCAAACAAGCAGACGGGCTGCCTGATGGTAAGCAGTCACCGTCGCCTATGGATACTTGTAACACCAGAGGCATCACAAATACGTTGCCGACCCTTTAGAACTCGATTAACTCGTCTTTTGAAGAACCCCATGTTGTAGCTTCTCGGAAACACCGTAGAAGGTAGCTCATTCCACATTTTGCAGGTATGAGGCAAGAAGGATCGTGTGAATCGCACTGTGTGCGATTTCCACTGATCTATGATGTGTGGAAGAACCTTCAGGCGGTGGCGGCTAGTGCGATGGTAAAACCGCGACGCCGGCATCAGATCAAACAGTTTTTCAGAACACTCCCCGTTGTAAATGCGATAAAAGATACAAAGAGTCTTCTAGGTGTTCAGTGAGCTTGGGATCGTCGACAATCCTGACAGCTCTACGCTGCTCTTCTGCGTGTTATGAGAGTAAATCCGTTTGCAAACAAATAAATTGCACAGGTTAAAAAGGCAGAGAACTTTCCACCGTCTTATTGAACGAATGACATACCTTTTAATAAAGAATTGCAAAATACGATGTTTTCTTTAACGTACTGAAGCATGAATAAATATTATATGAAATATATTCGAAGCAAGTAGTCAGTAACGATTGCCCACTCTAAGCGGGCGTAGACGTGCTACGAATGCTACAATCGGATACGTGCTACGAAGCGTAGCTGTTCTACGCCGAGTTTCACTACAAGATTTTTTATTTTTACTGCTTTAAAATTCAACCTGCCTGTTTTTATTGGAGAGGAATGTTACCATCGTCAGTATTTGGACCCTGAGTAAATAAAAAACACTGTTTTAAACTATCGCAGTTGTTCACTACAGAATGATTATTTAAGAATATTTACCGTTAATGTCTAAAGACAATATAAATACTCAAGCCCACTACCCGTTGGCAGAGTACTCAGCATGCTGGCGGCATTACCACCTGAATGGCAATGCTTATGCGTTGATCCAGAAACACGCCAGCATTTTGGTCACGCGTCGCAATAACCAGGCGCTCTGAAAGATTTTTGAAAATCTGGTGAGCTCCAAGTCTTCAAGGGCCCAATGTCTCGACCTCAAAACGGCTCAAATATGTAACCACTGCCGAGGTTAGCATATTTGCGTCGAATTGGCTGCAGCACCAGCCATACCTTGTGTCTCAGGAAAATCACACAAAATCAGATCCTTCCTATGTTTAGCCATTCGGTTAAACCATAAATCTAAAACACATGGTGAAAATCATAACGCTTGTTGTTCAGCGAAGCGATTCAAAGCACTCGTTCCCTCGGGTTAGCTCGCGGGAAGGTTTAATTACATTGGAAGATGTGTGATTGAATTCTTGAATGCTGGCAGATGTTGCGCTCCATTGTGAAGTAATTTGTTATCTGAATTGTGAATTTCACGTTGCATGTAATTTAACAGGAATATTGCATTTGACTGTTTTGACGAAATCAACTTAAATTGTCTATAATATTATTACCAAGCATCATTTTCAGTATTCGTATTTGAAAAGAACAATCCAAGCTCAAATTATTAAACTACCGCGTAAATGCTCCCTTTGAAATTTTTGAGGCCACGTGACATCAGTGACTAATTCTATCAATAACTAGCTGACCTGACAGACGTTGTCCTGTCTTAGAACTGTCAAACACGCAAAGTTAAAATTGTAAATCTTATTTTTTTACACCTTGGGTTACATTATTGGAGTTTTAGTAAGGATCCCTATTTTTTTGAAAACATAATATGGCCTATGTTATCCGGGGATAGTGTAGCTTCCCAACAGTAAAAGAGTTTTTCAAATCGGTTCAGAAGTTTCGGAGCCTATTCAATGCAAACAAACAAACAATCAAATCTTTCCTCTTTATAATATTAGTATAGATAATTATCATCTTGACAACTTATGTATTAAATATGGTAAATAGCATTAAGGATTTGGGTGTGCCCAAAATATTTTGTCGCGTGCCTTTGGTTCGCCATCCCTGCACTAGAAATTCGTCTAAAGGTAGCATTCCAATCTTGACGACCGCGACCGCATTTTGGTGACCTCGACCGACGGCTGCGGCTGCGTCTCGCATACCCACTGCTCACTATTAATTTATATGCAAGCGACTGCGTCGCGTGGCTTGTGGGTCGCTTGCATAGTTTAGCGCTCCATATAAATACATACTGCTCAGTGGGTCGCTGCCGCCGGTCGCGGTCGCTAAAATCGGAATGCTATTTTAAAAAGCAATTTTGATGATATTTGTTTCGTGTTTATAAAATACTGCATCCACCACCAGCAGCCATTAAACGTCCACTGTTGGACAAAGGCCTCCCTCGAGAGGGGTGTTGCCATAATCCCCACGCTTGGCAGGCGTAAAATACTGCATATCAATCACTTATATTACTTGTTTCACCCGCGTGGTGATGAAGGTGAAAAGTAGCCTATGTGTTAATCCAAGACATAAGCTATCTATATTCTCAATTTCATTCAAATCCATCCAGCCATTTCTGCGTGAAGGAGTAACAAACATACACACTCACACGCAAACTTTAGCTTTTATTATATTATTACTAGCGGTCCACCCCGGCTTTGCACGGATATTATTGGAGTAAGGATCCCAAATTTTGTTGATAATATAATACAGCCTATGTCATCCGGTGATAGTGTAGCTTCCCAATAGTGGAAGAATTTTTCAAATCGGTTCAGTAGTTTCGGAGCCTATTCAAAGCAAACAAACAAACAATCAAATCTTTCCTCTTTATAATATTAGTATAGATTAGTGTGATTAGCGTGATATAGTGTGAAGTGTTATATCATATTAATGATGATGATGATAGACACATAATGCGTTTAACTATAGTAACCACACCCCTAACAGTTTAACGACTGTAGTTCAGCAAATGGCCAGCTGTGCCGTTAGAGGTGATTTTCCATCTATTAACCGCGCCGGTACTAATGCGACTGCTTTGATTAACTACCTGATAGGAAGTTTGTCTGTTCGCTTGTTGCTTTATTGCTCATTAGAAGTAAGTATATTTAACTTTTGCAAATGTTTCGGTGAATTTAGGTTTCTTAATAGGCTGCTAGATAAAGGTAAGCGCACGTTATGACAGGCCGCAACGGGCCGGATCGCATCTCCCCTGGTTCTAGTTTTGACCGAGCTGTGATTGGCCGTCTAGACCACTCTGTCACTCTAACGAACACTAGTAGGAAGCTTAATTATGAGTTAGTTAGACACCTGAGGCAGCTTCATACCTAATGCGGAGACAGACGAGAACTTGTGATTGTGTGTTCATATTTAATGATGTATGTCTTGTTATATCCCGCGTGCATTGATCATACTTTGGATTTGCCTGAAACTGGAGCTAGTACCGAATAAAGTCTGCCAAAAACTGAAGGGGGCGAGGTAAACACGTATTGCACACACTGACATATTCTTACTAGTTCTACAAACGCACACTTCAATATTGAGCGGCACACAACTACAAATGAGATGATCAAAAAAATTACGACCAAGGAGGGTGTTAAGTGCTAAAGGGGGAAAACACTTCCATCCAACCTATCTATACCAAGGTAACCCTAGTGGTAGGAATAAGTGAACTTCACCACCACACCGATCCGTATCTTGTATCCTTAGTGATATCCTTAGTATCCGATCCGTAGTGTTTTTTCCCACTTTTCCCTACCAGTAGGGATAAATAAATAATAATAAGTCTTTCAGCTGTGAAATAACTGTTCCGACCTGTTTTTCCTAACGGCGTGACCGGACAACATACACACACGGCTGGGCCGTTTGGCAGCATGGCTTTGTCCGGTGGGTGGTCACTAGCCCCGGCCGAAGCCTACCACCAGTATGTTGTCACCTGATTAGCACCACCCGGGAACCACATGTGGGGTTTCAGTTTTTTTTTTTTTTTTTTTTTTTTATTTTTTTATTATTTATCTTATTGACTAACATACATGTTATTATAACACAACTCTTACGAGTGCCTTCACACCGAAGTGATTCGGTGCCCTAAAAAAATCGAGGATTGTACTCATCATCAGCCGTGGTAGCCCATTTGGGAGATCGCTAGACTTGAAAGCGTGAGGTCGCGGGTTCAAACCCCGGGCCCGTACCAATGAGCTCTTTGGAGCTTATGTACGGATTTTCATATCATTGGCTTTTCGGTGAAGGAAAAACATCGTAAGGAAACCTGCATACGTACAGAGAAGGAATTCAATGGCGTATGTGAATCCACCAATCCGCACTGGGCCAGCGTGGTGGATATGGCCCAATCACCCTTTCGGGGGTAGGCTTAAAGTCCAGCAGTGGACTGTTAAAAGGCTGATTATGATGATGATGATGACTCACCATTATCGTCTGTTACTATGGTACCTAACCTGAAATCGCGAAAAAATCAGCTATAGGTAACTTACCTGTACTTATCAAATAACTAGCTGCACCCTGCTGTTTCACCCGCGTAGTGATGAAAAATGGTGATGATGATGATGAAAAGTAGCCTATGTCACTCTCTGGCTCTTGAACTATACCCATGCAATAAATCAGGTCGATCCGTTGTTCCGTTGCAGCGTCAAAGAGGAACAAACATCCATACATCTATACATACAAACTTTCGCGTTTATTATATTAGTAGGATAGTCGTAATTATTTGACAAGTATACAGAAATACAGAAATGTTTATTTTGCGATAATGAAATTTAGAGATAAACAAAATATCCAAATACAAGTAGGTACATTATCACAAAAACCGGCCCCAACTCAGCATGGAGCAGTATAGGTTTTTACCTACACTGTTATCTTTATATGACCAGCCAATAAAGTTAAAAGTAACCAACAGTTAATAACAGAAGACAATGCTCTAATCCCCAGTAGAAACAGTCGTGAGTTACTGCTAACAGACTTCCGGTCTGTCGCAGTTAACAGCTAACTATTTAGAACTTCAGCTAAAGCCGGCTTCTGTGCTGTCTGCAGCTGCAGAATTAAAAATAACACAACTTCTGTATCTAACTGCGCCCCGCGGTTTTACGCCCGTGAATATTCTCTCAGGAACCATATTTTTTTCCGGGATAAAATAGTAGATTAGACAACTAGTGAAAAAAAATGGAATTTAATTTGAAGGACTAAGTTGGATCCCGAGATCAGCGAAGGATTGTAGAGTAGAATCCTGAGCGGAGCGAGGGATACAAGGACCGATATGTTTTTTTTTCCTAGTGAGTATATTTTCTCCTTTTACCATTGACCGCCAGAAAATAAATAGTAGGTAGTGTAGTATTTAGATTTATCATATTTAATTATGAAACAATTTTTAATATGAATTTGAGTGAATTGTATTTTGTTTTTGACGAGACATAGCGTGCACCACATGGGTATTATTGCTTTTAGGCAATGGTATTGTGGGAGTGTTCGTTATCTGAATAAATTATCTTATCTTATCTTATCTTATATAATCAGTAAGTAAAAAAGAGAACAAAGGATTAAATATAAAAAAAAATTATAGTGAAATTAGAATATATTTTTTTCAATGAATATTTTTGTTTAGTTTTACCTGCCTATCACCTACTAGATTTTGGCGGCAACAAATTATTTACGATAATTGCTGCTTTATAACAAAGTGATTCCGGAGTCAGTGTCAGATTTTCGTCACTGGAAGAACTTCTTTTATTCTATAACTAGCGGTCCGCCCCAGCTTCGCACGGGTATAGATTATAGCCTATATCACCCGGGGATAGTGTAGCTTCCCGTCAGTGAAAGAATTTTTCGAATCGGTTCAGTAGTTTCGGAGCCTATTCAATGCAAACAAACAAACAAACAAATATACAAACAATCAAATCTTTCCTCTTTATAATATTAGTATAGATAATCACAGATCTCTTACTATTTGTAATGATAATAGATTTTCCAATGTTATAAAACAACCACGATACCCAATAGAACAAAAAAAGGAACAAACTAAAATTGGCGGGATATTTATTTCTTATTTTTAATTATTAAATTTGATAGCTCAATGGAACAGCTCCATTCTGCCAGCCAGTACGTTTAGTAGGTAAGTTTATTTTTTATTTTTTTATTCGTACATCGTGCTTGTTCCAAATTGAAAATGTTTTATTCAGTGTTATCGATGAATCAGATGCTCTTTTATGACTGGCAATGGTAAAAACACAGAAAAGTTTTTTTTTAATGCTATGGCTGTTTGCACACATATAAACGAAATGTCAGTCATTCGAAATCAGTTAGCAATTACTGTGATGCTGACAAAGAACTTTGAGACCTAACCCAAAAGGGTAAGGTATAAGTTCTTTGGATGCGGAGTTCGACGCGTTGACATAAATAAGAATGTTCAATCAAGGTTCTGTCATAATGCCTGTCAACAGATTTTCCTTCTCATTTGCGTTCTATTTACTTCTCTTTTCTGTGGTAAAAACTATCTTATGTCACTCTCTGGGCTTCCAACTACCTCTATGAAGAAAATCATTCGTTGAGATTTCGAAAGTGTGAAGTAAAACTGTGACGAAACTTAAAAATTACACTCAGCTTAAATCCCATAAAGAAGTCTTATTTTTACGACTATACTTTAGTAGTCATAATAAAAATACGTAGAGCTAACTTAGCAGATTTTTTTATATGATATTAAATTCGTTTTTATGTCCAATAATAAAACTTAGCAGAATCTTATTTCAATTTTATTTCGCGTACTCTTACGAATGGAGATTCTACGTGATATGAAATAGTCATTTTGTGTTAGAAATTACAGGAGACGTTTCTAGCTTTCATGATCTTTATACGGCCTAAACCAAATAAAATTGATAACTTACCTTTAATTTATTATTTTTGACTAATTGACGTGATTTAATACGGGCACTTACCTGAAACAAAAATAAGAAGTAAGTACATATTATAAGGCATAAAAATCACACAATTAAAGTAGAATTTGGTTTTAACGACGATGCTTAAAACCTCTTTCCATTTGAAAAGTAAACCCACTCAATTTGCTTTACGAACTATGTATTCTGAAAGTAACTTCGTTCAAACGAAGTCTTGATTACTAATCGGACGCCGATGTATAATACATAGTCAACGGTAACGTGGCCGTCACAATAACCACAGAAAAGAAAAAGAAAAACATTTGAATGCAGTATACATTTTGATGCTGCTATACATTTTTGAACTAAAATCATCAGAGCAAATCTTGTAAGCTGAATTAGAATTTCTCTTAATCGATTTTGCTGAAATTTTGCTTACACCTTTAGTTCTGGTGACAATATAATATGCAATACCCTGAATACCCAATATTGTGATATTTTCAACATGGCCGCCAAAATAATTAAAAACATTTAAATAAAAAAATATTTTAATAAAAGCCTTATTTATAAAAAAAAAAATTATTGCATGATTTTTTTTTCTAACAAATAATTATTTTATTGAAAACTAGCAATGCACCCCGGCTTCGCATGGGTGTAAGTCTTATTTTTTTACACCTTGGGTTACATTATTGGAGTTTTAGTAAGGATCTCTATTATTTTTTAAAATATAATATAGCGTATGTATAATATAACGGAGATAGTGTAGCTTCCCAACAGTGGAAGAATTTTTCAAATCGGTTCAGTAGTTTCGGAGCCTATTCAATGCAAACAAACAATCAAATCTTTCCTATTTATAATATTGTATGTATATAGTATAGATATAAAATTGATAGCAAATATATTATTAGTAAATTAAATTACAATATTATAAATAAAGTCCATAAATTGGCCACCAAAAACTTAACTAGACTATTCAAATAACCCACCCCTAACTGTTTCTGGCGCAAAGGTACCCAAAACAGTCGCTGCATTACCGCGTTGGATGGCAATGGCCAACCTTTACACCAGGAATGAGCCGGAGCGGGAGTAACCACACTTTTCTTTAAGCCGAGCTTTTTGGCCTCAGTCCCCCAACAACCCATGGTTTCTACGGCAACGGGTACGAAGTTGTATAGCGGCTCCAACGCTGCGTACTTTACTCTCTTTTTATCAGCGCCATATTCCGCTGCTGCTGACGATGAGACGGTGGATGGATTAGAGGAGTGGAGTGGTGGACGGTGAGTGGATTATTAATTGCTAACTTATTTAGTTTCTCTCCTACGATGTAAGTGAAGATTGCAAGTACCGAGTATACTCTTAAATAAAAACAAGAGTTTCTCCCTACTATTATTTCTGTAGAGCATGGTAGAGAAAATAGCTTTTTCTTACCCATGCTTCTACAGCATGGTTAAGAAAATACTATTTCTGTCTCGTCATAAGCGTATGAGCTATTACGCCCGCTAAAAGGACTCCGTAGAGCCATTTGCTATCATAAATATGTATGACGAATTAAAACCTCCACTAGAATCATAACACCCGTCCCGAGAGTGTTGTGGCAAATAAGCCGTGTGTCGAACGCTCAGCGGCGTAAAACTTAAACCACATCACACCAATAGGCTTATTACCCGACTGAACAACGAGGATAATGTTTTTCGGGCGTACGTATTTTTTTGTGTTTCTATTTTACCTCCTGTAGCCAAACAGCTTGACTGATTTTAATGCGTGTGATTCGTCTTCATGCCCGGAATGTTTTAGGCTACATTTTGCAGTCGGGTATAATTTTTAGGGTTTCGTACCCAAAGGGTGTAAACTGGGCCCTATTACTAAGTCTACGCTGTCTGTCCGTCTGTCTTACCTTTTAACGGCTGTAACCTTTCGAACCGTAAAATATAGCCAGTTGGGAGCTGAGCCTACAGGCCCAGCGCCGGCCCTGGAGTAGAGCGAGAGAAGCGATCGTTCCAGGCGACAGATAGCAAGAGGCGCCAGAATAACAAATGAGAAAAATATATGGAGCGAAAAAGAAAATAAAAATGGCGCCTCGGGGCGTGGCAAGCGACGAGGTGCACTTGTAAGTGTTGTTAGTAGACGGAGCATAAGATTTTGATGTGGAAATAGTTTATACCCTGGGTTAGCACATGGATTTATTTTTATCCCTGAATCGATTCATAAATATTTTCAGAAATGAAACGTGGTGAAAACCAAATTTCGATCTACCCTGATCCAAGGCTAGGGCCGGCGCTGTACGACCTACGCCTGTAGGCCTACCGGTGCAATGTGAATCAAGCTTTAACAGTCTCATGAACGCTCAGCTGCGTAATCTACGTATTGCGTACACGTGCGTATCCGACAACACGCCGCGAGTTACGCTAACTAAAACAACTGTTTAGCATGTCGGGGAAATACTGTGATAGAGAGGAAATGTGCGTGAAATGACTGGGGAGTGAATTTATGTACGCGACAACCTTCGCTACTATATATAGGTACAAATAATGATGAAATCAAATCAGTTGTTATTACAGCTGCGTTCCGCGGTTTCACCTTTGTTGGCCCGTACATTTTATCGGGATAAAAAGTAGTGACCTGAAACCACCCAGCACGAGTAGCACGGACTGTGGAAGAATCGTTTTTCCACCGTTTTTATCCCGCGAGAATAAGACAAACGTATCCATATCCTAGCTTTGTCGCGTCTACGCACAGATAAAAACGGTGGAAAGGTAATTTATCTACGGCCAGTGTTAGGTCTGCAGGTCATATGGTACGCCATTTTTTGTTAAGGTGCCCGAGTGGCGTTTGTGGAATATGATGCGCCAAAAATAACATTCTAGGGATTTGAACTTTTTTAAAGAGATTATATACATATTAGTTATTATTGTTAATATTAGAGTCCTCGATAGAACGAATTCAATGAATATTTCGCCTCCATTGTATTGTGCACGTCATGGCTGGCTCAAGTTCAAGCAGCGCGAAAACAAACAACCGATTAGCGAAGAAATCTCATTATAATTTCACAAAATTAGAACCTACACAAAAGCAATACGGCTCTAATTAGAACGGTTCAAACATTGAATGCCAATTCCCATTTGATGAATGCTTTCAGTCCCAAAGCGAAATAATTTCTTCTATTCATCCGCTAAAATATTACGCGCCATCTCTCACACTAATGAATTCATTTCAATAGCTCTTCCAGAATGAGGGCGTCGATAAAGATGACAAATAGTGAAACGGTGGCTTAAGCTCTGAACAAGTCTGATTGGCATTTCGCTGGAAATCGTAATCTTTTCAACATCATGACTTTGGAACAGCACAAGTCAGTTTAAATCTATTTTTTTTTTCAACAGGGTAAGTCCCTTTATTAACTAAACAAAATTAACGTCACATCTTCTGATATTCAGGGTAGGGCTGGTGCGGCTGCCAATTCGGCAGAGCAGCACAAGCGACGCAAATATGCTAACCTCGGCAGTGGTTACATATTTGAGGCGTTTGGGGTCGAGACATTGGGCCCTTGGGGACCGGGAGCTCACCTCATTTTCAAAAATCTTTCAAAGCGCCTGGTTATTGATGCAACGCGTGACCAAAATGCTGGCGTGTTTCTGGTTTAACGCATAAGCATTGCCATTCAACGTGGCAATGCCGCCAGCACGCTGGGTACGCTGCCAACTGGTAACAGTCTAACTGTATTTGTTAGTTAGTTGTTTAGTAATATAGGAAAAAAATGGTATCGATATAAACTTTTGTAGAGAAAATCGGGTGTGACATTAACATAGAAAGACATGCCGAGTTACCAAATGTTCCTTTTTCTTTAACCATTTTGGTAGTGAAAGAACCCCCCAGAAAAGTTTTTTTTTTTTTTTTTTAAATTAGTATTAGAACGGCTGTTAGGCATTTTTGTAAGAAATTTGTTGTAGCCAGTTGCACCCATATAAACGAGACTCCTGTCATTCGACATCAGTTAGCAAATGTGAGGTGTTCGAGGCGTTGATCTAAATAAGAATGTTCAATCAAGGTTCACTCAATGCCTGGTAACAGATTTTTCTTCTCATTTCCGTTCTATTTACTTCTCTTTTGTGTGGGGGACCCCATGTATACGGTTAATACCCGGAGTGATAATTTATTGCAAAACACAAAAAGGTAGCAATACGTTATACATAAACAATGTATACCTATACCTTTTGGGTACTAGTGTCAATATGAAAAAGCTATCCCGCACTCTACATCCACGGAAATATAAATCATGTCAGCACATCGCGGGTTCCGGCTTTCCCGCCGCAGACAAAAGACCGATCCCGACCTATTTGGAGTCGGACCAACGGACTACGGAGGTTTGTGATTTTTTGACTAGAACTAGGCTGGCTAATGGCATTTTTCGTTGCAACCTACATAGTGTTTGCAATTATGCACAAAGATAAGGGTGCGAACATAAAGAAACAAAATTTTAGTTTTGGCGCCAACCATTGTGATACAATTCCTAGAGTCACAATCTCTCAGTGAAAACAGTCAAAAAGCGTCCGAGCGACATCCTACTTATATTATTATAAATCCATTAATATTAAACGCGAAAGTTTTTATGTATAGATGTATGGATGTTTGTTCCTCTTTCACGCTGCAACGGAACAACGAATCGACCTGATTTTTTGCATGGGTATATTTCAAGAGCCAGAGAGTGACATAGTCTACTTTTCATCATCATCGTCACCATTTTTCATCACTACGCGGGTGAAACCGCGGGGCGCAGCTAGTTGTACGTATTATCATCATATTACATTGTATGAATTATATACTTTACAGTGCCACATTTACTCAAATTTAGACGTTATGTCACTTGCATAGTGTTCAACGTTAATTGTCCGCTATGTCATCGTAGGACTGGCACCGCGCGGCGTTGTAGTCGGATCGCGGTTGCCTTCCAACTAACCAAAAAGTCTGCGCAATTCGTAGCGTGCGCCGAGTTTTTGTTCGGACATTTTTTTGGCACTATTGTGACTCTATATGTATTGTATCTCAATGACGCCAACGTAAAAAAAAAAACAATTCGCTTCATTGTATTATTTTCCTATACTTGAGTTATTTCAATTGTTAATGTTTAATAATGGTGGATTATTATTTATTAAGTGTGTGTTGTGTGTAGTGTTTATGTATGTGCTAGAATGTAGGCAAGTGACATAGCGAGGCGAAATATGTATATTAGTGTTGTTTTTAAATCCCCATAGAAGACTCTTGTAATAAATTGTAAGCGTCTTTTAAAATTTATATGAAAAATTCTTAGTTACAGTTTTTACTTTGTAGGTGTAAGGGTGAACCACCGAAGAATGGGCAGTTGTGTCCTATTAGTACACGGTGAACGTACTGCGAACCCCAAGCCGCCTGCCAAGCGTGGGGATTATGCAACACCCCTCTTTAAGAGGGAGGCCTTTATTCAGCATTGAACGTTTACTGCTTACCCGGACCCGGGTATGTCCTAAAAATGCGACCAGAACCACCGCAGGATGGGCAGCAACGTCCTGTTAGAACACGGTGAACGTACTGCGATCCCCAAGCCGCCTGCCAAGCGTGGGGATTATGGCAACACCCCTCTCTAAGAGAAGGCCTTGTTCAGCACTGGACATATGGCTGATGATGTGAACGTTTACTGGTGTGATGATGAGGTTGGCTCCTAAACTTAGCCCGCTTTTTGAAAACTCTGAAGGTTTTTGCCATTTAGAGCTCTAATCTATTTAGACACTTTAAAAAATACCAAGTGATTTACAGAGAAACCCATCGAAGATGTGGTCCAATCAACTTACTAGGTAGACACAAATCGCATTAACATAATTGCAGTCCAAACTTTAAGAAAACCCGACGTAAATCATGTAGGGAACCATAAAAATAATTTTCCACAGGAAAATGACTCTAAATTCACGACAATAGCCTCATTTTTTGTAAGTTTTCCGTCGCGCAAGTAGGTTCAATAAATTCAGGCTTAAAATAATATATTTTCTCCTCTACAATAGTCAAAAGTCGTAGGTGGCATACAAGTTAAAATTTGTAGCCATAATTCAGAATACCGGGTATTTGATATTCAAAACACGCCAGCCCCCGAGTGGTCGCATCTCTAGGTGTACTTCGAATCCTTATTCACCCACTTTTAACTAACGCTACGGCCAACATTATGTAACATGTGAGACAAATGTTATTTGCAAAAAAATATATTTGTTGTTCTAGATGTTTCATTGAGTATTATGTTATAAGCTTTTTCTATGGAACAGAATTGGGGTTGATTATCTTGTCCCGTAATAAAAGTAGTTCATTAGTACAGTAACCCTTTTAACTTGACTGCTCATCCTTTACCCCGCATAAGCCACAGGTTCTAACATGTCAACCTAAACTATTTCGAGCGGGGCCAATCCTAGGAGCGAATTGAATGAATGACTTTTGATTCTCCAATCACAAGCGTCGAGTCAAGTTGAGTTTCCAATCACAAGCTGCCCCCCGCATCGACGTAGCATCATTTTGCAAAAGGATGGACGCACTGACAATGCCTCGGGTATTGTAGGTGTCTATAGGCAGCAGTGACCACTTACCATCAGGTGGCACATAGCTTGTTTGCAAATTATTAAATAATAAAAAAACGCATGGACATGCTATCCGAAATCAGTCTAACGTGTGGTCACTCTGTACCTCGTTCGTGCTGAGAGCGTGTTGTTTGGACACGGCAAATGTATGCGCACTCAAATTCACGAATATTGAGCGCAAATACGAATATTGTAAGAGCAGATAGTTTTGGGAATTGTTATTGGAAGCTTATAGCACTTTTCGGTAGAGTCGTTTTTTTTTTTTTAGTTCGACTCTACGGGTTGTTATTGTGAAGTTTGTTCACGAGAAAAAATATTATATACTAGCTGACCCGACAGACGTTGTCCTGTCTTAGATCTGTCAAACGCGCGAAGGTAAACCGGCGTTAAGTTTATGAAAATTTTCCAACTTTCTTCGCAATTTTCTTAATTTTTATTTCCGTAAGAACCTTCTGCAAGTTATTAAAACTTTAAAAAAATATGTATGAAATCGGTAAAGTCGTTCTCAAATTATGGCGTGACCAAGGTTCATCATCATCATCATCAGCCTTGAGTGACCCACTGCTGGGTATAGGCCTCCCTTTGTTTATGCCACTCTCCCCGGTCTCTCGCTATTCGCATCCACTCGTTCCCGACAGTATTTCTAATGTCGTCAATCCACCTCATCCTCGGTCGGCCTGGGTTCCGCCAACCTAGTCTCGGCCACCACGCAGTTACTGCTGTACACCACCTGCCATCATTACGTCTGGCCATGTGTCCTGACCAAGGTTACGAGGGATTAATTTTTATATGTATAGATGTAACAAGTATAAATAATAATACCTATTGAAAACATTTTAATTTTCACCTCTCTGTTTACGTCGGGGGTAGAAAATTATTAAGAGCATGTTTTCTGTTGCAAATGAAAAAATATATACAAAAACTCATATTCAAATATAACGATCTGAATGTACAATATCAACCTTTGATTCTAGCTTTATTTTTTGCACTTCCAAGAACTGAATAGAACTTCACACTCACATACTTCAAACTCTACTAAAGAACACGCTGTATTCAAAAGCTTTCATAAAATCCATCGGCCTCGAATATATTCTTGTCGAAATGAAAAATGTTCCGTTCGAAGCGTAAGAACGTGTACTTTAGCTCAGGAAATACCTAGTTTGGTATTCAAAAACCATTATTCTTTGCTCGCACCTTTCGCGAACGATATTAGCTTATATTCAACTTATATTGCAGATCGACGTTACGTGTACCTGCTATGTAATCTTGTTTTTGCTTTGGACCTATTTAAGGTGGTTACAGCCTCTTCCTTTTTAAGGAATTTTGATCCTTAAAAATATAAAAAGACCTTTATCTTTTTACTCATCGTCATCATCTTTTCAGCCATAAGACGTCCAATTCTGGACATAAGCTTACCTCATCGATCACTAAAAGGGCCGGTTGGAAGCGACCTGCATCCAGCGTTTTCATGCGGTCTCTTTTAGGTTGTCGTCTGTTTGTCTTTTGATTTTCTGTACTAGTTTTACATAATATCGTTAACTAATACACAAAATGCAGGTTGTTACAAAACCTGTATTTTCTCTAAAGTTATATGATTATTTACGGGATATTTACTGTGGTAAGGTTGTGGAATGAGCTCCTGATATTTCGGCGCAGTTACATGCACCATGTTCACGGGAGACACATGTCTTCCCGTGAACATGGTGCATGGGAGCTTATTCCACAACCTTACCACGGTAAATATCCCGTAAATAATCATATAACTTTAGTGAACAACCGTCATAGTTCAAAACACTGTATTTTCTCTTTAAAGTGAATTTTATTCCCTAAAAATGTAAAGTAAACGGGCAAAAATCTTGCGAAAAAAAGGTATCTAATCTTTTTGGCATGTCTTTAATTATTGTTCGAGCGAAGCAAATTCACGGGAGTCTACTGGGATTAATCGGCTTTTTATGTATTTATATGTTATTTTTTTCCTAGCAAGTGCGTTAAAAACACTACAAAACAGACAGCCCGTTGAAAGTCTAACGAAGATCTATATTTTTGTGTATTTATGCGACGACAGCTTGCGCACTATTTTTATAAAATTTTGTAAGCAAGTAGATCATGCGAATACAACTTTTAAATTCGAACATGACTAACATCGGTCGAGTAGATCAAAGTATGAAAATTAGCTCTGAGTTAAGCCCTTAAATTTTTTATAGATCTGTCTTTATTATATTATCTATAAAAGTTCTTGCAAAAGTATCTGCTGCAATGTCTGCAAACTTCTTTGAAATACGAGTATGAAACTTAGGTAGAATATTTTCAATTTGGCGTCTTAATATTAAAGTTTTCGGAATGGAACCGCAGCATTGAAACTTCAATGTCGCATTGGTATCGTTTACACGCGGAGTACCACAAGGGTCGGTGTTAGGACCGTATTTGTTTACTTTGTAAAAGTTTGGAAATAATGTTTGTTTTACCGACACGACAATACGACGCCACAATGGGACTTGGGATTCCCAATACTCATCTATAATATTGGTTTGATTCTCCTATAGGCTCAGCAGCCAGCCCTGATGTCAGGTTTTAGGCCGCTTGAAGACCTCTGAAATGGTTCAGCGGATGCTATTATAGAATAAACAACCGGAACCTACAATTTAACTCGTTATCCGACACATGGTAGCGCTCAGTTGTAAACGCCACTCACGGTCAGCCATCCGACAACTGACCGGTTCGGTGACCTTTTACTAACCGTAGCTAACTAACTTTAGCTGTGCTTTTCTTCCACCCTGCAAATCTCAGTCACAAAGTTGAGGGTAGTTTACGAAACTGTTGTCTTTCTTATGCGCTATACATATTTATCGTCTTCAATTCAAAGGACTTTCAACGAACCGTTTAGCTTAATAATTACTAAGATATCGCTTGAATAGTTTCAAAGTCACGGAGCAGAAACAAGAGGAGATGGCATAACGATATTTCAATTCATATTTATTACGTCCTGAAGGAAAATAACCGTTACTAGAGTTAGAGAGCAAGCAATAGTCCGCAGACTAATCGACTTTTATGGTGGCGATAGCTCAGTAAACAGTAGACTGAAAAAACTAAAGTCACACAGCAGGCAATGGAGAGAGCTATGCTCGGAGTTTCTTTGCGCGATAGAATCCTAAACGTGGATATTCACGAAAGAACCAGATTTATCGACATAGCTGTTAAAATTTGCAAGTTGAAGTGGCAAGAACCGATAACCGATGGGGAAGGAAGGTTTTTGAGTAGAGACCATGAACCGGAAGACACAGCGTAGGTAGGCTTCCCACAATCAATATGGACCGACGACATTGTGAGAGTCGCTGGGATCCAGTGGATGCAAAAGGCAGGCTATCGTTCAGTGTGGAAGTTAAAAGGGGAGGCCTATGTTCAGCAGTGGACGTCTTCTGGCTGATGATGATAGCTCAGTGGATAGCGCATTAGAATTCCAATCATAAGGATGTGGATTCCAATTCCAACAACGAGCTTGAGCTAACGGTGAAGGAAAACCTAGTGAGGAAACCGGTATGTCCAAGAACCTGAAAAGTTTAAAGACATAATTCACCAAGATGCACTTTGTAAGTTACTTACGCCATCTATAAAACACTGTTTTAAACTATCACGGTTGTTCACTAAAGTTATATGATTATTAACGGGATATTTACCGTAGTAAGGTTGTGGAATGAGCTCCCGATATTTCGGCGCAGTTACATGCACCATGTACACGGGAAGACTGAAGAACCATTCATTTTGGTCATTCCACAACCTTACCACGGTAAATATCCCGTTAATAATCATATAACTTTACGCCATCCATGTTTCGTATTTTCTGTGTTCATAGCTTGGCTCGGAAACTTGAGATAATGGTCGACTAAAGTTTCTGAAATATACTGTTATGCTTTATAACCACTCGGCAAGAACCCGTAGTCTGATAAAGCTATTTGGCAACATACAAAATTAAAGAAAAAAAAGGCCAAGTTCTAGTTTCCTTTTTTTTAATGCCGTAGGTTGCAAGCAAGCAGACGGGTCGCTTGGTTAAGCTTTTTCACGATTTCAGGGTTGGTCCGATTGTAAAAAAATACATTATGTTGAGTAAAATTACCCCTTACGGCTCATCATACACTTTCTGACTAATTCTGTAGTGCTATTTAATATATTTTTGTAATCCTCGACCAAAATAGAATGTTTTTTTATTTATTTAACAAAACTTAAATTACGGCCAATTATGGATTTACATTATATTACTAATCTAATAACTACAGTCGTATACTATTATAAATGTATGTGTACAAGTGTGTGGGGTGATAGTGTGCATGAGAGGGTGTGTGTGTGTGTGTGTGTGTGTGTGTGTGTGTGTGTGTGTGATTGTTTGTGTGTGGATATTTAATTTCCATTTTTGTCATGTATAATTTTAAAGACATCACTTGACTTTTGATTACATTAGATTTTTACTGCAACAATATTCCACAAAGTCAAATAGCTTTATAATACGTTTATTTTACACCCGTATTAAGCTGTAATATTGCACAACCTCGTAAACTTTAACGATTCATATTAACAATCCGAGCAAATGATATTTTTATAGCCGTAGAAATACTTTACGGGCAGAGTATTGCATGTATTGATGTGAAATGAGAATAAGTAGGGATAAATTGTTTGTATTGCTTAGATAGTCGTAGGCACTTCATGCTTATACCACGGTCATTGGCCACATGAATTAATTTCATATACCACGGTCGTTTGTCACATGAACCACTTTCATGTAGCACGGTCAAAAGTCACATAGACCAGTTTTATATTCTATGGTCATTGGCCACTCGAATTACATAGTTTTATATACCACGGTCATTGATCCCATCGAACAGTTTCATATACCACTGTCAATACGGTCATCAACGATCTCTAATACGTAAGTATGAAAGATCTTTGACGGTCATGGGTCACATGCAACAGTTACATATACCACTGTCATTGGCCACACGGACAAGTTTAAATTTTTTTCAGTGCCAAAATACATTCGCCTAGTAGGTCCACGACTCTAATAAATCTTCATCTTGTAATTTCTTTTCCCAATCCAATTTCCTAATAGATGTATAGTATCAGATACATGGCACGAGCAAGCCGGTCACGTCTTAAGTTCGAGACCATGTAAAGTTAGCCAAGTTGTAACTGAGCGGAACTAACTTGGCGCATGACTCTAACTTATTGAAGGAAGTAACAGGAAAGTTCTCGTGGATTCGACATTGTAGGAACTAGTTAATTCATTGTCTGTTTACAGTTTACGGTGAGAATACCAAGAAATAGCACAGTTTTAGAACACTGCCACTGCCAACGGCCAAAAAAATCATAATCAGCCTTTTAACAGTCCACTGCTGGACTTTTAGCCTACCCCCGAAAGGGTAATTAGTCCATATCCACCACGCTGGCCCAGTGCGGGTTGGTGGATAAAAAAAAATGCCACTCCAAAATGGAATTTCTTCTCAAATCGTACCTATCTTGTTGAAGTATCTTCCCTTGCAATCCACTATGTAGTATACCAACTACAATTTATCGATATTCCAGTTACTGCATAAGCTTTTATCTGAGTTACACCCTATTTATTAGAATGCATAATATTGAAATCGAGCAATAAGGCCCAGACTGACCGGCGCTATGCAGATTTTAATATGATTGCTACTCTCAATGCTTGATTTCTATGTGGTATTTTCCAATGTTTTTGCTCTGCGTTTCGGAGCGTGTTGCGATATGGCAAGAGGAAAATCAAAACGACGATGTAGTTAAAGGCGGCCAATTCGGCGGGGTTCAAACGGCGCAAATATGCTAACCTCAGCAGTGGTTACATATTTGAGTCGTTTGGGGTCGAGACATTGGGTTGGGCCCTCAGGGACCGGGAGATCTCACCTCGTTTTCAAAAATCTTTCATAGTGCCTGGTTAATGCGACGCATGACCTACTTTGCATCGTCAGATAAAAATAACTTTGTTACAGATATTTAAAGCTCTGGTTTCCTAGGATAGCGATGCCATTATTAAGCGTTCGTAATACAGCGGCCAATCCGCGGCCAATTCTACCAATCCGCACTGGGCCAGCGTGGTGGATATGGCCCTATCACCCTTTCGGGGGTAGGCTAAAAGTCCAGCAGTGGACTGTTAAAAGGCTGATGATGATGATGATGATGATGAATACAGCGGATGAATGAAGTCGCTAAAACGTTGTCTATGTAAATAAAATGGCGCGGTATCCTAGAGGGCGGTATTTGCAAAGAAATTGGATTTGGGTATTTGATACCGTAACGTAAAAAAGCGGACCAGTAAGCGCAGCGTAGGACGTCCACCCACAAGATAGATAGACGATCTAAAAGGATGCAAGCCGTCTCCAACCGGCCCTTTTGGATATCGATAGGGGAGGCCTATGTCCAGCAGTAGAAGTCCTATAGCTGAAATGATAATGATGATGAACGTCAAAAAGTGGTGCTGCCATTAGCATGACGGCCGTTGCGTCCGTAATGTTACGTCCGCTACGTGACGGCGCCGCTATTCTAGGAAACAAGTTGTATCATATTTGTTTTCCTAGTTTAGTTACTAGAACACCCACGAGTCCAGTAACTGCCGGAAATCAGTCAGTAGACTGCAGTAGAGACCTGAACTACGAGTTTGTTTACGAGCCACCGCTGCGACACCGCGTTGTTATTCACCATTCATGTAGGAATTAATGTTTGATTCGTATCTACGTTTTTTTTACACCTTGGGTTACATTATTGGAGTTTTAGTAAGGATCCCTATTTTCTATTTCTATTTTCATGCAATTTCATCTTTCCGCAGACGTGAACGCTAACTGAAAGTGGCTCTTGTCTGGACTCCCTGAAGTGAAGATTGTTAGTTGATTATTGTAGCCGTTAACTGTCCTATTTTTAAATTAAGATCATGGTAGGTAGGAAAACTATAGAGCGGGTGTACCTTTGTGTAGGTGGAGTAAAAGCTTGAACATCGTGAGGTCTCAGGTTAAACTAAGTCTTTGGTTAAACTCTACTGACCATACTCTATAAATACTTAAAGTAAAGAATAGAGTAATTCAATCGGAAACATCGCAGCATTACTTTAACCATTTCGCTGAGGTCGAAGCATGATTGTATTGCGGTATTGCCATGTAATTTGAAGCCTGTGATTGCGCGCTTCCGGCCCACTCCGCGGGGTTCATTATTTTATATTGAAGTCGGAGAGCGAAGTTGAGTGTCGTAGGTAGATACCTCGTTTCAATTGACATAAACATTATTGGATTACATGATATTGATTCTCAGTTTTCTTTATTTTGAATTGAGAGTTGACCGAGCGAACGGAAGTATCAGATTCTAATTGGACAAGTCAGCGTTTCTATGTATGTTTGTATATATTTGTTCGACGATAACTTGCGTATCATTGGTCCGATCTTTGTAGGAAAGTAGTTTTTTGACCCAACTTAATTATATTTATGCACGGATCCAGTTGGGTATGTTCTGTCATAGATGCAACGCACTGGCACAGTAGTTACAGCTTGTATGATGTGTGTGTGTGTGTGTGACGACAGCGTAGAAGTAGCGTCACAGAGTAGCGTAGGTACTCGCGATAGTTTAACAGCCCTGTGACCGACAGTAGGCATTATTTTTTTTTTTTGTTAAAATGTTCATGACTTCATTGGATTCAATGTCCTTTAGTCGTAATATTAAACATGTTTACACAGTATTAAAAGCATCAAACAAGTCATAGTCACAGTCAGAGTCAAGCAAAGTAAGTCACAGTCAAGTCAAACTCATGCCCCTGTAAAGTGGTGGAGATTTACAAGAGGCTCCTACCTATGGAGTTTTGGAAACAACACGAAAAGACATGTTTCACCTCGTTATATCACTTGCCCTCACTCGAGCACGATTACGAGCACTTAATAAATAATAATGCACCATTTACTACACATTAACACTCGAAAATACACAAGTTTAGGAAAACAATCCAACGAGTCGACATGTTTTTTTCCACGTTGGCGCCAAAACTCCAGTAGGCATTGAATTCAACAGGGTTGCCACCTGTCCCGATTTTGATGATATTGGCCCGCGTATCGATAACCTATAATTTTGTCCCGGATTTTTTATAACATGGGACGATCGCTCAATTCATTCAGGCTTAGCACAATACGATACGTCCGCATAAAAATACATATACGTCAACTAGATTTCATTAATTACGTGCAGACAAGCATGATTTTGGCCATTTTTACTGCCCTCCTCCGAAATCGGTTGTCCCGATTTTTTTTCAAAAAGATTTGCTGTGTTTCCTTGGAATTCAAGGAAACGTCCGAGTCAACTACTGCTTTAGCTTATCTACTGTGGCACTGTCTATGAATTATATAGGTCTATAGGTCTTACTTCATGCGTTTACTAATTTTCTTGTGGCGACGATTTCCAAAGAATTGTTTACCTCAAAACGAGCGCGGTATTAACAATTAACAAGTATGTTTTTTTCTCCCTCAGATTATTCTGTTTTTAGGTTTCTTTATGCGTTTACAAATTTGTTTGTGGCAATGATATTTATTCTTGTTTACTTTTAAAAGAGCACGGTATTTACATTTAAAAAAACAGCTCCCTCGGTCAACTGGTGTATCATGCATTGCTCGTGCAGAATTTATGCCATGTTTCGAGCGAAAAATTTACGGTCTTGCTCGCTAACTCTATAAATTAGTTCTAAATTGGCCAGTTGGCAAACTACTGTGTTTATAGGCCGGTAGGATGTTTGGCAATGCGCTAGAACTAGGTCAGAATACTTGCACACGCGTTGAATATTTTTAAACGTGTCATATATTTGTTGAATTCAATCCCCTTTACTAATAAACGCGGGGTAGCCATGATATAGTAACTCCGTCTTTTGTCTTTTTCGATCGAGTTCAAAATTTGAAAGAGAGAAAAAGACAAAACACGGCGTAACTATTCCAAGACTACTCCACGTTTATTAGTAAGGGGGTAAGAGTTTAAATTCAATTCGCTTTAGAAATGATAACCAATTTAACTGTCTCAGTACAATGATTATCGTTAAGTCGTTTTATAGGTTATGGCGCTAATGTGAATAAACATGTCGGCTCGTTGTATTATTTTCCTAAGCTTGTGTATTTTCGAATGTTAATGTGTATTAATGGTTGCTTGTTTGCAGCTCTTATTATAAAAAAAAGATCAAGTGTTCGAGGTGAAACATTTCTTTTCGTGTTGTTTCCAAAACTCCATAGAAGCCTCTTGTATAGCCTCCACCACTTTACTGGAACATGAGTTTATCGTGACTTACTTTGCTTGACTATGATTTGTTTAACTATATTTAATTAAACTTGAAAATATTTCAATACTTGACACTGGCAAATGCACAAGAAGTGCGACGCCAAAATTCTCTGACGAGAAAATAAAAAAAAGGCTTATTTTCTATACTGTATTAAATATACTCAGTAGATAGGTACTTATTCCAATTGCTATGCGCCCAAAATTACGATTAAAAAGTCAAACAAATGTAATTATTAAGGGAACAAATTAACCGACTTCAAAGTTTAATTAGGTAAAGCATGTTCAAAAGCCCGTAATAAACAGTGCACTGCACACTACAGACTAGCATAACTTCCGTTTGGGTAGTTTTACAAATATTTCGACTAAATTAGTGCACGAGGAACTGCAGAGAGATAAAGGAAATAAATGTCCTTTATGCAAATGCCTTTGGAGAATGGTCGTAAATTTATACCTACGTTTTACACGTGTGCATATTTTATTATTGTTGTTTGCATTCTGTACATTTTAGGGCGTTATAGATATGTTATATTAAAAATCGAAAACAGTCCACAACGCGTGGTGGTATCTTTTAATCAGTCACGAAATTTGCGTCACAATGACACTACCAGCTTTTACCCTTTTATCTATACCTCACCAGAAGTCTAAGTACCAACTTCCACATTTTTAACTTCAAAAATGGCGAACTAAAAAACTTTCTTACCTTATTTAAGGGTATGAATTATTATTCTCAAAAACTCTTCTCATTTTCGTTATATAAGGATTGCTTGTGCAAAATTTCATGCTTCTAGACTCAGTGTCTTAGGATGTGCATTGTCTATCAGTGAATGAATTTTATTAATTAGTTTAAGCTTATTCTGCGAAGTTTGTTAATTTCCTAACCTATAATCAGAGGATGTAGCCATACCCACGCTCATAAAAAGTGTCTTTCCCATTATAGCGTGTATTCTGGAGAATTAGAGTCATCTACCAGGTTCCAAGCACTTCTGAGCGATTAAAATTTAACGAGCTGAAATCTGAAGGGCCTACTACTGCCGTAAAAGGTTTTATATGCTGACAATGGAGTGTTCTGGATGTGACGATAAAACTTAACGTCTTTAGGTACATTAGAATGTGCTATTCACACTCAACTAGCAGCGCTCTACCGTTTTAATCTCTACTAGTTGCTCCCCGTAGTTTTACCCGGTTTCAATCAGGTATGCTCGGTGTTTCTCTGAGGCATCTTATCCGGAACGAAGTTATTCACCAGAGAACCAAAGACACCGACGATAGCTCAACGTATTAGCAAGCTGAAGTGGCAATGAGCTGGTCATATAATTATGTTGCAGAATCGATAACCGTTGGGGTAGACATGTCTAGAGTGGATACCACGAATCGGCTATCGTGGCGTAGGTCGCCCTGAAACTCGTTGGAGTGACGATATACGTAAGACGGCTGGCAGTGGCTGAAAGAGAAAAGCCGAGGATCAGGCCTTGGGCGATGCATACGTCCTGTAGCGGACTAGTATAGGCTGATAATGATCAATTAGGAACGGTACATTTTCCGGGATAAAAACATCCTATGCGACTCTGCGGCTCTCCTACTATTTCTAACGGTCTGTTGCTCTGTTGCTCCATAAAAGAAGAATAAACAAACACACTTTCGCATTAATAATATTAGTATGATGTTGCAGTCAATTCGGGATATGCATTCACTCCAAATTTTATTCAAATCCGTTCAGTCTTTACCCCCCTAAAATTAGAGCTGTTATTTTAGAAGCATAAACATAGTGGATTGAAAAAGCGGAAATATACTAGAGATTCGATAAAGAAACAGTTTTGGATATAAGCATAATTTATTATAAAACACTTATGTACCTACAAAGAAGATTCCGCCGATCCGCGATCAAGGAAAAAACATAAAAACGTGTTCTCATTGTGTCTTGCGTTATACAAAAATTAATTTGGCACTCCTAAGCCGAGCCGCTCCATAAATTTGCCACTTTATAGGTTGCGTAGCGTTGGAAGTATCTAAATTAAAACGCAAAGGCTTATACAAAGGCTTTGATACGTTGCGTGTGAAGAACTAATTTTAACTGCAATAACTTATTAGTTTAGTGTCTATTTTAATTTAAAGATTTATGTGAAAATAGTTTATACGTGCGTTATACATTTTCCCTCTTTATTCATATGGTCCAACAAGCTAATCTAAGCTGTTAAGGCGGTACGATTCACCTATGGCGGGAAATTCAAATTTTAAGCAGTTTTTTGGTCCTAGTAGCCAGGCCAGGTAATAATTTTTAAATAACACAGTGTTTGCGCAAAATATTGGCTGTTTTTTACATTATAATGTACAATTATTTAACAGTAACGCACCATATTACTTACATTTGTGAATAAACCGTTTGAGAAAAATTAGTTTATTCACAAATGTAAGTAATAATGTGCATTAGAGATAAATAGTAAGAGATAAATAGCTTTACATAATTTTGTAAAGAATAAAAATCAATTTGCGCAAACATCATGATCGTTTACTATAATTACCCGGCCTAGCTACAAGGACAAGAAAACTGTTTGAAATTTGAATTTCCCGCCATTTGTGAATCGAACCACCTTAAGTGATCTGTTATCTTCTCGCTAAAAAGTGGCAAAGCAGATATTAGTTCTAAACAATTTACTAATCGAAATAGTTTGTAAATAAGATTATTTTGTATGTTTTGATTACATTGATTTTTTAACGACAATGATCTTAAATCGAGAAAAAAAACATAATGTGTTGACTAAATTCACAAAAAACTTTGTCATAGTTATATTTGGCTTGATAATAATTGAACAATAATTATAGAGAGGATGGAGGTTTTTACAAAATGTTAGGTAATTTAAAATTTTGGGAACTAAAAACACGAATGCCCAAATAAAAACTCGCTAATTTTCAACTATGTAATGCTGATAGTATAGTATTGTTTTATAATTTTAAATATTTTATTTTAGACGACGAATACAAATTGGATCAGATTTATTAGAAAAAAAAATGGTTTAATTTATTTCTTATGGTCGTTTTTGAGCAGTCGTGTGTAAACCATGATTGCATGCTTTGCCTAGTTTGGCCCATTGGTACCGCACAGATCATCTGATTTAGTAATGTATTTTATTAACCTTCTTTTTATTTATCTTTTTAATACTGTGTAACTTTCTACTTCTGTTTGTACTTATTCTGTGTTAATGTCCATGTAACTTATGCTTAGAAAATAAACATTTATTATATTATTATTATGCTTAGACAGCTAAAATAGAGAGATCACCAAAACTAATTATTAAAATTACAATTTATTGCTTACCTATTTGCAATGAATAAATGGATTACGAAGTAATGTGGAGGTTAAAGGGGGAGGCCTATGTTCAGCAGTGGACGTCTTCTGGCTGATGATGATTCGATAATAGCTAGTATTCTCAGTAAGTCTGTAGCTAACATAAACAATAACAAACGACTAGGGGAGCGATGAAAAATGGAGAAAGATTCGCGTGACGACAGCGGGCTCAACTCGAACTTAGCACTCCAGTCTAAACTATGTTTACCCAGTTTTCTAAGTTTACTAAGTTTTCCATTGCAGTGGATTTACGGGATTTCTTCACTTTATTCGTGGCTTGCAATGGTTTGTCAAAGAAAATGGCTGGTTTTGCTTGTGGTTCAGAACTTCGACAAAATAAAATGAATGGACCGGCCCAGAAGAAGTGAATTTTTGAAGATTACAAAATGAGCGCCGGCACTCACTTCGTTTCAGTCGGTCTCTAGCCGTAGGAAGTGCGACACGCGTCTATTGTTACATGATAACGAAACATCTGACAAAATTATGCCTTCGTGTGCTTTCCCAAAGTGTACATGTGTGATACACATCAAAATAAACCGCTATAAATTTTTTGTAACAAATTTACTGTACCTACATGGTTAAAATTAATTGTTGAAGTATATGTCCAACCGTTTTGCCTCGTTTTTACTGAGCAAGTTCAATGGTTATGGCCCGTCCATTTATTTTATTTTGGTCGAAGGTTCAGAAGCGTACAATGATATGTATTTTATACACATAAAGAAACTTAAAAGCTAGGGTCACAAGAGGCGGCCTTATCGTTTTATTTTTTGTTTTATGAATCTTTGGGCTTGATAATAAAATTATATTATTGATTTGATTTTGTCCTATAACAATAGCTGCCTATCCTTCTTACGGTCTCAAAACTTTGACATCACGGCTGGCCAGTCAGTAAATGCCACTCGCGGTCAACCGTCGCTTCTACAACATCACTGATTGTTTAGACAGGCTAGGCGATCGACGCCACGAGCGTGCTGTTGAAATATTAAAATCGTTTCGAATTTTAAGCCCATATCACATCTCTTCTCTATCTCTACATAGTATAAATTAAAGTCACTTTTAAAGTCTGTCTGTCTGTATGGCCTCTAACTCCTCCTAAACCACGCAACAGATTTTGATGCGGTTTTCACCATCAGTTAGATAATTTTTCACGGAAGGTGTATATATAACTAGCGACCCGCCCCGGGTCGACGTAGATTACACCCGTGCGAAGCGGGTCGCTAAGTAGTAAACTATTTTAAATTTGGGATACTTTGCGAATGATGATGATGGTGGGCTAGGGCCTATCCACTCTCTTTGAGAGAAGCCCTGTGTGTGGAAACATGATAGGATGATGATGAAATTTCTAATTCGAATTATTTTTTATTTATATTCATGGGTGATCAAAAGATACCATAACAATAATTTTAATCTAGACGCCTATCATCACCTAGGCGCAGGTGATCAAAGGATACTCAAATAATAATTTAAATGGAGTCGCCTATTATCACCCAGGTGATTATATTCCTAGGAGATCAAAGTCGACTTTTAGCACCCAGGTGATTAAAGTGTAATAGACCTAAAAGATAAATACCTATAGGTACCGTCCGGTTCTGCCGCTCCTTTCTCCCGCTGACCTGTAAAGTGTGAAATGACCTTCTCCCGAAGGTATTCCAGGACATCTTCAACATGGAGCGTTTTAAAAAAGGTATCTGCAAACATTTCTCCAGGCTGGCAAAGCATCGATAACGCCGCTAGTGTTGCTGGTGTCCATGGGCGGCGATTACCGCTTACCATCAGGCTGACGGCTTGCTAGTTTCATCATCATTTCAGCCATACAACGTCCACTGCTGGACATAGGCCTCCCCATCGATCTCCAAAAGGGCCGGTTGGAAGCGGCCTGCATCCAGCGTTTCCTTGCGGTCTCTTTTAGATCGTTTGTCCATCTTGTGGGAGGACGTTTTACGCTGCGCTTACCGGTCCGTGGTCTCCATTCGAGAATCTTTCGGCCCCATCGGCCATCTGTTCTGCGTGATATGTGCCCTGCCCACTGCCACTTCAACTTGCTAATCCGGTGGGCTATGTCGGTAATTTTTGTTCGTGTATGGATCTCCTCATTTCTGATTCGATCTCTTAGAGAAACCCCGAGCATAGCCCACTCCATAGCTCGTTGTGCGACTTTGAGTTTGCTTAGTGAAGCCCATAGTGAGAGACCACGTTTCACTGCCGTATGTCATTACGGGCAACACACACCACGTTTGCCTGTTTGCAGCTCTTTTATATTAAAAAAAGGTACAAATTAATTCTTCCAACAACCAAAGACTGCCCGTATTCAAAGCTTTGAGACGCCCCTAACAGCTAAACAACCCGAAACGACACAACCAATCTCCTCCCTTACTCGAATAACTCATACACTGTTCTGCCATTATTCAAGTTATTCAAGCGAATTGAATATTCTAAATACGGCCCGCGCCGGCGTTATGTTTCGTAATGAAAACAGCGCCGGGATGAGTTCTGATGCCTATGTAATGCATTATGTGGTGCAAATTAGAATAAAGCGCTGTTTGTCGGATGTTCTTGGCTGTGTTGGAATTACGGAGTAACTTGATTAGATAATTAGAGACTTTATTACGGGAACCGCAGTGGTTTTCACATATTTTGTTTTTGATAATACAGGTTTTTTTAAAACAGGTATTACTCACGTTAGATTAAGCCAGTTTCTCCGACTATAGTTTAACCGCGTTGGGCTAGAAAATACCTTTCCAAATTGGGCTAGGTAAATGGATGTTACTCTTCCTTTGAATTCTAGAAAATACCTTTCCAAAGAGCAAGGTCGCCGCAAACTTCCTTCGAATACGTAGTGTGATAAAAAATGCAAATCTCTCTACAAAGCTCAATTGGTTCCCGAAGGAACCAAGCATTGTTTGGTTATACATGAGAAATAAAATACACAGTGGAATGATAATATGTGAAGACAGTACTGAAGATTCCGTGAGACCTCGTGATCGTGAAAGTATTTAAGCGAGGTTTTCCCGCTTTTAAGCAATGCTTGTTACTACAGATGACCATAAGGCTTAATGTATTGTAGTCGCATTTAGTGGAGCAAAACCATGGCACACAGTCGTGAGTTACGCTACATCTATTTTCACGTAACGCGGCGCGTTAACTTTACCTTTATTCCCTAGGAAAGGCCGCGTGTTTGAAGTTATGAAATCAGTTTGTTTTATTTTTGTATAAACAAAAAAGAGACGAATTATCAAAAGTCATCGAACCAAAGTAACTATAACTTATAACAAGTAACTATCTATTGTTAAAGCGACAAAATCTCAAAATTATGTATATAAGTTCTTACTTAGCTAAAAAGGACTGTATGGAAATTGGCTACTGTCTCCTTAGCAGTGGTTACAAACATCTTGTATGCATAGTAAAGCGCCCTGGGGTATTAGCGGAGGTATTCTGTTCAACACGAGATAGGTATATCTATTTGAATTCAATATTATGGTCGCTTGTAATATGAACAATTGTGGCTGAAAATTATTTTTATAAATACGACGTTGGAAAAGTTTCAATCAGTGTCGCTTCTTACGCTGTCCTTACTGCAGGTTTCGTTGCAGGAACCAGTAGAATAAGTGGTTAAAATTGTGATAGGTACATTGTAACACAGTAACATGTTATGAGTAGGTAGACCTTATCAGCCACAGCTTTCTTTATCCCACTGTTGGGTATAGATTCTCCTCTCTTTCCAATCGCCTCGGTTTTGTGCTAATTGGGTAAAGCCAAATATTCTCCATGCCATAGAGAATCCTTGGCTCGTGACCTTGTTTACTATTCAATACCATAGAGTCTATACGACCATAGTCTATGGTATTGAATAGGAAACAAGGTATTGCTTAAAATAGCGTCGATCTCTAAGGATGCGTATTGTTTTTGGTAACTAATGTGCCGCATTGAGCTCCTAAACTCAGAATCTGCTGAATATTATTTCACTGAAGTATTTTAGGTACCTGCTAGTCTTACGTTCAAAAACCTAGCGAAAGTGATCAGAACTAGTGGTTTTCTTTCAACTTTTTACATTGTTATTGCAGCTGCCAGAACAAATAAGCGAATGGAAATAGAAAAGATTGTTACTTTGCGGCGCGTCCTCTCTAAGGAGAGGCTTTGGGTCCAGTCGTTACTTTGTCAAAAAATATGGTCCTCTATGCTGCCTCTATGACAATATACGCGCCATTAGCAACATTACTATGTAACCTAAATGTAAAACTATAAAATAAAAAAACATTTGGCTGAACAGATTTTTATGGGAGCTACAATGCCACAAACAGACACACAGATACACACGTTAAACATATAACACCCTTCTTTTTGTAGCGGGGTTTATAAATATATACTTACCTAATACCAGCAGCGTAATCTCAAACAAGGCGAAAAGAAAATAACACCAAACACTACCATACCTACCATATTCTACCATAGATAAATGGGTAACCTGCTAAGATTAATTCAGATTTCAGACGTGGTTTTTAGTTTGGTAAGTACCTATCTAATTTCAATAGATAATTCACTGTGCGCCTTGCAACAGGATCTTTAAAACTAAGTTTGGTTTTGCCAGCCATATACGCGCTCATAACCGGCGCTAGTCAGGTTCGCCGTTGACGGACACGTCAAGGAGGCCGATATATAATTTCAATAGATACATTTTAGGTTTATTCATGTTCCGTTCTAGCCTAATTTATTCCCAAATTCAAACAACCTAAAATGTAGTACATTACGCTCTCCAAACCTCTCGTAACATAAATACGCCGGTTTTGATATAGGACTTCCAACGTTAGTTCACCGCAATGTCAGTTCATTTCATATTTCAAGCCGAGCGAGTCCAGAGCCGTCTGACTGCAATTAGGTAAGGATTCTAGTTCATATTTATGTTATAGTCCACCGCAACGCAATAGGCACCTGGCTAGAAAATTTCCGTGTCCAAATTGTTCGACTGGCCAGTCTAACAGATTGGAATATTTTTGTACAAACAGTTCGATCATCGAACTACTAGTCGGACAGAATGGAATAAACGAGTTATTTGATGCTGATTTCATAGAATCTATATGAAGAGTATTTTCACTTTATAAGTTTTAGTTTTCCTCAAGGAATTTATAATTGTGGAAATCGGAGATAAATTACGGGAAGTAAGTAAAAAAACTTTCGGAAAATATTCGTGAAGAATTGTTATGGTTACAAAAAAAAACATGGTTATAATATGTGACTCGTTAAAACAAATCAAATGATCCCAAACTCGAGGGATTCGCTAGTAGCCATTGAAAAATTCTACTACCAACCTCCGAATTGTTAATAGTGGAAAATGGATGTAATTACTACAACTTTCTGAAAATTTCGCGAAGAATAACTATAGTTTCAAAAACTAAAAAAACAGGGTTACTTGTTAAAACAAATGAAACGATTCCAAACACGAGAGGTTTCCTAGCAGCCATTAAAAATTCCACTATCAACCTCCTGGCTCCATCACCAGATCAGTTCAATGGTATTAAATTATTGTATTGTCATCCGGATTACATACACTTGCAAAGTTTCAAATCGATACGACAATTTTATTATTAGAAGTAGGTAAAAATCAACTTCCAAGATTTATTTACTTCGTCAGATACAAGTGAAGCTAATTTATGCATGTTAATAAAGATATATACGTTTCTTTCAGATAGGGACGCTAATTGATGTTAATATGTAGAAATATAATACATATAGAATATAGATAGGTACCTACAAGAGTTACCAGTTATGGAAAAAAAATGCTTATTTTATTGGCTTAAGGGTCCTGTATACCCGCTGCAGCTCTCTCGCTCGCACATTTTCACATTATTGAAGATATAAAATCAATGAGTGTGAATTTCCAAAAAGTAACAAAATCATGTCATGGTGTCTATCGTAACATTACAAACAAAGAAATGTTTGCTTCGATATCTTGTAATTTGACGGAATAAAATGACACGAAAAATTAAAATCACTTGTTACCATTTTATTGTGTCAAATTAAAATATATCAAATTGACAATTTCTGTGTTTGTAATGTTACGATCATGATACCTACTACCCAAAGGGACGGAACGCTTCAAACATAAAAAACGAGCAGAGCGAGAGGTACCACGTTTAGCCATTTGTCCCTTTCTAGTGTTGACATAATCACTGATACTAATTCCTCATTACTTTTCATACTTTTTTATATTTTTATACAGAATAGATCTACGTTTGGCCACTAACTTGCCTGATGGTAAGCAACGGTGTGGCCGAGGATGGAACACGCTGAATTAGAAGAAATCTATTCATTCTAGCCTTGAAGATGCCTAGATTGTAGTTCTCAGGAAACAAGGAGGACAGCAGGGAGTTCCATTCTTGGACAATACGTATCATAAAAGACAACTCAAATCGTTGTGTACGAATTTTTGGAATTTCCACGAGTAAGGGGTGATAGTGTGCTGTCCTTCTACTTCTCCTGTAGTAAAAGGGGGAGGGTGGAATAATGTCATGAAGCTTTTGCTCACACTCACCAAAATATATCCGGTAGAAAATAGACAGACAAGCTACTTTACGGCAGTGCTCAAGGCTTTGTAATTTATTGGCGACTAGCTTGCTGTCACCAATCAGCCTCATAGCATGCCGGTCTACGGAATCTAAAGCTTCCAGTTGGTACTTGGCTGCTCCGTCGAATAGGTGGAAGCAGTAGGTACTCAACACACGTACATACTAATTTGTTCCTTATTTATATCACTACAATAATAAACGGATGCACCCTAAATAACCATGAGAGTTTTCTTTTAGATATTATGTTTCACAAATAAAAATAATTAAAAATGATGCTGATAAAATCATGTACGGACTAACCAAATTAATACCAAATTTACGGTTACAATATTTTTCCAAAAGTGGCAACACCACACACTAATATGTGTTCATGAATGTCATTGTATATAAGACATGTAGTGTGAAAGGGACAAATGGCTAAACGTGGTACCTCTCGCTCTGCTCGTTTTTTCTGTTTGAAGCTTTCCGTCCCTTTGGGTAGTAGGTATCATGGTTACGATAGACACCATGACATGATTTTGTTACTTTTTGGAAATTCACACTCATTGATTTTATATCTTCAATAATGTGAAAATGTGCGAGCGAGAGCGCTGCAGAGGGTATACAGGACCCTTAAGTGCATGGTCAAATCACAAAACATGTGGTTTGCATGATTTACTATTGAACCAAAGGCAAGACAGGAGCTTTAATCGATGTTAATAGGCTTAAACCAAAATAACTTTGGTCGAAGTTAATAGGTAGAAATATAATAAAAGGTGCCAGTTTACGAAAATATTTGTTCTCTATCACTTGGTCTCGCAAGTGCCAATTGGTCAAACTGTGACAGTTTGTGATTTGCATGATTTGCTTTCGAACCAAAAGTCATAATATATCCTATTATATTTCAGTCTTCCCGTGAACATGGTGCATGTAACTGCGCCGAAATATCGGGAGCTCATTCCACAACCTTACCACGGTAAATATCCCGTTAATAATCATTTAACTTTATATTATATCCTTATTCGTAGCTATTGGGTGCCAACTCTACATAAAAGAAATTTGTTTCCAGAAAATCCTCATGCATGCGTTTTATTTGAAGACAAACATGGCAACTTCATATTTGCAGTTATTTTAATATCAAGAATGCGGTCTCATTTCCCGCGGGCGCTGTCTCGCGGAACCGGAAGTAGAACGGAGAAACGGTAAGGAGAAACGCCAAGTCAATTTCCAACTCCGATTCATACATTTTCATGGGAGCTAATTGGGAAAATAGCATAGCTAGGTTAGGAATTAGAAGTAGCATCGCTGGCTGTAATAATTATGTAGACTAGGAGACGACAGCCTCATAGATAATAAAATCTAGCTTAGCACATATTTTAGTATAATTTGTCAACTAATGCTAATACTGGGTTACGCGGAAAGGGTGTACTAAGCCGAAATTGGTCCATAGTATCCATCATTATGAACAAATTTTACTATGAGAGCAACTTAATATCGCGAAAAAATATCAGGTGTTCCATAGAAAACGGTCATTGACACTCGACAAAATGTATAGATATAATAATTTCGCGATAATTTTCGCTGATATTAATTTCGCGATTTCAGGGTTGGTCCCATAGTAAAAGTTGTTCATAACGATGTGTATAACGGACCCCTTTCAGCTTAGTACACCCTTTCCGCGTAGCATTGTATAGCAAAACGAATGACTTTACAGGAGGACTTCAAAGGTACTTAGTTTTATAGTAGCCTTCTTCAATTAGAACCTGTGCAGAAAATCCAGAAACTCACTTTTTCCTGAACTTTTAAACTTAAAATTTGTTCTGCAACTGACATTTACTTGAGATTTAGTTTCATTTAATTAATTTAGTTCTGACAACAAACTATTTTATTTACTAGCGGCGCCCTGAGGATTCGGCTGCAGACCCATGGTCACACCGGTTTGTTAGGGTCGTTATCACTTGTTCTAACTGTTCGTTCTACCAATCGAATAGGAAAAATATTTGCCGGTTGTTACACTGGTGTTATCCTATTGCTGGTAGCTACACTGGCGTAACTACTGAGAGCTGCAGACCCGTGATGACACCGTTTTGTATACTGGCGTTACCAGTGAGCATACCTATTATCAGTGGCTAACACTCGTGAAATCACAGTGCTGCAGACCCGTGATCGGCCATTTACATACATTAGTAACCACTGAGCTTACTGGTCTGTTTTCACTATCCATTGACTAATACCCGCACAGGTTCGAATCCTGTCCGCAGCGCCATGTAAGTAAATGAAAGGCCGAGGTACGTTCGCCATTACTTTTATTCGCTTCCTCTCTTACTCTACTTATGTAACTATTCTGTCTCCCTTATCTTTATGCTACATGGATGTCAACGTCATTACTTTCATATATTAAATAGATTTGTAGCATTACAAAGTTAATGCTTACACGTTGACGTTTCCTTCATTTTTCTGTGACGTTATTACAACAACAACAAAAAACGCGTCGATCCGCTGCTTTGTTCATGCGTGAAAGAGAAACACAAACTTTGCATTTATAATACATATTAGTATTTGTTCCGTCCTTGTTTACCGAAATCTATAATCTAATCTTCAAGGCCAGAGTATATTTTTCTAGGTCTACGTGCTCCATTTTCGGCCACAACATCGCTTTCCATCAGGTAAGTTGATGGTCAAAAGTAAAAAGAAAAAAAAAACGTTATTTATCAGGATTTCGAGATTATTGCATATTGAAATTTAACACTTAAATATTAATTACACTTAAGTAATCAATTAATATAAAAATACACGCGAAAAAACCGTTGTTTAATTTTAAAATTACATTTGTTAGCTTGTGACTTTTTTATTGTTTTTCGTGCCACGACGTAGTTTTCTAATATCACAGTCAGCATTTATCTAACAGAGGAAAACAGATGTGATAAATTGGCTAATAAATAAAGGGAACACAGCATGTTCTCGTTATTTATACGGAGATACGTCGCTACTTATGGAATTAAGATACGTGATAGTAATTCATGAAGGAAAAACAATTTCATTGCTGTGTTTGGTACAGAGGGCGACGAATGTTCGATACATAAAATACGTATCGAACTTCATATACATTTAGAATTCCGACATTAAAAATTGTATGGTTTTTTTTCGTATCGAATATCCGTACTTCAGCCACTGAAAGATTATGCTCAGTCCAACATCGAAATACAATAGCTATAGTCACAATATAGTCAAAAATCGTCCGAGTGTCGTTGTACATACGTAGACATAAATTACATAGTTCGCAATGTCACATTTACTCCAATTTAGACGTTATGTTGCTTGCATAGTTTTCAACGTCGCTTGTCCGCTATGATATCGCGCGGCGGCGTTGTAGTCGGATCGCGGTTGCCTTACAACTAAGCAAAAAGTCTGCTTAGCGTGCGCCGAGTTTTGTCTCGGACATATTTTTTTTTCACGTTTGTCAATATAGGTATTGTATGTCGATGCAGTCCAAGCATTTATTTGCTCTGACAGCTGCAATAACTTTAAAACTCTGAATAAAAAAGTTGGCCGTCACGGGACGCCCGACAGATGTGAAACATGACGGTATAAGAGAGCGTTATTGCATTTGCCGTCACGGCATACGAGTCAGTATTACTGCCAAGGCGCGCCAATATATATGTATATTTAATACATTATTATTGATTGTTTTGATGGGTTAATTGTGAGTAAGGATTCTATGTATATTTATCTATGGTACGAATGGTGAGGAAATGGGTTGGTAAAGGAATTTATTTCAAAATGCTTTATTACTCGTAAATACACTTTCGAGTGTTTTATTCCGAAACAGGAATGGACTTGGTGTTGAGAAAGGAAACAGGAACCAGGAAGCAGGTGTACAGCAGGAATATTCTTGAAGAATTCTGGAACAGGTTAATAGGTATTAGTAGGAAATTTAATTGTGTAACGGTGAGTTTTGTCAGTTTCATTTGATTTCCTAATATAAGCTTAGGAGACTATCGAAAAACCCTAATGAAATATCTAGCAAGGTAGTCATTTTTTTGCTAAAAATGGATGGCACTATTATAGTATCGGAGATAAACCTATAATGTAGTCCGAATGTGTTGTATAACCACCGACTATTTCATTGTTGACTACCTAAAGGTAGATTTAAAGATCGAAAACATATGTGATGCCCCTGGTGTTACAAGTATCCATATGTCCTTACCATCAGGCGGCCCGTTAGCATGTTTGCCACCCATGGCAAAAAAAAAACATCTCCCGCAATAGAACTTCGTGAAAAAAAAAATCTAACTTCGCGGAAGATCACCTCAGAAAACACCCTAAATGGAGAATCACAAATATAAATTTTAAAAAAACCGACACAGAGCTGACGATCTTAAAACGGCAGAATGGATTTTGATTAATTGATTGATCGATTAACTTTTTATTGTTCACTCCATTAAATTTCTTGGATATTCTTGAAGCATAGCTAATAACACTCTCGGTCACTTTTCGAACAAAAACTAAATCAAAATAGGTTCATATACGTTTGAGAGCTACAATGCTGTTACGTTACGAGCTTATAACACGCCTGTTTGCGTCTGGGCTTTAAAATACACAATATCATGACCCAAAATTATTCAAATTAACACAAAATTAATCCGGACGGTTGATCGTTCCAAAATTAATAAAGAAAGTGAAGTAAATCGTGAAATGGATACCTCAAGGGGCGATCCCTCAGCCCTCAGGGTTGCCGCAACTTACCTGAAATGACAAAATTATACGTTAATTATACAATATGTCCGGGTAATTAACGAATGGAGAGATTAGACAAGGATTCAAGATTAATTTAGAGGCACCATATTAAAATCAATTCTTATTATTAACATTGAAAAGTATGCTATTTGTACCAATTTTTTTTTTAGGGAAAATAAAAAGGCGAAGGAAATTAGTATATTTTTAAAGCAGGTTTGTATACGTAGGCGTAAGTAGGCCTCCCACTACATGGACCGACGATATCGTGAGAGTCGCGGGCATCCAGTGGATGCAGAAGGCAGGCTGTCGTTCAGTGTGGAGTTCTAAGGTGGAGGCTTATGTTCAACAGTGGTCTTATTCTACCTGATAAAATCTTCGCTGATTGTGAATTGATTTTAATAATTCTTTTTGGAAAGTATGTCCAAGAACCTCAAAAGTTCAAAGACATAATATGACAATCACCAACATGCACTGGGCCAGACTGCTGGATTAGGGCCCATTCTCTCTCCTTGAGACAAGGCCTGTGTCCCAGCACTGGGAACATGATAGTCAGATAATGATCATGATGATGATGATGACACATGGCGTGGTATAGGCATGTCATTTTATACGCATAGAAATAAATTAAGAAACATACTCCTAAAGATAAGAGCTAAGAAAATCGATGCGAAGATGATGAAGAAATAAAGTGAGAGTACGTAGGTATCTCCACAATGTCCAACACCAGCTAACTCGTTAAGCTAAGCGATCAGCACACCTAATGACAGCTATAATAGCTAAAAATCAGACCATGACTAAGTTGCGTAAACCGTCCGTCGATTCACATCGCATTGGATGCGCTTTCGCCCATTGTGTGTGCCCTGCCCCCGGTCGGGCGCCACTAGAGATTCTACACAGCAGTACGTCAAATCCAGTGGAAAAATATATTTGACGCATCATCATTATGCTATTATAAATTCGAAAGTGTTTGTTTGTTCCTTAATCACGCAGCACAGAGCAACGGATAAACGTGATTTTTTGCATAGATAGTAGGGCCGTAATTTTTTTTTTTTTATTACAGTTATAAGGAATGTCTACGCGGGTGATATGGCGCAGCGGCGAATTCTGTAGCTAAACAGTCAATACAATATCATGGGACAAGATTTCACAGACGTCAATGCAAAATTTATCGACCCCAAATAAGGTTACCATATCAAAATTTAAGTCCGGACATAAAGCCGCGGGTATTTCAATAAAAGTCCGGACACTTTAGTATGTTGGTTAATTTTTTAAAGATTTTCGTTTTGTGTTTAAATCTTGATTAACTTCTCTCACGTTAATTAAGATTTACTCGTATCAAAATCCGGACAAATTACAAAGCCAACCAAAGTCCGGATAAAGGTCTTAAAGTCCGGACAAATCTCTACAGTAAATAGACACACATTTCACACACTGTAAACTATTAGAAGAAACAGCCAACCGTCCATGTAACTAAACGTGCACCATTGAAATGTTATTGATATCAGATATAGACAATTCAAAATTTCGGCGACTGGTCACAGGTCAGATTAGAATCAGTGCAACGATCCGGGTAAACGCCCCCATTGCTCTAAGCCACTGCTACAATCGCTTTTAAATGTCCACCGTCTTCATGGATTGGTTTATCAGTACTTAATTGCACTGCCAACATAGCCCAATAAAAGAAATCACCGCGCATCGACAACTCTCGCCTAGATCGCCGTCAACTCAGTAGCACCTTAGAACAATGGTCGTTCAATCACCGTGACAGGCACTTTTACTGCGGCTAATCGTTCGCAAATAGCGTTCAAATCAAAACCACCATTAACGGCTAACGGGGCAGTTAAACTGTTACGACCTATTCCAAAATAAACGCATAAATTTGACAAAATTGGGGCAATGAAAACGTGCGTAGCAAGTGGGAATTTAAGAAATGGTATCTCTCTTTACAAAAATTTAATGTTATAGTGGAATACCCGTTACAACACTTTTAAACTATCACGGTTGTTCACTAAAGTTATATGATTATTTACGGGATATTTACCGTAGTAAGGTTGTGGAATGAGCTCCCGATATTTCTTCCCGTGAACATGGTGCATGTAACTGCGCCGAAATATCGGGAGCTCATTCCACAACCTTACCACGGTAAATATCCCGTAAATAATCATATAACTTTACCCGTTACAAGTTACGTAGTAAAGTAAGTTTTTATATTATAGATTAGTCAGATTAACATGATATTATAAAAACCGCTATTGATATTGTAAAGACGACCTAAAAGAGATCGCAGGGAAACGCTGGATGTAGGCCGCTTCCAACCGACCTTTTTGGAGATCGATAGGCCTATGTCCAGCAGTGGACGTCCTATGGCTGAAATGATGATGAATATGATATTATAATTATTGACATTGTTGACTTTTTGATTTAGGTATTTTATTTAAAAAAAAAAAACTTTTTTTAAAATTTATTATTAAACTTGCGCTTGGACGTCAACTCGCCTGATGTTAAGCGATGATGCGGCCTACGATGGAGCACGCTTGCCTAGAAGAAACCTATTCACTCTCGACTTGGATTACACCCAGATTGTAACTATCGGGGAACACCCACTCAGGCAGCGAATTTCACAGACTAGCAGTTCGCACAATAAATGTGGAATCATAGCGCTTCGTACGGGTTCTCTTACTTAGTTGATATTCAGAAGATATTCGGGAATTTTTTGCACACACGATGCAAAAATCTCACGGGTATTTGTCCCGAATATTCCCAATAATAATTCGTTTAAATAATAATAATTCATTAGTTTATTACATCAATACAGTTTACTTCAATCTAATAACAGCAAGTAATAAATTAAGCACGTTACCAAATTGGCAAATACCTCGGTAATAGCAATATGGCAAGTGGTATGGCAATTAGATTAATGGGGATTCTAGTGATCCAATATTACTACATCTACTGTGCGTCGATTACACTCGTAGATATAGAAACTAATAGGTTTTGGTTGTCTGTATGTTTAGTATTGCCAGAATTAAACCGCGTAATTCCTTGGTTTTATTGTAATTTTTTTATATATATATCGGGACATATTTTTTTGCACACTTGGTCGTCTGACCCCAAACTAAGCAAAGCTTGTGATATGGCTGCCAGAGACTGATTTACATACATATTATATAGTTTTAAAAACATACTGAAATAGATATTAACACCCAGATATAGAACAAACACAAATGTTCATCACATAAATGTTTGTCCTAGGTGGGAATCGAACCTACGCCCCCAAGCGCAGAAGGCAGGTTCATTACCAACTAGACCAACGGGCTATCAAATTGTAGTGATAGGATCAAGAGATCAAAATCAATGTTTTATCAAAAAAATGGCAACACAACATCCTCTTCTCGGATGCACTTATATAAATGCGTAAAAATGCGTGCGTGCGTGTGTGTGTGTGTGTGTGTGTGTGTGGAAGGACACGCACACGTTGCCGGGCCGCAGCAGCAGCACATCGTGATGAAACCATCATGTTCAAGAACGTCAAAAGGTCAGACTTATGACATTCAGCAACATGCACTGGGCCAGCATTGTGGATTAGGACCCATCATCTCTCTCTGAAGAGATAGATAGATAAATAAACTCTTTACTGTTCACACTACAAATTTCATACACAAGATAAAACAGCTTAAAAACTAGTGCAACAATCGCCGACCTTATCGCTAAGAGCGATCTCTTCCAGGCAACCTTAGGATGGAGAGGATTTGTACAGGAGGTAGAAGGCGGGGCGTGCAATATTGAATAGGGTGTCCCAGCAGAGGGAACAAAATAGGACGATAAATGATGAAGTGTTAGCTAGCGCAGTTATGACCACGAACAAACCCTACGGCTAAAGACTAGTGTTTAATAACATATGCAACAGATATAAACAACGCATGTGTTCCATTAATAACTAATAATTAGATCACGAGTGATTTATTAGGCATTCTTCAAACAATTATATCGCGTATAACGTTAATGGCAAACTAAGACACCTGTGATCGCTGTGACAGCCAGAATGAAATATGAACGCAGTAACTTGGTGATAGTGGTGATAAAACTACCTCTCGTGGCGTTCGCTCAATTAGTTGAAACAGATCATCATCATCATCACCGAAGTTGACCAATAAACTATCCGGTCAGTTTTCGGGTGGCTTTTTTTTTGTTTTCGCAAGTGGTTCTTACAACTGAGCGCTATCGTGGTTTGGAAGATACGTCAAAATGTAGGAATCAATTGATATTTTGATTAAGCTACGGTCTGTAATCTCGATTCTCATCATTTCATCATCATTTAAGCCTATCATGTTCCCACTACTGGGACTCCGGCCTTTTTCTCAGGGAGAGAGGATGGGTCCTAATCCACCACGCTGGCCCAGTGCATGTTGATGAATATCGTATATCTTTGAACTTTTGAGGTTCTTGGACATACTGTTGGTTTATTTAATGTGGTTCAAAAATTAATCGCTTCTCTTTAGTTATTTATGAATCACCTCCTTAATTGCTCTCTCAAGTCTATAATGTGTCTCTGCTAGACAGCCGTGTTCACTTCCAAATAGCGATACCAAGAGGATGTATTAAATTAATCTTATTATTTGCATCCAGAAAACTGTGTTTATTTTATCTATATTCAATACATTCCGGTTTCCTCACGATGTTTTCCTTCACCGTTTCTGAGGGATGGCATCGAAATCGAGAGCTCAAATTTTATTGTTTTGCTTTTAACCGGGTCTAACGAGCGACGGCCACTCACAATAAAACTGTTTCCACTAAACGCTTCAAGAACTTCGCAAAAACTTGGAGCACTACGTCAGTTACAATTCTACAGAAAGCTATTCTTACGATTCCCATTATGTCCAATGATGTCCCTATTATATTCGGAGCTAACAAAACGGTCCGATGTGCCTAATATGGAGGTTTCCACACAATACCGGACCGGGCCATTGGACTCGAGATTACAACCATTGGAACGGCTCTGAGATGTCTTCAATGGATGCTTGTACCAGACAGCAATGGAGGTTTCGTACAATACCTATTATCTAACCTAGCACATAAATAGTTGAGGCATGTTGACGGTCGAAACGTGGATAGACGAATTTTGAGAATGCCTCGTCCCAAATTAACAAGCAATTTAGACGGACAACAATGATTTGATTTTCGTGTATCAATTTCGTGTGTTTCGTGTTTCAATCAATAATAGTAACAATAATTCATTTATTTCAGGTAAAAACTCATATACAGATCAAAACAGTGGGTGATAAATATTATTCAGGTCACAAATAAAAACAATTAATAAATCAAGTAGTTATATCATCAATAACAAAATGATATTCAAAAAAAAAAAATTGATTCTCAACGGAATCCTGGGTCCGTGCCCTTTGTCAGCTTTGGCATTTTTTTTTAACTATATCTGATATAACATAAAAATAATGACTTAATTATTATATTATTATTAATTTAAAATACATGTAAAGTGATAAAGTGAGTTGATTAACTCAGTTTCAGATACTTCGGTTGCCCTCGTGTACGAGCGGCCTAAACTAACGTATTCAGATCGTAACAATTGATCTAACATTGTTGCAGATCTACAACGTAGTAGAATACAATGTTAGGTTAGATTGTTTCACTGAAGTGATTGCTATTGGAGCCAGCTATCCTAGCACTGAATCGCCTCGTGGCAGACGATGGTACTTCGCGGTAATGTCATAGGAGAAATGTTTGCGTCTGATTCGGCCCTATTAGAGATAGAGATCTCTAATAGGAGTTCTAGATTGTGCAGATCGGCTAACTGGGGAAGCGAAGACTATAATGTAAGATGTTTTGGAATTACGACGTACTTGCTTGGAAGTCAGAGCAGAAATGGCCGTTAATTATTTACTAGCTGTTCCCCGCGGCTTTACTTGTCAGGACATTCCCTCAGAAACCGCACATTTTTTTCGGTATAAAACAGCCGGACCGATTTGGCATTTTTTTTAAAATGTAGTACGTAATAGCACAGAAAACATATTAGTACAAGGTAATAGTCCGAACTAGGTTTTTAGGGAGAGAAAAATTGGAAAAGATAGCCGGAAAATTTTCAAACTCGGGAAAAGCAACGTCTTTTTTTCTATGGGATGGGAAATACATTGAAATTTGGACAGGACAACGTCTGTCGAGTCAGCTAATACTTAGTAAATATATTTTGAATTTGATTAATTATTGAGCAAGTTTCTCGGCTCTTATCTAGGCCCATGCCGAGGTTAATAGGTCTTTAACTAATTACCAGTAATGCTAAAGGGATACCGTAAAATTTTATGTTGTCCTTACAAAAGGCTCGAACGGTTATGGCGCAGGCAATTCAGCTTTACGATCTGCCTAGGCACGATACTTTGTAGGTTCGTGGGGTATTTACATGAATGGTCTATCGCACTTGTTAATGACAATCTTATTTATTATTTCGTATGGATAATATGTCATAAATGGTCTATCGCACTTGTTAAACAAAATCGTATCTATAATTTTGTAGTCAATGGTCTATCTCACTTGTTAATGACAGTCGTATCTATAATTTTGTAGTCAATGGTCTATCTCACTTGTTAATGACAGTTGTATCTATAATTTTGTAGTCAATGGTCTATCGCACTTGGCAATGACAATTGTATCTATTATTTTGTAGTAAATGGTCTATCGCACTTGTTAATGACAGTCGTATCTATAATTTTGTAGTCTATGGTCTATCGCACTTGTTAATGACAATTGTATCTATTATTTTGTAGTAAATGGTCTATCGCACTTGTTATTGACAGTCGTATCTATAATTTTGTAGTCTATGGTCTATCGCACTTGTTAATGACAATTGTATCTATTATTTTGTAGTAAATGGTCTATCGCACTTGTTAATGACAGTCGTATCTATAATTTTGTAGTAAATGGTCTACCGCACTTGTTAATGACATTCATATCTATAATTTTGAAGTAAATGGTCTATCGCACTTGATAATGACAATCGTATATATTAATTTGTAGAGATAATAGGTCATTAAATAATTAAAAAAAATATAACAAACGTCTTCGTAAATTATAATACATGGTGTCATTACATATTAATACCTATTCCCAGTGGAAGTGCATTGGTACTCAAACTAGGAAATCCTGTGAGATGGCATGCCAATACCCTCCAAACCAAATGGTTACTACTAAACCAAACTATACCAAATGGTTTGACTCACTTGTTAATGACAATCGATCGTATTTATTATTTTATTGGGATATATTTATAAGTGCAAGTTTCAAAACGTAATACTCCATAAAAGAGGTAGAGTATTATAATAAGGATTTAAAGGGTTTCTGTAACTCTAAAATCTTTTATAACCTAGGGTTTATAACGAACAATGAAACTGTATCAAATGAATACGTCCGTCATTAAGTCAAGCCCACGAACGCCATCAGGAGGTTCCGTGTCGTCCGCCAATAAGCTCCTCACAATGCCACATTAGCATCGCATAAATCATAAACCACTGCACTAATATGGAGCACATACTCACTGGATGCGATGCCAGTGTTGGTAACAGACTATCATACAGATTTGATTTAATTTATTAAGACTAAAATGTTTCAAGAATGTTAACGTTAAAGCCTGGACCATGCGAAGTGTAAGTAGCAAGTACAAGTTGCAAGTACCTACTACGTAGTTTTGCTTTGTGCAAGTGGAAGTGGTTAGTAGCAATTCCACTGCCACTTGCACTAAGCCATAGACCACATCCACACGCTACGCCAAGTTATACAGAAGACCGAAGAATATAACTTGCCACTATGTTTAGCGTTTGTGGACTATGAGAAAGCCTTTGATTCGATCGAGACATGAGCGGTGCTCGAGTCTCTCCAGCGATGCCGTATTGACTATCGGTATGTCGAAGTGCTGAAGTGTTTGTACAATAACGCCACCATGTCGGTCCGAGTACAGGAGCAGAGTTTGAAGGCAATTCCATTGCGAAGAGGCGTGAGACAGGGAGACGTTATCTCTCCGAAACTGTTCACTGCCACAATGGAAGATGCCTTCAAGCTCCTGGAGTGGCAAGGACTAGGCATCAACATCAACGGCGAGTACATCACTCACCTTCGGTTTGCCGACGATATTGTGGTCATGGCAGAATCGATGGAAGATCTCAGCATAATGCTCGAAGGCCTCAACCGAGTCTCCCAACAGGTGGGCCTTAAAATGAACATGGACAAGACAAAGGTCATGTCAAATATCCATGTTGTGCCCACCCCAGTATCAGTTGGGAACTCAGTTCTTGAAGCTGTTGACGCGTACGTCTACCTAGGACAAACAGTCGAACTAGGTAGGTCCAACTTCAAGAAAGAGGTCAATCGGCGAATCCAACTCGGCTGGGCAGCGTTCGGTAAACTTCGCAACGTCTTCTCATCTAAAATATCTCAGTGCCTTAAGACGAAAGTCTTCGACCAGTGTGTGTTACCAGTGATGACATACGGCACTGAAACGTGGTCTCTCACTATGGGCCTCATAAGCAAGCTCAAAGTAGCACAACGAGCTATGGAGAGGGCTATGCTCGGGGTTTCTCTACGAGATCGAATCAGAAATGAGGAGATCCGTAGACGAACGAAAGTCACCGACATAGCCCACCGGATTAGCAAGTTGAAGTGGCAGTGGGCAGGGCACATATCACGCAGAACAGATGGCCGATGGGGCCGAAAGGTTCTGGAATGGAGACCACGGACTGGTAAGCGCAGCGTAGGATGTCCACCCACAAGATGGACAGACGACCTAAAAGAGACCGCAGGGAAACGCTGGATGCAGGCCGCTTCCAACCGGCCCTTTTGGAGATCGATGGGGGAGGCCTATGTCCAGCAGTGGACGTCCTATGGCTGAAATGATGAATGATGATGATGATTGCACTAAGCAAAACGTGGCAGACTATGCGTAGTAGGTACTTGTGACTTGCTACTTGTACAACGCATGATCTGCAATGGGCTTAATACATTTGAATACTAAGTGATGTAGCTTAAATTCTACAGTAGGCGAAGCCTGTGTTGTGTGAACTAGTCTCTTTCAGGTATCTCTATCTCTTCTCTACATAGTATAAATTAAAGTCACTTTCCGCGTCTGTCTGTCTGTCTGTATGTATGTCTGTATGGCCGCTAACTTCTCCTAAACCACGCAACGGATTTTGATGCGGTTTACACCATCAGTTAGATACATTTTCACGGAAGCTTATACTAGCTAGCTTATACTAGCGGTCCGCCCCTGCTTCGCACGGGTATAGATTACCTATGGCCATTGTCACCCGGGGATAGTGTAGCTTCCCGTCAGTGAAAGAATTTTTCAAATCGGTTGTTGTTTCGGAGCCTATTCGAAGCAAACAAACAATCAAATCTGTCCTCTTTATAATATTAGTATAGATAACTAGCGACCCGCCGCGGCTTCGCGCGTATATTACACCCGTGCGAATCCGGGCGGGCGGGTCACTAGTGTAGGAATAAAATAAAATACTTAGAAATTGTAACCTAAAATAAAAAACTGCAACCTACTTCACCTAGGTGAAAGTTAATAAATGAGAGTCATGCCTAAATTATCTTCTTTTAAAAGTTTGAGGGAAAATGACACGAGCTCTCGAATCCGGCAGGTTTTATAAAAGTAAAATGTATCGGATGCAGTGGGTAAAGTAACAATCGGCGCCGTGACACGCGAGTCGCAGCTCTTTGTGGGCACGCCTCTCCGATACGGTTCATCCAGCAAACGACCGCGTCATAGGTGCGCCGATGAAAGCGAATCGAGGATGAAAGTACCGGGAAATGGACTATTAAGTTGCCTAATATGGCAATAACCACGCAAGTGAGCTGGTTTGTGTTCTGGAAACAATATTCACAATTGTGAACATATTAATTTCCGAGGGATACCAAAGTTACTAAGCATGGCGTACATAGTGATTCTCTGTCAATGCTGTCGGAAGCTTTGCTGAAGTCCACAAAGAGTGTATACTCTGTGCGTATTCCCATCTCTTCTCTCCCATGTCTTAGGAGGAAGATTTGGTCCATGGTGCTGCGATTACGTCGGAAACCACACTGATAATCACCATTTATTGTTTCCGCGTACGCTTCAAGTCACCGATTGGCGAGTGACAGCAGACTCGCCAGTTGGCGGAGACACGGGACCGGGACAGACACCGTTCCTTTGCGCTGGAGGCCATGACAAACTTCGAGTCGCTGCGCCAGCGGAGTATGTCATAGATAATTCACTGCGCTCCTCTGACTTCATACAAAACGTAGTTAGCGCGATCAAGTCATCATCATCATCATCATTGCAGCCATTGAAAAATTCGCACTAGGCACTTAGGTTATAACTGTTATCGCTACGAGTTGCCTGAAATGAAGTGCGATGATCACGCCGTCTTGAACATACGATGATGATGATGATGATGATAAACGCCCCATATAGTGGAATAGGCACCCCTAAAGCTCGCCTCTCATTCTGCTCCGATTTTTCACTTCCAGCCTACATTTAAAAACCTAGAGTTCTGACTTTTACAAAATAGGTACAAATCCAAAACCAACTTTCTGATGACAAATTCAATTTAAAAGTCAACGAAAACATATACTAGCTAGAATGGCTAGCAAACTCGTTCTGCTGTAATTTAATACTAGCCTGTCTCGAGTCTAATGGACTAGCTTTGGCCGGTTTCACGGAGGATATGCTTACTTTACTCGAAAGTTTTCCCGGATTTTAATTTCTATACCCATTACTTTTACTTTCTTTCGGTCTAGATTCTGTGTCAGGAATTACTTCTCATCGTCATTATTTCAACCATAGGACGTCTACTTCAGGCCCTTAGATCAGGTATGACGTCATTGTTCAGACCATAAAAAAGCGGCCTGCATCTAGCGACTTTCCTGCGGTCTGTTTGAGGTCGTCTGCTCATCTTGTGGGTGGACGTCGTTGTGGGAGGGAATTTACTTCTAGTGGTATGTTATACTAGCAACTAAACTCAGTCCAAACAATTATTAATTTGCTCTAACAGCTGCAATAACATATTAAAATCATCATCATCGTCAGTCCTTAATACCCCACGCTGGGTATAGACCTCCCTTTGTTTATGCCACTCCCCCCGGTCTCTCACTAGTCGCATCCACTCGTTCCCGACAGTAATTTTGATCTCGTCAGTCCACCTCCAACATAAATAAAATGCTGAATGAAAACCACGAATTGTCCGGTATGTCCAAGAACCTCAAAAGTTCTATGACATATGACGTTAACCAACATGCACTGGGCCAGCATGATGAATTAGGAGGGCCCATACTCTGTATCTCTCTCTCTCTCTCTGAGAGAAGGCCTGTGTTCCAGCAGTGGGAACAAGATAGGATGAGATTTATTTAAATGGATGTACATTATGTACAATCAACAAGAAATGTGTTTCCGTAAACACTGACCGATGCTCATTCAGACCGCTGGAAGATATTAAACCTTATGACGCGGGAGGAGTACGATGGCTGTGAAATTTTGACAGCACTAAGAGATCCACTAGAAAAATTGTGTTGAAAATGCAAAATTTTAAGCATCATGAATCGTAGCTACGTTTCCATAAAGTTCTCTTTACATTCTAAGAAAACCTAGCAGGTTTTGCAGCGACGTATAGGCACGCCACAGACAGACAAACAGTCTAGCAGCGTTAATTTGATTAGTGTTTACGTAATCCGACATCAGCTGGCAAACATCGTCGCTAGCTCGGATCGTGTTTCATCTCTGACACCACATTCATTTGCTCTCGGGTGTTGTTTATTAAGGCAGCTTTACTGCGGAAATCTCTACAGTTAATGAGCACATTATTATCAGGTATTTAGCAAACTGCGGCTAGGTTTCGGATATACGCTACTTGCACAATAATTTCGATGCCATATCAAACAGTTAACTTAGTAGCATACTGCATATCTAACGAGTAAGAAAAACAACAACGAAGGCGAACATATCACGACCAAATCGAAAACCTTTTGAGAAAAGACCTCGTCAAAAGTACCCGTAACCGACGAGCTTGTATTGAAATCACTCATGAAAGTAGAAGCCAAAGATCAGGTCAGTCAGGATCGTAGCAAGTGGAGAGAAGTGGTCTCTGCCTACCCCAATGTGAAAGAGGCGTGAATGTATGTATGTAAGAAAAATTCGTTCGTAAGATAAATCTGAATGACAGTTTGTATACCTACAAACTGTCATGGAAGAGGACAAGAGGAGAAATGTCTTTCTAGGTTGTGGCTCAATTGTAGCCTTGTAGTAAGTCCGTCTCATGACTAGGAGGTCTCAAAATCGAATTCCGGCCGGGCAGATGATTCAATGCTGAATGTAAATATCTGTTATGGGACTGGGTGTCAGTTGTTTGTTGCCTTTGCGTTTATTTCATGGCAACCCCAGCACAACGAACCATAAAGGACATAAAGGTCTACGATTGATCAGCGTTATTTTTTATTTATTCCAATGGCGCCTTTTATAATCAATGGCTCAAACATCGAGCTATCAAAAGTCTCGAGGCTAATTTTATTAAATAAGGTTAGAACGAAAAATAAAAAATATATTTAATAAGCACATATTTTATTGTTTATCAAACTTCTAGCGTGCAAATTTACCCGTTCATGAAATCCCAATCTTACACGTTGATTACACCCCTGTAAGTCAGAAGTCAAAGTGCCCAAACTTTGAGGCACTTTTCACCGCAATTTCTTACACGAACGCGTTAGTTAGTGTAAGGAATTGTACTACAGATTACTGGAAAGGGCAGACTCACAAGAAGAGACAGTAATAAGTTTTACAAACTTTATCAAATAAAATGTAATCCGCCATCTTGGAACGGCGACCATATTGAATTTAGTGTGATGTCACTCACTTTACCGTTTTCTACTCTTCAAGCCCTTTCATTTGATGCCCATTTTAAGATAGGTACCTATAAGAAGGTTGACAAAAAAACGTCATCTTGTGCCCGCGGCCATTTTAAAATGACGTCATTCATATTATCGTTACCCAAAATTAAAGGGTTGCTATAAAAATACAACAACCGAGACAGCGCGAGACCGGAGCCGATTGCGTTCTCTCGTGTCGGTGGCCGGGTCGCTGGGCCAGCGAAGTTAGAAGTAACTTCTTAAGAGCCAACATCTACTCTAAGGGTGGATGGAATACTAGGAGATGAATCCCGTTTATTGAATTTCCCGTGAAGTCAGTTTTTTTTGTGAAGTTGTCTCAGCTGCGCTGTGAAGTGCTGCGCAGGATTCTGAAGTTTATAACGATGCGGGGTACTTGAAGATATGTATGAGCAGACGTGGCACCCTTCAGGCGAACTGGGACCTTATGGCTGCCAGTTTTAAGCGATTCTGTTTAGGTGATGAAAAAAGTTGCGCGACGCCAAACCGTACCTCAGCGCGTTAAGTTTCAAGTGTTCGTGATTTTAAGAACTGCGCTGTTTTAGCGCTAATTCGAGCCCGCGTAAGGCCCCTGATCTAATCACTCAATAGGTTATCGGACAGTTGTTTGACTGGTTAGAAATATTAATCTTAGTGACACATATATTAAGTACGTTATATTATGTATACTGAAGAAATTATTTAAATCGGCTAATACAATTCTGATATAGAGGCGTTTAAAGTTTGTGTTTGTATTAGGGAGGGATGCTCTGTCTGCTCTGGACCCGGGTATGTCCTAAAACTGCGACCAGAACCACCGGAGGATGGGCAGCAGCATCCTATTAGTACACGGTGAACTTACTGCGATCCCCAAGCCGCCCGCCAAGCGTGGGGATTATGGCAACACCCCTCTTTAAGAGGGAGGCCTTTGTCCAGTAGTGGACGTTTGATGGCTGATGTGTGTGTGTGTGTGTGCTCTGTCCCTTTCCTGCAAAGTGAGTGTCAGTATAGTTTGTATGGCGTACTTACCCGTGACGTCATTTGAAATTATAGTGCGCTCTTTGTCTAGATTAAATTCCTTGAACTAATTTTAATTTTGTGTTCGGTGATCGGCTCTAATTACGGTCAACGTTTTAATAAGACAAATAAAAAAAAAACTGCCCATTGTAAAATATAGTAGTTATATGGTATTTTCGATAATATTCTTTGACGGGCGATTATCGTGAGTACTGGTAAAATTTCGTCATCATTAAATGTCTTGCTGTACTTCCGTTGCTTTTTGATGTTTCGACTTGACTCTCTGTTGAGTTATAGCTACTCTGTGTACCAACAGAGTTGTTCACTTGTGTATACTGTGGATTACACACCGCTCGCCATTATTTTGAGTTTAATAATCGTTAAAGTTAAAAACTCGTTAGTGTTTGGGCTTTGCCGTGCTGTTCTGAAGCTTATGTAGGGTTGCCTGGCATACGTTAGGAGGAAGTGCGGGTACTTTGTGCTTCCGGTGTCAGTTTGGAAGCTTACTTACAAAGAATGGACAATATCAAAATAGGTCCTAAGACGATCCGGTAATTTCGTACAATTCAAATCCAAAGTCATTCTTTTTTACTACTATGTTTATGAAATATGTTACAAAATGTTTTTTTTTTAAAAGGCAAAAAGGCAAGGCGTTTAGAAAGCAATCGACGCGAATGGCATAGGATTGGAAAGCCGGCGCGCTGAATACGAGACCTATACTCAGCAGTGGGTGAAAAATTACAACTCAAAAGCGCAATGCAGTGCCCCGATGCGGTATTTAAATTTGATGTTCCGTAATAAAAATTTGGCAGCCCTACGTACGTTGGTACGTTACTTTTACCTGCATTCTGTTATACCCTGAAAAGCACCTAATACCTATACGGCTTACTGCGGTTAATAATTCCATAGGGCTGGTAATTAAGCTCCGTAGATTCGTAGTAGCAAAGCTGCTTCACATACGCATAAATATGAAGGTTTGTCATCTTTTTACCAGGATTACCAAAAGGAGGGATATGATTGCTGTGTCTACTTAGCTCTTGATCCTAGTTCTAAATACAAGGTTACACAGAACGGTGGTAGTAAGCTTAAACAGCACAGTTACAGCTGTTCCATATAACAAGTATAAATAGAAAAAATATGGAAACACAAGGACCGAGATGATTTCTAAAGCTGATAATTTTTTAAAGCTTTTTTAGATATGTAGACCTACATAACTCGTGAAATAAATCATCTTTGCTGCTTACCACTCATCATCATCATCATCATTTCAGCCATAGGACGTCCACTGCTGGACATAGGCCTCCCCCATCGATCTCCAATAGGGCCGGTTGGAAGCGGCCTGCATCCAGCGTTTCCTTGCGGTCTCTTTTAGGTCCTTTGCCTCCTGCTTACCATTGACTACGAGAAAATAAACAGTAGCATAGTATTTTAAGCGACTTCAAAAAAGGAGGAAGGTTCTCTATTCGGCGCGTATTTTTATTATTTGTTCTAATGACATAAACGATAACAGAAAATAAACTAACTTAAATTGGCGGGATATATTTTTTTCCTAATTTAAATTGGATAGCTCAATGGTACGTTCACTACTTTCAACATTCGTATAATTCGTGTTTGTTCCAAATTCAAATGTTTTATTTACTCAGTGACTAAAATAGAGTTCTATTCACTGTTATCGATGAATCAACGCCCTTTTTCGAGTGGCAATGGAAAAAAGTGTTTAAATTAAATGTGTAATAATCGCGAAAACATAAGAAATAATTACAACACCCTTATCTCAAACGTATCCCTTGCATTGGCCGTAGAGTAAGCTTGCTGCTTCCATTTTACTGTAGCAATATAGTTTTTAAAACGGGGAAATGGGTCCATTACAGACGCCATTTTTGTATCTACAGCGTACGGTAACCGTTAGATAGTTTTAGGAGCAAACGTTTTGTGCATTTTAGCTTCAACTGGCTTCGTTTGTTTTTATTTTACCGTCGAACGGCGAATAGAAACGTAGATGATATGGGTTAGGTAGTGCATAAAATGAAATCGTGGATATGGCTTTCAATGCGTTTTCTTTACAAAATAATGAAATTGTATATGACTTCGTCAAATATACAGAGTATATTATTTACCTAGGTACATGGAAACATTAGGGTTTCAGAAGTTACTTTTTCACCGACAGCAAGAGGGAGGTTCTCAATGTGGTCCGTATAAAAAAATATAAGATTGTATGTGCACCGATTAGTCCAACATTTCTGAACCAATTTACTTGATTTATACTCCTGACACAAAAAAGAGGGGTGTTATAAATTAAACGTTTGTATCTGCCTGTGGCATCGTAGCTCCCAAGCGGCTGAACGGGTTTTGATTTAGTTTTATTTGGTTAATAAGGCTCCTCATCATGGAGTATTTATTTAAGGAACAAACTATTGTAAAAAATTATGATCGACAACGTTTGTAGACACCAAATAAATAAATATCTTTATTTTCATTTGTTTGAAAGGTGACTTGAACGAGATTGTTCTTTTTGACTTGAAGATTATCAGATCAAAAAAAAAAAAAAAAAAATTATATAGTTTTTTTTATGTATACTTATTTTATGTAGAAAAGTTCTCGAGATGGTACCAAATTTTTTTATCATTAACTTTGTCTCAGTAGTTTTTAAACGAACAAGAGTAATACGAATAATTTTGTTCGAGCACCTGTTGATTTGGCAATATCAATAATTACGTTCAAGCTAATTTTAAATCGGTTTGTTACAAATCGTTGTTTGTTTCAAATCGGTTAGTTTTGTAAAATAAAGACAATAGTAAATTAGTACAAAAAAGCTGTTACAAAGAGTTTCCCAATCAGAAAGAAATCGAAGAAACATTAAAATAGGAACAAAACAAGCTAAAAGAAAAGCTGGTTACTATACCCCAGTTGTAATTGTAAAGCTACGCTTTAACAAAGACATTGTTTAGATCAACTCACTGATAGCGTCCTACGGAGTCGCGATAACATTGTCGAGACGTAACGAGATTTCGCTGCGGTCATCTCAATCAGAGCAGCTATTTGATACAATTGGAAACAAATAAACGACCACCCATGTCGAATCAGACTGCACGGTTTATTTTATAGAGTACTGGCTGTTGCCCGTGACTTCGTACGGATAGACTTTAACGTTAACTTTAAAGTTAAAACTATAACTTTAACAGTGTTTTAAAACAGTTTTTAACTTTAAAGTTTCTATCTCTATTTGCCCACTTTGAGTCGGGGTTTTCGCAAAATCATTTCTTAGCGGATCTCTACACCCCATAAGAAATCCACCACCAGGTCCAAGTTTAAGTTTTGAGATTTCTTTATGAAGCTGTCAGAGAATAAGTAAGTGATATTTCGCTTTTAGATATAGAGATAAACTAACTGCACCCCGCCGTTTCACTCACAATTTCCCAGGCTTACCGCTTCTTGAAAAGCGGAAGCGAAAGGACAGAGTCAGAGTAACATATGTACCGTATTTTAAAGATATTTGAAAGTAAAGACGCTTTTAGGATGAGTTCTATTCATTTGCAGGCTTGCCTTGATACAGGCTTGCCTGGTGAGGAAACCAATAGACAGTTGTAGCATTAGTTATTCCACCCAAAATACTAGCAATCTTAGAGCATATTCATTGTTTGGTGTGCTTTGCGTTTCTTTATTTTTTTTGCGAAATATTTTTTTATGTAGTAATTTTCAATCCCACTGTTTTAATGACGAATATGAGTTTACAAAAATGGCATCAGTTTTTTTTTATTCGATTCACTAATTGGATGTGACACCCTTAACGCCACAGTTAACATTATATAAGGAACGTTCAGCGTCCATCCTAAGATCCTCCAGATAAACGCATACCTATAAGGCCACGTGATTTTTTTTTTCTTTTTTTTTTCTTCTTGAACTTACCATTTCTAGATATGACTCTCCGTAGCAGATGGCCGAAGCGGCGGGCACCCATACACATCCGCTGCTCCCGGACACCCTCGTCCGAGTAATCACTATCACTTGCCGAATCATCGTCGCTGTCATCGTCGTCCCCTGACACGACAGATCTACGATGAACGTCCTTAGAACTACCATCACTAGTGTTCAAAGTCGGCTCACTGGCACCCAAACTCTTTGGCTCCACACTCCAGCCGTCTCCGAACAAGTCGTCTAAATTAGTCTCTAACAAACCTTTGGCACTGCATATCACTTTACTTTTGGTATCACTGTGAGAAACTATAGCATCGACACTGTTCGAAAGGCACTTTTCTCGTCTCATGACTTTTTTGTCGTCACCCGTTCCATCTGTTAGGTTGATGTTTTCACGCGTTTTTGTTCGTTGTCTCAATGAATTTTGCGACACTAGTTTCGAGTTATCCATTTGTCTCTGTTTTTCTGATGTGAGGGGGTTGAGCTCCCTCGTCATCAGTTGATTCTGAGGATGGCTCGAGCGGAATATATTCGAGAGTACTAACATTTTCACTGTTTTTAGAGCACCGACACTGGTCAGACATTCCATCACTGCATTCCTTTTTCATTTCACTATCTGGAACCGGCACTGTGTGGCATACAACGGGCGGTTTTGTGTTTGTTGGGATTACGTTTAGGAAGAGCTGCCTGTTGCGATGCGGCGCAACAACGTATGCAAATGCATTCTTTATGCAATAACGGACATTATTCAAGCGTATAGAATATTCTGGGAGCGGTACGGGGTTTAGGTGATATTTCCGAGCGTACGTACGGGCGACGCGTCTGAATAAATAAAATATCAGTCGAGAAGCGAAGCAATCCCGCACCTTCACTTTGCCCGGGTTTTTATTGTGCAAAGTCGAGATAGAATACACGGTGACGTGACGTAAATAAGTGTATTAATTTTGTGAGAAGAGTTAGTCACGTGTGAAGGGTTTTAGCGGCTAGGATCCCGGTTTACGAGATCGGTCGGGAGTCGCGTCTGTCAGGTGGGTACAAAGGCTAGTCTGGGAGGCGGCGACGTGATAACACCGCGGGCGGCGACGCAAACGTGCCCGGCTTTTGCTCCCTTTGTGCTGGAATCGGATTCGCTCTACATTCGACACCTGATACTCTGTGAATTCTGTGATGTCTCTACTGATAACACTTCGGTACGATAGAGATATCGAATTGTATTCTGAAAAAGGATTTTTAGCGAAATGTTGTTAAGTTAGATAGTTTTACTTATAAAGATTTACATACAATTTTTGTAAATTGCTTAACAGGCTTGCTTTTGACACCATCTCGCCTGATATTAAGCGATGATGCGGTCTACTCTTTTTCCAAAGAAGTTATAGATCATTCTAAATTCTTGATTGTAATATAATGTTACACATTTATGGGTAGTACTAAGCCGAAAGCAGATCACTCACCATAACGAACATTTGAAAAAGGACCAACCCTAAAATCGCGATAAAATTCATGTGATAAAAATGAAAATCTACAGATTTCTTTGATTGTGAATGGCGTTGACAGCTATTTTAGGGTTGGTCTCATAACAAGTTGTTCATATTAAATAGCAAAGGGAAACGACAACGGTGTGTACAATGACCTCCTTTTTGCTCAGTACCACCGTTCAGTGTACTCTTGTAAATCAAACCAGCGACCCTATAATCGTGATATCAAAGTTTGTAACTCTTCTGTTCTAGTTCGAGATTTCATTCGCATCTCCAGAAGGCAGCCGTCCATTTAAATGGAAATGAAATGGAAAACATTTCTATTTGTTCTGTCGATAGCCATCGAGGTCGTTTGTTGCTGTAAGTGTGGTGACTTGCAAATGCTCCGATTGCGGTCAATTTGTTGAATTAATAAATTGATTCAGACCGACATACCTATTCAAAGCTACTTGCGTTATTCGAGAAGCAGTTACTAAAATTGTACCTTATTATATATATTGAGGGAGTAGAATAAGGCAGCAGGAAAGCAGTGGTCAAGACTAGCATACGACCGGAAAAGATGGTGCGCTGAAGAGGAGACCTATACCCAGCAGTGGGTGGAAAAAATGGTTGATGATGAATAATATAATATCACCGAACTTATGTCCGATTTATAGAGGACGGGCTTAGGACGTGGACGGGACGGAGACAGAACGTGTTGTTACGAAAACACGGACGGGACGATTTTGCGATCACCAGATAAAACTAAGGTCTGTTTTTTCATTGTCATATATTTTTACTGATGATTTAGGGCTGATTTTTAGATGCGTTATTCGAGAAACAGTTACAACTGTATTTTGAGGAAGAAAAATAATATAACATCACCGAATTTAATGCCGATTTATACAGGACGGGGTTAGGACGTGGACGGGACGGTGACAGAACGATTTTGCGATCACCAGATAAAACTAAAGTATGTTTTTTATTGTCATATTAATTATAAGGCAATTTTTTAATCATCATATAAATTTTAGAGCTGATTTTTTGATAAAATAATAATAATAAAATTATATTTTGGATTTGAAGTTTTGAAAATGTTTAACACACAAGTTCTGCCCTTTGATTATAGTAAGATATAACTCGCTGAAGCCAGCGGTTACAGGCAATTTTCCGGTTTTTTCGTATTTCTGGGGGTAAAGTACCCTATATGTCTGTCCTAATGATGCACACTATCTGCCAAATCTCGTTAAGATTGGTCTAGCTGTTTAGTCGTGAAAAGCGAACAAACAGACAGAGAGACAGAGTTACTTTCACCGTTATAATATTAGCTAGGATCAAAGTTTCTGTCATACTGTTTTGTTCATTATTGGCAAAGTTGCAGCAATAACTTTATATCCTTTCTAACAACGTTTTTATTTCCTTTCTAATATGTATGGTATGTATATTTGTAGTAAATAAACATTTTTCATTTTCATTTCATTTTTTTCATTTTCACAACGCAGAAGCCACAAAAAAGTTGAAGACGTGTATATTGCTTGGTTTGAATATAATTATCCAACAATCGAAATTTACCCCAAAAGAAAATATTGCAAAGAAAGTAAAACAGCTCATATTATAAACCAGCTGTTGCCCGCGATTTTGTACGCGTAGCCTTTTATATAAACTTTCGATCCTTCCCTCCCCATTCGCCCCCCTTAATTCAGCCCTTTCGCAAAATAATTTCTTAGCGGATCTCTACACCCCATAAAGAATCTACCGGCCAAATTTTCGTTTCGGCCAAATCGTGTTACCCGCGATTTTCTAATTTTTCCGCATTTTTGATGGGCAAAGTTCCCTATATCCGTCTTCAGGATGCACACTATCCTCCTGCCAAATTTCGTTAAGATCGGCTTAGCCGTTTAGTCGTGAAAAGCGAACAAACATCCAGACAGAGAGACAGAGTTACATTCACATCACACATCATCAGCCATTAAATGTCCACTGCTGAACAAGGCCTCCCTCTTAGAGAGGGGTGTTGCCATAATCCCCACGCTTGGCAGGCGGCTTGGAGATCGCAGTACGTTCACCGTGTATTAACATGACGCTGCTGCCCATCCTCCGGTGGTTCTGGTCGCAGTTTTAGGACATACCCGGGTCCAGGAGTTACATTCGCTTTTATAATATTAGTAAGGATAAAATACATAGATAACATTAAGCAGCAACTTAAGCCAATGCCCGTTCATCCAGCTCGCTCCACAAAATTCCGCAGCGCAACTCTTAGTAATGACTGTACCCGGCGACAACAAATCCCTAGAGCTCAAACTATCATCGCCGTAGAGCCACGAGAGATTTTTAGTTTTAAAATTGTTTCGCAAACCGAACACGTGTGCCGTACAAGATTACGACCAAAGCCGGCCGGCAGTAAGCCACTGCATAATAAAGTGACGTCTGATACTAGTTTAACTCGAATGAAACTCACTTTAAAATAGTACTCGAATTTTGCTATAAGAACACATTGAATTTTAATAACTGATAACCGATGGGGAAGAAAGGTTCTGGAGTGGAGACCACGAACCGGAAGACGCAGCGTAGGTTGGCCCCCCACTAGATGGACCGACGACATAGTGAGAGTCGCTGGCATTCAGTGGATGCAAAAGGCAGGCTGTCGTTCAGTGTGGAGGTTAAAGGGGGAGGCCTATGTTCAGCAGTGGACGTCTTCTGGCTGATGATGATGATGATGATGAAATTTTAATAACCTATACTCCTACTACAAATAATGCAACGCGTTTGAAACTGCCGTTTGATTTAACATATAGGTACATTGGACATGTATAAGTAAATCAAGCTTTGTGTCAGTGACCTGGCTGCACCCCAATGCAGCCTGGTATCTTTGAAAGAGTGCCTAAACTTATTATATTATTTGCATAATGAAGATGATCTAAACGGGTCGATTTATTTTTAACAAAACTAAAAACTGCCTTAACAACATGCTTGATAATGTATCAGACTTATGTTAGGGGAAATACACGTTGAACAAAATCATAAAATTGTATATGAATACAAAACTTTTAGGCGTCCGACATATTGAATGTAGTTTGACGTCATTTTATTTTTCGTATTCTTCTCGGCAATCCTTTTCATTTGATACCCACATCATGGGGGTGCATAAAAAATAACTGGTCCGCCATCTTTGCGAGTCCCTCATATTGTATTTAGAATGACGTCACTTAGATTTCCATTAATTGTCATCTCAATCAGCTCAATTGAAATCCAGTTGCAAGATTTGACCAAAACTAAAAAGGCAAGTTAATAAAAGATAAACACATCAGGGAGTGGACAGTCTTAAGGTAGACTTCCGTGCATCGCGGCCGATCGCAACCGCACGCGTCTGACGCATGAGTCTAACGCGCGCGACTGATGTGATTTGGAAATGTATGGCGACGTCAGCCATCGGCCGTACGCGCCTGACGCAGGCCTCGGAAGCGGCGCCATACATTTTCATAGTGCGGATAGTTGTCGCATCAGATGTGCGCGTTTGCGATCGGCCGCGATGCACGGAAGTCAACCCTTAAAGAAAGTTAGTAGCGCACTGGAGAAGGAAAGCCGACCTTTAAGGGGCTTGTATACCCTCTGCAACTCTCTCGCTCGCACATTTTCACATTATTGAAGATATAAAATCAATGAGTGTGAATTTCCAAAAAGTAACAAAATCATTTCTTGTGTCTATTATAACATTACAAACAAAGAAATTGTCAATTTGATATATTTTAATTTGAAACAGTAAAATGGTAACAAAAGATTTTTATTTCTCGTGTCATGTTATTCTGTCAAATTACAAGATATCGAAACAAACATTTTTTATGTTTGTAATGTTACGATAGACAACAAGACATGATTTTGTTACTTTTTGGAAATTCACACTCATTAATTTTATATTTTCAATAATGTGAAAATGTGCGAGCGAGAGAGCTGCAGAGGGTATACAGGTCGCTTAAAACGTAAATTAAGTTTATAAGGTACCTACAACATAGCAACCAGTCCAATAACGTCAAACAAAAATTCACACAGACGAATAATAGCCACAAATGTGTTCTCACACATCTAAACACATTGTTAATAGTGTGCGCAATCAAGACTATTTGCTCGAGTAAAAAACTCAAGGTTCGACCAAGGTGAAGGCTGTTCATAGATCTTTAGCGGACGTATGTAAATGTACCTACGTACCTACCTAATATAGAGTGGGCGATAAAGATATTATCTCGATTTTGAATTATTTATTTGACAGAACTAAACTAATGTCAATGTCTTTTTTATTGCAATCATCATTGATTTAAAAAAAACAAATACATAAAAAAGGTTCTGAGTTTACATAAAAGTTTTTTTTTGAAATATCAACAGGTTTTTTATTGCCATATGGCGGCAAATAAGCTAACGGGCCGCTTGATGCTCAGCACCCACCGTCACCGATGGATAACTAACACCAGGTGCATCACTGATATGTTGCAGACCTTTAATTTGGATGAAGTTGGCGTCTTTTTGAATTATGGCGGCCACTCATGAAAGTTGTAAATTTTGAAAGAGCAAGTTACAAGGAACTAATCTTACTATGGAGTACATATAGCTAAATAATATCGGAGCCGAGATATCACACATTATAGTTTCATCCTAAAAACCAATAATTCTTATTGAAAAGAGTAAAAACTACCAATTATTAGGTTAAGAGCATTATCCTTGTTTTGACAACCGAGTAAAGAAAGTCAGTAGTCGCCTACTGTCTCCTTCACCCGTCAAGAGATAGGTATATTCGCTTGTCCAATAACATTATTGAAGGGCCATAACTAAGCTCCGATATGACTTACATCACATCAGCAGCCATTAAACGTCCACTGCCTGCTGGACAAAGGCCTCCCTCTTAGAAAGGGATGTTGCCATAATCCCCACGCTTGGCAGGCGGCTTGGGGATCGCAGTACGTTCACCGTGTACTAATAGGATGCTGCTGCCCATCCTCCGGTGGTTCTGGTCGCAGTTTTAGGACATACCCGGGTCCGAACCGATGACTTACATCAAAAGTTATTATATAAATATAATAATTAAAGGTGGTACTACAAAATAGTAGTAAATCAATCAATGGCCGCTAAAAAAAATGACGCCACGAGTCCATACAAGGTTACCCAAACCCATTTTATTTATATTACACGCTAATTACTCACGTAAGATTAAGCCGGTTCTTCCGACTATAGTTTCAAACCCCCAAACCCCTTTAGCTTCCAACAAATTTTGACTACTAACACAGATTTCCTTAGTAGTTGGTGCCGTGTTAGACTATGTTAATTTTTAGTGTTAATCCGATATCTGTAGTTTTAAATATCTTTGAAAATAATGCTTTTTTTTTTATGAGGGCGACAATTCGTTCTTGGGGACATCACTATTGGTATTTTGATTTAGTGTCTAAACTGCCAATACTACTTGAGTTATTTAAGATACCAATTAAAACTGTCAATATTACTTGTGCTATTCAAGATAAAAAATAAATACTGCCCATGCACCTGTGTTATCTATACCAATATTATAAAGAGGAAAAATTTGCATGTAAGTATGTTTGTAACGAATTGGCTTAAAAAGTACTGGACCGATTTCAAAAATTCTTTCACCATTTGAATGCTACATTATCACTGATTAATTTAGGCTATTTTAATAGGCTATATAACGATACCCGTGCGGGGCAGGGCGGACCGCTAGTTATAAAATAATTTTAAGGTTTTTATTTAACTTCATCTAAAGTATTTGAAACCATTTTGACGATTCTTTTAAAGTGAAATAAAATGGTGCATATTTTTCGAATTCACCTATCGATCACAATAATCGATTATAAATCGTCAATTCCAAATCGCCGCAAAGCGATCGTCTGTCACTTCGACACAGTCTTGGCATGACGGGATGTAATCGTAAATCGAGGGGGGGGCAAGACTCGAGGGGGCTACAGGGGCTCTAAGGGACTTAGGGAGGCACGGGGCTCAGCCCAGCTCAGGAAATTGAGAAACGTAAATCGTTATATCAAAGCTACGGCGTGACTTTAAGGTGTCCATAAAATGCTGTTACTGTTACGTTGGGAGTGTCTTCTTGAACTGATTTTACAATATTTAGGTTGGGGTTCCTTATTTCAAAGATAAATTTATTCTTGGCATGATTTGATTTTCCTTCATACAGGTTGGATTTTTCAAGTGGGCGTGGATAGCTAAATCCTTAAAGGTGCTTGCAGACGATGCGTAGTACAAGTAGCTAAGTACAAGTTCTAAGCATCGTCTGCATCGTTTTGCTTAGTGCAAGTAGCAGTGGAAGTGCTATTAACCACTTCCATTGCCACTTGCTATTGAGCAAAACGATGCAGACTAGCACTTCCACTGCTACTAGCACTAAGCAAAAAGATCCAGACGATGCGTAGTAGCTACTTGCAACTTGTACTATGCATCGTCTACAAGCGCCTTAACTATGAGGAATAGCGAAAAGAATTCAAAGGAGTCTCGTATCCGATTTTGAAGAAAACTAAAACTGCATCATTGAATTTTCTAAATAAACGGCTTCGATTCCTGCCTAGAAATATTGATTTTTCATAGCATAGCTTTTTTTGTTCTAGGATAAACAATCAACCACAATATGGATAGACAACCTAAAAGAGACCGCAGGGAAACGCTGGATGCAGGCCGCTTCTAACCGGCCATTTTGGAGATCGATGGGGGAGGCCTATGTCCAGCATTGGACGTCCTACGGCTAAAATGATGAAACAATTAACAATTAAACGTGTCTGCGGTCAATGCAACGTTCAGTTACCAATATTGTAAGCTCATTAAAACCTTGATTTCAAATTATAAAACAAAACATCTGTAAACAAAGCTTATCTCCGTCTATTCCCATAACAATGTATCATCTCGGCCCAGCGCCATTTCCATACAACATACGCGTGAAGGTCGACATTGAATATGCAATTACTTGTTCAGTTTATAGTCCGTGAAGGATCTGAGAGAACGAAGGCTAAGTGACCGTGATCTACACAATGTTTACACTAATTAGTTGTAACTACATGTTATCAGCCTTTTTTTCGCCTGGCCACATTTAATGAAAGTTTCGGAATTCAGATAAAGCATTTATGCTCTCTGAGTGCAGCGTTAGGCTACCGGCCAGGTGTTTGATTTGTAAAAAATAACAGGCTTAATAAAAAAAAACATCAAATGTAAAACATACACTGGGAGGACTTTTTGAAATCGGCTGATAAATTTCTGAGATATAAATGTTTGAAGTTTTTGATGGGATTAGGAAGGGATGCTCTGTCCCTTTCCCATAAAGTCAGTGTCAGTATACAGTGTTACGCATATAGACTGTACTAAGCCAAAAGGAGGTCATTGTTCTTTTCATTATGAATAACTTTTACTATGAGACCAACCCAGAAATCGCTAAAAAAATATAAAGGATTTTAGGGTTGGTACCATAACCCTATAATCACGTTGGTTCCATAACCCTAACATTATAATCCCAAACTTTGCAAGTATGTAATCCAGATGATAATACAATAATTCAATATCTTCTTCTTCTTCTTCTTTCGAGTCGATGTTCCGCAAAATACAATTCTATTTTCGATATTGAATTCTAGATATTGAATTCTAAATAAAATAGAATTCAATATCTTCGAACTGATCTGATGATCTTAAGCCAGGAAATGGATAGTGAAATTCTTCAGTGGTCTCTTCAATAAACTTCTAGTTTGAAGCTTGGGTTCATTTGGTTTGTTTTAGCATTGTTCGTCCTATATAGGGTCTGATGATGAACCTAAGTGATGGATAGGTGTTTTTTTTTTTTAAACTATAATTATAATTTTGCTTAAGGTTCGAACTAGCGACGCATACAACGAGTTTCCCATACAAAAACCTGTGATCGATTTAACCACTAACCCCCATATTAATAAACGTAGAGTAGCCTCGGAATAGTAACACCGCCTTTTGTCTTTTTCGGTCGAGTTCAAAATTTTAAAGAGAGAATAAGACAAAACACGGCGTAACTATTCCAGACTACACCACGTTCATTAATAAGGGGGTAAGAGAATATGGTGCATTGTTATGTGACGTCCACGTCGTAATTGTCGACGTGAAATATAACAAACCAGAATGTTCCAGTCGAATCAGATGTGGACCAGATTTTACTGGAACTTATTACGTCTCCCTTGCGTTCGATTCTATCAATTGAACGACTACGTATATTCCTATCATTTTGACACGACTTTTCGCATCAGAGTAAAATCCAAGTCCTCGACAATATCAATCACACCAAACTATTTAGCTTTTTATAGAAAAAAATTAAACATAGGGAAAAGTTTACCAATTTTTTTTTTGCATATTTTTTCTAGTTCTACTTAAGGCGCGTTCCGAATCAAGCTGACAGCGCCCACAACGACAATAGCGCAATACTGCTCCATCACCACCTCATCTCAATAGAGAACCATCACGGCACGAAGGAAACTTTTCTCAATCCCGTGTTGGTTATCATTAGCTCTGTTGGCGTCGTTAGCACTGTTGTCGATGATTCGGAACGCGCCCGTGGCTTTTCTCTCGCTTTATTTTTTAGGGAACTAGAGAAAGTCCATTGTAAAATTGTAATAGATTTAACAAGTTGGGTCAGGCTTTTGGCAGTTGGTTCTAACACCCCTTCGAACTTTGATGGCCTCCATGGCTTCACCAATTGCAGTTGGTTAAGCCACGAAGGCCTTCAAATGGCCTAGAAACTTAATATGGCTAGACGAGTTCCTACACGAAAAACAAACGCACAAACGCACATGCACAGTAGATACAGAATACACGCAGATTCAGTAGACATCATGTATATCCGTCGATAAACTTTTATTGATGGCATAAAACAGCGTCGACACAGTCGCATCTGTATTGACCCCCATTAATGTCAGAAATACTCCGGAATCACCATTTTTCAGGGCATTTCGCCCGTCGCAGTTCAACGGCAGCGATAAATCTAGACATCAAGCTTAGCCTAAGTTATGGGCATCACAACTATTACGGTTCTGGTAAAAACGTAGAATTCACCTGCATAGATTATTGCCACAATTGAAACTGCGGATAAGTTAACGTCGAACAAGGCCAAGTTTAGTGGACAAGGCGGTGGATGGAGTGGATATTGTAAGACTAATAATAGTTTATTGCCATGTTTTCGTTTTTAGCTGGCATCCAGTGGATGTAAAAGGCAGGCTGTCGTTCAGTGTGGAGGTTGAAGGGGGAGGCCTATGTTCAGCAGTGGACGTCTTCTGGCTGATGATGATGATGTTTTTCATTCGTACCCTACGATGTTGCACACTTTATTCAGATGGCAACATTTGATTTATGATTTGATGGATACAGAACTTGACATATCAACGTCAGTAATACAAATTAGGGCAGTTGAAAAACATACAGTGAAAAGACAACATGTTGTTATTGAGATTAATTAATAAATCATACAAATCACGCTTTCATTTTTGAGATTGAGATATGATCTTACAATATGAATGATGTTTTATGCAATTTAATGATGTGGCTTTAGTCATTCATTCAACATTTAAGAGCGAAGCTGTTGTCGGTGGAGTAACTTCCACGCTTGACGGTCTTCTGCCAGCGTTTTCAACTCCCTGTACGACAAGACATTTGCCTTCTCTTTTATTTGGTCTAAGAATACTCTTCTTGGTCTTCCCGGTCCTCTCTTTCTTTCTTCTTCTGCCTCTATGATAGTTTTCACTAATTTGCCATACAAGGTGGCCAAACATCTTGCCTCTTCTTGTCTCTCTATGTCTATATGCCTAGCACTAAGTGTGCAATGATATTTAAAAATCTAAGTTATTACGTAATAAACCAAATTAACTGGTATTTTTTTCCGGAAATATAAGCAGCGGTAAGTAAACACCAATTCGCAATGGTTCTTGTGAGAAACAGTTTGACCGTGAACAAAGTCTGATGACCGCGAAATGCACTTTAAATAACAAAATAATTTAAATAAATTGATTATTATTTCTTAATTGACCTGTAGCGCTTCATACTAGTCAATTTCTCAGATTTCATAAAAAATCCACTAATACAAAAACCATGAAAAAATACACAATACTGAGGGGAAAACAGTTGAAATTTTAAAGATGTAGCTCCCCATTTATCTCACTACAAAAGAATGAAACCCTCTACCGTCGATCCTAAGAATTATTATCTCGGCGTCTTCAAGGGTAGCGTAAATTTTCTTCTAGATTAATGTGCTCCACTAAAGTCAAACGTAAATCCATAAAAGAAAATCACCAGGAAAATTTACCTTTTGTTCTTTACCGAACTTTACAGCTACATCTCCCTGGCAGTAAAGACACAACAGTAATTGTGCCGACATACAGAATACATAGCCACAGCACTAATTACAAAAGTACTGCAATACTTAATTTTTCATAGCGCAGTGGCAAAAAGAAAATACGGCGTTCAACAGGTAAAAAGATTAAACTTGCCTCAGTTTTATTTGTAATTATTCTAATTGCTGCTTCACATACGTTATGTAATAAAAGTAACCAAAGTGAAGTTTAATGTAAACAGTATGGACGCAAGGCAAAACAACCTGGAAGATGGTGACAGGGGAAGTCTACGGATAAGAACAGCGCCATCTAGCGGCATGTAGGTATAACTACTATTACTTCATACAAATCTCAGTAAAGGTTAACGCAATAGAGTAGGTAAAGGCAATTAGAAAAAGTCGCACTAGGAACTCTGAGTGCCTAGTTGCCGCTTTTCTTACACAAATATTGCTTGCATACATTTTGTTTTTTTATAAACACTACTCGAGGAGGAGGAGGACGGATAGTTTTATTCAAAAATACGCTTGTTTTTCCGTTATATCGCCTGAAATGTGGTCTACTATGGAGCACGCTTGCCTAGAAGAAACTGATTAACTCGCGACTTACGAAAACCAGATTGTAACCATCGGGGAACACACATTCCGACATTTGAGTTTTTTTTTATTGAACGTTCTGCGCTTGACCACCATTTCGCTAGATGTTTAGCGATGATGCACACTTACTTAGAAGAAACACATTCACTCAAGACTAAATTGTGACAATCGTGAAACATCCATTCAAGCAGGGCATTCATTTGGTCAGGTCGGATAAAAATAATCCGTCGAATTGTTTGTATATCATTTAATATTTATTGTACATTTTAACGAACTTTTTCTACTCGACGAAAAGCTACGCAGTAAACTTTAGCAACCACGAAATTTAGTGTACATTATCAGTACGTAAAAATAAATAAATAAATATAAATAAATATTCGGGACATTTTTGCACACACGGTCATCTGACCCCAAACTAAGCAAAGCTTGTGATATGGCTGCCAGAGACTGATATACATACATTATAGTTTTAATTACATACTTAAATAGATATTAACACCCAGATATAGAACAAACACAAATGTTCATGACACAAATGTTTGTCCTAGGTGGGAATCGAACCCACGCCCCTAAGCTCAGAAGGCAGGTTCACTACCAACTGGACCAACGGGCTATCTAACTGCTATCTAAAAGCTTCCTTACTGTTTATACTAAACTTACTACTTACACACGAATCGAGATATTTTTTTACTCAAACATTAAAGTATATATTTCCTTCATCAAGCTAGGTAATATGCATAATTGTTTCCGTTTAGACCACCTGTGCGTTTAATGTAGGGCGAGTTATTGAATATATTCGTACATATACAACTTCTTAGATTCTGAATGTTAACAACTACCTGCTTATTGTTTTATTTGGGAAGGTATTATGACTCATTGTTATATATTTCTAAGATTGTAAACATCCTGAATAGAAGTTTAATAAGAATTTTAAATTTGCAAAAGTTGCAAATTGAAGTGGCAATGGGCAGGCCACATCGCTCGAAGAACCGATAACCGATGGGGAAGAATGGTTCTTGATTGGAGACCACGAACCGGAAGACGCAGCGTAGGCCTCCCACTAGATGGACTGACGACATTGTGAGAGTCGCTGGCATCCAGTGGATGTCAAAGGCAGGCTGTCGTTCAGTGTGGGAGTTAAAGGGGGAGGCCTATGTTCAGCAGTGGATGAATGATGATGATGGTGGTGATGATGATAATGATGATGAAGAATTTTAAATTCAGTCATTCACAACTCACGAGTTGCATCGATCAGACGTGAAGACAAATCTGTGAATTTTTTTTGGCTCCTGATCCCCACGGCCCCATGGTTTCGACACCAAAAAGCTCAAAAATGTATCCACTATCCAGTGTACCATATTAGCTCCTTTTGAGATCCTCTGCAGATTCTGCTGCCGCGCCAGCCCTAATCTGAGTTCAGGAAAGATGTGACGGCGCAAAGGTGTCAACGCAAGTCGCGTCCCACACTAATCATATTATGAATTCAATCTATACATATAAAAGCAAAACACCACTGACTAACTGACTGACACATCGTGTAATGTTAAAAACTACTTGATTTATGAAGCTGAAATTTGGCAGGTAGATTCCTTATGGGCCGTAGAGGTTAGAGATTGCAAACCGGCCGGGGCCCGGTGCCCCTTTAGGCACCCACCGGGCCCGGCCATTCTTACCGGGCACGGTCACCGGACCCAGTAAATTAACCGCAGCGCAAATTTTAGAAGAAAAAGAAGAATTAAGTAAAAATATAAATCCGGGACACAACAATGACTTAGAAAAGACTTCAATAAAAGAGATGAGTCAGTATGAAGCTGAAGGCAAGAAAGGTCACTATTTATACAATACTACATGATGTCCATAAAACCAACTAGTGTTGAAGCTGAGAGGGCTTTTTCTGCAGTAAGTTGCGAACCATCAGGTTAAGTGATAAAACTATCAATATAATTTTTTTTAAGATCATTCTTTCAGACTGAAAAATAATTGTTTTGCCTTATGCAAGTTAGAATATTAAGTGTGATTTTGAGACATGAGTGAGACTGATTATTGTGATAATTGTTCATAAGCCAGTTTGAAATAAATATTAACCTTGAATAATTGTCTTTTGCCATTCATATATGTATAGAAAATTTTCATATTTCATCGCTAATAGACAACCCGGCCGGGCCCGGCGGAACCGGCCGGGTTGGCGACGAATGCAACCGGGCCCGGCCGGGTTGAGAAACACACCGGGTTGCAATCTATATTAGAGGTCCTCTAATAAATAATTTGCGAAAGGGTCGAATTAAGAGGAGCACACGAGGGTTGAAAGTTTATGTGTCTTTCACCTCAATTGACTGAACTTGGGGAAGATACGTGGAAAAAATGGCGGAAACCCCAGCAGTGGAACAAGATATAATGACTTTATTATGCTGTGAAACTAGGTAATTGTTTGGTACAAAGGTGACATAACAGTTGTATGTGCTCTAGCTTCTACCTAGAAATGATATAGTATACTATGACTACCAAATACCAAAGCAAAATTAATTACTAATATTCTTATTTATTTTAACATAATATTAGGCATCAACAACCACTTCCAAAGTCACTCCTTGATTGGCCGTTGGTGCAGTTGGTAGTGAACCTACCTTCTGAGCTTGGGGCGTGGGTTCGATTCCCACCTAGGACAAACAATTATGTGATGAACATTTGTGTTTGTTCTATATCTGGTTGTTAATATCTATTTAAGTATGTATTTAAAAACTATACGTGTATGTATATCAGTTTCTGGCAGCCATATCACAAGCTTTGCTTAGTTTGGGGTCTGATGACTGTGTGTGCTAAAATGTCCCGAATATTATTATTATTAAATATAAAGAACTTTATAAACACAAAGACAAATTTGTCACTTATGTGTGCCCATCGTCGCATGCCCTAAATGCTGAATAAATGAATGGTACTGGAGGTACTGATACTGTCTTCGACCAAAATAAAATGAATGGACTGGCCCAGAAGAAGCGCATTTTAGAAGATTACATAATGAGCGCCGGCGCTCACTTCGTTTCATATATGTCAGTGCTGGGCTTCTGCCATCCTTAAACACACATCTCTTCTTTACGCTATCTTGCATATCTTAATTTTAAAATAAAAATTACTATGAAGCGTATAAAAACTTCCATAGTTCTAATTGTATATCTCCCACAGGAATATTGACTCAGAATCAGGAACGGTCGCGCTCAATTGTGGGCAATTATCTGCGCAAACGGAGGACGGTGGTGTACTGGGAGCAGGAAATTGAGAAAATCAAATCTTTCCGAAACGTCTCGCCAACACTATTAACTCCTTTCAAGCAAATTGGACGGATAAAGTTGATTTAAAGATTTCAAAAGATTGATATGCCTTTCTTAACGCATCTTATCGACATGCTGACATGAAAAAACAAAATTAATGACACTGCTTTGAAAAACGGGGCTGGCTTAATCGCACAGCGAGCCCCATACAAATCTTAGATACTAGCGGTCCGCCCCTGCTTTGCACGGGTATAGATTATAGCCTATGTCACCCGGGGATAGTGTGGCTTCCCAACAGTGAAAGAATTTTTCAAATCGGTTCAGTAGTTTCGGAGCCTATTAAATGCAAACAAACAAACAAACCATCAAATCTTTCCTCTTTATAATATTAGTATAGATAAAAAAATATATAAATATAACACGACATTTCAAGTAATGCACATACATATTAAGACATTTTGAATTTCGGTCTCACTGTGCCTCTTATTTTGGTATGGTAAGTAATAGGAGCTTTTGTAGATAGAAGAGTCTTTTTTGGTGGATTTAAATTTTATAGGTTGACGGTGTGCATTCCTAATGATAATTATGATAGAACGACCAAAAAATATAGGGACGGGTATCACTTGGCTGTCACCTTCTACAGAAAATACGTCAGCTTCTTTAAGGCACGGATAATTCGATATTTTGAGCTTCAGACTCACTGTGCCACTATCCTAACCGTCAGTTAGATGGAGTGCTTATACGCTAAACGGACACATTAGCCGACGGCTGTGTTACGAGAATTGAGGCTATGACGTCATCAAATTGTGACAAGAAGCTTCTAGGTTTCTATTGAAACGGGAATGATTCGCTAAAAGCGTTTCAATTATGATGATGGGTTAAAATTGATTGCAAGTAGAGAGTTGATGTGCAGAGTGATATTGAGGATGTTAATCTGAGAAGGAACTGCAAATCTGCTGCTAGTCTATGGAATGCGCTGTCTGAAAGGGTGTTCCCCGATAGTCACAATCAAATCAAGGGTGTCTTCAAATAGCGGGTGAATCAGTTTCTTATAGGCAAGCGGCTTCTAGCGTGCTCCATCGTAGACCGCATCATCGTTTAACATCAGGCGAGTAGGCGGTCAAACGCAAAGCTATTAATATAGTAAGAAGTGATGATAAGAAATGTGTAAGAAGTATAGATAAAAATCTGGCTAAGTGTGAGTAGGACTCGCGCATTGAAAGTTCCGCGCCCAAAAAGTTTTTTCATTCATTCCGTTCGGGATCATTAGCTTACCCCTGACTTGCATTTGGCCGGTGTTTAAGAGAGAGATATACTATAAAAGAGCCACCGAAATAGTTTCAACTGACTTCCAAAATGGAGGTTTACACTTCGACTTGAGGTTTTAAGCATTCCACTATCATGGTATTTCACTAAACATTCTAAACTTAACTTCAAAATCCGTGAAAAAATATTATTTTGTTCTTTGTAGTGGCATATTAACTTTTTTTGTAGTTTTATGAAGTCGTTTTAAAAAAGACATTTTATTTTATTACTAGCAACGGACCCCGGCGTCGCACGGGTGTAAGTCTTATTTTTTTACACCTTGGGTTACATTATTGGAGTTTTAGTAAGAATCCCAATTTTTTTTGAAAATATAATATAGCCTATGTCACTTGGAGATAGTGTAGCTTCCCAACAGAGAAAGAATTTTTAAACCGGTTTTGTAGTTTTGGAGCCTATTCAATTCAAACAAACAAACAATCGAATCTTTCCTCCTATGATAATTATTAGTATAGACAAAATGAATACCGGGGGGTATTCATTTTGTCTATACTAATCCCTACATCCCTATACTAAACCCTATCCTCATTCAATCATTAGGGACCGCTTACCTCACTTCTACAAATACAAGTAAAACAAAAGAGTTAAATTATGATATAATCGTGTGAACGTTCGCACAGAACGCATAAAACATGCCATTGTTAAGTTTCTAATTTAAAAATGTTCAAGAAGAATTGAATAATTCGGGAAATAGTTGAGTTTCGTCGTACAATTTTTTCCCGCCGAAGTCTTTTACATACCCGCTAACTACAACACCCCCCATTTGGCTTCGCATCGGCGGGTGTAACACGCTGTGCATATTACAACGCTAGACAGGGATACGCGGAAAGGGTGTCCATTATTTCCGTAGAAAACGGTAATTTTCACTCGACAAAAAGTATGGCGCAGCTGATATTTTATTCGCGATTTCAGGGTTGGTTCCAATATAATATTGCCTGTAGTAAAAGATAGTTTTGTGACCTATCTATGCTTACCATTTTAGCAATATCTCCATGTGCTTCTAATTTAACAGGTTTGAAGGTAGAAAAACATGAGTGTAAGCAAATTAAGTATCAATCGGAATCGCATACCCCCGGTAATTTATCTAAGTTGTATAATCACCTACCCTTGTCATATCATACTAATATTGTACATGCGAAAAGTTTGTTGGTTTGTTTGTTCTTCTTTCACGCAGCAACAGAGCAACGTATCGAACTGATTTTTTGCATGGGTATAGTTCAAAGGCCGGAGAGTGACAGGATACTTTTCCATCATCATCATCACCATTTTTCATCACTACCAGGGAGAAACCGCGGGGCGCAGCTAATAAAAAATAAAATTATGAGTATAAAGGACCCCTTCGCCTTAGTACACCCTTTTCACGTAACCCCGTGCAATTATTCACAATAAATATAGCTCAAAAACTGAAAAAAACACGTAGTATGTCACATAATCGTGTTTTTAGTTATAATCGTTAAAACAAATCAAATGGATCCAAACTTGAGGGGTTTACTGGTTGATATTGAAGAGTTCCATTATATACCTCCTAATTTCATCATCAAATCATTTCAATGGTACCATATTATTGTATTGTCATCCGGATTACATATAGTACTTGCAAAGTTTCAAATAGATACGTCAATTATTAAAAGTTAAAATCGACTGTTAAGCTAATAAAAGCGTGTTCTATAAAACGTTTCCTTACATGAAAAATAAACTCGCGAAGTTTTCAGTCATCTTTCCTATTCGTCAAGTTCAACGAACTCCGCTAAAAATGGCATCAAAGTGTCGTCAGGTCAATAAACCTAATTTACTGTTTATTTCTGCGTGAGAATTTTACATTACTTCATGTGTACGTACCTATATTGACGTCAGCATCATATACAATATAGACGAGATTTAAAAAAAAAATATTTTAATAAATCACCTTTTTATTTTTTTAAGCCCGCGGTTTGCTTACTATAGCTAGCTATACTAGTAAAATTGGGGTTACAGACAGTCCCCTGTGTAGAGGGTGTCTGGAGACTGAAGAAACGGCCGCACATTTGCTGTTGGAATGCAGCAGCGTGGCAGAACAACGAAACACTATCCTCGGATCACCGAGGACACTCTGGGAAGCCTGCGCAGGCATAAGCGAGCTGCTGGCTTTCCTGGAGGAGGCCGGGTGGCTGAATTAGCTGCAGCCGGGTTACGCAAATGGGCCAATGAATGGCCTAGTTGCGGAAAATGCCCACTACACAAGTAACAAGAAGGTAAGTAGCTATACTAGTATACTTGACTTTCAGCATTAATGTCGAGACGGACCCATTCGACACTGATTGTATCCTTTAGATATAAGTTTTTGTAAAGGTGTCGAATAAAATTTATTTTCTTTCTTTCTTTCTTCTTTCTATCTAATAACTATAAACGAGCAATTATTGTAAATGTTTTCGTGTATCTCGAACACTCTGGTTCAAGTCACCTTTCAGAAAAAACGAAATCAAATTCATTTCAGCCGTTTGCAGCTACGTTACGATGCCACAGACAAACACACAGATACACACATTAAACGTATAGCACCCCTCTGTTTGTACCGGGGGCTATAAACTATCAAGGTAACAAACGAGCAGTGTTCCCGAACTAAAAATAATGATTCGGGAGCTTTTGGGGAGAAATAATTATAACAAAAATCGAAAGCAATCACATAAACTTGTTTGGGTAAGATATGGTCATTTCAAGTCAAGTCATAGTCATAGTTAGTTCACTCTAGTCATTATAAGAAGATGTAATTTTTATGTGGTCCAAAACCGCCGGGCCGAAACGATTCAATACACAAACGAGTCAATAGCTACGAATAAGTAACGATTGGAGGTAAAACTAAGACTCTCATAAGCTTAAAAGTGTACACAAAATGAATGAATTTCAATACATTTTATTGAATGACTGACTGATGGATGATTTGAAGTGAAATTTTATTATATGGTAATAATCATTAGAATTTGGTCGTCTTACGGTTGATTACGATCTTACGACCAAATCGCGACCACGGCTATTGCAACATGGTCGAAACATCGAGCGAGAGGTATACTAAATAATACTACTATCCTAGAGGCAAGTAAAAATATGTGTTAAAATCGCGAAAGATAATTAAGTTACTTCCTACGATAAATCGGGAGATAGGACTGAAAATAGGTAGATCTCTCGAAGAATCGTGAGGCTTAGAAACACTGTAAGCGAGCTATTTAATTCAGAGACCTTCAACAATAGTTTACCCTAATGAAAGGACCAAACTTGGGAACAAACTCCTAAGTCTCCTAACTAGTTAGCGTGATTAATGCAATTATACAAAGAATCACATTGAGACCTAACCCACCCACATAAACTTTCTCCGAGTCTAGATCCGCGCTGTTACCTAAATATGGTAGTCTCTTTCTATCTTATATGATAAGAAGTGTGCGACAGAGAAGGGAGATGTGGTATAGCGAGATTGGCAAGTCAGGCATAACCGGACCACTGAGTTCGTTGATACAGCACAGTAGGTCAACTTTATAAAAAGAAGTTTTGTGACAGATGGCGCTCCTATTTACGGTAGTAAAAGATTTTATAGATATGTGACCATAGAAAGGAGCTTAGTAGATGAATAAGTATTTTTATGCTATGCTATCGTTAACTTTTATATGACTACGTATTTAAGGACCGGTTCAGTGGAGTTTTTTCAAAGGTGACTCAGTAATAAGCTCAAAGATATTGCTTACCAATATGTGGGACTCAGTCGCAGAATTCGTTGATGAGCGGTCATCGTTTTAAGACTCATTAGAGCAGTCATGTCAACCATACGGCCCGTTGGCCGCATGCGGCCCTCGGGCTATAATGATACGGCCCATAGTCCAGAATCCAGAGCTCAAGATATTTACACGATTGGAGATGCCGCTAGCGCTAGCCGTATTTAAAATTGCTCGCACTCTTCATTCACAAATTTGTGTGACTTGCAATGACATTATTAAGAACAATAGAAGTTGAGGTTTCCGGATCCTCAACGTCAACAAGATAATTTGATGCAAAAGGCAGGCTATCGTTCAGTGTGGAGGTTAAAGGGGGGAGGCCATGTTCAGCAGCGGACGTCTTCTAGCTGATGATGATGATGATGATGAAATTTGACAACTCTAAAATTGTAGCCATCGTTTTCAGACGTATACAAATGAAATGATGCTATTTTCTATACTAATATTATAAAGAGGAAAGATTGGATTGTTTGTTTGTTTGCATTGAATAGGCTCCGAAACTACTGAACGATTTGAAAAAATCTTTCACTGTTGGGAAGTTACACTATCCCCGGGTGACATAGGCTATATATCTATAGCCGTGCGAAGCCGGGGCGAGCCGCTAGTTTAAAATTAAAATAGGGAGATCCTTACTAAAACTCTAATAATGTAACCCAAGTTGGAAATAAAATAATGATTATTTACACCCGTGCGAGGCCGGGGTGTGTTCATCACCATCATCATCAGCCAGAAGACGTCCACTGCTGAACATAGGCCTCCCCCTTTAACCTCCACATTGAACGACAGCCTGCCTTTTGCATCCACTGGATGCCCGCGACTCTCACAATGTCGTCGGTCCATCTAGTGGGAGGCCTCACTACGCTGCGTCTTCCGGTTCGTGGTCTCCACTCCAGAACCTTTCTTCCCCATCGGTTATCGGTTCTTCGAGCGATGTGGCCTGCCCATTGCCACTTCAACTTCCAAATTTTAACAGCTATGTCGGTGACTCTGGTTCTTTGGCGAACCAGGTTCTTCGGGGTGCGTTGCTAGTCTTTAAATAAAAAGAATTTCGCGTAATATTTGAAGGAAAATTGTAGATTCACATGGCATTCTGTTGTTATCTTCACTGCGTCCGTATTACTTATTGGTTATTTTCGGCCTTGAGTGAAAGTCAGCACTCAGCTTTAACGATTGCGAAACTCAGTTAGGTAACTGTTCGATAATGCTGTACATGTACTTGCTTATTGCCGGAGGATATAATCACGGTAACAGGCACCCATTCACGGTTTGATAACGAATGAAATAAGATATTAAGGCCTCGCTCACCGTCCAGCGCTACATATTAAAAACTAGCGAGCCGCCCGCCCGGCTTCGCACGGGTGTAATTTACGTGCGAAGCCGGGGCGGGTCGCTAGTTATACATATAAACCTTCCTCTTGAATCACTCTATCTAAAAAAAACCGCTTCAAAATCCGTTGCGTAGTTTTAAAGATTTAAGCATACATAGGGACGGACAGTCAGCGACAGTGACTTTGTTTTATACTATGTAGTGATAGTGAAGTGATAGTGCATATAGTGATCTATACTAATATTATAAAGAGGAAAGATTTGATTGTTTGTTTGTTTGCATTGAATAGGCTCCGAAACTACTGAACCGATTTGAAAAATTCTTTCACTGACGGGAAGCTACACTATCCCCGGGTGACATAGGCTATAATCTATACCCGTGCGAAGCTGGGGCGGACCGCTAGTGTAGTGTAAATGTAGGATACATTTATACTTACCTAAAAACTTGCTACATTACCATGTTTTTGCTTTGCGTCATCGGGTATAAACAATGTCAATCTCTGCCTCAAAGAAAAGAAACATAATTTTACTAACGAGTGCCGAAAACCACGCTAATTCTCCACATTTGAGGAAAACCAGTCGAATCTCAACTCTGGGACAAATGCACGACGAATTCGCGTTATTTCATTATTTGATTACACCGTGAACACACTACAGTTGTGTGACAGTATGGTGAGTCACTCGAAAGTTAATTACAGGCATAGATTGGTAATAAACATCTACTAAATCTACTTAGTAAAAATCTCAAATACTTTCACTGTCAGGCAACGACACAGTCTAAACCGCTGGGTCTAAAAGCATGAAATTTTGCACAAGTGTTCGTTATATAACGTAGGTGACTAGTTGAGTACTAAAGAAGGATTTTTGAAAATTGTATCTGTTGGCGAGACCAAAGGCCAAGCCCTACGCGTGACATCTCAGAAGAGAATTCAATCAGTGTTCCCCGCCTAGTTCTAGATTTGCTTGTAAATGAAGTTTTTTTTAAGGCTATTTTTAAGTTTATTGTAATATTTATTATTCCGTTTGAGGGCATCCTTCCATGCCGAGCCATGGTCACGAAATAATAAAAATATATAAATAAAAAAGCTCCACGCGTACAAAGTCGATGAAATTTAGCTGCATATATGATGCTAAATCGTAGCATTTATAATGCTGTTATAAATATGAGGGTAACTCTATCTTTCTCTGTTTAAAATGTTCTAAGGTAACCCTTTTAATGACTAACCGATGTAAAACTGTGTTTAATATTGATGTAATTTGACAAGGAAGTAGTATGCATATTTGATTTTTTTAAAGATTATGTTTGTAAAAAAAAATATTTGTCAGTTAATTGCAGGAATAACAAAATGGCAGAAAAACCGCTGTTTATTTAGAAACTATAGCGGTCCACCCCGGCTCTGCATGGGTATAGTTATATAGCTTATTAAAATAGCCTATATTAATATAATGTAGCATCCAAATGGTGAAATAATTTTTAAAAACGGTCTAGTTGTTTTTGAGCCAATTCGTTACAAACATACTTACATACAAATCTTTCTTCTTTATAATATTACAACCCGCCCGCCCGGCTTCGCACGGGTGTAATTTACGTGCAAAGCCGGGGCGGGTCGCTAGTTATATATATAAACCTTCCTTGAAAATGTATCTAACTGATAGTGAAAACCGCATCAAAATCCGTTGCGTGGTTTAGGAGGAGTTAGCGGCCATACAGACATACAGACAGACAGACAGACGCGGAAAGCGACTTCAATTTATACTATGTAGAGATAGAGATTATAGTATAGATATAGGCATATATTTAATCATCATACTAATATTATAAATGCGAAAGTGTGTTTGTTTGTTTCTCTTTCACGCAGCAACAGAGTAACGGATCGACTTGATTTTTTGCATTGAGATAGTTGGAGAGTAATCATATAAATTAAATCATAATTTATTTTGCTAGTAAACTTGCGAAAGGGGGTACTTTATTTGCTAAATTAGGTAAGTACTACCCATACTGCATTACCGTCACACTGTTATAAACTTGCTTAACAACTTTATCATAACTTATGTGCATGTATTATGCAAATTAGTTTAAACTTTGTTAGAATAAAGATAGAGTTCACATGAAGTTTTGTCAACTTGTAAGCTTATTGTATTACCGCATGTTTTGGATTGGATTGGTTGTAGGGTGTAAATTTTTATATGGAGTTCAGAAGTATAATCTTGTGCAGATGTAGATGTCAATTTAAATCTTCTTAATATTTTTGAAGAGAAACTTCTTATGCGACTACCAACACGGTTGCGTTAAACGTTTAACGCTACAATGGAGGGGGAATAGAAAGAGACAGAGCGAGAGTTTTAGATGCCATCTATGAGGGAATTTTGAAACTTGTACATCCTTCTCATAGTTTATTAGTTCACTAATATTTGCATGGATGGCAGAACATGCGACTTCCAACAAGGTTGCGTTAAACGTTTAACGCTACCATGGAGGGGGAATAGAAAGAGACAGAGCGAGAGTTTCTCTTAATCCGCGCGGAGGTACTCTACGCACAATTTTTTTTTAATAGAATAAGTGGCAAACAAGCTACGGGTCACCTGATGGTAAGTGGTTCATCTTATACATATATAAAATGCGCGGTGTGTTGTAGGTATGTATGTTCCATATGGGCTCTAAAGCGGCTGGACGGATTTTATCCGGACTTTCACTAGCAGATAGCTGATGATATTAGAATAAAAATAAGATATATTTATTGCCAAAAAACAATAACAATGGACATAAGGAGTAATCTACGCGAGTGAAACCGCGGGGCGCAGCAGTTTATAGTAAATTATTAGGTAAACGACGCCTTTAGTAAGGTCTCCACCACTTTACTGGAGCATCACTTGGACTTGACAGTGTCTAACTTTGCTTGACTCGACTTTAATTATACTAAAACTTGGAAAAGTTTAAATACTTGACACTAACTAAGCTAGCTGAGCCAGTCGCACATCTTTTATGTGCGACACCAAAATTCTCTCAGGAGGAACAAAAATAATGAAAAATTACAAATTATTTATTAACTGTTAATAATTACTCTATGAACAAATAACAGAAACGAGAAAGGAAAAATTAAATACAATGCAACAAATAAGAAATTCTTCTAAAAAATTACCTCGCGTACTTGTTTTTACGAAAAGAAAACAGTTATTTCGGGCGGAGACGGACAAATCTGTCCTGAACAAAAACTATCAGTCTGGCGAACCTATTGTGAGTCACCAAAATATTCCGACTTGAGAGATCAAGGTTTCTCAGGGGAGGCTATTGGCCTATCAAGAGCCTAGAGTACGCAAACATTCTAAACCATACTAATAAAAGAATAAGGTTAAGTTTTACTATAATTTTTGCACAAGAGTTAGTGTTTTAGCCTATCAATATCTTAGAAAACATTCTGAACCTTATCTCTAAAAAACAAAGCTTAGTTTAACTATATCTAGTTTTCGTATTGGTGGTGTTTGAGTTTTTATGTGAAAAGGCACTTAATAATATCGATAACCATTGCTCTAACCTACTGTTTGAGGAACTATCGTAGAGAACTTGCCACTTAGCACTATTACTGCTGTATAAAGGTCGTGCAGTTTGATGAATATTCTATAGTTTTTGTTTGTTTTGATTTTTGGCTCCGCACTGTTTGTCTATTAAACCAGAAAGACAAGATCACTTTTTTGACATTTCATCACAAGATTTTTTCTATCTAAGAACTTTTTGTGCATTTAGCGAGGTGGAAAGCGTTTTTTAAATAAGTATATAAACCTCATTATAATGGAGTATTAGAGAGATGCATTTTAAGTTTTATGTCAAAAAGCACTCGCTCTAAGTGAAGCCGAGTTTAATACATTCAAGAGAGCTCCAATCCTTTGTACCCGTCCGGTCCCGTGCTAATGGCATTGCGACGCCTTTTATTTAGCCCAAAGTCCGCGCTCTCCGCGCTGTCACAAACTGCATTTTTTGCTCAGAAGGGCGACTCGCAAATCTACGACGAACACTGTTACTTTATTCAAGCCGCGTAACAGTTTTCCTAAGATAACAGAATAGAGAAATCCTTTGTCTGTCGTCGAGCGAAACCGAGATAATACAATAACATTCTGTATCCACTGAACAGCGGTCGATGTTGATACGTATCAGGCACAGATCGATCGTAATCGGTACCACGTGCACAGCACGACCGCTTTCATCGAAACACTGGCGCCAGCACTAAATCCGCCAGTGAAATTTCGAAACACCTTACGCGCTCTGATGTGGGTCAGCTGTTATCTCCCATATAAACATAACTCGAAAAAGTGCACAACAAACACAAAACCACCTCGGCACTGTCAATAGACGGCATCCGCGTCGAGGTCATCGCTACCATTCTACATTATAACTGGTGAATACGCAGCGGTGCGTACGTTCGCTGCAATCGAGCGGTGATTTCAAAATGCGAATTGTCGCGAATGCACGCCGGATTGTGCGCGCGCGCAGCGAGCACACGGGTACTCGCTCCGCTGAGTTGGTGTTGACTGTTTTGTTTCACTGTTTCATTGGTCGGTCAGTCGAACGGTTCGCGGCGACCTCCGCAGCAGCCGATTGAAACAATCAAGCGGCGAACAATGAACTACGATGAGAGGAACGGGACCATTTACATAAGTGATCATAACACACGCGGCGTCGCGAGAACCGCATATTGGCAAATTTCACTCGAATGTCTGAATATTGAACGGTTATCTTTTACTTTCTTAAAACTTAGACTGAGGTTACCCGTTAAGTTTGACATCAGTTCGGTCCTATTGTGGTAGCTTTTTACTCGACTACGCAAATCCAAAAGAAGATTATTGTAATTAGCGTGTACGTATGATTGTGAGGTATCGATAGATTCCTCCAAATTCAGGGATGGTCACTGGGTAGGTGACGTTATCATAAATACAAAATTGTGATATGTGAAGTGGGGAAAAATATTATTTGACTGTGCACCCCTCATGTGACGTTTCATTCAACAACCTATTGCACGGGAAGTTTAACAAACGGGATGCATCTCCTAGTTTTCCACCCTTAGTGGTGGAATCTTTTCTTCGATTTGAAAGATCCGCCAAAAATTCAGTTTGTCAGATTTTAACTTTTTGAAACGAAGAATCTTGTTAAGTAGTTTAATTGTTTTTAACCGAATTTAGGAGTGAGCGTATTTTTTATTATTTGATGTACAAACAGTGGCGGCCCTAGCCCATAATCAAGGTTGAGCGTGATTCTCTTTCGGCGCCCTTTTTTTTGGTCGGAACTTTCACATCTTAAATTGCACCGCGCCTCTCAAAACGCGCCATTAAAATTATATTTTTCGCATTTGCCATTTTGGCGCCCCTTACTATCTGGCGCTCTTCTCGCTCTACCCTAAGGCCACCACTGTGTACACCGAATACTTTGCCTTTTAAAAACAGATTCACGTGATTCACTCAATATTATACGGGGTGTAAGGGGTACACTCTCGAAGCCAAAAGAAGGTAATTGTACTCATCATTATGAACAACTTTTACTATGGGACCAGCCCTGAAATCGCGAAAAAAATATCAGCTGTTCTATAGAAAACGGTAATTGACACTCGACAAAATGTATGGAACAGCTGTTTTTTTTTCGCGATTTCAGGGTTGGTCCCACAATAAAAGTTGTTCATAATGATGAGTACAATTACCTTCTTTTGGCTTCGAGAGTGTTCCCCTTACATCCTGTATACAGGAAATTCTTGAAGTGGTCCCACAACAGTTTCATTTACTTTGGCTAAGTGGTTTTTAGCCAGCGCCAATATCAATAATTTTGTTCGAGTTGTTACTAATATTGAAGACTGTGTTTTTGTTGATAACTAACTGCGCCCCGCTGTTTCACCCGCGAGTTAAAATCGTCGTTTAGTTTTCTGACATATTCCAATTTTCTACGCAATTTTGTCAATTTTACTTACATTAAAAAAAACATGTTTTTTTTTTAAATAGAGTCAGTGGCAATCAAGCTACGGGCCACCTGATGGTAAGTGGTCACCGCTGCCTATAGACACCTACAATACCCGGGGCATTGTCAGTGCGTTGCCTACCTTTGAGGACTCGGTAAATGAAATCGGTAAAGTCGTTCTCAAGTTATGGCGTGAACAAGGTAAAAGGTTTTTTTTTTAATATAATATAGATAGATTATTGTCAGTTTAGTCCATACTTGAATTTACGACAAGGAAAAAAATATGGCGATTTTTTAGACCCTCAAAAAGGCAAATAAAACAGGTAAAAAGTACGGTGAAAAACTCAAATAGGTACAAAACAATTATCATTTTAAGTTCACAATAAACGAGCTTTGCAATTTATTATTGTGCTAATGAGTTTTAGGGCCGTTTGCGCAAGTTCCTCCGTGAATCCAGCTATTAATTCCAGAAGTAGAACAAGTACAAGCTCTAATGACCAAACTAATGCTTTGCTTTCTAAGGGCCGATTTAAAAATATTTTAAGCGTAAGAAAGATTTAAACATAGATTAGTCAATAGAAAGTGCAGAGGCCTAACGGCTAGCTGTTTAAAGCAATATAGTTTAGGTGATGAGTTTTTTTTTTTTGTTATACATATTTTCTATTAATTTTTCTATATTTTGCATATTTGCTCGGCGATAACTTGCGTATCGTTGATCTGATCATCATTAAATTTGTAGGCAAGTAATTAATTTTAGTACAATTTTTTAGTATGAAAATGGGCTAAATCTGCGAAGCTGCGAAGATATAGCGGTCGTGAGGTCTCATTAGAGGCGAACTAATAGTTATTAATAGAGACTATGTCATCGGCCCAATACTAGGATAAATAATTGACCCAGTAAAAGGTATATCAAAGCAGATGATGATGGATTCCATTGAAATTTGGCTGATTTGGACCGGATCAGAACGCTATGTATTAAAATCATAATCATCACCTTTCATGTTTCCACTGCTGGGACACAGGCCTTCTCTGAGGGAGAGGGTGCGCCTAATGCTGGCCCAGTGCATGTTGGTCAATCTCATGCCTTTAAATTTTTGAGGTTCTGGGATAAACCGGTTTCCCCACGATGTTTTCCTTCACCGTTTTTGGGCGATGGCATCGAAACTGCACATAATCTATTTATGTACGCTCAGTTACAATTAAGTTGCAATTTAAATAAACCACCTTAATTGTAATATAAAAACCACAAATCATACTCTTTCCGACGTACCTTAAGAATTTGTACAAATTGCTCAAGTCATCATCCCAGAAATATTTGCTCACACCCAGTTATGATTCCTCCTACAAGAATCTACAGAACACCAAATAAAAAGGAGCATGTCATAAACACGTCAAGTTATTAACGTAAGTCGGACGATGTCCGGCGCCCGCGCAGCCCGTGACGTCACCCGTTCCAGCCAATTGGAGCTCATCATAAATTTGCCATCCGGTTTGTACCCGATATGATCAGGGATATTTAGGAGCATGATGCTGTTATTGGCGACGATATATTAGCGATTTTATTCACAGGCCAGTTCTTCATCGTCAGCGCGCATCAGGTCACTTCTGGATTATATCTATTCTCCCTAGCCTTGAAGATGCCTAGATTGTAGTTCTCAGGAAACAAGGAGTACGTAAGGAGTAAGGATTCTTGGGCAGTACGTGTCATAAATGTCGACTTAAATCGTTATGTACAAATTTTTGGTATTTCCATGAAGAACGGGCGGTAGTGTGCAGTTCTTCTACTTGTTTTGTAGTAAAAGAGGGAGGGTGGAATAAGGTCATGAAGCTCTTGCGTTCACTCGCCGAAATATATTCTGTAGAAAATAGACAAACAAGACAAGCTACTTTACTCAAGGCTTTGCAATTTTTTGGCGACTCCAACTATCAATCACATCGATCCATTGCTCTGTTGCTTACAAAATTATGAGGAATAAACCATTAACGGCCGGCTATCCGAGTCGCGTAGGCAACAAAACGCTCCCTCAGCCCCCGTCAACAACAAACACATTCGCATTTATAATATAAGTATAATGGTAATTAGGTCAATACCTTCGTAAAATAATTTGTCATTGGCCCTGATGACATCCCAATTGAAGTGTGATCAGTCCCTTCATGGCCACCAATTCAATGTCATCCGTTGATACAATTGGTCCAAGAACCACAAATTAAATAACAAGACACGCTTGTTAACCTTCAAGTGACGGTGGTATTATTTGGCGTATTTGTATGTGATGTCTCAGATCTGATTGCGGGTCGGTCGGTACGTACCTTACCTTACCTACCTTACCTTAGAATATCGAGAACAATAGCCCGTTTGATAGCCCGTTGGTCGAGTTGGTAGTGAACCTGCCTTCTGAGCTTGGGGGCGTGGGTTCGATTCCCACCTAGGACAAACATTTGTGTGATGAACATTTGTGTTTGTTCTATATCTGGGTGTTAATATCTATTTAAGTATGTATTTAAACCTATATATGTATATATATCAGTCTCTGGCAGCCATATCACAAGCTTTGCTTAGTTTGGGGTCAGATGACCGTGTGTGCAAAAATGTCCCGAATATTTATTTATTTATTTATTTATTATAGATTATTATTATAGAGTATTATATTATATATAGAGTATTATATTATATATTATATATTATAGAGTATTTATTATCTTCAAAATAACGTCGAGCTTAAAACAAGCATAGTGAAAACTATATATTCGATACATTCGGGACATTTTTGCACACACGGTCATCTGACCCCAAACTAAGCTTGTTATATATGTTGTGGTGATATGGCTGCCAGAGACTGATATACATAGGTACATATATAGTTTTAAAATTCATACTTAAATAGATATTACCAACCAGATATAGAACAAACACAAATGTTCAGCACATAAATGTTTTTACTAGGTGGGAAATGGGAATCGAACCCACGCCCCCAAGCTCAGAAGGCAGGTTCACTACCAACTAGACCAACGGGCTATCTAAACTCTATCAAGGGTTTATTCTGCGCCTAATTTTCACACAACTTTTATTTCTCAACTTTTTTTAAGTGATTGGCTCTTGCCGATTTAGTCGTAAGTGTTTTAACTATTTATTTTGACCGTGGAATGCGCATGGGTGTTCCCCGAAAGTTAAAACTGGGTGTCTATAAATTACGAGTAAATCGGTTTCTTCTAGGCAAGCGCGATCCATCGTAGACCGCATCATCGCTTAACAACGTGCTAGTTAAGGGTCAAACGCAAGCATATTATTAAATAATTTAAAAAATAACTTAGTTTATAAATTACTAGCGGTCCGCCCCTGCTTCGCACGGGTATAGATTATAGCCTATGTCACCCGGGGATAGTGTAGCTTCCCAACAGTGAAAGAATTTTTCAAATCGGTTCAGTAGTTTCGGAGCCTATTCAATGCAAACAAACAAACAATCAAATCTTTCCTCTTTATAATATTAGTATAGACTAGCTGTGCCCCGTTTTCAGTTAGCTATCTGCCAGTGAAAGTCCCGTCAAAATCCAGTCCAGCCGTTTCAGAGTCCATGGGGAAATATACATACACACATCGCCTTTTATATGTATAGATAATCGCTTTAGAAGATTGTTTTAGAAGCACTAGCATGCTTCTAAAACAATCCAAAAGCGACTTCACAACTTACCCACCCAAAATTCATCTGGAGGTTGTTATGCGTCCGTACCAATCATCATCATTTCAGCCGTAGGACGTCCACTGCTGGACATAGGCCTCCCCCATTGATCTCCAAAAGGGCCGGTTGGAAGCGGCCTGCATCCAGCATTTGTGTTTGTTCTATATCTGGGTGTTAATATCTATTTAAGTATGTATTTAAAACTATATATGTATGTATATCAGTCTCTGGCAGCCATATCACAAGCTTTGCTAAGTTTGGGGTCAGATGACCGTGTGTGCAAAAATGTCCCAAATATTATTATTATATTATATTATTTCCCTGCTATCTCTTTTAGATCGTCTGTCCATCTTGTGGGTTGTCCTACGCTGCGCTTACCGGTCCGTGGTCTCCATTCCAGAACATTTCGGTCCAATCGGCCACCTGTTCTGCGTGATATGTGCCCTGCCCACTGCATCTTCAACTTGCTAATCTGGTGGGCTATGTCGGTAGCTTTCGTTCGTCTACGGATCTCCTCATTTCTGATTCGATCTCAGAGAAACCCCGAGCATAGCCCTCTCCATAGCTCGTTGTGAGACTTTAAACTTGCTTATGAGGCCCACAGGAGTGAGATACTACCTTCCGTACCAATCACTGCCTTAAAACTATCTGCGTCATAACACAAACACCAATAATTGGACCAATTGCATGTCTTCCGCGTCTATGCCACAGCATGGCGAGTCTAAATGCCACCAGTAAATGCGCGTGTAATAAGGCAGGGGCCAGATGGGGCACTGTACAACAGAGCCCCAGATGAAGAACAGACGTGGGGGTATAGAAGCAAAGTTGGTTTCGTTAAATGTCCTAGGGCCGTATTTGAAAAAATCTTAGCACCAACAAAAAAAAAACTAAGTAAGCAACAGCTATCGACATACATAGAGCCACAATCGTGCCAAATAATGACGAAACCAAAACTCGGCGCACGTTACGAATTGCGCAGACTTTTTGGTTAGTTACAACTTACAAGGTAACCGCGATCCGACTACAATGCCGCGCGATGCCAGAGCTACGATAACATAGCGGACAACTAATGTTGAACACTATGCAATCGACAAATTGGAGTAAATGTGGCGTTGTGAATATTATACAATGTATGGTACAATGGCGCTCGGACGTTTTATGACTGTTTTCACTGAGAGATTGTGACTCTATAGGAATTGTCTCTCGGTGGCAACAGCAGATGGATTGTTTGGTTTAACGACTTTCTCTTTCTTAAAAGACACCAGGTGAGCCCTGCTATCTTACCACGATTTACGAGCACTTCGGGATAAAAAAAAATACTATTCCATTTCTGCTGTCACGATGTGCAATTGTGCACTATTTCCTAGCCGAATTTTACCATAATTCGTTTAGCTGTTTAATCACGAAAAGGTGACTAAACAAGTAAACACAGAGAAGGCCAGATTAGTGCGATGTCAATACGTCAGAAATTTTTACCTGTAATGAAAGAAAAATATAAATAAGAACAATAAATCATAGAAAAGAAAAAGAGATCTATTTACGATAGAGGTTATCTATTGTTACATCTATTGCCTCTAGCCCCTGTTAGAAAGGGTCCTGAGTACGCCCCCGCTGTGACATAAAAATATTTATCGCGACCATATCACGTCAGAAACTATACATATTGGGAACATAAAACCAACATATCGTTTTATTGAGGAAAACTTTCCATTCGCGGATTTTATGACGCTTTAAAAAAAGATTTTTAGATTTTCATACTTATACTTACAACAGAAATACTGATATTTACAACAGACTTGTACAGAAGGTCATTGATGCTCCGAGCTTTGCATCTTTCAAATGCATATAAGTTAAATAAGTGGCTTATTACGCAAGCTTTTTATGAATATAATACTATTATATAGCAAATTTTGAAGACGCAGCGTAGGTAGGCCTCCCACTAGATGGACCGACGACATAGTGAGAGTCGCTGGCATCCAGTGGATGCAAAAGGCAGGCTGTCGTTCAGTGTGGAGGTTAAAGGGGGAGGCCTATGTTCAGCAGTGGACGTCTTCTGGCTGATGATGATGATAGCAAATTTTTATCATAATATTATTTTTTATACTGCCTGACTTGTAATTCCTATAATTATCAACAAAGATATGTCTATGTCTATGTCATAGAACGGAAAAGATTATTTTATTATAATTTTGCTTTTGTCACAGAAAATCCGAGAAAATTATAAAAACACAAGTAAAGGCACAGCTAACAGGTAATCTTTTTCAATCTTTTTCAATAGATAATAATTTTCATAGATTGAAAAGATACCAATTAACTGTAAATCCACATAATCCCGATCGAGAAATTCTGTGTAACGACGAAAATAAAAGCTACCCAATTCGAAGATTTCAGGAGTAATCTATGGAAAATTAGCTTTCAATTCGCAGAAAAATTGAAAATATTTTTCTTAGAATGTTTTCATTTACATTTTTCGCAGGCCGTTTTCTCAGAAATAATGAACAGCTTTATTCGCTTCACCCGCCGCTTCACCCGCGTGGGCATTCCCTCAGGGACCATACATTTCGTCTAGACAATCCTATGTCACTCTACGGCCCTCCAACTATCACAAAGCAAAAAATCATTTCGATTTGTTGCGCTGTTGCCACCTGAAAGAGGATCAACAAACAAACACTTTCTGATTTCTGACGATGATGAGTAGGATGATGATGATGATGAGTATGATGATGTGATGTGATATGAGAGTATGACGTAGGTTTTCAGGTTACAGAATGTGATATCCCGCGCGGGACAGAAAAATATCTATCTTTTTTTTGGGTTTTCGTATTGTTAAGTTTATTTTTACAAGCATTTATTTAAATTTTAATGTATGTATGTAACTATGTTTGTTCGGGTGGAATCTTGCAACTCAATTTTGAAGCAGATATCTTCAACCGATTGAGCTGAAATTTGGCATACTTAAGTTCGGTGACAATGCAATGTTATGGTACCTTCGAGCTGGTCTGATGATGGAGACAGAAGGTGGCCATAGGAACTCTTAAGCGAAACGACGTAACCCTGTCGAGTATTGGTTCATTGGATTTGTCTTCCTAAGCACTTTGGTCCTAGATGATAAATTCAATATGGCGGACTCCCCAAGATGACGATCATCAGGATATGGGCATCGAATGAAAGGGTTTGCTGATAAGAATACGAAAAAGCTTTATTAAAAAGTTTTTTAAATCAATAAAGCTTATTTATACTTTTTGGTAATTTAATTCAATTTAGATTTAAGATAGTTTTTATTTTACTTATAATTTTTATTCAATAAAATTTCTAGTTGCAAAAAAAAAACTTTGAATAAAAAAAGTTAGTCTAAATCTTTATGCTTATGTTCTCTTGGCTCGCGCTTATTTTGTCTCTGTAGTCGTCAAAATAAATTTTGCGCTCGCACATTACAACTGCATAATCAGTGCTTCGTACATAATCTGTCACGTAATAAACAGTTCAGCATTGACCAATATAGTTTTTAAAAAATTGCGCTCGATACGTTCGCGCATTTTTACGAGAAGAAATGAGTGTTGGAATTATTATGGTCTAAAAAACTGTACTTTAAGACCGCCTTTTCTGCCTCTATTTAATGTGTTCTCCTTGTAATGCCTTTTCTGTGTTTGTACAGTGTTATTGTATTGTAGTTTTTGTCTAACAAAACACGCGTTTTTGGCGATAATTTGTTAAGAATACCGCTTTAGTTGAAAATAATTCTGGCAACCCTGGCTCCACATAACCCCCCAAGCTTGGCGTACAGCTAGTAATTACTAAACTAAACTCAAATTGAGCACAATGAACTATGAATTTAATATAACATTACAAAACACGTGCGGGTTGAATTACGCCGGATACATTAATTAGGAGCGCGCAGCGCCATCTTGCCGCGACCCTGCGGTCTCACCTGGTACTAAGAAACTTGTCCTCTACAAGCGTGATAATTCACGCTAATTTAGTCTTGAAGGCCCGTACTACATAAATAATAATTACTACGACCCGTGTACCTTACGGCCGATTTCTTCATCAAAAGTAACGTCATAAAGTAAAAGTTACGGTTAAAATGGTTTCTTCAGTTTTAGCTGTTGCTTTTATTGATTTGTGACCTTATATTAATAACTTGTCTATTATAAGCAATTTTTTTTAAACCTGATTTGGTCACAAATAAGCTTTTTCTTTCTTTCTTTTACTGTTACTTTTTCCTCTAATCTTTACTGTTCATTGAACCGCTGTGAAAGCTTAAATAATCGTCATTCTGTCAAATTTGTAGGTTATACCTAAACTTTACAGCCAGTTTCTTCGCCATAAGTAACAGCCAAAGTAAAAGTTACGGTTGAAATGATTTCTACGCAAAGATCTTATATATACTCTAAAGGGACCTTCCTTGTTTCTACGCAGTTTTAATTATAAAGGAAGAACCTTCACTTTGAAATTTGGCATTAGCACTACTTGACAGTGCATTGCGGTGCTGCTATGTGTAAAAAACTTACCAGGTATTTCGGGAAAATAATACCATTTGACCCGGGACCGATAACCGATGGGGAAGAAAGTTTCTTGAATCGGAAGACACAACGTAGGATAACGTAGGATGGACCGACGACATTGTGAGAGTCGCTGGCATCCAGTGGATGCAAAAGGCAGGCTGTCGTTCGGTGTGTAGGTTAAAGGGGGAGGCCTATGTTCAGCAGTAAACGTCCACTGCTTTTGGCTGATGATGTGTGATGTGATTACATTTTGACACGTATCTATCTCTAGTACCATTAAAGAACTTTTAACTTTAGACATATGAATCTATCTCTAGTACCATTAAAGAACTTTGAACTTTAGGCCCTTGCGCGATTACCAAAAAAAGGTAAGGCCAAACGTCATCTGCATTTGACAAGAACTTTACGAGCATGAGAATTAAAATGACAATTTTTTGGAGTTTTTTTTGATAGCCATCTTATAAAATATCAACACGAAAATTTCTTTATATAACATTTGCAATGTTATTCTTAAGGTAATGTCAATAATCACAGTGATTTTTTATAGATTTTTTTAAAAAATGTCTCTGGCTTGAAAGCGCGGTCTTAACAGCTGCCAATCATAGCGACATCACTAGAACAGGTACGAGTAAATTAATCGCGACAGGGACAATACGACCAGCATACAGAGAACACAATTAAAATAATCCTCTGACAACAGAGTCGAATTTAAATCCGCCCAAACACAGCCCAAAACCAATAAAAGTTAAACGGGCGAGATAAAAGTTCCGACACCTCCCTGATATCAATTAACCAACGGCTTCAAATAGGCATACACAATCTCTGCCGTACAATGGAAAAGTGCCCTATGTGCGTTTTCAGTATTTGCATATTTACATCATACATACATCATCAGCCCGTAAACGTCCACTGCTGAACAAAGGCCTCCCTCGTAGAGAGGGGTGTTGCCATAATCCCCACGCTTGGCAGGCGGCTTGGGGATCGCAGTAATTTCACTGTGTACTAATAGGACGCCGTGTACTAATAGTTTACATATTTAACTTCCGAAAAAAAGAAAAAGGCAAAAAAGAGGGGTGTTATAAGTTCAACGTGAGTTTGGCAACTGTTGAAACAAATTTTGGTTTCGTTTTTTGTTTGAAAGGTGACTTGATCGAGAGTGCACTTAACTATGATTCAAGAAAATCTGTTCAGCCGTTTGAAGATTATCGGTTTTTTTTTCAAATATATACTTGTTTATTTCTAATAATTAGAACCTACTTACGTAAAAACATAAAAATCTAATATGTAGGTACGAGTAGTTTTATTAATTACTATTTCAAAATAGCAGGCCAGAACCAATCAAAAATAAACTGAGCTATCGAGATAAAAGATTCGATACCTCAGTGCAATTCAATTAGACGTCCACAATAATCAACAACAAAAGTCGAAGGAAAATAATTATTTACAAAACGCCTAATTTATGTTGTAACTAGCCGCATCCTGTTGTTTATACGAGGATATAAATTTACCGTTTTCAAATTTTTTGTAATAATATTTATAAATCCTCGTGGTTCGCTTGATCGAACTACGCGATCGAACCCCGCGGCCGGTGCGAATATTTATGCGGTATGAAAAGTGTTGTACCTCTTTTCTTATCGTGTACACTTTTTTCTTGTCAAGGAAACATACAGACAAGAAAAAACAACAACCGTGAACAATGGTGATAGTTTAAAACAGTGTTATACAGACAAGAGTTGGTTTTGGACTATTAAAATGTATGTGAACGTGGATAGTCCACAGTGCAAGTGTGGATGTGAAAAGTGTGATTTTTGTGATTTATATTTGCGTATTACAATATTTGCAATACCTTAACGTTATATTAAAAGTTCGTGATGTCTTTAATTTCTAACTTATTATACTTAAAAAAAAATGTTTAAAAAAAACTGAACATACAGCACTTTTCTTTTGGAAGTCAGAATCACATCGGGGCGCGCGTTCAATTAACAGAATACGATTTTGTATTGTCGCTCAAAACGTTCGCGAAATTAATTAAAATATCCTTTAATAGCACGGAGGGGGTGCCTTGCAGTTAACATTTGCTTTTCTAAAAGATTGGCTGACAGTTTTTGTATTCTCGTTGGTCCAATAAGCTTCGAACGATACTGTATTTACTGACCAGACTTACAAAATGAATTAACTTCACAGCTAATGTAACTATTAAACGTATGCAAGCTTTTTTTTTTGCGCTTTTGAACTTTTTTGTTGCGCTGGACACTACAGTGACAAGTGCGACAACTAAACATGCATCTTTTTTTGTGATATATATATTTTTTAATTTTTCTGTTTTGTGGTGTTGATATTGTGATGTTTTGGGAACAAAATATATGGGTTTATATCTTTTTTTTTTTTATGAAGTCCATGTCCACACACGTTTACGTAAAAAAATTGCATTATTTGGCTTATTGCAATATTGCATATTAACAACAAAAAGTCTTTCGTCATAGCCTAAAATGTTTTTTTAGATGTCAGTACAAGTAGGTACGCTATTTTAATGCGATGTGGGCGTATGATGCGTTTATAAAACATCGTAGGTGATAACATCGTGGAAACGTATAGAATTGCAAACACGTCCCTTTTCAGACGCTTTCCCGCAATGTTTGTAGTTTATTAGAGTTAGCGTGTTGCTCATGGAGTGTTTGCTTGCAGTTTAAGGACGGTCGGCTCAACCAGTTAAGGCGCGATCTGAACACGATTTCATATTCGTTTTTCACCCACTCACGCCATTTGCTATCTAAAACGGCTTTGTTTGGAGGCGAAAATCGTATATCTTTATTTTTTAAGATGGTGATGACTTTGTGCTTGTGGTTACATTATTTTGAGGGTTTTATTTAATTAGGCAAAATATAAAAAAGAATTTTAACAATTAACTGGTTAAAGTTTTAAAACACTAATCTGGTTTACATTTCGTAAAAAAAATATGTTGTTGAAGCTGAAAATTCAGTATATTTCATTTAAAAAAAAAAACTTATTTTGATGCATTTTTTTTTAGAAACCTTCTAATTAAACAAAATGTTTTTCAGTGTTGGATTATTAACAGGTGTTTTATCTACTTGTAGTATTTTTTTATCTGGTCAATTCATTTCGTTACATCACACTAAGCGTTTAAAACACTTATTTTGGTTAATTTTGCGATTGTACCGCGCCTTAACATCTTTATATAATTATAATGATTTCAATACTCAATACTCAATCATTTATTGCATAATTATTATGAAGTTCACATACAGATGTTAGGTAGCATGTTTAAATTAGGTAATACATAACAATAACCCTGATGGCAATATAGTGCGGAGCGGATCGATTTATTCCATAATTGATTTGTCTTCTAAATACTCGTTTAAGCTATAGTAACATTTTGCTAGCAATATGTTTTTTAGGGTTTTGTCAAATTTATTTTCATTTTCTATATTCATTTTCTATATATTTATTTAAGGTTGATATTCCGATAACCCGTTTTGATTCCACTTTTACTGTGCGAACTGCTAATATTGGAATGCGCTGCCAGAATGGATGTCCCTTATAGTTACAATCTGTGAGTCTTCAAATCACGAGTGAATCGGTTTCTTCTAGGCAAGCGACCTCCATCGTAGACCACATCTTCGCTTAACATCAGGCGAACTGGCGGTCAAACGAAAGCCTATTCCTAAATTTAAAATAAATATGTCGTGCTAACTAATACTGCAGTATGTATCACGTAAAAAAATAACAAGGCACTGCCACATATATGGATGTTTCGGACGAGCGCGGATAAAAAAAACTGACTTTATAATTTGTAAGCACTCGAATAAAATTATTTGTATTATTAGAGCTGGTTTAAAACCACTAAGCAATGAAAGAAATGAAATTTTGTTGTGGGACCATCCCGAGAGTTTTCTCTTCATAATAAAAAATCACGTAAATCGGTTCGCAATATGCCGATTAAAGAGACATAAAAACAGATCCAATTGAGAACCAAAGAAACCGGTCGGTCGGAAGTCGGTTAACAAGTTTACTTTTCGAGGTTTGCCGGATCAAAGTTATTTGCAAATTAGGCCTCGAGAACATTTTTTTACGACAAAAGTAACGAGTCATTTTTGCCTAGAATACTTACAATACAAAGCTGATGTCAATTGTAGAGGTTTTATATGACTCAAACAAAATATGTATTTGTGTAGATACTCATCTAAAAAATGAAATTAAAAGAGACGACAGTATTTTTAGTCTCCTCTGCTTCTATCTGATAAAACCTGTAAAGCCGGCATCGATATCTATCAGAAATACGAACTGTCAATGAACATAAGCAGACTATAGAAACTTTCACAGAGTACGCCCCGCGTTGGGCGCCACTTTCCGCGTGTTTGCAGTTTATTAGCAAGTTCCTCTACGCTTGTTTGCATACGAGGTGAGGTGGGGCTCTGTCACAGTTTGCTTGTTTGTGAATACGGTGGAAAAACTTGTCAATGCAATGTAGTAAATAGTGAATAAGTTTGTATTGGCTGAGTAGCGAGCCTTAACGTCAGTTTTGACATGGCTTAACAGTTGTTGTCATAAGAATAATCAGCCTTTAAATAGTCCACTGCTGGACTTTGGCCTACACCCAAATGGCCGATTAGGCCATATCCTCCACGCTGGCCAGTTGCGGGTTGGTGGATTCACATACGCCATCGAAATTCTTCTCCGTACGTGCATACGTACGGAGAAGAATTTCCTAACGATGTTTCCATTCACTGAAAAGCCAGTGGTATATGAAAATGCGTACATAAACTCCAAAGAGCTCATTGGTGCGACCTCACGCTTTCAAGTCTAGCGTTCTCCCAAATAGGCTACCACGACTATAGCCGTGGCTGTGACCGGAGTCGAGGGGAAATTACCCCTCAATAAGAGAGCGATTTTTGTATAAAAACTTACATTGCGAACCGCTGAAATAAGTGAATATGAATGCATTTTCGAATTCAACTTTCTACAAAGTAGATTCAATAACGCAGCGCTAGGTTCGTAAAATTTGTAAAATGAAATGTTCGCCTAAAATGGGAACTGATGCTTGGCATAAACTATGCTGAGACTTTGTAACGTTAAATTCATAAAGATGATAGGTTTTGCGAAACGAACCGCATGATTTACATTTCCATTGACATTTTAGACTTCTCTACGTATATAATAGCAAATTATAATAGCAAAAGAAAAATATGACCAAAAACTTTTATAAAAAACAAGCTTATCGTATTCTTTTCAGCAAACCCTTTCATTTGATACCCATATCATGGTGGCAGATAAGAAAATTTTGTCCACCATCTTGGAGCGTCCGCCATATTAAACTTAGTGTGACGTCATTTTTTGTTTCGTATTATACCATTTTTTGGGAGTCCGCCATATTGGATTTAGAATGACGTCAGTTAGCTCACCATGCATTGTCAACCAAAATAAACGTGTAGTATGCAAAATTTCAGCTCCATAGGTTGAAGATGAGTGGTCTAATATTCAGTTGCAAGATTTGTCCTACACATACATACATGAAGCCATTCAAGTATTATGTAAGCAGATTTTTTACAATTATTCACACCCCCCCCCCTTCCCCTTGTCAGCAAAAGTAAGCAAACCTCTCCCCCCCCCTCCCCCCATGCTTACGTAATCAATGGTATAATTTTTTTATGTGTGTTTTGTTTTCAAGCATAGACAATTTGTGGGTTGCCATTTGTGTAAAAAAGTAAATAACTGCTGACATAATCACGATATCGACCCCCCCCCCTCCCGCCACCCACCATGTCATCAAAAATAAGCAGTTTGTAATAAGAGCCAACCACTCAACAAAAAGTTCAACAGTACCTGTACGATGAATTGAAATTTACCAAAGTAAACTCTCTTTTTACTACCGATAAAAGCTGACCTATCATGGGACAGAACAACGCGGAAACAAAGCTATTACTCAAGCTGGATCGGACGTAACTCGATACGTCCGATCGTCGAAAAAAAAATGAGAAATATCTTCGTCGCCGCCAATCTGAATATGGTAATGGCGACCGGATTCGCAATGCGGGTAGATAAGAATTTTATAGCGAGCAGTCCGCCGGACATTGTAGGGGCATGTGATATTGGCAAGATACGTGAACTGTGGGACACAGAGTAAATGCACAAAGGAACAACTTCTTAGTTATACGGGGTGTAAGGGGAACACTCTCGAAGCCAAAAGAAGGTAATTGTGCTCATCATTATGAACAACTTTTACTATGGGACCAACCCTGAAATCGCGAAAAAATAATCTGCTGTTCCATACATTTTGTCGAGTGTCAATGACCGTTTCCTATAGAACAGCTGATATTTTTTTCGCGATTTCAGGTTTGGTCCCATAGTAAAAGTTGTTAATAATGATGAGTAGAGATGAGATGAGAACATAATTATGAGTATACAACGGTATACTCGACATGTTCGACGTCTAAAAGAACATCCCCGTGTAGTTTTGCGCTTTTAGCAGTTTTTCCTCTGCCTACTCTACGCTGAGGGTTTGGTTGGACGCTATACACAAAATAAATAATGCAGGGATTTTCATATTTCGCGTTGGGGTAGTCAACCACGAAATGAGACTTGTTTTTTCAGTGCTCACTCGAGTGACTGGAGCGAGAGTGAATAACTAAACATGCTTTTGTTTTTTTGATAACACATACATGCTTTTTGTTTTGTGTTCTATATCATGTTTATTTTTGGTCATGATCTTACAGACACGTAGTTGAATCTACGACTGCATTAAACGCTTTCTCTATTTATATAGTGCAAGTGAGCAACATTCTGACGGTGACTATTAGCCAATTTATACGTTCGTAGGAAAGCGCATCACTTGAGAACGGATGAATCGTTTTTTTTTTTTGTTTGTAATAATCCTAACGAGGTTTTTAAGTAAGGAAAAATTTGAAAAGTTGCCCCGATATTTGGAATTATCGGGAAAAACTGGAGGTGCTTTTTTCTATGGGATTTTAGTACAAACCTCAAACAAATTAATAAAAATGTTGACAATAGAATGTCTGTCGGGTCAGGTACAGAGTAGATATAATCTCTTAAATGCCAAAGTTATAAAGTACCAATATATTAGGACCATTAAAAAAAATTTGAACAGCTGAATTCAACTAACAATAAATGTATATGTAATTGACGAATATTTTTTTTTCACTTGTGATATTTGTTCTAAAAGAACTGTTAAGCCATATCGGTGGCCTTCAGGCGGCCTAAAAACTGGCACTTCCTTCGGTACTCACTTGGGGAGTGAACGATAGCCAAGCAAGCAAGAACGTGCAATCACATGCAAATGTTCTAACCACAGACTCATAATAGACAGCGCCAGTACGTACAATAGGCCTGTTTTATTACCTCATAAAAAGCTTGTCATAAATTAGAGTCAAAAACAAAAGTAAAATTTCAAAAAATAAAAAAGTTATAAGGTTTTTATTTATATAACACGGGAATTACTCACGTATGATTAAGCCGGAAACTATCGGAGTAACCGGCTTAATCTTACATGAGTAATTCCCATGTAATATAAATTAAATATGTACCTACTTATTTATTATTAAATAAATTTATTTTTGCTTTCGTAGATGGCTTTATATAAATAAAAGTGTGAAAACCACGTCAGTTTCCATTATAAATTAAGTTATAAGTACTTTTATTTCATGCTAGACAGAGCGCACATATATCACGTTATGACGTAAAGCCGTGTGCGCGCCATATAAATGCTATAGTAACATACGCTTAGCGAAACCGAAACCTTTAAACGCTTAAATCTCAGAAATGTATCAGCCAATTTGAAGAACTCCATTCCTACGGCTAAGTGCTTTCGAAGAGTATTTACAGTTATTTCATGCTAGACAGAGCGCACATATATCACGTTATGACGTAAAGCCGTGTGCGCGCCATATAAATGCTATAGTAACATACGCTTAGCGAAACCGAAACCTTTAAACGCTTAAATCTCAGAAATGTATCAGCCAATTTGAAGAACTCCATTCCTACGGCTAAGTGCTTTCGAAGAGTATTTACAGTTTACTATGGCGCGTTTTTTGTATTGACATTATTGATGTCCCACGTGCTATGTCAAGACGACGGGGAACGAACTGAATTATGCGGCGTGCGCGTGCGCTCAAATTGTATTTTTTCGAGTTGAAGACTAAAGATAATGCCCAATCAGTTTTTTTTTATATACTCAATGAGTGACTTTTTGTCTGCCAAAAAAGTTGAAATGCGCAAATGAGATAGCTGCGCCTTTAGCTTTTTTTATGCATAATAGGCTTGCGCTTGACCGCCAACTCGCCTGATGTTAAGCGATGTTGCGGTCTACGGTGGAGCACGCTTGCCTAGAAGAAACCGATTCACTCGTGATTTGAAGACACCCAGATTGTCTTCAAATGCCCCTTAGGCTACATACATGGGAAGTAGGTGAACTCGCGGGGTCTGTCTATAAGTCTGTGTAACTGAACGACCTTTACATATATCGCACAGCGAGGTTCCCCATAAAACCGACGAACGATCACGTAACCCTTTTACAGCGAAAAGCCTACTAAACCCGGTTTCAAATCCTTTCCACGTGGATACCTAAGATCTACCTCTAAATCTGAGCTCTCGTCAGGAAAAATGGGCATAGCTGGCTTCATACTAATATGACAAATGCGTAAGTAACTCTGTTCGTTACGTTTTCACGACTAACGGCTGGGCCCTAATTCCGTATAAAACACAAAACACGCCAATAACAACAGCAAACGTGTTATTGACCATATTATTGTCACCTTAGAAAATATAATACAATTACGTCAATGATGGTTACAAAATAGAAACGCGTCAAACGAATCAAACGCGCTTTCCGATTGGATACTACATCTTGTTGGTGGACGTCCTACGCTGCGCTTACCGATCCGTGGTCTCCATTCCAGAACCTTTCGGCCCCATCGGATGATGGTTGTAAATGCATTATTTATTGGTGCTAAGGGGTTATAACTTATAAGTAAACTGGGCTATTAAGGTGAACAACTTGTTGGTAAGACAAAGGATCTATAGGATGAGAAACGGCACCTGCCTTGTCCTGTCTCATCTCAAAATACATTTAGGCCAGAATTGCCACCCATTTAGTTATTATTATTTAGCTATGATGCGTTGTTTTAATTCGTAACGTAGTCTGAAAGTTTTCAACAATATTCGCTACAAAATTCTCCCGCTAACGTGCGAAAAGGATGTATGAAAATGCAAAAACTCAAGTTGTTTTTCGTGTTGCCGCGAAGATGTTTGTTTGAGGGAAAACAACAAAGTTAGAGTACGTATGTGGTAAATTGGTATCATGAGACGGCATTACATTCTTTGCTGGAGAGACAATGCGGTGTAACATAAAGCCAGAAAACACTGAATAAACACACCGTGCTTAGCCACAACAAGACAAAAGTATTGAAAGTAGTTAATTATTGGGCTTTTCACTTCACTTTTTTTGTCGTTCGCTCGCTCGAAAACGTGTAGTGAACGCTATAACTACGTTTGCATTCAGTCACACGATCGTGCTGTAAAAATATAATCACAAATTTGAAGTAAAATTATTGTGGCCGTAAACGTAAAAACACTTTTTGTGTTGATTTTTTCGTACTTTTCGTGCGAGAAATCAGACAAATCAATACAAGTTTGTATTGTTTAACGCGTTAGACGCAGACGCGCGCGGCTGCGATCGGCCACGATGCACGGGAAGTATACCTTAAACGCGCAAGTTACATCTCTCTGTCTGTTTGTCACCTTTTCCTAACTAAACCCGCATAAACCAAAGGTTCTAACATGTCAACCTAAACTATTTCAAGCGGGGCCAATCCTAGGCGCGTTTTAAATGAATGACTTTTGATTCTCCAATCACAAGCTTCGAGTCGCGTCGAGTCTCCAATCACAAGCTGCCCCCCCGCGGCTGACGTGGCATCATTTTGCAAAAGGGAATTTTGACTACATTCGCGATTAAGTGGTTATATTATCTTTGGTCATTAATGATACTTATCCCGGAAAAGAGTGGATAAAACCGCGCGGCCCAGCTAGTAAAAAACGATCCTTGATTGAGATGCCTTATTATAGATGTCTTATCGTGATTCGGATGGTGATCGTGATCGCGTGCCATCTCACTTACGCACGTGGTGCGAGTAAGTAGATGCGAACGGGACGGCATGCAATCTCGATCACAATCAATTCTATAATAAGGCCGCAGGTATTGTTCATGATTTGCACCCGGAAAACAACAAGCATTATTTAACAACTAATTAGAGGTGATAACGCTTCTAACTAGTTTTTAATTAAGCTAATAATAGGTGGGTTCCTCATACGGTGTTGCATTTAGCAACTGGGATGTAACGAAGAAATCACGACTTCGAAGCGGGCGCTGAAGGACTACAAAGGTTTTTAGAGCAATCGACAGTTTCCTGTCCCCTTCTCACTTTTTCATCATTATAACCTTTCATGGAACACTGGTGGGACACAGGCCTCTCAAAAATAGAGGTTGGCCCTAATCCACCATGCTGGCTCAATGCATATTGGTGAATGTCATTATGTCTTTTTAATCAAAAATGCTTGTAATGTTGTCATTATTTCGACAACCTTCTTTGGGCAAAGTCGACCTTTCCGCGATACTCAAAAAGGCGCCAGCAAAGTTGTATGGAATTTCATTGCTGGCGTGTTTTAGCCACCGGCAATTTCCTTTGAGAATCCTTTATTGTCGAGTTTTTTGTGTAAAATAGTTGAGTGCAAGAAGATTTTATTGAGAATTTGGCTTTATAGGTGGTACAAATAAATAGCGCGGGAAGGAGACAAAATCGCGGCGCGTTGTTTTTTTTTCAACATTTCATAATAATATTTCCCATTATTGCTTTAATATGTTTTCGTGAAATTAAATACAAAATTGTAAAAATGAACTCTTCAAGCGATTAATCCTCCAATTCAATGTGTTTCCGGAAATTAGTGATTGAAAATGTATTGCCCTGGAAAGACGCTCTTGAATTTTAGTAAGTTACAACTTTTAACAATTGTTACTTTGAATAACTTACGAAGTATTGGTTGGAAAGAAAATTCAGAACCTGAACCACCGGCGTAAAGTCGCAAGCTTGTTAGTATTTTGTAGGATTTTCCACGGAGAGTGTGCAACGGAACTTCACGAACTTGTTCCCCCATCACCTTTTCATTACCGGACGTCCAGACGAACGGCAAGGCGTCACCCTTACTTGGTCGAAATGACATTTATTCGCACCAAGCGTTTTGACTCCTTCTTAATTAGAACAGCAAAACAATGGAACGCCTTGCCCCTGTCTGTGTTTCCGCAGCATTACAATCTTGGAGTGTTCAAGTCTAGGGTTAATAGGTTATTACTGGGCAAACGTGCTCCATCTTCGACCGCATCATCGCTTTCCATCAGGCGAAATCGCGGTCTAACGTTATCCTAGTACGATGTAAAAAAAAACTTCTTACATACTAAGCTGGTTTTATTTAAATTACTCACATTGTTTGAGTAAATCACTATACAAGCCTTGTTCTGCAATGCCCGCACTGCTGGCAATGATGGCGTCGAGTTAAGCTTAGCTACGCTCTCGGCCTTCAAGCTTGATCATCATTGCAGCCCTTGCTATCCACGGTATAAAAGCCTCAAGCGCTGCAATGCTGACCGCGCTGTGATGGCCTGGACCTTCGCTACGCTGCGCTTTCGGCCATCATCATCGCTGTCAGCAAAACACTCATTATTCCTTTATATCTTAAAAAAATCATCAATACGCGAGCGAGATCGCTGCAACCGGTATTCTGGCCCTTAAAAGCTCACGGTACGGGCCCTGGAATTACTCTACAAATATTGTTGTTTGGTCATAGTGGCGCCATCTCTTGTTGTCTCAGCGCACTTACAAGTTTCAGCAAAACTCATGTTAAAAGTTTTGTTTGTTGACCCAGTCACAGTGTATAAAAACTATGTCCACTTTACATAGTTTTTATACACTCGGAAAGTGTTATATATCATGTGAAAAATATAAAATCCACACAGTGGAGACCTATGCCTGATTACCGTCATGGGTTGTATTATATTGCAATAAGAAAATAGTTGTTGCATGTATAAATTCAATAGTTTGTATATGTTTTTGAAATTATTATTCAATTTATAATTATTTTTAAATATGCACGCTGTTCATAGCGGCACAAATAATAACTACCTACTAAGATTAGTTAGAGAATGAAAATTGTTTTTATGACACCATAATAAGAAAAAAATTAACCATAACACAGAAGACTGATCAACGAACAAAGTTTTTTTCAAGTAGTGAAATTATTTACAGAAATACATATCATGTTCAAAACGAAACAAAATGTGACAGCTCTTTTATCCTTGCTATCCTTTTCTCACATATTGAAAGGAAAAGAAGGAAATAATTTTAGTGGTCAGATTGGTTTAGTTTAGCGAATGGTAGAACCGAATCTATCCTAATTAACATATCCAAACCAATATGTTTACAAGATGCTATTTATGTAGATTGTCCCATTTATGTCTGATTCATCCCGATGTTTTGGCCCTCAAGCTTAAAAAATATTGTTTTGTCCTTGTCGATCCTCTAGGTGGAATGAGATCTTTTTTTTTTCTTTTTATAATAGACTAGCAAAGCACCCCAGCTTCGCACGGGTGTAAGTCTTATTTTTTTACACCTTGGGTTACGTTATTGGAGTTTTAGTAAGGATCCCTATTTAAAAAAAAATATATTATAAACTATGTCACCTGGGGATAGTGTAGCTTCCCAACAGTGAAAGAATTTTTCAAATCGGTTCAGTAGCCTATTCAATGCAAACAAACAAACAATCAAATCTTTCCTCTTTATAATATTATATATATATAGTATAGATTGGCTTGCGCTTGGCCGCCATCTCGCCTGATGTTAAGCGATGATGCGATCTACAATGGAGCACGCTTGCCTAGAAGAAACCGATTCACTCTCAACTTGAAGACACCCAGACTGTAACCAACGGGGAGCACCCATTCTGGCAGCGAATTCCACAGACTAGCGATTCGCACAATGAAAGTGGAATCAAAGCGCTTCGTATGGGTTTTCGGAATATCAACCATAAAGCAGTGTCGATTTTTCGTAGTTATACAGCAATCTCTATTACTACAAATCTAGTACTAACCGTGAACAGTGAGCTCCGAGTCCCGATTCAGCTCGTACAGCCTCAGTGCCTCGTCCAGTTCTAGCTGTGTCGATATGGTGCACGGATCACCCTCCTCATCAACCCATTTCATAGTAAACACCTGATGAACAAACATTGATATTAAATAATATTATGTATTTGTTGTATCTGTTTATAGTTCCATGTAAAGAGTTTTTAATAATAGTTTGTAACCTTTTTTGCTATTGAATTTGCCACCATTTTTAATTTCATCACCTAAACTGAATTGCTTTAAACAGTTAGGCGTAAGGCTCCAGATCTTGTGGCCACGAGTGGTAGTGTTTTGTGGCTATGGTGCGGCCGATCTAAGGCTAGCAGGTCGGTACGCGATTTCAGTTGTATAGTATTTTATGCTAAACTAAAATATCTTGATATGCCAGTAGTCGAAAAAGAAATACAAACAATACAACCAATTTTAGTATGGGACCAGCCCTGAAATCGCAAAAAAAATATCAGCTGTTCTATAGAAAACGGTCATTGACACTTTTCGCGACTTCAGCGTTGGTCCCATACTAAAATTGGTTTACAATGATGAGTACAATGACCTTCTTTTGGCTTCGAGAGTGTTCCCCTTACACCCTGTATAGAGTTTACACTGTAATTTGAGAACGACAAACCTGATCAGGTGAGAAGCGGCATATGGCCACCATCTCCTGAGTAAACTCCTCATAACTTATATTATGTTTGATATAAGTTATCATCACATCTCCACTATACACCGTCTTCACCCGGACATCATTCACATGGTTGTCCTGGTTCGCTAGTTGGGTTGGCATCATTGCAGTTGGCGACAGGGTTGCTGTTTGTTAACACACTCTGGAATTTGATAAAGTATGATCATTGGTAGTGTATATAGTAATGATTATATTAAGTTAATTTTTAACCTGTATTTGACATGTATCTTTCTGATATTAATAAAATAACTATGAACTATATATAGTGGTGTTGGTTTCGTGACAATGATGGCCGAGCGGTAGCATGTGCGCTTTACAATCTGACGGCACTCGGTTCAATCCTCGACCCTGCACCAATGACTTATTAAGTACTTAATAAATTATGTGCAGCTCAGATGCAATCGCTCAAAAATGGTAAAGGAAAATATCATGAAGAAACCAGTATGTCCAAGAACCTCAAATGTTCAAAGACATGACATTCACCAACTTGCACTGGGCTAGCATGGTGGATTAGAGCCCATACTCTCTCTGAGAGAAGCCCTAGGTCCCAGAAGTGGGAACGTGATAGGCTAAAATGATGATGATGACATGTGTTTGGTGGTATGGTAATTTAATAGCCCTTCCGGCGGCATATTGCCATTTTGCGCATTGGGTGCACGTGGCAGATGGCCCACCGAAAATTTTGCGCGAAATCGCCGCGTGTTACTAAAATCGATATTTTTCTAAATTTTATGAGTGACACTTGGAATACACTGTATAATTCATCCTTGTTTTGTTTACTATCTGTCGCATAAATTAGAAAAGGATGGAACGACAAATGGCGATCAACCTGCGCCTTCCGCTTGCCGCATGCGGAACTATGCTATAGCGACCGGCCGCAGGACGCTGTACCTCCTGTAGGGGTTATGATTTAAAATTTTATTGTTTTGGTGAACCTAAAATGTGTCTTGTATGAAAAGGTTTCTACTACAGTTATGTTTCTGCAGATCTTTACCACTTCATCTTTCCATTTGTACTTGAAATTGCCAACAGGTCTTTGACCCTCGTGTGGTGTGTGGATCTGTGTGGAATTACAATTTCACACTGGCTAAATACAAAAACACTTAAAGTCATTCAAATAGAGTGTAACTTTAAAAACTAATATTATCTATTTACTTAGATGTTTTATGAATGTATTGAAAGTATATGGACTTAAATAATATCTCATTGATTTGATACCACCCAACAAACTATAGATACTTTTAGCCACAGCAGGAATGAATGTGACTCAGTATTTTTTTAACAATACATAAATATAGGAATAAGTAGTATACAAGGTCTACTGAAGTAGATACTTGGCCATGGAATTAAGGTATTGAATTCTTACATGTTTTGATACTTATGGTGTTACAATACCAATAGAGAGAATATAAGTGCATTAACTGCACTTAGCAACCCCTATAAGGTTTCTGTAGGCCTTTGCTAGGCTATAACCTAGACTTAAATAGGATTACTCAATGGTACCTTAATATCAACAATAACTACATGTAGCAACACTTATCCGCAGCTGCGTACACCATGCTTCCTGTTTTGGGCTACATAATAGACGCATTATTACAATAACTCGTTTTACATTCCCATAACATGAATCATTAGAATAAACCGTAATTGTGTACACAATACGAACCTTTTAAAACTCGCACAGTTATAATAACTATGCTTTCTCAATGCTACTACGAAAGGAGATTACAATCCCATTGATAATAATGTTTGTACAACTAACGCAGGATAATTATCGAAATTAAAACAATTAAAAGTAATAACAACAAAAGTTTGACACACACAACACTCAACACCGCGACAAACTGACAGTTCGACGGAAATAAAATTTGACACCGTGATTCTGATTTTCTATCTCTTTTCTATGTATGACTGATCAGAGTAAATAAAAAGGATAGCAGTACCGGCGTCCAACAGAGACGGCAACCTGATAAAAATAATCTTTAGTGACGTGCCAGCCGTTTCCGGTTTGTATTTCGTTTTTTGAACCACAGATAGAAATTGTTCGGACAAAAAAGTTACTGTAATTAAATATTTTTAAACGAAAATAAAACTATCAAACAAAATGTCAAGTCAAAGTCAAATTACTTAAATTACGTCAATCAAGTTATCAAATCGGGCAGGGATTTTAGAATTTTTTGATTTCAGCTAAACTTTACCGTTTTCTACTTTACTTTATGTTTGAGAACTTATTCTAATACAGTAAAATTCACACTAATCCTAGTCAAAGATGGTGAGTAAGATTTCTACATGTTTTGACCTAGAAAAACTATGTAGTACATTTGTTTGTTATGATGACTAATACACCAAAAAATTTCGTGAATTTCTTCGTTTTGCAGACTGACCAGCAGATGGATTGTGCTCTGGACCTGATGAGGAGGTTGCCTCCTCAGCAAATCGAGAAGAACCTTACAGATTTGATCGATCTGGTGCCTAGCATGTGCGATGACTTGTTATCGTCTGTTGACCAGCCTCTAAAGATAGCCCAGGACAAAACTAACGGGAAAGACTACTTACTGTGCGATTATAACCGCGATGGGGACTCGTACCGGTCTCCGTGGTCGAATACCTACGACCCTCCCTTAGAAGATGGTTCTATGCCTTCAGAAAGGTTGAGGAAACTGGAAATCGAAGCAAATCATGCATTCGATCAGTACAGAGAGATGTACTTTGAAGGAGGAGTTAGCTCTGTGTATTTATGGGATATGGATCATGGGTTTGCTGGTGAGTAATACCTTTCTATACTTGCACTACATATATGTGTCATTAACCTAAATATCTCAAGGAAAGATATCTGGAATGAACCCAATCCCTATAACGTGGCTAGAGCATTTTCATACAGACTTATTTAACATAAACATAAGCTGCTCATCTGTTTTTGATGAAACTTGGTATTGTTTATATTTAAAAACTGAAAAATATTTATATGTTTTGTTTGTTCAATTTGGCTTTTCCCAAAAAGTTACAAATTCTTATAAGAAATTAATATTTTTCTGCTATTAGATCATTCAACTCAATAATAATAGCCAAAGCTTATAGTTGATGACAGAGTAACGCCAAAAAGCTCTAGACACAAGCACATCCTAAATCCTCCTCTTTCATCCTGAAACCGGGAGTTCCCAAGTAGAAGGTTGGGAACTCCCGCTCTAATTAATTATTAGACAATTCATTGGTTGATACCTAATTAGAGGTATAAACATCAATTAAATGATAAAAATAAAAAAAATTGTTTGTATAATAAAGTTGTTTTATTATACAAACTGACGTGGTTTTCACACATTTTATTTATATTACACGGGAATTACTCACGTAAGATTAAGCCGGTCACTCCGACTATAGTTTCAACCGCATTAGGCAGTCTTTTTCAAGGTGAATGCACGCGCGTCTCGCTTGGCACTGGCGCAGCCGCGCGCGTGCATTTACCTTGAAAAAGACGGAAAAGGAAGGTTGAAACTATAGTCGGAGTGACTGGCTTAATCTTACGTAAATAATTTCCGTGTAATATAAATAAAAAGAAGTTGTTTATTCCTGATTTACATCTGTCTGTGATAGAATTTGCAGATTTAATCAACTTCCAAAACACCACACATACAATATTACATTTCAGGAGTAATACTGATTAAAAAAGCCGGCGACGGATCGCAAAAGATCAAAGGATGCTGGGACTCCATCCATGTTGTAGAAGTGATTGAGAAGAGCTCCGGCCGCAACGCCCACTATAAGCTGACCTCCACAGCCATGCTGTGGCTGCAAACCAACAAAGAAAGCAGCGGGACCATGAACCTTGGAGGCAGTTTGACTAGACAGGTCAGACCAACACAAAATTCTCACATCAAAAAAAATATTGAAAAAAAAAAAAAAAATGAAAATATATTTATTACTGTATAAACATTTACAAATATTATTACAGATAAATTATACTAAGTAAATTGAACATGCTTATACAGAGATTATGTGCCCTCGATAGAATTATCTAACGGCCCTCACACTAGGCACAGCCTGTATCGTGAGGACCTGGATACGATTACAACGATTTACGAGTTCGCAATCTCAGCTGACTTAAGTTTACAATTACTTTAAAAAAAAAAAAAAAACATAGCTACTACTTAATTATGTAATAATAATAACTTGACGCTACTAAAAAACTAAATATATAGAATATGGCTAGATAATTTTAACAACAATAAGGTATTCAATGAAATAAAATAAAAAGAAATTTTCGGTAGTCTAGATACATGTAGATGTTACCGTTTTATTAATATCAAGCGTTCTGTGTCATCATAACTGAGTGTAGAAAGCCATTTTGTAACAATAGGTTTTGCCTGACGGACAGACACGTGTTTGACGGTTGTGTCGCAGTGCCTGATAACCGTATTGTAGATGTGGGTTTTAATAAATATTAAAACCCACATCTATTAAAAAATTGGCAACAATATTTTTGGCCCATTGTATTTTGCAAACGGTACTACCGAATGAAACCTAAAGGAATCTAAAGTTATATGATTATTTATGGCATATTTACCGTGGTAAGGTTGTGGAATGAGCTCCCGATATCCTTCCTTTTTTTTTGGTTTGTATTCCGGTAAACATGGTGCATGTAACTTCGCCGAAATATCGGGAGCTCATTCCACAACCTTACCACGATAAATATCCCGTAAATAATCATATACCTTCAGTGAACAACCGTGATAGTTTAAAACATTGTTCTAAAGGAATCTGTCGACACAAATCAAAATTGGTTGAGGTGTAGCACATTCAAACATACGGGTGTCAGAGAACCGAATTGAGAACCCCTCCTTTTTTGAAGTCGGTTAAAAATGAGTGTGTGATATTTCCAGGCGGAGCAAGATTCGGCAGTGAGCGACGTGACCCCACACATCGCCAACATCGGTCGCATGGTCGAGGACATGGAGAACAAAATCAGGAACACACTCAATGACATTTACTTTGGTAAGATAAATGGATACCAAATTATGCAACATTTTGTTTCTACATGCATCACAGAAAAGTTTTTTTTGTTTAAATTAGAACGGCCATTGGCATCGATTCTGATGCACTCTAAACTAAACTAAATTTGACAGCTCTAAACTTGTTGCCATCCTTCTCTCACATAATAAAACGAAAAGAGAGGCAGATAATTTTAGTCCTGTCAGATTGGTTTAGTTTAGTGAGTGGTATGATAGAATAGGCCTCAATATCATTCACGCTCAACAAAATGTCTGTAACAACTGCATCGACATACAATACGTATAGAATCACAATCTCTTAGTGGAAACAGTCAAAATCGTATGAGCGTCGTTGTACGTACCTAGACATCAATTGTATAGTTCGCAATGCCACATCAATTTAGAATTTACAAGTTATGTCGCTTGTATAGTGTTCAACGTAACTTGTCCGCTATGTCATCGTAGCACAGGCATCGCGCCGCGTTATAAACGGATCGCCTTACAACTAACAAAAAGTCGGCGTAATGCGTAGCGTGCGCCGAGTTTTGGTTCGGATTTTTTTTGCACTCTATTTGTGACTCTATTGGTATTGTATCTCGATGAAAAACTTATTTTTTTCGCGATTTTAGTATCAACATGTTTCCGCTCTGCCCTGGTGTAGTTGTAACCCTAAAGTGAGTCCCGCTAGTTTGGAAATAATGTTAAACAAAATAGCCGCTAATATAGATACACACAGGGCAATCTGCACGTGTACCCTAAACGAGGAGAAGGGCTACCATGTCGTAGCAGATACGAAAACAAGTTAGTTACCGTAAAACGGTCGTTGGTCAAATCGTCTAAAATGCTCCACGTAATGGGACCTGATATTTACAACAGACTTCCACAGACGGTCATTGATGCTCCGAGCTTTGCATCTTTCAAAAATAAATTAAATAAGTGGCTTATTACGCAAGCAATTTTTCGATATTAAGATAGCGCATAAAACTATTGTATAAATTTTTTTTATCATATTATTATTTTGTATACTGCCTGACTTGTAATTCCCATAATTATTAATAACTAGCGACCCGCCCGCCCGGCTTCGCACGGGTGTAATTTACGTGCGAAGCCGGGGCGGGTTGCTAGTTATATATATAAACCTTCCTTGAAAATGTATCAAACTGATGGTGAAAATCGCATCAAAATCCGTTGCGTGGTTTAGGAGGAGTTAGCGGCCATACAGACATACAGACAGATAGACAAACGCGGAAAGCGACTTCAATTTATACTATGTAGAAAAGATATGTCTATGTCTAGAGATTTATGTCACTTCACAGGGAAGACGAAGGATATAGTGAATGGGCTGCGTTCAGTGGTCCCTGCCGACGTGACTCTCCGCAACGAGCAACTGAAGAAAGACCTCGCGATGGCGCTGCAGAACCGCCGCCACGCGCGCGATGACTGAACTGCTCTGTGAGTACTTTTTAACCGACTTCAAAAAAGAAGAGGGTCCAAATTCGGTACCCTTAGTCCCAGATTTGATAGTTTACGAAAACTTTTTTCGTTTACGTATTGTTCCATACATTTTCGTAGAGCGCCTCTATCGGAAACGTGGAGGAACTAAAATCGGTAGTAATCGGCGGTATAGATTGCTTTACTCTATTACGAAAAAAGTTTTCTAATACCTTTTAGCCCAGCAATGTATGGAACAATACGAAAACGAAAAAAGTTTTCGAATACTATCAAAATTTGTACTAAGGGTACGGATGTATTTTTTTTTATGTTTGTTACCTCTGAACTCTCTTCATTATTAACCGATTAGGAAAATTCTTCATTAGAATCGGTTCAGTAGTTTTGTTTTTAAATCAAAATAACTGGGAAATAAATGTTAATTATTAAGTATGTCATACTAGTAAACGTACTAATTATGAAGTCGGGTTTTTAAATTTATAATTATTTATGCACCCCCAGGATATGGGTATAAAATTTTAATAAAAAGATATGCTGGGAAGAATACGAAAAATAAAATGACGCACAATTAATTCAATATGGCAGACACAATTTTCTTATCTACCATCATAGTATGGGTATTAAAGGGTTTGTTGAGAAGAATAGAAAAAGTTTGATTTAAAAAAGTTTTTTTCTAATTAATGATTTTATTTGTTGTTTTGGATGTTTGAACGTCAGGAATCAAAATAATGTATGGAATCGTACAAGCTATGGAATCCGTTAGTGGTATGTTTCACCTATGGTGGGAAATTCAAATTTCAAACAGTTTTTGTCTTTGTAGGCTACGCCGGGTATTTATTTTGAAATGACACTGTTTGCGCAAATTGTTGGTTGTTCTTTACATTATCATGTACAGCTATTTATCAGTAACGCACCATATTAATTACATTTGCCAATAAAAATGTTTGAAACAGTAAAAATTTGTTTATTGACAAACGTAAGTAATAATGTGCATTAGAGATAAATCACTTTACATAATTTTGTAAAGAATAATAATCAATTTGCGAAAACATCATGATCGTTTACTATAGTTCCTCACCTAGCTACATGAACAAGAAAACTGTTTGAAATTTGAATTTCCCGCCTTAAGTGAAACGTACCACCTCAAAAGTATTTAATTTCAATAGAAAGGGTAATTACTCAAAAGTCGTTATTAATGTAAATTTTGTCCTTTTCAGATGAGGTGGATATATTGGGTAACTAGTGCTATTAAGAAGATACAAGGAACGCATTTGTGCAGTGTTAAATATAGTTAAAGTAATATTGTCAAAACTTATGAAGGATCGTCAAGTATTTCTCATAATATAATGCCACTGCCAGGAATGTGTTGTATCATATTTTTGGCAGATATATGTAGTACATACTAATAGGGTCTATTCAGATATACGCTATATTCGACGCCATTTGAAATAGCGAAAAATATCACATAGAAATTTACTGGGCATTTGTTTAAAAATGTTTGGTCTAGCGCAATTGATATGTATTTTTTTACTGGATAATAGGATAGCGCTTGACCGCCACTTTTTTTGTTTGTTTTGTAATTATCGAAGTTGTAACTATCGAGGAACATTATATAGGCAGCGCATGCCAGGTTTAGTTTAGTGAGTGGTATGACAAATCGACGCCTTTGTCTGCTATATATTACAATCATGTTAAATGCAAATGAAAACACAGGGATTTCATTCACTTTTGAATAATAATTGCAGCTGTCGGCAATCATGCGATATTGAAGGACAACAGAAAAAGTAATCGCTGCGTTTTTGACAGACTATAGTAGAGGGGAGAAGGGGCACGCGTCATTGAGGTATAAACTACATTGCACCACAAACAAAAAAAAACTCAGATCTTGTGTCGCCAGTGGCGCGAATATGGCATATATCTGAACAGGCCTTTAGTTATCATGTATTTAAATTTACGAATACTAATCAATGCGGCCAGTTTGGTGCTTGAAAATAGTCCTTATTATAAAATAATAACTTAACGCATTTGTAGGTATTTCAAAAATAACTTTAATTTTAAAAGCTTAGTTTCCATGTTTTTTTAAATATAATTTTGAATTAAAATTCACCCAATTATCATCCATCTTGTATTTGATTGCATTTTTATTGCTTAGTATTTTTTTATAGAATAAAAATTGTATTTTAATGTAAGGTATGTACATTATAAAAATAAGAGATTTATAATAATTATGTTTAGCATTACAATAGCAACTAGCCAATTGATGTTGCGATTCAATTTCACAATAATAACAATAGTTTTATTGGCCTCTCTCTAAATAAAAGTATATTTATCTGAATATTTGTTTTTTTGTTTGTAAAGGAAGTGTCAAAAATCCTATAAGGAATATTGCTTATCAGCTAGTCCTTCTGAGTTATCAGCTAAGCATTTTAGGCAATGACGATATAAATTATCTTTGATTTTAGATGAGATGTTCGTTTTTTATTACAATTTGGATATTAACTTTTTTGTATATTTCCATTCCAGAATATATTATTATAGTCCAGCCATAGGTCAAATGGCGGCCCATCCTCTATCTTTGAGAGGTCTGTCAGGGACATAATAGGCTGAAATGATGACGATACATATTTGTAATCTTAGTGAACTTTAAAAAAAACAATACATTGTGACGTTGCGGTTAGCGCCGTCATTTATTTAAGAAAATAAAACAATAATATTATGCGGAACCAGGTGTCTTTAGATAATTTGAAATGGCTTCGTAATTCCTTGCCGCGACCTCACGGAACGCTAAAACGCAATTACTACTGCCTAAACTGTGACCGCTGTGCATTCGACGCCGCGCTCTGGGTGCAAGGAGTAACAGAGCCGATCTACTTGTGCTGACAAATAGATGTGCCGCATAAAGTGATTTAAAAAGTCTATCATCCCTCTAGGGTGAGTTTCTATTATTGTTACTACTACTACTGTGTCATTTCAGTGCTTTCTTAAAACTGTTTAATTATTACTAAGCTGTTCTGCCGCGTCTAGCTGACGGCAGTTAAAGGGTATTTTGTGATCGCTGAGTCCGCTCTGGATTCGCACCGCGCCACCGCTGGAGACTAACCTTCACGCTACCCTACATGGCCTGGCAGACAGTACTTTCCGGAACGAAATACTAATGCCTACCTCGTTCCAGGATTTTTACTTCACGGCACGACCTACTCACCTCCATCTACTATTGGACGTTGCCTCACTCCCTGAGAGCAACCCAGGATTGTCTGGACAGCTCATCCCGGGTCAATTGCTACCTACTACCTGACGGCATCCACCAGGAGCGTACCCTGAAGGCACGACGCGACCGCGAGTGAATAGCGTTCAGGCCAGTGATCCCAATCTACATCTACCTACTTGGTGTGAAAAATGTGCGGCCGTGCAATGTTTAAATGAACAATACACCCTGAAATAGTTTCTATGTGGTTTCCTTGCCTAGCCGGCACCCTAACCATCTACCTACCTGCGAGCAGTGACGGGTACGAAAACTACTGAACCCACAACGCCGCAACATCTATGACATCTACACTAATCTAATAGACTGGTGCCCCACAGGTATCGTTCCCAACATGCTGGCCGCATTGCCACGTTGGATTGTAATACTGACGCGTTGGTAGGTACCGTCCAGCATTTTGGTCACGGGATGATTCGACCAGACGTAGATAATTATATAAAAAGCAATATTTTTAGCATTGACGACATTGGCTGGTCGACAGCAACTTTTTCTAAACTTGTGTATTTTCGACTGTTAATGTGTGATGTTGATAGATTATTAATTATTATGTATAAATGTGTTGGCATGTGGGAAAGTGATAAAATGATGTGAAACGTGTACCACTCATCTTGTTTCCAAAACTCTATAGAAGCTTATAATTATGTAAGTCAGTCACTATTACATTTTACTAGAGCAATACCATAATAATCGTAAAACGAGGCGGTATGGCCTTCATGGCTTTAGCTCACCTACTAATGGTCGAAGAAACGAAAAAAGCAATGCCGTTGGATGTTGTTGTTGATGGTAATCATGAACTTAGTATGATAATGGACGGAGCCATGAGGCGTTGCCACTCCGACGTTCATTATGTCAATACACTGTCATGTTTCTCTTTTTGTTACACGGATCGTTACGTAGAGTACACGAGAGAACTATTGTAAGATTGACAACTTTGCCATAACATTGCGATTTGCGACGCGTCATACTTAAAAGATAAATTAAACAGAAATATCGCTGTAAAGAATGAATACTCTTTGTGACATTATGTCGTATCGTGCTGTGTTTTGCCCATCATCATCATCATCATCAGCCAGAAGACGTCCACTGCTGAACATAGTTTGCTGGGTTTAAGCTGTGTTCCATCAAATAGAATTTTTATAGGGTTCCGAATCCTAAGCTTTAACCAAAATAAAATATATAATACCATAACCAGTGAACTTGCTTAGTAAAAACGAGACAAAACCGTTGGATATATACTTCAACATCTAATTATAACCATGTACAGTAAATTTGTTACAAAAATAGATAGCGGGATATTTATAATTCGGGAAAGCACATGAAGGCATAATTTTGTCAGATGTTTCGTTATCATATATTATATTATTATGTAACAATATACGCATGTCTCACTACCTACGGCTAGAGATAGACTGAAACGAAGTGAACACTCATTGTGTAATCTTCAAAAATGCGCTTTTTCTGGGCCCGTCCATTTATTTTATTTTGGCTAAAGATCCAAAGGGTAAAATTGGGACCCTATTATTTACTAAGCCTACGATGTTTTTTTGTCTGTACGTCAGCCCAACCTATCAACGGCTGTATCTTTCAAACCGAAATAGACATCCAGTTAAGATTTACACAGAATATGTAATGGTACGGCGGGTTAACTAAGTAATAATAATAAAGTCAAAAAGTAAAAACTAAAGTGGGGTCCGGGTGGAATACAACAAACGTATTTTTTAAACGTATTTTTGTTTTTGCTCTAGTGTAGAAACGGTAATACGTACAAGCGTCAAACTTAGCATGATTATATAATAGTACACACTCTAAAGTATAACAACAAATAAAAATAATGGGCAAGTGCGAGTCGGTGGCAAATTACTGTTCATTACCAAGGCAACGTATTTGGTTACTTGGACGACTTTGAAAATTGTATTTGTAATAAATTTGTAGTAAATTGTAAAATAATTGTATATATGTATAAAAACGTTTTAGAACACTACATTTGTGTACCTTTTCATCGATAGATCTGCACTAGCAGTCACTTCCCTACTCACGCACGCTCAAGCAGTTCTAGATACGCACACCAACATAAAATGACCACACTTCAAAGCATTGACGCTGTCCATTATGATAGTAGGTTCATGGTTCCGGTTGTCATTCAACCACAGATCTTCAGATCTTCGGATCTTCATCAACGCTTTATTTCGGAGCGTCGCGCTTTTAATGTCACTTTCACTGTCAAGCAATCAGTGTCACTGTCACTCTATTCCAATTTCCATTACAAATTTTAGGAAATATGAATTTCTGATTGTTTTTAAAGATTTTTCAATATTACTATATCTAGCACGGCAAAAACTCACAAATGAACGGTTCAAATGTAGCTAAGGATTCTACAGAGGTACGTAACACTAAAATAGTAATCTATGTAAAGAAGCTAATAATTACTAGAAAAAAATATTTTGTTTTCAATTAATGGGTGGTTTCAAATAATTCTTATTTTATGATGATGTGACAATCAGCATTAGCCACTTGATTTGTATTTGAATCTAGCTTACTAGTGACTTTGCCTGCGTTGCCATAAAGTTGATTACAGTACCTACAGGTGCCTTTATGGGTTTTCCCCAATAGTTTCGATCTGGCATCTTTAAGTAGCAAGTGAATTGGTTTCTAGGCAAGCATACTTCATCATGACCGCATCATCACTTAACATCAAGTGAGGTGGCGGTCAAGCGCAAGCCTATTATTTAATAACAAAACAAAACTACATAGTCAATATTTTTTCCAGAGTTTTCTCTATGAAGTGCCAGTAGTAAACTTGGATAATGAAATACCTTACAGAGGTCCAAACTTGTTCAATGAAATTGAAGATGACGATTGCACTATTGTTGAGCCAAAAAACTCACAGGAAACTAATCTTTATAACAACTCCAATAAGGAATCAAGAAACCTTTTAGAAAACTACACGAAAGATGCTCCTATAGTAATTGTTGAAGACGACAAAGACAATGATTGCACTATCATTGAAAACCAAACAGATTCTGAAAAATCTGTTAACGAATATGTTGCAAAATGTCAAAATAATATCAATGATCCTAAAAAGACTCTGGAGAGAAGTTCTCAGAACTGTAATAAGCAATCAAACCGCATAGAAGAAAGCATTGATGATGCTATAATTTTAGATGAAGATTCAGAGCTTGAAAATGATTGCACTATTATTGATACCAATAGCGTCTCCCAAGAAAATGAGTCAATGAATAATGTACCATCTCTAAAAAGCGATGTAAAGCATTTTGATGAAATATATAAACAAGACAAGGTACTAACAGAACTTGTAGAAAAATGTTTAAATATGGAAAACTCAAAGGGCATGTTAAGGATCATAAATAGAACTTTAATCCCTATTTACAAAAACACTACTGATGCTTTTAAAAAATCAGACTGTTATCAAAACATTTTAACCAAAACTCTAATGAGGTTAGAGATTGAACCCAAAATAAAGTTTTCACACCTTAAAGCATTCTGTGAAGTGATGAAAGCTGATCTGGTTTCCGCCCCACTTTGCTATAGAAGGAAAATGAAAGGAAAAACTTGTAGAAATACGAATGATAAAAAGAGGGTACAATTAACTACATTGAAGAGAAAATTGAATGGTAACAAATCTTATTATTTACAAACATAAGACTAGTTTGTTTTAGGGTTATAAGGCTGCAGTAACATTACTTCCCAGCACAGGAATATCAGAGAACCGATTCACCTGATAAATATGATCATCGGCGCCTTTGGAATGTTACCATAATGTCAGTGGTAAGAATAGATATTCACGTGGCAAACTGGTGGTACCTTGTACGCGTTTTCGGTGCTACGTTGTACATTGCAGTTTTTCGGTTTTTTATAGGATACATTTAGGAGAGTGTGCTTCGGATCTGCATTAGGGACCGTCCATTAATCACGTGATGTTTTTTGTAGCATTTTTAACCCTCCCCCCCTCCCCTTAGTGATACGCGGTGAGGTTTAAGACTACCCCCCCCCCACCAAAATCACGTGTATTTTTCAAAAAATCTTAATTTTTGTTTAAATAGGTATTATCGTATAACGATAACGGAATAATTGGCGACTGGCAAGCCGAGCCGGGCGATCGTCGCGGTGCGCGGCGCGCGGGGAGTTTGTTCGTTGTCTGGCAACGGCGTGACAAGGTCACACTCAGTTTAGAACTCGCGCGTTTGATGAAAAAATAAATGCACGTGATATCTTACTATACCCCCCCTCCCCCTTGTGATATATCGTGATTTTTGCTAAACCCCCCCCCCTTTCAAGCCTCACGTGATTAATGCACACGAAAACGCGACAACGCGTCATGGTTCATATTCCGGAAATCCAAGTTGTGATTCCATATTTGACTGCCCCGGTGGCTCAGTTGGTAGTGAACCTATCTTCTGTGCTTGGGGGCATGGGTTCGATTCCCATCTAGGACAAACATTTGTGTGATGAACATTTGTGTTTGTTCTATGTCTGGGTGTTAATATCTATTTAAGTATGTATTTAAAAATATATATGTACGTATATCAGTTTCTGGCAGCCATATTACAAGCTTTGCTTAGTTTGGGGTCAGATGACCGTGTGTGCAAAAAAAAAAATGTCCCGAATATTTATTATTTATTATTATTTATATTAATTGTGCGAACTGCTAGTCTGTGGAATGCGCTGCCTGAATAAATGTTCCCCTGTGCGTGTCTTCAAATTGCGAGTGATTCAGTTTCTTCTAGGCAAGCGCACTCCATCATAGACCGTATCATCGCTTAACATCAGGCGAGGTGGCGGTCAAATGCAAGCCTGCCTATTATTTAATTCTTAAAAAGCAACTGTAAGTCAAAATATCATGTAAAAGTAGAGGCATCAGGATAAGATTCTATCGAATCCTATCCTGTTTTAATTTATATTTTATATCTACTAAGCTGAGATAAATTGCTATAGATTAGCAAATATTTAGAATGAATTCAAAGCGATCCGATCTGTCTGATGCATAATGGCGGCTCCACATTAGTGCCGTGAAGCTTCGTAAACAGGCGTGAACGTGAATGTGGACGGTTTTCACGGGGTTCACGCGCTTACGTCTGTTCCCCGATCAGAGTCGGTATTTTGTCTTGCGACAGAGGGTTCGCGCCCCCTTCGCGCGGCGTTCACGCGTACACATCCACATTCACGGCCCCGCGCCAGTTTACTCCGGACTACAAAGATACTGCAGCAGCAGCTTCTACGTCCATTTCGCGGCGGGTTTCACGAACGAATGTGAGCATCCCGTGAATGTGGAGGGCGAATTGTGACGTGAATACGCGGCACCAATTTGGACCCGCCATAAAATGCAAACAAGTGGATAACTACTAAGAGAGTTTCCCCATCAACAGTTTGCTCACTTGAAAATTACGCTAACACCGTAGGAGCCGAGAAGGCTCCTTAAAACTTGAAGCACTTGCACATTTTTAGATTATTGAAGATATAAAGTCTAATCATACACAGATAAAGATATAAAAAAAACAAGCAATTTTTTTTTTTTTAACCATTTACTCCATCATAAATTTTATACTTACAGCCATAAAAAACACTTGTCATGAAATGTGACTTTGTCTTTCTTATGCAACGAATTTATTTTGCAGGTAAATTCACCACTAATATAACAAAAATTTCCGATGGGAGCATACCAATGAAGAAGACAAGACTAGATGTCATTGATTTAGATGAAGATGATGATATAATCATTGAAAATAGTGAAACAAGTATCCCAATAAATGATGTTAGATGCCAGGCCGTTGAAACTACATCTGCCCAACATAAAAATCATGTAGAAATAACTAACAATGATAATTTTGATGCAACGAATGAAAAAAATTATACAAATAATGATATAAATGAACATAGTAAAGAAAACAATGAAATAAATGAACATAGTGAGGGAAACTATGAAACAAATGAACACAGTAATAGAAATGATGATGGCATTTTAATTAAGAATTCAAATGAACACAATAAACTAAATAATGAAACAAATAAACACAGTAAAACAGATGATGACGTTATTTTAGTTGGTAATATAAATGGTGGTATAAATGAGCATAGTAAAGAAAATGATGAAACAAAGGAACACAGTAAAACAAGCGATGACGTTATTTTAGTTGAAGATTTAAATCATAATTTTAATAAAGAAAATTGTATGGTTACTTCTGACCAATTTAAAAATGCCAATACCTGTAGTGTTCCTTATGTAGGATGTGCCAAAAAGACACACAATATGTACAATAAGGAAGAAACAAACACTATCAAACAACTCTTAAACCCCAGAGAGATACAACGTTTAAACAATTTAACTAACACACCAGAAGAGGATATTAAACATAAGATTGAAGAAATAGAGAATAAAATCAAAAGATGTAAACAGATGATTGAAGAACTAGAAATAAAAGAAGTTGACTGGGACAGTAACGATAGAAATTCGCCATATGTACTAAGTGAACAGTAAGTAGTTCTAATAAATTACCATATTTTTATATCACTTTATTTAATCTAACATTCCACTAGACAGGGTTTCGAGGAACTAAGCCAAAAAGGGTCCAGAATATCCATCATAATATTTAACTACTTTTACCCTGAAATGTCGAAAAAAATATCAGCAGTCAATCTAATACAAACCTTAGTCTATAAAAACTTGTTATTGTTGTTAATTCTAAAACAACTTATTATTCTTACAAGTCCATATTGCCTATCAAAAACTTCTTATTCTTACAAGTTAATTCTAAAACAACTTATTACTTACTTAAGTCTAGTGTAGAACAAAAATACATTACACTTGATGCATTACAGCTTGGGATTGTTGACAATTCTGACAGCTCTACAGCTGTCAGAATTGTCAACAATCCCAAGCTCACTGAACACCTAGAGCCGCTCAGCATGCGCAGAGACGTTGGGTCTCTGTGTCTTTTATCGCATTTACAATGAGGAATGTTCTGAAGAACTGTTCAATCTGATGCCAGCATCACGGTTTTATCATCGCACCAGCCGCCACCGCCTGAAAGTTCATCCACATATCATAGATCGGTGGAATCGCACATAGTGCGTTTTACGCGATCTTTTTGCCTCACACCTGCAATTTGTGGAATCCTGTTGTGTTTCCGAGTAAATATAACATGGGGTTCATCAAAAGGGCTGTTAATGCCCCTGGTGTTGCTGCAGGCCTAGCACGGGCCGTGGACATATTGCCTTTCCACCGTTTTTATCCCGCGAGTAAAAGACAAACGTATCCATATTCTAGCTTTGTCGCGTCTAGGCGTGGATAAAAACGGTGGAGAGACAATTTATCCACAGCCCATGCTAGGCCTGCAGGTATCCATAGGCGACGGTGATTGCTTACCACCAGGCGGCCCGTCAGCTTGTTTGCCACCTATAGCATAAAAAATAACATTGTTATAATTAATTACCTCGGCAGTGGTTACATATTTAAGGCGTTTGGGGTCGAGACATTGGGCCCTTGGGGACCGGGAGCTCACCTCATTTTCAAAAATCTTTCAGAGCGTCTGGTTAATGCGACACGTGACCAAAATGCTGGCGTGTTTCTGGCTCAACGCATAAGCATTGCCATTCAGCGTGGTAATGCCGCCAGCATGCTGGGTACGCTGCCAACTGGTAGCTTGAGCATTTGGATTGTCTTTAGACCTTCAACGGTCTATGTGCAGTCTGACTGTATTTGTAATGATAGTTTTAGCTTGTATTTTATTAAGTTAATAAAGGCACTTCCTTCTGTAAAAAAAATTAAGTCTATCCTATTACAAGTTGTTATTCTTACAAGTAAATCTTATTACAACTTGTTATTTTATTTCAGCTACAAGAGCATAGTTGTAGTATTATACAAGAAACTGTGCAAGTTAACAGGCACAGACTCAGTGAAACGGCACCAAGTCAGACTGAAAGTGGTCGAAGGCCGCCACGAAGGCCCGATGCGAATCCTCCAACAGTTTATAAATGACAATATAGATAAAAATGGGAATCCACGGTTTCCAGACATGCATGATGTCATAAAGTGCGTCCGTGAAGCTAATGTCATGTATCAAATTGGCTGGTCTGAGAAGCAAATTGTAAAGGAAGGTTTGTTGCTAAGTGTTTTTATTATCGCGCATAAGTCCCGATAAATATTTAAAACAAGGAGGGGTTTGTCCCTTACGACATTTGAAATTCCACGCTCGATATGACTTTCACCAACATGCACTGGGCCATCATGATGGATTAGGGTTCATCCTCTCCCTCTGAGAAAAGGCCTATGCTGTGCTGTGTCCCAGCAGTATTTGAAATTCCATGTTCGATATGACGTGCACCAACATGCACTGGGCCAGCATGATGGATTTAAGCCCATCCTCTACCTCTGAGAGAAGGCCTGTGCTGTGTCCCAGCAGTGGGAACATAATAATATGAGCTGATCATGATGATGAGCTGATAGCCTAACATAAACCTATTCTTTGTAAATACGGAGAGTGTGCATCGGATCTGCACGATCTAATTCCCTCCTGCCCATTTTTCTATCGGACTGCCAGAGCAGGCACGGAAAACCGTCACCGCTTTATGGTTGATATTCCGAAAACCCGTACAAAGCGCTTTGATTCCACATTTATTGTGCGAACTGCTAGTCTGTGGAATGCGCTGCTTGAATGGTTGTTCCCCGATGGTTACAATCTGGGCGTTTTCAAATCACGAGTGAATCGGTTTCTTCTAGGCAAGCGTGCTCCAACGTAGACCGCATCATCGCTTAACATAAGGCGAGATGGTGGCGAAACGCAAGCCTATTATTTATTTAAAAAAAAGGGACTAGTGTGATATTTTTAAATATTACAGCTCAAGGCCTATTCATTCATTACGGTCGCACGGTCCAGAAGAGGCGTCAGAAGCGCGAGTGGCGCGATCTGATGTATTTGGTCAAAAAAGAGGCTATAGACCCGGCGGATGAAGATCCGACGTTGCAAGCGCGCCTTGCGGAGAACGCTAAGCTAGCTGTGAAGAATGAGAAAGATTTGATTGATAGGTAAGGATTTCATTCTCATTTGAAGTAATAAAACCTGGCCAAGTGCGAGTCGAGCTTGCGCACGGAGGGTTCCGTACCACCAAAAAATTTTATAACGAAAGTACCCGTTTAATTTGGTATTGAACAGAAACTTGTCACCGACTCGCACTTGACCATTATTTATTATTTGTTGTTATACTTTGGAGTGCGTACTATAATTATGCCAATAATGACGCTTGTATGTATTACCGTTTCTACATTAAAGCTAGTATAAAAATACGTAAAAAAAAATATGTTTGTTGTATGAGGACACACCTTTTGTTTTTACTTTTTGACTTTTATATTATTTGTTAGTTAATCCGCCGTAACGTTACATATTCTGTGAAAATTAACTAGCTATCTATTACGATTCGAAAGATACAGCTGTTTAAAGGTAAGACAAATAGACATCGTAGGCTTAGTAATAGGATCCTGTTTTTACCCTTTGGGTAAGGAACCCTAAAAACGGGTGCAAGGAGTGACATCAAAGTGCAAATGACGCCATCTCAGTGGCCTGGGTCTCTTCAAGGCAAGAGTGAAAAGGCCCTCATGGGCTAGCGTGCCCCATCTTAGATAGATAGACACCGTCACTTACCATCAGGTGAGTTGTGATCAGCGATGATGATGGCTGATAGCGCAGGTCTGGGGCCATTGCAGCCCTTGATGGAGAAGCTGGATGCCTTTATAGCGCGGACAGCGCTATAAAGGCATCCAGCGAAAAAAAGCGAAATCGCTTCAGCCGTTTAGAGGCTACGGTGCCACAGAAACATTCATATACACACGCTAAACTTATAACACCCCTCTGTTTTCGTCGGGGGTTAAAAATGAATTCTTTGTAATATTTTATCTAGACTTCTGTTTCAGGTATGCTCAAATGGAATACTCAAACGCAGATTCTGTAGCGAGAATGAGTATAGAATCACCAGAAAGCGAAAATGACAGTGACAGCGGTGACACCTCTACAACATGCAAACAACCTGTACGCAAAAATACAAGTGTACCCTACAAGTCAACCGTTAATGCAATTGAACCCAATAGTGACACTGTACTAAACAGTATATCTGTACTCAACAATATAAGTGTACCTAACAATTCAATGGTGCTTAGTAATGCAATTGAGCCCATTACTACCTCTGTAATCAACAGTACAAGTGTACCCAATGATTCAACTGTAATTAATGATGCAACTGAATCTAGTGCCGCTGTACTCAACAGTAGAGCTGAACTTAACAATACAATTGTACTCGACGGTCGATCTGTACTCAACAATACAACTGTAAGCAACAATAGCACTGTACTCAACAATACAAGTGTACCCAACGATTCAACTTTACTTAATAATGCAATTGAATCTAGTGCCGCTGTACTCAACAATACAAGGGTACTCAACGATACAACTGAACCCAACAATACAAGTGTACTTAATAATGCAATTGAACCCAATAGTGCCACGGTACTAAACAATATATCTGATCTCAACAATACAATTGTACCCAATAATGTTGAGAACAGTGTTATCAGTAATACAACTGTTCTCAACAATAGTATATCACCAAATAATACTAACAACGAAAGTAATTGTGGTCAAAACACTGACTGTGTGATCATGTATGACCCCTCTAATGCAGTTTATCGGGAAATAATGGTACCATCTGATGTTGCAACAAATCAAATACATTATATTGTTGTTGACGAAAACATGAAAACTGTGGGCGTTATAACTAAAACACTGCAAAACTATGCAGCAATGGGCAGTATAGAACCTTCAAGAGATATAACTACAGACAATTGTAAAGATGCATGTGAAGAACTTAATTTTATTAATGCAGTAGACAGTATAGTTCAACAAGATAGTAAAGTAAATGAAGAGGTTGAAATTAATAACCAGATTGATATAAAACCCAATTTAGAAGTTATGGGAACTGCTTACACGGAAAATAACGAAGCAACTACAGATCTGGGAGCTATAACTGCAATAGACATTATAAATAAACAGAATTTTGATGGCAGTATTAATGAAAATTCCGTAGATATCGACATAAAACCTAACATAAGTGATATTGATGTTACCAAAACATGTATACAATATAATGAAGTGTCTACAAACTCTAATGCAGTTACAACTAGCAATTTTGCTGGAGGCAAAGATTTATTAGAAACTCATGAGGTTTCGAGCAGTACTGAATTAAGAATAAATACTTGTGAACTTGGGAATGATACAAGCACTTCCAAGACTGAATGCATTACTCATGGACTTGTAAATGATACAGGATTAGAGATCATACACAAGTTTTGTGGAATTACGAATGATACAGGTGTTTCTACTGGAGGCAAGACTTGTGATATTATCAATAATTCACAATCAATAGAAACCAGAGGCATATCTTGTGAAGTAGTAAACGATTTAGGGTCATCAACAACTGATTTGAATGAAATCATAGTCAAGCAAGAGAAACTAGACATTCCTCGAATGTTAGAGGCGTTGGGTGATGATTTTACAGTTAGTATAATAGATATTGAAGACCCATTTGAGATTATAGAGATTTCAGATAGTTCGGACTCTGAAGATGAAGGAGATGAACTATGATGAATGCTGTTCTACAGGGATACGCAGAAAGGGTGTAATAAGCCAAACGGAGGTCATTGTACTCATTACTATAAACGACTTTTACTAAGAGGCCGACGCGACGCAGAAATCGCGAAAAAACCCATCTCTTCGAAAGAAAAATGTCAGTCACACTTAACAAAATATATAGCTGTTTTTTTTTCAGCTATTTCAGGGTCGGCGTCGCGCAGTAGTAAAAGTTGTTCATAACGATGAGTATAATGAACTCCTTCCGGCTTAGTACACTCATTCTGAGTAACCCTGTATATGTTTTTTACTTTTATGTGTTATCTTTGCATATCAAAAATAATGCTGCAAAAATAGCACATAAATTACTGACTTACATTCAAATTCAAATTCATTTATTTCGATCGCCAATTTGATCATACAATTATTAAAATAAAACATTAAAAACATAAAACTAGGTACATATTTAAAATTAATAAAATAGATTTAAACTAACACACACCTATCACACACCTTTCACCATTTGCTTGTTAGTCAGTACATGTACCATTGAGCGGTGGTTCATGTACTGACAGTCAAACCTATTCGCAAATACGTTCAGGATGGTGTTGGGGCTGGCCCGGACCCTGCGCGCCAGGGATGTGCACCGTTTTCGCATGGTCGTGTAGAAACAATCGACCCGTGTGACTCATTATTTAGTCAGTTTGATGTCGCCTGATAAGCCTTTGACTTGGCCTGTTTAAAAATTTTTAATAGTATAGAATTATTAAGTTACATGTCTACTCGAAAATTTATTAGTCAAAGTGATAGATAGACAACTCTTTTTGTATTTTCACACCACAAATTATGTTAAGTGCCTCAAAGTGGTGGCGGGCACAAGTTTATCAATGTTCTTACGACTAATAAAGAATTTATTGATTTTTGTCTGAAATTTTTTCTTTTAAATCGAGTTTGTATCCATAATATTTGAGGAAATATAACGCCTGTATTGTCTTTCTCTCTCTTTCTTATCAGCGCCGGCTATTGGGTAAAGGAAGAGGAGCGGCCACTATAAGCGCCAGATTGCTAAAAGCGGAAAAAAATCTAGTGAAAAATACATTTTAATGGCGCCTCGCGTCTTTTTGCGAAAAGTGGAAGAACACAAAAAAAAATTGATGTAGAAATATTTTATACCCTGGATTAGCACATGGGATACTTTTTATCCCGGAATCGATTCCTGTACGATAGTTTTCAGAAATGAAACGTGCCGAAAGATAATGTTGCTCTACCCGGATCAAATTCTAGGGCCGATTGTTTTAACCTTCGACCAAAATAAAATGAATGGACGGGCCACAACTATTGAAATTGCTCAGTAAAAACAAGTCAAAACCGTCGGACATATACTTCAACACTTAATTATAAACATGTACAGCACATTTGTTAACCCTTAATCAAATGGAATACTTTTTGTGAGATAAATAAAAACAGATCGGTTCTTAGGTGAATTTTGCGAGTAGATTTCAAATCTTATGATAAAAACTTGGAAAAGTGGGGGGAAAGGGGGGTTTTTCGGTGGGAAATAGTTTCCCCTTGTTCATAACGGCATTGCAAAATATCACCAAGTGGGAAATTATTTCCCATTATCCGGCATAGGTTACGAGTTTTTCAAGAATTTTAGTACTGTTTTTAAGGTAAAGGTAAGTACTTTTGGCTTCTTTTTGGCATTCATTTTTCAAAGTTGCTAGGGATATAAAATAATATAAATCAAAAAGGAACTAAAATAGTAAACATATTCTTTTCAATGAACTGACGCACATTTTTTATATAGTTAAAGTTTTTTTGAAGACAGGGACAGACAAAGGGAAATTATTTCCCACTAATTCAAGATGAAAATATTCCAAGAAATCTAATTGTTTTCACGGTTCTTTTTCAGCTAAACGTTCGGAAAATAAGTCTAGTTTAGTTTATTATAACGTGTACTCACTTACCAGATTTTTTTTTCAAAAAACTTTCTAAAATTCGTAACACAGCAAGTATTTTCGCGGAAAAATCACAAATTGTGAGTTCGGCTTTGACATACGACGTCAGATTATCAACTTCTTGACAAATGTTGCCATTAATCAGTAAAAAATATATCCAAGATTATTTTTCTCTATGGTTGGCACGGCTAAGTCTAGTCATTTAAAAAAAAACACGAATTTGCTAAGCCGGCCGAAGTGGGAAATAATTTCCCCTCATTTTATTAAGGGTTAAAAAAATAGATAGCGGTTTTTTTTTGTGTTTTTACACTTCGGGAAAGCACACGAAGGCATAATTTTTGTCAGATGTTTCGCTATCATGTAACAATAGTCTTGTATCGCACTTCCTACGGCTAGAGACAGACTGAAACGAAGTGAGTGCCGGCGCTCATTTGATAATCTTCAACAATGCGCTCCTTCTGGGACCGTCTATTCATTTTATTTTGGTCGAAGGTTTTAACAGGCTGTCTGTCTTTCGTCATCTTTTTGATGTCAAACACCAATATAAAGAGTGACCAACTTACTAAAGAATTGAGTGGGGGAGGCACTCACTATAATATGAACAAAACACAGGCGTCCGGTACAGGGGCGGATCCAGGTTTTCATTTTGGCGGGGGCCATTCTAACATGGTTCGAAGGAATCAAATCGAAAAATTTAGTCGAATGTATGAAATTGCTAGGTGTTTTGGGCGGGGACATGGCCCCCGCGCCCCCCCCCCCCCAATCTGGATCCGCCAATGCGTCCGTAGAAAATTTCTAGTTCCATCATTTAGTCACACCTACCTTGAAAGACGACACTGATATTGAACGGGAGAGGAGTGCGTTAGCGGTTAGATCCAACATGGTTATCCGCAGGTTTGCACGTTACTACAGACGTTAAAATAATTCTCTTCAGGGCTTACTGCACTACATTCTACACGTGCAGTCTGTGGACTAGCTATACACAAAAATCGTACGACGCCCTCCGTGTTCAGTTCAACAACGATAATTTTATTTTTAGGGTGACAATTTAATTAATTAATTACATGCTAATTGTTTGACATTTTAAGTAAGAATATTTTAAAATTAATTTGATTTATTTATTTGAATGTATAATAATAATTATTTTGAAATTCTGATTAATTAAAAGTAGTGTGTTTAAGTTTTTAGTAATTTAAATTGTGTATTATTTTATTGTTGTAATGTGACTATAATTTTTAAATTGTGAACGTCGCTATGAGTTGAGTTAGTTGAAATAAATGTATTATTATTTGGTTGGTTGCTCTATCTGAATGACGTGCAGACTAGTAGCTAGGCCGGGTAATTATTGTAAACGATCGTGATGTTTGCGTAAATTGATTATTATTCTTTACAAAATCATGGAAAGCTATTTATGTCTAATGCACATTATTACTTACATTTGTGAATAACTAATGTACCTAATATGGTGCGTTACTGTTAAATAGTTGTACATTATAATGTAAAGAACAGCCAAAATTTTGCGCAAACACTGTGTTATTTAAAAATAATTACCTGGCCTGGCTACTAGGACCAAAAAACTGTTTAAAATTTGTATTTCCCGCCATAGGTGAATCGTACCAACTTAAATCATTATTCGTATCATTTTGTACATATATGTTTTTATTTAATTGATATACTATACCTACTTCTATTTTTTGTAATAAAGAGTAATATGCGTTACCTACTTTTTTTCTCAGCCTGATATTTTAGCTTCGCTTCTAAATTTGCCCTAATTGTGATCCTATCCAGGAAAGATTGTAAATTGTTCTAGAGCAGTTTTTATTGTTTTTTTACCTTCAGTTTTAACCTGTCTAGTATAACCTGCATAGACATCTTCGCTCGAAGAACCGATAACCGATGGGGAAGAAAGGTTCTGGAGTGGAGGCTACGAACCGGAAGACGCAGCGTAGGGAGGCCTCCCACTAGATAGACCGACGACATTGTGAGAGTCGCGGGCATCCAGTGGATGCAAAAGACAGGCTGTCGTTCAGTGTGGAGGTTAAAGGGGGAGGCCTATGTTCAGCAGTGGACGTCTTCTGGCTGATGATGATGAAACATCTTCGAATTATTTTATCGAATCCATTTCATCTGATCTTCATGATCTAATTCCCTCCTACCCATTTTCCTATCGGACTGCTAAAGCGGGCACAAAAAATCGACACCGCTTTATGGTTGGTATTCCGAAAACCCGAACGAAGCACTTTGATTCCACTTTAATTATACGAACTGCTATAGTCTGTGGAATGCGCTGCCTGAATGGGTGTTCCCGTGTTCCCCCGATAGATACAATCTGGGCGTCTTCAAATCACGAGTGAATCGGTTTCTTCTAGGCAAGCGGGCTCCACCGTAGACGGCATCATCGTTTAACATCAGGCGAGTTGGCGGTCAAGCGCAAGCCTATTATTTATAAAACAAATTAAAAAAAACTTTCTCCGAATGCAGATCCTTTTAAAGAATAATAGTAGAATTTTCCAAACCCTACTAATATTATAAACGCGAAAGTTTGTTGTATGGATGTTTGTTCCTCTTTCACGCTGCAACGGAACAACGGATTGACCTGATTTTTTGCATGGGTATAGTTCAAGAGCCAGAGAGTAACATGCTACTTTTCATCATCATCATCACCATTTTTCATCACTACGCGGATGAAACCGCGGGGCGCAGTTAGTCGTTTATAAATGACGGAGTTCCAAGAATGTCAAACATAAAAAAAAACAATTGAGAACCCTCCTTTTTTGAAGTCGGTAAAAAATTTAGAACAATATTGCGTTTCAAACACGGCCAGTATTTTAGCTAATAATTATCATTCACAGCCTTTTTATCAACATATTGGAATATGCCTTTTGCTGTGCAATCTGCCAGCAATTTCGTCGACCTACTCGCTACCGGGTGGCTCACTCCGTTTCCGCATGCTCCTACTGGGTACTCCTACTAGTAGGAGCACGAGGACTAATGTCCTTATGCTCCTACCGGTAGGACCATGGTATAATAATAGGTATACTCCGCTGGATCATGGGTAGAACCATATATGAGGAGGTGAAGAACAAAACCTCACTTTTCCACTTTTGAAAATTTCGTTTTTTTTTTTCTTTGGGCAAAAAATGATAAATTGATTGAAGCATGTAAGTATAACCTTGACAAAAACACCTCTTTTCCTACATACAATTTCATTTGAAATCGAGTTTCGAACAAAACCACACTTTTCCGTTGAAAAAGAGAAATTCCGTCGAGACATTTTTATGTATTCTCTAAAATTTGAAAAACTGGAAATGTGAGGTTTTGTTCTCTACCTCCTCATATAGGATAAGTATTCGTGATCCTACTAAGGGGCCGTCCATTAATCACGTGGTTTTTTTTTTGCATTTTTTAACCCCCCTCCCGCTTGATGAGGTTTAAGCCTATTGTTTGTGTACTGATTGTGATATTTCGTGATTTTTGCTAAACCCCCTCCCCCACTTTCAAGCCTCACGTGATTAATGGACTGTCACCTATAAAAGTGGGCATAAAATCCCAAGGTGGCACTATCTCTCCATACTTACCGGGTCATGTTGACTCACTAGTATATAATATTATGTTTATCTATGCTCACGACCACCTCGGCTCGAGTTTATGCAACTCACTTCAGCAAAACTCGCGTAAGGGTTTATGCTACTCGTCTACTATAAAAGGTCCAGAATCTGTAATTATTCATTTAGGTTTCAACCACAGATCAGACAAACAAGGAAGATATGACAAAGTAATTATACTTAGGTAGAGTTCAAATGCCAAAAAATTTCAAAACATACAATTTTTTACAAAAGAAAAACTTGTAGCGGCACCAATGAACTGATTTAGCAGATGCGTTTGCACCCGCCACACTACCTTCCATATCGTCACCTAGTGAAAACCTCGGGAATGCAATTTTGGTCATTTCCTTATTAATACATTTCCGATGGGGAATAAAGGTTCTGGAGTGGAGACCACGACCCGGAAGACGCAGCGTAGGGAGGCCTCCCACTAGATGGCCCGACGACATTGCAAGAGTCGCGGTCATCCAGTGGATGCAAGAGGCAGGCTGTCGTTCAGTGTGGAGGTTAAAGGGGGAGGCCTATATTCAGCAGTGGACGTCTTCTGGCTGATGACATTTCTGGGACGAAAACCTCGCAAAGCATTTATTAGTAAGGAAATTACTAAAATTGCATTCCCAGGGTTTTCACTCTATGGTGACGATATCTCCCTTGTTTGTCTGATCTGAGGACAGATTGTAAGATAACTTTCTTATTAGTACTAACAGACGTGTGGATATGGCTGACCGCCGTCCAACGGGAGAAAGATAAAATTTTCTCTTTACCTCTCTTTGGTTGGACGGCTGCCCGTTAAGACACGTCTGTTAGCTTAACACTGGCACATAATTTCAGTGGTGTTAGTTCTGGAGAATAACCTCAATGCTGCCTTTTTTAAAAATAAATAATAGGCTTGAGTTTGACCACCATCACGCCTGATGTTAAGCGATGATGCGGTCTACGTTGGAGCACGCTTGCCGAGAAGGAACCGATACACTCGTGATTTGAAGACACCCAGATTGTAACCATCGAGGAACACCCATTCAGGCAGCGCATTCCACAGACTAGCAGTTCGCACAATAAAAGTGGAATCAAAGCGCTTCGTACGGGTTTTCGGAATATCAACCATAAAGCGGTGACGATTTTTCGTGCCCGCTCTGGCAGTCCGATAGAAAAATGGCCTACGATTGCTTGTACTTCTAACATTTCCATTCTACTCTACAAATGCGAAACTGAAACAAAACGAAAAACTAAAAAAGGGGCTAAATCACAAGTCACGATATTTCGTTTTGTACAGATTTTAATCGACAGACTGTTAAATACTTATTACTGCATTTACAATGTTGGCCTTCGCTATTAAATTCGGTAATGTGATCGAGCACATTGAAATGTAGACAAGTTGCTTGCCAGAGAGCGTATGACGAAATTTCTAATGGAAGCAACGACAACCTGGACGCCATGAAAGAAAGACGTGAACACAGTACGCTTAGTCCCAGATTTGATAGTTTTCTAAAACTTTTTTCGTTTACGTATTGTTCCATACATTTTAGTAAAGTGCCTCTATCGGAAACGTCGAGGAACTAAAATCGGTAGTAAGCGGCGGTCTAGATTGCTTCACTCTAATAACAGTCCACAAACTTTGAGCAGTATTGGGTTGTTTGTGCCTGACAACTATCTGCGCTGCGGAACCCGCCGCCGGCATCAGATGCTCGCGTGCTCCGTGCCGCGGACGCACCACGCCAACAACGCGCCCACGCGGCGGGCTGTGGCGCTACTCAACGCATTTGCGCGTGAATTCCAGCATGTTGACATTTTTTATGACAATATTAATATAATTTCCTCATATTTAGGGTTATTTCTTAGCAGGTAATTAAGTAGAATACATAATATTTGTTATTTAAATAGTTTGCGCTTTGGTTTAACTGTAAGCATTCTGTTGATGAATAAATAAATAAAATAAATAATAAATAAAAAGTTTTCGAATACCTTTTAGACCAGCAATGTATGGAACAAAACGAAAACGAAAAAAGTTTTCGAATACTATCAAAACTTGTACTAAGGATACAGATCTCAAATTTCAAGTCACCTGGTGTTTTCAAAATTTGTCCTACTCACTTTACCGCCGTCGCCTGTAAGGCGCTAACGGTTGTGAGATTTTAAAAGCACCAAGCCAACCAGCCCATTTCAAAGTCAATGTGCGGCTCTAGCGTTTAAGCGACGTTAAGTAAATTATCAATTAAAAAAAAAAACTTCAAAATAAGTACATACGCAATTTCGTTCACTTGAACATATTCGGCCTTACTTAAAAACGTTACACAAGTTAAACAAAGTTTAACTTGTGTAACGTTAAAATTGCTTTCTCTTTTTCTTCTACCTGTGACAATTTCCGTCAACAAGTTGACAGTAATTTTAAGCATTGCTCAACTTTTAAGTAACGTTTATAAGTAAGGCCGATTATTTCTAATTAAAAACCAAACTACTGAACCGATTTTGATGAAATTTCTATGGGACCAAATCGCATTTTTCAATCGGTTTATAAATGAAGCGGAGTTCCGAGGTAACGAATAAAAAAAAAAACTAATTGCGATCCCCTTCCCTCTTTTTAAAGTATGTTAAAATTAGCTTTCCTGTTCAAAATTGTAGTTATTTTCAACGCCGCACTTGTTATATTTGTAGAACCGGGTTTTTTTTTCCTGTTTGTTCTATTGGTAGAACAATGGGAACGACCCCTTGTGCCCCGGCGCCGCAAATCGACTACAGTGAGCTTTGTGTGAGATTATTGGTTCTTTTCGTCTTTTCTTTTCCGCAAACGTCATTGCCAGTTGCCATTGCAATTCATACCTGATCTTCAACCTTACGTATTTACATGCCATTAGTACTAACCGTCAGTTATTCAAGACGACCCTACGCTCCAATATAAAAAATAATTTTAAGTTACCTAAACTAAAATACGCACAATTTAGGTTCCTTACACAATGTTAACCATCTCTTAACGCTACGAAGGCGTAACCTAATTCATTCCATCAATTTACAAATACTAATTTAATCTTGAAGTTTTACATCGAATTGGCAATCGAAAGTTAAGAGTAAAGCAGTACACGCGCTTCCGGTGCGCTTTTACAGAAATTTCTATGGTTCTAATGTAAGCAATTTAATCATGTGCAATTGAATCAATTCCTAAAGTAACTTATCGAGTGCACCGAATAAATCTAAATGATTATAGTAAAATTTACTTTGCACTAACACTATCGGTTATGATATTACACAAAGATCCACATCGAAAATTACAACGATTCCAAGGTATTTGGGGTAAGTCATTGTCTACACAGACAAAAAAAGTACTTTTCACTAAACGTATTTTATTATACACCTCCCAATGTCTTTACATAATATAACTTAGGTTTTTCTTTATAAAATAAAAACCTGATTACAAGCTGCTAAGTATAAAAACTTTACCAACAATAACGATTATGCAATTTCGAAAAAAAAAAAACATACAAATCAGTAAGTACCGATAAGTAATTTATAAACAGACTAAGTTAATCTACAACCAGCGATGTTAGAATTTTGAATGCTTAAAAAAATATCTTTCTATAGGGCCTTACCTTACATTCTTACATTAATTTCGTATTATCATATCGTCTTTGACAATCTGATGTTTAAAAAAAATTGATAAGTCCACTGGCACAAGTGGATGGTAATGGAACCCTACGCCCTACCTAGCCGATGTGGCAACACTTGCTAGAGTTGCCCGAACGCTTACTACAATACAACATGGATATAGGCAATAGTAAGCCACTCGAGAATGTGTAACATCGCATGTGTCCAAATGAGCAAACAAAGAGAGCAAGGGAAGGCCGGGTGGTATCGCGAGTATAAAAAAACTATTCTTTTCTATAAAATGCAAGTCAGTCTGCACCCGAGACGGGCCTCGGCTGACGTACAGTCAGTCTTAAGATTTAGCACGAGTTCTAATGATTGGAGCAGCTATTCGTAAGTGGAATGCACAGGGCTGCATCGCACTGCGTTTTTACGTATACTCCGTTTTTTAATCTTAGATATTTTATGTAAACAAATGGGTTACCTGTTCAAAAAATATCTTTCATAATGGTAGTTTACAATATTTGACCAAAAAAGTATTTTATTACGTTTTTCTAGTTGTAATATGAACAATTATAAAATAAAAATCGTGTTGTACTATTTATTTTAACGTAATATCTGTTCTATACAATGTTATGATAAAAAAACATATTTTGATAGAAAATATTTTATTAGACTGGTAGGACAGTAGGGATTCTAAACATTTCTGGCCAACGTTTGATTTGCCCTCTATTTCCTCTATCTTATTAGTCAATGCCTCTATAATAACACCAGCTATTACAATCTTTTAATAATGTTTTTTATTAATTTTTCGGGCTTTCAGAATATCCCCCATTGTACCGCGCGAGAGCAAAGCCGAGGAAAATAAGAGAGTAAAATATTGATCATAAGTGAAAAATGTTTTGAGCAACTGGCATGTCACCTTGACAGTGACTTTTCGTGACATTTCTTTGTTTACATAAAACATCTAAGATTAAAAAACGGAGTATAGAACAATCTGACAGCAGAAAAATCGCAGCCCGAGAGCCCTAATGTCGATTAGAAACACTATTTGAACAGACGGCAAGTGTTACACATGAAGGGTACGCTTGGCGGCGCCCGATCCACGGGCGCTCGCCCAATAGGACTAATCAATACACACCACGTTCAAGAATTTTCCTTTATTTCTATTTTTTTTTTGAAATTTTTTCGCGATTTTTTTCTTGTATGTATTAATTAATTTAGCATTAAAATAATGGTAATAACTTCAAGTTTGCGTCCTTCTTTTCGTCTGGTTTGCACAAACCATTATAATAACATTGAGACCGCTCGAATTTCTCCACCGATGTCGATTAACAAACGTGCGTCGAGACGCAAACTAAACACAAAGTTTAGTCTGAAGTTGAAGCGAAAAGAGAACAAACAAAACAAAAACAAACGTGAAGTTGGCCGGGGGCCGCCGCGCCCGCGTAATTCCGCCCAAGCGCACCGCGGGTACTCTGTATAAATAAATTAATGCACAAGCGCCCTTCCGCTACTATTTATTACATTTACAATTCTGTGCAATAATCTTCCGCTCGCCAAAACTCGTGATAGTCGGCCGTTCGTTCCTCATACTGAAAATCCGGTCGCTCGCATCGTTGTCGCAGCTACGACAGCTTCCGTCAGCGACGGTTTTCACTACAAGAACTAGAGACCTGTTAAGCCCGCAGCCATCTCTCATTCTCTAGACTCAAATCCTTAAAACAAGGGGACCTCACTGTATGAGAGCAGACGGATTATTGCTAATATCATCGAGACATACCCGCAACGTGCGAGGTCGGCGGCGCGCGAGCTTAGCGGCACCAATATTTTTACGTTAAATTATAGTACATAATATTATGTTTTACATTTATGTAAGAGTGTTTGATTGTAAAAAAATTATACGATGTTGTAACCCTATAAATGCTGTGTTGGTTTATTTGTCGAGAGCTGTGTTTGCCTTCACTGCGATTACACATTCCTCGCCGCAAGATTTCAGCACGGTGCACTGGAACAAACAAAAAGACCATGTTACTCAAATTGCAATACACTTACTTCAAAGAAATTTCAAAACTATAACAGAGGTTTCGCAATACGTCCGATCCGAATCCGTGAAAATATGAATCTAGAAAATTCGGACCGAATTCGGATATTGCGTACGCACTAGTCCGATCTCTGATATAAATCCAAGCAATCATTTTAGGCGGAGCCACAGCCAGTTCACGTCGTTGATCATGAGTCCTTTCAATCGACGTAAACCTCCGAATCTATTCCGAAATGGAAATTAACGGATGACGGAGAGAATTCGGATGACGGAAATCGGATCTAGTGCGTAAACTACCATAAAAATAGTTGTACGACAACTTCGGAACGTATTTTCACGGACTCGGATCGGACGTAGTGCGAAACCGCTCTTACCGTCTTATTACAAAACGGTTTAACTTTAGTACTGGGATTAGTACCAGGTTTAAACCATGGACAAAAATAAACGTTATTATAAAACGAAGTTTTTCACTAAACCACGGATTATCTATGGTACTAAAGTTAGACCGCCCTAGTTTAACTATGGACTAACTTCGGTACTAATAGAATTTGAGGTTATAATTATTTTATTTAGTGTTTTTATTATTTACTTATAGACTGTTATAACCAAAGATATTATAACCAATTGATCGCGCATGTAGTAAAAATTCCCTTTTGCAATGATGGCACGTCGGTCGCGGGGGCAGCTTGTGATTGGAGACTCGACACGACTCGACGCTTGTGATTGGAGAATCAAAAGTCATTCATTCAATTCGCGCCTAGGATTGGCCCCGCTCGAAACAGTTTAGGTTGACATGTTAGAACCTTTGGCTCATGCGGGGTAGAGGATGAGCAGTCAAGTGGTTATATTGTCATTGGTTATAACTGTTATAGACAATAAGCATGAGTCCTAATAATTTTTTATTACCTCATAAAAAAGTTGATTATAAAGAGTATCAACGTAAACAAAATATAATTTAGTTCAAAAATAAATAAGTTATGAGTATTTTAATTTCATGCCATCTAGCATGAAATTAAAATACTATACGCCATACAATTGCTATACACGCTTTGCTGGAAAGGGACAGAGCATCTCGATCCCCACCAAAAACTTATAGTGCATCTTAGTTTTATCAGAGTACCATCGAGGTTTTTAAGAAGCAAGGTAAGATTTTGATAATATTTTAATTGATATTTGTTTTCTACAGAAGTCTTGGGTAATTTGAGAAAGTATTATGACAACAAAAATATACAGACAATGAGGCTTATTCTGTTATACCACTCACTAAACTAAACCATTCTGACAGGACTAAAATTATCTGCCTCTCTTTTCATTTTAATACATGAGAGAAGGATGACAACATGTTTAGAGCTGTCAAATTTAGTTTAGTTTAGAGTACATTAGAATTGATGCCAATACTACAAATACATGGAAAAATGACCTTGAACGCGCAAGTAATTTTTTTTGCCTCTATTGCGGACTGAAGTGGATACAAACGAAGGGATTTCGACGAATCTACGCGAATAATTGTAGTGAGTGTATGTGTAAAACCAACTACAAATTTTTCCCTCACTATGCCGCTTTTTGCTCAAGATTGTCAATACAAGAATCTTTATCGAAAACACAATATATTCGTCAAGCTTGAATACACAACAATGAGGAACCCTCAGATGACATAAGCGTTAGGGTGCTTCTTATTTTTCGACTTTTGTTTTTTTTTTGCGTCAGCCCGCCATTCGCTTCTATCACCTAAAAAACAAACCTATATTTTTTATTTATTTTTTAGATAGGTTTTTAGGGGTCGCTACCTCGTGTCAAAGTTTGAAAAAATTATGATAATGATAACTTGCAGCTCAATGTACATAAAACAGTTATAATCAAAATTTATACATAATAAAACATAATAATGCAACTCGTTGTCACATTATTCCGTACAAGGACACTCGTACCCACCCCTCTCCCCCTCCCGCACGCACCAGTCACGCCTTGAGTTGAGTTGAAATAGGCAACAAACTAAACTTTGAACTTTCAGTGAGGGCGGGACTTTCGACGGCGGATTTAGAAATCCCACCTATACGCAAACGTCTTTGACATCAACATCAAAAGAACATCTTTGATGAATGCTTATCCGCAAGCCTCGACTTTGCTAAATTAAGTGACAGGAAAGCAACTGTTGTTTTGAAATCAACGCTAAAAAGTGCAGGTACCGATCCATCAGAGTACAATATAAATTCATCCTCAATTCGTCGCCAGCGTATGAAGCAAAGGCAAAGGGTAGCGGAATCCTTAAAGAAAGAATTTAATCCAAATACGCCTCTTACTGTTCATTGGGATGGCAAACTGATCGAAGACATAACAGGACACAAAACAGTGGATCGCCTTCCCATTTTAGTGTCAGGACAGGGTGTAGATCAACTTTTGGCAGTTCCAAAACTCAGTCATGGAACTGGGGAGGCGTGTGCTTCAGCTGTTTATGACACTATTCTTTCTTGGAACTTGAGCGACAAAATAAAATGCTTTTGCTTCGATACCACTGCGGTCAACACTGGTTTAAGAGCAGGTGCTTGCATTCTATTAGAGCAAAAGTTAGAAAAAGATGCTCTTTGGTTGGCCTGTCGTCACCATATAATGGAAATACTGCTAGAAGTAATTGTAATTCAAGCACTAGGTCCATCAAGTGGACCAGAAATATTGATCTTCAAACGATTTAGATCTGCTTGGCCTAACATTGACCATAATAAGTTCAGTACAGTTTCTTCAGACCCTGACGCTTTAAGATATGTAGAAAATATAGCAGGCAGCGCAATTTCATTTGCTGAAAAGCAGCTAAATGATTATCAACCACGTGACGATTACAAGGAACTGTTGACACTTACAATAATATTTTTGGGAGGTGTGCCTAATAAAAGGATATCATTCAGAGCTCCAGCAGGTCTTCATCGGGCACGATGGATGGCAAAGGCAATTTATTGCCTTAAGCTTTTTATGTTCAGAGACCAGTTTAAACTGACAAAAAAAGAACTTAATGCCATTACAGAAATTTGCGTTTTCGTCGTTACGATTTATGTAAGATGCTGGTTCCAAGCTCCCGTGGCAACTTCAGCACCAAGGAATGACTTGTGGCTGTTAAAAAGCTTAAAAGCTATGTCCAAAAAAGCTCTAACGAAGTTCCTGGGGCATTTGTGGTATCTGTCCGAAGAACTTGTTGCGCTTGCTTTTTTTGATGACGAAATTTCTCTTGAAAGCAAACTAAAAATGGTGATTGCACTGAATGAGGAAGGTTCAGACTATAGCGCAAAGCGAATCACCTTGGATCTAAGTCATATCGAAGAAAAAAATATTGAGGGTTTCGTGACCAGCAACACCTTAAGATTTTTTAGAATCCTGGGAATTCCGTCTGCATTTCTGCAAAAAGAACCTCGTCTTTGGGAAGAAGATGAAGAGTACAAAGCTTCTAGCGAAATTATACGTCATATGAGAGTGGTGAACGACATTGCGGAACGCGGTGTAGCATTAATTGAAGAATATAACAAACTAATTACCACAGACGAAGAACAAAAACAATTCCTGCTTTTGTTTGTGAAAAATTTCAGGCAAAAGTACCCGGATACAAAAAAATCCACTTTGTTAGCATAAGTTACAATATTTATTTATCCTAACATTTATATAATTTGCGTATGCTTGTCTTTTTTTAGACCTTAATTAAAGAATTTTTTAAATTTTTAAATTTACTTTTTTTTTATTTTTCATTTACTGGTAGCGACCCCTAAATATAACTTTAAAAATAAAATAAAAATTACATATTAGTTTTTTTGCGCCTTAGAACAGAACAAAAGGGTGACACGCATCATAATAATAAAAAAAAATAAATTGCCGATTTAAGAAGCACCCTAATAAGCGTCCTTTGTATTCAAAATGCCATGTTATTATTCAGCTTGTTACCAAGGTTTTAGAGAAAGACTAATGTCGAAACGAATAATTTCTAGAATTCTCTAGTTTAACTATACACTATGTTATATGATTATTTATGGGATATTTACCTTGGTAAGGTTGTCTTCCCGTGAACATGGTGCATGTAACTGCGCCGAAATATCGGGAGCTCATTCCACAACCTTACCACAGTAAATATCCCGTAAGGGGGCGTCAATAAATTACGTAAGGTGTTTTTTTTAATTTTCTGCCCCTCCCTCCCCCCCTGGTGAGATGTCGTGAGATTTTATTCAACCCCCTCCCCCAACCCCCAATCTCACGTGAGATTTTTCAAAATGTGAGTTTCTTACGTAAACGCGTTGGATTGTTATTGTAAAAAGAAAAAAACTAATTTGCTTCGTGCTTTGTTTCAATCAGAAAAAAAAAATTGCGTGATATTTGCCGAGACCCCCCCTCTCTTTAACGTAAGATTAGATGAGATTTGACTTGACCCCCTCCCCCCCCTTAAACACCTCACGTAATTTATGGACGCCCCCTAAACAATCATATAACTTTAGTGAACAACCGTGATAGTTTGAAACAACTATACACTTATTCGGAGGGTTTTAATAAATTATTAAATAATAGGCTTGCTTTTGGCCTGCCAACTCGCCTGATGTTGAGCGATGATGCGGTCTACGATGGAGCACGCTTGCCTAGAAGAAACCGATTCACTCTAGATTTGAAAACACCCAAATTGTAACTATGGGGGAACATCAATTCAGGCAGTGCATTCCATAGAGAGTTATGTTGACAGAGACAGAGAGAGAGTTAGTAGTCTGATTAATTGTGATTCCTTTGTCCAATACAGATTATAACTTGTTGCAAATATGCGTACAATCTCATTTTTTTCCAGATATAAATAACAACTATCTACGGACACGACGACCTTGCAAAAGGGCAGACTGTCTGACTAGAAAAAGTATTCTATTATGTACAAGAATAATAAACACGGAGTTACATCGAATTATATGCGAATACCAATGCTTAAAATGTTTTGCTAATTCCTTGCTGATGGAAATTGTGAAATGCTTCTTAATAATTTTTCAATTATCTTTTTGAGAAAAGTTCGTATGTAATTTACGGACTACACTAATATTTTAATTGCGATAGTTAGCTCGTTGCAGACGATGCGCAGTGAACTGGCGCGAGTAACTTGCGCTAGTACTGAGCTGCGCAACACTAGCGCAAGTATTACTCGCGCCAGTTCAATGCGCATAATCTGCAACGGGATTTATGTTTGTTTCAACACATATCTGTAACGGCTTTGGATGTAGTTCGGTATGGAGGTAACTCATGTTTTTTTTTTACTATGGACTAGGCTAACGCTTGTCCGCGATCTCGCCTGATGGAAAGCGATGATGTGGTCGAAGATCGAGCACGTTTGCCCCGTAATAACCTATTAACCCTAGACTTGGACACTCCCAAGATTATAATGCTGCGGAAACACAGACAGGGGCAAGGCGTTCCATTGTTTACCATGGTATACCTTAAACTGACACAATGGGTACTGTATGTGAAAAATATACTGTTCCTGTAGGATAGCGGATAAGGAGCGCTAGTAGTGTGTTAGTAAATTGACAATTAAAGGTAAAACCATCAAAAGTACTAAATAAGTAGATTATTTTAAAAAAACCAGACCACAATATGCAGCCTATGACAATCTGGGCATGAAGACGTATCTAACAACACCTAATACGAATAATATAGCTTTATGGTTAATTTTCCGAAAACCCGTACGAAGCGCTTTGATTCCACTTTCATTGTGCAACCTGTGGCCTTATTATAGAAGTTTGATCGTGATCGAGATTGCATGCCGTCCCGTTCGCATCTATTTACTCGCACCACGCGCGTTAGTGAGATGGCATGCGATCACGATCCGAATCATCCATAATAAGGCATCTGGTAGTCTGTGGAATGCGCTGCCTGAATGGGTGTTCCCCGATGGTTACAATCTGGGTGTCTTCAAATCACGAGTGAATCGGTTTCTTCTAGGCAAGCCTGCTCCAACGTAAACCGCATCATCGCTTAACATCAGGCGAGATGGTGGTCAAAAGCAAGCCTATTATTTATAAAAAAAATAAACTCATACATCAAAATTGTTCAAGCAGTTTATGTTAAACGAGGTAATATAGAAACATTAAACAAACATAGATACATCTATCCATACATACGACCGAAAAACATTACCTTCTTGGACAGTCGGGCAAAAAAAGCTAACTTACAGACTATTAGAGAACTACAGTACCTATATCCTTCACTCCAATTTGTAACTTGGGCACATAAACTAAATTAAATGTCTGTCCTCAAAACCCACAGTCCATATAGCTAGCGAGACAGCTAGCCCAGGTAATGGGCAGAGTTATGATTTACGAGTAAATTTAGCACCAACTAACCATGTATGGTTATGTCAGAGACTCTATACTCGATACCAATTCTTTACTTTGCTAAGCTAAATATTCGGGACATGTAGTTTTAAATACATACTTACTTACATAGATATTAACAACCAGATATAGAACAAACACAAATGTTTGTCCTAGATGGGAATCGAACCCACGCCCCCAAGCTCAGAAGGTAGGTTCACTACCAACTGGACCAACGGGCTATCTGACGGGCTAGCTGAAAGAGGGTCATAGTTTTTATCGTAATGAACTACTTTAAAACCAGCTGATCTACAGAAAAAGGGTAGAAGCAAACCTGACGCTAATCATGGAGGGACTTTCGTCCCGCAGTTGCATAAAATAATACGAGTTTCACAACACGAAAAAAAACACCAGTTCCACGATGTGCTTTTATCTGTTATCCTTATAATATTAATTGGTTGCGCTTTCATCTCATTCGTCAGAGGTTATTTTTTCTATGAGCTACCTCCACAAAACAAATTGTGCAAATACATTCGGTCATTACAGTTGAGTGGACACACACACACACACACACACACAAACATTCACATTTATAATATTAGAGGGATATGCAAACAATAAAATGTTGACAGTTTGGTCATTGATAATGTTTTTATGGCTTATGGCCACTTTATCATGTACCTTCGAAACTGTTTTCTTTTGATACAGTAGAATTTCCTTATCTATAGGTAGTAAAGATCAAATAACTGATAAATGATTTTCTGCTTGATAAGATTTCTAAAAACGAATAAAAAATAATGCAATACAAAAATTGCATGATCAAATGCTCCATTCATTGGAACAAATTATGATATTCCATTTGAAAACAAAATCTATTATATTTTGTAGTTTTTACCAACAACATATATGTAATAACAAAAGCCAAGATTTTATTACTATGCATGGGGTGACAGATTGGGTGAGGTATGTTTCCAGACTGTATTTTTTTTTTCCAAAATGGCTGGACCAATTTGAATGCAGTTCTTAACTAAGTTTAGAAGATTTGTCAGGGTACAGGATCAAGACATGTAGGACTGGAAAGAATGGAGCCCTATTAGAAGAGGAGTATGTGGATCGATAAGACCAAAGATGAGGATAATGAAGATTCAAGCTACCAACAACACCCTGAGGGCGAAGTTACCGTCGCCAGAATTATCTAGCAGCTGCCCGTCTAAAAACTAAACTCAGTGGCAACTCTTTACTCAGTTTGAAGCTGGGTGTCAACGTCATTAGATAGCTTGAGGTAGCCGACATCGTATAAACAGGGCTACGCGGAAAGGTTGTAACAATTTTTTATTTTTTTTTATAAATATTAGGCTTGCTTTTGACCACCATCGCGCCTGATGTTAAGCGATGATGTGGTCTACGTTGGAGCACGCTTGCCTAGAAGAAACTTATTCACTCGTGATTTGAAGACACCCAGATTGTAACCATCGGGGAACACCCATGCCGACGCCAACTAAGCCGAAAGGGGTCTATTGTTAACTATTCAATCAATCAACTATTGAATGTAGTTAACTTACCAACAACTCTTTGCCACAGTCGAAGTCTGAGCGGAGCTGGGTGCCGAGGTCGCCATCGGGTATCTTGAGGTCCTCGCGCAGGTCGCCGTTGTCAGCCATGAGGGTCAGGTAGCCATCGTCAGAGATATCAGTCAGTTGGTAGTCTTCGCGCTTCACGTGTGGCACATCCATGTTGTGGGTAGAGGGGCAGATATCTTCATATCTGGGGGGAACGTAGATTAAGAATTAGTCCTAATTCATACAGATAAGATATGGAACACTTTCTGGGAGATACAACCTAGCCTGAGCGTCAGGCGATTCAACCTAGGTATCTTCATGGTTGAAGTAAACAGGTTTCTTTAAGGTTCTTACAAGTTTCTTATCATTCAAGCACATCTGTGATATCAGATGAGTAGTCAAACATCGGTCCACCACCTTTAAAAAAAAACTTTGCATTTACTTTCGTATTTCGTGTTCCCGATATTTCATTGGAATTGCACAAACACTTTTATAAAAATTTTGGTTACTGGTAGTACAAAATTAAATTAAACCAATACTTGTACTTTAATTTATTCTGTGCCCTTATATATGCGACAGTTGAGTGAAGGAGACGATTGCAACTTTTTTGTGACTAGCACTTCTATTTTTTATATTTGGTTTGTTAGTGTACATTTCCTGACGGACACAGAATATACTGCTGAAAAATACGCTATTACAAAGTTCAGTCCAGTGCATAAGAAATCAAATAATCCAGGTACGAAACATAGTGCCCACCTGACTGACATATTGCGAAATCTAGGTCACAGAATTTCAAGAATTGCAGTTTTAATTTGCAAGCTGCAAGCAAGAATTGGTGAAGGTAAAATAGGTGGTAATTTTTAATATCAAATATCACACTTTGCGAAATTCTCTTTTGTTATCTTTTCATGACTAAATAACTGAAAGGATTAAGATAAATTTTTGAAACCAAATCCTACTAATATTATAAACGCCAAAGTTTGTATGTATGGATGTTTGTTCCTCTTTCACGCTGCAATGGAACAATGGATTGAGCTGATTTTTTGCATGGGTATAGTTCAAGAGCCAGAGAGTGACATAGGCTTCTTTTCATCATCATCATCATCACAATTTTTCATTATTACGCGGGTGTTTCATAAGTATAATGAATTGTACCCCTGTACGGTGATCCCGGAACACAGTTGTGTAGCGAGACGCATAGTCGGGGTTGGGATATAATGTTCGAGTACCCGCAGCACGATGGCAATATAATAACTGCAATCGCGACTCTATGGGCTCGAAAAGGATTTTTTTTTATAAACATGCAACATCATTTAAGTCTTATCTTATATGTGACCAACTTTTCTGTTGAAATGACTATATGGGGGAACTAAATTATTCCACGACAGGGTTATCAGTTTTTTTCTCAAGAAAATACAATAGTGGTTATACAGCTCTATAGAAAACTTTGTCGTACTGAACATAGATAAGGCTTACAAGATGTTTTGCAAATGTAGAATTTTGCTTCAACAGCACTCTTGTTAAAAATAGTCATTCATTGCAATCTATTAGAAAAGGACAGCAATGGTTTTAGTTTACAGTTCTTTGAAATCGACACCCAACAAAATGATATCATGTTTAGATGTAGTGACTAATGATGAATCAGACACTTTACATTATTATGCAGTTACATACTTTGTGTACCTAGTACTGTGCCTACCTTAGGTGCAGAAGACTGGGGAATCGATACGGCACAACATCTCGGCATATAAACGACCGTGAAAAGTAAACTCTGTTTCGGTTTACGCTGATTTCATATTGGTGCCTCATTTACTAGTTTAGAACAGTCTAGGTGAGCAGGAGAAAGGTATGAGATATTGGAGCAACAGTGGCCGAGCAGTGGCATGTGTGCTTTAAAATCTGATGGCACCCGGTTCGATGCTCGGTATTATTTGATACTTAAATTATGTGCAGTTTCAATGCAATAGCTTAAAAACAACGAAGTAAAATATTGTGAGGAAACCATGTCCAAGAACCTCAAAAGTTTAGTGGCATGTGATATTCACCAACATGCACTGGGACAGCATAGTGGATTAGATCCCTCTTGTGAGATGATGATGTATGTGTACCTACCATGTTCTAACAAATAAATAATTTGATTTGATGATGATGATGATATGAAGCAGTGGTATAGAGCTAAGTATGATGACTCACTTCTTTCCATTGAAAATGTCAATGCCAACCATGTGGACTTTAGCGTGGCCGTGCTTTCCGGTCTTAGAGGTGGACATTTCAACAATCTTGCAAGGGCGGCCCTTCAACATCACAAATCCGTTCTTGCGGAGGGCCGAACATTGCATGGGGAAGGTGGCCGAGGCACCGGAGTCCCCGGTCTCGAAGTGAGTGTCCTCGATATCACCCATGGCTGTTGTGCCGTGTATAATCTGGCTCGAGTGATCTGTGGAATTGGAAAGTTACAAGTTCATTACTAAGTTATTGGCAGGTTGATAAGCAAAGGTTATCAAAGTTTATACACAAGACAAGGCAGCAGTTTATTATGTGGTACCTCAACTAATCTGACACGTTTGGAAATATTAGACGTATCGGTCCTAATTTAAAAAGTTTTTTAAGTAATGATTAAAATTTGCCTGGCTAGTTTTTGCATGGGACAATTTCCATCAGTGAGATATTGACAGAAAAGTTTTAAGCATTATTTAACTTATAAAACGTTTTTAAGTTAGACCAAATAGGTCTGACACTTAAGAAAAATCCAACGACACCTCAATTTTCCAACTTGGTCAAGCCGTGCAGGCTACAGAACAGCTTGACCAAAATAAAACTGGAAAATCAAAATACACTCGAAAAACATTTACCTCCTGGGAAATTCAAGTAGAAATATGAACTTTGATAAGTAATCATTGAAAACCATTATTCTACCAACCACATCCTTATCAGGAAGATAAAGCTGTTGTATCTACATATGAAATACCTAGTCTGCAAGAAGCAATAGATACCAACCAAACTACTTGACAGAGGAAAACTGCAAAAATGACTCAAAAGACAAAAAAATATCTATTATCTCACATGGGCATAAAACTAGGTATGACAAGGTGATTTTATCGAAACCAAAGTCAGAGTTTCCAAATTTGGCTTGTCAGAGGTGGAGGCAGAAGAAAGATGTGTTAAGGGCAAGTTAGTGAAAGAGTAATCAACAGAAAGCGCGTGGGGAGAGGGCATCCCCGTGCGACAAGTAAAAAGTTTGTTCCGGTTATAACCTCGGAAAATAAAATGTAGGACCCAAAGTCAAAATCGGAGGTGTAAATATCAATCAGAAGTTCCAACGTTCCGGAATCTGAATCGAACCTCTATAACATCCCTAGATAAAACACCAGAATGTTTTTAATTACCTATGGGACATGTTTTAAAATCGCGAACTTAAAAGTTACTCACCCTCAGAATCTCAATAAAACAGAACACAACTTTCAATTACAAGACAATAAGGTTGGAATTGGAATCTAAATCCATTAACAAAGTTGTTTGCACTGATATCACAAGAATGATGTTTTAGATAAAATCACGACCATCTAACCAATAGCACCTTGGCATTAAAAGTAGTAGCATGATTCATACCTAGAATAGGAAAATTAGCAGAGGTTGTTGACCCAGAGTCAATGACCCTTATGGTGACATGAAAATGGCAATTGTACACTTTTATTTCAAAATAGATTATTTCAAGTTAATTAAGAGATCTATAAACCAGTTTTTATGTCCCTTCAAGCTGTAAATTTTCACCACCGTGACACACCTGCATTCTTAGCAAGGCGAGTGAGGATTGGATATTTAATTATTACCATTTGAGAGCCAGTTCCCATACCAGGCTAGGCATGTTTACCATCTTCAACCTTCATCACTTGACATCAGGTGAGCTGTAGTCAGATGCACAGATCTATATCCAAGTTGACGCCACAAGTCGACCTACGTTGCATGTCATATTTCCAATACAATTATGATTAATCATCATAATTGAATCAGACTAAAATCAGTCTGCTCAACGCAAATAGAGTTGGCCGACAGGATAAAGATATTTCTGTTCACTTTTAGGTACAAAAAACTTGACACGCTTAGTTTTCATACAGTTTGGACCGCTTGTGAAGTCTACTTAGATATAGGTCTGCAGTCAGATGCCAAGCCTCAAATTTTTATTACAGTAGAATCTGGATATAACGACCTTCAAGGGACCGGCGATACTATGTCGTACTAACCGGATGACGCACAAAAAGGCAGGATTATTTCTTGAGTACATTTATTATGAAACCTAATTTGAGTAAACAATATCGTCGCTAAAATAGGTTAGTCGTTATAAGCGAAGTCGTTATATATGAATTCTACTGTATTTGGCCATCAATTTGTTCTGGTATTGACTTCTAACAGGAAGATAAGTCTCTAAAATACTCACTACCTCCTACTACCTTATCAGTATCATGATGCGATCAAGAACTATATTTGTTTGAAGGTATTATGCTAGTGGGTTACATGGAAAGGTCATTTTACTTATCAATTATCTCAAACAATTTTTACCATGGGACCAACCCTAAAATTAAAAATTATCAGCTGTTCCATACATTTTAATGAGTCTGAATGAAATTTTTCTATTGCACAGTTGTGTTTGTTTTTGGATTTCATCATTAGTCTTATAGTAAAATGTGTTTAAGTACAGTGACCTCCTTTTGGCTTATCACCGTCTGCAACTCTGTATTTTTTCAATTTGCTTTCATTCAGCTCCCAATTAGATTTAAAAAAAAAATGTACCCCTGTACGGTGATCCCGGAACACAGTTGTGTAGAGAGACGCATAGTCGGGGTTGGAATATAATGTTCGAGTACCCGCAGCACGATGGCAATATAATAACTGCAATCGCGACTCTATGGGCTCGTAGTAAGATGTTCTTTGGTAATAATTTTATTTTAAAGCTTTGACCTTTTATGTGAATGTTGTGTATGATTTTCAGGGTCGTTGTGGCAATACTTTAGTTAAAGTGCAGCCACTGAAAAAATCGTCCGACAGTTGCCATAAAATTGTAAAAAGCAGAATGAAAACAGTAGTAAAATTCTTATCACTTTACTAGCTTTTTAAACAAAAGGTTGTAGTTGGTAGCTAATACAGGGTTATGCATATAGACTGTACAAAGCCAAAATGAGGTCATTCTACTCATCATCATAAACAACTTTTAATATGGGACCAACCCTGAAATCCCACACGGCTCAAACAGCTGTTCCATACATTTTGTCGAGTCTAATTCAAAGTGGGGGTGATAAGACCTGCACTGACATCTCGCTTGGGATGTATTGCATTTTTGCATGCATTATTCATTCGACATTGATCATTGACATTCTATTTCTATGGAACAGCTGATTTTTTCTTGCAAGTTCAGGTTTGGCCCCATAGTAAAACTTGTTCATAATGATGAGTACAATAATCTTCTTTCGGCTCAGTACCGTCAAAATACGTAAACCTGTATACTACAGTAATATTTTCATTCAATTTTGATTTGCAGCTGTCAATACGCATTCTCTCAGCAGCCAGACTCAAGTGAATCTTATGATGTCACAAATTGAAATCACATCATAAACAAGAAGTGAGAAAGTGAAAGTGACTCTACTCGCTGTCTGAACCAACCTTGGATAAAATTTGGCATGGAAGGAGGTATCATGCTGTACAGGGTTACACAGTGATGGCACTGAGCTGAGAGGAGGCCACTGTGCTCATCATTGCCAAAACTTTCGCTATTGGTTGGTCTCATTAGAAAAAGTTTTTTTTTTCAATTTAGCTGTTGCATTCATTTTGTTGAGTGTAAATTACATTTTTAACAGCTGAATCTACTGCCCCTCCCATGTGAAAAGGTGTTTAGAATGATGATAATGAACTCCTTTCAACTTAGTACTACCGTCCCATTTAACCCTGTACGATGAAGATGGACATAAAATGCTTTGTATTCTAAAAATTATAGACAAACTGGATAAATCTTAGGGTCGGAGCGTATATGCCATTTTATTGTTAAATGGAAACATTTTAATATTTTATGTATAGGTATGCTAAGTGTGTTTGTTACTCTCTCATGCAATAGTAGAATAATCAATGTAATTTATTTATAAATTGAGGACCAGAGAGTGAGTTTAGATACTTTTTATGCTGAAAATGTATGGCTCTTGAGGGAATATCTATGCGGGTAAAACAGGGGGCAGAGCAAGTTTTAGATAAATTCCATACGGAGCAACTTAATCATACAAATAAGTACTTGTAATTGATAATTGTGGATAATTACTAGTAAAAATATGAAGTTATCAAGACAGAAGACCTGGAATGAACATAAGCCTAGAAAAAATAAGACATGCCACAAAACAGCTGTTCTATACCACTGTCTTGGCACAAGATGATATTGGAATACAGATAATAGCCAGTGTTTAATTGAATGGTAATTATGGTAGATGCACCATAATCTTGTATAAATCAGTCAATGGTACAGAAGATAATTTCACATGAGACACTAGATAATATACTCGCCTCTATTTTTTAACAGAATAAGAATATATCACCAGTTGGTGAATTTAAACTATCAAATTTTTGAATCTCTGTAGGAACTGAGTCATACAAACTCCTTTTAGCTGAGACTATGTCAAAAGCGAACTTGCTAAGTCATAGTATACACGTATAAAACACATGTAGGTTATGGAACCATCTAATTTACACAAAAACAATCGTAGATTACGTTGTGAAATGATATGAAAAGTACATTTAGCTGTTCATAACCCCACACAGACGGCGTTAACCAACCCTTTGTGGGAGTGTGTACTCTGAGAATTGAGATGGAGGAAAGCAACCCTATGGTGCAGAAAAGTGATAGTACAAAATATAATCGAATAAAAAGTAGGTAATAAATGAAATCAAGCCTGCTTTGACTCGAAGATGACAGCCAATAGTGTGGTATCCGAACATGTGGCTCTCCCCACAAGAGACATCTTGGGCATATATCTTCATTACAATAAATGCAAACGTAAATCAAGAACCACAAACCGTTCAATTTCTTTACACAATTACATTAAACACATTAACTCGAACACCGCAGAGTAAACTGATCTTTATTCCAATTTGGAGATATCGAAAATCAGCAAATTGACAAACGTGCCGGCGCGGCGCCGCGGCAGATTATCTTTCTCATTATTTACACAGAATCCACACCGAGGTATCACCTTGTGACACAACATTATGTTCACCACGGAAAATACTTACAAAAACTATATTGGTAACTAAATAAAAGGGATTCACGGTAAAATAAAGATATTTATCGACACTCACATGTGACCGACGGGTTCTTCAACCGAAAGGTCAATTTGCGCCTGCGTAGCACGGACAACACTCACTTCCTGTCCTGGGGTTCGCAAAATGGTGGAAATGCCGCTAAACTTGGCGGCAATTATGAATAGGTAAACATTAGTATTAAAACACGCATACTAAATAAATAACTGCAAACAAAAAGTCGTGAATTAATTTATTTAAACATATAAAATACTTTTTTCTTGAGTTTTGTCGTAATTAATCCATGAAATACATTAATTGTTTCGATTATGTCTGTCTGTTTTACCGACAAAGCTTTTTTTAAAGTACGATGTATCATGAGTTGCAATAGATGGCAGGACTTACTACCATAGATAAATAATATTGTCGATGGTAATTGGCGGATACAAAATCAATATGGCAAGTTAGCGCGGCCCAGCCGACCACCGAAGAACACAGAACACACACAGCTAGCACGGGAGGTCTATGATCCAACTTTGGCAATTTTTCAATGGGAATAAAGGGAATAAATATAATATGCAATGGGTTTTGTCGCTAGTCTATTAGGTACACGGTACACGGAATAAGGAAGGGCGATAACCCAGTGTGGCAGCCGGTCCCGCCTACTTTTCTCTCTTCCGTGATTTTAATAATAGCAAATGCACAAGAAGTGCGACGTCAAAATCCTAACTGAGAAAAGAATAAAAATTAAGATAGTCATTTTGACAATTACATTGACATAATTATATTTGTTTACATACCGTTACCACAGCCGTCAGCTATTATTTACCTACTTTATTGCTACTCCTATACTCTAAATTAATATTTCAACAAAGTTTTTAGCAATGAGAATGAGAGCAATTTTTTTATATATTTACTTATCCAGTTGAGTCGTTTGTGACCCAGGACCTTAGGTTGGAAGGTCTAAGTTTTTGTTGGACGATGTCTTGAGTCTTCGTTCTTCCGTAATGTACTCATATTATGTTGTGAAATAGTCTACTGACTGTACCTACTTTGTGGTTCAAATACGAGGCCCCAAGCAATGCGTACCTACGTGGAAGTAGAAACCAAGTTACGGTGAAAGCGAATGACCTCTATTACACTAATAGGTACCTGTATACGTAATCATAAAGCTTTCAAATAGGAATGTATAAGAATGTATCAAGGAATATACTACTCTCTAGAATCTATTAATTCATGTCATTCACATTGTAAAACAAACAGTTGTTCTGTTTCAGCAACACAAACATCTATATCCAGAACCCTGCCCTGCATAGGCCTTATGGAGATTCCGTGTGACTTTAATAACTAATAAAAGAAAGTTGAACACCAAAAGCACATGTTTCAGCATTAAGAAATACTACCTGTGTGCTTCAGAATATGGTTTTAGGAGGTGCTTTGTGATTGTAGAGGCTTGCTTATATGGACATTCCATTTTTTATTCCTAAACTCAAGCCGCAAACCAAGTGTTGTTCTGTCATTTTGTTGAATCAAGTTGCTCATAGATGATTACTACCTGCTATTCTAATGTTCCTTGGATAGGTATGAGTGTATAAAGTGCTTGTAAAATCAAGTGTCCATCATCAACTTTTAGCCTTTAATTAAAACTTCACACTTTAATTTAAAAATGTTTAAATATGACATGACATTTTAGTATAACTTTAAAATATGACATTTTAGTATAACTTTGTGCGATGCAACTCTAAATTCTAGCCAATGTCTGCCAGGCTACAATGAGATAGTATACCATTGTGATGTTTGAAAAAAATTTACAAAATAAGTGTAAACAAATTGAAGCATAAAGAGTTTGGGCTAAAAAACTTAACCATATTTTAAAAACAGAACTAACACATATTTTGTGGTGTTCTTTTCTGGATATAAAATTATATCAGACTACAGAAACTGTAAAACATGGATGACTCTTCGGCGAGTGAAAAGAAAAAGATCACAAAGAAATTGCACGAATGCCCAATATGTGATCATAAAGCAGCACAGGCAAGTCACCTAAGACGACATATTCGCATTCACACTGGGGACAAACCTCATGCGTGCAATATATGCGATTACAAATCAGCACGGTCAAGCACATTGAAACGGCACTTAAAAACACATACTGGGGAAAAACCGTATGCATGTGATATATGCGAATATAAATCTGCACGAGTGGGAAAATTAAAACGTCACTTACGAATACACACTGGAGAAAAACCATTTAAATGTGATATTTGTGATTATCAATCCACAGAAGCTGGTAATTTGAAAATACACAAACGGACACACACTGGCGAGAAACCATATGCTTGTGATACATGCGACTTCAGGACAGCTCAAGCACGTATATTAAAAGTACACAAACGAATACACACTGGGGAAAAACCATACGCATGTGACATTTGCCATTTTAAGACATCACACAAAACTGAATTAAAACGACATATTCGAGCGCACACTGGTGAAAAACCGTTTGCGTGTGTTATTTGTGATTTTAAATCGTCACAAGGGAGTGAATTAAGACGTCACATGCGTGCACACACTGGAGATAAACCATTCAAGTGTGATGTGTGTGATTATGAATCAACTCAAGCAGGCAATTTAAAAATGCATATACGAACACACACAGGCGAGAAACCACACGCGTGTGATGTGTGTGATTATAGAACCGTTCATGCAAATAAATTAAAACTTCACAAACAAATACACACTGGAGAAAAACCACATGCGTGCGATATTTGTGATTACAAATCAACACAACTGAGTAATTTAAAACAACACATTCGTACACACACTGGAGAAAAACCATTCAAATGCAGTTTGTGTGATTATGGATCATCACATTCGAGTCGGTTAAACACTCATATGAGAGTACACACTGGAGAAAAGCCATATGCATGTCAAATGTGTGATTTTAGAGCAGCTGTATTAAACACATTAAAAATACACCAACGAACACACACTGGAGAAAAACCATATAAATGTCACATATGTGATTACAAATCAACACAACCAAATATATTAAAACGACACATGCAAACGCACAATAGAGATAATCCTTCTGCAAGTGATGTGTGCAATTAGATATCGGTACAAACGAATGACTTTAATCGATACATACGAACGCACTGTTCAGAAAAACCATAATATATTGTAAATGCTAAATGTATGCGATCCAGATCTTTGTCAGCCTACATGTTTTTTTTTATTGAATATGCTTGCGTCTTATGTTAGGTACCATCACAGGTCACTGAGAGCTAAACAAACACTTGCACAAAATAGAAGCTAAAGATCCTCTGTGCCGAGGCTGTCTACAGTGACTGTGACAATGAGACCGTGGAGCATGTACTGCTGCAATGCAAGGCCACAGAAGACATAACTCCTTGAAAAATCTTCACAACAAGTATCCAATACCACAACACCTGGCGAAATAGGGATAAAACAGTTCATAATAATATTATGTGTAATAGGCGAAACGCGTATTTTCATGTTGTTTCCAAAACTCCATAGACGTATCTTGTAAAACCTAGGGCATGAGTTTGGCTTGACCATGACTTACTTCACTTGACTATGACTCGTTTGACAATATCCAAAACAAGGACGTTATCCCCTTAGGGTATAATTATAACATCCTTGATCCAAAAATATTTAAATACTTGAAACTGGCAAATGCACAAGACGAGCGACGCCAAAATCTTCTCAAGAGGAAAGAATAAAAAAGATACAATTCTAAACTATCACGGTTGTTCACTAAAGTTATTTGATTATTTATGGGATATTTACCGTGGTAAGGTCGGGAGCTCATTCCACAACTTTACCACGGTAAATATCCCATAACATAAAAAATATAACTAATAACTTAATAATCATATAATAAAAAAAAATATAAGTTACTATTGGTATTGTTTCTTCATCATAGGTAAATAAATAGATACTTAGTGTAAGTAATAACTATAACTTATTAGATTGTACCATATCTGCAATGCTGTATAAATATTTATGTCAATAAACGAATTTTAATCTTAAAGTCATAAGGGAAAAAACTTATTTCTGTACCTACCTACCAATATTATACAGGGTTACACGGAATGGTGGCACCATAGATTAGGTACAAATTCGCTCGTGGAAAACCTCGCCTTATGATATAAAATTGCACTCGCTCATTTGATAGGTTTTTTTTTCATATAAAATACTGTCTACTTTTGAAAAAGGTGCTTCGGTCATTTTCAGTCAGCGGCGCACCATATCCTGAGAAAGAGAGTGCAGGAGCACCCCATAAAAAAATCACAAACCAAATGAAGACTGATAGTCAGTCGAGAATGAATGAAGCACCTTTGGAATAGGTACCGACTACTTCCAGCACCACAGTCCACAACATATTGAATCTATATATTATATACATACAAATTCATACAATATTATAAAGAGGAAAGATTTGTATGTATATTTCTAACGAATTGGCTCAAAGAGTACTGGACATATTTTAAAAATTCTTTCACCATTTGAATGCTACATTATCACTGATTAATATAGGCTATTTTAATAGGCTATCATACAATATTAAAAAGAGGAAAGATTTGTATGTATGTTTGTAACGAATTGGCTCAAAAAGGACTGGACTGGATTTAAACATTCTTTCACCATTTGAATGCTACAATATCACTGATTGATATAGGCTATATATAACTATACTAGGCTATATAACTATACCCGTGCGTAGCCGGGGTGGACCGCTAGTAAGTTATAAACACTGAACACTGAAAACGCAGATTAGCTAAACACGGCCGTTTTAGTGGTAATTAGTTTTAATAATAAGATACCTACCCCACGTTACTAAAAATATTACATAGTTTTTAGCGCTTGTTTGCAATACATAATATATGATTTTTAGTAGTGATTTTCCATGACAATGTTACTTATATTACTAGTATAGACCTATTAATGGCTGTAATTTAAAACTATGTATATATTTTTGTGCTGTTGGTCTTAAATAAACATAAAAAAAAACAAACATAATTTAAAAATATAATTAAATAAAAAAATATTGCGCTTTAGGGTTGGCTCGGAACCCACATCATGTGCGTTATCGTTGAATACCTAAATGAGGATTCATACATCACTATTTATCAAGTGTACCCACAGATCTAGTGTACCTATCCCTATTGAAATGTGGCTTGCCAAAATGGCAAAAAGTTGGTCCTCTCCACTGCATTTTTTATATTTTTATTTTACATCGGACTAGGAAAACGTTTAACCGCGATCTCGTCTGATGGAAAGCGATGATGCGGTCGAAGATGAAGCACGTTTGCCCAGTAATTACCTATTAACCCTAGACTTGAACACTCCAAGATTGTAATGCTGCGGAAACACAGACAGGGGCAAAGCGTTCCATTGTTTTGAAGGAGGAGTCAAAACGCTAGGTGCGAGTAAATGGCATTTCGACCAAGTAAGGGTGACGCCTTGCCGTTCGTCTGGACGTCCGGTAATGAAAAAGGTGATGGGGGAACATGCATTCTTAAACTATTAAGCATTTAAACTTGTAAAGGGAACCCTACAATATGCGTGTCTCGACACGCCCTTAGCTAGTTACTATTTGTTATCCTTTGAATTTACTTCGCTTGTTGAGCAGTCTCTCCTAATACAGGTTGTCACCTGTAAAATAAAATTAAAAAAAACCGGACAAGTAAGAGTCCAAAAAAAACCTAAAGTTGAAATATTGAAAGACAAACTTAACTTTGTACTTGACTATAAGGGTCTTCGATACATTCCAACTACAAAATGTAAGTTTGTATTAGCAAAATAATTATTTTTAAATGATGTAACTTCAAATTTGTAACTTTCAGATTTATTCCTATATATGTGCTATGAGACCTTGCCTTTTGCCAAATTTCATGATTCTAGGTCAACGAGAAGTACCCTATAGGTTTTGATTTCCCTGTGAAATCGCAAAATATGCGACATAAACATTCATATCTTTTGATTGCGTTGACTTACAACTTTTATTTTTTAACAGCCGAAAGAAACAGTAGATCCAAATATTAAATATAAATTTCAACTTGATACCTTTACGCGTTCTTGAGAAAAAGGGTCTTGACAGACGGACAGACAGACGGACAACGAAGTGATCCTATAAGGGTTCCGTTTTTTCCTTTTGAGGTACGGAACCCTAAAAACATGATTTTGTTGTTGTTGTAGAGTGTAGATCCTTTACGTTATTTGGCCGGGTAACCGAAATTTTTCCGACCATCGGAACAATCCATTCTCACCCCATCCCTAGATTCCACCCTTACGAGTGATTTATTAAAGAAAGCTTTTAAACCCTTGCTGGTGTGTAGATTTGTCTTGCGGGGGTGGTCGTTAAGGGTTGCGCGATTTGCTCTATTAATTCGACGGCTGCCCGCAGTCATTAGCTTAGTTTATTTTATTTGTGAGTATTATATCGTTTTGGTACCTTATTTAGTAGAATTTATCCTTTGTTTTCAAATAACTCCATGTTTCAACCACTTTTTTCACTATAGGTACCTACCGCTAAGCTTAACGCAAAAACTGTAGGTAAGAGTAAGTATAGGTACCTACGGTTTTCTTAGTTACCTACTGATAAGGAGATCCGTAGATGAATGAAAGTCACCGACATAGCCCACCGGATTAGCAAGTTGAAGTGGCAGTGGGCAGGGCACATATCACGCAGAACAGATGGCCGATGGGGCCGAAAGGTTCTGGAATGGAGACCACGGACCGGTAAGCGCAGCGTAGGACGTCCACCCAAAAGATGGATAGACGACCTAAAAGAGACCGCAAGGAAACGCTGGCTGCAGGCCGCTTCCAACGGGCCCTTTCGGAGATCGATGGGGGAGGCCTATGTCCAGCAGTGGACGTCCTATGGCTGAAATGATGATGATTACTTAGTTACGTAGGTACTCATTTTTTACGCACAGCGTTAGAAACTTGTAGCGTCACCAATGAACTTACGTACCTAAGCATAGTCCACATGCAAAAAAGGGCGACAAGGTCGTCTGCTGTGTGAGTTCGACTAAAGGCAGCCTGATTTAGGCCAGATGCGTTCGCACCCGCCACGCCACCTTACCATATCTTCCTTGTTTATCTGATCTGAGGTTGCAAGAGAGTTAATCTGAAATATTCCCACCTCAGATACCTTAAAGCCTTAAAGTTTCTTGGTAGAGCCATGCAAAGGTTGAGTTCAAATTTAAGATCGTTTGGAATTAAAGAAATAGGTAAACCTTCATCAAACAAAAAAAAAAAACGCGATCAATTCGGAAAAGAGGTTATTATTTTTTAACCTCTAGACAGGTTTTGATTGGAAGCTGTGATTGGCGCCATCGTGAAAAAACATATCGCCTCATTGATAATCATTGATTTACTTTCATAAACTTATGTAGGTATTTTCATGGTGCATGGATTATGGAAATTAAAGTGATTAACGAGAAAACCCTTTCCGTGTTGTTTTCAAAGGTCCATAGAAGCCTCTATTAAAACCTCCATCATTTTACAAGGGCTTGAATTTGACTCGATCGTGACCTTACTCTGCTCGACTCTACTTGTTTGACGTTATCTAATAATACTTGAAACTGGCAAATGGACAAGACGTGTGATGCCAAAATCCTATTAAGATGAATGAATAAAATAAAAAAAGTCTGTGATTGATCATAAACATATTAACCCACACGCACAACATCTTATACACTAAACGTTTAACGCATAGACTCTCCGTTCCGTCATAGGCAACTCGAGGGCAAATACCATAGAAAAGAGAAGTAAATAAAACGGAAATGAGATGGGAAATCTGTTACCAGGCATTATGAGTGAACTTTGATTGAACATTCTTATTTGATATTTTGATTTCGAACTCCGCATCACAGTTGCTAACTGATTTCGAATGACTGTGACGTTTCGTTAATATGGGTGCAATCGGCTACAATTTTCTTATAAAAATGCCTTGACAGCCGTTCTAATTTTAACAAAAAAAAAAAACCTGTGGCAAATACCTAAGTCTTAGGTAGGCATAACTACCTAGTTAATAAGTAGGTAAAGATCAAACAAAATGAAATAAAAATCACTAAAATACCTAGACCAGATAGGTATCAGACCACTGAATATGTATAGAGCAAAAAGCAATAACGATAGGGAAAGGGCAATAAAACCAAGTGGGCAAGCAATAAAGCCACAGAAAACCTAACGAATTCACAAATGAAAGCGATCAAAACGCCACGGACAATGTAGCCCCGCTTTCTACACCATTACCTCTGAATATGGCAATTCAAATGAAATCATTTACCATATTTGCCATATTATTTTCATTTCATCCCCCCATTTTCCCGCCTAAACTGGTAGCTCGACCAATTTTTTAACTGTAGCCAAAATAAATTATGTAGCGGGAGGCAGCGGACAAACATGGAATAAAGGCGTAAAGCGAGTGTTGCACTGCAAGCGAAGCTAAGCTAACTACGCTTAGCTAAGGGCCAACGCAGACTATGAGTCGAGACAACGTCCGCGTTGTGGTATTAGGAAGAGTTAAATTTTCCACGGTCGCTTGTAAGCCGCGTCGCCCTCCCAGTCGGCGCACAGCTATGCGACTTATGCAGCCTAAAAATAACTGATCTAATAGTTTTTTTTATTGATAGGTACTTGTGTGAATTATACCTGTAAACTTTTTATTGTAAAAAATAATTCATAGCAATAACATCTCAATTTATAAATTAATTCATAAATAATTATTTAAGATTACGTCCGTAGGTTTTTAAATAACAACTAGCGACCCGCCCGCCCGGCTTCGCACGGGTGTAATTTACGTGCGAAGCCGGGGCGGGTCGCTAGTTATATAATTATTTAAACTATCCTATCTCTCAAGTTGGATCGAACTGCACATGGTGTGCGAATTTTATTATAATCGGTTAAGTGGTTTAGGAGTCCATTGAGGACAAACATTGTGACACGAGATTTATATATATTAAGATTGTATCACTTTTGAAAAGACATCAACAGATTAAAAGGTTCTGTCGACAAGCCAGTTTTAAATTTAATTGTAAATAATGTATTCTCACTAGCGGTATTCTTGATATCCTTTGGCAAATAGTTACCTATGTATTTTCGCTCCTATCACGTGAGTCAAAGTATAACCATGGATTTCTGTCAGTCGCAGGCCTAAGAACCCAAAAGTGGTCCGTTATCGGACTTCTAGAGACGGCCAAATACGGAAAATTGAGTTTTCCGAGATGCTATCTAATTTGCTCAGATATCAGGAATGTTTCGCCACTTTACTGATTGATTGGTTTCTGTCACAGGACTTTTAGCTTAGCTCGCAGTGTTCTACGCTCAAGACCTAAAACGTGAGAGAGAGACGGAGATATGTCGCGCATGCCCCTCCTCTAGCCCCCCTCACCTCTTGTCTTTCCCCTTGCTCTACCGTTCCACTTGAAGACGGGCCCGAGAGCTAAGCTCCCATTTTATTGTCACTTACACCTTGACTAAGATTTCTTTACAGTCGTTTTTGGTTCTCAGGACAAAGTTTCTACCGTATAGTGCTGTAGTAAGGATTACATTTCGAGAATTGCTGTTTTAGATATGCTAAAAATAAAGTTGTCACAGGAATACAAGACAAGTAAATTTTGAATCAGCGCCATGATTAAAGAATCAGACGCTGAAAAGATTGCTTATAAAGTATTAAGATAAGATGCTTATTTCGGATTGTCCGAGAATATTTGATAATGATGTCGTCTTATTGTTTCTTAAAACTTTGAATGTTGATAAATAAATTCTTGATGTTTTTTTACTACTGATAGAAATAAACTTTATACTTTGGGGAAAATCTAATCTAATTTACTTAGATTTCCTAGATAAATACATATTTAAACTTTTATTTGCTTGGGTACATTGTGTTTTTTTTTTTTCATAAATTGTAGTGTAGCTCCATGGAAACCGGGGTTCGTGTCCTTTTTTTTATTTTTAAAGTAAGATAAAAAAAAACATCTTCTTATTTTTTTATAGGCTTGCGTTTGACCGCTTTTTATGTATAAGCGGTTATGCGGTCTTTGACACAACATTAAGCAATTTTCATGATTAAATTGTAACTCACAACAGAGCCAGCAATACACCTGATGACTGATTACGTAAACTGTCACTCGCGCTCGTTATCGCTATCTAGTCATCACTCTCGCAAGCACAGTGCGAGTAAGTTGGCGCAAGTACAACATCGATAGCGAGTGACAGTTAACGTAATAAGGCTGCAAAGCAGCTCTATTCTTGGTTTTCCTTAATAGGTACCAATTTATTTCGTATCTTCACTCAGACCCGATAGTCCTTATTGTGTTAACGAGTTACGATCGAATAGCCGACCGAATTAATCAATTAATCAGTATCAGTTGAATTACGACAGGTACAGAATGGCAAACTTACCAGTGAAGTTAAATGAGGGAGCCACAATCGTATTTCCTGCATTGAACCAAAGTACCTACATGATACAATTTTTTGTTTCCCCATTCTGCCAACTCTACAGATAAGTTGGTCGGTCTGTATCTAACTATGAGAGTTCCCCTACTACGAGTAGGTGTTATTATGATCCTCGCGCGCTTAGTTTATTAGTTTTATTTTTGGCAAACACCAGTGGTCGAATTGGTCTTACTCACGAACCGGAAGCATTTCACTTTAAACCTTGCGAAATTTTAGCTGACTGTCCAAGGAGGGTAATCTTTTTGGGTTGTATGTGCTTACATACAAGTATAAGTATGTCTCTAGTTTCCTGTAGTAAGTACCTCCTGCAGGCCTAGCACGGGCTGTGGACATTTTGTCTTTCCACCGTTTTTATCCATCGAGAAAAAGACAAACGTATCCATATTCTAGCTTTGTCGCGTCTAGGCGTGGATAAAAACGGTGGAAAGGCAATTTATCCACAGCCCATGCTAGGCCTGCTGTAGCCTAAATGGCTTAACCGATTTTGACGAGTGATGTGTCGTTGAATTCCTTTAGGAAACGGAACGGTGATTTTACGAACTGGAACGGCGTTCCGGTGCGTTCTGGTCCATTTCGAGCACTGGCAAATACAACTGGACATTACTTTACACGAGGGTTAAACGAACATATTTTTAACAAGGATATAATTTTGAGCACAAGCGTAGGGATAAGTAATCCAGCAGAGTTAGTTAAATGTGTAGTTGTGATGTACCTACTTATAGTGCATTTTACCAAAAATCTCCAAAAGTTCGCAACGACTATTATATAAAACCAAAAACTTTCTATCTGCGCGTTTATAAAAATAACACTTCTTTTTATAACCCACTAGTTAGGATGTGTGTCGCCAATACAATGAAATCGTTAAAAAGCATTATAGCTTTATAGATATTTTCGATCAAAGTCTACCCAGATTTAAGAGAGATGTAAAAAAGATTGCATTCACGGCTCATCGTGAATGTAGCTGTAACTGAAAGTAAAATTATAGTTATTAACCAAATTTAATTTTAATTATTATTTTTTTATATCATACTGTTTTTTTAATAACCATGATGAGTACGCATGTTTTGGGATATGGTTTAGTTCACAATTGTCAACACACTTAATTTAGTTTTTATTATGACTGTATTCTATTTTGTGTACCTCAATAAATAAATAAATTACCATTCCTATGAGGAAATAGCAAAAAAAGATCATAGAGTCTGGCTAATGTAAGTAGAGACTGAAAATGCCCGCTGAGTTTTAAAAAATCCGCATTGCAACGCCAAAATTAATATGAAATGCAAACATTACTGTGTTCTGACTGTGTTACTATAAAAATTAATAGCTTATTAGTATCAAGTGAGATTATTCCAGGCATTGCATACTAATTTTTGGGGTTTCAATGCTGATATTTTTAAATTTGCCGCGCTTTTTCAGTCTCTGCTTTCTTTAGCCAGACTCTACTTTATGTTAAAATTAATTAAAACAGACCTCCTTAGATGAAACTTTTTAAATGGTATAATGGCGCGAGTTTCTGTCTAATTTTTAGCTCTGCACGGTTTGTACCCAGATCAGACAAACAAGGGATATATGGTAAACTGGCGGGGCGGCTGCTAACGTTTAGTTGGACTCTGCAGACGGCCTTGCCATCCTTTTTGCATTTGGACTATTCATTAGTTTATTCAGCAAGTCTTAGCGTGTGTGAAAAAATGAGTTAGTGTGCCGTGCGATTTTTTGCGTTAAGTGGTCTTGTGAAAAAAGTGGGTGAAACACAGTGATAGTTGAACACGATCGATAATTGTACTAAGGCATATCTTCCTTGTTTGTCTGATATGAATCTTATACATTCATGACAAAAAACGAACTGTTTCACGAAGATTGACGCGCAAAAATGTCTATAACTACAACCAAATTTTTATTTTATTTTTTTATATTAGGAAAACTAACAGCTACTTAAAAACATATTTGATTTTGATTAGATATATAACTTAAGGCTAATTAAAAGGCTAAATAACAGTACAACTATCATCCATTATGTCTGGATTTTTAACGGACGAAAGGAGGTTATCAATTCTACTGTCTCTTTTTTTTGTATATATTACGCGTTTACTCCAACAATTATGAATTAATTTTGATGTTGTTTTTTTTTGATAGGGCATAATTCAGAGGTGGTCCCGTATACATTTAATCAAAATCGATTAAGCGTTTATTGAAAAAAAAATACTAAGTTTACGTTTTGTTTTGTGGTTCCCTTTAGCAAGTATTGATGTGGACTTCATTTTCTACTTTTTAGTTCAAGTTTTTTTAATTATGAAGTTATTTATTTACACGAAAAATATTCTAACTATCTAAAAATGTATTATAGATTAAGTATAAGTACTACATAAATAAAATACCTACCTACTCACAATAAAACGATGTGTGACAAGATGTGCAACGTGTGTGTCTTCTATATGATGTGTGTGAAAGTCAAAGACTATAGCTACGTAAGAAGTACCTTTACCACAGAAGATATAATAGGCTTTACTTAGTCTGTGGTGAAAGTACACGGAATTGATTTTTTCAAGGAGTCTCCTCCGGCGTTAAAGAAAAGGGTTACTCAAGCCCTTCTATGAATAGTTTGTTATATCTAAAAGTATAATATTAATTTCATATTCTGTAAAAATTTCAACTGCTTCTCTTAAAGGCGATGAAGTTAGTGGCTAAGAAACTTCTGTCTAGAACACCGCCGTAAAGTAGCGAGTCTCAATTTTCTACAGAATTCATTTCGGAGAATGTGCACCAGAGCTACATGACCTTATCCTACCATCCCCTTTCTACTACAGGACAAGGTGGGAAACGGCCCACTACCACCCATGTATTGTGGATTTTCCTTGGATACGTACCAAACGTTTCGATACTACTTTTCTAATCCGTACAGCCAAGGATTGGAACAATCTGCCCGTTTCCTTGTTTCCTGAGAGATATAATCTGGGCCTTTTCAATGCCAGAGTGAATAGATATTAATATAATTCTAAGTCTGCGTGCTTCATCTTCGACCACTTCATCGCTTACCAAAAGGCAAGTTAGAGATCAAACATGGACATATCCTCGTTAAAAAAAACTGTCTACTTATCTATTACGGTTCGAAAGATACAGTCGTTAAAAGGTAAGACGGACAGATGGACAGATAGACAACGTAGGCTTAGTAATAGGGTCCCGTTTACACCTTTTGGGTACGGTACCCTAAAAAGTGTTGTATGGTTTAATATAGGTAAAAATATGTACCTTTCGCTCGACGTTTAAAACATGTGTTCAAATCGCGAAAGTTTAAAAATTACTAGTGTTGTATGGGTTAGTATAAAGCAAATAGAGATATTTTGTGATAATGAAAATCACCTGGTAGGTAGTCTCTATGACCGGATGAGCAAACTTGGTAAAGCTGTCACGGACATTGGTAATTTAATCTGCAGGTATAACTAATCACTCGCTGTTACCTTCAGGGTAGCCAGGTTAAATTGATAAAGTGCATGCTGGGAACGTCATAAATGTATTTGAACTTTTGAGGTTCTTGGACATAAGGATGCCTTATTATGGATGATTCGGATTGTGATCGCGATCGCGTGCCATCTCACTTACGCACGTGGTGCGAGTAAGTATAGATGCGAACGGGACGACATGCAATGCGATGACATCGAAGCTGCACATAATTTATTTGGGTACGTAGGTACTAAATAAGTCATTGGTGCAGTGCCGCGGATCAAACCGGGTGCCGCCAGATTGTAAAGCGCACATGCCGCCGCTCGCTCACCATCGCTCCCATACAATTTATGTATTTGTTAATAAATATGTTTATGACAATTTTAAAAGTAAAACACGTTAATCACAATTTCCTTTAATAAGGATAAATTTTTGTAAAGCATGAAAAGTTGGACCGGAAAATTTCATTATCATCCTAAGTAATCCGAGACTGTAGGTAATGAAACCTGACAAAATTTAATTACCTTCCTCGTGTGTTAATCCGCATTCACTTAATTCAACTTTTTGCCCAATCTTGCCTCAGCATGCCGTCAAAAGTATTTCCAAACGTATAAATAATTTACGAAACGAGGACATAAAGTTTGAGCGACCCCCGCATGCAAATCGAGTTGGAACGAAGTGTCCAACCGCGATTCCGTCTCACTCTTCCACGGTGGTATTAAAGCGAGAGAATGATTGCGTTTGTTAGCGTGTGAGCGAGAGGGGAGTAATCGGTAGTTGCGTTCGGTTAAGTGAATCAGTGCCCGCGTCGCTATTAAATCAGAGCGGGTAGGGGGGAGCTAAAATGCTTCACGGGTGGGGTTATGTTTTCCGAGGGCGGTTTCTGAACGATTACTCGCGTCGCAGTCGTGTCGCGACGGCCGACAGTGACAGACGTCGGTGGTATCGTTCGCGAGTGCACGATGACAGTGACAGCGCGGTGACCGCGCGTCTCAACACGGAGTTGGCGGGAAAACTTCCCGCTGAAAACAACAAAATATTTTCGGACGCCAATAAGGTTGGTAATATTTTCTATACACTGTGGAAAGGAATTAATCTAAATATATAAAAATGAATCCCATTGGTCACGCTATAACTTCAGAACGACTTTACCGGTTTCATTCATCTTTTTTTAAAGCTTACTAGTATTTTGTAGAAGGTTCTTACGGAATGAAAAATTACGAAAATAGCGCAGAAAATTTGAAAATTTCACAAAACTTAACGACGATTTTAACTTCGCGCATTTGACAGTTCTAAGACAGGACGTCTGTCGGGTCAGCTAGTAGTTTATAAATAACTAGCGGTCCGACCCGGCTTCGCACGGGTATAGTTATATAGCCTATTAAAGTAGCCTATATTAATCAGTGATAATGTAGCATTCAATTGGTAAAATAATTTTTAAAATCGGTCCTGTACTTTTTGAGCCACTTCGTTATAAACATACTTACATACCAATCTTTCCTCTTTATAATATTGTATAGATGTAATTGGTTAAATTTTTAACACTGTAAAATTAAATACGTCAATTGTGTGCATTATAATTGAAAAATTACGAGGAAAAAAATATATTTTTTTCTCCCCCTTTAATGACATTTCGACGATTGTGAGAACATTTATAATGTCTTCAGAATACATGAATTTAATCTGTTTACATGTATGGAAATATTTGTAAGATAAATACGAAAAACTAAATTACTAAAGTAGGGAAACATCTTCGTAGCCAATTTCGTAGACGCTTCGTAGCTTCTTAGCCGTCACGTAGCAGTGTAGCGCCGTTTGGCATAATGTAGAGCAAAAGTTCAATCTTCAATTTGTTCGAAAATAAACGAAACAGATCAAAAAAAAAAAACCCTGATTAAAAAAAAAAAACTCTTCTATATAAAAAATGAGTGCTGTTCGTTGGTAAGCGCATCATTTGGGAACGGCTGGAGCAATTTGGCTATTTGTTAAAATAATTGTGGTTTTACGAATAAGATTTTAAAGAAAAGAAAAGTTTTGAAATAGGTAAAGAAAATTCGGAAATAACTAAAGTTAAGAGCGGGGGCAAACAAGGGAACAACGGCAAAATTTGTTTGAAAAAACCTGTTTCAAGTAGTAATCCACCAAGTGCATAAATTTGTTGTGTGATTTTTTTTTTGATTAATTAATATCTGATGCTAGAGGTGAGGGGTGCCAATGTAAAGTTTGCCCCTAGTCGAAAAAATCGTAGGTACTGGGTTGATAGGTGGCAAACAAGCTTACGGCCCGCCTAATGGTAAGCGATTACCGTCGACTATCATAATCAGACTTTCAACAGTCCACTGCTGGACTTTTAGCCTACCCCCGAAAGGGTGATTGGGCCATATCCACCACGCTGGCCCAGTGCGGATTGGTGGATTATGGATATCTACTATGGATCCGTCGACTATGGATATCTGTAACACCAGGTGCTAACATACATAACAGATAACATATACCTAATTACGCACAGGGTATTTTTTTAATTTATTACCTTTGACCAAATAAAAAGAATGGAAAGGCCATAACCATTGAACTTGCCAGTAAAAACGGGTCAAAACCGTCGGACATATACTTTAACACCTAATTATAGCCATGTACCTACTACAGTACATTTGTTACAAAAAATTGATAGCGATTTTTGTTGTATTATTACACACAAAGGCATAATTTTGACAGATGTTTCGTTATCATGTAACAACAGTCTTTTGTCGCATTCCTTACGGCTAGAGACTGACTGAAACGAAGTTGTAAATAGGTAAGTAGGTAAGATCCGGCGCTCATTTTGTAATCTACAAAAATGCGCTCCTTCTGGGTCCATCCATTCATATTATTTTGGTCGAAGAGACTTAGAACTTTTCCAAGTGATATTGTCCAAAGTACGAGCGCCACATTCAATTGTGTCGGGCGCCGCGTCGATTGCATTTCAATACAATAGATTGGCCTTATTGTTCGCGGACCTTATTGCGTTACCACTGATTGAAAGCGTGCAATGTGACGTACATTGTATCACACATGTTCAAAAGTGCCTTTATTAACTAAGAAATAAGAAGAAGAATAAGAGATGGTTACATTCTGGGTGTCTTCAAATCATGAGTGAATCGGTTTCTTCTAGGCAAGCGTGCTCCTACGTAGACCGCATCGTAGCTTAACATCAGGCGAGATGGTGGTCAAACGCAAACCTATGAGATATAATTAAAAAAAAAATTGGCGCCATAACACCTTCCTATACCACTTACCTTATTTTTTGTTCATGGAAATGTCAATTGTTGACAAAATTAAGCATTTGGATTGAATTAAGACCGTCAACGGTCTATGGAAAGTCCATCTTTTTTTTTTTTTTTTTTTTTTATATATTTTTAAGTGTTGACATGTAATTATTATTATGAATAAAATTATCATTATCATTATCGTATAATAGACCAAGTTTTGTGTTATTTCGCTAGTTTTTTGTTTAGTTAATAAAGCCAGTTGCCAGTATAAAAAAATACCTGAGGTTGCGCTTTTTTGACAGCTGGCAGCCCCATTTGTTTTGTCATCGATTGAAAGAAGTGTCACCAAGGACGTGTTTTACCCTAAAATAGGGTATAAAATAAAACTTCCTTGAGTATAACGAGTGACATTTATATAATCACATTAAGCAAGGAAACATTGAGAGACCTAGGTAAGTCAACTCAATAAAATCGACCTAATTAAAAACTTTTCCACTATACTAGAATTTATACTACACTAGATTTACACTAGAGTTAAATTATACCCTACAGTTAAATTATAGGTACTTACTCGTAGATAGCTTTAATAAACTAACCTAACTAGCAACACAGCCAATTAATCAGTGTTGCCAACTTGCCACTCCCGGAGTTGGTTGTGAATTAGCAAGTTAGCAACATAACTCTACTATAACTTGTCGAATATCATCATGGGCGATACAGGACGTTATTTCGCGAGTTTATGTTATTAGGAATAGTAGGTAAAGTGTCAGATATTACCAATAATATACTTAGTGGAAGTGTTTTAGCTCAGACAAAAAACAATGTAAATAGCTGTTTTTTTATATTCTACTGTAGTATAATCACCTACGATATAAACAATATTAATTTAAAATCATTATCATCATCATTTCTGCCATAGGGCGTCCACTGCTGGACATAGGCCTCCCTCCGTCGATCTCCAAAAGAGCCGGTTGGAAGCGCCTTGCATCCAGCGTTTCCCTAGTAAACTTTTTATAAACAAGATTTTTTGTATTCTTCTCAGCATTTCCTTTCATTTGATACCCAAATCATGGGGGTGCTTAAAAAGTAACTGATCCGCCATTTTTGGGAGTCCGCCATATTGGATTTAGAATGAAGTCAGCTAGCCATGTAGTGTCATCAAACTAAATGTGTATGCAACATTTCAGCTCAATCGGTTGGGGATAACTATTTTAAAATTTTGTTGCAAGATTTGCTAACAACAAACTAAACTAACAACAAACAAAGTTGCTAAAGGCAAGTTAAATAAAAGCTTGTTAGTATTTAATCAAAATCTAGCAAAAGTGATCAGAAAATTCGATTTGAATTTGGTTTCTTACATACTTAATAACTTCTTCTAAATACCTTGATTTTTCACTAGGTAAGTACCTACAGTACATGCACTAAAAAGTTTGTACGATTTTTGTAGCTTTGTATTTTTGTTCGGAAGAAAAGTAGACTATTTATTATTAGTCGTGAAACTAAATTCGTTAGGTTTTTGGTGCATTAAAATAACGTGTTTTATAGTTTAATAATTCAAAAGGCCTGCGTTTGACCACCACATCGCCTGAAATTAGTAGTATAGGTAGACCATTTGAGGTCTAAAGACAATCCAAATGCTAAAGCCTACTGTTGGCAACGTACCTAGCGTGCTGGCGGCATTACCACGCTGAATGGCAGTGCTTATGCACGTGCAGAAGCACGCCAGCATTTTGGTCACGCATCGCGTTTTCGTTTGTCTTTACTTAGGTATGGGCAGTCTAACTGTTTTTGTGGTGTTAGTGTTAACTTGTACTTTGTTTACTTAATAAAGGCACTTAACCTAGTAAAAATATTTAGGTTTATAGTAACAGATTTATAATACTTTACTGTAACTATATGGTACAAAGGAATCCATTTAAACTGGATCAAAATACCATGGATCATGTACGTAGGTATTATTACTCGATTATAGGCTAGATATCCCGGTTAGAGAAATAATGACTGGCAGGTGCTTGTAGGGGTGCCACAAGAATCGCAAAAAATACTTTTAATTATCAAATACACATTAAATGAGTTTTTTTACACGGAACAGTGGTACCAAGTCAAAAGGGTTACTGTTTTTTTTTTACAATTGGCTTGCCTTTCACGCCTAATATGGCCTACGTTGGAGCACGCTTGTCTAGAAGAAACATGTAGGTATGTATGTATGTCGGAAATCACAAAAATCTGCTGTTAGATAAAAATCTCATTCACACTTCTTGTACTAATATTCAAATATGTACCTATACTTATTCTGTGTTCACACTCCTAAATCTTAACAAAATAAGTTCAGCTTAACATCGGGTTATTATGGAGTCGTAATGTTCGTGATCACATGCCATCCTGTTCCATTTAATTAATCGAACCACGCGCGTGAGCGAGATTATACGCGGTCATGATCACAATCTGAATCACGACCGGACATTCTTAATAATTCCGCTAATATTAGCTAAAAAAATATGCTAGATTTTGGATGCATATGACTTTTCGACTTCGGAGAGTCGAGCGGGATCGGGATTACCTACGGCGAACAACCAGGATTGGAAAAGACGACTCTTTTCGAATTATAGGCTAGGTAAAAAAAAAGTTGGTACCTACGTCAACCACCAGTTAGTGTTTAATCTCAGTGTGTAGATACGTTACATAATAATCGCGAAAACCCTAAAGAAATCATTTTTCATTATTTTATAATTTTAAACCCGTTGAGTGTCCTCGAACAATCACAGAACAGATCCGATTGTCTCGATTGAACCATCGAGCTTCATTAATAGTTAATTTAAATCGATTGATATCGATTACACTTTGTAAAAGTATCGAGAGTTCTGATTAAATATCGTTAAATAACATTGATTGTTTGCTTACAAGCGGGCGATGTGATAATTTGTTTCAATTGTATTGATGGAATATAAATAAATTGGTAGGTTTGTTTAGATTAGAGTTCGTATTCAGATTGTTGGTTCCAAAGATTATGGTTTGCAATGTTAATGTGGAAAAATAGGCTTGCGTTTGACCACCTTCTCGCCTGGTGTTAAACGATGATAGTACGGTCCACAAACGAGCACGCTTTCCCAGAAGAAACCAATTTACTGAAATGTGAAATTTTCGCGTGAAATCATACAAGCGATTAAAAAAATCGAGGTTAGAATGGGATTCATGCGACCTTTTAACTGCACCAGTTAACGTTTTCTTCACGTTCCTCCCACAGTCGTGGTGAGTGTTTGATAATATAATCTATGTATTATATATATAACTAGCAGTCCACTCCAGCTCCGCACGGGTATAGTTATATAGCCTATTAAAATAGCCTATTAATAATAAGTGATAATGTAGCATTTAATGGTGAAATAATTTTTTAAATCAGTCCAGTACTTTTTGAGCCAATTCGTTACAAACCTACTTACATACAAATCTTTCCTCTAAATAATATATATATATAGTATAAGATAAACGAATTATTATTTACCTCGGTCACGCCATAACTTGAGAATAACTACCGATTTCATTCATAATTTTTTAAAGTTTTCCAATACTTTGTAAAAGGTTCTCACGGAAAGAAAAATTAAGAAAATTGGGCAGAAAATTTGAAAATTGAATTTGAAAACGACGATTTTAACTCACTGCTGAAACCGCGGGGCGCAGCTAGTGTAAAATAATTTAAAGACATATGACATTCACCAACATGCACTGGGCAAACATGGTAGATAAAGCGTCCTCTCTCACTCTCTGAGAGATGGCCTGTGTCCCAGCAGTGGGAACATGATGGGCTAATACTGATTGTCATTAATGTAAAAGTAATGTAGTGACAACCCTAGGAGCGGATGAATTTCATCAATTTCAGTTAGGGTCTGGATCGGCCGCCGTTGTACTGATTATCGATATTAACACAATCAAATATGCTAATTCTGTATCGATTTAAACGTTTTACGACAAAAAGCTGGGACATTCTGGGACATTTTTTTTTTTCACTCACGGTCATCTGACCCCAAACTAAGCAAAGCTTGTAATATGGCTGCCAGAAACTGATATACGTACATATATATTTTTAAATACATACTTAAATAGATATTAACACCCAGACATAGAACAAACACAAATGTTCACACAAATGTTTGTCCTAGATGGCACCCAATGAACCTATCTTCTGTGCCCCCAAGCACAGAAGATAGGTTCACTACCAACTGAGCCATTCAGTCATTAAGTATTTACCTACATTAAGTATTTTCTTTAAAAATAGAATATTATCTAGTATTTTAACGAACTTACCAACGATTTAATATATACGTAGTATATACAATGAAAAGTTTTTCTTTCATTTTGAGAGTAATTTTAGCTCACGTCTTGATGCATTTGCCAGCAGGTCAAGTATTGAAATTTATTATTTTTAAATTTTATAGATTTCGTCAAATATGTCATAGTCACAGTTTGGTCACAGTCAAGCAGGCTATACAAAAGGCTTCTACGAAGTTTTGGAAACAACACGTAAAGAAACTAACAGGTAGGTTGAAACTATAGTCGGAGTAACCGGCTTAATCTTACGTGAGTAATTCCCGTGTAATATAAATAAAACACGTAAAGACATAATAATAATGTCACTTTGTTATATTACTTCGTTATATCGCTATATCCTACACTCGAGCAGGTTAACGAACGCTTAATAGGTAGGTATATATTAATCCACCATTCTATACATGTACTTATTGTACATGAATACTGGAAAATACACAAGTTTAGGAAAATAATACAACTAGGCATTGAGGCTGATGTACCTATCTGGCAGCACTACATTATTATCTGTGGCTCTTTCTATTTCTCTGTGCGAGAAGTGGAGCACATGTTAGAACTGTCAAATCTAGATTAAAATTAGGAAATCACCTACGAACTTTGGAACTTCAGAACCAGAACCACCGGCGTATAATCGCAAACTTGTCAGTATTTTATAGGGTTACTAGCGGCCCGCCTCGGGCCGTGTGGGTTCGCACGGGTGTAATTTACGTGCGAAGCCGGGGCTGGTCGCTAGTTAGATATATAAACCTTCCTTGAAAATGTATATAACTGATGGTGAAACCGCATCAAAATACGTTGCGTAGTTTAGGAGGAGTTAGCGGCCATACAGACATACAGACAGACAGACAGACTCGGAAAGCGACTTCAATTTATACTATGTAGAGATTCACGGAAAGTGTGCAATGGAACTTCACGCACTTGTTCCCCCATCCTCTTTTTACTATCGGACGTCCAGACAAACGGCAAAGCGTCACCTTTACATGGTCGAAATTCCATTCATTATTGCACCTAGCGTTTTGCCTCCTCTAAGCAAAACAATAGAACGCCTTGCCTCTGTCTGTGTTTCCGCAGCATTACAATCTTGGAGTGTTTAAGTCTAGGGTTTATAGGTTACGAAGCAAACGTCCATCGCTTCCCATCAGGTGATACCGCGGTCAAACATAAGTCTAGCTACACCGATGTAAAAAAAACTACCTGCCGAATAATTGAGGCTTTATTTTTAGTATAAAAAAAAACTGAAATTTCTGTTTAGTTTAAAAAAAATGTAACATAATACTAAAAGTACTTTTAGTTTACAAAACAAACCACAAGTTGATTAGTTACACGTTCAAATAAACAAGAAAAACCAAAAATATAATTTGAAGCGAATCCCATCACTGTTTGCCAGCAAACAGCAGTTCTACAGGGAAGGTAAACACAATTTACTCGGAAAATTATATTTGTATCGCTTAATTCAAAATCGACTTGGAATTAATCGGTTTAATATCGTTTAAATCGAATTGTAAACATTGAAACATTTTACCTTTCTGTTAATTATTGTATCGATTTTATGATACCTTATATTCATAGATATCACATGGAGTGTTGATGTGTTTAAATGTTTTTCTAATGCATGTCTGAACTTTGGCTTCGTACGATTTAAGTATTTTAACTGCAGTGTCAAGTTAAGTACTTACCAGAAGTGGTAATGTTGTGGAATGAGCTCCCGATATTTCGGCGCAGTTACATGCACCATGTTCACGGGAAGACAAAAAAAAAAACATAAAAATATCATATCATAATCATATTATTCCCGTAAATAATCATATAACTTTAGTGAACAACCGTCGTAGTTTAAAACAGTGTTGTACTCGCCAGACTTTACTTTTGAACCGACTTCAGGAGGGGAAGTTCTCAATTCAGTGCGTAGCAATCAAGCACTGACATCTATTATGCTACGTGCTAGTATAATATAGAGATCAATGCAATCAAGGTTATCTCATAGCTTTATAGAGAGAGCATAATATATTTTTTTCTCAACGGTGAGTTAATTATTCAGAATGTACGCTCATACATAAAAATCAGAATTTATTCTGGCAGAGATCAGTGGGCTTACTCTTGAGACTCGATTTCAATCGTAATTTGGGATTGGGATCGAAAACATGCCTTTTGGTACTCTTCAATCGCGTCAAGAGTACCGAAAGCGTCGAGTTGAGCGTGCGCTAGTTTAGGATTCAAGAGCACCAAATGGCATGTTTTCGATCCCAATCCCAAATTACGATTGAAATCGAGTGTCAAGAGTAAGCCCACAGATCAATCAGAATTTATTCATTTCGAAGTTCATTCTAACCAATAGACACAAGACAAGTGTTATTTGAAGTGAAAACTTCTTTAGCTGCGTTGATTGATGTATAGGGGCAAAACATTTAACTCACGTCACCGAAATGCTAATGAGACAATGTTTTTTTTTCTTTCAGTTTTCACTTCGGTCGGCAGTCCCCATGTGTACCTTTTTTACTAAACCATGATGGCCATTTATCCAAATCTCACTGTGAAATCTCGCGCCAGCCTTACCACTTCAAACAAATGAAGCTCGATTATAAAATAAGCAGCTAATAGAATAAAACATGAAAAGGGTTACCAGATAAATCAGCAGTTCCCACACTTGCCGGCTTCTGACAAAAGCCGCTAGCACTCATGCCTCCCTCTCGGTGTTGTGCTAGCGACAAACTCTCGCCTGTCAAATAAAGTGCCTTATAAAAGAAAAACAACATTTGAATTCAATGATCTATATGTACCTACTACGTTTGAATCAATGTTTTTTGTTATAAAAACAATTGAGTTAAGAAAAGATGATGAATGAGGATTTGAAAATGGAATGCCAATTCAGTGCGCATTTTGGTTGGTGTTTTAATAGAATTTGGGCTAAACAAAATCTTATCACTTGAATCGGATCTTCATAAGCCGTCAAATTCACAATCCTAATTGAATTCACGCAATATACACCATCCGATATTCCAGAGTCAAGGTCACAGGATGCCGTAGGTTCAATGTTACGTCTCCGGTGTTTTATTCTCTGTGGGTGTCATAATGCGGTAATCCACTCATTGGCGGGATTTTAATCTTTGAAAACGGAATTTCATATTACTCTTCTATAAGTGGATACATACCTACTCGTATGTCTATAATTTTGTTAAAATTATCCATTACTTAATTCATTCGTAGTCAGAATTATATCGCAGTAAGTAATCATTATTTTAGGTAGGTTTGTAACGCTAGTGAGTGTAGAAAGTTAACTTTTTTTCTTAACGTTAACTACGATTTGTATGAAAAAAGAGCAGTTCCATCTAGATGGCGCTGTTTTTATTTCATAGCAACGTTAACTACAGGTTTTTTGCGGACAACTGCTATTGCGGCACCTAATCCGCTCAGTTGGAAAATCACACGACCGCAAACCGTATCTGGGCGCGATAAGGTTCACGTTCGCGTGATTTTCCAACTGAGCGGCGTAAGGCCCCTGTGGTTAACGTTGAAGCGATCGAGTAAGTAAGCTCAATTGGAAAAATACGCACTAGGCCCTAAGAGGGCCTAGTGCAATTGATTTTTTTGTCGTTTTAAATCGGAAGTGTCGCATTTAAGATGCGTGCAGTACGGATCACGGATGTGCGGTGGGTGTTGACGCAAATGGAATTAGCGCATCGAGCCCCACGCGCGCACCGGACGCGCACGGTGGGCAGGATCCACCGTCTGCAGTAGTCTGCACACATAATAATTGGAAAACAATAATAAAAAAAATTGCCACTATTAATATACAGTACAATATTTAGTTTTAACATTAATTAAAATTTGATGAACAAATAATTTATAGATTATATTTAAAACTAGCAAACCCGGCGAACTCCGTTTCGCCAACAGATGACTTCGCTATAAACCTCACGGAGCCCGAGACCTTTCCAACGAATGCAAAACCGTGGAAATCGGTTCGTGCGTTCTGGAGTTATAGCGTCAGGAAGGAAAACCCGACTTATTTTTATATAGTAGATTAACATGCTACTTTAACTAATTACAGTCGCTAGTTATTGGTATGGGATTCCCTGTGTCGCGATAACTAGTGCCCTTCAATGGTGATAATTAAAACGGCAGAAAAACTTCCATGGTCCATGGCGTGGTCTTTCAAATGATGATAGTTTCGAATAACTAGTCTTTCGAATACCAAACCTTTGTTATCGATTATTAGTGCGCATTTAAAATTTTGTTACACTTTCGTCATGCTTATTTTTGATATCTTGACCATACCAAAACTGTCAAAATTCGTAATTAATCAAAGTACTGCCGTTCCTAAGTCACCGATATAGCTCAGCGTATTAGCAAGCTGTAGTGGTAGTGGGCTGGTCATATCTGTCGCAGAACTGACAACCATTGGAGTAGATGTGTTCTGTAGGTATTCTGTAGGTTTAGGTTAGGTTAGGTTAGTTAATTTTAATTTTTAATTTTTTTATTCAGGAAACATACAGTGATATATAACTAATTTAAAAAGAAATTATGATAACTTAGCACTATTAACACGTTTCCGCATATACAAATCTAATTAACAGCTTGTTTACGCTAAAAATTTACTATAGGTTAAGGTAAGTATATAAGTATAAAATATAAAAAGTATAAAAATATAGCAGTTTAAGTGCTAGATAAGTAATGTCATAACATAACTTATAAACGAGACAGTTCAAAATTCGCACCAAACCAGTTCTTGAAGACTATAGCTTTAAATGAGACAATTTCTTTTGTTTGAAAAATAGGCCCACCACAAACTAAATCCATATAGTAATGAAACTCATGTCGATTTGTTCCTCATAATCTCTAAATTTAGTGGTAATATTAGCTATATCCGATCAAACCGGAATATTGACAAAAGCCGATTACTATGGCCACTGTTGTAAAATATGGTCTATTTATTTTTGTATAAAAATTCCTAAGCATGCATCCTTTTTCGTATTAAAAACGTTCCGGTGTGAAAAAAAAGTGACTTTATAAGGGAAATGAATGAATTGTGGCAAAAATCACATATATTATTCTGTATATTATCATTCCGGTTTCATTTTTACCTTATCTTTCGTCCGAATGGTACAAAAAAAAAACTATGAATTTTATAGTGTTATACCCATCAATATACGGTAAATTCGGTGGGCCTAGAAAAAAATTTCTTCTTTGTGTGGAGATGTATTAAATAGATCAAATTCAAATTAAGTTATACATAAAGATGTAACTAACATACAATATTTCTTATAACTAAGTGGTGACACACTTAGTTATAAGAAATATTGTATGTTCGTGAGGAACAAAACTGTTGATTCTTTTACTAACTTACTTTACCATCCATGTACACAGTTTATACAATAAAGATTTTCTGATTCTGATTCTGAAGTGGAGACCACGAATCGGCGAACGTAGCGTGAGACACCCTGAGACTCGATGGAGTAACGATATACGTAAGGTGGCTGGAATAGAAAAGCCGAAAATCGAGACTGAATGGCGTGCATTAGGAGATACACCTATGCCCAGCAGTGGACTTATATAGGCTGATCATGATGGAAAAATGTGAACTGAAAAATCCGAAATCTGAAATAATTTTTGTAAAACTTAAACTATGACAGTTCTTTGGTGCTCAAACTCCGTTAAAAGAAAGAGGTGATTTATGTCAATCCAGTCATCTCAGCGATGGTGGCTGACCGGTAGTATGTGCGCTTTACATTCTGACGGCACCCGGTTCGATCCTCTGCCCTGCACCAATAAGTTATTTAGTACCCAAGTAAAAAAAAAAAAAAAAAAAAAAAAAAAAAAAAAAAAAAAAAAAAAAAGTAAATTATGTGTAGTTGCGATGTCATCGTTCAAAAAGGAACAAGGTGAAGGATAATATTTTGAGGTATGTCCAACTTTTTTTTTTGGTGACCGAGCTGGTCAACATCAGTACCACACTGACAGCGATAGGCCTCACAGCACCTTGCACCCAAGCGTAAGACAGCTAGACGAAGAAGAACCTTAAAAGTTCAAAGACTAAGAAGATTAGGGATTTAAGGCCCCATGATGATGAGTCATCTCATACCTGTCAATAAAGAAATCATCATATCATTAAAAATCATCATCACTATCACTACATAGTGTCATGATTTCTAACTTATTTCAATTATTTCTTTGTGATTTCTTGGTTTTAAACCTTTTGGTATCTAATTTGACTAACAGTCTTTTTATTTAAAATGGCGGTTGGAAACGTGTTGACTCGGGAGTCTCGGCAATTGTGCAAATAGTGGGGGTAGGAAGAAGATAATGCGGTAGGATGTAGGAAAGAGGGATTTCAGTCTGGCTTGAGCGTTCATAGCGAAAGCATATTGGTCTGAAAACTGTAATAAGTAGGAATAAAGAATAAGAATATGAATAAAGTTATATAAAAGTGAGAACTGGATTATGATTTATCACAATAGTATAAAACAAAGTCACTGTCGCTGTCTGTCCGTCCCTATGTATGCTTAAATCATTAAAACTACTCAACGGATTTTGAAGCGGTTTTTTTAAATTGATAGAGTGATTCAAGAGGAAGGTTTATATGTATAACTAGCGACCCGCCCCGGCTTCTTACGTAAATTACACCCGTGCGAAGCCGGGCGGGCCTGTCGCTAGTATAATAATAAAATCAGTCGCCATCCACTGTGCGTTGACGTCAGAGTCGAGCTCGAATGCGCCCGCGCATCGTTTAGCCGACTCATGCGCTATTAGCGACATTTAGACGCGCCGTCGCCGGCCGCCGACACGTGGGTCTCTGTATCAATTGCTTTCATTGCCATTTTCCTCTCGCAAACAACGTTATGTCATTGGGAATTCAGGACTGAGATTTTATTAACAGATTATTGAGTTAATTTTGCGGATGTCGAGGGCTTTTTTTTCGATTTATCGTAACGACGTTAGGCGTTAAGAAATTTATTGTAGCCAGTTGCACCAGTTGCACCAGTTGCACCCATATAAACGAAACGTCAGTCATTCGAAGTCAGTTAGCAACTGTGATCCGAACAAAGAAGTTTGATACCAACGATCTTTTACTTATACTAATATTATATCAATGTTTGAGACCTAACCCAAAAGGTAAGGTTGGTCCAAGTTCTTTGGATGCGGAGTTCGACGCGTTGATATAAATAAGAAAGTTCAATCAAGGTTCTGTCATAATGCCAGGCGACATATTTTCCTTCTCATTTCCGTTCTATTTACTTCTCTTTTCTGTGGTTTCAACAATGAATTGTGAGAGTTATTTATACAAAGTTGTCAAAATTGGTCATGATGAAAAGACCTCAGGCTATGCACGTGTGTCTATGGAAGTGTTATTTATGTTTCTTTTATTCTTGTTATAGTAAACGAATCTAGATTAATCCAATTATATCCATCCTACTTGGACAATGAAGTGGGTTTGATAATGACATCTAGACCGCTGTCGCTAGATTCCTAGTTATATCCGACTAAAATAAAATGAATGGACGGACTCAGAATTGCATTTTTGAAGATTACAAAAAGTGCGCCGGCGCTCACTTCGTTTCAGTCGGTCTCTAGCCGTAGGAAGTGCGATACGCGTCTATTGTTAGGTACATGATTACGAAACATCTGACAAAATTATGCCTTCGTGTGCTTTCCCGAAGTGGAAATACACATCAAAAGACCACCATCTATTTTTTGTAACAAATTTACTGTACATGGTTATAATTAGGTGTTGAAGTATATGCCCAACGGTTTTGCCTCGCTTTTACTGAGCAAGTTCAATGGTTATGGCCCGTCCATTCATTTTATTTTGGTCGAAGGTTATGTCTAGATATTGTTCAATCACGTTTAATAGGCAAGCGTGCTTCATCCTAGACCGCATTATCGCTTAACATCATGCAAGATGGCGATCAAACGCAAGCCTATATTATTAACTAGCGACCCGCCCCGGCTTCGCACGGGTGCAATGCTAATACTAAAATAATATACTACAGAATGTCTTTATATACAACGTTCACAGCACAATGTATTTAAGGTACTTAATTGGATAAATATTAATGCTGTATTGCTTAAAATCCCTTCGTAAATAAGCCATTATTTCTCGTAAAAAATAAATAATATAAAATGGTTATTGTGGGTTATCCCTAACAGATAGACATATACCGTCGCGGACTTTTATGTAGACCTTTTTAAGGTATACAATACTGTAGTACATTATTTTGATCTATCTCGTAAGGTTCAGCTAGCGTTTGCAATGTAAGCGCAATAAAATACTTACTCGCACCACGTGCGTAAGTGAGATGGCACGCGATCACGATCACAATCCGAATCACGATAAGACATCTATAATAAGGCATCTGGACCAACGGGCTATCTACGATGATGAGATACTTAACATCTCTAAAACATGTTGTAAATGTTTATCGGGACGTATCATATCACGTATTATTTAATTTAGGTAAAAACATGTTTTCAAATCGCGAAAGTTTAAAAATTACTATCTCTAAAACAGTTTTTAATAATTAGTCATTATGCCTTACGTAGATCGAGGATGTTTGTCGTAGGCCTTCAAACAGCCAAAAACTGTCTCTGGGTTTTGCTAATCTGCATACATAGCTAGTCAGCAAGCAAGAATTACTGTAGGTGTCCTTAGTGAGTGGAATCAGTTGCATTGCACAGTGCATCCGTGCAATCTAGCAATTTATTCATCGAAATTAATTGATTTATGCGTCGCTCGTCCTTTGTCGCTCCACTGTGCAGCGTCGCTTACTGGGGAAGTGCCTACTTTTATAATAGAGCGTTGTTTATTGCTTTTTAATAAGATCTCATGGAAAATAAAATAAGTAATCTGTGCATAGAGAATAAGTTAGTAATTAGTAAATAAATAGGTAGGTATGTAATGTAAGTAATACTTTTAATTCACTCCATTGGAACGCCCTAACGGGATTTATGTATTAATATTTTTATTTTAAAAAAACTATGTTCATGTACCTACTTGTGTTTTTTTATAAATAACAGGCTTGCGCTTGACTGCCATCTCGCCTGATGTTAAGTGATGATGCGCTCTACGGTGGAGCACGCTTGCCTAGAAGAAACCGATTCACTCGTGATTTTTAGTGCGATCTTTGTAAGTTCGGCATAATTTGATAGCATGACTTATTTTGTACAATTTTATTATTTTACGATTATGATGTTCATCGTGTGACACCGCGCCTGACACTAATCAGTGAGAAAGGCCTTATAAGCCAACAGTTGGCTTATATTTTTTTCTCTGTTTTCCCGGCGCCTGGCGGGATCTAGACAGGTACTTAATCTAAGGTATAAAATAATTGTATATTCATCGCTTCATTCTTCAGATATGATATTATTACCAACTGTAGTACCTCTACGTACTAGGCAACTTCCGCACAATTTTTAAAGGCTTAAAACACTTTATGTGACTTGAAACGTATTTCCGCCCTGCCTATCCTTAGGCCGCCATCTTGTGGTATGTTCATTCCTCTTTTGTGCGCGGTGACTTTCGCACGTCTCATACTTCAAAATGCCGAAATGAAGCGCGCAATCGAAAATTGAACGATATGCAAGGAAAAACAGAAGACTCGAAGAGAAACAAATACGCCATAGACTTTCTTCTTCATCATCGGAAGATGAAGGTAAGCTGAGACATTATGTTTATTTGGTGAACAAAAAACAGTGATTTTATACAGTGGCAGTTTTGGTGCACTTGGGATTAACTGCGAGTTAATAACATGTCGTTTTCCAAGACTAGAAATATTAATTAACAATATTTTATGCATCGGGGTTGACTGCGAGTCTTCAACGATGACAATAAGCAGAAAATATTCTGCATCGGGGTTGACTGCGAGTCTTCAACGATTACAATAAGCAGAAAATACGTACTGACTGCAATAGGCGTAACGTTCCTCTGCGCACCTAAAGCAATCGTCACATTTTCAATTCATAATAATAATTTTTCATTACATATATTTTTATACCCCCCAAAAAAAAAAAAAAACTTTGTAACCTTATTAGGTAACTAATTAGGACACCGGACAAGCCACGGGAAACGAAATTACGATCCCGGAACCAGAGTCAACGGCGCCGGGCACCGTACAAGGTGTGGGTATAAGTAGAGTCTATTGACGTTTTGTCTCAAGACGAAAACGACGCAGGACCTACCATTCAATCCTAAAATTTTACAATCACCGACCTCATTTTGGACTCTGAGCTATTATCTGCTCTCGGTGAATCTATGTGCGATACTCCCGACTATGTCGATAAAATACACGACAATTTAAATAAATTGTGGTCACCTTTATTAAAAAAAAAAGGATTACCTAAAGAAGACAAAAGCAAGATCATCAAGGATTATTTGATTCCTGAAACTATAGCCTCCTACAAGCTCCAAAATCGAACGCAGAAGTTTCTGTAGCGGTGCCGGACATGGTAAAACTGTCGGTTTCGGTGGCTGAGAAGAGAACTGAGGACAAGGTCCAGGCTACGAAACATCTCGGCAACGGTTGCCGAATACTTTGCGATTCAAATCACCTTGTTCGATCGCAAACCCACATTTAACTTATCACGCTCAGCCTGGATAAATCCATCTTACACATGATAAGTGAGTCCGAAAGGATGAAGCCTTGTTCGGTTCATCTTTATCGGAGAAAATTAAATCTGCAAAGGCCATTGAAAAGCAGAGTTTGCAAATAAGCTTACAAGACCTGCTGCTCCGCAGACCACCATTCAGACTTCCACGTCCTACCAGGGAAACTGATTTGGCCTCTCTGGAGTCCAACGAACAGGGGGGCGAGGACCCTACAGGAAACCAGCGCTGTGCCGCCCGTGCTCGGCACCCGCTCAGCAACCGCCGCGTGTATATAAAGACAAAACCCGTGCACCAGCACCAACTCGTCAGTAGTACAGGTACACGCGTAACACGCATTTCTATGACCTTGACAATAACAAATAAAAATGAAATCGTACTGGACTGGATTAAATATGGCTATACTATACCCTATAAAACTTCCGTTAGGCAGTCTTATATACCACAAAATATTTTTTCACATACTGAGAAAATTGATTGTCTGAGAATATCAATAAATTACTCACCATTAGTGCTATTTCGAAATTTAATGTATTCCTAATAATGATCAGTTTTTATCAAAGACAATTCTTACGCCGAAGCCTGACGGAAGCAAGCGATTCATACTCAACTTGAAACCTCTAACATTCATCTTTAATGTACATTTTAAGATGGAAGACTATCGAACAGCAAGCAAATTAATACCACACGATATATACTTAGTGACCATCGATATAAAGGATGCATTCTTTCTTTTAGCCATTCGGTCATCCGACCGAAAATACCTAAGATTCCATTTTCAACAGAATAATTCGAATAAAATAACTAGTTATGAATTTAATGGCATGCCGCTCGGTTTATCTGTCGCCCCACGAGTTTTGACAAAGATAATGAGGGTAGTTATAGTGTATTTAAGAAGTCGTGGTCATAAATCTTTATTTAGATAAATATATTATTATGTATAGGCGATAATTACGATCAGTGCAAGATCAACGTTAACGAAACGTTGAATATACTCGAGTACCTAGGTTTCATAGTCAACGACGATAAAAGTAATTTGACGCCGCAACAAAGATGCAAATATTTAGGATTCGAGTTTGATACGAAGAACCTTATCATCCTACCCTCAGATAAAAGAAGCAACATTTCTCAGTTGGTGACTAAGTTTACAAAACGACCGTCTTGCACTATTCTTGAATTCTCTCAACTTATGGGGGTTTTGGTTGCCGCTTGTCTAGCAGCTAAATACGGTTGGATCTACACCAAGATTTTAGAACGATAAAAGTACCTTGTTTTGCTAAAGACCGATAATTATAAAAAATATATGAATCTGCCTAGTATAATACTAAATGATTTAAACTGATGATCAGCAAATATTGAAACCACCTGCAACTTTATAAAACAATCAAACTTTGATCTCGAGATTCACACCTATGCTTCCAGAACTGCCTAGGGTACAGTCTGTAATCATAAACACAATTAATAGCAGATGGAAGGTCACAGAAAAGGCGATGCACATTATCTACTTAGAATTGCAAGCGTACTCCACCGTAGACCGCATCATCGCTTAACATCAGGCGAGTTGGTGGACAAGCGCAAACCTATTATTTATAAAAAATAAAATGGCTGCCTTTTCTGGGCCAAAGTCATATATGCTAACAAGGTTAGCAACTGCGCTATATTGATTCGGATTTATAATACTATTGCAATCAGCTGCATAAATCGAATGGGAGGTATGCAATACCCCCATTTAAACGATCAGCTTAATTTGGAACGATGGCCAGGACCATTTGGCAATGGTGTGAACAACGCAGTCTTTGGATATTTGCATCGTACGTAGACACCAAAGATAACGGCGCAGACGCCGAATCAAGAATTTTGATCAGGAGTAGATACTTTCTGATAAGAAGTCCCAAAGTATTGTTCACCACTTCGGCCAACCAGATATCGACCTATTCGCTTCACGAGATAACACGAAATGTACAAAGTTCGTTTCATGGAAACAAGATCCTGACGCAGTATCCGTTGACGTATTCATTTTGAATTGGCAGATAATTTATTTCTATTCTTTGCGCCATTTTCCCTTATAATAAAATGCCTGAGGAAAATTATCGATTATAAATTGATTTGTATCTTAGTTTTCCCTTATTGGTTTATTGAATCGGAGGTTACTTTGCAAAAAAAAAAAAAACCCTTGTTGGCCCACGCAGCCATGGTTCCCATTATTGCAGAACCTTATAATTTCAGAGGTTCGTTACTTCAATCCCGAGAATTACCTTTTGCAATCTCATTTCATTCATCAGGGATCATCATCCTCTGCACGAGAGCCTTACGCTGGGTGCTCTGAGGCAGTCTTTTATCCGACGAGGCGCCTGTCTAGACTCAACGATGCTGATGGTAACATCGTTCTCAGATCCATAAAGCATCAGCACCATAAAACAGTACAATACTTCACTTAGCTTTGGTGGCAGTTTTGTAATGTTAACTATGAGGATGTAATATTTGAACCATCGAAGACATCCATACTTAACTTTTTGGCTACGCAATACAACAATGACTGTTTGTATGGTAGCTTGAATTCCCACTGTTCTGCTTTATCCGCTTTAATAAGTAATTTGCACTGCTCATAGTGTCCAGACGTTTTCTAACATTATACTCGAGAATATATTGTTTTCTGACAGCGGCGCTAAAATTAACATTACAGATATTATAAAAACATCTGTAACTAGTAGAGACCAGCCGGTTATATGTTTGCCTTACTTTAGGGAAAATACATGTATTTGCCCATAGCCACTGTTCTTTCAGACTACATTTCTATAACTACAAGTTAAACATAAGGACTGAAAACAGTGATATACTTTTGTTAACATACAAACGGCCACACAAACCTGCAACAACGCAATCCATTATTCGATGGGTGAAGCAAGTCCTGTTGGTGAGTGGTGTCGAAACCAGTGTGTTCAAGACTCATAGCGCGAGCTGCGCGAGACATTCCTCGAATTCGGTGGCAAGCTCCACCGGGGTCGGTCAGCATAGAAACCATCCGCAAAACCGCGGGCTGGACTAGCTTCCCTAATGCATTAACCCGTTTTTATCATTTTACTCTCATAAGGGTGAATTTGCCCGGTCCGTATGCTTACCGTTAGAGTCAAGGTATTCGATTATTAAAACATCGATTAGAAAAAGAAAGAAAAAACTAATTTAAATTAGTAAAATAAAACAAGTATATAAATAATACTTACATGTTAACGGTTAATTGTTATCTAGTTTAATGAGAATTATTAGAACATAAGGTATCCTTAAATTTGGTACCTACATTACATACCTATACTTATTTACCTATAATGAAAAATAGTCAGTCTGTTTTTGGAATTAAGGTGGAAGACAAAAAACATTATGTATAAGTACATAAGTACATCAATGTTTTTATTTCCAAAACTTTCTACTCTTAACATCTACAGTTGGTAATAATATCATATCTGAAGAATGAAGCGATGAATATACAATATATGATCAAACGAACTTCAGAGATGTGAAGTTCGATCATTATTGTATGAATCGCTTCATTCGAAGATATGATCACCCTCCCTCCCTGAAACATACCCAGTAAAGAAAGTTTTGTGCAAATAGTTTTACTCTAAAAAATGAACATACCACAAGATGGCGGCCTAAGGATAGGCAGGGCGGAAATACGTTTCAAGTCACATAAAGTGTTTTAAGCCTTTAAAAATTGTGCGGAAGTTGCCTAGTACGTAGAGGTACTACAGTTGGTAATAATATCATATCTTCGAATGAAGCGATTCATACAATAATGATCGAACTTCACATCTCTGAAGTTCGTTTGATCATATATTAGGTCTTAATAGTTTTTGGTTTTAAATATCTGTGTTTTAAACGTTTTTTCGTGTAAATAAATATATGTTAAATAGTGTAAATAAATATAAGTTATATAATTATGTTAAATATACTAACTATTAGCTCTAGTGTAGTATATTTCTCTATGCTATTAGTGAATGATTAAACGAAAGAATTGGGAAAAACCTATTACCATTTTCTTACTAGCACGCAGTAAATTAAACTATATAAACTAAATAAAACACAAGAAAACCTTCACGCAAAAAAGCGCCAACCCTATGCCTACAAAAAAACAACACAAACAGACAGATAGGCCGTTGACTTTGAATGTTGCCAGTTGCAGACCCAGACGACGCGCAGTAAACACGCAAGTACGAATCGCGCGTGTGGTGCACCGCGCACCGTCTGTAACGAGCCACTACACTTTTTGCTTAGTGCAAGTGGCAGTGGAAGGTGTTTAGTAGTCTCGCTCTAAGCAAAAAGTGCTGCAGCTCGCACAAGCGACTCGACTTGCACTAGCGAGCACCACTTGTGCAAGTTTACTGCGCATGTGGCATGAAAGAAAAAAAAAACACACACAAACGCATTGAAAGTAATTAAATTCATGAAAAATGAGGAAGGTTCTCAATTCAGTCCTTTTTTATTTTGTGTTAAATTACAGTCACTCAAATATTACAACAAATGAATGTTGATTATCGTCGGCAAAGACAAATACAAGTCTAATTGCCTAAGCTTTATGCTCCACGGTTTAAGTACGGTGCATGTACGGTGCCTTAAATACATCTCGATTCATACCGCAATCCACCTGCCTTTGTATGATTCGCACTTTATATTCAATCGAACGGAGAATTAATGATACTTTGTGAATTAATGACAATGTCGGCTTGATCATAAAGCACCGATGGTAATCGCACATATTACAATAGTCGATATGGCTTATTATATTGTTACTTCGACCAAAATAAAATGAATGGACGGGCCCTAACCATTAAACTTGCTCAGTAAAAACGAGTCAAAGCCGTTGGACATAATATACTTCAACACCTAATTATAACATTTTTACACATATACATTGTATTTGTTACAAAAAATAGATACCGGTTCTATTTGTGTATTTACACTTCAGGAAAGCATACGAATGCATAACTTTGTCAGATGTTTCGTTATCACGTAACAATAGACTCGTGTTGCACTTCCTACGGCTAGAGACCGACTGAAACGTAATGAGAGCCGGCGCTCATTTTGTAATCTTCAAAAATGTGTTACTACTGGGCCCGTCCATTTATTTTATTTTTGTCGATGTATTGCTATGGATCAAACTATCACGGACACATTGTATACCCACTATGTTGACAGAGTCAAAAGTTTGTTTCAACTAGTTAGGTAGGTATAGTTTAGTTTTACCCGGTCCAAGTGTTTTTACAAGCTTTTATTTAACTTGCCGTGAATCAAATCTTGCAACTGAATTTTAAAACAGTTTTTAGTTGATCTGAAATTTTGTATACACGTTTAGTTGATGACAGTACTCAAGTGACGTCATTCTAAATCCAATATGTCAGATTCCCAAAAATTGTGGACCAGTTTTTTATGCACCCCCAATGACCCCCATGGTAAAGGTATCAAATGAAAGGGCAAACCCTTTCAAAAGAAGAATACGAATATTAAAAACACGTAACACCAAATTCAATATGGCGGACGCCTAAATGCATGTTTAAATAATAATAATAATTTTATTTACCTACTTCTGACTGCTGCATTGCTTCTTGAATTTAAAAATTGGGAAAAAATTGCAAACTACTCAGTAAATCAGTTGGCAGCATGTAGGTACTTGATTTTTCCTAGGAAAAATTAATAGTAGGTAGGTACCTAAAACAAAATAAATAAATAAAAGTGAATGGTATACTAGGTATAAGTATAAGTACCTATAAGCGAATGGAAAGCAATATTTTTAATCGAAGTTTTAGGTTACTAGTTTTGTTAGTGTCGCCATCACACTTCCTATCAGGAAGTAACTACTTAGCTAAAAACTTTACAGGCCCCAAAGCTGACTGAAACCTGCCAGTAGTAAATTTGTTTGAATTTTCTACATGATAAAATTTCATCGTTTTGACCCATCAAAATTGTACAAAATAAGTGCTGAGATGAATTTTCGCGCTTATGCCATCGAACTTTTTGGATAGGTACAGAGTCGCGGAGCCGCCCAAAAATAGAGTTACGTGCAAATAAAAAAAAATAAAAAACTGAAGAGCCAGAGTGCCAACTTTCTCGACAAAAGTCATCCCAGTGCGTAGCTTATTTCTATTGCTATAGATTAAAATTCGCATAGGGAACTGCGATTGTCGTAGCGCCTTATTATTACGCGGCCTCATTTCTATGCAAATAAGGTCTTATTGTAGAGCACATTTAGAGTATCATATCGTGATTATCGTTTCTGGGTTATGATTGTCTTGTAATGTGCCGGCGCCTTTTTGTTTAAATTGGTAGTTTAGTTTAGCTAAACCATGGGTTAGATAAGTAGATCAACGTTTGAATAGTCAATCTCAATTGTACCTGTGACTTCTATAAAAATAATGCCGATGGGGAAGAAAGGTCCTGGAGTGGAGACCACGAACCGGAAGACGCAGCGTAGGGAGGCCTCCCACTAGATGGACCGACGACATTGTGAGAGTCGCGGGCATCCAGTGGATGCAAAAGGCAGGCTGTCGTTCAGTGTGGAGGTTAAAGGGGGAGGCCTATGTTCAGCAGTGGACGTCTTCTGGCTGATGATGATGATGATGATGGAACTTGTGCCTGAGGATTTTTTTTTATGGCATTTATAATGTGTTTCTTTTATGAAACATATTTGCAGATGAACTTCCGTAAAGAAACGCCGGATTAAATCCAATAATTTTAGCTCTACTCCATTGACATATTATGATATGTTTTCGCCCATTAGGTTACGATTGTTGTTATTGCATATTGTATCTTACGCTTTATTCATAGAGTTCATTTTTGTGCACAGTTGGCGAGCGGCGGCGGCGGCGGGCGCGGCTTGTTCTGCTACCACTGCCCGCCGAGCCTGCCCCCGCACCAGCACCGGCTGCCGACGCTGGACTACCCCTTCACCGCCTCGCATCCTTGTAAGTAACCCATTGGCGTTGTTGAATATTCCAACGGAAACAATGCTTCGGCAACGATCTCTCATGGCCTACATTAGTAGTTTTTAAACTTTCGCGTTTTGAACACATGTTTTAAATGTTTATCGGGACTTATCACGTAACATTTAATTTAGGTATAAAATATGTACATATCGCTCGACTTTTCTTGACTTTGTCTTTCGTTTTCGTGACCACGGCCATTGTAACATGGTCGAAACGTCGAGCGAAAGGTACATATGTATTTTTACCTAAATTAAATAATACGTGATATTCCCGATTAACATTTAAAACCCTATACATTTTTGTATACCTTATTTCTTTTGATTCTGTCCTTACCTATACCCATGGCATATACCTATAAGTAAAAGGGGCCAAAGCCAACATCGAGATGCTTGTTAGTATTTTGAAATAGGTAAATTGAACTATGTGGATTGGGATGATACTAGTCAAAGGACTTGATGCTAGGAGTGAGAAATAAACTGCATGGGCTATTGCGGTAAAGAAATCTTAATTTATTTTCCACGGTGAGTGTACATTTGAACTTCACGAACTTGTCTCCCATCACCATTTCCTTACCAGACATCCAGACATTACAGTCCAACGTAAATTGACCTCTGTCTAGTTTATAAAATAATTTAAAAAGCAGTCAAACTAACATTGGACCGTAATGGTCCACTAAAAGGTAAGTAAACTAAAAGGCAGCAAATCGACACTATCGCTTTGCTATCTTCTAATATACTTACGGCAGAAGGTGTTGTAGTTAAAACAGGATTTTAACTTTTTAGATGAAAATACTAGGTACGTTTATTTATATCAGTCTCTGGCAGCCATATCACAAGCTTTGCTTAGTTTGGGGTCAGATGACCGTGTGTGCAAAAATGTCCCTAATATTATTAGGATTATATTATTATCGCTTTTATATAATTATATAGATAATTAGAAACTCTAATCGAATCCGCAAACGGCAAAGGGTTAACCCAACCAACCTTGTACAAAAATCAGATTCTTTCGCCCCGTCTCGCGAGGGGGTGGTAATGTGCTAATGAATAGAAGGCAGGCAGGGGTGGGACAGGCTAGGGGCGTGGGCGGGCTCCCCCGGGATTGGCCGCAGCCGGTACCATCTATTATTCACAAAATAGTTTTTGAGCTACTGTCGCCGACACTGACAAACTTATCTATACACTTGAATGGTGGCACCCCCGCCTTTTCAATCTGAACTAACTTCGAGACAAATTTTAGTTCACTCATTCAGCCACCGCTCTAGATAAGTTGGTTGTAGTAACACGGTTACTGCTAACTTAATAAGTGTCATGTCACTTTTGATTACATTGAAGTTGTACCTTTTTTAACAATGATCAAAGGAGAATTAAGTAACGGAGTTAGAGTGGCCTTATTCCATTTGGGACGTCCAAAATGACAGCCCGTCTGCGTAATTGCGTAAAAGTTATTAATTTTTAAAATCTATTAACGTATTGCGGAGTAGGAGCACAGAGTAAGGAGACAGAAGTATAGCGTCTGACCACGCAGAATTATAAAAGTTATTTTACTTCTATAAATTACCAATCATGTCAGTGTAGGTATAGCAAACATCGTCATCCGTGATATTTTCAAGTCTCCCTCGGAGAAAGAGAACGACATTTTAACATTTAATGAGTCTAGACAAAGTCGCAAAAAGTAACACAACAGCACAAGATAAATAGTGTCACATTATAAATTAGATTTTTTGTGTGTATGTTTGTAAATGTTTATGTATTTGTTGGTCCGCATTCAACTACATAATGGTTGAAATGTGAATTTACACATAATATGCTTTTTCCCCCCGAAAAATACGGTTTCTGTAGGATAGCTGGTTAAACCGCGGGTGCAGCTGGTAATAAGACTAAATCTATAAAAAGTACAAAAATATTAGCCATTCTTTTAAAATAAAAATGCATACGTCATAAACTAATTTTAATGTTGATATTTTTTTTTTACAAGTAATACAAAAATTACTCGATACCATTTACAATGTTATTCTGAAGTTAAAGCACAAATCGGTTTTCTAAATTCTCACTCAGTGATTTTGTATCTTCAAAAATGTTGCTAATGTGCGAAAGAAAGCTGGTAAGCGCGGCCTTAAATGCAAGCAGTTGGCAATCTTTAAATTGTAAGTATAAACGCTACACGCATACATCGCTGCACGTACTTATATAAATTACCTACGGTATTAAATTTTTTTGAAATCTTAGGCCATAACCATTTCTTAGTGACGTGACACGTGATCTGTATTTTTTTCTTACACGTGTCACTTGCCGCACATTGTATGGATATCTGTCAGGTGTCACGTGACTTAGATAGGTTTCGACTCTCAGAAGTTGCTTCTCTGTTAATATTTATACTCTGCGGTAGGAGTCCCCAGTTCAGTGGGGTGGAACTTTTTAAAGGTGGGTAGTGGTTAAAAAAGCGGCTTAAACGAATGTATTAAAAATGTAGAAGCAATTTTGTGATGCTCGAGGTTGGCGATGCTTGAGGCTCATTCATCGTAGTGCAGCTGACTTTTATCCTGATGTGATGGGACGACGTTACGTCACTGATTGCATTCGTACCTCTACCTACCTGCAAAACAATTGGATTGTCTTTAGACCTTTAACGGTCTATGAGCAGTCTAACTGTATTTGTAGTGTTAGTATTAGCTTGTATTTTGTTTAGTTAATAAAGGCACTTGTCCAGTAAAACAAAATATAAAAAAGGAAGTTGTTATAGTACAAGCCCAAACGTTTCTCGTGTTATAATTTTATTTAACGATAAGAAGCCCTTTGATTTCTTTTTTATTGTGCCTACGCTGCCTGAATACGTACCTCAGTCAATAACGCAGGGTTAACAATCTGGATGTCTGCAGTAAACGAGTGAATCGGTTTCTTTTAGGCAAGCGTGCTCCATCATATACCACATGTGCACGATCGAATTCCCTCCTGTCCATTTCTCAATCGGACTGTCAGAGCGGGCACGAAAACCGTCACCGCTTTATGGTAGATGGTTCCAGTTTTGAATTAGTTTCCTACCTTTTTCTTGATGGGGTATTAACACCATCATAAGCGCCATAGTAAGAAAAAATGCGTCTAAAAACATGTCTTGTAAAACACAATCAGGGTTTTTTAAACTCCTTACGTCTAATACTTTAAGTATGAAGAGCTTTAATAAGAGTTTTTTAACACATTAAAATAAAAGCTACTATAGTTAATCTCCAACTTTTTCCACTGCAGCCCGACTGGTCCCGCTTCCGGCGGAAGTTTAAACACTTTTTAATTTCCGCCGCGCCGAGGGATTTTTCTACAGGCTGATGGACATTTAATTATTTACATTCAATTAATGGAAATCATAATCTCGCGTAATCAGAAAGGATTGTGGTTAATCTGGTTTTTTAAATAAATTAAGAATGGGATTCCGAGAAATGGTTTGTTTTATTTAAATGTTATATTTAGCTTAAAACGTGTTTATGAGGACTACTTAGTGAGCGATGGTGGCCGAGCGGTAGCATGTGCGCCTTACAATCTGACGGCACTCGGTTCAATTCTCGACCCAGCATCAATTACTTATTTAGGTAAGTAGTACATAAATACATTATGTGCAGTTACGAACCCATAGCTCAAAAACTGTTATTAAGGAAAACATCGTAAGGCAACCATTCACCAGCCAGAGAAATTTTAAACTGTCAATGGCGTCGATTCTGGCATACCACTCTCTCACTAAACTAAACCAATCTGACAGGACTAAAATTATCTGCCTCTCTTTTAATTTTAATATGTGAGAGAAGGATGGCTACAATTTTAGAGCTGTCAAATTTAGTTTAGTTTAGTGAACATCAGAATTTGATTTGGTTTGTATAATATTCTTATAGATTCTGAGTATTAGTTTATGTTTATTATTCAGCTTGGGAATTATCCCAGAATGCTGGGTACGCTGCCAACTGGTACTGGGCTTGAGAATTAATATTGTATCTAGACCGTCAATGGTATATGGCCAGCTTCAACTATTTTTGTATGGACCAAGTATAGCTTACGTTTTTAGTGTTAGCTTGTATTTTGTTTAGTTAATAAAGTCACTTGTCCATAAAAAAAAGTATTAGTTTATTTCAATACACGATAAAAATCAATGGAGACAGCATCATTCCGGAAGCGAAGCCCCATCAGAGTGGAGTGCACAGTTGCACATCGCCTCTGTCTATGGGAATTGATGAGGCGACACCAAGGGTAGGGTGGATATCATTATCTCATCATCATCATCATCATTTCAGCCATAGGACGTCCACTGCTGGAACAAGGCCTCCCCCATCGATCTCCAAAAGGGCCGGTTGGAAGCGGCCAACATCCATCGTTTCCCTGCGGCCTCTTTTAGATCGTCCGTCGATCTTGTGGGTGGACGTCCTACACTGCGCTTACCGGTCCGTGGTCTCCATTTATATAATGATTAGATAAAAAAAAACTCAGAGATTTTTTTTAATCTGCGAAAATGTACACGAAGGGGATATCTGGCCGGTGAGCATGGCTGTCAATTTCTATGTTCGTATGTTTGAATGGAAGTTACCGATGTAAGTAACGTAGGTACCTACTGCTACAAGTAGAAAATACCTGATAAAATATAAAGATAATTTAAATGCACAAATCAGAAGTAAATCATACACAAATTAATAAGCAAACATAAAAAAAAAAAAACATAATTTCCAGAGACTAAAGAGAGTAATAATATTTCACTTCTTACCTTTTAACAAATTCTGTGCATATTAAAACGGACGGAGAAACAACTTCTACTGTACTCTTGTTGCTTGTGTTGATGCGTCGACCGTCTAAGTGAAATTGATGCGAACACACAATAAGGTAGGTAAACAAATACACCGCTACGAAATCACGAATTCAACTCTTTAATTTTCTGTCATACAAAAAAGTCAAATATAAAAATCTCTAAAGTTCCCAAACTGTTAGTCATCCTACAAATAGTGACAAACCGTTAGGGCCGGCCCACCCCAAGCTTTTCTATTATCTCAACATAATGTTGTTTCGTTACTTGACGAGAATTACCCCCCAACTACCCTAATAGCCATCCATTGGACTGTCATCGACTTGTATTGTGCTTGTCGGAAACGACTTTTAGGAGCGGAGTAGGTAATTAATTATAGGAGTTGTGATATATTTATCCTTTTTATGATTTTAATTGCGCTATATGATTACGAAACACAATTGTTGCCTTTTGATTATTGTGGTGATTAACAGACAGACAAACACCCATACAAAAGCAGGCTATGGTTATAATATACACTAATCTATACTAATCTACACTAATCTACACTAATCTACACTAATCTACACTAATCTACACTAATCTACACTAATCTACACTAATCTACACTAATATACACTAATCTACACCAATCTACACCAATGTACACCAATCTAAAACCATCTACACTAATCTACACTAATCTTCGCTATAATTTTATAAAAAGGTAAAGGTTGTAAGTTTGTATATTTGTAAGTTTGTTTATCGGAGGTAATCTCCAAAACAAGACTAATATAAAGCCTCACAGTGCTTTATGCTATGTTTTAAAATGATAAATGTTGTTTTCTTTACTACTTTTACTTTACTATTACATGTTTATCTATGGTATATATGTTTATCTATGCTATTACTAACTTTACCCCGCTGCTGCCAAAGCGCCTGCCGACAGCGTGCAGATTAAAAACAGATCGAACATTTGACTTTTATTCTTATATCCACCTTTAGAGCATGATTGTCTACGCATGTAACGTCTGCGTAGCAAAATGGGTACGAAAACTTTTAACTTTGAAAACCGCTTTCAATAGATTATCGCTCCGAAACACGATGAGCTTAGTGTATCACTTGTATCAGTGACAATAATTGCATTGCATCGGCACAAATTGCAGCAACTAATCGACTCCATTAGCTCGCTCCGGCACTTTGACCCGCGGAAATATTGTTGCAAGTTAGCGTCCACTTTTATGGTTGGTTTATATTGTATACATGTAGCTTTTGCCTGCAATTTTGCTACGGAAATTCTGGTGCTTTTGTTTAATTGCGCATTAAAACTGTCGCGCATTTGTACAGTCTTTTGTAAATCCGCATTCATATTATTATCTTGTAAATATCATCTTAAAAAGTCGTGAATCGAGTAAATAAAAACCATAGACATCTCAATCATGTTGACTGATGACGTTCCCCAGGAACCCATAGTTCCAAGGTTTCGAGTATTAGGTAAAGGTTCAAAAATATAGCTCGTTATCTGTTTGCGTCCATTGAGATCTACGGCTTTCAGCTTCTTTATTTTCTCTAAAAAACGGATTTGAATGTTTGGAATTAAAATATAACATGTACGTATACGTAAGACGTGATTTACTTATATGCGTTCTGCGTTTTCGATCATCTTGAAAACCTAGAATAAACAAATAAATATTATTATTTGTATTTTAAGGTTACAACAACGGTTCAACATTGAACACCTTGGGTAGGTGTTATACTAAACACAAAACTTAATAAACGAAACTTGAATTTGATCCTCATAAAAAAAAAAAACTTAACTAATTGAAGATAGTTTAAAATATCTATGGGTAACGAAGCCCTATATATAGTTCAAACGATCACTAATTTCTGGCAACGTGCACAAAATGCTGGCCGCGTTGTCTCGCTGTATTGCGAGACTTTCTTTCTAACGAATAAATGTATTTATTTCTTAATTTTGTTGTCAGATACGAGTTATTCGTACCACCCGGCGATACACGATGACACGTTTGTTCGTCGGAAACAGAGGCGGAACCGGACAACGTTTACCTTACAACAGGTAAAACACTTTTTTAATCTTAATGTAGGATCTTAATTAGGTTAGCATAAATCAGACATTTTGAGGACATTTTGTATATAAAAAGAGCGGCAAACAATCATGCGGTTCGCCTGATGGTAAGCAGAAACGACCGCCTGTGGAAACTAACCGTCTTGACTGTGCTTTACCAGCCCGAGAGGTAGTTATAGAAATGCCCCCTTTTATGAATCGCTTTATGTTGAAGCTCGTAAAAGTAAAAGTAAAAGTAAATTTTATTGCATAAACTGTGTACAATGATGATGGAACAAATGTTTATAGTTTCAACAGTCTGTCCTAGCGGACGTGCAATTGTTTTTATTATACATACATTAGCAGTAGGTAATAGAATTTAACGTACATTCATCTATTTAACCATATTTACACAAAAAATTTGAAAATTAGAAAAACATTAGAAAATTAGAAAAATTAGAAAAAACAAGGAGCAGTTTAATTAATTAAATATCTTAATTTCTAATCTAGTAATATATTTATTATTAATACATATTTATATTTACATAATAAAAAATAAAAAAAAAATTGAGATCAGATACCTATATAATATATATTATAACAGCAGTAGGAGTGTGTGTACATCATTTTCTATAATATAAGTATGGCCCTGATTGGTGTGTACAGGCATAAAACTCGTCCATATCATAAAATACTCGGCTCGGCGGGAAGACCTTTTGGAGAAGAACATTCCACACCTTACAGGTCCGAAGAAGCGGAATAATCGGCCGGGGTGGGATTTCCAGCTTTGTAAGATGTGGGGATGACATTTTTGACGGTGTCGGGACTTGCGGTAGTGGAAGTTCGACGCAGGAATGAGATCAAAAAGCTTTTCAGAGCATTCCACGAAAAACAAGCGATAGAAAATGCAGAGGGAACCCACATCTCTTCGGAGGCTAAAAATATGGGTCCAGCCTTCGACCTAAATAAAATGACTGAACGGGCCCAGAAGAAGCACTATTTTGAAGATTACAAAATGAGCGCCGGCGCTCACTTCGTTTCAGTCGTTCTCTAGCCGTAGGAAGTGCGACATGAGACTATTGTTACATGATAACGAAACATCTGACAAAATTATGCCTTCGTGTAAATAGACAACAAAAAAAAAACACTATCTATTTTTGTAACAAATGTACTGTACATGGTTATAATTAGGTGTTGAAGTATATGTCCGACGGTTTTGGCTCGTTTTTACTGAGCAAGTTCAATGGTTATGGCCCGTCCATTCATTTTATTTTGGTCGAAGGGTCCAGCTTGTTAGTGAGCTTAAGGTTATTACGCAAATAAGTATAAAGACTTTGTATATTTCTTGCAGTTGGAGGAGTTGGAGACTGCGTTCGCACAGACCCACTACCCCGATGTATTCACGAGAGAGGACCTGGCTCTTAAGATTAACCTCACTGAGGCTCGAGTGCAGGTGAGTTACCTTTGCATTTTCAAGGGCTATCGTAGACGTCAATGTATTTTTGATGGTCGCCTAAAAGTTTTTTGAAAGTGAGAGGGACATGTGAGTTTTGGCGTGAAGAGCGAAAGATAAAGATACTTTTTGTCGACTCAAAGTCTGTCGTTTGTGGTAGTCCTAATGCTTACATTTCGATTGTTTGTGGTTGTTGGCTTTGATAAAGATAAAGATAAAGATAAAGATTATTTATTTGCACAAAACACGAGTAAATCATACACACATTTAAAAACGCATGCACAATAGGTGGGTTAAAATATTAGTCACTTTGTATCATGTTTTGCCTAGTTTGTAGGCGTACAAATCTAGAGAGATGGTATAAAAATACCGTAAGAATTATTTATATAAAAAAGTATTGATTAAAATAACTGTCGAAATAATTTCAAAAGTTCAAGTATGATGTTATTAATTTAAATAGTCAACAGATAGACATTACTATAATTGTATGATAAACAAATTGACCTTCTGCAGTCATTACTAAAATTTATCATTTATAAAATCACTAACTTTGTAATAACATTTCTCGACTAAAAGTTTTTTTAGTTTTCTTTTAAATTGACTATATTTTAGATCCCTTATTGAAATTGGTATAGTATTGTAGATGGTCGGTCCCATACACATTATACTGTGGTTCATTAAGGTGGTTTTAGATGGGCGATTACGACATCTGTTTTGGTCTCTACGATTTCTTACCGCTAAGCCAGATATTGCCGGGAATAATTCTGGATTAGTTTTTACGAATAAGGCAGTTTCCAATATATATAGAGACGGAAGCGTAAGAATTTTATGTTTAGTAAAGTAAGGCGTGCAACTAATAGTACTTTCTAATCTAAACATCGATCTGATACAGCGTTTTTGCCTTTTAAAAATAATCTCTTTGTCGGTTGAGTTACCCCAAAATATAATACCGTATCTGAGGACGGACTCAACTAAACCATAGTAAGTGGAAAGTAATGTATCTATGTTTAAGGTACTAGACAGTTTATGAAGTACATAAGCTAAGCTTGAGACCCTCTTAGAAAGACTATCTATTTGATTTTTCCAATTTAGTTGTCTGTCAATTACTAAGCCCAGAAATTTTGCAGTATCTACTTCATTAACCATATTGCTGCCATGGCTTACTGTAATGTTAGATTTTTGTGGCCCTCTTTGTCTAAAATGCATTACATTTGTTTTATTTATGTTAATTTTTAAATTGTTATTGTTAAGCCATGTAATTATATCTGATAAAGATTTATTAATATCAGTTTCATAAGAGTCAATGTTTTTACGTGCTATCGTTATTGTACTGTCATCAGCAAACAGTGTCATTGGTTGAGTTGTAGCGTTAGGTAGATCATTAATATATATTATAAATAAAAGAGGTCCCAGGACACTTCCTTGTGGAACCCCATATATTACATTACGTTCTTTAGACCTTGATACCTCTTCACGCTTTGTTTTAATATTAATTCTGCTAATTTCAGTAATTAGCTTTCTTTCAGTAAGATAAGATTTTATTAGATTTAAAATATTTCCCCTTATTCCGTATGCCTCTAGTTTACTCAATAATATTTTATGATCCACGTAATCAAATGCCTGTGTCATGTCACAAAATACTGCACATACTGGAGATGTTTTATCTACATTTGGTAATACTGATTTCATAAAATCATAAATGGCCATATTAATAGTTCTGTTTTTCCGAAAACCTTTTTGTTCTTTGCAAAGAATATTGTTTTTCTCTAAATAGTTATTTAATTCACCATATATATATTTTTCAATAATCTTTGAAAATATTGATAAAAGTGCAATGGGTCTATAGCAGTCTAGTTTTTCTTTATTGTCTTTTTTAAATATTGGTTTTATAACCGTGGTTTTCAAAGCTTTTGGAAAAGTTCCTGTTGAAATGCACAGGTTAATTATATGACTTAAGGGTACACAAAGTTGCTCATTTACAGCTTTTATAATTTTAGTTGACACCTCGTCATTGCCTACACTATAGCTGTTTTTAAGATTTTTTATGATTTTAATAATGTCTTGTGGTATGCACGGGGCCATAAACATAGAGTTTGTGCGAGTTTTAATATTTGATGTGACTTTATTTCCAGAGCCTGCTATAGGTTTAACTTTATCAACATAGTAGTTATTAAACATATTGGCTATTTCTAGTGGATTTGTAATATCTTTATTATTATGATTTATTTTTAAGATTGGCTCTTTCGGGAGATTTAATCTTGTTTTGTTAATAATTCCCCATGCAGTTTTCGATTTGTTTTCAGATGTTTTTATCTTATAGTTATTTTGTGCACGCTTGGTTAGCCCAATAATTTTTTTAAATAGTTTAGAGTAAGTAGTAAATTTATTTTTATTTATTACTGTAGGTTTTAATCTATACTTCCACAGAAGTTTCCTTTTATTTTTACTGCAAATTTTAATACCTCGCGACACCCATTTAGTCGGTTTGCAGACATTTTTAACGACCAGCTTATATGGAAAACATAGATTATAATATAATTTAAAGTTCTCGATAAAATGGTCATAAGCAGCGTTAGCGTCAGTGAGATTATATAATTCTTCAAATGGTAAGTTTTTTAAACACATCTTAAATTTCTCTATGTTTTCCAAGGAGTAATCGCGCTGTTTTTTGGACCAATATTTTAGTAAAAGTTGTTTACGAACTGGGTATTTCATTATTAAAGCACTGTGATCAGATAAGGCCAATTCATGCACTTCCGTCTTACAAGTTTTATTGTTGTTATAAGCCATATTATCTATACAGGTTTGACTTTGAAATCTCGTCACCTGTTTTAGCGCAAGTTTGAAATTATAATTGTTTAATCTACATTCGAAATCTGATACTACTTTAGAGTCTTTTAATACATTAATATTAAAGTCGCCTGCTATCACTACTTGTTCATAATTTTTACGTGAAGTCAAACTTAACATTGCCTCAAATTTATTTAGAAATGTTTCTAGATTGGTCGACTTAGGTACTCTATATACACATATAATTACTATTTTTAGTCTAGTCAATTCTACTGCACAACATTCAAATACACTAGTTAAAGAAAGTTTTTGAAATTCTGGTAGCTCTCTCCATTCATGACCGTTTTTCACTAAAATACAAGCTCCTCCTCTAGATATATTATCTCTGCAAAATGATGCTGCCAATGTATAGTTAGGCACATTTAGATATTGCCCGTATCCAACCTTCATATTATGCTCTGTAAAGCACAATACGTCTACTGCCATATTTTTTTCTGTAAATCCCTCCAAAGCGACTACTAATGGATCAGTCTTGTTGATTAGGCCCGCTATGTTTTGGTGTAGAATGTGGAGATATTGATTCACGAAAAAATGTTGACTGCATAATATGATCTTCCTTATTTGTTTCATTCATCTCACATTTGAGTTCGAATTTTTGTATATTTATAATGTAGGTTTTTAGTGTTCTGAAAATTACACTTAGGGCATTATTATTAATTGTCCCAGAATATTTATTGAACATTGTATGATCATAATTCAGTTTTCTGTTCGTATCGAATATGTAAGCATATTCATGCGTTAATCCGTCTAAATATAATAAGCTATTAAAGTTTTCAACCCGTCGATTATATAATAGGTATTCGGCCATATTTCCGCATTTGTAGTTTGGCAGACACACTATAATGTTTGTATTTTGAACTTTTAGTAATGTCTCTCTGATGTGTGTTACTAGGTTAAAATAATTGTTTGTTTTATTAAAATCTTCTTCTCCTATAAGTATTATACAGTAGTCTTTCTTTGTGAATTCTTTTAATTTCACGTCTATTCCTTTAATTAGCTCTCTCACGTTTCCATTTGGGTTAAGATAATGGCATATGATAGTGCCGTTATTCCAAGTGTCTTCTGCTATTGATAGTATTTTATTTTGTTTATTGCAGCTAAGAATGCAAACTTTCCTAGCTGGATTTTTCTGTTTTTGAACGTTTTCTGTTATTTTTGGTTTTAATGTCCGGTGTTTTTTTTTTGATTGATTACACGGTGTTTCATTGATCACGACATTTTTAAGAGGAGATTCTTTGTTGGGCAGATCTTTCATGATTTGGATGCGTATAACATAAAAAAAACATGTAATTAATATTGTATAGATACTTAATTATAAATTGTTTTTATAGTAGGTGCTTAGGTATTGAAATAGAACTTGAACTCAGTTTTAAAGCGATTTATGTCCCGATCGATAGGTAATTAAAAAGATGTTTATAATAACGAACAATACATATCTATTTGCAAGCCAAACAAATCCAATGTAAACAATAAAAAACACTTATTAATCTCTACACATGTCATGTCTCTGTCAGCTCAAATCAATGTGGAGTTCAGGAGACATCGTAAAATATATATACATTTTTACTCAAAGCCAAATTTTGCGATACTTTATTTTATGTGCAATTTGATCAGCTTTATGGAAATATCGAAGCGTAAAAATGCCACGATTTTTACTGCTGAAATGGGTTTTAAATCAAGCCTTTTTTATATTGCGGTAAATTAATGAAACAGGTTTATTTCAAAAGTGCCCTTACTGTTTTTGAATTTCTTTTCTTATCATCACTAAGAATTTAAATGCTTCCTAGTTCACTTTCATAACCAACCTTAGGGCATTAAAGTCAAAACTAACGTAGCAATAAATGCGAGATCTGTGGTCATAACAAATAGCTTAAAAGCATATTAGCAAGCTGAAGTGGCAGTGGGCCAGTCATATCTGTCGCAGAAGCGATAACCGCTGGGATAGAAGTGTTAGACAGTGGAGACTACGACTCATAATTATCGGCAAATGTAACGTAGGACGCCCTGAGACTAGATGGGGTGATAATATACATAAGACAATGGCAGTGGCTGAAAGTGAAAAGTCGAAGATCGGGCTAATAGTGGCGTGTATTGGAAGAGGCCTATACTATGATGATGATTTCCAACGACCATCTTACGTTAGGAGATGAAACGGCACAGGTGCGAGCTTTTTTTTATTGGTTCACTACTGGTAACATCTTACAAGAAAGTGAATTTCCGAAAAACCTCACAGCAATGAGATTGATATAAGATCATGGCCTTACAGTGTCTACTTATATACGTTTGTAATCTTCAATTGTTTTGTCAAATCTTTCTTCTCTTTTCAATTTAATCCTAATCCGGCAGAACGAAAAAACTCTTTTCCCGTAAGTCCGCTGCATCTTTCGTCCGTCTATATTTAAGCTCCCAGAATGGATTAGCTCAATATAATCTCATATATTTACCCAGTTCACGTCCTTACATAACCGGTTACACCCAGTTCGTGCTCGCCCGGTTTTAGGCAAATTGCAGCGGCGCCGCGCGGTGCCGTGTTTTATTTATGTTCGAATAAAAATTGCCCAATTCAACTCACGAGCTAGAGGGCGCCATTTGTGGTGAAATGTCGCTCGATATACGTGAACGGGTTGGGGATGGCTGGTAAACGTCGCTGTGGAAATCAGCTAAGTGATAACGGGACTGGAGAAATATATAGCCTTTATTGGTGTTACGGCTGGATTAGGTATCTCAAAGCAAAATTTATGGGTTAAAATCAGTACCTAACATAAGTATGGAATTGGTCAGAATTTTTATACATTTATAAGGAAACTAGCAGAGTTTCATCTGCTATCCTGCAGAAATCAAAATATCTTTGTAATCAAAGTAATTAATCCAGGTGCTAAGCTACCTCCATACCAAATTTTATTGAAATACGTTTAGCCATTACGGAGATGTGTGACAAGCATACACACATTTACAGACAAACTTTCGCATTTACACAAAGAGAGTTGTTGACAGCTTGAAAAAAAAACTGTTACTTACACTAGTCCTACGTTTTGGGAAAAGGTCACACCAATAAAAGTTCCATAAAACAAATATCAAGGGTCAAGATCTTCCTGATCAAATCATACCACGTCAAATATCGTCCAATCTAGTAATAGGACCAATCGACATAACGAACTCACGGACACGTAAGACAATATCCAATTTCGCCCGTCGATTCTGAGGAATCCACTTCCATTAGTTAACTGGTCCATTGTCAAAACCCACTCTAGTTGGCAAAACCACCAAAACAGTTGAGAATTGAACACACACGAGTACCTACGAACCACTCAAGTTTGATCTCTGCCACTAGACAGATTTCACCGATTGGCAGCTCTATTTGTGTTGGTGGTCTGTAATACGTTTAAGTCGCTCATCTCGGAATGGTATTACGGTATGAGGCTGTTACCCCTCCCCACCCTGCCCGCTCCGCCCCTCGCACCTCTGGCACGTGCGCGAGGGATTAAGGGGTGTCGCCGAGCAGGTTGATAGTGAAATCCTAGACTTTACGCGCTTTTCCCTAATTGCATATAGTGAATGTGACTTAAACTAATTTGTTGGACACTTGATATGTCTGAGGTATGAATTGTGTTTTAAAAATTTAATGAAAATATTTTTTACTAACCGTGTAACAGTGTTAGGCTCTTCAAGATGTCAACATAATGCGAAAGGATCCAATAACGTACTACCTTATGATTTAGATGAATATTCACAATTTTCAAAAGTTACAATTTCTAATACACGTCTTGAAAACTCTATTGTCATTCACGATAAAAGGTTCCGTAGATATATATTTTTTTTAAACCAAGCGTATCCTCAAGGACTTCAAGATAAGACGTCCACAGTAGTATCGCTACACAACATTTTTGTTTTGTGAGTGAAAACGTCTCTCTCTGATCTTCAGTGCAAGTACCGTTCTTTATCGATCATCAAATTTGACAGTTGAGATCGACAAATTCGATAAAATGCCATTTGATCATTACTTACTATGATCGATTCTGTGGCATTGTTATCGAATTTGACGTTCGATAAAGAACGGTACTTGCACTGCTGCTTAGCTAACCCTTTAGAGCACTTTGATATCTACACGACAACGCACAAATGAGTTTTCTTTCGTCATGCAGAGTAACCTTTATTCTTTTCTTCTCTTTAACCTTCTTAAAGCCACTTTCAAAGGTCACTTTTAAATGGTCTTTTTAATCAACTCCTGGGTTGGCTTTAACCGGCCGTCTGGGGTGGAAACCGCAAGATCTAATAGCTTCACAGAACGATTACAAACAAAATTGAAATTTCGACAGGACGTCGGTTGGGTCATCTAGTAAATAAATCATTTTGGTCTACAGCCAGCCCTAAAAGTGCTCTGTAATATAATTGAGTCGGCTTTCAATTTGATTCGCATCCTCGTCCGGCGGGGAGTGTCGGTGATAATTCGCGCGAAAAATATAAAAGGAAACGAAGGAACACCTGTCAGACATATTGGATTACGAGTCATGTGGACCATGCCGTTCTGGTGTCTGATGCTGGAGATTATGGGAAATTTTCTTGACCATAACCTTTTTTACCCGATCACCGCCGTAGTTTTTTCTAATTTTTTTTTACAAAAAAGAAGGGTTACGATTTTGACGGTCTACGTTTGGTATGTATGTTCATATGTCTTGAGCTACTTACAGATTATGGCAAAGTGGGTGTTTGTTGGTGCGTTGTAACACTCCGCGTGTTTTAGGTTATATGACGCACACTAAATCAAATATGGCGGATTTTATAACCTATTTATTTTGTGTAACTACCCACTTAAATTTTTTTACAAATGTTTATGTTTCATATTGAAAGAAAGGGCTTAATGAGTACATTCCAACTTATGTTTAATTTTCCTAAAATAAGACTACAGTGTGAATGGGTGTTGTGGATTTTGCAATCAAAAAGACGGCTTAAGTAATTGGTCGTGTCTTAGTTTTTCAATTTATTGTTACTTATTCTTAACATTTTATACTTAACTAGTTGTTCACCCCGAATTGAGACTTCGCGACCTTATGTCTTCGCAACCCCAAGCTAGACGGATTTTGCCCATATTCAAATTTTAAAATTATATTGAATTGAAATATTTTCCTAGGACATTTTTATGAAAATAGAATCAATGATACGCAAGTTATCGTCTAACAAATATACAAATATACGAATATATAAATACACGAATAAACATAAAACGCCGACTTTTCATTACTGAGATCTTTCTTCGCTCGACCAATAAAACAAATAAAAAAAACACAACTATAAGGTTTCTTAAGATCACGGTCACCAAGCCGAGAGTATTTTCTAATTATCAGTAAACAAAATTGTAATTAATTTCATATCTTTTACGAGTCCCACGTGTGCCCACGTGAAATAAAATTCCATTTTCATTCCACTCATCCTAGCAAGACAACAAAAACAAAGGAAATACTCCAATCAGAAGTGTCAAAAACCAACTTAAAATTTAATTCCTCCAAACGACATTGACATAGAGTACTCGAGGACAAAACAATAAGGTTGTCAAACAAACAAAGCGCGTTACAGCGTGAAACAAAACGTGCTCGACGGCCCTCGTGACAACCCTTGGGGTAACAGGGCTGCTAATAATGATAAATTATTGTTTTCTGGATAATTGCTAGTTGAAATGTTACACATTGAAGTGTTAAGTACATAAAGGGAGAAAGGTTAGTTATAAATTGCTGTGCGATTTATCGATTTTATTAAGTACCTACATCAAAACTTGTAGTAGGTTACATATATTAATCATGTTAGAAGCTACAATTACGTCAAATTGTATGAAATTCTTTAATTTATTAAAAATTACGGATTGTTGAATGGAAACAAATAAATTATTGATATTTACACTCTCTTCAGATCTTATGAAAGAAATACAATCTTATACGCATTTCAAAAATCTTATGTTAAATTTAAAAAGTTTAAATAACTAGCCTTTGTTTATTCTAAGTAATTACAAAAAAAAAAATAGGATCAACTTTAATTGCATCTATACAGTAATAAGTCATACAATACCCTTACTTATTTGCCGTGCCGATGTCAATTCCCCAGTGGTGGCAACCCTATCGCCGTGTGACAAACGCTAACGACGCGTCGTATTGGACTGTTGTTTGTTTACAAATTGGGGCTTTGCTACGGAACCATTTCATATAAAAGCTGAACCCTAAAATTTTTGTGGGAATGGTAGATTAAGAGCTGTGATCGTAAGGGTGTTTGTGATTATATTTTGGTTTGTTTCAAAATACGATGAGATTGAAGTAGCTATGTAATAAACATGGATGGAAATTCCCATTTTCGTCAATTTTTGAGATGCAAAAAGCCTGAAAAGTAACTACATATTTTGGGTGTTGCAAGAAGCCTCTTCAAGAATATTTTAAACAGGGAAAGTTTAACAAGGCAAGACTAAATTGCAACTAGATATTTGCATTATCATTAGAATTTATTGCGATAAATTATTCGTACCTACATTTATGCACATTTTAAATTGCGAGCACTTTTCCAATTGTATTTATATGATGAAAATTTTATGAAACCCACGAATTATGTTTAAGAAACTTCTTTTTTGGTCTGTAAGTGTTTAAGATTTATTTAATAAACATTTCTATCTACTTAAAAAAATATTAATCTTATACTTCTATAGATACTAAATATTATAAAGAGGAAATATTTGTTTGTTTGTTTGCATTGAATAGGCTCCGAAACTACTGAACCGATTTGAAAAATTCTTGCACTGTTGGGAAGCTACACTAACCCCGGGTGACATAGGTTATATAAAAAATAGGGATCCTTACTAAAACTCCAATAATGTAACCCAAGGTGTAAAAAAATAAAACTTACATCCGTGCAAAGCCGGAGTGCGTTGCTAGTATTATATATAGACATTTATTTATATTTTCTTTATTATTATTTTAACGTAATTAAAATGATATGAGTACTTACTGATGTATCTATGGGCGATGAAGACCGGGCGGTAACATGTGCGCTTTACAATCTGACGGCACCCTGGTTCGATCTTCGACCCTGCACCAATGACTTATTTAATACCTAAATTAATTTTTGTGCAGTTTCGATGTCATCGATCAAAAACGGTGAAGGAAAACATCGTGGAGGAAACTTGTATGTCCAAGAACCTCAAAAGTTTAAAGACAATGATTTTCACCAACATGCACTAAGCCAGCATGGTGAGCGATGTATCTGCTAAAGACTGCGCCAAAAATATAGCACACTAGTCGGTGCGTGTATTTTGCGTGTAAAATCGAATCACAGGATAGCCTGTTGGTCCAGTTGGTAGTGAACCTTTTGAGCTTGGGGGCGTGGGTTCGATTCCCACCTTGGACAAACATTTGTGTTTGTTCTATATCTGGTTGTTAATATCTATTTAAGTATGTATTTAAAACTCTATATGTATGTATATCAGTCTCTGGCAGCCATATCACAAGTTTTGCTTAGTTTAGGGTCAGATGACCGTGTGTGCAAAAATGTCCAGATTATTTATATTTATTTATTTATTATTAATATTAATAACCATTTACACTTGCTCTAACATTGTTTTCACGTTCGTTGAACATTGAACAAATATTTGTTCTCAATGTAGAACAATATTTTGTTAAACATGAGCACACTTGAGTGTAACAAAACAATGATGTAGGGGATGAAGGGCCATACTGTGCCGGTAGGGTTGACACACGTTTCACTTCCATGTGTTACGCTTGTACCTCCTCTTAACTTGCTTTAGTAAAAAAGTTACTAAGGCATTACTGTAACGATCTAAGATCAGACAAATACATACACAGCATCCTTAACATCTTTTGTTCCATTACTTTATACAAAATTTAGCTCGTGTCAAAAAAAATTTTGTTTAGCTGTATTTTTGTACGTTGTATGAAAATTGTGTGGATTTGTATTTTAAATCCGCGTAAAAATATTACTAGTGGCCTACTTCGATATTTTCGTTTTCGTATTGAGTTTTTTTTTTTTTTAATAGTCATAGAATTAAAGTCTTGTATTGTAGAGAAGTCTGCGAATGATTGCTAAGTAATGATTAACAACCCTGTATACTTACTTGTTGACATACATAACATGTGAAACATGTTTATTTAATATAGAAACTGACGTGGTTTTCACACATTTTATTTATATTACACGTAAAAAGCCGGTCACTCTGACTATAGTTTCAACCGCGACTATAGTCGGAGTGACCGGCTTAATCTTACGTGTGTAATTCCCGTGTATAATATAAATAAAATATGTTAGTTTAACATTTTATCGAGTAGAAAAACGTACCAACCCTACACACACCCTATAGTAATTGAGGCAATGAATGCACCAAACATTAATGACCCCTAATAACGATAGTCCATTCAATACTTACATCTTTAGGGGGGTGAGCTTTAAACACGGAAGTTAAAACGACAAAGTTACTTGTTTGTTGGGGTTTGAGAGGTTGACAACTTTGTCACATTCATTGAGGGTAATATCTAAAGGGATAGAGATATCAAAATGGTTTTATGTGTGTGATTTCAGGATTGAATACGCATGATTCATTCATTTTGATTGCCCCGTTGGTCCAGTTGGTAGCGTACCTGCCTTCTGCGCTTGGGAGCGTGGGTTCGATTCCCACCTAGTGTGATGAACTTTTGTGTTTGTTCTATATATGGGTGTTAAATTTAAAAAAATATATATGTATGTATATCAGTCTCTGGCAGCCATATCACAAGCTTTGCTTAGTTTGGTGTCATGACCGTGTGTGCAAAAATATCCCGATTATTTGTTTATTATTTTATTCGTTATCCTGTTATTTACCTTCCATTCAAATGATTCATTTCAATTTGAGTGTGATTTTGGGCTCTTGGGAACCATTTTAAATTTTTTTTCAAAGCACCAGGTTAATGCGACGCTTGACCAAAATGATTTTCTAGCTCGACGTATAAGCATTGTCATTCAGCGTGGTAATGCCGCTAGCTTGTTGGGTATTATATTATGTCACCAACTTGTAGTGGGTTTGAGCATTTGGATTGCCTTTAGTCTAAAATTTAGACCTTTAACGGCATGGGCACTGGGCAGTCCATCTGCTGTTTTAATATAATAGGTATTTAGTGTCAACTTTGGCTCCTATATTGAGAGCAAGACTCAATAGGCTGCTAAAAAGCTGGGTATCCTATCGAAGGTGCGACGGTAATTCACATCGGAACAGTTGCTATCACTGTATCAAGCACAATTTCGGTCGTGTATGGAGTACTGTTCTCACCTTTGGGATGGATCAGCTAAGTACCAGCTTGAGGCATTGGAATCTATAGAGAAACGGGACAAGAAGCTCATCAGCAATGAATCCTTAGTTCGGGCTAAGCTTCTTAGTCTTGAGCATCGATGTAAAGTTGCTAGTCTATCGGTTTTTTATCGGATACATTTCGGAGAGTGTGCATCGGATCCGCACGATCCCTCCTGCCCATTTTTCTATCGGACTGCCAGAGCGGGCACGAAAAATCGTCACCGCTTTATGGTTGATATTCCGAAAACCCGTACGAAGCGCTTTGATTCCACATTTATTATGCGAACTGCTAGTCAGTGGAATGCGCTGCCTGAATGGGTGTTCCCCGATGGTTACAATCTGGGTGTCTTCAAATCACGAGTGAATCGGTTCCTTCTAGGCAAGCGTGCTCCAACGTAGACCGCATCATCGCTTAACATCAGGCGAGATGGTGGTCAAACGCAAGCCTATTATTTATAAAAAAAAAAAAAAAAATTGCTTAGTTAATAAAGGCACTTGCCAGTGAAAGAATAATATGAACCCTTGAAAATGTGAGCCACGTACTCATCTGACTTAAAAGTTAGTTATTTAGCTAATAAATCCACTTTAAAGTTGGATTAAACATCTTAATCCTTCATTTGATTACTTAACAAACATCAAATTAATTAATTATAAACTAATTGCTGTATATTACCAGAGCGGATTAGAAACTTAATCCTTGTACAGCCAGCGGAGAAAATTGACTATTAACATTTAGGTAGGTAATTCTAGAGCCCACTGCAGTTTTGCCTTGGTCAGACTGGGTACTACAGGACAAGTAGGAAGTCAGATCACTACCATACATTGAGGATTTTCCTCGGATACGTACTAAACGTTTTGATTCTACGTTTCTAATCCGTACGGCCAAGGATTGGAACAAACTGACGGCTTTCTTGTTTCCTGAGAGATATAATCTGGGCCTTTTCAAGGTCAGAGTGATTTATATTTTATAAGTCTGCGTGTTTCTTCTTCAAACACATCGTCGCTTACCAAAAGGCGAGTTATAAGTCAAACGCGGAATTATTCAAACTATCCATAACCATTGAACTTGCTCAGTAAAAACGAGGCAAAGTCGTTGGACAAATACTTTAACACCTAATTATAACCATGTACAGTAAATTTGTTACAAAAAATAGTTACCGGTTTTTTTAATGTGTATTTACACTTCGGGAAAGCACACGAAGGCATCATTTAGTCAGATGTTTCGTTATCATACAACAATAGACGCGTGTCGCACTTTTTACGGCTAGAGAGCGACTGAAACGAAGTGAGACGCTCATTTTGTAATCTTCAAAAATGCGCTTCATCTGGGCCTGCATTAATCTTATTTTGGTCGAAGATCGAATGAGCTAGTAGTACGACAACTGGCCTCGGCAATCAGTTTGTGGTATTTATCTACAGCAAAAATATCGGGAGTGTCATTTCATCGTTTCTAATCTCACGGCACAATCATCATCATCATAATCAGCCTTTTAACAGTCCACTGCTGGACTTTTAGCCTACCCCCGAAAGGGTGATTGGGCCATATCCACCACGCTGGCCCAGTGCGGATTGGTGGATTAGTGCGGATTGGTGGATTGTAGCTCACGGCACAATGAAACCCTTTAATTGCGGAGAAGGAAAACATAAGTCTTTAATAGCTGAAAGTTGATCGCGAAAGATACCTACATCAGCACCAAATTTTTTTTTTTTAATACATGTTGTTTCTTACGTTAACTGTACCATCTCAGTCATAAATAATATATCAACCGGGTAGAAGTTGTGGCGTTAAGTTTTTCATCACATGATTAGGGGCAAATTGCGCCCCCTGCCTGCCCTCGGGGGGTGTGGGATGCGGCAAATCTTCCTTCATCTCATCTTAGAACCCGGAGAGCTTTCTTCACGAAGTAGATGTGGTAATTAATTTGATGCGGTAGTTTTTAGTGAAAATTTTACATCAATTTCAACTTGAAGGAGTTTAAGGCACATGACCTATAACCTGCACATGGAGCTATAGTGACCGGGCATGTATGTGCGTTTTACAATCTGACGGCATTTGACGAATTTGAATCTCCACGCCTTGGGACAAAGACCGTTAGTCAGCCCGTGACATTTCTTTTTTGCTAACTGACAGCTGGTCAGATTTTTGGTTGTGAATTAGTATTACGCATAGACGCAAGGACTTTGTATACCCTATAGCTCTTTGCCCCTTTGCTTTGCCCTATAGGGTATACAAAGTGCTTGCATGGACATAATAAATATTTCGTCATTGATTCAGGGGTTAGATCAGGTACATTATATTTGTCAAAGATTCAGGGTTGTTACGTCCATGGTATTACGTTTTAGAAACGGATTGTGACGGGCTTTTGTCCGAAGCTCGCAGAAAGTAAATTTGTGGTAAAAAAAATTTCATCATTGCAACAATTTCTGTCAGATACCTACCACGAGACAGTCACTGCATTCCAGCTTAAGAGCCGCACAGGTAGTAATTTTATTAATAATTATATCATTTTATTACAGATAACAAAGATCCATGTAGAATTAAAAGTTATAATGTAGTTATTTAAAATGTAAAACATTAGACTTTAGAGCGTTGGACCAACATTTTTGTAAATAAAAACAGTGGTCGTATACTTATTGTCTTTATAATCGCATTACCCGACTCAATCACTCTAAGTTAATGTATCATTTCATAGTACTTAAAAAAAACATACGTAATTCATTACAAATACATAAAATAGCATCTCCATTAACAGCTCATCCAAACGGCAAGTACAAATAATTAGATTCCACGTCGAGAGTGGTGTAATTCGCACAAAATGGAAGACGTATCGCGCTTAACTTGTTTACTCGGAAATTATCTTCCAACATCGATTCGGATCGTTTCGGATTAGAGATGAACGTTTCAGTAATTATACGCTTCACTTACTCACTTGTAGAGATGATAGCTTTATGGTTTGAATTTCAAACCACAGCTGTGGTTTAGGATCCAAATCTTAAGAATGAGCTTATCTGAAAAACGTATTAATTAAAAAAGGCTTATTATTCAATAGAAAAATTTCTAAATGTTAAAACATTATAAAAAAGAACACTGTTTTAAACTATCACGGTTGCTCACTAAAGTTAAATGATTATTTATGGGAGATATTTACCGTGGTAAGGTAGCGGAATGAGCTCCCCATATTATAAAGAATAATCATCAAAAATAATCAGTATTATATAAAAAAGATCGGGCCAATCCATAAATAAATTGCCAATGACCCAATTAGGTCATGGGCCTAATTGGGAAATGGTTTGACTCTGACTTTGAGCTGCTGTTGAAGGAAACAAAATGAGAAAACATGAGGAACATCATATGTTCCGGAACATATAATTATATGGACTTATACGTGACTATGTGTAATGATTAGGGCCCATCTTCTCTCTGAAAGAAGGCCTATGTCGTAACCGTGGGAACATGTTAGGCTGATAATGATGATGATAATGATTGAACACAAAATCTTGCGTTAAACATATTATCTTCCAACTTAAAAGTATAACGAGAGAGTTAAATGTTAGGCAACCATCGACTCCTGAGATTAAAATTTGTCCAATTAACAATTTCACTCCCCAAAATTCTAATTCAACGTAAACTCCGAGCGAAACATAATTTTCAAACTGAAACATGCAAGGGCGCTCGCCACTTCATACATCACAAGTTTAAGTTAAAAAGCTAAGTTATCACTCGGCTAATTGCGTCAAAACTCGGTAATGTTTAAATACTTCATACGTTAAAGCTTGTGGAAGTTAACTTTAAGGCTGGCACAGACGAAGCGATTCTGAAGATGCGACAAATTATATCAAAATTATTTTCTTGTACTATACGATGTGCATGTACGAGTACGTTGTACACGTATATTTTAAGCACTGCAAAATTCAGATAAACTTTTAGTCGCACAAAGTAAATGTTAAAAGTAGTTTTTGTGTTTTGGTTTGGTTATTTAAAATCAGTGTTAAATTATTATCTAAGTTATATTAGCTAGTTGACTCCTTGGATAAATAAACAATTTGAGAACCCATGAGTATTTTTAAGATTTTATCGTAACGACGTTTGAACAACAAATTTCAACAGTTTTTCTTTATAAAAATATTTGAAGTGGCAATGGGCAGGCCACATCGCTCGAAGAACCGATAACCGATGGGGGAGAAAGGTTCTGGAGTGGAGACCACGAACCGAAAGACCCAGCGTAAGGAGGCCTCCCACCAGATGAACCGACGACATTGTGGAAGTCGCGGGCATCCAGTGGATGCAAAAGGCAGGTTGTCGTTCAGTGTGGGGGTTAAAGGGGGAGGCCTATGTTCAGCAGTGGACGTCTTCTGGCTGATGATGATTTTAATTTTCATTCAAACATAATATCTGAATTAAAACCAAAATTGTACTAAAATTGATTTTTAAGCCATACGAAGCTTTCAAAAAATATTTTGTATGCTAAATTATAGTAGATATTTTAATCGTTGTGCCACCACAACGCCGGCAAGATCCAAAACCTAATAATATGAAGAAAAAAAAAACTATTAAGATGGCATTATAATTATGTCACTTCAAAGTCACCCTATACGTCGCATCGTGTGAACAATTTTCTTCCGACTAACGTACAGTCTAAACGCACCCTTAACACATTAAGTGCTGAAAACATGTTAAGAACGAGGGAACTGTAAAATGTTTTCTTGACTAAGTGACAGCTCGTGTTAAGGTGCCTCTTAATATATGGAAATTTTAACGTCAATTTTCCACCGAGCGCGCTCGTGATTGGAGATCTTTGGAACATGTTTGGCATGTGTTTTATGGAATTTAATTTTTGCTGAGTACCTAACTCTAAGTAAAGCATGGGGAGGTTAATGTTATGTGACGTAGTTATTTAGGTTATTTTTAGAGTGTGGTTTTAAAATTTATGTGGAGTACAAATTATTGATATTGTCCTATCCCTTGTTAAGGCTCAACTTAACGCCTGATTTTCACACTACTTTGACCTGAAAAATCTCGAATACAATTTTTGCTAGCCTTCTAACTAGTTTTAGTAAAAAAAATACTCCATTTTTTACCAGTGAAATAATTACACATAATTGAGAATATGCCGTTTTTGCTTATATGAAACTTAGGCTTTTTAATAGGCTTGTGTTTGATCACCATGTTGCCTGATGTTAAGCGATGATGCGGTCTACGATGGAGCAAACTTGCCTAGAAGAAACCGATTCACTTGTGCCATAAATACACCCAGATTATAACTATCGACCACCAATCCGCACTGGGCCAGTGCGTGGTGGATATGGCCCAATCACCCTTTCGGGGGTAGGCTAACAGTCCAGCAGTGGACTGTTAAAAGGCTGATTATGATGATGATGATGATAACTATCGAGGTACAACTACATACGCAATCTACAATTTCCACACAACCCAACTATGCATTCCACAGTCTAGTGGTTCGAACAATAAAAATGGAATCGAAAGTTATTTGTTCAGGTTTTTGGAACATCCACCATGAAACATGAATAGGTACACTGCATAAAATAAGATCAGAGCACCTGCTGGCGTGTTTCTGGCTGAACGCATAAGCCATTCAGCGTGGTAATGCCGCCAGCAAGCTGGGTACGCTGCCAACTGGTAGTGGGCTTGAGTGAAACTGTTTTTTTAGTTTTAGTGTTAGCTTGTATTTTGTTATATGTATATTACAAATGATTTTCTGATTAGAGAATACAAAAACACCTACCACATCCAAAAAAAAAGAAGAAAAAAAGTTATAACTAACAAAATTTGACATTACAATAGTTACAAACACAGGGCAAGGCCCTGTTCAAATATTAATGCTACCCTTGTAAGATAAAAACTATTAGGGGCTGAGGATTATGGTGGATTATTATTTTAACTAAATTAGCTTAGAATCGTTAAGGGAATATGGGTGAAGTTTATGGATGTCAAAGAGTTGAAAGAGTAGATGTGAAACATTTAAATATGAGTTAGGTATCTTACTTATCTTTTAATTTTAAGTACTGCGAGTAGTTGTTTGCTTGGTTGTTTGATTTTCCAAATCACGCGACCGCAAACCGTATCTGAGTGCGATAAGGTTCGCGTTCGCGTAATTTTCCAACTGAGCGGATTAGGTGCCGCAATAGCTGTTGTCCGTAAGGCCCGTAAGGTACCCAAAACGCAAGCCTATTATTAATAAAATAAAATAAAAAAGTCCTTTATGCAACCCCCTTGTTGACAGCAACCTCCCTTAACTTAGACGTTTTTTTTACAGGTATAAGGCGGGTGAAACCGCGGGGCACAGCTAGTTTTATATAAATGTCATATCTGAAAGTCATTTAATCACTGCCTTCTATTACGTAGCACTCTCATCCGACAGTGGGTTTATTAAAACCAAATTGCGAAAATTGCAGTGCAAATGTGGCTCTGGCGTGCTTAGCTAACTGACTTATATCCACCAACCAAATCTGATCTCATGAAGTGTATTCTTTATTTTACACGAGAGTTCTTGTTATATTTGTTTTGATTATCAAATGCCATCATAAGTCGAGCTGTCGTAGCAAGTATTGTTTATGTGGTGGGAGGTCTTGCTATTTTGGATGTTGTGTGGTAGTCCCTTATGGTTTGGTGTGGCAAATGATCTATAATCTTTGGTAGTAACCGTCGAATGGGGTGGTAATGACGTGGTATTACTGTCCGGTCTGTTGACAGCCCATATATTGAGGATTATTATGATGGTTCATATTTTATGAACACGGAATTGGATTATGTTACTAATTTTGTTTGGCAGCTGTCTAAAATGTTAATTGAATTCTATTTTATGGTAAAGAGCTAAAATAGTTTTCTGTGTAAAGATTCATGTCTCATAGCAGGTTCAAAAGTGTCTGACCAGGCTACTCAATGTCAAAGATTAACAAGATAAGCTAGACCTCAGCATACCGTCGTCGAATAGTGCTAACAGACGTATGGATTTGGTTGATCTCAACCGCCGTCTGACCAACGGGAGAGAAAGAGAGGGAAATATGTTTTTCTCACTGTTTCTCTCCCGTTGGTTGTACGGCGGTCCGTCAACCAAGTCCGTCTCGTCTGTTAGCTACTGATGATGGCGTGAGATTTGCAGGGTTATTTCGAATGGTATGTACTCAGGATTGATGGGATTTGAACTCACACCCAGTGGCATTCGATCGCACTATACATTGAGCAGAATGAGCAGTTCAAAACTGTTTTTAGAAGAATTTCTAGTGTATTTTCGCTTCTCGTCACCGCGGAAATACACTAGAAATTCAATTTTTTGAATGAATATCGTAAAGTAACCCTTGGTTTAATCTACTATTCAGCTATTGATGTTTCAAAGACATCATTAATCGCCAGCCTTACTTTAAAAAGTCATGTACGCGCCGGCCCTAAAGTAGAGCAAGAGGAATAGTCGCTCTAGGCGCCGGAAAGCAAGGGACGACAAAATGCAAAAAAGCGAAACAAAAATTGAAGCGTTTTTTTTTGTTGGCGCCCCGCGCGTCGCTGTGGCGGCGTGGCACGCTTGCATTGTTTTATAACCAGCATAAAATGTTGATGTTGAAATAGTTTAACATCCTGGATTAGCACATGGCAACGAATTTGTATTCCGGATATTTTTAGACGCTGAAAGAGATTCTCGCTCTATCCTGATTAAAGGCTAGCGCCGGCGCTGCAAGCAGCTTGAATTCTTCCAACAACACTTAACTTTCTAGGACAACGACGTGATCTGGACTATGCAACCTATATTAAACCATAATCCTTGATGTAATAGTAAACTTTTTGTTGACAGGTCTGGTTCCAAAACAGGCGGGCGAAATGGCGGAAGGCGGAGAGGTTAAAAGAGGAACAGAGAAAACGGGAGGGCGCTGATATGGTGACCAAGCGGGATCCTAGTGACGATAAGGTGGGTTTCCTTTACTTTTACAACGGAAACAATGATTGTTTCTTTTTTACTCTCTACCTAAATACGTTGATGAAAACAATTTTCCCTTTTATTATAGAAACTGACGTGGTTTTCACACACTTTATTTATATTACACGGGAATTACTCACGTAAGATTAAGCCGGTCACTCCGACTATAGTTTCAACCGCATGCCCGTGTAATATAAATAAAACTTTCCCTTTACTATTTTTACGATTTTTTTCAGCTACAATAATTTTTGAAGTATAAAATTCATAGTATGGTTTTACAGCAAATAGTGTCCAGAGGTCTTGTAATTCTGCGCCAGGCTTGAGAATTTAATAATTTGATACTGGATCCCATGCAGGCTTGCCAACCATCTCTTTGTAAAACATTTGAATGCTTTTCTAATTTCTGAAACCTCGCGTAGCATCTTTGTTATAGTAACTATATTTATTCAATGTTATAGTTGAGTGGATGTGACGATAGTTGTGAAAGCCTAATAAATCATTAAAATACACGTTATTTGAAGATTGACGCAATACTGAATTTTTTTATTTAGGTATTTATAGTCCAAAGCAATGTATCATAAACTTTATGTAATTTGCGTGCAATTAGTTGACGGCGAGCAACTTGTTCTTTGTATCTTTTTTAATTTTTTTTTATATAAAAGAGAAATTCGTCTATTCTCACTCACTCACTCACTGACTTATTTGGCAGATAGATTCCTTATAGGATGTAGAGATCCGCTAAGAAGGGATTTTGCGAAAGGGCCGAATTAAGGGGAGGAAATGGGGAGTAGAAAGTTAAGAAAGGCTACGCGTACAAAGTCACGGGCAGCAACTATTATGTTATAGATCTACGTTTGGCCACCAACTCGCTTGATGGTAAGCGACATTGCGGCCGAGGATGGAACACGTTGATCTAGAAGAAATCAATTCATTCTACTCTTGAAGATGCCTAGATTGTAGTTCTGGGTGTCTTCAAGTCGAGAGTGAACAGGTTTCTTCTAGGCAAGCGTGCTCCATCGTAGGCCGCATCATCGCTTAACATCAGGCGATTTGGCGGCCAAGCGCAAGCCTATTAATAGTTTTTAAAAAAACAAGGTAATATCTCTCGAAAGTGTAATTTATCTGCCTTGTTTTCTCAGGGTTCGTCAGAATGCGGCATGTCGCGAGGGTCAGCGGAGGCGTCACCTGTGTCAGGAGTGGCCTCACCTCGAGGGTCGCCTCCCGTCACCCCCGGCTCCCCACGCCGCTCCCCGCACTCCCCGCGTCACTCTCCGACCCGCTCTCCTAGAGTCGAAAGGTATTCTAATTTTATTATAAAAACTGACGTGGTTTTCACTCATTTTACTACGGGAAAGCCAAGCCCAAGCCAAGCCCTTGGGAGTGCCAAGCGAGACACAGCCGCGCGCGCGCATTCACCTTGAAAAAGACTGCCTTATGCGGTTGAAAACTATAGTCGGAGTGACCGGCTTAATCTTAGGTGAGTAATTTCGCGTGTAATATAAATAAAATGTATTCTAATTTGTTAGCATAGTCCAAGGTTTTTCACCATACTCATGACGCTTCCATCTTCAAACTGTATTTAAGACCCAGAATATGGCTGCTCGCTATCTCACTCGTGCACTTGTTTTTTTAAAGATATACCTACCTTACTACTACCTACCTAACTTATATTTACTTTTTTAAAACGTGGTTCGTTCATTTTACGATTTTAATACCTGTTTCAAAATATTGTATTTAGAACACCCTTTTGTTTTAATATTTTAAAGAGGTTGTAAGGGGAACACTCTCTAAGCCAAAAGAAGGTAATTGTACTCATCATTATGAACATTTTTTACTATGGGACCAACCCTGAAATCGCGAAAAAAAAATCAGCTGTTCCATACATTTTGTCGAGTATCAATGGCCGTTTTCTATAGAACAGCTGATATTTTTTTCGCGATTTCAGGGCTGGTCCCATAGTAAAAGTTGTTCATAATGATGAGTACAATTACCTTCTTTTGGCTTTGAGAGTGTTCCCCTTACACCCCGTATAATGACCATAATAAATGGAATAAACAGTTTTTCTTATTAATTCCGGTAGTTATAAAAAAAAATGTTTTGTAATATTAAGCTCCCACAATGACCGAAGCACATTTTTTTAAAGTAGACAGTTATTTAATATCATTAAAAACATCAATTACGCGAACATTATCGGTGCGTCCGGTATTCTGGCCTTAACCTTCTTAATTTGTAGCACCTCAAAAGTATTTTTTATATTATTAAAATTCTTTTTTTTTAATGCCTAATTTTAAATTGTAGCATCTCTTTCAGGTCGGAAACCAGCTGTGCGTCTCCAGCGCCGTCGGTCGGCAGCGCAGGTTCCCGGGAACCACCGGAGCCTCGCCCGCAGCACAACATCTTCTCACCTTTTGACCAGTGAGTACTTTACCTTTCACCCGACTAAGTTCTTGCTCGGCCAGCTCGGCTACAACTCACAAGAAGTGAGAAGGATGTCGGATCAGCTCGCTATTTGCTGCAAGGTGCTCAGAGGATTGGTCGGCTCCTTGCATCTGCACAACTTATTGTGCGCTTTCTTCGTGCCAGATAAACTTGGGTTTCCGGCTAATAGGCGTGGGAAATCGTCTAATCGTGGGAAGGCGTCTTTGACCAGTGTGTGTTGCCAGTGGTACTGAGACATGGTCCTTAACTGTTGGCCTTTTGGAAAAACTCAGAGTCACACAGCGGGCAATGGAGAGAGCTATGCTCGGAGTTTCTTTGCGCGATAAAATCCGAAACGTGGATATTCGCCATAGAACCAGAGTCACCGACATAGCTGTTAAAATTTGCAAGTTGAAGTGGCAATTGGGCAGGCCACATCGCTCGAAGAACCGATAACAGATGGGGAAGAAAGGTTCTGGAGTGGAGACCACGAACCGAAAGACGCAGCGTAGGGAAGCCTCCCACTAGATGGACCGACGACATTGTGAGAGTCGCGGGCATCCAGTGGATGCAAAAGGCAGGCTGTCGTTCAGTGTGGAGGTTAAAGGGGGAGGCCTATGTTCAGCAGTGGACGTCTTCTGGCTGATGATGATGATCCAAGTTTTTCCACGTAGATCACAGCTGCATGTCGCGTGCTCCATGTCTCCGCTGATTCGCGCCCGCCGCCACCTCAATGAACTCATTTCCGCCAACACTGATTTTGAGATAGCCCGTTGGTCCAGTTGGTAGTGAACCTACCTTCTGAGCTTGGGGGCGTGGGTTCGATTCCCACCTAGGACAAACATTTATGTGACGAACATTTGTGTTTGTTCTATATCTGGTTGTTATATCTATTTAAGTATGTATTTAAAACTATATATGTATGTATATCAGTCTCTGGCAGCCATATCACAAGCTTTGCTTAGTTTGGGGTCAGATGACAGTGTGTGTGTCCCGAAATATTTATTATTTATTTATTTTATTTAATTGCAAAACTGTAACGAAAATGTTCTTGACTTATTGTAAAAACTTAACTGACCAATTATTGAAACTTAAGGGACCCCTGGCAAATAAGCCGATGACTATGATGATAATTTAATGACATAATATATATTTTAATATATACCCTCACAAACTCAAATTGAGAACCCACTTCTTTTTTTATGAAGTCGGTTAAAAATGTGTGCCCACGTGACATGTACGTCAAGATTTCAAATGACAACCACCATCATCATCATCATCAGCCAGAAGACGTCCACTGCTGAACATAGGCCTCCCCCTTTAACCTCCACACTGAACGACAGCCTGCCTTTTGCCTGCCGCGACTCTCACAAAACAAACCAAATGACAACCGCTGGCTCTGTATTACAAGGTTCTATGTTATTTTCTTACACGTTCTGTAATTTCAATATAAAATTTTTGACGTTCATAAATATTGACTTAGCAGCTAAAAGTTAAACCCTGCTGAAAATAACATAGCACCTTGTAACAGTGAGCCAGCGAAACGTAGACCCAATCCCGACTGGAGAATTGAAGCGGCGTCGTGGTACACAAGTGGCTGAGAAAAAATCAAATTAGGTTTGTGCTCATCGGTGGGTTAGTCAAGCCTGCGACGATGATGAAGAAGAACTATATTATTTCAAGATTCAATATAAAAAAGAACTCTATTATTCCGAGATTAAATCACACCAAGTAGTTATTAATTTGTACGACCTTTACAATTGAATTCTTGACGTCAATACTCTATTGAGAGCATCAATATTTTATAGACACATAATTAAACAAACCCGCTTTGACCTGAATACTTTTCTGTTGTCTGTCTTTATTGATGTAAATTGAGAAGCATTAAATCACTGTCAATCAGACTGATATGATCCCGGTTTGTTTAAATAAGCTATTAGACACAAATTTTTAAATAGCCACGACTTATAGATTAAAGTGAAGCACGTAAGTAATTGGTCATCATAAAATATTCACAATGAATGTGTCATGATGAAGGCATCTAAAGCAATTTTATCACATATTTTATCTATTTTATTTTATCAAATTATATAATATTATATCGTTTATAATCATATAACTGTAGTGAAATACCGTGATAGTTTAACTTTGTAACTTGAAACTTGTTCAACAGTAAATTTTATCACATCCCGTTAATATTATAAAAAAAAATATAAATAAATGGCATATAAAATAAATCGTTGTAATTTAATCGACTTATAAAATAACTTAAAAACAGAAAATTAACGAAAACTTAAATTAATAACTAAAACTTAAATCTAAACAAACTAACTACTAATTAAAATTTTAATTACAAACTTATACATATAAAAAAAATATATATAATAATAATAATAATCATAATCATAATATTTATTTGCCACAAGGAAAATACAACCAAAACAATTGAATCCACTGGCTCCGAACTAGTACCCGTAATCAAATAACCCGCCCCTAATTGTACCTTGTGCAAAGGTGCCCATAACACTAGCAGCATTGCCGCGCTGAATGGCTATGGCCAACCTTTGCACAAGGTATATAAAATTTAATGTGATTATAAGTATATATGTGTGTGCGTCCTATCTGTACAAACCTATAAAGTCGAAACATGGTCACTGACATTGTAGTTGGTCATAGAATTAAAGTTATTCAGAGAGCAATTATGGAGCGAGTTACGCTCGGGGTTTCTTTGAAATATAGAAACAGAAATGATCACAGATTTAGAAAAATCTATTGTGCAACTTTAGAATATCATCGCAAATATAAAAACAATTTCCGTGTATGTATTAACATAATGAAAATGCGCGAAAGGGATAGCAACAGTTGAGCACAGCCCATGATACCTACTACCCAAAGGGACGGAACGCTTCAAACAGAAAAAACGAGCAGAGCGAGAGGTACTACGTTTAGCCATTTGTCCCTTTCTAGTGTTGACATAATCACTGATACTAATTCCTCATTACTTTTCATACTTTTTTATATTTTTATACAGAATAGATCTACGTTTGGCCACTAACTTGCCTGATGGTAAGCAACGGTGTGGCCGAGGATGGAACACGTTGATCTAGAAGAAATCTATTCATTCTAGCCTTGAAGATGCCTAGATTGTAGTTCTCAGGAAACAAGGAGGACAGCAGGGAGTTCCATTCTTGGACAATACGTATCATAAAAGACAACCCAAATCGTTGTGTACGAATTTTTGGAATTTCCACGAGGAAGGGGTGATAGTGTGCTGTCCTTCTACTTGTCCTGTAGTAAAAGGGGGAGGGTGGAATAAGGTCATGAAGCTTTTGCTCACACTCACCAAAATATATCCAGTAGAAAATAGACAGACAAGCTACTTTACGGCAGTGCTCAAGGCTTTGTAATTAATTGGCGACTAGCTTGCTGTCACCAAGCAGCCTCATAGCACGCTGGTCTACGGAATCTAAAGCTTCCAGTTGGTACTTGGCTGCTCTGTCGAATAGGTGGAAGCAGTACTCAACACACGTACATACTAATTTATTCCTTATTTATATCACTACAATAATAAACGGATGCATCCTAAATAACCATGAGAGTTTTCTTTTAGATATGTTTCACAAATAAAAATATAAATAATCAAAAATGATGCTGATAAAATCATGTACGGACTACCCAAATTAATACCAAATTTACGGTTACAATATTTTTCCAAAAGTGGCAACATCACACACTAATATGTGTTCATGAATGTCATTGTATATAAGACATGTAGTGTGAAAGGGACAAATGGCTAAACGTGGTACCTCTCGCTCTGCTCGTTTTTTCTGTTTGAAGCGTTCCGTCCCTTTGGGTAGTAGGTATCATGGCACAGCCTTACATATTTCTTACAATCCTGCACGGAGGTTAAACTACAATTCTGCCACTTAATAATATGTCTAACTGCCATTTAACAAACTAGTTAACTGGCCAGGGCAAGTGTATCGCCACGAAGTCTATTACCATGTCGTCATCTCGGCCGTAGGAACCACGCAATTACTTGATTAGACCCCGGCCACACTAATCAAGTGTAATTAAATTGCGTTGTGGTTAATCAGCTACAGTCTACAACACTGAGAAAAGTCTAATTACACAATATAATCTTTTTTTTTGTGTGTGTAATGTGGTTGTGCACTCAACTCCGTAAGTAGTATTAGAAGCGACAGTCATCATCATCATCATTTCAGCCGTAGGACGTCCACTGCTGGACATAGCCCCCCCCCATCGATCTCCAAAAAGGCCGGTTGAAGCGGCCTGCATCCAGCGTTTCCCTGTGGTCTCTATAGAAGCGACAGTAGGTACGAAAAAAAAAAATGTAGTAAGTATTTTAGGTACAGTGTAAACTCTGCATAGCGACTGTCGATTTAACTACAAACTCCCTAAAACGTCGAAATTACTTGACTTTGTTTTGTTTACCTTGATGCTCATACAATGATACTTTCTATGTAGCATCACACTCACTCTAAATAACGGCAACGATACGTCATTATTAAGCGATAAACAGTAATTTATAACACCTCGTATTTAAAATAAAATATTGGAACAGCAAAAAACGTCAGACGAAAATAGCAGACTATACGGAAAAAGCGTTGTTATTTGTATCAATATTAATGTTTGTTAAACGTTATACTTTACTATTAAATAAATAATATTATAATAATAGTAAAATAATATTGATTGTTCTTCACTTCATTTAACGACAACTCTCAATAATAATGCACCATAAAACGCGCAGTCTCATAAGTGTAAAAAAAAGTTAAAGTAAAAGTAAGTGTAAAGTTTACACTGTATTTAGTATTAGTGAGATTGTATTTTTTTGTTAATAAACGCACTTGCCCGTTTAAAAGTACTTACTATACAAGGTATATACTAAAACAACCTTACATCGCTTTCCATCTTCCCCCAACTCTACAAAGATTGACTCAAATCGAATCAGCTGAACTCAAGTTTAAGTAATTGTCAATAACTCCACTGAGGTTAACTTAGCTCGCTCAGCAAATTAACTTTAAACTGTAATTGGCTAAGTATCGATCAATTTAATTATGATTGATTCGGTATTAATATTCAGCAAATAAAGTTTTGGTTAAGTAGTATTAAGTTAAAGTTAAGTTATGATAGACGATCCTTATTGGTTTAGGAGAATTAAGAAAAGTTGTTAAGGCAATGACGTTTACATTTCATGCATTAAAATTTGCTTTAGCGAGGTTATTTGTAGAAATAAAAACAAGGTAAATAAAATCCGTAAAAATGTAATAATATAAATTTTGTCGCTCTTTTTATTTTATTTTATGGAGCACACTAGGTTTTACTTTAGTTTAGTTTTATTATCCAAAATCTAAATCTAAATAGTTATAGTAAAAATGTAATAAAATAAGAAAATAAATAAAAACTCTGATCCTGTCAGAGGAAAATAGCTCGCGGCAGTCACGGTAAGAATCCAGGGCGCTTACGCCCAACTCCTTACGCGGTCTTAAACTAACGTTAAAACCGCGCAGTTCAAAAATTACGCGAACGTGGACCTTAACCCTAATACGGATTGCGGTCCCGCAAAAAAATTTCATCACCTAAACTGGATTGCTTCAAACAGCTAGGAGTAAGGTAGTATCTGGGTCCTGCTTCACAGACGTCCAAACAAAAAAAACATCACTTACAAATACTTCAAAATACCAAAACGAACACAATTTCCACTAGTCTAATCAAGCATCATTAAGCCGCGTGCACATGTGCTACGACATAACTTCGTTACGACTGGTCCACGCTAATGCTGGCGTGAGTTAATCCTCCGTCAATCGCATTGTAGTGTTGTTGGGGACGATTATCGCGTTTTCATGGTTAGATGGAACACTCATTGGACTAATATGGCAAGAGTTGACAAGTAATGTGTGGTTGGCTTAATATATTTGTAAGGTAGTGCCTAAATTTCACACAAATTTGGAGTAAACCATCATCATCAGCCAGAAGACGTCCACTGCTGAACATAGGCCTCCCCCTTTAACCTCCACACTGAACGACACCTGCCTTTTGCATCCATTAGATGCCAGCGACTCTCACAATGTCGTCGGTCAATATAGTGAGAGGCCTACCTACACTGCGTCTTCTGGTTCGTGGTCTCCACCCAAAACCTTTCTTCCCTATCGGTTATTGGTTCTTCGAGCGATGTGGCCTGCTCATTGCCACTTCAACTTGCAAATTTTAACAGCTATGTCGGTGACTCTGATTCTTTGGCAAATATCCACGTTTCGGATTCTGTAGCTCATAGAAGCTCCGAGCATAGCTCTTCCCATTTCCCGCTGCGTGAATCTGAGTTTTTCCAAATGGCCAACAGTTAAGGACAACGTCTCAGTACCATATGTCATCACTGGCAACACACACTGGTCAAAGACCCTTGAGTAAACCAACTATAGATGTATAAAAAAATCACGTGAAGCTTTCGATGACTCAGCCATTTGACTGAATTTTTTTATAAAGCAATTTAACACATCTCTCCTATAGATCGGTATCTTCCTGACAAGGAATTGCAGAAGTAGGCATCTAAACATTCTCAATGCAATGCTCGCTTTAGTTCGTTTAGCCTCTTATGTAAAATAATGACAAAAAGAAAAAAAGAAACGAAAAAACAACACGTAAAAATTTGGAAAACAAGGAATAAAGCTTGGACATATTTTTTTGTATAGTGAATTATTAGTAAATTAACAATATTTAGGTATCTTCGTCATCATCATCATCGACTATTAAACGTCCAATGATAACCAAGGCTTCCCTCTTAGAGAGGGGTGTTGCCATGAGATCTTCGTAGTCAAAGATAATTCAATACTACGTAAGAAGTTCGTAGTTTTCCCGTCTGACAACTTTTTCTGCCGATCCATGGGATAAGCTTGCTAGTTGTTCGGGCCACGCAATAGTCTAATGGACATATAGTCAATATTGTAACAGTACAACTTGATTTAAAAGCCACCAAGCCGAGCTAGTGCCCCACCACCATGCTAAGTTTTCTCTCTATGTTTACTTCACCAGCAGCTTAAGCTTATGTTGGAATTTGGACCCACATCATGCGGCGTAAGAACCAAACGCGCCAACCACGGAGCTATAATGGTTAAAAACTTAAATATAAAGCGGTTGGTGTTCGCGACAATGATGTAATTTCGCCCGTCGTCGCTATACAGGGTGTTGACGCAGTGCATGCGATGTAAATCTATTTGTCATATTAAGCGCACAATTAGGCACAATGCGGGCAGAAGGGTTGCTGTCAGTTGCTGTACGCTGAACGATTCGATGATCGAGGGTGGCGAGTGCAGTGCAGTACTGCATAGAAATAGGTTTTTATACCAGCAAGAAAATGAAGAATAGTACTTATATTATGCAATTAATAAAGGATTGATTTAAAGCGAGGGCCATGGATGAATCACGAGCGTAGTGAGTGATTCAAGTATGAGAATCCTAAACGATGCGAGTGATTCATAGCCTCAAATATAAATCCGTTTTATTCAAGAGTTGCATACTATAACTCTATAAGTCTAGATCATTGGAAATTTACATTAATCGATTTAAAAAAATTGTACCGAACAAAATAAACAGCCAAACAAGGTGGTAAAAAATAAACAAGAATAAATAAATAATGATAAATATAGCTAATTATAGCTAATAATAATAAATATAGCTCCCGGCCTTTGGGGACCGGGAACTCACCTCATCAAAAATCTTTCAGAGCGCCTGGTTAATGCGACGCGTGACCAAAATGCTGGCGTGTTTCTGGCTCAACGCATAAGCATTGCCATTCAACGTGGTAATGCCGCCAGCATGCTGGGTACGCTGCCAACTGGTAGTGGGCTTGAGCATTTGGATTGTCTTTAGACCTTCAACGGTCTATGGGCAATCTAACTGTATTTGTAGTGTTAGTTTTAGCTTGTATTTTGTTTAGTTAATAAAGGCAAAAAAAAATGTCTATCACTTTAAAATAATTAGGCCGCTCTATAGCTTTCGCAAGGAGGTTTTATACCCTATTGAATTTAGGCTATAAAACATCCATGAGCTGGCCCTTATCATAGAATCTATCAAAATGACATTAAATGAAAAAAAAAATAAAAAAAAAAAAAAAATGTGTTCTTCTTATTATAATGAAGTTTAAATCGTTACTTTTAATTATGTTTCCAAACCCGGTGTCGAATGACCAAGTCGCGGCGTCCACGGAGTAATTGCTAAATTGCGTTTTTAAACAACACCACACATAATGAATGTAATGAAGTTGATTCATTAATTTAAATTGAAGATGTTTGTTTTGAGCAATAAGAACAATGATTGTAAAATAAAATAAAAAAAGTTGGCCGTCACGGCACGCCCAGTAGAAGTGAAACATTACGGCATTATGATGTCACGACCATCACGGCATACGAGTCAGTTTTACTGCCAAGGCACGACAATAGATGTTTCACATCAAAAAACTTTTGTGGAGGCTGAGTGGCTAGACCTAATGTCAGGGTTTAAAGTCTAAAGTTCAATCTGTCTCTGGACAACTTTGAAATAGCTAATTTTTAACCGACTTCGTTACATATGTTTAGGCAAATAAAATTGAATCCGAATCTACTAAGGGTTTTTATTTGGTACGAAATCCTACCTATTATAAAGCTGCAAACACACAAATAAGTTTATCCTCGCATGGACTCGCAAAACAAGGAAATAAAGCGGATAACAGAACTCTCGATCGAGATCAAGATGGCGGCACATCCGGTCCGGCCGGAAGTGCCTCTAATGCGATAACGCCGGCTTATCGCGCCGGACACGTGCGAACATCGCCGGATTGTGAACGCAGCTTTAGACGAGGTGGTAAACAACGCGCTTGGGATATATGTGTTCTTCGAAGTTGGCTACGCTCAGATTTCAGTTCTTACATTTTTCCTAAATGAATTATACTTTCTCTATGTTCTAATCTAAGGTGCAGCAAGATAGGTGCTTGTCATACAATACAATTCAATGAAATCCGTCCAATAGCTTTTTTTTATTTTATAGTTCCTGCCCCGCATCTTTATTTGTTCGTACCGAATAAAAATTTATATTCCAACGAACAGTACAAACGGTAAACATCTTTTTGGATGCAGGTATAGTGAAAATCCGAAAGTTTTCAATAGAAATGCCTTTATAAGTTTATACTATCATTTATCTTGGCTACAAAAGGTGAACGGATTTTGTGAAGGAAGGTAAGGGCATGGCCTTCTTTCTGTAAGTTCCACTAGATGGCGCTAACTGTTTATATATCTATACTAATATTATAAAGAGGAAAGATTTGATGTTATTATTGAAACTGATGTGGTTTTCACACATTTTATTTATGTTACACGGGAATTACTCACGTAAGATTAAGCCGGTTACTCCGACTATAGTTTCAACCGCATTAGACGGCCTTTTTTAAGGTGAATGCGCGCGCGCAAAGCGAGACGCAGCCGCGAAAAGATTTGATTGTTTGTTTGCATTGAATAGGCTCCGAAACTACTGAACCGATTTGAAAAATTCTTTCACTGTTGGGATGCTGCACTATCCCCGGTTGACATAGGCTATATATCCCGGCTTCGCCCGTGCGAAGCAGGTGCGGCCTACTAGTATATATATAAATATAATATGTGGCTAAATAATAAGTAGACACTAAAACATCGTTAACTCAGGTTATTGTTCCAAATTGGCTGTCCTTTTAGATCAGCGCGAGTCCCACAGATTATAATTGAGCTAGATAGTTGCAGATATATCGCCATCTGTCGAGTCAGACAGAACATAATTAACATCAGGTGTGGGACGGTCAAACGTAAGCCTATTATTAAATAAATAAAAAACTACCTATATCTTTTTCTGTCTTTGTGAAGATGTCATTCTAAACTGTCTTTTGCTTCCAATGCATTGTGTGAAGTAGTCCTTGTGAAGCGCCATCTTTTGGCAAAAATAAGAAACCAAACTGATATTTTTATTTGCTGTTTTTTTTTGTTAAAAGCTGACCATAAATAGAGCCACCGAAAACATAATTAAAATGTGTTCAAAATTAAGCATTTTAATTTCTTGCTAGACAAAGAGTATACATACAAGTAACGTCACTTATAAGTACACCCTACAAACTCTATACTCACGTTATGGGAAAAGAAAAAAAAGGAATGGCAATAGGAAAGGAACGGAACATCCTAATCAGGCCAAAAACTTTAAACGCGTACCTAGAATACCTATATATATCGAAACTTTTAGCCGATTTAAATGTTTCTTCAGTTTGCGTTTATTATTTAAATATTTTTTTTACCAAGCCTGTGATTTTTAACACATCAAGCAAGTGTCCAATTGCTACTAAAGTTTTAAAAGTGCAAACAACTCGGTTTCACACATACTCCCTACTGCGTATAATCCGTTGTCTCATGTGTGCGTGGAACAATAGACCGGCTCAGTGTTCATTAATGGCACTAATTAATGTTTAATTGAACCAAATAGAGTATCAATTTAGCGACAATTGTATCATGCATCCCGGTTGCCGGCGAGATATGAAATTACGGACCTGTTTTCCGCTTTGTGTTGTTTATTGTGTATTGGGTGGGACTGAGTTGTGTTGGTTGTGGAGAGTTGTGTTCATTTTTGAGACTTGGTTGTTACAGGTAGATTAGTTTTAAGGGCTAACAGTAGGTTGTAGAGGCTTATGTAGGTTGTAGAGGTCGATAGTAGGTTGTAGAGGCTGATAGTAGGTTGTAAAGGCTGATAGTAGGTTGTAGAAGCTGATAGTGGGTTGTAGAAGCTGATAGTAGGTTGTAAACCCTGATCACCATCATCATCAGCCAGAAGACGTCCTGCTGAACATAAGCCTCCCCCTTTAACTTCCATACTGAACGACAGCCTGCCTTTTGCATCCACTGGATGCCAGCGACTTTCACAATGTCGTCGGTCCATCTAGTGGGAGGCCTATCTACGCCTAAAGTAAAGCCTGATAGTAGGTTGTAAATGCACACAGTAAGTTGTAAATGCTAACAGTAGGTTGTAAGCGCTGATAGTAAGTTATATTGGTAACCATAATTGGTCTCAGAGACGATCGGTTGTATTTGTAGAGAATATTTTTTCCAGGTTATAGAGTATGATCGTTATTGGTATTGATAGATCGTATCGAGTATGATTGTAGAAGCTGTTTATTTTTGGGCATTGGAACTGGTTAAGTAGTAACTTATTCTGGGTCGGTTGTTGAAGCTGGCTGCGTTGGTTGTTAACAGTTGTAGTTGTAACGGCTGGTTATATAGGTTGGTTAATTTTGACATAATAGTGTGTTTTTCAATACAAAAAAGGTATCGCATGTTTCGTGCTAGGTAAATGTGAAGGGAAAACTGGAAAGCATTTTCCCGCCTGCTCCAACGTGTGAAAAGACCATGGGGGCATATTGGATTAAATGATGGCGTATCAACATTTGACACACGGGATCGTCAACCGTACTTCCATACAAATAATACTTAGTGTTACACTAAAAAGCATGTACTCCAATGGGTTGTTGGGCAACAAGTGCCTTTTCGTTAGGTATCGTCGGCAGGAAACCGTCTTGTTTATGCGTCTCAACAGTTTGATTAACAGCATTAATTAGCGCTGAATTGACTTAAATTGCGCAATTGGTTATGCGAGTACCCGCCGTGGGCAGAGAGCAAAGACTTATACATGTGGCTTCTTTGGGATTCTACTTAAAAAGTTATTAGTATTGATGTTGTAGGAACGCGCAATTTGTGTTTCTGCGAGTTTCATCATGTAGTAAATGCTGGAAGCGATTCGTATTTCAAGGGTACCTAAGTCATAGTTTGTCTAAGTCATAGATGTGGTCAAAAATTAGGCCAGCATTACATTAATAAGTTTCAATACTGGCACCTACTAAGCCATAATAGTTAGCATTGCTATTCAACGTGGCAAATCTCCAAACATTCTGTCTTCTTCACTTTTCTGTATTTCCAGGGTACCTAAGTCATAGTTTGTCTAAGTCATAGTTGTGGTCAAAAATTAGTCCAGCTTTACATTAAAAAATTTAATACTGGCACCTACTAAGCCATAATAGTTAGCATTGCTATTCAACGTGGCAAATCTCCAAGCATTCTGGCCTCTTCTCTTTTCTCCAACGAACTATTAGATTAGTTTGGATATATTAATGTAAACTAGTTTATATATATAATTTAAGTTATTTCTAATTTAATTATTTATTTTTGTGCAATAAAACTTGGTTGTGTCAATTACTAAACCAATAATTTTTGCAGTATCTATTTCATTAATTATATAATTGCCATGGGTTACATAAATTTTACAATGTATCAAATTATGTGACAAAAAATATCATACGAAAAATAGATTTTAGTAAAATAAATTTTTCAGCTCTCATATCTGAGAAAAGTTGTCTGTGAGTTTTCTAGAGCAAGCGAAGCTCACTACTTTATGATACGCGATATATTGAATCTATATTAATGATATTATCCGGTACCGGTAACTTATATACAAGAGCCTCATAAGTTTATATACATATGACATTCACCAACAGGGCCAGCATGGTGGATTAGGCTCCATCCTCTCTCTTTCTCTCTCTCTCTCTGAGAGAAGTGTGTGCCCAGCATTGGGAACATGTTATAGGCTGATAATGATGATGATGATTAATGATAATGAAAATATTTATAATTTATATGGACTATCTCTACACCAACTATGGACAATCCAACTGTTTTGTATAATAGGCTTATAGATAAACTAAACAAAATACAGGCTAACTATTAGTAGTTAACTTGTATTTTGTTTAGTTCATAAATATTTATATTTATGAACACAAGGTCTATACTTGAAATAATGAAGAACTAAAAAAACTGATCTAAAAAGTATTAAGTATCTTACGTAAGTAACTTATGAAAAAATTGCAAATGTACATTGTACACTCTCTTGCAAGTAGCTTCTTATAATCTATCTGGTTTTCTACGCTACATTTGGAAGTTACTTACTCAAAATACATTTAACGAGAACACTATTTAAAAGTAAATGCGTATGATGATGATTTAAATTGGTTCACTCATCATTCTTTCTCAGAAAGACATGACTGAACAGATTCTGTATTCCATTTAGGCATAAATTAGATACAATTCGGCGTAATTCAATAACAATTTAGCGTACAAATTGTTGCGAGGCTAGACGTTGATACATTCGTTATGATAATTCATTGCTCCTGCGTGAAGACGTAATGGATAAGGGACGGTTTGGTTGCCTGTTCGGGCGAGCATTGGCGTGTCGTTGTTATTTTTTTAATTTGTTCTCTACTTTTTAATATTGTATCTAGGGGTCAAAACGTTGGCAGATAATGGGGAGGGACTGAAGCAGCTCCTTTTACAAGAGCTCGGTTTTTTAAAATGTGAAAGAAAGATTTTTACGGATTATGGTTTCAATACGTATATCTTATCGTATATCTTGTACTTTTTATAATCGACTTCGTGGGTGAAAAATATGAAATGAAGTTTTGTGAGAGGAAACTTTGTAAGATTAAAAATGTGGAATGTACTTAAACGAAGAAGAACCTGTCTAGTTTTTTCAAGATTCACAATCTTAATCAGTTATAATTATTCACTCAATATTGTTACTGAATTTCTTAGATCACTAAGTTTAAGTTACCTTTTTAAGAACGCCTTGAGGTTTCAGTCGCTATCCTACAGGATCTGATTATTTTATATTATACTTATGTTTTAATCCAGGGTATAAGGTACCTCCGTACTAAATGTCATTCGAATCTTTTAAGGGGCATAATTGAGCGCGAACAAACATAGGTTCACACTTAGATAAAATCTTTCAAATTGATAATTTTAGTGTGAATTTGTGAGGCCACACAGATTTAAAAACGATTTATAAGCACATATTTTTTTCTTACGCTTTTTGTTACATACGTTTTCATCAAACGAAATTACACTGTTTTGAACACTCAGTGAAAACGCACCTTAATATGTAGAGCTGTGTAATTGAAGACGTAGAGTGAAGCCACTCTAGAGGGCGACAAAATGCAATTTCGCGTACATTTCAAATGCTGAAATTCAGGAGTATATGTTAATTCCCAGCGTAATGCTAATATAATGTAGATATTATGTTATGTGAACGTTGTGTGAATTAACCATATTATGTTTATGCTTTCATCAAGAGAACTGTAAGTAATAAGTGGCTTAAAATGCTGTATAAATTAGGTAGGTAGGTACGGACCTAAATAGTTTATTATAGACCCAACCGGACCGGAGTGACCGGCTTAATCTTACGTGAGTAATTCCCATGTAATATATATAAAATTACCCTATATTAATTATTAATTAAAATTAGGACATACCCGGGGGTATGTCCTAAAACTGCGACCAGAACCACCGGAGGATGGGCAGCAGCATCCTATTAGTACACGGTTAACTTACTGCGATCCCCAAGCCGCATGCCAAACGTGGGGATTATGGCAGCACCCCTCTTAAGAGGGAGGCCTTTGTCCAGTAGTGGACGTTTGATGGCTGCTGATGATATATAAAATTTAGTTTATTATACTTAGTTTATGAATTTCTTGGCGAGGGATACATTATTTTTTTATAAATAATAGGCTTGCGTTTGCCCACCATCACGCCTGATGTTAAGCGATGATGCGGCCTACGTTGGAGCACGCTTGCCTAGAAGGAACCGATTCACTCGTGATTTGAAGACGCCCAGATTGTAACCATATTTCTTCCGTTTGGAGTTGAAACCATGGGACCGTGGGGTCCGGCCGCTCGGAGTTTGGCCAGACGCCTCGTAGATGTGACAGGTGACCAAAGAGCTGGTGCTTACCTTGGCCAAAGAATAAGTTTGGCCATCCAACGTGGTAATGTCGCCAGCTTTTTGGGCACCTTACTGGAAGACATCGACCTCAATGCAGTATTTTATTTATAGTTTGGGTAGACAGTTAAATTTAGTTCTAATTTCTAATATATACAGTTAGGTTTATTTTAATTTTATTTAGTATCGCTAATATGTAATATGGTACGTTTATTTCATGTTCTGAAAAATAAAAAATAATATGTTTAACCTTAGTTTAAAAACTAAATAATGACCAAGAGCGTGTCGCGGTACGCATATGAAAGGGGTTTGTTTCATAATTCATACTGCATAGTATAGAAATTATATTATTGAATTAGGACATTGTAATAGAGTTTCGAACGAAAGCTCTGTTTTGTGGACTTGTGGACCAAATTTCAGAGATGTATAAAATTTTTATAGTTTAGCCATATGATAGAGAAAACCACTTTTAAAAAGTCAAAGTGAAACATTCTTGTTAAGATTATTTTACGGAAGGTCAATGACCTTTGACCTAGAACGTCTTGAATTTATTACAGATTTATCACTATTTAAAAGTTGTGATCACATAAAGTTTACAATTATTTCGGATGAAGATTTTTATGATAACCTATGGCATGGCAAGTTTCAAGATTCTATGTTTATTTGCTTAGAAATGCAGAGGGGGCAACATTTAAAACCAAAATAACCCAAACTCTATGGGTTCACATTAAGGCCAGCAAATCTGTTTTTTAGAGAGAAAAATAAAAATAAAAAACAATCAATCATCTGCCGCCTCCTGCACTTTCCGTCATCCTTCTGCTCCACAATTATTATTGTCTGGGCATCGTGCGCACGCGCCTGTATGACGTTCGATATTCAAATATAGCTAATTGACGTTATTGTGTGGCGCTTACTTGAATCTATTGTTGTTGGGGTGACGGGACGAAGGGCGCTGACTTTGGAATGATTTTGAAGTTTGAAGTCAAAGTTGGTGTTTTAAGAACATGGTTTTCTGAAATGTGTTTTTATGCAGATCATATGAGAAAAAAAAAAGGAAAAAAAAACAAGTTTAGATTGAATAATAAAAATTTTATGGGAACACCTCTGAAGTGTGAACTAGCAAACGAAAACAATACATATATGTATTGTTTTCGTTTGTGTATACAGTCGAATTGAAAACCTCCTTCTGTCGTCAGCTAATAAAATGAAGGCAAATGCCATGTCGTACAGGGAGGTGAAAACGCTGGTGGCAGACCTTCAAGCGTGGAAGTTACTCCACCGAGAAGAGCTATGCTCTTAAATGTCATCATCATCATCATTTCAGCCATAGGACGTCCACTGCTGGACAAAGGCCTTCCCAATCGATCTCCAAAAGGGCCGGTTGGAAGCGGCCTGCATCCAGCGTTTCCCTGCGGACTCTTTTAGGTCGTCTGTCCATCTTGTGGGTGGACGTCCTACGCTGCGTTTACTGGTCCGTGGTCCAGAACCTTTCGGCCCCATCGGCCATCTGTTCTGCGTGATATGTGCCCTGCCCACTGCCACTTCAACTTGCTAATCCGGTGGGCTATGTCGGTGACTTTTGTTCGGCTACGGATCTCCTCATTTCGGATTCGATCTCGTAGAGAAACCCCGAGCATAGCCCATCTCCATAGCTCGTTGTGCGACTTTGAGCTTGCTTATGAGACCCATAGTGAGAGACCACGTTTCAGTGCCGTATGTCATCACTGGTAATACATACTGGTTGAATACTTTCGTCTCAAGGCACTGAGGTATTTTGAATGAGAAGACGTTGCTCTTAAATGTAGAATGAATGGAAGTTAATTAAGCAAAACACCATAATACTGGATGGGTACAACATGCAATAGCGTCAGTTATGAATTGACGTCATTAGACTTAAATAAGCTTAATTTTTACGAGCTCGGTGGGAGATTGAGCTGTTTGCTTTGACCCTAATAACACTGAATTGGGCAAGAATCTTAATGAAATTGCTTGTTAAATTTGGTTGGTGGTATTACAGCCACACCATGTTTTAATGCCGTAGCTGTTAATTAATTTGGTATGTCATCATCATCATCATAATCAGCCTTTTAACAGTCCACTGCTGGTCTTTTAGCCTACCCCCAAAATGGTGATTGGGCCATATCCAGCACGCTGGTCCAGTGCAGATTGGTGGATTCACATACGCCATTGAAATCCTTCTCCGTACGTATGCAGGTTTCGTCACGGTGTTTTCCTTCACCGAAAAGCCAGTGGTATGAAAATCCGTACATAAGCTCCAAAGAGCTCATTGGTAATACGGGCCCGGGACCCGTGACCTTTGAATTTGGTATGTACAGATACAAAATAAATTTATTTGATATAAGTAAAAATATTATACAAAGCAAATTCGATCCCATTGGCTTCAAACTAGTTTTAAATCGAACTAGTCAATTTGTTTCATTCATTCTTTTAAGTGGCAATAGGCCATGGATCTAAGAAAAACAAGCAGGTTTTGAACTAATTTTTTATGAATTTGTTTTTTAATTAGTAACTAAGAATAACTGATTAGTATACCACTTGACTCCGTAACGATTTTTTTATTTTATTTAATTAAAATAATTTGAATTTAAGTAAAGAGGTAGCTCATAATCTAAACTAAATGATCAAAAAGCTTCTTTATACAATAGAAGTTAAATAGCTACTTTATACATATACACGGATTTTATCACGTGTAATTTGACATCAGGCGAGTTGGCGGTCAAGCGCAAGCCTATTATTTATTTAAAAAAATAATATAAAAAAACATTATTTTTATTTCCGGCGTTTCTAACACTTTGCAGTGTGGTCATAGGTAGGTACCCAAACTAGATGACGAATATCTATGAAAACGTTATGAAATTATTTATAAGTACCGCCAATAATGAAAGTTCTTAAGAGTACGTTCAAGTCTTTAATTTCAATGTGTGATAATCGCAAAAAAAAAGCTTTTTTTTTGAACAGTGTTAAACTCCTGTAGCAGAAGAGGTCATAACGCAAGCCGCTGCTTGTAAACATGAAAGCCACAATAGTGTCACTAAATCAAAAGGCCATTTCTCACAGCTCCTCTAACAAAACCACTAAAAAAGTCACACAAATATCACTAAGCGGAACTGATTCCAATGAACATCGCACGCCGTCTAAACAATAGGGTGCGCTTACACTGCCCATGAATAATCGCGCGACTGGCGACCCGTCGCGCTGAGCGATTAAAAAACCGGAAAGAAGCGGAAAGCCAGCCGTTAATGGCTAGGGGTGTGTCACCCCACGATGAATGCATACAGACTGAGACAAGGTTTTATATGAACGTGATCAAAAGTGGAACTCCAGCTGCCGTCTCATTTTCTCTTAAGTGTTAAACAGAGACAAACGTAGTATCACAGCGGATGCAGCGCTCTCATCCATTCTCTTAAGGCCTTGTCAGTCTGTACCTATTGGGCGATCGCTTTACGCTAAATTGCCTCGAATCTGGCAGATAAACAAAGCAAGCAGACGACACGTGCCAGCAAGCTCAAGTGGAGCTATTGAAGCTAAATGTACCGTAATTGGATCTTGATTTCGTTGCGAATGGAATTACGTTTGATGAGTCATTTAACATATTTGTTTGAGGATGATATTTGTTTTTATTCGATTTAGAGAAACGATGAATAAGTAATATGTTTAAATAAACTATCATGTTTTGTTTTCGTACTTTAGTAACGACAAAATAAATTCAATCTAATCGACCTACTTACTACTCCTTATTATACCATGTATATATATTTTTTTATTTGACATACTAACTTAATATTGCAATCAAGTATTTGAGATAATAACTGTCTACTTTAACATAAGTATTTTTTTTTCAGAATTATTTCTTTTGATATGCCACCTACCTATCTACTAATATTACTTTTGACCATACACTGAACTTTGAATTGTGTAGGTATACCTTTTTTTTTACACTCCACATATTTTTATAACTAAATTTTCATGCCGAGTAACGGCAAAATAGTAAAAATAAATATAAAATACCTAACATCAGTGTTTATCCTTATTTTAAGTAATACATTTCAGATAATTTTAAAACTTATTTACTTTACCAAATGTTAAGTAAATAAAAATAGTTGAATTATAGACTTGAAGATCTTTAAGATAATTAAAATGATCTAGTCCAATACCAGTTGAAAGCGTTTGTACGCTGGCAGCATTACTATTATGAATAGCAATGCTTACAACTTTATCGCATTTTTAATAATTTGGTTCTTGTCTGTCTGTTTGTCTGTTAAACAATTTATAATCAATTTCAAACTAACTTTCCTAAGAGCTAGAGACTTAAAACTTTTAATATAGTTCAGATATAGATGACAATGTAATATTTGCTCTTATAATTAATAGCTATCAAAAAATGAATACCATACGAGGTGTATATATAAAAAAACGATGACAGTTGAATGTCCAATGGAGTTATAATCCTCGATCACATTATGTACTCAACTTGCAAACACATATTGTGCCCAAGTTATCCATTCATATCTCACCCCGGGTATTTAAAGGTCAATCAGTGACAAAGTCTTTGACAAAAAACGAAACACATCGGACTCTACCCGTTGTGATTGAAAAACATAGGGGCGTTGTAGCATTTTCGGGTCATTTAGACCGTTTTTACACTAACCACGGGCGACAAGGCGTGCGTGAATGATGGACCGCCCGCTGTGCCGCCGCGGGCGCTTGACAATATTGTGCGATAATATTGTGCTATAATACGGTCCGAGCACGTGCCGCAGCGATTTGGAGTGCAGTGTGTATGCCGCTTTACTTCTTCGACGGGTGAACTACCGTGTTAAATTAAACGTGTAGTAATAACAGTTAGTGTCTGGTATTTTTATTGTGTTCTTGTGTAATATGATCTAGCTTGGACATAGAATACGTGCCTTTGTCGAGATTATTTTGGTATATTCATTGTTATTAGGTGATTTTATTTTTATTTTAAAAAACTGTTCTACTATAGTTCTTACGCATCTACTATTTCCAGAAAAAACAACATGTTTGTGAAGAAAATTATTTATTTTATTTTATTTAATACTTTATTGCACACTTTATTACAAATTATGTAAACATGTACAAATGGAGGACTTAATGCTTAACATTTTCTACCAGTCATCCACCAGGTCGGAACAAATGGTATGTAGGCATGCATCAAAAACACCTTATAAAAGACAAAAAGAAATAAACAGAAATATCAAAGTTTTACAAGATAATAATATACATAACAACAAATTACAATAAATATGAATCTAACCTAAATTATATATCAATACAAAATTATATACGTACATAATTTTACTACATATTATTACACAAATTATAATTAATTTTAGACATATAAATAAAAATTATAATGAATATATATATAAGTGAGTGATTACAGTAACGTAATTAGATACTAGACACTGATGCTTTTAAATAGTGATCACGTAAGATTCGCTTAAAAACCGCTTTTGATGGCGCTTGTCGAATAATTTGAGGGATCTCATTCCACACTTGCACTGCTACAACCCTAAAAGAGTCGCCTACAAACGAAGTGCTGTGACTAGGGTTTTTGAGAAGCAGGGTACTATTAGCTCTAGAGGGATTGTTGCGAACGTCCGAGAAGTAGGTAAAGGAGTCTTTAAGATAGGAAGGTAATTTAGGATCATTTAATATGGAATACAGTAAGCCAAGAATCCTGGCGTTTCTCCTTTCGCGAATCTTGAGCCACCTAAGTTTAGACCGATACTCAGAGATATGATCATACTTACGCAGAAAAGATATTCGTGACGTCATCACGTAGATTGCGGATTGCTTTATTTTAAAAATCTATTTTAGCAAATTGTATATTAATCTCAATTTAAAAATTAAAATGAGAAAGTTTTTAGATTTTTACTTAATAAATAAAAAAATACGTGATTTTTTGCTATTGTCATCACAATGACCTGGATCCTAGAGTGAAACGAACGTAGCTAAAAGCAAATCGTATATTTTTTTTTTGTAATTTTGGGGCTTGTTTTAAGGTACCTGCGATACATTTCTTACTGATCGAACTTCGTGTGATTTCTTTTTGATTATAAAGTAAGTTACATAATATATTCTAATATAATATGTCAAATAAATATAATTCCTAGAATTTAAAATGATTGTTTTTAATCCGTCGATTTCAGTATACTGTCAAAAATAATGCCATTAAAAATATCCCAAGTAAAACGCAATTAACCCTTCAACGCCCGCATAGCGGTCAGCGTAGGGTTAACATAAAGGGCCCGTCACACTCGGTCTTCACGCGTCGGCGGTCGCGCTCGTCTGATTTATTCTTTATAGCCACTTCGATTGCTGTTCATGCAGGCGTGACTAAAATGTTGAGTAAGTGGCTGAGATTACAGTTAAGGGTTAAAAAGCTCGGTTGATTTGTTTGAAGTCTGATTGATTTCATTAAAAAAAACTAGCGTTAGCGCAAAATTGCATCGAGAGAGATATTTCTCCAAAACATTGGTATGCATCTTTATCAATTAATGTTTTTTTTATGCCATAGGTAGCAAACAAGTAGACGGGCCACCCCATCTGGCGGCCCGTCTACTTGTTCATATTCATACGCCACGGAGTAGGACGTAAGCAGTCACCGTCACCTATGGATACTTGTAACACCAGAGGCCAAACTACGTTGCCGTTCCGACCCTTTAGGACCCTATTAATGCGCCTTCTGAAGAACCCCATGTTGTAGCTTCTCGGAAACACCGCGGAAGGTAGCTCATTCCACATTATGCAGGTATGAGCCGTATGAAGCAAGAAAGGTTATGTGAATGGCACAGTGTGCAATTTCCACTGATTTATATGTGGATGAACTTCGGTGGCGGCGGCTAGTACGATGATAAAACCGTGACGCCGGCATCAGATCAAACAGTTCTTCAGAAAACTTCCCGTTTTCAAGAGAGGGCTCAATGAGAAAGCCAGAGTTTTTAAGCCAAACAAAGACATAATATATTGTATATTAAAAATACGCTCCGAGTTGAGAAACTTCCTCCTTTTTGAAGTCGATTAAAACAAAATAAAATAGGTAGTGATGGGGACTGCCGACAGAAGTGAAAACTTTACGTCACATTAGCATGTCGGTGACGCAAACCTAAAAGTTTTGCCCCAGCCAAAAATCGCTCAACGCAGTCATGGCGGGAAAGGAGTCTTATTTAGGATCATTTAGGAGCAGCTTAGTCGAATTAAGGTACTTTTTTTGTACAGTCTTGTACAATCTTGAATGCCAACAGCAACTGTTTGTACAATAAAAAAGAGGATTATTGAACACGTTAACCAGGATATAGCTTCGATCATTATTTAGAAAACCTTTTGAGCAACCAATCAAATAAAATAGAGATATACTAACAAAACTTTTCATTCGTTAACCTAACGAGCGCTCATTCGATTGGCGCGCCGTAACGTAACAAACTAACGGGCGCCGTAACGATAACGTAACGGCGCGTAACGACGTTATCGCGGGTTCGTTTGTTGTGCCAAAACTCTTTTTTTGAACGCCGATCTAATTTGGACCCTAAATGTTAGCTATGATGGTGACTTTTGGGGTGGAGGGTAACTGGCTGTTTTTTTGGAAGCCAAAAGGGGCTTTTTAAGTGTTTCACGGTTTTCTTTTAAATCCTTAACCCTCTTTATTGTGTATTGCTTTCATAAAACGCCTCTGAAATTGCCCTCGCACTACTAAAGATTGCAATCAATGAATTTAATGTACCAGTACATATATATGAATGACAGTAATAGAAAATATTTTTTTTTCCTGGGCTAGCGCCTTTATTAACTAAACAAAATACAAGCTAAAACTAAAACTACAAATACAGTTAGACTGCCCATAGACCATTGAAGGTCTAAAGACAATCCAAATGCTCAAGCCCACTACTAGTTGGCAGCGTACCCAGCATGCTGGCGGCATTACCACGTTGAATGGCAATGCTTATGCGTTATGAAAATAATTGTAACAACTACATTGATATCGACGCAAATACACCATTGGTTTTCAGACTAATGATGTGCCTAATAAACAGGGTTTTTTAAATAAACAGATCGGCATACAGACAAACTGTGTACCGGATGGTAATAGTGCTAATAGACATATGAATTTGATACGCCGAACCTTATCTCAACAACATTAAAGCTTTCGTAAAATTAAACACAAAATTGACAAAGTAAGCACTGTCAAAATACGGAAACGTGCAAGGGAGACAACGGTTAAACAATTATAAATGCTCTTATGGACGATTGAAAAAAAGGCGAGAATAAAATAATCTTTGTGAGTAGAACGCCTACACGCATTCATCTACGTCTGTAATTCTATATATATGTACATAGAAAGTTATCATACTCATATCATACTAATATTATAAATGTGAAAGGTTCGTTTGTTAGTTTGTTCTTCTTTCACGCAGCAACACAGCAACGGATCGACCTGATTTTTTGCACGGGTATAGTTCAAGAGCTGGAGTGTGACATAGGCTACTTTTCATTATCATCATCATCATCATCACAATTGTTCATCACTACGCGAGTGAAACCGCGGGGCGCAGCTAGTATTATCATAGATATACTAGTTGTTTGCCCCAAATCCGCGATCCCTATATCTTCGCAATCCCTAGACAGATTTTGCCCATATTCCAACTTTGAAAAGTTGTAATTCACACATCACATCAGCAGCCATCAAACGTCCACTGCTGGACAAAGGCCTCCCTCTTAAAGAGGGGTGTTGCCATAATCCCCACGCTTGGCAGGCGGCTTGGGGATCGCAGTAAGTTCACCGTGTAATTCGTGTATGATTAATCTGTAGTGTATTTCCGCTTCTACTAGAAGCGGAAGTAGAACTGGAAATACACTAGAGATTCGTCATATACAAATTAAAAATGGACTTCCACAAAGTAAAGCCTGATTCAATCAACTAAAAAATTTGGTTAAAATGAACAACTTGCCTACAATATTTCAAGAAAATTGGATCAACGATTCGCAAGTTATCGCCGAACAAATACACAAACATACATAGAAAACGCCGACTGAGGCATCTCTTCATTCGGTCAGTTAAAAAAAATTGTTTTATTTAAATAATTTATATAATTATTTATAATCAATTAATATTATTCAATGCTTTCAATTAATATTAATTAGTATTTGGTATCTTAATTTAAAATTTTAAAAGTCCATTTAAACACAAAATAAACCTCTGGCCAAGTTTTCAGTAATTAAACATTGTTTATTCATTATTAATAATGAAGATAACGCTGTCCGTGAGTCTTTCAAATTAATCCGCTACGTCATTGTTAAGGCTCTGTTTGCACGAGCGACGAAAAATCGCTTTCCAGAGAAACTCACTTTACAAAACAGAACTAAGTAATTATTACTATAGTTTATGGAACTCCTAGGGTTGTCTCTTACACCGACCCTCAACTACGGCACCTACCTAGAGTCAAAGGCTAAATTAGCTGGTAAAAAGTTGGGCGTTCTGAGTAAGGTTAGGCGGTATTTCACACCGGGGCAGTTGCTTACTTTATATCAAGCTCAAGTCCGATAGTGTTTGGAATACTGCTGTCATCTTTGGGACGGCTCAGCCAAATATCAGCTCGAAGCTCTTGAATCGGTAGACCGGCGTGCTGCTCGCCTTATAGGCGATGAGAAGTTAGTGGCTAAGAAACTTCTCAGTCTAGAACACCGCCGTAAAGTAGCGAGTCTGTCAATTTTCTACAGGATTCATTTCGGAGAATGTGCATCAGAGCTACATGACCTTATCCTGCCATCCCCTTTTTACTACAGGACAAGTAGAAAAACGGCCCACTACCACCCATACATTGTGGATTTTCCTTGGATACGTACCAAACGTTTCGATTCTACGTTTCTAATCCGTACGGCCAAAGTTTGGAACAACCTGCCAGCTTCCCTGTTCCCTGAGAGATATAACCTGGGCCTTTTCAAGGCCAGAGTGAATAGGTATCTTCTAAGTCTGCGTGCTTCATCTTCGACCACATCGTCGCTTACCAACAGGCGAGTTGGTGGTCAAACGCGGTCTTATCAGCGTTAAAAAAAAAAAAAAAAAAAAAAAAAAAAAAATATGCAGTTTTATAATACAGTTCGGCTTACATTTTTGTGAAGATATAGTTTGGTAGATTTGTTTACTTTAAGTTGACAGAACTAGTAAAAACTGTTTAGAGCGTGACTTTGAACGCGCTCTGAATATTATATAAAGTATAGACTATCTGGAGATAGTCTATATTACTGCTTTGACAGATGCCAACCTTATTAGCAAAAAAGTAGCTAACGATCTAAATTTTTAAATAACGTCTTTTTTCATTTGTCGACTAGATCTTTTCATTACTTAAAACAACCTAACCTAACATGATAAAGGCTAGCGCCTTTATTAACTAAACAAAATACAAGCTAAAACTAAAACTACAAATACAGTTAGACTGGCCATAGACCGTTGAAGGTCTAAAGACAATCCAAATGCTCAAGCCCACTACCAGTTGGCAGCGTACCCAGCATGCTGGCGGCATTACCACGTTGAATGGCAATGATTATGCGTTGAGCCAGAAACACGCCAGCATTTTGGTCACGCGTCGCATTAACCAGGCGCTCTGAAAGATTTTTGAAATTTTCATGATAATATATTGTAACGCTGTTATTTCTGATAAACCAGCATTACTACGAGACAAAGCATATAAATCAGCACTTCTACAAAACTACGAAATCTTGTAGCAGCTGTAGACTAAATCGTGGAGACAGCTCTACGGAGCTACGAAATCTCGTAGCTAATTGCTACGATCCAAATAACAAATTAAAATTTCCGTGGAGTAATTCGCGAGAGTTGCTCTATCATTCCTTTCAATTTACATCAGAATATCTGGTGTAGGGAGACCACGTGTTCACATTTGTAGGGACGGTACGTTTTTTTTCTTCTTTTTTTTTTACTCCTATAGTAGATTCTTCTGGGAGCGATGGTAGCCGAGCGGTAGCATGTGCGCTTTAAAATATGACGCCACCCGGTTCAATTCTAGGCTCTGCACCAAGGACTTATTTAGTACTTACATAAATTAGCAGCAGCTAAATAGCTTTTTGCAGTTTCGATGCAGAAAAATTGCGAAGGAAAACTTCATCACGAAATCGGTATGACCGAGAACCTCAATATTTCAAAGACATGACATGAGGCATGTTGGTGAACAACATGACTCTCTCTCTCTCTCTATCTCTGAGAGAAGGCTTGTATGCCACCAGTGGGAACATGATAGGCTGACAATAATAATATTAGCTTCACTTGTTACTAAAAAAATACAAGCTAACTAACACTTAAAACCTAACATTTTATTTATATTACACGGGAATTACTCACGTAAGATAAAGCCGGTTACTCCGACTAAAGTTTCAACCGCGTTAGACGGCTTTTTTTTATAGTCGGAGTAACCGGCTTTATCTTACGTGAGTAATTCCCGTGTAATATAAATAAAATGTGTGAAAACCACGTCAGTTTCAATAATAAAACCTAAACTACTTGTTTTTGTATAACTACTATTTTACAAAAACAGTTGGACTGCTGATAGACTGTCCCCACACAGTCGTAACTAACTATTTAGACAAATCAATGATTTGAAACTTTGCAAGTATAATTATGTATTCAAATACAATATTGTCACAATTTTATTATATTTATGTTATTGTGTACAGTACAATAATGTCCGAATGTCTTCAAGTCACGAGTGAATAAGCAAGCGTGCTGCATCGGAGAGCGAGTCTTCACTTTATATCAGACAAAGCGGCGGTCAACTGTAATCCTATTTTCAATTCAAAAAACTTGATACCTTATCTGACTGAGCCAGGAGGTACATAGTGAAACTTTTCAACACACAAAATTTTTTTTTTACTACTCTTTTCTGTGCTTTTCAACGTCTAAGCGTGTTTATTAGTAATTCTTTTTTACTTATTTTTTTTAATTTCATTGGATATTTATGTATATTTCTTCATTAATAAAATGTTACTTAAAACCGTGGCACCCCTAGAACGCGCCGTGGTGTAGCTTTCTCACCGCTCTCCAAAGTTGCGTTCACCCCCTCCCCACGGGATGAAATTATTTACCTAATTATGTTCATTCAGTTACAACTTTCATCATTTCTGCCGATACACAATTATTTAGCTATTTCTGAAATCGCTGCGGCCGCCTATGTAACCATAGTTTCGTAACAGTTACGATCCAAGATTTATATTTCTGTGTACGTAATCACGGTTTCGATGGAAGACAATCCTATTTTAGAAAAGCGGCCGAAGCGTCTGAAATTATTTTATTTAGAACTTTTTTCTTTTAGTGCTTATTTAAATTTTATAAAAAAATGGTTTAGATGTAACGAATTTTTGTTTTAGATTAATTATTTTTTGTATTAAATAAGGGTAATTAGTATCACTAACAAAGTTCTGTAAAGTGAAGTAAAGCATTGATCCCTAATTCCTTATTTTACTTGATACGACGAAGCGGATATTCACTAGAGATTTATTTAACAGTTTAGAAAATTAAATTCCGCAAAGTAACGTCTGACTCAACCACTCTAATAATAAGTTTGCGTTTAGCTGCCACCTCGCCTAATGTTAAACTATGATGCAGTCTACTATAATAGCGCAAACTTAAATAAATTTAAATATTAAAAAATAAAAATACACCTAATGTTTACACGTCAGGTGTATTTTTTATTAATAAGTAGTAAAGTAGTAATAAGTACCCAGAAAAACCGGGAGTAACTGGGAAAACCTGGGAGTTGAAAACACCCAGATTGCAACTATCAGGGAACACCCATTCAGACACCACATTCCACAGACTAGCAGTTCGCACAATCAAAGTAGAATCAAAGATTGGTAACCGCTCACCTGGGAATATGTGTTTTTTTTAATAGCAGTATGAATGCAAGTAAGTGGTTACAAACCACTTACTTTTTGAAAAGCGATAAAATTGACTTGTTTTTGACTTGGTTTTGACTTCTTAATGGAAGTTTTCAAAAAGTTGTATATAGTTAAAATATTTTTAATATATGTATGTATGGCATTTATGTTGTCAATTTAAATATTGATAACAAATCTCATTAAACTAGACGAAGAGTTTCTGAAGAAGAAAAAAAAGTTTGAATACGTAATTGACCGATGTCCAGGGACTTGTTTGTATTGTTATTTTCCCAATTTCTATTAAATGGAGATAAATGCGTTCATAATTAGATTTTATAATGAGGACTGATGTGTCAAGCCTCAGCTACGTTCGCACCTTGGCGGTAAGGAGAGAGGGTATCAGAACGAAATTTAAAAAAAATCTAATAAATAAATATCATAAAAAATCGAATAAATTAAACTCATCATTTGCTGTCCCCCAAATCAACATCCTTTCAACTACTTCAATATGGCTTAATCCAATCACTTGTAAATGCAATAAAGAAGTTATTGAAACTCTTTCACGTTTCCTGTTTATCGAATCCAGAGCAATCGATACCATATCCTCGATCGTACGTGGCTCACGAGCGGATTTCTTCCAGTTCCGTGAAACATGTTATTTACATGTCTCACAGAGAGCATTAAATCGGACAAACAAGCGAGGGTTCAGACTCGCTCGACGCTCGTTCGCGACGTCAAAGGCACGAGCGATTCTCACAAATTGCATTTACGCGTCCCGCGGGCGAGGCCTTATCGAGTTTCCTATCAAAGAGCCGCCATTTTTAAAAGTTCCATCCAGCCAGGTACGTTCCGATACGGCCAATTGTGGTTCCGCTTTGTTCTACCTCCTTTATAGGGTTGACGAAGTTATCCGAGTTTCGGACGAATAATTTGTGTTCGGGGCCGCCCGCGCCGCGATGCGATTACCGAGTTGCGAGGAATCCGATCCCGGCTCGAATCCAATTCCGACCGCTCCGATCGAGTTGACGGCGAACTTCGTTTGCTCGCATTATAATGACGAACGAATTAAACTTCTATCAACTTCTGCGAATTATCATCGTGGCGGAATTACGAGTGCGAGTTATAACGCAATGTACGGATAGCGCGAAAAGAAAAGTAAACAACATATTAAGCGTGAAATTAGCTCATTTCTATTCAAACAAATTCGCTCACATCCGCGCTGTTTCATTAAACAGAAAACCGAGCGTAAGTTAACATTACATTCCGTAGCTTGTTAAAAGATAAATTAGAAGATTCGTCGGCCAGAAATATATTCGCGATCCAATCTTTCGCATCCCGAGGCGAGCCCGTAATTGCTTAAGAGAAAAATCCAAATGAGAAATGAAAAGGGATTCCCTTTCCAGAGGAAAAATTATATAATTGAATATCTTCTCCGTAAGTATTATGAGGTATAAAATATGATAATTGAGTTTTGCTCACGGCGAGCGGGATGCTTGTTATTTCCATCTTTGTGCCGTGTTTCGTTCTGAATAATGCAGACTTAATGAACGACCGGTGATGGTTTCCAACTAGAATATTATGTTATTTACTTTTGCAGGGAAATTACTCAGTTGGATTTTGGCAGGAAAATTACATTTTAAACTTAAAATTCTCGAAAAGAATTATGATTTTGCTATAGAGTGGTTTTCCACCCATTTTGTTTTTATTATTCGGAACTACGTGTGACCGAGCGGCAGCATGTGCGCTTTACAATCTGACGGCACCCAGTTCAAGCCTTGGCCCTGCACCAATGACTTATTTAGTAATTTAAATAAATTATGTGCATTATGTTTCGATGCCATCGATTGCTCAAAAACGGTGAAGGGAAACAGTGAATCGTGAAATCGTGAATTAACCAGTAAATATGAACGAGAACCTCAAATGTTTAAAGACATGACATTCACCAACATGCACTGGGACCAGCATGGTGCATTGGGCCCGTCTTCTCTCTCTGAGAGGCCTGTGTTCAGTGGAAACAATAGGCTGATAACAATTCGATTATTACTCAAGTATTACTTGACTCCAAAAACTCCGATTATATTTTCAATGTTCTTTTGTATACCTTTTGGCAAGCAAATAAAAAAACTTTGAGTTTGAATAACGGTCTTTTTTAAAGTACTGCACATGCGCGGCGGTGCTGAAAAAGATCGCCGATAGTAATTACTAGCTGCGCCCCGCAGTTTCACCCGCGTAGTGATGAAAAATGGTGATGATGATGAAGATGAAAAGTAGCCTATGTTACTCTCCGACCCTTTAACTACACCGATGCAAAAAATCAGTTCGATCCGTTGCTCTGCTGCTGCGTGAAAGAGGAACAAACAAACCAACAAACAAACACACTTTCGCATTTATAATATTAGTATGATTACATAATTAAGACTGTTTCGTGTATAGTTTAACTTTGGTGATCTTGCAGAGACTACTAGCAGAGTTGTATCTGTTTAATAATTTCGTCACATGAAATCGGCAATCACGGCTAATTCTAACATGCCTTCAGAAAAACGTTAAATTGGATTTCCCGTGCCGTCGCCGACGGCGTGCCGGCGTCGGCGTCGTTAGCAATCACGAGTATTTGTGTCGTAACGATATTACCGACGTGTAACACAGCGTTATAGGTCCTAACAATCTGAATATCTTCAAGGCGAGGTGAATGAGCCAATCATAGGTTGCTAGACCGCATCGTCGCATTGGAGTCTATAATCTAGTGAATTACGTGAACTTACGTTACGGTCAGTTTTCGCACCGTGAGTAGCTTACAACTGAGGGCTTACCGTGTGTTAAATTACACTTTTTTTTTAAACTTCTTCTGGTTTCTTCTAGGCAAGCGTGCTCCAACGTAGACCGCATCATCGCTTAACATCAGGCGTGATGGTGGTCAAACGCAAGCCTATTATTTATAAAAAAATAATAATATTATTGTTATAAGACAAATAACCACCTATCAACGTAAGAGGCCTACGGGCTGCATAAAAAATGTAGGCTGGCGATTTTACTCAATTAATGTAAAGGAAGCGTTTGTTTTATTTAAGGAGGTTATCAAACGCTTAGCCTGGCAATAATAAAAGATAACTTATATTTCGGGCGCTAGGTAGATCAAAATATCCTTAAAGGGTCGGCATGGCAACGAGTTCGGCCTCTGATGTTACAAGTTTACATAGGCAACGCGGTGACTGCTTACCATCAGGCAGCCCGTCTGCTTGTTTGCTACCTATGGCCTAAAAATAAAAATATATAGAAATCGGATCTAGATTCAAAAATAATAAATAATGAGTTTACTACCTAAAATGTCTTACAAAATTTCTTATGCGGTCTTTCTAAAATGTTTATTGCAACCTGCTGACTTAATTCAAAGATTTGGGATTTTTTTTGCAGAATGATGTAGTCAACGCGCCTGATTTTGTACATTTGGTCGAATAACTTGTTCTGTTGATGCGTCGAGCGTTGCGGACTCCTGGGGCTTTACGGTTAGCTGTTTAAAGCAATCCAGTTTAGGCGATGAAAAAATGTTGCGCGACCGCAAACCGTATCTGGGCGCGTTAAGGTTCATGTTCGCATGATTTTCCGAAATGCGCGGTTTTAATGTTAGTTTGATACTGCGTAAGCAGTTGGCCGTAAGGCCCCTGGTGGCACGGAGCTTTTGAACCAACGCACCTCGAAGCGCCGGTTTTCCGACTTGGTGGCTGACTCGGACGAGACGGAGTGTCAAACTTAATACGTTGATGGTTTCCTTCCATCTCGTGATGTTCAGTTTCATCTACTGAGTTTGACTCTCCGGCTTGCGGTCATACCGGGCGAAGACCGAGAACCACCGCCATTGAGGGCTTACCGCCGCCACGCGAAGTCCGTAACGCTCGCTCTACGGTTTTACCTTATGTTTTTAACGTGCTAAATATTAACCCGTAAGGTGCCTCAAGTTCTAATCGGAACTTAAGCAAAACAGCTAATTTTAGACCTTAATTTGTAGACGTTTAGACTTTAATTCGGAAAGACATTGTCTTTTTTGCTGGCGCAACACGGGTAAGATCAAACCGCTCGAGCTACGCTTCTGTCTCCGCGAATCCTGCCGCCATGTCGCGACGCTAGATCGTGACTCGATTACTTATTCCGCCTCTTTGTGTGATCGGCGACGGCGCCTTTGAGATTCCACTGAAATCAAAATGGCGGGCAAAGATTAAATGTTTTAAGGCGTCTAGACTAAGTGGGCGTCTTTAAATGCGACTATCGTAATACTGCAATGGCAGATTTGTAGATAGACTAACGCTAACATGTACATACTACAATCAGTGTCTATTTCTGAATATATGTGTTTATTATCTTCGACATCTCTATCGCTTAACAGATGAACTGCGGTCAAACGCCAAGAATTCTAACTATGGTGTTAGTAAGGGTAGGTTTTGAGGGTCAAAATCAAAATTCTATCACCACCAAACCGACGACCAGCGCTCGTTGTGTACAACCGGCATATAAAGTTTATAAAGTTTGCTTGTTTATTTAGTTTTTTAACCGACTTCAAGGAGGAGATTCTCTATTCGGTTGTATTTTTTATATTTGTTACTTCAGAACTCCGTCATTTATAAACCGATAAGAAAAAAAAATATATTGAAAGGATATAGGTACCTAACACTTTCAGATTGTCCCATAGAAATTTCATCTATATCAGTTCAGTAAGTTGGTTTTTAAATTAAATTAACTGGAAAAATATGTCACCCAAGTAATCGAAAATGCGTATTTACAAATTTTTGAGGTCGGTTTTTTTATTATTTTTTATATTACCTATTGGCGTCAATTCTGTTGTACCATTCTCCAAAATCAACTAATCTGACAGGACAAAAATTATCAGCGTCTCTTTTCATTTCAGTATGTCAGAAAACGATGGTAATTCTTTTTGTGATCCTTCAAAACGTTGCCATCCTTCTCTGACATATTAAAATGAAAAGAGAGGCAGATAATTTTAGTCCTGTCAGATTGGTTTAGTTTAATGGGAGGTATGACAGAATCGACGCCAATGTGTGTTTTTTCTGCCACAAATAAACCATGTCTATGTCTATACATATGTATGTTAATCCAAATAAGTATTACTCTCATTAGAAAAACTCACGTTCTTATGTATATCTGCTGAAACTGGACTCACGACCACCATCTTCAATACCTATCCGTTCACAGCCTTCCAATCCAATCTATTGCACTATAAATCACCCTGTACCGTCCACATCGCACCGGAACAGGGCGGGGCGGCCCTCCCCAAACAGTTATATCCCAACGAATATAAACAACGGCGTATAACGAATAACGGAAAAATTTCCCTGACTGTACACTCTCGGCGAGTCTGCCCGAGACCAAGTCCGACCAATTTAAGACAAGCGAACAAAGTAAGACATATAAACTCGAGCCGCGCTAATAAGCATTTTGACAACTATATGAAAACATGTTCTTGATCATTTCACTGTAGTGTATCGGCTACCACCTAATCTTCATCATCATCAGCCAGAAGACATCCACTGCTTATAGGCCCTTAAAACTACACTGAACGATAGCCTGCCATCTGCATCCACTGGATGTCCGCGACTCTCACGATATCGTCGGTCCATCTAGTAAGAGGTTTACCTTCTACCACCCAATCTTACATTCAAAATACAGTTGGTTATCCAATGTAAAAAAAAAATTAAAATCGGAAAATCTGATCACTTGTGCAAATTTTATGAATGTAAGCCGGCTACAATAGAAGAAGGTTAGAATAGATTTTACCATGTTTATAAGTTATTTTGGGAGCGTTGATACCAACGTGGAAAAGTCATGTCACGGATTTGAATTATAATCCAAAATTAGTTTTTTCGAATAAATAATGTGTAATTCTTAACTATTAAATGATTGATGATATTGAAGATAAAAAATTACTTAGTGACAAATGATAGCGATGAAAAAGAAAGAGAATAAACTCGAAAAAACTTTTGCTCTTTCCTATCAATAATCAAAACAAAAATTGCTTTATTTTATACTACCTACCTATTTGCAATGATATCCTAAAGGTAATGCCCTACTTCTTTTTTGTTCTTACTCAGTGATTTTTATTTTAATTTTAAAATCAATTATAAATTATTATTTTAAAATCGTTGAAATGTGCAAGTGCGATAGCCGCGCGCGTTTAAATTTTCGAGACTATACGATCGCGGGGAGTGTCAGCGAGAGTGTGCAATCGGGAAACGGAACAGGTATCTACGAGGAGCAATTTCACTTGTGAATAATGCATTAGAGTCCGCCCCGTAAACGCGTTACGATTTTTCATAATGGCTCTTTTGATGCTTCTTACCGCGCTTCGCTGCCTCGCGGAGCTGTTATACGGGTTTTACGATATGCAGTTTAGTTTTATATTATTTCCGTTTGAAGGAAACTCGATCGTTTTGTAGGTTTATGGATGGTTGTATTGATTTACTTGAGTTGGTGTAGTTGTTTTGATTTTCTGACAGCTAATTCTGAAAGATTACATAGGATCATTCTCAATAGATCCAATGCTAAGATCCATAATGGATCTATAGAGATTTTTTTCTCTTTAGATTCCATTATAAAATATACCTCCCTAAGTCATATATAGGTTTTTAACTTTTTACTGGGCAAGTGCCTTTATTAACTAAACAAAATACAAGCTAAAACTAAAAGACAAATACAGTTAGACTGCCCATAGACCGTTGAAGGTCTAAAGACAATCCAAATGTTCAGCCCACTACCAGTTGGCAGCGTACCCAGCATGCTGGCGGCATTACCACGTTGAATGGCAATGCTTATGCGTTGAGCCAGAAACACGCCAGCATTTTGGTCACGCGTTTTGGTTTTTAACCCAGAAATGAGGTGTTATAAGTTTTAAGTGTGTATCTGTAGGTCTGTGTATCTGTCTGTGGCATCCATGATACCTAAGTAGGTACATCAAGGTGGCATCGTAGCTCCCAAAAAGTTAAACTGATTTTGAATTTAGTTTTTTTGTTGTTTGAAAGGTGACTTGATGTTTTTACGTTTTTACCCTTTGGGTACGGAACCCTAAAAACGGTAATACGTACAAGCGTCAAACTTGGCATGATTATAGTAAACACTCTAAAGTATAACAACAAATAATAAATAATGATCAAGTGCGAGTCGGTGATAAGTTTTGTTCATTACCAAGTTATAACTGATAATTTCGTTATTGAACTTTGTGGTGGTACGGAACCCTCAGTGCACGAGCCCGCCTCGCACTTGGCCGGTTTATTTTACATTTGTTACCTCAGAACTCCTTGATTTATGAACCGATTTCGAAACATTATTTTTGATCAGATTGGTCTCGTAGTAATTTCATCAAAATCAGTTCAGTAGTTTGGGTTTTAAATCAATATAACTGGAATATTCGGTTTCTTGGATGACTATATTATGTCATCCAAATAACCGTTTGCCTAATTTTTATATTGATAATTATCAAAAAAATTATCATATTATCATTTTTTTAATAATTATTAGTACCTATTAAAATAATTGTTATTATTATTGTATAGTATTAATTCTCATACTGAACATTATTTTACACTGAGAATTAAATGTAAGTGCAAACAAAACTAAAACAAATCGACACTGAGTAACATCACCAAATTTGCTATTTTTCATACATTTTGTGAATGACAAATGCAATTAAATCAATTAATGAAATAAACAGAGTTACGCTATTATGATGGGCAAAATTAATAACACAATTAAATATGGTAATGACCCCCATAAATGACGTAATTGTAACGGAGAACAATGGTGATGGATCTCGTAGGTATCTAAAATGCCATGTCATTAATTTGTCTCAGTTTAGAACCAGCGTGAAAAAGCGAGCTTATACTCAGGCAATACTTAGATATCAATTCTGTCACGTGAAACGCTCAAAGAGGACATGAAACGGAGACAAAAACTATTTAGAAAGTTCAAAAAAATTAGGTCTCTGGAGTGACATTTTAAAATCTATAAATTCAATTTTTACAAGCTATGCTGCAGAAAACTGAAGTATTTCGATCTCACGTAATACATATAATTATTCTAAAAACTTTTTATCAGGATATAGATATAGGATAAACTGGTATTTTATTAGAAAATTTTAAAAAGTTGCAGATGTGATTTATGATAGGCACCGATGAAAGCAGAAAGATGTCTTTCTGGGTATTTTTTTCTCGACAAAGCTACGATGGTTATAGTTTGCGACAGTCTGTGTACTGAACCCTTTCAGTCGCGTTCTAATTAATGCAATTTAAGCGAGTAATTAGAGGACACGTGTGACTCAGAGTGTATTGTGATGGGAATAGTTATATCGATAAAATTACTTGGATAGGCGACTCTTATAGACAAACGTTCGATAAATTACTGATCAACGACATAAAAAACTGTTAACTAACGAGACTAGATACTTAGGTACGCGCAAAAACGAGACAAATAATATTTGAGCAAAAACAAGCCTATTGGATGTTTTTGACGAGATTGTAAGTTGTTAAAGTCTTTGATTTGCCTTCATAATTATTTTTAAAGATATTTTGGATAATATGTAACCATTTTTTTTCTACTTATTAATTATCCCTATATCTATGTATCTGATCAATAAAAAAAATATTTTTTTCTACCAATAAATCGATATTATTTCATCGACTCTTCCCACCCCTATCCAAACGGTCGATTACTCGAATTACCGCGCGTCCGCACACTCGCACATGCGCCCGACGTTTAATTTATGCCCTTTTTACGCAATAATGCTTAATTGGACTTTATTTATCACTTTTAATTTTTCTAATTTGATCATTTTCATTGAAATTTATGACGCGTCGCGACGCAAGCGTAGCCTGGAACCAAAATGATACTGTCTCAATTCATACGCGTAATTCGAACAAATGTGTTTCGATTACCGTTATGAGAACGGCCCGGTCCGGTTGAGAGCTTAATTCGATTAAGCGATGAATATTGATATGGTTTTGAATGCTTGAGCGGTGAGTGACTGCCTAAACGGGTGATCGACACCCGCAGCTAGCTTACTTTGAAGTAATCAGTACCTAAATGTAAAAGTATAATGTTGTTTTTGGAATTAATCATAATCAGTGGCTCTTATTAAAAAGTTGTACACAGATAGGTTAAACTAAAGTTCTTTCTTGAGACAAATGAACAAATGTAAAAAAATATATATATATTAAACAAATTAACTTTCATCATTATCAGCCTATTAGCTTCAGAAAGAGAGAGAGAGAGAGAAAGAGAGAGAGAGAGATAGAAAGAGAGAGAGAGGATGGGCCACCATGCTGGCCTAGTACATGTTGGTGAATGTCATATGTATTTGAACTTTTTGAGGTTCTTGGACATATCGTATTCCTCACGATATTTTCCTTCACAGTTTTTGAGCGATGGCATCGACATTGCACATAATTTATTTCAGTACCTACTAATAATAACTTACCATTATGAGTAAACAAATAAAAAGTTATACTTCTAAAGTTGGCTTTGTTAGTTAGCGCTGAGCTTCTTAAGTACATTATTTTTAAAGTGTTGCTATTTAGTGCGAAAAAAAACTAAGCTATAAGTCTCCGGGAAAACTGGGAAAACTCTTTTTTTTTGTGAGTAGGTGTATTATCTACATGGCCGAATGAAGCTCTGTCGCTTACTCTCTAAGAAACCCCGATCTCATAAATCTCATAAATGTAAAAACAAAATCCCTCAATAATTCAGCTGTCTTATTGTTGAAACCTCTCTGAGCTAATCGGTTTAGAGACAAGTTTCAAGTCCTCAGGGAGAGAGTACATTAGCGGCGGATTTGGCAAATGTTATTATTTCGCGGGATGACGGCTGACGAAAAGATGAAGTGTAAGGTCGGCAGTGATGATGATACATAACGTCATATTAAAACTTAGTACCTACACGGACCATAGAATCTGTCTAGTTCTTGCTCCGGGATAAAATTCCTATAGAGTCACAATCTCTCAGTGAAAACAGTCAAAAAACGTCCAAGCGTCATTGTACATACATTATATCAATTATATAGTTCACAATGCCATATTTACTCCAATTTAGACGTTATGTCGCTTGCATAGTGTTCAACGTTAGTTGTCCGCTATGTCATCGTAGCTCTGGCATCGCGCGCCGTTGTAGTCGGATCGCTGTTACCTTGTAACTAACCAAAAAGTCTGCGCAATTCTCAGCGTGCGCCGAGTTTTCGTTGTTTGTGATTCTATATGTATTGTATCTCGATGAGTTATTGGCTAAGAAAATTGACTTTTAGTCTAAATTTGTATTACTTCTATGCTACTAGTCCTTATACTGTGGTTATTGGTCTAGTCTCTGCAAATATTCTACGTTGTTATATTTTGTCTGAGTGTTGTCAAGTTGTTTTTATAAAAGTTTTTATGATTGATACAAAAAATTAAGACAAACCGATGAATTTCTGAGTTTGCATTTCCCGACCTGGGCAGTGAGGATAGTGAAGTAAAAGTGATAAGTGAGCATTAAAATAAAACGTACCTACCTAAAAATAAAGAAACGCTTGAAACTTCGAATTTAAAGGCTACCATTAAAACGTTTATCGATAGTACAGATCTACTATCGATAACATTCAATCATTTCCCATTACTAATATTATAAGCAACGCTCTTGAGTTTTTTTACCCTGTACTTTATGAACCCTCTCTCTATCGACTTTGGATGTGACCTCGGGCGGAGCTGTGGTTTATTATAACCAGCAACTGTTACCAAATGTGTTTATTTTGACCCGGCAGCTTTAAACGGAGGGTTAAAAATAATTTGGTGAACCATTTAAATATTGGACCGAGTACCCCTTGACTTGGCCGGTAATCATTGTCGATTATTTCATAGTGTTATTTAAGTCAGACAGAGAATTTATAAATCACTACTTGTTTTGATGCCACAGTACGATACAGTACTTTAGAGCTCATATATACAAAAACGAATCTAATAATTTATTTAAACCGAAAAGTTCAAACAAGTAAAAAATAACAAATTCATAGAGCAGATGCAACTAAAGTTACTTATTTATGTTGTCTCGTCTCAACGCATTACTGGATTAGAATACACAATTTTGAAATTTCAGTCTTACGCGAGTAGTCATAAGGAAAGCACTGTATGGACTCCTACAATAACTTTGGGAATTCCAACCTTATTTCTAGAGCAATAGAGAGAGTTTTTCTTCGTTTGTAGAAAGGTAGGTACCCTCACAGAGATGTAATCCCACAAATGGGTGTGTAACCTGAAACGCGAGGTTTAAAATTGAAATTTATATGGTCGCATTATACATGAGAGATTATGGACGCGCTTTACCCAGGAGACTCGATAGTTGGGGTTAAGGAACTAAAGCCGTGGGTTAAGGAAATTGGGGAATGGTCGGAAAAATTTTATTTTCTACCGGGAGAACGGAATGAGAAATTTTCAGTAATAGCTTGAACTTTTTTCTGTGGTAGTAAGCAGTTTGTCAGGCAGATTTGATGGTAGATGATTATCGTACCTGCCTCTGATCAGACAAGCGACTTCCGTAGCCTATATCATCAGCTATATGCCAGTGAAAGTCCCGTCAAAAAAAATTGGAGATTTTGGAGTCCATATACAAATACATACACATAACGCCTTTTATATAAAAGAAGATACAAAAAAATTACAACCGGCCGAATTAACATCTACGTCATCCGGTTTACGCCCAGTGCTCTTTCCGCTAAGCTAAGGTCGCTTTCATTTCGGCCTGTAAATTCTTGAGCTGTCTTTGCAACCAATTGTCTTTGTCTATCTATCTCATTATCATTCAGCCATAGGAGGTCTACTGCTGGATATAGGCCTCCCCCATCAATTCCTAATAGGGCCGGTTGGAACCGGCCTTCATCCAGCGTTTTCCTGCGGTCTCTTTTACGTCGTCTGTCCATCTTGTGGGTGGACGTCCTACGCTGCGCTTACCGGTCCCAGGCCTCCATTCAGCCATCAGTTCTGCGTGCTATGTGCACTGATACTTTAACTTGCTAATCCGATTCGATCTCGTACAGAAACCCCGAGCATAGACCTCTTCATGGATCACGCGGTCGTGTGAATTTGAGCTTGCTTATGAGACCCATAGTGAGAGACCACGTTTCAGTGCCGTATGCCATCACTGAGGCACACACTAATCTATCTAACCAATATATCAAAATATTATATTCATATACCACAATATGTAATTATAAAAGTTACCTAACGTTTCTGTATGAGTAGGTACAAAAAACCGTTGTGGGCGTCAGCATCAGTTAATTTCGTGAGAGGGAGAGACGATTACGGCTATTAAATATGCAATAACGAATTTTGCTCCTTAAAAGCTGAAAAAAACGGCGTAAAAGCAAAATTGGCAATTAGGAGCCCGCCGCCTCGCTTCTACCTTCGCCAAATTGAGTTTTATACCTTAAAGATGTACACAAATTGAGTGTTAGCCCGCTTAATATTTTCTCTTTGCGAATAATGGTGGAATTAGCTGATTTGTAGACGTTTGTGTAGTACTGTAATTTATCTCGTTTCATTCGAGGAATTTTATTTATTCTTATGTATTTACTTACGTGTTTTGTTTTTTATGGGAATTTTAACTAAGACACACCTGACAAGGTGATTTAGCAGCCTTGCTTGAACCAGTTTAGCTTTGATCACAGAGTCGTTTAAGGCGTGGTTATCCCACTTTTAAACAACACTTGTTTTCTACAGATGACCATAAGGCTTAGTATATTATATTAGTCACATTTAGTAGACCATAACCATGGTGCTTACACACAGTCATGAGTTTCGCTACTTCTACTTTTGATTGTTTTTCCCATATTTTTCGAAAAGTGTAGCTGTAATGTAAAATGTACCTTTACAGTTGCTTCCATAATTATGAAATCTGATGTATATTAAGATATTGTAGACATAATTTAGTAAACATGTATTTAAATGAATCCAAAAAACAAGAAGAAAAGTGCAAATCAGTGTTACTTTTTTTTTTTTTGTATTGAGCGGCATGTGACGTTTCTAATTTTTTACATTAATTGGTCTTTAGATAAAACATACAAATTTGATATAACACATTTTATTTTTTATTTTAGCTAACCATCGTAGTAGAAAACCTAAATCTGGAGTGAAAAAAATTGTTAAAAGTGGGAAAATAGAGCCTTAACATCAAATAAGCTATGGCCAAACGTGGCCAGGAAACAAAACATACATGTGTACTAAAAAAGTAAAAAAAAAATTGTTAAACATAAACAAACTTTATTTATTAAGCTGTTCTCCAACATCTTAAAATGCCCACAGGCCTCAAATTTCTGCTGTAATTATAATTCAGATGTCGCTTAATAAGTGAGATGTTGTGTTTCTTGTGATATTTATAAAGATATTTGAACCTTAGTTAAGGCAGGTTGTCGTTAAGTGTGGAGGTTAAAGTCTATGTTCAGCATTGGACGTCTTCTGGCTGATGATGATGATACCCACTTACCAACACAGCGTCTTTGCCAGCCCAGCATCAATGACGTCATCTGGTGACGTCACAAACGGCGGGTACTGCCATGAATAAACGATCGCAGCCTGCGGCACTTGCTCGCGAGTTAATTATGCACTATCATAAATTGACGGTAATTACTAGCAACACTGTTTGTAGAGTTTGGGGGGAATTTTCATTGGTATTTCGATACAGATTGACTGAGTTGTGTTAAATTTTATGACTATCAGGTGTTTGGGTTGGAAAATGATGGACAACCACATCAATCCACACCCTAAGATGGGCAACAACAACCTAAAGACTAGCTACGTTATGAACTTAGCGGGTTTTCACCTCTGCGGAATCAGAGTTCAAAGTATGTGTCCTGTGTACTTACATAAATAACAGTTATATTACAAACAGACCGTATTATCTACACTACTATTAGGTATAGGTTATTTTGAAAGTTATGACTCTATCTTCAGCTGTTTGTAAGTTTAACGCCCTCGTATACCAAATTTGACGGTTTTAAATCAATTTTATTTAGTTAAATTACAATATTTGAGCTGGAAAGAAATACATGCTGTACAACTAATACAAGATAGAAAAAAATATAACTATAAATAAAATATATTAAATAAAAATAACAAAAAAATTATAAAATATAACTTTTTTAAATAATATATAACTATTTTTTTATACATATATATATTTAGCGATGTTTCTCCAGCCGTATTCTCATCGTAGTATTTACCCAAATTACCCATGGAAGTCACCTATTTCGATGTTTACTCTCGCCGTAGAATTTATCTGAACTACGCATATATGTCATCTAACTCGATTTACACTCTCGCCGTAGAATTTATCTGAACTACGCATATATGTCATCTAACTCGATTTTCACTCTCGCCGTAGAATTTATCTGAACTACGCATGTATGTCATCTAACTCGATTTTCACTCTCGCCGTAGAATTTATCTGAACTACGCATATATTATGTCATCTAACTCGATTTTCACTCTCGCCGTAGAATTTATCTGAACTACGCATATATGTCATCTAACTCGATTTTCACTCTCGCCGTGGCATTTACCTGAACTACGCATGTAAGTCACCCGTCTCGATGTTTACTCTTGCCGTGGAATTTACTTGAACTACGCATATATTATGTCATCTAACACGATTTTCACTCTCGCCGTAGAATTTATCTGAACTACGCATATATGTCATCTAACTCGATTTTCACTCTCGCCGTAGAATTTATCTGAACTACGCATGTATGTCATCTAACTCGATTTTCACTCTCGCCGTAGAATTTATCTGAACTACGCATATATGTCATCTAACTCGATTTTCACTCGCCGTAGAATTTATCTGAACTACGCATGTATGTCATCTAACTCGATTTTCACTCGCCGTAGAATTTATCTGAACTACGCATGTAAGTCACCCGTCTCGATGTTTACTCTCGCCGTGGAATTTACTTGAACTACGCATATATGTCATCTAACTCGATTTTCACTCTCGCCGTGGAATTTACTTGAACTGCGCATGTATGTCATCTAACTCGATTTTCACTCTCGCCGTGGCATTTACCTTAACTACGCATGAAAGTCACCCATCTCGATGTTTACTTCCGCCGTGGCATTTACCCAAACTACGCATGTAAGTCACCCGGGTGTGCTAATCTACTTATCCCTCTCAGAGTGACATAACCCTATAATCCGCGCGTTAGTGCGGGCGGTGGGTAGGGCGGGGTGTCGCTATAATCAGTTAATTGCATGAATAATTGAACGCCCTCATTAGGTAGGCTCCACTGAAACTACCAAACTTGCGTAGTTTGGCCCTGAGCTACAAGACCGATTAATTAATCACCTTGTTAGGTAACAAATAAAGATATAGAGGCAAGGGAGATGCAGATAAAGAGACAAATACAGAGTTAATTTTGCAACATATGAAAACTTTATTAAAACAGTTAGTTAAGTTAGTCAATGCTTTCCCAATAAATTCTGGCTGGCAGGAATTATCACGGGCAAAAACAACCACGTGATAAATCTGCAAGAAGATATGAAATACATACATACATACATCAGCAGCCATCAAACGTCCACTACTGGACAAAGGCCTCCCTCTTAAAGAGGGGTGTTGCCATAATCCTCACGCTTGGCAGGCGGCTTGGGGATCGCAGTAAGTTCACCGTACTAATAGGATGCTGCTGCCCATCCTCCGGTGGTTCTGGTCGCAGTTTTAAGACATACCCGGGTCCTATGAAATATATAGATATGAAATATTTGTAGCCAATACAAGTTAAGGCTCATGTTTAACAAAACTAGACAAGACGATAACTAATCAACGATGAATTAAATCAGCTGTTAACTATCATTGATAATCACTAGATGGTCAATTGAACTAATCGCCTGGTTAAGTTTTGATTTAAATATATATAAAGACCAAGTTCACCGAAATATAACAAGACGATCAAAATGTTAAACCGACAGTTTTTGACAGTTTTTCAACAGCTAAAATGTCTTTTAAATAACTAATAATCATATCAAATTTTGGTGAGTTTGAAACTCCATATTTCACCATCATTTAAAATATGATAGTCCATATTTTATCATATTTTTATTGTCATTTAGCTAAATGTGTTGCGGATATTTTTGTTTATTTTTCGTACATTTAGATGCTAAAAAGAAAAGCGACAAACAGCGAATAAGTCTATGTTTTACCACCAACTCGCCTGTTGGTATCGACGATGTGGCCGACAGGTGGTCGAAGATGAATCACGCAAACTTGGCAATGCATCAGTGCAATCCTTTATTAGGTCTATACAGTATACATGTCTATTAGACACAAAGATAATATAACCACTTGATCGCGCATATAGTCAAAATTCCTTTTTGCAAAATGATGCCACGTCGGTCGCGGGCGCAGCTTGTGATTGGAGACTCGACGCGACTCGAAGCTTGTGATTGGAGAATCAATAGTCATTCATTCAATTCGCGCCTAAGATTGGCTCGCTCGAAATAGTTTAGGTTGACATATTAGAACCTTTGGCTTATGCGGGGTAAAGGATGAGTAGTCATGTGGTTATATTGTCATTGGACACAAATGTGAAACAAGGCATAATTTCTCTACGAAACACAACACCTCAATACGGCCCATGAATACTTAACTCCACCACTCAATTTCAGCGCGTCTTAATCAAAGCATTAACGCTGTTACCAGTAATATTAATTCTCTTTGTTGTACAAGGCTCGGATAGTTGAATATTCATATTAGAGGACATCCCCCTTCTACCCCCCCTGGAAAATCAATTATTAGGGGTACGGTTCGTTGCGCCCGCCCCTAACTTATGACTTGACCCTCCACTCTAATGGAATTTAAGGCTCCAGACTTTGATGACATAGCTGTAACTACTCATTTATTTATGGTAATAAACAAATGAGTTTATTTGACAAGTATAAATTAAAATATAGGTAATTACATTCACGAAAGATTCGGAAAATTCATAGCTTTTAAACTGCTTGGACCTTAGAAAAGAAACAAAAATATTTTTCTTTTCTGTAGCTTCGACCGATTTTGATAAAACATCGCAAAAACTAACGCAATGTATTTTTTTCTGTATTTTAAATATCTATTTTTATCATATTTTAATTTTCATTGTCACAAAATAAATGTTTCTGTAATTCTTTATATCATTGGAACCTGGGTTTGAATTAAAAAATGCAATAAAATTAGTATAATCGAATCCATAAATATAACAGACATACACACTAACACACAACCTATAACCACAAACACATATACCTTTTCCCTTCCGTAGTGGGCAAAATACTAATTTGCATGCCCCACGTTGGGCGCCAATCATATTTTGCAACTTGTTGTTTGCGATAAATATATTATAACTTAGATGTGGCTATTTTTCAACAATTAACAGGTATATATTGGTACATACACTTTTTAACTGAATTATGAGTACCTGTATACTGGGCTACGCGGAAAAAAATGGCATAGAAAATTGCCATTCACACTCGACAAAATGTATGGAACAGCTTATTTTGTTACGATTTCAGGGTTAGTCCCTTCCCATTGTAAAAGTTGTTCATAATGGCGAGTGAAACGGACCCATTTCGGCTTAGCACACAGCCTTTCTGCGTAACCCTGTAGTGGTGGCCAATAAGGCACTAAAATTTAGGACGAGAAGCTGTAAGTTTGGATCACAAAATATTAAGATCCAGTCAACTCTATAAATAATCTGGTCAGTGTTAAAGTGGATAGTTATACATACTCACTTAATCACTTCTAGAGCAGTTAAGTATCCTTTTAAAACATTTCATCATCTCCAAGACATTAAAAATGTATTCACACTAAGGAAGCATCGTACAAACAGACAAACAAAGCGGCAGGCGATTATGCCGTTTGTCTCCAAGACGGCATTACAATGGCGTCGTCGTAGCTAAACTAGTGCAAAATTCAAATACGACTATATCGCATCGTGCCAGTGCTGGTAGGGTCACCACCACAACAGGCCGGTTATATTTGATCATGCGATATTGTTTCCGCCCCCGTCGCACTCATGTCAATCATAACGAAAGCGACAGTGACAAAACGAATACCACAGATCCTGGAGTAACCGTCATCATCATCATCATTTCAGCCATAGGACGTCCACTGCTGGACATAGGCCTCCCTCATCGATCTCCTAAAGGGCCGGTTGGATGCGGCCTGCATCCAGCGTTTCCCTGCGGTCTTTTAAGGTCGTCTGTCTATTTTGTTTGGTTGGGTGGACGTCCTACGCTGCGCTTACCGGTCCGTGGTCTCCATTCCAGAACCTTTCGGCTCCATCGGCCATCTGTTCTGCGTGATATCTGCCCTGCCCACTGCCACTTCAACTTGCTAATCTGGTGGGCTATGTCGGTGACTTTCGTTCGTCTACGGATTTCCTCATTTCGGATTCGAACCCACGTGGACTTATTAACAAACAAAATGTGAAATAAGTGAATTAAATCCAGGAAGACTACTCACGGTAACTTTTTGCTAATCGCTTATACTGCGGAGTGCGGCTAAACGTGAATGCACATTTATGCGCTGTCCTCGCCACATAAAACGGGGTTCATACAAACTGCTTAAAATTGACACAGTTCGTAAAGTTAGTATGAATTCTGTATGTACAAGGTTTTACTGAGACACGCCTACTTCGAATTTAAGTGTTTAGTCGACCATCGATGATTTATATTTCAGGTAGTCATTATGTTTTTAAATATAAAAGGCGACTTGTGTATATTTTTATATTTCATATGGACTCCAAAACGGCTCGACCAATTTTGAGGACATTTTTAGGCAATATTCAGATCAGACCAAGGGGTGATCCTGTGATGTTTGATAGCGATAGGATCAACAGTTTTTTTGTGCTTTAATATTTTCCTTACACATACAAAAACCAAGAAAAGAATAAATTGAAGTCTACAATTGATATAATTATTACGCCATAGACAGAAGAAAATAAATTGTCATCTATATCAAAGGAGGTTGCTGTCGCTAGGTCGCTACTAAGGAGATTGATTGAAAGAGGTTGCATTATTTTCATTTCTCACTGGCAGATACTTTTATCCCGGATATAACACGGGTGAAACCGCAAGGCGCAGCTAGTTGGAAATAAAATATCTTCGACAAGTTAACACTAGCGACGTTAGCAACTGCAGAAACTATCTTCTATGAAACAATTTGAGCTACGTTTCAATAATTGTTTGGTTCAATTATAAGACTGAACTTACAGATCACATTCGGATTGATTTAAAACACCCTCAGTTCTGATTATCTGGCAACCCTACGATATCACATCACGCTGGCTATATCACATCACAGAGATGCTATATCACATCACGCGGGGGAGGAGACAATGAAATGAACGCCGGCCGAGGTGTCACTGCGCTCCCGCATTCCCTCAGTGAATACTTGATGTGCCGCGACGACGGGGGACTGGGGGACGAGCGGAGGCGGGAGCGATCATTCGTGTCTAGAGAGAACCGTCCGTCGTGGCAAAGTGGTGAACTAAAAACAGTAAATTAGCACACGTGCGACCTTAATCTGACTACGCTTCTCGTTTTGCACATACTCTGCCTATAAATACAATAGCAAGCATCCATTATATCTACTTTTTAACGCTGGACGTAAAAAGAGAGCTGTTTTATTCAGTAAATTAGCACACGTGCGCCTTCAATCCTAATCTGAATTTGATAATGATTTAATTTGGGCCACTCTATAGTACGAACACTATTTTGCCTCCTCTTTCTTAATAAGGACGGCAAAACAATGGAACGCCTTGCCTCTGTCTGTGTTTCCGTAGAATCAAAATCTTGGAGTGTTCAAGTCTAGGGTTAATAGGTTATTACTAGGCAAATGTGTTCCATTTTCTACTACATCATCGCTTTCCATCAGGTGAGATCGCGGTCAAAAGTAAACCTAGTACGATGTAATAAAAATGTAACCTTAAGTGGCCAAAGTTCTTGCTTATTATCCAAACCAAGCAGTAAACTGGTTGATTTGGTATACAAGCAAAAAAATAATAATTACCTTGCTGGTTTTTTTAAACTAGAACTAGAAAAGGTATGGTGAAATAACAATTTTTTAAATCTTATTGTGAAGCTTCTTCCGTGAAAGTAAATGCGCGATAAGGCCCGATAAACATTTAAATCAAATGTTCTTCAGTAAACATAATATTTTCCCAAACCGAGGGAAAATGTTTGAGTTCCAGATGTTCACGTAAATAATATTGTCATTAAAATAGAATCAAATCACAGCACCGCTACCTCCCCTAACTTACGCCTGGATTCCCCCCGGCACCCGTTCAATGGAATCAAAGGATTTGCGTTCATTACCCCGCTAATAATTGATGTCACGTCGCGGCCGGCAGGTGGCGTCTAGATGCTTTTAGTGCTTGTCTATCGGCTTTTTGGTCGACGGTCGACGCTGATGGACCTTTTGTGGCCTAAATTTAGTAAATATTTGCAAATAGATTTTTAAAGTGGTTTTGGCTAGTTTTAACGGATGTATGTTTTGATTAATGATAAAGTAAATTTTCAGAAAGAAAAACAGACAACTAAAACGAAAAGTTTAAAAAGTTAAGTTTAGTTTTCAAACTTAAATGAAAAATGTCAGTTTAAACAGATTGAAAATCCTCATCAAAACTTTTGCCCAATGGAACCACAAACCAAAACGTCACCTGTGAATTTATATTTTTTATTTTTGTTGATTTTTTCAAGCGTGGAATCTATTTCGATAAAATTTATATGGGACCACTTCTGAAGAATGACCTTTTCCTTTTTTGTAGTCGGTTAAAAATATCTCAAATGTGTATCTATCAGTTGCCATTGCCAATCAATCAGTCTCCAAACAGCTTCTCTTCTCTACATAGTATAAATTGAAGTCGCTTTCCGCGTCTGTCTGTCTGTATGGCCGCTAACTCCTCCTAAACCACGCAACGGATTTTGATGCGGTTTTCACCATCAGTTAGATACATTTTCAAGGAAGGTTTATATATATAACTAGCGACCCGCCCCGGCTTCGCACGTAAATGACACCCGTGCGAAGCCGGACGGGCGGGTCGCTAGTTATGTAGATAAACTAGTATAGTAGTCATCTGGGTAGGTAAACATTGACTGCGTTTGGTAATAACCACAGAAAAGAGAAGATTTATTTTCTTTTCTATGGTTATTACTATAATATTTTTAATGAAAATTTACTAGTAATTTTTAAACTTACGCGATTGAACACTTGTTATAAATGTTTATTCGGGACCTATCACGTATTATTTAATTTAGTTTAAAAAAATGTGTACCTTTCGCTCGACGTTTCAACCATGTTAGAATGGCCGTGGTCACGAGCTGCGAGTCATACGTGATAAGTCCTGATAAACATTTAAAAAACGAAAGTATACTAGTTTGAAATTCAGAGTGAAATACTGCAATTGTGACTCAGCGCTGACTCAAGGCGGAATAAATCAGTTGTTCCATAGAAAAGTGTCATTAACACTCAACGAAGTGTATGAAACAGCTGATTTTTTTCGCGATATCATGGCTGGTTCCAAAATAAAAGTTGTTTATAACGATGAGTCAATGATGTACTCAAATACGTCCGACTATTATTATTTCTTTTATAATTATAGTTATAATTATTATTATTTCTTTGGCCTTCTTCACGGCTGTTCCAGAGCGCGCATGGCGTTTAGATTCCACCAGTTTCTCGTCGTTAAATTTAATTTTAATCGCGTCAGATCACACAAATACAAACAAAATTACATTTTTTTTAAATGTTTATCGGGACTTATCACGTATTATTTAATATAGGTAAAAAATATGTACCTTTCGCTCGACGTTTCGACCATGTTACAATGGCCGTGGTCATCCGTCGTGGTCAGGTGGAAAGGTACATATTTTTTACCTATATTAAATAATACGTGATAAGTCCCGATAAACATTTAAAACATGTATTCAAATCGCGAAAGTTTAAAAATTACTAAAATTACAACTATTGGTTTTGTACGTAATTGTTGTTCTGTATGTTCTTGTTGTTCTGTATTCAATTGTGGTTCTGTATGTAATTGTTGTTCTGTGTAGAATTGTTGTTCTAGTTGTTTATTATTCGATTTGTATGTATATTTTATTATATGTATTTGTACGCGCGCGCACGCACCGATATTGAGCGTGACGTCACTTGCCGGGTCCAACAGAATACCAGCGCTGGTTGTATACAACCAGCAACATGCTGAGTTGGGGCCGGTATTTGTGATAATGTAGGTACCTATCCAAATATATACTTGTATATATTTGGATTATTTTGTTTGTCTTTTAATTTCAATATCGCAAAATAAACATTTCTGTATTACGTACCAGCCACCAAAATAGCAAATTCAAAAATCAGATGCGCAAGTTGTATTAGACTAACTGGAAGATTGTGTTAGGGAAGTTTTGAAATGAGATGAGGGCGGGTCTCAAGTGCCCGCCACGGTTGGTTGGCGCCGGATGGCATTACGGATCAAAGGATCGCCTGCACTGCCGATACGGCTTAAATAATACATTTTATGTAAAACACTTTGGAGATTTGTTTCTGACACACTTCTTACTCGGACACTCTTGGCAGAGTGGTCGTGTTTGATAAGACGGCGGTACACGGATCAACGTCATCTGACTTCGCGGCGGCGATCACTGATGTTGGAATGCTTGTTCTTTTTAAATGATTTGTTTTTCATTATAATATAGTCTTCATGTAGTATAGTTTCCTTATATGCATAGCAGGTTAGTTAGTTTAGTGTTCAATAGATCGACGTGCTGTAACAGGCAAGAACATGAGATACGTCTCCATTCTTACGACCATGTATGCAACTTTATGTTATGTGTACCTACCGTGTTCTGACAAATAAATACTTTCAATTTGAATTTGAATCGGTAACAAGACAGTTTTTCAAAACTGTCTTGTTACACAACAACTACTGTTACTCTTGTTGTTTGTTGTTTTTTTTACCGAAATATTTGTAATCATATACGGTTGCGTTGATACAGGCTTTGTCTAGTAAGGCTACCAGCAGATACTAATATTTTAACAAATTAAGTTGGAAATAGAGTTTTTCTTCTTCATTTTAATTGGTTCGTTGCGTGACGAGACCAATCTATGAACTTCTCAATAATATGTGGCAATTTGTCAAAGCTTGGTAGATATTATGTACTTACTATGAGTTAGACGAAATAAGATCCGTCCAATGTGGTAGTTAGTAGTTACATTGATGATAGATATATCTTTTAGCGATTTTTTACCTGACCTCCAGTATCGGAGTGTCTAAGCTTTTGGATAGCAAACAACGTGCTATTTATTAGCACTGGCAATATAAATAAATAAATAAATATTCGGGACATTTTTTGCACACACGGTCATCTGACCCCAAACTAAGCAAAGCTTGTGATATGGCTGCCAGAGACTGATATACATACATATATAGGTTTTAAATACATACTTAAATAGATATTAACAACCAGATATAGAACAAACACAAATGTTCATCACATAAATGTTTGTCCTAGGTGGGAATCGAACCCACGCCCCCAAGCTTAGAAGGTAGGTTCACTACCAACTGGACCAACGGGCTATATAAGAACGATTATCGATGAATTTTGATGGGTACCAATTAAATTTAATTCCCAGGTTTCCTGTTTCTGTTTAAGAACAGCGATCAAATGCCAAAAGGCGGCATATTTTTTTATAATAGACTTGCAACGATGGAGCACGCTTGCCTAGATGAAACTGATTTATTCGCGATTTAGGCATCCAGATTATTATCCAGGCATCCAGGTATTTCATACCATGTGTTCACCAACCTATCGTTGTTTCAGTTCGGGTGCATTCCGGTCGTCTCCAGGGGGCGCCACAAACGACCCACCTCCCGCCCCGCCGCCGCTGTTTCTGCCCCCACATCTCTCTCATCTGTCGCAGCATCTCAATCATCTTTCGCAGCCTTTCTTCCCTTTGAAAGGTAAGTTCTAAAACAACCATAAAAAAGAATCATCTACAGAAACGTGTATATATATATACACGTTTATATATATACATATCACAGGCGCAACACTACTAACCAACCAACCAGCACTAGCGCCTCGCGGTTACACCCGCGTAGTAATGAAAAATGGTGATGATGGTGATGATAATGAAAAGCCTATGTCACTCTCCAGCCCTTGAACTATACCCATGCGAAAAATCAGGTCAATCAATTGCTCTGTTGCTGCGTGAAAGATAATATTAGTATGATTAATAGTTTTTATTATCCCCGATAAAGAATTGATACTCTTAAAACACACCCACGAGATGGACAGACGACCTAAAAGAGACCGCAGAGAAACGCTGGATGTAGGTTGCTTCCAACCGGCCCTTTTGGAGATCGATGGGGGAGGCTTATGTCCAGCAGTGGACGTCCTACGGCTGAAATGATGATAACTCTTTAAACGGCTGAACAGATTTCTGAATTGTAGCTAAAAAAACCTTTCAACCTTTTAAACAAAATTTAAAAAAACTAAATCAAAACCGTCAAGATCAAGGGAATATAGAAAGGGATTATAAGACCAACATCTGGAATCTAACCTTTAGAAAACTATTCTTTCTTGTAGTTCTTTATCCATCAAACAATAATATGATTCGATTACTCAGTAGTATTAATACTAGATTAACGAAAATTTGCTAACTAACATCTTTCATCCTCAGGTTGGGGAGCACCTTGCCCTTGCTGTCCCAAAGAAGAAGCCCGCTCCACCAGCGTAGCAGAGCTCCGTCGTAAAGCACACGAGCACTCCGCAGCACTTCTGCACTCTCTCGCCAGCTTCCAATCCCGCGCATTCTTACCGCTGCACCTACCTCCTTTACCCCTGCACCTGCTGCCGCATGATACCACCCCGCCCGGTCCAGCGCCCGCCCCACCGGACCCACCTAAACACCTGGATTGATACACTAAGTCAGCCTTTCCCAAAGTGGGCGATAACGCCCCCTTGTGGGCGCTGCAGGCCTAAAGAGGGGCGGTAAGAGACACAGAAAAAATGGGAGCGTTATGTAGAGAACCTACTGCGATTAGGTTTCAAATTAACTCTTGCGGGTTATAGTAAAAGTCTCGTTTAGAATTAATGTTTAATCTCCGCTAATATAGCTCACAATAATTGATTAATTTAATTTGAAGTTATAGTGGTTTTTAAGTAGGTGAAAAAATGGGGGCGCTAAAAAATAATTTATTCTCAGTGGGCACAAAATAAGTTTGGGAACCCCTGCACTAAGTGATACACTGAGCTAAATGCTGATATTTCTTGAAACTTTGAAATGGAGTAGAGTTTTAGGAGCTGTATTACAAAATGCAATCGTTTATATTAGCCTGCATCGTCTCAATGCAGAGCAAATGCCTTGCCCCCTTCATTCCTACCATTTCTCTCTGTTTTGAACAATTTGAGTCCAGTCCTTCTAGTACGAGTCCAGTTCGTTCGTTTGCCTGTGGAAGCCATTGTGTTGTGTTTTTGGCCCAACGATAAACAGCAATCGTTTAATTTAGGTATTTAGATTTTCGGGCATACAACGAAAAAATAAAGTCGTTATTGTCAAGACGAATATAAAACGAGTAAACCATAACATTAAAATTGTTTATATTATGTCGGCAATTTAACGAAATCCCCTCTCAAACTTTCCCTCCGAGAGTTTTACGAAAAACTACTTACTACCGCCAAAAATCCAGTTTTATTTACTTTTCCACCATCTTAGCTGTTCAATTGACAGCGTCGCTAGTGGAAAATTTGCTATTGCCACCTTTTTTTTTTTTTTATGCCATAGGTGGCAAACAAGCGGACGGGCTGCCTGATGGAAAGCAGTCACCGTCGCCTATGGATACTTGTAACACCAGACGCATCACAAATACGTTGCCGACCCTTTAGAACTCGATTAACAATTCCTAAGCAATTCACCACAAAACACTAAGCTAAGCACTAAGCAACAGCTAAGTTGGTGGCACTGTACACTAGCAGCTATCTCCTTGCAGCACTACTTTGCCAGCTTCCAATCCCGTTCGTTTCTTCGGCTGTGCTGTGCCATATTTTACTCCATGATACCTTGCTTGCTCCGCCAAAATATTTGGAGCGACGCTGAAAACAGATGAGAAAGTAAATTACATACTTACCTTCTGAAAATATGAATAGGTTTTTTTTTACGGAGACAAATGTAGTTTTATCCAACAGTCTCCTATTTGCTCAACACAAGGCGCGGTGTAGCTGTGTTGTGAGCTAGTATTTTGTGAATTAATGTGCCATTAATATCTAAAATATTTTAAATTATTTTGTGCCAATGTTACGTGCCATACTTATGTCATGCCAAAATTGTATTTGAGAGTATTAATAGATAAACATAATATGTAATTAAATTAAAGTTTAATATAATGATATACATATAATGTAAACTAATTAACCCACAAAATTATTTGGGTTTTTAACAACGATCTTTATAACTATAGACGCAACATTACCAGTAAAAACGTAGTAAAATAACGGACTGATTTCAAATAAACAACCATTCAACTGTGAGCAATGAAGTGCTTCCGGACTATAAAAGCACTGCATTTTGAGGCCATTTTTGCATTTTGTTCGCGTTAATGTTGAATCTATTGTTTTAGAAATCTTTGCTTTTCTGACATGAAAATGTATGTATACGAATTTTGCAATATCATCAAACATACATTGTGATTTTTAGTTTTTAAAAGTATTTCTATGCTTAGAATATTTGACGTAGGATATTCGATTAGTCATAGATACATACTTAGAATTATGTTAATGTAATATGTATATACATAATTATAAAATAAAACATTGCCGTTGCAGTATTCGACCAAAATCTGTTGTGAATATAATTGTTTCTTTATGTTATTCCAATCTCTTATAATTAGAACGTAAGTGTAAATAAAAATTATACTAAAAGTAATTCGGTGTTCGTGTCGTTAGAAGTTTTATTAGATTTTGTAAATAGACGATTTCTTATCTAATTTTAGAAGCGTATTTAATTTTATAAGTTCTAAAACGGATTCTCATAGTATTTATTGAACAATATTATTCCATTATTATTTTACAAAAAAATGCGTTCGCTTTTCTAGTTTTTTAAACAACTTTCCGAAAAAATTCCGATAAGTAGCCTACTTAAATCGTTGCCTTTAACATCTCTACATAGTATCAATTGAAGTCGCTTTCCGGGTCTGTCTGTGTGACTGTATGGCCGCTAATTCCTCCTAAACCACGCAACGGATTTTGATGCGGTTTTCACCATCAGTTAGATACATTTTCAAGGAAGGTTTATATATATTTATAACTAGCGACCCGCCTCGGCTTTGCACGTAAGTTATACCCGAAGCCGGGTGGGCGGGTCGCTAGTGATGAATAAAATGTTTTGGCAATATTGTCGTATAATCAGTGATAGTGAATAGATACACAATGATTTGAAAATTGACACAATATTATAATTATGACAAAAACCTCAAATATTTCGAAGCTTTCGATGCTTATATAATTATGCTAGCTGGGGCCTTACGGCCAACTGCTATTGCGGCACCTAATCCGCTCAGTTGGAAAATCACGCGAACGTGAACCTTATCGCGTTTGCGGTCGCGTGATTTTCCAACTGGGCGGATTAGGTGCCGCAATAGCAGTTGTCCGTAAGGCCCCTGGAATGGGCTATGGAAATTTTGTCATTATAAACTTTTCAAACACGAACTATCGAAAAGGCTAGCGAATAATATCATCAAGTACCTATTATGTTTGAAGTTCTGTTAGATACTGTATCCTTTGATTATATATACGAGTATATATAATCAAAGGCCGTACCATTTTAAGTTTCTATAAGAAAAATTTTTCCTTTATAATGTAAAGACGTATTCTGTAAAAAAATATCTATTTCCAGCATACATACACAGGCCCGCGCCTTGTATGTAAATATGTGTGAGAGTCATGAAATCACTGCTGAATGCACGATTCCGGGAATTGGAGGCGCGCGCATTGTATCTATATTAAAAATATCTAGTTATTAATTATATTATTAAACAGTTGTAAAATAGTCACGTAGCTGAAACACGTTAGCTGTTCTAATTATTACAAAATATACTATTACGTACCAGTATCATTTGAAGTTTTATTTTCTACTTGCATTCTGCTGTATTGAGTGGAGACCATGAACCGGAAGACGTAACGTAGGTAGGTCTCCCCCTAGTTGGACCGACGACATCGTGAGAGTCGTGGGTATCTAGTGGATGCAAATGGCAGGCTATCGTTCAGTGTGGAGTTCTAAGGGGGAGGCATTATAAAAATTGTCAATATAATATATGAACCCATTGGCTCCGAACTAGTAATAAATACTGTTTCGGGAGCCAATGGCCTCTCCCATTAAATGTTACTAACTAAATGCCTAAACACAGACTAAAATAATAAGAAAAAGTTATGACAAAAAAATTACAAAAGTTATTAATTTATACAAAACAAAATAAAATATATATATGTCGTAGATTCAAAAGGATTAGAATCTGTTTGCTCGTTTTTGTCGTCCGCCATGTTTTATTCGTCAGTGCGCACACCCGGCGCAGGCGCTGTCTCAAGATCAAGCGAGAGAGTGAGTCTCGAGCTCGAACGAACTAACGCACTACTGACCGATATGACGTTGGCAACGAGCTTCACACACATTCTGTAATTCATTCTCAGCTTCGTTCGTGCAGTGTTGCTATTCGAATAAATTAAATAACTACAGACTCCAACACGGCCATTCTGCAAATCAACGCGCTCTCGCGTTGTTTATCAACATCACAGGATACCAATGAGGTACTGGCATAGGTAAAGCGTTTCAAACAGCTTTCAACCATAGAACTCAAACTATTCCATATAGCAAAGCGATTGCAAAGCGTAAAAGCTTTCATCCGCAACAAATTCCATCATAACCTCACCGCAAAGCGTAAAAGCTTTCATCGGCAACAAATTCCATCATAACCTCACCGCAAAGCGTAAAAGCTTTCATCAGCAACAAATTCCATCATAACCTCACCGCAAAGCGTAAAAGCTTTCATCAGCAACAAATTCCATATAACCTCACCGCAAAGCGTAAAAGCTTTCAGCATCATTAAAGTGTCAAGCCAGAGTTCATCACAACCTCACAGCAAAGCGTAGCAGCTTTCAGCAGTTCATCTGGACAAAGCGACAAGGCTTTCAATCCAATTTCAACAAAGCGTAAGAGCTTTCAGTGTGTAATAAAATATTTTATCAATCATCAATAATTGGAAGCCATTTATTAAATAGAGTTCAAAATCAACAGAAAAAACAAAATTTGCAGTTCGCTGCACCAGAAATTAAAACGATACATCAGTCTAGTAAACACAACACATTATACAGCTAAATGTTTCATTACTTTCTTATTAACACGCCAATAACATCTACAAGATAATAACAATTTGATAAATTTACTAAATGAGACTAGTCTTCTTGAGATTCTACAGGATCTAAACATTCGGATATTTGTGGTAAGCTAGTTGAATATTTACGTAGTCGTCCATGACAAACGTACTGGCCATGCCCCCCAGATATTGGCTCAACCATGTAACGCTTATTTGGACAAACTTTGATAACTTTACAAGGACCACTAAACTTTTCGCTTAATTTGTTAATCACCCGGGGATTCTTTTGAATTAGAACCAAATTGTTTAATAAAAACGGATGAATCACGGCTTTATTAGCATCAAAGCGTATTTTATCCTTTGTTGCCTGCTCGTCCATCCTAACTTTTGCCTCCTGTCTTATTTCTAACAAATCCTATCAAAACCTATCGATATCACACTGCTCAATCAGGTCAGTGTTGTTGTTATCCAACTCCACTTTTGTGCTTTGAGTAAGACACATATTGACACCGACGTCTCGTGCTATCTTAACACCGTCACTACTGAGTGTGAAGACCAAACGCAAACGAAAAAACGAAACATAAAATAAACAACATTAAATTAACGAATCATGGGAGGGAACAAACATTAACAGACTTTAGTTGGATCTTAGGGTCTTTGAAGTCTTTTGATTTGTCGTCTCGTTGCTTTTTGAAACAAGTAGGCTCCGAGTGCCCAGGTTTATGACAATAAAAACATTGTGCTGGCTTATCTCTAGGTTTTTCAATAGACGCCTGAAAGTGGGCGGTACCCTCACTTTTATTGTTGTTTCGTAACAACATGCAGTGCCGCTTCAAATGACCTATTTTGTTACAATAATAACAGCGCCGATCAGATTCATCATTAATTTTAGGTTTTTTTGAATAAGAAGGTTCAAATTCATTAGTAGTCTTATCCGAATGTCGCTTAAGACTTTTGATTTTAGGGCACGTATTCAAATGTCTATCAAGTGCCACAAAATTTGAAGGGGTATTTTTAAGTAATTCTGAACGTACCTGAATATCCGTAATGCCGGAGATTACTACCTCGATTTTGTTTGACTCGCCCCAGCTGGTCTCCAGTCGATCTATCAGCGCCAACTTGTTGGTTGAATACTCGATATACGATACTGCTTGGTCGCTCTTGTACTCCACCATGTCCCGGAACAGGTCGTGAAACCTCTTCGTTGCAGCAAACTGTCGAGTGAGTCGCTGCTTCAGTTCTTCCCAAGTCTCGCACAAAGGATACGAACGCGCTGCCCACTTTTTCGCACGTCCTTGTAAATTAGTGAAAACGGCATTTCTAGTAGCATAATCTGCCCACGCGTTGTTTTTCCTATGGTGTTCGATTTCCTCACACCACTGAGCTGCAGTAAATTGGCAGTCGTCTGGGTCAAACGGCGGTAAATAAATCTCACTTGCCCTTAGCTTTCTCGGTTCAACGGCGCTCGTAGAGGGTTTTTGGTTGATGTTCTGGAAGCCCGCCATCATATTTTGAATGAAGGTCGCCCAATTTTCCGGTGTAGGTGTACCAAGCTGGTCGTTTTTTAGCGTCGATGACCGATCCGCCATATTTTCTTGAGCTTGATATCCTGGCGTAAAATATCCTTGATTTTGAGTAGCTGGCGTCACGGTAGGCTCGCAGGATGATTGTGGAAGCGATCCCACCGCTGCTGTCGCAGATTCAAAAGGATTAGAATCTGTTTGCTCGTTTTTGTCGTCCGCCATGTTTTATTCGTCAGTGCGCACACCCGGCGCAGGCGCTGTCTCAAGATCAAGCGAGAGAGTGAGTCTCGAGCTCGAACGAACTAACGCACTACTGACCGATATGACGTTGGCAACGAGCTTCACACACATTCTGTAATTCATTCTCAGCTTCGTTCGTGCAGTGTTGCTATTCGAATAAATTAAATAACTACAGACTCCAACATATATATATAATTATATAGATACAGGCAAATTTTAATATCAAATACATACACTTAATAAGGCAATAGTCTATAGCAGTGGACGTCTTCTGGATGATGAATCAAAGTAACATATTAGATCTCACACTGATATTAGTGTAACATCCTATTTGGATATACCTATCACAAAATAGGCTATGGGACCGGGGACCGATTGATAAAAATATTCGCACTCTGTTATTCGCAGTAATATAATATATTCATAACAGACCGAGTGAAAAATATAATGTAATATAATACATATTATTATAACTACTGAGGAAATTATTTAACTCGCCTTATAATGCGGAGATATATAAGAGTATAATGTTTTTGGCCGGATTAGGAACAGATGATCCTTCCCTTTTACGAATTTGATTGTTACTGCGAATAACGATAATGCGTTTGTTTTCAGTCACGAATTAACAAACCGTCGCTGTTATATTATTGCGACGCATCTTACTACGAAAGCACAAGGCTTCGATAGAACAGAACTGCGGTGTGTGTTATGCGAATCATTAAAACTGCGATGTTGATAGTTGACGTGTTTTATGCCTCGTTCATGTTGACTTAGTTGTACACTTACATACTCCTATTATGAAAAATATCTAAGTAAGTATATTATAATAACTTTAGGAATTATTGAAAGCCTAATTATAAATCCTCTATCTTTATCTCCCATCTATCTATCTTATTATATCTATATAGGTACACCATGTTTACTAAAGGTGTAGTAATACTGAAGGGTATGTATGCCACCGGATACCTATTTATGAACAACTTTTACTATGAGAACAAAGCTGAAATCGCGGGGGAAAATCGGCTGTTCCATAGAAAACGGTGATTGACTCTCGACAAATGTATGGAACAGGCAGTTTTTTTTGTGATTTCAGTAAAAGTTGTTCATAATGATGAGTACATAAGTACATACCCTTCAGTATTATGACACCTTTAGTAAACACGTATCTTCTATATTATATAAAAATTAATCGTTATTTACCTTGGTCACGCCATTACTTGAGAACGACTTTACCGATTTCAATCATCTTTTTTTTAAGTATTCTAAAACTTTGTAGAAGGTTCTTACGGAATGAAAAATTAAGAATATTGCGCAGAATGTGGAAATTTCAGAAAATTTAACGACGATTTTAATTTCGCTCCATTAACAGTTCTAAGACAGGGCAACGTCTGTCGGGTCAGCTAGTCTATACTAATATTATAAAGAGGAAAGATTTGATTGTTTGTTTGTTTGCTACTAAACCGATTTGAAAAATTATTTCACTGTTGGGAAGCTACACTATCCCCGGGTGACATAGGCTATATTATATTTGCAAAAAAAATAGGGATCCTTACTAAAACTGACGTAGCGTTGATGTTTTTATTTTCATGCAAAACGTTCCTAATTTGTTTTTGAGTTAAGTAATATCAATTTCCACACAAATTCCAAATCCTTATTTAGTACTTTAGAAGTTTTGATCATCGAAAGCAAGTAAGTAATTCGCAGTAAAAAGCGTCGCAGTTTGTAATTACGGGGTTTTAATGATTCGCAGCATCACAATATAGCAGTTATGTTCTTTCGTTGTCTTTGGTTTTCGCGGTAACGTGCGTCGCAATGACGTTTTGCTGTCCGTTATTCGCAGTAACGTAATATTTAGTCGATCGGCTCTATTTATGGCTTAAATGGGAATTGAATGTGAGTTGGGCAATGGTAAAAAACGATAGCATAGTAATATCTAAATAAATGATTGTTGTTTATAGGTAATACGCAGCGAGGTATAATTCCTATAGAGTCACAATCTCTAAGTGAAAGCAGTTCAAAAACGTCCGAGCGTCATTGTACATACATTGTTTCAATTAGGTATATACTTCACGATGCCACATTTACTCCAATTTAGACGTCATGTCGCTTGCATAGTGTTCAACGTTAGTTGTCCGCTATGTGACCGTAGCTTTGGAATCGCGCGGCGGTGTAGTCTTATCGCGGTTACCTTGGAACTAACCAAAAAGTCTGCGCAGAGTTTTGGTTCTGACTTTTTTTGGCACGATTATGACTCTACAATGTATTGTATCTCGATGGCAATACGTTTTTTTTTAACACTATACCTAGCTTCTTTTTCCCATATCCCCCCTTATGGTGCTAGGCCTGTGCGAAGTAACTACTTACCTCAATATATCTCAAGCCTTTATCAACAGATTTCAACACAAACCTCATCCCCATTAACAATGCAATATTTCCACCGAGTGGAAACAATAACACTCGTAAGTTTAACACTCCATCATCGCATTTTAGCCGCAACGAGACAACAACCGTAAATATCAACCGATTTATTTATGTACCAAGTTGTACTGATCTCATGTATTTATGTACCAAGTTTTAATGAAAATTCTACGCTTTAATATTCGTAAACGGTTGAAATCTCTATAGATTTGTAAGTACACCTTAAAGATAGAACGCGACTAATATCTATTATTTAAACACCTATCGTTTATGCACGCGTTTTTAAATGTGTATATGTGTATGATTTACTAGTGTTTTGTGCAAATAAATTATTAATTTATTTTGCATTTTTAGGGAAACTTACAGCCCAAATACATCACATACATAGTAGTCTCTACATAGTATAAATTACTTATTTTCCGCGTCTGTCTGTCATGTCTGTATGGCCGCTAACTCCTCCTAAACCACGTAACGGATTTTGATGCGGTTTTGACCATCAGTTAGATAATTTTTCACGTAAGTTTTATATATATAACAAGCGACGCGCCCCGGCTTCGCATGGACATTACACCCGTCCGAAGCCGGGCGAGCGGGTCGCTAGTAGTATATAAGTAAAAAAAAAAAGATTGACTGGGTCAATTACAAGTTCCCGCCTATATTATCTTACCTTGTACCTATATTCGTATCAGCTAGTTATTAAAAACAATGACTACGTTGTCTGCGCGGTCGAACATGCCGCGCCAAAAACTACCTACTAACTCCATCTATAGGCAACTATGATTTTTTTATCGATAAGAATAGGAATAAGATATATTTATTGCCAAAAAACGATGGATGGATCAATGACTCGTCCGCGATTACACTAAAACAAAACATTTTTGCACCACCTTTAGTGCAACATCAGAATAATAACAATGTTCACAAATGTATGTAGAACCCTCAGTATGATATATTATATCAACAAGCTTCTAGCAAGCGTTCTCCTTCGTAGAGCGCAAATTGGCGCCTAGATGGAGTGTAATTATTCAATGTATGAGTAATCTAGCTATTTATCACTGTTTGATTTCCAAATAAAATAAATAAATTCTTCTGAGAGTGCAACGTATCCCAACGGACCAATCTACGTGTACCATACTCTTAACTCACCTTTTAGGAAAACACAATGAGTTACTTTACCAAACTACATTCAAAAGTAATCGCATAAGTGTTGCCATAGAACAATACTCCTGTAGTAGCGGGTGTTTATTGCCCACTAAATCGCGAAGTTGCGCCGTCCGTCTGTCTGCTGGCACACCTGAGCTCCAACTTTGTGTGTAAATCTAACTTGGAAGTGGTGTTATATTGTCTTTTATTATGTTAAGTGGCCGTTTATAACAACTTTTTAAACACGATTTCCTTCAATACTATAGTATGTAAGTACTCGACGTAAGTTTCTAAAAAAGTAGATTCTGGGGTAGACTCAAGTTGACCAAGTCAAGTTGGGGGTAGACATTGTAGACCGCATCATAGCTTAACATCAGGCGAGCTGGCGGTCAAACGCAATCCTATTAGTAATATTTAATAAAAAGATTCATCATCATCATCTTAAATTATTATAACACCGGCTTGCACTCACGATTATGAATCCTCACGCGAGTTTTGATGAAGTGATCATCATCTTTTCTGCCTATCATGTGTCCGGCAGTCCCACTGCTGGGACTCAGGTCTTCTCTCAGAGAAAGAGAGCACTGGTGCACTGGGCCACCACCATGCTGGCCCAGTGCATATTGATGAATGTCAAGTCTTTGAACTTTTGAGGTTCCCGGACATACTTATCGGTTTCCTTGCGATGTTTTTCCTTCACCGCTTTTGAAAGATGGCATCGAATCTGCACATAATTTATTTGGGTGCTAAATAAGTCATTGGTCTAGAGCCGAAGATCGAACCGGGTGCTGTCATATTTCACAGCGCACATGGTACCGTTCGACCACCAATACCACCATCGCAAAACATACCCGACAGTTATTGCAGCTGTCAGAGCAATTAAATGCTTAAGACTTAGCATTTTAGCAAACTGAAGTGTCAGTGTGCCGGTCATATCTGTCGCTGAACCGATAACCTTTGGGGTAAACTTGTTCTAGAGTGGACAGCACGACTCGGCAAACGTAGTTAGGACGCCATGAGACTCGTTGGAGTGACGACATAAATTAAGGCAGTTAGCAGTGGCTGAAAGAGAAAAGCCGAAGATCGGGCTAAGTGGCGTTCCTTGGAAAGGCCTTTGTCGAGCAGTGGACTGGTATAGGCTGATTATGATGATGATCCTTATAAAACTAATGTAGGTACCTGTTATTTAAATAAACACATTATTTGATCAACATTGATTTATTTATCACAATAAGTTATTCTTAATGAAAACTATAACAAGTCCTTAGTCCGTACGTTTCTCCGCACTGCGTTGTTGAATCCCTCCCTGTACTGATAGAAGACGCTGCTTGAAGATATCACGTCAGATAGTGCGTCTGTAACAATTAAGAGGGCATTGTAATATGCAATTCAGTGCCGTATGTCATCACTGGTAACACACACTGGTCGAAGACTTTCGTCTTAAGGCACTGAGGTATTTTAGATGAGAAGACGTTGCGAAGTTTACCGAACGCTGCCCAGCCGAGTTGGATTCGCCGATTGACCTCTTTCTTGAAGTTGGACCTACCTAGTTCGACTGTTTGACCTAGGTAGACGTACGCGTCAACAGCTTCAAGAACTGAGTTCCCAACTGATACTGGGGTGGGCACAACATGGATATTTGACATGACCTTTGTCTTGTCCATGTTCATTTTAAGGCCCACCTGTTGGGAGACTCGGTTGAGGCCTTCGAGCATTATGCTGAGATCTTCCATCGATTCTGCCATGACCACAATATCGTCGGCAAACCGAAGGTGAGTGATGTACTCGCCGTTGATGTTGATGCCTAGTCCTTGCCACTCCAGGAGCTTGAAGGCATCTTCCATTGTGGCAGTGAACAGTTTCGGAGAGATAACGTCTCCCTGTCTCACGCCTCTTTGCAATGGAATTGCCTTCGAACTCTGCTCCTGTACTCGGACCGACATAGTGGCGTTATTATACAAACACATGATGATATACGGCACTTAAACGTGGTCTCTAACTATGGGCCTCATAAGCAAGCTCAAAGTAGCACAACGAGCTATGGAGAGGGCTATGCTCGGGGTTTCTCTACTAGATCGAATCCGAAATGAGGAGATCCGTAGACGAACGAAAGTCACCGACATAGCCCACCGGATTAGCAAGTTGAAGTGGCAGTGGGCAGGGCACATATCACGCAGAACAGATGGCCGATGGGGCCAAAAGGTTCTGGAATGGAGACCACGGACTGGTAAGCGCAGCGTAGGACGTCCACCCACAAGATGGACAGACGACCTAAAAGAGACCGCAGGGAAACGCTGGATGCAGGCCGCTTCCAACCGGCCCTTTTGGAGATCGATGGGGGAGGCCTATGTCCAGCAGTGGACGTCCTATGGCTGAAATGATGATGATGATGATGTAATATGCAATGATTATTTAACTTTTAGGCGGCCGCACAGACTCGCACTTCATCATCATCTTCATCATCAGCCAGAAGACGTCCACTGCTGAACATAGGCCTCCCCCTTTAACCTCCACACTGAACGACAGCCTGCCTTTTGCATCCACTGGATGCCCGCGACTCTCAAAATGTCATCGGTCCATCTAGTGGGAGGACTCCCTACGCTGCGTCTTCCGGTTCGTGGTCTCCACTCCAGAACCTTTCTTTCCCATCGGTTATCAATCCGACTCGCACTTGGCCATTATTTATTATTTGTGTTTATTTGTTTACTTTAGAGTATGTACTATTATCATGCCAAGTTTGACGCTTGTATGTATTACCGTATATACATTAAAGCTAATACAAAAATACGTTTGATGTATGGACACCTTTTGTTTTTACTTTTTGACTTTATTTCATAGTCAGCCGTAACATTACATATTCTGTGTAATTTCGACTGGCTATCTATTGCGGTTATTAGAATGATACAGCCGTTGAGGTGATACGTGTGAAACGTATCACCTTAACGGCTAATAATAATTAATAACATTAATCTATACTTATATACTAATAATATTATAAATAGGAAAGATTTGATTGTTTGTTTGTTTGCATTGAATAGGCTCCGAAACTACTGAACTGATTTGAAAAATTCTTTCACTGTTGGGAAGCTACACTATCCCCGGGTGACATAGGCTATAATCTATACCCGTGCGAAGCAGGGGCGGACCGCTAGTCTATACTAATATTATAAAGAGGAAATATTTGATTGTTTGTTTGTTTGCATTGAATAGGCTCCGAAACTAATGAACCGATTTGAAAAATTACTTCACTGTTGGGAAGCTACAATATCCCCGGTTGACATAGGCTATATATCCCGGCTTCGCCCGTGCGAAGCAGGGGCGGCCTACTAGTAATATTATAAAGAGGAAAGATTTGATTGTTTGTTTGTTTGCATTGAATAGGCTCCGAAACTACTGAACTGATTTGAAAAATTACTTCACTGTTGGGAAGCTACAATATCCCCGGGTAACATAGGCATATTTTTTTTAAAAGTTTTTATATTTTATTTAAATAGGGATCCTTACTAAAACTCCAATAATGTAACCCAAGGTGTTAAAAAATAAGATTTACAGTTTTAACTTTGCGTGTTTGACAGTTCTAAGACAGGACAACGTCAGTCAGGTTAGCTAGTAACTAATAAATAATTACCCGACCTAGCTACAAGTACAAAAACAGTTTGAAATTTGAATTCCCGTCATAGGTAAAGCGTACCACCTTAAAAGGTAGGACAGATGGACGGACAGCGTAGGCTTAGTAATAGGGTCCCGTTTACACCTTTTGAGTACGGAACCCTAAAATTTCACTAGTACGCTTGTAAGAAAACGACCGATGCCTACAAAAGTAAGAAAGAAAAGTAAGTAGTAAGACAGACCTTTGTTCAACAACGGGACGTTTGATGCCCGTGGTCCAACCGTGTGGTTCTACTAGTAGGACCACGGGTGATTTTTTTCCGGTGGTCCTATTGGTAGGACCATGGGCAAGTACACACAACAGGTCAATAAATAAATCTCTACATAGTATAAATTAAAGTCGCTTTCCGCGTCTGTCCGTGTGTCTGTATAGCCGCTAACTCCTCCTAAACCACGCAACGGATTTTGATGCGGCATCACATCAGTGATCAGTTAGATACATTTTCACGGAAGGTTTATATATATAACTAGCGACCCGCCCAGGCTTCGCACGTAAATTACACCAGTGCGAAGCCGGGCGGGCGGGTCGCTTGTAAACAATAAAACAAAACTCCGCATATCGCCAACTGCATTTGGACTTGCCATGTAAGTACTTTACCTCTACTCTGCATATTCTAAGTCCAATCTAAGTCTAGTCTAGACTATAAGACCACAACACATAATTATTCGCTCTAGATCCGAACGGAGCCCAAACATTCTAAGCGACGCAATTAGCCCGTAGGTATAATCACGCGGCGCGGGGTGTTTGCACTAGTTAATTGTCTGCCGCCTACACCCCCACTCTGCCCGGGGAGGGGGGGAGAGGGGGGGGGGGTATGTAAATGCTGTTATGTAATCTGTGAGACAATGACGATGTGAGTGCGAGACTTATTTTAATGTAGGGAGTAATTTTGTTCTGAAGTAGATTTTTCGTCCGCGGCTTTGCTCGTCTTTGATGACATGATATTTTATATTACAATAGGCTATCAGACAGATGATTGAGTTGTTAAAAATAACAGGCATATTGAAAATTATCAAGTCATTTTAAAAAGCCGACTTCAAAATTAGTTAAATACGCAAGTTCGTTTACTTGGATGACAATATTATGTGTTTCCAAACAAACGAATTTTCCAGTAATTTTGATTTAAAAACCAAACTACTGAACCGATTTTGATGAAACTTATATGGGGCCAATCTAAAAGTATATCTTTTCATTTCAAACACATGTATTTTCCAAATCGCTTTATAAATGACGGAGTTCTGAAATAACAAAGCTAAAAAAATATTGAGAACTCCCAATTTTTTTTTATTCTGTTAAAAACATAAATTAGTGGACGTATACTTACTGAAGAAATTATTTAAATGGGCTTATAAAGTCCTGAGATATTGGCATTTAATAATTTTTGGGTATAATCAGGAAAGGATGATCTCTATACCGCAAAGTCAGTCAGTATGAAGTTTGTATGTCATCTGTAAGTATAGTGCGCGCTTTGTCTAGCTCGACCTAAAAATTATTTTATATCTCCCTTTTAAACACACTTTAATTTTGTTTTCGATGATAGCCTCTATTTACGGAAAGCTTTTTTATGAGACAAATAATCAGTCCGGTAACCTATTCTGGTTGATAGTATTCCTGAGACCACTAAAAGTCTCTACAACTCGATTCATTGCGAATGAGAAAACGATAACAAAAAATGTTGACCCGTAGAATTTAGTTTAGAAAAAGGTCAAAAAGACAAATAACGTCATAAATAATTGTTTCTGGCTCAACGCATAAGCATTGCCATTCAACGTGGTAATGCCGCCAGCATGCTGGGTACGCTGCGAACTGGTAGTGGGCTTGAGCATTTGGATTGTCTTTAGACCGTCAACGGTCTATGGGCAGTCTAACTGTATTTGTAGTTTTATTTTTAGCTTGTATTTTGTTTAGTTAATAAAGGCGCTAACCCAGGAAAAAAAAATTACGTCATTGTGTTTGATATTTAAAAAAATTGTGTTTGTAAGTTTTATAAGATTGGTTCATCGATAAAAAAATTATATCGACCAAAAATATAAACACAACACTTTTTTTTTTTGTGCTAATCGAGACTTCTTTATTATACGGGAATTACGGTTGTGCAAGCTGCATATACGGACTATTTTTTTTTAATTTGTGAACACAACGTCAGTTTCCATAAGAATAATTTTACAAACAAACAATCTTTAGCATTCACCCCACGAGTAGAGTTGAAATTCATTAGTACAAGAGACAGAATCAACCAATCACACGGCAGATTAGGTTCCTAACCAGCTGTAAAATCAATCTTCTCTGCGACTACAGATATTTAACAATGTGAAGTAATCGAGCAGTTCATTACATCGGCGCGCCCGCAGACAGGGCGAATAGATGAAGCAAGCTTAGTTTACGTGAAGGGCAGACCAGTTCGCATGACAGTTATTCAACAGTGCAGCAGAGTGGAAACTACTACCTACAGTAATGATTATTTACGGGATACTTACGTGGTAAGGTTGTTGGGACTGTAGGGTTGCTTAACCCGTCAAATGTATACAATATGTAATGTATGTATGTGTGTGTGTGTGTATGTGTATGTATACTTTAAAAAACTGAAATGATGGTGAAATTCCCCATTAAAGCCATTAAAAAACTCCTTCGCTCGCATTCGACGGGTTAATAACGTTGCTGTAATAATCATATAACTTTAGTGAACAACTGTGATAGTTTAAAACAGTGTTTTAGTACTGTAATGTTTGCACAATAATGTTTGGTGGTTGAATACATTTCAGTCTGGAAGGCAATGTTTTCGAAACGTCAGGAATTAATAGAATGTAAAATACACAAACACGCGATTAAATCCGTGTTAAAAAGTGAAGTCCTGGGGCATTACGGAAACGCACGCTCGAATTAACGCTGAAACAGCACAGTTCGGAAAATCACGTGAACGTGAACCTTAACGTGCCGAGATACGGTTTGCGGTCGCGCGTTTTCTCATCGCCTAAGCAGAATCGCTTAAAACAGATAGCCGTAAAGCCGTGAGTGGTTCCTCACCGGCTCCCGGTTACGCGCGTTTGCGCTCGAAATGGCAGATAACCGGGCGCCGGCTACGTCACAGCTGGGAGGGGAAAGAGGGGAAGGCTCTGTCACTTGTTAGTGTCAAAATTATTCATATTATTTGAGCTGGTCAAAAAACTGCTTAGCCAAATTAATGTAATTTTTGTGGGATCTCATAGAGAGCGTCTTTTTCATAATGACTTAAACTTTATCATTATAATCCCGTGAAAGTCGTCTTCTAGATCTAAATCAGCGGCAACCAACCAGTGGAAATCAAACAATAAGTCGATTTAACATCGCCGCGGGCCCCGTCTGTGTGCTCACAATTAAATAGCGGCCCTCATTACAACTTGGCCTATTGCAGTACGATATTGTACAGTAGGAACAACGTGCGAGTATTCAATACTTAAATACATATTTTTACAAGCTTTTATTTAATTTCACATGTATATTTGTTTGCAAGCCTAATTTGGACCACTTCGCGGCGTTTAATTAAGTTAAAATTTAGATGAGTATGCATTAATATGGTACCATGGAGCTTTTCTGATGATGGAGCCGGGGTAGGTGGGTGGTGGAACTCTTCAAATAGTAGCCATTTGCTGCTGGGACACAAGCATAGGATGGGCCACTGTGCTGGCCCAGTGCATGTTGGTGAATGTCATATGTCTCTGAACTTTTGAGGTTTTCTCAACTTACATTAAATTGAACCTTTATCCTTTTACACAGGTTGTTGCGTGAATTGGTTTGAATTAAGGAAAAGGCTAATAGCCAATAGATCGTTAGGGTTCCTAAAGATCTGACAATAAACTGTGAAAATTGGATTACGGTTTCCCGGCTCGGTTTTTCATAGTTTATTATGTTCACACGAGTTTTGATGAAGTCATCTGACAATATTTCGGCGAACACTGCTTGCGTGATTGCGGAAGGCGCAGCGCAGGTAGGCCTCCCACTAGATGGACCGACGATATTGTGAGAGTCGCTGGCATCCAGTGGATACAAAAGGCAGGCTGTCGTTCAGTGTGGAGGTTAAAGCGGGAGGCCTATGTTCAGCAGTGGACGTCTTCTGGCTGATGATAATGATGACTGATTGCGTTTAAAATTCCCTCAATTTCATTTTATACAATTGGGCAGCTGTTGCCAAGCACAACCGCCTCGTTTTTGTTAATTTCGAGGCAAAACTCTTTACTTAAAGTATAAACAATCGTCCAATAAGCGAGCCCCGCATTATCACATAAAGCTAATCCCCCGGCGAGGGCTATTATTCTCAATTCGCGTCGCGGAAGGGTTGTTAATATTCATTTGCGGGCCGTATCGGAGCGCACCTGAACCCGCCGATTGCCCAGCCGATATTCATTGTTATAAAGGAGTTTTGTTTCTAATTGCCCATTGTCTACACTAAGCGAATATGTAACTAATTATTAGTAGTAGCATTGCTTGCCGGTTAGCAGTCCTGTGCACTACCACTTCGGTGTTTCCTGTCACGATCAACTCTTTATATCCATATAAGTATATATTTTTTACGACGCAGCGTAGGGAGGCCTCCCACTAGATGGACCGACGACATTGTGAGAGTCGCGGGCATCCAGTGGATACAAAAGGCAGGCTGTCGTTCAGTGTGGAGGTTAAAGGGGGAGGCCTATGTTCAGCAGTGGACGTCTTCTGGCTGATATATATTATTATTATTTATTTTAAAAAAAAAGCTTGCGTTTGACCGCCTACTCGCCTGATTTTAAGCGATGATGCGGTCTACGGTGGAACACGCTTCCCTAGAAGAAACCGATTCACTCATGATTTGAAGACACCCAGATTGTAGCTATCGGGAAACACCCATTCAGGCAGCGCATTCCACAGACTAGCAGTTCGCATAATAAAACTGGAATCAAAGTGCTTCGTACGGGTATCGGGAATATCAACCATAAAGCGGTGACGATTTTTTTGTGCTCGCTCTGGCAGTCCGATAGAAAAATCGGCAGGATAATTAGATCATGCAGATCCGATGCACACTCTCCGAAATGTATCCGATAAAATACCGATAGACTAGCAACTTTGCGCCGATGCTCAAGACTAAGGAGCTTAGTCCGAACCAGATATTCGCATACTGATATGTATGCATATCTTTCCACATGAGATGCTTAAGATCAATTCTTCGTATAAGGTGGCAGGACCGAGTTCCAAACTCCGAAGTTTTGAGAAGAACAGAGCTATGTGGCATAGAGTCCTTGCTCATAAAAAGTCAACTGAGATGGTGCGGACATCTTGTACGTATGGATGACTCCAGGTTGCCTAAAGCTGTATTTTATTCACAGCTGAAGGAGGGAAAGCGCACTCCTGGAGGCCAGTACTTACGTTACAGGGATGTCTTGAAGCGCCATCTCACCGCATGTGACATCCCGTGCGAGGGTTGGGAAGAGCTCGCGCAACAGAGACGAGAGTGGCGCAGCTCTGTTCAAAACTTCGAAAAGAAACGAATACAAGACTTAGATGCAAAACGCCTTATTATTAAGACCCGTCCGAAGCCTTCCTACACCTACACATACAATGCTGATGGTCAGTTGCACTGTGCGCCTTGCAACAGGATCTTTAAAACTAAGTTTGGTTTTGCCAGCCATATACGCGCTCATAACCGGCGCTAGTCAGGTTCTCCGTTGACGGACACGTCAAGGAGGCCGATATATCAGTCTCTGACTGCCATAGTACAAGCTTCGCTTAGTTAGGGGTCAGATGACCGTGTGTGCAAAAATGTACAGAATATTTATTATCTATTTATTACAGAGCACCTGGAAATGCGACGCGTGACTAAATATTGTTTCTGGCTCAACGTATAAGCATTGCCATTCAGCGTGGTAATGCCACCAGCATGCTTACGCTGCTGATTGGTAGTGATCTTGAGCATTTGGATTGTTTCTAGACCTTAAACGGTCTATGGGCAATCTAAGTGGTTTTTATAATAAGCTAATTAGTTAAGTAATTCATTTTAGCTTGTATTTTGTCTATACTAATATTATAATGAGGAAAGATTTGATTGTTTGTTTGTTTGTTTGCAATGAATAGGCTCCAAAACGACTGAACCGAAATGAAAAATTATTTCAATGTTGGGAAGCTGCACTATTCCCGGGTCTATGTTAGGCTATTTTTTTTTTAATTAGGTATCCTTAGTAAAACTACAATAATGTATTCCAAGGTGTAAAAAAAATAATTACACCAGTGCGAAGCCGGGCGGACCGCTAGTTTAATAAACAAAAATCTTCGTGACATAAGGGGGCTTAAAAGATTACTTCCTTTAATTTATTAAGTCAACCTCTTTTAATTTAGTTTCACTGTTGATTACTGACTCTTACCGTCTTATTACAAAACACGGTTTATCTTTAGTACTGGGATTAGTACCATGGACTAAAATAAACGTTATTATAAAACGAAGTTTTTCTCTAAACCACGGATTGTCTATGGTACTAAAGTTAGACCACCGAGACCCCTAGTTTAACTATGGTATTAACTTCGGTACTAATAGAATTTGTGGTTATAATTATTTTATTTAGTGTTTTTATTATTTACACATCGTTTAAAATGGATTTAAACACGATTGACACGATGGATTCAGAAGATTTGGACATGCTGGAGGCATCGCGGCGATCTGATAGACCTCGTCATCGTGTGAATCCTTTCGAATTGAGTGACGAAGAATTAAGATATAAATATAGGTTCACAAAACGCTTTGGCCCAAAAATTGTGCATGTTTTACGTGAGGATCTGGTCCACGATCCTAGAGGAAGCCCATTAAGCCCTGAAGTTCAAGTGGCTTGCGCTTTATGCAACTGGGCTCGCCATGAATTAAGTGCTTGTTTATAACCTTGGTAGATTACAATATAGCTATAGGTAGGTACTTACCCAAAAAGTAAAAAATATACATACTGGTGCATTAAATTATTGTTTTCTTCGTATATTCAAGACATTACAGCCGATTTGCATAGTGTATCTCAACCAGTCAGTAAAACTTGCAAAAATGTAGCGGGTATTATGGCAAGGGATGTTCCATTTCATAGATAATTATAAAATTGCAAGCTACATTAAATGAACAGGAGGAAGCTATGAGAAAATTTAAGAACATTGCTAATTTTCCCACCGTAATTACAAAGATTTCATTAAACTACTTCATGTCTTTGGATAATTACAATTATTTATCTGAACGCCTCGAATTACGCGGCACAGGCGCATAGCTTTTTTCTACGCTAGGATTTTGGCGTCGCACGTGATAGTATTATGCCATGAATTTGAAAAGTGCTCAAAATAATAAGTTATGCTTGTTTAATAGATTGAAACCTAAACAAACAGCAATTTAAGATAGCTAAATATCTTAAATTGCATCAATAAATAATTATTTAAGCTTTTGAAGTGTGTTTTAAATCCGCAGGAACGAATGAATGATTTCAATTTTTGTTTCTTATCTGTGGCTAATATTGAAACCATGGACTATCTTTGGTATCAGCTGGTCCTCGATTAGTCGAAGATTTGTAATAAGGTCAAGTTTTAATCCCTTAGTACCATAACAAACTCGGACTTTTTAGTCCTGGTTTAAACCTGGACTGATGGACTTTTTTGTAATAAGGCGGTTAGGGTATATAGCATTATGGTTTTTCTTACCTGAACGTTGAACTTGTGAAAGCGGCACTATTCGACCAAAGAAATCTTTGTGGACCTGTAACAAAAAAAAAACAATGGTTAAAGTAAACTAAGTACAGTAAATATTTTTTTTAAATTTGTTTCATTCTAGAAAAACATTCAAGAAATAAATGCCTATTTTACAAGTATAGATAGTAAATAACTAGATAATCTTAAAAAGGCCAAACAAATTTTCTTGAATCATAGATAAGAACATTGTCGAGCAAGTCACCTTTCAAAAAATATGTATACATTTTTGATACGATATCCATAGTTTTAAATATCATTGTAAATTAAAGCCATATACAGTTTTAAATATATTTTTAATTTGAAGCAGCATCCATAGTTTTAAATAGTTTTATTTATTGGGCCCTTGGGGACCGGGAGCTCACCTCATTTTCAAAAATCTTTCAGAGCGCCTGGTTAATGCGACGCGTGACCAAAATGCTGGCGTGTTTCTGGCTCAACGCATAAGCATTGCCATTCAACGTGGTAATGCCGCCAGCATGCTGGGTACGCTGCCAACTGGTAGTGGGCTTGAGCATTTGAATTGTCTTTAGACCTTCAACGGTCGATGGGCAGTCTAACTGTATTTGTAGTTTTAGTTTTAGCTTGTATTTTTTTTTAAAATATCATTGTAAATTAAAGCCATATTCACTTTCAAATATTTTAAATTAAAGCAGTATCCATAGTTTTAAATGTTATAATTAATTAAAGCCATATTCACTTTCAAATATTTTAAATTAAAGCAGTATCCATAGTTTTAAATGTTATAATTAATTAAAGCCATATTCACTTTCAAATATTTTAAATTAAAGCAGTATCCATAGTTTTAAATGTTATAATTAATTAAAGCCATATTCAGTTTTAAATACATCGTAAATTAAAGCAGTATCCATACTGCAGTTTCGGCCTATAAGAAAACATAAGTCCAGGCACAGCTAGAATCCAGTAAAGAGTACTCGAGTGAGAGTCGGTGCTAGAGCTCACAGGTCTGAAGTCTTCAAAGTGGTAGCCTCTCGTCGGTCGCGACGACGTAATGACGTATCGTCGCCACATTCGACACTAACGACGTCTCGTACCGCCACCACACAGTATTTTTTCTAAACAGTAAGTTAATTCAACATATGCATAATGTACAATAATGCAATGACTTTTCATGCTATTTTATTTATACCTGCTATTATTATAATTTTTCTTGTTACCTGTTTGACATGGAAATAATACTTACAAAATAAGTTAATATAAATATATTTCAGAAAATTTCAGATTTTCGGACGCGTCAGTAAGCCGCAATTGACAGGCGCCATCTAGCTAATACATGTGCAACTATCGTACTAATACTGGTAATTTGCCCCGAATTGTGACCTCACTACGACTATATTTTCACAACCCGATTTTGATCATATACAAACTGAAAAATTGTGTTGAAATTAACTACTTGCCTACACCGTTTCATAGGATCGGATCAACGATACGCAAGTTATCGTTAAACATACATATAAACGCCGATATTAGCCCTAATTCTGATGCACTGTAAACTAAACTAAATTTGACAGCTGTAAAATTGTTGCCTTCCTGCTCTCACATATTAAAATGAAAAGAGAGGCAGATAATTTTAGTCCTGTCAGATTGGTTTAGTTTAGTGGTGTGACGGAACCGACGCCATTGTCACATTAGAATCTGAGACCTCTTCGCTCGGTCAATTAATCCGCAATAAGTCCCGTTTGAATAGGAGCTGATGAAAAGTGACCTTCCACACTCAATAAAAAGACATGTGCATCCTGGCCATCCGAACCAACGGTACTCAGTCATGGTACTTGATAAATCATCAGAATCTAAAGGTTTGCATGAGGAGTGCAGTACACTCGGCGTCAAAAGAATCGACCTTGCGACAATCTCTCAAGAACCAGAATTACCGACAATTGGACCGAGGCAGCCAAACTCAAATGGGACTGGGCAGGTCACGTGATCCGCATGCACCCGGCACGATGGGCGAATATTGTCACTCAATAGGAGCCTACAGATAACCGACGACCCCTGGTCGGCCTCGAGCATGGTATGTTGAGGATCTTCGTGCTTTTTGCCCCAAGTGGCCGAAATTGGCAGAGAATAGAGATGCGTGGAAGGAAATGCAGAAGGCCCTTGCCAAGCAGTAGGACGAGACAGGCTGAGTAAAAAAAGTCCCAATAGCAAATAAAAAAACCCGTGTTATTGAAATTGTTTCGAAAAAAAAATTTCGAATGAAAAATGAGCCTATGACACTCATGAGCCTATGGGCATGAAGACGAATCTAACGACACCTCACACATCAAAATCGGCCAAGCCGTTTAGACTACAGGAGGTAATAAAAAAAAAACATTTAAAAAATACAAACAAATAAACATACGCCCGAAAAACATTACCCTCCTTCTTGGGGAGTCGAGTAAAAACATTGTTTTTATTTGTAAAAACTTTAGTCACTGATTGCATTTGTACACTGTGGCATCGCACTTGCCTCGAGGCATGCTTTACGCGTTGTTAACTTAGGTGTTATGCTGCTATGACTGTATTAAACGTAGCAACTGTGTTCTTTGTTTGAAAATACGCAAACAATGATAAAATAATACTACAAATGAATATGGTACTGAGTTTGTAAAAAAATTACACTGATATTTTACCCTAATGGCGTACTAAAGGTAAATTCCATTAGGCCAAAGTAGCAAAAAACCGCTACGAATCAGCGTAGTTAATCCAATATCGTAGCATTTCGTAGCGCTACGAGATTAGCTACGCTCCCATAGGAGCTCGTAGCACTGCTACGGATTAAGCGTTAAACTTGTTAATGCAATCACTGTTTGAACATTATCTTAGTGTTTACAGCTTTTACAGTCGAAGAATGAAAATACGGGAAAAATATTTCAAGTGATAATAAAACTGCATGTTTCGAATTTCATATAAAGAACCTACATAAATAAAAAAAATAGTGCGTGGAGTCTTTCCGCGCGGAAGAAGCTATACTTCAACAAGGAACCCTAAAATTATAACTTGGGCAAAAATATCAACAATTTAAAAACATGCTTTTCTCGAGATTCGAACCTAGCTCCTTAAGCTTCTCAATCCATTAGCGACACTACCGGGTCGCAGTGCGAAAAAGGATACGCATTTCGCAACCATACGAGAGAGAAAAATTCCCCCTCCGTGGTTGCGTTAAACGTTTAACGCAACCTTGTTGCAAGTCGCATAAGAAGTATAACTTCAAAAAGCGACCTTACATGATCAGTTATATTGACCGCCAATTTCTGAACTAAGATGATTGTAGTAATTTTCAAACTTTCGCGATTTGAGCACATGTTTTAAATGTTTATCGGGACTTATCTTATCGAGCGAAAGGTACATATTTTTATCTAAATTAAATAATAAGTGATAAGTCCCGATAAACATTTAAAACATATGGTGATTGTTTTTTTTTTATGCCATAGGTGGCAAACAAGCAGACGGGCTGCCTGATGGAAAGCAGTCACCGTCGCCTATGGATACTTGTAACACCCGAGGCATCACAAATACATTGCCGACCCTTTAGAACTCGATTAACTCGCCTTTTGAAGAACCCCATGTTGTAGCCACATACATTGTGTGACCACAATTATATGACTTTGGCTACGAAAATCTGAACCCTACCATATGCGCGTCTCGAGTCAACGCTCTCAGGCAGTTATTGAGCTTTAGCGAGACTAACGAACAGCAATTGATTTTTATATTTATATCCCCTTAACAAATATTGCTATACTCCAAATACAGTCTAAATATTTTTAGCCTGACAGGTGCAATAATGTTATTAAAATCTCGCTAAGAAAGGAGGAAAGATATTGGAAATATTGCATTGTTAATTGGGATGAGGTTTGTGTTGAAATCTGTGAGAAAGGCTTGTGATTTATTGAGATAGGTAGGTACTTCGCACAGGCCTATCACCATAAGGGGGATATGGGGAAAAGAAGCTAGGTATAGTGTTTAAAACCCGTGGTAGCCCATTTGGGAGACCGCTAGACTTGAAAGCGTGAGGTTGCGGGTTCATACCCCGGGCCCGTACCAATGAGCTCTTTGGAGCTTATGTACGGATTGTCATACCACTGGCTTTTCCGTGAAGGAAAACATCGTGACGAAACCTGCATACGTACGGAGAAGGAATTCAATGGCGTATGTGAATCCACCAATCCGCACCGGGCCAGCGTGGTGGATATGGCCCAATCACCCTTTGGGGGTAGGCTAGAAGTCCAGCAGTGGACTGTTAAAAGGCTGAATATGAAGAAAGGACTTGCGAAAGGACCGAGTTTAGGAGACAAATGGAAGTGGAAAGTTTACATGAAAGTCTACACGTACGAAATTGTGGGTAACAGTTAGTAAAAAATATTATGAAAAAACCGATTTCAAAATTTGTAAGTACGCAATTTCGTTTACTTGGATGTATTTTTTTCCAGTTAATATGATTAAAACAAAAAAAAACCTGAAGCAATTTTGATTTAAAAAAATATAGGACCAATCTGAAAAAAATATATTCTTTCAAATAAAAACGTTTTTTTAAATCATACCAATATTATAAATGCGAAAGTGTGTTTGTTTGTTGGTTTGTATGTTCCTGTTTCACGCTGCAACGGAACAACGGATCGACCTGATTTTTTGCATGGATATAGTTCAAGAGCCAGAGAGTGACATAGGCTACTTTTCATCATCATCACCATTTTTCATCACTACGCAGGTGAAACCGCGGGGCGCAGCTAGTCAGATTATATATGACGGAGTTCTGAGGTACGAAAAAATAAAAATACAACCGAATTGCGAACCCCTCCTTTTTTGAAGTCGGTTAAAAACAATAAAGAGTTTGCATTAATCAAATGAAGTGCCAAGAATAATAATCATCGATTATTCTCGAACAAGTTATTGTTTGTTAACGAATAAACAGACGTAAGGAATATCGGTAAACAGTATCAGTAGATAGCGGGCCAATAGCAAACCAATTACTAGTTGTTTCGCGCGGGTACGGACCGGGATCGAGAATAAAGTGAGTTGGCGTCGGGAATTTTACGCGTGGTACAAGTCACAAGCGGACCTGTAAGGAATTTTTATACTTTTTTTTTGCCTGTATATATCTCTACATAGTATAAATTTAAGTCGCTTTCCGCGTCTGTCTGTCTGTATGGCCGCTACTCCTCCTAAACCACGCAACGGATTTTCATGCGGTTTTCACCATCACTTAGATACATTTTCACGGAAGGTTTATGTATATAACTAGCGACCCGCCCCGGCTTCGCACGTAAATTACACCCGGGCGGGCGGGTCGCTAGAATATATATAAAAGAGCAAACAGACAAGCTGTCCACCTGATGGTAAGCGGTAATCGCCGCCTATGGACACCTGCAACACTAGCGGCGTTGTGTTGTGTTGTTTGGTGTTACAAGTAAAACCCTAAATCCCAGAGCAAACCTATTTCCGTCAGTAGCCAAACGTATAACACATTATTAAAGTTTCATCAAATTGGAAGAATAATATCTGATAAATCGCTGGCTCACTATTACAAGGTTCTATGTTATTTTCTTACATGTTCTGTAAATTCAATTTAAAAAAAATTGGTTTCATAAATATTAACTTAGCAGGGTTTATGCTTGAGTTAAAGTATCTCTCTCAAGCATAAACCCTGCTAAGTCAATATTTATGAAACCATTTTTTTTTAAATTGAAATAACAGAACGTGTAAGAAAATAACATAGAACCTTGTAATAGTGAGCCAGCGAAATGTAACTGTACGTCTGAATGAAAAGTATAAAATTAACCTAACCCTGGTTCCATCCTAAGGCTGCGTTTTCACCAGAGATGTGCGAAGATGAGCGGTGCGCGAGGAAAAATCAACCAATAGGATCGCTCCATTCTGTCTTGGCTCGCCTCCTATTGGTCGATTTTTTTCTCGCGCACCGCTCATCTTCCTCGCACATCTCTGGCGGAAATGCAGCCTAAAGCAGCTATCTCAATCCCGCTTCACTCATCACTTTACACCGGACCCTAATTTCGTTCGCCCGCAATATTTCCGATTACGCCCCCGCGAAGGCGGCGGTGGCGGTAAATCGCGACACAAAACCGCATAAACACAATTCCGCACTCATAAAAGTTATCGCGGGGCGACAACACAACCTTATAGAACGTATAGAATGATATTACCGAACGTGTGAGAAGCTTTTGGGCGCGACTTTGCCTGTAAGGTTTTTGTAGAGAAATACTGCTGCAAATTTACATATATTTTTTTCCGAACTTCCAAAATATACTAACTGGTATTGTTGCATTTTGAAATACATTTTCACCAAAGATATTTCAAACTATGAATATCGGGTCAGGGCTCAAAAATGTCTAAACCAAAAGTTAACCAGACTAAAATCATATTAAGTATTAAGGTATCTGAATATTTGTATTTCCAGGCCTCCAGGCCTCCAGGCCTATATGCTGAAGAGGCAACTTCTACGGGTTAAGTTTAAAAGATGGTTTATAATATGCATAGTAATTTATATGCAAAGTATTGCATTATTTAGAGTGCTTTTAAGTTTATGTTGTAGTATGTGCAGTAGAATAAAAGGCTTTTTTATTTTATCTTATTACATTTGTATTACCATCTTACCATCAGGCGGTCTGTTTGCTTGATTGCCACATATGGCATTAAAAACATTATCCAGGTGTGTTGCAAGCTAAATTAATAATTTCTCGTAATGATATAAGATTTGAATTGGTTTGTCGGTATCTCAAGCGTATTTAAAATTATAAAGATAAACTCTTTTTTTTTTGTGAATTCAATACTAGAAATCTCCATGTGTTTGTGAAACTATGATTTTAACCATATTTTGGCGGAAAAAAAAGGTTTTATATATGTTAACCATCATTAAAAATGTATTATTTACGTACATATAACCGTCCGACTGTTAAAGTATACGTAGATTCTCGTACGTTCTCGACGTTAATATCAAAGTACACGCCGTAGCCGATGCAAGAGGTTGCGAAATTGAACTTTATGATTTTATAACAACGATTACGGTAAATTTCTTGAGTGCTCGTTCTGGCAAATAATATTTTTGATTTATGGTGTATTTGATGTTGAGCACATGCATCGTATATGTTGCTCTTTCTTGTGCATTAAAAGATTTCTGAAGAAATATTTTTGATTGTATATGTTTGAGAAAATCTCAGCTGTACGAATAGAGAAACGAATTTTAAAGATGTTGAATAAATATTCTCAAACATGAAAATTGAATTAAAAAAAAATACTGGAATTGATTTTTAAGTATGAAAACTTTGTTCAAATCAAAATTTAACATTTGATAGTTTCCTTATTTTTGCTAAGATTTATAATAAAAAAATGAAATGCACGAGCAAGATAGCGACGCACGAAACATTGGGTATAAGGACAACGCTTCTTTTGTATAGTTCGATATTATAGATTAAGCCCATGCATTTTTCTATAAATTTAAAATGTTGAAAGCCTAACAAGGGTTCGTTCGACAGGCTGAAGATGGAAATGCGGTTCTCTACAATTAGTACCTACCTACTTACTGAAGCTATAAAAATTATGCAAACACTGACGTGGTTTGTGCTAAATGCAGGTAGTTATCGATTTTTACTTCAAAACCTCAAACAAAAAGTATAAATTGTGTTTTTTAAACCATATAAAAGAGCTGATAATCCTCAAACGGTTAAACAGATTTTCTTGAATCGTAGCTAAAACAACTGGCCACCATTCAAACAAAAAAAAAACCGGACAAGCACGAGTAGGACTCGTGCTCTGAGGGTTCCGTTGGAAGAAACCCTCAGAGCGCGAGTTCAAAAAAAACTAACTAACTGAAATTGAAGTACTTAAAGACAAACTTAACTTTGACAAACAATAAGGTTATTCCATACATTCCAACTACAAAATGTAAGTTTGTAATAGCTAAATAATTATTTTAAAATGATATTACTTCAAATTTGTGTCTTTCGGATTTATTCCTATAGACCTTGCCTTTTGCCAAATTTCATGATTCTAGGTCAACGGGAAGTACCTTATAGGTTTTGATTCCCCTGCGAAATCGCAAAATATGCGACATAAACGTTCTTATCTTTTGATTGCGTTGACTTACAACTTTTATTTTTTTACAGCTGAAAGAAACCCACTTATTTAGTATAAATTTCAACTTGATACCTTTACGCGTTCTTGAGAAAAAGGGTCTTGACAGACCGACAACGAAGTGATCCTATAAGGGTTCCGTTTTTTTCCTTTTGAGGTACGGCAACCTAAAAAGGCAGATATACATAGATACTCACGTCAAACGCATAACACCCCTTTTTGCGTCGGGGGTTAAACATATTGGAACAGATATGCCAAATATTTTATAGCATCAACCTCTCGTATCATGTTTGAACGTGCCGCATGCACGTAATCCGATAAAATATCCAGGTCACATCCTATAAAAAAATCCATACTAGTTGACCACACAAAACCGCTACACGAAAAAATTGATACACTCGTTCTGCGCTCAAATATTTATAGCAAACATACAATATTTCTGCGCGGATAACATTTTTCCACTCGGATGCATCCCGGGGGCAGTAGGGGGTGGCGGTAAGGAGCAGGGTGGGGGGAAGGGGGATAGGTATTGATACGCCCCGCCCCGCCGCAAACAATACAATCAGAGCCAATCTGCCGCGCAAATAGGAAAATAGAGTGCTTGGTTAGACAGGGCCGCCTCGGGCGTGAAGTGCGAGACATCACGAGCGAATCTAACTAAAGCCTACTGTCCACGTATCCTCGACCGTTTTCGCTACGTTTTTATTGTCTTCATATAGTTTGTCCAGGTCCACATCCCTAATGTTAAGCAATGACGCGGAATAGGGTTGAGCAAGCTTATTTAGAAGGAACTTGTTTACTCTCGATTTGAAAACATATATTGCACTCATACATATTGATTACTAGCTGCGCCCCGCGGTTTCACCCGCGTAGTGATGTAAAATGATGATGATGAAAAGTAGCCTATGTCACTCTCTGGCTCTTGAACTATACCCATGCAAAAAATCAAGTTGATCCGTTGTTCCGTTGCAGCGTGAAAGAGGAACAAACATCCATACTTCCATACATACAAACTTTCGCGTTTATAATATTAGTAGGATTGTACGTCATACTGCGACCTGAACCACCGGAGGATAGGCAGCAGCATCCTAATAGTACACGGTGAACGTACTGCGATCCCCAAGCCTCCTGCCGAGCGTGTGGATTATGGCAATACTTTCCTCTCTAAGAGGGAGACCTTTGTTCAGCAGTGGACGTTTGACGGCGGCTGATGTGATATTGTACGCCCCATATTGTATGTCGAAACAGTTTCTTAGTTTTATATGTAAGAAGCAAACATGTGTACCAGCAAGGGGGCAAATGACAAAAGGTATTATGAGACGCTACTTGGAGTATAGGCCTGGCAAAATTCTATTCGTTAGCAATAGACCACGTGACATTTCGATAGCTTATGTCAATCCCATACATTTTAGGAGTTTTATACTAGCGTCCTCGCTAATAGAATGCCACTTTGTCTAGGCCTGCTGAGATTGGCAACTTACTTAGCTGTATTTTTATGCTTTGATTCACACCAGAGCTAGACCTGAACCACTACAATTCCAAGCATATGACCTTGGGCCTACTCTGGCGGGCGTTTTTACATGTAACCTAACGAGTGCAAAAGCAACAGAACAATTCTATAACAATCAAAGCAAAATAATCTCTCGCGCGCAGAAATATAAAAGATGAAAGCCTGCACGCGCGTTTCGAAGCATTTGTAAGCCGTTGAAAAGTTTAGCAATGTGAACTAAAATCTCTACTATCACTTTATTCGACGTAGCAAAATCTCTATTTATTTAAACAAATAATGTGACAGATGATGATGATGATGATGATGATGTGTTCTATAATTGTAACAGTATTTATTCTGTAAAACAGCTATGTTCGTAAGCGGTCTGGATCATGCTTAAAGCCGTTCTGACGTTGCTAATTCTGAAATTAAGATTCGTATAGACCGTACTCGCTAAAGCAAACTAGCCAACTCTAACGTGAGTGTGCTTAATTTGTGTCTACAAATGCTAATCAGAAGCTGAACAACACTTGTTCAGTAGTAGGTAGTTTGTAGAATTTTCTATGTAAGTAACTTGGTAGAAAAGTGACAGAAAAAAACTTAAAAAATAAGTTTAGGTGAGTATTTTTCTAAACATTAAAACAACATGAAATACTTAGTTCTTGTAGACTCGTTAGTGGTCGATACTACAGATATGGTCCAAAAGGTTATTATAGCTTTTTGGACTGTACTCAGTTGAGTTATTACCACCAACTAGAGAAGCTTATCGGAGTTCCAAAAAACTATCATTACGTATAACGTGAGCCAGACGAAAGAAACAATGAAACCCATACATGCTTAATAATATTTAAACCTTTTAACATTAACCCAGTTTAACTTGACAAACAGTAGAAAAAAAAAAATGCTGTATTTCGTTGCCGCGAGTCCGTCCCTGTGTATTTCCTAAGCAGAGATCGCGTCGCGTCCCACAGTCGGATTGGCGCGCAATCCGTGCAATTTTCCGACGGTCATTTTTCATTGTTTCCACTCTGTGGCGGTGGAGAGTGGAGACCCACTTCTTAGGAGCAGGTTCCACTGATTGTCAACTGCTGGTGTTGGATAGGAATGCTAGAAAAACTGTTTCTTTAACGAATACTTTGACTGTTTCGTAAAATAAACAGTTTTGCAGATGAATTTCCGCAAAGTAACGCTTGATTTTAAAAAACTATCTAAGGAATGCCAGATTTTTAAATCTAGTTAGAAAACCGGCTCTTGATTCTTATAAATAAAAAAATATTTTAAATCGATTTGAAATAAAATTATTTTTACCAGGTTAAACATAAGTTAAACATAAACATAAGCGGCAGGTTAAACATAAGTTTTCAACCACGCATTGAGCTATTACTTTAATTACAAAGATATTTTAATATAATATATTTGAAATGAAGAGGCCGGTTCCCGACCAAAGCTAAATTTCTCGCACATTTTCAACATTTTTGAAACTATAAAATTGGAGAGTGGGAATTTAAATTGAGCAGCTGTGACGGTGACTGAAGTTGTTCGGCGAATATCTACCTTATGGCTAAATGAGCCGATTCGAGATCCACAGAAATGTTTACATTCTTCATCACGGAAGCTATATCGCCTTGGACGCGATTTGGGTAGCGCAGGAATGTTCAAAACCTACGCCATTCTCGACCTAACTGGCAGAACCTACAGGAGTGAAGAGGCACTAATTGCGTTGGCCGGTATTGCAGGATCTGACTAAAACTTTCACTCCGGGTTAGTTTCGAGTTTTCTTTCTATAAACACTACCATAAGTCCAAAAAATCTTAAATATCAGCCAAATGTGGCCAACCCTTTATACCCGAGCCTCCCGTTCTCAATACTTATTTGTTATAGCTCGTAAATAGGGTACGGTGGGATAACTACAAGGAAATTTGTTTGAAAGGGTTTTGATTCTTCGGGATACAGTTTGGGAGAAAAATCGAGAATAGATTGATATAGGGTTCCGAATGTATTTAATGTTACAAATTGTTGGTTCAATAGGTTTTGACTTTTAGTTATTACGTAATCAAAACAAATGTACTAGAACTGGATGAATGCATTGCTTTTACAAAAAACATCCTGAGACAGGGTTGTTAGTTTGAATCTAAGATTACTTATTCTGATCTCGAAAGTTTGAAATCCTTGGCACTTGAAGCATATTTATTATATTTGTGTTGAATCAACTTGCATTTCGATACATCATAAAATTGTTCGTCGTTACGTCTCAAAACAAAAATCAAACTAGTTCGGACCTTGATATTTTAAATTTTTCTGTATGGAGCTTTGAAGTGGACGCTAAAACAGCAGTTCGAGGGCGCATCAATGCTTATTTTTAAGGTCTATCGGAACATATAGCGCATAGCTAAAAAAAGAAAAATTTCGCTAAGTTTAAAGTTACTTTCGCAGAAATGTCCTTAATCGTGTTTCGGTCTTTGGGGTTTCTTAGATAAAACATTAAATTTCGATATGACACTGTTTTTATAATTTTAAAGTAAACAAACAGGAAGAAGACACACTTAAACTAACACGATCAAATATGCTAAAAGTCGGAAAAGAGGGCCTTAGTAGGTAGGATAGACAGACGGACGGACGGACAGATAGGCAGATAGATGGAGATCGTAGGCTAGTAATAGGGTCCCGTTTTTACCATTTAGGTACGGAACCCTAAAAACATTGATTTTAGCGTGGTCGTGCTAGGAAGTAAAGAGTATAAAATTGCAAAATTGTGATCAAAATACACATACTAAATTATTTTATACCATTTTAAGACATAAGAAAAACATCCATGGTCGTTCCATAAAGTACAACACAAAATTAATAATAGTTTTTCGAGTTTCATACAAAAAAGTATGTACCTTAAGATCACACAACATAAGCGAATACTTCATCAAGGTTGACTATATCTCTCTCGCTCCCTTAGTCGACTCGAGCCGACTTTAGCCGAACAAGTATTTGAGCGTGACAGTTTTGAAGTTTTCACTTCAAAAACTTTCATAGAAATCACAAAATGTCATTCATCGAGTTAAATAAACATCCTCACAGGCATCTCGTGTATTCTAAGATTTCCGTAAACCAACGCTTCAGTATATTCTCCGTAATGCCCTAATACATATTCCACACACCGATGGTAAATACATCACGTGTAGCGAAATATATTTACCAGTAAATTGCCCATTTGAATCGTGAATGCTGGCAATATATCGTGCGCTGCCGGTTAACCTTACCATGTTTATTTATATTTAGGCAACGATCTATTACTATACTAACTTTATTTATTTCAAAGGAATACCAACAGCCTTGAAAAAATATAATGCAGCAGTGCAAGTACCGTTCTTTATCGATCAGCAAATTTGACAGTTGAGATCGTCAAATTCGATAAAATGTCATTTAATCAGTACTCGCTATGATCGATTCTATGGCATTTTATCGAATTTGACTATCGATAAAGAACGGTACTTGGACTGCAGAAACTAATTATAGGTCCTCATGAATAAAAATTGCAAAAATTAACGGTTTTAGTGACATTACGCAGTTATGTTATGCAAAATAAAAATTCACTCAACAGCTGCCTAACCGCCACAACGCTCATGCAGAATATATCCAACACTAAGCGTTTATCGATGGTGTTATTTAAAGTTCTTGCTCACTCTCTACATGTATGAATTACGTCTATAGTTACTGTAGAATTTTGGTCTACTGATAAGATTATTTAATTATTTAGGTTTATTCATACTGTGCTCAGCAGTATCACCGATTTTCAAGTATTCTTAATTTTTTAAATAGCATTTGTTCGATAATTCTTGCTACCGCCTTAAAAATATCATTAAGACTCTCTTTTCCGACTTTTAGCAATTTTGGTCATTCTAGTTAAAGTTTGTCTACTTCCATGGTTAGTTTAAAATTATAAAAATGGTGTCATATCGAAAGTGAATGTTATATCTGGGAAACCCCAGAGACAGAAACACGATTAAGGACATTTCGCTCGATAGAAAAAAAAAAGTTAAACTGATTTGCGCTTTTCGCCCTGTTTTTTTATGCTTTTAAATACATATTAATCAAATGATGTCTACGATATCTTAATATTAAGATTTCATAATTATGGAGGGAACCGCAAAGGTACATTTTACATTACAGCTATACCTACTTTTCGAAAAATATAAGAAAACCCTCAAAAATTTTAGTAGCCAAACGCACGACTGTGTGTAAGCGCCATGGTTTTGCTCCACTAAATGCGACATTTAATACAATATATTAAGCCTTATGGACATCTGTAGTAATAAGAGTTGCTTATAAGTGGGAAAACCTCGCCTTAAGATCGGTTTATCCACTTAGGTGTGAAACGTGAAAGGTAGATATGAAAGTTATTTTAGACTACATAAATTACATACTTTTCATTGATAAAAATTAAAAAAGCAAAAAAGTATCAAAAACTCACCCCTTCTGCTAAGTTCTTGCTCATGAAAAAAGTCAAGTGCGAGAACACATTTTATTCGTTTCTAAAACAGGGCTATTTGTCGTTTTTAGTACTTTTTTCTATATCTAACGTTTAACATGGTAATCAATTATTTATTTTTATTTAACCGTTTCTAAAATAGCCAATTTAAAGACTAAAAATGGGTAGTTTTTGTACAGAAAACTCCGCTCGGCGTACTTGCAGTTTTCTGTACTAAAGGTACCCAGAAAACAAATCACCGGATCTTTGTTTTAGCCCAAAATATATTGATACAGTTACAATGGTCTTAGCTTTATTTATTTGCGGGCAATAAAAGCAAACAATAATGCGGTCGACGGGTCGCCGGACAAATAGCCTTTAGAACATAAACAATTCAACTGAGGATGGAGGAAAAATGATATTTCTATTTACCTAATATTTGGTCTATTATTTTGTTCGGAACTGATTGTCTCTAGATGATTTGTGTTCTTTGATTTGCCGAGGTATTATATAGATTGTTTTACTATTCCATATCGATAATTTATAGACTTACTAGCCGACAGAATATGATATAGTATAAAGGGTCACACTGAAAATATGAATAAAGCCGCATTGTAGACAAAACATAATACAAAGTGACTAATATTTAAACCCACCTATCTATTGTGCCTCTGAGTTTTTCCAAAAGGCCAACAGTTAAGGACCACGTCTCAGTACCATATGTCATCACTGGCAACACACACTGGTCAAAAACCCTCGTCTTGAGGCACTGTGGTATCTTGGACGAGAAGATGTCACGCAATTTCCCGAACGCTGCCCATCCGAGTTGGATTCTTCGGGCGACCTCTTTGCCTAAGTTGGACTTACCTAACTGAACAATCTGTCCAAGATAGGTGTAATGGTCAACAACTTCGAGAGTATCGTTCCCAACGACTACTGGCACGGGTTCAACATGGACATTGGACATAAATTTTGTCTTGTCCATGTTCATTTTAAGACCCACCTGTTGGGAAAGGCTACTGAGGTCGCTGAGCATCGTATTGAGATCCTCCAGCGACTCTGCCATGATGACTATATCATCGGCAAAACGAAGGTGAGTGATGTATTCGCCATTGACGTTGATGCGCATTCGTTTTTAAACGTGTGTATGATTTACTCGTGTTTTTCGTAAATAAATTATTGTTATCTTTCTGTACTCCTCGTTATAAATTATTATATGTTAGTTATATCGGTACATGCTAAAAACCAATGACGGCTGGAGAATCGAAGCGGCGGCGCGGCTTACATAACCATGGAAAAATCAACTTTTTTTCTGTTTACGTGAGGTTTGAGACAGTACTTCATTACTAAACTTTAAAGCAGTCGAGATGCGACTTTGAATCTCCGGTAAAACGGAGTTGCCTTTTCTACTGCCGCCTGTACTTTGCTACCCACCCTTTATCAACAGTGGGCGTTGGGCCTATGAGGGTTACAAAGTAGTGAGCGTGTGCTCACTAAGATAAATTGGTGAATCAAGATCGGGCTCGATTTTTGAAACGCTTTAAAATTTCGTTTGACTTTCACGGACTACAGGTATTCGTGTTTTATTTTTAATTAACGTTCCTTTCTACGTTGCGAAAGTTACCGGTTACTGCGTGAAATAGTTTTTTTTAATGTTTTGCAAAAAAATTGTAACCCAGAATTAGATAGATTCAAAAATACGCTAAATCAGGATCACTCGCATATGTTTTCACCTGTGATTATTTTCGTATGCGTAAAAAAATAATATCGAAAGATTTCTAAAGTCAAGCCCCAGATGATTGCGAGTATTTGATTTTGAAACTGAAAGGTGCAGGTAACTTTTGATATGGATAAACTTAGTAAATGTAAATGTTTCATCATTTCCAAGCGCTTACTTACATTAATTCTTCCAAACATCTCTCAATATCGCATTAAAGGAAGAGGTAAATTGAAAATGCTCTCACTCAAATTACATTCGACGAGAAAACGATTTGTTACTCAAGCGAAAATTGAAAATTATCTGAAAGCTTACTTACAACCACCGATACGACACAGACAAGATTAACAACTATAGGCCGCCGTATAACTCAGGAATCGCCCGCGACGCTAGAGGGGTGCGGGGCAAGACGATAAAAAGTTCGTGCAGTGAATGGGCGCGCCACGACTCCTTTCAGTAAACAACAAAATAATTAAGTACGTAACTTGGCAGTAAAAATTTATTCTATTTCTTAGTCTGTGAAAAATGACAGATACTACTGATGAAATTTTATTTACAATTCACACTATAACACTAATAATGCAAATGCGAAAGTAGCTGTCTATCTATTTGTTGTCATACCGATCTTGATGGAATTTGAAAAGGAAATAACATGAGCAGAAAGAATTTTGTTACATCTTAAGAACGTGAAAATCACAAGATATTTAAATTTTAATGTATTTTCTACTAAGATTTTTAATGCGCAGGCGTATTTATTAACTAGACAAAATACAAACTAGCATTAATACTTAAACTACTTAGCCTAGTATACAAAATAGTTGAATTGCCCGTAGACCGTTGAAGGTCTAAAGATAATCCCAATGCTCAAGCCCACTACCAGTAATGTTGGCAACGTACTCAACACGCTGGCGGCATTACCATGCTGAAAATGAAGTATTGTGTTGATTTTCTTGGGGTAGATGTTGGTTAGTCGAGTCTTTGTCGTAGAGTGTAAATGAGGCATCCAGTTTCCCCGCGGAGGCAAGCCGGATGATCGATAGGCTATCAGTGTCAATGGGAACAGTTAAAAATTACATTCTCTAAGGCAATTGCCAACTTTTAAAAGAAATTAACGTCGAATTTGCGGAACTCGATACGTTTTTTAAGCTTACAATTTTCTTTAAGAGGAGCGTTGGAACAGAGTGAATTTGAGACTTAGTTTATAAAATGATCGACCACAAACTTTTATGGTATTTTTACGTTATAATCACATTTATCGATGATCATCATCATCATCAACATCATAGTCAGCCTTTTAACAATCCACTGTTGGACTTTTAGCCTACCCCCGAAAGGGTGATTGGGCCATATCCACCACGCTGGCCCAGTGCGGATTGGTGGATTCACATACGCCATTGAATTCCTTCTCCGTACGTAAGCAGGTTTCCTCACGATGTTTTCCTTCACCGAAAAGCCAGTGGTATGAAAATCGTTTTATTTATACTTTTTTTTATTTAGCGAAAGAGTTACAAAAACATTAGAAAACATATTTGAGTCAATTCATCATCATCATCATCATCATCATTTCAGCCGTAGGAAGTCCACTGCTTGCAATTGAGTCAATTGGAATATTCATACTCGGATTTTATACTAGCGGCAGAGCTTACAACATTCATTGGGCTTATTGGGCTTAGTCCTTTAATAGACGTAACAATATTAAATTTAAAAGATTAAACGTAAGGTCAACGTGCCAAGAAGGCACGCCAAGTCCACATAGTCTTTTTTGTTAGTGTGTTTGTTTTATCGCTATATACTAACCATCTAATGCATAAATGCTAGGAGAGCTCATCTGTTTAGTAAAAAATTGTCTCGCTTTCTCGCGTGATATTTCTCGTGAGCGAGAAGAGAGATCGTTTAACAGTATAGATTAGCTTATGGAGCGTTTATGCAAATGTTGAGTATAAGTACACTTCTTCACTATATTTTTTATAATAGATAGGATTGCGCTTGGCCGCCATCTCGCCTGATGTTGAGCGACGATGCGGGCTACGATGGAGCACGCTTGTCTAGAAAAAACCGATTGAATCGGTTTGAAGACAACCAGATTGTAACTGACGGGGAACACCAATTCAGGCAGCGAATTCCACAGACTAGAAGTACGCACAATAAATGTGGAATCAAAGCGCTTCGTACGGGTTTTCGGAATATCAACCATAAAATAATGTCGATTTGTATAAATTGTACACTACACTAAACCTTTTTTTAAAGGAGCGGTAAACACTGATGGTAAGCGGTTACCGCTGCCACCTACAAAACAAGCGGTGGTATAGATGCCATCCCGGAGAAGTGGTTGTAGACTCGGCAGCTCGGCTCAGTGGGAAGACCTTCCAGGAAGGACATGCCACACGCTTGCACATCCGCGGAAGAAAGGATCGGAAAAACCGGTATATATGGGATTTAGAGCTTTCAAAGATGTGAGTTTTTGGGGGTTCGGGATGTGCGGTAGTGGAATTCTGATGCAGGACTAGGAGAAGTTTGCACAATTGCACTGTAAGAACTAAATTCTTGAACAAACTAAAAAAAAACTCGTGAAAAACCATCACAAACACTTTCCCCTAAAATTCCATCAAACACGAAAATAAGCAACTCGCTCAAAGCCTCCAACAAAAATCTCCTTTCGAGCCACATAAAGAAGTTTCCATCTCTTGTCAAACAAATTGCAATTAACCCTTACATTATATGTGGTACTTTTGGCCCGTGGCATGCGCGTCAAAGGGCCTCACAGAGCAAGGGGCCTCGCGGACCAATGTTTGCGTTAATCTGATAGTGCTCTGCAGTATGCCGCATGTTTGCGATGGTCAGATGAGAAGCCAAACGATGTTTATGAGTTGTAAGGGAATTGGTAATAGGTGTCTTTTGTGAAATCAAATGGAGAGTTCAAAGCAATTTTTAACCGACATCAGTTTTACGTCATTCTTTTTAGGGTCCTCCATCGCGGTTTTACTATCGAACCGGACGCCATCGCCAAAAAAGCCATCCTCAAAATTATTATAGATGCGTGGAAGTCTCGCACTGTTCGATTTGATCGATTGTTTCTGCCACGCACCTGTAAGTTGTGGAATGGCTTACCACCTTCGGTTTTTCCTCCAACATATAACCTCAATCGCTTCAAGCGAAGAGTGAATAGAGTCCTCAAAGGTAGGCAACGCACCACCAATGCCCCAGGTATTGTAGGTGTCCATAGGCGACGGTGACTACTTACCATCAGGTGGCCCGTCGCTTGTTTGTCTACTATTATATAAAAATAAAAAAAGGGTTCCGTGACCAAATGGTGAAAACGGGATCCTATTACTAAGCCTACGCTGTCTGTCTCTGTGTCCATGTCTACCTTTTAATAGCTGCATCTTTAGAACTGTAATAGATAGCCAGTTGCAATATTCCGGCAATTATATGTAATATTACGGCGGATTAAATAAGGAATAATAATAAAGTAAAAAAATATAAACTAAAGAGAGGTCCCCATACAACGTATTTTCGTATTTGATCTAACCTAAAAACGGTAATTCGCACAAGTGTCAAACTTGGCACGATACACACAATTGATGGCTTGTGAAACACACTCTAAAGTAAAATAATAAATAATGGCCAAGTGCGAGTCGGCGACAAATTTCTTTTCACTACCAAGTTAAGCAACATCGGGCGCGGTCGGTACTAGGATGGGTCGCCTGGGCGTGATGTTGTCTTTTTGCACTACTTTTTGTATTTTTTGGTGGTACAGAACCCTCAATGCGCGAGCTCAACTCGCACTTGGCCAATTTATTTTATGTAGAGGAAGCTTTCGAGGTGGTGCCATATAAATGTCTAAGTACCAATTTCCACATTCTAAGTACAAAAATTACGAACTTCCATACAAATTCTCGTCCCCTATTTAACCCCTTTAGGGGATGAATTTTGGGAAAAGCCTTAGTGCTCAATTTCATTGTACAAAGAACACTTGTGAAAACTTTTACGCTCCTAGACCCAGCGGTTTAGGCTGTGCGTTGTTTGTCAGTTTTTTTTTTGTTAAGTAGATTTATATTTATTGTAACATCAGATACACTCAATTCGTTCAAAGACATATGAGATTCACCAACATGCACTGAGCCAGCATCCTCTCTCTCTCTCTCTCTCTCTCTCTGAGAGAAGGCCTGTGTGCCAGCAGTGGGAACATGATACGTGATAATGATTACGATAAAGTAGATTTCAATTTCATCATTATTGAAGACGTTAGAGACGTAATTGTTATTCAAGATGAAACAGCGCTTTATCAAAGGGAAAAAATAACTATACTCCGTTCATTATAAGATGATTTGCATGACATTTGTAATATAATATTCAAAATGTTATTCTGACGCGGCTCCGTTGGCCCGCGCCCAGGCGGCGGGGGGATAATAAAACCGTTTATTATCCGTTCAACCCACTACTGAATATATTGGTAATGTTGCTATTATTGCAGTAGAACCACTTGAAACATCGCGTAAGGGCAAAGACTTTCTATAACTAGACATTAAACCCTTATATAGGAATAGTAAAGTCGTGTTTTGTCTTTTTCTCTCTTTCAAATTTTGAACTCGATCGAAAAAGACAAAAGACGGAGTAACTCATCATCATCATCATCAGCCAGAAGACGTCCACTGCTGAACATAGGCCTCCCCATATGGGGGGGTGCCATAATCCCCGCGCTTGGCAGGCGGCTTGGGGATCGCAGGAAGTTCCACCATTCAAGTAGGATGCTGCTGCCCATCCTCTAGTGGTTCTGGTCGCAGTTTTAGGACATACCCGGGTCCAAAGACGGAGTAACTATTCCAAGGCTATTCCACGTTTATTAATAAGGGGGTAAATGTAAGGCGAAAGTATTCAGTCTCTACATCTGATGAAAACGTCTTATGTACAGATACGCCCACTGAAGGCACTGAGTGTCACGTCAGTACCGACCAAGCCTGCGATCCGTCAACGTTTCTGCGCTTATAATTGTCTATTAAAATTATTGAAAACCGCGCTACGTCTTGTTGTAGCAAAAATCTTGCGGCAAAAATTTACAATCCCTCACCCCGCTCCTCAGACATTTGACTGAATTATTTCCATTGAACATAATCGTAACTACAAGTCTGGGCTACGTACTAGCTTTACCTAGTCTGTGTGTAAAGGTGAATACAATGGCTTAGCTTATCAGCCGTTCTACTGTACTAATAAAAATATACGAGAGGTATAACCCAAAGGGTTCCTACAAAAACATCGTCAAGATCTAGTATCATTTTTAAAATATCTTCGTAACCCACTACTGGATAATTTATATACAACATCATCATAATTTCAGCCTATCTTGTTCCCACTGCTGGGACACAGGCTTTCTCTCAGAGAAAGGAGAATGGGCCGTAATCCTGGCCCAGTCCATGTTGGTAAATGTCATATATCTTTAAACTTTTTGAGGTTCTTGGACATACCAGTTTCCTCGTGATGTTTTCCTTCGCCGTTTTTGAGCGATAGAAACTGCACATAATTTATGCAAGTACTAAATAAGTCAATTGTGCAGGGCCAAGGATTGAACCGAAACCCATCATCCACCACCATCACTCGCTCGGCATTTATATATAACTAGCTGCGGCCCCGCGGTTTTACCCGCGTAGTGATGAAAAATGGTGATGATTATGATGTTGAAAAGTAGCCTATGTCACTCTCCGGCACTTGAACTATACCCATGCATAAAATCAAGTCGATACAGCGCCGGCAACGTCGCACAGCGCGGTTCGGCCCGCGTCCGCACTCGCACGAAGTGGCAACATCGCATTGTGAAACGCAATTGACCTAGGCTACTACGTTCTATTCTGTGATGCATTATGTGAGCGCCAAAATGTCCTATTATTTTTACAGTTACTTTCGCTTTTATAATATTAGTAAGGATGGCATGAATAAAACGAGACCGATTGCGATGAGCTTCTGCGCAGACCATGTTGCACCTACTCTTGTGGAAATAAATTATCTTTATCGTGCTCCCGCAGCTCCAATTACTGTACGTTACAAGACCTAATACAAGCCTTCCCCCTGCGGGCTCGCTGTGGCCAAATACTGGATACCTTATACATTTTTGGAACATAGACACGACAAAGAAGAATGATACGCTTGAAAGTATTACAGACCGAATATAAAAGTCATTAAAATGAGATTTTAAATGGTGGAAACGCGCGTAACATAAAAATCAACGGAATGTGAAACTCCTTTTTGAAATCGATAAAAAACAAACAAAAGGTCACTGGTGTAGGTAAGCGATGCTGTTTGTTCCATACTGAGTTTACTCAGCTACAATGTAACCAAACTAACCCAAACGGGTGGTAAACAGTGCGACGATCTGGCGCCAAAAAAACTACGCCCCGAGCGCTGCATATGGCGCTCACTCTTCCAATTTCAAAAATTATACGCGTGTTTAAATTTCGGACCGCATATGAGGGTAGGTGCTTTTTTAAATTGTTTGAATTTCGAATTGTACAGTCAGAGCCAAAAGTTATAAAGTCTAGTCAAGTCTATTTAGTCGCATGTCTTCTTGGAATCGTATATCAACCAAACAATCTAGCACAAAACTCATATAAATTTAACAATACAATACAATACAATATTACTTTATTACACACCGAAAATACAAATGAAACTTAAACTAACATAAAAAACAAATATACGGCAGTATAGTGGGCGGTATTTAAGTGCTTATTTAACTAACTGAGAATATAAAAACGAGTTATTTTTCGCATTTTAGTTAACAGCACATTCTTGATGAATATGTGAAACTTGTATGATTATTATTTATTACTATTTTTAAGAAATATTTTAATCTATACATATATTATAAAGAGGAAAGATTTTATTATTTGTTTGTTTGCATTGAATAGGCTCCAAAACTACTGGAAAAAAATATCCGATTTCATGTTGTGTATACATATTTAGGAATATGGTTTAGTTCAAAATTTTGTAGTCTACTCTAAGTTTAGATTGTTTTGAACATATTTTGTTTTGTGTGCCAATAAACTAAATAAATAAATAAAAAAGATTGAAAATTTTCGATTTAAAAGGTTTCCGATTTTAAAAATTATTTCTAGGTTGGGAAGCTACACTTTCCCTGGGTGACATAGGCTATATATATATATATATATATACCCGTGCGAAACCGGGGCGGGCCGCTAGTTTGTAAACTATAAAGCTGTTTCGACTTACTTTTTTACGTCCTTGGCATGATCCATAATTTTATTATAAGAATTTTGCAGTTGACTGTACAAACGAATTATTTGAATTTAGAACCGCGCTCGGATAATCGGACTACGATTTAGTGACAAGATTAGTTACAATATCAGAAGTGGAGGGGTCGAAAAATTGGGCACATAATCCCTTAAAATAAGGGATGAAATGAAAATTACTACGTATAAAGCCCTTTAAATATTTTAACAGGGGATTTATCAAGACACGTTGTGTGCCAAATCAGTGGAATATTACAAGTTTTGATGTGTTGAATTAATATCGTAATTGAAATTTAGTTTCGGTTTGGTTCGGATATGTTGGAATTTAGAGTGGAGTAAATTTAATCAGTTTGAAACTAAAAGGGATTAATATTGTAAAATTAATTACTTTTATTTAATTTTTATTGATATTATTCTTTACACGGGTTAGCCACATTTTATATGCGCGTCGTGGTTTCCCCATTTTTCCAGAGTAAAACATTGTATATGTACTTTCTGTATTTTTTTCTTTTAAACTTTTGGCTTGAAACATCTCGTCAAGCATAATTATAATTTTATTTATATTACACGGGAATTACTCACGTAAGATTAAGCCGGTCACTCAGATTATAGTCACAGCATTCACCTTCAAAAAGACCCATAATACTATACTTAGTTGGAGTGACCGGCTTAATTTTACATGAGTAATTCCCGGGTAAAATAAATAAAATGTGTGAAATCCACGTCAGTTTCTATAACATAATTATAATTTTCCAGTAGTCGAAGGTTTTAACTTTTATAAGATATCTTCAAATAAGTCACTGTTAAACTGAAGCAAAGTATGTCACGGTCAACGGCCCAGTTAAGTGAAAAAGTTTACTACAGACAGGTCGCCGAGTGAATGTGTCTCATAACTGCAACATCATTGTAAAAAATTCGAAAAAATTACATTAAATAATACAATCCCTCGTCATGATTTTTCCACATAGTCGCCAAAACTTCTAAAACACTGTTTTAAACGGTTGTTCACTACAGTTATAATATGATTATTTACGGGATATTTACCGTGGTAAGGTTGCGGAATGAGCTACCAATATTTCGGCGCAGTTTCATGCACCATGTTCACGGGAAGACCACAACATTTCCACGGTAAATATCACATAACTGTAGTTAAAAACTTCTATCTGCTTATTATGGTTATTTTTATAAATGGCGTATTGAACGGTGTTGCTTTTCAAACCTAGTGTAATTTAGCATTGTAGTAATGGTAACACTGGCAATTAAAGTACAATACTGCCCCCTGGTGGGTGAGGGCTGTTAGTTTTGACAAATAAAACGGCTAATGAGTCGTGCAGCGATAGCTCTCACAATAGTCACGCTGAGATGCAATCAAGCTGCGTTTGAGGCTCATTTAAGGCCGCGCCACCAGCTAATGTAAATTTTCGCACATCATAAATAAAAAACATTAACAGCGAATAAAAAAAATACTGAACGTTATTTTTAGAATAATAATAAGCTAGAGCCATAGTTTAACGTGTCATTTGAAACAAGGTAGCGCTCAGTGTTGAATGTTACTCGCGGTCACTTGTTGATCGCATCGATGTACGTAGTTTATTACGCTTTAGGGTTCTTGTTTTTAAAAGATGCACAACAACTTTTCTTGAAAAAACACCGATCTTAGTAAATTGCATATAGTAACCAATACAACTAAACCAACCCACAAGTCAAACAAATATCAAAACACACAGTATCTTCCCGAATTCATTTGCACTGGCAACATTGAACATGGAACGGTGTAAAATTTGAATTTAGAACGCGGGTCCCGCGGCGGCGCGCTCGCGGCAAAAGCGGCAAATTGTGAAATTAGGGGGCGCCGCGGGCGCACCGCTCCCGCTTGTTAGCTAGTTTTTACGTTGGCAACCCCTTTGAGCGCGCAATTGCATCAATGCGGGAGGTTATTTAGAACCGCGGACAGATTGCCACAATGTGGTATTTGATACTAGTACAAGCTATCATCATACGAAATAGCACAGTAGTATGTAATCGCAAGTTCTTTTTTTTCTAAATACCCGCAATTTAAAACTTTATGAGCAGTTTATAATTTACTAATGGTCCGCCCCTGCTTCGCACGGGTATAGATTATAGCCTATCTCACCCGGGGATAGTGTAGCTTCCCAACAGTGAAAGAATTTTTCAAATATATGTTCAGTAGTTTCGGAGCCTATTCAATGCAAACAAACAAACAAACAATCAAATCTTTCTTCTTTATAATATTAGTATAGACTAGCTGAGCCCCGCGGTTTCACCCGCGTAGTGATCAAAAATGGCAATGATGATGATGATGATGAAAAGAAGCCTATGTCCACTCTCCAGCCCTTGAACTATACCCATGTAAAAAATCAGGTCAATTCGTTGCTCTGTTGCTCTGTGAAAGAGGAACAAACAAACCAACAAACTTTTCACATTTATAATATTAGTATGATTAACATGATGTTTACATATGAATTTTAAAAGGCGATCCTAGCCTACAATATTTTAAAATAAATAATAATAAATATATTATATTAATAGGATAAATTGTATATTTTTATGACAATAAAGACCTTCCAAAATTTAATCAAATAAATATTGAGTCTAATTACGATACGCTTACAAAGCAACTCAGTCTAAAAAGATAAGGGAGAGATACGTTTGCAAGTGGTATAAATAGCAGAGCGCTACCGTGTTTCTGATAGCACGGTAAGCTGTAAATTGCAGTTGTTGTTGTTATTTAGAATTATAATCATCATTGTCAGCTAGATCACCCCTCTGCCAGTAATAAATATTTATTATATCATCACTGGGGCATTACGCCCACAGAAAAGAAAAAAAAAACTTTTCTTTTCTGTGCTTATGCCCAACTCCTAACGAGGTATCGAACTAACGTTAAAACCGCGCAGTTCACGCAAACGTGAACCTTAACGCGCCCAGATACGGTTTGCGGTCGCGCAACATTTTTTCATCACCTAAACTGGATTGCTTTTGACAGCTAGGCGTAAGACCCTGGTCATGCGGGGCTAAGGTTACCCACGCTTTGCCACCATTCCATCACAGATCTATTTCACATTCCGTCGCCGCACCTGGCCAAGTATCTGCAACTTTTGTCCTTCGTATCTCTGATCCGTAACGTGATTAGAATAACTGTTAAGGCGAGGTATTCCCACTTTTAAGCAACGCTTATTACTACAGATAACCATAATCTAGAATTTAGATAGCCCGTTGGTACAGTTGGTAGTGAACCTGCCTTCTGAGCTTGGGGGCGTGGGTTCGATTCCCACCTAGGACAAACATTTATGTGATGAACATTTGTGTTTGTTCTATATCCATATATGTATGTATACCAGTCTCTGGCAGCCATATCACAAGCTTTGCTTAGTTTGGGGTTAGATGACCGTGTGTGCAAAAATGTCCCGAATATTTATTTATTTATTATTTAATCCTTGGTTTATTGTATTAAAGTCGCATTTAGCGGAGCAAAACCATGGCGCTTACACACAGTTGTGCGTTACGCTACTTCTATTTTTGGGGTTTTTCTCATATTTTTCGATAAGTATAGTTGTAATGTAAAATGTACCTCACCGGTCTCCTTCATAATTATGAAATCTATGTATCAAGATATCGCAGACATAATTTAATAAATAGGCAATTGAATGAATCCAAATAAACAGGGCTAAAAGGGCAAATCAGTGCTACTTTGAAAAAAAAATTCTATCGTGCGAAATGTGCTTAATCGTGTTTCGGTCTCATGGGTTCCCTAGATAAAACAATTCAATTTTGTTAAGACACCATTTTTATAATTTTAAGCTAACCATGGAAGTATGTACACTTTAACTAGAATGACCATAATTGCTAAAATTCGGAAAAGAGCGTCTTAATCTTAAAATAAAATAAAAAACTCCGAATATGTTATATCTTATTCTTAATACAGGGTTACGCATATAGACTGTACCACAGAAAATATTTTTTTTTGTTTAAATTAGAACGGTTATCAAGGCATTTTTGTAAGAAATTTGTTGTAGCGAGTTGCACCCATATAAACGAAACGTCAGTCATTCGAAATCAGTTAGCAACTGTGATGCGGACAAAGAACTTTCGAGACCTAACCTAAAAAGGTAAGGTTCAAGTTCTTTGGATGCAGAGTTCGAAGTGTTGACATAAATAAGAATGTTCAATCAAAGTTATGTCATAATGCCTGATATTTTTTCGCAATTTTAGGGTTGATCCAATTCTTCATAATGATGAGTACAATGAGCTCCTTTCGGCTTAGTACAGTCTATATGCGTAACCCTGTATTAAGAATAAGATATAACATATTCGGAGTTTTTTATTTTATTTTAAGATTAAGACGCTCGTTTCCGAATTTTATGAACTATGAAGGTACTTTTGAAATTACGTCTATTTACAGGGCCGAAGGCTACGCGATGCGCGGACAAAGTCGCGGGCATTTCGCTAACTCCTCCTAAACCACGCAACGGATTTTGATGCGGTTTTCACCATCAGTTAGATAAATTTTATATATATAACTAGCGACTCGCCCCGGCTTTGCAGGTAAATTACACCCGTGCGAAGCCGGGCAGGCGGGTCACTAGTATTCGTATAAAGCAAGGGTTATTCTGTTACAGAGCAATTTTTCCGCGCTGGCCTCACAGCGGGGTAGTCTTTCACCCGAGGATTACGGGTAATCCTGGATCCCGCTAGCAGTCAATGAATCACGCCAGTGCGATTATCAAATTTACTGCTACTACAAGCTTTCATTTAACTGATTTTTTTTCAACGATTTATGCCAAAAAAGGGTGTTGTTGACGTGTAAGTCTGATGCTTGTATGTTTCTACTCTTAACGCTTATTGGATCATCATCATCATCATCACTACAGCTTAGGTTTACTCTTAAATCCGATCTTATCACAATAAATAAAGTCGATAGGCAAACGCGGACATATTATTATTATAGAAACTGACGTGGTTTTTACACATTTTTTTTTCATTTTGTTTTCGTGGGTTTCGAGACGCAGCCGCGCACGTGTATTCTTATACCTTGAAAAAGACTGCCTAATGCAGTTGAAACTATAGTCGGAGTGACCGGCTTAATCTTACGTTAGTAATTCCCATGTGACATAAATAAAATATTATTATTATTTGCGATAAATAAAAAAATCTGTGACGCTCGGTTTAGGTCTATTTATAAATGTTAACTTTACTGTAAATTCGCTAGTTAAACCGCAGTCAAATATTTTCATTAATAAGTAACGACCAATGTTTGAATCAGCTCTTCTTTCGAAAGCTAAAACTCTCATTTACCATGTCGACAACGTTAGCTCTCAACGATTTCCTTCCAACTTATATAAAACTCAACTCAAAGACTAACAATCAACTAAAACAATCGCCCGGCAAATCCACTTCATTACCAGTTAGCACGCATCCATAACTACAATTACGTAACCCTACCCACCGTCCGGCGCTTCCGATTGGGCCCCGCGACCCCTTTCCACACCCCTACTCACCCCTAAAAACCCCTACAGGGGTACGGTAGCCCTAGCAATGCTCCGGAAGGATATAGCCTATAGTTTTTCTTCTTAAGAACTTCCTTCGTCCATTGTGCGCGTGATTTACGATCTGCCCCCGCGGAGGGGGGAGATTGATGATTGCGAGCATCCGATAGGGATGGGGTTAGCAAGGAATTATTGAGATATAGTTCGTGATATGGAGTAGTTCGCGAAAATGTTCTTTTCGAAAAAGCTGTTTGAATCATACTGACCTATATTGGAAATGCAAGTTTGTATACTTATACCTTTTTGTGACCTAATGTCATGGTGTCTTAATTAATTGAAACAATATTCGGCACAAAAGTAGGTAGTCAAGTAGTTATTTTGTGAATACTCGAAAATTGCCAATGTAACCACAAGACACAAATATAAACATTGTGAGTTATTTCATTTTGGACAAAGAGACAGATTAATTATATCAACGAGGTGCCTTGAAGGCACCTCGTTGATATAATTAATGCCTTGAATAAGTAACTTATTTTAGAATCACGTTGTAATAATATGCAGAAATCTATAGTTGGTATAAATCCTGTTTATATATGGTATTAAAAATAAAATCCCGAACTTTATCTAAGAACTATTTAACTACTAGCTAGAACGAAGACTTTCCATGTGACGTAGTCTTTTACCGGACGTTTTACACAGCGTGCTAAATAAAGGTATATTAAATCTCGGAAAAAAAATCTATTCAAGCAGCATCGCACCTACGTCGGCCTCAAATGCAATTATCCCGTAAGTATAATATATTAGCTTATCAGACACATTATACAATGAGGTGGAAAAATGAGCTATTATATCTTTAAAAAGATCTCTATATCAAGACTCGCGTGAGGATTAATTATAAATTACTTGTTGAATCCCGCGGTGTTACCCGCGATTTTCCAATTTTCCTGCATTTTTTGGGGGAAAAGTACCCTATGTCCGTCTTCATGATGCATATTATCTTCCTGCCAAATTTCGTTAAGATCGGCTTAGCCGTTTAATCGTGAAAAGCGAACAAACATCCAGACAGAGAGACATTCGCTTTTATTATATTAGTAAGGATTACAAAACAAACATGCTCTTGTGGTACAGGAAGGGGCTAGAAGAGGCGCGCGCGACGCGAGCTGCCGCAACCGCGGCCTTGGCAGTACCAGAGTGCATGGCCGACCGGGAGCGCGTATATTCCCGGTTGAAGAAGCTGTAATGGCTCCGAAACCAGTTGGTAGTCTCGACCGATATAAACAAAACGTAACGGTAAGCCATTTTGTAATAATTTAAAAAGATCTGTTCACGAACTATATCTCAGAACTCCAGCCATCCCTATAACCGTAGCAATCGCATCTGTGCCGGCCCCGAAGGCAATTTCCCCGCATATTCGTTTACCAGACGCATTATAGAGGGCGCTCTTTCCTCCTTACTCCGTTATTGCCATTATTACTATACGAGCGCTTAATGTCGGGTATAAGTTACCCCGATGTGGAATCATTGTTTTTCATAACGATGGATGAATGAGATTACAGTGGATGAGTGTTCCACTTTTGGTTGGGATTACGTTTTTGTTCTCGGAGTATAATAAAAAAAAAATATAATTGATTGGACTGGTGTTTAAGAGTTAACTTTTTAGAAAAATCTATAATAAAATCAAACAATCTAATAATCAATTTAAAAAACCGACTTCAAAATTAGTAAATACGCAATTTCATTTACTTGGACGACCTATTTTTACCAATAAATTTGATTTAAAAGCCAAGCTACTGACATATTTCGATGAAAATTTTATGGTACCACGACTTTTTCACACCTTTTTTTTATTAGTATGACCTATCAAAGAAAAGAAAAGATTCATCAAAACCATTTTATAATTGGCGGAGTAATCGCGTAAACTACTTAAGTTTTCACATCTGACGTGCAGTCCTACGACTGTTTTTTTTTTTACTTTTTCTGACTAACCTAGCTACAATACTGTAGTAAAGCTTAATAAAAAAAACTGAATTGGTCCATTAGCTTTGCAGGTACTTAAGAAAACAACGCGCATCGACTGTCAAATTGATATATTAGCAATTCATTTTAGACTGTTTGCTACAAAGATGTTGTTGTGTTTTAGAAGTCATGATCACGGTTGTTTTCTAAGATATGTAGAGCTGTAGCAATCTTAGCTCGTAGAAGTCTACAGCTGTAGCTATACTACGGCGTAGCATGACAGCATCGTAGCGGTAAATGCATCGTTTTGCCGTCTAGGCTAAACTAATTGCTGCTACGCTCTCGCCTAACTAGTGGCTTTGTCAATGTTTTGTTACATTCTGTGGAATTTGTTTTCTTATTTACACTTTATAACACAACGATTCATTTTTATTTTCAACTGGCGAGATGTCTTTTGATACAGTTATTCTCGATTCAGCGCTTATAGAAAAAATAAACAGTAACAAAAAAAAAAGTATACATGTTTATCTTTTTCTAAAAGTGTTAATTCAATTTCGATAAAATTTGTATGGGCCCAACTTTCATAAATGTACTCTTGTTTTATTATTGAAACTGACGTGGTTTCCGCACTTTTTTTTTTGTCGGAGTAACCGGCTTAATCTTACGTGAGTAATTCCCGTGTAATATAAATAAAATTGACTCTCTTTTTATATGGTAAAAAAAAAACAGCAAAATCAATTCATAATTGGCGGAGTAATCGCGTAACATACAGTTGAATTGAGAACCTCCTCCGTTTTTAAGTCTGTTGAAAATATCAAATTAGATTCATTCGTTAAACTTATCTTTGTTCTCAATAACACTCAGACGGCACAATAAAAGGGTTGGCTAGTTTATTAACAAGCATTAGCGCTCTCCGGCTAGCTCCATTAACCGGGCAGCACAAAAATGTGCGTTCACGCCCACCTAATAAATTTACTCGCTGTTAACTCAGTAGTGTGTGCACGCGACTCGGTGCCGTGGCCTAAGTCACAGCGAGAAGCAAATTACTAGCGATAGCTAGTGAATAGATTTATTTTAGATTAACGTGTTCTATCTTCGGCCACACCGTCGCTTATCATCAGGCGAGTTGGATGCCAAACGTAAATCTATTTTTATTTAAAAAAAAAAAATAGATTATCTCTTTTCTGTAGCGCCTCAGTTTGAGTTTCTGCAGAAACTGAAGGTTTTCATACTGTCGTTTGGAAAAACGTGTTACTCTAACGTTAGAATATTAATGGCTATCCGAAAATCAAAGCGGTTTCTTCATCACTACATAGTATAAAACAAAGTCGCTGTCGCTGTCTGTCCGTCCCTGTGTATGTTTAAATCTTTAAAACTACGCAACGGATTTTGAAGCGGTTTTTTTAATAGTGATTCAAGGGGAAGGTTTATATGTATAATTAGCGACCCGCCCCGGCTTCGCACGTAAATTACACTCGTGCGAAGCTGGGCGGGTCGCTAGTTTAGAATATTAAACACAGATCGCTGCTCTAACCGCTAGCACACTGGCAGCGCCTTTTGCCCGTTAAAGTGGTAGTTTAGTGGGATGGACCTAAGTGATTCGTTGTGATTTTATGTGCGGCGATTAAGGAATGATATAACATAGCTACAGTGCGAGAACTAGACAAATGCTGCTAATTTATACGACAAATGGACGGTAATGATCACAATCATGACAAAAGTGCGTGCCTTTTGAAAATCTATAAGAAAATAAGTTAAAAGATGAATCCATAACGAACAATATAGTTTTTTTCTCTTCATCAGCCACGCCTACTGCTGAACATAGGCCTCCCCTTAAAACTCCAAACTGAACGACAGTCTACTATCTGCATCCAGACTCTCACGATAGCGTCGGCCCATCTAGTGGGAGGCCTACCTACGCTGTGTCTTCCGATTCGTGATTTCCACTGAAGAACCTTTCTTCCCCATCGGTTATTGGTTCTTCGAGCGACGTGGTCTGCCCATAGCACGTGTCGATTGTTTCTACCCGACCATTCGAAAACGGTGCACATCCCTGGCGCGCAGGGTCCGGGCCAGCCCCAACACCATCCTGAACGTTTTTGCGAATAGGTTTGACTGTCAGTACATGAACCACTGCTCAATGGTACATGTACTGACTAACAAGCAAATTGTGAAAGGTGTGTGATAGGTGTGTGTTAGTTTAAATCTATTTTATTAATTTTAAATATGTACCTAATTTTATGTTATTATTGTTTTATTTTAATAATTGTATGATCAAATTGGCGATCGAAATAAATGAATTTGAATTGAATTGCCACTTCAACTTCCAAATTAGAATAGCTACGTCGGCGAATATCTACTTTTCGATTAAATCGCGCAAAGAAACTGCGAGCAAAGCTCTCTCCATTGCTTTAATCCAAGATCGCTCATATGGCTTCCGCATCAGTGTCAATATAAGCTACCACCGTACCAAATTTCATTTAAATCAGTTCAGCTCTTACGGAGTTGAGTGCAGAAGTGCTTGTTACTTGTACTTGTAAGCTACTTCGCACGGTCTGCTACCGGCTTTACAATATTAGGTAGTGTTTTGCACTTATTCGTCATCATCATACCCTGTGTAGAAGAAATTAAATTACCTTCAATAAGATCATTAGAGTAACATTAAAAAATATTGGCAAAAAGCTACAAAAAAATAGATAAAAGTAATTCTTCCGACCGCCACCCCCGTTCTAACCCTCCGGGTTTCTTAGCGAGTTTTTAATAGAGCCTCGGCCGCAACCCTTTTATTGTGATTAGTTATTGTATTTACGAGGGGAAGCTGCCCGCCTCCACTGGTATCGGAGCTGTGGCCCTAAATAGACGGAGAGCCAGTGTTTTTTATAAGGCAAGTGCTTTTATTAATTACTAGCTGTAGCCCGCGACTTCGTACGCGTAGATTTTCATATAAACTTTCAACCCCCTTTTGTCATCCTTAATTCGGCTCTTTCGTAAAATCCTTTCTTAGCAGACCTCTACACCCCATAAGGAATCTACCTGCCAAATTTCAGCTTCGTAGGTCAAGTAGTTTTTGAGATTTCATGTTTAATGAGCGAGTGAGTAGATTAATTTCGCTTTTATATATATAGATACAAAATACAAACTAACACTACAAAAATAGACTGCCCATATACCGTTGAAGGTCTAAAGACAATCCAAATGCTCAAACCCACTATCAGTTGGCAGCGTACCTAGCAAGTCGGTGGCATTACCACGCTGAATGGCAAGCTTATGAGTTGAGCCAGGCGCTCTGAGATTTTTGAAAATGAGGTGAGCTTGTGGTTTATTGCAATTAATAATGATGACAATCAATTGTAATTTATATTTAATTTGGCATTTTATTTTGTTGCATCTACTCTAAAAAACTATACAAATGTACAAAATTCAAAAGTCAACTCGGAAGGAACTATCCACCATGATACGGGCTAATGCTCAGTTTGGGTGGCTAGGGCCGACAATCTTAGATGTACCATTTCATGTGAAATAAATAAATTTTTTATGAAAAATATAAATTAAATTTGATTTTTTACAGAAACCAAGCCCTTTAAAGTACTAGTGTTAGTAACAGGTACTTATTACGAACACCTTATTAAATATTAACGAAAGCTCTCTGTTTATAATAGAAAAACGAACGTCTTTCATAATGGGAATTAAAAATCGCGACAACCCAAGCTTTTTGACACTGATCATTTTTGAGGGTACCCTCGATTTATGTCAGTTTTGCGAGCTTTTTCAATAATGGACGTAGTAATTAGCAAAACGGGGTTGTTTCTAAAGTATTGAGTTTGAAGGGTTAAAAAATTACATTTTATAATTTATAAAGAATTGGCAGCGCTCTGAGGTCTTGCCGAGATTTTTAGCTTGTTTGAGATTGTTTATTTCTCATATTTTAAATACGCTTTTATTACTTCACGTCATGGAGATACAATACCTACAGAGTCACAATCGTCCCAAAAAAAACCGAACCAAAACCCGGCGCACGCTACGAATTGCGCAGACTTTTTGGTTAGTTACAAGGTAACCACGATCCGACTACAACGTAGCGCGATGCCAGAGGTACGATGACATAGCGGACAACTAACGTTGAACACTATGCAGCGACATAACGTCTAAATAACGTAAATATGGCATTGTAAACTATATCACTGATACAATGTATGTACAATGACTCTCGGACGTTTTTGAGTGTTTGCACTGAGAGATTATGACTCTATAGGAATTGTATCTCGATGCTTCACGTATAACTATTTTGAGAGGATGGCCCCTAATACACCATGTTGGCATAGTGCATGCTGGTGAAAGTTTTTGAACTTTTTGAGGTTTCACACCCAGCAGTGAGAACATGATAAAATGATGATGAGCTACTCGAACGCTACTTCTCTAGCGAGATTTAAACCGAAGACGAACTTATGAAGAAACTAGAAAGCAAATAGTGTTGCTTTCTAGTCTAGAAGCGGTCGCAACACGCGCAGAGAAGTGCAGAGAGCATTCATAAAGGGCCAGTAACGGTGACAGGTGTGTATGGTATAATTGTTTCTTTTTGTGCGCGAGATTGCCGTGATTACGTGACTCCGCAGATAGTGTTTAGCTTCAAAGAGTAAAGTGCAGAAAGGCAGAAAAGGTTTTTAATGTCATAGGCGGCACTAACGGGCCATTTTTAACGTGCTTTTTTTAGCTTGGTATATAAATGTAACGAAATCTTTAAACTTGATTTTCAACTACATCAAAACGTCGAATTAAATTAAAATGTTGCACACTCAAGGACCGATGACAATGCAATAATTTTAATAGTTGGTTCCATTAGCGTTTTTTTTTTGCTATTTTACTTAAGACTATTAACACCCCTTTTGTAGAATCTCGTGTTAAAGTATTTACTTATAGAAAATTAAAATTCAGAATATGTAAGGTTATGGCGGATTAACTAACAAATAATAATTAAGTCCAAAGGGTAAAAACGAAACCCATACAACAAACGTATTTTTTAACGTATTTTGTATTAGCTCTAATGTAAAATCAATAATACGTACACGCGTCAAACTTGGCATGATTATAGTACACACTCTAAAGTATAACAACAAATAATAAATAATGGCCAAGTGCGAGTCTGTGACAAGTTTCTGTTCATTAACAAGTTATAACTAGTAATTTCGTTTTTTAAATTTTGTGGTGGTACGGAACCCTCTGTGCGCGAGCCCGACTCGCACTTGACCGGTTTATTTACAAAGTCAAAGCTTCAGAGTATGAATTATCAATTTAAAAACCGACTTCAAAATTAGTAAATACGCTATTTCGCAATGCCATATTTTCCCCCAGTTATTTTGATTTAAAAACCAAACTACAGAAACGACTTTGAAGAAATTTTTAAGCAACCAATCTGAAAATATATCCATTCAAATAAAAAAAAAATATCTAAATATGTTTACACATGACGGAGCTCTGAGGTTACAAACATAAAAAAATAACGAATTGAGAACCCTCTTAAAAAGAGCCCTACCATATCTCACCTGCTATCTTAACTGCGGTGACACAAAAGAATGTCCCATCTGTTCCAAACTGGCTTCCTTACTCTATGTCCAGTTCCGGAGCGCTTTCACGCCCCACAATACGCGATGCGGATTTAGCAAACACGGTTTTAATTAGCAGATTCGCTGAGTGCTCTCTGCGTTGGCTCTACTCTATGGAGTTAGATAATGTTGCCATTGTTAGTCTGTGAAACCGACAATATATTTATCACTAGCTATGCGAACTGCTACTGTGGAACTTAGTTTATTTCCCGAGAAATACAATCTGTGTGTTTTCAAGTCACAAGTGAATCAGTTCCTACTATGCAAGCGTGTTCCGTCGTGGACAAACAAATCAATTGTAACTAAAAGAAAACTCGTCGTCAATTCTGCGAGAAGAAAAGAGAAAGCATGATACTTTTACACGAGAGAGATAAAAAAAAACACGAACCAAAGTCTATCATCGTTTTATCTCCGCGCAGATTATAAAAGTATGTATACAGACACATCCTTTGTAAAAAAATAAAATTAGAGTTGAATTCACTTGTTCTCCCAGTGCTCCGCAAAATTTAAACCAAAAAGCACAGTATTCAAAAAGTATTGCCTTTAGACATGTTGTCTAGTTTGCCAGTGTCAAGTCGATAATATCAAGTTTTATACGATCAAACAAGTCAGTCATTTTTTTTCATGCGTTTCAATACTTTCAATTGGCGTGTTTTAATCGTCGTCATATCTCTTCTCTACATAGTATAAATTGAAGTCGCTTTCCGCGTCTGTCTGTCTGTCTGTATGTCTGTATGGCCGCTAACTCCTCCTAAACCACGCAACGGATTTTGATGCGGTTTTCACCATTAGTTAGATACATTTTCAAGGAAGGTTTATATGTATAACTAGCGACCCGCCCCGGCTTCGCACGTAAATTACACCCGTGCGAAGCCGAGCGGGCGGGTCGCTAGTACATAATAATAGTGGTTCTGATGGCAATTTTTTATATATTTTTTTACATCGGACTAGGCTAACGTTTGACCGCGATCTCGCCTGATGGAAAGCGATGATGCGGTCGAAGATGGTGCACGTTTGCCCAGTAATAACCTATTAACCCTAGACTTGAACACTCCAAGATTGTAATGCTGCGGAAACACAGACAGGGGCAAGGCGTTCCATTGTTTTGCTGTTCTAATTAAGAAAGAGCTAAGAGAGAGTCAAAACGCTTGGTGCGAATAAATGGCATTTGGACCAAGTATGGGTGACGCCTTGTCGTTCGTCTGGACGTCCGGTAATGGAAAGGTGATGGGGGAACAAGTTTTAAGACATACCCGGGTCGATACCCGAGATGTACCCGGTTTAATCGTCATGCAACGAAACAATCTGCAATAACGCATCCAGAATCCAGATAGCGCAAGTGGCGAGCGCGTGTAAAGACCTCGTTACGGGGTGAATAGCTCGCAGATTGAAGTTTACTCGCTTGATGGAATATATTACGAGTAACGCCGCTTAATGGGGTCTCGTCATTTACACTGCACGTATTATATTTAGCTTCACTTTTTCTATGGGGGAAATATTTAGTTACGTAGGGAAAGGAGAATACTGTAGAGCAAGGCAATAAGAACGCTATTTGCCTTAACCTTTGCGAATGTTTCTTTATGGTTTTTTCACTTTTAAGCAACGCTTATTACTACAGATGACCATGAGGCTTAATATATTGTATTAAAGTAGCATTTAGTGGAGCAAAACCATGGCACTTACACACAGTCGTGTGTTTCGCTACGTAAATTTTTGAGGTTGTTGTCATATTTTTCGAAAAGTATAGCTGTTACGTAAAATGTACCTTTGCAATTACCTCCCTAATTATGAAATCTGTATATTAAGATATCGTAGACATCATTTAATTAATAAGTAGCCAGTTAACAGAAGCTGTTAACTGGCTATAGCGCCCAAGAATCAGGCTTTGCCCAGTTTGGGGCCCATTGGCACAACTATTTTTGCGGCCAGTAAATTGTTCTTTAGTAATTATTCTATTCTATGATTGAGTAACATCGCTGCCTTTTTCACGACGTAATCTTCGATTTATATACAAAGGTTCTCTAACGCAACAACTACCTAAGAATGTAAAACAAAAAGCACACTATCTCTAAACTCACCTGCGGCGTTTTCTTCTCAACCTCCTTAGGCTTCAACCTCTGCAAATGGTTGGGCAACTGAGCTTTTCCAGTCTTATTGGTTTCCTTACTACTGGATGCTGCTTCTGTGCTCTTACGCTTCGTCGGTATGGCGTTGGGTCTGTTGCTCACTCTACTTGCCTGTGGCAGAAAATCACACCTATATACAGAGTGTAAGGGGAACACTCTCGAACCCAAAAGAAGGTAATTGTACTCATCATTATGAACAACTTTTACAATGGGACCAGCCCTGAAATCGCGAAAAAAATATCAGCTGTTCTATAGAAAACGGTCATTGACACTCGACAAAATGTATGGAACAGCTGATTTTTTTTTGCGATTTCAGTGTTGGTCCCATAGTAAAAGTGGTTCATAATGATGAGTACAATTACCTTTTTTTGGCTTCGAGAGTGTTCTCCTTACACCCTGTATATTTGTGTAATTGAAATTGTATTCTTATTTTTATTGTTAGTCATTTCATTTCAATTGAATAATATTAATTATAAAAATTATATATATAAAAAAAAACATTAATACAAATTGTTATAACGATATATTTTTTTATTGTAACAAAAATAAATGCCTGTTTTTGTTTTAGGTTAGGTTAATTTTTCACTTCTATGTTATTAAAAATTATTATGTCAGGTTAGGTTTAAATTACCATCATAAATATCTATAGAGGAAAATAGTTTATCCCAAAATCCTTATCGTACTCGAAACGACGTAGAAGTGGAATTACACTAGAAATTCATCTATACTAATATTATAAAGAGGAAAGATTTGATTGTTTGTTTGCATTGAATAGGCTACGAAACTACTGAACCGATTTGAAAAATTCTTTCACTGTTGGGAAGCTACACTATCCCCGGGTGACATAGGCTATAATCTATACCCGTGCGAAGCTGGGGCGGACCGCTAGTCATATATAAATTAAAATGGACTTCCGCAAAGTAACGCCTGATTCAATCAACTGTGTAAGTTATACCATTTGTTCGTTCCGCCTGATCGTTTCAAGCTGCTGCTCTCTCGATATTGCCTGTCTGATTGCCGGAGGAGGGCGCTCCTTTTCTTCATTACCTGCATAAATATTAAATAAATTACTACATAAGTATTATTGTAAATTAGTACATAACCGTCCGCGTGGGCGGTGGCGTAGGGTGGCGTAGGATGTCCACCAACAAGATGGACAGACGACCTAAAAGAGATCGCGGAGAAACGCTGGATGCAGGCCGCTTCAAACCGCCATTTTTGAGATCGATGGGGGAGGCCTATGTCCAGACGTGGACGTCGTAAATCTTCGTTAGGGCTTATTATATATTTTTTGTCACAAACCGGCTCCAACTCAGCAAGATGCCGGCGCTGGTCTTCCGTTGGGACCGGCAGGTGACGTCACGCACGAACGTACCAAATAGGTATGGACTCACCATAAAACGCGACCTTGTATATGTCGGGTTCTAGCACGAACGCGTAGAACCCGTCCGGAGTCCGCTGTTGCACGTACTGCACTCCGTAGTCGCACATTGCACCCGCGCACGCGGTCAGCGCTTTACGTTCATTCTCGCTGCACAGCTGAAACAGTCGATTTCGGTTTTAACAACTGACTTCAAATAACAAATAATTATCAATAAAAAAAGGACCTTAAAATAGGCATGTGTATAATTTATTACAAATAACAGGCTGAGCCATGAATATAACTAAATACATGAAACATACTGCAAAAATAAATTATATTGGCTGATAAATCTCTGAGATGTGAGCGTTTAAACTTTTAGGTGGGGATAGAGAGGGGGTATTCTGTCCCTTTCTCGCAAAGCGTGTGTTAGTATAGCATTTGTATGGCGCGCCTGAGGCGTGACGTCATAACTCAGTATAGTGCGCTCTCTGTACAGCATAAAATACTTATAACTTACTAAACTACTTATATTTGAATTAATTTTAAATTTGTTTTCGGTGATGCTCTATTTATGATCATCTTTTTTTTTGCGGTTATAAAAAAGTATTAGTCATCATGCCTATTAGTATTACGCACTTTTAAGTAAATAAACGAATTTTCCAGTTACTTTGATTTTAAAACCAAACTACTGAACCGTTTGTAGAACCAATAAGAATGTGTCAGTGTGTGCAATACGCGTTTACCTCGCCCTTTCAGTTCTTGGCAGGCTTCCGGTACTAGCTCGAAATTAAGGTAAATCCAAACTATACATGATCAAAGATGTATACAGGGTGTAATGGGAACACTCTCGAAGCCAAAAGAAGGTAATTGTACTCATCATTATGAACCACTTTTACTATGGGACCAACCCTGAAATCGCGAAAAAAAAATCAGCTGTTCCATACATTTTGTCGAGTGTCCAAACATGAGTGTGTGTGTTTGTGTGTGTTTGTTTTGTTTTGTGACTGTTTTCTAAAAAACAGCTGATATTTTTTTCGCGATTTCAGGGCTGGTCTCATGGTAAAAGTGGTTCATAATGATGAGTACAACTACCTTCTTTTGGCTTCGAGAGTGTTCCCCTTACACCCCGTATAGACGATAAGTAATAAACTTACCTGTATGTTAGCAGCGATGGGTAACTTACCTGTACGTTAGCAGCGATGGGTAACTTACCTGTATGTTAGCAGCGACGGGTAACTTGCCTGCATGTTAGCAGCGATGGGTAACTTACCTGTATGTTAGCAGATCTGAGAGACACCTTGAGGACATGCGGCAGCAGTGGTATCAAGTCCAGCTCAAGCGCTTTCCTAGAGCAGACGACAGCGGGCGCGCAGCCGCGCCATACTGACGTCGTTATACTTTCTAACTCCACCTTCTTGCGGTATATCTGTGGAAGAACAGTTCATCAATATCCGCCTATCATGTGCCCACTGCTGGGGCACAGGCCTTCTCTCAGGAAGTATCATCGGAGCCACATAACCTTATCATACTATCCCTTTTCTACTCAGGACAAGTAGGAAAACGGCCCACTACCACCCGTAAATTGTGTTTTTTTTTTTGGATACGTACCAAACGTTTCGATTCTACGTAATCTAAGTTTCTAATCCGTAGGGCCAAGGATTGGAACAAACTGCCAGCTTCCTTATTTCCTGAGAGATAAATCTGAGCCTTTTCAAGGCCAGGGATCCCCCCCATACAACAACCGTATCTTTTAACATATTTTTGTATTAGCTCTAATGTAAAAACGTTAATACGTACAAGCGTCAAACTTGGCATGATTATAGTACACACTCTAAAGTATAAAAACAAATAATAAATAACGGCCAAGTGCGAGTCGGTGTCAAATTTCTATTTACCACCAGTTCTCGTACGATCACCGAAGTGAAGCAACGTCGGGCGCGGCCGTTACTTGGATGGGTGACCGCCTGGGCGTTGATGGGATGTTGTCTTTTTGCATTGTTTTTTGTACTTTAGTAGCTAACAAATGCATTGTGAGTTCACTAACTTATGTGCCTACAATGGAAAGTGTTTTACCAAACAAAAATTCAAATACCTATTAGCTAGGTACAACAAACATAATCTTCCGTGAATGTAGGTACATATATTTTTATTAAATGACGCTTTACCTACATAACTAGTGTTTATAAGTTAACTATGAGTTTACCAACATGCTCGTAAGTAATAGGTTAAGATTATTAAATAAACTATTGATTGATTGAGTAATGTTTTTACTTGACCGGTTTTCTTTAATAGTTTACTTTACTTTACCGTTAATCTATGAGACTTACCTCTTGTGCTTGCATGGGGAATTTAATCCTCTGTGGAGCTCTAGAGGCCAGCAGCTGGTGACATCTCTTAATACACAGCGGTAGAGCGCCGTAGAGAGAATAGTTCTGGTTGCGGAGTGTCCACGAGTGTATGATGTCGTGCAGGCGAATCCAGGATAGTGTCTCGGAAGCGATGTGGAGGCGGGAGTCGACGCGGGCGGTGACGTAGTTCTCGAATATTCCGTCTATTAGTCTGTAATATCCAAAATACCCTATAGCGGGAAATTCAAATTTCAAACAGTTTTTTGGTCTTTGTAAAGTGTGTCTCAGGGGTGCGTTTACGGCACTTATCCAGACTAAAACTTATCTATACTAATATTATAAAGAGGAAAGATTTGATTGTTTGTTTGTTTGTTTGCATTGAATAGGCTCCGAAACTACTGAACCGATTTGAAAAATTCTTTCACTGTTGGGATACTGCACTATCCCCGGTTGACATAGGCTATAATATATCCCGGCTTCGCCCGTGCGAAGCAGGGGCGGCCTACTAGTAATAGATAAACGTCAAAACACCCGTTTAGAGACTCCACGAGGTAAAAAATTAAACCGGTTAAAATTTAAACTGCCCCCCTGTTTACGGGCGTTCGCTTGTATAATTTTTTGCCTGACTAGATTAAATTTTATCGTCCTTTTGAGGTCGCTAAATTTTCGTCTGCTGTCAGATTGACAGCTGACGAGTAGGTTGAGGCGCCAACATGAAATAAAAACATGTCGGCTCGTTGTATTATTTTCTTAAACTTGTTTATTTTCGAGTGTTAATATTTATTATTGGTGGATTATTAATTATTAAGCTTTCGTGTACGTGCTCAAGTGAGGTAACTTGATATAACCATAACTAAGACTTTATATCCATGGTCATGAAAAATAATAAAAGCTATTGTTGACACTATTTAGTAGATGTCAATTGAATTTGACAACCAGTTTGACATAAAGCTATGACTCCGTTTAGCGAACCCCCGCCAGTTTAATTTTTATCTGGGGAAAAATTATCTGGCATCCGTAAACGCACCCCAGTAAGAGTGCACTTTTTAAATTGGCAATTCTGAAATTTGACAGCTGTCACCTATGTTTATTCCGATTATTAAAAATGGAGCGCTTACTAAACCACCTGCCACACAGTGCATGAAACAATCGACTTATTGCACTGACTCACGAAATTCTGATGTCAACTGGCCATCAAGATCGTGCGATTTAACGCCGTGCGATTTTTTTCTTTGGGGTTTTGTGAAATCTCGGTTTTATGCGAATTAACCAGAAACAATTCCTGAGCTCAAATCAGAGATCCAACGCGTCATCGGTGAGATACAGCACACAGCCACATCTCTGTGTAAAACTCATGGAAAGTTTCATGAAAAGAGTAATGGCCAGTCATCAGAACCGTGGAGATCATTTGCTGGATATTTTATTCCATACTTAATCCATAATTACCATAATTAGCCTAAGACTTTTTACAACTCAATCTGTCGCACCAACTCGGGTGAGCGATCTCCATTGTATCGTATAACTAAATGTTTTAACGATCTCTTTAATAGTATCGACATATTTCATATACGTACAAATGGTTTCCGGAGCTCAGTGTTGGAGGTTTTGGGTGGTGGTGGCGGCGAGCATTCCTCATGATGTATCCTGACTTAACTTCTCATTACGCCTAGGATATGTTTGCCTCAGCACTACTCAATATCTTTCAATGGGCAACGGGCTGTTGATATAATGCATAAAGAACTTATTATCTGTCAACTTTAGTGGTTACCTACCGAATATATTTTTTATATATATTTTTTTAAATTACATATTTGTTAAGTACTAGTTAGTAGTTATATTATGACGTAAATTAAGTATACTACTTTAATTCTTAAATAAGATCTCTTCCTTGCGTCATGTTCATATGATATGATAAATATCTATTATTAATCCGTGGTCAACGATGCTGGTATTTCAACTAGTTATTTCTCTGTATACCTCTTTAGTTTTAAATTTTGTTGCATACTGTTTGTTGATCCTTAAATAAATTAAAAAAAAAAAAAAAAAAAAATATGTAATAGGGGGGTAGGGGGGGATACATGCTGTGCTTCCTTTAAAAGGTAACACATTTAGCCAAGTTCATTTATAAGATTTCAGTGTATGTAATAATGTAGTTATCAATGTGAAGCCTTAATAAATAAATAAAATAAATAGGGTCCCGTTTTTACCCTTTGGGTAGGGAACTCCAAAAATATGTGTAATACTATATGGACCCTGTCGGGCACAGCACAGAAGGAGTGAGGAGGACAGTTATATTTATTAAAATTTCAATATCTATTCAATTATTTACATTTTTCGCTAGTTTTATATTTAATTATTATTTCAATGTCAACTTATAATTTATTATTACTCAGTTTATTATATATTTATTTAGTTATATTGGACCTGGGTATGTCCTAAAACTGCGACCAGAACCACCAGAGGATGGGCAGCAGCATCCTATTAGTACACGGTGAACTTACTGCGATCCCCAAGCCGCCTGCCAAGCGTGGGGATTATGGCAACACCCCTCTTTAAGAGGGAGGCCTTTGTCCAGTAGTGGACGTTTGATGGCTGCTGATGTGATGTGTATACTGGATTATTATTTAAGTTTCAGTAATTTGTGAGCAATTTTCGCTCAAATATTCAGCAATAGAATTAGGCTAATAGGCTTTTCCGATCAAAAACTGTTTTAATTTATGTACAAAGGTAACATCATTTTCTAAATTTTTTTAATCATCCGATAGCTTGTTATAAATATGTATAGCCATAACTGATGTACCAGACGAGTGCATCTTCAGGCGAGACTTTGGTAGTACTAACCGGTCGTACAATACAATCAGCGTCGGTTACCTGTCGTAATCCCCAGCAGACTGTATAGTCTTCATGATGGCCAGCGGGTCCTTATCGTTGATAGTGAACACAGCTTGGAGCGCCTGAATCATCGTCTTATTGCAGTCTTTGGTACCTATGGCAGCATTTTCCACATCTTCTACGCTAAGCTGTGGAATGTAAAGAAATTATTGAATCACCATCACCATCATCAGCCAGAAGACGTCCACTGCTGAACATAGGCTTCCCCCATTAACCTCCACACTGAACGACAGCCTGCCTTTTGCATCCACTCGATGCCAGCGACTCTCACTATGTCGTCGGTCCATCTAGTGAGAGGCCTACCTACGTTGCGTCTTCCGGTTCGTGGTCTCCACTCCAGAACCTTTCTTCCCCATCGGTTATCGGTTCTTCGAGCGATGTGGCCTGCCCATTCCCACTTCAACTTGCAAATTTTAACAGCGTTTTCTGGTTCTACGGCGAATATCCACGTTTCGGATTCTATCGCGCAAAGAAACTCCGAGCATAGCTCTCTCCATTGCCCGCTGTGTGACTCTGAGTTTTTCCAAAAGGGCAACAGTTAAGGACCATGTCTCAGTACCATATGTCATCACTGGCAACACACACTGGTCAAAGACCCTTGTCCTAAAGAAATTATTGAATACTAGTTTATTGTATCTAGTTTTAGTTTATACTAGTTTTTATTAGCAGCTGTATGTTTTCCTTTTAAAATAAAATAAAATAATAATTACAATAAACCTGTAGTAATAAAGTACCTGTGCTCTCGCCCGTGCCTTGATGAAACTCAACACTTGTATGGCAGCTCGCACGTCGCCCTGCGCACGCGCCGCCAACGCAGCGCAAACGTGCGGCGCTACGCTCAATCCCTCGCAGTGCGCCACTCGCGCGAGCCGGGCCGCCAGACGGGGTAGTGACACGCCACCCACATGGACTATTAGGGCTACAAACCTGAAAAAAAAAACAGTTACATTAATATTGTAAACTAGCTGCGCTTTGGTTTTACCTGCTATCCAAGTACTGGGGCCTTACGGACAACTGCTATTGCGGCACCTAATCCGGTCAGTTGCAAAATCACGCGACCGCAAACCGTATCTGGGCGCGATAAGGTTCACGTTCGCGTGATTTTCCAACTGAGTGGATTAGGTGCCGCTATAGCAATTGTCCGTAAGGCCCCTGGTTATCTTAAAGCCGCCGTTATGGAGCTTAAGTGCAACAAACTCGTTTACAAAAACTTTTGCAACTTAGCCTATCCATTGTAGTATCAACCATTGCGTTAGTCTTGTGCATGTTAATGATAGACATGTAAGAGATAGTAGCATGTGCGCTTTACAATCTTACTGCACCCGGTTCGATCCACGGTCTGCACCAATGACTTATTTAGTCATCATCATCATCATTTCAGCTATAGGACGTCTGCTGATGAACATGGGCCTCCTCCATCAATCTCCAAAGGGCCGGTTGGAAGTGGCCTGCATCCAGCGTTTCCTTGTGGTCTCTTACAGGTCGTATATCCATCTTGTGGGTGGACGTCCTACGATGCGCTTACCTCCATTCGAGAAACTTTCGGCCCCATCGGCCATCTGTTCTGCATGCTGTGCCCTGCTCACTGCCACTTCAACTTGCTAATCCAGTGGGCTATGTCGGTAACTTTTGTTCGTCTACGGATCTTCTCATTTCTGATTCGATCTCTTGGAGAAACCCCGAGCATAGCCCTCTCCATAGCTCGTTGTGCGACTTTGAGCTTGCTTTTGAGGCCCATAGTGAGACCATGTTTCACTGCCGTATGTCATCACTGGTAACACACACTGGTCGAAGAGTTAGTAATTAGTTAAGTAGAACACGCCGCATAATACAGTTCAATCTCCATCGTCTTGGCAGTAGCACGTCAAACGTCAACACATTTTTTTTAATCCATATTCCAACTATATTTACAGGAATTTCCTAAAGTGAACATTATAACAATCCTTTATTGCATTAAATTATTTTCTACACAACAACAGACAAACACACACACAACCCACTTCAAATAACATGGTCCTTTTGAATTCTGCAACTGAGCAGATAAATAAAAAAATTTTTCGGCAACCCTATCAAATATTTGCAATGTAAAAAAAAATATAATGCAATGTACTTAAGTTTTTTAATTGTATACAACATTTTAGTAAGAAAAGTATTTACCTCAACGGTCTCAAAGAAGTGGCGTACAAATCGTTACAAATGGCGATGACAGGTCGCCGCAAGGGCTGCGACTTGGCTTTCTTCTTGCCGGTCTCTTCTGTGGCGGTGCACCATTTCACTAGCAGCTCCACTGTGGGTAGCGGCGCGCCGTCGATTTCATCTGGCAAATAAAATTTGTATCTTACAATTAATAGGCTATCAGACATTTGATTTGTAAAAAAATAACAGACTTAAACTATTTGCGGTGTAGCATGGTGCCTGTGACATTAGCCAGACAGTTCTTTTTCACTCTTGATTGTTACCGTGATTTACAATCATGACTTGATAAAGTTATATGATTATTTACGGGCAACCACCCGCATTCTTAAGTCTTCCCGTGAACATGGTGCATGTAACTGCGCCGAAATATCGGGAGCTCATTCCACAACCTTACCACGGTAAATATCCCGTAAATAATCATATAACTTTAGTGAACAACCGTGATAGTTTAAAACAGTGTCATGACTTGATATTTCAGTTGTACCCTAAATTTCACAGTCGTAAAATATGGAATCCGTAATAACTGTAGGAAATTAAGTAGATCTACCCTCCAAAATCATCATCATCAGCCAGATGACGTCCACTGCTGAACATAGGCCTCCCCCTTTAACCTCCACACTGAACGACAGCCTGCCTTTTGCATCCACTGGATGCCCGCGACTCTCACAATGTCGTCGGTCCATCTAATGGGAGGCCTCCCTACGCTGCGTCTTCCGGTTCGTGGTCTCCACTCAAGATCTTTTCTTCCTCATCGGTTTTCGGTTCTTCGAGCGATGTGGCCTGCCCATTGCCACTTGCCAATTTTAACAGCTATGTCGGTAACTGATTCTTTGGAGAATATCCAAGTTCCGGATTCTATCGCGCAAAGAAGCCCGAGCATAGCTCTCTCCATTGCCCGCTGTGTGACTCTGAGTTTTTCCAAAAGGCCAACAGTTAAGGACCACGTCTCAGTACCATATGTCATCACCGGCAACACACAGTGGTTAAAGACCCTTGTCTTTAGGCACTGTGGTATTTTGGACGAGAGCTGTCACATAATTTCCCGAACGAGAGTGCAGAGGAGGTAATTTTGCTCATTATTATAAACTACTTTTGCTATTTGACCAACCCTGAAATGGCGGTGAAAAAATCAGCTGTTCCATACATTTTATCGGGTGTCAAGACCGTTTTCTATGTAACAGCTGATATTTTTTACGAGATTTCAGTATTGGTCCCATAGCAAAAGTTGTTCACAATGATGAGTATAATGACCTCCTTTCGGCTTAGTATAGTCAATATGCGTAAAACTATAGAAAAATAGGAGTGTATTTCTCACCTAATATCACGCATTAAGGCCATTTCTCCGTTTCAAGCAAAGCATTCATACTGCACTCATCTAACCTCGATTCCACCAGTGAACAATCTGAATCCTACAAACATTATAAATGCGAAAGTGTGTTTGTTTGTTGGTTTGTTTATTCCTCTTGCACGCAGCAACAGAGCAACGGATCGATTTGATTTTTTGCATGGGTATAGTTCAAGGGTCGGAGAGTGACAGACTTTTCATCATCATCATCATCACCATTTTTCATCACTACGCGGCAGAAACCGCGGAGCGCAGCTAGTCATCTATAAAAGTAGGAGTGTATTTCTTACCTAATATCAAGCAGTTGGGCCGTTTCTCTGCGTCGAGTACGGAGCGCATTAAAGTGGCGCTCTGCAGAGCGTTGCGGAAAGCGTCTGTACTGCGCTCATCTGACGCGTTCAGTTCGACTGGACGATAACCTGGAGATTAATGAAATATTTTTGTTCGTTTTTGTCAACTTGTGGAGACCTGGGGTATAGCGACAGGAGCGGCCGCTCTAGGCCAGGTTGCAAGGAGCTCGAAAAAGAACAATAGAGCAAAAATAAAATTTTGATGGCATTTTGGATAGAATTTTGAAATTTGGATGAATTATTGGTGGCGGGGGCGGCGTGCTTATAGGCGGGGGGAATCAGAAATGAGTAGATCCGTAGATGAGCGAAGGTTGTCGACATAGTCCACCGGATTAGTAAGTTGAAGTGGCACGGGCAGGGCACATAGCACGCAGAACAGATGGCCGATGGACCGAAAGGTTCTCGAATGGAGACCAAGGACCGGTAAGTTCAGCGTAGGACGTTCACCCACAAGATGGACAGACGACCCAAAAGAGACCGCAGGAAAACGCTGGATGCAAGGCCGCATCCAACCAGCCCTTTTGTTGATCGATGGGGGAGGCCTATGTCCAGCAGTGGACGTCCTATGGTTGAAATGATGATGAACTGTAAATCTAGTTTACCAGCCAGTCTCGCCAATAAATGTGCCAGTGTGGTCTTGCCAACCCCCGGCGGTCCACACAGCAGAGCCACCTTGTGCCGCGGCCTGCCATTTTCATCCATTTCCGGTTCCGCCTCTCTCTTGCCTTTCCACTTGGACGTCAGTTGAAACTGGCCCGTGCGCTTGACAAAGCTCGTTCGTTGTTGAGGTTCTTTCATTTTTACCTCCTTTTTAAATACTATCTGGAAATGAATAATTATGTTGTCGTGTTGTATCAAATGTGCTGCTAGTCTGTGGAAAGTTGGCCTGAATGTGTGTTCCCCGATAGTTACAATCTAAGTATCTTCAAATCACGAGTGAATCGGTTTCTTCTAGGCAAGCGTGGTCCAACGCATCATCGCTTAACATCAGGCGCGATGGTGGTCAAACGCAAGCCTATTATTAATTAATATGTGTTATGATTTTGAATGAAGACAAGGTAAAACTCCAATACCACAACACCTGGCGAATTAGGGGCAGAACAGTTTAGTCAGCGACCCAAAGCCATGCTCTGTTACTTTATAGAGCTCGGCTGGTTTGTATATGCTGGCAGAGGTAAATGTACAATACAACCTAGGCGGGATGTCAGTGCAGGTCTCATCACCTCCACTTTGAACTAGAAACAGAAGGTAAAACTGTATATTGATTCTTAATTAGCAGTTTGTAATAACACATTCCCGGTTCGATCCTTGGCCCTGCACCAATAACTTATTTAGTGGCACTAAATAAGTTATTGGTGCAAGGCCAAGGATCGAACCGGGAACCGTCAGATCGTAAAGCGAACATGCTACCGGTCGGCTACCATCGCTCCTGAATGAAGGTGTTATTACAAACTGCTAATTAAGAATCAATATACAGTTTTACCTTCTGTAAATAAATTATGTGCAGTTCCGATGCCATCACTCAAAAACGGTAAAAGTAAACATAATGAGGAAACTGGTATGTCCAAGAACCTCAAAAGTTCAAAGACATATAACATTCACCAACATGCACTGGCCAGCATGGTGGATTAGGGCCCATCCTCTTCTCTGAGAGAAGACCTGTGTCCCAGCAGTGGGTACATGATAGACTGATACATGTAGATGTCAGATGTTTTCATACCTTATCCCACAAATGCAGCCAATGCAACAGAGCCCTGTTGACTGGTTCTTCCGACAGTAGGTCCAGGTACGAATGTGGCCGGTATTTGTCCACCCATAGCGAGTCGTGTACTGCTACTATGGGGGTTGGTTGAGGCTCTGCCGTGGATGCCTCCTGCTTGGCTTCTAGCTGAAATGAGAATAGCAATGCTAATTGCTTAACAGAAATCTTCATCAGCATACTGGACTTCACAAAGAATAAGGGGCAAATATTAATAACAGGCAGAGTGTGTCAAGACACGCATAATATAGGGTTCCATAGTCAAAGATATTTAATTGTGGTCACATTTATATTCATGTGGTCATATTTATGTGGTATCATAGTTCAGAAATTGGTTTTGTAAAAAAAATTGAACGTACAATGCCTTTGATAGCCAAATTTCAGAGATGTATTATCCCTGATTAGTTAGATCTGTCCCTCGACGGTAACAGGGGACAAATCTAACTTTTTATCCCTGTTTGACCTCGGAAGGAACCAGATCAGGAGGTCAGAACAGAATATTCAGTATATTTTTTTATTTTTTTTATAAATAATAGGCTTGCGTTTGACCACCATCACGCCTGATGTTAAGCGATGATGCGGTCTACGTTGGAGCACGCTTGCCTAGAAGGAACTGATTCACTCGTGATTTGAAGACACCCAGATTGTAACCATCGGGGAACACCCATTCAGGCAGCGAATTCCACAGACTAGCAGTTCGCATAATAAATGTGGAATCAAAGCGCTTCATATGGGTTTTCGGAATATCAACCATAAAGCGGTGACGATTTTTCGTGCCCACTCTGGCAGTCCGATAGAAAATGGGCATGGTGAATTTTAAAAGAAATTTACACTTATGGTTTCTGTATTAAATTTGTTCTGTGTAAAATGTAGCCTATGTCACTTGAACCATAATAAGAAATCAATTGACCTCATTTATCAAAATCGGATGAGTAGTTACAGGGCTACAATGGAACATTCGTAAATACAAACATACTTAAATAGACTGCTAAAACATAACCTCCTTTTTGGCACTGGCATAGTCGAGTAAAAACAGACACTTTTCTGTTTTTATGTTAAGTAAAATTCAAAAAAGTTCCCTTACAATTTTCCTAGCCTCTTCCCAAGTGCTGGCATACATTGAGTGTAAAGAAACATCTTGAGCAGCGGTGTCGAGCGACTTGTCCCAGCTGTCTTCAGAGTCCAGCCTCACGTAGATACGGTCTCCGTCTGAGTTAGTTAGAGGAATGAATGCCCATCTGTAATTTGTAGAGTTAATATTTATTACCTGGAATGGAAGTAATCAGCTTACAAGAATGATGATAAGTAAAGTATGTTTGTATCGGCCGGCTAGCTAGCCCCAATAGCAGAGATTTTAGGCTACTTGGTATTATGACATAGCTTGTGGCGTAGACGTAACTGATCTCTTCATTGTCTTGATGAATACATCCATATCATCGCATTATACATCGCTTGAAGATCCGATAACTGATGGGGAAGATATTCTTGAATGGAGACCACGAACCGGAAGACACTGCATAGGTAGGCCCACTAGATGGACTGACATTGTGAGAGTTGGGGGCATCCAGTGGATGAAGATGACAGGGTGTTATTCAGTGAAAAAACGGGAAGGTCTGTGTTCCGGTAGACGCCTTATGGCTGATGATGGTGATAAACATATACTTACTTATGTATAATTATTAATTTGTGAGATACTAATGTAATTGGCTTGACCGTGTTTAATCTCAATAAATAAATTCTCACTAACTCAATCCAGATTGTTTTTTAGCTCCGACAGCTACAATAACATTGTATTGAAGCTGTCATTTTCTTTTATATTTCACTGTAGTATATTGGCTACTAGCTACAAACTAACATTCGCAAGCTAGCAAAAGTGAAGTGACCTTGAATCAGAACTTAAGGTCTTTGACTCTGTTTTTTAAAACCTACTGCTGCTTTCAGTACTTGGACCAGTTATAATATTAAAGACAAAATGCATACCTTGGTATATCAAGAGAAATATTCTCTTTCCTGTTATAAACAGGCCTGCAATTAATATGTTGCTTACTCGAAGGCTCTGCTAAAATCTGCCGCAATCGCCGCCCTTCCAGTATTTTATTTATCATGTCTAAGTCATTCTCCTCTTCAGTCTTCTGTCTTTTACTCGGCAATTGTATTTCATCAAAATCTATATCTCCGATGTCGCCGAACAAATCATTTACTGATCGCTTATTAGGTGTATTTATATCATTGACGTTCAGATTATCAGTGATGGTTGTGTATGGTGCAATTTGGCTAGTATTGCTTAACAGTTCCTCGCTTGTTTTAGGCGTTTCTTCTAAAGGTAAGTTAGCTGTGAACGGTTCTTGGCTACTTGGTAATGGTTGTATACTCTGTGATAGTGTTATCTGGTCTTCATTTCTTTGTGATTTTACTGGTTTATTTGAAGCTGGGCTTGAGAAATCGAGGCTCCGTTTCGTAGGAAATGATTTCCGTTTGGCTACGTTGATGCCTGAAAAAAATGTATGTATGAATTACCAAACTCTTGCAAGTGCTGTGGGAAAAGGACGGAAGAACAAGCTTTCAGTTATGAGACATTGTTATTGAATTAGAGGCTACTGGCTGGAGATATAAGCGCAGAATACGCTCCAGTTGTCGACTCAAGTAGAAGTTATCAGGGTATACCCGGCCATACTTCACCTTCAAAACATGTGGTAATTCAAAACTACCTGTGTGGTCATCTTCCTCACGCAGCATCTCCAGCTCATCTGCGTACATGAGCTCGTACTCATCATCAGGATCAGGATAGTCACTCATTTTGAAAACTCGTTTTAATATTTTGGGCTCAACTTGGGCAGCTATATAAACAATTGCCAAATTTTCTTTGGGAAAAAACCTGAGCGATATTATACATAATGGTGGTTTTAATTAATTTTAATGTATCATTTCAAAACAATGAATTCAAAGTACATTATACAGTACAATATTAATAAAAAATTATTCAAAATAAAAACAAACAAACATTTTCCATAACCGCGCGAAAATTGTAAGTAACAATACTTTCAGGTCAGTCAGTGTCAGTGTCACTGTTACAAAATCTGGTGTCATTGTCAACTTCTTTTTTTTAATTATTGTTATTCGCCCATCGGGCAGGCTGAAGCTTTTAAGGCCATACCGCCTGAATGTCAACTCCAATAGAAAAAAGAAAATGTTGGCGTTTTTCTGGCTCAACGCATAAGCATTGCCATTCAACGTGGTAATGCCGCCAGCATGCTGGGTACGCTGCCAAATGGTAGTGGGCTTGAGCATTTGGATTGTCCTTAGACCTTCAACGGTCCATGGGCAGTCTAACTGTATTTGTAGTTTTATTTTTAGCTTGTATTTTATTAAGTTAATAAAGGCATAGAAAAAATATATTAATGTCATTGTCAATATTAACTTATTTTACGTTTATGAATTTTTATTTATTTAAATTATATTATAGAAAATATAGTTATAACCCGACTGCATTGTATAAATAGTAGGTAACTAAAAAGTAGCAGCGGCGCACTGCGTAAGTACCAACCAATACCGCTTTATCTCGTAAACTACTGAATATTTCATAATAGTTTTATGTTTGGTAATATTGACCTATTTAACAAAATTGATTTACTATTTATCCCTCTAAATTGTTCGGGGACGCTATATTGAATTTTTGTACTCTATGTCACTCCCACTATTTAAACGATTCAAATGTGATTCAAATGCAACTCACATGTCGAAATCCAAGGCTGTAGGGCGTGCCAACGAAAACCTCATAGTTACCTACATACAATACACTCGAAAAATATACCTAACCCTCCTTCTTGCGCAGTCGGGTTAAAAACAAAATATCTACATCATTATTTGTATTTGTATTTGTTTATTAAATTAGCACGGCTTTACACCAATTACACTAATTACATTTATGAATTACATACATTAATATTAAATAAAGATTTTAAAAAAAGAATACAATTTATAAATAAAAATTATGTCAAAAAGAAAAAACAAAATTGTCAAACTAATAAAAAAAAAAAATATACAATGTCAAACATAATTAAATTAAAACAAATGTAAATGTAAAGTCAAGTTTAATTGTCATTCACACGCTAGTCTCACAAAACTTCATGCATTCAGACAGTATCACCTTCCAATCATCGGCAAACACATCACAGTTTGGGTTGGCGTTCAGAAGGGCATTGAGTGCGGCGAGAGTACGCGGTATGGGGGATCTCGAGCGAGCAACAGTTCGATTTATAGAGGTTGCAAACAGCTTGTGATGTCTACATCGGTTGTAGTTATCGGGAACATACAAACGACATAGTTTACTATTCAGATCAGGTGCATCAATATTACCTCGTAAGATCTTGCACATTGTCACTAGTTGATCACACGATCTTCTAACTTCTAGAGTTATACCCCAGGTTTCCTAAAAGAAAATTGGTCGGGTACTTAAATGGATAATACCCATACGTGCGCTTATATAAGTATCTTAAGAAGGCTTTCTGGACTTTCTCTAGAAGAAGAGTATATGTGCTTTCATGCGGGTGCCACACACATGCGCTGGCCTCTAACTTAGTGCGGACGAGGGTACTGAAAATTAGTTTAATAACTCCAATATTGTGAAAGTCATGAGAGTTGCGGAGAACAAAACCCAATCTTTGGAAGGATTCCTTAGCCAACGCCGTAAAATGACCATGGAAAGTAAGCCTTTGGTCGAATGAGACGCCCAAGTCTTTAACGGTAGTAGATTTGGAGATAAGCTCAGAACCAAGTGTATAGGAAAATTCAATTGGACGTCGCTTTCGGCCAAAAGTCATAGCGGAACACTTTAAAACGTTAAACTCCATTTTGTTTTTAATACTCCATTGGTATACGGCATCGATGTCCTGCTGGAGAAGCAAACAGTCTCCTGGTGTTTTGATCTCCCTATATAACTTCAAGTCATCAGCGTACAGAAGGCATTTTGCGTGTTTGATAACTGTCGGAAGATCGTTAATCATTGAGATGAATAGAAGCGGACCCACAATTGAACCTTGACTCACCCCGGAAGGCGTAAGATAAGGCAGAGAATCGTACAAACCGAGTCGCACATACTGCTGGCGATCGCGAAGATAGTCAGCGATGAAATGTAGTAAACCTGGTGCGAAACCCAAAGCACTTAACTTCTCCAGCAGTATGTCGTTATCAACCCTATCAAAGGCCTTCCGGAAATCAAAGTAAAGGACATCCACCTGTCCCCCGTGATCAAGACTAGAAGAGATGAAGTCAGTTATGGTTAAAAGATTACTGTTGACTGATCTCTTCTTCCTAAATCCATGTTGCTCATTACACAGAAAAGGCTCAAGTTGTTGATAGATTTTCTTATGCAAAATATGCTCAAATACTTTGGGAAGGGTTGAAAGAATTGCTATTGGGCGATATTCTTCAACGCATGTTCTGTTAGAACCTTTAGGGATAGGAATTACCCTTGACACCTTCCATTGTAAGGGATATTTTTCAGTACCCAGGGCCAAGTTAAAAAGGTAGCACAGAGGCCCGATCAGGCAGTTTTTCCCTTGTTTAAGGAACCACGGCGGAATGCCGTCAGGCCCAACTGAGCTATCCGACTTAAGATTCATGATGCCCGAAACTACATTAGCATGAGTAATCTCGCGAATGAAAATATTGTTGGCTGTGAGGTGGCTCTCATTGGTCAAGTTATTTATATCCAAGGAAGGTACATCAACCAAGAAGACACTTGCGAAGAAATCCGCAAAGGCTTTAGAGGCATCTACACCACTCCAAGTGCTACCCTTATAGTCTACATTTGACTCGAAACCTCCCTTTGCTCGCAGACTCGATATGTGGCGCCAGAACTGTCGCGGATTCGTTTTTAGGTTCTCTTCGATGCAGGCTATGTGCGCATCATAAGCAAGAGAGATGCGTGTTTTTAAGTCGGCTCTAAGGTCAGAAAATGATTGGTAAGCTTCCTGCGAACCTGCTTTTTTCCAGCTACAATGAAGTTTACGCTTTCGTCTGATATCGCAAATAATTTCATGTGTAAACCAGACAGGGTATTGCGAAGCTTTATTACCTTTCCGGCATTTTTTGGGAATACAAGCGTCAAATATGCGGTAAACCGTTTCGTAAAAATAATTAGTACCTAAAGTGGCATCATTAAATTCATAAAGCTTATCCCATGACGCCTTGGATAGCATATCAAACAGTGCTACATAATCGCATTTTTTAAAATTCCAGTCCCTTGTAGTATCAATGTTACTGGGTTCAATGCGATCCAATTGCCGAGTTACAACAATTTTAATATTAATGTCAAGGGGAGGGTGATAGGGGTCAATTTTTACAATTCCTTCTATAGCCTGGACCTGGGTTTCACGCACGTCATTGTCCTTCTGAACTAACACCACGTCTAATATACCACCATTTACATAGTTTGTCACGGTATTGTTGTCAGACAAATTGCAAAAAGATAAAAAGATCATGTCTATACTTATCAGCTATCTTTCGATGTACATTTGGGACAGTAGGCATCGTATCTGCATGATCCAAATCCCTCCTGCCTCCTGCCCTTTACTATCAGACTGCCAGAGCGGGCACGAAAAATCAACACCGCTTTATAATTGATATACTGATAACCCGTACGAAGCGCTTTGATTCCACATTTATTATGCGAACTGCTAGTCTGTGGAGTTAGCTGCCTGAATTGGTGTTCCCCGTCAGTTACAATCTAGTTGTCTTCAAGTCGAGAGTGAATCGGTTCCTTCTAGACAAGCGTGCTCCAACGTAGACCGCATCATCGCTTAACATCAGGCGTGATGGTGGTCAAACGCAAGCCTATTATTTATAAAAAAAATATATAAAAAAAGTTATAAATGGTTATAATCTGGGTGTCTTCAAATCACGAATGAATCGGTTTCTTCTAGGTGAGCGTCACCAAGCATAGGTATAGGTATGCTCCATCGTAGACCGCATCATCGCGGCGAGGTAGCGGTAGCAATCCCAAGCCTCCAAAAAAGGTAGATATCTAGGTATATACCTAGTAAGATAGCTTAGGTAATAGGGGTTATAAATAAAACTACTGCAATGTTGTATATACGAAAGTTTTTTTTATAATTGGGTATATTTACAATAGATTAATTAACAAACGTGAGTTACATGCATAATGTTAGAAGAGGTACAGTAGGTACAGATACTACTCTCTTGATTTACTTGTCCTTTGAATTTCACATTCGCACTTCCAAAATATCAATGTTACACTTAATATCCTAATAGAGATCATCGATATTAGACTTTAGGGTCATCGAGATACAATGACGTCAATTCTGTCATAGGTAGGTACCACTCACTAAACTAAACCAATCTGACAGGTCTAAAATTATCTGCTTCTCTTTTCATTTTAATATGTGAGAGAAGGATGGCAACAATTTTAGAGCTGTCAAATTTAGTTTAGTTTAGAGCACATCAGAATCGATGCCATTACCTACAAAGTCACAAAAGTGCAAAAAAAAAAACCCGAGCCAAACCTCGGCGCACGCAACGCATTGCGCGGAATTTTTGATTAGTTGTAGGTAAGACTTGTAAGGCAACCGTGATTCAACTACAACGCCGCGCGATGCCAGTAGGTACTACGATGACATATCGAACAAGCGATGTTGAACACTATGTACATAAGCGTTATAACGCGAACGTCTAAATTGAAATAAATGTGGCATTTCGAATCATTTAATTGATGTCTAGGTATGTACAACGAAGCTCGGACGATTTTTGACTGTGTTCACTTAGAGATAGTGACTCTATAGGTATTGTATCTCGATATTTAAGGTATATTCAGATAGAAGCTGTTTCCGATGCCGCTGTAGATATCGAAATAGGTAGGTACGAATCCCGGGCACAAAATGTTTGTTTAGTACGGTAGCAGCGTAAGTTTTTTTCAACACAAACTAGGTGTTTGACCACAGGGGCTCGATTTTTGAATCGCTCGTATAATATTTCGCACGAAAATGAGGCCTATTCTGTTATACCACTCACTAAACTAAACCAATCTGACAGGACTAAAATTATCTGCCTCTCTTTTCATTTTAATACGTGAGAGAAGGATGGCAATAATTTTAGAGCTGTCAAATTTAGTTTAGTTTAGTTTAGAGTGCATCAGAATCGATGCCAATATAATGCTAAATGTAAGATTTTCTATTAATATAAATCAAATCGAATTAATGAAACCACTCGATGTGTTAGCAAGTGATATGATTATTTAAAAAAAAACTACTATTGTTTGGGATTGATATTATCGTGTAAAAAGCATACGATTCAAAAGTCAAGCTGTGGTCCAAGTTGGTAGAGTGCTCTACCCCAGTAGAAACTGGCTCAGTAGTGAAGCTTCCAGAAGATACCGTTAGGTACCTACCCATTTGATGGTGGTAGCTAGCCAGACGTGTAGTTACTCGGCTACTCAGTTCCCAGTGAAAGAAAAACATCGCAAGGCAACTTTGCATTAACCTACTAGAAATGTTGTCTCGATGCTTTTCCTTGGGAACTCAGCTCTTTCTTGAGATTTGTACCTACACGTGTTTATTGTGAATTCTATCACGCTAACCACTGAGCTATCTATACGAAAAGTTCTCACAAATGATACCACATGATATTTTTTGCTGTCCACAGCGGCAAGACGGTTGCTTATCTGAATAGGCCTTTACATTGGGTGTGGACTTAACTGCCTTAACATTATTAATTGGAATGTAACCATGACTATTTCGATTCGAGTACATACTTACTGCCTTTACCCTTATCGACACCCTTAGAAAAATCATATAATAATAAAATAACGACAACATTTTGCTAAAACTAAAATAAATAAATGTTTAACAATAGTGTCTACATTCAACCTGGGCCCGATTTGACTAAAGAAATTGTTTTTAAATTGTAACTGTTTCAATTTTATTTTTTAAATAATTGCCTCAAAATTAACAGTTTTTTTTTTAATAAGTTTATTTTTTTATACTAAGTTGTATTAGGTGGTGGTATTTTTCTAGTATAAAAAAATATTTAAAACTGTTAGTTTTGAGGCAGTTATTTAAAAAATAAAAGAGAAACAATTACAATTTAAAAACATTTTTTTTTAGTAGAATTGGGGCCCAGAATCATACCTATTTTGCTACATAATAGGTACAACGTTTATATAAAGACTCACCCGTGCGTTCAATTTAAAATTTTGAACTCTCCTGATTTTTAATTCGAAATTAAATTTAATTAGGAAAACGGAGAGATCATAATCTAAAATTATAAGAAATCAAAATCTGAAATTATAAGAACGCGCGATGGAGTCTTCTACCTGGGGGCGTATTACGATCTCAAAAACAATCTAATACTAATCTTACATTGAATTTGTCTTCTAATTTTACTCTCTCATTAGCCGAGAGAGTGAAACAAAGCTCAATGTAAGGTAATTATGAGAAAGTTTTTGAGGTCTTAACACGCCCCTGGAAATGATGTTTGAATAATAGTTATTAATCAAAGTCATTTACAGGTAAGCAAAAAAATTTATTAAGAACGCAAAGTAACTGTAAAACGACGGAGTTGAAAAGAGGCGACTTTAGTTTTTTTTACTGTAAAATTTTCAAACGAAAAAATGTACCATATTCTTGCTACCAAAATAATAAGAATTTGATACATTTTGTGTTTGGTGGGCCAGAAATTGTTTTTTTTTTTTAAACTGGCGTCTGTTCATCGCTGTAATTTCTGTTCACCCCGTTTCACCAGTACCTATGAAGTTACAAAACTAATATACTGTACGAGACCAATTGATAAAATTAAAATTATTTTAACTTCAGTACAAGTATTCGTAGCAAGTTTTTTACACAGAATCTTACAGACAAATAATCGAAAACAATAATCCAGAGTAACAACACAACACATGTAGATAGTAGGTTGCTTAATTAAAACAAATATCACAAACACAAAGCTAATCTCAAAACATCACAGACATCTACCTTTACCTATCCATAATGACTTGGAACGTTTAATGAGAATTATTTTACCATTAAAATACTTATTTTACCCTTCGCCTTCTTTACAACAATCCTTCTAAACAATATTATAACTATGGCACTCGGTGTGAAGTGACTAGAATATTTTTAAGTACAATTATACTTATAGGTCTTACTTAGATTATAACATTTTTCTTGTCGACTCTAACATTTTTTCAAATAAGTACTTTTAAAACACTGTTTTAAACTATCACGGTTGTTCACTAAAGTTATATGATTATTGACGGGATATTTACCGTGGTCAGAGGCCTTACGGACAACAGCTAATTGCGGCACCTAATCCGCTCAGTTGGAAAATCACGCGAACGTGAACCTTATCGCGCCTAGATACGGTTTGCGGTCGCGAGATTTTCCAACTGAGCGGATAAGGTGCCGCAATTAGCTGTTGTCCGTAAGGCCCCTAGTTGTGGAATGAGCTCCCGATATTTCGGCGCATTTACATGCACCATGTTCACGGGAAGACTGAAGAATGCGGGTGGTTGGTCAAACAGTTAAAAAGTTAGGTGCTTACACCTTATTCCACTACCTTGCCACGGTAAATATCCCGTAAGTAATCATATAACTTAAGTAATTTTAATTGAAATGTCTCTAATATAGACGGAATATCTTCTCAGGCCGTTTTCTTGTAGTTAGGACGATTACGTAACTACTGAGCATTGTATTGTATTTCAACTATCATGGTTGTTCACTAAAGTTATATGATTATTTAAGGGATATTTACCGTGGTAAGCTTGTGGAATGAGCTCCCGATATTTCGGCACAGTTACATGCACCATGTTCCAACCTGCAACCTTAGCACGGTAAATATCCCATAAATAACTTTATTGTATTCTTTTCAAAAACGTATATTCTTTTTAAATCTCCAAAGAAGCCTCACTAGCTTAAAGTATCCACCGCTTGACTGGGACTTTACCGTGACTTAATTTGCTTGATTTAGACTGTATTTTTCGACAATTTGAAATTTTTCTATACTTACTTGAATATGAAAAAAAATACAAAATGCTGTTTTGGCAAAAAAGAAAAGACTTCTGAAGCCAAAAATAATTTGTAGCTTACATTTGCCATTGTCAAAAATGTCTCGTCTCGGAAGAAAAAATAGGCATTGCGCAAAAAAAAAATAGACCCAGCCTCATTGTTTTTCATTTGAAATTCTCCTATTGTAGACACGATATAATGACTTACATTTCAATACGTTACTTCTAGTCGCGCCTGGGGGTCGACAAGAGCCACTTTCTGTTAGCGTTAACGCCTGCGGAAAGATGAAATTGTATGCAAATGACATTGACAATGACATTAGCTTGAGAGATGTTATCTCAAGCTAATGTCATTTTCATACAATTTCATCTTTCCGCAGGCGTTAACGCTAACAGAAAGTGGCTCTTGTCTAGACCCCGAAGTCGTAGCAGTAAGCTACTTTGTATACCATTATACAGTCGGCAGTTAGTACGTTGAAGTTTACAGTTTAATTACTAAAAATTAACGAAACTCTACGATACACTACAATAAAAAACTAGGTTTTTCTGCTAAGATTTGCAGCGTAATCTTCGTAGCAATGTGCTACGCGACTGCTACGTAATGCTACAAAAATGCTACGAAACATGTAGCATTATCTCTGGCAGCCATATTACAAGTTTTGCTTACTTTGGTGTCAGATGATCGTGTTTGCAAACATGTCACGAATGTCACGCTTTCGTTTTGATTAAATACCCAAATGTATTTTAGACTTTACCGTCTATCGGGACCAAACCTCCCGGGGTTAATAATGCAATAGATTTCCACCTAGACACCAGCAGGCCTAGCACGTAAACCGTGATTAGTATCATGGCTTACGTGCTTGGTTTGATCCACTGTTTTGTCCTGAGAAAATACCATTTAAGATGGCTATCATTAGGAGCGTGAGCGTTAAGATCATCGTGAGATTTAGTCCATCGTAACAGGAATTACAAACATTTGTCTTAGAGTAACCGAAAACGATCGTGAACTCAGAATCAGTGGCGATCGAACGCGCCTTTTTTTAACTATGACTTTACCCGACGATAAGAAATATACCCAAGAATATCTGCAACGGCACGCAATTAAAGTGGTTTCTTTTCAACATAGAACATGGTAGGAAAAATATTAATATGTATTTGAATGATGAATTCTAATATCTGATATATATCCACCCCCCAAACACATGGGAATTCCATACATGCAACTCAAATTTTCGATTGGATTTAGGGATGGGTTTTCCCCGTCAGTTACAATCTCAAGTGTCTTCAAGTCGAGAGTGAATCGATTTCTTCTAGGCAAGCGCGCTCCATCGTAGACCGCATCGTCGCTTAACATCAGGCGAGATGGGGCCAAGCGCAAGCCTATCTACTATTAAAAAAGTGCATTTTTATACAGCATATTCATAGGTATACCAGGAAACAGGTTTTTTTACAATAGATGAATTTATACTTTTCAGTTTATTATTTTTTGTTTACTTGTGATTTTAACCCTAACTCCGTCCTCTGTCAGAATGGGCCAATGAAATCCTGAATCCACCCCTTTTCTACACAGGGAATTCTGAGCTATCCAATATAAAGCGTTATTATTATAAGGCTGTTTTGACATAGCTTCTGTGAACTTCGTGTGGTCATACCATTTTCGAGCCTTCACCGAGTGCCTGCATATCGACATGGTATTTTACCTCCGCCATCAATTTTTCTATAATATTCTAACCATTTTAAGACATTACTTTAGTCGATTTAACTGTACAAAACTTATTTCATTCGCAAAACTTCATCTATATTATGCCTCGAATCTTCCCAGAATCGGTATATTTACGTATACACTTCAAAGAAGGGTTTACCGGATTTCATGACTACAGAGTAAAGGTGTTCGCACACCATATCGAAACGCCAGTTTAACTCGCAAGGAGCATTGTGATTTTATGTAGAGTCGCTTACAGTAATGTTTACAAGGACAGTTTTGTCAGTAAAAACACATAAAATAATATTTAAATTTATCATAAATTAATTAATCAGCATAAAAGATTTTTTCATATTTATTTATTTATTTTATTGACTCCATAATACTTAACAACAACAATAAAAACTAAACTAATTGAAGATCGTTTATACTATCTATAAGCAACGAAGGCTTATAGATAGTACAAACGATCTTTAATTTTGTTTAATTTGTCCTGAGACAAATTAGAATATTCTTTAAGCGGTTGTGCTTTAGGTTGAATAGGTACCTAGTTTCAGTTACGTATGTTAATTTAAGTTTTTTAGCTCCAATGAGATTGGACGGTAGAAACTTTTTACAGATTTTTATGCTCTTTGAGTCAAGTCCATTTTGAGTCGATATGATGTGCGAACTCCATTAATACCCAGAACAAAAATATCTCGGAATTACCGCATTAAGTATTGCACCCTCCCGCCCGCCGGACATTTCCCTATAATATCCTCTAACTATATGGCAATACGACTCAATTCACTACATTTACGAAAATCTTAACTTACTATCTAACTGTTGCTCTATTTGGACTAAGACACCGCGAACGGTTAATGAAAGAGCCTTTATTAACAACATTTGTTTTGCAATATTGTGTCAGAATCATTATAAAATGATAGTTAGAAGATAGATACCCTATCTACTGCCTCACGTATGTCTCCGCTCCAGGAGCCCGTACTACGGGAGACGGGATCTACGCGTAGACAAGTCCCGTACGGAACAATCCGCGTCGCTGTGAAACGATGTTCTATAGCGCCTCGGGTATGTCTCCGCTCCGGGAATCCGTACTACGGGAGACGGGATCTACGCGTAGACAAGTCCCGTACGGAACAATCCGCGTCGCTGTGAAACGATGTTCTAGCGCCTCACGTATATCTCCGCTCCGGGAGCCCGGGCGACCCGCACCGGTTTAGTAGGTACAGCTGTGAAACCAGCCTAAATGACCTCGTGCGATCCGGACGCCAATGCGTGCAATGTATGTACTTTCATAAGGTGATGTAAGGTCCAAATCGACCATGTATACAAACGAGTTTGGGTATGAGGCTTATGTGACAAAAATCTTGTAACTTGTTAGTTTTTCAGAAGCATCTACTTTCCAGTATTTCTGAAACAATATTCTGAACAAATGTCGCCTTAAGGCTTATTAACGTTACCATACAATTACCTACATAATTACCAACGATACAAACAGTGCAATAATTTAACGTGGAGTTAAACCACTATCTGTCGCACTCAATCCTGAAGTTTATTCACTAGTCTAGGCGAGAAGGTGAGTTTTTCTCTACCTCTAAATAGCCATTGAGATCTGTGTCAAATCAACCACTTGGGTATTATTTTACGGGTAAATTGGCAACATTAATGTTCACACTCACGCAATGTTCTCATTACGCCCCTGTAAGAAATAATTCCTCGAATTCCTGAGACTTTAGGCATGATTTTATCAATGTTGAATTATGTATTAGTTTGACCTCACAAGTTTAAGCTGACTTTAAATTCTTCTTTAATCACTCGAATTCACGTCTATAAAGTAAGTATTTGACTTATTTAAAAGGTTTGGTCAATCTCTGAAGCTACGTTTTTATCCAGCAGAACGAACATTTAAAAGGAAATTTGCATATGCAAATGCTCTGAGCAAATGTTGCTGTTCTATAGTTTGGGTGTTTACAAGTGAATGCTCCTTCCAAAATTGTTCAGATCAGAGTAAAAATGCGCTTCTATTCTTAGTCAATTTTCCTAATCGATTAGTTTTGAGCAGTCAACCATTTAAAACGAATAAGTTTACACTTGGGCATCCAATTTGTTTTCTATCCTTGCTTGAAAGTGTTTTTACTAAACAAACATTTTCACTTTATTTATATTACAAATTCGCTTTTATATATATAGATGATTAAATCTGCGATTCAGAATGTTCAGTGATTTTTTAATCTCCAAAAACGTTGAAATGCTCGACCATGGTAGCCATTTGCCTTTTAGCTACCCCTTAGTGAATCAATAAAAAAGTAACCACCTTTGTAAACTTATAGGTTTATAGATTAAGACCCAGAATATAGCGCGCCGCTATCTCTCTCGCGCATTTGATTTTTTTTTATACAAAATTAATTTGCCCACTTTTTAAATTGTGCTTAGGTCATTTTGCGAAATTAATACTTCAAAATATTTACAAGAATTTTTTGTTTTAATATTTTTTATAACGACCAGAATAAATGAGAAAAACTGTTTATCCCATTAATTGTGGTCACAATGAAAATATTTAAACAAAAATTTGTTCTATATATTTTGTAATATTAAAGTCGTAAAATGACCGAAGCACATTTTTTTAAAGTAGAGACAGTCATTTTATATCTTAAAAAACACTAAATGCACGTGTGAGATCGCTGCACCAGTATACTGGCCCTTAGTGGCACGGATAGTTTAATGGGCTGTTCTAAATATTGTCATACTTCAAATTGACAGATTGACCAAGACTTTCAAACGTCAAAAGCCGACATCAAACCCGACTTGGGCGGTCAGTCAGCGCCAACCTTAGCACGGCCACCTCCGTATGTCAGGCGGCGGTTAACGCATGGGGCGGAGGTGGAGCAGGGTGGGTAGGCGCGGGTGGTGGGCTTTCCACCGCCCCACAGGCCTTCAGCTCAGTGAACACTTCAGTGAAAAAACCAGGCTCGGAGTTAATTCTTAGCATGTTGAAAGACAGTCGGTCGACTATAAGCAGGCATCGGTCCCAGAACTTATCTTTAGAGTCTTCCACGAGGAAGGGTTTGAGCGGGTAGGAGATCTCGTTGCCCATGTATGAGTAGGAGAGGTAGAGGCAGGTGAGTACAACCGCCTGGAGGTCCTGAGGGCGCGCTATCCGATCGCCGTCGACCAGCTCGCGGACTAGCATGTATACAAACACCACGTTCGCGGGGTTTATGAACGCCACATCCTGGAATGAGAGAGAAATATTGTTAAAATGATAAAAAGCTGTGGTAGCCCATTTGGGAGACTGCTAGACTTGAAAGCGTGATGTTGCGGGTTCAAACCCCGGGCCCGTACTAATGAGCTCTTTGGAGCTTATGTACGGATTTTCATACCACTGGCTTTTCGGTGAAGGAAAACATCGTGAGGCAACTTGCATACGTACGGAGAAGAAATTCAATGGCGTATGTGAATCCACCAACGCGCACTGGGCCAGCGTGGCGGATATGGCCCAATCACAGGTGATAAATAACACCTAATAATAGGTGTGGAATAGACTACCCTTTCGGGGATAGGCTAAAAGTCCAGCAGTGGACTGTTAAAAAGCTGATTATAATGATATTTTGTGATGTTACGAAATCGTTATTTAATTATTCAAAATCAAATAATAATTGTTTAATTATTTAACGACGTGGATTATATCAGGCTGTTTTGTTCACAAACCCGAGGGAAAAACCTAATACTAGAAACATTTTGTAAGTTCCACCTTACCAAAGCCTTTACCTCCTTTGGCAGGTAAGTAGTAGCTATACTTTCAGTTGCTCTATCCGCTTTATGCTATGACTCATCGAGGTTATTGATCGTCCAAAAATAGTAGAACCATTTAGTTTGGTATGGTACCTAAGTTCACGTAATTCTTTCCTCCATTTGTATTACATATAGTCGGCCAATGACGTCATATGAGGTGAGAATGGTAAATTGGATCCTTTTTTAGCCCTTTACCTTACGGGAAAGCTATGACAAAAATTCTGCTCTCCTAAAACGAAATAGAGTTTACATTTCAATGGAGCAACTTACGTCGTAACGCTACACTAATTTCACTCTTCAGGTAGACGAAATAGAAACTAGTTTCCGCTAAGAAAATATCAAACACTACCAGCAGTGTCCACGGAATACTGTGGCCAACTTATTTGTAGAGGTCACCAAATGGAGGTATTTAAATCTTACAAGGAATTCATCAGTTTTCTCTAGAAAATACGTCGGTGGCTCACTCAACTCTGCAGATAAATTAGTGGCTTTAAGTTGATAGCAAGTGTCAACACGTGTTACCAACAGTCAGCCAGCCAAGTCAGTCTAAATTATTCTTAACTCATCAGCTTGTGCCTAAGTAGGTACTTAATAATTCTTCAGCCAAGGTTACGTTCTGACGGTATAATATCATATCTTATTCAATGACCTCTTTATTCCTTGACTAGGCTGACGTCAACACATTGAGGCTCAGCGTTTGGGGATAAAGTTTTTATTGAGTAACTAACTTACAAGCCCTGATCCAGACATTTATTTAGGAATGTTTATTTCTCCAAACCCTGAGTCTCGATAAGGTGACGATATGTGTAATAAACAGTAACTGGAAGCAATTAAAAGAAAGTGGGGCTGATGTGCCTTAGGCGAGGTCCATGTCCTATAAGATAAGGTGTTCTAATAGTGACTAATCAAGATAGGTTGATTATCTTCCAAACAAGCAAGAAGTCATTTGAGTAATGTTAAGAATTATACTAGTGATGATAATAATCATATGTAGCTAGCTATGCATGAGGGTCTATATGTATGTGACGAGGGTCTTTGACCAGTGTGTGTTGCCAGTGATGACATATGGTACTGAGATGTGGTCCTTAACTGTTGGCCTTTTGGAAAAACTCAGAGTCACAAAGCGGGCAATGGAGAGAGCTATGCTCGGAGTTTCTTTGCGCGACAAAATCCGAAACGTGGATATTCGCCAAAGAACCAGAGTCACCGACATAGCTGTTAAAATTTGCAAGTTGAAGTGGCAATGGGCAGGCCACATCGCTCGAAGAACCGATAACCGATGGGGAAGAAAGGTTCTGGAGTGGAGACCACGAACCGGAAGACACAGCGTAGGGTGGCCTCCCACTAGATGGACCGACGACATTGTGAGAGTCGCGGGCATCCAGTGGATGCAAAGGCAGGCTGTCGTTCAGTGTGGAGGTTAAAGGGGGTGGCCCATGTTCAACAGTGGACGTCTTCTGGCTGATGATGATGATGATGTATGAGGCATAACTGACGGGTGCCATACTTCATACCGTAGACAGCTCAAAACAATCAAGAACTCTCCCGAAAGTCCCGAAACTCAGTATTGCTCTGTAGCGTAGTTTCATATTCTCATTACATGCATTCCATAAATGTATTTTATATTGAACTCTTGGTGTTTGCTTCTGACCCCACCAATGCCTCCCAAATGTCCGGGCTTGACCCGTGGATCGTGTTACGTTTTAATGATCCACTGGATAACTGTCAATAGTCTGGTCCACTAGTACACTTAGCAAGCCATGTTTCTGTCTCAGTCTGGCTGCCAACTTGGCTAAGTCCAGACTAAAAACAGGAATATGGCTCTCGAGGCGTGCTCGAATGGTCTAGACCAGGCTGAAGACATAAAGGTATAGGTGGTTTCATCAGAGTGGATTAGGGATACCCACTAGAACATTATACTTTTAGGGATCCAAAGATCAGTGCTCCGGCAGTCCAAAAAACTACGATCATTGCTACGATCTTTAGAATAAATACACTGTGAGAATGAGAATATATTGAGCTTATCTCCTATGACGGCAGTTAGAGCAGAGCTCTGATGAAGTAGCTACTGATAGCAGATAAAAGCGTTCCGAAGGCAGACAGTTAGCCCGATGAGTCGACGACATCAGACCCATCGGTACTTTGGCAAGACGTGATCATTTGGATTATCTGAAGACCTGCAATAGTAATCCGACTGTTTTTGTACACACGTTTTATTTATATGACACGGGAATTACTAACGTATGTATGTTACCCCTCTCTAAGAGGGAGGCCTTGTTCAGCAGTGGACATTTAATGGCTGATGATGTGTATGTGTGTGTATGTGTGTATGTTACATAAGTAATTCCCGTGTAATATTAATAAAATGTAGTTTAAGTTTTATTTTTGGGCAAGTGCCTTTGTTAACTAAACAAAATACAAGCTAAAACTACAAATACAGTTAGACTGCCCATATACCGTTGAAGGTCTAAAGACAATCCAAATGCTCAAGCTCGATACTAGTTGGCAGCGTACCCAGCATAAGTAGTTAAAGTATTGTTTTCATCTTTGTCAGATGATCATGATGTTCCCACTGGTGGGACACAGGCCTTCTTTCAGAGAAAGAGGGTGGGCTCTAATCTAGCATGCCGGCCAGCATATGTTGGTGAATTTCATATCTATGAACTGTTTGAGGTAACCGATATGTCCAAGAGGACATACTGGTTGTTTACTTTCGCCGTTAAATTGCACATATTTATTTTAATAAGCCTATTAAGTATTTTATTAAGTAATAAAGGCCGTTTAAAAAACTATGCACATTACTTTGTCGCTTTGTATTGGTATATTCTTATACAGTTGAATACGTAATTGCGATGAAATGACAGGCCGTACAGGATTAAGTCTTCATCGACTCAATTGATTAACTGAATGACTGTCAGTAACTGGATTTATAGGTAAAATGCCAATGCCCTCTGACCAAAACAAATCCCCAGGATACGCAATCAAAGAAAGCCGCAGCACCCTACAAGGGTGTCCGGAACAGTCGCGCCTTATCGATTTTGGCAGGTTGCGTACGCTTTCGCACCCCTGGCGACCCTACCCTTACCCCTGTCTGCGGTGAATGAAGCAGTGTTGCCAGAATTGAGTTATAGGGCAGAACACCATTGATAGGAAATTGTGAGCGGAGGTAAGTTTGATGCGCTGAGATTTAGGATAGACGATTCATTTTAAAGTCGGGTAGCAAGTTCCACAGAGTAAACACAAAAACATCCTTGGTTAAAAGATCTTTAGAATAACATTGCAAACGACACACAGCACACCGACAGTAGTAGGTATCAAGGTAACTGCACAGTTGAGGAAGTGTTTGGTAAGGAACGAGTGCTTCTTTGAAGTGAACGATTACGTAACATTTTATGTCATTCGTATTGTTATGATTTGTCCATAGATAAACATATATACTAGATTGCGTTCTGTCAAAATATTCCCATACAAAACTAAACCTTAACGTCTAAACGTAAGGGTTCATAATAATGTGGCTAGGAACATGGAGGTAAAACGAGCTCACTGAGATAGCTACCACGAAGGAAGTGTATCCCTGTCTAAAGATTGCCATTACATAAAACATATATTTTAGTAAAACTCTGTTTTAAACTATCTCAGCTGTTCACTAATGTTATATAATGTTGTGGAATCTCATTCCACAACCACCACGGTAATTATCCCGTAATTATATTTTAGTAGTTTTACTTATTCAATAGGACATACCAGGCAGGCCCTATTTTGGGGTGTAAACATAAAATTACTATCAATAAAATAAAGATTAATTTTTATTTCCATTTTCTAACGGATATTAATGTAGATATATCTAATGTATCATGTACCTATTTCAATTTTATTTTTAAGTAACCATGTAGGTTCCAAGTATAATTACTAGGAACCTTCATGGTTCTACTGAACCATGAAGCTACTGGCAGCATTAACGACATGGCGTTTTTGATTGTTTGCTTATTTTGTTTTTTCATGCATGATTTTTGAATAATTATTTTAAAATGGTGAAAAATTGCTGTATAAGAAACTGTGCTAGTGAATCATTCGGTGGCTGCGGCATATCTTTTCACAGGTAGGTACACAAAGCTTGTAATACAAGAAAATGTTTATTAGGGTGTCCATACTCGTGTGAACATGAACAATTATTTTTATACATTATGTTTTAGCATGACCTAGGGATATTTTAAAGTAATTCGCATTTCGGCGAGTGTGCGCAAAAGCTTCGAGCCCTTTTTCCACCCTCCCCCTTTTACTTAGGAAAAGTAGAACGACTGCACACTACCTAGTGAAAATTCCAAAGATTTGAACTCAACGATTTGGGTCTTCATTTATGATACGTACTGCCCAAGAATGGAACTCCCTGCCGTCCTCCTTATTTCCTGAGAACAACAAACTAGATATCTTCATGGCTATAGTGATAGATATGTATAGATAGATATGAATAGATTTCTAGATCAACGTGTTCCATCCTCCGCCACACCGTCACGTACCATCAGGTGAGTAAGTGGCGAAACGTAGATCTAGTACCACCATCCAACGGTGAACCGAGCTTTTTGTGTACAGTTGCATCGTTCAAGGGTGTTTCGAGGAATCGTACGGGAATCATTCTGAATATTACATAAAAAATGAAAGTACCTAAATTCATCGCTGAATATATTTCATGTTACAGTATACCAACAAAAGAGGATGTAAGAAAAATGTGGTTGGACGTAATTCTTAGTCGAACAGCAAGTATAACAAAAAACTCCAGGGTGTGCAGTTTGCACTTCAACACAGAAGATTTTATACAGACACTAGCGACCCGCCCCAGCTTCGCACGGGTGCAATGCTAATACTAGAATAATATACTACAGATTTTCTTTATATCCTACGTTCACAGCTTTATTGTCATTAGGCAAAACAAACTAAATATGTTGTTTTCATAATTGGCCATGTGAAAAACACGCCGCCGGTACGGGCCTGTAGTGGTACTGGGCACTGGCTGAGGGGCCGGTACCGCCGCAACCGCTATGTCCCTGCATTTTAAATCTAATATCTTAGAAAATGTTCATTTAAATTACAAGCTGTAAACGGCCATATAATATTGGTCTATATTAAATGCACAATGTATTTAAGGTACTTAATTGGATAAAGATTAATGCTGTATTGCTTAAAATCCCCACGTAAATAAGCCATTATTTCTCGTAAAAAATAAATAATATAAAATGGTTATTGTGGGTTATCCCTAAGAAATAGACATATACCATCGTGGACTTTTTTGTAGACCTTTTTAAGGTATACAATATTGTCGTACATTATTTTGATCTATCTCGTAGGGTTCAGCCAGCGTTTGCAATGTAAAGCGCAAAAAAATGTGTTTATTGACGACATCACATTAGAAACCTCTACAATTATCAGTGTTTCTATACTATATTATGCATTTATTATATATATAAACCTTTTTCTTGAATCACTCTATCTATTTAAAAAAAACCGCATCAAAATCTGTTGTGTAGTTTTAAAGATTTAAGCATACATAGGGACGGACAGACAGCGACAGCGACTTTGTTTTATACTATGTAGTGATGATAGTGATGTAGTGATGCTCTCGACAAACTTTGAAAACGAATGTAGTTCCATGTCATTTTCCCGCAGTAAGTAAAATATGCCAAATAGTTGTCATGCCAATCTTCTATATTTATAAAAGCTAAATTTACTCACCCACTCACTGACTTGTCACGAAATATCAAAAACTATTTGACTTACGAAGCTGAAATTTGGCACGTAGTTTCCTTATGGGGTATACCTAGAGGTCCGCTAAGAAGGATTTAGCGAAAAAGCCGAATTAAAGAGGGCAAATGGAGGTTGAAAGATTATATTAAAGTCCTTTGTTTTTGATGATACTTAGGAATAAAAGTTCATCTATACTAATATTATAAAGAGGAAAGATTTGATTGTTTGTTTGTTTTTTTTTGCATTGAATAGGCTCCGAAACTACTGAACCGATTTGAAAAATTCTTTCACTGTTGGGATGCTGCACTATCCCCGGTTGGCATAGGCTATATATCCCGGCTTCGCCCGTGCGTGTCTGCATGTCTTCGTTTCCTCAAAATCATGAACACCCTACAAGTAAAGGACAAATTACTCCGTGCTCGCTTTTCCCTCGGACCGTTTTTTTAGCATGAGTACTCAATCCAGGTCCCTTTAGGGTATATATAAAATCCTTGGATTTGTCTTATTGACAAAATAGATTGCCATACCTAATAATTGTAAATTTTTATTTTATTTTACGCGCCTATGAAGGCTGTTTATTATGGACATTATTAGTATATGACCTCGTATAACAACAGATAAACCACTAAAGCAAACAAACAAATAGACGGCTTATTTTGTTTTTTTTTTAAGTAATTGATAGTTAATAGATATAATAATTATGTTTCAGACCCGGGTATGTCCTAAAAGACCCGGGTATGTCCTAAAACTGAGACCAGAACCACCGGAGGATGGGCAGCAGCGTCCTGTTAGAACACGGTGAACGTACTGCGATCTCCAAGCCGCCTGCCAAGCGTGGGGATTATGGCAACACCCCTCTCTAAGAGGGAGGCCTGTTCAGCAGTGGACATTTACTGGCTGATGATGATGATGAAATATGTTTTATTTTAATGGAGGACTGTTTTTTTAAACTCTCACAGTAAATACTAACTTATTTATTTTTTTAATGTTCCTGAATGAGATTTATCTCGTCGGTGAGCAGTCTAAAGTGTAACTCTTTTTAGTATGATTTAAAAAGTTATTAGCTGGCCCAATTATAACAAATATTCAATTGGCAATAGGGAATATGCATGTGGTTTAAATATCGTTGAAACAATTTTTTTCCGAATCTTTATTGTTCTGACTTTATATTCTACAAAATATTTTTTTATTTAGTTGCATTATAATTGCTTAAAATATTAAATAAAAAGTGCAAAATATAAGAGGGAAATTCAAATTTGCGAAACGCTTCACCATTGGTCGAAACGAAACGTGACGTCAAAAGCCACAACATCTTCTTTATCGGCGTCGATATTCATACAATTTTAGTAGTGTTTGATAGAAAAATAGTTTTATGTTGAGTTTCTGTAATTGTTTTCCATTAGATAGTGTAATTTTAGCATTCTCGTGAAACTAGGAATCTTTAGGACGATGACTGAGACTGGTTTTGTCAAAGTAGGCACCGTAGAAGTCTCGCCTAGGGCGCTGGTAGTGCTAAAACCGGCACTGGTACAGAGTGCATAATATTAAATAGGAACAAAACACACTTCTGACTAAATCACACCATGCTATCAAAATATAACATATTTACATTAAAATGAATTACACAACAATGCAAACATGATGTTGGAGATATCTCTTCTCATAACCTTACACCATTGCTTACGTATTTTCGCATCTCTTGGAATGGGGAAAAAAACACTTATCGGGTGTATTTCTAGTAGTGCTTGTACACTTTGGCACAAGACAATACCAATAAAATTGTTTTTAGGGATCCGTACCTCAAAAGGAAAAAAACGGAACCCTTATAGGATCACTTCGTTGTCCGTCTGTCCGTCTGTCTGTCCGTCTGTCTGTCCGTCTGTGTGTCTGTCCGTCTGCCAAGACCCTTTTTCTCAAGAACGCGTAAAGGTATCAAGTTAAAATTTATACTAAATACTTGGGTCTACGGTTTCTTTCGGCTGTAAAAAAATTAAAGTTGTAAGTCAACGCAATCAAAAGATATGAACGTTTATTTCGCATATTTTGCGATTTTACAGGGGAATCAGGGAAAACCTATAGGGTACTTCCCGTTGACCTAGGATCATTAATTTTGGCAAGAGGCAAGATCTTACAGCACATATAAAGTAATAAATCTGAAAGTTGTTAATTTGAAGTTATATCCTAAAAATAATATTGGTTTAGAATTACAAACTTACATTTTGTAGTTGTTATGTATCGAAGAACCTTAATGTCAACTACAAAGTTGTCTAAGTTTGTCTTTCAATATTTCAACTTCAGTTAGTTTTTTTTTTGGACTCGTGCTCTCTAGACGTTTCCGTCCAACGGAACCCTCAGAGCACGAGTCCTAATCGTACTTTTCCGGTTTTTTTAGCTTCTTCCATGGTCTGAATATCTATAAAACTGAAAATCTGTGTGAAATAACTGTATTTTCTATAGTAAACAAACACAGAGCGTGGCTTATGACGTCATCCAAAGCCCACGAAAAATTGCGGCGTTCATACAGCTCAAATTTATTCGACGTTTTTAATATTTTTTTAAAAAATAATTTGAGCATTTCCAACTGTAATTATATTTTTTACTATGATATAACGATGTTAACAGTTGATTAAAAATATAAAAAAAACACATGCATATTCCCTATTGGTATATACGAGATCGTAATAAGCGCAATGTATAGCTTAACTCGTTTCGTATGCGAGTGAGGTTTCGACCTCACATCGCCTCACGCCGGGCGACTCTCGCACTAGGGTGCAAACATCGCGCCGCTATGGCGTGGAATTCGCGTACGAGATATTTTGTGACATCATTTGCAAGAAGAAAGCACGTCATTTGATTGCACCACTCCGGTCTAAAACTGCTTAAGCACTGCTGCTGCTTTTACTGCTGTTTTTTGTTTGTTTTGTTTTTTTTTTTTTGCTGCTGTGCTTGTGTTTAGCAGTCGAACCGACTTCTTTATTACACTCATTTTTACTACCTAAGTAACTTTTTTAAAGCAACTTACTTTTTTTACTGAATAATGGATTTACGATTGACCGCCGACGATTAAGGCTGGAGCACCGTAGACCACATTCACACGCTCCGCCAGATTATACAGAAGACTGAGGAGTATAATCGGCCATTATGCCTAGCGTTTGTGGACTACGAAAAAGCCTTCGATTCAATCGAGACCTGGGCAGTATTGCAGTCCCTCCAGCGTTGTCATATCGACTATAGGTATATCGAAGTGATGAAGTGTCTGTATAGAAACGCCACCATGTCGATCCGAATACAAGACGAGAGCACGGAACCAATCCAACTGCAGAAAGGCGTGAGACAGGGAGATGTTATCTCTCCGAAACTGTTCACGAACGCATTGGAGGATGTTTTCAAGCCCTTGGACTGGAACGGATTCGGCATCAACGTCAATGGCGAATACATCACTCACCTTCGTTTTGCCGATGATATAGTCATCATGGCAGAGCCGCTGGAGGATATCAATACGATGCTCAGCGACCTCAGTAGCTTGTATGTTTGTTTGCATTGAATAGGCTCGAAACTACTGAACCGATTTGAAAAATTCTTTCACTGACGGGAAGCTACACTACCCCCGGGTGACATAGGCTATAATCTATACCCATGCGAAGCTGGGGCGGACCGCTAGTTTGTATATAAAAATATATTAATTGTTGCATATCCTTTACTTACTCTAATCCCTTAGGTACCAGTATTTTGTATCTATATACACCTACTGCTTTCACTGAATGATGTTCGAATTCGAATGAATATAGGCTTTTAGAGGATTGCATCGTAAGTTTAGTAGGGCGCAGATTTATGGCTCCAATGTGGAGATAGAATATTAAGATGTACCTACTTAAGATATCACACCAATATTACAATAACGATGTAGTTAATTCCCGTATTAATTTATAACCTTTCTTTTAAAATGAAATGTTGTATAGATAGATAGAAACTCTATATTGTGCCCACCACAAATAAAAGTTACACAAAGAAACTTAGGAGCTAGTGTTCAAAATGATGAGTACAATGACCTCCATTCGGCTTAGTACAGGATAAATGCGTAACCAAAAATTATAAATTTAATTTAATATCATTAAATTATAAATTAATTAAATTATAAATGCGAAAGTTTGTGTTAGAGTTTGTATGTTTTTCCGCAGTCAATGACGTGATAGCTGAACGGTTGAAATCAAATTTGATATGAAGGTAGCTAATACCCTGAATTAATACATAAAATAAACTACTTTTTATCCCGAAAAAACGTGGATCCTAGAGGACAACGGGTAAGCCGTTAGGCGCTGCTAGTTTAAAAATGTATGACACACATTCGAAAGTGTAATTAAAAGCCTTTGCTTCTTTTAAAGACTGAAGTGAGTATTTTAAATATATGAGAGTATTAAGGCTGTGATTATTATCTAGGTTCTTAACGCTTACCAACTGGGGAATAATTATAGGAATAATTCCCAGGAATTTGAATAAATTGCGGGTTCTCAAACTTCTTACACCATTTGTTCTATGCAATTTGCATATATATTTTTGTATGCAATCAAAACAAAGAAATATTATGAGATTTAGAGATAATTTGCCTTTAATTATTTTCCATGCAAGAAAAGAGAAAAAATATATATATTATGACGAGATACAAAAATAGCCAACTGTAACGGTACAATGTGGAATACTTTCATGAATTCTGCTAACTTTTGTGCCATACTCTTTGAACACGGCCCACATAATTGAATTCGACCCAGTCCGGCTGAAACTTCTACGACCTAGATCAATTTGATTACAAAGGTACAGAATTGCCACACACTAAAAACGAAATAGAAAAACTTTTGATCGCAAGTTGTTCCAATTTTGGTCTACATTATGTATTATTAGAACAAGACATGTAAGCCTTGTCTTATGGCCAATACAAGCGGAAAACTTTTTGAGCTTGAGAGTCTGAATATACTTTTGAGATCGAATTAGATCTCAACCATGATACCTACTACCCAGTATCATGATCTCAACTCGATCTATGACACTTGTCACTTTGAATCCTGTCCTTCAACACCGGTCACTTCGTCTCCTTCTATGACGATGGTCTCCTATCACTACGACACCTGTCTTTTTGATATCTACCATTTTAACGTAGAGAAAAAAGTGGTAGGTAGATACATCGATTTTTAACTCGATGGGTAGGTGCTAAATGACGCTTCGCGTAGGGTTGGTCCTGAAGTAAAATAAAAATTGTTTCAGGTTGCGCTTAACGGCCACAACTATCCCTGTCGCACGTTTTTAAGATTTTTGCGCAGTTTCATTGCCCCTTAAAATGTAATGATGAGAAAATGAGCTCTTTTCGGCTGTACACCTGTTCCGCGTAATCCTGTGTATCAGAAAGTAGCGTGTTTTTCCCCAATATGTTGTTGTGTTGGTTATCGTCGCAATCAGTGTCCTTCACAATATTTTACGTGTTATATTATCGTGAAACACAGTTTGGGCCAAGGTCTCGTGTTAAGGCCTCTCGAACGACAAGGACGGATTTTGTTTTAGTCGTTAGCATATTGGGCTAATTATGGAAGAAGTAGGTGCTTACATGAAGAAACTACGCACAATTATAATTATATGAAAAACTAAAACACGCTTATGTAACCAAAGGAGTCCAAATTCAACTGGTTTTTTTTTTGTTGCAGAAAAATTTAAAATTGTAAAAGTTGACAAAGGGCACGGACCCAGGAGTCCGTGGAGAATCAAAATAAACAAAAAAAAAGAAAAAAAAAAAAAAGTGGTCAGTACAATTGATGACGATGGAGTCGGAAGGTCGGTCTCTTGGTATGGGGAAATTGGTCTACTGTCACGTAACTTGAACTTCTCATCTCGTTATATGTATCTAAAAAGGTTTCTAAGTTCAAAATTGATGTTATTTTGATAACCTTTGCTTATAGGTAACAGGAGTAAAGATAGCGACCGTACAAATATTTATTTGAGTAGGTGGCACAGCTCTACCCACTGCTTTGTAAGATAAGCAAACAGTAATTCAGACACTAATTACAGCTGTGTTTTGTATTTTATAGTTGTTTTTTTTTTACTGATGTTAGTTAACTTTTAACCTTTAACTTGCCTGATGGTAAGCGATGGTGTGGTGGAAGGTGAGGCCCGTCTATCTTGAAGAATTCACTATAGCTTTTTTAGCATTGATGCTTAATTATGTGTGTGTGACTGAGATACCACATCTCTATATGGTTTTTGTAGTTTTAGTAACTGAACTATTTAGTAAAAGTTGTAAAACATTTGTAAAACGCATATTGGAATTAGTAATGAATTTATTAAAAATGTATGCTACCTAAAGTGTGGTCTCTCAGTTCTCACGCTGCAGTTTCCAAGCCTGGATGAATACATAGTTGCTTTCAGGCAACAATGAGGATGGCAGGGGCTTATATTAGGCAGCGTACATCGAACGTGTGGAACCAAATCGTTGTGTACGAATTTTTGGTGTTTCCACGTGGATTTGATATTTTAAATTCCATTTCCCGGCCATAGAACTTCTCTGGTCGCTGTCTTTTACACGTTTTGAATATTTTTTCGTCTTTTGTATTTTTACTACCATCAATATGGCACAAGTTACAGGCCATTTGCGAAAGAAAACTAGTTTTTTCTATCTCATCCGCCATTATACTATTTGCTGAAGATAATGCTCAATCGGTTTCTTAAAATTCTCACAAACGGTTATTTTTAATCATCAAAAATTTGCGAAAGAGATAGCTGTGTTTTTTCAGCTGCTGTCAGCTTTATATTCGGCTTAGGTTTTTTCCCCGACAGCTGCAATTACATAGAAAGCTGAATGTAAAGATTTTCTTTTAATAATTATTTCACTACAGTGGCAGGCTATCATGTTACCTGCATTAAATGTTTGTTTATTTAGGTGTGGATCTATTAAGACTGTTATATTTTTAAAGCTGTTAGTCTTCCTTTGAAATAAATAAATAAATGAAAATACTTTGAATATTTTGTATATGTCAAATTTCTAGCGTAATTCCGCTTCTACGTCGTTTCGAGTACAATAAGGATTTTAGGTTAAACTATTTTCTCTATCAATATTTTTTAGATTAAAAAATGGACTTCCGCAAAGTAACGCCTGATTCAATCAACTACTTTGAATTTAGTAAATCCTAAAGGATGGATAGATACGAGGATTTTACTGGCTGTGTCGCCTCCCAATAGCGTCGAACAATACTGTTATGTTCTGTTTTTTATAATGAAATGTTAGCGTAAGGCACATTATACGTGCCTACTAGAAAAGAAACCAGGGTCAGAAATAATCATGTCACGGCCGATCTTATGAATGCAGGTCAAATATCCTCCATACATTATACTTGTCTTTCTGAATAGATCACTAATATAATGTCCATAATGTTCAGTTGACTTTATTTTTTTTGATGATCGACAGGCTACAGCTCATCTGATGTTAAGTGGCGGTGTGTTCGAAGATGAAAAAGACGCTTAGCCTGGAATGGACACTTCCGGGGACACACCGTTAGGTGCTTGGCGTCAAAGTGGGTCATAGCGGTGGGTCCACAGGGAAAGCCCTACATTTTCAATATAAGAAACAGCGCCGACCCTAGCTTTTGATCAGGGTTGAGAGAGATTGCTTTTCGGCGTGTTTCGTTTCTGAAATCCATCGTACAGGAATCGGTAATTATTTTGGAATAAAAAGTAGCCCATGTGCTAATCCAGAATGTAAACTATTTCAACATCATTTAATCCTTATTGTAATTGAAGTGACGTAGAAGCGGAATTACACTAGAGATCATACAAAAATACACAGGCTAACAACCCTCTACGTAAAAATAGTAATTCTAAAACATGAATGTTGTTCTACACTTTAGTAATTACCAGTAATTACTATTTGAATTTTATAGATATATAGCTGACCTGACAGACGTTGTCCTGTCTTAGAACTGTTAAACACGCAAAGTTAAAATTGTTAATCTTATTTTTTTACACCTTGGGTTACATTATTGGAGTTTTAGAAAGCATCCCCATTTTTTTGAAAATATAATATAGCCTATGTTACCCGGGAATAGTGTATCTTCCCAACAGTGAAAGAATTTTTCAAATCGGTTCCGTAGTTTCGGAGCCTATTCAATGCAAACAAACAAACAATCAAATCTTTCCTTTTTATAATATTAGTATAGATTAAAACATTTGACGACCGGCAGGATTCGAACCTGCATCGTGTTTATCGGGAATCGGGATGCGCTCTACCCACTAAGCTACAGGCGCGCTCTATGATTTGATTTGATCTGTTCCGGGACTAAGAGTTACTTATCTCTCTCTCTCTCTGTTTGAGTTTGTGTATGCGTGTGTGTGAGTGTGTGTGTGTGTGTGTGTGTGTGTGTGTGTGTGTGTGTGTGTGTGTGTGTGTTTTATGTAATGTGAAACAGAATTTTGTAGAATGCTAGGTATATGATACGTTTATTAACAAAAATATTAATATAACAGGAATTAAAATAGCAGGAAATCACAAATAACATAAAAGTCTATAAATGATGATGAACTATAGTAAAAGAGGAAAACCGACCGACTGGTGGTGAATCAGTTTTGTTAAAACTGTAATGTTCCTTTTTTGCATTGATGTTGATCATTATTTTCCTTATTGCCATGGAATTGAAAGAAATTTATTCCATTCATCCAACATTAGGAAAAAAAACGAGCTATATTAGTACATTATTCTACTATCATACTAACATTATACATGCAATGTGTTTGTTTGTTTCTCTTTCACTATATCACGCAACAACGTGATTTTTTGCATAGCGATAATTGGAGTGACAGACTTTTTATCTAAACCAAGATACCACAGTGCCTAAAGACAAGGGTCTTTGATCAGTGTGTGTTGCCAGTGATGACATATGGTACTGAGACGTGGTCCTTAGCTGTTGGCCTTTTGGAAAAACTCACGAGTCACACAGCGGGCAATGGAGAGAGCTATGCTCGGAGTTTCTCTGGGCGATAGAATCCGAAACGTGGACATTCGCCAAAGAACCAGAGTCACCGACATAGCTGCTAAAATTTGCAAGTTGAAGTGGCAATGGACAGGCCACATCGCTCGAAGAACCGATAACCGATGGGGAAGAAAGGTTCTGGAGTGGAGACCACGAACCGGAAGACGCAGCGTAGGGAGGCCTCCCACTAGATGGACCGGAGACATTGTGAGAGTCGCGGGCATCCAGTAGATGCAAAAGGCAGGCTGCCGTTCAGTGTGGAGGTTAAAGGGGGAGGCCTATGTTCAGCAGTGGACGTCTTCTGGCTGATGATGATGATGATGAATGTGTTTATTTGTTCCTCTTTCACTCTATCACGCAACAATGTGATTTTTTTGCATAGCGATAATTGGAGTGACAGAATTTTTATCTCGGAAAAATGTACTGTTCTTGAAGGAATGTCCAAGCGGGTGAAGCCGCGGGGAGCAGGTAGTTGATGACAATAGCTAATATAACCCAAAAACATTCTTCAGTAAATAATTTTTGCATGAGATAAAGGTAACAACAATCTGTCCTTAAAATGCGTGCAATTTTCCAGCACTGCGTAGCACTTGCGTAGCACCCTGCTACGAAGATTTGGCTACGACTGCGTAGCTATTATTTTATATGTGCTACGAAAAGCTAAGTTTCGTAGAAATGAGGTCGACTCGTTTGTACGATTTTCTTAACGAAATTTGTCTGATCAAAATAGATGCTATCCTTTTCTCATTAATGAACTGAAAAAGGATGCAGATACATTTGAGTTAAGCCTAGAGAATGATATTAATACAACAGAATCGACGTCATCATTCATTCATTATCAGCCATTAAATGTCCACTGCTGAACAAGGCCTCCATCTTAGAGAGGGGTGTTGCCATAATCCCCACGCTTGGCAGGCGTCTTGGAGATCGCAATACGTTCACCATGTACTAACAGGACGCTGCTGCCCGTCCTCCGGTGGTTCTGGTCGCAGTTTTAGGACATACCCGGGTCCTAATCCGGGAATCGACGTCAATATGTTATAAATATAGTTAGTTACAATCAGTGAATCAGTTTCTTCTAGGCAAGCGTGCTCCATCGTAAACCACATTTATATATATATATATATATATATTTTATAGTAGATAGGCTTGCGCTTGGCCGCCATCTCGCCTGATGTTAAGCGACGATAAATATATATATATATATATTTTTTGCTGCATTTTTATTTATTTTTTATTTCAAAAAAAACGTGACACTAGCTTTGTTGACATTGTTTTGCGAGCGCGGAGAGGTAGTTGTAGACACCTTTTTTGGAACGCTTCATGTTGAAGCTCGGCGGGAAAACCGTTGCGGGAAGGATATTCCAGATCTTGCAGGTCTGCGCAATAGAGGAGCGGAAAAATCGGACGGTGTGAGATTTCCAGCTTTGCAAGATGCAAAGAGAATGCTTCGCTTTGAGAAGATGCTTTGCAGGGTGAGTTTTTGACGGTGTCGGGATGTTATCATCATCATCATCAGCCAGAAGACGTCCACTGCTGAACATAGGCCTCCCCCTTTAACCTCCACACTGAACGACAGCCTGCCTTTTGCATCCACTGGATGCCCGCGACTCTCACAATGTCGTCGGTCCATCTAGTGGGAGGCCTCCCTACGCTGCGTCTTCCGGTTCGTGGTATCCACTCCAGAACCTTTCTTCCCCATCCGTTATCGGTTCTTCGAGCAATGTGGCCTGCTCATTGCCACTTCAACATGCAAATTTTAACAGCTATGTCGGTAACTCTGGTTCTTTCTTTGGGTCGGGATGTACGGTAGTGGAAGTCTGATGCAGGAATAAGATCAAAAAGCTCTTCAGAGCATTCCCCGAAAATCAAACGATAAAAGATGCACAGGGAACCAACACCTCTTCGGAGGCTAAGTGGATCCAGCTTTCTAGTGAGCTTGAGATTGTCAAGAACTCTAGTGGCTCGCTTCTGTATAGTCCAGAGGCTGCAGCTGCAACTGACCATTATCACATTTTAAAAGGTGAAAGTGGCCTAAGAACGATTTAAAAATTGGGATCACGTTATGGATGATTTGTACTACTGAATAATTACGAAGGGTCAACCGGTCCTGGTAAAGGAAATCGCCAGGAATTATAATATATGTATTTTTTTTATGCCATAGGTGGCAAACAAGCAGACGGGCTGCCTCATGGTAAGCAGTTACCTTCGCCTATGGATACTTGTAACACCAAAGGCATCACAAACACGTTGCCAACCCTTTAGAACTCGATTAACTCGCCTTTTGAAGAACCCCATGTTGTAGCTTCTCGGAAACACCGTACAAGGTAGCTCATTCCACATTTTGCAGGTATTAGGCAAGAAGGATCGTGTGAATCGTTCAGTGTGCGATTTCCACTGATATATGATGTGTGGATGAGCCTTCAGGCGGTGGCGGCTAGTGCGATGGTAAAACCGCGACGCCGGCATCAGATCAAACAGTTCTTCAGAACACTCCCCGTTGTATATAATGTAAAACATACGCAATAAAATCCGTTAAAAGTGTTTAATGGCAATTACACCTTGCCGCTAAATGGATGCGAAGATAAAGCAAGAGAGAAACCTTTTAACAGAACAAACCAACACCCCACGCATTACGAAAGGTACAAAAAGAGTCACATGTATTGTTCGTGTAGTGGCAGCTATAATCGTTCTCTAATATATTATACTAGCGGCTCGCCCCGGCTTCGCACGGGTATAGATAAATAGCCTATGTCACCCGGGGACAGTGTAGCTTCCCAACAGTGAAAGAATTTTTCACATGGGTTTAGTTTCGGAGCCTATTCAATGCAAACAAACAATCAAATCGGACAGATTTGATTGTTTGTTTATAATATTAGTATAGATAAAAGAAGTTTGTACGTGTGTGTTTTTACGCGCGCGCGCGCGTGCGTGGGCGTGCATGAATGTATGTATGTATCATTTATTTAAGTTTGTATTTATGTCTGTGTATGTATATTCCCTATGGACTCCAAACGGCTGGACTGATTTTAACATTTTGTATTTCACGCGGGTGAAACCGCGAGCAGTAGCTAATGTTCTATAAAAGGTATTTTTAAGCTTTGCTGTCAGTTGCTATCGATTTATCTGCAATGCTGATGCTCAGAACATATTTGAGATTGTATAAATACGTATTTCACATATTACTTAGTTGTAACTGTCCCACTAAGGCATCTGCAGGGCAAAGGCGTCTTTCTTCAATTGTAATTACTTGAACAGTTAAAAATTTAGGCATGAAATGAAGAAACAATATATCTCGCTGTCAAAAAGCTGTATTTAATACAACAAAAGCAGCGAGGTTTTTTAACGAAAATAAAGCAAAGATACCTATTCAAAACCTATCATTAGATAGATATCATAGACCTGTTAAAATGACAGGTACAAACCCCTGTAAGTAGTTATCTACTTGTATGCAGGGCCACTGATACCTGGTGGAATCTCGGTACCGTTTCGGACCCTAGGCTCAACTGCGATGCTCAACTAGTTGAGCCGTTCGGACTTTTTTTTTTCCCGGTACCAACTTCAAAGAATATGGCATAAAATAAGCCTATAATCAAATGGAAAGGGATGTGTGAAACGCACCTGCCATCCTTGCAGCAGCAGCGATCGGTCGACGGTCCGCAGCCACATGACAGCGTCGCCCGCCTGGAAGTCGCGCAGGCGGTGGCAGCGCACGTGCAGGAACAGCCCCAGGCACTTGAGCAGCTCCGAGGTAGACGCCTGGATGACAGTCTTGCGCGGCGCTACCGCTGGCCCCACGGCACTGCTCCCGAGCTTCTCCGCGAAGCACACGTTGTTGTTGAGCACGTGAGCCGTCCGCGCGACCACGGCAGGTGGCGGCACGCTTGGCACCCCTCGCGCCACGTACCCTCCAGACACATTCTTGTTCCGATCCAATGGGACGTTGTCTGTTAACGGAGGCCGAAACGTGGCGACGCTCTTGGTCTTGCATTCTAGCTTCTTCTTATTATTGTTCGCCGTCGAAAACCGCTTCCAGGACAGCGCGTTGATGAATAACGAATGCTTTTTGAGATTCTTCTCCAGGGCGGTTTTCTCGGAGATGATTTTGGCGGCATCGTCGAGGGTAGCGCGGCGTTCGTCGCGCGGCAGCTCCCGGTTCTCGCGGTTCTTGGCGTTGTTGAGGCGCTCGTAGGAGTAGGCGAGGTGCGCGCGGTCCGGCGGCGGCGCGGCGGGCGGCACGCGCCGCTCGCGCGGGCTGAAGCTCAGCACAGTGCCCATGGGCGCGCGCGTGCACCCGCTAGGTCCCCGCATGCATGACGTGCGCGACGCGCGGCGGCCCCGGCCCGTGTGGGCTCGATACGGTCGCGCCTGCGCCCTCGCCGGCAGCTATCGACCGCGCCAGCTGACGCTCCCCGGACCGCACAGAGCCTCCGGTAAACAAACTCTGTAAATCACGGAATTACTTATAGGTTATTAATTTTAATTAAGACCTGACGTGCTCGTGGATATGTCGCGGGCTTAGAGGATTTTGTAGGGATTTTATTGGATGTTTTTATTTATTTGGATTTATATACGTACAAGGGTTGTGAAGGGTCGTTAGAAAAGGTTTGTGTTGATTTGATGAGCACTGATTTTCATTCATGTATGTACAAGCTCTTACAAATCGTGATACAAACTGCTTTAGATATGCGGATCGATCCCGCACAAGCGCGAGCACGTAAATTGGAAGCGACGCCGACGACGCGTCGGTAGTCACCGCCACTTGCGGCGCCACAGGCCACAAACGCACGTGAATTCCGCGCCGTTTTCAATGTCCTTATAAGCATAATATAATATAATTGCGGGGGACGAGCCGGATGATTATTGCGGATGTTACATAATAATGCGCCTCTACCGCCGCAAGCCCGGACTATAATCTAATTTCGACCTGCGGCCTTATTATAGAAGTTTGATCGTGATCGAGATTGCATGCCGTCCCGTTCGCATCTACTTACTCGTAGTGATAAGTGAGATGGCACGTGATCACGATCACGATCCGAATCATCCATAATAAGGCATCTGCAGTTTCAGCCGCTTCAACCGCTTTGGACGCTTCAGCTAGACGTAATTGCATTGAAAGTCGGCATCGACTAGGCAGCGTCAGGTGAGACTGCGCCGACCTGACCTAAATACAATGTTCACTAAAAACGATGCCATTAAGCGGCATCGATGCTCCACGCGAGGCTCTCGGCTCTTTTTCGACATCAGCATTGTTACAAAAAAGCAGTAAGGAGACTTAACAAATTATGTATAAAATATAACACACAAAAAAGGCATAATTTGACAAAAAAAATTGTTATTTATTCGTGGCCAGTACTTGGCACAATAATGTAGTCTACTTAAATAAACTTCAAAGTATACCTTTTTGAAGACGCATACTTTTATATGACGAAGAATAAATAAATAAATAAATATTTAGATAAAAAAATTTCACACACGGTCATCTGACCCCAAATTAAGCAGAAAGCAAGGGCTCAGAAGGCTGGCAGAGACTGATATACATACATATAAATAGTTTTAAATACATACTTCAATAGATATTAACAACCAGAATAGTTATAGAACAAACACGGTGTTTCTGAGAAGCTACAACATGGGGTTCTTCAAAAGGCGAGTTAGCGAGTTCTAAAGGGTCAGCAACGTATTTGTGATGCCTCGGGTGTTACAAGTATCCATAGGCGACGGTGACTGCTTACCATCAGGCAGCCAGTCTGCTTGTTTGCCACCTATGGCATAAAAAAAAACGGCCAAGTACGAGTAGGACTCGTGCTCTGAGGGTTCCGTTGTACGGAATATATAGGTTTAAATACATACTTAAATAGATATTAACAACCAGATATAGAACAAACACAAATGTTCATCACATAAATGTTTGTCCTACGTGGAAATCGAACCCACGCCCCCAAGCTCAGAAGGTAGGTTCACTACCAACTGGACCAACAAGCTATCTGAGAAACTAATGATTATTTAAAAAAATACAAACGTTTTAATTTCTATCAGCTATTAATTATACCTAACTGGTAATCATAGTTAGCATCCGTCAAAACAAACAACTCTTGTCGTTTCTTGTATCCAAATGAGAATTTTTACTAACAACTATTTTGATACAATTACATACACAGTCGTTGGTACCTGACTTACTGTCATCACAAGGTATTGTCTAGCGTGTTAGCAGCAACTTGGCAGCCCCATTCATGTATAGTGTTACGCCACGCTGAACTCTCGAGAGACCATTATGTGCGTCATGTCATCGCAGTCTACGTTAAAAATTAACAAAAGCGCTTCTAATTTGGAACTTTAACCTTAAAACTAATATGTACATTATGTCGACTTGGAGACCGTGTCTTCATGGAGTTCGTGGTACTGACCGTGAGACTGGTGGCAACGTGGTGAGCTCCGTGTGCTAGTATTCCCGACACACAAGAAGTTTAGTAGAGCAGAGCTACAGTGTGCGCCGGCGCAACATATTTCTCTACGCGCCATCGCACCCAATCAGCAGCCGCTGTCGTCAAGTGTGCGTTGCGCGGCGGCCCGTTATGCAAGGCGAGATGCAGCCGCGTGCGCGCATTCACCTTGAAAAAGACAGCCGAATGCGGTGAGTAATAAACAAAAAATATGTAGGTTGCGTACATTCCCCCCCCCCCTCCCCCCATTATTATTGTTTTTTCTAAGAATTGATACATCTCCTGATTATCCAAGTTATCAGTTTATATATTGAAAACATAATACAAAACCAATTTCGTCCTTTCAAGGATTTTTAGGTTGATTGAAAAATTCTCAGCATTTTCTTCACTCCATCAAATTGTATACCGTTATTATGAACCTTAAAATACACAATGGAGGGCAGACGGTGGCTGAAATAAAAGTTGATGGCCTAAATATGAGTAGACATTGAGGGTTTGATACCACTTCGCGAGCGTTTCGTTAAAAGTTATTTGCACGAGTTATTTTAGGATACACTAGCGACCCGCCCGCCCGGCTTCACACGAGTGTAATTTACGTGCGAAGCCGGGGCGGGTCGCTAGTTATATATATATATATATATAAGCCTTCTGTGAAAATGTATCTAACTGGTGGTGAAAACCGCATCAAAATCAGTTGCGTGGTTTAGGAAGAGTTACGTATAAATTAAAAATAATGTAAAAGATATTTAAAAAAAAAAACAAGTTTTTCAAAATGTATTTCCTAGAAAGAAAGTATATATTACACTCGTAGTATTAGATAAATTTTTACTAAACTAAAAGTTAAAATTAAATTTTGATACATTAAACCAGTACCTTTTACAAGTTTTGATGGTATTCGAGAACTTTTTCGTTTTCGTATTGTACCATTATTGTTTATTGTTATCAGTTGTGGAAAGACAAATGAATGTCTATTTGGAGCGATTCGCGCCTTTTTTTTCCTTTATCGTTTTCTTATCGTGATGGCCAGTTTGACTCATGAATAAATATTTTTTAGTGCAGGTCGCTATGGTAAAAGTTAATACTTTATAATGGACAACATTTCATTTTTCTTACTACCTATTTTTGTTGGTTTAATTGATAGATTATAAAAAAAATATTGGACACGTATTTTTCAGTATTATTTTTAACCTAATAGTTATTTTTAAGTATTTTATGCTGTTTAATCATAATATGATCCTTTCACAACTTAATGTTCTTTTAAACACCTACGCTTATTATTTATTCATATTATGTAGATGGAACACGATGTTATGCCATTAAATTTTTGAACATATACGGGGTAAAAGAGAGATAGGAAAATAGATGGCAAGATAGATTCATATTTTTTAATTCGAGTTTTTCGCAAATTAACTATTGCTCGTTAATCCTATTTTTCCATTATTTGTTTATTTTTCAAATAACTTGAATAATAGTGGATAGTTTTTTTTTTATAAATTGTTTTTTTGGGTTTTCATTGGATAATCTCCAAATGGTTTTCGAATTTTTGACTCGTTGCAAAAATGAAATGTTGTCCATTGAGGTAGCAAAAGTACTGTCGTAGAATTTGGAGCAGCTGTAACACAGATTTCACCTATTACAGCTGCTTACGAACTTCCTACAAGACTGTTTTAAATGTAATTGTTTTATCTATCTTCTACTATATAAAAATGTCGGGTTTTCCTTCCTGACGCTATAACTCCAGAACGCACGAACCGATTTCCACGGTTTTGCATTCGTTGGAAAGGTCTCGGGCTCCGTGAGGTTTATAGAAGTCATCTGGTGGCGAAACGGAGTTAGCTGGGTTTGCTAGTTTTATATATATATTTAGTGTAATAAATAGGTAAAAAATGTTTTATACGTTTTTTTAAATAAATGCATTTGTATTGAGAAAGATTGCGAAAGGTAGCGTCGGAGGCCAATATACGCATGTTGTCACGCATGCTCTGAAGTAATAATTTTTAACCAACCATTGTTGCGAATCTCTAATTAGTACTTAGGTAAATAGTATGGCAATAGTGTAGACGCTACAGATCTCTTTGTTGTCCAGAAGAAATGCATCCGTATCCTCGCCAATATCAAACTCCCAGACATCAGCATACCAAATTTCCATAGAACATATTTTATTCAATATAAAATTTTATCTGTTGCGTTCAATATAAAATTTAAACTCTCTATATATATATTTGAATACTGTAAATTTGTTAGAAAGTACCCACAATTTTTTAGAAAATTAGTTGAATACCGAAACTATCGAATAAGGTCTAACTATAAACATAAATTAATCTTGCCGACATCTAAATTAGCAATGCATAGCTCCGGCCCAAATCCAATGGCCATCAAAATATATAATAAACTACCATTACAGATAAAGGATATAAAAATGAAAATAAATTTGACAAAACCCTAAAAGACATATTGCTAGCAAAATGTTATTATAGCTTAAACGAGTATTTAGAAGACAAATCAATTATGGAATAAATCGATCCGCTCCGCACTAAATTGCCATACCCAATCAGGTGATTGTATTACCTAATTTAAACATGCTACCTAACATCTGTATGTGAACTTCATAATAATTATGCAATGAAAAAATTTAATGAAATTAAATTAAATGATTGAGTATTGAGTATGAACTCTTGCAAATAGTGGGGTCAAACCTTCGCGATAGCAGTTAAAGCAAAATTATAGCACGCAATTAAGTACGGGTAATCAAGTCGAGCTGAAAGCCTTCACTTTATGATGGCTGGAAACAACCATAAGCAGATGGCTTTAGTGATCAACAAGACTTTAGTGGTCATAGACGGTTCTTGAAACGTACTGAGTGATTTTATATTACTGTGCATTTAGCCAGTTGCAGACCATGCGAAGTAGCTTGCAAGTACAAGTAGCAAGTACTCGCGCTGGCGTTCAAACGTAAATAAATTGCCACTCGCGTGGCGACACGCGCAACTCGCATGTGAGTACGTACTCTCGCAAGTGTTCGAAACGAAACATCACTAGCGCAAGGACCAGCGCGAGTGCTACTAAGAACTTCCGCTGCCACTTGTACTAAACAAGAAGTGTACAAGCTCGTTGCAGACGATGCGTAGTATATAGGTTCTTGCAAGCTACTTCGCATGGTCTGCTACGACCATTAAATAAAATAAAAAAACTGCGTAAATTCAATAATTATGTACCAATCATAACCAATAATAACCAATCAATTTGTGGCATCCCCATTACATAGATTTGAGTTTACATAATTATGTACCTAACCGTTGAAGTGAAGTGAGTTGACGTGGCAATGGGCAGGCCACATCGTGCGAAGAATGGGATGTTGTCTTTTTGCACTAGTTTTTTGGGTTAAATTTTTAGTTTTTTGTCTTTAACGCTAACAAGTTATGTGGTGGTACGGAACCCTCAATGCGCGAGCCCGACTCGCACTTGGCCAGTTTTGGGTCATGTAGGTATTTAGTATTCGCAATACTGTTTTAGGTATACAAAATAAATACTGACGACATCAAAAAAAAAACTGTTGCAAATCAACGGATGCGACTAGTGAGAGACCCGGGAGAGTGGTATAAACAAAGGGAGGCCTATACCCAGCAGTGGGTAGTACCTATACCTAAATATACCCAGTAGTGATTTAAGTGGGTCGTTCACGATGATAACATTTTAATTTAATTAAATTTTTATTTTTATTCAGGAAACATACAGTGATATATAACTAATTTAAAAAGAATTATGATAACTTAGCACTATTAACACGTTAAAAAGTAACACGTAAACGTTAAATAAAGAAAAAACTTAAATACACTTTAACAACTTAAAAATTAAAACGAAGTTGCTACCAAGAAAGCTGGCTGCATTTCCAATTTTGATATCACGTGAACTTTTTAAACGTTAAAAAGCAGTATATTATCTTTATTAAGCTACTGCTTTGCTTTGCCTACTTAGTGAATAACCTAGGCATTAATGTAAACATCATTAAAGTAAGTGCCTCTTAACATAAGTACCGCTGCGTGCATAAAGTCGCTCCAAAAAGGGAGAAAGGTCCATAAACTTACCTGACTTGCTTTATAGTAGGTAGTTCCATAGAAAAATGCAGAATAATATGTTTTTACAAGCTTTTCTTTTACTTGCCTTGTTAGTATGTGTAAAATTTTGCAATTAAAACAGTTATCCCCAACCGATTGAGGTGAAATGTTGCATAGGTACACGTATTAGTACGAAAGCATGCATAGCAATATGGCCGAAACTGTATAAAATCGTCAGATTGTAATGATTCTAGGTCTCCCGACTAGGTGTGTAGTAACGGTCAAAAGTGCAAGTGTAGGCTATTTCTGCTGTGTCGAAAAATAAGGCAGTCGGTATTATAGCAATACGTCTGATATTGAAAATGTACATAGATTTTATAATTTTATGAAGAAAAAGTTTGTTTTTAGACATTTTGCGCGATGAGTTTGCCCGAGCGCATTTTTTAATATATAAAAAAAATTTGCTGACCTGTATCATAGCAACCCGGAAATATATTTTGAAGTTATAGCTTTGGTTATACTACCAAAGCTGCTTGCTTGTTTGGTTGCTGCTTTGGTTTGGTTATGCGACTACGTTGCGTATGCGTTAAACGTTTAACGCAACCTTGTTGCATTAAACGTTTAACGCTACCATTAATATTTTTCTCTCTCGTATGGTTGCGAAATGCGTATCCTTTTTTCGCGATGCTACTAGCAGATCCTATAGTGTAATGGTGTCGCTAATGGATTGAGAAGCCTAAGGAGCTAGGTTCGAATCTCGAGAAAAGCATGTTTTTAAATTGTTGATATATTTGCCTTAGTTATAATTTTAGAGTTCCTTGTTGAATTATAACTTCTTTCGCGCGGAGGGACTTCACGCACTATTTTTTTTTAAACCTTTCGTATTCGCTGCCGGGATTACCAAAAAACTGTTTTCCGAAATTTTTGATGTCGTATTTACTCCCAAAAACAAAAAGAACCAGAGTCGCCTGGCAGACGCCTCAGCGCTGTTACGCTCCTGTGGCGGAAAAGGCTTTTTACGCTCGGGATATGAAAAAGTTTTTTTCAAGATGCTACAATATTTTTTTTTGATATCGTTTTTTACAACTCATTTTATCACGTTCAACTATTTTCAGCCATATTGCTATGTTATCGATCGGTAAAATTTTCTAACAATTTCAAAAAATTTAATGAAAATTAATGCTTTCAAACTTTCTAAAAATTTTTTTTTTGCATCAACTAACCCAAATTTATTCGCTAAGAAAATTTTCAGACGGATTGCTATGATGCTATGATACATTTGTTTTGGTCTCATTTTTTATTTTTTTAAGTGACCTTCCGGGTTCTCTCTACACTACAGACTTCTGAAAAATATGTTTTCGGTGTCTTAGAGCTATCATTCAACTACAGTCTGAAAATCAGACAGATTGCTATGATACAGTTATATAGGGGACAGGGGGGGTTGAAACCCTAGACCCCCTGGGTACGTCTATGTCTGTCTGTTAACGTCAGAACTCAGAACACAGAGCTGACTTAAGGCATTGACTTTCGGCGAATGAACTAATAAATACTTCTCTAATGAGTATAACCTCTAGCCGTCTTCAATATGCCTTTAGAAGCAAGCCAATATCATCGTTTAGTAAGCACTCGAACACAATTATTAATACTGCTAAAATCAAGAGGTATTCGAACAACATATTCGCACTATTGAAGCTGGTTATAAAACGACTGAGTCAAAATAAATGAATTTTTTGTAGGTTCACATCGAGAGCGAAAGCTTCCTGTATATTATTTAAAAAAACAAAGATACAAAATAGTTCTACACATATCGAATTAATAGGTGTACATACATTAAAAAGTCGGTTAAAAATGCAAAAGTGTGTTTGTTTGTTCCTTCTTCAACTTTCTTCTTTTCTTTGTGACATCTACTAAATAGGTTACTACTGGGCAAACGTGCTCCATCTTCGACCGCATCGTCGATTTCCATCAGGCGAGATCGCGGTCAAACGTTAGCCTAGTCCGATGTAAAAAAAACTGCGGTGTTGCCGCAGTGCGTAGCAAGATACTTATAATTCTAATCTGAGAAATAAGCATATACTCCATCGATCTAAATGTATTCTCCTATACTCTGACTCATAAATGACGTCACGTTACTACTTAATATGTTTCATTGAAATCACAGTGAGCATCACGGTCTAGGTCCGCAGCTCTCGAGGTCGTCTGTAATGTGTTTAGTGGAAGCCCTATCGACTATGCGTACATACTAAGCTAATGTTTACTGACTCATTCAGGGTTGTCACAAAATATAGGAAAAAATACGAGAAAAATACTTACGTATTTTATTGGAAGAATTAAATGTCTTAAAAATATTACGTTGACTTCGCAATAGGTAGTTATTTTAAGGTCTCTTTGGTGTACAATCTACTATAAGTCTAGGATGATTTCGACCGCGCGAGTACACACTTTGCATGTAAACGTGTACTTGCGCCATCTTAGTGGGGGACAACTACGCCGCTATTTGGTCAAGTTGTTTGGCGATTTCTACACTCTTTCGAAAAAGTAACAAAAAGACAGACTGGTCGATTGGTAACATGGCCAAACTGACAGCCAAGTGACTGCACGTACAAATTATCTAATAAAAGGTTTTATCAAAATTCCTTGGACTTTTTCACCTCGAACGCCAATGTGTTTGAAAAGGCTAACCACAAAAGAGCTAATTTCCACAGTCATGAGACGGAAAGTCGCTTATTTTTTTCGGACACATGCAAAGAGGACCTCATTATGAATTCCCGCGGTTGTTTTATTGATAATTGGCTTGCCTTTGACCGCCAACGCCTGATGGATGTGCTGTCTACGATGTAGCTCGCTTGCCTATAAGAAACCAAGCCTCGAAGGCACAATTCCTAAGAAGAGACCCCAGGATGACAGAGATGTCAATGGCTAGATGATATTAAAAAATGGACGGGATTGAGTTACCAGCATCTGAAGAACTCTGCATGGGATCGCAAAAAGTTTTGCCTGCTGACCTCGAAACCTGAATATAAAGATGGCACTTCATGATTATGATGATATTGGGCAATAGAATACGGCACCGCCCCGGTATCCCCTGCCTATAGTATCAGGTTACTAAAAGAGGACCTCTGGGCTTGGGATGGTCGGAGGTCAGGAGTTTACCGTTCAACGTTGTGTGACCGACGTAGTCGTAGGCTGAGAAGCCGAGACAATACGCAGTTGTCTCGGGTGGAGCCACAGAGCAGTGCTAAGGACTCCGATGCTCCTCTGGGAATCTCGGAACCCTTTTGTTAAACTCACACAAAGTCATAGTCATCTGTTTAGTGAGTATTAAATCCCACATAGCCCGGCTGTGCTCTAATGCACCCCGGTATCTTTGGAAGTTTCACTCGTCAAAAAAAAGGATTACCTGCTTACTCTAAGGTTAAAACAATTTACTACTAGTTATAAATATATATTTACTACTTGGTCATGTTACTACTAGTATACACAACACTAGTAGAAACATGACCAAATTGTTTTAATCAAGATATAACTAACTTTCCTCTCCCTGTATTGTGAATAACCCTGGTGTCCGTGGAGTTGCATTTTAAATGTAAAAAAAAAACCTACATCCTACATCTCTATTTAGAGCTGTCAGTATTGCTCAAACCACTTATTTGTTTAAACTTTTTAGAAAATACTGGGTAACTTTTCACAGAAGATTTAATAAAAGAAAGAAAACAGAACATTACTCTGCAATGTTTTCGCTTACCTTTACGAAACTTGACTGTCCTGTTTTCTTACGCCACGTGTCAAGCCTTAATTAGGAAAAAACTTCCTGACATTCTACAAAATCGCCACGTGATTAAGGTTCTCTTTGCCTATTTCACAACAAAAGGAACGAGGAGGAAATTTTTCAATTTCGCATTTATTTTCGTAACAAAGCCTTCGTAAAATGTCTTATAAGTGTCGTTTTTTCAAATTTTCGTCACATTTTCTATTTGTGTAGGTTGTAGGTGCTTTTTGTAAAGAGATTATGGTTGTGTAAGGTTTTGTATTTCTGAGAGGGTTGGAGTACTTATTGGAGATTGAAAGTAGATACTTTCCTACCCTTAGGAGAATAAACCTACTTATTATGAAATCATATATTTTTTGTCACAGAGCCATAATATATATAAAGAGAGGTGATCCGTGTCGACCCAATATGTGTACCAAGTATTGAAAAAGATTTTAGTACCTACTTACATATGTTATTATGTAAAGTCAACAACACATCAATGTCTCCAATCATCATGTCTCAACTAACGTATTCGCATATTTTGCATGCCTCTTCATTAATTCGAACCACTCTGATATAGAACAAAACACACTAGAACAAATACATCAGAACCGATTACACCCAGACAGATTATACCTTCATGGGGTGAGGGTGAAATGAGACTCATCAAACACACAATTTTGAACTCTATGCTGATAAGTATAGAAGTTGGTTTAGAGAGTAGACCGTTTGCACGCATATTAGATTTTCACTAACGATAAAACACACGGTTTTGAGTTTTATGTCGATAGGAAATGGGTTTAATTTCCAAGGAAGTTACTTTGCACGCATGTTAGATTTGCACTGCCCGCAATGCAAGAGTTCAATGACCTTTATTGTACTCATAATAATTAAGTAAAGGGATCTTTATAGGTAACCTTTATGACAATCACTCTAATTTTAAATAAAAAAGTTTCTGTCTTTGAATTTTTCTGATTTTGCAAGATACATCATCAGGATAAACATAGAATACTTTTTACTCAGAAAAGGCCTGCTAAATTAAAATCGCTAGTGCACCTCCTACAAAAAAAATCGTTTGCTGAGCGAGACTAATGTGTCTTACTTACACCTCACTACAAAAATGTGCACTAAATTGAGTCCATAGTACTTAGAAGCATTCGTAGTATATATATTATATTTTAATTATAAAAATAATTATTACTAATGTGACTTTATGATAATAAATGATATTCTATTCAACAAAGACAAAGTCAAAACAAGCTTTTAGGCGTCCGCCATGTTGAATTTAGTATTACTTTTTATTATTATTCGTATTCTTCTCAGCAAACACTGCATAAAAAATAACTGGTCCGATATATTTGGAAGCCATATTGGATTTAGAATGACGTCACTAAATATGGCGTCGATTCTGTCATACCACTCACTAAGCTAAACCAATCTGACAGGACTAAAATTATCTGCCTCGGAATGTTTTCGGAATATCAACCATAAACCATTTTTCGTGCCCGCCCTGGCAGCCCGATAGAAAAATGGGCAGGAGGGAATTAAATCATGCAGATCTGATGCACACTCTCCGAAATGTATCCGATAAAAAACCGACTATAGTTCTAGTATAGTATATTTATCTATGACTATAGTTACCGCGTTACCAACTGAGTCGTCGAGCAATAAATGTCATACCATAAAACCTGTAAGTGCGAGCTAGTAGACAGATATGACATGTGGGTGCGAGCGAGATGAGATGAGCAATGATTTATGACCTGACGACTCAGATGGTAATGCGTTTAGTATAGCAACTTTACGCCGATGCTCAATACTAAGAAGCTTAGTAAACATAATAGTTAGTTATATTTATTTGCTATAGCGAAATTTGTAGGCGCTCGAGCAAAATTATCCATATCACTCGTGCTGGAGTAAAAACTACTGAGCTAAAATTAATAAAAAATTATGTTACCACCTCGAGATTTTCCTCTACATGATAAAAAAGAAAACGCAAATTGATTCACAGATGCCGTAATCGATGGGTAATCGACATACATACATAAAACATACTAAAAAAAACCCGCCACTAGATGGACAAACGACATGGACAGGGAATTAAAATCAAGGAAATATTTTTAATATCTTTTATTAGCAGTCAAAGTCGTAATATCATAGTAGACAAGTCATAATAAACTTTACTAATAATTAAGATAGTTTTCAAATAATTTGAATTCAATACGTCGACAATTTTTAAACTAGTAGGTTTTTTGCTATTAACATTGTCATAGAGGCAAACATAAATTGAACAACCTATTTTATACAAGTTGTTTATTTTAAAAGCGCACTAATTGAGATAACATATATTAAATGCTTTGGAACAACAATTTACATTTAATAAATCTACAATCATTAATATCATTCAGAAATACGAGATATCATATAAGTTTTTAATATTTAATTTATAAACTGGAGATATCATTACTTATATAATAAGCGATAATGGAAGATTACATTTTGACGCTTACTCGTAATAATACAAAATGACTAACTCAATGATTACGTACATAAAAAAGCATCCTAATTAGTTGTAACAAATCACGCAGTAACGACATCAGTATTGGTGTGTCATTGGGTGGCGAGTTATATTTGCGCTAAACCGCTTATGACTCATCTGAAAGTGTTGACTATACCCGGTGTCTACAGCGTGGTTTTTATCCATTGATTTGTGAGAATGATATACTAACTAGGATGCTTTTTTACAGTAACTGACAATTGACTATCTGAGACGCAATGGCGTGATTCTGCTCAACCAGTGTGCTCAACCATTTCCTAAATTAAACTAAACTGAGAGTATTAAAAAAGTTAGTTATTGAAATCTCGTTTAATTTTTTCTTGAAGATGCTAAATGCGCCAATCGCGTGAACCCAAAACTCGAAATACGAGTTTTTTTTATAAAGATGGTATACATTTTAAGATTGCCTAAATTTAGTCTTGATATGTAAAACAGAACCGACGCCATAAGCCTTTTAATTTTCCCAAAATGATATCAACACAGAATCATACAAAGTGGCTATACGCGTGTTTTGAGATTGCGTAAACTTGTCGCAAATGCATATCGGAAGAAAGTAACAGTTCGTTTTCCTCCATAAAATGGCACTTGCAGAATAACTAGAGAAATACTATAAGCACCTATCTGTGCGTCACACGCAAACATTTAATACTTAGAACTAATTCATATTTACAATAATCCCTCGCTGCTTTTTTAACAACAACATCGCACTTTGATCGCATCCATTCCATTAGAAACTGATAAAGTTTTTTTTTAATTTAATATTTTATCATTTTTGTACTTTAATTTTACGATTTTTTATTTTTTTTATTTTTGTTGGTGTAGCGAGGGATGCGTTTTAAACGCAACGATTCAGTCACGCGGTTAAAACTAATAATTATAATAAAAAGTAACGCTAAAAATAACCTGAAAAACGCAAGCATTGGAAAGTAGCTTGAGCTTACAAGTAGGGGTTTTTGGCGTGACCTATCGAAAAATGAAATTACTAATGCTTTTTGTACATTATTATATAGAATTCATCATTCATCATTAAAAATGGTAGTGATGGTGGTAGTTTTCACCAAAAATCTAAAGAAAAAATGTCTGAGCAACCAATGAGAATCAAAAGTGATCAGACTATGGTTTTGTTTGTTCACTGATCCTCCTTATTTATTTGTTTGCATTTTGGAACTGCTTAGAAAAACTGTTTCATAAAGTTAGTTCATATTTTACAAACAGAACATTGGTTGTGCCATACAAAACAACGAAAACCATTTAGATTCATTGGATCACCCCAAACATTCAAAAAGCATCAGGTCTCAATAAAACTTAATCATAAAATTAGAGATCCATGCTGAAAGTCTCTTGTGACTCGTCGAAGGAGATCGAGTTGGAACGCGGTTTCACCGGCGTCGTGGTATTCGGTACTGAACCCGGGTTCTTCAGTAGAGCTGCTGGCAGCGCACACTTCGGTGGGGTTTGGGAGATCGGAGACTGCCGGAGCGACATCATGAAGGAACGCTCGTAAACTATCCTGGTGCCTGGAATGAGGAGAAATAGATTGTTAGATTGGAAAGAAAAATATGCGAAGCTTTATACTACTTTTAATCGGGTATATAGACCTAGAGGTATTTTTAATAAAAAAATTACGTAACCATTATTGTATTATGTCATACTTAGGTGCATACTTCCTTAATTTAGTGGTTCCTAAGTTAGTACTTAATGTTGTTAAAAATAGAATGGAATTTATTTCATTTTGGTTAATATTTGACCATGCAACTAGATATTGCCCGAGACTTCGTACGTGTAGAATTTCATTTAAACAATCCTTTTATATAGGCCTCTTTTGACCCCTTTAAGTCAGTCCTTTCATAACATCCTTTCCAAATGGCCCTCTACATCCCATAAGAAATCAACCTGCCAAAATTCAGCTTCGTAGGCCAAGTGCTTTTTGATATTGATCAGTCAGTAAGTGAGATCAATTTTTCTTTTATATATTTATATACTAACTGTGCCCCGCGAATTCACCCGCGTTATATACCTCCTTGACGCAACCTTCTTGGTAGCGACAGCAACCTCCTTTGAGTTAGATAACAATATTTTTTTATCTGTCTGCTATTCGAGGCGGAGAGAAATCCAACAATTCAAGTATCATCAAAATTCGTCATGCCGTTTTTGAGTTATACAAATTATGTACCTAACTAACCCGACATTGTTTTATTATATAAGATATAAATATATTCGCCACAACAACATGTTTACTTACTAATAATTTAGGTATCTTAACATAGGTAAACGTTCTAATACGTATAGTATAGGTACCTACTCGTGCTGTGCCAAAACATTATCTAATCAAGTCACGTAGCGCGCGTGATAGACAAATGATCAATTCAAAACCCATAATCTCATGTTACTACAAAAAATTAACCTAGACAATGTTTAGCAGATCTTTCGACAAATCCGGATTTAGCACTTGTCTAGCTCCAAACTGTATATAAATAGTCTTGCCATAACTTTTAGACAATGTCTAGCTAAAACAAGATTGAAACCTTGATTCTATTTATGTGGTAAAACCGGTAGGTAGAGGTACTCGTAGCACAGAAGACATAAAGGCCCAAAAAGTGTGTACCTATTACATTTTTGTTGTTACTCAGTTTCGTACCGGCCTTATGAATTTTGATGAAGCGTTTAAAAAATTGAAGAATGGCTTACGCTAGTTTTACAAAATTGAGCCGTATTAGGCTTGGATTTGAACATTAAACTTTTTTCCGAAACAATCCAGGAAAACATGAATATTGAAAAAAAAAACTGCAGAGCAATGGTATACATGTCATACCGATTGCTCTAGTCTAGTAAACGATAATAGATAGACAGGTAAACAAACAATATGTTTACTTCTCTATCTAGATGTACGTAGAGGGCGTACGTGCGCGGGCGCAGACAGCATTCCAACATTCGATCATTAGCCTAAATACTGTAACTCTATTCTTGCAAACGTGTTTTTGTTTATTGCACAATTATTCTATTCTAGCAATTCTGGCAAGTAGAGAAGGAAACAGCGTGGGTAGGCAAAATAGGTGTTTTGAGTGCTTTGAGGAGATATGGATGGTCCATTGCCTCAGTTTATGTATAAAGCTAATGACCCATACCAAGGGTTCTAATTATGATAATTAATTGTATTATTATTAAATGCTGTAACAGGCTCTAGATATGGACGTTTTTTAGGTTTTATCTTAACGATGTCTTAACAGCAGTTCACAACTCTGCTATAATTTAGTGCACATTATGAAATGCACATACCAACTTACAGATCTGGGTTAGATTTATTATCGAATAATAAAGTATAGTTTGCATGTCGGTATTAACAAAAAATGCTAATAAGGCCCCTGTGGTTTTTACCTTTGAGCGTAAATACTCTACCTTTACCAAATACCTCGATAAAATGATCAGTAATCGGAATTAATTTTAGAGACACACCTACTCTACCTCATCTTCTGTTTCTTGTTTCTCAAAAATAACCACAATCGAATACTAACACCACGTGGTTCATATACCTTCAGACCCTCATTTATAAAAATAACCTAACCTTAACCTACAAATTCAATTGACCGGCCACGTGCGCGGAAGCGTCGTCGAAAACACGCGTTCATTTAAATTTAACATGTGGCATGATATCAACCTTGAGTTTTTGCAATTTCCCCTCCCGCCTACATTTACGTTATCATCCGTGAAGATTATTTGCCTAGAAGGTAGGATTTGTTCACGCTGTAGGTAATTTTACTGCTTTGAACCAATCATGTTTATCATAAACTCGATTATGGTAATCGGTTAAACCACGGAATCTGAGCGTAGCTTCATTTTCCCAGCTCAATCCTACTAATGTCATAGCGGTAGGTATTTTGTTTTCTTTTTCTCCTGAGAGCGTTTTGGTGTCACACGTCACGGGCATTTTTCAGTGTCAAGTAGGAATATAGTTTTTTTAACGTTTTTGTAAAATATATCGTCAAAAAAGTCATTGTTACAGTCAAAGTCAAGAACAGTAAACCACGATCAAGTCTAAACCATGGCTCAGTAAAGTAGTGAAGACACAGTGAAGACTTTCGACTAATGTCTTAGCGATAGGTACCTAGGTATTTTGTTTTTTTTTTCTCCTGAGAGCGTTTTGGTGTCACACGTCACGGGCATTTATCAGTGTCAAGACTTTAGATATTTTTACGTTTTTGTAAAATATATCGTCAAAAAAGTCATTGTTACAGTCAAAGTCAAGAACAGTAAACCACGTTCAAATCTAAACCATGGCTCAGTAAAGTAGTGAAGACTTTACTATAATCTTCTTTTCCATAGAAAATACCGAGGGTAGCGTTCAATAACGTAATTGACAGATAACACCATTAATTAAAAATGGTTTTAGGAACTAACATAATAGGTACACAATTTGTGACTTTAGTTAGCTTACAGTTGCAGTTAAATTTGCAGGTACACTTTGTAAGAAAGTTATAAAATTTGTCAAATATAAAAGAGTAGGTAATTATTGTTTCCACGAAAAACCTTGATATTTATTTACAAAGCTTACATACCATGTGGCAGTTACATAACCGGCTTGCCGGGCAACAACAGCCTTTGTATATGTGTGCAGATAACACCTACATACAGACCTATCACACGAAGATTACGCTTTCGTGTGTGTGTATCGTCTCTACTTACAATTCAAGTCGTCGAATGACATTATGTATGATAATAATAGGCAAAGTTGTTATGATAACATAGATGGTTATATAGTTTCATTTTGTAATGATTTTTTAATGTTATAATTGTCTACTGATATTTATAAATATTAGCTATTAATTCCGTTTTTAACCGGCTTCAAAAGTTTAGCGTGGTTTTCAATTCGGTTTTATGTTTTTTAAATGTTTGTTGCCACAGAACTCCTTTATTTATTGTTTTTATATATGATTTAGTTTGGTCCCATTGAAATTTCATCAAAATCGATTTACTAGTTTGATTTTCTAAAACAACTGGAAAAAGTATGTCATTAAAGTTAACGAAATTGCTTACCTATTTACTAATGTTAAAATCAGTTTTTTAAACTAACAATTATTCTAAAAGTATTTTTTTGCGTGTAACATATGACAAAGACATAAATTGAAATGTTCTTGCTAAGTTAGTATTTTTTTATTGGCGCTAGATCCACGTTTTATCCCCAACGCACCTATAGGCTGGTGAAGCTTAGGAACATGTCGATCTAAACTAAAATTTTCTTTCTATCCTTGAAGACATCAACATTGCAGTTCTTTGGAAATAAAGAAAACGGCAAGAATCCTTGGAATTTCTTAAATCTTAATGCAATAAAGTAATATGATAGAGTCGATCTGATTTGTACCAAGTTACTTATTCTTCATAATACACAATTTTTTTTTTTGGAAACATTTTGTATATCCTTCTTAGGTCTTGGCTACTTGAACTCAATCGAACTGTGAATCATTTAGCCTTATTACGAAACCTAGCGTAGGTATTTTCACCAAAAAAAAAACATTCTATTGGTTAAAAGATTCGAAGTAGGTATTCAGCTTAATCTTACGTAAGTAATTCCCGTATAATAAAAACAACAAAACCTTTTAGCCATTCCCGTCTTATAAATCACTTGATATTCTTTTCATAAATGTACATTCCATTTGTTTGTAAACAAAGAAACATGTACTTAATACATTTATGTTTTATCAAATTCTGGGGACCTTTCCCTCCACTATTGGTCTTATAGAAGTTTTTATTTATTATTTTAAGTTATAGTTTTTAGAATTTTAAGTTTTCGTTAATTTTCTGTTTTTTAAGTTGTGTATAATGAAGATGTACTTAATCTATTATGTTGGCAATGGTCATAAAATACTCAAGTAAGATTATACCGGATACTCTAATATAGTAGAAGCATCCGTCTAAATAGCCCGTTGGTCCAGTTGGTAGTGAACCTGCCTTCTGAGCTTAGGGGCGTGGGTTCGATTCCCACCTAGGACAAACATTTGTGTGATGAACATTTGTGTTTGTTCTATATCTGGGTGTTAATATCTATATAAGTATGTATTTAAACCTATATATGTATGTATATCAGTCTCTGGCAGCCATATCACAAGCTTTGCTTAGTTTGGGGTCAGATGACCGTGTGTGCAAAAATGTCCCGAATATTTATTTATTATTATTATTAAATATTACGTAAGTAATTCCCGTTTAATAAAAACAATAAAACGTTTTTGCCATTCCCGTCTTGTAAACCACTTGATATTCATTTTATAAAATATACATCTCTTCTTGATGGTAAACAAAGATACATACATGTACCTAATTATCTATGTTGGCAAGGTTCGTGCCGGACATTCCAATATAATCGAAGTATCCGACTAAATCTTGCGTAAGTAATTTAATAAAAATAATAAAAACAACAAAACCTTTTAGCCATTCCCGTTCCGTCTTGTAAATAATAAATATGTTATTAATTTCATAAATGTATATCCCTTCTAGATTGTAAACAAAGAAACATGTACCAATTAATCTACTCGTATGTTGGCAAGGGTCATCGTCACTGCTAAATATAACTTGGTAAGTCGTCGGGATCGTAGCTTACTTGGCAGTTAAACGCTTTTAACAGGTTTATATGGGAGTAGGTACGAGTTATTAAACTCAGTATTTTTTAGCTCTTCTTCTATCTGCAGTAGATTGTCACATTGAATGAAAACCGTAAATTCACTTTTGATGCAATGTTATTACAGCTGTTGGAGCTAAAGGGCTGTCTTATAATATTATATTATGAAATCTGACCAATGACTGTTTTTTAAAATTACATCACATGTTAATTCACAATTACATTACATGAAACGCGAATAAAAGCGAAGCACTTTTATTGACAGACACCAGTGCTATATAGGGTCTTATCTTTGTGTTTTTTATTTCATGTCCAAGTAAATGTCTAAATTTCTTCTTTTAATTAGTATCATATTTATTTTTTTATTGAGATAGTGCGAATTACCTTATTAGTATTATGTATTTATGTTATGGTTTGTTTATATTAAATGTTAGTTTGTTATGTATTATGTGTTGTTGTTCTTATATTATTATTCAATTTGTCGTGTACTGTTGGGTGTAATGTTGGCCATGGGTGATGTCACCGGCGGCTCCAACGGAAGACCAGCGCTGGTTGTTCGCAACCAGCATTATGCTGAGTTGGAACCGGTTTGTGGAGGAAAACAATTTGTAATGTGTGTATTTATTTCTATTAATTCTTTAAAATGTTTTATTTTCTTCCATAAATAAAAAATTGTCTATTGTCTATTGTCTATTGTCTATTGAAACTAACGTTGGTTTTCACACATTTTATTTATATGACACGAGAATAACTCCCGTGTCATTTATATAATTTTTTGATATTATGTTTACAAGTTTACCTAGATTAAGTTTTTAGGTTCTTGTCGTACCTAAAAAACAAAGTAAACGGCATGTCAAAGGAGTCGAAATGCTGCCAAAAAGACCCTATCGGCTAGAACGAGGCTCTTAAATAGGAAGTATATAGAGGCCTCCAAGCGCCCTAAAACTCAGTCACCAGTACGCTTAGTCCCAGATGTAATAGTTTACGAAAACTTTTTTCGTTTACGTATTGTTACATACATTTTAGTAAAGCGCCTCTATCGGAAACGTGGAGGAACTAAAATCGGTAGTACTAATCGGCGGTATAGATTGCTTCACTAAAATACGAAAAAAGTTTTCGAATACCTTTTAGCCCAGCAATGTATGGAACAATACGAAAACGAAAAAAGTTTTCGAATACTATCAAAACCTGTACTAAGGGTACAGGGCCACAAACTCGGCCTATATGAACTTACCTACCTAGAAAATTGTTATTTGGAAAATTATTATAGGCAAGTAATCAGTGCCTGATTTTACAGCAACAATATTTCTGTCTTATCAGCTGTCACGCATATCGAAGGCGTATCGTACGACGTGTGGAACTAAACTCATGATTGAGGTCAAGCCCAGTCAAGATTCCATGTCCCTAAGCCCACGTCTAATCAAATCAATTGACCCGTGTTTGGGTAGGTGACTGCGAGCGGAATTTGCAATTGAGCGCTACCGGGTTTCGGATAGCAATTTAAACTGTTACTATTGTATCCTTTTTAGGGTTCCGTACCCAAATTATAAACTGGACCCTATAAATAAGCCTGTCTATCTGTTCTACCTTTTAGCGGCTATATCTTTCGAATAAGATAATAATAGATAGTTGAAATTTTCACAGAATATGTAATGTTTCGGCTGATAAACTAAGAAGTAATAATAAAGTTAAAAGTCATAGGTCAATCATAGGTACAAGCATCAATCTTGGCAAGATTATAGTAGGTACATTCTAAAGTAAAACAACAAATAATTAATAATGGCCAAGTGCAAGTGTGACAAATTTTTGTTCACCAGTTCACCACCAAGTAACTTCGGGCTTGGTCGGTACTTGGATGGGTGACCGCCTGGGAGTGATGTTGCCTTTTTGTATTTTATGGTGGTACTGAACCCTCAGTGCACGAGCCCGACTCGCACTTGACCGGTTTATTTTTGTCGACAACAATTCACCTATCTTTCATTATATTGCTAAAGCGTCAGCAGAGGTGTGGTTTGACAGTTTGAAATACGAGGTACGAATTCTTAATACGGACATCTACCGTCAAATCGTCGCTCTAAAAAAGTTGATACTAGGGGTGGCCGGTGGTCACTCAGGCTAAACGACAAGCAAGCAATGTTAATTTACCTCCAGGAGTAGTAGAATATACAGTGCCTCCAGGAGTACTGGAGTAAACATCTGGCATCTGCGAGGGATCAGTTATCAGCACCCTTCTTGAAGGAATGGCTTGGCTGTGGGTGGCTTGCCTCGCGATTGGTGATGCCGACATTTTCAACTTTATTGTTCAATTTTAGAGCCCAAAATCACAGATCACTGACACTGTTGGTCGCTCGAAAAGACAAGAAGGACTGAGCCGGGTTCAGGCGGTGCCTAAAATAAATACGGTTACCCACTACGCACGCACACTAGCGCCAAGTGCGATGTAAACATAACACACATGAGCGCGCTACATCAAAACATACATAGAGGACATAGAGTAAGCGAATAGACGTGAAACGTCGGAAATAAAGTTCAATATTACTTTATTTATCGGTTTCTTTTAGGCAAGCGTGCTCCATCGTAGACCGCATCATCGCTTAACATCAGGCGATATGGCGGCCAAGAGAAAGCCTATAAATAAAAAATAAAAAATTAAAAAAATGGTTTTTTGGCGAATATCCACGTTTCGGATTCTATCGCGCAAAGAAACTCCGAGCATAGCTCTCTCCATATCCCGCTGTGTGACTCTGAGTTTTTCCAAAAGGCAACAGTTAAGGACCAGGCTACCACCATGATTTAGTTGAAATTAAATATTGGGGTAGCTTTTACCCTGGATTAACCCATGGACTACTTTTATTTAAAAAAAATACAATCCTTGCTCTGTAGGTACAATGGCGGGTAAAACTGCAGGCACTGCTAGAGCACAATAACTCTATATTCTTTTGTATTCTAGTGACCAATAAAATATATCAGAAACTTTTCCACGACTTGAATACAATATAGTTAAAATGTTGTTTAGGTGCTTTACACGTTTATCTTATTTACGTCGCATTCAGTCATCCATCACTTCTATCTCTTGTTTACTTCGATTACCTAATCTTTGACAACGCACACACTGACAGCGTTATCGGCCGATGCACGCACACAGCTGTGATCACAGCCTGTAGTATGTTGGTATGCTGCGTAGTTAGCAAACAGCATGGCCAGTTTATATTCCAAAATAAATCGAGTTTGATGGGATATTGGCAAAACGACTGATTTGATCACCCAGTAGGTAAAGGGGCCCGATTTTATGTCAAACACTAATTGCTGCCCTTCACAGTTTTCCAGTTTTCCCACAGCTTTTAGCACGCTTTTATTAACGCACGCTTTGATTTTAAGCTACCTAGTCATGTACTTCTAATTATCTAACCATTTTAAAGTTTTGCAAGTAGGTAAGTAAGTATATATTATGTAATTCAGATGACAACAGCGCCGGCCCTGTGGTAGAGCGAAAGGAGCGGTCGCTCTAGTCTCCTGATACCTAGCAAGGGGCGCCAAAATGCTACGTATAAGATAAAAAAACAGAGCGATAAATATTTTTTTATGGCGCTTCATGCCTCGTACCCGCCAGGGCACACTAGTGTTGTTGTTTACAGCTTAAAATGTTGATGTGGAAATAGCTTATATCCTGGATTAGCATATGGAACCTTCGCGGCGTGAACCCTCAGACAATGACACACTTGATGGACTGTGCAGCGTGTCCTACAACTTGCACACAAGACGACTTGAATGAAGCCACGGAGAGTGCCATTGGGGTCGCAATTTTTGGTCTAGAAACTTGATTTGAAAATGGAATTGTATTTTGCGGAACATCGACTTGAAAGAAGAACAAGCATATGGATTACTTTTATCCCGGAATCGATTCCTGTATGACAGTTTTCAGAAATGACTGTAACGGACCGAAAGACAATCTCGCTCTACCCTGATCAAAAGCTGGATGACAATACAATAATTTGGTAGGTACCAACGAACTGATCTGATGATACGAGTGAATCAGTTTCTTCTAGGCAAGCGTGCTCCACCGTAGACCGCATCAGGCGAGTCGGAGGTCAAACGCAGCCTAAAACTAAATTTAAAAAAAATATACAGCTAGAAAGTTGATAGTGATTATTTCAGTGGCTAGTATAAGTAGACCCCTCAAGTTTGACTACTTTAGTTAGAGCAGGGGTGTCCAACATACGGCCCGCGGGCCACAATGCTGTCCACCAAGTTTCCTAATCCGGCCCCCGGTTAAAAGTTGGGTAACTTTTAACTTTTTCAGACGAAATTTTGTAAAGAACGACGAGTCATATGTTCGTAAAATAGTGAAATGCCGTTCTTAAAAAATTACGTCGATCGATCACAATACGACTCGGCGAAAACGTGGACGACCATATCGGGAAGTGAATAAATCCGGACCGCCACAAAATTTAGTTAGACACCCGTTTGACTACAACTTAACATGAAAGAAAAGCTTTTCATCCCGTGGAGGTATATAACCACTTTCAATGAAACAATGAAAATGTAATACTGGCAACAAAATGTGGAATTTACTGAACAAAATTACAAAAACAACCATTATCATAGCGTAGTTCTGTGTGGAAATTAACTTATCGGGTCAAGGTTATAGTAGGTACCTACCTATACCCACCATTTGTAAAGGATGTTATAGGTACCCATTGAAATTAGTAGAATAGGCAGTCAATATAACAGTCAATATTTTTCTCGAGTGTGAAAAACGCGTGTATTGTAGGCTATTGTTTTGGCTTAAAAGTGTTGTTTGGCTTGTTTAGTATTCTTAGCAGGTCAGTTTGGTAAGTGGGTGTTATTCTTACAACGGAAACTTAGTTCGATTGAATTAAATAACACTATAGCAGTCAATATTTTTCCCGAGTGTGAAAAACACGTGGTCTGTAGGCTATTGTTTTGCCTTAAAAAAATTGTTTGGTTTGCTTAGTATTCATAGCAGGTTAGTTTGGTAAGTGGGTCTTATTCTTACATCGGAAACTTAGTTCGACCACAGAAGACATAATAGCACAGTTCGGTTGAATTAAATAACACTTTACATTCATAATCATAAATTAAACAAAAATTAACGTAAGTAACATTTAAGTTATATTTTCACGACATACCGGCTGAACCGATCAGGATAAAATATATCAAGGAAAAAGAAAAGAAAAAAAGAAAACATTGCAACATTAACATCACAAAATACAGAACTACGCAAACAAAGAAAAGATTAAAACATGTTCAGTTGTCGATGTGGTGTCCAGGGGCCTTGCTTCCAACGCCTTACGCGGTCTCAAACTAACTTTAAAAACGCGAACGCGCCCAGCAGGCCTAGCACGGGCCGTGGACAAATTGTCTTTCCACAGTTTTTATCCCGCGAGAAAAAGACAAACGTATCCATATTGTAGCTTTGTCGCGTTTGTCGTCTAGGCGTGGATAAAAACGGTGGAAAGACAATTTATCCACAGCCCATGCTAGGCCTGCAGTTACGGTTTGCGGTAGCGCAACATATTTTCATCACCTAAACTGCTTGCTTTAGTTGGATTGCTTTAATTAGCTAGGCGTAATAGACAAAATCTAACGACTGAATCTCTGTGCACTTAGCCAAATTTCAGAGATGTATCATCCTGAATCCTGATATAGCATGTACATTTATTATGGTTTAGTCAAAGAGAAAACTACTCGGGTAACATTCTTTGTTGAGATCATTCAATTTATTTTGTACATGGGTTTTGTTCTTTAGTTATCTGTTTTCTATTTTTTACTTGAGATTCAATTGAATATTGGGGTTCAGGAGGGTTAGACAAGACCGACTTTCTGTTAGCGTTAACGCCTGCGGAAAGATGAAATTGTATGGAAATTATATTAGCTTGAGATAACATCTCTCAAGCTAATGTCATTGCCAATGTCATTTTCATACAATTTCATCTTTCCGCAGGCGTTAACGCTAACAGAAAGTGGGTCTTGTCTAACCCCCCAGGTTCTCAATAACTTGTGAATTACACTTCCCCTCCCGGGACTATGTTACGTTACAATCTAAATTGAAATCAATGTGAAAATCGATTTGTTTTCGAAGGGATTCTAATGTAACAAAATAAACAAGCGCGGTCATAAAAAACTAATCAAAAAAACAAAAAACTATCAATAAACATACTCTATTTCGTAAACACTGAATGACGCATAAACTACTAGATATACCTACACTACTTACAAATTCTCACAAACATTTAGGAAATTTCAAGGTAACGCAGATCAAACGTATACACAAGTAACTTGAATAAATAACGCAACTCGTCCTGAATATTTCAAAGTTTTCGCTTCCTCGGCAATGGATGATACCCGTCAAAGTTATTTTACTCGACGATGCAAAACCAAAAGAAGGGTTTTGTGTTCTCTTTCGCACATTATCAACACCTTTTGAAGAAAAAAAGTCACATAAGAATTAAAAAAAACTTAAAACAAAGAAATTACTTTGGGAATTAACTTTAAATTACGTTGCAAATGGTATAACGCATTTTTCGTGTTGATTTTTTACATGATGACGGAAGTGATTAAGGTTGCCTGGAAGAGATCGCTTTTAGCGATAATGCTGCCAGTTGTTACACTAGTTTTTAAGAGTTTTTTGTCCTATGTATCAAATTTTATGGTGGGAACAATAAAGAGTCAATCAAGTAACCGAAAAAAAAGTGAACTTTTTTTAAGATCTCTAAAAATAATTCCCAATCGTTTCTTACTTATCTCTTCTTAACGAATATTTTGTGAACATTTTAATATGTAAAAACTGCCGAACGCGAAATTTTTATCGAATAATTCTACTGCTTTTACCCGACAGCCCAAGAAGGAGAGTAATGTTTTTTGGGTGTGTGTAAGCATAATATGTATGTTTGTCCGTCTCTCTGTTACCTCCTATGTTAAAAGGCCGGATTATTCTATTACCTGTGCGAAAACCATGTCATTTTCCATAACAAGACATGCTTTCTCTACCTATTCGTTTTTGAATGTTTTTTGCGCTAAGAAACTTGCAAATGTCAACATATCGATTTCCATAGCTATCTAATCTAAACTGATAACTTATGTAAACAAACGCTACTTAGAAATGCAGACAACTCAAGGATATCTCAAGAAAAAACATTTTTATCACTCTATGCATAAGCAATGTGGTAGTGAAACGATAACGTTATTCCTAGATTATAAGCAGGAAACATGATATTACGATATGTACCACGCAATACCTTGCTGCTTGGTTTTCAGGATTCGTTTTCAAGAAAGTGTATTTCCATTTTCTAGCCTAGGATAATACTAAACAACTGTTTTAAACTATCACGGTTGTTCACTAAAGTTATATGATTATTTATGGGAGATTTACCGTGGTAAGGTTGTGGGTGGTAAGGATCGGGAGCTCATTCCACAACCTTTCCATGGTAAATATCCCGTAAATAATCATATAACTTTACCCATACTAAGTCACACAAAGACAATCTTGCCTAGTTAGCGAGGATACGATACCCAGCAAAGGACAGTCACAGCTATCTATTTGTGAGATATTTAAAACGTTAATTGGACTTTCTTTTTAGAAATACTATTGCAAATAGTACCTATATTAAGCAACTAGCGGTCCGCCCCAGCTTCGCACGGGTATAGATTATAGCCTATGTCACCCGGGGATAGTGTAGCTTCCCGTCAGTGAAAGAATTTTTCAAATCGGTTCAGTAGTTTCGGAGCCTATTCAATGCAAACAAACAAACAAACAATCAAATCTTTCCTCTTTATAATATTATTACTAGTAGGCCGCCCTTGCTTCGCACGGGCGAAGCCGGGATATATAGCCTATGTCAACCGGGGATAGTGCAGCATCCCAACAGTGAAAGAATTTTTCAAATCGGTTCAGTAGTTTCGGAGCCTATTCAATGCAAACAAACAATCAAATCTTTCCTCTTTATAATATTAGTATAGATTAGTATAGACTAGCGACCCACCCGCTCGGCTTCGCACGGGTGTAATTTACGTGGGAAGCCGGGGCGGGTCGCTAGTTATATATATAAACCTTCCTTGAAAATGTATCTAACTGATGGTGAAAACCGCATCAAAATCCGTTGCGTGGTTTAGGAGGAGTTAGCGGCCATACAGACATACAGACAGACATACGCGGAAAGCAACTTCAATTTATACAATGTAGAGAAGAGATAAAGAAGAGAAGAGATGATAGAGATAGAGAAGAAGAGATAGAGATGCTATGTTATTCTTAAGATAATGGCCCTTTGAGCGTGGCCCCAGCTTAAGTCTACCCCTAAATTAATTTAGGGATAGACTTAAGCTGGTCCGGCTATACCGAGACATCAGGACCCAGTGCACTTAGTTTCGCTTGGAACATTGTCCTGAAAAGTCGTGAATGAGATCCTCCTGTAGAACTAGAACGCAAAATAAACCCTTTTTGCATTTTAAAAGGAGCTTCGTGAAGAAAAAATAAGACTCACTCATTCCACTCATAAACGCTAATGAGCAGAAAATGAAAAAAAAAAATGCAATGCGTAGTATTTTACATTCTCTTTGTAAAATTCTGGGTATAGGTAAGTGATAAGCGTAATTATGATATGCTCTTTTCTGTTTTCTCATTTATTTTTATTTTCTCTTTTCTGTGGCGCTAATCTAAAACAATTTTTCGTAAAACAGCATTTTTGTTGAGGTGGTGAGCTTTTGACACAGATGATTCTTTTCTTTATTCAAAATTCCTTCTCGCCTTATACCTGCAAAATGTGGAATGAGATATCTTCCATGGTGTTTCCGAGAAGCTACAACATGGGGTTCTTCAAAAGGCGAGTTAATCGAGTCCTAAAGTGTCGGCAACGTATTTGTGACGCCTCTGGTGTTACAAGTACCCATAGGCGACGGTGACTGCTTACCATCAGGCAGCCCGTCTGCTTGTTTGCCACCTATGGCATAAAAAAGATCATAATTCAAAATTCCTTAGTTATTCAAAAAATGCACATCAATGTTGTTACTGGCTTTAACTGCCAAACTGGGTATTGGTCTATTGGTAACCCTTGTCCTGGTGACGTGTATATTTCATTATGCTTAGGTCTGTACATTCATTGTTCTAGTTCATCATCATCATTTCAGCTGTAGGACGTCCACTGCTAGACATAGGCATCGATCTCTCCCGGTGGCTCAGTTGGTAGTGAACCTATCTTCTGTGCTTGGGGGTGTGGGTTCGATTCCCATCTAGGACAAACATTTGTGTGATAAACATTTGTGTTTGTTCTATGTCTGGGTGTTAATATCTATTTAAGTATGTATTTAAAAATATATATGTATGTATATCAGTTTCTGGCAGCCATATTACAAGCTTTGCTTAGTTTGGGGTCAGATGACCGTGTGTGCAAAAATGTCCCGAATATTTATTTATTTTATTTATTTATTTATTTATTGTTATAGTTCATCATCATCATTTCAGCTGTAGGACGTCCACTGCTAGACATAGGCATCGATCTCTAAAATGTCCGGTTTAAAGGGGTTTGTATCCACGGATCCCGGTATCGGTTTGAATTCGCCACGGATACCGGCGAGTTGTATTCGCCGATACCGGGGTCCGTTTTTTTTTTAAAAAAAACTATTTTCAGCGGCCTGCATCCAGCGTTTCCCTGCGGTCTCGTTTAGGATTAGTTATACCTACATAATTATTTAAATTAGTTTTGCTTTGTTCTGATTAATGACATCAAATACGCTTCAATGTTTAATGCTTGCAAAATCTTCGTGTTTAATATATATCACATCAAAAATATCATCATAAAGTATTTCATTGTTGCCTATCCTATTCAATTCCTATTTTAACTATTAATATATATTAAGCTACAATTAATAGTTATAATATATTTTCTCCATTAATATTGTTTGATTTATGTGTGTTAGTGTTGAATAAATAAACGTATATTTCTAAAAAAATATATTCCGTACCTTACTATAAATGAAAACAATAGGTAGTGTCAGTCTTGTATGTAACCGGGTCACGGCCGGCCAAGCTGGCGTGTACCTACTAGATTATTTAATCCACGATTACTAAATTTTCACGCTTTTCCGAGACCACATCTGAATTTGCATGGTTACCTAAGAAAAAATTAAATGGAAGCGTAAATACCTACAGTTTCCCCTTTAGCACTTACCCCCCCCTGACCTACCTAAACGTGAACCTTATCGCGCCCAGATACTGTTTGCGGTCGCGTGATTTTCCAACTGAGCGGATTAGGTGCCGCAATAGCTGTTGTCCGTAAGGCCCCGGGTCAGTGTGTGCAACGTGTTTACCTCGCCCCCTTCAGTTTTTGGCAGATTTTTTTCGGTATTAGCTCGAGAGCAGATCAAAGCTATATGATTATTATCAAAGATCTATTACAGTGGTTCTTGCACTCGATGCACAAGCAACCAGTGCGAACAAAGCGCGAGTGCGAACGCAGGATGCGCATCATCATCATCATCATCATCATCAGCCAGAAGACGTCCACTGCTGAACATAGGCCTCCCCCCTTAACCCCCACACTGAACGACAGCCTGCCTTTTACATCCACTGGATGCCCGCGACTCTCACAATGTCGTCGGTCCATCTATGTCGGATGCGCGTATGTAACGGTAATTACATTCTCAACATGTGCAACTAAGATGCAGGTGTACCTTTAATGCGTTTTCGTACAGGTATATAGGTACACCCTCCGATCCATAGACTAGGTAAAGCTACTATACGTAGCCCAGACTTGTAGTTACGATTATTTTCAATGGAAACAATTCAGTCAAATGTCTGAGGAGCGGGGTGAGGGGTTTGCAATTTTTGCCGCAATATTTTTTGCTACAACAAGACGTAGCGCGGTTTAAAATAATTTTAATAAACAATTATAAGACGAGCGCAGAAACGTTGACGTATCGCAGGCTTGGTCGGTACTGACGTGATAGTGCCTTCAGGGGGCGTGTCTTTACATAAGACGTTTTCATCAGATGTAGTGACTGATCACGTTCGCCCTACAATAAATGTCTAGTTATAGAAAGTGTTTACTCCGATCTGACAACCAAGGGAGATATGGTAACATGGCGTGGCGGGTGCGAACGCTTTAGGCCTAAATCAGGCTGGATACGTTTAATAGATTTCTCCCTGCATTGGCGGCCTTTATTTTGAATCTATATTCGTTTATCGGTGTTGCTACAAGTCTCTTAGTGTGCGTGAAATATGAGTACGTGTGCTGTAAGTATACAGTTTTTGCGTTAAGCGGTATAGTGAAAAGAGTGGAGGAAAAATTGAAATATTTGAACACGAACGATAATTATACTAAGGCATATCTCCCTTGTTGTAGGCAAAGTAGCTAGGCCTAGTGTCAAACTTAGGCAACCAGCTGAAATGAACTCCAGTTTGACTTGTCGTCTAAATTTATCCAATTAAGCCTAAGGTTACTTCATCATCATCATCATCAGCCAGAAGACGTCCACTGCTGAACATAGGCTTCCCCCTTTAACCTCCACATTGAACGACAGCCTGCCTTTTGCATCCACTGGATGCCAGCGACTCTCACTATGTCGTCGGTCCATCTAGTGGGAGGCCTACCTACGCTGCGTCTTCCGGTTCGTGGTCTCCACTCAAGAACCTTTCTTCCCCATCGGTTATCGGTTCTTCGAGCGATGTGGCCTGCCCATTGCCACTTCTAACAGCCAAATTTTAACAGCTATGTCGGAGACTCTGGTTCTTTGGCGAATATCCACGTTTCGGATTTTATCGCGCAAAGAAACTCCGAGCATAGCTCTTTCCATTGCCCGCTGAGTGACTCTGAGTTGAGTTTGAGCAAGGTTACTTGCTGTCACCCATCCAAAGACTGAATAGTACGGTACGGGCTTACCGCGGATGTAGGCGGGCCGGGAGCGCTGACCCACCACGCTCACGCCTCGCTTGCGCTACGCCCTCACCTCGCCCTTGCCCATAGTATCCATACACCTGCGGAGGATATACCTTTGTAAGTATACTCTAATCTTTTAAAAGACATTGTCCAGAATCATCATCATCAGTCAGAAGACGTCCACTGCTGAACATAGGCCTCCCCCTTTAACCTCCACACTGAACAACAGCCTGCCTTTTGCATCCACTGGATGCCGGCGACTCTCACAATTTCGTCGGTCCATCTAGTGGCAGGGCTACCTACGCTGCGTCTTCCGGTTCGTGGTCCCCACTCCAGAACCTTTCTTCCCCATCGGTTATCGGGTCTTCGAGCGATGTGGCCTGACCATTGCCACTTCAACTTACAAATTTTAACAGCTATGTCGGTGACTCTGGTTCTTTGGCGAATATCTACGTCCAGAATGCTCCCCGGTAATAAAAACAAATGAGTTTAATGTTTTCCTTGTTTATTTATATCAGCGACCAACGCACTGGCCACTCGGCCGTCGCTGAGGACCGAAATAATTATACGAATTTAATTTTATACCACAGTGTACCACTGTGTCGTCACAGTGTCGCAGCTATGAATTTACTGAGTCACAAACCTCAAATGTAGTAAAATCGCTTGAACTTACCTATTGTCATTGCTTTTTTTTTTGTTAAAATTTTCATGAGCGTGAATTTATAAATATTTATATATAATTATATAAATCCACTTATATTATATATATATACAAAGCATTAATAGCGTCAAACAAGTCATAGTCACAGTCAGAGTCAAGCAAAGTAAGTCACGGTCAAGTCAAACTCATGCCCCTGTAAAGTGATGGAGACTTTACAAGATGCTCCTATGGAGTTTTGGAAACAACACGAAAAGACATATTTCACCTCGTTATATCACTTACCCACACTCGAGCACGTTTACGAGCACTTAATAAATAATAATTCACCATTTACTACACATTAATACTCGAAAATACACAAGTTTAGGAAAATAATCCAACGAGCCGACATGTTTTTCTTCCACGTTAGCGCCAAAACTCGTAGTATAAGTATGACATCTTTGCCTTTTGTATCTATTGTAGGATCTGTTAGAAGATCGGTTAGATTCTCTCCAAATAATCAATCAGTTCAAAAAACCGCTAGGGCTCCAGGGCACACCCCTTCTGGGGTGCCTGGGCAAGTCTGATTCCCACTCCCGGCGACGGCCCAAGCCGAGGTTTGTACCTTCGAGGTGCCCTTGTGCTAGTCGCCCAAAACTTAAATCACCAAGTTATGCCGAACGCACTCTGCGTTCGCTAACTAGTCCGGTCAAGCTGTAGAGGCCAAAAGGCCAATAGTATAAGTCAACATCAAAAAAATATATTTATTGTATATTTGTGAATCTCCATGTCGAACTTGATGTCTGTTTAAAATTATCTCAATACTCAATCATTTATTGCATAATTATTATGAAGTTCACATACAGATGTTAGGTAGCATGTTTAAATTAGGTAATACATAACAATAACCCTGATTGGGTATGGCAATATAGTGCGGAGCGGATCGATTTATTCCATAATTGATTTGTCTTCTAAATACTCGTTTAAGCTATAATAACATTTTGCTAGCAATATGTTTTTTAGGGTTTTGTGAAATTTATTTTCATTTTCTATATCCTTTATCTGTACTGGTAGTTTATTATATATTTTGACGGCCATTGGATTTGGGCCGGAGCTATGCATTGCTAATTTAGATGTCGGTAAGATTAATTCTCAATCCTGCGTTTCTTACCTACCTAGTTGTCCAAGATTTCATTTACATCTACGTCAAGACAATTGAAATTGAAATTTCCAGGTGGCTCATTGAGTCCTATTGTGTATATCTGTGTTTGATACATAGTAAAATATACAAGCCAATGCTATATGAAAAAGTTTTTATTTTCGAAATTTGGTTGCCAGGCAACTTTTTATAAAGAAAAGTACCTAAGTACCTTACTATGTGGACGTGATCATCTCTATGACTTTTTTTGACTTGACTAAAGACATAATGACATTCACCAACATACACTATGCCAGCATAGTTTATTAGGGCACATTCTCTCTCTCTCTCTGAGAGAAGGCCTGTGTCCCAGCGGTGAAACCGCGGGGCACAGCTAGTATTAAAATAGAAATAGATAACTAGCTATGTACTAACAACAAATCACCATGTTTATTAACAAACCAAAATTATTTCTAGAGAACATCAAATTGATCAAAAAGTAGGTAAATAAGACTATAATATCTTATCTTCCATCTAGTGGGAGGCCTACCTACGCTGCGTCTTCCGGTTCGTGGTCTCCACTCAAGAACCTTTCTTCCCCATCGGTTATCGGTTCTTCGAGCGATGTGGCCTGCCCATTGCCACTTCAACTTGCAAATTTTAACAGCTATGTCGGTGACTCTGGTGGTCGGTGGATAGGTGGTCGGCGACATAGTGAGAGTCGCTGGCATCCAGTGGATGCAAAAGGCAGGCTGTCGTTCAGTGTGGAGGTTAAAGGGGGAGGCCTATGTTCAGCAGTGGACGTCTTCTGGCTGATGATGATGATGATGATGATCTTATCTTCAATTAGATAACAAAATAGCAACAAAAAAGGTCAGACGGAAAACAATAAATTTTAAAAGCCCTTTGATACGATTTGTAGGTCACGTCATAGGAGATTAACACTAATAACAGTCTTCATCATCATCATTTCAGCCATAGGACGTCCACTACTGGACATTGGCTTCCCCCATCGATCTCCAAAATGGCCGGTTGAAAGCGGCTTGCATCCAGCGTTTTTCTGCGGTCTCTTATTGGTCGTCTGTCTATCTTGTAGGAGTTGTAGGTGGACGTCCTAAGCTGAGCTTACTAATAACAGTCTTAGATAACTTTTATGTTATTATTTATAGCATGCCACATAACTAGGTAATAATCAAAATGTAAACTAAATAAAAGCGGGCAATGGAAAGAGCTATGCTCGGAGTTTCTTTGCGCGATAAAATCCGAAACGTGGATATTCGCCAAAGAACCAGAGTCACCGACATAGCTGTTAAAATTTGCAAGTTGAAGTGGCAATGGACAGGCCACATCGCTCGAAGAACCGATAACCGATGGGGAACAAAAGTTCTGGAGTGGAGACCACGAACCGGAAGACGCAGCGTAGGGAGGCCTCCCACTAGATGGACCGACGACATTGTGAGAGTCGCGGGCATCCAGTGGATGCAAAAGGCAGGCTGTCGTTCAGTGTGGAGGTTAAAGGGGGAGGCCTATGTTCAGCAGTGGACGTCTTCTGGCTGATGATGATGATGATGAAACTAAATAATGGACGAAATTATCTTAGTCACGTGTCGTACAAGGAAAGGATTTTAGGTCGAGCTTAGACAATAGTCCAATTAAATGAAGTAAAGCAAGTCGATTAGATTAGATAGGTATAGTTAAGTTAAGTATACGGTATTTATCGGTGGCAAAGCAACGCCTAATTTTCACATAACTACAGGTACAAAGTACCAACACCTTGTACTATTATGTATTCTGAGCTAAAATTAGAAAAGTACACCCTTTTAGGGTAGGCCCTTGTAGGGTGTAGTACTACAATGGAACCCTTTTATAAGTTCGTTCTATCCATCCGTCCAAATTCTTTAGAACCTTCTAACTTCTATAGTTATACAGGCAAGTGTATGAAACTTTGCACATCTACAGGTTTGGGATGTCTCAATTTTAAAAGTTTTAAAAAACGTGTTAAAAAGTATTTAAAAAAAATTATTTCAAAGGTGACTGGTACATTTGAAAGAAAGATGTTTCATGACATGACATTTCGATTGGCTATCTACTACTGTTCGAAAGATACAGCAGTTTAAAGGTAGGACTGACGGACGGCCAGAAGTCATACGGACATCGTAGGCTTAGTAATGGGGTCCCGTTTTTACCCTTTGGGTACGGAACCCTAAAAATCTGAAATCATTCAGTCGATTCCATTACTAATTCTCAAGTAAATGACAAGTTTACTTACAAACAAAATATCGTGGTCGAAGCCATTAGCAGCGAAATTGTTTTGTTTTGATTTTCTTATCTACGAGTTACGTGCGAGTGCGCGATTTTTTTTTCTGCGCACTGCGCAGTTACGCCGCATTGTAATGGAGGTAAGGATAACAATAGCACTAAATTAACTTTTCTATCAACCAAGCACATATTTCTAAATAAGCGTGTATTTTGTATGGCTTCAATCATTTACATCAAAGTAGGTATGAATTAGGTATTCTAATTTCGAAGTCAAGAGGACTAATTAGAGGATTTTAGTTATAAATTTATATTTAAGTTTTTTTTTTATTTTACTTGTAAATTTTACTGTTGTAAACTAAATAATTATATTGTAAGAGGATTTAAATATATTTTCTTCCCAACTAATGAAGAACCAACTGCACTGTGGATATGTTTTTAAACGACAATAATATGCGTGACATTAACTGAAAAGTTTTTTTAATTTCTCTTCGATATTTGTATTGATTTGTTAACTTGCTACATTATATCAATCTGTACCTAATTTTAAGCTAAAAAAATACTGGGCGAATTGAAAACTTAGCTCCTTTTTTGAAGTCGGATAATAACAATGAATAAGAAAAGTTATATGATTTATTTACGGGATATTTACCGTGGTAAGGTTGTGAAATGAGCTCCCGATATTTCGGCGTATTTCATATAACTTTAGTGAACAACCGTGATAGTTTAAAACAATGAATAACAATATTATAAATAGTAATTAATTTTTCTTTAGTGTAGGTATACCATTTCTAGGTAGAACCTAGAGCACTTACCAAACCAAATGTACCAAAATGTGTAATGTACAAAATAATTTCCTAGTTCTCAGACCAATAAAGTCATTGTATCATATTCTAAACAATATTGAATATGCTCGAATATTTACTAATAGGGTCGACGGCATTTAGCTCGAGCAGGCCTCACTAGCACAAATAGCTTCTGGATAGGAGAAGAGGCTTGTACAGCAGTGGCTTGTGCAGTGGGTCGATCATAGATCAGAAAAAAAATACCATAGGTGACAAACAAGCAGACGGGCCGCCTGATGGTAAGCAGTCACCGTCGCCTAATAATAATAATAATGACTCTGGTGTTACAAGTATCCATAGGCGATGGTGACTACTTACCATCAAGCGGCCCGCGGCGGTCTGCTTGTTTGCAACCTATGGCATTAAAAAAAATCCTTTCAGTTGTCCTTGAAATGAGTGAAGCCCGTTTTATTCTAAAAAAGCCTAGGCACCTTTTGACCCTTTAAAATTATTTCGTCTCTAATGTGGTTTTATTGGCGGGAAATTTTTGCAATCCGCGTGAAATTTTATTTCACTCCTACGCGTGACGTCAATAATTAAATTTCGCGTTGTCACGTGTTTTAACAAAAACAAACATGATGAAACTTTTACTTAGGAAAACATTTTTTATTTGCGAATATTAGACTGTACGTACGTCGTACAGTGTAGGTACATAATAGTGTCATGTACCATAGAGCAATGGTACATGTACTGTCTAACAAGCAAAAGCAAAATCAAATTTAATTGTCTGTCAAGCATTAATGGTGAAAGGTGTGTGGTATCGTATATATTACTAATTACTAGCTGCGCCCCGCGGTTTCACGCGCGGGTTAAAATCGTCGTTAAGTTTTCTTATATTATTAAGAATTTGAATTGTAATCATTGAAGCCTGATTTTTGGGATTCCCAAAAAGGAGGCTTCTTCATTTGTGTATTAATAAAATAAACACATTCATGCTTTATATAGGCTATAATGAACGGAAGAAAGGAAAACCATCTTATGTTTATGAAGTGCTGTAAATTTGAAAAAATCGGTCACCCCAGTAGTCATGCCAGGGCCAGCCAGGCGAAGCTTTATTTTCCATATTAATAAATTAATATCTAGTCACATAAAAGTCAACAAAATTTAGAAAAGTCCGCCGCGTACCGGGCCCTTACAAAAAGTCCATATAATACACTGCCCGCGTTCCCCGCTGGATACCCATCAGGAACCAACCCGATATAATTTTAATATAAACTAAAATATTAGATGATACTAGATACTAGATGCGCCTCGCGGTTTCACCCGCGAGATGAAATCGTCGTTAAGTTTTCTGAAATTTCACAATTTTCTGTGCTATTTTTTACATTTTTCTTTCCTTAAGAACCTGCTAAAAAGTATTAGAAAACTAAAAAAATGAGATGAAATAAATCGGTAATGTAGTTCTCAAGTTATGGAGTGACCAAGGTTAATGGGATTCATTATTATATAAAGGTTGTCTGAGTAAGAGTGCACTTTTCCATTTTAAAATAAAACACGTATGTTATGAGAGAGTTGTGATATTTTTATTGAATTGTAAAGAAGACATGTTCCGATTAAGTATGGAATAAAATATCCAGCAAATGACCCCCACGGCTCTGATGACAGGTCATTACTCTTTTCATGAAATTTTCCATGACTTTTACACAGAGATGTGGCTGTCAGGAATTGTTTCTGGTTAATTCGCATAAACTCGAGATTTCACAAAACCCCAAAGAAAAAAATCGCACGGTCTAAATTGCACGATCTTGGTGGCCAGTTGACATCAGAATTTTGTGAGATAATGTGTTCTGAAAATCGTTGCTGCAATAAATTTATTGTTTTATGCGCGGTATGGTTTAATAAGCGCTCCATTTTTAAGAATCGGAATAAAAGCTGTCAAATTTCTGAGTTGCCACTTGCACGTTTTTTTATTTTATTCTAAATTTAAAAAGTGCACTCTTACTTATATCGATATAAGAAGATTTATTTACAAGATATAAGATATATTATAAATATTATGAACAGACTTTACACCCTGCATTGCTATGTGCCCTACCTACCTATACCTATGTGACAAATAGACAAGTCTTAGGGACAAAATTGCAATAGAATTGAAATATTACCCCGGCACACATTTGTAAAGCTATAAGTAGGTATCTACGTAAATAATTAATGTGATGCAACCTTGACCGCGCCTGTTGTTGTTTTCATGACTAGGATTTTACAATGTTTTTACTCTCTCGCAAAAACATTATTTATACCGAGCGTCAAAGAAAAACACGTTATTTAGAATTATCTTCCGTTTTTATTATGATTGAAGAAAATTAGGGCAAGTAGGAGCCAAAAAGTGAAAGATTTATTTTTGGTAAAATAAAAGCTAGAGCATTTTGATTCACTTGGCAACGTAAGTTGTCTGAAAAAACATGTCGAGATGGTCATGGATGGATGGTTCTTGTAGCATGAGCCAATCACAGGACATAATCTTTTTTTTTAACGACTTCAATAAAGGAAGAGGTTCTCAATTCGACAGTTTTTTTTTCAAGTTAATCTGAGGAGACAAAATTGCTCCACCGCTTACTTTAGCAACGGTCGAGGCCTTAGATTCCAAATTTGGTAAAAGCACAAGTAAAAGCATGTTCTTCAATAAATATATCATTGACTACCTTGTTTTAGAAAAATAATCTTATTTTCCCGCCATTTTCTTGTGACAAAATACGCTAACCTATTTTTCTAATCTCTACATAGTTTAAATTGAAGTCGCTTTCCGCGTCTCTGTCTGTATGTCTGTATGGCCGCTAACTCCTCCTAAACTACGCAACGGATTTTGATGCGGTTATCACCATCAGTTAGATACATTTTCAAGGAAGGTTTATATATATAACTAGCGACCTGCCCCGGCTTCGCACGTAAATTAAACCCGTGCGAAGCCGGGCGGGCGGGTCACTAGTTAGATATAAAGAGAGTTTGGTAAGAGATATGGGAAAACCTTGGCCCAGAAGTGGGAGAGTATAGATTGGTGTTTGTTTTTAACTCTTTTTTTTTTATTGGTTCATTCCCAATGACGATACAACCACTTGATTGCTCATCTTTTACCCCGCGCGAAAAAGGTACAAAATTATCAGCATAAGTCCGCGCCAATCTTAGGCGCGAATTGAAAAATCTATATACATATAATATAAAAGAAAGTCGTAGTTACACTATTTATAACTCAAGAACGGCTGAACCGATTTGGCTGAATATTGGGGAGGAGGTTGCTTAGAACTAGTAAACGGACAGGAGGCTACTTTTCATCAGCATCATCACCATTTTTCATCACTACGCTGGTGAAACCGCGGGGCGCAGCTAGTAAATAAATAAATATTCGGAACATTTTTGCACGTACAGTCATCTGAACTCAAACTAAGCAAAGCTTGTGATATAGCTTCCAGAGACTGATATACATACATATATAGTTTTAAATACATACTTAAATGGATATTAACAACCAGATATAAAACAAACACAAATGTTCATTACATAAATGTTTGTCCTAGGTGGGAGGGAATCAAACCCACGCCCCCAAGCTCAGAAGGCAGGTTCACTACCAACTGGACCGACGATCTATCTAAAATGAATGACTTTTGAGTCTCCAATCACTTTTGAATTTTGACTGTTCCCCATTATCTGCTATTTAATGAAACTAGATATACCTTTTTATTTATATTACACGGGAATTACTCACGTAAGATTAAACCGGTTACTCCGACTATAGAATATACACCTACCATAACAAATAATGCAATATGAAACTGGTGTTAAAGTTCTGCGAATTCAATATGTTAAGATACGGACAGACGTGCTCATTACTAGCACAAAAGCATGCTTTTATTGAGCAAGTGCTCATTAGTAGCACGTGTGTAATGTAATGAGCATGCTTATTTAGAGCGTGCTCAAAAATCAAACGACGTTTGATTTTCGAGCATGCTACCTGAGGTGCGGGTAGGGGGGGCGTGATCCGAGCACGTCTGAACATGTTTGCTCTTGCTTTGAGCATGCCTATTTAGGAGTATGCTTTAAAACAAGCATGCTTATTTCTGGCAAATGTGAACAGTTTGCAGAGCATGCTAATTTTAAGCAAGCTTATTAGCATGCTTTTTTTGAGCACGTCTGTCAGTACCTTTATTGTTTGACGCTTGTTTGACGCAAAGAGAATGTATTTAAATAAGTAGGTAATTTACAAGCTGTTTGCTATTCACTGCGCGGGCGAGTCTGAGGAACTTACTGAATTGAATTTTAATATAGTTTCCATGCAATGTGATGCTTTGTATTGTGTTGTTAATCTTTCGATACCAATCTGCGCCACATAGGTACTCATATGAGAGTATCTTTTATGTCTGATTTACAAACTTACTTATCTATTACATACCTACTTACAACCAATAAATAGGGTTATTAATTCGAATTTATGGGGGTGAATAGAGACGAACTTAGAAACGTAACAATTTCCAGATTTACGAAATGCAATATTTACCATACTCAAGGTAGGTTAAAGGTGCAAAAGTATATTTTTATTTCAATATGAAAGCTAAGTTTGTTAAATCTCTATCTCTTCTCTTCTCTATCTCTTCTCTATCTCTACATAGTATAAATTAAAGTCGCATGCCGCGTCTGTCTGTTTGTACCTATGTCTGTATGGCCGCTAACTCCTCCTAAACCACGCAACAGATTTTGATTCGGTTTTCACCATCAGTTAGATACATTTTCAAGGAAGGTTTATATAATAACTAGCGAGCCGCATGTAAATTACACCCGTGCGAATCGGGGCGGGCGGGTCGCTAGTATAATATAATTAATGTTTAAAACCACGGTAGGTATTGAAGAAGTCAACAGCAAGAGCTTTGTACCCGCCATGCTGGCCCAGTGCATTGTACTTATTATATCAATGCCTGTCTGTACCTAATAATAGTGGATATAATAGTTTTCTTAAATTTCCTGTTTTTTAAGTTTTGCCAAATAAATTATGTGGATAATAGTGGATTGAGTTGAGTTGAGACCGGCTGATTATAGCTACATAACTAATTATATATGCGAATTTATCCCCCACATAACTACGCCTTTTCTAACAATTCTCATTCGCTCTATCAAAACACCATTAACCTAGAGTACTCCTAGAAATAATTAATTAACATACTTCATGCACTTAAAAAACAGACCTTGAACATGTTTACAGTTCAAAAAGTGTTTGTTTCGAGTTACACAATGAGTGAGTCATGATAGATACGCAGTGGTCACAGAACATTAGCGTTAGAATACGCAACTGACACACCCCCCGTTCTGGAGCTACTGTTAATTAATCTATGTTGTTTACAATATTGCAACAATACTCATTCAAACAGGAAAAACAATTTACACGTGTTTAGCGTACTCACTATTGGATAATCTGCTTTGTTTGACGCTGACCTCAAACCACGTGTTTTTTTTAATGTTTAGTTTTTAGGCCTCATGAGGCTGTGCACAAAATCAGAGTTTCACAGAGAGCAACGGGTCAACAACAAGCTCTTGGCGTTTCTTGATGACAACGAACTCTTCTCCTGGAAATATGGTTTGGTCGGAATCGGTCCACTGGTCCGCTTGGATCTTCTTACGTATGCCACCCACATACTGAGCGAAGCAATTGAAATGCACGGGGAGGCACTTGGTGTACCTCTGGACATTTCGTCGACGATATATTTTAACATTGTTTCCTGCGTACGGTGCTGGCCTGCGTGCACTTGGATTTCGAAAGTTCTGAGGAAATGATCGATTCCAGTAGCCATCGACTGCTGGTCGTTTTATCTCATCATCATCATTATTTCAGCCGTAGGACGTCCACTGCTGGACATAGGCCTCCCCATCAATGCCAGCGTCAGAGTCGGTTTTTTCCGCAAATTTTGCTGTTCTTACTGCACATAAACGAACTGCCTAGTCTGGTACCTTTGGGTACGCAAACGACAGTAGGTAGTAGCAAGGAATATAGACTAAGAGGAAAGACAATAGCGGAACATTAGAGCGTAGCTCGGAAATTTGCCTAAAAACGGTATAAACTTAGATGGCACCGTAATTTGAGCGTGCTATAGATTGTCTCAAACTTCTATAAGCGCTGCAGTCATATAACGTACGAAAGGATTCTACAAATTACCGTAGCGTATCACAGTCAAGTTTCGCAACATTTCAAGAGAAGCGCAACCCATACCAGGATTCAGGTTCAGGGTTCTACTAAAGAATCCCTCACATCGCTCTGCATTCAAAAAAGCTCCCTCGCCGTAAAAAAAATATTTTGCTCCCTTATGTTACAATCTTAAGATGGAAATAATCTAGACGTACTAAGCATTTTCAATCAACTTTTTTGATCTGACTGTTCAGAAGGACGCAGGGAAGGAGTTTCACCCCTCTCGTCTCTCTTTCCGAACAGGTATAATCCGGGGTTGTAAAAAAAATGAGTGGTCACGTCATTGCTTCCAATCAGGTGAGATTGGAACCAATACCAATACTCTCAAAGTGTATGTACCCTATTACTACCTATATCCTGCACTAGTCGAAGCCTATGTTGCAAGGTCTAGTATCTCACTTGTTTGCCTAGCCTAGATAATGATTAGCTTAACTTCTGTTAGGAATGTTCTCGACTTCTATTCAGTTCTCGAAATATATAAGCGAGTTATGAAGAATGCGAGTCGTATCGCTGCGATGACAATGATTCGATACTATATGGCCATTTTTTTAACATTGTACTAACGTTAAGGTGAACCACAGGGGTTTTACTGTTCAGTCTAATGCGGGAAAATCGGCTACCTGTTTTAAGCATTGATCTAAATGTACTTCGTACGTAGGTACGTAGTACATAATAAGTCTATAGTTTTAAGCGATTCTGTTTAGGCGATGAGAAAATTTGCGCGACCGCAAACCGTATCTCGGCGCGTTTAGGTTCACGTTCGTAGGATTTTCCGCGAATTTTGGTAAGTCGCACAAATGTTTTCACGTAGTGAAGTCGCCCAACTGATTCAGTAACCCTGTATATGCATATTTTTACGTAATTTTTTAGAAAAGTACCTACTATAAACACCGGCAACTGAGCATTTAGGATTCACGTATTAAGGTTGCCTGGAAGGGATCGCTTATAGCGATAAGGCCGCCAATTGTTTACAATATTATAAACATTAAAAAGTTATCTACGTTATCTATGGCCTCAGCCCTTTGATCAAGGATGCCCTCAGTCTATATAATGTTATGTCTATAACATATCTTTCTATATAATGTACTATATTTAGCGGATATTTCTATACTACAGAGTAGATAACTGACCGGCCACTGATGTGCTGATCACGCTGCCACAGCGTGTTCGTTCACTGCCAAGGTTGCCATCTCGTGCCGTATCTCTTAGCACCAGTCGGCCACGGCCAAGGTCCTGGGTTCATTGTGTTCTTCACTAGGTTACTAGGCTGTTATAGAATTATGTAGGAAGTATATAAACAGCATAACGAACTAACTAATAAGTCCACTTGCAAAAAGAGAGCAAGGTCATCTGTTCGACGCCTCGACTACAGGCATCAAGCCTGATATAGGCCTGATGCCTTCGTATTGCCACACCACCTTACCATCTCCCTTTTCAGATCTTAGAGTGAAGCTTAAAAAAGCGTGTTTAAAATCGGATGCTTTGTAGTTTGGTTACAATGTCGCAATGCGTGACCTTTCCCTATAACTTGGATTCATTTTTTTACGATCCCGCGTGGGCGACCCACCTCGCGTTTAAATGAAATAAAGAAAAACAAAAACGTTAAAAGGCTTTCTTTACAAACTTATAAGAGTATATAGATACTTTATACCTGCTGATGTAGTAATATATAACTGTTTGCCAAAGGATATCACAAGTACCGCTAGTGAGCACATATTTAAAATTAAATTGAAAAATTGGCTCGTTGTAAGAACTTTCTACTCTATCGACGACCTTTTTAAAGGCGAGACAAAATGTTATTTAAATAACTACGGTCGCAATCTTAAATAATTAATTATATAAATAAATATTAATTTATACATGAAAGGTATACAATGTAATTAAATTGTTTATTAAGCAATTGTAATGTAACTTATTTTGAATAATTTTTAATGTACTTTTATTGACTGACTTATAATTCACACAATTATCAATAAAAATGTTTATCTGTAGTACCTACTTATTATTTTGTTTCATGTGAGTTATTCTGATTTTTAGAGGTAAGATGGTTGATCGATGTTGGCTAACATGGATGTTTTTGTACACATTGTTAGAGATGTAACAATTCATCACCATCATCAGCCAGAAGACGTCCACTATGCTGAACATAGGCCTCCCCCTAACGCCACACTGAGCGACAGCCTGCCATCTGCATCCACTGTGTGCCCGCGACTCTCTCGATGTCGTCGGTCCATATAGTGTGAGGGCCGACCTAGGCTGCGTCTTCTAGTTCATGGTCTCCTCTCAAGAACCTTTCTTCCACATCGGTTATCGGTTCTTCGAGCGATGTGGCCTGCCCATTGCTACTTTAACTTGCAAATTTTAATAGCTACCTAGGTATATCGGTGATTCTGGTCCTTAGGCGAATATCCACGTTCCGGATTTTATCGCGCAAACAAACTCTGCGCATAGCTCTCAACGTTGCCCGCTGTGACAAAAAAAATAGTTGGTACCTACTTTTATTAAGTCCTTATACAAAATACCATCAATAGAATAAAATTTTAATATTCAAGATTTTGACAGAAAACGTTCAATTTCTACAAGTGAATCGAAGAAACCTTGCAACATATTTTCACTGCGCATTTTTCTAACCTTGTAAAATATAGGGTAAAACTCGTAAATCTATTAGGTACCTACCTACCTACATTGTTGCGATAGTAAAGTTACATAAATCCGTATAAAAGATTGAAGTGTTTACACTGATAAGGCAGATTCACACGTGTACCTTAGTTTTATCAACACTACATTTTAATAATAACTATAATAGATTACGAGCAAGCACGTGGCACATCAGATGTTATAACAATCACTCGTAACTCGTACCAAGGAAGATAAGTAACCCTTATGGCTCCTTGCTCGTACATAACACTGTAAAAGTTGAATGCATACCACGAATTCTGATCACTTTCGCTGTTTTTGAACGCAAGATGTAACAGGTTCCCGATATACCGCCCTGTCCGTAGGAGATGGCCACAGTGGCCGTTAGGGCTTTTTTCTTTTATTGCATTTTTGGGGTCTTGTAATGCATATTCATCTAGCCACATTGACAAAAAATTCGACCTTATAATTTTTTTTTTTTTACGCAAACAGTCGTCAGCCTCGTAACAATATTTCGCTGTTTTTGAACGCAAGACTGTAATAGCCCCCCATCTGGTCCCGAAATACTTCAGTGAAATATTTAAATATTCGCCTTTTTACAATGTTATTGCAGCTCTCAGAGCAAATAAATTCTTGCACCGAGCATAGGTAGGTACTAAATAATGCGGAGAAAATACCTATAATAGGTCTAAGACGAGAATCTACGTAGAATCGTGGATAGGATCTAGATAGTACGTAGCGTAGGTACTTCCTACTATAGCGGATAGGATCAAGATAGGTAGCGTAGGTAGGTACTATAATAAAATAGCTTTAGGGACTTCCAAAATTGGAAGAGAAGTTGGTTTCAAATATATTGTATGAAATTAATAGAGTAAAAAAATATTTTGGGGTATAGACGTGCTCTGGAGTGAAGACCACACATCAGCAAACGTAACGTGGGACTCTCTGAGACTCAATAGATTGACGATGTACGTAAAGCAGCTGACAGGTAGTGACAGTGGCTATAGAAACGAAAAGTCGATGATGGGCTGGGTAGCGTGCCTTGGGAGAGACGTAAGCTGGGGCCTTACGCGGTATCAAACTAACGCAGCGCAGTTCGGAAAATCACGCGCATGTGAACCCCCAGATACGGTTTACGGTAGCGCAAATTTTTTCATCACCTAAACTGGATTGCTTAAAACAACTAGCCGTAAGGCTCCAGGAGACAGTCCACACGAAAAGCAGAATATGATAATGATGAAAAACACGAAAAAAGATGTGATATAAATATCTTACTACCTATAATGACTTCCTGAGTCGTCGTTTTGCAAAATATTTACAACAAAATAAAACATTTCTAAACTGTGCGAAAAACATCGGAAAAATATAAAACAGCGTGGGCTAGTACATTATCAGAAATCCACAATGAGCGTCGACCTTGGATTTGGATTGCTGCGTAGTAAAACGCGAAATATATACCTCTTACAACGTAACACAGACTTTTATAGATTACGACAAAACTGTTAACTTGAGCTTACATTGCTGGGTTTCGTTACAAGCGGAATTATTAATATAGGTAATTATTATTTTCTTTGCCAGCGATGTACGTTTGATTTCACGATATATACTACTAATATCGTAGCAGTAAAGGTTATTATGAAAGCTTTTATTGTATTTACATCATCTTCACATCTTTTTATTTAGATTTAATTAGTTAAATTCATACCTTTAAATGTAGACATTAGGTATAAACTCGCATCAATGTCCATAAGTTTTAACATACCTAATAAGAAATATATGTGTTTCTACGCTATCTTTTATCCGAGCTTTTAATCTTTTTCTGAGCTTTTTTAACTGAACAAAATACAAGCTGACGAATAGGTAGGTACCATAGACCTATATCCAAGTAGACGTCACAAGTCTACACACTTTGCATGTCATATTTTTAATACATCATCATCATCAGCCAGAAGACGTCCACTGCTGAACATAGGCCTCCCCCTTTAACCTCCACACTGAACGACAGCCTGCCTTTTGCATCCACTGGATGCCCGCGACTCTCACAATGTCGTCGGTCCATCTAGTGGGAGGCCTCCCTACGCTGCGTCTTCCGGTTCGTGGTCTCCACTCCAGAACCTTTCTTCCCCATCGGTTATCGGTTCTTCGAGCGATGTGGCCTGCCCATTGCCACTTCAACTTGCAAATTTTAACAGCTATGTCGGTGACTCTGGTTCTTTGGCGAATATCCACGTTTAATCGTCATAATTGAGTTCAGCTAAAATCAGTCTGCTCAATCGGTGCCGCGACAACACGCAACACGTGTCAGTCTGAAACGCAAATCGATAATTGTGCAATACTGAGCTGTAAGAATACCGCAAATAGTAGAGTTGGCCTACAGAATAAAGTTTTTCACTTTTAGCAAGTTTTTAGATAGGTACGAAAAATTTGACACGCTTAGTTTTCATACAGTTTGGACCGCTTGTGAAGTCTACTTAGATATAGGTCTATGGTAGGTACCTTAAGTACCTAGATACCTCTAAGGAAAAGTACCTACCAATGTGGAAAGTTTTGTATCATAAGAGCGAAACTGTGCTGACCTGACCGAGTATGTTCACTTATTTACCCACATACGAGGATAGCAACCAGATAAGGCCAGCCTTGAAAAGCTTCGTCTTGTCAGATATCTCATTCGTATGATAATTGCTTTGGTAACAATGTTTTTTAATGATAAGTCGTCTAGCGCGACAGCCTTGAATTTTATTTGGTTAGATTAATTTTTGTCGATAAATATAGAAACTATACTAAGATAAACCGTTTTTAACGTTGTCCATTCTCAATCAATCAATCAATTTATGAATGTTTCCATAAAGAAGATAACTAGGCACAATAAGTCCTTACAATATCATATTTATACTTGTGGCGTGTTTTGTTCATCATCATCATCAGCCAGAAGACGTCCACTGCTGAACATAGGCCTCCCCCTTTAACCTCCACACTGAACGACAGCCTGCCTCTTGCATCCACTGGATGCCCGCGACTCTCACAATGTCGTCGGTCCATCTAGTGGGAGGCCTCCCTGCGCTGCGTCTTCCGGTTCGTGGTCTCCACTCCAGAACCTTTCTTCCCCATCGGTTATCGGTTCTTCGAGCGATGTGGCCTGCCCATTGCCACTTAAATTTGCAAATTCAAACAGCTATATGTCGATGACTCTGGTTCTTTGGCGAATATCCACGTTTCAGATTTTATCGCGCAAAGAAACTTAGGTATCCTTACTAATATTATAATAGCGAATTTAACTCTGTATTTCTGTCTGGATGTTTGTTCGCTTTTCACGACTAAACGGCTAAGCCGATCTTAACGAAATTTGGCAGGAGGATAGTATGCATCATGAAGACGGACATAGGGTACTTTGCCCCCCAAAAATGCGGAAAATTGGAAAATCCCTGTTAACACCGCGGGATTCAACTAGTATTTCCATAAAGAAGATAACTAGGCACAATAGGTCTTTACAATATTATATTTTTTATACTTGTGGCGAGTTTTGTTATTATGTATTAAACATGATTAAACTTTAAATAACACAATAGTTATAATACTGTCTTGACCTTCGATCAAAATAAAATTTTGGTCGGTCTTGACAACTTTACAAAAGTACCTAGATACCTAGGATACCTATATGTAATTGGTTATGGGTCCCTAACTAGGTACCTACTAACTACGCCTGCCACACCTGTATATTAGTGGCCAGGGGCCGGGCTCGAATCAAAACAGCGCAGTTCGGAAAATCACGCGAACGTGAACCTTAACGCGCCGAGATACGGTTTGGTCGCGCAACTTATCACCTAAACAGAATCGCTTAAAACATGTAGCCGTAAGACCCCACTCTGGCCTTGGAAAGGCCCAGATTATATCTCTCAGGAAACAAGTAAGCTGGCAGGTTGTTCCAATCCTTGGCCGTACGGATTAGAAACGTAGAATCGAAACATTTGGTAGGTAGTAGGTACGTATCCAAGGAAAATCCACAATGTACGGGTGTTAGTTGTGGGCTGTTTTCCTACTTGTCCTGTAATAGAAAGGGGATGGTAGGATAAGGTCATGTATAGCTCCAATGCACATTCTCCGAAATGAATCCTGTAGAAAATTTACAGACTCGCTACTTTACGGCGGTGTTCTAGACTGAGAAGTTTCTTAGCCACTAACTTCTCATCGCCTATAAAATTATAGAAATTTGGCAGGATGATAGTGTATAGCAGGGGTTCCCAAACTTATTTTGTCTACTGCCCACTTTGAGAATGAATTATTTTGTAGCGCCCCCATTTTTTCACCTACTTAAAAACCACTATAACTTCAAATTAAATTAATCAATTATTGTGAGCTATATTAGCGGTGATGTTCACAAGTTGTTGAGAGTCGAGAGCTCATGCAGTCGGTGTCTAAGAGGCCTCCTAGCTAAATGAAAATCACCCCCCAAGCCTCTACACCCCATTTTTTTTCTGGGTCTCTTACCGCCCCCCTTTAGACATGCAGCGCCCACTCAGAGACGTTGAATACTTAAAATTGCTCTGTTTCGTTTTCATGTGTGCCAATTTCCGTCAACGAGAAGTTGACAGCACAATTTTGAGTATTCCCGTCTCTGAGTGCGGCTATTAGAGATTATATATGTAATAGGTGTCTCTCAGAAAACTCAGAAAGTAGAGAGCTAGATAATTTTAACCTAGGAACTGGCCCAGACAGTATCGACAACTCTAACTTTATGCATTTGTTATAATGTATTGAAAACAATTAAGCTGCATCCAATTAGGTCCTTCAAAATTAGTAAGTGCTCTAACAAAATTTATTGCTATTGCGAAATCAACAGGAGCTCAAACAATATTATTCGCATTATTATTAGAGCTGGTTCGAAAACTACTAAGCCAAAGTTAATGAAATTTTTGTGGGACCACTTCGATAGCTTTCTCTACATAATAGGAAAAGAATCACGTAAATTGATTAACAAATGTCGGAGTAATTGCATATTTTTTTTAGGATTTCATGGACATTGTTGAGGTTTAATTTTCACTTGTGTTTGCAGAATGACATAATTCAGGTCGATTTTAGAAATATGCGGGCAACTTTATAAATTTGCAGAGCCTAACAATACCACAACTATACCTACCCACGATCGAGTAAGTATTGTAAATGTTTAAAGTTTGTCAGTTTGTCTATTGCTGCGGTCTTCTTAGAGGCGAATATACGCCCGTAGCACATTTTCGCCGCGAAACCGTAGCAGCGAAACGATACCGTTAGTATTATCGTGTACCGTACAACAGCAATTAAAACAACAAACTTAGCACGGAGACGTCGCTCAACGTGCTTTTCCGACGCGTTTTTTAACCCTATGCTGTACTGTATGTTCATATTTCTACAAGTACCGGTTTCGCTGCTACGGTCTCGTAGCGAAGGTGTGCTACCGGCGCATCTACTACTAAGTGCAATAAAACAACTGAATTGAACAACTGAAACTGAACTTGAATAACAAGTAGGTATAAATTGTAATTTTTTTAAACCTCCCATAAAACCATTGCCAATTGCCATATACCATCGCTCAGTACCGGCAGTGCCGGTGTCAGCATTACCAGTGCCCTGTCCTCGCTTAACATCAGGCGAGATGGTGGTCAAAAGAAAGCGTATTATTAATTTAAAAAATCCTGATAATCTTCAACCGGCTGAACAAGATTTCTTGAATCATAGCTAAGAATCGTTGTCTGCGTTAATCCGCCATAGTACCTAAGTCATCAGCCAGAAGACGTTCACTGCTGAACATAGGCCTCCCCCTTTAACCTCCACACTGAACGACAGCCTTTTGCATCCACTGGATGCCGGCGCCTCTCACAATGTCGTCCTAAGTACCTAAGTAGTAAACCATAATCGAATCATCGAATCATCGAATCGAATCACTCGAATCAGTCGATTGGGATAGGATTGTTGAAAAGAGTAACGATTGTTGTCACTCTCTAGCGTCGGGCATAGTTTATGCCCTGTCTAACAAATTTAATATATGTTTCCCAATAAAAAATCAACTCGAGCATATGAAACACTGGGTCGACGCAGAAGTTCACAACTTTAAACATCTACTGCAAGAAACCATACGACTAAAAAAAAGGTTTCCTATGGACGACCGATTGCGTGCAAAGTGCGACGAGCTAACCGGTAAATACCATTCCTTGTTGAAAGAAAAGCGAGTACGTCATTATTCCAAAGTAATTCAAAAGAACCCGCGGTGCATGTGGCGTGTTATTAATTCCGAGTTGGGTCGCGGTACCCACGAGAGAGTCGACTTTACTGACTTAGTACGGGACACAAGCGGTCAAACGTTCGGCACTAAGAAAGATGTTGTGGACGCGCTCAATCTCGAATTTGTTACCGCGGCGAGTGGGTGTGGAGCGCCCGCCGCAAACAGCGCCATGGCCCTGGCTGCACTCGGAGCCCGAAAATCCGCAAGCGACGTGTCAATAAGAATGGAGCCGTTCACCCCGTTCGAAGTATATACAATAGCGACAAAACGTATTGCTCCTAAGAAGAGTACTGATATTTATGGTTTGTCCGCGAGTGTACTAAAGACTGCTATAGGCCCGGTGGCGCATGTTCTTTGTCACTTGTTTAACTCGTGTATGCGGGAGGGCATTTATCCGGCGTCTCTAAAAAAAGTAAAGATATGCCCTTTGTACAAGGGAAAAGGCAAGAAAGCCGACCCCAAGTCATACCGTCCCATTTCTCTTGTCCCTGCCGTAAGTAAAGTGTTCGAAGTTGGCCTCAATAGAAGGATTATGAACTTTTTAGTGGACCGCAATAGTCTATCGGACAGGCAGTATGCGTATAGGGCAGGCCGCGCGACCACAGACATGGTGCGCGAGGTGGTGTGGCGAGTGTTGAGCGCGCGCGAGTCGAGGCTACAGGTAGCCCTGCTTTGCTGTGACTTGTCGCGCGCGTTCGACACAGCCGATCACAGCCTCGTCGCAGACAAGCTACAGGTTCACGGTTTTCGCGGTCCGGCTCTATCTATACTGACCTCCTTCATGTCCCAGCGAACACAGGTTGTGGTAGGTGACAGAGGGCGCGTCGAATCGACCGAGATGGAGAACGTGATGGGCGTCCCGCAGGGCTCCTGTCTGTCCAACACCAAGTTCAGCCTCCTCCTGAATGACCTACCCGATGCCATCGACGATGCTGAGATATACATGTATGCTGACGACGTTGCCGCCGTAATTATGGCGCCAACGCACGCCCAGCTGGAATCAAAGCTGAACTCGGTGGTAAACAAACTCGACGGATGGTTCAAGTCAAACGGACTAGCGCTGAACAGGGACAAGACCTGCTTCATGGCCTTCAATCTCAACGGCCACATGACAAAAACGTATTCGGTAGCAATAGGTCAAACTGCTCTCCAACAGGTCCCCTGTACCAAACTGCTAGGCTTCCACCTAGATAGCGCATTGACGTGGGAGACACATGTGGAGGAGCTGTGCAAGAAGCTCGCGGGCTCGTGTTTCGCCCTCAGGCGGCTTGCGAGCACTGCCACTCGCAGCGTCGTTCGCACGTGCTACTTCGCAACTGTCCACAGCGTCATCACGTACGGGTTGGAGCTGTGGGGCCGTGCTGCCGATCGTAATAGAGCTTTTGCGATGCAAAAGCGAGCCGTTCGTGCCATATGCGGGGTACAAAGTGACGTCTCCTGCGTTGAACTGTTTCGAGAGCTTCAGATATTGCCACTGCCCTGTGAACTAATATACCAGGTTGCCCTGTTCACTCACACACACCTCGATGCATTTCAGCGCAGGGGCGTGCATAGTACGATGAATCTGCGGAGCAACGTGAAGAAAACGCAATTAGTAACGCCATCGCACCGGCTCGTCAAATCAGAGAGATCAGTGTACATCCTAGGGCCCGCGATCTACAACCGCTTACCTGCTTCCATCCGGGATGCACCTTCCACCGCGTGCTTTAAGACTAAGCTTAGAGCCTGGCTACTAGAATTATTATTTTATAAGATTGAGGATTTTTTTTAAAGAATAAGAGATTTAAGATTAGAAGAATTAATTTGACATATGAAATACTGACATAATATATTGTAATACATTTTTGCTCATAATATTTTTAATTGAATAGGATTATTTAATTTGAATTACACATGATAATATTATTAACATATACTGTTTATATAAGTTTATATACATCGATGTAGAAAGTGTACTGGAGGAATTTGACTTGTAACTATGGAGTTATTAATAAAGAATTGTATTGTATTGTATTGTATTGCATATCCACAGAGCGCAGCTAGTTTTCCCACAAATTTAGTGACAAATTCCACTATATTTACTTCCACGAATGACTCAGATCATTGTAAGTCGGAACAATGGCAGAAATTACATTACACCTAACACAATAGTTGTACAGTTGGCGATGCATATGGCACCAATCGTTCGATGAATAAGGTACAATGTGAACGTGCTTGTTGGTTCAACAGCCAGTGTTTATACATGCAATGCACTGTACGGAATTCCTGTTTGGATCACGCGTATGGTTTGGCGAAGTATAGAAACTTTCGAAATATGGAGCGTAAAGGAATTGAATCGCCCGTCGGATATAAAAATATCAAATATTTGTTAAAATGAATGCGAAAGAGCTTACTAGAGACCTAAGCAAATTTCCTACAAAACTGAACCTCTTTAAACAATCTTAAAGTGGTTCAGGATCTTTACGGCCTACGCCTTACTTCAGTGCCCTAGTCCCAGATTTGATAGTTTACGAAAACTCTTTTCGTTTACGTATTGTTCCATACATTTTAGTAAAGCGCCTCTATCGGAAACGTGGAGGAACTAAATTTGGCAGTTATCGGCGGTATAGATTACTTCACACTAATACGAAAAAAGTTTTCGAATACTTTTTAGCCCAGCAATGTATGGAACAAGACGAAAACGAAAAAAGTTTTCGTAAACTATCAAATCTGGGACTAAGGGCACAGGTCGATTTTAGAAATATGCAGCCATTGAATTTGAATTTTAATAAGTTTGTCTATTGCTTCATCATGGTTACACTGCTGACTTAGAAGAAACTTTAAAAGCGACGCAATCCAACCAGGCAACAATAGGGAATATGCATGTGTTTTTTTTATATTTTTAATCAACTGTTAACATCGTTATATCATAGTAAAAAATATAATTACAGTTGGAAATGCTCAAATTATTTTTTTAAAAAATATTAAAAACGTCGAATAAATTTGAGCTGTATAAACGCCGCAATTTTTCGCGGGCTTTGGATGACGTCATAAGCCACGCTCTGTGTTTGTTTACTATAGAAAATACAGTTATTTCACACAGATTTTCAGTTTTATAGATATTCAGACCATGGAAGAAGCTAAAAAAACCGGAAAAGTACGATTAGGACTCGTGCTCTGAGGGTTCCGTTGGACGGAAACGTCTAGAGAGCACGAGTCCAAAAAAAAAACTAACTGAAGTTGAAATATTGAAAGACAAACTTAACTTTGTAGTTGACATTAAGGTTCTTCCATACATAACAACTACAAAATGTAAGTTTGTAATTCTAAACCAATATTATTTTTAGGATATAACTTCAAATTAACAACTTTCAGATTTATTACTTTATATGTGCTGTAAGATCTTGCCTCTTGCCAAAATTAATGATTCTAGGTCAACGAGAAGTACCCTATAGGTTTTGATTCCCCTGTAAAATCGCAAAATATGCGAAATAAACGTTCATATCTTTTGATTGCGTTGACTTACAACTTTAATTTTTTTACAGCCGAAAGAAACCGTAGAACCAAGTATTTAGTATAAATTTTAACTTGATACCTTTACGCGTTCTTGAGAAAAAGGGTCTTGGCAGACGGACAGACACACAGACGGACAGACAGACGGACAGACGGACAACGAAGTGATCCTATAAGGGTTCCGTTTTTTTCCTTTTGAGGTACGGATCCCTAAAAACAATTTTATTGGTATTGTCTTGTGCCAAAGTGTACAAACACTACTATAAATACACCCGATAAGTGTTTTTTTCCCCATTCCAAGAGATGCGAAAATACGTAAGCAATGGTGTAAGGTCATGAGAAGAGATATCTCCAACATCATGTTTGCATTGTTGTGTAATTCATTTTAATGTAAATATGTTATATTTTGATAGCATGGTGTGATTTAGTCAGAAGTGTGTTTTGTTCCTATTTAATATTATGCACTCTGTACCAGTGCCGGTTTTAGCACTACCAGCGCCCTAGGCGAGACTTCTACGGTGCCTACATTGACAAAACCAGTCTCAGTCATCGTCCTAAAGATTCCTAGTTTCACGAGAATGCTAAAATTACACTATCTAATGGAAAACAATTACAGAAACTCAACATAAAACTATTTTTCTATCAAACACTACTAAAATTGTATGAATATCGACGCCGATAAAGAAGATGTTGTGGCTTTTGACGTCACGTTTCGTTTCGACCAATGGTGAAGCGTTTCGCAAATTTGAATTTCCCTCTTATATTTTGCACTTTTTATTTAATATTTTAAGCAATTATAATGCAACTAAATAAAAAAATATTTTGTAGAATATAAAGTCAGAACAATAAAGATTCGGAAAAAAATTGTTTCAACGATATTTAAACCACATGCATATTCCCTATTGTGGACAGAGAAACACCCAGTCTCACCAAATTTTGTACCTCCGGAGGAAAAGCTTCCCCAGGTCGATCTGCAATGGCTTATTTGGAAGTTCATAAACCGCCTTCCAGTACAAATAAGCCGTTGCAAATACAGTATGTTTAAAACGGGTCTAGCTGATCCTTCAATGAAAACACAGTTTCATGTGCCTTATCTAAGAGTTTATGTAGCCTCTTACTGGTCAGATATAATATAATTGTCTCCGACTCGAAAAAAAGCCATATCAAGAGAGGAGGGGGGAGTAAAGCGTAGCACTTGCCCCACCCCCGTGTTTAGTTTTGAATTTTTTAAATACTGTTTTTGTATTTAATACATCCTACCTTTTTTAACGCCCTCTCTTGACGCTCAGGCAAGAGCTGCTTGAAAACTCCTCCCTCCCTCCCTCTTTCACTTTAATAAGTAAAAAGAAACTCATTTCTAGGTACATTACTAGTCTTTAATTTGATATGTTAATTCTATACAGTTCAGTAAGTACATAATTGGAGTATTGATGACATATTCTTACCCTCTTTTGCTTGAACACTAAATAATCCCTAAATAAATAATGTTACAAAATACTATTAAATCACGTTATAAAAAATGATCTGTCAAGTCAATTACTCGCTTACGTAGAGAAACGCGTGGAAGTGAGACAAAAATAACTTTTTTTTTTTTCTAAAATAATTTGACACTGAAACAAAATATCGATATTGCCAAATCAACAGGCGTTCGAACAAAATTATTCATATCGCAAGCTAGTTTTGGAGTTACAGTTATAACATTTTTTGAGAAGAAAGACGATTAAATATGCAGAAATGCTTGCAAAACTCGACTTTTTCGAGATGTTGCGAAACTTGGCTGCGATACTAGCGCTACAGTAATTTATAGAACCCGTACGCTATCTGACTGCAGCGCTTACGGAAGTTCGAGACAACCTATAGCACGGTCAAATTGGGGTGCCATGTAAGTTTATACCGTTTTTATACAAATTTCCGAGCTACGCTCTAATGTTCCGCTTCTTCTGTCTTTCTTTTAGTGCTATTGACCGTTGAAGAGTTCCTTTATTTGGAGCTAATCGTAGATGTCGATTCAGTGGGCTTACTCTTGACACTCGATTTCAATCGTAATTTGGGATTGGGATCGAAAACATACCATTTGATACTCTTCAATCGCGTAAAGAGTACCGAAAGCGTCGAGTTGAGTCGATTTTATTTAGTTCCATAAAATTCCACCATTATCGGTTACAATCGTGCGCTAGTTTAGAATTCAAGAGTACCAAAATGGCATGTTTTCGATCCCAATCCCAAATTACGATTGAAATCGAGTGTCAAGAGTAAGCCCACTGGTCATGCTTGCCATAAAAATACATCAACTGCACCAACATCGGAACTGCGCCTTCATGTAAAAATTCAACTTTGTACGATATGAGGAAATTCGACCCAAACATACAAACATTGCAAGCAAAATAAAAGCTTGTAAAAAAGGTCGTTCCGTTTTCAATTCAGCATTTGGTTAAAAATAGAACAGAATAGCTTATATTATAGAGTGTTTATGCATACAGTACCCGGCGGTAAGTAATGCACATCGAGCTAGAGGGAGATAATCGGCTAGTGTCGGCTTCGTAGAGCGTCGTCTCAGTCGCACGGTCAAAAAGGTCACCTTTTATTTATTTATTTATACAGATTACATACAGAAACAAAACAGTGCACATATTAAGTAATACCTGGGCGACCGAGCTTCACTCGGTATTTTTTTACTATACAGGGTCACGCATATAGACTGTACTAAGCCGAAAGGAGGTCATTGTATCATCATTATAAACAACTTTTATTACGGGACCAACCTTGAAATGGCGGAAAAAAACTGTTTCATACATTTTGTCGAGTGTCATGTCAATGACCGTTTTCTATAGAACTGCACATTTTTCCCGCTATTTCAGGGTTGGTCCCTTAATAATAGTTGTTCATAATTAAGAGTACAATGACCTCCTTTAGGCTTAGTACAGTCTATATGCATAGCACTGTATAATGTAAAATTAAAAAGAAAACAAAATTTCATCCTAATTTAGAGCCGTTTCCGAGATACGCGAAATAAATTTATATACAAGAATTGCTTGTTTCAAGATATTATATTGATAGATAAATAACACTTTTTATACCTAATATCAAGGAAGATAGACTCTATTTCTTGCTAATATACAGTTCTGGGGCCTTACGGCTACCTCTTAGCGCGGGCTCAAAACAGTAGAATGTGGAAATTCACGGGAACGTAAACCTTAACGATACGATTAGCGGTCGCGAAAGTTTTCGCAAATAAAAATTGTATATGAATATAGTGTTCGAATAGCAGTTTATATGGTATCTCCACAAGTATATTTTCACTGATTTACTACACAGCACTTATCCTTCAGCCTTTCGGCTTCCAATCCACAGCTCGACTGTCCTGACGGCCACTGAACGAACCAATATATACTTCCCTCTCTACTTAAATTAGCCCCTCCTACTGCAATTGTCAACAACCAATGACAAGTGACACTGATTTAGACTTTGACACCTATAAATATTCATGGACGTCAGCATGTCCATGTAAATATTGATACATATTTACAACTATTGACAAGAATCACCACAATAGTAAGCAAAATAATGTACCTACTGAGTGACAGAAATGACGCTCTCCGAACTACCGACGCTCCGTAAAAGCCTATCTCTCTCCCTTTCTCTCTATATCTCTCTCCCTTTCTCTCTATCTCTCTCTCCCTCCCTCTCTCTCTCTCTCTCTCTCTCTCTCTTAATCTCGATATGCATTATTTACAGCCGAGTACTGTAAGAGGGATTTTTTTACAATTTTAAGGATTTGTTTCAGAATGTACTATTAAAGTACTTATTTGCCAACCATCACAAATTATGTGTCAGATATAACTTTCTATTATCTTACATCGCGTTTCACAATTCTTTTTTATCGTCCGAATATTTTGATCTATATTACTCGGGCAGCAAAATGGCAACGCCGCATTTAAAAGTTTTTTTTTTTTTTATCAAACTCTAACCAACCAGTCTAAATCTTATTTGCAACTTGAACTGGCATATAAATTAATAGTAACTTTATCTGATAGTTAGTACTTTTTAATGATTGTGAAACGCAAGCACAGTGTTTATTTAATAGATAAGTCATTCTTATTAGCTTAGTCGGAACGTTAACCGGACATTCCGAAACAAAGCCTAATTCTTAAAAATAATTTGATTCGTGAATGAGATAGCATCTGATGGTATTTTTGTACATATTAGTTATCTTTGTGCGCTAAATTATTTGTAATTATGTTAAAAGGTATTCATTGAGATCTTAAGCTCATATTAGCTTATTTTTTTTACAATATACTTAAAAATAATAATCTCATGCTCGTCGACATCACCATCCCACATGACGAGAACCTCGTGAAGGCCGAGAAGGACAAACTCAGCAAGTATCTTGACTTGGCTCACGAGGTTACCGCCATGTGGGATGTTGACTCGACGATCATTGTCCCGATAGTCGTATCGGTGAACGGCCTTATAGCGAAGAGCCTCGAGCAACACCTTAAGAGGCTCTCGCTAGATGGTTGGATCAAGGGTCAGTTGCAGAAGGCGGTAATTCTTGACACGGCACGTATTGTCAGGAGGTTCCTCACTCTGCAGCCCTAACCACCGGTAGCTTGTGGCCCTGCCCCGCTGCCGACGGCACCCTAGGTTTAAGTTTTTTTATAATATTTTGTTTTTGTATAGATATTGTAATAAAAACTTTAATTTAAGAAGAAAAATAAATGTCTGAATAATCTCATGAATAATGCAGTCAGTATATAAAGTAAAGTACATTGTTACGTAATAAAAATAGATAAAATAGGCACAAATTTAAAATACATAACAGGTACACTAAATCAGTTTGTGCTAATTACTAAACTAAACAGTGTTTTATGGAAAGGTTATGTTAAGCCGAAAGGAGTTAACAATAACCTCCTTTCGATTTAGTACAGTCTGTATGCGTAACCTTGTATTACATTTGAGATAAACACAAAATTATTAGGAAATCTCTCAAATCACAGTTCAGTAAAAAGATTCAACATAAAGCTTCCATAACTGTTAGTAAACATGCTTTCCATTACCACTGTAAGTCGAGCACGCGTCTTTAAAGTTACTCGCGTTAAAACTCGCAAAATAATCATCATGAATAAATCTCACTATGTTCTCTATCGAGCACAGATATGTATTGTACACTTTCAGGTCATCTATAGGGTGTACCACTTTCATCACTACATTGTGACGTTTCTTACAGAAACTCAACATATTCGTGACATCCTCCCCGTTATAAACTACTCGAAAATAAAAGTCTTGAGCTACCGCTTTTCGTTTTGTAAACTTAAACTCGTCTCTTAGGTCTTTCTTTCTGTACACTTCGAATATCATTCTCGAAGCATACTGTATATTATAATGTTGATAATTGCTTAAACCTAGCGCTAATATTAAAGCTTGTAGCGTCTTATCATGGCCCGAATATAAAACGAATTTAGGTTTGTTTTCTGATATGATCCTTATCATATTTTGTACTATATTATGTATCAATCCATAAGCTACTAGCAAACCACGTTTCCTATTATGTATATTTTTTATTTCCTGTCGATATGTCCATTCTAAGTACGCGAAAAGTGACATAACGTGTTCTTTCCTTACGCAGTATTCTTCAGTCGATTCAGGTGTTGGTTCCTTATAATCTTCATCAAAATCTGTATCCACTCTCGCGTCATTCGGAAAATTGAAATCAGCATCAAGGTTTTTCTTAACTATAACTACATCATCGTACGCTTCTGCGTTATCTATGTATCTCTGTTGGTAGTATAGAAGTTTTTCTCTTTCCATTTGTGCGTCAAAATCTAACGGTTGCTTCTTACTATCATAGTATTTGCCTATGATATCTCTTGCTTTCCTTCCGATTTCGTTGTTGAAATCTAGTTGATTGTTTATGTAATCTAACTCCATGTTTAAAGTATCTATATCGACGTCTAGTAAGCCTCTAGCGTTGCTGTGTAGTTTTTTGTGTCTTTTTTCGAGGGACAGTTTGGTTTTTTGTTTATATTTCTCGGTGCAAGGTAGGGGTGAGTCGTGGCACATGTGAGCAAGAATGGCGTCTCTAACGACGTCGGCGTCTGGGTGCTCTTGAGATTCGAAGAGTACTTTAGACAGTTTGGTGACTAGGTCTTTGATGGCTGGGTGGGAGTCGAGGCGGTTTTTTGCTTGACTGTTGATATTTCTGCAAATTTAAAAATTTGCTGTTTATGATGCGGTTTACTTTGAAATAGCAGTGACAAACTAAGGGTCTTTAAAATTGAAAACCCGCTTGCAAAATCTAGTGTATGACGTTCCAGAGATAAAAACAAATACGATTCACACCGCGATGCCAGTTCCAGTTGGAGCCGTTCTCCATTCATTTAGAGCATTTGAGCGATGCCGCAAAACGCATTACCCATAAATAGCGACGCCTCAATTTAAAATCTATAAAGTAGTTTAGGGTGCAGGTGGTAGTATATGGAGAAACAGACAAACTTATATACAAATGCATTAATACACCTGCAAAACAATACCCTCTTTGGACAGTCGGGTAAAATGAGAAACTTCTATATTTTTTACAAAAATCTTAAATAGCTATCTAATTTCCTTTAAGTTTCCTGCTAAAACTTGGTACTTTATTGGATACGCAGCCGACAGCAAAGTTGTAGAAGAGAGCTACACCAGTGGACCAGAAACCCAGTCTCTAAAAGAGGCCATGGTTAACCGCATGAACTTATCCCTTACTTAGAGCAGTCTCTGATAGGGACGTTGCCGACCTGGTCAAGTTCAATGCACGGTATCGATAAGACAGCAAGAAAGCAGCGGACGAGGCTGCCAAAGAAATGTTAAGGTTGCGCGCTGAAGAGAACCATGATCCAAGAAAACAAGGTCTAGCGCTCCGGGAGCTGACACCCAATTACGTCACTGTCCAATTGCCACTTTATAACATCAAACACAGATATTGGGATATTTTTTTTAAATAATCTATTATAATAAAGTACAACATCATTTGGTTTGTCCGCTCAAGCAAAGCGATTCAAGTTAAGCACGATTTAATATATTAAACACATTATTTATATCATTATTTATTCAAGTCGAGAGTGAATAGGTTTCTTCTAGGCAAGCGTGCTCCATCATAGGCCGCATCATCGCTTAACATCAGGCGAGTTGGCGGCCAAGCGCAAGCCTATTTATAATAAAAAAAATAAACATTGAGGAGATTGGGGAGGTATAATTTCACGCTACTGGTAACACAGAAAATCAGCTGTCTCATAGAAATTCCGCCATTGTTTCGTGTATCGTCATCTCTCTCGAACTTGTTGTAAATTACTTATTCTGCTCTTGCTTATGCATGTGTACGTGTATCCATGACATTGATGACGTAGTTGCGTGCCATCCACGTGACATATTTTCTCGGAGCGCTATACCTAGCGGCGTGTATTTTCCACCCAGCAGGGGTGGAAATGGTAGAAAATTAAATAAAAAAACTCACTTGTTAAGAGCATGGTGGTGGGCGCAGGCGCAGTCTCCGAAGCAAAACGCGACGGAGTGGCTTTCCCTTGCTGCGGCGGCTCGCGGCCCGGCGAGACTGCGGAAGCACCCCCACGCTACCCCCACCAGGGACTGGAACGTGCGTCGGTAGCGAGTGCTGTACATTATTACGTCACCTGCGGATAAATAATGACGTTAAGCCTGACGCTACGTCTGTAAGGGTTCTTTTTCACTAGAGATGGGTGAGGAAGGTGAGCGGTGTGCGAGGAGAAAATTGACCAATAGGATCTTTTCATTCTGTCTCGCCTCGGCTTCTATTGGTTGATTTTTTTCTCGCACACCACTCGCACATCTCTTGTTGGAAGAGCATGGTAAGGATCACTAATAGCGGCGTTACGTTCGCAATAGTTGGAAAAGTTGATGTGACATTCGTAAAGATCGCTATAGTTCAGGGGTTTCCAAACTTATTTTGTCTACTGCCCATTTGAGAATAAATTATTTTTTAGCGCCCCCATTTTTTGACCCAATTAAAAACCACTATAACTTCAAATTAATTTAATCAATCATTGTGAGCTATATTAGCGGTGATGTTCACAAGTTGTAGTTGAGAGTCGAGAGCTCATGCAGCCGGTGTCTATGAGGCCTCCTTAGCTAGGAGGTCTCATAGACACCGACAATGAAATTACAAATCACCCCCCAAGCCTCTACACAACGCCCCCATTTTTTTTTTCTGGGTCTCTTACTGCCCCCACTTTAGTCCTGCAGTGCCCACAAGGGGGCGTTATCGCCCACTTTGGGAAACGCTGCTATAGTTAATAGTAATTTATTATTGATAACAATTCCAGTTATATGTCAACACAATCGTAGAGGTGGGAAAAAACAACTAATAATCATAATTTCATTGCTGTTTTGTTATTTGGTCGTCCAGCTGCTAGATGGGTCGACGATATTATTACTATCGCGGGTCGAACCGGACTCGATTAGCACAGGACCGAGGCAGATGACATAACAAGAGAGAGGCTTATACCCAGCAGTGGGATAAGGAAGGCTGTGGATGATGATTGTCGCCAAGGCCGACAGGAAAGTGACCATAGCTTAGCAGGAAAATCATTCGGGGCGTAAACTCTTCAGGTTCAAACCCTGACGAACGTAATATTTTAATATTTTTTGTATTTGTTCTTACCCGTGTCTTTACTTCCTTGGACTTCAGGTGTGTCTACGTCTAACAGATCACCGTAAGCTTCTCTTAGAATATTACCTGTAAATATTTTTTTTTATATTAAGGCGTGTTTTTCCCACTTTTAAGCAACGCTTACTACTACAGATGACCATAATCCTTGGTTTATTGCATTAAAGTCGCATTTAGCGGAGCAAAATCATGGCGCTTACACACAGTCGTGCGTTTCACTACTTCTATTTTTGGGGTTTTTATCATATTTTTCGAAAAGTATAGGTGTAAATGTACCTTACCAGTTTCCTTCATAATTATGAAATCTATATATCAATATATTGCAGATATAATTTAATAAATAGGTATTTGAATGAATCCAAAAAAACGGGGAAAAAAGCGCAAATCAGTGCTACTTTGAAAATTTTTTTTCTATCGAGCGAAATATGCTTAATCGTCTTTCGGTCTCATGGGTTTCCTAGATAAAATATTAAATTTTGTTATGACACCATTTTTATAATTTTAAGCTAACCATGGAGGTATGCACAGTATGCACACGTAAACTACCACAAGAATTACCATAATTCCTAAAAGTCGGAAAAGAGCGTCTTAACATTGATGAATGTTATGGACTGTTTCTATAGTACACGTCAGTCTAACAATAACCAAATCGTGCAGCGGCTTAGCCACTTTTTTACGACTAACGCAATTTTAAGCACTCAGAAAATCAGCTATAGTGTTTATAAGCATCTAGTTATTCACCCACCGTACCTCTAAGCAAGCAGCTATACTAACACTTAACACGCCCACATGTCTTTAAGCAGCCAGCAACTCATCCCATATCTACGGAACTAGCCATTTGCACTAGTTCTAACTTTGAGCAGTCAGAGAATAATTATGGATATTAAAACAGCCACAAACTCCAACAGTGTCTCTAAGCAGGCCGCAAGTCACAGTATCTCTAAGCAGCCACCAAATCATCCTATCTCTACGCAACTAGCCATTTCCACTCATTCTTAACTTTTGAGAAGTCAGGGAATAATTATAGATTTACTAAGCAGTCAGAGACTCACCCACAGTGATCATCTGCACCAATCCCCGGGGCGTCAGTTGTCCTAGCGCGCACCTCGTGCCGGGCGCTCGCGGCGGCAGCGAGGGGAAGTTGTGGAAGGGTCCGGGACCGCCCACCCACCAGGCACGTCCTGACCCGCTCGCGTTACCCACCCATTCTTCATAGCTGCAATATAATACCAGCAAAATGTTGAAAGTCTAACCAGTTTTTTTCTGAATTAGGTTTATGTAACTTACCGAAAGAAGGTAAGCAGGTAAGCAGTTTGTTATACTGATACAACAAATTTTACGTAGTAAGTCTGTATCTGTCTGTTACCATTTTTACCTAATGACTGAATTTTTTGGATTAAATTTAGCAATGGAATAATCTGAATCATAGGCATCATAGGATTTTTTTTATCTCACAACATTTTGTATAACCGCTGGTAACAAATATTTTAAAGTATAGTTGTTGTAGGAGCGTAAATCGATTGAGCTAGGTTTGTATCACTGGGAAAAACTCGCCTTATATGAGTTTTTAATAACGAGCAGAGAATTATCGCCCAGGTACTTTGTAAATTAAGTGAATTAGATTAGCACTAGAACTTACAGAAGATAAACATTCGCAATAAATTCCTGAAAACATTTGCGGCAAGCTCCTTCAGCAATGAAGAAGCCATGGTAGACATGGTTTGGGAGACCGCTAGACTTGAAAGCGCGAGGTCGCGAGTTCAAACCCCGGGCCCGTACCAAAGAGCTCTTTGGAGCTTATGTATGGATTTTCATACCACTGGCTTTTCGGTGAAGGAAAACATTGTGAGGAAACCTACATACGTACGGAGAAAGAAATCAATGGCGTATGTGAATCCACCAATCCGCACTGGGCCAGAGTGGTGGATATGGCCCAATCACCCTTTCGGAGTAAAAGTCCAGCAGTGGACTGTTAAAAAGGCTGACTATGATGATGATGATGAATAAATTCCTGATAGAAAACATTTGCGGCAAGCTCCTTCAGCAATGAAGAAGGTACCTTTTAAACAAAGGCGAGACAGGCACAGCGTCGCAGGGTATCTTGTCTCCGCCACGGAGGTGTGTCAATGGCCCTCTGTCCCCGTGACGCGTTACCACCAGGATGCCTTGCAGGAGCCAGCTATCCGTGTCCACTAGACCTGGAGTTCACAGCATTTTTTCTGGGTAAAATTTTCTCCATCCCTATGAGTAGCACTTTTGTGAAACGCGTTTTTACCCTGATGGGGAATTTTTGGACAGATGAGCGAAACTATTTATCAGTCTACATAGTTGGTAAAATAAATTATTATATTGTTTTTTAAACATCAAGAATCAATAAAAAACTGTGAGTCTATCTTGATAATAATTAAGTCATTTTGTGTTTCAAGATGTGTATAGACTTGCCAGGATAATGCCAAAAAACCAATGACAATGAATAACTACTTGACTGCTCATCCTTTACCCCGCGTGATAAAAAGGAACATAATTTTCAGCATAATCTTTGTCGAGCAGGCCAATCTAGGCGTAAAATGAATGAATGACTTCTGAGTCTCCAATCACAAGCCACCATTCGATACCCCCCGCAACCAACGTGGCTTACTCGTGCAAAGGGTATTATGACGACATGCGCGATCAAGTGGTTATATTATTATGTTTGATAAAAACCGTGTTTAATTACCAGATAAAAATAATTTACCTTCTGATCCTCTAATAATACTATCAGCAGGGTTACAAGCTCTCATGTAAATCTTCCTGAATTTCGCATCACTTTTTGATATGTATTCATTATGTACAACCTTCTTAATTATTGGTTCTTCTTCGATGGACATGTATTTGTACATAACTGCAACAAGAACATCCATGGGACATTAAAGTTAGATGTAGATTTTCAAAGTGCAAGTTGGTATCGTAGATCAAGGGTCTGTAGCAAAAAACTTGCAACCTCCTTTCGGCTTTGTACCACTGTTCTATGTAACCCTGTATTTTATATTCATCAAGTATTTTATTGCATCATAGAGTTTTCATTTTAAGCGGTCCATGTCTCTAAATAGTCAGAATCAAAGTAGGTAAGCTATAGACATACAGATTGATTGATCTTGGAGTTAATATTGCTGCCTGAGGGGGTTCCCCAATAGTATTTCTTCAAGTAGCGAGAGAATCGGTTTCTTCTAGGCATATGTCCATCGTAGACTGCATCATTGCTTAACATCAGGAGAGGAGGCGGTGAAGCGCTAGTCTAATAACCAATAAAAAATATATTATTTAGGTGCTTGATAAATTCATTAAGTTCATACCTGTAATGAGGAAGAATATCCATACAGTCATGCCAAGATAACAATAGAAAGCTCGATGGTGATATGAAAACTTCATCATTTCCGTGACGCACTTGCTTCTAGTCGTATATGTTGGACACATTATCAAGTCATTAGTGTCCTGTTAGCTCTTTACATGCTGACTATGCCGTATTCACGTGAAATCCGTGGGTGGAAGCGAAGCTTCCCCCAACGTCGTCGGTGCAAGCGAACACTTGCTATGAACCCACATTTTATTCAATGGCTACCTGATGAAATACATAGTTGGAACTTCCTAAACAAACAGTAAAGGGTGAGTAAATCCCAGTAATAATTATTAGTCTTCAAAGTTATAAAATTAAATGTAAACAAAATAAGTTGACGTTCCTTCCACCAACCAAAACAATCGATCCGATAAACTACTAAATCTACTATTTCTACTAAATGTTACCAGAATATAATTAAGCGACGTATGTATTCTTTCTTATTCGAAATGGGGGCGATGAGTCCTGCACTGACGTCCCGCTAGGGGTGTATTGTGCATTTCCCCCTACCAGCACCTACCCGAGCCAACCCAACTCCTTGAAATACCGGAGTGAGGCTCTGGGGCGCTGGCACAATTGCTCCAGTGGTGTAGATGGTAGTATAAGTGTAAGTGATGATGATGAAAAGCAGTCTAGCTGTTGCGGCGACGCGGATGAAAGCGGCAGCGGTGCCCCATGCAGCCCGGCAGCGGTTCTAGTTTCTTCTGTGGCTTCACAATGCCACACCACATGCTCTACAGTTTCGTTCCATGCTCTACAGTTTCGTTCGACGTATGTATGTTATGAGGCTAGAGTCTGGCTAATGAAAGTAGAGACTGAAAAAGCGCGACAAATTTAAAAATATCAGCATTGTAACCCCAAAAACTAGTATGAAATGCCTGGAATAATCTTACTTAATACTTCTAAGTTATAATTTTTTATTGTAACACAGTCAGAACACAGTAATGTTTGCATTTCATATTAGTATTCTTTTTAAATATGGCGGGCGTTTTCAGTCTCAACTTTCATTAGCCAGACTCTACTGCAGAATAGTTTTTACGAGGCGAACAAGTCTGATAGAGTTGGTTAATGAACAATGCCATATTCTTACAAGTTTAGCAATATAACAGATTCGTCAAAATCATTTAAGAAACTATATTTACAGAGGGATGATCGTCTGATCGATAATCATTACTGTATCCATAGTCATGCAATGTATTTAAAAAAAAGCTATCAGCCTTATAAAAAGTCAATTTCACCAAAAAGTTATCTTTCTTTTTTTTCTTTTAATTTTTGTTCTACACATCTAGTATATTTAGCCAGTTAGTATTTTTTTACTTATTGAAGTGTTGGAAACATCACGAAAATAAATGCTCAACCCGTGCTCAACCTCAATGACTCTCTTTGAATGACAATCTTTGTTCAATCTCGTTACATCACACGCCTACACTCGAGCACGTTCTAGAACACTAAAATAATTACTAACCGTACATTCGAAATTACCCAGTTTGATTCATATCAAGTTTTGGCGCCAACTAGAAAAAACATGTCACCATGTTTGTATTATTTTCCTTATCTTGTATATTTTCGAGTGTTCATGTATTATAATAGTGGATTATTACATGTTAATAAAGGTTCGTGGAAGTGCTCGAGTGTGGAATCGAAATAATGCGGTGAAATATAATATATATTTTCATGATATAACATAGAAGATACCAATACCTCTTAGTCTCCACCACTTTAAAAGGGTATGATTCTAATCAACCGTGAATTATTTTGCTTGACTTGACTACATTTTACAAAACTTGCATTTTAATAGCTGACACCTGTTGACACTGGTAAAAGCACAAGAATTGCGACGCCAAAATTCTCCAGAGTAAAGATAAAAAAAAAACTCAGGCGATATGGCTATAAAGGCTTCAGCCAGCCAGATGGGCCAATAAAAAATTCATTTCAAACTTGTTTGAACGGGAGGCAATAATGTACGACACAGATAATGTACGGCATGATATTGTACGGCATAATAATGCACAGCATGATAATTGGTGTACATGTACATGGAATATCATGTTGTACAATATCGTGCCGTGCAATATCATGCCGTACATTATCAGATCGGTCCAATAATGCACAAGCAATAATATACAGCATGATATTCCATGTACATGTACACCAATTATCATGCTGTGCATTATTGTGTCGTACAATATCATGCCGTGCATTATTGGCTCTGTTTAATAATGTACACCCCGATTTTGTACAGCATGATAATTGGTGACCATAAAAATTCAAAACTGATGCTTCGTTTAGACGTGGACATTCCAGGTCGAGTGTATTAGGTACAAATGAAATGAGTGACAGATCCGACACAGAGCATCCGGACTTGAGTAGGTTAGGTTCGAAATGGGTCACAGAACCGACACAGAGCACCCCAACTCCACCTAGTCTTGTGGTCCCTACCCCTAGAGTGTATATAAAAAGCGCGGGAGCCAGAAGCTCAAGGGAGGTTCTGAGTGAGAGCGAGCCATACGAGACCGAGCGGAGCGAAGGGGGGAGGTGGCGAGCGAAGCGAGCCGGTGACCTCCGTAGCGAAGCGAAGGTCGAGTGTGGCGAAGCGACACTCAGGGGCGACCGCAAGAGCTTCTGGCGGGAGCCCACCTGGAGTCAGACTTGCGTTGGTTAGGTTCGAAATTAGTGACAGATCAAACACAGTTTTACTCCTCTCTCCGCCTCACCACCAAAAAGTTTTGATGGTTCTCATATTTTTAATCTGTGACTATCTTACACTATCTTGTTCAAACGAAGCATGGAATCGACAGACGTCATAGACTCAACAGCCAATAAGAGCAGAGTCATTTCAGCAAAATTAGCCAATAAGGAGATGCCACCTTTTATCATGTTGTACATTATCGGTCGTACATTTTCGGCCCGTTTCGACAAAACACGGCCTGTATTGCACGACATGATAATGTACGGCATAATAATGCACAGCCCGATAAAACGTGGACTTTTTTTCTCGTACATGGATTATTGGCTGTGCAATCCTGGCTGTGCATTCCTTGCCGTACTTTATAGACACGGGCCGATAATTGACGGCCAGTATTGTACGACATGGATTGTACAACATGATATTCGATGTACATGTACACCAATTATCATGCTGTACATTATCATGCCGTACAATATCGTGTCGGCAAATATCATGTTGTACATTATAGACACCCGTTTGAACTTGCTTGTTTTGCTTTGCTATTTGTTTGTTTTTGATAGTACCGATTTTCCTGTTAATTCGCGGTTTATTAATTGTGAAGTCATTCGTAGGCTATTAAAAGTGGTGTAGCGTGTGGACTAACTATAATCGTTGTGGTAATCGTAATGTAGTCTTCTATAATGATATCTATAATGTGTCTTCTATAATGATCGGTAGTAAATCAACAGAGCCAATTTTAGTTCGCTTATAGAGCGGCATTTCTAAGGAAATCAAGCAAGATCTACCCATTTTCTACCTAATTTGAGCAAAATGTATCCAACGAAAGTGGAACAAGCTACGATTTTCATCATAGATGTAGGTCGGAATGTCTCAACACCAGAAGATAAAAATAAGAAAAGTTTCTACGAAAATGCGAGGGAATTCTCTTTGCGCCTCATAGAGCGCATGATAATAAGTCAGGCGAAGAACTGGGTCGGAGTGATACTGCTGGGCTCCAAGAATACTAAGAACAATATGGCAGTACAGTGCGAAGGAGCCTACAGGCATATTGACTTGGTGTTTGAATTGGGTCCTCCCACATGGCAGATGATCAGAGACATGCCTGAAAAGGTGAGATATTTATCTACTCAGAATCACAAATATTCATTAAACCCTTGAGTGTCGCCAAACCGGCTTCCGGTTACGCGTGTTTACACTCAAAAGGTGTTCCCCGATAATTACAGCTGGGTATCTTCAAATCACGAGGAATCGGTTTCTTCTAGGCAAACATGCTCCAACGTAGACCACATTATCGCTTACCATCAGGCGAGTTGGCGGTCAAGTGCAAGTCTATAAATAATTTTTAAAAAGGGCTTGTCATTCTTTACGGGGGAGCTCTGACGCTTGCAGAGTCAACGGAAATGCTAATAAAATTAAAACTGCAGTCTATACCTATTTAAAATTTTCTACAATGCTTCCTATACTATGGATCCAATAAAGAGTTTTCTATCTATGAGTAGCGGTATTTTTCTTACTTTTTTGTCAGGCAGTTGGAATAACATTTTAAATAGCTGAAATATTCTTCTATATTTCTAAAGTAAACGCCATTGAGTCGATAACAAACTAGCTTTATTACTATAATGTAGACACTCTCATCACAATATTAAAACATACATAATACCGAAGGTAAACACTAGTAATATACAAAAATTTCATTGTACTACTTATATCAGGTACCAGCTTCAATCTTCTGTTATACATCTAGCAAAAATGGTTAGAATTTATATGGAAGAACTCGTATAGGAAGTAGTGTTATTTATTTTCTATTAGTTGTTTGTTCGTTAACTTTCGTCCTCTTAAGTTCGCCAGTTTTGCAAAATACTTTTTAGCAGACCTATTAACCCGTAAAGAATCCATCTACTAGACCCAAATTTCAGCTTCATACCTAGGTCAAGATTTTGTGATGAGTGAGTCAGTCAATTAGTGTGGGGTATTTTGCGTTTATATAAATAGATTTATTAACTCTCACTTATATATGACAAACCTCTTTCATCCCTTCTCTAAAATAAATCCTACCTATTTATTATTTTTTTTATCATTCTAGCCATCAAACAGCAAGGGAGACTGGGTCGATGCACTTATAGTAGCAGCAGAACATTTCAAGAGCTTATCTGGTGTCAAAGTAGCACATCATAAGATTATCCTCATGACTAATTTCCTGATTCCAACTACAAATGCCCCCTCAGATGTTGAAATGGTAAGTAGACAATTTGACAAGTTTGTTTAAATTCGGTCTAAACATTGTTCAAAAAGCGAAGTGATCAGAATTCATGGTTTTCTTCCAGTTTTTTACTATTTTATTGTAGCTGTCAGAGCAAATTATATGCTTGGACCGAGTTTAGTATATGATAAACGTGGAGCTGTTAGTTATCCATAAGGCTTGATAGCCACTGACAGTCGAAATGAAACGCAGCGACAATTGAAATATGGCATAATTATAGACAACAATTTGCATAAAATAATGCTCAAATTTCTAGGGCTTATGTGCATGCTCCAATCACAAGTCGTTTTTAACTATATAATAAATTTGTGCATTATATTGTGGAAAACAACAAGTTCCATCCTTGGCCATATCATCCTTTATTACCAACTAGCGACCCGCCCGCCCAGCTTCGCACGGGTGTAATTTACGTGCGAAGCCGGGGCAGCTCGCTAGTTATATATATAAACCTTCCGTGAAAATATATCTAACTGATGGTGAAAACCGCATCAAAATCCGTTGCGTGGTTTAGGAGGAGTTAGCGGCCATACAGACAGACAGACAGACGCGGAAAGCGACTTTAATTTATACTATGTAGAGATAAGCAAGTTGGTGGCCAAACGTAGATCTATTATATCTAAAAAGAACTGAGATCAATATGCTTTAAAAAGCTGACTGACAACTTATAATTATAGTTGTTTTATCTTTGAGACTTACAAAAAAATGTTCTAGGTTCTTGATGGATTCAAAGAAGATAACTATGAAGTGGACATAATCGGCCCAAATTTCGATGACGACACTTTAAAAGGAACCGATATAGCACTGGCAAAGCACTTTGTTGAAAGCACAAATGGACAAACTGCCAACTTTGAATATGCCATGCAGTACTTATCCTTCCATAGGAAGAGAGCTGTCAATGCTATGCCGTGGAATGTTGATCTAAGTATAGGACCTAATATAAGGATACCAGTTTCTTCATACATCAGACTAAAAGACGAACCAGTTGTGAAGAATTGGACAATATCTGTCAAAGACCCAGTGACGTGTACATCCAGCACCACTGAAGGAATAGAGAAAACCAAAGTCCATGTGAATACGGAAAACCAAATTGTTGTAGAAAAAGTTGATATAATCAAAGGATACCACTACGGCCAGAAGGTTATCCCATTGTCTGACTGTGATAAAACCATGCTTTACGAGAGTGGAGATAAATGCTTGTCAGTGTATGGATTTACAAACTACTCTGACATCAATTGGCAGAGCCTGAATGGAGACAGCTTGTCATACATCTTTGGCCGAAAAGGAGACAAGAAAGCCCAAAATGCCATCAGATGTCTAGTAGAATGCCTTCATGAGACAAAGTTAGTGGGCATCGTAAGACGAGTTTACAACAAAAATAATGCACCCAAGATGTTTGCCTTATTCCCTGTGATAGATACAAGCAACTATATCTGTCTCTCAATGGCGGCAGTATGCTTTAAAGAGGACATAAAGTATATGTCTTTTCCGTCTACAAATTTAAAGAAATATGCTTGCAATGAAGCCCAAGTCAGTGCTTTCAAGGATCTTATCAAAGCAATGGATCTCACAAGGGCTTATGATGATTCATACGATGAAGAAGAGGCATTTCCTGTAGCGAGAACAGTCAGCCCTTTTGCACAGTATGTGCTTGACTGCATTGCTTTTAGAGCGCTGTATCCTGGCAAGCCTTTACCTAAACCAAGAGATGAGATAATGAATCTCTTCAAAATCCCTCCTCAAGTGGAAGCCAGAGCCAAGGAACCATTGGAGAAGTTGAAATCAGTGCTTGTATTAAACAAAGTAGAGAAAAAACACAGAAAGAAGAAGACTATTTTAAATGATGATGCATTGCTTGATACTTCAATAAATACTACAGATGACATCCAACAGAACAATGTGATGCCCAAAATTCAGTTACCACTAAAAGCTGACACAAATGATGAAGTTGTCCGAATTTCCACTGTGGACCCGATAAGTGACTTCACAAAACTGAAGAGCAAAGACATGAAACTAGCTGATCTAGCTCCCCAAATGGCATTAGCCATTGAGGACTTGGTGTACTGCAATTTGGATGGTGATTATGTAAAAGCATTTGATGTGATGTCCTTTTTTAGAAAAGAATGTGTCGAAGCCGACCCTTCACATTACAATAACTGGCTGAAAAATTTCAAAGTAGATTTGAAAGACCGAAAGAAAAGCGATGTAATAGATTTGATAAGTGAAAGAAACGCAAACTTTATCTTGAAATCTGAGAACAGTTTGAGCACTTATGAGAAAGAAGACAGCCATGATGACACCCAATTGTATGAAAATGATACCATACCTAACACTGCAGAACTTACAATACTGTCAGAAATCAATGACTTTTTTGATGAGTTTTAAATTGTCATTTGCAAATTTAAAAACTTATAAGTTCAACAGCAATGCCCCAAACATGTTGATAAATTTAAGACCTGGTTTTCAGCTCGAGTCATAATGCATAGAAGGCAAGTTTACTTCAACCATGTAACTGTTGAAAATGGGTCCAGAATATTAGTATGCTTATAATGATAAGGCTGAATGTATACCTACTATAGTATTAAAATGTTGGTAATTTGTTAATCAATTATTTGATAATCTTGGTGTCTATTCTGTTGTACCATTATCTAAACTAAATTTGACAGCCCTAAAATTATCGTCATCCTTTTCTCACATTGAAATTAAAAGGGACGCAGATAATTTTAGTCCTGTCAGATTGGTTTAATTTAGTGAGTGGTATGACAGAATCGACGCCAATTAGTTGGACTAAAATTATCTGCATCTCTTTATTTGTTTCAATGCGTGAGAGAAGCAGTCTGTTAAAAGTGCTGCTCGAGAAATGATACTGATAGTGATTGATAAGCTATGACAGCGCCGCATCTGGGGGACTTGCACTTAACAACAGAATCTTTAAACCAATAGGTACTACTAATTTGTGATTAATCTTTTGATTTTTAAGTTTTTTTCAATAAACATATTATTTTTGCCTAAAGAGTTTTCTTGCAACAATCCTAAAATAATACTGCAACATATAGGCCAGAAACTTTTAATATTTTTCAATAAAATCTAATGCATCTCACAAACTGTCATAAATTCCTGTTTAATTTTGTCTTATAGGTAATTTTAATTACATGTAAATTAATCACTGCACGCCGGTAGGGTTTATTTTGTTTTGCGAATGGAGGAGCTCAAGAAACTCTTGGAGAGATAAGTCTTCCTGGCAGTCGGTGTCCAAGTCATGTTCAAGCTGTGCTTCCAGGGAGTTGGCCTCAGGGCTAAGGACGATATTTTCATCGAGCACGACGTGGTTCAGACGCGACTTCAGGCTTTGAAGTATCTCTTCCAACTCTAAACATTTATTTCGTATGGATGTACCGAGGTCGGAAGCGGGGTCGATATCATCGATCGTGGCGTTCTCGGAGAACGAGTTAGCTGGTGTCCTCGTCCTAGGTGGCTGCATCATATTGAACAGGTTGTCCGGGATACCATTGCCATTCCTTACGGGCGGCGATCTGGATTCCGTAAACTCCGCAAGAATCTCGTCTATGATGTCCTCTGCGTTCTGTCGCGGATCCACCAATTCCTCCGGTGTGTCTGCCCCGCTATCGTTATTCACCATCTTATTGTTTGAGTCGAGCTTCATAATCACTCTGCTGCACTCGCAAAAATGACGATTCTTTATTTTATCAAAATAAATAAAGCAAGCGGACCGCACAACAAAGTCAGATGATTGATGATAATAGGGTTACCATATGAGAATAAAATACTACACAAACAACGCTAGTGATACCACACTAGTTAAGCTGATTTCTACCAAAATAAGTTTACATAAATTAAATGTTTAAAAATCGCAGAAACGTCGTTGTGGGAAAAAAAGATCTAAATAAGCTTCTTTCCGAAGTTTCTTTGTTATCTCCTCTATAGACATTATCTTGAGAGCAGCTTTACAGCTGTTATGAGCGTGCGCGAAGAAACAATCCCTCACCGACTGTAAAAAATATCAAATAATGGACGTTAAGTAGGTTTGCAGACTTTGTAGTTAAAAAAAATGGTACTATAATATGAATTAAAATCACTACACAATATCTGAGATTGTGTTTGTCCTTCTGAATGGACTCATTTGTCCCAAAAAACGCGGCCAAGTGCGAGTCGGGCTCATGCACTGAGGGTTCCGTACCACCACAAAAAATTATTCTGTTATTAAAAATATGAATAAGATTGTTACCTTAAAATCGGATAGTCTCGCGCCTTGGTACTTGGATAAGCAATGCTTGAACAATCGGTTGTAATGTTTTCGGCAAAGGAATATTCTATCTTCAAACTGCCAGTAATCTCCTTGTAGAGAACACATACAGCCACAAACACCACATGCGTCCAAATTGTAGGGTACGCATTTTATCTGAAAAGAAAAAGTAGGTAGAAGTATTTAATTAATTCGTAAGAGTCGTAATCCGTCTCTTAATCTCTACGAATTATTAATCCTATGTTTTTTCTTCTTTTTCCCTATTGGGGATTTTGGCTTCGCGCGATTAGCGCATTTGCCATCTTCAAATATTCTTATCAAAATAATTATAACCAAGTAGCGACTTACATCGTGACCAACCGATTGTGGTTTTAAAATGCACAATCATACAATTTTCTCACCTGTACTGCGCATTTAAGAGTCTTTTTACCAGAGAAGCTATAATTGAATTTCAACTCGCGTCTTTCGTATTGCGGGTTGTAGTCACATGCCCTGAAAAAAAATTGGATCCATTAATGAAAACATGACTCCTAACTTTGTCTAAAATCACAGATATTTTGTAAGCTATGGTATAAGTAGGGAATCAAAACTATCTTACGCGGGATATTCACTGGCTTTAAAAAGTGGCTTTCTGTAGGATGTAGAATTAAAAGGAGCGCAGTTTTGTTTAAAACGTTTAGGTTTCGGAGGCTCTTTAAATGGTGGCTGGTATTCATGTTTCACCAACCAGCGAGAAGTCTTCGCACCGATCCCAACAGTACTATAGATCTGAGAAAAGATTTATGAATTATAAACAGAAGACATACAGTAGTGGATAGGTTTTCATACATACAAAGTCGAATGGTAACTTCTGCGTTTTTTTAATGCTCCAGAAACAATGATTTTTCTTGCAATTATTTTTCAATTTACGGAAATTACAAAAAAAATACGAGGACTTAAAATAATAACCTTCTTTATTCACACACACCGCACCATCAGCCATTAAATGTCCACTGCTGAACAAGGCCTCCCTCTTAGAGAGGGGTGTTGCCATAATCCCCACGCTTGGCAGGCGGCTTGGAGATCGCAGTACGTTCACCGTGTACTAACAGGACGCTGCTGCCCATCCTCCGGTGGTTCTGGTCGCAGTTTTAGGACATACCCGGGTCCTTCTTTATTCAAGTTCGTATAATTAGCGTAAATAATATTTATCAAACCGCTGACGAGGATTTATTCCCAGTGTCACCACGGACGTCGATTATCATCAATGGGGACATTGGGAATTAAAATTCCTAACGCCCCCATTGACTTTTCATTAATGAGGGTCGTTTATTTGAGTGGTATAGCTGTTACGCTATCTGAGGTGATGAAAAAAGTTGCGGGACCGTAAACTGTATCTGGGCGCGTTTAGGTTCAAGTTCACGTCATTATCCGAATTGCGCTGTTTTAGCGCTAATTTGAGACCGCGTAAGGAGTTGGCAGTTTGCCCCAGTAAAGTCAAATTTAGATTTATTTTAGGTCTAACACTGAACTTGTAGGAAAATATAAAAATAATACTCTTAGGTATGTATCTATGAAAAACCGGACAAGTGTGAGTAGGACTCGCACCCTGAGGGTTCCGTACAAACTACAATACACACAATAAATATGTATATATGTATACATATTTATTAAGACTCGATTTTAGGAATGGATATACATGTATATCCATTCCTAAAATCGAGTCTTAACGAAAAAAGGTTAAGATTGAAATATTGAATGACAAACTTATCTTTGTATTTGGCAAACAGGTGCTCCCATACATAACAACTACAAAATTTAAGTTTTTATTTATTTTGACAGACGGACAAAGTTATACTATAAGGGTTCTGTTTTTTGAGGTGCGGAACCCTAAAAAAGATCCATTAAAGAAAAGCAATAAGTACATTAAACCTACATAATGAATATAGAAAGCCAACATTTAAATTGAAAATAGAATTTGAATAGTAAACGTGGTCAGTCCCGTCTCCCTAGGGCACAGGATAATGGGGCCCAATGACCTCAACAGCGAGCCTTACGGACAACTACTATTGCGGCACCAAACTAACGTTAAATCCGCTCAGTTGGAAAATCACGCGAACGTGAACCTTAACGCGCCCAGATACTGTTTGCGGTCGCGTGATTTTCCAACTGAGCGGATTAGGTGCCGCAATAGCAGTTGTCCGTAAGGCCCCAGCACACAACTGCAAACGATTTGTTCCAAATGTAAAATGGACGACAAAGGGGGGGGGGGTAAGTGCTAAAGGGGAAACTGTAGGTATTACGCTTCCATTTAATTTTTTCTTAGGTAACCATGCAAATTCAGATGTGGTCTCGGAAAAGCGTGAAAATTTAGTAATCGTGGATTAAATAATCTAGTAGGTACACGCCAGCTTGGCCGGCCGTGACCCGGTTACATACAAGACTGACACTACCTATTGTTTTCATTTATAGTAAGGTACGGAATATATATTTTTAGAAATATACGTTTATTTATTCAACACTAACACACATAAATCAAACAATATTATAACTATTAAATGTAGCTTAATATAACCTTATCGCGCCCAGATACGTTCTGCGGTCGCGTGATTTTCCAACTGAGCGGATTAGGTGCCGCAATTAGCTGTTGTCCGTAAGGCCCCTGAGCGGATTTAACGTCAGTTTGGTGCCGCAATAGCAGTTGTCTGTAAGGCCCCAGAACTTATATACCTAGATGCTTTCTTAAATTGGCAGCCCAAAACTAAGAATATCCAAGTGCTTTTCAGCTGTTACATAATTTGAATAGGCAGAAGATACCAAAGCCATATTCTAAGATGCTCCAGGGTCAAGCAAGAGAGAGGCCTTGGTGCGGAATAAAATTTATGAATTATAATTGCAGACGTACCCTACTAGTCAAATCATAGAATGCATCCCTTCCGTCATCATAGGTCCCCGGTCCCAAGTTGTCATGGACTTCAGGTGCGATCCTCCTCATGAAAGGGCTCATACCTGGCCCGCTGGTGGGCAACACATCTCGTTGTAACCCGGTATTGAAGCATATTCGCGGAGGAGGTTTCTGAGTGACGACATATTCGAAGTCTGAGAAAATATTAAAATTGAGATTTGCAAGACTTATTATTATTATTATTATTTTCCATTGATATTGTTTTTTTTTTTATTTGTATGAGTCTATGTTACTTGAGAATAAAAAAAAAATGATTTATATTAGAAATGCTTCATAACTAAATAAAAAAGAAATATGAAAAAAATTGATAGGTATTTCAATCTGTTCATCGCGAACGGATGAGAAAGGTAAAGACATCTATAGTAAACCGGCCAAGTGCGACTCGGGCTCGCGCACTGAGGGTTCCGTACCACTACAAAATTCAATAAGGAACTTACCAGTTCTAACTTGGTAATGAACAGAAAATTGTCACTGACTCGCACTTGGCCATTATTTATTATTTGTTGTAATACTTTAGAGTGTGTTACTATAATCATGCCAAATTTGACGCTTGCACATATTATCATTTTTACATAAGAGCTAATACAAAAATACGTAAAAAAAATACGTTTGTTGTATGGGAACCGCCCTTTCGTTTTGACTTTTTTTATTATTTCTCAGTTAATCCGCCGTAAAATTACATGGGTATTCTGTGAAAATTTCAACTGGCTATCAGTCTATTACGGTTCGAAAGATATAGCCGTTTAAAGATCGCACAGACAGACAAACATCGTAGGCTTAGTAATAGGGTCCTGTTTTTACCCTATGGGTACGGAACCCTCGCACTTGGCCGGTTTATTTTAATTCAGATACTCAGAGATTTGACCAATCGATCAAAGTGTTATAACACAAAACCCCAAAACAATGAGTTTAGATTTGAATACACTTTACCGCCAAACGATGACTCCTTCATATTATTGGGGCGCAAGTACCGGCGCACATAGGGCCGCTGCATGGTTGTTTTGTGAACTTTTGCGAACCAACTGACTACCACGGGACGGTTCGTGATTGTAGAGACAATAAAAAAATATGACGAATACGACCATTACGCTTTATTGGGGCATTCTGGCGCACGCTCGCAGCCATTTAAGGGTACCCATGAGATTCCACATGTGAGGAATTCGCAGTCTGTACTCTGGGGCCTTACTGCCTGCTGTTTAAAGTAATCCAGTTTTGGTGATGAAAAAATGTTGCGCGACCGCAAACCGTATCTTGGCGCGTTTGGGTTCACGTTCGCGTGATTTTCCAAACTACGCGGTTTACGTTAGTATAACAAACGTTAGTTTGATACCGCGTAAGCAATTAGCCGTAAGGCTACATTGACGGATCCAGCGGCCATAGGGGCCATGCCCCCAAAACACCTAGTAGTTCCATACATTCGACTCAATTTTTCGATTTGATTCCTTCGAACCTTGTCAGAATGCCCCCCCCCCCCCCCAAATTAAATCCTGGGTCCGCCCCTGTAAGGCTAAGGCTAAGGCCCATAGGTAAAGTAGTAACAAAAAAAAACTCAGACACTATCATGATTGTCAGAGATGGATGGAAGTATTTTGTCTATGAAGGTTCAGCAGCAAATGCTGCATGACAGTATTTCAAAAAACTTTTGAAAAAATTCTCTTTATTCTCGCAGTTTGCAGCAGTGCCGCGTGATGGCTGTTGTTGCATGGCCCGTTATCAGCAAGTAGAGATTGACGTTTTCTGCCCAACAGTTTGACGTATCCCGGTATCATACAGGGGCCTTACGGACAACTGCTATTGCGCCACTAAACCAACGTTAAATCCGCTCAGTTGGAAAATCACGCGACCGCGAACCGTATCTGGGCGCCTAAGGTTCACGTTCGCGTGATTTTCCAACTAAGCGAATTTAACGTTAGTTTAGTGCCGCAATAGCAGTTGTCCGTAAGGCCCCAGCTACCTATCTCTATTCTTACTACTCGCATTTATATTAAACTAATCATTCCTAATTTCGCTGCTTTTGTATTGGTATTCTCCTGTGGTCTCCATCCCACAAAAATCAACTCATATCAACATACCTAACTTATAAATTACAATCCTTCCAACGCTATTGCCCAAATCGTGGCCACCGCAATGCTAACATCCAAGGGATGGAATTATTCACTGGCATGAAACTGGATGACACGAAAAATTGCGAAGGTCGTGTCTTTTAGATTATAATAAACGAGTTATGAATACAACTCGCTTGTTTCTTTTCTAGATTAACTAGGTCAAATGCTGAACTTTTCTACTTGTTTCATATTAAATAGGTTCATATCACAATTTGCTCACTATATTATTTAAAAAAGTTTGTAGGCACGGTTTTACTGTCATCATCATCAGCCTCTTACTGTCCACTGAACGTCAAAACCTCGCAGTTCGGAAAAACACGCGAACGTGAGCCTCAACGCGCCCAGATACGGTTTGCAGTCGCGCAAAATTTTTTCATCACCTAAATTAGACTTGACGTAATTTTTTTTAATGTCATAATCTCTTTATGCTGGGCAAGTGCCTAATACAAGCTAAAACTAAAACTACAAATACAGTTAGACTTCCCATAGACCGTTGAAGGTCTAAAGACAATCCAAATGCTCAAGCCCACTACCAGTTGGCAGCGTACCCAGCATGCTGGAGGCATTACCACGTTGAATGGCAATGCTTATGCGTTGAGCCAGAAACACGCCAGCATTTTGGTCACGCGTATTAGAGCTAGGCGTAAGTCCCCTGGACATTGGCCTCTCCTAATGCACGCCACTGAGCTCGGTCGGCAGTTCTTTGCATCCAGTTTTTACCCGCCGTTGTTTTACGCAGGTCGTCAATCTACCTGGACACAGGATGTCCTGTCCTACGCTACGTTTGCCTAAACGTGGTTTTCATCATCATCAGCTAGAAGACGTCCATTGCTGAACATAGGCCTCCCCCTTTAACCTCCACACTGAACGACAGCCTGCCTTTTGCATCCACTCGATGCCAGCGCTTGCCTAGAAGAAACCGATTCACTCTCGACAGTATTTGCAGATTACTAAGTTATCAAGCAAGTGCTCTGGGCCCCGATTAAAATTGTTTTTAAATTGTAATTGTTTCAATTGAATTTTTTGAATATGTGCCATATTATTATTAGGTGGTGGTATTTTTCTAGTATAAATTAATTTTGTATTTTTTTTTTTTTGTTTTGAGGCAATTATTTAAATTCTTTAGTAGAATCGTGGGCCTGTGCCCTTAGTCCCAGATTTGATAGTTTACGAAAACTTTTTTCGTTTTCGTCTTGTTCCATACATTGCTGGGCTAAAAGGTATTCGAAAACTTTTTTGGTATTAGAGTGAAGCAATCTATACCGCCGATAACTGCCAAATTTAGTTCCTCCACGTTTCCGATAGAGGCACTTTACTAAAATGTATGCAACAATACGTAAACGAAAAAAGTTTTCGTAAACTATCAAATCTGGGACTAAGGGCACTGTTGTGTTGTTTTTATTTATGTATGAAGTGTTCCTGTTGTTTGTAAGAGTTCCGCTTAATAAATATCCTAGGTAAGTTATAAATGTTTGTTTAGTAGGTACAATACAAAGCTTTCTTACCCAATGTGATATCCCAAGACATTTTGTGTCAATCTTCAAGGATTGTTTCAATTCGAGTTTAAAGCAGTTCCTAAGTTCACTGAAATTGAAAGAAAAATTAGTCAACCAAGAAATCCTTTTTTTATACGCGAGTGTTTCTATATAACTGGCACAGAGCGTGTCGAGACACGCATATGATAGGGTTCCGTTAGTATAGGTATAGGTAGTAAGTTTCCAATGCATAGTTTAGAAATTAGACTTTTCGCATTAGCGTTTCATAAGAAGATAAGTAGGTAGGTTTGGTAGGTAGGTAAGGTAGGTACCTAACCTAAGTAGGTACACAAAGGATATATAGCCGTAGGTATAGGTAGCTTATGGTAGCTTAGGTGTCTATTATGTCTTCTGTGAATTAGGTACCTACATGTGCATAAGCGCTAGGCAGCTAGTATGGGATGCAACTTATTCATTTCGAACATGTTTGTAAGCGAAACTTGGAAACACAAATACCTACTACCTACTAAAATTGCTAATAAAAATATTCTCCCTGTTGTCGACTATGGATTTATTTGCCAAAATTTGGCAATCGATAGACGACGAACGTCAAATAACGTCATTTTTGCAATTCGGTTTCCTAATTCTCTGGAAAAGTTTTTACTTCGAAACAAAAAGTTTCTTCTCGCTGGTGAAATTTTTGTGGCAGAATTAAGTTGACCCTGGGTCATAGAGGTACAAAGAATATTTATATGTTGTAAAAATAAAAATAAACAATTCAATTCTGTATTTCGATAAAGATTTAGTAGGTACACCAAAACGTAACTTATTGATTTTTCGTTACATGAGACGCCATGTTTTAATCACGTTGGCGCCAAAACTAGAAACATGCCTTACAGTGGTATTTCATTCGTCAAATATCTTTGTCCAATATAAATTTTATCAAAGAAATTGGATGATTAAAATTTTATTTAATTAAACTATGGACATCGAAATTGGACAAATATATAAAATTATATGAAGTATGGAATAACCACTCTTACCCAGTAGAGTTTTGGCCCTGAATCTGTAACTACAAACACCTTTGATTATATATAGAACGGATGTGGTATTAGCCCGAGCTGCTATGGAAAAAAGTCTGGCACTTTTTGCGGGAGACGAAGTAAACACGCATAGCACACACTTGTTTTCTAAAGCCCGCCCATTCAAGTAATCGAATACATCTCTACAAGTGCACACTTCAATATAACCTGCACTCATTGACAAAACAGAACACAAATACAAAATGCGCACCGCTCATTGGTCGCCTCGCTGTGTTTACTTCGCACACATTATACAAAGCTAGTGAAGTGATAAAAATATTCACTAATAACAATTCGATAAAATGCCATAGAATCGATCATAGACAGTACTGACCAAATGGCATTTTATCGAATTTGACAATCTCAACTGTCAAATTTGATGATCGATAAAGAACGGTACTTGCACTGCAGATTATTAAGTTGAAATGACAGTGGGAAGGGCACATATCACGCAGAACAGATGGCCGATGGGCCGAAAGGTGTGATGATGATGATAAAAAGTAGCCTCTCTCTGGCTCTTGAACTATACCCATGCAAAAAATCAGGTCGACGATCCGTTGTGCCGTTGCAGCGTAAAAGAGGAACAAAAAAACACACTTTCACATTTATAATATTAGTATGATATACTTTGTATCCATTTTCAACCCACATTTATTATTCTGACACCATAACCTCAGAAAAAATAAATAAATGGAAGCGTTACACCTACACCTACAGTTTCCCCTTTAGCACTTACCTCCCCCTCCCCTCGGTCGTCCATTTGTATACATTTTGAGCACATCGTTTGCAGTTGTATGCGCTTAATATTGAAGTGTGCGTTTGTAGAACTAGTAAGAATAATTACGTCAATGTCTGCAATAGTTGTTTACCTCGCCTCCTTCAGTATTTGACAAACTTTCTTCGGTACTAGCTTACGTTTAAAGGCCGATCCCAACTATATAATACCTACTGTACTGGAGATTTACTTATTTATACAGTAAAGTAAATACAGTAGACGAGGCCGTATGGCTTTAGCATGCTCCGAAATGGGCGAAAAACACAAAAAAACGAGTATTTATACCTATCAAACTTCATTCAAACTTGGATTACGTCGTACGAGTAACTATATAAGTAACGAGTACGAGACTACGAGTAATAAATTAGCACATCACTAGTTCATTTTTTCGACAAGGTTGCCAACTTAGTAACTATTTGTGCTAGATTTGGCTCTATTTTCGTAAGTCTAGTCTAGCGCTGAAATCTAAGATAAAACAGCTAACACTAAACAGCAATCACGCTGGTATTTTTTTTTTCTGGTCACCGTAGAACAATACGCAGCCACGTGAGAAGTAACAAAACGCTTTAGTTTTATATGTTGCTTTGCTATACTATCTTGGGGGATTTTCCGGAACTAATAAGATGACGATGTACCTACGTCCTACACTGATATGTTTGTCTATCTAATTTTAATATGATAATCCTTTCTTTGTAGCAACCTTATTATTCATAGAATTTGGCCCTAAAACGTTTTTCTGATAAAATGGAGGCGTGACATGCTATTGTGTTATCCTACTGGATCGGATGACTCCCCCGCGTTCGCTTGCGGGGGGAAGAGAATGTCTATTTGACCGTAGTGTTTTAGAGTAGCATTATAATTATATAGCGTAGTATGTTGATTGAGTAGTTCTAGTAAGAACTAGAATTGTGCTTAGAAATAGCTTGAAAACAATGTGTGTATTTGGCAAAAATGAATTTAACGCGAGAATATTTGAAGTTTATCAGCATTCGGTATTAAAGTAACCTATATAAAAACTTAAACCGTTTTTCTCGGGTGAGGCAATACGTTCCATAATGAAACTTTATAATTTTATTCCATGTCAAAACAAATTTGCTATATATTTTGTAAATTTATATTAATCTAGCGCTATTTGAGATGTCATTTAGCGAGTATCTGTGATATCGAGTTGGCAACCCTGGTTTTCGATTAATATTTTCTTCTGTTCAATTAAGCTTACTTAAACTCGTTTTGTGGTGAAATTAGCACGTTATTTGTTTAATAAAATACTTACCTGTGATAAGAGACTCCGTGCGTAGTGAAGTTCGTAGTATGTGATCGAGATTTACAAGTGATTACTGCACATATGACAATTTTTAAGGAGCTCCGTTTCGTAACATAGTAAGAAGACAAATGGCGGATGAACGACGTTGAAACAGTTTTTATAAAACGGTGTGCTCGTTTGACATACGTTGGCGGAGCCAACGTATGTACCTCGGCTGAGGGGAAATTATAGGTATGACATATCCGTTCTATATATAATCAAAGACAAACACGCACGTAACGCGCCCTGTTAAGTTTACCTCTAAAAGTTGGTCTTTATTCCTAGGGAATAGAGTCCAAATTTTAGACATGATAGACTGAAAAAGGACTGAAATGATGATAATGAATATTTATTCCGCGTTCGTAGATGTGTTTGAATGTGGGTCAGTGATATAATGAGGAAAACCGTGTATTTTCCTATTTTCGTGCTTTTGCCAATATTCCATCAAGTTTCAACTATTTTACTGTAGCAGTCTGTGGTAGCAGTTCAAAACAAGGCGGTATACCTAGGTTTAGCTTACCCAGAATTGGGTGAAAAAAACTAAATTGACAGTTTCATGTAGTGTCAATGTCAAATCAAGAGTATCTTTGCTTGCAGAATTTTCAGAAAATGTTTTCGAACGAAACGAAACGAAAGCGAAAACGCCTGCAAACTTTTTCTGAATTATTTTTAGCAAGTAGGTATTGCAATTTGCAAAACATTGTTTTGTTTTGTACCAACACGTGAAATTATTGATAAGGAATCAATACTGCCGGTGCTGTGAGTTGTGGATAGTTTTGCCATCCAAATTCAAGGTACACCTTTGTTACATCTTCAGCAGCCAGAACACCTAGTATCATGTTACTGATGAAATAATTTTTGCACTCGATATTATGTCATAGCTGCTAATAGATATTGTGAGTAAAATCGGGACAGAGTCTACTTTGCATAAGTAGGCAAAAGTTGTGCTACTTTCTCTGTAATTTTCAAACTGCATTAGAAACAAAGTAGGTAGGTACATTAGTTTTCTCAATAAATTTTGGCACTCTGTCTAGACTTCTAATTTTGTATTGGAATACACTTCAATGTGTGCATAGCGTCTTGTACATAGTCTTTATTTGATCAGTATACAAATAACTGTTTTCTTTCAGCAAAATGTCATCAAAATTGGTGGTGCCAGTTGCTCTAGGGCTGTCCCTGGTCACAGTGACAGCGCTAGTAGTGTACTATGTCTTCAAAAAGGATGATGAAGATGATAACGAGAGCAAGGTGAAGACCACAAGGATTAACACCATTGAGATTAAAGTCCCAAAGAGCATAACACCTGTTGTAATCGGTAAGACATACTAATAATTTTGGTTAGCAAGTTCATCTACTTTGCATGTTTGTTTCTTGTCTTAAGTTGGATAGCAAACTCAATTTAGTTTGATCTTCGTCGTCTTGGCAGTGGCATGTCAGAAGTCAATATAAAAATGTAGAAAATAACACTAAAAACTAAGACCCAAAAGCCCAAACCCTTCGATAACAAAAACCCGTAAACTAAACTGTAAAAACCCTTTGAAAGCAGCAAATGGAGTCACACTACCTAAATTCTTACTGTGCTATGCCTGTCAAGATCCCTATGAAACTATGTACTTGCAAATTATAATTTTTTTGTACTGTATGGAATCACAACGGAGTCCCTAATGTTGCAGTAAATGTATAGTTTGATTGACCCGTCTTTTCAACGGAATCTTCAGAACTGGACATTTTCCATTGATGTGGAAGACTGGTAAGCTGATTGTCCTACTGAAGCCCGGCAAGATTAGACGACAGCTAGCCAGCTACCGCGTCATCACATTACTGATCCGCTTCTTTGCTAAGAAAACTGGGGTGCAGGAATGTCCTAGGCGCAGGCGGCAAATTGTAGAGGTGGTTGTTTTAGGGTAAACCATGGGGCTTGGTTGTTTTAGAAATTCAGTAAACCATGAGGGTTTGGTGTTATAATATTGGAAAATATATTAAAAAACTGACCCTGCAGTTTGGAATTAAAACGTGCCAACCATAGAGGTATCATCTCTACAACTTGATGAGACAAACAAGCATTTCTGCCCCTGAAATATACAGCGGTTGTACTACTGCTTCTATTGAAAAGTGACATCATTCTGTAGTACCTTATAAATATGATAACATTTTATCTTGTATACATTCTGACTCATGGTAAATATCAGTTACATACTTTCAAATGTAACCAAAGTACCTCACCACAGCCTTCACTTTTGACCTTCCTCTATCAAAATATTTGCTCTTAACATTCATTCTAATGTAACTTACACCTTCATAAACAGGGTACATGAATCGGTGGTACTAAGCGGAAAGGAGGTCATTGTATTTATCAATATCTTTTACTACATTATGGGGGCCAACATAGAAATAGCAAAAAAAATACAGCTGTTCCATATATTTCGTTGAGTTTGTCATTTTCCTATGGAACATCTGATATTGTAAAACACTATTAAACTATCATGGTTGTTCACTACAGTTATATGATTATTAACGGGATATTTACCGTGATAAGGATGTGAGTCTTTCCGTGAACATGGTGCATGTACCTGCGCCGAAATATCGGGAACTCCATCCACAACCATATCACGGTAAATATCCCATTTATAAAAATATAACTAGACTAATACTACTATAACTAATCTTCAGCAGTGGTTGTCTACCACTGATCACTGATGATAATATTATTTTTATGTGGCAAAAATTATATCAGATTCCTTAGATTGCCCCGATGGGTAAATGGCCCATGGGGCCATTAATATAGATAGAAATATATTCTTAATTGCCACAACTACAAACTACAAGTCATAGTTTGCCAATTTCTTCAAACTGCAACCGCAACGCAACGCCTTGAGTGACTTCACTCCCTCGACAGTGTATACAGATTATTTTCCTAGTTTATTGAAAATCGCTGCAACTGGCCCTGGGGGGTTAGACAAGACTCACTTTCACATACAATTTCATCTTTCCGCAGGCGTTAACGCTAACAGAAAATGGGTCTTGTCTAACCCCCCAGGCTGTAACAGGCAACCGTTAGCAGAAACTTTAAAAAAGTTTCAGACAGTTGCTTCATCTGTATAGTGCCTTAGTTACTGTTATTTGACACTGTTTCTGTTGTTTCATTTCATAAACAAATATAACCAAAGTGCCAATGGCTTTTCTAATGAGAGATGGGTATTTCAAAAGAGCTGTTTGTGCCCTGCAGTTTCCCCTGAGTAAATACTGTTAATATTTATATACCTACAAATTTTTTAATTTTACTATCTATTAAAATATTTAAATATCTCTGGCTCATTGGAAAGTTAGTGTAAAATCTGTTTTAAAATTTGCTCCAACAAATAGACAAGAAAAAGGAGAGAATAAAAACACGGTAAAAAGCAAGATAATCGAAAAAATATGGTTTCAATGGAAGATGCACTGATTCCGCTATCCAAAAATAATCTCATGCTTTCCCCTGCTTAAAACATAATACAGATACCCCTATCATATTTTTTGCTTGTAACAGTGGCAGTGAAACAGCTTTGTTAGAAAAGGCTTGTATGACACGTACTGATTATGTACAGGCCGCAGCGGCGCGAACATCAAGGAACTAGAACGGAAGACAGGAGCCAAGCTCCATTTCAAGAAGTTCACGGAAGGCGACCACGACATCTGCTGCATCATGGGTCGGAGTGAAGAGGCGCAGTTGGCCGAGACTCTCGTGCACGAGTACATAAGGAACCAGCCTGAGATTGCATCTGAAACAATAACGGTGCCTGGGTGGTCTTGCGGCAGGATTATAGGTAAGAAACAAAGTTAGCATGCACATTAAATATCTTTAAATACATAAAATTGCAGAACGTAAGTACAGCAATCTGCAGGCCTAGCACGGGCGGAGGACATAATTGTCTTTCCACCGTTTTTATCCCGCGAGAAAAAAACAAACTTATCCATATTCTAGCTTTGTCGCGTATAGGCGTGGATAAAAATGGTGGAAAGACAATTTATCCACAGCCCATGCTAGGCCTGCTGTAAGGTATAGCACACACCTACAGCAGGCCTAGCACGGGCCGTGGACATATTGTATTTCCACCTCTTCAGTCAATGCGTTGTCATGGTGTTCTAGTTCTAGCACATAGGGGCCATGGAAAATTCAATTATTATCTATTTACCATTGGTTCAAAACGGTCCCGCTGCGCCTCGTTATAAACAGTAAATAGACAGTTTTGAATCAAGCACCGAAAAGTGTTTTTCCATGGTTGCTTGTCTCGACTCTTCTGTCAACATTGAGCCTCTTTAACAACAAAGGGGTGTTATAAGTTTAACGTGTGTATTAGAGTCTCTGTTTTGATTTAGTTTTTTTGTTTGCGTGATCGAGTGTTCTTAGCTATGATTCAAGAAAATCTGTTCAGTTGTGTGAAGATTATCTCAGATCTTTTATTGAGGGTTCAAAAAAAAAAACAATTTATACTTGTACTTTTTGTAGAGTTTTAGTGGTAAGATCTCTTTTACTCATATTTGAAAGTAATTCGCGTTATGAAATTTCTTATGAAAGTATCGTTTGTTCATGCGAGCAATGATAAATTAGGATGTTGCCTTGTGTAGCAAGCCTGGCGGTTGCCATCAGACGAGTTATTTGTTCGTCTTGTTACTAAGTTGTATAGAAATAAAGGTCTCCTTAAGTTATATTACTCATGAGTGAGGGTTATGACCACCACCTTCCAGTAGTACTTTTCTGATGATCTTTTGCCATTGTCTTCTAACCTCATTCATATGAAATGCGTCGTTGACTGAGGTGTGTATCTGATTGTACCAATAGGCTGCGATCTTGTTATATTTTACCCTTCACTTTTCCTCCAATAAATAAAGGCATAGGTAAAACTCTTTATTGTAATCGGCAGGCTCAGGAGGCGAGAACATAAACGAGATCTGCCACCGCAGTGGCGCGAGGGTGAAGGTGGAGGGCTTGGCTACCGACCGCAACTCCGAACGCAACATCACTATCCGCGGGGGCAAGGAACAGATACAGAAGGCTAAGGAACTTATTGAGAACTATGTGAGTACACAGCACTCAATGCCATTCTGAACGCCAACCCAAACTGTCTAAATTTAAACAGCTAAATAAACACAGGACATTCTTATCGTTAATTTCGTACTAGACTCAAGATCCATGTCATATGTAAATCAATGGCTTCCACAAAAACCCACAGCAACTTAAGTCCACATTAGTAGGTGTAGAGAACGCGGTATCGCTCAAGGAGATCCCCTGTTACCTATATTATTCAATATCGGAAAAGTTTAATTTGTAAATGTAGTCCAACGAGATCCATTCAAATATGAATCAAGGCTTAGTTGTTATGGTTGGCCACAGGTGGCGCAAGAGAAGTGCCGTCGCGAGGTTGAACAAGCCAAGTCCCCGCGCCACGTCCCCCGCTCGGCCTCTTCGTCCCCAGCACCAGAGTCGGACGAGCCCCCAGGTGACGCTCGATCGCATGCCAAGTATAAGCGTCCTGGTAAGCTTGCTAACTGCATGTTGTCCCTAGTCCTATTCTGCCATCCAAAGGAAGAGTACCAAATGGTCCAAATGGCTGTTTATCCACATGCCCAAGAAGGAGATTGCTGTTACCTGACCGCCCAATAATGAGGGTAATGTTTTTCAGGCGTATGGATGTTTGTTTGTAATTTTTTTATCTATACTGGGCTACGCGAAAAGTGTGTACTAAGCCGAAAGTGATCCCTAGTACTCATCATTATGAACGACTTTATTTACGAAAGCAACTCTCAAATAGCGAAAAAAAAAACTGCTGTTCCTAAGGGCGTAGCTATAGCTTCCACAATCACATACTATTAGGGTACCGCGTGTACAAAAATAAACAAAGTTTTTGTCCAGACTTCACACAGCAAAAGGCAGAATTCTAAGCGCTCCTATTGCATAATTATAGTTCATTGTCACAGCAAAAAACCGTTTCTATGACAACCGAGAGGCGCGTGCATATAATATATTTTGTGGCAATGATTATACGTGCCATGGGTCCTGACCTCCTTTAAAAAACATAAAATACTTTGATGTAGTGTCTAATAATCTTAGAAACAACATACGGTACTCTTCCTTTGGTAGACAGTATTATTGTTAAGTCTACAATTTATTATTGCCTGACTTAACTGGCTTGAAATTTGTCACTCCAGAATAAGGGTGCTAATATCTTCAATTACATCAAGTCAGATGTCTACACTGTACATACAAGGAAATTATTGTGAAAAGTTAAATTATTATGTAAAGCCTAGATAGATTAAATAATTTGTATCAAGGCCCATTACCTGTAAAGTTAGACTTTAGCTATTATCCAAAGCTAGACAACAAAATAAAGCCTTGTTATTTGACTGATCTCCATGAGGAATCAAAAGGGTCTGTTGCCAAAGTTTGCTGAAATCGACTGCAATATTTAACTGACCAACAATCACCAGAAGATTTCTGTCCGTCGTCTCTGGATATCATAGAAAGGCGAAATTCGAAATTAGGTAATTACAACTTGGTTTGGCGGGTGTAAGCTACGAACAAGGTATATATAGAATTATAACTCGGTCCTAAAATATCTCCACGCAAAAGTCCACTTACATTTATTTTACACCGGCGTCACACATTTTTCTGCCAGACTGACTAATTTGTCTCTAGAGTCGGTAAATGGTAACAATTTTATATGGATGGTTGTCAGTTTATGTTCAAAAAGTACTGCTGTGTAAAGTGGCTGCTCCACCGGTTTCTTAGATAAGTTGGTCACAATACAATGCGCATATCAACTAGACACAAACAAAGTCACATGGCCGGTGACATGAGAGAAAGCGAAAAAGATAAGACATTGCTGTCAACCACATGGCCACATTGGAATGCGTATTCCTTAGGCGCAATTTTTCTTTTTATATACCTTGTTCATAGAATGTTAGTCCCATTAGACTCATTTAGCACCGACTCAGCTAAAAGCAATGCAACATGTGAGCTCGACATATCTTAAACATTAACATTAAAAGTGACGAAAATCAAAAGCATGATTAACGTGTGAGTGACGCGTGATCAACGCGTGATCAACGCGTGAATGACGAGGGAAAAACGCGTGAGTGACGCGTTGTACACTCGAGGTTACACGGAACTGTGGTACTAAGCCGACAGTTCATAATTAAAATACAATGACGTCATTGTACTCATATAAGAACAATTTTTTCTATGAATTATTATTTACCCAACCCTGAACTGGCGTAAAAATTTTAGACTGTTCGATACATTTCGTTGTGTGAATGACATATTTCTAAAGAACAGTTTTTTTTGTTCCTTGGACAGCTCAAAATTCTGTTTTGCATTTCGCTGTGTAGTGTTTAGTAGTCTACAGGGCGACGGTCTTTAAAATGATATTTATGGTGTGGTAGATAAGTCCTATTATTCCTTGCACGTCTGATGAGTGCAACCGACTGCTGTTTTAATATTTGTTGTTTGTGTCATTATGTATTTATTTGAAAGGTTTTATGTTCTATGTTTTGTATAGTTTTTGTTTGAGCTGGGTTTTGTTGCAATTTGCTTTGGGATTTGACATAATGTGAAAGAAAGTCATGGGAGAAAAGGGTGGCGGTGGTAGGGTGTGAGTGATTGTGGTGTCTCTGTCTAGGTTTAATAATAATTATGTACCTTGAATATAAATTTAATTAACACATGTTAAATAGACTGATAATAAAGATTGTAATTTTACCCCATTTCCTTTATGAGTACAATAAATGAAATAAATTAATTTTATACTTTTGGATTGAAACCATTTGTCCCAGATTTAAACTAAGTGTAAAATAAAAAGATTGCACTGCGCATACACTCACAGTCTTGTCATTAAAATTAGGAGTTTTAGCCGAAATGACCATCGGTAAACCGAACACCCCGTATACCTACAATAACATTTTCTTCCTACAATATGACTATAGAGAAAGCAGCGCCATCTATCGAGGTGTACGTGTCTGCGGTGTCATCTCCCTCTCGGTTCTGGGTGCAGTTCGTGGGGGCTCAAGTAACTCAACTCGACGAGCTGGTCACTGACATGACGGAATATTACGGGAAGAAGGAAAACAGGGACGCGCACGCTGTAAGTACCAACCTTCTCTACTACCACATTTCCACACTTTAGTATTTATTTTATCACTTATTTTTATGAATTACACGACACGAACTTCGACTACGCATATACACATGTTTCAAAAAGTGGCTTCACTTTTCGTGTTCGCGGTAGTCCCACTGTATTTTTATTTGCTCTGAGACGGAACCCTAAAAAGACGCATTCTCTGAGCGGGCGGAGTGTAGACGGACGCTTGTTTGTTCCAGCTGCAGCAGGTGAGCGTGGGCCAGGTGGTAGCGGCTGTGTTCCGTCACGACGGGCGCTGGTACCGCGCCAGAGTTCACGACATCCGACCCAACGAGTTCGACGCCACGCAGACGGTACGTTTCTAACCAGATCACCCTCACTTGAGAGCTAGTTACCATTCTAATAGGCATGTGTTCTAATTTTTATTTAATATCTTATAATAAAGCTGATCACAAATAGTAGCCAACGAAATCAAAATTGAAATTTGTTCATAAATTAATAAGTTTATATTCATATTCATATTCATTTACATATTTTGTAAATATTATTTACATGTCAAAAAATTATCAAAGAAAAAAAAGTGTTATTAAATAATAATAATTAAAAAATATGGTATACTAACAATCAAGGAACTCCTAGAAACTGTAGAACGTCTGATCGACGAGCCAGCGCTCTAACTGATATTTAAAGCGCACCAAAGCGCGTATATATTTTAATTTCACGCTAGACAGAGCCGTCGTGATGACGTGAAGACGTATGCGCGCCATATAAATGCTATACTAACACTCGTTTTGCGAGAAAGGGAAATAATATCTCCTCGCTATCCCCGCCAAAAACTTCAAACGCTCATATCTCAGAGATTTATCAGCCAATTTAATAATTTTTTCAGTATGGATTTGGTTATATCCTTCGTTAGGCCTGTTATTTGTAATAAACATTAGGACACATTCCTATTAGATGCGTTTACTATCTTTCACTACACCAATAATTGAGGTCTAACAGATTTAGATTCTTTATTCACTTTTTAAACATTGGTTTGTTAACGAAAACCATATCTATAGACACATCATTCTACTCTCGATTCATAAATTTTTATCAAACCTTGCAAGGAGAAAGTTTTTAAATGGCGACCTTTTTGTGACAAGAATAAGGTCCACAATAGTCTGATTTTACAGTATTTGTTTTCCAGGTGGCAGACGTATTTTACCTCGACTACGGCGACAGCGAATATGTAGCGACTCACGAACTGTGCGAGCTCAAATCGGACCTGCTTCGGCTACGGTTCCAGGTAAAGAAAACTATATCTTAATACGATGGTGTACAGCTGGGTATTCATTATGTTGGCGAAAACAGGCGTTCCGGCTCCTGTAACGGCTCTAAAGCTAACAGAACAGAATCCAAATTTAAATTCATTTCATTTATTTGTCAGAACATGGTAGGTACACATACATATAAAGTTACATACATATTCGGAAGAATGGAGACGTATCTCATGTCCTTGCCTGTTACAGCGTACAAATGTTATTTTTTTTATATTATACTAGCTGCGCCCCGCGGATTTACTCGCGTAGTGATGAAAAATGGTGATGATGCTGATGAAAAAAAATAGCCTATGTCCTTCTCCTGGTTCTAAGCTACCTCCCCACCAATTTTCAGCCAAATCGATTCCGCCGTTCTTGAGTTAATGGTGTAACTAACACGACTTTCTTATACAATAGATTTTTATTCGTTTTTGTTAAAGTAAATAAAATAAGAAGGAAATTATGTCTATGTTAGAATATTGTTAAAATCATATATTGGTTTATTTGTATTTTATAATTTACTAGCTGTTGCCCGCGACTTCGTACGCGTAGACTTTCATATAAACTTTCAACCCTTTTTTGTCATCCTTAACTCGGCCCTTTCGCAAAATCCTTTCTTAGCGGACCTCTACACCCCATAAGGAATCTACCTGCCAAATTTCAGTTTCGTAGGTCAAGTAGTTTTCGAGATTTCGTGTTTAATGAGTGAGTGAGTAGATGAATTTCGCTTTTATATAAATATATAGTCCAAGATACCACAGTGCCTCAAGACGAGGGTTTTTGACCAGTGTGTGTTGCCAGTGGTGACATATGGTACTGAGACGTGGTCCTTAACTGTTGGCCTTTTGGAAAAACTTAGAGTCACTCAGCGGGCAATGGAGAGAGCTATGCTCGGAGTTTCTTTGCGCGATAAAATCCGAAACGTGGATATTCGCCAAAGAACCAGAGTCACCGATATAGCTGTTAAAATTTGCAAGTTGAAGTGGCAATGGGCAGGCCACATCGCTCGAAGAACCGATAACCGATGGGGAAGAAAGGTTCTTGAGTGGAGACCACGAACCGGAAGACGCAGCGTAGGTAGGCCTCCCACTAGATGGACCGACGACATAGTGAGAGTCGCTGACATCCAGTGGATGCAAAAGGCAGGCTGTCGTTCTGTGTGGAGGTTAAAGGGGGAGGCCTATGTTCAGCAGTGGACGTCTTCTGGCTGATGATGATGATGATGATAAATATATAGATTATTGTTATATTTTTTCAATTTACCTAATCTCGATCTTATGTTGTTATGTTGTTCTAAGTTTTATTTATGTTACACGGGAATTACTCACGTAAGATTAAGCCGGTTACTCCGGCCGGTTGTTCTAAGTTGTTGTCTTTTGTATTCTCAGGCTATGGAGTGTTTCCTGGCAGGAGTTCATCCGGCAGGCGGTACTGAAGCGGTGACGTCAGAGGGCCAGCGTTGGGACAAGTGGCATCCGCAAGCCATCGAACGCTTTGAAGAGCTCACGCAGGTATCAAACATGCTAGGATGTTCGGATCATTATTTATACGGGGGACGCGGAAACTGTGTACTTAGCCGAAAAGCGTTCGTTATACTCGTCTTTATAAACAACGATGTAAGTGCCAAATTTGCATGCCGAAAGGCAGTATAATAGCGAACCATTCTTTCTACACGACACTTGTAATTTTTTTGTAAACCCATTATACGCAAAAAATAAGAATAAACTAACTTATACTTTGGAAATGGATGTGCCGTGGAGGTACTGGCCTAAGAATGTAGCCGTCTCTTCACGTTGGTGCCGTAGATGTCGGCTAAGGGACATCAACTGAAAGATGGGCAGCAGCGTCTTCTGAGTATATAACAACACGTAACTGCGCTCGCCAACCCGCCTGCCAAGCGTGGCAAGTATTGGCAATCCCTCCTAAATAATGAGTAGAAAAAGAACCATGCCCCCAGTCCCCGGCAGCTCCGGTATTCCTGGCGGCGGTACAAATCACGGTGATGGCGGGGAAAGGCGTGCTAAGTATCTCTGGCAGACGCCCGCAACGACGACCGTAAAACGCTGGTGCAGGGCGCTTCCTGCCGGCCCTTTGGAGATCGATGGGCAGGCCTATGTCCAACAGTGAACGTCTTATGGCAGAAATGGTTCTTGGCGATGTCCATTACATGATGACTCTTTGTTGCCACATATATTTATATCCAATATTATAATTAGGCATATAACTAACTAGCGGTCCGCCCGGCTTCGCACGGATGTATTTTACGTGCGAAGCCGGGGCGGGTCGCTAGGTATATATATTTATACATATATATAAACCTTCCTTGAAAATGTATCTAACTGATGGTGAAAACCGCATCAAAATCCGTTGCGTGGTTTAGGAGGAGTTAGCGGCCATACAGACAGACAGACAGACGCGGAAAGCGACTTCAATTTATACTATGTAGAGATGTCACCCGGGGATAATGTAGCTTTCCGTCAGTGAAAGAATTTTTCAAATCGGTTCAGTAGTTTCGGAACCTATTCAATGCAAACAAACAAACAAACAATCAAACTTTCCTCTTTATAATATTAGTATAGATATGTCCAAAATGTTGTGTTCCTACTCTTTGATGATGAAATGTTGTAAAGAGAGTCGACGTCTGCCTACAAACTGCTATACAGTTTGGCAAAGTTGTGTTATAATAACATGTATGTTAGTCAATAAAATAAATAATAAATAAAAAAAGATTATGATACTGGAAAAAAATAACTGTTTCATAAATATTAAATTCTATTTATGCAAATTACTTGTCTGCAAAATTTTATTAAGATCGAATCAATAGTTATGACACTGAAACAAGCGCTTCGCTTTTTTCAGTTAATAATACAAACAATGCAATATCCGCCTCGCTTCAATCAGGAATAGGATTGCTTCCGCCTCGGCCCACTTTTTTACATTCGTCCACGAATACCTGATTTGGCCGCTACATTAATACAACGCATTTTTGTCCAGGTGGCGAGATGGAAATCACTCGTGTCTAGAACGTGCACGTACAAAAAGACTGTCACAGCAGAAGGAGAGAAAGAGAAAGAAATACCCGGCATCAAACTTTTTGACGTCACCGATGGTCAGTTATCTGTTTTGTAATTATTTTCAACGACTTCAAAAACTAAATTTTCAATTCGTCTGTATGCGTGTATGTCACGCGATATCTTCGCCAAAATGTAAACTGTTTTTTTAATACTTCGATCATCGATAATTATCTCGAAGAAACACTTATCTAAAATATAAAATACTAGCAGCGCCTCCCGGTTTCACCCACGTGGATATCATCAGCTGTCTGCCAGTAAAAGTCCCTTGTAACATAGTCCTTGTAGATATTTGTAATGCCTCTGGTGATACAAATATCCATAGGCGACGGTGACTGCTTACCATCAGGCAGCCCGTCTGCTTGTTTGCCACCTATGGCCATAAAAAAATAGGGAGCATTCATACATCACCTTTATATATACAGGGTTACGCATGTAGAAGGTACTAAGCCGAAAGGAGGTTGTACTCATCGTTATAAACAACTTTTACTAATATTATTACTTATACTTTTACCAAACATGAAATTTCCACCAAAAAAAAACAGCTGTTACATACCTTTTGTCGAGTTTCAATGGCCGTTTTCTATGGAACAGCTGTATTTTTTTTCGGGATTTCAGTGTTGGCTCCATAGTAAAAGTTGTTTGATAATGATAATTACAATGACCTACGTTCGCTACGTTGTATGGCTTAGTAAAGTCTATATGCGTAACCCTGTATAATAAGAAGAGGAATCCACTTATAAGGGAATGGCATCGACGTTGTACCGTGTGAGTTTTGGCCCTTTATAATGTTAGTTTGATTTGTTGCAGAGGGTGAGCTGGACATCGGTGGTGTGCTGATTGAAGAGGGATGGGCAGCAGCTGGGGCGCCAGGGGAGCACCCGCCTCCTGCACCCCAACATGCGCCCTTCGGAGACCTAGGAAACTCCAGGTAACATCTAATATCCTGTTTTACATTTTATTTATATTATACGGGAATTACTCACGTAAGCAGTGTGGAGGTTAAAGGGGGAGGCCTATGTTCAGCAGTGGACGTCTTCTGGCTGATGATGATGATGATGACTCACGTAAGATTAAGCCGGTCACTCCGAATAAAATGTGTGAAAACCACGCCAGTTTCTATAATAAAACTAATATCCTTGTCACCATACGAACAAGTTCTTGTTTGTGTAAACGGTGTATTCCCGCAACCTCATTCCAGAGCCAGTTCTCATTCCTGTCTGTATGTCTGTATGGCCGCTAACTCCTCCTAAACCACGCAATGGATTTTGATGCGGTTTTCACCATCAGTTAGATAAATTTTCACGGAAGGTTTATATATATATAACTAGCGACCCACCCCGGCTTCGCACGTAAATTACACCCGTGCGAAGCGGGGCGAGCGGGTCGCTAGTATATAATAAGGCATCTGTTTGGAAGATGAACTTCTGCTATGTAAGTCCTGCGGCCTTATTATAGAAGTTTGATTGTGATCGAGATTGCATGCCGTCCCGTTCGCATCTACTTACTCGCACCACGCGCGTAAGTGAGATGGCACGCGATCTCGATCATGATCCGAATCATCTATAATAAGGCATCTGACTCAATCTAATGTCTTGTATTGTTCTCAGAGTGCTCAGTATGCTGGAGCCGAATTCGCGCTCATCCTCTCTCCCCAAAGACCACAAGGATATCAAGGCGACGCAGAACAATGGACAAGACAATACCAAAGGTAAATAACTTTAAATTGTTAACTTCCGGTTTTTTTTTGTTATTTTTTCTGTGAACTCCAAACCGCCTGCCAAGCGTGAGGATTATGGCTACACCCTCTCTAAAAGGGAGGCCTTTGTTCAACAGTGGAAGATTAATGGCTGCTGATGTGATGCCTATTAGAAGTTAAAATCGACTTCCAAGGTTTGTTTACTTAGTTCGTTCATCATCATAATTTCAGCCGTAGGACGTCCACTGCTGGACATAGGCCTCCCCCATCGATCTCCAAAAGGGCCGGTTGGAAGCGGCCTGCGTCCAGCGTTTCCTTGCAGTCTCTTTAAGGTCGTCTGTCTATCTTGTGGGTGGACGTCCACGCTGCGCTTACCGGTTCGTGGTCTCCATTCCAGAACCTTTCGGCCTCATCGGCCATCTATTCTGCGTGATATGTGCCCTGCCCACTGCCACTTTAACTTACTAATCCGGTGGGCTATGTCGGTGACTTTCGTTCGTCATAGTTCATAAGTCGTTAGTTACAAGTTAGTGAATCTAATAAAAGTTAGTATAAAATATTTCCCTCTCTTTCACAGAAAACGACCTTCTCACCGCATCAATGTCCCTATCATCAGGTCTCGACAAAACTAACAAAGTCCAATCCGTCTCTAACTTTGACCTCACCCAGCCGGACAAACCCAAGCCCCACGTGAATGGATCCCACAATGACTTCCTCAACGCTGAACGATCGAATCTGGATAAGGAAGCATCATCGGAGACTTTAACACCGGAACAGCCACACTCAGCCATCCCGCCGGAGTTTAAAGCCAACATGAATAGGATAGACTCTCATCACGGCAATTTGGAGACGCTTGGGAGGTCTACTCATGACTTGCAGAAGTAGGTCTTTTGAGTTGGAAGGAGGTCAGATAAGGTGGTAAGAGAGGGGAAATAAAATTGTATACAGGAACGTAATGTGATGATCAGAGACTATATGGTAAGGACTTAAAGCTGAAATGATATCATCGCGTGGTGTTATATGCTACATAAATAAGGTTTAAACAAATAAGGTTATAAACGCCATCTGGCAAACCAAGTATCTTTCTTAAAAAATATTGAGAACCCGGCAAAGGTATTTTTGTCAGAACATATTTTATAAAAACTCGCGAATCCTCAATTCATTATAAATTATTCCCTGATGAAGGGGCCCTAATGGCTCCGAAACCGGTCGATCGTCTCGACCGATACAAACATTATCGTAAGTGTAAGCCGGTGTTACAACATATTTTAGCTCTTAGCTATATTTTTTTTGGTAGAACATATTTTTATGAAAAAATATTTTTTTTTAAATTAAATTTGTACAGGACACCACACCGTTTTTCATCTCACATAAAGAATAAACTAAATTAGTGCTGAAATTTTGTATGTATTTTGTATTTTTTTTAAATTTCCTTTTTTTAGTCAACGGTATTTGAATGAATAAATGAACAGCTGACTGAAAAAGGAATTTAAAAAAATCTCATACAAAATTTCAAGACTAATTTTGTTTTTTATTTATGTAAAAAAAAAAGAATGGTACATAATATTTTTGCTAAGTTGTACGATTCACGAAATATGTTCTGCCATAATAATAAAAATAAACTTGGTTTGCCAAATTACGTTTATAACCTTATTTGTTTACACTTTATTTATGTAGCATGCAACACCACGCGAAGTAGCCTTGGTATCATATGTGCTATAAATATGTGAAATTAGTAGGATAACGAAATAAAAGAAAAAAAAAACCGGCGGTAGATACAAAGTTATGTGAAATTAAAATGCTAAGTTTCCACCTTAAGTTTCCACATACTTAATACTGATACTATCTGGCTATGAAATTAAAATAATAATGTTTGCAGTCACAATGTCGTTACAATATTTTAGTTTAGTTTGCATTGCTTTCGTGATTTAGAGATTTTTTGATCGGTTCTTGTCTATGCAAGCATAATGCATACATATGTTATTATTACACATGCAATAGGAAATTTTTGAGCTCTGACCTGATATCTATAGTTTTAATTATCTTTGTCTAATGTTATTCGCTTTGCTTATGATGGTTGTTAAATATTTAAGTTTAAGGCTAAGTTAAAAATAAGGTGTTTTTTTATTTGTTTTCTAACAATATAACTAAAAAATGCTTGTACTTAGTTAGTCAGTAGCTTTATTATTTAAAATTGTGCTTTAAAAAGTAAAAAAAAAACTTTTACTTTGTTTATGCAAGGGTATCTATTTGCCAAGAATGTCGCGTAGATTGCGACCAAAGTATTGAAATATGAGCTCTATTATGTGTCGCATACAACAGAATTTCAAAAAACAATATTAGATCACACGATACATAAAATGTGTCATATAATTATTAGTGTAATGTTGACTGTAAGTTACGCGACATAGGGTTCACATTTCAATGATTTTAGTCTGTTCTGCCTCCTACTTTGCGATGGGGTTGGCTGGTCTAAATTTTACAGATGGGGCGTTAGCATAAATTGCAACAAATTTTTAGGTTTTTTTATAGTAACGAATTTTAAATCGCTATTTTAAACTATCACGGTTGCTCACTAAAGTTATATGATTATTAACGGGATATTTACCGTGGTAAGGTTGTGGAATGAGCTCCCGATATTTCGGCGCAGTTACATGCACGGGAAGACTGAATAATGCGGGTGGTTGGTCGAACAGTTAAAAAAGTTAGGTGCAGACATAACGATCTACCCTCTTTCGTAGTCTTTTGCTATATCCCGTTAATAATAATATAACTTTAGTGAATTTTAAATGTCCTAATGATAAAATTCCTCACAAACATGCTAGGTACGAACGACTATGGAGCTGCTGTTGCGATCGAATTTATAAGGATTTGACAGATGTCATAGCGTCTGTAGATGGCTGTTTTGCAGTTTTATTCGCAGCGCTTTTGGAGGTTGAGATAGCGCGCGGGTAGTAAGCGGTTGAAAATTATTGGGTTTGAACCAACAGTCCTCTTACTTATACCGAAGGTCAATGATATTGCGTGGAAATTTTACACTGAATACAAGTACATTGGTACAGCCGCTCCATAGTTTCCCTACCTACCATGCCCACAACATACGCCTATACTAACGCCACTTTGACAGTTGCCAATCGCATTATATCAGGGCCCCGATTCTACTAAAGAAATTGTTTTTAAATTGTAATTGTATTTTTTTTTTTATAATTGCCACAAAATTAAGTTTTTTTTATTAAACAAAATTTAATTTTGAGGCAATTATTTAAAAAAAAAATTACTAGAAAAATACCACCACCTAATATTATAACTTAGTAAAATATTTAAAACTGTCAATTTTGAGGCAGTTATTTTAAAAATAAAATTGAAACAATTACAATTTATTAAAACAATTTCTTTATTAGAATCGGGGGCCAGCTCTTGTTGTAACAATGTTGTTTCTTCAATTCTATGTCAATAGAACGAAACAAACACATTAATGGGTTGCGAGCTCGCATGTGAATTTCCACCCTAAGCATCTGACATTACGATATCATTTCGATCGAAGCGCGAGCCATTGCTGGCTCGGGGAGATTCGTGCAGCCTACTAGAAAGAGTCCATGAAATGCTACCTTATTATCACTTAGTTAGGGTGGATATTAGCATGCGAACGAAAAGTTTTCGTGCATTAGGTTGTGTATTTTGTAAATAGCATTTTTTACCTCTTAGTATTTTGTAGTATATAAATGTATACTATCATAGGTGTAAATTAGTTCATAGCAATCCGCAATTTTTTTTGCTATATTTTCCCGCGATTCATGGGGAATCTAAAATACCCTATCACCCCCTAACAAGGAGTTAGCACCAAGCGTGCTCCATCGTAGACAGCATCTTTGCTTAACACCAGGAGAAAAGGCGGTCAAGCGCAAGTCTACTCTTAAATAAAAATAAAAAACTACCCGCGTATAAAACTAAACAATCGCAGCAAGACCATGTCCTCAACTTTTGTAAGCTAGACGAGGTAGGTTTTCGTATGTGTGCAACCGAAGTTGTGAACATCTAGACAATGGAATGTGCTACCTGAATGGGTATTCCCCAATAGTTGCAATTTGAGTTTCTTCAAGTCCCTAGTAAATCGGTTTCTTCTAGGCAAGCGCGCTCCATCGTAGACCGCATCATTACTTAACATTAGGCGAGAAACGGTCAAACGCAAGCCTATTTTCGAATAAAAAAGTTGGAAGTGCAATAAATAGCAGGCAATTATTTTTTTACACTTCACTATGATAATATACATTTATGAAAATCAAACCTTAGTCTGTGATTGTAAATAACATTTAAGCGAACTAATTTGCATTAACACGGCTTAGCTTAAGTCTAGTTTTATCATTATTTGCTCAGCAATTCAACAGAATGAAATGTAAATAGTGTTGGGTTGTACTAGGTTGCAATGTTGTTATTTGACGCCTGGTATTGAATCCAGTTCAAACAAAAAATTTTAAGATTGAAAAAGTTCAAAGTAAAATTCTCAGCGTAGAGATGGATTCAATTGGCATGAGACAATATTGAAACAGTTCAAAGTAAAATCCTGATCGTAGCGATGGATTCAATCAGCATGAGACAAGATTGAAAAAGTTAAAAGAAAAATCGTGAGCGTAGCGATGGATTCAATTGACATGAGATACAAATTTTGCAGCCGAGTGGAACACACAATTTTTATCTCACCTAAACTAAGAACATACTGTTGATGATATGGGATAAAAATTTCATTGAAGAGTCAATTATTTCGTTCGATTAAAAAAAAAGGGAAATATACGTATATTTTGTGTTCATTTTGGGAAGGCATCAAGGCTCCACTTATATATTTCTTATACAATAACATATACTGTTTTAGTAATTAGACTGGACAACATATTATGTATATCTAAACTGACTTATGCATATATTATGTATATTTATGGCCTCTCACAAAACAGTTGTGAAAATTCGGTGTTAAATGGTGCTAAGTATTAGGCTATTGAAATACTGAAGTAGATTTTGTAACATCATTTATTGTGTTTAGGTTTATTTTTGTGTTTAATTTAGAAACAAGATTTGAACAGTGTTAATAAACTTATTATGAAACTAAACTTATGAGTGCCATAATAAAATCAGTACAAATACTTAGGGCTGTTAAAAGTGCTTATACGTCAAAATCCTAATTAAACTTTTAGATTTTCGATATAACTCAATTAACATTGTGACTTGGCTAAGATGTTTTAATATGTAGATGCATTATCCATATTGCCAATATAAAAGCAAGGTAATTGCCCGGCGCTCGCTCAGCCACGCACCACAGTGTCGCGGCATACATTCTTTGAGTTTTAATGATATTTTTCAATGGAACAGCTGATATTTCTTTCGCGATTTCTGGGTTGGTCCCAGAGTAAAAGTTGTTCATAATGATGACTGCAATGGTCTCTCTTCAACTTAGTGTAAGTACAAGTACGCAATTTTTTACCGACGGATAAAGAAGGATGTTCTCAAATCAACGCGTAGATTTGATGAATATATTTTAAAGCAATGATGTTGGCGTGTGACGCATCTATATAATATAACGTCGTAGCTTCGAGCTGTCCAATCTCGGGGACAGACATTTTAATAGGGTCTCGATTTTTGAAACGTTCGTTTTCGTTTCGCACGAAAATATCGTGCGAAATGAAAGATTTTCTATTGATAGATAGCAAACTCGAATGGTTAAACCACTCGTTACGTTAGTGATGATAATTTAAAAAAAAATGCTACTTTTGTTTGGGATTTCGTTCGAAAGTCAGTCATTTCGCATATTTTCGTGCTAAATAAAATTCAAAGTGACGAGTGATAAAAAAAATCGATACCCTGGTCTAAGTGGCATTTGGTGGACAACAGAAATAATCGATTTTAATTGAGTTATATTATTTTAATTTGGCAAAGTACCTGTGTACCTCAATTTTTTTTGTTTGTGTATTGATTTACCTTTTTAGGACTAGGACTTTAACTTTGGAAGTTTGTGAACACTCGAATACAATTCGTAGAAATAAATGTATATATCTGTGTAACATACGGTTTTATTTTTTTAGTTTTATATAAGAAATTATTTGTATTTATGATTGTTTTGAAACTTTTGCAGTCAACGCATATAATCAGGGGCGCATTTAGGCGACTTTAAACTAAAACGTAAACTGGAAAAAGTTAAATGAGATTATCCGCGAGGCGCGCGATTATACCTAAAATGTACCTCGGGAAAAAACTGACACCAATTTCTTTTAAATTTTGGCTATAGACGTCTCATCTATTTAACCACTGGCATCGATTCTGATGTACTCTAAACTAAACTAAATTTGACAGCTCTAAAATTGTTGCCAATCTTCTCTCACATATTAAAATGAAAAGAGAAGGAGATAAATTTTGTCCTGTCAGATTGGTTTGGTTTAGCGAGTGGTGAATGTGAGTGGTATGGCAGAATCGACGCCAGTATCCGTTATAATTTAGAATTATTAGCCATTAATAGTTTTAAGTAAAAAAAAAATATAATACCCTCCTAAGTCATTCACACGTCTTTTACTAAGGTGCAGATTTTTTCTAGGTAGTGTGATTCAATAAAATTGTAACGTCCTTGAAAACAAAATAAAATTAACCAGTTTTTATACAGTAGAATCTGGATATAACGACCTTCAAGGGACCGGTGATACTATGTCGTACTAACCGGATGACGCACAAAACGGCAGGATTATTTCTTGAGTACATTTATTATGAAACCTAATTTGAGTAAACAATATCGTCGCTAAAATAGGTTAGTCGTTATATATGAATTCTACTGTATTTTAAAAGTAGTGCGTTCTACTATATTTTTGCACCTCATTGTTGTAAGCTCAATTTGCTTCGTACTAATTCTCAAGTAGGAGCATGTCTCAATCGTGCCCTCCGCTCGCAATCGACGTGACGCTTTCTTATTGAAATGACATCTCCCCAATTAAAATCTCGTTTCTACGCTCTTGCGGCAAATAGCCCTTTAATTATGTTTCAACCCAATCATTCCATTCGTTCTAACATTTCTTACTAAGATCACAGAAAATTAAAACAAGCTTTATAGTGAAAAAGATAAAGGTAAAAATAGTTTGAAACGTTGGTTTTCTGCATGACAATAGAGACATGAAAGCGGCGGCACTGCGAAGTGCTCTCTCCAAACAAATTGTTATCTATTTCACCTTGACAATCCATTTCTGTTGTCAAAGCACATATTATACAATGTATGGTGTTTATACAGGGTTACGCATATAGAAGGTACTAAGCCAAAAGGCGGTCATTGTACTCATTATTATGAACAACTTTTAATATGGGACCAACCCTGAAATCGCAAAAATAATAATTTCAAGGTCATTTTGTCGATGACCGTTTTCTATGGAACAGTTGATATTTTCATCGTGATTTAGAGTTAGTCTTATAGTAGGTAAAAGTTGTTCATAGCGATGAGAACAATGACCATCTTTCGGCTTAGTAGTCTATATGCGTTACCCCTGTACAGCCGGACAATGACAGTGGTTATCTACATATTGTGAAAGTACAAGAAAGCATAGGGATTCTATTCCTACTACCAAATGTATATGTGTTCCCCCCTACTATATTAGGTATAACACTGTTTTAAACTATCACGGTTGTTCACTAAAGTTATTAGTTATTTCAGTCTTCCCGTGAACATGGTGCATGTAACTGCGCCAAAATATCTGGAGCTCATTCCACAACCTTACCACGGTAAATATCCCGTTAATAATCATATAACTTTATATTCATCATCATTTCAGCCATAGGACGTCCACTGCTGGACATAGGCCTCCCCCATCGATCTCCAAAAAGGCCGGTTGGAAGCGGCCTGCATCCAGCGTTTCCCTGCGGTCTCTTTTAGGTGCGGTGTCCATCTTATTCTTATTCGAAATGGGGGCGAGAAGTCCTGCACTGGCGTCCCGCTAGGGGTTTATTGTGCATTTCCCCCTACCAGCACCTACCCGAGCCAACCCAACTCCTTGAAATACCGGAGTGAGGCTCTGGGGCGCTGGCACAATTGCTCCAGTGGTGTAGATGCGGTGTCCATCTTGTGGGTGGACGTCCTACGCTGCGCTTACCGGTCCGTGGTCTCCATTCGAGAACCTTTTGGGCCCCATCAGCCATCTGTTCTGTGTGCTATGTACCCCCCCCCCCCCCTGAAGAAAATCCTGGTTACGCCCTTGCCGATTTATATTTAGACATGCGTTTTAGGCCCGCAGTTGTAACTGAAGCTAATAATTTGTTTTGTCACAGTGGTGTTAACGAAAGCGTTATGCAAACTTACGTAAGCTATCTCCGATACGGTAGATAAACACCGTCATTAATGTCTCAGCTCACTGCGAAAGTGAAATGTAATTTTTCACAATACCTATTTAGGTATCCAACTATTTACCTATTCACCTAAAACGGCGTTATCATTGGAAGATCACTTCCACAGACTTGCGGTCTGCGACCATTGTATAGTTGTTATAACCCAGCGTAGTGCATTTTTTGTACCTACTATAACGTCACCAGAGCATTTAGTGGTAGTTTAACTCCAGTCGTACGGCCTACTGCTTTCGAAGAGTTTCCAAATAATAATTAAGTTTTTACAGGTAACCATGGCTGTTGGCGCAATTATTTGTGATGATTATGCGTCATGCGAGTTGGAGCATTGATCCAACCACATCTGCAAAGTAGGTGAACTCGCGGTGTCTATATATCCTGATGAAGATCTGTGCTCCCTTCGGACTATCTGACCATCAAATCTCACCAATGGTAAGTTGGTACTCCAATTTCCTAACTATACTAACTACTTAAATCACAGCGGGCGATATAGGTAGGTAAGTTACGTGGCCGGCCTTCGGAGTTCTGTAAGGGCCGGTCTGTATTTTTCATTCAAAACATTTAAAAAGCGGAAAAAAACAATTGAAAAAGTAGGTCTACCTATGCATAATGCCAATTACTTTAGTAGCAATCTGGGTGTCTTCAAATCACGGGTGCGTCGGTTTCTTCTAGGCAAGCGTGCTCCAACGTAGATCACATCAGGCGAGATGGTGGTCAAACGCAAGCTTATTATTTATAAAAAATATTCAAAAAAGTAGCGATTGTTATAGTACGTACACCTACACTATACACCAATGACGAGCGACCACGCTACAATGTTTCTGGTTAAAGCACGCTATATTTTTTCAATGTTTCAAAGTACTTAGGAAGTAAGTGAAGTAACTACTTGCCTACATTTCCTGTGATAAAAGGCTTTCTGTTTCGACTTGGTACTTACTTTCACCGAGAGACCTAAATTGCCTGAACACAGAATAGATAGAGCACATTACGTAGTAAATTAAAGCAGTCTATTTCCTAGCATATCGTAAAACTGCCGTTGAAATACTGTTTTAAACTAGGTATCATGGTACATATCTACAGTTATTTATATGATTATTAACAGGATATTCATCGTGATATGGTTATGAATGCAAACATATTCGGACTAACTGAAGAATGCGAATTGCGAATGGTTGGTGGTTGGGGAAAAAAACTTCATAATCAGCTTATCCTACCCCCGAAAGGGTGATTGGGCCATATCCGCCACGCTGGCCCAGTGCGGGTTGGTTGATTCAGATACGCCATTGGATTCGATGATGATGATCATGGTATGTACAGTTATTTATATGATTATTATTTGCATTTGCGTTGCATTCATTACCATATCACGATAAATATCCTGATATTTATCGTGATATGGTTATGAATGCAACATATTCGGACTAACTGAAGAAAGCGGTTGGTGGTTGGGGAAAAAAACTTATCATGGTATAAATATCCCTTTAATAACATTGACCTATATGTACTTTTGTAGAATAATCAATAATAATAATAATGTGTTAATAATCAAATATCTGTGCCGTAGGAACGTTGCAAAGAACTTTACCAAGGTAACCCATTGATCCTTTTATTCTTTAACTAGCGACCCGCCCGCCCGGGCGGGCGGGGCGGGTCGCTAGTTATATATATAAACCTTCCTTGAAAATGAATCTAACTGATGGTGAAAACCGCATCAAAATCCGTTGCGTGGTTTAGGAGGAGTTAGCGGCCATACAGACATACAGACAGACGCGGAAAGCGACTGATATAATGATGTAGAGATAGAGATGTAGAGATAGAGAAGAAGAAGATGCAACATTGGCATTACAATATTGTGCGCGTAAATAAACATGTGCCCACAGATCTATATCTAAGTAGACTTCACAAGCGGTCCAAACTGTATGAAAACTATTCGTGTCAAATTTTTCGTATCTAAAAGTAAAAAAACGAAATTTGATAAAATGCGGTATTCGTACACAATTCCATGTTCGTTTCAAACTGACACGTGTTGTCGCGGCACCAATTGAGCAGACTGATTTTAGCCGGACTCAATTATGACGATTAATCATAATTTTATTAGAAATAATATGATGCAAGGTAGGTCGATTTGCATATAGGTCTGTCCATGCGCCCGTATTATCGTCCATTTATCAATATAAAAAACCCACCTCAAAATTATTAATTACACAATTTCTTTTACTGATGACATATTTTTTCTAGTTATTTTGATTTAAAAATCAAACTACTGAACCGATTTTCATGAAATTTCTATAGGACCAATCTGAAAGTATACCAATCCTTAAAAAAATAAAAAAACAATTTTCCTAATCGGTTTTTATATGACGAAGTTTTGAGGAAACAAATTTTAGATAATATTTTTAATTTAATGTTTATGTTATCCTTGTTTTGTGGTATTTTAATAAAGAGTTATTGTATTGTAAATAATTACAACTGAATTGAGAACCCCCTCCTTTTTTTTAAGTCGGTTAAGAGGGGGCCTCCGAAATTTTATGCTAATTTGCCATGATATTCTAACTAAACCAAATATCCTATCAACGTAATAATTGATATATGTGATTTTTCAATTAATTTTCTTTCCGGCACTAAGACAGAAACATAATAGCAAGATATTTACTCGATACATTATTTTTTTCAAAATGGTGCCTTTTTGCTGATTTTTTTGATTTTTTCTTGGATAGAACTTCAGTCACATATCTAAAATAAATACTCATCGAAGGAAAATATAGTTTGTTTTCCAGTGCTAAGACAAAATTTACCTAGATTAATTAGTACTCTCATAATAAATTATATTCGATTTGAGACTTACGTCCTTTAGTTCTAAGCAACGTTTCGGTCAAACGGCAAGTCCGATATTCAACCTTATTCTGTTGCGCTTTGTATCTAAATGGCGAAAAACGCTCCGTTCAACCTCAGTACCGCACTATGCTCCAACGGGGAAGGACGCACGCGCTTGCTATTCGCCTAGATTTATCTTCCGGGTGCGATTATATCAACACCTACTGTATTTTCAAACAATGGATAACATAAAAAATCTATGGCTCGAACGCGACCATTTGATGCGGCAACCAAGTGTTGCCAATGACCTAGAGCACAGACTAGGTAAAGCTACTATGAAAAAATTACAGGTATTAATAATTATGGATACGAGTAGGCCCTACCTAACGCATCTATTATTATGTACGCTCGGTAATATAGTTATAAGAGTCTAAGTGTTTCGTGTGGAGAGAGAAAGAGAGAGAGAGACAGACGGAGAAAGCTGAGAGAGAGAGACAGTCAGAAAGACTACAAAAAATCAAAATTATTAAGTAAAATAAAATTTTTGTTGAATAAAAAAATATAATAATAATTAACAATAATTTATTTCTTTTAAATTAATAATTTCATAAATTAAATTAAATTAAATAATTCATACATACTTAAATAGATTATAGTTATTAACAACCAGGTATAGGACAAACACAAACGTTCATCACATAACTGTTTGTCCAAGGTGGGAATCGAACCCACGCCTCCAAGCTCAGAAGGTAGGTTCACTACCAACTGGACCAACGGGCTTTCGCGTATTTCGTTTATTTTAGTATAGTATAGTATAGCATAGCATAGCATAGCATAGCATAGCATAGCATAGCTTAGTATAGCAAAGTATAGTATAGTATAGCATAGCATAGCTTAGCATAGCAAAGTATAGTATAGTATATTATAGTATAGTATAGCAAAGTATAGTATAGCATAGCATAGCTTAGTATAGCAAAGTATAGTATAGTATAGTATAGCATAGCATAGCTTAGTATAGCAAAGTATAGTATAGTATAGTATAGTATAGTATAGTATAGTATAGTATAGTATAGTATAGTATAGTATAGTATAGTATAGTATAGTATAGTATAGTATAGTATAGTATAGTATAGTATAGTATAGTATAGTATAGTATAGTATAGTATAGTATAGTATAGTATAGTATAGTATAGTATAGTATAGTATAGTATAGTATAGTATAGTATAGTATAGTATAGTATAGTATAGTATAGTATAGTATAGTATAGTATAGTATAGTATAGTATAGTATAGTATAGTATAGTATAGTATAGTATAGTATAGTATAGTATAGTATAGTATAGTATAGTATAGTATAGTATAGTATAGTATAGTATAGTATAGTATAGTATAGTATAGTATAGTATAGTATAGTATAGTATAGTATAGTATAGTATAGTATAGTATAGTATAGTATAGTATAGTATAGTATAGCAAAGTATAGTATAGCATAGCATAGCATAGCATAGCATAGCATAGCATTGCATAGCATAGCATTGCATTGCATTGCATGGCATGGCATGGCATGGCATGGCATGACATGGCATGGCATGGCATGGCATGGCATAGCATAGCATAGCATAGCATGGCATGGCATGGCATGGCATAGCATAGCATAGCATAGCATAGCATAGTATAGTATAGCTTAGTATAGCTTAGTATAGCTTAGTATAGCTTAGTATAGTATAGCATAGTATAGCATAGCATAGCATAGCATAGCATAGCATAGCATAGCATAGCATAGCATAGCATAGTATAGCATAGCATAGCATAGTATAGTATAGTATAGTATAGTATAGTATAGTATAGTATAGTATAGCTTAGTATAGCTTAGTATAGTATAGCATAGTATAGCATAGCATAGCATTGCATTGCATAGCATAGCTTAGTATAGTATAGCATAGCATAGCATTGCATAGCATAGCTTAGTATAGCAAAGTATAGTATAGCATAGCATAGCATAGTATAGTATAGCAAAGTTTATATAGCATAGCTTAGTATAGCAAAGTATAGCATAGCATAGCATAGCATAGCATAGCATAGCATAGCATAGCATAGCATAGCATAGCATAGCATAGTATAGTATAGTATAGCTTAGTATAGTATAGCATAGTATAGCATAGCATAGCATAGCATAGCATAGCATAGCATTGCATTGCATAGCATAGCTTAGTATAGCATAGCATAGCATTGCATAGCATAGCTTAGTATAGCAAAGTATAGTATATCATAGCATAGCATAGTATAGTATAGCAAAGTTTAGTATAGCATAGCATAGCATAGCTTAGTATAGCAAAGTATAGTATAGTATAGTATAGTATAGTATAGCAAAGTATAGTATAGTATAGCATAGCATAGCATAGCATAGCATAGCATAGCATAGCATAGCATAGCATAGCATAGCATAGCATAGCATAGCATAGCATAGCATAGCATAGCATAGCATAGCATAGCATAGCATAGCATAGCATAGCATAGCATAGCATAGCATAGCATAGCATAGCATAGCATAGCATAGCATTGCATAGCATAGCATAGCATAGCATAGCATTGCATTGCATGGCATGGCATGGCATGGCATGGCATGGCATGGCATGGCATGGCATGGCATAGCATAGCATAGCATAGCATAGCATAGCATAGCATAGCATAGCATAGTATAGCTTAGTATAGCTTAGTATAGTATAGCATAGTATAGCATAGCATAGCATAGCATAGCATAGCATAGCATAGCATAGCATAGCATAGTATAGTATAGTATAGTATAGTATAGTATAGTATAGCTTAGTATAGCTTAGTATAGTATAGCATAGTATAGCATAGCATAGCATAGCATAGCATTGCATTGCATAGCATAGCATAGCTTAGTATAGTACAGCATAGCATAGCATAGCATTGCATAGCATAGCTTAGTATAGCAAAGTATAGTATAGCATAGCATAGCATAGTATAGTATAGCAAAGTTTATATAGCATAGCATAGCATAGCTTAGTATAGCAAAGTATAGCATAGCATAGCATAGCATAGCATAGCATAGCATAGCATAGCATAGCATAGCATAGCATAGCATAGCATAGCATAGCATAGCATAGCATAGCATAGCATAGCATAGCATAGCATAGCATAGCATAGTATAGTATAGTATAGCTTAGTATAGTATAGCATAGTATAGCATAGCATAGCATAGCATAGCATAGCATAGCATTGCATTGCATTGCATAGCATAGCTTAGTATAGCATAGCATAGCATTGCATAGCATAGCTTAGTATAGCAAAGTATAGTATATCATAGCATAGCATAGTATAGTATAGCAAAGTTTAGTATAGCATAGCATAGCATAGCTTAGTATAGCAAAGTATAGTATAGTATAGTATAGCATAGCATAGCATAGCATAGCATAGCATAGCATAGCATAGCATAGCATAGCATAGCATAGCATAGCATAGCATAGCATAGCATAGCATAGCATAGCATAGCTGAAATTGTGAGAGTAGAAAGCCAAAAAAATATTTATAGTCTATTTATTACACCACTGAATTTTTTGTGTTGAATTTTTTTTGTTATTTTTAACATGAAATTCCGGTTACGTAATTTCAAACCCAATTTGGGGTCTTTAGGGTTAGGTCCTAAAGCCGAGGTTTTGAGTTTAACGTCTTCGTCTGCCAGAAAAAATGATGCCTATGACGTCAGATTTTTGATTGGACCTTTGTGTCCAAAGTTATGGACCTTCAAAAAATCGGGTATTTAGGGTCCGCCTCGCTACTTAGTAACTCAAGTTACTATGTACCTACGAGTCTTAAAATACTAAATGACCTATCGTTGGATAGCCAGTGAAGCTAACTATTCTTGCCTGGATTGACCTGGGATAAAATGTTTGAGGAGCCGGGTATTTCAGGTCGTCAAAATCTTAAGACCTAACTTAGACTATAATATAAACTAAAAACTAGAACTAGTTATATTTCCTAAACCACAGCCTTAAAAAATCTGCAAAAAAAATACTAAAATTTAAAATGAGCATTACTACCTCGAGCCAAAATTTGGGCGTGGTAGGGGGTGGTTTTCACCCCTCTTTATTTCTATTTAAATGTATTTCTCACTGATTTCAAAAGTAAAAATCTAAATATTTATTGGGTTAAAGGTCTGGTTTAGGAGATATGACCCGGGATCGGGTACCCCGTGCCACGAGGTACCCGAGGGTTTTGGGTTTTTTGGTCTTATCCCGGCAAGTTCAACCTAGCAAAGCATAGCATAGTTCAGTTTAGTTTAGTTTAATGTTTAGTTTAATGTTTAGCTTTCTGAAACTGTCTTCAGCGTAATATTTTAATTAGAGAATTTATTTAGGTTATATTAATTAAATTTATATACTTTATTATTTTTATATTGTAGAAAACCTAAAAATAAATAACAAATACACTTTTGAAAAGTGAAATAAACAATTTACGGTTTTGCGCGCCGCGACCGAACTCAGCTAATCGCCAAAACACCAAGTGCACCAACACTATGCTTATCCTGTGTGTTATTGCTCCTTGCCGCTTTACAAGGTCGAGTGCGCGAGTTGTGTACACTTTAGCTGCGCGCGACTGCCGCGCTGCCGTGGTTGTGTTTCACACTAATGCGGGTGATGCGAGACGCGCGGGTGAAATCAGAAATTTTTCTTGCCATATACGCAGCCTTAATTAGGTCAACCGCAAAGGTAGTGTACGTAACGTTACCCCACACCTTGTGCCCTAAATAAGTAAGCGCGTGCAAGAAAGGCGGATGTGTAGTAGATTACTTGTAGATTATGGTACAGTAACTTGAAGCGGACCATGTCACGCCAACGTTTGCTCAAGTGTCTGAACGCGATACTAATTCATATTGGTTTGCACAAGACAAGATACTACGGAACATAATATGTATCATAAAGCTGATTCACATCACGTCGAGCATCCGCGGTGTAAGAATCTAATTAGACCCGTGCATTGAAATGCAAGCCCTGCATCCTGTAATGGTAGATAGCCGTTAGACTGATCCGACAAACAAGAGAGATATCATTTCATCACTTCACTATCAGCCATTAAAAGTCCACTGCTGAACAATGGCCTCCCCCTTAGAGAGGGGTGTTGCACTACACACTTGGTAGGCGGCTTTGGGATCGTTCTCCGTGTACTAATAGGACGCTGCTGAAGGGAGATATGCCTTTGTATAGGTAATTATCGGTCGTGTTCAAATGACTCCGTGTTTCACCCACTCTTTCTGCTATCGTAATGAGTAAGTGGTACTACGGCACCACTTACTACGGCACTACTTATTATACGTAGTAGTTAAAAAAAAAATATTATATGACTAGCGGTCCGCCCCGGCTCCGCACGGGTTTAGTTATATAGCATATTAAAAAAGCCTATAAACGTTGTATTCAAATGGTGAAAGAATTTTTAAAATCGGTCCAGGACTATTTGAGCCAATTCGTTACAAACATACTTACATACAAATCTTTCCTCTTTATAATATTGTATAGATTATGGGTACGTCCATGGTCGGGTGGTACCCACTTACCCAGTGAGATGTGAATCAAGCTTATCAATGTCTATGATTAGGTAAACTAGTCCGTAGGTATTTAAAAAATATTAAACAAGTGTACCTACTAAGTAATGGTAGGGCGACCTCATTTTCATCCGAATCGAGCAACAAAACAAAACGATTCATCCGACGCAAATCATAATAGCATTGAAAAAGGTTCCATTAAAATTTTAAATTAAACTAAGGTTAATTTTAATGGGTTTGTCGCGTTCCCTTTAAATTAATTTTAATCTTAGATCACGTCTACGTAATAAAATATTTTAATAATATAAAATACTATAAATATAATAAATACTATATCGCACACAGTGCGATTCACACGATCCTTCCTGCCTCATACCTGCTAAATGTGGAATGAGCTTCCTTCTACGGTGTTTCCGAGAAGCTACAACATGGGGTTCTTCAAAAGGCGAGTTAATCGAGTTCTAAAGGGTCGGCAACGTATTTGTGATGCCTCTGGTGTTACAAGTATCCATAGGCGACGGTGACTGCTTACCATCAGGCAGCCCGTCTGCTTGTTTGCCACCTATGGCATAAAAAAAAACGGCCAAGTACGAGTAGGACTCGTGCTCTGAGCGTTCCGCTGTACGGAACCATCAGAGCGCGAATCCAAAAAAAGAAATATCTAACTGAAGTTGAAATATTGAAGACAAACTTAACTTTGTAGTTGATAATAAGGTTCTTCCATACATAACAACTACAAAATATAAGTTTGTAATTGTAAAATATTATTTTTATATAACTTCAAATTAACAACTTTCAGATTTATTCCTTTAAATGTGCTGTAAGACCTTGCCTCTTGCCAAAATTAATGATTCTAGGTCAACGGGAAGTACCCTATAGGTTTTGATTACCCTGTGAAATCGCAAAATATGCGACATAAACGTTCATATCTTTTGATTGCGTTGACTTACAACTTTTATTTTTTTACAACCGTAAGAAACCATAAACCCAAGTATTTAGTATAAATTTCAACTTGACACCTTTACGCGTTCTTGTGAAAAAGGGTCTTGATAGACGGACAGACGGACAACGAAGTGATCCTATAAGGGTTCCGTTTTTTCCTTTTGAGGTACGGAACCCTAAAAAGACTTAAAATTGATTGGGATTCAAGATTAACATGTTTTAAATGTTTATCGGGATTTATCGCAATTTATTTTACATAAAACGTGTTAAAATCGCGAAAATGTTTATATAAGTTACATTCAAACTCGTCGCCCAAAACGCAGTGCTTATAATATGTACCTAGGTATTAGGCTGGACGCACGGCATCCTTAGCCGATTAATAAGTCGTAAAGGTATAGCAATATGGTTTGATTAAGTAAATGGTCGTATACAGGTTACGCGGAAAGGTTGTACTAACCCGAAAGGGGTCCATAGTACCCATCATTATGTTGATTATGAACAACTTTTACTATGTGACCAACACTGAAATCGCAAAAAAAATCGGTTGCTGTCCATACATTTTGTCGAATGCGAATGACTGTTTTCGATGGAACAGCGTTTGAAAGGTGACTACCGAGAGAGCTATGATTCAAGAAAATCAGCAGCAGTTTGAATATTATCAGAACTTTTATAGGGGGTTTAAAAAGTAATTATACTTAGTCGTAGATTATGATTTTGGATTAAATTCCCGGATATATATGTATGATGTAAGTATCCTACAAATAAATAATAAAAGTACCTACCTAAATAGTCTTAGGTATTTAAATAAAGATAAAATAAAACATATTTTTGCTAAATAAAGACACCTCAATCTATCATTAAAATTAAATAATGGTGCATTTTAAATAAAGCTAAATGTTGAGGCGTTTCCTACATAAATAACCCAGAAAATGTCACAGAGCACTGCAAGGTCGCCCAGATGTTAAATGTTCCGCTTCTGACCATGTTCGTAATTACCTATACATACGGAATTAACCAACAGAACAATAATTAACATCTACTTAATAAGTACCTAGTAGGTACCTACCTATATATCTTTATTGCTACAAACATACATATATTAGATATTAGAAAAACACCATGCAACTGATAGGTACTTAGGTAGGTACTTATTCTTTTCAGACTTTTAGCAATTTTTGTTGATCTAGTGTTTCTCATCATCATCATCATCAGCCAGAAGACGTCCACTGCTGAACATAGGCCTCCCCCTTTAACCTTCACACTGAACCATAGCCTGCCTTTTGCATCCACTGGATGCCAGCGACTCTATAGTTTTATCTAGGAAACCCCAAAGACCGAAACAAGATTAAGGACATTTCGCTCGATAGACAAAAAATATACATGAAAGTAACACTGATTTGCGCTTTTCTCTCTGTTTCTTAAGATTCATTCAAATACCAATTTATTAAATGATCTTAATATATGATTCATTATCTTAATATAATGATAATGAATCATATATGGAGGAAACTGCAAAAGTACATTTTACATTACAGCTCTACTTTTCGAAAAATATGAGAAAATCCTCAAAAATAGACGTAGCGAAACGCACTAAGTAGTCATGTAAAGCGTCATGGTTTTGCTAAGCCTTATGGTCATCTGTAGTAAACAGCATTGCATAAGATGGAAAACCTCGCCTTTATCGGCCATGAATAAAAGTTGGCAGAAACTTACAGTAAAATAATATTTAATAAAAACCTTCTAGATTTTCATTTATTAATTTAATAGAATTAATTGCCTTTGACAGACACTTTGCTTGATGTTTTGCGATGAATACCTAAGGAATTCTAAATAAAATACCTACCTGGGGCCTTACGGCCAACTACTTATGCGGTATCAAACTAACGTTAAAACCGCGCAGTTCGGAAAATCACTCGAACGTGAACCGATACGTTTCACGTTCGCGTTATTTTCCAACTGAGTGGATTTAACGTTAGTTTGATACCGAGTTAGCCGTTGGCCGTAGGGCCCCTGGATCCCTACTCTATTACTATTCCCAAATTTCGTCACTGTATTTAGAGGCTCGATCAAAAAATACATTGTTCGAAGATTTAGAGGCATTATTTGTATTTAACACCCTGACAGACTTGAAATTTTTTTCAGCACTTTAGCATATTCTAAAGAGACCTACGTAAAGTAGCTTTCTATTAAATAGGCTACGAGCTTACAAGGTCTTTACATCAGATCAGATAAACAATGGAGATATGCCTCACTACAATTATCGTTCGTGTTCAAATGTACTATAAGTTTAAACCGCTTCAAGTAAAAACTGTGTACGGCTCACTTCCAAATTTTTCACGCACACTAAGAAATTTGTAGCGACAGTAATGAACTAATAGTCCACGTGCAAATATGGCCACAAGTTCGTATTTGCTGCCAGTCGCCTTTTTTAGAGTTATTCCTGTATGTCCCCTTATTCTGTCCCGACGAGGGGTCCAACAGTGATAAATATTTCCTGGCTGTCCCTGAATCTAAATCTAGGGACAGACAGGAATAAATATTCCTAACTGTCCCCGAATTTAAATTAGGCGACGAATTGAACTATATCGAAATTAGGAAATAACGTTATTTCAGACTGCTGGGGAGTTTGAATAAAGGCACCAAGCCTGAGATTGAGGCCAGATGCGCACCCGCCGTGCTACCTTCCCATATCTTCCTTCTGTGTCTGATCTTTACCTACAAGCTTTGAAAGCCATGTCTCTCCATTGTAAAAGAACTTTAGTTACCATTGACTATTGATTCGATAGTAAGTAATGTATTTATAGACACTTTCCATCAGATAGGTTCCAAGCTTTCAAGATAAGCTATGTTAACGATTATGGATCAGATTATGGCCCTACAGGAGCCATTGTAAAGCATGGACACCGTAAAAAGTGGATCACGTTGGACCGGCCAAGTAGAAAGTGAAATTGCTAGCCGCTTTGTCGGAAGGTTGCTATAAAAATTGTAGCAACAACCAATGCGAGCTCAGTTGGCGCGGGACAGTGACAGTGCTACCAACGCTACAGCGAGAATGGTCAGTGACGTTCCATTTCACTTTCGATTGTGTTTGTTTTTTTAAGTAGCGAACTAGTGATGTAATATACGATAACATCGATAATTTAAGGTAACAATATAATTATATAGCATAGCTTTTTTTTTAAAACAACTTCGTATTTTTTTATTATTTTGGATAAGATTTTTTACAATAACTAGTGATCACTATAAATATACATGTTATTAGTTAATTGCTAATTACGCATAAATTTTTAATTAATTAATTTAGTATTTCTAAATTTAATTAATTTAAGATAATCTATACTTCTATACTAATATTATAAAGAGGAAAGATTTGATTGTTTGTTTGCATTGAATAGGCTCCGAAACTACTGAACCGATTTGAAAAATTCTTTCACTGACGGGAAGCTACACTATCCCCGGGTGACATAGGCTATAATCTATACGCGTGCGAAGCTGGGGCGCACCGCTAGTTAGTTATAAAGGAAACTTACTGAGTACAATACTTAATACCAACTCTATTATTCTATACCTAAGAAATAACTCTACCAATCAATGAGGTAACTTAAATAATACATAATTTATATATACCTTCATAAAAACACATGTTGCAATGCAACCTTTGCAACTCATTTAATCAACTAAGTAGGTTTGTTATTTACTTTAGTGACTCATTAGCTTATTACCTCATACATGAAAGTTCTAATTACTCTTACATTTCCATAATTACCTACTGTTCCATAAATAAATAAACGGAATTATCAGAGCACACCGTCTGATAGCACAAGGCCACTCCACTTACACAATGTAATTAGGTAATTAAAACTGTAATTAGAGTTGCATGTAATTAGCTGAGATAATTAAACTGAATCTGCCAAAATTTTAATTAATTTAGTCATAATCTTGTTTTGTACTCCAGATCTCGCTGATTATAATCTTTTTGTAAGTTTATTGTATGGTATTGAGACATTTTCAGGTTTTGTTTACCTGAGCATAATATCTAGGAGAAAATTCTAGTGACAAGGAAAAAACTGTATCTCAGAGCATTGACTTGACTACACTGTTTTAAACTATCACGGTTGTTCACTAAAGTTATATGATTATTTACGGGATATGGGACGCAACCTTACCACGATAAATATTCCGTAAATAATCATTATAATTTTCACTTGCTAGTTTTTAATATTTTTGTCTCAGAGTGACGAGTCCGGTTCTCGCACTAATTTCGAGATTCTAAGTAGTATCTCACAGAATAAGTAGTGGTATTACAAAGCGTGGCGCTAACCATCAGGTGAATAACTTGCTTGTTCATCTAGTAACTTTTTGAAGGCAGGGAAGAAAATTGTATACTTAATACAACATAATGAAATATAGAATAAGTTTACTTTGTTTTTATCCGAATGCCCCAGAGAAAGTTTTCGTTTTCGGGTGTGTATTATTATGTACGTTTTTTATATTTCTATACCTACTAAGCTTCTATAGCATAAAAAGCTTGACCGATTTTGATGGTGCTTGTCAAGAATTCATCAGTTAGTTTAAGGAACGAAGTGTTATCTACTTACGTTTACTTGTGTAGATTATATCTCAAAAGTAATTTAGATTAGAAACTACAATACGGAACTTATAGTCCAAATCCACTCAATCTAAATTTCAATCACGGCGGCAATACCTACCTACAATACTTTCATTAATTACCCTACCTACTCTCGAGGGACAAATAAATGCTATATAATCATTAAAAAATCTAACTAAGGCACATTTTGTAAACATAGTATTTAATTAACAAGTCCATAAATACAATTCGATACTTTAATTTAACCTTCACACATTCGAACTTAATAAAATAATACTTGAACCGCATGGAATACAGCCTTGTTCCAAATTGTCACCGCTGTCCGCAGGTTGTACCCCTGAACGAAATGGTTAATTTAAACAATATAAACATCAAATTAACTGATCCTGACCGAACCGTTAAATTGAGAAACTGCAATTAACATTTTAAATGAAGTAGAGTCGTGAAGGATTTTATACTTTTCGATTTTGTTTTTAAAAATATTTTGTAGAGGATTACTTACCTATATTATGTACAGTAAAGTAAATATTTATTTCTGAAACGGTTTAACATTATCATAATTATATTGTATACATAGTCAGAAATAATATCTAAACTAGGTTATATTGAGGAGAAAATTTCATCATCATCATCATTTCGGCCATAGGACGTCCACTGCTGGACATAGGCCTCCCCCATCGATCTCCAAAAGGGCCGGTTGGAAGCGGCCTGCGTTTAGCGTTTCCCTGCGGTCTCATTTAGGTCGTCTGTCCATCTTGTGGGTGGACGTACACGCTGCGCATACCGGTCCGTGGTCTCCATTCCAGAACCTTTCGGCCCCATCGGCCATTTGTTCTGCGTAATATGTACCCTGCCCACTGCCACTTCAACTTGCTAATCCGGTGTAAATGTCGGTAACTTTCGTTCGTCTACGGATCTCCTCATTTCCAAATTCAAAAAAGACGAAGAAAATTTACTGACAAAGCTGTAATTTTTTAAGTTAATATGTATTGTACCTAAGTGGATTTTATTATAAGTACCTACGTGAATCAATAACATAAATATCTTCCATCCCTATATACTATAAAATATAAGTGCTTGTAGCGCAATTGGCCTTGCATAAGGGCCAGTTTCCAGTTTCTGTTTCAGAAACTGAGTTCTATTAAACTTTTTAGAACCATTTTTACCTTAGTAATGTTACTAGCTAGCCTAAAACCTTAAAGACCTAAAAAAGACCGCAGGGAAACGCTGGATGCAGGCTGCTTCCAACCGGCCCTTTAAGAGGCCTATGTCCAGCAGTGGACGTCCTATGGCTGAAATTATGATGATGATGAATGTTACTAGCGTATAGGTTACTAAGGTAGAGTAGGTACCCAAATACTTACCTTAGAAGTTTGATTCATATACGAACCACAAGTAAAGTCACGAGCGCATTATAGCCCAAGTTTACAAGGCCTTGATATTGTGACAGATACAACGAATTGGTTTTTGTTGAATTATCGCAGGCGGCATTGAGATACCTTTCACATCGGAACATGGTGAAGGTTAACAAGATATGCGGAACACTCCTTTATAGTACAAGTTTACAAGTCTCAAAAAATTACTGCTTTTTGCCATTGACAATGGTTTTGTGGACTTAAATTTTGGCATTAGGTACTTAACTTAGATAAATTACATTAAAAAAAAAACTACTTACTTACCTACGCTTTTTTAGTTGTTATTCGATGCTAAATAACATAACAACGCCCTTGAGTATCAGAAAAAAAATTAGTTAACCCTATACATTTACCTAAATAGGTATAATATCTATACATATACAGGACCTATCGATTCGCATCGAATTAATTTTTACGATTATGCTCCAAGCATTTATTTGCTCTGACAGCTGCAATAACATTGTAAAAGGCTAAATGAAATGTAAAACTGTAGCAAGTACCCGATATATTCAGTGAAATAAAAAAACTTTTTGCAATTTTAGGTCAATGAAAAAAAAATCTTGGAACGAGTTAACATGCTTTTAAGATTCAAAATTGTTAAATCGATTTAAAAAAGAAACTCGAATAACAAACCAATAATTATTATCGATGTCATTGCAATTACCTCGCTCAATGGAAAAGTTCGATAAAAATCGTTACAAATTCGATTATGTAATCGAAATCTCCTAGAACCGTAAAAACCATGAATTCGTATTTACTCTACTTTCTAATCGTTACGGCATTTCGGATTAAAACAATTGGTAGTTAATTTTAATGCTATCCAAAGATATTAACTAAATAGTAACTGATGTGTTACGTAAAATAGCGTCGATTTTGTGCATGACTGGCACACGTATTCGAAAGTGCATCGTGACCGAATATGTAGATAGATTTACCCTAAAGCTATACCTACCGGGTAGAGCAGCAGGTTACCCAATATAATAAAACAACGAACCTTTGTACCTACGTGTAATTTCAAGGTGGTTATCGACTAAATGCACAAAATAAATCAATAAAAAAAAACACTATTTTATTAGACTTTATTTAGACACTTTATTTATTCAGATTTTTCGTGACGACGACGAACAGCGAATTTTGACTTTTATTACTCTAAAGTCAGATCCGTTTTGACAAAAAATATGAATAGGACCCTGCAGATACCTTGTTACGTGGCCCGAACTTCTACCTGAGTCAAAATTAAAATGTGAAGTTTATTAAACCTCTAGTATAGTATATTTCTCTATGATTAAACTATACATTTTAAAGGGATAAGTATACCTATAGATACCGCAATCGACCTAAAATATACTGCAGGAAAACGCTGGATGCAGGCCGCTTCCAACCGGCCCTTTTGGAGATCGATGGGGGAGACAGCAGTGGACGTCCTATGGCTAAAATGATGATGATAAAGTATATATATAGGTGAATAAATAGTATCACATCAAATATACTAAAAGCAAACAGAGATCATTTAAATTTTCAGCTTCAAGTTTTAACCAAATAAACGCACAGTCAGTTATATTATGATTTAAAATTTAAACAAAGAACGAAGGCCAACTGCCCTTTTCTTATTGCGAAACCTGATTTCTCTCTGAGATTGTGTTCCACGGAAACGTGAATGTGGGTGGACTTAGCCTTTAGTATTCTAATCAATAACTTCCACAGTATCTTGTTAGGTAACAAAGGTAACAGAATAAGGGCCAGTTTCACGAACACCGAACGGTGGTTGAACTCAATAAAGCACGTTTTATTGAGTTAGACAAAGTACATACCTAAATATATACCTACTTATGCATTCGAGTTAAACATAAGATAGTCTCATAGAGGGTTATTGTACTTATTCAGTGACGGTAGTTAGCTGATTGACTGACATATCAGGAAACCTAAAATACTGAAGAAAAAAAACACTATTCACTTACCTAAACTAAAAAACTGTTTCATGACGAATCTCTTGTGTATAGTGTGTTTCCATGTAATAAACAAGGCAGTTGGTTGAATGTTGTTGAATTGCAACTCCATCAATGCATCAATTCAATTCATTTCATTTAGTAGTTCATAATCATAGAAATTGGCATCGATTCCGGTGCACTCTAAAATAAACTAAACTAAATTTGACAGCTCTAAAATTGTTGCCATCCTTCTCTCACGTATTAAAATGAAAAGAGAAGCAGATAATTTTAGTCCTGTCAGATTGGTTTAGTTTAGTGAGTGGTGTGACAGAATAGGCCTCATTATCTACATTAATAAGTTGAGTCGTGGATTTGTGAAACAGACGCCTAGGGCCTACATTGCGCGCCTACATTATTTACATGCTATGTAACTAATGTAGGCGTTAGAAAATCCCTCCTACGCAAACCTTCAAAATTCAAATCGTTTCCCAATGCCTTGGGAACGACCATAACGCAATTTAATTGTGGGCGGACCCTAATTATTGTACATGTGTGAATTAACGTTTGTTATACATTTACCAATCGTTTTGTGGGAATATAGGTACCTATTATAGAAGGCTATACACAAATTTTATGGTGGCTTGAACATTCCAGATAATCATCAGCCTTCAGCAAAGTCCCATAAAAACTGGGTATCGTCCAATGTTAGTAACTTATTTGTTTTCAAAAATAACACTGAAATGAGCGTTGCGAAACTAAAATAAAATAGAAAAGAACGTAGTTTTACTCTATTCTAAATCTGTTTAAAAGTACCTTTAGAAATAAACATGATTGTTTATTTCAGTCATCGCCTTCAGTTCAGTTCTATCACCTACAAATCTTTTGCGTTAATCAGTACCTACAAGTATCAATCATTTGCTCGTCTAACCTTCTGTTAGCATCTCTTTAACAGCACTGGCTTCGATCTGCGGTTAAAGCTGTTTTGTAATAAATTACCAAAATACTATTTTAACGTAAGGAACACGAAAATCTACGCATGTATATTATATATCTCTTATATTTACTGAAGTTAGTAAACATCAACATCTAATAACAAAAATTCACAAGGGCTACTTACCTACATATTTATATTTGAAAGGCTAATAAAGAATTAACAAACATGTCTATAATTACGAACCATTTAAGTAAGTATGGGAAGTAATCAGTTTAGTATTTCTTATTCGTAATATTATGAACATTGCAAAAGCTGCTCATGCACATAAGCAGCCCGGAACCGCTGGTATTTAGTGACCATTGACCTATATAACTAGCTTACCTACCTACTTGACGAGCTTTTTACGTCTTGACATTCTACGAACCGGCCAACTTAAAGGCACTGATGCTAGATCGTGCCCAGCATTCGTCAAACCTAGATCAGTCGCGGTCCAGTGCTCGCGTCAACCGCAAGCATGTCTTGCATTATGCAACGCGCAAGCTCCAATTACTGCGGCTTGCGCAAGCGCACCCGAACAAGTAAGCCTGTGGACAGTTTACTCTGTGATCTGTAGCAATGCTAACGATTGATTGCAGACATTGCTAGTTACTGTCGAGGGGCAACTTATGTACCTACAAGGCAGAGAAAATATATAGACCGGCCAAGTTTAGAGAGTTTGCTAGATGATGGAACTTAAAAATTCTTCATTGTACAACAAAATTTACAACGAACTTTTTTTGTTTCGTTTTTGTCATCTTGCTTATTACCACAGAAGTGTTATTACTCGCAAGGTTTGCAGGTTTGCGCGACAAAAGTTCGTAATAGTCTTTAGACTCGTTAGTTAACAATGTTACTGTTGAAATTAGTGCTGATTGCCGACGGAATAATTAGGTTTATGACTGCAATTATCTATTGTCATGTCTTATGGCTTGCTTTCAACATCGCGATATTATCGTACGAGCAACATTTGCCTTTGTACCTTAACTAGGTACTTCTTCAACGTATGTCAGTGATTCGATTTTTGTAACATAGACCCTTTGTCAAATAGACCTTTTAACCGATTTCGCTTAGGGACTTATATATTTTAAGTCTTTAACGTTAGACACGATTATTATTTTGATCATTTCAACTATCCAATCTAGGTTGGTAGATGACAAGGGAACTTTTTTTACGTTTTTATATGTACTTCTCTTTTCTTATCATTAAGCATATTTAAAACAATGACTAACTTCGGAATCCCTTGTTGCAGCACACAATAATCATCGCGGCGTTAGCTGCCGTCGCCTCAGCCATGCCTTCATACATAGCCGTCCCCGCCGACCAGATCGCGTTTCTGGACCTCCGGGAGATGAGGGTGCGAAGAGTGCCGCGGCAGACCCTGACGCCGCCGCCGCAGCATGGACTCTACAGCCAGGATTACCAGCACCTACCGCTGCAGCCGTATCAACAACACAGTAAGTTGATAAATCTTGTCTATTAAATCGAGCTTGTACGACGATTTCACTCTTTTTTGGCAGAGATTCTTTTGTTTAAAATTTTCCATTTCCTTTGCTTGCCGTTTCATTTTTTATGGCAATATACGGAATGGTGGCTATGACATGAAAGCGCTTTTATTCGTAAGCTGTCATCCGCTAGGAGTAATAGTGTTCCGTGGCCGTCATCCAGCAACGAGACAGTCAAAACAAGACGAACTGGTGCCCAATTTTCACAAGACCGCAGCAGTTGTCAATAAGAAAAATCCGTGAAATCTTATACTTAGTTTATTTAATTTTATCCTATTTCTAGAAAGGTCACTGAAGGAGATAGTGAAGGCTGTTGATAATTATGAAAGATTGAAATGGTTCATAATAAGATGGCTTATTGTATGAAAGGAACCAAACGAAACTTGTTGCACACCGTTTCGAACAGAGCCTCCAAAACTACTCATGACTAATGATCTACAATTCTACATTGACAAAGGTTTCTCGCAAGCCATTGTAAAACGAACAAAGCAAAATTCAAATGGTCAAGCCCCTATTGCAAAAGTTCACATCATTGTACCTAAACTTCGAATCACATAAACATTACATACCTAGGTACTATTACATTGCGCAATATAAAGTTAAATGTCTCGAGTCTCGACCCGACATGGAGAAATGAATCCATATCACCTTTGTTCCATTGTCGTGTCTTACGGGCATCAATCAAGATCAGCTGACCTCTCACTTTCTCGGCAGCACAAAGGATCAGCTTTCTATGCACTAACGGGTTTGTTTTACATTCAATACGATAGTTATCGCCACATATTTACGAACCAACTTATCTCTAGTTAATTAAGTGCGGAGCCACTATTGTACTTTATGAACAATACTCCTGTGGAAAAATTTAGTTCTCTCGTTTAGTCAACTGTACGGATAAGTTGGTAACTCTATATGAGATACAAAAGAAACTGGCTCTCAGAGCGTTCCTTTCACATTGAGATAAAGACATGTAAAAGTGCTAACAAAGTAACAATGAGCATCCTTGTTCTCTTTTGCCGTTGCAACGAGCGCGTGAAAAACTTAATTTTGCTAACAATACATGTACTTACTATACCTACAAGAAACTAGTGCAAGAAATTAACAATAAGAAAGAAATGGTCACTCATAATCTACATAAGCAAATAACTCTAAAAATATTTTTTTTCTAGCATGGTAAAATAGAACATATAGGTACTAAGCTAAGGGCTCGCGTGTACCAAATGGATCTCAACGTGCGATTTGATGGCATTCTGATTGATTTCCTCTGATATCAAACTGAATGATTTGTAGTTTTTCTCAGATATTTTAACACCATAATAACCGCTGAGAGCGATAGTCACGGGCTTCCGTCATTCGCTCCACACCGTTGATTGAATCGAACAAATCAATTTCACGATTTCTCTATTTTCAATATCGTAACTTAGATGAAGGAGAATAAGTAACAATATTGTTTTAATGTGCTGAATGGTTACTAACCGATCCATAACAATTGGTTTCGCGAAGCAGTTGTTTAAATCGTAAATCTGTTGGTTTGTTGAACCGGCGTTTCACGGTTAGGTAAACCGCGTGAGCTTTATTTAGCTTTTTTGTCAATCTTGAAGTTACGCAAGATTCTTACACTAATCTAATTTTGTAATCTAAACGATTCACATGATTTAATTGCTATAGTTTCCGTCTAAGCAAGAGCTCGACCACTTTCTACTTCATTACGTAAAAAGAAATGACAACATAGCGTCGCAATAGATCGATTAAAGTACAGCTGACAGTTTTACTAGTGAATTACAACTACTCAGTAGCTCATTCAAAATTCTATTCACACATTGGACGCAAATAAATACCTACTCACAAATCGTTGTCGACATTTCCACACCGGCTCAAAGTTGCTCAATGGAGCGTACGCGCCACTTTAAATCGATGTTATCGCGTTTTTTCGCGACTACAAATTGCTTACAATTTCGTAAATATCCTAAATAAAGTTTCACACGCGTTGCGTTTACATTCTTGGAAATAATTGTTTCAATTATCCTCAACTACCGTTACTAAATATGCTGCATCATATTTGTGATTTAACTCAAATATGTTGATATTCGAACCTTCTCTAATACTACAAAAGACTTTCAACTTCATTTCTTTGTCAGAATATGTGAGAAAGTAAAAATTCACCTCGCATAACATTAAAAAAAACTTTAATTTTCTCTCGTACTGAACTCTACTCATCCAAAGACTCCTACTGGCCTTCCACCATTGTAGGACGACTGACTACACACTAATGTTGCCTTATCCTTACAGCAGTCGCCCTCTCATCGGTGCCAGCGCCCGAAGGACCCGCCCCAGCAAGACTAGTTCGAGTTCAGGCAGCCCCGGACAACTCCGGAGCGTCCACTCTTAGCGCCACATCCCAATACGCCGAGAGACCCCCCGACTTCGGAGAATACGTGGATTTTGGAGCACACACAGGAGACCACGGAGCTTTCGGTTGGTACGCTGACTACCCCGTCAATAACCATGGAGATACCTCGAGCTATCATTAAAAAGGAATCCTACAAAATATAGGCTATCGGGTACAAAGTTAGGAAAATAAGGTAAAACTTAAAGGCACTGAAGTCTTTGAGAATCGCACTTGCCTTAGCACAAATCTAACCAAAGACAGTATTAACCAACGTGGTATTAAATTTAGGTATGCAGAATTACCGCACATTTGTTTAAAACGGTTAATTCCGCAGTTTTCGTTGCACTTTTTGTGAAAACAAAGTTCCTTGTAGGTTAAGTTTCTTTGAAATACACTGTGATACGCGCTAGGTAGTTCTCTTTGCGAACACAAGTTCACTGCTTTTCTATTCTTTAATTGGTATTTATTACTCTTGTATCTGCTTTTCACTCTTTCACGCTTTGTGTTAAGTACGCCTATTTTTCTGTTCTTAACACTTTGTCATTACACAATTCTTTTTCATTTTCTCTTCATCTTTTTTCAGTATTTACAATATTATTGTTATTATTTTATACATTGATAACTGTGCTATTACTATCCTGTTTTTTTTTACAATTCGCACTTTGACTTTGTATGCATTTATCATACATATTACATGTTGAATATAGATAATGTTAAATGTTTTATCTTGTTTCATTTCACATCATCATCACCACTTCTTCATAGCTTTCTTTGTCATCTAAGATTAAAACCTTCTTTATAATTTTTAGCACTGCCTTCTTAGTACTACATTATTTCAATTTCTATCTTACATGCTTATTTTGTATACACACTTCAGACTGCTGACTCGATATTTATTATTATTTATATTTCGAGCTTGTTCATCTTTTAGATATCTATTCTTTTTTTATTTTGATCATCTCTGCCGTGGCTTAGTTATTGTATGGCACGAGCAAGAATCTTGAACTATCATCACCTATATCCATGTACAAAAGATGATTCATCCTATTATTTCTGAGTGAATCAAAGGAAGTTTTGCTTTGAGTCTATTTTCATTATATTCTATTAACTCTATTTTCACCGCCACTCTTTTTCTCTCCGCCGCTCTTTCACTATTTGATCCTTTCTTTCGAAAACATTTCATAGCTCTTCATATTCATAATATACTATATTTTATAATAATTAAATTTTTCTATACTACTATATTTAACTACTTTACTCGTCTTATCTCACTACTACTACTTTATTTTTCACTGATCAAATTCTTTTTTCGCATTCTTTTTCTTTTCATATACTATTTTTTTATTGAATATTGTGTCTTTTTATTATACATACTTCAATTTCGCTCTTACTATATTCTATTCTATTTTACTCTTACTACAACCTACTTTTATATGTATACCTTCCTATCAGTGCTTCCACACGTTCCATCATAGTAAACATTTCTGTAACACGTTATACTCAGTAAATCATGCTTTCTTCTGACTATCACTGCTCTTTTAAAAGTTTAAATTTGTCACTTTATTTTTTACATGCTTTTACTTATCACACTTTTTCATCCTGTTTTTTCTGTACTTACCTATATTTATGAACGAGTATCTACTGTTCTTTTTACTATTTATCTTTGTGTATTTTCATCTATTATACTTTTCAATTTGTGCCTTTCCACATATACTATTTAATAATCTTACTCTTCTTCTGTTTCTGTGTTCTCTTTTTGTTATTTCTTCATTTACCCTTCATACCCTTACTTCTGTCACTTTACACCATTAGTGCTTTTACATCTACTATTTTCTACTTAATCTTACTACTCTTTTTTTACTCTTCATACCTTTATTTTTCCGTTTTTCCTCCTAATTTTCTCTCTATACGTTTACTCTTTTTCTGTTACTTTTACTAGTATACTTAAAGCATTTTACAAAATAAAACATGCAAAGTAACTTTTCTTAGCACACGCTTAGAAATGCTAAATGCAAAAAAAAACTTCCACTTTCTTTGATATCTATTCTATTTCACCTTTCTTATTTTCCATTTTTTTTCTACCACTTTGATATTATTGTCTACTTAGTTTTACTATTGTACCTAATATTATACTCCTTTTCTGGTTCTATTCTTATGTCTGATGCACAGCATTCTCTTATTCAAAATTAATTCTTCACTCTGTCTTAAAAATGAAAAATACTATTTGCATATCAAAGCTTTATCTTCCCAATTATATATATTTTATCTAAACTATCTTTTCTCCAAAACTTTCTTTTATGTAGACTTTCTTCTTTATCACAATCACTTCATACTTCCTATCTTATCATAATTGTATCTTCCGTATGTATCATATTTTTTTTCTAAACTTTCTATCTTATAAGGGATTTCTAAATTACACACTAAACATTTTTTTTTATTTCTATATTTCTTGTTGATTTTATATCTTTAGAATTTATTTTTGGAAACTATCTTTCAAACTATCGTATCAAATAATTGGTAAGGCTATTATTAAATTAAATTTTTCACACTTTTTCTTATCTCTATTATCATTTTATTCTTTTCTCATTTTCTAATTTTTCTTATCTTGAGTTTTAATTCAAACTCTCTTCAAAATAGTTATGTACTTCATCATCATTTACATTAACCCACTTTATCTTATTTATATTCTTCTTTTGTATATCAGCTTCTTTATATATATGTATTTCACTTTTTATTTCTTTTCTTTTTGCTAATACTTCCACTTCAATGCCAATTTTTTTTTGCAAAAGAATTAATTTCTTTTCTTGTATTTTTTTAATCTTATTTCTATTGATCTTGTCATTTTCGTATCTTTCATTATTTTTTTTTTCTTTATTGATATTTAATACTTTGTCTTATTTTTCTTCTTGTTACTTTTTATATCTTCAAAATGTATTCCGTTTTTTTAACACGAGCTTCTTTATATTTTCTATTATTCTGTTACTTTTTGTATCGTTGGAATGTAATCTCTTATCCTATTTTGTTTTTAATATCGCTTTATTCTTCTTATACACTTTATCTTATTTTTGTTCTCTTATTCAATTTCATTTCTTCAGATTATATTTCTAAAACTTTCTTTAAAATATGAGCGTGATATTTAAAACTTTTTTATTTCCATTCTTGTTACTTTTTATATCTTCAGAATTTATCCCGGATTTTTATTTATATGAGCTTCTTTATATTTATTATATCTTTTTTCCTATTCTTTTTGTTACTCTTATTTCATATTCCTTACTATCACTTTATTCACTTTTGTTTTTTTTTTTACATTTTATTATACAAACTTTTTTCGTAAAATATACTTTTTTCTAATTTCTTTTCTTATTATTACTTTTAATATCTTCATAATTTATTCCCGAAATGTTCTTTGAATGAGCTTCTTCATATTTATTACGCCTTTTTTCTAATCTTTTTGTTACTTTTTGTATCTTTGGAATTTAATATCTTATCCCATTTTTACTATCACTTTTTTTAATTCTCTTGAACACTTTGCGTTTCTTCAGATATTTTTTATACTTTCTTCAAAATATGATCGTGATATTTAATACTTTTTTATTTCCACTCTTCTTGTTACTTTTATATCTTGGGAACGTATCCAGGATTCTTTTAATATGAGCTTGTTCACATTTTTTATCTTTTTTCTATTCTTCTTGTCACTTTAGTATCTCCGCAATTCTATTTATTACTATCTCTTTATTTTTCGCGCCATACTTGTGTTCGTTAGTATTATTACTGAACTTAAAATGGTACGGTAATATAGCCAGCGATAATGTCGTCCTTGCTGAAATAATTTTCTCGTGTCACTATTTGTTTACTCTTCAGTATTTTGTTTTATACACTTTGTTTTTTGTACTCGCTGTTATGTTTTCCTAGACATTTACGTAAATTTACTTACGGTGTACTGCCATATACGGTCGTAACCATTTGAAGACTTATTCTTACTTATTTTACAACTTCAAATTTATTTGCATTATCCTCTTTGAATTTCTTTAGATTCTGTATCGAACATTGCTATTGTAATTTGGTTTACTCCTATCTGTTACAATCAACATCAGCCCTAATTATTTTTTTCAACCGGTTTCAAAAATGAGGTTCTCAATTCGACTGTATTTTATGTGTGTACGCTAAATATATATTCCGCCTCCAAGGGTGGAATTATGGAAAGAATACCATTTATTGAACTGCACAGTCAGTTGTTGGTTATTAGTAATAAATATAACTTTTTCTTTCTTCTTTTTCTTCTTTGATATACTTTGTACTTCTTTTTATCTACATTGTTATTTTGTTCCTTATTCTATATTGAATTCTTAAGTACAATTTTCTAAAGTTATAATGTTCTTTTCACAAAGCTATTTGTCTGTTTGTTTCCTTAAATTTCTGCCTTTTTAAACATTCTTTCGTATCTTAATTAATTTGATGTTCAGATACTACTTTTCTTCCGATATTTTTAGTGCTTTCAAGAAATTATGTTTACGTACCTTTTATTTTGGTTTTTACTTCGTTTTACAATAATTTCTTTCAAATTTCAGTTCTATTTGTCTTACAACCCGCGCTTTGTTTATGACTGATTTTCTATCTTATTAGATCCTGTTAGCTGTGCTCAACTGTATTTCATTCTACACAAAAAAAAAAAAAAAAAATTTTATTCTATATTTGCTCTCTTAATCTTTCCTCAGTTACTTTCTTTCTTTTACTTTTTAAACTTGTGTTTTACTTCCTTTCTTTTTTATTTTAACTTGCTTCTTTTTGCATTATTTTCTTAAAATATTCACTTCTGTATTCTATTTTTTTTATTAAGCTTTAATCTTATCCATCTTTTTGCAATTCCTTCAATTTACTTATTCCTTTTCTTGATCAGTTTATTTTTCCTTTCTACTTATTTATAGTCATTTATTCTGAGTTTAGAATGCGCTTTTATCTTCCGGCACGCTTTTTATTTTATTAGTTTGGATAGTGAGATAATTTTAATTTTCTTTATTACCTACTACTTTTGAATACTAAGCTGCTAGTAATGCATAGTTTTCTAGAAAGAAAGTTAATACATAAAAGTTGAATTCGTTACCTTGAAAAATTGTACTCTTTGTAGAATGTCTTATTTACCGTATGAATCTGCTCTGTATTACTTGCGTTTCTTTACTTATTTTTACTGCTTTCTATTTTCTAAAAAACTTTGTCAAGTTACTTACTTTCAACTTCATTTCTCCCTTACTTCTTATTTTTTCTTTGATGTTCTACTTGTCTTTATCTCTTTATGTATGTTTTATTTTTTCTGTCTTCTCTCTCTCTCTCTCTCTTCTTTTCTTTTATTTCTTCCTATATATTCTGTATAATATAATTTATAATCACTATCTATTAACTTTTTCTTCGTCTTCAATGTGTTACCGTTTCATTTTTCTATTTCATTTCTATGCTATCTTTTTCTTTAACTTTATCTTTTTCCATAAGTAGGTACTGTTTTATTAAACAGTACCTACCTATCTTTACATCTTTCCGTCTTCAATATTGTACTCTTCTTGCTTTTCTCTTTCCATCACTTTATTCCTTATTTTGTCTTCTTCTTTCCTTTTTTTCTTCTTGAACTACTGCTTTTCTATTTCCATCACTTTTTTCCTTATTTCATCTTCTTCTTTCCTTTTTTTCTTCTTGAACTACTGCTATTCTCTTTCCATAACTTTTTCCTTATTTACTCTTCTTTTCTTTTTTTTCTTCTTGAACTACTGCTTTTCTCTTTCAATCTCTTTTTTTCTTATTTCGTCCTCTTCTTTCCATTTTTTCTTCTTGAACTACTGCTTTTCTCTTTCCATCACTTTCTTCCTTATTTCATACTCTTCTTTCCTTTTTTCTTCTTGAACTACCAAGTGCGCTTTAGGATAACTTTTTAATTTGTTGCACAGATTTTATTATTATTATTGTTAAATAAACTTTGTTGATTGTTACTTTCTTGTTTGATTCAAAACCTATACCATAAGCAGCTATTATTCCACTTTGGTATAATTTTTACAACAATACTAAACAACATTTTTGTCAGTCGGTGGTGTCTACGACATTGAATGTAAAAGTAAGTATAAATATAAGATAGCCTATACATTTTCTGAAGAGACCGCAGGGAAACACTGGATGCACGCCGCATCCAACCGGCCCTTTTGGAGATAGATGGGGGAGGCCTATGTCCAGCAGTGGACGTCCTACGGCTGAAATGATGATAATGATACAACTTCTGACTGGTTAAAAATTGAATAAAATATTTTTGGAAATTCAAGTGTTTATTTCATACAATTAACATATAACCAGATACATTGATATTTAAAATAGATTTCTTTGATTTTATCAACAGAGCTGAGTATAGATGTTAAGATCTAAAAGACTAGCATAGGGTCGTATATACTTTTAGTATATTATATTAGTATACCTATACACATAGATGTGAAAACGAATATATAAGTACATAGAGAAAAGTAAGTACAAGTTATATGATTTACAGGTAAGTAAGGTAAGAGAGAAATCGTGAGGGTAGACAAGAAATCACCTTTACTAGAACAAATCATCGGTACATACTTAAGACTTGCTAGATCTTTTTATAATAATAGGTAGGTCACTAATTGTTTCTTAAACTACATTGCGACTAGATATTATAAAAACACATAGTTTCATGTAAAATAAATAATATAGAAAAATAAACTATGCTGTCAATTTGTTGTACCATTCTAGAAAAGCTATTTAAACTAAAGATACAATATCGACGCGCCAGAAACGGCAATTAAACACAGTACTTAAATAGGCGGGAAATACGCCTTACAGCATTTCAGAAATGAGTCGTAACCGAAACGGTAAAGTACTGTGTTTAGTTTTTGTTAATGGTCGTTTATTCGGTCGTAAAATCGGTCTACAAATTAGTACAATTAGTCTACAGTTTAAAGATCTTTGCTTTTAACAAACAAAATGTAAGACGATGCTAGTACCAAAGTTTTTGTAATTTTTCTCGTATACTAAAATAAAAAGACACATAATTTCAAATTTGAAAAAAAAAACATGGTAGGTATGTTATATTTATTTTAAAGAATGGAACAACGGAATCGGACATCAATAAATAAGTTACAAAGAGAGGCAGAGATCAGAAACATTTCCTAATACTTTAGATCGCCATGATGTTTGGCACTCTTCTTGAACACTGACTTTGTTTCCAATTAGTTTTACCACTAAGGTTTACATCCAGTGAAGCGAAGGGTTTTAATGCATAGCAGTAATAATTATTTATACAATGGTAAATGCAGGCGCCCATAAATTAAATGACACCTTAGTGACATCTTGGTAAAACCTCCTCCCATGTCACGTGACGTTTATTATAAAATTTATAATAAAATAATAAAAACTATATTATTAAAAAAAAAATGAGATTTTTTTCTTCTTCTTAATATGGTATTTAATAGGTGCGTTCCGCTTAGTTATGCAATATGTTGTTGCTTACACGTTTATGATAGTATTGTACTCACCTAAAAACATATTTATTTGAATTTTTCGTCACATTTGTTTAAATAGATAAATTCAAACGTCACGTGACATTTGAGGACACATCCCCTCTCCCCGCCCTCCATCAGCGTATATGGGGTATATGATTTATGAACGCCGTCAAAGGAGTTTAAAGACTACGCTGTATCTTATGTTGCTTCATAGTTTTCCCCGCATTGCCCCCGCCTGCCTATATCGTAAGCCTGCGGGTGAATGGTAGTGCGGAAAAGCTATTAGATTATGGCATTATCTGCGATAAAGATTTTCATGTCCGTTTTATTTTGTTAGCGCTAGTACTATTTAGTATTTGCGCCAATTATCAAAATGTAGGTACTCTTACTTTTACGTAGTAACTAGGTATGTAATTTTTACATTATTTTTAATATTTTCTACTGACAATAAAACTCTTAAACTTCAATAATTTTAGTGCCATATTTATACCTATCTGTAAGTAAGATGTTAGACGCTGAGTTATAAATATTTTAGACTAATAATACTGACAAGCAAATACAGGTAGGTATGCTATAAATTTTAAATAAAATTAATTGAACAAAATATATATCAAGATTAAAATGAATTTAATTTAATAATAAAATAAGCTCATACACGGTGGTTTCTGATTTAATGACTTGTGCGCTGACCATAAATCGTCAACCAGAAACGAAAAGCCCGTAAATCCAATTTTCTTCAAACAAGTATTAATTCTTTCAATAATAACCACTCAAAGAGACATCTACGACATAACAACATTTTTAAATATTTTCTTTTTTCGTCTAAGAAGCTCTATAGTGTATGGCTGGTAAAAGCTTGGTTTACAGTTACGTGGTTTTCGCTGCTGAGTTACGAAATTGTACTTTCCATGTTAATATGAATATAATCTCTTCTATACAGTTTATAATTTACAATCGTTAGTCCGATACGCAGTAAGCATTCCATATTTTAATAAGTCACTTTCATACAAACTCGAGTTCAATTCCATCGAAAGTTCAACATTCAGTTGCGTCCAAAGCTTAGGGAAATCCGTAGTCACGAAATAACTCTAATGCCTTATTAGTAGTTTTGCTTTAACTTTTCTTTGTGCCTTATCTATACTTACATAACACTCTATGTTAAGCGATTTTAAAACGTTTCTCGATACATATTTCTACTACTTTAAATATTATACATAAAATATTGTAAAAATTCCACCAAAAAAATTATTTAAAAAGATTTTTGGTCTACGATTTTTTTTAACACTAAAATATAGGCTTGTTTTATTTGGTTAAGAGATCAAAGAAGTTTACATAAACAACGTTGGCATCAATTCTCTTGTACCATTTTCTTAATGACAACTCTAAAATTGTTGCCATACCTTTGTTACGTGTATTGAAACGAAAAGAGACTCGTTCTATAATTGCCAGTTTTGTTTAGCTTATGGTACAATGAAATTACTAACGTTTTCGCTACCTTATATGTTTCTTACATTAGTACCATCAATTTTTACATAAAGTACACATCAAAACTTACATTTTCTTTCTAACCGTACAATATAATCAGAAAATAGACGACTATTCTCAGCTATTGTACAAACTGATATGACGAATGATAGGCGATATAGGCAATGTAAAGACTAGAAAAAAGATTTCTGAACAATAAAAATATTCCTAGATTAGATTTTTTGTCATATGGATCATAACATAACTGAGGAGTGTCAAATAAAATAAAAAAAAAAAAAACAGTAACTCATTTTATTTTATTTTCGGATGGGAAACTTGATTTTTATGCAGTTTCAGATTATGTCAAAATAGTAATGAAATTATAGGTTTTTGATAAGACGCTCCTCAAATATTATGAACGATTACAAATTTAAAACGAAATAAAACTTTGTAAGTATACACAAAAATACAAGTACAAATCCAAAAAATAGAGCACCATTTTTAAAATTATGAGCAGTTGTAGTAACTTTTTATGATCAAAATAAATCACACAATGACCAAATAGGATAGAAAATTTTACAGCAAAAAAAAAAAACTTTACAAAAATAAAAGCCAAAAAGCTTTCATAAAATATTTTGAGCGTGATTTAATAATGTCTGAAAACCTTCGAATACTATACTACCATACTTTTTCTAATAGTAACCCCCTAAAACCTTTATATTATTAATATGAAGGATAGAGACATAGCACAACACCAATAATACGATTAAAACCAAACTGCCATACTTTTTTGACATTTGAGTACGGTAAGTACGGCAGTTTTGCTTTGTTCGGTAGACTATACTAGGCTATATTTATACACACTTACTATGCATATAACTAGCCTATACAGTGAACACAGTACACTTTAGATCATATTTTAACTTTTTAGGTACAATATTGCTGAATTAATTGCCAAGCATAATTTTTATGCAATAACAGTGTCACCATCTTATGTGTTTAAGTCAATAGTGTCGTTACTAGTTCTAATTTTATTTGCTTAAATAGTTGGTGGTAATATCAAGGATTTTGCCGTGATTCCAAAATTGACTGCTAATCTGTGGAATTCGCTGCCTGAATGGGTTTTCCCCGTTAGTTACAATCTGGGTGTCTTCAAGTCGAGAGTGAATCGGTTTCTTCTAGGCAAGCGTGCTCCAATGCGGCCAAGCGCAAGCTTATATACTATAAAAAAAATAAAAATAAAAATTGACTGAATAAAGTTTATTCATTGATTGATACTGTTTTTAGACAGTTTTGTGTGTATTTTCGTAGGCTGTAGCACAATTTATTATCAAATGATGTTTTTTATTCCATCAGCAATGAATGTTTGACATCGAACCTGGTACGAACAGCCATAATTAGTATCAATTTATGTAATATTCACTACACAAAATTATCTACATTAAAATTTAATACAAGACCATCTTGTATTTTTTTTTAAATATTTTATACAATAATAATATTTTATAACATGTAACACTTTTACGGCAATTCTACTTAACTTTTAGCTCAATCCGTATGGTAATTGTCATGATAAATAAGTAACCAACAATTTTGTTGTTGAATTTCCTATTTACCGTAGGCCTTTCAGTTTCACCGTAGTCTATGGTAATCATTACCACTTCACTCAATTTCTAAACACTATAATATTATTTACAAACATATTCTATCTACAATTTTAGATCTTTTTAAACATTTTTAGTGATTGTACTGTCAAGTTGATTTTAGGCCTTAATATTCAAGGAACACGGCTTCCATTGCCGTTCTATAACAAATAGTTTTCATTTAGACCAAATTAGTAACTACAATAGTGTTATATATATTTGACAGCCAAATGATAACTGTCACCTGTCACACTCGTTATATGAACATGGGTGTGACAGAGCCAGAAACATTGTCGATTGATTTAGAAGTTTAGAATCAGCCTGGTGGTCTATTGGCCGTAACTATACAGGTGAGTTTATCAAGTGAGCGCGGATGGCCAATTCCGAAAATATGAGGAATAAAAAGTACTCAAAGTCTCGGACCCGATTTCAATGAAAACTAAAACTGCATGATTCATCATCATCAGCCAGAAGACGTCCACTGCTGAACATAGGCCTCCCCCTTTAACCTCCACACTGAACGACAGCCTGCCTTTTGCATCCACTGGATGCCCGCGGCTCTCACAATGTCATCGGTCCATCTAGTGGGAGGCCTCCCTACGCTGCTAACTGCATGATTGGATTTTTGATTTTGACATAATATGTCAAAATCAAAAATCCATATGACATAATATATATTATATGTCATTACTACCCAGAATTCGATCCTCATTAGCGACACTATCGAATGGTGTAATAACACAGTGTTATTTTTTCTTCATAATAAACGACTCCTGGCTAGGAGTATTGATCCAATGATGCAGTTTTAGTTTTCATCAAATGCGGGCCCAAGACTCCTTTAAGTACTTTTCACTATTCCTCATAGCTTCTAATATGGCCATCCACACCCACTTGAAAAATTCCCTCTATATATATTTTTTATCATTCCACTTTTTTTTTCGATTACAATTTCATAATTTTTTTATCTGTGGTCTATTGTGCCCACGCCATAACGACCTTAGAGAAGGGTACAAAGAGGGCGGTGTAATGCGGCGGGGCGAGGAAGTACCGCCGACCGCGGTGGGTGCCGTCATTTCGAGGCAGCGTCGGGTATTGTTGCAGTGAGAATTCAATGCCGATCACTACACTGCTCGACGCGGCAGTGCCGCCGGCAATGCCCACGTATCTGAGAGTGGAGAATGTAAAATTAAAATCATTAAATTCGCGATTTGAACACATGTTTTAAATGTTAATTGGGACCTAAATAAAATAATACGTGATAAGTCCCGATAAACATTTAAAACATAATATTATTTGGTTGGAGCTCCGATTGCATAATTAGGGAACGTGCTCCATTTTCAACCGCATCATCGCTTTTCATCAGGCGAGATCGCGGTCAAACGTTAGCCTAGTCCAATGTAAAACAAAGGTCTCGTGAATCTCGCAAATATCCAGATTGAAGATTTTGCTGCTAGAGTGTATTCCCTAGCTGAAAATGTAGATAGGAATATGTTGAATTTGGGCTGGTTGTTGTAACACAGTAGATAGATATTTTCAGCGCGTAGATATTTTTAGGAGGCAAAAATACATAAGTAACAGTAGAGGTGTCGGCACTCGGGCGCAACTACCGGCGGATCGTTTTTGTGGATTAGATTATTTAGTTAAGCGCCACCTAGCCTAGTTTTGGTGGACTAGTGATGGAGGTGGCGCCATCACTGGTGTAACTCTACAGTAACGTACCCTGTTGACGCTACTCGTGGATGTGTCTTTGGCAACCAACCTTTGGTGTTATGTTTCAATGTAGCAAAATAAACTTTTCTCTATTTCTCTCGGTTTTACGCCAGAAACGCTATCCGCACATTATAGATACGTGGAAGTCTCGCACTGTTGTTGTCGTTGTTGTTGCTTTATATGTGTGTGTTGTACACATACATATAAATTAGCATACACGGTCGTAAGAATGGAAACGCATCTCATGTCCTTGCCAGGTACGGCGTAAAAATGGTAGTTTTATTTTATAAATATTTTTATCAGTTAGTTTTTGTTAAAGTTAAAAAAGTAAATTATAGCTATGTTAGAATATTGTCAGAATCATATTTAAATAATAGAGAATAGTCCTCAAAGGTAGGCAACACACTGACAATGCCCGGGTATTTTAGGCAGTCTATAGGCAGTCAAAGTCATTTATTCGTAATTTCAAATATACAAGTCAATTAATAATATATTTTGAACATTGTTTATAAATAATTATATACAAAAAATAAAGACAAAAATATTACATAAATATTTATGTCAGTTATCATTAATTATTATAATTTTAATTTCTACTTATACATTACTAGCGACCCGCCCGCCCAGCTTCCCCGCCCGGGGCGGGTCGCTTGTTACATATATAAACCTTCCGTGAAAATGTGTCTAACTGATGGTGAAAACTGCATCAAAATCCGTTGCGTGGTTTAGGAGTTAGCGGCCATACAGACATACAGACAGACAGACGCGGAAAGCGACTTTAATTTATACTATGTAGAGATATTATATTTTTTATACTTATATTACAGCGGTGACCACTTACTATCAGGTGGCCCGGAGATTGTTTGCCACCTATTCTATTAAAAAAGTTTAAGAGCTCACTGTGCTGCTTGGGAAGACTAGGAAGACTAGATTCTCCGCTCGATGGTATGGTAAGGTGCACTTACCGCACGCGTCCGATGGCGATGCGTCCATAGGGCGTGATCACTTTAACCGCGTGCCCCAACCGGAGCTGCCGCGGGCCCGCTGGGATGTAGGGCTGGCCCGCTGTCACACCTAGCCGCTCACCTAACACACCAAATGAATGAAATATATTTAATCACATACCATGGGGATCGGGAGCCAAAAAAAAATCGTCACCAAAATGAAAGCCTCTACTCAAAGGTATACATACATTTCTATACAACGTGGTAATGGGGCAAATATAATATAACCACTTGATCGCGCACGAGTCATAATTTGTTTGAACAAACTTTGGAAGGTCCACAGAATATAGAAGTAAATAGAACGGAAATGAGAAGGAAGATCTGTTACCAGGCATATGAGTGAACCTTAATTGAATTCATTCACATTCTTATTCACATCAACGCGTTGAACTCCGCATCACAGTTTCTAACTGATTTCGAATGGCTGACGTTTCGTTTATATGGGTGCAACTGGCTACAACAAATTTCTTACAAAAATGCCTTGACAGCCGTTCTAATTTAAACAAAAAAAATAAGTATTTTCTGTGATCAGGTATGATGTAGGGAAGCAGACTGCGAGAGGTTTCAGGTGAATTAAAAATAACCCTGTATAGAAAGATAGACTAGCAAAATGGTTGTAGGCTGGTTAGACGTGAGTCATACTAGTGCTAACCAGGGGCGGATCCAGGATTTCATTTGGGGGGGGGGGGGGGGGCATTCTGACAAGCATAGGTACCTATGAGTATGCTGTGTAAAAGTGCACCTGAATCAAATCGAAAAACTGAGTCGAATGTATGGAATTACTAGGTGTTTGTGCTTCTTGGATCCACCAATGGTGCTAACAGACGTGTGGACTTGGTTGGACGGCGGTCCGTCAGCCAAGTCCATCTCGTCTGTTAGCGACTTACCATCACAAGCAACGTCTCCCGGCAGGTCCGGTATGGAACGTCGCAGGAAGGTTTCCGCCTCTTCCAATAGTTCGTCGGTGTCGTCCCGACGCACATCCGGCAATGAGCTCCGCCATGGACGGTAATCCACTGTCACACAAGTAAAAATTAAGACGAATTTAGTCCCAAACTTAGCAGGTCGATACTGATACTGTGAGCTGCCGGTCAAAAGCAAGCCTTGACCAACGCAAATTAAAAATGTTATGAGCAAAAATGTATTACAATATATTATTATGTCAGTATTTCATATGTCAAATTAATTCATTAATAATTATTTATTAACGCAGCTACCTGAAATATTTATGGACGAATACATTAATATTTCACGCAGTTTAACAGTCATCAAAATTATAATAATATAATATATAAGTATATAATTATTTTGACATATGAACTACTGACATAATATTATATTGTAATACATTTTTGCTCATAATATTTTTAATTGAATAAGTTATTATTTAATTTGAATTATGTACACATAATAATATTATTAACATAACTATATAAACGATATATACGATGTATATAAACTTATATAAACAGTATAATATACTGTTTATATAAGTTTATATACATCGATGTAGAAAGTGTACTGGAGAAGTTTGACTTGTAACTATGGAGTTATTAATAAAGAATTGTATTGTATTGTACAACAAGATACCACAGTGCCTCAAGACGAGGGTTTTTGACCAGTGTGTGTTGCCAGTGATGACATATGGTACTGAGACGTGGTCCTTAACTGTTGGCCTTTTGGAAAAACTCAGAGTCACTCAGCGGGCAATGGAGAGAGCTATGCTCGGAGTTTCTTTGCGCGATAAAATCCGAAACGTGGATATTCGCCAAAGAACCAGAGTCACCGACATAGCTGTTAAAATTTGCAAGTTTAAGTGGCAATGGGCAGGCCACATCGCTCGAAGAACCGATAACTGATGGGGAAGAAAGGTTCTTGAGTGGAGACCACGAACCAGAAGACGCAGCGTAGGTAGGCCTCCCACTAGATGGACCGACGACATAGTGAGAGTCGCTGGCATCCAGTGGATGCAAAAGGCAGGCTGTCGTTCAGTGTGGAGGTTAAAGGGAGAGGACTATGTTCAGCAGTGGACGTCTTCTGGCTGATGATGATGATGATGATAGTCGGGTAAAGTGTGCGTGACTTACATTTGTGAGTAGGCACGTATCCATAATGCGGCGTCCAATCAAAACTTTGTTCCGTACTCAGCGAGGGCGAGCGGTACGCACCACGAGATAGAAACCTGTGAAACACGCAATGTCTATAAAACCTTGCAAATCGTGGTACGCAAAACAACACGCAATGTTTATAGGTACGTAATTTATGAACTAAACCTTGGATTGTGGAAATGACCTTCGCTCAAGGTTTAAGGTCCCTCAAGGGTGAATATAAGGACGACTTTGGATCTTGAAGGGAATAGACAAAGTCCGGCACCAAGGAGATTTTAATTTTTACTAAGACAATTATTAGAGGAGACAAAAATAGAACGCCAATTTAATGACGGCTTTAGTTTTAAAATGTTAATTTAGTTTGTTCTTCAAATAATGGATAATGTTTTAGGAAAGAGAATTTGATACGATGATTTTCATGCCTCGCTTTATAAAAGCTTCGCTTTTTAGAAGGACAATCTACGTAGCAAAAGGACCAAACTTTATGAGACTACTAGCTGCGCATCTGCGGTTTTACCCGATTACAATTATTTAGGGAGACTGTATATTTTTCAGGGATAAAAAAAAGATATTAGGTCACCCTCCAGCACACAATGCAAAAAAAACACGTCAAGGCGTTGCTCTGCTGCGTAAAAGAGGGGCAAATAAAACAACAAACAGGCACACTTTCGCATTTCTAATATTAAACTCGGTCAAAGCATTTATTTGCTCTAACAGCTGCAAAAACATTGTAAACACCGAGCATATTATGATAAGCATGGGTGTATGTAAAGGGAGCTTACGACGAAAAAAATCGTTAAATATTGGACAGATAATCTGTGACAACAAACGATAGCTCCGCGAGAGAAGCGCTTAGAATTCTGCCCGTATTAATCTCAGAGCAAATAAAAATACAGAGGGACTACCGCGAACACGAAAAGTGAAGCCACTTTTTGAAACATGTGTGCGTAGTCGAAGTTCGTGTCGTGTAATTCATCAAAATAATGATAATATAAATACTTAAGCGTGGAAATATTCCATCCTTCTTATTTACTTTTGTTTTGTTTTTACAGTTCTTAACACTGCAAGAAGTCATTGTTTCTTTTTAAAACGGACGTTTTCAGTACGACGTTCTGACAAGAAATTCACGTAGTTTTGAATGCGTATGTGTGCGAGAGTCGTGTATTTATTGGGAATTCACGTAGTTTTAGAAGCGGTTTCGGCGTCACTTTGGCAGTGCGCCGTAGGGACTCTGTATTTTTATTTGCTCTGAGGTATTCATGTGAACAGCTATACCTTCGCCCATGATGATAAATATGGTGAGTGGTACTGACTACTACTGACCTGGCAGTGTTGGTGGTAAGTGGGTCTTCGTCGTGATGCTTCCTTGCGAGAGCCCACACTGGGTCCGCGGACCGAGACAGCTCCGGCACCATCGATGTAAATCCTATAAAAAAATAACGAACGCATCACTAGTTGAATACCTTACCGTAACGGTTTTATCCAGAAACGATTGATTGATTGATTGATTAACTCTTTATTGTTCACACCATTAAATTTGATACAGAGGACAAAAAAACTCTTAAAAACTAATGTAACAACTGGCGGCCTTATCGCTAAAAGCGATCTCTTCCAGGCAACCTTAGGATGGAAAGGATTTATAGTAGACGTAGAAGACGGGGTGTCAACGTCGGGAGAAACGCTCTACTTTTAGCAAAACTAGCGCAACTATGAAACGGGTGCAAAATCAAACTTCTAAGATTTCTATCCTACTCTAACGTATACGCTTGTCTATATAGGCGTCTCACTTCATTATAGGCGTCGCACCCGTTTCATAAATATTTTTCTCTATGGAAGTCTCTTAGCGTTAGCGGTTATATTCTCTTTGAAAAGCAGTGCTGTGAGTTCGAATTGTATTAGGTTTTCTACCAAATGTATTCACGTATCAATTATCAATTATTTCTTGTTTTAGCTTTGTAAAAATAAAAATTATGAATGAAAAAAACAGACTTCAAAATTAATATATATGCATTTACTTGAATAACATATTTTTTTCAGTTATTGTGATTTAAAACCACACTAATTTTGATCAAATTTCTATACTCTGGAAATATATCCTTTCCAATACAAAAGAATGTTTCAAATCAGATTATAAATTACGGAGTTATTAGGTCACAAACAATAAAAACGGACAGAGAAACTTCTCCCTTTTTCGGTTAAAAATAATCAATCCGGTAGCATATTTTATAGGTATCACACTCAGGTACCTAATGAAAGGTTTTAGATTAGGCAATAAGACATACACAACTACGGTAAAACCATTACTGATGTCTTTTTTAAAGTAAATTTTAGTAATTTTTTTCTTTAATTGAATAAAAGGATTGCGCTTGACCGCCAAATAGCCTGATGGGGGCTGAGTTATATTATCAAACAAACTAGTGTCAAAATTATTATACAGATTTCATACAGAGTAATTTTCTACAGATTCTTTTGATTTTGACGCCATTTTCTTTCGTTCTACATATTTCGTATTTAACTGTTAGCAAACCAAAAATGTGTCAATCGGCAGAATTCGAATCTGCGCAACTTGGGTTTGCGATTTGACCCGGATTGCGCAGATTATTCAATATTCTAAATCCTAAAGTGTCAACAGTAAAATATTTTTATACGGGTCGAGTTGAGAACGTTCCTCCTTTTTGAAGTCGATAAAAAACTACCTTTTACTATACTAGTTAGAACAGAATAGATAATACTACCAGCAGAATATTTTATCAAACTGTCACTTAACATCAGGCGAGCTATTAAAAAGCCTAACCAGTCATCGATACAATACAATACAATGTTGCATTTTATACTGCACAAAAACACATCAACACAAGTATCAAGATCTTATCGCTAAAAAGTGATCTCTCCCAGACGAACTACATTTGTTTTTTTCATTAATTTACCGCCAACAGCACCACGCCGCTTATAGACGTCATAGTAAATAATCGAAGCGTTGCCGACGTTTATAGAAGCCATATAAGTAATTGCAATTATATAAGTAATATAAATCTTCTTGTCCTTTATAATAGTCACACAAATAATCGAAGTCAAATAAATACTTGAAGTTTTAAGGTCGGTGATAAAAGTCATAAAAATAATACAAGTCATAAAAATAATCTAAATTTTGCGGTCGTTAATATAGGTCGTACAAATAATCGGAGTCATACAAATAGCTGTATTTCGACGGCTTATAGTAGTCATAAAAATAATCGTAGTATTTTGGTCGTTTATAGACGTATCCGCACCAAGTACAGTCTTTTGTTCGTTTATAGTATTCGCACAAATAATCGCAGCGAAGCCGCCGATCATAGGTGCCATACAAATAATCGGAATATAGCGGTCGTTTATAGTCATACAAATAATCATAGTAGTATTTCGGTCGTTTATAAGAGTCATACAAATAATCGAAACCTTGACGTCGCTTATAGAAGTCAGACAAATAACTTCGCCTTCGTTTATAAGAATTGTAATATTCGTAGTCGTACATAATTTCGCGAAACTTTTTGTATTTTTTTTTATCACTTAAAACAATCAACAGCGCACAACGTTTTGCGCGTCAAGTTTTCAGGGGCGCTACTGTCTCCAAAATGTACGAGAAATAGACGAGTGATTTTTATGGCGGCAAAGTCTTATCCCCGCGGATTTCTGAGTCAAACTGAAATAACTTTGTCGGCGATCTGAGAACTGCATTGCGTTATAGCAACCCAAAGTTTAGTCAATAGTGGTATCAGTACATAGAAATCAGGAACTAAAGCGAACATCTCGTGTTCGTGACGATAAATAATGTGATCGCTAAACATGATGTGCTTTTTCAGTGTAAGTTCGTGGTATGGAGATTTAGCATGCTACAGCTAAGTTCAGGGTCATTCAGGTTCGGATTTCACTTAAGCCCCGCAAAGGGCTGTAGCCCCAAACGCCGAAGGGGCAGTTGCTCAGAAAAAACTTCTTTATAAATAACAAGTAGGAATTAACATTTTAACAACCCCCTATAAAAGAGCTAATAATCCTCAAACGGCTGAATAGGTTTTCTTGAGTCATAAGGACTAAGGACAATCTCGAACAAGCCACATTTCAAACAATGAAAAACGAAATTAAAATAGGTTAAGCCGTTTGGGAGCTACGATGCTACAGAGAATGCTCAATATCAAAATGAATCCCTATTTACCATGGTCAGTGGTCACGCCATAACTTGAGAACGACCTTCCCTATTTCAATCGTACTTTTTTTAAAGTTTTCATTTTATACTTTGTAGAAGGTTGTTATGGAGAGAAAAATTAAGAAAATTGCGCAGAAAATTGGAAATTTTCAGAAAACTTAACGACAATTTTACGACGCTGGTGAAACCGCGGGCGCAGCTAGTACTCAATATTTTATTGCAGATATTATGTAGGTACATGAAGTTCTTAAATTAACAATATTAACACGTTTCAATAAAGTAATACATACGACCCTATTTGGGTATGACAATAGTTAGAACGGAAAGATCTATATTGAAAATGTCTTCTAGGTTGTAGTCAGACACAGAGATACACAAGTTTGACTCCTTGACGACTCCTCTTTTTGCGTCGGGAGTTAAAAATTGTTCGGATCAGTGGCCTCACGGCTAACTCCTTACCAATCTCAAATTAGCGCTAAAACTGCGTAGTTCGAAAAATCACGCGAACGTGAACCTTAACGCGCCCAGATACGGTTAACGGTCGCGCAACTTTTTTCATCACCGAAACAGAATCGCTTAAAACAGCTGTAAGGCCTCTGATATTTCATCACGAAGGCAGCTTTCTCTTGTACCGATCGGTGAGTGCCTCGCCGTATTGAAGCGGCCACAACATCGCTAGTATAGCACAAAGCACAACGAACTATGCATGCAATACAAAAACCAGGTTCCATTTCAGGCTAGATTTACTATCTTCGAACACGCCATCGCAAAATAACTGGTAAACTGCGGTGAAATATCTGTCAGGAAAAAAAGGGGAAAGACAGAGGCGCCACATTTAGATTTATTAACCACAAATGTTTGTTGTGCTTTTTTATCGTAAATAGTGTTGACGTATCGACATTCGAGAATGAGAGCTGGGGCCTTACGGCCAACGGCTAACTCGGTATCATCATAATCAGCCTTTTAGCAGTCCACTGCTGGACTTTTAGCCTACCCCCGAAAGGGTGATTGGGCCATATCCACCACGCTGGCCCAGTGCGGATTGGTGGATTCACATACGCCATTGAATTCCTTCTCCGTACGTATGCCGGTTTCCTCACGATGTTTTCCTTCACCGAAAAGCCAGTGGTATGAAAATCCGTACATAAGCTCCAAAGAGCTCATTGGTACGGGCCCGGGGTTTGAACCCGCGACCTCACGCTTTCAAGTCTAGCGGTCTCCCAAATGGGCTACCACGGCTTTTTTATCGGTATCAAACTAACGTTAAATCCGCTCAGTTGGAAAATCACGCAACCACAAACCGTATATGGGCGCGTTAAGGTTCACGTTCGCGTGATTTTCCATTTGAGCGGATTTAACGTTAGTTTGGTGCCGCAATACCATTTGTCCGTAATGCTTCTGGGGCCGGCTCGTATTGAGCCGTTCTATATGAGCCAATTGATCGCACATTTAGTCAAAATTCTCTTTTGCAATTGAAGCCACGTCGGTTGCGGGGGGCAGCTTGTGATTGGAGACTCGACGCTTGTGATTGGATACTCATCATTCATTCAATTCGCGCCTAGGATTGGCCCGCTCGAAAGGTTGAAATTTTAGAACTTTGGCTTACGGATGAGCATTCAAGTGGAAATTGTCATTGATATGAGCACTTCAAATAAATAAATAAATAATAAATACCTACCTACGTTGCGTCTTCCGGTTCGTGGTCTCCACTCAAAAACTTTTCTTCCCCGTCGGTTATCGGTTCTTCGAGCAATGAGGCCTGCCCATTCATCATCATCATCATCATCAGCCAGAAGACGTCCACTGCTGAACATAGGCCTCCCCCTTTAACCTCCACACTGATCGACAGCCTGCCTTTTGCATCAAAGAATGCCAGCGACTCTCACAATGTCGTCGGTCCATAAATCAAAACGTAACGCCAAAAATCCTGTTTTCAATGCTTTTTTCTTTAAAAAATGTAAGTTCTCTTAAACACATCTAAAAGAACGGTCCGTCGCGGGTTGTCCACGCTGCAGACACCTTGATTGTAACCATAACACCGGGTAAATAAAGTTGTGGATGATGAGTACATAAATGGTTGCCTTAAAGAGATCGCTTTTAGCTATAAGGCCGCCACTTGTGGGACTAGCTCGTAAGTATTTTCTATCTTTTTGTTAATATGACACGGGAATTACTCACGTAAGATTAAGCCGATAACTCCGACTATAGTTTCAACCGCATTGGGCGGGTTTTTTTTTCAAGGTAAGTGCGCGGGCGCGGCTGCGTCTCGCATTGCACTGAGTCTGACTATAGTCGGAGTGACCGGCTTAATCTTACGTGAGTAATTCCCGTGTCATATAAATAAAATGTGTGAAAACCACGTCAGTTTCTATTTTCTGTCTGTTTGTAATTTTTATTTCTGGTGTACACAATAAAGTTTTTATCTACATACCAATATCGCTAAGGAGGACCCGTCGCGTTTCTTCAGTGCGGCGCGGCGGCGCGCGGAGCTCCCGTGCGGGCGCGCGCCGCACCACTGGCGCTCGGGTGGGCAAACTCGGCACTACGGTCGCAGGGACCGGCAGCTGAAAACATTCATCATTCTAACTATTTATAACCTAACTAGCGACTCGCCCGCCCGGCTACGCACGTAAATTACACACGGGTCGCTGGTTATACATATAAACCTTCCTCTTGAATTACTCTATCTATTAAAAAAAACCGCTTCAAAATCCGTTGCGTAGTTTTAAAGATTTAAGCATACATAGGGACGGAAAGACAGCGACAGCGACTTTGTTTTATACTATGTAGTGAAGTTATATTATTATTTACGGGATATTTACTGTGGTAAGGTTGTGGAATGAGCTCCCAATATACCACGGTACATTCCACGGTAAATATCCCGTAAATAATCATATAACTTTAGTGAACAACCATGATGGATTAAAACAGAATTTCCAACCTATCTAAATAAGACCCGGGTATGTCCTAAAACTGCGACCAAAACCACCGGAGAATGGTCAGCGTCCTATTAGTACACGGTGAACGTACTGCGATCCCCAAGCCGCCTACCAAACGTGGGGATTATGCAACAACCCTCTCTAAGAGGGAGGCCTTTGTCCAGCAGTGAACGTTTAATGGCTGCTGATGTGATATAAGACCCAGATCTTTCATTAGAAATTATAAAGAGGTTTCATTATAAAGGAAATACTTTTTCTATGCCATAGAAAAAGTATTTGTTTAAACATGCATGTTTAAAAAGTATTTTTTTAAACATGCTGACGGGCCGCCTGATGGTAAGCGATCACCTGATCTTTGTACCTGTTCTTGTATAATGGCACAGAAGACAAAGACTGTCTATCGCGTAACTCTTGTCGCGTTATCTCTGTCTATCGCGTGGCAAGTCCGACAAGTCGGCTACTTGTAGCTTCATACCTAAAGTGCGGAGTGCGCCAAGCTTGATAATTAGCTAATCTAAGAACTCAACATGTATACCAATATGTAATGTAGAGAGGGCACAGAATTTTTTTGTCTAAAAGGGGACATTTAATGTTTTTGTAAAACTCTGTAAAAGAAAATAAAATTTATTCTTATTCTAACTAATCTAAGGGTTCATCGCTGACCTTGTGTGCGAGGTATCCGTCAGAGCTCCATCTGTTAGGGAGCGCAGAGACGTCAGTTTGCACGGCGTTCTCTCGGCGCGGGTTCATTGGGTCTCTGAGCACGGGCCGCAGCCGGGACGAGGAGATAAGTGGCTTGAACGGACCCGGGGGCCGGGACACTCCGCGGCTCAGAGGCGCTCTACAATATTGGAGAAATTTTAATATGAGTTATGGATTTTTTTTCATTATCTACTTATATTAGCATACTGAACTGGCAACTGTCCAAGTTTTCTAAAAGCAGTCTGGAAAACATTACTCTTAGTGATATAACTTAATTTTTAAGGTTCCATACCCAAAGGGTGAAAGTAGGACCTTATTACTAAGACTAGGCTGTCTTTCGGTCTGTCTGTCTGTCTGTCCATCGTGCTTTTTAAGGGCTGTATCTTTCGAACCGTAATAGATAGCTAGTTGAAATTTCACAGAATATGTAATACTACGGCGGATTAACTAAAAAATAATTATAAAGTAAAAAAAAACTAAAAGAAAGCAAGTTTTTTTTTAGGTTTTGATATGTAGTCATCTAGTCACATATTGTTATCATATAGTTTACAGACCATTCACATACCTAATTAATAATATACATATGTATTTCAGAAAAGAATACAAAACTAAATAAAGAATTAGAATAAAGTTGGACATTGCCACACGAAGCAGCAGTGCAAGTACCGTTCTTTCATCGATCGTCAAATTCGATAAAATTCCATAGACTCGATCATGGCAAGCCCTGAACAAACGGCATTTTATCGAATTTGACGAACTCAACTGCCAAATTTGACGATCGATAAAGAAGGGTACTTGCACTGCTGAGCAGATATCACCAAATCTTAATGTGCATTTTGGTGTTATTCATGTAGAATCAGTTCAAGCTTTTTATGAAGAAAATAGTTCAAACCCACCTGTATTGGAATGGATTAGGACACGTATTCCTTCTAACATTCAAACTGGCAGCCAAATCGTCCTCAGACGTCCCACACTTCGATATATCCCTCTCAGCAAACACCGAAAACCTATGCCCAAAACCAGTCCTATGAAAACTGTCCACACTCTCATCTCTATGTAGAATATCCATGCTTGATCCAAGCTCGAAGCTTGATGATTTCGTATTGTCAAAGCTCAAGCCTCTATTATATTCGCACGTTAAGCTATCCACACTGTCAAGCCGCCTTGTACTTGTATTGGGACTTTTTCTATACAGTGTAACATCAGATTTGTTGTCACAGCTCTTTAAAATTCCACGTCCAGGTAAATCCATGTTTTCTTTACCATTGAAAGCGACATGGCGTATCTCTTTGTCGCTGGGTAGCGAGACCCTTTTCATTTTAAGAGCTGATTCTGGTATCACTTCAGGTTTGTCTTGGTTTTCATCGGTGGTATCTGTGTCCGTGCCCGGTTGGAAGTCAGGGTCTAGAGTGTGGAACTTGATGAGAACTGGTGTGGAGTGGGTGGTGGAGGCAGAGTTTGGCGGCCAGTGTTCTGATTCGCGGATGGATACTAGGTCCTCCTGAAAATTGCAAGTGAATGATATAGTTAGTAGGTACTAACACCAAAGAGGGTTGAGAGCATCGAGAAACAATTCTTATATAGTATGCTGTTACATTTTTATTAAAATTAACAGGCTTAGCAAAGGATACAATTTAAAAAAAAGAAAAAAAAAAAGAAAAAAATAATTTTTTTTTTATAAAATTTAAAATTAAAAAAAAAAAAAAAAAAAAAAACAATCAATCAAACTAAAAAAATACAATTCAATAAAATAGGTAATAGCTAATAGTTATTAATTTTTTAATATTTAAATTAGCTGATACAGTTATTGGTGGGGCGTGTGTTAGTATAGCATTTGCATGGCGCGCGCACGGCTTGACGTAATAACGTGCTATAGTGCTCTCTCTGTCTAGCATGAAATCAAAATACTTAAAACTTATTGATTTTTGAACTAATATGAATTTTGTTTTCTGGTTCTGTTTTCTGCTCCATTTATGATCAGCTTTTTATAGGTAGATAGGTAAGAAAAACAATTTAGGACACTGGCCTAGGCCATTACAGCCTATCTCTCTCTCTCTTTTTCTGATAGAAGACCAGCAGTGGGAATATGACTGATGAATTAATGTAGGATAACGGGTGAAACCGCAGGGTGCTACAAGGATCTGATAACAGTATTTACTAGTAGTCATCATACGCAGCCTTGTAACAGTCCACTGCTGGACTTTCAGACTACCCCCGAAAGGGTGATTGAGCCTATCCACCATGCTGGCCCAGTTGCGGATTGGTGGATTCACATACACCATTGAAATCCTTCCACGTACGTATGCCGGTTTCCTCACGATGTTTTCCTTCACCGTAAAGCCACTGGTATGAAAATCCGTACATAAACTCCAAACCGCTCATTGGTAAGGGCCCGGGGTTCGAACCCGCGCCGTCATGCTTTCAAGTCTAGCGGTCTCCCAAATAGGCTACCACGGTACTAGTAGTATTCACCTGCAAATTCATACTCATGTCCTTAGACTCGTCGGTAGTGAATATAAGTTCTATGTCGTCGACCTCTTCCGACTCGTTCCCGCTGGCCTCTTGGTCCTGTTTGTCTTCTACCGGTGGCTCAGCCGGCGTGAGGCCTTCGGAGAACACAGAGTTGTCACCTTCAGACAGTGAGCTGGGGACGGAGAATGGGCTTTATTGCTTTATGTTTACTGTTGCATATGACAAAACACTGAAGCTTCACAGCTGAGTCAGAGACAAGAGAAGAAATGTCTTTAAAAGGACAAAGCACTGTGTGTTTCATTCCACAGTACAGTCCGCAGATTCAACCAGGTGAGATGAAGAATCTATATAGATAGTATATCCTACTAATATTATAAACACGAAAGTTTGTATGTATGGATGTTTGTTCCTTTTTCACGCTGCAACGGAACAACCTGATTTTTTGCATGGGTATAGTTCAAAAGCCAGAGAGTGACATAGGCATTACTTTTTATCATCATCATCATCACCATTTTTCATTACTACGCTGGTGAAACCGCGGGGCGCAGCTAGTGATTGTATTAAAGCCTATGTGTATGTATATAAGTATTTATATTCCCTATGAACTCCAAAACGGCTGGACTGATATTGAGGGGACTTTTATTGGCAGACAGCTGTGAACGATTCTTGTAGTGGTTGGAGCCAGGAAACTAATTATTATTAATAAAAAGCGGAGTTAATTGTTGCTAGTGTATTTTATTGGAAAAGAAGGGCGGAACAGAACAAATGAGTGAATGTCTCTAACAAGCTGAATATCTAAAATTTCTATTGGACCAAATTGAAAGTATATTCTTTCTAATTAGCTAATAAAAAAATAAACGGTTTATAAATGACAGTTCAGAGGTAATAAAAAAAATGCATAGAACTGAAATGAGAACCACTTTTTTGAAGGCCGTTAATAATTAGAGTGGCATGGTCGCATCTGCGAAAAAGCTCTTTAAGGTGGTACGATTCACCTATGGCGGAAAATTCAAATTTTAAGCAGTTTTTTGGTCCTAGTAGCCAGGCCAGGTAATAATTTTTTAATAACACAGTGTTTGCGCAAAATATTGGCTGTTCTTTACATTATAATGTACAATTATTTAACAGTAACCCACCATGTTACTTACATTTGTGAGTAAACCGTTTGAAACAGCAAAAAATCGTTTATTCACAAATGTACGTAATAGTGTGCATTAGAGATAAATAGCTTTACATAATTTTGTAAAGAATAATAATCAATTTGCGCAAACATCATGATCGTTTACAATAATTACCCGGCCTAGCTACAAGGACAAGAAAACTGTTTGAAATTTGAATTTCCCGCCATTTGTGAATCGAACCACCTTAAATATTAATAACAAAAAAAACTGTAGTCTATAGTTGTGTGCTTTTTAGTATAATAATTGTTTTTTTCGAAAAAAAAATATGCTTGACAGTCTAAGCGTTTGACTAAACTCATCATCATCATTTCAGACGTAGAACGTCCACTGCTGGTCATTGGCCTACCCTATCGATCTCCAAAAGGGCCGGTTCGAATGGAAAAGGCCTGAATCCAGCATTTCTTTCCGGTCTGTTTTAGGTTGTCTATCCATCTTGTGGGTGGACATCCTACGTTGCGCTTACCGGTCTGTGGTCCGTAGTCTCCATTCGAGAATGTTTCAGCCCCATCGGCCATCTGTTCTGCATGCTATGTGCCCTGCCCACTGCCACTTCAACTTGCTAACTATAAAGCTCACCTTATGTTATGTGATGTTATTTTTATTTGTTGCTAACTGTTGGATAATTACATCGAAGGTCTGAAACGATAATGGGAAATAAATATTATTTAAAGTAAACTCACCGTAAACTCAAATCATCTACATCCAAATTCAGGGTATCTTTCCGTCGACTTCTCTCAACATTCTCTTTCACAACGAGATTCTCTTCGGACGTGATCCTCACTTGAACGTCAAACTTGTCCGTTTTACTCTTGACATCTCCTTCATTAGGGACAGCCATTTTTACGTTTTCTGTTGAAACGGTCTTGAGATTTACCTGGAAAAATTAAGTTTGCACAGCTCAGTTGCCAATCGAGTGTTTAGGTGAGAAGCCTTCGGTGGTCAAAAGAGCTGCCAATGTGCAAGTGATTGTTAAGTGAAACAAAAGATAGAGACTTTATTAATAAACATGGATTTACATTGGAATATATTGGAATAGGTTTTTTTGTGCTATAGCTGACAAGCAAAGCAATCCTAATCTGAATGTCTACTCTACTCTAAAATAAGTAATGTATGAAGTATCCTGATATAAAGCGAGTTACTGTACACACAAGCACGCTGCTTGCTGCTTGAGTTAGTATTCCGTGATGGTTAAAAACAGAGTATCTTTGGGTGAATCGGTTTCATCTAGGAAAGTGTGCTCTATTGTTGACTACGCAATCGCTTAACATCAGGCAAGATGGCGATCAAACGTAAGCCTATGGATGAATAAAAAGAAAAGACATGGTCGGCCTTTATCAGACTAACTGGATTGTGCATCACATATTATCACCACAGATCTATTAAAACCAGCTAATTTGTCAATATATATGATTAATATCAAAACAATTAATACATGTCACAAACTACTTAATTCAAATTACAAAAAATCTAGTCTTATCAAACAGCCCGCCCCGGACCGTTCCTGGTGCAAAAGTGCCCATAACACTGGCAGCATTCCCACGGTGAATATCAAAAAGGCCAATCTTTGCACCAGGTAATTAAGATTTAGAGATTTACCTTATTTCCTTTGTAATCTTCTTTATTATCAAACTGCTCTCTTCTCTCTTCAAATTCGAAAGTTCTTTCGAGATTGGTTTTCTTGTCTCTCTTTTCATCAAACGTGGAATCTGAATCTGAAGTCCCGCTAGACGTCACAGCACCATCTTTTAAAGTACGAACTTTTATTCGCACATCAAACTTAGATAGCAATTCTAAATGAGTTTTGAAACTTGGTAAATGACTGCTTTTCTTAGAAAGGCTAACTATTTGGCTTTGCTCCTCTTGTTCGCTATTTTTGGGTGAATCTATCGGAGAAATATCTGCAGAGATATTTAATTCAGGTAATTCAGTGACTTCTGGGTTTTCATTTAACTTGTCAGAGGAACAGAAGTTGCTGTTTTCATCTGATTGCCAAGCTTCTAATGTATCTTTGGGGCTGTAAGCTTGGGATGGCTGCCACGCCTCTGACGTATCTTTGGGACTGAGAGCTTCAGATTGCCAAGGTTCTGAATTATCTTTAGGACTGTGAGCTTCTGAAGTCTCTTTACCACTCACACCCGGCTGCTGCCAAGAATTTTTCTCTTTAGCACTGTGCACTTCAGTAGCAGTCTGAATCACCACTTCACTATCAGGATAGTCCGTATTCCTAGACCGCGGGCTGTAAGTCACTTCCAACTTTATGTTCTGCGTCCCAGGGACTTTTTCCTCAAAATCTGAGTCTATAATTCTACGCCTTAGCACATGATTCTCTAATGTTAATTTCTCAATAACATCAGCATACTCCAAGCAGTGGGAATGCTGTACATACTTTTCTTTTAATTCTCTCAATTCATTCTTGGAGACTTCCAGAGCAGTCCTCAAGGAGACTACAGTCTGATGCAGCGCCCTCACCGTGTCTAGATGCACAGCCCCATTGGGGACCACCTGCAGCCTCCCGCTATCCATTCCACCTGATTACGTTCCGATCCGACATTCAGCATCCCATACATGACTGCCGCTTTAAGATGTCGTTCAGAACACAATCACTCCGTAGGAAGCCGGGCGGGCGCTGTCCATCCTTAAATAAATAAACACACGTCAGCTCCATCGCGACTGGTGCACGGAGTGCGTGCATAATTCAGTAAAAACTTACCGTTGACCCAGTTCGTCGCCAGTGACACACATACCATCGTCGCACATTTTAGATCCTTATCGAGGATAGAGAATCTCTCACGGAAGACTGTGCAATCGATAAAGCAACAGCAACTCGCCCTAAACTCGGGCAATTATGATCCTAAGCTGTGCGAAAGTTCGCACAGGCCGCGGCTCAGCTGGCACGAAACCCTGATAAGCACAAACACGAAAACCAGCAATTAGGCTGACTGAACTATTATCTCTCAATCGTTCTGACAAGGCTGCGAAACATAGCTATCATAAGACGATGCTTGAAAAACCTCCAGCTTTAGCTTCATGTAAACAAATCAATACTTGTTCGGTTTTGGATTCACGGTTGGTTCGCGGGTATTGGCGCGAGAGAGAAAGAAGATGCATCTGTCAGCGAAATAAGCGAAAAGAAATCGCGTAGTAGAGGTGGGAAGACTATGGAATGGAAAGCATCGAGAGCAAAGAATTTGTGACCTACCTTCTATGTTCAAATTCTTTGATCGGGGGTTCGCTGAACGGAGTCATAGCTTTAGGTTAAAAATAACTGTAAACAAGTTTAGGAAAATAATACAAAAATTTATCAAGCCGAGATGTTTTTTTTTCACGTTGGTGCCTGCTCTCCAGTTTGTCAATCTGACACTTCTGACAGTAGACTTAGTAGACGAACATTTATTTACCTCAAAAGGTAGATAAATAGTTCGCGCCCACTTCACGCCCGTAAACGGGGCAGTTTAAATTTTTCACCTAGTGGCGTCTCGAAAGAACTTCGACCTTACCTTGGCGTTTTAGAACGGGGGTTTTGTTTGACGTTTATTTATCTATATAAGTTTTAATCTGGATAAGTGTCGTAAGCGCACCCCTGACTGAAAGATTCCGAATCAATGGTCATAATCACAAAAAAAAACGCCTTGCGTTTTGAATATTTTTATTTTGATTTTGACTTGACATTTATCAAAGAGTACTTTTTAATATACATTTATATTCTCTTTGCTTGACACTATTAATAAAATAAAACCAATTTAATATAAAAAATACAGTTAATACTAAATCTCTTCCCGTAAATACATTGTTCTGTGTGCTAAGTCCTCGACATTATTTATTGTTTAGACTTTCAGAAGTTTCTGAGTTGAAAGAAAAATGTTGGAGGTTATGAATGGTTTCCTTCTTATTTATTTTGTCATTTTATGTACATTGAGTGTTCTATCTCCGATTTTGGTAAAACCAGTAAGTAAAGAAATAATCTGCGTTACACTCAGGCTAACTACTCGCCTAATTCATTAGTTGATTCGGTCTATTCATTCCCGTCTGCACTAGCCATAGATAAATATCATAATAATATATGTAGTGCACCAAACATCTATAATTCAGGCATTCCCCTCAAAAGCCCTTAGCCGTCTGACCAACGGGAGAGAAAGAGAAAAGTTTATCTCTCGCGTTGGTCAGACGGTGGTCCGGCCAATGAGGGTTCGGCGTACCAAATCCATACCGTCTGTTAGCACATTAAAAGCCCTAACAGACATGTGAATTTAGTTGATCTCAATCGCTGTCACAACTCGCGACTCCTTTTAGTCCTTTAAACCTTTTACGTAATGACTCTGTTAAAGCCATGAGGTTAAAATACTTCAATTAAAATTAGTCTTCAGTTATCCAAAGCCGTGCTCCGTTATTTTAAGGAGCTCAGCTGATTTGTGTAGCCTGGCAGGGGCAAGTGCACAATACACCCCAGGCGGGATGTCAGTGCAGGTCTTATCACCCCCAATATGTCTTAGTTTTAGTCTTATGACTCGAGACTTGAGGGTTAAAGACTAACCCTCTATTCATAGACGTAAGTAAGGCCATTCGAATCTTCACATCAGGGTTCACATCTTCACTTCTAGAGGGTTAAAGTGATGTTTTTTATGCCAACACACCACTTGAGGGTGACGTTTGGATTCGAGGTACCTATATTTACCTTTATGAATGAGGATTAGTCTAGTTTTGAGTAGGTAAAAATGAATCGAGTCTCTTTTAAAGGCCTTAAAAGGCTGAGTCTCTTTCATAACTAGATACTGCCACCTCGAATCTTCATTGGCTCTTAGAACTCTCAATGCTGCTGTCTGAAGTTAATGGTTTTTTTTTTCACTTGTTTTAGGTCATAGCATGCTTCGCCAGGCCATCCAACTCTGAACGCACTATCTTTGATAATATCCAAAAACTAAAAGCCGAACAAAAATGCTTATCCATGAAAGATGATTTTGCTGCATACTCAAAAATTCAGCGAAAGATCAACAAACTGGAGATAGAATTAAAGGAGAGTTCTCAGACCAGACTGAGCAGAAGTTTAGCAGTGAAGAGCACTGTACAAATTATACTTCAAGTTGCCATAGCATTTGTAATAATAGTGTCTGTAATTTACTTTAGAAGAGAGCCAATAGTGGCATTCAAAGCTGACTTGTTCCCCTTTGCAACTATGCTGAGGTACCCCAGTGAAATGCCCAATTCCATCTCAACCCACATGTGGGTAGTCATTTCGAACTTCTCTATAAGAACTCTGCTGAAGCCTGTTTTGTCTTAACTTAATTTATTGACTTGGTGAACTTGTGACAATTTTGATAAGCATTTGGGGTAACTTTTTAATGTATTGCAAATTTTAATAAATTATTGTGTGGATTTATTTTATTTTTATACATTTCAGACAACTTTTAAGACACTTACAGCTGTCACATATAGAACAACTGAGAAATATTTTAATTACTGGTTCTATTGGTAAAACAAACAGTAGAACCCGTGGTAACGACCCTGTCCACTATGGTACAAATATTGAGCAATAACCAACCATCCATTGAACGAATTGGGTTTGGAAGTAAAACTTATTGTACAGACTAAGCATTTACTATCCGTTGATCGAATTGGGTATTGTACGAACTGGAAACTAATCCTTTTGTTCACACATTTTCACATTACTAAAGATATAAAATCACACATACACATGTACATCAACAGCCATTAAATGTCCACTGCAGAACAAAGCCTCCCTCTGAAAGATATAAAATCATTGAGTATTAAATTCCAAAAATTTACAAAAACTAACGTTCTGCCATCTACGTGGCTTTCCTAGTTAGGTAGTTACCATCTTGTCAGGTCTTGGTGCGGATTTTGGGAAAAACTGATTCCATATTACACATTCATTTTTTTTTTTTTTTTTTTTGGGCGGTAGGTGTCAAAAAAGTAACAACATTTTTTATTTGCTCCCTAAAATTTTATTATATTAAAATAGTAAAAGTGTACTTGCATGTGAGATTAATGCATAAATGCATGTATTGATGCGCCCTACCCGCCACTGAGTGTTATCTTTCCTCTCCTTACACTGTGCACTGAGTTCTACACTTTTTTTCGTCTTAACCACATTCTGCTGTTGAAACAAGATGGACGCCATACAGCAGTCACTTAATCAGATGATGGAATCCTTCCACAAGCGCCTGGACACCATCGAGGGACAGCTGCCGAATGCTCCACCTGACACTAAAGAAGGTTTAGCCGCAGAATTTACTTCCTTCAAGGCATTTGTTGTGACAACTTTTCGGGCCGTACAAAGTCAAATTAGTATATTGGCACAGCAAGTCGACCAGGGTGAAATGCGCGCGCGGCGGAAGATGCTCTTATTGCATGGCCTCCCTGAGGAACCAAATGAAGACACGTCTAATGTACTTGCTAAGGCAATGGCAGAGCGGCTAAAGTTGTCCGGTTTTTCCACCTCTGACATTAACAGATGCCACCGTATGGGGCGTATTGCAGCAGATAAACCGCGGCCTGTACTCTTCAAACTGCATGATGTGGCCCTTCGTGACAAGATCTGGTCGTCAAAAACTGGTCTCAAGGGTTCGGGCATTACTCTGTCCGAATTTCTGACGAAGACTCGACACGACGTATTTCTGGAGGCTCGTCAGCGTTTTGGCGTCTCAAAATGTTGGACGAGGGAAGGAAACATATTTGTATCTGGACCCGACGGTACTCGTCATCGCGTGAACTGCACGGCTGACTTTGCTGTGGTGCAGGCGGAAGTAGGACCTGCTGCTACGCCTCAGGCAGCGACGGCCGCGGAGCTGAAGAGGTCAAGGAGAGATAAAGCTTCAGCCAAGAAGTGATTAATTAGGTACTTCAAGATTTACTAGTTTTCTGTTTTCTTACTTGCTCGCTTGAAATAACAGGGTAGTTAAGTCTTAACTTTCTACCATCACTTTTAGTGTTTTTTTTTTTTTTTTCTTATCTTGTTTACATAATTCTAAACTCACTGTATCTTTTAAATAATTTTTCATTGTATTTTATTACAATTTTTTCCATTGTTCAAGTGTCTTTTTAAAGCAAGCTTTGTTTACATTAGATTATTTAGGTTCTTACTTCACTGTCACTTTGTGACCGTCTGTCACTGAACTTGACAATAACATTGTACCATGTGTGTTGGCTCCACACGTACTGTGCATTTAGCCCAGGCTTTTTTGCGCTCAATAAAAATGTTCTATTATAATAATTAATATGACACAGCTGGCGGGTGGACGACTATTAGATTTAGTTGAAAACCTTAATTTTTATTTTTTTTATTTTTATATATATATTTTATTTATATTATAGTATATATTATTATATTATATTTTGTACCATTTTTTTATTTTATTAATGTCTTGTAGCGATTATGAGACCTCTGATTCTGTGTATGTTTCATGCTCCTCATCTGACGACAGTATGGATAGTTTCAGCAGCATTCCAACCTTGTACGACTCCATTCAAACACAAATTACTGACGTTCCCAAGAATTTTAATGTTTTCCACATAAATGCCCAGAGTATTACGGCTCATTTCCCAGAAATGCTTGCGTCTTTCGTGCACACAAATATTCATGCCATTTTTGTTTCCGAAACGTGGTTAAAACCTGTTCTCCCTTCTTCTACCGTGGCGTTACCAGGTTTTCGACTGATAAGGAATGATCGAATTGGCAAGGGTGGTGGCGGTGTCGCTATATACCTCCGAACACAAATTCCTTTCACTGTCGTTAGCATGTCACCACAGCCGCCCCCATCTGATGCCGGTGAGCATCTCCTAATTGAGGTCGTGCTGCATCATACCAAGCTACTACTTGGCGTTTACTATCCTCATTCTCGGGATGTTAATTATTTCTCTTCATTCGAAAAACTGTTAGAAAATACTTCCACTTCTTATGAGCACACTATTGTCATGGGTGACTTTAACACTTGCTTGTTAAAGCAGGATTATAGGACCCGTAAGCTTCAGTTATTGGCGTCGGCACTCAATCTTACTATACTTCCTCTTATTGCTACTCATAATCCTCCAAACAGTACTCCTTCTCTTCTTGATCTGATGCTTGTATCTTCTCCTAATCATGTAGTAAAGCATGGTCAGTGCGCGGCGGACGATATTTCTCATCATGATCTAATCTATCTTTCCTATAAAATCCGACCACCTAAAGCTAAACCTAAAATTATTTTACAGCGCAGTTTTAACAGTATAAATATTGACAGCTTGCGTAGAGATGCACTGGAGTTGGATTGGTCTGAGGTCATTAACGCAGTTAGTATGGATGATAAAATCATTGAATTCAATCGTATTTTAACTAAACTTTACGACATCCATGCTCCCATTCATGCTGTCAAAATGAAGCATGCGCCATCACCTTGGCTAAACGACGAAATACGAACTCTGATGCATAAAAAACTGGTAGCAAAGAACAAGCTCAAGTATCGCCAGTCTGATGAGAACAAGGAGAGGTATATACAACGTCGCAACGCCTGCAATAGAGCGTGTAGGGACGCGCAACGCCGACATATCCATAATTCTGTTAAAAATGAAGACCCAGCAAAAGTTTGGAAGTTTCTTAGGTCATTGGGAGTTGGTAAATCTCGTCAAGATGCTAATCCAAAAGATTTGGACATAGACTTGCTAAATCAGTATTTCTCCTCTTCTTCCAATTTCGATGGACCGGTTAAGGTTGCTACCTTAAAATATCTTTCTTCTACTACTCCTCCCGACCATGACTCTTTCTGTTTTAATCAATTTGGCGATTGTGATGTTAAGAAGAGCATACAGTCAATTTCCTCTAATGCTGTTGGTAGCGACACTGTCAGCCGGAAGATGATCATGCCCATACTTGATGAAATCGTCCCTGTCATCCAATATATCCTTAACTACTCTATCTCCTCGGGCACATTTCCAGTTATATGGAAAGAAGCCCAAGTAACGCCTCTTCCCAAAAAACCCAATCCTGGTACATTCTCTGATTTTCGTCCAATTTCTATCCTTCCCTTCCTGTCTAAAGTATTGGAAAGGCTTGTCCACCAACAACTATCCTCTTACCTGATCAAAAGTAATCTTCTTAACCCATTCCAATCTGGTTTCCGTACTGGGCATAGCACTGTGACTGCTCTGACTAAAATCACAGACGATATAAGGGATGGCATGGGTCATTGTCATCTGACTGTACTGTCGCTACTGGATTTTAGTAACGCTTTTAACAATGTTGACTTTGACGTCCTGTTAGCACTGCTTCGCTCTCTTAACATATCTCCAACGGCAATTGATTGGTTTCGAAGTTACCTGTTTGGACGCCGGCAGCGCATTCGTATTGATGACACGTACTCTTCGTGGTGCAATATCTCTGCTGGTGTTCCTCAGGGCGGCGTCTTATCTCCTCTTCTTTTTGCAATTTTTATAAATTCAATCTCACAACATCTGACTTCTTCCTACCACCTCTATGCAGACGACTTGCAGATCTATACCCAAGCTCCTTTGGGGTTATTACACGAGGCAATTGAGTCAACAAACGCGGACCTAAGGCGTATACGCGACTGGAGCATTTCATACGGCCTTACAGTGAATCCTACCAAAACTCAAACGATTATTATAGGGAGCTCCCGTATGATCTCTAAAATTGACTGGACCCGCCTTCCGCAAGTGTTTTTCAACGGAATTCCTATCCCTATTAGTGATACAGTTAAGAACTTGGGAATTTACATCGACAAACAATTTTCTTGGGGTTCTCAGTTAGCAGAAGTCAGTAGAAAAATCTATGGCTCTGCAGCTTCACTCAGAAGGTTGCGTAATTTCCTTCCAATTACTACTAAAACTGCGCTTGTAAAATCACTCTTATTCCCAATATTGGACTACGCGGACGCCTGCTATCTGGATTTAACCGAAGAGCAACTCGACAAACTTGAGCGCTTACAAAATTTCTGCATACGGTTCATATTTGGTTTACGCAAGTATGACCACATTTCTGAATTCCGCCAAAAGCTCAAATGGTTACCCATCCGCCTTCGCCGTAATTCTCATGTCCTCTTCTTTCTCTATAAAATCCTGTTCAATCCCATTACCCCTCTATACTTAAAGGAGCGCTTTGAATTTATTCAAGCTCACTCCAGTTCCAGTACCTTGCGATCCTGTCGTGCCCTCCAACTAAAGATTCCTCATTCTTCCCACGTCAATCTTTCCTACTGTAAGTCCTTTACTTTTCAAGCTGTCCTACTGTGGAATGCGCTGCCTGCGTCTATCAGGCAGGCCAAATCTATTTCTAGTTTTAAGAATCAAGTTTATACACATTATTATAGTTTATGATAATTGGTACAGTTATGTTTGTATTCTACTTATAATATTTAAAGTATGTATGTAGTATTGTGTATTTATTGTATACATAAATGTAGAGATATATAAATTTATTTAGGTTTATTTTATGTACACCACCGACCGTTTTTCAATTTCTTTAGTCCTGTCCATCCAAAGGTTGCCTGGAAGAAATCGCTTAAGGCGATAAGGCCGCCCATTATACTGCCGTATATTTGTTTTTTATGTTAGTTTAAGTTTCATTTGTATTTTCGGTGTGTAATAAAGAAATATTGTATTGTATTGTATTGTATTGTATTCCTCATCTTTATCATCAGCAGCATCGGCCTATATTACTGCTGGGCATAGACTTCTCCAAATGTCTTATTTATTTACAAAGTTCATTCCAGGCAAATATAATTTTTAAGAAAAACGCCAAGCATAAATCTCACCATAGTTCGCTGAGCGATGGAGAGATATACATAATATACTTACATAGCTAAAAATAAAAATAAAATGAAATTTTTAAAATAATTTTATTCAATAAACAAATTAATAGTACTATACTCAGTCCGACGTAAGTCCAAATGTGTCCTCTAAAATTACAATAACAAGACTTGTCTGAACATTATGCTTAAATTAACAAAACAACTACTTTTTAAAGTTATAGAAGTGGGATTTCCGACATTCTAACTAAACCTTTAGCCCTCCACACCTGATGCGGCACTTTGGAAACTGGTTTCGAGCTCAACTGCGATTGACTTTAATATAGTGGCGGAGTATCAATAATAAATGGTGTTCAAATAGACGACGGAAATATTTGTGGATATGAAAAATTTGGTCTACATGGCCCAAATGTTATGAAAAATATTTGTTAATAAACCAATACTTTTATTTATTTACCTGCGCGAATACACGTTCAAAGCGACGCGACGCGAGTGAGGTATAGGATAACTCGCGATTAAATGTCTGTCACTAGATTTGCTCGGCAGATCGGCTAGGTCAAATATTGAGGTCCTATTTATTTACATATTTAGGTTCAGAATCGTGTACTGAAATACCCACTCTCCCCAAGCATATATCATGTAACTGAACACCTTGTATAAAAGATTGACCAATGAGCACAGCCTATATAAAAGACAATAACCAAAGAGCACAGCCTATGTAAATGACAATAACCAAAGAGCACAGCCTATATAAAAGACAATGACCAAAGAGCACAGCCTATATAAAAGACAATGGCCAAAGAGCACAGCCTATATAAAAGACTGTGACCAAATAACATACTATATAAAAGACAAAGTCCAAAGAGCATTGACTGAACAGATCCAAAAGTCATGGCTTCACAGTCTTGCGAGGGATCGAAAACCAGCTTCAAAAACATCACTCCATTCATGGAGGGCATAAAAATGGCATCAGGTAAACAAATACAAATACTTGTACTCCAATACTCATAAACTGAATAAAAATTTATAACAAATACAATTATTATTTCCCACAATGTGCGTAGTTTATGAACTCAAGCAGATGTGCATGTATGTAAAGTTTACAGCTAATTAATATTTATTATTTACACACTCTATATCACAGCTTACTCTTACTATTCGTGTTGGAGGACCGGACAGAATGGCAAACCACAATAAGTATGACACAAGAGCCAATAAACATACTAGGCCTTCATAGGTAGTGGATTCTCTCCACATCTTCCCAGGGGGAATGTATTAGGTTGATGAACAGGTAGGTACTTTTTTAATGCAACTCAACTAAGAAATGAGACGAGCAAGTCACTCGCCTGAGTTACTGAAAACGAGAAATGCAGGGTTACGCATATAGACTGTACTTAGCCGAAAGGAAGTCATTGTATTCATCATTATGAACAACTTTTCCTAAGGGACGAAAAAAATATCAGCTGTTCCATAGAAAACGGTCATTGGCATCGATTCTGATGTACTTCTAAACAAAACGAAATTTGACAGCTCTAAAATTGTTGCCATCCTTCTCTCATATATTAAAATGAAAAGAGAGGCAGATCATTTTAGTCCTGTCAGATTGGTTTAGTGAGTGGTATGACAGAATCGACGCCAATGTCAGTCGACAAAATGTATGGAACAGCTGATTTTTTTTCGCGATATCCAGGTTGGTCCCATAGTAAAAAATACAACGATGACATCCTTTCGGCTTAGTACAGTCTATATGCCTAACCCTGAATACATTTTCAATCTAAAAAAAGCTAATTTTAAATATCGTTTGGCACAATGTGCATGGCAAAGAAAGCACAAAAGGAAGCAACAAAGATAATAGCCAATTCTATAAATAGGTATTTCCACACATTATTACAATACAAATCCACATAAAACAATCGACATCAGTTGTCGCTTGGACTATTTTCGGCATGTTCACTTCTGTAAGAGTACCAAATGCTAATTCATGGCTACCAATCTACGAACGAGGTTTAAAAGGATAAAGTAGCTCTTAGAAAATACCCCTTTCGAGGTCTCTCCCTCAGATCAGGCATACAAGGGAGATGTGTCTTTGTATAATTGTCTCAATTTTTTTTTTCATTATACCGCTTAGAGCAAAAACTGTAAGTACGGCTCACTTACTCATTTCCACGCACACAAAAGTTAATAGTTCACATGCAAAAAAAGGGTTTGTCTACTGGGCGAGTCAAAGTCATCAAGTCTGATTTAGGCCAGATGCGTTCGCATCCACCACGCCATATCTCCCTTGTTCGTCTGATCTGAGGTTTCTCCACTTGTTGACATCAACGTATCGTCTTTCTCTTTGTCACTGGTCGCCTGCATGTCTCTTAGTTAAAATCTTTTCACAAAAAAGGGGGGAGCCACCATTGTATTTACTAAACAAAACTGGAGGCTAACTATAAAACATTTTTAGTTCCATCATTTGCCCACCACCTTGGTTGATATATCAGAAGTCTGTGTACAATGAGTGTAGGTAAATTTTTCCGTGGGACTACTTTCGGACTTATAATTCTATATACCTTCGTAACTACCAATAGCTTTTTTTTTTACTCAGCAATTTTATTGACATCTTAAATTTTAAACTTGAAAATAGATAACATGCACATATAAAACTTTTATCTATATTTGTAAATTACTTATTGTATAGTGCGAGATATATTAATTGTGTGGCCAAATATAGGTAAGCCAGGCAGAAATGGTAAAAAAAAAACTGCACAAAACTGATATATAGATAAACTAGCTACTATATTGCGGCGACTTCGTACGCGAAGACTTTTTAGAACCCTTTTTGCCCGCCTTAATTCGGACCTTTCGCAAAATTCTTTTCTAGCGGACCTCTGCACCCCGGAATCTATCTGCCAAATTTCGGCTTCAAAGTTACAAAACTTTCAAACCCCAATTTCATCTCCTAATTCGTCCTTTTTTAAATATTCCTACAGTATTTATTTTTAAACCATTATTTAACCTGAATATAAAATTTCATGTCCCAGATATGAAACCATAGGACTTACATGAAAACTTTCAACCTCCATTTGCCCCCTTTAATTTGGCCCTTTCACAAATTTATTTCTTAGCAAAAATTTACACTCTATAAGGCCATCACTTAGTCGTTCATTTTAATGATCTATCTTAATTTTTATTTTCAACCAATTAATTATTATAATTAGTATTTGTTTATAAGTTATACATGCAAATCTGGACAATAAACTATTTCATTTCATAAGGAATCTACCTTTCTAATTTTAGCTTCGTAGGTCAAATAGTTTTCGAGATTTCGTGAGTCAGTCAGTCAGTGTGTGGTGTTTTGCTTATATATACTTTATTATATCGTAGATAACATTTGGTTGCGTAGAACATTGGCAGATTGGCACAGACAACCCGCATATATCAAACAGTATCACCCTTTTATCGTATTAAATGGTTCTTAATCATATACATTTATATAGTCTGTCACAGGGTGACCGAACCATGTTTTAAGAACATAATTAAATTTCGAGCATAATATTATAAACAAAAACCCTAGTGATACGACGCATTTGTAGAACTGGGGCCTTACGCCTAGCTGTTTAAAGCAATCCAGTTTAGGTGCTGAAAAAATGTTGCGCGACCGCAAACCGTATATGGGCGTGTTAAGGTTCACGTTCGCATGATTTTCCGAACTGCGCGGTTTTAATGTTAGTTTGATACTGCGTAAGTAGTTGGCCGTAAAGCCCCTGTTCTGAGTTTATTTATACCCGATTGCCCAAGAAAGAGGGTAATGTTTCTTGGGCGTATGTATGTTTGTTTGTATTTTTTTATATCACCTCCCATACCTTAACGGCTTGATCGATTTTGATGTGTGAGGTGTCGTTGGATTTGTCTTCATGCTCAGTGTCACTGGTACAATTAGACGGGTTCATTGTTTTTTCTTTTAATACTATACTTTTTGGCTTTATTTCAATGGCACTAAATTTTTCGAAAAAGCAAACACAAAGTTGCTAAAATTAGTACAGTACTGATAAAAAGCCCAACATGTACGAGAAACGGCTAAATAATAAAACAAACAAGATCTTAGAGACAAACATTATTATTTTGTATGACTCTCTTAATTCATGGAATGCTACTAACTACGTACGGATGAGGGGGTTTATCTTTCCACAAATACACTATCTATAAGGCGCCACCACGAACATGAATTGAAACAACGATACATCTTAAAGAATAGCACCCAACTACTGACATCACTTTGTATAAAATGATCCTTTGATCAGGTCTTTGATGGTGCCTCGCAGGTACAATTGAAAAACTGGAAAGTTTAGTTAAGTTTTTAAACAAAATCGCAATTTTTCATATGACAAACATTTATAAACTAAAAATAAATCTGCTAATTGGTAGGCTTTCACTACTTTTCAAATGGACGTATTTATATATATTATATGCTATCTCCAGAACCAAAGAGGGATTTTTATTTAGACCTAACTAAATAATTCAGGTTACATACATTCATAATGTACGTCGATATTTAGGGTTTTTGTTGATACAACTTGGTGAATTATATCGTAAAACATAGCTTGCTCTCCCTGGAACAGACTGTTTTTACATTAAAATTCAAGCTTTTCCAATATTAATTTGTAAATTTCTAATACGTAAAAATTGCACCACAAGTATAGAAGCTTCTATACAAAATTCTGAATTTTAAAAGCTAGCAAATTTAGCTTGAAATCTTTAAAAAAATTATTTACAATTTTAATACACATAGTATGTGATTGTACTGGGCTGTATTTGTAAGTACAAAATATAGTGAAAGGCAGAAAGCAATAAGTATTTTCTTTATATGCTAGTGTGTTTCAGAAATGTTTTTATTACATTGATATTTTTAAAAAGTCAGTAAGGGGGTAGGACGAGGTGTTTAGGAGGGGGGGGGGGGAGGTCAAGCCAAATTTGACTTAATGTCACTAAGGGGGAAGGGGGTCGAAAAATCGACAAAATTACCTCAATTTATGGATGCCCCCTAAGGATCAAAGTTTTGCCAACCAAAGGGAGTCAAACAATCAAAGGGATGCCGATATTGAAGATTATGAACTTCGTTGCTATTTTCATAATAATAATCTTGATTCACAAAGAATCCAGCATAAAGATTATTCACTTACAAACAAATTCAGTCATGACATTTGGTACAATCAACAATTTTGGTTTTTAAATCTAGTTTTATAGCGACTACAATATAAAATATTTTCGTTCGAGATGACTATGAAGCACAATGAGTAAAATTTTCGATGTACCCTCAATGTTAAAATACAAGTTTTATCATTTATTTACTGGATTTAATCTGTAAATTGTACTGGACGTTTATGTAAGCTATCGAATAAGTATTAAAACATTGATGGTAATAAAAATCTAATACAAGATAACACATTGATATCGATTACAAAGTTTAAGTCACATCACTAGCAGTGTGGCCAACCATTCAAGGCCAAGCAGGGCAACCGATATATATCTCTTTCTCTCCTACTGGGTGGAGCTGTACTCTCTCGCTCTATCAGTGAGAGGCTCGCCTTACTAAGGACATCATTGCTCGGATAGGGCGACTCTGCTTGTTTAGGTGTTCTCGTAGAATGAGTTGTTGAAATGTGTTGTGAGGACGTAAACAACCGCTTCGTATGTGGACATCATGATCGCCGTGTTTGGTATTTGGCGAACCAGCTGTGTGCCAAGGCCCCTGGAACAAATGTTTATTCATTATACTTTACTAGAAGGGTCAGCAATTTTTAAATTAAAGTTTAGGATTTACTATTTAAAAGATAGATTCATTGATTGATCAACTCTTTATTGTTCACACCATTAAATTTCATATAGAGGACAAAAATCTTTTAAAAACAAGTGTAACAACTGCTAAAAGCGATCTCTTTCAGGCAACCTTAGGATGGAAAGGATTTATAGAAGACGTAGAAGACGGGGTATGCAATAGAGGAAAGACTATGAAATATGAATTATTTTACTTATACCATACACATACATTCTAATAGTAATACCAGCGAGTAATAGAGAAGCGTAACTCATACCAGTAGATGGCGCTTTTCTTTATTCTCTTGAAATGTTGCGAAACTTGACTGCGATACTAGCGCTACGGTAATTTGTAGAACTCTTTTGTACGCTATATGACTGCAGCGCTTACGGAAGTTCGAGACAACCTATAGCACGCTCAAATTACGGTGCCATGCAAGTTTATACCGCTTTTAGACAAATTTCCGAGCTACGCTCTAATGTTCCGCTATTGTCTTTCCTCTTAGTCTATTTTCTTTGGTAATACACAGACGGCCCGATTTTTGGCCCTATAGACAATTTAAACTCTAATTACTTGCATATAGCAAGAGTTATAACGGCGCCACCAACGCTTAGATTTGAATTTGGAGACCAACAGGGAAGATCTCAAGGGTTAGAGCCACGGAGACGTTTACCTAGAATCTAGGTCATAATCATTTTATTGGTATCTGGCATTATTAAAGGAATGTGTCTTAATGTTTAATTTATTACAAATAACAGGCTTAGCAAAGAATATAACTAAATACATTACACATACTAAATTTTTTTATTAAATTGGCTGATAAATCTCGGAGATATGAACGTTTAAAGTTTTGGGTCGATAGAGAGGGGATACTCTGTCCCTTTCTCGCAAAGTTTGTGTTAGTATAGCATTTGTATGGTGGGCTTGAGGTGTGACGTAATAATTCAGTAGACAGTAGTTAGTGTGTAGTTGTAGTATGTCATATGCAATTTAAAAAAGTCCATTTGTCGCGTCGAATGAGCGACAAATGGAAAATGAGGGATATGACAAAGTGTGGGATTGTGGTGAAACGTTGCCTGGATACGAATCAGTCCAGAATCATCGGACCTCTGGAGTACAAGGGTCCTCTTGATGGAATTGAATGATTTAAGTTAACCTATCCTGTGCTAAGGGGATGTGGAAAATAAACTAATTATTATATTTTAGGTTACAATGCATTTACTTGTTAAAATATTCTATTACTAATTGTTACAAACTAATCCTAATCCTGAGATGGCTGATGGCGATTGGTTAAGGGAAAGCTGGCGCACTTCTGCGCGTCGGCATCAAAAATTGGGGAAAAAAAACTACGACGTGGAAAATAAGTGAATAATGAAAATAGGTTATCTGTCTGAATTCCTGCTTGTGCGAAGTGGCTTCCACAAGATCATCTCAAGCTGGATCAGGAACACTCGATGTAGCTCTGGAGTATAAGTTATCCAATCTTCATCTCAAAAAATCATTTAATTTCCTCCGAAGGCGTGGCCGCGACGTGTTCTTCAAAAAAACCTTTTTAATATAGTGCCCATCTTGGTTTCGAGCAGAAAATTTGATTCCTTGGTTCCCGTAGGGAAACTGCGGTAATCTTCTTCAAGTTATCATGTTAAAAACTGAAGAAATGAATAAAAAGTGATTCCACTGGATCAGCCTCTCTGCTGGTCGTCGTGAGAATGCCAGCCATCAAAATGGCTTCCTGCATCTCCTTTCTCTTTCTTGCTTACAGAAAAATGGCTTGAGTGCGAGCGAGTCGGCGCACAAGATGTTCCCATGATTATGCAGCGTTCAACAGATAATAAATACAATATTGTTTTTAGCTATCCGATTAATTGTAAATTTAAATATTGATTTTAATATTAGTTCACAATTCCAAAATAAATGCCTAAATGTAAATCTATGTACATTGTTTTGTTTATATAAGTGAAAAATAGTAACATTCCATTTTAAAATAGTTCCTAGCGTTTCTGTAAGAGCAAAGTCACAAGATATCCAAGCGCCAATTTGCCGCCAGGAGTAAAATATATTATGTTATATGACAATATTTTTTTTGAAACAAAAGACAGTTCACTGTCTGAACAGACGGGGTTGGCATGAAAAGAAAGGTTTTGTAGTAGTTTGGAATTCTGAAATATAGTGAGTTTGATACTTCAGCAAGGTTCCTTCATTCCATCTTGCAAAATATCTCAGTTAATCCTCTTTCATAAAAAGATTCATTTACATTCACTAAACATGCACTAGCTCATTCAAAATCACCATGCACACCTGTTACTTCGACCTTCATACATCTTTCATTTCATAGAAAAAGTATATATATATATATATATATATATATATATATATTTTTTTTTTTTTTAATTAAATTATTAAATTAAAAATAAATTGAAAAAAATAATAATATTATTTCTTAATAAATTTACTACTCTCATATACTTGCTTCACTTTTCATACTCACGAGTCATGATTCCTTTCCATTGTAAGTACCATGATGGTATGAAATAAACCTTATAAAAACAACAAATTGCCTAACAAAACAAAAGTAGTTCAGTAATGGACCTATAAAAGTAATTGTTTATCTATTATCCACCCATCCGTATGTAGGTAGGTATGGAGTTATTTTCTAAAAAAAAATATAGCATATTGGTTTTGTTATTGACATAAACCTTATAAAAACAACAAATTGCCTAACAGTTCAAAAGTAGTTAAGCAAAAGTCCTATAAAAGTTATAATTTATCTATGATCCACCCATCCGTATGTAGGTAGGTATGGAAAGATATTTTCTAAAAAAAATACTATACCATATTGGTTTTAATCTGAAATATATATGAATATATCTGAAACAGTTATGCTAATTTATAGGTGGTAAAATCTATTACTAATGTTTAATAATATATGTGTGTGTGTAGTGTTGTTGTGTTGTGTTGTGTGTGTGTTGTTTTCTAGTGAAAACTTCCTATTTACTAAGTTAACATCTATTGGTCTAACTGTAAATAATTATTAGGTAGGTATAGTGCGCTCACTGTCAAGCGTGAAATTAAAATACTTATAACTTATTCGTTTCTGAACTAATTAAAATTTTGTTTTGATTGATGGGCTCTATTTATGATCAGCTTTTTTATGAGGTAATAAAAGAATATTAGTCATCCATTAGGCGTGCCAAGAGGCTAATAGACAGCGTTACTTTAGGCGAGCTGCAATGTCTTTGGTAAAAGTTTAACATTTTGGAGAGTTTGCCTGAATTGAACAATTTTATTCTGGCCGCCCCTTCTTTTATCGGACGCCAAAACAAACGCGACCAAAGCGCCATCTGTACATAGTAGCATTTCCCACGTACTTACCAAGCGCTCCTACTGTAAAAAAATATACACAAGAGAAAATCTCAAAATAGCACAGCAGGTAAAGGGAGAGCTATGCTCGGAGTTTCTTTGCGCGATAAAATCCGGAACGAGGAAATTCGCCGAAGAACCACAATCACCGACATAACTGCCAGGATTTGCAAGTTGAAGTAGCAATGGGCAGGCCACATCGCTCGAAGAACCGATAACCGATGGGGAAGAAAGGTTTTCGATGGACACCACGAACCGGACGCAGCGTAGGTAGGTCTCCCAATAGATGGACCGATGACATCGTGAGAGTCGCGGGAATCCAGTGGATGCAGATTGCAGGCTGTCATTCAGTGTGGAGTTCTAAGGGGGAGGCCTATCTTCAGCAGTAGGCGTCTTCTGGCTGATGATGATGACGACCTTTTTATTAGAGCATACTGCATAAATATTTTGCATTTTGCATATTCATTTTGTTAATTCATATAATCTGTACCTACGCTTAGTCCCAGATTTGATATTTTTCGAAAACTTTTTTCGTTTACGTATTGTTCTATTCATTTTAGTAAAGCGCCTCTATCGGAAACGTGGAGGAACTGAAATCGGTAGTAATCAGCGGTATAGATTGCTTCACTCTAATACGAAAAAAGTATTCGAATACCTTTTAGCCCAGCAATGTATGGAACAATACGAAAACTAAAAAAGTTTTCGAATACTATCAAAACTTGTACTAAGGGTGCTGATCTATACTAATATTATAAACAGGAAAAATTTGATTGATTGTTTGTTTACATTGAATAGGCTCCGAAACTACTGAACCGATTTGAAAAATTCTTTCACTGACGGGAAGCTACCCTATCCCTGGGTGACATAGGCTATAATCTATACCCGTGCGAAGCTGGGGCGGACCGCTAGTGTCTAATAAAGTGAAGCAGTTATATATTACCTATACACTCCACGGTAGCCTTCTTCCATCCAGACCGTGTGCAGCGTTTGCCAGAACTTGCGGTACTTATCTCCCTCCTCTCTCAGCCTTGTCCTTGCTACCTCTGCAATAAACCAAACAGAAAATGGTTTCAGTTGTAATCTCAAACTTTCTTAAAAAATAATAGATGCTTTTTTGATTAAATCGGCTTTTATTTGTCCACAACTCACCGGATGGAAAGTAATGGTGTGGCTATGGTCTAAGATGGAGCACGCTTGCCCACGAGGCATGAGTTTTTAAATGTCTGTTTGATTTAATTGTGTTTGTAGTTCTTTTTTTATTTAGGAATAAGCTTGCGTTTCACCGTCAATTCGCCTAATGTTAAACGATGATGCTGTCTACGGTGGAGCTCGCTTGCTAAGAAACCGATTCACTCGTGATTTGAAGACACCCAGATTGTAACTATCGGGGAACACCCATTCAGACAGCGCATTCCAAAGACTAGCAGTTCGCACAATAAAAGTGGAATCAAAGCGCTTCGTACGGGTTTTCGGAATATTAACCAAAAAGCGGTGTCGATTTTTTCTGCCCGCTCTGGCAGTCCGACAGAAAAATGGGCAGGAGTATTATCTTTACTTGTTTATAATATTTATTTCATCAGTTCTTTATCAGTGAGTGCCCTGATTTGCTTATCTAGTATCTAAGCTACCACTATATGAAGGACAGTATTGTTTATTGGGGGTTACCAATCTATGTCCGGTTTCATATTTTGGATCGACAATATGCGAAGGTGACTGTCTGTTTGTTTGTTACCATTTCACGACTATACTATTATACAGTTTGGACCGCTTGTGAAGTCTACTTAGATATAGGTAAAATAGGTGCCTTTCGCTCGACGTTTCGACCATGTTACAATGGCCATAGTCACGAGCTGACTGAAAAGTCAGTGTAGTGTGTCGTAGTGACAACCCAGCGATTTTTCAAAATCATGTGAGGGTAGGAGAACAAAACACCCGCTCTTCTCGCCGGACTCACAGCAATTTTCAGTCAGCTCGTGACCACGGCCATTGTAACATGGTCAAAACGTCGAGCATAAGGTATCTATTTTTACCTAAATAAAATAATACGTGATAAGTCCCGATAAACTCTCTCATAAGCATAAGCCTTACTATATTGTTCATTTGATGTATCTTATTTAAGTCTATGTTTATGTTAATAAATATATTTTTCATTTTCATTTTTCATTTTTTCAAACATTTAAAACAAGTGTTCGAATCGCAAACGTTTAAAAATTACTACTTAAATAGATATAGGTGTGTGGTGTTAACTCACCATGTGGGTAGGCAATACAGGACGCCACAGTCTTGGAGAAGGCGCCAGCGCCCATGAACTCTATGAAGTCGCGCGGCGAGCGCTGGTCGTTAGGGACTCCGTCCACACTCCTGGCCGCAATCAGGCGCGCCTTCACGCCCTCGTACAGCACGAAGTGGACCACGGTCTCGCTGATACCCATGTACGATGCAGTGATGCCTTTGTAGAAGCCGCGGATACCCTGTGACACGACACAAGTTGTATACGCTTCAGAATAACCACATTCAAGTACAGGAATACCGCCTTGCGCGAATTTGTAACAACGTTATTTTTTTAATTCGCACTAAATTGCTCCGCTTTACGCGGATGCGTAATAGCTCCATTTGCGCGCTTAGTGGCGCAATTACATTAGTCAATAAGAACCCATAGCTTCTCGGTTATTGAAAGAAAAAAAAAAGCTAAAAGGCTTGCGTTTAACCGCCAACTCGCCTGATGTTAAGCGATGATGCGGTCTACGATGGAGCACGCTTGCCTAGAAGAAACCGATTCACTCGTGATTTGAAGACACCCAGATCGTAACTATCGGGGAACACCCATTCAGGCAGCGCATTCCACAGACTAGCAGTTCGCACAATAAAATGGAATCAAAGCGCTTCGTACGGAATATCAACCATAAACCGGTGACGATTCTTTGTACCCAGTCTGGCAGTCCGATTGAAAAATGGGCAGGAGGGAATTGGATCATGCAGATCTGATGCACTCTCCGAAATGTATACGATAAAAAACCGTTAGACAAGCAACTTTTGATTGATTTGATACAGTATGTTAAAAAAACTACTTAGATGGTGATGAGTTTATTTTGCGGACTTTTAGATCCGGTATTAGTATAATGTACTAAAACATATCGAACACACGACTAAATATAGATAATGTATTAGTTAGCATGTTTCGCGAGCGATATCAAGATTGCTATGCTTTTAAGAATGCCAAAATTCTAAATATACCGCTCATGAATATATATCGAGGAGCCACGGTCATATCCGATTCGGAATTTCCGATATAAGAAGAAAAACGAGACTTTTTACTGTTACTATGTATGACTTTTGGCAAGATATAAAACAAATAATAACGGCCAAGTGCGATTCAGGCTCGCGCACTGAGGGTTCCGTACCTCCACATAAATTGTTAACTACTAATGTACAAAAAAGTAGTGCAAAAAGACATCATGCCCAGGCGGTCACCCATCCAAATACCGGCCGCACCCGAAGTTGCTTAACTTCGGTGATCGTACGAAAACTGGTGGTGAATAGAAATTTGTCACCGACTCGCACTTGGCCAGTTTTTATTATTTGTTGTTATACTTTACAGTGTGTACTATAATCATGCTAAGTTTGACGCTTGTACGAATCACCGTTTTAAATTAGAGCAAATGCAAAAATACATTAAAGAAATACATTTGTTGTATGGGCACCATTTACCGTTTAGTTTTTACTTGTTTACTTTATTATTATTTCTTAGTTAATCCGCCGAAGAATTACACATTCTGCGAAAATTTCAACTGGCTATCTATTACGGTTCGAAAGATACAGCCGTTAAAAGGTAGGACATACACACAGACACACAGCGTAGGCTTCTGACGTTCAAAAGTGTGCAGTGGTGTACCAATTTGAGGAATATATGAATTTATATGCTTAGTAAAAGGGTCCCGTTTGCACCCTTTGGGTATGGAACCCTAAAAACAAAAAAGGCTAATGAACTGGTTTATTAAAGAAATGTGGAAATCGTACAAGAACACGACTCGGGATCGTCTGCCAACTCGGTCATTGGGGTACGCTGGTAGTTTAAAAAATCGGTCCAAAAAGTCGACGTCAAAATGACAGAAAATAGACTTTTCAGAAGAGTAGAGAAACATCTTAGACGATGAGATTTGCGAAAAAACACCAAGCTATTTGATTTAGCATTTCGATCTTAATTTCGACACGGGATAATAATCCTTTTAGGGTTCCGTACCTCAAAAGATATTTTTCTGAAATAAAATAATAATGATAATAATAATTGTCATTGTCCCGATAGTCGTATCGGTGAACGGTCTTATAGCGAAGAGCCTCGACCAACACCTTAAGAGGCTCTCGCTAGATGGTTGGGTCAAGGGTCAGATGCAGAAGGCGGTAATCCTTGACACGGCACGTATTGTCAGGAGGTTCCTCACTCTGCAGCCCTAACCACCGGTAGCTTGGGCCCTGCCCCGCTGCCGGCGGCACTCTAGGTTTAGGTTTTTTTTATAATATTTTGTTTTTATATTTTATTGTAAAAAAAACTTAAATTTAAGAATAAAAATAAATATATGTGCATAATAATAAAAGGAAAAAAACGGATCCTTTTCTCAAAAACGCGTTGTGATATCAAGTAATTTTTTTTTTCTTGTTTGGAGACCACGAACGTAAGTTAGTTGCCACGTTGTGGCGTAAGTAGGCCTCCCACTAGATCAGGGGTTCCCAAACTTATTTTGTCTACTGCCCACTTTGAGAATAAATTATTTTTGCGCCCCCATTTTTACACCTACTAAAAGAACCACTATAACTTCAAATTAAATTAATCAATTATTGTGAGCTATATTAGCGGAGATTAATCATTAATTCTAATTCTTTTTTTTTCTGGGTCTCTTACCCAGAAAAGCCCCCCTTTAGGTCTGCAGCGCCCACAACCACTTTGGGAACCATTGCACTAGATGGACCGACGACATCGTGGCATCCACTGGATGCCACGATGCAGATGGTCGTTCAGTGAGGAGTTCCTAAGGGGGAGGCTTATTCAGCAGTGGACGTCTTCTGGCTGATGATGATGAGGCCGCCCTTATACTGCCGTATATTTATATAATTATGATGTTAGTTTAAGTTTCATTTGTATTTTCGGTTTGTGATTAAGAATTATTGTATTGTATGATGGTATTAATTACCAGTGTGACAATTTAAACAAATGGTTAAACTAAAGCCACCCACCCTCTCCTGCAGCCAAAATCTAACGATACATGTTTAGCTATAACATCGGGCTTATAATGGATGTCCGTTCTATTTACTTACTCGCATCACGCGCGCGAGCGAGATGGCACGCAATCGCGATCCGAACCAACAATAAGGCCGATGATAACTAAACATGTTTTGTTAGATTTTGTGAGCAGGAGACCCGGATTCATAATCATGATGAACAAATAATTTTTTTATGCCATACATGGCAAACAAGCAGACGGGCTGCCTGATGGTAAGCAGTCACCGTCGCCTATGGATACTTGTAACACCAGAGGCATCACAAATACGTTGCCGACCCTTTAGAACTCGATTAACTCGCCTTTTGAAGAACCCCATGTTGTAGCTACTAAGCTAAATTACCAAGAGACTAACCCAGAAATAATGCTGTTCCATAAATTGAGTGTAAATTACATTTTTCTATGGGACAGCTGATTTACTTTCAATAATTCCAGATTGGTCTCAAAGCAAAAGTTGTTTATAATGATTAGCACAATGACCTCCTTTCGATTTAGTATCACCATTCTGTAAACCTAAATTTTATGTACCTACATCCTGTGAGCTGCGAAATGTTTTTGGTTCATCTATTTTCAGATATTACTGGTTTATCGATGGAATCTTTCTGTTTATATCTGCTATTCGGACTGACTACATCCTATTCATCATCATCATCATTTCAGCCGTAGGATGTCCACTGCTGGACATAGGCCTCCCCCATCGACCTCCAAAAAGGCCGGTTGGAAGCGGCCTGCATCCAGCGTTTCCCTGCGGTCTTTTTTAGGTCGTTTGTCCATCTTGTGGGTGTACGCTGCGCTTACCAGTGCGTGGTCCCCATTCGAAAACCTTTCGGCCCCACCGGCCATCTGTTCTGCGTGCTATGTGCCCTGCCCACTGCCACTTCAACTTGCTAAACCGGTGGGCTAAATTAAATCCATATAAATGAAGTAAAGCGAAAGGAAATGCTCAAAATTTTCCACAAATGTCAATTGACAAATAATATGACTGACATTCAGTCACGTCGTGATTGTTTGATATACGAGATGAAATGCAGATTTGGCGTATTCGACCGACATTTGTAGTTTTATTATGATTAGTCACAGGACAGAGAAGTAAATAGAACGGAAATGAGAAAGAAAATCTGTTACCAGGCATATGAGCGAACCTTGATTGAACATTCTTATTTAGATTAACGCGTCTAACTCCGCGTGACAGTCTGTTGCTAACTGATTTCGAATGACTGAAGTTTCGTTTATATGGGTGCAACTGGCTACAGCAAAATACTTACAAAAATGCCTTGAAAGCAGAATTTACACAACAAAAAAACTTTTCTGTGTGATTAGTCGCTTTATGAAATAGGGCCCAGGTCGTCTGCGCGGGTTAATTCAACTAAAGGGATCAAGCCTGATTTACGCCTGATACGTTCGCACCCGCCACGTATCATATCTCCCTTGTTTATCTGATCTGAGATACTAACCATTTTAGTGTATATCCTTTTAATACATTGCATCGCTGTAACATTTTGTCCGTCCAGTTGCAGTCGGGTTTTCACAAACCAGATCGGATTCGTCATCGTACATGACACAAAACCTGCAAAGACAAAGGCGATTATGTTAACAGATATTATATCAAACAGACGTTAAGTTAACATAAATGTGACAAAACAAATAATGTTCAATAAGCTAATAATTACTTCAGGCAGTTCCAGTAATGATTTTATAACTGAAACTGCTTGAAGTAATATGTCGGTTTTACCCGTTTATCTATCTATATAATTATATAAAAACTTATCCCTATTTACCTTGATCACTTGAGAGAAACTTTACCGATTTCATTCATCTTTTTTTTTACGTGATAACGTCTTATAAATCGATGACCGCCGGCAGCACGCACGAAAAATTGTCACGTTCCGCCTGAGCCGCGCGTGCAAGCGAGAGCGCGAAACAAGCGATAGAGAGGCACGATCGGCGCGTTATCACGTAAAATTATCTTCCGTAAACCGACTTTACAGACAACCCTTTTTTTTAGTTTTCTAATAATTTGTAGAAGGTTCTTATGGAAAGAAAAATTTTGAAAATTGCCCCGAATAACATTATGATAATAATTTCTTACCTGCCGCGCTGGCTGCCGATAAATGGACGACCGGTGTGTCAGGAGGTATGTTTTGGTTGAGGATAGCCTTTGCTTGGGAGTAGGTGCAGAAGTAGATGGCTCGTGAAGGCGCCACGCCCACTATGTTGGGCCCGAGACCTTTGAACAGGGCTTTGGGACCCTCTGTTTGGACGATGTGTCTGAAACATTATTTATTATTACTAGCTGATATCCATGATGAACGAGGGTGGCCGAGCGGTAGCACGTGCGTTTTAAAATCTGTCTGCACCCGGTTCGATCCTTGGCCCTGCACCAATGACATCATCATCATCATCAGCCAGAAGACGTTCACTGCTGAACATAGGCCTCCCCCTTTAACATTCACACTGAACGACAACCTGCCTTTTGCATCCACTGGATGCCAGCGACTCTCACTATGTCGTCGGTCCATCTAGTGGGAGAGGCCTACCTACGCTGCGTCTTCCGGTTCGTGGTCTCCACTCAAGAACTTTTCTTCCCCATCGGTTATCGGTTCTTCGAGCGATGTGACCTGCCCATTGCCACTTCAACTTCACCAATCACCATCACCAATGACTTATTTAGTACTTAAATATATTATGTGCTGTTTCGAAGCCATTAGGTACTAAAAACGATGAGGAAACCGGTATGTCCAAGTTCAAAGACATATGATATTCACCAACATGCACTGGGCTAGCATGATGGATTAGGGCTCACCCTCTCTCTCTAAGAGAAGGCCTCTTTCCCAGCAGTGGGAACATGATAGGCTGATAATGATGTGGATTAAGGGAGGGATCAAGAGAGTCAATCTGATTTTACAGGATTACACGGAAAGGATGTACTGAGCCGAAAGGAGCTCATTGTATTTATGAACAACTTTTACTAGAGACCCTGAAAACCAAAAGGAGGCCGTAGACCGGGAGGATACCCTAGTATGGCAACAGAAGGAACGGAGCGGTCTATTTATACATCGTACAAAATATCCTAGAAAAATTCATTGAGTTGTAACATTCAGATTCTTAGAACTTTTTGAGAACATTAGTGAAGCTGTTATCTTTTTCTGTCTTATTTTATATGGTACTAGTAGGCCGCCCCTGCTTCGCACGGGCGAAGCCGGGATATATAGCCTATGTCAACCGGGGATAGTGCAGCATCCCAACAGTGAAAGAATTTTTCAAATCGGTTCAGTAGTTTCGGAGCCTATTCAATGCAAACAAACAAACAATGAAATCTTTCCTCTTTATAATATTAGTATAGACTAGCTGTTGCCCGCTATATAAGCTTTCAGTCCCCAATGAAAATATGAAAATACCAGAGTACCTGCCTGAATGGGTGTTCCCCCATAGTTACAATCTGGGTGTGTTCAAATCACGAGTGAATCGGTTTCTTCGTAGACCGCATCGTCGCTTTACATCAGGCGAGTTGGCGGTCAAACGCAAGAATATTATTAGATATAAAAAAATAAAATTAAAAAAAACTGGCTAGTCTCATTTTATCTATCGGACTTAAGTCTACCGATTGCGCAGGCCAAATTTCGATGTGAATGCAATTGCGTCGTCGTCCAGTTATTTCACCTCTGACCCCTTCACGGGTCGTCTGGTAAAACATCGCGTTCCCACCTCAAAGAGCAGCTTCACCTTTTGCACTCGGATAATACTATCGTCTCGTGACGTAAATGGATATCTCTCCATTGAGATAAAGCGTGTAATGTCAACAACTAAAAATAATCGCGTCAATGAGGTCGTGTGGCAACCTCGAGAAAGTTATGATTCGGATAAGAGTTTCTGTTTCGATTCTTATGATAGTGGATTTATAAACAGGATTATAAAACTGTCGGAGACAACCGTTGGGTCAGTTGGTTATTGGGACTTATTTCGTGGTACTCCACAAGCCTGCTCTCTATATTTTTAACCATCGACGCAAAACGAGGTTATTATAAAGTTATATGATTATTTACGGGATATTTACCGTGGTAAGGTTGTGGAATGAGCTCCCGATATTTCGGCGCAGTTACATGCACCATGTTCACGGGAAGACTGGTCGTCAGTCGTCATTCTTCCTGTGAACATGGTGCATGTAACTGCACCGAAATATCGGGAGCTCATTCCACAACCTTACCACGGTAAATATCCCGTAAATAATCATATAACTTTAGTGAACAACCGTGATAGTTTAAATCAGAGGGTATTATACTTTTTACGTGTGTCTGTCTGTCTGTAGCATCGTAGCTTCCAATCAGATGAACCGATTTTGGTATAGGTTTATTTATTTATTTATAAACCGGTCAAGTGCGAGTCGGGCTCGCGTACTGAAGGTTCCGTGCTACCACACAATACAATAATTATCAATTTAAAAAACCGACTTCAAAATTTGTAAGATATGGCATTTCGATCCGGTGAAATGATCCGGTGTAAAGAGGTCATCCAGGTAAGGAATTACCAGTTATAACTAGGTAATGAGCTAAAATTTGACACCGACTCACACTTGGCTATTATTTGTATTTTTTTGTTATACTTTAGAGTGTGTACTATAATCATACCAAGTTTGACGCTTGTACGTGTTACCGTTTTTACATTAGAGCTAATACAAAAATACGTTTGTTGTATTTTACTTTGACTTTTTTATTTCTTAGTTAATCCGCCGTCATATTCTGTGAAAATTTCAACTGACTATCCGAACGATACAGATGTTAATAGGTAGGACCTACACTTGCCTTTTTCTTTTACTCGCTACCGCCAGTGTAAGGATTTGCGACCCCCTTGGGGGTAGCGACTAAAGACAAAAATACCTTTGTTGTATGGAGATCCTCCTTTGAGTTTTATTTTGGATTTAATTATTATTTGATATTTAATCCTAGAGTTATGATAAACTCGTTTTTTGTGCTTCTTTCTATTGTTTGGGCTATGAAATAAGTGAAATAAATATGCCGTAACATTACATTATTATGTTAAAAATTCAAACGATTAAAAAGATACAGCGGAACCCTAAAAAGAGTTGAGAATCTCAAGAAAAAGTGCGCGACTCACAACTCCAAAGAATTTGCTGTTCTACGGTATCATTCTACAATTAAAAAACATATCTGACAGGCGATAATTGCACAATTAACATAATTAAAAAGATACGCGTAGTGCAATATTTGATTATAAACAACTTCTACAAAGATTAAATACAGATTAAGTCGGGTGTAATCTCACCCACAGGGGCGAAAATTGCTCCCACGTTGGTCTTTCGTGACCAAGCAAAGCATTCCTTATCTATTAGCATACATATGATAAATACACCAGTTTTAAGCGGTTTCGAGCTCTTGTGACCGTCGGTGGTGCTGTATTTGAGTATACAATAAGAATTTGTTGTATCTTTAATTTGAGATAAGTCAGGCGTCGCGTAATTTTCCATTACATTTGACGTGATATATGCACGTTATTTTCGCATTGACGTGAACCAAAGTGGCGTCAGTAGTAATTTTTAAAAGAAACTTGTTGTTATCCAAGACCTATTTGAATTAAAACACTGTTTGAAACTATCACGGTTGTTCACTAAAGTTTGATTATACGAGTTGTATGTTATATGAAGACTAAGAAAGAGGGTAGATCGTTATGGCTGCACCAACTTTTTAACTGTTCGACTAACCACCCGCATTCTTCAGTCTTCCCGTGAACATGGTGCTGTAACTGCGGTAACTGCGCCGAAATTTCGGGAGCTCATTCCACAACCTTACCACAGTAAATATCCCGGAAATAATCATATAACTATTTGAATTAATTTCATGAAGAACATTACGTCTTCATTGCATATGAAATGATGGTCATCAGACTAATATATTCTATCACAATGCTTTTCTTTATAATAGGTTATAGGAAAAAACTGACCATAAATAGAGCCGATAAAAATGAAATGCTTTTAAATGTCGAAAGCGCAACTCCCAAATGACGTAACTTGCTAGTACGCTATAAAAACTCTATACTGAAACTCACTTTGCGGGAAAGGGACGGAGCTTCCTTCCTAATTCGACCAACAACTTTAGACGGTTCTATCTCAAAACTTTATAAGCCGATTCAAATAATTTATTCAATATACGTATTTACATTTAATTACATTTTTTCTAAGCCTATTATTCTAACTAATCCTAAATAATATTATAAAAGCGAAAGTAACTCTTGCCTCTCTGTGTGTTCACTTTTCGCGACTATGGCCGATCTTAACGAAATTTGGCAGGATGATAGTGTACATCAAAAGGATATATAGGGTACTTTTTCTCCCAGAATATGGGGAAAAACTAGAAAGCGCGGGTAACACCACGGAACTCAGCTAGTATTTAATAAATCAAACACATGTCTGATAGCGTAATGTCTGAACTAATGCCACATTTACAAACCGTCAAAATTATTTTACTGCCTACATTCATTGTTGACATCTATGGCCTGAAACCGGGCATTTGCACACAATGCGCAACTGCCTGCAACGAGCCACTACACTTTCTGCTTAGTGCAAGTGGCAGTGGAAGATGTTTAGTAGTCTCGCTGTAAGCAAAAATTGCTGCAGTTCGCCCCAGGCGATGCGCAGCACACGCGCGAGTGCTGCACCTGCGGGTCAAGTTTACTTAGCATTGTCTGCAACGGGTTTAAGTGAGGTGACACGTGATCTGACAATCTCCACATAATATCGCGTGGTAAGTAGAGATTACGCTCATTGAAAAGTCATGTCACGTGTCACTTCACAAAGATGGGTCTCGGCGCAATTAAAAAAAAGTCGTTTTCTTGAGACAAAGTTTAGCTGGACTACAAACCATGGACGTAGTCAGGTTTAAATTTAGGGTGGGGAAAAAAACAAAAATCTGGAGTAGGTACCGAAAATTCCTATATTTAAACAATAATCATAGAAACATTGACCGTAAGTTTGATGTAATCTTTGAAGCCTCATCATCATCATCATAATTTCAGACGTAGGACGTCCACTGCTGGACATAGGCCTCCCCCATCGATCTCCAAAAGGGCCAGTTTGAAGCGGCCTGCATCCAGCGTTTCCCTGCGGTCTCTTTTAGGTCGTCTGTCCATCTCGTGGGTGGACGTCCTACGCTGCGCTTACTGGTCCGTGGTCTCCATTCGAGAACCTTTCGGCCCCATCGGCCCACTTCAACTTGCTAATCCGGTGGGCTATGTCGGTAACCTTCGTTCGTCTACGGATCTGCTCATTTCTGATTCAACCTCGTAGAGAAACCCCGAGCGTAGCCCTCTCCATAGCTCGTTGTGCGACTTTGAGCTTGCTTATGAGGGCCATAGTGAGAGACCCACGTTTCATTGAAGCCTACTTTTTGGGAATTCACAAAAAGTAGGCTTCTACAACACAGTCATGCTTTAGGCCCAATGAATAAAAATACAGCCGAACTCCAAAAATTTACTCCTCGTTCGGATTCGTGGAGCGTACGGATACAGTACAGACGATTTATAAGGTTTTTTTTATGAAATAAAAATAATACTATTATGAAATTTCAAATGTATAATCATCTATAAACACAACCTTATCTACCTATCTATAACATAATATAAAGTGGAGTATATAAAGGAGTGGGACGTACGGATTACAGAGGTGTTCGGATTAGAAGGAGTTCGGATTAGAGGTCCTGCTGTAATATGAACGGAAGAAAAGAAAACCATCCTATGCCCCATTATAACCATTATATCCCCCACATTGCCCCAACGTGGCTACGCCCATGCTACAAACTATGCACTGAACTGAATTGGTGACACGTGATTTGACAATTTCCATATATAACGAGTGGCAAGGAGAACGTTACGCGCAAGGAAAATTCAGATAGCGTGTAACAGCGTACTGGTATCTCACTTTGACGGTCCCCAAGAATTTTAATTTTTTTTCGTTGTTTTCTTGAGACAAAATTAGCTTGACTACAAACTATGTACTGAACTACTTAATGGCTAGCGGTTGTTTATCGTGCCGGTAGTTACGCCCGTGTTTACAATCGTAAACCAGACAATTGCAGTGATTGCTTGTATGTATATAGGTACATAGCTGTACATGCAGTGGAGTAGTAAACATGATTACTTACACTTAACTAGTATGTGGCAGAGAGATGTAGTTATACTTAAGGTGTTGATCTACTCATCAAAGTAAAAAAAAAATACAAAACAAAAGCTTGCTAACCTAAAAAAGGTGCCCTCAAAGTCCTCATGCAGACAAAATGGATCACTTTATCTGTCCTGTTGTATGAAGACAATATTTTTTCTCTCGACTTGTCAAGAAGACGGAGATCTAACTGAATTGTGCGGCGAGCTAGTTGGAGCATTGATCTAACTTAAGTCTGACAATAGACATGCAAACTAGGTGAACTGGGTGTTTATCCTGATAAAAGTCTGTGGTATAAGTTATACTAGCGCCATCTGTAAGAACCTTTAAAATAAGGGTTGTATACACACCTGATGCACTGTATAAGGCTCATCCTGGACGCCGTCCTGGCGTGACCCGCTCGCGCGCACTGCTGCACCTGACAATTGTAGGACATCAGCATACGATCTGCCTGCTTGCTGTAGGCGAACATCGCGCCCATTGTGCGCCTGTACCCCCATTTGGCCTCCTGCATTTATATGTCCATGGTTAACTGAAGCACTAAGTTATTTTACAGTGATGTTGAAAAGAGAATGAGTTGTGGATACGTGGACATGTAGGTAAGAGGCAAAAAAATGGGGCTCGTACATGGGTAATGTTTTTTTTTAATTTTTTTACGTCTGACTAGGCTACCGCGATTTCGCCTGATGGAAAGCGATGATGTGGTCGAAGATGGAGCACGTTTGTCCAGTATAACCTATTAACCCTAGAATGTGCATGTTAAGGCATTTGTGCAGGTTGAGGCTGCGCATACCGGCCACAGCACCACGGCCATTGTTTTAGCACATTTTTGGAATTAAAAATATATCATTTTTTTTTTCAATTATAGGCTTACGTTTGACCGCCAACTCGCCTGATGTTAAGCGATGATGCGGTCTACGATGGAGCACGCTTGCCTAGAAGAAACCGATCTACTCGTGATTTGAAGACTCTCAGATTGTAACCATCGGGGAACACCCATTCAGGTAGCGCATTCCACAGGCTAACAGTTCGTACAATAAAAATGGAATCAAAGCGCTTCGTACGGGAAGAACACACATAGATCTTTTGAATAACATTGCAAATGGCAAAAAGTAATTTTGAAGTTGATATTGCATATGATGGCGGAGAAGATAGATAAGACCAGGTTTTTTATTTATTTTTCTATCTCCTCACTCTTAACAATGTCTTAGTAGATAGTAGATCTACAAATCATAATATGTATCTACAGGGTTATAAGAAAAGGGTATGCTAAGCCTAAAAAGGTCCATTATAATATTCTAATCATTATGAATAACTTTTACTAAGGGACCAAACCTGAAATCGCGAAAAAATATCAGCTGTTCCATAGAAAACGGTTATTCGCACTCAACAAAATGTATGGAACAGCTGATATTTTTCGCGATTTCAAGGTTAGTCTCGTAGTAAAAGTTGTTTATAATGATAAGTATGATGAACCTCTTTCGGTTTAGCATACCCATTCCTTATAGCCCTGTATATTGTTTAAAGTTTAGAAAACCGTAGCCTGAGGCGTAATTACGTCGAGTCTTCCAGACATAGAGGTACGTACCTATTTGATTAATGCCAATCAGATTGCAACATGATTAACGCGAGTTCGTCACAGTTCTACATTTGATGGAAAAAAACAGTTTCATCTAGCAAGAATCCCAACATGTTCAGGGCGACCAATTTATCTGCAGAGTTGGCTAAATTAGAGAACTAAAATGTTTCATAGGAGTCCTTAGATTTCGTTCAGGAAATACAATGGTGACTCCTCCATTCAACTGCACAGATAAGTTGGCCAATTTGTAAATGAAATTTGTTGGAGCATGATTGATAGAACATTGTCTATTTATAGCCAGAGAAGCTGCGAAGATAATGCTCATTACGTTGCTCACGGAAAATATTTATCTAACGATATGATGTGCCCTCATCAGTCATAAGCAGCGCACAGCCGTCGTAGATTATGATTTGATTATGGTACAGGCGCCAGGTGATGCGAAAAGTCGTGCGACCGCAAATTGTATGTCGGAGCGTTAAGGTTCACATTAGCGTGATTTCCGGACTGTTTCGAGCCCGCGTTAAGTAGTCGTAAGGCTTAAGGCCTGGTCCTCCGCGGATTTACCCACGTGGGCATTCTCTCAAGAACCGTACATTTCTAACGACTACATCACTAACCGATTTAACAAAACAGCGTATATAGTCCTATAATACAGTATTGGATAATAACTATTATTTGATTAAATTTTTGCTAACTGTCTATGTACGGAGCTAGATGTCATTTCTTGCCTTTTTGTGATTGTAATTTTATTTTAGTGTTAGCCTACTTATGTTCCTATGTGTTTAACTATTATGGATCTTGGATCTGAAATAAAGATATATTATGATATACGAGACTAGGTTGGCGGAGCCCAGGCCGACCGAGGATGAGGTGGACTGACGACATCAGAAATACTGTCGGGAACGAGTGGATGCGAATAGCGAGAGACCGGGGAGAGTGGCCTATACCCAGCAGTGTGTCACTCAAGGCTGATGATGATGATGATGATTTATATTATTATTTATTTAAAGAACATTTATGCCCGTTTTCACTAAACCTTGGAGTCGCCTAAATATTTAGGGCATAAAATGTTTCACCAAACTTTAGGTGATAACTAGTGACATTAGGCGTCACTAAAAGTTGCGACACCGATTCTGGGATGCTAGATAGGCAACCCTATAACTGATAGCCCGCGCCGCGCTCGCTCACTCACATGAAAACCATAGATAACTGTCAAAAATTTAAGCAACTCTTAGATTGGGAGTCACCTGTAAAAAATTGATTGATGAAACAGAAGATTACGCTTAATACTCTGCTTAGATTAGGAGTTCCTATCCCTGAAGCCGGGGTCTTAGAATACTGCTTCGGTATCCCCTGCCCGTCGTAAAAGCCGACTAATAGGGGGGGCCTTTGGGCTTGTGGGTGGTCAGATTTGGGGATAATATAATATGTTCCCCCAGAATCCCATCATTTACGAACCGAAATTAATTTGGAAAAATATTTTTTCATTGAAAGGAATTAATGAAATGAAATGTTTTTATTCCAGATTTAAATCCATACAAACTAATTTAGAAACTAAAAACTAAACAGTAAGCAATGACATAATGAGGGAGCTGACCTCATTTTCAAAAATCTTTCAGAGCGCCTGGTTAATGCGACGCGTGACCAAAATGCTGGCGTGTTTCTGGCTCAACGCATAAGCATTGGCATTCAACATGGTAATGCCGCCAGCATGCTGGGTACGCTGCCAACTGGTAGTGGGCTTGAGGATTTGGATTGTCTTTAGACCTTCAACGGTCTATGGGCAGTCTAACTGTATTTGTAGTTTTAGTTTTAGCTTGTATTTTGTTTAGTTAATAATGATAATGACATAATACTTTCAATATATATATTACTACTAGCGACCCGCCCGCCCGGCTTCGCACGGGTGTAATTTACGTGCGAAGCCGGGGCGGGTCGCTAGTTATATAATTATTTAAACTATCCTATATCTCAAGTTGGATCGAACTGCACATGGTGTGCGAATTTTATTATAATCGGTTAAGTGGTTTAGGAGTCCATTGAGGACAAACATTGTGACACGAGATTTATATATATTAACGGCTTACACTTACGCATCATCATCATCCACAGTCTTCCTTATCCCACTGCTGGGTATAGGCCTCTCTCTTGTTATATGCCATCTTTGGATATAGGTATTACATCAAATTGTCATCTAAGTCAAAGGAGATTGCTGTCGCTACCAAGGACGTTGCTTCAAGGAGGTTGCAATGTTTTCATCTTTCAATGGCAGATAGCTGATGTTTAAGGAGTAACTTATCGATAATTTCATCCCGGTTTTTTTTTTAAATAAATAATAGGCTTGCGTTTCACCACCATCACGCCTGATGTTAAGCGATGATGCGGTCTACGTTGGAGCACACTTGCCTAGAAGAAACCGATTCACTCGTGATTTGAAGACACCCAGATTGTAACAATCGGGGAACACCCATTCAGGCAGCGCATTCCACAGACAAGCAGTTCGCATAACAAATGTGGAATCAAAGCGCTTCGTACGGGTTTTCGGAATATCAACCATATAACGCGGGTGAAACCGCTGGGCGCAACAATAGTAAATAATAAATGATTAGGTATATACCTACATGTAGGCCACAAACACTCATAGTAATGACGCTTGCGAGTTGAAACTACAGTTCAAAGAACTAAAAGTAGGCCAAACATTTTTCATTCGATAAAAGATTATTCTAAATTCTTTCAGTTTCTATTGCTATTGTTATAAAATCGTGAAATTACTATAGGCAACCAACACGTAGACGGCTCTGATAGTAAGCAGAGGTACGGACATCAAAGAACTTGGACCTTACCTTTTCTAGGTCTCCAAGTTTTTGGACCGATATACGTTACCTACCTTTAAAGGGTCCTTTCACATTTTTTGACATCATCGAAAAATAGATTTTTGGTATAATTTTTCTTTCAACTAAAAGATCTGTAGAAAATACAGTTGCTGTATTAAATAGATCTGTATTTTTTATTGAATGTAGCGGCTTCAGATTTTGGTAAAGCTCAACATATCCATTTGTTACCTCCAATTTACAAAAGTAGTTTTTCGTTAAACTTTAGGAGGGAGAGAAAGTTTGAGAATGGATTTCGTTATATTACTGTCTTAAAATAAACATTTTTATGTTATAGTTTACTTATGTTATATTTATCTTGAAAATTACGGCTTTATTTATTCGTTTTATGCCCGAAATTACAAATACTTAAATTTTAACAGTTCATTTTGTAATACGCCTCTTAAGAGACCTACCTCTATTGACAGCTTGATAATCATTTTGAAGAACCACATGGCATGTTAAAGCTTCTCAGAAATTTCGAAGAGTCGTTCATTGAAAGAAAAATCCTTTTTCTGTCCAACCCTTATGTCTTCGCAACGGCTAAACCAATTTTGCCCATATTTATAATTAGCATTTGTATTTAAATTAACTACTTGCCTACAAAATTTCATGAAGATCGGATCAACGATGCGCAAGTTATCGTCGATCAAATATATACAAACATACATAGAAAACGCCAAATTGTCCCATTTGAATTTGAGACACACATCACTACTCTTTCAAAAATTTACTTTTATAAAATAACGAATCCCATACATTGATGTAATTGATCCCATATCTTTCATTTCTACACTATCGTGAAGTCTCAAACTCAAATTAAAGTAAATTTTTAGAAAACTACAAAAATTAACTTTAGGACATTTAAGACTATATAGCTACATGTACAAACTTAAATAACAAGTAGAAAAATGACAGTTAAATCAGAGATTCAGAGAAAGAAAGTCCCACACAAAAGATTATTTTTTCTTTTCTGTGGAAAGTCCTCATCAAAACAGCTTTTGACTTTGCTGTAGGGAACCACAAAGCAAAAAAGTCACCTGTATATATATATTTTGTTTCTGTCGATTTTTTCAAAAAGCGCTGAACAATTTCTATAAAATTATATGCGACCACCTCTGAAATATAGGTCATATTCATCATTTCAGCCATAGGACGTCTACTGCTGGACATAGGCCTCCCCCATCGATCTCCAAAAGGGCCGGTTGGAAGCGGCCTGCATCCAGCGTGTTTCCCTGCGGTCTCTTTTAGGTCGTCTGTCCATCTTGTGGGTGGACGTCCTACGCTGCGCTTACCAGTCCGTGGCCTGAAATATGACCTACCAAACAAAAAATAATCATCGAAATAGATTTATAATTGGCGGAATAAACGCGTAACAAACATTTTAAAAAAACACATACTATCGAATTGAGAACCTCCTCCTATTTTGAAGACTGTAAATGACTTCACTATCACTTTTCCAATGTACGCTGTAACAAAATGGCCACGTTTATTTACTAGCAGACGGCCGCATTCAGGTGTGCTAAATATAGCAACACACAGAGTAAACAACCTTGCAACTTGTAACAAGAATACGAGACGGTTTCGCGGTTGAGTAACTCGATGACTGGCCGTTAGGCGACCCTTTGAAGGACACAAGTTATTGCTCCCAGAAGATGGGCCGCCGCGGAGTTTAGTGTTTACCAACAGTATATCAATATAGTATCGATGGTGTTTACGAAAAATTGGGTTAGTGCATCATCAAAATCAGCCAATTTTCACCCACGACGGAACGGAGGCGTATGTGTTTAGGATGAGAGGTTGAAAGCGCTACATTCTTAATTGAAGATTACTATAATAACGTAAACATTAGTTTAGAATGTTGTCACAGATTGCATTCTGAACTATAAATTGTATAATTACATAAACTATTATTCATAATATCTATCTATACTGATATTACTGATAAGCGTGCGAGCGCACCAGTACACCTTAACCTTAGGTATAGAAGATACGAAAACAAAACAATTAACAGAGCAATTAATTAAGACATAACCGCAAGTGCAAGTCCTTATGGAACATCCAAACTTGGCAGTCATCTCCACTCTGGCGCCATTAACGTACTAATAATTTTATTCTGTGGTCATCGTGGTCATATACAATGTGTTGATTTGAAACTGCAATAATTTAGCAGGGTGGGTGCTTTAGAGATGATAATGAACCCGAATCTGTACTTTAAAAAAATACTTAATTTAATCCGCTGGCATGACTATGCGGTTGGACTTTCGCTTTTATAATATTAGTATGTTTATCTATATTCTATATCATATGGTGGGTAGTATTTATTAAATGGTCTCATTAAAAGCGTTTTTAACATCCCGTATCTATTCTGTTACGTAAATTCTTGCACTCCAATGGTTGCCTGGAAGGTATCATTTTCTAGGCAACCACAAGTAAGAGATAGGACCTCGTATCTATCCTGATACGTAAATTATTTCACTCCAATGGTTGCCTGGAAGGTATCACTTTCCGGGCAACCATAAGTAGGAGATAAGGCCACCATTTGTGGCACTAGCTCGTAAGTGTTTTCTGTGTTTGTAATTTTATATTTTTGATGTACAGTAAAGATTTCTATGTATTTATCTATCTAACACCCTGTACGTTTCCTTGCCGTATACGTTTCACGTCTCTACTTTTAGAAGAGCCTTGGTTCTCCGTTAGCTTTGATACAAGAGTAATGGAATGACATTGCACAAGGTCGTCAATAATCTCGACTTCATAACAGAGTAGGCGTGTTATCTTGGATACGGTTAATAAATCGATAGGTTTATGTAACTTTGGTGCGCGTGCCGCAAACAGTTTAGGTTTCCAAATGGATTTTACGAATGTCCTGATCAATACTAGGTAGTGTAGTAGCTAAGTAAAATAAACCGACCAAGTGTGAGTTGGGCACGCGCGCTAAGGGTTCCGTACCACAACATAAAATACAATGATATAAAACAAAATGATTACAACAATTACGGAATTACAGATTGATACGGAACCTTCAGTTCGCGAGCCCAACTCGCACGTAGCCGTTTTTTTTATTTTTTGATATATGTAGTTATATGCTTACGTTTGACCGCCAACTCGTCTGATGTTAAGCGATGATGCGGTGAATTAAAATGCGATTTTAAAATGAAAGTGAGGTTTGGTACTTAATTTTTTGTTCAAGTATACATTTCGCTAAATATGACCCGCTAAAAATACCATTGCAGAGTTTTTAAACTATTTAATTAAATAAAGAAACTTGAAGAACGAAGGTCGAAGACGTGGTTAAACGGATCACGACTCAAGTGGAGATGGGCGGGGTACTTGGTCAAAAGGGAAGATGGACGGTGGACCAAAGCAGTCACAGAATGGTGGCCGCGGAACGGAGAGCGACCACCGGGCAGACCACCAGCCCGATGGTCGGACGACATCGATAAGATAGCAGGAAAGCAGTGGACAAGGCTAGCACAGGACCGGAAAAGATGACGCGCTAAAGAGGAGACCTATACCCAGCAGTGGGTGGAAAATGGTTGATGATGATAATAAAAGAAACTTGTTTTGGAAACAGTAGCCGATAAAGTAATCAAATAAACAAGCTCTCAATAACAATTAGTGTGTAAAAGTTAATAGAAAATTCGATTATCGATCAGCCAAGACTAGAATATTATAAATGGCCAGTCACGAGATACCCAATGCTTTGATAATACTTGGTCACGAGAATCTGAAAACATATTTAGTAGATGATATTGTGAAGGGATTTCAATATCTATGCACGACAGTTGCAGTCTAGTTGAAATAGTTTCACTTTGCCAAAGATGTCACTCAACTCGTGGAGAGTACAGATAAATTTGTATGAGTATTTAAGTAATTATATTTAGACAATATGCTCGTGATATACGGTGCCGAAACGTGGACACTCAAAACAACCGGAGACAATGACATGGAAAGGTCCATGCGCAGCACTTAACTAATATCGAGGTGAATTTCGACGAAGAACACGAGAAATCAGATCATCTGAATCACAGTAAATTTGAGCGGAATACGTTGTTAGGCTAAGTGGTGAAAGAAGTAAGGTAGTATATCAAAGAGAAAGAAAGAAAGAATAGAGAAAAAAATTAAATACATTCAACACTACTACAAATACTTATAGATAGATAGAAACTCTTTATTGTGTAGACCAGAAATAAAACTTACAACCAGATAGAAAACACATCGAAGAACCGATAACCGATGGGGAAAAAAGGTTTTGGAGTGGAGACCACGAACCGGAAGACGCAGCGTAGGGAGGCCTCCCACTAGATGGATCGACGACATTGTGGGAGTCGCGGGCATCCAGTGGATGCAAAAGGCAGGCTTTCGTTCAGTGTGGAGGTTTTTTTTTTTTTTTTTTTTTTTTTATTCTTTAATTTTTTGGGGGCTTTTAGACAACATGTCTATGTCAGCCCCATCGTATCCTGACAAAACACAAATTTCCTAAATAAATTTATCTAAAACTAATTACTTTTTTACACAAACACAAACTTACCTAAACCACAGACCTACCTAGCCGGTTAATTATACTTATGGTATAATTAACCAACCAGGCAAGCCTGTGGTGCTAGAATGGTTTAAAGCCTGTACAAAAGAATTTGCCAGACCGTAAACCACTCCAGCCTCCTTAGAATTTGGATCAGATAACATAAGCTGTATTACCCCTACATTGGTTTCACAAATTCTAAGTTCAGTAAAAATCTGTTCCCTCTGACGTTGGTTCCGGACACATTCCATCAGTACATGATACACGTCTTCGGGCTGGTCGCACTCCTCACAGTTCGGTGACGATACCTTTCCCATCATAAATCCAAAAGCATTGAATGGGATGTGTCCGGAACGTAATCTGTGCGCGACAACAACAAGCTTCCGACTAATAGCCCCAACAAACCATGGCGAACGATGAGGCTCGCTTTGCAAAACTTTGTACCAGATTCCTTTAGATTTGGAACGTTCATCAAAGTATTCTCGCCAACTATCAAAACAAACTTTTTTATATTTGGGTAAGTATTCTGTATGAGTTGGTAAAATGTACATGTCCGATCCACTGACTGCAGCTAATTTTGCCAAGCGATCCACTGTCTCGTTGCCTGATAATCCAATGTGAGATGGTAACCATTGTAATTTTACGGTGATTTGATTTGTCCGAAGCCTTTCTACCTTACGTAAAATAGAGTAAGTAATAGGTATACCTCGACTACCCATAGTACATCTATAAATATGTTGTAAAGCGCTCTTACTATCCGTAAGTATTACTACACTGTCTCGCACATTAGACTCGACGTAGGACAGTGCCGCCGATATGGCAAACAGCTCCAAGGTCATTATACATATCGGCGACACGTTCCGGTAACTCTCAGCATATTTACAAGTTGCATCAAAAAATGCTATCCCTGACGAGGACGCACCGGCGCTCTTTGACCCGTCTGTAAATATTTTGTGCCAGTTTTTATATTTTCTATCTAACTCCGTTAATACATTATTTTTTAAAGCATCAGCATTATAATCTTTTTTAGCCTTCTGAATACACTCTAAACTATCAACTATATATTTTTTTATGTTTATATTAGATACCCACTCTTCCAATAAAAACATTTCTAATGGATTAGAAGCAGTACATATTTCTTTTTTGACTTCGTTATATGCTAGCATGAGCAAAGGTTTCTTTTTATACATCCAGTATCTACCATATAAATCGGGACAAAGAGCACCGAATTCGTCTAGAAGGGTTATAATCGAGTTTTTACACCATGATTTAGATTTGAGACAGTATTTGTATGCTAAATACTTTCTACGTATACCCAGAGGGGGAATACATACTTCACTCTCCATAACATGTAACGGAGTTGATTTTATAAAGCCGCCAATAATTCTAAGCGCTTGATTTTGTACATTATCTAACTTACGAATGTGACAGTTTGCACCGTTATCATAGAGGAAGGAACCGAAATCTATTCTACTTCTAATAAGATTGACATATAGCCTTCTCAAATGCTTGGGATGAACACCCCAGCCACTACCCGCCAAAACCTTCAAAATATTTAGGTATCTCTCTGTTTTTTCGCATGTTTCTTGGATGTGCCTATTCCAAAGAAGTGAGCGATCTAGCCAAATTCCTAAATATTTAATGTTTTCATTAGATTTTAATGTTACCTGATTTATTTTAAGTTCTATATATTTTCGTCTGCGACCTCTGCTAAACAGACAAAAATTAGATTTATCTGCAGATAACTGTAAACCAACGTTGTTAAGAAGTCTAACTATTGTATTCAAAGAATATTGGATCTCAAAAACACATTTATCAATACTTTTATCGCTGGCATATATTACAAAATCGTCTGCGTATTGACTTATTTCTGTACTAACAGACTTACAGATTTCATAAGTTACTATATTAAACAACAATGGTGAAAAAGGATCACCTTGCGCCAAGCCTTTTGATGTCCACCTTACTATTCGGCTATTCTCACTATTATTACTATTTATTATCAAATGCCTTTCACTAAGAAATTCCCAAATATAATTACAAATTTTACTCCCAACTTTTAATCTATCTAATGTTTTCACTAAGGCATCAATCAAAACGTTATTATACGCGTTTTCTATATCAAGAAAGCAGGCCAGTGTAGGTAAATTTTTTGCGAGACCCATTTGTATAGTAGTCACTAATCGTGTTACAGAATCTAAACAAGATTTTGCTTTTCTAAAACCTGTAGTATTCTGAGATAGTATATTATGATGTTCTACGTACCATTCTAATCTTTTCCCAATCATGTTATGTAAAATTTTGCACATACAAGAAATTAATGAAATAGGTCTTAACTTAACGTCCGTACTCGAATTGTTATTCGCCTTTGGAATTGGTATTATTTTGATATCTCTCCACTGGTGCGGTACTATACCAGAACTATATATCTTATTGTACAACTGAATCAAATAAGATTTACCGACCTCTGGAAGATTGCAAATCATTGAGTATGTGATACTGTCATCCCCAGGTGCCGTATCTTTCCTTTTAAGGCATGCTTCAAACTCTTGAATAGTAAAATCTTTTTCTAACAAGCTATTCCTAGACAAGAAAATAGGTTTAGATACACTTGCACAATCTGGGGCTAGGCTACAGAGTAATTCATGTTTTTTAGTTTCAGGCGCAATGAAATTCCGATGACGGTAACCTTTTATCCATCTCATTTTTCTCCACATATCAGATAAAGATGTATCTTCACTAACTGAGTCACAAAAACCGCGGAAATCTTTAGACTTAGCTTTAGATATTTCGGTTCTAGCTGTCAACGTTTTCTCTTCTAGAATTTTGAGATTATTAGGGGTAGGGTTTCTTCTGAAGGTGCTTAATGCCAGCCTCCGTTGGGCTACTAATTCAGATAGTGTAGGATTCCAGTACGATTTTGGCGCGAATTTGCTATCTGGATCATTATTGATTATAAGCCACGGTATATTTTCTTCAACTGCATCATTAATAATATCCATAAACGTATCATATAAATTTTGTACGTGCTCAGAATTAAAGTTAAGATGTAAATTTAACAGAGACCGTTCTACTGAACTTTTATAACTAGGCCAATCAGCTTTTCTAAAATTTCGCTTTTTTGTATAGTGTGATATGTCTTCGTAATTTACAGAGATTTTTATTATCATATGATCACTACCTAGGTTCTCGTTGAGTACTTTCCACTTCAAATCTACCATAATATCTGACGAGGCAAATGTTATATCAGGCGACGTTTTCTGCAAGGAATTGTTTACAAGTTTCATACGCGTTATACTGCCAGTATTCATAGAGATAAAGCCATTATTTAAACTAGAATCGAAAATTCGAATACCTCTAGAATCGGTTTTATAAGACCAGTTAGTGTGATGGGCGTTAAAGTCGCCCCCTATCAAGGTTTTATTGCCAAAAAGTGAAAACAATTCATCCCAGTCTGACTGAGTAGTGAGGACAGGTTGAGTACAATAGACAGAGATAACATTCTTAATAAGCTTACAATTTAATACTTTTACTGCAACTACTTCAATGCCGGGATTACTAAGATTCACTTCAATCACCTCACTTTGTATAGATTTATGTACAAAAATGGCTACTCCCCCCCATGGTTCTAATCTATCTTTTCTATATATATTGTAGTTACTAACATTGATAGTTATATTTTCCGTTAACCAAGTTTCACTTAAAATGGCTATATGTACTTTATTCTGGACCAAGACACTTTCAAAATCGGTTAATTTATTTTTGATGCTCTGCGAATTCCACTGGACTATGTTAACAAAACGTTGCATACTGTGAGCTCTATCCATGCCCGAGCATGGATAATAGTTTTGTAACATAGTCTCCGTTTCTAAACATCCCAGATACCATAAGGTAGCACTCCTCAAACAATAATTTCAAAAAGTCTGTGATTTTTTCGCTGAGCGATTTGCTTGATAACATAATTTCCTTAATCCTATTGTAAAATTTACTAAAGGTGAATTTTTTCTGTCTATTAGGCACATTTTCATTCACAAACTCACTATTCTCTTCTTGACGATGTTCTTCTTTGTTTACCGAAATTTTCTTCTTCTTCTTCTTTTTCTTCTTCCGATACTCGTGGTTAGATTCGCTCTGCGCTGTTGCTATTACTGACTCTTGACTGGAGTTCGAAGCATCGCTTAATAATTCTTCCTCTCGGTTTTCTACATTACTTTTACGTAAAATAGCTTCAGTATAACTGCGACTATAAGTAGGTATGTTGTTATCTGTTTGTTTACGTTCCCTGGGCGTTATTGTATCTTGACTTCCATGCGCTTCGCTGCTTTGTCTTTCCATGTATATAGATAATGCTTTTTTATAAGTGCATTGCTCTTCACACATAACTTTTCTTATCTCTTTCTCTTTTCTAAATACTGGACAACGTGACTTTTCAATAGACATGTGGGAACCTTTGCAGTTAACGCATTTATAAATTTTTGTCTCGCAGTTTACGTGATTTGCACCACATTTAGGACATACAATCTTCTTTGTAGGACAGTATTTTTTTAAATGTCCGTAATACCAGCACCCAGCACATTGCGAGACCGGGAAGGTGTACGACTCCACCATGAACCTGCAACCGTATGCTGACACATACGGAGGTAAAGTGGAGGCCCTGAAGCATAAGCGAACCGTCTCGCTATCAGTCCAGGTGCCTTCGTTCGTTTGTCTCTTAAGACGCCTAATGGATATGATCTCAGATTCACACGTGAAGGTCTTTTGTAACTCTTCTACTTCGGTTTCAAGGTCGATTTGTCTCACTATTCCGTAACATACATTCATTTCGTCTGTTCTTTGGCATCGGAAGCCCTTTTCTGTTAATTGCTCACAATTCATAAAACTATTCGCGTTTTCATTCTTATCAAATGTAATAATGACTTTGTAACTACTCTTATACTTAATCTTCAAAATATCGGGTACCTTCAAACTTCTAAGCATTTTAGCAAAGGCAATTTGCTTCGGTAGCGGCTCAATCGACGTAACGCAAACTTCATAATAACGTACAGACCCCTCCGACGTCATAGATTGTGTTGCACTAAACTCGTTCAAACCAGTTTTCTTATCATGATCTTCAGACGCACGCTTAGCCAAACGTTTCGGCCTCCTCTTCACTTCGATGAAATTGTCTTTATCTTCTCCTTCGTAGTTTCTTAAACGTTTACCTCGCTGTAACTGCCCATCCGAGTGGAGATCGCCCGAGGTCACTGACTCGGGTCGATCTACCTCCGACTCCTCCTCACTCAACATCGCGGCGCGACTCCTGTTGTCGTCAACAAAAACAATACGCGGGCGATACACGTGCACTCCTCGCGCTGTTCGGCGTGCGACTGCAGTGTGGAGGTTAAAGGGGGAGGCCTATGTTCAGCAGTGGACGTCTTCTGGCTGATGATGATGATGAGAAAACACTTACGAGCTAGTGCCACAAGTTGCGGCCATATCTAAAGGAAACCATTAATCAGTGTCAAATGGAACCGTGCGGATTCAAGGACTATAATTGTAGGTTTTCAGACCAAAACCGGAGATTTTTGAAGTGGTGGCCGGGGAATGTAAGCGGAGCATTGCCATTGGCCAGCAGCGAGATTGGTCGACGTTGTCAAAATCGCGGGTCGAGTATGGACCTGATGATATGCTCATCAGGGTGCGTGGGTCCAAGGCACATAGCATAACAAGAGCGGGTATACTCAGTGGGAAAAGAATGGTAATTCTTTGACTTTTAAAGACAACGGGATTATGACTAAGAACCTTCGACCAAAATAAAATGAATGGACGGGCCATAACCATTGAACTTGCTCAGTAAAAACGAGTCAAAACCGTCGGACATACATTTCAACACCTAATTATAACCATGTACAGTACATTTGTTACAAAAAAAAAGGAAAAGCGGTTTTTTGTTGTTTTATTACACTTCGGGAAAGCACTCGAAGACATAATTGTCAGATGTTTCGTTATCATGTAACAAAAGTCACGTGTCGCACTTCCTACGGCTAGAGACCGACTGAAACGAAGTGAGCGCCGGCGTTCATTTTGCAATCTTCGAAAATGCGCTTTTTCTGGGCCCGTCCAGTTAATTTATTTTGGTCAAAGATAAGAACAAGCTAATTACTAAGTAAATCATACAAGAGCAGGTTATTTTGCACAGCAAACGCAAACTTTAGCATTCTATCAACATGGGGTGAATGACACAGATAGGGACACGGTGGCCATCAAAACGCCACACAACCGCACGTTTTCCTTTTAATATAAACAGATAAACAGTTTCATATTAAATGCCCTTGAATCAAAGAAAAATAGATTCTACAGAGTAACGAGAATCATAGAAGTCGTATTGCACTCAGTTATTTATAAAGATCCTTGGCATGGATTTTTGAGCGATGACTTTGTTTTCCTGTCGGAAAGAATTTTGTATTGATAAGTGCGCATAGTAATAAGCACGTAGTTACTATGATTAGCGATAAACGGTTCATCATCATCATCAGCCAGAAGACGTCCACTCCTGAACATAGGCTTCCCCCTTTAACCTCCACACTGAACGACAACCTGCCTTTTGCATCAACTGGATGCCAGCGACTCTTACTGTGTCGTCGGTCCATCAAGTGGGAGGCCTACCTACGCTGCGTCTTCCGGTTCGTGGTCTCCACTCAAAAACCTTTCTTCCCCATCGGTTATCGGTTCTTCGAGCGATGTGGCCTGCCCATTGCCACTTCAACTTGCAAACTTGTTTCCTTGCGCGATAGAATCCGGAACGTGGACATTCGCCAAAGAACCAGAGTCACCGACATATAGCTGTTAAAATTTGCAAGATAAACGGTTATCAACGTTTAATTATTATTTTTTGTTTATTGTTATTAGGTTTGTTTGATGTTTGATTTGATCGTCCAGAAATAATTTCATTACACTTTTCTCAGACTCGGGGGTCTAGACGAAACATTGAAAATCATAATCAAAATTGATCTCTAATTCAATCTTCACGGCTTCGATACTATAGTAAACGCATTACCATCTGAGTCGTAAGGTCATAAATCAATTGTCTGTTTATCTCGCTCGCACCCAGATGTCATATCTGTCTATCTCGCTCGCACTTACAGGTCTTATGGTATAACGTTTATGGCCCTACGACTCAGTTGGTAACGCGGTGACTATAGTAAAACATTCACTTGAAATACAACATTGAGCATTCGTTTTTTTTAGGATTCCGTACGCAAAGGGTGCGGAACTCTATTACAGGAGATGGACACATTTTTCTATCTCTAGTAGATCAAAACCAGCGATAGATTGATTATTGGGAACGGTCGTAAGCCTACGGTGTCCAACTCTTTAAATGAATGTATCTTTTGAACCGTAATAACTAGCCAGTTGAAATTTTAACAGAATATGTAATGATTCGTCGGATTATAAAAAAATATCAAATAAAAAATAAATGGGGGCGGGTCCCCATACAACAAACGTGTTATTAACCGACTTCAAAAAACGTGGAAGGTTCTCAATTCAGTCCGGTTTTTTTTCTTTGCTCTTGTGTTAAAACGGCAATACGCACGGTGAACGGTAATGTTCAAATATCACGTGAGCATTTACTTGCTCACTACACGTGAATCCGTACCGTAGGATTATCAGCGCCTTTAGTCAATGTTCATGCTTTTATTTGTGTACCCATGTGAACAAGTTTGTTTCTTTAAACACTTGACTAGGTACGGTATTTTAGGCGAACCATATTTCGCAAACGGTGCTTTTAAACAGAAAATGATAGGGACATTTTATTGATAATATTTAAAGTTGCGCGCTGCCTGAATGGGTGTTCCCGATTGTTACAATCTGGGTGTCTTCAAATCACGAGTGAATTGGTTTCTTCTAGGCAAGCGTGCTCCAACGTAGACCGCATCATCGCTTAACATCAGGCGTGATTGTGGTCAAACGCAAGCCTATTAATTATTAAAAAAAAGCTGCAGGTGGGAACATTAAACACAACTCTCTTTTTGGCTTTGCGTCGTCAGGTAAAAATAGTTTTTTACTAGAGTAGCAAAATGTGTACATAAATTGCCATACTATATTGGGTACTCATTATGTCAACATAAGTGTTACCTATTTATCATAATGTGCAAAAAACTATTTGACTCAGACTTTTTTGACTTTGTGTAACTACCCCCCGTTTTTTGGCCGCTCACTAAAAGCTATAAACAATATTTGAAAACTCAAGTTCTTTATGACAAACTATCATAACAATATCAATTATTCTTAGCGTTATATCGGTGCTTGGATATATGCCAATGCCAGGTCACTCGCTCAATAATTTCTCTTTGGTTTGCGGACAGGTATTGATGCATGGACTATTGTTTTCTGTTTCGGATATTGAAAACCATGTTGTACATTCAAAACTAGCTGTTGCCCGCACAAAAAAGAGAAGTAAACAGAACGGAATTGAGAAGGAAAATCTGTCGCCAGGCATTATGACAGAACCTTGATTGAACATTCTTATTTATGTCAACGCGTCGAATTCCGCATCCAAAGATCTTGGACCTTACCTTTTTGGGTTAGGTCTCAAAGTTCTTTGTCCGCATCATAACTTGCTAACTGATTCCGAACGTCTGATGTTTCGTTTATGTATATGGGTGCAACTGGCTACAACAAATTTCTTACAAAAATGCGTTGACAGCCGTTCTAATAAAAATAAAAAAATTACTTTGGTTGCCCGCGTCTTAAAAATAATCACGTCCCGCTGTTTTTACGCGTTTGTCATCTCTTTGGCGCTGTTCATTTGTCCCACTCCCATCTTGGTATCCGTAGACAGACAGAGAAACCAACTGTCTACTTTGCTATCCCAATTTCAACCTGCCTCCGCCCTGTTGCGATTCCGCCTTCGCTCTCCTGTTCCGTTACGTACCACTTTACTGCATATTTTGAACTTGCTTGACTGTAACTTTTTTGAAGATATATTCTAAAACTTGATACTATTGTCTATTTAAAATTATTATCATATTTGCAAGGATTTTATATATACCCTAAAGGGACCTGGATCGAGTACTCATGCTAAAAAAACGGTCCGAGGGAAAAGCGAGCACGGAGTAATTTGTCCTTTTCTTGTAGGGTGTTCATGATTTTGAGGAAACGAAGACATTGTAGGTAATTCCTAAAATCATCGTATTGGTACTCTCAGTAAATACAGGAAGTTCATATAGGCCCAGTGACGAGCGCTAATGTCAGAATTTTAGGCCGCCAGGACGCCTGAAGGCCTCTGAGATGGCTTAGCGGCTATTGTTATAAGACTCAACCGGGACATACGGGTCACGTGACATATATTTTTTTTAAATTATAAATTGGCTTGCGCTTGGCCGCCATCTCGCCTGATGTTAAGCGATGATGCGGCCTACGATGGAGCACGCTTGCCTAGAAGAAACCTATTCACTCTCGACTTGAAGGCACCCAGATTGTTAACTTTTTATTCGATCATTCGGTTTCTAAATGCCACTTGCAATCACCCTACCTAAGATTGACCGTGTAGTCCGTTGCTTAAATTCGGTGATCAGTTAACAACATCTAGTAGATGACGATGATGATGAAAGTAGCCTATAACTTTCCATCCCTTGAACTATACCCATGCAAAAAATCTGGTTGATTTGTTGCTCTGTTGCTGCGTAAAAGAGTAACAAACACACTTTCGCATCCTATCCTACTTTCAACTAATATTATAAACGCCAAAGTATGTATGTATGGAGTTTGTTCCTCTTTCACATACAACAGACAAACTTTTGTATTTATAATAAACTAGCCGTTACCCGTGTGACTTCGTACGCGTACACTTTCACCTAAACTTTCAACCTTTTTTGGACCCTTTAATTCGGCCCTTTCGTAAAATATTTTTTAATGAAGTTTTACACCCACTTGTCAAATTACAATTTCGTAGTTGCATAACTTTCAACACAACATTGTATTTTTGTAAAAATATTATAACATTATTTATTTTATTTAAACTATTAGCCTGAATACCAAATTTTATCCCTGAGTATCATCAAAAACAAAGGACTTTAATATAATCTTTCAACATCCATTTGCCCCCTTTAATTCGGCTTTTTCGCTAAATCCTTCTTAGCGGACCTCTATACCCCATACGGAATCTACGTGCCAAATTTTAGCTTCGTAAATCAAATAGTTTTTGAGATTTCGTGACAAGTCAGTGAGTGAGTGAGTGAATTTAGCTTTTATAAATATAGAAGATTGGCATGACTACTATTTGGCATATTTTACTTACTGCGGGAAAATGACATGGAACTACATTCATTTTCAAAGTTTGTCGAAAGCATCACTACATCACTATCACTACATAGGATAAAACAAAGTCGCTGTCGCTGTCTGTCCGTCCCTATGTATGCTTAAATCTTTAAAACTACGCAACAGATTTTAATGCGTTTTTTTTAAAATAGATAGAGTGATTCAAGAGAAAGTTTTATATATATAATACATGCATAATATAGTAGAGAAACACTGATAATTGTAGAGGTTTCTAATGTAATGTCGTAAATAAACATTTTTTTTTTGCGCTTACATTGCAAACGCTGGCTGAACCCTACGTGATAATGAAGGGATTTTAAGCAATACAGCATTAATATTTATCCAATTAAGTACCTTAAATATATTGTGCATTTAATATAGACCAATATGGCCGTTTACAGCATGTAATTTATATGAACATTTTCGAAGTATTAAAGATTTAAAATGCAGGGACATGGCGGTTGCGGCGGTACCGGCCCCCCGGCCAGTACCGCAACAGGCCGGTACCGGCGGCGTGTTTTTCACATGGCCAATCATAATGTCGCTCTTTAAAGAGTAACCTCTAAAGAAAACATGTTTGTTTTGCCTAATGACAAAAAGCTGTGAACGTTGTAGGTATATAAAGACATTCCGTAGTATATTATTTTAGTATTAGCATTGCACCTGCGATGCCGGGGCGGGTCGCTAGTGTCTTTATAAAATCTTCTGTGTTGAAGTGCAAACTGCACACCCTGGAGTTTTTTGTTATTCTTGCTGTTCGACTAAGAATTACTTCCAACCACATTTTTCTTACATCCTCTTTTGTTGGTATACTGTAACATGAAATATATTCAGCGATGAATTTAGGTACTTTCAATTTTTATGTAATATTTATAATGATTCCCGTACGATTCGTCGAAACACCCTTGAACGATACAACTGTACACAGAAAGCTCGGTTCACCGTTGGATGGTGGTACTAGATCTACGTTTCGCCACTTACTCACCTGATGGTACGTGACGGTGTGGCGGAGGATGGAACACGTTGATCTAGAAATCTATTCATATCTATCTATACATATATATTTTTTTTAATAAATAATAGGCTTGCGCTTGACCGCCAACTCGCCTGATGTTAAGCGATGATGTGGTCTACGGTGGAGCACGCTTGCCTAGAAGAAACCAATTCACTCGTGATTTGAAGACACCCAGATTGTATCTATCGGGGAACACCCATTCAGGCAGCGCATTCCACAGACTAGCAGTCACTATCACACTATCACTATCTATCACTAGCCATGAAGATATCTAGTTTGTTGTTCTCAGGAAACAAGGAGGACGGCAGGTAGTTCCATTCTTGGGCAGTACGTATCATAAATGAAGACCCAAATCGTTGAGTTCAAATCTTTGGAATTTTCACTAGGAAGGGAGGGTAGTGTGCATGTGCAGTCATTCTACTTTTCCTAAGTAAAAGGGGGAGGGTGGAACAAGGGCTCGAAGCTTTTGCGCACACTCGCCGAAATGCGAATTACTTTAAAATATCCCTAGGTCATGCTAAAACATAATGTATAAAAATAATTGTTCATTGTTCAAAATATTGTTCATGTTCACACGTGTATGGACACCCTAGTAAACATATTCTTGTATTTCAAGCTTTGTGTACCTACCTGTGAAAAGATATGCCGCAGCCACCGAATGATTCACTAGCACAGTTTCTTATACAGAAATTTTTCACCATTTTAAAATAAATATTCAAAAATCATGCTTGAAAAAACAAAATATAGTAAGCAAACAATCAAAAACGCCATGTCGTTAATGCTGCCAGTAGCTTCATGGTTCAGCAGAACCATGAAGGTTCCTAGTAATTATACTAGGAACCTACATGGTTACTTAAAAATAAAATTTAAATATGTACATGATACATTAGATATATTATCTACATTAATATCCGTTAGAAAATGGAAATAAAAATTTATCTTTATTTCATTGGTAGTAATTTTATGTTTACACCCCAAAATAGGGCCTGCCTGGTATGTCCGATTGAATAAGTAAAACTACTAAAATATGATTACCGTGGATAATTACCGTGGTGGTTGTGGAATGAGATTCCACAACATTATATAACTTTAGTGAACAGCTGAGATAGTTTAAAACAGAGTTTTACTAAAATATATGTTTTATGTAATGGCAATCTTTAGAAAGGGATACACTTCCTCCGTGGTAGCTATTTCAGTGAGCTCGTTTTACCTCCATGTTCCTAGCCACATTATTATGAACCTTATCGTTAGACGTTAAGGTTTAGTTTTGTATGGGAATATTTTGACAGAACGCGTTCCTTTCCTTGCAACTTCCTTGCATATTTGATACAAGCTTTATATACACGAAGTTCACAACTTTTTTTTACAGGCGAATTGGTAGTCAAAAGTAGACAAAAAGGCCTAGTAAAAAACATACTAATGACCATGTCAGTAAGGATGTTGACAGCTGTACTGGTCAATTTAATGGTAATGAATTGCAAAATCAAGTTAATTAATGCTATTTCCTATACGTTTAACAATTAGCATGCTACTTTAAATTCGATTCTCTCGTATTCGGTGGGTGTGTCACTATTTGCGAATAGTGCCGTAAATATTTATTTATTAAACAGGTTCTTTAAACTATCATCTAAGTCTGTTCAGTTTCACCGTAGTGCGTCCAACTTATCTATAGAAGGTGGCAAAATGAAGAAACTAAAATGTTTCAACGGATGGCTGTTAATCATGTACAGTAAATACGATGGTAGCTCTCTGGCTCAACTCTACAGTAAGCTGGACAGGATATGTCCGCAAATAATTCGCAAAAAATATTTTTGGTACCGGTACAAATTGCGCATTAAATTAAGTCAATGAATGTTTATACCTACTTAGATATGGAGTTATCATCAGCTCTGATAAATTTGAGGTCGTGTCGATGATTCGATAATATAAGGATTGGATAAAAACCCGCTTCTCAATACAGAGAATCTCGATCGCGCGAACTCTCGACCAAGACAACTTTCAAATTATATATTTCGACCAGATTGGTTCTTACCTCAGGGGATCCCAGTGATGGGGCATATTTTGGTTAAAAATTAAGCCTTGCCATCCAGCGGGACAATGCATGCAATGCAATGGAGCATTCTGGGGACTCTACCGCATGGTGGCGATTTGTTCACCCAGTAAAAAAAACTGTTTTTTATTTACTTACTTTCACTTTCAAATATATAAAAAACTAGCGGACCGCCCCAGTTTCGCACGGGTATAGATTATAGCCTATGTCACCCGGGGATAGGGTAGCTTCCCGTCAGTGAAAGAATTTTTCAAATCGGTTCAGTAGTTTCGGAGCCTATTCAATGCAAACAAACAAACAAACAATCAAATCTTTCCTCTTTATAATATTAGTATAGACTAAATCAAAATCGGATCGGCTGTAAAGAACTTCGATGCCATGCCACAGACGTATACATGTTTTTTTTTTAAATAGTAGATAGGCTTGCGCTTGCAAGGAACTGCTAGAATTGATACAAAACGTGCATTAAAACATAAACATAATGTATAAACCTATTTTAAAACTGACTTAACTATATTTTTGTAATAAATTGTTTTAAACACTGTTCACTATTTTTATTTTTGTAATAGTCCGAAAAGATTGAGGGAAAGAAAAATTTTAAAATCCGGGAATAGTTTATTATTTTCTATGAGATTTTTTGTATGACCATAACTCAAACAAATTTATTTAAATTTAAACAGGACAAAGTCTGTTGGGTCGGCTAGTATCAAGTAAAAATAATAAAGTATGCAGTATTTATATTTTTGCAATTTGCGTCGATTACAGAAAAGAAACTAAAGATTTACAAAAATACATAGAACACTGGCACCTGGGCCCTATTACTATGGAGGGAACTCTGACTGGCATCTCTTCTCTACATAGTATAAATTAGAGTCGCTTTCCGCGTCTGTCTGTCTGTCTGTCTGTATGTCCGCTAACTCCTCTTAAACCACGCAACGGATTTTGATGCGGTTTTCACCATCAGTTAGATACATTTTCAAGGAAGGTTTATATATGTAACTAGCGACCTGGCCCGGCTTCGCGCGTAAATTACACCCGTGCGAAACCGGGCGGGCGGGTCGCTATTATTGTATAATTCATTTAGGTATTTGAGGTTTTTAGATCTTAATCTTGCATGTTGGTTGTTTAACTATACATTTTTAGCTAATAAATAAATATTTGAAATATTTTATTTGATTTCGTAATGATAAAAATGTCGTGTGCAAATAATCTTGAAGTATGTAATAATAATTAATAGACATATCAGAACCTTGATATAGTTAGATAACAATTTGAGTTATGCCTATAAATAAACTAGGTATGCCATAACATTCTAGAGATAAGAAAACTAACATTGATCAGTTATTTATATGAATTACATTCAATAAAGTTTAGAATTCATAACAAAAGAATGACAACAAACGTTTTTTGGTAAATAGTATATAATTTTGGCATTTTGTTGTTAAAATTCTCAGATTACGTTGCAACTCAGCGATATATTTTCACAGATTGTTGATCGGGCAAACCTTTATAAGTAAGTATACCTATTTTATACTTTGTTTTGTTACCATAATAAAAGTATATAATAAGCAAGTAGATTATTGAAAGGCAATTTTTTTTAAACTGATTTTGAGTAGTAGATTAACTAAATAAACTTGCTTAACATAAATTTAATACTTAATTAGTAAGTACTTACTCTACGCACATAAATTTACTTTTATCTTGCGAATAATTGTTTTTTTATTGTTGTGTGAAAATTAGACGCTTTAGGGGCTGATAAGCCTTTATGGAGCTTTTAGACTACACGCATCGAGATACAATACCTATAGAGTCACAAACGTGCAAAAATAATGTCCGAACCAAAGCTCGGCACACGCTACGAATTGCGCCAACTTTTTGGTTAGTTGTAAGGCGCCGCCGCGCGTTGCCAGTGCTACAGTAACATAGCGGAGAAGTGACATTGATCACTATGCAAGCGACATAACGTCTAAATTGGAGTAAATGAGGCATTGCGAACTATATAATTGATATTTTATTTATATTACACGGGAATTACTCACGTAAGATTAGGCCGGTCACTCCGACTATAGTTTCAACCGCATTAGGCAGTCTTTATATAATGGATGTCTAGGTACGTATAACGACGCACGGACACTTTTTGACTGTTTTCACTTAGAGATTGTAACTCTGTAGGTATTGTATCTCGATGACTACACTACAATATTATAGCATCATAGCTTTATCTACACGGTGTCTCGTCTACTTGTGGTTAGATCTCCAAAGGACGATTATGTCATCTACACACCTTTTGTAGAGCATGTTGACACTGATACACTGTGACATATCGCGAGGCAAGCTAGAACATGCTATATTCGAAGACAACTACGCTGAGATAATAATATTTTAGCGGATTCTGCAGTTTCTTTTTAATGCAGTTTAGTGTATAACACTAAACAAAATCTTTTTGACCAAAAGGTCTATGACCAGGGTGTGTTGCCAGTGATGACATATGGTACTGAGACGTGGTCCTTAACTGTTGGCCTTTTGGAAAAAAAAAACTCAGTCACATCGCGGGCAATGGAGAGATCTATGCTCGGAGTTTCTTTGCGCGATAAAATCCGAAACGTGGATATTCGCCACTCTGTTGGAATCGAACCCACGCCGGGTTCGATTCCCACATAGGCCAAACATTTATGTGATGAACATTTGTGTTTGTTCTATATCTGGGTGTTTAATATACGCGATAGAGCTAAGCAACTTCTAGGTTAATATAGTTGTAGGTAGTTAGCGCACATCCTGAATTGCACTTTATTGTGTAGTAGAGAGTCGCTACTTATTTAAATGATTTAAGATTTGCGGAGTGAATCTTCTGTATGTGTACTAAAATGTATTCTGTGGCGCTGGCACAGATGCACCAGTGGCGTAGATGATGATAATGATGATGAAAAGCAGTCTAGCCGTTGTTGTAACGTGGATGAAAAAGGGTAATGATTCTACCTAACTAACCTAACTTCTTGTGTAATATTCAATATTTACCTGATGCTTAGGCATCTTGGAGCAGACTTTCCTGGCGGTCGTGGTGCTGTCGGATGGAGGAGGCGGCGAGGGTGGCACTCCCACACCCTTGGATGACTGCAGCCGAGTCTTCACCACTTCTAGAGGACATGTCACCACTGCACCGGCCGTGCCGGCCACACTGAAAGACAAACAACCTTATTAACTGATGGCAAGTTACATGCTTGCCAATAACAGTTCAGTGTTACCAAAACTTTGCACTTTACCAGTTGAAATCTAACATTTTTAATTAATTTTATCATCCGTTTTCAATCTATTTATATGCTAGTGGTCCGCCCCAGCTTCGCACGGGTATACCTTATAGCCTATGTCACCCGGAGATTGTGTAGCTTCCCAACAGTGAAAGAAGTTTTCAAATAGGTTCAGTAGTTTCGGAGCCTATTCAATGCAAACAATCAAATCTTTCCTCTTTATAATATTATTATAGGAAAGCGAAATTCACTCACTCATCACGACATCTCGAAAATTGCAACAAATCAAAGATCATGAAAATCGGTCCAGCCTTTCATCATACTAATATTATAAACTAGCGACCCGCCCGCCTTCGCACGGGTGTAATTTACGTGCGAAGCCGGGGCGGGTCGCTAGTTATATATATAAACCTTCCTTAAAAATCTATCTAACTGATGGTGAAAATCGCATCAAAATCCGTTGCGTGGTTTAGGAGGAGTTAGCGGCCATACAGACATACAGACAGACAGACAGACGCGGAAAGCAACTTCAATTTATACTATGTAGAGAAGAGATAGAGATAGAGATGCGAAAAGTTTGTCGGTTTGTTTGTTCCTCTTTCACGCAGCAACAGAGCAACGGATCGAACTGATTTTTTGTATGGGTATAGTTCAAGGGCTGGAGAGTGACATAGGCTACTTTTCATCATCATCATCACCATCACCATTTTTCATCACTACGCGGGTGAAACCGCGGGGCGTAGCTAGTGAGTTATAAATGGTGAACATAGATGACTTTGTTTTATATCTATACTAATATTATAAAGAGGAAAGATTTGATTGTTTGTTTGTTTGCATTGAATAGGGTCCGAAACTACTGAACCGATTTGAAAACTTCTTTTACTGACGGGAAGCTACACTATCCCCGGGTGACATAGGCTATAATTTATACCCGTGCTAAGCTGGGGCGGACCGCTAGTATATTATATAGATTTATGCGCATTATATAATCTATGCATATCCTCTTTATTACACATGAAATAAGAAACAGGTCTACGGTAAATAAACTTTTTTTGAAGCATTGTTTACGTTCATTGTAACTTCTAGCACTATTGTGAAACAATAATAATAGACGGCATTATGATGTAATTCAGGAAACTATGTCTAAAATACTGCTTTAAACTTTCATGGTTGTGCACTATTTCATCAGACAGATGGTGTAATAATTAAAAAAAGAATGCTTCACATTCATAGGTTGGGGTATGTAAGAACACTTATTGGGAAAAATAATAATAAAATAAATCAGGTGGCAATTTTTTTTTTTTTATTATTATATCTTTATTTCAGATCCAAGATCCATAATAGTTACATAGTTAATAGTTACAAACACATAGGAACAGAAGTAGGCTAACACTTAAATAGAATTACAATCACAAAATGGCTAGAAATGACATCTAGCTCCGTACATAGACAGATACACAGATAGACAATTAAAATATGCAACAGCCTTTATTGGGCCCATTTAATGGGTAGTATAAGTCATCATGTGCCTAAATATATTTTGAGATAAGACAAGATAAGGCAGGTGCAGTTTCTCATCCTATAGATGTTTTCTCTTATCATATAGTTGTTCACCTCAATAGGCCTGAATATATTACTGTGAGGATCATATATATACAAGACACATAAATAGCAGGTTCAACATTCAAGTCTCAGAAGCCAGGATGGGTGAATTTGTTTTATATTGACATGATATTTATTTCGAGAAACTCTAAATAAATACTATGTCAAATCTACCTATTAGATAATTATTATCTGGTCGTATGTTCTGCAGGCTTTTCTTTATTTCAGATTGCTCAATGCTTTCATAAGTGGTCTATGACCTCTCCGTGACATCAAGTAGGCAGATTTCAGAGTTAGTTAGTTCTGGTACACTTGCTGTGCAAAATAAGTAAAAAATACAGACTCAGATGTGAAATTGTGTCACGCGTAGGCACCGTGCTGGCGTAAACAACGTCTCGGCACATGTGCCAAATACCAACAACTAGATTACTGGCTGATATTATGATTATCTGATAACGGATGCCCAGCAGTGTATTTGACCTCCCTCGGTTACTACTCACCCTCCGGCCACCAGATGTATCGCTGTATCCCGCTGAGACATTTTAGCGCACCAACTTATTTACATGTTGCAAATTGCGACTGTCTATAAATAAACAATGCACCAACACAGATTTTGACTAACGTATGTCCACACCAGACCGACACTACGCCGGAACCAATAATATTATTCTCACAGAGAATTAGGAGAACACCTTTTCATACTATTTTGGTGAAAACAGCAACTATTTCTTATGCAAAAACACAAATTATTCGGAAAAAAAATCTTCACAACAACCGCACACCGAAGTGCTCGTAACAATTTACACACCCAGAGTAAAATTTCTTTACTACACACGCATCGTTCACGTGCACACGAAATGTAAATAGTGAAGCGCCATATGCGCGGTGCGCACACAAGACAAGTTCTAAACGTACACTAGCTAGAAGCAATGAGTGAGTGTCAGCGACTCAGCGACGTCAGCGTAGCGTAGCGTAACAAAAACGAACGACGCCGCGATCGAGCGAGCGGACTACGCATTTCACAGACGCATTTAGATGCTAGCTGATCTATTGGCCGTCAGCGTTTTAGTTTCTTGGTCCGCATTGGAAAGAATAATAATTATGATTTAGATATTCCGCACAAATGTCGTAAAACACAAAAAAAACCAATAAAAAACAAAAACATGACTTATTATGCCCTGACTAAATTTGGAGAAATATGATCAGTCGTAATAAGCCAAAAAGAAGAAAAAATTTAACTGGTTTTGGGAAAGTCAGAAATTGTTTTTATATCACTGTCAAAGTCAGCTGTCTGGAAATGTATTGACATTTCACTTAAAAAATAATTTGTGATTGATTGGAATAGTCGGATTCTGTCGGTTGTATTGCATAATTCTTTATTTTTGCTAAAATAAATTACTACAGGCGTTTGCGCCGGCCGGTTTTACATTTATTATATTTTACGCCTCAATCTCTGATCCCAATGTTTGCTTCTCGTAGAATCGGGACTGTGCTGTAAGTAGCGAACGTTGCAGAATTGTTGGGGATAAAAGCTTCGAGTATCTAGTTTTATAAGTTTTGTGTGTATTGCAGGCGCACTGTGGGTGCTTCGCGTCAAAAGCACACCCTACCCGAGCTACCGTACGAGTACAATGCTCTGGAGCCGGTAATCAGCCGCGAAATCATGAGTCTGCACCATAGCAAGCACCATGCCACTTACGTGAACAATCTGAATGTCGCTGAGCAAAAACTGGCGGAGGCTCAATCTAAAGGTTGTATCTACGTAATTTTCCTACCTTTTTTTTTACGAGTATAATAAGTATTACATTTTAAATAATACCTATTATACTTATTATAAACGGAACATGCTTGTTGGAAGAAAATTCAATCAAGGCAGTCCATAATGTTCTAGGTTCACGTTATTATAATTACAGTCTATATGTTAGGTAGATAGTCAAGATAGGTACTCAAGGTACTCTAGAACTTTCTCTGTTCAAGTTTTTAATATTGTTGTCATCATCATTATTATCATCAACCATTCTCCACCCACTGCTGGGTATTAGTGTCCTCTTCAGCGCCCCATCTTTTCAGCAGAGGACCGCAAAAGATGGCGCTAGATGACGATGAGAGTAGACTAGGCTATGTCCACTGCTTTCCTGCTCTCTACTTCTACTTTTGTCATACCAGCTAAAAACACAAAAAATCTGTTCAAAAATAAATAATAATCACACTTTACAATTAATTTGACAGCAGCTGACACGAACACCATGCTAAGCCTGCTAAGTGCCATAAAGTTCAATGGGGGAGGTCACATTAACCATTCTATTCTGTGGCTTAACCTGTCCCCATGCCCTACAAACCCGTGCGGCTCTTTACTGGAGAGTATTAAAAAGTAAACAAAGTTTTTTTATGGGTAACAAACATGGTATAGTATGTTGTTGTAGAAAGTAGAAGTGGGATAAGGTAGGATAAGTACTGAAAGTATTGGTTTAGTTAGGTACAGATTTTGTTTAAATTTTATTTTGCTTTTTAGTTTTCTTTTGTAGTTTTTATAGTATGTTGGGTGGATTTGTGCACTCATATTATCAAAGTGATATTGTTTTATTTTATTTAAAAATCTAAGTCTTATTGAAAAAAATATCTAATTAAGTTACCTAAGGTAATGACAGACATTTATGAATCGATATGATTTTTTTTTAATTGAAAGGAGATACCTTCAGATTGGTCCCATAGAAATGTCATCAAAATAACCAATTTTGATGAAATTTCGTTTGGCTTTTAAATCAAAATAACTGGAATATTCTGTTACTTGGATGACAAATGTTATGTCATACAAGTGACCGTAATTATGTATTTTACTAATTTTGTGTAGTTGGTTTTTTAAATTGATTATAATTATGTTGTTAAATTTTCTAAATTATTCTACACAGTATTAAAATTGTTGCCACCCTTTTCTCACATTTGAAATGAAAAGAGACAGATAATTTAGCCCTGTAAGATTGGTTCAGTTTAGAAAATGGTGAATCTGAAACATTGATCAATGTGAAAGATTGGTTCAGTTTAGAAAACGGTGAATCCAAAACATTGATCAATGTGAAAGATTGGTTCAGTTTAGAAAATAGTGAATCCGAAATATTGATCAATGTGAATAACAACCGAATCATGGCTATAAAGCATGGTGCCCTGTCTCTGATGTAATTTTCTACTCCAAATAAGCTTATGTCTATTTGCGTATTTGTACCTGATGATGTAATCATGCAAACATAGAGAATGCTTGCTTGAAAAAACTTTTACTTGAATACAGATTGTAGCAACACGCAGCAACGCTACCCCACTTGAGTTTGCTATACTCGTATGAAAAAAAAACTCATATCACATAATTAAAATAATTTTTACAACATAAAAAACTCACCGTCTTCACAAGTTCTTTTTTAAATAGAAGAGGTCTACATTTGGCCACCAACTCACCTGATGGTAAGCGACGGTTTAAAATGCAATAATTGAGATTTGATCCCCAATTTAACACATTTAGAGGTCCTATGATATCTCTTTAATTTTAAATAAGACCAACCTGGGATATAGCCTATTTAATAAAACTAGGTTCATTAAAATTGGTTTACAACCTATGTAGATGTTGCATACACACAAAAAAAAACAGCCGAATTGAAAACCTTAATTTTTTTAAGTCAGTTTTAAAGTTACTCATATTATAACTTCCCTAATCTCCAGGTGACATCCAAACAGTTATCAGCCTGGCCCCAGCGCTCAGGTTCAACGGTGGTGGTCACATCAACCACAGCATTTTCTGGCAGAACCTCTCGGCCAATGGAGGCCAGCCGTCTGATGCCCTCACTAAAGCCGTGGAGAAGTAAATTCCAAATTACTGCATGTTTTGGTGCTTGTTTGGCAAATTTCTAACTAGGCTTGGTTTGACTTTGTTTATGCTAACAATAGAACATTATTGCCTAAAAGATAAATGAAAATTATGGTTGAAAAGATGAATAAAATTGATCCACATTTTACCCTCAATTGTTCACAAACGCACTATAGATTATATAATACACTGTATAGAGCTGAACATCTCACACCTACAATTTGTAGCTACGACATTGTCATTATGTCATAAAAGCTGAAGGACTGATAATGCATGCTGAATGGTTTAGCCAGTTTTCCGAAAGGTCTAACAAAAGCTGGAAACAAACTATCGGACGCGGCTGATGGACGCGGCTGACGGACGAGACTGATAATTCTGCACAGTCTTTCAAAAGACAACAACGGCTGACATAAACATCCGGCGCGCCAGATTTCTGTCGGACGTCCGAACGCTCAAGATCAGCCCAAGGTTACGTCCACATTAATTATCTAGATACCTTTATGTCGCGTCCGTCAACCGCGTCTGATAATTTGTTTCCAGCTTAAGAAACGGTAGCGCAATGATCTTCAAACATTCTGGAGATGTTGACAGATGATGGTAGAAGACTGGGATTTATAAACGAAAATGGGAGATCTTTGCCAAGAAGTGGGATACAATACAATCCTTACTAATATTATAAAAAGTGAAAGTAACTGTCTATGTTTGTTCGCTTTTCACGACTAATCGGCTAGGTGTTGTGGATTTGGTTGACATCGTCTGACCAATGGGAGAGAAAGAGAAAATTTTCTCTTTCTCTCCTGTTGGTTGGACGGCGGTCCGTCAACCATGTCCATCTTGTCTGTTAGCACTATTAGAAACAATGGCAAATCACAAGTGAAATTGCAAATGGAACTCGTTCATTCAGTAACTTTCCATTGCAAAATTGAATGGATATTCTTATTGTTTGTATCTTATTGTTTGTGTGTGGCTTGTGTTTATTATTTTGCTGTTTTTTTGTTGTAAACTTGCATAGTTATCAGCAGATTTATTGTATCTGTAGTCATGTAGTCTGTGCATGCTCAAAATGTTTATAAACTATTATTTGCGTCATTGTCTGGTATCTGGTAGTAATGGTAATGTAAAAATAACATAATTGACACATCCTATTATGTCTAAAAACATTGTTTTCCACAATAAAGTTTTGATAACTTTATCTTAGGTAAATTCTAGAATGTGAGGTCTTGCATCACAAATTGTAGTACTGGTAGGATATCAACAAAAGTAATTATTACTAATGTTTCCTGTAGTAGAACAATATACGAGAGTATTTTAGTAAAACTTGCCTATATTGTGCCTATTTAGTTGCGACAGAACCCATGTTCTGCTGTAAACATATTGTTGTTTTCACCTACCATAATCGGCCAAACTTAGTTGTAGCCGATTTAGATGAAGAAACAAACCCTGGTTTTACTCGCCGTTACTTAAGTACCGCCAGTACCGGCGTTAGGGTAGGGCCTGCTTGGGCGACCGCCCAGGACGCCAGATATAAAGGAGCGTCGCAGGCGGCTATAAAGGGGCGGGCATTGCCATATTATACCGCATGCATTTAAAATAAACTATTCTTTGCTTTTTTTCGGTTTGAATGGGCAGATTCGGGGGTGCGCCTTAGAAATATTGCCCAGGGCGCTGGTAGTGCTAAAACCGGCACTCTGTACCGCCGCGCCGTATGTCTTTTTTGAATTTATAAGTAATACATTACGTAATATAAACACATTTTATTTCAAACTAGCAGTCCGCCCCGGCTCCGCACGTGTATAGTTATATAGCCCATTAAAATAGCCTATATTAATCAGTGATAATGTTAGCATTCAAAGGGTGAAAGAATTTTTAAAATCGGTTCAGTACTTTTTGAGCCAATTCGTTACAAACATACATACAAATCTTTTCTCTTTATAATATTGTATAGATGTGGGTTTAACATACGCCCATTATACTCCAAAAACTTTTATAAATGCCATATCTTCGTTAAAGTTGCCTGGAAGAAATCGCTTAAGGCGATAAGGCCGCCTATTATACTGCCGTATATTTGTTTTGTTGTGTTTCATTTGTATTTTCGGTGTGAAATAAAGAAATATTGTATTGTATTGTTAAGTTTATATACATCCTTCCAGAGACTTCGGTTCATTTGATAACATGAAGAACCAGCTGGCGGCGGCGGCGGTAGGCGTGCAGGGCTCTGGCTGGGGTTGGCTCGGGTACAACAAGCAGAGTAAGAAGCTGCAGCTCGCCACCTGCCAGAACCAGGACCCGCTGCAGGCTACTACTGGTAAAAACACAATATATGTAGTTGATTGAATCAGGCGTTTCTTTGCTGAAGTCCATTTTTAATTTGTATATATGTCGAATTTCTAGTGTAATTCCGCTTCTATACTAGAAATTCGACATATATACAAACACAATATATGTGGTTATTTTACTGGAAATATAGCTATTCGATGAAAAATGAACTAGCAACATGCAGAGTACATGTTTTAAATGTTTATTGGGACTTATCGCGCACAACAGAGCACAATACAATACAACAACGACCACAATAAGAAACAACAAACAACAACAATCAACACAGACAACAACACTTTCGCTGCCTGAATGGGTGTTCCCCGATGGTTACAATCTGGGCGTCTTCAAATCACGAGTGAATCGGTTCCTTCTAGGCAAGCGTGCTCCAACGTAGACCGTATCATCGCTTAACATCAGGCGTGATGGTGGTCAAACGCAAGCCTATTATTTATAAAAAAAAAACAACAACAACACCATGACTCTTGGAGTGTTCAAGTCAATAGTATATTATCACTGGGGAAACATGCCTTATCTTTGACCGCAACATTGCTTTCCATCAGGCGAGATCGAGGTCAAACAGCCTAGTCCAATGTAAAAAAAGGACTATCTACATACTGTCACCTTTCAAACCCTGCCTGTCGTATGATCCTATGGCACGTAGCTCGTATTAGTGCCTAAGTCTGGAGAGACGTGGCGTAGCGGCGGCGCTGATGGAGTGTGAACTCCAAATTGTGTTCCATAGAGCCCAATTTCCCGATACAAAAACAAATTACAAATGCGTTGAGTGAAACTGCCTTCTGCGTTTGGGGGCGTGGGTTCGTTCCCACGTAGGGCAAACATTCGTGTGATAGACATTTGTGTTTGTTCTATATCTGGGTGTCAATTTTAAAAATATAGGTATGTATATTAGTCTCTGGCAGCCATAATACAAGCTTTGCTCAGATGACCGTGTGTGCAAAAATGTCCCGAATATTTATTTATTCTAAATCATGTTTTTCTTTTTTCAGGTTTGATTCCACTATTTGGCATTGACGTTTGGGAGCATGCATACTACCTTCAGTACAAGAATGTCCGAGCTGATTACGTAAAGGCCATCTTCGATGTCGCTAACTGGAAAGACGTGTCCAGCCGATTTGAAAACGCCTTGAAGTAAATTATCAATCTCAGCATTTTTAGCTTAACCTTTAAATGTAACAGCTTTTAAAGCTATTCTTATCCACGCGATGAGTCTGTGCAGTTTAGATTGTGATATAAGTTTACATTACACATTTTATTGAGATTGTCTTTTCATTTTATCCTTGTAGAAGGACCTTACTAGGACCCATCAAATAGGGACATTTTCATTCAGTACTCTTTTTTACTGGGCAAGTGCCTTTAACTAAACAAAATACAAGCTAAAACTAACACTGTAAATGCAGTTAGACTGCCCATAAACTGTTGGAGGTCTAAAGACAATCCAAATGCTCAGGCCCACTACCAGTTGGTAACGTACCTAGCATGCTGGCGGCATTACAACGTAAACAACGTTGAATGCTTATGCGTTGAGCCAGAAACACGCCAGCACTATTAGTTTGTTTTTGGCACGAACATGGTAGTCACAGAAAAGAAAGTTGTGAATTCATGTTGCCTCGCCTCATTAAATTATTTTCCTAAACTTGTTAATTTTTTAGTGTTGATGGGTTATAATATGGTAGAATATATTTACATAATGCATCCTTAAAATATTTGTGTAACATTTTAGTAACTAGATTTAGTTTGTATTTTTAGGAAAAATATTTTTACTGCGTAGAACGGAGCGGAACACAACCACCCAACTGTCAATGTCAAACTGTCAAATCATTTATGTCGATAGTGTAGTACGGTTCACTTTGTTCCAATTTGAATCCAAAATAATTAATTTAAAATACTTTCCTGAATTGTTCTATGGTGATAAATTGTCTGGAGAGCTTCGGGGACCTTTCTTTTGTCTTCTGTGAAGTGGTAAGTCAAACATTTTGACGCTATATAAAGATAATCAGCACTGTTGGTGTTATTGATTTTTTCAGCCCATACATTTTACCTACTCATTCACGTACATTTCCTTTTGTTTTTGTGCGATATTGACGGGCTTTCGTCTTACGTTTAGTGCGATGATTATCACTAAGGTAAGTTTTCAATATAATTTGGAACATCTGCAGTACTGTGACTTCAATCTGTTAAGTTAACTTCACTATGTTTAAGTAGTTACATCAAAAAGTAATTTCAAGACAGTTTCAGTGTTTTGAATTTTGTCCAGTCTATTTGTGTTGAAAAGTCTTTATTTAATTGAGTTATTTATCAAGCACACAATGAATAGATTAAAGAATATCTTTCCTATTGAGACATAACTCTGTTAGTCATGAGGTAGATACTCTACAATGGTTTAATTATGTACATAATAGGCAATACCTAGCTCATTAAATAATAACACAAATCCTGGGCCGGCACTGAGTAAATTCCTCCACTTTATCCCAAATAGCCAATTAAAACATTTTCTAACATAAAATAGTTGTATTATTATTATTCGAGATGGAGGCAGAGTCCTGCACTGACGTCCTGCTTGGGATGTATTGTCATTTCCCTGGCCAGCATCTCTCCGAGCCAACTGCCGATCCGAGATTCTTGAAATACTGGATCAAGGCTCTGCGGTGGTGGCACAGCTACTCTATGGTGTAGGACGTAGATGGAAGTGTAGTTGATGATGAGAAGCAATCAAGCTGTTGTGGTGATGGACGATGATGATGCCTCATGCTATCGATGAGATTTCATTATGTCAAATTTATTCTATTTGTATCAAGTCCTTTTTATTATAAGAACTTACATATTTTATTATAAGAACTACTATTTATGGACTGATGTGAAAATTTGGGTCGGCATATGCGAGTCTATAAATGCCTAGTTGCTGCCAAGGTTTGTATGGTATATTTCTGAAACACTGCACTGATTGGCTACCCTGGTTGGTAGTGAACCTGCCTTCTGCGCTTGGAGGCGTGGATTCGATTCACACCTGAGGCAAACATTCATGTGATGAACATTTGTGTTTATTATATATCTGGGTGTTAATATTTATTTAATTATGAATTTAAAAATATATATGTACCATTGTACGTATATCAGTATCTGGCAGCCATATTACACAAGCTTTGCTTAGTTTGGAGTCAGATGACAGTGTGTGCAAAAATGTCCCAGATATATTATATGCTGACATCTGTGTGCCTCAACTCAAATTTAAATTTTTGTCTATAATTGCATTATCAGTTGCCTTGCTGAAAATGCCTTGCCTGCCAGTTGCAGTAATGTATTATAACTGCAACTAATGTAGGCAGGCAACTAAAACTATGCCATAACTTTTTTATTTTGAATAATAGGCTTGCGCTTGACCGTCACCACACCTGATAAATCAATAATGTGGGCTACGAGCACTCCTGCTCAATATACACTGATTCAATCATTACTTGAAGGTTTTGGAGACACCAAGATTGTAACTACCGGGTAACACCTATCAAGGCAAAGCAATCCAGTCTAGCAGTAAAAGGAAAACAACTTAAAAATTCTATAGGTACTTGACACTGTCAAAAGCCTGGAGCTAAACATTAAAAAAAACAATTGCATAACCAACCAGCCTTGCATGCATTGACCTATATGTACTACATTTAATTTCTTTGCTTGCATGATAATTTATTAGACTAGTGTGAATAACAGCAAACCGAACCTTCCTCAAAATGGAAATTGCACAAATATTGCATGAATTTAATTACATGGGGGCTCTTGGCGCAAGAAATATGCCAAGTATAGAGATAGGTCATGCTTTCCAGTAGGGTGACCATGGCGCGAATCAGTCCAAAATTATTTTACACAGAATTAACATATTCAGACTCCTGACAAATTGGCTTCAACCTGGATCCCAGAAAATGTTGAAGGAGTAAAAGTGAAGGAAAAAAACTGATCTCAAAACTATTATACATTTCAGAAAACTGATAAACTATATTAATTCCTTTGCCATCATACCAATGTCTAATTAAGCTTGCAAAATTGTAGTCAATATTAATTAACACAGATGAGTTACAATGCTTTTTAAACTTTTGGTTGGACACTTTTGAATGCTGACTCACTGTCACAGTTTTTAAATATCTTTGTTTAATTTGGATAGTATTTAAATAGCTTTGTATCAAAGTCTTCATTTATTTATTCAATTTCTAAATATCTTAAACTTATTAACATTGAACATCTCTAGTGTATGTTCAAATCCTAGAGGTGTCAAGAGAATATGATAAGGTTTTAAAGTTAAAGTCAAGTCAAGCACTTATTTAAACTTATAGCAGGTGCAGTAAAAAAGACTTGCATTTATATGACCTTATACATACTATGTAATAATCTTACAGACTTTCTTTCTCTCTTCCCGACTATGAATCCCATATGGTAGTGGTGTCACTTACTTTTTTCCGCCACTTTGCTGTATTCTCGACATCGTCTTCGGACACTTTACATTCTCTAATGTCCTTTAGTGCAACATTCTTATTCTTATTCTTATTCGAAATGGGGGCGATGAGTCCTGCACTGACGTCCCGCTAGGGGTGTATTGTGCATTTCCCCCTACCAGCACCTACCCGAGCCAACCCAACTCCTTGAAATACCGGAGTGAGGCTCTGGGGCGCTGGCACAATTGCTCCAGTGGTGCAGATGGTAGTATGAGTGTAAGTGATGATGATGAAGAAAAGCAGTCTAGCTGTTGCGGCGACGCGGATGAAAGCGGCAGCGGTGCCCCATGCAGCCCGGCAGCGGTTCTAGTTTCTTCTGTGGCTTCACAATGCCACAGCACATGCTCTACAGTTTCGTTCTCTTTCATGCAGCCGCGACACAGTGGACTGTCCGTGGCTCCTAGTTTATACAAGTGACTATTCAAGTGCAATGGCCGGTTATAAGGCCTACTATCAGGCGAAGATCCTGCCGCATCTATAGTGCAACATCTTTCCACCTTGTTTTGAGCCCAGCTCTGGATCATCGACCGGGGATGAAAAGTTGTAGTGCTAAGTTCCCTACGTAGTCAGATGGTCTCCTCTTTTCATGACCATACCATCGCAGCCTACTCTTCTGCATCTTTTTGGGAAATTTTGCGTGCAGCCAGGTTTCCTAAAACATACTCATGCAGATTTTATCGAGCCTGGTAACACCGCCCATCCGCCCAGCATCTTCATTTTGTCTGGGTTATGGCTAACATTTTACTGCCTTTTTTTACTTATTTTAGATCGAACCCTTCAAGTCTATTACGACAAATAGTACTATGTAAAGTAGCCAGTCTCTTAGCTGTCGCTTCAACTGGATTCCACCGTCTTTTACTTGCTTAGTAGTCTGTAAGTATAAATAATGACTAAACTAATTAGCTTTCCGCTTTTATGACTCATAGCTCACATCTGCTCTCCATCTGTGCATTTTATCACATGTTTACCTATTGAATTCATTATTATGCACAACTGGTTTACCATTAAAGAATGCATTATAAATAAATGATCAATTTATAAGATAAAGTAAAGTGCTAAATATATTTCTACAAAAATATTTTATGCTTCTATTTAGTGCTATATCTCTTCATTCAACAGTATAAAATAAATGATATAGCCAGTGTTAACACTTATTTTGCTAAACATTTGTGTACGATTCAAACAAGTTTCTTTCTTTAAATTTTTTTAAATCCCGGTTTTTTTTATGGATCATATTTTGCAAACGCTACATCTGACCAAAGACTGATGTACCAAACCTTACATACATTTTAAAAGACACATACATGAGAGGGTGAGGTCAAATTTATAAAAATTTTCATTCCTACTATACATGTAGCTACTTATATGTTGTATATATGATGACGTCACCTATCCAGTGCCCATCCATGAACAAGAGGAAATTTTCGGCACATCATTTATCAAAATCGGTTGTTTTTTTTTTGTTATAATTCGCCCATCGGGCAGGCTAAAGCCTTTAAGGCCATATCGCCTATTCTTCTGTTTTGTTCTGTTTTGTATGTTGTTCTGTTTTCTGTTTTGTACATCAAACAAGTCAAAGTCACAGTCAGAGTCAAGCTAAGTAAGTCACGGTCAACTCAAACTCATGCCTCTGTAAAGTGGTGGGAACTTTACAAGAGGCTCCTATGGAGTTTTGGAAACAACACGACAAGACACGTTTCACCTCGTTATATCACTTCCCACACTCGAGCACGTTTACGAGCACTTAATGAATAATAATTAACCATTTAGAACACACTAACACTTGAAAATACACTAGTTTAGGAAAATAATCCAACGAGCCGACTTGTCTTTTTCCACGTTGGCGCCAAAACCTCCAAAATCGGTTGAATGAAGCATCTAGGCTGTAGGTGGAAACATTTTACAAAATACCCTCCTTTTTGCTTACCGTCGTCGGGTAAAAACGACAAGTGTATACTGATGTTACTTTGACCTGGGGCCTTACGGACAACTGCTATTGCGGCACCTAATCCGCTCAGTAGGAAAATAGCGCGACCGCAAATTGTATCTGGGCGCGATAAGGTTCACGTTCGCGTGATTTTCCAACTGAGCGGATTAGGTGCCGCATTAGCTGTTGTCCGTTAGGCCCCTGGAATCACTATCACTGCAACACTGGCGCTAAAGAAGACAGAATAAAACAATAAACACAAACAAAGTGAGATCAAACATCTATGTGAAGTGTGAAGTTTTAAACATATGTATTACACTGACAAAAAAACATGCCATAGGTGGCAAACGAGCTAATGGGCCGTCTGATATTAAGTGATCACCGTCGCCTATACCTACAACACCAGGGGCAGCAAAAAAAGTTGCTGATTTTTAAACACTATTAACATCCCTTTTGAAGAATCCCATGTTATAGTTACTCGTTTAAAAAAAAAAACTACGTTTGCCATCAACTCTCCTGATGGTAAGCGACGGTGTCACTGGGGATGGAAATGCCGCAGAATACGCTCATTCCACAAAAGATGTGATGCAAAAAAGATCGCGTTGACGCAGTGTGCGATTTCCACAAATCTATGGTATGATCTACTTCCACCTTTGATTAAATCAAAGACTTCCACACATTATCCTTATTTGTAATTATTGTAATTTTTTCAATACTTTGTTTGTCCCATATAAACTCTAACCCATGGGTTACACAGCGGTGCCGATGGGTATCAAGTCCGGCGCCACACGCGAACTTACCGACGGTGAATGCACTCTGTGGTTGAAGGAGGGGGGAGGGGATAAAAGAAGGGGAAGCGGGAGGCGTGTACGTCCATAATTGAGGTCCGGAGTTGTGTCTCTTGTTTGCAGAAAAACAGAATCGTTCTCACAAAAATGCTGACTCATACTGCATGCGTAGAATTGGATTTCGTTTTATAATAAAACGAACTCCTTGATCTAAATGTGTAGTTCCAATCCTTTCTAAGGTTAGAAAAAGCATAAAGGTTGGGTTGGTTAGTAAGGTTATCTCTTTATTAACCGACTAGCAACGCACCCTGGCTTCGCACGGGTGTAAGTCTTATTTTTTTACACCTTGGGTTACATTATTGGAGTTTTAGTAAGGATCCCTATTTTTTTGTTGAAAATAGAATATAGCCTATGTCAGCCGGGGATAGTGAAGCTTCCCAACAGTGAAATAATTTTTCAAATCGGTTCATTAGTTTCCGAGCCTATCCAATGCAAACAAACAAACTAACCAACAAACAATCAAATCTTTACTCTTTCTAATATTAGTATAGACTACAAAAAAGGAGGTTCTCAATTCGACTGTATGTTGTTTAGCGTCTTCCTTTTATCCCACAAACTACAATTTTAGCATCGATGTGATCTACCTTCTACCATACCGTCGCTTACCATCAGCCGTGTGGCCAAACGAAGCCAATATTTTACAATGACTGATCTATTGTATTACTCACAAGACGGAGCAGGGTGCGTCGCGTTTGTACGTCGATACATCGGGCAACAGACGGCTCGGTTCGGTCGCTGAACTCCTAATATACGACCGGAAATTATCAATCCGGATCTTCTCCTGAGAATAACGTTTCGATTTTATTCTTCAGTGTAGGTGTATTCAAGTAGTGATTTTATTCTTATATTTGTGATTTGTGGTTTTTGTAGTCAGTAAAAAAAAAACTATTAAACAAATCAAACAACTGTCTGAGATTATATGATTATTAACGGAATATTTGCCGTGGTGATGACTATGACTATCATATAACTTAAGTGAACAACCGTGATAGTTTAAAACAGTGTTTAACTGTCTGAGAGCCTATTGTTTTAGGGGAAACAAACTAAAAATATCATATGTACCTATCCAAAGATCTCAATATTAAAAGACAACTCGAAGTCCTAAAGATTTTCTCCAAAAAGTAACTCGATGTAATCTGTCTTCGTAACTCTAGACAGTGCTGAAAAAGGCAAAAATATAGTCAAAAAAACAACCCACACAAATTCTGAGGGCTTCTGAAAAAGCCACGCGAACGAGGCAAGTTTCCACATTAAGTTGTTTTATTTCGTGCAGACATAACACTTTGGTGTTTAGGTGATTTGGAACTCTCAGCCAATTGGAAGTTTGAAAGTAGGGTAAATAGAAATACGCACTAACCTAGTAACGTAGAAGTTGTCTAGTTAAAAATATGTATATCTCTATATATTTCATCATTATTTCATCCCGGTTTTTTACAAACTTTTTATTTAACTTGCCTTGTTAGTATGGGTATGGGTCAAATTTTGCTACTGAAATACAAACAGTTGTCCTCAACCGATTGAGCTGAAATGTTGCATACACGTTTAGTTTGGATGTCAATGCATGGTTAGCTAAGTGACGTCATTCTAAATCCAATATGGTGAACTCCCAAATAGATATATAGAGAAATATAATATACTAGCGACCCGCCCACCCGGCTTCGCACGGGTGTAATTTACGTGCGAAGCCGGGGCGGGTCGCTAGTTATATAATTATTTAAACTATCCTATATCTCAAGTTGGATCGAACTGCACATGGTGTGCGAATTTTATTATAATCGGTTAAGTGGTTTACGAGTCCATTGAGGACAAACATTGTGACACGAGATTTATATATATTAAGATAGAAAACATAAAAAGGAAGCACAATACACTATCTCCCGCGTTCATGAACGAGATTTGTTTTTGTCCTGCGGCGCCGGAAGTCTCGTGTCGCGTGACCATACTTACTAGATGGGAGTATCTTCGTGAGTCACTGCAGTATACTCGAAATTACAATCTATTATAAACACTGGTATACTTTATAGGCACTTTGAGAGCAAAAAGAAAATGACCAAATAACCACTTTGAAAGAGTCTCCATTCCTTTGTTGTCCAACTATGTACTGCTCGTATGATAAATTTTTTATTAGGCTAGGGTTTTGACCCCAGCATTGGCTCTTTTATCGTAAGCATAGCATAATGGAACTCTCTTCCGTTGTCGGTTTGCAACGATGCAATCGTTACGAAAAACCGACTTCAAAATTATTAAGCGCTCGATCAAAGTTATTGATATTGCCAAAAGAATAGGCGTTCTAACGTTTATTCATACTATTTGATCTGGTAAAAACAACAAAAAAAACGTACGGTAGAAACGCTGACTTATTTCATTAGAATCAGAGACCTCTCTTCACTCGGTCAACTATATAGTACAGCGTGTCACTGTTGGAAATTTGACCTCACAGGTATAAATCAGGTTTATTATTAAAAACCTAAAATAATTATAACATTCTGTGCCCTTAGTCCCAGATTTGATAGTTTACGAAAACTTATTTCGTTTTCGTCTTGTTCCATACTTTGCTGGGCTAAAAGGTATTCGAAAACTTTTTTCGTATTAGAGTGAAGCAATCTATACCGCCAATAACTGCCAAATTTAGTTCCTCCACGTTTCCGATAGAGGCGCTTTACTAAATTGTATGGAACAAAACGTAAACGAAAAAAGTTTTCGTAAACTATCAAATTTGGGACTAAGCGTACTGACGTCGCATAGCAGTTGTAAATCCTATCTTTGAATGGTACTGACTCACACAATGCCGTTTATTTCGTGCAGGCTGCAGACAACATTGTTTAAGAATAGAATAGGCTCTCGGCACAAGCTTTTTGTCCCTCACTTGGGAATACCATACGCTGGGTTATTCTTGGACATTGCTATTGTCGACGGAATTTAGACCTTAGCTTTATTTTAAACTACACATTTTAAAAAAAATCTTTAGAAAAAGCCGAATTCAAACAATCACAAAACACAAACATTCTAAATTAAAATGCCACTACAAAGAACAAAATAATATTTTTATACGGATTCTGAAGTCGGGCGGGAACCATATTTTATTATCAAAATTAGATTAAAATGTAAAAAAATACATTTTGTATTTGTTCCCTCCCACCCGACTTAGAAAACCGTATAAAAATATTATTTTGTTCTTTGCAGTGGCATATTAACGGCCTCTTATAGCAAATTTGACGGTTTTAAAACAATTTTATTCAGTTAAATTACAATATTTGAGCTGGAAAAAAATACATGTCACCGATACATCTGTGTTTGAGTTTATGATTTGGTTCAAAACACGATAGAATAAAGTTTCCTCGATCAAAAAATATCTGAAACAAAGTCGATTCAGTTTATTTTTTTCGTCTTATGCTCTAATGAAAGCTCGTAACAACCTGAAAATTGCATGTACTGAGAGGCAATTTTATTCAACATTTTCTTATTTGGATAGAATTTTGGTAGTGAATAGTTTCGTTTTTTAGTGAAATTAAAACCGTAAAAAGGTCGCGAGAATTTGCGCGCACCGCGTTCAGTACCGCGCCAGGCGTCATCGAGGTCGGTCCTATGTTCGTTTTTGTCGTTGCACTCCCCCCGCGGGCGTCCTGACTCTAGCGTGGCAAAATACATCGTCGCTATAACTTGGTGGGAGCTGAGGGAGCGTTTTGTTGCCTACGCGACTCGGATAACCGGCCGTTAACTTAGAATGTATGTTTTGTGGTTTTTTGAAGTTGGTTCTTTAAAAGATAATTTATTTTAGAATTTTTATTGTGAAAGTGAAATGCTCTAAAACCTTCTTTAACTCTGTTCGGGGTGAACTACTAGTTTATTTATAGATACGATTACACATTTATTCATTAATACCTCGAACAAAAGACAAAACAAAAAAAAAGTGTTGTGTAGTGATTTGCTATCGCGATACTCGTAGGCGCTCTAGCTATTATTTGAGCTGGTTTAAAAACTTTTTTTTTTTGTTTTTTTTTTTATAATCCCTTTTTTAAAGCAATCTGTCTTTTGAAGACAATAAGCTTTATTTTGAACTGTTGTCTTAAGTGACGCTTCTTGTGTGGAATACGCCCATTGACGCATCCATCCTCATAATTTTTCCTTTTTTTGTTAGGTCTTGGGGTATCTTCCTTTTAAGTCTCCTTGGAGGCCTTCTTGATATCAACATCTTTGCTAGTTCATTTGGATGATTTTGCAGTCGTTTTTGATAAGTTAGGGCGTTATTTCTTATTTCTTCTTCCTCTTTATCTTAAGTCTCTCTAGATCTTTAGTTTAAAAACTAAAGATCCCTAATTAATTACATTTATGTGGGGCCACCTCGAGGGTATCTTCTTCATGATAAAAAAAGAAACACGCAAATTGGTGTACAGATGTCGGCTGGCGTAATCGCTGTACATACATTAAAAATAAAAAACATGCGGGCTGAATTGCGAACCTTACTCCTTTTTTTGAAGTCGGTTAAAAATAAATACATAATTCCTGTTACAAAAAGAAAGTATTATATTAAATTAATTTTTTAACTCCATATGTCTCTCTTCCGGGTTCTCTACTCTCTTTCCTCGTACCTATATAAGTTTTTTATGCAACAGAGTAATGAGTCGTTACTCTTGCATTTCGCTCGCCTAATGCGCGCAAAACAGTTCAGTGCACCCCGAAATTAACCAAAGCTTAGGAGCACACTCTTATCTTATACCTGTATAAAACACTAGTTGGGTTCCTTGGTTCCATCCGCGGGGATTACTCCTTATAACATCAGCTATCTGCCTGTGAAAGTCTCATCAAATTCGGCCCAGACGTTTCGAAGTCGATAGGGAACATCGCTTGTTATATTTACATATAGACAAAGCTAAAAAAAATACGCTATCTAATAAAAGGTCAATGTAAAAGCCATGTTACAAAATAAATTTTACTAAGTGTGACGCAAGGAACCTGCCTGTGAGAAGTTTTTAGTTAATTAAAAGCACGCTGTAGATCTCTGAGGTCAATTCATTCAATTAATGATTTACAGCATGCTTATAAAAGTTCGGCCATCAAAGACTTCAGTCTTACTCCAATTTGACGGTTAACCTAGTCGTGTAGGTATAGTTTTGTTGGTATGTAGGTGTGGTTGGACAGAGTGCGGCTAACCGAATCCGTTGCAAGCTCGTCGTCTTCGTAAAAAGCTTCGTAAGTGCTGGGTGCAGAATTTTTATCGGTTGTTGTGTTAAAATTAAGTTTAGTTAAAGTATTTTGTTGAGAGCAAATCTTGGACGTGGTTAGAAATCATGCTAAAGTTTTTTTTTTAAATAAATCTTGCAACTCTCTGCAGGTAATTTTTTTATAACAAACTAGGCTTGCTTTTGGCCACAATATCACCTGATGGGAAGCAAAGATGTGGTCGAAGATGTGGATCGCTGGCCTAGGAAATACCTATTCACTTTTTTCTTGAACAACCCCGGATTGTACCTGTTCGGAAAGACAGATGAAGGACTCATACGCAGTTGTTACTATTATAGAGTACGGACTCTAGCTAGATAGAATTTTGGGTTATCAGTCTGATATGAAAAAAAACAGACGGGCAACAAAGTGCTCCTATAAGCGTGACGTTTTTTTCTTTTTGAAGTACGGAACCTAAAATATGTTAAAAAAACAAAATTCAAATTTTTTTTGGAAAATTTAAATCTAATTCTGATAATAGTTTCCGACGAATAGTTGCCCGACTTCAAAATCTGCGTATAAATATTATTTTGTTTTTTTGTAGTGGCACAGGGTTAGTGTTTTGTGATTTTTTGAAGTCGGTTTATTTTCAAAGATAGGTAATTTATTATAAGGAAAACTCTTGCAAAACTTTATGTTTCTAGAGTTCCCAAACGGATGGACCGATTATGTTTTTTTGTTGTTGTTTAAAGCTATGATTTAATCTTCAGCTTTTTTGTTGTGGATATTAAATTTTTAATTTATATTTTATTCAGATAAAATGCAGTCGAATACCATTCGCAGAATTCCATGATTACAAATGGATAGAACTCCACGGTTACAAGTTTCCATACATCTTTAATAACAGCATAGCTTAATGTTTTAAGCCTAAAACAAATATACTACTCCGTCCACGTCTTGTTCAAATATTAATCTGAACTTTACAGCTAACCATTAAAAAATAATTGGTACCTACTGGTTAAGTTTCGCTGTGGAATATAACTTTTATAGCGTCCGGATGCAAGTCGTAAAGTAAGATCGGAGTGCAAGCAAGGGGCCAGCGAGTTGGTTGTTTTGTATTAGTCTACACTACAGGGTTATATAGAAAGGTGGTACTAAACCGAAAGGAGGCCAGTCTGTCTGCGCGATGCCATATCTACGATGACATAGCGGACAACTAACGTTGAACTATGCAAGCAAAATAACGTCTAAATTGGAGTAAATTTGGCATTGTGAACTATATAATTGATACAATGTATGTACAATGACGCTCGGACGTTTTTGACTGTTGATACTGAGAGATTGTGACTAAAGGAATTGTATCTATATGATTCACATCACCAGCCATTAAACGTCCACTGTTGGACAAAGGCCTCCCTCTTAGAGAGGGTGTTGCCATAATCCCCACGCTTGGCAGGCGGCTTGGGAATCGCAGTAAGTTCACTGTGTGCTAATGGGATGCTGCTGCCCATCCTCCGGTGGTTCTGGTCGCAGTTTTAGGACATACCCGGGTCCATCTATATGATTGCTGGATTTTATTATCTCATTCCTCTAAATAAAAATCGTCTATATTCTCGTATGCATTAACTCATTTCCTTTGTTATGTGCTTAAATCAATCTCCGAGTAAACCTTTCTGTATTATCAGTATAATGTGCCCATGTTTGCATCCAGTGGATGCAAAAGGCAGGCTGTCGTTCAGTGTGGAGGTTAAAGGGGGAGGCCTATGTTCAGCAGTGGACGTCTTCTGGCTGATGATGTGCCCATGTTTGCTGAAATCCTTTATTTTAACGCACACGCTGTGAATAATGTAAAGTTTCTCGTAATGTAACGCCGGATGTTTTACTGTCTGTACAAAACTGAGTGAGGAGGCAAGTGCCTAATGTATATTTTATCAGCAATTTTATTCTGTAAAAACATCATCATCATTATCTTATCATCTTCCCACTGCTGGGATGCATGCCTACTCTCAAAGAGAGAGGATGGGCGACGGAACGAAAAAAAAAAACATGTATATTCAAATATTATTTTTGGCAAGTAAGCTACTCCTAGCGGTAAATTTATATAATTCTGTAAGTAATCTGTGAATAGTGCTGTTGGCTGTATTATTATTAAGTTTATTAATCTATCCATGTTGTTGTACATTTTATAATACGGCTGTTTTCTGTTCCTTAATAAATAAAATAAAATAAAAATAATCCACCATGCTGGCCGAGTGCATGTTGGTTAATGTCATATGTCTATGAACTTTTGAGGTTCTTGGATATACCGGTTTCCTCAAGTTTTCCTTCACCGTTTTTGAGCATCGAAACTGCACATAATTTAATTAGTTACTAAATAAGTCATTGCTGAGAATCGAACCGAGTGCCGTCAGATTGTAAAGCACACATGCAACCGCTCAGCCACCATCGCTTAACATGGTAACGCTGCGACCTGTTTTCTTGCGACAGCTTAATTAATGCAACAGATTATCTTGGCTGAGAATAATACCTCCTCCATTAGTTATTGACAAGTCAGCGACGGCATCGGGGGTGTCTACAGTCTAGACACTTAATGCAAATTTCATCTTCACTCCAGCGAGTCGCTTAAACCTTGTTTTCTGTCTTGATGGTAAACAAGTAACAAAGCAGGAAGGCACTTTCCGAGTTTATACTTTATAACTATAAAGCGCAATTTTTCCTGAAAGAAAGAAAAAAAAAATTTTTGTGTGTTTTTTGTTTTGGAGTCTACAAATTCAACAATAACACTAATCTTATAAATGCGAATTTATTTATTTTACTTAATCCTCGGTAACATAATTATAATTTATTTAAGTACATAGGTAGGTATATCACACAAAGAAAATAAAAAAGCCTTAATTATTACTAATTATCACTAATCAAAAATCAAAAACAAGATGTTGCCCGTGTGGTAAAGTGCCAAGAACGCTGGCTGCATTCCCGCGTTGAATTGCTAAAGAAAATATCTGCGCGAGGAATGAGCCAGCTCTCTTGTCATTACATATTCTGTGAAATTTTCAACTGGCTATCTATTGCGGTTCGAAAGATACAGCCATTTAAAGGTAGGACAGACGGACAAACAGACAGACAAACAGGATCACAGGAGTGTGTTCGACTAAAGGCATCAAGCCTGATCTAGGCCAGATCCTTTCGCTCCCGCCACTTCTTTTTACCATATCTCCCTTGTTTGTCCGATCTGAAGTTTCACTCATATTGGGTACTAACTTGAGGGCATTGCCCGACGCCGCCTCCTGTCACTCAAGTTAGTAATTCATAAACTGCGTCGCAACATGTTCCGTGCTATTCTGAGCCATATACAATTACAATTTAATGGTGTTAAATCTCGTTAAAGGGCATTAGTTAACGAAGAATTTTGTTATTGTTACATGGGCTTGATAGACTTTAAATATCGTTTCGGTTAAGGCGTTTATCAAAGATTTTTTATATACTAAGGCGTTTATGTTGTAAGAGTACCTACAAACAATCAAAAAGCACTTCTTGATTTACGTCATCCGGTTAAAAATACTATTGCGTATATTTGTGACTTATCGGCTTTAATAATAGGCTTGCGTTTGACCGCCACCTCGCCTGATGTTAAGCGAAGACGCGGTCTACGATGAAGCATGCTTGCCTAGAAGAAATTGATTCACTCGCGACACTTACCTACCAAAACACCGTTGCTACCACAGAAAAGAGAAGTAAATAGAACGGAAATGAGAAGGAAAATCTGTCGCCAGGTATTATGACAGAATCTTGCTTGAACATTATCATGTATGTCAACGCATCGAACTCCGCATCCAAAGAACTTGGATCTTACCTTTTTGGGTTACGTCTCAAAGTTCTTTGTCCGCATCACAGCTGCTAACTGATTTCAAATAATTGACGTTTCGTTAATATGGGTGCAACTGGCTACAAAAAAAAATCTTACAAAAATGCCTTGACAGCCGTTCTAATTTAAACAATTTTTTTTCTTTTCTTTGGTTGCTACGTTACGCTACGAATCGCTGTATATGGGTTTTTACTTGAAATATAATTGTTTTTTTCTTAAAATATTCTTTGACTTTGATGTCTCCTTCATCCACTTGAATCTTGCAAAATTTGTGACAACCCTACATTATTCATCGCCTAATTCTACTAGTCTCATAAATTAAGCAAGTTTATTAACTAAGGCCGAGACCGCATTACTAGCGGTCCTTTATAAAATATGGTTTCCCAAAATGAACTGAGCCCCTAAGACTGGGCGAACTATGGAACCCTGCTATTCCATTTATCCAGCTAAATGTAAAATATTGTTATGTTTATAATATTAAAATTAGCGGAATGCCTCAAGGGATTAGAATTTGCAAAGGTCTTATTAATATTTTGCAGGGAGAAAGTAGCAAAATGTATTTCGAGTTTTGAGTCGAAATTTCTGGTGGTGTTTTATATTTCATGTGTTCTGTTCCCTTGTGTGACTCGTTGGATATTTCTGCTAGAGTTACGATATGGGTATAGAATGATGTTTTAGTAAAGTGGGTCATTCTGAATTTGAGCTCTCCTCTCAAACTTTAGAGTGTACGATGTCTAACCTCTTTTCCACTTAAGAGGCTCATCGGCAACGAATCCCTGGTTCAGACTAAGCTCCTTAGTCTTGAGCATCGACGCAAAGTTGCTAGTCTATCGGTCTTTTAAACGGATACATTTCGGAGAGTGTGCATCGGATCTGCACGATCTAATTCCCTTCTGCTCATTTTACTACCGGACTGCCTGAGCGGGCACAAAAAATCGACACCGCTTTATGGTTGGTATTCCGAAAACCCGAACAAAGCGCTTTGATTCCACTTTTATTATGCGAACTGCTGTGGAATGCGCTGCCTAAATGGGTGTTCCCCGATAGTTACAATCTGGGTGTCTTCAAATCACTAGTGAAATGGTTTCTTCTAGGCAAGCGTGCTCCACCGTAGACCGCATTATCGCTTAACATCAGGCGAGTTGGCGTTCAAGCGCAAGCCTATTATTAAATACTAGCAACGCACCCCGGCTTCGCACGGGTATAAATCTTATTTTTTTACACCTTGGGTTACATTATTGGAGTTTTAGTAAGGATCCCTATTTTTTTTTATATAATATAACCTATGTCACCCGGAGATAGTGTAGCTTTCCAACAGTGAAAGAATTTTTCTAATCGGTTCAGTAGTTTCGGAGCCTATTCAATTCAAACAAACAAACAAACAATCAAAGTTTTTCTCTTTATAATATTAGAATAGATTTAAAAAAAAAAGTTCCACAAAACTAATAAGCGTCATCAACCAAACATAGAAAAGCAAAATTCGTATTTCTAAAGAGAACTTTCTGCGAAACATAATCAAATATTTATATTCACGGCCCATTGCGTGGAGTCGCGGACCCAGTAATCCCTCTCGACACGTGTTATCAAATTTCCATTACTCGAGCCTCACCTAACATTCTATCTACGTCGCCCTCTTTTTAAAAACTTCGCTGGACGTGCTGTTCTGTTTTCGTATTTATTACAGAACGCGATGCATGCGAACGATATTCGTTGCTAGTTTATGTGGGGTAGAGATGGTTTTCGCACGGCGGGGTGCTGTTGAAAGTCTGAGGTGTCGTTTTGGGAGCTTACTCGGGTCGCGTTATTAGAGCCTTGTCCTTCTTTATTGGAATATACGAGGGCTCGAAGCCACGGCCCCGGCGCAGGGGCTGTGGTGGGCATTGAGGCGCGTTTGACAGCGGGAAGCGAGAAAGTCACCTTCATCATAATCCTATACTAGCATATACTAGTCCACTGCTGCACATAGGCCTCTCCCGTAGAACGCCACTCAGCCCGATCTTCGGCTTTTGTCTTCAAGCCACTGCGAGCCGTCTTACGTATATCGTCGCTCCAACGAGTCTCAGGCCGTCCTACGCTACGTTAGCAGATTCATGGTCTCCACTCTAGAACGAGTCTCTATCGGTTCTGTGACAGATATGACCGACCCACAGCTACTTCAGCTTGCTGTGCTAAGCTATGTCTGTATCTTTGTTTTTTGGCGAATAATTTCGTTCGGCTGACAGACAGACACACATGCACACACACACGCACACACACACACACACACACACACACATACACACACACACACACACTAAGAGGGGAGTACATTCTTAGGCCGGTATTTCCACCATTACATTGATAAATATAAAACAAAAACTACTTTATACATTGCCGGTGGACCAGCAGGCATTCTATACAATTCCTAGGAATTGTATACATTACCTAGTTAAAGCATATAGCGGATAATAATATTCATACTATTTCATACATTGGCTGGACGCCCCAGGTATTCTATACATTGCCTAGGTATTCTATAGAATACCTGAATTATGCACATTGCCGGTAACATATACTCTTTATCTCTGGATTGTCATAGACTTCATTTGCATTTTTTTTTAATTTTATTACTTGTCCAAGCAACGAATAAGTATGGTACCTACTACTACCTACCTGTACCCGAATTTTCCTGTAATATCCGCTGTAAGTATGACTGCCCCTTTCTAAAGACGCCGTTCTTTTGGTAAGACAACACAGAAAACGTCAATATGTCTTGATTGAGTTGTCGAGCAAATATGTAGGACAAGTTTTTTCTATCTTGAATTTTTGACCTCCATAAACCTTGAAACAAACATTTGTCTCTGTAAATTACAAATATAGAATCTCTTTGTACATTTTTTTGGAGTAAACGAGGCAAAGAGTAAGCTTCTACGCCGTAGAGCTTGCTACGTCACAGCGTTTGTGCTACGACGTAGCGTGCTACGCAGGAGCTACACAAAGGGTTACGAATTGCTACGAACCATTTATTTTCGTGTTAGGTTTACCGTATGTTTTTACATTTAAGCAGTGTTGCTTACCACGGTAAATATCCCGTAAATAATCATATAACTTTAGTAAACAACCGTGATAGTTTAAAACAGTGTTGCTTTGTTTGATGTGACATATTAGCCTAGAAGATAATGATATTCTTCGTCTTCGCCTGCCCTTGCAAAGTTGCAACTCCGTTTTAACCCGTATAAAGCTTTTTTTACTATTGATGAAGTTGTAAAAGCAACAGAGTTCTTAAAACATTGCTTTTATGTACTCCGTGTCACATCAAACAAAATTGCAGTACTTTTATTTATAAACAGCATGAAGTCACGTACATTGCATCGTAAACCGTGAAACGGAACGTAAATCCTAGTGCACCGATGCCATGCAACGTTAAATGAAACGTTATTCATCCGCAGGCGTCGCTAACTGCCGCTTTTATAGAGAACGGAACGCAAGCAACTGTAAAATGTGCACCAGGTTTTACTTACGTAGGTAGATTGGAAAAAACCGGCCAAGTGCGAGTCAGGCTCGCACTGGGGGTTCCGTATCACCACAAAATACAATAAAGTTGTCCAAGTAACCGAATTACCAGTTTTTGTAACGCCTTTCAAAATTGACGGAGTAATTTGCTACGCAGTTCACAGGCGCTCGAGTATAATAACTTCTAATGATCAGAAATTTGTCACCGACTCGCACTTGGTCATTATTTATTATTTGTTGTTATACTTTAGAGTGTGTACTACAATCGTGCCAAGTTTGACGCTTGTACGTATTATCGTTTTTACATTAGAGCTAATACAAATACATATACGTTAAAAATACGTTTGCTGTATAGGGACCCCCCTTTCGTTTTTACTTTTGGACTTTTTTATTATTTGTTAGATACATATTCTGTGAAAATTTTAACTGTCTATTACGGCTTGAATGATATAGCCGTTAATAGGTAGGAGAGACAGACAGTCAGAAATCGTAGGCATAGTATAGGGTCCCATTTTTACCCTTTGGGTACGGAAAAGCAAGTACGTAATTAAATTTTTAATTATTAACCGACTTCAAAAACAATTCGACATTATTTGTTGAATTGAGCATTATTATCACATACTTTAACGCTTTTTTCTTGTTTGTTTCAGATGACACCGGTTTAAAAAAACTCAGTATTTTTTACAACAAAAGGTAAGCAAACAACATTTTTATGAAGAGAAAATGTTCTCTTCCCTACAGTAATAAAGTACATTTAGCAATGCGTTCATTACTAAGGTTCTTAATCCTGTTTAGGTATAAAAGTGTCTTTTCATACGCATTTTGCTCCTATTAACATGATTAATGTTATTTAGGCCAGGGCCACACACTTTTAACAAATTCCACGATAGCGGTCTATAATATGATAGCCCGTTGGTCTAGTTGGTAATACACCTGCCTTCTTCATTTGGTTAGGGTCGTGGGTTCGATTACCATTTAGGACAAACATTTATGTGATGAACATTTGTGTTTGTTCTATATCTGGGTGTTAATATCTATTTAAGTATGCATTAAAAAAAAAAAATGTATGTATATTAGTCTCTTGCAGCCATATTACAAGCGCTTAGTTCGGGGTCAGGTGACCGTGTGTGCAAAAATGTCCCGAATATTTAATTATTAAATTTATTTATAGTGACGTCAGCCTAGCGCGTAAGCTTGGCAGATGGTATTGATCACAACCTAGTCATACACAACAGGGTTGTAGTTAGCTACACTTGTTATTGTGAGTACAAAGCGTCGTGGGCGCGGGGATAACTTTTCTCGCAAAACGCGATAACTAACGCGGTTATGTACTCAAAACTCAATCATTTATTGCATAATTATTATGAAATTCACATACAGATGTTAGGTAGCATGTTTAAATTAGGTAATACATAACAATAACCCTGATTGGGTATGGCAATATAGTGCGGAGCGGATCGATTTATTCCATAATGTCCGCGAGCTAAGGCCTCCGTAGAAATTATTGTTATTATTTACCACTTGTAGCTGCATTTACAAATAGATTCGTTTATTTATCTTCTTATTTTTACGAGGAGGTTGGCGTCGCCGGCGACGCAACCGCAAGCGTTCCACGCGATAATCGCTTTGTGTTTGTTTCATTTTTAACCTTATCTCAATAACACTAAAGTTTTAGTATAACTTAAAAAGATATACACAGCTGTAAAAATAAGCAACGTGCGAGAGAGACAAAACCATTTACGATTGAACAAATGAGATTAAGGGCGATTGAAACAAAGCCGAGGATAATTTGTTAAATAGAACGCATCGACCTTGGTCTATAATGTGTGTGAATCCTTACTAACATTATAAAACCGAAATTAACTCTGTTTCTCTGTGTGTATGTTTTTTCGCTATTCAGGACTAAACGGCTAGGCCGATCCTAACGAAATTTCGCAGCATGATAGTGTACATCTTCAGGGCGGACATAGGGTACTCCCCCCCCCCCCAGAAAATGCGGAAAAACTGGAAAATAGCGGGTAATACCGCGGGATTCAGCTAGTGTGTTACAAATTTAATGTTTGGGGAACCAACAAGAGCCATTCGGCTATTTGAATAATAGCCACTAAGCTTGCCCATGCGGTGCGGCCCTGCCTTAAAGAATGTTGCAGAATATTTCATTATTTTGAGTGGAGCTTAAGGGCATTGTGTGGGGGTCTTTATGGGCATTCGTGGGGTATTTATGGGGCATTGAGGGGAGATTACAGTCGCGCGGTCGTTTTGAACTTGACATTGGAAACGTTGATGACTGTTTAAATTGAGATAAACGCGAATTTAAACCTTAATAAAACGACTATAAAGAGTTCATAATAGCTTTTTAGCTTTGTATTGGAATTGCGATGCAAGGCTGCGTTGTTAAAGTAATGGATTATGCCATTGTTACTTGTGAACCTAATTGAAAGTCTTTTATTCGTTTTCTTGACAGATATGTAATTAGTTTTCCTTCTAAAAAAAGACATGTAAAAGTGTCAAAAGATAACGACGGCCTACTTTTTTCAAAAATACATCTATACTAATATTATAAAGAGGAAAGATTTGATTGTTTATTTGTTTGTTTGCATTGAATAGGCTCCGAAACTACTAAACTGATTTGAAAAATTCTTTCACTGACGGGAAGCTACACTATCCCCGGATGACATAGGCTATAATCTATACCCGTGCGAAGCTGGGGCGGACCGCTAGTTTCTTATATGCTTATGCGATTTTGTCAAGCAAAAATATAAACTGACCCAATGTCAAAGCATCATAGTAGGAGTTTCTTAAACGCATGTAAATCATTTTTCTTTTTAATTTACAGATTTTTATATCGTGTCTCGAACGACTTGTTTAGCGATTCTAGCTAGTATGGTGTATTAGTATGAGTAGGTCAGAGACAATAGTTAAAGTAACTTTAAACTTTCGCGATTTGAACACCAAAGCCAAACCACCAGAACCAAAGAACCAGAGTCACCGACATAGCTGTTAAAATTTGCAAGTTGAAGTGCCAATGGGCAGGCCACATCGCTCGAAGAACCGATAGCCGATGGGGAAGAAAGGTTCTTGAGTGGAGACCACGAACCGGAAGACGTGGATGCAAAAGGCAGGCTGTCGTTCAGTCTGGAGGTTAAAGGGGGAGGCTTATGTTCAGCAGTGGACGTCTTCTGGCTGATGATGATGATGATTTGAACACATGTGTTAAAAGTTTATCGGGACTTATCGCGCATTCTTTTATATAGGTAAAAATTGGTACCTTTCGTTCGACGTTTCGACCATGTTACAATAGCCGTGGTCACGAGCTGATCCATTAACATGTAATACACACATTCATAGTTTTTCAATGCATCGGCTCCTGGGTCTCCCAAAAAGTAGAAAACTTGAGTCTATAACGTTACTTAGGCCACAATTTCACTAGTACCAAAAAATGTGGCGAATGCTCATACCCGAAGTGGCCTTAATCTCGCTAAGACAAACGACCAGTTCTGACAGTTTAATTATCCTGAAATAACGCTTGAGGCTGAGGCTGTGTCGAAGGGGCTTTAATTGCTACTAGAGGCCGCGGCTGACAGGAATGCCACCTGCGTGGGGTCTTTGACAAGCCGATATTAATTGGAGCCGTGTGAGTATCAAGCATGGGTATAGCTATAGCTTTCACAGTGGGGGGGTTAAATTTACAAAGCCCGGACTTCAGCCGCAGAAAAAGCATCATTCTAAGCGCTTCTCTCGCATAGCTATAGTTTGTCGTCAGAGCAAAGAACCGTTGCACAACCGAGTGGCACGTGTACATATATATTTAGTGGCACAAATTATCCGTGCCATCTATCCAATATTCCACGATTGCTAGGAGGCTCAGCTACCTCGCCAGATGTTAAGCGATAATGCTGTATACTATGGAGCACGCTTGCCCAGATGAAAACGATTCACTCGCTGTTAGACAAAAATTTAAAAAATAATTATTTAAAGTAATTTCAATTAACTAAAGTTTTTAAGTAAATCTACGTTTAAATACAGTAAAAGTTAACGCCGATATTATGAATCTCTTCGAATCAAATGTCAAGAGCTATCGCGTAACAGCTCCAGGCATTCGATCGTAACTCTCAGTGTTGGTTAGTCACCGTCATTCCCAGGCCGCACATTGTATTGTTTACGAGCCAATATCTCATCTCTCAGCTGGTGGTCCATCACAAGCACTGCGTACTAGAATACTTCGCCGTTCTCACACTGGCAATGCAATTGCAAATGTTCCGATAGAACTAGTAACATGAACAAGTTTATTCACCACACAAATGCATCGCATTCGCATTCTTCAGTTTTCCCGTGAACATGGTGCATGTAACTGCGCCGAAATATTGGGAGCTCATTCCACAACCTTACCAACGTAAATAATCAAATGAATTTAATGAACAAGTTTATTTTTTTAACAATTCTAATTAAAATTCAGTTTAAAAAAAAATTGCCAAAAGCGTGTCGAGACACGCATATGGTTGGGTGCCGTAGCAAAAGCCATATAATTATGGTTTATATGGTCTCTATATCACATTTATATAGTTCTGAAATTAGTGGTTATAGAAAAAATCGAACGAACGAAGCTCTGTTGACTTAGCCAAATTTCAGAGATACATCGTCCTGACATAATATTTACTCTTCTATTATGGTCTAGGTAATAAGAAACTACTAGGTCAAAAGACATAAATAATAACAATAGGAAAAAAACTATGCAAACGAGGAGTAATTCCCGTGTAATATAAATGAAACATACTATGCAAAGTTCATTTTACCTTTGAGCAAGAACGTTTTGAATTTATTACAGTTTTATCGCTGTAACTCAAAAAGTAATAATCAGATAATGCTCTAAATAATTTTAAATTATGGTTTTAAATATTATTTATCAGCATTGTAAGTAAAATGTTACTATGTCTAAAAGTTTAGAAATGCAGAGGTAACCAACCTTTTGCCACTTTGGCGGACCATATTTCGCAAAGGATACACTTGCTAAAAAGGTGATGTATCAAACCTTAACTTATTTAAAAAAAACTGTTGATGTAAAAAAAGTATGAAAAAATGTTCATCCTCTTTTGAAGAATACTAAAGCCATTATTCACCATTATCAGTCTTTTTAACAGTCCACTGCTGGACTTTTAGCCTTCCCCCGAAAGGGTGATTGGGCCATATCCACCACGCTGGCCCAGTGCGGGTTGGTGAATTCACATACGCCATTGAATTCCTTCTCCGTACGTATGCAAAGAGCTCATTGGTACGGGCCCGGGGTTTGAACCCGCGATCTCACGCTTTCAAGTCTAGCGGTCTCCCAAATGGGCTACCACGGCTTATAAAAGCCACCACTAAAATGCAAAAAAAATATGTTTTAAAATTAAGTTCTATTATAAAACTGTCATAGTCTCATGAAATTATCGTCATAAATAATGGTAGAGGGTTCTAAAGAATTACGGACGGACAGAACGAACTTATAAGGCCCGAACCCCATCTATATGACGTAACACTTTTCATTGTTAAGGCTTGCGTAGCTATCGCGTGACTGTGGGCCCAAGTTGACCCCGTATTGAGTCTGGACAAGTTGAGTATTGCCTTGAGTATTGTCATGGTGGCATCTTGTGCGCATGGAAAAAAATCGACCAATAGGATCGCTTCATTCCGTCTCGCCTCGCCTCCTATTGGTTGTTTTTTTCCTGGCACATTGCTTATATAGCTACCTCGCACATCTGGTGGAAAAGCACCAGGCAAGCAGGTGGTGGTAGGCTCGCTGGAAACTCTTTTTGTAATTCACCGGTGTGATAACGCCCGTACCCATGATACTTATAAAATATGAATGACTGTACATTATTCTGTCTAGAACTGTGATCTTTATTTACTAGAAAGATAATCTCGACGGGTGGTAATAGCGTTCGATAAGTGCGTCTGACGGGCGAGACTTGGGCGGATTTTGCTAAAGGTTTTGCTTACTTAAGAAAATGTGGTTAGGTTTCTGAAACTTTTATTAAGGGCTTAACTCACCTCATTTCACACACCCTATATAGTATATAGGAGTACCAGAACTAGTTTCACATAATTAAAGAAACGCCACGTTGCGTATTTCGTCAAAAAAATGTGAGAGGGCTCTTAAATTGGCTGACACATTGAATTTTGTGAGATACATGCGTTTTAAGTTTTTGGTGGGGATCGAGAGGATGCTCTGTCCCTTTCCCGCAAAGCAAGTGTTAGCACAGAATTTGTATGGCGTGCATGACGCTTGACGTCATAAGTTTGAATAGTGCGTGCTCTGTCTAGCATGATGCGTTTCGATACTACGTTTCTAATCCATACGGCCAAGGATTAGAACAACCTGTCCGGTTTTTTGTTTCCTGAAAGATATAATCTGGGCCCTTTCAAGGCTAGAGTGAATAGGTATCTTCTAAGTCTGCGTGTTTCATCTTCGACCATATCGTCGCTTACCATTAGGCGAGTTGGTGGCCAAAGCGGACTTATCCGCGTAAAAAAGAAAAATTAAAAATTCTTATAGCTTCATTATATTAGAACAAATTTTAATTTTGTTTTCGTTGATTGGCTCTTTTTATAAGGCATTAAAAATAACTAGTAATCGTGCCTATTTACTATTCGAAATAAACCAGATTAATTGCTTTAAAGAAAATTACTTAACTCCCACACAGTGACGTCAGCAACCCACAACTCGGTGACTTACATTTTAACTTTATAAGCCACGTTTTGTAATAGCTACATTTTCTATCCTAAATTACTAAATGAACTATTATTTTTTTATGGTTGGTGAGGTTTTTGACCACAGCTCATCTGATTTTAAGTAACGGTGTATTCGAGTATGGTAAACATGTGTGGGTACCCACGGAAAATTTCTTTAATGGGAATTGGCCTTGTTGTTTTACCTTAAGGACTTAACTAAGTAAAATTTAGACTCGCTAAAAGTTAAGAACCTGTTATGTTTTATTTTGTTATCTTACTCTTACTAATTTTGGATAAGGACATGCCGTTAACTAAAAAAAAAAGTTTGAATAATATTCTTGAAGTGAAAAGTTCTTTAGCTGCGTTGAGCGGTTTTTGTGGTAGGAGAAAAAGCAATGACTATATGACCACTTGACTGCTCATCCTTTACCCCGCGTGAGGCAAAGGTTCTAACATGTCAACCTAAACTATTTCGAGCGGGGCCAATCCTAGGCGCGAATAGAATGAATGAATTTTGATTCTCCAATCACAAGCGTCGAGTCGCGTCGAGTCTCCAATGACAAGCTGCCCCCCGCGACCGGCATCATTTAGCAAAAGGAAATTTTACATGTTTACTACTCTTTAACTGTGTTAAAGAAGATTTTATTTTATTATTTTAATTAATGTTATAAAATTGAGTGGTGTAAACCTATCAAACAAGTTTGGTAGCTTTCTACCACTGACACTTGGGAACACCTTGTTGTGAGGATGTGAGTTCGCATTGTATTGGGATTTCTACCAAATGTATTGATTGTAAATTATTTCTTGTTTTAGGTTTTAGCTTTGTGTTTTTTTGTGACGTTTCAAAAGTGTATTATAGTATGCCCACTTGAAAGAGATTAAATGAATTGAATTGACTACATGCGCGATCAAGTGGTTATATTATCTTTGGGCAAAAGTTATGGGTTCGCGTCACCGACATGTTAATGTGACGTATTCGTTTTCACTTCATTCAACCTGCAGATATGTTAGTAGCTATATTGCATCTTCCAATCATGTAAATAAACATGGTTCCTAGACGCTGGTTCATCATATAATCTGAGACGATGCGTCACGGGCGCGACTTACTGGCGCCGAAAGTTTGATTCACTGGTTTTGGTCTCGTGCCATGATTACCAAACATTCTAGTGTTCAAAATGTTATTCCAATTTTCATTATGCTTTCTGGTAACATCTGTTTTTTTTCAACTGTAGAATATGTCTACGATTGGCTACCAAAAGCCGTACCGTCATTTGTTTTAAGCGATTCTGCAGTGCCAGTACCGTTCTTTATCGATCGTCCAATTCGATAAAATTCCATAGAATCGATCATAGTGAGTACTGATAAAATGTCATTTTGTCGAATTTGACGAAATAAACTGTCAAATTTGACAATCGATTAAGAACGGTACTTGCACTGCTGTTTAGGTGAATACGAAAAGTTGCGCTACCGCAAACCGTATCGCGTTAAGGTTCACGTTTGGGCGATTTTCTGCAATCGCCTATACTGCAGCGCAAGTACCGTTCTTTATCAATTTTCAAATTCGATAAAATGTCACAGAATCGATCATAACGAGTACTGCTCAAATGGCATTTTATCGAATTTGACGACCACATATCGATAAAGAACGGTACTTGCACTGCTGAATCGCTTAAAAAGGTGACGCCCCAACTCACCTGATGGAAAGTGACGTTGTAGCCGAAAATGGAGCACGTAGACCTAAGGTACTTATTCACTTTGGCGTTGAAGACACCCAGGTTATAGTTTTCATGAAACAAAGATAGTGGCAAGGCATTACAGTCTTAAGCAGTCCGAAAATACAGGCAAACCGGCTACTTCGAGGCTTTATAAACGTTTTTCGATTTTCGTTTAAATAACATGCTATTGCTAGATTGTTTCGTAATAAGCAATGCTTCTTTCTAATAAAACAGTAGTCTACACACATCTAGGTTAGTTTGTCATTGAAACCTCCCTCTGTGCGGAAACAAGCGTGATTAGGTTTCAGATGCTTCATAATGTGATGAAGATGTCGACCTTGAAGTCGAGGGCGAGGCTTCTCTGCCCTTGGAGTCGAATGCATTGTGTTTCCAGATTTAATAAGTTAGACAATGCAAGCTTAGGACGCTCCCTGATATCTCAGGGACGATATTAGTGATGCAGGCAGTCGCTGGAAGACGAAAGCTGAAGATTAACTTGAGAGAGGAGAGAGAGAAAGGTCTACGTCCATCAGGCCAGCAGCTTCCATTATACTGGTATGGGCTGAAGACGACAAACACTTTCAACACGATGTTTATTAGGATGATTTTATTTTTAATTTTTTTATTTAAATATTTTAACTAAAGCTTTTTATTTGTTTGCAACATTTGATATATTTTTTTATTATAATTAAAATAATAATAAATGAGATATAAACTCACTAAGTGCGAATTAGCAAAAAGTGTCAAAACCAAGATTTACCGACTATCATTACATTACAAAAAGGCGTTTTTGTTTTGATATCTTCTAATTTGATGGAGTAACATAACAAGCAAACATTTCACTTGTGACCAAATTAAAATATGTCAAATTAAATATTTTTTATCGTGAATAATTCAGCGTTTGACCACCAACTCGCTTCATCAGCTAGATCGACAGTAAAACATGATTTTTGTTTTTTTTGGCTTGGATGAACCATGATGATTCGTCCAAACTTATTGGTAAGTCACACTCAGTGATTGTATATCTATACTAAAATATATCTACGTATACTATATACTAATATTATAAAGAGGAAAGATTTGATTGTTTGTTTGCATTGAATAGGCTCCAAAACTACTGAACCGATTTGAAAAATTCTTTCACTGTTGGGAAGCTACACTATCGCCGGGTGACATAGGCTATAATCTATACCCGTGCGAAGCTGGGGCGGACCGCTAGTAACATTATAAAGAGGAAAGGTTTGATTGTTTGTTTGCATTGAATAGGCTCCGAAACTACTGAAACGATTTGAAAAATTATTTTACTGTTGGGAAGCTACACTATCCACAGGTGACATAGGCTATATTATATTTCCAAAAAAAATTGGGATCCTTACTAAAAATCCAATAATACCCGTGCGAAGCCGGGCGGACCGCTAGTGTATAGATAAAGTGCAAATGGGCGAGCGAAAAAACTGCGGAGGGGAAGAGCCGTACACGAAGACACGAACTTCCAGTACATAAGTATTATAGAATGTACTTGTACACGTAAATAGTCTCCGCGCTCTGCTATGCAGCTCCGCTGTGTAAAATGGCTTGCGTTTTACATAACATTCTAATAAAACGTGGACCTTGACCGTGTTTGGTTTGACGTGCTCGGAGAGAATAGTAATGTAAAGAAGCCAGAAGGGAAATTCAAAAACTTACGAAACCGCACCAGTAGGGCTTCCTTGGCAGTCCCTGGAACCCGTCAGAATACGTCTACAAACCAAGTATGACGGCAGCACTTGCACAGCAGTTGCCGGCCCGCAACCGCGGAGCAGCTGACGTTCATCTATACTAATATTATAAAGAGAAAAGATTTCATCGTATGTTTGTTTGCATTGAATAGGCTCCGAAACTACTGAACCGATTTGAAAAAATCTTCTACTCTTGGGAAGCTACACTATCTCCGGGTGACATAGGCTATATTATGTTTAAAAAAAAATTGTGATACTTACTAAAACTCCAATAATGTAACCCAAGATGTAAAAAAAATATGACTCACACCCGTGCGAAGCCGGGGTGCGTTTGTATTATAAAACCGCGCGTTCCGTGATACAAGGCCTGCGTAAAGTTGCATGCCACTGCTGCTGCTTTTGGTCTGTATAATTCTTAAAGAACACGCTCACAGGCTAGAAAAAGAAAGATAAAAAAAGATTAGTTAGTCAGTGAATAAGTGGTAGTGGTATTAGCCTTTATATATACGAACGGATATCAATATAAACAAATTGTACTACGGGACCAACCCTAAATCCACGATAAAAATATTAGCTGTTCCATAGAAAACGGTCATACAATGTATGGAACAGATGTTATTTTTTTTCGCTATTTCAGGCTTCCATCTAAAAGTTGTTCATACATATGAGTATAACAAACCTCTCGACTTGGCTTAGTTACACCGTTTCCGCGTTACCCTGTCTAGATCATCACCAAAGAAGTGTCTATATAACAGAATAAACAATAGTGGCTTAACTGCTCACTGTAATTTAATAGTCTATTAAATGGCAACATAGACAACAACATGGCAACATAGACAACTGTGTATTAAATAGACAGTTTTCTATGTTGCTCTATAAACTAGAAGTGAAGAAATGAGAATAGAAACCAACGTATCGTGAACCACACCCTTATTGTGTCAGCTGAGCTGCTATCCATTTAAGTTTCTTTGAAAGTTGATTGCGTGCTGTAAACTCGGGGGTAGACTACAGGCGGGGGTGTAATTGTGTACTTTCCACGTCGATTGCCGTCCGCACCCGACTCCTCGGCGCCTGAAATGTGAAACAATACCCCTTGGTGGAGCCATCTATTTGAATCGATTGTTTCAGTTCTACACCATGCTTTTAGAGTATACTTAAGTCAGCGCGTTGTTTAAAAAATGTGGACTGGTAGCAGGAACATACTGCTGTCTTGTCAACGTATCCATTGAATGGTCAAGATGGTCACCCTTATATACTTATTGGTGTTTTTTTTTTTGTATTTTTGTGAAAAATACGATATCAACTGTCCCTCTATCTATTTATTACATTACTAGCTGAATCCCGCGCTGCTACCCGCGATTTTCCAATATTCCCGCATTTTCTGGGAGAATAAGTACCCTATCTCCGTCCATTTCATGTATACTATCATCCTGCTAAAATTCGTTAAGATCGTCTTAGCGGTTTAGTCGTGAAAAGCGAACAGACAGAGAGACAGAGTTACTTTCGCTTTTATAATACTAGTAAGGATTAGCAAAATAAAATGCTGAACCGATGTTTATAAAAATTTGAACTTAATTTAAAAAGACAAAGAACGGAATAACTACTACAAGGCTACTTTGCTTTTGTTAATAAGGGGTAAGTTGTTGAGACTGCAGTGTAGAATTACTACCAAGATACAAGGCAAGTTGGCTGTCCTACTTACCTACTTTTCCAATTCTATTAAATTCATTGTATTTATGTCGACTGAGTAGCAGAAAGCTGATAAGAAATGTATTAACCATCGTACAATCTTGGATTCTGTCGAGATGAGAACTTGAGACTCCCGTCTAGCAAAAATAGCTTCTATTTAAATCAGACATCATCATCATTGCAGCCGTATAGGACGTCCACTGCTGGACATAGGCCTCCCCATCGATCTCCAAAAGGGCCGGTTGGAAGCGGCCTGCATCCAGCGTTTCCCTGCGGTCTCTTTTAGGTCGTCTGTCCATCTTGTGGGTGGACGTCCTACGCTGCGCTTGCCGGTCCGTGGTCTCCATTCGAGAACCTTTCGGCCCCATCGGCCAGACATGGTGTCATATTTTTTTTTCAACTACTTACTTCAACTACTCTTAACTACTTGCGTACAAATATTCGTGAAGATCGGATCAACGATACGCAAGTTATCGTCGAACAAATATATACAAACACTAGCTGCGCCCCGCGGTTTCACCCGCGTAGTAAAGAAAAATGGTGATGATTAAAAGCCTATGTCACTCTCTGGCTCTTGAACTATATACCCATGCAAAAAAACCAGGTCGATCCGTTCCGTTGCAGCGTGAAAGAGGAACAAACATCCATACATCTATACATACAAACTTTTGCGTTTATAATATTAGTAGGATACACACAGACGCCGACTCTTCGCTCGGTCAATAAAGGTGAGATGAAAGATTATTGCGTGAGCGTATATAAAGTGAATTTCGTTGGTAAAGGTCCTGTCTAGGAACTCTAATGGTAACTTGGTAAGCTAGGATTTGAGCTAAAGTTAGCAGAATTCCCGAGAGATCTATTTGCAATTCAACGAGAGCACATAAAAATAACTTGACACGCATTGAACTACAAGGTTAAATACGCCCTTCACCGACAAAAATATTGTACCGAATTTGAAGTAACTACATATTCGTGTCGAGCATACGTTGTGGAGGCGGACTCAGGACGGGATCGATACATAAATATTATAAATGCAAAAGTTGGGATGTTTGTTTAGGTATCTGTTTGTTATATTTCGTGCCAATGTCAAGCCTGGCGCACTCCACACTTAAGGTATGAAGCTACAAGTAGCCGACTTGTCGGACCTGCCGCCCCCGCTTCCGCGTGATAGATAGAGAAAATGCGACAAGAGTTACGCGTTAGATGGAGATGCAACTTCTAGGTTAATATAGTTGTAGGTAGTTATAAATAAATAAATATTCGGGACATTTTTGCACACACGGTCATCTGACCCCAAACTAAGCAAAGCTTGTGATATGGCTGCCAGAGACTGATATATATATAGTTAGCGGTCGCACGTCCTGAATTGCACTTTATTGTGTAGTAGCAAGAGTCGCTACTTATTTAAATGATTTTGCGGAGTGAATCTCATGTATAGAATAGCATTAATATTGCATTTGCTATTAAAAACCCTATATACAGAGTTACGCGGAAAGGGTACTAAGCTGAAAGGGGTCTGTTTATTCGTTATACTCATCATTATTAATATCTTTTACTATGGGAGCAACTCTAAATTCACAAAAAATATATCAGCTGTTCCATAAATTTTATCGAGTGCCAATGACCGCGTTCTATGGAAACTCTCCTTCCCCATTTCTTAATCCGTCCCCCGTTCCCGACGCGTTTGTTACCCTCGATTTACGAGTGCAATACTGTGTCCGTCTCTGGGGCCGATCTGCAGCTTGTTTATGCACGTCTGAAGCCGCGTGGGACGTATCAAGGTGATCGAGTGTGGGGGTTTAATAGGCACTAGAAAGGCTGCGTTAATCTGTTGTGATGGCTTACTTTTGTGTCTGTTAGGGATGTGTTTATATCTTTAGATCTAATGGGTTTTCTTTCAACGCGAGGTAATTCGCAGTAGCTATTTAGGGAGCGTTATACTTATAAGCAAAAGTAGAAATGTCCGAAAGCCTGATAGAAAACGAAGAATTAGTTTCTGGAGTTCCCGGAAATTCTTTGCCTGATTTTCCTTGGTTTTGCTAGCCAAGTACTGAGCTTCAAACAAAAAAGACAAAAGAATCCAATGTAAAATAGATGTTAATAATGAACTATTGTCTTTAAATAAAAAGAGCGCCAAACAAGCATGCGGTCCGCCCGATGGTAAGCAGAAACCGCCGCTTACCTACAACAATAGCGATGTTGACGGTGCATTGCCAGCACAATTAGATGGTTGTAGTACCTGTCGACTTTCCAGAAAACAAAATGATGAATCTGTAAAGATAATAAACGCGGAGTACTAAGCCTGCAGTAATCACCACAAATTATACTTCTTCACCATCCATTTAGGGCAAAGATAATATAACCACTTGAACGCGCATGTAGTGAAAATTCCCTTTTGCAAAATTTGAGACCCTACGCGACTCTTGTGATTGGAAAATCAAAAGTCATTCATTCAATTCGCGCCTAAGATTGGCCTCGCTCGAAATAGTTTAGGTTGACATGTTAGAAACTTTGCCTCATGCGGGGTAAAAGATGAGCAGTCAAGTGGTTATATTGTCATTGATTTAGGGTGATCTTAAAGTTCACACATTTTCGTTTAGTATCTCTCGATTTTCGATTTGACATCTTTCGTATTAGAAACAATCGATCAAATTCTAGTCGATTGTATCAGAAAACTTCATTACCGGCCTAATGCACAATACTGACGCAAGGCTCATCCATCATAATAAGAAACACACGGTGCCAAGGATCCTCACATCAAAGTCTACTTAACGAAGCCATATTTTGTAATCATATTATACGAAAATCCGAAAAGATTTTGTTGGTGAAAGGTTTGAATTAACAAGTTTTGTTTCACCAAAGATTGAGTAAATAATTTTCATGTAAAATTTTTGTTTTGATAAAGTTTATTTCTTATTTTTCTTTAATACGTTCTTTTTTATAAGTTCTATTGTAATTGTATATCAATATTTTTTACGCATATAATTCCGTGTTTGACCACCAACTCGTCTGTTGGTAAGCGACGAAGTGGTCGAAGTTAAAGCACGCAGACTTAAAAGATACCTATTCACTCAAACCTTGAAAAAGCCCAGATTATATCTTTCAGGAAATAAGGAAGCCGGCAGGTTGTTCCAATACTTGGCCGTACGGATAAGAAACTCGCCTCTTCAACCAATGTGTTCTGCCCACCATGACATATGGTGCCGAAACATGGACTCTCACACATGAGGCTGTGCACAAAATCAGAGTAGCACAGAGAGCCATGGAGAGATCCATGCTAGGCATCAAACTCCAAGACCGAGTTCGTAATACCGAAATCCGACGAAGAACAAAGGTTCGAGACGTCGGAATAGCGGTAATGAAATTAAAGTGGAGCTGGGCAGGACACGTTGCCAGGCGCAGTGATGACAGGTGGAGTAAGGTTTTAACAGAGTGGTGGCCCAGGCAAGGTAGGCGGAGCGTTGGTAGTCCAGCTGCAAGATGGGTCGACGATATTATTACTATCGCGGGTCGAACCTGGACTAGATTAGCACAGGACCGAGGCAGATGGCATAGCAAGAGAGAGGCCTATACCCAGCAGTGGGATAAGGAAGGCTGTGGATGATGATGATGATGATGACGGATAAGAAACGTAGAATCGATACGTTTGGTCCAAGAAAAATCCACAATGTATAGACGGTAGTGGTCCGATTTCCTACATGTCCTGTAGTAGAAAGGGGATGGTCATGAAATGTATTGAATCTAGGTTACTACATTCATGAAAATGCCATAGAAGAACTTTCCTGAGTCTATGAAGTCCCTAAAAACAGACAAATATGTCGCTTTCTGTGAATTGTGGAAATTGCAAATCCTCCAAATTCTAGATGTTTCTCTGATAGCGTCCATCATTAGTTTATTCACACAATTTTAATCTTTAGCTCACCGAAATAAAGTCCAACGTTCCTACAGCCATTGTTACCCTACAGAGTAATTAAAACTCAGAAGTGGGATCAGCCTTTCATCGATGTTCCAATGATGCGGGCGCGAATTTACATTCAAATCCTGTTCCATTGATACCCTTGGATTTGTGGCATTGTCTGAATGTCTATGACGGATAATCCTTTTTACTATACCAATGATGGACGGTGGACCAAAGCAGTCACAGAATGGTGGCCGCGGAACGGAAAGCGACCACCAGGCAGACCACCAGGCCGATGGTCGGACGACATCGTTAGGGCAGCAGGAAAGCAGTGGACAAGACTAGCACAGGATCGGAAAAGATGGCGCGCTGAAGAGGAGACCTATACCCAGCAGTGGGTGGAGAATGGGTGATGATGATGATGATGACTATACCAATATATTTATATTGGCTTTATTTTTCGTCAGGGGAAAAAAGAGTGAAAAACACAGGGGTATAATTTGAGTGTGATCTTTTCGTGAAATACATCCATTGAGTATTAACATTCACAATAATTTATTGCGTAGGTCGAAATTTGTCTAGTCCGTCTGCCTGATACTTGTCTGCTGAGTCTGCCCTTGAAGTTCGACTGTCGATACGTTTACAGTCCATACCCGTACCTATCGTATCGGTAATCCAATGTCATCGATTTGTATCAGTCGCATCAATAAGCAATCCAATGTTATTGTAGTTAAAATTGTGATATCTGACATGCCGAGTTTTGAATAAGTTCAGTTTCGAAGTCGTGTCGAAGTCGTCAATTTCAGTGACATCATCTTCTTCTTCTTCTTTCGAGTCGATGTTCCGTAAATTATTATTTTGTTTTCAAATTAACTTTTTAGACTAAAATTTTGCCACCCCTATGGCACTCTCCGTGGCTTCATTCAGGTCGTCTAGTATGCAAATTGTAGGACACGCTGCACAGTCCATCAAGTGTGACATTGTCTGAGGGTTCACACCACAAAGACATGAGGTTCCTTATTATTCTAGATCTAAGGAAAAATATTATAACTGACTTTACGTCAAGATAAGAAGATTAAGATTTGTTCACATAGTAATCATCATCATCAGCCAGAAGACATCCACTGCTGAACATAGGCCTCCCCCTAAGGGGTGTTTCCATAATCCCCACGCTTGGCAGGCGGCTTGGGGATAGCAGAAGGTTCACCATTAAAGTAGGAGGATGCTGTTGCCCATCCTCTGGTGATCCTACAACGAGTACATGCCGAAAACAAATTAATTTCAATGTACTTAATACTCGGACTTTACCCAATAATAACATAGTACTCACATAAATCACATAGTAATATAAAGCTAATAACAGCGTGGAGCGATAGTGCCCGAGCGGTAGCATGTGCGCTTTACAATCTGACGGCATCCGGTTCCAACTTAGGCCCTGCGTCAATGACTTATTAAGTACCTAAATAAATTATGCAGTTTCATTGCCATCGCTGAAAAACATCGTGAGGAAACCGGTATGTCCAAGAATCTTCTTTTAAGGTTCTTGGAAAGAACCTTTCAAAGAACCTCAAAAGTTCAAAGACATACGACATTCACCAACATGCACTGGGCCTGCATGGTGGATTAAGGCCCATCCTCTCTCTCTGAGAGATGGCCGGAGTCCCAGCAGTGGGAACATAATAGGCTAATGAACAGCGTGTTAAAACACGGTCACCGTAAAGGATAGTAGGTAAAACGATACGCAACGGTAACGATACGTTTGATATGTGCCAAACGTTTCGAATCCACGTTTCTAATCCGTACAGCCAAGGATTGAAACAGCTGTGTCAGAAGTGCCAGCTTCCTTGTTTCCTGAGAGATATAATCTGAACCTTTTCAAGGCCAGAGAATAGGTATCTTCTAAGTCAGCGTGCTCATCTTCGTCCACATCGTTGCTTACCAACAGGCGAGTTGGTGTCAAAAGCGGACTTATCCGCGTTAAAAAAACCAAGAGTCGTTACTAGTTAATTCATAAATGTAATATTAGGATCTCTACACAAGTATTTACAGTCGTAGATACAGTTGCTTGACGCAAAGCTCTTTTATTTTTAAATCTTTCATATCACATCTCGTCCTAGCCCCTCGGAAGGCCTATCAAAAGGAAATTCATCAAAAATACATAACAAGCTTTTAATGGAATTAACATCTCTTAATTCATCACAATACGTATCAGAATCCGTCGTCTGTGCGCCGACCAATAAGGAACGAGTATTGTGTCTGACGCATGCGCGCATGTGGGCGTCGGGTCGATAGAGCCCGTGACGTCACGTATGGCGACCAATGACGCTGCGGCGGCGAACATCAATCGATGCTGAACGATTCTGCTGAATCTATGCGTCCTCGGTAGATATTGTCATCACCTTGTATGAATGCACCGGAACTAAACGCATCGCATTGCTATGAGACAATGGCTTCGATTCTGATGCTTTCAAAACTATTTGACAGGTCTAAAATGATTACCATCCTTTTTCACATTTTGTAATCAACAGATACGCAAAAAGCTGACATACTTTATTTGTGATAGAAAAAAACACACAATAGCCAACACGAAAAAAAACTATACCAAAAAAGAAAAAAAAATTGTTAGAAACCGGCACCCCACCTCAGCATGTTGCCGGTTGTACACAATCGGCGCTGGTCTTCCGTTGAGACCGTTTTGCCCATATTCGAACTTTTTATTATCCGAGTTCTACTCACAGTTGTCCTGCCTAAACATAACAAAACAACAGCTTAATTGCGATTGTTGTGCTGGTCATGTGGGATTTTCTATGGGGAATTGCTTTGTATTAAAAGCTTATCGTGTTATTATAGCTACCTTGATGATTAATACTGAATAACTTCATAACATTAAAATAAAAATAAAAAACAACAAATTAAAACCTAACTATTAATCTATTAAAGGCGTGCCTATTCACTCTTGTCTTGAAGAGACCCAGGTTGTACCTTGTAGGGAACACCGAGAAATCCTCTGCAGATTCTGCTGCCGCGCCAGCCCATTAGGGAACGCAAATTACTGCGTTCCGGAAAGATGTGACGGCGCAAAGGTGTCAACGCAAGTCCCACACTAAGGGCGGTATCTTCCATGGAATCAAAGTCATCCCGTCCGGTCTTCTGCCATCGCCACGTACGAGGCCGGTCGGCTCAAGAACTGCCGCACAGTTGGCGGTGGTAAAAGCACGGCGAATGATGTCATTAAGGCTGGCGTGGCGGGGTATTTGATGATTTGCATATTACTGTAGCTACACGTGGCTTGATAAGACTCAATGTAGTTTAGATATACTTTGCCACTATAAAGTAATTTTTAACGAAGGCTTTTACAATTGGATAATAAAGGTATACAGGGCGAAAAGTTTAATAGAGTCAGTAAGGGCAACTATCTGAACCGTTATAGCTACATGAAAACGGCCTGAAAAGACATTTTAGGGATTTTTGGGAGATAATGTATTATGAAGAAAAAAAAATTAATCAAAAAAATTATTTAAAAAAAATGATTTTTCATGTCTTTAGAGGAACCGCCTATAAAGGGTTAATTTTTCACCCGTCTAGCCCATAGAAAATAAAATTACCGATATTTTTGTTTCACTCATTTTGGAACAAACATACTTCGATCAACAAAAAAAACGAAGCAAAAGTGTTAAAATAACTTCACTTGAAAAGCGCTCGTGCCGCGTTGAGCTCCCTGTGTTGCTCACCCACGCTCCACGCTCGCTATCAGTTACAGGACCTTGTACTCTTATCTATTACTAGCTGCGCCCCGCGGTTTCACCCGCGAGTTAAAATCGTCGTTAAGTTATCTTAAAATTTCAAATTCTCTGCGCAATTTTCTTAATTTTTCTTTCATTTACCTTGAAATACAGAAATACAGAAAAGTTTACCTTCTACGTAGTATGAGAAAACTTAAAAATAAAGATGAATGAAATCGGTAAAGTCGTTCTCAAGTTATGGCGTGACCAAGGTAAATAGAGATTAATTTTTAGATTTGGCCGGCCGCCGGAATCTATAATTTTTTTTTTAAATTATAAATATATTATAACATTTATTTTTCTTGAATTATGTTCCAATACACACAGGCGAGTTGGTAGACAAACGCGGACTTATCCGCGCTAAAAAAAAAAACGATACTGCTAGCGTGATAACACATTCTAAAAAAGTAACCCTGTAAATAAAGAACACCTTATAAGGATCAAAGTCACTGTGGTAACCTGTGTAGTGTGGTAGTCTTTGTGGTGGTGGAGTGGTAACTTACATTAGAAGTACTTAACTAGAAATTTCAGAAAACGTAAAATGCTTTCTCAAAAGTCCATGTATAAAAGAACTGTATGTATAAAGTTTCACCCATGCATATGCCTAATGCATATACATGATTTAATCTTTTTCTTGTAAAAAGCAGAACTCAACATATCTTTCCAATATCGCACTAAAGCCTAATTTTGGCAACATCCACTAACTCTAGTCCCGCGAAAGTTTTGGGAACCAACCAATTTTTTTGTTGGTTTTCAAATATGCGATTGCAGCGCTTCGTCATAGAGACAAAATAAATTGAACAAACTTAATAGAGCGTCTCTACATTAGTTGCAAAACCAAATGGTGGTCATACCCATGGTGGTGGTTGGTGGTTAATCTATTCAGCCTCAAACAGAGGTTACTTTAGGGTTCAATGCTTTAGGGCAGATATTGTCACCCCAAAACCCTTTATGGGGCAAACATTGAATAAAAGCGGCTTGAGCTCTATATTCATTGAAATTTAAGGTCGAAGCGGACACGTCACAACAGAAAATTGGTTCTAATAAGATTCTCTTAACGATATTGGTTTTTATGGTTCTGCGTACTATAAAACTCAAGTTCGTTCTGTTCGTCCGTCCTCATTTTTAGAACCTACTAACTAAAAAAAATGGTTTGCGTTTGACCGCCACCTTGCCTGATGTTAAACGATGATGCGGTCTACGTTGGAGATTCACGCGTGATTTGAAGACACCCAGATTGTAACTATCACGGAACACCCATTCAGACAGCACATTCCACAGACTAGCAGTTCGCACAATAAATATGGAATCAAAGCGCTTCGTACGGGTTTTCGGAATATCAACCATAAAGCGGTGTTTAAATTTTTGGTGCCAGCTTTGGCAGAGTTATTAAGGTAAGTGCATGAAACTTTGCACATTTACAGTTTAAGTCCCTAAATCTCAATTATAAAAGTTTAAAAAAATGCAATTAAAAAAAAAGTTTTAGAAGTGGCTCCGCTACAAGTAAAATGGTGATGTTTTTTTTCTCCGCTGTACCCCGTTGTGTACGCTATCGGGAAGCTTGGCAAAATATGGTCCGTCAAAGTGGCAAGAAATCGCCCTCTTGTATTTCTTAACTATTATAGGCATGCTCATAGGTCGTAGTAAAAGCCTTTATTTTGATGATTTTGTGTTAACAACTTACTTAAGTTACTGACCTTTTTCGTAATATGATCTTAACAAAGAAATACATAACAGCGTTTTCTCTGTCTCTCAGAAATGCTTCCTGACCAACTCTCATTCATATTTAGCGGTAACAACACAGAGCAAAAGTTAAGGTTTCCGATAATAACACTTTCATCGGTCCCTGTTATACTAGAAGCTTTCCTAGGTATTTGTAATTATGAAAGTTGATAGTTGTATGTTGGAAAATATAGTCTAAACAACTCTTGTTGCGAAAGTTTTGATATTACATAGTTAAGCGTGCACGTATTGATTAACAGCGTTGGCTTTATAGAAAACTTCACGATGCGGGTACGTAGGTCGTTGACTTATAAATACGCGTAGTAACTAGGGATGCAATCTTGGCTAGATTTTGGCGAAGCGGAGATTTCGCGAGATCGTAAAGATCAATCTCGCGAAATTTCGCCATTTACGAGATCTCGCGAGACTGGTGGATGTTTTTTTTTTTACAAATTGTCACAATAATAGAATACTTGATAAGAAATTAGTAATAAATTTGATGTACTATTTAGTAATAATTTATTTTTAACAACTTTCATCAATCAAATAATTAAATCAGTATTCTTTTTTTGTATGAAAATTAAATAGTAAAAAATATAAAAACAAATTGCCCTAAAAAATTTGGAAGTAGCTTTCTAAAAAGCATAGAGCATATTTACATATCTAATGCATATGTAAATTCAATATTATTTTAAAATTTTGCATTCTGTTTTGTATGTTATTAAATAAATGAAATTAAATGAAATAATGTGTCGTCTGTTTCATGTGGAACACGTAGGCTGTTAGTTGTGTATTTACTTATTTAGGAATTGAATTTATTAGTTATGCATTCCGAAAAGATATTAAATAATTATTCCTTCTGACACCACTATGCAGAGTGACTGGTAAGGCAGTGGAAATATTCGTGGATATCATTGTACTCATCATTATGAACGATTTTTTTTATGGGACCAACACTAAAATAAAAATATCAGCGGTTCCATACAATAAGTTCATTGACGCTTGACGAAATGTATGAACAACACATTTTTTTTACGCTTGGGATGTAAACCAGGATATACTAAACCGGTCGTATAATTTTTGAATTGTCTTTTTCATTTAAATGATACTTAAAGTTATATGATTATTTACTGAAAATATATATATTTAAATGTTACTTACTGTACTTTGGTAAAATGAAACCATGTTGAAACTTGGGTGAAACAAACTGTGCATCTTTAAACGAGATTTCTAGCATTCACAGCTTCAATCTCCATTTATCTTTCTACTTTATCTATTCGCTCTTCAGCATCTTCGCAATCTTGCAATGTAAAAGAAATAAAAAATATTCCTCTAGTCCTTGCGTTATTATTGTAATTTCAAAGTGAACACTTTTATAGTACACTATTTCAAAGTAAAGACAATTGAATGCTATAGTGTGAATTATAATTATCTGTCTATGCCTACAGTTCAGAAGTGCAAAAATTGTAAACTGAAGTTTTTAGAAAGCAAGTTACAGAATAAAACTTACTGTCGAATGACATACAGTTGTAACTCTAAGGAAAAAAGTCTAAGGAAAGAACATAATGATCACATGATTTATTTTTACCCAAAGTTCATGTAAATATTAATTTTCTTTTTATTAATAAAACATGGGTTACAATCTGGGTGTCTTCAAATCACGAGTGAATCGGTTCCTTCTAGGCAAGCGTGCTCCAACGTAGACCGCATCATCGCTTAACATCAGGCGTGATGGTGGTCAAATGCAAGCCTATTATTTATTTAAAAAAAAACATCTTTATTACCAGTAAAATGTACTAAAAAAAATATCCATAATATACGTAATAAGACCCTCTGGTATAGTTATAATTTGACTATCCAGTAGTTAGTCTAAACGAATATTAGACTTATTTAAAAAAATATATATATCAAGGACGAAGGAAAACATCGTGAGGAAGCTGATATGCCCAAGAACCTCAAACGTTCAAAGAAATGACATTCACCAACATGCACTGGGCCAGCATGGTTGATTAAGGCCCATCCCCTCTCCCTCCTTCCCTCCGGCGGGGGTTTTCTATTTTCCGGTATGAATTTCAATGATTGCCTATAAAAGCTTTCGTAGACTTTTATGATGACTGAAATAAGGAATTTTCCGCTAAAGGTCCATAAATCCATCCTAATAAACATTTCAGCATGTTTCAAGTTGTTCGCTCTCAGTGCTAAGGTCGGCGAAAGGTCAGCCGTCGTTACGGTAATCCCATTACTAAATGAAGAACTAATGCCAACTGACAAGCCCTACTACCTTGAAGACGAGCATTAATTTATCAAGTCGGAGAAACCTCTTGTATAATAGACCAGATGCAGAATAATTAATCTGTAAACACAAGAGAAGAGCGTTTTTTTTATTCCATGTCAAATATCTCTTTTCATCATTATCAGAGAGAGAGAGAGAGAATGGGCCGTAAAGCCGTAATCCACCATGCCGGCCCAGTGCATGTTGGTAGAAGGCTAAAGTGAAGGGTGATATGCCTTAATACAATATTATGGTTCGTGTTTAAATGACTTAAAAAAAACACTATACCGCTAAGCCGCTTAACGAATTTTTTAACTACGTCACACTTGCAAATTTTTTACAAACTCTAAGAAACTTGTAGTGATACCAACGAACTAACTAATAGTCCTCATGCAAAAAAAGTGCTGCATCAATTGCGACAACAAAATTATAGGACCACCTCTGACATATGACCTACCAAATAAAAAAAGAATCATCAAAATCAAGTCATAATAGGCGGAGCAATCGCGGAACAAACAAAAAAAAACATACAGTCGAATTGATCATCTCCTCATTTTTGAAGTCGGTTAAAAAGGGCGGCAAGGTCTTTTGCAGGGTGAGTTCAAGTATGGGCAGAAACTCACATCAAGCTTATTTTAGGCCGGATACGTTCTCACCCGCCACGCCGTTTTATCATATCTCCCTTGTATGTCAGACCTGTCACATACAATGAATTTGTACTACCTCAACAAAGACAAGTCATTCTAACAACCTAGCTCTTCAAAACTCTGAATAATATTTCCAAGAAACTTGTTAAACGAACGGGACGGTGGAAAATTGCTCGATCAGAACTTGCGCTAGCTCACAACTCAACGTCGAAGTGGGTGGCGAGTTGCGAACAAAGAGTTTAACGGTGAGTAATTTTATTCTTTGAAATTGACAGTCATTTTTTGGTGAAATAATTTTGAAGCCTTTTCAGATCTTTTTTGTGCATCTAAAAGCCAAGGGAAGTATAGCTTTTCTTTTTATTTATTGACCGAGCGCAGCGAAGGTCTCAGATTGTACGTAAATACATATGTGTTTGCGGCGTAACTATGTATGTTTGTGAGTTTTTTTATTCATAGAAAAGAGCGGCAAACAAGCAAGCGGGCCGCCTGAGCGATGGTAGCATGTGCGCTTTACAATTTGACGGCACCTGGTTTGATCCTCGGCGCTGCACCAATGACTTATTTAGTATTGAAGTAAATTATGTGCAGTTTCCTTGCCATCGCTCAAAAACGGTGTAGGAAAATATCGTGAGGAAACCGATATGTCCAAGAATTTCAAAAGTTAAAAGAAATGTGACATTCACCAACATGCATTTGCCAGCATGGTGGATAAGGGCCCATTCTCTCTCTAATAGAAGGCCTGATTCCAAGCAGTGGGACATGATAGGCTAAAATGATGTATTCCCGTCTATGGACTATGGACACCTGCAACACTAGCGGCGTTGTCGATGCTTTGCCAACCTCAGTACCGGCGTTAGGGTAGGGCGCGGTTGGGCGACCGCCCAGGGCGCCAGATATAAAGGGGCGCCCCTTTATAGCCATATCTCATGCATTTAAAAAAAACTATTATTTGCCTTTTTTTGGTTTGAATGGCAGATTTGGCGTGCGTCGTAGAAATCTCGCCCAGGGCGCTGGTAGTGCTAAAACCGGCACTGGCAACCTGGAGAGCATTTGTAAACAACTAGTGACGATATTTCCGAACGTTGAACCTGAATACGAGCTTGATCTTTACCAGTAAAATTAGGGTTGTTCCTGTATACCAGCTAACTAGGGCAGGTCGGTAAAGCCTAATGCGCCCGTCGCATTAAAGCCAGAATCGCGGCCGCTATAAACCTATTTTTCTAAGCAAGAGCTCATTGACATGACCCCGTACTACAGCTTGGATTATGACATAATCTGTGGCTAAAAGATACAGATTATTAGTAAGATAACTAGCTGTGCCCAGCGGTTTCACCCGCGTGAATTTTCCTTTAGAAACAGTAAATTTTCTGGGATAAAAAGTATCCCATGTCACTCTCCGGTCCGCCAACAATATCTAAGCATATAACATAATAATTACAGTTTTAAAACCTAAAGCCTACGCGCATGTAAAACCCGTGTTTCGTTAAATAGGTAAACAAATGACAGTGCCATCTAAATACGCCAAACATCATGCGCCGTGCTGCGCTTAGTTTGGCGTTTTTCCGCTAGATGGCTCTGTGAGTATTATTCTTCTGTGAGATCCATTGCACAGTTGCTTCGTGAAACAAGAACAAACAAATACTTTCGTATTTACCATATTAGTATGATTAATAGCGCAAATGTTCGGGATGTTTTAAGCTTTCTTCTAAGGCTCTAACAAAATCTTTAGCGGGCTCAAGATCTCGCAGTTTCTTATTTACTCGTACAATTTTATAGAAAATATAATAAGGTTAGCTAGCTTTCGAGGAAGTTTTTTCACTGAGTTTTCCCTTTATGAAACGTTTACCTGAAAGCTTTGCCTGCTGTTTGTAATTTTTATTTCTGGTGTACACAACAGAGAGTTTCTATCTTTTTGTAAACATTTCACTTGAAAATTCAACTGATATTTCTGCACTGAGTGTGGATTTCCAACAAGTGGCAAAACAATGTTTAATGTTTTGCTGCTTATCATCCAGTACCTCAGCAAACATTATCTAACAACATTTCATCCAAACATAAGTGCCATTTCCGAGATACGCAAAACAAATTAATTGCTCGTTTAAAGTTATTAGATACATTAGAAATAAAGAAGTTTTCAATTCGATATAAGTATTTTCATTTGATGGAGTAAAATGGTAACCAACTGAGTCGTCGAGCAACAAACGTCATACCATAAGACCTGTAAGTGCGAGTGAGATAGATATGACGTGGGTGCGAGCGAGATGAGATGAGCAATGATTTATGACGACTCAGATGGTAATGCGTTTACTATAGTAAATTGTTTGCTTTTCCATGTTTCTCCGTCAAATTAAAAGATATAGCCGAGAAAAGGTTTTGGGAAAGGACCGAAAAGGGGGTTGAAAGGTTGTATGAAAATTGGCGCATCCGGATTCCGCTGTCGCTGGCAATTGTGTATATCAGTCCGCTACGTCTCGTAAACCCTTTTCACGTATTCACGTTCACAAAATGTCTTATCTAATATCTATTCGATTAAATGTTAGTTACGTAAACATTTAATGGTGGTTAACCTACGTAATACGTTTCGGTTTCACGTTGTACCACACGTGACATTGGACAATTTATAAATGGATTTTTTGTTTACGTAACGAATTTCACGTTACCGCACTAACGACTTGGTCAAATGTCTTTCTGCTATGCTTTTATAACGTAGGCTAATTGCCCATTTTATTGTCATTTGTACGGTTGTAAAAATATAGTTCAATACATGTGCTTACAGCGGTAAAATCACACTGGTAAATGGTAGCGGTTAAAGCACAGCTCTACTAGATTTCGAGCGATTTCGACTTTGATCATATGCAGGGTGTAAGGGGATATAGAAAACGGACATTGACACTCGACAAAGTGTATGGAACAGCTGATATTTTTTTCGCGATTTCAGGGCTGGTCCCATAGTATAAGTTGTTCATAATGATGAATACAATTACCTTCTTTTGGCTTCGAGAGTGTTCCCCTTACACCCCGTATAGTTAATTCCTGAAAAATATACTAGTCGAGTTTAAAACCTTCCTCATTTTTGAAGCCGTTTAAATGGTATGATAGATTCGACATCATTACGAACCATAAATAAATTGCCTGGTCTGGGTTTATTAGGTCATCATCGGCATAATTATTAGGTACTAGCAACGCAGTGTAAATCTCATTATTTTTCACACCTTGGGTTTTTGTATTGGAGTTTTAGTAAGGATCCCAATTTTTTTTGAAAATATAATATAGACAATAGACAATTTTTTATTTATGGAAGAAAATAAAACATTTTAAGAATTGATAGAAATAAATACACACATTACAAATTGTTTTCCTCCACAAACCGGTTCCAACTCAGCATAATGCTGGTTGCGAACAACCAGCGCTGGTCTTCCGTTGGAGCCGCCGGTGACATCACCCATGGCCAACAGTACACAACAAATTGAATAATAATATAGGAACAACAACACATAATACATAAAAAACTAAAACTAAAACTAAACATGTTATATATAGCATGTTACCCGGGGATAGTGTAGCTTCCCAACAGTGAAATAATTTTTCAAATCGGTTCAGTAGTTTCGGGGCCTATTCAATGCAAACAAACAAACAATCAAATTTTCCCTCTTTATAATATTAGTATAGACTAACGTATTAGAATATAGTTTATTAACAATAACAATAAGAAAACCTAACGTAACAATTTCACACCGAGTAGACTCGATCATAAATTCGCTTTTATTCTTCAACTTTCTAGAGAACAACTAAAGTGCAGGTTCGTTAGAGTTCGCCGACAGTTCTCGTCCAGACAATTCATGCTAACTTCCTTTAGAGTTCTAAACGAGTCGTTATAAGAGTTTTTTATACGCGGTCGGCTGAATAATGGTAACGATTGTGGGACCAATTGCTAATTAGTCCAAAACGCGCTTTGCATTAATACAAAAATACGTTAAAAACGTTTGTTGTATGCTCTTTCGTTTTTACTTTTTGACTTTTTAATATTTATTAGTTAATCCGCCGTAACATTACATATTCTATGAAAGTTTCAACTATCTATTACGGTTTGAAAGATACAGCCGTTTAAAGGTAGGATAGACAGACAGACAGACTGAGAGACGGATAGACGGACAGACGGATAGGCAGACAGATATCGTAGGCTTAGTAATAGGGTCCCGTTTTTACCTTCTGGGTACGGAACCCTAAAAAGTCTGTGCTTAAGACCACAAGACAGAAGTGAAAACTTCATCAAGGTTGACTTTAATTATCTCTCTCGCTCCCTTGGTCAACTCGATCCGACTTTACCGAACGAGTATCTGAGCGTGACGGTGACGCGAGTTCAGTGCGTTTTCCCCATCTCAAAAAGTGCCTACCGTACCTAAAGAAGTTTTCACTTCAGAAAAATCGATTGGGAAATATCTTTAGATTAACATTCCAAATAGTATAAAGCAATTTACGTGTTTTGCTTGCCTAGTTGAAACAGATTCACCCAGATGTAACGATCTGGGAACACCCATTCATTTAATATTGAATTAACCTTTTATTTTGCTGCAAAATAAAGTACTAAATCCACCGATAATACCCAAGGCAACTTCCTTTAAGCCTTAGGAATTAACTAGTATTTCAGTAGCTTCGAGAAGAATTTAGAGCTACCCGTAAATTGCATTGGAAAACTCCGAGACGTCGTTAGACGCCCACGCGCCTCTCAAACGAGAATCGACTTTAATGACTACGAAATAACCAATCTAAATATGTTTGTTTTATGATCAAAATGTGCTTATTTTATGCCCCCAATAAACATACGAAAATAAGATAAGTACAAAATATGACGATAGGTAAAATCTAAATAAATAAAAATGAAATGCTGTTAGTTGGTAAGCGCATAACTTCGGCTGGACCGATTTGGCTATTTTTGTTCAAAATGTTCGTTATAGTCCAAATTAGGTTTTATGGAAAGAAATTTTTTAAAATTATTTGAAGAAATTTTCTGGGAAAAGTTTCCCAGAAAATTTCGACAAAAAGTTAACGTTCTTTTTTCTATCGGATTTTTTTAATGAACTATAACTTAAACAAAAATTTGAACAGGATCACGTGTTTGATCCTGGTCAGGTCAGCTAGTAAATAATGACGCTTGGCACTCATAGCTCTACCCTAGGGCTTTCTTATATTAGGGGTGCTAAAGAATACACACGACGACAGCTAATCCAATCAGCAGATATTTAAATTCATCTACTCAGCCCGTTCTAGATTCGAACCCCCGGGCTCATGAATAAATCTCGTATGCTTATTTAAAAAAAAAAAACTATACTTTATGTGGGTGAAATTTAATAAACGGATTTAAATGAAAATTAGGGAATGAATTCCCTAATTTTATATTCGAGATTATATTCAAACAAGACAAAACAGGAACCAATATATCTTCATGTAAATGATTTGAATTATTGATTTTCACAATGGGCAAAAATATCATGGAACAAAAAAAACAGTCTAATCAAACCTTCTTTTTTGAAATCGGAAAATTAAAGTTTGACTGTCTATTCATCTATTCATATTTTATGCGTTCGCGTGCACCCGATTGAGTGCACGTTGTGTTTGTCAAGTCGAGCCATTGTGTTTCTACCTTGGCCACGCGGGCATCGTCGTGGGTAGAAGGTAGCATGAAAATAAAAGGTTGATTGCGTAGGTGGACGGGCGGTAGCGATTGCTTACCGAGAGCGTAGGACGCGTAGATGTGCTACGAACAAGCTACGAAACACATAAAAAAAGTGGTATTTTCCAAGAATTTTAATGTTGCCTTTAAAATTGTTCATAATATTATTAGAAACATGTCTTCCAATTTCATTACGACATTTAATGCTACATTTTATCGTCGTGAAAATTAATTTAAATTTAATTTCCTCATTTATTTCAACGGAAAGTGCCTGAAAATTTGATATTTTGTAAAGATTTTATGTTTCAATTTTTTCCTTCACCAAATGTCTCTTCTTTTCCACGAAATAAAGCTCGAAATCATATTTCCTTTTCCGTGCAAAGTGCACCGCAGACAAAGGGATGAAATGGCTACGAGTGAGTGCAGAGATTTGGGGAATTTGATATATCCTCTTTTGCGAGCGTGCCCTCCTATGCATAAAATAATTTAGTGTTAAACTCACTTAGCCAAATACAAATAAAGCAGCCATTACGCCACGAAATTTAGGGCACTATTTAGTGTTTATTTATCTATAAAAGGTACGTTTGCCCACCAACTCACCTCATGGAAAGAGATGTTACAAAAAAATCGGGACATTTTTGCACACACGGTCATCTGACCCCAAACTAAGCTAAGCTTGCGATATGGCTGCCAGAGACTGATATACATACATATATATTTTTAAACACATACTTAAATAGATATTAACACTCAGATATAGAACAAATACAAATGTTCATCACATAAATGTTTGTCCTAGGTGGGAATCGAATCCACACCCCTAAGCGCAGAAGGCAGGTTCACACTACAACTATACCAACGGGCTATCTATGTTATGGCCGAAGAAGGAGCGACGTAGACTGAGAAAGTACTTATTCACTATGGCCTTGAAGATGCCCAGGTTATAGTTTTCAGGAAACAAGTATGGTTGTAAGGCATTCTATTCTCCAGTGGTTCGCATTTAGAAGGTTGAGATTTAGTGCGGCCAGTGTGCTAAAGTGCAGAACTAAATCAGGATATTAGGTAAATCCCAAAGTATTTTTTTTTTATAATATATCGGCTTGCACTTGGCCCCCATCTCGCCTGATGTTAAGCGACGATGCGGACGTTTATAACGAACGTTTATAATGATGAGTAAAATTATATCCTTGATTTTTTTTTTTTTTTTAATTATAAATAGGCTTGCGCTTGGCCGCCGCGAATATGTCCGTTGTCAAGAGACCCCATAATGTATCTTAAATTTGTAGACCCAAAATCCATGTTTTGGTAAATCTATGAACCACTCATGACTCGTTCATTTATTATCAATGATAATAAAAGTAATAGCTCCAAGTAATAAATACAGTATAAAATTGAAATTCACTTTATAACAGCAATAATCTTCATAACAAAATCTCATATGTATTGATTGTCGACGCCGTGATACTCTGACCTTTGCCCACGCATTCATCTATCTCACGTTGCATAACCTCTGGAAGTCTAGACCTAGGTCACCTAGATCGTTGTTTAATACAGTGATAAGACTACAATTAACAGTATTTTAATAGCGTGGGTGTATATGTCACATACATGCGAGAGACCGGGGAGAGTGGCATAAACAAAGGGAGGCCTATACCCAGCAGTAGGTCACTCAAGGCTGATGATGATGACGATGATATGTTACATCGCATTGTATAAGTTAAGACAGATCTCAGTCCATTTATCGCCTCATCACCCGATCAGCACCGAACAGCTCCTTATCAGAATCTCAAAAGTTCGCCGTCAACCCGGTGCCTGCGCGCTATCTACGCGGCTTTCCTTGCCGTCAACACAGCAACCCGTTTCCCAAACCATAGCCAATCGCTTTTTACACAAAAGAGGCCTAAATGCCATCTTGTCATTATTCCACACCTTGTATAAATGAGGTAACAAAAACCCATATCAAAAACCATTTAACATGACAAACTTGTATCGATGACAGACCGTCATAGGAGTCGAGACTGAAAATTTTGTTTTCTGAGTCCTAACCGCAACACGCGGCCCCATCTAACCATCTTTGACATTGATTCGAACTAATAACCCTACTTACACCGCAGACGAGACTGTAAATGGTCATAAAACGACATCTGGACAATGCCCCGGGGTGCAACGCACCGGGCTATTTAGGCCGATAGCTGCTGCGGCTTTGTTTATAGGCTATCGGTCTTGTCTTTTTTCATTACTCGAGATTGTACCTAAATATAAGTAAGAGTATGTACTTAGTTCCGTTGGTCGAATTGGACTACTTACGTACCCTTCAAACCTTGCGAAGTTTTAACCGACTGTCCAAGCAGGATGGTCATGTTTTTGGGTTGTATGTGAGCATGTAAGTATACTTCTGGGTTCGTGTAGTACCTCCTGTAACCTAAACAGCTTGACCGATTTTGCCGAGTATCTTAAAGATAAATTATAAAATTTTATAATTGACATTTTTAATTTAAGCGATGATAAAAATAATCTGTACCTACTAATATACCAATTGTAATTTGCACACCTTAAAGGTTGGATATAGAGCAACTTTATTCTAAAGACCTATGATGTACCTACCTATATTCTAGCAAATAATTTAATTTGATTTGATTTGATTATTCGAATATAGAAGCTCCACTGACGTATCATCAGATGGACGTCTTTGATGTCTGAAGGCACAAACACCCTGGCAACTAACATCCTTTGATGGAGACCATCGCAGCCAAATATTCAAATATTCATGAGTCCTCTAGACGTCTGCAAGCCAACGGCACAGTAAAGAATAAGAAATATGGTCTGTTACGTACCCTGTCTATAGCAAGGTATTTTTGTATCGATTTCGAGTAGTCGCTTTAACTAAACAATCATGAGTTCATAACTCATGGTTGGTTTTTACCCGGGAGGGAATTGTAGTTAGCGTGTTAAGCTTGTATGTTCCCACTCACAGGATTTAAACGCCTGAACCGGTTTTGATAAATGAGGTGTCGTTAAGTTCCGAGATGGTCACTGGGTAAGTGACGTCATCATTAATACAAGATGAGATGAAGAAAACAGATAAAAAAATATTGCACCACCTCAAGTGACTTTAAATTGGTCTTTTTAAATTAAAGTAAGGTTTGGTACATCATTTTTAGTTCTGGTATATGCCGTTTCATCCCGCAAAAATTGTTATCAAGATTTTGTTATAGAAATAACCTTGTTATGTTTAGAAAATGTCTATCTATAGGTAGTAGTAACCACAGAAAATATTTTTTTGTGTGTAAATCTCTTTTCTGTGGTATTCACATAATTCATACAAAATGTCATTGATTTGATACAAAAAACGAAAGGTAATTTTTTTTACTGTATAAAAACCTCACAACAGTCATAACAATATTTTTTTTCTTCAATAAGCTGAAACTTAATGCTTATTCGAAAGTCTGAGGACATAAACGAAGTTTCCCCATTGATGTAAGTAAAACAGTAATTGAGTTCCCCAATTTCCTTTCGATGCTTCAAACTGTAGCATTATTTGCAGAAAATATTTTCATATGTGGCGCCCAATGCGGACTGAGACTAAAATAAATTAATCTACAGTTAGTTTGAACACAAATCCTATAAAAGTAACAATGAATTTGCTATTGAGTCCAAAGTCTGAAGCAAACAAAACTATAAAAGTTTCCTTTGCTAGCCGCTTTACTTAGACCACAAAGTATTCGGCGCAAACTATTCTAAGGTACGCTTTAGTTCTAGTTAGAGTTTCTAGTTTCTTCTCCCTGTAGACTGTATGTTTGTAGACTAGCTGGTTTGCTAATGAAGTTGTTTGGTTTAGAATCAGCAGACCAGTTAGTTGGCTCTTTTCGTTGAAGTTTAAAATGGCTGTATCTTTGCGAATTGAACAGTTACTTTGACCGCCCGCTAGAATCTCGGATCGCTAAGTTTGTTGAGTTTGTTTTATGGTAGTTTTATTGCTTTTTAAACAAAAATCTATTCTATTCAAAATCATATCTAAATAAAAAATACAAAACAGTGCATTATGGAAAAACGGTTCAATTAGATTTCATATAACATTTCTGCACTGTTTTGTAAAGGCAGGCTGTCGTTCAGTGTGGGGGTTAAAGGGGGAGGCCTATGTTCAGCAGTGGACGTCTTCTGGCTAATGATGATGATGATGATGACTGTTTTGTAATCCACCAATCAGCACTGGGCCAGCGTGGTGGATTTGGCCCAATCATCCTTTCGGGGGTAGGCTAAAAGTCCAGCAGTGGACTGTTAAAAGGCTGACTATGATGATGATGACTGTTTTGTTTATAAGCAAAAAAACGTGCTTTGTGATCGGTTTTGTAGTGATTAATGATAACATTACTACGTAGTTGAAAGAAAAAATAATTTATTAATGTGATGACGATTTTGTGCGAGAGGACCGACATGTTTTTTAAAGTGTGTTTAAGTTTTTTCGAGCGTACATTATGTTCTCATACGTAGACGGGAAGTCAAATAAAACACCAGCTCATAGTTCGACGTGAACTCGTGTTTTCCATTTCATGAGCTCGTATTCCCTCGGGCAGAGGGGGCTCCGTCTACTTCAATTCCATAGCAATATTCCTCTCCCGGGGCGGAGGGCGGAAAGTCAGCCCGAGATGAATTGTGACTTCGCATTGTGGAATATATTAGATGTATTTCTTGTTCCCTTTGACGAATCTTATTTATCGGTGTTGAAAATATGATATTACATTTTATTTGGTAGGAAATGTCATTAACCTAGCGAAGCGAATGTCTCAAGTTTACGTAAAAAGATCGACGTTTTTATGTATGTTTGTGAGTTTGTATATATTATGTTTACATAACTACGGTTAAATCGATCTTTATGAAATTTTGTAGGCAATGTGTTCATTCCAATACAACTTCTAATGTCGTGCTCAACGGCCAGAGCCGGCTATATCTATCACACATTTTCAAAATAAAAAAATTACATGCGCGAAGTAGGATTGAAAAAAAAACGATTAGGCATTATTTTTAGAACAATATTGCAAATGTTTTATATTGCATATTTTTATGTGGATATGTTTTTTTTTTGGCGGAAGACATAAAAAAATAAAAGCTTTTTCGAGCTCCTGCGCAGACAGCAATCCAACCAATGATGAATGATGATTCAATTATGATGATCTGAAATATCAAATCGAAAATTGTTTTGTACCTCTTACAATATTATTCTAAAGATAATGCCCAAACGTGTTTTTAAATATAGTCAGTGATGTTTTATCTTCATAGACTTGCGTTTCACCGCTAATTCGCCGCGATGATGCGGTCTACGATGGAGCACGATTGCCTAGAAAAAACCTATTCACTTGTTATTTAAAGACAGCCAGACATTTTTTCTACACAAACTGCAGATTGTATCTGGCTTCCGAAACACCGTATTTTCCTAGTTCGGAGCCAGTGGATGCAATTATTCCTTATGACAATAAGCAATGTTTGGTCTAACAATGTCTCCGGCATGTGTCGGAGAAAGTATAGACGGAACAACAAAAAATAAATATATATATATATATAAATGGCAGCACAGACATCGAATAAAAACATATCGCAAAACCGCGCAAAACAAAATGGTGGAAGGCGCAGTGTAAACAAAATGGCGGCAGCCGCGAAACACCCAGATATTGGTGAATGAGGTCATCCTCGATCTTAATCAGGCGCCACGTCGACTGAGCTATCGCATCACGCGAAACCTGCTTTAGCTTGAATTTTGAAGCGACATGGAGAAATGGCATTCTGAAACGTAAACGGCGGGGGCTAAATTTGATTGTAGCGGACGACGTGCGATGATAGCTCAGTGGGTTGACGATACCGCAAGATCACCTAAGGATCTGTTCGTGTGGCATACAAGAAGCATAATCAGCCTTTTAATAGTCCACTACTGGACTGGCTTACCCACGAAAGGGCGATTGAGACATATCCACCACGCTAGCTCTGTTGCGGGTTGGTGGATTCACATACGCCATTGAATTTCTTCTCCGTACGTATGCAGGTTTCCTCAAGATGTTTGACTTCACCGAAAAGCCAATGGTATGAAAATCCGTACATAAACTCCAATGAGCTCACTGGTACGAGCCCGGGATTCCGATCACACAACCTCACGCTTTCAAGTCTAGCGGTCTCCCAAATAGGCTACCACGGCTTACAAGAAGAATTAGCCTATAAAGCAAAGATTATGGTTCGAAATTGATGATAATCTAAAGTTCGTACATGTCTCCTTTTAAAGAACAATTGTGTCGATTCTTTTATACCATTCTCTAAACTAAACTAAATTTGATAGCTTTAAAAGTGTTGTCATCCTTCTCTCACATTAAATCGAAGAGAGACGTACATTTTAGTCCTGTTAGATTGGTTTAGTTTAGTGAGTGGTATGACAAAATCGACACCATTGTTGTGCGTCATCGTTTCGTTTCATAGTTAAGTGTGAGTAGGTGACTAATTTCTGTTCATTACCAAGTTATAACTGGTAATTCGGTTACTTGGATGACCTTATCATTTCTTTCACCGAATCGAAATGCCATATTGTACTAATTTTGAAATCGTAATTTTTAGCGGTACGAAACCCTCAGTGCGTGAGCCCGACTCGCACTTGGCCGGTTTATTATATTTGTAGAGTTGTTCCACACTTGCGGATAGAGCACGGGGCGTTAACCCGGATAGCGCAATTTCGAATCTTGCCGTGCGTCAAATTTTTAATATTTTATATCCTTTAAAAAGATCTCGTAACTTTTAAACCCTAGACAAATATTGCTTAGAAATAAAATAACACATTCGAATTCCACCTACCGTTTTAGAAAAACAAAGTTACAGATATACAAATACACAAACGCATACAATATACCTCTCCGCTCTGTTGTTTGTTGGTAAAAAGCACTAGTGCAAAATTGCTAAGTGCCTAGCTTTGACTGTGTTGTTTTGACCTCCACGCTCCGTTCAAAGTTGACCGATTGCCGAACATAAAAAGCCCAAGCACATGTGACCTGCGTGTGTTCAGTAGACCGGAATAACTACGAAGGGTTGGCCCTGAAACTCTACACTGCTTTTGTGACGTAATTTTGTTGGTACTGTCATTGAGTCGGTAAAAAAATGTAACGAATGTAGTTTGTGCAAAAAGAGATGCGTCGTAGGGTTGAGGGCGCGAGCGTGTGCTAATTTACTAAGTTAAACATCCCTCTTTTTGCATCGGGGGTTAAAATATATAATGGATCCTTGGTATTTGCATAAATTATCAATAGGCAGAGTCTGTGCAAAAAGACCAGCGTCCTAGGGTTCAGGTCACGCATATACTAATGTACTTTTTTTTAGTTCACTGTTTTGCCACGTTGGTTAACTTTTTGCACAGACTGTGCTTTTAGGACATTTACAAGTTACTTAGTATTGACGTCATTATTACTTGTCATGGCTTTATTAAACTGATAATACATAGTTGCTTTTATTGCAAGCTAAATTAGACATTGTGTTAACGATATAGGATTTAAATTCTCTCGGTCTGTCGGTATTTCTAGAATGTATTTGGATTTATAAGGACAAACTCGGGAGACTCTTTTTAACCGAGTTAAGGATCTGAAGGACTTAAGGTTCTCAATTCGGTCCATCAGGAAGCTATCGGTGTGACCCTCAAAAAATATTAACTTTGGCTTAATGGTTATTAACCAGCTCCAAAAAATACGAATATTTTTATTCGAGCGCATATTGATTTGACAATATCTATGAAAAATAAAAATAAAAAAATGAAAATATATATTTGGTGTCTACAAACGTTGTCAGTCATAAAACAAAATTTAACAATAGTTTGTTCCTCAAATAAATACTCCATGATGAGGAGCCTTGTTACCCAAGCTAGGAATTAACCTGTTTTATGGCGTAACAATACCCTCCGCCGGACAATATACATATAGTCAAACTATAATTTTGATCGAGCGCTTATTGATTTTGAAGTAATTTTTTTATATTGATCATTATTGTGAATTCTGTAATCTCTTTTATACTCTATGTGTTTTTAAATCAATGATTCAAACCCCTATAAAATTTATAAAGGTCTCCGTATATGCGATGCAGGACATAGGTTCTCTGATTATCGCTGGGGTCATCATAAACATATTTTATTGCCATGTTTTGCTCGTACTGTACAACCAACTTAACTGTAAAATGTAACGAGGGCGCCACTCTTGTATTTTCAGTACAAAACTTACGAGTTATCCGTAGAATTATTTTAGTTCTATCATTTGACCAACTGTACAGATAAGTTGGTCAGTCTGCATGCCGTCAAATTCTAACCCAAGGAAGACAGTATTGCTTTGAATATCCTGAACATGTAAACCATGGTATAAATAGCGGTGATATGATTGTATGGGAGCTTTTACCATCATCGTTTCGTGGTTGAAGTTCTGAATAGCAATAGAAGAGAGCCCGTTTTCCTCGTTGTACCAATTGGTTTCGTTTGGAATTTCGGGAAACTGATATTGTTATGTTTATTGATATCGCGTGTATTGATTTTATTATTAAAAAAATGCTGGCATATGGGAACTTAAATACGGTGGAATTTAACGTCCTATACTGATCAGCTCGATCCAGTCTGGCATCCAGTGGATGCAAAAGGCAGGCTGTCGTTCAGTGTGGAGGTTAAAGGGGGAGGCCTATGTTCAGCAGTGGACGTCTTCTGGCTGATGATGTTGATGACTGATCAGCGTAGTGCTATGTCATTAAAACTTTTGCAATTCAAAGTCGTGAAATGCCTAAGCATGGAGTTCATAATTAATGATGAACTCAGTAATGAACAGAATTCTGTCACTGACTCGCACTTGGCCATTATTTACTATTTGTTGTTATACTTTAGAGTGTGTACTATAATCATGTTAAGTTTCAAAAAGGACGAGGTTATCAATTCGACTGTATGTTTTTTTTGTATGTATGTTACGCTATTACTCCGCCAATATAGAATTGTTTTTGATGATTCTTTTTTGGTTGGTAGGTCATATTCATATTCATTTATTTTATAAAGCCAATTTACAAGTCAATAATAAGTATAACAATGAATTACCTGTAGTATAAATTACAATTAAAATTAAATAATTTCAGTAAAATTAAAATCGGATAATGTCAATAAAAAATTAATTAAAATATGTCAATCAAATTAAAAGTAAATAGTCTCAATTAAATAAAAATAATTTCAACCATATTAAAATAAAATAATTTCAATTAAATTAACATTATATCCACATAAAAACAATAATCATTATTACACATCTAACTGCAAGAATTCATTCATGTCATAGAAGGAGTGCTCAATAAGCCAGCGCTGAAGCCAGAACTTAAAACAATTCAGACTTGAAGCTAAGGTTATGGAATCCGGCAGTTTACTATACACAGTCGGACCCATAACATGCGTGAGTTTAGTTGACTTCACGAGCGAGACTTTTTTATTAATCCGGTTTGGGTCATTAGCTGCGTTCTGCTCTATGTGCGTCCTCTCATACATGGCTATTTGCAATATCATAATTGCTGGCAGCGTGAGGATTCTCAGACTTTTAAAATAAGGTCTTACGGAAGTGTCCTGTGACACTTGCACGATTGCTCGTATGGCGCGTTTCTGGAGGTGGAAGACTCTCTTCCACTCCGAGCACTGGCCCCAGATTTCAGCACCATACTGCAATAGCGAGTGAACCGTAGCAAAATAACACGTACGGGCCACTTCCGCAGAAGCCAAACGTGATACTCGCTTCAGGGCGAAGCAGGCACTACCGATTTTCCCGCAGAGTTTATCGACATGGTTGTTCCATATTAGAGCTGAGTCTACCTCAAATCCCAGAAATGGTGTACTCTTGGTTTGCCCTATCGTTTTTCCCTCCACCTGCATATCTCATAGGTACCATATAAATTTTACCGACGTTGATTCAGCACTTTTTGAAAAATCTACAAAAAACATGACAATAAGCAACGAATTCAACGCATTTTCTTATGGATGTTTTGATCATTACACTATTTTTGAAATAAAATAAAATTAACCCTTTTGTTAAAAAAAATCAAGTCAGTTTTGGCAGTCGTATAAAAATAACACAATTTGCCAATCTCTATGCACAGAAGTTAAATAGGTCGAGCAGATCTGAAAATACACTACGGCAAAGGTTGGATAAGAGCATGTTTTGCTTAGTTTTTTTGAGAATAGATATATATGTAAATGGAAGTGTCTCAGGAAACCCTTTTCAAAAGAGGTTATGTTATCTATACTAATAATCTATACTAATATTATAAAGAGGAAATATTTGATTGTTTGCATTGAATAGGCTCCGAAACTACTGAACCGATTTGAAAAATTCTTTCACTGACGGGAAGCTACACTATCCCCGGGTGACATAGGCTATAATCTATACCCGTGCGAAGCTGGAGTGGACCGCTAGTAATAATATTATAAAGAGAAAAGATTTGATTGTTTGTTTGTTTGCATTGAATAGGCTCCGAAACTACTGAACCGATTTGAAATATTTCTTTCACTGTTGGGAATTTGATATGCCACCGTTTGTATAATTTTAAGCTAACCATGAATGCATGCACACTTAAACTAAAATAACCAAAACTGCTAAAAGTCGGAAAAGAGGGCCTTAAATGTACGGATATTTACTAAATTTATATGATTACTAGCGACCCGCCCACCCGGCTTCGCACGGGTGTATTTTACGTGCGAAGTCGGGGCGGGTCGCTAGTTATATATAAACCTTCCTTGAAAATGTATCTAACTGATGATGAAAACCGCATCAAAATCCGTGGCGTGGTTTAGGAGGAGTTAGAGGCCATACAGACATACAGACAGACGCGGAAAGCGACTTCAATTTATACTATGTAGAGAAGAGATAGAGAAGAGATTTACGAGATATTTACCGTGGTAAGGTTGTGGAATGAGCTTCCGATATTTCGGCGCAGTTACATGCACCATGTTCACGGGTAGACTGAAGAATGCGGGTGGCTGGTCGAACAGTTAAAAAGTTAGGTGCAGACATAACGACCACGAACCGGAAGACGCAGCGTAGGGAGGCCTACGCTGCGTTTCGACCCTCACTCTACCTCTCTCTACTAACGACCCTCTTTCTTAGTTTTTTGCTACGCTTATCACTGGAACTTGAACTCGAACGTAAGTCCCGACAACCTTACCATGGTAAATATCCCGTAAATAATCATATAACTTTAGGGAACAACCGTGATAGTTTAAAACGGATAGTTACGTTTTCTCTATTGATTTTATTCGACGAGCCATTATCCTGAACAAATTCCAAATTTCAATGGTTGTCCTGTGGGCGGGGGACTACCCACAGTCACATCACAGATTAAATAATACCTATACCGTCTCAACTCTTCAACAGACGTCCGGAGAGCAGGAGATCGAACTACGTCATAGCTAACTCAGAACACAGCCTCTGTATTGTAACTGCGTAGTTCGCATAGACGTTTTTATGATAAACACTGCAAGTTCACCCACTTTGTAGCCTATAAGTATCTATATGTATCTTTATAGGTATCTTTATAGGTAGGTTAGGTTTATTTTTCTGTTATACTGTTTCTGCTCATTTTTAATTTTCTTTTTTTTTATACAAAGTCGGGATATATCACCCATGTGATCAAAGTGGAACAGACCTTATTGCGCCATTGTAACATTGTAAACTCTTTGCTAAAAACATGTAGGTACATCGTCAAAGAGTAAACTGAAAAAATCTTCTAAAGCAGTTGGCCGTGCGAACGGAGTTAAACTACCACTACATTGCTTTCGTGACGTCATAGTAGATGAAAAAAATGTAACACACTGGGTTTTCAACTTGACGTGCTAGCGGTGTCTTTCTTGTAAAGATCAGTGTTAGTTCGTCTCGTCTCTTGACCCAAGAGGATATACCTAGAAACCAACCTTATCTAAAGAGGTAAATGAGGGAGTCACCATCGTTTTTCCTGCACAAAACTGACAGCTGTCAGCTGTGACCCGTCGAAAATTTTCATTTCCCACGTCTGGCCACCTCTACAAATAAAATCGTCGGTGTTGGCCGCTTGATTGGTGGCGTCTAGAACGCTATGTAAACAACACGGAGACGACGACGACACGAAAATAAATTAAGGTGGAAGGTTTTGGGATATTGGATTCTCGCAATATGGCCTAATTTTTTCATCCCAATTCGAAGCTCGCTTGAATTTTTTATCAGGGTAAATTAAACATTTTGTTAAATATTTTATGATGAGATCTCTTCTCTAATTGGATTAGGGAATATTTAACTTTATTGTAATGGGTTGTTTGCACTTACCGTTTAATTGCCTGCCCCAAATTCAGGTCAGGCGACCGATCAACTTGATGGAGAGAGCTGAAATCAAAGAGCACGTGCCTCGAATTTTCAGGGAGTTCCATTCCGAATCCGTTCGCCCCTTTCCTCTCGTTTGCATTTCCAATTAGGTGTCCTTTATTATTTCGAACGTAAGGCACTTACATTTTATAAGTGTGAAACCTATACTTAAAATACGAAGCCTCCATAATTCATCAGGCTTAAGTGAAATGCTTTGTGAAGGCGACGAATATGGTCTGACTGAATTGCGTAGTTGATTTTATCAGCGGTCATCACTCGAAAAGTTTCGAAAGCATGCTTAAAAAGGTAATTAGGTCGTATTTTGTAGTAATTAAGGTTGATGAAAAAATGCTTCGGATGTGAATTATCGGTCGGGTTTGTGGATTGTGTTATTTGCGGTGTAGTTGCGCGGTGGTACTGCGCAGCGGGGGATAGATCGAAGGCTGTGGCGGTAGTGCGCATGCTCTGGTGGTGCTCCGCCCCGCCGCCGCCGCCGGCCCGCAGTCGCATCGCGCTCCCGTGCTGACGGCCATGTCGCACGACGCTGCAACCTGACCGAGCACCTAGCTACATCCGCGAACAAACTCTAAAACCGCGAGTGATTCATCACACCGCACTGAGATTCCGGTAAGTCCTCCCTGGATGACACCTGGACGAAGCGAACCGTTGAACAATTGAGCGTTTCCCCGGATAGTTGAGTTGTAGGTGGCGCTAGTGCGGCCAGTGAGTCATCTCTGCGACACGTTTTTCATGGCCGCCCCTTCGATCTCCTTCGGTTTTGGAAGATGTCGGCTGCAGTGGATGTTACGTAAGCGTGCAACGGCTTTCAATAGTCGAGCGCGTTCGACTGTGGCCAATTAACGCACGCAAGGACCGTTTTCAGTAGAACATTCACCATTTTGTTCGCGGAGTTTGCGGCGACGGCCGTGTTTTCGTGTTCTTTGAAATAATGAGTCTGTTTGTCGGAGTGTTTTTTACTAATATTGCGATTCCATCCGGACGGTTCTGTGGGACAGTTCTTTTGTTGTGAAAGTGTTGTTCTTTTTAACGTTATAGTGCAGTTTTTTGTTACATAACTTGATTTTCTGGATAGTACTCGTAGGTATCAGTTATTGATTGATCTATTCCTGTTTTAACTACTAGTTTTTCACTAACTTGGAAGCATATCTGAGTGGATTTGTTCATGCATTGTAACGTGTTAATTTGTTTTTACTTGAAACGCTTTGTTAGGGATAAATAATATTGTGAAATCAATACATGCAGCAGGTGATCTAGAAACAAAATTTCTTGTGTTTAAATAACCTATTGTATTGCAAAGTATTGTATTAAATTAATACACCCTGATAATATAATTATTCGCCTATAAAATGTTTCAAAGATATCAAATATTTGGGTTTTGTCCTTTTACGGAAACGGTTCTTTGGTTAATTGATCATTTACCCATAAAATTATTGAAGTAGGTAGGTACCTGACCTGAATGACTAAACATGTGTGCTTTGGACTTATGCATTTTGGCACCTTGCGTCGAAACCATACTGTTCGGTATTCTAAAATAAGTAGCGTGTTTAGTTCTAAGTATATTGTAACATAAGCTGAATCTTTACGTAAATGGACTTCTTAGTTGTTTGAAAGTAACAATTTTGTGATTACTTTTATCATAAGGATTTGCTTATTGCACAAAGACTTAATTACAACATATTGCACTGAAACAACTTGATAGCTTCAAGTAAGAGCAGCGTCAAACAAAATTAAAAGCACAAACAAAGTTTAAAGCACAAAAATTACATCACCCTTATTTTATAAAGACGAAAATGTTGTGTGTATGTTTGATCCCTCTCAATCCGTAACGGTTGAACAGATTTGGATGAAATTCGGAATTGTTTCTATGCCGGAAAAATATATGGTTTCTGTATGGGCCGAAATCGCGAGGCACTGATAACTTATCATAAGAATTTGTTAATTGCAGAAACACTTTTATTACGACGGAGTCCACTTAAAAACTTGGTATACTTTAAATAATACCCTTATTTACAGTATGCTAAGTTTTTAAGAGGCAAACAAAATAAAAAGATGAGAGCAAAAAAAAAAAAAAAACGCGTTGACATGAGAACCTCCCCCTTTTTTCATCAGTCAAGTATCGTTATCGGCGTTATAGTGTTAGTAGCACACTTTGAATCAACTAACAGGCCAACACCAAATGATCTTTCATTTACGACCAAAAAAATATATCGAACGATCGAATCGAATGTTGCGTTTTACACAGCCACAGATTACTCGACAGTTATAAAATAACTGGCACTTCAGCTGTAAGTAACTATCACACTTTCTGCGGTCCCTACTCATTAGCTAGAGAATATGAAATAGTTTCTACAGAACTTGACACAGTTCAGTCAATAGTAAGTATACCAAACTAGCTGTTTTAATAGTAACTTCTACCGGTACTGTGGTAATGCGCCGGAGCGTGAAGGTAACCTAACGGCAGGTTGACCCGTTACCGCAGTAACTATTATTTAATCTATGCCATTAGTGCAAAAAATGGAACAGTTATGACTGACAAAAAGTATCTATTTAAGTGCAATAAAAGAAACTGTAAAATAATGCTTTGTGAAGCTGAAGTAACGTCTTTGTTAATGGCATTGAAAGTCCACTGTAGAATTGTAGTTAAACTTAGTTTGAGTTGCCGGCGAAGGAAAACATCGTGAAGAAATCATGGCATATACACATACTATTTAAAAAGTGCATTTAGAATTATGTATTTGCTTTTTTACTGTAAACATGGTATATTCCACTTTGATCACCTGGGTGTAAAAGCCGACTCCTTAGTCGACTTTGATCACCTGGGAATATAACCACCTAGGTGGCCATAAGCGACCCGTTTAAATTATTATTTGAGTATCCTTTGATCACCTGCACCTAGGTGATCATAGGCGACCCATTTCCAGAAATAATTAGTTTGCATAGTTAGTTAATGCATAGTTTACATTCATTTAAGCTTAAAAGATTTATATTTGAGCATCAAAAAAGCGAAGCACTTTTAATAACAGACACCAGTGCTATATTGGGGTTTTTTATAGAGACTTACCTTTGTGTTTTCATTACATGTCCGGGTAAATATCTAAATTTCTTCTTTTAATTAGTTTCATATTTATTTTTTATTGAGATAGTTCGAATTACCTTATTAGTATTATGTATTTATGTTATGGTTTGTTTATATTAAATGTTAGTTTGTTATGTATTATGTGTTGTTGTTCCTATATTATTATTATTATTTAATTTGTCGTTTACTGTTGGGTGTAATATTGGCCATGGGTGATGTCACCGGCGGCTCTAACGGAAGACCAGCGCTGGTTGTTCGCAACCAGCATTATGCTGAGTTGGAACCGGTTTGTGGAGGAAAACAATTTGTAATGTGTGTATTTATATCTATTAATTCTTAAAAATGATTTTTTTTCTTCCGTAAATAAAATGTTGTCTATTGTCTAAATATCAATATGGAAAACCGAGTTAATTTTTTTTTTTTTTTTTTTTTTTTTTTTTTTTTTTTTCAATATATATATTTATTTATTGACTCCATAATACTTAACAACAACAATAAAAACTAAACTAATTGAAGATCGTTTATACTATCTATAAGCAACGAAGGCTTATAGATAGTACAAACGATCTTTAATTTCAGGCAGAGTGCCTAAAATGCTAGCCGCGTTGCCTCGCTGGATTGCGAGGCTAACTTTCTGACCAAAATACAGGCCAGCATTTTGGTCACGTAAAGAAACTTTCAGTCTCCCCGACAAATCCTTAAAAATTTCGAAAGCACTCGGCCCCCACGGTCCAAGTGTTTCTACCCCAAACGGCACAAATAAGTAACCTCTGTCAAGGCTGGAATATTTGCGCCGTTTGAGGCATTCAGCCGCGATAGCCGCGCCACCCGCCTGTTTTGATGTCTCTGGAAGGTGAGACGGCGCCAGTGTATCAACGCATGTAGCGTCCCACACTAAAGGCCGTCCCATCTTCCAAGGAATAAGAGTCATTCCGTCGGGTCTCTTACCATCATCAAAATTAGTAAACACTCGAAGAAAATTAATTGTATTACTGGAGCTGGTCTAAACTCACTTAGCCATGGTTAATGAAATTTCCACCTCTAGAGCTTGGAATACATAAAATAAACCAGCAAAGTGCGAGTCGGGCTCGCGCACTGAGGGTTCCGCGATTCTAACAATTTTTTATTAATATTAATGGGTGATCCAAATATACCAAAACAATAATTTGAATCGACTCACCTATGGTCACCTAGGGGCAGGTGATCAAAGGATACACAAATGATTTAATTAGTTGATATAATGATGTATTTAGTACCATGGGTGGGCGAATTGGGGCCCCTGTAACTGCCCACCTTTAGGTGGGCGTACGTTATCGTACATTTATGTACGTTAAATCAATAAAATAAAATAAATTTAAATGGAGTTGTCTATGATCACCCAGGTGATTATACATATTCCCAGGTGGTAAAATTCGACTAAAGAGTCAACTTTTATCACTCAGGTGATCAAAGTGGAATAGAATATAAATTATTATTAATTACTAATGTACAAAAAAGTGGTGCAAAAAGACATCTGACCTAGGTGGTCACCCATCCAAGTACCAACCGCTCCCGATTGGTCATCGTACGAGAACCGGTGATGGACAGAAATTTGTCACCGTCAGAAAAAAAGTCACGTATTTTGAGGCTAGAAAACTTTGTAAGCAATCTCTCAAAATTTACTTAAAACAAAGGCTGTGTTCTTTTAACATGAAACTTGAGATGGAAAACTGAACTTTAATTAAATTCTCGTTGCCAACTGAAACTTTCTTGATTTTACGAAATATTTTGAAACTTCTTTGTTCGGGAGTTGATATTGTTAATTATGTTACATCTTGGGACAAAACGTTAGGCTAACTATTTAACAACTAACTAGGCATGCTATGTTAAACTATTTGTATTATTTTTAACTTTATTCCATTATAATTTTTGGTATTCAGCCCGTGAAATCCCAATTTTCGAATTAGGTTTAATTGTTTCCAAATGTGTCAGTCTATAAGATATTTATAATTTGGACACATGATAGCATCCCTCCGGTCAAGTTTGTCCACTTCCTAAGTTGTCGTCGTACAAATTCCTCAGTCGTCCACTTCCGAATTCGTCCATTCCATATTCGTCTACTTCTTATTCAGTCTATTTCTAATTTGTATTCCTTACAAACACGTATTGTTTAGTAAAAGTTATAAAACATTTGTAAACTATTCCTATCATGAATTATTTTAAAACAGACATAAATTAATTTGTTGATACAAGGTACTACAAAAATGATGGAGAGGTATTTCACTCTAAATTCACAAAAAAGTGTGATCACGGGTCCCGAGGGGGAAAACATCTTCACGGTTTATACATTCCTGGTAGTTGGAATGAATTTTTTGTTTAAAATACTTTTGTGACAATTATAATTGGTACAAGTAAAAATATACATAATAATAGTCCCTGTGATGTCCCTGTTGCCTGGAGTAAAAATAATTTGTTTTTATAAATTAAAAAAACATTATCACCATGACGTATAGATCCCAACGCCATGAAACTATTGACAAAATTTCACAGCAAAGTATTGCTTGCGTCAAAGCTAAAACTGTGACGTCATCGAAACATTCAATAGCATTTAAGGCTCTGCAGAGCCTCAGCATAATTGTTATTGCTTGTAAAACTGCTGCGGGCTTACCGCCCCCCAGCGTCCCTTATTACGTGCCTGGCTTATGTTCTTAGACCTTTTCTCAGTTCTACTGAGACTTTTCGACTTTCCCTTGACATTTACTAAATGTAATGCTGAAAGGATCCTAGCGTTTAGCGTTTACGTAAATGGATATCATTTTAGGTTTCAGTTTCTTTTGGAAGGTACGCTTACGTTGCGTATTTTTTATGTATTTGTCTGCGTAACTTTTTATTGATCCTTACGCTTGGAGTTGGAGCGAAGAAATGTTAAGGACATTTTCTTTAGACAACATGAAAATAAGAGGTATCGGTGTTTTTTTTAAATCGTGGATAAATCAGCGTTTGACCACCAACTCGCCTGTTGGTAAGCGACGATATGGTCGAAGATGAAGCACGCTGACTTAGAAGATACCCATTCACTCTGGCCTTGAAAAGGCCCAGATTATATTTCTCATGAAACGAGGAAGCTGATAGTAATTGTTATTTTTATATTTACCGCCAAGTCAGCGGCTTGCTTGTCTTGTCAGTTAGAAGTCGTTGCACAGTTGTTTAAAAGATAAGTTTGCACCTGTTTTGCCCACAAAAAGCAGTGCCCAGAATTTAGAACTTCAACAGTTCAAACCCTGCGTGACACTATTGCATTTGTCACCCTGAGATGTAAGGCCTGATAGGCAGATAGTCTGATAGGTTTTCGAATGGAGACCACGGACCGGTAAACGCAGCGTGGGACGTCCAGACGTCCACCCACTAGATGGACAGACGACTTAAAAGATAACGGAGGAAAACAGGTGCAGTCCGCTTCCAACCGGCCCTTATGGAAATCAACGGGGGATGCCTATGTCCAGCAGTGGACGTCCTATGGCTGAAATAATGTTGATGAGACACGACAAAACTAGAATATGATTACATTTGTCTCTTTCTCTCGGGATAAAAACCGTGAAAAGATTTGTCCAGGGCTGGTGCTAGGCCTGCAGGTGGACAGCAAAACTGTCCTACCAGTACACAACTGTAATTGAGATTTTATTGTTACAGGCGAAACTCGGTGGCAGCACCGATGCTCTAGTCTCAACGGGAGGTGAACACACGCAGCCATGTCGTCCGTGAAGGTGGCGGTCAGGGTCCGCCCCTTCAACTCCAGGGAGATAGCGAGGGAGTCCAAATGCATCATTGAGATGTCCGGCAACACCACAGGTCAGTACACTGCAGTGTCAAGGAAATCGTAGGCTCGGCTTACGCAGCAGCATAGGTCTGGTGTCCATCAAAGCCGAGCTCAGCGTGATGTTGACCTACATTCGTAGGTCAACATCACGCTGCTGCTGTTATGTTTTATTTATATTACACGGGAATTACTCACGTAAGATTAAGCCGGTCACTTTGACTATAGTTAGTCAGTTAGTTAGTCAGTTTCTATAATAAAGCTGTTATGTTTGTCAACAAGCACGCCGGACGTCGCTTTACTGTCTCCGCTGATCGCTGGTGAAAACCGAGCCTAACATAGTTATACTAGCTGTTGCCCACGACTTCCTACGCGTACTTTCAAATAAATGTCAACCTCTAATTGCTACCTTTTATTCGGACCTTTCGCAAAATCACTCTTAGTGACTACACTACACTTTTTCTATGGAACTAGCTGCCCAATTTTAGCTTCGTACGACAAACAGTTTTCCAGAAAGCATCGATATTATTAATAGCATTGATACCTGAGAATTTACTTAGTTACTTAAGACTATAAGCAACATCTTAAGTAAGAGTACTAACTTAAGATGTTGCTAAACTACAGTAACGGTAAAGAAGAGTGTTCTCCAAAGCTTTTTTTTTCTTTCCTCTTGAAAGAAGTTTGGCGTCGCACGTTTTATACATTTGCCAGTGTCAAGTATTAAAATGTTTTCAAGTTTTATTAGACATTGTCAAACATATCATTGTCACAGTCAGAGTCAAGCAAAGCGAGTCATAGTCAAGGTTGAGTCATGTCCTAGTAAAGTGGAGACTATACAAGAGGTTTTTGTGGAGATTTGAAAATAGCACGAAAATACAATTTCACCACATTATAATACTTGCCTACACTCAAACGTCACTCCTTAATAATCCACCATCCAAAATAACTATGTTTTGGAAAATAATACAATGAGGTGACATTTATTTTTTCATGTTGGTGCAAGGTTGCTGCTAATAAAAACTCCAAATGATACTATGACCGCTAGCATATCTTCACATATTGTCATCAGATTTGGACCCAATTGTTGATAAGCTGCGAGAAATGTTCACTGAAAGCACTTTGTTTTGATAATGTTTGCGTGGGACGGGACGGTATATCCAAGTAACCATAAATCGATATCGCGTTTGCTATATCAGTGTCCACTGGTGCGTATCGCCCGAATTGCTTGTATTGATCAAACTTTCGGAACAGTGGCTTTTATCGTAGTTGTAAACATGGTTCGTGAAATATTTTTATAGTTTTATTATTTTATTTATTTGCGACAAAAGGGCGGTGGCATGTGCGCTTCACAATATGACGACACCTGGGGCCTTACGGACAACTACTATTGCGGCACCTAATCCGCTCAGTTGGAAAATCACGCGACCCCAAACCGTATCTGGGCGCGATAAAGTTCACGTTCGCGTGATTTTCCAACTGAGCGGATTAGGTGCCGCAATAGCAGTTGTCCGTAAGGCCCCTGATCTGATCCTCGGCCCTGCAGCTGCACCAATGACTTATTTAGTACTTTAAATAAATTATATGCCATCAATCAAAAACGGTCAAGCAAAACATTGTTAAGAAACCGGTATGTTCAAGAACCTCAAAAGTCAAGGACATATGGACATTCACCAACATGCGCTGGGTCAGCATGGTGGATTAGGGCCCATCCTTTCTCTCTCTCTCTCTCTCTATGAAAAGGCCTGTGTCCCAGCTGTGGGAACATGATAGGCTGATAATGATGGGCCAATAAACAGTGACTCAGTCAGTATACAGGATGTACCTTGAGGTGACGGAAACGATCAAGAATATCTTTGTACTCATCATTATAAACAACTTATACATTGGAACTAACCAATTGGCTTGTAGCATAAACCAATCGCTGCACATCATCGGAAAATATATAAAAAAAATGTTATGTCTGTCTGTAATGTTTTGTCTGTAAATTCTACAGAAAAAGGGTCGAAATGAGTAAAGACGGTAAAAAACGTACCTAATCAAACCTTATTGCACAATGAAATATTGCAACGGTCGTAGTCCAATTTTGATAGAAGGGTATTAATTAAATATGCTTTAAATAAATAAGATTGTTAATTCTATTCTTTTTAGATTTTCACGCGTATTACGTTGTAAAAAAAATTACATTTCTCGAGTGCACAATATTGTTCCTGATCCATTCTATCTGCAAGATATTTGATACAATACGCATTTAAATTACTCCCGGGCCCTCGGGAAAATCAATGAGATTCCAGTATTCCCTACACAAGGTCTACTCTCTACCCTCGAGGTCCCTACTCCCTAGCCTAACCTGCGCAAGGTCCCTACTCCCCACCTCGAGATCACTTTCAGCACAAACGTAATAAAACTTGAATTAAATACGAATTAACGCTAATTAAAACGTATCTGACTCCGTGGCGACATTAATAGTCTTTCTATTTTATTCCCTCACTTAAGAGGATTCTTACGGGATTTGTGCTGTTTTGATGATACCTTATAGAATTACTGAGCCCTGTTTTGAAAAAAATATTAGAATAATTTTATTGTGTCACCAATGTTTTAAATAAATTGAAATTAACTAAGTTTTTCAGTCGTGATAATAATACTAGGTTTTTTTATCAGTCTTAAAACTTTAAATAAATCTTAAGAGTTCTCAACGAAAAATTTAAACTACGTTTTTCAAAACCACACTCAGCAATCATATATTATTAATGAACTAGCTGTTGCTCGTGACTTCGTACGCGAAGACCTTAATATCTACTTTTAACCCTGATTTGCCCCCTTAGATTCGGCGCTTTTGTAAAATTCTTTCTTAGCGGACCTCTACACCCCTCAAGGAGATTCCTTCCACCTGCCAATTTTCAGTTTCATAATTCAAGATTTCTTGATGAGTCAGTACCTAAGTGGTATTTCGCATTTATATAAACAAGTCTACTGGTAACCAGCCATTGTCTTAAGGGCAGTCTAAGTACATCAAAACAAACAACTTTTGTTGTTATACGGCATTTCGTAACTCGCGAAAAAAATATCAGCCGTTCCATACGAAAAAAACATTCACTCCCGACAAAATGTATGAAATAGCTGTTTTTTAGAGCATATTTTGATAAGTCGTAGAACAAAAGTTGTTTGTTTTGACGTATTGATAGCTCTTAAAAGGATGCTAACTAATTACCAGTAACCCTGTATGTAGATAGTTATTGACTCAGCGAATAATATAATAAAGCAAAAACCCCGTGAAAGTGCTCTTAAGTAGGTAGAAGCGAGTCACCTTGAAGACCTTTTGAATTACCCTCGGTTGCTTTACTGCCTGACCCCACCTAATGAAGATTGACTTTAACAGCGAAAGAAAATGGCCTCGCACTCTGTAGGAAGACCCTTTTCACTGATAAGAGTGGTAAATACACCCTAAAAGTGAATTAAGTTAATGAGAATTGATGATAGAATTGACACAAGAAAACACCGCCGCGGGCCGATGGAGGAGGTCTATGTTCAGCAGTGAATGTCCTATGGCTGAAATGATGATGATGATGAGAGAACGCTGACGCTCTGATTGAATTTTTTATTGATTAGAAGGCTTGATGATGTTAAGAAATGATGCGGTCTACGATGGAACACTCTTGCCTAGAAGAAACCGATTCAATCGCGACTTGAAGACACCCAGATATTTACTATCGAGGAACACCCAATCAGGCAGCACATTCCACAGACGTAGAAGTTCGCATAATAAAGGTGGAATCAAAGCGCGTCGCATGGATTTTCTGAATATTAACCATGAAACGGTATAGAAGGAATTATGTACAAGATAGGCTTATTTATGCCTTTATAATGATAAAAAAATTCTTGACGCGTGTGAAGTAGCTTCAAAAAATAATTTCATTTGACGCCATGTTCTTAATTATCTGAAACCGGTAAGATAACAAATAAAAAAAAATAAAAAAACATATTTTCTAATCGTTTTAAATTAGTTTATCCTCCAAACTATGGAGGATTTAGAAAATAAAAAATCTACAAAAGTAACTCTCTCCATGGGCTGCATATTTTTTTTCGTTTAGTTAAAAAAAAACATCCTGTGGAATCGTATACACACCCGAAAAACATCTCCTTTGGCTGTCGGATGAAAGGTATAGACGACTATGGTTCATTAGGTAAATGCACCTTACTTGCTTTCGCAGTGTCGTTTCTCCTACATATCTTTGTACGCCTAGCTAGGCATTGTACCCGCAAATGTATTTCAGTCGTTAGAGCTTTCATTACAGCGGAATTTCATAAAAAAATATGTGGGCGCATATTTGTAAAGGAAATGTAAATTCTGCTACGTTTTTATCTCAGAGCAAATAAAAATACAGAGTCACTACGGCGAACAGTGAAGCCACTTTTTGAAACATGTGTGCGTAGTCGAAGTGTTGCCAGTGCAATTTTCTGACGAGAAATACACGTAGTGTTGAATGCGTATGTGTGCGTGAGTCGTGTATTTATTGGGAATTCACGTAGTGCGATTTTGGCGTCACTTTGGCAGTGCGCCGTAGTGCCTCTGTATTTTTATTTGCTCTGAGGTTTTTATACATAAATTCTTGCTTATGTTTTCGGTGCGCCGTTGTGTGTGTGCTACTATAATAATGTAGATGTACCCATTATGGCTGTGTGAGTATGCCGTGATGTTATGTGAAGGCTGCGAATGAAACCTTATGAACAGCAATGTCAGGAGAAATCAATCGCTTTGTTTACTAACTACTTTTTGTACGTTGAAATTTATTTTGGCGGTTCACTCGTCTATTTGTTCTAATATGGGATTAACGGCCTCTTAGGGCAAATTTGGTGTTAAATAAAAAAAAATCAGTTAAATTACAATATTTGAGCTGAAAAAAAATACATGTCACAGATACATCTGTGTTCGAGTTTATTATTTGGTTCAAAACACGATAGAATAAACATTCCTCGATCAAAAAAAAATCTGTGACAATTTTTTTCGTTTTATGCCTAATGAAAGCTTGTAACAACCTGGAAATTGCATTTAATGAAAGGCGATTTTATTCAAAAAATATTTTTTTTGGATAGAATTTTGATAGTGAATTGTTTCGTTTTTTTTTTAAGAAATTAAAAGCGGAAAATGGTTGCGAGAATTTGCGCGCACTGCGTTTAGTACCGCGCCAGGCGTCATGGAGGTCGGACCTATGTTCGTTTTTGTCGTTGCACTCCCCCCACGGGCGTCCTGACTCTTGGGTGGCAAAATACATCGTCGTTATAACTTGGCGGGGGCTGAGGGAGCGTTTTGTTGCCTACGCGACTCGGATAACCGGCCGTTAAAGTCTTCTAACACAAACACTCGCTTATACATACTAACAGTTTCTCTAGTAGTATAATATTTTCTACAGGCCATAACGAACCGCATGGCTCACTTAGAAAGGCCGAACCGATTTCGGTCCCAAGTGGGCCGAAATCTGGATAACATGGCAAAGTGGGGTTATAAAAAGGGCTCTGATACCGAATCTCGTTGTGATGTGAACCCTGTGATGTGACAATGTACTTGATGGACTGTGCCGCGTGTCCTACAACCTGCACACTAGACGACCTGAATGAGGTCAAGGAGAGTCCTAAAACTTAATTTGTAATCAAACAAATCATTTACGAAACATTTCTTAAAAGTCCTTCAAAAACGTAAACATCTGGAATGGGACTATTAGAATGTATAAGTAATTTTCAATGTCCCTCCACTTATCACAAAGTTGTTCGAGTTTATAAAGCGATCCCTCGAAAGTTCCCTGAACTGAAAGGCCGCTCACCCTCGTCAAATGTGACATTCGGTAGCGTTTGGTACACATAAAATACCAGTATAAAAACTATAAACTATTCAACCCTGAAATAAATATATTATTTTTATACGGGCAATGTTTCCAGTAAGTTACTGGACTTAAATACATTTAACATATAATATCTTGGGCTAACGAACGCAGTGCATTGCTGCGCAGGATTATGAATTGTTGAAGTTCTCAATTCAAGGCGAGACAGATCTGTTATGGCTAAGCGTGACTATGAGGCGAGATATTTGCAATCAATTGCATAAAAAAAAAAAACTTTTTACTGACTTTTTTAAAATTATTATTTCTAAGTAGGTTATTTCTTCTTGTTTTACGAAGGCGACTCTCGGGACAAGCCTAAGCATAAGTGGGACCAAAGCCAACACCTAGATACCTCTTTGTATTTCTCTCTCTCCCTTTCTCTGCAATAATAAGTACAGCTTGAGATAGATAAAAGAAACAAGGACGTGTAGCGGACCACCTCACCACCGTTTCCTACACCTACCTTTTGATTTTGCGAAAGGGCCGAATTAAGGGGCACTAATGGGGGGATTGAAAGTTTAGATGAAAGGCTAGGCGTACAAAGTCGCAGGCAACAGCTAGTAAACTATATAATCGCTACTCTCAGTGTTCCGTATTTTGTTCCGTTTCAAATGCTTCAAAGTCCCCTTGTATATCAAATTAGTTTCAAGCATTTCGAAGCCGAGCTTGGTTTAGCTCCATAATAATTTAATGCACTATTCAACTTCAAAGATCGCTGCTGAAGTAGATTTGCGAACTTACCCACTTCTGAACTGCGCCATAATAGTTAAGAAGTTGGGATTTACTCTCAAGTTAATTCTATAGAACCCCTATAGCATTCAAGTTGTAGGATAAAATGAATTAGATGTTTCCATGCATATAAATTCTACAGTTTTTTCAACCTTTGTTGTTTTTTCTTGTTTTTTAGGGTTCCGTACCCAATAAGTAAAAACGGGACCATATTACTAAGCCTACGATGTCTGTCTGTATGTCTGTCTCTCCAACCTTTAAACGGCTGTATCTTTCGAACCGTAATATATAGCTAGTTGAAATTTTCACAGAACATGTAATGTTACAGCGGATTAACTAAGAAATAATAAAAAAGTAAAAAAGAAAGGGGAGTCCCCATACGACAAACTTCTTTTTTAACGTATTTTTGGATTAGCTCTAATCCAAAAACAGTAATACTTACAAGTGTCAAACTTGCCACGATTATAGTACACACTCTAAACTAAAACAAAAAATTAATATCTAATGGCTAAGTGCGAGTCGGTGAAAAATTTCAGTTCTTTACCAAGTTATAACTGATAATTCGTTACCTGGATGACCCTATCATTTCACCGAATCGAAATGCCATATTTTACTAATTTTGAAGTAGGTTTTTTAAATTGATTATTATTGTATTTTGTGGTGGTACGGAGCCCACAGTGCGCGACCCGAATCGTACTTGGTCTGTTTATTTGATGTATGAGTACGCTGCAAAGTAACTCTTAAAAATATATTCTAGGCTTTAAACTAACTGTGATACGGTGCATTGTAACTTTCCCCATTAAACTATCTCTAAAACGTCCTATCAAGTCGACTTTCTAACGGCGTAATAAGGTTCAAAATACCTATCGTCTACAAAAGTATCTGAAGCTCACTAACGAGGTTCAAAGCTCGTTAACCGAGCACAGAAATGGCCGCGCCGACGGCATTGACGACTGAACTGAACGGCTGCTGAACTGTTAAGGGTCTTAATTGGTTGGTAGACATAGAGCAACAGCATTTTTTGTGCCGCGGTTACGTTGAGGTTATATTACAATGCGACCAATTTATCTGTAGAGATGAGCGAATGCGAGAACTAATCGTTTACAGCGGATCACTGTCTGTTTTGTTTAGAAGACTGTAGAGATTAGTAACTACATATCCAGGGTTACTGGTAATCAATTCAATAGGTTTTTTTAGCGCGGATAAGTACGCGTTTGACCACCAACTCGCCTGCAGCTGGTAAGCGACGATACGTCAAAAGAAACAACTTTTGTTCTACGAATTACCAAAATTCCCAAAAAAATAAAACAACTCTTTCATATATTTTGTCGAGTTTTTTTTTTACATGGAAAGGCTGATATTTTTTCGCGATTTTCCTAAACTCGTAGATCAAAAGTTGTTTGTTTTGATGTACTGAGGTGCCCTTAAGAGGATTCTGATTACCAGTAAACTTGTATTGATCTGCTTGAAAAAGAAATTCCTATTGTATAAGTACTTTAAGGAAATTATGTCTTTATGAATAATTCTAATTTTAAGACCTAATGTTTCCCCGTTTTGTGCTAAACGAAATAACTGCTCAACGTTGCCAATATTGACGGCCATGACTTCTTTCTCCTTCCAACCGATCTAATTCTTCATGATGATGATTTTTCCAATAAAGTTTGGTCTTTGTTCAAGGGCTACCAATATTTCAAACTCGTGCCTTTCAGCTTGATTTCATAAAGACTGTATTAATAACCACTCCCTACTATCAAAGCTCGAAGGTCGTCATTCGGAACGGTCAATAAACCGAATTGCCAAACGAACCATCGACCTCTCAAGAGAGTTGAAGATCTAATATTGATAAATTTTATTCAATTGCTTCGAAAGCAGATTCTAAGAGAGCTAAAGAACTAATCAAGATTTAATTTTATTATATTGCATTAAGGATAAATTCCATCTTTTTTAGTGATTTTTTTTTCTATTCTCTTTATGAATTCAAGGCAGGTTTTGTTTTGAAACGCAACTTATATCGTACGTAAAGCCTTAACTTTGTGTCTCGAAGGCATAGACATTAAATAGTTTATGTACATTTCAAGGTCAACATAGACCTACGTCATGAAGGCTTGGGATGACGTCAAACTTTGCTTTGACTAAGCGATCACTGTATTGCCTTTAATATACATTAGCCCGACAAGTAGGGCGTCGATGCAATCGATTATGTAATTTATTGAAAATAGGTTAGGTCTTCTCATTGTTCTTGTTCAGTGTGTAGTTATATGATAGGACTTAGAGTGGCGCCCAACATAGCACGTATTTCAATGAAGAAAGAGCAGACAAAAAACCAGTTTTTATGTCGTTTAATCGATGTATTTTGTCTGCGACAATGACAAGCAGAAACTATTCTTTCCATTTACGGCTGAAATTAAATTCTATCATTAACTTCCAAATTTAGTGGCGCCCAATGTGGTACCTAGCCCACGGTAATAAAAGAGCGAGCAATGACGCCACAGTCAGTGGCGTCATGTCTATAAACAACTCCATTAATATTCATTACGCTACGCTTGGGAATTATGAAGCTTCGACTAAGATTTGTATCACATCATCATCCATTTAATGTCTACTGCTGAAAAAGGCCTCCCTCTTAGAGAGGGGTGTTGCCATAATCCTCACACTTGGCAGGTGGTTTGGGGATCGTAGTACGTTCACCGTTTACTAATAGGACGCTGATGGCCTCCGGTGGTTCAGGTCGCAGTTTACGACATACCCGGGTCCAAGATTAAGATTTGTATACTTAGATCTATTCCAGTTTCTTTGTCATCGCGCTTAAAAAGCTGGTGCTGAAATTGTTTCATTAAAGCTTTTTACTCTCATAGGCTTGAAACCCACGTAACTATTTTCTTTTACGCGTAACCTGCTACTTGGTTTCGTTTATCTGGGATAAAAAGTATCACATATCCTTTCTTCTTCATGATCCACACTTCCTGCCTTAGATCGATTCACCTGATTTAGTAAGAAAAGGCAACAACCGAACAGACACACACACAGAGAGAGAGAGAGAGAGAGTCATATTTTTGCGTTTATGATAGGCACCAGTGTGATTTAAAGCTCTACCAAATGAATTGCCTTGAGGTGGGTCACAATATCTTCACTGGATTCTGGTCAAGTCCACAGAGCGTAAATACCAAAACTTTCAAGGACCTTTTTGCGAAAGCTTCAACGCAAAATGAAACTACTCTCAAATGGAATTAAACAACCGAAATCAGAGTGGGAGGCGAAACCGCGTAGAATTTACGAGAACAAAAACGTTCCACGACGACCATGGACAAGGTTTATGGCGCGTTATGGAGTTTATGGGACGGCGGAACGCATTGCGGTTGGAACAACGTGCGGAATGTTGAAGGATTTTCGTTTCAGCGCCTCGCAGGCCTTGAATAGTTGAAAAGGTTTTTGTTTCGCATGGATGGTGTTTTCTCACTTCAAAAAGGAGGTTCTCAATTCGGTTGTTTTTTTGTTTGTTACCTCCGTCATTTATGAACTATAAGGCGAGGTTATGAACCAATAAGGCGAGGTTTATGAACCGATTTGGATTTTTTTTTTTAAATTTGAAAGATTGTACAGTCAGATTGTTTCCATAGAAATTTCATTAAAATCGGTTCAGCTTTTAAATCAAACTAGCTTAAACATTCTGTTACTTTGATCACAATAATATGTCATCTAAGTGACCGAAACATTTTGAAGTCGGTTTTCAAAATGGATAATTATTTTAATTTGAAAAGATCTTTCTGGTTAGAAAGAGTGGTCTCTGTTTTTTTTTTTGAGTTTTTAGGCCGCGGAAGGCTTCTTATATATTTTTACATATAACCTGAATCTAACAGGCTGTCTAATTGGATCCTGGATCTACAGGCTGTCTAAGCGATCGATGGTCGCTTACCATCAGGCGGCCTATTTGCTTGATTGCCACTTATAGCAAAAATTCTGTCAGTGAAAATGCTTAAATCTAGGTATAAAAATCTACTTCCCGTTTACATAGTTACATGTGAAGATAATAAAATCATGTTAAAAATCAATACATGAATTTCATCTAAAATGATTTTAGTTTATTATTTATTTGACTAGAGGCCCTATTCCTAATAATACTAACCTTCAGTTCAGTCGTAAACCACACTCCATACTTTATGCAGTCGATTAGATTGCGAAAAACATGCAACCCTGTTCTCTGAAACGTGCAGTGCAGTGGGCATTTAGGTTGAATATTGATCGCAAGGTCTGCGCGGTAACACTTGCTTGCAAAGATGACTTCATTACAGGGGCTGTGTGACCACTCTCGTACCTACATGGAAAAGGTAAACTGGATATACTTAAGGCGAGTTTTTCCCACTTTTGAGCAACGCTTATTACTACAGATAACCATAAGGCTTGGTTTATTGTTTTAAAGTTGCATTTAGCGGAGAAAAATCATGGCGCTTACACAGTCGTGGGTTTCGCTACTTAGTGACAATGTAATTTGAAATGTAACTTTGCAGTTTCCTTTATTATTATACAATCTATATATCAAGATTTCGCAGACATGATTTAGTAAATAGGTATTTGAATGAATCCAAAAAAACAGGGAGAAAAGCTCAAATCAGTACTACTTTTGTTTTCTATCGAGCGAAATGTCCTTAATCGTGTTTCGGTCTTTGTGGTTCCTAGATGAAACATTCAATTTTGATATGACATAATTTTTATAATTTTAAGCTAACCATGGAAGTAGACACACTTAAACTAGAAAGACCAAAATTGCTAAACGTCAGAAAAGAGCGTCTTAAATGCATATAATTAAGTTTCAACAAAATACACGTTACTTACCACTAGGGAGAGTCGATTCTGTGTTATATCGGTTGCGGTTACCCTTTCACGTTCGAGGGTCGATGAAGGTCGCTTCAAGGTCGTTCACAGCTATTTGTATTTCAATTCTAGTAAATTATCGTGTACGGAAAAGGGAAAACGATTTCTCGATTCTGTGTTTTTATTCGATCGTGGTAAATGCCACGCTTTGAGGGGGTGCATAAAACCACTGCAAGGGTGAAATACACTTTGACAAAAAAAATTGTTTTTTAGTCAATCTAGAGAGAGAGAGAGAGAGAGAGAATGTATAGAAACCGACAAATATGCATGCTTACATGCACTCGAAAAATTGATCTTCTTTTGCAGTCGGGTAAACATTGGAAAGACACTGATAATCTGTTGGATGCGCTTGTATGCGCACCGTGTGGTAGTTATGGGTGACGTCACCAGCCGGTCTCAACGGAAGATCAGCACCGGTTGCAAAACTGGCATTAAACTGAAGTTAGCCAATTTGTAAAAAACCATTGTAAATTTTCCTTTAGCTTAGTTTTATGTTTAACGTTGAATATTGTGTGTTTTTTTTTGTCAGAAATAAACGATATCTATGTCCACAATTGGGTAGGTAATATTATATATATTATATAAATCATTACTGACTTGCGTTTGTACAAATCATGATCAGATCTGATCAGATCTGATCTGATCTGATGATCAGCAAAGACATGGACTTACCTATATAGGATAGAGCACGCATATATAGAAGGAACCTGTAGGCATTGATTTTTCCTCCCAATACCCTTTACTTTTCACCTACAAATGCAGATGTTTCCGCTTTCTTGCCTTCCTTTGTCCATTGAGCGGGTAAAGCGGTTTAATTGGATAACCCTTTCAAGCCCCAGGGCTAATAAAGGCCGCCACAAGGCCGATGAAGGTCTTTGAGAATATCTGTGGGAGTAAAAATTATACTTGGAAAGTCAAAAGAAAACACAAAAGTGAATACTTTTTGACCTGACAGGATCTGAGATAAACAAGCTTTAGATTAAAAAAAAAAATTTTAAACATGCTTTTATTTATATAACACGAGAATTACTCACGTAAGAATAAGCTGGTTATTCCGACTATAGTTTCAACCGCATGAGGCGGTCTTTCATCAGTCGGTAACTATAGTCGGAGTAACCGGCTTAATCTTACGTGAGTAATTCCCGTGTAATATAAATAAAATGTGTGAAAACCACGTCAGTTTCCATAGTAAAAAAGCTTTATTTAGTTGATGCTCATAATTCTTATTTTGGTGGCCATTTTGGAAATATGTATTACAATTTTGGGTCATCATCATCATCATCAGCCTGTAACTGTCCACTGCTGGACATAGGTCTCTCTCAATGCACTCCACTGAGCTCGGTCGGCAGTTCCTTGTATCCAGTTTTTACCCGCCGTTTTACGCAGGTCATCACTCCACCTGGCCAATATTGGGTATTGCACATTAATGTAGCAAATATCATGTATCTATATAAAATAATTCATCTAAATAAAAAACCCCATAAAACCTTAACCAGGTCAACAACATCAAACGCCTTTGCGTTCGTTCCCATTCGTAACATAAATCAGCCCAACAGCTCGAGTTTAATAAACGTTCAGGGCCTCCCTTGCCAAATTTTCCACCTCATCAAAGCTCAATGACTTTTACTACGTCACTCCGTATTTTGACCCCACTCTGTAGTTATTTAGCCCGTTGACTTCCAAGTAGGGTTGCTGTTTTCATAAAGAAAAAAAAACTTTTTTGGTCGTCCATTTGATGACGTTTTGATCGTCTCGTTTGCAGGTGTGTGCCGCTCAATATTCAAGTGTGCGTTTGTAGAACTATACTAAACGCATTACCATCTGAGTCTGGTCATAAATCATTGCTCATCTCATCTCGCTCGCACCCACATGTCATATCTGTCTATCTCGCTCGCACTTACACAGGTCTTATGGTATGACGTTTATTGCTCGACGACTCAATTGGTAACGCGGTGACTATAGTAAGAATATGGCAATACGTGGTTACCTCGCTCCCTTCAGTTTTTGGTAGACTTTTATCGGTATCTATCAAGAAATATAATGTATCCCAAAATCCTTATTGTACTCGAAGCGACATAGAAGCGGAATTACAAAAGTGAATCGTCATACACAAATTGAACATGGACTTCTGCAAAATGACGCCTGATTCAATCAACTTACTAAAAATACTCATTAAAAAACTCACTCACTCATTTAAAAAGTAAGATTAATTAATTCGAATCGGATTTTCTTTTAGTTGCTAGTCTTTTTACTATTTTAGGCTTGACTCAAATTGAGCCAAATCTAAACGGAGCCCATTGTAACCTGAATCAAGCTTAAGTAACTATTAATGTTTTGAGGCTTGGGTGGTTTTGTTCTCCGACCTTGGAACTGCATCTCCGTTGTGGAAACTGTTCGCGCCAGTTCCAAGGCAAAATGGCGGATAAGCTGTCAGGTGTCGCACCGGGGAAAACTTCCTGTTGTTGCCTGGTGTAGTTTGAAACTAGGTCGTTGTGATACCGTTCATTATTAAAAGCTGTTTACGCACACCATAATGTTATTATTACCTTTTATTTAATTTGCCCTGTGTAGTATTTATTATGTGTGGGACAAATCTTGCAACTGTATTTTGACCAAGGGCCTTACGGCCGTAAGGCCCCAGTTATCCTCAACCGATTGCATGTACGTTTAGTTTGGACTACAATGCATGGTTAGCTAAATGACGTCATTCTAAATCCAATATGGCGGACCGGTTATTTTTATGCACCCACATGATATGGGTATCAAATGAGAAGGTTTGCTGAAAATAATATGAAAAGTTAAATGCTCACACTGAATTCAAGATGGTGGACAACATTTTGTTAACCACCGTCATGGTATGGGTATCAAATGAAAAGGTTTGCAGAGGTTTTTTTTTTTTTTTTAATTTAACATTTTTAGATTTTATCAAGATTTTAGATCATCGATTAAACCATTTATTATTATAATGGACTCCAATGAGAGATTGAAAGAAATATCGGAATGGCTAATCAATGAAACACCATGCCTTCGTCTGTGTTTCAGCAGAATTACAATCTTGGAGTGTAAAAGTCTAAGTCATAGGTTATTACTCGCCAACATATGTCCTGAGCCTTCGGCCGCATCATCGCTTTTCATCAAGTGAGATCGCGGTCAAGCGTTAGTTTACTTCGATATAAAAACGGCGTATTTAGCCATTAGCGCAGATGTATTTTCGGACGCTATAGCGTCCGAAAATACATCAGCATTATTGGATATACCTTTCCATCTACAAGAGGTTATATATAACCTCTTGTAGATGGAAAGGTATATCCAATAATGCTGATGTATTTTATTGGATATACCTTTCCATCTACAAGAGGTTATATATAACCTCTTGTAGATGGAAAGGTATATCCAATAATGCTCAATTCAGAGGCCAATGGTGAAAAAAAAAGAGAGAAACAGAGATTACGTGGAAATGTCTTAGAGCAACAAAAAACTTTTCTTACTTCTAAAAGAAAGAAAAAAAAAATGTAATTATGACAGAAACAAAATATATAAACATTACGTCCTACGACTTTACAAAGCTTGCATTTGATGCACTATACTGCTTAATATTGCTAGCAAGGTAATTCGAACTACGTAACTAAACCGTTTCGTATGTTTTAGTACGTATAGTTGGAATAAATACTGTAAATTACTCGTATTTAAAGTTCAAAACATATTCGATGGGTAATTTTCCTGCAAGGTACTGCAGTGAGTCATAAAATGTTGATGAAGGTAATAAGAAATAAAAATTGGCTTTTGTTTCTGCCTTTATTGCTTTTAAACTAGATTATAGTCACAACGTACCGCTTGATACAGGATGGACAGAAAGAAAGAAATATAGTTTAATTTTTTAACTTCAGCAACATAAATAATGTTTGCAAGTATGCAAATTTTTCCGACAGAGTAATGGTCATACAAAAGTCCCATTGAAATAAGCCTATTTAGTTTTCCAAAATGTTCCAATTTTTCGGACAACATTTTATTTTCAATTTGTCTTTCCTTAAAAACCTTCTTTGGACTATTATGAACATATAAAATTGCCTAAGCGGTCTAGCCTTCCTCAAGTGATGCGCTTACCAACGAAAAGCATTTCATTTTTAGGGTTCCGTACCCAAAAGGTGTAAACGAGATCCTATTACTAAGCCTACGCTGTCTGTCTTTCTTCCTAACCGTATGAGCCAGTTGAAATTTTCGCAGAATTTGTAGTGTTACGGCGGATAAACAATGAAAAATAATAAAGCCAACAAACAAAAACTATAGAGATCCCCATACAACAAACTTTTAAACGTAGCTATGTTTGTATTTGCTCTAGTGATACATGAAAACGGTAATACATGATGTCAGTGTTTTTATGCCGCCCAGAGGCCTGAACGGTTGTTGTTTGGGCCTAAACCGCCGAAACGAGACAAACGACCAGCACCTACAATTTAACGTATCATCCGATCCGCCTAATCTAACCTAATGTCACCTTGTCAATGCTAATCACGGTCACCCATCCATAGACACCGAAACTACCGTCTCGGTGTTCATGAGACAAATCCAAGTCACTTAACAACGGTGTTTGTTGCACTTAAAAAGGGAGCAAAAAGAAAAGGTTTTTGCTGGGCGTGTTTGCTTTGAGTAGCAACGTTTCTTTCTTTCAAGCGTTGATTCAACAGCTTTTGAATTGAAGCCACGGCTCAAACACAAGTGTCTACCAGCATGGCTACGCGCCGCGGTCGATACGGCGCGACAGATCGTCGACATTTTGTACTGCATGCTTATAAATTACCACTGTGTCTAGTCACACGATCTACCTTATAAAGTAGAAATCGTACATTTCTGTACCTTCCTGCTGTTTTACGCCAATGCCAGATTTTTTGATAGAGTTAGAGTAGTTATCATTATCCCTAGAGTGGAATAAATAGCTATCATCTAAACCCCCGATAAAAAGATCCTCAAACGGCTAAACAGATTTTCTTGAATCATAGCTAAGTATGAACACTAATTCAAACGATAGCCTCGTTGGCCCAGTTGGTAGTGAATCTGCCTTCTGGCAGATTCACTGGGAACTGGGAACTGCAGAAGCGCTTGGGGGCGTGGGTTCGATTCCCACCTAGGGCAAACATTCATGTGATGATAATTTGTGTTTGTTCTATATCTGAGTGTTAACATCTATTTAAGTATTTATTTAAAAATATTTAATAATCCTTACTTATATTATAAAAGCGAAAGTAACTCTGTCTCTCTGTCTGGATGTTTGTTCGCTTTTCACGACTAAACCGCTAAGCCGATCTTAACGAATGGCAGGATGATAGTGTACATCATATGGACGGACATAGGATACTTATTCTCCCAGAAAATGCAGGAAAATTGGAAAATCGCGGGTAGCCCGCAGAATTCAACTAGTATTTATATATATCAGTCTCTGGCAGCCATCATACAAGCTTTGCTTAGTTTGGAGTCAGATGACCGAGTGTGCAAAAATGTACCGAATATTTATTTATTTAAAGTACCCTTCTATATTACTTTCCTTAATGTATTTTTAATTTTCCCACCATTTTCTTGTGACTAAATATTCTGGTTTGACTGTATCGCATTTTATTATGTACTTGTTTAGTTATTTTCTTTTTCTTTGTTCCAGTGATAAACAACCCAAAAGCACCACCGGGCAGCAAAGATGGCGCCAAAAGCTTCAATTTTGATTTTTCATACTGGTCACACAATGTGAGTACTTTTATACTTCCTCTAAGTTAGTCTGTGCAAAAAGAGAACCGTAGTAAGATTGAGGGCGCGCGTGTGCTGTTTTACTGAATGAAACACCCTTCTTTTTGCGTCGGGGAATAAAATATATAATGGATGTTTGATATTTGTTTAAATTATCAATAGTTATTATTTTAAAGTTATATGATTATTTACGGGATATTTACCGTGGTAAGGTTGTGGAATGAGCTCCCGATATTTCGGCGCAGTTATATGCACCATGTTCACGGGAAGACTGAAGAATGCGGGTGGTTGGTCGAACAGTTAAAAAGTTAGGTGCAGACATAACGATCTACCCTCTTTTATAGTCTTGCTACGGTTATCACTGGAACTCGAACTCGAACCTAAGTGCCGACAAAACACACTTACTGTATCACTGCATATAGTATTTTGAACGCGGACTTTTATAAAAATCACGGTAAATATCCCGTAAATAATCATATAACTTTAGTGAAAAACCGTGATAGTTTAAAACAGTTCTTTTTTTGCACAGACTCTACATCACAAAGCTGTGATAGGAATCTATATTACTAGTCGATAGTTATCTAACCATTATCCCAAATTGCGGAACTCTGCAGAAACCATAGAACCGCGAGCTAGCTAATGCGATAATCGGTTTGCGGCAAAATCCAATATGGCGGCCGTCCAAAACAAGCGCACGATTGAGGCGGAAATCTTATTACAATGGTGCAAGCCATTACTGAGGGCCATCACATACTAATAGGGTTGCTACCTCAGATCAGATAAACAAGGGAGATATGCCTTAGTATAATTATGGGTATTTTTCAAATGTCTCAGTTTTTCACATAAAAAACACTGTACTAGTTAATAATAATAATAATATATCACTTTATTATACTTACACCGAAATAAAAATACAAAAAGTCACTTAAAAATAATACAAGACCGGCAGTATAATAGGCGGCCTTATCGCCTTAAGCGATTTCGTCCGGCAACCTTTGGATGAACATAACGGAGACAGGAGTAGGGTCGGCGGTGTAGACAATACATATAATATACATACAAATAAATACTGAATATGCAAATAATACTATTTAACTACTTACCAATACATACTATAAATAAAACATACATACATACATACGTACCAATTATAAAGGAAGATAGTGATTGTAGACAAGATTCTTGAAAATAGGAAGAGACTTGGCCTGCCTAATAGAAGGAGGCAGCTTATTCCACAGCTAGTTGTAGAACCGTTTAATTAACGCAAAGACGGTAAGTACTGCTCACTCACTCATTTTTTCACAAACACTAAGAAACTTGTAGGGACACTAATTAAACACACATGCTATTACTACATGCAAAAAAGGCGGCAAGGTGTCTGCAGAAGTGCAGAGTGACTTCAACTAAAGGCATCCAGACTCATTTAGACTGGATGCGTTCGCACTCGCCACGCCACCTTACCATATTTCATCATCATCATCATCATTTCAGCTTTAGGACGTCCACTGCTGGACATAGGCATCCCCCATCGATCTCCAAACGGGCCGGTCGGAAGCGGCCTGCATCCAGCGTTTCCCTGCGGGCTCTTTTATGTCGTCTGTCTATCTTGTAGGTGGACATCCTACGCTGCGCTTACCGATACGTGGTCTCCATTCGAGAACCTTTCGGCCCCATCGGCCATCTGTTTTGCGTGCTATGTGCCCTGCCCACTGCTTCTTCAACTTGCTACTCTGGTGGGCTGTCGGTAACTTTCGTTCGTGTACGGATCTCCTCATTTCTAATTCGACCTCGTAGAGAAACCCCGAGCATAGCCCTCTCCATAGCTCGATGTGCTTATAAAGCCCATAGTGAGTGACCATGTTTCAGCCATATCCATCTTGTTTTGAGGTTGCTACGGTCAACGCCTGTAGCATAAGAAGGCCAAACCGCGGGACGCTGCTAGAAGATCCAAAATAATTCGATAATTCTATCCAAGTATGTTTATCAACATAGATGTAAAACCAATAAAGCGCAGACCGTTGCACTTCCATTATGTTTCCCGTCTCCTTTCAAACCCGAATAGGGAGGAATAAACAAGGAAACCCAAGTCACGAGAAGGCAATCTACTATGCCAACATCGATATTGGAATACAAATAGTGTATTCGCTGATAGATTTTTAGATATTTTTGTTTTGTTTAGTACGACTAACTTATATGTTAGGATGGGAACCTCAGATCAGACGAACTAGGTAGATATGGTAGTTGGCGTGGCGGGTGTGAACGCATCTGCCTTAAATTAGACTTGATGCCATTAGTCGAACTCATCTTGCAGGCCTAGCACGGGTCGTGGACAAATTGTCTTTCTACCATTTTAATCCCGAAAGAAAAAACATACGTATCCATATTCAAGCATTGTCGCGTCCACGCGCAGGTATAAAAATGGTGGAAAGACAATTTGTCCTCGGCCCGTGCTAGGCCTGCTGCAGACGACCTTGCCACCTTTTTTATTTTATCTTATTATTATTAATGATAAGCTTGTGTTTGACCGCCAACTCGCCTGATGTTAACACGTGGACAATTAGTTCATTGCTGTTGCTGTAAATTTCTTAGTGTTAGTGAAAAGAAATGAGTAAGTGTTGTACAGTTTCAGCGGTATAGGTAAAAAAGTAGGTGAAACATGGTGACATTTGAGCACGAATGATAATCGTACTAAGGCATATCTCCCTTGATTGCCTTGTCTGAGGTATGAACAGTAAAGTAAATTGAAATAACAACAAACACTTCAACCTATTCGTATTTCAATGACTTTAATTTAAGCGCTTAATTTTAATTGTCTAAACCATTTTATTCCTTGCACAGTTTTTTATTTCAAACATAAAAATTCAATTTGTATCAATTCGCGCGAGTGGAGCTTTTTCACAATTTGCAATTTAAACTAGTTGAATTTTGAACGCCCTATACAACGTGGTGCCAGCGTTTTAACTTATTCAAATTTTATACGACAGTCTCTTGGTGGACGGTAGATTAAATTAGTGGTTTGTTTTAGGGCAAAAAATAAGAGATAGAATTAAAAAGGGTAAACAGAAATGGTTTAATAGCAACAGTGTGAAACTGGATTCACATTACTTTGTGAAAGACCATGGTCTTAGTCAGGTTTTAGTTTGGGGTAAAGAAAAGAACACAAAAATGTGCATGAAATGCGACCTCGCCTCTCCTTAGGAGAGGCCCTATGTCCAGCAGTTGACTAAAATAGGCTGATTATGATGATGATGATGATGATGAAAATATATCCCGGTCTTGTTTGCCTTCTATCCAAGGAACATTGATTTACAAAAACATGGATCTGATATTAAAAGTTAAGAATTAGTTAATTGGTGGCGCTGCACGTCTCTTGGCGTGCGTAAAAAATTAATAAGCGTGCCGTAGCGCGTATGGTGAAAAAGTGGGCGAAACACGGAGATATTTGAACTTGAACGGGCGTATCTCCCTTCTTTGTCTGATCTGAGGTTTAAGTCTAGACCTGGTTCGGACATTTTTGAGCGCTAACCCGATATCCAATGTTTTAAATATCGTAGCGCAGAGCAATAACTTTTACATAAGATAAGATATTATTAGAAACATCATAGCATATGTTCATAACACATAACAATAGTATATAATTATGTCTAATAACAATGGACATAATATACTATTATAAGATATCATCATCATAATCATCATCAGCCGGAAGACGTTCACTGCTGAACATAGGCCTCCATAAATCCTCCACCTACATATTATATATATTACAAGCTATACGTTCTTTTAAATATTATTTTTGTTTCAGCAAAGCGATGCTCAATTCTCGTCACAAATCATGGTGTACAAAGATATCGGCGAGGAAATGCTTCAACATGCTTTTGACGGTAATTTCAATTAATTAATTTTGCTGATAAAGCAATTAAAGGCCGATGCATACATAACGGGATAATTCCTCGGACGGGACGGGGACGTGACGTGATTCGTTCACAACGGGCACGTGGTTTTAAAACACAGGTACAGTAATGGTGATTATATTTTTCAACGGCAACGATAGTTTTCCCGTCTCGTGCGTGCTACGTCGTCCCGTACGTTACCCGTGGTGTACGTACTGTCGTATACATTTTCTTTGAAACGATGTTTCCAAAAACTCGCCTCGTTCCGTCCGGAGTAAAACACGTATGCATTGGCCTTAAGGCTTGGGACCTTAACGATACTACAAGATTTACGTTTATAACTCAACTAGCTTTTGACTTTCATACACACTTAAAACTTTCCCCCATTCGGCCCTTTCGTAAAATCATTTCTTAGAGAACCTCTGCTCCCAACACCGCTAGGAAAATATCAGCTTTGTGGATTCATTACATACAAAAATCCCATTGAAAAAAGGACGTTCAGTTATTCGCGAATTTGAAAAATTTCCAATAAAAACCTAAATATTGCCAAATCGGTCCTGCCTTTCTCAAGTGATGCACTTACCAACGAATAGTATTTTTTTTATATTGAAGTGAAAACTTGTTTAGCCGCGTTAAGCGTTTTTTGGTAGAGGCAAAACTTATGGGTGCGCGTCACCGACATGCCAATATGACGTGTTGCTCAAGTGCCTTGTCGGCAATCCCCATGACTGACAATTTTTTTAATATAGATAGATAGGTTTGTTAATAACGCTCTAAAAGCTGTAAAAAAAAATATGATAAATCGACATAGACATAATTTATTTGTGGCAAAAAAATACAATAACACAATATACATCTCTACATGGTCTTAGACATCTTTCCACGTCTGTCTGTATGTATGTCTGTATGGCCGCTAACTCCTCCTAAACCACGCAACGGATTTTGATGCGGTTTTCACCATCAGTTACTTAGATACATTTTCACGGAAGGTTTATACATATAACTAGCGACCCGCCCCGGCTTTGCACGTAAATTACACCCGTGCGAAGCCGGGTGGGCGGGTCGCTAGTGGAAAATAAAATAAAATAAAACTAAATAAGAAGTTATTATATTTTTTTGTCACAAACCGGCCCCAACTCAGCATAATGCCGGTCGTAAACTACCGCTAAATAGGTTGAATAGGCTTGCGCTTGGCCGCCAACGGTGTCGTCAGCGTCACCTGTGTAAAGCGTCAGCATCGGTAGATTTTGACGATCTAGGGACCCCATTTCTCTCTTCAAGTTAGCTAAATGTTAAACAGCCGTGAAGGTTCTGCGCTCGAAGTTTACTTTCACGCACCGAGTTAATTAAACCAAATAAATTGGCCAGATAAACAGTTATGCACGCAATTACTGAGACATGGATCTAGGAAAATTTATTAACGTAGTTATATACTTTGTTGTGATCACTACGCTAATTAATTTTACGGCTGTTGCCATACAGGGTTATAAGGAAAGGGTAAGCTAAGTCGAAAGGAGTTTGTTAAACTCATCATACTGAACAGCTTTTACTATGGGGCCAACTCCAAAAAATATCAATTGTTCCCATAGAAATTAAAGGCTGTTCCATAAAAAAAGATGAGATTTTTTTATTCACAAGCAAAGATCTTGTATATACCCTAAAGAGTGACAAAATGTATGGAACAGCTGTTATTTTTTTCGCGATTTCAGGGTTAGTAGTCGTTATATTTAGTATACCTTTTTATATAAAAGGCGATGTGTGTATGTATGTTCCCAATGGACTCCGAAACGGCTGGACCGAGTTTGATGAAATTTTCAGAAAATCTTCAGATTAGTCCAACTAGTGATCCCGTGAGTTTGGTAGCGATCGGATCAACATATGTTTTTTGTGTTTTAACATTTAGCATTTGTCCTTTAAAAAACAAGCTGTATATCATAATTATATACATTGACATGTCATCTAAGTCAAATGAGGTTGCTGTCGCTACAAAAGAGGTTGCATTATTTTCATCTTTCACTGGCCGATAGCTGATGTTATAAGGAGTAACTAAGGCGGGTGAAACAGCGGGCGCAGCTAGTACCTTATACCCACTGGTGTGGCGTACTTGATTGGACAGGTGTTGCCAATGGATCCATTGGCAACACCTGTCGAAATAGGAAGTTATTCATAAACATATCCATATGTTTATGAATAACCATTATAAGCAGTAAATCTATCCCTATAACCAATCCCTTTCTCTCAGGTTACAACATATGCATATTCGCATATGGGCAGACGGGCGCGGGGAAATCATACACGATGATGGGTCGCGGTGAAGACGGCCAGGAGGGCATCATACCGCAGATCTGCAAGGACCTCTTCAGGAGGGTCAACCAGACCACCGCCCATGACTTGAAGTACTCTGTAAGTTTTAGAAAGAGTTACCAGTGTAACATGTTTTCAACTGACTTCAATGACACATGGCCTAGTATCTATAGTCTTAGTTTATTATATAAACTGACGTGGTTTTCACACATTTTATTTATATTACACGGGAATTAATCACGTGAGATTAAGCCGGTCACTCCGACTATAGTTTCAACCGCTTTAGGCAGTCTTTTTCAAGGTGAATGCGCGCGCGCGGCTGCGTCTCGCTTGGCACACACCAACCAAGACTGTCTAATGCGGTTGAAACTATAGTCGGAGTGACCGGCTTAATCTTACGAGTGTAATTCCCGTGTAATATAAATAAAAAGTAGTCTTATTATTTAGTCCGACGATAGGACTGATGAGACTTTTTCGTCTCAGTAGACTATTGAACCTTTTAGACATACGAACTTTTTTATGTTTACACGTTCACACTTTTGACGGACTAACCTTCACACTTCGAAGCTACAACCGCACTTTTAAAAATATCGATTTAAGTATTCCTTAACAGCTATTCCAATTTAATCATATTTGACATAATTTTCACACCCGATAAAAGAGCTGATAATCAATATACTTTAAGTCACCTTACAAACAAAAAAAACTAAATCAAAATTGGATCAGCCCTGCTTCCAAACGGGAGCTACGATTTGTATATGACGAATCTCTAGTGTAATTCCACTGTGTGTTTATTAGTGTGTGTTCTAGTGTGTAACTATCTAAGGGAAGCTACGATGCCACAGACAGACAAATAGACACACGTTAAACTTATATGTCTGTTTGCGTCGGGTTTAAAAAACCTCTTTCTCGCAGTCGTATTTATTTTGTTTATATTACACGGGAATTGCTCACGTATAATTAAGCCGGTCACTCCGACTATAGTTTCAACCGTATTCGACGGTCTTTTTCAAAGCAAGAGCGCGCGCGGCTTCGTCTCGCTTTGCTTGCAAACCGTATGTGGCAAAACCACGCCAGTTCCCATAATATCATCTATACTTCATAGCCCTATATGAATGACTTTTATTCATAGAAAAATCAACTTAATGTTCTCTTTCAGGTGGAAGTATCATACATGGAGATATACTGCGAGCGGGTTCGCGATCTCCTCAACCCAAAGAACAAAGGAAATCTGCGCGTCCGTGAGCATCCAGCCTTAGGGCCATATGTAGAAGACCTCAGCAAACTGGCTGTGTCCACCTACCAGGACATTTATGACCTTATCGACGAGGGAAATAAGGCTAGGTAGGTCGCAAAATAATTTTGTATATCTGCTTATGCTCTTGGAGAGCTATATATTTGTTACACATGTACCAACTTTGTAAGCCATACCCAGGGGTTCAGTAAAATGAATTTGTATGTGAAACTTTTGTGCGTCATAACAGATCACAAAACTCCATGGCAAAACGTAAACGAGTCATTCGAGTCGGCCGAAGTCTAGCCGATTTTGACCACCGAGCTGTTTGCTATTTTACTCTAAAAACACTTTACGCCTGAACGCATTTTTGATTGCGTTGCCTCTTGCCATGATTTTCAACTTTGAGTCCAAGACATTTAGATTTTCAAGAAATCTTCAGGCATTGCGGGATTTTATTTTGTGTGAATCTATTAAACAACTCTGTGTATTGACAACTATCATAACTCCTCAGGACGGTAGCTGCGACCAATATGAATGAAACTTCGTCCCGTTCCCACGCCGTGTTCACGATATTCTTCACACAGATGCGACACGATGCCGCCACTAATCTGGATTCGGAAAAAGTAAGTATACCCAACACAAACCCAGACCTAAAACCCAAACCCAACACATACCCCGACCCAAACACCCAAACCCAACACATACCCAGACCCAAACCAAAACCCAAACTCAATCTACCCAGACCCAGATCTTCAAATCGCGAGTGAAGCGGTTACTTCTAGGCAAGCGTGCTCTGTCGTAGACCGCATCATCGCTTAACATCAGGCAAGGTGACGGTCAAATGCAAACTTATGTTTTAGTATAGGCTTTTTTTTTGTTTTACCCTTTGTCTAAAACTAAGCGTGGAAACGCTTAAAAATGAAATTGCTCATATCTAAAAGCTTTTAGTCATGTTTACAAAGGAGCTGTTTGTTACAGGTGTCAAAGATATCTCTAGTGGACTTGGCGGGATCTGAACGGGCCGACTCGACCGGCGCAAAAGGCACTCGTCTCAAAGAGGGCGCTAACATCAACAAGTCTCTCACTACACTCGGCAAGGTCATCTCGGCCTTGGCTGAAATCGTAAGTGGCACTGACCTTGCGAGACTGCTAGAGAAATATAAGTACTAAGCGCGTACCGTCACCTCAGCGCAATTCAAAGAAGGCTCTCAATAAATACAGCTTAAATTTATTTATAGAGATAGACGACCGTTTCTCTAAGCATTTATATAATGAATTCAAGCGCCATTTGTTTGAAGGCCGGCATTGAATTGGGCTTAGATGGCGGTATAGGCCTCGTGTAGAATCTTATCTTGGTCAAATTGCAATCAAATTGTTTACTTCATATATACATTTTAACTGAAATTACTGTTCCGATTGGTTTTGTTGGTTGTGCGATAAAGATTGTTCGATTTACGAAGATATGCTCGCTCCATCCTCTATCCTAACCTCATATAGTGCAAGTGTGCAAACTTCGTAACTTCTAACAGACTAAGGGGCAAGACACATTCATGAGACGGTGCGACTGTCTAAAAGCAATTTCAACCTTAGTGGTTTTTTTTAGTACGATAATAACAAAGAATTGCGTCGTGCGACCGCAGAAGTCATGAGGTACGGGCTCATGACCGGGACCTTTTGGCGCTGAACAGACGAAGGACTTTTTGTCCTTCCGACAGGAATACAAAAAGTTAAACAAGCTTTATCCGGCAGGTCTATTTGTCCTATGTGTGTTATTGCATAGACTTCCATCATTCTATCGTCGCGGGCAAATTGACCCGCGCTGTCACTGTCTTTCGTCTGCTAAGCACGATCGAAGCTCGTCTTTCAATGAGTCTACAAATGGCCGACAATCCTGGTCGACCTTGAATAAGGTGGCTTGGCGTAACGATGCTTACGTCTCCCACCCCGATTTGGCGGAGAATACGTGGAAGGAAATGGGGACGGCCTTTCAAGTAGGACGAACAGGCTGAAAATAAATTCGTATTAAAAGAACACTAAACACTGTGTTGCCAGAATGGGTTTTGCCCGGTAGTTACAATCTGGGTGTCTTCAAATCACGAGTAAATCTGTTTCTTCTAAGCAAGCGCCTAAACATAGGCGCTGTTCTGTGTAGGCCTCCATCGTAGACCGCATCGTCGCTTTACATCAGGCGAGTTGGCGGTCAAAGCCTGTTATAAAAATAAAAAAACAATAATAGTTTGAAATTGCCTTGAAGGAGACCGCCTGCGTCCGTGCCTCGTCTTATGTGTGTGTCTGGCGCCTAAAGGTTATCTGAGTAGGTGAATTCTGTAGTCATTTTAATATAATGGATTGCACATTGGCTAGACCGATTTTAATGAATGTCTCGTTAACAAAGTGGATGAGTGTATGAATGAAACATTTTCTATGATAACTTTGTATTGCTCGTTTTGTAACTATTTTGAAGAATGGCTTGAAACTGTTGCTAATATGATTTGACATTATGTAAATAGGTGACTTATTCACGTATTTTTATTTTTGCACCACTTTCTAACTTGGATGTGTTTAGTCGGTAAGTATATAGCTCTCTTCATTTATTTATCATTGTATTACATACCATACATGTGTAAATGTTCTGTACATGTTTAAAAACTGCAACGTTATATATAGACTATATAGTTAACATTTTATCTGATTTTATGGAGGTCGAAAGCGTCTTACGTCCCAACGTCGACTTGGCGTACAAGCAATGACAATCCACTTGACTGCTCATCCTTTACCCCGCATAAGCAAAAGGTTCTAATATGTCAACCTAAACGATTTCGAGCGGTGCCAATCCTAGGCGCGAATTGAATGAATAACTTTTGATTCTCCAATCCCAAGCTGCCCCCCGCGACCGACGTGGCATCATTTTGCAAAAGGGAATTTTGACTACATATGCGGTCAAGTGGTTATATTATCTTTGCGTACAAGCGACAGAAGTAAACTGATTTCGATTTACGCTAGGTTCAAAATGTATTGTAATTTACTAGAGTTTAGAACCTTAGGTCAAACAAGGAAGATATGGTAAGATGGCGTGGCGGGTGCGAACGCATCTGGCCTAAATCAGGCTTGATGCCTTTACTTGAACTCACCCTGTAAACGACCTTGCCGCCCTTTTTTGCATGTGGTCTATTATATGGAGTTCATTGGTGTCGCTGCAAGTTTGTTAGTGTGCGTGAAAAATTTGTAAGTGTGTCATACTTACAGTTTTTGCGTCAAGGGGTTTAGTGAAAAAAGTGACTGAAATAAGGATGCTTAAATTATGCTTAAATTATGGACACGATATTTAAATACAAGTTCCTATATTCACTAAACAAAATATAAAATCATGCCCACTACCAGTTGGCTGCGTACCCAGCATGAAATAATAATTGTAAATAATACAATGATAAGCTAACGGACTCATAATTTTATTGTCCTTTATAAAAAGCTGATTATAGATAGAGCCGATCAAGGAAAATAAAACTGAAATGTGTTCAAAATTAAGGACGATATAAGCATTTTAATGTCTTGCTAGACAAAGAGCGCACTATACTTACGAATGACGTCACTTGTAAGTACGCCATACAAACTCCTTACTGACACTCAGGTTCTCAATTATGTTGTGGATTTATTTTATTTTTTATTAGCGGTTCGCCCCGGCACAGATCAAATAACAAAAGAGGTTTCATCAAACCTTATGTTAAAACTATTTATACGGAATAACATACAGATAAGTACAACAAACACCTTAATATTTCCACTTTTTAGTAGGTATGACACAACTTTTGCGGTCATTAAAATTCTCTTATTTATTGCCATCTACTTTTCTTGACTAAATACTTCTTAAGAAAAACAAGTTATTATAATGAATTTTAGCAAAGTGACGCCCAATTACAGTATTAATATTTTAGATCTGTAATTTGTAAGTTCATTTACTCCGTTTTTTTCCATCCATTTTATTCGGTAATATCTATGCACTGGTATTACTGGTATTCCAGCGCGCATGCGCAGAACCGTATCGATAATGTCAATAGAACAAAGATTGGCTTCGCAAATGAACGCTGTGCTTTCATTGAACACTCAATCTTTACGTAGTATATAAAAAATCTTTGAGCCTATGTCACCCGGGCATAGTGTAGCTTCCCAAGAGTGGAAGAACTACTACTGAACCGGTTATTCAAATCGGTTCAGTAGTTTCGGAGCCTATTCATTGCAAACAAACAAACAAACGAACAAACAAATCTTTCCTCTTTATAACAGTATATAGATAGATTAATGTTTGTTACCTCAGATTTCCGTCATTTATAAACCTATTTGGAAAAAACTTTTTTTATTTGAAAAGATAATAATATAATTTCAGATCAAGTCCAATAGAAATTTCATCAAGATCGATTCAGTAAGAACGAAATTGCGTGTCTACTAATTTACGTGTGTGAAGTCGGTTTTATAATTTGATAATTATTTAAATTCCCAGTGTGTTTAATGCTCAAATTTTTTTTTTAATATGCAAGTTAGCTGTGCCAGGAAGCGTGTTTTTACGAAACATTATTTTTTTAAATAATTTTAAGGCATATTACTGTTTACGAGTACCAACTAAACACGTTACCTATTTCACCAGGCGTCAAAGAGTAAGAAGTCCAAGAAGGCAGATTTCATTCCGTACCGTGACTCTGTCCTCACGTGGCTTTTGAGAGAGAACCTCGGCGGTAACTCGAAGACTGCGATGATAGCAGCCATATCACCCGCTGACATCAACTTTGATGAGACACTCAGCACACTCAGGTATGACGTCGAAGATATTTTGTTTATGCCATAGGTGACAAACTAGCTGACCGGCCGCCTGGTGGTAAGCGTACACCGTCGCCTATGGATACCTGCAACACCAGGAGTATCACAGATACTTTGCCGACCCTTAAAGACTCTATTAAGAGCCCTTTTGAAGAACCCCATGTTATAGTTAGGCACTCGGAAATGCCAGGAGCTCATTCCACAAATTGCAGGTGTGAGGTAAAAAAGATATAACGCAAGCGTAAAACGCACCGTGAGCGATTTCCACCGATCTCTGATATGTAGATGAATCATTTATATCATTATCACCATCTTATTTCTAATCGAGAGCGATCGTGGTAGCATGTGCGCTTTACAATCTGACGGCACCTGGTTCGATCCTCGGCCCTGCACCAATGACTTGTTTACTTAGTACATAAATAAATTATGTGTAGTTTCGATAGTTTCGATGCCATCGCCCAAAAAGATGAAGGAAAACATCGTGAGAAAAATGATATGTCCAAGAAGTTCAAAGACATATGACATACACCAACATGCACTGGGCCAGCATGGTAGATTAGAGCCTATCCTCTCTCTCTCTCTCTCTCTCTCTCTCTGGACTCAAGGACTGAGTCCCAGCAGTGGGAAAATGATAAGCTGAAATGAAGTGTGCTCCACTCTCCGCGTCTTTGTTTAATTAAGCTTGATGAGGACAAACGCGAGTCTATATTGAAAGAAAAAGTATCTACGTTAAATTTAAAAAAAAACGGGACATTTTTCACCCATCTGACCCCAAACTAAGCAAAGCTTGTGATATGGCTGCCAGAGACTGATATACACACATATAGTTTTAAATACATACTTAAATAGATATTAACACCCAGATATAGAACAAACACAAATGTTCACCACATAAATGTTTGTCCTAGGTGGGAATCGAACCCACGCCCTCAAGCTCAGAAGGTAGGTTCACTACCAATTGGACCAACGGGCTATCTAAAATCTACCTAAATAACCCCTTTCAACGTCCTTAGGGTCTAGAAATACAAATGCTTACGACGTTTTCCACCCCAGATACGCGGACCGCGCCAAACAGATCGTCTGCAAGGCCATCGTCAATGAAGACGCTAACGCTAAGCTCATCCGCGAGCTCAAAGAGGAAATATGCAAACTGCGTGAACTGCTCAAAGCTGAGGGCATCGATGTTCAAGAAGGTAAGCCTCTTTATGTTATCAATATGTTCAGTTTAAGGATTTTATTGGTCAGTGGATAAGGTAAAAATAGGGTTCGTTACAATGCTGGGTTAAAAATTGCAGGTAGACAGGATTAGTCTGGTTCAGTATGAAGCGGGTCTGAGTGTTTTAGGTAGTGAGATTTGGTATTAAAAGTTTAGAACAGCGCATGCTCAAGAGTATTCTTCGTCTGTCCTTTCTGTTTTATTAAACTTTTTTTTTTAATGTACTTAAGTGAAATCTAAACAGAACTAATAAAGAAAATAACATCACAAATTTTCAGTAAAATTTTCGTTTTCATTCAATCAAGTTTAAATACTAAAAATCTATCTATTTAATACAATATTTTTTAAATTAAAATTCACGATGTATTATCGTAAATTTATTTGACACAAGAATGTTCTACAAAGTAAATTTGAATCCATTGGCTCCGAAATAGTTTTCACTGTGTTTCGGAGCCAATGACCTTTCCTGTATTTATTACGCAGTCAAAGTTATGTCAAAACAGATCAAATATCAAAAATAAAATTAACAACAAACAAAAAAAAAAAGCAGTCATGGGGACTTCTGACAAAAGTGAAAACTAATACGTCACATTAACATGTCGGTGACGCCATACGTTTTGTCCCTAACAAAAATAGCACAACACGGCTAAAGAAAAGAGCTGTGACCACATAAAAAATGTGAACACATCAAAAACGGTTTTGGAAATTTCAGTTTTTATGTTAACTACATAGTTAGAATGAAATTTTTACCAAACATTTGTGATGTTATTTTCTTTATTCGTACTGCTTAGATTTCACATAAGTACATTCAATAATTTTATATCTTCAAAACTCTTGAAATGCGCGAGCGAAATAGAGGACAAACAAAGCAAATGTATACACTTAAGTCTCAATTTGTTAGAAAGGATCAAGTTCGGTTGTAGTTAGCTAGCTTTTGTTTACCTTATCTACTGACAACTCGGCCATTTCATGTCATCAAAAAGGATGTAAACCCCGTGAACGTTTAGATAGCCCTATGTCCGTGTACTAAAGCTAGTCGAAAAACGCCACAATCGTCCCTGATACTACTACCTGATACTAAAACTCTTTCTGTTTCCAAATGTCCGCACAAAGGACCCGACGGTAAAGTCGTTTATGAAAAGAAAGAACAGCCAGCCAGTAAGTAAATGAGGCTTGCGCATTTTTGCATATGTACACCCCACCTGTACGCTTAGCCTCTGTATCGGTGATGCCAGTCACAAAAAACACTTATGCAAAAAAAGCGAATTCTGGCAAACCGTCACAACGAAAAAAAAAAGCAATTTATTTTGCACCCTTTTCCAAAGCTTGTGGCGTTTGTAGGAGTAAACAAACATAGTATTTTCACGTTGCAAATTATATGTAAAAGTAATATTTCATATGTATGGGGATGGGATATATTATCGTATTTATAAATGCGCTTGTGTATTTATTTTATCGGTGTTGGGTCACATCTATCGAATTATGAACAGGTATTTATTGTAGTTGGTATCGTCATATATAATGATATGGTTATACATATTTTTGGAACATCAACGAATTTCGAAAATCATTTATACATTTCAATGTTCACACGATGATTCGAAGATGAAATCTTCGGCGATGTTCCATGACAAAATGGCGTCGATTCTGCAGTTGGCAAAGTACGAATATTTGTTGTGTAAAATATGTATCGGATTCCACACAAGATTTGATTTTCAAAATTGAAATTTGTATGGAATTCGAAACATATCTCGTAACGAAAATCACTGGGCGATGTATGTAAAATACGAAGTATATAAACGAAGAATATAAAATTCTGTTAAAATAATTACAGCTCTTTTCTTTTCAATCTTGGAGCAGTCTCATATAATTTCATATAGACAATAACGCTACAGAATCGACATCATTATCTAGTATTTCTAAAATAAATAAATTGACGAAGAAATAATGTATATTATAATTTAAACAAATTTAAATTTCAAGGTCTCTACAAATGTCTTTTTTATATTTTATATGAGTAATATGTTGCTAAGAAATAAAAAGCTTTCTAGCTTGAAGAGCCTTGCATGCATTTCTCATTTTGTCTTGATTTTTAAACGATCTCGATGTTTAAATTTTTATCAGTATACAAGACGTAACTGATGTACCAATTCGTATTTTTTCGTTGTTTCTTATGTATACTCGTGTTATTAATTAAATATTCTGTTGAATATTTTTGATAAAACTCTTTAGTATAAAAAGATGATTGTCACCTGACAATGATGTTATTACCCAATGAAAAAAAAAAAAAAAACTTTATTTTTCATTTCAACTAACTTTCAACTAACTAGGTAAAATACTTGAAATGTCGTTTAAAAAGTCCAAAGACGAATCCCACTTCTGAATTCTGATGTAAATTAAATTAATAACATTTTCAACCCCATTTACTTTACTACTTCTAATTTTCACTATTAGATTGCACAAAGACATTCAAACGGTCCCTAACATATATAAATCATTATTTATTCTAAGGATAATTTCATAAAGGAAAAATAAAATGCTTGGATAACCCCTCTTAACTAAATCCAATCATCTGATTTAATTATGGTTTAAAAAACCTTTCCGATAGAAGAATCTTATTTTCGATTTTTTGCGTTACATCCTCAAAGCTATCTCATACTTAACTAATCTAAACGTTTCCTCACTCTGCCACCGTAATAACTGCATACATACGAATAGGTGAGGAGAACGCATCCCCTCAACGCAAGAAGAGCGAAGCGGAAGTACTGTCTCCCAAGCTGTCTCGCGCAGCGACCACCATCGCTGAAGAGGCAGTGGACCAGCTGCAGGCTTCCGAGAAACTTATAGCAGGTATGTCTCAAACAGAAATGTTTAAATTGCTTTAAAAAATATATTCTTATGATAACGCGCAAAAGGTAATTTCATCGTCGATAATAAATACAAAGTTAGATAATTTTTTACTGTTCACATGACACACAGGAAAACAACACAACAACAGCGATCTCTTCTAAGTTTTATACATTTATCAGAACTCTGCTGAAATTTTAGATTAACCAATTTTCCATTCCAAATATGCTTAGTTCAGTTACAACAATTCATATAGAGGCAGTTCAACAGAACAAACCGTAATAGTGAATTTTAGGTAAATAGAACTCAAAATCTACTTTATTTCAGGTAAGATTAAGGCTTGTATTAGAGCTAGTCTGTGTGATGTGAGAGCTATTTTCCTTTTGTGTATCAGTCCAAACGATCATGTTTCATAATAAGCTACATAATTAAGATAACAGCAAAACACGAACTCCCATGTCACTGTGGGGTATCGGAATGCTAACGCAGATTCCTTGATTCCTCGGTCGTTTCCGTGCGTCAGTTAGAGTTAGTAATAATTATAGAAAATATCGGTGTCACGAGTAAAGTTTGAACTCTGAAAAAAAGGGTGGTTATCGAAAAAAAACTTATTATGCTGACAAATGTAGCGACGATAACTCACCAATTTTCTATCGCGCCGCGTCGAGACTCTAATGGCTATTTCTAGTAATTTATTGTTTATTTTATAGTAATGTTATAAAGGTTGAGAACATAAATGGACTAAATGGCCTGGAGGATTCTAAAGATACCACTCAAATCATAAATGTCCTAGGCATTCAGGAGTTATGATGGAAGAAATATATAAACCCTAAAATATAATACTCCTTTTTTGGGCAATCGTGTAAAAAAGAAAGGTAAATGTAACTAAAGAAGACTAAAATGCAAATTGTTTTGTAATTTGGACACTAACATATTTAAGTCCAAACGTGAACCTTATCTCCTCGCCCTTAGAGCTGAACGAGACCTGGGAAGAGAAGCTGAAGCGCACAGAACAGATCCGCGTGCAGCGCGAGGCTGTGTTCGCGGAAATGGGAGTAGCCGTCAAAGAAGGCATCACGGTCGGGGTGTATTCTCCCAAGAAGACCGCGCACTTGGTGAATTTGAATGAGGACCCCAATCTGTCCGAGTGTCTCATCTATTACATCAAAGACGGTAAGTAATATTCATCATCATCATCATCATCCACAGCCTTCCTTATCCCACTGCTGGGTATAGGCCTCTCTCTTGCTATGCCATCTGCCTCGGTCCTGTGCTAATCTAGTCCAGGTTCGACCCGCGATAGTAATAATATCGTCGACCCATCTTGCAGCTGGACGACCAACGCTCCGCCTACCTTGCCTGGGCCACCACTCTGTTAAAACCTTACTCCACCTATCATCACTGCGCCTGGCAACGTGTCCTGCCCAGCTCCACTTTAATTTCATTACCGCGATTCCGACGTCTCGAACCTTTGTTCTTCGTCGGATTTCGGTATTGCGAACTCGGTCTTGGAGTTTGATGCCTAGCATAGATCTCTCCATGGCTCTCTGTGCTACTCTGATTTTGTGCACAGCCTCATGTGTGAGAGTCCATGTTTCGGCACCATATGTCATGGTGGGCAGAACACATTGGTTGAAGAGGCGAGTTTTCAGACATTGTGGTATATGGCGTGACTTGAGGATGTCGTCCAGTTTTTTGAATGCCGCCCATCCAAGCTGTATGCGCCTGGAGACCTCCTTTTTTTGATGTTCTATGCCGAAAGATAGAGTATGACCAAGATACACGTAACTGTCAACCGTCTCTAGTATCTCATTCCCTATCATGATTGGGTTTGAGGTCCCAGAAACGTTCGACATCACCTTGGTCTTGGTCATATTTATCTTCAAGCCTACCTTCAAAGAAGCATCTGAAAGTTCTTGGACCATATGTTGGAGGTCGTCCAGGTTTTCGGCAAAAAGCACAAGGTCGTCTGCAAATCTAAGATGAGACAAGAAGACACCGTTGACGTTTATTCCAAAGGAGTCCCATGCAAGCATTTTTATGACGTCTTCTAAGACTGCCGTAAAAAGCTTGGGTGATATAGTGTCCCCCTGTCTCACCCCTCGTTTGATCGGAATTGGGTTAGATAGGTCGTGCAGCTTGACTTTCATTTCTGCCGAGGCGTACAGCTCCCGGAGCACATCCACATACCGAGCGTCAATGGAGCAGCGATGGAGAGAATCAAACACGGCCCAGTGTTCGACGCTGTCGAAGGCTTTCTCGTAATCGACAAAAGCCATACACAAAGGCTGGTCAAACTCTTGACTCTTCTCCATCAGCTGCTTCACTGTGTGAATATGGTCGATAGTGGAGAACCCGCTCCTGAAGCCAGCCTGTTCGACGGGCTGACATTCGTCCAGCTGGCGCGTGAGTCTATTGCAAAGGACCTTAGAGAAAAGTTTATAAATTTGAGAAAGAAGACTTATGGGTCGGTAGTTACTTAATCTTCCAATGTCTCCTTTCTTATGTATTATTGTTACGACGGCATTTTTCCAGGATTCCGGTGTGTGGGCTGACAGCAAAACTTCGTTGAAAAGTTGTACGAGAACCGTCAGTAGTGGTTGTCCACCTGCACGCAGCATCTCAATTGTTATACCATCTTGCCCAGGCGATTTCTCGCTTTTCATTTGGGATATTGCTTTTTGTATTTCGCAGGGTAATATTTGCGGCAGCTCTTCGATGTTTCGGTTCTCTACAGCTGGAGCTCTAGGATCATCCCCTGGAATGTTGGGTTTGATAGATCGCGTTGCGTATAGGTCCCCGTAAAACTCTTCAACTACTGTCAACATTTTTTGTCGGTCTGTCACTAAGTTTCCATTCTTGTCTTCTAACTTCATAATCTGTTTAGAACCAATTTTAAGTTTTCTCTGAAATACCTTTGGGCCTCTGAATCTTTTAATCGTGTTAATTACTATGTCTGTATTATACTTCCGCAAATCTTTTTTAATGGCTTTATTTATTTTCTTGTTAGCAGATATAATTTGTTTGTGATCCGGAACTGTGTTGTGGTTCATATTTCTCCTTTCTTCAATCATATTTTGTGTTTCTACTGAAAGTTTACTCTTTTTTCTGTTTACGCGGCCTAAATGTTTTTTACTTGTATCTACTATTACATCGCAAAGTTTCTTGTTAATATGGTCAGCATCCAAATTCAACTCTTTTAACCCTTCAAACTGATTTTTCAGATCTATTTGGAACTGGTCTCCAAGTAAAGCGAGCTCCTGTGCTTCGTATCTTCTCTGTCCGGATATCAATTTTGTCCTCTCCTTTCTTAAGTCGAATTTTAATGTTGCCCTGACCATTCTATGGTCACTACCTGTTTTGAAATGACTAAGTACTGTCACATCTTGCACTGTGTATTTGTGAGAGCTTACGATGTATTCAATTTCGTTTGTAGTTTTTCCGCCGGGGCTTACCCAGGTCCACTTCCTTGTGGGTCGCTTTTGAAAAAATGTGTTCATGGCAAAAAGGTGTTTCTGTTCCAAGAAGTTAACAAGGGTTTGTCCACGGTCGTTACGTACTCCTAGTCCAAAGTTGCCTACTGATTTTTCGTTTAAGAGAGGTGGTCCGATTTTTGCGTTGAAATCGCCAATTATGGTGGTAAAATGGCATGGATTGTCTTCAAGGGCTTTTTCTATATCGTCGTAAAATACATCTACTTCTGCGTTTGGGTGAGATGAAGTTGGCGCGTACACCTGAATAATTTTAAGTGAATATCGTTTGTTTAGTTTCAAAGTCAAGAAGCAAACTCGGGTGGATATACTTTTTATGTTCTGTATGTCTGGTGTGATCTCTTTTTTCACAAGAAATCCTACTCCTCCATAAGTAATGTCTTTAGGACCATTATAGTAGAATAGGTCACCAGAGTTAAGCCTAATCAGGTCTTCACCCCTTCGCTTCACTTCTGATAAACCTAGTATGCCCCATTTGATGGTGTCCATTTCGTAAAGCAGTGCTTGTAATCGGTCGTCCTTTCGCAACGTCCTGGCGTTGTAACACGCCAGGGTCAGGGTCGTCGTGGTAGTGTGGCAGCCAGATCTCTTCCAGGGATTCTTAGCACCCTCTGCCCCGCCGTTACCGGGACCGCTGCCGGAGTCCGGAATAGCGGGGCCGCTGGGGACTGAGGGCCGAGGTACTATTGGCATGTTCATAAGAGAGGGGTTTAGCCTTAAAACGCCACGCTGGCCAGTGCGTCTTGGCGAGTTTTCTTCCTGTCACGTTGGCCTGCGGCGAGTGGTGCCACATTCAACTCTGTAGAAGTTGATTGTTGCACCACTCCCCACAGTTACCGGGGGGACCACGTGGAGGTGTGAACCAGGAATTAGCATCTGAAATGTATGCGACTTGAAAAGCGAATGAAGTGTATCATTCCCATTCCCCATCAGTATTCATTTAAGATACCCATTACCCCCCCAAGTAATATTACAGAAGACATATTAGTACAAGTATAGAAGACTAGCTGCGCCCCGCGGTTTCACCCGCGTAGTGATGAAAAATGGTTATGGTGATGATGATGATGAAAAGTAGCCTATGTCACTCTCTGGCTCTTGAACTATACCCATGCAAAAAATCAGGTCGATCCGTTGTTCCGTTGCAGCGTGAAAGAGGAACAAACAAACCAACAAACAAACACACTTTCCCATTTATAATATTAGTAAGATTCACTCAGCAAAATCATTTAAATAAGTAGCGACTCTTTCTACTACATAATAAAGTGCAATTCATTCCTATAGTGCTTAAATATAGAATACCGGACAAGAATAACGTGCCGTCTATTTTGCAGGTGTCACTCGACTTGGTACGTCCGAAGGGAACGTGCCTCAAGATATCCAGCTATCAGGCTCGCACATTCTCAGCGAGCATTGCATCTTTGAAAACACGGACGGAGTCATTTGTCTTATCCCGCATTGCGGCGCTCTTGTCTACGTGAATGGAAGAGAGGTACGATTGTAGACCTTGTTTGGTTGTGTAATATTGTAAAAATTTCCTTTACACCGGTTTATAAGTTGTTTGCCACGAGACATGACATAATGAAACAATACACAAGACCATAGTCAAGTGTATATTTTGTTTCAAATAATTTCTTTAAAATGGTCCTAAGGAAATGGAATAGCATAGAATCCGTCACGTGATTTACAAAGCGTAGCACGCCGTCTGTCAAATAGTATGTAGCCTTTGGAACCTTTTACAGGTCCCTAGTACATTAAAACAGTGTACAACGGAGTATACCTAACCCTGCAATTTGCCGTCCTGTCATTTCATTCTGGTATCAACAATTTTGGCATAGGAGTAAAGAATGTAACATGTTCAATTCGTTTATGCTAAATTAGCACTACTTCTATGCTATTAGTCCTTATTCTGTGAAATGGTCAAATTTTTCTCTACGGTTTATTTCTTTGATATCTATTATATCAAAGAAATAAACCAAGTCCCAAATATTTTATTAGCAATTCTCAGTGTTTTTTTCAATTTCCTGCTGTTTTTTGGGTTGGCTTGACTATATCGGCTCGTACTATGGTCTCATTGAGTGTTTGTATGCTGTTTACGTCGATACATAATCAGAATAAATATGTTTGGAGATAGAATAGAATAGAATGACTCTTTATTAAAATACCACAAAACAAGAATAACATAAACATTACAATAAAAATATTATCTAGGCTTTTAACAGGCGGCCTTATCGCTTAAAGCATTATTAGACATTATTATGTTAATTATACAGTTGAACTTTCTTTGACACGCCGGATCTGAATTGCCACAAATAGTTCGGCTTCGTTATTCTGTAGATATTCGGTTTAACAGCACTCAAAGAATCATGATAGGAAGGCAATTAACTACATAATATTTAAAACAGATGTAGGACAGGAAAATGAACTGTAACGTCTGACAATAAGAAATCTCAAACTCTTATGTTTTAGGTGAATGTGGCAGTTAATTCCGTTTTACTAAATCAAACAAAAGATGTCGAAATTCGTCGATTAATCTTTCAAGTACCAGACATGACAAAATGGGCCGCAAATGGCAAAATGGCATCGAATATCTTGATCTCTTCATTCTAAGTAATAAGATTCGTGTGTCCAGGTGAACGAGCCAGTGATCTTGAAAACTGGGTCCCGCGTGATCCTGGGCAAGAACCACGTGTTCCGTTTCACGGACCCGGGGCAGCCGCGCGAGCCTCGTTTCAGCGAGGACCGAGAGCCGCAGGACAACAAGCAAGAACCTTCTGAGGGTAAGTACTACCGCCCGACCGTGCGTTGTCGGTGACTCATTTGTTTTTATCGATACAAGATTGCGCCCACGCCGTATAACCGCAACACTTTTGTTCCGATGATGACCCATTTTGCAGCTAGTGAATAGGTCTACTATAGTAGAACTCAACGTGAAAGAAAACACGTATAAATGGTATTTAATCCACAGCAGGCGATTCAGGCGAAAACGTGGACTGGGACTTCGCACAATGCGAGCTTCTCGAGAAACAAGGCATCGACCTGAAGGCTGAGATGCAGAAGCGACTTCTGGCCTTGGAGGAGCAGTTCCGCAGAGAGAAGGAACATGCTGATCAGCAGTTTGAAGAGCAGAGGAAGGTGAGTACTAAATTGATCTTAGAATAGTTAAAGCGAAACATCGTTGACTTTGTTCAGAATTAATAGTTCAACATCAGATAAAAACGCTAAGGACCTAATAGAAATAAGAGTTCAACATGTCGATTCCCGTATAGCGTCTGAAAAATAAACCATGAAATGGCAACGGAAACCATTTCTTAAGATTTTCCATCTGTTGGTTGGCTAAAAAAATACTTAGCGACAAAACTGTATGTCTGTTACCATTTTTCTACACAACTGCAACACCGATTTGAATGCGGGTTTTATTTGAAAGAATGTTTGATTGCGGTAGTTCTTATGTTAGCTATGTTTGATCAAAATCTGTTCAGCGGTTTCAAAGTTATGAGTGCTATTCGGAAATAGTCGTGGGATTTTTAATTTTCTTGTCTGTGTCATTGTTCGGGATATTCGGGACATTATTGCACACATTGTCATCTGACCCCAAACTAAGCAAAGCTTGTAATATGGCTGCCAGAGACTGAAAATAACTGACTGCCTGTTTTTTTGTTCTTTGTCTTTTAACCAAATTAGTTGAAAAAAGTTGCCGTATTTGAAAAGTTCAAGTAGCTTTACTATCTAACAACTTCGTATTTTGTCTGTTCCGCACAGTTTGTGCATTTAGGTGCAAGTTTACTAACATATTCATTTTCGTATAGAACTACGAAGCACGCATCGACGCGTTACAGCGCCAAGTGGAAGAACAGAGTGTCACCATGTCTATGTACAGCTCGTATACCCCCGAGGACTTCCACAATGATGAGGATATATTCGGTGAGATGCACTTTTAAAACTAACTTGCTAGTGTATGTTTTTTTCTCTCTCGAGTGAATAATTGCGTCTCAAAACCATGCATTTGCCAGTTTCAAATATTGAAAGTAATAAGTATTAAGTATGAAAGTAATTAAATAGTATTTTAATATTTTATCATATACATATATTATTGTCAAAAAAGTCATAGACACGGTCAGAGTCTCGCAAAGTAAGTCACGGTAAAAGTCCTGCCCTAGCAAAGTGGTGAAGACTACTAAAGAAGACACATGAAAATACATGTTTTCGTGGTGTTTTTGCCATGCATTATTGGACGCTCAGGAAACCACGGTAAATGACAAGACGACCAGGCAATGAAAGATTTGATGAAAAATTCAAGGTTAACCGATTTGGGAAGTAAGAAGCAAATGACAATCGCTAATCACCGGCCGTGATAGAAAATTTTGGGGTTGACAAACATGGAAATTGTAGTGGACAAACATGGAAACTGTAGTAGACAAAGATGCAAACTAGTTAACGAAAAGTCATTTTTTCGTGTTGTTAGGATCGATTCTGTTGTTCAGTTTAGCAAGGCAGAAAAAAGTGATATGATATACCATAATCTGACTAACAAGTGTTGTCTATTTTAGTAAATCCCCTGTTCGAGACCGAGTGCTGGTCCGCCCGCGAAGTGGGACTGGCTGCGTGGGCGTTCCGCAAGTGGAAGTACCACCAGTTCACCTCGCTCCGGGACGACCTCTGGGGAAACGCTATCTTCCTCAAGGTAAAACATAGCCTGTAAAAATCACTGTTTTAAAACAGCGATTGGATGTTTTTGCCGTTAAAATTCTATAAAAACTGTTTTTATCAAGATGCAAAGCCAAAAGCCTAACTGCAATACGGAGGGTATTGTAGCGTGTATGTATGTATGTATGTAACATATATGTATGCTTGTATGTTCTGTGTCATTTAGCAAGTCACAAATAGTGCTGCACAAAAGCGCCATAGCTTTAAATATCTAGGAAATATCTGCTCAGCAATTGGACTCTTCAGGCTAAACGTAAAAATATTGAGTAAACCCCAAACTATATTACTAAAAGCTTGTTCCGAATCCATGCAAGGCAACGCAAAACATTTCCGTGTATCGTGTTGGTTCTCATTAGCGCTGGTATCTTTGGTGCTTTTGGTGGTGATTTTGGTGGTGATGGACCCACACAAAGTATAATAAATAATAATAATATTTCGGATCATTTTTTCACACACGGTCATCTGTCCCCAAACTAAGCAAAGCTTGTGATATGGCTGCCAGAGACTGATATACATACATATATAGATTTAAATACATACTTAAATAGATATTAACAACCAGATATAGAACAAACACAAATGTTCATCGCATAAATGTTTGTCCTAGATGGGAATCGAACCCACGCCCCCAAGCTCAGAAGGCAGGTTCACTACCAACTGGACCAACGGGCTATCTAAAACAAGACATGAGTAATATGAATAATGATAATTCTACATTTGGATTTTACATGACATTCCGAACCACGGAACATCTGCATCTTATGTCAACTGTGCTCCAACACCTGCAAAAACGTACACGGAAACCTTTACGAGGTCAATGCTGCCTCAGTTTTTGTGGCCTCCTTCCTACTAGTCACAATATTATTTTTTTTTACATTTTGCGTTCAAACGACACCAATATTAACTTATACATCTCCCAACAGGAAGCGAACGCGATATCCGTAGAGCTGCGCAAAAAAGTTCAGTTCCAGTTTACCCTGCTGACTGACACGCCCTACTCTCCCCTCCCCGCGGAGCTGGCGCCGCGCGATGACGCCGATGACGAATATCGTCCCTCCGCCCCTACTGTAGTCGCCGTTGAAGTAACCGACACTAAAAACGGGGCCACGCATTATTGGACACTTGAGAAGCTACGGTAAGTGACAAGACGATCATGAAATGGTTGATGGAAAATTGTAGGTAACCTAATTTAGGAAGTAAGAACCAAATTACATTTCTAATCAAAAGCAGTGATAGAAAAAAACATGGAAACTGTAGTTGACAAACATGGAAACTGTAGTTGACAAACATGGAAACTGTAGTTGACAAACATGGAAACTGAAGTTGATAAACATGGAAACTGAAGTTGAAAATCGCAGAAACTAGTTCTAGACAATATTGTGGATAGTGAAATTAAAGCGTTGTACGAAATGTTCGTAATCAACATCTCAAATTAAAATTTTAAGGCCACACTGGCCGAACATAAGGGCCGCGAGAGGCCGTAGCATACAATATTTTTTTTTATTTGACCGCAATGTGACAGTTTTTTACTGATTATGAGGAACTGCCACTCCCTCCTTCAGTTTTTTATTCTTACACAGGGATCGTGGTAAAAAATTAAAAACTCAAATAAAATCAGTGTCAATTGCATCTATTGTTCCACAAATTACTTAGATGGAGCTACCAGCTAATTTATCGCTGTGTAACGATTATTTTGTTGGTTTGTACGACGGAACCTGCTAAGTCTAGACTCTTATTGTGAGAAAAAGACACCAAAAAGCTACAGCAGACCATCACATCTTTGAATACCGGTCTACAATCGTCTGATACAAGAAACATCCACGTTGATAATCATGAAACTGGTTTACTGGAGTGGAATTTGTAGTTGACAAATATGGAAACTAATTTACATATATGTGGTTGGCTGACTTTATGGCTGAAATTTCTAGCAACAAATAGTTGACAAACATGGAAACTAGTTAGCTGACGTGGATTAGCCGAATTAGGCCGCCATTGTAACTATAGTTTCGAAACCTAATATAAACGTTTTTAATATTAATATAAAAAAACGTTATGTTTTTTTAATACTAGTTATACGAAACCAATTAATTCTGAAAAGGAAACCAACACAGAATCCGTAGTTAAATGACAAAACCTGTTAACCGACAGAAATTGAGGCTTCGAATTCCGAAAAAACCCCCACTGAAGTTGAATAAAATCGAAACTGTCGTTAACAGTATAGAATATGTTCATTATTATGGAAGTTATTGGTCTTTTATATTGAAAATTAATCGTTAACCAACGTGAAAACTACAGTTAATCAAAAAGGAAACAGAATAAAAACAGCTGTTATGGGCAAGCGTGACACTTTACATAACGCGAGCTCATCCTGTCATGTCAGCTACTAAAAAAACAAAATGGAAACCATAGTTAACGATCATGGAAATTTTTGTAATTAATATAATACACATAAGAATGCATCGAGATTTAATTACTTCTTAAGTTTTTACAATTTATTTCTTAATATTATACAGATTGTATTCAGGGTTGATTTTAATTAACCAGCCACCTTTAAAGAAATAAAGAAATAAAGAATAAAGAATAAAGGGCAGCTTCTGTACATCACGACCAACAACTTTTAATTCTACGAAATTTGAAAATTTGAAAATCAGCAGTTCCATAGAAACACTTCATTGACCTGCAACAAAATGTATGAAACGGCTGTTTTGTTGCGAATTTGCAAAAGTCGTATAAACAAGTTGTTTATTATGATGTACAGAAGCTGCCCTTAAGAGGTGGCTGGTTAATTAAATGTAACCCTGTATAAATGATCGGACGTCACACAATCATTCTGTTTTTTTATTTGTTGCATTTGTTTTGTCCCGTTTTGTATGTTTTCTTTATCTTTCTTTAATCCATGAAAGACTTCGGGAAAGAGTAATTTTGCTGTTGCATTTTTTTATCCTTCTGTATCCAAGAAATATTTCGAAGATTAATATATTTAGGTCTTATGTATATTTGTATACTTGTATAATGTATATACGTAATAAGGTAAGTGTATCCATGTTTTAGGTATAAATGTAAATGTTAGAAGCAATGTCATACATTTTATATGCCGCTTGATTTATTTGCTGCTTTTTAATTTTAATTTTACCATTTGTGCTATTTAACCGTTTCTATACAGGGTGTTGATTTACAATCGTGCAATACTTAAAAAGGTGTACCTACAATACTGCTGATATTGAACTAAAATCTGAAAAATATAATTACTCATTAAAAATGAGGAAAGCAAGGAGAAGAGAAGGAAGTGGAATCGGAGGGCTTTATTGTGTTGTTTTTACACACAGCAGGCGATTGTCAAATGTTGGATTGCTATCATCTGCCACCAGCCTTACGCTTTGGTACAGCGCTTGTGCTGGTATTTTGGTACCCGATTTTGGCATAATCTTGATTTTTTTAATGAATTCCAATTCAACTATAGAGTGATAGTCTTTAGTACTAGGTGCTCTAAAAATATTAGACAGTTGAAAATCAACACCCTGTATAGGTATAGATATGTAAAGGAAGCAAATGATGAGAATTTGTCTTTACAACCACTTTTCCTTACCACTTTGATATTTTAGAACATTTTGCATGTTCGGAAAGTTTTAGCAACATATAACTTTTTTATTCCGAGATTTTTAATGTTATTGTTTAGTAAGTTTTGTATGTTAGAAACAGAATGATATCGACTTGAAAGTTCTGGTCATTAGCTCGTAATTTTTTCTAGAGGACTTGCCTTAGAACTTTGTCCCATGCAAAAGTGATTTTTGTGAAACATTTTTGTATAAACCATTCCTATATACACTAATAAATAATCTTAGATAACTTATGTTTATAAAAGGACTGCAAAGCTGACTATTAAAAAAAAACCTCTAAAAAGTGACCTACGTTCTTAATATTGCTGGTTTGAACCCAATCTTTTCAAACCCATTTCTAAAATATAGGAGAAAAATCATTCTCTGAAGTGGCAACACATCGACAATTCTTCACATGCAGTGGTCCTTAAAGTGATCAACCATCAGACAAAATGCTTAACGACAGGTTTAAAATTAAAAAACAGTAGATTTTCGTTTGCATTTCTCTATTCAAAAATGTCCCAGGATGCCCAATTCTCGAAATGCCGATTTCGACAAATACCTGATTTTCCAAATGGCCAATTACTCAGAATGCAGGAAATCTCAACGAAAACATTGCCTCGCATAATTATGTTCTAAAAAAAAAGATTTTAATGAATTATTTTGATTTATTTAAAAAGAAATAAGGAGTTGTCAGCGAAATACTGGGAGTTGTACCTACAATTTTTTTTTTACATATAAATAAATTAATTTGTAAAAAAAAAGAGTTCAAGTAATGATTAAACAAAAATTTAAGTTGATTGATTGATATTGTTTTTTTTTTCTTTCAAGTGAAGTGTAGATTTTTAGTTGTCCTAGTTAAAATATTTTAAATTTGAATTTAAACTTTAACTGTCTCGACGCTGCCTTATTAATAAGGGTTAAAAAAAGAAGTAGTGAAGTACTGAGGCATGTCCTCCCCCGATAGGCGCGATAGGGCACAACCCCGGGCGTACATAGCTAACGTTGTCCGTAGCCATCGCCTCGAGCTCATGCGCCAGATTTACAACATGAACGAGGCCGCTTGTATCGAGGACGAGGAGCAACCACCGCTGGTCCTGGCTCCCCCGCCCTACGTGACTACCTCGGCGCAACAGCAAGACATACTGCAGTGTATATCTGCGTGCGCGCAGCAGACGCGGCTGTCGCTAGCCAATCTGCTGCCCTCGAGGTTTGTGAGGCGGGCTGGCTTTAGGCGCACGCACTATCGTCCCTTGCGATTGAAGTTTCCGATGGGTTTTGTTAGGACGCACGCATTGCCTACTCAGTAACTACTTGGTATTTTATGCAACGCCAACAAAACGCGGCGTAACTCATAAGGTCCTCCACATATGGTGTGATGCATTTGAAACTGGTTTAAGACTTGAATTGCCCACACAATCACAGTTAGTACGTCTGCAGTCGAGATTAGTGCGCGCAATCGTGTTTACTTTATTCTATTCTGCCTTCATGTCTTCCAATTAACGGGGCCAAATGGCTTTGCTTGTGAAAGCAGATGAAAAACCATGTGAGACTCGAAGTCATATTTAACTAATTAGTGATCAAATTAACTTACCTAAATTTACAATACAATACAACACAATATCTCTTTATTACACACCGAAAATACAAAATGAAACATAACTAAAATAAAACATAAAAAACATTGTGAGTAAGTAAAGTTAAGTTTAAGTATGTCAAGTTCGATCACTATTGTATGAAGAATTTCATTCGACGTGAGTTTTCCTGTAATATATCTGTGTATGGTGCTGAAGACTAGGAATCAGCTACAGTACGTAAAAATACTAGAAGTAAGAAAAATAGCATCGAATGAACTCGAATATAAGACATGGTCGAGTCGTAAACCATTTTCAAACGCATTTTATCATATATATCATAAACGATCTAAAGCGTTATATGGGGTAACTAAATGGGTGACACAGGTGGTTAAATTTGGGATCTAGGCAGTCATAAAATGTTAGTACAAAGTTTAAAAAAACAGGGGCTTTAGGAACACCGTACGCTTAGATTATCGCGCTGTTTATACTTGTATTTTTTTTTCTTATAGTGCTGGTAGCCTAAGTTTTAATTTTTGGCACGTTGTTAAACGGTTTTAGATATAGCTTGTAATTTATTAACCTCAACTAGATTTAGCTTGCAATGTGCTTATCTTCCGTGTGTATAAGTGTTTATTTAGTGTAATACTTTTAGTGTGTTAATAATTATAGACAATCATTTGACCCACCTAAGGCTTTCACGTCCCTTCATTGTGTTTAATATACATTTTTCAAACACAAAGTGTCTATTCCACATCTACTTTTACCTCTGTCCAATGCTATCTTTGCCTCTATCCCACCATGCAAGGTTGGTACTATGAACAGTATTTTAAAATGTCTACATTTATTCTTGTAGTCATCATATGTGACTTCACCCCTCTTTTGTGTACACCACTACTCAAGTAGCCGCAAATTTTCTCTAATATTAAAAAAACAACCTTTGTGTCCTTTTATGATACGATTCAAACAAAAAGAAGCACCGCGCGACATGGGAGACGCTCGGGAGTTTTTATGTTTTGTGTCGTATTAAAAGTAAAGGTTTAAACTTAAAGATCTGTCCAAACCTTGCCTAGCTTTATCATTCAGCATGTATCCCAACGCTTCCCACCACCATTTATCTGTTAATTTAACATCGTCATTATAGCTCAGAAAATAAGGTTCAAATTAATCCAGCCGACCTATATGGATGTTTGCAGACAACGCCTTGAGCTGATGCGCGAGATGTACCACAATGAAGCAGAGCTGTCGCCGACGTCACCCGACCACAACATTGAGTCGGTGACCGGTGGGGATCCCTTCTACGATCGATTCCCGTGGTTCCGCCTCGTTGGACGGTAAGCTCATAAATATAACAGCCACAATACCTAGGGCACCGCCACATAAAGCCCAACGCCATACGCGTTTACGACAAGCTGAATAACGCTGTGTAGGCCATCAGAAATCAACAGTCCAGTCAGAATAAATACCGCATTCGCCGCGCTCGCGCCCTTACCTTGTAAGAGACCGCCAAATTCACTACAGTTACATTATTACTAACGGGATTTTTACCGTGATAAAGTTGTGGATGGAGCTCCCGATATTTATGTTCACGGGCAGACTGACAAATGCGAGTAGTTGGCAAAAAACTGCAAAGTTACGTACAGACAAAATGATCTACCCTCTTGCTTAGTCTTTTACTACGTTTCAGACGGTTATTCACGAACTCGTGCTGCGACCTAACAGAGTCTTTATACCGACTTTTAGAAGAACCTCATGTAACGTGTACATTGGCAAATAATAAATTCGAACCTAAGTCTTGACTAGAGTTCGAGTTCCAGTAAAAACAAAATGTGTGAAAACAGCGTTAGTTCTTTATTTTATTATGGAAACTAATTAATAGTTTCCATAATAAAATAAAGATAGGCTGATTCATCATCATCATCATCATTTCAGCCGTAGGGCGTCCACTGTTGGACATAGGCCTCCCCCATCGATCTCCAAAAGGGCTGGTTGGATCCGGCCTGCATCCAGCGTTTCCCTGCGGTTTCTTTTAGGTCGTCTGTCCATCTTGTGGGTTGACGTCCTACGTCTCCATTCCAGAACCTTTCGGCCCCATCGGCCATCTGTTCTGCGTGATATGTTCCCTCATCATCATCATCATCATCAGCCAGAAGACGTCCACTGCTGAACATAGGCCTCCCCCCTTAACCTCCACACTGAACGACAGCCTGCCTTTTGCATCCACTGGATGCCAGCGATGACTGGTGGACGATGTTCCCTACCCACTGCCATTTCAACTTGCTAATCTGGTGGGCTATGTCGGTGACTTTCGTTCGTCTACGGATCTCCTCATTTCGGATAGGCTGATTGTAATCATGATAAACGTCTAATAATGTATGTTTTATTGCAGGAGCTTCGTATATCTGTCGAACCTGCTGTATCCGGTACCGCTCATCCACAAGGTGGCGATAGTGAACGAGAAGGGAGACGTGAAAGGATACCTGAGAGTCGCCGTGCAGGCTGTTATCGACGCTGAGAAAAGTGAGTCTGAAGATCTTGTTTATACCGGCTCATACAATGGCCATAACTGTATCGGCAAACGTTTAACACGATATAATTGTACGAGTGCATAAAACAATTCATTTTAGGCGAGATGTTTACGACTTTACGATGGATATTTAAGTCGAGTTCAGGGGTCTTACGGCTACCTCTTAAAGCGAGCTTAAAACAGCTCAGTGCGTAAAATCACGTAAACATGAAGCTTAACGTGCCGAGATACGGTTTGCTGTCGCGCAACTTTTTATCACCTGAATCATCATCATCATAGTCAGCCTTTTAAACAGTCCACTGCTGGACTTTAAGCCTACCCCCGAAAGGGTGATTGGGCCATATCCACCACGCTGGCCCAGTGCGGATTGATGGATTCACATACGTCATCGAATTTCTTCTCCGTACGTATGCAGGTTTCCTCACGATGTTTTCCTTCACCGAAAAGCCAGTGGTATGAAAATCCGTACATAAGCTCCAAAGAGCTCATAGGTACGGGCCCGGGGTTTGAACCCGCGACCTCACGCTTTCGAGTCTAGCGTTCTCCCAAATGGGCTACCACGGCTTATTACCTGAATAGAATAGCTTAAAACAGTGGGCTTACTCTTGACACTCGATTTCAATCGAATTTGGGATTGGGATCGAAAACATGCCATTTTGGTACCGAATCAAATTCAATCAGTACTCCCTATGATCATTTATCGCTATGAGGCATTTTATCGTGTTTGAAGATCGATAAAGAACGGTACTTGCACTGCTGTATAGACAAAGTTACTTCTTAATAAAAACGTTTCCTTTTTGGACAGATAATGCGGAATTCGCTGCCGGCGTGAAGCAATCAGCCAAGATATCGTTCGACGATGACATAGCCCCCGCGCGCCGCCTCAAGCCTGTCTCTAGCGTAGACAAGCAAAACGCGCTCAATTTGGAGGAACGCATCACTGAGCTACCTGACTCCAATATCAAGATTGAAGGTACAACATCTCGTAGACATTATTTTATAAGTTTTTTTAAACATGGTACTTAATGTATTTATTTATTTGAAGAACACATTTCGACGAAATTGGACTTAAATGCCTTGTACCCTTTCAAAAAACATTGCCGGCCAATTTTTGTCTTCTCCAATATCATGGAGGCGAATGCACAGGTTGTGATAGAATTTACAGATGGTTATGGCTGTTGTCTATGCTCATTGAACATGTACAAATTTTAGCCATCTTTTTTTTTGTTTGCTAGACAAATGCTCATCTTGCCTGCCGCTTCATTAAAGTACTATACTAGCGGGCCCAGTGGGCAGACTTCTTGCCACAGAACTATAACTAAGACCTACCATCCAAGTGAACCTCTAGGTACAAAAAAAACATCTAAATCGTCAAGCCGTTTAAAATGAGAAGACGTACGAACAAACGCACACCGGAATTTTGTATATAAAAATTTTACTAGGTTGTCTTTGGTCGCAAAAGAACCGCAGATCTACCACGAACTCTTTAGCATTCTTCTATAGCATTAGCATAGAACTGTCTGTTTTTATCTACTGTAGAGAAAGAGAGAGAGAGAGAGAGAGAGAGAGAGAGAGAGAGAGAGAGAGAGAGAGAGATAAGTATTAAACTGCGGTAACAATTCATGATTGTAGTGGTACCATCTAATTGCGGAACTATTTTTATATGCCATAGGTGGCAAACAAGCAGGCGGCCCCGTCGCCTATGGATACCTGCAACACCAGGGGCATCATAGATACGTTGCCGTCCCTTAAAGACTCTATTAACAGCCTTTTTAAAGAAGCCCATGTTATATTTACTTTATAAAGGTGTAAGTACCTCACAATGTAACGTTTGTCCACAGAATTAGCAGTAGGCGAATGCGACGCCGACAGCGGCCGCGGGGACAGCTCACTGGCATCAGAGCTCAAAGAAGAAGACCTTCCTGAGCATCTCACCCTCGGACGAGAGTTCACTTTCCGCGTCACCGTGCTGCAAGCGCACAGCGTCGCCACGGACTATGCTGACGTGTTCTGTCAGTTCAAGTAAGAACCTACAGCTATTGTATTAATGGTTATTGTTGCATTAAACCTCTTGATTTTCTGGAGTTTCTGACTCTTCGTAGAGTTTGTTTTTCACTGTGCTGCAAGCGCAAAGCGTCTTCACGGACTATGCTGACGTATTCTGCCAGTTTAAGTAAGAACATACAGCTATTGTATTAAGGGTCAACGAAGCATCAATGGTCTTTATTTCTGGAGTATCTGACTCTTCGCAAAGTTTATTTTTCACATCACTGTGCTGCAAGCGTAAAGTGTCTCCACGGACTATGCTGACGTGATCTGTCCGTTCAAATAAGACCCTACAGCTATTGTATTAATGGTTATTGTTGGATCAAAGCTCTTGATTTTCTGGAGTAACTGACTTTTAGCAGAGGTTATTGCCGCGTCACTGTACTGCAAGTAAACAGCGTCTCCACGGACTATGCTGACGTGTATTGTCATTTCATGTAAGAACCTACAGCTGTTATATTAAGGGTTAATATTGCACGCATTTATGCTGCATCAAAGCTCTAGATTTTCTGGACTCTTGTGAGGGAGTTTAACTTCAGCGCTAACTGCAAGCACATAGCGTTTCTATGGATTACGCTGACTAGACGCTAAAGCTGCTAGAAATTCAAATAAAAACGAACTGTCACCGCATAAAGTTTATCATTACTATATAGCTTAAAATGAATGGAACACCAAAATTGATGCCAGTGCAATGAATGTTTTTTTTGCTGGTAACATAGCATTCGGGTTACCATGTAAACATTCTTTTTGCCATTGAAATATGGCCCTTCTGTTATTGTAATTGTGTACATTGTTGCCTATTCAACAAATGATATCTGTTGTTCACAGCTTCCTTCACCGCAATGAAGATGCATTCTCGACAGAACCCGTCAAGAACACAGGAAAGAATACGCCACTTGGATTTTACCACGTGCAAAATGTAAGATAACTTATAACAAAAAACAAAAATTAAAAGCCTAAAGTCAATTGCACCAATAGTTAGTGGAAGGCGTAAAACGGCTCTATTTTTTTTAATAAATAATAGGCTTGCGCTTGACCGCCAACTCGCATGATGTTAAGCCATGATGCGGTCTACGATGGAGCACGCTTGCCTAGAAGAAACCGGTTGACTCGTGATTTGAAGACACCCAGATTGTATCTATCGGGGAACACCCATTCAGGCAGCGCATTCCACAGACTAGCAGCTCGCACAATAAAAGTGGAATCAAAGCGCATCGTTCGGGTTTTCGGAATACCAACCATAAAGCGGTGTCATATTAACTCCTTGCCATTTGTCGACAGATCACAGTGCCCGTAACAAAATCATTCGTCGAATACATCAAAACGCAACCGATTGTGTTCGAAGTGTTCGGACATTACCAACAACACCCGCTGCATAAGGTACGTGCGCATGCGCTTGCTTCCAATCACTTGCTTATAAATAAAACTAAACATAATTATGTACTTGATATAAATACATGACCAAATCACGCCAGGCGCCTTACGGTTACCTGTTTTAAGCGATTCTGTTTAGGTGATGCGAAAAGTTGCGCGACCGCAAACCGTATCTCGGCACGTTAAGGTCCACGTTCATGTGATTTTCCGCACTGTGCTGTTTCAGCGCTAATTCGAGCCCGCGTTAAGAGTTAGCCGTAAGGCCCCAAAAGTAAAAAAAAAACAACTTCTTTCACACGAAAATTACTGTCAGTATGTGTGTAATATTTTTATTAAGTTTTAAATTTTTAACGCATCATTATTAGACTAAAATTAAAAATTTCAAGGTTATTTTTAAGTATTATGGCTACTTAGCATGATATTTTATTTTGCGATGACTCCATTATAAATTATACAAAAAAGGTTTACCGGAATACCATCACAAACTGCTTTGAATGTCTTGTCCGTAATGCTGCCATTTTTGTCGCCCATTTTAGCTAGCCACTGCATCAAATGAACCAACAATCCGCCTTCGCCCCCAGGACGCGAAGCAAGACGGGCCGGTGGCGGGGCGGACACCCCCCCGCCGCATGCTGCCCCCCTCTATTCCTATCTCCGCCCCTGTGCGGAGTCCGAAATGGGGCGCGGCGTCGGTAGCCCCGCCTTGTTGCTCGTCACATCTCCACTCGAAGCACGATCTGTTGGTTTGGTTCGAGATTTGCGAGCTGGCTCCTAACGGCGAATATGTTCCTGCTGTAAGTATAATGTATCTACACTCGGCCCAAGTGTTTATTTGCTCTGACAACTGCAATAACATTGTAAAAAGCTGTATGAAAACCACGAATTCTGATAACTTTTGCTAGGTTTTTAACGTACGACTGTAGTAGATACCTAAATATAATATAACCACTTGATCGCGCACGAGTCAAGATGTGAGCCACATCGGACGCGTGTGATTGAAGATTCAACGCCTGTGATTGGAGATTCAAACGTCATTCATTCGATTCGCGCCTAGGATTGGCCCGCTCGAAAAAGGTTAAGCTGAAAGAGTGTAACTTTGGCTTACGGCGGGGTAAAAGATGAGCAGTCTGCTGGTTATATCGTCATTGGAGATGTCTGATATACTTCAGTGAAATATTAGAAGAAAATGCTTATATTCGGGTTTTTGCAATTATATTGTAGCTGTCAGAGCAAATAAACGAATGGAAATAGTGTACAATACAATATATTTTATTACATACTCAAAACACAAATTAACGCTAATAAAAAACATAAATAATTACAAAAGCCTTTATTTCTACTGCTGTTTGCTTACAAATCTTTAGACACACATAATATTTTTATAAATATGCAACCTACAATTAAATATACTACAGTCTATGAATAAGGTATGTAAAGAATTATAACTCAATCCAAAAATGGCCCCATGCAAAAGTACACAGAAGTCTGTCTGTAGTCTGTAGAAGTGGCTAAATATTGGAACTAACAATTTTCTACGGATAGTTGTAAGTTTTGTCTTGAAAGTACTTCGGATGACTCTTCCATTCGGTGCAGACTTACGGAGCTGGTCGCACCGTATCTAGTGAACTGCGAAAAGAAAGACGGCCAGTGACAACGACAAAGAGAGAAATAGAATATGTTTTTTCAACCACGTGGAGTTACTTTGTAACGGGCATTCTATGAAAATATTTTTTTCCATAGATCCTTTGTTCGTACTGAAATAGTAAATTAAAATTGCCTTTATTCAACTACCCGTTATTAGGTTACATGTACACTTATCTCTACATAGTATAGTTAAATTAAAGTTTCTTTCCACGTCTGTCTGTCTGTCTGTCTGTATAACAGCTAACTCATCCTAAACCACGTAACGGATTTCGAAGCGGTTTTCGCCATCAGTTAGATAATTTTTTACGGAAGGTTTATATATATATAACTATCGACCCGTCCCGGCTTCGCACGTAAATTACACCCGTGCGAAGCCGGGGCAGGTCGCTCGTTATTATAATTATGTTATATTGTTCGTAGACGACAATAAAATTGCCACCCTTTCGGCTTTAAAGCGGTTACATCTACTTTTTTGATACCGAAAGGACCGAAAATAGATTAAAAAAAAAATCTGTATTGTCGTCTACTGGCAACACCCCGCAATTTTTCCCGCTATCCTACAGGAAACTTAGTTTTTCGGGATTTTTGTTTATCCTTTAAAAAGGACGGGCGCTGCCAGTAATAAACTATTAATGACATAACTATTCGTAGGTTGTGGAACACAGTGACGACCTCCCTTGCCGTGGTCTATTCGTCCTGCATCAGGGCATCCAGCGCCGCATCCGCATCACCATCCTCCACGAGCCATCCTCCGACCTGCAGTGGACCGACGTTAGGGAACTTGTAGTCGGTAAGTCTTTAAAGACTCGTAAATTGGTCTTACATCATCATCATCAGCCAGAAGACGTCCAATGCTGAACATAGGCCTCCCCCTTTAACCTCCACACTGAACGACGGCCTGTCTTTTGCATCCACTGGACGCCGACTCTCACAATGTCGTCGGTCCATCTAGTGGGAGGCCTACCTACGCTGCGTCTTCCGGTTCGTGGTCTCCACTCAAGAACCTTTCTTCCCCATCGGTTATCGGTTCTTCGAGTTATTAACTGTTGGTCTGACATGCTCGTGACCAAATTTTGTAATGCTTAGCGAGGTCTCATTAATCCGTAACTACGTGTTACTAATGCGTAGCTACATCTTACTAATGTGTAACCACGTTTTACTAAAGCGTAGCTATGTCTTACTAATGTGTAACTACGTTTTACTAAAGCGTAGCTATGTGTTACTAATGTGTAACTACGTTTTACTAAAGCGTAGCTATGTCTTACTAATGTGTAACTACGTTTTACTAATGCGTAGCTATGTCTTACTAATGTGTAACCACGTCTTACTAATTCGTAGCTACGTGTTAATGATGGAAAGGGATGGCAAGCGATCGTGAACACAATCTGAATCACGTACGCTCCTAACGGACATCCATAATAATACCGATGTTAGCTAAACATGTTTTGTTAGTTTATTTTGTTACATATTGGGCGTTGTAGATCCGGCTTTACTTTAATTCATTTTGTCATTTGTTTAACAGGACGTATCCGAAACAGCCCTGAAGCGAATGAAGACACCACCGACGGTGATGAAGATGGAGCCCTATCTCTTGGGCTCTTCCCTGGTGAACGTCCGACGCTTGACGATAGGGCTGTGTTCAGGTTTGTTTACTTTTTGTTAATATTTTTGCCATTCTATACCCCTTTAGAAAGTTTTTTAGATCAATTGCAATAATGACTAGAAGTTAGAACGATGTTTTTTTTTTTTTACAGTGATTGGTTTGATAAATAATTTTGATGCAAAAGTAGCAATTTTGTCTCCGTGATTACTATTATGCTTGCAATGATTCAAGCATAGCTGCGCAATGTGTTTTTTCAACCGACTTAAAAATCTTGAAATTAAAATTGAAACCTCAAAGGGTGGAAAATTAAGGGACTGTAACGTTCCATGATCGTTACCTACTCCCAAATTCATGGCAAATGGCACATACGCTAGAAGCCAAACTTAACGAATAAAAAAGGTCACTACTATGACATAAACATTGTTGACAGAATGAAGGTGATTGACGTAATGTCAGTCAGTTTCATTCCGCTATGCAAAAAACAACATTGTTCTAAGACAAAGGAAATTGTGTAAAAAACTACATTTTAAAAAGATTCGGGTATATAAATATCGAATTCTTTCTAGAAGGAATAGGCTATATATAGGACTCGAAATAAAAACTGGGTCATACGCGCAGTTGACTACAGTGAAAAAGTCGCTCAGAACTTAACCTTACAATCAAATCTTACAATCAACTGGTTAGCCCGTCTTCAATCGGGTAAGTTATTTCCGTGAGGTGCCTTTTAAATGTGTTAATTGTGAAATCTGTCTCGACAAATAATGCTAATCGTTATTTGTCAATTGAATTATCATCAGGCCACTTGTGTTCTAAAACGCAGTGCAAGTGCGTTTCGTATCCGTACTATCTGCGGATGTGGACGCGCGCCGTACTTACATTATAATATAATTGTGTTCTAAGCTCTTAAAGCATTCTGTAATCTTGGATCCTTCCGATCAAAAACTGTGTTTTAACGCCGGTACCACGTCATGTGAGGCGGGGCCTAGTCCGATCTGCCGTTATCTTCGGGGTCTCACACGACGTGGCCGTGCGGCTCTTGAGTACTGATCCTCATGCGTAGTTTCTTCGACGCATTTCAGGCTCCTACCCTCTACGCCAATTCTCCGACCACGTACGAGTCGCCACGCTGTCGTGACGCTACGTCTACTTCCCTTCTACTACGTCGGTCGTACTCCGGCCACGCACAAACTTCTGGAACTACTACGCGCAGACCGCACTCCGGTCACGCCTGAAAAGCTCACGAAGCCTCTCGTCGCTGCGCTGCCTGCTGACATCCTACGTGCCACGAGCCGCGTCGAGCCACGCGGCGATCGGCGCCCCAGCTCTTCAAGCTAAGTCTCAAAACAAGGGACCAACACGTTTTTTTATCGCCATCACCTTCCGAGTTCACACGACCCTCAGTCTCCTGTAAATTCATTCTTACTTTATTAAATCTTAACTTATACTATCTTAAACTCTTTCTTTTGAAACTCCTACCCACTGCTAGGTAGAACTTCACCAAGCTTCACTTGGTGAACGTTTCAGGACGAACCCCGTATATTGAATTTCTCCAAATTCCCGCGAAGTTTTTTGTTTTGTAGAAAACAAATACAAATGAGACTTGTATTTTATTTATGAAGTCGCGTAGCCACGAAGTTCCATCCAATTTGAAAATGTAGTAACAAAAAAAAACAGTATCCTAGGTACATGAAAAGGTGGCGATCGAGACGTGATAACTTAGGGACTCCTAATTTTTTATAGCAACGCAACATTCGAAACTAGTGTGCTACGTTATGGTGCCGACGTCTGCTAAAATGTGCGTAACTTGCTCAATGCTTGCTCAACCGTGTTTTATTGACCCGACGAAACACTCGAAAGAATTCGTCGAAAAACCGACAACCGTGGCTTGATTGTTGAAACGCATGCCTGAGTATTTTTATACGAAATGACGGACTGTCGAACAAAATTCCAAAAAGATGCGTAGCCAGTGGTTTAACTTTTGTCTTCTATCAATAGAAAATCTAACAGATACGAGCTAATCACTCCAGCAGGCCTAGCACGGGCCGTGGACAAATTGTCTTTCCACCGTTTTTATCCCGCGAGAAAAAGACAAACGTATCCATATTTTAGCTTTGTCGCGTCTAGGCGTGGATAAAAACGGTGGAAAGACTATTTATCCACAGTCCATGCTAGGCCTGCAGCACAAAATCGACAGACACAAAGTCGAAAACAGTGGGACACCACTATAAAAAACCTCTGTCCATAAGTTTGTTTGTCAATGCGCAGACTTGGGGTTCTTCAAAAGGCGAGTTAATAGAGTCCTTAAGAGTCAGCATAAAAAAAAGACTACAAAATATATTCCTCCAGTTTATTTTCACAATGCAACGTCTGTGTTGGTGCAGGTTTGAAGCTGCCTGGGACAGCAGTCTGCACGGCTCGCCGCTGCTCAATAGAGTCAGCGGAAATGGGGAAGTCGTCTACATCACGCTCAGCGCATATTTGGAGGTACGCACATATCTCGCGAGAAATCCCACGATATGGGATATCTTGCGTGTGTCAACAGGGAATGAGGATTTAAGTGTTCTGCTCTCACCTTTGGGAGCTCACGGATCAGCTAGAGGCATTGGAGTCTATAGAGAAATATGCCAAGAAGCTCATCAGCAACGAATCCTCAGTTCGGACTAAGCTTCTTATTCTTGAACATCGACGTAAAGTTGCTAGTCTATCGGTTTTTTATCGGATACATTTCGGAGTGTGCATCGGATCTGCACGATCTAATTCCCTCTTGCCCATTTTTTCAATCGGACTGCCAGAGCGGGCACGAAAAATCGTCACCGCTTTATGGTTGATATTCCAAAACCCCGTACGAAGCGCTTTGATTCTACATTTATTGTGCGTACTGCTAGTCAGTGGAATGCGCTGCCTGAATGGGTGCTCCCCGATGGTTACAATCTGGGTGTCTTCAAATCACGAGTGAATCGATTTCTTCTAGGCAAATGTTCCAACGTAGATCGCATCGTCGCTTAACATCAGACGAGATAGAGGTCAACGCAAACCTATTATTAATTTTAAAAAACAGGTTTATAAGCTTGGGTTGTATTAAGTACTAGCGGTCCGCCCCGGCTCCGCACGGGTATAGTTATATAGCCTATATTAATCAGTGATATTGTAGCATTCAAAAGGTGAAAGAATTTTTAAAATCGGTCCAGTACTTTTTGAGCCAATTTGTTACAAACATACTTACATACAAATCATTCCTCTTTATAATATTACTAGCCACCCGCCCCGGCATCGCACGGGTGTAATTTACGTGTCAAGCCGGGGCGGGTTGCTAGTTATATACATATAATTGTATAGATTTGTATTTCATATACACATTTCTAAACGCATGCACAATAGGTGGGTTAATATATATTTCTCGGAATTTGCCTCAATCAACTAATGAGCTTCGGATCCCTAAACTAAGCTGTTGCTTGTGCTTTAGGGATACGTGCTCGAAAGGAAGCTATTGTACTCATAGCTAAAAACCATGTATTAAAAGTAATTGTTGATGTGTCTAGGTGGAGAACTGCGGCCGGCCCGCGATCGTGACCAAGGACCTGTCGGTGGTGGTTGTGGGTCGCGAGGCGCGCTCCGGCCGCTCTCTTAAGCGCGCACTCTTCGGCTCCCGGTCAGCGCGCGCCGACCACCTCACCGGGGTCTACGAGCTGAGCCTGCACCGCGCGCTCGAACCTGGTCAGTACACTTCATAGAAAACAGAAGTAAATAGAACGGAAAATATGTCACCTGGCATTATGACAGAACCTTGATTAAACATTCTTATTTATGTCAACGCGTCGAACTCTGCACCCATCAGTCAGTGGACATTCTTCGAGCTGATGATAATGATGATTTAAGTCACTTTACTCCACAGAAAAGAGAAGTAAATAGAACGGAAATGAGAAGGACGGATCTGTTACTAGGCACTCATAAGTGAACATTGATTAAACATGCTTATTTATGTCAACGCGTCGAACTCTGCACCCAAAGAACTTGGACCTTACCTTTTTGGGTTAGGTCTCAAAGTTCTTTGTCTGCATTACAATTGCTAACTGATTTAGAATCACTGACGTTTCGTTTATATGGTTGCAACTGGCTACAACATATTTCTTACAAAAAAAAAACTTTTCTGTTGTACACTTACATCAACTCTCTGCGAGAAACACTACCCACATTGGATTTCTTTAAACGCCCACCCTTTTCCGTAGGTCTAAAACATTCACGGATTTCGAGCTCCTGCGTTACTATAAGCATGTTGATTATAATAATTTTATTGCCTCATAAAAAGGTGAACACAATCTCAGAAATTTATCAGTCAAATAAAATTACTAATTTCAATATGTGTAATGTACATTTAATTATGTTCGTTATGCCTGTTATCTTTACTTAGCTGCGCCCTGCGGTTTCACCCGCGTAGTGAAGAAAACTGATGATGATGATGATGATGAAAAGTAGCTTATGTATTAATTCAAGACGTAAGCTATCTATATTAAAAATTTCATCCAAATCCGTCCAGCCATTTCAGCGTGAAGGAGTAACAAACACACACACAAAATTTTACCTCTATATATATTTATATAAAAGAAAGTCGTGTTAGTTCACTATTTATAACTCAAGAACAGCTGAACCGATTTGGCTGAAAATTGGTGGGGAGGCAGCTTAGAACCAGGAGACGGACATAGGACTTTTATCATCATAATCATCACTATTTTTCACTACACGGGTGAAACCGCGAGGCGTAGCTAGTTTATAATATTAGTTTGATGTGATAAAGAAACACCAGTCAACTAGGCTATTATTTTTGTAGGAGTACAGAGACGCCAGCGTCGCGTGCTCGACACGAGCGGCACGTACGTGCGCGGAGAGGAGAACTTGCACGGCTGGAGACCGCGCGGGGACTCGCTTATATTCGACCACCAGGTAACCCAGCTATTCATCTGACAAGCAGTGTGCAAACGTTACTGTGTTTCGAATTAAAGCGCGACGTTTCTAGTAAAATCCAATCCAATCACAATCATCACCCTTTGGCCCAATCACCCTTTCGGGGGTAGGCTAAAAGTCCAGCAGTGGACTGTTAAAAGGCTGATTATTACTCGTATTATGATGATGATGTTTCTAGTAAAATTACTGAGCATAAAGAGATTGAACATCTAATATCTTACGTTGACTTATGTACGTAGGGTTATGAAAAACCAAGGTAGCGCTGTCTGTTAGCTTTAGCTATCGAAGCATTAGTGTATCATCAAAATATCATTCGACACTCAAAATGGAACTTGTCTCAAATTGTATTTCCAGTGGGAGTTAGAGAAGATGACTCGACTGGAGCAAGTGGGACGCACGCGACACCTTCTCGCTCTACGGGAACGATTGCGGCACGGACACGAGAACACTGTGGCGCCCAACGACTTCACCAAAACTGAGAAGGTACTCACTAAGTTATAGTTTGTCGCTATAATGTGGATATTCACTAAATCCCGATAATGTAGGCGCCAAAATAAAATGTGTGTGCCAAGCGAGACGCAGCCGCGCGCGTGCATTCACCTTGAAAAAGACCGCCCAATGCGGTTGAAACTAAAGTTGGAGTGACTGGCTTAATCTTACGTGAGTCATTCCCGTGTAATATAAATAAAATGTAGCTGCGAAAGAGTTTTCTAAGTCGAACTAAAAAAATCGGGACATTTTTGCACACACGGTCGTCTGAACCCAATGACGATATAACCACTTGACTGCTCATCTTTTACCCCTCCGTAAGCCAAAGGTATTAAATTTTCAGTATAACCTATTTGGAGCGGGCCAATTGAAAGAATGACTTGTGAGTCTCCAATTACAAGCGTTGTCTCCAATCACAAGCGCCCCTGCGACCGTAGTGGCTTACATCGTGCAAAAGCAAATCATGACTCGTCAGTCGTCGTCAATGGTCGTCGTCTGGTTATATTATCTTTGTCTGACCCCAATCTAATCAAAGCTTGTAATATGGCTGCCAGATACTGATATAAATAATTAATAAAGTTATATTTGAGTGAATGTTGCCTTGTCTGCAGGAGGTATCGAACATGGCAGCGAAGGCGGCGGGTGAGTGCGCCGGCGCAGGGAACGGTGCGCGCGACGACTCACTTTACGAGCCCTGGGACATGACTACGCGGGAGAAAGAACTCTCTACCAAGTTCCTCAAACTCATACAGGGTATGTAACATAGTAGGCTATAGTACTGTTTTTTTTTAAATATAATATATAATAAGTTTGCTTTTGGCCGCCAACTCGCCTGATGTTATGCTGATTTATTTTTATCTTTAGAAAAACTCCCCCTTTAATTAGGCTCTTTACTAAAATCTCGGATTACTACACCCGATAAGGAATCAACCTGTAAAATTTTAGCTTCGTAGATTTGGTGATGAGTCAGTTAGTGATTGATTTTTGTTGTATCTTTTTTTATTTATTAAATATGCTCAAGAGTCCCATTTCAATTTCAAGAAAATGTTTTCCAGCTCTATTGATGATGAATTCCGTGACTTCCAGTGAAATCAGTTGTTATTTTGTGGTAAAATCTATTAACTATGAATTTAATTTCAATTATCTGTTGTTTTATAGGAAGAATAGGGTCGGCCGGCAAGGAAGTAGAAACGGCCGTGTCTCCCGCGACGCCAGTCGACGAAGGCGTGTCGGCTGACATCTCGACACCCAGTCTCCTCTCATCTATCCACAGCGCCAGCAGCTTCGAGTGAGTGACAAATTTGTAGCTAAACCGAAACCGTGTTCTTTCAGTTCATTTAGAAATAAAAATCTTTGTAATAAAACAGGTTATAAACACGCAAAAGCTTTCTACTCATAAGAACAAAGTAACTAGCAAGCTACGTAAGTTAAATAGGCTGGACAGGTGCCATTTAAGCCACTGTGAACTAATAACTTGCTCAAAATTGGAGCTACAGAAGTAAACAAGACCGTAGTGCATTTGCTACTACACTGCAAGGACACAGAAGGCATACTAAGGACGGCACCTTCAATAAACCCTACAACATGTCTTCAAAACCAAAACACCTGGCGAAAGTCGATTGGAACAGTTATGCCTGCGACCTTAGGTAGTGCTCCGATATTTTAAGAAGCTTAGCTAGTTTGCGTAGGCTGGCAGGGAAAATGCATAATACACCCTAAGCGGAACGTCAGTGCAAATCATATCACTCCCACTTTCAAGATGAAAACATTCATTGTAAAGCAGATGAATAAGCATATGTACGATTTTCAACCGTCAAGCCAGAGTAACCCACACCATGTTATGACACGTTTGTTCTAGGTGATACCTTAAAACCCGCTCTTAAATTTATACCCTGATGAATGTCTGACGTCTCCCCCAGGTTATGTTCCCCGGAGCGCGCTCTGCTCGAGAAGTCAGTGGGTGTGTGGGGGGGCGTAGGTGGCGGAGGAGCGCTGTACGTGCCTGAGTGTGAAGAAGTTCGCGTATCGGCTGCCGTCGCACGCCGCGGGCACCTCAACGTACTGCAACATGGCACGCATGGCTGGAAGAAACGCTGGCTGGTGAGTCACAGCTGTGAAGCGATTTATTCTGTCTCCTAAACCTAATCTTGCTTCTTGTAAGCTTGATCACGCGCTCGAAGGACCAAAAAAAATATTCCTAGAACTTCTTTAAAAATTTGTACATTTTTTAATTTGTGATTTGAAAAGAATTATAATATAACGGTGTGGTTTTTCTATAAACAGTTTTAATATGTAAATTGTTGTGATCCGAATGGCAGAGCTATTTTGCTGCATATAAGTTTCATCGCAATGCGGTTGGTAAAGCCAGCTAACGCTGACTGTTCAATACAATCGAACACCTGCTGAGGCAGCAATGCGTTTTTTTAGCAATGTATATGTATATGTAATGTATGAATTGTGCGTTCGCAGGTGGTGCGACGGCCATACGTATTCATCTACCGGTCGGAGCGCGACCCGATCGAGCGCGCCGTCATCAACCTCGCACACGCGCACGTCGAGTACTCCGAGCATCAGGAGCAGATGGTCCGCATGCCCAACACATTCAGGTCAGTTCATCACATCACATCATCAGCCAGTACTGCTGAACAAAGGCCTCTCTCTTAAAGGGGTGTCGCCAAGTAATGTTGAGGTCAGTACATATTAATATTCTACAGGGTTATGCGGAAAGGGTGTAGTAAGCTGAAAGGGGTACGTCATACTCATCAACAACAACATTTATCAACTCTGAAATCGCAAATAAAAATATCAGCTGCCCCATACATTTTGTCGAGTGTGAATGATAGTTTTTTATGGAACAGCTGATATTTCTACCCAATTTTATGGTTGTTCCCATGGTAAAAGTAGTCCATAATGATGGATAATTTTGACCCCATTCGGTTTAGTACACCCTTTCTACCTTTACGCCATATACAAACAATCAAAAGCTTCATCATCAATGTTACCAGTAGAAGAAACTTCTACTGATAACAAAAACTGGTTGGTCAAAGAAACTTCAACTGACTTCTATGAAATAACTAATCTAAAAAGCATCTTAAAATAGAAACCGAATTTTAAATAATCAGAAATAGCGAATATTTTTTGATGTTTTGTATTTGCTTGAACCTCCAGACTTAGTTACTAGCGTCCTCCACCGGGAAGTATACTGTTTCAATGACAAATAAACTTTTCCTATTACAGCGTGGTCAGCAAGGAGCGTGGTTACTTACTCCAGACGCTGGGTGACAAAGAAGTCCACGACTGGCTCTACGCGATCAACCCACTGCTTGCCGGACAGATAAGGTGAGATCACTTCAATTCTAATCCGCATTTTCTCTTTAGAAACTCATTTATAAGCATTCTTGTTCATCTACTCTAACTATAACTCTTAATTCCTTAGGACTTTTGTTTTTGCTGTCTAAAGCAATAGCATAATTTATGAAAGTATAAGCTAATTCCCTGATAACAGGTAAAAAAAAATTATTCAACTAATTTGGTACCTATCACTGATATTTAAAAAAAGCAGATGTTCTTTCAAAACGTCTTTTTATGTAATTTATGATACTCCTCCCTATTTTTGTATACATTTTAAACCCCACAAAATTATGTTGTAAGAGAGCAACAAGCTCGGCCCATGTCAATATACACGTGTAAAGGTTTGTTCACACAGGTCGCGGTCGGCCCGGCGCGTCGACAAGCCGGCAGTCGCGGCGTCGCCCGCGCCGCAGACCGCATGAGACAGCCTCACAATGGAGTCTATTCTCGTTTTTTAAGTGCGTCACTGACGCCGGCAATCTCAACGCTCACCGCGCCATTCACGCCGCGCATCCATTACCCAGGTATTGAAACAGTGTTAATGTAAATAACCTCTCAATACAAGTATATCATCCAGATATACGTTTCAAAATTAAGGTGCCAAATACAATTGGTGCCACAAAATTATAGTTAACGGTGCGTCAAGTATGAGAATAGACCGCCAGGGTGATAAATCAAATTTGAATTGCAAATCGAATGGTATATTGTGGGCTGGTTTGGTAAAAGGTCTAATGATAATAAGATTTGATAATATCTGTTTCGTAAGTCGAAGTGGAGAAAATCTGGTGAGGTGGTCCAAATACAATCTAAATTATTGAATGACGATAAGGACCGCTTTGAATAAATTGCAATTGTCTTTGAATCAATTATTTTAGCATATCCTCTATTTATACCAATATTGTATATGTAATAGTTGCATGTAATGCAATATACGATCTATACGTAAATAAATATATTTATAGTATATTTAAACTTTACATCTTTGTTTTTAGGTCTTTTTCATAGTTGATGGTCAAATTGTAGTAGTTGGGACCAAACCGGTGCACTGATATAACGGGATCGGGGTAAAGAAATGATGAGAGTGTAATCGAATTTTAAATAACAATAACGTGTTTTTGCGAATACATTTCTACTGTTTCATATCTAGCGTGTTTGGATACACGTCGTCAATGAGCATTAAAAATTTATGTATCTTGTATCATGAAGTCGGAGACCGCGATGTACTTGTTTATTCAATTTTAATAATCAATGTTTGTAACTTTGAGTCCAATATTAATCGAAAGGTATATTACTCTGGACTTCAGCTTTACGTAATCACAATCATTCGTCATGTCGTTTTGTGTACTTACTTACTTACTACGGTATCGCGGCCCCTAACTTCCTGCCTGGTATTTGAGAATGTCGATGCATAAAAACTCCGCGAAGTGTACAATATTTTTGTGCAATAAGATGACGTATGTAGTATTGCGCACAAATGTTAAAATGCGGCGTCTGATAGACTCCATTTGGTTAGACAAAATGTAAGAATTTAAAAGTATTTGTGAAAAAGACAAGGATGAGAATACTTATATAGATTTTTCTTCTAATGTTGGATACATAATGTAATTTACCTTGTATATACGTATGGCCCGAACGGTAGAAATAAAATATATTTTGAGGCTCAAAAGGCCGAATCGCAGGAGGTCGAAGTGATGATAATGTATTTCAGGCTGATGTAGTCCGTATGTTGTCATACGTAAAGTTTCTTTACAGTTTTTATTATTGATTGTAAATACATAAATTATGACATTGTAGTTAAAATGTTAACTATGGGTTACGACAAATCATTTTAATACGCTGATAATTTTATAGTTCACAATTATTTATTAGTTTTGTGTTGTAATAATAATCGTTTCTGAAACTTTAGATTTATATTTAATTCGAATGGATTGTATAAAGTAGGTTAATGTGATATTATCTATCGGCATAATATCTCCATTTCTCATAAGTTACGTTCCACGAAGTTGAGTTGATTAGATGGCACATCTAGGACCATTCCGATAGTATCTAGTCAATGTACTCAGTAGGTACATTTAATGTGATAGAAGTAGCTTCATAGTTACATGGATGCTGTGCTGCGAACAATCACAAAACTTAGTCTTAATAAATGTTACGCGTTTTGTTGTACTTGTAATACCATACCACAATACATTAATCGGTCCATAGATACATAGTCTACGTGCAATATTTATACAGAAAAGCATTGAAGTCGATTCTGTGTTACCATTTTCTAAACTAAAAAATTAATATGTCTTTGCAGTTTTGTTTTTGAGTCTGTTCACAAAACCAGCTACACTTTAAGCCCTATGATATAAAGTATAGAGAATGGTACAACTAAATCGGCACTATTTTCATCGTAGTTAGAAAATGAATGTGTAGATTTGTATGGATATTTTCCCTTAATTTCTTCTCGACACTGTTGTATGTCAAAGCTAATATTTCCTCTTATTGCCGCTTCGATGTTGGATAAACATTATAATAAATTGTCACTGTACTATCGCTTTTAGGTGACGTAATTTCCATTTGAAAAAAAAACTGAAATCCTTAAGCTTAAGTGACTTTTAGTCGTTGTAAATATCTTGACGATGCGTTTGTTACGATTTGAGTTACAGAAAAAAAAGCTTTCCTCCGTTGAGTCAAGTACACCGGCTTGCGGCGATCTGTAGACTTCAAAATTCGGCAAAACACTAGAATAATCTGATAATAATTTAGCATAATATAATTAGTTGTAAGTTCAAAAAGTATTATCCAAAATTAGAAATGCTGTATGTTATAGTTAATTCTTAAAATGGAACTATTGTCGTCGAGATTACCTATTTATAATTTTCAGTTTATAAATCACAACGTCAAATATAATATTATGAAACTTTATAATTTTTTTATGAACTGCATTCCTCGATTTGACGATGTGCTTTATTCACAGTAGATGACCATTGCAAAAATTATGATTTTAACAAAATTATGTCCATACTTCTTTGCCACTACGAAATTAATATTTGTGTAATTTCTTCATTAATTATTATATTAAATGTATCGAATGAAAGATCTCAAGCTAAAATGACATGTATGTTGATCTTTACCTTTCTTTTGTCTAGTCATTTTGTATAACATTCCAAAGTTTGTAAATTATTTCTTTTTTTCGAATATAGGGTAATGTATTTTGCATAGCAAAATGGTGTTTTCGTAGTTGAATAGTGAGCAGGTAATAAAATCACGGGTGTGTGCGCGTTGGATGTTATCTCATTTTTTATAAAACTTTACGTTTTTTTGAAACTTTCGTTTGCAATTATTTCATCTTCAGTTGTTGTACAATTGTAATTCTAAATGGAACATTTTAAATTAGAGATAACAGCTGAAGCTGAATTATATTTTTTTAAAGAGTATACTGTTTAAGCTATACTGCTATTTTTATAGGACTAGGTGTTGTTTTGACGTTGCGTTCACTGTTTTTGTATTTAATTTATTTTGAATCGTTACTTGGTAAATGTTTTCGCGGCTCGCGGCGTGTAAGATATTTTAGTTATCGCTTTTTATGATTGTATGCCGAGAGCGATGGTGACCGCATCGAGTCGCGTCGAGTGGTGTGGCGTCGTGTCGCGTGGCGTGGCGTGGCGTCGCGTCGTGTCGCAGCCGGTCGGTCCCTGTGATTTCGATAGTGATTGTTGATTGTTGGGTGAGAATGATATTTGAGAAATTATATATTCTATATATAATTTATGGATTTCATTCAATCTATGGAAATAAGGACAATGTAATAATTGGTAATATTACTCATTGCTCTAAATGTAATATCAAAATATATTATACACAGTGTTAAAGGTCATAAATAAAACGCTTCGAAAATTTCCACATCGTTGTTTCTCTTACTAACGATTTCAAGTTAACCCTATAATGATATATAAAATCCCTCATCGGAATTAGCACTCAACTTATACGAACGTTGCATCTTACTATAGCCTTTATTGCGTAGTCAAATGGCACGATATAATAATATATGTAGTTGGCATGGAATGCACCTAAAATGAAAATGATTGATGAACCAATTCATAAATGTCGTATTGACTCAAATTCAAATTATTTAATTGACTGATTGAATTATGATGAAAGAGCAGCGACGAGCAGCTTCACCATCTAAGAATTATCAACATACCTTTAAATCTATTGGAAAAATGGTTGCCTCGTTAATAACTTTGGAATAGGGCAAAATAGGAAGTGGCGGTTTTGGAAATGGACAAGTTAAGAAGTTGAAAAGTTTGGACATTGACAAGTTCGGAAGTGGACAAACTTGATTACTTAACTAGCTGCATCCTTTCCTCAGGAACCAACCATAAAATCCGGGAATCCGGGATAAAATCTTATGACACTTTCAGGCTCTCCAACATTATCCAAGCAACAAATCACGTCGATATGTTGCTCTATAGCTGTGTGAAAGAAGAACACACTATCGCATTTATAATTTAGTATCATCATAATCAGCCTATGCTAGTCCACTACTGGACAGGGTCTCTCCCTAGGCACGACACTCAGCCCGATCCTCGGCTTTTCTCTACGGTAGCCCAGGGATTCTTAGCACCCCTTGCTTTGCCTGCCTTAGGCAGTCGGACATTTTTTTAATCTGCTAAATCGTTTTTGTTCGGATTATGATGGGATACTGTCCTTTCAGCATGGAGTTTGTATGGCGTACTCACAAGTAACGTCATTATTAAGTGTACGCTCTGTCTAGCAAGAATTTGAATGCTTATAATCTTCCTTAATTTTGAACACTTTTTGATTTTTTGGTGATCTGTTCTACTTATGGTCAGCTTTTTTATGAGACAATAAAAATAATCACTCCGGTAGCCTTTCTGTACATTGGGAGGTTGAGCCGAATAGCCACGCTGGCCATGCGGGTTAGCGAACGTAGAAGACGCTGCTGCCTGCCATCAGTCTAAAAATATATCATCATCATCAGCCAGAAGACGTCCACTGCTGAACATAGGCCTCCCCCTAAAACCTCCACACTGAACGACAGCCTGCCATCTGCATCCACTAGATGCCCGCCACTCTCACGTCGTCGGTCCACATACTGGGAGGCCTACCTAAGCTGCGTCTTCCGGTTCGTGGTCTCCACTCCAGAACCTTTCTTCCCCATCGGTTATCGGTTCGTCGAGCGATGTGGCCTGCCCATTGCCACTTCAACTTGCAAATTTTAACAGCTATGTCGGTGACTCTGGTTCTTTGGCGAATATCCACGTTCCGGATTCTATCGCACAAAGAAACTCCGAACATAGCACTCTCCATTACCCGCTGTGTGACAGAGATTTTACCACAGTGCCTCTAAAAATTTAGTTACACCGTAATACGTGTTGGTTATACTCGTAATAAATTAGTACGTTAAAGAAAAAACCAATTGATCGTAACAATATATTATTTTATTATCACATGTGTACAAAGTTAACTATACAACTTTACATGATGTTATATATAATGGATAGGCCTTAAAATAATTGAGAATAAATAAAATAGATCTCATCGTATAACTCAATTATTATGTTTAGTTAGCGCAGAATTTACAAGTTACTGATAATAATTAAGTTAGACAATTTTTCAACACATTAAAAAATACAGTAGCTTGTGTCTATGTACTAAGATTTCATTAGGGTCAAACTAAATTTTGGCCAATCGTAGTATTCGCCGTAATCGTAGGTCCTGGAATAACTCACCTGGGGCGGGTCGCTAGTAAAGAATAAAGAGATGGCGACGCAGCGTACAAAATGCCGTAGAAAAAGCAATCGTCCCTGTTTACACTTGGTTCCTCAGATTAGACAAACAAGGGAGATATGGTAGGTAGCGAGGCGAGTGTGAACATATTAGAACTACAACAGACCCAACGTTGATTAAAGAGACGAAACATATTATATAGAATGGCTTAGTATGGTAGGTAGCGAGGCGAGTGTGAACATATTAGAACTACAACAGACCCAACGTTGATTAAAGAGACGAAACATATTATATAGAATGGCTTAGTATGGTACGTAGCGAGGCGAGTGTGAACATATTAGAACTACAACAGACCCAACGTTGATTAAAGAGACGAAACATATTATATAGAATGGCTTAGTATGGTACGTAGCGAGGCGAGTGTGAACATATTAGAACTACAACAGACCTAACGTTGATTAAAGAGACGAAACATATTATATAGAATGGCTTAGTATGGTACGTAGCGAGGCGAGTGTGAACATATTAGAACTACAACAGACCTAACGTTGATTAAAGAGACGAAACATATTATATAGAATGGCTTAGTATGGTACGTAGCGAGGCGAGTGTGAACATATTAGAACTACAACAGACCCAACGTTGATTAAAGAGACGAAACATATTATATAGAATGGCTTAGTATGGTACGTAGCGAGGCGAGTGTGAACATATTAGAACTACAACAGACCTAACGTTGAATAAAGAGACGAAACATATTATATAGAATGGCTTTGAGTGCTATGTGCACTTATAGCGCTATATTCTATTATTATATGTGATAGTTTACGGGGATGGCAACATTCAAAGAGAAGCAAAACTTTAGACCTTGGTTATCTCAGAAAAAAGACAAACGCATAGAAATTGTGCTAAAATTAGCACAATTTCTATGCGTTTCGTTTTTAGTTTTTTGATAAATATCAAAAAAACGAATTAACGTGTTACATTCTTTACTCATATGCTAAAATTGTTGTAACCAGAAGGAAATAGATATATTTTTGACAGGATGGCAAATTGCAGGGTTGTACAGTTTTAATGGACAAACAGGGACTTGCAAAAGGCCTCAAAGACTCCATACTATTTGACAGACGGCCTTGTACGCTTTGTAAATTATGTAACGGATTCTATGCTCTTTACTATTTTATTTATATTACACGGGAATTACTCACGTAAGATAAAGCCGGTTACTCCGACTATAGTTTCAACCGCGTTAGACGGCTTTTTTCAAGGTGAATGCGCGCGCGCGGCTGCGTTTCGCTTTGTCTCTTTACTATTGTTTGTTAGGAGAGGTTTTTCTGTATTTTATTTACATTAAAATAAAATTTATAACAAGGTACTAACTGTGCTACCGTCATTTGTGAAGCGTTTATCAACCTATCTCGTTGGTTTAGCGGATCCTATATGTAATTCTAGTTTTATACTTACACTATGTTTATATAGATCTATGTATAGATTGCATTTAGCTTTATAACATGACTATGCCCCATTTGACAGGCGGGCGAAGGATGACAAACACCACCCCTACTTTACAAACTAGTTTCATGGTAACATCACGAGCTCTTGGATAAATTTTCAACATTTCCTCACTCCGACTCAACCGCGAAATCGTGTATTGGTAGTAAAAAAGTAAAAATTTATTAAAAACCTCATTTGAAAGAGCTGATAATCTTCTAACTGCTGAACAGATTTTCTTGAATCATAGCTAAGAACACAATCGGTTCAGCCCATGACCCAAGATAACACGGTCTAGCGCTCCGGGAGTTGTCCCGCAATGACGTCTGTCTGACTGTCCAGTTGCCACTTTATTGTAACAAACACAGATATTGGGAAACAATTTTTTTAATAATCTATTAAATAAAATACAAAAAGCATTTCAATTGTCATTTGGTTTGTCCGCTCAAGCAAAGCAATTCGAGTTAAGCACGAATTGAATATATTAACCACAATATTTATCAAAACCACATTGATTAATTGGATTCCCCACAGGTAATATACGGATATTGGGGAGTTATGATTTCACGTTACCGGTAACACAGAAAATCAGCTGTTTCATAGAAATTCCGCCATTGTTTCATCAGCATCTCTCTCGAACTTGTTGTAAATTACTTATTCTGCTCTTGCTTATGCACGTGTACGTGTATCCATGACATTGATGACGTATTGCGGGACGCCCACGTGATTTTTTTTCTCAGAGCGCTATACCTGGCGGAGTATATATATTATTATACCATGTTTCAGCCGTATATCTTATTGACATAGAAACTTGCAACTTGTCATCTATACTAATATTATAATGAGCAAAGATTTGATTGTTTGTTTGTTTGTTTGCATTGAATAGGCTCCGAAACTACTGAACCGATTTGAAAAATTCTTTCACTGTTGAAAAGCTACACTATCCCCAGGTAACATAGGCTATATTATATATAAAAAAAAATAGGGATCCTTACTAAAACTCCAATAATGTAACCCAAGGTGTGAAAAAATTATATTTACAATTTTAATTTTGCCTGTTTGACAGTTCTAATACAGGACAACGTCTGTCAAGTCAGCTAGTGTTGTAATAAAATCTACAATAACAAAATAATAATAGATAATGGTACTGGCCACCAATTATTACATTAATGGGTGTTATTCAGTAGGAATGTATGCTATTCTAAGTTGATAAATTGTCTTACGTCTTTGAAAACAATAATGGTTTTCAATTAACGATGCCCCATAGCACCGGAGAACCATTAAGAGCCTCTTTTACCAAATTTGACGGTTTTTAATCAATTTTTTTCAGTTAAATTACAATATTTGAGCTGGAAAAAAAATACATGTCACAGATACATCTGTGTTAGAGTCTGTGATTTGGTTCAAAACAAGATAGAATAAACTTTCCTCGATAAAAAAAAATCTGAAACAAAGTCGATTCAGTTAATTTTTTTTTCGTTTTATGCTCTAATGAAAGCTCGTAACAACCTGGAAATTGCATGTACTGAAAGGCAATTTTATTTAAAAAAAAATTATTTGGATTTAATTTTGATAGTGAATAGTTTAGTTTTTTAGTGAAATTAAAACCGTAAAAAGGTCCCGAGAATTTGCGCGCGCCGCGTTTAGTGCCGCGCCAGGCGTCATCGAAGTAGGACCTATGTTCGTTTTTGTCGTTGCACTCCCCCCGCGGGCGTCCTGACTCTAGCGCGACAATATACATCGTAGCTATAACTTGGCGGGGGCTGAGGGAGCGTTTTGTTGCCTACGCGACTCGGATAGCCGGCCGTTAATTATTTCACTAGGTTTGTTCCACAAAAACACTTATGTTTTTGTACAGAATAATTATGTAAAACTGTGGGCATTGCAACATTATTACCAACACAAAATGTTCAGACAAAATAGCCGGTGTGTGGAGAGCATACTGAATGCTGATTGGTCCGCTCGACACTAGAACTGAAGCGTCACTGGTAAGCGGTGATTATATTAGCGCTGTTCCGCTGATGTGTAGACTGAAAGTGTTTCCATATAAGGTGTCTACAGGGTAAGCAAATGATCGACTTAAAAGTTCTCTACACCAAAACATTTGGATGCTGACGCATTAAGGCGAGGTTTTCCCACTTTTAAGCAACGCTTATACATTATATTACTACAGTACAGACTTAATATATTGTATTAAAGTCGCATTTAGTGGAACAAAACCATGGCGCTTACACGCAATCGTGCGTTTCGCTATCATTTATGTGTATGTGTGTTTTCTCATATTTTTCGAAGAGTATAGCTGTAATGTGTGCTGGTTACAGCACGCATTACAGCTTCCTCCATAATTATGAAATATGTATATTAAGATATCTGTATATCGCAGACATGATTTAGTAAATATGTATTTGAATTAATCCAAAAAAACAGAGAGAAAAGCGCAAATCAGTGCTAGTTTAATTTTTTTCAATCGTGTTTCGGTCCCCTAAATGAAACATTTAATTTTGTTATGACACCATTTTTATAATTTTAAGCTAACCATGGAAGTAGACAAACTAAAACTAGAATGACCAAAAAGCGAGAAAAGAAGGCCTTAAAGAAATTATTGATGTCGATTGCATAATTTGTTTTTTGCTATAAAAAAAGAATCATCAAAATAAATTCACAATTGGCAGAGTAATTGCGTAACAAATATATATAAAAAACATACAGTCGAAATAATAACCTCCTTCTTTTTGAAGTCGGTTAAAAATAGAGGGACAAACAAGCAGGCGGGCCACCGGATGGTGAGTAGTCATCGCCGCCTATGGACAACTGCTACACCAGAAGCGTTACCAGTGCGTTATCTACTCTAAAAGGTAAGTATTTACCACAACTTTTCATGTAACTTACAAAAGACTTCACTATCTTCAACTAGCATCAGTCTTCAAGAGAAAGGATTCAAATTCTTATCATAATCTTCGTCCTCGCTGAACGGGTTCGTTGTCTCGTCGTCCGCAAACGGATTCTTGGCTTCATCATAATTGTCTTCCTCGAATGGATTTTTACTTTTATCCCCGTTGGTTATTGCCGCAGATATGTTTGGTGACACTTCGGCACTTATTGGCGTGTCTATTTTTCTGGGCATGGGTAAGGTCTTAGCGTGAACAGGTTCAAGGCGGCTTATGTTTGCTTCGAGGCTGGAGCTGTAGAGGTTTTGCTCCATGACCCTCATTCTGCCTTCGGGTATTGGCACGACGGTGGTGCCTTTTGGTGCGATCTGCTTCGCTGCAGTTGGCACAAACACTGGAAATAACATTACGATTAGGATGGCAACTCTAAAAACTCAAACTTAAATAAATTGTGTAGACATATAACATGAACTTAGAACCGTCAGCTTTTGCAATAATAATTTTCTAATAGAAAGTAAAAATAAATTAGCCAAGTACGAGTCAAAGATACCGCAACAACCAATCGACATCGATCGATGGTATCGATCAGTTGATGTGGTAAAACCATTAATTTTTTTTATAAAAGGTTTGCGTTTGACCTCCAACTTGTCTGATGTTAAGCGATGATGCGGTCTACGTTGGAGCACGCTTGCCTAGAAGAAACCGATTCACTCGTGATTTGAAGACACCCAGATTGTAACTATCGGGGAATTCCTATTCAGGCAGCGCATTCCACAGACTAGCAGTTCGCAAAACAAAAGTGGAATCAAAGCGCTTCGTACGGGTTTTCGGAATATAAACCATAAAACGGTGTCGTTGTCTTCTAGGCAAGCGTGCTCCATCGCAGACCGCATCATCGCTTAACATCAGACGAGTTGGCGGTCAAATGCAAGCCTATAGGTATATCAATAAAATAAATAAAAAAGTCGGCTTTGTAAGAAGCCTTCATTCGAGTGTGGTTCACCTTGTTTGCTCTGGCCCTCCTGTAGCCTCAGTTTGGCCTCCGCGCCCGGTCCGTAGGTCTGCAGCGGGGGCGCAGGCGCGGGCGCCGGCTTGGGGGCTGCGGGCGACAAGTCCTGCGCGGCACTCTCCGTGATCACTGTCACTTTGTTGAACAACCCGCGGCCGTAGAACTCGGATACCACGGCGTAGCTGAAAATAAGATAACTCTTTATTAAAAGACCATTACGACGAAACTATTATCTAGGATTTTAACAGGCGGTCTTATCGCTTAAATCTATTCTATGCAACCTGGCAAATATCAAAAGTATTGATATTTTATTATGCAAACTGACTTCGCATTTACACGTTTACAACTTGTTAAAAAAGCAAATAATCTCAATTCAATTAATTTCAAAAGACTTCAAAAACTGGTTTTTTTTTCAGCCCCTTTCTGTGTTTAAGGCGAAATGGTAGAGAACGTACACTTGTTTGACGGTAATGCTTCTTTTGCATACTCGGCGTGCGCGCTTTCAAATATTTTCAATATTTATTTTTTCTTTATTTTCTACAAATAATCTTACGCTTTTACAAATAACTGCAATCACTAAAGCATTTGAATGATTGTTAGGATTACACACATATTTTTTTAATAATAATATCTTCTATAGAATCGAATGAAGTTGATTCCTATTTATCGAAGGGAACGTAAAAACGGGTGTTTATTAGGAAAGTTATCGAGCCAAATTTCTTTAATCGTGTATCGGTGAACACATCGAATAAAATATTTCAAGAACATTTATTACACATAAAGAAATAATGTCAATTAATCGATTTTAAAGGTCTACTTTTGAATATTCGTTAGGACGAATCGTCAAATTTGAAGCATATTTCGTCTTAAGGTTTTATACACAATCATAATAATTTTCTCCATTCTTAGTTCTTATTTGAACAAAGTAATGATCTCTTGGAAAATGAGTCAGATCATTCTAGACTGCATCATCGCTTAAAACCAGAGGCGGCGGTCAAACGCAAGCCTATTATTAAATATAAAAAACCAGACAAGTGTGAGTAGGACTCGCACCCTGAGGGTTCTGTACAAACTTAATAGATATGTACTATGTAGATAGTTCATCCATCCCGGGTAGCGAGACTCGACGAAAAACGGTTAATATGGTTGAAATGATGGACAAACTTAACTTTGTAGTTGGCAAACAGGTGCTCTTATACATACCAACTACAGAACGTAAGTTTGTAATAATAATAAAAAACTGATGTAACTAGAAATTAAAAACTTTCGGTTTTTTTCTTTATGTGTTGTAAGACCTTGCTTGTTGCCCAAATTTCATTATGGGTCACCGGGAAGTACCCTATATATAGGTTTTGATTTCCTTAGTCTTGACAGACAGGTGAAAAACTGACAAAAAAGTGATCCTATAAGGGTTCCTTTTTCTTTTTTGGTGTTCGGAACCCTAAAAATAAAGTACAAGCTATGTTGGCGCTATCTGTAAAACGTTTTTAAAGGCCTTTCATAAACGTTTTCACGTCCGATCACCAAGTAACAACATAAGGTGTTTCTAAAAGCCTTACAATTTCAAGGTTTTTGCCAACAATACGATAAATACAATAGTTTTACAACACAATAATATGAGATTATTTAGAACAATATACGCTGATTTTGTTATTAATAGACACCTGTTTATTACTGAGTATGAACGCGTTGGTCGCCGTTGATTTTCCTGTTTTGACGACCTCGTTACGAAGTTAGTGCCAGTACATACATCACTTTACATCATGATCGATTGCAATCGCATCATCGCTTAACATCAGGCGAGTTGGCAGTCAAACGCAAGCATATTTTTTAATCTTTACTGTTCCACTGCAAAGGACTCCTCCATTTCCTTTCTATTATTAAATAAAAAAATAAATAAAAACATTAAAAAAATCCCAATTTGGAAAAGAAAAATCTTTTAAAAAGCTTGACATTTTAGATGAAACTAAGCTAAGAACCACCGCGATGTAATCGGTTTACAAATAAAAAAACCGCATCCAAAATCGGTCCAGCCATTTTGGACAAAAAAGGTAACAGACATACAATAACACACAACCTTTTGCTCCCAAACGCATGTAGGTACCTTCTCTGGTCTGTCGTGGGTAAAAGAAGTAATTAATACGTCCGATTTGCATCTGCACCATTGATGGTGCAAGTCAATGGTGCAAACTGTATATCGGGGGTCTACATTGATTAACATTACACAGAGGCCCACGCTTACTATCAGTCGAACGTCTTGCTAATCTCATCTCTAAGCCACGCAACGGTTCAACGCCTAGTAATCAAATGCCGTTTATTGAAAATGGATAAAAATAGCAAAATATGTTTTACTAATTTTTTTTATTCAACTGCATATTATTATGAAGTTGAACAAATAAAAAATAATAAAAAACTATATAAAATTAATCTAGAATTACAAAAAACAAAAAGGTATGGGGTTTTCTTTTTCAAGCTTTATTGAGTCAAAAACGTGTGAAAATTGATTGCTTCTTGCTACCTTAAACTCGGTCCAAGCATTTATTTGCTCTGACAGCTGTAATATTTTTTTTTTTAAAAAGCTGAATGAAAACCACGAATTCTGATCACTTCCGCTAGGTTTATGAACGTAAGACTGTACCAGGTGCCCGATATACTTCTGTGAAATGTTTTTATTCAGCCTTTTACAATGGTATTGCAGCTGTCAGTGCAAGTAAATGGTTGGACCAAGAGTAGTAGAATACTAAAACCAAAAGGGTATATATTTTTCCAGGTTCAAAAACGTGTGAAAATCTAGCTCTGAATTGCCTTAACCCTAAGTTATATTATAGTACTAACAGACGTATGGATTTGGCTGACGGACAGCCGTCCAACCAACGGGAGAAAATAAAAAAATATATCTTTCCCTCCCGTTGGTTGGACGGCGGTTCATCAACCAAGTACGTCTCGTCTGTTAGCACTATTAGAATAATTTCCACAAACCTTTCATCAGTACGATTTGAGAAGCACCAAGAAAACGGCGGTATCATAACAGATCTGAATACAGACAGATTCATTTTGCCACATTTCACTGCACACAAAATTTTGACTCCACAGAATAAGTTGCTGGCAGTGCCTTAAAGTACAATGAGGAGTATAAAATATAATTATGTCCATGTATGACCGTCTGTGCTGCATCAATGACTATAACGACAGAAAAAATTAAGAAAATGTAAAAAAAAAAATATTGGGTACAAGCATTTTTTGCAGCTATAAAATCGCAATGAAAATATTTTCACTGTACATCGTGTTATTTCGTCACCGTGCGGCCGATAACTAAAGATATAATGGATATGTTTTTCGATAAGAAATTCGAGCGGTGTGCGCGCGCGGCTGATTGATACTGAGTAATGGAAACAATTGAATTTCACCGGTATTCGTATCGATTGTTCTTCGATCTACACTTCTACACTAATAGTATAGGTAATAGAAGGTAAGGTTTCTGGCATAGCGGTAGCATGTGCGCTTTACAATATGACGACACCCGCTTCGATCCTCGGTCCTGCACCAATGACTTATTTAGTATTTAAATAAATTATGTGCATTTTATTTATATTATTAATTCCCACTCACGTAAGATTAAGTCGGTCACTCCGACTATAGTTTCAACCGCAAGCCAAGAGAGACGCAGCCACGCGCGTGCATTAACCTTGAAAAAGACTGCCTAATGCGGTTGAAACCATAGTCGGAGTGACCGGCTTAATCTTACGTGAGTGATTCCCGTGTAATATAAATAAAATGTGTGAAAACCACGTCAGTTTTTCTATAATAAAATTATAAGCAGTTTGGATTTCGATGCCATTGCTCAAAAACGGCGGAAGGAAAACATCTTAAGGAAACCGGTATGTCCAAGAACCTCAAAAAGTTTAGAGACAATATTCACCAACATGCGCTGGCCAGCATGTTGGATTAGGACCCATCCTCTATCTATCTATCTATCTATCTCTCTCTCTCTCTCTCTCTCTCTCTCTCAGAGAATGCCTGAGTTTCAGCAGTCGGAACATGATAGGCTGTAATTATGAAGGTTGGAGACTTTATCAGAAGGTGATTTCCGGGTGGTGCTCATGTGGACAGCATAGTTTGATCAATGGGCTTAATTGAACTTTTTTTTCTGGTTGTTTGTAATAGTCGAACCTTTAAGGCGGACCAGAGGGAGAGTTTTTTTAATACATTCTCATCATCATCATTTTCAGTCTATCATGTACCCACTGCTGGGACACAAGCCTACTCTCAGGGAGAGAGGATGGGCCCACATGCTGGCCCAATGCATGTTGGTGGTGGATGGTGGTGGTAATAAATCCTAATCCTAACTAATATTATAAAAGCGAAACTAAATCTGTCTCTTTGTCTGTTTGTTCGCTTTCTATGACTAAACGGCTAGGCCGATCTTAACGAAATTTGGCAGGAAGATAATATGCGACATGAAGCCGTCCTCATTATGCACACACACATCGTGCCTTTCCCCCAGAAATGCGGAAAAACTGGAAAATCATGCTTATCAGCTAGTTTCATGTAAACTTAAAAAATTCGGAAACTACTAATTTGATCTTTTAATTTGCCAAGAGAGACGCAGCCACGCGCGTGCATTTACCTTGAAAAAGACTGCCTAATGCGGTTGAAACTATAGTCGGAGTAACCGGCTTAATCTTACGTGAGTAATTCCCGTGTAACATAAATAAAATACTAATTTGATTTTGATTAAACATGGTCAGTATAATATCGTAGATCATATGAATGCCGCTAAGTTCACTATAGATATAGAAAGATGAAAAACTATACATGATTCATGATTCGTGATAATTATAATCGTAAACACCTAAACGTTATTTAAAATTATCAGTTAAAATACTGTCTTTTAATAGCGGCAATAAAACAGACAAGTAGATTAAATAGATTAGACAACGAATTTAAAAAAATACATTAGATACGACCAGAAGTTATGGTTATGGTGGTTTAATAATAATTTCTAGTAGGCGTGGTATAGTTACCATCACCATCAGCCAGAAGACGTCCACTGCTGAACATAGGCCTCCCCCTTTAGCCTCCACACTGAACGAAAGCCTGCCATCTGAATCCACTGGATGCCCGCGACTCTCACGATATCGTCGTTCCATCTAGAGGGAGGCCTCCCTACGCTGCGTCTTCCGGTTCGTGGTCTCCATTCAAGAACCTTTCTTCCCCATCGGTTATCGGTTCTTCGAGCGATGTGGCCTGCGCATTGCCAATTCCGCTTGCAAATTTTAATGGTATAATTATACTTATTAACTTACTAAGTAGTTGTAGCTCGCAACGTCGTACGCGTAGAATTTAATATACAATTACATACCCCTTTCACAAAATCTTAGCGAAACTACAGTACTCTACATCCCATAAGAAATCCACCTGCCAAATTTCAACTTCGTGGGTCAAGTAGATTTCGAGTCTAGTTAGTGAGAGTATTTTGTTTATGTCGTATATATAAATACTTAATATTTTGTATTTTGCATGATATAACTGTTTGCTTTGGCATAATTGTACTGTTATAATAAGAGAAGCCACCGGCATCCTACACACAGTCCCAGACTAGTTCGGGAGCCTATGGAAATCACGTTATGTAAAACTAAATTTATGTCAAAATAAATTACTTTCTTTGTTTGTTTGTTTGTATTATAAATGTGAAAAGTTTGTTGGTTTGTTTGTTCCTCTTTCACGCAACAACAGAGCAACGGATCGACCTGATTTTTTGCACGGGTATACTTCAACTAGATCCAGTGTTCGTAGATATGATTCAACAAAAATCTGTTCCGCACTTTGAAAAAACAGAAAATATTTTTTTTTTTTTAAATTGGAACGGCTGTCAAGGTATTTTTGAAAGAAATTTGTTGTAGCTAGTTGCACCCATATAAACGAAACGCCAGTCATTCCTAAATCAGTTAGCAACTGTGATGAAAAGGTAAGGTCCAAGTTCTTTGGTTGCGGAGTTGGACGCGTTGATCTAAATAAGAATGTTCAATCAAGGTTCACTCATAATGCCTGGCGACAAATTTTCCTTCTCATTTCCGTTCTATTAACTTCTTTTTTCTGTGGAAAACAATCACCTCTTTTACCAGGAGTTAAAAAAAAAAATTTCTTCGCTTTCTCCTTTTTGTTTTGCTGCATTCTGAACAGGCTTTCTTATATACATTATACAAGAGACCAATCTTTTAAACATCCATTATTATGCCAGGAACACAAACACAAAATACCAAAGATGATATAAAGTAACACATTTATAAATGTTTTCATAAGCGATTCGCTTGATTCAACATTGCTCGAGCGACCTGTTGTTTTTGTTTAATTACATAATATTATGGCAAATATTTTTTGTGATCATTCTTAAATTATGGCGCTCATTAAAACACGTTAGGTACCTAGCAAGTTTTCACACATAAGTTGTCAGCAAACAAAAGAGGGTAGATGGAGAAATTCTCCATAATTTTACTATAATTTATTGGAAATCTCAGAAATCTAAATCCGTCCATTCCATTGGAATCATTGGATAGTGCTGTGTGCATAAGACAGTGTGCAGTTCAGTGGTGCCACTTGTATGATGCTGAAGCCGTGTGTGCGGTCGTGGATTAAAGGTTGGTGGTTTTCCCTCAACGCGTCATTTTCACACAAGTGACCCAGTAAAATTCTTAACGGAAAAATAAAAATAAAAATTGGCGTCTTTGTTTCCCTCCAACATTTTTCATTTTCAGTTAACATTTTAATAAAATTATGGGAAACCTGACAACAAAATAGTACAAAAATATAAGGGCTGAATGGAGAACTTTCTTTCTTTTTTAATTCGGTTGAAAAGGTACAAAATTCAAGTTTGGGCTTGATGAAATTAGGCGCTAAGTTCCCTTGAAAATATATGCTTTTTACCTCTTATCTTGTTACCCCGACTTCAAAAAATTAGGTTCTCAATTCGATACATATTTTTTCTATTACACATATCTCATAAGTATTGAGTATATGCATTAGGGACTTAAACATTTAGATATTACGTGTCTGGCTGCAATGGGAAGACATGGATAAATGACATTTTCTTGACAAAAAAAAAACTACCGAAAATTGTCAGCCGAACAAATGCTGAAGAATTTCTAAGCTGTGGTTGCTTGTAAATGATAAATGTGATTTCGAGCAAAATACTAATATATTATCGCTTGACTTTCTATGATCGCGCGACCACATATCGTAGTGGATAGTATATTAGTGGATATAAAACATATAGATTGTGCAGCCTGGCGTGCAGTCTCGGCATACAGAGTAACTCTGGAAACAGCTGGAATGTTCTAGAAGTAATGGGTAGTATACTGACGGGTCGTGTTGGTTGTGCAGTCTCGGTATAAAGAGTAACTCTGGAAACAGCTGGAATGTTCTAGAAGTAGTGGGTAGTGTACTGACGGGTCGTGTTGGTTGTGCAGTCTTGGCATACAGAGTAACTCTGGAAACAGCTGGAATGTTCTAGAAGTAATGGGTAGTATACTGACGGGTCGTGTTGGTTGTGCAGTCTCGGTATAAAGAGTAACTCTGGAAACAGCTGGAATGTTCTAGAAGTAGTGGGTAGTGTACTGACGGGTCGTGTTGGTTGTGCAGTCTCGGTATACAGAGTTACTCTGGAAACAGCTGGAAAGTTCTAGAAGTAGTGGGTAGTGTACTGACGGGTCGTGTTGGTTGTGCAGTCTCGGTATACAGAGTAACTCTGGAAACAGCTGGAATGTTCTAGAAGTAGTGGGTAGTGTACTGACGGGTCGTGTTGGTTGTGCAGTCTCGGTATACAGAGTAACTCTGGAAACAGCTGGAATGTTCTAGAAGTAGTGGGTAGTGTACTGACGGGTCGTGTTGGTTGTGCAGCCTGGCGTGCAGAGTCTCGGCGGTGGGGGGCGCAGGCTCGGCGCGCCGTGAGGAGCTCTCGCACGCCGGACATTCCATCTCGCACTCGTCCGAGTAGCTCTTGAAGCAGCTGCACAACAAACGAAACATCATTAGTATGATAATACCTATAATCTATACTAATATTATAAAGAGGAAAGATTTGATTATTTGTATTGAATAGGCTCCGAAACTACTGAACCGATTTGAAAAATTATTTCGCTGTTGGGCAGCTACACTATCCCAGGTGACATAGGCTATTATATTTAAAAAAAATAGGGATAAGGATCCTTTTTTTTTTAAATATAAATATATATTTAATTTATTTTTTATTTTAGTAAAGACTAAAACTCGAGTAATGTAACCCAAGGTGTAAAAAAAAACTTACACCCGTGCGAAGATGGGGTGCGTTGCTAGTAACTAAATAAAAAATTATTTAGTTTTTTTAACTTTAACAAAAACTAATAAAAATATATATATAAAACTAACATTTGTACGCTGTAACAGGCAAGGACATGAGATACGTCTCCATTCTTACGCGATACACGGCCAATTATCAGCCTATTTAATTTATTTTTTCAGTATGTGTTGGTTAGGTATATTTAGGTAAGCCTGTTATTTGTTATAAATGAAACATTAAGACACATGCCTATTGTATGACGCGCGCACGGCTTGACGTCATAACGTGCTATAATGCGCCGTCTAGCTTAAAATTCAAATACTTATAACTTATTTATTTTTGAACATAGTGTTTTGTGTAAATGCGGCTCTATTTAAGAACATCTTTTTTATGAAGTAATAAAAAAAATGTCACATGTTTATTGACACAGATGACATAAGAGAGTTCAATACTCAGAAATGGGATACGAAATGCTGTGGAAAAACTCATGTGTGTGGTCATTTCAAAAGCTACTTACTCCTGATGATAAGAATGCTGGCATAGAAAATGGACCGTCGGCAGCTCGAGCGGTCGGTTACAAGCAGCGCATTTCGAGCTTTGGAACGTGACGGGTTCGTTCTGTATCGTTTGTATATGCGCCTTCATTTTGGCACTTTCTGCACGATATTTGTTTGAGAGTTCCTGTTCCCGAGTTATTACTTCGTTTTCAGACTTGAGCACGTCCATCAGATACCTGAGAAAGTATAACTTTTAGTATAACCATTTTGTAAAAAGTACATCACTGTTGTGACAATCATGTGTGGGCCAGGGAAGCCGAGGCACACGTAACGTGTCTGTCAGTACCTAAGCACCACTAAGGCTAGTATTTTTCTTTTCTTGAAATAACACGGAAGTAATGAATAGATATCAGAGTGTTTATAAGGAAAATTTAAAGTCTGAATCTCTCTCTGAAGTCTGAATTTGTCTGCCGTCTGTATAAATATTTTTGCGAACCATTTAAACCGAAATGAAATAAGAAAAACTTAGTTTGGCGATTATTTAGTTTATTTAGCTATCAAAATAAACAAATCAATAACTGGCTGACTTATATACGCTACCCAGAAGAGCCCTGAAGGGTCCAGGGCTTGGCGATGGCATGGCGACTGGCTGGCAATCGTCACATACGTTACTAAATATTTTGATCAATATCTATTAGAAAGAGTACAATATAGATGAAACTCACTTTCTCACGTCTCCTAAAGTGTACGTCGTAGGAGTACTGGCGAGGCAATCGATGACTAGAATGGGCGATAACAGTTTTTCATTGGCTGTGAAGAAAAACTCAATTTTAAAAGAAACAACGCATACTATTTAAATGTTACGGTAAAAATGCTGTGTTACATTTATTTACTGCTTTTACGTATGCACATTGCGGCCGCACTAGTTAGGTCAACTATGCATAGTGTTGACTATGTCAGAGTATTTAGTTATTTATCTACGACTTTCTATTGACCTACGTCTGTGATGACCTACGACTTTGTGTTGACCTACGAATTTCTGTTGACCTAAGACTTTGTGTTGACCTATGATTTTGTGTTGACCTACGTCTTTGTGATGACCTACGATTTTGTGTTGACCTACGAATTTGTGTTGACCTACGACTTTGTATTGATCTATAACTTTGCAATAACCGACATCTTTGTGTTGACTTACGAGTTTCTGGTGACTTAACTTTGTGTTGATTCATGACTTTGTGATGATCTACGACTTTGTGATGACCTACAACTTTGTGTCGACTTAACTTTGTGTTGACTAACGACTGTGATGACCCACGACTTTGTGTTTATCAATGACTTGTTAACTAACAACAAACAACTGATGCAGCAGCAGAGTTTCAGCAGAGTTACCCAACGACTCACGACAACAGAAATGACATGCATAGCACAAAAACAACACAAAACTAATGAAACAAGTTAAAGGCGGCTTTATCGCTTAGTGCTGACCTATGACGTTGAGGAGTTCAGGTAGCGCCTGTGGCGGCGGGCGGCGCCACAGTACGTCGACCCAGAGCCGCGGCGCCGCCGCCCCGCGCCGCCGGCACACAGCCAGCGCAGACTCCGCGTCGCCGGACCTCATGTGCACTGACACTTGCGACGGCCATCTGTGGAACATCACATCTATTACTATTATGGTTTTTTTGGCTTAAAAATTTATAATTTATTAATAATATTTTTTTACTTCACCAGCTATAAGTTTATATAAGTGTTGAGCTTGAAAACGAATTATTATATCATTTCTTGGTACCTCTAGGACTTAATTAACACTAGAGATGCCCAATGAATAATAAAATGTTTATGTGAAATAAAGATTTTTAAAAACTAACTAAAAAACTCACTAAACTAAACCAATCTGTCAGGAATAAAATTATCTGCCTCTGTTTTAATTTTAATATGTGTGAGAAGGATGGCAACAATTTAAGAGCTGTCTAGTTTAGTTTAGAGTACACCAGAGTCGATGCCAATGCGTAATATGTGAAAATGTGTGAATGTGCTCGAGTGACACAGAGAGGACAAAACATGTCTTTTCGTGTTGTTTCCAAAACTCCATACAAGCCTCTCGTAAAGCCTCCGGGCCTTTACTGGGGCATGAGTTTGACATGATCGTGACTTTGCTTGACTCAGACTGTGACTATGACTTGTTTGACATGGTATAAAGACATGGTCAAAAGGCCTCTGTATTCAGACAAAAAAAAAACATTACTATAAATAAAACTTGGTACAAACATTTATTTGCTCTGACTGCAGCAATAACATTGTATAAAGCTAAAACACATTTTCTTTAAAGAGCCGTATCACAAAATGCATAGTAAAATTTTAGGTATTCGGATTTACGGGCATAAAACGAACAAATAAAGCCGTAATTGTCGGAATAAATATAAAACAAGTGAAGAATCGCACATTAGGGCCGCAGCGGGGGGGATTTCCGTATAAATAGGCGTTCCATAGAATAGAATAGAATATATATTTATTGCCAGAAGATTGATTGATTGTTTTTTTTTTTAATTTTTACATTTTTTTAGGCGGGAATTATTCTTCATTATCACCTAATAATGTTTGTTTACTTATATACTATTAGGCTGTAAGTTTCCCTAAAAATGCAAAAAAAATAAAATAAAATAAAAACTATGAAAACGATTTTTGCGATGCGACCCGGCCCGCTGCGCAATCATAATGTGCGCGTAATCTTAATAGCTAATAATTATATTAGTCTACTTTTGGATTGGAAATTTTTAGCGATATCCATATTTTTAAATATCTTTGATCTATGTTGTATTATCGGCCACAACCACAGATAAAACATAGTGATTATAACGAATACAAATTTTTTTTTTATTCATCATCAAAATCGTCAGCCAGAAGACGTCCACTGCTGAACATAGGCCTCCCCCTTTAACCTCCACACTGAACGACATCCTGCCTTTTGCATTTACTGGATGCCCGCGACTCTCACAATGTCGTCGGTCCATCTAGTGGGAGTTTTTATTCATATTTCACGGGAATTATTCACGTTCGGGAATTGTTCGCCGGTTACTCCGACTATATGTTAGTTTCAACCGCATTAGACGGCGGTCTTAGTGCAAAGCGAGAAGCAGCCGCGCGCGTGCAATCACCTTGAAAAAGACCGACTAATGCGGTTGAAACTATAGTCGGAGTAACCGGCTTAATCTTACGTGAGTAATTCCCGTGTAACATAAATAAAATGTGTGAATACTCACTGTTTATTCTCCTCGTACAGATAGAGTATGCCTGCTTTGAACCCGAGCATCTGACAGATGATCAGCGTCTGATCCTTGTCATAGTTGGCTTCGGAACTCCGCAGCACCTTCAGGATCTTCTCCTCGTACTGCTTCTTCTCGTTTTCAGGCGATTTCCCCCTGAATTCATTTATTCATGATAATAAATAGGACCCAGTGGTAGACTGAAAAATGTCGACTACAAGTTCAGAAAAATTAAGTTATACTCAGGCAGAAATAAGTGACGACCATAGTTGACTAAATGAAAGAACTTAACATTTTGTATGGACGGCTGACCTTTCGGTTTAATAGCACCATATTGTATTACGTACTGTGATCCCCAAGCCGCCTGCCAAACGTAGGGGTTATGGCAACACCACTCTCTAAGAGGGAGGTCCCAACAGTGGACGTGTACTGGCTGGTGATGTGTGTGTGAATAAGACAAAAGAAGAATATAAGACAATAAATAAACCGGCCTAGTGCGAGTCGGGGTCGCGCACTGAGGGTTCCGTACCATCACAAAATTCAATAACGAAATTACCAGTTATAACTTGGTAATGAACAGAAACTTGTCACCGACTCGCACTTGGCCATTATTTATTATTTATTGTTATACTTTGAACTATGTACTATAATCCTGTTAAGTTTGACGCTTGTAAGTATTACTGTTTTCACATTAGAGCTAATACAATAATACGTAAAAAAAATATGTTGTTGTATGGGGACCCCTTTCGTTTTTACTTTTCTATTTTTTTATTATTTGTTAGTCAATCCGCCGTAACATTACATATTCTGTGAAAATTTCAACTAGCTATCTATTACGGTTCGAAAGATACAGCCGTTAATAGGTAGGACAGACGGACAGACAGACAGACATCGTAGGCTTAGTAATAGGGTTCCGTTTTTACCCTTTGGGTACGGAACTCTAAAAATTACAATTTACACCAATTACAGCAGGTCTTACCACACATGTATATAATGTTCAATCAAGGCGTCATAGAGCATGCTGGCGCGCTCCTGGCCCACACTGGTCATGTGCTCCAGGAAGTCTATCAGCTTCTGAGAGTTGCTGAGGAACATGTGGATGTAGTCCCGCGGAGACGCGCGCTCCGGGTCTCTGAAGCCGCCGGACAGGGAGCTCTCGTCCACTAGAGGTTTACTTCGCGGTTTGTAGTCCGTACACAGTACTGGAAGAGAGACATCATTATTTATCTTCTTTGTTCCGTTTTACTTTATAGTAGACACTTTTTATTGACCCGTGAGTTAAAATCTTCAAAATATTATATTAATATTTTTTTTTTCTTGAGAGTTAGTTTTCTGAAAATTTCCTGTTAACTGCGCAATTTTCTTAATTTTTCTTTCCGTAAGAACCTTCTTCAAAGTAACAGAAAACTTTAAAAAAATTAATGAAATCGGTGAAGTCGTTCTCAAGTTATGGCGTGACCAAGGTAAACAAGGATTCATTTATATATATATATATATATATATATATACTAGCTGTCCCGACAGACGTTGTCCTGTCTTAGAACTGTCAAACGCGCAAGTTAAAATCGTCGTTAATTTTTCTGAAACATTTGCAATATTCTGCGCAATTTTCTTAAGTTTTCTTTTCGTAAGAACATTCTACATACAAAGTATCGGAAAACTTTAAAAAAAAGTTGAATGAAATCGGTGAAGTCGTTCCATGTTATGGTGTGACCAAAGTAAACAGGAAGTCAAACACACGAAGTTAAAATCATTGTTTAGTTTTCTGAAATTTTCTAATATTCTGCGCAATTTTCTTAATTTTTCTTTCCGTAAGAACCTTCTACAAAGTATTAGAAAACTCCCTGACTGTCTTGTGTTTCATAGAAAAAAAAAAGTATATATCTATTTTGCTTTTACTGTTTAAATTGCATGACTTGTACTTAATCTAACATAATATTAATATATTTCCTTTCATCTCCATGCGCAAAAATTGTTTCAATATGCGAAAACTGATAAATGGTGTTTAATTATACAATGTATCAGTAATCTAGTTATTGGTCACTTTATGTTTTCCAAATAAAATGAAAATATATCCCTAAAACATGATCACCTTTGGACAGTTGGGTAAAAACTACTCACATTTTAAGAACTTAGTGCTTTCTTCTGGCTCGTGCTGAATCAGCCTGTGGCCGTACTTCCTCATATACATATCGGCGTCTTCAAACTCCAGCTCGACGATGTAGTCGAGCGCTCGCTTGAAGTCCTTCTTGTCTTCCAGCATTATCTTGAGATACCAGTCGTGGCGGGTGTGGTTCGCTGCTAGAGATAAAGCGTCGTCTACTGACACTTGACGGACTACCTAGAATGGTGGCAAAACGCAAATTTCATAAAATGATGAAGAGGTTTTGAACTGTTGAAGTTCCTAATACTGGGTGACACTTGTTATGGGCATGTGGTGCTTACTATTAGGCGATTTGCTCGTCTCGTCACTCACATATATAAAAATTATGTCTTTGTGGTTAAAATTTAAAAGACCTCATAGAGTTTGAGGACTAAAAGACCTTATGCCTCCGCATGTCTACTTCAGTAAATTTAATTTTCTTTGTGGACGAGATGTAAAAGACCGCATTGAGTATTAGAAATAAAAGACTTCATGAGGTCGAAAAGATCAGTGTGAGGATTAAAAGCTATCATAAATATATAATGTTTGTACTTTAGAGTACAAACATTAATTACTTGTTTATAATCTCTATCTCTACATAGTATAAATTGAAGTCACTTTCCGCGTCTGTCTGTCTGTCTGTATGTCTGTATGGCCGCTAACTCCTCCTAAGCCACGCAACGGATTTTGATGCGGTTTTCACCATCAGTTATATACATTTTCAAGGAAGGTTTATATATATAACTAGCGACCCGCCTCGGCTTCGCACGTAAATTACACCCGTGCGAAGCGGGGCGGGCGGGTCGCGAGATATTTTCAGGCCACTGGGCCACTCTCACACTAATGTAAGCGTGGCCCAGTGGCCTGACGTGCGGTGAATTAAGGTCCAAATAGACTTCACACCCATAATGTTCAAAACAATTTAATACCTGAACAAAACAATTTCATACCTTAACAAAACAATTTCATACCTGAACAAAACAATTTTGTACCTGAAATTGTTTTATTGTTCGTGTGTCGTCTATTGCTGAGGGCTAACTTCACCGGCACCAGTTGAATGATTCTTTAAATTATTCCTACAATAAGGGTCAGGGCAGATTGATTGTTTTTTTTTTTTTCGCGATTTCAGGGTTGATGCCATAGTACAAGTAGTTCATAATGATGAGTGATTAGGCTTAGTAAGTCTATATGCGTAACCCTTTATACATACATACCTTGATCGCGACATCCACATCAAAATCAATGACTTTGTCCTTCGAGTTAATAAACTCTTTCAACTTCCCCTTTTGATCGTGTTGGTCTATCTTCACATAGCAAGTAAGTAGTAACGTCGTATGGTCTTCAGTGGCAAATCCCTTTTTGTGTAGCTCTTCTAAGTATAACACTAGGGACTCCAAGTGACGCGGTTCGAGATACTTGCGTATCACGTAGGAGGTTTCTAGCCAGCCGATTGTTTTCACGTATTGGTCTATCGCGGATTTGAGGTCATCCTGAAATCGAAAACGTACAATATTATAAATGCGAGTGTGTTTGTTGGTTGAGCGTTGGTGGCCGAGTGGTAGAATGTGCGCTTTACATTCTGACGACACTGTTTGAAAAAGTGTAGATAGATAAATAGATCTCATGAATGTATCGTAATGTCAGCATGTTATTGCAGCTGTCATAGAAAATAAATGATGAACTGAGTATATACTCAGTATTTTTATAATGTAGGTAAACTCACTCACTGTCACTCTTTTCGTGAACTTTGTACTAGACCCAAAATCCATATTTGTAAAACAACGGATAATAGAGTAGAAATTACGCATACCTTGCTATACAAATGGTCACCATACTGCTTATAAATCTCCATCAACCCTTCCATATCATAGTGCTGACTGCTTGCTATCCGTATTGCAACATCATACAAATTCTTCTTAAACAACAGCGACAATTTCGACTGCAAATCTTTCTGCTCCAAATATATCATTTCCTTATTCTTTGTCAGTATATAAAACGATCCCCACTCCGTCAATACCGCATCTATTTCGTCGAAAGTCTTCGAAAATACAATGAATTTGTTGTGTATATCCAGGATGGTGATATGGTGAGATTTAGGCGCAGTTTTGCTCGTGGATGCGGTATTTTTGTTGGGCGTTTCGTTGGTGGTTACGACGAGGTACTGGCGGAACCAATTGAGGCGGACTTTTTCGCCTTTGAGCGCGTAGCACGGACCTCGGCCTTCGCTCGTGTAGCAGTATATGGCCTGGAATTAAATATGGATTGCCGGTTAAGCACTCACTAGGTAATTTTTTTTAAATTTAAACGTTCGTGACCAGGCTCACTATATGCCTGGCGCCTCGCCATTGTTTAAATTCTATCCTTCTGAGAGGATTTTGGCATCCCACTATTTGTGCATTTCCCAGTGTTACGTAAATTAGAACGCCGATTATACGAATTAAATGGAATTAAACCGGGGTCGGTTCGGCCATAGACTGGTAATACAGAAAAACGAACTGTCACACATAGAATAAACTTTATTAACAAACACAGTTTTTCATTAACTTCAGCGGTTGATTCTCGTTCCTTCGCTTGCTTTTCTAACTCGAGTTGCTCTTTTGTTGATGATATTCTATTATTTATTTATTATTTTATTACAATTTCTCAAAAACTTACAGCAAAAACCAAAACATTTTTGAGACAATAAAAAACTTTTCAACAAACATTTCGCAGCTAATTCAAATTAATTCAAATTCAAATTATTTATTGAGAATAAAAACGGACAAATTCCACTAACATTTATCTCACATACTGTTAAACTAAAATAGATTTCCTAGTAAAAATAGGAATAATAATATAAAATTACTAATATAATAAATACAACAAATTGCTGTAAAAATATGTCAACATAAAATTAGTATGTCATACAAATTGTCATTATAGTCATCGGCTTTTTTGCCCCTGTCCCATTGATCAGTTAAATTTTCACAATAAGTCAAAAAAGCTTTCGTTACATTTTTCCAACTGTCACAAATAATATCACAATCAGTGTTGGTAGCAAGGAGTGCATTGAAGTGGCGGCGGGCGCGAATCAGCGGAGACATGGAGCGCGCCATGGTGCGGCTGTGAGCCACGTGGAAAAACTTGGACAATTTTCCACGCCTATTAGCCGGAACCCCGGGTTTATCTGGCACAAACAAAGTGCACAATAAATTGTGCAGATACAAGGAGTCAACCGATCCTCTGAGCACCTTGCAGCAAGTAGCAAGCTGATCCAACATCCTTCTCACTTCTAGTGAGTTGTAGCCGAGCTGGCCGAGCAAGAATTTAGTTGGGTACATGAACGGGTAATAACCGTGAAGCTTCTTATACAGCGATCTTAAGAAAGCTTTTTGAACCTTTTCAAGCATCCGCACATAGGTGACGTGGTGCGGGTTCCAGACACATGCGCTCGACTCCAGCTTGCTTCTGACTAACGAGTTGTACAATGTTCTAATAACTAACGGATTTTTTAAATCTTTGGCATTTCGTAATACGAAGCCCAGACGACGATAGGCCTCTTTAGCGAGATCACAGATGTGATCATGGAAATTCAGGGTACGATCAAATGTCACTCCCAGATCCTTAATGCTATTTACCCGATTTATACATAGATTGTCAAGATGATAATTATAATTGATGGGATTTCTTTTGCGGTCAAACGTCATTACATTACACTTGGTCACATTAAATGTCATTTTGTTTTTCGAGCCCCATGCACAGATTCTATCTATGTCCTCTTGTAAGGTAAGACAGTCACGGGGAGATTTTATTTCGAGAAAAAGCTTAAGGTCGTCGGCATACAAGAGACATTTGGCAGAAGTCAGCACTTTAGGTAGGTCGTGCACCATCATTTTAAATAATAACGGACCAGTGATGGAACCCTGGCTTACACCAGATCTGGTGTGATAGGGTCCCGAAACGTGGATACCATGCTTAACATACTGCCGCCGGTCTCTCATAAAGTCCGCAAAGAAATTTAGGAGGCTGGGAGAAAAGCCGAGGTCACATAGCTTTTTTAACAATATATCGTTATCAATTTTATCAAAAGCTTTTTGAAAATCAAAATATATGACGTCGACCTGAGAACCACGATCCATGGCATCGGATATATAATCAACTAAGCCTAACAAGTTCGTATTTACGGAGCGACCCGGTCTGAAACCGTGCTGCTCTTCACCTATTTGTTGTTTCACCTGTCTATATATTTCCTTATGTAGGATGTACTCGAAAACTTTAGCGGGCGCGCTTAGAATCGCTATTGGACGGTATTCTTCCACCGTAGTTCTATTACGACTCTTAGGAATTGGGGTCACCCTGGATAACTTCCACTGGTCAGGGTACTTCCCATTTTTAAGAGATATATTTAAAATATGGTAAAGTGGAGAAATAAGATGTTTTTTACCCGTCTTTAGAATAAAGTTAGGCAAGTTATCGGGGCCTGGTGAGCTACCTATCTTTAATTTGTTAAGACCGCGCTCTATGTCTTCGGGAAATATAGCTGGTATACTAACGCAACCACTGCCGCCGGAACAGTCTAGTCTCATACACGAGTTGACATTCAGTGCTGGCAATTCATCTAGAAAAACACTAGCGAAATAGTCCGCGAAGGCCTCGGCAGCTTCCACCCCAGTACACAAGTCACCTTTATAAGAAACACAAGGCTCAAAACCCCCCTTAGATCTAAGTCTATGTACATGACTCCAAAATTTTTGTGGACACTGTATCAAGTTTTCTTCGATATGAGTCATGTGCGATTTGTACGCTTGGGAAATACGAATTTTCAAACTGGCCCGTAACTCCGAAAATGTCCTATATGTAGCGTTACATTTTGTGCTCAACCAAGCTCTGTGCAGCCTAGTTTTCCTCTGAATATCTTTTATAATGTCTGCATTAAACCAAACGGGATACCTATTGCATTGTGCACGCTGCCTTTTCTTTTTTGGGACCGACAAATCAAACAATTGATACATAATGTGGTAGAAAGCTTCTAGCTAAGAAAGCTAAGTATTACTAGAATGTAATATCGAGTTACCGCCAAAATAACTAATACAATTCTGAAGCATAACATTTATACTGTTAAAAAAACATATCAATATCAGGCTGGTGAGTGATTAGCTCGTTGAGCAGTGTGAGTGCGTGATTTGTGGATTATATTACGCTTAGGACCGATTCGGATAATTGGCGATTCGGGTACTCGGCGTTCTATTCATATTTTCAAGTTTGTGTTAAATACCAATACACGCCCCAGTAAAGAGGAGTACTAGAGTACAGTACTAGAGGCTTCTATGGAGTTTTGTTGACAACACGAAAATATGTTTTACCTCATTATATCACTTGCTCGCTTTTGATCATGTTAACAATCACTTAATAAATAATAATTCCAAGTAGCATGTTTCATTAAACTATGGAACGGGATCAACTAGAAAAGAGATTCTTTCATTTCGGAGAGTGTGCTACAGATCTGCATGATTTGATTCCCTCCTGCCCATTTTTCTATCGGACTGCCAGAGTGGGTACGAAGAATCGACACCGCTTTATGGTTGATATTCCGAGAACCCGTACGAAGCGCTTTGATTCCACATTTATTATGCGAGCTGCTAGTCTGTGGAATTCGCTGCCTGAGTGGGTGTTCCCCGATAGTTACAATCTGGGTGTCTTCAAGTCGAGATTGAATAGGTTTCTTCTAGGCAAGCGTGCTCCATCGTAGGCCGCATCATCGCTTAATATCAGGCGAGTTGGCGGCCAAGCGCAAGCCTATTTATAATTTAAAAAAAAAGAGTACCTCAGTGTCAGCGATGGTAAGGTTGTTCTGGTGTCCAAGAGCGGAGCACCCCACCGCGGCTCCCATCTCGTCGAGCGTTACTTGACGCTCCGTATTCAGCCATACGACCGCCACGCGCGACCGCGACACTATGAATAACTTGTCTGCGCCTCTGTGGAACAAAACAAAACTTTTTGTAAATCTACCCTCTATAATGTTTTGACTTAATTTTACTTATTTTTTTCATTAACCATAAGCCATGGTATAATAATATACTCCGCCAGGTATAGCGTTCCGAGAAAAAATTTCACGTGGGTGTCCCGCAGTGATGTCATCAATGTCATGGATACACGTACACGTGCATAAGCAAGAGCAGAATAAGAAACTTACAACAAGTTCGAGAGAGATGACGATACACGAAACAATGGCGGACTGTTAACAGTAGCGTGAAATTATAACTCCCTAATTTCCGTATTACCTGTGGGAATCCAATAAATCAATGTGGTTTTAATAAATATTGTGTTTAATATATTCAATTCGTGCTTAACTTCAAATGCTTTACTTGAGCGGACAAACCAAATGACAATTGAATTGCTTTTTGTATTTTATTTAATAGATTATTAAAAGTTTGTTTCCCAATATCTGTGTTTGTTATAATAAAGTGGCAACTGGACAGTGATGTTATTGCGGGACAACTCCCGAAGCGCTAGACCGTGTTTTCTTGGATCATGCCATAAGCCAAATGTCCTGGTACACAACCAATGCAGAAATACACAACAATCTTGAGATAATCACAGTTTAAGAAGAAATTGCGAAAACCGGCAAAATCTATAGTCATCGCCTGCTCAGACACCCTAATAGCTTGGTTGCTGAACTCACGGAACAAATATACAAGCCCAGGCTAAAAAGAAAGCGCGTTATCCCCATGGATTTACCCCATTTGGTCATCAAGAAAATACATAAAAGGAGATGTCCTGACTGGAGGGCACACTTTACACAACATATTGCTCTCAAGAAATCTGCTTATCTCTTCTCTTCTCTGTAAAATAAAGTCGATTTCCGCATCTGTCTGCCTGTATGTCTGTATGGCCACTAACTCCTAAACCACGCAACGGATTTTGATGCGGTTTTCACCATCAGTTAGATACTCTTTTACGGAAGGTTTATCCGCCGTGCGAAGCCAGGCGGGCGGGTCGCTAGTAGTACATAATAACTAATTTTATATGCAATCAGTTATTTGTACATATAACTGATTGCATATAAAATCAGAACACAGAAAAAAACATTTTTATACACTCTGTAATAAAAATGCGTCGACAATAAGCCGGCGGTCTAGGGCGAGGAGAAAGCCTAATAGTGCTAACAGACGCTCGAACGCGGCTGACCTCAACCGCCGTCTGACCAATGGGAGAGAAAGAGAGGGAAATATGAAATTCTCACTCTTTCTCTCCCGTTGGTTGGACGGTGGTACGTCAGCCGCGTTCGAGCGTCTGTTAGCACTATAATAAAAGCCGTACTTGAAAAACAGGCCCGTGATGGGACTATTTGCGCGCTCTGGCAGCGTCTTCATTTTGCCGCTGCGTTGGCGCGCGATGTTGCCGCGGAATATAGACACGGATCCGTCTTGAAAACCGACAGCAAGCAGACTCTGGAACAATAAGTTATTAGTTAAATTAGTTGTGTTTACATTGCTTGTGCGCATGCCGTGTGTGGAACGTTCGTGCGTGACGTCACCTGCCGGTGCCAACGGAAGACCAGCGCCGGTTGTTTACGACCGGCATCATGCTGAGTTGGGGCCGGTTTGTGAAAAAAAAATATAATAAATTCTTATTTAGTTTTAGATAGATAGATAGAAACTCACCTATAATCTTACTCTTTTTTTTTTCCATGCATATTGTGTTATTGTATTTTTTTGCCACAAATAAATTATGTCTATGTCTATACCATTGGATAAATGTCTCATCATCAGCCCTGTGAGCACTATGAGCACTGGCACCATCTTTGGCTTTGAATTTTCAGTCAATGGCGTCGATTCTATCGTACCACTCACTAAACTAAATCAACCTGACAGGACTAAAATTATCTGCCTCTCTTTTCATTTTAATATGTGAGAGAAGGATGGCAACAATTTTAGAGCTGTCAAATTTAGTTTAGAGTTCATCAGAATCGATGCCATTTTCAACTACCTTGCGAATATCACATATTGAAATTTTACACCTCTTTATGGTTGATATACCAAAAACACGTACGAAACGCTTTGATTCCGCTTTGGATGTTCCCCAATAGTAACAATCTGGATGTATTCAAATCGTATCACCTGCGGCCTTATTATAGAAGTTTGATCGTGATCGAGATTGCATGCCATCCCGTTCGCATCTACTTACTCGCACCACATGCGTAAGTGAGATGGTACGCGATCGCGATCACGATCCGAATCATCTATAATAACACATCTGTTCATTGTGTCGTGTGTATCGGTGTGACAGATATGGCCGACTCACTGCTACTTCAGCTTGCTATAATGCTGAGCTATGCCGATAAGTTTGTACTGCGAGAAGAGCTGCACTAATAATTATGTTATGTCTGAACACTTTTTATCAAACAAAAAAATATGAATGAGAAATAGGAATTTAATAAAATAAAATAGGAATGTATTAGAATCTAGCTGCGCCCCGCGGTTTCACCCGCGTAGTGATGAAAAATGGTGATGATGATGATGAAAAGTAACCCATGTCACACTCTGGCTCTTGAACTATACCCATGCAAAAAATCAGGTCGATCCGTAGCAGCGTGAAAGAGGAACAAACATCCATACATCTATACATACAAACTTTCGCGTTTATAATATTACTAGCTGTTGCCCGCGACTTCGTACGCGTAGACTTTCATCTAATGTTTCAACCCCCTTTTGCCCCCCTTAATTCAGCCTTTTCGCAAAATCCTTTCTGAGCGGACCACGGAATCTACTTGCCAAATTCCAGCTTCGTAATTACAAAACATTCAACAAAAAATTAAAATCCCCATTTCTCCTCATAATCCATTTTTTTCATAAAAAAAATATAAAGTATATACTTATTTATTTAAAACCATTAACCTGAATACTAAATTTCATGTCCCTAACATCAAAAACAAAGGAGTTTCATACAAACTTTCAACCTCCATTTGCCCCCCTTAATTCGGCCCTTTCGCAAAATCCTTTCTTAGCGGACCTCTACTAACACCTCATCCTTATGAGGTGTATTCCTTAATCTACCTGCCAAATTTCAGCTTCGTAGGTCAAGTGGTTTTCGAAATTTCGTGTTTAATGAGTGAATGAGTGAGTAGATGAATTTCGCTTTTCTATACTAATATTATAAAGATTTGATTGTTTGTTTGTTTGCATTGAATAGGCTCCGAAACTACTGAACCGATTTGAAAAATACTTTCACTGTTGGGATGCTGCACTATCTCCCCGGTTGACATAGGCTATATATCCCGGCTTCGCCCGTGCGAAGCAGGGGCGGCCTACTAGTATATAATATAGTAGGAAGTAGGATAGGTATTTCTTTAAATCTACCTTGTTCTCATGGACGGCGAGTGCAGTGGCTGGAGTAGGGTGCATATGCGAGGGCACTGCGCGGGACACGCGCACCATCGTAGGGTTGCCATGCCGGTCGCTGCGGGACCAGTCCCATACCTTGATGAGGGGGTTCACACCTGCTTCGTCATCCTGTTGGATAAAGTAGGATAGTTACATCTAAGCCTCTTTACAAGTGAATTAGTTTTTTCTACACCACAGAACAAGGACTAGTAGCATAGAAGTGCTAATTTTAGTATATACGAATTGAACATGTTACATTATTTACTCATATGCCAAAATTAGTACGTTGAAACGGAATAGTAAGTTGAAATGGCAGTGGGCAGGGCACATATCACGCAGAACAGATGGCCGATGGGGCCGAAAGATTCTGGAATGGAGACCATGTACCGGTAAGCGCAGCGTAGGGCGTCCACCCACAAGATGGACAGACGACCTAAAAGAGACTGCAGGGTAACGCTGGATGCAGGCCGCTTCCAACCGGACCTTTTGGAGATTGATGGGGGAAGCCTATGTCCAGCAGTGGACGTCCTACGGCTGAAATGATGATACCAAAATTATTGATTATCATCATCATCAGCCAGAAGACGTCCAGTGCTGAACATAGACCTTCCCCTTTAACCTCCACACTGATTGAAAGTCTGCCATCTGCATCCACTGGATGCCCTTAACTCTCACAATGTCGTCGGTTCATCTAGTGGGAGGCTTACCTACGCTACGTCTTCCGGTTCGTGGTCTCCACTCAAGAACCTTTCTTTCCTATCGGTTATCAGTTCTTCGAGCGATGTGGCCTGCCCATTGCCACTTCAACTTGCAAATTTTAAGAGCTATGTCGGTGACTCTGGTTCTTTGGCGAATATCCACGTTCCGGATTCTATCGCAGAATTTTCTCAGAGAAGAGGATGGGCTCTGTTTCCTCACAATATTTTGCTTCACCATTATTGAGTTATGGCATTGAAACTGCACATATTTCATTTAAGTACTAAATAAGCATGGGCTAGGATCAAACTAGGTGCCGTCAGATTTTAAAGAGCACATGCACTCGGCCATTATTGCTCATCAAATCTCATCAACAAAGAATCATAATTTGCCTGAATTCAAAAGCACCTGAATACATTAAAATAGTGTTTTAAATTTGACTCAGGCATAATTAATAATTATCACCAACTGCAAGTTAATTCATGTAGAAGATTGGCTCACTACAGCAAACTATTCCATGACAGTAACTGCAAAAAGCTGCGTATTGGCTAATGCAAAAAAAATATATAGTGTTTAACCCAGGGGTGTCCAACATACGGCCCGTGGGCCACAATGCGGCCCGCCAAGGTTCCTAATCCGGCCCGCGAATGAGTTAAAAGTTGGGTAACTTTTAACTTTTTTAGACGTAATTTTGTAAAGAACGGATTCATGTCTATATCAGTGTGCCTCTGCATGCAATAACAAGTGAAACCTGCTGTGAATTTCGCCACAAGGTTATAATTATACCCATTCTACCATTTTACTTATATTAGTCTTGATTTGCTCAGTTACAATACATCTCTTGGTCCGCCATAGTTACAAAGTTAATAAATCCGGCCCGCCACAAAATTTAGTTGGACACCCCTGGCTTAACCTCTTTTTTGGCGAATGTTGTATACAGACAGTGAATACACGACTTTATAACTAGTGTGCTTGAGTTTTATTTGTGTCTGGTACATTCATGGTATCCAGTGTAATGGGAAAATTCATAAGCTTGTATAATACCTAATCAAAATGTAGATAAATACGAAGTTGATAAGAGTACTTGTAACCTTAACACTCTAATTAACACACATATTTATACACAAAATGCTTGAATTTAAGTTTTAATATTATAATGTACATTCACCAGTGTAACATGGGATTTCATTAATGTGGATAAGGTTACTGATGTTTGTCTCTCTTTTACTGTCCTCTCTCTTTAATAGTAAAGAGAAAACAAGTCAGCAACCAATGTTTATTTTAAGCCGTGACACCAAAGATACCGAAGGCCACTCACTGCACCTATAATTTTTTATTACATAAAAGCTAACCATACAAAGAACCAATCACCAAAAACAACATCATCATCTTGATGATGTATTACTTCAAATTATACTTTATACTAAGCATATTATTTTTAACTAATCAAACACTGTCAATAGTCTATTCTAACAATTAAAAATGTTCAAACCAAAAGTATACTAAAACTATAATGAAACAATTATGTGCATTTAATTTACAATTTGATACGATCTACATTACTTAAGTAATTTTCCAGCTGCCAACCTTATAGCACACCAACATATTTGCCAAAAATTAAACCGTTTCTTAATGCTCATGGCTAAGCAAAAATATGTGTGCACTGATGTATTATTAGATCTACAATATCATATCTTGTAGATAGATACAAGCCCCTGTAGTAGAGGCTACTAAGAGGAGACACCTGGCCTCTGTGGTTGAACCATCCACCCGAGCGAGCTCTGGGAGAGGATGACAAACATTGTGTGACCTACATTGTCGTGGGCGGAGGAGTTGAGACAATACACAGTTGTCTCAGGGGGAGCCATAGCACAGTGCTCAGAGCTGTGGTGCTGGTGCATTTCCTGAAGATCACGGTGCCCTCTTGTCAAGAAGTACCGGCTGAAGAAGGCACCGGTACCAGCAGGGTCACTTTTTTTTTTGGCATGTTACAGTTTTAGCGTTAAGCGGTTTTAATGTATAGTGAAAAAAATATTATGAAAAATTTTAACATTTGAACACAAGCGATGTTGTACCAAGGCCCTCTTTTTTTAATGATCTGAGGCTGCTAGAAATGCCGTTGAAAATAAAAATTTATGCAGACCAATGATGTTGACACTTACCCCTATAGTAACCAAGTATGGGTCATGAGGCAGCTGTTGCGCAAGCGATATGGTCAGCTCGTATGCTTTGAAGGAAGTGATCTCCCATGTCTTAGGGATGAGGTGCGCCCAACCTGTGACGTCACACAGCACCACATGACCATGACCGCTCGTTGACACTGTGACAGTTGTGTCCTGCAATTGGATTTAAAATAATATTGGTTACAATATGAAATACACAAAAGTCTCCTAGTTGGAAATACTACTTCCTTAATACAGGGTACATATTTTAATTCTGAAAAAAAAAAAACATATACGATAGATAGAAACTCATGAACGAACTTTATTGTGTACACCAGAAATACGAATTACAAACAGATAGAAAACACGTACGAGCTAGTACCACAAGTGGCGGCCATAATATTGGCATTCAGACCTTGATCTAAGGGTACAACAGGCTATGATATTAAGTATTTTAAATTGTGTACTTACCTGTAGACACTCTGCGACCTTTCCATTGTCAAAATTCTTGTTGATATCAAAGAAAGTGAATATGCGCCACTGAAAGAATGTGTAAAGATTATTAGAAGACAAACCTAATTACTAAGTACCTATTTAGAAGGCTACCTAGCCTAGCTCCCTGTAACTGTAAAGATATTCTATGATATTTAGTAAAGAAATAGTTAATACCCTGGATTAACACAGGTGACCTTTTTTGTTAGTGGAAAAATGTACGGTTCCTGCTTTGACGATGAAGACAAATACATAATCAAAGGGTTCCTGTAACTAGTGGTTGCAACTGCGGGACTCGGGTATAAAATATGAAAACAAATTTATTATGGGCGTATTTACTCTGAAAAAACATAAAGACAACAACAATCATTACAACAAAAGCTTAGCTTACCTCCAAAAACGCCATTTTAATGAATCCAGTAACATGTAATTAAAGCTTTGCTCATATTCATATTACGATAACTATTTTATAAATTTCTCGCTGATTTTCCTTAAAAAGAATTGTTATTTTAACTTTTTTCTAAATAATGTATTTTTTCATTTCAGCAATTCAGTTCTCGATTTTTTTATACTGACAGTGACACTTGACAGTGACATAGCATTACCGGTGTCACTTAAAAGTACATCAATTAAAAAAAAGTTATGGCGCCAACGTGAAAATAACACAAAAACATTCACTTCATTATTAACCGACTTAAAAATAGGAAGAAGGTTCTCAATTCAACCCGTATTTTATTATTTTCCTAAATATAAAATTGTGTTATTTCGAGTGTTAATGTGTATTATTGTTTAATAAATGTTCATCAACGTGATCGTGTAGATTCGTGATATAATGAGGTGAAACATGTATTATGTATTTTCGTGATTTTTCCGAAACCCCTCTAGTAAATTAGATTAATTATTATACTCGCCCGTCGACCAAAAATAATATGAATATTTGGGCCCAGAAGAAGCGCATTTCTGAAGATTACAAAATGAGCGCCGGCTCTCACTTCTGTTCAGTCGGTCTCTAGACATAGGAAGTGCGACACGAGACTATTGTTACATGATAACGAAACATCTGACAAAATTATGCCTTCGTGTGCTTTGCCAAAGTGTAAATACATACACACAACAAAAAACCCGCTATCTATTTTTTGTTACAAATGTAGGTACTGTACATGGTTATAATTGGATGTTGAAGTATATGTCCAACGGTTTTGACTCGTTTTTACTGAGCAAGTTCAATGGCTATGGCCATTCATTTTATTTTGGTCGAAGTACTCGCCATCATGTTACAGTAAGTCTTTTTCCTTGTAAGTAGTGCCTGTGGTAGTGCTAAAGGGGAAACTGTACGTAGGCACCTACCTATAGCATTTCCGTTATTTATTTTTTATGAGATTTATACTGTGGTCTAGGGATCGAGGAGGTTCAAACGAGCACATCGCATGCGTTGATTGGCAGCACTAGAGCCGGCGGCGGGCGGGCGACGCGCGCTCTCCGCCTGATGGTACTACTCGTAGGCCTCGCGGTCGTCGAGTACCTCTTTAACGCTGCACAGCCTTTTAACAAGTAAGCTCCAAGCTCCCTCATCTTACAATGCGAATGTCATAATTTTTCACACGTAAATTTTACAGATCATCACCACCATCATCATCACATCACATCATTGTCACATCACATCATCATCACATCACATCATCATCATATCACATCACATCACATAACATCACATCATCATCACATCACATCATCATCACATCACGTCATCATCACATCACATCACATCATCCTCATTGATGGTGTAGGCAGTTAGGCTCGTGGTTGGCATATTTTGTAGACTCCATCTGTCATTTGTGACGGAGGCCCACTTCGATCAAGGTGCATCCTTGATCGAAGGAGGCCAGCCTTGGCAGATATAATAATGAGTTTATTTAATTTCTTGGGCATAGTATAAAATGTCCCACGATGGGAGTTTTCTCCCGGGAAGTTTATCTCGATAATATTTAACCCGGGAAGGGATTTTTCCGTCGGGAAGGAATATTCCGGGAAGTATTTGTTCCCCTGGGAAGGTTTATCGCGGGAATATTAATTATTCGAGTTTCAAGAAAACGTATGCATGAAACACAAATGATTATCCCGGGATAAACATTTCTTTTTCATGCTGTTTTCAGTTCTGTTTTCATGATACGTTTTCTTGAGACTCGAAGGAACAACATCAAATTGTTATTTTTTAAATTTCCTTTCTAGAATCGGCAATACATCATCAGCATGTTATAACGCCGGAAGAATCAATGATCGAGAACTTTATAATTCTAGAGCTATGGATAATCTGAACGTAGAAAATATATTTTTTCAAGAAATGATTACCCAAGGAGTAATGGAGCGTCACCGAAGGCGCCAGTGGCGTGGCGGACGTACAAGAGCACTTTGTAACCTAACACAAGAATCCAAATCGCTAGGTTTGATAAGAACATTAAATTTAAACTTTTTTATGGACAGTACGCTTAGTCCCAGATTTGATAGGTTTACGTATTGTTCCATTATAGTAAAGCGCCTCTATCGGAAACGTGGAGGAACTAAAATCCGTCGTAAGCGGCGGTATAGATTGCTACAAAACTTGTACTAAGGGAAGGTACTGGTATGAGTTTTTTTTATGGATATGCCTTTTGATGATAACTCATTAGCCGATCCAGGCGGACCCCAAAACACCTGGCAGATGTTGAATGTATGGACATTCAACTAAATTTTTCGATTTGATTCAGGTGCACTTTTACTCAGCATAATTACCTACTCATTGGTACCTATTATTTTATCAGGAAACAGATTTTTTTTAACAGTTATAGGTGAATTTATATTTCTAGTTATCAGTTAATATCTAAAGATTATAGCACGCTATAAGCATGGACTTATTTAGGATCACTAGCAATCCACCCCGTAACCACGTCGATTTGTGATCTGGAAATGAACATTTATTTGGGATCCATTGGGAAATTCAAATTTTACACCCTTGGGATTGAATTTTTAATAATGCGTTCCATTAAGCAATATGGTAAATACCTACTAATTTTCATGTTTTTCTCCACAAAATTAAGTAACGGAATTGCTGTACATAATTTCAACTATTTTACTACTATAGATAAATTGGCAAAAAATTATTGAAGCACGTCTTTGTTATTTTCTGACCGAATAGCTAAATATCCTATCAATTATCATGGATTAAATGGATTTAATCCATGATTTAATCAATGATTTAATCCTCTCTAAGAGGGAGGCCTTGTTCAGCAGTGGACATTTAATGGCTGATAATGTATGTATGTAATGTAAATGGATTTAACATGAAGTTATTAAGATGAAAATGACCGAATTTCTATATTATGAACTAAAATACAATAATTTTGTACAAAATGTATGCTTATAGGCCCTGTACGCATTGATAAAACATCTGTACCAGTACATAAAACAAGAGCTAGATTGGATGCCCTACAGAAGAAGTTTCCAGAATTACGCAAGGGCGGAAGATATAGCCCGTCCAATTGCACCGCCGTGCATAAAGTGGCCATTATAGTGCCGTTCAGGTAAATAACCTTTATAATAATAGTGACAACAAGTTAACACGTTTAGTGCGGCATTGGGCATTTTGACCCTCGCTGGTCTTTCATTCGGTGAGATAAAATATTGTTCTTCTCTTAGTGCGGCGTATTTTGGCTTAGGTTAATAACTTTAAACAGCATTAGCTTGGTCGGACATTTCTTATTATCTATTACGATCTTATTCTACTTATAATAATTATGATTTATAATGTGGTTCTAGTTTAATTTTTTCTTTATTCAATAAAAATTACAAGTAAAATAAAAACTATCTTAAATTTAAATTTATAACTAAAAGTAATCTAAAACTAAAACTAATCTAACAATCCGCTACCGGTGGGCAGCGTTCCCAAAATGTGGTTCTAGTTAGTTGTGATAATAAAATTATTTAAAAATAATTTCAAACTGTGTACTACTACTAGGTAGGTATAGTATGTATTTCAACATTATTCAGATCTTTCAAAATATTCTTTTAGGGTGAATTTTTTACACGAATAATAGAAAAGAACCACTTAGAACACACATATTAAAAAAACTGGTAAATTTTGAGAAACAAGCTAAATAACCTCATAACTATTTTAAATTGCCTTTTTAACTACTTATTTGATGGGGCAGCGAACTTTAGTTATCATTTCGCTGGGTATAGGTACGTCTAAAGTAGTAATAGTATACATATTGCACTTAGGTGAATTAACCCAGGCGAATTAAGTAAACTCCACCATCATATTATTTTCATTAAAAAAAAAACACGTACTCCTAAAGTAAGTAAAGTAAGTAGGTATAAAACAATTTCACGACAATTAAATATATTATTTCAGAGCTATGGTTCTTATAGTACCTATCTGAAAAATAGAACCAATATGGACACTGATTCTATAAGATATCGTTGGTTGCTACAGAGCTCTAATATATGAATTACTTATTTTGTTCCAGAAATCGTTTCATGCATTTAACCATATTCCTCAATCACATGCACTCGTTTCTCATGAAGCAACAGATCGAATATGGAATATTCGTAATTGATCAAGAAGGTAATGTTTATATGATTTATGCTCATCTTCAATAGGATCAACAGCAACTGAAAATATTCTCAGAGAATTGTTTATAGAGGATTAAAAATAAAATACACGTTTTTAGCCGACTCAATAGCGATACAACAATCCGTATTGATAAGCGATTATGGGGCATACCACAATCTCAAAAACATATTTTAAAAAATCTTCATTGAACTTGTTCTTGCTCTCTTAGCAGCAGCAGAGAGGGAGAGAGAGAGAGAGAGAGAGAGAGAGAGAGAGAGAGAGAGATAAAGAGAGAGAGAGACAAGTTCGATGTAAAATAAAATAAAAAATATAGGAATACTTTTGAGGATACGCATAATCAAAGGCACGTCAGTTATCGTGCGACTTTGGTATCACCATTTCTGTCCATAACGACATGTGTGTGTACTCCGCGGATTCGGTGCAGTTCTCTCTTTCAGTTTTCGCTTACACATAATTTTTATTTCGTCTTTCTTACACATAAATTTATTAACGTATAAAGGTACGTGGACTAAACTGTTTCTGCGTAGGCTAGTTGAGGTGAGCTACAAATTCCTAGGTCAGAAGCAGTTCAACCGCGCTAAGCTCTTCAATGTTGGCTTCGTGGAGGCGCAGCGGCTGAAGGAAGTCGGCTGGCAGTGTTTCATCTTCCACGACATTGACTTACTGCCCATGGACACCAGGAACCTCTACACGTGTCCCAGGCAGCCGAGGCACATGTCCGCGAGCATTGACTACCAACATTTTAGGTGAGTTTAGATTATAACTTGTGTGTCAAATCCTGGATATAAGCAACCACCACACCATGTAAATCCATTTGGAAGTTATGGAGTGTAGTGGAAACAAACACAGGAGACATTAAACTCGAATTTATTTAAATGTTTAATAACATATGTTTTTCACAGACTGCAAGTAACTTGCACAAAGGTCATGCATGTGAAAGCAGAATACGCATGCGTGCATCTTTGTCAACTTGTGCAACTTATGTGATGATTATTTGATGCAGTCCGTGTGTCGGACGTATTAGTAACAGTTCCAAATGTTCCAATCTTCTCTTCTCTACATAGTATAAATTAAAGTCACTTTCCGCGTCTGTCTGTCTGTATGGCCGCTAACTCCTCCTAAACCACTCAACTGATATTAATGCGGGTTTCTCCATCAGTTAGATAATTATTCACGGAAGGTTTATATATATAACTAGCGACCCGCCCCTGCTTCGCACGTAAATTACACCAGTGCGAAGCCGGTCGGGCGGGTCGCTAGTGCCATATTAATTTACATTTTTGAAAATAAATTTTCAGGTTACCATACTACACCACCTTCGGAGGAGTTTCAGCATTGACATTAGAACAATTTAAGAAGGTCAATGGCTTCTCAAACAAGTACTGGGGATGGGGAGGAGAGGACGATGACATGTTCTATAGGTAGTATAGATATAGATACCACGTTATCACGCATTTTATACATAGCAAATAATGGTTTGAAATTCTTAACTTATATTGCAGGTTAAAAAAGGCAGGTTACAAAGTAGAAAGGTATAACTTATCGATAGCGCGATATGCCAGTTTGCCCCACATGAAATCTTGGCCAAACCCTAAAAGGCAAGTGTTTGAATCATATAAAGCAAAGATTTTTATCATTAGTATAGTATGAAATCTTTGATCTAAAGGTTATCAGATTAGCACGCGTCCCCATAGCACCCCATAGTCGACTAGTACGGGTATAGGCATCTGTCATTATATAAGACTGCGCGAAGTAACGACCCAAATTGTGCCTGTAGGTAAAGCCATAACAGGACCTCTGTCCTTGATGGTGGTCGGTCGATGGGAGTAGGTGGGACTCATTCGCATTCAAACGAGCTTGGTGAGAACGATAACGTTCATCGATACAATTATTATCGCAGTATCAGGCATAGTAATACGCAGTTTGTTCTTTCTGGAATTATATTCCCTATTTGAACCATTTTTATTTGCAGATATTTACTACTCTCAAAAGTAAACTCCGATCATGATGGTCTCTCAACCCTGGAGTACCATGTGGCGTATGTAGTCAAACACGGCCTCTACACTCACATTCAAGTCAATATCGACAAGGAGATGCCCGTCGATACTACCACAAGCCACAAGCCTCCACTGAAAAATGGACTACTTCGCCGTCTTATACATAGATTACTTTTCTTGTAGACAGAGATGAACTGATAATTAAGCTATTTTCATAAATTCGAAACGCTCAATAAGAGTAATCAGTTATGTAGAATTTTTGTTTTTTTACGAAACGAAAGCGGGTATACGCGTTAGTAGGTACACTGAATAAATTAGCTAAACCATCTAAACCTGTTTTAGATTAAATTATTTTTAGATTATTTTTATCAGCTTTTGTTCCATACTCGTAAAAAACTAATTAAACAAGATTTTCATTCAGTATAATAGTAATTAATACCCACTTTTATATTTTTATTTCGCTGTTAGCTTACCGTTGATTAGCATGTTAGTAAGTGTGGCATAAAACGGTGATTATACCTAGTGTACCTACTACCTAGTATTAGTTGTGCGTAGTTTAAGTTTTATATATTTTATTAAGTGTTATAATAATTAAGTAAATAATTTACAGAAAGTTTACACGTCGATATTTATCTATAGGAGACCTACATCCAGCCTTACAAAATGTTTTGACAACATCCTGTACATATAGCCACATGTAGGTAGATTTGTGTAAGTACCTATATCAACCTACTTTCGTAAGGTGTTACAACTTGTTCGAAGTAGAAGTGAAAAAAAAAAATGAAAGGGGGGAAATAAATTTAGCACTAAATCTATGTGCGACCACACACCATTGCAATGGTACCTATCTACCAGAAATATCAGCGACGAGATATATACTAAAATAAGGAAGCGTGCCTAAACGTTTTTAGAGAAAAAGAGCATTCATTCTCAGAGCTATACTAATCGGTCTATTTCCTAAACGTTTTTAGAGAAAAATACAGTATATACAGAGCTATACTAATCGGTCTATTCCAATCTCGTCTGTGGTCCGCAAGCTCCTGTAGTGTAGTGGACATTACTCTAAAATGTGGGAGTGTACTGTTTCTACGTTGTGCTGAGGAAAATTGACTAGCACGGAGCAGGGAGTCTCACAACGACACATTCGAGGTTTGAACGAGCACTTCGCATGCGTTGATGGGCAGCGCGGGCGGTGGCGGCGGGCAGGTGACACGCACGCTCCGCCTGCTGTTAATGCTCGTGCTTGTACTCGCTGCCATCGAGTATCTCTGCGACTCCATCCTAGAGGCGTCCCCGCTCCGGACCTACCTCACACCGATCTACAACTCTGCACGGCCTTTTATCAAGTAAGCTCCGACCTTCAGCATCTTACAATGTGAGAATGGCTTGATTGAATTTGTATGGCTTATCCGTCTTCTGTATTGAAGATTTCAGGTTCGATTTCCTGCTGGGTCGATATTTGTACGGCTAATTTAAATATTTGTTATGCTTGAGCAGAGGATAATAAATAATAATCATTTCTCGCAGGCTATGGTCTATGTCTAGAGTTTAGATATTTTAGTTGCGTGTGTCTGTTTGTATGTTCTATGGCATCCCCGAAACGGGAACCTATGAGTGTGGTACGTTTTGTTACGGTTCGAAGGACCACTTATGATTGATCAAAACATTGATCAGTTAAATTTTTATTCCCTTTTTAGATTTGGCAATAGATCAGAAGCATTATTTAAAGCCGGCAGAATTAATATTCTACATAAAAATAGCAAAAATGCAATGAAAATTGATCATACTACAGAAGTTAAGGAAAAATTTAATGAAGAGATTACATTTTTCCACGAATCGATGACACAAGAAGTGACACAAACGGAGCCTAATCTACCATATTGTAACCTCACAGAGGACTCTGAATTGCTTGGTTTGAATATTTATTTATTGTTTATTTTGTAAGTTCAAAATTTATCACTTTTTATCTGCTCTGAAGTTCTTTTGAGGCGTTCGAATTTTAAACCGCAGGGTATAGGTAGGTAGAAAATCCAAACAATGAGATTTCGCTGTCAGTGAAGGAAAACATCCAACACAGGAAAACACGAAGAAACCATAGCACGGTGGTGGGCACATTCTAGTGGTCGGCAGGCTAGATAGGTACTACCATCCAGTTGAAAATACCAAATAAAAAAACATTTTATCTGTTGCCCACTGACACGTTGATTTTCCGTTTATTACTAACGGACCACCCAAACCATTCACCTGGGTGGTTGGTCACTTAATACCAAGTGAAATGTGGGAACTTTTCCAATTGTCCGACAACGCTAGTCTTGACAATTATCAGTTCCCACTAGTTCTATAGGTAGAATAGTCCCATTGATAGAACTGTTGGACTTTTTTGCCTAAGTAGTTTTAGTTCTAGTAGTCATTATCTAATGGTTTTGAGTCATGGGCTAATGGTTTTTTAACCGATGAAAAAAAGGAGGAGGATCTCAAGTCGACGCATTTTTTTATGTATGACCACGCTTAATTTGTAATATGATATTTTTAACCTTTGATTATTCAAGTATTCACTTACATACGCTACGATCACCCAGTGGATCAAAGTAGAAAAGACCACGCTACCACTACTCACAAAAAAATAAATTAAAATTAAAAATTGTTTATAGGCCCTGTACACATTGATACCATACCTGTACCATATCATGAAACAAGAGCTAAGCTGGATGCCTTAGGGAAGAAGTTTCCAGAATTACGCAAGGGCGGAAGATATAGTCCGCCCAATTGCACCGCCGTGCATAAGGTGGCTATTATAGTGCCGTTCAGGTAAATAACCTATTTATACACAAGTTAACACACTTAGTGCGGCATGGGGCATTTCGACCCTTACGGGTCTTTTATTCAGTGAGGTGTGAAAAATCACGTTCGGGAAGAACGTGATTTTTTGCATTCTTAATAATGTTTTTTTTTCAATAGTTTTTTTTCAGTAGTCTATGTCACTCTTCGGCCCTTGAACTATTGAACTGGCAAAAAACCAGGTCGATCCGTTGCTCTGTTGCTGCGTGAAAGAGGAACAAACAAACCAACAAACAAACACACTTTTGCATTTATAATACGTATTAGTATGATTAAAAGGTTGTCCTGTGTCGTAGCTTTGTTTTTTTATGCTATAGGTGGCAAACAAGCAGGCGGTCCGCCTGATGGTAAGCAGGCACCGTTGCCTATGGATACTTGTAACACCAGAGGTATCACAAATACGTTGCCGACCCTTTAGCTATTAACTCACCTTTTGAAGAACCCCATGTTGTAGCTTCTCGGAAACACCGCGGTTGTTTTGTTAAGTATTATAAAAGCACATTTGTATTTTTGAAAGCGCCCTAACAAAAAAACTACTTAGGTAATACTAAACGCCAAAACTACAATTAATATTCGTGGTAATTATTTTGTTTCAGGAATCGTTACATTCATTTGCCCATATTCCTCAATCACATGCACTCGTTTCTCATGAAGCAACAAATCGAATACGGAATATTTGTAGTTGATCAAGAAGGTAATGTTTTTATTCACCCTCATCTTCAACCGGCTTTGTCAGCAACTGGGGAGATTCTCAATCGGCAGCAACTGGAAAGATTATCTCTCGGACAGACTGCTAAGTTCGATATCTTATTTATTTTTTTACAAAAAAAAGATCATAGATTAGAGAGAAGAGATCATAGATTTATTTATATAGTAGTTAATTATCAATGTATTGTTTTTGTTTCTTTTTTCAGTATGACAAAGATGGAATGTTATCTGTCATCGAAAAAATATAGGTCACAAAGTAGGTAACAAAATCAGACTAGTGTTTGGAACAAATTTGTCATATTTGTACATCGCGTCAAAAATAAACTGGCCAAGTGCAAGTCAGGATCGCGCATTGAGGACAGTTCCGCACCACCAAAAAATACATCCAGTTATTGTTCCAAAATAGTCGAAGCAATGCTACGCAGTCACATAGTTAATATTTTGCTACAATGACGCCCGAGTATATCACAATTATAACTTGGTAATGAACAGAATTTTGCGACTCGCACTTGGCCATTATTTATTATTTGTTGGTATATTTTAGAGTGTGTGCTATAATCACACCAAGTTTGACGCTTGTACGTGTTACCTTTTTTACATAATACAAAAATGCGCTAAAAAAATACGTTTTTGTATTTAGCCTTTTCGTTTTTACTTTTATTTCTCAGTTAATCCGCCGTAACATTACATATTCTGTGAAAATTTGAACTGGCTATATATTACGGTTCGAAAGATACATCCGTTTAAAGGTAGAAACTGTGTAGGCGTAATGAGGTACAAATTCCCAGGTCGAAAGAGGTTCAACCGCGCTAAGCTCTTCAACGTTGGCTTCGTGGAGGCGCAGCGGCTGAAGGCAGGTGGCTGGCAGTGTTTCATCTTCCACGACATCGACCTGCTGCCCATGGACACCAGGAACCTCTACACCTGCCCCAGGCAGCCGAGGCACATGTCCGCGAGCATTGACTACCTACATTTTAAGTGTGTTAGAGCCTTTTTGTTTTCTTACCACCTAAGCTATGCTCCATAAAATGTAATTAAATACTTTAAACAAGAATTTATGGAATACTAGCTGCGCCCCGTAGTTTCACCCCTTATATCATTTGCTATCTACCAGTGAAAGTCCCGTCAAAATCAGTCCAGCCGTTTTGGAGTTCATAGGGAATATACATACAGCCACACATCGCCTTTATAATTATATCAGAACAGAATCAATCAAGACTAGTTGAACGGACAAACGATGTCCTGTCCAAATCTTGAGTTCATACAAAATCCCATAAAAAAAACGAAGTTCAGTTTTTCCGGATTTGAATGTTTTCCGGAAAACTTTTATTCCATAGAAACCTAATTTGGCCTATTACGAACATTCAAAATCAAAACGAAACTGTAACTAAACGCAAGAAATGCGTTGTGCAAGTAATTTGCACATCTAAGAATAACAGCACGCATGTGGGAGAGCATGAAAAGCGTACGCGCATCCATTTAAACCTGAGAAACGAGTTCCAATAATATAATCTACCTTTTTTGAATTGTCACTTTCAGGTTACCATATAACAAAATCTTCGGAGGAGTTTCAGCATTGACATTAGAACAATTCCAGAAGGTGAATGGCTTCTCAAACAAGTACTGGGGATGGGGAGGAGAGGACGATGACATGTTTTATAGGTATATCTTATACATTATTTAAAAAAAAATTGCTAAGTTTTTTTTTTAAAAATAAATAATAGGTGTTTGACCCCCATCACGCCTGATGTTAAGCGATGATGCGGTCTACGTTGGAGCACGCTTGCCTAGAAGGAACCGATGCACTCGTGATTTGAAGACGCCCAGATTGTAACCATCGGGGAACACCCATTCAGGCAGCGAATTCCACAGACTAGCAGTTCGCATAATAAATGTGGAATCAAAGCGCTTCGTACGGGTTTTCGGAATATCAACCATAAGGCGGTGACGATTTTTCGTGCCCGCTCTGGCAGTCCGATAGAAAAATGGGCAGGAAGGAATTAGATCGTGCAGATCCGATGCACACTCTCCGAAATGTATCCGATAAAAAACCGATAGACTAGCAACTTTACGTCGATGCTCAAGACTAAGAAGCTTAGCCCAAACTAAGGATTCATTGCTGATGAGCTTCTTGGCCCGTTTCTCTATAGATTCCAATGCCTCAAGCTGGTACTTAGCTGATCCATCCCAAAGTTTGTTCTAAGTATTATTTATATTCTATCTGCAGTTATACGGGGTGTAAGGGGAACACTCTCGAAGCCAAAAGAAGGTAATTGTTCTCATCATTATGAACAACTTTTAGTATAGACCAGTCTTGAAATCGCGAAAAACATATCAGCTGTTCTATAGAAAACGGTCATTCACACTCGACAAAATGTATGGAACAGCTGATTTTTTTTCGCTATTTCAGGGTTGGTCCCATACTAAAAGTGGTTCATAATGATGAGTACAATTACCTTCTTTTGGCTTCGAGTGTTCCCTTTACCCTGTATATATTATGCTGTATTTATTGCAGGTTGCGCAAAGAAGGTTACAGCGTAGAAAGGTATAACCTTTCGATTGCGCGATATACCGGTTTGCCCCACAAAAAATCTATGCCGAATCCTAAAAGGCAAGTTTTTGGATTATCGTATTGTGTAGGTAACAAAGTTGGCTTAATATATAAATAGGCTTGGTTACATTTCTGAAATTTTGGTGGGGATTGCGCTAACAGGCCTGACAGGCAGACAACGTTGAGTGGCACACGTTGTCCTAGGCTGAAGTCAAGCTGAAGTGATTTCGAGTAGTGTGAGACGCGAAAGCGCTGTGCCAAAGAACCTTGGTGTGTTTCTTGATTCCTTCTGGAATCTTCTTAGTTTTAATTATTTTCCAGATATAAAACTCCTCTTGGCCTTCGTATGCTATTTGATACCTTTTGGACGATTCCAAAAGGTATCAAATGCCTGTTTCTAACTTTTAAATATTTTCCAGATTTAAACTCCTCTCAAAAGTAAATCCCGGACATGATGGTGTCTCAACCCTCAACTACCATGTAGTGTATGTGCTGGAAAACCACCTCTATACTCACATCCAAGTCAATATTGACGAGGGTCGGCGTCACAAGCTTGCTTTGAAAGACCGACCATCTCAATATTATACATAGATTCCTTCTTTTCTAAGCAGAGATGAATTTAAACGAAACTCACCCTCATAAGTGACAGTGCTCGTTTCGCTGTCAGTATCGTGCAAGGATTATCTAATAGAAGGGATGGGTAACGAGGCAGCGTGATGTGCGGCTTGTTGACTGCTCAAATTGGCGTTTTTTCGGTCTATTCCACTTTAAGCACCTGGGTGCTACAAGTCGACTATTTAGTCGACTTTGATCTCCTGGGAATATAATCACCTACGGTGTGGTTACAGTACACACTAGCTTTGGCTGGTATGCAAACATGGCCGACGTGCCGCTATAGATTATGTTACTTTGTGGCGCGTCTACCATAAAGAGCACAGTGACACTTGTCGTCGGCAAGAAGTGTCAGTTGATGAATTATTTTATCATCATCAGCCATAAGACTGTCGCTGCTGAATATAGGCCTCCCCTTTAGAACGCGACAGCCTGCTATCTGCACCCACTGGCGCGCGACTCTCATGATGAATGCGATGAATAATTTTATAGCATAGTTATATAAACTTATAGAGCGTTAATGAAAATAAGGAAAGACGACAAAACAGGCCAATTTTGTAAAATTCAGTGTTTAAAATCAATTTTTTATGAATAGTACCTAACCTACCTATAAAAAGCTGACAATTTCTGAGTAAAATCTCTATTTAAAAGCCTAACGGAAATATAAGAGTGAAACCAAATGTTCTTTCTATTCGCCAGCTTCAGAAGAAACCCAAGAATAGAAGATAACCGAAACCGAATAATTAACCGATTTACTTTTGCTTCGTTGACCTAGAAAAGGCCTTTGATAGTTTCTCGAGAGCCGCTTTGGATAATTTTGGGAAACTTACGTTATTGATAAATAGGTTTGTTTAGTAAAACTTCTTCTACACGACCGTATAAATTACAGAGTAATATAAGATGGCGGTCAATCACAGTTTTTCTCTGTCACCTGCAGCGTAAATCAGGGATGTGAGCTGGCGCCTACACTTTTTACCATATATTATTCTGGGCCACAAAACAGGGGCCTTACGGAAAATCACGCGACCGCAAACCGTATCCTGGGCGCGATAAGGTTCACGTTCGCGTGATTTTCCAACTGAGCGGATTAGGTGCCGCAATAGCAGTTGTCCGTAAGGCCCCAGAGATTTTGAATCCACTTAGGATAATAAATTGCATATAGTCCCACATTACTTAATGTAATATGTGTCCTGCCGCTGTAATTTCCTCCATACTAATGGCACCGATGGTGTTATAAAAATATCAAACAATAAAGATTTTTCCCTAGAAGAAAAACGTACTCTGTACACCGTGATCAGTTTGTCAGCGGGTAAAATATTAATTCTTTTCTTTCGGTTTGACCATGGTTGATACAACTCTCCGGTATAAATGGCTATTTGTCTGATCCCGGAATCCGTGGAGACAAACCGTGCAGAGTTATCTGTCCTGATACAAAGACCGGCAAACTAAGAGCACTATAATCGTTTAAGGTATCTTTTAAGGAGTTTTTGAGTAATTTTTTCTCGCACAGTTTACAGGTTCACTTTTCACTATCCGCACTCAATTCAAAACATCTAATATAAGTAGATATAAGTATGTATTATTTTAGTAAAATTAAATTAAGATGAAGAAACCACTCTCTCGCTTGCATATTCAATATTTATAAGGATATAATAAAAATATTAAAATATTCTTAATGTGAAGAGAGAACAGGAGTGGCGCCCCCATCAAAAAAAATAACAAGCAAATAAAAATTTGGCGGAAACCAGTTCGATATTATGATACCCAAAGATAATATAAATCATCATTGATACCCAAAATACAGTGCGACATAAAAGAGAAAATAATAAGGACGCCACTATCGCAAATAAATACGACACTAAAACATCTTGTAAGGTACAATGAACACTGTTCAGTAGAAAATTTGTTGGATTCTTTATTTTAAGCGTTTAAAACACATCATACCAGGGGGTTAGAGAAGACCCACTTTCTGTTAGCGTTAACGCCTGCGGAAAGATGAAAAGGACATTAGCTTGAGATAACATCTCTCAAGCTAATGTCAAGTCAATGTCAGTGCATTACAGATATTTTTGAAGTTTTCCCCTTACGTTTGACAGATAACAACTTTAGTTCCGTCTCTACTCTTATACGTCGCACTGTACCAAATATAATAATTCAAAAGAATACTGGATCACCTTCCCGAGCGACTATGGAAGTCGAACCCTGATTTAGTCATGTTATAGTATACCAGTATAGACTTTCCACAATGATAGCGTCACTCCTGCGCCCCTTCAGCGTTAATCTAGGTCATTATATTATCCTCTGCCAATTCTGGAGCAGAAGACTCCTGCGCTTTTATTGACGTTGCAGGATGCGCCATGATATGAGAATTGGTATTTGGTAGACTGATCTGTATGAATGAGAAGGAAGCCTTGGACTCATATTCCTCTAATCTGTACTTTAGAGTAGTCAGGCCATCTTTCAGACTTGACTGCGAAGAAGAATTCTGCCTCGTTGGATATCTACAAAAAAACACGCATAGTTTATACACAGACGAAGATTAGCCTTAGAGTACATCAGCAGCCATTAAAAATCCACTGCTGGACAAAGGCACCACACCTTAAAGAGGGGTGTTGCCACAATCCCCGCACTTGGCAGGCGGCTTGGGGAGCGCAGTACGTGATAATTTGACACGGTTTCGTAAAAACAGTCAAATCATATTTATAATACTTCCAGTTAAATACCCTATTGCAACTACCAATAAGATGAAAGGCTTATGAAAGGTGTATAAACGTAGTAGGTACTTGGACAGTAAAGTACTTGCTTACTCTGTTTCTGCTGTTGTTTCTGTACTTTTTAGATTCATGTAGTTTCCAATGATTGATGACGGCCTTTCTATGATATAGTTCACTGCCGTCAATCTGTAACATTAGTATAAAACTATTAACCATTAACTATTAGTAGTGAACACTTTTTAGGGCTTTCTTTCTATAAGCTTTAGATGGCCCTAATGTTATATAGGATAGGAAGAAGGAAATTGATGATGAATGGGAATCAAAGATGGGAATACTTGTGTCAGTCATATTTATTATTTACTCCACTTTTGATGCCATTGTTCGGTAGCCCATTTGTTGTCACGCTCGCACTAAATTCTTTTATCCATGTCGTGGATATTGTCCTTTTAGTTGGGGAGCTTCGGAATTGCTAGGTGCCAGTGATGGTGGTGTTATTATTTGTTTTCTTTTTGGTGGGTACAATAATTTTTTAGTAAGTATATATTTGTATGTAGATGCCACCAATATCTGTGCCGATCGTGTGCCATACAGGCTCAAAGCCAGCCTTGGGTTAGAGTGAGAGGGACGGTCGCTCTATACGCTAGATAGTAAGGGACGCCAAAATGACAAAAACGAAAAAATACAAGCGAAAAATAAAATTTCGATGGTGCCTCGCGCCTCGGGGTGGGGCAGCGTGGCAGGTTGCGGGACTTGCGGGCACACATACTCTCGGGCACACCTGTGTTGTTTGTAGATGGCATAATATTTTGATGCTGAAATATTTTTTATGTTTCATATCCAGGATTAGCACATGGAATACTTTTTATCTCCGAATCGATTCCTGCGAGAGTTACCAGAAATAAAACGTGCCGAAAGACAATCTCGCGCTGCCCTGATCAAAGGCTAGGGTCGGCGCTTCATAAAGCGGCTATGATACGTCATATGCAAGGAAGATAGACTAATCCTTGGTCTATGGTAAAAAAAATATTCTAAAATTTGCATTCCTCCTCTCGGAGAGTTTAAGTTTGCCAAAACTAAACTAAATCAAAAAATTATTTATAGCTTACCTTTTAGCCATATCCAAGAAAACAGCATTGTTTTCATAGACATTGGAAAATCCGTTTGCTTTTATGAATTGGTCAGGAGTTAACGCTATTGCTCCAGCGAAAGCATATTCGTATGATGTACTAACCCTATAGAGAACAAAAAAAACTCAGAAGTATGTAAAAAGTTAAATTAAGGTAAGTAGGTAAAGCCGTGGTAGCCCATTTGGGAGAACGCTAGACTCGAAAGCGTGAGGTCGCGGGTTCTAACCCTGGGCCCGTACCAATGAGCTCTTTGGAGCTTATGTACGGATTTTCATACCACTGGCTTTTCGGTGAAGGAAAATATCGTAAGGAAACCTGCATACGTACGGAGAAGAAATTCGATGACGTATGTGAATCCATCAATCCGCACTGGGCCAGCGTGGTGGATATGGCCCAATCACCCTTTCGGGGGTAGGCTTAAAGTCCAGCAGTGGACTGTTAAAAAGGCTGACTATGATGATGATGAAGTAGGTAAAGCTGTTGTGGAAATTAGGCTAGCGGACATGGTTAAAAATATTCTTGAAAAATTTAATTAAGTTTGATATAAATGTGATACAGACGAAAATATTTAAATCAGCTCATGACGTTCTAAGATATACGAATACTCGTTTAAATTTTGTGATTGCATTAGAAAGGGATGCTAATTGCTATCTCTTTTCAACAAAGTGTCAAATGGAATTTGTATGGCGTACTCAACAGTGACGTCATTTGTAAGAATAGTGTCTGTCTAGCAAGACATTATAGGGCTTACCTATATATTCCTTAATTTTAAATACATTTTAATTTTGTTTTCGTTCATCGACTTTTTCTGTGGTCAGCTTTATTACAAGATAATAAAAACACCACTTAAATTGTCTTTAAAAAGTTGGTCATAATTATAGGAACCGATCATTATTGTATAGCTAGAGAGCCTATTGTCGCACAATTTTTATATAACTCGTTTAATCGGTTTAATGAAGAGTTCTCCAGCAGGTATGGTTCCTAATGCTCGCTAGATGAGATAGGCGACAATTTTAGAAGCAGTCCAAAGTAGGCATAATTTGATTTACGTCTCATGTTTGGTGATTGTTGCCACTAATTGCCTCGGGTACCAGCTACACCGGTAGAGATTCCTCGAGTCCACAGGGAGTATGTTGGCCTCCTGGATAATGATGCATTGGAATGGCCTTTTCTGCACTTTGAAGAGTACGGTAAAGGCCGCGTTGATCAGTCTGCCGCGGTGGTACGGCGTTGCGGCACCTTGGGAATGGTTGATATATTAGGCTTTAAAAGAAAAAAAAACCAGAATTTTTCTTTATCCTTTTTTTTTGTTAACGGGGGGAATCTTCGAAAGATACTCAGCTGCATTGGGGAATACTTATACCTATCTAAGCCAATTTTATATCCGGTAAAAAGTCATATCATTTGTAGAAACAAGGGGGGGGGGGGATGTAGCGTACCCACCCGTAGCAGGGTGTGGGTTCAGAGTACCCGAAGCAACGTTCCGTTTCTGCCCCTTGCCCCCTAAACAAAATCCTGGCTAAGCCTTTGTATGTTTCCATAGGATGGCGGGTGAAACCGCTGGGCGTTGTTAGCATAATAAGTAAAAATGCATACTTTGTTTCACTACGAACACTTGGTACTCTAGCATCTGCTTCCTCAAAAACGAATGTAAGTAGTTAACAATTTCAAACGGATACACCGCAGCTGCTCTGAAATAAAGAAAAAACATTTTCTGTATTATGGTATTAAAGTAGCTGACATGTGGATCCTTGACCCTGACCAAAGACCTGACTAGGGCCGGCGCTGGGTATTAAATATTCAAATACTTTTGGTGACGTTATTTCTGGGTTACAACGCAACTTGTTACGGGCAAGTTATTTTGCTTAGGCGAGTGATTCTGACTTGGACATCTGGTTAAACCTTAATTAATTACTTGGTTACAAACGAAGGAAGGAATAAAAGTAAAGCCAGACTTACGAGACGGGTACGATAATGGCCACTCTTTCACGGGGTAAACATGATTTAGTTGTATGTAGACCATTTACCTCCGAATAAGAATCTTCTATTGCATATTGAAACATCGCCTTAGTAACAGAAATTCGTCCTAAAACCATAAGCACCACGTATACTCAAGAAGAATAAGAAGAACTTGTGCTAACTCCAGTGGGCTTACTCTTGACACTGGCTTTCAAGCGTAATTTGGGATTGGGATCGAAAACATGCCATTTGGTACTCTTGTATTCTAAACTAGCGCACCATTGGAACCGATAAAGGTGGAATTTTATGGAACTAAATAAAATCGACTCAATTCTGACGCTTTCGGTACTCTTGACGCGATTGAAGAGTACCAAATGGCACGTTTTCGATCCCAATCCCATATTACGATTGAAATCGAGTGTCAAGAGTAAGCCCACAGGTCTTTCCGTGGTAGAAGTTGCCAATTTACTTAGTGCTAATAAGGCCATACTCGCTGTGTTATCTTGGTTACTAAGTAGGTTAAAGCTCAAAGTGAACGGAAACCATCAATCGGTTGCCGTATTCTTAATCCAATCATCATCATCATCAGCCCTGAGTGACCCACTGCTTGGCATAGGCCTCCCTTTGTTTATGCCACTCTCCCCGGTCTCTCGCTATTCGCATCCACTCGTTCCCGACAGTATTTTTGATGTCGTCAGTCCACCTCATCCTCGGTCGGCCTGCGTCCCGCCAACCTAATCCAATCGGAACCAAATCCAATCGGAAAGTTTTAATTTGAGATGTAAATTCTCCGTATCCGTCGTCCTGAATAAAGAAAACGGAGGCAAATAATGAGGATCTAAGTAAGGGTTTTGAGTCTTGACCGTGTAACGGCACTTCGCTGGCGACCAACGACTCTTGGGCATGTCCTGCGTTTAAACCACGTTCACCGGAGTTTTATCTTTTTGGCACATTTTCAACATTTTCGAAGAAACAAATCCCTAATAAAAACGATTTCGCATTTTTATTAACCGACTTCAAAAAGTAGGGTCTCAATAAGTTTTTTTTAAAATCTGATCTTCATTTATAATCCGATTTGGAAAGCCGAATTGAGAAGTCCGTCCTTTTTATAAGTCTATTAAATAGCTTTAATAACTTACCCAGTCCAGGCGGTATTGCAGGACACAATTTGTCATTGCCTAAATTAAGATTTCCCGATGTGATCCCATGATGATCCCGGATAGGAATCATATCAGATGCTGATCTGTGAGAAATAAAATCTTATACATACTGCATTGAGATAACAGATGGGAAACAGGCTTTCTCTCACAGAGAGGATGGGTCCTAAAAACACTATATATACTAAATACTATATACTTAATCGCCATAATTAATGCTAGCCCAGTGGATTCTGGTCAATGTCTTTGAGTTTTTCTGAGGTTCTTAGACATTCTGATTTTCTAACTATGTCTTAAATTCTTCTATGTCTAAAAAGCACTTTGTATCCCAAATTTTCCAATTTGCCGAGCAACTTTTCCAATTTTTCTTACGGACTAATAAAATAGCTAAATTGGTCCAGCCGTCTCCCAATGATGGCCTTACCAACGAACAGCATTTAATTTTTATTTAGGTACATTATATGGAAAGCTGAATGTGGACCTTCCGCGGTGTTTCCGAGAAGTTACAATATGGGGTTCTTCAAAAGGCGATTTAATCGAGTCCTGAAGGGTCGGCAACGTATTTGCGACGTGTCTGTTGTTACAATTATCCATAGGCGACGGTGACTGCTTACCATCAGGCGGCCCGGCTGCTTGTTTGCAAAAAACCTAGCCGTCACGGGACGCCCTGCAGACGTAAAATAAGACGTCACGTCCGTCACGGCATACGAGTCGGTTTTACTGCCAAGGCGCTTCTAACACTTCGCAAATTTCGTCCTAGACCCATCGACCAGAATAAAATGAATGGACGGGCCCAGAAGAAACGCATTTTTGAAGATTACAAAATGAGCGCTGGCATCTAATTTTTTAACAAATTTACTGTACATTGTTATAATTAGGTGTTGAAGTACTTATATGTCGAACGGTTTTGACTCGTTTTTACTGAGCAAGTTCAATGGTTATGGGCCATCCATTCATTTAATTTGGTCGAAACCTAGACCACATATACATTTGGCACATTTACTAACTTTTCAGTAGCAATGGGGCGGCGCCACATCGCCAGCGCTTCGGTGTTGGGATTGTAGTACACGTAGAAGATATAGTTTGCCAGGTTCACCAGCACCACGGCTATTACAAACATCATCATTATTTTTATGTTATGATGCGTAAACATGGTGAAGTCCTTGTACTTATTTAAGTAGAACTACAGTAGAGAGCACAAAATTAGCGCACAAGTATAGAGTTCCCAAACTAAGGGAAATATCAAGGCAATATTTTGTTTAAAATTCTCAATCCGAGTACCTACTAGAAAATTGTTGACAGATTGTTTTTAAAATCATTAGACAACTTCATGGATCTCTCATGACCTTTACGTCGTTGAAACAAATATAGGGGCCTTACGTCAACGGCTAACTCGGTATCAAACTAACGTTAAATCCGCTCAGTTGGAAAATCACGCAACCACAAACCGTATCTGGACGCGTTAAGGTTCACGTTCGCGTGATTTTCCAACTGCGCGGATTTAACGTTAGTTTGATACCGAGTTAGCCATTGGCTGTAAGGCCCCAGATGCCTTATTATAGATGTCTTATCGTGATTAGGATTGTGATCGTGATCGCGTGCCATCTCACTTACGCACGTGGTGCGAGTAAGTAGATGCGAACGGGACGGCATGCAATCTCGATCACAATGAAACTTCTATAATAAGGCCGCAGGTTTGTCTTTTTTGTATTGGTTCGTCAAAGATGGTAATAAGTATTTACTTCATACAACTGGAAATTAAGACAACTCCTTGATACAATAATAATTTTATTATGCAGCCTCATTTCTGATCTCTTGTCACTCCTTAACGTGTCATCTATTTAGTCGTGATCAAGGATGTTCTACCATGTTCTACCTATTGGTTAGGGTATATTATATAACATCCTTGCTCGTGATTTACTCGCAATATGAGCGTGAGAGGCATAGAACAAAGTCAAAGAACTTGGACCTTACCTTTTCTAGGTTCGAATTCTTTGAATAAATCATATAGGTAGGTACAGTGAGAGGGATGCAACGATAGGGCGATGGTCTTGCTCACAGAAAAGATTTAAACAAAAAAAAATAAACTTTTCTGGATTGTAGGCGGTCGCATGGTATAATAATATACTCCGCCAGGTATAGCAATCCGAGAAAAAATGTCCACGTGGGCGTCCCGTAATGATGTCATGATGTCAATTTACACCAGGTCCGAGAGAGATGACGATACACCACGTAACAGCTGATTGAATAAAGTGGCAACTGGACAGTGACGTCATTGCGGGACCACTCCCAGATTGCTAGACCTTGTTTTCTTAGATGGGCGTCATGGGCGATGTCATGGGCGTGCGCGGCAATGACGTAACCCGCGGTCGGTGACCAAAGAGGCGGTGACATTGTTTTTTGAAATGACGCTGAAATCAAATACTTTTATTTGTCAAAATTTTAGTAGATTTCAATTGGATTTCAAAACAACGCGAATACAATACATTGTCGGCTAAAGGTATTTTTTTCAAAATTACCGATAAATGCCGAAGTACTATAGGTTTAGGGCTACTACGCCCACTAGAAAACCTGGACGCAAGGACCGGGAGCACAGAGATGTTGAGCGGTTCGTATCTAGAGTGGCCGTATCTTGTAGTTGTAGTGGTGGGACAGATTGTCCAGTGTCTAGTAAGGAATCACATCCAGGGGCCTTACGGACAACAGCTATTGCGTCACCTAATCCGCTCAGTTGGAAAATCACGCGAACGTGAACCTTATCGCGCCCAGATACGGTTTGCGGTCGCGTGATTTTCCAACTGAGCGGATTAGGTGCCGCAATAGCTGTTGTCCGTAATGCCCCAGGACGCAGATGTCTACATTATGCGCCGGAGGTATTTTCATCATTCATATTATACCTAGATCGATGCATTCAATATTTAAGATTTTAGCTCTTGTCCTTTATAATTAATTAATGAGCTTGTATAAGCATTTGTTTTGAAAACATAAGAAAGAATAATTAATTCTATTAATTTTATACTAAAAAAATATAATTAATTATAATAAAAAAAAATTTAAACCCATATAAAATAATAAAAAAATTAAGGAAATTGGTAAATAACTTTTTCAAGATAAATATATCAACTTATCATAACGATAACGTGGCAAAGTACCCCGCACCCAAACAAAAATAAAAGAAAAAAATAAAAAAAAAATAAAAAAAAAATGAATAGAAATAAATGTTTATATTTAGAAACAAAAATTAAATTACCAATAATAAATATAAAAACAATAATAATATATATATATATTTAATTATCATTTGTTTTTATAGTTTAAAATAAAACATTGGTCTTGTAAAATAAAATTAAGAATATTCTTTAAAAACTTCAAAGAAAAAGAAAAATCTTTATCTATAATCTCCAAAATTGGAGTAACTTCCAGGATAAATAAAAAATCTTTGCGTCCAGGCTTGACGGTCTTCTGCCAGCGTTTTCACCTCCCTGTACGATATGACATTTGCCTATTCTTTATTTGGGCTAAGAATAATCTTCTTAGTCTTCCCGGTCCTGTCTTTCCCTCTATGATAGTTTTCATTAATTTGTCATGTCGTGAAAGGTGGCCAAACATCTTGTCTCTATACTCGCTAGTTGATGAAGACAATATATAATATTATGGAGGTCTCTGTGTAGTAGAAATTCAACAACAAGAGTTGTCGAAGTTGTTCGCTACCTACGCTGCGTCTTCCGGTTCGTGGTCTCCACTCCAGAACCTTTCTTCCCCATCGGTTATCGGTTCTTCGAGCGATGTGGCCTGCCCATTGCCACTTCAACTTGCAAATTTTAACAGCTGTCGGTGACTCTGGTTCGTTGGCGAATATCCACGTAGACCGCATCATCGCTTAACATCAGGCGTGATGTTTGTCAAACGCAAGCCTATTATTTATAAAAAAAAACACGTTTCGGATTCTATCGCATAGTCAGACGTCGCTGGCATCCAGTGGATGCAAAAGGCAGGCTGTCGTTCAGTGTGGAGGGCCTATGTTCAGCAGTGGATGTCTTCTGGCTGATGATGATGATGAAGTTATTTGTGCAAGGCTGAGGATCGAACCGGGTGCCGTCAGATTGTAAAGCGCATAATATGCTACTGCTAGGTCACCATCCCTCCTATTGAGTATAAAGAACCAATTCCTCTATATTTTCAGGGCCAAAACTGAAAGTGGGAAGAGCAGGCCAGACCTGGCAGCGTGTACTCCAGCGGTATCGTGGTACCTACGACGGATCGCATGGCGCGACCTCATCTGACCCCCACAAGGGCTGATAGACCTTGTGTTACGAGAACTACATTTGGAAAATTCCAAAACCATTTCTGTGAAAACAAAAACGTTACGTTTGCCCGCTTTTTAGAAATTAAAGTCTAGCAAATTCAATTGTGAATATTTCTGTGAAATCTAACTAAACAACTGTAAGAGAAAAAATTAAGTGTTTCCACTTTTGCAAACCAAACTTGTAAAACCACAAATGTTATGATTGTATGACCATCACTGTGTAAATAAAACACTATATTTTTTTGTGTCGTTTGTTTTACCATGTAAATGATTGTTTTGGAAACTGTTGTTTATTTTAATAGTGTATTAAAATAATTTCCGTCACCTTAATTTTGCTCCTGATTTGCAGGTCGACCCACACATAGCATAGGTGTGCTTTCAGCTTCAGTACATGTACCGTTATTTATCGATCGTCGAATTTGACAGTTGAGATCGTCAAATTCGGAAAAAATGCTATTAGATCAGTACTCACTATGATCGGTTCTATGGCATTTTATCGAATTTGATGATCGATAAAAACGGTACTTGCACTGCAGATCAGACAAACAATATATGCCTTATTAGGTACAATTATCGTTCGTGTTTAATTATTTTCACTGTACATCTAAACCGCTTAACGCAAAAACTATAAGTACGGCACACTTACTCATTATTCAGGCCAATTCAGGCACACTATGAAACTTGAACCAACCAACCAATGAACTAATATAATAGTTCACATTCAAAAAAAGAGCATCATGGACGTCTGCAGGGTGCTGCTACGTCTTCGGCTAAAGGTATCAAGCCTGATGCGTTCGCACCCGCTTACCATATCCCTTGTTTGTCTGATCTGCAGTACAAGTACCGTTCTTTATCGGTCGTCAAAATTGACAGTTGAAAAAGACAAATTCAAAAGGAATTTTATCGAATTTGTCGATTTCAGCTGGTAAATTTGTCGATCGATAAGAACGGTACTTGCAATGCTGAGGTATGTACCTACCTCATCAAGTGTAAATAGGAATTGTATCTCGATGACCTACCTACATTAACGTCTACAGGAGTAATACATACCACCAGATATTTAATGTGAAAATAAAACAACGCATTTAAAAACAAACAATATATTTTATTACAAAACAATTTCGAAAAAATAAAATGAAAACTGATACATTATCACTTTGATTAAGTAACTCAATGGTTTCTAGACTATGACTGGTCTAATATTAAAATACGTTATTTAGCATGGCTAAGCTGAACGTTGGCCTATCTATGCATGTATAAAAGATTAGCACTAAAATGTAACGCGGGAACTGAGATTTATATAGTCTGTAGAACTTATCTAGGGCCTTGAGGACTTTTGAACTTATCTATGGTCTTGAGGATAAACTCTTTGACTTGCCACAAGGAGCTAGCTATCGTTTGTTTACAATTACCTACATCAAGTCTTAGATGGAAAAACAACATTTTAGTTTATTTACTACGATAACTATTTTGTCCGACGACGCGAAGCCAAAAGGAGGTTATTGTGTTTAACGTGCATTTATGTTCCCACCTGCAGCATAAATTACCACCTGTTTTGTTAAATGAGGTGTCTAGGTTATGGGATGGTCACTGGGTAGGTGACGTCAATATATACCACCTACAAGGTGACGGCAAGGTGGTGGTAGAGTGGAGATGTTTTTGAAGTTATACTTCTTATGCGACTTGCAACAAGGTTGCGTTAAACGTTTAACGCTACCATGGAGGGGGAATTTTTCTCTTTCGTATGGTTGCGAAATGCGTATCCTTTTTTCGCGCTGCGACTGCAGACCCGGTAATGTAATGGTGTCGCTAATGGATTGAGAAGCCTAAGGAGATAGGTTCGAATTTCGAGAAAAGCATGTTTTTAAATTGTTGATAATTGTTTTGCCCTAGTTATAATTTTAGGGTTCCTTGTTGAAGTATGACTTCTTACGCGCGGAGGGACTCCACGCACAATTTTTTTTTGTTTGCACTCTTTTTTGTGGAGTTCTATTGAAAATGTTTTTCAAAATTAATGTGATGTTTGGTAAATATGTTTTGTTTAGGTGTTCAAGTTCTGAAGAAAGAAACTTATTTATATTAAATCTTAATTCTCGCGCCACAAATTTAATAGATTAGGTAATTAATGGTAAAAGTACAAAAACATACTACTGCTTATTACGTAAGTAGGTATATAATGTTTAGTCTAAATTGACTGCTTGAATAGATTCCAATATCACTAGTTCAGTACTTAAGGTGGCAACTAAACGTCTAATTTTCACACATCTTTGACCAACCAAAACTTAGGTTTGCCTTTTTTGTTTCACAATATTAATTTTTGATAAAAAAGAGCCGAATAGAGTACTTTTCGTTTTATTTTTAGTCAAACGCACAAAAATATTTTTGGTCAAATGTGATGTCTTTTTATTAAGTGAAACTCAAAGACTTTATAATACGCCATTAGGTTTTATGGGTTTTATAAAGTCCTTGGTGAAAATAGAATTAAAAAAAGATTTCATGTTTTGGCAGGTTAAAGTTTTTATTTTTTAATTGTGCGAAAGTTAGGCTGCGCCTTAAGTCCTTGAATTGAGAATTCTTACATAATTTTCACTGAATATTCTTAACAAATTAATTAAATTGGTATCAAAACTACTTTTAAAATGAGATTACTAAATTTATCTTGTGCCTAAGTATTTTGTTTAATATCTCAGAATCAAACCTACAGAAAGTATAATGAGATACGAAATACAATGATTTTATTCTAAATAAACTGCAGTTTTTTTTTCAGTATTATACATAACAAGTTATTTTAGGCCAACCTAAGTATAAGCCATTACCTATTTCCAGCTTTTAAGGGGGCAACACAACGCTTAATTTTTACACAAATTTTATCTGCCTAAATTTGACAAGTATCTCCTTTGTAATACTATAAAGGTCCAGAATACGGCGCGCACTTTCTCACTAACTGATTTGATGGGTTTTTTATATAGGTACCTACACTATTACTGTCTACTTTAGAAAAATATGCTTTGTTAATTTTATGACGTTAATATTTCAAAATATTTAGGACAAATTTTTGTGTTAATATTGTTTTATTATGACCACAAAAATGGGATAAACATTTTTTCTATTTATTCTGTTTATTATAAAAATTATTAAAACAAAAATTCGTTCTAAATATTTTGAAATATTAACACCGTAAAGTACCGTAGCACATTTTAGAAAAGTAGACGCAGTCATTTTGTATCTAAAAAAACATCAAATTCGCGAGCGGGAACGCTGCACACGGTATTCTGACCCTTAAATATTATTATTTGGCAGCATGGACATTTTTGTAATAACGAAACAAGAAAGATATCTTTTCAAGTTTTGGTGGGTCTTAGTCATGTAAATATTAGCTAGGTTAAGACCTTAATGCAAAATACATTTTTTCATTGCCCTCTCGTAGATTATACATTTTTCTTTTTCTTTATTTAACTAAAGAGTTAAAGAAAGAAAAAGAAAGAAAGAAAAATTTATAATCTACGAGAGGGCTATGAAAAAATGTATTTTGCAAAAATTTAATTAGAAAGGAGACACCTTTAGTTAGCTGGTTTCATTTACAAAATGGGATGAGTATATGTACAGGATTCGACATAAGAAAACATTGAAGCTAAAGCTTTAACGCTTTACAATGATGCCGCTATGCTGTGTGGAGGTACATTTTATAGAAAAAATGATTTCTTTTTATTTTAGTTATTCAAAAAAGTATGCCATTATCAATATCTCTTTGGATATACACACCAGTTTTATCAATATTAGTCATATATTTTCCAAAGTTATCTCAAATTTAATATTTAATTCATCTTTTATACAGCATAACTCCGGCCACAGACAGCTACGTGGGATTTATCTTTGTTCAATACGACGCTACAGCCACGCGCACGTTAGGCATAGCTGCGTAGAGTGTGTGACGTCACTATGTGACGTCAGAGGCACACGAATTTTGCGACAACGTAGCCACGTGTCCTGCCCGGATCACTTTCTCTCCCTTGAGCGTAGCTCAGCTAACAATGGCCACACTGCATTGAGCCACGCAGCTATTGACTCAAACGTGGGAGTGTATTACGAACGCAGCTGTCTATGGCCGACAGGAGTATCGATAACAGAGAAATAGGTGATGGCTTAAACTTGACATTTAACATTTTTGTATCACATCGTATCCCTTAAAATTACAGCTAAGCGATGCTAAGAGGTAACATTTAAAATTATTTACAAATTAAAATGGTGACGTCACAATCTCACTTTATCACAAATTTTAAACAGCTACATTCGTACGGAGGAAGTTTATATGTAGGTACTTAAAGTAACTAGTTTTTCTGAAATGAGTCATAGCTGTGTAATAACAGTAAGGATACTCTAGTTGATAATTAAAGGTCAAACTTAGTATAGATTTAATTATGATAATATGCGCGCACCATATATAGCCAACTCCCAGGTCGCTGATTATCAACGTCGTACCTATGGTGTTTTTACGCAATGTTTATGTATTCGTACTGCGCGGCTGACGTCAGCATTCAGCTTAAGAGAAAATCAAGCCAAGGATCCACGAGAATTTGTGCGTTAAAGTTATCGTATCTGGTAAAAAAATATATCTTATCGCACGCACTCTGCGAGCTTTGGTACTGTGTGTGTGAATACAAAAAGTGTTATGTGTTGTAAAAGAGTAGCTAGCAAGTTTAACACACAATGTAAAAGCTCTTGGAAAAGATACACGACAATATAGGTACATAGAAGTGTACGTACAGCGTACAGCGTACTCAAGGCAGTCGAAGTCAACCGAAGTATTGCAGAATTTGCTTGATCACTTTTAATTTTATGGCACAAGTGGAAAAAAGCAGATGGTCTGCATGTATAAACAAACATTGAAATAAAACTACGATTTATTTAGAATTCTATTGATATAGTACCTACTTCAAGGGATAAGATAGTAGATGAAGTAGCCCCAAGAAACACCTATTTTATATATTGATTTTGAATGTGTGCGTATTAAAAAAGTATTTTGATTGTGTTGTGTATCCTTACTGTGATTCCACTGTACTATAATTTGAAATATTTGAGTAGTGCGTACAATTTCAATATTGTAGCTAAGTATTAAGATGACGGCTAACCAGGATTTGAACTAATTTAATGTAACATGTTACAAAGTGAGCATTCGTTAGGTAAACACGAGCCGAACACAGTAACAGACGCCGTAACTTGTAACAATCGTTTCAAATGTGACGCGTAACGTAACTATTGTTGCGAATGTTACGAGTAACGTTACATTCGGCAGGTTATCCGGAACGGGTATTCAAGGCCAAAAACGGAGTTAATATAGTACTCATCAAGATTAAAAACTTTTACTATGAGACCATACTGAGATTATGAAAAAAGCCTTTAGGCCTACCATACCCTTTCAGAAAAACCTTGTAGATGCCTCAGTCGCCGCTTAATTCAAACAGTTACCAGCTAAAAAACATTTATATTACCCATAACAAAGCTTTATACACGATTTTCAACTTATTGTAGTAAGTACATGTAAAATTTTATGAATAGTTTTAAAAACATTTCATGAGTATGTTCTTATAAATAGGTATACGGAGATTCTTAGAATGGTAAAAAGCAAATATCATGTCAAACATAAAATTTATAAAAAAGAATAATTATTTTGTGATTTACAGAAAATAACTTAATTGAGTATGTGTTAGGCCGATGTTGTGAAAATAATATTACAATTATTATGTAACATTATTGTATTATGTTGGCATTTCATTATTATAATAATTTACTAACATTATTTAATATTTCTGCTCTGAGCATTCATTTATAGTTCTATATTGTCATTCTGTACTTAAAATGGCCGTAATTATATTTACAATTTATGTACATGATGTATTTGATTTTGATAACAATTGATAATGTAAAAATTAATCATAAAAATATTAAAATCGATCATAGAAATAAAATTAAATTATTGCGATAGAACCATAACTTTATACCCCATAGACACCTGACATAGAGCGATAACTTTCAGTTAACACATAAGCACAAAAGTGCCTATAAAGTGGTGCAGCAGTATCACATAGTGACGAATTAGCGTCCAGCAATTCTAACATACCTTAGTTGTCTGATTAGCAGACAGCGAAATCTGATGGAAAAACTTTTTTTTTTACAGAGATAGGTCATTGTTTTTTATCGAGTTTTTTTTAAATAGAATAAGTGGCAAACAAGCTACGGGCCATCTGATGGTAAGTGGTCACCGCTGCTTATAGACGCCTACAAACCCGGGGCATTGTCTTCAAGCTATCGATACTTTTTCGAACTAGAAAGTATCGATAGCTTGAATACTCGATAAAAAACAACGGCCCATCTCTATAACACTTGATTGATTGATTGATTAACTCTTTATTGTTTTGCCATTAGATTCAGCTCCCTGCTGATTAGTTTAGATTAGTTGGGGTATAAAGTCGTTAGATAGGACCAATAACGGACTAGCGCTCTAATACATTCGAAATGTCTGTATAATTCATTAAAAAATAAAATAAAACGCAAAAACATATCATAAGCATTACTATAAACATAAATATGGATAGCAACAAAACATGTTTCTAAAATTATACTTTAACAATTTTATTCAGAAACGCTGATAATAAGTGTCATAAAGATCAATTATGAAAGCGAGACAACAATAGCGTTTTTGAATAGAATAGTTGTAGTCATTATAATGAGGATTAGATTCATAGTTTCAGATCCATAGTACTGAAGAATGGTTACATACAAGATAGTGACCACAAATTAGTTCAATACACAAAGACGCGTCGCTCCCTTTTCCCAAATCGCATTAGTTAATATGTAACCAGTATGTAGTTATCGTGTTACATAGCAATAGGCACGATCATTGAATACTAATTTACAAAAATAAGAAATTAGAATAATATAAATAGGATACAGAAATTATCAAACCAGTATTATTTATTTTAATTTTAGAAGCGAAATTAATACTTTATTGTAACAAGATACACCAATCCGCAATGATATGTGAAACACCAATCAGAGCGCATGATGTCACGATTTTGAAAACAAACGCCATGACGCTTGAAAGTTCGCAAAACTTCAGAAGCCATCGCCCGGGAGTGTTTTGGCGCTAATTCAAATTAGTTTATAGAAGATTTTTTTGCTAAGCATTAATACATTCATTAATATACTGTAGAAATATTTTTTTATTGGAAATAAGTAAGAATCGTGCCTATTTTATGTACCAAAAAAACTAATGCACACTTGCACTCTACTCGTAAGCGATAAGGAGAAAGGATCGGAATTCTCGTGTATTAAAACTGTATTCTAAGTGTCACAAAATTCTTTCTTGTACGATTTACTTGACTTTGGAATTACTTGCCACAAGTTTCCGCGGCTACCTACATTTAGTCATATTCAAATACAATATACAATATACGCTAACAAGTATTCTTCTAATACAGAAGAGATTAACAACATTTCTTGACGAACCTCATAACAAGTATTAAAACTAAACTCGGCTACCTGTTCTGGTTTGTTCACTAAGAATCCGAGACAACCTTGGCAAAAACAGCCAATCATTGCACACCATGTTGTTAGAAATTTTAGACTACCCGCAATATTTTCAGTACCTTGTAACGCTATCTACATATTCTTGTCTAACTTTTTGATACCGTATATACTGGATAACTAACGTTTGCTTGCAAACAATCAGAGACAACCTTGACAAATACAGCCAATTATTGCACGCCATTTTATGTTTTATGTTTTATATTAGACTACCCGCAATATTTTCAGTACCGCGTGAATTTTGTTACGCTATCTATGTATTTTTGTATAACACTTTGAGACGGTATAGACTGGATAACTTACGAAGGCGCTCGGTAGATATACAAACTACGTTCTCTGACTTTTTCAGAGTGTTTTTCAACGGGTGCCGAGTTTAGTTGTCACGATAGTCCCAGGATATCGTACAAAGAGTCAAAGCGTCAATGCCCAGTAGTTGTGCGCTACCGATCATCGCCAAACAACAGTTTGGCGAAATACATCCATCAGCTTCGCTCGTCTATATTCACCAGGATGTGAGTGTAGAGGTGGAATTGGACTGCTTGCACCAGCTGGTACTCGAGGGTCGAGAGGCCGTCTTTTTGGAATGTTTGACTTGTTTGTGAAAGCAGTTGGTATCTGGAAAAGACGTAGATATGTTGAGAAAACACGCACATCATATATTATTACACCAAAAACAAAAACTCAAGGATCCTATGGTAGTGATAGAAAAAGTGGTAACGTAATGTGAAGTAAAGTTAATTGCTCAGAATTGATGTTTTTCACTACGGGTGCTGCTCGTGTCACACGCACATTTCTCGCTCACTACGAGCGTAGATTCCATATACAGGGCAACGCATATTGACAGTACTAAGCCAAAAGGAGGTCATGTACTCATAATGAACAACTTTTACTATGGGACCAAAACTGAAATCGCGATCCATACATTAGGGATGTTCATTATTTTGACAGTTTGCCACTAGGGTTGATTAAGAGTGGAATCGGAATAAATCAGGATAAAAAAGTTTACAAGGTCTATAAATATTGTTAAAAAAGTCATAATTACAAATCTTAATTAATTCAAGCAATGAAAGTCACGGTCAAGTCCAAGTCATGCCCTAGCAAAGTGGTGGAGTCTTTACTAGAAGCATGTTTCACATCGTTAAATTACTTAACTACACTCGAGCACGTTCACGAACACTTAATAAACAACAATCCGCCATTATTACACATTAATACTCGAAATAACACAAGTTTAGGAAAATAATCAAATGGAGCGACATGTTTTTTCAACGTTGGCGCTGTTAGACCAAACTCCGAAGCGAAAGCGGCCAGCGACTGACGTTATATCGGTGCACTCGATGCGTATGTACACCGATGAGTTGGTGCCATTCGTACTAGGTTATATAGGCAGGTCTTTTTACATACACTTTGTTTCGAGGCTAGTAAATTGAAAGGTAGCAAGGTCATATCGTGACAGTAACTTACCGTTTAGGGTTAGGGATAGATTTCTTGTGATCCAACATGGCATATCGCGCTATTGACATCTTGTACCTCGCTACGTGGTAGCCCCTTTTCTTCAACCTGCAACACAATAAAAAAACAGGTAACTCTGAGAACTTCTAAACAACTATCTGCACTTCGCAGTAACCCGCGTGGACAAACCCTCAGTGACCATACTTTTTTTTTCAGGATAAAAGGTTAAAACATTGTGAAAAGTATGCAAAAGACGATCCAATGGTCTATTGTTGCGTAAAAATAAACAAAAAGTTTCACATTTATACAAGGATGTTCTACCTATTTAGGGTATATATAAAATCCTTGCATTTATAATACTTGTCGGCGCGTCGATATTTTGAACTGGCAAGAAACGGAACTGACATTGACAGATGGCAGCAGACGGCTGACAGTTGACGTCTCGGCACTGACGCAACTTCCGGCGCATAGTTTTTAAGGTGGTTCGTTGCACAAATGACGGGAAATTCAAATTTAAAACAGTTTTCTTGTCCTTGTAGCTAGGCCGGGTAATTATTGTAAACAACCATGATGTTTGCGCAAATTGATTATTATTCTTTACGAAATCATGTAAAGCTATTTATCTCTAATGCCCTTTATTACTTACATTTGTGAATAAACAAATTTTTGCTGTTTCAAACGGTTTATTCACAAATGTAAGCAATATGGTGCGTTACTGTTAAATAATTGTACATTTTAATGTAAAGAACAGCCAACATTTTGCGCAAAAACTGTGTTATTAAAAAATAATTACCTGGCCTGGCTACTAGGACCAAAAAACTGTTTAAAATTTAAATTTCCCGGCATAGGTGAATCGAACCACCTTAAGGCTTAGATTATTTAGTTAAGCGCCACCTAGCCTAGTTTTGGTGGACTAGTGATGGAGGTGGTGCCATCACTGGTGTAATGCTGTAGTAACGTACCCTGCTGACGCTGCTCGCGGATTGTAATTTATACTGAAGGTAATTCATTGTTATACTTATTATTGACTTGTAAATTGGCAGCGTTTAGCAAGTTCGCATACCGTCCGACAGAGGCGCTAGCGAGAGCGCGCGGACACGCCATGCGAGCTTAGAGGAGCTCACCTTTTTACTTTGGACTTTTTGGTTGAAGGGTGGCAGCGTTCGTTACTAAGCGGAATACCTTGTCCCCAAGTATTTTCTATTGTAAGATTAATCGCAGTGTTACGGAATAAAAGCTGACTCATTGTACGCTATACCCACGCCATAGAATCTGATGCGGATTGGCCTCGCACGTTCCGACATACTTATTACTACCTATTTATAATGACTTGATATGATACTCTTTAGACTTTAGTTTTACAACCTAATATTATAAAAGCCAAAGTAACTCTGTCTCCCTGTCTGTTTGTTCGCTTTTCACGACTACACCGGCCGACTAGGCCGATCTTAACGAAATTTAGCAGGATGATAGTATACACCATATAGACGGCCATAGATTACTTTTCCCCTCAGAAAATGCGGAAAATGGCAAATTGCGTGTAGCACCGCGGATTCAGCTAGCTTAAATATTTAGGATATGTACCTATAAAACATGTCGTCGTCCTCTCCTCCCCATCCCCAGTACTTGTTGGAGAAGCCGTTGACCTTCGTGAACTGTTTTAGCGTCAATGCTGACACTCCGCCGAAGATATCATCATATGGTAACCTGTAAAAGCAGAAAAAGATTATCTCAGCACTTAGTGTATTAGGTGCAACTGGTGCAAGCAGATTATAGTTGAGCAAAATGCCTGAGCTGAACCAGCACAGTGTAATGTATTGATTGAAATTTATGTACTTTCGCCGTACTAATGAGGATTTAGGAAGTACTCTCCGCTGACACAGCAACGTCAGCAACCCTATGTGGGTTTTAGCCTCCAACAGAAAGGGACGGCATCGGTCTCGGTCTTGCGCTATCTCTCGCCAGTCGGCAATTTGGGAGCTCGTGCAGGTCCTAAGTCCTACGCTACAAAAAAATTCAGCGATATCTATCCAAAGGGTTTGCGGCTATTGGGAACACCAAAATACGCATTCATGACATTACTATCCTCCCCCGTTTCCCCGTTTAAATAAGAAAAACTTCCTTTCTTTGCACATTCTGTTTTATCGTGGAATTCGTGGATAGCCAAACTTACCTAAATTTGAGCTTATCAATGCTCGCGGACATGTGCCTCGGCTGCCTGGGGCAGGTGTAGAGGTTCCTGGTGTCCATGGGCAGCAGGTCGATGTCGTGGAAGATGAAACACTGCCAGCCACCTGCCTTCAGCCGCTGCGCCTCCATAAAGCCAACGTTCATGAGCTTGGCGCGGTTGAACTCTTTGTTCCCTGGAAAACAGAGGTAAAGTACATAGCACCTTTGCCAAAAACACTCAAATGTGTTTCTGTCTATTGACACTGAAGAACACAACATTGTGAATTATGAACTTTATTGGCAAAATAATTCATGCCACTTATTTGAAAGATATAAGATGTTACCATCTGGGTGTATTCAAGAAACAAGTGTTTCAGCCTCTTCTAAGCAAGCGTTCTCAGCTGTAGTCCGCATCATCGCTTAGCATCAGGCAAAGAAGCAGTCATTCTCAAACCAATAATAACAATAATTATATATAATGAAAGTTTAACTTACCTTCTTGTTCTACGACGAATATTCCATATTCGACCTGTTGCTTCATCAGGAATGGATGCATGTGATTAAGGAATATAGCTAAATGCTGTTGACGATCTCTGAAAAGAAGAATAATAAGGTTTAACTATAAAACCATATATATATATATATTAAAAACAAAAAATCAACATAATGTATTCTATGGTATGACACTTCGGACAAAAAAACAAATCTAACGATAACTTGCATTTCAAAATCTTTTAGGCCGTTTATAACTATTGAAGGCCATGTTTACCTATGTAGGAAATACAAATTATGATTCCATGTAGGAGGCCCATAGAAACAGACCCGCAAACAATACCCTTGTGGCTATGGCCATTAATAATACTTCCTGGACAGTAAGGAAAAATACAGCAATCATAGAGCATAGCGTGGTACCTGTATGGCACGATGATAGCGACTTTATCTCTAGCAGTGCAGTTGGGAGGGTTGTACCTTCCACCCCAATATACATCTGGAAACTTGTTTTCAACATCTTCCAATTCCATATCAGTTTTATTCACTGGGACAGGACCTGAATTCACAAAAACAAGAAATCAACCATCAAACAGTATTACAAATAATGTCGAATCGAGTTTTTCTTCTCACTGGAGTAGAGATGGGGGGCTGGGTGTGGATTATCAGCGTTAATGCGAACCTCCTTACTGAAGCAGGGCTCTAGGGGACACCCTCGTGGTTCGATATAATCATAGTAATATCGTAAAGTGTTTAATATCTTACCCAAATCTGGAGGTTTTTTACTGCACAGCGGTAGAGGCGGCTCAGTCTTTTTCACAACTCCTTCTGTGCTCACCATTTGCTTAATACCATCCATAATCTTAGTAATGAAAAGCGGTGTGGCATTATATGCTGGTACAGACTTTTCTGTGTCAGACACCGTCATATTTGCGGTTGTATTCGATCTCGGCGTTTCAAATTCGACACCTATCTTTGTGTCTGTATTATTCTTAGTTATGTTATACTTATTTATATTTAGAGTATTGTTTTTGGCGTGCGAGTCTTTCGTTTCGGGGTTTTGTTTGTTGACAGCTGGTAGCTTAGGCCCAGGTGACGCTGATTTATCACCAAATCTGAAACTTAAGTTATATGATAATAATGTTTTATTAATATTGGAAATGTTGTAAGTGAATTGGTCCTTCGAGCCGTGAATATATGCAGGTACTTAGTCATACAACCGTAAGATGAGGGAACGTACTTGACAGAAGGCTGCGTAGCGTTGGAGACCGGTGTGTAGAGGTAGGTTCGGAGCGGAGATGCCTCCAGGATGGAGCCGAAGAGGTACTCGACGGCTGCGAGTGCCAGCACGAGCAGTAACAGCAGGCGGAGCGCGCGCGTCGCCCGCCCGCCGCCGCCGCCCGCACTGCCCATCAACGCATATGATGTGCTCGCTCGCACTTCGACCCCTAGACAAACAAAGCAGTTTTTCAGGATCATAGGAAAGGGATGGTGCCGTAGAAAGAGCACAATTAGTGTGGTAACTGTGGTTTTTTGGTGCAACAATATGCAATAAACTGTATTAATTGTGTAAAAAAAAAGGTCTGCAGCAGGCCTAGCATGGGCTGTGGATAATTTGTCTTTCCACCGTTTTTATCCACGTCTAGACGCGACAAAGCTAGAATATGGATACGTTTGTCGCGGGATAAAAAAGGTGGAAAGACAATATGTCCACGGCCCGTGCTAGGCCTGCAGGAGGGTCGAAGGCTCACTGGCCGTCCTAACTGCAGATGGAAAGATGATGTAGCATAAGATCTCCAGATATCCCATTAGAGATCTTTCATTCTAAATGTGCACGCTCCTCCACCGAATTTTTGTACTATTTTGTACGCACAGTGTGGTGGAGAGGCGTGCACATTTAGAATTAAATATCTCTACATGAACTTGCCCAAGATAAGGAAAAATAACTTTTTTTAGTATTGAATGCCATAAGATATTCTGAGTCGCTGCGCCAGTAAAGTTAGGCAGAATATAATTGCACCACAGACAAACAAATGTTAAACAATGCGGCTGGTATTTAAAAAAGCATTGACGAAGTCTTTTATGAGAATTAGCAGCCAGCCAGCCAGTACAGTACAGCCAGTGTTCTTAGAACTATGCCACACGGGCTTCAACGTAATTTTGATGGCTGGTTTTTAGGTGTAATCACGGTGTGTTTTATGATGTTTATTAAATTACATTTGCTCCATTCAAAATTACACGGGCTCCAACGTAATTTTGATGGCTGGTTTTTAGGTGTAACCAGTATATATATATATAAATTACATTTGGATAGTCTTTAGGCCTTCGTCTATTGCCAGTCTAACTGTATTTGTAGTGTTAGTATTAGGTTGTATTTTGTTTATTTAATAAAGGGACTTGCCCATAAAAAAAAATATATATATATTTTATATGATACTGTATAAGTGTAAATAGAGCTAAGAAGATATTAGTATTCATAGAACATACCTCGGAGCTTGTGATTAATGATGGAGCCCTGTGGAAGTGTCCCATTCTTTTATAGAGCCCGGTTACGACTGTTCATAGCTGCACGCATGATGTCCTGTAACAAATTAAAAATAATGCTTAGACTTAGAAGAATAGAATAGAATATCATTTATTATCATAAAGTCACTTATTATCATAATAATTTTTATAAAAAAATATATATTACAAATGCTCCTATTATGGACTCGTCAATTTAGTGCACAATTTTATTTTTTAATTGTATGTAATTAAGAACCATTGAGTCTCGTTCAGCAAACGAAAATTTTTACCATAATGAGGGTAGATCTGTGCGCGTAAAAGCGATAAATAAGTCGGCTGTATAAGGGCCTCGTCAGACTAGTACACTTAAGCATAAGTAAAAAAGTCATTATATATACAACACGACCAAAAAACTGGACTGTTTTTATAGGAAATAGGCTTGCGCTTGGCAGCCACCTGCTGTTAAGCAATGATGCAGCCTACGATAGAAAACGCTCGCTATATATTTATTTTATATGATACTGTATACGTGTAAATAGAGCTAAGAAGATATTAGTATTCATAGAACTTTGAAGACATCGATTTACTCGGGACTTGATAACATCCAGCCAGATATTTAAACTAACTCTGTATAAAATTTTCGGTTTAAGATTATTTGACACTAAAGGTGCAATTTGGTAGTCGCTGCAAACGGTCCTAGAGACTACCCACCCAGGAACTTAGAATCCCAACCTAGGAACCCATGGGAACGGATGGAATATTGCTTCACTATCCCTATCGAAAAAGCCGATTAAAATGGGACTTTTGAGCCCAAATCTGACCACTCTGTCAGATTTGGGGATCAAACAGCATTCCAAGCCCAGGGCAGATAACGGCACGGTGTGGCTTGCGCTGTTGTAGAGAGTAGGAGGGGCAATGTTCCGAGGATTTTCCGGGAGTGTTGCCTCAGACCGCTGTCTGAGGCAACAGGTACCCACCCCCCCAAGCACGCTTGCTTGGGGGGTACCTGTGCGTTCCTACGGAGATCGCAGTGCCATCAAGTCAAGCACAGAAGCAGGTCGAGGGAGTTTTAGTATTATGTAATCCTACGTAACCAGACTTTGTCCTCAATAAAGCCAATAGATACCACAAAAAGGATCGAGATTCTTACTTTTTCTTTGTAAGTACTTCATTTTTATCACAGGGGTAAAGAAAGCAGCTGATATTTTGTTAGAAGTATCTCATATAGAGATGGTAAAAAAGCACACAGCAGTACAAATACACCATAATTATAACAAAAAAATCCAATATCATCAAACTATCACTAAACGTCTTATTCATCTTGGAGACTGTTAATTTTGTCCACAGAGGCAGCGCTGCAGTCGCATTTTTATATGACTAAAACCGATCTTTCATAAGTTCCCGGAAATACCGTGGGAGCTAATACGAACGGAACCAGCTCTCCGAAAACGTTAGAAGATTTTTCTTGTTTCCTCCAGTTTGCCTTATCTCAATGTTTAGTTTATGCCTCTAGTAATTACATTTTTAATATCAACCGCGTCGTTTAACGTTGCAATAATAATAAAAATGGTTTTATCTATTCGCTTTAACGGTCCATAATTTTTTAATGTTACAAGACTATGTTTGGATTTTTGTTTTTCACAGCATTTTACTTAGCTTCAAGCATTGTTTTTATTTTTAACTAGCTAACCCGACAAACGTTGTACTGTCCAAATTTTATAGAAAAAAAATCCCGATTATTCCAGTTCTTAGCCGAATTTACCAATTATTTTTTAAACCCCCCTTGTATTGAGGCAAACAAAAGTTTTGTGAGTGAGTGAGTGAGTTTTAGTGAAACTAACAAACAGCAATCAAACTAATTATAAATGCAAAAAAAATGTGTTTGAGTGTGTATGTTTGATACTCCTTCACGCAGAAACGGCTGGATGGATTTGGATGAAATTTGGAATATATGTAGATAGCTTAGCTGGATTAAACCATAAGCTACTTCTCAAAATCATCATCACTGTTTTTCATCACCACGCGGGTGAAACTGCAGGGCGTTGCTAGTTGATAATATGACGATAACTATCTTGACATAAACTGGCTAAGAGCGTGTATCAACACAAAAATGCAAAAAAAAAAAAACATTTTACACGATAGTAGAGGCAAAAAAGGCCCTAACTATATACTTACATACTTTATTAATATTATACTATTTATATACTTTTCAAATGGAGATATATAATAAAAAAATGATTGTGCAAAATTTCATGCACTTATCTTTAATAACTACCTACTAGCGGTCCGCCCCGGCTCCGCACGGGTATAGTTATATAGCCTAATAAAATAGCCTTTATTAATCAGTGATAATGTAGCATTCAAATGGTGAAAGAATTTTTAAAATCGGTCTGGTACTTTTGAGCCAATTCGTTACAAACATACTTACATACAAATCTTTCCTTTCTTTATAATATTAGTAGGTATAGTTTTAGAAGGTATTATAGAATTAGGACGGACGGAGAAAAAGACAGACAGGCGGACGAACGAACTGAACGAACTTACACGGGATTTTTGTACTAGGGAAACTTGGAAAGGCGTAAAAAAAACAATCTTTTTAAACATTTATTACAACCAAGTTTCACCAAAATTTACCAATTTTCGGGAGAAAAAACCAACTAGTGTCTTTGTTATAAAAGTGACCGCAGCTGTGAGACCTCTTAATGGGAATCTGTGAAATGTTAACAAATTACCATCATTAGCGAAAAACTTGCAAAAAAATTCTCGGCTGTGCAAATGCTGGAAAAGAACGAGTGAAAAGGAAATAATTTACGTATTACAAAGGACCTACTTGGTGTAAAAAATAAAAACGCCGTGTATGGAGTAAAGCCATTTTCTTTTACTTTTGATTTAGTCTTTATAAATTAAAAGTAAAAGAGAATCAGGAGATGGAATAAAAGGCAAACATTATTAGAATTCTATTATGTTGTACCACAAGGGAACGTATGGTAAATTGTTGAGGAGGTTTTGGTTTTGCCAATTACAGTGTGACAACTGAATCATACATATACGGATTTCATAGTATCTTAAAAAATGTGGAAGGTTGAAGGATGTTGAGGTAAGGGAAGGGTGTGGTGAGCGCAGCACGATAGTAGGTATCATGGATAAATGACGATACGCGAAAATAAAATAAGTGGAATGACCAAAGACTAGCTTTACCTAGTATGTGGGAATGACACGTGAAATGAAAACTACGCAAAATATCAACTATGCTAAACTGTCACATTGTATTTTTTTGTCAACTTGACATCTTTATTTTTTAAACTTTTATTCTATCGCATTTGCATTTCTTCTGTTATATCGCATTGACATCTGTTATTTTTCGACTTGTATTAAATTGACATCTGTAAAATTTACTACATTTTTTAAACATCTTTTCGACGACGGTATAATTTACTACTTTCTTTTAAACGCGGTCAAACGTTAGCCTAGTCCGATGTAAAAAGTCTTTTTTGCGGGGTCAATTATGTGTCAAAATTGGGCGCCGAGTTGCTACCTACGAAAACGTAACCACTGCTCAAAGGTAACGCGAGAAATAAAAGTATGAGTGCCATTCAAAAGCTGAATTAACAAAATATTTATTCGAAAGGGTCACAAAACCTGACACAAAGCCTGTTTCGGGACAAGGGTCAGGGAGGTTTTTATACCAAAAGGTATGTTCGAGTGTATTTATCAATGGCCAATTGGCCAGAGTACATTTTTGATACGTAAAAATATTGTTCAAACAAGATATTTCTGTCTGTACATTTTGTTAAGAGACTACGAACATTGACAAACATCATATTTTTTATGAAAATTATCCCTGACCTGCAAGTTTTTCATATAATGAAAAAAAAATATTGCTGAGTTGGACTCTTGGTAACATTTTGTTACTTGGCATACCCCGTCTAAGTAATCTATATATGTATATAATGTAATTATATTTATAATAATATATATAACTAGCGACCTGACCGCCCGGCTTCGCACGGGTGTAATTTACGTGCGAAGCCGGGGCGGGTCGCTAGTTATAATATAATATACAAAGTATGTATATTATAGTTATAATAATATATAAACCTTCCGTGAAAATGTATCTAACTGATTGTGAAAACCGCATCGAAATCCGTTGCTTGGTTTAGGAGAAGTTAGCGGCCATATAGACACACAGACAGACAGACGCAGAAAGCGACTTTAATTTATACTATGTAGAGATAGGCGAAGTGTGTATTATGTTATCTCTATGGACTCCGAAATGGGTGGACCGATTTTGATGAAATTTTCAGGCAATCTTCAGATTAGCCCAGCAAGTGATCCTGTGAAGTGTGGTTGTGATAGCGATCGAATCAACAGTTTTATTTTTTTAGATGTTTGATTTTATAGAATTTTATATAAGACTATACATTTCAAAGCATGATACCTACTACCCAAAGGGACGGAACGCTTCAAACAGAAAAAACGAGCAGAGCGAGAGGTACCACGTTTAGCCATTTGTCCCTTTCACACTACATGTCTTATATACAATGACGTTCATGAACACGTATTAATATGTGGTGTTGCCACTGTTGGAAAAATATTGTAACCGTAAATTTGGTATTATTTTGGGTAGTACGTAATTTGAACAGCATCATTTTTAAATAGTTAATTTTTATTTCTGAAACATATCTAAAAGAAAACTCCCGTGATTATTTAGGGTACATCCGTTTATTATTGTAGTGATATAAAATAAGGAATAAATAAGTATATACGTGTGTTGAGTACTGCTGCCACCTATTCGACGGGTGCTATGAGGCTGATTGGTGACAGCAAGCTAGTCGCCAATAAATTATAAAGCCTCGAGCACCGCCGTAAAGTAGCTTGTCTGTCTATTTTCTACCGGATATATTTCGATGAGTGTGAGCAAAAGCTTCATGACCTTATTCCACCCTCCCCCTGTTACTACAGGACAAGTAGAAGGACTGCACACTATCACCCCTTCCAAGTGGAAATTCCAAAAATTCGAACACAAAGATTTGGGTCATCTTTTATGATACTGTACTGTCCAAGAATGGAACTCACTGCCATCCTCCTTGTTTCCTGAAAAGTACAATCTAGGCATCTTCAAGGCTAGAGTGAATAGATTTCTTCTAGATCAACGTGTTCCATCCTCGGCCACACCGTTGCTTACCGTCAAGCGAGTTGGTGGCCAAACGTAGATCTATTCGGTATAAAAATATAAAAAGTATGAAAATTAATGAGGAATTTGTATCAGTGATTATGTCAACACTAGAAAGGGACAAATGGCTAAACATGGTACCTCTCACTCTGCTCGTTTTTTCTGTTTGAAGCGTTCCGTCCCTTTGTGTAGTAGGTATCATGTTTCAAAGATACATTTGTTAGACATCTTAAAAAAATTAGAAAAACGAAATCGAAGAAAGTCAAAGGAGGTTGCTGTCACCAAGGATGTTGCTTCAAGGAGGTATATAACGCGGGTGAAACCGCGGGCGCAGCTATACCTGTTTATTTTTTTAAATACCCACGATATATTATTATGTTCAGTTTATCAATAAAGATCAATTTACAACAACTTCCCGCCTCTTTATTTCGACGTGACAAAATTTCCCATAAATAACCCCCGGGGTGGGGTGGGTTTAATAACCTGAAAGCGACAGGTGATAAGTCATACAGGGCTGCCACCCTCAAGTCGCGTCGTAAGGTCACTTATCGAGAAAGGGTAGAAGGATTTATTTTGATACCATCCCTAGATTCTGTGTCGGCAAAATCTCTGGGAAATTCAATAAGCGTAGACGCACCTGTCTCTCTGCTGGCGAATAAGCGAGCTCTCTACTATTTATCGCTCACGAAACGTGCAGCTGTTACATAAATCCGTGTAACTGAAAGAGATGCGTATAGTATAAGCAGCGGTCGGCAACAACATTTATGGACAAACGTGAAGAGGGCCAAGACATTGCCAACCAAATTAAATTCCAAGGCATAACACACAACTACACACTATAGCACTTACTTACTATAGTACTTTTCACAAACATTGTGTGGATATCTGGCATAAGCGAGCTATATAATAAGTATAAATTGATTTTATTTAAACGCTCATGAAGCATACGTGCTTAGTACCACCTAGTATATATATTTATCTATTGTACCACTGAGCCAAACGAGTCGTCAAATAATAATGATGGGTGTTATGAACTTAGTGCAACTTCTCCTTTAAAAAACAAACTAATAAAAAAAAAACACATTTTTACGCCGCCTGGTAAGTAAGATAGTTTTCCATTTACACAACCTAGTATCCTACTTTGTATGTATGTGTAGTGTGTACCTAATAGTTACCATGTACTACCAAATAAAAAAAACAAATTTTTGTTTCGGAAAACTGCGAGAAAAACTGAAACCTAATAGCGGTGCCAGCGAAATGGCACAGCTAACAATAAAGTGTAATATTCCTTACCCAAGTAAAATTTTACCATATTTGTCCAAACCCGTTGCCTGCCGTGGCAGAGAATTAATAATAGTTACTACGTAAGCCATGGTTCATTTGACGACATCTGTATTCTCCACGCAAAACGGGCAGAGGTAGGCTTTGTTGATTCTTCTGAATCTATATGAGCGATCAAAGAAACGCCAAGCAAACATTTTGCATGGGTATGATTATTGCATATGGCGTTTTAGGTTATTTTCGATGAGATTTTCTCATGTATACATATCAAACACCTTGTCTGACAGCCAATCAGCGTGTTAATGCCGGCAACATGTTGGGTACGCTGCCAACTGGCAATGGGATTGAACACTTGGATTGTCTCTAGACCTTCAACGGTCTATGGGCAATCCAACTGTTTTTTTATCATAGCTAGTTGAAGTTTAATATTAGTTATGTTGTATTTTTAACCACCCTCGCAAACAGAGGGATGTTATAAGTTTAACGTGTATATGGCATCATAGCTCCCAAACTGATGAAACGATTTTGATTTAGTTTGTTTTTGTTTGAAAGGTTACTTGATCGTAAGGTGTTGTATTATTTTATAAATTGGTAATCCTAGAAAACGTAAGATATGGTAAACTTACACATAGAAAATGGGAGAAATGGTAAACTGGTAATCTTAGAAAATGTGAGAAATGTTAAACTAACAATTCTAGAAATGTGAGATATGGTAAACAGGTTATCCTATACTCCAAGAAAAAGTGAGAAATTTTAAACTATTAATCCTATAGAATGAGAGAAATAGTAAACTTGTAATTTTCCTGAGCGCAGCTACGTAATTTTATAAGTAGGAAACGCTCAAACGTTGAGCGCTTTGTTCATCTTTAAATTTTTAAATAGTTCTTCTTTCCTTCAATTATCCGCTAACTTTTGAAAAGCTTCAAAGATGCGCTTTGTATTTAAGTATAAAATGTTAAAGCGAAGCGGGTGCACTAATTATGCTTTGGTAACTTTTGTTCCATAACTTGAGAGTTTTAGAGCTTTTAAGACGCTTATTAATGAGCACTGGATAGAAATACTTAGAGCTGATATTTCTTAATAGTAATGGTAAAGACCAAAGGCCTTACGGCTAACTCTTAACGCGGGCTCGAATTAGCGCTGAAGCAGCGCAGTTCGGAAAATCACGCGAACGTGGACCTTAACGCGCCGAGATACAGTTTGCGGTCGCGCAACTTTTCTCATCACCTAAACAGAATCGCTTAAAACAGGTGGCCGTAAAGCCCCTGTACTCTATTTCAAGAGGATTACAATTTTACCATAAAATTTTATACTATCTAAATGTAACCATACTGACTGAAGAATACGGGTAGTTGGCAAAAAAGTTAATAATAAACTTACACACTTACACTTTACACTTACACTTTATTATACACCGAAATAAAAATACAAAAAGTCACTTAAAAATAATACAAGACCGGCAGTATAATAGGAAATACACAGACACAGACAGTATAAAAGTTCAAAGTTCAAAGACAAAACGATCTACCCTCTTTCTTAGTATTTTGCAACGGTTATCACTGGAACTCGAACTCGAACCCAAGTCCCGACAAAACACATTCACTGTGTAACTGCGTATGGTATTGTGAACATATTTGAGCTTTTCTTTTTATCATATAACTGTAGTGAACAACCATAGTAAAAATGTAAAACAGTTCATTTCATACATCTTTGTTTCAAATTAGCTGACCCGACAAACGTTGTCCTGTCCAAGTTTCATAGAAAAATGTTCCCGAATTTTACAATTTTCCGGGCTAATTTACCTTTTTTTTTTTTTTTTCATTTTAAACCAAACCTGTATGGAGACGAAAAAAAAATTGTCAAGCCGTTTTTTTACCGTAACTAACGAACAACAATAGATTTTTACATAATATTAGAAAGACAAGAAGACTAAATAGATAGACAGGTACACTAGGGTACACTTTCGAAATGTCACAAAAATACAAAGCTAAAATATCGTGGCATATAATCATACAATACTCGTATAATATAAATAAGCCGTAGGTACAAGTTTAACTAGTGTTGCCTAACATTAAATTCACCAGAAGTGATTTAAGAAACGCCTCATAAATCAGTTCTTTACGTAACAATGGTTTCACGTTACGTGAATAAGCTCCATTGAAAGGAAATCCCAGGTCCATTAATCTTACAACTGTAACGACAAGGTTGTTAAATGTCCACTTAATGACGATACTATAGAACCTTGTCACATTCACAAGTTCTGAAATAAGGCCACGGAAATGGTCGAGGTGACCATGGCCTTTCCGGAAATATTTGCTTAGTTATTTTAATGTGAGCATTTAATCATCATCATTCATTATCATCAGCCAGCAGACGTCCACTGCTGAACATAGGCCTCCCCTTTAACCACCACACTGAACGACAGCCTGCCATCTGTATCCACTGGATGCCCGCGACTCTCATAATGTCGTCGGTCCATCTAGCGAGAGGCCTACCTAGCTACCTACGCTGCGTCTTCCGGTTCTCTCTCTGTTGAAAATGCTTTTCGCGATTTCAGTGGTAAAAGTTGAATGAGGATATGAATGAGAACCTCTTTTCGGTATAGTATCAACGTTCTGTGTAAGTTTTTAAGTTAATATTGTCTTGACAAGGGGTTATTGCATTCCAGTTTTACAAATTACCATAGAGGAGAGGTCACAGACTAGGTAAAGCTACTACATAGCCATCTTTAGGAGAGATTATTTCAAAATAAACTATCAAAATTTCAGTGTTTTTGTATTGCAAAGTGTTATTATACCGTTTTCAACAATTCCACGCTAACACAAGCTGAAAATATTCAAAATAAATGTTTGAAAATAGCACTTGGAACTTCTTGGAAGGCATACATTCGTTAACGCTGTAAAACGTTTTGTCAGACGCCGATGCATAAGTTATAGACGGTGTTAGATCTCTTTCATATTTTATTCCTGAATCTTTTCACTTGTTTTTCCACTTTCCCTCCAATGTCCTGAGCTAATTAATACATTACAAAAACATTTCTTCTACGTTGGTCACAAAAGTTACAGCACGCCAGGCTTTCTTCTACGTTGGTCACAAAAGTTACAGCACGCCAGGCGTTCTTCTACGTTGGTCACAAAAGTTACAGCACGCCAGGAGTTCTTTTGCGTTGGTCACAAAAGTTACAGTACCAGGCGTTCTTCTACGTTGGTCACAAAAGTTACAGGACGCCAGGCGTTCTTCTACGTTGGTCACAAGAGTTACAGCACCAGGCGTTCCTTCTACGTTGGTCACAAAAGTTACAGCACCAGGCGTTCTTCTACGTTGGTCACAAGAGTTACAGCACGCCAGGCGTACTTCTGCGTTGGTCAAAAAAGTTACAGTAACGTCAGGCGTAGTAACTATAAGGTCACGTTTCCACGAACGATACGGTGGCGATTTTAACTAGTAATAAAATTAACTTAAGCAATAGGATAAATCAGCGTTTATCTTGTCAAGTTTTGGACCGTAGATGCAAAAGAGTGCCATGGTTCCTGAGATATCTTATCATTTTACGGCAAAATTCATTGCTGAATTATGCGGTCCCATTGAAATAGGATGGCCTGTGGCATAATCGCGGACAGAAGTACGGTACGGGTTTACGTAAAAGTGGCTACAGACGGCCCAACTATTTAGGACAGTTTGCAGGTCTGACCTAAATACATGACCAACACATGATAATACATGATGTACCTTGTTCGGAGCTACATGACCTTATCCTACCATCCCCTTTCTACTACAGGACAAGTATAATAGGAAAGCGGCCAACTACCGTTGTTTTTAGTAATTTCAAGGTTGGTAAGTGCCTTTATTAACTAAACAAAATACAAGCTAAAACTAACACTACAAATACAGTTAGACTGCCCATATACCGTTGAAGGTCTAAAGACAATCCAAATGCTCAAGCCCACTACCAGTTGGTTGCGTACCCTGCAAGCTGGCAGCATTACCACGTTGAATGGCATTAGTAATTTCAAGGTTGGTAAGTGCCTTTATTAACTAAACAAAATACAAGCTAAACCTAACACTACAAATACAGTTAGACTGCCCATATACCGTTGAAGGTCTAAAGACAATCCAAATGCTCAAGCCCACTACCAGTTGGTTGCGTACCCCGCAAGCTGGCAGCATTACCACGTTGAATGGCAATGCTTATGCGTTGAGCCAGAAACACGCCATCATTTTGGTCACGCGTCGCATTAACCAGGCGCTCTGAAAGGTTTTTGAAAATGAGGTGAGCTCCCGGTCCCCAAGGGCCCAATGTTTCGACCCCAAACGCCTCAAATATGTAACCACTGCCGAGGTTAGTTCAGTCTATATGCGTAACCCTGTATATAAGCTGCCAATACATTTCCCGTTAGCATTGATTTTCGGGTTATGAACTCCATCATTAGGCCAGCGCTTGGCGTTTCACTCGGATGCGCCTGGCTAATGTTGCGTGCATCATCAAGAGCTGCCTTCACGTTATCATGCGAACCATTTACTTGCAAAAATTACTTTAGTTAAAATATCCAATCACTTTATTATGTTTATGGAGATTGGAAAGCAGGAAAGAGAGAATCTATATTTAGCAGTGCAATAAAGAATAAAAAAAAATTGTCTCTTAATATTAGATACCTATACAAGCTAAGTGAATCTCTGACTCCTATGCTAAGTAGATTACCTGTATTATAGGAGTCAGTTCCTTCCAAGTAATGGTGACAGATATTGACGAAACTAATAACTAAATTTAGTATTATATGCATGCAGTATATGTGCGTGAGTGTGTGTCGGTGTGTGTGTGTGGGTGTGTGAGTGTGTGTGTGTGTGGTCTGTGTGTGCGTGAGTAAGTGTGGTAATAAGCCGTGGTAGTCTATTTGGGAGAGCGCTAGACGTGAAAACGTGAGGTTGCGGGTTCAAATCCCAGACCCGTACCAATGAGCTCTTTGAAGTTTATGTACGGATTTTCATACCACCGGCTTTTCGGTGAAGGAAAATATCGCGAGGAAACCTGCATACGTACGGAGAAGGAATTCAATGGCGTATGAATCCACCAACCCGCAACTGGGCCAGCATGGTGGATATGGCCCAATCGCCCTTTCAGGGGTAGGCCAAAGTCCAGCAGTGTATTAAAGGCTGATTATACTATGTTATTATTCTAATAAAGAATACCTTAAAAGATAGTGGCGATTAGCAAATAATTGATGATTTTCAAAAATCACGCGAAATGAATGCGGAAGTGTGTGTCTGTCCACACTCAACTTCGTAACGGCTGAAAGGATTTGGATGAAATTGGGAGTGAAGATAGCTAGATTAAACTTTTCGTCCTGTAATACTGAACGGTTCTTGTAGGATTACAGATAAAACCGCACTGCAGCTTATATTCGTTTTCGTTGGGAAAATTTGCCATTTCGGCGCTTAAGGATTCTCACCTTTAAAAAGGTCCCTAGGTAATAGGTATATATATACCTATATCAGGCATAGGCATCAGGCATCGCATTTTTACTACATAATGCGAGAAATTAACTTACTGGTGTTTGATGATGATTGTTGAAATTGAACATTATTGTATAGTTTTCATGATAAACCGTGAAGGCTTACACTACGCCAATGTATTTCCGCGCTTATTTCATGGCATCAAAGCCGAAAATCAATTAAGATTCACTCGGTGGTTATTATCTTTTTATGATGTAAAAATTAAAACCTCGTAAATGCAGTAAGTAGGTTTAGGATAATTGGTTTTTAAACCAATAACCGAAATAGCTCCTTCCATAACCTTACCACGGTAAATATTTCGTAAATAATCATATAACTTTAGTGAACAACCGTGATAGTTTATTACAGTGTTTTAATTGGTTTTTAGTAATTTAGATCGTAAAAGAACTTATGAATGACTTCGTAGTAAGTACAAGGTGAGTAGGTATTTTAAAACTTAATTATTATATTATCATAGGCTTGCGTTTGACCGCCACTTCGCCTGATATTAAGCGATGATGCGGTAGGTATACGATGGAGCGTGTTTGCCTAGAAGAAACCGATTCACTCGCGATTTAAAGAGAGTAGATTGTAACTATTGCTTCTTCAGATCAGACACACAAGGGAGATATGGCTTAGTACAATTATCGTTCGTGTTCAAAGTCTCCATGTTTTTTTTTCAGTATACTGCTAAACTGCTTATCGCAAAAACTGCGTGGCTTACTTATTAATTTTTCACGCACACTAAGAAATGTGTGGCGATACCAATGCACTAATAGTCCACATGCAAAAACAGGGCAACAAGGTCATCCGCTGGGTGGGTTTGACTAACGGCGACCATCAAGCGAAAGTAATCGAAGATCGATCGAAGCTCTGGCCGGAGAGATGCCTCTTAATAACGAATTAACGATCACAAACTAATGCTATACTAGCGCTTAACAATGGCCGCCGACGTCATGTTTCCCTCCAAAACCACAGAGTATAACAATGAACATTTCCCCCGCATTTCTAGCTTATTCGATAAAAACAGGCTACGAATTCATAAGCTTCACAAACGTTGGCTAATCTCGCTACAGGGGAATGAAAACAGTGAGACAACTCTGTTTCTTTACCCTACAACAAAGTCATAGTTTTAAAATAAACCAACAGATGGCGTTGATTAGTTTTGCAAGATTGCAAGCTGATTGGTGATGGTCATGCACCGTAATTTTACTATAGATAAGTAAAAGTGATATGACTAACCTTTTCATCATTCCTAATTCGATGACTGTTGTGGCTATTTCGATAAAATTAAACAAGTTAGGCTCGATATACGATACCATTTATTTTGAAAATTTCAGACAAAATCACGGTGCCCATACAGCTGGCCAGTTATAATTTTACCAGCCAAGTTAAAGCTGACAGCAAACTGACGACTGATAGGACGATTATTAAAGTTACCTTTAGACAAACAGAATAAATGGTGAATGTATTAAGTCAATACATATTACTGCTTAATACAAAATAATATTTACATAGAACTTAACAGATTTATAAAAGTAGCAAAAGGTTTTTTAAACTTTACCTACTTACATGTCTAGACTATGTCTTTGCATTATCAGGCGTGCTTTCAGATGCGAAACTCATTACGGGCCGCTGAACACACATTAGCAGCTGTCCCACTCGCACGGTATTCAATAAACAAGCGCTAGAGCGAGAGGGAACATAGTAAAGCTATTGAGGATTACAGAACATTTCCATTATCTTTTATTAATTTCGTATTTTGGATGCTTTAAAAATCTTTTGTACTGTTCAGTCATAAAATTAAATGTGATTGACGATGCTTTGTTTTTGAACCGTCCGTCGGGAATTTTCAAGGAATAACATACAGAATGACTTTTTATCACGAAATGGAAAAATTTGGATTTGACAGACAAAAGGATATTAGAAGATTGCAATTTCTTTCAAGCAGAGCGCTCGCACCTACATTACGTAGTTTAAGGCTGCGCTCAACTGCCACAGCTATCTTTTTATGATTAGAGATTTACGTATTTTTTTCGAGTTTTTTTATTACTAGTTTTGTCGATTTTTTCTATCTCTTCCGCCATCCTTTAAAATATCAACACGAACATTGCTACAATATAAGAATATACTATTTGTATTTTTAATTCTAAAGATAATGCCAAACAGTTTTTTTTAATTCTCACCCAATGATTTTTTTTCTTCAAAAACGTTGGAATGCACGAGTGAGGTGTGCACCTTTTTTAATAATATGCTTGCGTTTGACCGCCATTCTACGATGGAGCACGCTTGCCTAGAAGAAACCGATTCACTCGAGATTTGAAGATACCGGGATTGTAACTATTGGGACCTCAGAAGGTTCAACTGTTTTTAGCGAGTATGGCGCAAGTGTGCATTGCGCCTTACATAACAGCATGTTGGGTACGCTGCCAACTGGTAGCGGGCTTGAGCATTTGGATTGTCTTTAGAACTTCAACGTTCTATGGGGAGTCTAATTGTATTTGTAGTGTAAGTTTTAGCTTGTATTTTGTTTAGTTAATAAAGGCACTTGCCCATCAAAGGTTTTCTTACATAACTAAACCTATGTTTGACATCCTAATTAAACTTATGTTTGTATGTCGCAACGAACACGAGCTTTATTATGTTAATTATGATATCAGTAACTCATACAAGGTATTCAAATCTCCTAGTTCAAGACGACATTCCCAGTTGGAGAGAAGTTTCCAAGTTTTCAGTTATTTTGAAAGCCAAAGTTCCGAAGCGAGCGAGCTAGTTAAGAAGTGTGTTGGATTGAAGATATGTTTTCAAAAAGCACGAGTGAAATTTTAGGTACGTAAGGGGAAATCCCTAGACCCGTACCCATCAGTGGGATGAGGGGGAATCTCTCAATACCTGTTCTCCCACCAGTGGAATGAAGAAAAATGTATGTTTATGGTGTACATTAGAGGCATGTTCCATTTTCCCCCTAGGGGTAAATAAAGGATTTATTATTGTAGGTATAATAGATTTGCATTTGACCCCCATTTCGCCTGTTGTTATGCGATGATGCGGTCTACGATGGAGAACGCTGGCCTAGAAGAAACCGATGCACTCGCGATTGAAGACACCCAGGTTTTAACTACTACTATACCTACCTAATATAACACTCGAATAAAAACATCCCGACTAAGTACAACTAAGAACAGAAGCATTAAGTATCTCGTAAAAATAGTTTTCTACTAAGAGCTCTGTCTTGAGGCATTTTCCTCCTATATTTTTCTTTTGACCTGTACTGAGTTGTTACATAAAAGGGGAACAAAGCGCTGCAATAAAGCTGACGAATTTAGCACTCTCAAAGACAAGACAAAGGTTCTTTCAACCGAAAACGTTAGTAGAAATTAGTATTTTTCATTTAATTTCTAGTGTGTAGCCATCCTTAAGGAAAATATTGGAAAACAAGTATGAAGTTGATTAAAAGTGCTGATAATTTAAAGACAGATTTTATTGAATCATTCATTGATAAGAACAAGAACTCTCGATCAAGTCACATAAAAAAAAAATCGGTTCAGCTCGGACAGAATACGTTAAATTGACAACATCCTTATGTTTGTGTCGGGGGTTTAAAAGGTCGGTTACTTCTGTCTCGTCACATTTATAAAGCTGAAAAAGTTTTTAATTGGATTTGAGCTGTGATTGAGATTTGTTTTGGATTGTATTAACTTAAATTGTAACCTTTTTTCTACATACATCACATACAAATCAAAACAAAATACAAAGTGAATCCCGTTTACTGAATTTCGAATTTCCCATGAAGTTTTAATTATTTCGTAAAAATGTATACATCTACATCGTACACAGATACTATTATGTAGAGATGATTTAACTAAGCTCGCAAACAAAAACCAGTTAGAAACGTATCTTAGCTCTTCTTACTCAATTTAAACAAACAAAACTTTTCCGAAAGAGACGAAAATTCTTGAGGAAAAATCTACGGATATTTCCCCTATATTAAGATTACATCACTTCTCATCAAGTTGCCCGCGAGACAGTGGTTTTAATAACATCAAAGTCTAATAATAAAACTTCATAACCGAAAAATTCAATAAAGGAATTTCCATCTTAAAACTCAGAGGAAGGTCGGTAGAAAATTATTTATTATAAATCTATGGCATAAAAAAGGTTCTGGTTTGATACATCATGGAAGATACGTTACTTATATTACCTATAAAGCATGTCAGTGCGTCGATCAGACCGAATGGTCCAAGCTGACAGGAGGCTGGACTCAAAGAGACAGATGCAAGAAACCTTTTAACAGGTTGGAGGAAAAAATAGGCTTATGAATGAACTAAGCAAGATTTGAGGAGATTAGAGTAGACAGAGCGAGTCACGAGAATTCGTCACCTTGAATAAAATCTGCATATATTTAGAGTGTTTGTTTGAAAATATTATATTATTCAGAATAAAAGAAAAAGTTAGTGTTACTTCGCTTTGACTAAGCTTCGCTTCGCTTTATTAATAAGCATGGTTGTTATTGTAAAACGAAATTAACATTTTATTATGGTGTAGAAAGAAAAAATATGGTTAGCCTAACCATTAAATTTAGGACCAGCCCAAGTAGAGACAACTTTTATGATTGCAAGAATACGCAAAGCAAAAAGCAGAGTTTGTATGGATATTCCCGCGTACAAACGTTAACCGATTTTGATAAATGAGGTGTCGATATATTCTTCCAAGAAGGCAACATGTCATGTAAAGTAGCGCCCCATTATATGACATAGGTATCATTGAATATTTATTTTGAAATAAAAGTGAGGTTTATTACATCGTAATTATAATTATTTGTTTCGCGAAATATAATCTGCTACAAATACCGTTGCTTGGTTATTAATTTTTTAAATATGGAATCTTATCAATTTCCGATTCTACTGATATGAGACTTTCTAAATCTGATATGAGAAGTAAAGTGACAAATCTATTTGATTTTGTTCATTACATATCAATGGTAAGCAGTCCAAACTAGTAGAGTGGGCGTCTTTTTATTACTCCCTCGAGAGTCGGGAAGGAAAGACGACGTCATGGAAATAAAGTAAAACGATATTGGTCCAAGAACGTTGTACAAGCACTTCCCAAAACTTACCTTTTTAGCAATCTTTGTCATAACCAATTTTGACAATTTTATATAGCAAAACTGTTAAAATAAGTTGTTAAACAAAAAAAAAAGTGATTACCTCCTGCCCATTTTTCTATCGAACTGCCAGAGTGGGCACGAAGAATTGACGCTGCTTTATGGTTGATATTCTGAGAACCCGTACGAAGCGCTTTGATTCCACATTTATTGTGCGAACTGCTAGTCTGTGGAATTCGCTGCCTGAGTGGGTGTTCCCCTATAGTTACAATCAGGGTGTCTTCAAGTCGAGAGTGAATAGGTTTCTTCTAGGCAAGCGTGCTCCATCGTAGGCCGCATCATCGCTTAACATCAGGCTAGTTGGCGGCCAAGCGCAAGCCTATTTATAATAAAATAAAAATAAAGTTAAAATTGATACGATAACTCTGAATAGAGCCCTAAGGTCTGAGGTCTAAGAGTAACGTTTTTTTTACAGGCATGCTTTTACACAATCACACCCGATGGAAAGCGATGATGGTCGAAGATGTATCCCGGTTGCCTAGTAAATACTTTTTTTTTTTTTTTTGCTATTTTCACTTAATTGGACTAAATACACAATAGTCGGTGTGAATGGCCTAACGACCTTATTTATTAGACAATATATATTTTTTGTTTTACCCGGGTATGTCCTAAAAGTGCGACCAGTGGTGGGCAGCAGCGTCCTCCTACTACAAGGTGAACTCTCTGCGATCTCCAAGCCATCGGCCAGGCGTGGAGATTATGCCAACCCCTCTCCCCCCATCTTTTTGGCGTTCTAAAGGGGAAGCCTATGTTTTGCAGTGGATATCTTCTGGCTGATTATGATGATATGTTATTTTATATCACGTGCCTGTAACACTAATTGTGATAAACATTTGCGTGACAAAGATAAAAACAATTTCGATTGCTGTAGAACTAGAAAGAGGCTGGAGCGTGTTAGAGGCGTTAAATACACTAAAATGTGAACCCTGTACGATGCGCTGCACAGCACAATTTCAAATGACAGCTGCCCTCGACTACTTTATCACTTCTGCGCAGTGAAATTCAGTTGTACGTTTCGTTTTTATGTCAAGTTTTGAACCACCTTATACATAAAGTTCACATTTTCAGATGCCTATTTCCTACCTCCGTTGCGACTCTTTGTCAAAGAGAAGCCCCCAAAATAGCACATCAGAGAAACCAAGTAAATCTCTTTGATAAACTTTGTAAAACCTGACGTTGACGATGCCAAGAATATATTTCTCCTAAGAAAACTTTGTTTATTAAAATTGCGAAATTTATAAAGAAGGTTTGTTGTTACGCTGTCTGCTTAAGGAGTTTCTGTTTTTGCGCATTGATTTTACATGACACACATTACATACATACATTATGTACATGATATTATTATAGTTAGATGATCAAAATGCGCGGCCAATTAGGTTTAAGGTTTAGACTACCCCTTCGTCTATTTTTCCTCGAAGTTAGTTCTTCAAATGACATTTGGACAGCTCGAAAATTTAATTGATCTGATACAATTTTGATCGAGCCATGAAAGTTTACATTGGAATATTTTTTGATACAACCCAGAAATCCCTCTGATTACGGAACCGTGTGACAATTAGGTGTGGTGTTCAAATTTTTTCCACCCGGAAACAACACTGTAAATTACACAGAAGCTTAATGCTTAATAATAATTATTATGACCAAATGCTTAATGATTAGCAACTTAATTAGTTAAGTAGCAATCAATACAACTATATAGCTTTAGTGCAGCCCATTAAAATATTTTGATCGAGCCATGAAAGTTTACATTGGAATATTTTTTGATACAACCCAGAAATCCCTCTGATTACGGAACCCTGTGACAATTAGGTGTGGTGTTCAAATTTTTTCCACCCGGAAACAACACTGTAAATTACACAGAAGCTTAATGCTTAATAATAATTATTATGACCAAATGCTTAATGATTAGCAACTTAATTAGTTAAGTAGCAATCAATACAACTATATAGCTTTAGTGTATGATTCTGATGTTTGCTGCTCAATTTAATTTTTACGCTGACTTCAAGTTGCTGACCAAAAATACTTTAGAGCAGCCAATAACGATTACACAAACATGTCTAAGGTTTGGGCACCTCCAATTTATTTAAGGTAGAATTCCGTGCACAGTCGCGCACGTCTGACTCATGCGTTTAACGCGCGCGGCTAATGCGACAAGTCTTCGCACTATAAAAACTCAAGCCTATTATTTGTAAAAAATCAATATAAAAAAATTGTTTAAACGCATATATCTTGGAACTTTATTAGGCGCCTGAAATAGTTAAATTTATTCGGTATATCTATAACATTCAATTATAATTTTCACTTAGCCTGTTTTTAGTTAACCTATTATAACAAAAGAGGTTTACTTGATTTTCATGCTTTGACAGAGTAAAACTCGTTTTTCCAGACAATATTTGTACTCTCAGAAGCCATTATAATGATAAAATTCCATAATTAATTTAATTAATTACTTGGTATTTGCTACAAAACTTTAGACGCACAATTTAATTCTCACTGAAAATTAACTGGCAGCGTGCTCGAATCAAAATTAACTGTTAAAGCGTGAGGTCAAGGCAACTCGCAAACACACCTGGGGCAAAACGGAGGGGAGAAAAATCATTTCCGGTGCACAACCGTTATAAACATAAAGAGGCAATCCCGGAAAAATATCTACATAAGATACTCGTACAAGCATTGCCTTTGACTTCCGACCGTTACTAAAATTGTTTCTGCTCAGGCTGTGTCGCTCGTATCGTGGTTATTTATTATAATGTGGCCAGATAATGTAGCTACCATTTGATATATTGAGAATGTATATCGGATAAGTCGTTTTTTAAATTTCATCATCATCATCATCAATCATTTTCTACCTACTACCTACCTACCTACTAATAAGTGTAGGTTCTAACCCAAAGGGAAAGCGCGCTGTTTTTTTTTTGGTAATGTGACAGTCTCTTCTACTACTTTCGTCTTGTCGTCTTAAAATATTCACGAATAACATTATTTTATTATATTGATAAATTTCCCAATTTTTGTGTTTGTTGCTATAAAGTAACTGGACAGTGACGTAGATAGTGTCAATTTCTGGAACGCCAGACCTTGTTTTTTTGGATCATGCTCACAGCGATCTATTTCTACACGGCATGAGGCACACGTGGCGAACCATTCGCGATGTCTGGACCACCATTAAAAGTAAACGAAATTTGAATTCATATAATTACTCTCAGAAACCCACATTCAGGTGAGTGAACCCAATGTTAAGGATGTAACAAAAAAAGGTAAAAACAGACAAACGTTTTCTTTGAAATATTCATGACAGCTCATCTAATTTCAGATGGCACGCCCCATCACAGTTTTATCGCGTGTTCAGATACCATCAATTCGTCTTTATCCCCGAGGAATGTAATTTATAGGGCTCAATAATTGTCGATTTATGGTGAGGAATCAGTCCGAAGACGTTTAATTTGGCAATTGTCGCTTGGGGCAGAAAAAATTGGATTACTGCTGTTTATAAATGGGACTCATTTTAAGGAACACCGAGGCAGAAAAGTGTAATTTTTATGGACAATCTTTGTAGGATATCGATGTAATAACTTGACAAATTCTATTTTCAAATATGATTCTGATGACGACTGGGACTTGTGTTTGATTAAACACTGGATTAATACACGAGATATTCGAAGTTAAAATTTTACGAATGAAAAATATTTTACGGAATTATTACCTGCTGTCTCAATTCTTCATATCATTAGCGGCCTCTTATACCAAATTCGACGGGTTTAAATCAATTTTATTCAGTTAAATTACAATATTTGAGTTGGAAAAAAATACATGTCACAGATACATCTGTGTTTGAGTTTATGATTTGGTTCAAAACACGACAGAATAAACATTCCTCGATCAAAAAAAAAAACTGAAACAAAGTCGATTTATTATATTTATTTCGTTTTATGCTCTAATGAAAGCTCGTATCAATCTGGAAATTGCATGTACTGAAAGGCAATTTTATTCAATATTTTTTTATTTGGATAGAATTTTGATAGTGAATAGTTTCGTTTTTTAGTGAAATTAAAACCGTAAAAAGGTCGCGAGAATTTGCGCGCGCCGCGTTTAGTACCGCGCCAGGCGTCGTCGTGGTCGGACCTATGTTCGTTTTTGTCGTTGCACTCCCCCCGTGGGCGTCCTGACTCTTGCGTGGCAAAATACATCGTCGCTATAACTTGGCCGGGGCTGAGGGAGCGTTTTTTTGTCTACGCGACTCGGATAAAAGGCCGTTAAACCGACATCAACCATTGTCCTAGATAAGCGACGGAGAGCAAGTCGCTATACCATGCGATCTGAATTGCGCAAACTGATCAACACGATAACGTAAGCCACAGTTTCTGATTATATTTGATATTTTCGCGCTGTTTCACGTCACGACACTTCGCCGCTTGCCACTTTTTGTTGCCGCATTTTTCGCCCATGTAGAACAATGCATGGTTACATTGGTTACTCTCCAAATTGTTGTAATGGTATTTATCCACAATCATCTTATCCCTCTAAGCTGAAATAAATCTTGCACGTTTAGACCCTAATAGAGGATTCTGGCAGGTGTCACTGTCTCCAGTGATTACGAAACCCTTCTGCATTATTGGTGCCTTATCGACGCGATTTGTTTTACCTTCAAAATTGGATCGGACGGGAGAGGAAGGAACTTTCTAGGTTTGTTTCTTCTAAGTTATAGAGGTAGATTTCAGAGAGATCTTTTGTCTTTAAAATTTGTAGATGATGTAAGTACTATACGAAGCGAAAACCAATGACGTGGATTTTCAGTTGGTCATAATAAAAAAAATCTTCTTATCTACTTATCTAGATTATAGATTCATTTCTCAGTGTAGGTATAACGTAAATATATACACAACTCACAAGCTATATTATTTGAAGTTATAATACAGATATAATTCTGTAGACTTAAGCTAAAGTACAGAGATCGTCAAACATCTTGAAAAACTACCTTGACTGCGCAATAGTCAATTTTAGATCTATATGGCAGACCATCGTCGTACCCCTGTACGAGATTATTTCGACGGCAGGAGTTAGCGCGATTGGTTGTAGTGTATGCATCTATGCATGTGTACTTGCGCCAATTTTTCCCTCACTACACACCGTTTCTTGCTTAATAATTATGTTTGCTAGTAACTAGACTTTTTTTACTGGCCTTACAGTTATATATATATATTTTTTAACCTATACTGTTCCACTGCTGGGCAAAGGTCTCCCCCAGTTATATTATTACGCACATACATTTATTTTCTTTCTTAAATTTAAGATTTTTTTACAAAAAATATATAAAAACAAAATATTATAAAAAAAAAAAAATCTAGAGTGCCGCCCGCAGCGAGGCAGGGCCCAAGCTACCGGTGGTTAGGGCTGCAGAGTGAGGAACCTCCTACGTGCCGTGTCAAGGATTACCGCCTTATATTATTATAATTATTAACGTGATATTTGCCATTGTGTCATCATCTTCATTTCAGCCATAGGACGTCCACTGTTGGACATAGGCCTCCCCCATCGATCTCCAAAAGGGCCGCTTGAAAGCGGCCTGCATCCAGTGTTTCCCTGCGGTCTCTTTTAGGTCGTCTGTCCGTCTTGTGGGTGCACCCCCATTGTGTATATCCCGTTAATAATCATATGAGTGTGGCCGCCAAAAATTGTACAATAACATTCGTGAATTTGTAACACACGGTAACACACGTGAATGAAGGTAACAATGTGAACTTTATCAAGCCTCGTATACATGTTGTAAAAGAAAAGTTTTTTTTGTATGTTTTTTATTCATTAAAAAGAGATTGTTTTCAGTCCCAAACCACATTCAAAAATTAATAAAACTAAACAATATTTGAAAATTCTTTGGAACGAAAAATTAACTTTGGAAATTACTCAATAATAAAAAATTACAAATAGAATTACAAATTATTCTCTTAGTAAGTACCTACAAAAATTACAGACAATAATCATATGATCAAAACCAAAATAAGCATAAAATAATAACGATCAAATCAATAATAATAAAAATATGCAAAGGTACAAGTAGGTAAGCTTGCGAACATCTAACAGGATTCAAAACAATTTGATCACTAATTAAATCTTTTAACAAAATATGCTTTCCCGTGTGACTCCAATTTTTTTTTACCACTCTTATTTGGGGAACAATTAATGTTGGTTTATAATTTGTTTTTAAAAACCATACAGAATAACTTAGGTTTCATCTACTTCTACACTTTCTATGAACCCAACATAATATTTCCAAGACTGTCTTTGGAAATATCTCACTGATATGCTCATTTCCTACATTATAATGTGTTTCTTCTTCGGTATCATCTAAGATTTCACGGTCTTTGTCAGTGTTTGTCATTATTTATCAGGCTTTTTAAGTGTATTTTGTTGGAATTTCCTAAACAAAAAAAGACATGTTCTAAAAGCCTTATAATTTTATATTCTGTAGTGTATACTACGCTTAACAACCGTTCACGAATGTTACGTAACACATTAGTAACACACGGTATCATTCGTGAATAAAAACAACTGTGGACATAACTTAAAAAATATTTATTCGTGTTAGTTTTTAAGTTATAGCACACCACACAAATTGATTTGTTAAAGGAATAGTCCATCTATAAACCCAATTTAAAATAATATAGTAAATTTGTGTTCTAACCGTGAATATTCTCACTTAAAAATAAGAAAAACTCTCGAGACAAAAGCGCCGACCACCTTGAAGACCACTTTCACAGAATACAAAAAGGCGATTTCTTCCCATATGTTGGCTAACCTAGAGATAGTGTTGCCATGACTAAGAAATATTTTAAGGGGCGGGAATGTAACTCTACTATCGTTGATAATTACGGTAACTTACGTGAAGTAACATTCGGGAAAAAAAGTGAGACATCGTAATTTCAATTACTTTTGCGTTTGTTTTTAACGTTATTTACTTAAATGATTAATTATAAGTTAGCAAATTTATGGAATAATGTAGAATGCCAAAATTACCTGGTAAAAAACAATTGGGTATACATTTATGTGACTTCATAGTATGAGACATCTTAGTGGGACACATAATTTTTGTATGGAAACCAAAACTATGCATTTATAAAAAATTAAAAATGTGCTAGTTAGAGCCAACCAATATGAGCTTAAATTATTTCTATGCAATAACATGATAGTGTGAGCCAGAATCCACTTCAACCATACCATTAAATAAAATAATGGAATTATTAAGACTCGTCATATGAACGGGACAGATATTTTTTCCCAAATGTACAATTTTTGGCGGCCACACTCATATATATTATAGGTGTCTTGTAGGTATAGTAGGTGTCTATAGGCAGCGGTAACCACTTACCATCAGGTGGCCCGTAGCTTGTTTGCCACATATTCTATAAAAAAAAATAAAAAAAAAAAATATCTGTAGTGAACAACCGTGATCGTTTAAAACTGTATTTATGGTTATACACTATACAAGCTATGTATAGTGTTTAGTCAATAAAGGTACTAACTATGGCCTATAAACAATAATAAAACGTAAACTACTTGCCCTATTATAAAAAGACTAGACTGCTCATAGACAGTTGAATGTCAAAAGATAATCCAAATGCCCACTACCAGTTGGCAGCGTAGCATGTTGCCGGCATTACCGCGCTGAATGGCAATGCTCATGTGCTGAGCCAGTTACATGATACAGTTGTATGATACTATGTATTCTATTATTGCGTTAAGCGATAAGACCGCCGACAAGGCCGCCTATTAAAAACCTAGATAATAATGCTCATTGTAATACATATATGTTTTCCTTGTTTGTGTGGCCTTTTAATAAATAGTTAACTTATCTTATAAGTAGTTTAGAAACATTTGATTCCATCTGCCCAAAGTACTCCGATTGAAAATGAAACACAAAACTTTCCATGGTTCTCAAAAGACGCTCATGCTCCTAGCCACAGACTAGGTAAAGCAACAGTAAAGCTACTCTCTGCGTGCTCTCTGATAGCATGGCCTTTAATATCATAACAGACGACCGACTGATATACCGACGTTTAAAACCATAGAACATAACCACTCGAGTTATAATACCCTGTCAAAAAGAGCCGTATGAAACTGTACTTCAAAATTTAAGTGGCCTCACAAAGCAGAGTCGCATGCCAACTCTCCATTAAAAAAGCTATTTTAAATGAGAGTATTAAAGTACAAAATGAACCAGCAATACTCAAATTGTATAGCCTCAAATTACTTAACTTTTAAACCCTACCAAGGGTCACTAGAGCTACTAATGAGGCATTAATCGTAATCATGTAATCCTCCAATTAAAGGGCAATTTAGACCACTCGTACGAAAGGACTGTTTTTACTCGTAATCCGAGAAAATCCACGCGACAGGTACGTTGGCTTACGCACACATTCTATTCGTTTTTCACAGGGTTGCCATGTGTAAAACTAAAAAAAAACTGTTATAGTAAAAATAAAAATAGGACAGAGGAAAATGAGAAGAGACCGAGGTGAGTATAAACAGCAGTGAGAAAAATTGGCAGTGGAAAATTATGAAAGATTTATAGCTTGCGCTTGTCTGCCATCTCACCTGATGTAAAGCGACGATGCGGTCTACGATGGAGCACGATTGCCTAGAAGAAACCGATTCACTCTCGACTTGAAGCTACCCAGCAGTGCGAGTACCTTTCTTTATCGGTCGTCAAATTCGTTAAAATTCCATAGAATCGATCATAGTAAGTACTGATCAAATGGCATTTTATCGAATTTAACAATCTCAACTGTCAAATTTGATGATCGATAAAGAACGGTACTTGCACTGCTGATTAGACTTGATGTCATGTAAAAGTTACATGCTATACTGGGCAACTGGTAATCAGTTGGCATCCTCTTAAGTGCGGCCTCAGTCAGTACATCAAAACAAACAACTTTTTGAAATTCACGAAAAAATATCAGCTGTTCCATACAAAAGAGTCATTCACTACCGACAAAATATATGAAACAACTGATTTTACTTAGTTTACTTCTATATTCTCATGTTTGACACGTTTAAAAAACATTTAAATCTCATAGATTCTGATTTGAGCTCAAAGTTACAATATTTTAATTTCGATTTCAAATCAGAATCTTATGCAAAGAGCCTTAATAACAAATTAAGGTTATTAACTTGGCCAATGCCAATAATAACAGCCCGTAAAGCGAAAACGGCCTTATACTTAGTCCCCATGAATATCTGGTAACCCTACATGCGCATTATATTGGCCTTTCCATTACATTTGGACAGTTACGCCCAATGAAAGGCACCTTGGATTTCGTGTCCCATTTTGCGGTACAGTGCTACCAACTTATCTGTGCTGTTGAATGGGAGAGCGACGATCCAAATTATTTTCACGAAACAGTACTGTCTGTAGAAAAGTTTTAGTTATGTTATTTAGCCAACTGTATAGATAACTTGGTGGGTTTGTAGATTGGCTTTAGGCACAGATGTGGTTATCGGACGTGCGGTCTAGTCTTAGGCCTTGATTGAAAAGGAATATAAAAATGGAAGGATTTAAGTATAACCTGCAGAGTTTCGCTGCTAAAAGGTTTCATATGAAAATAAGTTAGAAAATAAGACAATTATAAGCATTATAGGCAGAATAGGTGGTTCGATGAATGGATGTTAAAAATTGGTGCCCAGGCAAAGTCGAGGTACGCATAATGCGAGTACCTACTTTTATGCGTAAATGCAGCCAGGTCTTATATAACTTATCTCGAGCATAGTGAGGATACTAACTATGACAGTATAGAGCAGATGATGTTTCAAAGACTACGATTCTACGCTGCAGTTTTAGTGTTTTCGTGCTTTACAAAACTTACAATGGTAGACTGCTCAGTGCATTTTTTTCGTCTAGTTGAGTTTTTTTACACGCGAGGAAATTAAGGTTGTAACATGTATTGTTTGCTTTACCCGAGATCAGTAAAATTATTTCTTCAATTAGTTTAGATTACTGTCGATGACGTTCGCTGTGCTAAGTTTGTATTTAACGCAATTGGCTGTGTCAATATTGTTTAATTTATAGTGTCAAACCACGGCTGAGTACACTACACACTCTACATAGTATTGATTTAAGGTATACTTCCGAACAACGCAGCTCCGACTTAATTAATTAGCGCAGCGAAACTGACGCGGCGATAAAGCGATAGTATTATTCGCACTATGGTCATAATCAGGCCATTCGAGCACAGCGAAACTGACGCAGAGTGACTTTGGAACAACGTAGCTTCAGCGTCAGCAGAGGCAGCGACACTGACGCTGCGATAGAGCGATAGTATTACGGTATTACGCACTATGGACATAATTATATTGGTCGATTCCAGCACAGCGAAATTAATGCTAAGTGACTTACGAGAGTTACGAGCAAGGTAGCTCCGGCATCAATCGCCCAGCGACACTGACGCGGCGATAGAGCTATCGTATTACGCACTATAGATATATACAACAACACATTGCCCCTTTGTTTTTATATGCATGCAGTCCGCACTTATAATAGTGATGACGTTTAATTGAATTCTTATGCCTTGTCTCCGTTATGTAATGCAATGGCGTACATCATGCTGGAGTCTATTAAATAAATATTATCGTTCCAAGCGAAACTGACGCTTAATGAACTGACTTACGAGCAACGCGGCTCCGGCGTCAATGACGCACAAGTCGCTGACACTTGACACGGCGATGGAATCATAGTATTTACTAGTATATATTACGCACAGTGGTAATTTATGGGAGCCAGTCGAGGACAGCGAAACTGAGACACCGGCTGGAGCACGTTATTCGGAAGTCCACCTTTACTGGAAACTTCTTAAAACCTAATTACCGTACAAAACATCACTGCTGTGTCAATAAGCAGTTCATGTTGATAAGAAAAGAAAACGACAAATATTAATAACACAGTCACTTACAAGAATTATATTTATAAATCCTAGGAAGATTTTAGTTTTCTTTTTATAAATTAAAAATGTAAGGTTACTTCTATGAGACAGGCGATGACACAACGGACGCACTTTACGTTGTAGGTTGTAGTAACCGGACGTTTTAATTTTCATAGTGCTCTAATTTAAACACAATACGTCGTTATATCCGGGTAGACCACACTAGGCATTCAAAATACTACAAAAATACGTGCACACTTAGAATGAAAGATCTCTACCACGGTTGCAAGAAGATAAGTATGTACGCATCAAAGAATTTTTTTTTTCAATAGAATTGTATTTTGCGGAACATCGACTCGAAAGAAGAAGATTACGCATAATAAATTCCTACATGGCCGACATTCCTCCACTAATCGCTTTGCTTCTTAATGCGAACCAGGGACCACTATAATGAAAACTATAACCTCTTAAAGGCTAGAGTGAATAAGTACCTTCTTGGTCTATGTGCTCCATCTTCGGCCACAACATCGCTTTCCATCAGGTGAGTTTTTTATCAGGTGAGTTGGTGACCAAACGTAAACCTAGCCTATAATTATAATCCAAGCCATATTAATTAAAGCCTTAAGAGCGTTACTTAGTGCCAAATTATGAGCATGTGTTCTGATTTATAACGGAATAACCAAAGATTTCAAATTTATACCACGTATTATAATCTATGGGAATAACAAATTATTAACATCGTACATCTCATGTTACTCCTAAATAACATGATACGTTAGCAGTTGAACAGGAATTAGCCTGAATTAACCACAAAACCGATCGATCCCAAATTAAACTTCATTCGCATTTTGCGATAAACCAAAACATGTCTGCCATTATAATTTGCTCCACATTTAAATGGCTCCCAAATGGATTTTACATACCAAGTTATTAATTATATTGAATTTTAAAGCGATATCCAATATGAACATTTAATTTTAAGCTGACTGCAAGTTGCAACTGATGGCACAATTTAAATATACTATTTCAATAAAATAATTGAAAGCATGATTTAATAACATAACATGCAGTATAGAAACGTTTTGGTGTAAAGGAAAAGATGTATACCAGTGTTGACTACATGGGAGGTCAAGTGTAGACGTAAAGAAAATAATAAAATTGCGCACATTTTGTTGATCGTACTTGAAACAAAGTTTGGACCTGCGGCCCTATTATAGAAGTTTGATTGTGATCGAGATTGCATGCTGTCCCGTTCGCATCTACTTACTCGCACCAAGTGCGTAAGTGAGATGGCACGCGATCACGATCACAATCCGAATCACGATAAGACATCTATAATAAGACATCTGGTTGGAAATAAAAAAATATAATTCTTTTATTTTTATTTGACCTCGATGAGATATGCAAATATTATTTTCAGAGAACAATGGCTTGGACCCCATTTGGGAATAAACATTAAAAACTAATATTGTTTAATTTTTTTCGCGACAGAATCCGGAACTTCGATATCCGCCAAAGAACCATAGTCACCGACATAGCTTTTAAAATTTGCAATTTGAAGTGGCAGGCCACATCGCTCGAATAACCGGTGAGGAAGAAAGGTTTTTAAGTGCTGACCACGAACCGGAAGACGCAGAATGTAGGCCTATACCAGATGGACCGACGACATCGTCAGAGTCGCGGGCATTTAGTGGATGCAGATGGCAGGCTGTCGTTCAGAGTGGGAGTCTAAGGGGGAGGCCTATATTCAGCAGTGGACGTCTTCTTGCTGATGATGATGGTTAAATTTCAGTTTCACCGAAGTTGTATACACATAAGGTTCTGAGCTGCCATCTTATTAGAGTAATGGGTTTGCTCAGTGATATCGACCTTCGCTATATCGACCTGAGAAATATTTGCTATCGCACGTAATGTCCTCCCTGTCAGGTAGCATGACAACGACATTCACCCACGCCTTAATTCCGAAGCCGCAACAACTACGCCCACGCTTCTAATAGCTCCCATCAAAAGAGTGATAACTTTTTCATATTAACCAAACATTCAGACGTCTACCAGTTTTAAATACACGTCAATAAAAGAGCTCTTCAAACGGATGAACAGATCTTCTTGAATCACAGCTTTTTTTTTACGCGGATAAGTCCGCTATTGACCCCCAACTCGCCTGTTGGTAAGCGACGAAGTGGTCGAATATGAAGCACGCAGAATTGGAAGATACCTATTCACTCTGGCCTTGAAAAACAATAACAATTTCAAGTCTGTGCAAAAAGAGAACCGTGTGGCATAACAGTGAACGAAATGTACATCAACAAATTTTTGTCGGCATGAATGTGAAGGTAGGTAGTAAATTTTGTCCTGCTGGCAATGACAGAGCAGTATATAAACATGTTTAATATTACGACTAAAGGACATTGAATCCACGGTCATGAAAATTATAACAAAAAAAATTGTCAACGCAACAAAAACAGTAAATTAGCACACGCGCGACCTCTATATCTACGACGCTTCTCTTTTTGCATAGATTCTATCAAGTTACCTTTCAAACAAAAAAAAAAAAAGGTTCAGACGTTTAGGAGCTACGTTGCCACAAACAGATACACAGTCTGTAAATGAATACAATGTAAAATAATTGGGTGTGGGGTGGGGGTTTCAATCTTACGTACTTGACTCAATGTGAGGCCTACCTTCCAGTCTCATCTCAAACTAATCCATGAAGACATTTGCAGAGTCAATGTTATTACGGACGTGACTCGACGTGATTCGACGTGACCAAAGGATGTGACCAGTCTGCAAAGTAATTCCCCCAACAATGGATTGTTTGCCGTCTTGACTGACAGTCGGAGATTGAGCCCATGTTGGGCGCCAATGAAGCAATCTACCGTTAGGGCCATTCTACACTCGCGGTTCAAACGCCGTGAAACGTAAGCGGGGTGGATTCGAGGCATTATATATATTTTTTTAAATAATTAATAGGGTTACTTTTGACCACCATCACGCCTGATGTAAAGCGATGATGCGGTCTACGTTGGAGCACGCTTGCCTAGACCGATTCACTCGTGATTTGGAGACACCCAGATTGTAACTATCGCGATGGTGGTCCCATTTTTATTCTTATGAGGGGAATATTACAGGATGAATCACATAAAAGTTTATATTCGTGAAAAAAGATTCGTGCGTATGTGTAGCAGGTTTTACACCTCAGCATTTTTAGAATACGTTATTATATCTGATTCTAGTAGATAATTCACTAGGTCTCTTACTCAAGAGGGATCTTTACCTGTACGTACATAATGTATCTGTTTCACTACACACTATCTTGGTCCTTCGCAGCCTGATAATTTATTACGTAATTTGGGCTGAAATGCTAGGGATAACTTGATTTAACGTTTCAGGTATCCATTACACCTTTAGAGGATAGATTCCGAACTAAATATGTTAGTATTTGGCCCTCCCAAATAGTTGGGTAATAGGCATGATGACTAATGTTAAATTTATTACAAACTAGTAGGCCGCCCCTGCTTCGCACGGGCGAAGCCGGGATATATAGCCTATGTCAACCGAGGATAGTGCAGCATCCCAACAGTGAAAGAATTTTTCAAATCGGTTTAGTAGTTCCGGAGCCTATTCAATGCAAACAAACAAACAATCAAATCTTTCCTCTTTATAATATTAGTATAGATATAGATAACTGGCTTAGCAATGAATATAACTAAATTCATTACACATACTGAAAAAATAATTTAAATATGGCTGATAAATCTCTGAGATATGAGTGTTCAAAGTTTTAGGTGGCGATAGAGAGGGGATGCTCTATCCCTTTCTAGCAAAGCGTGTGTTAGTATAGCATTTGTATGGCGCGTCTGAGGCGTGACGCCACGGCTCAGTATACTGCGCTCTCTGTCTAGCATGAAATTAAAATGCTCATATCTCATTTATTTTTGCACTAATTATTATTTTGTTTGCGTTGATGTGCTCTTTTTACGATCAGCTTTTTTATGAGATAATTAAAAAAAAATGTCATCATGCTTATTACAAATATCTGGGTATATAAAGAGTTACACGTAAAGGGAGATGAAGCGGCATGATAGCGACAAGGGGGTAAATAAAAGGTTGAGAGTATATAATAATGCTTATAATAGTATATAAAACTGGACATGTGTGAATAGGAATCGTATCCTGAGGGTTCCGTACAAACTTAATGAATATGTATGTAGATAGTTCATACATACCGGGAATCGAGTCTGGTCGAAACGGTGAAATATTGCTAGAAAACTTAACTTTGTAGTTGGCAAAGAGGTGCTTCTATACATACCAACTACAAAATATAAGTTTGTAATAGGAAAAACGTGATGTTGATTATGTGATGTAACTTCAAATTAACAACTTTCGAATTTTTTACTTTATATGTGCTGTGAGACCTTCCTTCTTGCCTTATTATTCTAGGTCAACGGGAAATACCGTTACCGTTACTTATAGGTTTTGATTCCCTTGAGTCAGACAGACAGACAGACAGAACAGACGGACAAAATGATCCTATAAGGGTTTTTTTTTTCTTTTGAGGTACGCAACCCTAATCATAATAATGCTTTCAGAATGCTGATCCCTGCTTCCAAGGTTCTGTAGCGCATCCTTCATGTTTGTGGAAGCTCGCACTGACGGCTTTGCAGCTATTATGCGCAAAAATGTCGCCTCACTTTTAAAGTAGAACACGTGCGAGTGCCGACAGGTAACTAAAAGCAGTCACCGATAGGTTTAACTGTCCCATCTTCCACCATCATATTAGGTTACTTAGTAACTGTAACCTGTGTGTAGAGTAGTTGGTAATTTAGCATAATTTCATTGCTTATTGTCTCAAATTTACTTCAGTGTTTGATAATAATATAATTCCGATTTCTGTTTTTTTTTTTGATTTATGGAACTTGTAAATTATTACATAACGGTTTACACTCACGTTATGTTTATCGGTCGAGACGACCGGGATGATTGCCCGATAAAGCTCTAATGGCTCCGAAACCGGTCGATCGTCTCGAGTAGTCTCGACCGATAAACATAACGTCACTCACGTTATGTTTATCGGTCGAAACTTAAGCCGTTTTGTAATAATTTATAATGAATCGTCACGAGAGTTTTGATGAAGTTATGGAACTTGTCTGAAATAAATTATAGTTTTGATTGATTTATATTAATAAGTAATTTTATATTGAAGTGTTGTTGTTGTTATTGAAAACAAGGTTTTATTATTTTAATTTACTATAAACTTTTTTTGTAAAAAAAAAAAACTATAAAGCGTTAAAATTATACTGTTTCCAGCGATAGTCTCAAATAGAGCTTACAACTACTTCTAGTTAATGTTATCTAGAGTGAGGTATCACAAGGACAAGTTTAATCAAAATTCACCAAGTAAATTGCTCGCATCTCATCTTGGAAGTACGCATAATATGACTGAAAACTTGGTGGATTATGGAGCATTTTTGTTATATTAAAACGCTTTCTTGGCATATTAAGTCTTGAACTAAGTGTATGGTGTTACTATATACATACGCTACTGCTGTTTTACTCTATTTTCCAGTTATCCTGCATTTTGCAAGGGAAAAAGTAACCAAGAAAAGACTAAGTATTGAATTTTTTCAACGCGTGGCGGGCGAGTAGCTGTTCCTCAAATAAATATGTATATATCGTAGAATAATCGATCGTGGTCGATCGTTGCCGTGAGCGCCTGAGCGCGACTGCCGTCTACGCTGGCGCAGCCCTGACTGGCACACCCCGTTGCACACTAGACAAGACATTGTCTTTATTTGCGTGTAATGGTGCGTGCGAACTGGCACGAACACATACAAGCCGCGCTATGTACCGCTCTACGAAGATAACATATATTTTTTATATCAAGTATGGCTACACTGTCCTTGAGTAACATAGGACTTATGTTCAGTTCACAGCGCGGATGAAGCCGCGCGCAAATGATAGTAAACGTTAAGAGTAAAATGAAAACGACAGAACAAACAATAACATCCTGAGCCGGAGTCAAATTATGACAGTCTGTTAACAATGTAAAGAGTTTCCGGTACAGGAAACTCAGGGTTATGGACCTTTCGTACACGAGACTATCCAAGTATCAGCACAGTCTATAAATCCATAAAGGCGTCCAACGATGCCGTATAGACAGAGTAATCGCGCGGGGTGTATGGTGGTACCAAGCTGCATACATCGCCCCTCTTAGTAGCTTAGTACACAAAATTCAAGGCTGACATTTGTGTTCGTTTTTACGCACACACCAAAATGGCGCATACAACATATTTTTTACGAGATTACAAGTCATGTTATACTTAGAGATAAAGAGATGCAAAGTCATCAATTTCTAGACACGGAAGAAAAGAAACTCGATAGGAAAAACATCCCGAGTAAAAAGTGACTAAGGACGATGAGACGACGCGTCTATTCAAGTTGCTGACTTCAGTCGCCACGTATACAAACTACCTTATACGGGTTCAGATCTTGTACATATTAAGCAGACATTAATGAAACTGGATCTTGTACGACCCTTGTCATGAATACCTAAACAGACGAAATATAAGTAGATAACTTTTATCTGTTCGGAAGGACGCGAAATTACTTCCCCCTTAGGGCAGGTTTCTGATCCCGAGGATATATTTTAAATTTTTATTATTACAGCATTTTATAACAGACATTACTTGTTTATTAAGCCGGCGACAAGATAATCTGAAACAGGCTATTGTTAATTAAGAAATAAGTAGGTAGTTCAGACTGGAGCGATAGATGGCGTTTAAAACAATGAGTGTCAAAAAAGTGATCGTTATATTGACATAATTTCTTGTCATTTCCAAGTGTAATGAAAATTTATACATGGTTACACACGGAAAGTGTATACTAAGCCGAAAGGGGTCCATAGTGTTACATTATTATTATTTCTAAATGACCACACCATTTCTTTTATACTTCAATGTCAAACATGATTGAGTTATCTCACGGCCGTCGGTCATCTTGACAGACGGCTAGTCTCGAACGGACTGCCATCGCGGATATATTAAGGTACTGTAATTGATTTATATAGTGATACTAGCGACCCGCCCGCCCGGCTTCGCACGGGTGTAATTTACGTGCGAAACCAGGGCGGGTCGCTAGTTATATATATAAACCTTCCTTGAAAATGTATCTAACTGATGGTGAAAACCGCATCAAAATCCGTTGCGTGGTTTAGGAGGAGTTAGCGGCCATACAGACATACAGACAGACGCGGAAAGCGACTTCAATTTATACTATGTAGAGAAGAGAAGAGATTATCCGTGATTTTAGTGAATGATAATAAATTATGTTATAACGGATTGTGAATATGTAGTTTCAATTTTGAGGTATCTGAGGTATCTGTCATAATAGTACCTGTCATTATGAACAACGTTTACTATGGGTTCAACAGGTCTGTAGATTCAACCCTAAAATCGCGAAAAAGATATCAGTTGATCCAATCTAGTGTCTTGTTATCTTGTTTTAAGAAAGAGGCTCACAGAGCCACTTCACAAGCTTGATTGCTCACATGAACAATTACACTATCATTTGTTTTTTTTTAATACTACCTATGTTTTTAATTATTCTAATAAGCACATTGTAATTTATATATATATTAGTCTATTTTTATCTATGTATTCTATAAATAAAGTCATTGTTATTTATATTTTCAGTGTTGTACGCACCTGTAAATGACTGGTTCACATAGCTGAATATTTAACTTAAGCAAACTTTTAATGTGTTGTGAATTGTTCGTTGGTGTGTCTAAATAAATAAATAGTGTGAATGGCCATTTTCTATGGAACAGCTGACATTTTTTTCGCGATACCAGAGTTTTTGTTATAGTAAAAGTTGTTCATAATTATGAGTACTATGGACCCCTTTCGACTTAGTACAACCTTAACGCGTGACCCAGTAGAGTTAAGTGCTCGAGCCACCACCGCATTTTCTGAATAAATTGACTTTCTACGGATGGCGGTATCCGTAGATAATATTTAGTTTCCTCAAATTGCCACCTCTACGCATAATTTGGTCGTTCTGTAGCACCACCTAGTTTCAATGGTAGACATCTGATATAAGATGGTCTTTAAAAAACTTTTCTCTTATTCTATTCACAACGAATAAGCACACTAACATAGCAACAAAGAGTTAAATTTAAATTGAAATGATCAGAGAGTTAAAGTCCCGACTTGAATTAAAAAGCAATGTACTGGGAAAAGTAGGAAGAGAAATCGTACCGTCTCCTCTGGAATATCCTTAAAGTTTTATAATTAAGTACCTTCCATAAATTCCAAAGAGCCGTTGAAGTACCTGAAAGAATAAAAAATGTCTTTATTAATTGGAATTGTTATAAAGATTTGGTACATTACAATAAGGTAGAGAGGTGAAGGTTTAATAGATATTATAAATTTAATACTGCGGTAGCCTTTTGGGAGACAGCTAGACTTGAAAGCGTGAGGTCGCAGGTTCGAACCCCTGGCACGTACCAATGAGCCCTTTGGAGTGCATGTACGGATATTCATATCACTGGCTTTTCGGAAAACATCGTGAGGAAACCTGCATACGTACGGAGAAGTAATTCAATGTGTAGTATGTGAATCCACCAACTGGGCCAGCGTGGTGGATATGGCCAATCGCCCTTTCGGAGGTCCAGCAGTGAACTATTAAAAAGGCTGATTAAGATTATGCTATATCGGGTACCTGCTACAATTTTACGTTCAAAAATCTAGCGAAGTTTTGAGCTAAATAAATCTTGGTTTTCATTCTACTTTTTCCTACTATATTATTGCAGCTATCAGAGCAAATAAATACGTGGACCGAGATTAAGCGAATTCCCGGCAGTTACCATACTTTCATATTGGCAAAAAAGGACGCAGTCAACGTATCTACATGTAAAAACATTTAGCCTTTTACCATATTTATAACATCAGAGGAGTAGTAAAAAAAAGTAGTAGTAGATTCATCATGAAAATTTCCCTATCGTTCGTTTTTCGTTGGTTATAATTACGATCTTATCATTCCTTGCACATTTTGTCCCCAAAACTTTACCATTTTAATTCCGTCTTTGGTACAACGTACCCTTTAACTTTTAATTGTGGCTACCTGGTAAAGTTGTTAAAGCTGGGGTCAACTATGAGATGGAGTTATCGGGCAAAAAGTTTAATTGCTCACGGTGTAGATACAAAAAGGAGGTGGCATACGTAATTGTACACTGTGGTACAGTTATATGATTATTAACGGGATACTTACCGTGATATGGTTGTGAACAACCGTGATAGTTTTAAACAGTGTTGTACACCGTGGTTCATAGTAAAGCCTTGGCATCTATCCACAATTTTCGTAACGACGTACTTCATCATCATCAGCCAGAAGACGTCCACTGCTGAACATAGGCCTCCCCCTTTAACCTCCACACTGAACGACAGCCTGCCTTTTGCATCCACTGGATGCCCGCGACTCTCAAAATGTCGTCGGTCCATCTAGTGGGAGGCCTCCCTACGCTGCGTCTTTCGGTTCGTGGTCTTCACTCCAGAACCGTTCTTCCCCATCGGTTATCGGTTCTTCGAGCGATGTGGCCTGCCCATTGCCACTTCAACGACGTACTATCAAACACTTATTCAGTGAGTATTTATTTGCTTGCTTGTGGGCGACAATTTTAGAAGTAGAAAAGTAAGGCGAAGCGATCCAAACTCTCACTTGGCCGGACTATAATCACACCAAGTTTGACACAAAAACATAGACACGTTTTTATTATTACTTGGTGAACTATCCGGTATATAACACATATTATGTGAAAATTTAAACCGGTTACCTATAATGGCAGTGGTCTTTGAATATACGACAGACGGGCAAACGACAGGTGCTTCAAGGCAATACTTGCTGTAAAACTTGTCAATGGAACAACTTGGTATGGCAAAAATTTCAACAAAAGACGTTTCACATCATAACCTCTCTCATAAGTACTACCTCTATTTTTACTGCCACTTTGTAAGAGTTAACACCATGGTAAAATACATATATCGTAGAGTAGAACTCGAAATGCAATGACCCCTCACCCCATGCTGTATTACGCATTCCTGTGAAAATATATGCTATTATGAATATGCCATCTCCATTATTTGTCTGCTCCGTATTGCTCTCTTTCGGCATTCTGGGGAGAAAACTGTGGCAAGTTTTGAATGGTTCTAGCGAAGAGGTGTACAAATTAGGCACAGGCGCGGTTGAGTACCTAACAAAATTTAGCTAGCAAGTTTACAATCAACAAGCCATGTTATAAAAAATTTAAAGACTTGCATAATGGATCGACGTAACTTTTTGCACAACTATGTTTGGCCGGGAAGTGGCATTAGCGTCAATTCTCTTATACTCTCTTTTACCGTTCTCTAAAGTAAACTTAAACGGCACTTAAATTATTATATTTATAAAATTTTGAGTGATTGGAAGTATTACAATGTGCAGCCAAACTGCTAGGTCTAGCACTCACGGAAAATGAGTGTACAAGGTCGGGTTCCATCATATTTACTAGATGGCGTTGCTTCCAATCAACTCAGGTGTTCCATTCGACTCGGGCGTTGTACATCCATAACCTTATCACGGTAAATATCCCGTTAATAATCATACAACTGTAGTGAACGACCGTGATAGTTTAAAACAGTGTTCTACTTTTTTCGTCATGATATTTCAGTAAGGTGATTATACTTTTAAACTTTTACAAACTAAAATATATACTATTCCATAATTACCTACTTATGTTTTAAATGTTTATCGGGATTTATCACGTAAATGGTCGAAACGTCGAGCGAAAGGTACATATTTTTACCTAAATTAAATAATACGTGATAAGTCCCGATAAACATTTAAAACATGTGTTCAAATCGCGAAAGTTTATAAATTACTATTACCTACTTAGCAAGGATAATGGAAATTCTAATCGCGTGTTCCTAAGCTCGGTAGTCGCCCACTCATACCGTTTAATCTATAATTAAAACACAATTATTAAACAGCACACGTTTACCTCATCCCTACTAAGAGCTTTCCGCTAAAGGTGCGGTCGAACAGCGAGCGTGGCGGAAGCAGCGCATGAGTGAGACTCAACGAAAGCCTCTCTCAGCTGCGTGTCTTGCAGAGCGGGATGGATGGGTATAATCACGTCTTTTTTTATTTTTATATAAAAGTAGACAAACAAGCGACGGGCCACCTGATGGTAAGTAGTCACAGTCGCCTATGGACACCTACAATACCCAGTGCATTGGCGGTGCGTTGCCTACCTTTGAGGACTCTATTCACTCTTCGCTTGAAGCAATTGAGGTTATATTTTGGACGTCTGCGTCGCTCGTCGCCTGCATAATTTTTTTATATACTACTACTATATTTAGTTACCTGTAAATTTTGTTTAAGGTATGATGCGACTGACGTGCCATTGTTGGCAAAAGTCCCCAAATTAAAATACAGAATAAAAAAAGCTGTGTGTCTCGGCGAGTGTCCGGGGATGACAGACTCGTGCCAGGGCATATCGCTACGCTGATATCTCGGTGCTGGCCATCGCGTTTACTTTATGGGCAACACACAATACAGGATTACGCAGAAAGAATGTACTCAACCGAAAAAGGTCCGTTATACTCATAATTTTGAACAACTTTTACCATAGAACCAACTATAAAACCGCGAATAAGAAACACCAGCTGTCCCAAACATATTGTCTAGTGTTAATGGCGTTTTCTATGGGACAGCTGATATTTTTCTCGCGATTTCAGGTTGGTCTCAAAATAAAAGTTGTTCATAATTATGTGTGTAACGAACTCCTTTCGCCTAAGCATGCCCTTTCCGCGTAACCCTGTATAAGGAAATAACTTAAGATATATTTATACTAGCGCCCAGCGATTTCACTCACTATCCTCCAGGAACCTTCACAAAAATTCGAAATAAAAAGTCAATATTATGTTAATCCAGTGTATGTGATACCTTCATACCAAATTTCATCCAAATCCATTTAGCGGTTATGGAGTTGATAGGAAACCTCATATCAGAAAAATAAACCTCACATAAGAAATAAGGAGATATTTAGTAAAATTATCGTTTATTTTCAAATGCAACTGCTGCATTGCGCTTTACGCTCGCTGTTTGACCGCACCTTTAATAACCGGTATTTGGTGTTGTCGTGACCGGTTATTAGTTTACTGACACTTATCTGCATCTGTGTGGACAAATTTGCATGTTTACTCAGATTTTTTAATGCAAATTTTACGGACGCAAATTCTGTATTCTCCCAATGTTCTAGTCTAGATCTTACAACAACCCTTTAAGCTAATACTGCCATGTGGGGAATATAAGTTGTACGTAATGATTATGATTCAATATGTTTAACCGAAGAAAAAGAAGGAGGTTCTCGCACCACGCAACACTTTTTACTGACCAGTGCGATTTTGAGATTTTGTTTGTTCCTATACAACGAAACAACTGTTAATGCTTTAATTCTTACACTCAGTCCAGGTTAATTTAGCTCTGACAGTTGCAATAACATTGGCATATGAATGAAAACAATATATAACGGATACCACAAAAAAAGTTTAAAAAGTGGTAAAAGGTTTAGGGTGGCTATGACTTGTTTGACAATATTAAAAAAAAAATGAAAAAAAAACTTGGCAAAATCCTCCCTAGAGAAAAGAAAAAATAAACGAACCGTAATCTCACTACAGTATTTCGAATGTAATATAGAAGCCTACAATTTACTTTGTAAATGAAATTTGTAAAGTTCGTAGATGTGCTACGCCGTAGCTCGTAGCATTTTGTAGCCGTAGAGCTACGCAAATAAAGCTGATGAGACTCGTAGCGTGGTTCAAATTGGCTCAAAAAGCTTAGGAAATATAACATTTCATGCGAATTGCCAAAGAAAAGCCCAATTTGCTTTGAAAATGGCCTCAATCTAGACTAATGTGTTTTTAGATGGCAGTTTTGCAGAACAAATATGGGCGGGTGGAAAACTAAGTGGTAAACCAACTTGTATACTTTGGCTGTAATTACTTGTACACTGCGACGAATTTATCTGTAGATTTAAAAGGGGGCGCCACGATCATATTGTAAAGTCATGACCCTTGGAAAATTTTGGTTTCGCCATTTGGTCACTTTGTATGGATAACTTGGTCATTATAAACCACTAAGGGACAATTAAATACAAGGTTTATACGGAACGGTGTTACTAAAGCGAAATGTTACTGAACTCATGATTATGGACTTATTTTAGTATAGGACCAACATTGAAATAGTAAAAAAACAGCTGTTTCATAGAAAAAAATTGTGCACACCCAGCGAACTGTATGGAACACAACGACCTATCTGTATGGAACATATTTTTTTGTGTTTGTACGGCTTGTACCAATATTTTTTTTCATAGATTTGGTTCTGTACTGTAACATTACCTAATGGCTATAGATTGATTTGCTTTCAAAAACATTAACAAGGAGTTTTTTTTTTATTGTAGATCAGTTCCTCTGTCTTCAGGTTCCAAGACCGTCCCTTTGTCCGTCCGTTCTTTTTTTAATATAACATTTAGCAAGGAGATTTCAAACCATACAGTTTTCCTATGTGTAAAATAACTTCCAATTGGAAAGGATTTTTTTCCGAATGGGCAATTCTTTGTCCGTATCAGTAAAAATCTGGGGCATAAATAGTGGCGCTGGGAAATTGTCGGGTAGATGAGTAAATTTGTGGCCGCTGTTTTAGTTAAATGGTTAGGGGTTTGTTATTTGTGGGTAGGCGTGAATTCTTAATACGATGAGGGCACATAAAAAGGGTAGTATTTAAACGAATATAAATTCTAAAATACTGAATATTAATTACTGAAATACTTAATGGGCGAACGACTGTAAGCGAAAACAAAATATTGAAAATGGCTCGCATTATGTTTAATTGTTTGCATATATTTGATTTCAAGAATGCAGCGTGATATCCTTTTTGAAGTTATCTAACTGACAGAATTTGAATCTGCCCTGGTAGAGGGATCGGGAGGGAAGATTTCGTCTAGAAGAACGGCAAGGCATCACCCTTACTTGGTCGAAATGCCATTTATTCGCACCAAGCGTTTTGACTCCTCTTTCTTATTTAGAACAGCAAAACAATGGAACGCCTTGCCTCTGTCTGTGTTTTCGCAGCATTACAATCTTGGAGTGTTCAAGTCTAGGGTTAATAGATCATTACAAACGTGCTCCATCTTCGACCGAATTATGACTTTTCATCAGGCGAGATCGCGGTTAATAGTTTGCCTAGTCCGATGTAAAAAAAAAAAGATTTAGCGTTGTTACAAAAAACAACCACGTAGGCTGAGGCCTACGTTCTTGATGCATGGTGGAGCTTTACTTCATTATGTGAGCTGTGGTCAAAAGCTTAGGCGGGCAACAGAAGCATTTATGAAGAAAGGCCCGCCAAGGATTGTATAGTATTTTTCTAAAACATTTGTGAATATTCACGTAAAACATACATTAAAAACATTATACATTTCATTAAAAGGTTGCCCAGTTATCCAACTTGAAGTAGTATATCGTAAACCAAGAAAAATGCAGTTATTGTTAGTATGTAGAAAACAAAGAAATTGCCAGCTTTTTTTATGGATGGACCATAAAAAGCTCCACAAATAACCAGGCTAAAGTCGAAACAAACATTGATACATTGAAACTCCATAAACAAAATTCGTTCACTCTCCAATCAGTTTTACGCCGCCGGGTAATTCTGCGACCTCACACATTGTTATCGAGGATATTGAACGCTGCAGTCGCAGAATGGACCTCGCCACAGATTGCATACAAACCGCCACCTGGGACGCTGGAGTGCAGCCAAACCTAATCTCACAATATGTTAAACTGGACGTGGCATTTGAAGCGGCTAAAACTATTGTTGCAATTTACTAGCCGATTTAAATATTGTCTTCAATATACATACGTATTACGTTTAATGGACCGATGGGTACCTGATGGACGACTCAGTCAAAGAAGGCCCAAGAAACGCTGGCGTGACGATCTTGACTCTTTCTGGAGAGGTTAGCAAGAGGTGGCGGAGGACCGAGATTTGTGGAAGGAAATGGGGCAGACCTTTGCCCAGCAGTGGAACAGTATAGGTTAAAAAAATATTGAATTATTTTTTACACTGTCTGTGATTTTAGAATGGCAATGCTTCGTTTTTGACCGAAATAAGCGCCAGTATTCCAGTCACCAGTCGCTTCTACAAAACGTTAAGCTTGATTTAAATTATACCAAGCCGTGTTCGGGCCCAAATGGGCGATGTTGTAATATGATCTATATTGTATCACCTGAATTTTAAAAACTACGTTTCGTGATCCGTGAATAATTGACAAAAGAAACGGACTAACAAAGTTGGACGTAGCAAAACCAATATTAGGTAGCAATAAATATATTTAATAAATGCAAACATCTTGAACAGAACGCAGCGTAGTGGGGAAAAGTTGCACATTGCACTCAACAATCAATCCTACCTAAGCCACTTTCTTTTTGCTTTCAAACAGTTTTCTTGTCTTTGTAGCTAGGCCGGGTAATTATTGTAAACGATCATGATGTTTGCGCAAATTGATTACTATTTCTTTACAAAATCATGTGAAACTATTAAAAATTATCTCTAATGCACATTATTACTTACATTTGTCAATAAACAAGTTTTTGCTGTTTCAAACGGTTTATTGACAAATGTAAGTAGGTACTATGGTGCGTTACTGTTAAATAGCTATACATGATAATGTAAAAAACAACTATCGATTTGCGCAAACAAATAATTACCCTGCCTAGCTGCAAAGACAATAATTAGAATTTTTAGAAAAAAAAGAACCGTCTTCATGACTTTACCTACATTTACAAACTGACACTAAAAAGTAGAAAATATTGTTTAATATTACGACTGAAATACTTTGTATCCATGGTCATGAAAAATTTAACGAAAAATAACAGGGCCCGGTCGCCATGGAGACACTTCTTTGTTTTTTTGAAGTTCTGTTGTTGTAGGAACTAGTTCCTCTATGTTTGCTGTTCAGTTGACATCGTCGCTAGTGGAGAACAAAGTATGAAATTCACCAAGAAATAACTGTAGTTCCAATTTTGCCCACCTTAACAGCTAAGTTGGTGGCACTGTGCAATGTTTACATTGTACATTAAATTCGTTACTTATTGTCATGTTTTTGTAGATTTTTCAAGAAGCGCTGAATCAATGTTGATAAAAAAATTATGGGACCACCTATGAGATATGACTTACCAACCAAAAAAAGAATCATCAAAAACAATTCTAAATTGGCGGAGTAATCGCGTAACAAAGATACATAAAAAAAAAACATACAGTCGAATTGATAACCGCCTCTTTTTGAAGTCGGTTAAAAACTGTTTCAAATTTGAATTTCCCACAATAGGTGAAGCGTACCACCTTAAAAGTCACCTACTGCAAATTTTTCAAAAGGTTTTCATTATTCGGTATATGGCATGTTATATATAGCAAATATTTCGAAGTCATGATAGAACTCCCAGGGCCCATCGGGGCGCGACATAATGGTAATTAATGTTAAGTATTTTATGTGTTAGAAAATGAAGCTGAAATGGCCGTGGCAGTCACGTCAAACTTAATTTAGTCTCATACATGGCAGAGCGTATCCGTCGCTAACGATCCAAATATTGACGGTGTCGCGCAAATATGTTAATTAATGCGCTGCATTACCCCGACATTATTAATGTAAGCGCGCACAGGATGTACAAGAAACAGTAGGCAATGTTTCGATAACTAGCGTGGACAACAAAACTGATGACACAGGACGAAAGAAGAATCTGGCAACACCTGGTAAACTTAATGTATATCAAGAAAAATATTTCAAGAAGTAATTTTTATAGCACAACTTAGTGCTTTTATTGTGTTCCACGCACAATTTAGTGCTTTTATTGTGTTGTCGATTTGATTAGTTTCCAGAAAACTATAGATAACTAGACTTAAATGAAAAGTTCAAGAAATTTTTACACTTTACGTCAAGTTTTCCAGGATTGTTTTAGAAAAGCAACTTCCGCTAGACTTGCGTTGAGTCTTATATCATTACAGGAGTCTGTGGAAATCAGCTCAGCGGGAGTCAGGTGGTAGTTTGCCCAAAGTCCACCAGACCTACCAGATGACACAAAACTCCGAAGAAAAACTGGACGCTTAAAGAAATTTCCGGACATTTCCTTCAAAGTTCATATTTAGGGGCATAATTAGCTCGTGTTTCGGTCATTTTTATTTCATAAAAAAAGGAATTTCCCCCGCATTTCGGACAAAAGCCTGAATTTCCGGATATGCCCGGAATTTTCCGGGCGTTAGGCAACCCTAGCCAGACCCGACTTGAACACGTCGCGCTACGCATATGGTCAGCCGTGTGTGTTGCGCCAGAAGGTCATGTGTTGCCATGTGTCATTTTGTCACTCATATAATTAGGCAGAATCTTATTTAAAAATCTGTCGTGTTAGTTAGTTATTAACACAGCACATAGCACATTTGAAAAGTTTTATTGATACTTTGAGTGGAATACTTTTAGTGCTTTTTACAGCTGGTAACAAGTGCTTGTTCAGCAGTTCGCAATGTGCGCGACCAAACCTTGACGTCACTTTTTGCGAGAACGTGACGTAGCTACATTTATGTAATCACGTGACAACGAGTCGACAAATTCTGTCACGGTGCGCATGCTAGACTTGGTTCAAGCATTTATTTGCTTTGACAGCTGCAATAATATTGTAATTAACTCCAAAATGTGGAATGAGCTACCTTCCGCGGTGTTTCCGAGAAGCTACATGGGGATCTTCAAATGGCGAGATAATGAAGTCTTAAAGGGTCGGCAACGTATTTGTGATGCCTCTGGTGTTACAAGTATCGATAGGCGACGGTGACTGCTTACCATCAGGTGGCCCGTCTGATGATAAGCAGTCACCAAACTGAAAAAAAACTGATGAGTGAAATCATTTTCTTTTAATATTTCACGGAAGCATATCGGGTTCCTGCTACAGCCTTGCGTTTAAAACCCTAGCGAAAGTGATTAGAATTCGTGGTGATCTATACATACAATATTATAAAGAGGAAAGATTTGTATGTATGGTTGTAACGAATTGGCTCAAAAAGTACTGGACCGATTTTAAATATTCTTTCACCATTTGAATGCTACATTCTCTTCTTCTGCTTAGCGTGTATCCCGGCACGGGCCGAGGTCCGCTTTCCTACTGCGACTCCTCCCATTTGAATGCTACATTATCACTGATTAATATAGGCTATTTTAATAGGCTATATTAATATTTTTTTCAATGTTATTGCAGAAGTTAGAGCAAAGAAATGCTTAAGCCGTAAGTATAGGCCTGCTGGTTCTCAAGTTACTTCGTGCGTATATTGTCGGCTTGTACCACTGTGGCTAAGTTACTGCAATTTGTCAAGCAGCGCTGTAATTACTTAATTCGTTATTGCTGCTAAAAGCGGCGGTGTGCCTGCTAATAGCAGCGCGATTAAATTAAGAACACGCGTTAACTTGTGTGAAGACGAGATGAAGCAGTATCCTTGTAGCTTTGTCATTACCGAGTAAGTTTCCATTATAAGCTTTGTCATTACTTTGAACATAATTAAATTGAGGCGAGGTTTTCGCACTTTTAAGCAACGCTTATTACTACATAATATGACCATAATCCTTGGTTTATTGTATTAAATTCGCATTTAGCGGAGCAAAATCATGGCGCTTACACACAGTCGTGCGTTTCACTACTTCTATTTTTGGAGTTTTTCTCAAATTTTTCGAAAAGTATTGCTGTAATGTAAAATGTACCTCACCGGTTTCCTTCATAATTATGTAATCTATATATCAAAATATCGCAGACATAATTTAATAAACAGGTAATTGAATGAATCCAAAAAACAGGGATAAAAGCGCAAATCAGTGCTACTTTGATATATTTTTTCTATCGAGCGAAATGTGCTTAATCGTGTTTCGGTCTCATGGGTTTCCTAGATAAAACATTCAATTTTGTTATGACACCATTTTTATAATTTTAAGCTAGCCATAGAGGTATGCACACTTAAACTAGAATGACCATAATTGCTAAAAGTTGCTAAAGATCGTCTTAAGTAGGTAATACCCGGTGCATATGATGCGCTGCTTGAGCAATTACTAATCATACTCCAAAGTACTTATACGAGTATTCAGATATTTGTCTGTGTTCTAATTTATGTAACTGTTCCTTAATAAAACATGTTTATATGACATTTTATGCGCAGTTACGTTTTAAGCTAGTGTGTTATTTGCATAACAAAACATGACATTATGTGGAGTTTTCATTGAATTTTTATTAATATTTATTAAAGTTATTTTTAAATGACAAGATTTCATCATCATCATCATCAGCCTCTAACTGTCTATAGGCCTCTCCCAATGCACGCCACTTAGCTCGGTCAGCAGACCGATGATTTGGATTTCGATTATTTTTAGTAGATTATTTTAGATAATGTACACCGATTAATCCGCCATTTGTAAATCGATTTACATGTTTTTTTTACAAGTATTTCTCGTACCGGTCCCTACAAACATTTCCATAACTTTGGCTCAGTAGATTTTAGCCAGCTCCAATATTGAAGCCGGTTTTTTAAAACTAATAATTATTTCTTTTCATTGCCATGTACAATAGCCGCATCTAGGGAATCTTGATCCATGTTATGATTACCTGCAATGCGTTACCTTGCATTCGTTCTGCACTGTATACATGTACAAGTAGAATACAAATATTTACTTTGTCACTTGACTCGCCCAAGACCCTGCGGTCTTGGGCGAGTAGAGTCCAGTTGCACCTGCCATCTCGGCTTTGTCATCCGATTACATCAATGGTCAATCGAAATTAAATCAAGTTTTGAATAAGATTTAATTTACGATTCATAAACTTTTAAACTGGGTTACAGTAAATGAACAAGTATTTCAAAATGAAAAGGTACTTAACCGAAATCTTTACAAAAGCGTTCACTTCTTCCGAAATATTACCAATATTTCAATGAAAAGCTAATCTTGACAAATTTTCAGACGCAATAACTTATTGAGGCCGTCGCACATCACATCGACTTCTACTTGACTCAAACTCAAGATATAACTGTGTTATTTGCCTATTGCACATGAACGCCGGACTAAGTGTTCGTATAAGCAAAGCACTAAAAGTGTGACTCCTATACATACCGGGTTAAGTGAACGAGAATAAATACAGGAATACGCGGAAAGGGTGTACTAAACCGAAAGGGGTCCATAGTATTATAAACAACTTTAATCTGGGAGCATCTCTAAAATCGCGAAAAAAATATCAGCCTGCTTTTTGCATCCACTGGACGCCCGCGACTCTCACAATGTCGTCGGTCCATCTAGTGGTCTAGTGGTGGTATTTTTAAAGGTTAGGTGTAGTTTAATTATAATGAAAATTATTTGAGTTTAGTGTGGTGAAGCTAAGTATCGATACAAACATCCTAGTTTTTGGATACTTATTAGGTACACGAACTATTATTATATTTAAGAAATAAAAAATAAAACAGAAAGATAGAAAGCTGATATTCCAATTTAAATTTCCCATTGAGTCAATTATAATATCCTGTCGATACGGTATGCGAAGGCCTTTATTCTGGGATGAAAGTGCCTATCGGAAAGGCGGCAGAATTCAGCAAAACTTCGAAGCTTTACCTTCGACCTTACTTTATGAATATTTGAACAAAATTAATAGCGGCGAAGTGTTTGAATGGAAATAGAAAATCTTGTTACGTCACGGCTGAACGCTTGCAGAGCAAGTTGTGTAACTTTAAATAACATTAATGAATTTAATGGACGGCGAACTTCTTAATCTGCTTAACCTAGTTTAGAACAACTAGCTGTAGAGTTGGCATATGACGGAACTAAATTTTTCCAACGGATACTATTAGTTTTCAATCGACTTCAAAAAAAGGAGGTTCTCAATGCTACTGTTTTTCTTACGTATATGTTACGCGATGTCAGCCAATTTTAGTGTTTTTTTTTTAAATTGAATATAAAAGATATTCCACCTCTAAAATTGGAAAATTAGGGGATAAACGTAATCTATTGAACTTTCCGTTAAGTTTCCGTTTTTAATTATTTGTAAAAATTTATTAAAAATAGACGATAACGCTAGTCTGTTTCATCATAAAAAATAAAGATGTATTCATGTGTGAAATATAAATTAGGTTTTTTTGTTTCAATGCTTTTTTATTTGTTATATTGTACCGCTATACCCTCCCTTGGCTTCTAACTTACCTAATATGGTATTTAGAAAATGAAAAACTAAGGTAAAAGGTAAAAAGTGATGTAATAAAATGATTGAAGCTATAATAAATAAAGAACAAGATAAAATTTTGACTAGTGAATTTACTATAGATAGCTCAGAAGGAGGCACATAAAATTTATGGGGTCGTGGTTGATCGACCTGAAGATCCGTCTGTTTCTACTTCCGCAGCGCAGTACTACCCTATATTGTGGGTCGTCCGATGATGGTAGGTGGCCTCAGGGTCAGCTCGGGAAGTGGCCTCGGCACTAGAACGCGCAGCGAGGTTGATCCAGCCGAAGATGTTGATGATGACAGGTGGTGATGTGAACCGGCCGCACTCGGGTCGGACCGGCAGCAGTCCCAAGGTAGACTCCAAATGGGACTACGGTATGTCGGATTGTATTCCTGGGATTTTTCCTGGAATCGACAAACCAAATAATTAGATTTGGCTCATCTAATTCCCGTTCTGAGGACCCACCACGGCATCACAAATAATGTGGGTAGTTACCTGCATAGTTGCTTTGTCGTGGTGGTAACTACTATCAGAACGGAGTTGCATTTTAGTATATAAAGAAGCTGAAGGCTAAGTGATGAATAAAATAAACATTGTGATTTGATTGGAAATAGAAAAGGTTACTAAATGCGTATATTTAGTAAAATTAATAAAAAAACAAGGTAGTTATAAAAAAAAAGTGAAGTGATTTTAACGGAATTTCCAAAAGATAAGCAAGTTAGACTCGTGCAAACAGGTACAATGCAGAGAAAAACTCTAATGATTATTTAAACACAAATTCTAAAATTAAACACAGTATGAATAAAAGCAAGACATGATTTGTTTTATGTGCCATTCAAAACTCACCCTATAACGGGAAATCACTATCACGGAGACGGCACAGAAGTTACGGAATAAATATCCACTAGCTAGAACGCTAGTCGGTAATTATGGCGAACCCAAAAAACACTTGTCCGCTAGAACGCCAGACAAGTGTCAACCGTCTCAGGAATCAGAGTTGCTTCGAATGGCCGCTAGGCGCGCACTCAACTGGCTTGCTCCCCTTGTACCTCAAGTCATGCCCCGCTGGCCGTGAGTCATACAAATATATGTGACATGCAAATTGCATAGCCACGCTCGGATTTGCAAGAAATGAAAACCGTAGGTAGGTAGTCTGTAAATATAAAGAAAGTATTTTATTTGTTCTGTAAGTATTGTAAATAATAATGTCATTTGTAATTAATTGTTTGTTTGTATGTATGTATTCTAATAATTTTAATGAATTTGTAATTATATAAATATGTAACGTTTTGTTTCGTTACAATATCCAGAGCCAAATAGGTACTTTGTTTTAATACTGACCCGCATACAGACAGATAGTTTGCGATGTAGAATTAATGTGATACTTTTTTATTTGAGCGTGTGTCATATCCAGAAGCCAGAAACTCTGATTTGGTTAGTGACCCGCATATTGACACTAAGATTTTAGATTTAGTAATACATCTAGTTTTTATTTAAGCATTTGTTATATCTGGAGTCCCGTTACCTTGTTTTGGCTTCTGACCCGTTGGGTGTGAGACTTTGCCATGAACAGTGAGGGAAGGCGTCAAGAGGAAGAACAATACTGGTTGGTAATCTTTGAAGAGTTTAATCAAAACCGAAGATCAAAATAGACAAAAAAAATCTTTTATAAAAAGGTTTTCTTGACGTAAAGTAAACTTGATCATTTATTTGCTTTAAATAATGTTCCGGCCTCTTTTTACTCATTGCACAAATTGTATTATCATCATGAAATGGTCCGTGAAAACAGTCGTAATTTTCCTCCTAAAAGTTGAAATAAATCATTTGTTGCGAGCAATTTGAGTGTGAACGCCTGATTCTTTGACGCACCAATTTACAGCATTTTTGTTACATTTTCTTTGACCTTTGGAGAAAAAACTAGGAGTAAGGAAACGCAGAATTCAGGTTTTTAGCACGTAGATTGGTATTTGTATGATTCAACCAGCTACGCCGTTCGGTTTCACCTGCGTGGATACACCTTAGAAACCATAATTTGTTTCAGGATAAAAGGTATATAATAATATGTCTTTCCGGCACTGAACTAAACTGAATACTAAAAAAAAACACGTTGGTCCGTTACTCAGTTGCTGCCTAAATAGAGATAAACAAACCAACAAAAAAAATCATTCCAGTCTTTTTATTAGGTTTTTATGTTTACGCCATACATATAAAATCACGATCGTGCCAAAAAAAAACGAAACAAAACTCGGCGCACGCTACGAATTGCGCAAACTTTTTAGTTAGTTACAAGGTAACCGCGATCCGACTACAACGCCGCGTGATTCCAGAGCTACGATGACATAGCGGACAACTAACGTTGAATACTATGCAAGCGACATAACGTCTAAATTGGAGTAAATGTGGCATTGTGAAGTATATAATTGATACAATGTATGTACAATGACGCTCGGACGTTTTTTGACTATTTTCACTGAGACTATAGGAATTGTATCTGGATAGTGTAAACATAAAAACCTAATAAAAAGACGTAAATGAGGTTTTTTTAAATATATTATTAAATTGCAATCCAGGTATGAATGTATTATAGAAGAAATAACGTTGTGTAATCTGTGTTGTGTGTAATAAATAAACACACTTTCGCAATCATGACATGGTATAATCTTTTTACTGTCAATAATTATTTGACCGGTCTAATCCGCTATCTTTCAGATATTATGTTTAAATTTTGGAATTACACGGTGATTTAACCTGATTACTTTTGCTGTCACTCGATGGTAATTGTGCAGTCACGCTCACGCATGATGCGAGTAAGACAGCGCCATTCATTGTAATCTGGCTGCTGTTCTGACGAAAGGCGTGTAATGTTTTTATTTTATTTGTGGGCATTACTAAGCAGGCTAAAGCCATTAAGACCGCACCGCTTCGTCTTCCGTATTTTACTGTCATTAGTATGCCGCAGTAAAGTAGTGGAGACTTTATTAGAGTCTCCTATGGAGTTTTGGAATCGACATGAAAATACACGTTTTTTTTACCTCATTATATTATTATCACTTTCCCACACTTGAGCACATTCACGAACAGTTAATCAATAATAATACAAATAACAAGCATCCAATTTTTTTTAAACGGACGCAAAAAGAGGGGTGTTTTATCCAGTAAATTAGCACACGCGCCCTTTATACCTACGACGCTTCTTTTATTGCATAGACTCTACTTGAAAATTCTAAATTATACTTGACACTGGCTAAGTAGACAAGACGTCTGGAGCCAAAAAAAGAAAAAAGAAAAAAAGAAAATGTCCAACGCACCAGTAGACAACTAAGAATCCAATTAAACCAATATTCAGTTAACAATTTTATTGTATATAAACAAACACATCCATACTGTTCCATTTATAATTTTAGTTTTTGAATTAAATCTGGAGACTAGTTTATAATCTGCGGCGCAGGTATGAGGAAGCTTTCATTACATCCGCCAATAACTGCGCTTCCGAGGTATTGTGTCGGGCAGGAGCGGTAGGGTTATTATTCTATGAGGCTAGTTCGCGTAATGCAGGTGGATTTTGTTACCACTAAAATTAAGTAAAATATCAATTTTTCGCAAAAGTGTTTTAAAATGCTTTTGTACTGAAGAACAATCAAGAACAAGATGCAATTCTATTACATTACTTTATTCAATATTTATTAATAGATAATCATTCATCATACAATCATTCGTTCATTCATTCTGCTTCGGAAATGCATGTATTTCGGATGTTTGTTGACGTGTTTTTGTTAAAGTGTGCTGTCTCGTTTCCGGGCGCAACGTTTCTAGTCGGCAAAAGAATGACAATGAACAATGAAAATATTTCATTAGATTTAACACGTGTTTAGGCTTCACTTGTCACTAATTAACAATACAAAATAATTATTATAATTTTTATTTTTTTTATTTTGTATGTACTTTGTTACTTTTATGGTGTGTCAAATGGTGTAATATGAAAGTTGTTGTTATTATCGAAATAAAATTATCATAAATATAATTAATTAATAATTTCACTATAACTAACTAGTAACAAACGGTTTCGCGCTAAAATCAAAGATATGAGCTAAAAGTGCACTTAAATTATTGTAAACGAAAAGTCTTATTTATTCAATTAGTGATTGAATTCTCCAGTAGGCTCGTATTCTATCGGAGTGCGAACCTTCGCTTTTGTGTGGGGTTAGACATGTGTGCATATTGCATTCCGATTCCAATATTGGTTTCATACTCATGCATTAATGCATATATGTATAACCTGAGACTAGTTCCGTACTGATGACTGAACAAAACTCAAAGTGGGAAGTGAACTCAGTAAAGTTAACGCTGAGTTACTTTTACTGAGTCCACTTTTAGTTGCTTGACGACAGATAGTCGACTTCCAAAAGCGGCACGGCACCAAATAAAATCATAATTACGATGATACGTTACTTTTTCATCCTGGCCAAAAGTTACAGTCACAAAGTAAAACCAGAACCAGAAAAGAGAAAGTAAAGTAAAATAAAGAAAAGTAATGTGAAGTGAGATGACGTGAAGTAAAGTAAAGTGGTGTGAAGTGAAGTTGAATGAAGTGAAGTAATGTTTATTTTCCTAAATTGTTTACAGGTTAATAAAGAATATGCATAGGGTTAGTTAACAACCGCAGAAGTCCGCAGAACATAGAAACAAGAGCAATCAAAGCCTACAATAGATACATTTAAAGGCTTTGCAAGCCAAGCCTTGGGAAGCTGCCAAGCGTCGCCGCGTCTCGATCGATGGTTTCATACGACCTGCACTTCTGACGAAGTACACTCATGTTTTAAATGTTTATCGGGACTTATCACGTACTATTTAATTTAGGTTCAAAATATGTACCTTTCGCTCAACGTTTCGACCATGTACAATGGCCGTGGTCTGTACCTACTGTTCTGATACAAATACATAAATATTTTTAAATACATACCTAAATAGATATTAACACCCAGATATACAACAAACAGATATGTTCATCACATAAATGTTAGTCCTAGGTGGGAATCAAATCCACGCCGCATCATCGCTTAACATCAGGAGAGTTGGCGGTCAAGCGCAGGCCTATTATTTATGGAAAAAAAAACGCCACCAACCGCAGAAGGCAGGTTCACTGCCACGGACCAACGGTCTATCTGAAACACCAGTCAACAAGCCTATTTTGACTTAATTAGGTTAGTCACACGCCATTCGCCCCACACCCCCGGCAGTTTGAGCACAGAAGACATGTTTGAGTGGCATGCGTGATGTAGGTACTCAAGTACCTGTAATATATTACTATGAATGGTACCTTTAGAGGATAGCCGCACTAATGAGGCCCTCTGAGATCGGACTAATTGGTTTCTGGCATAATTAATTAGGCTTATAAATTTATTAAATTTATTTTTGAGTGTGCGTGAAAAATGAGTAAGCGTGCCGTAATAACAGTTTATGCGTTATGCGGTTGACGGAGACATATAAAAACGAACGATAATTGTACTAAGACATATCTTGTTTGTCTAGTCTTCGAATAACATCACTAATAAAAATTCCATAAGATATAAAACAATCCAATGTACAAATATCAAAAATTTTACATTTTCAAAAATCTTTCAGAGCGCCTGGTTAATGCAACGCAGGACCAAAATGCTGGCGTGTTTCTGGCTCAACGCATTGCCATTCAGTGTGGTAATGCCGACAGCATGCTGGGTACGCTGCCAACTGGTATTGGGCTTGAGCATTTGGATTGTGTATTGTAGTGTTAGTATTAGCTTGTACTTTGTTTAGTTAATAAAAACACTTACCACTAAAAAAAAGATGTACAAAAGTACTTCTCATTGTATATATGCCTTTGATAAGTCCACAAGGTTAACACAGTTCAAGGTCTGAAACAATTACTTTATTAAACGCCTCCCCTCAAGAAAGCCATCGAAAGAAATAAAAGCACACTTCAATAACAATAAAAATGTTTTCAATGCTCGCCCCCCGCTGAGGCAATAGCTTCATAAGTTTATCACTAGCTACGCTTTGCGGTTTCACACGCAGCTTTTTGTATGTAGCAAAGAATTTATTTTAACATTTTAACACATGTGGCATCAGGGACGTTGTTTAAAGGCCTTCTAGACTCATTTTACTGTTTTCCTGTATTTTCCACAAGGCGTAAATCTAGGGTAATATTGCTAATATATTATGTCTTCTGTATATCAACCAATCTCAAACCAAGTAATTTTCCTTTTCCTGTGTAATTTTCTTAGATAAAGTCATTGTGTCAATCAAGACATACTGCCAGAAACTTTTCAGTTTTTTTACAACTTTTTAAGGTACTTTTATCTCGACCTTTTTTACAAGTCTTTATTTAACTTGCAATGTTTGTATATTAGTTTGTTTAGGACAAATCTTGCAAGCTGAATTAGAACCATTTTCTCCTGACCGATTTTGCTGAAATTATGCATACACCTTTAGTTCTGGTGACAACGCAATACCCGATAATGTAATATTTTCAAAATGGCTACCGCCACAAGATGGCGGATGGTGTAATTCTATCTGATACCGCGATCCGTGAATACAATCCCGTATATTTTTTGTCAACCCTGTTAATATGGGTATCAAATGAAAAAAAGCTTGACAAATAGAAAACGATAAGGTGACATCACACTAAATTCAATATGGCTGCCGCTCTAAGATGGTGGATTACATTTTGTATCATCATCATCATCAGCCAGAAGACGTCCACTGCTGAACATAGGCCTCCCCCTTTAACCTCCATACTGACGACCTCCACGACAGCCTACCTTTTGCATCCACTGGATGCCAGCGACTCTCACTATGTCGTCGGTCCATCTAGTGGGAGGCCTACCTACGCTGCGTCTTCCGGTTCGTGGTCTCCACTCGAGAACCTTTCTTCCCCACTTCTTCTTTCTTTGTTCTTTCTTTCACATTTTGTATGCTAAGGCTAAAAACTTGATATTTTTTTACCTAAATAAATTCCTTTTAAATTACGCTTCACATTCATTGTTTTTGTGTTGAAGACAACATGAGATACCATGGAACACACAGAAATACATGAATATTTTTATAAACTCATCATTCAAACCTCGCCCCGGCCGAGAATGGAACCCGGCAACACTTATTCATAAAGCAGACTATCACTACGCCATACCAGTTGTCATTATAACGGAAATTCCGTCATCTTACAGATAACTTCATCTGCAGTTATGAACTTACAAACAGACTGAAAACATATTGATTCCATAGTCTAAAGATCTACATGACTTTATTGATTCAACAGGCAATATAAAGCAGGCAATTTAAAAGTTAAATCACCATTATAGGATCCAGGGTCGTAAAGTAGATGACGTCGGGAAGACACTTTCCATAAAATGACATCTCGGCTCCATAAAGAGACCGTGGAACCCTCAGATGACATTTTTTAGTTAAATAATTCAGTAGACAGCTGCTGTTATTCATTGAGTTCATTATTTGAAGTAAACAGCTCGTTTAGGGGTATAATCTTTTAGGGGAGAGCTTAGTGGAATGTGGTAGGGATTTGAGGTTATGTTACGTGTGTGAATGAGGTAACGTAGCGGCTTATAGGGTGGCTTTTATGGGACTTTTTCTCAGTTTTATAAGCCACATACATTTTAGAAAATAAATGCCTTCATTTAGCTTTCAAATACTGTGTAGTAAAAAGAAAAGAATGCAGGATAAAACAGCCAAAGCTTTCACACGAATAATTGTTACAAAGCAAGTAACTCTATCGGTCTCATCATCATCATCAGCCAGAAGACGTCAACTGCTGAACATAGGCCTCCCCCTTTAACCTCCACACTGAACGACAGCCTGCCTTTTGCATCTACTGGATGCCAGCGACTCTCACAATGTCGTCGGTCAGTTCAGCAGTGGACGTCTTCTGGCTGATGATATGATGATGAATCAAAAACTTACTGACTGACTGCCTCATCACGAAGTCTCGAAAACTACTTGACCTAAGAAGCTGAAATTTAGCAGGTAGATTTCTTATGGAGACTAGAGGTCCCTCTAAAAAGGATTTTGCGAAAGATTCGAGCTAAGTATGAAGGACAACTGGAGGCTAAATGTTTATATGAAAGTCTATGCGTATGAAGTCGCGGAAAAAAGTTAGTAATACATTACAGCATGTGCTGTGGCATTGTGAAGCCACAGAAGTAACTAGAATCGCTACCGGTTTGCGGTTGTTACCGGGGCACCATTGCCTTTTTCATCCACGTCACCACAACAGGTACACTGGTTTTCATCATCATTATGCACACTTTCATCTACGCCACTAGCGCAACTATGCCAGCGCCCCTGAGCCTCACTCCGATATATCAAAGAGCTGGGTTGGCTCGGGTAGGTGCTGGTAGGGGGAAATGCACAATACACCCCAAGCGGGACGTCAGTGCAGGACTTATTGCCCGCATCTCGAATAAGAAGAATAAGAAATTAGTAACTGTTATGAATACCAATATTAGACAATTCAAAAAAAATACACTGGCAGGATCCGAAACTGCGCCATCGCAGATACGCCTCGAGAGCTATTTGCGCTAAGCTACGGTCGCTAAATCATTTCAGTATTAAGTCCTAGAGTGAAAAACAACACTAAACTATTTTTTTTTAAACGGGTCATTGTTGCACACACGGTCATCTGACCCCAAACTAAGCAAGACTTTTGATAATGCTGCCAGAGACTGATATACATACATAATTATATATTTTTAAATACATACTTAAATAGATATTAATACCCAGATATAGAACAAACACTAATGTTCATCACATAAATGTTTGCCCTAGGTAGGAATCGAACCGAAACCCCCAACCGCAGAAGGCAGGTTCACTACCACCTGGAATAACGGGCTATCGGATGAAAAGAACTGTCTTTGTTGAATTGTGTGTTACCTTTTCCTGACAAAACTTTTTATCCTAAAAATGGAAAATAACAAAGTCCAACTTAACGACATAAATAAACAAAATTTGTTACCGTCTAATCATGAAAATTATCAACAATTTACTCAACAAAACGGCCAGACTTGGTTAATTAGCTCGTTTTCACAATGGTTCGAGATAAAAGTTTCTTGTGGCGTCCATAATCAAGAATTCAGGGCCTTTGATGTTGCTTAATTACACCGCAAAATAAATTTACAAAAAAATTACTTTCTTGATAAAAACTTAGCAATAAATGGCTCGAAGGTATAATGAGAATCAAGTTTTAATAAGACCTAGAAAACAGATAGCTAACAAAATCACACACTATTCGTACAAGGGTTACGCAGAACAGTACTAAGTCTAAAGGAGGTCGTTGTAATCATTATAAACAATATTTTACTCTAGGACCAACCCTGATTTCGCGAAAAATAAATCAGGTGGGTTGGTCCAACAGTAAAAGTTGTTTATAATGACGAGTGCATCTCTGCTTCTGCTTAGTACCACCGTTCCGTGTATTCCTATATAATGTACTAGTGGTCCGCCCCAGCTTCGCACGGGTATAGATTATAGCCTATGTCACCCGGAGATAGTGTAACTTTTCGTCAGTGAAAGAATTTTTCAAATCGGTTCAGTTGTTTCGGAGCCTATTCAATGCAAACAAACAATCAAATCTTTCCTCTTTATAATATTCGTATAGAAGTATAGATAATGGACAATAACTAAACTAATAACTAGACTAATACTGCTAATACTAACTTAGCCCTTGATCATGATCATACACCGGTAAAGGTATCAGCAGATGTTACCACATGGTAGTGATTGGCGGATACCCAATCACCGTTGAAGAATCGGTGATGTGAAAGGTCGGTGATTGGGTCGCCATCACGCGATCGCGGCATGACAGCGATGGTTTGCCTGGGCCGGTGAAGCGCAAACCAGTGTGATCACGTCGCATGCAGCGTTAGCAATGAGTAGGCGACAGACATTCGATCGCCTCTATGAATGCTCCTGGCAAAGTGTGTGACATGTCTGATCATCACTGCCAGCGCTGCTCGACGACCATGCCAGTTTGACCTCCCGGTCTCCCTCCCTGCTTCACGCACAATCATACCAGGCGCAGGATCAAGCTACTTTGGCTTCCACCGCCACCGCTGCAAGCACGATCAAGCTACTTTGGCTTCCACCATCACCGCTGCAAGCACGATCAAGCTACTTTGGCTTCCACCGCCACTGCTGCGCGCACGATCAAGCTACTTTGGCTTCCACCGCCACCGCTGCAAGCACGATCAAGCTACTTTGGCTTCCACCGCCACCGCTGCAAGCACGATCAAGCTACTTTGGCTTCCACCGTCACCGCTGCAAGCACGATCAAGCTACTTTGGCTTCCACCGCCACTGCTGCGCGCACGATCAAGCTACTTTGGCTTCCACCGCCACCGCTGCAAGCACGATCAAGCTACTTTGGCTTCCACCGCCACCGCTGCAAGCACGATCAAGCTACTTTGGCTTCCACCGCCACCGCTGCAAGCACGATCAAGCTACTTTGGCTTCCACCGCCACCGCTGCGCGCACGATCACGCTACTTTGGCTTCCACCGCCACCGCTACAAGCACGATCAAGCCAGTTTAGCCTCTTATTTAGCACAACGCGCGTACAGTAATGAAAACAACCTGCATTGACCAATAACCATTACGCTACACGCGTACAAATCCCAAATGCTAATTACGCTTCAGGAACCTCGTAAATTCATCCAATAAAACCGGGTTTACAACAAGGCGTATGATCACGGCTTTACATGGGCTCAAGCCTAAAGCCGGTTACACACATTCACTATTTTCCGTACGCAACAGAATTGTGGTGAAGTTAACTCGCTGCTACAACTTGCGCTCAGCTCTGTACGGTTTTCGTACGGAAATTCGATTGTGTACCCGGCATGCCTCTAGGTGTAGCCCGTAAACGGGACTCGTATAAGTATATAGCCGATAAAAACCTTCATGGCTCCAACCTTACCTTAGGGTAGCTAGGAGAAGGTGCGGCCAGGGAATTATTGGAAAACTTTTTACACTTGTGGGAATACTCATGTATGTTCCATAAATGTACATTTAAATCTATATTATGTCTGTTGCATGCATTTTTAGAAATCACATCAATAGACAATAGACAATATTTTATTCGTAACAAAAATCCATTATATAATACACATAAAGCTACACACAAATATAAAGTTAAATACGTTGGACTTTTGCCACAAACCGGCCCCAGCTCAACATAATGCCGTTTGCTGTCAAACGGCGCTGGTCTTCCGATGAGGCCGGCAGGTGACGTCACGCACCGCACAGGTGCGCGTACAAGTAAGTACATACCTCAATCATATTCAATTCTAAGTAATATACAATAATAATTTAATAAAATAGAACAAAAGACAAAATATGCTGTATAACAAGATAATATATATAAATGAATACAAAAATAACCACGCACAAATACAAATACAAAGTTCCTAATAAGCTAGCTTACCTATTTACTAAAGTTAAACAGCGCTTGTATCATTTCTAAGAAGTTCTTCGCCCTTTTGATGACTATAAATAAATCTTTTAAGATAAAATCTAAAACATTGTATATAAAACATCACACATCACATCACATCATCAGCCATTAAATGTCCACTGCTGAACAAGGCCTCCCTCTTAGAGAGAGGTGTTGCCATAATCCCCACGCTTGGCAGGCGGCTTGGGGATCGCAGTACGTTCACCGTGTACTAACAGGACGCTGCTGCCCATCCTCCGGTGGTTCTGGTCGCAGTTTTAGGACATACCCGGGTCCCCGGGTTTTAGAAATCACTGGTTTAATATTCAATACTCAATAAGTTTATTGCGACATAATGGCGTCGATTCTGTCATACTACTCACTAAACTAAATCAACCTGACAGGACTAAAATTATCTGCCTCTCTTTTCAATTTAATACGTGAGAGAAGGATGGCGACAGTTTTAGAGCTTTCAAATTTAGTTTAGTTTAGAGTACATCAGAAATAATCAGAATCGATGCCAATATGTATGCATGCAGACCTTAAATAACATGTTTTTGTACAACTTAAAGTACATGTAGTATGTACAAATGACCCTGTTAAGGTATGGCAACAGAGAGAACAGAACGCTCTATTTGTACATCATCGAAACTATCCTTGAAAAATTAATCCAGGGTGTTGTAACATTTGGATCCTAAGAAAATTTTGAGAATTAGCGAAGCTGTTTTCTTTTTCTATGCCTGTAATGTCAAAAAAAGAGGATTTTACAAAAGAACGCTAATATGTCTACTTATAATATCTGTATTAATGGTATTACAGCTTAAAGAAGAACATATAGCCTCTATAAGACAGGCCCTTAAAAGAATAATCCTAAAACACCATCATTCTGTATAAATAATTTTGTTAATCAATTTTTAACGGGGTTGTTTATTTTATTTTAAAACTGTTTCAAACGCCGTTTCCCACGTTTTATATTCCATTTGCGAAACGAATAAAGCATTTTTAAATGGCAATTAAAACCAGTCGAATGTTTCCATATTGGAAAGCGGGGTGGGAGCTAAATAAATGTCACAGGGCATGCATAACAGAACGGAAAGTACAAAACTATCACAGTCGGTGTTTCACTTTTAAGAGTTTATATACCAGGTACCTAATCTAAGTTCTATACAAGTGATGGCTACTGCTTTAAAGGCGTGTCTATAGTAAATTTCCCCGTTTTTGACGTAAAACGATTGGGGAAAAAAAAAATCATTTTTTAGTTTAATTAGTACATGAAAATAATTATAATGAATCTAGTAAAGCTTATACGTACTCCTGATTGATATATAATTTAAATATTTAGTATTTGCTTCAATTTGTAAGTAACATGGGGTTCTTCAAAAGGGATGTCAATAGTCTTTTGATGTTGGCAACGTATCTGTGATTCCCCTGACGTTACAGGTATCCTAGGTATATAAGAGACAGTGATCACTTACTATCCAGGCAGCCCGTTGACTTGTTTGCCATCAATGTCATAAAATAAATAACAGATCCTGACAATAAAGTTTTATTTTTCTGACAAGCATTTCAAAAACATTCAGTGACTTTCTTATACAATAGCAATTTTAGGATAGTATTAAAGCCAAAAACAACACGCAAGTTGGTCTACTGTTCATGTTCAATAACTGTACGTACTCGCGGCATGTTATCATTGAAGTTGACATCAAAGGAATGAAATAATGTCATCAACGTCCCGGCCTTTAATAAAAATGAATGTATGAAATTGAAAATGAAGAAGCCAAAGTGTTGCAAGTATTTTTAATTTTAAAATTGGATCTCTTTGTGGGACTAAATTTATTATTTTGTAATTTCGTAATTAAAAGTTCATTAACGGGGGGTTATACCTAATTTGACGGGTTATTAATCATTTTTAAATAGTTAAATAACAATATTTGAGCCGGAAAAAAATACATGTCAAAGATGCATCTATGTTTGACTTTATGATTTGGTTCAAAACACGATAGAATAAACTTTCCTCGATCAAAAAAAATAACGAAACAAAGTCTATTTAGTAGAATTGACGTTTTTTTTTCCCGTTTTTTGCTCTTATAAAAGCTCGTAACAGCCTGGAAATTGCATGTACTGAAAGATAATAATATTCAACACTCTTTCATTTGGATAGATTTTTGATAGTTTGTTCGTTAGTTTTTTAATGAAATTAAAAACGTAAAAAGGTCGCGTAAATTAGCGCGCGCACTGCGCTCAGACCCGCGCCAGGCGTCAATGAGGTCGGACCTGTGTTGGTTTTGTCGTTGCGCTCCCCCCGCTATCTGTTCGCAATGGGAAGTAATAGCCAGAAAAAGAAATCTTCGAAATTGAAAATGAGTACACGATTGAAAAAAAATTGGTAAGTGAGATTTTATTCCCTATGTAAGTATAAATTTTTGTAAACTACCTAGGAATTTAATAAGTAGGTATTAGTTTTCGTTGCGTTATTGTACTAACTGGAGTTAGTGGCGTCGATTCTGCCATACCACGCACTAAACTAAACCAATCTGACAGGACTAAAATTATCTGTCTCTCTTTTCATTTTAATATGTGAGTGAAGGATGGCAACAATTTTAGAGCTGTCAAATTTAGTTTAGTTTGGTTTAGAGTACATCAGAATCGACACCATTGTGTATCAATCAGTTATTTATTTATTTGCGTGGAAGGTACCTATTATAAAACATATTAGGTACGTACATAGAAGGTACTTCCTAGGCACCACTTTACAGTAGGTAGGTAGGTAGGTTTGCAAGTAGGTAGGTGCCTAAAGGTGCTTGCAGATGATGCGTAGTACAAGTAACAAGTAGCAACTGCAAGCGCCTTGAGTATATGTGTAGGTAGGTGTTGATTAGTAAACAGTAAGAGCTACGTAAATATATTATGCCCAGTGATTAGTCAGTCATAGCGTCTGACTGAGTCGGCGTGGAGCGGTGCGGAGATTTACAGTCAGATAGGTACATGCCGCGGCTGTCTATAATGTACAAGATGATATTTGCCGACACGATATTCTGCGGCATGATAATGTACAGCATAATAATTGGTGTACATGTACACTAATTATCATGCTGTACAAATCATGTCGTAAAACACTGGTCGTCAATTATCGGCTCGTGTCTATTAAGTACGGCTAGGAATGCACAGCCTGGATTGTACAGGCAATAATCTATGTACGTGGGAAAAGTCCACGTTTTATCGGGCTGTACATTATCATGTCATGCAATACGGGCCGTGTTTTGACGAAACGGGCCGAAAATTTACGACCGATAATGTACAACATGATAAAAGGTGACATCGCCCGTATTAGTTACATGTACATGGAATATCATGGTGTACATTATCGCTTGTGCATTATTGGGCTGATCTGATAATGTACGGCATGATATTGCACGGCACGATATTGTACAACATGATATTCCATGTACATGTACACCAATGGGTGTCTATAATGTACAACATGATATTTGCCGACACGATATGGTTCGGCATTATAATGTACAGCATGATAATTGGTGTACATGTACATCGAATATCATGCAATACAATCCATGTCGTACAATACTGGCCGTCAACTATCGGCCCGTGTCTATGAAGTACGGCAAAAAAGGCACAGCCAAGATTTTACAGCCAATAATCCATGTGTTAGAAAAAAGTCCACGTTTTATCGGGCTGTACATTATTATGCGGTACATTATCATGTCGTGCAATACGGGGCGTGTTTTGACGAAACGGGCCGAAAATTTACGACCGATAATGTACAACATGATAAAAAGTGACCTCGCCCGTATTAGGTACATGTACATGTACATGGTCCGGTTCGTGGTCTCCACTCCAGAACCTTTCTTCCCCATCGGTTATCGGTTCTTCGAGCGATGTGGCCTGCCCATTGCCACTTCAACTTGCAAATTTTAACAGCTATGTCGGTGACTCTGGTTCTTTGGCGAATATCCACGTTTCGGATTTTATCGCGCAAAGAAACTCCGAGCATAGCTCTCTCCAGTGCCCGCTGTGTGACTCTGAGTTTTTCCAAAAGGCCAACAGTTAAGGACCACGTCTCAGTACCATATGTCATCACTGGCAACACACTCTGGTCAAAAACCCTCGTCTTGAGGCACTGTGGTATCTTGGACGAGAAGATGTCACGCAATTTCCCGAACGCTGCCCATCCGAGTTGGATTCTTCGGGCGACCTCTTTGCCTAAGTTGGACTTACCTAACTGAACAATCTGTCCACGAACCAGAAGACGCAGCATAGGGAGGCCTCCCACTAGATGGACCGACGATATTGTGAGAGTCGCGGGCATCCAGTGGATGCAAAAGGCACTCTGTCGTTCAGAGTGAGGTTAAAGGGGGAGGCCTATGTTCAGCAGTGGACGTCTTCTGGCTGATGATGATGATGACATGTACATGTACATGGAATATCGTGGTGTACATGTACATGGAATATCATGGTGTACATTATCGCTTGTGCATTATTGGGCTGATCAAATAATGTACGGCATGATATTGCACGGCACGATATTGTACAACATGATATTCCATGTATATGTAGGATGTCTATAATGTACAACATGATATTTGCCGACACGATATTGTACGGCATGATAATGTACAGCATGATAATTGGTATACATGTACATCGAATATCATGCTGTACGATCCATGTCGTACAATACTGGCCGTCAATTATCGGCCCGTATCTATAAAGTACGGCAAAAAATGCACAGCCAGGATTTTACAGCCAATAATCCATGTACTAGAAAAAAGTCCACATGATAAAAGGTGGCATCTTCCTATTGGCTAATTTTGCTGAAATGTCTGCTCTTATTGGCTGTTGAGTCTATGCCGTCTGTCGATTCCATGCTTCGTTTGAACAAGATAGTGTAAGATAGTCACAGATTAAAAAATATGAGAACCATTAAAACTTTGGTGGTGAGGCAGAGAGAGGGGTACAACTATGTTAGATCTGTCACTCATTTCGAACCTAACCAACTCAAGTCTGACTTCAGGTGGGCTCCCGCCAGAAGCTCTTGCGGTCGCCCCTGAGTGTCACTCAGGACTTCCCTTGAGCTTCTGGCTCCCGCGCTTTTTATATACACTCTGGGGGTAGGAACCACAAGACTAGGTGGAGTCGGGGTGCTCTGTGTCGGTTCTGTGACCCATTTCGAACCTAATATACTCAAGTCGGGGTGCTCTGTGTCGGATCTGTCACTAATTTGTACCTAATACACTCGACGTGGAATGTCCACATCTAAACGAAGCTTCGGTTTTGAATTTTTATGGTCATTAATTATCATGCTGTACAAAATCGGGGTGTACATTATTAAACAGAGTCAATAATGTACGGCACGATATTGTACGGCATAATAATGCACAGCATGATAATTGGTGTACATGTACATGGAATATCATGTTGTACAATATCGTGCCGTGCAATATCATGCCGTACATTATCAGATCAGCCCAATAATGCACAAGCGATAATGTACACCATGATATTTCATGTACATGAATCAGAATCAGAATAATTTATTGACATATTGAAACTAACATTAGTTATACCTATTCTAGAATAAATAATAATAATAAATACGCAGGGGCGGCTTTATGGCGAGCCGTCGGTGAGTGGCGACACCGCGTACCCCGATTCCATGGGTCAGTTCGAGTAAAATGTTTACGTCATTTGATAAATTTTACCGTATAATCACTCATAATTTATAGTTTTCGAGGCGAGATTGCACTTTATTAACACATTTTACTTGTTTTTGTCAAAGATAAATACTGTTTTCTAATTAATTTGTAAAATTAAAACGAGAGCGTTATGAATCGTGTTTACGCTCCTACCCACAACAAACCTATGACACCACATGTACACCATGATATTTCATGTACATGTACATGTAGCTAATACGGGCGATGTCACCTTTTATCATGTTGTACATGATAATGTACAACATTACCGATAGGTCGTAAATTTTCGGCCCGTTTCGTCAAAACACGGCCCGTATTGCACGACATGATAATGTACGGCATAATACATCATCATCGGCATAGTACAGCCCGATAAAACGTGGACTTCTTTCTAGTACATGGATTACTGGCTGTACAATCCTGGCTGTGAATTTTTTGCCGTACTTTATAGACACGGGCCGATAATTGACGGCCAGTATTGTACGACATGGATCGTACAGCATGATATTCGATGTACATGTACACCAATTATCATGGTGTACATTATCATGCCGTACAATATTGTGTCGGCAAATATCATGTTGTACATTATAGACACCCCAATATCGTGCCGTACATTAGTGACTCTGTTTAATAATGTACACCCCGATTTTGTACAGCATGATAATTGGTGACCATAAAAATTCAAAACTGAAGCTTCGTTTAGATGTGGACATTCCACGTACATTGCGTACGTGTCGTACATTATCTGTGTCGTACATTATTTCCTCCCTACAAAACGACAAAATTATAGGTAAATATGTTATGAACGCGAAGTTGGACTATGGATGCGATTCGACGCGTCACCTGAACGCAGCCCTGCGCGAGTTTGCGATCTAGCCCGCCGCGGGGCTCGTGATTTTTGCGCGGCATAATACATCGTCGCTCTATCTTGGCGGGGGCTGAGGAAGCATTTTGTTACCTACGCGACTAGGATAGTGGGCCGTTAACATAAAGGCATCAGGGCATCAGCTATTGGGGTTGGCGACTGTCAAAATAGCGCTAGCAAGCACCTTTTTTTTCTTTCCATTTGAGAGAATTTTGGCGTCGCACGTCTTGTGCATTTGCCAGTGAAGAAGTCCCACGGCAAACAGAGAAACTAAACTTTCATGTTGTAGTTGTCAGCTGTTATTACTGTGTTTGGACGCTAGTGAGGTTTTTATTAATTTGTTATCGTTAAAGAGTCGTGTACGGTGCCTTAATTTTTTTAAAGTGCTGCTTGAGAAATGATCCTGATAGTGATTGATACGCAATGACAGCGCCGCGTCTACTTTCATATACAAGTAACTGCGTTTTTTTAAACTCCTACAATTTTGATTTAAGACTAAACTTAAATTAATAAATTAACTAAGATTAAAACGTAGTCACAAATAAACTATTTTCTTTTTTTTTTCTTAAATTTATTTGAGGGAATGGTACTATAAAATCGACATCATTGTGTTAAACTGCAAATATCGATGTGAATATACAAAAAATTACTTTTCTGTGGAATATGCCTCTTTAAGAAATTGCTTTGCGATAGCGCCCAATGTACTTCCGAATATTTCACTGAGCTTAGTTTTTATTTTTCTGTGTAAAATAAAATAATTGTATTTCGTCGCATTGTATTCATCGTCATCATCATCCTCATTTTCAGTTTAATATGTTCCCACTGCTGGGACACAAGCCTACTCTCAGAGACAGGATGGGCCCCAATCCATCATGCTGGCCCAGTGCATGTTGGTGAATGTCATGTCTTTGAACTTGCATTGTATGGGCTTGTACACAAAACTGCGATGCGACGTCGCATCGCAAAAATCTGCGAGCTCCCTTTACGCATCGCAAGAACTTGCGAATTGATTCGCATCGCGCATTCCTGCGATGTTGTTTGAAATCTTCTTTGTTTCTTTTTCCTGTATCTCCTAAGCAATAATAAAAGTGCACATTTTTTTTTACGATCCATGTCACGACCTAGTTTTCAATTCAAAATACGTTTAGTACGGTTAACGGTCGTCGAAGGAATGGTCACCCTGGGAGACGCCTTGCCGCACGAAATCGCATCGCAGCAATTCGTGTCGTAATTTTCTGCGTTGCGAATTCGCATCGCGTCGCATCGCAGTTTTGTGTACAAGCCCTAAACTCTTAAAACAACATACAACAAATACAGTTTTTGTTACTGTTTTGTTTGTTACGGTTTTTACGGCATACAGAAAACTAAACTATTGATATTTCTGTTTACCCGAAGCGTTCGATTTCGAATCCGTTTCTATATCTTTTATTTACCTTTATACATACTATGTTCATAGATAATCTTTGAATCGGAAACTGTTTAAACTTGATCGATGATACACATTCAAAGCGATCGGAATCGAATGATCCAATCGATTATTGCTTTGAACATCGAATTGAATGCAGCGGTAATGAATCGACACATCGATGGTCGGTTTGAATGAAGTGATTTCGAATGATGGATTGGGAATTGGAGTTTACTGTTTTAGGTTTCGATTTACGTAGGAACACAAAAGCGACACCGCTTATTCGTTGATGATTCGAAAACCGTAGGAAGTGCTTTTATTCCACCGTTATTGTCCGCACTGCTAGTATGTGGAATGTGCTGCCTGAATGGGTGTTTCCCGATAGTTACAATCTGGGTATCCTTAAGTCGCAAGTGAATCGGTTTTCTTCTGCGTGCGTGCTCCATTGTAGACCGCATCATCGCTATCAGACGAGGTGGCGGTCAAAAGCAAACCTATTACTAATAAAAAAAAAATATGATAACCGTAACTATCGAATAACATAAATTTTTCTTACCAACCTCTTAACCTACTAGCTAAGTACACAACCTTTTAGTAATGTTAAATCACATCGTCCGACAGCCCCTAAATAAAACGCATCTTGAACCTTATTAAATCCAGTAAACATTGAATATTTAACGCTGGCTACACAGAAGCTAATTATAACATTAATTCTGCGGCAAAGATCCGCTATTTGCCTGCGACACTGCTGTAATTAAAGCAACCAAAACATGGCAATTTATGGCTACACCGAGCAATAAATTAACGGCAACGACCTGTACCTTTGTCATTGATGAAATGTGGCAACACATTTTTTTCAGCTAAATAATAAAAGCTGTTGCTGAAATTTTATTGTTTCCCGCGCTGTTAGGTAAAAAATTAAAATAATATAATGTAAGTTACCAGCAGTAAAAATAATGGCAAAAATTTACTACAGATAGTATTGTGTACTTACGAGATATGGAGTCGTTAACTACATTTTGATTAATTTATATAATACACAGATTTGCGTAGAAAATTACTTCATTTATGGGATTTTATTATGATAGGTTGTAAATTAAGCATGGGAACCGTAATAAATCTTTTAAAACCCATCACCATTCAGCCTTAAACCTTGTTCAAGGAACAATCACGAATACTTCATTCTACTTTCGACTTTATCGGAAAAGAAAGAGAGCTTAATTTTACACAATGGCAACATTGGAATGATTTATAATCTGTATGTGGCCATAGATGATATTAAATTACTGGAATGGATTTTGCTTCTGTGAGTAATGAAGTGAGAGAATGTGGAAAATGGCGATAACTGGCTCAAACATACTGAAACATTTTTTCTGTATCACGCACTTTTTTGATATATTTTAAGCGACACAACTTTTTCAATTATTTCCGGCGTTGCGTTGTACCTACTCAGCGATACGAATGCGGCGGTTGTGGCTTTTTCGGAAGGCCTTGATTAGGTGAAACTATGTAATAACTACTAAACTAAAATAAAGAACAAAAATTATCTGTATTTATTGTTAAAAAAAAAAAATTGACGCCAGCGTGAGTAAGACATTTTGGCTCGTGTTATTTTACTACGGAATGTGTTTGACTTTGACAAATATACATGTCCCTAATCTAAGGTGTATGACTTGGCCGTGACTTAATTTACTTGATTATAACTGTGCTATGACTTGTTTGACGATATCCCTTGACAGTGGCAAATGCACAAAAAATGCGACGCCAAAATCCTATGAAGTTTTTTTTGTAGGTACCGATTTGTTTGAATCATGATGCCTTATTATGGATGTCTTATCGTGATTCGGATTGTGATCGCGATCGCGTGCCATCTCACTTACGCACGTGGTGCGAGTAAGTAGATGCGAACGGGACGGCATGCAATCTCTATCACGATCAAACTTCTATAATAAGGCCGATGGTATAATAATATACTCCGCCAGGTATAGCAATCCGAGAAAAAATGTCCACGTGGGCGTCCCGCAATGATGTCATGATGTCAATTTACAACAGGTTCGAGAGAAATGACGATACATCACGTAACAGCTGCTTGGATAAAGTGGCAACTGGACAGTGACGTAATTCTGGGACAACTGCCAGAGTAGAAGACCTTGTTTTCTTTGATCATGGTTTGAATATTTGACGCATCACCTCGATTCTGCTAAAAGATTGCTGAGAAAGAAATCATGTCCAGTGCTACCCAAATAATCAGCATAAATTGTAAGCCTAAGACAATTATCTATAGGACAAGTTTTCAAAGTCTGAAGGACAGGCTGGCTCCGCAAGCCTGTCACACCGATAATGGAGTGAAAGCGAAGGATTGACACGACTAATGGGCGGTGTTAATCCGACAATCTGCCAGAGCTCTAACCCGAACGCCCTTTTGTCCGGTTTAACCTTGGATAAATGACAAGTGGATAATATTGTAGGCGCCACAGACTAAATAGGCTGGATAAATACTGCAGTACTGTGAATGGACGCAAACATGATAATAGTACACATGGAGGCTTTATTCGTGGTGAAACAAGACAAGAGCTTTTGTTTTGTACGTAAATGCTAGTAAATAAATTGATATTACGATAAGTCTATAAATAGATATTACGATCTAATACGTAATATAGTATAAAATCTTTGAACATACCCTTTTAAATTTAGTACACCCTTTCAGCGTGACCCTGTTTATTATGTACAGACTTATCGAAATATCTATATCGAAAAGCTTATTTTATATCACGTAGGACAGAGAATCCTTGACCAGTGTTAACTTTTATGTCAATGTCTTTTTTTTCATACAAAAAGCGTAAACTAGTAACAAGTGACAACTTTTTATTAAGATATAATTTATCTTTGATTACACACAATACACTCTTCCCATTTTGTGGGATATATCCTGAATCGTGCAAAACAACAGACTGCTGTCAAAAAGTCCTTCGCATGAAATCTATAAGTTATCGCCACAAGTTGTGGCGACAGTCGCTTTCGATGTGGCGGCAAAGTTTCCAATTTACAACTAGGCCCGCGTAGAAACTTCTTAGAAGGTACAGCTATACACAAACGGATTTGCCTTCGGAAAACAACGAATATGCTAGTTACATACCGAGGTTTCACTTCCATTTTATCATTCTTTAAAGGTTAAAGTGTTAAAGTCTATAGCGCTCACTCGTATTCTCTGTAATATATTCAACTGAAAGATTCACAAAATAATTATCAAAACAAAAAACGGACTTCTAAATTAATAAGCGCTCGAAAAAAGTTATTGATACTGCTAAATCAACAGGTGCTCGAACAAAATTATTCCTATTATTAGAGCTGGTCAAAAACTACTATAGGCACAGAAGCTAAAAGTAGCATTCCGATCTTGGCGATCGTACTCAGCGACCGCAACCCTCGCCGCGGCCGCGTCGCGCGACCCACTGCTGTCAGTATGAATTTATATGAATACGTACTGAGCAGTGGGTCGCGTAAAGCGGCTGCGGCCGCCGGTTGCGGTCCCCAAGATTAGAATGCTATCTTTAGCCAAAGTTATTGAAGTATTCGGGGGACCAACTCCTATAGAAAATAAACCTCCTTCCTCTAGAAAAATAGATTTCACAAATGGCGGACTTGGCGGAGTATTCGATGTGCAATATGTGCATACACAATAACTCTCACCGATTTAAGAAGTCCTGAAGTCAGTTAAAAATATCGTTACCATTTATGACACACTTGCGAGCCCCTTATCTTATATACTTATCTAATTGATGGTGAAAACCGCTTCAAAATCCATTGCGTGGCTTAGGAGGAGTCAGCGGTCATACAGAAAGACAGACACGGAAAGAGACTTTAATTCATACTCCGTAGAGAAGAAAAGTGTAGGTACGTACCATTACGCACTAACTATGCTAGCGTAGCGACCCAAAATGTGTGTTGGCCTCCGTTATCAAAAGACGCCACTCTTCCTTATCTTTCGCAAGCTCATGCTAATTATGAACGTCCAGTTTCCGCAGATCTATTTCCACTTTATCTTTCTAAACATGGGCCGACGAGTCTTCGACCCTCACGCAACCCTCACGCAACTAGGCCAATTTTAAGGCGGAGATCCTCTCCCACTCTCTCCAGAACATTACGAAGCCTTAAATAAAGTACCGTTACACATATTTCAATTTTATCATGCCTAAGGCAGCTGGGAAGGTAATGGTGCGAAAAAAACGCGATAAATAAAACCTAAGATCAGGATTTGGACCGTCTTTGCGTTTTCGAAAATATTATCCAATTGCCTCGTATTATCAGTCCCGTTTTTCTTTTGCGTGAAATATAGGTTTGGTTAGTAAAGCGAAATTAGTTGAACCAATAAAAATAAATCCTACTAATATTACCTATAAGCGCGAAAGTTTGTATGTATAGATGTATGGATTTTGTTCCTCTTTCACGCTGCAACGGAACAAGGGATCGACCTGATTTTTTGCATGGATATAGTTCAAGAGCCAGAGAGTGACATAGGCTTTCATCATCATCATCGCCATTTTTCATCACTACGCGGGTGAAACCGCGGGGCGCAGCTAGTAAATAATGTACGCTAATGAAAGTTGGCGGCTACATACACAAACCGTGCGGAAGCTTAAAGAAATAAACAAGTATAAATTGAAAATGCATAAACCCTGATACAAGAGCTGGTAATCTTGAAACGGCTGAAAAGATTTTCTAGAATCATACCAACGAAAAATGTCGATCAAGTCACCGTTCAAACAAAAAACAAACGATTTCATAACCCGTATGGGAGCTACGTTGTCACAGACAGACACACATATACACACGTTAAATTTATAACACCTCTCTTTTTGCGTCGGCGATAAAAATTAATAAAATCACAATAAATACGCAAACCGTGTAAAAACTCATAAGAAAAGGAAACCTAGTAAGGAGTAGAAAGTTTTTTACTACAAAACTTTTGGTAATAACATAATTATAGACCTGACTGTATCGTTGAATATTAACAGATCGACCGACTTATGAAACTTTCTTTTCTTTCTATAGGAAGTTTGATGGAATTATAACAAAGGCCTTGTTGTTTCACGGGCCAGAAAATTTACTTGTCATACTTACGATAAGTAAATCTACTATATAAAAATAAGTCGGGTTTTCCTTCCTGACGCTATAACTCCAGAACGCACGAACCGATTTCCACGGTTTTGCATTCGTTGGAAAGGTATCGGGCTCCGTGAGGTTTATAGAAGTCATCTGGTGGCGAAACGGAGTTCGCCGGGTTTGCTAGTTATATTATAAAAATGTATTTATTAACCGATTTAAATACTGAATCTAGTGAAATGACATTTCACTAAACGGGCTGTTGTGTTTTGTTATATAGAGTATAAGTCTGTTATTCCAAACAAAAGTAATATATCAAGCGAGTCATAAACATTAAAGAATTGGCTATTAAACGTGGCGTTTTGCGCAGAAAAACTCTCTCGAGATAAGACGAACTTCTCTGTTAGAAAGTTTACAAAGGAGCTTGCTTGGAGAGCTTGTCTTGGCACTTTGTCGGTGAAGAAAATTGATCACATGAAGAATTTTTAAGTAATAATAGGTTACAGAGAACGGTGGTTATAAGCCGAAAGGACATTGTATTTATTATGAACAACTTTTACAAATGGATCAACCTTGAAATCACGTAAAAAATATCGGCTGTTCCAAATATTTACTTAAGTGTGAACGACATTGCTCTATGGAACCGTTATGGAATATTGGGTCCCGAATAGTAACAGTATAAGGCTGTCATCACCGAAATAGCCGACACCGGACAACGATTCCAAAAACTCCGGCATCGCCATCGGCTCGGCTTCGGCGGTTCGACATTTGGTCGAAATCGACTTTTTTGCCGTAGAAAATATTTAAAAATAAGTAAATAGTATTTTTTTAAATCTTAAACAAGCTTATAACCTTCATCATCATCATCATCATCATCGTTTACGTCCACTGCTGGATACATCCCTCCCCCATCGATCTCCAAAAGGGCCGGTTGTAAGCGGCCTGCATCCAGCGTTCTCTGCGGTCATTTTGAATTTTGACGCGAGGAAATCAAACTTCATTTTCCTTCTTAATATAGTATTTTTGCAATTACACAGGACTTGGAAATTATTTCCACTTAATGGCGAGGCCATCTGTGTGTTTTAATAAAAACTTGCACTAGCAACAGAAAAAGTGCTACAGAGAGACAACTTCGAATAGAGAAAGAAATGATTCAGCCGCCATACTTGTCTAACAAAGAAGGTGTCATGTACGTTCCTTTGAATCGTAAAACTTTCATTATCTTTTTTTTAATATTTTGTTTTATAATTTTCCGTTTCGCATTCAATGGATGCTTCAAAACGGACGAAAGAGCGAAGCAAGGCCGTAACAACGCTAGCGCCATGATTTTGACGCGTTCGTAACAAACTCGAGAAATCTGGCGGATGATCGCATGGTTTTGAGTTAGCTGACCTTTTCCCGTAAGTGGAATAGCATGGGTTAGCAAAAAACCCTTTAAATTTTAAATAAAATTGTGGCGAATATCTACTTACATATATTTTATAACGCAGTTTACGACGTCTCCGCCTTCACTACAAATTATGAATGGTACGCGGCTGTTCATTTATTTGCAATCCCACCATTCTCACAATTATCGTGGACTAAACTGATGCCAAACTGAACGTGTTACTTCCGTCAGAGTTCCACATCTGCCTTTTATGATCTGTGGCGTAGGTACGCCCCAGTTGTTACCAATTTGATTGGTTTGGTTCTGCGCTGCAAATGTATTAGTCTGAGTTTGTTTTACGAGTTTTGTTGCTGTTTTCTAGTTGGCTTTTATGTGTTCTTTTGAAACGTATAAAGCTCGTTTTAAAAGATCTTTCGAGCAGGTGCTACTGCGATCGATATGGTGTGTTTATTGTATTATTTTTAGTTGGTATTTTGTAGGAAAACGTTTGAGAATTGTACCGAGCAAGATTTATATATATTTTTTTACTTAATTTTTTTTTTCCTGGGCTAGCGCCTTTATTAACTAAACAAAATACAAGCTAAAACTAAAACTACAAATACAGTTAGACTGCCCATAGACCGTTGAAGGTCTAAAGACAATCCAAATGCTCAAGCCCACTACCAGTTGGCAGCGTACCCAGCATGCTGGCGGCATTACCATTACAGATTTATAGGGATATTGTTAATTGGCTAAGCATGCAGCTTCCCAACATATTACCGAATTTAATTCACGACTTTTTTTTAAACACAGTTTGAAATTACTTGTTCAGTTCGTGATTAATCTGCAATCATTTTCCCATGGAATTCATGTTCATATTTATTCATAAAATGTTATTTTATATGTCAAATCGTATTATAAAATATAAATTAAATCAAAATTCTACTAATCAAATACTAAATTAGATCAAATAATACAAAACATACATACACGACTCACATAGCAAAAAGAAACGTAAAAAGTCGAGTCATAATAAATTAAAAAGAAAAATTACAATTAATGTAATTAATTAATCCACATAAATTAAAACACTGTTTTATTTATACACATAAATTAAATTTACTTAAACTATATAATACATTTATAAAATTCGTCAAACCCACAAACCCATAAAAAGACTGCTCGATCAGCCATTTTTTGAAACGTGACTTATAAGAAGTGCATACTGACGACGGCTGCAGTGACGTTGTTCGGCAGGTGATTGGGTGGGACCCATGACATGTTAACTTAGAGGACTTTTTCACTGTCATAATTAAATTGTGCTTCCATACAAAATCGGGAACATACAAAAGGCCAAACCGGACGCGTTTTTCCCAAACTCCCACTTGGCTGCCTTTATTTTTATGTTTTTCACCTCAGAACTCATTTATAAACCGATTAAGAAAAATATTTTTTTTATTCCATTTTATTTGAACGTATATACTATACTAGCGACCCGCCCGCCCGGCTTCGCACGGGTGTAATTTACGTTCCTTTACCTTCTGTGAAAATGTATGTAACTGATGGTGAAAACCGCATCAAAATCCGTTGCGTGGTTCAGGAGCAGTTAGCGGCCATACAGACATACAGACAGACACGAAAAACTACTTTAATTTATACTATGTAGAGATACTGTCAGATTGGTCCCATAGAAATTCCATCACGTGTAACTGGAAAATTTGTTTCTTGAATGTCATAATATTGTCAAAAGTGCGTATTTTACTTAAATTAAATAAATGATTTCATTTTGAAATCAGTTTCTTAAATTAATAATTATCATACAAAAATATTTTCACCAGGTTTTTTGTAGTCATTAAAATATGGACACTAAATAAGAAATTATGAATAAAAATAAATGATTTCATTTTGTTATCAGTTCTTAAATTAATAATTATCATACAAAAATATTTTCACCACTGTTTTTTGTAGTCATCAAAATATGGACACTAAATAAGAAATTATGAATAAAAATAGATGATTTCATTTTGAAATCAGTTTCTTAAATTAATAATTATCATACAAAAATATTTCCACCACTGTTTTTTGTAGTCATCAAAATATGGACACTAAATAAGAAATTATGAATAATGCAAATGATTCCAGGGGCCTTACGGACAACAGCTAATTGCGGCACCTAATCCGCTCAGTTGGAAAATCACGCGAACGTGAACCTTATCGCGCCCAGATACGGTTTGCGGTCGCGTGGTTTTCCAACTGAGCGGATTAGGTGACGCAATTAGCTGTTGTCCGTAAGGCCCCAGGTTCTAAATTTAAACGTAGCATAACGAGGCAACCCGCGGCGGGAGGAAGGCGAGAGGGAACTCCCCTTAGAAAAGACCTAACTTGTTAAAAGTAAAATCGTCTGGCCAAACTTTACCTTTGTAGATTTGGGATATCATGAAAAACGTTCCTTCACTTTGTCTTTTCTCAATCAGATGTTTTCCTTTACCTGCAACAAAGAAACAAATACGTAAGTGATCAATTGGAAAAGTTAGATGAAGACGCGTCGAGTTTCGTTATATGGAAAGAAAACTAGATAGGAAATGCAATAGGATAGTTGACTGGTGTTTAATTTATTCAGACACACACACATCAGCAGCCATTAAAAATCCACTGCTGGATAAAGGCCTCCCTCTTTAAGAAGGGTGTTGCCATAATCCCCACGCTTGGCAGGCGGCTTGGGGTTCGCAGTACGCTCACCGTGTACTAATAGAACGCTGCTGCTCATCCTCCGGTGGTTCTGGTCGCAGTTTTAGGACATACCCTGGGTATGTCCTAAAACTGCACTCCAATAATTAATTAATAAATAATAATTTATTAATAATATTGTACCCGGGTATGTCCTAAAACTGCGACCAGAACCACCGGAGGATGGGCAGCAGCGTCCTGTTAGTACACGGTGAACGTACTGCGATCTCCAAGCCGCCTGCCAAGCGTGGGGATTATGGCAACAACCCTCTAAGAGGGAGGCCTTGTTCAGCAGTGGACATTTAATGGCTGATGATGTGAATTTATTAATATATCTCAAATATTTTGTTTTCTTCTAAGGACTCTATTTTTATAGTCAGTTTTTTCATTAGGCTATAAAAAATAATCAGTCAACTTGCTTATTTATTGTAGCTATTGAATTCAGAGTAAAGCGAACATTTGTTCTAGAAAACCTACACATACTCTTAGATTTGATTCGTAGAAGTTCTTACGTAGTTACTTCTATACGCGTAGCTTTTCCCATAAGCGTGGGTTACTGCTACAAACGTAGATACTTCTACGACGTAGCATCTAGACGTGTACGTTACTGCTACAAAGGTAGCTACTGCTAAAAACGTAGCTTTTCCCGTAAGGATAGGTACCTGCTACAATAGTAGTTACTGCTACAAGCGTAGATTTTATCATAAGAGTGGGTTACTGCTACGAGCGTTGCTTTTCTCACAAGCATAGGTTAATGCTACAAACGTAGCTACTGCTACGAACGTATCTTTTCCTATAATCGTAGGTTAATTTTACCCGCGAGCCATGACGGCCGAGCGGTAGCATGAGCGCTTTCAATCTGACGGCACCCGATTCAAGCCTCGGCCCTGCACCAATGACATAAATCATGTGCAGTTTCGATGCCATCATCCAAAAACGGTGTAGGAAAACATCGCGAGGATTTGTCCAAGAACCTCAAAAAGTTTAAAAATATATGACATTTACCAACATGCACTGGGCCAACATGGTGGATTAGGGCCCATCCTCTTTCTCCGAGAGAAGGCCTGTGTCCCAGCAGTAGGATATACTGATAATGATGAATATTATCATAAATGAAACTAGGGTAGGGTAAGGGTATACCTACAATAAGCTACCAATAAGATCGCCGAAGCGTTAAAATAAGAAAACCATTCAAGTAACTCGAGGTAGGTACAAAAGGCACGGCCAAAATCCAGCCGGTCCCGGGTATCCGGGTCTTTACGGGTTTGGGCGCCTTTTCACCCGGATCTAACGAGTGCAACGCTTTGAGGAACTAGAAAATAGGTAACAATCTTGAGGAACTTGTAAAACTGTGGTTATATGGATTATTTACGAGATATTTACCGTGAGAAGGTTATGGGTGGAACTCCCATCTTACCTCGGTAAATATATCCCGTTAATAGTCATATCATCATCATCATCAGCCAGAAGGCGTCCAGTGCCGAACATAGCCCTCCCCCGCACCTCATCGGCCCCCTTAGAACTCCACACCGAATGATAGCCTGCCATCTGCATCCACCGAATGCCCGCGACTCTCACGATGTCGTCGGTCCATCTCGTGGGAGGCCTACCTACGCTACGTTTTCCGGTTCTTGGTCTCCACTCAAGAACGATATGGCCTACCTATTGCCACTTCAACTTGTAAATTTTGATAGCAATGTCGGTGACTCTGGTTTTTTGGCGAATATCCTCGTTCCGGATTGTATCGCGCAAAGAAACTCCGAGCACAGGTCTTTCAATTACCCGATGTGCGACTCTGAGATTTTCATAAAGCCAGCATTTAAGGACAACGTCTCAGTACCATGTGTAATCACTGGCAGCACACAATATTTATATAACTGTTATTAAAAAACCGTGATCGTTTAAAACACCGTTTTGTTAGCCGCCTGCAAGTGAAAGAGGGAATTGTTTTTCGGCTTTATATTAGTAAGTAAATATGTATGTTTAACCTGGGGCCTTCCGGACAACTGCTATTGCGGCACCTAATCCGCTCAGTTGGACAATCACGCGACCGCAAACCGTATCTGGGCGCGATAAGGTTCACGTTCGCTGATTTTCCAACTGAGTGGATTAGGTGCCGCAATAGCAGTTTTCCGTAAGGCCCCTGTACTCTAATCGGAGTCTAGATAAAAAAAATACTAAATGTCGTTAGATCTCATACGGATATATTATGTTTGCTACCATTTTATGCTAAATAGTTTAATCAAACGTAATGGCGTCTGCAAAGCTCCTCGTTTACTTCTCGGCTCTGCAGCGGAACTAAAAACTAAAGGATTAAAAACTGAAACACGAGACGTATAAAATGGAAAAGTTTTATTGTGTTCCGCTTCCGTCCAATGCCGGATTAAGGTGCACGCGCGTTGAACATAATCCTATATATCCTATAAATATTCTAAACGCGAAAGTTTGTATGTATGGATGTATGGATGTTTGTTCCTCTTTCACGCAAAAACTACCGAATGGATTTTAATGCAAGTTTACAATAATATAGCTTATTATACATTAGAATAACACATAGGCTATAACGGGTTGTAGTAGCGAGGCCGAAGGCCGAGCTTTACGCATACGAAGTACTTAGCGAGTTTCAGCTAGTATTATATTGTTTTTATACGAATTCGAGCCATGTGTCCGATGGAATTTCCCACCAGTTAAATAGGGAATGACGATCATACAAACTTTTATACTATATGTAACTATTTTTCATTTATATTACACGGGAATTACTCACGTAAGATTAAACCGGTCACTCCGACTATAGTTTCAACCGCATTAGGGAGTCTTTTTCGAGAAGAATGCACGCGCGCGGCTGCGTCTCGCTTGGCACTACTTACTAGTGGACCACTTTCTGCGCTGAAAAACGTTGCGGAAATAGCTAGAGTGGTTTGTTGTGTGGACGAAGCATGCGTCAGCGGTGAGGGACTAAACTTAACGCTGCGTTGTGTGACATCTATAGACTACATTATATTTAAAAAATATAGGGATCCTTACTAAAACTCCAATAAAATAAGATTTACAATTTTTTTAACTTTGCTTGTTTGACAGTTCTAACACAGGATAACATCTGTCTAGTCAGCTAGTTGTATATAAAGTTACATAATTTAGTAATTCAGTACCTGTTGAAAAAACTAGTTTCGAATGGCTAACAACTAAAATAATATTGCTAGTATATTAAACCAGGTTGAACGAGAATATAACAATCTATTTCCAAGATAACTAAGCTAAATAGGAACGTCGGTATGAGAATATCCGGCCGTAAAACCCAAGACGCGCAAATCTCGCGTGGAGTCGTAATTTTGCAAGATTATTGCAACTGAGTTAGAAACCATTTTAGACTAGCTTCTATTGAATCGTTAACTTTATTATCTAACAAGATTGTAGCAGTTTGTGGAATTTCACAACTTATTAGAGATCAAATCGATCAATGACTAAACGGTTTCGAAGATTAACGTATTTTACGAAGTTTAATAAAATAAGATAAGATCTAAACTCTTATGTATTAAACAAAACGGGAATTCGTTTCATTGTTCGAAATCAAGGAGCTTATCGATATCGAACTTTTTTGTTCCTTGCATAAAACCCCTTAGTATGTACCCAACGCATAAGCATTGCTATTCAGCGTGGTAATGCCGCCAGCATGCTGGGTACGCTGCCAAATGATTGTCTTTAGACCTTCAACGGTCTATGGGAAGTCTAACTGTATTTGTAGTGTTAGTATTAGCTTGTATCTTGTTTAGTTAATAAGGCACTTGCTCCAGAAAAAAAACACATGCTTTGATTATGTAGTATTTTGTTGAATTCATTTTATTTATATATTTTAATGACATTTTATTTTTGATGACTTACTTGATTTAATGTTTTTATTTTGACTTTATTATATGAAATGTGTAACTTTAATATTATTTTTTAGATATATGTGTTTATTAGCTACTGTTTCGCTGTATATGTGTCATTACCTGAAATAAATGAATTTGAATTTACTGACCTACTAACGCCTTGCGATGACATAACTTCCCAGAGTGGTATTAGTAGCAAAGCGAGTAGCTAAACCCTGTAATAAAACTAAGAACTATGTTTAACTTCCAACGTTGGTCAACGAAGATAATATCAATGGTCATAAAACACGGCAAGATAGATTCAGAGCTAGAATTATTATTTTTATACAGGAAAAGACGGATGGAACCATAAATACGGTTATACTGCCTGTTTTATGTCACTATTTCGTTTAATAACCCTGTTATCTCCAGAGAAAATTAGAGTTCTCGAGTTTTATCTACATTTCGTCACGGACTATTGTCTGTGGTTCCGTTAAATAGAATAATATGTCTCTTTACAAAGTCTGCCAAGGTACCGAAAACCAGAATCCCTAATTTTAAAAAAACTGCTTCACTATGTCTTTGGCTCTTGAACAAGAACGTCAGCAGAATATGTCCAATAGTAGAACTAGGGCGAACGATCGACCAGTCCTATGGGTCGATGACATCGGAACCATCGCAGGAGACATGGATGAAATTAGCCCGAGACAGGGATCAATGGCGGAAGGGAGAGGAGGCCTATATCCAGCAGTGGGTTGATACAGGCTGACAATGATGATGATGAACGATCTGGGCCCTAATTCTGTATGAAACCACATTACACACCAATAACACAACGTAAACGCGTTATAACATGGTAACTCTGGCCTCAAATAACACGATAAACATGGTTACAAAATTAAACAAATCAAACGCGTCTTCCGGTTGGATACTACACCCTCTTGACAAACGTGCATGTAACACGGTAGCTTACTCCACGTTATTTTGAAAATTCAAAACAAGAGTTTTACGAACCTGATCGCGTTATCTTAACGTTGCCAATTCCACGCAATGTAACGCGACTGCATTACAGTTTATGCACAGGCTAAGGGCTCAGGGTAAATTTTCAATTAAATGTGTGTCAAGTCATGACGCGTTTAAGGCAAGGAATCTTATGTGACAGAATAAAAGTTCTACCTGATCCTCTCGTTGCGTGAAAAAAAACTAGTCTTTTTTTTCTAATTTTTTATTCATTATCTTCTTGTTTTCTTTGATTGATTGATTGATTAACTCTTTATTGTTCACACCATTAAATTTGATACAGAGGACAAAAAACAAAAAACTCTTTAAAAAACTAATGTAACAACTGGCGGCCTTATCGCTAAAAGCGATCTCTTCCAGGCAACCTTAGATGTACCTTTCTTTGATGTGTGACCTGCACGTATATTATTGTACGTTGGACAACATTTAATTATTAATAAAACTAGCACCCGCCCGCCCGGCTTCGCACGGGTGTAATTTACGTGCGAAGCCAGGGCGGGTCGCTAGTTATATATATAAACCTTCCTTGAAAATGTATCTAACATATGGTGAAAACCGCATCAAAATCCGTTGCGTGGTTTAGGAGGAGTTAGCGGCCATACAGACATACAGACAGACAGACGCGGAAAGCGACTTCAATTTATACTATGTAGAGATTACGTTAGTCCTGCGGTAGGTGTATCTACAATTAGCGCTGTCGTATTTCATATGGTACATTACAATTTACAATCAACACAAAAGTCGTTACGCCATGTCATATTCCTTCAAACAGCCTTATACAGGGCTATTTCAATAAACCAAAAATTTCTTGCAGGTTTTTTATTTATTTTAACAAGATATTTATTTATCATAATAGCATAGTTTCCCTACACCATATCAACATTTGTTCTGTATACCTATATATTGTATATCAATATATTCGTTTAACTAAAGCATGTTTAAACAAAAAAATGATAATAGATTTCTAAATGGCAATACTTATAATACTTTACAGAATCTTCAATAAAAAGAAACGCCCGGGTGAAGCTTAATACTAGAATTTTTCACTTACAAAATAGAAAGCATTTTTTTTTATAAAAACTTTAAATATATTTTCACTTCACAGCTCAGGAATTACCTCTTTATCGTCTAATATCAGCGTGAAAAAGTTTATTTTATCCGCTGGCGCAGAAAGTAAGTTCGAAATTGAAACATAATGAACTATTGGTGTAGCCTTCACATTATTCTGTGTTAAACCTTTCCAACCTTTTAGAATAGCATCTCAAAACGAAATCACAATCCAGTAGGTGGGTATTTTAAATCAAAAGAAAAACCAACAAACCACTGTTTTAAAGTATCACGGTTGTTCACTAAAGTTATATGATTATTTACGGGATATTTACCGTGGCAAGGTTGTGGAATGAGCTCCCGATATTTCGGCGCAGTTACATGCACCATGTTCACGGGAAGTCATTCCACAACCATACCACGGTAAATATTCCGTAAATAATCATATAACTTTGAATACCAACAAGTTTTTTTATTGAAAAATATTTTTAAACTAAGCATTTATGAAATTAGTGAATGCCCACTATTATCAAAGATAGGTAATATAAATCGTCATTGACTATTTATACATCGAGGAGTGCCGTTGTCCACCGTCACCATCATCAAATCAAGGCCCCGATTCTACTAAAGAAATTGTTTTTAAATTGTAATTGTTTCAATTTTATTTTTTAAATAGTTATCTCAAAACTGACAGTTTTTTTTTATACTAAGTTATATTAGGTGGTGGTATTTTTCTAGTATAAAAAAATAATTAAAACTTATCAGTTTTGAGGATTACAATTTAAAAACAATTCTTTTAGTAGAATCGGGGGCCAGCTCGCCATACTACTTTACGCTTTCACCATAATATTGTCATCGGAACTTGACATGTATGCCGAATTTCACTTTAATCGAGTACCGGGTAGTGGGTCAAATTTAACTTGAAAGTTTTGATTACAGACAGACAGACCGGGACAAGTGAAACTAAATACAAGCTGTAATACGAAACAGCAAAAATGCGGAAGATTATTACTTAGATTATTTTAAATAATATATTAATAATAATAATAAATAACGCAAGCCTAATAAAATATATAATTATAAGAAACTAACATTTGTACGCTGTAACAGGCAAGGAAATGAGATACCTCTCCATTCTTACGTCCATGTATGCTATTTTATATGTATATGTACCTACCATGTTCTCACAAATAAATAATTTGAATTTGATTTTTGGAACATTAAAAATGATATAAACCTGTATATTCTTCGCTGGCGTAACATTAGCTTGATTAAAAACAAGTGTGTTTCATTCTAAATTGAGAAAAGCTTTCCTTTATAGACTAAAAGCTGAACAAAGCTAGACTCACAATAAAGGGCGGGTCGATGCTCTCTCGAGTAACAATGAGTAAAAAGACAATGTTTACTTTCAGCTGCTTTGGAGCACCCTGTGTTATTGAGTTTGCTGGAGTCCTTATTGAAAATATTTGTTATTGACAGTTTCAACCGACTCCACAAAAAGAGGTTTTCAATTCGACTTAGACTTCGGTTGGATAGCCCCGTTGGCCCAGTTAGTAGTTCATCTGCCTGCTGCGCTTGGAGGCGTGGGGTCGATTTCCACCTAGGGCAAACATTCAAGTGATAAACATTTGTGTTTGTTCTATATCTGGTATTTATTTAAGTATGTATGTATGTAAATGTAAATGTGTGGAAATGTATGTATGTATATCAGTTTCAGGCAGCCATATTACAAGCTTTGCTTAGTTTGGGTCAGATAAACGTGTGTGCAAACATGTCCCGAATATTAAAAAAAATTATTTACTGTTTTTTTTACGATATCTTTCAAAAAGATTGTCGTTTTTCCACCTTAAGGCGTAGTAGTCATATTTATTACTTACTAGCCCTTGCCCGCGACTTCTTACGCGTAGAATTTCATATAATATTTCAACCCCCTTATGCCTCCCTTAATTCGGCCTTTTCGCAAAATCCTTTCTTAGCGGACCTCTACATTCCATATAAGTAATCTACTAAAAGTAAATTTCAGCTTCGTAATTACAAAACTGTCAACGAAAAATTAAAACTCCCCATTTTACTCCTTAATCCGTCTTTTTCGGAAAAAAATGTTTACAGTATTTATTTATTTTAAACCATTAACCTGAAACACCAAATTTCATGTCCCTAACATCAAAAACAAAGGACTTTCATACAAACATTCAAACTCCATTTGCCCCCCTAAAGTCGGCCCTTTCGCAAAATCCTTTCTTAGCGGACCTGTACACCCCACAAGGAATCTACTTGCCAAATTTCCGCTTCGTAAGTCATGTAGTTTTTGAGATTTCGTGATGATAGTAGGTAAATTTCACTTTTATGTAAATAGAAGATAGATAGATCTACCCAAGCTAATAATAGTACGCAATATGTAATATAGCCTACATTTCGCTGGCTCACTATTACAAGGTTCTATGTTATTTTCTTACACGTTCTATTATTTAAATTTTAAATTTCTGGCTTTCATAAATATTGACTTAGCAAGGTTTATGCTTGAGAGAGATACTTTTACTCAAGCATAAACCCTGCTAAGTCAATATTTATGAAACCAATTTTTTTTAAATTGTAATTACTGAGAGTGTATGAAAATAACATAGAACCTTGTAATAATGAGCCAGCGATTTACCTACTTTCCACTGTAGGTACTCGGGTGTTATAAGCGGCTACCCACAGTGATCTAGTTGTCGACAAACAGGGTAATGTGCTTAATAAATATGCATATAGGCCAATCCGATTGTCGGTCCGTCTGGCTTACTGACGGACATGCAAAGGTTATAGTGGATTGTTTTGTCTATTTATACTGGGTTATGCAAAAGACTACTAAGCCGAAAGGGGTCTATTATACTCCTCATTATGAACAACTTTTACTATGGAACTAACACTGGTTAATGTGACGCGTGACCAAAATGCTGGCGTGTTTCTGGCTCAACGCATAAGCATTGCCATTCAACGTGGTAATGCTGCCAGCTTGCTGGGCACGCTGCCAACTGGTAGTGGGCTTGAGCATTTGTATTGTCTTTAGACCTTCAACGGTCTATGGGCAGTCTAACTGTATATGTAGTTTTAGTTTTAGCTTGTATTTTGTTTAGTTAATAAAGGCACTTGCCCAGTAAAAACTAGCACTGAAATCGCGAAATATCAGCTGTTCCATACATTTTGTTAAGTGTATATGATCGTTTTCTATGGAGCTGATACAGGGTTGGTCCCATACTAAAAGGTGTTTATAATGATGAGTACAATGACCTCCTTTCGATTTAGTACAGTCTATATGCGTAACTTTGTATATATGATAAAGTGAATGATAAAACGCAAGCTGTAGTGTCAGCTTGCGAGTCCCGTCCACAAAACAATACTGATGACACTAAAACTTACATTTCCACAGCATAACCACAACTCTTAACTCAAACCGGCCATTCTGGCAGAGCATCGAAACCATTCATCACTTCCAACTTAGTCTGCGGACGTAAATACCGGCTTATTTGCGAGTCAGATTGGACGACCCTCGGAAGATGTACTCGGGTACTTTCGGGATTATTTTATAGGGTTGCTTAGTTTATTGCTTTTTTCAAATATTACTTTGTGGAATGTGAACCAGGAATCGATACTTGGGGAAACAGGGCCTAACTATTAAATTTTACTTTCATTTAGACTGTTTATTTATAAAAAGGGCGGCAAAAAGCATGTAGTCCTCCTGATAGTAAGCAGAAACCGCCGGACACCTGCTACACTAGCGGAGTTGACGGTGCTTTGCCAGCCCGGATAGGTAGTTATTGACACCCTTTTTGAAACGCTTCACGTTGAAGCTTGGTTTTAATCGACATTGCTATTCCCCAATTAAAGTATATTTTATTATTGTTCTAACTGGTCTAGCATACGTACCGCGACAAATTTTTCGGTCAAGTAAAATTTTTAGTCGGTCGAAAACTTGACAAAAAGGTTACGAATATGCACCTATATGCTGTGCCTATATGTCTGCCTTGTTTTCACACAACAAAATTATTGTTAAAATTTCGTCCGTTACCTCTACAGAAGACTCTGAAGTGTCAAAATGTATACTTTAAAATATGGTAGGTGAGAAGACTATAGAGCGGCTGTACCTATATTTTAATCGGAGTAAAATGTCGCGGCTAAACATGGCCGCCGCGCCGCATGGAGGGTGGTAGGTGGAAGTACTTTCTCCAAAATAACAGTGATTACAAGCGAATTAGCCACTCTTGACAGCTGTTCTATAGTCTTTCTTGCATGTTTGGTATATAACAAAGTAGATAATATTTTGCAGATCATCCTGAAGGCATAAAAAGGTATAAAAACTAAGCAGGCGGCCAGATGGTCTGTGAAAACGTTTGCAGTATAAAGTCCCATTATGATCTCTAAAATTGTACAAAGAGAAAGAACGCACAATTCAATCTGGGTCGCTCGCTTGATATTAAACTCGAACAGAGAGTTACGGGGGCGACGGGCACTTTACCTACTCTTTTAAAGTGGTCGGTTAAAATTGTCGTCACGTATTCGGAAAACGATTTCTGAAGTCAATTGCGCTTCTATTTAATTTATGATTTCATATTGGAGTGTTTCAGCTGAATGTGTCATGCTATTTTCATTGATTACTCGAATCTTATCGATTACTATGAAATAAATGTATTTAATTATTATGATGAAATGGGCTAGCGTTTGAACAAACCCCATTTGATGGAAAGTGACGATGTGGTCTAGGATGGAGCACAGATTGTTTCGGGTTGCGATTATGCAGCTTTCGCTGGCCTCGTGCAGGCTTTGACGTTTAGACCACATACTTATTATATAGTTTAGACGATAAGCCAGTTTTATAATCAACCTTCGCAAGGTTACCTAATGGCACTCCGATAGCATATTTACTTTTAGGCTAATATAAATCATCGAGTCACTAGAAAGAAACATTAGGAGAAATTTGCGAACGTGCGGGTTGGCGGTCTACATTCAGAACTAGTGCGGTGACTTTGATACTAGGGACTCGTTGTTGATGAGTCCCATATTTATAGTAGTGACTTTTTTTCAAAAAAAAATCTTACAATAGAAATAGTTTACAATGGCGTAAGTACTATATAACGTAGACTTAAAGTTTTAAGTCTTACAAATAAACAAGTGAGATAGGATACTAACATTCTTTTTATCTCAAAACTTTTAGGAAATGTATAAAGTAAAGCAACAACAGTTAGAGCAAACAAATTCGAAAGTCTAAACTCGTAATCGATTTAGAAGGGTGGGATTGACTACACGAGTGAAAGCGCGGGGCGCCTCTAGTTAAAAAGGTAGTATTGTTATCCAATTCTCCAGTCTCTAGTTTATTGGCAAGTTAGTTTAAAATCAATATTTAAATTTGTACCGAACAGACAAGAAAGCGAGTTAATAATAACTGGTCAAGGGCGTGCCGAAACACGCATATGATAGGGTTCCGTAGCCAAAGACGTATAATTAAGGTATATTTCTGAATTAATTCATGGTTCAGAAATAGGTGGTTAAAGAAAACATTTAACGAACGAAGCTCGGTGGAAATACATTTAAAAACTGAGTTAATAGGTAAGTTTTGTTACTAAAACGCTAACTTAAAGATCTGCATCATGCGATTGGGGATTATTCTAACAGACTCGAGATTATCTCGCTCACTTTATTTCTCAACAGAAATAATATCAGGGTAAGAGTGACCGAGGAGACAACTCGACCGCGGCAGGATAGTCATCATCATCATTTCAGCCATAGGACGTCCACTGCTGGACATAGGCCTCCCCCATCGAACTCCATAAGGGCCGGTTGGAAGCGGCCTGCATCCAGCGTTTCCCTGCGCTCTCTTTTAGGTCGTCTGTCCATCTTGTTGGCAGGATAGTGACCCCAGTCAATCCCGTTAGCAAATTTGTCGAGTTGCCATGTTGTGCCAGGATGTTTCCGAATATTTGGACCTTTGTTTAGAAAGGAATGTCGGCTTAGTTGGGGTCCAAGGGATTAGGGCGACGTTATTGGACGGACTTTTAGAGGAATTTGCATTTTTACTGTTTCTTTTTTGTTAAATAAAATGGACGGAATATAGGATCCTGTACAGTAACGATATTTATATTTGGCCAAAAATTGTGTAAATCACGAGGAAAAACAAAATATTTTGTGTATTATACGGGATGCACTTACGTAATATTAAAGCCGATTACTCCAACTATCTATATACAGGTTAATTGTATTATATTATTGTATCATTATTAACAACTTTTACTATGGGACCAACCCTGAAATCGCCAAAAAATATCAGCTGTTCCACAGAAAACGACACTCGACCAAATGTATGGAACAGCAAAAATTTTTCACACTATTATTCAGAATATACTGTTTTCGTTCAACTTTTTAGTGTTTTGGCAACTTTGGATGAATTCTTTCAGCGGACGCACTTTAGTAGAATTATTTAAAAAACTTAATATAGTAAAACATACTTAGGTACTCGAATTCTAACACAATTCGAATTCAGGATATTCCAATACCTCGTTATCCACACTTTATGTAGGTATCTGCTGTTTATGTCCGGCATTAGTTACGGTGCTCTACACATAACGATGTAAGTCTGACACATTCGAGATTATGTCGGTCACACTCACCCTTGCGACGTTTGTAACGAGAAAGACAGTGAGACAGATAATATCGAGCGTATCAGAATAGGCGTCAGTTCTTTCATCCAACGGCCGAGAGGGCGTAATCTAATGACCATAAACTTCAATGGCCCTCGCATCGGGGATCATAAAGGACGGGTTTGCGAAGCAAAATCACGGAAAAATATGAATAACGGAGGCTCGAAAAAGATATAACAATAACGGAATAATATGGAAATATAGGTACCTATTTACTCTGGTTTCGGGATCCTTTTTAATTTGCAAGGATGGTCTATGGGTCGTGAATGATTTTTATCTCATTTTTAACATGAAAATGCTCTTAAATAAGCCATGATTGATCCGTGAATGGGAACGAATTTGCAATAAAAGTGAAGTGGAATTTGACTTTTATAATCAAGTCGGGACTAAATAACCGCATTATGAAAATTTCACAATGCTTAGGTAATTTGCAAATAGGTAGTATATAAACGAGCCAATATAAATTTAAATTATAGGTGTCAGAAATACTGAATATGACTTATGACTGAAATAATGTTGAAAAATTGCTCGCATTATATTTAACATTTTGCATAATATTCTATTTCAAAAATGCTGTTTTATATAGTAAAATCGAGGTTACCTAACTGACAGAAATCGAATCTGCCCTGATAGATTGATAGAGGTTGGAAAGGATGTTTTTGCATTATTATAAAAAAATACCACGAAGACTAAGGCGGTAGGGAAGCGAAGCAAAGCTTAAATATAGGCTTCAAGACAAAACTCGAACAAAAAACACAAAAAACTTTTTTTTTTTACAAAATTCGGATCTACTCTCATATTCGATAGTTCAACACTCATTTGATATTACAGTAAATAAAAAACAGTTTTTTTATTTACTTACTTCCTCTGTATAAATTATATTTTTAGTAGTAATAGTTTTATCGATAAGTTGTATATCTCTTCTCTATCTCTACATAGTATTAAATTAAAGTCGCTTTCCGCGTCTGTCTGTATGGCCGCTAACTCCTCCTGAACCACGCAACGGATTTTGATGCAGTTTTCACCATCAGTTAAATACATTTTCACAGAAGGTTTATATATATAACTAGCGACCCAACCCGGCTTCGCAAGTGAATTACACCCGTGCGAAGCCGGGCGGGCGGGTCGCTAGTAATATTATAAATGTCTTCAGAAGGTAAACTAAACTTATTTCGGAAATAAAAATATAAGAGTAGTCAGTAATTCTAGTCAGCCTCGAGTTTTTATGCGTCATTGGTCAGTTTAGTAACCCAGTTTCAGCTTTTTTATTTATCAATATTAGTGGACTGTTTATTTAACTTTTCGCAAAAATAATTAAATAAAGCCCAAATAGTAACAACATTAAAGCCCAGTAGTAGTAGTATATACATTTAGTCTGTGGAATTCGCTGCCTGAATGGGTTTTCCCCGTTAGTTACAATCTGGGTGTCTTCAAGTCGAGAGTGAATCGGTTTCTTCTAGGCAAGCGTGCTCCATCGTAGACCGCATCGTCGCTTAACATCAATATATCTAATATATAATCTATAAAAAAATAAAATAAAATAAAACACTAATTTTAGGTCGCCAAGTAATTTTTTTTTGCTTGATTAATAATAACACTTAGCAAATTATCGACTATTTGAAAATACTATTATACTTGACATGGCAAAATATAGACAAGATGTTTGGAGACAATAATTCAAAGTAAAAAGAATTGCATACGCTATTACCTTTGCTTCGCTATTGACGTCATAGGTACTACATAAATCTCCAAAACTATGATTCTAATTAGACCGTGAGTTACTTAGCTTGACTTGACTTGTTTGGTCTTTAAAAATTTGAGATTATTGACTACTCCAAAATTTTCCAGAGTAATTGAAGAAATGCCTTGTTCCTACTATTTCTCTGAAAATTTGAAGCTGAAGACAAGAAGTGTGAATCCAAAAAAATCCTAATGAGATTTCTTATTTTTTCTTTTGTTTGTCTTCATAACCTCATATCCATACGCTAACAGTAAGGAAATAAATACAACAACGTGAACACAATGAAATTGGAAGTATTGTTTACTACAGACAAACACGTATACTCTCAGGCAATTGGTATTCGAAATTAAACAACTGGTAATAACATTTCGTTATATACTGACTCAATACACACAATATTCGTCACAGATAAAAAACGCCATTTAACTCAGTTTATGCATTTTTATTTATTTATTGGGCAAGTGCCTTTATTAAATAAACAAAAACAAGCTAACACTAACACTGCAAAAACAAGTAGACTGCCCATAAACCGTTGAAGGTCTAAAAACAATCCAAATGCTCAAGCCCACTATCAGTTGGCAGCGTACCCAGCGGCATTACCACCCTGAATTTCAAAGGATAGTTCCGTAGTTTTCCTCAGGATACATAACTTAATGCACGACGGATTATTATTATTGTGAATTGGACTAGATATTCGCGGTTTTACTTTTGAATGAGTAATTTTTTTTTTTATTTACATTATAAATAATTCTTGTTCGGTGAATCTATCTGTTTGAGAGTAAACTAACTTCCGCTTTTGAAAGTTAAAATGGTAATTTATAGGTAACCGCAGAAACGGTTCCGCGAGCGGCGCAGTGAGGTGACTCATTACCAAGTCAAACAGATTTAGAATCGAATGATCCCAAATCGATTATCGGAAAGAACCGATACTTCGAGATATTCGATTCTCATTTTTATTGAGTTAGAATTGAAAACGTGAGTGCTTTGATTACTCAATTGAAGTGCCTCATATCGAATAACAGAGGAAATTTATCTCGGAAAATGTATGACGTCAATATTACTTTATAACTTTAACCAAATTGGGGGAGAATATTTACGTGAAACTAGCTGCGCCCCACGGCTTCACCCGTGTGGACATTTCCTGAGGAACCGTAGGTACATTTATTGGGATAAAAGTGTCACCCTCCGGCCCTTCAACTATCTGCAAAATGCGTGCAAAAAAATCACGTCAAACATTTGGTATGTTGCTGTGTGAAAGAACGAAACAAACAAAAAAAAACATATTTTCGCATTTACATTAGTTATGATAGTAATTGACCAAAGCCGACATTACCATTAGTAGACAAAATGCACTGCATTTAGTTACTAGAATTTATGGATTTGTGTAATATATTAAAATATTTTAAAAATGTTGACAATATGAAAAATAAATATACGGGACATTTTTGCACACACGCGGGGTCATCTGACCCCGATCTAAGCAAAGCTCGTACTATGACCAGACTGATTTACATGCATATATATTTTTAAATACATACTTAAATAGATATTAACTTAACACCCAGATATAGAACAAACAGAAAGAAAAAAAAAAAAGGAGAATAGAACAAACACAAATGTTTGTCCTAGGTGGGAATCGAACCCACAACCCCAAGCGCAGGTTTACTACCAACTGGATCAACGGGGCTAATAATTTAAGTAATTAGTATGCTTTTACTTCAAGTAACATCACGATAAAATTTTCCGCGAAAGTAAAAAAAAAGTACCAACTCAAGTAAAAAAGATCATTGCTTGTTTAATAAGCTAGGCAAAACATGATACAAAGTGACTAATATTTTGAACCACCTATTGTGCATGCGTTTTTAAATGTGTGTATGATTAACTCGTGTTTTGTACAAATAAATAATCTTTGTCTATCTTTATCTTATTTTAATAGCTTCCTCAATTTTTAAAACACTTGTCTTGTTTCCTATCAGAATTCATCCCTAAGTACTCAAGGCTTATAACTGTTTACTTTTCAATAAAGAACAGTTGAACCTCGAGATTTTCATTAACGATATCACCTCGAAAGTACAAACAGAATCGTTCATTTTGTTCATTTTCCACGTGATAAAGCTCCGCCAACAGCTCGGCCCACGCTTTTTATACAGAGTGTACCCACGAAAATAATTGTTTAGTTCATGAGTGAATTACTCGGCATCGACAAGTGTTTTATTGTTATTTATTTAATTAAACTCGCTCAACTCCTAAAAATAGTTCGCCCCTAACTGTGATATCGCTACCCCTATATCTTCACAAACTCAACAAACGTTTTTCTTCATATTCGAAATCAAAACTGTATTGAAACGAAAAAATATATATAGTAACGTCGATTTGTTCTGAGACCTCTCTTGGCCCGGTCAAAATTACAAACTATTGAAAAAAATTACGATATTAACACGAACGAGAGCGTTTCAGGGTTTTTATTCCGGTATTTTATATATATTTATAATTAAAATCACTTTTTAGACACGCGCCACAGAATATACACGCTAAAATATAGCTAAGCTTTCCGAATCGTCCGAATCGTGTCCTTGATTTAGATCAGTATAATGGCGCCACTTTCTTCGAACTATCAAAGGATAGTTCCGAAGTTTCCCGCAGGCACCGATACCTATTCGAATCTAACGGGTTATAATTGTGCTAGATAGTCGAGTACCCGCAGCTCTGGAATCTGAAAAACTCTTATTTCAAGCAAACAACTGACAAACACGATCAGCGACGTCGCAAATGAAATTATAGTTTATTCACGCGGTGTATTGTCATTCCGTTAAATAAGTTAAAAGTTAACCCATTTTTGATTGGCTACAAGTTTTAATATCACTTTAATAACATATATTAATATCGCAACTGAATCCACAGAAGACAGGTCAAGTATAATTTCAAAACACGTTTTTCTATCTTTTTTTTTTAAAGTAATGCCACAGGAACATACTTCTGATACACCCTGTATGGGTCGGGGACAAACAAAAACTGTCAGAGACTTTGAAGCCAAACATTGGCCACAATACAAGGGCTTTTATTAGATAAAATGCAATTACTTCGACTAGATTGGGGGCATTGTCAGGATCGGCCGGCCTCGCCGCGCCGTTTGAGATTCAAATCAGGAGGTCTGGTGGAACTTATGGGATTGAAGCGATAAAAGAATCCCATTTTCAAGCATTTTCGCGATTGTTTTGCGTCTAATTGCATGCTGTGAAGTGGTAGGGGTTTTTATCGAGACGATTTTCTGAATTCCCTATTGTGTTAAATTGTCCTTTCTGCAGTTAACAGTTAAGGCGCTTGCAGACAATGCGTAGTACAAGTAGCAAGTAGCTACTACGCATCGTCTGCATCGTTTTGTTTCAGTTAATCCAAAGGTTCTAACATGTCAACATAAACTATTTCGAGCGGGGTCAATCCTAGACGCGAACTGAATGAATGGCTTTTGATTCTCCAATCACAAGCACTGAGCCGCGTCGAGTCTCCAATCACAAGCTGCCCCTAGCGATCGAAGGCGCATCATTTTGCAAAAGGGAATTGCGACTACATGCGCGATCAAGTTGTTATATTATCTTTGTTTTGCTTAGTGCAAGTGGCAGTGGAAGTGGTTAGTAGCAGGTATAAAAATAAACTAACAAAACAATTTCTCTTTCAGAACAAAAGGCCCACATGAAAACATAAGCTCCTTTCCATTCTGTTTATTAAAACAAAACTTTGAATCGGTATTCTCCTAAAGGACGTTACTCACTGAGAGTATTAGACGTGCGAGCGATCACTACGCTAGCAAAATTTGCGTTCTCGAAAAACTTCTACTAAGTGTTGTTAATAGTAACGAACTTTAATTTCTCGTGAACATGTATTAAGTACAAACAAACTTTAATAATTATTTAAAACTAGTGGTCCGCCCCAGCTTCGCACGGGTATAGATTATAGCCTATGTCACCCGGGGATAGTGTAGCTTCCCGTCAGTGAAAGAATTTTTCAAATCGGTTCAGTAGTTTCGGAGCCTATTCAATGCAAACAAACAAACAATCAAATCTTTCCTCTTTATAATATTAGTATAGAAGAAAAACTACTTTACTTACTAAAAGGCGCAGTAGTCCGATGATCGATACCGGACTAGTGAAAAAAATGCTTTATTAATATTTAAAAATTACGTTTTAAACACAAGCTTTTTCGTATTTTCTCAGCAAACCCTCTCATTTGATGCCCATGTCATAGTGTGAAATTTTGTCCGCCATATTGAATTATCATCTAGGACCAAAGAGCTTGGGATGACAAATCCAATGAACCCAAACTCGACGGGGTTACGTCGTTTCATTTAGAAGTTCGCTGTGGCCACCTTCTGTCTCCATCATCAGACCAGCTCGAAGGTACCACAGCATTGCATTGTCAATGAACTTACATAAGTATGCCAAAGTTCAGCTCAATCGATTGAAGATATCTGTTTCAAAATTGAGTTGCGAGATTCCACCCGAACAAACATAGATACATACTTTACAAGTTGCTTGACAAAAACTCTTATTGGTCAGATTATTTAAAATATCGGGCTACTGAGACGAAAAAGTCTCGGACTACTGATACTAGGCTGCGTTAATCAATCAATCAATCATTTATTTTATCAATTTGGTACAGTTATGTACACTTTTGAACTTCAATAGCTATACAATGCAAATGATTTGTATTACAAATGTATGAATAATAAATATCATAAATAATTATGTCAAATAAATTATACTTAATTAAATTTTATACAATATCAATATTCTCTATAGTCAAAGATTTCCAAGCCCGTTTGTCCTCTAAAAAGTCATTAATAGTATAGTATGCTTTTTGAATTAGAATTTTTTTAATTGTAGTTTTAAAATATTTGTCATATAGACTTGTCAAACATTCGGGTAATAAATTATAAAAACGCACACAGTTGATTCTAAATGACTTGTCAATCCTAACTAGTCTTGTCCTAGGAATTATAAATTTAGACTTATATCTGGAGTTGAAACTATATTGATCACCTTTTTTTACATATTCACTACAATGTTTCCTAGCATACATTAAATTCAAGAAAATGTATTGGCTTGGCATTGTCAATATATTTATTGATTTAAAAAAAACATTACGAGAAAAAAATGTTACGAGAGCGAACACCAGTGCAACAAATCGCTCTCGTATTGAACGCACCCAGTGACTATCGTCCTTTAAGCTTTAAAGGTAGGATTTACGCGGACGTATCAGGTAAAAGCTGGGTAAAGTCATATAAAAGGTAAAAATACCCTCACAGAGTTGACATTTATATAACTAAACAAAGCGAAAAGTCGTCTGGTTATGTTTACATGGGCATGTTTATCATGACTAAATTATTCATTGTGTTTTATTCATTTTGCGTAGACGATAAAACCAGTTTATGGCGTAATAAATGAAAATGAATGTTTTTTTTTTTCAGAGAGGCTCGGCCTTTGTTCATATTTCACAGCATCCAGATTAGTAACTTATGCTTTTATTAGCGTGGTGTTTATGGCTTTTCTTATGATTGTACCACTCTACAGTAGTTTTTAGGATTCCGTACACAAAGGGTAAAAACGGGACCCTATTACTAAGCCTACGATGTCTGTCTGTCTGTCCTACCTATTAACGGCTGTATCTTTCGAGCCGTAATAGATAGCCAGTCGAAATTTTCACAGAATATTATAAAAAAGTTAAAAGGTAAAAACGAAAAGGGGGTCCCCATACAACAAACGTATTATTGTATTTATTAACTAGATGAAGTGTAGGAAAATATGCCTGTGCTGGGGCCTTACGGCTAGCTGTTTAAAGCAATCCAGTTTAGGTGATGAAACAATGTTGCGCGACCGCAAACTGTATCTGGGCGCGTTAAGGTTCACGTCTGCGTGATTTTCCAACCTGTGCGGTTTTTACGTTAGTTTGATACCGCGTAAGCAGTTGGCCGTGAGGCCCCAGGCCGTTCAAAGCCTTAATAGCATTGCAAATGTGCTGCCTTTGCCAACTTTTTAACGATTGGCAATCTGCCATATTGTTGGGAATGGCATTTTTAGGTGATCTACATTCTACGCTATTACTTCATGATAAATCAGGCAAGGTTTCAAGGTTATTCTGGCAATCTAATGTACATTTTCATTTCTCATGTCCAGAAATATTCGGTAATTCCCATCACCTTATTACTTTTATTGATAAACTAGCTGACTCGACAAACATTGTCATGTCCAAATTCCATATAAAACAGCACTTTCAGTTTTTCCCGAATTTTCAATTTTCCATACAAATTTTACAATTTAAATTTTCTTTATCAACAACAAAACTAAAACAGAGGTGAACAAAACGATATAAAAGTTTTTCAGATCAGTCAAGCCGTTTTTAGGGTTCCGTACCCAAAGGGTAAAAGCGGGACCCCATTAGTAAGCCTACGGTGTCTGTCTGTCTATCTGTCTATCTATCTGTCCGTCTGTCCGTCTGTCTGTCCTACCTATTAACGGCTGTATCTTTCGAACCGTAATAGATAACCAGTTGAAATTTTCACATAATATGCAATGTTATGGCGGATTAACTAAGAAATAATAAAAAAAAGTCTAAAAGTAAAAACGAAAGGGTTATCCCCCATACATCAAACGTATTTTTGTATTAGCTCTAATATAAAAACGGTAACACGTACAAGCGTCAAACTTGGCACGATTATAGTACACACTTTAAAGTATAAAAACAAATAATAAATAATGGCCAAGTGCGAGCTGGTGATAAATTTCTATTAATTACCAAGTTATAACTAGTAATTTCGTTATTATATTTTGTAGTGGTACGGAACCCTAAGTGTGCGAGTCCGAGTCACACTTGGCCGGTTTATATTATATTATTTATAATAGTCACTCTATTTTCTTAAAAAAAAATCTCTCTCCGATGAAAAGACTTTGCCTTAGCAACACAAAATCCTAAAAATAATTATTTTTCCTGTTATTGTAACTTAAATTGTTTTTATTACTGAAGAACAAACGAAAAATTTATAAAACTCCTTGGAGATTATTATAAAAAAGTTCGTTCAAAAGAGGTGTAACATTAATAACACAAGCTGTCAGCAAAACGCACACACGTGACCTTATTGTAAAAGTACTTAGGGTAAGGATGAGATGATCGATTACCCACCCTCTGACGTCATACGCAGCTACCCTCATTTTTACGAAAGATATATCCTTATATCTATCAAGGCTTAACGCATCTAGCAAAAATAATTTCAATAGGTACCTAAATGTATTGAAAATTTTAGTAAATTTGAATGTAAAATAGAAACATACAGGAATAAACTAAGAACAGTAGTACTGAGCCGAAAGTATGTCATCGTACCACCCACTACCCACCCTTCTGTGTAACCATCGAGACAATACCTATAGAGTCACAAACATGCCAAAAAAATCCCGAAATAAAACTCTGCGCACGCTACGCATTGCGCCGACTTTTTGGTTAGTTGTAAGGCAACCGCGATCCAACTACAACGCTGCCCAATGCCAGTTTGCCATGACATAGCAAACTAGCGACGTTGAACACTATGCAAGTGACGAAACGTCTAAATTGGAATAAATATAGCATTGTGAATTATATAATTGACGTCTCGATGTTCGGACATTTTTATTTTAACTTAGAAATTGAGACTCTATAGCAGCGTTGCCAGATATATTTTTTGCCAAGTCAGGATTTTGGAACTTTATGAGTGAAAAAAAGCGGGATTCTGTTGTCGAAAGCGGGACATAGTTAAAAAACGTATATTATCAGAAGTTTTTAAATATTTATCTTTTTATTTGAGTTCAAAATAAGTTTACGTGACTATAGATAGCAAAAATAGCCATAGAAAATGTATTTGAATAAAAATATGATATTTTAAATCAGTTTTACCCTATATCGTTAAATAGTTGAGTCTTAGCGCTTATCTTCATTACGCGCCGGGCGGCCGGCCAGTCCACACTTGTCTGTGCCACCCGCCCGCGCTTCCTCAGCACGCTGCACGCACGGTCGAATTATCCCCGAAAAGCGGGACTGAGCCTGTCCCGCGCGGGACATTTAATTTTGATTTAAAAATCGGGACGTCCCGCCAAAATTGGGACGTCTGGCAACGCTGCTCTATAGGTATTGTGTCTCGATGTCTGTAACCCTGTTTACGAATAGATTAAACGAAGACATGTCCAACCTTTTCTCCAAATCACTTACAGTGCCAGGTGTGTTATGTTATGCTGTAGATTAACCAATCAATCTCAGTGTGTGAGACGCACACTGAGATGGCTTGGCGCTTCTTCGAAACATATTCACTTCCTAAGAGAATAAATAATAATAATACACACAGGGGCGGCTTTATGGCGAGCCGTCGGTGAGTGGCGACACCGCGTACCCCGATTCCATGGGGCTAAATGAGACCCCTGGCTTGCCTTAACCGGCCGTCTGGGGGTGGAAACCGCAAGAGCTAAGAACCTAAGTTGTCTTCTGTGCCTAAGTGGAAGTTTTAAAGGGCATAACGCCGCGAGTAAGCCAACCACACCAATGTTGCCCCTCTGGTGCCAATATGCGGCAGCCATTATGGGGGGCCCATTTAGTGGGTGGCAAATGGCAAGTCAACACCTGCCTAAGTATTTTGAAATGAGGCATAATTGGCAGGTGCCGTACCTCATACCATAGATCTGTTAACCCATCCACAACTTGTTCCTCAATAGCTCAGACTTTTTATATCCTATACTGTACAATAGTTTTACATTTCATTTTATACACATTCCATAATTGTATTTTTATATTCAACGGGCCTCTTGGTGTTGGCTTCGGCCCCAACAATGCCTACCAAATGTCTGGGCTAGACCCGAGAATTATTAAAATAAAGATGAATAATAATAATAAATGTATAGATGACTAATTTTCAATAAACTGGCCAAGTGCCAGTCAGGCTAGCACGCTGAGGGGTCCGTACCACCACAAAAAACAAAAAGTAGTGCAAAAAGAAAACATCACGTTCTTCGTTACTACATTTACCTTCTTCGTTCTGTCCGTGGGTAAAATTACATAAGTACTAAGCATGCGTTTTCATTAGTAAAAATACATAAATTTTAAGCCCGAGTCCAATTAAAATGTCCTTTACTTTCCACATAGAGTGTGACGGCTTGAACTAATTTAAACGGTCTAGTTATCGGGCGTTATTACAAAATTCTCTCGGGATGGAAACCGGAGCGAAGCTGACGTGAACTACCAGTAAAGTTATTAGATGATGACACGAATAAAAATAAAACCGGCTCATTGCGAGTCGGGCTCGCGCACTGAGGGTTCCGTACCACCACCTAAAATACAAAAACCTAATATAAAACATGGATGCAGGAACGATGGATGCAGGCCGCTTCCAACCGGCCCTTTTGGAGATCAACGGGGGAGGCTTATGTCCAACAGTGGACGTCCTACGGCTGAAATGATGATGATGATGAATATAAAACAAAATTATCTCTTTTAATTTGGCTGATTTATCAAAGAAATAAATACGATTTCAATCAAGGCCATACGCTACTTAAATTGTTACCTACTAAAGTACAAAAAAGTAGTGCAAAAAGATATCATGCCCAGATGGTCACCCATCCATGTAGTGGCACATCGCATGCTTGACTATAAGCAAGACAAGTTTGTGGTAAGTTTTATTGGCCACACTAAATCACATTTTATATTTATCACACCTCAGTTTACATTTTGTATCGTCCTTCATTAATAAGTTTGACGCCGAGTTGACACAACACGTAAAAACATTTAAGACAGCGGGCAGTTTAGTTAAATTGTTTTTCCCTTATCGAAATGTAATTAAGAAAGTGACCGTATTTCTAAAACAATAGGGTAGATAACAGTGTGACAGCTGCCGAAATTCGTGATGCCAAAGTTTTGGGCCCACTTTAGTGGCTTTTGAAGTTGCGTTAGGGCGAAATTACGGCGTTTGTCACGTAACTACCATAATTTTGTCGTTAGTGGATATTTCATATTAGGGAAATTAATTTTGATGTTTTAGTAATATTTTAAAGCCACTTAAAAAGTTTTCATTTGTTACCCTTTTTTAATATTTTAAGACGGACTTTATCATCATTTACAATAGAGGAGAGGCTTGGACAGAGGCTTCACCTAATTAGGTGGTCTAACTGGCATGTCTTAAGGTACGTTAGTTAGACCGACCACGTTTTTTTTTTCTTTTTTTTAACCGATGTAAGGTTATAAATTAGACTGTATTTTTTTATGTTTGTTACGCGATTACTCCGCCAAATTATGAATTGATTTTGATGATTCTTTGTAGGTCATACTTCAGAGGTGGTCCCATACAAATTTTATCGAAATAGACTCTGCGCTTTTTGAAAAAAATACAACAAAAACCAAATATAATAATTATATCATAATATTAACACAGTGTTAAGAGGAAAGATTTGATTGTTTGTTTGCATTGAATAGGCTCCGAAACTACTGAACCGATTTGAAAAATTCTTTCACTTTTGGGAAGCTACACTATCCCCGGGTGACATAGGCTATAATTTATACCCGTGCGAAACTGGGGCGGACCGCTAGTATATTGTAAGTACACAAATGAGTTTTTGTTTGTGGTTCCATTCAGCAAAGGTTTAGATGATGACTTTCAATATCTGATTTAACTGTAAGTTTTTACATGTAGGTATAGCCTTGAATCCGGTTTTTGTTTTTATAAAAAAAAAAAACTTCAGTTACTGCCAAGAAGTTTATAGTTGTCTCTCGCATCGGTACTCCATCGAGGCCCAAGACGTCTTGCGCTACGTTTGCTAATTTGTGGTTTCCGCTCTAAAACAAGTCCACCTCACTTTCATTTTATGACAACACTAAAATTTCCTGTATCTTTTCATTTCAATGTGTGGGATAACAATGCCAACAATTTTGGAGCTCTAAAATTAAGTTTCTATTAGAAACTGAAATCAAATCATGGTAGGTAGGACAACTAAATGGAGTAGTTGTTGTAATTGAATGTGTATTAATGTGATAGCTTCCAAAGTACATTTTATTAAGTATTTTATTTGCAGCAATGCACCGCATGCATCCCTTATGCATGCGGTTAGCGGGCGGGTGAAGTTGTTTCGTACTTTGTGGACTGGCGTTTGTCCGTCCAATTTATAACGCGGAAATTATATGCCGATTATAAAATAAGTCCCATTTGTTATCCGTTTACCGGAAAATCTTTGGGCCAAAATCACCCCATCTCGGCGCGGCCACTTGGTAGGCCCCGCAAGAGATGTCTTAACAAGAATTGACAACTATGGTAGACTGGTATACCACAGCACAAAACTACCAACATTGAAAAATTGGTGGGAGGTCTTCGGGCTGAACACGCTAAACACAATATTTTTTTTTGTTGTATATTAGGCTTGCGTTTGACCGCAACTTCACCTGATGTTAAGCGATGATGCTCTTTATAATGGAGCACGCATAAAACATAGGTAGCCAGCTACTCCATTAGTTTTCCTACCTACCGTGAACAAACGACGTCATGATTAGGACTATTCTCATTTGATCTTTTACTTTCAATGGAAAACTTCTTCAGGAAAAATTTGATTGCAAGCAATATTCTCAATCAAGACACAAATTGCTAGACTCCACAAGAGACATATTTGATGTATTCGTGTCTTTTTATTTTTTCGATACAAAAAGGATAACCTCAATCAATGTCACGGGTAAAATATACATGGATCGGGGGAATATCTCATACATCATAGAGCAAGATTCGAACCCATTTCTACCAATAATGTACGAATACGAATGTTAGGTACCTACTGTAAAAGAATATACCGTGAAGAAAAATACTTTCAAGTGGTTTGGAGTTGTAGAGTTACTTGTTTTAGGTCAAAAAACTGTTTTATGATTTATACGTATGTGTTGTGTGTATGGGATGTGTATGTTTTTTTAAGTTTATGTTAAGAAAAAAATCTTGAAAAGAAATCATATCAGCGCATTTTGTCCCTGCAGGAAAATTTAAAATGCTTTTAATGACAACACTGACTGTAGTCAAGGAGTTTTGGCGCCAACGTGGAAAAAAACATGTCGGCTCGTTGGATTATTTTCCTAAATTTGTGTATTTTCGAGTGTTAATGTGTACTTATGCGCGCGCAACCAAAACACCAAAATGCCGTGAAAAGCCAACGTCAAAATCGAAATGTCAAAAAACGATCACAACGACCCATTTCGCGAGGTGGGTCAAAAGTGGCAGTTCACGATGGCATTTTTAGCAGTTTTCGATCTATCCGAACGCTGAGCGAAAACAGTAAAAAATGCAACTTTTGCTTACACATTCCCAAAACGAACGCTACATGTGATCGTTATTGGCGTTTGTAACATTTATTTTTGCCAACAAGGGGCTATCCGAACGCACCCAAGGAGTTGTGAGTTTTGGCGCCAACGTGGAAAAAAACATGTTGGCTCGTTGGATTATTTTCCTAAACTTGTGTATTTTCGAGTGTTAATGTGTACTAAATGGTGAATTATTATTCATTAAGTGCTCGTAAACGTTCTCGAGTGTGGACAAGTGATATAACGAGGTGAAACGTGTCTTTTCGTATTGTTTCCAAAACTCCATAGGAGCCTCTTGTAAAGTCTCCACCACTTCATAGGGGCATGAGTTTGACTTGACCGTGACTTAATTAGCTTGACTCTAACTGTGACTATGACTATTATACTTGACGCTATTAATACTATATGTAAACTGTTTAATAATACGACTAAAGGACATTGAATCCACGGTCATGAAAATTTTAACGTGAAAAAACATGTCGCTTCATTGTATTATTTTCCTAAACTTGTGTTATTTTGAGTGTTAATTTGTATAATAATGGTAGATTATTATTTATTACGAGTTCCTGCATGCTCGAGTGTGGGTTATGATATGACGCGGTGAAATATGTATTTTCGTGTTGATTCCAAACCTCCAAAGAAGCCTCTTGTTAAGTATCCGCCACTTTACTAGGGCATGACTTTGACTTGACCGAGACTTTCTTAGCTTGACTCTGACTGTTACTGACTTGTTTGAGTACATTTAATTTACATATTATCAAACTTGATACTATACACTTGGCACTGGCAAATGCACAAGACAAAACCCTCACACAAGAAAGAAAAACTGTATCAGTCACAGAAAATAGAAGGAAATAGAACGGAAATGAGAAGGAAAATCTGCTACCAGGCATTATGAGTGAACCTTGATTGAACATTCTTATTAAGATCAACGCGTCGAACATCACAGTTGCTAACTGATTTCCAATTACTGACGTTTCGTTTATATAGGTGCAACTGGCTACAACCTTACAAAAATACCTTGACAGCTGCCGTTGTAATTAAAGAAAAAAAAACTTTTCTGTGGTATCAGTGGACTCAGTGAGGTATACAAAAAGTTACAAGAGAGGCTTTGTTAGAGATTAATGACATGATACACTCTCACCGTCATAAGCTATTATCGCTGGGGGTTATAGATGGAAGATTTTTTTGTTCTGAGCGACTTAGCGGACAACTATGCCAGTAACTATATTCAACACACAGTTTATATAGCATCAGCTGCACTTTGGTCAGTCTAAAAAAATATCAAATACACAACCAAACTGTATGCCACTAGTATAAAAAAATCCCGCTAAGAAACATTACAAGACTCTTTAAAAGTTTAAGTGTAAAGAACCAAATTCAATAAGTCTTTATTTATTAAATAATAGCTAGATTTCGAGGCTGGACCGATCTAAATTTGAGGGAAATATTACACCTAAGGGTTGAAAATTAAGGAATGAATCCCGTTTATAACTTCTCGTGAAGTCGGTTGTTTTTTGTAATATTTTAATTATCATATAATATATATTAATAGTTTTTACATTATATTTCTTATTAGGACCCGGGTATGTCCTAAAACTGCGACCAGAACCACCGGAGGATGGGCAGCAGCGTCCTGTTAGTACACGGTGAACGTACTGCGATCTCCAAGCCGCCTGCCAAGCGTGGGGATTATGGCAACACCCCTCTCTAAGAGGGAGGCCTTGTTCAGCAGTGGACATTTCATGGCTGATAATGTATGTATGTAAGTATGTATGTATGTATTTCTTATTTTCTCTCAGCGCTTCTGTTGGCTTCTCATCAAGATAATTTTTAAGTTGTTTTGCAATGTAGCGTAATAATTTTGTCGTAGTGACCTTACTGACTTGAAACTTTACTTTCTGCTCTACGATTTCCCAATGGGAAATCAGGATAACATATTTATAGCCCGTATTTATGAGGTGCCGATAATGCCAATGTGTGCTGGGAAGCCGCGAAACTATGGCATTGTTTCAGCAGAGTTCGTAACTTCATAACTGCGGGGAATCGGAGATATGAATAATGATGGTTGATAGTTTGTAGTGATAATTTATTGTGATTTAATTATAGCTCTTCACGCTGCGAGCAGTAATGTTTGATTAGACACATATATGATTATTAACGGGTTTTGTCTGCACCTAACTTTGAGCTTTTCTGCCAAGCACTTAAGTTCTTTCCGTGAACATGGTGCATGTAACTGCACCGAAATATCGGGAGCTTCCACAACTATCATGGTAAATATCCCGTTAAAAATATAATATCACTGTAGTGTACAGCTGATGGACCCGGGTATGTCCTAAAACTGCGACCAGAACCACCGGAGGATGGGCAGCAGCGTCCTATTAGTACACGGTGAACTTACTGCGATCTCCAAGCCGCCTGCCAAGCGTGGGGATTATGGCAACACCCCTCTTTAAGAGGGAGGATTTTGTCCAGCAGTGGACGTTTAATGGCTGCTGATGTGTGATGTGTACAATTGTTTAAAACAGTTTTTTATTATGTGCGAGAATTGTCGCATCAGCCGCGTGCGACTGCGATCGGCCGCGATGCACGGAAGTGAATAGATAAATGTTTGACCAATGCCAAAAATTAAAATGCTTATCGCATAACTTTGCCAGCGTGGCTGCACACTTGCATCGGATGTGCAAATAATCACGGCCGCTCTGAACCGGCTAATCCAGAAGAAATATCGTTCAATTCCCATCCGCGCACTCTAGATCCAACAAATAATCTAATTTCAGTTGCACGTTGAATGCGAATTTTTCAAGTCTACCCGCAGTGTGTAAGATTTCTCAAGGCGCAGCGGGGACCGGGAACCGGAAGTTGTATCGGTGCACACACGACTTGAATGCTTAATGTTAAAAAGAACACTTTGGAAACCCACTGGCCATGTATGTGAAGATCCTATAAGAAAAGTCGATAAGCCTGTTTTAGCTGTAACACTGTTTATATTGATTTTCCGCTTGACAATGTTAGTTGTATCGGTTATATGATAGTTATACAGGGTTACGCGGAAAGGGTGTAGTACTAAGCCAAAAGGGGGCCATAAGACACATATTTACTATGGGATGAACCCTGAAACCGAGAAAAAAATCGGTCAATGACCGAAAAACGTCAGAAATCATTTACGATAAAATTTGGTAAGAGAGGAATCACATCATGAGAACTGCCACGGGATACTTTTAATCCCGGAAAATGCGTAAAGCCCAGAAAATCGCGCAAAATCCTCAATGAGCGATAGGTAGTTATTTTTTAATTACAGGCATATTTTCAGAAATATATTCATCGAGAATGTTGTTAACTGTTGTTAATAAGTCTTGAAAAAACAAAATGGCGTTCGACGATGCCCGAAATACCGCGTAATATAGCAAATACCGCGTCCCAAAAACCGGATGTTATGGTATTTTATATTGTATTAAAATATCCATACCGGAAGCGCGGCCATTATTCCCGCGGGGTTGCCATGTTAATTAATAGAAAATAATATAATTGAAGAGTTTGTGGGAGTTGTTTTGTTCCCTTTGTTCATCTCGTGGAATGTAGGCGTATGCGTGTTTATGATTAATATCGCTTAGATATTTTGGTTATTTCCATACCTTGGTACAATACGCAGATCGCTTTATGGAAATTTTAATTGGCACATTAGCGGCGTTCCACTGTTTTACCCGCTATCTTTCAAGATCTGTATTAATGATTTGAATTAAATGAAGAAAAAAAACATTAATTACCACATACTGATTGATATCACGCATACTTGTTAGTAATTTAAACGTTTAATTTGTTAAAGCATTTTATAGACATTATGTCGTCTTACTGAGTATTATTTAGTGTTCCGTAGTAGATAGTACCTACTTCCTTATAAGTTAGTTCTGTCCGCCTGTCTGTCTGTCATCTTGCCTAAATGTGTATTTATTTAATACTGTAAAAATGGAGGACTTAATGCTCAACATTTAGCATTAAGCTTTTTTTCAGCTTATATCTATGTAAACGCAATATGCAATCTGTAAGGTTTTGTCGTCTGTAGTAAAAAAGTTTTGTTCACTCTCTTCATTCCTGATCGCTATCCTGCAAGGACGTCTATTTTTGTGTGCTCCTCCATTAAAACTTAATACTTGAAAAAATCTGCAATAATCTATCAAAGCTGGTATTATTTATGTCCACAAACATCAATAACCTCCTCCTTTTTGAAGTCGGTTAAAAATAAACTGATTTACTCGTGACTTAAAGATACTTAGTCATTGGTCGCAATTCTTGCATGCATTTTTAGAGAGAACTTAACTAAAATTATAGTTTAGTCCTGTCAAACGTCTTTTCGTATTCTGATGCACCACCCTAAACTAGATTTTAGAGAAATTCCACCTAAATCATTTTAGTTACTCAACATAGTGAAAAGGTATTCTGATGTTACCATTTTAGTTCGATTTCGACCTAAAATAAGAAACGTCAAACCAAAATAAGTCGGCACCTAAATAGATGACGATTAAATTTGGTCAGTGCATTTGAGTTTATAGAAGTGAACAAATAAAAAGAGTATAAGTAAGTAATATACCGGAAAAACAAATATTTCAGCTGGAATGGAAGAATATGCTGTTATAGCTCATATTTATTCGACAGATAGGGAGAGGTACCTAAGTAAATAATGCAACTAACAGGTTATACCTATCTATTTTTACTGATTTCGTATTTTCTCGATATACCTTCTGCTAAACGGCTTTGATTACTCCTTGTAATATTTAATTTCAGGCATTGCAAAGAGAAAATCCGCCTGAAACAAATACGAGACATTTCGAATCCGTTTGGACGGAACAAAAATTTCGTAAAAATTTTCATGACCGTGGATTCATTGTCCTTTAATCGTAATATTAATCATGTACATGTTACATAGTATTAAAAGCGTCAAACAAGATATAGTCACAGTCAGAGTCAAGCAAATTAAGTCACGGTCAAGTCAAACTCATGCCCCTGTAAAGTTGTGGTGATTTACAAGAGGCTCCTATGGAGTTTTGGAAACAACACGAGCAGACATTTTTCACCTCGTTATATCACTTTCCCACACTTGAGCACGCTTACGAGCACTTAATAAATAATGATTCACCATTTACTACACATTAACACGCGAAAATACACAAGTTTAGGAAAATAATCCAACGAGCCGAAATGTTTTTTTCCACATTGGCGCTTGGCGCCAAAACCCCACCTGACACACTTGTTTGTTTGTTATAACTTTCATGACCGTGGATTCAATGTCCTTTAGTCGTAATATTAAACATTTAGTATCCAGTATACCACATATTATTATTGTAATCATGGATCATCTATATTTAATTTTTAATGTTCGTACAAATACAAACAAATCTGTGTATATGGCAATGCCGTTCCATTTTTTACTTTTTTACTACCATAGATTGCTGTTCTGCCATAGACAAAAAATCTCGATTCGTTTCCTCTGCGCCCCCTGGTGCCGCGTAGCGCAACTAGCCAACACAAATTAGAGAATCCTTAGAGGGCGGAGCAAATTTAGTTAGACCAAAACCGGGAATACGTTTTGACTTATTACGCACTAAAATTCAAAACTTATTTTAGTTAAGTCTAGTTTAGTGAGGCATGCAAGAATTGCGACCATTGACTGACTTAAGGTTTCTTTTTGATTAAAAATTTATAATTTCCTAATGAAATCAAATGCGTTAATCCAAAGTAACTAGCGCCAAGTTTATCCGAATGCGTCCAGCCATTACAGAGATTAATACAAACAAAAACATACTTTTATAGTTACACTCAAATTCAATCTAATACATCCAAAGCAATACTTCCGCCACCAAAATAAATCGCATCGTATCCTATTGAATCTTCACTCCACTTTCTCTAACAATCCAGTGGAAAGGAACGTACTATTTATCAACCCGAACCAAAGGCTGACACAGACCTTTGATACTCTGCAACTCTGCGATTTCTAATGTAAACCTTTTTTGTTACGTTTACTGAAGACTACCTTTCATTTTTCAAGATTTAAAAAAAGATAGACCATTTTATTATGTAAAGGGGAAAAAAATCAAACTTAGAAAAGTACATAATGGTACATCAGAATTTTCGGCTAGTAATAGCTCACTGTAAAGCATAAATTTTCTTTTCGTGTATGGCATTCATTCCTAGCTAGTCCATATTGTTTTGAATAGATCTTAAAACAACCTATCCTAACCTACTATATCACGAATATAAACAATAACCATCACGAATCTACAAAGAAATTTACAAAAGTAAAGCCTTAAACAAACTGTGTGCTTACATCTCAATTCGCGACAAATGACCTGGCACGAGCCCCGCGTTGGGCGCCAGTTTTCCGCTGCGTTCCAATTTGTAACGGTCGCGGCGCGTAGCTTTGTCGCTCGTCTACCCTCAACCTTACCACTACAGAACCCTGTAATAAATCAGCGTGTGCCGGTTGTTCAAACATACAAACGATACTGTGAGGCCGTGATGGAACTCTAGCATATCAATTCGGTTCTTTACGTCATAAACTTTCAAACACAATTTGACTACACGAATTACTAGAAGCGTTTAATTAAATGCAATGTCTGTTTTTGTTCTTCTAGCATGTTATCAAATGTTACGTTGTTATTATCGCGTGGACTATCAAAAAGGTAAAAAGAAGGAGTACATTTCACCGTTGCAACTTCGTTTTTTGTAGAACCATTTTTGGTAACCATGTTCTCTTAATAATAAAGATTTAACCCTGCTCAGAGAGAACGTACACTGGCATATCCGTACGTAAAATCAGAGCCATGAGGCGAACAACCGCAGGTCCCATGCCAACATTTCAAAAACGGTTTAACATACGACATCGCCACCATTTATTTAACTGACGTTTTCTTGACACGGGGTATCAGTGGATTGACGCAAGTCCTACCTGGTTTTTGTAAATGTCAGGATAACAAATGACATCTCGATCGGAATAGCAAATTTAACAAGATTTTATATGGAGTTTGAATTTATTTGGAGTGCTAAACAATGCAAGCGACCACGTCGCGAGACGCTTGAATTATTTATATACCTAATTGTTTTTTCTTTGTATTGCTTGCTGCCGGTCGCGGTCGCCAAGATTTCAACCTTAACAAATAAATATAATATTTGTTAAGTTTTGCCATTTCATTGGGATATGGCATGGCTCAGGCTTGACTGTTAAATGCTTGACTTTGACTGTGGCTGGGACTTGTTTTCTTTCAGTATGTGAGAAAAGTATGGTAATAGTAATTGGTGCTGTCAAACCAAGTTTATTTTAGAAATTGGCCCATGAATATCGACGCGTTTGTAAGACATCTGTGGAATGATAATAGGTAAGAATATCTACCAAATTTTTCGTCTTCAATCCGCATGTGCACAAGTAATACGCACTCACACTGCTCAACGAGCTAATCACTCACCAGCCTGATATTGATTTGTTTTTTAACAGTATAAATGTTATGCTTCAGAATTGTATTAGTTATTTAGGCTGTAACTCGATATTACATTCTAGTAATACTTAGCTGCGATTTTTTTTTATTAATAAGTTTTTTATTGTCTCAAAAATGTTTTGGTTTTAGCTGTAAGTTTTTGAGAAATTGTAATAAAATAAATAAATAAGTGAAGAGACAATCAAACTTAAGCCAATAAGCAATTTTAATCTAATGTCAGATAAAATTTGCTAAGTAAAATGAAACCGCTAAAGCAGCTTGAATTGTATTCAATGGAACTTATTTGAAAGTAGTTACTTCCAATTTTCAATTTCCCGCATTTTTACAAAAAAATCCCACGTCTGACCTCATAATGCACACTACTTTTGTGTAAATTTTTATCAAAATCGATTCAGCCGTTTTGTCGTGAAAGGTCAGACTTGAAGACAGTCGCATTTACAATGTAACTCGCTTAGTATAGTTGCTCGAAACTCCAGGCGTAGTTTAAGGAATAATAAAAATTACTTTGTAACATAAAAGCGCTGAAGCGGCTAAACTGTTAAAACTTGATGGAAATATGAAAGCTTTGTTTTTGAGCGGTGGAAGAAATAGCGCAGTGCAGTTTGGGCGAGAGTTTACGCAACATCCTGGACCGAAACCCGCAATGCAGTGAGATCGTTTGTACAGACAGTTTCTATGCTGATACGTATCGTTTTTATGCGCTAGGTAAAATCATGGTATAATAATATACTCCGCCAAGTATAGCACTCCAAGAAATATTGTGACGTGGGCGTCCCACAATGATGTCATAAATGTCATGGATACACGTACACGTGCATAAGCAAGAGCAGAATAAGTAATTTACAACTAGTTCGAGAGAGATGACGCAACACGAAACAATGGCGGACTCTCTATGATTTTCTGTGTTAACAGTAGCGTAAAATTATAACTATAACTATTCGTATATTACCTGTGGGAATATAATAAATTAATGTGGTTTTGATAAAATTGTGTTTACTATATTCAATTCGTGCTTAACTTGCTTGAGCGGACAAACCAAATGACAATTGAAATTTTCATTTATTTAATTATTTTTGTATTTCATTTAATAGATGATTAACCAATTTGTTTCCCAATATCTGTGTTTGTTGCAATAAAGTGGCAACTAGACAGTGACGTAATTCTGGGACAACAGTCAGAGTGCCAGATCTAAGCACTATTACTTTCAAAAACTATTCTACAACGTTTTAACTTTCCAAAGCTCTATAGAAGCCTCTTGTAAAGACTCCACCACTTTACTAGGGTATGACTTTGAATTGACCAAGAATTACTTTGCTTGACTCTGACTTGTTTGACTACATTTCATCAAACTTGATAGTAATTTAATACTTCTTGACACTTGATCATACACAGGAGTGCGACGCCAAAGTCGTCACAAAGGAAAGCGGAAAAAAAACTTTTTAATGCATCTACTATTTTCAACAAAACAACAACTGATTACTGCAATAATTAAATTTGAGTTTTTTTTTGTTGCCATCGTGTTTTTTTTTTGTGTGATAATGTGTAATAATCGTGGATTATTATTTATAATGTGTTCGTGTGTTGACTAAGACTGTGACTATGACTTGTTTGACGATATCTAAAATTTGATAATATTTCAATACTTGACACTGGCAAATGCATAATACATGCGCCGCCAATATTGTAAGATATTTTTTTTTTTAATGTTTTTTTTTTACGGTGCTTAATATGACGTCATGATCTTAAACACTCCATGTCAACATCACTGAACTTTGTGAACTTTCAAACAAAATGATTGATTTATTGATTAACTCTTTATTGTTCACACCATTAAATATGATACAGAGGATAAAAAACTCTTAAAAACTAGTGAAACAACTGATATTTTTTTCACGATTTCAGTGTCGGTCTCATAGTAAAAGTTGTTCATAATTATGAGTACAATGACCTCATTTCGGCTTAGTGCAGTCTATATGCGTAACCCAGTATCAAGTACAGTGATATAAAAACGTCCGTAGTCCGTTAACCCTACAAAGTACGAGGTACTGACAACTGCCACAAACTCCCACTAAGCACACGGATATTCACATAAAACGTACGTATAATTCGGCGTACTTCAATTCAAAGCGGCTCTTATTCAAATAGAGCCAACTTTGCTATCTCTCGGAGTTTGCTGAGAGTCCTCGCTTTAGTTCAAACTAACATCGTCCGTGAACTCACTGTGAATTAAAGTATTTGCTCCCTTTTCACGCTTTGTGCTTTTTTTTAACGAGCAAGCGCTTTTAATTTGATACTATTCTATAAAGACTTGACATATGGCTTTTTTTTTTAATCTACATCTGGCAACATTACAAAAGTGTCATGCTGTCATGCTAAATTCATTAACTGTTAAGAGCTATTTCGGTTTTAAAAAAAAACTGTTAAAAGTTTACGAAGCATCGACGAAAGATCTAACCAAGAAAACTCATAAAAATAGATGCTCTTAAGGTGGAACGTTTTACCTAATAATAAACTAATTTTTGCTGTTTCAAACGGTTTATTGACAAATGTAAGTAATATGGTGCGTTACTAATAAATAACTGTACATGATAATGTAAAAAACACCCAACTATTGTCCCAAACGCTGTTTCATTTCAAAATAATTACCCGGCCTAGCTACAAGGACAAGAAAACTGTTTGAAATTTGAATTTCCCGCCATCAGTGAAACATTGCACCTTATTTTTTTTAACCATCCCGTAAAAACATTTTTAACATTACAACGCTGAAATTAAACGCAATAAACTTCCTCACCAAGCCTATGCACTAATTCAGAGCGCCTGCTCGCTCCGTTCCAACTTTACTCATTATTCCGAAAGTTTTCAAAATTATAGATCAGATTTCATAATATGTAAAACGGGACTTATGAAGGGTAGCCATCTTATGTTACATGTAATTTGGTTAATTAGAATTACCTTTACAATACTAACGCGACGTGAATTTGACAATAATGTTACATGTTTAAACTAATTGTTAAAAAAGAATACAAAAATATAATGTGATACTCGTAACGTTATTCTTATCTGTGGCTACTGCCATTTTCAAAATAAAGACATGGTCCAAAAGCCTCAGCAGACAGACCAAAAACAAAAAAAAAATTGAATTCTGTAACTTTTTTTAATAATCACATATTTTTTTCCCTCTATAGCCATAATGGTTTGATTGGTGTTCATGCTCAGATTATCATAGGTTCCATTAAGCAGTTTATTTAATCGATTTGTTTTAGTCAGTGCTGAATATTCTCTTTGGCGCTGATATCTGATTCAAGCGGCTGAAAATTTGACGTTGACGTTGAAATTTTTAAAACAATTGATCAAAACTGGCGAAGCGTACAAGCCGTGCGAAGTAAAAAAAGAGTAGAGGTCATTGATGTAAGTAAATAGGGAGAAGATACGGAAGGAACTTCTTGACCTGGACCGCACAATATAGGCTCCGGGGCACAATCCACTTCAGTCACAATCGAACTGGCGTTTTGATAGCACGTGAATTACTTGTCAAAATTGTGTGAAATAAATCAGCAAAAATTACTTTCTGCGTTTTCACAAGGTGCACCAACAGCTCGAAGACAAAAAACAAGTTTCATGGCATTACTTTTCACTCGTAAATACTTAAAAACAATTAACTTAATTTTCTTTAAATGTCACTTCTATGGTCTAGTTTAGTGTCTAATGGATCGGTGAAGTTGACGTTTACAGTGTAAGCGTCAACGTCGCCGCTGACTTGAGCCGAAACAGAGCCATATTTATTGGGTACAATGTTTGGATGTCACGCGTCTTCCCCCTTTTTAAAACAGTTCTTGAGAGGTAGTCAATTTTATCCCGAGGAGAATGGTGCTTGCGTTTCGAACTGGCTTGACATTTTGTCCAGTCCAAATTTGTCCTATTCACCAAGCCGCAGAATAATTACTGCCCCTGTGACATTTGTTGTTTGCTCGACCGTTGAACCTTTGGTTGAACCCTTTTGTACAGCGTATAATTTGCATGTGAAAAGTTTAGAGTGTTCAAGCGACAAATCCGAAAACTGAATTACCGTGAGCGTGTAAATTATGTATTTACTTAAGAGGAGTCTTTTAATTTAAATAAGTAGATTTTTCAACACGACTGTTTATTCTTCTACCATTTTTAACCGACTTCAAAAAATGGGGATGAGGGGAAAAAATTAAATCCATCCATTTTGCATGTATGTTACCTCAGAACTCGGTCATTTATAAACCGATTTTTTTTTGACGTGATATCGTCTTTTAAATCTACTAGCGGTCCGCCCCAGCTTCGCACGGGAATAGATTAAAGCCTATGTCACCCGGGGATAGTGTAGCTTCCTGTCAGTGAAAGAATTTTTCAAATCGGTTCAGTAGTTTCGGAGCCTATTCAATGCAAACAAACAAACAATCAAATCTTTCCTCTTTGTAATATTAGTATAGAAGTATAGATGAACGCAAGCTTCACCCACGAAAAATTGTCACGTTCCGCCTGAGCCGCGCGTGCAAGCAAGAGCGCGGAACAAACGATAGAGAGGCACGATCGGCCTAAGCGTTATCACGTAAAATTCCCATAGATATTACATCAAAATCGGTTCAGTAGTAGTAGTTTTAAAATCAAAATAACTGGAGAAAATATGTTATGCAAGTAAATTGCGTATTTACTAATTTTAAAGTCGGTTTTTTAAATTGACAATTATTAGTAATTTCAATTTAATAAGTGAGATATGTGAACTTTTAGTTTTTACAATTGGCAAAATTCACTGGCCACTCAAAACAGTTACAACGGAAAAAAAAAAAACTTTTTGCTTGTCGACAAGACAAAGTCTTTTTGACATGTTCTTTTTAATTTCACACTACACATTTTTACTCGTCGCTTTTCCTAACTTTGGCTATATCAAGTTATCCCTTAATTTTTTCACATCGCCGTAACATGTTTGTTTCGGGGTTGCCATTGCAATGTAAATGAGAAGTCCCACGCGGCGGGAGTTTGCGACCGCTGACACATTTAGTATGCGGTTTCAGATAGCAGTAATTCGGGCGAAATGCAAATATCTAGTTAAAAGCTTCGAGAGTTGGACGGACGAACTAGGACGTGAATAACAGCTTTCAAAGTGAGGCTATGGTGAGAATTCTAATTCCGTTCTATATTCTGAGAGCTAAATAAAAATTGAAAAGACTAAAACTAAGAGTTCTTGTCTAATAGATGAAACCAAACCAAACCAAACCTTTCAAATTTCCACTGATTATCTTTATAGCTGTAATTTTGACGGATATTCATTCATAAAGCTACGGTCGCAAGTCACATCTCCAATAAGGACTATTGCCAGTTTGCAGAACTGGTATTGTAACGAATCTTCAGGGAGCCGATATCTAGTGTCGAGTGCTTTTGCAAATCGTTACCTGAACTGTCTATAAAATGAAATTCTTAAAGCTCTTCCTAATAAAAAAAAATGTCTCCTTTATTTTTAGTGTATCATCATCATCATCAGCCAGAAGACGTCCACTGCTGAACATAGGCCTCCCCCTTTAACTTCCACACTGAACGACAGCCTGCCTTTTGCATCCACTGGATGCCCGCGACTCTCACAATGTCGTCGGTCCATCTAGTGGGAGGCCTCCCTACGCTGCGTCTTCCGGTTCGTGGTCTCCACTCCAGAACCTTTCTATTATTTTATTATTTTTTCTATTATCTAACCTTCCTATTTTTTTTATTTTTAGTGTATAATTTTATTAAAATGTAGTTTATTTATATTTTTGGAAAATAAATTTACTGTATTTTTATATTTTATGTTTAGGATTAAGTCCTCCATTTGTACATGTCTACATAATTTGTAAGTGTGCAATAAAGTATTAACTAATAAATAAATATTATTAAACTTATTTTAGTTCAGAAAATGCTTATTATTCACATTGCAGTTCCTATTAAAAATAAACTTTTGAATCAGCGTCAATAACACGAAATAAAAGCCATATGGCCATGACGTCTATTAGATAGCACGCCCACTAGCCGAATTACAAAAAAAAAAAAATTGCAGAGTAATAGATCTGTAGCATATTGTGTGATTTTTCTTTGTTAGGTATACCTGCGATAGTGATTCTTCCGTATCTTTATAAAAGTAGTTTTCCGTCAGAATCTGTTTCGAGGATCATCATTCAAACATAGGTACCTGAAAACGAAAGAAAAATAAACATTAGTCTCAAACCTGGTTGTGGTGTTAAATGGTCAACAAAAAGGAAGGATATTTTATTTATGTTACACGGGAATTACTCACGTAAGATTCACCTTGAAAAAGGCCGTCTAATGCGGTTGAAACTATAGTCGGAGTAACCGGCTTAATCTTACGTGAGTAATTCCCGTGTAACATAAATAAAATGTGTGAAAACCACGCCAGTTTCAACAGTAAAAAAGGAAGGATATTATAACATAACTTCTGTAAGATACTACAACAGTATACTTGTGAAAAAGCATTACACGTAATTTTACAACCAGTGAAGGGTTTACCGACATAGCCCACCGGATTTGTGTGGAAGTGGCAGCGGGCAGGGCACATATCACGCAGAACAGATGGCCGATGGGGCCGAAAGGTTCTGGAATGGAGATCACGGACCGGTAAGAGCAGCGTAAGACGTCCACCCACAAGATGGACAGACGATCTAAAAGAGACCGCAGGGAAACGCCGGCCGTTTCGGAGATCGATGGGGGAGGCCTATGTCCAGCAGTGGACGTCCTATAGCTGAAATGATGATGATGATGATGAAGGTTTTTCAACCACGTTTTTTTATTAGTGCATTCTTGCGGTACTTTTGCTATTACGTCTGTCGTTTACACTCAATTTTTCGCTCGTGGGCACTTGTATTCTTCGTAAGTGTTCACTAGATCTATATTATGTACTGCTGTACAGTGTACACTGCATAACAAAACCGCACATTGCGCGTCATTAGCTCGATAAGCCCGCGTTTCTATCAGCTGATAAATGGTCGCCTGCGACGGGCCCACCGACACCGGACATGTATCTTATTTACGTCCAAATAGAGAACATTTTTTTTCTTACGTATGGCTGATTGGCATACCGGCTAAATGCAGAAATCGTGCAAAGCCAAAAATATCATGAGGGAGTTTTAAAATCATAGAATGTTGTCAATGGATGGTTTTAGATGACAGCATGAGATGACAACAAAAAAAATTGCTGTCGTTTTCATTCACAGGCATGATACCTACTACCCAAAGGAACGGAACGCTTCAAACAGAAAAAACGAGCAGAGCGAGAGGTACCACGTTTAGCCATTTGTCCCTTTCTAGTGTTGACATAATCACTGATACTAATTCCTCATTACTTTTCATACTTTTTTATATTTTTATACAGAATAGATCTACGTTTGGCCACTAACTTGCCTGATGGTAAGCAACGGTGTGGCCGAGGATGGAACACGTTGATCTAGAAGAAATTCATCATTCTAGCCTTGAAGATGCCTAGAATGTAGTTCTCAGGAAACAAGGAGGACAGCAGGGAGTTCCATTCTTGGACAATACGTATCATAAAAGACAACTCAAATCATTGTGTACGAATTTTTGGAATTTCCACGAGGAAGGGGTGATAGTGTGCTGTCCTTCTACTTGTCATGTTGTAAAAGGGGGAGGGTGGAAAAAGGTCATGAAGCTTTTGCTCACACTCACCAAAATATATCCGGTAGAAAATAGACAGACAAGCTACTTTACGGCAGTGCTCAAGGCATTGTAATTTTTTGGCGACTAGCTTGCTGTCACCAATCAGCCTCATAGCACGCCGGTCTACGGAATCTAAAGCTTCCAGTTGGTACTTGGCTGCTCCGTCGAATAGGTGGAAGCAGTACTCAACACACGTACATACTAATTTATTCCCTATTTATATCACTACAATAATAAACGGTACTTACTTGTGATTAAATCATGTACGGACTACCCAAATTAATACCAAATTTACGGTTACAAAATTTTTCCAAAAGTGGCAACACCACACACTAATATGTGTTCATGAATGTCATTGTATATAAGACATGTAGTGTGAAAGGGACAAATGGCTAAACGTGGTACCTCTCGCTCTGCTCGTTTTTTCTGTTTGAAGCGTTCCGTCCCTGTTCACAGGTGATTCACAGATACACAGCACAGATCTGTGGCACAGATAGGTAGTAGATCTGTGGTGTCTTCATTGCAATTTGGTGTAATAGCAAGGAAGCTTTAGGGTATATATAAAATCCTTGTGTAATAGACACTTTTACTTTGAAGTTTGAACCTCAGAAGAAGGTTATTATTATTCTGAGCTTTAAACAATTATCAAGTAATACTTATAAAATGTTTAAAAATAATAATAGGTAAGATACAGTAAGAGACCTACTTCCAGAAAAAAAATAGTTAAAGTTAAAAAAAAATGTCATGGCGAATGAAGATAATAAGCTCGTTTATACATAATTATAGGTACTTTCGGCACTGCAGTAGTCAGTTTTCACTAGTGCCTTGGGAAGGAACAAATGCATAGCATATGGCAGCTGCGCCAATCATGCGGAGCCAAAAGCCCCAACACGGGGAAGAAGAAGAAAAAAAACAAATGCATATTATATAATTTCTAACAGAAACCCAGCAATTTCCAGATTACATAGTAGTTACAGGAGCCGTTCCGGTATCACCCCGGAGTTCAATAAAACAAGCATACAGCACTATTTAAAAGGTCACTTTACGATTATTAGGAGCGGACGTTGCTAAAAGGGTCATTCTGATCATGCTAAGGGTCTGGGTGCCTCGGATCCTGTTTAGACTACGCTATATCACATCACAGCTTACCCTGCGCAGCTCATTCTATCGTCTATTCTATTCGTCTACATTACGATGTGGCGGTTACGGGGCCTGTTTTTCAGCTATTACCTATTCAAATTAAACCATTACCCCATACGGAGAAGGAAAATCTGTTACCAGGCATTATGAGTTTACCTTGATTAAACATTCTTATTCAGATCAACGCGTCGAACTCCGCATCAAAATTTCGAATGACTGCCGTTTCTTTTATATGGGCGCAACTGGCTACAACATTTCTTACAAAAATGCCTTGACAATTAGTTCTAATAAAAAATAAAATTAAAAAAAAAACTGTGATAGCAAATTGAAGTGGCAGTGGGCCGGTCATATCTGTCGTAGAACCGATAACCGTTAGAATACACGTGCTCTGGAGTGGAAACCACGAATAAGCAAACGTAGCATGGGACGCCCTGAGACCCAATGGAGTAACAATATACACAAGGCAGCTGGCAGTGGCTGGAAACGATAAGCCCAAGATCGGGTTGGATTGCGTGTTTTAGGAGAGTGAGTTTTAGGCGTGTCCATGTCTATCAGTGGACTAATTATAGGCGGATGATTATATTGCAGGTCAGGCGGGTTAGGCTCCAAAGCTAGCATAGTCTGAGAAGCCCTTAAGGGTCTGAGTGCCGGATTGGGACCTTCGAAAATTACTTGTATTTGTTGATGTCACAATGTTAGTGTAATTTTGGACATATAAGTTAGAAAGGAGTTTAACGGCCCTTAGCAAATAGTCGCAGATAGCTGCACAATGCGATATTTTTTTCGACTATATATTTTTTTTGTTTAGCATCATATTGCGATCGGCCTCAATACGCTAACGGCTTAATAGTTTTGGAAAAAAAAATGCCCGAAACTTTGAAATTTAAATGGGTTATCTTTTTATGACCAGCAGTGCAAGTACCGTTCTTTATCGATAGTCAAATTCGATAAAATGCCATAGAATTGAACATAGCGAGTACTGATTAAAAGGCATTTTATCGAATTTGACGATCTCAACTGTCAAATTTGATGATCGATAAAGAACGGTACTTGCACTGCAGATGCCTTATTATAGATGTTTTATTGTGATTCAAATTGTGATCGTGATAGCGTGCCATCTCACTTACGCACGTGGTGCGAGTAAGTAGATGCGAACGGGACGGCATACAATCTCGATCACGATTAAACTTCTATAATAGGGCAGCATATCTAATTCTTATTCTTTTTTTTTCGCTATGCCCAAAAAATGATTTACGAGTATGAGTCTCACAAAATATAAACTTGTAAGTAATTTAAGGCTTTTATCACAAGTTCCATTACAGTATGAAAAGACTTAAAATACTTTCTAGCAGCTGTAAAGGTGACCCTGTCTACATAATATTGTCGTTTTTTTTCTTTTTTAATAAATAAGTAAGAATTTGCCTAGAGCCTAAATCCTAAAGAAGTTTATAGGATTATTGTGAAAGGTTTGGTATCAAATGCGGCATTGTTATGTAAATGATTTCTTTCAAGTTTCAGCCCTTTTCTTTGAAGGAAAAAAGAAATCTTTACAATAGAGTGAATTTTCAAACGCTTGGCAAAAAAATTCAACGAGCTTACGGCGATGACATTGCAAGAAGAGCTAAGCTTTTTAAGAAATAAGAACCTATACTCGACCTTCATCAAATTATGCGCATATAAGATGAGACCACCAGAAAAAAAAAATTAGAACGGCTGTCAAGGCATTTTTGTAAAAAAATTGTTGTAGCCAGTTGCTGAGTGCAACTGGCTACAAACGAAAAGTCGTATAAAACTAAAACAAGCAACAAACTCGTATAAACAAAGAGCCGTGGTAGCCAATTTGGGAGACCGCTAGACTTGAAAGCGTGAGGTCGCGGGTTCAAACCCCGGGCCCGTAGCAATGAGCTATTTGGAGTTTATGTACGGATTTTCATACCACTGGCTTTTCGGTGAAGGAAAACATCGTGAGGAGACCTGCATACGTACGGAGAAGAAATTCACTGGTGTATGTGAATCCACCAACCCGCACTGGGCCAGCGTGGTGGATATTGCCCAATCACCCTTTCGGGGGTAGGCTAAAAGTCCAGCAGTGGACTGTTAAAAGGTTGATTATGAAGTAAACCAAAAGTCAGTTTTTAAAGTCAACCAAAAGTCAGTTTTTTGTTTCAGTTTTAAAAGGTAGTTTTTTGGGACAGCGTATCTCAGCAGCGTGCAACGGTACCATAGAACTTTTCGAGTCATGACATGTGTATTCTGTTTGTACTTATGGCGACATTTAGTATGTACACATGGCTATTCCATCTAATCTTGTATTCTAAGCAGTCTCGGTGCGACTTTATCCTTATTCTAATTCTCATTAGGCCAGCAATGAAGCGTCGTTAGAGTTTAATTTGTAAAGAATGGACGGCGAAATACAATCCTTGCAATTTGTAGTCCATCTCTCTCTTAGCCCTTAGTAGCAGCTGCGGAATTAGGGAGCCATTTGTAAAAAAGAATCTTTAGTTACATGCGTTTTCTTCAGAATTGTTCAGTAGGATTTTTTTAAGGAAAAATTGTCGAGATTATGACATGCGAAGTGTAGTTGTGGGTGGCGGCTACAAAGCAAAGCATCGAAATGAACTTCCTAGGATTTCCTGCGTCGTGAATGCCATGAAATTCACTAAGACACGGCCAACTAACACCCAGTCCGGATATTTAAACTCTTCATTTAAACTTCTACTCGGTCGGGTCGGGAATCTCGGAATATACTCGGAATGACTCGGATTATAATTCACCTAAGTTCACATTATATTTTTTTGAACTCCGCAGTCAAGTCAAGTCAAACTCGTGGTGGAACCGTCAAAATTTTGTTCTTTTTTTAATGCGACCAACATTTTGGGAACGATGTTTGCGGGCAGCGGTCTATTATATTAGTGTAGTTTTATACAGGACCAAAGGCAACTAAAGCAAAACCTTTTAAAGGCGAGTTAGTTGCATCAAGACTAACAACTTTTATTTTAAGACTTACCAAAATTCGCAAAAAAAAACTGCTGATTCATACATTTTTGTCGGGAGTAAATGATTTTTTGTATCGAACAGCTGTTTTTGGCGAATTAAGAAAGTCCTAGAACAAAAGTTGTTAGTCTTAATAATGTACCAAAGTCGCCCTTAAGAGGTTTTGCGTTGGGAAGAATGGGGAAGAAAGGTTCTGGAGTGGAGACCACGAACCGGAAGACGCAGCGTAGGGAGGCCTCCCACTAGATGGACCCACGACATTGTGAGAGTCGCGGGCATTCAGTGGATGCAAAAGGCAGCTGTATGTTCAGCAGTGGACGTCTTCTGGCTGATGATGATGATGATGATACCTATCATAGTATACTTAAGCATAGAGCAACACTTCAAATATAGAAATTACTTTCTAGCAGTATTCTGAGAAGTGAAGCTACGACGTATACGAAAGTTTTCGTGACAATAATCACGTCTCTCTCTCTCTCATTAAAAATTTAACAAATCAGCAAGAGACAGACGGATAGCTATCGATCGATAGGTTCCTATGAAATAAGTAATTAGGGTTGTCTACGGTTTGACACGACATCAAAGAGGGTCGGAAGCTTTCTAATAAACTTGTCTAAGCAGTTCGATGTTTGGGACAGGCTTATACGGGGTTATAAATTAAAGTTATTATTAGAATTGTACTTATAATGAGATTTTAAGATTTCAAGTAATATTTAAAGCCAAATTTACAAGTTTTACTCGCCGTAATAGTTGGTCAAAATTAGAATTGTATTTATAACGAGATTTTGAGAGTTCTAGTAATATGTGAAGCCAAATTTACAAGTTTTACTTGCCGGAATAGTTGGACAAAATTAGAATTAGAATTGTATTTACAACGAGATTTTGAGAGTTCAAGTAATATTTACCTACAGCCAAATTTACAAGTTTTACTCGCCGGAATAGTTGGTCAAAATTAGAATTAGAATTTTATTTATAACGAGATTTTGAGAGTTCTAGTAATATTTGAAGCCATATTTTCAATTTTTACTCGCCGGTCAAGTTTATTCTGCGTATAAAAGCTATTATTAGAATTGTATTTATAACGAGATTTAGAGAGTTTGAGCGATATTTACCTACAGCCAAATTTACAAGTTTTACTCGCTGGAATGGTTGGTCAAAATTAGATTTAGAATTGTATTTATAACGAGATTTAGAGAGTTTGAGCGATATTTACCTACAGCCAAATTTACAAGTTTTACTCGCTGGAATGGTTGGTCAAAATTAGATTTAGAATTGTATTTATAACGAGATTTTGAGAGTTCTAGTAATATTTGAAGCCAAATTTTCAATTTTTACTCGCCGGAGTAGTTGGTCAAGTTTATTCTGCGTATAAAAGCTATTATTAGAATTGTATTTATAACGAGATTTAGAGAGTTTGAGCGATATTTACCTACAGCCAAATTTACAAGTTTTACTCGCCGGAATAGTTGGTCAAAATTAGATTTAGAATTGTATTTATAACGAGATTTAGAGAGTTTGAGCGATATTTACCTATAGCCAAATTTACAAGTTTTACTCGCCGGAATAGTTGGTCAAAATTAGATTTAGAATTGTATTTATAACGAGATTTTGAGAGTTCAAGTAATATTTAAAGCATAATTTACAAGTTTAACTCGCCTGAATAGTTGGTCAAGTTTATTCTACAACTAGAGGAAATTCTTCAAACATAAGTTGTTCCAACAATTCTAAACCGCGTAAAATCCCTAGTAGGTACTTTATTATTTAGTCGCGACGACGGGAGGAATATTCTCGCAGGCGTTAATAACATCTCGAGAGCTTTTGAATATTTCTAGAATCATACTTGACGCACGCTTAAAAGAGGCAAGATTTTTTTGCTTTTCTGGAAAGAAACGTTGCTTCGGGTGAATATAAAAAGGCGAAGCTTTAAAAAGGCGCTATTCAACTTTTGTTTTGGCTTCGGACTAACTTTTTTAAGTTTTGGCTCCGGACATCTTGTTTATTTAGCCAGTTGGTGTCAATTTGGAATCACTTATCAAGTAGTTAGTTGATTGTTTTAAGTTTTAGAAGATATTTTAAATAAGTCATATGGTGTGTCAAAATCAAGCAAAGTAAGTAATTTTTAAGCGCCCCAATCAAATCACGCCCCAATAATGTGGTGGAATCTTTACTGGGGGCTTTTATATGTAGAAACAACACGAAAAGACGCGTGTCACTGAATTATTTCATATGCATTTAAATACGTTAATAATCCACTTTTATTACACATTCACTCTAGCCTTGAAGATACCTAGATTAAAGTTATATGATTATTTACGGGATATTTACCGTGGTAAGGTTGTGGAATGAGCTTACGAAAACCGCGCAAAAAAATGTGTTCAAAATACTATTACGCAGTCATACAGTGAGTGTGTTTTGTCGGGACTTGGGTTCGAGTTCTATTTGCAGTGATAACCGTCTCAAAAGACTAATAATGAGGGTAGATCATTATGTCTGTACCTAACTTTTTAACTAGTCGACCAACCACCCGCATTATTCGGTCTTCCCGTGAACATGGTGCATGTAACTGCGCCGAAATATCGGAAGCTTATTCCACAACCTTGCCACGGTAAATATCCCGTAAATAATCATATAACTTTAGTGAACAACCGTGATAGTTAAAAACAGTGTGATACCTAGATTGTAGTTCTTATGAAACAAGAAGGACTTGGAAATACACTCCCAGTGATTTTCAGTAACTTGAAAATGCGCAAGCGTTAGAACTGCGGACGGGATCAACCCGTCTATTCAAATATTACATCATATTTCGCTGCCTGAGTGGGTGTTACCCGATAGTTACAACCTGGGTGTCTTCAAGTCGAGATTGAATAGGTTTCTTCTAGGCAAGCGTGCTCCATCGGAGGCCGCATCATCGCTCAACATCAGGCGAGTTGGCAGCCAAGCGAAAACCAGTCGTTCCATTTCGAAGGCATTTTTCTATGGGAAAGCCGACTTTTTTTGCAATTTCCGGATTGGTCCCATAAAACAATGTTTTAAACTATCGCGGTTGTTCACTAAAGTTATATGATTATTTAGGGTATATTTACCGTGGTAAGGTTGTGAAATGAGCTTGAATAATCATATAACTTTATACTAACTATTCAAGTATGCGATTCCATGCATATCAGTGAAGCGGTAACGCCATTATCTCTGTAATTGGATATCTGGGCAGCTCTGAATTTATCTCTGAATTACGCTGGATGTTTTCACAGCTAATGGCTTGCGTGTCGAGTGCTGGAGAGATTCATTGAACTTTATGTAGGTTTTTCTCATCGGATGACTAGAAATAAAATGAAGTACTAAGTGCGATATTTTTAATTGAACTGAAAACGTGCATTTATCTATCGACATATCTTCTTCTTTTTCTATATAAATATAAATCAAATGTGTTTCATTGCTAAGCGCATCACTTGAGAACCGCTGGACCGAATTTGTTATTTTTTTGTCTTAAATGTTTTTTTTTTTTAAATAATTAATAAGCTTGCGTTTGACTTCCATCTCACCTGATGTTAAGCGATGATGCGATCTTCGTTGGAACACGCTTAGGAAACAATTCTTATTTGCCGTAGTATATAATTTTTTAGGAATATTGTCATACTTCGGCTTTGCCTACTCTAGTTTGTACGACCTGTGGGCTTACTCTTGACACTCGATTTCAATCGAATTTGGGATTGGGATCGAAAACATGCCATTTTGGTACTCTTGAATTCTAAACTAGCGCGCGATTGGAACCGATAAAGGTGGAATTTTATGGAACTAAATAAAATCGACTCAACTCGACGCTTTCGGTACTCTTCACTCGATTGAAGAGTACCAAATGGCATGTTTTCGATCCCAATCCCAAATTACAATTGAAATCGAGTGTCAAGAGTAAGCCCACTGTACTTGTTCGATAAGATAGAAAAACTCTAAATTATGGTTCCTTATTTTGCTACCAAACCCTATATTTCTCTATCTTTATCGCTGTGAAACAACTTGAGTTTGAAGACTTCGTATTCCGTCTGCCTCTCGTGACCCAGTGGCTCAGACCGGATTTGATGTAAAGCCACGTCATTTTAAGTCAAAGAAGATTTGTAGAAATCAACACGGATGACGTCACAAAGGGAGGATTACACACTGGCACAGATAAGCACGCCGAAATAAAATGCTGGCGTTACTACAAAGACCGCGAAAAATGAAGCCGAAATAGAAAATTTGTTTTGAAAATAGCACATGAATTGTAATGAAATTTTCCCAGGTCAAGTCAAACTCATGCCCCCCTGTAAAGTGGTGGAGACTTTACAAGAGGCTCCTATGGAGTTTTGGAAACAACATGAAAATATGTACATGTTTCACCTCGTTATATCACTTCCCCACACTCGAGTACGTTTACGAGCACTTAATGAATAATAATTCACCATTTAGTACACATTGACACTCGAAAATACTAAAGTTTAGGAAAATAATTCAACGAGCCGACATGTTTTTTTCCACGTCGGCGCCAAAACTCCCCCAGCGCGGGCGGCGCGTCTTAGGTTAGCTAGCTAGCATACTAGCATAGTACCACAGAATACATAATATTATTTTTTTTATACTTTTTCTCGACATCATAAGTTTCTATTTCAACCTACTTCAAATAAGGAGGTTCTGAATGCGACTGTATTTTTTTATGATTATTTTTATTGTTTGTTTTTTTTTATTGTGGCATTTATCTCGATAGAGGTAGAAATTAAAATGGTGGTCCCATTTAATTATTATGGAAAATTAGGGGTTTAGCCCCGGTTAATGATCTTCTTGTAAGTAGTTCTTATTTTTAAATGATTTTTAAAATTATTTATTTAAGGATCACCAATCAGTATACAACAAAATTTAAAACTAAAGCAGTATACAGAGAAATAACTAGATGAAATACCAGCATCGTTGACCACGGATTAACAATAGATATTTATCATTTATCTTATCATATCATATGAACATGACGCAAGGAAGAAATCTTATTTAGGAGTTAAAGTAGTAAACTTAATTTACGTCATAATATAATTACTAACTAGTATTATTTTTAGTATTAATTATAATGTCATACTCAATAGATTCCGTATATACAAATTCTTTTGATCTCCAACACCTTCAGCGGTATAAGCTTTTGTCGAACGACACAAGGACCCGACCTTCGAGGGTTCGTTAAACAGAGCCCGTTTGTTTTAGTAAATTAGGTTTTCTTTAACGAATTGAATTAACATTAACGCGGGTAGGCTGAGCTTTATTTGCGCCTGCTGATTCGGAGGTGAAGGTGAGAAGTTAATTTTGATTGTCTCCTGTGGAGTGGATTGTAACAAAGTACTCTTAGATAGGTAGGTAGGAAGACTATGAAGGGAGATAGGGCAGGCCTGGCGCACTCTTCACTTTAGGTATGATGCTACAAGTACGTGGCGGGCTCCGACTTGTCGAACCAATTAGATAGTCCGTTGGTCCAGTTGGTAGTGAACCTGTCTTCTGCGCTTGGGGGTGTGGGTTCGATTCCCACCTAGGACAAACATTTATGTGATGAACATTTGTGTTTGTTCTATATCTGGGTGTTAATATATATTTAAGTATGTATAACAGTATCTGGCAGCCATATCACAAGATTTGCTTAGTTTGGGGATTATTTATTAATTTAGTGTGCTGCCGTGCAATAGACAGAGATAACGCGACAAGAGTTACGCGATAGACTGAGAGGCAACTTCTAGGTTAATATAGCTGTAGGTAGTTAGCGCTCACATCACACACACATCATCAGCCATTAAATGTCCACTGCTGAACAATAGGCCTCCCTCTTAGAGAAGGGTGTTGCCATAATCCCCACGCTTGGCAGGCGGCTTGGAGATCGCAGTACGTTCACCGTGTACTAATAGGACGCTGCTGCCCATCCTCCGGTGGTTCTGGTCGCAGTTTTAGGACATACCCGGGTCCGTGGGCGAGTTAGCGCTCGCACATCCTGAATTGCACTTTATTGTGTAGTAGCACAGAAGACATAATAGAGTAGTAGCAAGAGTCGCTACTTATTTAAATGATTTTGCGGATTGAATCTTCTTTACTTGTACTAATATGTATTCTGTGGATATGGTAAGGTGGCGTAGTGGGTAATTTTTTTTCTTAATTTTTTGGTCATCACCATCATCATCAGCCAGAAGACGTCCACTGCTGAACATAAGCCTCCCCCTTAGACCTACTCACTGAACGAAAGCCTGCCACCTGCATCCACTGGGTGCCCGCGACTCTCACGATGTCGTCGGTCCATCTAGTGGGAGGCCTACCTACGCTGCGTCTTCCGGTTCATGGAATTTAGTCGAACACCCGCATTTTTTGGGGTTATGCACTAGTGCATAAATAGCAGACTTTTATTCGCCAGAACATAAAAATCAGTTTTAGTACGCTTACTGGCATAAATAAGAACTTTACGAGCATGATAAGTGAAAAAACTGTTTTTGTATGGGTTTGAGGAAAAGTCGTAAAACCAAAGGTGTTTGTTATGATCTAAGAAGAGTTCAGTTGAGTAGAGAGAAGTTGCCCTTAAGGGGATATTTGGCATATTATCAACTAGCTTCACCCCGCGGTTTCACCCGCGTTGACATTTTCTCATGAAACGTAAATTTTTCCGAAGTAAAAATTATTTCATGTCACTTTTCGGCCTTCAGTATGTATCAGCAAGGATTTTAGTCTTTCTGCAATTTAGACTTTTTGCATTTTAGTCGTTCTGCCCTTCTAGTCTTTTTGCTTCATATAGAGTCATAAAGGATCACGTCGATCCATCCATTTGTTGTTGCGCGAAAAAAAATACAAACAAACCAAAAAACGTATAAGTAATATTAGCGGGAAGTCGGATAACCCTGTATTATGTTATCGAAGACCTTTTGAGAAAAGGCTTTGTCAAAAGTACCCGTAACCGATGAGCTTGTATGAAAACACTCATGAAAGTAGAAGCTAAAGATATCTCAGGATTGTAGCAAGTGCAGATATGTGGTCTTCGCTTACCCCAGTGGGAAAGAGGCGTAACTGTATGTATGTATGTTCGTCTCTATTTACCTTGGTCACGCCATAACTTGAGAACGACTTTACCGATTGCATTCATCTTTTTTTTTTAACTTTCCTTTTACTTCGTAGAAGGTTCTTCCAGAAAGAAAAATAATGACAATAGCGCAGAAAATTGGAAAATAACAGAAAACTTAACGACCATTTTAACTTCGAGCGTTTGACAGTTCTAAGACAGGTCTGTCGGGTCAGCTGGCAATGTGATAAAAATTACCCAGATGCCTGCAGTCTATGTAAAATGTATAGACAGCTTTTCCTCCAGAGATGAATTCCACAGCAATGAAGCCAGTGCGCAAGCCACCGTGAGAGATTAGACGTCCAAATCCCTAAGATTAAGGGAACGGCTGCAAAGCCTCCTAAATAAACAGATTATTGAGATTACAATAATTTATGAAGATATTTATTAAGTTTTCTACGTAGAAATTCCTTGGACTTAATTAAACATGCTTTGGAGCGAAGCTATTGACTTAAGAAAATTTCAATTTAACTTGTCGAAGTGTTAGTACGGGTCTACGGGTGTGTGTAGATCTTCTGGTTGAATAATATTTTATTTTTTTTTACATGGAAAACAAACCGCTGCTTATTAAAAACTAGCTGCGCCCCGCGGTTTCACCCGCGTAGTGATGAAAAATGGTGATGATGATGATGAAAAGTAGCCTATGTCTCTTTCTGGCTCTTGAACTATACCCATGCAAAAAATCAGGTCGATCCGTTGTTCCGTTGCAGCGTGAAAAAGGAACAAACATCCATACATACATACAAACTTTCGCGTTTATAATATTAGTAGGATAGTAGATATGAGACAAACAGTTACACAAAAACAAAAAGTTATGATGCTTTAAACACAAAAAAGTTTTGTAAAGATATTTCAACAAAGATTGGTTCTCGCCGCGGGGGACCCCAGAGCTCATCAGAGACATCGTAGGCTTAGTAATAGGGTCCCGTTTTTACCCTTTGGGTACGGAACCCTAATAACCAATTCGCCGAGCTTAGCGGCGTCATATAGCAAATTTGACGGTTTTAAATCAATTTTATTCAGTTAAATTACAATATTTGAGCTGGAAAAAAAATACATGTATACATACATACACGTGTATACATACATGTATGTATACATAGATACATCTGTGTTTGAGTTTATGATTTGGTTCAAAACAAGATATAATATCACCAATCAATCTGAAATATCAATCTGAAACAAAGTCGATTCAGTTAATTTTTTTCGTTTTATGGTCTAATGAAAGCTCGTAACAACCTGGAAATTGCATGTACTGAAAGGCAATTTTATTAAATTTTTTATTATTTGGATAGAATTTTGATAGTGAATAGTTTAGTTTTTTAGTGAAATTAAAACCGTAAAAAGGTCGCGAGAATTTGCGCGCACCGCGTTCAGTACCGCGCCCGGCGTCATCGAGGTCGGACCTATGTTCGTTTTTGTCGTTGCACTCACCCCGCGGGCGTCCTGACTCTTGGGTGGCAAAATACATCGTCGCTATAACTTGGCGGGGGCTGAGGGAGCGTTTTGTTGCCTACGAGACTCGGATACCCAGCCGTTAATGTCAATTTTAAATGACATCCCGTAACACCGATCCCGCCCACTAAAATGATAAAATAATCGAGGAATGAATGAATGGAAATGTAACTGATAACATCGTTTGATCACGAATCATTTCAATTATCAACACGCGTTATAAACCAGAAATTTGTACGAGTATTGAGGCATTGAGACCAACACTGATATCACGAAAAAACAGTTGTTTCATAGATACATTTTGTCGAATGCCAATGACCGTTATCTATGGATGTCAGATTCTGGGCGATTTCATGGTTGGTCCCATAGTAAAAGTTGTACACAATGATGAGTACAAAGACCTCCTTTCGCCTTATTACAGTCTATATGCGTAACCCTGTATGCCGGTGCTCCGTGGCGAGAATTTGAGGGTTAACAAAACGAATGTAGTGGTTGAGAATTAAATCCGTTAAGTATTTAATTTCAATGATCAGTAAGCTAAGGGTCAATTCATATTGAGATAGCCTAGAGATAGCAGTGCTTACCAACGCCTAGCGCAGCGGACTAATCTAGCGGCATCAGCAAAAGTACAAACAGAGTAAAACAACGAAATTTGGTTAAATCACTTACCTACTGCAAGAGAACAGGATTCATTTCGGAGAATGTGCATCAGAGCTACATACATGACCTTACTCTACCATCCCCTTTCTACTACAAGACAAGTAGAAAATCGGCCCACTACCACCCATACATACATTGTGGATTTTCCTTGGATACGTACCAAACGTTTTTAATCCGTACAGCCAAGGATTGGAACAACCTGCAAGCTTCCTTGTTTCCTGAGAGATATAATCTGGGCCTTTTCAAGGCCAGAGTGAATAGGTATCTTTTAAGTCTGCGTGCTTCATCTTCGACCACATCGTCGCTTATCAACAGGCGATTTGGTGGTCAAACGCGAACTAATCCATGATAAAAAAAAAGTTAGTACAACGACGAACTTATCTGATCTATTGAGGATACTAATATTTTCCACAGGAGATTACCAGTTATGTTAAGAAAATACCCCACTAATATTCGCTCCCCCACTGAACCCAACACATAAGTCGGGGTTCCTTAGATATGTTTCTCTGAAAGCAAACTCACAACTCACAAAGGGCTTTAGAAGATCAACCACTAGTGCTGTTCCTAATCGATCACACCCCACTAGTGACGTTCCAAATCGATATCAACCGTTTATCGAGTACCATTACCGTAAGTTTATTCAGGGCAAAAGTAACCATTAGCCGAAGGGCTCTGGAGGGATGCCCTCTGGTAATTAATCTTCATCATGCGGAAACCCTCAGGGTGCGAGGGTACTCGAGATTGGCGAGGATTATTCGGACTTCCAACGGTTTAATAGGATAGTGTTGAATTGGAAACTGTTGACCTAAACCGGCTCAGCCCGTAAATGATGGGCCCACATGTTATGTAAATTTAGTGGACGAAATCTCGATGTTTCTGTTTAAATTGGCGGTTGGATTTCCCGCACGCCCTGGAAATATTTTAGTCATGTCTATATATAACAGTTTTGTGACAGAACTGAAACTCGCGTGAGGATCCATTGTAAATTATGACAAAATTGTTTACACTCATGTTGTTTACCGACACCGGGAGCGTGCGTATTCCCTGATCAAAGAGTTCTAATGGTTCCAAAACCAATCGAAAGCTTGTCTCAACCGATGAACTTAACGTTTTCTCATATTTTGTGATTATTTCCTTATTGACTTCTCTTGACTTTGAAACACTACTCCACTGTAACCACGTCCGAAAATCCGTCAATCTTCCGTATCCCACTTCATCACAAAGATAACTACTTCAGGCTGCCACTTTACACGTTTCCCCGTCTCGGCCGTCCGTTACACAATAACGGTGTAACGGGGGCGGAACTCATTAGTTACACGTGATTTAAGGCACTGCAGCTTGGTGAAAAATATAGCAAGAAACGCACAAGCTCCTAGCTTTACTTGCCTTTAAATTATGACGCTAGTATATATAAACTTATTAGCATGACCCCTTCTTGTTCTGACTAGAATGACCAGACTTCAGGATATGTCTTGACATAATGATCACGCAGAACAGATGGCCGATGGGGCCGAAAGGTTCTCGAATGGAGACCACGGACCGGTAAGCGCAGCGTAGGACGTCCACCCACAAGATGTACAGACGATCTAAAAGAGACCGCAGGGAAACGCTGGATGCAGGCCGCTTCCAACCGGCCGTTTTGGAAACCGATGGAGGAGGCCTATGTCCAGCAGTGGACGTCCTATGGCTGAAATGATGATGATCAAGATTTTGAGGCACTACGGATTCCGGGCTTTGCAAATATCAGTATTTTTCAATCATTGACTTATATTTTAGGACTGGCACAGTAAACTTTTTCAATGGTGAAAACAAGCATTAACCTCACCAGTTTGAAAAGTCGCACGCTGTCTTTGTTTTTGTTAACTTTGGTGTGCGTGGTCGTGGGGTGATGCATAGTTACTAACTACATAGACAAAAGTACTAACTTTGTCTATGCTAACTACAAGTCGTAATTGTCGCAGCCACGTAGTTTCACGACGTAAATATTGTTTCAAGCCGTCGTAGTCATTATTGAAACAAGGTAAACAATTTGCCTCCGTGCAGGAGACAAGTAACATAGACAAGTTTGTAGTAAGCATTATGCGTTTGAGTTTCACAACACAGCAGAGGCCGGGTTTTTCATTTACAACAAAAATGTTTGTAATCAATCACACACACTGCCGTCCGATTACTAAAAGACCGTTAAGTAACATTGTCATAGCCACAAAGTTAACCGTCTTTTAGTAATCGGACGGTAGCACAAGACTCGGGGTTGGATTGAAAACGATGTTGAACGATTTAAGTTTATTTCTAAAACTATCAGCTGCGCCCGCGGTTTCACCCGCGTAGTAATGAAAAATAGTGATGATGATGATGAAAAGTAACCTATGTCACTCTCTGGCTCTTGAACTATACCCATGCAAAAATACAGGTCGATCCGTTGTTCCGTTACAGCGAGAAAGAGGAACAAACATCCATACATCTATACATACAAACTTTCGCGTTTATAATATTAGTAGAATTTACAAACATCATGGAAAATACATCCTACAACGATAGTGGTCAGACAGGAAGAGGATTTATCGACTACGAGATTTGGACAGATGGCGCCAATTTTTGACCACGCACTAAACGCAAAAACGCAACAAATAACGCGAACAACGCGAATAACGCGAATAACGCGTAATATAGAACGCAAATAGGTAGATCCTTATCTATACATACAATCTATGTTTTAAATAAAAAACTGAAGTAACGTAAAAAAAATACCAAAGATCAAGCATCAATTATCGCGTCTGTTGTCCCGCACCGCATGATTCTGCACGAACCTCAGAATGTCAGAACCATTTTAAAAACGGCCTACACACGTGCGTGTCGTTACCACGCACTGAAGGTTCCGTACAAACTTAATAAATATGTCATACCTACATCAAAACATTGGGTAAATAATGATGTATTATACTTCAAATTAACGACTTAGGTCGATACCCGTACGAAGCGCTTTGATTCCACATTTATTGTGCGAACTGCTAGTCTGTGGAATGCGCTGCCTGAATGGGTGTTCCCCGATGGTTACAATCTGGGTGTCTTCAAATAACGAGTGAATCGGTTTCTTCTAGGCAAGAGTGCTCCAACGTAGACCGCATCATCGCTTAACATCAGGGGAGATGGTGGTCCTATTAATTATAAAAATAATATTTTTTTTGTATGTTTAGCTTTATATCATTTGAATGACATTTCAAAAGGTATAAATAAATTTTCGTGTTGATATTTTAAAGGATGGTGGAGAAGATCGTAAAGAACTTGAAACGATTGTTTTTTTTAGACCACTTCCACCTAAATAAATCATATTAGCGTTACTTTAAAACGTTTGCCAATGTTGTTCTGGAAATAATGCCCTGTTGTTTAAAATGTGCTTAAATAGATAGATCTCGCCGGTCCGGCCTTAGGCGGTTAATATAAAATTGATTGCAAGGCCATCAGCATTCAGCCCAGGGCTTTATCCTTCAATAAATCTTCAATGTTTAGCATATTAAATATTCCAAGTCTTGCATATTATCTCATATTGTAGTCTAGCCAGGGCGTCCTAGCGTCGCCAAATGACGTCAGCTTAGCTCTCCTGTTCGCCGGAGCTTTTGACGTCAATATAAGAGCTTAACGCGACGTTAACGTTTCTGATAACATAAACATAATAAACGAACTAATAGCATAATAAACAACAACTAAGATTACTGTGGAGTTTTCGGGGCAAGGGTAGGTAACGTGCAAGAGCGGTTTGACGCCCAAAAATCTTGGGAGAGTCGACAACAATGCCAATACCACTTGACTGCTCATCCTTTACCCCGCATAAGCCGAAGGTTCTAACATGTCAACCTAAACTATTTCGAGCAGGGCCAATCCTAGGCGCGAATTGAATGAACGACTTTTGATTCTCCAATCACAAACTGCCCCCCGCGACCGTCGTGGCATCATTTTGCAAAAGGGAATTTTGACTACATACGCGATCTAGTGGTTATATTATCTTTGGTCAACAACATCACAAAAGTCGCCGAGCCTGCCTAAAGCTTTGGTCTCTTGATCAGAACGCAACGCTTTGGTATGCGTTATGCGGTGTCAGACACTGAATTGTATGAAAAACGTCTAGTGTGGTCAGTTGTTCCATCGGAGCATGAGTCAGCGGTGAGGTGCAAAGCTTGACGCTGCGTTGGAACTGCTTACCGCGCCGTTGTGCGTTCCAATCAAGAGACCAAGGCTTAAGATCAGCGGACCCTTAGATAAATGTGTAGGTACTTTAGGTTCTTGTACTCTACTAAATAGAGTACAAGAACAAAGGCCTGTGCTCAAGAGACAATCACGGGCTGAAAATTATCATCATTTGATACTCTGTGGAATACGTTGCCTGAAAATGTTCCCCGATCGTTACAATCTGGGTATCTTCAAATTGCAAACTTTTCTTCTGGGCAAACGTGCGCCATCGTAGACCGCATAATCGCCTAACATCAGGCGGGGTGGCGGTCAAACGCAAGCCTATTATTAAATAATAATAAAAAAAACATATTATATCATCATAACGATGGTGGTAGAGAGGTTTTACAAAGTGAAATACACAGTGAATTTCTCACTCCCACAGTTTCTCCATTTTACAAGGGATGACTCCTACTTCGGTGCGGCCCAAGATGCGAAGGCAGTTGCTGGGCAATGTGTGTTTTGAAGCTGTACTGAAATCTCAGTGTGTATTTTTTTTAGAAGATCACTACTTTAATTATTTTAGTTGTTACGGTATAATAATAGTATAGTTAGTAGTTCTGCTATTACCCAATAGATGTCGCTGATTAAAATGTCAGTTGAGGTTTGTTTTTCTTTTTGATACATTTCTGAGATTATTTTGGCTTCCAATGTGTCGTGCATTTGCCAATGTGTATTTTAGTATTTTCATGTTTTTGTAAAATGTGTCGTCGTAGTAATAAATAAGCAAATTAAGTCATGGACAAGTCTGCGTCGTACCCCTAGTTATAGGGAAGCGTCGTTTTTTTAAATTATGAAATGAATGGAAAGTGACAAAGTGTAGTGATGCTCTTAGGGGAGAAGAAAATTGGTCGTTCCCATTTGTTCTATCGGTTTTCCGGAATTATTTTCTATTCCCAAAATATGTATCTGATTATTACGCGCATTGTATTTATCATTCCGTCAAAATGACACAATGATTTTTTTATCGTTTTCCGAACAAAAAGTAATTAAATCGAGATATAAAAACAGTATTGTTCACTGCCGAGCGTTTCCCCATCTATTGTCATCTGGTGACCTCAACCTTTAACGTGAACTAAATGTTGCTCGTATTTTTAATTACCTTGAATAATAATGGGATTTCTACCTAAACTAAACTAGGCATGTTGGTATGTTGATGAAACGTTTTTTCTACCGGAAACTCCTTCCGAATAGATGCATGGGATTTAGCTAACAGTAACTAACACTAGTACTACTAGTAACTAATTCAGTATTATTCGACTAATTCAGTATTATTCGTTTCTTCTCTCGTCTGTAAGCTAAATCCCATGCATCTATTCGGAAGGAGTTTCCGGTCTTCCGGTCCGGTCCGGCCACTGATCTGGCCATGGAGCGAGCCATGCTCGGCATCAAATTTCAGGGCCGTGAAACACTGGGATACCACGTCGCATCAAGGCTGCAGACAACGTAAAAAGGGTGACGGAATTAAAGTGGAGCTGGGCAGACACATGGCCAGACGTAATGATGGTGTAAAGCAGTAACCGGGTGGTGGCAGAGACTAGGTCGGCGGAATCCGGGCCCACCGAGGAAGAGGTGGACCGACGACATCAAATGAACTGTTGGAAACGACTGGCGAGAGACCGGTGTGAGTGGCACAACAACGGGAGGCCTACCCAGCAGTGGATCAATCAGGGCTGATGATGATGATGAAGTACTAATGTAGGTTTATCTTTTTATTTATTTCTTTCCCTAATATTGTAATTAGAAATGTAACTCTCTGTCTGTTTATCTTTCTTGTCTGACTATTTGTACCTTTAATTTTCACAACTATATCAAACCATAAACCAATCTTGATGAAATCTCGCAAGAAAGTAGTGTGCATCAAGAGAAGAGGCAAAGGGTACTTCTATCTTGTAAAAAGGGAGTAAAATAGGAGTCAAAACTTAGTAATTTTACACATGATTTTGACATTAAAATCTTTGTGGTTCCGCTTAAACTTGGTAAGTATGGTTAGTTTCTTAAAATGCAAGTCATTTTCTTATTAAAAAAAAAAAACAACAGTATAGTAAATGTACCAAACAAGCGACGAGTCACTTGATGGTAAGTGGTCATCGTTACGTAGTGACACCTACAATAGCCGGGGCATTGCACAATAAAGACCTTAGTCGTAGTTATTCTAAGACTTTATCCATCTATCTATAGATGTAAAAACTGATTTTGTTTATCTGCTCTGAGCATCTCCGCTGAAACCAGGTATTTCTCATATTATGAAAGTTATCAAGGCCAAGTTGAATGAAACAAGGAAAATCTGAACAAAAAAATGTTTGCACTCGGATTTTATACCGCCGTTGTCAACATAGAATAAAGATACCGAGGCGATAGCAGACTAAACCAAATAGGCACGTAGGTACCTAATATCATAGAGAAATATACTATACTAGAGCTAATATTTACATACTTAGATGTTGAACTAAAAACATTTTTGCTACAACAGACTAGGCATGCGTAGTGTATCAGCCTATCTTATAGCCGTCAATTTAAACTGTTTTGAGTTCAATAATATACTATTTACCGTCAAAAAAGTAAAATGCTGTTTATTTCAACATTACTTTAATTAAAACATTTCGGTACGCGACCGAAACATTCTTCGAGTATCTCGAATGATATTAGTAAAAAAAAAAATACTAAGTAATACTCTTTATTTTTCAAAAGAAAATACAACTTTTTCCCACCTCAAAATACTTTATTTCGTGTAAAAGGTTGGCAAACCTAAGGGATGTGACATTGATATAAAATATAACAATAATTCTATGGAGTGGAAATTTCCAATGAAAAACTACATCGAACTTCCAAACGTAGACCTATTCTATATTAATTTATTTATCGACAAAAAAGAGGAGGTTCTCTATTCGATGCGTTTTTCTATGGTTTATAATTACAGTGCATTTCCTCTAAGGGTTGGTGGGACACGGTGTATTACTCATACTGAAGGGTTCTCAGCAGCCATTAAACGTCCACTGCTGGACAAGGCCTCCCTCTTAGAAAGGGGTGTTGCCAAAATCCCCACGCTTGGCAGGCGGCTTGGGGATCGCAGTACGTTCAACGTTTACTAATAGGACGCTGCTGCCCATCCTCCGGTGGTTCTGGTCGCAGTTTTAGGACATACCTGGGTCATATTGAAGGGTTCCTCAAATGTAAATGTAAATCAAGTCTTGAATTGTAAAGAATCAAAGCCAAGGATAAAATTTCATGACTAAATAAATAAACTGAACCCAAGAGGAGAAGAAAACTTTTGAAAAACCCCACTGCTGGATTTCCCGTAGTTGCGTTCCGTCTAGGAGGCATGACGTGATGAATGAGCCCATTGGCCCACCCACCTAGGGTTACTAGATATGATTTTAGAAATTACTCCATGCTGTTTTTTTTTTACCCGCAATTAGATACGTTTCTTACTTTACTTACAGGTAACTAAACTCGGTTCAAGCATTCATTTGCTCTAACAGTTGCAATAACATTGTAAAAAAGATGATTAAAAACTTTTTCTTATACTTAATTATTCACGAAGTATATCGAGTACCTGCTACTGACTTGCGTTCAATACTTTGCGAAACTGAACGGAATTCGTGGTGTTCAGGTGGTTAGAACTTTTGTTTCCTTATAATGCCACAATTTTTTTAAACCAAACGAACAACAGAATTACTCAAGAAAATAAAACACAGCTTAGACAAGCATTTGTCTGATTATTCGAAAAATTATTAGCACTCCATCACTTGTCTGGACACATTTTATAAAAACTTAAAAATCATTGTGCATTGTACTTTTGGACGCTTTACTTATTTTTTTTCACAAAATCGTGGAAACTCCCTATTTTGGCAACATTCATCCGGAGCACTAGAGCCTCTTATCTTTTGTTTGCGAACTCCCGCCTGCAACCGTTGCACGGAATCTCGACTTTAAAACTCATACAGGATTGAAAAGAATATTTGGTTAGCAATTTTTTGATCGGGGCTTCTTGGATTCTTGGTACGAAATTAAGTAGTTAGTACCTACGGCCCTATCGCCTTCAATTTCAATAACAAAAAAAAAAGTTTTTTGGTATGTTGATAGTTTTTTTTTAATTTTTTTTATTCATAGGCTTGCGCTTGGCCGCCAACTCGCCTGATGTTAACCGATTGGTTGATCGTATAACTTTAGTGTCATCATCATCATCATCAGCCTGAAGACGTCCACTGCTGAACATAGGCCTCCCCCTTTAACCTCCACACTGAACGACAGCCTGCCTTTTGCATCCAATGCCCGCGCAATCCAATCTCACAATGTCGTCGGTCCATCTAGTGGGAGGCGTACCTACGCTGCGTCTTCCGGTTCGTGGTCTCCACTTCAGAACCTTTCGTCCCCATCGTTTATCGGTTCTTCGAGCGATGTGGCCTGCCCATTGCCATTTCAACTTGCAAATTTTAACAGCTATGTCGGTGACTCTGGTTCTTTGGCGAATCCACGTTCCGGATTCTATCGCGCAAAGAAACTCCGAGCATAGGTCTCTCCATTGCCGGTGTGTGACTCTGAGTTTTTCCAAAAGTTAAAGTTAAACTTTAGTGTGAATTGTAGTTATATGTCACTATGTCAACCACAGTAAATAAAAAAACTGTGAAATCAACAGCTCGTGCAAGTGACGTAAGTACCTAGATGCTATTTACTTTTCCTCGTAGGTATTTTTTGTCTCAATACAGGTCCGGAGTTATTTCGACCCGCATGTCGCATGCCTGCTTACACCACAAGCGAACAAAACGTTATTACTACAAAATAAGTATAATTAGTAGATTTTGCAACGAGTGCGTAAAACAAGCAATTTGAGTGAATTATCAGCCCGAGGCGAAGGCGAGAGTCGAAGATAAATGATGGGTTTTATGCACATTAGATTGTGAGTTACACAATCTAATTTTAACCTTAATTGCTAGGAAAACAATATAAAATGATACAATATGAAACAGTGACATTATAAGAAATATATCTCTAAATACCAAAAATTTGAACAATTTTTTTTTTTGCGCGCTTCCATTCCATGGTTTCAGATGGCAGGCTGTCGTTCAGTTTGGAGGTTAAAGGGGCCTCCCCCGTATGTTCAGTAGTGGACGTCTTCTGGCTGCTAATGATGATATTTTTATTCAATAAAAGTTATGTCTAGATCGTTATTAATACGCTGATCTAAGCTCCATTCACAACCTTATCACGGTAAATATCCCGTAATAATCATATAACTGTACCGTAAACCGCTACAGTTCTTGCTCGCACGGGTCTCCGGGATCCATGAGCGCCCACGTTCCTACAGATTTTTTTTTCGGCCGCGCTGTTTGACCACAATGTATCGCAACGTTTTTTTTTTTAAATAGAATAACTGGCAAACAAGTTACGGGACACCTACAATACCCGGGGCATTGTCAGTGCGTTGCCTATCTTTCAGGACTCTATTCACCCTTCGTTTGAAGCAGTCCAAATTATACTTCAGAGGAAAAACCGAAGGTGAAAGCCATTCCACAACTTACAGGTACGTGGCAGAAGCAATCGAATTTTACACATCGTACACATTTCATTGATGTACCATATTAAAGGGCAATTTTTAAGCTACTGGTAACACCATTAGTCTATGGTCTACGCGGAGTTTTTTGGAAAAAATCAATTCGCTGCCTGAATGGGTGTTCCCCGATGGTTACAATCTGGGTGTCTTCAAATCACGAGTGAATCGGTTCCTTCTAGGCAAGCGTGCTCCAACGTAGACCGCATCATCGCTTAACATCAGGCGTGATGGTGGTCATACGCAAGCCTATTATTAATTTTTAAAAAAAAATGTCGGTTCGTTGGATTATTTTCCTAAACTTGTGTATTTTCGAGTGTTAATGTGTACTAAATGGTGTTTTTTTTATATTTTTTTATAGAATAAGTGGCAAACAAGCTACGGGTCACCTGATGGTAAGTGGTCACCGCTGCCTATAGACACCTACAATACCCGGGGCATTGTCAGTGCGTTGCCTACCTTTGAGGACTCTATTCACTATTCATTAAGTGCTTGCAAACGTGCTCGAGTGTGAGAAAGTGATATAACGAGGTGAAACGTGTCTATGCGTGTTGTTTCCAAAACTCCATAGAAGCCTCTTGTAAAGTCTCCACCACTTCACAGGGGCACGAGTTTGACTTGACCGTGACTTACTTAGCTTGACACTGACTGTGACTATGACTTGTTTGACGCTTGTAATACTATGTAAACATGATTAATATTACGACTAAAAGACATTGCATCCACGGTCATTAAACATTTTACAAAAAAAATGGTCTACGCGAATCACACGCGAATGAATGACTGATTAACTACAACTCTCTTGTAAAAAAAAATAGGAATGAAAATCTCGTATATTACGGCACATTTTTATATAGCTTATTCAAACTCATTCTTGTATAAATTATTATTATGTAAATTTCATTATCGCCACTGTGTACACTCATACAGATACACCTGTATCTACAAGTACCCATAGTTACCATAATTAAGATAACACAGGTGTTCTTATTACAACTTTTGGATGAATTTTAACATATTTTACGAATAAAATATTTTAAAGTACCTACGTGTGATAGTGGAAAATTACTTTAACAAATCTTGACGAAATTTTGCAATTGTGTAGCTGTACAGAAGAGATTTTTTTAAATAATAGATAGGCTTGCGCTTGGCCGCCATCTCGCCTTAAGCGACGATGCGGTCTACGATGGAGCAAGCTTGCCTAGAAGAAACCGATTCACTCTCGACTTGAAGACACCTTGATTGTAACTAACGAAACACCCATTCAGGCAGCGAATTATACCGACTAGCAGTTTGTAGCAGGTTTTCGGAATCTAAGCCTATACGAACTCGCAAAGTTATGGCTAAGTCCTTAAATTATAGGGTTGACCTCTCAAGCTTATATGAATTCGCATAGTTATGGCTGCCCTAAAATTTTACACAGCGTCCTTGAAAAATAATGCCAACGATGTTGGTTCAATTCTCTACACTGTAAACTTAAGTCATAGATAACACTTATCGTTGATTGGATTTGGTAAATTAAACAAAATTGCTCATTATTCGCTGCCTGCATACAATTTCCTATAATTTCTTTCTGCTATAAATGGTAAAAAGTTTTCAGAGGCAATATATATATATATATATATATATATATAATTATATTTATAACATTATATTATACACACATACACACATACATCATCAGCCATTAAATGTCCACTGCTGAACAAGACCTCCCTCTGAGAGAGGGGTGTTGCCATAATCCCCACGCTTGGCAGGCGGCTTGGAGATCGCAGTACGTTCACCGTGTACTAACAGGATGCTGCTGCCCATCCTCCGGTGGTTCTGGTCGCAGTTTTAGGACATACCCGGGTCCAAAAAAAATTATATTATATACTTACATATAATTATCTTTGATCGGAGGCCTACGGACAGCCTGAGAATTCAACACCAGGGCCACTAACACTACTTAGCCATTACGAACAGTGTTTCTTCCTGAAAGTAAACGAACATCGCGTTTATCGACCAATGGCAGCTCTGAATTTCCTAGACAGGGGATTATGATTGGTTGACTTCCCGCCATATTTGTATACATTTAAAAAAGACCAGATAACTTACATCCGTGTACAGACACGTCCTGCCCCGGGACTAGGTATTGAAAAGTATTCCACAACAATCTGAGAGCACTCACGAAGTACAAACAAAACAAGTTTTCTATTTTAAAATATCTCTTCGCGACAGCGCAACACTCGTGGGAGTAAAATGGGGTTGGTGGTCGCATTTCCACTCAGTGTTTGTATCATTTTCACCGTCTATTTTATTTTGTTCAAGATTTCGAATTGGAAATGTTACTTGATATTTTCTTGGGGAAATTGTAGCTTCGATTTATACCTAACTAGCGCCCCGCCCGCCCGGCTTCGCACGGGTGTAATTTACCCACCCAGTAAGATACAATCTGGTAAGACACCCAGATACAATTTGGGTGTCTTCAAATCACGAGTGAATCGGTTTCTTCTAGGCAAGCGTGCTCCACCGTAGACCGCATCATTGCTTAACATCAGGCGAGTTGGCGGTCAAGCGCAAGCCTATTATTTAAATTAAAAAAAAAAAAAAAAAAGGCTCTTTCTAAAATAAAACCTTCACAGGAGTCGAAACTATTTTACAAATTTAATGTTAGAAAATATAAGAAAGTATAAAAGTTACAATATAAACGAAAATTATAAAACTACGTCAGATTCTATAATAAAACCTTCACAGGAGTCGAAACTATTTGGCGAATGTTAGAAAATGTAAGTAATTTCACAAACAATTTGGTCTGCAACTCTACAAACCAGCTGACACTTTGTGAGATAAATGGCGTATGTTGCACACATATCACCCTCGCAGATTTAAAATATGTCCTGTCAAGTACGCCGTAACTTGCAAACCTAAACAAGATTACGTATTTCGTGTCTACAAGCTACGTCTATTTACTTTGTTTGGCCCGAAATTAATGAAGTAGGTAGACATTTAACTAGCCGCAGTTTTACACGCGTGGATATTGTTTTCAGGAACCATAAATTTTCCCGGATAAAAAGTAGATATCTGTCTCTTTCCGATCCATCATTTATCAATATGCAAAAAATCACTACCATCAGTTGGTTCGTTGCTGCGTGAAAAAGGAAAAAATCAACCAACAAACAAGCACACTTTCGAATTTATTATGAACAAGTATGACTTGCTGCGCTCTGTCGTGTCACCGGCGCCGGCGTTGACATTCTCTTAGAGACCATACATTTTCTTGGATAAAAATCATCCTGTCTCTTTACGGCCCATCAACTATCTCTATTCAAAATATCACAACGATCGTTGCAATTTTATGCATTTTGCATATTTTGTTGCTTCGTGAAAGAGAAACAAGCCAATTAGCCAACACACAAACACGCTTTCGTATTATAGTTAGAGCACTAATTTTAATTATGCGGCTCGAAATTGCGGCTGTAAAGATCCATCAAAAGTTTACAGACCTGATTTATGCTGATGTGGTAATTTTCAACACAGTGTAAGTTTACTAAATCGAGTATGATGGAGCATAAGCAGCAATAATGAAGCAGTAGTTAAGCACCAGTACTCATTACTCACCCGTGCCCGTACCTCTTGCAGACGCGCGGGGCTGCATTCGGTCGCGATCACAGAAAAGAAAAAAGAAAACGCGATGCACGGAAGTGTACCTACCTATATGCGAATTTTTGTTTTTGACCAACTTGGAGAAGGTTCTTGGACTGGTAATTCGTCAGACTGGCAATGACGTGGGTTGGTAATTGGACTGTTTTACAAACTTGCAATGTTTGTTTGGGTCAAATCTTGCAAGCTGAAATATAATCAGTTTCTCCTAACCGGTTATGCTGAAATTTTGAATTCACCTTTAGTTCTGGTGACAATACAATATGCAATCCCCAATATTGTAATATTTTCAATATAGCCGCCGCCACAAGATGGCGGATGGTTATGTTTTACTGTCATTTAAATAACAAATGTCGAGGCTACGAGACATCATTATAAATCAGTCAATGACACTAACCACATGCTAAATGAATGATAAATAAAGGCACTTGTCAGTTAAAAAAACAACATAATTAGCATAATGTTAACATGTGAGTTACATTAAAACAATACATAACTTCAACGGCACTTAAACTCACAGAATTTTATAACAATAGACACCGCAAGCACGTCAAATGATGAAAACCCAGCGTGCCGCATTTTTTGTACCTATTATGATATCAGTATAGATATAGCCACAGCCCGATGCGTGGATCCGACCATATTCGCACCACCTTAGACACAACAGTGTACGATGCGCTGCCTGTTGCTGAGAATAGAGGAAGATGGCGTAAGATCATTAAGGAGAGACTGATTAGAGGTAGTCACGACCCTCAAACATAAGGACCACGACGAGAGGAAGGGGATTATAATTACGAGACCAGTTTAGTAGTACTTTAACTCCTTATACGCACGGCCAACTGAATTTGAATTATTTACAGTTTACTATGGCGCAATGATATTTTTGTACTGACGTCTGACGCTACTGACACGACGACGGAGATCGAACTAAATTACGTGGCGTGCTAGCTGGAGCGTTAATCCAACTTAAGACAGACCACAGACATGGTGTCTTCCTGGTGGACAAAGGTCTGTGGTTAAACTGTTGTCATCTGAACGTACTGGTTCTTGACCGGTCTTTGTATTCAATTTAAACAAGCATCATTTTGCAGTTTTATTAATATTATTATTAATAAATAGTAAATAAAAAGAAGCCTAATGTTTTAATGTCAGATCAGACAAACAAGGGAGATATGGAAAGGTGGCGTGGCGGGTGCCAACGCATCAGCTCTAAATTAGACTTAATGTATTTAGTCGAACACACCCAGGCGACCATTCCGTCTCTTTTTTGCATGTGGACTATTAGTTAGTTCAACCTGTGTCGCTGCAAGTATTTTACCGCATATTTCTGAAAGCCTGTTGAATTTAATATATTGTCAAAACTCATGTCAAGTGACTTGATTGGCTATTGTTTTTTCGTTCAACCAATCACGTCAGTTGACATGAGGTTTAACAACGTGTTAGTTAATTTTTTTGTTGATCAAGCCTTTCAGAAACTGTGGGTGAGTAAGCGGTAAGCGTGCCGTACTTACATTCGGTTTAGCGGTATAGGTAGTGAAAAAATGGGTGAAACATGGAGACATGGAGAACACGAATTATAATTGTACGAAGGCATATCTTTCCTGTCTGATCTGCAGTGCAATTACCGTTCTTTATCGATCGTCAAATTTGACAGTTGAGTTCATCAAATTCGATAAAATGCCATTTGATCATTACTCGCTATGATCGATTCTATGGCATTTTATCGAATTTGATTATCGATAAAGAACGGTACTTACACTGCTGAGGTCCAAGCTATGATCCTCCTTGTATTTCACCCAAATCAGACGCAGGTAGCTTAATAAACGACACAGAAATTTCAAGGATCAAGATCTTAAATTCTTACTCAGTTTCTTTCGACGTGTAAACATCTTCTGTCCCATTTTCGAACAAATATGTATACGTATAGTAAAAGAGAATTCCCCTAAGGGACCGTCCATTAATCACGTGATGTTTTTTGTAGCATTTTATCCCCCCCCCCCTTAATTTTTGGCGACTGGCAAGCCGAGCCGGGCGATCGTCGCGGTGCGCGGCGCGCGGGGAGTTCGTACGTTGCCTGGCAACGGCGAGTCAAGGTCACACTCAGTTTAGAACTCGCGCGTTTGATGAAAAAATAAATACACGTGATATCTTACCCCCCCCCCCCCCCTCCCCCTTTCAAGCCTCACGTGACTAATGGACGGTCCCTAAGATCGTGTGACGCTAGATTACTTGACACGGTTGCACGGCAGGTCCTCGAGCCACGTCGTCAGCCCATTGTCTTGGAATATCTCACTTCGTCGCCGAGTTAATACAAGTGTTAACATGGGTCTACACCGGCGACTAATCGTTAGGTACTTTTGCAACTTCTACAACGTTTCTACACGACTGCCCAAAAAGGAGTGTCATGTTTTTAGGGTTCATGTATATTTGTGGGTTTCCTTCATCATCATCATCATCATCAGCCAGAAGACATCCACTGCTGAACATAGGCCTCCCCCTTTAATCTCCACACTGAACGAAAGCCTACCATCTGCATCCACTGGATGCCCGCGACTCTCACAATGCCTTCAATCACAATGAGTTTCCTTATTTCAACATAAATCTTGAACACATGGAAAAGTAAGAAAATAAACCAGCCAAGTGCGAGTCGGGCTCGCGCACTGAGGGTTCCGTACCACCACAAAATTCAATAATTATCAATTTAAAAAACCGACTTACCTAATAAGGTCGTCCAAGTAACCGAATTTTCCAGTTGTAACTTGGTAATGAACAGAAATTTGTCACCGACTCGCACTTCACCATTATTTATTATTTGTTGTTACTTTAGCAACTAGTGCCCGCGCTGCCGGAAACTGGAATCTCGATGTGAATTGGCCCTAACGCCCCGCATCCGAGGGTTCACTTCAGCATCTCCACATAGGATAAAATAAAGTCGCTTTCCTCATCTGTCTGTCTGTATATCCGCTAATTCTTCCTAAACCACACAACGGATTTCTATGCGGTTTTCACCGTCAGTTAGATAATTATTCAAGGAAGGTTTATTATGTATAAATAATAAAACCTAAACCATACGACATAGCCCACCGGATTAGCAAGTTGAAGTGGCAGTGGGCAGGGCACATATCACGCAGAACGGATGGCTGATGGGGCCGAAAGGTTCTGGAATGGAGACCACGGACTGGTAGGCGCAGCGTAGGACGTCCACCCACAAGATGGACAGACGACCTAAAGGAGACCGCAGGGAAACGCTGGATGCAGGCCGCTTCCAACCGGCCCTTATGGAGATCGATGGGGGAGGCCTATGTCCAGCAGTGGACGTCCTATGGCTGAAATGATGATGATGATGATGAAACCATACGAAGCCGGAGCGGGTCACTAGTGTTAAATATATCAAGAACTCTCGCTTCACAATGTAGAGCTGCCTTAAGAGACTACTGCTAAAGCTGGAGGAATGCACCTTATTTTAGAGCAAATCGGAGTAAAATTTACTTTGGTAGGGAGGGAGGTACTCGAAACTTACTGTTTTTAATGAAATGTTGACAGACGCAGATTCTCTTGATTAAATTGACAACTTTTATTGTGAGCAAAAGCCCCTTTAGGGTTCTGTAACCAAAGAAAGCCTATTATTAAGCCTTTTTTATTCTTTCCTCTATGAGGATTTTGGCATCGCACTTCTTGTTCATTAGCCTTTTTTTGTTAAGTATTAAAATATTATCAAGTTTTACTTAATATCGTCAAACATGTCAAGCAAATTAAGTCACGGCCAAGTCGAAGTCATGTCCTAGTGAATTGGTGGAGGCTTTACAAGTAACTTCTATGAAGTTTACGAAACATCGCGAAAATACATGTTTCACCGCGATTTATCACACCCACACTCGAGCACGTTTACTATCACTTAAAAAATAATAATATACAATTAATACACATTAAAACTCGAAAATACCTAAGTTTAAGACAATATTATTATGAGGCGACATGTTTTATTCACGTTGACGCTGAAAATCGTATGTCCCTTCGATCAAATAAACAGAGGATTATAAAAACCCCTTATATAATATATTATTATATAATATAAGGGGTTTTTACAATATATTATTATATAATACCCCAAAATTATTTGTACATATTTTACGTGAATATCCACCCAATGTTTGAGATATATCATTTAAGTTGACTAATTTAAGTGATAACAACGGAAAGTTTTGTTTGTACTATTTTACACTCCGTTAAATTAGAAGATATTTCTTTAATTGATATGTTTATGAGAGTAGTCCGAAAGTATGGTATTATAATTTTTTTTATTCACTTTTAATGATTTTTAACTAATATATATTATCTTCAATAATACGAAAATGTACGAGAGAACTGCATTCGGGAATTTATTTCACCAGCTCTAGCAACGCGAACCATTAGCTGTGAAAACATCCAGCGTAATACAGAGATAAATCCATGGCTGCCCAGATATCCAATTACAGAGATAATGGCATCACTGCTTCACGGATGTGCATAGTATCGTACATTTTGAATAGCAAGTTTTACCATATAGGTTTTACCACAGACTAGGTAAAGCCCAGACTTGTAGTTACGATTATTTTCAATGGAAATAATTCAGTCAAATGTCTGAAGAGCGGGGTGAGGGGTTGGCATTTTTTCCGCAATATTTTTGTTACAACAAGACGTAGCGCGGTTTTAAATAATTTTAATAGACAATTATAAGACGATCGTAGATACGTTGACGGATCGCAGGCTTAGTCGGTATGGGTCGGTACTGACGTAACAATCAGTGCCTTCAGTGGGCGTGTCTTTAAATAAGACGTTTTCATCAGATGTAGTGTCTGAACACGTTCGCCGTGTCTGTTTGATGTCTAGCTATAAGAAAGTCTTTGAAAGTAGCAGACAAAATGAAATGCCATTTAGGTAAGTACTGAAAAAAATATTGGCTGATAAATCTCTGAGAGCATTTGAAGTTTTAGATGGGGATGGGGAGGGATACTATGTCCCATTCTCGCAAAGCGTGTGTTAGTATAACATTTGTATGGCGCACCTGAGGCGTGACGTCACAGTTCAGTATAGAGCGCTCTCTGTCTAGCATGAAAAGTAAAATACTTATAACTCATTTACATAACAATTTTGTTTTCGTTGATGGGCTCTATTTATGATCAGCTTTTTTATGAGGTAATATTTTTTTTAGTTATCTTACCTATTTTTGACGAAACATCACACCGTGTAGTAGCAGTTTCGTTCCGTGTAAACCTGTATTCTTTGGAAATCTACTAATTCTTATTTTTAGCCTTTAATGAATTTGCATAGCTTGCATTTCCAACAGTGAACTCCAATTACGACACAAAAGTCGCGTGCACGTTTTTCAAGGAATTAAAACCAGAATTTATTGATGACGTTAACATGCACTTTAATTTATTGTTTGTTAAAATAACTTGGCGACATAGCGTATTAGCAAGCTGGAATGAAAATAGGCCAGTCATATAACGCAGAACCGATAACCGATGGAGATGGTGTTGGCATCTAGATGTTCTAGAGTGGAGACCGTAGTTAATCCGAAGAGGAATGAAAGTTACCGACATATCCCACTGGATTAGCAAGTTGAAGTGGCAGTAGGCAGAGCACAATCAAGCAGAACAGATGTCCGATGGGGCCGAAAGGTTCTCGAATGGAGACCACGGACCGGTAAGCGCAACGTAAGACGTCCACACACAAGATGGACAGTCGACCTAAAAGAGAACGCAGGGAAACGCTGGATGTAAGTCGCTTCCAACCAGCCCTTTTGGAGATCGATGGGAGAGGCCTATGTCCAGCAGTGGGCGTCCTATGGCTGAAATGATGATGATGATGATGAGAGTGGAGACCACGAATCGGTAAAAGTAGCTTAGGGCGCTTTGAAACCCGATAGAGATGAATGAAGCAATACACGTGATGCAGTTGGCAGTGGATGAAAGGAAAAAGTCTAAGATCGGGCTGAGAGGCGTGCCTTGTTCCTATGTTCAGCAATGGACAGATAGGCTGATGATGATGATGAAATAACTTACCCCTGTGTAAGGAGATATTAAAACTAGGATTACCTGTGAAAATAGAAATAAATAATTAGACAAGTAGTTATAAATTGTTTTTTTTTACACCCGAGCTCCGCAAATAAAACAGCTGATAATAATTTAAACGGCTGAAAAATATTTTCTTGAATCATAGTTAGGAATAATTTAGATCGTCATCTTTCAAATTAAACAAACTAAATCGTTATTGATTTAGTCGTTTTGGAGACACAGATGTACACGTTAAACTTATAACACCTCTCTGTTTACATCGGGGGTTGAAAATAAATAAATAAATATTTCGGGACATTTTTCGGGACATTTTTGCACACACGGTCATCTGACCCCAAACTAAGCAAAGCTTGTAATATGGCTGCCAGAAACTGATATACGTACATATATATTTTTAAATACATACTTAAATAGATATTAACACCCAGACATAGAACAAACACAAATGTTCATCACACAAATGTTTGTCCTAGATGGGAATCGAACCCACGCCCCCAAGCACAGAAGATAGGTTCACTACCAACTGAGCCACCGGGGCAGTCAAATAAATGATTAGAAATCTGTAAGCGTAGCGTAGGTAGTCCACCCACAAGATGGACAGACGAACTAAAAGAGACCGCTGGGAAACACTGGATGCCGGCCGCTTCCAACCTGCCCACATTTTTTTCAATAATATTTACAGGGACAGAATGGGAAAGGACAGAGAGAGAAAAGTCAACCGACTAAAACTCTGTCGCGGTATCTGTGGTGAATCACCACAGATACCGCGACTTAATAATAATTAGAATCCCCACTGGTGATTATAATTATTATTATATTAGCCTGCAACGGCCCACTGCAGGGCAAAGGCCTCCCATCCCTCCTTCCATTTCTCTCTCTCGGTGATTATAATATTATTAACTTTTTAAAATTGCCTTACAACCCCAGTCCGCAGTAGAAGGCTAGGCGCCTTCTCCAGTCGCGACATTGAACATTCATTATTCTTGTCCTCCCTCTTCATTACGTAGAATTAAACACGGCGCCGATTAAAGCTTTATTCACAATTATACCGGGTCCCATCCGGGCCCGGACGATGCTAACATTAAAATCCTGAGCTATTACAGTATCAAGAGTCATAACACAAATTTTACAGAAATACGACCTCTATATGTTGTAGAATACAGAAGAGTTTACTATGATAAAATATGTCACGTCATCCATATTAAACAAATGAAAACGCCCGACGAGTATTTAAAGTTTGTCATTGCAAATTATGTTGTATGTACCACGAAAAAGGGTTTATATTTAAACACCGCGCTCCAGGCTAAGAGCCATCTCTTTCGCTTAGTTTCCCACAAAACACTTAACAGCATAACTAAAAAAAAAATACCTTCTCCAACGCTTAAATAGAAAGAATCAGTATAAAATTGAATTTAAACATTTGGAATGCTATTTTAAACACGGATCCTTTTTATATCTTCAGAAATGTTAATAACGTCGAACAAGGTGCGGTGACAGAAAGTAAGCTTTTAATGTCAATGTCAGGGACACCCGTCCAGGGGCTGAGTGGTGCATAAATCTCGCGCGGTCTCGCTCACGCGCGTGAGGCATGTAAGTTGGCGTGAATAAGATGGCACGAGACTGCCATCGTCACCAGACTTATGCCATAAAGCCCGAAGTCCGGACGGTCCCCGCCCGGTGTGATAAGAAACAAGCTTCAAACCCTCGACGCTGTTCCATTCTCGCATAACTACGTTTTAAATGGGGTCCTATAAAAATTTAACACCCTGGATATGTTATCTCACGTAGGTAATTAGTTTGATAAGGAAGGATGATGGTACTTATGGGAGATGTGATATGAATAAAAGGTTACGAGTGATATCTTTTAAAGGAAATTACGTTATCTCAATGAGTCAAGTGGGTTATACCAGAACCTGCAATATTGTTTCTGCCCCCGTCTCACTTATGTCAATCCTAAGAGTTGGGTGACAGAAGTAATTTCACAGTTCACAGGGAAGGAAGATAGGAGTTATGGGAGATGTGATATGAATAAAAGGTTACGAGTGATAAGGAAATTACGTTATCTCAATGAGTCAAGTGGGTTATACCAGAACCTGCAATATTGTTTCTGCCCCCGTCTCACTTATGTCAATCCTAAGAGTTGGGTGACAGAAGTAATTTCACAGTTCACAGGGAAGGAAGATAGGAGTTATGGGAGATGTGATATGAATAAAAGGTTACGAGTGATAAGGAAATTACGTTATCTCAATGAGCCAAGTGGGTTATACCAGAACCTGCGATATTGTTTTTGCCCCCGTGTCACTGACATCCTGATGTCAATCCTAAGAGTGGCAGGTGACAGAACTAATTTCATAGTTCACAAGGAAGGAAGATAGGAGTTATGGGAGATGTGATATGAATAAAAGGTTAGGAGTGATATCTTTTGAAGGAAATTAGTTTAACGAACTATGTGGGTTATTCCAGAACCTGCGATATCGTTTCTGCCCCCGTCTCACTTATGTCAATCCAAATGAGAGTGACAGGTGACAGAGCTAATATCGTAGGTTTTGATAAGAAATCGCGAAAAAATCAGCTGTTCTATAGAAACACACTACAATCTTCAGGGAGATTTATTTTAGATCAACGTGTTCCATCCTCGGCCACACGGTCGCTTACCATCGGGCTAGTTGGTGGCAAAACGTATTCTATATAAAGTTAGGACTCGACAAAATTTGTGGAACAGCAGATTTTTTTCGCGATTTCATGGTCGGCCCGTATTAAAAGTTGTTTATAATGATGAGTATAGTGAACTCCTTTAAGCTCAGTACAGCCTTTCTGCGTAACCCTGGAACAATCCCAGTGAGATTCGTAGTGCTCTTTTTGTCGATAACTATAGCTTCAATTATCTTATATGTTAGCATAAAAATCGAATACATTTGGGAGGTCAAAATATCTGACACTAGGGACAGCCACTAGCCTCTACAAGCAAACAACACAGTATTCGGTATAATAGGTTAGAATCTGGCACAGATGTTTCGTACGCCCCAAAGCCCACAATGCTTCCAGTAAAAATGGTTTATGAAAACATTTGCATAAAGAAATGAACGTAGATATGCTGCCATTCATAACTAAGATATCAACCCAGCGGAACAAGGAACGGAAACGGAAAGATTTTAGATAAAATAAAGATACGACGTTGAGGATCTATTAATTATTATGGTTTAAAAATTTAGAAAAACACGCTTACGCTATTCACCTCCTGTCTCCATCATCAGAATGATGAAACACATACAGAAGAAATTCACTATTTCATCTTGATTTTGCGTATTTTTGAACCATTCGAATTCTTGATTACTGTTTATTTACTAAACATTTTTAAAAAATCATTTCACGCAGCAACCGGTAAGCCGATAACTTTTACAACGTCAAAGGAACGTCAATTAAAAATAAATCACACAAATATTTACTGTCTATGTTAGGGTATATACAAGGTCTTTGAGTCTATGTATGCATGTATGTAGGTAAGTGTCATCATCATCATCATCATCAACCATTCTCCACCCACTGCTGGGTATAGATCTCCTCTTCAGCGCGCCATCTTTTCCGGTCCTGTGCTAGTCTTGTCCACTGCTTTCCTGCTGTGTTAGTAAGTGTAATGTCAAAAAACTTATTTCACGGATAGTTCAATAAACGGGATTGACACCCTAATTTTCCGGCGTTTTCGCTTACTTCCACATTCAGAGGTGGAAATTTTTCTTAAATGAAAATGGAATCACACTTAAGATTTATAATTATAGAGCCTATGTTTTTTTAATCGCTCCGTAGTGAAGCTACTTTAACATATCGGCAAAGATATCGCGTCACATACACAAAAAACCTATCGAATAGAGATTTTTAGGGTTCCATACCCAAAGGGTGTAAACGGGACCCTATTACTAAGCCTACACTGTCTGTCTTACCTTTTAACGGCTGTATATACCGAACCGTAATAGATAGCGAGTTGCAATGTTCACAGAATCTGTAATGTTACGGCGGATTAACTAAAAAATTATAATTAAGTCAAAAAGTAAAAACTAAAAGCCCCATACAACAAACGTATTCTTTAAACGTATTTTTGTAATTGCTCTAATATAAAAACGGTAATACACACAAGCATCAAACTTGGCATGATTATAGTACAAACTAAAGTATAACAACAAATAAGAAACAATGGCCAATTGCGAGTCGGTGAAAAATGTATGTTCATTACAAAGTTGTAGGTCGCGGTCGGTACTTGGATGGACCGCCTGGGCGTGATATTGTATTCTTGCACTACTTTTTGTATTTTGTGGTGGTACGGATCCCTCAGTGCGCGAGCCCGACTCGCACTTGGCCGGTTTATTTAAAGTCGTTTGAAAATAGTCCTAGTCGTAGCCAGTAGCGAATCATTATTATATAGTAACCCAACTTGTGTCAGCAGCATTTTCTCAAAATACCGGGTCAGCAGATTGCCCCCAGTTTACCGAAGATTGCTCCCGGGGGTCAGTTTTTCCTCAAATTACTTCGAACGAGATCACATCTCAAAGACTTTCGGAAGTCGACCCAACTTCACTCACGGTCCCGTAGTTACTTGCAACGTCTATATTTTACCTTCTGGTGTTTTCTTTGTATATATTTCTCATATTTATGTATATGTCGAATTTCAAGTGTAATTCCGCTTCTACGTCGTTTCGAGTACAATAAGGATTTTAGGTTAAACTATTTTCTCTATAGATATTTGTGTAGCTAATTTGAACCTAACCTGAATTTAAATTTTAATTACATAAAAGAGTAAAATTAACCTAACCTGAAAAAAAAGTAATTAAATCTGTAACAAAAAAATCGTTACAACAATTTATAAAAAAATTGACTTCCGCAAAGTAACGCCTGATTCAATCAACTATATTTCTCATATATTTTTTGAACACTTAATAAACAATAATCCATCGCACTCGAAAATACACAAGTTTAGGAAAACTATACATTGGGGTGACATGTTTTTTCACAATGGCATTTAAACCAGTAAAATGTTCCAGCTATGTGATGCAACAATTTAAAATCAAATCTCAGTTCGCAGGCACGCAGGTAAGCAAACAAAGCAAGCAAATTCGTATATCTTTAATTAAAGTTGTTGACAGTATGCTAATCAGGCTGTTTTAGCTGCCTCCGTGTGTTTTGACACCTGTATTCTCAGAGGGTGACAATCAGGGTTGCCAGTTTTTTGTGTCAGCAAAAGCGGGATTTCCAAAAAAATACTGCCTAAGACGCGCAATTCATTAAAGCGCGACATATTGAAAATCAGTGTTTTCAGTTGATAAAGTGGCATTCAATGTTGAAAAAAAAAATCATTGGTGTAAAGATATGGTGATATTAAATATTTAATATCACCATATCAAGTAAAAGTAAATCACCAAAACAAGTAAATCACACACGTTTAAAAACGCATGCATAATAGTCACTAAGTAGAGTTTTTGGTTTTTAAAGCCCTTTGTTTGGCCAATCTCAGGTAAAGAAAAAAGCGAACGAAACGAGCACATTTTTTTTTTTTTTGGTGAAGTATTAATACAAAATTCCAGTTATTATAAAGGAATTGCGCGAGCGCAGCAAGCGCTAAAAAATACACCGATGATTTGCCTAAATTTGAACTAAGTAGTAATAACTAGCAGTAATATTTAGCGGGTCCTCTGATTCACTACAACTTTTCAAGTTTTCGCCCAGGCGGTCACCCTTTCAAGTACCGGCCGCGCCAGACGTTGCTTCACGATTTCAGATTTGAATCAAACTGACAGCAGGGTGGACATCGTTGGCGACGGGTATGTCATGGTGTGATAAATAACGTTTGTCGTGGCCTAACTGTTAGTAAGATTTGATCACATGTCAACACGGTGTAGGTACTGTAGTGATGACCATGCGATTTTTCAAGATCAAGCGAGGGTAGACGAACACAACAACCGCTCTTCCCGCCGAAATCACTTGCAGTTTTCAGTCAGCTCGTGACGGCCATTATAACACCAAGGTCGAAACGTCGAGCGAAAGGTACCTATTATTACCTAATGCGCGATAAGTCCCGATAAACATTTAAAGCTTGATACCTACCCCGACAGGGGTACAGTTACAACTGATTTGCTTACAATAGTGGTTATTTGCTTATCACTTGTAACATCCTGCTCATGTGGGCGATAAAAGAGTTGTTATCCAGCAGTCATGTTTTAAAATATCGCGTCGCTATCTCCGTATTTTGGTTTCGAAACCTGCTATACAAGATGTTGAGTTGCAACCGTGCTACATTTGAGGAAAACTTTACAGCTAATATTGAACCCAAATAGTGCACAAAAATTACTGTAATAAATTTAAAAATATATTTCATCCTTCAGCTGTGCAGTTTAAGCCAGAATGTTTATTTGGCAGACAGACACCTTTACAGAAAATTTATTATAGTTAAAAACTTGATGGGTTTACTGGCAGCTATAAAAAGTTTCACTATCCACCGCAATCTATCACCAGACTTTCGTGTCCAAGTGTAATGAGTGGAATTCGATTTAAAAAAAAACAATAGATTCCACACTCAAAGAGTTTACTAGAAACTATTGAAGAGCTCCACTATTCATCACCTGGCTCCATCATCTGATCAGTTCCATATCATGGTACCAAATTATTGTATTGTCATCCGGATTACATTTACTTGAGAAGTTACAAATCAATACGAAAATCAATCTGGGTGTCTTCAAATCACAAGTGAATCGGTTTCTTCTAGGTTAGTTTCTTCTCCAACATAGACCGCACCATCGCTTAACATCGGGCGTGATTGTGGTCAAACGCAAGCCTATTTATTTTAAAAAAAGTTGGTTACCAGAGTAGCTTATAAAATCGGTTTAATATTTAAAAAAGTGTGTTGATTTTTTAAAACTATGTCTATTACACAATTTACGACTCAGGCTTCATCTAGACGGCTTATTCTGATAATTTGCTGTCCAATTCTGTGATTCGTCTTAAGTTTTAAATTTTATTAGAGAAAATATTGTTACTTATCTGTACGGTATTAGAACAATTTTTAGACCATTACCTACTGTCTTTACTATGTGCTCTCTGAATGTTGCATGGTTGCAAATGTATACAACCACAACCTGTATACTTATAAAGTAAACTTTTTTTTTTTAAAACCTATGCTGTCCCACTGCTGGGCAAAGGTCTCCCCCGTCTCCTTCCATAAATCTCGGTCCTCCGCCACCTCTTGCCAACCTCTCCGGAATGAGTCAAGATCGTCACGCCTTGTTTCCACGTCTATTTCTTGGGCCTTCCTTGACTGCGCCGTCCATCTGGCACCCACTGTGTGACGATCCTGACTCATCGGTCGGGATGTATACGTGCCACATGTCCCGCCTAATCCCATTTTAGTCTGGCAGCTTTTTGGCCAACGTCGACCACACCTGTTATGGAGCGCAGCGCGCTGTTGCGGACTCTGTCCATTCTTTTGATACCCAGGACGCTGCGTTCCATGCGAAGAATAAAGTAAACAAATATTTTAAAATGAGGCCTTTTTATATGATTGTGGTGCTGGCCAGATATATACGAGAAGTATGCCTACTAAGACCCTATCAGTGGCTATCCTCTATGCTCGATGCACGGCAACTTTTTTTTTTGTTGACTGGGGGAAATTCTTCAAAAGATACCCAGCTGCATTGGGGTGAAGCCGGGTTATGTGAGATTGCACCCACTAAAACCTCCTTGGTGGCCGACCTCTGTGCCAGACAGAGGGTACCTGGATCTCCATAGGAACGCACCGATATCCTCCTAGAACACTGCCTGAAGCAGCGCTCCCGGGAACTGCTCAGGGCATTTCCGTTCCTTTCTTTTACGGCACCTAGCTTGATAGGAATGTTCTGTGATGTAAATTTTGTGTATAAGACACCATTTCAACCTTAATGTCATTTTATTACGGTACAAAACTTAAATAAAAATCGCGCGCGTATCCCACGTTCGCCGCCGTCTTGCGAAGCGTCTCTTTGTTTGTATCGTAACAAAAGGCCACTAAGGTTGAAAATGCTTTGTAGGTCGCATCTACGTTCGGTTTATGAGTATGTTTTGCATACTGCACTCACCAGCCATAATAAATTCATTCGCACATTTTAATATTTTCACTGAACATTCTTTAAAATAAAATTGCAAATGGTATACAGCAATTTTCGTGTTTATATTTTAAGGTATAGCGGAGAAGATCGAAAAGAACTTGAAAACGGTTTTATTTCGGCCTCTTGCGCTAAAATAAAACATATTAACACATAAAATACTTTAAAACGTTTGCAATGTTTTTCTGGCAATAATGCCCTATCTTTTTTTTATTCCTACTTCGCGAATATTTATCTTATAAAATACTAGCGGTCCGCCTCAGCTTCGCACGGGTATAAATTATAGCCTATGTCACCCGGGGATAATGTAGCTTCCCGTCAGTGAAAGAATTTTTCAAATCGGTTCAGTAGTTTCGGAGCCTATTCAATGCAAACAAAAAAACAATCAAATCTTTCCTCTTTATAATATTAGTATAGATTGAACCGCCGTTGAAAGCTCGCCTTTGAGACACCGTTACGTGACTTTCGCATGATTATGTTCTACGCCGACTCTCTCTACGCCGTAGACTCCGTAGCAATACGTCCATGCTACGAAGCATTAGGCAAGCGTTTGATTTGATTTGAAATTATTCCTACGAAATGCATGGATAATGGCATCGATTCTGATGTACTCTAAACTAAACTAAATTTGACAGCTCTAAAATTGTTGCCATCCTTCTCTCACATATTAAAATGAAAAGAGAGGCAGATAATTTTAGTCCTGTCAGATTGGTTTAGTTTAGTGAGTGGTATGACAGAATCGACACCATTGTCTCGTACACAATCTGACGTATACTAGTGTGATAAATCATAATCCAGTTCTCACTTTTATATAACTTTATTCATATTATTATTCTTTATTCCTACTTATTACAGTTTTCAGACCAATATGCTTTCGCTATGAATTCTCAAGCCAGAATAAGTCCAACATCCTACCGCATTATCTTCTTCCTACCCCCACTATTTGCACTATTGCCGAGACTCCCGAATCAACACGTTTCCAACCGCCATTTTAAATAAAAAGACTGTTAGTCAAATTAGATACCAAAAGGTTTAAAACCAAGAAATCACAAAGAAATAATTGAAATAAGTTAAAAATCATGACACTAGAAAGAAAGAAAAGAAAGAAAACATTTATTTTGCGCACAAAACAGTCAACAACATAACAAAACAGAAAAAATGCTACGAAAAAAAATAACGCATAACAAATAACAAACATTGTTTACTACACGCTTTCCGTATGGAAATTCCTTCGTATATGATTTGTGGCAGCGAAGTTCCGTTTCTGCATACACGTGGTAAAAAAGGGGTAGAATAATGTCACTGAGAACTAATTAACGTCACATCGTCTCCCGAAACGTCCTAGACTAACACAATTATTTCATTATACCAACTTGGTTTACATGGCGACGCTGTTGTAAGTGAATTATCGTTATATCAGTGACGGTTTTCCCTTGATTGAAGGTGACTGCAACTACTTCACTTCAGTACTAAGCTAACGGAAAAACGGTTGTATAGATAATAAATAAAACAACTAATTTTTATCGCGATTTCAGGTTTGGTCGCATAGTAAAATTTGTTCATAATGATGAGTACAATTACCTCCTTTCGGTTTAGTACAGTCTATACGGGGTGTAAGGGGAACACTCTCGAAGCCAAAAGAAGGTAATTGTACTCATCATTATGAACAACTTCTACTATGGGACCAGCCCTGAAATCGCGAAAAAAATATCAGCTGTTCTATAGAAAACGGTCATTGAAACTCGACAAAATGTATGGAACAGCAGATTTTTTTTTCCGCGATTTCAGGGTTGGGTCCCATACTTAAAGTGGTCCATAATGATGAGTACAATTACCTTCTTTTGGCTTCGAGAGTGTTCCCCTCACACTCTGTATATGTGCGTAACCCTGTAGATAGAACTCAGCCAAAGTACGGTATCAATAGCTATTAGCTAGACTAGTGTAGGTACATCAATCATTCTGAACAATATCTCGACAAAGCTTTCTCTGTGAGGCAAAGTTAGATTAACATTATTAGGACGGGGCACCAAACGACTCGTCGAAGTTATAATACAATTATATCGGACAAAAGATTATTATTGGTGGGAAAATTGTATCAAACGGGGCGAAGTTACTGCGACTTTGGCAAGTTCGGAAAGTCTTATTGGTATTGAAGGTTCTAACAGCTAACAACCTGCGAGAATACACGTCGATGGCTCGTACGTCAAGTCGCGTAAGTTCTAAACGCTACTATACAGGAGGCATTTAAAGCTCGCTCCCCTCCAAAGCAATTTCGCTAGCACTTTTTGCCTTTTTAGAATTTCAACATTCAAAATACGTTGTTTGAAAAACCTGTTAGGTAGGTTTTGTTTCTTTTTGAGGTTCTTCTTTTTTCAACCGACTCCAGGGCCCGTGCCCTTTGTCAACTTACAAAATTTATTTTGTAATGTAACATAAAACGAATGACTTTAATAATAGAAACTAAAAAAAAACAATATCAGAAAGAAATTGACATTTGTACCTACTAATACTAATAAAAGTGGGAGGCCTGTTGTCCAGCAGTGGACGTCCTGCGGCTGAAGTGATGATTCAATGATGAATACTAACAAAACAAATGACTAATGGAGTAGGTGTACCTTTTTTTACATTAAAATAGTTTCAATTTATATTGCCTTATCACTACTTTTATACGTCCATCGTCCTATATGAAGTACTAGCGGTCCGCCCCAGCTTCGCACGGGTATAGACAATAGCCTATGTCACCCAGGGATAGTGTAGCTTTTCGTCAGTGAAAGAATTTTGTAAATCAGTTCAGTAGTTTCGGAGCCTATTCAATGCAAACAAACAAACAAACAATCAAATCTTTCCTCTTTATAATATTGTATAGATAGATATAGATGTATAGATAATGTTCTGACAAAACCAGAATAAAGAAGAACTCTTTTAAGACTCTTTTAGATAAGTCAATCTGCGTTCAAGTTTCCAATCGCCCTAAATATACTGTGAATTTTGCAATAATCCTGATAATAACTCGTATGATTGCGAAAACCTGTCTTAGATCCATATATCCAGTCCTTTGCAATTGTCCTAGGATTTTCGCATATATTCGATTTGTCTGATTATCCTACAACACATTAAATAAGGTTGTATACCATATTGATACAAAGTCCTTGGTTACAAACCAATGATATTTAATAATGTCACGTATATGACGTAGTTTTACGTAGGTAACTATATATAGGTTATCTACCAATATTGTGTAGGTAATAAAAGCACCGTGTACAGGTTATTGATAATTGGCTCAACTCAGGGCCAACCCATTCCGTGTACTACACGAAGGAACAAGTAGCGCAAAACGCTCGACGTGTCTGCATTGATACGTCTGCTTGGGTAAAGCAGGTTTTTTCCCCTATTGTGGTTTTTGGCTTCTCGTGATTGACGCATTTGCCATGTACAAGTCGTTTAATGTATTATGTTTTAGAATTTAAAGGTATACGCGATAATTAGGATTTAAGAAGGATTAGGATGGACATATCAGAGCGTAAATGATAAAAAATTATATAATATATAGTTTTATGACGTTCAATCTGATAAAATCAGATAGAGAATGGCAGATAGAAAAAAATTGCTGATGAGAAGAAAAGCAGGCATTTCATATAGTTCATTTCAAGAAGTCAATGCTATAAAGACAATTTTTAATGGTCACTTCGGCCACTAATCAAAGTTGTCTTTGTTTGATTTTTTTTTCCAGAAACCCACAAACGGTACTTTACTATGTTTTATTTTAACTTCGCCCTCTGTCATGCGGTAATATTTATTTTATTTTATTTAAACGAACTTTTTGTTAACAAATAAAAAAAACCCGACTTTTTTTGGATCTTCGCCTTTGTCGAAGTTTAAAATATAGTTCAGAATAAAATTTAATGGCATACAAATGCAATATTTACTAAAAATAAAACACGTGGTCTGCACGTGATGTATTTTTTTGTTTCTGAAAAAGTTTTTCTTGATCCTTTTTTTCTCCTGAGTATTTGCCACACATCCCAGCGTACGCAGAGAACCTATTTTGCGCTCAAGCACCTCTGTGCCATTCAAAAACACTTCGGTTCACTTAATACCACATTTATTACACCAGTCGCGTTAAGTGATTTAATATTCCGTAACCAGTCACAACTGTCATATTTGGAGGCACCATAAAAATAATTTCTCTGTGAATTCCGTTTGCGACGCGTGACTGGAATGGAAACGCTTTCATTGCGATGACGCGTAATTAAATATGATTTTGCTTTGAAGTTCGTGTGTAACGTGTTGGCACAGAATAGGTATGTAAATGTAAAATAATACAGTATGTAAATGAACATGTGACCTAATATTCGCCGAAAACGCTGTTACCAATTGTATTGTACTTTGTGGTAATATCAATCGAATTGGTAACCGAATCACGGTTGTATGAACATAATACAAATAACAGCGCGTTTATACCACAGCAGGAACAGTAGGTCTGTTTATTATTAAAAGGCTGATTTACATTGATCCAGTAACTCAATTTAGTGACGCTGGATTGTTATTTGGCCAATATTTGATTAAAATAGACGTTATTTCGCGGCAATTCATCTTCAAACTGTTTCTTAGACAAATCTTTAGTGTATTTCCGCTTCAATAGTCTAGCTCTAGTGTATTATTGCAAAAATTAATACACTGGTTTCATAAAGAGTTTTTAATACACACTTTTTTCAATATCCAGCGCTGAATTGAGAAAGAACAGCAGCTAATTTTTTCCCCGACTGCCCCAGAAGGAAGGGACTGTTTTTCGGGTAAATGTGTGTTTGTATTTTTTTTTATTATACTACTTCATTTTATAATACCTACCTCCTATAGCCTGTCGTTAGATACGTCTTCATTCCTAGAACGTTATTTTGCAGTTGGGTATTTTGATTTTGATTTTAATAATTTACTTGTTAATCCAGTGTTCGCCTACCGCACCTAGGGTTGCCATCCGCCGGATTTGTCCGGACATGTCCGTACAACCGGTCCGGGTTGTCCGGCTTTTTAGCTTGGAAGATACGAGTAATAAAACATATAATTATATTAAATCGGTCTTTAATCTTGATTAACAATTCCCTAGACACAAAAAAAAATTTTTTTTTGATATTAACCGACGTACTAAAATATTCGGACTGTCCGAATATTGAAATCGTCGGTATATTGAAATGTCCGGCTTTATTTTAGAACTATTTTTTTTTAATATAAACTTAACCGCACCTCACAGAAACTAAAATGACTACTGGACTAAACTACACAGCGTGGGCCTAGTGACATGGCTGGCCCAGTGTCACTGGATTCCAACGGTACTGGACCAATGTAAATCAGCCTTGAATATCTCTTCTCTATCTCTTCTCTACATAGTATAAATTGAAGTCGCTTTCCGCGTCTGTCTGTCTGTATGTCTGTATGGCCGCTAACTCCTCCTAAACCACGCAACGGATTTTGATGCGGTTTTAACTATCAGTTAGATACATTTTCAAGGAAGGTTTATATATATAACTAGCGACCCGCCCGGCTTCGCACGTAAATTATACCCGTGCGAAGCCGGGCGGGCGGGTCACTAGTTGTTAAATAACTTGATTGTCGATTGTGTTAACTATAATTATATTCAATGTCAGTGGGATCGAGGTCAATCAAGCGTGGACAGAAGCAGTCACAGAATGATGTGGAAGGGAAAGAAACTACCGGTAGAAATAATACTTCGCATTGGGCGCAAATCATGTACTACTGTTACATTATACCCAAATATTATAATTATATAGTATGAAACATTGATTGATGTATGATAAAATCTTTGATTACTACCATACAAGATACATACGAGTTAATCGTTTTCTTCTAGGCAAGTGTGCGTAGACCGCATCATCGCTTAATAACAGACGAGTTGGCGGTCAATCGCAAGCCTATTATTGTATAAAAAATATAAATAGCTATAAGTGCGTGAGTGTTGAGTTATTTTTTTTTCTTCATCCCCGTGTTGGGTTTGTTGCCATTTGAATAAAGTGTGCAACATCGTAGGAAACGAATAAAAAACATGGCAATAATTAGTCTATCACCTTATCATGCAAGCAACGTAATTTATATGTATATAAATAACGTTAAATAAACGTTACGTTACGTTAAATTTTCTAGATAAGCATCATAACACGGCAGTGTGAGCATCATTTGTCAGCAAAAACACCTTATCTGGCACAGTTCGTAAGCTCACGTATCGCTTAGTACGGTAGACTAAACATGTGCGTATTCGATTGCTGCTACGTGGTTTGCGTTTGCACAAAAACACTATGATACAGGTTCTCAAACGTTTTCAACTACGGTCCATTTTAAGAAATAAAAAGTCCAGCGCCCAAATGCAGAAAACCAAAACTTGCAAGCTTGAAAGTGAAGGGAGTTTTGAGCGGATGTAAACAAATATAAGTTTTGGTTATTATATAATAGATGTTTACAAATACAAATTATTAAAAAAATACATGGCGGGTTGTTTACATACACAAACTTTGATTAAGATCTGAATAAGAAAAACCTTAAAGAGTGTAATTTTAACTTTGCATCATCACCATCACCGACTTTTTTTGCTTTGTTAAAATAAGCAACCGCTTTCAAGAAAGCATTAACTATACTGAACGCCCCCCAATTTACTTCGGGCTACCGCCCCTTTTAAGACCTCTTACATCTATAACGATGTGAATCATGTGGGGGCGTATACTCACTTTGAGAAAGACTGTTCTATGATAACACGAGCTATCGACAAACGGAAACGTGACGTGATGCGTACGCGGAAATTGCGTACAGCGTTTATTTTCAGAGACATATATCTGATAATAAGCGCTGTACGAAAAACGTCCAATTTGTTCTCGTGTCTCTGTGACAGATATTCTGCAATTTAGTACAGAATACAGATACACGCCCACATGAAATAACCGAAATCGGAATAAGTGCGCGTTTTTGTCGTTGGGTTTTTTTTGCTGTCGTATGTGGTTGGGTTTTCTTCGTAAGTTTTAAACATTCGGTTGATGTACTGCAGTTTGAAATATGTATTGTTTTTATTCGCGAGTTGAAGCAGGTACAGATAATCTATTTTGATTTTTTGAGTAATGCGTTGTGTACTTATTAATTATCTATCTATTAATTATTTATTGGGGCTGCGGCCGAACAGGCCCAACTGAACAAACACAGGAAGTACTCACAGCTCAGCGCACATTATGAGTTTGTGGCGCTAGCTGTAGAGACACTGGGCCCGTGGTCGTCCGACACAAAAAAATTCTGCAAGGATATTTCGACTAGGCTGGTCCTCGCCTCGGGGGATCCTAGAGCTGGCACATACTTTTCTCAAAAGCTAAGTATTGCTATACAGCGGGGCAACTCTGCCAGTGTTCTGGGAACCCTGCCGCACAGTGCTGATCTCGACGGCGTTTTTGTTTTGTAGTAGGTACATGTTTGTATATTTTATACATTCATCTTTTAGTTTAATTGTAGCTTTTATTTAGTTATTTTAAGTTTTAGTTTTTAGTTTATATTTTAAGATTTCATTAATTTTCTGTTTTTTTTTTTTTTTTAAGTTCCTATTCAATAAACTTTAATTGCCTATTATCTATGATTAGGAATATTTATTATGCATATAAATTATTACATACATGACAATACATTAAAAAAAAGTTTTTGTTTTTTAATTTTTAGTGATTTTATTTATATTACACGGGAATTACTCACGTAAGAGTAAGCCGGTCACTCCGACTACAGTAGGTATACGTGAGTAATACCCGTGTAATATGAATAAAATGTGTGAAAACCACGTCAGTTTCTATAAAAAAAAAATTGTGATCTAAACTGATAGTGTAAAAACTTCTATAGCCACGTTTAGCGATTTTTGGTAGGGGCAAAACGGGCTTTGGTGTTGCGTCAGACTGGGTTTTAAATTTTCACTTCTATCGGCAGTCCCCATGACTGCATATTTTTAAAGGGGATTATAACATGTATGATGATGTCTCAGTTTGCTATCGCAGCGACAATACGCTCTAGTAGGTATTTAACGCACGCAACGTGCGCCATTAGAGGTAGTCGTAACTAAAGGATTTCAGTGACGCGATATAGGGGTTTTATCTTAAAAATAAATACCAGTAGTTTCACACTTAAATCCTCATTCCCTGTTGACACACGCAACATAGATTATCTCTGAGAATTCAATGTTATTCGAGCTCATTCCTCTTCCAGGCTAAGCATATTATATGTTCAACCTATGGAACGAGACACTTGAAATGCGGGACGCAGACGCGTGCGCTCTCCTTCAAAGCAATTTGAACCTTACTGTCATTTTAATACGATACAAAGAGACGCGTTGCGACGGCAGAGCACGTGAGACGCATGCGCGGTTTTTTTTTTTTGTATCGTATTAAGACGCAATAAGGTTGAAATTGCTTTAAAGAAGAGATCTTCATAGTTATGAAAACTTTATCTATAACCAATTACTTTTTCAGCAAAAATTAGTAGTAATCATAAGAACAATTTAAGAATACAATCCCAGAAAATGAGTAGTAACAAAATTCGTGGGTAAAACCGCCGGTCCCAGCTATAGGTAAGTGGTAGGTAGTTAATTATATAAATCTCGCTTTTCTATAGTTAACTAGCAGATTTAGTTCAAAGGATCAATCAGTTCTCACTAAATTGCTAAACGCTTCCTGTCATTTCCACTCTGAAACTAATTTCACGTTCTTAGATCAAAAGGACTTGATAAGGCTTTGTTACACTGAAAACATATTAGGAGTGGAGCCTTAACGAGTCGTAAGCAGTAAGGTAGAAAGTAAGTAAGAACTTCAGAAGTTATGTGGTTCCATAATTATCCACTAAAAACCGACAGTTCAATGCGAAATTCAAATGCAAAACGAAATTGCGTAATTCAATTGTTTTTTGAAATTAGAATTACGCAATTTCGTTTACTTGGATAACATATTTTTCCAATTATTTTGATTTAAAAACCAAACTACTGAACCGATTTTGATTAAATTTCTATGGGAACATATAAGTATATAAGTATATTCTGACAAAAAAAAACTGTTCATAGTTCCGAGGTAACAAAAAATAAAATAAAAACAAGTTGTGTTCTTCCCTCCCTTCCCACTACCCTTTGTTTCTTTTTCAATTTTTGGAAGTCGATAAAAACGTATCCTGCTCAAAAATATGTTCAGAACGCTTTCAAATCGCGCTGCTCATTCGGCGATCGGTATCCTAATGGGAGCTTTTCAGAACCCTTCTTCCGGTATGTTTTAGGTATTAAATGACGCTTTTATACTTACTATTGAGTAAGTATAAAATTACTTTTATTCACTATTGAGGCGCGCGCCACAGAATATGCATGCCAAGACATCGGCCTTTCGAATTAGCTGTCCTAAATTTAGATCAGCGCGGTGGCGCCACTTTCTTCGAAATGTCAATGTTTTTTTCGTATTTTCCCGCAGGGAAACCAAACCATATCCGACAGGTTATGATTGAGCTATATTTTTAATAAAAAAATTAAGAAGATTTTCGTGTTCTCCTCAGCAAAACCTTTCATTTGATACCCATATCATGGGGGTGCATAAAAAATAACTGGTCCACCATCTTTAGGAGTCCGCCATATTGGATTTAGAATGCTATGTCAATGTCATTTAGCTAACCATGCATTGTCATCCAAACTAAACATGTATGCCAAAATTCAGCTCTATCGTTTTTTTTTCATATATTTTTTTATACCATAGGAGGCAAACAAGGAGACTGCGCCTGCGGAAAGATGAAATTGTATGAAAATTATATTGATAATGACATTAGCTTGAGAGGTGTTATCTCAAGCTAATGTCATTTTCATACAAATTCATCTTTCCGCAGGCGTGAACGCTAACAGAAAGTGAGTCTTGTCTAACCCCCCTGGGTTCATATTGGTGGAGGCCTTTTTTCGAATAATTTTACTCTCTACGTTGTAACTATGATTTATTCTGTGATTTCATTGAGGATAAACCAGACGATATTGAGCAAGCTATCTTAGGTATGGGAAATTCCCTAGTCATTTGCATGTGTGAGTAACTGAGTAAGTGATAAGGAAAAATATTGTTGGTCGATCCATATGTGCAATTCACAGGATAGAAAGAAGTTCAGTATGTTTAGTATGGATTTCTGATTATACCTTACGTCACCTACCTGACTTACGTCAACCTACCTGACTTACGTCAATGATGTTATAGACTGAGGTAGATACGTTTTACCGAGGTCTGTGTTAGAAATAGATAATCTGTGCAATCAATGATCTGTGTAAACACAATATGCAATCTGTTAGGTTTTGTCGTCTATAGTAAAAAAAGGTTTTGTTCGTTCTCTTCATTCCTGGTCGCTAGGACGTCGATTTTGTGTGCTCCTTAAATTACAACCTAAATACTTGAATAAATCTGCAATAATCCATCGAAGTTAGTATTATTTATGTCCAAGAACATCAGTCTGCGTAGCAATACAAACACAAGTTAATTAGCTTCAGAATATCAACTGTGAAGCTGTGAAGATTTTTCGTGCTCTGGCAGTCCGATAAAAAAACGGGCAGGAGGGATTTAGATCATGCAGATCCGATGCACACTCTCCGAAATGTATCCGATAAAAAAGCGATAGACTAGCACTTTACGTCGATGCTCAAGACTAAGAAGCTTTGTCTGAACTAGGGGTTCGCAGGGTTCGTACTCTTACAGCATAATTTACAAATTTAAAATGTTAAGTTGTCTATCCAACGTGTACCTCTTTTTATAGGTTGCGGTGATAAGGCAGGCCACGAGGGACAGTAGACCATTTCAGATCCCCAGTAAGATTAGCCTGTGAGTTATTTCACTCGAGTCACTTGACTTTTATCAAGTGTATGGCCAACGTTAATAGAGTAGGTAATACACGGAAAAGTTTTTTGCGATTTCTGAAGTTTTTAGTAGTCTAAACGAAGTTGGTTCCACACAGGTACTCTTGCATTTTAATTTCTTATTTACAGTATGTCTAAGTAATAACAAGGTACGCATGTACTTATTTTAAGTTAAGATAGAACCTCCTTTAATTAAACTATTTGAGGTGCTACTCAAAGAGGTTGGACTGTTTTAATATTGAAAAATGTGAAGGTTAAAGAATAATTCTAATTTCGAATTTTCTTTTCGCGGTAGCGGATAAAAATGACTTTTGTGCGCAGATTATGGACCACAGATTTTTTTTTTTTTTTTTATCTATAGACCAAACAGATAAAAAAATCCTTTCTGAGCTGTTGATCTTTGCTATTATTTCGCCATAGTAGCTGGGGCAATTTTGCCATCAACAGTGAGGGAGGAGATAGTGAGATTGTCTAAAGACGAGGTAATTTAAGTGGTTGAGATGATAAACAAATTAAATTATATAACTGAACCTTCCAACAAAACAAAAAAAAAACAGTAAACAGGCCCCCGATTCTACTAAAGAAATTGGCAATTAATTAAAAAATAAAATTGAAACAATTACAATTTAAAAACAATTTCTTTAGTAGAATCGGGGGCCTGGTAACAATGGTAGTTAATTATTTTAAGTACTGGCCCGTATATCTCAGTAGGTATACGTACGTAATTATGTGCTTTGCGAATGGAAATTCTATTCTGTGAGTTTAACGGAACTTCCATACATAAAGCGTTCAGTACAAGTGGAGTCGAGACAATGTGATTCCGAGCGAGTAATCTTCAGCAAAATCCATGTGAAGCATTTTCAACATACTATAGCGAAGTGGCCGGCTTTATTCCATGGAATATAATATAGTACATACCTACACTACACGCTTCTGAACGTGTTATCTATGATTGAGCTACTTTAATACCCGTCATATTAGTTCCACTTGTGGCTGTAACTAATTAACTAACTATGTAAACATTAGGCGAGGTGGGAGTCGAACTAATGCATAGTTTAAAAAATTTAATAAAAGTCGATTTTCATCTAATTTTAGTATTGATTTAAAACTTTCCAAGTATATGTGCAATAATTTGGCACCATCGAACTGATCTGATGATGGAGGCCGGATATGGATGGTGGAACTCTTCAATGGCCACCTATCGAGTTTTGGATAAAAACAAATTTTAAATATCGAAACAAAAATTTGTATGGAATTACCATAATAGTAATTATATTCATAGTTCGCACGATATTAATGATTGTGCTAAGTACTCAGACTATTGTAAAGTAGATATTGAGATAATTACAGAAGCACCGGTAACGATTCATTACAAAATGTACCCATTAATAATCCGAGAAGCGACGATACCAATTTATCACGAAGATGGCAACACAACGCAAATGATGCGGCACGAAACGAAAGCGGATTAAACTAAGAATTAAGACCACAGATTAATAATGAAAACGAATGAAAAGATTATCAAATCTGTGTAGCAAAATTAGAGGACTAATTAATTTTCACTGATTTTTGCCCGTGGATTTGCCAGCGCTGCAGCGTTGAGGATAAAACAAAAAGCCTGTCTCTCGAGGCATAGTGCAGCTAAGAGTGCAGCTTTCTATTAGTGGAGGAATTTTCTGAACCAGGCCAGTATTTCCAGTGATTACATTCACAAATATACAGTCTCAATTTACGTCAATCTCATTGTAATATTAGTGTTAAAAGTGGAATTATGAAAATTAAAAACAAAATTATAAGTGCCTAAGATGTGAAATCTAAAAATTAATCTTTGACAAATCGCTGCTTTATAACTAAAGGGCCACAAATAAAAATATTTTTTTTTCAGGATTCCAATTAGAAAATTTTCATTTAGTTTTCATTCGTGAAAATGCAAAATGAAAAAGAAAATAAAAGTAATTTGGATTTTTTTTTTGTTTTGTGGCTATTTCGGGTTTGAGCAGCAAAATATACATGTCTCAGACAGAACTGAATATAATCTTTACCGCTACACGCACCCCGCTTTACTGCAATAAAATTAACTTTAGAATTTTATCAAAATATTATCGTATTTAGAGCAACCTAACTATATAATATTTAGAATGTAGCCATTAAACCCTTTCTTTTGATACCATGATTTGATGATTGCTAATAAGACACGACCCGTATCATAAAAAATGTTTTAGTGGTGCGAATGATTGTACCTAGGTGCAAACAACACGCAAGCCAGAAGACGCAACAATAAATCAAGCAATAAATAGACACCTTTTTATTTTCTTCCTGAAAGGATTATGGCGTCACATGTTTTGTGGATTTGCCTTATGGGTCAAGTCTCTTAAATATTTTCAAGGTTTTGTAAGGTATATCGACTTATATACAGTTTATTGCGAAGTCTATACTTGTGCGTAGACTATTAACATAATAACCGTGTTGCCGTGGTCGTGTAAAAAAATATATTTTGTCTGATTTTCGCAATCTGTAACAAATAAGAGAGCTACACAACAATGTAATACAGGAAGAAGTGATCCAAATTGTGTTGTCAAGGAAGTGACGCTTCTGATATCGCTGTATGGAGAAGGCTAACAGCGTAATATATTGATCTCTTAAGCGTAAAAAATAATTAGGCATTGGTATCATCTTACTTATTCGCCTTTAATTTAGATTTGGAATAATAGCAAAATGTTTTTTTATCTTCTTTCCTCTTGAGAGGATTTTGGCATCGCACGTTTTGTGCATTTGCATTGTCAAACATTCAAATATTTTCAAGTTTTTTTAAACTAATGTCATGGTCACAGTCAATGTCAAGCAAAGTAAATAACGGTCAAGTCCAAGCCATGCCCCCACAGAGTAAAGTGGCCAAAAAAGTGGTCTATTTCCCAAAAACAAGGATTTTATATATACCCTAGCTTCCTTGCCCAAAAACTCTTTTAGAAATGTTAAAAAAGCAAGACTGAAAAAACAAAAGACGATTCAACTACTCCAAAATAATTTCAGACCATCGATGACAACAGCCAAAAATTATTAAGATCATAATATATTTTGAAATAAAGTAGAGATACCTTTTCCCTAGTTTTGACGATTAATTGATACTTTTACATAAGCACAACGGTTTCCTTTTAGTAAATACAATCAGCTATTTCTAACTACTTTTAATCCCTCTACATCTACATACCTACCTAAACCTCTTTAGTAGTGTCATTATAGTGAAATGGTTTGAAAACATTTGCAAATATGGAAAGAGCGATACAGGTGACATCGATTTTATACCAATGCGCAATGATCTCATCCTATGCGTACTTATTTGTATCTAAGCTCGTAGTCTGGAATTCAAGGAATCCGATTGAATTCCTCGTAATGGCGCGGAATGCGTTGATTGGTTGACAGTTGGCAGGTTCCAAATTCAATTCGCTTGCCTTGTCTAAACTTCGGAATGCGGGTATCGCGACTTAAAGAGTTTGTGGGGGGAAAGTTCGAATGCAGGGTATTTGTGGATAAAAAAACTAATACTGATAACTGCAAACAAGAAAAGGTATGTACTGATAAAGATCTGAATTAAATCCGCTGTTTCAAACTTTGGTCGCGTCGCGTGTCAACAAACCTTTTCTATAAAATTTTCGCTATGAAGTTTGATTCTGTAATTAAAGTAGTTGTAATGACGTGCTCTTGGCACCTTTCAGCTTAGCATATCCTTTCCGAATAACCTCTAGTTTAGTAGAAAACAACTATTTTCTTTTGCACATTCAATACATACTTAGATTTTTAAAGAACAAAAAATAAATAAATTTTAATGAAGGAGCCACTATCGTACTTTCTGAATAAACCTACTCAGCTAGTATCTCCTGGTCGATAGGCTACTGACTACTATTGGTGGAGGATCGATAGTATTGCTACTGTCGATATTATTTATAATGCCGACATCGATATCGACCGCACAAAATGTGGTAATATATTGATGCAATTGTATCGATAGAATTGAACCTCGATATTCGATACGCTGGTGATGTCGGTACTATTTTTCGTCGCGTACATACTCGTATTACTACGATAAATTTTGACTATCGATATTTAAAGTAACTTAGTATATAAGATAATATTTTATAGATAAAAATGAATCCCTATTTACCTTGGTCACGCCATAACTTGAGAACGACTTTACCGATTTCATTCATCTTTTTTTTTAAGTTTCCTAATACTTTGTAGAAGGTTCTTACGGAAAGAAAAATAAAGAAAATCGCGCAGAAAATGGAAACATTTCAGAAAACTTAACGTTGATTTTAACTTCGCGCGTTTGACAGTTCTAAGACAGGACAACGTCTGTCGGGTCATGCAGCTAGTATATTTTTTTTTTACACTATTCGGAAAGCAAAAAACAGAAACTTACTAATTATAGTGGTAAATAAAAAGCCATAAAAAGTTTTCACTTTAATTTTTTTATATATAATAAGTAGAGAAGTTGGTCGGCCTGCATTTCATAATGATTTCACACTTAACACATTGTACCAACAAACTGCGTCATCACAAACCAATGTAGGGTGTCATGTAATCCAGTTAGTAGTATGTCAGTGAGTGAACACCGCTCATTATCGTACACTGACATACTTATGACACCCCTAGCTTTACGTAGGTACACCTACATCTGCTTAACGGCCTATTATCCGAGTCGCGTAGGCAACAAAACGCTCCCTCAGTCCCCGCCAAGTTTTAGCGACGATGTATTTTGTCACGCAAGAGTCAGTACGCCCGCGACGTGGAACGACAAAAACGAACATAGGTCCAAACTCGATGACGCCTGGCGCGTTACTAAACGCGGCGCGCGCAAATTCTCGCGACCTTTTTACGCTTTTAATTTCACTAAAAAACGAAACTATTCGCTACCAAAAATCTATCCAAATATTTTTTTTTTAATAAAATTGCCTTTCAGTACATGCAATTTCCAGATCGTTACGAGCTTTCATCAGAGCATAAAATGAAAAAATTAACTAAATCTACTTTGTTTCACTTTTTTTTTTGATCGAGGAATGTTTATTCTATCGTCTTTTGAACCAAATCATAAACTCAAACACAGAAGTATCTGTGACATGTATTTTTTCCAGCTCAAATATTGTAATTTAACTGCAGGAATAAAATTTATTTAAAACCGTAAAATTTGGTATATGAGGCCGTTAAGGTGGTTCGTTGCACAAATGGCGGGAAATTCAAATTTCAAACAGTTTTCTTGTCCTTGTAGCTAGGCCGGATAATAATTGTAAACAACCATGATGTTTGCGCAGATTGATTATTATTCTTTACAAAATCATGTAAAGCTATTTATCTCTAATGCACATTATTACTTACAACACACACATACACTATTTACACTTACATTATTTTATGTGTGAAAACCACGTCAGTTTCAATAATAAAATTATTACTTACATTTGTTAATAAACTAATTTTTGCTGTTTCAAACGGTTTATTCACAAATGTAAGTTTTTTGGTCCTAGTAGCCAGGCCAGGTAATTATTTTTAAACTAGTAGGCCGCCCCAGCTTCGCCCGGGCGAAGTCGGGATATATAGCTTATGTCAACCGGGGATAGTGAAGCATCCCAACAGTGAAAGAATTTTTCAAATCGGTCCAGTAGTTTCGGAGCCTATTCAATACAAACAAACAAACAATCAAATCTTTCCTCTTTATAATATTAGTATAGAAGTATAGATAACACAGTGTTTGCGCAAAATGTTGGCTGTTCTTTACATTATAATGTACAATTATTTAACAGTTACGCACCATATAACTTACATTTGTGAATAAACCGTTTGAAACAGCAAAAATTTGTTTATTAACAAATGTACGTTACAATAATAATAGTTGTTTACAATAATTACCCGGCCTAGCTACAAGGACAAGAAAACTGTTTGAAATTTGAATTTCCCGCCATTTGTGAAACGAATCAACTTAAAGGATAGTCTATCTTCTTCTATCTACATAAAAATTTAAATGCTATTCTTTTTTAGTTAGTGAGTTCTGTTAGCACAAATAGGACATTAGAGTTGATTTAGTTTAAAATAGCTTCATTAGTTCCACTTTTGACCACCAGATAAGTTTGTGGCACTGTATTGAGTTGTTTTTTTTTTTTTTTGTAAAAAGTTTTATGACAGTGTATTCAATGTCCTTTAGTCATAATATTAAACATGTTTACATAGTATTAAAAGCGTAAAACAAGTCAAAGTCACAGTCAGAGTCAAACAAAGTAAGTCACGGTCAAGTCAAACTCATGCAAAGCACCATGCTCATGCTCCTGTAAAGTGGTGGAGATTTACAAGAGGCTCCTATGGAGTTTTGGAAAAAACACGAACAAGACATGTTTCACCTCGTTATATCACTTGCCTACACTCGAACACGTTTCCGAGCATTTAATAAATAATAATTCACCTTTTACTACACATTAACACTCGAAAATACACAAGTTTAGGAAAATAATCCAACGAGCCGACTTGTTATTTTCCACGTTAGCGCCAAAACTCCTTCTATCCACATAAAATTAAAGCTAATCTTTTTTAGTTAGTTCTATTAGCACAAATAGGACTTTAGAGCTGATTCAGTTTTCAAATAGCGTCATTAGTTCCACTTTTGACCACTGAGCCAGATAAGTTTGTGGCACTGTATTGAGTTGCCAGTTGCCAGTGTTGCCACTTCATTCGCCTCAATTCCACTGAGCACTTAGCGCGTTATTTACAAGCACTCCCCGTGGATTGGCTCGTCGAGTGGACGCCCTTAATCAAATCGATTGAAACAACTCCACTCGATACCTACCTTAATAACGTTTTGACGAACGGCACAATGGCACCTTTTGTTTCACGGTCTACCTATAGAACAATCTAGACTGGGACTGGGAGTTTTTGCGGAAACGTGAAAAAATAATTCTACATCGTTATATTTTTTTACCCAATTTGAGTTTTTTCGGGTGTTAATGTGTAATATTAATAGGCTATTATTTACTAAGTAAGTAATCGTTAGGCTTAGTAATAGGGCCCCGTTTACACCCTTTCGGTAAGGAAACCTCAAAAATAGTCCGTAATGAGTTTATTCGTAGCTAGCTAGTAGCCACGACAGATGAACTATTTTTCATTGTTTTGTAATCATAATCAATTATTAAATCTTTAATCAGAAGAAACTAAAATTGGCCACCAATTAATTACTCTAGCAAAGTTCAATGCCATTATGTCTATTTTTCATAGAATTGTGTTCTTCAAAAATAAATAATCATTAAATATGTACTATAATAGATATGTTCCAGAAAAATCACACTCATACCTACGTCCTATTACAATTTTACATCGATCTCCCATTTGCAATGGAAATGTGAGCTCAATTTTGCAGCCAAGCGATTGAACTGAAATAGTCAGGTCGAAATGTGAAAAATCGGTCGAACGTCACTTCAGTGTATCGGTTTTTGAACGGCTGAATCAGGATTTTCAAACGAGAGACTGTCTTGTTCACATGACATTGGATGGGTGACTTGTATCTATCTATCATACGCAAGGATTTTATATATACCCTTGCAACTTCCTTGATCATACGGTAAGAGCAAAAAAGATCACACAAATCTATAGCGCGACGCGCGATATTGACAAGGTGAAGTTTTGTAGTTTGAAAGTTAGCTGCGTCGGAAAATGGGTGGTAAATAGCGATTTCGAAGAGGTAGCATTCCATGTAAAGGCCTATTAAGACCTGGGGCCTTACGGACAACAGCTGATTGCGGCACCTAATCATATGACTTATTATGAATGATTCTGATCGTGATCGCGATCGCGTGCCATCTCACTTACACACGTGCTGCGAGCAAATAGGTGCGAACGGGACGGCATGCAATCTCGATCACGATCAAACTTCTATAATAAGGCCGCCGCTCAGTTGGAAAATCACGCGACCGCAAACCGTATCTGGGCGCGATAAGGTTCACGTTCGCGTGATTTTCTAACTGAGCGGATTAGGTGCCACAATTAACTGTTGTCCGTAAGGCCCCTTAGCGTTATTCACTACCGCTGTGGGTATAGGAAAATACCGCGCGGATCTCGTTCGGGTATTTCATATAGGCGGAATAGCGTGCGGTATTTTTCGCTACCTACAGCGGTAGCGAATTTCGCTTAGGTCTGAACAGGGGCCTTACGGACAACAGCTAATAGCGGCACCTAATCCGCTCAGTTGGAAAATCACGCGACCGCAAACCGTATCTGGGCGCGATAAGGTTCACGTTCGCGTGATTTTCCAACTGAGCGGATTAGGTGCCGCTTTTAGCAGTTGTCCGTAAGGCCCCAGGCCTTTATAACCAACTTGACAACCTCTGATTTACCGGCCGGTTTAGATAGTCAAATCAAAAAATGCTAAAATTTGTCCACATTTAAGTAGCAATAAAACGAACATATTTAGAGTGGAATAATTACATATTTTCGTCCAATATTTTTAACTCTATTTTACAGCTGCATTACTAGTGTAAAAGGCTGAATGTAACCATTTTCTTTTTCTACAATCTTACGTTCAAAAACCTAGCAGAATCAGAATTTACTGTTTTTATTCAACTTTTGGACCCGGGTATGTCCTAAAACTGCTACCAGAACCACCGGAGGATGGAGCTATAAAACGTGGACCTAGTATAAATCACAACTTTTCCAACCTTTTCCAGATATACAATAGCGTTTCTTGCAGACGACTTGTTGTGGAAAAAACATTATTCAAACTAGTCTCTACTCTGAAGTTCTACCCGCGAGTTTATTATAATTTTAGTCATAAATCACAAACGTAAAGTCAGTACGGAAAAGAAAATAAACATCATCAATATGACAGTTGCCATTCCTTTATATACATGTTTGTTAATTATCTAAGCAAGTATGTTTATATCTAAGCAATGAAAGTGGTCAGGTGAGTTAGTGGCCAAACATAAACCTATTCTTGTTAATAAAAAACATTTTCGAAATGACATTTTTCAAAAACAAAAAAGTTTAAAATCCCTCTAAAAATACGATTGTACAACGAGTGCATAAAACAATCTATTTTAGCCGAGACGTTTAAGTCGATGATAAAATGGGTTTTAAGCATAAGTTATACACTCGGCTTTTCACTTAAATTGTGAGTAGGTAAATGAAACAGTGATATTAAGGTGGTTCGATTCACAAATGGTGGGAAATTCAAATTTCAAACAGTTTTCTTGTCCTTTTAGCTAGGCCGGGTAATTATTGTTAACAACCATGATGTTTGGGCAAATTGATTATTATTCTTTACAAAATCATGTAAAGCTATTTATTTCTAATGCACATTATTACTTACATTTGTGAATAAACTAATTTTTGATGTTTCAAACAGTTTATTCACAAATGTAAGTAACATGGTGCGTTACTGTTAAATAATTGTACATATAATGTAAAGAACAGCCAACATATTGCGTAAATACTATGTTATTTAAAAATAACTACCTGACCTGGCTACTAGGACTAAAAAACTGTTTAAAATTTGAATTTCCCGCCATAGGTGAATCGTACCACCTTAATAAGTAATACCTCTTTCATTCAAATTAAAACTGGAGTTTGAATAATGTTCTCTTTTTATTCGACCGCTAGAAGTAATGTCTGGGTCTTTAATAATTACCCAGGTCTATAGGTATTACTAAAGACCAAAATCAGGCAAAATTACTACATTAAATATATTAGAAACTAAACCAGATTTAGAAATATTAGAAATTTTTAAGAGGTTCAGTTTATTTTTATACACTAGTGCACAAAAAGCAGACTTTTTGCACTAGATTATGAAATGCAGTTTTAGTCCGCTTACACCGGGCATAAACAATTTTATACGATCGCGAGAAGTAAAAATACTATTTATGGTAAAAACTTTTTATTCTGATTTCTTAATAAAAAAAACTCAATTTACGTACATTATTATTAACGTCCCGCCCAATAAAAATATCATACAAGCAGAGTAAATACTTAAACCGATACACTAGAATATAAACACTCAGTTCCACACTCTCTTCGTGTCTCATTGTATGTATCTAAGTCTACAAAAGTAGGTATCTACGAAGCAATGTGTTCTTCGAAGAAATCTCCCGCCGCCGCGCCGCCCGTATTCCTAACCTATTGTTCAATGTCTGCAAACAAAGGAAAGGACTCGGATGAAGAAAGAAAGGTAGACGCGGGAGCATCGACTAAAATCACACTAAAATACAACCAAACCAAAAACCATGGACGTAACAAACCTAAAGGATGTTACATGGAGGTAACCACCTTTAGGTTTGTTACGTCCAAGCTAAACACCTAAGATACCAAAACAGTGGCGTCAGGCGTACGTAAGCGAGCTTTCATGATTATTTTTTTGCTAACTTTTTAAAACCATGTATACAGAGTCCTTCAGTCGTAATATTAATCAAGTTTACATAGTCTTAAATAGCGTCAAACAAGTCATAGTCACAGTCAGAGTCAAGCTAAGTAAGTTACGGTCAAGTCAAACTCATGCCCCAGTAAAATGGTGGACGCTTCACAAGAGAATTCTATGGAGTTTTAGAAACAACACGAAAAAACATGTTTCACCTCGTTCTATCACTTTGTCACACTCGAGCACGTTCACGAGCACTCGAAAATACACAAGTTTAGGAAAATTATACAACGAGCCGACATGTTTTTTTCACGTTCGCGCCAAAAACTAGAACTTTCGAGTTTTTTTTTTGTTAAAATTTTCATGACCTTGGGTTCAATGTCCTTTAGTCGTATTTTTTTTTTTACTTTGTATTAAAAGCGCCAAACAAGTCATAGTCACAGTCAGAGTCAAGCAAAGTAAGTCACAGTCAAGTCGAACTCATGCTCCTGTAAAGTGGTGGAGACTTTACAAGAGGCTCCTATGGAGTTTTGGAAACAACACGAAAAGACACGTTTCACCTTGTTACATCACTTGTCCACACTCGAGCACGTTTACGAACACTTAATAAATAATAATTCACCATTTACTACACATTAACACTCGAAAATACACATGTTTAGAAAAATAATCTAACGAGCCGACATGTTTTTTCCACGTTGGCGCAAAAAAATCATTTTTCATAATATAATACGGGGTGTAAGGGGAACACTCTCGAAGCCAAAAGAAGGTAATTGTACTCATCATTATGAACAACGAAATATCAGCTGTTCTATAGAAAACGGTCATTGACACTCGACAAAATGTATGGAACAGCTGTTTTTTTTTTTGCGATTAAGGTTTGGTCCCATACTAAAAGTGGTTTATAATGATGAGTACAATTACCTTCTTTTGGCTTCGAGAGTGTTCCCCTTACACCCTGTATAACGAATTTTTTACGTATTTTTGTATTTGCTCTAATGTAAAACCGGTAATACGTAAAAGCAGCAAACTTGGCATGATTAATAGTGCACACTCTAATCTAAAGTATAACACAACAAATAATAAATAATGAAAAAGTGTGAGTCGGTGTCAAAATTCTGTTCATTACCAAGTAAAGCAACGTAGGGCGCGATCGATACAAACTTAGTTTTTTATATTTGTAATCTTTATTTAACGTGCTTTTTCGCAAAGCGAAAATGTCGCACTAATAGTACTTAACATTAATAACACAATGTAATAGTTCACAATGATCGTTACTTAGATTACACCTGGGCGTGATGTTGTCTTTTTACACTACTTTTTTGTATTTTGTGGTGGTACGGAACCCTCAGTGTGCGAGCCCGACTCGCACTTGGACGGTTTATTAATGTATGTGTGAGTTGTGTATTTTAGAGCGACCCGCTTTCTATGGGTGCCTCTCTTTGTATGTTCCTGGGGCGACGTCCATCTTTCTTTCTGTGTCAGAAGGGAAAGAGATTAAAGTTAGAAAGCATTTGATGGAACGGGACTGTTGACACAGGTCTTTGTCGTTCATACAGGTTTAATAAAAGTTTCATATGTACAGACATTAAATTTATTTGCTGTAATCAGTACAGTACCTGCTTCGCAAGTTCTGCGGATCTTGTAACTATTTTTCCAATATTAACCTCGAAATCAGCCGATGCCCGCATTTCACGGTAATTTTCAATCTGGCAATTTCAGCCTCTTGGAGGAAAATGTTTTAGAATACTTAAACGCCCTCTCACATTTTTTGACGAAAAAAGCAAAGAAAACTATATTTTTTGCTTTCTGGTAAAACTAAATTTCTGTAAGTATATCGAAGGTTGGGTAATACCTAAATATGTTTTATTTATTGAAAATAACGACTTAAAATTATGGAAAAACTCAACATATCCACAAAAGTAGTTTTTCGTACAACTTTTGGAGGGAAACTTCGAAAGTGGATATCGTTTAATTACTGACATCATCATCATCAGCCAGAAGAAGTTCACTGCTGAACAAAGGCCTCCCCCTTTAACCTCCACACTGAACGACAGCCTGCCTTTTGCATCCACTGGACGCCAGCGACTCTCACTATGTCGTCGATCCATATAGTGGGAGGCCTACCTACGCTGAGTCTTCCGGTTCGTGGTCTCCACTCAAGAACCTTTCTTCCTCATCGGTTATCGGTTCTTCGAGCGATGTGGCCTGCCCATTGCCACTTTAACTTGCAGATTTTAACAGCTATGTCGGTGACTTTGGTTCTTTGGCGAATATCCACGTTTCGGATTCTATCGCGCAAAGAAATACTGAAATAAAATAAACAATTTTAATGTTATGGTTTACATCTATACAATATTATAAAGAGGAAAGATTTGTATGTATGTTTGTAACGAATTGGCTCAAAAAGTACTGGACCAATTTAAAAAATTCTTTCACCATTTGAATGTTATATTATCACTGATTAATATAGGCTATTTTAATAGGCTATATACGGTCCGGGGCGGACCGCTAGTATTTTATATTCGTCTTGACAATTATTACTTACGGCTTTATTTTTTGTTTCATGCCCAAAAAATCCAGGTACCTACCTAAAATTGAACGATGCATTATTTGTAATATATGGCTCTACGGGAACGTCGGGAACGACTAAGTCAAGCCGGCTTAATCTTACGTGAGTAATTTTCATATCTATGTACTATGTATATAAAAATTATTCCCTTTTTACCTTGGTTTTTTTTATAGTTTTCTAATACTTTTTAGAAGGTTTTTACGGAAAGAAAAATTAAGAAAATTGGAAAATTTCAGAAAACTTAACGACGATTTTAAATTTGCGCGTTTGACAGTTCTAAGATAGGACAACGTATGTCAGGTCAGTAAGTAATATAAACAAAATTAATATGTTATCAGATAGTCGTTCTATGTAAACTTGATAATATTTAGAGGAAGTCGGTACAAGAACGATGTTATCGTAGCGCCACTACGAAGATAAGTGTCAAGTGCTCTTATCAATACAATATTGACCGACGCCAGATTTGTTTACAAATACACTTAAGATAACACAAGTGCCAAAGCTATCTATATCTGTATTTTAATGTTTTTTTTATCTGAATAAATATTTAATTGATCATAATCATAATCATATTTATTAATAACAGTTGTTACAGGTGTTGATTGATAACATTACAGATTGAAAATGTTTATATTATAGGTATCGTATAATGCTTGCACTGGCAACTCGCGCGTAGATTTTTTTTATCAGTTTTGGCTTCATGCGATAGCTATTGTACTTTTTGTAAAGTGGGCAGCGATGTAGGTAATAAATTTTTTATTTTAGTAAATCTGGCATAAAGTATAGGAAGTGCGTGTATTTATCATAAATTCATAATATCACACATAGTGCACAATAGTAACAACTTATCATTGGGTAAATACGCATAACGTGAGGATCCAAAATTAAAAAAAAATATTAGCTTGGTATGTATGTAATTGAATCTTTGAACTTGATTTTCAACAACCTACTTTAGAACGTCGATTTAAATTGAAATTTTGCACATTTATCAAGGACCGATGACAATGCAATAATTTAAATAGTTTGTCCCATTAATCCTTACCAGGATAGATAGATAGATAACTATTTATTTTTCACACCAGAAATTACATACATTTATAAGACAAAAACAACTTAAAACTAGTGAAACATTGGCGGCCTTAACGCTATAAGCGATCTCTCCCAGGCAACCTTTCAGGATTAGCGATCTTTAGCGTTTTTTAACCAATTATTTATTTTTAATCTAATTTCATTATAAAAGTTAGCTCCAACTGTTTTGGAGCCAATGTGAAAAAAAATATTGCCTCACTGTCTTGACTTTTGTATTATGGTAGATTATTATTTAATAAGTGTTCATGTACATGATCTAGTGTTGGCTAGTAATATAACGAAGTTGAACCTGTCCGTTCAAAACTCCATAGAAGCTTCTAGTAAAGTCTCCTCCACATAACTAGGGCATGACCGTGACTTACTTAGCTTTACTCGACTTTGACTATGACTTGTTTGGCGATAGCTAATAAAACTTGAAAATATCTATTGAGATATTGACTTGACACTGGCAAATTAACAAGACGTGGGACGCCAAAATCATCCCAAGAAGAAAAAAGAAAACAAAATTATATATGTGTTAGTGCCCAAGAACAGATGCACATACGGTATGGTCTTAAAGGCTTTAGCCTACCCTATGGGCGAATAATAAAAAAAATTGGGCCCAAAATGTAAACATAAAGGCCAATATTCTTATTCCAGTTCCACTGTGATAAATGAAGGCAAATGCTTTAGAAAACAAAGCGAAGGAGCAAAACAAGTACGGATGGAATGAGCAGCAGGCTGTGATTGACTGCAAGTAATTACATTCAGATGGCCTGCGCCACTCGAATATTGTTTTTTTTCTTTCTGAATTATTAATTTTTTCATTGACGTTTCAGAGACATTGTTTTCTAGTTATTTCGAGTTTGTTTGTGCAAAGATCAGACGTCTATTTGCTACGAAAAAATGCTTATAATTTTGTAGAAACATAATCTAGGATTAGCTAGTTGAAATGTGAGTAGGACACGCACCCTGAGGGTTCCGTACAAACTAAATACACAAGTTTAGGAAAACAATACTACGAGACGACATATTTTTTTCATGTTGGCGCCAAAAAAATACTTCTATTACCTCGGTTTCCTCCAGGATTAGTAAAGTGATTAAGAAGACAAAATCAAATTATTGAAATCTGTTGAAATCATTCGGCTCGTTGCGTTAAAGAATGATGTGATCATTTCAAAAATGCTACTCAAATTAAAATTCAATTTATTGAGCCCGTGAGCCTGGGTTACAAAGTTGGTAAGTATATGTGTAAGAAAATTAAAGTTCTCCAGGTCCCGCTTTGTCAGCATGCAAGCAATTACTTAAAACTAATTACAATAATATCAATGAAAATAATATAAAAAATGACAGTTTACATTAAATTTATACAATTGATAATGAATAATGTCTGATAATAATTTAACTAAAATCATCATCATCATCATCATCAACCATTCTCCACCCACTGCTGGGTATAGGTCTCCTCTTCAGCGCGCCATCTTTTCCGGTCCTGTGCTAGTCTTGTCCACTGCTTTCCTGCTGTCCTAACGATGTCGTCCGACCAGCGGGCTGGTGGTCTGCCCGGTGGTCGCTTTCCGTTCCTCGGCCACCATTCTGTGACTGCTTTGATCCAAACTAAACTTAACTAAAATAAAGTTAACTAAAATACACGCATTTAATTCAAAGTTTTTTTTATCCTTTAAGAAGTCATCTAGGGCATAGTATGCTTTCGAAAGAAGAAATACATTCAGCCTATTATTGAAGCTGTTTATAATATATCGCTCCAGTCCAAAGATCTTATATATACCCTAGGTCATGTTCCAGTAAATATTTGATCGTAGAATGGGGAGACACACTGCTTATTTATCACGCCAGGTGGCGCATTATCGCTGGTGTTGTTTCACTGTCAAACGTGTCAAATATCAATAGATAATTTTAGTTATTACACAATAAAATATCGTCTGGAATTAAAACATGCCTCTGTGTAGTGCATTTCAGTGTATAAGTAAAGGTACACACCGTTTTCCTTCCAATGAGAAAAAATAAAATTGATAATTTTATTGCATACTTACTTTGCCACAAGATCAACTTTTTTACCAGCATTTCTTTTCCAATTTTTTTTTTTAATTTCGCCATTGTCATTATAGAAAACGTTTTACTGTTTAAAAGCAAAGTTTATTTTTATTACTTTATTCAAGATCAATGTTTATAACCTCAAATAAACCACAAATTACAGCACCAGCGAAGGTGGCGCCACCTGAGATTAGTTTTGCCTGTGGCTTCCCATTCGAATCGAATTGATTTAGTATAGATACTTTTTGGTATTTCGTTCGATAGTCGGTCGTTCCGCAAGAAAATACGCTGGCGTGCGTTTTAAAAGTAGAGCCCCAGGAAGGAAAACGATAATATTATGAAAGGTGACAATACGGAAATGTACCACTCTGCTCGTACCTGTTGCTACTGGTCTCTTTCAATCATAAATGTTTGAAATCAAGTATTCAATATTTTGTTTATGAGTGTTTTGTGTTTTTCCTTGTGTCCATGATATTAGACTTTTCAACAACTGAGGACTTTGATTAAATATGGATAAAATTGGCTCAGAATTCAATAATCCGTGAGACACCTTTTTTGTTGGTTTTTTGAAGTTATACGTCTTATGCGACTTGCAACAAGGTTGCGTTAAACGTTTAACGCTACCATTGAGGGGGAATTTTTCTGTCTCGTATGGTTGCGAAATGCGTATCCTTTTTTTCGAACTTTGACTAACAGACCCGGTAGTGTAATGCTGTCGCTAATGGATTAAGAAGCCTAAGGAGCTAGGTTCAAATTTCGAGAAAAGCGTGTTTTTAAATTGTTGATATTTTTGCCCTAGTTTTAATTTTAGGGTTCCTTGTTGAAGTATAACTTCTTCCGCGCGGAGGGACTCCACGCACTATTTTTGTTTTCTTGACTTTTTTATAATTTATTTTTTATTGGCTACGGCGGCTATTGTTTGTTGGGGCAATTTGGGATGGGTGTTTTTTGTAAGTGGAATACCAGAACTTACATTAGCAGTCAGTCGCTACCGTGCCATCCCGCTTACTACAAATCACATCGAGCGAGGAGCTATGAGACGATACCGAGTGATAGCAAACGCAATAATACTTTTCAGCAACTGAATACTTTCGACTGCTAGTGTCAGATACTAGGCAAGACAGGAATCGTCGCGGCTCTCGCAGTGCGTTTCAAGGGAAAGTAAGACTTAATACAGGAATTGACAAAATATCAAAGTATAGTGCCGCCCCGCCGATATTTTGTCATTGTGGCGCTACAACTCGTTTTTTATTATTATTTATTTATTTATTCAACAACAGAATGCTTACAGTATGAGTCACTTCCAGCTGTCAGACCTCATACAGCGACACATCCGCTGAGACCCATTGAGATTTACACAACGTCATAGCTGAGACCTTATCAATAGGATGAGAGGGTAACGGATGAGTAAAAATTTTGACGTTGTCAGGTTCATAATAAAAACCGTATTTCAATTGTATTGTCAGACTGCCTTGACCGTGACTTACTTTGCTTGACTCTGACTGTGGCTATGACTTGTTTAACGATATTTCATAAGACTTGATATTGTATACTTTATTCTGGAAAATGCACAAGAATTGCAACGCCAAAATCCTCACAGAGGAAAGAATTAAAAAAACGTTTCATATGTCACAAGCAAGGACGTGTTATACCGTATACCATGATACCTACTACCCAAAGGGACGGAACGCTTCAAACAGAAAAAAACGAGCAGAGCGAGAGGTACCACGTTTAGCCATTTGTCCCTTTCACACTACATGTCTTATATACAATGACGTTCATGAACACGTAATAATGTGTGGTGTTGCCACTGTTGGAAAAATATTGTAACCGTAAATTTGGTATTATTTTGGGTAGTACGTAATTTGAACAGCATCATTTTTAAATAGTTAATTTTTATTTCTGAAACATATCTAAAAGAAAACTCCCGTGATTATTTAGGGTGCATCCGTTTATTATTGTAGTGATATAAAATAAGGAATAAATAAGTATGTATATACGTTGTTGAGTACTGCTGCCACCTATTCGACGGGTGCTATGAGGCTGATTGGTGACAGCAAGCTAGTCGCCAATAAATTACAAAGCCTCGAGCACCGCCGTAAAGTAGCTTGTCTGTCTATTTTCTACCGGATATATTTCGATGAGTGTGAGCAAAAGCTTCATGACCTTATTCCACCCTCCCCCTTTTACTACAGGACAAGTAGAAGGACTGGACACTATCACCCCTTCCAAGTGTAAATTCCAAAAATTTGAACACAACGATTTGGGTCATCTTTTATGATACTGTATTGTCCAAGAATGGAACTCCCTGCCATCCTCCTTGTTTCCTGAAAAGTACAATCTAGGCATCTTCAAGGCTAGAGTGAATAGATTTCTTCTAGATCAACGTGTTCCATCCTCGGCCACACCGTTGCTTACCATCAAGCGAGTTGGTGGCCAAACGTAGATCTATTCTGTATAAAAATATAAAAAGTATGAAAATTAATGAGGAATTTGTATCAGTGATTATGTCAACACTAGAAAGGGACAAATGGCTAAACATGGTACCTCTCGCTCTGCTCGTTTTTTTCTGTTTGAAGCGTTCCGTCCCTTTGGGTAGTAGGTATCATGCCGTATACAATGTCCTTGGCCACAAGTCTTTAATCTTCGTCTTGTGTTAGCATTCCGATGTTGTCTGATAAAAATAAGAGACAGGCTATTTAGATGTCATTTGCTTCGGTGATACCGTGCTTTTACCAGATTTAGCCGTGCGTAGAGTCAGACGTGTTTTTCTAGAGATTTCAGAAAATATAAATGTAGGGTAGGTAGGTAGGTACGTACGTACAATTTCGTACTTGACCCTTGAAAGATACATTTCGTCACGTGTGTGGTGCACGTTTGTCCTAAATTACAAAACTCCTTTAACGAACGTACAAAACACTAACCGCAAACTAGATAGTTTACTTACCCTCAAACTGATTTCAAACTGTGATTAAATTCGATCAAAACTAAAATTGGCTTAGGGCGACTCAGGCCGAGCCTGGTTTACGATGAATTTAACGGAAGACTTGTCATGTAACTTAATTTTACTTGAGTTTGTACTTGGCTCTCAAGCAAATCTGTTTGGGTCCGTGCCAAAAGATGACGTAGCCATTCAATCTACTTAGGCTAAATCGCGCATCCGCTACTCCGTAAGTACGCAGATTCGATTGAAATACAGTTTAATTAGGTCCTTTTCTGATTTATTCTTCAGTCTTCCACTGAACATGGTGCATGTAACTCCGCCGAAATATGGGGAGCTCATTCCACAACCTTACCACGGTAAATATCCCGTAATTTTTTTTACGAGGTGTAAGGGGAACACTCTCGAAGCCAAAACAAGGTAATTATACTCATCATTATGAACAACTTTTACTATGGGACCAGCCCTAAAATCGCAAAAAAAAATATCAGCTGTTCTATAGAAAACGGTCATTGACACTCAATAAAATGTATGGAACAGCTGATTTTCTTTCGCGATTTCAGGGTTGGTTTTATACTAAAAGTGGTTCATAATGATGAGTACAATTACCTTCTTTTGGCTTCGAGTGTTCCCCTTACACTCTGTATAACATGAATCTTATCCTATATCACATAATAGTATTATTTTTATTACAATACCAGGCGTAATTCAAATATTATTGCAGTACGTACTTTACTGTGTAATTTCATCCATAATAATTGAGCATTGTGAATGTAAAGCATTGTCGCCGACGGTCTACATCTCGCATAATGATAATAAGGACCTTGGTGACCTCATCCTACGGAAATTGGCCCAATCTGACAGCATTGATCAATTTAACAACAATAGCAACTAAGAATAGCAGTGCCAGAGACACGACGAAATCATGTACTTGACCTCTAGGTGAGATGAGATTCCTTTGATGTCGAATAGGAGTCAAATAATCACTACTGCGCATTCCTTGAGAGCACTCGACAAAATGATAAACCTATTTCATTATTTACAGTAATAATCTAAGTATTTACTTACAGTATAGTGACATCTAAAAAAAAACTTAATTACTTACACTTAAGGCGAAAGGTAAGCTAAAGTGGCGCCCTCAATAAAAAAAATAACAGGCATACAAAAAGATATACTATTTTAGTAATTGATATAATATTGAAATATTGATGCGGAATCACGGTATTAGTCTACAGTAAAGTTATATGATTATTTACGGGATATTTACCGTGGTAAGGTTGTGGAATGAGCTCCCGATATTTCGGCGCAGTTACATGCACCATGTTCACGGGAAGACTATGGTGCATATGGTGCTATATGGTGCATGTAACTGCGCCGAAATATCGGGAGCTCATTCCACAACCTTACCACGTCACGGTAAATATCCCGTAAATAATCATATTAACTTTAGTGAACAACCGTGATAGTTTAAAACAGTGTGATTAGTCTACAGACTCTAAGAACACATAACAGATACCTAGATAGTAATTTTTAAACTTTCGCGATTTGAACACATGTTTTAAATGTTTATCGGGACTTATCACGTATTATTTAATATAGGTAAAAAATATGTACCTTTCGCTCGACGTTTCGACCATGTTACAATGGCCGTGGTCACGAGCTGACTGAAAACTGCGGGTGAGTCCGGCGAGAAGAGCGGGTGTTTTGTTCTCCTACCCTCACTTGATCTTGAAAAATCGCAGGGTTATCACTACGACACACAACACTGACTGTATCGGTAAATGATACTTAGATACTAAAAGAAAGTAAATAAATATTCGACACCTTCAGGTTCTAGAGAAGGTATTTTTTATACTGTTTTTTTTTTCCAAGAAATAACAGTTCATAAGTCAGTAATAGTAGTTCAGTTTAGCACCTACTATTATTTCTAGTAACATAAGGTATCATATAGTTAAAACACTCATAAGTGCCAAAAACTGCCGTTTTTTGCTAATCTGCGTTTTGTCACCTATGCAATAGGTTATGTTACTAAAAATAACAGTTCAAAAATACTTTATTACCTTCTCGAGAACCTGAAGATGTCGAATTATTATTTACTTATCTTTTAGTATATATGTTATGTGTTTTTAGAGCCTGTATCGTTTGACTAAGTATCTAAATCACAAAATAATTTCTACTGTGATTCCGCATCAATATTTCAATATTATCAAGTAGGTACTAAAATTGTGTAGTCTTTAATGTATCACATAAAAATACGATTTAGGTAGGTGAGAATTAAGAACTGAATTTCAAAATATAATATAAGTATTTATATACCGCAGGTCAAGTTGTATTTAACTGAGACAGCAACTAAATTGTAAGAGGTCAAATGAAAACTAAATTCCTTTCTAAATTAGTCAAATAGCACTATAACTCGATTATAGCAGCATTAATACTGAAAATTACGTTTTGGCAACTAAACCCAAAATAATAATTTACAAATCAAATCGCGTCCCTTGGCGCCTTGCGCTGGCTCCAGCCATCTCCACAGTTGCTAGTTACAGTACCACTAATAGAGTGGGAGCGCCACGATCGTATTTTCAAAATAAAACTTATAGCCTCCAATGAAAATCGTTAGTTCCATCATTTGGCCAACTGCACAGATACGTTGTCCGCTCTGTAATTGGATGTCAATCAAACTTGGCGCTGTTTTCCAAATACATGAATATTCTTGTCAACAATAACAAGGCTTGTTGTAATATGCAGATAAAGGATGACTCATTTAGTGAAGAGGCGTAACCATGAATATTCATTAGGTTTTTTATTCTGATTAGTATTGTTTTTTGTAAATAGATTGCAAATATTTCTGTAGTTTTATTTTTTTAAGTCAGTATCTATTGTAAAGTAGGGCCAATTTAATAGATCACATGTCATTTGAGACTTCATCAAAATTCAACAACGTAACCGTGTAACTTTTTGTTTTTAAGTTAGAACTGCATGATTGTTTAACTTTTTTCACTTAAAAATACATATTTATTGTAATATTGGCAAAAGAAGGCATTTTTACGATTTACTTTTTCTTTGCTTTGCATTCTAAATGTGCACGCCCCTCCATCAATACACAAATAAGGTGGAGGGGCCCGCACATTTAGAATGAAATCTTTCATTCTAAATGTGCACGCCCCTTCACCGTATTTTTGTATGCGTAGTGTGATGGAGGGGCGTGCTCATTTTGAATGAAAGATTTCATTATAAATGTGCACGCCCCTCCATAATCGATGATGATCCATGATGAGATCGTAATACGTTCCCAAAACCTAGAGTAAACACTTCTAGAGATCTTGTATGTGATGGAGGGGCAAAAGAATGAAAGATTTCATTCTAAATGTGCACGCCCCTCCATCAATACAAAAATACGGTGGAGGGGCGTCCACATTTGGAATGAAATCTTTCATTCTAAATGAGCCCGCCCCTCCATCACATACAAGATCTCTAGAAGTGTTTACTCTAGGTTTTGGGAACGTATTACGATCAAAATAAGAAATAAATTATTATCCAATAAACTTAGGTATATACCAATAAATATAGGTACGGCATCTATACTAAGCATTTTGTTGAGTCACACAACATTCGTCATAATATGACTAGTTTTTATAGACAGATGATATCGTATCGCACGTCGCGCCGTCTGGCCTCAAGGACGATATTAATATGAATGTAATCGGGAACAGATACAAATAAGATCTGTTTTCTATTTTTACGTGAAACAGACTCACTTTTGACCTCGTCTCACCACAGTCCAGATAAAGTCTATAGGCAACACCGTACTGACCTAGCGAAACGAGCGATTACGTTTCGCTTCCGCGCTCCCGGCCAGACAGTGTGCCTACTATCGGAGTTTTTACGAAACAATTCAGTTACTAAAACTACAAAAAAAAAAAAGATATCTATGTGGTCTTTCAGTCCTCACACACACATGTTCTTTCGCACATATATAACACTAGCGACCTGCCCGCCCGGCTTCGCACGGGTGTAATTTACGTGCGAAACCGGGGCGGGTCGCAAGTTATATATATAAACCTTCCTTGAAAATTTATCTAACTGATAGTGAAAACCGCATCAAAATCCGTTGCGTGGTTTAGGAGGAGTTAGCGGCCATACAGACATAGAGACAGACAGACGCGGAAAGCGACTTCAATTTATACTATGTAGAGAAGAGAAGAGAAGATAGAGATAGAGAAGAGAAGAGATAGAGAAGAGATAAATGCATCTGCCAAAAGGCCCAACAAGGGGAAGAAAAAAAATGCATGCTCATTTCATGTAGATGTTTTTCTTTGTGAAGGATGAAGGAGCAGGAAACTGAAGAACTATTTTTTCTATATTTTTTTTTACTTTTTCCTTTAGCAAAATATAAAATAGCACTAAAAAATTTGCAATCTTTTGTTTTGTTATTCATAAGTTTTTTTTTTTTTTTTTGCACAATGCACGACCCATGTTCGCGCTTTAATTTACTATAGTTGTCACACGTGTAAAGGAGTGTCAGATAACCAGCGCGCTGAGAATACAGCATTTATAAATGCTTAGATCTAAGATTTAGTAAGTGTGAAATCTTTGCCTTAGATACATATACCTTTTGAAAATGATGTTTTCTTTCTTTCTTTACAGTTTGTTTCTTCCTTTCTATACAATTTGTATGATTAATTATGTCGATAATAAAACCTATTTCTATATAATCTAAACCAAATGCGTTCAGCGCATTGGCTAGGTCTGTTCCATACACGGCATAAGATGGGACATGACTCCCTGGAAAATACGTAAGTATATATATATAGGTAACCATTTATTGAATTGGAATGGAATAACACACGCCATGCGAGCACCAAAAACCCCAAATGTTATGCATGATTTAAACATCTGTGTACCTAAATAGCATTCATGAACAGGTACAGACTCATTGGTAAACTTACCTAATTATTATATTTATGTAAGCATTTATTGTATCCTCGTGTGTTGATGCTTATTTATCTACAAGGTTAAACTTCAAACAACTGGATTCATGGACTGCAATTTTCCTTATCGTTTATTATGAAATAAAACTGCAAGGGCCAGAATACCGGGTGCAGCGATCTCGCTCGAGCATCTCATGTTTTACCCACTTTACGTACAACTGCTATTGCGGCACCTAATCCGCTCAGTTGGAAAATCACGCGAACGTGAATCTTATCGCGCCCAGATAAGGTTTACGGTCGCGTGATATTCCAACTGAGCGGATTAGGTGCCGCTATTGCAGTTGTCCGTAAGGCCCCTGATCACTTAACACTCTTTTGAAACTTCATCACCAAGCATGCTGCAATTTGTTATGCCTATTTCTACGTAGGTGGTATATTTATGCAAACAGGTCGTGCTTTATCTATTACAGTATTACAACATAAGTTTTTTACACTTTGAATACAGCACAAGGTCGTTCATAAACAAACATTTCAGTTCAGAAAACGGTGAAGTGTAACAAATCCATCTTACTCGCATTCGTTCAGGCTGAGCTAAAATAACAAGCTTCAAGGATTTAAGAGAAAAGAGAATTAATTTATAAATATGAAGCTAATCAATAAATTTTCACTGCTCATGCTCGTAAAATTCTTGATTATGCCCGGCATAAGCGGACTAAAACTGCTTTTTATTGTCTTGTGCATAAGTCTGCTTTTTGTGCACTAGTGCGTCAAAATGTTTACTGTTAAAATTGTTCAAAGAGGTTCATTTATATTTCATGTCGGAAGTTTGCCAGGGGTCTTAAATAATACCCGATTGTCGAATAAAAATAGAACATTGTTATAATTACAGTTTTATTTTAACTACAAATGGTTATTACTTAAACCTATTTTATTCTCGATCCGAGCCGGATATTTAAGTCGTATCCGGCTCGGGCTGATAAAAAGCTCGGCTAAAACGGAATGTTTTACGTACTGGTTGTACAATCTGCTATTTATTCATATATTTATAATAATTAAATTTTTGAAATATTTTCCTTCCGTCTAGATTAAACAGGTTATGTACCTACTAGGTATTTGTTAAACACTGAAAAATAGCCGTGGCGTAAAATTAAACGTTACATGCAATGCAGATAAACTAAAGAATACTAGACCTATTCTTAAGACCAGACCCGAAACTACGATTTTTCCGAACGGGGGCAAGGGCAGGGGTTTTCCTTCGACCAAAATAAAATGAATGGACGGGCCCTAACCATTGAACTTGCTCAGTAAAAACGAGTCAAAACCGTTGGACATATACTGTAATATGGTGTTGAACACCTAATTATACAAATGTACAGTATATTTGTTACAAAAAATAGATACCGGTTTTATTTGTGTATTTACACTTCGGGAAAGCATACGAATGGATAATTTTGACAGATGTCTCGTTATCACGTAACAATAGGACTCGTGTTGCACTTCCTACGGCTAGAGACCGACTGAAACGAAGTGAGCGCCGGCGCTCATTTTGTAATCTTCAAAAATGCGCTTCAACTGGGCCCGTCCATTTATTTTATTTTGGTTGAAGAATAAAACAAGTTGTAAAACACATGAATTTGGCGCCCTCGTAAGCTGCCACCCGGGGCACCCCCCTAGATCCGGGGCTGGTAAAGACATACCTACGTACATTTAGAATAGTCCTAGCAACTAGAGTGAATTAACTGATAGTAGTTAAATGACAATTTGAAAAGTAAACAAAAGCAATTGCAATGTATGCGTGAAGGTGAGTATTGAATTGACCGAAAGCATTCGCGTGAAATGTTGTTTACAACACGTTGAAGCCGCCCGGCGCCGGTTTTATTTCAAAATAAACACGCCCTATGGCGGCGACCTATCCTGCCTATGAGGTAATGTTTTAACATGCCATTATTGACCACGTCATCCCAACTGGTGAACTTTTTGGGGTACATACTACGTAATAGTTATTTTTTTTTAGAAATACAGAAATGTTTATTTTGCGATAATGAAATTTAAAGGTGAACAAAATAATCCAAATATAAGTAGGTACATTATCACAAATGTTGCTGGTTGTATACAACCAGCGCTGGTATTCTGTTGGACCTGGCAAGTGACGTCACGCTCAATACCTGTGCGTGCGCGCGCGTACAAATACATAATATTATAATAATAAGGGCTTGCGTTTGACCGCCAACTTGCCTGATGTAAAGCGATGATGCGGTCTACGATGGAGCACGCTTGCCTAGAAGAAACCGATTCACTCGTGATTTGAAGACACCCAGATTGTAACTATGGGGAACACCCATTTTAAACAACCACCAAAAAGTTCACGTAGTCCGATGGATCGGATCGAACTACGCGGTCGGACCACGTGGCCACATCCTGAATTTCAGAGCGCAGCATTTAATTATAATATATATAGCATAAGCACTTTGTCTCGTTCATTTATGTACATAGTTACTATGACGTTATAGTTATATGTTTGGCGGCAAGTTCGTCAATTACATAACACGCGAATTCTAGCAGTCTAAAGTAGCTAACAGTGCCCTTAGCTTAGTCCCAGATTTGATAGTTTACGAAAACTTTTTTCGTTTACGTACTGTTCCATACATTTTAGTAAAGCGCCTCTATCGGAAACGTGGAGGAACTAAATTTGGCAGTTATCGGTGGTATAGATTGCTTCACTTTAATACGAAAAAAGTTTTCGAATCCCTTTTAGCCCAGCAATGTATGGAACAAGACGAAAACGAAAAAAGTTTTCGTAAACTATCGAAGGGGCACAGATGTGACGGATTTGGTTGACAGACCGCCGTCTGACCAACGGCAGAAAAAGAGAAAATCTGCTCTTTCTCTTTCGTACGTCTGTGAGTACCACGTGAGTACTATGAGCGCACACACGTTTTAAACTGTCAACAAATTAAAGCTTTTTTTTCTCATTCAATCTTTCGAACATGTAGAAATACAAACTGTAAATCATCAGACAAACAAAGCAGAACCCCAGTAAGACATAAAGCAATTTAAATTTAAAGCTAGACATGTTGCGAAGTATAAACGAAGAGCTGACTGGAAACGTCGAGATATGACTGAGATTTCGTAGAAATTGAGCAGATTGTGCATTAGGGATGATTGTTTTGTAGAACTGTTTCTTTATGTTCGTAAATATCTGTTTTCAATCAAATGCGTTTCAATTGCATTTCAAGTAGCGTCCTTCTCAATGTCGATTACAAGCTTAAAATAGAATGTACAAAACAAGAAAGGACCATCAAGGCGGTTCTTATAGTGCTAACAGACGAATGGATTTGGTTGACGGGCCGCCGTCCAACCAACGGGAGGGAAAGAGAAAATATATTTTCTCTTTCCCTCCCGTTGGTTAGACGGTTTAACGGTTTAACATTTAACGGGAAGGAAAGAGAAAATATATTTTCTCTTTCCCTCCCGTTGGTTGGACGGCGGTCCGTCAACCAAGTGCGTCTCGTCTGTTAGCACTATTAGAGAAACATCTATAGGCCTTAGATATCTATCTATCTGTTCTTAAGTCTCGCTAAAACTCGAGAGATTGACCAAATTTAATAAAAAAAATGTTTTGTACGCTCTAATACAGTGGTATAAAAAAAAATTGCCTGGAAAATTTGAAAATTCGGTAAAACTACAAGTGCTTTTTACTATGGAATTTGGGCAGGACAATGTTTGTCGGGTCAGCTAATATTAGGTGTACGGGGTGTAAGGGGTACACTCTTGAAGCCAAAAGAAAGTAATTGTGCTCATCATTATGAACAACTTTTACTCTGGGACCAGCCCTGAAATCGCGAAAAAAATATCAGCTGTTGTATAGAAAACGGTCATTGACACTCTACAAAATGTATGGAACAGCTGTTTTTTTTTCGCGATTTCAGGGTTGTTGTAAAAGTTGTTCATAATGATGAGTACAATTACCTTCTTTTGGCTTCGAGAGTGTTCCCCTTACACCGTGTATATATCATAGGTAGGTAAGGAGGTAGGTAATAGCTGGACTAGGAAGATTAGTAAACGGCTTGACTCTCGAGGCGGTCCATTTCTCCGTTTAGGATAGGAAGGGTGTAGGATTCTGGAAACAAGAAAAACGCATGCATTAGAAATAAATAATGTTATGAACGATGGCAGCAGAGCGGTAGCATGTGCGCTTACAATCTGACGGCACCCCGTTCGATCCTCGGCCTGCACCAATTACTTATTTAGTACTTACATAAATTATGTGCAATTTCGATGCCATCGCTCAAAAACAGTGAAGGAAAAAGTCGTGAGGAAATCGGTATGTCCAAGAACCACAAAAGTTCAAAGACATGACATTAACCAACATGCACTGAGCCAGCATGGTGGATTAGGGCCCATCCTAAGGCACGGGGAACAGACAGTTATAAGTCCCAGCAGTGGGAACATGATGGGCTGATAATTATGAAGGTGATCCTAACTAATATTATAAATGCGAAAGTAACTCTTGTTCTCTGTCTGTTTGGGTACTTTTCACAACTAAATGGCTAGGCCAATCATAACTAAATTTGTAAGATAAAAAAAGATACTGTGCATCATGAGGACGAACATAGGGTACATTTCCCCCCAGAAATGCGGAACTACTTGAATATCACGGGTAACACCGCAGGATTTGGCTAGTAAGTAATACATTATTATTTTTGTGCTAAGCCTCAGAGACTGAAGAATATATAAATATCAAATACCAAGAGGCTCATCGGCAACGAATCCCTGGTTCAGACTTAGTCTTGAGCATCGGCGTAAAGTTGCTAGTCTATCGATCTTTTATCGGATACATTTGGGAGAGTGTGCATCGAATCTTCATGATCTAATCCCTTCCTGCCCATTTTTCTATCGGACTGCTAGAGCGGGCACAAAAATCGACACCGCTTTATGGTCGGTATTCCGAAAACCCGAACGAAGCGCTTCGATTCCACTTTTATTATGCGAACTGCTAGTCTGTGGAATGCGCTGCCTGAATAGGTGTTCCCCGATAGTTACAATCTGGGTGTCTTCAAATCACGAGTGAATCGGTTTCTTCTAGGCAAGCGTGCTCCACCGTAGACCGCTTAACATCAGGCGAGTTGGCGGTCAAACGCCATTTTTCTATCGGACTGCTAGAGCGGGCACAAAAATCGACACCGCTTTATGGTCGGTATTCCGAAAACCCGAACGAAGCGCTTCGATTCCACTTTTATTATGCGAACTGCTAGTCTGTGGAATGCGCTGCCTGAATAGGTGTTCCCCGATAGTTACAATCTGGGTGTCTTCAAATCACGAGTGAATCGGTTTCTTCTAGGCAAGCGTGCTCCACCATAGACCGCTTAACATCAGGCGAGTTGGCGGTCAAACGCAAGCCAATTATTAAAAATATAAAAAAATACTACTTAAAACTTAGGTAGGTGAGAGTCAAATGGAATTTCCTAGCCGTGGTGACAACTAGATAATTGACTCGCACATGGACAATGGACACATCCTGGAGACAGCGCTAGTCCATCTCGAGGTCAATTCAATCTGCAAGATGAAATTAACTACTAGGCATAGATACAAACCGTATTTTTGTCACCTCCATTTTTTCATCTTTACCAAAAGTAACCTATTACTAGGAAGTAAACTGCCTTTAAAAAAATACCCCTGACGCAAAAAGAGGGGTGTTATAAGTTTAACATGTGTATCTATGTGTCTGTCTGTGGCATTGTAGCTCCCAAATAGCTGAATAGTTTTTTTTTGTTTAAAGGTGTTCTTAGCTATGATTCAAAAAAATCTGTTCCGTTGTTGGAAGATTATGAGGGTTATTATGAGAGGCCTATATCCAGCAGTGGAATAAAATAATCTGATGATGAACTGAAAAGTTTTTTTTTGTTAAATAATAATACACCTCGCCTGATGTTAAGCGATGTTGCGGTCTAGGATGGAGCATGTTTGCCTAGAAGAAACCGATTCACTCGCGAATCGCGATGTGAAGAAAACCAGATTGTAACTACCTATCGGAAAACTTATTTAGGCCCCGTATTCCATTTCCATTTCCGCACAATAAAAGACTCTGAAATTTTATAAGAAAAATATCTTTGCTCCCCTTTATTTGGTTTTAAATCCTATAGTAAAAGGAGGGTAAGATAAGGTCAGTATTTGCGCAAACCGCTGAAATGTATCCATATATTATATTATAATTAGGTAGTTAGGTATTCAATTAAAATTAAGTAGGTAAATGAAAGGTGGGTTTTCAACAGACGGATGACGACATCATTTTTGCAGGAAAATACGATACCAATACCTATAACTCTGGAAGTTTCAGAATTATTCTCTTTTTTCCTTACAATTTGTAGATTACATAGATATTCTTGGACAATTAGGACAAATAAAATATACTTACTTAATTAGGTAATTTTTATTAATGAATAAATGAATATCTATTATAAGAAAAAAAAGTTGGCTAGATGATGCAAGTGGCAGCTGCACGCACATAACCAGTGCTGGTTTTAGCACTACCTGCGCCCTAGGCGAGATTTCTACGGCGCCCCCCCCCCAAATCTGCCCATTTAAACCGAAAAAAGGCAAAGAATATATTTTTTTAAATGCATGCGGTATAATATGGCTATGGGCGCCCCTTTAGAGGCGCCTCTGACGCCCTTTTATATCTGGCGCCCAACCAGGCCCTACCCTGACGCCGGTACTGCACATAACGAGCCTCTAAATTATCTATTTCCTAGGTCTAGCCTCTGCTGTTGCCGAGCCTCGACTAATTCAAACTCTAATAATGAGGTACGACTGCTAAGCTACTTTTCCAATTCATAACCGGAAGATCACTAACAATCTACTGAAGTTGCAACGACAGGACCTTCGCTTGTTAGGCCTTATAACAGGTTGCAACTTCAATAGTCGCTTGTATAAACTGGGAGACTCAGACAGTCCACTGTGTCGTGGCTGCATGAAGGAGAACGAAACTGTAGAGCATGCACTGTGGCATTGTGAAGCCACAGAAGAAACTAGAGTCGCTACCGAGTTGCATGGGGCACCATTACCTTCTTCATCCACGTCACCACAACAGCTAGACTGCTTTTCATCATGATTATCTAGGCTTTTTATGAGACTGCAACTCATTATCTTACATTACAAAAACTAAAAGGCAAATGAAAACAGGATTAATTTTTCATTTAGCTTTTTGCAAATTACTGCACCATACCTTTACGTTGATATGGGTTATCATATATATCAAGATTTAAAAAGTCCTGATATTATACTGGATATTTCAATAAAAGTCCGGACATATTAGTATTATTGTAGTAATTTTTAAAAGAAGATTTATGTTTTGTGTTTAGGGAGACGTTTATCAAGATTTACTCATATTACATCGCCCAAGCTAAAAAGCCAAACAAAGTCCGAACAATGGCCTAAAAGTCCGGACAATATCCAGACAAATCCGGATAGATAGTAACCCTAAACGCATCTGTCAGTGACCTATAGTAACTCAACTATAAGAGGCACAAACAACTGGTTGCCAAACTTATATCAATCTTAGAATTAACTTTGCTTCACTCTCTCTGCTTTAAATAGCAAGAGAATAGCAATATCACACTAAGATAATAACGATCTATTGATTGCAATGGAGACAATTGGAGGAGGCACTAAAAAAAAAACACTTCAAAAGGCACTTCAAACTAAGAGACATTTTATAAAAACTGTAGAAATAATTTATGTTTAAATCTTATTCGGAATAAATGGCTATTATATTGTATTGTATTGTATTGATTGCAGAAAGTTCTCTAGATGAACTGGGACAAAACGAAGAGATCTGTTATAAAAAGGGAGGAACTTTATGCCCTACGGTGGATAGATATCTGTATGTAGTTCCTAGTAAAGAGTTACATATGTTTGGATGTATACTCTTTTCTTATTTCATCTGTGGCTCATGTTTGCTGCCAGTGAGGTGTTATAATAGAGATGTTTTAGGCGAACAAAACAGCTTTATAAACTGACTAAACGCAGCATAAACCATAACATAGCATAACTCACCTACGCATGTATATGTGCATTTTGAGAAATAAGGGAAAGAATATGAAAAACTTTTTACGCTATATCTGTTGTTAGAAAGAGACAAAAATACAATGTGTTGTAGGCACTCGGAGTGCGTGACTGAGAGACGGCTGAACGAAGTCAGGCAGCCAGCCTTGCATTCGTCTAGTTAATATGGTAGCGGGCACAACCTATCTACAGTTAAAAATATTTTAGTTCGCTACTATTTTTTTAATGATTTTTTTCATTTATTCCTGAACCTAGCGCAGAGATTTACTATTGTTAATACACACATTTTATTTGAAATATAATACTGATGATGATGAAGAGATGGATATTATTAATAGATATTACATTCTTTCTTACTATTTGTAGGTATTATAGAAAAAGGATGCAATATAACATTCAATCCAGGACCGGGGATGTATGAACTGTAGTGATAAAACAATGTTGTTCTCTGATAAGGTATTATTATAGTTCATATGAATTAAATGTAAAATATAGAGCTATTTGTTTTGTAAATACGCATTGTATTATTTATAAACAGTTACTTACCTGCTATGAGATTATTATTTTAATATAATCTACACTTGCATCATATAGACTGGAGATAAATGATACTTTTAACATCAGATATATACGGGAAAACTTGAAAATAACTAGTTAAACCACAGGTTAGTGTTTTAATCAATGAGATTAAGATCATTGGTTTTAATAGATAATTTCAAATTATTCCTATTGGATATCAAACTATCTATCTACATACTCAATAGGTAGTACAAGTTAACGACAGCTGATGAGAAAATGATAAAAAGCTCAGATGAATCGGTGTACACAAGGTACAAAAACACACCGACGCTCATCTGTTTCTAATTTTAGAACCACGTTTTGAAAAGGTGAGTATATAAGTATACCTAAGGTTTGTATAATTGGCAATATATTTTAGGTATCTAGATTATCCATGCGCAGGGTCCAAACTTACCTTATAAATGCTCCAATAACAATCTACTGCAATCTTGCGCCAAAATCGGGGACGAGTAAATTATCACAAAAACAGGTCCGCATAAAAAACACAATTGGTAGTAGTTTTAGCAGACACACGCTCTTGGAGTACTAGAAATTTATCGGCACAATTTACCGCACACGCTAGTGAAACTTATTGCACGAACCGTTTACTAAAAACAGGTGAAAGCGCGAAAAAAACAAGTATTTTGGAAAAGTGGAATTTCCAAACTATTACCGTCTGCCGCAAACCGCACTGATCGTAGTAGAAAATCAACTGACGTTTGGTTGGCAGTCACATTGGCTTGTCAATATGAAAACGGTGCTGCCAGGTCAAACATAAATATTTACCATACAAACACAGATTACAAGCTCCCAATAAAGAGAAATTGAAATTATTATGATCAATGAAATTTGATAATTCAATTAAATAGGTACCGAATAGCGTGCAACCATTATCATTTATTACATATTTATAATATTCCTAAATGTTGTGTTAATCTTGGTAGAGATAATATTATTTTAATAACGAAAATTTTAACTGTGTTGTGTACTAGGTATGTATTGTCACAAGATGTTTAAAATATAAATAGTAAAATAATTTATCAGTCTGCATGCTTATCTATTGTATTTTTGGTAAATTAATTAATTCTCTACTTATTTTGTCTGTGGGCTGCTAACTGTCGCCCCGAAATTTTGGCAAAACCACCATTATAGGCCACACTTGCGAAAGCAGTTTCATTCTACGCAGAAGTTCATCTACAAACGTAGCAAGGAATGCTCCGAAAAACTAGTAGCAATAATAAAAAGGAAAATAAAAGGTTTTCACTTCACAAAAAAAAATCCTTTGAGATTTGAGTGTTTAAAGTTTTAGGTGCATAGTAGTCTTTTTCTCACAAAGCGTGTGTTAGTATAGCATTTGGATGGTGCGTCTGAGGCGTGACGTCATAACTCAGTAAACAGTCAGTAGGCTCTCTGTCTAGCATGATATTAAAGTACTTATAACTAATTTATTTTTGAACTATTTTTTTTTTGTTTTCTTTGATGTGTTCTATTTATGATCAGCTATTTATTAGTAAATAAAAAGATATTACTTACTCATCATGCCTATTATGAACTTGGTATCATAAAAATTGAACATAATCTATAGCTATACATTCGAGCTCTATTTGCTTTTTTTATGGGCAAGTGCTTTTATTAAATAAACAAAATACAAGCACAAGCTAATACTAACACTACAAATAGGTACAGTTACACTGCCCATAGATCGTTGAAGGTCTAAAGACAATCGAAATACTCAAGCCCACTATCAGTTGGCAGCGTCCCAAGCATGCTGGCGGCATTACCACGCTGAATGGCTATGCTTATGCGTTGAGCCAGAAACACGCCAGCATTTTGGTCACGCGTCGCATTAACCAGGCGCTCTGAAAGATTTGGATCATTCTCGATATATCCATTGTTATGATCCTTAATGGATCTATAGAGATTTTTTTCTCTCTTCAGATCCCATTTTAAAATTATGAATCTATCAAGAACTTAGATAGTTGATAGAATCAGGCGTTACTTTGCTTTTATAATAGTTTATAAAAAAACAACAATATTTTATTTAAAATTAATGTCATTAATACAAATTGTTATAACAAATTTTTTGTTACAAATTTAATTAAGTACCTTTTGTTTTAGGATAGGTTAATTAATATTTTATATCAGGTTAGGTTTAACTTAGCATCACAAAATATCTATAGAGGAAAATAGTTTATCCCAAAATTCTTATTGTACTCGAAACGACGTAGAAGCGGAATTACACTAGAAATTCGTCATATACATATTATCAAGAACTATTTTTCTTACTAGATCTATTAGTAATTCCTCGATGGATCTATTAAGATTTTTAATTCTCGTGGGTTTGAAAATATAAAGTGTCATTTGCATAAAGTGTTTGGGAAACCTCGCCTTAATCAGGGTGACAAAGTGACAGACATTTCAGTGATATAGTCGGGTGGCTTCTTGAAATTGTTTATGTTAACCACGATGTGTGTGTAGAGGCAGTAGGAGGCGAATGACGCCACGTTGTACCGGAGAGTGCTCAGCCCGTCGTCCTTATATCTGTCTTCAGCAGTTGCTAGCAGTTGAATTCTATAATCGAGATGTTGAAATTTATTAACTCATTAGCAAATTAAATTCAAAATAATTCTCTGTGCCTCCTTTTCATTTAACTTTTAGCGGCCAGGGGCGCGTTAAGGTTCACGTTCGCGTGTTTTACCGCACAGGGGCCTTACGGACAACAGCTAATTGCGGCACCTAATCCGCTCAGTTGAAAAATCACGCGACCGCAAACCGTATCTGGGCGCGATAAGGTTCACGTTCGCGTGATTTTTCAACTGAGCGGATTAGCTGCCGCAATTAGCTGTTGTCCGTAAGGCCCCAGAGCTTGAAAGTATAATAGGTATATCTTTTTCATCCCATCTATTCGAAAAGGACGACTTGGTTCGCCTTTAATATTTTATATTTTTATTACCAAACGTTGTTGTTGTAATTAATGTTAATTTTTATCTTTTATTATTATTATTTTTTAAGTTTTCTAGTGTTTTATTTTTGTAAATATTTTTTATTGTAGTTTTTAAATTTTGTCTAACTTTTTATGTTAATTTACTATTTATTTAGTTTTATAGTTGGTAGTTTAATTTGAATAATATTATGTAGTAAGTAAATAAGGTATTACGCCATGGTTTTTAACTGTTATGTAATATTTTATGTAAATAAATTGAATTTGAATTTGAATTTGAATTTTAAATGCACCCATAGGTGGTGTAGGTACCTATTCTATAAGAAACTTTTAGCGGGCAGTAATGAGTTTTTAATCCTCTTTATAAGTGCGCCGCAATTATCTTTGCCGCGCACTTTTTGAATTTGGAACATCTTAGTGTTCAGCGCCTAAGAAATCGAACGCAAATATATTGTTTGAATAAAGACTGGCTGGTACGACGGTCCATAGACGCGCCGCCAGATGAATAAAAAAAAACGCGCGAACTGCAGCCCGCGTTTTCGTAAATTTTTTCGGATTGTTAGAAATTCAGTGTTTTGTGTAGTTTTTAGTTGTTTTATTATTAGATACTATTTGATTTCAATTTAGTTGTTGAACCTTATCGCGCCCAGATACGGTTTGCCGTCGCGTGATTTTCCAACTGAGTGGATTAGGTGCCGCAATAGCAGTTGTCCGTAAGGCCCCTGGAATGATCGCACGGTCGAACGGTTGGTGCAATATCTGTTTATTTGGTCAAAGGTTAAAGTACTACTTATCAAAAATCCCTGACACTAGGGCTAGCTGTGTAGGGCTGTGTGTACCCACAGAGCTGCAGATAATTTGACATAATATGATACCTTTTAGGATTATCAGGTCTGTATGCATGTTTGAGAGAGAAGTATTTCGCGATATCTTTCTTGTATCTTGTGACGCCGAGTCCAGCAGCTTGCAACCTGTGAATAAAAACCTCTTATAGGAACTTGTTAACCAAACTATAAATATCTCATCATCATTATCAGCCAGAAGACGTCCACACTGAACGACACCCTGCCATCTGCACCCACTGGATGCCCGCGACTCTCATATTGTCGTCGGTCCATCTAGTGGGATGCCTACCTACTACCTACGCTGCGTCTTCCGGTTCGTGGTCTCTACTCAAGAACCTTTCTTCCCCATCGGTTATCGGTTCTTCGAGCGATATGGCCTGCTCATTGCCACTTCAACTAGCAAATTTCAACAGCTATGTCGGTGACTCTGGTTCTTTGGCGAATATCCACGTTCCGGATTCTATCGCGCACAGAAACTCCGAGCATAGCTCTCTCCATTGCTCGCTGTGTGAGTGCGTTTATTTAATTTAATAACAATTCACTATCAGATTTGAAGAACCCGATTGTAACTATCAGGGAACGCTGATGATATATTTATTGCTAAATAAAGACGACCATAATAACAGCCCTCAGCTACATAATCCACTTTCCACATTCATTAACTGAGCAAAGCAAAGAACTCGAGAGTGCAGGAATAAGTTGGCGTTTGTTTGGCGTTGTTAGTTTGGCTCTATAGATCCATTATGGATCTTAGCAATGGATCTATCGAGAATGATCGAAATCTTTCAGAGAGCCTGGCGTGACCAAAACGCTGGCGTGTTTCTGGCTCAGCGCATAAGCATTGCCATTCAATGTGGTAATGCTGCCAGCATGCTGGGTACGCTGACAACTGGTAGTGGGCTTGAGCATTTGGATTTTCTTTAGACTTTCAACGGTCTATGGGCCAGTCTAACTGTATTTGTAGTGTTAGTTTTAGCTTGTATTTTGTTTAGTTAATAAAGGCACTTGCCCATAATAAAAATGAATAAAATAACAAACCGCTTGAACATGTCCTCTGATTCTCCTCTTCCCCAATACATGTTTGAGTATCCATTGGCCTTTTTATAATGCCACATCGTCATAGCAGTCACTCCCCCGAACACGGTGTTGTATTTCATACTAAAAGTTAAAAAAATAAAATAAAATAGAACATCATAGCGTGGAAGCCCGTAAAAGAAATGAAATGGGTGGCAATATTTTTGTAGGACTGATTGATTTTAGAAAATGTAATATCTATACAGGGTAACGCTGAATTAAGCCGAAAGAGGTCCATAATACCTACCCATCATGAACAACGTTTACCATGCGACTTATTTTAGCTTTTCCATAGTAAACGGTAATTCACACTCGACAAAATCAGCAGCACTTAGTACGGAGCAGTGGATTTTTTTGCAGGGTTGGTGGTCCCATAGTAAAACCGTTTCTTAATGATGATTATAACGGACCCCTTTCCGCGTAACCCTGTAACCCTGTTCCCCCTGTAACCCTGCTCGCTTTATATGGAACTGGATAAGTAGAAAAACTACTTACTACACTGTAGACTTTTTATAGTATTCTTATCTAGACAGTTTTGAATTTATGTTCCTGTTCCTACAGTCAATAAATGGTATAACCTGGTTCTGAGAGATATACTTACTTCAAGGTCGAGGAAGAACTATTCTTCTTTTTTTTTAATTAATAATAGGCTTGCGTTTGGCCGCCTACTCGCCTGATGTTAAGCGATAGTGCCGTCTACAATGGAGCACGCTTGCCTATATAGAAGAAACCGATTTACTGGTGATTTTAAGAGAACCAGTTTGATACTATCGAGGAACACCCATTTACATTCTTTAAGGTCAGTCAGAGTGAATAGGCATCTAAGTCTGTATGCTCCATCTTTGATTTTTTGCGTGGTCATCTTTGCTTCTTTGGTAGGTAGCATCTTCTGGCCCATATGAGAGATAAAATCTACTTCTTCTGACTTCAAGGAACCCGTCATTAAAAGAACTAGCGTTGAAAAGACGAACACTTACACATCCTTCTACTTGCCCATGACAGCAGCGCACTTATGCTTGGAACATAATATAATATATACAGGGTGTAAGGGGAACAATCTCGAAGCCAAAAGAAGGTAATTGTACCACTTACCACATTATGAACCACTTTTTGTATGGACCAACCCTGAACTCGCGAAAAAAAAACAGCTGTTCCATACATTTTGTCGAGTGTCAATGACCGTTTTCTATAAACAGCTGATATTTTTTCGCGATTTCAGGGCTGGTCCCATAGTAAAAGTTGTTCATAATGATGAGTACAATTACCTTCTTTTGGCTTCGAGAGTGTTCCCCTTACACCCCGTATAACAGCACGAATCAGGTGCACCAAATCCTGTTGTCAACAGGAAGCAGGTCTATGTAGCAGAATTCAAGCTCTGCCAGTCATCGCTCTTCTGGATTTCGAGGAACCCAGTGTTGATAAGAACCAGCGATGAAAGGACCCAGCGTTGAGGAGACGACCTTTGCACTTGCACATTCTCCATGCCCACGACAGCAGCTCACATATGACTGGTCTGACTGGTCAGTACGGGGCAGGCGTACCGGATCCTATTGTCAGTAGGCAACAGGGGCCTTACGGACAACTGCTATTGCGGCACCTAATCCACTCAGTTGGAAAATCACGCGAACGTGAACCTTATCGCGCCCAGATACGGTTTGCGGTCGCGTGATTTTCCAACTGAGTGGATTAGGTGCCGCAATAGCAGTTGTCCGTAAGGCCCCTGGCCTAAGATGCAGAATATAATGCACTGCCAGTCGTCGTACTGCTGAAGAACCTAGCTTTAAAAAGAACCATTGTTGAAAGAAAACAGCGTCGGAGAGAACATTTGCACTCACACATTCTCCTTGCCCGCAACAGCAGCGCACATATGCCTGGGCAGCACGGGGCAGGTGTACCGAATCCTGTTGTCAGCAGGCAGCAGGTCTACGTCGTGAAATATAACGCACTGCCAGTTATCGTACTGCTGAAGACATTGGCGGATCCAAAACCACCTAGTAATTCCATACATTCGACAAAAAAATCGATTTGATTCCTTCGAATCCTACCTTGTTCCATTCTACCTTGTCAGAATGCTCCCCCCCCCCCACCCCCATTTAAATCCTGGATCCGCCCCTGGCTGAAGAACCTAGCTTTAAAAAGAACCATTGTTGAAAGAAAACAGCGTCGGAGAGAACATTTGCACTCACACATTCTCCTTGCCCGCAACAGCAGCGCACATATGCCTGGGCAGCACGGGGCAGGTGTACCGAATCCTGTTGTCAGCAGGCAGCAGGTCTACGTCGTGAAATATAACGCACTGCCAGTTATCGTACTGCTGAAGACATTGGCGGATCCAAAACCACCTAGTAATTCCATACATTCGACAAAAAAATCGATTTGATTCCTTCGAATCCTACCTTGTTCCATTCTACCTTGTCAGAATGCTCCCCCCCCCCCCCCACCCCCATTTAAATCCTGGATCCGCCCCTGGCTGAAGAACCTAGCTTTAAAAAGAACCATTGTTGAAAGAAAACAGCGTCGGAGAGAACATTTGCACTCACACATTCTCCTTGCCCGCAACAGCAGCGCACATATGCCTGGGCAGCACGGGGCAGGTGTACCGAATCCTGTTGTCAGCAGGCAGCAGGTCTACGTCGTGAAATATAACGCACTGCCAGTTATCGTTCTTCTGGATTTCGAGGAATCCAGCGTTGTAGAGACGACCTTTGTTGAACGCTTCATTGCCTGAGAATTCCAGGAGATTTAAAGTCTCCGCGGCTCCGCTTTTATGTTTTGTGTGTCCGGGTGGAATACAAATCCTTGAAGATATTGTGTGTGCCTGGTGATTCACCTCTAAACGTTATAACAACGTTGTTACCAATCATGATGAAATTTGTCGACCAAGTTATGTAGTTAACAGGATTTTTGTGTGCAAATACGCTGGTTTGACTATTTTTATCAAGAGAACTATTCTGAGTTGGTCGGGATTTTGTATCTGGTTATCGGAACTCGGAAGTAAATTAGTATCTTCTAAGTCTGCGTCCTCCATCTTCTACCACTTCGTCGCTTACCAAGAGGCAAGCTGGAGGTCAAAGGCGGACTGACACGATTAAAAACCATATTTAAAATAAAATCTCTTACCGTGCTGTTCGATAACAAATATCCTATACTCCAACCGTTGTCGAATCAGAAACGGGTGAATGTAGTATAAAAATATTTTTAAATTTTTCTTCCGATTCCTGAAACGAAGTTTGGTTTGTTATTTAGTTATCTAAGTTACCTATTCGTAATAATTATCTAAGTAAATATAAATAAAACATCACATCATTGTCATCGGTATTTCCGAAAATATCTCAGAAACTAATAAAACAGGTAGGTCCTGTAACAACTTATATAAATTTGTTATACCTACTATAACAAATTTATATAAGTTGTCAAGTACGAAACACGTTAGGGTTCCCTAAATAAATATATAGGTTCCCATAATGCTGAGAATTAGCATCACAGCATAACATTTACTTTGTGCAACTGTTTGCCAATAATTTTAATATCAATCAACTGTAAACTTAAATAATTTTGTTGATTTTTCACAATATAGGACACTACATTTTTTTGCATTCTATACATTATAAGACACTAGACATTGTTAGCCTAAACGTGTACAAAGCAAAAATTATCTACACATCGGGCAATCACAGCGGGCAATAGAGAGAGCTATGCTCGGAGTTTCTTTGCGAGATAGAATCCGGAACGTGGATATTCGTCAAAGAACCAGAGTCACCGACATAGCTGTTAAAATTTGCAAATAGAAAGTGGCAATGGGCAGGCCACATCGCTTGAAGTAGCGATAACCGATGGGGAAGAAAGGTTCTTGAGTGGAGACCACGAACCAGAAGACGCAGCGTAGGTAAGCCTCCCCCACTAGATGGACCGACGACATTGTGAGAGTCGCGGGCATCCAGTGGATGCAGATGGCAAGCTTTCGTTCAGTGTGGAGGTTAAAGGGAGAGGCCTATGTTCAGCAGTGGACGTCTTCTGGCTGATGACGATATTCTTCAATTTTATTATATAAAATTTAATGTTTTTCAGTTTAAAAAAGTGTAGGAGTTATCTTCTTAGTCAGTATACCATTTGGGTAAACGTAATCTAAGTTTGTGCCTAATTTCAAGTCAATAGCTTTTATAGTTCCTGAGAAAATCCGCTGCGACAGAATAACAGGCTCACTATAAGAGTTCCTTTTTGCCATGTTGTTAGGGAACCCTAAAAAGGTTAGTAATATAAATGTACTTACTTACCACCAAAATGGCACCAATATAGCAACTCTATGCCTAGCACGACAGCCTTTCGGCACATAGTGTCCTCCCATTCCTATATCCAAGTTCTCACGAATTTGCGCTTCAGTAATGTTGGTGGATACGTAGGATACAGATAAATCATTATCATAGATAGTATCTGAAAACCGCAAACTCGGTAAAGTTGTAACAACGTTAACATTCAGTCACACCTGTGCGACTGCGGTAGTGTTAACGACAAAAAAAATAGTAAATATTTTATGCGTCGATTTTCATAACTCAAATGTTATGGAGTAAATTTTGCTGACTTTAATATAATTTCTGTAAATAATTATTATAGATTATTTCTGGAAACCACAAACTCGGGAGGGATAATTACCTGCCTTTTTTTTAAATATTATAATTTTTATACTACTAAGATTAACGCTTGCTATTGTTATACCTATACTACTTATATATATAAAAGTGTTGACATAAATATTTAAGAAACAATTTTATTCAGTTATATTACATAAGCATTTTAAATAACACAGATATTTAAAACCTAAAACTATTACTACCAATCATTAAAATTAAAATTTAAAAAACCCAACAAATTAAAACCTAACTATCTGTTAATCGCTAAATATTTTATTTTTGCAATGTAATTATTGCATTTGTTTTGGAATTTTAGTGAGCTGTTTAAACTTTCAATCGATTAATTAATATTTACAGCACGTATAACTTTTAATATTGATAAAAAAAGTTACTTACTATTTGTCAATAATTTATGACATACGCGGATGTAAAAAACTAGCTAAAGATCTAAAAATGTCATGTAGTTAGTACGTACGTTACGTAGGTGACGTAAAAAAAATAACAGTTGAAGTGGTTGTACTAATTTAGTACCTACTTATAGACAGGGCTGGGCAAAATACATGCTTTGCTTTAATTGAAATACAAATTAAAAATACTGTATCGCAAGCTAGTATAGTATATTTCTCTATGATAGCAAGTAATAAAAATACGAAATACAAAATATCTTTAAGTAAGGTATTTGAAATACAAAATACAAAATACAGTGTTTTAGCTATTTTTAATTGAAATACGAAATACAAATTACAAAATAAGTAATCTAGACTAGCAAGGGCTAAAAAGTAGAGGAAAACAAGATTAATTAATCAGTAAAACCAGAGTTTCCTTTCATGAACACTAGATTTTTAAATGTACTGTCAGACAAACATTACACTGTCGCCTCGCACTCACACTCACGATCGCTAAATGAAGGTTAAATGTATTTTAATGTTAAAATGTATTTTGAAGCCTCAAGTATTTGAAATACTAATCACAAAATACCTCGGCGTCAGGTATTTGAAATACGAATTACAAATTAAATTTTAAGGAAGTAATTAAAATACAAATACCTAATACGTATTTGTATTTCAATTACGTATTTTAGTTACAAGTAATTCAAATACTGCCCAACCCTGCTTATAGAAATGTCCAAAATATTATGTTTCGCGACATAGAGAAATATCTCAAAAAAATTCTTGAGCCCACCTCTGAGAGGCTCACATACACTAGGGGCTTAGGCCTAGCATAGTTTCGTAGGTAGGGCCTAATTCACCAATACTCACCATTCCCATTGTCGGCCGTGGTTAAAGTCACGCTGGCACACAGGGGCATTCCATCCAGGGCAATATAAGACTTTGCTATGGGCCTTATTTCTGAAAGTATTGTAATCTTTGAAACCTTTTCTCAAGACACGCAAGTGGTTCCGTGAGGCCGAGCCGATTTGCTAATGTGTGACGATCAGTCTACGAGCCACGTGATTCCGAGCCGCGCAGCTAAATGTGTTTCAGTCTACGGCCACGTGATTCCAAGCCGCGCGCCTAATGTGTTTCAGTCTACATGCCACGTGATTCCGAGCCGCGCAGCTAATGTGTTTCAGTCTACGTGCCACGTGATTCCGAGCCGCGCGGCTAGTGTGTTTCAGTCTACGGCCACGTGATTCTGAGCCGCGTGGCTAATATGTTTCAGTCTACGTGCCACGTGATTCCGAGCCGCGCGGCTAGTGTGTTTCAGTCTACGGCCACGTAATTCCGAGCCGCGCGGCTAGTGTGTTTCAGTCTACGGCCACGTGATTCCGAGCCGCGCGGCTAATGTGTTTCAGTCTACGTGTCACGTGGTTTCAAGCCGCGCAGCTAATGTGTTTCTGTCTACGTGCCACGTGATTCCGCGCCGCGCAGCTAATGTGTTTCAGTCTACGGCCACGTGATTCCGAGCCGCGCAGCTAGTGTGTTTCAGTCTACGTGCCGCGTGATTCCGAGCCGCGCGGCTAATGTGTTTCAGTCTACGTGCCACGTGATCAACACAATTATACCAATTACATTAATTAAATCAGAAAATAACTAGTCTCCAGTCTCAAGTTCCACTTACGTTACTGGGCATGGGTACATGAGTCAGTAAAATTCGTGAGATGATAGTTCGTGTCGTGGCCTATAATGGCCATACTGTCTTACGAATTTTACTCCAAGACCCCAGACCAAATGCCTGCACATAACAGGGTTTTTCCAGGTCAAAAATGTGAACCTGTGGGTGAAATAAGAATTTTCACTACGTAAAATTCGTGAAAAATTTGTATGGACTTAGACTTATTTTCACAGACCAATAATAAGGGAACAGTGCGCGAAGTACGAACATTCGCTACGTAAAATAAGTATGCGAATTTCATACAATTTTTGAATTTCGAAATATCGGAAGAAAATATATTTATGTATATGAAATTCGATACGTATTTTACGTAGGTAGCGAATATTAGTCTACTTCGCCCACTGTTCCCATATTGGTCTGTCAAAATGTCGCTGAGTAAAATAAAAAGAAAAAAAAATCGGTACGTAGGTAGGTACCTATACCTCTAACTTTAATTACCGAGCAGGTTAAAAAAAAACTAAAATCTACGGTGACTCACAATGACGATTTGGCGACTCACCTTTGGCAGTGGATTCCTCGTATTTCTTATGTGCGAATATAATATCACCTGTAACTGAATAAAACTCCTTTATTCTCTAAAGTGTGTGTTGGACCCGCGCACCGCAAACTCAAACGCAATGTGTATGCAAACTCAACCTTTTCCTTACTGGGGCCTTACAGACTCAAAACAGCGCTAGGTACTATGCCGAAACAGCGCAGGGGCCTTACGGACAACAGCTAATTGCGGCACCTAATCCGCTCAGTTGGTAAATCACGCGAACGTGAACCTTATCGCGCCCAGATACGGTTTGCGGTTGCGTGATTTTTCAACTGAGCGGATTAGGTGCCGCGATTAGCTGTTGTCCGTAAGGCCCCTGTGCGGTAAAACACGCGAACGTGAACCTTAACGCGCCGAGATACGTTTTGCGGTCGCCCAACTTTTGCAATCACCTAAACAGAATCGCAGCTAGCGGTAAAGCCCCTGGAACCCTGGCCCCAGACGAGACGGACTTGGTGACAGACCACCGCCCAACCAACGGGAGAGGAGAAATCGTTCTTTTTCCTCTCTCGTTGGTTGGGCTGATCCATACGTCTATTAGCACTGTTAGGCCAACACCGAAAACTTTGAAAAAATATTTAGGTAATTTGTCACAATAATCATAAAATTCAAAGTCCTAACGAACCTTACATATTATCCTATTCCTTACCATTGTCAGTAGTGGTTTGCTGTTCAAATAAACTCTCATACTCCATCCTAAAGTTTGAATTGCCTCTAAAGTAGAACATGTAGTAAACTGTAGGTAAAAGAAGCAAAATGAAGAGAATCGGCTTCCAATAGCCTCGAGATTGTTTAGGCACATCCATACATTCTTGGAACGTCGACGGATTCCGTGGTCGCTCTGAAAATTTAAAGCCACTTATCTGTATAGGTAGGTACTTCTACTTATAATCGGTCCAAGTTTTATAGTTTTGACAGCTGCAATAACATTGTAAAAATCTGAGAAAAAACGAGTAAAAAAATTACATGATAGCGACACAGCAAAAGAGACAACCCACAACCGTACGGTGGGGCGCAGAAGTTTAGAAGGACTGACCCCAAATAAATTGAGATCTTCTAAGATTGGGATATTAGCCAGGAGAAAGAAGGAGAAGAAGACATAAGTACGTTTTGTTCACAATGCAGGTGAAGCCACAGACAAGTTAGTAGGTAATAACTTACTTGTCAATGAACATTTTCTACGAAAAATTCTGGCGAAAGTTTTGATTACCGTTCTCAAGAACATTGTTCTCACTCCAATGACAACTACACAAATGAGTGTCCAAATAGAATCGCACTAAAACATCCTTTGTTTGGAAAATTGTTGAGTAAATAAATAAATCCATTGTATCAATGTATCGGAATTGGCGGGCGATAGAATGTGGCTAACAAAACAAACAAAATCATCGTCACTTTAGGTGCCGAATAATTTTCAATTTAAAAAACTGACTTCAAAATTTGACTTCATAATTATAATATTTTATCATATTATGATGTTTTCCAAATACTTTTTTTAAAACCAAACTACTAAACATATCTTGTTGGAATTTCTATGGGACGAGAGTACTGAGGCAACAAACACAAAAAATACAACCGAATTAAGAATAGGGTTCTTTTTAACCAACTTCAAAAGGAGGCTTATCAATTCGTTCTTTCAGATTAGTCCCATAGAAATTTCATTAAAATCGGGCAAGTAGTTGGGCTTTTAAATCAAAATAAATGGAAAATTCGGTTACTTAGTACTTATAGTCTGTAGACAATTTATGTCGTCTATGTGTTTGTGTATTTGTGTATAAGTAACCGAATTTGCGTATATTACTGATTTTGTGAAATCGGTTTTTTAAATTGATAATTTATTTGAAATTGTAAGAGAACGAAGCTACTAATAGATGACTTCTGGGCTCAGGATGATCGCTTAGATGGAAGTTAAAGCACAGGTTAAAGTACAATACAAAAAAGTTTAATATAATATACCTATGTATGTATATCAGTCTGTGGCAGCCATATTACAAGCTTTGCTTAGATTGGGGTCAGGTGGCTGCCAGATACTGATATACATACATATATATTTTTAAATAACATACTTAAATAGATATTAACACCCAGATAAAGAACAAACACAAATGTTCATCACATAAAAGTTTGTCCTAGGTGGACAAGGAAATCCTTGCCCACCTAGGACAAACTTTTATGTGATGATTATATTAATCTAACCACGGACACTATATAGTGGCCGTGGTCAGATCAATCTAACTATAACCGATCTGACCACGGATACCTACCTAACGAGGAAATTGAACCCACGACCCCAAGCGCAGAAGGCATGGTATAATTTTAGACATGTACCGAGAGCTCTGTAACTTTTACTTACTGTCATCATCATCAGCCAGAAGACGTCCACTGCTGAACATAGGCCTCCCCCTTTAACCTCCACAATTAACGACAGCCTGCCTTTTGCATCCACTGGATGCCCGCGACAATCACAATCACAATCACAATGTCTCACAATGTCGTCGGTCCATCTAGTGGGAGGCCTCCCTACGCTGCGTCTTCCGGTTCGTGGTCTTCACTCCAGAACCTTTCTTCCCCATCGGTTATCGGTTCTTCGAGCGATGTGGCCTGCCCATTGCCACTTCAACTTGCAAATTTTAACAGCTATGTCGGTGACTCTGGTTCTTTGGCGAATATCTACGTTTCGGATTTTATCGCGCAAAGAAACTCCGAGCATAGCTCTCTCCATGGCCCGCTGTGTGACTCTGACACTTTAACGCAAACACCAGTAGAGCCTAGGACATCTAACAACACCTACATATCCTACCATACAGGTATCCATACCTACGTATCCAGTTAGATGTAGAAACACTGGACCTCAGTTCCCATTTCTAAGCTGCAGACTGCAGAGCTACCCATAAAAGCAATTAACATTATCCCCTCGAGCATTTGCAGCAAAAGCGCAATTGCATTGTCTTACAAACTGTGGAAATTATCATTGTTCCAGGCCGATTGTTCCCCGGAATTCATTCCAGACGTTCACCTAGTCCGGAATCGAACTTATGTTCAGGAAATGGATAAATTCGTACTGGGCCCTGATTCTGTAACTTCAAACAGGCACGTAAACCGGCGCGTTAAATTAACCTCTAAAAGTTGGTCTTAATTCCTAGGGAATACTTCAACCAAAATAAAATGAATGGACCGGCCCAGAAGAAGCGAATTTTTGAAGATTACAAAATGAGCGCTCCCTTCGTTTCAGTCTCTACCCGTAGGAAGTGCGATACGAGACTATTGTTACATGATAACGAAACATCTGACAAAAATATGCCTACGTGTGCTTTCCCGAAGTGTAAAAACAACAAAAAACCGCTATCTAATAGTTATGGCGTCCATTCATTTTATTTTGGTCGAAGAAGGGTTAGAGTTCAAATTTTTTGAGTTGCGTTACGTTTTAGTTAGTGAATCAGGGCCCTGAAAAGCTTTGGGAATTCACTGTGAGTATAAAATATAATAAGCTTCGAGCAGGCCCGGATCTAGGGGAGGGCAAACAAGGGCACGTACCCCTGGCGGCCCCTGTCATTTGAAAATAATGGTTGTAAAATTGTTTGAGAATTTTTATCCCACACAAAAATCTTACCCACTCCACCAAGTATAAGTAAGAGGTTTAATGTGCGATTTTTTTAAATCATTAATTTCTAAGCCAATGCCAAGTTTTTGCCCCTGCCCTGCTCGGAAATATCATAATATATCCGGGGCTGGCTATGACCATTATATACATCGTACCTCTAGGTATTGTATAGGATACTAACCAACAAAGAGACCAACAGTAGATTCAGATCAGACCAATAAGGGAGATATGCCTTAGTACAATTACGGGTAAAATTTGCAGGTTCCATATCTCCCTTCTTTGTCTGATCTGAAAGTAGATAGTATGTAGATAGATTCTAGCTGGTCCGTAGACTCCTTTGTTCACATTCATAATCAGCCTTTTAATAGTCCACTGCTGGACTTTTAGCCTACCCCCGAAAGGGTGATTGGGCCATATCCACCACGCTGGCCCAGTGCGGATTGGTGGATATTGGTTTGGATTGTTCACATTGAAATGGACGAATTCAGAAGCTTGTAATTATTGAGTTTTTTTTTATGCCATATGTGGCAAACAAGCAGACGTGCTGCCTGATGGTAAGCAGTCACCGTCGCCTATGGATACCTGTAACACCAGAGGCATCACAAATACGTTGCCGACCCTTTAGAACTCGATTAACTCGCCTTTTGAAGAACCCCATGTTGTAGCTTCTTTTCTTGCTGACTTGCAATGGTAACTTTATAGTATTGCAAGTATTTTTATAGGTAAGTACAACGTTACAAAGGACGGTCATACTAATTCGAAAGGAGGTCAAAACACTCATTTTAATAATAGCTGTTCTATAGGACCCTGAAATCGAGAAAAAAAGATATCAGCTGTTCCATAATTATGTTTCGTTGTGTGAATGATATTCTTATAGTGCACAGCTGATTATAGCCTTATAGAAAAAAAACGTGCATAACGATAAGTAGCAGCGTTGCCAGACGTCCCAATTTTGGCGGGACGTCCTGATTTTTAAATCAAAACGCGCGAGACAAGCTCTGTCCCGCTTTTCGGGGATAACTCGACCGTGCGTGTAGCGTGCTGAGGAAGCGCGGGCGGGTGGCACAGACAAGTGTGGACTGGCCGTCCGCCCGCCCCGCCCGGCGCGTAATGAAGATAAACGCTAAGACGATAGGGTAAATCTGATTTAAAATATCATATTTTTATTCAAATACATTTTCTATGGCTACTTTTGTTACCTATCTATTGTCACGTAAACATAATTAGAACTCAAATAAAAAGATAAATATTTAAAACTTCTGATTATATACGTTTTTTTACTATGTCCCGCTTTCGAGGACAGAATCCCGCTTTTTTCACTCAAAAAGTTCCAAAATAAAGATTTTGCAAAAACAAAGGCATGTGTACCTACTATCTTTTTTATTACCTTATAAAAAGGCAGATCATAAATAGAAAATAATCTACGAAAACTAATTTGTTCTAAAATAAATGAGTTATACCTACGTTTAATTACTAGCTAGACAGAGGGGGCACTTTAGCACGTGATGACGTCAAGCCGTGCGCGCGCCATACAAATGCTATACTGACACACGCTTAGCGGAAGAGGGACACCGGACACCGCATCCGCTCTCTTTCCCCACCAAAAACTTTAAACGCTTATATCACAGAAATATATCAGCCAATTTTAATTATTTTTTCGGCATATAATCCTTAGCTTAGCCTGTACGCTTAGTCCCAGATATGATAGTTTTCGAAAACTTTTTTCGTTTACCTACGTATTGTTCCATACATTTTAGTAAAGTGCCTCTATCGGAAACGTGGAGGAACTAAAATTGGTGATAATCGGCGGTATAGATTGCTTCACTCTAATACGAAAAAAGTTTTCGAATACCTTTTAGCCCAGCAATGTATGGAACAATACGAAAACGAAATAAGTTTTCGAAAACTATCAAATCTGGGACTAAGCGTACCTACTGTTATTTGTAATAAGTGAATCATTAGGACACAAGCCTATTTACCTGCTTTCGGCATAGCACCACCGTTCCGTATGAACGAGTTTAAATAATACCAAACCGGTTGTATTGTATTGAGCTGTATTGTTGTAAACTAACCAGCTAGTGTATGAATTCTACTACAAAATAGGCTCCTAAGCGCCTATTCTCTAGAAGAAGCAAGCGAAAACAGCATAATTAACGTGATAATAATTGAAAATAAGCAACATAAAAAACATAATTATCAATTAACAAACCAACTTCAATATTTGTAAAATACGCAATACTCAATGTATGTATTTTGATTTAAAAATCAAACTCCTGAAAATATTTGGATGAAATTTCTATGGGACCAATCTGAAAGAATATCCTTTCAATTAAAAATCAAAAAGTCCGAATCGGTTTATAAATGAAGGAGTTCTGAAAAAATTTAAGATAGGTACATATAATGGAAAACCCCATTTCTTTTAAAATCAATTAATTAAACAAATATTTAAATAGTAAGCAAAGCAATTATAGTGAGTTAAGTATGAATTTTAAGAATCTCCTCAACGAAATTAAGAGCAGTGAACTTCTTAACTTTGTGCAGAATCTTGCAAATATTTATGTCATTTACAAACTTGCTAACGTAAATGTCGCCGTCGTCAGTATCTACCTCCAATTTCTTTATCAACTCTTCTACCTGTTTGACGTACAAAGTCTTTTTCTCTTCGGGTATCAGCACAAAATGCCAAGGCAAGCATATCTTTAAAACATTCCAAATGACATACTGGCTGACAGCGTAAGCTAAGTTAGGGTCTTCTTGGGGCTCAGGCTTCTGCTCTTCTTCTACTTGCTCCTTCTCCGGTGATTTCTCTTCCACTTCAACTTCTTCACACGGTCGACAGATGTACGTCATTTTCACGTCTGTCTCTGACTGAACCATTTTAGTTTTGCTCGTAAGACTCTTTGACGACTTCGGACCGCGAGCACTTTGAGAAACGTCCGACTTCTTTGTCTTTCCAACGGAACCCTTACCTTTCTTACCTTTTTTGTCAAGTACTGGCTCCTGTGTGTATTCAAGTTCAATGACTGTTGTACCCTCACACGTGTTTACGACCATAGAGATTACCTTGTCCAAGAATTGCTGAGTGCATTTATTAGCACACGCCAAGCACTCGTCTTTGTATTGCTTATCTTTGATCAATTTACACACAACTTCCTCGCATTCTTCAAACGCATAACAGATTCTTTTACCGACTGCCATAGACAAAGCTGTTGCAAACCCTTCGATAGGGTTAACACTTTTGCACATTGCTAATAAGAATGCTGGGTAGTTCATTAGATCTTCCTGTACTTCAAACAACTCAAATAAAAAGTTTTTGATCAAACATATTCTTAAATTGGCTTGTTTATCTTCAGGGTCAAAGTCTAAGCTAAACCAAAAATCTTGGTTGAGAAAGTCATCTCTTGATACTAATTCTGTTGATTCAATGTCGCAACATCGTAAATTCCTACGTAATTCTAAAAGTTCGTCTACCGTAGGAAATCTTATATTGAGACAGTAAATAAGAAAGTCCCTCCAGTCAACGTAGCATGTTTCGCCGAATATCATAAAGACAAATTTAGGTATCTCCTCAGGATTTACACTTGTCCACATTTGTGGAAAAAGAGGACCATCACAGTTTTCTTTGCCAAAAAAGGTGAAGTCCTGTATGATGTAAATGAATGCTTGTTGCAAGGCAATGCCAGTAGGTGCGATGATTTTAAATTGAGATCGCAATTTTGCTAATTGGCTTAATTTGAACTCAAATTCAAGCTCCCTTTCAGTAACTTCTCCTGTATCTACTGGCGGTTCAGGTGGTGCAAATTGCAACAAGTTAGGGTCAATCATTAAAGTATCATGTTCTAGGACTAAAGTCTCCGGTATTCTTCTCCCGCCTTCCACAGCCATTTGAAGGTACTTGCAAAGACGATCGACAGACTTTATCTCATTTAAATAATAAGAGTTTATATCGTTTTGTACATCCATAAAAGTTTTAAAAATATGATCGTTGAACAGCTTCATGTCCTGGTAACACTTATACTGTAGAGCAAGCATGCGCAAACTTGCTCTGAACATTTCACCGTTAATACCCATTGTCCACTCTTCAATACACTTTAAAGCATTTTCTTTAAAAACTTCTTCCGGTGTTATAGATTCCTCTGAATCATTTTCTTCTTTCTTTTTAACTGGAATTACTAATTTGGCTGTTTCACTGTGCTCTTTACTAATGATAGATCTGTATGAGTCATTCGACTCTTTTATGGTCTTCAATGCAAACTTGACATTATTTTCCACCACCATGTTGAATGGGTTATTGCTATAATTTATCTCAATATTTTTTAATTGTAGATCTTGAAAAGCATGTTTTAACTGTCTGAAAACTTTATCTTCTCCACCCTTTTTACTTCCAGAGCTCTCATCGGCTTCTCTAGATATTTTCGTCAAGTCTTTCGAACTGGTTCTGTCAGTTGGTGGCATTCGTTTAAGCATAGAAAAATAAAAGTCATGAAATTCTTGTAATGTTAGAATAGATCTGAAAAAATAAATGATTTGTGAATTATTTTGGTTCTCTTCAATCATAAAAATACACTTAGATAATTCTATAAAATATGGCAAATGAAAATGATTGGATACTAACCGATTTAGTTCTGTTTGCATGCATGATATGTAGGTATTGACCATAGTAGTAAGCTCTTCCATTGCCCAATTTTCACAAATAAGAGCCTGTCTTTGTTGTTCCGCGAACAATTTTCGATCATCACAAATGCGGTATAACTTAGTTTGCAACTCTTTCACGCGACAATGCCATTCATTTTTACTCAAATTTATGTCACGCCAATCATTTTCGAAGTTATTATAATCTCTTTGAAATTGACTCACTAAATCTTGCTTTTGAGAGGGCAACGTGATTATCTGTTCCATTTTGTCTTTAATAAATCTTGCATATGGCACCAGTGAATTCATTTGTAACCTCTTTGCTAAAAATAACTGTTTCATGTCTTCTATATAAACTTTTTCGATAACTTCCCAACAAGACGCTAACGCAATACCAATTATTTCTGGAATAGGAATCTCACCGTAATCCCAGTCTTCTTCACCAGCTAATATGCTTATAATTTCAGAACTCACATGCTTCAAGTCTTCTGATTCAGCCTCATCTAATACAGGAAACAGTTCATCCCTAATGTCTTCTTTAGATGTTTCTGGCGCTTTCAATACTTCTAATTCATTATTCATTATCATTTTACTTGGGTCTTTAGACCCCCGACGACCATTTAACTTTTCTTTAGACTTTCCAGTGGCTACTTCAGGTTTCACGGTTTTTGACTTAATTCTTTTATCATCAGTAGCCGGAAAATCGAGGTGGCTCAAAACTTTCTCACCAAAAAGCTCCTCGCAAGATTTCAATGGCATAACATAGTCACCAATTATATATTTGCAAAGTTGTGCCAAGAATTCTTTTTCGATGATTTCGTAGTACATACTGTAGTTTATACCGAGAATAGCATAAAATCGATCAATAAGCTCTGAATTGTCTTCAGTGAGATCCCAAATGACAAGTTCTTGAAGAATGTCTTCCGTTTCTTTCATATGTACGTAGCAAGTAAAATAGCTTTCAAAAGGTGTTTCGATTCTCTTTTTGTGCGGATCATTAACGAGTTTAGAAATTCTTATTTCTTTATATTGATCTTTTTCTTTCTTTCTGTGTTTAGCGATAGTTTCTTCTAAAAATATATCGTCTCTATCTTCTAATATTGTTTCATCTGGAGGCGCACGGCCTGAAAAGGTTTCTTCCAGTATTTGAGCTTCTCTGTACGAGTTCGGATAATTTATTATAACAAATCCACAGATATTAAGCTGATCTTTAATAAGTTCTACTAACATAGCTGCGATAAGGTGATCAGTCAATGAGTCTCCAGAGCTTAGAGATTCATATGCATATTTCCCCAAATTAGCTGCTTGTGATAATATCATTTCTTCTTCTGGGATTGTTTTGGGTGTTTGCGTTTGTTTTGAGTTAGGTGGTATAGTTCCCAGCATTGCGGCAGTGGTAAGATCACTACCTTTACTGGTACTAGTATCATCTTCGGCTTTCATCAGTTTTATTAGTTCTTTGTCTTCTTCTTCCTCCGCTGCATTCATAAATTTATCAAACGATAACTCTATATCAGCACAGCCAACCATTTCAGTCTTGAATTTCCGTAAACAAAAATTTATTGCACATTCTAATCGTGCCACAAATATTTTGCGCATATTCAATAAAACTTGCATTGGAACAGTTATTGATCTTTCTGGAAGACCACGTAGTAAAACTTTTGCCGGAAATGGGGGAAGATCAGCAGGTTCTCTGGGCGGTGGATATGGGTACTTCATATCGAGTAAGGTGTAAACGACATGTCCTAAAACACGAGTACCCAAATACTCGTATTTTCTTTCTTCGGATTCAGGATCATAATTTGGGATTAATAGATCTAAAGTCCAAGGATACAAATAGTTGTGATACTCTTTAAATTCACTGTCATTTAATGCTTCTTGGCGATCCAATTCTAGTCGAACGATCTCTTCTTCCTGAGGAACATACTCCTCTTCTGCCCCTGGGTCTTTCAAAATATTTTCCATTGGGTCGAGTATGTCAAAAATAGGCTGATGCTTAAAATAAAGAGTTTTCCACTCATGAATAAAATGTTCAGGAATATCGTCACCAATTAGTTTTTTGAAATATGCATATTTAGTAGCATAATCAACAATGGATAACATTGTGTCATAACATATTTCATAATAATGTTGTCTTTTTCTTTTCATTTTCTCTGCATATAGCTTCTTATGAAGCATATTCTGTCTTTTCTTTTCGAAATCTATTTCTCCGACTTCCAAGTTGATTTGTTCTTTTACATTGTCTAAGAATTGGTTAAACTGTTGTGTTCTTTGCTCATTAAATTCCTTTTCGCCTTCAATTCTATTTTGTACTAGATTGCGTGCTTGTTGTTTGGTCTCCATTATTTGGGTGCAAATTTGTTTCTCAAATTGAGAGAGCTTCATGACTTTTTTCGCAAGTCCCGTATCAAAATTCATTTCCTCTTCACCAATTGAAAGATCCCATAAGGAGCCACTCAGTACGTTCTTTACTCGTTTTTGGAATTCATCAGTATCAGACCGTTTATGCATCTTGGTATGCAAGTTATCCATATAATTACTAGCCCACTCGGAATCGGTAAAAGTCTTCGATCTTTCTATAGCCTTTTCTTCCATGCTGACCAATTCCTCATATGTAAAATTTTCGAACTTGCAAGGAAATCGCATAGAAAATTTATCCATGTCTTTTTTTTCCTTTGTCGTCAACGCTTGGTGAGTTTTGATGGGTTTGAAATGCATGGGTATTTCGGCGTCTTCTATTTTAGCTAACATTTTTGAATACTTGTGACGTATGTAATTATAAGTGTCTTGCACTTGTTCTGTCTTTTTCCTTTGCCATTCAATGAAATGTTTTTCGTTTAATAGCGGTCTCGAGAGGTCGTCCACAGTAGATTCTCTCTCTAGTGGTACTTTGGCCACTTTGAACCTATTTTCCATTTTTTCTACGAGTTCTGAAACCATTTGTCTCTCACGTTTTATAAAATCAGTGCGATCTCTCCTATCTAATTGGAGAAACAGTTGGTAAAATAGACGAAGTAAGCTAGAACCCCTGCCGTCCATAATGTTGACAAGTTCTACATCAGGCAGGTACACATCGATTTGTTTCAACCATTCCAAGAGATGGTCCCAGTTGGTTTTTATCTCCGCGCGTGCGTTGCTGGACCTCATCAGAAAGTGCTGCTCGTCGTTTATCACATGATAGCTGTGAAGTACACCAGCTATAATGTAACCGTTTTTCATCATATCTCCAAACTCTTCCGCGTTCCAGTTTATTGGTCTCTGTAATCTCTCAGTCAACCATTCTTTAAGTATTTCAGCCATGTTGATAAAATACTCACAAATTCGTTTATAACACGTAGTACATCTAAGTCAATATTTTAACCAATGAATTCTATGAATTCAGTTAGTACTACACATTATATCAATGTTTTTAACGCATTTGATTTATTTTAGAACACGAAACACACAACAAATTCTCTCTAGATAATATTACACAGGATCCAATGGTAATAGTGTTCCGTGATCCAATGAAAGGATCACAGATTTTTGCTTGCAAGGTCCCAAAGAGTAGTATTTTGAGTAGTATAATAAAGGGGTACGTACGGTCCAAAGAGTAGGTACGGTCCTTTGGTTCGGTGAAGTATGTACAAAATATATTACTTTACTCTTTGCAAGGAACCAAGGAACATTATTACTCCTAGCAGAGTATGTAGGTAAGCCCAACTCTTTGGGTAAGCCACAAGGTAAGCAAATGCCGTATTTAATAAAATTTAGTCTTTGAGCAAAAGAAGCAAAGAGAATTCAACGCTTTATAATACTACTCTTTGATTCAACGCTAGAAGTCTACACGAACCACAGATCTAAGAACGTCATCACATAAAAAATGGTCTTAAATATCTACTGTAAGGAAAACAAATTTTACTTGTCATTGGTTGACTCTGACTGTAACTTGTTTGACGCTATTTATGACTATGTAAGCTTGCTTATTATTACGACTGCAGGACTTTGTATCCATGGTTCTTCTTCTTTCGAGTCGATGTTCCGCAAAATACAATTACATTTTCAAATCAAGTTTCTAGACCAGAACTTTGCCACCCCAATGGCACTCTCCGTGGCTTCATTCAGGTCGTCTTCTGTGCAAGTTGTAGGACACGCTGCACAGTCCATCAAGTGTGTCATTGTCTGAGGGTTCACACCACAAAGAAAATGTATCCATGATCATGCAAAATGCAAAACCCCTCAAAATGTATCCATGGTCATGAAAAATGTAACAAAAAAACATTTGTCATTGGTTGCTTTGATTGGTTGGTTATTATATTATGACTTTTTTGTGGTGTTTATTTTATTTTCACTGTTTTCGTAGCGTATAATTCGTACAATTCACTAATCTCTTTCTAATCCAGAATGAAATGCAATGAGTTTGAGAACAGTGTATGTAATGACTGCTGAGTAAATTGAAAGAAATATATGTAAACGCCGGCGACTGCGTTAATAAGGTAATTGCGTTGTTTACAGAAACCTCGCCACATGAACTTGGATAATTTGGATAAATCTTTGCACGATTTGGGGATGCTGAGTGCAATAACAGAGGCGCGTCGTGATTATTTGCGTGAATCCAAAACTAATTTAGGCGTGATGCGTTACAATACTCGATACGTGTCGAACGTCACAGTTGGTTACTGCATGAAAAGAACGACGCATAAAAACAGACTTTGTCCGTACGTAGTGCCGATCCGACATCGAACTAAGAGTGAAAACTCGGATGCGATGGCTAGTGACGTGGTAGACAGCGGTTGCGACTTCAAGAGTAACTTTTTGGAGCCTTCAACGAGTGGATACAGCCGCGACAGCAATTCCACCAAGCGATGTCAGTCGCTCGAAAATCTTAACCTCAACGTATCAGTGGACCCGCCACCGGGGACAGAGATATCCCCGGAAATGGATCGGGTGTCTACACAGATCCAGAAATTGCAAGTTGATGAATGACACAGCCATCCACCTCGAAATCTAGTGTACTGGCCTCCGTGTCATTGGGCTCTGAGTATCAGTGATGCGAGGGTCTTAGGTGTAGTATTGAAGTGATCTAATGGATGTTGAATAAATATTTTTCAGTGTAGTGTTAATGTTAGTGTGGATTGTAGTAGCTGAGCATTGATGTTCCTAGTACCGCAGTGTAATTGATTTTGCATGTATTTATCACTATTGTTTGAATAAGGAAATCTCGATGCAGCTGTTGAAAAATTTATGCAAATTGCTCAAAAATGTATGTGATTGGTACAGATTTTTGAATGCATGGATTGTTATGTACCTTACTTAAATTAATTGGTTTATGAAGCTATAGATAGTTAATTCCGGAAGACCCTATTGTATCTTTCAATGACTTACGGTTTTCACTTTATGAGCGCACTCGGAATAAGTAATCTGAAGCTTCTTGTATCAGATTGCCGGCATCTGATTAGGGTGTGTTTCCACTGTGGTAGAGAAGACCAGAGCAGAGCTGTGTTAACTGTACTGAACTTGTGTAGCAAAGCCGAATGGACTTCTGCAGCGGAGTTGGGTGAAGCACGACCTGACATATTTTTAGTGCAGCAGCGCATACTATGCTCCTCTCCACCACGCTACTCTGCCATACAATTTGAGACAATCCTTCTCGTTTCCACTATAACTTCCTATTGAAACAGAGCGGAGACTAAATGTGGATTTCAACCAATGTGATTGGTCATTCGAGACATATCTCCTCGGCTCAGTGGAAACACACACTTAGAGTGGAATTGGACAGGCAACAGCCGACTCGGTTGAGTACAAAATGGCGCTTCTTAATTTTGTGTATGCCAAAATGTATGAGCTCACTTGATCCAAGTATACTCAAAATGTGAAATCCAGACTATCACCCGATATATGCAGTAATTTTTTTTTATTCTTAACTAAAACCTTTGCAGTTTCACCGATGTAAACAATCCCACAGGAACTGGGACATTTTACCGGGATAAAACATATCCCATGTCACTCTCTGGCCCTTCAACTATCTCTGTATAAACAACCACATAGATTATTTAGATAGCCCAATGGCAGTTGGTAGTGAACCTGCCGTCTGCACTTGGGGGGTGGGTTCAATTCCCACCTGGGACAAACATTCATGCGATGAACATTTGTGTTTGTTCTATATCTGGGTGTTAATATCTATTTAAGTATGTATTAAAAAGCTCTATATATGCAATGTATATCAGTCTCTGGCAGCCATAGTATAAGCTTAGTTTGGGGTCTAATGACTGTGTGTGCAAAAATATGTCCTGAATATTTATTTAACTATTATTTTATTTTTACACTCTAATTCTCATGCACAATATAAATTGGCTAGTTATAAACAGAATATTGGCATGTGTCAAAATCATGGGCCAAGGCCTAGCAATAGCAGACAGTTGAATCTTTATTAAATTTAATTCTTGGAAATACAATGCATTTATTTCCAAGTGTCTTCTTGAATTTTAACTATAAGCTCTAATGTATAGAGAGAGATATGATTTATTAATATTATAGTTACCTAAATATACACACTTTATTTTTGTTTTGTCTAAGTCACAGTTGCCTAATCATGCCCATTTTAATTCATTTTATCGTTTGTAACATTAAGGATTTTTTTATGAAAATAAATAATCTTCAAGCTTGTTTTAAATTAAACCTTGTAAAATGTACATGACATCAAAGACTGTGTAGATCTCACTGCATTTTCGTGTTTGAATACACATTTTAACGCAATTTTTTTTATAAAAAAAAAATTATTCACTACACTCGCTTTTGTGACTTAGAAAATAGATACTTATGTTTGTGAACATAATTATTATATTGTTATTTTGTTCTTATGATAATTAACAAATATTGAAATAAATATTGCTTTGAATAATTAAATTTTAGTTTACTTTCTTGAGGATTTAAAGTAAATTACTTGGATGTCTCAATTGGATGTAAGGCCCCAGTTCAGAATAGATTTAGTTTTCCCATACTTCACAGCACAGAAAAGGAACAATTTTTTCTTTCTGTGGTTGGCCCACAGGTGGGCTAAACTTAGTAAACTTAAGAATGATCGTGTTGGAAAGTATCATATATTATTTTTGCTTATTTCTCTCCGGCATCTGCGTGACGAAGCGTGTCACGCTAAGCCATCACGATAAAGACACAGTTAAAACCTTAATAACAGATCTTCCTTTTCTATGGATCTTCTGCTACTAGCAACTATCCATTCATGTTTTTACCGCCGCTCGAGACGTCATGTTGAGACTAATTTCACATAGCCCTTAGAAAAATAAATAGAAGTTACACCTATGATAGTTTCTCCTTTAGCTCTTAGGGAGTCCCCTTGGTCGTCCATTCGATCATCTCGTTTGTAGTTGTGTGCCCTTCAATATTGAAGTGTGCGTTTGTAGAACTAGTAACAATATGTCAGTGTGTGCAATACGTGTTTACCTCGCCAACTTCAGTTTTCAGCAGACTTTTACGGTACTTGCTAGAGTTTAAGGCAAATCAAAGTACATAATGATCAAAGCACGCAGTCTGATAATTCGTACGTATTATGATAAACACTAACTAACTAAACACTTTACACTAATATTCTAATTCAAAGTGGGGGTGATAAGACCTGCACTGACATACCGTTTGGGGTTTATTGTGCATTTGCCCGCCAGCCTATCCAAACCAGCCGAGCTCCTACACTATTATAAATGCGAAAGTTTGTATGAGCGTTTTAGTTATTCAACTCCGTAACGGCTGAACGAATTGGGATGAAATTTGGTACAGGGGTAGGTTATATCCAGATAGCAATAACATTTAAAAATCTGAATGAAAACATATTATTTTAATATTTTACTGTAGTATTTGGAGAATGTGCACAGGAGCTGTTTAAGCCGATCCCGTCAACCAATATCCGCCATAGGTCATCGAGGCGGATATTCCATCCTTACGTCGTGAACTTTGGTAAAGTCCGCACGCAGCATTTCCAAAATTCCTTTCTAATACGAACTGCACAGGAATGGAATGCGCTCTCTGCCTCGGTGTGCCCTATAAGGTACAACCTGGGTCTCTTCAAGACAAGTGAATAGGCACCTCATGGGCAAGCGTGTCCCATCTTAGACCGCATCGTCACTTACCATCAGGTGAATTGTGGTCAAAGGCTACCCCTATTCAACATAAAAAAGTATAGGCTGCCAGTTACAATCTTACATACAAAAAGCTAGAAAAAGTGTTTTTTTTTTTCGTACAGCTTTTTACAATATTATGGCAACTGTCAGACGCATTCTTTCAGCGGTCGCACTATAGTATGTAGCACTTTATAAATTGGAAAATAGAAGATAAAACAACCACAGGGAACGGTACAAAAAAAAGAAAGACCACATGTAAGTAACAATATTTTACTTTAACTTATAAAAGGATTTCGAGGATTGTTCCACTGATAAATAATTTATTAGTGCATTGACTGTGTTATTTCTTTACGGATAAATGATTGAGTTTTTTTATTACAAACTTAAAGCGCTTTGACTTTGAGTTGTTTCATTTTGGGAGTCTTGCGTTTTTGTTGACGTTTTTGCTCTTTCAGCTCCCAACGACGCTGTTTCTCCGGATCATCCTCCTGTAATCACAAGGACATTTCATTATTATCAACTAGTTAATTATAATAATTACTGTAAAATTATGATTAATTAAAAATAATATTTCCCGGACCCGGGTATGTCCTAAAACTGCGACCAGAACCACCGGAGGATGGGCAGCAGCGTCCTATTAGTACACGGTGAACGTACTGCGATCCCCAAGCCGCCTGCCAAGCATGGGGATTATGGCAACACCCCTCCTTAAGAGGGAGGCCTTTGTCCAGCAGTGGACGTTTAATGGCTGCTGATGTGATGTGATGTGAAAAATAATATTTAAAAAAAAACTTTATTTAATTTTATATTTATCACTACATAGTATAAAACAAAGTCGCTGTCTGTCAGTCCCTATGTATGCTTAAATCTTTAAAACTACGCAACGGATTTTGAAGTGGTTTTTTTAAATAGATAGAGTGATTCAAGAGGAAGATTTATAATATGTATAACTAGCGACCCGCCCCGGCTTCGCACGTAAATTACACCCGTGCGAAGCCAGGCGGGCGGGAGCTAGTTTTAATTATTTAGCAAAATCCACAGCAGTTAAAAAAATCGACGCGTTGATCTAAATAAATATGTTCAATCAAGATTGAACTGTAATGCCTGTTTGAAACAGCAAAATATTTGTTTATTGACAAATTTATGTAATAATGTGCATTAGAGATAAAAATACCTCTACATAATTATGCAAAGAATAATAATCAATTTGCGCAAACATTATGATCGTTTACAATAATTACCCGGCCTAGCTACAAGGACAAGAAAACTGTTTGAAAATTAAATTTCCCGCCATAGGTGAAACGTACCACCTTAACGTGTCATATGCTTCAAATTTGACGATTCGTCCTTATGAATATTCAAAAGTAGACCTTAAAAATCGATTCATCATCATCATCAGCCAGAAGAGGTCCACTCCTGAAATCGATTAATTGACATTATTTCTTTATGTGTAATAAATGTTCTTTAAATATTTTATTCGGATGTGTTCACCGATACACGATTAAAGAAATTTAGCTCGATAGAAAAAAATCGTAAACTTTCCTTAAAAACACCCGTTTTTACGTTCCATTCGATGGATGGAATCAACTTTATTCAGATTCTATAGAAGATATTATTATTATAAAAAAAAATATGTGTGTAATAAAATTCATAATAATATTAAAGGGCATAACGCCGCGAGTAGATCTTAGTGAAAGTACAGCACACCTCTCGGCCACCCACGCCAATGTTGCCCCTCCGGTGCCAAGATGCGGCAGCCTCTATGGGGGGCCCATTTAGTGGGTGACAAGTCATCACCTGCCTAAATTTATTTTGAGATGAGACAGGATAAGGCAGGTGCCGTATCTCATCCTATAGATCTGTTTTCCTATCCACAAGTTGTTCACCTCAATAGCCCAGATTTTTTAATCCCATATTGTACAATAGTTTTATATTCCATTTTATACACACCCCCATAATTGTATTTTTTATTCAACAGGGCCTGGTGTTGGCTTCGGCCCCCCAATGCCTCTCAAAGGTCCGGGCTAGACCCGAGAATGTATCGAAATAAAGAGTCATAATAATAATCATTCAAATACTTTAGTGATCTCAGTTTTTTGTAAAAGCGTGAGATTATTTGTAGAAAATAAAGAAAAAATATATATTGAATATATTTGAAAGCGCGCACGCAGAGCATGCAAGCATTACCGTCAAACAAGTGTACGTTCTCTACCATTTCGCCTTAACATTTTGTGTTTAAATATGTAGAATGTGTTACCGCCAGGATTCGTTCCTTCTCCTGTTTGCGTTTCTCTTCCCGCCTGGCGGCCGCTTGCTCCTGCCTCGCCGCGTGCGCACCTCTCAGCCACGCCTCGGCTACTTTCTGACGACGCTTCTCGCATTTTGATAACGCCTGCAAACAAACAAAACTCTTAGTTAAACCTCGGTCACATAGTAAAAGACGTTTATAATGATGAGTGTTATGACCTTATTTATATGCTGCCGTCCGATTACTAAAAGACCGTTAAGTGATATCGCCACAGTGTCACATAACGGTCTTTTAGTAATCGGACGGCAGTGTGGCATTACTTAGCAAATATTAAAAATGGTGGTCTGAAATACGTCGTCACTGTTAACAATTAATTGAAAAAGTATAGAGAGCTGTCTGATATAATGTTGCAGTACATAGTGCTGTATGTTGCCAGAAGCAGCATTGCAGTATTCAGTAAAGCACATCCTCGCCAGTGTGCAGTGCCATAGTATGCAGTGTCACAATATGCAGTGTCACAGTATGCAGTGTCACAGTATGTAGTGCCACAGTATGTAGTGCCATTGTATGTAGTGTCACAGTATGTAGTGCCACAGTATGCAGTGTCACAGTATGTAGTGCCACAGTATGCAGTGTCACAGTATGCAGTGTCACAGTATGCAGTGTCACAGTATGTAGTGCCACAGTATGTAGTGCCACAGTATGCAGTGTCACAGTATGCAGTGTCACAATATGCAGTGTCACAGTATGCAGTGTCACAGTATGTAGTGCCACAGTATGTAGTGCCATTGTATGTAGTGTCACAGTATGTAGTGTCACAGTATGCAGTGTCACAGTATGTAGTGCCACAGTATGCAGTGTCACAGTATGCAGTGTCACAGTATGCAGTGTCACAGTATGCAGTGTCACAGTATGTAGTGCCACAGTATGTAGTGCCATTGTATGTAGTGTCACAGTATGTAGTGCCACAGTATGCAGTGTCACAGTATGTAGTGCCACAGTATGTAGTGCCACAGTATGTAGTGCCATTGTATGTAGTGTCACAGTATGTAGTGCCACAGTATGCAGTGTCACAGTATGTAGTGCCACAGTATGCAGTGTCACAGTATGCAGTGTCACAGTATGCAGTGTCACAGTATGTAGTGCCACAGTATGCAGTGTCACAGTATGTAGTGCCACAGTATGCAGTGTCACAGTATGCAGTGCCACAGTATGCAGTGTCACAGTATGCAGTGTCACAGTATGCAGTGTCACAGTATGTAGTGTCACAGTATGCAGTGTCACAGTATGTAGTGCCACAGTATGCAGTGTCACAGTATGCAGTGTCACAGTATGCAGTGTCACAGTATGTAGTGCCACAGTATGCAGTGTCACAGTATGTAGTGCCACAGTATGTAGTGTCACAGTATGTAGTGCCACAGTATGCAGTGTCACAGTATGCAGTGCCACAGTATGCAGTGTCACAGTATGCAGTGTCACAGTATGCAGTGTCACAGTATGCAGTGCCACAGTATGCAGTGTCACAGTATGCAGTGCCACAGTATGCAGTGTCACAGTATGCAGTGTCACAGTATGCAGTGTCACAGTATGTAGTGACACAGTATGCAGTGTCACAGTATGTAGTGCCACAGTATGCAGTGTCACAGTATGTAGTGCCACAGTATGCAGTGTCACAGTATGCAGTGTCACAGTATGTAGTGCCACAGTATGCAGTGTCACAGTATGCAGTGTCACAGTATGCAGTGTCACAGTATGCAGTGTCACAGTATGCAGTGTCACAGTATGTAGTGACACAGTATGCAGTGTCACAGTATGTAGTGCCACAGTATGCAGTGTCACAGTATGTAGTGCCACAGTATGCAGTGTCACAGTATGCAGTGTCACAGTATGTAGTGCCACAGTATGCAGTGTCACAGTATGCAGTGTCACAGTATGCAGTGTCACAGTATGTAGTGGCACAGTATGCAGTGTCACAGTATGTAGTGCCACAGTATGTGATGCCAGTGTGCAGTGATGCAGTGCCACAGTATGTGATGCCACAGTGTGCAGTGATGCAGGCCACAGTATGTGATGCCACAGTGTGCAGTGATGCAGTGCCACAGTATGTGATGCCAGTGTGCAGTGATGCAGTGCCACAGTTTGTGATGCCACAGTGTGCAGTGATGCAGTGCCACAGTATGTGATGCCACAGTGTGCAGTGATGCAGTGCCACAGTATGTGATGCCACAGTGTGCAGTGATGCAGTGCCACAGTTCGTGATGCCACAGTATGCAGTTCCGCAGTATCCAATATATATGTATGTGCAGTGCGACAGTATCAGTGCCACAGTGTGTAATTCCTACCTCCTTGCTGAGTCGCAGCCGCTTCATCTTGTCCAGCAGGTGGAAGACCAGCAGCAGCAACGGCCGCACCTCCTCACCGCCGCCGTCGGCGCCCAGCGATAACGAAACTATCATCACTTTCTCTGTCTCGGGGGGTTTGGTTACTGCTGTCTCCCTGAAAGAAAATAAATACTTATGAAAAAAAGCAAAATTTTCTGTAATCACGCTTCCTTAAACATGAAAGGCAACTCGCCCTGCAACTCGATGGAGTGACATTGACTTGGTGACATACAGAATACGCAAACATCATTTGTCTTTCCTTAATGAATCAAACATGAATTTTCACTTTTAGTTTAACATAAATTTATCTATTTGTACGATTATAATAAATACTTTGTTTCTAGTAGTACAATTATCTTTATATTATCTAGCAGAAAGTGTGAAAAGTAGAGTACGTATTCTCCTCAGGCATAAAAGTGTCTTCGACTTGTTATTTTTTTTTAATTATAGATAGGCTTGCGCTTGGCCTCCAACTCGCCTGATGTTAAGCGATGATGCGGCCTACGATGGAGCACGCTTGCCTAGAAGAAACCTATTCACTCTCGACTTGAAGATACCCAGATTGTAACTATCGGGCTTGCACTGGAATCCCGAGCGTAATGAAGGATTCTATTCTTAACTAGCTTCGCTCAGGAGTTAACTCTAATCTCCCTCGCTAAGCTCGGGAGTAAACCCTCGAATCCTTCACTACTCTCGGGATTCAATATGACGCCCGTTACTTAAGACACTGCTTTATTCCCTTGGTGAATAATATACTATAAAAGATTCCCGAGGGAAGACAAAACAGTTAAAAAAAAACGTTTGTTTAATACAGTGTTTGTGTGTGTATGTTAGTTACCCCTTCACACTGAAACGGCTGGACAAATTTGGAACATAGATAGCTTATGTCTTGGATTAGAGCCTATATTAAAGGCTAGTTTTCATCATCATCACTATATTTCATCACCACGCGGGGTGCAGCCAGTGAATATATAATAAATAAATATTTGGGACATTTTTGCACACACGGTCATCTGTTTGTCCTAGGTGGGAATCGAATTCACGCCCCTAAGCTCAGAAGGTAGGTTCACTACCAACTGGACCAACGGGCTATCTATCGGGCTATATGGTTGGAACCTTTTTATTCTTATTCGAGATGGAGGCGATAAGGTAAGATAACCTCGCCCCTAGTGTACTCTATACTCACTCCATCTGCTTGACGCCGCAGTACCGGTCGGAGATGTGGATGTACTGCACATATTGATGGTACTGTTCCAAGGCAGCGCAGGCTCGCGTGTCCAAGATGCCGCTGGTTGCCTCCGCGCACTCTGACAGGACGGACATGGCCGCAGGGAGGCCGTGCTTGTCGCCGGGACGCTTCTCCGGGCAAAACACGCTCTGCAACAACGTTTATTGTTAATATAAATCTACTTTTATTTTGATTTATACTAGAACTGAGACCTCACGCATATTCCTCGCGTATTTGTCAACCACCGACGCGCAAAAAGTGGAGTGTTATAAGTTAACGTGTCTGTGAATCCGTGTGTCTGTCTATGGCATCGTACCTTTTTTTTCTATAGCGAAAAAGTTTTTTTTTTTTTTTACATCGGCCTAGGCTAATGTTTGACCGCGATCTCGCCTGATGGAAAGCGATGATGCGGTCGAAGATGGTGCACGTTTGCCCAGTAGTAACCTATTAACCCTAGACTTGGACACTCCAAGATTGTAATGCTGCGGAAACACAGACAGGGGCAAGGCGTTCCATTGTTTTGCTGTTCTAATTAAGAAAGAGGAGTCAAAACGCTTGGTGCGAATAAATGGCATTTCGACCAAGTAAGGGTGACGCCTTGCCGCTCGTCTGGACGTCCGGTAAAAAGGTGAAAGTCTGCGTTTGACCACCAACTCGCCTATTGGCAAGCGACAGCTGAATTAAGCGGCTTTGCACGGGTGTAATTTACGTGCGAAGCCAGGGCGGGTCGCTAGTTATGTATTTTATATACTTCTTTCTTATTACCTTCCGCGAAAATGTATCTAACTGATGGTGAAAACCGCATCAAAATGCGATGCGTGGTTTAGGAGGAGTTAGCGGCCATACAGACATACAGACAGTCAGACGCGGAAAGCGACTTCAATTTATACTATGTAGAGACAAGCGACCCGCCCGCCCGGCTTGGCACGGGTGTAATTTACGTGCGAAGCCGGGGCGGGTCGCTAGTTATAAATATAAACATTCCTTGAAAATGTATCTAACTAATGGTGAAAACCGCATCAAAATCTGTTGCGTGGTTTAGGAGTTAGCGGCCATACAGACAGACAGACGTGGAAAGCGACTTCAATTTATACTATGTAGAGATAGAGATACATACTTATATTATGAATAAAGTTATCATTATTATTATGTCTTATATTTTACACACCATCCGGTTAGAACATGGCGAACGTAACCTTATTATCTCAACACACTGTCACAACTATTGAAATTGTAACACCCCATGTTCCATGAAAGTAATAGTTTTTCACGTACCAAGTCCTGCATTTCCTTGGCGAGTCTTGTGGCGTGTTTCCGTTGCGCAACACAGAGTATGAAGGGGTCACCGTCATCTTTGCCGAGTTCCACGCGGATCTGGAGCGTGTCTGTACTGGGACGGACTGTTCCCATTATCACGTGCACGAGGTCTTGACGCTGGAAAACACATAAAATTTTAGTAAGAACCTAGTAAATTTCAGGGGGGTTAGAAAAGAGCCACTTTCTGTTAGCGTTAAGAGTTGATATGTTGTCATCTCAAATCAGAGTTTTGCCCCTGCGCGAAACAGTGACAAATCTATGCGATCTACGCCTGCAGGGAGAGATACGCACGAGTCGGCGCCCGCCTCAGAACTAAATAACACAAGCAACAAATGATAAAACACCGGATTACCCATAACTATTTGAACTTTATAAATAAATATAATTACATTAAACTACACTACATGAACTAACATTAGAATATGAAACAAATTATTGTCAACGACTTCTAGATTTGAAGATAACACTAAAATCGTGTGTTAGAAGGCCTGTTTTTGGCGAATTATTATATCGAGAAAAGTTTCACCAAGTTTATGTCTAAAATTACATTAAACTTAATTATATCCTCAAGTATTCATAAACAAAACATGCATTTGATACTGTTTGTCATAACCGCGCAAATAGATGAAACGCAACCCATGTTGACGACATATAAACGCTTAACGCCTGCGGAAAGATGAAATTGTATGAATTCGACATTAGCTTGAGATAACATCTCTCATGCATCATGTCATTGTCAATGTAATTTTCATACAATTTCATCTTTCCGCAGGCGTTAACGCTAACAGAAAGTGGCTCTTGTCTAGACCCCCGTACTTTTATAAAATCCTGTGCGACGGTAGCTGAGCGGTAGCGTGAGCGCTTTACGATCCGACGGCACATTCATCGTCCATTCATTAAATTTAATTGGTATCATTTAAAGTGTTTTAATATCACCATAATATCATGTTATGTAAATTCTTTCCATCCAATAGTTGCCTGGAATAGAATGCTTTTAGTGAAAAGGCCGCTACTTGTGGCAATAGGTCATAAGTGTTTTCAGTTTGTAATTTTATTAACCTGTTCTAGGCAACCAGTTTTGCTAGTCAAAAGTACTTTTGACTGGTTAAGAGTTTTGACTGCATCCAAGCTACTTGTGTAGTGGACATTTTCCGCACATAGGCCATTCATTGGCCCATTTTGCGCCACCAAGCTAGCAAATTCGAAATCAAATGATTTATTTGTCAGAACATGGTAGGTACACATACATATAAAGTAGCACACATGGTCGTAAGAATGGAAACGTATCTCACGTCCTTGCCTGTTACAGCGTACAAAAATGTATATATTTTGATGAGTTTTTGTTAAAGTGCAAGCCCAGCATTCGGCCTTGCCTGTAACAGTCCCTGTATTGCAGGGGCGGATCCAGGATTTCATTTTGGGGGGGGCCATTCTGACAACTATAGGTACCTATTAGTATGCTGTGTAAAAAAGCACCTGAATCAAATCGAAAAACTGAGTCAAATGTATGGAATTGCTAGGTGTTTTGGGGGGGGCCAAGGCCCCTATGGCCCTGGATCCGCCAATGCTGTATTGTATAGAGTACCTTGATAAGCTTGAGTGTGAGCAGCATGCCCTCGCAGCAGACCCGTCCGCTGCACCACATGGTGAACACATGCTCCGCCTCGCGCCGCCAGCCGCGCTCCTCCGCAGCCACTGACACGTCCGCGCTTGTTTCTCCTGCAAAACAATGCCACAAATATTGCTATGTCACACCATCAGACATTAAATGTCCACTGCTGAACAAGGCCTCCCTCTTAGAGAGGGGTGTTGCCATAATCCCCACGTTTGGCAGGCGGCTTGGAGATCGCAGTACGTTCACCGTGTACTAACAGGACGCTGCTGCCCATCCTCCAGTGGTTCTGGTCGCAGTTTTAGGACATAAATTTAATTATTAAATTGTTATGTCACTGATTCGTAAAGAACCACCTTTCCTATATTTTCCTCCTTTTTTTCTTTCAAATTTTGAGTGTCGATTCACCTATGGCGGGAAATTTAAATTTTAAACAGTTTTTTGGTCCTAGTAGCCAGGCCAGGTAATTATTTTTAAATAACACAGTGTTTGCGCAAAATGTTGGCTGTTCTTTACATTATAATGTACAATTATTTAACAGTAACGCACCATATTACTTACATTTGTGAATAAACCGTTTGAAACAGCAAAAATTTGTTTATTCACAAATGTAAGTAATAATGGGCATTAGAGATAAATATCTTTACATGATTTTGTAAAGAAAAATAATCAATCTGCGCAAACATCATGATCGTTTACAATAATTACCCGGCCTAGCTACAAGGGCAAGAAAACTGTTTGAAATTTGAATTTCCCGCCATTTGTGCAACGAACCACCTTAATCTCCACACTGAACGACAGCCTGCCTTTTGCATCCACTGGATGCCAGCGACTCTCACTATGTCGTCGGTCCATCTAGTGGGGAGGCCTACCTACGCTGCGTCTTCCGGTACGTGGTCTCCACTCCAGAACCTTTCTTCCCCATCGGTCATCAATCTTGGATCAGTTGCATAGAACCAAGGAACCTATCTTCCTTGGTATGGGTTGCGCTTCTCTTGAAATGTTGCGAAACTTGACTGCGATACTAGCGCTATGGTAATTTGTAGAACCCTTTTGTACGATATCTGACTGCAGCGCTTACGGAAGTTGGAGAACGTTCAAATTACGGTGCCATCTAAGTTTATGCCATTTTTAGGCAAATTTTCGAGCTACGCTCTAATGTTCCGCTATTGTCTTTCCTCTTAGTATATCTTCCTTGATAGAACTTACCGACTAGAGTAAAGTTGTCTTCCAATAAAGGTTTATGAAGCTTAAGGAAGTTGGTAGCGATGGAAGTGTTCTTTGCCCGGCCTACTGCGTACGCGAGGGCATACGCTGCCAGCAGACAGCAGAGGATACCTTCCAGCCAGTATGCGTCCCATCGAGGTCGCACCATTACAGGGACCTGGAAATTGTTAAAGAAATTACAAAAACTAGCAACAACTATACACATCACCTGCTCAACCACAATAACTTGACTGCAACTTGCTGAACTCAGAGCGATGGTGGCCAAGCGGTAGCATGCGCTTTACAATTTGACGGCGCCCGGTTCGATCCTCAGCCAACTAATGCCTTATTTAATACTTAAATAAATTATGTGCAGTTTCAATGCCATCGGTCAATGGTGAAGGAAAGTATCGTGAGTAAACCAGTATGTCCAAGTACCTCAAAAGTTCATAGACATATGACATCACCAACATGCACTGGGCCAGCATGGTGGAATAGGACCCGTCCTCTCTCTGAGAGAAGGCCTATATCCCAGCAGTGCAAACATGATAATATATAATGACTAGCGACCCGCCCGTCCGGCTTCGCACGGGTGTAATTTACGTGCGAAGCCAGGGCGGGTCGCTAGCTATATATATAAACTTTCCGTGAAAATGTATCTAACTGATGGTGAAAACCGCATCAAAATCCGTTGCGTGGTTTAGGAGGAGTTAGCGGCCATACAGACATACAGACAGACAGACGCGGAAAGCGACTTCAATTTATACTATGTAGAGATAGAGAAGAGATGAATAATGAATGGCTGATAATGAATTACGAACACCGGCACGAACCGAAAGACGCAGCGTAGGTAGGCCTCCCACTAGATGGACCGACGACGTTGTGAGAGTCGCGGGCATCCAGTGGATGCAAAAGGCAGGCTGTCATTCAGTGTGGAGGTTAAAGGGGGAGGCCTATGTCCAGCAGTGGACGTCTTCTGGCTGATGATGATGATAATTAATATATATGGAGATGTCCTCACTGGAGGGCACACTTTACACAACAACCCCTGCTTTCAGGGCATCTACTTATAGTAGGTACACATAATTGATTGCAGTTCGACCTTACATGGAGTACTTGCTCCTATCTTTGGAACTGAGCACCCAAGTATCAACTTGAGCTTCTTAAACATTAGAAAACCAGCGCCGGTTGTTTACGACCGGCATCATGCTGAGTTGGATCCGGTTTTGACAAAAAAAAAATGAGATCAATTATATTTGTATTTTTTTGTCCTTTGTATTTTGTACATTGTATTTTTTTGCCACAATTACGTCTATGTTTATTAGCATAGAGATGCAAGAATTGTAGACGATCCCAAACTCACCGAAACTTAGAGCAGCTCAACATGCGCACGGCAACTGGGGAGTGTTCTGAAGAACTGTTTTATCTGATGCCGGTGTCACGGATTTTCCATCGCACTAGCCGCCACCGCCTGAACTCATCCACATATCATAGATCAGTGGAAATTGCACACTGTGCGATTCACGAGATCTTTCTTGCCTCACTTGCATAATGTGGAATGAGCTACCTTCCACAGTGTTTCCGAGAAGCTACAACACGGGGTTCTTCAAAAGGCGAGTTAATAGATTCATAAAGGGTCGGCAACGTAATTGTGATGCCTCTGGTGTTACAAGTATCCATAGGCGACAGTGACTGCTTACCATCACCCGTCCACTTTTTGCCACCTAGGGGCCGTCCATTAATCATGTGATGTTTTTTCATGCATTTTTTAATATTCTGAGATATTTCGTAAGTTTTGCTAAACCCCCTCACATCATCAGCCATTAAATGTCCACTGCTGAACAAGGCCTCCCTCTTAGAGAGGGGTGTTGCCATAATCCCCACGCTTGGCAGGCGGCTTGGAGATCGCAGTACGTTCACCGTGTACTAACAGGACGCGGCTGCCCATCCTCCGGTGGTTCTGGTCGCAGTTTTAGGACATACCCGGGTCAGAACCCTAAACCCCCTCAACCCCCCTTTTCAAGCCTCACGTGATTAATGGACGGTCCCCTATGGCATAAAAAAAAGATACAATCAGATCATAGAAAAATAAACTTTGATAGTAACCTTAGAAATAATGATCTTTGGTTGTTCATTAGAGCGAGGTGCACTGTCCTGGAAACCTTCAAACTCCTCCGGGTCTTGGAAGTGTTCAAATTCGTCATTGTCTTCATCATCCTGCAAAATTCATTCAAATATATCAAAATGTTAAATTTATATTAGTAAGAGCCGTTTGGAGTATTTTTTGCCACTTAATACCAAAGTTAACAGTACATTATATAAAATTAGTTATGTACATTTTAATTTATGCAAATGCATGACTGACCTCTATGAGAATGTCATCTTCTGTTTCAACGTTGGCTTCAAACTGCTCTTTGTACGGAGGAGGCTTTGCTTTTACTGGCGGCGGGGCTTCTTCGCTGAAAGCTGGAATATAATCACTGCCATCTTAATTATCTTAACAGCATGTCTTGATTTTGTTAGGTACGTCGTTTTGCTTGGGGAGTACAATTCTATGCCTATAACTCCTTGAGTAAACCTCAACACCTAGTAGTAGCACTGAAGTAGCAGAGGACTGGCTTCAAAGTGGTATTTAGAGACCCCACCACCAAACTGCCACAAAAACTCCCTGCGAACATAAGAGCCCTGCGTGTCTGAAAGTGTAAGCTCCGGCAGTTGTGGGCCCACACCCGCTTCCCAAGGATTAAGAGAGAGTGGAACGCAGATTTGCAGATGACGTTAAAATCTGGAGATGTTGCTTGCACCCCCATTATCCACATGCTGCCGCTGTCGCGAAGCTTTAACACTAGCTACATTTTATTTCGTTGTTAATTGAACGATGGTCGCCATGGTCAAGTGTTTTCCACATGACGGTGCCCAGTGCAGTTGCACTGCTCGCACAGCCACTCTCTCAAATGTCCAGGGTAAACCCGTGAATCAATGTAAGTAAATTCCAAAGCCACATTTTAAATGTAATAAGAAACAATTTAATTGGTTTATTTTATAAGCAAAATATCTAACATAGTCTATACTGTGGTTCGCAAGAATGTCACTATTTGTTCCTCCAATAATGTATGATATTGTCACATGTACATTTGAAACATTATAAATATTGGAACTTGATTTTGGCAACCGTTGTCCCAGGCAGGGCTCAGGCTATATTTTACGAAGTGTAATGCTTGGTGGATGTATAACTGGCATAGGGAAGGAATTTTGCCAGAAGTACTCTGCAAGAGTCCTACCAATACAACTTCTCATCATAGAGATGTGGACAAAACACTTCACTGTAAAGGATTAGCTTTCTGAATGTTTGCACGTAAGGAGGTTGAAATATTACCATCTACAGGGGTGTCATCTTCAGCATCAAACTGTTCAAATTCAGCAAAATCATCATCCTCTAGTGTAGTGTCTTCATATCCTCGCACAGCTAGCACACTGCAGAGTAACAGTGCTATTGCTAGCACTAGCCGCATTTTATAACTGAAACGCGACAATTTAAAGTTTGAAAGGATACATTTTAGTAGCTATGTAACTGAGAAACAAGGAAAACATAAACGGGTTGTACCTACATTACGGTGAAACAGGTGAGTAAGATGTAATCGTATGTTATTTTGACAAAATAATCTTATCTTACGGGCAAGGTTAATTCTAAAGCAAACCTATGGTTTCGCGGGGATTATTGTTACGTCTTGTCAAAATGACCCAGATCTTAAAAGACTGCTTAGATGAGGGTAAGCGGAAATGTTCTTTCATATAATTTTTTTTAATAAATACGAGTGATAAAAGTTAAATCGACCAGCTGACAGCGTGGTACTAAACGTATTGTTTAATTCTTTTTCTATATGAGACTATTCAAGGTATTCTAAATATAATTCAGAAAAAATAGATTACGGTCGAAGCCCTGACTTAGCATTATTTCAAATTAATATGATCAATACAATAAATTGCAGCATTCATGAGATACCTTGTATTATTTAAAGTCCGTAACGTTTAATTAAACCACTTCATTCACTTAAAAAATAAATTAAATTAATAAATATTTAACCCCACTTCTCCTAATTTTCCGGGACTGATAAAATCAGCTTGTTTTTTTAACTCGCCTATTTTTTTGATTATTATCTTACGCCGTTAAGATTGGTTGATTATGCTCATAGTGAAAAATGAACAAATCACAATGCAAGCAAACATTAGCAATCTTAAAAATTATTTGACTTACAGATGGAAACAAACTGAAATTGGCACGTCATCACATGACAATCAACATAGCTTTTTTTCTATTTATTTTCGCCCATGGGATATGCTAAAGCTTTTAAGGCCATACCGCCTCTTTTATGCTTTCAATTAACATAGCGTTTTACCTTTGATTTTTTATAAATAATCAAAGTGTTATACCATGTAACAAACCGGCCAAGTGCGAGTCAGGCTTGCGCATTGAGGGTTCCGTACCACTACAAAATAGAATCATCAGTTCAGTAACAAATGTTCAGTAACAAATAATAAAAAAGTCAAAAAACGTATTTTTATAACGTATGCCGAGTTGGATCTAAAATAGTGGGCCTGTATTATAGAAGATTATGGAACAAATACAGGACTAGAGCGGTAAGGATGGGATGGAAGAAAAGTAGATTGCGGGACGGATTCGGGCCTGGAGCGGAAAAAGCGGAACGGGAGTAGAGTGGATTTAAGGGCCAATGCAGAACTGGAGAGGAAAGGGTTGTACAGGAGTACCTAGATTGGATTACAGGGCGGATGCGAGACTGAAACTAAAAAGACGGGAGGTAGTAAAGTAGATTTCAATACTACGCGAGCGAAGCCGCGGGCAACAGCTAGTATTTTAATATTCCCACAGACATTGGTGTTACAAATTACTAATGGCTTGCAAGATTTATTTTCTTACTGTTATTGTAACTTGTAAGGTAAGGCGAAGTAATTAACCGCCGACATAGTTATTAAATTTATAGCAACCGTAAATTTACAGTTATTTCCACTGTCGAGTTCTCGTAATGAACGCATCTAGCTTTCAGAGCAATAATAAACCGGTCAAGGTCGAGTCTGGCTCGCACACTGAGGGTTCCGTACCACCACAAAATGCAATAATTTTCAATTTAAAAACCGACTTCATAATTAGTAAAATGTATTGGCATTTCGATTCGGCGAAAGAAATGATCATCATCATAATCATCATAATCAGCCTTTTTAACAGTCCACTGCTGGACTTTTAGCCTACCCCCGAAAGGGTGATTAAGCCATATCCACCACGCTGGCCCAGTGCGGGTTGGTGGATTCATATACGCCGTTGAATTCCTTCTCCGTACGTATGCAGGTTTCCTCACGATGTTTTCCTTTACCGAAAAGCCAGTGGTATGAAAATCTGTACATAAACTCCAAAGAGCTCATTGCATTGGTACGGGCCCGGGGTTTGAACCCGCGACCTCAATCTTTCAAGTCTAGCGGTCTCCCAAATAGGCTACCACGGCCAAAGAAATGATAAGGTCATCCAAATAATGAAATTATCAGTTATGTGGTAATGAACAGAAATTTTTCGTCGACTTATACTTGGCCATTATTTATTATTTATTGTTATACATTAGAGTCTGTACTTTTCTGTGAAAATTGCAACTGGCTGTCTATTACGGTTCGAAAGATACAGCCGACAGACAGCTTAGACAGGCTCAGTATCAGGGTCCCGTTTTTACTCTTTGGGTCCGGAACACTAAAAATGACATTTGAATGCTGACGCAGACCTCAGCATTCATCTGCTCATATCGAGGTCAACTACGCGCAAATCCGCATACAGGCAATACAGGATATGTACAGGCTGCCATCTCCATCTAGTGTGACCAGTTTATCGGTATAATTTACCACTATCTTAATTCTTCCCACGATGGAACGGAGAAGGTACGTAGGTACCTATTTGAAGGGTAAGTTTAGGGTAAGACGTGTGAGCGTATTTGCATACAGATACTTATTGTTTAAAAAATTCTCCATAACGGTTTTAAATGTGTTATTTTATTTAGAAGCACGATTCATTGCGGTGGTTCTGTTGTTCGATCAAAATCTATCCAGCATTTTTAATGTTGTAAGATCTTTTCCAAATTGAAAAGTATTTATTATTCAAAATCTCAGTCAAATTACAATTAAACTAATAACTATTCAAATAACCCACCCCTGACCGTTCCCGGCGCAAAGGTACCCAAAACACTCGCTGCGTTACCGCGTTGGATGGCAATGGCCAACCGGGAACGAGCCGGAGCGGGAGTCACCACACTTTTCCTTGAGCCTGTGCCCTATCTCCGAACTTAGCTTCTTGGCCTCAGTCCCCCAACAACCCATGGTCTCCACGGCAACGGGCACAAAATTGTAAAGCGGCTCCAACGCTGCGTACTTCTCTCTCTTTTTATCAGCGGCATATTCCGCCGCTGCTGACGGTGAGCGGACGGTGCGACTCAGATTTTCCAAATTGGTCATCAATTTGGGTGTTTTTATGAGCAAGAAACCCGCGAGGTGGTCCCACAAAAAGTTCAATAATTAGGTTTCGGTAGTTTTCATACCAGCTCAAAAAATATGGATTTTTACTAGAGCGCCTACGAATTTCGCGATAACAAATCACTACAATACTTTTGTTTTTTCTTTTGTTCATGTCAAAACAAGGAGGTACCTATTCATGCATGGGTGTGTGATCGTATCTATAAATAAACTAGTAGTACGCCCCGAACAGAGTTAAGCATTCCACTATCATAGTAGTGTTTGAATAAAAATTCTAAAATAAATTATCTCTTAATTAAACCGACTTCAAAAAACCACAAACATTATATGTAAGTTAATATGCCACTGCAAAGAACAAAATAATATTTTCACACGGATGTTGGGAACAACTTTAAAAATTTTGAAATTTTTTAATCTAAAGCATTTTAGCATCCCGTGATCCTGTTACTTAAATTATTTCCCTCCAATGGTTGCCTGAAAGAAATCGCCTTCAGCGATAAGGCCGCCACTTGTGGCACTAGCTCGTAAGTGTTTTCTATCTGCTTGTAATTTTTATATAAAAATTTACAAACTCTTTAGTTTTTATCTAAGTTTGATAATAAAATATAGTTCCCGCCCAACTTCAAAATCCGTGTAAAATAATTATTTTGTTCTTTGTAGTGTAGATTACTTAGATTAATTGTGTTTTGTGTTTTTTTATAGGTAATTTATTTTACAACGTGCTAGCAAATAGCGGCCATTGAAAGTGTGGTGGCCACAACCTATATTAAAAAAAACCTAATTAAAATCGTGTTACAGTCGGTGATATCCCGTAGCGTTAGGTTGGTAGGTTACCTTCCGTTCGAATCTCCTGTTGATGACAAGTTGCCACAAAACTCAAGGCTCCTTTTTGAAGTCTATTGAAAATTCTAAATTAAACCTACATACGATTAGATTTTTGTAAGATAATGAAACATTTCGCCTGAGAGACATAAATCTTTTTACCGTTAGTTAAAACTTAAAAAGTAACATCGATCATCGTTACGAAAGAGAAATGACAAAATAACGGAGTTTGCTTATAAGCTATAAATATACAGTAGATTACTTTAGCTAAACATGTCCCAAGCTAAGGTCATTCGTAGTTGCTCTATATTATCATCATCATTATCAGCCCATTATTTTTCCCCTACATTATGTTCTCTGGGGCACAGACCTTCTCTAAGAGAGTGAGAGAGAGAGAGAGAGAGTAAGAGAGTGAATGTCATGTCCTTGAACTTTTTTTAGGTTCTTCTATATTTTCCTTCACCGTTGTTGAGCGATGGTATCGAAACTGCACATCATTTCCTTAATCTATACTAATATTATAAAGAGGAAAGATTTGATTGTTTGTTTGCATTGAATAGGCTCCGAAACTACTGAACCGATTTGAAAAATTATTTCACTGTTGGGATGCTGCACTATCCCCGGTCGACATAGGCTATATATCCCGGCTTCGCCCGTGCGAAGCAGGGGCGGCCTACTAGTATTAAATAAAGTCATTGGTGCAAGGCTGAGAATCGAACCGGATGCCGTCAGATTGTAGTGCTTTCGTCCGGCCACCATCGCATCGCTCCCTATCTGCTATATTTTAGCAGACTTAATAAAGAAGGAACGGACCTGTTTCTATGCCAAACGAAGGGCACCGAGACTAACCCCTCTATATAGCTAATGGGAAAGGCTGGAAGCGTTTTTCCTCCTCCATACTTCATCATCATCATCAGCCAGATGACATCCACTGCTGAACATAGGCCTCCCCCTTTAACCTCCACACTGAACGACAGCCTTCCATCTGCATCCACTAAATGCCGGCGACTCTCACTATGTCGTCGGTCCATCTAGTGGGAGGCCTAAGTACCTACGCTGCGTCTTCCGGTACGCGAACCCGGTCCGGTCTGCGTACCTCCATACTTACAACAACAAAACTTTTATTTTGCGTTCGCGATAATATACCGCACTTATTACTTATACTTGAAAAACCCGGATTTATTTTGTTTATGACTGATATAAGAGGCACAATTAATCCCAGGGGTTTACGATCATACCCTTGACCGTGAACTCTCTGACCTTCCCTAACTTTACGCAGCCTATCGGATGCTGCATAAACAAAACCAATAAATCCAAAATCGGTGATTTCACGGAACACGATGATTCGTACATCGGACCGGTCCATATAAGCGAGTCAAAGGCCATGTTCATTGCCAGTCGAACAAAGCCGCGCGGGCGCATACGTTGTTTTTATATTTTAGAAGTCATTTTTAATTTCCCTCAAAATGACGTCAGCCGTGATTAAGTTCAGTGCCATGTTCCTGCTTTTTGCAGTGGTTGCAGCCGATGTCTGTTAGTATTTTTTAAATTACATATATAATATCTATATTTTAATTGATAATTAATGTTCATCATACTGCCGGTGTAGTTTAGACGTTAGGGTTGAAAAAAACGTTTTTTCACAGGTTTCTCACAGCAGGTGAGTACTGAGGTACTAATATAATAATTATTATCATTATGGACTCGTTCTCACCTACGAGAGATAATTCAAGTAGCGTCCTAAATAGGCTAAATACATATAGGTATACTCGTACCTTTTTAGTATTCCTCCCTCAAATAACTATGTTGGGCGTAACAACCCGCTCCATCGTATGTGCCAATTATATAATGATTTATTATGCACCAACGTATGTGACAAACTAGATATATTTCAACGGAAATTTTCAATTTAAAAAAAACTTAGTACAAATATTTACGTAGTTGACGTTATATTATAAAAACACAATGCTGTATACAATGTTTGGATTAGCGAATTTATAATATTTTTTCTTTATCTACTCATTTTTAAGTTTAAAAGCATAGTTTGCTGTTTATTTTTCTACCTAACTATATAAAAAAAAAATACGCTTAATAAGCCAATTCGGAAGCCACACGCGTCAATTTTTTTTTCAAATGTGTCGTTCCTAAATGATTGTAATTTATTACAAAAACTTACGACTTTCAGTTTGGCAAGTTAGATTACGTGAAATCAACTTTTTGGCGTACCGTAACGTAATTACTTATTTTATTTTACTCTGGAAGGAAGAGTAATGGTTTTTGGGTATATCTTAATTATTAATCTGTCGCAATGTCTCGCGGTTTCAGTACTGTTCTACATACATAACATTATACATGATTATCCGGGATGAAAACTATATAGCCTTTGTGTTAATCCAGGGTTGCTACCTTCGTACCAAAAGATCAATTATGTATTTTGTATTGTTCTTAGACCTTCAACCAACCTTCAACGGTCTATGGGAAGTCTAAATGTATCTGTAGAGTTAGTATTAGCATGTATTTTGTTTAGTTAATTATGTATTTAAAAATACATAATTATGTATTTTTAAATACATAATTAAATACATAATTGTATTTTTAAATACATAAATAGTCATAATTATGTATTTTTAAATACATAATTAACTAAACAAAATACATGCTAATACTAACTCTACAGATACATTTAGACTGCCCATAGACCGTTGAAGGTTGGTTGAAGGTCTAAGAACAATAGTCCCTGGCAGCCATAGTAAAAACTTTGCTTAGTTTGGGGTCAGATGACAGTTTGTGCAAAAATGTCCCGAATTTATTTATTTATTTATATTTGACATTGAAAATGTTGGTTCCGTTTCTAGTCTTTTTTGCCAAACAGTATTAGTTTCGTTGTGAACAACTTTGATTGATCTATTCTAGTGCCGTATATGGATAAATCAGTGCACTGACAAAGAGAGTTCCAAGACTTGTAGTCATTTACCAGGACTTGGCAAATGTCAAGGGCGATGACACAATCATTTACACACAACACAATATATTTATTCATTACTATTCTATGCTTATATTTAGGTATGTAAGTACATTGCAAAGGAATGGTATTTGATATAAAACATATCAATGAGACATACATTAAGGCGCGGTCTGATCACGATTTCAAATTCGTTTTTCACCCTCTCACGCATTTTGTTTTAAAAATTTACTCGATAACATAATATTGTTATCCGAGTAAACGAAATTGCGTATTTGAGTAATTTTGAAGTCGATTTTTTGAATTGATAAATATTTTTACATAATATAGTTATTAAAATGATTGTAAACATATTTTAATGTATTTAAATATTTTTTCCCTGAACTCCGTCGCCAAAATAAATTATTTAATATAAAACTCAATCAACTTTGTTCAAACAGTGATCGAGTATATCTTCAAAAATCAACTATTATTTACCAACTTATAAATTTAAATCATTATTCGTAAGTAGGTACCTATACAAACAAGGGCCACTGCAAAATCATGACTCAAGAAATTATTCGCATTATAAATATTCCGGACATTTTTGCACACTTGGTCATCTGACCCCAAACTAAGCAAAGCTTGTGATATGGCTGCCAGAGAATGATATACATACATATATATTTTTAAATACATACTTAAATAGATATTAAACACCCAGATATAGAACAAACACAAATGTTCATCACACAAATGTTTGTCCTAGGTGGGAATCGAACCCCCAAGCTCAGAAGGCAGCTTCACTACCAACTGGACCAACGGGCTATCAATTATATCAATTATACTTATTACAATTATAAATTATTTGTTTCAAGTTCCTATTCAAGGAACAAACAGTAAATCAATAAATCTGTACTTGACAACTTAATTTCCTTATGACGTCAATAATGTGCCTGTATATCAAGATGTTTGTGACAGTTTGCTGGAGATCATACCTACTCGTAATGGAGATTGATAGAATAGAAAAAGGTAAATAAAGCTAGAGTCATCCTTTTATTCTACCATTACTAGATGTAAAGTTCCGCTTCCATTACATATTTCTTCTCTACTCTCATTCCCAAACAAAAAAGTCATTTTTGCATTAGCAAATTTTATTCATTCTAATAATATCAGTCTTTAGTTTTTCCATTTGTTATTTTCTGTTAGTAGTTCTGGTACTTACCTTGGCCAAAGAATAAGTTTGGCCATCGAACGTGGTAATGTCGCCAGCTTTTTGGGCACCTTACTGGAAGACATCGACCTCAATGCAGTTTTTTATTTATAGTTTGGGTAGACAGTTTAATTTAGTTCTTATTTCTAATATAATACAGTTAGGTTTATTTTTATTTTATTTAGTAATTCTAATATGTAATATAGTACGTTTAATCGTATGATATTAAAATATCTAATAAATTCAATTGAGCAAAAAAAGTTAGTAGTTTCATCAACCAGGATTATCTAGTTTTTTGACAATCTCACTATCTCCTCCCTCACTGTTAATGGCAAAATTGCCACAAAAACCTATGAGGCCGTAGCCAAAAAAAAAACGCTAGCTCTAAAGCGCGGTTTTTTTTCATTCGGTTTTTTTGCATAGTTATTGCAGCAGTCAGATGCATTCTCCCAGTGGCCGAACTGCAATAACCATATAGCTTAAAATAAGACAAGTAGGTAGGTAATATAATTATACGAGTAGTCAAGTACGTATGATCACTTTTAAATAAGCGTATAAAACCTTATTTAAAAAATATGCAAAGAAAAAGCATAGTTTTTGTATGTGCCTCTGGTATTTGAAAAAAATATAAGCTAACTAACACATAAGTACCCAAACTACTAAGTTGGTATAAAACAAATTAACCGAAGAAGGTAATGATGGTCTCTTATACCTACACAGGTAAAAGTAGAAAACTCGAATCAGTATAATTTCTACATAAATTCCAGCAATTATCAGCTCTATTAAATTATCTTACTAATTGCGTGTATCGTAGCGTCTAATTATCATGATAAATGATAACCCAGTATAAAGTTATCTTCCGCATTGCCACGAGTGATTAAATATAGATCAGCTGGATAAATTTATTGCCCTACGGTCTAGTCGGGCAATAATATTATACGCTGTTCAATCATCATCACAATTTCAGCCATAGGACGTCCACTGCTGGACAAAGACCTCCCCCATCGATCTCCAAAAGGGGCCGGTTGGAAGAGCGGCCAGCAATCATAATGTTTTGAAATAAGAATTTGGCACCTCAACTATGTACCGAGCAAGTTCCTACCTACCAACCTACCTTAGGACCCTCCCTTTAGGACCTGAAAACCCCCCCGGATGCAAAAACTGTTTAGGCGTTTGAACATTATCAGCTCTTTTATCGGGATATTTAAAAAACAAACAGTTTATACTTGTTAAAGAAAATTTCTTGTTCATCTAGTACTGCTCGCACTTTTGGGATGGATCAGCCAAGTACCAGCTTGGAGCGTTGGAGTCCATTGAAAAACTTGTCAAGCTGCTGATCAGCAACGAATTCCTTGTACAGGCTAAACTACAAAGCCTTGAACATTGGCGTAAACTTGCTAATTAGTGTCATAGACACAAACATAGATTAAAATTAAACAATAAGACCTACTAAGAATCCTATCATCAATAGCCGGAAGAAATCCACTACTGAACATAGGGCTCCCCCTTAGACCACTACATTGAAAAAAGTCTGCCAACAGTATCTACTGGATGCCCGCGACTATCACGATGTCGTGGGTCCATCTAGAGGGAGGCCTACCTACGCTGCGTCTTCCGGTTCGTGGTCTCCACTCGAGAACCTTTCTTTCCCATCGGTTATCGGTTCTTCAAGCGATGTGGCCTAACCATTACCACTTCAAATTTCAAATTTTAATAGCTATGTCGGTGACTCTGGTTCTTTGGCGAATTTCCACGTTCCGGATTATATCGCGCAAAGAAACTCGGAGCATATAGCTATCTCCATTGCCCGCTAATCCCGCTATATAAGTCTGAGTTTTTCGAAAAGGCCAACCGACTCAAGTGCCATAAGTCATCATTGGCAAGACAAGATTCTTTTGCACCAAATTAAATAAACAGTTACCAGATCTATAAAATTAGCATGATCCGGCTGTGGACCGGTCCTTTTGCCATGATAGGTATCAGCTCGACACTCGTTTGACAGCATGCTTCAACTCCTAGAATGCTGAACCCGAAGGACAGTCTAGGAGCAGGTTTTAGGCATACCTTTAAAAAAGTTGACTTTGTTGTTGTAAATACCATTACCATCGAATACCTAGAATACCTACCTACTCGAAGTGCATTTATTTATATTTATTAATTGGCAAAGTCGGACAGATTAAGCCAAGGAAGAGGTTTTATCTGAACAAAAGTCTCGATGATAGGTCATTATTACAAACGTCTGTTCAGCGCCATCCACTTACCTACTTATTCTATGGTAGAGATACAAAGAAGACTTTAGCGTTAGCTTTGGAAGAGTTTAGCGTGGCGCTATCAAGGTATCAAAATTATTGAGCTCTTTTCCGTTTCTATTTTTGTTTTCTATATTATTTTTTTAGTTATTAGCAGCCAGGTTTTATCCAGTTTTATGTAGGTTTCATTTTATAAAGTCGTCTTTGTATCTCTGCTATAGAATAAGTAGGTAAGCGGGTGTACCTGCACTCCGAGGGTCTTAGGTAGGTTTTATATCAATTGGTTTTATTGGTGTAGATATTCTTTGTATCTTATTGTGTTATTGTATACAGCCGGTCGATAACCTAAGTACCAAACTAGTTTTAGCCAAAACAGGGAATAAGAAAACCAAAACAACTGTAGGTTTTGTTTATTCTCTCCCGCTACCTACCGCAATAGAACTTTAGTTAGTTTTTATCCTTCGCTGTATTGCCCTAGAACAGTTTCAGATAAAAAAAATATTTAACAGTTCATTAGTAAAATTGTAGATAATTTAAAAAAAAACGCTTAATCCTAAAGTGTATTGTAAACAGCACTAAATAAAAAGTGCTTTCAAATTCATTCGTCATAATTAATTTAAACCAGACAAAGTAAATAAAAACAAAATTTTAAGTACACAAGGCAAATCAAATAAGAATTAAAATTAAATTAAATTAAGCAAATAGGTTTATTAACAGTTTTTCGATATCTATGGACACCTGTCTATCGACAAAATTATCATTTGCATAATCGTTATTGAATCTATTTTAAATTGTAAATATAATAGCATTCCTTTCATAGCTGAGGAAATAATTGAATATTATATAGATCGGATAGTGGTATAAAAGATGTAAGATAAGTATTTGTGTCATCCAAACTAAACGTGTATTGTATACACGTTTAGTTTGGATTGTATTGTATACACGTTTAGTTTGGATGACAATGCATGGTTAGATTTTTTTATCTACCGCCATGATACGGTTATCAAATGAAAGGGTTTGCAAAAGCTAGTTGTTTTTTTTTTTTTAATGTATTTTATGTTTCCACTTATTTTATTGTACAGTCATTTGTACCTAACACACACACACACACACACACTCATGGTACCTAAAATTTATGAATTTATCAACTCATCCCGCGGGATCAGTATGGGGTGGGATCGGATCACTTGATGTAAGAGCCGTACCAACAGGTTACGATCTAATCTGAGTGCATATGCCTAATATTTGCATCTATATATTTCTTTAACCTTGAAATGACTCTAACCTTGCCGGACTTAAGTTTTGCTACAAAACCAAATTTGCATAAATGAGTCTAGCTACTCTCGTGAAACAATGATTTGAATCATGGCTACGTCATAGATGATCTTTACATTATAATAACACTTCAAACGGAAGTTGTCAGTTCGCAGAAAAAACATTTCGCAAGAATGTTTGTAAAAACTCGACGCGGATTGGTAGAGATCGCATAGGTATTTCCCTGTTCTAAATTAGATTCTGTAAATTGGAATTTTAGGTAGGTTATTATACTTACTTATGAATACGTTTCTTCTTAGGATGACTTTGGTAGAATAGTTTTTTACCTACTTATACAGGGTTATACAGAACGTCGTAAGCTGATAGAAGATCATTGCACACCTCCTTTCAGCTCAAGGGGGCTGTTCCCGTTTGCAGCTCTCTTGATTGCATATTTATACCACGATTGAAGAAATAAATTACTGAGTTTCATTTCCAAAAAAATACTTAACAATATCGTGCTAAATCATAACATTACAAAGAAATTTAATTTAATTTTTATTGATTTTAATTTGATGGAGTAAATGGTAACAAGTTATTTTTTGTTTTTGTTACTCCCCTCATGTTACTTCGTCAAATTAAAAGATATCAAAACAAAAAAATATTTGTTTATAATGATTTGACCAGAGAGCGAAACATCATGGCAAAATAATTGAAATGTTAGATGGGTCATTGTTTTTTATAGATTATCAAGCTATCGATACTTTTTAGTTTTGAACTGTATAATGTATAACTGCTGCGCCGCTTGCTGCTGCGTTTGTGTGTTTGACTTAACTAGCTGTGCCCCCTGTTTCTGTTTAACAATGATGACAATTGATGACGATGGTGATGAAAAGTAACTTAAGTGTTAATATAGCGATTAAAGCGTATAAGCTATCTCCATTCTATTTCCGTGGGTGAGTGTGTATTTGTTACTTCTTCACGCCGAAACGGTTTAACAGATTTTGATGAAGTAATCGTACTATATAGATACTTAAGATCCTGGAATAAAACGTACGATATTTTCATTGTTGACGCGGGTGAAATAGCGGGCGCGCACAGCTAGTTGAACAATACAGTTCAAAACTAAAAAGTATCGATAACTCGAACACTCGATAAAAACAGTAACCCATATCTATTACACTTTAATTGTTTTGCCACTAGATTCCAGTTCCTAGTTTGATGGTCAGCTAAAATTGGTAATGTCACTTTTTGAAAAATTTCATCATCATCATCAGCCAGAAGACGTCCACTGCTGAACATAGGCCTCCCCCTTTAACCTCCACACTGAACGACAGCCTGCCTTTTGCATCCACTGGATGCCCGTGACTCTCACAATGTCGTCGGTCCATCTAGTGGGAGGCCTCCCTACGCTTCGTCTTCCGGTTCGTGGTCTCCACTCCAGAACCTTTCTTCCCCATCGGTTATCGGTTCTTCGAGCGATGCGGCCTGCCCATTGCCACTTCAACTTGCAAATTTTAACAGCTATGTCGGTGACTCTGGTTCTTTGGCAAATATCCACGTTTCGGATTTTATCGCGCAAAGAAACTCCGAGCATAGCTCTCTCCAAAAAAAAATATCAGCCTAAATATAGTTAATAGTATTGTTTTATTAGTATACTTTGGACACGGACATTTTAGTGTGCTCACCAGATATCCACAGTCTTAAATATCATTTGTTGGAACTTACAGCAGTCATCGGTGCCTTGACCTCCTATAGGGTTTGTCATCGTAGGTAGGACATATTGCGGTTGTTTTATTTACATAACCATTTCGACATGATGTCCACATTATTATGTACCTATTTCGCCTTGAATACAGTATTTACGACCTTTGAGGATATTGACATTGGTGAGAACTGTTTTATTAGGTGCTATTTTATTTTTACACTTTTAATCATCATCATCTATTACCTTCATCAGCTCACGTGGTCAGCATTAGCCAAAAATAAAATATTCCAATCTAATCCAACTTTTTTTATTTAACAACTTTTCCTCCCTACAAAAGACATCAACGCGCGTGAGCTCATTACAAGAGAACAATAAAATTAAAAGTGTAGTTTTTACATACAACTTAAAGACCTGTTTTTAACTATCATACTAATATTATAAATGCGAAAAGTTTGGTGGTTTGTTTGTTCCTCTTTCACGCAGCAACAGAGCAACGGATTGCTTGATTTTTCGCATTGGTATAGTTCAAGGGCCGGAGAGTGATATAGGCTACTTTTCATCATCATCGTCATCATCATCATCACCATTTTTCATTAATACGCGGGTGAAACCGGGGGGCGCAGCTAGTTACAAATATACCTAGTTTTATTTGTCATTATAGCTATGATGTATCATTTTTAACAAACTGTTTATGATAAAGCATTTACAAAAAACTATCTATGATTTAGCATTTACATATCAACCCGTTTTCAACACTATCTATGATATCAACGTTTCAACAAACTATCTATGATATCAACGTTTTCAACAAACTATCTATGATATCAACGTTTTCAACAAACTAGGTATCTATGATTTCAGCATTTTAAACTATCTATAATATCAGCGTTTTCAATAAACTATCTATGATATCAGTGTTTTCAACAAACTATCTATAATATCAGCGCTTTCAACAAACTCTATAATATCAGAGTTTTCAACTATTATATAGCGTATTCAACAAACTATCTATGATATCAGCGTTTTCAACACTATCTATGATATCAACGTTTTCAACAAATTATCTGTGATATCAGCGTTTTTAACACTATCTATGATATCAACGTATTCAACAAACTATCTGTGTAATAAAAAATTGTCTATTGTCTATTGTCTATATCAGTGTTTTCAACAAACCAATGTATGATTTCAGCCCACCTCCAAGGTTTGCAAGCACCGTCGGCAGCACCGGTGACAGAAGTGTGCCTCGGCTGCCTCTGCCAGGCCGTGTCCGGGTGTAAGCTAGGTGCACAATGTGAGGCCGACCATTGCGGCATGTTCCAAATGACGTGGGCGTACTGGGCTGATGCTGGCAAGCCAACGCTGAACGGGGAGTCACCTGACTCACCTGACGGTAAGACTCTTGGTTTATAGCTTACTGAGTTGGGTTGGGACCGTCTTGTTACAGAAACTATTTATTTTGTTGTCTTAATACATACAAGCGTCATACTTGGCATGTTTAATAGTACACACTCTAAAGTATAACAACAAATAATAAAGTGTTCCATCCTCGGCCACGCCGTCGCTTACTATCAGGCGAGTTTGTATTAAAAAAATTGGTTGTCTGTAAAGTCAATTTACGGACGGTAGTTTAACGTGACAACGTCATAACAAATATACAATGAGCGTAACGCAATAGGGTATATATAACGTCCTTGGCGTAACGAGACAATGAGCGTAACGGGACACTTTTTCGTGCGTGCAGCCGACGTTCATCGATTTATTAGAAGTTGTCACGTCAAAAAGTGATAGATTTATTAAAAAAATATTGTTAATGAATTCTTTTGATTTTGGAATAGTTTTAACAATTTTTTTTAAATGTATTTTTATGTATAATTCCAGCCTACCGGAACTGCGCCATCGATCCGTATTGCGCTGCCAAGGCTGTTCAAGGATACATGGGCAGATTTGCTCAGGTAATTAAATTATTATTTTGGCAAGTGCCTTTATTAACTAAACGAAGTTCAAGGTAACTAACACTAAAAAAATTAACATCTTATCTTATTATCAAATAAATAACTGAATATTTACTGAACTGAATCACGCCTCGCGCACTCTGCATTTTTTTTATGTTGACTTACGCTGTTGGCCTTACGGCCTCAACAGCTTGACCCGACGAGTTAGCGAACGCAGAGTGCGTTCGGCATAACTTGATGGTTTAAGTTTTGGGCGACTAGCTCAAGGGCACCTCGAAGGTACGAACCTCGGCTTGGGCCGTCGCCGGGAGTGGGAATCAGACTTGCCCAGGCACCCCAGAGAGGGTGTGCTCTGTAGCCCTAGCGGTTTGTTGAACTGATTGACTATTTGGAGAGAATCTAACCGATCTTCTAACAGAACGCCGGCGGGATCGCTGTGTGTGTGTGCGCCTCTGGTAACCGGCACCTGTACCAAAAACTGAGTATTTTAGGAGCAGTCGGATCGGGGCTCTGCAACGCCTTGAATTGCACTTTATTGTGTAGTAGTAAGAGTCGCTACTTATTTCAATGATTTTACAGAGTGAATCTTCTGTACTAATATGTCTTCAGTGACTGAATGAAATAAGAATTTTAATGTTATTGAAGTTGTGGTAACAAGCTAGTAACATTTTATTCCATATTACCCCGCTTCACCCGCGGGGATTACTCCGTATAAAATCAGTGAAAGTTCCGTCAAAATCTTTCCGTTTCGGATTACATAGAGAGCCCGTCGAAAAGCTCACCTCCACATCTTGCAAAGCTGGAAATCTCACACCGTCTGATTTTTCCGCTCCTTTAATCCGCGGACCTGCAAGGTGTGGAATATCCTTCCCCCAAAGGTTTTCCGGCTGAGCTTCAACATGAAGCGTTTCAAAAAGGGTGTCTAAGTACAACTACCTCTCCGGGCTGGCAAAGCACCGTCAACACTGGTAGTGTTGTAGGTGTCCATAGCGGTTCCGCTTACCATCAGGCGGACCGCATGCTTGTTTGCTGCTCTTTTTATTTTAAAAAAGAACATACATACACACATCACCTTTTATATAATAATATATGAAGTAGGTACCTACATCCTTAAACTAGGTTTCATATATGAATTCAATCCATGTTGTTTTTGTTCCATTGCGGTCCTGAACATATAGCAATATATATGCCCAGGTGATGTCATTACAATTGCCTTGATATGCAAATGGAGACACAATTTACATGTACTGCGCGACGGAATTTACTTTAGTAGAATGAGGGAGCCACTAACGTTTTTCCGCACAAAAGTCACAACCACCCATCGAAAGTTTTTAGTTCTCTTATTTGGTCACCTCCACAAATAAGTTGATGCGGTCTACCTTCGCACCCACTGCGCGACTTATAAAGGCTGCTACAAAAACTATGATTTGTCCTTTTTGGTTGGTACTAACCACGACAAGGTGATAATAAGCAAGTCATACAGACCTGTAGTAAAAAAAGAAAATAAAAACTTCGCAGCTACATAATACCGGGTATATCCCTAAACGATGCACATATTCAAGGATTATAAACAACTTTTACTTCGGGGCCAACCCTGATATTGCAAATAAAATAATAGTAAAAAACATTTTTTTTAAACAAGCTTTTATTTAAATATCATAATCATACTAATATTATAGGTAAATGCGAAAGTGTTTGTTTGTTAGTTTGTTTGTTTATTTGTTCCTCTTTCACGCAGCAACACATAGACCTGATTTTTTGCATGGGTATAGTTTATGCTTATAGTTCAAGGGCCGGAGAGTGGCATAGGCTTTATTATCATTATCATCACCATTTTTCATCACTACACGGGTGAAACCGCGGGGTGGGTTAAATATACATTTCATGTCTAGGCTGTGCTGCTAACCATTGAGGAGTTCCCTAGTCAGGAACCAACTCTGAGTTCAGCAACCATGTCGTGATACAACTTATAACCTGCTATCATAATGAAATGCGTACACAAATATTACAAAATATAACCTTAAATTTCAGGTATTTGGATTTTCGCCCATAAAATAGTCGTGATTGTTAAGAGGAATATAAAACAAGTAAAACATAACATCAAATTTGTTTATTTTATGTCAGATGACCAAGCCAAAACCACTTTTTAACCGACTTCCAAAAAGAGGCGGTTATCAATTCGACTGTATGTTTTTTTAATGTATGTTTGTTACGCAATTACTCCGCCAATTTAGAATTGTTTTTGATGATTCTTTTTTTGGTTGGTAGGTCTTATCTCATAGGTGGTCCCATAAATTTTTTATCGACATTGATTCAGCGCTTTTTGAAAAATCTACAAAAACATGACGATGAGCAACGAATTCAATGTACATTGCACAGTGCCACCAACTTAGCTGTTAAAGTGGGCAAAATTGGAACTACAGTTATTTCTTGGTGAATTTGATACTTTGTTCTCCACTAGCGACGCTGTCAACTGAACAGCAAACATAGAGGAACTGTTCCTACAACAGAACTTCAAAAAAACAAAGTGTCTCCATGGCGACCAGGCCCTGTTGTTTTTCGTTAAATTATTCAACACCATGGATACAAAGTATTTCAGTCGTAATATTAAACAATATTTTCTACTTTTTAGTTTCAGTTTGTAAATGTTAGTCATGAAGTCGGTTCTTTTTTTTTTCAAAAAATTATAATTATGTAAATTGGAGGTAATGAGATATGTTGAGTTTTTCAAAATATGAAGCCATTATTTTCAATAAAAAATACAGATTTATTTATTACATACATTGAATTTTAAATAGATCTTTCTATTTGATAGAATCAGAACGCCAAAAACAAGTTTTCGATGCTTTTTGCGTCAAAAAATATAAGAAAGCTCGTAAAATTTACTGCTGAACGAAAGCCTTCATCTTAGAGAGGGGTGGTGCCATAAACACCACGCTTGGCAGGTGGCTTGGGGATCGCAGTACGTTCACCGTGTACCTATCTGAATCAATTTACCAATTTATCAATTTTTTTATTTATTTTTTGGTTCTTTATGAGCTTTTAAATTTCTCGTTACAGGACTGCAACGGCGACGGGTTGATAAACTGCTACGACTACATGGCAATCCATAAGAAGGGCGGGTACGGGTGCTCCGGTGACCTGCCCTTCCAGTACGTGAATGTCTTCAACCAGTGCATCGCCGCCGTGGCTGCACACCAAGGATAAAGATAGATTTAACATTTAAGGTGGTACGTTTCACCTAAGTATGGAGGGAAATTCAAATTTTAAATAGTTTTCTTGTGCTTGTAGCTAGGCCAGGGTAATTATTGTAAATACCTATGATTTGCGCAAATCATTGGTTGTTTTTAACATGTTATTTACATTTGTCAATAAACTGCTTAAATAACAAAAAAAAAACGACAAATTTAAGTAATAATATGCATTAGAGATTAATAACTACACAATTTTGATAGGAATTATAATCAATTTGCGCATACACCATGATCGTTCACAATAATTACCCGGCCTTAGATAGGCCGGGTAATTATCAAGGACAAAAAAACGATTTGTAATTTTAATTTCCCGCCTTATGTGAAACGTAGCACCTAACCCGTGCTTTTCATTTTCGAATATTTGTGGACCTCAACTGCTCGTTACTCGTACACTGTGCGTTTTATATACACAACCTTTTTTTCCTTCTTTTACCTGTAATATATAATGAGCCTGCGGCATTTCCGAACAACTATAACATTTAGGCCATGATGCAATGATGCAACTGCGGTTGCGTAATACACCAGACACTCAGAGCAGAGCGTCATACGCAAATATAGCATACTAGCGACCGCACGCAAATTCCACCCGTGCGAAGCCGGGGCGGGTCGCTAGATATATACTTATACATAAACCTTCCGTGAAAAATTATCTAACTGATGGTGAAAACCGCATCAGAATTCGTTACGTAGTTTAAGTAGAGTTAGCGGTTATACAGACAGACTAACAAACGCGGAAAGCTATTTTAATTTATACAATGTGGAGAAAATACTCCGGATATAGAGCAAACCACAAAAAATATATTTGAAAATGAGAAACAGGTTGTTAATAAAATATCAAGTCATTTATAAAGAACGTGAATTTTAAGCGACTAAATTAACTTAATTAGTAAACCCTTAAAAGAGATTAAAGCGAATTATTGCTACTAAAATGACTGATTGAAAAGCAAATGTATTAATTATAAGAATTAGAAGAACGGTAAGGAGGTAAACTCAATGTGCTAGTGTTGAAATCTACGGAATAAAATGTCTACGGTTAATTGTTTTTCTGTAGGTACTTAAGTACTTACTATAAAAATAATAAAGCACTAGTCTATCATAGGTTTACAAAACTATCGTTTTATTTCCCTTTTTCCTTTTCCCCATTTGAGTAATTTACATAATCAGTGCCGGTTTTAGCACTACCTGCGCCCTGGGCGAAATTTCTATGGCGCATATTGTCTTTCCACCTTTTTTATCCCGCGAGAAAAAGACAAACGTATCCATATTCTAGCTTTGTCGCGTCTAGGCGTGGATAAAAACAGTGGAAAGACAATAATAATTTATCCACAGCCCATGCCAGGCCTGCTGGGTGATATCACCTGGGTGATAAACAACTCTTTTCCAACTCTTACTACTATTTGTTACATTGTTCAATCAATCAATCAATCAGCATAATCTGCTTCCACTGGACTCCCACAAGTGTTCCTGCCATTATGCTTTTACTTCGCAAACAGGAAATCTTAATTGACTATAAAAGATCGCCGGGAGCCATCTCCTTCATAACTTCGTGGCCATCGGGAGAGGTAAGTTATTTCTCCTTTCATCATAAATTTTATTTTGAACCGACTTCAAAAAAGGAAGGGATTCTCTAATCAATTGTATTTTTTATATTCCTCATAACTCGGTCATTTATTAATCTATTTGGAAAACTCTTCTCTTTTTTATTTGAAAAAATTATACTTTAATATTGGTCCCTATAAAATTGGTAAATAATGTCATCAAAATAGCCTTAGTAGTTTGATTTTAAAATTAAAATTACTGGAAAAATATGTCATCGAAGTAAACGAAATTGCGTAAAAAATTTAAGTCGGTTTTTAAAGTTGGTAATTATTAGTCCAAAATTCGTGCATAACTTCCAAGCATTTTACGCTAATTGGTTATTTTATTAATGTCGTTGATTGGTTTTTACCTTAATATACTCTTTTCACTTACCTACCTACAGAGTGATGCTTTATATAGGCTTATTTATTTAAGGGTGTATCTAAAGAAGCTTGGGGCTATATTTGCTATATGATACAATTAGTTCAGTTAATGGTTATCCAGTTATTTCAAATTTTGTAAAAAACTAAAATGTTCCTTTTGTTGAGTTAATAAACCAGTCAATTCTAAACACCTACTGATTATTTACAATTATTACTCAAAAAGCATCTTAGTGAATCTAATAAAGCTCAATCGTTGTCGTGATTATAAATCAGTTTGAAACACTGTATCGAAATATGCAAAGCAAACATGGCAAAGTAGGGATATAAATAAAGAGCTCTCTCTAATAAGGCCCGTCAAAGCTTGCAAGGTAGTAAAAGTATGAAGGATTGTCGGTAATAAGTTGTCGTTGCAACGCGAGTCGCAACGGTGCTGGATGGAATAGTAGTTCGCCCCAAACTGTCACCTCGCGACCCATAAATCTTCAGAACCACTCGATCGATTTTGCCCATATTCGAACTTATTTTTTTTATTGAAATGAACTACTTGCCTACAAAGTTTTATGAAGATAGGATTTTTGATACGAAAGTTATCGTCGAACAAACCATACACGCCGAAAATGCAGACTTGTCCCTTTAGTTAGACATTTCAATCTGAGACGTCTCTTCGCTCGGTCAATTAATATTTTATTTTATTTGCAAAACACACAGTGATAGATAACTAAATTACTGATACATTGTATAATTAAATACCATTTAGCAGTTTTCGCATATTGAAACAATTTTTGCGCATGGAGATGAAAAGAAAGATATTAATATTATTATAGAATAAAAACGAAATAGGTATGTTATACTTTTTATACTATGAAACACAAGACAGTCAGGGAGATACACCAAACCAGCTTTTACTAATATGTTGTCTAATTGAATTCAAGGATGTATTTAACAAGACGGGAAAGTCTCCCAGTGTGTTTACGGAGTTAGATGCTCTTAAGAAAAAGGAGTTTTGCCTGTAATTAGTCGCACTAAAGGGGACATTTAAAAATTTGGGATGTCTTGCAGATATTCTGGGGACGTTTAAAATAATGTTAGAGAGGAGATGTGGAGAGTCAACACGACTGCGCTATTTTAGTAAAAAATAGGATATCAGCTATTTTGCGTCTCTCACGAAGCGGAGATGATATTATTGTGATGTCTCCTGCATCTCGTCTCATAATCATTGTCGTATTTTTTCTATATCTGTAGGTTTCCTTCATTTATCAGCAGATCGCGGCACCATGAAGCTGGCACTGGTAACCCTGGTAGCTGCAGTGGCCATGGCCGCAGCTGTAGAGGTAGATGACCAGACAGAAGGAGTGATGGTCAATATCTGCGGCGATGACCTGTTCGCGGCATTACAAGAGGCTTGCACTAAACAATCTGTCGACTACTTACTCAAGTATGGGACAATACGTAAGTCACATATACGTCACAATATTTTATTAACAAGAAAAAATATTATACAACATGTAACTGAACTGAAAGGGTGTAGGTATAAGCCGAAAGGAGTCCGTTATGATCATCAATTTTAACAAATTTTACTATGGGACCAACCAAGAAATAGCAAAAAAAAATCTGCTGTTCCATACATTTTGACGAGTGTCATTGACCGTTTTGTATGGAGCAGCTGATATTTTTTTTGCAAAGTCAGAGTTGCTCCCTTAGCAAAAGTTGATCATAATGATGGGTACTAAGCTTTCTGCTTAGTGCACCCTTTAAGTTACCTGTTGTACCTATATAGGTCATAAAATAAGTAAAAAAAAAGTAGAAAGATCATAAAAAATAGTCTTACGATTGACCACCATCTTGCCTGATGTTATGCAAAGATGCGGTCTACGATGGAGCATTTTTGCGTCGAAGAAATCGGTTGATTTGAAATCTAAGTAAATCTTTAAAATACTAAATTAATATATCCACTATATACCGACTGACCGCAGGGAAACGCTTGATGCAGACCGCTTCCAATCGGCCCTTTTGGAGATCTATGGGGGAGGCCTATGTCCAGCAGTGGACGTCCTACGGCTGAAATGATGATGGTTTTAAGTTTTACCATGCATGGTTGCTTCACTGAGGGTTGAGTCCTGACTAGGGAACTCCTCAATGGTTAGCAATATATATTCAACTCAAAAATCTTTGTAATTCCTTATACAATAAATATGAAACCACACTTAGAACCGAATGGGAACGCGAAACAAACCGAATGGGACCATTCATGAATTGACCCATTAATGTTTTTATTAAATACTAGTAGGCCGCCCCGGCTTCGCACGCGCGAAGCCGGGATATACGTATAGCCTATGTCAACCGGGGATAGTGCAGCATCCCAACAGTGAAATAATTTTTCAAATCGGTTCAGTAGTTTCGGAGCCTATTCAATGCAAACAAACAAACAATCAAATCTGTCCTCTTTATAATATTAGTATAGAAAATAAAATAATGATTCTACAAACTCAGTTCATAATCCGCGAATATATCGCGTAACATGCATCAAGTCAAATGACACCTCACAATACATGTCGAAATTCATTAAGCCGTTTAGGCTGTAGGGCAAGTTAAAGAAATCTCATACATACATACTCCCATACATACATATTACATACATATATAATACACTCGAAAAACATAACCCTCCTTCTTGCGCAGTCGGGTAAAAAAGCAGTCATTGAGAAACACCTCTTTTTTATAGTACTTAGTTGAAAAGACTACTCTAGTCTAGAAGCCCCTTGGTAGGAGGAAGAGTAGCCAGAATCCTGGCAGCATTTCCATACTGTATGACAGTGTTACCGCCAGTTCGTCGTCAGCATTTCTTTGACCCGTCGTTACCTCTATAAAATATTTGGTTTTGTATAATTTATTTTAACGATTGATCATTTCACAGACGATAAACATAACCACAAACACCTGCACACTGATCACTATCGGCGCGACCATGATCACGCCCATGATCGTAACCACAACCATGACCATGATCACCGTGATAATCACAGCCAAGCGGAGAACAATGATGGAGAGACCATTTCACAGAAATGTTGCCATAAACCATGCCTGGTTAAAGATTTTGTGGCATTCTGCGAAAAAGAATGAACATAAACTCTATTGGTATTGTAATAAAGGTCGTAGTTGTATTTTGTTTTGCTATTTTATTTTCCGTGATAACAAATCTCGGAAGTAGGTCGTTCATTTCAGCTCAACCTATCGTGTTCCACAGCTGGGATACAGGCCTTCTCTCAGAGAGAGATGATAGGCCCTAATCCACCACGCTAGCGCAGTGCAGTGGTAAATATCATGTCTTTGAACTTCTGATGTTTTTGAACATACCGGTTTCCTCACGATGTTTTCCTTCACCATTTTTGAACAATGTCACAGAATCGAATCATTTATTAAAGTACCTACTTACTAAATAAGTTTTTTTGGTGCGGGGCCGAGGATCGAACCGGGAGCCATCAGAATGTAAAGCGCACATGCTACCGCTCGGCCACCAGCGCACAATAGTGGCAGCGGCCATTTTGAAAATATTACAATATTTGGTATGGCCATTGATCTATATGTAGTTACTACGTAAGAAATTCTTTGGGCATATTGTATTGTCACCGAAATTAAAGGTGGTGGATTGCAAAATGTCAGGAAAATCGGTTAGGAGGAACTAGTTAGTGCTAATTCAGCCTGCAAGATTTGACCTATAAACAAATTAGCGCGAAAGGGAGCGCGAGAGTTTATATGTCGTGAACTTGGGTAGCGTTGCATCAATTTACGTGGTTATGGCAAACAGCAAAAAAATCTTATTTTGGTTATAAAGTATACAATTAAGTTAAATGTAATTTTGGAAACATGATTGGTGAAACTTTTCTCGATAGAATATTTCGGCGAAAACAGGCTTTCTAAAACACGTTTTAAGTTTTATCTCCGCGTCTGGAAGTTCGTAACAATTTATTCATTTTCTAATGGTCATTTGTATAATGGAATTTAATGTAAATTCGTTTTATATAAAATTTAAATAGTTCTTGATTAATTTGAAGTTTTTAGCGTATGTCGCTTCCGTAATTTAGTTCTGAGGCGGGCGCCGATTCGTGCGTATATCTTCCTGCAGGCGTAGATAGCATATTTTTGTCACTATTTCGCGCAAAGGCAAAACTTGAATTTGAGCTGACGACATTTATCGACTCTTAAGTAGGTATACCGATATACCTAGGTAGGTACATCAAATAAGGGCGCTCTTGTCACAGATGGAATTAAAACAAAGGCATTCACTAATGCAATTATATTTTTTTCAAATTTAGGTACGTTGTTTGTAAGACGTTTGGAAGAGGTAAACATTTGTGTTTCACCCGAGAAATGACTGAATTCGGCAAGTTAGTTACTAGGTATGCATATTGCGTTATAAAAAAAAATAACTAAACTACTTTCTCTACTTTCATTTTAAAAGACCTATTCAATGATACGTGGCACAATCATAGCAGTCAAAGTATTATTTTTTTCATTCTCACCAATGATTCCTCACAAGTCACCGTCTTGTAGATCTAAAGGCAGATGATGTCACCTACCCAGTGACCATACCTCTCATTGCTGAACCGAACCAACAGAAATCGACACTTCATTTTTATCAAAATTGGCTAAGATTTAGTCTTGGTTTAGGGTTTTTTTTTTTGCTTAGTGTCATGTGGTAAAACGGTTGCCTAGCTTCATCTATACTAATATTATAAAGAGGAAAGATTTGATTGTTTGTTTGTTTGCATTGAATAGGCTCCGAAACTACGGAAAGGATTTGAAAAATTCTATCACTGTTGGGAAGCTACACTATCCCTGGGTGACATAGGCTATAATCTATACCCGTGCGAAGCAGGGGCGGACAGCTTGTTATAATATATCCTTGTTTACATTGAAAAGAAATTAGGTATGTAAATCTCATATCACGCTTGATAACGTACCTACCAGTAAGTTCATGATCTTTGGAGTACAATTTTAGGTATAGTTAGTACTCACAACAATAATAGTCGTACCTACGTAAGATTCGCTCAGTATTCTTACAGACAGCAAACTGTGTAGAGTTTAACGTTGAGGTGAGTAAAAAAACAATTTAAAAGTCTATTTACAGGTTTAAGCCGAAAGGAGTCCCCAATAGCCATCATTATGAACAACTTTTAGCCCTGGGGCCTAACGGACAACTGCTATTGCGGCACGCAGATACGGTTTGCAGTCGCGTGATTTTCCAACTGAGCGGATTTAATGTTGATTTGGTGCCGCAATAGCAGTTGTCCGTAAGGCTCCAGGACAACTCACGAAATCGCGAAAAAAATATCAGTTGTTGCATAGAAAACGATCATTTACACTCGACAAAATGTATGGAGTAGCAGATTTTTTTTGGGATTTCATGGTTGACCATGAAATCCCAAAAAAATCTGCTGCTCCATGATCAATCTTGAGATAGTAAAAGTTGTTCATAATGGAATAAGTAGTATAACTGACCCCTTTCGGTTTATGTATACAATGCCAAAATGGAGTCATACTCGTTACTCCTTTCCGCGTAACCGTATCTAAAAGCGAAATTACTGACTCAATCATCACGAAATCTAGAAAACTACTTATTTGCCTGGGCTTAAATGCTGCGCTAAATTTGACACGTAGATTACTTATGGGGTGTAGAGATCCACTAAGAAAGGATTTGGCGAAGGACCGTATATAAAGTGGGCAAAAAGTCATTAAGTAGGTACCTATGTCTTTGTACTTTTGAGGTTCTTGGACATACCGGTTTCCTCACGATGTTTTCCTTCACCGTTTTTGAGCGATCGCACCGAAACTTACACATAATTTATACTAGATAAGTAAGTCAAACAGGTCCTTAACTATTGGCCTTTTCGAAAAATCAGAGTCACACAGCGGGCAATGGAGAGAGCTATGCTCGGAGTTTCTTTGCGTGATAAAATCCGAAACGTGGATATTCGCCAAAGAACCAGAGTCACCGACATAGCTGTTAAAATTTGCAAGTTGAAGTGGCAATGGGCAGGCCACATCGCTCGAAGAACCGATAACCGATGGGGAAGAAAGGTTCTGGAGTAAAGGAGACCACGAACCGGAAGACGCAGCGTAGGGAGGCCTCCCACTAGATGGACCGACGACATTGTGAGAGTCGCGGGCATCTAGTGGATACAAAAGGCAGGCTGTCGTTCAGTGTGGAGGTTAAAGGGGGAGGCCTATGTTCAGCAGTGGACGTCTTCTGGCTGATGATGATGATGATAAAGTAAGTCAAAAGGCAGGCTGTCGTTCAGTGTGGAGGTTAAAGTGGGAGGCCTATGTTCAGCAGTGGACGTCTTCTGGCTGATGATGATGAAGATGATGAAGATGATGAAGTAAGTCATTGATGCAGGGCCGAAGATCGAATCAGGTACCGTTGGATTTAGAAAGCGTACATGCTACCGCTCGGCCTCCATCTCTCACCATCGATCTATCATAGATGTATGATGATATTAATTATTATTGTTTTTTCAGAAAAATGAAGTACATTTGGTATCTCCTACTCCTGGCCACAGTGAGCGCGGCGGTGAACGAACACCGCATGCGACTTTGCGGGAGACTCTTGGCCGACACCCTCAAAAGCGTATGCAATTATTTTAACTCGATAGAAACAGGTGAACATTAAGTTTTCTGAAACATGGTATTAATGAGTACATAATTTGATGAACCGTCTTTGACTTGAATTGAGCTCTAGAGTATAACCTAACCACAGAAAAGAAAAAAAATAATGTTTAAATTAGAACGGCTGTCAAGGCATTTTTGTAAAAAAAAATTGTAGCCAGTTGCACCCCAAGGATTTTATATATACCCTAAAGGGACCAGTTGCACCCATATAAACGAAACGTCAGTTACGTGAGTAATTCCCGTGTAACATAAATAAAATGTGTGAAAACCACGTCAGTTTCAATAATGAAACGTCAGTTATTTGAAATCAGTTAGCAGCTGTGATGCGGACAAAGAACTTTGAGACGTAACCCAAAAAGGTAAGGTCCAAGTTCTTTGGATGCGGAGTTCGATGCGTTGACATAAATGAGAATGTTCAAGCAAAACTCTGTCATAATACCTGGCGACAGAGTTTCCTTCTCATTTCCGTTCTATTTACTTCTCTTTTCTGTGAACCTAACCACATACTAATCCATCCTATATACCTACTTAATATTATAAACGCGAAAGTTTGTATGTATAGATGTATGGATGTTTGTTCCTCTTTCCCGCTGCAACGGAACAACGGATCATCATCATCATCATCACCATTTCTATTCATCATCATCGTTTCTTTTCATCATCACAATTTTTCATCACTATGCGGGTAAAACCGCGGGGCGCAGTGATGATAATGACAAGTCTTATTATAAATAATTTTTTAATTTAAGCTTCTGATAAAAGAGGTGGTAATCTTCAAACGGCTGAATAGATGTATATAAGAACACTCTCGAACAAGACACCTTTTAGACAAAAAAAAGCTAAATCAAAATCAGTTCAGCCGTTTGGTAGCTACAATGCCAGATACACTTTTACACACGCGTTTTTTTTTGTTTTTTTTTGCGTCAGGGGTTAAATTAAAAACTGGAATTTTCTAAGGGTAAAACCATGACCTCGCGTAATGGAAAATGAAGTCGAAAACGTAATTTTTTTTATTTTTCCAGAACTCATGTTGCAAAAGCGAAGTGTTCCTACGGTGGCAGAAAATGAACCAGGTCGCATGAAAAGAAGCATTGACCAAGAATGCTGCCTTGGGAAAGGATGTTTGCTCGAAGATATGCTGATATACTGCAACAATTAGCACAAAAAGAGTAAATTCTCACGAACCAATATCATCATTATCCTCATCGTATCGACTGCTCGGTACTCTCGGTCGGATTCATCTCTTTTTTGTCATTGTCAAGAAACATTAAAATTACAAACGAATGTTTTAGTTACACAAAAAAAGAAATAAAATTATTCATCAAGCATATTTTATGTTTTTTTGCTAGGGCACAGGCACATGAACCGAAAAGAAGGGTAACAATAACTGCGCAACTTCAATACAAATTCTCGTATGTATGAAACGGGAGCAAAATTAACTTCTACGTTTTTTACACTACTGGAACGTATATGAGCTCGTCTCTATAGGCGTATCACTTCATTAAAATTATAGGCTTCGCAGACGTTTGATAAATATTTTTCTCTGTGGAAGTCCCACCTCTTCAGCGTTAGCGGTTATATTCTCTTTGGTATTTTTTTTCTTTATGAGGATTTTGGCTTCGCACGTCTTGTGCTGTATGTGTAAATCCATCAACTATTTAAAAAAAAAATATTCTACCTGACCCGACAGGATATATTCTAGGCTCCGACACGCAGCACTATATCAGGTTCGACAGAGCGAAATCGCTGGCAAGGGGAAAATTCTTTATGCTCCGTAACGTCAAAGAAGCCATTTAGATCGGTCGACATCAGGGGCCTTACGCTTAGCTGTTTAGCAATCCATTGTCGGTGATGAAAAATTGAACGCGTGATTTTCCGAACAGCGCGGTTTTAACGTTAATTAAATTAACTATCGAAGCAATTTCAAAAGTTTAGATATGAAGTTATTAATTTAAATAGTTACATAGTAACTAATAGTTACAAATAATTGAAATAGTTACTAATACAGTATTTTCTCTTTCTCTTTCGGATTTAGATTACTTTTATCCTCAAAAAATGCGCGAAATCTAGAGTTTTGTGTGTAAAACCACGATATGCTCAGCTAAGTATGAAGAACGAAACAAACGATTGTAAAGGTAAGATAATTATGTAGGTATAAATTGACTTTACAAACGAGCAAGTCAAATTGGTGTAATGCTAGCCCTGAAAAAAGTAAAGTTAGAGTAGGTGAGTGTCTTACACAGGCATTGCTCTAAATATTATAAGAAGTCTTGAAGTCAAATTCGTACCTATATCTGTCATAAGATTTAAAAAAAACGGTGTAGGTAAATAATTTTGAGAGTATATGAAAAAAAATTATATCTAGTCTAAAAATTAAATGAATTTAAAGCTATTCTGTCAAAACAGATCCATAAAAGGCACTGACTAGGTAAAGCTACTAAGTACGTAGATAAAAGGTCACACACAAAAATAATGTTACATTTATCACGATAAAAAAAACGTAAAATGATTTTAGCTGTTAAGTTGTGTTGCCCTATTAAAATATAAAATATTTTAAAAAAAATTGAAGATAGAAAACCGCTAAGTGCTTGTTTTGCACAATTTTCGTGTAAATATTTTATAACGGCGGAAGAAAGAGAAAAACTCGTAAAAATCGTTTTTTTTAATATAATATTTAGACAATAGACAAATAAGTATTTATGAAAAAAAAACACATTTTTGAGAATTAATAAAAAAATACAAATAATATATTACAAATTGTTTTCCTCCATAAACCGGTTCCAACTCAGCATAATGCTGGTTGCGAACAACCAGTGAACGGAAGACCAGTTCCGTTGGAGCCGCTTAATATAATTATTCTTACATCGACCTGCTTTCGGCTTTTTACCAATAATTTGAGTAACCCTGTATTCCTGTATAGCAGGGGTTCCCAAACTTATTTTGTCTACTGCCCACTTTAAGAATAAATAATTTTTAGCGACCCCATTTTTTCACCATTATAGCTTCAAATTAATTTAATCAATTATTGTGAGCTATATTAGCGGACATTAAACAGAGACTTTTACAATAACTCGCAAGAGTTAATCTGAGCTCATGCAGTCGGTGTCTAAGAGGCCTCCTAGCTAAATGAAATTACCAATCACCACCCCCAAGCCTCTACACAACGCCCCCATTTTTTTCTGGGTCTCTTACCGCCCCCCTTTAGGCCTGCAGCGCCCACAAGGGGGCGCCCACTTTGGGAAAGGCTGCTGTATAGGGACAGCGTCACAGCTCCCGGATGTAAGGATAGTAAAGTTCAAAACGTGAATAAATCATGGAGATGTCGTTCTTATTGAGAATCGATGACATCGACTTTATTCTGTCGTAGAAGTGTGATTAAACTAGTTTTATGCAACGACTCTCACTGTTACTTGCAATTTTATTTACGTACAACAAGTGCATAAATAAAGCATTTTCTAGCCAAAACGTTTATCAACCAGAGCCGGAGGCCGAAGTCGATGATAAAATGGGTTTTATGAACAAGTCTCGAGGAAATAAATGAAACAGTGATATTGTAAGTAAATCTCTTCTCTATATCTCTTCTTCTCTTCTCTACATAGTATCCATAGATATTATTGCATAAAATAAAATACTGGAGCAGAAAAAAACGTCAGACGGAGATACCTAACAGACTATACGCAATAAGCGTTGTTATTTGTATCAATGTTAATGTTTTTTTCTAAAATTTATACTTTACTAGTAAACACATATTATAATAGTAAATATTGATTTTTCCTTCTAAAATATACACATCATCAGCCATTAAATGTCCACTGCTGAACAAGGCCTCCCTCTTACAGAGGGTTGTTGCCAAAATCCCCACGCTTGGCAGGTGGCTTGGGGATCGCAGTACGTTCACCGTGTACTAAGAGGATGCTGCTGCCCATCCTCCAGTGGTTCTGGTCGCAGTTTTAGGACATACCCGGGTCCTAATATATGCCCCTCTTAAAATGCGCAATCCCATAAGCGTCGCTATATATAAAGTTTACACTGTAATAATATATTTAATATCGATAGATGGACAGACACTGTTATTTTCCTATTTAGAATATTAGTGTGAGATAATCTTTGACGTACTTAGACCTCAAATAGGATCTAAGTCGTGACTCGATCGCAGCAGTTACTTTTGCTTATTGGATCGTCCCATAGTTTTTGCGCCACTTTTTTGCGACCTTATTCCACGTAACAATTCCAAACACTAAAAAGAGCTACCTTGTTCAATTTAAATCAGTTGAGTGAGATCATGAGATCAAGACCATCATACGAAAATAAATCGTGTATTTTTAAACTAAAGGTCAAAATATATCGTGGGTCAAGTTATTGTTTATAGAGGAATTCCGTCGTGCCAAAAATATGTTTTGAATTGTTGGTGAACTTTATAGTGGAATATTACAGCAAATTATCAGATATCAATGCGTTGTTTATGAATAATGTTTAATCGAATGTTAGTGTTTTGTTTTATTGGAATGTGCATTTTGGATATTGCAAATAGTGAGTACTTACCAACTTTTACGATTTTATACTACAAAGGTCAATCAATCCCTTTAAAATACCTTCCAAAGCCTGTTCCTGTGATCAGGTGACCGTTATGGTTTAGTGGTAGTATCATACTACTACTAGTATGTCTGCTTCATAAGCAGTAGGTTTCGGGTTCGTTTCCCGCCTAGCAGATGTTTGAATGATGAATTCTGGGCCTGGGTGCTATCTTAGGAGTAAAATATTAAATACTACTTCCCCCTGTAGAAAAAAATAACTAAACATTAGTACTTTTCTATGTGTAATTAAATAACATATAAATAAATTACCAAAGTACTTAAGTAAGTATTTGTTTTTTTTCTTTACTACTTTGACCGTAATCGATGGCCGCTAACATGACTAGCGTTTGACCGTTCTGTTTGCCTGATTCACCTCGGTTATCTTCTCGAGCATAAACAGACAGCCAACGAAAGTCAGACCTGATAAAACCAGCATGTAAGTCGTGTTAGCTATGCTTGACGACAGACGACGGTGTCTTGGCTAGTAAGCAAGGATGCCTTATCAGGCATTCCTTTTTCCCCTGAGACCAATAAGACCCAAGCCTAGGCTTGCCAAGCAAGTTCTTTTTGGGTAAGCGTTCCGCGTGCTTCATCCTAGTCAGCGTCTTTGCGCAAGTCTATCATAAACAAAAAAGGTCCCTGAACTGTTCAACCAGGCCTGGGGTCTTACGGCCAACTCCTAACGCGGTCAAACTAACGTTAAAACAGCGCAGTTCGGAAATCACGCGAACGTGAACCTTAATGCGCCCAGATACGGTTTGCTGTGGCGCAACTATTTTCATCACGTAAACTGGATTGCTTATATAAAACAGCAAGCTGTAAAGCTCCTGGTATCTAACTCCAAGATACAGACCACCTCTGAGACCTCGCAGTGAATTGCTATACAAATGGTTTCAGGTATCTATGTGTCCAACCTGAACGACTCGTGCGTCCGGTGCCTGTGCCACGTGGCCGGATGTGACGTGGCACACGGCTGCTCCGACGGGTACTGCGGTCCCTTCTACATCTCTAGAGTGTACTGGGTCGACGCGGGGAAGCCCACTCTGCCAGACGATGACCCGAGAAGGAAAGAAGGTGAGATCATACACTCGTACATAGCGTATTGGGAAGTTTCTTGTTAGTATTCACTACCTGGGTAACAGCTTCCTTCACCACTGGCTGGGTGTGACGTCACGACGTGGGTGTGACGTCACGACGTGGGCGTGACCAGATAATGCTTATTTTTAGTTTGCGACCGCATTTAGCCGCATTGGGACCTAGCGTAACTAGCCTGCTGAGTCCCGTGGCAAATTCATGGGATGGGGCCCTTCCTCCGTGTAAAGAAGCTCAACCAACGTCGTAAGTAATTTATTTTCAATCAATCAAAAATATGAATGGGATTTTAGTAGCTAACTTCAATTAATTGAACAAAATTTATTTTTTTACTTAATTTTGTAATAATAAATGTTAGGATCCTCCTGTGCTCGCGGCTCTTGGGACGGGGGTCCCCTTAGTCCAGGGGCCCGTAGCATTTTGCACGTTCTGCCACCCTATTGTTACGTCACTGAATTGTGACTTTAAATCAAACTGCTTATAAAAGTAAGCAAGGAAATAAGAAAGTTCGTGTAGTAAAATTTTGCAAAGGATACACAAGAAAAAAGTGATATGTCATACCTTCCCTTCATTTCAAAAGACCTATTTCAACGATACTCCACTTGAGGGAGGAGGGGGAGAAACGAAAAATAATCATCTCCATATCACAAGTCATGTACCAAAGCCTCCCCTATTTATTTATTTTTGTTAATATTAAAATTGAGATAATAATGAAATAAATTATATAAATAAATTAATAAATTGTATAAATTAATTGATAATAATAATTATATTAATAAAATTAATAGTATTATGTTTAGTTAATAAAGGCACTTGCCCAGTAAAAAAAAAAGAAATGAAGAATGGGACAGACGGACAGAACGAACTTATAAGGGTTCCTTGTAGTACTACGAACCACAAAAAAAAGAAAAGCTTCTGATATTACCTACTCTATAGCGATGGCAGAAGGTTCCTGACTTAAACATTGAAAATATATTTTCAGCGTTCGAAGACTGCGCTAGGGACTACCATTGTTCAATCAGGATAGTGAAAAACTACATGGCTCGTTTCGGAAAGGTAAGTTTTTTGTTTCTTTTGTCTCTCAATTTAGAGGTGGTGGTCATTGTTGTGTACTTCAACCCATAGGTAGCAGTTCTCTGTAAAATGTTGGAGATACGCCGATTAGTATACTCGTATTTATAACAGGATTTGTTTTTCATAAATAAAGCCAGAAAAAGATTAAAAAGAGCTTGACCATACAAAAGACTGGTCCACCATAGAGCATAAGGAAGGGAGGCCTTTGCCTTTCCATGGGATGACCATGCGGCTCAAATAAATAAATGTAGGATGCTTAGCTACTTTGTACCTAAATGTCTAAAAACTGCAGCCGAAAATCGACTACTCTAAAAGTTTGCCGTCACCCGCCCCACAATCCTGCCGCTCATGAGCTATCTCTAACCTAAATTTGCCTTCACCATAAGGCCACTACCAAACAGTGTCTGCTGTCATATAAATTAGTCGCCAAGCGCCTTACGTTATGTTCCAGCGCCCTGGCTTGCGAGTCAATTTCGTATTGATATATTCGACGTGTTACCTTTTCAAGAGGCCTAGCATGTGCGCCGCGATAAAATGTTGTCGTCACTTTTTGTCGGGCAAGAACGAAAGAAGCTACGTATTTTTTTTAATAAAAAGAGCGCCAAATAAGCTTGCTTTCTGCCTGATCCATCATCATCATCATCAGCCAGAAGACGTCCTGCTGAACATAGGCCTCCCCCTTTAACCTCCACACTGAATGAAAGCCTGCCATCTGCATCCACTGGATGCCCGCAACTCTCACAATGTCACCTACAACACTAGCGGTATTGCCAGTGCTGTGCCAGCCCCGGAGAGGTAGTTATACACACCCTTTTTGAAACGCTTCATACTGAAGCTTGGCGGGAAGACCTTACGTTTTTGCATACGCCTGTCTCGTTATCACACGGTGACACGGTTTTTCGCGGCGTGGATGGTTGTCTAGCTCTCTAAAAGTAATAAAAACATGATTATTTTCAGGACTGCAACGAAGACGGCGTGACGGACTGCTTCGACTACATGATGATCAACTACCACGGCGGGCGCGCGTGCACAGGTCCACTGCACGTCTCCAGACACGGCCAGCGCTGGCTGGCCATGTTTCAGCAATGCAGATTTACTTAGACTAGTTATTACTAATCGAGAGAATAAAAAAAAATTGACTTAAAATGAGAGTATGTAATACGTATTGGGCGGTATTTAATTTTTTTTGCGATAAGTTTAATAAACGATCAAAATCTAGTTTCAATGCAGGCCGCTTCCAACCGGCCCTTTTGGAGATCGATGGGGGAGGCCTATGTCCAGCAGTGGACGTCCTATGGCTTAATGATGATGATAATATCTGTAGGTACAAAGTTTATATAAAAAACAATTTGATCCGGTGCTTTGTATATTAAGTAACGTGAAAGAAGGACAAAAAAAAAACAACACGGTAGAAAACCTGCAAACATTTTATCAGTTTTCCTTATTGGCAAGGGTTTTTTCACAGAATAACAAGAACCATAATCACAAATAAATTTATTTTGTATTCCATAACATCAGTCAAATTTTCGTTAGCATAATAAATTTAGCTTAATTATTACCACCTTAGACCTAGGTAAATTATATATTACAGTTACATTTACATTATATATATTTTTATTTTTATATATCCACTATGATATAGTGGATATAGATACACACATCTAAGCTGCATCTATAATTTTCTCCATCGCTGACGTTGGTCGCGCGTACGAATGTACTTGTACATTGCGTTCTATAAAGTACCACACACTAAATGATCACCAACTCAGCAGTACAAGTACCGTTCTTTATCGATCGTCAAATTTGACAGTTGAGATCGACAAATTCGATAAAATGCAGTTTGATCAGTAGGTACTCGCTATGATAGATTCTATGGCATTTTATCGCATATATACGCATAGATACGCATTTCGCAAACATACGAGATAGAAAAATTCCCCCTCCGTGGTAGCGTTAAACTTTTAACGCAACCTTGTTGCAAGTCGCATAAAAAGTATAACTTCAAAAAAGTCGTACACAGTCCGGACAAATCTGGAAGGATGGTAACCCTACGCGTGGTAGACGTTATTTGTCAGCGACCGACGTCCATCATAGAAGGAGAAAATTAAGCTTAAAATATATTAACCATGTCTCTATATATTTACTTAGTTACCTACTTACAATTACTACGTTATAATTTTTTAACTCTTACTTATTTAATCTTATCTTACGCCATAAAATATAGTCATAGACAAATAAACTTATTACAAAATATACAATTACTTAGTTACGTTTTCACGTAATTTTATCCTGATTTTATCCTGGATATATTTGAAAGTGGAATTGTGATCACATTATCTGAAATTCGTCTGAAAAATTCTGAAATTAAAATCGACCGATTCAACCTTATTTAGGAGTTTAACTTAGCTCGTTATTTTTTACACCTCTTTGACCCACCAAATCATGTAAAGTATATCTTTTATAATATTTTAGTCTGGTATGTTTCTTATAATTTAAGAATATGTCGTTATATTTTTTATTATTATTATAATTTAAGAATTATAATTATTATTATAATTTAAGAATATGCCGCAATAATTATTTAGCTATAATTCTATTTCAATTTACGGAATGTCCTGGAATGATTCAGGACATCCTGTAAACTGGCACACACAAGTTTATATTGTACAAATACTCGTAAGTGAAACCAAAAAAATAAAACATAAAAGGTTTACTTTTCAAGATGAATTGCCTGCCACCTGAAGAACTTCCTGCCTCTTCTTTCATTAAAATCTACCGACTCTTGTATAATAAGATAATACCACGAAAATATCCAATGTCATATTCATCCATTGGTCATACTTTCTTGACGATATTTTATATTCGTTGAAATCCAGTAAAAAAATCGGTCAATTAAAATCAGTTGCTTTTCATTTCCGTTTTAGAAATAATTATGAAATCCAGCCAATTTCATTCCGAAGATCTACGTTTGACTGATAACAATCCAATAGAGTAGCAGTACTTTCTTATTTCATCTTAGATTTAAGTTCATTAGCTCGGTAGCCCAGTTACCAATAGTTACCATCTGCAGATTGAGGAACCTCTTGAAATTCCTGACAATGCGTACCGTGTCAAGGATCGCTATTTTCTTTATCTGATTAACCCTAGACCCAAGCGCTTAGAGAGGATGTTGGGCGCTCTTCACTATAATGCTGTTTACCCATACTATCAGGACAATGGTCGTCAAATCAACATAACCTCGGTACTTGCTGAGAAAGCCAAATCAAGGTACTTACTGATTTTGGCCTTCTCGGCCTTCAGGAGTTTTTCGTCATGTGGGATGGTGATGTTCACGAGCTCTGCCCGGGGCTGGGACCGGTCACCATGATTTTAGGCTTATTAGCGACAATAGTCCTCTCCGTGATGATAGAGCGGCCCTAGTAGAGCAAAGCATTATATTCTCGAGAACCGGCGCTGGCGCGTTAGGGTAGGTACAGCAATTTGGACTCGACAAGTATTTCAGGGCAAATTGCTGATGGAACATCCTGGTCCAAACCAAATGGCCAGGATCACCCACCAGTAACTAATATTATTTTGTTATTTTTAGTCTGTTCATGCGAAAGTTACGAGCGGGGCGGGTGACTGCCAATCTTCTTCTTCCTCGATTTCCTCTTCTGATTCTTCCGGGAACCGAACCTGGAATTTTAACAATTTTATTAATTGAGTATACCCAGAAATTAGTATTACAAAATTATTCGAAGGACGTATGTTAATTTTACTGACCCATGGAGCCAGTCGTTTTCCGCGCGCCTGTGCTGAGCTGCTCTGGTTTGCCTGCCAAACCTTGAAAAAGGAGAATCATAAATAAATACAAATCCACACATTTTTGACCGATCAAAACATAGATCTCAGAGTCTATGGGACAGATCGATGTTTGTATGTCTGTTTATTTTTGTATATGGTTAAGGACCTAATCAATTAGGTATACCTAGCAAATATCATGTGAGTTGCGTACCGCTAATCCGCTTTCACTTCAATAGATAATGTAGGCAAATAAGTAGTTTATTCCAATATAATTTTAAGTTTCCTGTATATTTGTCTTTAGGATATAATTTTATTTTATGTTTATTTTAGTTAATAGCTGGTCCTATAATTTATAAAGTAGTTAGGTTCTTACTTGATACGCATCGTTGAAAGCATGCGCCAGAGATAGAGCGAGAGCACGCGCATGTTTCCGGCGCGCGCACACGAACGCGTGCACGACGTGCGACTCGACCACGACTGGTGCGGTCTTTCCTTCCACCACAGCAAACACGCGAGCGTTCGCCGCGTCCGCTGAACAGTAGGATATCCTGCAAATTCAGATTGATGGAGTAACATTATCAAAGTCATATTTTGTTTATATTACACGCGGGATTTAGTCACGTAAGATTAATCCGGACTATAGTCGGAGTAACCTGCTTAATCTTACGAGAGTAATGCTCGCACATTTCGTTTATATTATAAGGGAATTACTCACATAATGTCACAGAAAACATAGTAGGTAATATTAACCCGTACTATAGTGGGAGTAACCTGCTTAAATCTTACCCGCACATTTTGTTTATATTATAAGGGAATTTCTCACGTAATAATTTTATACTGGACTATAGTCTGAGAAACTGGCTTCATCTTACCAGAGTAATGTTCGCACATTTTTTCTATATTATAAGGGAATTACTCACGTAATATTAACTTGGACTATAGTCGGTAAACGGGGTTAAATATTACCAGAGTACTGCCCGTTTAATAAAAATAGAGTGATTTGGCGCCAATACTCCTTGGATAAACTTTTTTACTATAGCACGTGGGCCGTGGGTAATGCCCCGCTATTCATCCACGTAGACATTTCCTTAGGAACCGTACAAATTCCGGGGTAAAGAGTATCTATCCTACTTTGGCGAAAATTAATTCAATGTACCTAGTTATATTCAATGTACATAATATAATTATTGATGATTAGAGATGATAAATAAAACACGTACAAAAAAGTTGTATCTCACAAAGAGAACAGAGACAATTAAGAAACATGAACTGTAGACGGCCTTTTTATTGAAGTTAAAGAATCGATATAGGTTATCAAATTTAAATTAATTATTTACTTTATCCCTTTCATTCATGTACTTAGCAACAATATTATCGCTTACAAAGTAAATAACGTCTCATTAATTGTATTGAATGACGTTGTTAAGAAGGTAAATAAATAAATCAATGCTAAAGATAATTTTACTCAGACCACGAGGTGCACGCCGCTTCCTTGTGATTCACGTCTTTGTTACTGGTGGATTATGGACCTACAGCATCGGACTGGCCATTTAGTCAAAGTGGTGTTTACCAGCCGGGGCCCGGGCCCCAGCCTGCGCGGGCCCCCCACGGGCCTGGTTTGCGGGGCTTGCCTCAAGCCAGGCGGTAGGTTCATCACGCGAATTGCCGGCTAAGCGCAAGCCTATTTATAATTCAAAAAAAGGTAGGATAGGGGGTCTCCAGTCTCGGGCCCCGAGCTTGTAGGGAGCCACCCAGACCCTTCCGGCCCTGTCCCACCCTGGACCTACCTATCATGTATCTGGTGTAACGTAACACTTAAAATATCACCTTGTAACACTTAAAATATCACCTAAAGCAAATCCTTAATCCATAATTTCTCGTATCTTTGATGCTAAATAAGTTTAAAACACATCTCATGCTCGAAAAGATCTCGCTTAGGTATGCCTAAAGCATAAGGGGACTTAAACGGATTTATATGCTCTTGTGAATAAAAATCAGCTTTCGAATAATAATTTCGGATGTTAAGAGCCGTACAAAATGCATCGTTCAATTTAAGTTACTGGATTTTCGAGCTTAGCACGAAAAAAAAATCCGTTACTGTCAAGACGAATTTAGCAAGTAAACCATAAACATTAAAATTGATTATTTTATATCTATATTATATAGAGGAATGATTTGTTTTTTTGTTTGTTTGCATTGAATGGGCTCCGAAACTACTGAACCGATTTGAAATATTCTTTCACTGTTGCGAAGCTACATTCCCGGGTGACATAGGCTATATTATATTTTCAAAAAATATAGGGATCCTTACTTAAACTCCAATAATGTAACCCAATGTGTAAATAATAAGACTTACACCCGTGCGAAGCCGGGGTTCGTTGCTAGTCAGTAATACAACGTAATCCATTCTCAAATTTACCCTCCGAAAGTTTTACGAAAAACTAATTATGTAAATTGGAGGTAGCAAGTTGATATGTTGTTTGTTCTAAAATTTAAAAACTTTATTTTCAATATTAGTATATAGAAAGTTATTTTTGGATAAAAGAAAACAAAAACCGACCCTAAGACCATACACAGTTATGTAAAGTAGAAAAATGACAGTTGCAACAGAAGTAATTTTTAAACTATCGCGATTTGAACACATGTTTTAAATGTTTATCGGGACTTATCTCGTATTATTTAATATAGGTAAAAAATAACAACAACAGCAACAGAGTAACAGACAACAACAACAACAACAGAGCAACAGACAACAACAACAAAGTTTGAAAGTAAGTCCTCATCAAAACTTTTGCTGAATTGAACCACAAACCAAAGCTTCATCTGTGTGTATTTTTTCCACAAAACCCTGAACCATTTAGATAAATTTTATATGGGTGGTCCCATATAAATTTGTTGACGTATAAAGTATGAATTACCAAAAAAACATCAAAATCTATTTATAATAATAGGCGGAGTAATCGCGTAACAAACATTAAAAAAACATACAGTCAAATTAAGAACCTCCTCCTTTTTTAAAGTTGGTTAAAATACAGATCTAATTATTACAGAAATTGCGCTTTCTATGGATTTTTCTATTTGGTAGAACCAGGGGCCTTACGGAAAAAGCTATTGCGGCAGCTAATCCGCTCAGTTGAAAAATCACGCCACCGCAAACCGTACCTGGGCGCGATAAGGTTCACGTTCGCGTGATTTTCCTACTGAGCGGATTAGGTGCCGCAATAGCTGTTGTCCGTAAGGCCCCAGAGAACGCATAGCAACCAGATTTTGTTGCTTTTTTCGTCAAAAAATGTTAGAGGGAAGAGTTTTCTATTCTCTAATTTCAGGCAAAGTGCCCAAAATTGTGGTACCGTGGCCACGCTGCCTTATCTAATAACTAGTAAACTCACTTGTAAATAGAAATGCTGAGTACGTTTTCTTGCGTGTCTGCGTCAGTCACTATGATTCCTTTCGGGCTGATGTCCAGGTTCACTCTCTGAAGCTTTTTGTTGAGCACTGGAAACATCGAGAAAAGCTGTCGTTAGCTACAATAGGCTTGTAGTTTGTAGTTAATGTTTCATTTGTTATAAATGTTTGTCAAATAATATGACTTGACCACGACTGTGACTTACTTGGGACCTTGAACAACTTGGGACCAACTTAGAAAAATATCAGCTGTTTCCTACATTTTGGCGAGTGTAAATGATCATTTAGGTACTACGGAACACCTGTTTTTTTTTTTTCACAATTTGGAGTTTTTTTCCTATATAGTAAAAGTTGTTCATAATGATAAGTAGACAAACCCCTTGCAGCTTAGTACACTTTCCGCGTAACCCTGTATAGCAAGACAATATTCTTACGTTTAGCAGAGTGTAGCGCGGAGCGAACCGCGATGGCGGTGGTAGGGGCGGAGGCCGCGCGCTCTACGGGTGCTACGCCCGCGTACCGCACGTCCATTTGCCCGGGCGCTCCGGCTTCCTTCGACTCGCGCCACCAGCCTTCGCCCTCGCACTCCGCTAGCGCCCATTCCTCGCTCAGTTCTGAAGGGGATAAAATAACACGTCAGAAATATATGTAACTAGCTGTTTCCCGCGACTTTGTACGCGTAGCCTTTCATATAAACTTTCAACCCCCCGTTCAAGCCTTTCATATAAACTTTCAACCTATTTGACCCGTTATTTCGGCCCTTTCGCAAAATCCTTTCTTAGCGGATCTCTTCACCCCATAAGGAATATACCTGCCAAATTCAACTTCGTAGGTCAAGTAGTTTTCGAGATTTCGTGATGAGTGAGTAGATGAATTTCGCTTTTATATATATAGACTAGTGGTCCGCCCCAGCTTCGCATGGGAATAGATTATAGCCCGGGGATAGTGTAGCTTCCCGTCAGTGAAAGAATTTTTCAAATCGGTTCAGTAGTTTCGGAGCCTATTCAATGCAAACAAACAAACAATCAAATCTTTCCTCCTTATAATATTAGTATAGAAGTATAGATAATACATAACCCGATGAAAAATTTAATTTTGGTGCCAAGTGATATATTCTACTATATTTATTTTGTACCCCACCATAAGAAAAATACACCGGATTAGCAAGTTGAAATGGCATTGGGCAGGGCACTGCAGTGGGCAGGGCACTGCAGTGGGCAGGGCACTGCAGTGGACATGGAAGATCTGATGGCCGATGGGGCCAAAAGGCCCTCGAATGGAGACCACGGACCGGTAAGCGTAGCGTAAGACGTACTCCCCCACAAGATGGACAGACGATGGACCTAAAAGAGACTGCAGGGAAACGCTGGATGTAGGTCGTTTCCAACCGGCCCTTTTGGAGACCGATGGAGGAGGCCTATGTCCAGCAATGGACGTCCTATGTCTGAAATGATCATGATCATGATAAGAAAAATAAATAGGAGATGAGTTTCAGAGAAAACTTGCGTAGGAGTAAAAGTCGAACATATTAAAAAAAAAACTATATAGTAAGAAAGATATCAGCTTGTTTTTCAAGTCGTCCATGCGTCGTACTATTTCCAAGAAGCCTAGGTCTAGTCCAAGTATTCAGACCGGACAAGTAAAAGTCTAGACATGATTTGAAATTATAAACGCTACTGCGAAGCATAGAAAGCTCTACAATAAAAAGTCAGCTGTCACAACTGCGTAGTGTATTTGCAACTCTACCGATAACACCTCTTCAATATTTATTACCCGACAATGGGTATGTGACGTCTATTTAAATACAATATAGCTACATGGTAACTGGGGATAATACTCGTATAATTATCAATTTAAAAACCCGTCTTCAAAATTTGTAAAATGTGCAATTTCGTTTACTTGGATGACAATATAATGTCATCATCATCAGCCAAAAGACATCCACTGCTGAACATAAGCCTCAGGGGTGGATCCAGGATTTCATTTTGGGGGAGGGCATTCTGAAAAGTATATAGGTATATAGGTACCTATGAGTAACCTGTGTAAAAGTGCACCTGAATCAAATCGAAAAACTGAATCAAATGTATGGAATTGCTGGTGTATTTAGGGGGTCATGGCCCCCATGCCCCCCCTCCCTGGATCCACCAATGATAAGCCTCCCCCTTTAACCTCCACACTGAACGACAGCCTGCCTTTTGCATCCACTGGATGCCAGCGACTCTTACAATGTCGTCGGTCCATCTAATAATATAATGATCGGTAATATTATAATGTCATCCAAGTAAACAATTTTCCAGTTATTTTAATCTAAAAACCAAACTACTAAACCAATTTTAATGAAATTTCTATGGACCAATCTAAAATTATGTCATTTCAAATAAAGAATTTCCCAAATCGTTTCAAATATGACGGAGTTCAAAGATAACAAACATAAAATTAAATAAAAAAACAACTGAATTATTAACATGAGAACCCCTTCTTTTTTGAAGTCGGTTAATAATAAATTTGACTGCACGTAAGTGTAGTTGTACCAGAGCATTCAGCACTGCCTACGACAACGTCGGTCACACAACGTTGTAATCCTCTCCCGGTGCTCGTTTCTAGAGCCCAGAGGTCGCCTTTTAGTAGCCTTTTACTTCAGCCAGCAGGCCTAGCACGGGCCGTGGACAAATTGTCTTTCCACCGTTTTTTCCCGCGAGAAAAAGACAAACGTATCTATAATCTAGCTTTGTCACGTCTAGGCGTGGATAAAAACGGTGGAAAGTCAATTTATCCACAGCCCATGCTAGGCCTGCTGGGGGATACCGGTGCCGTATTCTATTGCCGTATTCCCGGCGCGAGCGCCAGAGTATTTATCGACCTACTGTGTATAGGCTTAATCAGCCTAATTTCTACGACTGACGACCCGCGCTGGGTGTGATGTCATCAATCTATCGGGCTGGTTGCCTGCCGACAGAACGCTTGCTGTCAGGGTTCTACTCCACCTGCCGTCACCACCACTAGCCACGAGTCCTGCTCAGTGCCACTTAGGTTGATAGCTTGATACAGTTTCCGACATCCGTGACTTTTGTCTTTCGTCGCATCGGCATTTCGAACTACGTCTCTCAAGCTGATACCTTGACACGCTCCATTGCCCTTTTTGCAGCTGTTATTTTGTGCCCAGCTTAGGTTAGCGTCCATGTTTCAGCACCGTAATCATTGTGGGCAGGTCACTAGATGAAAAGTTTGAAAATCTAACGCAGTCAAAACCAGTCAGCTTGACAGCCTCATAGAGAAGCGGTCCGATCTATTTTTACCGCTCGACAAGGAGTGAACGGTCGGTAGATAAAGATGCGTTTTTCTCTCGATGCTTGCTACCATTATTAAACGGGCGTTGTCTTCGGTAATTACGGATAATTTATCTCTTTACTTGCTATTCTGATTCGAGCAATATGTTGACTAAATCACACAAATATTAAAAAGGAGAGAAAAAGTATGTCTGTCGCTCTGTTTGTTCCTCTATCTGTTCCCTTTTCACGACTAAGTTTTTCCTTGTTTGAAATTAGGCAAAATAGTGTGCACCATAAGGAAGAAGGTCTGACGATTTGATTCATAAAAAGTGCGATAGACTTTGATAAAACAATGGCGTTCCACTAGAGAGAAAATAAATTAATAGAGACTCCAGTTAATTTATTTTTCAAGTATAAGTATTATACCTACCGCACCGCCAAATTTTTATACAAAACCTTCCAAAACTTGAAAATAAAAGTATGTAGCATACACCTTTTTTTTATACGTTTCATCGTACTATTCTAATAATTTTAAATTTCAGTTAACCGTATGTCCTTGAAAATGTAAAACTAGTAAGATAACAAAAAAAAACATTTTTTTATGGTTGACAGACTAGGCGTTTGACCACAGCTCACCTACAATATTGGCCGGTCAAAGTTGTGTAAAAATTATGCACTATCATTGCATTTGAATCATTGCATTGTATATTTGAATTGAATTTGAATTGTGCTATTAAAACAAAAGTTTTGCTGGTTTGCTATTTAAGTAGGTACTTCGCTGTCGATACTAAAAACTATTTGGCGCTAGAGCAATTGACTCGATGCTTAGACATGTATATTAACTTACTTAATACTGGTTAAGAGCCGGTTTCGAAACGGTCTATGGGGTCTATCGATCATGCAAATTGCTTTGCACCGAAGGCATGATGACAAATATTTTTTTATTGCCTCATAAAAAAGCTGATCATAAGTAGAGCACATCAACGAAAATAAAATTAAAATTTGTTCAAAAATAAATAAGATATAAGCATTTTAATTTCATGCTAGACAAAGAGCGCATTATACTGAGCCGTGACGTCACGGCTCAGGAGCGCCATACAAATGCTATACTAATTCACGCTTTGCGAGAAAGGGATAGAGCATCCCCTCTCTATCCCCACCTAAAACTTTAAACACTCATATCTCAAAGATTTATCAATCAATTTAAATTATTTTTTCAGTATGTGTAATGTATTTAGTTATATTAATTGCTAATCTGATTATTTGCAATAAATAAATATTTGTCATCATGCCTATTGTAGTGTACCTACGCGGTTGGAGCTTTAGGTATACTATACACAGAGCTATGTCTAAAGCACATAAATGTTTTTTTTTTATGTTAACAGCCTGTTATCCAAGTCGCGTAGGCACGAAACGCGCCGTCAGCCCTATATGGGTGCAACTGGCTTCAACAAATTTCTTACAAAAATGCCTTGACAGCCGTTCTAATTTAAACAATATTTTTTTCTTTTCTTTGGGTGATACCATAGGGCGCCACTAGTCACAATACTTTGTCCAAAGCTTATCCAAACTTTAGTCCTAACACATGGTAGCCCTACACGCTTTTCTTGTGAAACCTGAATATTACCCAGAGATTGCGATTATCTCAAAGTAGTGGTTAATAAAATGGCACTCGATTAGAATCTTAATTGCACTTCTCATTGGCTAAGCTTATAATTTAACTTTTACCATGATCCTCCAAAACAAAACACATATTAGACAAGAATGAGCGAGATGAATGAGCATAGCAAATTTTTCAAAAAAATCTTACGAATTTCGCGCCTACGAATAAATCTTACGCGTTTATCATTTGTCTAGTGAACTCTAGTGTAAAATTTATTAGACGTTTTAAACACATGTCTACCGATGGCTGGGCCATCGTTCCCCAAACGAAAGTGTTTTTCGTTTGACCACAATTTTATCTGATGGGAAGCGATGATGTGGTCGAAGATGTAGCACGCTTGCAAAAGAAATACCTATTCACTTTTTTCTTGATTGTAACTCTTCGGAAAGACAGACGCAGGAGTTGAAGGAGTTCCTCACTTCAGTGGTTTTGTTCATAAAACTGGATAGTAAAAGCCAAAAAAAGGAACAGTGAATATCTTCTGAATGGAATTTCAACCAAAAGAGAATGTCTCCAAACTAGCGAGTGTCTTGGAAACATTAATTCGCGCTAGTATTTTTCACTGCAAAATATATTGTTTTCTATCACATCACCAATGGACACATCCAACACTGGATTAGCATGTTGAAGTGGCAATGGGCGCTTAGCACGCAGAACAGATGGCCGATGGGGCCGAAAGGTTCTCGAATGGAAACGACGGACCGGTAAGCGCAGCGTAAGACGTCCACCCACAAGATGACCAGACGACCTAAAAGAACGCTGGATGTAGGCCGCTTCCAACCGGCACTTTTGGAGATAGCTGGGGGGCTATGTCTGGCAGTGGTCATCCTATGGCTGAAGTGATGATGATGATGATGACTATCTCATCAAGATAAGTTATGGTGTTTTTGACTACAATATACACGTGTTTAAAAACGTCATAACAAAACACGTGGGTGATGTTTTAAATGTTTATCGGGACTTATCACGTATTAAATAATACGTGATAAGTCCCGATAAACATTTAAAACATGTGTTCAAATCGCGAAAGTTTAAAAATTACGTGGGTGATGTTTTTATACCAAAGCTTTTGTTGACAATCAGTCATCAGACAACTGCATCATGAGTTGAGCAGAATAAATAATAGTTACTGGAGGTCTCGCCTCGGTGCAGATATGAGCTGATATTTTGAACGAAATGACCTATTTCAACAGTAATTAGGCTAAAGGCACATGAGATAAAAGGTCGTAACTCGTAACGACGGAGATGTCGCGGCGTTCTATCTGAAAATTATCAAGCGCTGATTAGACGACCATGAAGATATTTTGGTAGATGTGTACTCTAACGTAAATTTTAGCTTATTTCATGGTCTTGTTTAGATTAAATACGGTTTGGGACAAAATATTTTTGTTTTTAAACATAATGGCATTAAGTTATATTAGTTTTTTTTTTTTTTACGTTAGTTAGCTTGTGATTGCGATGATGCGGTTTAAGATGAAGCACGCTTGCCTAGAAGAAACCGATTCATTTTCGACTGGGAGACATAGATTGTAACTATCGGGGAACACCCATTCTGGCAGATTATTCAATAGTCTAGCGGTTCGCACAATAAAACTGGAATCAAAGCACTTTATGCGGGTTTTCGGAATAATATATCCATGAAACGGTGTCGCCTTTTTGTGCCCGCCCTAGCCATCCGATAGAAAAATGGGCGTAATGGGGTGAATGGGGAATTAGATAATGCAAATCCGATCATTTGCCATCATGGTAAATGATTTCGGAAGAGTTTTAGTTACGAAACGATTCAAAAATCTAAAAGCGGTGGTTTCAAAATCGGAAGATACTATTTGAGGTTCTTCAAAAGAGGAGTTAATAGAGGCTTAAAGGTCAGCAACGTATTTGTGATGCCTCTGGTGTTACAAATATCCATAGGCGATAGCGATAGACGTCTGCTTGTTTGCCACCAACAAGTGTATGTTATATTTTGTATGGCATATAAAATGCCGTATTATTCCGCCAAGAGCCTTATATCTCTCTTTTTATCTATCCAGAAGACGAGATTGAGTTCCAATGACTAGGTATATTATCCTTGTTGACATATAGGCAGTTCTAAGGAGGTTAGGAGGTGATGATAGGGAATAGGTTGTTATAAGGTGTTCATATCAGATCTATGTACCTACCTATGTATAATTTTACTGCTTTTTTTAAGAATGTCTAATATGTTCACTGTTGGCGTATCTCTATCAATAAATAAATAAATAAATAATCGTGTCGGTTTTATACATGTCACATTGAGCAACAGATTATTTGGGCATATGTGGAACAAACCACAAAAACTTCAAAAAAGTTCGTGACAGCAATGTAGAAAAACTTAGGTAGAAAATAGGGCGTAATAGATTGTACGATAGTGTGCTCCAGCCGTATCCGCGCGAGATATCGTCCATTATCTAGGCCAGACTGGCCCTATCGACCAACTGGGCCATAGGTCAGTTATTAGGCGCAGTAGTCAACGCGATCATCGTGATTATGGTAATGATACAATAAATGACGCCACGATCTGGTTTTATTTAGTTTGCATCAGCAATATAGATACTTACCCACATACGATGCTAAGATATACGGATCTATATTTAATCGTCGTATCAATTTAAGACTGCCAGTGTATGTAATCTGGATGCCTTTATTAAATAAACAAAACACTTGCTAACTAAGACTATACAAAAACAGTTGGACTATATAGATAATAGACCGTTGAAGATCTAAAAACAATCCAAATGCTCAAGCCCACTACCAGTCGGCAGCATACCGCTGCGGCAGCATGCTGGCGGCAGTACCTCGCTGAATGGCAATGCTTTTGCGTTGATCCGAAAACACGCCAGCATTTTGAAAGAAAAAGAAATAAAATAAATTTTATTCGACACCCTTTACAAAAACTTATATCTAAAGGATGCAATCTGTGTCGAATGGATCCGCTGAAAGTCAAGGACTACCAGCGCCTGTTTTCAGACGAACCCTTGAGTTTACACTTACATTACACTTAACACAAATTTACATATACCTATATTTTTAAGTATATGCAATTTAAACAAATAGGACATAGGAAATAGAATAAAGTAGGGTTTTTCAATTAATTTACGCGTACTATGAAATGAGGACAAGAAAGCAGGTATTGCTACACCTGAAATTTTGCGAATCCTTAAGCCTCCTAACCCTATAGTGAGGCTTGTAACTATATCCTATCATTCGAATCGTCAACAAAAGTATTAAGTTAATTTGTGACCAAATACCAAACATTAAGTTCGGAGACGTTGAATATTGGATGGATAGCTAGGCTGAAAATGGCGGGACCGAAAGGATCACCCTGTTGACAATCGATGGATGACAACAAAACGTTGTTTTGATAAGTCAATTTACGGGAATAAAAGATGGCAATACAATTGTTTGGCAACTCGCACTAATCTGATGATGGAGCCAGGAGGTGGATAGTAGAACTCTTCAGTGGCTACTAGTAGGTAAAGCCCTCAATTTTTGAGTGTGTATCTATGTATCTGTTTATCTGTGAATCTTTATGTCTGTCTGTGGCATTGTAGCTCCCAAACGGAATCAATTTTGATTTAGTTTATATTTGTTTGAAAGGTGACTTGATTGCGTGTTCTTAGCTATGATTCAAGAAAATCTGCTCAGCCATTTGAAGAAAAACAGCTCTTACATCAGGGGTTTTGAATTACTTTTTTATTTATACTTGTTTAAACTATCATCGCCACCATCATTTTCGACCTTTCATGTTCTTACTGCTAGGAGACAGGCCTTCTCTCAGAGAGAGAGAGGATGGGTCCGGTGCTCCTAATCCACCATTCTGGCCCAGTGCATGTTGGTGAAATATGTTTTCCTTGACCGTTTTCAACTATAAAGTACCTAAAAGACCGTCTAATGCGGTAAAAACTATAGTCGGAGTAACCGGCTTAATCTTACGTGAGTAATTCCCGTGTAATATAAATATATATATATATATATATTACTAGCGGTCCGCCCCAGCTTCGCACGGGTATAAATTATAGCCTATGTCACCCGCGGATAGTGTAGCTTCCCGTCAGTGAAAGAATTTTTCAAATCGGTTCAGTAGTTTCGGAGCCTATTCAATGCAAACAAACAAACAATCAAATCTTTTCTCTTTATAATATTAGTATAGATATATAAAATACCTAATAATTATTTTTTAATAAAGTAGGTATTGTACAATGTTGCAATTGTTTGTATTGCCACTGAATAGATAAAAAGTACCTACAGAGTATTGTGAGCTTGCGGATTGTCTAATATGGAATTACCTACTCGTTTATGTTACTTTACGTAGAAACATTACTCATATAAGTAGGTATATCATAATTGCAGCATAATTGTCTTGTTATTGATCGGTAGATGCCTTCTCGTATTATGTATACTTAGTTCAAATTAAAAAAGTATTTATTATGGACAACGTAATGAATTATATTGGTTAGTATAAAACTTAAATAGATTCGGTGACATGGTTTACACGGAAAGATGGTAAGCCGAAAGGAGGTCAAACATATTACCTTAAATTACCCCAGTAAAGATTGTTTAAAATGATGAGTAGCTTGTTTATTTTCTCGTACCACCAATTCCGTGTTATAGCACTAATATAACAAATTAACTACAAAGACCTTACGAATCAAGGGCTGTCCGTTAAAACTACAGACAAAACACTGTCGCCGCAAGAATGCACCATAAACATCGGGATGTCATCTCGACTTGCTAAACAGCTTTTTCTCTTGGCTTTGCAGGGGGCCCTCCTAATTCCCGCGATCCCGGTTGAGTAATTAGAGAGAAACTCGCACCCGGACATGTGGACAAGGCCTTAAATGACAACTTACCGAACTTGGCATTTCTAATGACTGCGTGGAAAAAGTAACCAAGTGCAGGAACTGTTAATTATTCTGCGTGCAAGCACGCCTTTGAAGGAAAGTTTGCGCCGTATTTATCGTTGCCGATGCGATGCCCAATATGCCCATCGTCAAACGACAAGTATAACGACTATTGTATATATATATTTTTGTAGTTACGTACTTTTTCCGCAAAACACTTTTTTGTAAGGATGACGCTCTCTGGCGAACTAAAATGTCTCTATAAAACTCTGTATCTACTTTTAAGGTATAAAAAGTCCCCATCATCCCCATCCAGCTTAGTACTATACTAAACTAAGTATTTGTGGAAAAGCTAGACTTTTATTCTTACAGTAAGATTTTTAAAAATAATTGCAATAATTATTAAAGTCTAAAAAACACTCGTAGAAGATTCGTTAAAACAAATCAAATAAGCCCGAATACCTCGGGGCAGCCATTATTAGATTAGTAGCCTTTGAAGAATTCCACTGTCCACCTCCTGGCTCCATCATCAGATCAGTTCGATGTTACCAAATTAGTGTATTATAATCAGGATTACATAATTATATTATGTACCTACTTGTAAAGTTTCAAATCGATACGACAAAAAGTCGATTATGTAAAGTCGTTGAAGTAATTGCCAAGATTTGTTAAGTGATACAAAGAAAATAAAGCAATAATCTTTGATGCAATAATTAAATTAAAGTTATTATATAATTCCTGTGTAAGTACCTACTACGTGCTTGTTTCTTTTCTTTATTTTAAATATTTGCGACAAAATACTCACTTTTATGCTTGGAATGGGTCTTCCACATTTTTCTTAAAAGAGTAGTCATTTTGCTATAGCCTGTGCAATTAAAAAAGAAACTTTTCTTTTTTCAAATATATGAACTTTTTCCCGCGTCTTTTGCCGCGCACTGGCAACCGCACTCTCGCCCTGTCGGAAAGCTTTTGCGTAGGCTACGGGCAAATGGGAGATGATCGACTATAGTACTAACTAAAGTAATTTTACAACGCTCTACATAAAATAAATTGTAACTGGCCCTATTCTGGCGTATTCGACATTATCGCGGTCACTCTAACCCTCATAACATTTCTAGTAAGAGAAGTAGTGATCCAGATAATCTCGACCGCATCAGAAACCTAATCAGCGCATATTCTCGTACATACCTAGATCAATAAATTTCCAGTAAAACCCGAAGAGTGTAGTGTAGATTTGGTACGTCGGACCACCGTCTGACCCACAGAAAACAGAAGTAAAAAATGTTTCACCCATCTATTCGAAAAGGACGACTTGGTTCGCCTACCAAAGGTGTGTATAAGAAACTTCTAGCGGGCAGTACCTAATGAGTTTTTATAAGTGCGCAGCAATTATCTTTGCCGCGCACTTTTTGAATTTGGAACATCTTAGTGTTCAAGCGCCAAAGAAATCGAACGCAAATATTGTTTGAATAAAGACTGGCTGGTACGACGGCACATAGTCGCGCCGCCAGATAAATAAAAAAAAAGAAATCAAATTAAAAACGCGCGAACTACAGCCTGCGTTTTCGTAAATTTTCACGGATTGTTAGAAATTCATGGTTTTGTGTAACAATAAATTTTCATAATTGCGAAAATGTCTCAAATTTAAATATAAGTTTTTAGTTGTTTTATTATTAGATACTATTTAATTTCAATTTAGTTATTACTCTATGTTTTATTAAATAATAATACTACAATATAATATGAGGCGCCTTTTATTTTCTCATAATGAGTGATGAAAAGTAGAGTGTGAGAGAGTCAGGCGCAAAATATTTTTTTTTGCTCTGGCGACGTATTTTGAATCCCTCGCTACGTTCAGGATTCTACTAAAGAATCCCTCACTTCGCTATGGATTCAAAAAAGCGCCCTCGCCGTAAAAATATTATTTTGCTCCCTTATGTTACAATCTACTATTTTTCTTTTCTGTGGTCTGACTAACGAGAGAAGGATAAAATTTTCTCTTTGACTACTATATCGTTGGTAGTACGGCGGTCTGCCAACCAAGTCCTACACAGAGAGTAGTAGGTATATTCCTTGTCCGATACGCTTGTTATGTTAGGGCTTTTAGGCCCGTATTAATAAACTGTTCCCAAGATTAACTCGGTTCAGGAATCTCTACTGTATTGATTCGAAAAAAAAAAAAAAAACTCAAGTCACTGCTGATGAATAAACTGCAATCAGCCCTCAGTCAACGATTTCTGCTCTGAAAACAATTTATTATTAAGCAGGTTTTGATTTGACGCTTAGTACCTAGTTGTTTATTCAAGATTCTGCTGAACTCTACTGCAGCTTTAGTGACAAATTTGCGATTTGAGAACTATGTGAAGCACAAGTAAAGTTTATTATTTAAAACGTTACTTGAAGTAAGTTTTAACACTATACTTTACTCTCAGAATTTACTTGACTCTGTCTGTTACTGTGACTTGTTTGACGTTATTTAATACCATGAATTACGATTGAAGAACTCTGATCCAATGTCATGAAATAAATAAATAAAAAATTAAAATATAGCGTTAGGTTTTTTTTATTATGAAGAGCAGCAAGTGTTACCGCTTTCTATGCGGATTGCGGACAACTGCAACACTGGTAGTTTAGGTATAATTATAATTTTAGTTAGCTGTGTATTTTTTTAGTTAATAAAAACCATGCCCGTTAAAATGGAAAGGATGAAAAAGATGAATAGGATGAAGTGTTATATTCAAACTCTTTGCCACTGTGTGTAGGTACTGTGTATAGTTTCTTTGACGATATATACTTCAAATAAGAGGCTTGTATCAAGTTATAGCAGTAATTACTGCCCAGCCGCCTGATGCAAGCTCTTGCGTTCGCCCATCATGAATCTGATGCAACCTGCAGGCTTTTGCGCTCACCGGCGACTGGGCTGAACTTTTTGCCGCCAAAAGTTAATTATTTCTGTTTATGAGACCAAATAGTAGACGCAGTTGTATTATTGGAAATTAAGTAACTGCTCCGTAGTTTCACCGCAGATTTTCCTTATTCAAGAAAAATTAATATACCTGTGTACTTTCTCAGGGTTGAAGGTACCTACATAATAAAAACAGAAGGTACATACATAAAATATACATACAGTCTCTGGCAGCCATATCACAAGCTTTGCTTATTTTGGGGTCAGCTGACCGCGTGTGCAAAAAAAATGTCCCGAATACCACCCGAATACTTACTTATAATGGTTTTAAACTATCACGGTTGTTCACTAAAGTTATATGATTATTTACGGGTTTTCTTTGCCTTGTTTTTTTTTATTTATTATTTCTGTTATGCGATATCTTCGCTAATTGTTTTTTTTTTTTAATTGAATAGGCTATACTGGGTTACGCAGATAGGGTGTACTAAGCCGAAAGGTGTCCATAGTCCATAGTTGACATTTTGTCGAGTGTGAGTGAATGACCGTTTTCTATAGAACAGCAGATATTATTTTCGCGATTTCAGAGTTGGACCATATCAAAAGCTGTTCATAATGAAGGGTCCTACTATGAACCCTTTTGGCCTAGTACACCCTTTCCGCGTAACCCTGTATAATAACTCCCATTTAATATAATATCTATATAATATAATATCACCCACAATTTTAATTTAAAGAAAATATTTGCAGTGAGACAGCAAAAAAAAGCACCCATAAGGTTGGAAAACTAGGGGATTAAAATGAAACCCGCTTATTGAGGTTTTTCGTGATATATGAAACCTTCCCTTCATTTTAAAAGACCTACGAATTCATTTTTTCATTTCATTCATTCATTTTAAAAGACCTACGTGTGCTATATGCACACGAGAAGGTTCAGCGAAAAAAAAACCCTCTAACGCAAAATTAAATTATTTTTATAATTTTGATCTATAATCAAACTGTAATTATTAACTACTAGTAGGCCGCCCCTGCTTCGCACGGGCGAAGTCGAGATATATAGCCTATGTCAACCGGGGATACAGCATCCCAACAGTGAAAGAATTTTTCAAATCGGTTCAGTAGTTTCGGAGCCTATTCAATGCAAACAAACAAACAATCAAATCTTTCCTCTGTATAATATTAGTATAGAAGTATATATTATATTATATAATATATAGAAAATTGAAGGTTCTAAAAGAAAATTACGGACGGACAGACGAGACAAAAAGACGGACGGACAGAAATAATTTATCAGGGTTCCTTGTCGGGGTACGGAACCCTAATAAATGGTAAGCACGTAAAACGCCTACCTAGTCTAGTAACAGAGACTCGAGCGAGGCTATCGGAACAAATTGGTAGGCGCTTATAAGCTTGCGTTTAATGTCTATCTTGCCCTCAGATCAGACAAGCAAGGGAGATATGCCTATATGAGTACAGCAGTGCAAGTACCGTTCTTTACCGTCATCAAATTCGATAAAATGTCATAGAATCGATCGTAGCGAGTACTGATATCATGGCATTTTATCGAATTTGACGACCTAAACTGTCAAATTTGACGATCGATAACGAACGGTACTTGCACTGCAGTTATCGTTAGAGCTCAAATGTCTAATTTTTTTTATTACAAAATGTCACTATTGGCACTACCACCTACTGTTACCTATTCATTTTTCACGTAGACTTCTACGACACCAATGAACTAATAGTCCACCTAAAAAAAGGCCAACAAGGTCGTTTGCTAGGCGAGTTCGTCTAAAGACATTTACGCCAGATGCGTTCGCACCCGCCACGCCGTCTTACCATATCTCCCTTGTTTGGCTGATCTTATCTTTCGCTCTACTGAGGTCACAGCGGTATGACAGCCTCTAGCCCCCAGTGCAGTCAATGCCGCATAGCCGTGTAGGGTTTTGAACTTTTAAATTTCTAAATTCTGTGCCGCACAGAACAAGATTTTTTGCATGCTTTAAGCATTTTTGCCGTTTTGGAATGTTTGTCTAGCAATATTTTTATAAATAAAACAAGGTCCTTATCATGATATCATCTATCCACAAAATCGTACCTACCTTGAATTTTAAAACAAACTTATATGAGCTTGTCGATACCAGGGGCCTTACGGCCAACGTTGGAAAATCACGCGAACGTGAACCTTAACGCGCCCAGATACGGTTTGCGGTCGCGTGATTTTCCAACTGAGCGGATTTAACGTTAGTTTGAAACCGAGTTAGCCGTTGGCCGTGGGGCCCCAGGGGTACCAGGATAGCAGAAACGATGGAGAGCTATATCACTCTAGATTCCCGAAGTGTGATCACGGGTCGCGAGGGGGAAAACATCTTATTTTATTTTTATTTTATGTTTCATGGTTTATGTATTCCTGCAGGCTGCAGGCCTAGCACGGGCCGTGAACAAATTGTATTTCCACCGTTTTTATCCCGCGAGAAAAAGACAAACGTAGGTATCCATATTCTAGCTTTGTCTTTTTCTCGCGGGATAAAAACGGTGGAAAGACAATTTATCCACAGTCCATGCAAGGCCTGCAGCAGGCCTAGCACGGGCTGTGGACAAGTTGTCTTTCCATTGTAAAGACAAACGTATCCATATTCTAGCTTTGTCGCGTCTACGCGTGGATAAAAACAGTGGAAAGACAATTTATCCACAGCCTGTGCTAGGCCTGCTGGCACTTAGATTTGATTGTAAACAAAATATATTTTTTATTATTTTCTTGGGTGTACTTCTGTACTTACTCGCATATAACATCACAATAGGAGCATAACAATATATTAGTCCTCGTGGTCCTACTAGTAGGAGTACCCAGTAGGAGTATGCGCGCAATATTTCAGGGGTTCTTAATAAAAATTCCTATTCATAGTTATATTTGCTTTATTAACACCAGCAACAAATCAATTGGACAAATTATTTATTAAAGTAAAGACAGTATAACTTAATATTAATAAAATATCAATAATATATACATACATAAATCATATTGCTTTGCTTTCTTGGTCTTTAATATTATGTCATAATTTAACTTATTATTTAGGGTACTAAAATCACGACACAATTTAATAAGGCTAGGTAAATAAGCAAGTTTATTTTAGAGGACGACATTTATACAGGGTTATACAGAAATGCGGTAAGAAGTCGTAAGGGCGATGTATTCATAATGATGATAAACTATTACTGTGTGATAATTATGAGTATCTTTTTAGGATTCCCTACCTCAAAAGGAAAAAAAGGAACCCTTATAGGATCACTTTGTCAATACTAAGGGAATCAAAACGTATATGGTACTTCCCGTTGACCTAGAATAATGAAATATGTCAAGAAGCAAGGTATCACAACACAAATAAAATAAAATAAACCCGAAAGATGTTAATTTCAAGTAACATCACATAAAAAAATATTTTGTTATTACAAACTTACATTTTGTAGTTGGTATGTATTGGAGCACCTGTTTGCCAACTACAAAGTTAAGTTTGTCCTTTTTAACGATTTTTGGTCGAGACCACTACCCGGGATGGATGAACTATCTACATACATGTTTATTAAGTTTTTACGGAACTCTCCGGGTGCGAATCCTCCTCACACTTGCCCGGTTTTTATTATAGCTTAGTACCGTTGTTCCGTGTAACACCGAATTCATTAAAAAAATTACGATTTGAAGTAGAATATAACATAAGGTAAGCGCAGCGTAGGACGTCCACCCACAAGATGGACAGACGACCTAAAAGAGACCGCAGGGAAACGCTGGATGCAGGCCGCTTCCAACCTGCCCTTTTGGAGATCGATGGGGGAGGCCTATGTCCAGCAGTGGACGTCCTATGGCTGAAATGATGAATGATGATAACATAAGGTTGTGGAATGAGCTCCCGATATTTCGGCGCAGTTACATGCACCATGTTCACGGAAAGACTGGAAAGTTAGATATATAGATAGTTAGTTATGGTGCATGTAACTGCGCCGAAATATCGGGAGCCCATTCCACAACCTCACCACGGTAAATATCCCGTTAATAATCATATAACTTTAGAATATAAAATTATTATTATACTTATAAAATAATTATCGTCAAGATAATGTTGTCGTTACAAGTGTACCTTTACTCAATATTCAATCATTCATTGCAAATTATATTCACATACAGATCTTAGGTAGGCGCAGTTTATAAAATTTTACATTGGTGTCAATTCTGTTGTACCATTCTCTAAACCAGGGGTGTCCAACTAAATTTTGTGGCGGGCCGGATTTATTAACTTTGTAACTATGGCGGGCCCAGAGATAGAAGATTAATATAAGTAAAATGGTAGAATGGGTATAATTATAACCTTTTGGCGGAATTCACAGCAGGTTTCATTTGTAACTGCATGCACAGGCACAATGATATAGATATGAATCGCCATTCTTTACAAAATTACGTCTAAAAAAGTTAAACGCTACCCAACTTTTAACTCATTCGCGGGCCGGATCAGGAACCTTGGCGGGCCGCATAGTGGCCCGCGGGCCGCATGTTGGACACCCCTGCTCTAAACTAAACTAATTTGACAGGACTAAAATTATCGGCGTCTCTTTTTAATTTAATACGTCAGAAAAGGAAGGCAACAGTTTTAGAGCTGTCAAATTTAGTTTAGTTTAAAGAAAGTTGAAGCAGTATCGACACCATTGTTACGACGTAAAATTTAAACTAGGTAGTATTTATAAAATGTCGCAATATAGTTCACAATGATTAGTATAACGACCTCCTTTCGGCTTAGTACACCTTTTCCGCATAATAAACCCGTATAAGTAGTAGTTACAGGCGTTGATGCTTTTGTATCATTTCCTAAAATATCAAATAGTCTAAGGCTGCGGCCTTATTATAGAAGTTTGATTGTGATCGAGATTGCAAGCCGTCCCGTTCGCATCTACTTATTCGCACCACATGCGTAAGTGAGATGGCACGCGATCACGATCACGATCCGAATCATCTATAATAAGGCAACTGCTTTGACAAATAATGCTCTCTCTTGAATTTCTAAAAAAACGACTTCTTTTTTCCCTAAAATTTCTAAATATTGATAAGCAATGAAAATGATATATTATTCTTATTATACAACGTTTTCTATTAATTTTCCTCAGTATAAAGTAATTTTAGGATATCTTAATAATATTTAAGATATCCTAAACTTTTCATACCTTGACAATTTTATATTCATCATCATCATCAGCCAGAAGATATATTATACATATTTACATAATTATATGAACACTGTTTAACAAAAAAAAGCCATAAAATTCATTAAATAATAAAAATAATAAATTTAAAGAAAAAGTTATTATAAATTATTAATTAAAAAAAAAAATAATTTGATTTTTTAATATAACAATAATTATCTAAATTAATAATTATGTAGACTGAAAACAGAAATGTTTATTTAGACTGCGAGTGGAGAGAGCGCATAATTCGTCCATAGCTCGAAAAATATTTGTGTCCCTTTAATTTCCACAATTTTCCCATTTTACAATTTGGAAAATGTTACAAGAATCAACACCACACCAAGAAAATAAAGTTTTGCTAACTCAAATAATAAACACCGAAACATTAAACTTACAAAGTTACACAAAGTTATTATTTATACTATACAGGGTGTAAAGTTTATTGAGGACAGTAAGGGCAGCTACTTTAATGGAACATTGACAAGCCATTCTACGAAGCAGTCATAATTTTTAACCCCCAATGCAAAAACAGGAGTGTTATAAAATAATAATAATTGAGATAGCCCATTGATAATAATAATAATAATAAACCTAATGCCTAACAAATGACCGGGTCAAACCCGTGAATTTTATGAAATAAAGAGTAATAATAATAATAAGCGAAGAGCCTCGACCAACACCTTAAGAGGCTCTCGCTAGACAGTTGGGTCAAGGGTCAGATGCAGAAGGCGGTAATCCTTGACACGGCTCGCATAGTCAGGAGGTTCCTCACTCTGCAGCCCTAACCACCGGTAGCTTGGGCCCTGCCCCGCTGCCGGCGGCACTCTAGGTTTAGGTTTTTTTTATAATATTTTGTTTTTATATTTTATTGTAAAAAAAACTTAAATTTAAGAATAAAAATAAATATATGTGCATAATAATAATATATCACTTGATCCGGTTGGTAGTGAACCTACCTTCTGAGCTTGGGGGGACGTGGGTTTGATTCCCACCTAGGACAAACATTTATGTGATGAATATTTGTGCTTGTTCTATATCTAGTTGTTCTATTTAAGTATGTATTTAAAACTATATAAGTATGTATATCAATCTCTGGCAGCCATATCACAAGCTTTGCTTAGTTTGGGGTCAGATGACCGTGTGTGCTAAAATGTCCCACATATTTATTATAAGAAATATGCTTTATTACTGTTATTATATTATACTTTAGTTTAATATTTTTCTCCACTTCATCGCAACGCCCGCAACTTGCATATGTACTGAGTTAGGTACCGTTATCGAAAGTAAAAAAAAAACTATTTATACTTGTGTGCAGACAATTCATTACATACCTGTTGATTGTGTCGATAAACTGGCTTAGTTTGACTTAATAGAAGGACTTGTCAAATAGCCTGGTGTAAATGATCCAAAACTGTTTTCGCTACATCTCTTTTCTAGCTGTTTTCCAAAACTCTTGGAAGATATTCCATTGATTGACAGCACATTTTAACCAATAAATGTCAATCAATACATCTTTTAAATCTATAAAATGTCTTCAAAGACTTTTTTTCATATAACAGTCGAGGACCTAACTGTTCATAATAAAGTCTCCACCCTGTATTCTAATTTCAAGTAATTCATGGATATATTATATTAGCTAATATTATTATTTCACCACAATATACATTATTATTATTATATATTTTCACCACAATATACATTAGTATAAAATTTGAATATACAACTATGTATAAAAATTGCTTTAAAATTAATTATTATTTTTCAATATTCTAATTACATAATTTATTTATATTTTTAACTTTTACTACCTACTATAACAGACTTTTTAAGGAAACTTAAAAAATCACAGTGATGTATAATTAATTATATGAAAGTAACTCAGTCTCTATCCGTGCTTGTTTATTCACTAGTATACTCGGTCCAATTTTTTTTTGTTATGATAGCTGCATTACATAGTAAAAAGCTGTATTAAACCGTAAATTCTGATCATTTCTGTCTGCTAGATTTTGGAATGCAAGATTGTAGCTGTTAGTTGCTATACTACAGTAAATGTAAATGTTTTATTTGGCTTTTTACAATGTTATTTTTGCAGCTGCCAGTACTAAAATCTTATTACTTATACCTACTAATTTATATTATTGATGAAGTTTGACCAGAAAGTAGTAAGCATCATGAGCTTTTAAAAAACATTTGGACACTAGCATTAGCTGATATAAAAAACTTTACATGTATTCAATTGTTAGACAAAAAAAAATTGCAATGCGCTACATACTTATACTCGGTCTAAGTTTTTTTTAATCGCATGTTTTTCAAGGAATGCTCTGAAGAGCTTTTTGATCTTATTCCTGCATCAGACTCCCACTCCCGCACATCCCAAGACTGTCAAAAAGCTCACCCCCAATGCGAAGCTGGAAATCCCACACCGTCCAATTTTTCCGGTCCTTTGAGGTGCAAGGTGTGTAATATCCTTCCCCAAGCTCTTCCCGCCAAGCTTCAACATGAAGCTTTTCAAAAAGGATTTCTACAACTGCTTCTCTGGGCTGGCAAAGCACCGTCAACACTGCTAGTGTTGCAGGTGTCCATAGGCGGTGGTTTCTGCTTACCATTAGACAGAATGCATGCTTGTTTGCCGGTCTATAAAAAAAAATCTCAGCTGTAAGTAAATTGTAAAAAGATAAACTCTGGTCTCTTTTGCTAGGTTTTTGAGTGTAAGATTATACCTGGTAGATGATATATTTTATTTGGCTTTTTACAATGTTATTGGAGCTGCCAGAGTTAAAAAACATGGACCAAGTATAAGAATTTTGCAGCATAATAAAATTGTAAGGCAATTTAGGGCATGAATTCCTGTCCTGATTCGGACAGGCTAAATACATTTTCATTTCATATAGAAAAGAAATGAGGAAGTCTTCTAGCCAATATAGCAAAAACTGCCAAGACGTCTGGCCCCTTTGGATGTGACTGATTATTAAAAACCATCATACAAGGAGAACTAGAAGGAAGGCCTATGTTCAGCAGTGGACATTTTCGGGCAGACGATGTTGAATTGTCATGGCATATGACATGAAGGACGAAGTAACCAAAGTACTAACTTTTCCATGACCACTTCATCGCCGCTACGTTGCCTACTCTCCAGTCACTTTTAGGTAGTGTGTAAAGAAAGATAGAACTAGAAGACTGGTGGAGAAAAGGATGGGGATTTTGCTTGAACTATCTTTAAAGAAATAAGTCAACTATTTTATAACTAGACTAAAAAGGCTGGAAAATTCCGCATTATTATGGTCATGTGACATTTTCTATAACGATAAAACACATTTCAAAGAAAATTTACTACCTGGAAGCATTACTGTAAAAACAATACTAAAATTAAGAATAAAATGTATCATGTTTAGAGATGAGATACTTTAGTGGTAATCTTACACAAATGGTACACACCGCGTTTTTAGCAGCGATTTTCTCACGATGCATATTCCGAACATAATTTTAGATCTGGTACCCTTGCGTGGGCCTCTCAAAAAGTTAGACTCAACGCCATCTGTTTGCCAACCGCCCGGTCACATAGTCGAAGCCATCTGAGGTAAACAGCATATTTATACAATTATTATTATTTAAAGAAAAAATACATTCCTAAAATCAAAAAAACATAATTTTTTAAGTTTTTGTTTTTGAAGTATTGCAATAGTAACGCATTTTTGCTGCTAAAAACGCAGCATGTCTGCCTCATAGCTAAAATTAAAATTAATTATTGAACTTAGTATATTAAAACTGAACCAACTTCACTTAGGAACAGATATTATTAGTGTTGTATATTTTATAGCACATAATTATTACACTAATGCAAAAGTAACTGTCTGTTTGTTTTGTGGGCTTGCTTTGGCAAGAAAAAAGTATGCATCAATCATCGAGATAAAATCATATAGTTACAATCGTGCAAAAAAAAATGTCTGAACCAAAATTCGGCGCATTCTATGAATAGCACAGACTTTTTGATTCGTTACAAGGTAACTGCGAACTAACTAAAACGCTGCGCAATGCCATAGCAGACAACTAACGTTAAACACTATGCAAGCAACATAACGTCTAAATTGGAGTAGATGTGGCATTGTGAAGTATATAATTGATACAATGTATGTACAATGACGCTCGGACGATTTTTGACTGTATTCATTGAGAGATTGTGACTATAGGAATTGTATCTTGATCGAATCAATACACCACATCATCATTAGGGGCGTGCAGCATCAAAGTGTGTGAGCCCAACATACACTAGAAGTTACAGATACAGAGACAACATACAGAGAAGATATCGCTCATAGCGATAAGGCAGCTAAATATTTTACTAGTTTTTTAAAGAGGTTTTGTCTTATGTGTCATTTCTAGTGTGAACAATAAAGTGTTGTTTATCTATCTATCTTAGCCTCATTTGCACATGCTTCAGCCTTATAATGCAGCGCATCCCTTATGAGGATGCAGATTTTGGAAATACAGAGGATACTATTTACCTGTAAAACCATGAGGCCCAGCTGATTCACTGTATTAATATACTTAGCATTAAAACTTTCTATGTATAAAATTATTTTATAAATTAAGAGTAACACTTAGTAAAATGTATCACACTCCGCTATAAAGTAGTTCAGTTGAGGTCACTTAGTAAATTACCAATTTACTTTTCTTTTTTCACTGACACAGTCTTATCGGCCGTTTTCGGTGAAGGTTTGATTGAACATCATTTCTTCTTTCTATCTTGCGTACATTTAGGGCAGTACCATTTCCCTTTAGGTTTGATCTTGAGGTCCACACACGCAAAGTGGAACCACTCAATGGGACAATCAGGGTTATCACATCCAATCATCTCTCCGTATGACACTTGATGGCACAGACAGTATGTAGGCTCGTTTGGATCCACAGGCATATCCAAGACATCGCTAGGGTGGGCCATCCCAGCTACAGAATCCAGATCAGCATTTTCGTCTTGCTCTGTCGAAGCTTTAGCTGATGCAGAGGCCTTCTTAGATGCTTTCTTTTTAGCGGCTGATCTACCGCTGGCGACAGCGTCGTCTTCACTAGAAGCACCTGCTCGTTTTTTCTTGCCTGTACTAGCTGCATTTTTCTCATTAGCTTTATGTTTCTTTCTGCCTTTCTTGACGGTTGTTGTGTTGGTTTCCTGGTCTGCGGCGGCTTGCTGTGCGGCTCTTGCACTCATCGCTTTTTCTTGAATCTCTGATTCGAACCGCGCAAGGTCAGAGTCAAGGCGACGAATGTGCTTATCAACCAGCTCATACGTCTGAATTGCGAGTTGTACTTTATCGTCCCCATACTCTTTGGCTTTATTGAACAGTCCCTGAATAGTGTTTACCTTTTCTTTCTTGGTTTCCTCGTCCATTTTAGGGATATTCGGGAGCAACTCGTCGGCCATAAGGTCGATCGTCCTCATTAGGCCGTGAGCGCGGTCATCTAGATCCCGCATTAGCTTGAAGTTCCTTTGAAGCTCTATTGGAAGATGCTGCAGACTGTCCAAATAATGTTCCAAATAAAGTGCTGAAGTCATTTTGCAATAATGTGTAACGTCTTGAAAATGAAAGTCCTCTTTCGCTTCGTAACGAAGTTTGATAAGTTAACAATAGAGATAGGTTATTCGTAGCACACAAATAAATACTTTATGATCTCTTTAATACAAATATTCACTGTTTCTAACTTTTCACTTCACAAATCACACGTAAAAATAATCGAAAAACTTCTTGGCAAAATTCAAGTCACTCGCAATTTTTGGTTCAAGCTCAAACAGAAGCGGAGTAAGCGGACCAATGTTGCCATTGGGTATATTAAAACAATCTTGCGTGTAGCGAGGGCTTTGAAAAGATGTATTCCTTTATAGCAAAAAATGCTTCAAAAAAATTGCAAAATTAATCGCATACGCTAAATGGTGTCAAAATAAGAAAGTTTACCAAAAAAATACAAAACCCTTTTTATTTTTGTCACAGGTCGCTTTTTTATTTTTTTAATAACAACACAACATTCACTGCAAAAGCTGTTGGTTTTGGCGCTAACGTGGAAAAAAATAACTCTGCTTGTATTATAGACTTGTTAATGTTTTGTTTTTGGAAATGTTTGTTTATTTTTAATAATGCTGGATTATTATTTATCAAGTACTCGTGAACGTGCTCGAGTTTGGCTAAGTGATATTAGCGAGGAGAAACATGTCTTTTCGTGTTCCAAAATTCCATAGAAGGCATGAGTTTGACTTGATCATGACTTACTTTGCTTGATTTGATTGTGACTATAACTTGTTTGACTCTATTACCATGTATTGTAAACTTGTTTAATATTACGACTGAAGGACTCTGTATTAAAGGTCATGAAAAAAAATATTCAATGATTTGACGTGTACGTTCCATTTCACGTTTGTAAATTGTTGGACCTTTTGTTTGTGAAACGAAACTTTTCCTATTTGTAAAAATAGAATGTAGGTAGTAAATCGAGGACATCGTGGAAGGAATTAACCCACGACGCAAAGAGGGGTGTTCGGTAGAGAGTAGTATATTCCTTGGTTATAAGTTTAACGTGTATATCTGTGTCTGTCTGTGCCATCGTAGCTCCCAAACGGCTGAACTGATATTGATTCAGTTTTTTTTTGTTTGAAGGTGACTTGATCGAGTGTTCTTAGGTATGTTTCACGAAAATCCGTTCAGCCGTTTGAAGATTACCAGCTAATTTTCGTGAGTTTTTAAATGTTTACTTCTTCATATAATGGTACGTTTTATTAAACCTAATGTGAAAATGTATTAGGGCGCTCTTACACAGTCAATATTTTCATCAATTATTGCCCAGAAACAGTCAGCGGGTATAGTGGAGCAATTACGCTTAGTCCCAGATTTGATAGTTTGCGAAAACTTTTTTCGTTATACGTATGGTTCCATACATTTTAGTAAAGCGCCTCTTTTGGAAACGTGGAGGAACTAAAATCGGTAGTAAGGGTATAGATTGCTTCACTCTAATACGATTAAAAGTTTTAGAATACTATCAAAACTTGATGCGAATAGCGAGAGACAGGGGAGAGTGGCATAAACAAAGGGAGGCCTATACCCAGCAGTGGGTCACTCAAGGCTGATGATGATGATCAAAACTTGTACTAAGGGTACTGGTTCTTCTTCTCAATAATTTATTTGCTTTATTACTTTACTCCACTGATATCTCTGTACTGCTACATGTCGCCAAAATTTATTATCAAATTTTAATGTATTGCCTGGTTTATTAAGTTGCTCCATAACGCCACAGAACTCACAGAAGACATATGATAACACTCAGTAAGGTGCTGGAATCTCTAAAAACAAAATTCTACATGTTGATGTTGCATTGAGATGGATCTATCGAGAATGATCAGAGTTGCTTCATGTTAACGTGAGCATTTTACATTGCCCATGTAAGACTTAGATCAAGTAAAAATAGCCAGATGGATTACAGCGAAAACGACAAGTGAAGCCACCATCTGAAACATGTGTGCATAGTCGAAGTGTTACCACTGCAATTTTAATAATATAAATACTTACATAAGTCATTGTTTCTTAAAACTAAAGTTTTCAGTACGATGTTCCGACACTTTTTGACGAGATATTCACGTAGTTTTGAATGCGTAAGTGTGCGTGTGTCGTGTATTTATTGGGAATTCACGTAGTTTTGGAAGCGATTTTGGCTTCACTTTTGCAGTACACCGTAATACATCTGGCTATTTTTATTTGATCTGAGATGTAAGAGAGTAAAGCTGAAACTCCATTACCGATATTCAATAGAATGTATTGTACGCTACGTACCCACTTCTCTCTATTGACATAGACAAAAGTTTTGTCTATGCTCTTGATAAGGTAATCAAGGTATTTACCCTAAAGGAACAAAAACAACCACGTTTATTTAACTTATTGTATTTAGCAAATAAACAATTCGTAAAATATTCTCTTAATAGACAATAATAGTCCGGGATACTAAGCACTTTCTGATTTAAACATGCACTACTTACAAAATGACCGACTGTTCACATTTTCACATTCTTTCCCCAACAATGCCAAATGGTAATTAATGAGTTTAACCACACGATGGATTATCAGCGATTACAACTCTCATTTTTAATATTCAGTAAAAATTATAAACATTTAAGAAAAAATGCAAATAAATAGTCAGCGATTGCCGTTTTAAGACAAAAAAAAATGATGCGTTTACATAATCTACATACAATATAAAACATGCTTTATGCATTCACTTATGCTATAATTACACTGCTTATGCTAAGTGATCATATACGTACACTATGCTACATGACATGCTGCTCGTACCGTTTACCGCACAAATTAGTTTGTCTATGTCTATGGACGCTAGATAATTTAGAATGTATGTATATTTAATATGTAAATGAAAGGAAAGACTGGCAAAGCATAGATTCAGTAGTAGGTGTTAAGGCGCGGTCTGATCACAATTTCAAATTAATTTGTCACCTGCTCACGTCATGATTTTTATAAATTAACTGGTTAGTTTAAAAACACTACTCTGGCTATACAATTCTTACAAAAAATATGTTGTCGCTGAAAATTCAGAGTAAGTACATACTTCAATTCAAAAACTATTTTTATTGCGCATTTTTTTTAAAGATTCGAGAAAATTTATTGAAATTTTATTCAGTTAAGATTATCAGCAGGTGTTTTTGCTAATTGCAGCATTTTTTTAAATCTGATCAGTTAAGCTCGTCACATCACACACTAAGCGCTTAAAAACACTTCTTTTCGTTAATTTTGCGATTGTACCGCGCCTTAAAGGGACCTTTAATTAGCTACTGCTTGGAGTAAACCACAGGCAGTGACGACTAAGAAGCTGATTAAAGGAAACAGTGCGAGTTGTGTACAGTTAAGAACTTTACACAATCTGACTCGACTTTAAAAAATACGCCCATGCATTTTAACTGTATCATCATCATCATAGTCAGCCTTTTAACAGTCCACTGCTGGATTTTTAGCCTACCCCCGAAAGGGTGATTGGGCCATATCCATCACGCTGGCCCAGTGCGGATTGGTGGATTTACATATGTTATTGAATTTCTACTCCGTAAGTAAAAATTAAATGTATACCAAAACGTTAAACGTAAAACCCCAACGTTTTATGTTAGAGGGATAATTCAGCAGTTTTATTGCAAGGTCTTACAAACTGTTATGCAAATAACCTATATACAGAAATACCCTTGTTTTATAAGACTGAAGTAATGGTCATAAAGTATCTAGCGCCCGATTTATATTGAATTAATTTGAGGTTACAGGAATAGTACAATAATTATAATTATAGTATGTATACAAGTAAATAAAACATTTTGACACTTTACAAATTAATGTGGAAATAAACTATGTACAACAAACGCTTGGGATACCTAAAATCAATAATAATTCCCTGGCATTTTAAAGTAAACATCGAGATTATCCTCACGAAAACAAACACCTTTTGTCGAAAGGCCAGCAGCATGATTCTGTTAACTCACTTGCAGGCCTGATAGCTAACGTAATCAGGCCGCTGGTTTACAGTATAAATACCAATGCAAGAAAGAGCGGAGCAATGCGATGTTTACCAATAAAAGAGAACAATATCAACAGCTCTGTCTAAGGCACTTGTCTCACCGCCGGCGATGAGCGAAAAGCGATTAGAGCCAGAAACTTTTTTTATTTTAATTATAAATAATAGGCTTGCGTTTGACCACCATCACGCCTGATGTTAAGCGATGATGCGGTCTACGTTGGAAACTAGATACGAGTTGGCGAGCAGCGAGAAGCGAGTGTGTAGTTTCTATAGTTTTCTCGCTGGGCTATAAATAGGGTTGCCAGACAACCGGGAGTAATGCTTTTTACTAATTTTCGGACTCCCAACTACAAACGCGGTGCCCAACCTCATAGACCAAATGAATAAATTCACATCACAGGCACACATTTTCTTGAAAAGAGCAATCATCTATTTGGCAGACAGGTATGATACGGAACCTATCTTTTGTTCGTTTCTTGAGCGAGAAAATAATTGATAGCTAATCGCTTACTCGCTGGCAGTGAGACAAGTGCCTTAGGATGCCAATTTTGTCCAATTCTACAGTTGGTCAACAACTCACTGCCACTCTCCACTTTTACACCGATGATACTAAGCAGAGTGGCTGACAGTTCTTTTCTCAGCGTTATCGCCTTGAGCAGGCAACAGCAACAGGTGGTGGAACGGAGCAGTGTTCTAATACTTATTCGAAACAGTGGCCAAATGGCAACAAACAAAATACCGCTGCCATTCTCACCCCCGTGCTGCTCGCAGAGATCGAAAACACGGCTTTAGCCCTACCAAAATCAAAATTGTAAGACGCACCTTGGAAGAGCAATTGCATAATATTTAAATCATTTTTCCTATCTAACAATCAGACAAAGGTACACAAAATAATTATAAGCTTATTCTAGCTAGGTACAATACTATATTTAGATAATTTGGTACACATTCGTTGCTCTGATTATATATAAAATAAAGTTGCGTGAGAGCAACTTAACATCTCGGAATGTATAGGTATTACCGGAAATTAATAAAGGCGAGATAAGAATAGTGTAGACCAGAGACCTATATAAGGATAGACACTGAGCACTTCAAATTGTATGAAACCCAGCGTATGGCATTTTTGTACCTTTTTTAATTTTATTTTATGCTATATGTGACAAACAAGCTAACGGGCCGCCTGATGGTAAGCGATCACCATCGCCCATGGATACCTGTAACACCAGAGGCATCACAAATACGTTGCCGACCTTTGAAGTCTCTACCAACCTCAGAGCAAATAAAAATACAGTCACTACGGCGAACACGAAAAGTGAAGCCACTTTTTGAAACATGTGTGCATAGTCGAAGTGTTGCCAGTGCAATTTTCTGACGTGAAATTCACGTAGTGTTGAATGCGTATGTGTGCGTGAGTTGTGTATTTATTGGGAATTCACGTAGTGCGATTTTGGCGTCACTTTGGCAGTGCGCCGTAGTGCCTCTGTATTTTTATTTGCTCTGAGCTACCAACAGCCCTTTTAAAAAACCCCATTTTATTGTAACTTGGAAATGTCGTAGGAGCTCATTTGAAATATTGCAGTTGTGAGGCAAAAAAGATCGAGTAAAATGAATTATGCGATTTCTACAGATCTATGATATGGATGAGCTTTCAGGCAATGGCGGCTAGTGCGATGATAAAACCGTGATGCCGGCATCCCATTGAACGTCTACCATGACGTCACGAGAGCAATGTAGTGGTAGTTTAACTCCATTCGCTCCAACTGCTTTCGAAGCGTTTTTACAGTTTCTAAGGCGCATTACGGCATTTTTTTGTATTGACGTCTGTTGACTTGCTACTGCCAGTACGACGGAGTATAACGCAGCGTGCTAGTTGGAGCATTGCACAGACATGCAAAGTAGGTGAACTTGCGGTGTCTATCTTGATAAAGGCCTGTGGTTTAGACATAAATGCAGAATAGAAAGAAACAGAGATTCCTTTCCTTAATTTATGAATAAGATTGAATACTAAATATGACCTCAGTATTATTTTATTATCGAATGGAAGTTACCAATATTATTTGATACTGTTATATATAATTGGCACTACTTATGCAGGTCACATAACATTATGAAAATACAAAAAACTGTCTAATATGGTCGATTCAGCTGCACTATTACCTAAACTAAATTAGCAGCTTTAAAAATCGTTGCCATTTACGCACAGAAATGGAAAGATAATTAATTTTAATGCTATCAAATTAGTTTAGAGAATATTACTAAAGAATCGACATCTTATAGTAGGTTCAGGCGTCTAAACATTGCTCTCTAATCATACATTACATAAATAACTAAATAAATTGTTCCATACAGGGAGTGATACAATCCAAGTAAAATATTATATAACATCTCATACTTGACGCGCCATAAATAATCGTCAAATTCGTAGACTAGCAAATAAAATCTTGTTTTATCAAAGCATTTTCAAGCGCTGATAAACATGGGCATTCACTTTTATTGAACATTCTAGCGAAAAAATACTTAAAACTGCAATGCCGTCTAACATTGATCGTTCAGAAAAACTTTTGATGTAGAAATACTTGAACGTTTACGAAAAATATCACCAATATGGTCATAAAGTCGAAAATGAGCAACAAAATGCTTGCTCTGTCGAAATATATCGCCAAAATGCTCGTACTCTTAGAAACTTTGACTATGCTCATGTTTTCGAAAATAGTCAAGATACTGCTCATACTGTCGAAAAAAGTCAACAAGTGCTCATATTGTCGACAATGTAAAAAATGCTTATATAGGCGAAAATTATCGCCAAAATGATCATATTTCCTGTAAGCTTTAAGCGATAAGGCCCCCTGTTAAAGCCTACATTATATAGTTTAATTGTTATTTACCTCTTATCATTGTTTTTGTGGTCTTATCAAGAGTTATCTATTATCGAAAATAATGATCATTCAAACATACTTCAGCAAAAAAAAAAAAAAAATATGTTGAATGCTCAACCTTTGGTTGCTACTCAATGATCAGGTTTATCAGCGCAATACAAATATACAATATTGATGAATCTCAAAGTAATTTCACAACCGTTTATAAAACAGTTATACAAATCGAACACCCAGCAAAGTATAATATAAACAAGCAAGCACCATACAGATTGGGTGTGCACAGGTGGGTTATACCGAATAAAAAAAATATTCGGCCAATTTAAATATATTATCTGTTCATTGCAGACTTCTAATCATGTAGACATTAACATATTTATGTGCAAACAGACAATTGAGCCTACATACTGAGCGCTGATTGGTCAGTCATGACTGCGGTAATCACATTCAATTTGTGAGCGGCGACTTATATAAGCGCTATTCCGCTAATGTGTTATCTGATTAAGGTCAGGTGTCTACAAGGCAAGAAGTCGATGGTTCATCAGTAAATAACATCAATTTAAAAAATTGCCACAAGATAAAAGATTAAAAAGGAGAGCTATGAATGTTAAATTCTCATGCTAATCTAATCCTCATTCTACAAGTAATGTATTACGACATGTATATTTTTGGTTTTACGTTATTTCTGAGATATTTCCATTAAACGAGGCCTCGACATACCTGACACTTTTTAACATCGAACATAATATCTGAGCCTTTAAAAACACACCGGGTTCCCGCGTCTTATTCATAACACAACACTTTCTTGACATCACCATCGATATTGTGATTCGAAGACCACCCTGAATGTATGAAATATCATCGTATCCATTTTAATCCGCACTCAAAACACTTTTGTGAGTGTATCTCACTACCCCACCTCACCATACCGCTGACGTGTTACGCGAGCTATTCTCCCCATGCTTTGAAGCGAGGGTGCATGTTTCTCACTCCCCTCATTTATGACTGTCACGAGTCTCCTTTCAAGGTTTAGCAGTGGTTTTGGTGGGGTGAAAGACAAGGCTACACGAGCGTTTCATACTTATCAAGGACAGCGGTATCCCCCGGATCGCCGTGGGACCGCGACCGCGGCCGCGGCGTCGTTTCAACTCCCGTCCGAGGCTTAGTCTTCTTATCGTGACCACACGTGCATGCAACTGACGCCTGTCTTTTCAAAGTGTGGGCTCGTCCCGCCCATTCACCGGTCCGCATCCCAGATCCCGCTTCTAAAGACTCGCTACGCGCGTAACTTCGCCTCCCACGCACTGTTCCACCTCGGCCCGCGCGTCTAAACGAATCGAGCACGCGTTCTTCTATTTCTTCTATATCCTTCTTTTTGACGAGCCAGATCTCTTCGGAGCCGCGAGTGAAGTAGCTCGAGCCCCGACTGGCGGCGGCGCGGCCCCGGTGCTTGCACTTGTCGTCGTCGGTATCTTCGGAACGCACCGCTTCTACCGGAGCGGTCGGTGCAGCGGAGACGTTCCGAAACGCGGTGCCGTGGGAGGGGAACCGCTCGGGCGCCTTCGAGCCGAGACTCGGTGAGCGGATGGTGACTTCGGCCGGTGAAGCGAGAGGTCGGAACTCGGGGCGGATGATGCGCGGCTCGCGGGGAACGAGGCTGGCGTGTCTCTCTGGCGGCGGTAACGGCGGCTCGGGCTCAGGCGGTGGTGGCAACTCGTCCGAGGGTAGCCGTTCAGTGCGCGGCCGCCGCATCGACCCCGGCCGAGATAGCCTGCCCGCACTAGCCGCGTCTTCGGCAGCCTTTTCGAATATTTTGATCTTGTCTCCGACGCCATTTGTCTCTTCATTGCGGTTCACGTCGTCGGCCTTCATCTCTGGCTCGGGCGGCGGCAGATCGGCGTTTTCATCCGTACATTCTGCCTCAGCTACCACTAAAGACAGCTTTTCCATACGAAAAGGAGCATCCCGACGTACGCTTTTTGGAGCAACCGCGGTTTCACCAATCTTCGAAGCGAGCGGCTGGCTGAGTTTCGAATCGGTGCGGAGCGATAACGCCGGTGGAGCTGTCACTTTCATCGGCGGAGAAATCACTTTCGCCGCCACGATCGGAGGCGAAGCGATTTTCTTCGGAGGCGAGACGGCTTCAGGTCGGGATTCCGCTTCTTTCGACAAAGTTCTCTTCGGGGAGGATGTTACCGAATTCATTCTCGGAGGCGTCACTGAAGTGACAGAGCTGTTGGGCGGCGATATATGCGCGTTGTGCGTAGTTTTCGGGGTGTGCGAGTGTTTGGGCGGAGTGGCGGAGTTGGCGGGCGAGAGGTGCGCGGAGTGCGGCGGGTCCGGGGGGCGGCGCGGCGAGGCGCGGCGTCACGCGCGGGACTCCGTCCACTGGTCCGAGTCGTCCGAGTCCGAGTCGCCGGAGGACGAGTCGGACAGCTCGACCGCGACGCGCCGCGCCAGGATCGACGCCACGTCCAGGAAGGCGGGCACGCCGCGCAGCGTGTCGTACCGCCCGGTGCTCTCGTCACAACGCTTCTCCACCTTGCGGAGCTTGATGCCTGTAATTACATGTATACATTTTAATTTTCTTTTTCGTTTTTTTTTTGTCTCATTATCATCAGCCAGAAGACGTCCACTGCTGAACATAAGCCTCCCCCTTTAACCTCCACACTGAACGACAGCCTGCCTTTTGCATCCACTGGATGCCAGCGACTCTCACTATGTCGTCGGTCCATCTTGTGGGAGGCCTACCTACGCTGCGTCTTCCGGTTCGTGGTCTCCACTCAAGAACCTTTCTTCCCCATGGCTAATTTTTTTTTGTCTATTTTGTAAAAAAAAATGTATGTAAAAAACCCGATAAAAGGATTGATAATCTTCAAACGGCTGAACCGATTTTCTTGAATCATAAAGATTTAAAGATTTTTTATAGCTTAAAAAGTAACACCTTAAAAATAATAATTCACTGTTGGTCCGACACTAGGACAAAGCCTGTTTCGTGGAGGCCATAATACAAATTAACAATAAAGATATACTTATATTCTACGACAAGAGCTCACAAGTAATAAAAAACTAAAAAACTAGATTGACAAAATAAATAACATTAAGAAATAATTTAAAAAAACTTTTCAGTATCATCATAAGATAAGGATAGCAGCCGCTTTTGAACAATGCGCTAAGAACGCATAGCTAAGAACATTCTCGATCAAGTCTACTTTCAAACAAAAATACTAAATCAAAATCGGTTAATCCATTTGGGAGCTACGATGCCACACAGTAAGGTTTGAAGCTGAATAAAAATATTGCAATTTTATTCAACCTCCATTCTTCCTGAATTCCTAGCACACCTAAAGTCTAAACAAATAAAGTAAAAAAAAAAATTGCCTCTTCCTAGTCGGGTACTTTGGCCCGACTAGCAACCAGACCTTTGTTGGTCCACATCTGGGATCTGGGAGTTTTGGCGCCAACGTTAAAAAAACATGTCGGCTCGTTGGATTATTTTCCTAAGCTTGTGTATTTTCGAGTGTTAATGTGTAGTAAATGGTGAATTATTATTTATTAAGTGCTCATAAACGTGCTCGAGTGTGGCCAAATGACATCGTTATGTCACTTGTCCACACTCGAGCACGTTTATGAGCACTTAATAAATAATAATTGGAAACAACACGTTTCACCTCGTTAGGTGAAACGTGTTTTTTCGTGTTGTTTCCAAAACTCCATAGGAGCCTCTTGTAAGCCTCCACCACTTTACAGGGGCATGAGTTTGACTTGACCGTAACTTACTATGCTTGACTCTGACTGTGACTATGACTTGTTTGACTCTTTTAGTACTATGTAAAATCCACGGTCATGAAAATTATAACAAAAAAAGTCCACATCAGGGCCCTGATTCTACTAAACCGATTGTCTTTAAAATTGCTAAAAAACCACTTTTGACACTATCTCCAAGTGTCAAAGTGTCAATTTAGAGGCAATTCATTATCAATTTGAAAAAAACTTAGTAGAATCGGGGTGTAGAAATCTCTGGAGACCAGCTATCTGAAGCTTTACCATGCACATGCTATATTAAATGAGACTGACCATCTCGTATAGCCTTGAGCAGGTCGGAGCGAGGGTCAGCCTGCGCCTCGGGCTGCGGCCGCGGCGGCTTCAGCTGCTTGGCGCCGCGAGCCAGCGCGCCGGGCGAGGGGGGGCGCGGCCGCTCCTCTTCTGCCGCGGGGGGCGAGGGGGGCGCGGGCGGGGAGGGTGGCAGCGGCGCGGGGGGAGGTGGTGGGGGTGATACAGCCGGCTCCTCCACTGACATCATGCCTGGAAAGGAAGAAAAACTAATACAATATTTCTTTATTACACACCAAAAATACAAATGAAACTTAAACTAACATAATATACGGCAGTATAATGGGCGGCCTTATCGCCTAAAGCGATTACGTAACAAATACATAAGTTATCTTATTTCTCATTATTTAATTCCCTCTAGCCCATTTTTCTATCGGACTGCCACAGCGTGTAAAAAATTCAACACCGCTTTATGGTTGATATTCCGTAAAACCGTACGAAGCGCTTTGATTCCACATTTATTGTGCGAACTGCTAGTCTGTGGAGTTCGATGCCTGAATGGGTTTAGGAATCAATTACATCAAGTATTTTGTAGAGACCCAAAATCCGTGATAATAAGTCATCATCAGCCAGAAGACGTCCACTGCTGAACATAGGCTTCCCCCTTTAACCTCCACACTGAACGACAGCCTGCCATCTCGATCCAGATTACTTTTTAGTATTTACCAGCTATGTAGCCTATGTAGTATATTACTGCCATATAGCCTATTACTGTTATTATCATTTAATTAGAATGAATTTTACCCTGCACAAAAAAAAAAACTAACGCTTATTCTGTTTTTTTTTTTTAAATAACTTTCATGCAATTTTCTTTTTATTTATGCACCCGTAAGCACAACAGTATCTTTAATACGGATGAACCTCCACACTGAACGACAGCCTGCCTTTTGCATCCACTGGATGCCCGCGACTCTCACAATGTCGTCGGTCCATCTAGTGGGAGGCCTCCCTACACTGCGTCTACCGGTTCATGGTCTTTACTCATGAACCTTTCTTCCCCATCGGTAATCGGTGATAATAAGTATTAGTGTTTATTATCGTAGATAGTAGCCGTGGTAGCCCATCTGGGAGACCGCTAGACTTGAAAGCGTTAGGTTGCGGGTTCAAACCCCGGGCCCGCCGAGCTCTTTAGAGCTTATGTAAGAATTTTCATACCACTGTCTTTTCGGTGAAGGAAAAACATCGTGAGGAAACCTGCATACGTACGGAGAAGGAATTCAATGGCGTATGTGAATCCACCAATCCGCACTGGGCCAGCGTGGTGGATATGGCCCAATCACCCTTTCGAGGATAGGCTAAAAGTCCAGCAGTGGACTGTTAAAAGGCAGATTATAATGATGATCCTAGATAGAACAAACAAAGAGCAATGTGGTGTGACAACGGAGGAGAGTTGAGGTAACTCACCAATCACAGCGTGCATGTGATCCAGATGCGCGTCCAGCACGGTGCGGTGCGGAGGTGAAGCGCCGTTCATCATCGGGGGAGACGAGGCGCCCTCGGGCGGAGGCGGCGGCGGTGGGAGCGACGACCTGCAAGCAGAAATTACGTTATGACATTATGACCCATCCAGACTCTCCACGAGACGACACGAGAGAAAGCGAGTCCGAGAGTGAGGACGGTGCACTCGTGTCTCCTCGTCTTTCCTCGCCTCGCTGTCGCTCCGTTGTGTGTCGGTTTTTCGAACGCGAGTCAAAGGACACGAGGGGGTGAGGCGAGGGAATTAACCACACTCTCGCGCTCGCTCACTTCTTTTTAACCGCTGCAGAGTAAAGACGCGTGCGTTTTTTAATTACGATACAATGGAGTGGAGTAATGATTTGTGTACCACTTTTATGGAATTATACAAAAAAATAATCAATAATTAATATTAATAAAATAATAATAAATTAAATTAATTTATTTATTAATAAATTAAATTAATTTTAATATTAAATTAATATTAATTTATTAATATTAATATCAATAATTTGGAATCCAAAAAATGCACACCACAAGGATAAAAATAAAGTGGACGCAATACATTATAATATTGGTAGGCACATAAAGAAGCTAACGCAGTCACTTCAACCACGTCCATCTTGTAGTAGACGTAGGGGGCAATTGAATAAATGGAGTGTGGATGGCTAGCACTCCTGCAGCCTCCACTCGTCAAGACTCGTGCCGAGAGCCTCTAGGAGGCGCCTCGCGAGAGTCTGGATGGGCCATTAGAAACTTCGGAATAGAGTTCATATTCATCATCATCATCATCATCATTTCAGCCATAGGACGTCCATTGCTGGACATAGGCCTCCCCCATCGATCTCCAAAAGGGCCGGTTGGAAGCGGCCTGCATTCAGCGTTTCCCTGCGGTCTCTTTTAGGTCGTCTATCCATCTTGTGGGTGGACGTCCTACGCTGCGCTTACCGGTCCGTGGTCTCCATTCGAGAACCTTTCGACCCCTTCGGCCATCTGTTCTGCGTGATATGTGCCCTGCCCAGTGCCATTTCAACTTGCTAATCCGGTGGGCTATGTCGGTGACTTTCGTTCGTCTACGGATCTCCTCATTTCTGATTCGATCTCGTAGTGAAACCCCGAGCATAGCCCTCTCCATAGCTCGTTGTGCGACTTTGAGCTTGCTTAAGTTTCTTTGAGTTCATATTAACAGACCACTTTATTTATGTCTATCTAGGAGGGTAATGATAATCTAGGAAGTATGTATGTTCGATTCAGATTATTTATTGCTGCCATATTGTACAATGTGGTCAAAAAATATTAAAATTTGTTATATAATATTTTTCTATGGAATTTAGACAGAAGTTATTTGGTCACCTATTTAAAAATAATTATCTTTTAGGTTTACATTTAACATTTAACGTTAACACTAGGCGAGTTGGCGGCCAAACGCGAGACTATAATTCAATAAAAAAAATCTTCATGACTAATATTTTTAATACAGTCAAATACCTCATTCGAATGCCCCAACCTGCTAATTATATGATTAGTAAGCTATTGGCGTCGATTCTGTCATACCACTCACTTAACTAAACCAATCTGAGAGAAGGATGGCAACAATTTTAGAGCTGTCAAATTTAGTTTAGAGTACATCGATGCCTTTATCGATATGTAGGAGATCAAGTCGTCTAACTGTGCTATACGCAGTGCCGTTTTTAGCACTACCCCCCCCCCCCGATGCCATTAAAAAGAATAGATCTATATATATATTTTTATATACCTGCGGCGCCCCTTTATGTCTGGCGCCCTGGGCAGATGCCCAGCCAGGCCTTACCCAAACGCCGGTACTGGCTATACGAATAAACTGACCTGGGCGGTGAGGTGGCGGGGGGCGAGTCGACGAGGGCGGGGGGCGCGGGCGGTGGCACGGAGGGGCGCGCCCGCCGCGGCGTGCCGGCCCCGCTGCCCCCATAGATGCTCTCGCCCACAGATCCGTATGGAGACTCCTCGTTCACCACTGCTCAACCAAAGTTACACATTATAACCCATTGCAGACCATGCATGGCTGCAACTTTTTGCTTAGTCGCAGGTAGGTTTAAGAAGCAGTCAATTAGTCAATTTAGATAGCCCGTTGGTCCAGTTGGTTGTGAATATCACAGGCCTAGCACGGGCCGTGGACGTATTGTCTTTCCACTGTTTTTATCCCGCGAGAAAAAGACAAACGTATCCATATTCTAGCTTTGTCGCGTCTAGGCGTGGATAAAAACGGTGGAAAGACAATTTATCCACAGCCCATGCTAGGCCTGCAGAAGCGTATCACAAGCTTTGCTTAGTTTGGTCAGATGACCAAACACCCGCATTCTTCAGTCTTCCCGGGAACATGGTGCATGTAACTGCGCCGAAATATCGGGAGCTCATTTCACAACCTTACCACGGTAAATATCCCGTAAATAATCATATAACTTTAGTGAACAACCGTGATAGTTTAAAACAGTGATTATAGCTAAATTCTAAATTTAGTCTCTGAATTTAAGGCATGTCTAATAGCCTTATTACGCACGACACTTTTGCTCTCATGCTTTTTCAGCTAGTCTATACTAATATTATAAAGAGGAAAGATTTGATTGTTTGTTTGTTTGTTTGCATTGAATAGGCTCCGAAAGTACTGAACCGATTTGAAAAATTCTTTTACTGTTGGGAAGTGTTCCTCTGTAAAGTTTATAATCTCACCATGTCCGTTTCCTGTCAGTCTAGGGCCTCGTATCTGGTTGTCAATCTCTATAGAGTTAGGTCGCGCTGGTTGCATTGAAGGAGTCCTATTCAGACCCGTTCGGTACCCACCGTCTGTTACCGTTGTTTCTGCAAAGACAAGACAGGAGATTAGTTGTAATATGGTATAATAATATACTCTGCCAGTTATGACATTCCGAGACGCAAAAGTCACGTGCGTGACACAAGCCTACGTCACTTTTGTTAATTACATTAAATTCGTCTTTAATTTGAATTGTTTCGCTTGAGCGAACAAACAAAATGAACATAATGTAGTGCTTTTTAGGGTGCCGTACCCAAAGGGTAAAAACGGGACCCTATTACTAAGCCTCCGATGTCTGTCTGTCTGCCCTACCTATTAACGGTTGTATCTTTCGAACCGTAATAGATAGCCAGTTGTAATTTTAGTGTGTGCTTAAGACCACACTGCAGAAGCGAAAACGTCATCAAGGTTGACTATATGATTGACGTAATTATTTTACTTTAATTTTATTGACATTATCCGATTTTAATTTTACTGAAATTATTTAATTTTAATTTTAATTTATACTACAGGTAATTTATTATTATACTTATTATTGACTTGTAAATTGGCTTTATCAAATAAATGAATATGAATAATATCTCGCTCCCTTAGTCGACTCGTGCCGATATTCATGCACGCCTATCTGAGCGTGCCGGTCACACGAGTTCAGTGATTTTCGTCATCCCAAATAGTGCCCTAAGTAGTTTTCACTTCAAAAAGTTAAATGTGTGTGGTTAAAGCAGCGGTTCCCAAACTTATTTTGTCTACTGCCCACTGTGAGAATAAATTATTTTTTAGCGCCCCCATATTTTCAAAATGGGGGCGCTAAAAAGAGAGAAATATCGAACCGAGTTTGAGCAATCTCTTAACTAATATTAGTTGATGTTCACAAGTTGTAGTTGAGAGTCGAGAGCTCATGCAGTCGGTGTCTAAGAGGCCTCCTAGCTAAATGAAATTACAAATCACATTTTTTTCTGGGTCTCTTACCGCCCCCCTTTAGGCCTGCAGCGCCCACAAGGGGGCGTTATCGCCCACTTTGGGAACCCCTGAGTTAAAGTATACGTACGATAGACGGGCTCCTGGCGCGTGTCGATGTTGTATGAGCGCAGCTGCGCGGGCGCCATGATGTGCTCGCCGCGCTTCACGGCGGCTTCCTTCATGCGGTCCGAGGTGGAGTGAGGCGGCCGGACCCGCCGCGCGCCGCGCCCGTCCCCGCTGCCGCGGTTGCGAGGCACCTGGAACAGATATAGTGCTTTATTAAGCGATACTACTAAATGAAAATGATGCCGTGGTAGCCCATTTGGGAGACTGTTAGACTTGAAAGTTGAGGTCGCGGGTTCAAGCCCCGAGCCCTGTGCACCACTGAGCTCTTTGCAGCTTATGTACGGATTTTCATACCGCTGGCTTTTTTCGGTGAAGGAAAACATCGTGAGGAAACCCGCATACGTACGGAGAAGGAATTCAATGGCGTATGTGAATCCACCAACCCGCACTGGGCCCGCGTGGTGGATATGGCCCAATCACCCTTTCGGGGGTAGGCTAAAAGTCCAGCAGTGGACTTTTAAAAAGGCTGATTATGATGACTAAATCAAATTATGTATTAGTGCGCCTTCACCGCAGGTTTCACCCGCGTGGTGATATTTTTTTTTGATAATGATAATGATGATAACACATAGGCGTGTTAATCCAGGAATAAGCTATCTATCATCCAAATCCGTCCAGCCGTTTCTGCGTGAAGGAGTGACAACGGGTGTACCGCAATAGTTACAATCTTGGTGTCTTCAAATCACAAGTGAATCGGTTCCCTCAAGGCAAGCGTGCTCCACCGTAGACCGCATCATCGCTTTACATCAGGCGAGTTGGCGGTCAAAAGCAAGCCTATTATTAAATAAAAATATACACATTATACACACACTCACACACAAAATTCCGCGTTTATAATATTAGTTTGATAAGACTCTTTAAACCAAAAGAGCTCAAACTCTAGAAGTTCACTGCTAAGGTGGACCCGGGCTAATCCAACTATGAGGAAACACGTCTTTCAAGTTTCTTCCAATAGGCCAATTTTTTTTTATTATCTCATAAAAGTATGTAAATATGAACTAGTAGGCCGCCTCTGCTTCGCACGGGCGAAGCCGGGATATATAGCCTATGTCAACCGGGGATAGTGCAGCATCCCAACAGTGAAAGAATTTTTCAAATCGGTTCAGTAGTGTTTCGGGGCCTATTCAATGCAAACAAACAAACAAACAATCAAATCTTTCCTCTTTATAATATTAGTATAGATAATAGCGATACGGCTTCCCCCGATAACCGATGGGGAAGAAAGGTTCTTGAGTGGAGACCACGAACCGGAAGACGCAGCGTACGTAGGCCTCCCACTAGATGGACCGACGACATAGTGAGAGTCGCGGGCATCTAGTGGATACAAAAGGCAGGCTGACGTTCAGTGTAGAGGTTAAAGGGGGGGGGCTATGTTCAGCAGTGGACGTCTTCTGGCTGATGATGATGATGATGACGACAGCTTCGGGAGCGTTTCCTTTAAAATATTGCGATTTTTTCGCACGCGCCTTGGTTTTGTGTCAAATACAGCAATGATAACTTAAAATTAAAACGAGACAAGCTCGACTCCCATTGCAGCAGCTGAAAAGCACTCGACCGCGAAGAATGCAAAGAGAGAAACCTTTTAGCTGCAATTTATACTATCTTAAAAAATGTTAAGTAACACCAGTAACAACATTTCGCTGGCTCACTATTACAAGGTTCTATGTTATTTTCTTACACGTTCAATTATTTCAATAAAAAAAATTGGTTTCATAAATATTGACTTAGCAGGGTTTATGCTTGAGAGAGATACTTTAACTCAAGCATAAACCCTGCTAAGTCAATATTTATGAAACCATTTTTTTTTTAAATTGAATTAACAGAACGTGTAAGAAAATAACATAGAACCTTGTAATAGTGAGCCAGCGATTTCATACCTTCTTCCCCCTATCATGTTGGATCCTCTCAGTGTCCTGCAGCATCTCTCTACGCCACAATTCGAAGAAGTAATCTGGATCCGTGTAGAACTTTCTCGCGTCTCGGCCATCGTCTCTGAACTCGTTGAGCCTCTCAAGCGGCGGAGGGCGGTCGCATCGCGCGTATGTCGCCAGCATGGCTGACGGCATAGAGTTGCGGGAGAACAACTGCTGTTGGAACGTTCTGGACGAACGGAACGCCTTGCGCATTTGGATGTCTTGCAGTGTTACTGGAATGAGAAATACGAGGGTTACAAATCAAAGTTATTTATGACTAGCTGATCTGACAGACGTTGTCCTGTCTTAGAACTGTCAAACACGCAAAGTTAAAATTGTAAATATTATTTTTTTTACACCTTGGGTTTACATTATTGGAGTTTTAGTAAGGATCCCTATTTTTTTAAGGAATATAATATAGCCAATGTTACCCCGGGGATAGTGTAGCTTCCCAGCAGTGAAATAATTTTTCAAATGGGTTCAGTAGTTTCGGAGCCTATTCAATGCAAACAAACAAACATTCAAATCTTTCCTCTTTATAATATTAGTATATATACCACGGACCGGTAAGCGCAGAGTAGGACGTCCATCCACAAGATGGACAGACGACCTAAAAGAGACCGCAGGAAAACGATGGATGCAGGCCGCTTCCAACCGGCCCTTTTGGAGATTTAGGGGTAGGCCTATGTCCAGCAGTGGACGTCCTATGGCTGAAATGATGATGTTTGCCCAAGAATGGAACTCCCAGCCGTCTTCCTTGTTTCCTGAGAACTACAATCGAGGCATCTTCAAGGCTAGAGTGAATAGATTTCTTCTAGATTGTTTAAATTTGTTTGTTTCGTACCTTCTTCAACGCCCGAATCCAACTGCGTGACCTTGATCGCGAGCCGGTCTATCCTGGCCTGCAGCACATTCGTACGGTCCGCGAGCCCAGTCGCCTCCCGCGTCAGCTCTCCGAACATGTCCTCCGCATGTTTGGACAGAGATGACAACTGCCTGTCAAGGGAAATTGGACTTTAGAACTTTATTTAAGTACCGGCTTTTTCGGCCAACTGCACCAAAAGCACGTAACTGTTACTACTGTGAAATTAGTTTTAGACACAGAACATTGTCAGTATAGACACCCTGACCTACTTTTCATGTCTGGCCTGTATTAAGAGTCGATATGTTGTCAGCTCAAATCAGAGTTTTGCCCCTGCGCGAAACAGTGACAAATCTATGCGATGTACGCCTGCAGGAAGAGATACGCACGAGTCGGAGCCCGCCTCAGAACTAAAAAACGTAAGCGACAAATGATAAAAATCCGGATTACTCCAGAACTATTATAACTTTATTAATAAATAAAATTACATTAAACTACACTACATAAATTAACATTAGAAAATGAAAAAAAAAATTTTCAATTACTCCTATATTTGAAGATAACACTAAAATCGTGTTTTAGAAGGCCTGTTTTTGACGAATTATTCTATCGAGAAAAGTTTCAACAAGTTTATGTCTAAAATTACATTAAACTTAATTTATTATATCCTCAAGTATTCATAAAAAAAACATGCATTTGATACTGTTTGTCATAATTGCGCAAATGAATGCAACGCAACCCATGTTGACGACATATAAACTCTTAAGTTGGCTCATTGCTCCAATTAGCACGCCGCATAACATAATACAGTTGGATCTCTGTCGTTATGGCAATAGCCGAGCGACGTCTATACAAACAAGTATATTTTTTTTCAACTTCCGATAAAAGAGCTGATAATCTTCAAACGGCTAAACCGATTTCCATGAATCATAGCTAAGAACACTCTCGATCAAGTCACTTTTCAAACAAAAAGAAACTAAAATCGGTTCAGTAGTTTGGGAGCGACGATGACACTGCTACAGATACACACGTTAAACTTATAACAATTCTTTTGTTTCGAGCCCGCGTTAGGGCGTATACACGTAGGAAGCGGGCAACCAGCGCCGATCTACCAGCGCTTAACGGTACAGCAGATAACGGCTACATAAAGCAAGCTTATACCCAAGCAGGGTCTCAGGGCCTGAGAGATGCCGGTCCACCAGCGCTGATAGGAGTAGGTCGGAACTTGTCGGCGACGTTCGGCACTTATCGGTGCTGGTCAAAGTATGGAGACTGCCTGCGCCAACTACCTGCGCGGACCAGTTCCGATTAGCGCTAGTAGTTCAGCACTGGTAGCCCGCATCCTACGAGTATACGCCATTAAGAGGTAGCCTAAAAGCCCCAGGTAGAAAGAAGAGTTCTATAATATACAGATTGCCGCTGTCTGCCTGGCACGTTACCTGACAGTGTTGGCGAGGGTGCCGTTGGTGACCGCCTCGAGTTCGGACGGCACTGCCAGCCGCTCGGGCACGGTCCCGCGCGACACGTGCACCGGCTCCACGCAGCGCTTCGGCAGCGGCATTGCTGCGCGCCCACCAGCCCCGCTACCTCGTATACATCACTGGAACAACCGGAAAACAATCTTAATTCTTTAATTCAATTCATCTGTAGAAATGGGACTCCGAAGACATGAAAATCGGTAATCGTGGGATTCTCATCATCATCATCATCAGCCAGAAGACGTCCACTGCTGAACATAGGCCTCCCCCTTTAACCTCCACACTGAACGACAGCCTGCCTTTTGCATCCACTGGATGCCCGCGACCCTCTCAATGTCGTCGGTCCATCTAGTGGGAGGCCTCCCTATATACGCTGCGTCTTCCTGTTCGTGGTCTCCACTCCAGAACCTTTCTTCCCCATCGGTTATCGGTTCTTCGAGCGATGTGGCCTGCCCATTGCCACTTCAAATTGCAAATTTTAACAGCTATGTCGGTGACTCTGGTTCTTTGGCGAATATCCACGATTCGGATTTTATCGCGCACAAGAATCGTGGGATTCTATTGAAACGAAAATCTGTAGAAATGCGAGTCTCTAGACATGGGAATCTGTAAACATGGGAGTTTGTAGACATGAGAAACTGTAGACATGGGAATCTGTAGACATGGAATTATTCCATTATGACGTGGTCGTGTTCATTCGTTATTATGTTTACCGATGTTATTAACATTAGTTTTGTTATTCTGAAATCTATACCTCGTCTCCGCTACGCTTCATTGGGAAAAGTCAAAGCCTTCGAGAAGAATTGCATAACGGAAACAGAATAGCTTTAATCGGCTCTAGGGTGATAAGTTTAGCATAGACATTAGATTTGGCTTGGGATGTAAATTAGAGGCTACCTTCTATAACTTTCCTTACAGCAAAAAAACGGATGTAGTTTATAATAATTATACATCAAGACAATACCGGCTGCGAGCACCCTTCCGGGTTTTCAACACTTTCCGTCACCGTTCCGTGTTAATAACAAAATAATTACGCGTTGTCGGCACTGGCGTGACGCGGTCGAGCATGATAATCGCAACTATCAAGCAAATGTCTTGCAACTATGTACATAATGTGGAAATAGTAATTGCGCTCTTCCGTTATCAGAGTTTCACTGTTCATTGAACAACAGTTTTCGTCGATAAAAGAATCTAATTTTAGGCTAACTAGACAAGTTTTCAACAAGACAAGTCTACTAGAAGTGGACCGACGACATTGTGAGTCGCGGGCATCCAGTGGATGCAAATGACAGGCTGTCATTCCGTGTGGAGGTTAAAAGAGGCCTATGTTCAGCGGTGGACGTCTTCTGGCTGATGATGATGATGATGCTGAGACAAGAACACCATGACAGTACTAGAATCTGAATCGGATCTGCATGATCTAATTCCCTCCTGCCCATTTTTCTATCGGACTGCCAGAGCGGGCACAAAAAATCGACACCGCTTTATGGTTGATATTCCGAAAACCCGTACGAAGCGCTTTGATTCCACTTTTATTATGCGAACTGCTAGTCTGTGGAATGCGCTTCCTGAATGGGTGTTCGCCGATAGTTACAATCTGGGTGTCTTCAAATAGCAAATGAATCGGTTTCTCCTAGGCAAGCGTGCTCCACCGTAGACCGCATCATCGCTTTACGTCATGCGAGTTAGCAGTCAAACGCAAGCGTATTATTAAATAAATAAAAATATATAGTAGCTCACTGTATAAGGGCATAGGAACGTTCTAAACGCGGCGCCGCAATGGCATATAAGCCACAATGGAATTGAAAGAATGTCGGAAGTTACGAAATGCCAATAGCATTTGGTGAGCGGACCGAATCAAAACAGAGTTGAATCAACAACAATCGCCACGAATGTAAATACTTATTTTGTCTTCGTGTTACAGAAATCTGTTGTTTGGGATTGACATTGGATTGAATGAAAGTTTTTTTAATCGCCGATAAGTCCGAGTTTGACCACCAACTCACCTGTTGGTAAGCGACGATGTGGTCGAAGATGAAGCACGCAGACTAAGGAAAGTGAAAGTGAGAGGAAACAAGCATAATAAAAATTTAAAAAAAGTTCCAACAAAAGAGCTGTTCATCATCAAACAGTTGAACAGATTTTCTTGAATCATAGCTCAGAACAATCACCTTTCAAACAAAAGATAACTAAATCAAAATCGGTTCAGCATATTGGGTGTTACGGAGTCACAGACAGACATATTCACAGAAAAGAGAAGTAAATAGAACGGAAATAAGAAGGTAAATCTGTAACCAGGCATTATGAGTGACCCTTGATTGAACATTCTTATTTAGATCCACGCTTCGAACTCCGCATCACAGTTGCTAACTGATTTCGATTCGACGACTGACGTTTCGTTTATATGAGTGCAACTGGCTACAACAAATTTCTTACAAAAATGTCTTGACAGCCGTTCTAATTTAAATTTATTTTTTCTTTTCTGTGCTATGTCCAGTCTTACAAATACGTATAGTTCCATTTACATATAAGCTAAGAACATAAACATACTATATGTTAGACTTTGTATACCGCAAAAGGACTAGAACAAACAATTTTTTGTCATTAAAACATGCACAATGATACAAAGAACTTGAAGCCCACACAAATAGTTTTGAACCTGTTGAAGTATCATTACGATCGTGACATAAAAAGTAGTACTTAGAAAAACACTGTAGGAGATTACTAGGAAAACGTTCTCCATCTTCAACCGCATCATCGCTTTTCATCGGGCGAGATCGCGGTCAAACGTTAGCCTAGTCCGATGTAAACAATTGAAAAACTTTTGGGTGAAGTAAATATCGTAGCAAACTATTCTACAAACTTCGTAAGATTTGGTGTTTGCTGCAAATAGCATAAGCAATAAGGAATTTATTGCCAGTGGAAAAATATGTACGTTTCAAGTCAACTATATAGATCCAAATTAGGTAAACAAACTCAAGAGTTTTTGCATATACGGGGTGTAAGGGGAACACTCTCGAAGCCAAAAGAAGGTAATTGTACTCATCATTATGAACAACTTTTACTATGGGACCAGCCCTGAAATCGCGAAAAAAATATCAGCAGTTCTATAGAAAACGGTCATTCTCACTCGACAAAATGTATGTAATAGCTGATTTTTTTTCGCGATTTCAGGGTTGGTCCCATACTAAAAGTGGTTCATAATGATGAGTACAATTACCTTCTTTTGGCTTCGAGAGTGTTCCCCTTACACCCATTATGTATTAGTGTTCTGATTTCCTTTCAATACAAAACACTAAAAATGTGAAGAGCCATGTTAAAGTAATGCCTGTGCAAAAGTACACGTAATATCAAAATGCAGTCACTGCATGCCACTGAGGCGATCGCGGTTTCTAAACAAGGTTCGCTATTCAAAGGTATTACGTCACCTAGATAGGCTACCTAGCCAAGTTACCTGACTTAATGCGCAAAAAGCTGACGGCTTTAGATAATGAAACCATCTTGGACAAGTATTAATAGAAAATTTAATAAAACCCATCATATTAAAGAGATGCAGGGCAATCGCGCTAAAAAAATACAGACGAATCGTTGACGAAACGCAAACGCTCCACAACTTTTGGTCGATTTTGTATCGGCGCGAAAAAGTTGATATTTTCTAACTTTATCACAAACGTTCGTTTGACAGCGTCTACGTTCTAACTGTTATCATGTTGCGTTTCGTCTTTGGTTAATATCATTATCGCGATACAAAATCGACCAAAAGTTGTGGAGCGGTTGCGATTCGTCAACGATTCGTCTGTAATTTTTTAGCGCGATTGCGCTGCTTCTTGATACATAGCTAAGAACACGCGAGAACTAAATCAAAATCGATTCAGCCGTTTGGTAGCTACGATGCCACAGAAAGACGTACACACGTTAAACTTATAATACCCCTCTTTTTGCGTCGGGGTTAAAAATAGAATAAATTGTTGATGTGACATACCTTGAAATTATAAAGATGACATAATTTGAATGTACCTGTCACTAAAATTAATAACCGTAAAGGGGCTAAGGAAAAATTTAAATGTATCAAAACGTTAGGATCACGAACGGACCTCCATAATAAGGCCGCAGATTAAAGGATCGATTATTATTTACTATGGGATGCTAGAACATTTAACTGGCAATAAACCTACAGAGCGACTGACTAAATAGCTGGCCAATTGAGGAAACTAAAATTTACTACGCGTGAAATTCGGTTTAGTTCAGAAGTAGCGATAGTGGCTCCCTCATTAAACTGTAGGTACATTGGTCAATCTGTAGCTCATCCTCTAGCTATTTCAGTGTCTGACGTCAAAATCGGACACTTCCTGCGGTAGATAAGGTTATCCTAACGTCGGCGTCGCTTGTAGTTTAGTGAATCGAGTACTGCGTGGACTAAACCACTATACTCGGTCCAAGTTTTTTTAAGTTCTGACATCTGCAATAATATTACAAATAATCTAAATGAAAACATTTTCTGTCAATAGGTATTTCACTGATGGGCTACAAGCTCCAACTTTACGTTCAATAACCTAGCAAAAGTGATTATAATTTCATTTAGCTTTTACAGTCTACTGCAGCTGTCATAGCTAAAAGCTAAGCTTGGATCGAGTATAATGTGTGAACCCGTCCTTTACCTCATCTGTGTGCCCTCTCCATACTAAAAATATTTCCACCTCTCTCTCACCCTTGAATATTTCCACTGTCTAACCAGTGAGTGCAAGCGAAATACCACTGACTGTCTTTTTGATAAGACTGACTCATCATAAATCTCGAAAACTACTTGACCTTAGTCAGCAATCATAATATCAGTCAAATGATGATTTCAAATCAGAGAGAAAAATCTACATACCTAAGTAGTTAAGAAAGTTGGCATTATAGTATTTTAATTTAGACATGCATTTATAACTAATAAGTCAAGCGAATTGAGTATGCAGGCAATCAATAAAATCCGATATGATTGACATAAAACCAGTTTTCGCCTCATTTAAAAATCAAATATGCCGTATGTTAACAGTAACTCTTGAGTTCTCGACGGTTATTCACAAAACGGAATATGAAAGCATTCTAAAATATACTAGATAGGAGCTTATCGCCGAGCCAACTTCATAGGAGAGGCCAAAGCCCAGAGACTCCGCTGGTCAGGCCACCTGCTGAGTATGGGAGAGGATTGCAATGTGAAGAAGGCGTATCTTGGAGTTTCCGCAGGCCGCCAACCCCATCGGCCGGCCTAGATATCGCTAGAAAGATGCTGTAGTCGGACTTGCGCTACAAGTCCCCGACTGGCGAGAGGCAACGCGAGACAGCGACCGATGGTGTTCTCTTGTGTCGGAGGCCAAGACCCACTTCTGATCGCTGCGGCAGCAGCGGAGTAAGTAAGACAGCGTCATAGATTTAGCTGCTAAAGAAATTCAAACACCTCCAATTTTTACAAACGTTTCCGATTTCCGTCAATAAAGCGGTAGCCAAGCGGAAGGGTCCACCTTTTGGATGTGATTTTTTTCATCATCATCATCATCAGCCCTGAGTGACCCACTGCTGGGTATAGTCCTCCTTTTGTTTATGCCACTCTCCCCGGTCTCTCGCTATTCGCATCCACTCGTTCCCGACAGTATTTCTGATGTCGTCAGTCCACCTTGATTTTTTTGGTAAACAATAAAAAGTATATCTATCTACTTTTTAACCGATTTCAGGAGGTCCTCAATTCGGCCCGTATTTTGTTTTGACAACAAAACGAACTTGTTAGTTTTCCTGTAAATAATTAGGTACAGTTTACCTTACTAAGTGGGGTGCATTGGGGGGTCTATGTCCAGTCCTGGATTTATGTAATAATGATGATGAAAGTGTACCTTACGAAGCTAATTTAATCAAAACTTAATCACCAGAAAGTACAAGCGGCATGCCGGAACAAGAAAGCTGAATTAACTCCATGCAAATTGTATCAGGCAGTGAATGTGCGCGGCAGTACTACAGACGCAGTGGCGACGGCATACAATGTAGATGCACCAGTGCAACAAATCAGGCTAACTTGACCCAAAGTGCATTCGCATAAAGGTTAGGACTTCCACGTAAACTCAGAAGTCATGAATAACAAAGTTTTTAATCCCAGTGCAGTTGTAAATATCAGATGGTGACACTGACACTGACGACTTTGACGTTGGGATATTATTTTTCTAAACTTGTGTTTTTACGATGTGTATTAATGATGAAGTTAACGATCATACAAACATTATAAATGCGAAGTTTGTTAGTTTGTTTGTTCCTCTTTCGGATCGGAACGGATCGACCTGATTTTTTGCTTGGGTATAGTTCAAGGGCTGGAAAGTGATATAGGCTACTTTTCGTCATCATCATCATCATCACAATGTTTCACCACTACGCGGGTGAAACCGCGGTGGGCAGCTAGTTACTTCATTCCCTCCTGCCCATTTTCTATCGGACTGCCAGTGGGCACGAAGAATCGACACCGCTTTATGGTTGATATTCCGAGAACCCGTACGAAGCGCTTTGATTCCACATTTATTGTGCGCACTGCTAGTCTGTGGAATTTGCTGCCTGAGTGGGTGTTCCCCGATAGTTACAATCTGGGTGTCTTCAAGTCGAAAGTGAATAGGTTGCTTTTACGCAAGCGTGCTCCATCGTAGGCCGCATCATCGCTTAACATCAGGCGAGTTGGCGGCCAAGCGCAAGCCTATCTATAATAAAAATAAAAAAGTCATACGAATACTATAAATGCGAAAAGTTTGTTGGTTTGTTATTTTAATACTTGACACTGGTAAATACAATACGATAGCAGTTGAAATCGTGAAACGCTGCTCGTGCTGTAACCTAACTGATGCAAAGGAGCCCCAAAACCATGCTCTTTCCTGATCCTAATCACTGACTTTTGTCACTGCCTGTCCACACGCGAGTGGGTGAGATTAAATTGACACATCCGCCATGTTAATGCATTCGTAATCGAACGCTCGTACTCGCGCGTTTCATATGTGTGCGTATGCCAACGGATTTGCAAAATGTATGGCTCTCCCGGGATTCCTCAGTTGATTCGATACTGTGTCCTTGACTTTAGTACATATTTGAGCTCGGTTTTTTGTACGGACGGTACAAAAAACTCGGTTTGAGATACAATTGGACTGATTTTTGGAGATTTCGTTTAAGAACGTTAGACAGTACTGCTATGCTGAAAAGGGGAGTATTTTTTCCGAAACAGGGGTGTTAGACAATACTTATTTTCTGTTAGCGTTAACGCCTGCGGAGAGATGAAATTGTATGAAAATGACATTGACATAGCTTGAGAGATGTCATCTCAAGCTAATGTAATTTTTATACAATTTCATCTCTCCGCAGGCGTGAACGCTAACAGAAAGTGGCTTTTGTCTAGAACCCCAGGGAGGAAATTGTATTAAAATCGTCGGACCAGGTTACCGGTCCGTTATTAAAGCCCCCTTGGTGCCTCTGTGCCCCCCGGAGCATTTCCTCTTCTTCCCTCTCCAACGCGCGAGTCACACCACTGTCCTTCCCTGTGCTCACTTAAATGGGAAGTCAAATTCCCCAATCTGACCACCCAGAAAACTAAAGGCCCCTTTTTAATCTGCTGTTACGATAGGCAGGAGATCATCATCATCATCATCAGCCAGAAGACGTCCACTGCTGAACATAGGCCTCCCCCTTTAACCTCCACGAGGCAGGAGATACCGTAACCGAATTCTAAGATTTCAGCTCCAAGGTCAAAAGGGAGAGGCCTAGCGAAACCCTTCGGGGGTAGGCTACATTTTGATTTTATCACTTGGTCATGCCAGAATACAGGCAGGTATCATAATAGATGTCAAACGTCATACTCTTATCATTTATGGCTCTTTCATGACATAGTTGATGACGAGTCATTAAGTTCAGTCTCATAATTGTACAGATTAATAACATATTTGTACTGTGATGTGAATACCAAGTAGGTACCATAAAAAACATGGAAAGGAGTCGCTTAGCACAGGCATTCCCCTTTTTCAAAGTCCAATTCCACGCGGCCATGCTCTTCAATAGCTGCCTGTTGAAGCGCATGGCCGCGTTGCTGTGTGTATAGATTGTTAACGGGCAGACAGACGTAGGCTTAGTAATAGGGTCCCATTTACACTCTTTGGGTGCGGAACCCTGAAAAACCATGAATCTATAAGGAGTTTCTACCGACCAACCCTATTGGACACACCTTTATTACTCATTGGCGTGTATGATACCGTACAATTACCTATACGAGTATTACAATATAACAACCAACGCGACCAACTTACCTGTAGAGGTGAACAAATGAAGGTAATAAAAACTTTCAACGGATACCGATCAGTTTTATTCAGAAAATACGATTGTGGCTCCCTCGATCACCACTACAGATAGTCACACTGTGTGATTCTCTAGAGATAAGATACCTAACATTAATGTCGTGAACCCAAATTCAATAACTGCGTCGTCTTAATTGTGAATGAGGTCCGTTCATTACATAGTAATTTGAATAATTACAAGCAAAAATTGGATTGCCTAATGTCATTAGTTAGAAGCTTGTTGGGTGATCACGCTCCGTGCAAGAAGGCATTGGATTAAACGCAATTACTAAGACCGTAAAACGGGGTGAGAATTTGCTTCATTCCGTTGGTCTGGAAGTAGTACGATAAAAAAAACTTTCTATTTCATCTCTTATTTTCACCCCGAAATACCTGTGGAGATAGCTAATTAGCAAAAGTGGCGTAAGACCCCCTGCGACTTACTGGGGTCACAATATACATTTAGGTACGAAAAGCAACTAGCAGCATGAAGATGCCGAAGCAAACGCGGGGGGTTTCAACCAAAAAGTGGAAATGTCGCTACTAAGTGCCGACGCACACTGAGCAACTGAGGCAGCACTAAAGGCTTCAGTTACGGGCCATCCAGCCCGTAAGAATTAGGGTTAGTTCCAGATGGGACTATTCCAGAAATAAAGCAGATAACGTAATAATTGGCAAAGTAGTGTATCTGACAACGCTGGCTGGAAGCGAAAAACTGAACATCACGCTAGATCTTGAAAAAAACCTAGCATTATGTAGTCGTGTATGTAGAAAAAGGCAGTGTGGGGCACCTCGCGTCCAGGTAGACTGACAACCTACGTAAAACGGCGGGTAAACACTGGATTCAGAGAACTGCCGACCGAGCTCAGTGGCGTGCATCGTGCATTAGGAGAGGCTTATGTCCAGCAGTGGACTATAAATGGATGATGATGAATTAGTAAATGTGCCGTATGTATTATAAGAATTTTATCTCACATTAGAAACTAGTAGTTAGCCCTGAACTGTGACTGAAAAATAAATCTTCGCAACACCTCGATCGATTTTGCCCATATACGAACTTAGAAATTGTATTCAAATGTACTACTTGCCTGCAAAGTTTCGTGAAACATTGGATCAACGATACGCAAGTCATCGTCGAACAAACAATACATAGAAATGCCCACTTGTCCCATTAGAATCTGAGTGAGACCTCTCTTCCCTCGGTCAAAAACTGAGGGACTGATATTTCCAAGTAGTTATTTCCCCAAAAATCTAACTGCAGTGAAAACAGATAAATAAATTTGGGTCGCTTTAAACGAAAATGCACCAATTTTTAGTTCGTTACCCTTTTGAAATGCCTTGCATGTGTCGTTTGAAAGCATTCAATTACAGCGCTCCAATATAGAAATTAACAGTTCAACGTAACAAATAATCGAATGGCACGCGACTATTTGACGGTTACGAGCAATCACTTTAATATTCAAGTTTTCACCGTCTGAATACCGACCACGGTTATCATCACAATCCATTTTCATCTTAAAATTTCATACAAATAGAGATGCGATTAGCTTGATAGACAAAACATTGTAAGACAATGTCGATCGCTTCAATGCCTCACTAACTAGAGCGGTCTATCGCGATCAATAGACTAAACGGATTTGGATTAAGTTTCTTATTCCGAAGTAATTAGGCTTTAGTAAGTAATTCCATTAAAAATGTAGTCCCAGAAATCCTCTATCGCGCTGGTTAGTGATAAAGACGCAACTTTATCAGATGTTTACATAGATAAATGTATTGCAACTACCGATTTGGCACAGAACGGCAAATAGAAGGTAATACCTTATAACAGTGCTGTTTTTTTATATTGGCTAAATGTTCGTGTATAATCCCGGACCGGGATTTCCCAGTTCTTTTGATGTAATAAAAGGACCGGTACTATCGGGACAGTCGGCTACCAAAGAAAACTACCTTCTGCTATCCAGTCGTTTCACCGTTGGACAGATCCCCAATACTATTCACAAACTAACAGCTTTTCTACAGGCACCCAAAGCCGCGTATTATAAAATTCCAACTCCTGTTTTTAGGCTACAATCTTGTCATGTTTTATGGTAATTTCGGCCTGCTTTGTGGTTTCTGAATGTTGACCCGGAGAGGACCTATAGAATTCAAGGCTAGGAAAGGCCGAATACTTAGAAGACATTACACAAACCTTACACCCTACCAGATAACTATCAGGTAATCTATGATACCACTTCTGAACCTCTCCTATTGTACGCCACTAAGCTAGGTCTTCAACTGTTCATTCCGTTTATACTATTGGGGTTACATACACTTTTCTGTCCTTAACTGTTGGCCTTTTGGAAAAACTCAGAGCCACACAGCGGGCAATGGAGAGAGTTATATTTCTTTGCGCGATAGAATCTGGAACGTAGATATTCGCCAAAGAAAAATAGTCACCGACATAGCTGTTAAAATTTGTAAGTTGAAGTGGCAATGGGCAGGCCACATCGCTCGAAGAACCGATAACCGATGGGGAAGAAAGGTTCTGGAGTGGAGACCACAAACCGGAAGACGCAGACTCCCACCCACTAGATAGACTGACGACATAGTGAGAGTCGCGGGCATCCAGTGGATGCAAAAGGCAGGCCTATGTTCAGCAGTGGACGTCTTCTGGCTGATGATGATGATGACACTTTTCTTTACATAGGTTTCATCATCTCATGGAGCCACAGTCCACACCAATGTACAACGATCCTTGGAGGACACTCTGGCTGGGAGAACTATGTTAGCCGACATCAGCAAGCTGCTGGCCATTCTCGAGTTGACTCGAGAGGCTGGACTAGCTGCAACCGGACTATGTACAAGGTACCAAGGTAGGTGCGGGCATTTTCCGCACGAAGGCTGTTGAATGGTTTCAACAGCCTTCGTGCGGAAAATGCCCGCACGTCAAAGACTCGAGACCATACAGCCACCATAAAATACTACGTTGACATATGATCCTACTGTTTGACTTTAAAAGAGGATGTACGTTTTCTGGTAAGAATGGAAAAGAAACCCATCGATAACCGAGGTCTTCTCGAGCTTTCGATCAAGACTTATTACACTACTAGACCACTACACACACACACACTCTTTTCATTTATTAGACTTATTATTGACTATTTACTTATTGTATTATAAGCTTACGATTGACCGCCACCTCGCCTGTTGTAAGAGCCGTATTTCAAAATGTAATCGTAAATTTTTAGGTATCTGAATGTTCGGGCATTATACGAATAAATAAACCCGTATTTATAAAGAAATTGAGTCCGAAATCCACTCTCAAACTTTACCCCCGACAGTTTTACTAGAGAGTTTAAATAGGAGGTTAAAAAAAATACAGGTCTATTTATTACAGAAATTGAATTTTCTATAGATCTTTCTTTTAGATAGAATCAGAACTGCCAGAAAACCAGTTTTCGTTGCTTTTTTCATCAAAAAAATTAAGAGGTCAAACGGTGTACGATGGAGCACGCTTGCAACGATTCAATCGCGACTTGAAGACACCCAGATTGTAACTAGCGGGTCGATTGTAAAGTACATTTTGTATAAATAGTGTAACATGACATATAATATGATATTCTGAAACAGACTTTTAATCAAGTGTTGGCCAAATTGAAGAGAATTGATGCGATCATCAACTACGAAATAGCGAATGACTCAGATGGCCAATTTATTAAATATGGTTCATGATAATTTCATAACAGTTCATCACACTCATAATATTTTAAATGTATGTAACGTTTGTATGTATATTTGTTCGACGATAATTTGCTTGATAAATATTTTTAATTAATGATACTTGACTGACATACCTCACGCGACGCGGTCGCTTGCGGTAGTATTCCGATGTTGGCGACTGCGACTGGCGACGCTACTAGCGATCGCGGTCGTTTCGCGCGACCCACTACTCAGTATACATTTATATGGAGGTATTTATGAGCAGTGGGTCACACGACGCGGCCGAGGTCGTTGGTCGCGGTCGCCAACATCGTAATGCTACCTTTACATCACTTGATGAATGGTTAAATGGCTCTTAAAATCACAAGTTTTCCTGTTTTCCCGGATCGCTCTAGTTTCATTTGTTTTATTGGTATGTTAGTGATAACAATTTATTACAATGAGTCATTGGAAGCTGTTAAAAGTCACAATCATAATGCCGTGTTTGTTTAGCGAGACTACAATTTGTTACAAGCTAAATTAGACATGGTTCTGATGACATAGGATTTAAATTGGTTTGTCGGCATTTCTATGTAAAGTGGACAAACTTAATTTTTCGTAAATTTTGTAATAGAACCAAGCAAGCCCAACATCTATGATTGTTTGTAAATCTATGGCTGTTTCATATAATTTGTTGAATAGGAATGACTTCGGGCCTCGTTGACCCAGTTGGTAGTGAGCCTTCTGCGCTTGGGGGCGTGAGTTCAATTCCCACCTAGGGCACATGTGATGAATATTTGCGTTTGTTTTATTTCTGGGTGTTCATATCTATTTAAGTATGAATTGAAATATAAGATAGGCTTTATCAGTCTCTGGCAGCCATTGTACAAACTTTGCTTAGTTTAGGCGTTTATTCCATTCTGTCCGACTATTTGTCCGATGATCGGACTGTTTGGACAAAAATATTCCAATCTGTCCGACTGGGCAGTCGGACAGATTGGACACGCAAATTTTGTTCCAAATAGTACTACTGGCAGTAAAGTACAGTGAAAACAAAAATGTTTAGGGTCAGATGACCGTGTGAGCGAAATTAATGTCTCGAATAATATACTTTATTCTATGAATAATTTTTGATGGTCTATCTAAAACTAAGATGTTCGTATTTTTTAAAGATAATGCCTAATCGTTTTACTTATCTGTGCCGAATTTTTATCTTTTAAGATGTTGAAAATGTGCGAAAGGTAGCTCTCGGGGTGAGCGCGGCCTTAATATCTTTTTTATTATCATCAGGGATTGTATTAAAAAATGTTGACCATGCGCGAAAGAGATAGCTGCGGCCGGTAAGCGCGGTCTTAATAAAATTTCACAATCACGGCTCTGGCCGATCGGCGCGCGGGACGTCCGCGGCGCGTGAGCGGAAGCGCCGCGTTAACTGCCTTTCCTACCGGGTGATCCCCACTACATAATTCAATATGATAAACAGACAAACACGTAGTCGTTCATATTTTATTAACTTGTATGGATAAATAGCCAGATACATTTTAAGTTATTGGTTCTGTGATAGTTTTGTGCTGAGTCTGAAAACTATAATGCTCATTGTAACTTTTAGTTTCGTAATTCAAACTCATTTTTATTTATTTATTTTATTTCATGTCAACATCATCATCACCATCATTTCAACTCCATCCATCATCCATCACTCCAAAATACATGTCATGCTTTTACGGAAGAAGAGAACCATCTATTTAATACCAATATTTTCATGATAATTTTGACAGAATCTGAATGGCTTTCAGCAAAAAAAAATTATTCCATCCCACAGACTAGGTACAGCTTCTAAGTCTTTGTTTCATCCTAATAAACTTTAGGGTTCCGCACCTCAAAAGTAAAAATAGGAACCCTTTTAGGATTATTTCGTTGTCTGTCTGTCTGTCTGTCAGGACTCAAGGGAATCAAAACCTATAGGGTACTTCCCGTTGACCAATGAAATTTGGCAAGAAGCAAGGTCTCACAGCACATATTATAAAGGAAACAATCCAAAAGTTACTAATAGATGACATCTTGAAAATTCTGATATGAAGTTAAACTTACCAAATTGACATCATCTGATAAACTAAACAGCGTAGGCTTAGTAATAGGGTCCCGTTTACACCCTTTGGGTACGGAACTCTAAAAACCAACACAGAAGGCATTGTTATAAGTACTACGTAGTACATATCGACGTAGTATATGTATAAGGATGACAGAATGATTAAATAAAAAAATTATATAACTGCAAAAGAAACTGTCTGTTGGTTACCTTGATATAACTAAACAGCTTGACTTTACTTGATGGCATTTGGAAAGGTAATATAATGGTGTACATTATAGGCGGTAAGATGGTTCAGAGAGCATGGATGTCTCACTATCAGGTAGATACTGGCAGGGACAAGAAAATGCACAAAACATCCTAAGCAGGATATCATTATCATCTAAACATAACGCAAGCACAAGCCTATATATATATACACATATAAATAGTGCATTGTATAGTATAGTATATGTATAGTGCATTGTATATAGCACAAACCAATAAATAATTTTAAAAATAAATAAAAAACTTGCATATTAAAATACTTTTTAACATAGAAAAACGTGAGAAAACTGTTGAAACTATGCAAAACCGAAAAGCGCAGCCCAGTGATGAATATATTTGTATGACCACAAAACAAACGGTTGGGAAAACAGTTTTACGCATACAAACGTTATCTTGAAGCCGCTGTATTTTTAAATAAATTATCATAACAGTGGATTATGCAACACAAACAGATTTTAAGCAGAAAACAGTATACTGAGACCACTGTTGGAAATCTTTTGTCTGTATCGCAGAGGTTAAAAAAGTAGCCAAAGATATTGAAAACGATGGACTTTGCATCAACGCTCATTTTTTTTTAAACCAAAGGTATCTGAAACTTTAACAACTTAATAATGTATGCGATTCCCCACAAGACAGATTTTGTCCCAGTGTCCCAATAGTAATATATTATTTTTAAGGTGTACATTATTTATGCAATAAAAAAAAACTTATTTAGACTACAAATTGTTGCAAACTAAATTAGATATTGCTATAATGACTTTAGTATTTAAATGACTTGCTTGTATTTTAAATTTTTTCTTGTGATTTTCCGCCGAATGTCTCGAGATCTGGTATCAGGCGGAGAGTAGACAGATACAGATTTGGATGCATGAAACAGATTGTAACAATAGACCATGTGCTGTAGCATTGTAAAGCCACAGAAGAAAATTAAATCGCTACGGGGTAGCATGAGGCATCATTGCCTTCTTCATCCACATCATCACAACAGCTGGACTGCTTTTCATCATCATTATGCACACTTCCATCTACGCCACTGAAGCAACTGTGCCAGCGCCCCAGAGCCTCATTCCGATATTTCAAGGAGTTAGGTTGGCTCAGGTAGGTGCTGCTAGGGGTAAATTCACAATACATCCCAAGCGGGACGTCAAGGCAGGACTTATCACACCCATCTCGAATAAGATACAGATTTCACGAAACAATTACCCAGTTGTTAAGAAGTCGACACTGTGTAGTGGTCTAAATCAGTTGTGGTCCAAGTATTAAAATATGTGTGTGTGTCAATGTCCAGTACCCGTATATCTCCTTGGACCAACTGGGTCAGATATAACATAAGAGTAAGCTCTCACGACTTTCTCCCAGCATGATTAGTGACTCCGTATGAGAATAAACACACTTGGTGGTAACCGTTAAAGTCCCTCAGAAACATTCATTGTTGGGTTTTACTATTTACTATTAGATCTATGGAACTTGCCTAAAAATAAAATTATATAGACTTTTTTTTTATTAGTTAAGCCGCGTCTGCCGCCTGAATTAGATATTTGGCTAGCCTAGTTATATCCTCATCTCGGCTGTGCGACTTCGCACTTTTCCTTTTCCAGTCCCCGTTTTCATCGATAACATATATGCCGAGACATGGCTAGGCCCCTGGTGACATGACTTTGTCCCATAGAAGGTCACTACACATCAGCCATTAAATGGCCACTGCTGAAATAGGGTGGATCTTGCAAATGCGAAATCCACCCCAAGATGTATGTCAGTGCAGATCCTATGACCCCCATTTTGAATTTATATTACATAAAGTTTTTTTTTAAATGTAATAGTTGACAAACAAGCAACGGTCCACCTGATGGTAAGTAGTCACCGTCGCCTATGGACACCTACAATACCCGGGGCATTGGCATTGCGTTGCCTACCTTTGAGGACTCTATTCACTCTTTGTTTGAAGCGATTGAGGTTATATTTTGGAGGAAAAACCGAAGGGGGTAAGCCATTCCACAACCTACAGGTGTTTGGCAGAAGTAATCGATCAAATTGAACAGTGCGAGACTTCCAAGCATCAATACCAACACATTAAGTAAGTACATCTGCAAAATCTATAATCACTAGTAATACCTACTCTGACACCCCAACAACCTAGCTGTCAAACTCACTGAACAAGGATACAAGACCAGGCTAACAAGAAAATGTCAATAGAAATTAAAAAAAACATGCACTTACTGAAAGACGCTACATAGAAATAGGTCATTTACACTCAACAAAATGTATGGAACAGCTGTAATTTTTTAGATAATGATGAGTGTAACCTGTATTGCAACTGGTCCTAGATTTACAAACAGATGACAAAAAAACATCTTCCTAGCACAAAACAGCTCCTCACTCACAAGTAATAGGAACCAGAAAAGGAAATGGTGCCAGAAGATTGTACTGTAGCCTACCAGTTTTACATACAAAAGTTGGCAACATTTGTTGTTTATACATACATAAAAAGTCTAACTAGAAAAGTCCTGCAGAATATTAGTTCCTCTTCAAAAGGTTGTATCTTCTCCACAAATACTCTACTCAAATAGGTACTTTCTGTTCATCACTGGGGTTTGTTGTACCTAATGATAGTATTCCTAATTCTATTTCCAAGGAGTATTAAACCAAATTAACTTTTGAACATTATTATTTTAATGGGCCAAGTGATAAGCAGTGTTGTCTAATACGTCTGCTGGTGAGAGCAATAGCAGGTCATGTATAGGATGAGCTCATTACCTGACCCCTAAGTACCTACTTGAAGTGCTAGAGACACAAAATGAGTGATTTCTTGTGTCAGAACTATGATAAGGTTTTAGTGTTATGGTTCTTGGCAAAGCAGATATTATTCCAGCGAGCGGTGACGATGTCGTCGCCGATAAACCTTCACTCTTGATCACAACGCCCTTTTAGTCATTCTTACGACTGCATGCAAAATTGCACGTCTAAGAGAACACACACTCTATTCGTGACATCTTCATATTTTGAGTAGCAGAAGATTACAGCACAATGACACAAAATTAACTAATAAAACCCCCACAAACAGCCCGAAATAAGATTAATATCCACTCACCTTCTTCGCCTATTGGGAACAACAAGTGATTAGAACCAGATACTGCAACAACTGCTCCACCTTAAATTAATTCACGGCGATGAAAATACACAACTAAATATTTATAACACTTCGTAAGTAATTATATGCTCGATAGTTCAGTAAAATGTACAATTGCACCGCCGCTAACCGTGCCACAAAACGAAAATGGCAGCGTTAAATTAAAATGTGTAGAAAACTCGAATAAATACAAGAGCTAGCTATTATTTTCGAATACACAGGTAGGGAGATGACGTTTTTATATGGTCGGTTAATAGCTATCATCGACGTCGTTCAGAAAAGTCGGTTCACAATACAACGATTTCATATTTCTTAAAAAACATCTTGTCATTATAAATTGAAATGTCAAATTCTTTTTTATTTTTTTATTTGCTTTGTGACCATGGACACCAATTCCTTCATTCATAATAATAATGAGCTTCGCATGGTATTAAATAACATCAAACAAGTCACACCCATAGTCATAGTCAATCAAAGCAAGTCATGGTCAAGTCCAAGTCATGCCCTAGTAAAGTTCTAGAGACCTTATTTCAACAGAATTATTTAAGATGTCCCGCTGACAGTGGTTTCTTATGGTACTATAGTTCGAGATTTGCTTGAAGACTTGATTAAAGACTAGAAGACTAATTTTTACTTTTATTTTGTAATGTAAAAGTTATTATTATTCCGACTAAAGGATTCTGTATTAATGGTCATGAAAAGAATAAAAAATGACATTTCTTTGAAAGCGAAAAAGTAAGGTAGGGTGTTAGGGCGGCGATGTAGTCTCTATTTTGTCTTTTTGAGAAGCGATGCGTCGTTACCTTATTCGATCGTAATCGAGTTATGCAAAATAAGTTTAACGATCCATAATAAATTATTATTCTAGCTATTCTGAAATCAAATACTTATTATTTTATAATCGGCTCTGTTAGTGAACTGAATGGATCAGACTGACAGATTATGGGACGATGGGTGGTTTTGGACAAATTATTGTGTTCTGAGTTTTCTATAAAACTGCACTACGAGTAAATCATAAATTGTCTAAGTGTTTTGTAATTATTATTTGTAAAGTATGCCGCATGCAAGTTTAGTTTAGATTCAGTATTATGAATGCTCTCACATGCAAATCTCGATCAAAAATTAGCTAAATCGATTGAGTATTAAATCGATTCGTTTCGACCACCCTACTCTACTCGATTTCTGTTTTAAATTATTGGAACGCGGCGCGGCAGTGGTGGACATCCCAAATCTAAACAATAGTTTTGTGAATACATACTGTATGTGAATCAAATAATTTTGTAAACAATAATTTGTTGCAACGAATGACTTGATTGTAAATATAAATCGAAAAACATGAGTGACATAATTACAGTCATCGCACCTGTAAATATAGCTGTGATAAAGTATTGGGGTAAGCGCGACGAGGAATTGATTATACCGTTAAATGATTCGGTAAGCGCTACCTTGGATACAAGCATTATGTGTGCAAAAACTTCGGTCTGCGCCAGCCCAGAATTTAAAGAAGATAAAATCTGGCTAAACCGGAAGAAAGAATCGTTTTCCAACAAGCGGCTGCAGAATTGCCTACAAGCAGTGAAAGCGAGAGCTATCGCAGAGAAAAGTGTGGACGAAAACTTTCTCTCTTGGAAAGTACATGTTTGCTCCGAAAATAACTTTCCAACAGCGGCAGGATTGGCCTCTTCTGCTGCTGGGTATGCATGCCTCGTCTACGCACTGGCAAAACTCTACAAAGTTCAGAGTGACGTGAGTTCTCTAGCAAGATTAGGATCGGGTAGTGCCTGTCGAAGTGTTTACGGTGGTTTCGTGAGGTGGTGTGCAGGATCTGACCCTCAAGGAGCAGACTCAATCGCTTACCAAATCTCGCCATCCTGGCCCGGTTTAAGGGCTTTGATCTTGGTTGTTGGTGATGCAAAAAAGAAAACCAGCTCGACTGATGGTATGAAAATTTCTGTACAAACATCAGAACTGCTCAAACATCGCATAGAGTATTGTGTCCCAAAGAGAACTGAGGAGATATGTAATGCCATCAAGAATAAAGACTTCAAAACATTTGCAGAAATAACAATGAAAGATAGTAACCAGTTTCATGCTGTATGCCAAGATTCATATCCTCCATTTGTTTACATGAATGATATCTCTCATGGCATTGTAGAAGTCATTCACAAGTACAATTTGTTCTGTGGAGAGCCAAAGGTTGCCTACACCTTTGATGCCGGCCCCAATGCCTGTTTGTATCTCCTTGAAGAGGAAGTACCAAAAGTATTATCGTTGATTCTGCATACATTCCCATCTTCCACACCAGATAACTTTGTAAGAGGCCTTGATGTACCCGAAGAACCTCTATGCTTCGAGATTTTGAGTTCCCTGTGTGAGCCTAAACGCCTAGATCTGATAAAATATGTGATTCACACTAAAGTTGGCGATGGACCTTCTGAAGTTACAGATGGTAGTCATCTTTTGAATGAAACTGGATTACCAAAATAGATATTTCCTGGTAGTTATTGAATGGTGTTGGGTGTATTGTGTGTAATTCTGAAGTGTTATACTTAGCATATGAATAATTGTATTATTGTTTAGCTGATAAGGAAAAGAGGATGTAATATTAAATCTAATTTATTTACAAGTATAATATAAATACATTACTGTATTATTCTACAGCATTTCTTATTACAAACTTATCACTTAACAAGGAGATCACATACAATGAAAATGCTAAAATAATATTGTCATACAATTCCATTTATTTTTATCCTCAATACACTGTAAAAAAAAGTATAAAAATAAATGAAACTCCCGTTTACACTTATGATCGAGCAGAGACTGACACCTGCCAAACTCTGATGATGTTGTCCGAGTAGCCAGCGAAGAGGGTTTGTCCGTCAGTAGACCATGCGAGGGAGAGACACTGGGGTGGGTCAGATTTCTGGCTCTGGTTCTGGTTGATGATCTCAGGCTTCAACTCTTCAACCATCTCCTTGCTTTCCAGATCCTGGTAACAAAATAAACAAAGTTAATTGCATGTAATAAACTGCATACATTTAGCTAGACTTTGTTCATGTTATGTAAAAATATTTTTACATGACATTGAGCTATTACTGGCTGAAAATTATCATGATAAAAAGTGTTTCTCTTCTTAAATAAACTGGCCAAGTGGGAGTCGGGCTTGCGCACTGAGGTTTCGGACCACCACAAAATACAATATGGAATTACCAGTTATAAAACCTTTCAAAATTTTCGAAGCAATTGCTATGCAGCCGCGGTTAATTATTTTGCTACAGGCACTCAAGTTTAACACAATTATAACTTGTAATGAACAGAAATTTGTCACTGACTAGCACTTGACCATTATTTATTGTTATACTTTAGAGTGTTTACTATAATGATGCCAAGTTTGAAGCTTGTACGTATTATCGTTTTTACATTAAAGCTAATACAAAAATATGTACTATAAATACGTATGTATACGTTAAAAATAAGTTTGTTGTATGGGGACCTCCCCATTCATTCATACCATCATTCCATTTCATTTATACTTTTTTAATTAATTGTTAGTTAATCCTAAATATTCTGTGAAAATTTAACTGGCTATCTATTGCGGTTCGAATGATACAGCCGATACTAGGTAGGACAGACAGATAGACAAAAATCATAGGCTAATAGGATCCCGCTTTTACCCTTAGGGTACGGAACCCGAAAAATATTTGCATGACTAAACAATCAAATCAATTTTGAAACTTTTCAAGGAAGTAGTGGGCATCTTGATGACGAATCTTTTGAGTAATTTTTTTTTGTTGGGGTATCCAAGACTACTGACAGCTGTAGCAAGCTGTAGCAGTTTGACAGCAAAACAGCTGACCTAAATATAAAAAAAATGCTGCTGGAAACTGTTCGAAATAAATACATACCCAAATCTTAATAGAAGGTCCGTACGCAGCACAGAGCCAATATCTGTTGGGGGAGAAGCAGAGGGCTGTGATGATGTCATTGTGGTCCAGTGTGTGCAGATGCTTGCCATCGTTCAAGTCCCACAGCATTGCCTTCATGTCCTTGCCACCGGACGCACACAGAGAGCCATCGGGGGAAACTGTGACCGTGTTCAGGTAGCCAGAGTGACCAAGGTGGTTGATCTTCAGCTTGCAGTTGGTAAGATGCCAGACCTGTGAAATAAGTCAGATTAGATTCTTGTAGATTTTCTTTTTGTCACAGGTAACATTGGAAATGCCAAGTTTCCAGAATTAATAAAGCAAATATTTTTGAAGAGGCTCTAAGGAGAGGTTTCTTCCTCAAAGACATTCCAATCACTTACAAAGTACAATACAATTAGTATAAGTATAATACAATTAGCTTTGGATTCCAACATTGTTCAAATATTTGTCCTCATGTATTTCAGGCAGATTTTAACAACTGCTTTAAAAAATTTGGTTACTTGTTTATGACTTAATCACATGGCTAATAACCAATTTTAGCAGTGAAAGTTCAGAAAGACAATATTTGTTGTGCATAATATTACAGGATTTATTTTTGTGATGTGCTCTTCGCACCTACAGCTAATAAAAGGTCTTTTATCTTCTCAATATCAGATGAATGATCCAGCTCAATTGCAGGTTAAATCAGCAAGTTCTAATTTCAGGACAAAAACCTAAACAAAAAGCCAGTTACCTTGACAGTGCGGTCCCATCCGGCGGACACGATGATAGGATTAGCATGGTTCGGTGAGAACCTGACGCAGGACACCCAGTCGGAATGTCCATCATCCTGGATGGTGTACTTGCACTCGGCGAGTGTGTTCCACAGCTTGATGGTCTTGTCGCGAGAGCCAGACACTATCTGACGGTTGTCAACTGAGAACGCAACTGAGAGGACATCCTGTATGACACAAGAATAGAGATTAGCACTGGCAACTTACGTTTTTAGGTTAGTACTATGTTTTACAGGTGGAACATTGTTAGAAACAAGTGACTTTGTACAGTGCATTAGCGCTATCTGTTGTGATATATCTAATCAATGAATAGATAGCATATGTAGCCAAAGTAAGTGAAAATACTAACTTTGCTTTGAGAATCCAGCATTTATGTACAAGTACATCTTAGAACAATGCCAATCTACATACCTAAGGATGCTATTGAGAGAGCCATCCTTGTGGTGTTTCGATCTTCTGCCTCGTATAGGCGCAAAACACTGGTCTTCTGCCTCGCATAGGCGCTTAACACATTGCACATAGGCCCTACCACCTATCAAAATTAGAGTTCTGTCACACCTTGGTATGGTCTTCGAAACGCCTGGTGGTCTTCCCGGCGGCAAGATCCCACAGACGCAGGGTCTTGTCCCAAGAACCGGACAGGGCGTAGTTACCGTCACTGGACAGAACCACGTCGGAGATGAAGTGAGAGTGACCGTACAGACGCTTCTGGGGGACTCCATAGTTAGTCTCGTCTCTTGTAAGTTTCCACACGATAAGAGTTTTGTCTGAAATAAGGAAACTTAACATGTAATCGCGTTCTGATGGTAAGTTTGCCTAAAGAAGAGATACAATCAATATCAGCCCCATATCCGCTTGCCGCTCAGGAATCGCGTGGCAAAGGTTTTGTGTCATCATGAAAATAATGCGAAAATATATCACTGGTGCCCATATAGGTGGACAATATATATGAATAAAAGCTTTGGTTTGGAGTTTTGTGCATTAACATAAAAGATTAAAGTGGATTCGATGTGTGAAAATAAAATAACCTTACCTCGGGAAGATGACAAAATCATATCAGGATATTTGGGGTTTGTCGCGATCTGCGTAACCCAGCCATTGTGGCCACAAAGGGTGCCTCTGAGTTTCAACGTTTCAGTCATTTTTACTGAATTAAACAATTACGAGCAATATAGCTCCAACGCAACCCAACGCCAACCAAAAGTGAAAAGACCGAATTTCGATCACACAACTTGACAGCTAAACTTTTTAAGTGACTTTGACAGCACGCAGTTGACGCATTTAATTATTTTTTTCCTCAATACTGGGCGCACTAAAGTCTTTAAAACCATACCGCATAATGCATGGAGGTAAGCAATTATTGTACCACTGACTAAACTTAAATTTTTACTTATAGGCTTTGTAGATAAGCAAGTACATGAAACTTTGCACTTATATGTAGATCTTAATTTTAAAAGCATAAAAAACACCTTTTTAAGCGATCATTTTTTGAATTCAAGACGTTCTAGGTCAAAGGTTATTGATCTTTTCGTAAAATTGTTTTAACTAAGAATATTTCTCAAGTAGTTTTATTTTTGAATAGACTTTAAAAAGTATATTATGTTATATTGGTATGATGCATTTTCTGGGTTGTCCACAGAGCTTAGTTCATATGATTTTTTCTGTGCACCACTAATTTCTGGAATATGATTGTGACCACAATATTTAGATGACTTTGGCTACGAAAAACGGAACCCTATCTTATGCGCGTCTTGAGTCTCGACACGCTCTTGGCCATGGTATAATAATAATAATTATAATCATGCTCTTGGCCAGTTATTTTATTTATGGACAGCAAGGAGGTTAAACATAATAATGGTATGAATTTAAAAAAACCTTTTTGTGAAGTATTACAACAACATTTTGACATTCTTTTTGTCTAAAAAAAACTTCAAGAAATTTTGAAAGTTTGAGTTTAATAGATTTTCTTTAGATTTACTCAAGAAAGGCTTACACTGTAAACATTTTTCTAGAGGTTCACCTTTGAAAGCTTTATATTTTTGTTTACCCACCTCTCCAAGATGGATTTTATCACTGATACCTCACAACAAGTTGTGATGGCAAAAGCAAAAATGGTGTCTTCTAGTTCTTTGAAAGTAAGTCATAAATAATGTTTTTCAGTTCAATCCTATATATTTATAATAGGAATATACTTAGATTAATCAAAGACATCTAGGGCAAATATTTAAGATATCTGCAATGCAAGCAGCACAGGGTTTGTCAAAAAAAATTCCAAATATGTATCTTAATTTTTGTGAACGCATCTGTAACTGGCTTCACAATGTAGTTCCACCGAGCCTCCGCTTGGAGGATTTCTTTTCTAAATTGACGTCACGCAAACGCCATTTTGTAAAGTGTTCGCCGTAGTCAGTTTTCTGGGAGTAGTGTAAAATAGATAATTCGCATGGTTCTGTGTACATTTAAAACATAATAACAATCAAAAACCCAGTTAACGTCTTGTACGTTAATCCTACAGACACAAAGTATGGAGGACAAAGCTTCGCTAAAGGAACTGGATCAATGGATAGAACAACTAAATGAATGCAAGCAATTGTCAGAAAATCAAGTAAAAACGTTATGCGACAAGGTAAAGTACAGCTGAATTTATCATTGTTTTTTTGTAAAAGTGGTTATCTGATCGATTTTGGTAATTCGGCGATCACTTCCCGTGTGTGTAACCATAGTTCTATGATTCATGTACCTACCTACCTGACGAGTTACAAGAACGCTTCGCTTTCGATCAGGTTGTGTTGGAGTGCCCCTGAGCTCCTCAGAGCTTTGAGGTGCTTGTGGGTGATCGTGTAGGGTTGTAGAGAAGTTGTTAATCTAATGTTTACCACACCCAACCATCAATCTTTCTAAGTCGATATTAGCCTAATTGGCTGTTGGATATTTTTAGCCTAGGCACGGAAATGTGCTAATCAATTACCTGTAGTGTTCGCGAATTTCAAAGTTGTTTATTTTGAATGTATATATTATTGCATGAATTGATATTTCACTGTAAAACAGGCTTACTGTTTTCATGCATGTACCTACCATCTCTAATTCTATGATAAAAATTGGTTTGAAAGCCTGTGTTTACAATAAACTCAAAATTTAAATCTGCATGCATTCTGGAACCAATCTTTCATGCAATTCGGTGCAGTAATTGATCAACAAAGTTATATTTGTTGTGGACAAATTAGTTTTTATATTATAGATTCTAAACTTCGTATTTGACAATAATTACCGGCAAAAACACTCATTTTTTCAATGCCAAAAGTAAAATTTACAATCTACAAAATATGCTTGTATTGCTGAATAAAGGCGAGCAATATTGTATACATCACAGACAATAATAGTTTTTAATTTAATAATGGTCATGAGGTTTAGGACAGAGTACTTTCTAACATTTTAACCTAGAAAAAATTGAAATAATTAACTTAAATTGTGGATAATATCAAAGGTTTACATACAAACAAAATTATCAGATAAGAAATAAATAAAAATAGCTATTAATAATATTTGTAGAGTATCTGCTACGTTTGAGTAAGTTTATTTGATAGTAAGCCACTATAAGTACATTATGTATTGGACTGGACTATAGTTAAAAAAAACCCTTCATGATATTGTGTAGGTAGGTAATAACTGGTAGCACATACCTGCTATTTTCAATCTTGCGTTTTACCCATGTGTCCTTGTCCACTTTTATTTTTATCATCATATTTATCTAGCAATAAAATTGTATGGACATACTTCAAACAAAGTTATGTGGATGAAAAACCATAGCAATATTAGTTTGCTGATATTTATCATCATATCAGTATGCTATAATAAATTAATTTTTAAATGTTGCCGCAAAAAGAGGATTTTTATACCTTTGTAGCTTATGCTTCTCTGTGGCATTGAAGCTCTTAAAAAGAAAGGAAGAAAAAGGTGGACAATACAATCAATTCATTGATTGCATTTTTTTGTTGAAAGCTGGTTTCATCTCATTTCTTAGTTATGTTTAATGACAATCTGTACAATACAATACAATAACTATTTATTACTTTATTTTTTTATTTACCACTAAACAAGGACAACATAAATATTATAATTATTAAAATGTTTGTGTGTCGGTGTCAAATTTCTTTTCATTACCAAGTTATAACTGGTAATTCGGTTACTTGGATGACCTTATCATTTCTTTCACCAAATCGAATTTGCATATTTTACTAATTTTGAAGTCAGTTTTTTTAATTGATAATTTTTGTATTTTGTGGTGGTATGGACGGAACCCTCGGTGCGCGAGCCCGACTCGCACTTGGCCGGTTTATAAGAAAATGTTATTGTGTGATTTCCCATTTGAAGTTGAATCTAACAAATGACTAAACTTCCTTCCCTATTAAGAATGGAAAATATTCGAACTCAAATCAGTTATATAATTATAGTATTTACTTCCATAGGTAAGTACTAAGTAACTAACTATATTATGTTATATTTCATTTTAAAAAAACATAGATAGTCAGATAGAAACTCTTTATTGTGTACACCAGAAGTAAAAATTACAAACAGATAGAAAACACTTACGAGCTAGTGGCCTTTTTGCTAAAAGCGATCTCCAGGCAACTTTTGGATGGAAAGAATTTACCTAACAGGATCGACCCAAAACATACCCATAACATTCCAACAAAATAAAACAATGATTTAGAATTGAAAAAAAAAATAGGCTCGACTATATGGAGCATACTGCTAAAGAAGTAGGTGCATGATAAAGATGTTAATTTTTTATCCCGGTAAAAGTTGGAAAAATGGGAAATCGATGGGGGCCATCTAGTAATCCTAATTGTGATAAAATACAAAGGGAATGAAATAAAATACATGCATGTATATTTTGTCTCGAAGTCAAAACATGTGTTGAATATTTATGAAGATCGACATGTCTGTTACTTGCATCATGCTTTCTGTTTTGTTTCTATTCTTTGCTAGACTACTATTTTATACTAGCTAGATAGGATATGAAATTAAAAATAGCTATTCAGTTGGTGAAATCGCCAGAGGTCAATGACTTCTATTGGAGTTATCTATGTACATAAAAATTAATCCCTATTTACTTTGGTCACGCCATAACTTGAGAATGACTTTCCCTTTTTCATTAATTTTTTTTTAAAGTTTTCTTGTAGTAGTAGAATGGTCTTACTGAAATAAAAATTGAGAAAATTGGAAAATTAAATAACGATTTTTACTCGCGGGTGAAACCGCGGGGTGCAGCTAGTATTAAATAAAAACTAGGTGGGTAAGTATCTTTTTATGACTGCCTTACCTAACTGGTTTCAAATTTTAGTTTTGTTATTATGACAATTAAATAAATAGTACCGTGACATTTTAGATGTAAAAGATCACCTAATCGTGTGTGTAAATAATCTACTTTTCATCACTAGTGTAAGGTAAGACAAAAAAAACCTGAGAAAAATAAGTTTAATTTTTATTTTGCCGCCAAAAAATTAGCTTAATATAGGTTCATACCACAGAGGTTTTACATAGTTGTTAACTTCATTTCACAGAGTAAAAAGTCTGACATGATACGGACCTGAATGGTTGAAGAAAAGATAATGTTAAGTTCAATGGTATTTTTTGACATGGGGACTAGTTTGATTTTGTTATTACCTTACCACACGAGGTAGGCAAAGTGATATTTACCGCCTTTTGAGTCCTTAATGACCCACTTACTGAACGCTAGTGATGAAAAATTATATGTTATAAAATTTTGCAATTTGCACATGTCAGTGTCAACTAGTAATAACTCGAACAAATCGTAAATGTTAGTGGTGGTCTAACCACATGTAGTTTTGCATGAGCCCATTGATTTACAAACACATGGATGTTGGGTGTAGTAATACAAATTCGCAGAAACACAAAAATTAGTCCTGTCCTACTTTTTCAACAGACCTCCAATAAGGAGGTTCTAATTTTTTTTTATGTAATACGCGATATCATTGTGAATAGTAAACCGATTTTAAAGACATTTTTTTATTGAATAGGCCATATCTCAAGGGTGGCCGGATTTAAATATGAAAAAAAAATCACCTTTACAAACATTATAAATGAAAATGTAACTGTTTGTTTGTATCCACTAAAAGTCCAAAATGATCCTAATCAGGCTAGGTGGCGCTCAAACCGCAAGCCTATTATGGAAAAAAATATGCAAGGAAGTGCCCATGGAGATAGGCTTTAATCCCGAAATAAGCGGGAAAACTGCATCCGCGAGGTGCAGCTTGTAACATATTAATATAAATTATCGCCCAAAATAACCACACATAATAATACAAGGTAACTTTAGAGATGCCACTTTAATGAAAGTTAAATCAAGGTAAAATGTATTTGGTAATAATTAATTTAGAACCGTATTACAAAATTAGGGGGTCTAATTGAGATTCTTTCTCATTTTTCTCCTTTTTTGAAGTCTTATTAAAAATGCAATAGTTAAATTTTAGTATCTGGATTTCTATATGTCTAACCCTGTAATATCAATAAATAGATAACTCTTTATTGGTCACACCAGAAATGACGTACATAAGACAAAAACAATTTTAAAACTAGTGAAACGACTGACGGCCTTATCGCTATAAGCGGTCTCTTCCAGACAAACTTACCATATATATTTTAGGAAAATATTCTATTACTAAGTTTGCGAAGATTAATAAACGGAATTCATCCCTGAATCCCGTTTATTAAACTTCTTGTGGAGTTGGGGTTTATTTTTTTGCAAAAATAAATTTTAGCTTTATGTTTTCAACTTAAACTTCTGATTGTCGCCTAAGTACCTTTAACATATAAAGCAAACTGCTAAATAAATATGACCTCATGTAAGAGTGAATTAATTCAAGAACGCGCATATTCGGCGACCTCTCACATATTTAAAGTTGAATCTCTCATTGAAATTACTTCCTCTTTTTGCAACACAAATACTGAGCGACCAACTAATCTGTACAGATGAATAGGGGAGCTGCCATCGTATTTCCTGAACAAATCTTACAGCATCTTAAAAAAAAGTATTGTTCTATGTTTTCCCCAACTACAGAAAGTCGGTGCCTGTCACATGCTTTTAGTATGGGGGGTGTTTCAAGAAAATGTAACTACAAAAATCTGCATGTTATGCGCTCGCGCCTCTCTTTGTTTGAATATACTACTATAGTCACCGCGTTACCAACTGAGTCGTCGAGCAATAAACGTCATACCATAAGACCTGTAAGTGCGAGCGAGATAGACAGATATGACATGTGGGTGCGAGCGAGATGAGATGAGCAATGATTTGAAATGACCTGACGACCAGGATGGTCCAGGATGGTAATGCGTTTACTAAATATTAATATTTTTCGGGGGGGGGGGTACCCCAAACATTCCCCCCTTGGCTACGCCTACGGTGCCCGTAATACGATAACTCTCAGCTGAATGCTCGTTCATTCATAACTAGATGGCAGAGCAAATAAAGCAGTGCCCGATATGTTTGACGAAATGACCAGATTGTTTACAAAGTAAAAGAAACCTGTACTGGGCAGATTATGAAACAGATGTTCTTGACGCAGACGATACGGTCTTTTCAATTTATAACCAAGGTCTATCTTTATGTGACTATTCAGTACTATTTGAGGCAGCATTTAAGGCCGCGCTCATCGACCAGATCTAGTACTCTTTTGCACATTTTCAAGATGTCAAAAGACGTAATATTTTTACTATAACATTGCAAATGTTTTGAAGTAATTTTTATGTTGATATTCTATTTTTTGCGGAAGAGATCGAAAATAAACAATGTTTTATCTCTTCTGCCATCCAATAAATATAAATACAAAAATTACTTTATGCCATTTGCACAGCTTTTTTAAAGGTCCATAAAAATATCGATTGGTAGGTAAATGCCGTATCGGTGTTTTTTAAATTCTTAATCTGTTACTTTTTATCATAATTTTTTTGAGAAGTTTTTTTTTTAAATATTAGGCTTGAGTTTAGCCGTCAACTTGCCTGATGTTAAACGATGATTATGGTCTATAATGGATCACGCTTGACTAGAGAAATGAATGTCGTGAGAATGTCGGCTGGTCAGGCCCCCGATTCTACTAAAGAAATTGTTTTTAAATTGTAATTGTTTCAATTTTATTTTTTAAATAATTGCCTTAAAATTTAGTTTTTTTTATGCTAAGTTATAGTATTAGGTGGTGGTATTTTTCTAGTAAAAAAATTAAAACTGTCAGTTTTGAGGAAATTATTTAAAAAATAAAATTGAAACAATTACGATTTATAAACAATTTCTTTAGTAGAATCGGGGCCCTGCTTGTTTGCCACCTATGGCATAAAAAATGAGCGAAAGAGATAACTATGGCCGGTGAGCGCGGACTTAAATAGAAGTGCTATGAGGTTCCGGATTTAAGTATTCTTGAGTAGGCTACATACTACTTAACTGACGCCCATAATTTCGCGAAGGTCGTCATCAAGGTTGTTAAATGTACTCCTATATGCGGCCGAATATTACCCCGCCCTGACAGCCTACCGTCTACAGCGTATAGGCAGTTCACTCGTCTTTTTAACCGACTTCAAAAAAGAAGGAGCTTCTCAATTAAACTGTATTTTTTTTATGTTACGCGGTTACTCCGCCAATTAAGAATTGATTTTGGTGATATTTTTTTTGTTTGGTAGGTCATACTTCAGAGGTAGTTAGTTCCATATAAATGTTATTGAAATTGATTCAGTTCTTTTTGAAAAAAATTACAAAATCCAAAAATTACACCTACGATATAGATGACGTTTTGGTTTGTGGTTCCCTTCACCAAAAGTTTTGATGAGGTCTTTTAATCTCCGTTTTAAATGTAATTTTTCTACTTTATAATTTACGCAAATTACACCGGGGCGGGTCGTTAGTTATATAAATAAACCTTCCGTGAAAATGTACCTAACTGATGGTGAAAACTGCATCAAAATCCGTTGCGTGGTTTAGGAGTTACCGGCCATACAGACATACAGCCGCGGAAAGCGACTTTAATTTATACTATGTGGAGAAGTTTGTACATGTAGGTATAATATTAAAGTCGATTTTTTTTCTTCTAAAAATGAACTTTACTATGGTACATCTGATGCTAAGCAAAGCAACGATTGATGCCTAAAAGGAAGTCAAATGTAAAGATAAATAAATGCTGATTACTCCGACATAGTGATTCTTTTATTATGTAAGGAATCTCTCGAGGTGGTCACACAAAAATTTCATTAGCCTTGGTTAGTAGATGTTGAACCAGCTCTAAAAACACTAATAATATTGTTCGAGTTATGTTAATAATTTTGTTACAGCGCTTACTAATTTTGAAGTGGATTTTCTTATATTTATAATTATTGAATTACATAATATGAATAAAGAGAATTGCCTTAGATTTTTTGAAAGCATTTTTTTTTTGGGGTTACTTACTCATACAAAGAAATCTTATAAGTTCGTTCTGTCCTTCCTAATTTTTAGAACCCTCTATTTCTTTAGTTTTTTTTTTTAAACCACCCATTTGGTTTCGGAACCCTACCATATGCGTGTGTAGACAAACTTTTGGCCAGTTTATTATTCAAAGAAATCTACACTAACTTCCCTTACCCAGTTATAAAGCGTGGGTTGTCACGCCATCGCTATCTAAAACAAAATTTGGTGCTTCTCGCCATCTCCAAAAATGAAACTGTTTTCTTTCCACCCGTGATTCTATTATTTATAGAAGTTTATTGATACAGACTGTTTGTACGGCTTTCTCATTGAATGTTTATGTTAATAGCCCCGTCCATCTACATCTGCACTAATATCTCTAATAAATGTATGTATGTTTATGTTGGATACACGTGATTCTTGAAAACGAAAAATCGGAATGTTTCCCGTGATGAAGAACGAATTAGTTCAAGATTGAGGGTAAAGAATGTAAGGAAACAAGTAGTGTATTTTAAACCGTTTTCAAAAAGGGATGTTTCCAATTCGAATGCATTTTTTCAAGTCAAAATCAAAGTTTTTATTTGCTTGCATGGGTATACAAGGTTTTTAAATATTAAATGTTCCTCCATTAACAGCACTAAGGGTAAGGTCGTGCAAAATTGTATTAGTTTATAAGTCAAAAGAATAAATATAAATATCTAGCTGCGCCCCGCGGTTTCACCCGCTAGTTAAACTGGCGTAGTTTTCTGAAATTTTCCAATTTTCTGCGCAATTAAAAAAAAAAAAAAATTCCGTAAGAACTTTTTTAAACCAAACTTTTTTTTAAACTAAAAACCATTAATTTATCAACAAGCCAAATCATAATAATAACGAAATGCCATTTTCTTTAGGAATTCTTCCACTTCACTTTTTGCGTGTTGTCGGGGTGGGGCGGGGGTATGTGGGTTTGTTACGCGATATCTTCGCCGATTATTTATTAATAGGCGAGGGTAGAACCATTTAAATTTGAAAAAATATTCTGCCTATAAGTGTGGAATATAATTATAGATTTGGGGATGAATTCCTTTTATTGAATTGCACCCATTTCCCTTGAGGTTGTTTTTTTGTTGTTCTAAAAATGTGTTATTCTTCAATATTATTTTATTTATTAATAGATACAACAGCACAAATGTTAATACAAAATTAAATTAAATAATCTTGCTAAAGATAGACAAAAACGTGGAACCACATAATCTCTTATCTAGTTATTAAACCGTGTTTTTGTTACCTTCTCAATTACGATTGTATTATTAGGTTAGGTTCAATTATTATTCACAAATCCGCCTCTAGCCTCTACAGTCCTATAGTTCAAGCAAAGTATTTGAACATTATTTGAACAGGACAAGGTACCATGTCCTGTTAGTGTGGTTAGCCTTAGTTCTATCATACATAATCATCTATGGGTCACCATCTGTAGGGATTTATCCAGACTTTGTCCGGATTCTAATTTAGATGGAAATCCCTGTAAAACTGTAAATTTAATAATGTCTCGCCACTTATCAGAACTAATTTCAGTGGTAAGGTAACCCTATCTATGTGGACACATGCATACTATGATAAACTGGCTAATTAAATAAACTATGGGACATCGCAAACTTAAATTACAAGCAATTAATTGAAAGGAAGTGTGATAACGCGTAAGCGTTTCTGAGATTTCAGCAAGGAACTTTAAAGAAAACGTACCCAGAAAAAGTTATATGATTATTTACGGGATTTATGTTCGACCAACCACCCGCATTCTTCAGTCTTCCCGTGAACATGGTGCATGTAACTGCGCCGAAATATTGGGAGCTCATTCCACAACCTTACCACGGTAAATATCCCGTAAATAATCATATAACTTTAGTGAACAACCGTGATAGTTTAAAACAGTGTTGTTCCCAGAAAAATCTCTAGTCAAAACTTCTCTATACGAACCAAGGATCCACCTATATAGTCTAATCTATACGTAGAACGCATATGCGCATTATAATGCTAATCTTGTATCTATTCTGCAGTAGATGTTACGTCATATTCTAACAATGCTAATTAGCTCCTAATTATTTATTTGTATATAATACAGTGGATAGGTAGGTATGCAATTAATTACGCAGTACCACAGTGAATAATGGTTTTCACGTGTATCATACGACTGCTTACTTTTTCAATTTATTTTTATACCGGATCTTGCATAGATTTATCTGAATAACTAGCGACCCGCCCGCCCGGCTTCGCACGGGTGTAATTTACGTGCGAAGCCGGGCGGGTCGCTAGTTTTATATATATAAACCTTCTGTGAAAATGTATCTAATTGATGGTGAAATCCGCATCAAAATCCGTTGCGTGGCTTAGGAGGAGTTAGCGGCCATACAGACATACAGACTGACAGACAGACGCGGAAAGCGACTTCAATTTATACTATGTAGAGATATAATCATGTTAATGTTTTTCCGGTTTTTCGCTTACACATTGAAATTAAACACGAAGATTTTATCTCGTGTATCTTCATCTTCATTTCAGCCTATCACGATTCATGGTCCCACTGCAGGGACTCAGGCCTTCTCAGAGGGAGAGAGAGAGAGAGGAGGGGGTCTAATCCACCATGTTGGCCCAGTGCATGTTGGTGAATGTTGTATGTCTCTAAACTTAGATTGTCTTAGATATACCAGTTTCCTCACAATGTTTTCCTGTGCCGTTTTTGAGCGACGGCATCGAAACTGCACATAACTTATTTATGTACTAAATAAGTCATTGGTGCAGGGCCGATGTTCGAACTGGGTGCCGTCAAATCGTAAAGCGCACATGCTACCGCTCGGCCACCATCGCTCATCGTGTATATTACATTATTTTAATTCTTGACGTTTCGAACACTGATTTTAATCAAAACGTTGAATGTACGGAATAGTCGCTCACTGTGTCCAGAGGTCTTGCAGTTCTGCGCCGGGCTTGAGGTCGTCTAGTCTACTTGGTGACCACATACCCTGGTGTCACAAGTAGACAAAGTGTTTGAATTGTGACATCGCAATAAAAAATATATATACACGCGATAAAATCCGTTAAAAGTGATTAATTTCAATATCTTATCATGTTATTTTCGTTACATATCCACGGCTGAAAGTAACTTTAAGAATACTCTTTTCGCCTGCCTTCCAGTATAAGCGGAACAAACTGCTTAGACTTGTTTATTATTCTTCAAACAGTTATGCACCCTTGTGCAAAGTAGCCATGATTGCGTTTCAGCTGATATTTGAATGGCCAACCTCGCAATGCGGTCCGATTTGAATGCATCTTTGCACAGTCATTGAAAATCATTTAAAAGATTGTGTGACTGATTTGTTTAGGTATCTATAATACACTTTAGACTCCAACATAGCAGCATACTCTAGCAGCTAGAACGTCTTCTGAATCATATTACCATGACAAATTTGAGTATAGATTTCCATATGCCTTTCATTCTGCCTTCATGACTTATGGGTACTGAGACGTGGTCCATAACTGATGGCCTTTTGGAAAAACTCAAGAGTCACAAGCGGGCAATGGAGAGAGAAATGCTCGGGAGTTTTTTTGAGCGTTAAAATCCGGAACGAGAATATTCAGCGAAGAACCACAGTCACCGACATAGCTGCTAAGATTTGCAATTTTAAGTAGCAATGGGCAGGCCACATCGCACGAAGAACCGATAACCGATGGGGAAGATAGGTTATTGAGTGGAGACCACGAATCGGAAGACGCAGCGTAGGTCGCGGGCATCCAACGGATGTAGTTGGCAGGCTGTCGTTGTGTTGCGTTCTAAGGGGGGAGGCCTATGTTCAGCAGTGGACGTCTTCTAGCTGACGATGATGCCTTAAATTTACGCCATGTACAATGTAATTTCAAAGTAATTTTCAACCAATTTCTCCTTGTTCACAGGCAAAGGAGATTCTAACCAAGGAGTCTAACGTGCAAGAGGTGAAATGCCCGGTGACCGTATGCGGCGACGTCCACGGTCAGTTCCACGATCTGATGGAGCTGTTCCGGATCGGGGGCCGCTCCCCGGACACCAACTACCTGTTCATGGGGGACTACGTCGACCGTGGTTACTACAGCGTCGAGACTGTCACATTGCTTGTTGCACTCAAGGTAAGATTGGTCTATCATCGGTTATCTTACAGGTTTGATCTGATGGAACTGTTCTGAATCAGGTCATCGAAGCTTTCGACTATGAAGGTGCTGACAGATATGCTCATTTCTAGCCCAACAGCTTGCAGTAGCTTCTGTGTGAAAATATTGCACACAAATCAACTGCCATTTGATTTTCGAGCATGCTACTTGACGCGTGGGTGAAAAGGAGTGTGCTGAGTTTGGCTAAACAGGTGTTGCAACAAGCATGCTTATTTTATAACTAGCTTGCCCGCGCGGCGTTGTAATAAACCGGCCAAATGCGAGTCGGGCTCGCGCACTGAGGGTTCCGTACCACCACAAAATTCAATAACGAAATTACCAGTCATAACTTGGTAACGAACAGATATTTGTCACCGACTCGCACTTGGCAATTATTTATTATTTTTTGTTATACTTTAAAGTGTGTACTATAATCATGCCAAGTTTGACGCTTTTACGTATTACCGTTTTTACATTAGAGCTAATACAAAAACATTACATATATTGTATGAAAATTTCAACTGGCTATCTATTACGGTTCGAAAGATACAGCCCTTAATAGGTAGGACGGACAGAAATACATCGTAGGCTTAGTATATTTTTATTTTATTTATTATTATAAGTAGGCTTGCGGTTGGCCGCCAACTCGCCTGATGTTAAGCGATGATGCGGCCTACGATGGAGCACGCTTGCCTAGAAGAAACCTATTCACTCTCGACTTGAAGACACCCAGATTGTAACTATCGGGGAACACCCACTCAGGCAGCGAATTCCAAAGACTAGCAGTTCGCACAATAAATGTGGAATCAAAGCGCTTCGTACGGGTTCTTGGAATATCAACCATAAAGCGGTGTCGATTCTTCGTGCCCACTCTAGCAGTTCGATAGAAAAATGGGCAGGAGGGAATCAAATCATGCCGTTTGATGAAATAGGGTCCCGTTTTTACCCTTTGGGTACGGAACCATAAAAGCATGTTCGTTGGTACCAAATATGTACAGTTAAAAATATTAACAGCATGCTATTTTATGAGCATGTGTATCCACAGTTCTGTTTGTAAAAGATGAGGGAATCAGTTCGAACTCATAGTTCCAAAGCGGTAACAGCTCTGTCATATTTTGGTCCTCATTTTATGAGCAACGCGTTTAGTTACGGTAAACGTTAAATCTATTTTTGAAGTGCTTCATGCCTTCTCGAATGGCTACGTTCTCTTATCGGGACCCATTTGTTTTCGTTACAAAATCCGGATTTTAAAGGATACAGCCAAGTCTTGTGTCTACTGCGTTACCCTGACACTGTGGCACTGGGCTATTCTGGACAAGCGTATCGCTCAACATCAGGCAAGCAACACGCTCGTCTCTTCACTCAGTTGCTTTTTTTTTTGTAATAGTAATTTATTATTCAGATATCATTATCATTTCAGCCGTAGGACGTCCACTGCTGGACATAGACCTCCCCCATCGATCTCCACAAGAGCCGGTAGGGACCTAGGGACAACATAAAGATATAAAATAAGTTATTTCACAGGACTTGTGGTATTAGTTTTATAACCAGTCGCTCTCATTCTGATTGTCCTAAGTGCGACTAGGACAACAACAGCGCATGCACAAGAATAGCTGGCCTGACTTCCAATAATAAATTATGTCTATTCCTATGTAATATTCGATCGACTTCGCGAAGACCTATTACGTATTAGGCTATGAGAGATGTTCATCAACTGCATAGCAATGTTTGTGTACTCAGTGATTGATTAGTCTTCAGACTATACGACTACTAGATGAACCCCGCGTCTTCACCCGCGCGGAGAATCTATAAGAAACTGTAAATTTTCCGGGATAAAAAGTATCCCAATCCTATGTCTGCCTTCTTAATAGGCACTTCTCGCCAAATGCCAGTGTCCATTACAGGCCCCGGGAACAAGCTCAGAAGAAAACAGTTTAAATATACATCTTCATCATCAGCCCTGAACGACCCACTGCTGCGTATATGCCTCCCTTTGTTTATGCCACTCTCCCCGGTCTCTCGCTAGTCGCATCCACGCGTCCGACAGTTCTTTTGATAAACAAAATATTTGTCTCTATATAGTAAATCAAACAAGTTAGGCGAATCTCTGACTCCTGTGCTAGGTAGATTACCTGTATTATAGGAGTCATTTCCTACCCAGCTATAAAACTACTACTTGCTTTACTAACACTACTGATATTGATAAAATAAATAGTTTTGACAGTTGACAAAATTTATTAATCGGCTTAATTATTAGATACTAGCGGTCCGCCCCGGCTCCGCACGGGTATAGTTATATAGCCTATTAAAATAGCCTATATTAATCAGTGATAATGTAGCATTCAAATGGTGAAAGAATTTTTAAAATAAGTCCAGTCCTTTTTGAGCAAATTCGTTACAAACATACATACAAATCTTTCCTCTTTATAATATTGTATTTAGATAGATTGGCTTTGCATGATCTAATTCCCTGCTCGTTTTTCTCTCGGGCTGCCAGACTGGGCACGGAAAAGCGACACCGCTCAAATCTAAAATTTTATATAAAACTCAGGTATAACCCGAGTTTTTATATCAAATGTTACACCAAAATGCAATCCAAATATTTACTCGACTGCAAAATATCTAATCGGCCGCAAAAAATTGGCGATACACGGTCATTGACCCCGCTTTGATCGTCTATAAAAGCTCCTTGTAAGACTACCAGCCCATGGTCAACCAAAACTAGTATCGTTAGACTACGAATAGCTTATTAATAAGTATGCAAAAATTATCACAACGGCTTTATTTAATAATAGAGTACGTGAGTTCCATAGTTGTTCTTATCTCTTGCGCTATCAATGATAAAGTTAGGTCACTGTTTACATTGCTTCCATATCTTCAACGTTTACTTTCACCAAATATTATTATGATGCTAGTTTGCAACCCGCGGTTTTTTTTGTAACCTTCCATTTGGCACACGTTTTCATGGACATTTTACCTTATACATATATTGTATACTGGGTTACGTGGAAAGGGTGTACTAAGCCGAAAGAGGACCATAGTACCCATCATTATGAACAACTTTTGCTATGGGACCAACCCTGAAATCTCCAAATAAAATATCAGAACTTTTGAGGTTCTTGTACATACAGGTAGCCTCACTATGTTTTCCTTCAACGAATTTTGAGCGATTGCATCCAAAATAGGAAACTGCAGAGTGCACAAAATATTTTATTTAAGGCCCTCGCCTTGCTTTACTTTTACCACCTAAGCAGCGCTTATTACAGATGACCATAAACCTTGGTTTATTGTATTAAAGTCGCATTTAGCGGAACAGTGTTACTTTAATTAAAAAAAAAACTATCGAGCGAATTGTCCTTAATCGTGTTTCGGTCTTTGAGGGGTCCTACATAAAACATTCATTTGGTTTGGATTTTGGATTCACATGGAAATTTTGATATGATACAGTTTTTATAATTTTAAGCTAACCAAGGAAGTAGGCACACTTAAACTAGATTTACCAAAATTGCTAAAAGTCGGAAAAGAGGGCCTAAATAAGTCATTGGGGTAGGGCCGAGGATGGAACCGGCAGTCAGATTAAAAAGTGCTTATGCTTACTGTTCGACCGCCGTCGCTTGCAGTGTATTGAGTTTATTGTTTAACTAGCGGTCCGCCCCAGCTTCGCACGGGTATAGATTATAGCCTATGAAAGTATGTGAAAGAATTTTTCTAATCGGTTCAGTAGTTTCGGAGCCTATCCAATGCAAACAAACAAACAATCAAATCTTTCCTCTTTATAATATTAGTATAGATAACATTTAAATAGTAACTTCTACAAAATAGGAACAAAACTTCAAATATAAAAATTATTGTCGATACTGTACTGAGATTATAATGCTTTATCTCTGTGTATGATGTAATCTCTTGAAGGCATAAACATGATTTTATCACAATCTGCGACTGCAGACTACTGTCATCTTTCTCCATAAATTCCAAATAAAATTACAGCCTAAACCTTTAGGCATTGTGCTTTGAACTAATCGAATATTATCCCATTACCATTGATTGCTGCGAAACATGATGTAGTAAGTAGTGTGTTACATAGATGTTAAATGTTTATTTTCGCAGCGCAAAACTGATGTTTCCCCCCCGCTGCTCGTGTGTTTCCTTCATTTCATTATGCATACGGTCTGTTATAGAAACGGAAAGTTTTCCTCTGAATACGAATGGCTTAGCGGAATATATCAAAGATGCTGCATATTTCAATGTATTAGCTTAAAGAGGATTGTAGGCTGGTTAAGGCAACAAATTCTAAAAAAAACTTTCAAGTTTAGTTACATTTTCAAGTTTAGTCATTGTCTGTAATTGGCTTGTATTCAACAATTTGTACTGAAGGCCTTCAATCGGCAAAAGTTGGAGAGAGAGCAAACTAAATTGGCATATTTGCATCAGTTTGGTCTAATGCGAATGCACAGTATGCACTTGTACGAAACAATTTGATAAACTCAATTCGGCGTGCGCTTTTGTCCGACCGCCGTTTACGCGTAGGCTATCATAGATTGCAAAACTAAGGGCGCGTTCCGAAACTAAGCCATCAGCGGGAACGACCAACATGACCCGAAGAAAATTTATTTGTTGGGTGTTGGTTCTCATTCTCGCGCTTAGCGTCGGTCGTTTGGGCTGTTGACGTAATTGGAAACGCACCCTTAGTACATGGCAGTACATGTTACATATTACATCGATCGGCAAATTTTACATAATATCTTTATCAAAATTTTGTTATATTTGTCTTTATTCGTTAGCTCAAATAATTCTATCGAGTGCAGATGTCAAATATGTCGATGTTCAAACTCAAAATACCATACCATCATTGTTGAGTTCATAGTAGACATGAAGAGGCGCGGAATCCACCGTAATACCTACTCCACAATTCTACACAAACATTACCTATGATACATAGGTAGGCTTTAACACGAAGGCGTGATAACATCCTTTCCATTCGCAGTTCGGTTGCTACATCATCTGCCTACGCGCTCGTTTTAATTACACGCGCATATGCTCAGCTATATACTCGTATGTTCTCAATTTGGAGATAAGTAAAGATAAAACGCGTACGCTTGTTCTCATTTGCAAAATGTACATTCGAAATATTTCGTGAATTCAGTCATTTGTCAGGCAGTACGGTCAGTTAACCTAATATATAGCTCAGGTACATATATATACTTAAGTTTTGTTTGGGTCTGATGGATCGGACCCAAAACCCTGATGCTCTGAACGCAGAATGGTCTCATGTCATCCAAAGTTTTTTGGGTCTTATGGATCGGACCCAAAACCCTGATGCTCTGAGCGCAGAGTAGTATCATGTCATTCAAAGTTTTTTGGGTCTGATGGGACGGACCCAAATCCTTGATACTCTGAACGCACAGTAGTCTCATGTCATTCAAAGCCCTGCAAATGTTTGTTCAGGCGAGACATTTACCTTCAGAAGAATGTCCCTGTTTCGTATCATAATTTTTTCATTTTTAATACTAAAAATTAAAAGGCTGTGTCCTTATTTATCCCCCGACGGAAAAATAGGGGTGTTATAAGTTTAACGTGTGTATCGTGTGTTTGTGTATACCTATGTGTGTATGTCTGTATCTGGGTGTCTTCAAATCACAAATGAATCAGTTTCTTCTAGACAAGCGTGCTCCGTCGTAGACCGTATCAACGCTTAACATCAGGCGAGTTGGCGAACAATCGCAATCCTATTACTAAATAAGTAAAAAGCTCCCAAACGGCAAAACCGTTTTTTTTAAGTGACTAGGTTGAGTGATTTTGCTATGATTCAAGAAAATCTGTTCAGCCGTTTAATTTTCAACTCTTTTATAGGGGTTTAAAAAAACAATTTATATCTCAATAGAATCAAATCACATACTCAATAGAAAAATCCCCATTTTCGTCTCGTAACTTCGTAGCATAAAAATTTAGTACATTCATAATTACCATATTTTTCTATGAATTAAAGGGAATTATAGGGATATAAATTCTGCTACCAATAACGAGAGATTACTATCTAATCTAGTAGTTATACATAAAAGTCTTACTTGTTATGTATTTATTATTCCAACTATGTGATAACAACATTGCTGAATTATTTAAAAGAACGCGAAAGCAACAGGAAGTGATTCTAAGAAAATAAGCATTCCTATAGCCTATTATCTGCTTCTTCTAACTGTACTGAATACTTGGAAAAGAATACAGTTGCAGACAGCTGTTCTTTATAACTTGCAAATAGTAGGTGCGTTTATACAATAAGGCAACAAAAGTTGGGTACTCGGCGACTGAATTAGCGTCGCGACTCTTCTCTCTGCTTAAATGGAGCTTCGTACATTAATGGCGGTCAAACGCAAGCCTATATATCATCATCAGCCAGAAGACGTCCACTGCAGAACATAACCCCCAACTCCCCCAAGCCTTAAGTTTATAATAGTTTTTAAGGCTTAGATTACTTAGTTAGCCGTCACCTAGCTTACTTTTGGTGGGCTAGTGATGGAGGTGGCGCCATCACTGGTGTAACGCTGCACTAACTTCATCATTCTCAGCCGGAAGACGTCCACGGCTGAACATAGGCCTCCCCATTTAACCTCCACACTGAACGACAGCCTGCCTTTTGGATTCACACACTGGATGCCCGCGACTCTCACAATGTCGTCCGTCCATCTAGTGGGAGGCCTACTTACGCTGCGTCTTCCGGTTCGTGGTCACCACTCAAGAACCTTTCTTCCCTATCGGTTATCGGTTCTTCGAGCAATGTGGCCTGCCCATTGCCACTTTAATTAAGCTATGTCGGTGACTCTGGTTCTTTGGTGAATATTCACGTTCCGGATTTTGTCGCGCAAAGAAACTCCGAGCATAGCTCTCGCATTGCCCGTTGTGTGACACGTGAGTTTTCCAAAAGGCCAACAGTTAAGAACCACGTCTATGAAGAAATAGTTATTTTTTATCTTTTTAAGCGACTCCAAAAAAGAAGGGGGTTCTCTAATTGGTTTTATTATATTTTTTGTTTGTTACCTCAGAACATTCCTCAGGTCATTTATGAACCGATTTAGTAAATAGTTTTTTAAATTGAAAGGTTAATACTTTCAGATTGGTCCTATAGAAATTTCATCAAAATCGGTTCAGTATATTGACAATATTATGTCATCAAAGTAGGAACCGAAAAAAAGAAACCCAAAATGCATATCTTACCAATTTTGTGAAGTCGTTTATTTAAATTGATAATTGTGTCTGAATACGCAGCATTTCATTAAAATTTTCATTTGCCAGTCAATCTAGACAAGTACACTCTCTAATTGGATATTTTCGTCCACAGGTTAGATACCGCGAGAGAATAACGATCCTGCGCGGCAACCACGAGTCCCGCCAGATCACCCAGGTATACGGGTTCTACGACGAATGCCTGCGCAAGTACGGCAACGCGTCCGTCTGGAAGCACTTCACGGATCTGTTCGACTTCCTGCCGCTGACTGCGCTCGTGGACGGCCAGATATTCTGCCTGCACGGCGGACTCAGCCCGTCCATAGACACACTGGACCACATCCGCGCGCTCGACCGCCTGCAAGAGGTGCCGCACGAGGGACCCATGTGCGATCTGCTCTGGAGTGACCCTGATGATAGGTATGTCACACACTTTACCAAAGCCTTCCTTTTTCTGCTCCTCTTGATATGCTATCCAGAGGGTCTAGACAAGACCCATTTGCTGTTAGCGTTAACGCCAGCGGAAAGATGAAATTGTATGAAAATGACATTGACAATGACATTAGCTTGAGAGAAGTTATCTTAAGCTAATGTCATTTTCATAAAATTTCATATTTCCGCAGGCGTGAACGCTAAGAGAAAGTGGCTCTTGTCTAGACCCCCAGGCGTTGCTTAGTGCTAATCGGCTCCAGGTTCGCACTGTTTTAAATGTCAGACCAATCTCGCTACCGTTAGGCAGTACCCGGCGGTCACCCATCCAAGTACACTGCGACGACGCGGCGATGTTGCTCAAATTCGGTGATCGTACGAGAACCGGTAGTGAATAGAAATTTGTCACCGACTCGCACTTGGCCAGTATTTATTTGTTTTTTTACTTTAGAGTGTATACTATAATCATGGCAAGTGTGAATTTGTACGTAATACAGTTTTTACTAGAGCAAATATAAAAAATACGTTGTATGTACCCTATAGTTTTTACTTTTTGACGTTATTATTGTTTCTTAGTTAAATTGCTGTAACATAACCCGACTTTTTACGCACGGCCGGTTTTTAATAAGTATATAAATGAGAAAATGCATATTTTTTAATTTTCATCAAATCTCCAGGTTTTTAAATAAGTTTTCAGCCCCAATAATCAAAAATACATATTACAATAGAATTCTAGCAAAAGTTTTGCCACAATCGAGGTTCAAAAATCATATCAGAAACTCACGTTGGGAGCTTATTCCACATTTCATATTATAACTGAAATATTTTGTAACAATGAAATATAAACCACGTTTTACGAAAACCTCTCTATGTTTATTTACAGTCGGATCATAATAGACTCCAGTGGTAGAATCAAATTAGGCCAAACAAATAATTGAATCAGCAACACTGAAAAAACTTGTCTGAAATTAGACTTCATTGATACAAGTGTTAAAACCTACAAATCAGCACTTTTATTAGGAGCAGAGTCTTTGATCTAAAGACAGAAAGTCCAGTGCAACAAACTTATCTGTATAGCCGGCCAAATTAAGGAACTAAATTTATTCCAAGGGAAGCCGTCAGTTCTGTTCGGTAAATACGATGGTGGGACCCCCTCCCAAGTGTTCAGATAAGTTGGTCGCTCAGTATTTTTATTTCATGGTCATTTTTATTTGCCTTCGCGTGCATTTGTTTGCACGAAACCTTCGTTTTTAACTTTTTACTGCGTGTTCCAAGTTTGTTAAGATTTGGTAACACTAGATTAGCTAACTTTTTAAATTAATAATGTTTCTTAGTATAATAAAATAAAGTCGTCCCATTCCGTGTCCGTCTGGCCGTTTCATGTATTTGTCGCAGAATCTTCTAACTCAGAAGTTACTTTCTAGCCGTTATCACACTGATAAGCGACTATTGTCCTTAGATTTATTTCACGTCGATACAGCTGAACATTTCTTAGTAAAATACGGCAAGTAAAGATTAAGCCAGACGGTCAATTGCAATAATCTTCGTTAATCAAGTAGTATGGTGTGTCTGTCTCACTTGCGCATTTCAATTTTTTTTGGGGATTGGATGGTGGAGGAGATAGAAAAAAAAACAATTTTTTCGGCTCCTCCGCATTCCTGTTCTACAATTTCAGAAATTGCATTATACTATTTGCAATAACGCCATATCAGTTTTTAAAATTTCCCAAAAGTGTTTTTTTTTTTCTTAAATAATGTTAACAACGTTTGAAAGAGATCTGGCCGTTCAGCTAGCGTTATGTGTGCTTTTGGCGCGATTCAGAACACTGCCTGCTTTAAAAAAATTGAAAAATGCTCAATAGTCGATTTCTACGTCTTTTGGCGGTACGAGGAGTTTCGAACGCGTGATTGGTGGTTTAGTGCTTTCCCCATCCCCATTACGCTACTTTTGCTCAAGCTGTTTGGCGGTCACTACACATGATTGATTGGATTGACAACTAGCAGAGCCCCGCGTAAATATTCCTTTAGGAACCGTAAATTTTTCCGGGACTTAAACTACTACTTCAGTCTCTGGGCTTACTACTATCTCCATGCAAACTTTACGTCGACCCGTCGCTGTTGCTGCGTGATAGAGAAACTAACAAATCAAACTCCATGCCTAAATATCAGGATAAATATAGGATACTTTTCTCTAGAAAATAAACGAAAACTGGAAATAGCAGGTAACACCGCGGGGGGTGACTAGTTATCATTATAATCAAGATAATTCGTGGAGCCGCAGTTCAAAGTTGCCCAATATATGTGCGCGTTGTAAATATTTTTCTATTTACTCATAACACGCGAAGCATTTTATTTTTAACACTTGCGGTAAATAACTATATTGTTTATAGTGACGTGACTCGTGGTGTGGTTAGACTAAATTAATAACTACCGTAGTAAGATCACCGTTTAAGATTGTAGAAATGTGGTGAAAATATAAACACGATACTTTTAACCGACTTCACAAAAGGAGTTTTTCAATTCAACTGTAATTTTAGAACGTTACCCGATATCTTCGACGTTTGTGAATCAATTTTAGTAAATATTTTTTTAAGTAATAGGCTATATCTCGAGAGTGGTCCCATTAAAATGTATTGCTACTTTACACTAATATTATAAATGCGAAAGTTCAAATTTTATGATTCCTGTAGGAAAGCTGGTAAAACAGCGCATTGCTGCTAAACCCTAAACCCGATATTTACGTTTCCTGTAGGAAAGCGGATAAAACCACGCGTTGCTGCTAAACCCTTTAGCCGATATTTACGGTTCCTGTAGAAAAGGTGATAAAACCGCGCGGTGCTGCTAAACTATTTACCCGATATCTACGGTTCCTGTAGAAAAGCTGGTAAAACCGCGCGTTGCTGCTAAACCCTAACCCCGATGCTTACGGTTTCTGTAGGAAAGCGGGTGAAACAGCGCGGTGCTGCTAAAACCCAAACTCGTTAAACATTACCCTCCTGCGCAGACGGGTAAAAACAAGAAAATCGCAAGTGAAACCGCACTAATTATTTACTAAGACGGACTAAATCTCCTTTAATTACATTACGCCTTGATACCTAACCAGTCGAATACTAATTGATACTTCGTTTGTTTTGTCTCGTTTTGTTGCTTATCTCGACTGGGCGACGAAAGTAGGTTATTAGTATTGATTTATACGACGATTGTAGTAGTTGGAGTGACCCAATTGAAGGAATATATCCAGGCAAGGTCAAGCGGTCTTGTATTGTGTCGGACTTATCATACTAATATTAAAAACTAGCAGTTTTCCACTGTTAACCCTGTGTGCATGGGTAATATGGGTATACGCTACCTCTATACTTAATTTCATTCAAATCCGTTTAGATATTACGGAGTTAGTGCGTGCGACACATTATCCTACGAAACTTCATCAAATTTGATTTCATAATCACTTTTCTCACTTTACCTAATAAAGTATGATTTTCTCATCGAGATACAAATAGAGTCACAATAGTGCCAAAAAAAAAACGAAGCAAAACTTGGCGCACGCTACGAATTGCGCAGACTTTTTGGTTAGTTACAAGGTAACCGCGATCCGACTACAACGTCGCGCGATGTCAGAGCTACGATGACATAGCGGACAACAAACGTTGAATAAGCAAGCGACTTAACGACTAAATTGGAGTAAATGTGGCATTCTGGAGTATATAATTGTTAAAATGTATGACACAATGACACTCGGACGTTTTTTGACTATTTTCACTTAGAGATTGTGACTCTAAAGTAATTATGTATCGATGGATTTTCTATTAAAACACGGTTTACCAATCGCTCGTTCAAAAGTTGTAAAATCTTTTATAAATACAGTAAAGTTATTGTGCTGACTTTGTCAGGTCACGTCTTAGCAATTTGTGTAAATGCTATCTTGTGAACTATCAAGGACATGTCAAATACAAATACGTGTCGTAGAGGTGAAATCATTGACTTACAAACATGGATGTAGGTAGGGTCAATTAAAAATGTTACAAAAAATTTACCTTAGTTTTTGTATGTATAAACTTATATACGTTTTTAGAAATACTGACGAACCAAAATCCTATGACGTTATGTCTAATTTAGCTTGTAACAAATGTAGGATAAATACACATGGACCATGAGCCTTAATTTATTTGGATACATTTTAGAAATATCGTAGAACTAATCATAATCCTATGACGTTATGGCAATATCTAATTTATCTTGCAACAAATGTAGACTAAAGTTAAAATTATAAAAATTTGCAAGATCTTGGCAAAGGCCGGGCCACATCGCTCGAAGAACCGATAAACGATGGGGAAGAAAGGTTCTGAGTGGTTCTGACCACGAACCCGAAAACGTAGCGTAGGTAGGCCTCCCACAAGATGAACCGACGACATCGTGAGAGTCGCGGGCATACAATGGATGCAGGTAGCAGGCTGTCGTTCAGCGTGGTGTTCAAATAGGGAGACCTATGTTCAGCAGTGGACGTCTTCTGGCTGATGATTATGAAATGTAGCTAAACACACATTTACCTTAGTTCACTTTTGGTTCGGATGTATTTAAGTGCTGTCGCGATATCCGTGGTTTAAATATCTTCGGGTGACATATAAAACTAGTATAATAAGTATACCTATGTAGGTAAAGTTCACGACCTTGGTTGACGTAATCAATGTACGGAACTATTAGACTGATATGAAAATACTTTATTATCATATTATAGTACAAATAACAACATTTCTGGCTCAACGCATATTGCCAGTCAGTGTGGTAATGCCGCCAGCATGCTGAGGATGGTGGCAACTGGGCTGGCGCAATTGGTTTGTCTTTAGACCTTCAGCGGTCTATGGCAGTCTAATTGTTTTTGTAGTGTTAGCTTGTGTTTTGTTTAGATAAGAAAGGCACTTAGTCTTGCCAGTAAAACAATATGAGGTACCGACCATGTTAGGGCAATTGCCTAGAAGATTGTGCTGTCATAACAGAAAATGCAGTAGTAGAAAGGGCAGATAGATGATCTCGGTAAGGAATCCAAAGTCGTGAAACCAATCGATTTTACTGCGAGATTCAGGTACATTACAGAGTCTGAGTTTATTTCATTTTAGGCGTTACTTCAATCGCCTTTGGGATCTCATTTTACGTTTAATGTCTCTCTCTCGTACGTCGCGAATTTTCATACTTTGGCAATTTTGTGTTAGGGCTGTGGAAATAAAGAGCGGCTTTTACTAGCAAGTGTAGCAGATATGAATGACGCGTTTAGGTTTACAATAAAAATTTATGACAAGAAAGCCCTTATCCTTATGATAGCTGATTACCTTCCTCTTTTTGAGTGTGTCCTCGACAATTCTGATTGTCATCTAAGAAAAGACAAAGTCAAAAGCAAATTCAACTTTAGTGCCCTATTATTATGATACAATCAAAGAGACGCTTCCCGCGACGGCTGAGGATGAAGGACACGGGCGCGGCCTTTTGTTTTATATCGTAAGTTTGGAATTGCTTTGAGAGTCGATATGTTGTCAGGTCAAATCAGAGTTTTGCCCCTGCGCGAAACAGCGACAAATCTATGCCATCTACGCCTGCAGGAAGAGATACGCACGAGTCGGCGCCCGCCTCAGAACTAAATAACGTCAGCGACAAATGATAAAACTCCGGATTACTCAAACTATTATAACTTTATAAAGAAATAATATTACATTAAACTACACTACATAAATTAACATTAGAATATGAAAAAAAAAATTGTCAACGACTTCTAGATTTGTAGTGCGCTTCGTCGCACGAGTGTGTCTTGCGGCAAAGATACACTTCGATAGAAATTTCCCAATGAAACTAACTCTATTGCAATAATAGCGATACAACACTCGAATCAAATTGACGGCATTTCAATGGTTAGTACCATCTATTCTATGTGCAAGGGAAGACTACCGCGAGACCACGACCATTCTTGCAGATTAAAACACAACCTTGGTTCACCATTTATAAGATCAGAGCGGCAACTAACTTGCTCTATAATTAAAAAGAACATGAATCAATAAAATCGTTGCATATTGATTAATAAAATGGCATCAATTTAATTGCACATCAGATTTCACCCTTTATTCATACTAAAATAATAAATTGCACATCGAAATGTGCACATAAAAATTTCAAATGTCTGTGGCAGAAGTGTGTGTCAAAATTGCTAGTTTTTTTCAGTCCACGCATAATTCTTAACAAGTTTTCATCAAAAACACTTGATTAGATGAAAGCGGGACATAATAAAAAGTATAGTTACTACAAACCAACTACTTTCAATGTTGGATGGAATTAGCGTTAGTGTAGGGTTTTTGCCAAACTGGCCAACCTGAAAAAACACCATACGCAGAGTACGACGAAAAAAAGCGAGCGAAACGAACGGCGAAAATTTAACCTATTTCTTGCCAAGTTAGGATAGATAGATACATTACTTATTTATGTGATTTACGTAAATTTAAAATAGTAGTAATAATAACCAACATAAATAAGCCTATTGTTACATTTGGTGAAATATAAATAGCCATGATTAATTTTGTATATAAATACGATATACAAATGATTTTGCTACCAAATCCCGCTTATTGCTTGCTGGCAAGTGACAACCGTGGTCTATGGAGATTCAAATAAAAAAAACTGTCAAACATATGGCGTGAATTCCGTACTGTCTTATTTTATATTCCAGCGTAGTTTAACTAACAGAGGAATTTGATGCTAGTTAATGTAATTCTGATGGGCAGTTAAAGTATTTCCAATATATTATGATGAAATATGCCTTGTACACGAATCCTTTGTTACACTCATATCATAAGTACACAAATACTAGTTAACTCTAGTAATCATGACTCATATTGCATCAAGGATGACTGCAATATTTTTTGTCTATAATATGTAATGTGTGCAGATTAATCTGATTGGTGACGCATGACCTTTGTTAGAGTCAGTGGCCGATACAGGGTTCTAAATGTTACTTCAAGGGTTTTGTAATAATTTTACTGAACCGAATAACAAAGTCAAATATTGATGGTTCGATACCAGAATTTTGTCCATAATTCCCGCTAAGGCTCTAATAAATGCTTGCCACCAATATATATTCTTCAGCTCTTATCTTCTACAATGTCGACTAAACCCCCTTACCGGTGTAAAAGTGTTAAAATGATCCTTATTTCCTGTTCCACAGAGGCGGATGGGGAATATCTCCCCGCGGCGCCGGCTACACCTTCGGCCAGGATATATCGGAGACATTCAACCACAGCAACGGTCTGACCCTGGTCTCCCGCGCCCACCAGCTCGTCATGGAGGGGTACAACTGGTGCCATGATAGAAACGTCGTCACCATATTCTCCGCGCCCAACTACTGCTATAGGTGAGTTTTTGTTTATAACTATAGCTGTCCTAAAGGAATGAGCAATGGTGGCCGAGTGGTAGCATAGTGCGCTTCACAATCTGACGGCACCCGGTTCGATCCTCGGCCCTGCTCCAATGACTTATCTAGAACTTAATGCCGTAAATACATTATGTGCCGTTTCGATGCCGTCGCTCAACAACGGCGAAGAAAAACATCTTGAAGAAACCGGTATATCCAAGAACATCTAAAATTCAAAGACATGACTCACCAGCATGGTGGTTTAGGACAAAACCTCAAGAAAACATCGTGAAGAAACCGGTATGTCCAAGAATTTCAAAAGTTCAAAGACATGACTTTCACAAGCATGGTGGTTTAGGACAAAACCTCTCACTCTGAGGGGCCTATTTCCCAGCAGTGGGAACATGATAGGCTGATAATCATCTGATAATGATGATGACAGCTGGCCTGACAGACGGCCTGTTCAAATTTCAATAAATTTGTTTGAGTTTATAAAAATCCAATAAAAAGGATGTTTTGTCTGCAACTGAACTTTTCAACCAACGACACTCCGAGAAGAAACCTGAGGCTTCTAGGGCCCAACCAAATCAGCAAAGTCCAGACAAATGTTTTGTTACGGTCATCGGAGTCAGTAATATGACATAAAATATTGTGTTAGCCTCCACCCTTTAACAAGTCTGTAGTATCGCGATGCAGGTCGAGGTTGATAGAAATGACCTAGTTTTTATACCAAACTCATTAACATTCATAATCTTCCAAAGTATTTATTTGTAAATTGCCTCCATTTGTTGTGAAATAGAAAAATAATGTTTTTTTACTTTATAGTTTTGCGGCCAAAAACTTTCTTAACCTAGGATAAAATAATAACAAATTAACTGTGAAGAACTTTTACAATGGGGCCAATCCTGAAATATAAACCAAAAAAAAAACCCTGTTCCATACACTTCGTACAAAACAATACAATAACAGCTGCCTAGCAGCCTATTATTTATTTAAAAAAAAAACACGTTATTTTTTAACCTGTATTTATTTTTATTTAATGGATTTAATCTCGTTATGCTAACTGGAAGTCCAATAAAAAATGTAGCTGACTTCAGTTTACAACAAATGTAGACTATTTAAACATACAATATCCATACTTAGTAAGTATGGATATTGTGCATTTTTGAGCGCTGACCCTCTAGCTTTAAATATCTTTGCAAGTCTATACATAAGCGAAATACTACTATTCACATACCGACTGACTGACTTAACACGAAGTTTCGAAAACTGACTGAGGCTGACGAAACTTAAATTTGGCAGGTAGTTTTCTTTATGAGGTGTAAAAGGCCTGCTAAGAAAGTGTTTTGCGAAATGACCTAATTAAGGGCGACAAATTAAGTTTGAAAGTTTATATTGATTAACTCTTTATTGTTCACGCCATAAAATTTGATACAGAGGACCAAAAAACTCTTAAAACTAGTCTAACAACTGGTTTTATCGCTAAAAGCAATCTCTTCCAAGGCAACCTTAAGATGGAAAGGATTTGTAGAAGACGGGGTGTGCAATAGAGGATAGACTATGAAATATATGGATTTATATTCAGTTTATTTGAAAGTATACTCGTACAAAGTCGCGGGCAACAGCTAGTAATAGTATATTTTAATCAAGTAGATAAGCATCGAACTAGACTGTATCGTTTCGAAAAGCCGCAACAAAAAGAAATCGATAAAAAAATGTACCTAATAACTTCAGCATAATCATTTTCATGTCAAACTAATATTATAATGCTTGTATCGCTATGCATATTTTCATGCATTAACCTTCAGGGTTCAACGAATGGCAAGCTGAACGATGGTCCCGCAAGGTCGAAGTAAAGATAAAACTATTTGAAACATTCGCTTTGCAATAATTAGCATAACATCCTCGGGGCATGGCGCGTCGCGTCATGTCATACTCAAATTAAATTAAATTTTCTAAATGCTAAACTTTTAATCAAAATATAAATACTGTTTAGTGATACATTTAGCTGTTTACAAACAGCGTAGAGCTTGTTCTCGCTCAGATTTTAGTTTCTAAAGTTTATCAGTCCATTAGTCTTGGTCTAAACTAAGTCCTTTGGAAAAACTTAGAGTCACACAGCGGGCAATGGAGAGAGCTATGCTCGGAGTTTCTTTGCGCGATAGAATCCGGAACGTGGATATTCGCCAAAGAACCAGTCACCGAAATAGCTGTTAAAATTTGCAAGTTGAAGTGGCAATGGGCAAGCCACATCGCTCGAAGAACCGATAACCGATGGGGAAGAAAGTTTCTGAAGTGTAGACCACGAACCGGAAGGCTCAGCGTAGGTAGGCTTCCCACTAGATGGACCGACGACATTGTGAGAGTCGCGGGCATCCAGTGGATGCAAAAGGCAGGCTGTCGTTCAGTGTGCAGGTTAAAGGGTGTGGTGCCTATGCTCAGCAGTGAACGTCTTCTGGCTGATGATGACGATGAAACTAAGTTCTTTACTGCCCTCGACCAAAATACCACCTCACAGTCCAACCAACTTATCTATTGAGTTATGCGAGCCAAAGACGTATTTTGAACAAATCTTAGCCTTCATTTGGCCACCTCTACTTTCTCTACTTCTCTCTTCAGTCGCGTCCTTCAGTCGTGGCTTACAGATGCGTCCAAAAATTTGTTTGCAGCTAATAACTTATTTGTTATTTATAATTAAAAAAGGTTTTTGTTTTCATGTTTAATTATGAAAAGCATGCAAAAAAAATATAAAAAGAGTGTTCTTAGCTAGCTAGCTGATTCATGAAAATCTGTTCAGCCGTTTGAAGATTATCAGTTCCTTTACCGGGGTTTAAAAAAAAATTACTATACACGTAGGTAATATTTTTTTTTTAACTCTAGATCAAACGAAAAAACACAACTACAATTATATTAAAATCAGTTCACCCTTTTGGGAACTATGCCACATACACAGATACCTTTAACTTATAACACTCCTCCTTTTGCTTCAGGGGTTAAAAATATAAATAGCTAGGTAAATAGCTGGAGCCTTAAATGTTGGCCGATTTTGGATGTTCAAGCTAATTAAATTCCCGACGAGTTTTCATACGAGTCTGTCATCGAAACTCCCAAACGGCTGCACCGATTTTGATATAGTTTTTTTGTTTGTTTTTAGACGACTTGATCGAGAGTTCTTAGCTATGATTCATGAAAATCTGCTCAGCCGTTTGAAAATAATCAGGGGCCTCATGGCTAACTCTTAACGCGGGCTCGAATTAGCGCTAAAACAGTGCAGTTCGGAAAATCACGCGAACATGAACCTTAACGCGACGAGATACGGTATGCGGTCGCGCAACTTTTCTCATCACGGCCCCATGCTCTTTTCTCGGGGATTTAAAAATAAATAAATATATACCTACTTTTCTATACATAAAATAATACAAGTAGTTTCGAAATCAAATGCCAAGCCTCGAACTTGTCCCAACGTTTTGTTTGTTTGTTTATTCATAACAAGTCTTTGTTATCGCTTGCTTATATTGTGTAATGTTATCTATAATATTTTCGTTTCAGGTGTGGCAACCAAGCCGCCATAATGGAATTGGATGATGCACTTAAGTACTCATTGTAAGTATTATTCAACACTATTTCCTTCCTGCTGATTTGTTAGAAAGTTACAGAATCAGGACCCTGGTAAAATGAGCACCAAATATGTTGCATTAATTATATTGATATATTTTCCCCCTAGCAACGTTATGCAATGAATAGTATCGGGCTTTATTTCAGAATGTCCGGTTAACGTTTCGGTTATGCTAATAAGAACTTATCTACTAAATAAACTGTGCCTGCGTTTCACAACCTTTGAAAAGGACTCACAATAAGTTCATAAATCATAAATCAAATGCTTCCAAAAGAACAGCACATACAATTTCTATAAAATACTTGCATAATAATTATTTTAAAACACAGAAAGTTTACAGTGGGCCCAAACTAGGCTAAGCCTGTATCTTGGGTACCCGGAGAAATCAAATAATAAATTTCCAGATTTGCGTTGATCCAGTTAAGGGATCACATAAAGTTTCTATTAATTTATGTCAGATCAAGTTACAAATAATGATTTATTAGTTGGTTAGCATTTGACAATAAAATTAAAAATGACGTAAAAATGCGGCGTTGCCATTTCGCTGCCTGAGTAATATAGAACTAAATATCAGGATTATAAAAAACACAAAAAAAAAAAAATTGAACGGCTGTCAAGGCGTTTTTGTAACAAATTTGTTGTAGCCAGTTGCATTCATAAATACAAACGAAATGTCAGTCATTCGAAATCAGTTAGCAACTGTGATGCGGACAAAGAACTTTGAGACTTAACCCAAACAGGTAAGGTCCAAGTTCTTTGGATGCGGATTTCGACGCGTTGACATAAGAATGTTTAATCAAGGTTCTGTCATAATGCCTGGCGACAGATTTTCTTTCTCATTTCCGATCTATTTACTTCTCTTTTCTGTGATAAAAAAGGATTGTGAAACGCGATGTGAGATAACCGAAAGTTTTATCTGCCACATAATTTATGTGATGGTTAGCAACTAGGTACTTTTTAGCACATTCTGAAATAAACCCCCAGTAAAGAATCAATTACACCAAGGCTATGTCGTGCGGGCTGTAAAATTTATTTTGCAATTAAAATAAAATCTATAATATATATATTCTGAATATCGTTTGGCATCCATTTGACGCTTCGCCATGATATTTTGGTATCATCAAATAAATGCCAGTAATTTTTTTGTCTTTGTGTCAACAGGTTTAATAAAAAAATTAAATTCATAATAATGTAGCGTGCCCTAAGGCCATACGATGTGACCTAGGTCGCACCTCAGTGCACCTTGATTGAAAGTAAATAAGCATGTATTTGACTGAATATTGTAATATGCCATGTTCAATTTAAAAGAACCTAACTTAGAACTTTATTTTGATGTTGGAATGAAGTTGGAATGTTCACAGAATATGTAATGTTACGGCGGATTTATTAAGAAATAATAAAGAAGGCAAAAAGTAAAAACGATAGGGGGGTCCCCATACTACAAACGTATTCTTGTATTAGCTCTAATGTAAAAACCGTATACGTACAACCGTCAAACTTGGCATGATTGAAGTACACACTAATGTACAACAACAAATACCTAATAAAAAATGGCCAATTGCGAGTCGGTGACAAATTTCTGTAAACCACCAGTTCTCGTACGCACCTCATACCTCGCAAGCCTATTCAGTATAAAAAATATATATTAAAAGTCAAAATTCATTAATCGCATAGTTATTGCGCAGTTATGAGGTATAATATCTTTCTAGTGGTTTGTACGTACACTCATCCACTTTAATGATAGACACGATTACGTAGATCGGAAAAACACTTTATAATTGTCAATTTTTACATACTTACTGCTAGTCTGTGGAATTCCCTGCCTGAGTGGGTGTTCCCCGATAGTTACAATCTGGGTGTCTTCAAGTCGAGAGTGAATAGGTTTCTTGTAGGCAAGCGTGCTCCATCTTAGACCGCATCATCGCTTAACATCAGGCGAGTTGGCGGCCAAGCGCAAGCCTACTTATAATAATAAAAAAAAACTTTTAGTAAGAAAAATTCTAGTAAAAAGTATGTATGTTTGTCCACACTCAATGCCATAACGGCTGAATTGTTTCTAATGAAATTTGTTATTGAGGTAGTTTATTTTATACCTTGGACACTTTCTACTTTTTATTCAGAAAAATGTAGTATTTACAGAATAGCAGGTCAAACCGCTGGTTTCATATAAATGTAAACTTTACAGGATTCTACATCAACAGTCTTTAGAATACATCAACCCTACGCTATTTGCTATCGATTTAGAATTCCAGACCAGGGGCCTTACGACCAACTGCCTACGCGGTATCAAACTAACGCTAAAACCGCGCAGTTCGGAAAATCACGCGAACGTGAACCTTAACGCGCCCAGATACGGTTTGCGGTCGCGCAACATTTTTTCATAACTAAACTAGATTGCTTTAAACATCTAGCCGTAAGGCCCCAGTTGTATCTATAAACCATTCAAATGATTAGAAGCGCAAAGTGATGACGCAAATTTGATTCACGCAATCAAATTTCCCGTATCTTTGATACACTGTGGATATTGAAGTTTTATGACCATACCTGACTTTTATACTTTTGTACAGCTATATAGATAAATGTGTAACCTGTCTGTCTGTCTGTCCAGCCTTCAGTTCGACCCGGCCCCGCGGCGCGGCGAGCCCCACGTGACACGGCGGACGCCAGACTACTTCATGTAGAGATCACGTGAGTGTCCTTTTAATTTATAGAGATAAGATTATTAACGATGTTCATATTGTTTGAATAGATATTAGTTGATAAGGAGACCTGTGCTGCCGTCCGATTACTAAAATACCGTTATGTGATACTGTGGCCATATCACCTAACGGTCTTTTAGTAATCGGACGGCAGTGTGTATGTCCTAAAAGTGCGACCAGAAACACCGGACGGTGGGCAGCAGCGTTCTGTTAGTGCACTGCGATCCTCAAGCCGCCAAGCGTGGGATTATGGCAACACCCCTCCCTAAGTCCCTCTTAACTCCCTAAGGTCGGGAGTTTTGGCGCCAACGTGGAAAAAAACATGTCGTTACGTTGGATTATTTTCCTAAACTTGTGTATTTTCGAGTCTTAATGTAAATGGTGAATTATTATTTATTAAGTGCTCGTAAACGTGCTCGAGTGTGGGGAAGTGATATAACGAGGTGAAACATGTCTTTTCGTGTTGTTTCCAAAACTCCATAGGAGCCTCTTGTAAATCCACCACTTTACAGGGGCATGAGTTTGACTTGACTATGACTTACTTTGCTTGACTCTGACTATGACTTGTTGGACGCTTTTAATACTAAGTAAACATGTCTAATATTACGACTAAAGGACATTGAATCCACGGTCATGAAAATTATACCAAAAAAAAACAGACCGCTCTCGCTCGCTCGCTCACTCTCATTAAATCCATAGATAAATGTCAAAAATTTAGGCAACTCTTAGCGTAGGAGTCGCCTATTAAGAATGGATAGGTGAAACAAAAGATTACGATTAAGACTGCTTAGTTTAGGAGTTCCTTAGTTAGGCGTCGCCTTGATCGTGGTTAGTGAAAATGGGCATCAATATCTCAGGGTGCTAGTCTCGTCACTCATCTCTACATAGTATAAATTGAAGTCGCTTTCCGCGTCTGTCTGTATGTCTGTATGGCCGCTAACTCCTAAACCACGCAACGGATTTTGATGCGGTTTTCACCATCAGTTAGATACATTTTCAAGGAAGGTTTATATGTATATATAACTTGCGACCCACCCCGGCTTCGCACGTAAATCACACCCAAGCGAAGCCGGGCGGGCGGGTCGCTAGTTGCATATAATTTGCGGGTGATGGCTGAGTAGGAAGTATAATTATTATTTCTTACTCAGTCGTTATTAGTGCAGATGTTCTGGGGGTGCGTGAAAAACTATTTATAGGCCATATTGTTATTCTTTTTGTATTTTTATCTAACAATAGTTTTAAGTTTTGTTTGTACTAACCCAATGGATTTTTTAGTTATCCTAAATAAAATATTTTGAATTTGAATAAAGAAACGATAAACAATGCCGTTTTTTGCACGTGAGATTTTATCGCTTATTCTCAGATTAGACGTGATTTGTATAGTCCGGTGCATCTGACTCATACCTGATAAATATGTATATTTGCGTAAATGATAATTCTCAGCGCACGATGCAAATAAACGTGACTTGCTACCGTCACTTTACATCATGTGAGCTGCGGTCAACCGCCTAGCCTGTCAACCATAAAAATACTGTAAATCTTAACTACACATTGCGAGGCTTAGGATCGTTTATCGTAAATCAATATAAAACAGAATCTTTACCATAATCAATACCACGTGCATACCTCTAAACCCATGCGTGGTATTCGCAATTTTTCTTGGTCCAAGGTTTTTTTTATCGCATATCTGTAATAACATTATAAAAAGCTTAAGGAAACTTTATTTAAATATTTTACTGTATATCAACCTCCAGGAAGGTCTAGAAGCTATAACAACAAAAAATCTTGAAAATGTTATCAGGATTTACGGTTGGCATTCAACTTGCAATTCAACTCGCACAGCGCTGGATACCGCTTGTTATATTCACGTAGAAAACCGCTCTCTTTCTATCGCGTAGCTCTATCTCAACTTGACATGGCACGTGTATTATCATGGTTGCCTTCTTAAAAAAGAAAAACTATTCCTTGTTCTTCTTTTTGTTTATACACCCGTAACCACATCAGTATCTTAAATACGGATTATAAGATGGTTACGAAGTCATTACGTGGTAGGACGTCCACCTACAAGATGGACAAACGACCTAAAAGAGACCGCAGGAAAACGATGGATGCAGGCCGCTTCCAACCGGCCCTTTTGGAGATCAATGGTGGCCTATGTCCAGCAGTGGACGTCCTACGGCTGAAATGATGATGATTCAAATTCATTTATTTCAGGGTGTTATATACCCATAATTTCAGAAAAATTACACAAAAATTAAAAATATAGAAGTCATTATTCATTGCAAAAATCACATACATATATTTTTTTTTATAACGCGCGAAGTAGCTATAGCGTGCGAGCCGAGCGGCCACTGCCCTGCCATATGCCTGCCCGTAATGCGCGCCCGGCCGAACGTACCTAAACTGCGGAGTGACATCCCCTGGTAGTGTGCCTAACCCTAGTTATTGTTGTTACAGCGTCGGCGCATATCAAGCAGAAGCCGGCACCGGGCGGGGCCCCCGAGCCGCCGCAAGCGCCCGCCGTCACCGCTCGCCTCCTCATCCAGGGTGTTACCGACGCCTACACTTCCATCGACACCAAGTGTTTCGTGTCGTTCCTCGAACAACTTTGTTTGGCTACTTCCTGATAACAAACACTGCGGGGTCTGCTAGCCAATCGTGTCGCGTAGTAAGCCCAGCACGCGCGCCGCAATAACATCTCTACTCATTTTGTTCTGCGGAAAAAAGATAGACTTTTACCATGTCACGTTTTCGCTCTCTAAAAAGAGTGGACATAATAGGCCTGTGTCCTAATGTTAAATTGATTACAAATAACACGCTACGAAGGATATAATTAAATATGTACATTACACATACAAAAAAATATATATTTAAATTGTGGAAACTGACGTGGTTTTCACACATTTTATTTATATTACACGGGAATTACTTAGATTAAGCCGGTCACTCCGGCTATAGTTTCAACCGCATTAGGCAGTCTTTTTCAAGGTGAATGCAGGCGCGCGGCTGCGTCTCGCTTGGCACGCGAAGTTTCGCGCTTGAAACTATAGTCTAAATGACCGGCTTAATCTTACGTGAGTAATTCCCGTGTAATATAAATAAATTATATTTAAAATGGCTGATAAATTTCTGAGATATAAGCTTTTAAAGTTTTTGGTGGGGATAGAAAGCAGATGCTATGTCCCTCTTCCGCAAAGCATGTGTCAGTATAGCATTTGATAGCGCGCGCACGGCTTGACGTCATCACGTGCTATAGTGCGCTCTCTGTCTAGCACGAAATTGAAACACTTATAACTTATTTATATTTTAACAAATTTTAATTTTGTTTTCGCTGATGGGCTTTATTTATGATCAAGCTTTTTTGAGGTAATAAAAAAATTAGGACACATCCTATTTTAATACGTCGCGCGTGCTAGGCTTTCTCATTCACCCATTTACAGTAGGCTTTCTTACCTTTTTCATCACTTCGGTGATCATCATCCAATCATGTTCATTCTTCACCTATATTGATGGGTATAAATCACTTTTGTTTTGAGCTGCAAAATCATCAATTATAGATAGATTCAATATCGTAAATGCCTTCGGTATAGCCGTGCGTGCTTTTCTTTCACATGTTTATTATCTACACATCGCTGACAAAAATATATCTTTGAAATTCAAGCGTGGCTATATTGATGGTGGATTGAGCTAGTTTGCATGAACAGGGCTATTCTGGCGCAGTCGAGTATATCTCTCACGCTCACTTGCATGACGTGTGCAAGAGACAGTGACAGATTATCTCGACATCGCCAGAATAGTCCCGGTATGTTTGAATAGAGAAGCGGCTCTTAGACGGAATTCAAGGGTTTTTATGTCAATAAGCCTAATAAAGCTCGCCGTAAGAGCGAGTTTCGTATATCAATACAGATATACTGTCTAATGAATTTAACTGTCATTAGAAACGCTTCACTTTGGTTCACGATCGCAAGAGTGGAGACCTTTTTGGGCGAAATGGTCACTCTTGTATCTCGCATTTTCTTGGCACCATTGCCTATATCTATCCCTTTTTGATAAGGCGTCCATTATAGAATCATCCATATAATATACAGTTGTTATAACACAACATGATTACGACCCGCGACGGTGTTCGTTCGAGAATTTCTGATCACGGAAAGTGTCGCCGATTGTAAGCGTGTTTTGTTCCATTTTATACCCAAGGGCCGACGCAAACTACGCGGGGTAGCGTTCTTTGTCAAACTAATATCAACACTGCGAATGTTGAGATAAAGTCGAAACTAGGTAGCACCTTTTGTCTTTTGCTTGGAATCGCGACGGTTTCATATTGGACTTTTTTTCCACCGCAATGGTGATATTTGTTGTTGCGTTTCGCGTACTTTGCGTCGGGTGAGTGGAGTTGCGACGCAAGTGCGGATTTGCGCTTTTCACACTCGCGTTAATTTGTTTCGTCGCTTGGCACGCTGCGCTTGCGTCACATCTCTACGCTTGTAGTAGTTGCTAGTATGTATGTGTGCGCGGTTGTTCGATCGAAGTGTGGGGGTCGCTTCACCCACATCCACGGCGGCTGTTTGATATACCGCCGACGTTACCAGCGGTTTTAGAACAAGACAAATACGACTGAATCGTGCGACAGCGTGAGTGTACGATTCTTTTGATAGCATTACCCACTAGAAAGGAGCCATTCAAGTATTACATAAGCAGATTTTAGTATTCCCCCCCCCCCCCCCTCCACGTCAGCAAAACCAAGCAAAGTTTTACCCTCCCCCTCCCAATCTTTACGTAAATATTAAATTCAATCAGTTTAGTTTTCTTTATTGTTATTCATGAGTCTAGAAATAAGGATTTTAAGACTAAAGCTATCTAGATTTTTTGTCCTCTATTTGAAGAATGAATCTGTAATTTAAAAAAATATTTTGCAGCAAAATCAGGATAAGTATATATTGTTGATGTAATCACCGTCCAGACCCCCCGTCCCTGGACCCCATGTCATCAAAAATAAGCAAAGACCCCGCCCCTTTGGTGTTTACGTAATGCTCGAATGGCCCCAAAGAGTATAGTTTTTAATCTGTGCTTGCGAGGTTGCGGTGTGCGGCGCGGTGAGGCGGCTGCGAGCATTTACAAGTTATATAGCAATGTTAGGTTCTTGTCCGTTCCGGGCGTTATGCTGGTATGTTCATTGCAGTGGCCGGACGCAGCGCGACGTTTAATGTTGTATCTAATCAATTGTATGTATCAAAGACACTTAGACCTCATTAAAAGCGTACCATTTGCTAAAAAGGTAGTTTTATTTCTCAGTCACCATCGATTCGCGCATGGAAATGGACATACCATCATAGTAATCTTTGGTGACTTTACACACCCGATTTGTACATTCGGAGCATCGTGACGTTAGGAATATACATTTTCCATACACGTTGGCACGTCACTAGTGTGATTTTTTAATTTTCATTCTTCACTTAAATACTTTTTCAAATAGCATGACACTTGACAGATGGTTTGACAGTACGATAGAATGTAACGCGATTCGTAATTATTGAACGTGAAGTCACGGAACTAAATTAAAGATTTTCATTTTGCGGCGAAAACGTAATAGCTACTCGCTACTATGAAAACTAGTCTGCTGGTGGTTGTCAAGTGCCATGTTATTTGAAATAGACTAAGTTACTACTTGATCAAACGTTAAGTCCATTTTATACATTTGTTCAGCTCCAAGCTTACAAATATGATTTTAATTAAAAAAAAAATTTGACAATTTTTGTAAGGAACACACCACAATATACATTTATTTTAAATTCATTAATCAATTGTCATATTTATTGTACCTATTGGAAACAGTAGCATTTAATATTTTGGGCAGATATGTTTTTAAAAATATCTATAATTAGTTTTTAATTTACTAAGTGGGCTTCAAGTCCACGAAAGGGGTAATTTCTTTATTTACCTGTGCAATTTTAATCTATTGTATGTGTATGCCAACAGATGCCGTTGGATTTTATAAGGGACAATTTCATTTCAATTAACTATGAAGTTGGGTTTATAGCGATTAATGAGTTAGATTGGTATATATATATAAAACCTAATTGTTGGATATTTTTCATGAATATACTCAATACACATAAACACGTTTCACATAATAATTGATAAGTAACAAAAAATACTATACATTTTATTGAGAACACGAATTGCCACGGAAGCTGAGAGATGTGTTTTTACAAAAATAAGGATAATGGAAATTATTGAATGAACTTAGTAATGACATGTAAAGGAAGTAAAGTTAGATTTTAGTAATAAATAGCTTAAATAACTCTGTTTCCGCAAGATAGTCATTTTGTGAGTTTATTCTTTTTAGCGTGAATTATTTTAGTGTCCGTTTCCAAGATCCATTTTATGTAATTTCATAATTTGTATTGAAAGTGTGTGTTGCAAAGACCTTACCTTACCCACCAATGACACCTGAAGCCACACGTTCGTTGATCTAAGTATTAAGTATGTAAGTTATAGGTAAAATAAATAATTATAAAATTGAGAAAACGCAAAAAAAATATATGAAAATATGTATGAAATGACGAGCCTCGTCCGCGTGAAATGATAGTGAACATTAACTCGCTTGCATAAGGTTGATTTTCCCCCGCTTCTCTTATTTCACACTTTCGAGGCTCGCATATGTTAAAAATTAAGGCTTTCCTGCATAGGCGATAACATTCAGAGAACTTTTGTATGCGTTGTGTGTTCATGTGTTAACTAAGGGATACAGTTTATTTCGATAATGAATGACCTCTACAGCGGAATGCTAATGGCAATAATACTTGTAAACACATACATGAAGTAATTTATTCTTGCAACCATACTACTATGCCCGTTGATAGGAATACATACTAGATAATAAATAAAATTAATTATACAACTCTGTTTTTCTTTACCCTTTAGCCCCAGAAAATAAATAGAAGTTTGCCTGCGCGATGTTAGCCAACAAGATGTACTGATCATGTCAGCATCTTGTATTGAATCAGTTCATAGAAATAAGAATTATAGTATCATTACTGTAGTCAACATAACTCAGAAAGGTGAAATTTTGTATGAAAATGACATTGACAATGACATTAGCTTGAAATAAATTATCTCAAGTTAATGTCATTTTCATACAATTTCATCTTTCCGCAGGCGTGAACGCTAACAGAAAGTGGCTCTTGTCTAGTCCCCCAGACAAACCGAGATATCGTCGGCTACCACACAAGTGATATGTTGCTAATTTACATAAGAGACGAAAAACTGCAGTACTGCCAGCGAACTAACCTGGCCTTGCTCATAAAATTGACGAGCGCTGTGCTGTGATTTTATACAACTTTTTTTATTTTGATAACCGCAATCGACTTTTTATGACTACATACATACAGCGTGCTGAAAAGGTGCAATATCAATAAAGATTGACCATGAGGAAATACCATTCCTCGTGGTCAAACCAGTTTTGACTACGTTGAGGAAGCACTGTGTGCTTCGCGATGTTTCCAAAACTCCAGGAGCCTCTAGTAGTCTCCACCTCTTTACAAGGGCATGTGGGCATGATTGCTGTGAATTAAATTAGCTTGATTATCATACCTGAACTTTTGAAATTATTTCGAGTTATTTTAATTAATACTTTTTTATATAAATAATTCTTTCGGTATTTTTATACAATCTCTCTAGATTTGTACGCCTACAAACTAGGCAAAACATGATACAAAGTGACTAATATTTTAACCCACCTATTGTGCATGCGTTTTTAAATGTGTGTATGATGTACTCGTGTTTTGTGCAAATAAATAATCTTTATCTTATCTTGACTATGATTTACTGACGATAATTCATAAAACTTAAAAATATTTCAATACTTGACATTGGCAAATTCACATGATGTGCGATGCCAAACGCTCTCAAGAGGAAAAAAGTTTCTTTTGACCCTAATATCTTTGCAATCCGTTGACCTAAGATTATGACATACGCAGTAAGTACGAAATCTTTACCGTTGACTAATGTTGCCCTAATTTCAAACTTAAAAATTGAATTTGCATGAACTACTTGCCTACAAAATTTAATTAAGATCCAGATCAACAGTACGTAAGTTATCATCGAAAAAATATACAAAACGCCGATTGTCTCTTGGTCAATAAAACAAACTTTAAAAAATATTTCCATTTTATTTCAATAAATATTTTTGTTCTCAACTTTTACATTTTGAATTTTTTGTAGCGAAGTACCAAAATTCTGTATCTTTGGTGACACATTAAATTTATAATAAATCGGTATAATAATTTTATTGTCCAAATCAAAAAGGAAACACCAACGCAGTACTAATAAAAGCATTACAAAAATAACTATTACTTATAATAATTTAAAACCAACCAAAAAATAACATTATTAACAGTGAAATGGAATGAAAACAATTGAGTAACATGTTTTATATTTACACCCGGTTTCTGAAAGCCTGATCTACACAAAAATTTACTAAATAACTTACAAATACAAAAATAAAACGTTAAATCTCATATCAACTGATGTGATTGGTAGGACGAAAAAACGACTCCGGTCCACTTCCTAACTTGTCCATTTCCAAAGTTGTCAACTTCCTAATTCGTCCATTTCCAACACGTCATTTTCCTAACTTGTACTTGTAAAAATTCCTGAGTCGTCTACTTCCGAATTCGTCCATTCTATATTCGTCTACTTATTAGTCTATTCCTAATTTGTCTTCCTTACAAACACGTATTGTTTAGTAAAAGTTATAAAACATTTTGTAAACTTTCTTGTCATGAGTTTTGACAATAGATTAAATTGAACAGGTTTTCAGAAACTGGGGGTTAGCCTCGCAGATGTTACCCATAAGGAATCTGCTTTTTATTGAAATTGGTCATTTAAAGCTATTCGTGAGCCATTGTACTAATTTTTACCAAGCTTTTTTAAAATTAAATTGCCAACAAATTCTATTCACATATACATAACATACAAATAAACTCGGTTTACATTAAACCTGATTATAGTGCCTTATCTAAGAAATAAAGTTGCTTACAACGAGTCACAAAACATCGGAAGGCACAATTTTATATACTTCACAAGTTCATTCAATACCATCGAGATAACATTCCTATAGAGTCACAATCTCTCAGTGAAAACAGTCAAAAAACGTTCGAGCGTTATTGTACATAATTATCTATACTAATATTAAAAAGAGGAAAGATTTGATTGTTTGTTTGTTTGCATTGAATAGGCTCCGAAACTACTGAACCGATTTGAAAAATTATTTTACTGTTGGGATGCTGCACTATCCCCGGTTGACATAGGCTATATATCCCGGCTTCGCCCGTGCGAAGTCGGGGCGGCCTACTAGTATTGTATAAATTTTATATTTCACTCCAATTTAGACGTTATGTCGCTTGCATAGTGTTCAACGTTAGTTTTCCGCTATCTCATCGTAGCTCTGGCATCGCGCGGCGTTGTAGTCGGATCGCGGTTACATTGTAACAAGATAAAGTCTGTGTGCCGAGTTTTGGTTCGTTTTTTTTTGGCACGATTGTGACTCTACATTTAATTATGTATTGTATCTCGATGTTCAATACATACGATTTAATGTGGTTACATCAGGCGTTTTTAGCAGTGATACGGACGCGCGTTTGCATCGCTGGAAACGATCTCGACGCAAGGTACCAAAACGGAAAAGTCCAATAAACGCATTGCACCAAACACGCAGCTTACCAAATACTCTAAACCCCGGAGTATATTATTATACCACGCTAAGCCCTTTGACCTTTGCCCTTTGAAGAAGACTTTGTAGTAGCTTAGTACGCAGGCTGCCGAAAGAGCACATCATCATCATTTCAGCCATAGGACGTCCACTGCTGGAGATAGGCCTCCCCCATTGATCTCCAAAAGGGCCGGTTGGTAGCGGCCTGCATCCAGCGTTTCCCTGCGGTCTCTTTTAGGTCCATTGTCTGTCCATCTTATAGGTGGACGTCCTATGCTGCGCTTACCGGTCCGTGGTCTCCATTCGAGAACCTTTCGGCCCCATCGGCCATCTGTTCTGTGTGATATATGCCCTGCCCACTGCCACTTCAACTTGCTAATCCGGTGGGCTATGTCGGTAACTTTCGTTCGTCTACGGATCTCCTTATTTCTGATTCGATCTCGTCTCGTCGTCGAAACCCCGAGCATAGCCCTCTACATAGCTCGTTGTGCGACTTTGAGCTTGTTTATGAATGAGCACATGACCAAGAATATTACGCTAGTTACCAGATCCTAGGCAAATAAAAGTTCTTAAAATGTGTGCTTTTTCCAGGGGTGGATCCAGGATTTCAATTCAGGGGGGGGGGACAAGGTTCGAAGGAATCAAATCAAAAAATTGAGTCGAATGTATGGAATTGCTAGGTGTTTTGCATGCCCCCCCTGGATCTGCTAATGGCTTTTTCCGATTTTGTCACCTTGCGTCGAAGCGCGAAACGTGCTGTTAAAAACGCCGTGTCTAACCACTCATGGCTCTTAGGGCTACATATAAAATCTTTGTGCATTATATGCTCTAATAAATAGTGTCTTTGTACAAGAGATAAGCGCAACTTAGATACAAAATTGCTTATACAATTAAATACTGTATAATATATGTAAGTACAAACTCCGGATCATTATATGGATAAAATGATAGGATTCATTCAATTGATTAGGTTAAATCTCATATTAGGTAATTACAAAAAATATACAAAAAAACGACGTAAACTATTTTGAAGATGAATTTCTACACAGTTGCTATTTTTGTCATAGTTTATTGTACTTAAGTACAATTAATACCTAAATATAAATTTACATACGTAGTACCTACGTAATAAATAACGTAAGTAGCAATACAAACTACACAACAGTTACAGTGCCACCAACTTCGCTGTTCAGGTGGGCAAAATTGGGACTACAGTTTTTTCTTGGTGAATTTCTTAGGTGGCATTACCAAATTCTCCACTAGCGACAATGTCAACTGAAAAGCTAAGATGGTGGGACTGTACAGTATTTTTAAGTCTTACCAGTTACTAAAATTGTGATTATCGATCGATAAGCTAATCTATGGAATGGAAGTGGCATATCACTTTCATCTAGGTCGAGCAACAGTGCTATGCGCCCCAGAACATCGATGCTAGTTGGGGAAAAGCACAACACGCCCCAAACGGAAATAGTATAGGAGACATTTCTCATTGGCCGTTTTCATAATAAAGGTGCTTACTCAGCCACTAACTGTCATAATTTTTTAGCTTGGCAACACTTGGAAAGTATAACTTGTTTATATTCTACAAGCAATTGACTTGCCCAGTGTAACGAGTGTTATAAGGCCAATAAATGATTCTATTCTATTCTAACCTTCATAAACAAGGCCGCATGGCGTTAAGTAGAAAAAAAAAAAACCTTTTTGTTACCGGCTTTTCTTATCTTTAAGTATGTGAAACTAGTAGGCTAGCTTCAAACGAGGTGGCGTAACGATCTTCGCGTCATCGCTGTACAAGAAAAAATTGACTGAAAAAAAAATTTTTTGTTTACCAGAACATTTGGTACCAGATACCAGTAAGTGCTAAGCACCCTTCCAGTCGAGAAGAATTAAGTTACCTACGGAATCTTTTACATAAAGTAGGGCCTAAAGTTGGAGTGAAGTCATCGGCTATACCTTCATCCCTGTGTCTAGCTGCAGAAGTTGCTTCATCAGCTCGTAGGTGGAGAAGGAAGTGGCCACCATCGGAACTGCCCTGATATAGTTTATACTCATTCCTCGGTATAAACCTTTGAATACACCGTTCTCTTGGTAGATCAACTTCAGGGTTTTCACCATGCCCATGCTGAAATGTTTACACTTTTTGTTAGATGAGTTTATAGAAAAGGCATAATACATTCACCAACATGCACTGGGCCAGCATGGTGGCTGGGCCCATCTTCACTCTCTGGGAACATGAAATGCTGATAATGAAGATGATGATGATGAAGTTTATGGAAAAAGAGGTGCACCATCTCTGGTAACTGTTGAAGTAACGTTGAATTTTTTATCATCATTCAAAGCCTTATTCCACTGGTAGACATTCTTTCTTTTACTATGATATCTACCGCAATCCTGTGCTTATCGGGTCCTGGGGCCTTACGGCCAACGGCTATCTCGGTATCAAACTATCGTTAAATCAGCTCAGTTGAAAAATCACGCGAATGTGAACCTTACTGCGCCCAGGTACGGTTTGCGGTCGCGCCATTTAGATGCCACTGCTCTCAGCGCCGGCCCTGGGGTAGATCGAGAGAGGCGGTCGCCCTAGGCACCAGGTAGCAAGAGGCGCGTGAAAACAATTGCCAAAAGTGAAACGAGCGCATAATTAAATTTTGATGGCGCCTCGAAGGCGTGGCCGTTGGAGGGGCACACTTGTGTTGTTTGTAGACAGCATAAAAAAAATGTGGAAATTGTTTATATCTTGGATTAGCGCATGGAATACTTATCATCCCGGAATTGGTACACAAATATAATTATAGTTTTCACAAATGAAAGCGCCGAAAGACAATCTCGCTTTACCCTGATCAAAGGCCAGGGCCGGTCTTCGACCAAAATAAAATGAATGGACGGGCCATAACCATTGAACTTGCTCAGTAAAAACGAGTCAAAACCGTGGAACATATACTTCAACACCTAATTATAGCCATGTACAGTACATTTGTTACAAATAATAGATAACGGTTTTTTGTTGTTCACTTCGGGAAAGCACACGAAGGATTTTGACAGATGTTTCGTTATCATGTAACAATAGTCTTGTGTTGCACGTCCTACGGCTAGATACCGACTGAAACGAACGGAGCGCCAGATCTCATTTTGTAATCTTCAAAAATGCGCTTCTTCTGGGCCCGTTTATTCATTTTATTTTGGTCGAAGGGGCCGGTGCTGACTGCTATTACATAAGTAAACGCCATTGAAAAAACCCGCACTAGGCACTTATAAAATCAGATATCAAAGCGAATGCAGCTTACAATATAATTGATTATTCACAAACCTCCTGCAAGTTGCCAACACCAGTGCCAGACATGCAATAGAAATAAATAATTGTTTTAGTATTGTGTTACCAAGTATACAAGGACTTTGAACAGCTGCTGTAAAAATATAGTGGTAAAGCATATGTTAATAATTATACAATTTATACATTGTTTAAAATATTTGGAAGTTTAAAAGTACACAGTGCAAAAAGCGATAATAATAAGCGAGTAAATAATCGGACTAAAGTCTGTCCATTGTGTATCCATCGCTTCTTAAGAGCTGACGACATAGCTTTGCAAAGCGTCTAGCAAATTATATCCCATACAAATAAATACGTTTGATCTAGCATTACCTCTTTACAATGCTAGATACGTCAACTTGAGAGCAACTTGGCTTTCAAGTTGACATAATCTTGTAAAGAGGTGATACTAGCCCTGTTATTGTAATGTGGATATATGAATAGAATAGAAGAATATAATAGAATATAATTTATTATCATAAAGTCACTTTAGAAATAATTTTTATAACAAAAATATATACTACTAATGCTCCTAATATGGACTCGTCAATTTAGTGCACACTTTATATTATTTTATTTAGGTGTAAATAAGAACCATTGAGTCTCGCTCAGCAAACGAAAATTTAAACCATAATGAGGGTAGATCTATGCGCGTAAAAGCGATAAATAAGTCGGCTGTATAAGGGCCTCGTCAGACTAGTACATTTAAGCATAAAATTTATTAAAATACTAATTCAGCTTTGTCCGACCATAACATTAAAATTAAAATAAAATTAAACGATCTATGGGCAGTCTCACTGTATTTGTAGTGTTAGTTTTAGCTTGTATTTTGTTTAGTTAATAAAATCACTTGTCCAGTAGATAGCCCGTTGGTCCAGTTGGTAGTGAACCTACCTTCTGAGCTTGGGGGCGTGGGTTCTATTCCCACCTAGGACAAACATTTATGTGATGAAAATTTGTGTTTGTTCTATCATCATCATCATCATCAGCCAGAAGACGTCCACTGCTGAACATAGGCCTCCCCCTTTAACCTCCACACTGAACGACAGCCTGCCTTTTGCATCCACTGGATGCCCGCGACTCTCACAATGTCGTCGGTCCATCTAGTGGGAGGCCTCCCTACGCTGCGTCTTCCGGTTCGTGGTCTCCACTCCAGAACCTTTCTTCCCCATCGGTTATCGGTTCTTCGAGCGATGTGGCCTGCCCATTGCCACTTCAACTTGCAAATTTTAACAGCTATGTCGGTGACTCTGGTTCTTTGGCGAATATCCACGTTTCGGATTTTATCGCGCAAAGAAACTCCGAGCATAGCTCTCTCCATTGCCCGCTGTGTGACTCTGAGTTTTTCCAAAAGGCCAACAGTTAAGGACCACGTCTCAGTACCATATGTCATCACTGGCAACACACACTGGTCAAAGACCTTCGTCTTGAGGCACTGTGGTATCTTGGACGAGAAGATGTCACGCAATTTCCCGAACGCTGCCCATCCGAGTTGGATTCTTCGGGCGACCTCTTTGCCTAAGTTGGACTTACCTAACTGAACAATCTGTCCAAGATAGGTGTAATGGTCAACAACTTCGAGAGTATCGTTCCCAACGACTACTGGCACGGGTTCAACATGGACATTGGACATAATTTTTGTCTTGTCCATGTTCATTTTAAGACCCACCTGTTGGGAAAGGCTACTGAGGTCGCTGAGCATCGTATTGAGATCCTCCAGCGACTCTGCCATGATGACTATATCATCGGCAAAACGAAGGTGAGTGATGTATTCGCCATTGACGTTGATGCCGAATCCGTTCCAGTCCAAGAGCTTGAAAACGTCCTCCAATGCGTTCGTGAACAGTTTCGGAGAGATAACATCTCCCTGTCTCACGCCTTTCTGCAGTTGGATTGGTTCCGTGCTCTCTTCCTGTAATCGGATCGACATGGTGGCGTTTCTATACAGACACTTCATCACTTCGATATACCTATAGTCGATATGACAACGCTGGAGGGACTGCAATACTGCCCAGGTCTCGATTGAATCGAAGGCTTTTTCGTAGTCTACAAACGCTAGACATAATGGCCGATTATACTCCTCAGTCTTCTGTATAATCTGGCGGAGCGTGTGAATGTGGTCTACGGTGCTCCAGCCTTTACGGAAACCGGCTTGTTCGGGGGTCTGGAAGTCATCAAACCTGCTTTCGAGACGGTTCGTAATGACTCTGGAGAACAGCTTGTACACATGGCTCAGGAGTGAGATGGGTCTATAATTCTTCAATAAGGTGTTATCACCTTTTTTGAAGAAGAGTACCACCACACTCCTGTGCCATGCTTCAGGCGTAGTACCTTCGAGAATGACGGAATTAAATAACTTCTGGAGGACTAAAAGTACCGGTTTTCCACCCGCTCTCAGTAGTTCTGTCGTGATTCCGTCATCACCCGGCGCCTTGTTGTTCTTAAGCTGTTTCAGAGCCATTCTAATCTCGTACAAGCTGATGTCTGGGATGTCCTCAGTGTAATGTCGGGTCAGTTTCGCTCTCTTGTCCTGAGCTGTACTGACAATAGGCTGTCGTGTCGAGGTGTACAACTGTCCGTAAAACCTCTCGAGCTCTCTCAGAATCTCCGGCTTTGATGAAATGATACTGCCATCCTCGATCTTCAGCTTCGTCATTTGGCTCTTCCCAATAGACGAATTCTTCGCGAACACTTTCGAGCCCTGGTTCCGCTCAATTGCATCCCTAATACATCTTGTATTGTAGGAGCGCAGATCGTGTCGCACCGATTTCGAGATTCGTCTATTAAGTTGGCCATATTCCGACATATCAGCTGAAGATTGCAGTCTCATCTCAGTCCGGTCTTTCATTAGTTTAATAGTTTCGTCTGAGAGCTTCTGAGGTCTTTTTCGGGGTGGGGTCTTAAAGAACTTGGACCCCACTGCTTGGACAGTTTGTTCTATATCTGGTTGTTAATATATCTATTTAAGTATGCATTTAAAACTATATATGTATGTATATCAGTCTCTGGCAGCTATATCACAAGCTTTGCTTAGTTTGGGGTCAGATGACCGTGTGTGCAAAAGCGTCCCGAATATTTATTTATTATTTACTAGCGACCCACCCCCCGGGGTGGGTCGCTAGTTATATATATAAACCTTCCGTGAAAAAGTATCTAACTGATGGTGAAACCCGCATCAAAATCCGTTGCGTGGTTTAGAAGGAGTTAGCGGCCATACAGACAGTCAGACTTTAGTTTATACCAGGGGTTCCCAAACTTATTTTGTCTTCTGCCCACTTTGAGGATAAATAGTTTTTTAGCGCCCCCATTTTAGAGAGAAATATCGAACTAAGTTTGAGCAATCTCTTGACTAATAATAGTTGATGTTCACAAGTTGTACTTGAGAGTCGAGAGCTCATGCAGTCGGTGTATAAGAGGCCTCCTAGCTAAATTAAATTACAAATCACCCCCCAAGCCTCTACACAACGCCCCCATTTTGGGAAAGGCTGGTTTATAATATGTAGAGAAGAGATAGCGATAGAGATTTATTTATTAGTAAAATTTAAATGAAGTAGCATGATGTCAGTCTCACCCGAACTTGGCAGTGTGCGGGTCCATGCAGGCGAGCTGCATGCGGCGCCGCGTCACGTCCAGGGGGTAGGAGACGGACTGAGCGACTGCGCCCGCCAGCCCGCCGCACACCAACTTACCCGGCACCGTCAGGACCAGACCACCTACACAATCACACTTATATCATAAACTACACATCATACTAATATTATATATATTTTTTACTAGCTGATACCCGCTACTTCGTACGCGTAGAGCTCGGCCTTCGGCCTCGCTACTACGACCCGCTCCAGGAACACAAAATTTCATCCAAATCGGTCCAGCCGTTTACTCACCGTTTAAACATTCCCTGAACTTCCACGAACAGATCCGTTCAGCCGTTCTCGAGTTTTAGTGAGACTAACGAACAGCAATTCATTTTTATATATATATATATATAGATAGATAGATAGAAGATAGATTTATCTAGATACACAAAACAGATGACAATCAATTAATTCCTTAAATAAATATAAAAATCTGAACTGGATTGTCACCCAAAACATGTGTATACAAAAAAGAAATAAGCCAGACGTGATGAAAGTACCCATCCATAGCATAGCAATGAGCTTGCTGATGAGCACCTCCAAGACGGCACTACATTTTACTTAAAACGAAAACAAAAGAACATATAATATTATAATTATAGATGCAAAAGTGTGAGTGATTGATTGATTAACTCTTTATTGTTCACACCATTAAATTTGATACAGAGGACAAAAAACTCTTTAAAAACTAGTGTAACAACTGGCGACCTTATCGCTAAAAGCGATCTCTTCCAGGCAACCTTATGATGGAAAGGATTTATAGAAGACGGGGTGTGCAATAGAAGATAGACTATAATAAACAATAGAAGATAGAATATAAAAAAATTACTTATACCATACACATACATTCTAATGTGTTTGTTTGTTGGTTTATTTGTTCGTCTAAAAACACTGTTTAAACTATCACGGTTGTTCACTAAAGTTATATGATTATTTACGGGATATTTACCGTGGTAAGGTTGTGGAATGTGCTCCCGATATTTCGGCGCAGTTACATGCACCATGTTTACGGGAAGACTAAAGAATGCGTGTTGGTTGTTTTTTCCTCTATCACGCAGCAACAGAGCAACGGATCGACCAGATTTTTTGCATGGGTACAGTTCAAGGGCCGGAGAGTGACATAGGCTACTTTTCATCATCATCATCACCATCGTCATTTTTCATCACTACGCAGGTGAAACCGCGGGGCGCAGCTAGTATATCATATATATAAGTGAGTGATTACAGATACGTAGTTAGACACTAGACACTGATGCTTTATTATTGGTATTTGTCCATTCTCTGGTTTCCGAGGTATTACTACTGTTTTCGCGGGCTTTTGGCCAAACGAAAAACTGGGTTCCTAATTGTTATAATTATTGTCAGACGATAAAAATTTCCGAATTATCCGGCATGTGTTAAGTATTGCCGCTTTCTGTAATGCTATAAAGGTGAGTTTGTGAATGTCCAAGACCGCGAGACTTGTTAATAATGAATACAGTGGAGTGGTATACCTGTGTTCCGCTCGCACTTTCTGCAGAGTGCGGTCGGCAGGTACTTCATGCAGAAGTACTTGAGTGACTCGAAGCAGTAGAAACTGAACCCGGCGTACGGAACCATGCCGCATAACGTGGGCACGAAGCCGCGGTATAGCGCGCGTATACCGCCCTCCTGAAACAATCATCATCATCATCATCAAGTGCCATCTTCATAGTCAAGTTTGGAGGTAAGATAACTAACAATACCACAGATAACTGACTTTGACTTGTTCAATACATCCTTGAATTCAATTAAACAACATATTAGTAAAAGTTGGTTTGGTGTGTCTCCCTGACTGTCTTGTGTTTCATAGCATAAAAAGTATATACTTACACCTAATTTGTTTTTATTCTATCATAATATTAATTAATATCTTTCTTTTCATCTCCATGCGCAAAAATTGTTTCAATATGCGAAAACTGCTAAATGGTATTTAATTATAAAATATATTAGTAACTTAGTTATTTATCACTGTATGTTTTCCAAATAAAATAAAATAAGTGTCTTGTGCTTAGATCTGCTTTACTACTGGTTCGACTACATCGTGGTTCGACAGAAGACTCTTGTAAAGCCTCCACCACTTTACTGGGGCACGAGTTTGACTTGACTGTGACATACTTTGCTTAACTTTGACTGTGACTTTTTTGAAGGTATTTAATAAACGGTAAATAATTAACGCTATTTATGTAAAGTTGTTTAATATTAGGACTGAAGGAAAAATTAAGATATCTTATGTCGGTATTCTCCGCTATCACATAAAGGATTACAGGAGTTGTTAAGAACTGACCGTACAAAAACAGGCCCGCGTATACGCGATGTTATTATACTAATTGTGGAGTCTAGTAGGTGCGTGAGAGTGACGGGCGTCACGCCTGTGCCTGCACCAACAACAAATTTGTCTGCTTGCCTCATGAGTCACATATGATTCATGTACTGACCGTGCGAAACAGTGGTGGCTGCGTTTTTACTTGTTGTCCTGTGTCCAGCGCGTAGGTGAGAGTTACAGCTGTAACGCCAGCACCAACGACAAATTTGTCTCTTTGCCTCATGAATCACATATGATTCATATACTGACCGTGCGAAACAGTGGTGGCTGCGTGTGATTTTACTTGTTGTCCCGTGTCCAGCGCGTAGGTGGGAGTTACAGGCGTTACAGCTGTAACGCCTGTGCCAGCACCAACAGCAAATTTGTTTCATTGCCTCATAAGTCACATATGATTCATGTACTGACCGTGCGAAACATAGTGGTGGCCGCGTGCGCGATGCCGGTATACTTGTGCTGTCCCGTGATCTGGAAGGCGAGTCGCGCGCGGATCGTGTCCAGCGGGTAGGTGAGAGTGACGGCCGTGACGCCTGCGCCTGCGCCCGCCACGAACTTGTCGCCGTGCTGCACCCACGGTATGTGGAAACCGCTTAGGTACTGGAAAAAAAACGATACAAATCAAACTAAACAATGAATGTAAATAAAGACACTAGGTCTCAACCTCAGATCAGACAAACAACAAACAAGGGAGAAATCCTTCATTATCGTTCGTGTCAGCGTTGCCAGACGTCCCGATTTCAGCGGGACGTACGTTTCTAAATCAAAATTAAATGTCCCGTGCGGGACAGGCTCTGTCCCGCTTTTCGGGGATAACTCGATATTCAGCTATACTCGTATCTATTGTCACGTAAACATAATTTGAACTCAAATAAAAAGATAAATATTTAAAAACTTTTGATTGTATACTTTTTTTACTACGTCCCGCTTTCGACGACAGAATCCCGCTTTTTTTACTCAAATAGGTCCAAAATCCCGATTTGGCAAAAAAAAACTGGCAACGCTGATTCGTGTTCTAATGTCTCGGGTTTGTCCCGAATATGTATTTTTCACTATTTACCGCTACCGCTCATTGCAAAAACTGTAAGTACGGCACACTCAATAATTTTTCACGCAAACTAAGAAACTTATGCAACGATACCAATGAACTAGAACTAGATAGCCCGTTGCTCCAGTTGGTAGAGGCATCATAATTATTATTTTGTAAAAAAAAACGACATCTATACTACACCTACATCTACAAACTTAAACTAAAAAGTCAGACTAGACGTAGCAAGTTGTAAAATTCGTCTGGCCACTGAACTTTAAAGGGTTCAATCGAGTTACGTAGACCAGACGTTTTATTACCGAAATATACTATAAAGATTGTAAAAACTACAGAGATTTTAGCGAATGTCTATATTTTCTCCAGTTTTTAACCGCCTTCAAAAAAGGAGGGGGTTTTCAATTCAGATGTATAATTTTTTTAATGTTTTTTTTTTTCTCAGAACACCTTATTTTAGTAACTGATTTGGAAAATTCGGATGTTAATGAAAGGATATATACTTTCAGATTGGGCCCATAGAAATTTCATGAAAATTGATTCAGTAGGTTGGTTGTGGAAGAAAGGTTCTGTAGTGGAGACCACGAACCGGAAGACGCAGCGTAGGGAGGCCTCCCACTAGATGGACCGACGATATTGTGAGAGTCGCGGGCATCCAGTGGATGCAAAAGGCAGGCTGTCGTTCAGTGTGGGGGTTAAAGGGGGAGGCCTATGTTCAGCAGTGGACGTCTTCTGGCTGATGATGATGATGATGAAGTTGGTTGGTTCATGGTTGGTTTAAATTAAATCAAAATAACTAGAAAATTCGACGATAATATTATGTCATCCGAGTAACCGAAATTGCATATTTTGTCAATTTTGTGAAGTCGGTTTTTCAAATTGATAATTAGGTATTTATATATTCTGTTTCATTATCTAACTAAAGGAACAGAGTTCTCTGAACTCGTAACAAGTGTTGTATACTTTACCACGCCTACGAAATGACGTCATCAATCGTGACCGTCTACTTTACTTCAAAATAAACTTATGGTAACCCAACGTTATGGTATGTAGAGTTGAACGAGGGAGACACCATCGTAATTTTCGAAGAAAACTGACAGCCGTCCTTGGGCAACCTTTAGTTCTATCATTTGGTCAACTCCATAGATAAAGTGGTCGGTTTTACAAAATATTTGCAAAAAATATTATTATGTGACCAGTATGTTTACCAATCTATGATGTGATACAGTTTACCAGAGCAACAACAGTTTTATAATATGTATTTTATTTATTTTACTAGCTAAATGCCAGCGACTTTGTACGGTCGGTCGGTCGGCTCGGTCTTCGGCCCCGCCAATAGATGTAATTTTCAAGAATCCTTCTTTTGTGCACGCCTACGTTATACTGGGTTACGTGGAAAGGGTGTACTAAGCCGAAAGGGGTTCATAGTACCCATCAGTATGAAATATCAGCTGTTCCATAGAAAACGGTCATTCACACTCGACAAAATGTATGGAAACATCTGATATTTTTTTCGCGATTTCAGTGTTGGTCCCATAGTAACAGTTGTACATAATGGATACGTATATGGGCCCCTTTCGGCTTAGTACACCCTTTCCACGTAAGCCAGTATAACGTAGGTGTGCAATAAAGAAGGATTTTTGAAAATTACGTCTATTTGTTGTTCCTAACAGAGTTAAGCGAAAGATGTATTTGTATATTGATCATCAAGTCTATAGCTCAAAATGGTTTTGTAATTATCTCTACATAGTATAAATTTAAGTCGCTTTCCGCGTCTGAATGTATGTCTGTATGGCCGCTAATTCCTCTTAAATCACGCAACGGATTTTGATGCGGTTTTCACTATCAGTTAGATACATTTTCGCGGAAGGCTTATATATATATATCACCGGGCGGGCGGGTCGCTAGTAATCTATAAAAAAATATGAAAAATCCCCATTTTATTTATGTTACACGGGAACAGCAATTGGATTTGTTTCCATAACAATCCCCATTGTTTTTATTTTGAAAATATGCAGAAAAACAAGTTATTCGCAGTTTCAGTTTCTAAAACATTCTTGCAGATATGCGTGCAGCTTCGTTTCAAATTGTGGAATACTTATCTTTTAATAATACCGATAAGTGATAGAGATAATCAACCTGTCACTTGTAATAGAGATAAAAACATCACTGATCACACTAATATGAATATTGAATAACTGCCCTTTCGTACAACACTTGTCTTGGTAAAATATCTACTTTGTTGTATGTCTATGTTGCTATTATTTATTGATTAACAACAGGCGAGATAGCGGTCAAGCGCAAGTCTATTATTTATTTATTGATAAATAATAGGCTTGCGCTTGACCCTAGAAAATAAGCAAGAAAATATACATATGTATTTAGAATAATAACGAACTTACCTAAACCAAAATAAAATATATCCTGTTAAAAACATAAAATATGAGAGCAACTGTTACTTGGACCGAGTTAAAATGTATTAGATATTTTATACCAAGAGAACTTAAAGATATTTCTAACCTGACGTCAAGATATCTGAAAACAAAGCATTTTGTTGTAAAAACCGTCTTTACGAAAAGTAGGCGAAATTGAATAAACAGAGAGAATCATCATCATTTCATGATCAGAGATCATGAAAAGCGATTCCCTATCGGCGAAGATATCGCGTAACATATCATACAGTGTGATGTAACAAATATCCTAGGTAGCACACAAAAAAATACACCGACTTAGAACCGCCTTTTTTGAAGTCGTTTGAAAAATATGTCGACTATCCGTTATATTCCGATCTTGGCTGATCTTGTATCTAAGACAAGATTTTTGTACTTCGTCCCCTGTTCGCTTTATCTCTAAACTCAACAGATGTTTATGAAAGGTCACACCACACCGTGTATCTATATAGTAAGATCCTTCGGCCAAAATAAAATGAATGGACGGGCCCAGTAGAAGCGTATTTTTGAAGATTAAAAATGAGCGCCGGCGCTCACTTTGTTTCAGTCGGTCTCTAGCTGTGAGTCTATTGTTACGTGATAACGAAACATCTGACAAAATTATGCATTCGTATGCTTTCCCGAAGTGTACAAAAATACACAAATAAAGCCGGTATCTCTTTTTTGAAACATATATTTTTTTTTTTATTATTATTATAAATAGGCTTGCGCTTGGCCGCCAACTCCCCTGATGTTAAGCGATGATGCGGGCTACGACGGAGCACGCTTGCCTAGAAGAAACCTATTCACACACGACTTGAAGACACCCAGATTGTAACTATCGGGGAACACCCACTCAGGCAGCGAATTCCACAGACTACTGTAGGAACATGTACTGTAGGTACATTTTATAATTTGGCGTTGAAGTATATAGTATTATGTCCGACGGTTTTGACTCGTTTTTACTGAGCAATTTCAATGGTTAGGGCACGCCCGTCAATTCATTTTATTTAGGTCGAAGGTAAGATCTACAAATATCTTGCCAAGATATACAGTTCTATTTATATTTATCATCTCGTATCTATTTATATTCGACAGAATATTAAACTTCCGTGTGTAGACTGTAGAGTGTGGACGGCTGTAACGAATTCGATAGAATTTACCACAAACGAAAGAGCCGATTACTAGATTGGCGAAAGACGGATGGGGTTATGTTTTGAGTATACATTACTTAAGTAATATAGGCGCAGCGGATCTGTGTCTCTGAAGTAAGGCTTTGCGAACCATTGCCCAAGTAGCACATCCCTTGCGACACAAAAATTATACTGCTCAGGTCTTGCAACCAACTTCAGAGATACAAAGATCAGCTGTGCCTACTGTAATACTATACTATACCGTACCATACCATACCATACCATACCATACCATACCATACCATACTATACTATACTATACTATTTAAAGGGCTTATGCCATGCCCTGCAGTGAGCTGAATAAGCTGCCATTGATGATAATGATGACAAGAAAAATCTCGATACCACCTATTTACTCATTCACTAGAAGTAACTGCATATTTCTGCAGCTTGACATCATGCATGTTCATGCGCGGTTCGGTGAACAAAACATAATGCAATTTTATGAGGCAGATTAAAATTATAGGCACTTCGTTTGCTGCTATTAAGTATAAGAGTTATACTTAATTGAGTAAAAAACTTAACAAAAACAAAAACTTAATTATGACATGGTGTATACATATTAAATACGTGCCCCATCTTAGACAGCATCGTCACTTACCATCAGGTGAGTTGTGGTCAAACGCAAAAATCATCTTTAAAATAAAAAATAAAAATTTGAAGAAAATTGTGGTGGTAGTGGTCTTTGGGACCACCTCTGAAGTCATAATCATCATCATCATCAGCCAGAAGACGTCCACTGTTGAACATAGGTCTCCCCCTTTAACCTCCACACTGAACGACAGCCTGCCTTTTGCATCCACTGGATGCCAGCGACTCTCACTATGTCGTCGGTCCATCTAGTGGCAGGCCTACCTACGCAGCGTATTCCGGTTCGTGGTCTCTACTCAAGAACCTTTCTTCCCCATCGGTTTTCGGTTCTTCGAGCGATGTGGCCTGCCCATTGCCACTTCAACTTGCAAATTTTAACAACTATGTCGGTGACTCTGGTTCTTTGCCGAATATCCACGTTTTGGATTATATCGCGCAAAGAAACTCCGAGCATAGCTCTCTTCATTGCCCGACTGTGTGTGACTCTTGAGTTTTTCCAAAAGGCCAACAGTTAAGGACCACGTCTCAGTACCATATGTTCACTAGCAACACACACTGGACAAAGACCCTTGTCTTTAGGCACTGTGGTATCTTGGACGAGAAGATGTCACGCAATTTCCCGAACGCTGCCCATCAGAGTTGGATTCTTCGGGCGACCTCTTTGCCTAAGTGGACTTACCTAACTGAACATTCTGAACAATCTGTCCAAGATAGGTGTAATGGTCAACAACTTCAAAAGTATCGTTCCGAACGACTATCGGCACGGGTTCAACATGGACATCATTGGACATGATTTTTGTCTTGTCCGTGTTAATTTTAAGACCCACCTCTGAAGTATGACCTACCTAACAAAAAAATATTCATCATAATCAATTCATAGCTGGCTGAGTAATCGCGTAATAAACTTTTCCTCCTTTTTTGAAGTCGGTTGAAAAGGGCGGCTGTTCAATAAAAAAACGTGACCAAAGCCAACAAGAAGTCTTTACTAAAGTTAAAGCGAACTTTAGCATTTAAAGTCGGAAGTTTGTCAATAAAAATGTCAATCGAAAGATTCTTCACAAACCAAACCAGTTTCCGTAAAGAGGTCACAAGAAAGTGCCGCCTGACCTCCGGTCACAACTCAACAAGTGAAATGTCAGTGATGTGTGGACAAGACGGCCTTGTGCGACACTCCCAAGAAATTGTTGTCCGAACTTTTGTATTTTATTTGTCCAAATTGCAACTATCATTACAGGAATATCCTAATACAAAATGTGCGCCTTTAGTAAGCGCTAAACCATTAAACATGACTAAAGAAAAAATCGAAGAACAAATACTCGAATTTCGAAAGAAAAAAACTAAAAACAAATAATATCGAAGAAAAATAAAAACATTTAGTTTTAGCAAGTAAAAAACGTTCGGAAACGTTGCCCATGCCCAGTTGCGTTACATACATTTTGTTGCCCATTATACAGGGTGTAAGGGGAACAAGCTCGAAGCCAAAAGAAGGTAATTGTACTCATCATTATGAACCACTTTTAGTACGGGACCAACCATGAAATCGCGAAAAAAAAATCTGCTGTTCCATACATTTTGTCGAGTGTGTTTACGCCTACGCCAATTCTTATAGCAATGACGCTCAACCTCATCGCTCGTTTGTACCAGTGATATTTTTAATTAGGCACCCTCAGTGTGCTACTGACTGTCATACAACCAACATTATATTTAAAACCTTCAACAAAAGATAATTGTACAAGCAAGAACCAATATACGCTGTGAAAGTTTATGGGAATTTTATTCATGTCCACTCGGGCACATTCATCTTGGCGACCGTGACACGATCTAAAATAATCGAAGAAACAAGAAATCCAACGGTGCAGCCTCAACAATTCGGTGACGTACCAATTCCAAGCCGAAGCCAGCCGCCGTCTTTACGACAAGCACCACGGGAATATTGAAGCCTTATCCATTGCAGCCACCGCCGGACGATCAGCTATAGCGTCGAACCGCAGCACAGGCCAATGCAGATAAGTTTCCTTCCTAACAATTTCCGTGTATCCAGTTTTACCTATCCAACATTTCCACTCAGTTTTCACCAATTTATTGGCGTATATTGTACTATTACTTGTGCTAATTATCTAGATACAATCTTTCTCCACATAAATCTAACATTTTTAGCAATTAAAATCATTAATTTACAGTAATATATCGAAAAAACACTATTTTATTTTCTACCCACATGTTACATGATAAAAAATAATTTATGTAATTTTGTCCCATTTTGCAAGAATAAGTCTTATTTAGTTATTTTGAGTCAATTTAAACGTTATATTAGTGCCCAAAGTTACGTAATCTTATCATAACAAGCATCAGGAATCATTTATTAATTGTCTATTTTGCAAATAAACTCACGCCCATTTGCCGAACATTTCAGCGACGTGATTTCGCACGAATCCGATCGTGTGGACACAAAACACATCTGGACCTGCCAGCATCCTGGAACAACGAGTCCAGTGCAGCTAGGGCCCGACTCAGGTGACGCCTAAGCGAGGAGCGTGAGCGATTTTTCATTACAATTCTATTTTAGAATTTTAAATTCAGAATTTTTTGTACAAAGTTTCACAACAATTTTGTAATTACCTATTGTGGTAATTAACATAGTTTATACATAATGGTAGGTGAAACTGGTTCAAAAGATTCACAATTATTACTTGATCTTATCGTCAAACGTAGTTCGATAAAGGGTCAAATCACTAAGTTTAAGAATTATTTATATAGTGTACGTGCTAAGGAAACGCTAACCTCAGTTGAGTTAGCCGAGTTGACACTTAAACTTGGTAAGTTTGAGTCTTTGTCCAATCGTTACGATGACTTGCAAAATCAGATTGATATTTCGAATCCCGACAATTTAACAAGCGAAGTTGATGAACGAGATGATATTGAGCAGTTATTTATTTCCAACATTGCCTCTGCTCAGATTGTAATTCAAAGGTATAATTCAAGCAAACATGACGAAAGTATTTGCAGAGATTTAAATGCAAGTCACTCTTCATCAGCTCCGTGTAGTGTCGATCATCATAACCCATTGGGGTTTAAATTGCCCCAGATACAAATTGCGAAGTTCGACGGATCGTATTTCCGTTGGCTCGAGTTCCGCGATACGTTTGTGTCTTTGATCCATAATAATCAGCGTATCGCACCTGTACATAAGTTTCACTATTTGATATCATATTTAACGGGTGATGCAGCACGCATTATTTCCAACTTTGAAGTTTCTGATTCCAACTATTCAGAAGCATGGAAAATTTTATGCCAACGTTTCGACAACAAGCGCCAATTGATAAATCATCATTTAAACTCTTTATTGAATATCCAACAAGCTAATCGTGAAACTCACGGATCTTTGAGATTCATAGTCGATCAGATCACTAAAAATCTGCGCGCTCTAGCTAGCCTCGGGCTTCCCACTGACAAATGGGATGTCTTGATAATTCATATCATGAGTTCTAAGTTAGACACCCACACTCTTTTGAAATGGGAAGAATGTCGTGGCGCGTCGGATGATATACCTACTTTGGAACTATTTTATAAATTTTTAATCGATCGTGCTGACATACTCGAATCAATAAATCGAAACTTACCGAAACCAACAAATCATTCTACGACCAGGGCCGCATCCAGTACCGGCAACAACCGGGTCAATACAAAATCATTTGCTTGCGCCAGCGATGCTAGTAGGACTTCTTATCCCCCAGTCAGTTGTGTTGTCTGTCATGAAGGACACCGAATTTATGACTGTCCCAAGTTCATTGCCAAAGGAATAGATGAGCGCATAGCCGACGTTCATAAGTTAAACCTGTGCACAAATTGTTTACGGGCCGGTCATAAAGTACAAACCTGTCGTCTGGGTCCCTGTTTGAAATGCAAAGGAAAACACAACAGTCTCATACACAAGGCATCCAATACAAACAATAATCATTCTTCTTCTTCCAGTGTTGTCACCACCATATCTGGCAACGCTGACGATACCATAACGAATTTTTCCAAGCAGAACTCGAAGCAAGTTCTTCTGTCAACCGCTTTCATTGAGGTGGCTAATCCTCGGACGAACCAGACCGAAAAGGTTCGTGCCCTATTAGATTGCGGTAGTCAGTCATCTTTCATAACGCAGTCTCTCAAGAACAGGCTGTCGTTACAATCCAGATCCGATTGCAATATCAATGTTTTGGGTATAGGCAATAATCAAACCGGTAAGGTCACCGAATCTTGTGTAGCGCAATTGCAATCACTAGTCAATCCTTTCAACGTTACGTCAGGTTTTTTGGTGCTCCCGCAGTTGACCGGTCATATCCCGAAATTCCCCATTGATACTGAATTACTACAAATACCAAACGATTTGAAACTTGCAGATCCAATGTTTCACCAGCCAGCGCCGACTGATGTTCTCATAGGCGCCGATTTATTCTGGGATATTATTGGCCGCGAGCAACGCACTCTCGGTTCTAACAATCCAAAACTAATAAGCTCCCAGTTTGGTTGGATTATTTCAGGTCCTATAATGGCAAATTTTACCAACAAGAACGTACAATGCAACCATTCCATCATTTCTAATAAATCGAATGATGACGATATTCAAATTCAGCAAGAACTCACTAAGTTTTGGGAGCTGGAAGAGGTTCCCCTAAAATCAAAACATAGTGAGAGCGAGAAGGCATGCGAATCGAATTTTTTGTCCCGCACCTCTCGCCTAGATTCAGGTAGATTCTCAGTTGGTCTACCTCTAAAGGAGTCACCCGATTGTCTCGGTGACTCATATAAATTAGCGAAAAATAGATTTCTTAATTTAGAAAAACGATTCAAAAGACAACCAATAGTCAAACAACAATATGTTGAATTCATGCGTGAGTACGCCGACTTAGGTCATCTGTCGGAGTCTCCGATACCTATACCGAACAATTCATATTTTCTATGCCATCACGCTGTCTTCAAGGACAGTAGCGAATCTACTAAAATTAGGGTGGTGTTCGATGGATCTGCTCCATCGACATCCGGACATTCTGTCAATGATATTCTTCTGGTAGGTCCCAATATGCAGGATTCACTTTTCTCTATTCTCATCAGAGCTAGACAGTACAAGTACTTGCTGAATGGCGATGTCGAGAAAATGTACCGTCAAATCCTGATTCACGATGAAGACCGAAATCTTCAACATTTATTATGGAGAGAAGATGAATCCAGTCCTATCCAAACGCTACGATTAAATACTATTACTTACGGTATGGCAAGTTCTAGTTATTTGAGTACGCGTTGTCTTTGGCAGCTTGGAGAGGAATGCTCAGACCCGGCAGTTAAAGAAATAATACAACACGATTTTTTTGTAGATGACCTAATTACAGGAGCCGACAACGAGAAGGCGTTACATCATATTCAACAAGCTGTATGTACCGCTCTTCTAAAAGGCTGCTTTAACTTAAGAAAATTCAAATCAAATTCAGCTTCTCTAATAAAGTCTGCGGCTAGCAATTCAAACGATAATTTGATTGTCAGCGAATCCACATCAACGTTAGGCATGGGCTGGAATCCATCTAGTGATCAGCTTCATTTCCCATTCAAGATTCCACCCCAGACAAATAATATTGTCCTAACCAAACGATCTATTCTTTCATCGTTATTTAAAATTTTCGATCCTTTGGGATTGTTGAGTCCATGTGTAATCAAGGCCAAAATGTTGCTGCAACAGTTGTGGTTGCACAAGTTATCATGGGACGATCCAATCCCCGAAGATATTGAAAAGAATTGGAATAAATTTGTCACAGCCGTTCCCACTTTACTCAGTCTCGAAGTACCCCGCCGTGTACTTTGCGACGAACCTGTGTCTGTGTCTCTACATTCCTATAGCGACGCAAGTCAGAAGGCTATGGGAGCCTGTATCTATCTGCGCTCTGTAAATTCAAATAACGATGTTACTGTGATGTTACTTTGCTCGAAATCTAAGGTAGCTCCAATTAAGGCTACTACGATTCCCCGCCTTGAGCTGTGTGCCGCTCTATTGGCAGCTAAATTATGCAAGGCTGTGAGGGAATCATTACGATTACATATACAAGAGGAAGTACACTGGTGCGACTCTACCATTGTACTAGCCTGGCTGCATAGCAGTTTCCAAAACTTAAAGACGTTTGTGGCGAATCGAGTTTTAGAGATTAGTGAGTTGACAGATTCTGCTTCATGGCGTTACGTGCCAACAACGGCTAACCCTGCTGACCTAATCTCTCGAGGTATTTGTCCAGATCAATTAAGTAAGATGGAGCTATGGTGGTCAGGTCCTCCATACCTATCAGGACCAGAAAGTACTTGGCCTACACTAAACCATAAGGTAGAAAATGAACCTTTACCTGAGACTAAAACTACAATTATAACTAACGTAACAACTAATGACGAACCTATTTTAAAATTTGCAAACTACTCTAGCCTAACTAAATTAAAACGAATATTTTCTTATTTGTTACGATTTTTGCATAATGCAAGGAACCCCGAATCTCGACTTACAGGTCCTTTATCAGTAGATGAACTAAAAGACTCATTTCTATGTTTATGTCGCTTGTCTCAGCAAGAGTCATTTGCGATAGAGCATGAACTGCTTTCCAATAACAAACATTTAAGTCCTAAATCTCTACTTCTATCACTAAGTCCCTTTTACGGTGATGATAAGGTTATTCGAGTAGGTGGTCGCTTAGACGCCTCTGATTATAACTTTGACAAAAAACATCCGGTTTTATTGCATGCTAATCATCATTTCACTAAAATTTTATTTGAATACGAACACAGACATAACCTACATGCCGGGCCACAATTGTTATTAGCAACGATTCGTGAATTTGTGTGGCCTATCAACGGTAGAATTTTAGCTCGACGCACGTTTCGTAACTGTTTCAAATGTAGACGTCTTCAAGGAAAAACTATGAAACCAATGATGGGTAACTTACCCTCCGAGCGCGTTACGCCGAATTTCCCATTTCAGTCTGTGGGTTTAGATTTTTCTGGAGCATTTTATATATTGAACAGAAAGGGCCGAGGCGCTAAACTAGAAAAATGCTATCTTTTAATAATTGTATGTACCCGATATAAATGCGTGCACCTTGAAGCCGTAAATGGTCTTTCCAAAAACGACTTTATCATGTCATTTCGCAGATTTGTGTCAAGACGTGGTCGGCCCACGGAAGTATTTTCCGACAACGGCAGCAATATAGTATCTGGTGCTAAAGAAATAACGAACTTTTTAAACAACAACGCTAATTTTATATCTGAATTCGCAAGTGAGGAAGGGATCAAGTTTATTCTATCGCCTCCTCTTGGGCCTCATTTTGGAGGAATATTCGAAAGTGCTGTCAAAAGTGCAAAATTTCATATCAAACGCGTAATGGGCAATTCTCATCTAACTTATGAAGAACTCTCAACCCTTTTCGCACAAGTAGAGTCAGTATTAAACAGCCGTCCATTGTGTCCTTTATCCCCTTCACCCGACGATTTCCTTTGCCTAACTCCAGGAAATTTTCTCATTGGTCGTGCTCTCACCGCTCTACCTTCACCTATACTGGAAGACTGCAATCCTAACAATCTTCAGCGCTACGAACGAGTCCAACAAATATATCAACATTTCTGGAAGAGATGGCAACGCGAATACATAGCGGAGCTACAGCACCGTCAAAAATGGAAGACCAACTCTTCAAATCCAAGCGTCGGAGACTTGGTCCTAATACATGAAGACAACGTCCCACCTCTCTGCTGGAGACTCGGCCGCATTTCTAAACTATTCTACGGACCTAAAGATGGAATACCACGAGTTGCCGATGTAAAAACTTCCAGAGGATGCCTTCGCCGCCCGTTAGTTCGTCTGTGTGCCCTGCCTACTGCAGAAGAATTAGAGGGTTGAAAACCGAAGCTTTCAACGGGGGCAGGATGTTTACGCCTACGCCAATTCTTATAGCAATGACGCTCAACCTCATCGCTCGTTTGTACCAGTGATATTTTTAATTAGGCACCCTCAGTGTGCTACTGACTGTCATACAACCAACATTATATTTAAAACCTTCAACAAAAGATAATTGTACAAGCAAGAACCAATATACGCTGTGAAAGTTTATGGGAATTTTATTCATGTCCACTCGGGCACATTCAGAGTGTCAATGACCGTTTTCTATAGAACAGCTGATAGTTTTTTCGCGATTTCAGGGCTGGTCCCATAGTAAAAGTTGTTCATAATGATGAGTACAATTACCTTCTTTTGGCTTTGAAAGTGTTCCCCTTACACCCTGTATAATGGGCAACAAAATGTATGTAACGCAACTGGGCATGGGCAACGTTTCCGAACGTTTTTTACTTGCTAAAACTAAATGTTTTTATTTTTCTTCGATATTATTTGTTTTTAGTTTTTTTTCTTTTTGGTGACTTTTGGTTCCATACAGCTAAACTGAATCCACCAGAATGCCTCAATTAATTTCGCAAGGCTAGGCTAATACGACAATATTCAGTTCAGCAACGATAGCTCAGTCATAGTTTTCTGTTGCAGTGGTTGGCGAGTTCGAATTCAAAACCGCAGGCAGGGACGATGAGCTTGAGAATATCGTGAGGAAACTATAACATGGTGAAAGGGCACTTTCTAATGCCCAGCTGACAAACTACCCAAGTAGAAAATCCTACGCCAAGCACTTAATAATGATGGTTGCCTGGAAGAGATCGCTTTTAGCGATAAGGCCGCCACTTGTGGCACTAGATCGTTAGTGTTTACTATCGTGTTATAATTTTTATTTCTGGTGTACACAATAAACAGTTTCTATCTATCTATCTAATAGTATATTCCTGCTGTTTCCATTCCAGCTATGCGTTATCATCTTCGATTTCGACAGGCGTTTGACCACAGTTGTGGTCAAACCTGTCAACTATATAGCCAACATTCAATCGAAATACGACGTCATATGCTTCTAGTGCTCAAATACCTAGTACTCAATGAATAAGGAAATGTGAGCGGCGATTGCGGTAGATCGTGCCACTTTACGGTCGCTGGCCTTACGGTGGCGCTACCTAATTACTTGGTACAATGATGACTCAAGGCTTTGGTTGGACCTATTAGGATGAAAGTGTAGAACGCCCTGCGACATCGAGAGATGACTTGGGTACAGCGGGCAGAAGCGGGATGCAGAAATCTTAAACGTATATTAGGATTTGGAGAGATCCATCAGTGGATGAACATCTAGTCTGATGTTGATGTTATAGACATCAACACACAGATGTTTTAAATTAGTAACTAATTAATTAAAAAAAATAAGATGAACTTGGTGAACAGGCAAACCTTGGTAGGACATAGGCCTTCTCTTGGAAAGAGAAGATGAGCCCTTCCAGCAAGCAGGCCCAGTTTCTTTGTCTATTTCTGCTAATTAAATAACCTTATATTATCGCTTACGATAATTACGCTCTCGTAATATTATTTTCGTCCACCCACAAGATGGACGGACGACCTAAAAGAGACCGCAGGGAAACGCTGGATGTAGGCCGCTTGCAACCGGCCCTTTTTGGAGATCGATGGGGGAAGCCTATGTCCAGCAGTGGACGTCCTATGGCTGAAATGACGATGATGATGAATATTATTAATACTTTGCAAAACAGGCAAAAAATCTAGAAAAAAAAATGAAAAAATGTGTCGTTTTGCCAGAAAACATACGTATACGTAAAGCTATTCTCTTACTTCACTGCTGATCTCCGCGGTGTGCCTTATGACAGTACGAAATGGCTCAATAAATAAAAAGTTGGCAGTCACGGGACGCCCGGCAGATGTGAAACATGGCGGATGGCGGCATAAGAAAGCGAGATGCCGCTTGCCATCACGGCATACGAGTCAGTTTAACCGCCAAGGCGCGCCAATAGATGTTTCAAATAAAAAATCTGATTGTATGTAACTGTAACGATAATACAATGGGCGAGATTATCGTAACTGTTACAATTTTTGAGCTGTAATTGTAACGATGACGATAGTCAAGAGTTCTCAAAGGTAGACAACGCACTGACAATGTCCCGGGTATTATAGAAGTCTATAGGCACGTGATGGCGGGACCATCACGTGGCCCTTGTTTGCCTCTTATTATATTTAAAAAAAACATACCGGCAGGCAGATGGTATCTAAGGTAAGGTACCTCAGCATGGAGACGATCTGCAAGTCCGGTACCAAAGTTATGTTCACAGATCATGCAGTAGTGTCTTGAAGATACAAGTTTTACGAGATTCTTGCGTACGCGCACTCCGCATAGAAACTGCGGAAACATGTCGCCGGTCGTACGCATCGTACTTTATAAATATTTACTGACGTATTTAAAATTCTGAACGCACTCAAGGTCGCAGTTAAGTTGGATTCTTGTAGGCAATATGTGTGCTTGGTCCAATAGTATTTTCATTTTGAATTCCAAAACTTTATCCTTAATTATTACAGGTATGTTGTAGGTTTTTAGGGTTCCGCAGTACTACATTCATCATCATCATCATCATCATCCACAGCCTTCCTTATCCCACTGCTGGGTATAGACCTCTCTCTTGCTATGCCATCTGCCTCGTATGAGTACATAATCTCTACATAGTTTAAATTAAAAGTCACTTTCCGCGTCAGGCTGTCTGTCTGTATATCTGTCTCGTTCTAATTTTTCTATAACCACGAATTTCTGAACTATGAATGTGTGCACAGTTATTTTATTTATTTATTATATTTTGTTACAGGACGGCGCAGTCAAGGAAGGCCCAAGAAGCGCTGGCGTGACGATCTTGACTCATTCCGGAGAGTTTGGCAAGAGGTGGCGAAGGACCGAGATTTATGGAAGGAGATGGGGGAGACCTTTGCCCAGCAGTGGGACAGTATAGGTTAAAAAAAAAAAAAAAAAAAATTGTTACATTTATTTAACTATGTATTTTATTATATGGTGTCGGCCATGGAACCCTACCATATGCGTGTCCGGACACACAATATACTGTAACTAAGAGCTAAAAAAAACTAAAACTTGGAGCGACTATAATGGTCATGTTTAATTTTGTAGGAAGCTACACCTTTGGTAATCAGGAAAATATGATTATTTTAAATTATCGGAATTTCAAGTAATTATACATTATTGGTAAACAACTGAATATCCTGGCCTATTATGGTAAAGTAGCTTGGTTTTTATAATTTTCAAGTACTTTTGAGACTGAGAGATATTGTTGAAAATCTCAAATGCGAAGAGAGAGAGAGAGAGAGAGAGATATATATATATATATATATAGTGTTCTTACCAGTATTACCCCCCTCGTCTCGAAATAATTTGTGGCTACGGCCTAGACCAAAGCTGCTCTAATTGTAAGTGTCCATATTTCAGCATCGTAAGTCATGACAGGTGCACTGATTAAAGACTTTCTTTATGAATCTTAGTGGAATATGTGACAAAGACTCTGCATAGTTTCCCTAATGCTGCGCAGCCCAACTGTATTCTTCTATCAGCCTCACACAAAAAAAAAACCTACTTTGTGCATCAGCCTTAGATGGGCATACTTTCAAACTATCTGTGGAGTGTGTAGAGTGAAGCCATTAATTGCAATATTTCCTTACCTTTTTATAAATTTCAAAGCTGGTGAACTGTGTCGCCGCATACGGGAATATCCTGACCATTTGTGCACCGTTGCCCTTGTAGAGAGCGATCAGAGACTCCTGCTGGACTATGGCTGTGAGTCCTCCTAGGACCCCATGGTGCTTGTAGTGGACTGATTGAGCTTGGAGTAAAATCTTGATGCGGTCTAGAGGTGCAACTACTGTCTTTGCGCACATTCCTGCTACACCTGTAAATAATTATTATTTTCAAGAGTGTGTTTTATTGTGTGGTATATTTTTTATTTATTTATGCTGTATCTTCATTTATGTTGAACCGATTTTAAAGTATATTTTTGTTATAATAAAAAAGTATATGAACAAAATAATTCAAGTGTAAGGATGGAAAATCAGGGGATGAATCCCATTCATTTAACTTCCGGTGAAGTTTGCTGTTTCTTTCTTGTTTATACAAATATAATTATTATATAACTATACAAGCAGGGTCCTGTAATTTTACACTCATTATCCAACTTTCTCCAACATCCAACCAGATTAGCAAGTTGAAGTGGCAGTGGGCAGGACACATATATCACCCAGAACAGATGGCCGATGGGGCCGAAAGGTTCTCGAATGGAGACCGTCAATGGACCGGTAAATGCAGCGTAGGACGTCCACTGTACAAGATGGACAGACAACCTAATAGAGACCGCAAGAAAACGCTGGATGCAGTCCGCTTCCAACGGGCCCCTTTTGGAGATCGATAGGGGAGGCCTATGTCCAGGAGTGGATGTCCTATAGCTGAAATGATGATGATGACGATGATGATGATGATCCAACTTTCTAAAGCTGGCTCTTCATCCTCCTCTGCATGACCTAATTCTCTCCTGACCATTTTTTTATTAGACAACCATCTCGGATATCTAACCGCAAATGAAAAGATGATAAGTTGATATTCAGAAAACCAGAAGGAAGCACTTTCTTTCTGTTTTTTTTTTACATTGCGTGCATTGTACATGTACATTGTAATTTTTTTTTCCATTACAATGTCACCTGATGGGAAGCAAAGATGTGGTCGAGGATGTAGTATGCTTGCCTAGGTAATACCTATTAGCTTTTTTCTCAAACATCCCTGGATTATACCCATTTGGAAAGACAGTTGCAGCTAAGGAGTTCCACCTCTCAGCTGTTCAATTCAAAAGTTGGATTAGACACGCTTAGTGCTTCTGAATGGAATTTTCACCATGAAAGAGTGTCTCCTTATGTCTTTTTTTTATTGTACCAATCGCAAGGCAGTCTTCGCTGCCTTAATGGGTGCTTCCTGATGGATACAATCTAAATGCCATCGACGATTTGAACATAATGTTTGTTTTTGATCACTAACAGGATTGCTTTTGACCACCACCTCGCCTGATGTTTTTATTTTTTATAAATAATAGGCTTGCGCTTGACCGCCAACTCGCCTGATGTTAAGCGATGATGCGGTCTACGGCGGAGCACGCTTGCCTAGAAGAAACCGATTCACTCGTGATTTGAAAACACCCAGATTGTATCTATCGGGGAACACCCATTCAGGCAGCGCATTCCACAAACTAGCAGTTCGCACAATAAAAGTGGAATGTTAAGCGAATATACCTGAAGACTCCCAGATTGTAATTATCAGGGAACACCCAAGTTGGCAAATTGTTAATTTGTCTTGTTTCTATATTGTTGTTTGTTTTCCATAAATATTGAAGCTGATATGCTTGTTGTAAGCTGTTGGTTTGTTCCCACTTTTCTTCATATTGACTGAACCAATTTGTGTGAAATTTGAAGTAGAGATCTAGCTATCTCTACTTTACTGTATATTAGAATAATATACAGACAGATAAACTGATAAGTTGTTGATAATAACATAATGGGGAAAACAGTAGAGAGTATGTATGATCTTATTCAGGGACACGAAATGGTGGTACTAACCCAAAAGGTCATTGTACTCAACTGAGAATGTTGTTCTATACAATTTACAATTTAAAAAAAATGGGGTCAGTCTTAATGAGATTAGGTACAATGATTCCTTTTGGCTTTTTCCGGGTAACCCTGTAGAAATCAAATCATAAATAGAGAATGATAGGATTTTTTGAAACAACTCAATTATTTGTAGATAAGTGCTGTACTGCTTCTATATTATTTGAAGTTTCGGTCATATCTTAACTAAAATATGAAAATGTAAGTTTTTTATCTTATGTTTGAAACATACCTATTATTACCTATACTCAATTTAATTTCGAGTAGTCTTAGTCTTTTAATATACCTAGTGAACTTATTTGAGTCTAATATTTTCAAACTATAATTTTGCTAGACTTTGTGATTGTAGTGGGAATTTAAATGGTATTTAACTAAGCTTACTAACATAATTCTTGTAAAGGTATTCACTCAAAAAAACAAAAACTAACTTAACTAACTTTAACTAACAAAATTTCTAAGAACAAGTACCTACTACTAAAACTTGAATGTAAACAAATTTAAAATACATGATTTACTCACCACCTGCTAGTAAATTCTTAAGTATAAAATCCAAATCGTTTTTCTGTTCCATTTTTAGGGCCATCTTTAAGGTGGTTCACTTCACTAATTAATAATTTTACACCAAAGTGAAAATTCTTGACGATTACACGTAAATATTAGAAACGCGAGATACACACCATGGCTCGCTTTCGCGTTAATTTATGTGTAAGCAGGCAGTGGACACTGTTTGGGCACGCGACAGCGACGAAATATTTAAAACTTTCTCCGATAGCTCATTGCCGAACGTTGTTTCTCTCCGCGAAGCACAACAAATAATATTGTACGCAGACTTCGCAACGTCGCATACCAACGGACGCCACGATTAAACTGCTCTGCTCTCAGTCAGTCGGACTGACATGGACAGTATCTTATGTTATCTGAACTGTGACGATTTGCCCAATGCTCATTCGTCGAAACAAATCAAGTTTGAACTCATATCAGTCCACCATGACCGACCATACAGGCTAATGCTGAGTAATGCTGAAAGCTGGCTCACTTGGACTTGATAGGCTTGGCAGTTTTAACCAAGTTTTAACAATATATAACTTTAGCAAGTGTATTTGTCTTACATTTTTAATCTACGGAAGTTTCAGTGACTAAAAATACTAAAATAAAACAATGAAATAAATTAACTAAATAAATTCGAGCTGTTAGAGCAGAGCCCGATAGATAATTATAATAATAATTTATAAATAATTAATTGTATGTAAATCTCTCAATTTTCGATTGACATTTGACATTCAAAACAATTCAAAAGATGAATCCAGATACCTTAGTAAAGGTGTCTTATTTAATTGCAAGGAAGTTGCAAGGAAAGGAACGCGTTCTGTCAAAATATTCCCATACAAAACTAAACCTTAACGTCTAACGATAAGGTTCATAATAATGTGGCTAGGAACATGGAGGTAAAACGAGCTCACTGAAATAGCTACCACGGAGGAAGTGTATCCCTTTCTAAAGATTGCCATTACATAAAACATATATTTTAGTAAAACTCTGTTTTAAACTATCTCAGCTGTTCACTAAAGTTATATAATGTTGTGGAATCTCATTCCACAACCACCACGGTAATTATCCCGTAATCATATTTTAGTAGTTTTACTTATTCAATCGGACATACCAGGCAGGCCCTATTTTGGGGTGTAAACATAAAATTACTACCAATGAAATAACGATAAATTTTTATTTCCATTTTCTAACGGATATTAATGTAGATAATATATCTAATGTATCATGTACATATTTAAATTTTATTTTTAAGTAACCATGTAGGTTCCTAGTATAATTACTAGGAACCTTCATGGTTCTGCTGAACCATGAAGCTACTGGCAGCATTAACGACATGGCGTTTTTGATTGTTTGCTTACTATATTTTGTTTTTTCAAGCATGATTTTTGAATATTTATTTTAAAATGGTGAAAAATTTCTGTATAAGAAACTGTGCTAGTGTATCATTCGGTGGCTGCGGCATATCTTTTCACAGGTAGGTACACAAAGCTTGAAATACAAGAAAATGTTTACTAGGGTGTCCATACACGTGTGAACATGAACAATATTTTGAACAATGAACAATTATTTTTATACATTATGTTTTAGCATGACCTAGGGATATTTTAAAGTAATTCGCATTTCGGCGAGTGTGCGCAAAAGCTTCGAGCCCTTGTTCCACCCTCCCCCTTTTACTTAGGAAAAGTAGAACGACTGCACATGCACACTACCCTCCCTTCCTAGTGAAAATTCCAAAGATTTGAACTCAACGATTTGGGTCTTCATTTATGATACGTACTGCCCAAGAATGGAACTACCTGCCGTCCTCCTTGTTTCCTGAGAACAACAAACTAGATATCTTCATGGCTAAGGATAGATAGTGACAGTGATAGTGATAGTGTGATAGTGACTGCTAGTCTGTGGAATGCGCTGCCTGAATGGGTGTTCCCCGATAGATACAATCTGGGTGTCTTCAAATCACGAGTGAATTGGTTTCTTGTAGGCAAGCGTGCTCCACCGTAGACCGCATCATCGCTTAACATCAGGCGAGTTGGCGGTCAAGCGCAAGCCTATTATTTATATATAAAAAAAAGATATGTATAGATAGATATGAATAGATTTCTAGATCAACGTGTTCCATCCTCCGCCACACCGTCACGTACCATCAGGTGAGTAAGTGGCGAAACGTAGATCTAGTACCACCATCCAACGGTGAACCGAGCTTTCTGTGTACAGTTGTATCGTTCAAGGGTGTTTCGACGAATCGTACGGGAATCATTCTAAATATTACATAAAAAATGAAAGTACCTAAATTCATCGCTGAATATATTTCATGTTACAGAATACCAACAAAAGAGGATGTAAGAAAAATGTGGTTGGAAGTAATTCTTAGTCGAACAGCAAGAATAACAAAAAACTCCAGGGTGTGCAGTTTGCACTTCAACACAGAAGATTTTATAAAGACACTAGCGACCCGCCCCGGCATCGCAGGTGCAATGCTAATACTAAAATAATATACTACTGAATGTCTTTATATACCTACAACGTTCACAGCTTTTTTGTCATTAGGCAAAACAAACATGTTTTCTTTAGAGGTTACTCTTTAAAGAGCGACATTATGATTGGCCATGTGAAAAACACGCCGCCGGTACCGGCCTGTTGCGGTACTGGCCGGGGGGCCGCCGCAACCGCTATGTCCCTGCATTTTAAATCTTTAATATCTTCGAAAATGTTCATTTAAATTACATGCTGTAAACGGCCATATTGGTCTATATTAAATGCACAATGTATTTAAGGTACTAAATTGGATAAAGATTAATGCTGTATTGCTTAAAATCCCTTCGTTATCACGTAGGGTTCAGCCAGCGTTTGCAATGTAAGCGCAAAAAAAATATGTTCATTTACGACATTACATTAGAAACCTCTACAATTATCAGTGTTTCTCTACTATATTATGCATGTATTATATATATAAACCTTTCTCTTGAATCACTCTATCTATTTTTAAAAAACGCATCAAAATCTGTTGCGTAGTTTTAAAGATTTAAGCATACATAGGGACGGACAGACAGCGACAGCGACTTTGTTTTATCCTATGTAGTGATAGTGATGTAGTGATGCTTTCGACAAACTTTGAAAATGAATGTAGTTCGATGTCATTTTCCCGCAGTAAGTAAAATATGCCAAATAGTAGTCATGCCAATCTTCTATATTTATAAAAGCTAAATTCACTCACTCACTCACTGACTTGTCACGAAATCTCAAAAACTATTTGACTTACGAAGCTAAAATTTGGCACGTAGATTCCTTATGGGGTATAGAGTTCCGCTAAGAAGGATTTAGCGAAAAAGCCGAATTAAAGGGGGCAAATGGATGTTGAAAGATTATATTAAAGTCCTTTGTTTTTGATGATACTCAGGGATAAAATTTGGTATTTAGTTTAAAATAAATAAATACTGTTATAATATTTTTACAAAAAAGAAAGATTAAGGAGGTGGAATTGTACTTTGTATGTTGTGTTGAAAGTTATGCAACTACGAAATTGTAATTTGACAAGTGGGTGTAAAACTTCATTAAAAAATATTTTACGAAAGGGCCGAATCAAAGGGTCCAAAAAAGGTTGAAAGTTTAGGTGAAAGTGTACGCGTACGAAGTCACACAGGTAACGGCTAGTTTATTATAAATACAAAAGTTTGTCTGTTGTATGTGAAAGAGGAAAAAACATCCATACATACAAACTTTGGCGTTTATAATATTAGTAGGAAGTAGGATAGGATGCGAAAGTGTGTTTGTTACTCTTTTACGCAGCAACAGAGCAACAAATCAACCAGATTTTTTGCATGGGTATAGTTCAAGGGATGGAAAGTTATAGGCTACTTTCATCATCATCGTCATCTACTAGATGTTGTTAACTGATCACCGAATTTAAGCAACGGACTACACGGTCAATCTTAGGTAGGGTGATTGCAAGTGGCATTTAGAAACCGAATGATCGAATAAAAAGTTAACAATCTGGGTGCCTTCAAGTCGAGAGTGAATAGGTTTCTTCTAGGCAAGCGTGCTCCATCGTAGGCCGCATCATCGCTTAACATCAGGCGAGATGGCGGCCAAGCGCAAGCCAATTTATAATATAAAAAAAATATATGTCACGTGACCCGTATGTCCCGGTTGAGTCTTATAACAATGGCCGCTAAGCCATCTCAGAGGCCTTCAGGCGTCCTGGCGGCCTAAAATTCTGACATTAGCGCTCGTCACTGGGCCTATATGAACTTCCTGTATTTACTGAGAGTACCAATACGATGATTTTAGGAATTACCTACATTGTCTTCGTTTCCTCAAAATCATGAACATCCTACAAGAAAAGGACAAATTACTCCGTGCTCGCTTTTCCCTCGGACCGTTTTTTTAGCATGAGTACTCGATCCAGGTCCCTTTAGGGTATATATAAAATCCTTGTTTAATTGTCATTCGGATTGTGATTAGTTCTCCTCTCCTCTCCTCAACATATTTAGACACTGACAGTGTTTTTTTTCACCCACCGGGCAGGCTAAGGCTTTTAAGGCCATACCGCATATTCATCCAATTTTATGGACAGTTTACAAAAAAATACTGATGTCATTAAAATATTTATAATTTACAACATTTCAACCAAAGAATATTAGAGTTAAAATTAAAAATGTTTTGCCACCAGCCAGGCTTTAGCCAGGATTTCAGCAGCAGCCTCAATGACGTAATCTTTTCTCAAAGAGCAGCCTACATTAGAATTTATAATTACATTCTCTTTGGTTTTTTTTTCCGGGCAAGTGCCTTTATTAACTAAACATAATACAAGCTATAACTAAAACTACAAATACAGTTAGACTGCCCATAGACCGTTGAAGGTCTAAAGACAATCTAAATGCTCAAGCCCACTACCAGTTGGCAGCGTACCCAGCATGCTGGCGGCATTACCACGTTGAATGGCAATGCTTATGCGTTGAGCCAGAAACACGCCAGCATTTTGGTCACGCGTCGCATTAACCAGGCGCTCTGAAAGATTTTTGAAAATGAGGTGAGCTCCCGGTCCCCAAGGGCCCAATGTCTCGACCCCAAACGCCTCAAATATATAACCACTGCCGAGGTTAGCATATTTGCGTCGCTTGTGCTGCTCTGCCGAATTGGCAGCCGCGCCAGCCCTACCCTGTGTCTCAGGAAGATGTGACGGCGCCAAAGTATCGACACAAGTTGCGTCCCATACAAGGGGCCGCCCCAACCTCCAGGGCACAAGTGTCACACCGTCAGGCCTCCTTCCATCGTCGCGCGCAAGACCACTCGGTTCGAGCATAGCTGCGACATTGGCGGTGGAAAGAGCCCTGCGTATGATGTCGTTCAGGCTAGCGTGTCGGCCAATACGACCAGCGCTTCTCGAGCAAGAGAGACCAGACCAGGGCTTTTATCTTTGGTTGAAGTTGAAACCCGATCTTTTTTAAAAGTATTTTAAAATATGTCATGTAGAATTGTTACCTTTCAGATTTCATAGTTTCATAATCATTGACATAAAAAAATAATTTCGCGATATTTTGCAAATAAATAATTTCCAAATCACAAATCAATCAAATGAAGACAAAAACATAAAAAATGTGAAAATCTTTCTTTTTCTTAATAAATCTAAAAAAAAAAAAACTGTATTGAGAAACAAGTTGGTAAATATAACAACCTAATACGACACCACATTATATAGGTCAATGTACGACCTTTGGTTTTCTATAAATAATGGAAGTGTACGACACCCATCATTAGATGATCCCCATTACCCTCAGAGATTTTGATTTTGAAAAAATTCGGCAAGCTGACGTCTCATCGAGAGAAAATAGTAAACTGTGCAATTCAGGCTGATTTTCACCATTAAAACAAAATCAATAATCTTGCATATTGACTTCAGGTGCTGACTATCAGGCGAACAAACTGCTCGCATAATTTATTTCATATTATTATGGCGACCACTCCGTACATTCTCATAATAACGTGTAGGTATACAGACCTAGTGAAAGCAAATGAGAGCTGTTGTAATAAACCAGCCAAGTGCGAGTCGGGCTCGCGCACTGAGGATTCCGTACCACCAGAAAATACAATAAGGTCGTCCAAGTAACCGTCAAGTAAATACTTAGCGCCTTCCAAAATTGTCGAAGCAATTGCCTCGCAGTCACATAGTTATTTTTGCTACAGTGACGTTTAAGTTTAATAATATGCATCCATAACAGAAAATTGTCACCGACTCGCACTTGGCCATTATTTATTAAGTAGGTACTAGCTGCGCCCCGCGGTTTCACCCGCGTAGTGATGAAAAAAACGATAATACGTTCTTACAAGCGTCAAATCTGGCATGATTACAGTACCTACATACTCTAAAGTATAACAACAAATAATAAATAATGGCCAAGTGCGAGTCGGTGACAAATTTCTGTTCATTACCAAATTATTATACTCGAGCGCCTGTAGCAAACTGCGTAGCAAATTACTCCGACGATTAGAAAGCGTTATAATAACTGGTAATTCGGTTACTTGGTCAACCTTCTATGATGATTAGGTATTAGAGCTAGGGAACCCTACCATGAGCTGCACGTCACGAATATTCACATTGTTTTTAGAGAATGAAGCCAAAGCGGTCTAACATGCGCGAGAATTACTGGACTCTCAACTATTCTGCTGCTAGAAACAATTTAAGCGGCTCAGACGTGAGCATAGACAAAGAACCCATGCCTATGAAAGACAAGAAGCCGGTCCATGTTAGTTCAACATTTCAGCTTACCAACCAACATTTCTGTCTCCATCATCATCAAACGTCATCATCATTTTGCAGTTTGGAGGTCAGCATAATTAGGCCAAACTTCTCGCGATCTCATGTTGCGTTCTTGTTCTTCTTAACAACTAACTTTTCTGTACAGTGGCCGGCAAACAACTTGAGCCATGACCTTGAGTGCGCAATATCGTTGGTGGAAAGAGAAGTGTGCGGGAGCATTTCGACGGCACGTGTCCACGCGATTGGCCGATTGGAAGTGTACCTACATGCGCGAACTTACCCCCACTACGTCGACTTTGGCTCAAATTGTTTGCTGGCCACTGTACCTACATTGGGCGAAGTAGGTACCTACCTACTTATCAAATTCCATACAAATTTTAAATTTGGAAATTAATTTTTGTATGGAATTCGATACGTATGTATTTTACAAATCGAATATTCATTCCCACTTCACCCACCGTAGAGTTGTGTAGCGGCGTGCAACAGACCTTGTGGATCCAAATGCAGACCGTGCGAAGTAGCTTGCAAGTAAAAGTAGGCGTTCAAACGTAAATAGCCACTCGCACGACTCGCGTGCGTACTCGCACGAGTGCTCAAACGAGACGAACTATGCGCAGTGGGCGTCGCGCGAGTAGCGCGGAGAATCGAAGCTTCACATGCGCAAGGACTAGCGCGAAGTGCTAAACGCTTTCACTGCCACTTGCACTGAGCAAATCGTTGCAGACGATGTATAGTAGGCACTTGCAACTTGTACCATAGAAGACATAATAGACACTTGTACTACGTATGATCTGCAACGGCTTTTATCCTCGCAGAAGCACCCTAACGCGGCAGACAATTTCTGGAACACCCACCAGGCTGAATACGACGCCCGCGGACGGCCACCGAACAGGTGCGGTTATGTCGACACTCACAACGATGCCTGCCCCAAGTTGAAGGATGAACTGGACAAGAAGCGAGATGCTTCAAAGGTACGATAGACACGGCAGGTAGAAGTTGATAAATAATATAATAATAATAATATTCGGGTCATTTTTACACACACGGTCATCTGACCCCAAACTAAGCAAAGCTTAGCAAAGGTATGGCTGCCAGAGACAGATACATATATAGTTATAAATACATTCTTAAATAGATATTAACATCCAGATATAGAACAAACACAAATGTTTATTACATAGTTTGTCCTAGGTGGAAATCGAACCCACGTCCCCAAGCTCTGAAGGTAGGTTCACTACGAACTGGACCAACGGGCTATCATAACTAAATAAATAACTATACCTACACACTCATAATTCCCCACAAGGACTCCCTGTGTCACAAGTGACATGGATTACACGCAAATATCGCACGGCCGGGAATCGAACCCGACCTCCTGCTCGTCAGGAACACATTATATGAGATAATAAAGGAGAATTAGGTAGTTTATTTTATCAAGAAAGACTATATATGATGGAGAAAATATTCCATCTCTTAGGGTGGAAAATTAGGGGATGATGAATCCCTTTTATTGAATTTCCCCCATTGCCGTGAAGTCGGTTTTTATTTGTTTGTAAAAAATATATTATCGTTACCTAACCTAATTTATTTATAGCCATGGTCAAAATAAATTGCTCTCAGTGTCAGACCTTATTCAGCAAGCTGATGTGGGACTGGGCCGCCCACGTAATTAGAATGTCGGGTGCTCGGGTGAGATGTGGGCAAGGACCACGACCGAATGGCTTCCACAAGTCATACGACCACTTGGCAGGCCCAGGCGATGGTGGCGGGACGAAATTGACAGGCGAACGTCTAGTCCATAGCACAAGAAAGAGAGAAGTTAAAGAAAGGAGGGGTGGCCAATGTCCATTGCCCAGCAGTAGGACAGTCACGGATGAAAAAACTGGTCACAGATCCACAGCTTCCCTACGGAAATACGCAGCATCTTTTGTCCTAAAAACTTTTTGCTTCATTGGTTTTTTTAAAATAAATAATAGGCTTGCATTTGACCACCATCACGCCTGATGTTAAGCGATGATGCGGTCTACGTTGGAGCACGCTTGCCTAGAAGAAACCGATTCACTCGTGACTTGAAGACACCCAGTTTGTAACCATCGGGGAACACCCATTCAGGCAGCGCATTCCACAGACTAGCAGTTCGCACAATAAATGTGGAATCAAAGCAACACGTTATATTTTTTTCCTCAGCCAATCGCGTGTCAAACGATCCAACAGCTATGCCTTGCGTCAGGCATCCGCTGCGCCACCCAAACGCTAGTTTCAGAGCGGGACTGGTCTGACCCGAACTGCATTATGTGCAGCCAGAGAAGAGGAGCTAGAACCCTCTCCAGTAGAATCAAGAGACGCGAGAGGAGACCCCGAAACTCCCGCGTCTCCAAACCCAGAAAGAGGCCTCCACCAAAGCGGTCTATCACGATAAATAAAGCTCACAGTACAAATAGTGAAAATCATAATGTTGAACGCCAAAACCTAGACCTGACGAGTTCAAAATCAAATGTTGGCTCCAATAAGTATCCCGATACAACTGGTTCTATGTCTAGCTATAACAGCTATTTGTCGATGGACCATGAACCTATGTGCTCAAAATGATGGTCTTTTTGGTTTCCGTACTGTAATTTTTTACTTACACAACCATAATTATTATTTATTTTCATATTGTCTGTTTTTAATATTGAAATTTTAATAGACTGATTATACTATATGAGAATGTGCAGTTTTAATAAAATTACTCAGGCGTTTTTACCGTGGTACCAAGAGACAAGTGTCAATTTAGGTAAACAGGTTAAGTGGTTATGATAATGCATATAGGTTAAAGTGGAGAAAAACTTCAACTTTCTTTTTCTCCTTATCTACTTGAATCAAACTAGTAATAGATAGTATAGCTTTTCACTGCTATCTCACTTTGTGTCCTAAGTGGAGAGAAAGTGAGGCACAAACACCAGAAAATATTCGAAATAATCTATATGTTTAAAAATTAATCCTTATTTACCTTGGTCACGCATTGGCTCCACCGGTGGAGCCTGGTGGTGAAGGGTGGATTCATTAGGAAATAATATATCTTTAGATGCACCGGTGGATTTAAGAGGCAATGAAAATACCTATGGATCCACTGGTGGATTCAATAAGCCCATAAAATGCCTTTGCTCCACCAGTGGAGCCTGGGGGTGGATCCAGTGGTGGCCAGAAGGGGACATAACTTGGGATCGACTTACCGATTTCTATAATCTTTTTTCTTTTTTTTCTCATATTTTGTCGAAGGTTCTTACGGAAAGAAAAAAACAAGAAAATTGGAAAATTTCACGCGCGAGCCTCAGCTAGTTTTGAATAAATATCAGGATTGTAAGCTACCAGTTTATTTCATATAATTATGTCTAATAATTTAGAAATACAGGGGCACGAACTTTTTTACACTTATTGGCGGGATATAGGTATTACGCTAAGGATACACTTGATAAAAAGTGATGTATGAAACCGTATTGTTCTTATGTCACACCTAAAATGCAAAAAATATGTTTTTATACTTTTTAAATTGAGAAAACTGATTTCAAAACTATAATTATTGTTTTATCAGAAATAGTTAATAAAATGAATTGTTTAAGTTGACAAAGGGCACGGACCGAGGAGTCCGTGGAGAAGCAAATAAACAATAAAAAAATTACTATAATTGTAGAATTTCATACATTTATCCTAAAAACTATCGACGTTAGCAAGGTTCTAAAGTACTAGGATGGCGGATACTAGGATGAACGGACAGAACGAACTTCTAAGGGTTCCTTGTACTCAATTCAATTCCATGTTCTGACAAATAAATAATTTGAATTTGTAGTCCCTACTACGGAACCCTAAAATTACGTTCGTTATACGTAGATAAACTCGCCGACTAAAATGTATAGGCTAACTTTGACTACGGTATGGCTATACGAGGAATTAAGTTTCCTCGACGCTAAAGTTTGGCCACAGCCAAAACGGCCTAGCTAACGCCTGATAGAATTAGAATCTCAAATTAATCTAAGTAAAATTGAATTAAATTTAAATCTAAGAATTATACTTTTCTCCTAAAATTAATTGTTCTAGTAAATATTAGAAATAATAAAGTTACACAATGTATTTAAAGTTTTCAACAAGGAGTCCATTCAGCTATTGCACAATTCACAGAGTATCCTCCTCATATCGATCCTCTTTCTGAAGGTCACCTTGGAATACGCGCGAAAGCTCATGAGAGCAATAAACGTCTTTCGCTGAAATAATTCGGTACATGCGAATATGCACGTAACGAGATTGCTTCTAAAACGAATATCGTAAAATGCAAGCTGAGTCAGTCTCAGGAATTATTTCACCATAAATATTGTATCAGAGTAAACTTACGGGGCCGCGCCTCCAGTGTCGAGTGTATTTACATTACCACGACAGTAGACAGTAGCTTTGTAACTTTTGTACGCAACAGATGTCCCTAAAGTTTGTATGAACATTGTTATCGTAGTGCGAGCTACGCTTTTGTGTTCGATTTTTAAATAAAGTTTAATAATTGTTAATTTAATTGCCTATTGCGTAAAAAATATATATAAAAGTTTAAAAAAAATATTTAGCGATGGATGTGCCGGCTAAAGGAAATGTTTTGGGGCGTAAGTAACTCCATTAATTTTTCAAAAAAAATATTCAATTTACTGTTATTTATTTAAATAATTATTCATATAATTTAATTTATTTATTAATTTTTAGACATTTGTGGGATAGTTTATTAAATTAGCTAGCAAACTAGTAAATTCTAATAGGTCTATTATTTACCTACGATTATTATGCTTCATAATCACAGATGTAGGTACCTAATATAGCCATTGCAGGTTTTTTTAAACTTTCCCTACTTCTGTGTTCACACAAACTATGACGTTTGTCTATTATGACTGATCATGACATAAGTTTATATTTTTCAAAAAGGTTTGCATCGCCTAATATTTTTGCGCTTTCAGAATCACGCCTACAGTGCTAATGAGAACCAAGCGCGCAGCACGGGACAAAAAATTGTGCTGTGCGCTGGGTGTCATTAGAGCTTTTTTCGTGTTCAGAATAATTTTGAACACGAAAACAGCGTATTGTACGAGAACTTTCAGCTTGTGTCCCTGAAATGAAGTGTCCTTGAAGCTTAGAGGTCGGTCGGTCAACCCAACGTTGTCATATTGGACAACGGATGCACCTAACTCTTTTATCTTTATTTATAGGGGTTACAAATTTTAACAATACAAAATTTATTTTATAAATTAGGTTAGTAAGTAATTAGTTAAAGATACCTAAGCAGGAATCCATTTCTGGATAACATTTAGACTAAAATAACAGTGGGGGATGGTGTAGGTAGAAGTACGAACGTGTAACGTACGCAAACTGTCAAGTCAGATTATTATGCAAATTAGTTTGTCCTTCTAAATTGTGAGTCGAAGTACTCGAAGTTACTCGTGATTTCAGACGTAGATGAATAGTTTGGCCGCGTCTGCCGATAAACACAGAATGCAAAGCAAACACTTGCCGCGTAAAATAATGAATGATTGACGTTATCTATTTCAGGCTACGCTATGAAATATTTATATCGCAAAACGATTTCCCGCATGGATATTACGGTATTTACGGTATTCGCGAATGTTGCTTTAAAAAAAGCGGTACTAATCGCTAATTTGCAAGGACGTTCGTTTTATACCCGAGTATAAATAAAACGTCCTTGCTAATTTGACGTTGACTTGACAGCTGCCCGCCTATTCTTGTTTCCGACTATTGTCGCCGATTACTAGTGGCACTAATGTCTATGCCAGTACGCTTAGTCCCAGATTTGATAGTTTCGAAAAAAAAAACGTTTACTTACTGTTCCACACATTTTAGTAAAGCGCTTCTATCGGAAACGTAGAGGAACTAAAATCGGTTGTAATCGGGGGTATAGATTGCTTCACTCCAATACGAAAAAAGTTTTCGAATACCTTTTAGCCCAGCAATGTATGGAATAATACGAAAACGAAAAAAGTTTTCGAATACTATCAAAACTTGTACTAAGGGTACTGTTTTCATGAATTTGCAACTTCGCGCGTTTGATTGTTCTAATCGTCTGCCGGGTCAGCAGTGCGAGTACCGTTCTTTATCGGTCGTCAAATTCGTTAAAATGCCATAGAATCGATCATAGTAAGTACTGATCAAATGGCATTTTGTCGAATTTAACAATCTCAACTGTCAAATTTTATGATCGATAAAGAACGGTACTTGCACTGCAGCTATAATAAAATAAGATCGAAGCCATTACCGTTCGCAATTTCGCATGTGTATTGCTTTACAAACACAGTTTGAAATATTATTGTTCGCATAGGCACAGAACACACACCTATAAGTAGGTACAAGGCATAGGTAACATTTTTGTATGGACACTGTGAAACATCCGATATCGCAGGGAAAACTGTACAATGCAATTTAACGTAGCGTAGTCTGAAGAGACCTTTACGTACATTTATAAAATAACAATTTAGACAAAACCATACCTACTTATATGCATATTTACAGCATCTCAGAAAAAATCTAACGACACCTCACACATCAAAATCAGTCCAGCCGTTTGGGCTATAGGAGCTAATAATGGAAACATACAAAGAAAATACAATCAAAGTTACATTCATACGCTCGAAAAACATTACCCTCCTTCCTGGGCAGTCGGGTAAAAATACTACGGCTTCGGACGTGACGCGGGACGCGGCGCACATAAATAAACCGTTGTAAAAACAGTCTAAAACAGAGATAAGTGTACTTTGAACAAACCAAACAATTTAACCGAACGTTTATCCTGTAGGTCTGTATGGTATATATTTGTTTATTAGGTATAATCAAGCGTGACGTCAGCCAGTGATAAAGTCACATAAATAAATTGCTCATCTTTCCGACCTTATAACCTACCTACAACTTGACCTGCCTCTGGCCAATCTAAATCTTGAAGCTGGAATACATAATAAATATCTTTACAGATTTTCGTGAGAATGCGCACTATTGATAGGATTACAGATGTGAGATGACAAAAAATAAACCGGCCAAGTGCGAGTTGGGCTCCCACACTGAGGGTTCTGTACCACCACAAAATTCAATAACGAAATTACTAGTTATAACTTGGTAATGAACAGAAACTTGTCACCCACTCGCACATGGCCATTTTTTATTATTTGTTGTTATAATTTAGAGTGTGTACCATAATCATGTTAAGTTTGACGCTTGTAAGTATTACTGTTTTTACATTAGAGCTAATACAAAAATACATATAAAACAACTGGCTATCTATTACGGTTCGAAAGATACATCCGTTAATAATTAGGACAGACAGACGGACGGACGGACAGACAGACAGACAAACATCGTGGGCTTATTAATAGGGTCCCGTTTTTACCCTTTGGATATGGAACCCTAAAAAGTAACGGTTAGAGGTCAAACCAAGGAAGTTAGCTGACTGCTGGCTGAATTAAACTGCAAAAAAATTATATGGTAAAAATCAGGAGAATCTTCATCGTCTTACGGTTATACTTTACGGATACGGGTCTGAAAATTGGTAGATCTTTTAAAAAATTCATATGTTTTAATCATGCTTTAAAAACTTTTACTCCATAGGTTTCATCCCAGCCCGCTACATTCTAGCCGTTCTAGGGTCCATAGCCATGGCCATTGTCTATGGGCTAAAAGTGAACCTCTCCGTCGCTATGGTGGGGATGCTCAACCATACTGGCATCGAAGCGCTGGGGCCACAAACTGATGAGGATAATGCCACCAGTGGAGGAGAGGAGTGCGGTGTGAAAGGAACTAGCAATGCTATGGTAAGAACGATTTCTAATGACTTTTAATTCTTATTCTATTTATCTGACGATCAAAGACCTACAGAAAAGATTGGTGGTGATAGGACCAGTTGGAAAATCACGCAACCGCAAACCGTATCTGGGCGCGTTAAGGTTCACGTTCGCATGATTTTCCAACTGAGTGGATTCAACGTTAGTTTGGTGCCGCAATAGGAGTTGTCCGTAAGGCCCCAGCACTGATACCTTACTTGGCACATGGAAATGCATAATATGTGTACCTACATTGTGCATTTCCATGTTCTACCCAAACCAGCACTGGCGTCTACTTATTTGGGGTGTAAATTGATGATTTCCCCAGGCCAGTCTATCCTATTATCAAACTGCATATCACAGTCCACTGATGGATATAGGCCTCTCCTAAAGAACGTCATTCAGCCCGATCTTCGGCTTTTCGTTTCCAGCCACTGTCAGCCGCCTTACTATATCTGCCAGCTTATAGTCTATACCGAAACCTGCCTTAATAACGGAGTAGGTATGGCCTTGGATCGCTTAGTGTTTTACTAGTGTTTCTTCAGGTGTTGCGTTAGAATGATGACTAAGTAGGTACCTAGTACCTACTTAGAGAAGTAAATAAAGTGTCTGAATAAAGTACAATTTTCTAGCAAATAATAAATAATAGCATGGATCCATCTTGATTCAAATTCAATTTTTTATTTATTTAGTAAATAATATTACAGTTTTTACCAGGGCATTATTTACTTAATCTACGAATTTATACACTAAATCATGATACTCCTTGCATCTCTGAGCAAAGACTGATAATGAAATAGTAATAATAATTAATGTTCGGGACATTTTTGCACACACGGTCATCTGACCCCAAACTAAGCAAAGCTTGTGATATGGCTACCAGAGTCTCTGGTAGCCATATCACATGTAGTAGTATGTATCTGTATCAGTTTCTGCCAGAGACTGATATAGGTACATACATATATATTTTTAAATACATACTTAAATAGATAATAACAACCAATAGTGAACGTCACACCATCTATAGTTTTTTCCCTCGTTGATGAAGTAGGTACCTACTACCTGCAGTTTATCATGTTTGTTGTTCAAAAAGGGCGGTTAATGAACAAAAAAGTATGTTCCAGTTTAATAAATAAGTGTCTTGAGCCAGTTTTACGGTGATGAAGATTCAAAATAAAACTTTCCACCTACTTTGTTTTGAAGAATAAGGTTGAGAAGCTTCGTTCTCATTCGAACCTTTGAAATGCTAATCGACGAAACTCACAATCGCAAAACTCAGTTAAATAAAATAACAAAATAATCGGTAAAATATTGTCAATTTCAAGTGACATACAATTTTAATTGATTTACAAATTATTAGATTATCATTTTGTCAATTTCATATCTAATTGAACCGATAACCGATGGGGAATAAAGGTTCTGGAGTGGAGACCACGAACCGGAAGACGCAGCGTAGGGAGTCAGGCCTCCCACTAGATGGACCGACGACATTGTGAGAGTAGTTCAGAGTGGAGGTTATAGGGAGAGGCCTATTTTCATCAGTGGACGTCTTCTGGCTGATGATGATGATGATGATATCTAATTGAGATAAAAAGCTAAACATAAGCTGCCTTACTTACGTTAGCTAAGTTTATCTAAGCTTAAAATTACAGTCTCATTTTCGCGCTTGATAATTTACACCTGCGAGAAGTTTACAGGGGAATTTTATGCTAAGTAAGCCAATAGATCTAGAGGTTGAATAACCCATTTACCTGTCAAAAAACGCAAGCAGATTGCAAATGAACCTTCAATCAGGTCATGATCGTTCATGATTTTATTGATGTTGGATTGATTCCAAATGCAATAAATAGTAGGTAGATACTGGAGCAATCAAATGTGGCGTCAACGTCATCAAAAATATCAAAACAAGCAATTTCATCACATCAAGCGTAGGTATATAGTTGCATAACCAAACCCCATCGACATCCCAACACGTCGATGCAAACCCTCGAAATATTGTGCATGATAAAATATTTAATTTTATTATGGAAACTGACGTAGTTTTCACACATTTTATTTATATTACACGGTAATTACTCACGTAACTCGGACTATAGTTTCGCAACCGCATTTGGCGGTCTTTTTCAAGGTGAATGTGCGCGCGCGGCTTCGTCTCGCTTTTTATTTTTGCTTTGAGCTTTCTAACGTGAGTAATTTCCATGTAACATAAATAAAGTGATAAAATATTTGTTACTGTTGAGATAATTCTACTATGTTCCGATGTAGGCTGAAGGCTGACATTTCCAATAAACAGTAAAATTACAGGGCATAGAGAAATAGACACGACTGATATCTCAGGATAACACGCTAATTAAGAAAGCAGAACGAAAGAAAAGCAGTGCAGCACCACGCAGATTAGAGCTTATAAATACTGGGTGATGCTGCAACATGCATGATGACTAATATTTTTTTATCACCTCATTAAAAAGCTGATCATAAATAGAGGCCATCAACGAAAACCAAATTAAAATTCGTTGAAAAATAAAAAGTATTTTATTTTCATGCTAGACAGAGAGCGCGCTATACTGAGTTATGACGTCACGCCTCAGGCGTGCCATACAAATGCTATACTAACACACGCTTTGCGAGAAAGGGACAGAGTATCCACTCTCTATCCCCACCTAAAACTTCAAGCGCTCATATTATTATCTCAGATATTTTTTAGCCAATTTAATTTATTTTTTCAGTATGCCATGTGTAATGTATTTAGATATATTCATCGCTAAGCCTGTTATTTGTAATAAATTCAACATTAGGACACATACCTACTGTGTTATGTATACTGTGACTTGCTCGTCTCTTAGAGAATAAATCATAATTATGTCGTCTTTAGGAAGAGGATGATGAGTCAAAAAGAAAATATTGACGCTTATTCCGTTCTTCCTTCATCATCCACAGCCTTTCTTATCCCACTGCCTGCCTCTGACTTGATATTCCATCTGCCTCGATCATATGATAATCTAGTCTGACCAGCTATGGTGACCATATCAATCAATCAATCATTTATTGGGATCATAGTACCTAACGGTATATCATCGACACATTCTTCCAAATGACTCCCAATTTTCCTTCTGAAGATTCAATGGTTTCAATTCAAATGAAATGGTTTTATAACAGTTACGTGAATTCAATTGACATTTTCACGGTATCGTGTTACTTAGGTATATTTAATTCTTTGCCTTGATTTGAAATTTGCATTGATGTGTTGGACGTTGGACAGTCGTAAATTTTTAGGTCACGTTTATTTATTTTAATATCAATATGCAGACCTATTCCGAGTGCAATCAATTTTTATTAGCATTGAATTGATGAAGAACTCTCGCACCATAATATTCTCCAGCATTAAATATTCGTATACCTTATTTATTGGTACATAAAATGGAGTTTAGAGCTGTGTAGCCCTTTTTTTCGGAATCTGGCTGCGGTTTCATTGCATTATTCATCATCATCAGCTAGAAGAAGTCCACTACTGTACATAGCCCCCTTTGCCCTTTTTTACACTGAACGACAGACTGCCACCTGCATCCACCGGATGCATGCACGCGACTCTCACAATGTCGTAGGTCCATCTAGCGGGAGGTCTACCTACTTACGCTGCGTCTTATGCATTGCATTATTGTGGATCTGCATGATCTATATCCCTCCTGCCCATTTTTCTATCGGAATGCCAGAGCGGGCACAAAAAATCGACACCGCTTTATGGTTGATATTCCGAAAACCAGTACGGAGCGCTTTGATTCCAATTTTATTATGCGAACTGCTGGTCTGTGGAATGCGCTGTCTGAGTGGGTGTTCCCCGATGGTTACAAACTGAGTGTCTTTAAATCGCGAGTGAATCGGTTTCTTCTAGGCAAGCGTGCTCCATCGTAGACCACATCGCTTTACATCAGGCTAGTTGGCGGTCAAACGCAAGCCTATGATTAAATAATAATAATAATATTATACTTATACTATTTCCAATCGTTTATTTGGTATGACAGCTGCATTTTCTTTTAATATATACTGAAGTTTATCTGGTTCTTGTCTTACATTTAAAAACCTAGCGAAAGTGATCAGAATTAGTAGTTGTCATTAAACTTCCTACAATGTTATTGCAGCTATCATACAAAATAAACGACTGAAAATAGTATTATTTACCAACATTTAGATAAGATGAATTTTATCTGCTATAACTTTCCTTTTCTTTCAGGAATTAGATGGACCTTTCCTGTGGTCTTCTGAAATCCAGGGAATAGTGCTTAGTTGCTACTTCTGGGGATATTTTGTTTCTCAAGTACCCGGTAAGATCTAAGGACATTCATCTGATGAATCTTTTAATAAATCTGCTAAGATATTAGGCTGGGTGCTCGACCACAGCTCCTCTGATGTTAGTGACGGTGTGGTCGAAGAACGGAAACTCAAGAAAGGCTGCTGGAGCAGTTCACTATACCTGAGTACGCATGGCAACAGGTTTACGAATTGAGAATGGTAGCTAAATAGACGAGAGCGTTAGAAAACGTTCTACTAACTATATCTTGCATATTTTAGTCTAGATTGAGAAATGTCTCTTCAAAGTGCGCTATGAGATCGTTTCAGAGAAGCTACATGGGATTTCAAAGACTAGTAAATAGCTTTGGTAAATAGAGTCAGGTATCCATAAGCAGCGGTGACTGCTTAACCCAGGGATTCCCAAACAATTTTTACAAGAGACAGGTGTCTGAAATAAAGACTTCCAAAATGAACTGATACCTCAGACTACTATCGCCATGGCCAAATTACTTTAAAAATTCTCTCTAGTTTTTTCTTATTGATACAACATACTTACAATTTAAAAAAAATGCGGTTGGTTAAGTCAGTAAACTTGACATTTTCTCATCAAAATATAACTAAATATAGGGGTCGATTTTTAGACCTCGTCGACCCCCAAAATCAGTTTTCGTTTAAGTCGGCATCTGGGAAACCGATATCGACCCCAAGAGGTTGATATCGACCACTTTGGGAATACCTGGCTTTACCTTTTGACCGCCAAGGGTCGCGCATCACAAGCAGTAGGCAGGTGGTACCTACCTACGCTAAGCCAAGACATTTTTTAAGTGTTTACAGAATATGGTCTAAAACAAATTCAAATTGCGAAATTATACGCTAAATAACAAGCTTTTATTTAATTTACTTATACTTCGTTTAGATGAACTAAGTAGGATAGATAAGTAGGTATATATAGTAAGTGAGATAGGTGAGTAGGTACATAATAAAAAAAAACATTTTCTGTAAATAAGGGTCGAAAGTGGTGTCGCCTAAAGGCGTCGTTGGCGTACTGGGCACAAAATATTTTTACGCCTATAGGCGACGTTGGCGGTAAAACGCGACCCATCAGCTTGTTTGTGACGGCATAAAAAAACTACCGGAAGACCAATTTAAGTTTTCCATTTGTTACAACTTTCAGCTTATCGCCGCCGTCAATAACGATAACTATGCTAAGTAATTCATATAAATAAATGTAGACCCATTTGATCAGTTCAATTCAATAATTATTACTCCAGTTCATGATATTTTATTATTCAATAATGTTTGATCTTTAATTATATCTATTTTATTTTATTGTTTAAATTAGCTTGATTGTAAATAACTAGATGCTGGTAACATTGTTGTGTTTGCACTGGCAACTGTAGGATATAGATGGTAACACTAGGAGAAACAAGAGGCGTTGGTTTGAAAATGTAATTCACTTTCGAGACGACCGTTGAATAAAATACAACTTAATGAATCTGCGTGTTGTTCTTATCGCCGCCAATCCCTGCGACATCACCATCGTAACACATTGTTTTTCAGGTGCCCGAGTAGCAGAGCTGTTCTCCGCGAAATGGGTGATGTTCTTCAGTGTTACTATCAACGTGGTCTGCACACTCCTGACGCCGGTCATGGCAGAGGCACATTACGTGGCGGCTGTGATCATGAGAGTGGGGGAAGGGATAGGAGGGGTAAGTTATTTATAGCTATACAGGGTTGCGCAGAAAGGGAGTACGATAGAAAGTCATTCCAGGGGTCTGTGCCCGTTTTTTTTTTAAGAAAATGTTTTCATCGACGTTGACATTCCCTGGATGAAAAGTATCCTGTCACTCCGGCCCTGCAACTGATTTTTAACAGACTTTAAAAGAGGAGGGAGGTTCTCTATTCTTTTTTTTAATGTTTGTTACCTCAGATAAAACGATTTGGAAAATATATTTTTTATTTAAAAGGCTATTTGTTCAGATAGGTCCCATAGAAATTTCAGTGCAGTTCAAAATCGATCAAAATAACTAGAAAAAATAATTATGTCATCAAAGTAAACGTCATCAAAGTAAACGAAAGTGCTTATTTACTACAGTCATATGAAGTAAATTTTTAAAATCGATAACTATTTGCTTCACTTGCGCAGTTTTAACGTTAGTTTGAGACCGCGTAAGGAGTTGGGCGTAAGGTCACAGAACTTGAAAACGGTTATTACCGCGGAAAGATTTCTCAACCTACCTACTTGTAATCTACCTACACAGGCAATGGGTTCTTTGGGTACACACACATAACACAACACTTAGCTAATGAAGGTCTGTACGTATAGCTACTTGCAGCAATTATCCTGTCCTGATGAGTAATTGGTATTAGATATAGCGCAGCAATACTCAGAATTGACGCCATTCGTTTAACTATTGCGTAGGTCTTGTCTAGGTAAATAATATACGTAATTAGGACAAATATATGCATGGAGAAACCGACCGCATAAATAGCCGTTTACCAGTTAGAGAAAACTGTTGGCAAAGGGAGACATACACATAACTTACAAACACAGACCAAACAAAAAAAAACAGCTTTTATATATTACTGATTCTAGGTCAACGGGAAGTACCCTATAGGTTTTGATTCCCCTGTTAAATCGCAAATTATGCGACATAAACGTTCATATCTTTTGATTGCGATGACTTATAACTTTTATTTGTTTACAGGCGAAAGTAACCGTAACCGTACCGTAGTGTATTTAGTATAAATTTCAACTTGATACCTTTACGCTTTCTTGAGAAAAAGGGTCTTGACAGACGGACAACAAAGTGATCCTATAAGGGTTCCGTTTTTTACTTTTGAGGCACGGAACACTATTGCCGTCACTGGACGCCCGGCAGATGTGAAACAAGACGACATAAGAGAGCATCATAATGTTTGCCGTGACGGCATACGAGTCGGTTTTACTGCCAGGGCGTGTCAGATGTCTCACGTCAGTTAGAAAACTACGCTCTTAGATACCGGCTATATTACTAAATCTTCCTTCTCAGGGTGTGACATTCCCAGCCATGCACGTGTTGCTGTCGAAATGGGCGCCGCCGGCTGAACGCAGCGTGATGGCTGCCCTGGTGTACGCGGGCACGTCTCTCGGCACTGTCATATCCATGTTAATGGCAGGAGTGCTCACTGCTAACGTCGGTAGGACACTGTTATTCCTTCTCAGGGCTAGACGCAAATAAACACCAGTCTCAATCTCAACCCGTGCGATTTTTATCTGGACTATCATCAAGGGTGGCTCCAGGTTTTCTGGACACGTTCTTACGTTAATTTATTTTGCTCTCACTTCCTTAGTAAGTATGAAGTATGTAATGGAGGATGGGTATGGAATGGAGGCTCCACTGTTCACAGAACGAAACGAAAACAATTATAACGGAAGCGTGTTAAGCTCCTTTCTGTTGGTAAATTTATGAACGTGATCTCCTTTTAATCCGCTTATAACTGATTGAACTGTTGGTCGAGTTGTCGCTCTATTGCAGTCGCCTTCCTAAAATGATCTCTAAAGACAGCAGCAAATTACGTTTGATAGCTCCGTTGGTCCAGTTGGTAGTGAACCTGCTTTCTGCGCTTGGGGGTGTGGGTGGTTTCGATTCCCGCACCCAGGACAAACATTAATGTGACGAAATTTTTTTTTTTGTTCTATACATCTCAACATCTTGGTGTTAATATCTAGTTAAGTATGTATTTAAAAATATATATGCATGTACCTATATCAGTCTCTGGCAGCCATATTACAAGCTTTGCTTAGTTTGGGGTTAGATGACCGTGTAAGAAAATTCTATAAACGGGACTCACCAGGTGGAATATTTTCTTAAAATTTAAATGACACCACCCACTTCTTTGTTAGACTATTCAATAAAAATACAAAAAATGAAAACCTCCTTTTTTCTTAGAAAAGTCGGTTGAATATATCGTGAAGACCACTGATATTGGTAGAAGTGGAATGGGAGCAACTTGTTTTAAACTATACTTCTTGGCTTCAGGATGGGAGAGTGTATTCTACGTGATGGGAGGTCTTTCCTGCATTTGGTGCGTGCTGTGGGTGGTGCTGGTGCAAGACTCGCCGCAGCAGCAGCCGCTGATCAGCGCGCAAGAGCGAGAGATGATCATCACCTCTCTTGGTGGGAAGCAGAACGATAACTCGCATAAGGTATCGAGCATCAAGAACATTGCGAAATTGAGTGTCGATTTCCCTACAAGCTTCGTGTCCCAAATATAGAGAGTTTTTTTAAAATAAATGATATTATGTTCTTAAAAGACTTGTACCTATTTTGGTACTTGCGCATAAAATGCTCAGTTTTTTTTCAACTGGTTTATTTTGAAGTTTTTAACAATACGTCGGAACAACCGTTCTTATAATCTACGCAGCTTCGCCCATACTCGTTAATTTTTCAGGGATAAAAAGCTTATATGTAAGCTACCTTTACACCAAATTTCATTTAAATCTGTTCAGCCGTTTCGGGAAAGTTGCGTGGTAGACTTTTTATACCGAAAAAAGTAACGGTTCCTGTAGCAGTGCTTTTATAATAATAACACTCTGTCCACACATTTGCTCTGTCAGCTACAATAACATTGTAAAAAGCTGAATCAGGACCGACTTTAGTGTGAATTAGTGTAATAATCAGGATTAAGTCGTTGACTTTACCTGAGGTCGAAATAGATCATGATTGCATGTCTAATAGATTTTTAATTAACCCTTAGACAGAGTTGCTAACTTTTTAGAAAAAATATTGGAACAATCGATCGGTCATCGTTAACCGGGGCGGGGGGTGTTAAAATAGGCTAGCCAAAATCCATACGTAATTAACGAATGCCTCTCTAGTCTACGCGATTGTTTTTTTGCCACGCGTCATTGTGCTGTCTGAACGATTTGAGCGACCGTAAAAAAATCGGGACAAAATTATAGGTTATCGGGACGCAGGACAATATCATCAAAATCGGGACTATCCCAGCAGAATCGGGACAGGTGGCAACCCTGATTAGAGATATGAATACCCGTATGAAATAAGAGATGGCCTTCGATCAAAATATAATTATGTTTGAAGGAGATAGCCGAAATAGCCAACGTGATCTTGTCCACAGAACCTGCCAGTACCGTGGCGCGCCGTGCTTACATCCCCAGCATTCCTCGCGATCCTGGTCTCCCACGCATGCTCCAACTGGGGCTGGTATATGCTGCTTATCGAGCTGCCCTTCTACATGAAGCAGGTCCTCAAGTTCAACATGACTGAGGTAACCGAATGGAACTCCCTTACCATTAAAATAGGTATCTTTCGCCCGTCGTTTCGACCATGTTACAATGGCCGTGATCACGAGTTGACTGATAACTGCCTCTGGCGAGAAGAGCGGTGAAGTTGTGTTCTTCTACCCTCACTTGATCTTGAACAATCGTAGGGTTAAAATAATGCACAATAAGTTCCCATAGACATTTGAAACTAGCATTTGTCTTTGGCCTAAAAATATTAACTGACCAAGCGTCAATAAAGCTGGGCACGATAATCTTTGACACGATATAGTTACCGGAACCTGGGGACTGTCAGAGATGGAAGCAGATTTGCATCTCAGATCATTCAAACAAGGGAGATATGGTAAGGTGGCGAGGCGGGTGCGAACGCGTGCAGTCTAAATTAGTCTGGATGCCTTTAGTTAAACTCACCTTGCAGACGATATTGCCACTCTTTTTTGCATGTGGACTTAGATGGGACTTCGTTATGTGACTCTTTAGTTCATTTGTGTCACTGCAAGTTTCTAAGTGTGTGTGAAAAATGAGTGAGCCGAATTTACCGTTTTTGCATTACGCGGTTATGATCAATGTTATTTTAATGAAAAATTGAGACATTTAAACACAAACGATAATTGTACTAAGGCATGCCCTCAGGTTTTTTTAATGCCTAATGGCCTGATGTTAAGCGATGATGCGGTCTACGATGGAACACGTTTGCCTAGAAGAAACCGATTCACTCGTGATTTGAAGACTCCCTTGTTTTGTCTGATCTGAAGTCGCCATCTATTATAACGCGAAGTACGAATGTTCGTAAAATATGTATCAGTCGACGTAAATACAAACTACTCGTGATTCCGTGAAACTGGTAGGTGAAAAAAATTGCGTCACCTACAATAACATGTTCAATCAATCAGTCACTCTTATATTTTGATATCAGTCAGTGTCCAAGGTTTACGACGTTCGTATCATAGGTAAAGTGAGGTGTGACGCTTTTATGTTTTACACTAAAATCTGGAATGGATATTTTTGATATTATGGCTCTATCTGTGTTATTTTCTTTTAGTGGATTGGTATTTTAACCGACTTAAAAAAGGGGTTCTATATTTTTTTAATGTTTATTTCTTCAGAACTCCGTTATTTATGAAACGATTTGGTATTGTTTTAATAAAAAGTATTTACTTTCAGATTGGTTCCATAGAAATTGCATCTAAATCGGTTTAGTAGTTTGGTTTTCAAATTAAAATAGCTGGAAAACTCATATGACCATATTGTCATCCAAGTAACTGAAATTGTGTATTAAGTCGGTTTTTAGGGTTCCGTACCCAAAGGGTAAAAAAGAAACGGAAGAGAAAGAGTCCATTTTCTCTTTCCTTCCCGTTGGTTGGATTACGGTCCGTCAGCCAAGTCCACTTAGTACTATAAGTAACGCTGGAGCGAGAGGGTGCTCCTTTGGCAGTACGCGACTTCGACGCTACGCGGATATCATAGTCATCGCTGGTGTCAATTGGCCACGATATACAAGAGTGGAACCGGATGGAGGAGTCCTATGTAACAAAAACTTTATATGTAATGTGTTTTTGACGTGATAACGTCTTATAAATCGATGAACGCCGGCTGCACGCACGAAAAATTGTCACGTTCCGCCTGAGCCGCGCGTGCAAGCGAGAGCGCGGAACAAGCGATAGAGAGGCAAGATCAGCCTAAGCGTTACCACGTAAAATTATCAGACAACCCCTTTTTTACAGAATGAAATGTTTTTGAATTAAATGGCTATTGTATTGCATTATAGTAGTCATTGTAATGACGAGATACGATTTAAATTAGTTCTTCGCTATTATTTCAATAATGTATCTAAATGTATATAGGTCAATAAACTCAGGGCACTTTTTTTGTGATTTATGCACAGAACCCAACTTCCATGTCATTGAAAATACACTTAAATGCAGCTTTTAGAATGGACACTGAACGTTCCTTATATAATATATTTTGTAGTGTTAAGGGTGTCACATTCAATTAGTGAACCGAATAATATATTTTTTTTTTTATTTGGTCAAGAATCTTTTAAGTATATTTTGTATTGTTTCCAGAACGCAGTGACCACAGCGCTTCCGTTCTTGTCCCTGTGGATATTCAGCATCGGCCTGAGCAGGACCCTGGACTGGCTACGTGATAAACGCATCATAACTACCACTACGGCTAGAAAGATTGCCACTCTCTTTGGTATGGCTACGGACCTTTTTTTTTAAATATTTGTTACTCATCGTCAAAATTTTTTGAATGGAATTAGCTATTATGGAACTTCTCTGTCTTTTTGGCTATGTACTATAGATTCTACAGAAACACCACATGGTCCAAAATATTATAAAAGTGCTCAATTCGATGGCGTACTTTCGTTTCACCGCCAAATATTTGTGATGTGGCAAATCGTACGCTATGATAAAAAGGTTAAGAATCGCTGTCATATCTGTAATATCAAATTTGATGTCTCTTTAACTTGGCTCGAAGGACCACCTAAACCACATCTTTCTTCAAATTTCACGATAGGAATAGTGTTTTAACTTTTAGCTTTTCGAGTAGAAGAAGTAGTTAGTATTTGAGCCTCGAGCCAAAAAAACTCACGTGTACGTTGGTCCGCATCACCTAAACAGAATCGCTTTAAACAGGTAGCCGTAAGACCCCTGGTAACAAGGAAGGCGGCAAGTTGTTCCTAAAAACAGGAAACATCTACATATAATTGAAATTGTTCGTATCTTGCAGCGTCAGTGGTTCCAGCATGCTGTATGCTCGCGCTGTGCTACATAGGGTGCAACCGAGGCGCAGCAGTGGCGCTGATGGCTATCGGAGTTACCTGCATTGGAGGCATGTTCTGCGGCTTCCTGTCCAATCACATCGACATCGCGCCTAACTTTGCTGGTAAGCAGATTATTATTATACTAGAAACCCGCCCGGCCGGCTTCGCACGGGTGTAATTTACGTGCGAAGCCGGAGCGGGTCGCTAGTTATACATATAAACCTTCCTCTTGAATAGCTCTATCTATTTACAAAAAACGCTTCAAAATCCGTTGCGTAGTTTTAAAGATTTAAGCATACATAGGGACGGACAGCGATAGCGACTTTGTTTTATACTATGTAGTGATTATGGTATGTGGTCACCGCAGCCTATGGACCTACAATACCAGTATTATTAGCGGTGCGTTGCCTACCTAAGCTCTATGTATCCTTCGTTTGAATCAAGTAAGGTGTTATGAATTTAATATTTAATTATTAAAAAACGATTTATTTTTCACATGCTGGTTTATTAGTTAGTTTTCCAAAAGCAAGAAGAGAGACAATATAGAATTGACGTTATTGACAGTACAATTTCCTTTTTTTCTTTTTTACCACAGTCATAGACAATTAAGTAGTGGAACTATACTACACAGATTTAAATCTGAAACAAGGTCATATATAGATTTTAAATTCAATTATAGGCTTGCGTTTGATCGCTAACTCGTCTCAGTTAAGCGATGATGCGGTCTACGATGGAGCACGCTTGCCTAGAAGAAACCGATACACTCATGATTTGAAGACACCTAGATTGTAACTATTAGGGAACACCCATTCAGGTAGCGCATTCCACAGATTTGCGCGGTTCTAGCAGTTCGAACAATAAAAGTGGAAGGTATTTCGGAGGATAAACTAAAGGTGGTAAGCCAAACGATTGCACTGCACCGAAGCGAAGCTACATTAACGCGTTTATAAAAGGCAAAAATTGTTCAAAATTTTAATAGAAACCCTTGGACAAATGGACATGTTAATTTTGGTAACACTCGTTGTTTGCCACTCGTTCCGCTTCGCCTGTTTGGGGTGTCACCTTAAAAGGCGACCTAAGCCAGCTAAAAGTAAAGCATTGAAATATCAGCTTACGGCATAGGGGAACTTATTTAAAAGAGTCCCTTAAAATAGTTGTTTGACCAACTCTTCAGTTTGTGAGCATGCCCTTGACAATCCCAACCACTAAATTCGTTTTGATAATCCTCAAATTCACGGCAAGGAGAACCGATAGGCCGTAGGTATATACCAAGGATGCTACACGAGGTTGAAATTATTCCACCTCTAAGTGTGTGGAAAATTAGGGGACGAACCCCGTTTATTGAACTTTCTGTGAGCCAGTTGTATTTATTTTAAATGGATTATGTTGTTTCAGGTACTCTGATGGCAATTACCAATACCGTTGCTACGATACCCGGCATCGTAGTGCCTATCTTTGTTGGGTTCCTTACACATGGAAATGTAAGTATTTTCTATACTAACATGCTCCATACTTATTGATCCGGAAATAAAAAAAATCGTATTAGTATTACACTTCATCCATAACTGTAGCAGTATTTCTGTGATATTTGAGCTATATTTAAAGTATTAAAAATAAAAAGTAGTGATAGAAGTAAATTCGTATCGAACTTACCGGCCAGCAACTGCTGGCTGGCCTTTTTAGGCCGCCTAACGGCAAAATGGCGTAGCGGTTGTTGTTATAGAACGAACAATAGTGATGGACGCTATGTGTGCCTCGGCTTCGCTTTAGCCGATATTTTTTTCGTCCATCAAATGCCTTTTGCCAAGCGCACAAATATTGTAATATGTATCATCATCATCATCAGCCAGAAGACGTCCACTGCTGAATATATGAACTCCACACTGAACGACATCCTGCTATCCGCATCTACTAGATGCCCGCGACTCTCATTATGTCGTCGGTTCATCTAGTGGGAGGCCTACCTACGCTGCATCTTCCGGTTCGTGGTCTCCAATCAAGAACCTTACTGCCATCGGTTATCGGTTCTTCAAGCGATGTGGCCTGTCCATCACCACTTCAACTATGTAGGACATTGTACTATGTTTACCTTTTTCTTTTTTTTAGCAAACGATATCAGCGTGGCGCGTGATATTCTTCGTGACGATAGGATTGTACGTGATCGAGATAATCGTGTACACGATGTTTGGATCGGGCGAGGAGCAGCCCTGGAACAAAGTGCAGGAGAAGGGAGTGGTCATGGAAGTCACGCCTCTCAACAAAGAGAGCGAGAAGACACACGTTTGAAGACTTGAAATACACTGAAGATGCGGCGGCAAAACAGCAACGAGGTCGTTGAACTCGTTGATATGGTGACTAATTTTCAACCGACTTCAAAAAAGAAGGTTCTAAACCGCTAAAAACAACTTTTTTTACTAAACAAAAAAATTGACGATACTTGCTATCGGTAAATAAAAACTGGCCAAGAGCGTGTCAAGACACGCATATGGTAGGGTTCCGTAACCAAAGCCATATAACTGTAGTCATACAGTCATAGTTTAGAAATTGGTGGTTATAGAAAAGTCCGAACTAATGAAGCTCTGTTGACTTAGGCAAATTTTAGAGATGTATCATCCCGACATAACATATACTTTTTATGGTTTAGTTAATAAGAAAACCACTAGGAAAACATTTTGTTAAGATCTTTTCACGAAAAGGCCAATAACCTTTGAGCTAGAACGTCTTGAATTATTACAGTTTATTGCTAGGTATTGTGCATTGGAGGTAATACCTATAATCTCCACGCTGGGCAGACGTGTTGGCGATCGCAGAAACGTAGCTTTGCATCAAGTATGCTGCTGCCCATCCCTGACCTGTGTCATTTCAGCTATGTTTGGTTGGAAATGGTTATACCGCCATTTATCGGTTCGCCAGAGCCTCGTTCGTTGTTCAGCAGGATGTACCACGTGCAGGTGAGGTTGGCTTAGAGCAAGAGGTGGTTTTCGCTCCCTTCATCCCTTCATTAGGTATAACTCAAAAAGCTATAATCAGATAATGATTGAAATATTTTTGATGAATGAAGATTTCTAATATGATCTATCAGTATTGTAAGTTACAAGTTTCTATGACAAACAGTTTAGAAAAGCAGGGCCCTCTAGATGTACAAGCCAGTTATAAAGTTCAGATTAGATCAGATCAGTGGGCTTACTCTTGACACTCGATTTTAATCGTAATTTGGGATTGAGGTCGAAAACATGCCATTTGGTACTCTTGAATTCTAAACTAGCGCACGATTGGAACCGATAATGGTGGAATTTTATGGAACTAAATAAAATCGACTCAACTCGACACTTTCGGTACTCTTGACGCGATTGAAGAGTACCAAATGGCACGTTTTCGATCCCAATCCCAAATTACGATTGAAATCGAGTGTCAAGAGTAAGTCCATAAATCAGTATCAGATTATCCCAATAGTAACTGTACTTCAATTCTATCTTTTATTCGGATATTTTTAAGCTCTGTCCCGATATTTATTTATTTATCCAGTTATAAATATACAGGGTTACGCAGAGGGTGTACTAAGCCGAAAGGGATCTGATATACACATCATTATGAATAACTTTTATAATGGGAGCAACAGTGAAATCGTGTAAAAAATATTAGCTGTCCTATACATTTTGTGGAATGTAATTTTTTACCGTTTTCTATGAAACAGCTAATTTTTTTTTCGCGATTTCAGAGTTGTTCTCATGATAAGCGTTGTTTATAATTCTGTTTATTATGGACCGCTTTCGGATTAGTACATCTTTTCTGCGTATCCCTATCGTATCGTATTTGCGTTCTACGATTTTTTTAAACCTTTAGATGTCTAGCGTAAGTCTGACTCATATTCACTTACCCTTATTAATAAACATGCAGTATGTAGCCTCGGACTTACTCCGGACTAATATTTCCAAAGGCTACTCCATATTTATTAATAAAAGGGTTAAAGGTTTATTTGTTTATAGAATAAGAGATTTTATAATAAGGTTTTTGTTGTTATTATATAAAATATTAGGATAAGGATTTTATTTTTAATGATTTTAGCTGACTGAATCAAGATATGTACTTAACCCATCAAGCTACAATACATATATAGAGTCACAATCGTGCAAAAAAATTTTAGAACCAAAACTCGGCGCACGCTACGAATTGCGCAGACTTTTTGGTTAGTTACAATGTACCCGCGATCTGACTACAACGCCGCGCGATGCCAGAGCTACGATGCCATAGCGGACAACTAACGTTGAACACTATGCAAGGGATATAACGTCTAAATTGGAGTAAATATGGTATTGTGAAGTGTATAATTGATACAATATATGTACAATGACGCTCGGACTTTTTTGACTGTTTTCACTGAGAGATTTTGACTCTATAGGAATTGCATCTCGATGACTTAACCCTTAAATTGTTACATTATTAACATATTAAGTAAGAGATTTTGACTCTATAGGAATTGCATCTCGATGACTTAACCCTTAAATTGTTACATTATTAACATATTAAGTATTAGGATTTATATCAGAAGAGAAAAGAAGAAATTTTTAAGAATGGTATGTTTGTGGGATTTTTTTGTATAAATGAATGAGTTGTATGCGAAAAGCTAAAATAGATAAGTATAAAATATATAATAATATATTTTAATATATAATAATATATTTTAATATATAATAATATATTTTATCGGGAATTTTTAATTATAATTTAGTATCTAGTAGTTTTTTATCTTTTATTATCGTTAGGACAGCAGGAAAGCAGTGGAAAAGGCTAGCACAGGACCGGAAAAGATGGCGCGCTGTAGAGGAGACCTATACCCAGCAGTGGGTGGAGAATGGTTGATGATGATGATAATGATGATCTTTTATCTTTTACATGTCTATTATAATCATTTCAATGTTTTTAAAATAATATTACCAAAGAGAGTTTACAGAAAATACTTATATTTTTTATTTATTTAATAAGATTTTGAAATAATAAACCGTTTTTAGTTACATTTCTTTCATTTATTCAGACTTTTAGTTTCGCGTTTAACCCCACGTCGCTCCTGACGTATTGGTGTCTTATCGGAAGAACCACAGAAAAGAAAAAATAATTGTTTAAATTAGAACGGCTGTCAAGGCATTTTCGTAAGATTTTTTTTGTAGCCAGTTGCACCCATATAAACGAAACGTCAGTTATTTGAAATCAGTTAGCAGCTGTGATGCGGACAAAGAACTTTGAGACGTAACCCAAAAAGGTAAGGTCCAAGTTCTTTGGATGCCGAGTTCGATACGTTGACATAAATGAGAATGTTCAAGCAAAACTCTGTCATAATACCTGGCGACAGATTTTCCTTCTCATTTCCGTTCTATTTACTTCTCTTTTCTGTGGGAAGAACCCTTACAGGCAACCAATAGATTTTAAAAAAGTCCTTAAAAAGTATTAATAAATAGCTGATCGGACAGACAACAAAACCTGTACAAATTGAAATTAATTTGTTTGTGTTATAATCTCAAGTTCATAGAAAAAAAGAGTTTTTTTTTTCGGTTTTTCATTTTTTTATGCCATAGGTGGCAAACAAGCAGACGGGCCGCCTAATGGTAAGCAGTCACCGTCGCTTATGGATACTTGTAACACCAGAGGCATCACAAATACGTTGCGGACCCTGCAGGTCTAGCATGGCTTGTGGATAAGTTGTCTTTCCACCGTTTTTATCCACGCCTAGACGCGACAGAGCTAGAATATGGATACGTTTGTCTTTTTCTCGCGGGATAAAAACGGTGGAAAGACAATATGTCCACGGCCCGTGCTAGGCCTGCTGAAGGACTCTATAAACTCGCCTCTTGAAGAACCCCATGTTGTAGCTTCTCGGAAACACCGCTTTTCCTAACACTTAAAACCTTACTCGGACATTTCGACAAATAAAAAAAACGGTCCAACCGTTCTCAAGTGATGTCAACGAACAGCATTTAATTATTTATATATACGCTTAACTTAGTTTACTTAACTCTGACTAATTTCGCTACATATGTTGGTCCGAAGTTGGCCGCAACACACGGTGTGACGAGTTGTCCGTATTTAGGCGCTGCGCTGCCCGTACCCAATTGTAACGTGCTGCTAAATCCGGACATTGAAGCTGTCATATCCCTGCAAAGAAAGAATAACCCTTAGTTGGAACAACCTGCCTGCTTCCTTGTTTCCTGAGAGATATAACCTGGGCCTTATCAAGGCCAGAGTGAATAGGTACCTTCTAAGTTTGCGTGCTTCATCTTCGACCACATCGTCGCTTACCAACAGGCAAGTTGGTGGTGAAACGCAGACTGATCCGCGTGAAAAAAAAGTTATTGGAGCCACCGATGGGGAAGAAAGATTCTTGAGTGGAAACCACGAACCGGAAGACGCAGCGTAGGTAGGCCTCCCACTAGATGGACCGACGACATTGTGAGAGTCGCTGGCATCCAGTGGATGTAGATCGCAGGCTTTCGTTCAGTGTGGAGGTTAAAGGGTTTAACATAGGCCTCTGCTTAGCAGTGGACGTCTTCTGGCTGATGATGATGATTAGAGCCATTGACATGATGCAGTACATTTAACTATGGTTGTGTGAACTGCTAGTCTGTGGAATGCGCTGCTCGAATGGGTATCTCCCGATAGTTACAGTCTAAGTGTCTTCAAATCACAAGTGAATCGGATTCTTCTAGGCAAGCGTGCTCCACCGTAGACCTCATCGTCGCTAACATCAGGCGAGGTGGCAATCAAACACAAGCCTATTTTAATAGGTTATATAACTATACCCGTGCGGAGCCGGGGCGGACCGCTAGTATTATATGTTATGTTAATTTTATTTTGACTTTCCACTGACATTTTTATAATTATTTTTATACCTAACTAGCAAACCCGGCGAACTCCGTTTCGCCACCAGATGACTTCTATAAACCTCACGGAGCCCGAGACCTTTCCAACGAATGCAAAACCGTGGAAATCGGTTCGTGCGTTCTGGAGTTATAGCGTCAGGAAGGAAAACCCGACTTATTTTTATATAGTAGACTAGCGACCCGCCCGCCCGGCTTCGCACGGTTGTAATTTAAGTGCGAAACGGGGGCGGGTCGCTAGTTATACATATAAACCTTCCTCTTGAATCACTCTATCTATTTAAAAAACCGCTTCAAAATCCGTTGCGTAGTTTTAAAGATTTAAGCATACATAGGGACGGACAGACAGCGACAGTGACTTTGTTTTATACTATGTAGTGATTCTTTGTCCGAATATTGCTAAGTTTGAGTCCATGGTTACTTGAAATAAACAATTTGAATTGAATTGTAGGACTCACTTGATGTTAGCGAGTATGTTGTGATTCTCGAAGGCTTGCTTGAGTGCGGAGTGCACGACTCCGTCGTTCTGTACGGGGCTGAGGGAACAAGTAGAGTACAGCACCGTGCCGCCAACTTTCGTCAGTCTCAACGCATTGCTGGAAAATATTAAAAAAAAAGGTAAGGCGAGGTTTTCCCACTTTTAAGCAACGCTTATTACTAACTAGCGACCTGCCCGCCCGGCTTCGCACGGGTGTAATTTACGTGCGAAGCCGGGGCGGGTCGCTTGTTATATTTATAAATCTTCCTTGAAAATGTATCTAACTGATGGTGAAAACCGCATTAAAATCCGTTGCGTGGTTAAGGAGGAGTTAGCGGACATACAGACAGACGCGAAAAGCGACTTCAATTTATACTATGTAGAGATGATGACCATAAGGCTTGGTTTATTATATTAAAGTCGCATTTAGCAGAGCAAAACCATGGCGCTTACACACAGGCGTGCGTTTCGCTACTTCTATTTTTAAGGTTGTTCTAAAAAAAAAACTAAAAGTATAGCTATAATGTAAAATGTAACTTTGCAGTTACCTTCATAATTATGAAATATATATATCAAGATATCGCAGACATAATTTAGTAAATATGTATTTGAAAGAATCCAAAAATAGGGAGAAAGCGCAAATCAGTGTTACTTTCATATATATTTTTTATCGAGCGAAATGTACTTTAGTGGGCACACGGGCAGCGTTTTGTCCATACAAACGTACTCTCGTGTTTCCTCCCTGGATAATACCGCTAGAACTGTATTTTTTTTTTAATAAAGTTTATCTTCCTCATTGTCATGCTTCTATCATTTATATTTTCTTATAAATTAATAAGAAATATGAGCCTTTAAATATCCCAAAAATAGTTTTTTTTTACCTCCATGTTCAGACGTCTATCAAACAAATTTGACGAGTTGATAAAACAAAAATAAATTATAGAAGCATTGTTCAATCTTTTTCACAACTATTAATTTTAAAAAAATTATGAAATCGGCTTAGTTTTGAATGAGGAAACAGAGACGATGATTTTGTCTACTTTTCGTAGGTATAATCGATCCGAGCTGCAGTTGTCCCTATTGCGCTCTACGAGAGGCTTGAGGTCAGGGGACAGCAATAGATTTGCTAAATACCTATTCATCAAGTTTCTTGGCCGTCTTAATCGTGTTTCGGTCTTAATTCTCAAAAAAAGTGTATTTTTTTCATAAATTTGTCTATTGTCTAGATTCACACAACTACTCACAGTAACAGTTGTGCCTGCAGCTCCGGTATTCTCAGCCGCTCGCGGATCCTGTCCGGACGGAATATGCTGTTCTCCTCTTCATTCATTGAGTGACGGTCTGTTGTACACGGCACGTCTACTAACACCTGGAAAAGACAAGTTACGTTGGACCTCGGGACACCGTGAGCGCAGTGAGAACATCCGCCCAAATTGGAAACTACAATGCAAAAGAGCTTCCCCAGCGGGTTATTGCACTTTTTAAATTGAAAGCGTTTTATTTTATGCTACTAAATACAGACGCTATCTTTCAAAGTACCGATTGCGAGATGACAAGTGACTTCGCAAATAAGTTGCTTTATAACATTCGTTCTTTCACTCTGAATGGTCGGTGATCCGATGATTTAGAAATCGGGGATTGAATTTTCGTGATGAACAGAAAATAATTAACGGTTCAACGATGTTCGGGAATTGATGGGCCGATTACGTAAACGTCGGTTATGATATATTAGGTGAACTTGGGCCTAAATCGTAAGCTAGTCCTCGAAGGGTACCTTGTCGAAACCTTCATCGTCGGTGAAATCTCTTCCGTCGACCCTCTTAAATATTACTCGCTCTTGCCATTTGTTGCTCGTTTCGAAATCGATCAGGTAGTCTTTGAATATCCTCTGAATTCTGAAAATTTGTGAGAATCATTTCAGTAATAGCATTGGCTGAAAGGGTTTTATTTTAATTGGTGTGCAGGGGCCTTACGAACAACTGCTATTGCGGCACCAAACTAACGTTAAATCCGCTTAGTTGGAAAATCACGCGAACGTGAACCTTAACGCGCCCAGATACGGTTTGCGGTCGCGTGATTTTCCAACTGAGCGGATTTAACGTCAGTTTGGTGCCGCAATAGCAGTTGTCCGTAAGGCCCCTGGTTAATTACATACAAAGATTTTCTAGAACTTTGATCAATATTCACCTAATTAAATGTAATTTTTTCTTATCCTAGAGACAATGTTACCTATGTCTGATTTTGGTAGTGTAATTCATACAATAGGAAGTACTTATATACTATAACACAAACAAATGAATAAAAAGACTATAAGATAAGTTGTTCCCGTATTTTGACTCCACACTTACAGCGTATTTAACCAGTCAAAAACAGTAAAATTTCTTTGATTTCAAGTAAATTATCATTGTAAAGATATATTTAGAACTCTGAATCAGAGTCAGTCATCTAAGTATATACGGCCTTACTTAATGGCCTCTTATACCAAATTTGACGATTTTAAATCAATTTTATTCAGTTAAATTACAATATTTGAGCTGGAAAAAAATTACATGTCACAGATACATCTCTGTTTGAGTTTATGATTTGGTTCAAAACACGATAGAATTAACTTGCCTCGATCAAAAAAAAATCTGAAACAAAGTCGAGTTAGTCTATTTTTTTCGTTTTATGCTCTAATGAATGCTCGTAATAACCTGGAAATCGCATGTACTGAAAGGCAATTTTATTCAAAACATTTTTATTTGGATTGATTTTTGATATTGAATAGTTTCGTTTTTTAGTGAAATTAAAAGCGTAAAAAGGTCGCGAGAATTTGCGCGCACCGCGTTCAGTACCGCTCCAGGCGTCATCGAGGTCGGACCTATGTTCGTTTTTGTCATTGCACTCCCCCCGCGGGCGTCCTGACTCTTGCGTAGCAAAATACATCGTCGCTATAACTTGGCGGGGGCTGAGGGAGCGTTTTGTTGCCTACGCGACTCGGATAATATGCCGTTAAAAACATTCTCGCAATTCTTGAGATGGGTGTTGAACTGACGATCAGCGAAAATTACACCTAAAAAGGCATATCGCTGTTGAGAGGGCTTTGAGAGTTCTCAAAATAAATAATAATGTCAAAATTTAACCAACGTCGAGACTTTGTTAAGAGACACTTGAGAGGAAACATGGCGGCTTTTTTTCCATCAGCTGATTGAATTAGATTCTTGTGGTAACGTTTTGTATTTTGTCTACATTTGTGACAAGACGTAATTGGAAATTGTTTTAACCAAAGATTTTAAATTAAGGTGGTTCGATTCACCTATAGCGGGAAATTTAAATTTTAAACAGTTTTTTGGTCCTAGTAGCCAGGCCAGGTATTTATTTTTAAATAACACAGTGTTTGCGCAAAATGTTGGCTGTTCTTTAAATTATAATGTACAATTATTTAACAGTAACGCACCATATTACTTACATTTGGGAATAAACCGTTTGAAACAGCAAAAATTTGTTTATTCACAAATGTAAGTAATAATGGGCATTAGAGATAAATAGCTTTATATGATTTTGTAAAGAATAATAATCAATCTGCGCAAACATCATGGTTGTTTACAATAATTACCCGGCCTAGCTACAAGGACAAGAAAACTGTTTGAAATTTGAATTTCCCGCCATTTGTGCAACGAACCACCTTAAACACTGTTTTAAACTATCACGGTTGTTCAAGGTCGTTCGGTTGTTCGGGAGCTCATTCCACAACCTTACCCTGATTTTAAATTAGTTTTTTGGTGTTTCTTAAATGTATTTAAGATAAAATTAGATATTTTTTTCTTCCATCCATATGTTAGTAAGTCAATGAGTCAGGAGTAAATCTCACCTGTTACACCTAGAAATAGAGACGTCATTGCAAACAAGCACATCAGGCAGTAGCGTCTGTAAAGCGACTAGGGCTTTGCCCCCTGGCGCCGAGCACAGGTCAAGCACGCGGTCGCCAGGGCTGAGCCCTAGTGCGAGCACTGTGAGGACGCTACCCGCATCCATTGGATAGTAGTTGTAAAGTCCTGAAATAAATATTATTATTATATAATTAATATAAATAATCCTACTAATATTATAAACGCGAAGGTTTGTATATATGGATGTTTGTTCCTCTTTCACGCTGCAACGGAACAACGGATGGACCTGATTTTTTGCATGGGTATAGTTCAAGCCAGAGAGTGACATAGGCTTTTCATCATCATCATCATCACCATTTTTCATCACTACGCGGGTGAAACCGCGGGGCGCAGTAAATAATAAGATATAAATAATTAATATTATAGGCCGATATATATATATATATATATATATATGTATATATATTTGTGTAGTTGTATTTGTGTAAGTATATAATTATATATATACACAAATAATATTCTTATATTTAATTTTGCTTTCCAATTTATTGTGATTGATTGTGATATGGACCGTGTGTCTGCAATAAAGTTGTTTATTATAAATAATAATTAATAATAAATTATTATTAATTAATTTTTTGCAATAATGATTTCATGGATTTTCTTAGGTATAGATTTTAGAAACATCCAATATTTAATAGAGAGGATGGTTGGCAAGTACCCATCTCCGCTCCGCGCAGAACTGCAAGATTTCTGGACTCTCGAAGAACTCCGTCATTTATGAACCTAAGGATATACTTTCAGACTGGTTCCATAGAAATTTCATCAAAATCGGTTTAGTAATTTAGCTTTAAAATCAAAATAACTAGAAAATTCGTCCATCATCATCAGCCAGAAGACGTCCGCTGCTGAACATAGGCCTCTCCCTTTAACCTCCATACTGAACGACAGCCTGCCATCTGCATCCACTAGACCCGCGACTCTCACAATGTCTTCGGTCCATCTAGTGGGAGGCCTACCTACGCTGCGTCTTCCGGTTCGTGGTCTCCACTCCAGAACCATTCTTCCCCATCGGTTATCGGTTCTTCAAGCGATGTGGCCTGCCTATTGCCACTTCAACTTGCAAATTTTAACAGCTATGTCGGTGGTTCTTTGGCGAATATCCATGTTCCAAAAAAATCGGTTACTTTTCGAAAAGTTTATAATTATTGACGTTTTATGTTTTTTTTTTTTTTTTTTTTTTTTTTTTATAGAATAAGTGGCAAACAAGCTACGGGCCACCTGATGGTAAGTGGTCACCGCTGCCTATAGACACCTACAATACCCGGGGCATTGTCAGTGCGTTGCCTACCTTTGAGGACTCTATTCACCCTTCGTTTGAAGCAGTCCAAATTATACTTCGGAGGAAAAACCGAAGGTGGTAAGCCATTCCACAACTTACAGGTGCGTGGCAGAAACAATCGATCAAATCGAACAGTGCGAGACTTCCACGCATCTATAATGTGCGGATGGCATTTCTGGCGATGGCGACCGGTTCGGTGGTAAAACCGGGATGGAGGGATAAGGTCAAAAAGTTCATCAGAGCATTCCCCGTTATAATATCTGTAGAACAAGCTGAGCGAACCAACGTCTCTGCGCAAGCTAAGCGGCTCCAACTTGCCAGATAGGTTCGGATCATCGACAAGTCTAACGGCTCTTCTCTGCAAGGAGTCAAGAGGATCAAGCTGGTACTTCGGTGCACCACTCCAGAGATGTGAGCAATACTCCATATGCGGCCGTACCTGCGCTTTATACAATAAAAGGCGCTGGTCCGGTGTGAAGTATCGCTTGGCTCTATTGAGTACACCGAGTTTTCTGGACGTTACCCCAGCTTTGCTCTTCAAGTGACTCCTAAACTGAACCTCGCTAGAAATGTCGACGCCCAAAATGCTGATGCTTGTCGACAAGGTGAGAGGAATGCCCTGAAAACAGGGTGCAACTGTGAATGGGCTTTTCTTAGTAGTGAAAGCGATAGCTTGCGTCTTAGTGGGATTGAACTGCACCAAATTTTGCATGCCCCAGTCTGTTACTTGCTCAAGAGAGCACTCAACTGAAGACACAAGCTCTGCTCTCCTTACCATAACCTCATCCTTACGGGCGTTTGCACTGCCTGAATATTGAGCATCACCCGTGCTATCATCCGCATAACAATGTATATTGCAAATTTGCAACAAATCATTGATATACAGGATGAACAGCGTGGGCGATAGCACAGACCCTTGTGGAACACCGGAATTAATCGTCATGGTCGCAGAACAAGAGCCATCAACGACCGCTCTTATGCAGCGACCATGCAAGAAATTACCAATCCACTTGCAAAGCCCTTCAGGTAAGCCGTATGATGGTAATTTTGCAAGAAGTGCCTTATGCCAAACCCGATCAAACGCCTTAGCGATATCTAAACTAACGGCCAGAGCTTCGCCTCTACTCTCAATAGCTTCTCCCCATTGTTATCTTTACCTGTGTTACACCTCTTGGGTTCCGGGAACATGGTCCATTATGTTATCTTTACCTGTGTTACACCTCTTGGGTTCCGGGAACATGGTCCATTCGCTGTCCATTTCATATGTATACACCTTCAGGTGTTCTGGATATATCAGCTCGTTTTCTGGCTCTATCACCAACGGGAAGTCTTTGTCCTCTGTAAATAACCAAACAAAATTGTTGAAATCAATTACATACTTGTTTTTGATTTTTGATTATATTAGTGACTAACGGTCCGCCCCGGCTCCGCACGGGATAGTTATATAGCCTATATTAATCAGTGATAATGTAGCATTCAAATGGTGAAAGAATTTAAAAAATCGGTCCAGTACTTTTTGAGCCAATTCGTTACAAACATACTTACATACAAATCTTTTCTCTTTATAATATTATATATTATTAGTAATTAGTATTAGTAAAGATATAGATAATTAGTAATAAGTAATAATTAAGGCATTTTTATTTTCTTTGTATACACCTACCTTTGTACTTAGATAAATAAAATTACAAGTGAACTTACAATGCTAAAATACAAGATGGTCCCCATACAACAAAATAGTTTAATTTTTTCACTAATTTGTTTTTGACCGCCAACTCGCTTGTTGTTAAGCGACGATGCAGTCTACGGTGGAGCACGCTTGCCTAGAAGAAACCGATTCACCCGTGATTTTAAGACACCCAGATTGTAACTATCGGGGAACTCGCATTCAGGCCGCGCATTCCACAGACTAGCACTTCGCACAATAAAAGTGGAATCAAAACGCTTCGTACGGGTTTTCGGAAAATCAACCATAAACAGGTGTCGATTTTTTGGCATTCCGATAGAAAAATTGGCAGGGAATTTGTCCGTCCTAATCTTTATATGTATAAATCTCTATACCGCGATACTGGGTGTTGTGTGCACCGTACGAGTAAATTACATAGCAATGCATTATGTTTGTTGCATTTTTGGGATGGCAAGTTTTAAAATGATCAAATTTAGCTTAGTTTAAAAATGGTTCTACAATATCAACATTATTATTCTGCCGTGCCTATGCTAAGAGGCAGCAAACCGACATGTAAGAGGGCAGGGCCCCGATTCTACTTAAAAAATTGTTTTTTAATTGTAATTGTTTCAATTTTATTTTTTAAATAATTGCCTTAAAACAGACAACAAAATTTTTGATAACAAATTCAAAACGAAATTAAAATCATGGCTTATTTCCAAACGTTATTACAATTTAAAGGAATATTTTAGTGCTTAATTACAATCGTATTGTTAATACTACTTTTATACTAGAAAAATACCACCACATAATATTATAACTTAGTATTAAAAAAAACCCAGGCCGACCGAGAATGAGGTGGATTGACGACATCAGAAATACTGTCGGGAGCGAGTGGATGCGAATAGCGAGAGACCGGGGAGAGATCAGCCCTGAGTGACCCAGCAGTTGGTCACTCAGGGCTGATGATGATGATAAAAAAATATTTAAAACCAATTGACGGTTTTGTGGCAATTATTTAAAAAATAAAATTGAAACAAGTACAATTTAAAAACAATTTCTTTAGTAGAATCGGGGCCCTGGTTTCTAGCTTAGTGCTTAAACTAGACAGGGCAGGGCCCAATTTAATATGCACCATGATTTAAGAAATAATGTAAAGTTTGCTTCTTTAGCTTATGTATGGCAGTTTTAACTTTGTAACAGTTAACTTACTGGAATAATAAGCATAGTGCGAAGACTCTGGTATCCAATCGTCCATGCCCTTGAGTTTGGTAGCGGGCAGAAACTGATACAGCATCTCTGACGTCATGCCCATGGAAGGGTCTATGATACGAGACTCGTCCATTACTGCTTCTGCTATTGACTGGTCAAGGGTCTTGTTTTGTATTTCTCTGTAAAAATATTAACTTTACTAAAATCATAAATCATATCATCATCATCAGCCAGAAGACGTCCACTGCTGAACATAGGCCTCCCCCTTTAACCTCCACACTGAACGTCAGCCTGCCTTTTGCATCCACTGGATGCCCGCGACTCTCACAATGTCGTCGGTCCATCTAGTGGGAGGCCTCCCTACGCTGCGTCTTCCGGTTCGTAGTCTCCACTCCAGAACCTTTCTTCCCCATCGGTTATCGGTTCTTCGAGCGATGCATAAATCATATAATATTATTTATTATACTTGTGTGTATCCTACTTCCTACTAATATTATAAACGCGAAAGTTTGTTCCTCTTTCACGCAAAAACTACCAAATGGATTTTAATGAAAGTTTACAATAATATAGCTTATACATTAGAATAACACATAGGCTATAACGGGTTGTAGTAGCAAGGCCGAAGGCCGAGCTCTCCGCGTACGAAGAAGCGGGTTTCAGCTAGGTATTTATAAAAAAAAAAAAAAAAAAAATTGCACACACGGTCATCTGACCCCAAACTAAGCAAAGCTTGTGATATGGCTGCCAGAGATTGATATACATAAATATATAGTTTTAAATACAAACTAAAATAGATATTAACAACCAGATATAGAACAAACACAAATGTTCATCACATAAATGTTTGTTTCAGGTGGGAATCGAACCCACGCCCCCAAGCTCAGGTAGGTTCAGTACCAACTGGACCAACGGGCTATCGATATCGGGCTATTATACTTGTGTGTCTTTTGGAAACTACGTCGTGTTGGAGTGTGCGAACACAGTTTTGGTGCTTGGCTATCAACTTGTTAAACAGAAGCTGTTCTCAACCAATAGCATATTTGAATTGCCGTGTTTAAGGTAGACTTCCGGCAGATAGCAGCCGCACGCGTCTGACGCGCACGTCTAACCCACGCGGCTTATGCGACAATACGTCTTGCACTATGAAAATTTAAAATGTAATATGACGTCGCTTGAAGCCGTGGTAGCCTATTTGGGAGACCGCTAGACTTGAAATCGAGGTCGCGGGTTCAAACCCCGGGCCCGTACCAATGAGCTCTTTGGAGTTTATGTACGGATTTTCATACCACTGGCTTTTCGGTGAAGGAAAACATCGTGAGGAAACCTGCATACGTACGGAGAAGGAATTCAATGGCGTATGTGAATCCACCAACCGGCACTGGGCCAGCGTTGGTGATATGGTCCAATCACCCTTTCGGGGGTAGGCTAAAAGTCCAGCAGTGGACTGTTAAAAGGCTGATTATGATGGCGTCGCTTCCGAGGTAGGCGGCCGACGACTAACGTCGCCATACATTTACATAGTGTAAGTATTGTCGCATCAGCCGCGCGCGTCTTACCAGCGCGATCGGCCGCGATGCATGGAAGTGTACCTTTATGTCATCGAGTTACAAACTCGGGCTTATGCGGTTTGAAAAGAAAAACCTGTCTCTCATCTCTCAGTTGGAGTTGGTTGGTCATTAATAAAATAATATAAATAATCAGTTTCTTCTAGGCAAACATGCTCCATCATAGACCGCATCATCGCTTAACATCAGGCAAGGTGGCGGTCAAACGCAAAACTGTAATTAATTTACATAATAATACTAGCGACCCGCCCTGGCTTCGCACGGGTATATATATAGCCTATGTCACTGGGGATAGTGTAGCTTCCCAACAGTGAAAGAATTTTTCAAATCAGTTCAGTAGTTTCGGAGCCTATTCAATGCAAACAAATAAACAATCAAATCTTTCCTCTTTATAATATTATAGTATAGATATAAAACATTAATATTCGGCTCTTACATCAACTGGAGCAATGCAGACTTGTGTAACCATGTACAAGTAAACTCAGGACATTTTCTCTCTTTTGTGAATTTTGTACTGGACACAATATCCATCTGTTTGTAAATCATTGGATATGTACAATATGTACATGTACAGCTAGTTTAATTAAATTGGTGGCAGTGAAAGTAAATACAGTCAGCAAAATACAGTGTAAACTCTTTATAATGAAACTCAAAAGTCGTGAGCATTATTTTCGTTATAATGAGTTTTGATTATGTTGAGTGAAGAAAGAAAAGTAACCAAATAAGTAACCGACTAATTAACGAGTAACTAACAACCTCAGGTCTTTGTTAGAAATTTTGGCACCTTAAAGATTTAGTTGGAACCATTTGTAAACTAATAACATAAACAATAATACTTACTGTAAATCTTTACTGAGGACATATTTATTCATAATAGATAATGGCTGTGGCGATATGAAGCTGGATGCTGGCATCGATGCATGTGTTTTAAGGATCACCAACCAAATTGAATTTATCGCTCGAAGAACCGATAACCGATGGGGAAGAAAGGTTCTGGAGTGGAGACCACGAACCAGAAGACGCAGCGTAGGGAGGCCTCCCACTAGATGGACCGACGACATCGTGAGAGTCGCGGGCATCCAGTGGATGCAGGCAGGCAGGCTGTCGTTCAGTGTGGAGGTTAAAGGGGGAGGCCTATGTTCAGCAGTGGACATCTTCTGGCTGATGATGAACCAAATTGAATTAATATCCTTAAAGGAAGTTTTTCGTTATATTGAACGACGTTTAAACTTTATATAATATGCTTGTCGACTGGAAAACCTACTTCTTTCCTCAGTAAAAAAATTTATGTATTAAACTTAAAATATACTTACGCATGCTTATCTACTTTCTTTGATTCTTTTGTAGTCTCTTCTGTAAAATCTAACTTTTCTGGTATATTATCACTTTGAGGGTACAGTTTTGCGATTTCTTCTGAATGTAGCCTTTCAGCATATTCTTCTAGTTTGTTTGGACTATTATCTTCTTTATTTCTATTTTCTGTGCTCTCGGTAGTAACAGGAGGTGCATATTGGTTTGTAAAGTCTTTTTGGATTGATATTAAGTTTTTTAGACAATGGGCTCCTGTAACATAAGTTTTGGATTACTCATGAGTTTTCATAAGTGTCAAATCCAGCCAGGAGGTGGGCAAATGAATTTTTTAAACAATGACAATGAGCCCTATAGTGTGCAGACGAGCCCTAGATCGCCTTATTAAGAAGACACCAAATCAATGTCTATTTTGATGTTTAGCTGTTGGATTTAACCACTTCAGCGGGGTTTAGTAAAATGCATCCTTAATCTTAGTAGGGGCATGGTTCGCGTCGCTCGCCAACATCAAGATTTTGCCATGGTTCAGATTAATTGTAGATTGAGGGCTAATTCATAATTTGCAAGGATGAAATATGAGTGGGGAGTGAAAGCCGTGATCCGTTATTTTAAGCAGCTCGGCTGGTTTGTGTAAGCTGGCAGGGCCAAATCCACAATACACCCCAAGTGCGATGTCAGTGCAGGTCTTATCACCCCTACTTTGAATTAGAATTAGGGGAGTAAATGTAGAGATTAGCAATGTGTCATTAACGAATGAACAAATCAAATAGAACGGTAGTTGATTGAATCAGGCATCAATTTGTGGAAGTCGCATGTTTTATTTGTATATGATGAATCTCTAGTGTAATTCCGTTTCTACGTCGCTTTGAGTACAAAAAGGATTTCTATAAAGAGAAAAAAAAATTACCTAACCTGAAACAAAAAATTCGTTATAATATGATAATGATATTATTAATTTTAAAATCAAGTATTTGAAACTTTCAGCAATTAATATGCAATGACTATAAATATTATTTAATTGAAATGTAAATGAAATAAAAAGTTATAACCCTTTCCTCAGTGCACTTTATCAACATGTTTCGCCTTTTCACGAGGCATCCTCAGGACGTGTTGACTCTCCGAGCGCAAGGCCAAGAATGGTTATATAAATATCTATAGAGAAAATCTCTATATCTCTATCTCTACATAGTGTAAATGAAAGTCGCTTTCCGCGTCTGTCTGTCTGTATGTCCGCTAACTCCTCCTAAACCACGCAACGGATTTTGATGCGGTTTTCACCATCAGTTAGATACATTTTCACGGAAGGTTTATATATATATAACTAGCGACCCACCCCGGCTTCGCACTTAAATTACACCCGCCCGAAGCCGGGCGGGCAGATCGCTAGTTTATATATATAATATTTTATCTCACAATCCTTATTGTACTCAAAGCGACGTAGAAGCTGAATTATATTAGAGATTCGTCATACACAATTAAATAGAACGGGTCGCATACTCTGCCCTACTAATTTGTTCACTACGAGGGAAAGTATTTGTTTATTCGATCGAACCGTTTTCGGAAAAGATGGCGGCGATGGGACACGGAAAACAGAAGGAGCGAAGCAGCTGCACGTCGCTTCGGCTCATACAGAATGATATATCCTAAAAATGAAATATCCCAGGTATATCCTAAAACTGCAACCAGAACCATCGAAGGATGGCGTCCTATTAGTGAACATACTGCGATCCCCAAGCCTCCTGTCAAGCGTAGGGATTATGACAACATAGGTCTCTTAAGAGGGAGGTCTTTGTTTCGCAGTGGACGTTTAATAGCTGATGATGTGGTAACCATAGTCAGGTATGAAAATGACGATAATATATACCTCTGTTTGATAAATACTTCATGGTTTCTTCAGGATTGCCATAGTTGTTTATGACCGCTACATACTTTTGTCGTTTCAGCATAGCTTCTCGCATAGACTCCCATTTCTCACCGAAAACAGACCCGTAGAACTCGTCGAAGTGATTCAGCGCTTTGTATTTAGGGCCGGTTTTCTTCTTTAATTTAGCCTGCAGTTTATAAAAAGGTTCCAAAATACGATTCCTCATAAAAGAGCATAGAAAGCTTAGAAAATTCACTGTTCCAAATTTACTTACCCAATGGGTTTTTGTTTTATTTCTTATTTGTACAACAAGGTACGTACTGGCATACGAGTTCTTAAAAATATTGGAGATTGTTAGCATTTTACAATCCTTAATTCCTTACAGCCTACTTATAAAAAACAATAATAACAGAAACAAAACAAGAATGAAAAAGTGAGGTTATAATTTATTATTTTGATTTTCAAAATTTTTAGTGAAATTTAGTGACAGTGACAGTTCACGTCCAGTTTTGACGTTCAAGTTTTTTTTCATTTCATTAAACGCCTCATTGTATTATTTTCGACTGTAAGACGTCCACCCACAAGATGGACACGCGACTTAAAAGTGACCGCAGGGAAACGCTAGATGCACTCCGCTTCCAACCGGCCCTTTTGGTGATCGATGGGGTGGGAGGCCCATGTCCAGCAGTGGACGTCCTATGGTTGAAATGATGATAATGATTTTCGACTGTGTGTACTTATCCTTAACATGAGTTTTGATAGTTTTCGAATACGTATTTCGTTTGTCTTGTTTTATACATTTTAGTACAATGCCCCCAACGGTATCCCTTTGCTATGGTACCACAGAAAAAAAAAAGTGTATGGTACTAAATGGACGTAAAATAAATCGGCCAAGTGGGAGTCGGGCTCGCGCACTGAAGGTTCCTTACCACCACAAAATACAATAGCTATCAATACAAAAAATTCTTGCTAAAATATGGCATTTCGATTTGGTGAAAGAAATGATTACCAGTTATAACTTAGTAATGAACAGAAAGTCACTGACTTTGGAGAGTGTGTAGGTACTATAATCATGCCAGATTTCATTACCTACCGTTTTTACATTCGAGCAAGTACAAAAATACATAGATTTTTTTTGCATTTTATCGAATTTGACGATCGATACAGAACGGTACTTGCAGTGCACTGCAGGATATGATGGATTTATTGGATTTACATACCTATTTATGAAAAATAATGAATAAACATAACTTGGTGAGGCAAGCTGAGCCAAGTTGCGCAACACAAGATTAAATAAAACAGGTAGGTCGATTGAAATAAATTATAAAAATACAGATCTCCTTTATTTGACTTTTCATCAAACCAATACAAATGGATAGTTGTTTATATCAACATGAAATATTTGAACATTAGTAATGTTATTCTCAAAGTCCATTTTAGTAATTTTATATCTAATTACCTAATTACAGAAATGTTGAAAAGCGCGAGCGGATTAGGTGCCGCAATTAGCTGTTGTCCGTGAGGCCCCTGAACGCACTTTGCAAAAGCACTTAATCAATATTACATATTAAAAAAAAAACACAAATAAATAATTATATTACTAAATTAGTAACTAGAAAAAGAATTACCTAATTTAATTATATGATTTATATGCACCGAGATACAATTTCTTATAGTCACAATCTCTCAGTGAAAACAGTCAAAAAACATCTGTGCGTCATTGTACAAACATTGTATCAATTATATAGTTCACAATGCCACTTTTACCTCATTTTGTTCAACGTTAGTTGTCCGCTATGACATAATAGCTCTGGCATCGCGCGGCGTTATAGTCCCTAGGAGTAATAATGTTCCTTGTTATAGTCGGATCGCGGTTACCTTGAAGGCTTGAACCAAACCAAAAAATCGGCGCAATTCGTAGCATGCGCTGAGTTTTGGTGCGGTCATTTTTTTGGCACGATTATGACTCTATATGTATTGTATCTCGATGCTTAAATGATATAAAAAAATTGTGTCCCTTTTCCTGTAGGTAATTCTAAATTGTTCACATTGTAACAATTGTGAACAATTTGTCTACATATTTAGATAGCATAAGATTAAAGTTTTCTTTCTTAGCACTAGACAAACATCAGTATGATAATATATAAAATAATTACATATACATACACATTTTTAATTGTTGTTATCGACTAGCAATGCCCCCCAAGTTTCACTCCTTATCTTTTAGGAACCGTGATTTTTTCCGAGATAAAAAATATAAGGATATAAGTTGCAGTTTTGAGTGCGAACGAATACATACACTTACATACAAACTTTCTCATTCATAATATTAGTTTGATTATATAAGTAAATATGATATGGTTTAAGTAAATATTCCATAGTCGTCTATTTCTGAAAAATATTTAAAGTTTCAAATCTCTAGCTAGAGTCTAGCTCATTAGGAAGTTAGTAAAATTTGATTTTAATGTGTACCAAACAGACGAACAAGATAACATATTATTAAATAGTAACATACATTCATCCCATCCCTGTTACACTTCAATTGTTTTGCCACTGGATTCAGTTCCCTCTTAATCAAACTAATGAAAATCGATTATCTATACTAATCTATACTTCTATACTAATCTATACTAATATTATAAAGAGGAAAGATTTGATTGTTTGTTTGTTTGCATTGAATAGGCTCCGAAACTACTGAACCGATTTGAAAAATTCTTTCACTGTTGGGAAGCTACACTATCCCCGGATGACATAGGCTATATATCCCGGCTTCGCCCGTGTGAAGCAGGGGCGGCCTACTAGTATTATATAAAGAGGAAAGATTTGATTGTTTGCATTGAATAGGCTCCGAAACTAATGAAGCGATTTGAAAAATTCTTTAACTGTTGGGAAGCTACACTATCTCCGGGTAATATAAAATATATATCATATTTTTTTTAGAAATAGGCATCCTCAATAAAACTCCAATAACGTAACCCAAGGTGTAAAACAATAAGATTTACAATTTTAACTTTGCGTGTTTGACAGTTCTAAGACAGGACAACGTCTGTCAGATCAGCTAGTCACTAATAATTATATATTTAGTAAGAATGGCTGCATTCACTTATTTAATATAGTTATAATTATTGGTACCAATATATTTTAAGTACTATTGTTATGCCATCGGTGGCAAACAAGCTAACGGGCCGCCTGTTGGTAAGTGATCATAGGCGCCTATACCTGTAACACCAGGCCCCCGATTCTACTAAAGAAAATGTTTTTAAATTGTAATTGTTCCAATTTTATTTGTTGAATAACTGCCTCAAAATTGACAGTTTTTTTAATTTTTTATACTAAGTTATTTAGTTAGGTGGTGGTATTTTTCTAGTATAAATTTTTTTTTACTCAGTTTTGAGGCAATTATTTAAAAAATAAAATTGAAACAATTACAATTTAAAAACAATTTCTTTTGTAGAATCGGGGGCCAGGAGCATCACCAGTTTATCATAATAAAACTAGCATGAATTTTCACCAGTATGAGTTTTTTCAAACCACTCATTTGGACTGTTTCATAATCACACCTTCATTATGATTATGATTTTTCTATAGTGTGTTAGTTTGTGTTGTTTAAAATGCTTTGCATGTGCTGCTTAATAATTACACATACCACATTTATGTGGTTTTTCTCCAGTGTGTAACAATGTGTTGTTTTAAATAAGATGGTTGTGATGTTCTATAGTCACACATTTCACATTTATGTGGTTTTTCTCCTGTGTGTAACAATGTGTTGTTTTAAATAAGATGGTTGTGATGTTCTATAGTCACACATGTCACATTTATGTGGTTTTTCTCATGTGTGTAACAATGTGTTGTTTTAAATAAGATGGTCGTGATGTTCTATAGTCACACATTTCACATTTATGTGGTTTTTCTCCAGTGTGTGTTTGTTTATGTTTTTTGAGATCACAACTCGCTGATGATTTATAATCACACATGTCACAATTAAATGGTTTTTCACCAGTGTGTGTTCGTAAATGAATTTTCAACCTACTTTTATGTGTTGCTTTATAATTACACATACCACATTTATATGGTTTTTCACCAGTATGTGTTAATTTGTGTATTTTTAAATAACTTGACTGTGATGTTTTAAAATCACACATATCACATTCATGTGGTTTCTCTCTAGTGTGTTTTAACATGTGGTGTTTGAGCGTAGTTGCGTGTTTAGCTTTATAATCACACCTATCACATTTATATGGTTTGTGTTCAGAATGAACTTTTAAATGACTTTTCAAACTAGAATTATATGCTGCTTTATAGTCACACATATTACATTTATATGGTTTTTCTCCAGTGTGTTTTACTTTGTGTATTTTTAAAGTATTTAGTTCTGCTGCTTTATAATCACACATATCACATTCATAAGGTTTGCGTCCGATGTGAGTTCGTACATGGATTTTCAAAGCAGATGTGGATCTGGCTTTATAATCACACATATTACATTCATATGGTTTTTCTCCAGTGTGTGTTAACTTATGTGCTTTTAAATGTTGAGCTTGTGTTGCTTTATAATCACATGTATCACATTCATATGGTTTTACTCCAGAGTGAGTTCGTTTGTGTAGTTTTAAAGCATGTAACAGGGTTGCTTTATAATCACACATGTCACATTCATGAGATTTTACTCTGGTGTGTGTTAGTTTGTGTGTTTTTAAACTACTAGCTTGGGACGTTTTATGATTACAGATATCACATTCATATGGTCTAAGTCCAGTGTGTGTAAATTTATGTTGTCTTAAATGATGTGCTCGTGATGCTCTATAATCACACATATCACATTTAAATGGTTTTTCTCCAGTATGTGTTCGTTTATGTCTTTTGAGATCACCACTCGATGTTGATTTATGATCACACATGTCACACTTAAAGGGTTTTTCACCAGTGTGTGTTCGTAGATGAACTTTCAAAGAAACTGCATATGCTGATTTATAATCACACAATTCACATTCATATGGTTTCTCCCCGGTGTGTGTTCGAACATGTCGTTCTAATGAAGTTGAATGGGCGGATTTATAATCACACATTTGACATTCCTTTAGTTTTATTTTAGTGTGTGTACGATCACGTCCTTTATAATTCGATTCATGTGCTGATTTATGTTTACGCACAGTCTGTTTTCGCAATTTTTTTTCAATAGTTGTATTTACATTAGTTGGACATTCAGCCATTTTTCATCACAACTATTTCGTGGTTAATACAAGGACTTGGTTCATCAGACTAGTGCGTGCAGACTGCAGAGCAAGGAATATACTACTCTCTAACGAGAGCTGCAGAGGCAGACCAAATAATTTACTACTCTACTGAGAGACAGACAGACACAGACATTAGACCAAGACACTGCTGGTCAGGACTGGTCTGCTGCGCTGCAAATTATATACTCACAGAGCACTTTAATCAATGAGAATCACGGAACACTATTACTGAATTACTCCTAGCGATAATATTACGGAACACTAGATAATAATAATCTACCGAGAGCACTTCCTTCCTGTTGTGCTTGTAGTATTTATATCAAGGAATATACTACTCGCTAAATTTATATTCCCATATATCCCCTTATTATATTTTCTCTTTGTTCCTTGCTATAGCATAGCTATTACAAGATTTACAAGACTTCAACTTTTCATTCTGTCATGTCATGATTGAACATAATATGTTTTAGTGTTGTTTGCAAAACCCCATAGAAGCCTCTTGTAAAGTCTCCACCACTTTACTGGGGCATGAGTTTGACTTAACCATGACTTACTTTGCTTGACTCTGACTATGACTTGTTTGACGCTATTTAAGGCTTTGTTTACATGATTGATATTACGACCGATGGACTCTGAATCCATGGTCATGAACGAAATCTAACAACAACAAACCCTTTTTTTTTTTGTTAAAATTTTCATATCCGTGGATTCAATGTCCTTTAGTCGTAATATTAGACAGTTCCACAGATCTACTAATATCTGTGGACAGTTCCTAACCCAAGCTCCCAATAATCCGAGTTTTGGCGCCAACATGGAAAAAAACACGGTGGTTTGTTGGATTATTTTCCTAAACTTGTGTATTTTCGAGTATTAATGTGTGTGAGTAAATGGTGAATTATTATTTATTAAGTGCTCGTAAACGTGTTTGAGTGTGGGCGAGTGATATAATAAGGTGAAACATGTCTTTTCGTATTGTTTCCAAATCTTCATAGAGGAGCCTCTTGTAAATCTCCACCACTTTACAGGGCATGAGTTTGAATTGACCGTGACTTACTTTGCTTGACTCTGACTGTGAATAAGACTTGTTTGACGCTTTTAATAAAAAGTAAACATGAATAATATAACGACTAAAGGACATTGAATCCACGGTCATGCAAATTTTAACAAAAAAAAAGTGTAATCCCAGCAAATAGTAGACAAATAGTAGATAGTAGTCTATTTCACAAATTATTGGTCTATTTATTTTGTGATTTTGTGGTTGGAAAACTTGGAAATAAAATCAATATGGAAAATATAGTTTTTATGGAAGTTTACACACCAGCTTGTGACTACGGCGAATCCCGAACGTTAGAAATGCCATTTGAATCATATATAACATACTGCATTTTCAAATACTGTTCGCCACATAAATTGACTCTGAAAGTAGTTGCTGTCGACAATATACTGAAAAATAGCAAAACTAGCATCATCTTACATGAATCTGGGTTTCAGTTTATAGAAAATATGAAGGTTCCATGGCAAGTTTCATCTTGTGTATATCCGGTAGTAATGTACAAGAATACAATAATAACAGGGCTTTGTGCCGTTGCTAGGCATATTTGTAAATACAAATCATTTTCTCAAAACCCACAAGAGCATAAAGAAGATCTACTTGGCTTCAGAAAGAGTTGTCTCCAAGCACCCAATGAAGTGTCCATATGGACAAAGTTTTGCGAAGTTGACATAATAAAAACTACAAAAGAAATTTTGAACTCTATGCAAATATCGGAGGTCCCAATGAATTTAGTGAGATTCGAAAATCATTTGAAAAAACCAGTGAGGGTGCACAATGTTTATAAAATAGCTAGGGATTTAAATAAGGAAGATTTGAAAAATAAAAACAGAGATTATACTCAGACTTACGAGAAACAAATCTCAAAATGTGATGAAGTTGAAACAAATGCTAAAGACCTAAAAGACAACACAGACACTTATAAAATTAGAGATAAGCCTAAAAATAGAAAATGGAAATCAAATACAAAGAAGGTATCAGCAATAAACTGCTCGCTTAAGATTGAAGATCTACAAATCGCTCATCAATTTGCTGAAGGTCCATTCTTCACATTAGCAGACCTGGTCCTTCTACCTTCTTATCACATTATTGTACAAAAGTTCGGAAGTTCTTTTGAGTCTCTTTTACCTTTCACGCACCAGTGGTATGTAAATATCACAAAAATACCTGAAGTAAAAAGATTGACTCAACTTGTCAAAGTAGAGGACAGGTTAACACTTGAAAATGTAGTCATACCTACAACAGAGGATGTGAGCCTCTACAAATGTGACCCAAAAAGGCACAACCCAAAAAAGAGACTATTTACAAAGGAAGATGACATTGAAATGGCTTTAAGTTTTCTGTTAGGAGGTATGGAATTAGACATCAGTTCTAACAAACTTGAATCTTCAATAGATTGGAATGAGATACCTGATGGAGCCAATCCCAATGCTGGTCATTTACCTGATGAAAGGGTAGAAAGGAAAACACAACAGTTGGAGAACTTAACTTTAGCCGTCCTAGGTATAGCTAAAGAAGGAGACTTAATTGTCGATTTCTGCAGTGGCAGTGGACACTTGGGAATACTGATAGCTCATTTACTACCAAAATGTACTGTCATATTACTGGAGAACAAGGAACAGTCTCTACTAAGAGCTAGAGAACGAGTGCAAGAAATGAGCTTGAAAAATGTATACTTCTTTCAATGTAACTTGGACTTTTTTATTGGGAGATTTGATATAGGAATCGGTTTGCATGCATGTGGCATTGCAAGTGACCTTGTGTTAGATAAATGTCTGAAAGCCAATGCCAAGTTTGTGCTGTGCCCTTGCTGCTATGGCTCATTGCATGCCACTGACAGGTTGGTCTACCCAAGGAGCAAAAAGTTTTCAAGTATTAGTATTGACAAGTATTTGTGCCTCGGACATGCAGCTGATCAAACCCATGAAGACCATCCTTTGACAGCGAGAGGCTCCAGGTGTATGGCCGCTATAGACTCTGACAGAGCTCGCTTGGCTGAAGAATTTGGCTACAAAGTGACTCTATCTAAACTCAAACCTCTCAATTGCACACCTAAGAATAATTTACTAGTTGGTATTCCATCATAAGAGTGCATTTCCATTGAAACAGAGATGAGAGAGTTTTGTAGACCATGAAAAGGACCCATTCGACACTGATTGTGTTCTTTAGATAAAGTATTTAAAATAACAGTAGCTTGGGATAACGTCTCTCAAGCGAATGTCATTGTCAATGTCATTTTCATACAAGTTCATCTTTCCTCAGGCGTTAACGCTAACAGAAAGTGGGTTTTGTCTAACCCCCCACCAGGCCTAGCACGGGGTGTGGACAAATTGTCTTTCCACCTTCCACACCCCCCGTGCTAGGGGTGCTGCAGGTATAAATTGACACACAGATGGCATAATGAGTAGATGAATAGAATAGAAACAATATTTCTTTAACAGATCTTTTATTACAATAACAAGTTTATCTTAAAAATATAGCATTTTGTACATGTAAAAAGTCTATTATTTAACAATCTGAAAATTGAGCCTTTCCAAAAATATTTTTAAGACTAGTTTTACAAATTATCAATTAAGGACATGCAATCTCAATTCCCAGCTATCAGTAAACTATATGTATAAAACTAAAAATAGAACCGATTCCACTAAACTTTAGTTTACTTTGGCGTAAACAATAGCAGTACGAGTGGGAATGTAGACCTGAAACAACAAAAATGTTTGTGAATATACTTCCTAATTCAAAACAGCATAAATAAATTTATAAAAACCTGTCATCTAACATAATAAACTATTTATTTATTTTTGTTAAAATTTTCATGACCTTGGATTCAATGTCCTTTAGTCGTATTTTTTTTTTTTACTTAGTATTAAAAGCGTCAAACAAGTCAGAGTCAAGCAAAGTAAGTCACGGTCAAGGCAAACTCATGCCCTTGTAAAGTGGTGAAGATTTACAAGAGGCTCCTATGGAGTTTTGGAAACAACACGAAAAGACACGTTTACTCGAGCACGTTTACGAGCACTCAATGAATAATAATTATTTAGTACACATTAACACTCGAAAATACACAAGTTTAGGAAAATAATTCAACGAGCCGACATGTTTTTTTCCACGTTGGCGCCAAAACTCACAAGTACCAGTTTTTTTTTGTTAAAATTTTCATGACCGTGGGATCAATGTCCTTTAGTCGTAATATTATACATGTTTACATAGTATTAAAAGCGTCAAACAAGTCAGAGTCAAGCAAAGTAAGTCACGGTCAAGGCAAACTCATGCCCCTGTAAAGTGGTGGAGATTTACAAGAGGCTACCTATGGAGTTCTGGAAACAACACGAAAAGACATGTTTCACCTCGTTATACCTGTATAGAAGTAAGGTCATACCTGTATAGAATCTTGCCTGTTCCCCCAGGGCATATCCTGCGTATGGTGCACATCTCCGCCAGGCTCCACGCGTCCGAAGCCATTGTATTTCTTGCTGTCTGAGCACAGGACAGCCTGCAAATGGGAAAGTTATTTTTTTTATTATATGAAACATGGTATGTAACATGTCCATAATTTGTGCATGAAATGCATCTTTAGCCTTAAATCATCATCATCAGCCTTTTAACAGTCCACTACTGGACTTTTCGCCTACCCCCGAAAAAGTGATATTTTTTATTATTATTATTATGTGGGCCATATCCACCACGCTGGCCCAGTTGCGGGTTGGTGGATTCACATACAGCCATTGAATTTCTTCTCCGTACTTATGCAGGTTTCCTTACGTTGTTTTCATTCACCGAAAAGCCAGTGGTATGAAAATCCGTACATAAACTCCAAATAGCTCATAGGTACGGACCCGGGGTTTGCACCCGCGACCACACGCTTTCAAGCCTAATGTTTTTTGTTTTTTTTTTATTATAAAACTTTATTTCAATATAAACACGGGTCTAGCCCGGACATTTGGTAGGCATTGGTGGAGCCGAAGCCAACACCAAGAGGCCCCGTTGAATATAAAAATACAATTATGTGATGTGGATTAAACTATTGTACAGTATAGGATTTAAAAAGTCTGGGCTATTGAGGTGAACAACTTGTTGATGGGAAAACAGGTCTATGGTATGAGGTACGGCACCCGCCAATTATGCCTCATTTCAAAATATTTTGGCGGGTGATGACTTGCCACCCACTAAATGGGCCCCCCATAATGGCTGCCGCATTTTGGCACCGGAAAGGCAACATTGGCGTGGGTGGCTTAGGGTGTCGAGAGGTGTGCTGCACTTTCACTGAGAGCTACTAGCGGCGTTATGCCCTTTAACACTTCCACCCTGGAGCTTAGGTTCTTAGCTCTTGCGGTTTCCACCCCCAGACGGCCAGTTAAGGCAAGCCAGGGGTCAGGGTCTCTGGGGTTTTAGACCCATGGAATCGGGGTACGCGGTGTCGCCACTCACCGACGGCTCGCCATAAAGCCGCCCCTGCGTTATTATTATAACAAAGTATAATATAAATATTATTATAATTGCGCTTGGCCGCCAACTCAAGTTAAGCGGTGATGCGGCCTACGATGGAGCTTGGTGGACGCTTGCCTAGAAGAAATCTATTCACTCTCGACTTGAAGACTCCCAGATTGTATCTATCGGGGAACACCCACTCAGGCAGTGAATTCCACAGACTAGCAGTTCGCACAATAAATGTGGAATCAATCAATCGGAATATCAACCATAAAGCGGTGTCGATGCTTTGTGCCCACTCTGGCAGTTTGATAGAAAAATGGGCAGGAGGGAATCAAACTCCCAAATGGGCGAACACGGCTTTTTTAGCGAACACGACTTTTTTACCTAGCCTTACATGATGAGGGGGCGGGTTTGAACCTCCAGAACACCTTGGCTACGCCCGTGTTACTGTGTAACTGTATAGAGTAGATAGTAGATACTAGTTGATTTACCAGTTTTCTGGCACTTCTAAGAGGAATACCATCTTACATCCACCCTCACGATTCTCACTATTTCCATGCCAAGTTTGATAAAGATCGGTTTAGCCGTTCAGAGAGATAATTACTTTGAGTTATAGTAATTTTAAACAGTCACCTGATAAATGCCCGGTACATTGACTCCAACTCTGTAGTCTGTGAAACTTTGGTACGGGTTAAAGTTGAACACAAACAGAAGGCCTGCGCGCTCGAATGCTACCACTTTGTCGCCTTCATGCTTGCAGGACACGTAGCCCTAGAAACAAGATAAGATTTATTGAGATTTTAGTTTTTTTTTGTCGGCAAGATTTTTTGTGAACAAAACAGAAATATTTATCAGTTTAAAACAGACTTCCAAAATTTTGTAAATACGTAACTTCATTTACTTGGAATACATATTTTTTCCAGTTATATTGATTTAAATACCAAACTACTGAACCGATTTTGATGAAATTTCTGTGGGATATAATCATCATCATCATTTCAGCCGTATGTTGTCCACTGCTGGACATAGGCCTGCCCCATCGGTCTCCAAAAAGGCCGGTTGGAAGCGGCCTGCATCCAGCGTTTCCCTGCTGTCTCTTTTAGGTCGTCTGTCCATCTTGTGGGTGGAAGTCCTACGCTGCGTTTACCGGTCCGTGGTCTCCATTCCAGAACCTTTCGGCCCCATCGATATAATCTGATCGATCTGTGGGATATAATTATCTGAAAGCAAATCCTTTCGAATAAAAAAATATATTGGGCTTGAACCCCTAACATCTGCCTACGGCCTTGTATGTTTCCACTCACCGGATCTGACCGAAGCCAGCCATACTTTTCCTCCAGTAAGTTCATATCCCTGTCGAAATGGTTTAAGAACTTGTATTTAAGAAGGTCATCGTCAACGAGGTTCCACTGGCGACGCGCGTAGTGATAGGATGAGTTGTTCCCTACCCGGGGGAAGTCCAGCCACTCGGGGTGACCAAACTCGTTACCTGGTAGAAAAAGCACACCGTAAATAACATTCCCTACAGCTAGAAACGATATCAAGGTTGCCTGGAAGAGATCGCTTTTAGCGATAAGGCCGCCAGTTGTTACACTAGTTTTTTTGTCCTCTGTATCAAATTTAATGGTGTGAACATGCAATAAAGAGTTAATCAATCAATCAATCGATATCAGGTTTTTTTTTTTTTTTTAATTTATTAATAGTCTTGCGTTTGACCGCCAACTCGCCTGATGTTAAGTGATGATGTGGTCTACGGTGAGGCACGCTTGCCTAGAAGAAACTGATTCAATCGTGATTTGAAGACACCCAGATTGTAACTATCGGGGAACACCTATCAGACAGCGCATTCCACAGACTAGCAGTTCTCATAATAAAAGTGGAATCAAAGCGCTTCGTTCGGGTTTTCGAAATACCAAACATAAAGCGGTGTCGATTTTAAAAGAAAAATAACGATTAACATCACGGAAAGTTCATAATCGAGATTCATCCCTTAATTTTCCACCCTTACAAGTGAAATATTTTCTTCCGCGTGCGCTCTTATTGAGCTGGATGCGATTCTGACGTTACTGTTTGTTCGGACTACGAACGATGCAGATAGGTGTACGACTTCATCAGGAAATTCGATGAATGGGACGCAGTTCATCATCAGCCAGAAGACGTCCACTGCTGAACATATGGTTGGCTATCTGCATCCACTGTATGCCCGCGACTCTCACGATTTCGTCGGTTCATCTAAAGCGAGGCCTACCTACGCTGCGTTTTCCATCTCCGTCTTCTGCGCTTTTCGTGATCTCCACTGAAGAAACTTTCTTTCCCATCGATTACGGTTCTTCGAGCGAAGTGATTGATTGATTGATTTACTTACTTATTGTTCACACCATGAAATTTGATACAGAGGATACATAACACTTAAAAACTACACATTGCCACTTCAACTTGTAAATTGTACTTAATAGCTATGTCTATGTTAGTGACTGTGGTTCTTTGGCGAATATCCACATTACGGATTCTATCACGCAAAGAAACTCCGAGCATAGCTCTCTCTATTGCCCGCTGTGCGACTCTCGAGTTTTTGCAAAAGGCTAACAGGTAAGGACCTCGTCTCAGTACCATATTATGTAATCACTGATAGCAACACACACTGCGGCCTTATTATTGAAGTTTGATTGTGATCGAGATTGCATGCCGTCCCGTTCGCATCTACTTACTCGCACCACGTGCATAAGTGAGATGGCACGAAATCGCGATCACGATCCGAATCATCCATAATAAGGCATCTGGTTAAAGACTCTTTATTTTTAGGTACAGATTTGGGGGCTAGACAAGAGCCACTTTCTGTTAGCGTTCACGCCTGCGGAAAGATGAAATTGTATGAAAATGACATTAGCTTGAGATAATTTCTCTCAAGCTAATGTCATTGTCAATGTCATTAACGCTAACAGCAAATGGATCTTGCATAGACCCCCTGATAGTCTGGGACGCAGATGTGTTCTTACCGATAAAGTTAAGATAGGCCTCCCCAGCTAGCGCGTGTGTGATGAGTCGGATCATGCAGTGCAGCGCCATGCCTCGCTCTACTACTGCGTTGGGCTCGCTCACTGTACTCATGTGAGTGTACATCGCCGCGTCCATCAACCAGAAGGCGATGGTCTTGTCGCCTACCAACGCCTGAAAGTAAAAGTAGTTTTTAAAAAGAACTACTCAGAAGTTACATGCTGCGCGGTCATTGACCCTATCAGCTGATTTGTGAAGTGGGTATGTAGGTAGTAAGCGTGCCTACAGTTGTGAGACCGTATTATAGAAATCGTAGAACGCAAGTTGTCAGGTTGGACTTTCGTGACTTTGCTTGACTCAGACTGTAGTATTTATATTCTCTTTGCAGACTGCGAGTTTGACTTGTTTGTCTTTATTTAGTAAAACTTGAAAATATTTAAATACTCGACACTGGCAAATGCAACGTAAGACGTGGGACACAAAATATCTCTCAATAGGAAAGAAAAAAAAACGTGATAGATTTCTTGAAAGTTTCTTCGTTCGGAAATCTCCATAACATTTTTTTGCGCTTAGTTTTTTCAAACCTGAAATACATTACTCATTACCTGATCGTGACTCTCAGCGTAAGCCACGGTGCCCTCCATCCAGCGCCTGTTAGTAAGAGTGTGCACAATATGGCCCATCTTCCAGTCCTCATCCTTCTCTTCTTTGAGTATTTTGATCCACATGTCTGGAATGGCCATCCCGAGGCGGTAATCGAACCCGGTACCGCCCTCACGGACGGGCCGGCAGGATGCTGGCATGCCAGATACGTCCTGAAAATTATCAGATGTTATGATAATAGGTCTATGACCTAATGTTTCATCTATTACAAACAACAGGCTTAGCGAAGAATATAATCACATTACAGATACTGTTCTTTTTTTATTGGCTGATACATTTCTGAGATACATATAAGCGTTTAAAGTTTTTGGTGAGGATAGAGAGCGGATGCTCTGGACCTCTCCCGCAAAGCGTGTGATATTATAGCATTTGTATGGCGCGAGCACGGCTTGACGTCATGGCGTGATATTGATGAAATTTCTATTGGACCAATCTGAAAAGGAAGAAAACGGCCCGAGTCCCAGCAGTGGGAGGAACATGATAGGCTGAAATGACGATGATGATGAAATTGATAATCTCATGACACTCTCATTTGTACCTAGTAGGTACTTCGTATGTTCAGCAGTGGACGTCTTCTGGCTAATGATGATGATGATGAGGTACAAAATATTGTGGTTGGCTGGGTTTTCATATTTGACTTGACATGTTCAAGGTATCTATCTTGATAAAGGACTGTGAAGATATTTGAAGTGAAAACTTCTTTAGGCACATTTGTGGGGGTAAATCACTGAACTCGTTTGAACAGATACTCGTTTAGGGAAAGTCGGGTCGAGTCGACTAAGGAAACGAGAGAGATATATCATCATCATCATCAGCCAGAAGACGTCCAATGCTGAACATAGGCCTCCCCCTTTAACCTCCACACTGAACGACAGCCTGCTTTTGCATCCACTGGATGCCAGCGACTCTCACAATGTCGTCGGTCCAATGTGGGAGGCCTACCTACATAGAGAGATATATAGTCAACCTTGATGAAGTTTTCACTTCTGTCGTGTGGTCTTAACACTGTTTTTACCTCTGCAATAGTAATAGCCCTGCTATCGGCAGTGTGCACTAGTTCGTTAGCCAACATGAGGTAGACAAGTGCCTCTGTGTCAACATTCAGTCCGTAGTACTCGTCGTAGTGGCCGGAGAAACCTTCTCCGATGCCACGGCTGTGGTACAGCATCGATGTTACTCCATCGAACCTGATAAATTAATATATACAGGCATATAGACTGTACTGAGCTAAAAGGTAATAAATGGTTAAATAACAATCAGGCAGCCCGTCTGCTTGTTTGCCACCTATGGCATAAAAAAAATTTAAGACAAAGTACAATAATTAATTAGTTTCATAGAAAAATAGATAAATTGACATCATTGCAAGATGAGAAGCAACTTGACCAGCATAGAAGGCTATAAAATAAAAATAAAATAAAGCATAAAAGAGGTCATTGTACTCATTAACTAATTATGAACAACTTTTACTATGGGAAAACCCTGAAATCGCAGAAGGAAATCAGCTGTTCCATACATTTTGTCGAGTGTCAATGACCGTTTTCTATGGAACACTTCGGGAAAGCATATGAATGCATAATTTTGTCAGATGTTTAGTTATCATGTAACAATAGACACGTGTTGCACTTTCTACGGCTAGAGACAGACTGAAACGAAATGAGAGCCGGCGCTCATTTTGTAATCTTCAAAAATGCTCTTCTACTGGGCCCTTCCATTTGTTTTATTTTGGTCGAAGTTTTTTTACAATGTTTGCAGCTGTCAGATCAAATAAAAGAATTAAATTGAGAGTGCTTGGCAACAGATTTTCAACTAGTGGTAGTGAGCCACCTGGGCTTCAGAAAGTGTCCTACCACTATGCTATGGTTTCCTTCACGTCAAAGTCATTGTTGGGATTTGATGGTTTCACCTTGCGGATTGGAATCGATTCAAACACGCCTTCCACTGGCTATCATCCCTACAAAAGTGAGGGATTTTATAACAGCTGAGGGTTGAGTATCCTTGCATATCGCAAAACCGACCAAAACCGAGACCTGTGGCTCCGGGTCAGATTTGAGGCTCTTGTAAAAGTACGTCAGTGCAAACGGGGAATTTTCGGAAAATAAAGAATATATTGAAACAAATACCTGAATCCATCAAACTGGTATTCTTCTTGATACCATCTCAGGTTTGACAACAGGAATCTTAAAACTTCGATTCTGAAATCAAAACATGCAAACATAAAGTAAAGATAAACTCCAAAAATTATAAGACCGTCTTGGTCCTTCGAGTCTTTAAACTATAAATACAGACTTTTTACCGTATAGAACCGTATGGCAATAGAATATTAATTAACTTTATTTTCTAGTTCTGTATAAAACTAAATAGTTACTACAATAGTCACTCTCGAGTGGTAGAAGAGTCTAAAGTATACCACCACCAAAGCTAAGCCCGTCGTGAAAACGTGCTGCTCCTTATTAAGGCGAAGCTAGTGCTCATTAAGAACAAAGTGTTCTTGGCAACGTTTTGGAATGTTCTTGCACACATGGGAATGTACTACAATACTATCTTTCACACAGAGAATGAGTTCCTCTAAGCCCGTCATGGAAGAGACACGCCGTAGTGCCGTCGAAGTCGCATAGGCAGTCGAGTGTGTTCTCGGAGACTTAGGAATGTTCTACAAACGTTTGTAGAACATTCCTACGTCTCCTACGGGAATGGACTACAATATTCACTCTGAGTAGTTTAATCAGTCTGCTGTCCCACAGAAAATGAGTTCCTCTAGCCCCGTCATGGAAGAAACACTCCGTAGTGTCGTCTAATTGATTCAGGCCGTCGAGTGTGTTCTCGGACACGTAGGAATGTTTTACAAACTTGAAAACGGACTACAATACTCACTCTGAGTAGTTAAACAGTCTGCTGTCCCACAGAGAATGAGTTCCTCTAGGCCCGTCATGGAAGAAGCACGCGGTAGTGCCGTCGAACTCATTTAGGCCGTCGAGTGTGTTCTTGGAGGCGTGGGAGTGGACTACGTCTAGTAAAACGTAGAGACCAAGCTCGTGTGCTCGGTCTATGAGGTGTTTCAGCTCGCACGGGGTGCCGTAGCGACTGAAAAAAAAGAAAATACGTGTTTTTTTAATAAAAAATAATAATATAGGATAGATCTACGTTTGGCTACCACGCTACGGTGCCGAGATGTGGACACTCACGATTAAGGTGGCCCGCAATTTTAAAGTCGCTCAGCGAGCTATGGAGAGAGCTATGCTTGGAGTTTCTATACGGGATAAAATGCAAGGAACTGCCGACCGAGCTCAGTGGCGTGCATTGGGAGGGGCCTATGTCCAGCAGTGGACAGTTAGAGGGTGATGATGATCTACGTTAGGCCACCAACTCGCCTGACGGTTAGCGACGTTGCGTACCTACTTGGGGTCAAGTCCTTTCTAAGTTTATACTCGTACGAAAACTAAGATTTTAGTAGGAACTAACACCGCCCTGCTGTTTCACTCCCTATCTTACAAGTACCATCACCAACATAATCCTGAGATAGCCAAATGATGGAACTATAAAAATTTACCGGTGGTTGTCCATTTTGTGTAGAAAATACGATAGTGGCTCGTCCACTCAGCTCTTGAGATGTGTTGGTCGCACTGTAGGCTGAATAATGACTAAACATATTGTTTAAAAGTTATCTCATTTCATTCTTATAGCTAGGCTATAGTTACCATCTTTAACCATATCGTGAGCTGTGGTCAAACGTCTAGCTTGTCAACCAATAACCAATAGACAAAATAAGGATTGATTTCTCACCTGCTAGCTGCAAAGAAACTGGTGACCTGGTATCCGAAGGACGCATAGTATGCATGCTCCATTATCGCCATGAGCTGGATAGCGTTGTAACCTAGAATTTAAGTAGGTATGTACACTTTATTAAAAACCTCAAACTATATTTTAAACGATTTAAAAAGGAGGGGTTCTCATTTCGGTTGTATTATTACTTTTTTGCTAATAATAATGAAGACTATAGATTTTTTTCTTTGAGTATGTGTTGTTTATGAGTGTCGAGTCTACAGTAATTTCCTTTGTTAATGGATTTTTGTTTTATATCCTTAAAGAATTTCTAGGCTTTTATTTAATATCTAGACTTTATTATACAAGAAATCGACGGAAGAGCACGGGCAGTGGAAACGGACCATGGAAACGTAAATTTAAGGTTGATATTCCGAAAACCCGTACGAAGCGCTTTAATTCAACTTTTTTTGTGCGAACTGCTAGTCTGTGGAATTCGCTGCATCATTACTTAACATCCGGTGAGTTGGTTTTTTTAAGCAGACATGTCGCCTATGGATATGCACATTTTCTTTTTTAACTGACTTCAAAAAAGAAAGCTTAGGGGGTTCCGAATTCAGTTGTATTTTTTTAATGTTTGTTATCTAAGAACTTCATAATTTATAATATGAATAGTAAAAAAATATATGTGGATATACTGTCAGAATCGTCTCATAGAAAGTTTGTCAAAATCGGTTAAGTACTTTGATTTTTAAATGAAAATGACTGGAAAAAATATGTCGACGAAATTGCGTTTTACTAATTTTAAAGTCTGTTTTTTAAATTGATAATTATATTCCACCGTATTTTTTGTTGGTTTTATGGACCAGGTAAAATAACCTGCCTGTTCGAAGGCTTACCTTGATTTTTAATCCTAGGCAGTATATTTTCCCTGAACTCATTGTAAGTGCCGACTCGTCCCTCTTGCGTGGCGATGCCGACGTGGCACTCGTAGATCCGTAGAGATTTGGGTTTATCCACCTTCTGGTGTTTGAACTGGTACGGCTGTGAAGGATACAGTTGAGCATAAGAATAAAAAGCATAAAATAAGAAAATAAGGGGGGGTGTGTAATGGGTGCAATTTGACGGAGTAAATGGTAAAACGTGTTTTATTTTGCTGGTTCTTTTTTATTTATCTTGCGTTTGACCGCTAACTCGCCTGATGTAAAGCGACGATGCGGTCTACCATTGAGCACACTTGCCTAGAAGAAAGGGATTCACTCGTGATTTGAAGACACCAGTTTGTAGCTATCGGGGAACACCCATTCGGGCAGCGCATTCCACAGACAGCACTTCGCATAATAAAAGTGGAATCAAAGCGCTTCGTACGGGTTTTCGGAATATCAACCATAAAGCGGCGTCGATTTTTTGTGCCCGCTCGGGCGTTACTATATCACTCCGTCAAATTAAAAGATATCAAAACAATTTTAATTATGTCATAGTTAACAAAAGGTCAGGTTTTGTCACTTTGCAAATTCATACTCTGTGATTTTATATCTTCTAGTAATGTGTAAGAACGCGAGCTAGATTTCTGCAGACGGTAACTTAGTCCCTTTAATAACCAAAGTATGAGTTTTAAAAATACACCTGCTTAGGTAAACATAATCTACCTAAGATATAACTGTAGGTGGGAATCGTAAAGATAAATATTAGACTATCCACCATAGGTATTACGTACCAAACATTATACCCAGATATCTTATCTACCGCACTAAGTATTTCAATCCCACATATCTTTCTATTCATTTGCGAATGTAGCCGTAATGTAGGTACTGTCATGTGATCAAATACCAGGGGCCTTAAGGACAACTGCTATAGCGGCACCTAATCCGCTCAGTTCGAAAATCACGCGACCGCAAACCGTATCTGGGCGCGATAAGGTTCACGTTCGCGTGGTTTTCCAACTGAGCGGATTAGGTGCCGCAATAGCAGTTGTCCGTAAGGCCCCAGGCAGAGCTACACCTAGCTACTATAAAATTATGGATCGTATCTGCCAAATGAAGGTGGAAATATTGTTTAACTTTCCCAAATAAATAATAAACCGGCCAAGTGCGAGTCGGGCTCGCGCACTGAGGGTTCCGTACAACCACAAAATACAATAACAAAATTACCAGGTATAACTTGATAAGGAATAGAAAATTATCACCGACTCGCACTTGGCCGGTGTTTATTATTTGTTGTTTTACTTTAGAGCGTGTCCTATAAATATTATTAGTAGGTATTACCGTTTTTACATTAGAGCTAATACAAAAATACGTTTGTTGTATTTTGTTATAAATTTTTGACTTTTTTGAATCATCAAACGGTTAAACATATTTTCTTAATCATGGCTAAGAACACTGTCGATCAAGTTACCTTTCCAACAAAATTCAATCAAAATTGGTTCAGGCGTTTGGGAGCTACGATGCCACAGACAGACTTAAAATAATATAAAAAATGCGTTTCTTGTCTTGGAGGCCTCCTTTATTTTTTACCTTTTGATTTAATAATTATTTCTTAGATAATCCGCCGTAACATTAAAGGTGGGACAGACAGACAGTGTAGGCTTAGTAACTGGGTCTCGTTGTCTCTCGTTGGCTATGGAACCCTAAAATTTTACCTACTTGGTACCAACCTGAATTATACTATCATCAAGCAACTCAGTTCACTAGAGGTTAGTTCTCACCTGGTCTGGCTTGTAAATGAACTGCTGATAAGTGAATCCTTCGAAGGGCTTCACGTAGCTGGCCCATGGTGATATCCTGTAGATGTGGTCGTTGACGATGATCTGCACGCGGGTGTCGTGCTTCAGGGCGCAGGACCCGTCAGGGCTGGCCGGGATGTGGAGCTCCCACTTGCCGTACTCTAGCTTCTTGAACGGGTGGCTTTTGGAGTTCCAACCATCTGAAAAAAATACTCTTACTTTCATGGTTGAGGTTAACTATTGATCACAACTATACATATGGGTAGTAGATAGCTAATTTATGATAAGTTTCAATAGTGTAGAGCAGTGTTTTTCAACCTTCTTGAATACGCAACCCCTTTACAAATAAAAATAATATGTGACCCCCTAGGGCCATAATGAAACTTTGAGAGTCATTTAAAAACTACGTATTTAATTTTCTTTTTATTGAGACACTAGGGGTCCGCCCCTGCTTCGCACGGGTATAGATTATAGCCTATGTCACCCGGGGATAGTATAGCTTCCCAACAGTGAAAGAATTTTTCAAATCGGTTCAGTAGTTTCTGAGCCTATTCAATGCAAACAAACAAACAAACAATCAAATCTTTCCTCTTTATAATATTAGTATAGATAAGTACCGACCGAAAACTTCTCACTGAAATTGTTTTTTTATTTTTTATTGTAGTTTTAAGACCTACTCTTGCCTTTTTCATTTACCCGCGACCCGTGTAAGGCTTCGCGGCTCCTCTGGGGGTCAAGACCCACAGGTTGAAAAACACTGGTGTAGAGAAATTAGAGCAACCCAAAAGTCGCTTAAATTTCGGGACAAATCGCGATCAGATTTTGCATGGTTGGCCGCGAGTGGTATTTACAGCAAAGCACTTGTATCTGGATGGCCCAAAAAACTGGTAGTTTGTATGTTCATCTGGAACACATCATTAGGTGCTTCGAGCGAGGCACATGTACTCCATTCCGTTCTTTCCGTTTTAGTTCAGAGTTCATCCCACTCAGGTTCTTCTGCAGCCCGTTTCCGTCTCGTCCCCGTTCTATGTCGATGCCCGCATCGTACCCATCGGATTTCCAAAAACTACTTACTTATCTGCTACTATAGTCATAGTTTATTGAATTGATAGGTACTTTATTATGTTTGTATTTTATGACCCACCTAGTGCTTATCATGAAGGAAAATAACAGCCTTATATTACTGTTGCAGCATTTGCGTAAATCCCACTTTACCTACCAATGATTACTTAGTGACACAGCCACCCGACGTGTTGCGACTTTCGTCCTATCAGCTTCATGGCCCACCCAATATCCGCTCGACCCATACTTTGGAATGACTGGATTAGACAGTTTACTCACTAAATTCCCCTTGTAGATGTATAGAGTGGGCCCCTGGCGCCCATTCCCGCCAGGTGACAGATCCGTCTGCGTTATACTGAGGTCCATAGTACTTGTACCCTTTGGTGAACCCGTCCGTGCCTCCTTCCCATGATTCCACGCGGTCCCACAGGTCTTTGTAGCACCCATATCTGGGGAAAAGTGTATGCTTTAATACGAAACTGACCTTATCTTAATCAACTTTTACCTAAGTAGCTCGACTATCTCTCTCAAAATTTCATCAAAGTCCGATCTGGCTGAATGGCGAAGTAATATGGATATTATTCAAATTCTAATGCAAATTATTTATTAAGAATTAAAACAGACAAATTCCACTAACATTTATCTCACAAAGTATTTGAATAAATACCTACCTATCTATATTTAGCCAAGTAGGTCTGCGCATTAATAAAGTTGTTAATGTTATTATTGTTTTAGAAGGCACCTAAGAAAATTGCGCGTTTACTTAAAACAGACATAAAACAAAACTATATTGTAGGTAGGTAGCTACTTACTTACAACTATTTTTGAACTACCGTAGATCAAAAATAGTTGTAAGTGCCTACAATATACCTACCTAGTTTTGTTGTAAGTAAACGCGCAATTTTCTTAGGTGCCTTCTAAAGCAATAATAAAATAAATGTTCTACTTTGTGTTCAGATTTAAGAATAGTATAATTTAAATTAAATCGATCACTAAAATAGAAACATTATTTCAAAGTTTACGTTTTTCATTCCACTATCTATTGACCTTTCATTTGACATTGGAATGGAATATACTATTGATTTAGAAGCGCTGACAGCGCGGCGAATCTGTTTGTCTACAAATTCTACAATCCCCCATTTTAATGTCACAAAAATAGACGTAAGCTAGAATCATAAGCTAGTAGGCCATTCACATAGTATATTTATCATTAGACAGCAGGATATTTAATTAAAAATAAAACGTAAAACAAAAACTGTTTAGGAGAACAAAAATAAAGCGCTTTACCGCTGAACTGTCATCTATTGGTAAACACGAAACGAACTGAGTTAACCTAACTTGAATTTTGGCTTAAACCCCGTTTACTCTAAAATACGGGTCTAAAACCACTTTCACTTAGAAATAAAGAATTTAGGACTCACCTGCGTCGTATTTCCCTCTCGTAGGGTTTCAAATAACCATCGCGTTCGAATAATTTCGCTAAGTCCGGCACGGGGACGTCCATCGGATCCATAGCGGAATAGTTACCACCCATTATATCTAGATCTCCGATTAACGAACCGGTCTCAATGCGCAGGCGCTGTAGAACCGCGGGAAACGATGTCTGTCGTTCAAATGATAAGAAATGGCCAATGGATATAAAATCCAATTAATGAGATAAATTAGGGTTACAAGGGGTCAGTCTACATGAGAATTGATCTTCACTCACCTCCCTAGTAGTAGTGATACTCACAATGCCAATTATATTATTTTTGTGGTTTAAATTTTTTTAAAGAACGCGTTTTTTTGGTTCAATATTTTTGGAAGATGCTTTGAATATATAATCTAACTAGCTGCGTCCCGCGGTTTCACCTGCATAGTGATAAATGATGATGATGAAAAGTGGGCTATGTCATTACCCAGCTCATTTTTTTTAATGCTATACAAGCAGACAAGGTAAGGCAAGGCTTGGTGGCAAACTAGCAGACGGGCTGCCTGATGGTAAGCAGTCACCGTCGCCTATGGATACTTGTAACACCAGAGGCATCACAAATACGTTGCCGACCCTTTAGAACTCGATTAACTCACCTTTTGAAGAACCCCATGTTGTAGCTTCTCGGAAACACCGTAGAAGGTAGCTCATTCCACATTTTGCAGGTATGAGGCAAGAAGGATCGTGTGAATCGCACAGTGTGCGATTTCCACTGATCTATGATGTGTGGATGAGCCTTCAGGCGGTGGCGGCTAGTGCGATGGCAAAACCGCGACGCCGTACGTATAGACGCGACGCGTATAGCCCATGAACTATACCCATGCAAAAAAATCTGGTCGATCCGTTGCTCTGTTGCTGCGTGAAATAGGAACAAACAAACACACTTTCGCATTTATAATATTAGTATAATTATTCTGAAGCATGAGTGGGTATTTTTTTAATGCTGATGTTTATTTCAGATTTTTCCCTTTCCTTTGCGGCCGAAAAAGTTCGCCACACTATTAATCTTGCTACTATATAACCTGTATGTAACAGGCGAGTAGGCAGTCAAACGCGAGCCTATTTATGAATAAAAAGTATAGTTTTTTTATTACCCCGAAAAAAGCTGATAATCTGCAAACGGCTAAACAGATTTTATTGAATCATAGCTAAGACCAATCTCCATCAAGTTACCTTTCTTACAAAAAAAATCATCAAAATTAGTTCAGCCGTTAGGGAGGTACTCTACCACAGACAGACACACAGATACACGCGTTAAACTTATAACACCCCTCTTTTTGTGTTGGGGGGTTAAAATTCAATTAAATAAAATGGCTTTCACTCTAAGTAGGTAGGTATAATTTTTGTACTTACCTTAAAAGTAGGTATATTAAATATTTGGTTGTTACATGAATAATTCGCTTTAAAGACAAATTACTCCAAGTTTAAGTACTTGTATCACAGTACATAATATAATATCAACGCTTGTGAAATAAATGTGATTAAACATTGTTAATTATGTTATTCGTTTGAACTTAAAGATACTACATGATTACTCTGTGCCGAGCATGTACTACTATGCTGCAAGGCTACAGAAGTCAAACAATTAAAGTTGAGACTTAGAATAAACTGAAATGGTAATACGTACAAACGTCAAACTTGGCATGATTATAGTACACATTTTCAAGTATAACAACAAATAACAAATATTGGCCAAGTGCGAGTCGGTGACAAGTTTCTGTTCATAACCAAGTTATAACTGTTATTTCGTTTTTGAATTTTGTGGTGGTATGGAACCCTCAGTGCGCAAGCCCGTCTCGCACTTGGCTGGTTTATTATAACACACCCAGCCAACCAAATACCACTACACCTGGCATAATAGTGTGGTAACAGCAGGGTAACAGTTATGCTGCAACCACTGGTCACAAATCCATTTTTTCATATCAGTTGTGCTTATTTTCAATAGCATCTCTTACCCATGTCGAAAAGGATTCAATTCATAAAAATTGTCTCTTAATTCTATGTATTGATGAGCTATCTGAATGAAAGAGCAAACTAGGCATGTTTTTTTACTAGTTTGAACGACAAGGGCAATTATCATTTAACAGAACAATCAAACCACTCTTATTCCAGATGGGGGTGATAAGTCTTGCACTGACGTTCCGCTTGTGGTGTATTGTGCATTTCCCCCTAAATCACCCTTTTGGCTAAGATCAAATTGTAGTATCTGTTCTTTTGAGCTTAATCAAACCACTCCTCTCAGTTCCAGAAAATTTAATGTGTAGATTTTTGTCTGATAAGATTAATGCTTGAAATTAAGATTACTACATTTCTACCTCAACATATATTATAAGCACTGCCATTCAGAATGATAATGCGGCCAACATGCTTTAATGGGCTAAATCTCCTGAAAGCTTTGCACCCAGTTACCAATTCCCTGTACAAATAAAATAACGTTATAAATTACACATTCAACTATTATTTTATTCCAGGAATCTTAACTACATCTAAATATATACAACAAATAACATTTTAAAATATATCAGAACCTGTTCGTTTAGCTCTGGCCACTGCCTCTTCCGGTTGCAGATTTTCTTCGTCAGATGGTTCTTTAGGCTGACCGTCTTCCTCTAACTTCCCTTGTTTGTAATCAAGGACAATCTTTTTGCTGTAAACTGCATCGAAAAGCTGCTCAGGTGTGAACTCACTCTGGATCACGTCTTCAGCTTTGTAAGAGACGTAAGGCTTTAGATCACAGTCTTTTAAATCTGGAACGATTATCTCCGGTACCATTTCAGGGACTGTGTAGAATCTGCCGTTTAGGTTATATCCTACGTCGCGAACTCCTCGCTTGTCGATTTCCAGTTCTCGGTTTGCGGTCATTTGCTGCTGTTTGTGAATCCAGGAGCCCCTTTTGTTTGGGATGATGAACTTCTTAAAGTTACGTTTTCCTTCGCGGGGAGCTGATAGAGAAATGCTTCGCCTTGATATATAATTTATTAAGGAAACTTTCGACATCTTGCTGTAAGTGTGAAACAAATTATGTAGATTTTAATTATATAAAATTTATTATTAACTTTGTTTTGCTTTTGTTTGAGGTTATGTTATGAACGAGCACGAGAAACGTCAGTGTCAAAAATTCAAAATTTGCTTGTGTTTGACGTTTACTGGTTCGTTTGAAAATTCAGATTGGAATAGGGCTTTCTATCTTGGACAAACCGATTATTTCCGATTATTTTTTGGAGGTAAATATTTGAATAAGTATGTGGGTGATTAGATTTTTCTGAGATTGTAGCAGTGGCTACGTGGCGTTAAGAGCTGAAATTCGTTTAAGATTGATGAATATAGGTGCCAATGCCCGGGCCCGGCGCACCCTGGACCAGTTCTCACAGGTTGACCAATTAATTATTCTGGTAAATTTTTACTTACCCTTGGTGGTTTGCACCTGTGTTTGACGGAGACTCGCCTATCAATAGTAATCTTACCATATTTTCTCAATCAATACCACTATCCAGCATTAAAGAATATTATTATTATTTAGTGCTAGTTAGCTTCTAATAAATTACTAAAGGCACTTGCCTGTTAATAACTGAATATTCATTTTTAAAACCAACACAAAACCACTCGCAATAGAGTGCGTATAGATTTATAAACAAACTACCAACTTAAGCAAAGAGGTCGCCCGAAGAATCCAACTCGGATGGGCAGCGTTCGGGAAATTGCGTGACATCTTCTCGTCCAAGATACCACAGTGCCTCAAGACGAGGGTTTTTGACCAGTGTGTGTTGCCAGTTATGACATATGGTACTGAGACGTGGTCCTTAACTGTTGGCCTTTTGGAAAAACTCAGAGTCACTCAGCGGGCAATGGAAAGAACTATGCTCGGAGTTTCTTTGCGCGATAAAATCCGAAACGTGGATATTCGCCAAAGAACCAGAGTCACCGACATAGCTGTTAAAATTTGCAAGTTGAAGTGGCAATGGGCAGGCACATCGCTCGAAGAACTGATAACCGATGGGGAAGAAAGGTTCTTGAGTGGAGACCACGAACCGGAAGACGCAGCGTAGGTAGGCCTCCCACTAGATGGACCGACGACATAGTGAGAGTCGCTGGCATCCAGTGGATGCAAAAGGCAGGCTGTCGTTCAGTGTGGAGGTTAAAGGAGGAGGCCTATGTTCAGCAGTGGACGTCTTCTGGCTGATGATGATGAGATTTATAAACCAGACTCTGGTTTTGTTTTTATTTTTTAGTCCAGTCACAGGCAGGAAAAAACCAGCAAATATAACACAGAACCCTAAAAACGCAGCCTGAACTAGCACCAAAATTTTACTACTGGGTAGTTAAAAATAAAAATATCTAGGTAAAGTCGAAATTGTATAATTTATCTGAAAACATACTATACATAGGTATATACATATTAAACTCTTAAACATTCAAACAATCTTATTAAAAGCCCTATTCCGTTTTAAAATAAGTGTTTCACACATACACATTCTATCCACAGTTAAAAAACTTAACAATCTACCTATAATAATAATTTTCTATAACATAATTCTATAATGAACCGATCTTCTGTACCTTTTTGTGCTTTTGGGGTACATTTTTTCATGTTATCTATCTGTTACCATATCAAAACAATTATACAGTGCTTGCATAGTTAGTAGCCAGGATTTTGTCCCCTCCCCTCCCTTTCCCTGCAATTGAAATATAATATATGCTTGATACAAAAGCTCAAAACAAATATATTTTTAATAATGGAACGTTGCAAAAAATTATTTACTGGTCTGACCAGGGGGGTTAGACAAGACCCACTTTCTGTTGCTGTTCTGTGCGTTAACGCTAACAGAAAGTGGGTCTTGTTTAACCCCCTGGTCAGAAGCACTCCGTTCTAGCATTTACCCACACCGTAAGATGTGGGGAAAATGCACACTTAACTTTGAGGCGGGCTGTTGCCCTACTAGTACCTGGCTACACTCATTCAAGTACCACTACAAAATGGTAAGCTAGTATTTCGCTTGCTTCTTGTTTTTAATTATTTTTATTAATTTTTATCTATATTGGCACTCATCCATCATAGCACCTTAGGATTTAACTAATTTTTTTTAAGTCATGGGATTTTTAATAAGATATCGAGGTCTATTTATATAATTATTAAATATTGAGCACTTCGCAAATTCACACACACATTTGTGTTGGTAGTTTGGTATGAGGTTTAATTATATGACATAAAAACAGCCACCAAATATCTATTTCACTCGGAAGTATACGCTTATAAAGCACCTTTCCGATACTTATAAATCTTCTTTATTTCTTTTTACATTATTACACACGTCCAAAATGAACATTACACCACGGGAATGTAAAAAACAGGTTTTCGCCGGTATCATATTTTTTTTAGACAAGGGTGAAAAGTTTTGTTAAAGTGTTTGCTTACTATGGGATAAATTATTTGAAAATGTAAAACTTTTTTACTCTATTGAGGCATATTGCGATCAAACAAATATTTTTTGGTAATAAAAATATTACTAAACTGTTTGAATACTTTCAGAAACATGAGTAATTTTCAAAGCAATCCCAAAGTTTTTGTGACTTCTTGCAAACTAAACACCTCAGAATAATCAAAAAGAAATCGTACATGTATGATGTATCAATTATTTTGAGACTGAAGTGTTATATGTGTAGATAAAGACTTACTCCTAAACATGAATAACATCACATTGGTATTAAATCTATAGAAAATCGTTGTTCTTTAACAGGCGCAACCAACGTCACACAAACTAGTAGTCTTTTAAAAGCCTTAGCGTGGCTTCAGTATCCGTGATTGGTCCTAAATCCACTTACTACAAAACATGATTTAGTTGACTTTTATATAAATTTACGAAACTACATAAGGTACAGATATGAAACACAATTATTTTCCAAGTAACATTGGGCAACAACCATATTTGATTGTTGTGAAAATTTCGCACATTCTAGATAACTGACCGTCTACTCCGTTCTAAAATTGAGTTAAATATGACTGAAATAAACTCAAATCAATAGTCTTCGATTATCGATTTAAGGTTATTTTTGAAATGAATAGAATTGCTCAAAATAGGTCAGTACAGTGCCAATTTCGAATAATTTTACGGTCACTGTACAGTCTGCCGTAGTGTGGCTGAGACTATACAGCGTTGTTGTGGAGTAGTGGGTGCTGGAGAGAAACTCTGCTTGATAGTTGGTGATTGTATAATTTCCTCCAGCGATGTTACACGTGTGGTGTCTTAGTTACTACTCAATAGTACTAGTTAATTCTATTAATAAGGTTAACTTTTACTTCCGCGGTAGAGACACGTGTGTCCCAGATTCGGCCGCTAGGCCAAGGTACAGTCTGTGCGGTTGGGACCGTACAGTCACAGTACACCATATCATATCAACATATTTTTTTAAATATATTTTATTATATCTCCCTTATAAGTAGCATTTTATTTAAATTGTTTTCGACTGACATTATTTTGATGGACATTTCTTTTTAGCTGACAGCTTTTGGTTTATTAATTTTGTATTTGACGGTTTTTATCTTTCTTAGATCTAGATATCAGAGTCTAGGAGGCGACGTAAGCGCTGATAGCGAGTTGACCACGAACCGCAAGCGGTTCAATAGCTTATCCCGAGATCAGGCGATGCCGTCACGATGCTGATTAGTATGCGTTGAAGAATGGAGATTCATAGAAAGAATAGTGAACCACTCGAGTTAAGGCGAAGCTGATCCGGTGCTGAGCTGATATGTGTGCTGTGACTTCCGCTTCAGAGTTTTTTTTTTCATCGGTCTAGGCTTACATTTGACCGCGATCTCACCTGATGGAAAGCGATGTTGCAGTCGATGATGGAGCACGTTTTCCCAGTAATAACCTATTAACCCTAGACTTGAACACTCCAAGATTATAATGCTGCGGAAACGCAGACTGGGGCAAGGCGTTCCATTGTTTTGCTGTTCTAATTAAGAAGGAGTCAAAACGCTTGGTGCGAATAAATGGCATTCGACCAAATAAAGGTGACGCCTTGCCGTTCGTCGGACGTCCGGTAATGAAAAGGTAATGGGTTTTAGAAAAAAGTCATATCTAAATCATGTTATGTAAGAAGGATATTCTTCAACAAAACATAAACTACGCCAATACAACAACACCCATTGGTCATGTGTCCGCCGTACGCTCGTCATGGTGATTATTATCCAACTCTTCTAACGTGTCGCTCGATGAATGCGTCAAATCACTGAGCTCGTCCATTTGTTTCTGTCTCTTTCGCACGTTCCAGTGTAAGCATTCCGCTAAAGAATCAAACCAGTCCGAGATCTGATCCTGTGCGCATATTGACGGCACCGGGTATACTGAGGTGGTCACGTAGAGACTGGAAGGGAATGGTAAATTAGTGTATTGTTTTCTGGGACAATTTGAAACGGTTATTAGTGAGTTTTTTTTAAATTGATAATAAGGTTATATTGTAGTCATACAAGTCTCTATGTGTGTTGTCAGTCTGTTTATTTAAGGTGGCACGTTTCACCTATGACGGGAAATTCAAATTTCAAACAGTTTTCTTGTCCTTGTAGCTAGGCCGGGTAATTATTGTAAACGATCATAATGTTTGCGACAAATGATTATTATTCTTTACAAAACCATAGCATCGGCGGATCCAGAGGGGGGGGGGGGGCATGGGGGCCTTGGCCCCCCCAAAACACCTAGCAATTCCATACATTCGACTCAATTTTTCGATTTGATTCCTTTGAACCTTGACCAGAAACGTCAGAATGCCCCCCCCCCAAAATGAAATCCTGGATTTGCCACTGAACCATAGAAAGCTATTTATCTCTAATGCACATTATTACTTCCATTTGTCAATAAACTATTTTTTGCTGTTTCAAACGGTTTATTGACAAATGTAAGTAATATGGTGCGTTACTGTTAAATTACTGTACATAATAATGTAAAGAACAACGAACGATTTGCACAACCACTGCGTCATTTTAATATAATCGCTCAGCCTAGCTACAAGCTTAAAAAAAACTGTTTAAAATTTCTCGCCATAGGTAAAACGTACCACCTTAATTTGGAACAGTAAACTTTATATTAGGCCAGGGTCACACCAGAAGTGGCATGCCATAAAAGGTCACTATCGAGGCACAAAGCGTGTCAAGTAAGTAGTGTAGCCACATCCATTTCAAGCAATATGGTAGTGCGATCAGCCAAACTTTTGCCCCTATGCTTGACACATGCAGTGTGGCCCTGGCCTTCGAATGCTGAGTTAGTAATATTAGGTATAAAAATATGTAAAACACTTACATTTTTATTAGACACAAACAAAACGTGCACAGTGCAAGCAAAAGCGAAGCGGCGTGAATAAACCAAGGTGCCAAATTAGTATGTATTAATTATATTTACAAAACCATCACACAATAAATATGTATGAGAACAGACACAAAACTAGCACTACTAAATGAAATGAGGGTTTAAAACTCTAAAATAGAGATGAGACGAGGTATGAAAGACGTGAAACTGACATTAAATTCTATGCCAGTATATAATAAAGTACATAAGTGCCTAGTTTTGACCTGCATTCTACCACCACATATAACCCCCTTTGATATCTACCACGAACGAAACTAGTATTTTTTGATTTTTCATTATTTTAGGCTGCATTTAGATGTAAACTTAAGACTTAACACCGAGCAGGTGACCGTTAGGCGACCGTTGAAAAGTCAAATCTATTCGGCACGACGCTAGGTTGCAAATTGTACATCATTACAAAACAGACGAGGCGCGGCGGGACAATTTTTAACATACGTTGAACTGGAAAGAGTATACTTTTGTACAGCCGTTTGCATATCGCAATACCGCCACGACTCTACAGTCAGCGTTGCGCCTTAGGTCGTGTTTGTATGCATATGTTTTTAAACTTTAATTAAAATTGACAATTGTATTGAAATCATCAATCCAAACATTTATACACCTCGAAATATCCACGTTTAAATAATTATATGTTTATAAAAATCATATAATAGGCTTGCGTTTGAGGCTACCTCGCCTTACGGTATACGATGGTCATGTTCAGTTCATGAAATGGAATGACCACTTCTGCCTCGCCAGTGTGAGAATAAACACGTTTTTTGAATTTTTATTTATGCTTCGTGTTTATTTGTCAATCATCTATCAACGACTGATGTCAGCGCTGACCAGTCTCTTAACAACTGATGTCAGCGTTGCCCAGTCTTTTAAATACTGCTGTCAGCGCTGACCAGTCTTTTAACTACTGACGTCAGCGCTGACCAGTCTTTTAACAACTGATGTCAGAGCTAACCAGTCTCTTAACAACTGATATCAGCGCTGACTAGTAAATACAGCGTATTTAAATATATGAACCAAAGAATAAAATAGCTCATCTAGAATTTCTCTAGCAAGTATAGTTTCGTTCATGGTGTATCCATAGTTTTATAATAGTTTACCTATCGCCAGGTCTGAGTGTCAATTGCGACCGCCCGTCGAACGACACGGAAGCAGAGTTTCGCGCCTCAATGCTAGGCGTTATCTGAAACAAGGCTTCGTGCTCTGAACCACATAAATAAAAACCTTTTTGTCCTAGAACAACAATAGCTATATGGAGGCATTCATAAAGGCCTGAAAATCTTTACACTAATCTCAAGCTAAACAAAAGAGGTATATGACAGTTATATACCTACATACGGTACATTCTGAATTTTTGATAGGTTTTCTAACATGAGATTACAGCTGGTTGATGCTATAGAATAGAAAAAAAAAATTTTTTGGGCGCTTACTAATTTAAAAGTAGATTTTTTAAATTGATAAGTATTTCGTTTTTAACCACCTCTAATAATACGATTAATTTTGTTCGGGCGCCTGTTGATTTTGCAATATCAATAATTTTGTTCGGCCAACCTGTTGATTTTGCAATATCAATAATTTTGTTCGGCCAACCTGTTGATTTAGCTATATCAATAATTTTGATTGAGCGTTTATTAACTTATTGGTTTTTTAAAGTGATGCTCGAATGTTACGAATAATATTGTTCGGGCGCCGGTTGAGTTGGCTATATCAATAATTTTGTTCGAACGCTACTAATTTAGAATCTCTATCTCTACATAGTATAAATTGAAGTCGCTTTCCGCGTCTGTCTGTATGTCTGTATGGCCGCTAACTCCTCCTAAACCACACAACGGATTTTGATGCGGTTTTCACCATCAGTTAGATACATTTTCAAAGAAGGTTTATATATATAACTAGCGACCCGACCCGGCTTCGCATGTAAATTACACCCGTGCGAAGCCGGGCGGGCGGTTCGCTAGTTGATTTATAAATTGATAATTATTTCTATGTGAGAAAAGAATGAAAACTATTTTAGTGCTGTTCTCACTTTAGATTTATGCACAACGGAATCGACGCAACCCTCTTCAATAAATATATCTGCTATAGATCAATAAATTATTTACATTTCTTTGCTAAATTACCAGTTTCTCTACAGTCGTTGATATTATCAAAACAAAGAGGATTCAAATCGTATCATGTTCAAAAAACGTGACACTAACAACATGCTAATGCAAATCGCATTGTTAGTACGAATTTATTTACTTACATGAGCAGCTAAATTACGCATTATATGTATATGTATATATATATTATGTATTTACATTACACCAAATACTAATTATAGGAAATAAGAATCAACCAACTTATCTATTGAGTTAAGCGCGAACCACTATTATTTTTTTGATCTGAAATCATAAATCTGTTCAGCCGTTTAAAGGTTAATCATTTAGTCATAAAAGAAACCCAAACAGTTTTTTTAAAAATAAATAATAGGCTTGCGTTTGACCACCATCACGCCTGATGTTAAGCGATGATGCGGTCTACGTTGGAGCACGCTTGCCTAGAAGGAACCGATTCACTCGTGATTTGAAGACGCCCAGATTGTAACCATCGGGGAACACCCATTCAGGCAGCGAATTCCACAGACTAGCAGTTCGCATAATAAATGTGGAATCAAAGCGCTTCGTACGGGTTTTCGGAATATCAACCATAAAGCGGTGACGATTTTTCGTGCCCGCTCTGGCAGTCCGATAGAAAAATTGGCAGGACGGAATTAGATCGTGCAGATCCGATGCACACTCTCCGAAATGTATCCGATAAAAAACCGATAGACTAGCAACTTTACGTCGATGCTCAAGACTAAGAAGCTTAGCCCGATATACATAAAGACGGAATTGCTTTTGCATTGATATTAGTGATTTTGCTAGTTTACCCATATAATCAAAAATAAAAAGATTAACATTGCATTAATTAATAAAATTAATAAATAAGTTCGAGGATACAATGCGTCCAAATAAGAAAACGAGAGGCTGTCAATTTTGTTCAGAAAATGTGATTGTGGTTCCCCTTTCTCTCGCTATATTTTAACTCTACAGATAAGCTGGTGGTCACTATACAAAGCATTTTGCGTGCATTAGTTGGCAACACCGAAAACAATATTGTAGCAGGCAACACTCGGCTGAATACGCCGTTGCCATTCAGTACCTATCTCCGTGCTGCAACGCTTGTCTATTCCTTCCGTCGAATGACACCCACATCGCGTTTCTCGCGTCAGGTGATAGCGCAATCTAGAATTTGTTTAGCTTGCTGTTAGAATTAGATCAAATCAAATAAACAATATTCTTCAAAAACTATTGGAATTAATTTATTAAACGTTATTGTCTCTGGCGTGACCATGATCAGTGGCGCGACAGGGTTATATAGGCGTCAAATGCCATTTAACTTTACCGCAAAATATAAAAAAAGTTTTCTTTGCCTTCAGCTACACAACGTGGATACCATAATAGGCTTGAAGGAGAACGATTATGGTCAGATCGGCGTCACCATGGTCGCAGGTATGGACGAGTAGATCATACTGGCGACAAACGCTCTATATTGAGTTTAATGACGTCTGTGGCCAGAAAATTTTACAGCAACAAATTTAAAAATATGCTATACCTTTAGTTCAACTCCTGCAGGTACCACAATAGGCCTGAAGGAGAGCGAGTGTGGACAGATTGGCGTCACCATGATTGCAGGTACGGATGGATGGATCATACTGGCGCCGGCCGCCACCGCATACGCCGTGCTGCCGGTAGGTGTGGAAACTATTAAACCTGGAAGTTGGAAACACAATATTTTAGCAAAATCAACATAAATCAGCAAGCATCATATTTATTCCATCTCTATTAGTTTTTTTAAAAATTATAAATAGCCTTGCGCTTGGCCGCCAACTCGCCTGATGTTAAGCGATGATGCGGCCTACGATGTAGTATGCTTGCCTAGAAGAAACCTATTCACTATCGACTTGAAGACACCCAGATTGTAACTATCGGGGAACACCCACTCAGGCAGCGAATTCCACAGACTAGCAGTTCGCATAATAAATGTGGAATCAAAGCGCTTCGTACGGGTTTTCGGAATATCAACCATAAAGCGGTGTCGATTCTTCGTACCCCTCGTATTTATTTTAAAGAATGTTAAGTACTAGTGTGTATTACTATTAGAATGTATGTGTATGGTATAAGTAAAAAATTTAATAGTCTATCCTCTATTGCACACGTCGTCTTCTATCGAAATCCTTTCCATCCTAAGGTTGCCTGGAAGAGATCGCTTTTAGCGATAAGGTCACCAGTTGTTACACTAGTTTTTAAGAGTTTTTTTTGTCCTCTGTATCAAATTTAATGGTGTGAACAATAAAGAGTTAATAAATCAAGCTTCAAGAAAGCATCTTTAGAATTTGACGTCTGTTTCAAATGAGCATCTTTCGTCTCGGGTTCTGACTGTTGTTTTTAACCCCCACAGGGGGTTGTTATAAGTTTAATGTGTGTCAGTCTGTGCCATCGTAGCTCCCGAACGGCCGAACCGATATTTTTTGTTTGAAAGGTGACTTTATCGAGAGATTTCTTAGCTGTGATTCAAGAAAATCTGTCCAGCCGTTTAAAGATAATTAGCTCTTTTATCAGGAGATTTAATAAAAAAACAATTTATACTTGTAGAGCGATGGTGGCCGGGCGGTAGAATGTGCGCTTTACAATCTGATAACACCCGGTTTGGTCCTCGGCCCTGCACCAATGACTTATCTAGTATTTATATAAATTATAATAATAGTTTCGATGCGATCACTCAAAAACGGTCAAGGAAAACATCGTGAGGAAACCGATATGTCCAAGAAACTCAAAAGTTTAAGACATATGACATTCACCAACATGAACTGGGCCAGCATGGTAGATTAGGGCTCCATACTCTCTCTCCCTAAAAGAGAGGGCCTGTGTCCCAGCAGTGGGACATGATAGGCTGACAATGATCACTTATAGAATAATTGACAACACTGTATCTTATTAGAATCACAGAAAAGAGAAGTAAATAAAACGGACATGAGAAGGAAAATCTGTCGCCAGGCATTATGACAGAACCTTGATTGAACATTCTTATTTATGTCAACGCGTCGAACTCCGCATCCCAAGAACTTGGACCTTACCTTTTTAGGTTAGGCCTCAAATTTCTTTGTCCGCATCGCCGGGAGGTTAGGTACTAGAACTTACCGTCGCCCTGGACAGATGTGATGTGCTTGCCATCCAGGAACAGGTCGATGTTTGAGAGATACGGCGAGGGTCCCCGGTCTACCACCACCTCGTTCAGCACCAGTATCGTGGTGGGCTTCTTTTTGTCCTTGCCCTGATCGCTCTTTCGCAGCACGACGCATTGGAGACGCGACCGTAACGTTAGAGCTGCGTGACCTGGAATGGGCGGCGAGATTCATGAGCATAACCAGGCTGGCGCACTCCGCACTTTAGATATGAAACTACAAGTAGCCGACTTGTCGGACCTACGCGCCCGTTGCCGCGCGATAGACAGAGAGGCAACTTCTAGGTTAATATGGCTGTAGGTAGTTAGCGCTCACATCAGCAGCCATTAAACGTCCACTGCTGGACAAAGGCCTCCCTCTTAAAGAGGGGTGTTGCCATAATCCCCACGCTTGGCAGGCGGCTTGGAGATCGCAGTAAGTTCACCGTGTACTAACAGGACGCTGCTGCCCATCCTCCGGTGATTCTGGTCGCAGTTTTAGGACATACCCGGGTCCCTTAGTTAGCGCTCGCACGTCCTGAATTGCACTTTATTGTGTAGTAACAAGAGTCGCTTCTTATTTAAAAGATTTTGCGGAGTGAATCTTCTGTACTTGTACTAATATGTCTTCTGTGGCATGCCTGTAAACTTTAGGAACGTATGGTTCTTCCAATTTTAGCTAAAACAGGCTTTATCTCCTTGACAAAGCCCTAGGTATATCCAGTGACTTCTTTAGCCGACTGCCCAAAAAACAGGGAATTTTTTTCGAGCGTATGTATATTTCTTTGTGTTTTTTTAATGTTTCTACTGGGTTACGCGGAAAAGGTGCACTGAGCCGAAAGGGTTCTATAGTACTCATCATTATGAACAACTTTTACTATGGGAGCAACACTGAAATTGCGAATAGGCTCGGCTCTATTCATGGTCAACTTTTTATAAGACATTAAAATGATAGTCTGATAGCATTTTATTATTTAACATACCTTCTAGAACGTTCATAACTTGTTCCTGGAAGTTGTTGAACTCGAAGGGCGTAAGGAAACCCAGCGAACCCAGGTGGAATGCCATTACTGGAGGTACGGATTGCTGAAACACAAAAAACAAGACAATATTACTCGAAGTAACCTTTTTGACGTGATAACGTCTTATAAAACGATGAACGCCGGCTTCACGCACGAAAAATTGTCACGTTCCGTCTGAGCCGTGCGTGCAAGCGAGAGCACGGAAGAAGCTATCAAGCTATCGAGAGGCACGATCGGCCTAAGCGTTATCACGTCAAATTATCGTCCGTAAACCAACTTTACACGAATCCCTGGTTCAGACTAAGCTCCTTAGTCCTGAGCATCGGCGCAAAGTTGCTAGTCTATCGGTCTTTTATCGAATACATTTCGGAGAGTGCGGAGAGCGGGCACAAAAAATCGACACCGCTTTATGGTTGGTATTCCGAAAACCCGAACGAAGTGCGTTGATTCCACTTTTATTGTGCGAACTGCTAGTCTGTGGAATGCGCTGCCTGAATGGGTGTTCCCCGATAGTTACAATCTGGATGTCTTCAAATCACGAGAGAATCGGTTTCTTCTAGGCAAGCGTGCTCCACCGTAGACCGCATCATTGTTTAACATCAGGCGAGTTGGCGGTCAAGCACAAGCCTATTATATATATTTTTTTAAAACCTGGTCTTTTAAATCACTATACTTATAAGGTGAGGTGGACTGACGACATCAGAAGTACTGTCGGACTTGTCAGTCACGGTTACCTGGAAGAGCGAACTGGCGTGCAGCAGCGTGCCGTCGCCACCGAGGCAGATGATGAAGTCTATCTTGTCAGTGAGGTCGTCAGTGCCCGCGCGGAACGTCATCAGTCGCTCCCGCACCGAGCTGAAGTCACTGTACTCCTTTAGGAGCGTGTCTTCTAATACTGCGGCTTCCACGAAAACTACCATACTCTTGTCCTGAAAATAGAAAATAACTTATAAGACATAGGTTTAGTCTGGCGTTTTCTTAGAGTAAGTTTGTTTGACACGAATTTGTAGGCGCCGACTGAACGCGTTTGCAATGCGGCCTCCGCTCGGCGACAATGTAGATGTATCTGAAGACTGCGCTGTTATAACAAAATACACTCTATTTATTTGGCAACTACGTTTTAAATTAAAAGAAAGACGAACGAAAGACGCGCGGCGACTGCGCGGTTACGTGATTCCGAGGAATTTAATAGTCTTAACACACGTATGGATATGGTTGAGGTCAACCGTCAACGGCGTGCGTCCATAGACAATTTGTCTATGGCCGTGCCAAATCCGGTCATCAGGGGAGGTGTTGACGGCAAGTTGACGGACATAATTATTATTAGCACTGGTCCGTCGCAGTTGAGCGTTTTGCATTGTCAACGCGGTTGAGCATGGTTGAGGTCAACCATGTCAGGCCGTGTAGGCAGCGGTCCGCGGACAAACGGCCGTCACTGCCGTCAGTCGCTAACGAGACGCTTAAGTGGATGGTCGTGCGTGCTTTTTTTCGTACGAGTTTACGATTTTAATAATAACTTTATTATATTTAAATAATAATTGTAAAAAAAACGTGATTCGTTCACTGGTATATTATTATGCGAAAATCGTCTTCGTATAAGTACTCAATTTTATAGGGCTAAATTCCTCATAAATTCTGCGCTCCTTTGAATAAAATGTTGCCCTGTATGCTTTGCCTGTATATGTTATTTTTGGTCTGTATTATGTATTCGTAATGCGGTAAAAAAAGTTTTTTAAGTACGTTGGCATATCAGACCTTTGGATCATGGTAATATTACTTCTACAGCTCCTCCCTGTAATATTACTTCTACAGCTTCTCATTTAGATCAGTAGTGTTGCCATAATAGTTTAATAAATAAAATATATCAATATTAAATACTGCTCTGAATCTACTGAATAATCTGGACATAAATTAACTGTCGCTAGCATAAATCCATAACCATGATTTATCCGTATTGGATTTCCAATAATCGTACAGATACGGACACATCTGTGTATTATGGTAACACTGACGGCGGTTCGTGGCGGTTGGTAAGGGTTGGTACGATCGTCTGGGACGAAAACTGTCAACGCGGTGCGTGGTTGAGCTCAACCATGTACGTCTCGTGTGTTAGCACTATAAAAGTTGTTACTTAGGAACTAGTATTCATATTTGCTAATAACGTACGTGAGAGATCAATGGCCGTAAAAAGTAGTGTTAACACAAGGTATAAGCTATCTCCATACCAAATTTCATTTAAATCCTTTCAACCGTTACAGAGTTGAGTGCGGACGTTAGTCCGCGAATACACATACGCTTAACAAACTTTAGCATAATATAACTTGGTCCAAGCATTTATTCGCCGCTTCCAACCGGCCCTTTTGGAGTTCGATGGGAGAGGCCTATGGCAGCAGTGGATATCCTTTGGCTGAAATGACGATGTTGAAACTTTTATTTGATCTGACAGCTACAATCGCATTGTAACAAGCTAAATAAAACATTTTCTTTTAATATTTTACTGATGTATATCGGGTACCTGCTTGTAGTCTTACGTTCAAAAACCTCGAGAAAGGGATCAGAATTCGTGGTTGACATTCATGTTTTAGCAATGTTATTGCAGCTGTCAGAGCGAATAAATGCTAGCACCCAGTTTAGTGTGATTCTGTGACAATAGACCGGCATCGGGCTCATTAACATGCATGAGGTCTGTATCGGGTCGATCAATTCAACGCGAGGAGGTAATGGTCGGCCATTTGCGTCACTTCGGTTGGCAGTTCTCACGTTATTGTGACTGCTAATAAAAAAACATCATAATTGATTTGTGGAAAATGCATACTGCGAATCACTCGTGCCTTCTTGCCTTAAACAGCAAAATGTGGAATGAGCTCCCATTCCGCGGCATTTCCGAGAAGCTACATCTTCAAGATCTTCAAGAGACGTTAATAGTCTTAAAAGTTCGGCAACATATTTGTGATGCCTCTGGTGTTACAGGTATCTAGAGGCGTCGGTGACTGCCCGTCTGCTTTTTTGCCACTAATGGCACTAGCCCAGTCAGTAGAGGTATTTGCCTTGCAAAAGGTGGTGTAGTAATAATTTTCACATATTATGTTGTTTATTTTTTATTTTATTTATTTAGATACACAAAACAGATAACAATCAATTAAATCCTTAAATAAATACATACAAAAATCTGAACTGGATTGTCACCCAAAACATGTGTACACAAAAAAAAAAACGAGACAAACGTGATGAAAGTACCCATCCACATAGCAATGAGCTTGCTGATGGGCACCTCCAAGATGGCAAAACATTTTACTAAAAACTAAAACAAAAGAACAAAAACAACTAAACATGAGATGGACTCTTCAGACGCAACACAGCTGCTGCGTCTGAACAATCCTTAGGACTAAGACGGAGGATATCCTTCATAGTTCTTACGTAACTACTAAACTTAGGAACAAATATATCTAAATCAGAATTACTTATTAACAAATCATTGTATTGACGTGCCATTCTTACAATTGGGTTAAAGAAGGATGTATTATTTCTGTAGACTTGAAGTGCAAAAAGGTTGGTGACTCTGGCTCTGCGTGCGCTGTATGTAATATTAAAGGATAACTGAGATAACAAATCTGGGGAATCAACTTTGGAGTGAATAATTTTATACAAGTACACAAAGTCGAAGTATTTCCTACGCAATTTCAGAGACTGAACATTAAATTTTACCAACCTCCGCTCGTAATTCAAATCACTACGTCCCACATGCTGACGATAACAAAGTATTCTCAGACATTTTCTCTGTACTCTCTCAATTTCATCGGAGTGAACATTATAGTGCGGAGACCAAATCGGACTACCATACTCTAAGATGCTTCTCACAAGCGAATAGTAAAGGTACAAAAGACTACGAGGCTTTTTAAAACCTTTAGTAGACCTTAAGACAAAACCAAGAAGCTGATTAGCTTTGGTGGTGATCTGTTGATAGTGCGGTATAAAAGAAAGCTTATCATCAAACAGTATACCGAGATCTTTAACAACTTGTGATCGCGTCAAGACCTGCCCATTGATCACATAATCATTAGTAATTTTTTGCCGCTTGCGAGAAAATGAAATTACAAAACATTTACTTATGTTTAAGTACATATGATTAGTTTTACACCAATCTGACACGACATTTACGTCCTTTTGTAATAACTGGCAATCACTTTGGGTTGAGATGATATTAAATATCTTCAAGTCATCAGCATACAGTAGGCATTGACATGACAGACGTTCAATAAGGTCATTAATGAAAATGACAAAAAGAAGCGGCCCTAAGTGGGATCCCTGAGGCACACCCGAAGTCACCACAACTGGAGATGAAAGATACCCCTTTAAAGCTACAAGTTGACTTCTGTTATTAAGATAAGAACTCAACCATCGCAGCAAACAACCGTGGATGCCATACGATGCCAATTTACCACAAAGCAACTTGTGGTTGACTTTGTCGAAGGCCTTGGAAAAGTCTGTGTAAATTGAGTCCACTTGACCCCTAACAGCAAAACTTTTACAGAGATAATTCTTGTATTCAAGTAGATTAGTAACAGTAGATCTATTTTTTACAAAACCATGCTGCTTGTCCGATAGCATAGGCTTCATGTGATTGTATAAATAACTGTAAACTATAGATTCAAACAGTTTCGCAAAACAAGAAAGAATACTGATTGGCCTGTAATTCTCACACTTTGATTTGTCGCCACTTTTGAATATTGGAATTATGTGTGCCGTTTTCCAACGTCTTGGGAAAACTCCACTGGTGAGAGATTTGTTAAAAATAATGCATAAGGGTACACTCAACTGCTTTCCACAAATCTTAATGAAAGAGGGAGGAAGTAAGTCAGGTCCAGCACCCTTACTTATATCAAGCTCCTTAATTTTTAGCAATATATCATTTTCCGTAACTTCTATAGATGAGAGCGAACTATTTAAGCAATTTTCAGAATGTAGTTTATGTTCATCCATAACAGCTGAAGATGAACCTAGGGTATCACTTTCAAAGACTGAACTAAAGTAGCGAGAGAAGAGTTCGCTAATACCCTGCCCAGAAGATGATGAAATATTCCCGAACTTCATAATATTGGGTATGGATACTTGCCCCTTTCTATTATTGACAAACCTCCAAAAATGTTTTATATTTTTGTCAATGGAATTTTCAGTTAAGGATAGATACTTGCGATAACATTCATCAGCCATCTTTTTAAATCTGTCACGGAGCAATGAAAAGGAATCATAATCGCGTGGATTATTGTATTTTTTAAATAGTTTGTGGTATTTATTCTTTTCCTCATTACATTTAATTAAAGCTTTGCTGTACCAAATAGGATAAGTGGAAGGCTTCATAATCATAATAGGTGTATGTCTCTTTATAATTTCAAACAGTGTTTCATAAAAGACTTCAGCACATATATCAGTGTCTATGTTAGACAAACTATCATACCAATCAATGGATTCTAATTCAGATATAACACTTTGATAATCGCATCTTACAAAGTTTAACCGTTTATTTTTACATTTTCTAAGGCCTTTAGGTACATTCAAAGAAGATATCTCGATAGAGAGAGCGGGGTGATGCCTATCTAATTTACTTATTGCAAATGTCTCAATAACAGTAACAGAATCATTTATCAATTTAGATCTAGACTCTGATGAAAAATCCAAGTTGCAAAGTTGCTAGTCTATCGGTCTTTTATCGGATACATTTCGGAGAGTGTGCAATTGTGCATCGGATCTTCATGATCTAATTCTCTCCTGCCCATTTTTCTATAGGACTGCCAGAGCGGGCACAAAAAATCGAACGCAAGGCTATTATTGAATTAAAATAAAAAAACGACCTTGGGAGTGGTGAGCGCAAGACGCCTTTTTAGCTGGGAAAAATTGGTTTAATCAGAAATAACTCGCCAACGGTTTATTTTACTTCAGAAATTTCGAAGGCAAAGTTAAAGATGAATAAATGTTTTTGTATTAACACTGTTTTTGTAAGTCCGATAACTAATTTGTTACAGCGACGAAAAGAAGAAATTTTTACGAAAAAACTCCCTATACTGGATATTTATAGACTGGATTTCGGCTGCTCCCATGGCACTTTACGTGGCCTCATTCAACTCGTACATACATACATCTTTAGTGTATAATGGGAGTAGTAAAATAAGGGTAGTTTTTATTTATAGTCTAGTCTAGACCTTCAGTTACTTAGAACTGTTTGCAGAAGCTATTTTTATTTACAAGGTGAATGTCTTGTACTAGTTCTCTATTGACCCATGAAATGTTGGTAGGTACCTAGTTATCGTAAAAATCGTGAATATACATTGTTTTGTTACACTACAAAGGTACTCCTTGTGTTAAATTGTGTAACCTATATGTAACTATTTACCTCAATCGACAGTTCCCTCCTATTTTAACTTTAACTATCAATTAACACGTCTTGAGGAAAACAGACATACGAAAATTGGCACCTAAACATAAAACCAAACACAAATGTTCATCACACGAATGTTTGTCCTAGGTGGAAATCGAACCCACGCCCCCAAGCGCAGAAGGCAGGTCACTACCAACTAGACCAACGGGCTATCAAGTCTGGAAATATATCTGGGCGGAGAGCGCAGCCTTAACGGCCCATTATCCGAGTCGCGTAGGCCACAAAACGCTCCCTCAGCCCCCGCCAAGTTATAGCGAGGCCAAGTTATAGCGTATTTTGCCAACCAAGAGTCAGGACGCCCGCGGGGGGAGTGCAACAACAAAAACGAACATAGGTCCAACCTCGACGACGCCTGGCGCGGTACTGAACGTGTTGCGCGCAAATTCTCGCGACCTTTTTACGCTTTTAATTTCACTATAAAACGAAACTATTCACTATCAAAATTCTATCCAAATAATTTTTTTTCAATAAAAGTGCCTTTCAGTACGTGCAATTTCCAGGTTGTTACGAGCTTTCATTAGAGCATAAAACGAAAAAAATAAACTGAATCGATTTTGTTTCAGTTTTTTTTTGATCCAGGAAAGTGTATTCTACAGTGTTTTGAACCAAATCATAAACTCAAACACAGATATATCTGTGACATATATTTTTTTTCAGCTCAAATATTGTAATTTAACTGAATAAAATTGATTTAAAACCGTCAAATTTGCTATAAGTGGCCGTTAAGTAATATTTACTTGTCATGTGGTATCGTATCACGCTCCTACGGAAATCGGATGCGGTCAAGTCGCACGATCCCCGCAGCTGTATCGGTTGTTCAATTATAAAATTCCTAAACGGGCGAGGTGCGGCCGAGCGATTCACTTTCACTAGAGCAAGCACGACGATTACCCAGTACGGTAAGACTTATCCGTAGAGCGATAAACGTGTACAGCTCAACAAGTTTCAACTGATAAGAGAAATAAAGCATCTTTTTTTTCAGCTTGTATTTTGTTTAGATAATAAAGACTCTTGCTCTACATAGTATACATTAAAGTCGCTTTCCGCGTCTGTCTGTATGGCCGCTATCTCCTCCTAAACCACGCAACGGATTTTGATGCGGTTTTCACCATTAGTTAGAATTTTTTTCACGGATGGTTTATATACATAACTAGCGACCCGCCCCGGCTTCGCACGTAAATTACACCCGTGCGAAGCCGGGCGGGCGGGTCGCTAGTGCTCTATAAAAAAAGGTTCCCACGCCTTTTCGTCACACCCAGCCAGTATAGTTAGTAGTAGTAGTTGGTAGTATAGTTTCGCCAGCATTCAGTAGTATAGTACCACAGAATAGATATTAGTACAAGGTAGTGCGTCACTTTGTGCATCTAGCCAATTTCTTTACTAGTTTCGTTGTGGTATATCTCGTATCACTTTTTCCGAACTCATCCGGCACAAAAGATACATTGAAAATGAATATTTTTAAGAAAGAATTAGAAAATTGATAGAACAAAATGTAAAAGCTACAAATGCATCTTTTGTCTCGGGGTCAGAAATTGGATGGGTGACCGCAAGAAGCGTACCTATTTTTATTTCGGAAAAGGGAGCAAGTGTCGATGCGCAACAAACCAGTTTACCCTTTTTTTTATGAAATTGGTATGGGGTTGCCGTTTGATCACAACTGACCGAAGTCAAGTGACGGTGTGGTCGAAGCAAACACGTCTACCCTGGAATGGGAGCTGGCTTTCAAGTGGAGCTGCCGGAACAGACCGTTAGGTGCATGGCGACAGATAGCCAGCATAAAATAAGTCTTGATAGTATAGTGAAGTTAAGCGACCCAAAAGTCTCAAAGAAGACCCGCAGGCCTAGCACGAGTAGTGGACAAATTGTCTTTCCACCGGTTTTTATCCCGCTAGAAAAAGACAAACATATTTGATATTCTAGCTCTGTCGCGTATACGCGCGGATACAATCAGTGGCAAGACAATTTGTCAACGGGCCGTGCTAGGCCTTCAGCGCCGGTTGTTTACAACCGGCATCTTGCTATATTGTGACAAAAGCGCTGTCGTATTTTGGATGGCACAATAAAACTGTTAAGTTGTTTGTTCTACGAGTACAACAACAATCGTCGTAAAAACTCGGACAATAGGGCTCGCCACTCATCCTACACTGCAAACCAAACCAATAGCGTCATCAGTTACTGCATGGTAAGTAAGTAAACAACTAGCTTTTCAATACTATATACTTAAGTAAATTTATCATAACATAACATATTTCGAAAACAATACGTTTTACTCAAGTCTGATAAATATGTAAAGTTGATTAAACTTTCTAGAATTCTATAGGTTATACAGGTATGTTGATCTTTGTTTCAGTTGAATTTCCGATCAAGAAAGTCGAGTATGAGTCAACGCCTGATATAGTGGGAAAGCAATGACCGCTGATTCTGGTGTTCTAGTCAATGCCTGGTTTTAGTGGGAAAGCATTGACCGCTTATTGTGGTGTTCTAGTTAATGCCTGATATAGTGGGAAAGCATTGACCGCTGATTGTGGTGTTCTAGTTAATGCCTGATATAGTGGGAAAGCATTGACCGCTGATTCTGGTGTTCTAGTTAATGCCTGATATAGTGGGAAAGCATTGACCGCTGATTCAGGTGTTCTTAATCACCTCGACGATGAAAATTAAGTCAAACAATGGCAAAATTACCATTGTTTACCAGCGAAATAATAACTGTAACTATTAGCCGTTGTTTACCTTTACTTTAATTGATGCTTTTCGAGATTATTACGTTATTTAAAGTACGTTGTTTATCTTCAATTCACCAAGGATTTTTCCTTAACCATTACGCTTTTTATATTTCATTTTATTTAATATACCAACAGCAAAAATATTATTTTTATATTCATTATCCATTTAGTAAAACAACCATCTATCTTATAGTTAAATAGATCGATATCGTTGTTAAGTGTTGTACCTATCAATATGCAACGGTGATCGCTTACGCGGCCCGTTAGCTTGTTTGCCACCTATGGCATAAAAAAGATCTGCACTGACAACCCACACGGTGTACATTGTGTTTGTTCCCCTTGCAGATCTTGCTAAACCATTCCAGGGCCTGCGGCCTTATTATAGAAGTTTGATTGTGATCGAGATTGCATACCGTCTCGTTCGCATCTACTTACTCGCACCACGTGCGTAAGTGAGATGGTACGCGATCGCGATCACAATCCGAATCACGATAAGACATCTGGTTGGAAATAAAGATAAAGATAAATTTATTCACTAAAAAGAGGAAACTTACAAAGAATTAAAAACTAGTTCACATCATCACATCAGCAGCCATTAAACGTCCACTGCTGGACAAAGGCCTCCCTCTTAAAGAGGGGTGTTGCCATAATCCCCACGCTTGGCAGGCGGCTTGGAGATCGCAGTAAGTTCACCGTGTACTAATAGGACGCTGCTGCCCATCCTCCGGTGATTCTGGTCGCAGTTTTAGGACATACTCCTCCTTAAAAACCAGTTAGTAAAACAAAACTCTTATAAGTAGACTAGGATTCTTTATAAGACACGTGTGTATTTGGTCAGTGAGCTCCAAACTAAGCACGCGGCTTGTGTCTTGGAGCTCGAGTGCGAAATTTCCTGAGAGGTTTTCTTGCGTCTATAGCTTCCGTAACAGAAGATGGCTTAGTTAATATTTAAATAAGTGCACCAAACAAAGAGTAAACAAAGAAGCTAACGTTATACAAAAAATATCACAAATAAACAAGGTTGGCAAAGTAAGTATACATTCTTGAGCAAAGTTAACAATGTGTTAGTATATATATATATATATATATATATACTGATATACAGATATATATATATATATCTGTGTGTGTGTGTAAAGGTAGTGTCTCCGGAGTATGCCAGACCTGAGAAAGTCCTGGGCTTCCGGGCTGAGGAATACCGTATGCGAGTTATGTATCACATCACATCATCAGCCAATAAATGTCCACTGATGAACAAGGCCTCCATCTTAGAGAGGGGTGTTGCCATAATCCCCACGCTTGGCAGGCGGCTTGGAGATCGCAGTACGTTCACCGTGTACTAACAGGACGCTGCTGCCCATCTTCCGGTGGTTCTGGTCGCAGTTTTAGGACATACCAGTTATGTATACCTACTTATAATGGATGCAAAAAGGTAGAGTGTGTACGTAGGACCCTGCAGCTGTAAATAACCATCACTCTAATATCATAGCGGAAGTATTCGGTGTTGTCGCCCTGTGCTGTGTATTTTATGTATACTATTGTGCTGGAGCGTTGCTTCTGTGGTGATAATTTAAAACTTACGTGAACGAGCCAGTGCACCAGCTGCACGAACGGCGAGAGGATGCCGGCGTCGTGCACCTTCTTGATTACCAGCACAGTCAGCGGGGGCTTGTACCAGGTCAGCCGCTGCGACGCTGGGTCTTGGATTTGCCTGCAATAGGATATGAGGATATAGGATAGGTTTTTTTTATTAATTTGACAATATCGTTTTTCTTTTTGACACATTGAGATAAAATTTCCATAGAGTCACAATCTGTCAGTGAAAACAGTCAAAAACGTCCGAGTGTATCAACAGGGTAAATACATTGTATCATATACATTGTAAGAGATCATAATTCTCACTAAGAATCAATAAAAACAGTCAACTGTAAGAATTCAAGATGCACAGCCGACTGTAAGAATTCTAGTTGGACAGTTGTTGTCTTTTCTATTACTATTATAATTTTACAATGTTCTTACAAAAAAGGCAAAGTTCATTGTAGCAAAGGCCATTTACACGCATTCCTGAAGCATTACCTCCCGTCGGGAATTTCCACGATTACAAATTCCTTTCACATCCCCGCGACCCGAGATCTTAGAATATTCCGCATTACTCGAATACCCACCCACTTGAGTTGACAAAAAGTTATCAACGGAAACCGTAATGGTACTTGAGGCCCATCGAGCGTGAAACTCGATAATTGATTACCATTCTAGCTTTTATCACGATATGATAAGGTATATAGAAATCTGTACGTTCAGAATCCTCCGATTTACCGGCTACTTAACTGCAGTGATGGTTAAAGAAGTACTCGTTTGTCGCGATTACATCAGGTGTTCGTATTCGTATGTCCGAGCAGTGGAATGTCTTCCTTTCTGTTGTATCCTTGAGTTTGAGGTGAAACGTGAAGTACTTACGTGATAAGATTGTGGATCACAATGTTGTGCACCTTGAGAATGCTGTCAGAAAGTAGGAACAAGAACTGGGCATTTCGTTGAAATGTCTCATCAATAATTTCCTCAGTAGGTACTTTAATTTGACCAAAAGGGGACTTCGTGATTTAAGTTAGACTTCGAGGGAATATTTAGATTAAAAAATGTATTAAGCATACTATCTGGAGATTAGGTTGAAATATTGGTCAGCCAGATGGGTCAACAATGTAAAAATCGGGGTTTGAACCTGGATTCAATTAGCGCAGTACCGAGCAGATGATTAGTATCGTAAACCCAGCAACGAGATAAAAAAGGGCTTAAATGATGACTCACATAACCATTGCAGAGTTTTTCATTATCCTTCCACATGGTCCAAACTGTTGTATAGGCGAGGGGGCGTTCAGGGATCTTGTTCTCCTGAAACAAACAAATAGTACACCTTTAGTACTGTCAAGTGAGTGCACTTGTCACACAGATAAATAAAATAGGAATAATTTTAGATCGAGGATGGAACCCTGAGGAACCCCTAGTAAAATTTTAATGTATACTTCACTACGTTGTCTATTTGGCAGTCTCTAGAAAATTAAATGAAATGTAAAATACATTAAACTAATGTGACGCAGTTAAATTCTGGCTAAATAAGCACTTGCGATTATTTCAAAATCCATAGTAGGTACTAATTTTAATTTTTGAATCAGATGACAATAATAAAATTATCGTCACGGTCATGGTGGCAAGTCCACAAATGTAAGTAAATTTAAGGAGTCTCAAACATATGATTCAGCAAAAAAAAGTACTTGAAAATAACTATGTGACGCTAAATTACCTGAACGATATTTATCGACTTTCATGGAAAAACCTAAATTCCCAACACGACTGTCAATCACTTGCACTCACTGTGTTATAACTACTGTGGCCAAAGTTGGTGCATAATAATATGTTGATTTATAAAATCATATATAGGACGTTACGCATTTATTAAAATAGTGCAAATACAAAAGTGTATTAGAAGTAAGACGAAATAATATTATATTGCCGTCCCGTACCTGCAAGAACTTAGATTTATTTAAAAGAAAGTTGTCTGTGTTCAAACTTCCAAGCAATTGAGAATAGGTGTATTTTCAGATGCCGATTGTGTATGTGTACCGTAAGTTTTATATAAAAATACATTTAAAATGCTGTAAATGTGATTTTTGCGACCAATGGTTTAACATATTTCATTTACGCTAATTTCGCTGTTGATCTTTTTTTTATTTTCTATGTAATTATATAAAATTTTAAGTAATATCTACTTACAAATAAATATATCCTAAACTAAAAGTGATAACATAAAATAGCACAAATTTTAAGTTCAACAACAATTTGTCTAAAGTAACTAAATAAATACCTAACTGAATTAATCTAAATTAAACTGTCTACCCAAACTATAAATAAAAAACTGCTCTTCGGGTAAGGTGCCCAAAAAGCTAGCGACATTACCACGAATACCATTGAATGACCAAACTTATTATTTGACCAAGGTAAGCGCCAGCTCTTTGGTCACCCGTCACATCTATGAGGCGTCTGGACAACTCTCCGAGCGGCCGGACCCTACGGTCCCATGGTATCAACTCCAAACAGAAGAAATATGTATCTCGCCGAGAGATTCACATTTCCTCCATTTGAGGTTTTCTGCCACTTCGGCCACTGCACCAGCCGCTCTTGATATGCTCTGGAGTTGAGAGGACATAAAGATTTCATTTACTGTTACAAATTTTTTCCCAAAATGATAGAAAGTCAAATTGTTTACCAATCCTAAACTGGGTAAAAATAGAGAATCAATTCATCGAAAATATAAAATATTTGAAAACAACCTACAACCTGTATATAAATTCAATGACAATTTATAAATGAGACGTTTTGAATTAACCTCATCGACCTTGTTAATGAACAAAGCAAGCTCTACTTGAATATAATATTAATAGATCACAAACGTAACAAAAACAACCAAGTAAAAAGTACCTATGTAAAATCTTTAAAGTTCTACATTATAGAAAATATTAAAACAGGTTTTATTATAAAGATAAAACCGCCACATTATGAGCCACAACACATAATAATAACGAGGTTTTGCTTTTGGTTGATGAAAATAACTGCACGCTTATAAATGAAACGATAAAATAAAATTCCATTTAGTGTTCATCATCATCATCATCAGCCAGAAGACGTCCACTGCTGAACATAGGCCTCCCCCTTTAACCTCCACACTGAACGCCAGCCTGCCTTTTGCATCCACTGGGTGCCCGCGACTCTCACAATGTCGTCGGTCCATCTAGTGGGAGGCCTCCCTACGCTGCGTCTTCCGGTTCGTGGTCTCCACTCCAGAACCTTTCTTCCCCATCGGTTATCGGTTCTTCGAGCGGTGTGGTGATGTGGCATTTAGTGTTATGATCAGTAAATTGAATACATAAATATTAGGGCAGGTGTAACTTACACGCTTTATATGACTGCAAGTAATCGAATAGGCATTTTGAGTTATTTTTATAATATAATATAATTGAACACAGTTTGAAATATTATATATATTATTATATATACATAGTATAAAGTTCAAAACAATAAAATTGAAAATGCATAGGCATTGTGCTAAACTAAGGCAAGCTTACTATTATTAACTTGGTCATATTCACAAGCTATTTGAAATACCGGACTGTTTATTTCAGATATTCATCATATAATATTATCAGCAATCGAAGAATTTAGTTTAGTCGTATTTTACTGTTATACAATACATTTTCATACTCATTGTATACTTGTTTTAATTGTCTATCGTGACTTGTCGCGCATTATTACGAATTAAGAGTTATATTATTTAGGTAAAACACGGACACCACGCGCGAAAGTTTAAAAGTTACAACTTATACTTCTCTGAATTATACACTTTACGAAGTCATCGTTCCCCATTTTTCAAGAAGGTTAAAAATACTGTATAGTTTAATTTATATAAACCATTCAATAGCACCTGACTTCTAATGTCATATCATTTGCTTTAGCAGATTTATCTTGTTCGTACTCTGTATTGTCGCAGATAATATTTTTTATCTTTGTTATACGTTATGTATACGATGAAGTGTGTGAGATTGTGTTTACTCACATGGTTTATTGCCCAAACAATCTTTGAATTAATATTTTTCCAATAAATCTTACAATTCACAAAAACGATCCACATAAAATACTGTAAGCAGTTAACAAGAACATCAATATCTTCAACTATAGAATGAAGTACATAACAGAAAACACACCATTTTCATTACTGGAACACGTCAACGAGATCGATAAATGCCTTGATTACTATTGCAATTACGACTTGAATATTGGAAACAATTTTAACGCATGTACGAGGAATACCTGAGGTCACATACCTGCGGTCGAAATATTCCTCCTTGGCCCGAACGAGTTCAGTTTTACCGGACTCGTGAGAGAACTGCCTCCTCAAAATATTCTTGTACAACGACATTGTTTAACAACTTTACCGCAACATTACGACACACACAATTTAACACGAGTCATTGAGAGAACCGTGGCCGGTCATTTTCGTAGTCTATTGGAGTGCTAATGAAACGATGGTTTTGGAATGACTAGCGAGTTAGTGACACATTGTTTCAGGTTCGAGATGAGAAGTGTCGCAGGTGGGGGGTGGGCGAGAGGCGCGCGCGCACTGCCACTGCCCGTCGGGTCGGAAGAAGCCTCCGAGAACTCTGTGACAGCTCTGACCTTGGCCACTCGCGTCACCATTATCGCGTGTTTCGCGATCGAACCGTTCCGTTCGAGTGAGATCTTATCATTCTCTCATCCTTTGATATTAGAAATATACTGCAAACCATCATGAGGTTGACATCTGATAGTATGTCTGATAGTAGTATCAAAAATAGACACGTTATAGTCGAGATAATTTTTTGCTTCTATTTCTTGCGGATGCGTCAGATTAGAATAACAATGTGAATCAGTGTTGTAGCAGTCGAGCGACACAAACCAAAATAATCGGTGGGACAAGCGTGTGGCAACCGTGTTCCCCGAATCGCCTAACCCGCGCAATTTTGAGATAAAAACAAGAATAGCTAAAATATTTTTCTTATGAATACAAAACATTCAGCCACAGAATAAACACTAATTATTTGTTCTACATTCAGAAGGTTAAAAGTCAATCACTTGGATATAATAAAACTCGATTTTTTTGCTAGATAAAATAACGTTGTTTATGTTGACGCTAAGTATTTCTCGAATTGGCCGCCAATAAAACAGAGAGCATGTAAAATATCCGCAAACATCGTCGACCTCGAACAGCGCACAGTTAATTATGGGAAATAGGTCTGCAAATGAATTTTTGCGCATGTCTATGGTTGTCATACTTACTGGCAGATTTAATCAGCAGCTTTGGAATTCATGGGCGGTGGTAAAATATTTACCTGTCTCAGATCTTAAATCCAGCCTTACTTAGATTTATCCATATTTGGTAACTATTAATTTTATTAGTAACCGGCACAAAAATGTCGTTCTATAAAACTAAGGGTACATAGAAATTTCACGTCTTGCAACGTCCACTTATAACCATTTTCTATTTCCACAATAGACAAATTGCATCTTTAAATTTAATTCACCGTCCAGCTCTACGGAGTTATTAGCCAGTTATTGTCAGAGACATATTTAGGTGTCAACACTAACATTGACCGCGTTAGAGGCGTCGTCATCGATTTCATCACCGAGCCCGGCCAGACCTTCGATTGAAGGGTGGAAACATTTTAAGATCATAATTAATTTATGTTTTGGAAATAAATAAAAATAGATGACTTTGTCGACATGACAAAATCATCTCTACCAATAATGATTGGTATAGCAAATAATTTTTTGTTGACATGCTGGTTCAATTTTTTACCCGACTAGAGCAATAAAAGGGGTTATCATAAATCATGTTTATGTGGTTTTATTAGTTATTTTTACTGTTTATTACTTTCATTGCAAAAATGATCACGTCATTAGCCATATAATGGATTTTTAAAATAATAAAAATGAATCTAAAAAGAATACGACGATAATAATATTTATCCAGATTCCGGATTTATACAGAGCATTTATGAAGGCAAGCATACATGATTTCCTGAGAAATTGGTGACTGGTTATCTGCACACCAAAGGCCCGTAGTATTATATTGGCTTAACTAAAACTTATAGAGTACTAGAGTTGCCAGTAAGTGTTCTCGCGTGCACGTATGTTTTCATGTAGGCCATGGACAGAGGCCGTTCCTTGACACTGTTAACAACACCCCGTAACCAGCTATGACTCCATGACCCGCCACCGTAATCGATTTCCAACACTCATTACTGGGTGGGTGGTAATTACTCCACAAGCAGTAGCCGCATAGTCCAAGTTATATAATACAAGTGGCACGTCTTGACAACAATGTTTGTAAATACTTCAATAGCAGGTTGCTTGACTCAGACAAAACGTTTGGGCTTGAGCATTTGGATTGTCTTTAGACCTTCAACGGTCTATGGGCAGTCTAACTGTATTTGTAGTTTTAGTTTTAGCTTGTATTTTCTGTATTCAAAGCGAACGATCGTCAATATGTGTACAAATTGGCGAATATTTAAATTGGTTTTTATTTTAAAGCTAGGAAAGTAAACAGTCTAAGATACTCAATTATCTGGTATATCGCGTAGTCAGTAGGTATTTTTGTCGATTCCCGGATAGAGAAAATTTTTCAGTAAGGGTCAAATAAGGATAAAAGAATAGATCTCCAAACTTTTCTTATTCATAGACCTTCTGTTTTTGGTAGACCCCTGATTTCACTGGCTTGCCCAGGTTTTGTTTTGTGGGAGCGGTGTGATTCAGAGGCAGGTCGGCAAGCACTAGCTTTTGATGTTGTTTCTTATGGTTCAGCTACCTTTAAATACCCCAAATGCTAGGATTGCGTTGCGGTTGTTGACTCATAGACGCCCAATATTTTTTTCGCCGCCATAGACCGCTTGCAGGTTGTTAATCGACCCAGGAGGGTCAATATATACCACTTTGGGAATAACTGCTCTAAACAGATAAAGTTCATATCAGAGAGTTTTGGACTGAAACCTTTGCAAAAGGATCATCGAATGTATTGACCTAGTTTTTAAGATTGCATTTTGTTTTCGAGAAAAGGTTCTTCACGTCAAAAGGAATGTATACATGTTTATTGTATTGGTTAGATATGAAGCGTGCCGTGTCAGGAGTTATCGGTGCCTTGACGGCAGCGGACCCACTGGTAGCCATGAGGTCAGAAAGTGCTCCACGATAAATGATAACGGATTATGGTTTAAAACCAAGCTTTAGATTTGGATTAGTTGGCTTTGCAGCAGAACGTCTTGTAATATATATGGTGACGGAGAAAAAAAACCGACTACAAAATTATACCTACATGTACAAAATTAAACTAAAAAAATTGAAATATGACAGTTAAAACAGAGATTGAAAGTCCTCATCAAAACTTTTGCCGAAGGGAATAACAAACGAATACGTCATCTGTGTAGTATGATATTTTTTGTTTTTGTTGATTTATTCAAAAAGCGCTAAATGTTGATAAAATTTATATGGATCCACCTCTGAAGTCAACTGAAGTATGACATACCAAACGGTTAAAAACGAGACGCTACCTTTAATAATGATGATCATAAGATACATAATGCGTACGCAGTTTGTTTTTATTTCGTCTAGTTATAAATATTTTAAAACAAATTAACATGATCGTTAATTTTATCAAAAACTTGGACCACAGGCGAAACGATATCGCATAACTATTGGAAATCTCTATAATCTCCAAGAAAATTACTGACAACATAATTGCAACAGTTAATAGTATCAGCTGACAGTGATAATAAGGTTAACAAAATCACGATGCAGTCACACCATAAGAAATGTTTGAGCATTTAAAATGATAACTACTACACGACTGCTCCAAAAAAGAGTGCTATGTTCTAGGTGTATGTATACCTACATATAAGTTTGTATACAACAACAACAAAAACTAAAAATCTAAAGGTTTTTATAAAACTTGCCCCTCTGGCTGTCTGTCTCACGTTGAAATTTTGCAGTATACAGAATAAGCAAAATAGACCTTTATAGGCATATTTTATTTTAGACTGTGCTAAGTTGACGTTTTGCTCTTTCGACATGACGTTTAGGCATTTAGCTTCGTTGACGATTTGATTTGATGTCAATATGATCAAGAAGCATTTGTAAATAGTATCGATCAAAACAAGACAACTGGTGGAAGTTTGGACTATGAATGTAATTCAGTACAATACTTCAACTAAGTATACAATATAATCAGATACGACAATCAGAGACTCATAATATCACTTCGTGAGTTCGTGATTTTGTTTGTTTATTTAAGAATATCAATAATATGGTATTCTTTGGAGATACACAATAATACAGTGTCAATTTCGATTTGTTTGCATCGTGTCACGTTGGGCGATATTACATTATTACAGTTAAGAAAACACGTTTATCTATTGAAGAATTGCTCCAACTCCGTCCCGGCTCCATCATCAGACCCTCTTCACCAAGTACACTGTATCATCATCATCAGCCCGGAATGACCCACTGCTGGGTATAGGCCTTCCTTTGTTTATGTTTATTAAATGGAACTGCGCAGTACACATGGCCAGACGTAATGATGGGAGGAGGTGTATAACCACAGAAAAGAGAAGTAGTTACTTAATATATATCTAACTATATTATCTCCCCCCCCCTCACACTCTCTCTCTCTCTCACACACACACACCCTTTGGTTTTTGTACGTTTTTTAATGAAAGTGAAACTATAAATCCATTATGTTATATATTATAATGTAGAGACGGAAGAGCGGGGTCCTCTGGCACAGACATATATTATATGTCTAAAAGAGGACTCCTGCCTACATTTATTATTATGTAAAACCGTGTTAAAGAAATAAAAAATTATACTTTATACTTTAACTGGCTACAACAAATTTCTAACAAAAATGTCTTGACAGCAGTTCCATTTTTTTTATCTATGTGTACAACAGTAACCTCGTGGTGGCCAAGACCAGGTTGGCGGTTGGCGAAACCCGCGCCGATCGAGGATGAGGTGAACTGACGACATATAATGTACTGTCGGGAACTAGTGCAATCTATGGGACTCGTTAAATCAAACCAAATGAACCCAAACTAGAAGGGTTCACTAGTATCCATTGAAGAGTTCTACTATCCATCTCCTCGCTCCATCATCAGATCAGTTCGATGAACTTCGATGGTACCAAATTATTGCATTAATTCAGATTACATTTACTCCAAAAAGTTTTAAATAGATATAATTATTACACCACACTCCATACCCTTCTGTTTGCGTCGGGAATTCAAAATAACCCAAGAGAAAAAAGTAGAATTCATAAATGAAGACCATGGTAGCAGTAATTTGTTAAATATTCATAACTTTTACTTGCAATATGGTTCGAAGATTACAAGCTGTTGTGTTATAAGACGTACGCATAACTTTCACTTTTGCATGTCATACATCATCATACATAATGTCCAGTCTAGGTGGTCTACAGTCAAATGGTTGATTTCATTTTAATATATTGGTCGGCATTTACTCCCTAAAATTATAAGTAGAAAGTGGTTATTTGAAACAATTTTCGAGGTCAAATTATTTATTTAATTTCCTTGGAAGTTCATTACAAGTTTTCTATGGCAACCAAGCTACAACAAAACTAGCCAGGCGAAACGTCAGAAATAGCCGTAATCAATAGGACATATCCGCTGCTCAGGTTTTTACGATTGTAAAAAGGTATACAATATGTTGCCGGATACGGTGACAACTTCTCCAAGTGTGAGCTGCTATAAAGGCAGACTCAATACAATACAATTCTTTATTAATAACTCCATAGTTACAAGTCAAACTTCTCCAGTACACTTTCTACAACGATTTATTTAAACAGTATATTATTATGTGACTCGAGCGCTGGTTCATCCAGCAAATGTTCTATGACTTCAATGCCTTCAGGAGGAGTGATGGCCAAATAAAATAATTATACTATGTGAAATTTATATACTCTAAATTAAAGACAATCGACATTATTATTTATAATATTACTAGCGACCCGCCCGCCCGGCTTCGCACGGGTGTAATTTACGTGCGAAGCCGGGGCGGGTCGCTAGTTATATAATTATTTAAACTATCCTATCTCTCAAGTTGGATCGAACTGCACATGGTGTGCGAATTTTATTATAATCGGTTAAGTGGTTTAGGAGTCCATTGAGGACAAACATTGTGACACGAGATTTATATATATTAAGATATTCGTTTGTCTTGTATAATTTTGCTATGTATATTATCATCATCATTTCAGGCATAGGACGTCGACTGCTAGACATAGGATCGATCTCCAAAAGGGCCGGTTGGAAGCGGCCTGCATCTAGCGTTTCCTTGGGGTCTCTGCGTTTGATATACAATTTTTAATAATCATTATTGCAATTGGAATTGACGTGTAAATTTAAATACACGACTACTACTTTGAATTTGATGCTTGGTCATGTAAGTTAGTATCTAGAAATACAATTTATAACACCTAACAGCATAGGCGTCGTGTTCTCAACCAATTTATGTGACCTATACGGATGTTCATTGTGCCATATATCAGACCACCTGGCCTTTTGTGCGACGTATGTTTTGTACACTGTATACACGACGTAATTCTATGTTTTTGGCGTTCTTACTAGAAAATATATATTTTTACAGAGGCAGACTGAATTAGTAAAAAAGAATTTAAACCAATTGTATATTATCTATTAGCTGATATATGGATAGAAAACTCTTTATTGTTAACATCAGAAATGACATACAAAGGACCACAGAAAGCACAGAACAGAAAGTGTAACAACTGACGGCGTTATCGCACTAGAAACAGAAGAGTAATAGTGTTCCGTGGAAACAGGACAACACAGCAATAGCACAAGAAATGCACAAGCACATGCTTGTGCTTAGGTAAGTAGGTACAACAAATTAGGTTTTTTCGTAACCATAAACTTTCCAGTCATCTAGACGAATTTATAAGAATCATCGTCTGACGTAACAAATTGCAATTAAACAATTTTTGAACGATAAACCGTCGGGAAAATTGCGGTCATATAATTGTGTTATCGTTATCACAGATTTGTGGTGTTTTTTAATCGCCATTCGCCATGATATGTGTTATTATTGATGTGCTTATTTACCTACTTCCTATTATGATATGAGGCGAATTGCACGTACGCCCTAAATGGTTATTTTAGCACAGACTAATTTAAATATTTATTCCTTCTTTACAATTACGAACAATTAGGTTGTGCTCAAGCAATGAGAGTTGAGCAGAGCCATGATGGCAACGTATAAGTCAATGCTTAATATTATAATATAATAATTATCAATTAGAAATCCTGAAATCTGTTGATAAACTTAAAGTGGACCTGGCAGGATTTATGGATAGGCACAGCGATGACTGGGAAAGCTGTAACATTCTGGAGACCAAGGCAAGGTAAGCTGAGTGTTGTTATCTCGTAGCAAGATGTGTTGACAATTTCAAAGAAGCCGGTTAAGTCTAAGCCTACCGGTTAGCAAAACACCGATGCAAATGGCATGACAAGAGAGGATCTATAATATACCAAGCAAGAAAAGCGGTGGATGATGGTTAAGTAAGAACATATTATGTTTTCTTTCAAAGCTAATAATAACTTGGGAATGATACATTTTCCATACATATAAGTGAAATACCATTACCAACTGACTAACTGACACATCACGACATCTCGGAAACTATTTGAACAACGACGCTAAAAAGCCAGGTAGATTTCTTATGAGGTGTAGGGATTCGCTAAGAAAGGGTTTTGTAAAAGAAAATTAAGGAGACAAATGAAGTTCGAGTTTATTGAAAGTCTACGCGTTCAAAGTCCCGGGTACAGCCCCAACAGTAATAAAATGGAAACAGAAACCTCATCCATCATATTATATCAGTTTTAAATCATAACAGTGAACATGTAAACAAGCAAATTGGGTTGCCTAAAAGACCTTAGCAGTTTCATCTCATCGTCATAAACCTTGAGAAATATTACACACTCACGCTTCCTACAATATTGATGAATTATAATAAAAAACTCACTAAGGAAGGATGCTAACAGAACTATTAGTTATACACAACACAACACATAAATCGCAGTTTCATACTTTGAATACGATGGTCGCCAGATCCTAAACCGCTTCTAATTGGTGCATATCTTTTAATTGCATAGGTTAGGAATTTATGTTCTAAGATATGTATATTCGCAAAGGAAATTACGACTGCAAATTGCATTAATATATCGAACCACAGAATTCATCCTTGTAAGAGAGTCAGCAAGAACGAGGACACAACATTTCAAAATAAAAATAAAACAGCATTTTTTTAAGTTTTGTCCCTACCAAAAATATTTCAACATATGGCTAAAGAAGTTTCCACTTAAAAAAAAAAATATATATACGCGATTAAAACGGTTAAAAGTATTTAATTTTTATGTGTAATAATCGCAAAAACAAGAAATCTTTATGAAAACAACCTTTGATATACGTACTCGTAATGAACTGAAAACAGTACAATTAGGAGCTATGACTGTAAGTAAATTTTAGTCTCTACTTCTAAATATCTAGATATGACCTCTATACACTTCTTCTTTGTTTGCGCGATAAATTCGAAACGAGGATATTCGTCGAAGAACCAAAGCCACCGACATAGCTGCAAGGATTTGCAAGTTGAAGTGGCAATGGGCAGGCCGCATCACTCGAAGAACCGATAACCGATGGGGAGGAAAGGTTCTTGAGTGGAGATCACGAACCGGAAGACGCAGCGTAGGCGTAGCCTCCAACTAAATGGACAGACGAAATCGTGACTCGCAGGCATCCAGTGGATGCAGAAGGCAGGCTGTTGTTCAGTGTGGCGTGCTAAAGGGAAGGCCCATGTTCAGCAGTGGACGTCTTATGGCTGATGATGACGGCTTCTATACACTTGGTTGACTAATGAAAGACATCCAAAGACTAAAATAATAAAACAGAATATTTCAGGAAATTAATTAAAAAGAAGGAACTATTTAAGGTTAATTTGTATGACGTAGAATCTCAAACTAAAAAGAACGACACTTGATTACATAATAGCTCATGTGTTGGCCCAATCTTGTTACGGGTTAAGTAAACTTGAGGCTATGTTTAGAGAACATACCACATTGTAGCGAATAGCAATTCACAACTGAATAAACTTAAAACCTAAGCTAGAATGGCTCAAAAATAGCATTGTTAGTTTCTTAATTAGACGATATTAGAAATGTAATAATTTAGCGGAAACAGACCGCGAATACAAATGCAATTTACTTTATGAAATAAAAGTGTTAAGGCTAGCTATTTATTTTATTGGCTTTTAACATTTATTTAAGCCAATAAAATGAATTCGTAAAATGATAGTTTGATGTTTTATCATCATTATCACCAGCCAGAAGACATCCACTGCGGAACATGGTCTTCCTGTTACAAATCCACACTGAAAGACAGCCTGCCATCTGCATCTTCTGGTTGCTCGCGACTCTAACGATGTCGTCGGTCCATTTAGTGGGAGGGCCTACCTACCTACGTTGCGTCGTTGGGTAGCGGGACTAGCGGGGCATCTGCCGAAGATTCTGCACACCTATCGCTTGCTGTTTTATGCATCATCTCTACATAGTATAAATCAAAGTCGCTTTCCGCGTCTCTCTATATGACCGCTAGCTCCTCCTAAACCGCGCAACTGATTTTGATGCGGTTTTCACCATCAGTTAGATAATTTTTCACAGAAGGTTTATAGCGAGTCGCCCCGGCTTCGCACGGGTGTAATTTACGTCCGAAGCCGGGGTTAGTCGCTAGTACTAAATATAAATGCGAATGTGAGACTATTGGTTTAATAGTTTCAAACAGCAACAGGGAATCGGGTCGACATGATTGTTGCATAGAGTCAGAGGGCCGCGCCGGCGAGTGAATTTTGGCCCAAATCCGAGGAAATGTATACTCAGGTGAAACCACTCAGCTAGTAATACATGAAGTAGCAAACAATAGTGTCACTGACATGTATGACAATATATCGATAAGTTATATTTCGCATAAAATATAGCAACTTGCACCTGCTATAAGCAAATAGTCTCACACAAAAATTATGTAGATATATTTCGATATAATAATCGACGTAAATCGTTGTACGTACAGCTGGATTCTTTTACGAATAACAAAAACAGGATATTACAATTGTACCTATATACGTGACATTTATCGTTGCTTTTTTTTACCATCTTTATTTTTCTTTTGAAGTATAATGAGGGCAGTTTAAAACGAAGGGTAAGGGAATATAGGGGTAGGGGAATATAGAGTTCTCAAAAGCAGGCAATGAGGCCTATTCTGACATACCACTCACTAAACTAAACCAATCTGACAGGACTAAAATTATCCGCCTCTCTTTTAATTTTAATACGTGAGAGAAGGATGGCAACAAGTTTAGAGCTGTCATATTTTGTTTAGTTTAGAGTGCATCAGAATCGATGCCATTGTACTGACAATGCCCCGGGTATTGTAGGTGTCTATAGGCGGCAGTGACTACTTACCATCAAGTAACTTGAGTCACATACTCTATTAAAAAAATTCAATACCATATTGTATCTTTGAGTTGAATACATTGTAAGGTCAGTTTTTTACTCGTTCAATAACTTACAAACATAAATTTTTCAATATTCACAAGCTTTTAGAAACATTTCAGTGAGTAGGCATCAGATCTGTGTGATAAGACCACACTGATCTGATGTCCAGCCCTTTTTTTCTGTCGGACGTATAAAGCGGGCACGAAAAAGCGACATCGTGTTCTGAGTGAGGCGAACTATGCGCTTTGATTTCACTTTCGTTGTGCGAACCGCTAGACTGTGGAATGCACTGCCAGTAGATAAGTGTTCCCCGACAGTTATCTGATGGGTGTCTTTAAATCGCAAGTAAATAGGTTTCTTTTAGGTAAGCGCGCTCTATCATACATAGACCACATCATCGCTCGACATCAGGCCAGATGGCAGCCAAATGCAAGTCTGTTTCGTATAAAAAATATATTTAGATACGAAGATCGGCAATTATTATAGCATAATTATATATTGAATAACTAGCGATCCGCCCCGGCTCCGCACGGGTATAGTTATATAGCCTATATTAATCAGTGATAATGTAGCATTCAGATGGTGAAAGAATTTTTAAAATCGGTCCAGTACTTTTTGAGCCAATTCTTTACAAACATACATACAAATCTTTCTTCTTTATAATATTGTATAGATGTATAGATAATACACGGAAGGCAATCGGCAGTGCCTGGAGAAAACAGAAGATCGGCCTAGTAGTACACTTTGGGAGAGACCTATGTGAGAGCAATGAACTGATAATTATGAGTTACGAAGCCAATTATAGAGTCGATTACCACTAACATTTTTTAAACTATATCGGGTCAATAGACCCAACATCCATGTTTTTATAAATCAATGATTACGAAGATTAAAACTCAAATGACATCATGTGTTAAGAATGTAGCACTGCAGTGGAATTACAATTAATTAAGCCCTGATTTGTTTATTAACAATGTAGTCAAGTCTTTACGAGTTAGACTTAAAATAAGTTAGTTTGCTTTTGAGAAAATCGTCATTTTCTAAACGGATCGAAGATCTTGTAAGAGTAAATGTTTTGAAGGTACAATCAAACCGAAGAGATCTCGATTGATGAGAAGACCTCGAACACTTCCAGTCAAATTAATAATGATATGATACAATGATATACATACAGTTGTTATGTTATTAACAAAGTTACTGAAGGTTGAAGGAGTAACGCATCAGGGAGTATTTAGGTCGAGAGTCGATGTATGTACAAGAGACAAATGGTAACATAAGAGAAACCATAAGAATTGTGCACAGCCTAGTTAGAGGTGTACAACCCCAACAGAAGTTCTATAATACGAAACGGACCCAGGATATGAGCAGCCAAGTCCGTCCGTTGTTTCCACACACATTTCCACATTATTGAAAATATAAAATCACTGTGTTGGGCGCAGGTACGTTGGGGCAGGGTGGGGCGCTTGCCCTACCCTGGCTAGTCTGGCTGTCCCTGATATGACCTCTAGGGTGACCGATATTTTCAAATGTACAGCACTTCGTTTTTGGGATAGTTTTCCTTTCTTCTGTTCATATTTGTATTCATAGAGCCTAAAGCAGTGGGCGTTTACTGGCTGATGATGAGTCATATTTTAATTTCCCTCCGGTCAAGTTTGTCCACTTCCTAACTTTTGATGGAGTAGGATATGGTAGCAAATGATTTTTTTTCTTGTTACCATTTTACTCCGTCCATTTAAAAGACATAGAAACAAAACAAAAAAATTTTATGTTGTGATCTCGATCTCAGAAGACAGAAGAAGGATGATAGTCAGCAAAACTTAGTACTTAGTCACTTTTTGTAACACACTAACACTAACATAAAAATAAATAAATATTCGGGACATTTATTTTACACACGGTATCTGACCCCAAACTAAGCAAAGCTTGTTGACTGAGCTTGTTGCTTGACTGTGATTTTATATCTTTAACCACCGACGCAAAGAGGGGTGTTATAAGTTTAGCGTGTGTATCTGTGTGTCTGCGGCATCGTAGCTCCTAAACGGCTGAACCGATTTTGGTTTATTTTTTTGTTTGTCGAGTGTTCTTATTCAAGAAAATCTTCAGCCGTTTGAAGATCATCATCACTTTTATCGTTTTTTTTTAAATCATTATTATTTATACTTGTTACTGTCAAAAATATGAAAATGCGCGAGGGAGAGAACTATAACGAACGGAAAAGCCGCTTTAAAAATAATTATATTTCAAATAGCTCTACGTTTGACAAACAACTCGCCTGATAGTAAGCAACGGTGTGGCCGAGGATGGAGCAAGTTTATCTAAAAGAAATCTATTCACTGTAACCTTGAAAATACTTAGATTGTAGTTCTCAGGAAACAAGGAGGATTCATGGAGTAAAATTTTTGGACAGTACGAATCATGAATGTAAAACCAAATCATTGCGTACGATTTTTGGAGATTTCCAGACGTGGAATGGGTTGTAGTGTACCATCATTCTACTTGTCCTAAAATGAGGGTAGGATAAGGTCGTGAGTTCTTGCGCACACTCGCCGAAATGTATCCGGTAGAAAATAGCCAAACAAGCTACTTTACGGCGATGCTAGAGGCTTACATTAAGGATTGAGGCAAAGGAAGGTACAACATCAAACGGAGAAAATGTTTCCTACGATTTAATTGACACCGTTCTTGAAGCCAAGTAGCACAAATATAATGACACTATGATTAGAGAGGTATAATTTCAAAGGCATGTCAAACTGGTCCAACTAGATGCACTCAACGCAAATCATGTCATGACATTAATGTTAACGGCATCTGACTAGTGGAATTGGCTAATTATGGATGATGGAGTGCATACTGAAAAAGCCAATTCCGTGAATTAATTTCTGCGTCATTGTGATGGCGTCGCTTGAATAACACTGAGAATTCAGTGGAATCATGTTAAATTTAATTTTCATACCACTGGCTTTTCGGTGAAGGAAAACATCGTGAGGAAACCTGCATACGTACGGAGAAGGAATTCAATGGCGTATGTGAATCCACCAATCCGCACTGGGCCAGCGTGGTGGATATGGCCTAATCACCCTTTCGGGGGTAGGCTAAAAGTCCAGCAGTGGACTGTTAAAAGGCTGACTATGATGATATGATGAAGTTAAATTTAAACATGATTTAGAAAGTAATGAGACGTGATACAAGAGTATCACTTACGGCCATGTGCCGGACCTTCGTCGCCTGTGGGCCCTCGGTAGCGGCTCGGGGAGGGCATGCAGGAGCGCCTGAGGGATCAGGCTCTTGCTGGGCTTCCTCCGCGACAGCCGGTACTCTGGCCGCTCCGCCGCTGTCTTACACAGCTTCAACGAAGAAAGTTCGCTCTCCGAACCGCACCACAACGAATCCATCGACAACATTATTGCTGTATGTTGTATCAACAAAAACACATCACGAAACGTATTGTCACCGGAATATCACTTTCGCAACCGAGTTCGAGGATATACAACTTTAGAAGTTTACATCCAAAACTTGACTAAAATTTTGCAATCGGCGATGTTTTGGCGCGGCAACCTTCTTGTGGCGCGTGTCGGTTGCAAAATTTCGGACATATGAAGCTTGTTTTTATATCGCAAGGTTGAGCGAGAGTTGGTAATTGTGGATTATTAAAATGTGCGGAAGGTGTGGATCGCGCGATGTGGCTCACACGTCCGCAAGACCGATGGAGCGACAGAGCGCACGTGTGTTCTCGCAAGGAGCGGCGAACTGACTGGTGGCTGGTGGCTTGTTATGTTATTGCCGTAGCTGGAGCCTTCGAGCGCGAACTGGGTCCCGCCACCGACGGTCACGATGCCGGCGAGTGCTCAAATAAAGCAGTCGGGACATTATCACGGTGGTAGCACAATAGCGTCACGCTTTTCTCTTTATATCTTTTGATAATTAAAAATTTCCTTAAAGTCTAACTGCGGGAATTGTCTTCAAGATGTTTTGGAAACCTTTGTTGCACAAATCTAGTCTTTGCTTTTTTGCAATAAAAGATCAAGTGGCAAAAATTACGTTTGACCTTCAATTTTTTACTAGAATGCCGTAAAGTCCCTTGTTATTTATTTTATTTATTAATAGGCCAACACAACAACACAATATTTGTTTTGTTATTCAGCCACTGATCCTATTAATTAGTTTACGTAGTCAAGTTTAAAAGGTGTTTAAATTACTTGCAATATTTTACAATATAATATTATTAGGGGGGGACCGTATTAACTAAACAAAATACAAGCTAATACTAACACTACAAATACATTTAGACTGCCCTTAGACCTTTGAAGGTCTAAAAACAATCCAAATGCTCAAGCCCATTATCAGTTGGCAGCGTACCCAGCATGCTGGCGGCATAACCACGCTGAATGGTAATAATATAAGTAATTTAGCATAATCTTTGAGTATTTATTGTCTCTTAAGATTATATCTTGAATATTACCTTTAAAGTATACTACCTACTTTAAAGGTAGGTTACCTACTTACCTAGTTATAATTGCAATTTTTACGAGGCACGAATACTAAAACTTACCTAAATAGTAAGATAAGAAACGTGATAAATATTGTCTTTAATCATTATACCTATTCAGATTATTGTCATATTATTGTGCAATATTGTATTAGAAATGAATTCTAACCCGCTCTACCGTACTCTACATCACAAAACATGAAAACAATGCACAACTTTATGGCAAATTTAGATATCCCGTTCGTCCAGTTGGTAGTGAACCTGCCTTTTGCGCTTGGGGGTGTGGGTTCGATTACCACCTAGGGCAAACATTTGTGTTTGTTCTATATGTGGGTGTTAATATCTATTTGCGTACTATACTATTTGTGTGTTTTACGTATACTATTTGTACGTATTTAAATATATATATATATTATGTATGTATATCAGTCTCTGGCAGCCATATCACAAGCTTTGCTTAGTTTGGGGTCAGATGACCGTGTGTGCAAAAATGTCCCGACATTTTTTTAATAGACAATTGTTTTTAATGTTTAGTGACTTTAAATATGTACCAGATATATCTAGTTGAAAACAGTAATTCTTTCGTGTTATCCATAATGCCGTATCATAAATATTTGCTGATAAAAAGTAACCCCTGGAACTACGTTACTACGTCACCATGCACACTGATAGGAACACGATATTATGGAAGCTTCAATAAGTTTATGAGTTCGTATTATTTTAATTTAAACATACAATTTCACAAACATGTTGGTATGCGAAAATGTGGTGGAAGATGGAGCACGCAGACCTAGAACGAAAGACCTATTCTGACCTTGAAAAGACCGAGATTAAATCTCTCAGGAAGCAAGGAAGCCGACGACAGGTTGTGTTCCTTGACTGTACGGATTAAAAACGTAAAATCAAAAAGTTTTGTACGTATCCAAGTAAAATCCTCAATGTACCTAGTGAGCGGTCGTTCTACTTGTCTAAGGGGATGGCAGAATAAAATCGTGTAGCCCCGAAGCACCTCCTAAATGAATCCTGTAGATAATTTACAGAGTTGCTACTTTACGGCGGTGTTACAAACTTTCTCATCAACATTATAAGATGAACAGCACACAGGTCTACCGATTCAAGAGTTTCTGCTAAAGCTGGTATTTGGCTAAGCCGTCCCAAAGATAGAAACAGAACTCCACACACGACTGGATTTGAGATTAATTTACAGTAAGCAACCGCCCCGGTATGAAACACCTAGCGCTCAGTTTTTTTTCAGCTAATTTAACCTGGAATCAAATAAACCCCGAGTCATCAATCAATTTTGTGGACAGGCTCTACGTGTTATAACTTCAGTCCAATCCGAGTAAGCTTTGCTCTACTGAGCACTGAGTAAGAGGAAGATTAGAATGTATTCTGAGCTTGATTATCTGCGTTAGTAAAATTTATGAATTCGTGTCAGTGATCACTGAAAGTAGCTGAATTTCACTAATGAAAGTGTTCGCGGGAAGTGAGCGTTTCGCACGCGATTGTATGACAGTATAACCACTAACCAGCCATAAGACTACAGTTTTATTGTTAACTAGCGGTCCGCCCCGGCTCCGCACGGGTACAGTTATATAGCCTATTAAACTAGCCTATATTAATCAGTGATAATGTAGCATTCAAATGGTGAAAGAATTTTTAAAATCGGTCCAATACTTTTTGAGCCAATTCGTTACAAACACACTTACATACAAATCTTTCCTCTTTATAATATTGTTTATAGACTAGCAGCGCTCCGCGGTTTCACCCGCGTAGTGCTGAAAAATGGTGATGATGATGATGATGAAAAGTAGCCTATGTCACTCTCTGGCTTTTGAACTACACCCATGCAAAAAATCAGGTCGATCCGTTGTTCCGTTGCAGCGTGAAAGAGGAACAAACATCCATACATCTATACATCCATACATACAAACTTTCGCGTTTATAATATTAGTAGGACTAGCAACGCTTTGCGGTTTCACAGCTCCTACTGGAACCATAATTTTTCTGGATAAAAAGTAGTAGCCTATGTGTAGCCGGGGTATAAGCTACATCCACACTAAATTTCATTCAAATCCTTTTAGCTGTTACGTAGTTAAGTGCTGTCAAACATACCCACAAACTTTCTCATTTATAATATTTAGTGTTATGTGATGAGAAACTTGCCTGTTTGTTACTTTTCAACTAATTTTGCGGCGTCGCGGTTTTACCATCGCACTAGCCGCCACCGCCTGATAGCTCATCTACATATCATAGATCAGTGAAATCGCACACTGTGCGATTCAGACGAACTACTTTGGCTACGGCTAACTCTACAATATGTGTGTCTCAACACGCTCTTAGCCAGTTATTTTTGTTACTATTTTTTATTAAATAGGATGTTATTGTCCCGAGAATGGTTCCATTCAAATTTGAATAAAATATTCCACCTAAGAGGATAAGGGAATGAATCCCGTTTATTGAATTTTACCCCATTCCCGTGAAATCGGTTTGTATTTTTTCATAAAAAATAAAAACTGTTTCCCGCAACTTCGTACGTGTAGATTTTTGTATAAAATTTCAACCCCCTTTAACCTTTAATCGGCTCTTTCGGAAAGACCTTTCTTAGCGGATGTCTTCACCCCATTAGGAATTTACCTGTTACATTTTAGCTTCATAGGTCAAGTAGTTTTCAAGATTTTGTGACGAGTCAGTCAGTGAGTATTTCGTATCGTTTTTGATAGATCCATTAAAATCCATAATGGATCTTTTCAGATTTCATTTTCTTATTAGAGTTCGAATTACATACATTTCGCTTCATATACACATACGTTATCTTATCAGTCGCACTGTTTTGCTAAATATTAATATGGTTTGCGTGGTAACAATATCTATTTATATACATAAATAGATCTTTAAAGTCCTTAATAAAAGATCTGATAATCTTCAAACGGCTGAGCAGATTTTCATGAATCATAGCTAAGAACACTCTCGATCAAGTCACATTTCAAACAAATATAAAACTTAATGAAAATAGCTACGATACCACAAATAGACACCGATACACATGTTAAACTTATAACACCCCTATTTTTGCGTCGAAGGTAAAAAAAAATGCTAAAAATATTTATTTTTATTCCGGTTTGAATTTTCGGTAGGTACATATCGAAGCGTTTCTTAGGGTCTGTCGCAGTACAAGCTGCTTGTATCTGCTATTCTGTAAGATCTATGTAATAAAATTATGTTGTGTGCCATATTTAATTTCTAATTTGCAAGCAGTACATATTTTACTTCCTGTTATTAGGCACTTACAAATCCATCACATTTATTATAAGGGGTATTCATAGATATTTCTTTTTTATATTGGCAAAAAATTACAATAGGCATCACTACTAGATTAATACAATAAAGCTACTTCGTATTTCGAGCTACACAGATCGGTGGTACTAAGGCAAAAACATTTCATACTTTACTGGACCTCATAAACTGAGTCTGCACCGGACCGGACTGCATTTGGTGTACTTGAGCCGAGCTCGAGGGGTACGCGAGTTTGAGGTTTTTCTTGAAGTTGTAAGCAGGAAAAACTAATTTTGAACCACTGTTCTATGGCTTAGATTCCATTTTGCGTCTTGTACGATACGATCAGTCAGGATACAACAATAATTGATCGAGCGAAGAGTGGTCTCAGATTCTAATGGGACAACTCAGCATTTCTATGCATGGTTTGTTCGACTATACTTGCTTATCGTTGATCCGACCTTCATGAAACTTTGTAGGCAAATAGTTCATTTCAATACAATTTTTAAGTTCGAATATGGCCAAATCGGGTTCCGAAAATTAATGTGTCGCGAGGTCAAAGTTCGGGGAGAACTACTAGTTAGTAAATAGCTCAGTGTAGGTCAAGAGTCATTGCACTGAAAGTGTTACATTCCTGGCGGCCGCCGGCCCTGGTAAAACAGGCGCGGCGGCGCGGTCGCTGGTCGACTAATTGGGCTACTGGACCGTGTGGGCGGTAAACTTGTATAATAGCCAATCAGACAGGAGTTTGATTGGTTAAAAAGCGTCTTGATCATTTGACAACAAATCCAATCGACAACGAAGCAAGATGCCTTAACGGCAACCCCCTTAGGGGGGAGGCCTATGTTCAGTAGTGGACGTCTTCTGGCTGATGATGACGGTGAAGTGCTCAAGCAAAATTATAGATATTGCCAAATCAACACCATTATTCGTATTATTTGAGTTGGTTAAAGACAATATTTTTTTTTGCGGGGACAGAGAGCTTCCCCTAGATAATAATAAAATACCAACTTCAAAAAACCACAGACAATTCAAAGTTAATATACCACTACAAAAAACAAAATAATATTTTTACATGGATTTTGAAGTCGGGCGGGAACTATATTTTATTACGAAACTTAGATTAAAAAAAAACTAAATTTATTGCGTAATTGTTCCCACTACTACAAAGTTGTTCTTTGTAGTAGCATATTAATTTAGAATGTTTGTTTTGTGGTTTTTTAATAGATAATTTATTTTAGTTTTTTTTTTTTAAAACACCTATGATAGTTGAATGCATAAAACCTCCTTTAACTCTGTTCGGGCGAAGCAAACTACTAGTTTATTTATAGATACGGTTACACATCCATGCATGAATACCTGATTGTTTTGACTTTAACAAAACGTCTGAACAAAAGTAGTGTAGTTATAGTTAATAGCTATCGCGATAATCGTAAGCGCTCAGGCAAAATTATCCATATTATTCAAGCTGGTTTAAAAACTACAGAGCCATAATTAATAAACAAAATGTAGAACCACCTTGAGAGTTTCTGCTACAGAAAAAAAAAAAAACACTAGAATTGGTTCATAGATGCCGGCGAAATCGATGTGTACATAAATAAAAAAACATTTGAAAAAATACAGGCTGAAATGAGAACCTTCCACCTGTTTTGAAGTAGATTAATAAATTATTAATGTTTTTTGTCCACATCTGTTTCTGCTTCTACATCCGCCTCTTTTAATTCCACAGACCGATGGTCAGACAACATTGTCAAGTACATCAGAATGCATAAGGATGAGGATCACACAGGACCAGAAAGGATGCTGTGTAACACAAGAGGCTGATTAAATAGATATTATTTTAAATTGAAATCTCTCTCCAACTCTTTATCATCTTTCCAGGACATGACTTCTTGAGATTGCAATTACATTTTCTTGTATCTGAGGCTAAGACCCACTTACGGTTGCTGAGCCAGCAGATTTGGTAACTATTAATTAAATTTGATTGGTGACATATACAGTGTAAACTCTATAAGTGACACTTAAGGAGGTTTACACTACTATGCATTTTATGGCGTTACTGAGAGTTGTCGTTAAATGGAAAGAAGTAAAATCAATATAATTTTACTATTACTTATATGTATTGGCTAGTATAGTATAAAATTTACAAACAACAAATATTAATGTTGATACAAATAACAATGCCTATTGCGTATAGTCTGTTATTTTCGTCTGACGTTTTTTGCTGCTCCATTATTTTATTTTAAGTATGAGGTGTTAGTAAGTACTGTTTATTGCTTAATAATGACATATTGTTGTCGCTATTTAGAGTGGGTGTGATGCTACATATAGTGTGTCATTGTATGGACAACAAGGTAAACCAACCAAACTCAAGTAAATTCGACCTTTAGGAAGTTTATCGTTAAATTGAGTGTCGCTATATAGAGTTTACACTATAATTTAAACTGGATGTGTATTTAGAATGAAATAATTTGTATTGCAATGAACTGTTGTGGTAATGGACTGAGATAGCCGCATTCGTATACGTAGATAAGTTCTAGATAAGTGGGGAAAGCTCTAGACAAATATATTATAGAACGCTTTACCACTACACTGACTTTCGTAAAGGGTCGGTCAAATATTGAACGCCATGAGCTAAAGACTAAGTACAATGGCATATATTATTATAATAGCCTACAGAAAAGTACAGTGAAGAGAGAGTAACATTAACCAAGTAGGTACATCAAAGGTACACATAGAATTCGAAATGACATTATTTTTAAGATTAGCTAAATTACAGTAACAAGTGCCCCTATATTGGAGTTATTTAGCTTACGTTTCTTCTTCGTCAGCCGCATCTTTGCTGGTACTGGGAAGTTTCGACCTGCTTTGTTTTGGACTGTCCATTTTCAAAAGTTTGACTAAATCGGCCAGGATTACTTTTGCCAACACTGCACAAGATGATCACAAAGCACAAGATACATATTCTAAAACAATGACAGAATTGATAATTGTGAATTTCTCGGCAATTTTAATTAATTTTCCTTTTTTAGAGGTTATTCGCCCCGGAAGAAAATAAAATAACATAACGCTGTCAACGTCATTGTGATGTCAACGTCATTATTATGTCAACTTTTTTTTTTCTTCTTCCCCGTTTTGGGGCTTTTGGCTCCGCATGAATGTCAACTTCATGATTATGACGACTTTGACGTTGACATAACAACAGAAAAACTAAAAAAAATATCGCCATCTGTCGATGATAGACAAAACTAATAAAATACCTCGCTGACAAGTGGCGCCAAAAACTTTTTGGCGCGGTGTTCGAATTTTAAAGTAAGGAAATTAATTTTATTCGTCGCTGTTTTCAATATTTTATTGCACGCTTTTTTCCATTAAACACCCATTTATTATAAATTACCTGAAAGTGTTGAGCCGATCAGCTACTTTAGAGAGCGGCGTCTTCCTGAGAGGGCCGGGCGAGCCTCCTGGGGAATTCTCGCGGGACTCTGCGGCCAGCGCCCGCGCCACCGCTAGGTCTGTCTCGTTCATTTCTGGAATAAAGCAATACATTCACGGTTAGAATTTCAGGAAATAAATTTCCTATAATATAAAAGCGAAATTTAATCTCTTTCGTCTGTTTTCCCTGTATTAGGTACAAGTAAGTCTCCTTTCAAGACATAACGGCTGAAATCAAATAGAAAAATTGAGTCGAATGTATGGAATTGCTAGATGTTTGGGGAGGGGGAAATGCCCCCTCCCCTTGGATCCACCAATGGCAAGAACGAATTTTTTATGGAAAAATTGGAAAAAAATGAAAACTAGATGCGAGAATAAAGTGGGTACAGTAGAGATTTTTTTGTTGATATTTAGTTGTAAAGAAAGGCGCTGCAGATTTTAGTAGGTAGAGCAGCAATGACGAAGAAAACAATCTATGGGACTTCGTTATGATAAGCTTCCTTTACCATACCCACTCGGAGGTTCATTATAAAGTGAGAACAAAGCTATAATCCAACAATATGATTTGGCGGGAAGACTAATTGTGGTTTGATGTTTGTTCTACCTAGGTACCTAAATACTCGTAATTTTATTTCGAATTGACATTGATACGAGGTTATAATAAAATTATGTTCCAATATTATGTAGGATATCTAGGTGGTTCGGTGAAGGAAAACATCGTGAAGACCTGCATACGTACGGAGAAGGAATTCAATGGCGTATGTGAATCCATCAACCCGCACTGGGCCAGCGTGGTGTTAAAAGGCTGATTATGATGATGATGGTGATGTAGGTGGCAGATACTATACTTTAGTCTATATCCAATTTAATACTTAATGTCCGTTGCAGACGATGCGAGTACCACTTGCACGAGTACTGCGCACCGCTTGCAACGAGCCAGGCGACGAGCAGCAAACATGCGAGCTCCACTGGCGCAACTTTACTGCGCATCGTCTGCAACGGGCTTAATGTTGGTTCAGAATCAACTTCATAGTTTTGCAATTAACCTACAGACAGTAGGTACATAAAGTACTTGTACCTAAGTAAAATTGGGATCCAGTTTTGCGGCCAAGGCGATCGTCTTATACAGCCGCAGGTGCTATCGTTAACTATACCTAATTATTACGAGCGAAAGACATAGTACACACAGGGTTGTACGTACAACCCTGAACACATTTTTTGTGTTAAAATTTTCATGACCGTGGATTCAATGTCCTTTAGGCGTAATATTACACATGTTTACATAGTATTAAAAACGTCAAACAAGTCACAGTAACAGTCAGAGCCAAGCAAAGTCACGGTCGAGTCAAACTCATGTCCCTGTAAAGTGGTGGAGATTTACAAGAGGCTCCTATGGAGTTTTGGAAACAACACGAAAAGACATGTTTCACCTCGTTATATCACTTGTCCACACTCGAGCACGTTTACGAGCAATTAATAAATAATAATTCACCATTTACTACACATTAACACTCGAAAATACACAAGTTTAGGAAAATAATCCAACGAGCCGACATGTTTTTTTCTACGTTGGCGCCAAAACATCACCCTGAACACAGTGAACCCTGAGCCACAGATAAAGTATAAATTGATAGAATAGAGTTGTAGATACCTGGGGAGAAAAAACCGGCCAAGTGCGAGTCAGGCACGCGCACTGAGGGTTCCGTTACACAAAATACACAAGTTTAGGAAGTGAGGTGACATTTTTTTTGACGATGGCACCAAAACTCGCGAAGCAATCTACTCGTAAAGGTGTGAAGACAAACATAATCCAACGATCTTGACCTCTGACAAGAGTCACCATAACGATTATTGCAGCTGAGCGCGTACGCAGCAATCATGCAAATAATCATATGAGAAATTACATGCGTACCCAATTAGGTAGTGTTTCACAAATGTGTGAAATCTTTAATTTCCACTCGTGGAATGTAGGCAGAGTAAGTTACAAAAACAGAAATCACTGTAAAAATATCATATTTAAAATTTTGCAAGTTTTTTTAGGGTTTCGTACCCATTGGGTACGAAACGTAAAAACGGGAAACGGGACCCTAAGCCGACGATGTCTGTCTGTCCGTCTGTCCTATATACCTACCTATTAACGGCTCTATCTTTCGAATCGTAATAGATAGCCAATTGAAATTTTCACAGAATAAATTTTACGGCTGATTAACTAAGAAATAATAAAAAAGGCAAAAAGTAAAAACGAAGGGGGGTGCCCATACAATAAACATATTTTTTTTACGTACCTATTTTTGTATTAGCTCTAATGTAAAAACGGTAATACGTATAAGCGTCAAACTTGGTATGAGTATAGTAAAGTATAACAAAAAATCATAAAAAATTGCCAACAAACAAAACTTGTGAAAAAATTGTGACAAATTTCTGTTCATTGCCAAGTTATAAATGGTAATTTCGTTATTTAGACGACCTTATTGTAACGTCGACCGTCGTCGTTAATTTCACCGAATCGAAATGTCATATTTTACTAATTAGCAATTGCTTCGACTATTTTGGAAGGCGTTAAGCCTGAACAATAACTGGTAATTCGGTTACTTGGACGACCTTCTAGGCAAGCGTGATCCATAGTAGGCCGCATCCTCTCTTAACATCAGGCGAGTTGGCGGCCAAGCGCAAGCCTATTTATAATAAAAAAAGGAAAGAAAAAAAAGACATTGTATTTCGTGGTGGTACGGAACCCTGAGTGCGCGAGCCCGACTCGCACTAACCCAGTTTTTATATGAAAACGTTTTTATATCAAACTGTTTCATTTCGAACATACTTATTGAAACGTACGTATCCTTCACATTGACTTGAAGTAAGGCCATGTCTATACGTTTACTTAGGTCTTAAACGAGTGTTTGCTCCGATGATATCATAGGCGGTGTAGCGGGGGTGTGATAGTCAATATTTACGTACTAAATATATAATGAGATTGTACCTAGGTATAAAAAATATATCGGATGTATTAACACAATTAGGTAAGGTCTCGTTCAAAAAAGCACTTCTTAACCATGACAAAATCTGTTTACACCATGTTTAGCCTCACATAGAGAATCGCACGCGAGTTTTGATGAAGATACCAACTTCCTTCAAATTTAGTTACGAGAATATCCTACTCATTTTAGTTTTCTTTAAATTTGTACTTATTTAATATTATGTATAAAAAATAGCTTATGGCACTCAGGAATATGAAAGAATTTTTAAAATCGGATCAGTAGTTTCGGAGTTAAACAAAACAAACAAACTTACAAGCTTAAATTAGATCTCTTACTTTACCTCTTTATAACATTAGTGTAGATTAATATGCCAGTACCTAATTAGCATGGCATCAAACATTTCACTCAGGCGTCAAGACACTTCTAAATGTTAAAAACTCTATAAATATACCGAGCACGCTCTCTACCTTTTTGAAATGTGAAAAAATTACGTCAGCAAATTTTCAAAACAATATCAAATACAAAACTACTCACTGTTCTCAGCTTCAAAAGACACTGCGATCACTAAAATTCTCGTCTCGTTCAACACTGAGAAACTCACATTACGATGTACACACTAAATACACGTCGTTCATAAAAATAGACTCAAATAAAACAGAGGTGCGAGTGAACCGCACGCGCGCTCGCGTCGGCGTCTGCGAGATTTGTATGACAATAGTCGTTGTCAGCAAAGTTAAGGATATTTTAAAGGCCATCGTGCATTAGAGCCATTCAACACCGACTGGGCTAAAAGCTAATACAAATTTTGTGTATCGTAATACTTAAAGTGAACCTCTTGAAGGCATCGATATCTTTTAATGTGATGGAGTAACAAGGAACGAGCAAAAATTAACTAGTACAATTCGTTACTCGTTTACTTGTACTTTACTCCGTCAAATTCAAATATAATTGTATATTGTTTTATTATTATTATAATGCACAATTTTACGAGCGAGAGAGCTGCAGACGGCAACCTCCCCTTAAAAATATGTTTTAAATGACACGCATTTTTTTTTTTTTTGCAATTTTAGTACGATTTTTCTCTCTTCGTATGCGGATCTTCAGTCGCGCACTACATAGGGCACGGGCACGAGGGCACGGTAAATTTAAAAATGGCATTCGTAACGTGATCAGCTGATGCGGGTCAGGAAACACCTTAGAAAGTTTTATACCTGAATCGAAGGGAGCGCGGATCACTGGGTGAAGCTCACTTTGTGAGGCATATATTACAGAATCGCATTGCTGATGGTGTAGAAGTCATATTTAAATGCTTTACTTTTAGGCGGGCTGATGTTGAGTGTTTCTAATGGGCGATGACCTTAACACTAGAAACGTACACGTTGTGCAGGGTCGCCGGGTCGGCAGCCAGACTGCCACCATCTGTCAATGAAGTAAGCCCATGGCCGTGCATGGAGCTTGCACATTCACTTCCCACCCTGGCACTCAATCAATGGCTCGTTATCAGCGGCTAGAGACAGAATGATGGTGTAACGACCACCTTATACAGCAGTTGACTGGAGGAGCCACTATTGTATTATCTAAACAAAACCGGCAGGCTCCCGTGGATTTTTTTAGTTCTCTCGTTGGCCAGCTCTACAGGTAAGTTGGTCACAGAGTAATAATGTGTGATGACTTGATATTAACCGAATCGATCATATTGCCTGATAGTGAGTAATCTCTCTAATGAATTGGTTCTTGGTTTTAGCTTGATTGATTTTAGTACATATAAAAGGCGCATACAGAAAGACAAGCGGGCTGTCTTTCTGTATGCGTACCTATACTTTACACGCCTAGTTCCAGTTTAGGCGATGAAAAAAGTTGAGCCACTACAAACTGTATTAGGGCGCAGGTTCACATGCGCGTGATTTTCCGAACTGCGGCTCCCTCCACTTGGGTCCATCGCCATCACTGTGTGGTCGCCATTGAAGCCAAAGCAATTTTTTTCTCCTCTTGAATCCACCTGTGGATCCATAAGTATTCTTTGATATTTAGTTTGAAACCGCGTAAGGTGGCCGTTAAACCCCTAATTATTGATGGGTAGCCTTCCTGTAGTTTCTGTTAAGATGTTTTGTTTGTACAGATTAACATGATAAATCGTATTTAAAAAGCATATAATTATATACCTAGTGGCTTCCTCTGAAAATTGCTTTTATTTCAAACATCCTTACCCCATCAGCATATATCAACAACATGATGTCATAAACATCTATCTCTATTCTCTACTAATAGTTCCGCTAACAAAGGCTTATTATTGTTCTGTTTAAACGTGATCTATCTATGTATAGGCAGGTAGGCGTGAAAAACAAACAATAGTTTCTCGTATCAAACTATAGTGAATCAAAGATTTACAATTTCGGAATCATGGTATCAAGTACGGTGCAACCTCAGAGCAGACAAACAAGGGAGATATGCCTTAGTACTATTATCGTTCGTGGTCAAATGTCTCCGCATTTCCTACTTTCCTACTTTTTACGCTAAACCGCAAAAACTGAAAGACTTTACACAGGCACACTTTGAGACTTGCAGCGACACCAATAAACTAAGAGTCCATATGCAAAAATAAATAGCTAAAAGCAAGTTGAAACACATATTGTAGGGTTACCTTAATACCGTAGCCAAAGCCATAGGTATATTTGTGGTCACATTAATTTTTCGTGTGAATTGCACAGTGCGCGATTTGCACTGATCAATGGATATGTGGATGAGCTTTCAGGCGGTGGCGGCTAGGACGCCCCCATCAGATCTAACAGTTTTTCAGAACACTCTCCGTTGCAAATGTGATATAAGAAACAGAGAGACCCAACGTCTCTACGCATGTTGAGCGGTGGTGCTCTATGGCCTATGCCCACACTTTCAAAGTCTATGATGATGATGACGTGCGTTCTGTGAAACAACGTAGCTACAATACACATTACATAGAAACTAATAGACAGGTAGGTTTTTTCTGTAAACAAAATTACTTGCGTCATTTTCGTTTTAGTATTTATTATGTCGTAATACCGAAGGCCGTCTGGTAAAAAACCTGCGGAGATGATTATAATGTAATTTATGTAAGTAACCTGTTTCTGTGAAAATTATCCAGTGACTTGATAATACAAAACAATATCACTTTAATACACATCAAAAATATAAATTCCTTGTCGCCTAAAGCGAGGCAAAGGTACTTCGCTTTTTACCGATGGGGAAGAAAGGTTCTGGAGTGGAGACCACGAACCGGAAGACGCAGCGTAGGGAGGCCTCCCACTAGATGGACCGACGACATTTTCAGAGTCGCGGGCATCCAGTGGATGCAAAAGGCAGGCTGTCGTTCGGTGTGGAGGTTAAAGGGGGAGGCCTATGTTCAGCAGTGGACGTCTTCTGGCTGATGATGATGATGATGATGACTTCGCTTTTTGCTTGGCGTTGATTATACCGTGCAAAATCAAATATATTTATTTATATTTTAATTTTAATTATAATTTATTTATGTAAATTATTTTTATTTATAATATTAAAAAAAAAAAAACCTACATATCAACTTGAAAATATCTTTCAAGCATTTGCATAATGTTATACTAAAAATAATGCCCAATAGTTTTTTTCACAGGTTTTTTTTTTGTTTCTTATAGACAGACGACCTAAAAGAGACCGCAGGGAAACGCTGGATGCAGGCCGCTTGCCGGCCCTTTTGGAGATCGATGGGGGAGGCCGATGTCCAGCAGTGGACGTCCTATGGCTGAAACGATGATGAAGCTGATGTTTCTTTTTTTCCTATACTCAGAGAATTTTCATCAAGAGATAGTTCTGGCGCGGCTTCTCTCCCGTCACATCATAATGCATCGTGTTCGCGACCTTTTTACGATTTTAATTTCACTAAAAAACGAAACTATTCACTATCAAAATTCTATTCTAACCTATCTATTCTATCGTGTTTTGAACCAAATCATAAACTCAAAGACAGATGTATCTGTGACATGTTGTATTTTTTTCCAGCTCAAATATTGTAATTTAACTGAATAAAATTGATTTAAAACCGTCAAATTTGGTATAAGAGGCCGTTAAGGTTCACGTTCGCGTGATTTTACGAACTGCGCTGTTCGAGCTATAAAGTATGTCTTCTGTGGTTCGAGCACACGTTAGGAGCTAGCCGTATATAAGGCCACTGTGCTTACAATTTATTTCGCTATAGGAACACCAGGTACGTTAGGTAACGAAGTAAAACTTGGAAAGTAGGTCATTATCATCATCATAATCAGCACTGCTGGACTTTTTGACTGCCCCGGTGGCTCAGTTGGTAGGGAACCTATCTTCTGTGCTTGGGGGCGTGGGTTCGATTCCCATCTAGGACAAACATTTGTGTGATGAACATTTGTGTTTGTTCTATGTCTGGGTGTTAATATCTATTTAAGTATGTATTTAAAAATATATATGTACGTATATCAGTTTCTGGCAGCCATATTACAAGCTTTGCTTAGTTTGGGGTCAGATGACCGTGTGTGCAAAAATGTCCCAGATATTTATTTATTTATTTATTTATTTAGCTTACCGAGTGTAACGAGCCATAATTTTTACGTTAACATTCACAAATATTTTATCATCACTGCTGAAGTACCTATTTAATATTAATTGAAACAGAGGCTTAATACTGTTTAAGTTGTCTAATTGGTTATAACAAGTAAAAGCTTGCAGAAACATTCTGCCGTCCGATTACTAAAAGACCGTTATGTGACACTGTGGCCATATCACTTAACGGTCTTTTAGTAATCGGACGGCAGCATTATGATTAACCCTGCCTTTTAGTTAAATATTGTCTCATAGTTTATGCTAGTAGACAAATGGAGGAAAGATTAACCTTCTTTGTATATTTGGTATGTCTCACCACGAAAGGGTGAATGGACCATATCCACCACGCTGGCCCAGTGCGGGTTGGCACATACGCCATTGAATTCCTTCTCCGTACGTATGCAGGTTTCCTCACGATGTTTTCCTTCACCGAAAAGCTAGTGGTTTATGAAAACCCGTACATAAACTCCAAAGAGCTCATGGGTACGGGCCCGGGGTTTGAACCCGCGACCTCACGTTTTCAAGTCTAGCGGTCTCCCAAATGGGCTACCACGCACGTTCACGGAAAGTAGGTGCTCTAGATTAAAACACAACCAAGAACCAGTGTAAAGGTTAACTGAGCTATGAGTAAGTAACTGGTCCAAAAGCCGCAGGGCACAATCAACTGTTGCACAAGAGGCGCTAGACTGGCTCACGACCACACTCTCGACCTTCATAGATCGATAGCAGTCTCATTATAATGTTCTACTTTATTTTCGACACTGGCTAAATAGACAAAATGTCTGGAGCCAAAACATTAAAAAAACTAAGCCTTAGCACCTACTTGTAGCGCTCGTATGTTTATTCGGCTAAGCTAAAAGCCGCCAGCATGCTGGGTACGCTGCCAACTGGTAGTGGGCTTGAGCATTTGGATTGTCTTTAGACCTTCAACGGGCTAAAGACAATCCAACTGTATTTGTAGTTTTAGTTTGTATTTTGTTTTGTTAATAAAGGCACTTGCCCAGAAAAAAAAGCTAAAAATAGGTTTAATTGTTCCATCATGCACAATGACTACAATTACAATATTGACAAAATTACAATGACTTCAAAATCCGTGTAATATTATTTTATTCTTTGTAGTTGGTATATTAGCATATTATCACACCACCACCTGCTCGACATGCAACCTCAACGTATAAGTAAAGCATTATCTCTTAGGGGATATAAATACAGTTGTATGAAACTCCCTAGGGAATAAAGTGATTTGAATTTGGAACGTCAAATTCGTGTGGAAACTCGTGGAAAACTCTAAGCAAAAAATGCCCATATGGCATTGTAGAGGTTTGTTTGAAAATCGAACTGACCACAATAAGCAAAACTCAAAAAAAGAAAAATAAAAAGGTGCGTTTACAAAGAATGTGAAACAAAAGACGGTGTTAGGAGCTGTGATTTTCAGTGAAACCAGGGGCCTTACGGCCAACGGCTAACTCGGTATCAAACTAACGTTATATCCGCTCAGTTGGAAAATCACGCGACCGCAAACCGTTTCTGGGCGCGTTAAGGTTCACGTTCGCGCTATACTAAAAATAGCCAAAAGAGAAGACGCGGCGTGATAGATTCGTTTGCCAAGGAGTGTTCAGGTATTTTTAAATTATGTTGACATTTCGGAATCTTTATCCATATACCTACCTACCTAATTGTTGAGATAGGTACTACTTAGTAGGGGCCTATTCATGTCAGTAGGTTAGTAAGACAGTAGGTACGTATACGTACTCATAATAATTATAAAAATGAAACCACTAATGCGATACGATATAATATCTTTTTATTATTACAAAATTCATTCATTAAGACATTCGATTTGATTTGACATTTTATTCTAAAAACTCTTACCTAACAGATCTTCAACTGGTTACATTACCCCTAATTGACGGTCAATAAGCTTACTTAAACAATAAGTATAAGATTAAATTAATTGTCAAAATAAACCATCCATAAGGATTTATCCAATTAATCCTATCCTTACAAGTACAATGTATAATAAAATAGACCTACAACGCGAAACGAAAGCTTGAAAATATTACTATTGGCTAGATTAACCAATACTAAACCTACCATAAGTCCCTAAAAGGCATAGTAAGCAACCGATAGCAAAACCCCTTATTGATTGCTAGATATATCCCGGCTTGTTATTACATATATAGAAAGTGATAATTAGGTCGACGACAAACGAGCCCTTAATATAAATCTTAAAAATTATCTGAAGTTAACGTTAAAATAGATCTAAATGTCCAGTATGTCTAATGATCTTAGACATACTGGATTAAAGTCTGTAAAGTCAGAACAGCGTTCAAAATAACCATTTAGAGAAACGAATACATGATTTGGTACTTGTTTTGTTGCGACCTACAAAACCTAAAACTATTTCTCTAGGTTTACCTACATTTAATCTTTAAAATATATCAGCAATTAACGAATAAGGAAGTTATCTCTAAACTTATTTACCTATATAGTGAACACTTTTTTCTACGTCCACTGACTTATTACGAAAGAACACAATCATAAATGAATCAGGTGAATTCGCAACGATTGATTGGTCAATTGGTAAGAATTCCTCTCAGTCTTATTAGAATAATAATTTGGAGTTAGAAACATAAACTCATAAACCATGATTTTGTACGAATTCAATTGAGCTATTTTTTATGACCATAGACCATTAGAGAAAGGAGCATAATTTGCGGCTGCAATTTTTTTTTATAGCAGTGTGAAGGCTGCGCAGGTTGGGTTCTATCTCCGGCTTAATAATATTTTTATCTATACTAATATTATAAAGAAGAAAGATATGATTGTTTGTTTGTTTGCATTGAATAGGCTCCGAAACTACTGAACCGATTTGAAAAATTCTTTCACTGTTGGCAAGCTACACTATCCCCGGGTAACATAGGCTATATAATATTTTCACAAAAATAGGGTTTCTTACTAAAACTCCAATAATGTAAACCAAGGTGTAAAAAAATAAGATTTACAATTATAACTTTGCGTGTTAGACAGTTCTAAGACAGGACAACGTCTGTCAGGTCACCTAGTTTATAATAAACAAACAAGCATGCGCTTCGCCTTATGGTAAGCAGAATCTGCAATACCTAAGAGATGCAATACTAGCGGTGTTGACAGTACTTGGACAGCCCAGAGAGCAAAGAGGTAGTTATAAACACCCTTTTTAAAACGCTTCATGTTGAAGCTCGGCGGGTAGACCTTTGGGGGAAGAACATTCCACACCTTGCAACATGATTCCTTGACAATGATTTTAGCTTTGCAAGATGTGAGGGTGAGTTTTCTATCCGAACTTCAAGAATCGAATAAGGGAAAAACATATTCACCCATCAAACACCACGCTGAATATAACTTCTGTAAACTTGATATTTAAGTTACTACCATATTTTATTATAAGTCCGGATTATGAACCAAAAATCAGATTTCATTTTCAAGCCTTGATAATCTGTCCTTAAGCCGTTAGTAAAATTTTGGCTTTTAGCCAGGATTTTTCTTAATTCGAGTATTGAACCCCGCAGTACCCTTATCCTTTCTCTCTTGGTCCGAAATAACGACATGATTTCTTAATCTAAACAGCTGTGGACGAAACTAAAAAATAGACATTCGTGAAACAGCAGTCACACCAAAGTCTTTCATAACAGAGATCGCTAGATGGCTCCAGAAGCACCCTTGGCGTGGCGTGTCGGCCCGTGGGTTTTCACAACCGTAGACCGCATCAGGTCACATAACCTGGCATAATGCTGGTGTGGTAGACTGAGCGCCGTGGCCTCTAAAGGCCTCCACCCGCGGTCTAAAGTTGTGCTTCCGCCGGGTTCTGCCAAAGGTTTGAAGGGAGGGTGTCGTAGTGCGAAGGAACAGTCACCAGAGCGTCAGCTGTAGTTCTGCTTATAGAGCAATTCTGGAACAAAGACACATCAGTTTTAGATCTATTAGTTATACCTTGGACATCGCTGTCAGTGTTAATGGCTTTTCCTGAAATATAAATAACGGATTGGGTATGTGGTGACAAAGCGGTTTTAGCAGATTATCGAAGCAAATAGACTTTGTCAACGATAAGATTAGATTGTGGATTTAGTTTTTAGGTGATTAATAAGCGTACTTTTATCTTTTCTTTTCCTCAATTACTACAAAATAAAGTTAATCTATATCTATATACAGTAGTTTAAAGATGGAGTCTTACGACTATTATCTAGAATGTACAGCAGTAGATTTACTTCGCCATCTTCTCTTCATCATCAGCATCTGATGCTCAATGTGGATTAAGCATTAAGCATCTTTCCCTGTTTTCTCTGTGTTACTTATTCTTCTTGTAAACTTATAATAGTCTTTAATGTTCTTTTTGAGGTGTCAATTAAGTGTTGTGCGCGTTCTCTTTCTAGTCATAGTCCGTAACCTGCCACCATCCTGGCGCATCCATCTTTTGTTGTCAGACACCCTCATTCATAGCACATCAAAATTAAACCCTAATTCCATTATATAAAACAGTAATTACCTTGGGCTGCTGGCGGTGAGTGTCGACACATTCCACGGCCATGTTGATCATTTCCACCTTGTACTTGTAGCCGTAGGAGGTCAGCTTCACGATAGTATGCAACGGGATGTTCATGTATGGTAGCTCGTCTGTAATTAAATAAATACATTGGTTAGAAAGATTGTCGCAGAGAGAAAGGAGAAAGAAAACAGAGAAAGACGAATTTTGTTTGATTGTTCATCAGGTATAAACGGCTGAATAGATTTAGGAGAAATCTGTTATCTGCTTAATTTCTGGACTTGTTGGACATAGAGAAATTGACTAAAATTTTAAAGTGTTTTCTATTTGCTAGAGTGGGGTCATGCAGTCAGATATGGCGACCTTGAGGAAACTGTGTGAACTAGCGTTCTTTAGGTGAGGCCTATGTTCAGCATTTGAGTTGGTTAAAGATGTAGACTCACCAAGCTTAGCATCCAGGAAGTACCCCAACACACACCGCAGCACCGCCTGGTGTCCCACCACCACGACATTGTGCTCGTCTTCCAAGGCCGATAGCACGGGCCTCAGTCGCGTCATAATGTCGATGTAAGACTCTCCCCAAGGGTACCGGTAGCGTAGCTTGTCCTGGTCGCGCCAAGCGAACTCTTGAGGGAAACGCTCCTGCATCTCTTCGTAGGTCAAACCTTCGCAAATACCCTGGAAAGAAATTATTAAATTATAATGTTTATCTTTTTTCATTTCTGCAATCTTGGTCTAATAGCTGTAATTATCTAAAGGATAAGCAGCCGAAAAAGGCCCAGAAAATGCTAACGTAACAATTTTGATGCATTCCAACAAGTACCTATTTGGATTTGGCGTCTAGAAGGCAGATGAGGAAGACCTTTGACCGGCAGTGGAACGGTAAAAATAGACATAAAAAAAATAGTTTTAATTATGTGGTCGCGATCTCGCATTTGTAATTCCTAATCTCGCGATGTTTTATCATGTTTGGCATTCTGTTTATTAGCAATTTTGCTCGATATGGAGTTGGATTAAAATTGGCAGGATCAATGTCCTCGAAGCCAAAAGTTTGTGTATGTTTGCCAAAATGAAAGGATTATTTTAGCCCGGCAAAGGAGGTAGTTGATTTTTATATTCTTGTTGGTTACTTTTACGAGCTGAATATCAATGGCTATTACCGTCAATCCAGTTTCGGTGATGAAAAAATGTTGCACGACCGCAAACCGTATTTGGGCGCGTTAAGGTTCACGTTCGCGTGACGTTTCGAACTGCGCTAATTTAACGTTATTCTGAGACCGCCGGAGTTGGCCGTAAGGCCCCAGATATTTTGTTCCACTTTTACCCAGTTAAAAAAAGTAGTTTCAAGCGCCTTAGATGGTAGTAAGTAGGTAGATAATATTCGTATGCCGCTGCATATGACTATACACAATTGTTGTGATTTGAGGCTCTTTTTAGCTATAGGCCTTTCCTAGAACCTGTCTTATCAAGTTATCATGCATATTTCTTACTCATTGTCTAATTCTTGTTTATCAAATTGTCCTCGTATCTATTTACCAGGTGTATTATGTAGTAGGTATCTAGTATCTACTCATTACCTAAATGTACATAACTATGTAAATGAATAAGGCAAACGCCTCCGATCTTTATTTGTGTAGCACTGTGTTGGCAACAACAGTATAATTATGTACGTACGTTATCACATATCAAGATTTCGTAATAGATTACGTTACGACAATTAAAATAGTTGTAGGTACATTTTATTGTTTCTAAACCAATCGTTTTGGAACATGCTTTGAATTTATTATTATGTACCATAGAGCAAAATCTGGATATACAGGTTTATTAATTTTTTCTGATAGTGTACGTACTGAAATTTATTTATGTTACGAGACGCCTGTAAGCTTAATTCTGGATGCAAAGCAATGCACTGCGCTTATCTTTTTTGAAATATATTTATGGCCACTAATTTCACTGTAAATACTGAATACCTGACTAAGCTCACAAGCGCTAGTTTTCCATATTTAGAATAACTGTGACAAGAGTGAACAACTAAAAAGAGTAGAGAGAGCGAGAGACAGTAAAAAGAGAAGAAAGAGAACCTATATAAGTAAAGTAAAAGTAAGCCAAAGTACAAGCTTTGGTTAGCTTGGGGTCAGATGACCGTGTGTGAAAAAATGTCCTGAATGTCCCGAATATAGAATGAATAAAGCGACTATTTGTCTAGCAAAATCTGAAGGCCGTCAGATTGTGGAAAATTTATTTCTCTAATCCACAACTCATTTTAAACGTCTAATCAAAGTGTAGTTATCTTCTTTGGCGATCTATCTTTAGAACCGATGTAAACGTTTATAGAAACGTTTTTCATGTCACTGTTGTCGAGCATCGTACCATTTTATATAAGCGATAAGGCCGATAAATCAGTGAATAATTATAAATATTGCATATATTATATTATCACTGCTTTCTACTATAACTCATATATAAATAGCATGCAATTGGAGTTGTTTCGTCTCTTTTTATTTAGGCTCTTTTTATTTTATCGAAGAAGCTTGCCCCGCTCAAATGTGTTTTTTACCTCATATGAGACGCAAATAAGGGTTAGGCTCACTTAGCCTTATAGCGACACCAATAAACAAGCTAATAGTTCAGATGCAAAAAAGAGCGGCAAGGTCGTCTGCTGCGTGAGTTCAACTATAGGCATCAAGCCTGATTTAGGCCAGATGCGTTCACAAGAGCCACGCCATCTTATCATATCTCCCTTGTATCTATAATCTGAGTTTAGTACCGATCGAAATGGAAATAAAAATCGGATCTATCCCTGCGTCACTAATCAGTTCCGCCAGTCACTGTAGGTACATTTGACAAAGTAACTTACTCTTCAAAAAATATCTAGAATGCTAAAGTGCAAATTTTATCACTGTAATGATGAAATCCAAAATAAAATCGAACAAACAAATCTATCATTTTCTATAAGTAAAGCTTATCAGCTTGATATCAGTTTCTGGAGTTTATTGCGTCTTTCTAAAAAATACTTATTGTAAAACCATGACTCAGACGTAATAAAGCCGTATCAGTACAAAAAAAACTAAATCTGGTTAAAGTACGCTCAATCTTATCTCTAAGTTAAAAGCATTGACGTCATCGACGGCAAACTTTGCAAGCTTTTAAAAGCTTTCCTAAAAGCCACCACTCATAAATCTCTATACCTTATCATAGTAAACAATGGCTACAATGTTTTTCTGCGTTATTTTATCAGTACATTTCATCCAAGCATCTATCTACACTACAATGTACAACACTATGCAAAGAAGCCCATATCATGGAATTTTGAGTCAATAAGTTGGCAGTCCTTGAAACCCTTTGTCTATCTACACTACTTTATTTATCCTAACGATAGTCTTTCAAGCTACATTGGTTTTAACCGACTTCAGGACGGAGGTTCTCACCTTGCTCCTCAAGGGGAGGTCAGACCGTTTTTTTTTAAATGCACGTATGTAAGACTTGTATGTAAGGATGGGCAGCAGCGTCCTATTAGTAGGTACACGTTGAACGTACTGCGATCCCCAAGCCGCCTGCCGAGCGAGGGGATTACGGTAACACCCCTCTCTAAAAGGGTGTTCTTTGGGTCCTCTTTGTTCAGCAGTGGGCATTTACTGGCCGATGATGTGTGATGTAAGACATAGCGACGCCAAAAAATTCATATAGAAGAAGCCGCATTGAACTAAAATATTGCGATATGAAGATCTGGATAACAAAGTGGTGGTCTAAAGTCTTTAGAAATGATGATTAAATTACTCACAGCATCCAATTCATTCAACGCTCGCAATGATCGCTTCGGACCTCTGATCTCTGCTGCTGTCTGCTTGGTCCTTCTTAGTTCCGAAGTCCACGCAGAGAAAGGTTCCCTGGTCACGAGCCCGTTGATGTACTCAGATAGAGCCTGGGCATAGAGCTGGCCGCGAGGTGACAGGTTCGCGTCGCCTCCGATGCGGCCTAGGACGTTGTACTCGCTCTCTCCGTGCTGTGGGCGAAATGTAGATATTATTAGATCTTCGATTACAAAAAACAGTAACTCAAATCACTACAATACTTAATACTAACATTATAAATGCGAAAGTGTGTGTTTGTTTGTTCCTATTTACGCATTTTTGTACCTAGCTATTTTTGAGTCGCAAGGAATGTGCTACTTGCTACACTACTTTGCTGACTGTAAAAAGTTGTACAGTTTATTACGACTGGAGAAAAGCTCTTTCCAGAATCACCAGAATTTACGCAACACGTGTGTTTAATAGAAGTTTCGGTAGTTTCGTTTCTACTGAAATCTACAAATATTTTGCACAAACATTCATTAGAATCGTAATTAGTTACGAGCAAACTAAGCCGCATTAGAAACCTGTGACGCACTTGGCTTGGCATAAGAGGGATCTTGTCATAATATCTGTAGGAATTACTCGTAGAAATCAATAGATATAAATTGACTACTTCCGCAAGTGTGAAATAGCTTTTCACGTGTCGAGAAACTATTACCTCACATTTTCGCGATTGCGAAACACCTTTGTGAAGTTGAGAAGTGCCTACCGAATTAGGTTTCTCCGAATGCACTTTATTTATAAGCGACACGTGTAGGTAGCCTGAGCGTCACAATCCGTCTCAAAATAAACTTGAGGAAATCTTGAGGAAAACATGTTTATCTGATAATCCTTTGATAATCCTATCGAGAGTTCAAAAGGTACTTACCCGAGTAAAATACAATGTTTGCGGTAGGCCCCTCATTCCGGACAAATAGCCGAGGATCCCAGACTCTTTCTGTCCGGCGACTTTGTGAGCCGTCACGGTTTCTCCCATGTTCTCGACTCGGACGAAGCTAATGGTCTCCAGGCCGGCGTCTATCGGCTCGTACTGCCGCATGTAATGCTCGAGCTTCTTGCGAAGGTCGTCAACAGCCTCCTCTTCACTCATGGACTTGTAATCCGCTGAGTAGTGAAGGATCTCGATGATGTTTCGCTCAAGAAGCTCTTGGTCCTCGCAAACGCACTCGATGAACAAAATCCTGAAGCCCATGTCTGAGAGGCAGTACTCGCTCAGCTCTCGACGCTGCTCCCTTGTAATATTGGTCCCATCAAAGATCTGAAAGCAAATGACTAATTTTAAAACCAACATAAGTACTTAGGTAAGGTTGGTTGTAATTCGAGTTTATCCAAAGGTCATCACCAATCGTAAGCTATTTAATGTTGTTTACGCTAAGTTGCGTGAACAGGATCTATTTATTTTCACTCTGATGCTCGGATTTTGTTGTGTCTATTTAGGTTTATCTACTTGTATATGCACTCATTCAGTCTATTGATTGCGTTAGATCAATAATATTTTGTCAACAGTTTCAAGAGGTTTGGTATTTAACGTTTTCATTAGATTATCTATAATCTATGAGTAAGTAGATTGTTTTCCCCTTGGTTCTTCAAGCGGAAATCCCAAGAAAGTGAGAATCTTCTTACTAGGATAATTGGGCTGTTCCACTAGTCCCTAAGAATGCGGGGGTTGGTCAAAAAGTTTAAAGTTGGATGCAGCCAAAATGATCTACCCTCTTTGCTACGCTTTGCTTTGCTCTTACGAATAACACAAAGGAAAAATAGAAATACATAAAAAAAAGGTACTCACAGCGACGCTGTTCCCATCCTTAAGCCATAGCACGGCGTCCTGCACAGCCTCGCGGGCGCTCTGCCGGCGAATTGCGGAGCCCTGTTGGTTGTCTGCGCGGAAGATGTCATGGGTACCGTAGAGCGCCATGTGCCGGCGACGGTACTCGCTGCAATCGAACACTGCAAAAAAAAGATCGGTTAAACTTAATATACAGTACAGAGAACTTCGGGACCTTTCGTCAGACATCGAGACAAGCTGCTCATAGGAAGTTTTGATGGATGCAAAGCAGTCCCACATTCTTAAACCGACTGCATCCCAAAGCCAACAGGTATTTGGCAAAAAATTCTTCCACGTCACAAAAAAGGAAGCATTGCGTAGGTTTAAGACGTTTTTAACGAGAAATTGAGAAGAGTAGCAGAATTAAAAGGAAATATTGTTACAGAATACTCAATTATAGAACCTAATTGAAGAATTTAATTTAACCAATCCTTTGTATTAAGGCCACAGGCAGATATATAAAATTCTGATGAAGATGGAAGATTCCGTATCTAATCAGGGAAAACATACAAAGTAGACTAGAGATACGCGTGTTCTGACTCGAGACAGATCTGCCTTCAGTAGGTCATGGCTGAAAATATATCTATTACTGTTTACGTAGTATAGTAAGTATTGTTAGGTAATAGATATTGTATAGTCACGCGGGAGTACATTGTCCATAATTCATTAGGTATGTAGGGCACGAGTGATAATGGTAAACAATGAATGAGGACATAAATGTGATTCTGCTGAAAATTGCTTTAAACACAACAAAAAATATCTAAGTGTGTATTTTGATGGCAGGTACAAGTCGGTATGTGTAACATCTAAGTATGCCTCAGATCAAGTTCTGTAATATCAATGAAGTATGCAGTATATTGTAGTGTAGGTTCATACAGATTTTCCATTATGCTATTGAATTGAACAAGGTGTCCAGATACTTATGGTTACGTTACCTAGCAGCTAGCAAGTATGATTATGTATGATGCAGCCTTTAAACAGGTTGCAAAATGTCAACCAGCGATGACCAAGCATTCACTAAACGGATTGTGTAGTTATCTTGTTTTGAAAGGGAGTCCAAAGTCTTTGTTTGTAGAGGACGCGTCTCGTAAAGGGTTGCGGGTATAGTATCTCTTTTCTGCTGTAGAAAACCTAGCAGTGACATCTGTCTGATCCGGTCGTTCTTGGGCCTAAGAACTCACCTTCAGCATCCCGTTTTCTGGATTCGTCAGAATATTTATTTCTCTGGCAGAAGAATAAGAGTGGTTTTGACGTCCTGGTTTCGTCAAGTTTTAAGTGCCAGCTGGCTTTTGCCTCTACCAGACCTTACTAGAACGTTGACAAGCGGTGGGACGTGGCAAATACTTGTGTAGGTACCAGTCTCACCTTTGGTGCTCTCTCCGTTCCAGTTTAAGTGCCTGGAGAGGCGGTGCGCCAACTGGCTCTTGCCCCTGGCCGGCAGGCCCACCAGCGCGATGAGCAGCGGGGCGAACTGGCTGATGCGACGAGAACGCATGGATGCTGCAAGAGAATATGGCGTGGTTAATGATTAGTTACTTAGGGAATCGGACTAAAGAACGATTCTGGAATTTCAAAAGACTCATTTCAGGACAAATTATATTGGTCGGGGTAGGTCGTTTTGTGAACTAAACCCATGGACGTAGTATACCGTATACCTATGGCTAAACCCGGAGTATATTATTATACCATGACTAAACCAAATAGGATAGGTACTACCGACTACGTAATACTTAATTGACAGTTGACTCGGGATCGATGAAATCGTTAGGCAAGACCAAGCCTGATGTAAATTTTTCATTTGTTAAATTGATATGTAAAGTGTGATGTCCCAAAATTAAAGCAACATTTGAATTAAATTGAAAACAGTTTTATTCTTCAGATTGTATTTTTTACTGAATCATATAGAACACAGGATAGGGTTATGTGTGGGAAAACATATCGGGCAAATGGAGGGGGGCCATTTGGCCCCCGCCTTTCGGCAAGGCTTTGTTGGCATTGTTTTGTTGAAATATTCCACAGCCTTTTTGCATAAATGTGGCTGAATTTAGTTGATGCATCGTTGAATTTCCTCTTTCAATGCACTGGTGGTTGTGGGCTTATTGGCATAAACCTGACTTCAAATAAATCGAATTCATTGATTTTATCTATTTTAGGACGAAAAAGGTCAAGTAATAAAACTATCAGAGTGTTTTCCTAGTTGGCTTCTCCTCAAGAACCACCGCCATCAGCAACAGCATTAACTGGAATGAGTCAAACATGGGAACAGGCGACAGGCAACTTTCTTTCTAATTGGGAGAGCATGTCTAACCGGTTTAACTAGTTGACGACCTGTTGAAATGAGCTTGAGGAAGGCGATTACCGTTCAAATTACAGAACATTTCTGCATCTTTTGGAGAAACCTTTGTACGTAAATAATACTGATAGTATATATGGCTGCATTAATCGTCGTGATAACACCGTTTGTGTGGGTCGTTGGTTCATTTACTGCTACTTGCTTTTTTTTTTATTTCCATTGCCGTTTTAATTATAGAGTCGTTGTTCTTGTTCGCAAAGCAGATAATGCGACTGCGATGTTGTTTACTTCGTTTTTTTTTCTGAATGCATCGTTGCCGGTGAGAATAATAAACAGGCGTTGGGCCTACAGACTACCTACTGATTTAATAATCTACTAATCATTAAGCTCTAATGTTTGAGATGTGGCAAGCAAACGTCTTGTCGGCCTTAGACCCAAAATAAAATTAATGGACGGGCCCAGAAGAAGCGCATTTTTGAAGGTTACAAAATGAGCGCCAGCGTTCACTTCGTTTCAGTCGATATCTAGCCGTAGGAAGTGCGACACAAGACTTTTGTTACATGATAACGAAACATCTGACAAAATTATGCCTTACTTTATTTTTTTTATTTTAATTAATTATTTTTATTTTTATTATGCTTTACTAAAGTGTAAAAACACAACAAAAACCGCTATCTATTTTTTGTAACAAATAAATAAATAAATATTCGTTTTTACTGAGCAAGTTCAATTGTTATGGCCCGTCATTCATTTTATTTTGGTCGAAGATGGCGGCATGATTTTATACTTGACGGTTACTCAGCGTTTTTGAGTCCATCTACGCACAACGAGAATAATCACAGACAAGCGAACATAAATGATGTAATAGAAATTCTATGAACTCTATGCTGTATTGGTCATTCCCTAGACAGAAACAAAGCAGTTATTTTATCTTGCGTTAACCTTATATTCTTGAAGCCTGTCCGGGTCATTACGATAAAATACCACGTTAGTATTGGTCTCGAATAATTCATTCAACAAATTCCGTCTTGAATAGCAAGTCTCAATAGACAATCTAAATAATATAATATACTACAATCTAGATAATATAATATACTATTATATAAAACAAAGTCGTGTATGTTACAGCATTTATAACTCAAGAATGGCAGGACCTTAGGGCAGGACCGATTTTCACGATCTTTGCTTTGTAGGATTCCTCTCCGCCCCGAATAGCAGAATAAATATTAAAATTTCGAAAAAAAAAAAAAATTATTTTTTCCCCATACATGTTATAGGGAACGGCAAGAATTAAAGTCTTATACATCGACATAGGTATTACATCACAGACAAAAAAAAGAAATTGTCATCCAAGTCAAAGGGGGTTGCTATCGCTACCAAGGAGGTTCCTTCAAAAGAAGTATAGGTATAACGCGGGTGAAACCGCGGGGCGTAGCTAGTGATGTACTAAAATTAAAAAACATTATAAAAGGAATCCAATAGTAGATGAACGATGATAACCATAACATAGAGATTTCAATAGAAACTGAGCTAATAAAATTCATAACAATCTGAAAGACAGAGATTTCAATAGAAGCTGAGCTTGTTATTATTATAAAATTATATAGATACCAATAGCACTAGAGCTAAGAGAATTCGTAACAAAAGACAGAAAAGAATTCCAATAGAAACAGATATAGACAAGTGAAGTAAACCTAGCGTATATGTAGAACAAGCTATGAGACATGAAACATAAAGTCATGGAAAGATCGCATTGACGTCAGCAATGAATCGAATTAATTATTGAAACAAGTGTTCCCAACCCATGCCATATCTCGTTGAGGCCATGTTCGAGCTAAATCAACCAATGGGAACGACGTTTACCGACACGCCTTCACTCGGACTAGTTTTTATGGCCGAGCAAACGGTTACGTCATTCGAAACTTTTAGATAGATTTTGTTTTCTTTAATTTATATGCTGTTATCATGATGTTATTAAAATAAATTCATCTGCGAAGTATATGCTATTATGCCTAACTGCTTGCTGCTTGTAATTACCTACCTAAGAACAATTTTATTTTTAACTAGCTGATCCGACAGACTTTGTCCTGTCTTAGAACTATCAAATGATCGTCGTTCAGTTTTCTGAAATTTTCCAATTTTCTGCGCAATTTTCTTTATTTTTCTTTCCGTAAGAACATTCATAGATGGACCGACGACATAGTGAGAGTCGCTGGCATCAAGTGGATGCAAAAGGCAGGCTGTCGTTCAGTGTGGAGGTTAAAGGGGGAGGCCTAAGTTCAGCATTGGACGTCTTCTGGCTGATGATGAAGAACATTCTACAAAGTAATACAAAAAAAAAAAAAAACATGAAATCGGTAATGTCGTTCTCAAGTTATGGCGTGACCAAGGTACCTAAATAGGTTTATATATAATTATATTGATGAATTGAAAACTAGAATTTCACTACTACGTGTAGTGAAAACCAAAGTCTAAACAATAAGATTCAATTATAACGCTAAATATTCGTAAACGTCTAGATCATTCAGATTTCCGTATTATAATACGGATATGCATGATGAATTGTTCAACTAAAAAACCCCTTACTCAAACAAGTCTTGAAGGATTGTAATAGGAAATAGCGATCCATCATAATTAACTAATGGCAAGCATATAAAATGTTATCACGAGGAAAATATATCTAATGAAGGTTAAATATTGACTCATTGACCCTCGAACCACGTCCATTTACTAACTACTAGCGTTCCGCCCCGGCTTCGCACGGGTATAGATTATAGCCTATGTCACCCGGGGATAGTGTAGCTTCCCAACAGTGAAAGATTTTTTCAAATCGGTTCAGTAGTTTCGGAGCCTATTCAATGCAAACAAACAAACAATCAAATCTTTCCTCTTTATAATATTAGTATAGATAAATAGTGCAGCCGCTGAAAAAATGCGTCTGCTGTACCATTTATTTATTTATTTATTTAATACTTTATTGCACACTTACAAATTAAGTAAACATGTACATTGTGAATTGTTGAACGATAATAGTAAACTCCGATCACTTTTATGTATTTTTTAACTTAAGAATGATAAAACTAACCCATGGAAATTGCCACAGAGAAAAATTAGAAGGAACGAGAGGTTTATTTCTTATTAATAATAGTCTTGCGTTTGACCACCAACTCGGCGATGATGCGGTCTACGATGGAGCACGCTTGCCTAGAAGAAACCGATTCACACGTGATTTGAAGACACCCGATTGGATGAAATAGAACAAGAAGAGCACAATATAGTAATAGACTAAATAAAAGTGAAAGCCATTATTATCATTATTTTGTCATGTCGTAGATGTATGATAATGAATTTATTAAAACGCATGATCATAATACATAGCTTACAGTCCAATCGCTAAAGGAATGCGTTAGTATTGTACTTGGTTTGCGAATTATTATGCTTAGGTAGGTAGAGAGAGTTATTTAAAATAATCTTACAGTATTTTTCTAAACTGCATGCTTGCAAAGTTATTTTGTTTATCTTCAATTTACGTATGTAATTTCTAAAGAAACAACCTAAAACTTGTTTCGTAACATTTAACTATCCAAGGCCTCTGCAGCGGCGTGCCTACTAGTTTATCTATAGGTACCGTTGGCTAAATGAGTGAACTTAAAATTTTCAACGGGTGGCAATCACTTTTGTATAGTAAATACGATAGTGGCTCCCCCGCACAACTCTAATATAAGTTAGTCTTTCTGTATAAAGATATCGTGCCACTTGTGGTGTAGACTTTGGACCGTCGCGTTAGGAAACGATCCAGATGCGAGCCATGGTCACATGGAGTAATCTATCTTTAGATACGGTAAATTTGGAGGTGTGTCTTTTATTACCAGTAAATTTTCTTGACTGATTTAACTATCCAGTGGCATTCTACTTATTTATATATTTTTATTGATACAACGTGGTAATGGGCCAGCATTTTGGGAACAATTCCCATTGGTAGGAAATATATTAGTTTAGTAGTAGAGTATTCAGTTGCTGTTGTTGTTTTATTACGAAGATGGAATGTTATTTAGGTTACCGATAAAATATTTTAAATAATTTAAGTACCTTTTTTTATAGGTTCATTAGAACATTAAAGTCCATCCACGCCTTCCTTTCCTTCTGCTGGGGAAAGACCTATTTCTTTTATTATGTCTTCTTCTTTTTAATCAGTTGGACCCATTATATTGACGATATGTATTATAGTCAACCCTTTTCGCTGCAAGACTATCGATGCCCAGGCCCACAGTTTCAAAAAGTCTAAGAAATTAAATTAACAGGAACAGCAAAATATATCCAGAAAACTTTCCTACATTACACGCCTATTAAAAACATTATATTTTCATAATATAATATTACTACTTACTTATAATGGATACGATCATGTTTCGTCTTCAACTAGTATCAATATTATTGCCTTAGGTACATCCATGTTTGCTAATCTTATTGACTTTCAGCACGTGTTTATGCTTTCATTTTTCCAATAGAAAGTTTTTAATCTCATTACGTAAATACCTAAATTTCTCAGAAAAATAAGTGGAAGTGTTATACCTACCTACAGTTTACCCTTTAGCACTTACACCCCCTCTTGGTCGACCATTTGATCGTCTCGTTTACAGTTGTGTGCCGTTCAATATTGAAGTGTGCGTTTGTAGAACTAGTAAGAATATGTCAGTGTGTGCAATACGTGTTTACCTCGCCGCCTTCAGTTTTTGGCAGACTTTTTCCGGTACTAGCTCGAGTTTAAAATCCAAACAAAGTATATTATAATGCTCAAAGTTACATGTATTGTTTTTGTTCTTAGAGATGTTTCTCGTAATATTTATCGGTAATAAAATACCTTAATGTCACAAAGATCTGACGCAGAATGTTGATACAGAATGATCTTTATCCTGTTGGAACAAAGCTGATTGACCCCGTGACGTCAACGCACAATATGCTAATACAAAACAGAAGCACGTGGGGACAATACAAGATGTTCTCAGGTTTGTTAACGTTAAGCAGGCTATTGTGACAACGGCAACGGTCTTAATTTATCCGTACAAATTGTCGGGAGGCTCGTCATGACTGGTTTGTATTTTTAGAACTGAACAACTGCAGCAGAGTTGAACAATTGCAGCGACTTAGTAGCTACGAATGCGGCCGCATCAGCTAAGCGTAAAATTATGCTTTGCCCTTCTAAAGTTAAATTATTATTAACGGGATATTTACCGTAGCAAGGTTGTGGAATGAGCTCCCGATATTTCGGCGCAGGTACATGCACCATGTTCACGGGAAGACTGAAGAATGCGGGTGGTTGGACGAACAGTTAAAAAGTTAGGTGCAGACATAACGATCTACCCTCTTTCTCACGGTAAATATCCCGATAGTAATCATTTAACTTTAGTGAACAACCGTGATAGTTTGCCCTTCTAATCATAATGAAAAAGAACACAAAGTTTCATTTGCCTTGAAAGCATTTTAAACTGACCTAAAAGTTGGAGTGCCTTTAAAATGTTGACCAAGCTGTTTCATTAATTATTATTAGCTCCTGGAACAAAGGATATTAACATCACTGGAGGAGCGATGACCTGAATATTTAGGTTATTGCATTAAAAAAATCGTTTATTGCATTGTTTGACACAATAGCGAAAGCCTCTAAAACTAGCTCAAAAACTAACAATCGTCCACGGACATATCTAATCAAAAGCCTATTTAAATTACCATTAGTTATTAAAATTATTTAGAATTTCAATGTTTGGGAGTTTTTCTAGACTACGTATGGTTAGGTCACGTTTTACACCGCATGTCTGAGGCGGAATGGGAGCAAGTATGCAAGTATCAATGCATACCTAGTACCTACCGATAAATAGCCAGATAGCCATCATCTATGCACTCACTATAAATAGTTTTAGACAGTCAAGCTGTTTATTGAATACTCTATTTCAGTGTAAAAGTACTTTTTAGCATTAGTTTTTTTTATTATTAGGGCTTCATGATATTTTTAGATAGCTTTACCATACCAAGTTTGTCATAGGTAATTCATAATTTCATCATCATCAGCCAAAGGACGTCCACTGCTGAACATAGTTCTCTTCTTTAGAACACCACACTGAACGACAGCCTGCCATCTGCAACTACTGGATGCCCGCGACTCTCACGATGTCGTCTCGTCATCTAGTTGGTAGGCCTACCTACGCTGCGTCTTCCGGTTCGTGGTCTCCACTCTAAAACCTTTCTTCCCCATCGGTTATTGGTTCTTCGAGCTTACCTATATTATGGCCTGCCCATTGCCATACTTCTACTACTAACTAACTAGCAAATTTTAATAACTATGTCAGTAACTCTAGTTCTTCAACGAATATCTTCGTTTCGGATTCTATCACGCAAGTAAACTCCGAGCATCATAATACGTAATTTATACGAAAAATATGAATACAGGAGCCGCCTCAAAATAACATATAATGGGCATGCAATATACCTAATATTGCTGCGTCATTACTTACTTCTAGTATTTAGCTTATAGCCAATAATAAACCTCCGATGATAAAAACTGTAAACTTTAAAAATGTATATCAGTGTGAATTCCATATTATCTTCATATCCATAATTATAGAAATAAATATTTATTAGTATTGAGACCTACGGTTAAACTGACAGTTATTTTCCAATATTCTGATTTAAACAAGGATATAACTCGCAAACAGTGACGACCTTTATCCATGCATTAGAAGCGTGAGATATATCTATACAGATAGATCTAGTATATCTATTGCTTTTCCTATCTCCAATAACGTTTCTATAGAATTATTATTGCAATTGACCTTTCGGTTCAATATTGCGTAAGCAAATTCCTGTTTGTCATCAGACATAAATATTGATAATGACTATAGAAGAAAATCGTCTAAGTCACACGTTGTTCAGGTTTTAAACATTTAACAAAAATGCCGTGTAGTTCCATATTTGTAAGAAGTTATTTTATTTGTTAATGACTATGTAGTTAACAATGTGTCATGTATATATAGCGACGTGGATCTAAACTACATATTGTACGAATAATAAACTCATTAGATACCATAAATTCTATTTTGCAGGTATTGTCACACCAGTTGTTGTTATCTAGAAAATGTACTTAGGTTGTTAACTGGTCGGTCAGCTGTACTATCAGGAATGTCAACCAACGCCCACTTCGCTACAGTTTCATCAATGTTGTAACATTTGACGTCCACAAACAAATTGACATGCCCTCAAAGCATTATCTCTTGAGTAACAAGTGTTTTGTCAACATTTATGAAATATGTTTTAAAAACTGCGATAGTATGACTGTTAAACATTATTACTTGTTGAACACAAAGATAATACCGGATCAGTGCTTAAAAATTGTTATGTAACGGATTCAGGAAATACCCATGGGCGTGCCATATTTTCGCTTGTCATTTCTGGTATTTAAAAATAAACCATGAAATTTAGTGGAGGTTCTATTGAAAATCTCAACTAACTTTATCACTAAAAGCACAATAATATCATGCCAGTAATTTAAAACATGCGCGACAAGGCAGAGTTGACAACAATTTACAAGCAAAACAATCATTATCGCTGTTCATACTACACATACATAACAATATCATCAACGTCTTTATGTTATGAGTTACGAATTGTTTAAAAAGTTTGTTGGCACTTGATAAACGAGTTAGCAACACACCCACCGATAAATTTGCAGGGGACATTTAGATAACACTGAAAAACAAGTCATAATCTATCACATCTAAATTAATGCCTATGTAATCAGTTTACGAAGCTTTTTTATTCTATCCGCTTAAGATATCTTCTTAGATAGCATTTTCAGAATTAATCGATATGTTATTGTTATTGTCACTATTAATTGTATTACTGTCGATGCTGCTGATAGGAACAAGTTTATTGTTTAGTGCCGTCAAGAGAGCGGCCTCATTTGGGAGGCGTGTCTCTACAACGTCATCACTACCACAGTCGCCCGATGTTTTTAAATGTTAGCTATTAATACAACCAATGTCATAATGTTACGTGAACCTATTGTAAGTATATTTACTTTCAGTGCAAGAAATATTGCTATTTTTCAAGGATCATTTTTACTACAAAAGATTCAACTTCAAATATTTTCTATAGAACATTGTTATTCGATTCTTTCCAGAAAGAACAGATGAACTTTTTTCTGTGTTTAAGTTGTGAGGCAACCTGCTCAGAGGTCAGGGACCTACGTAACTTTGTTTATATTTGTCGTCATGTTCCGTAGATATAATTATTATAACGATATCTTTGGCAAGTCTGTCTTATCACTTATACGTGCACAATGGCAAAGTTAGCCTTGTTATTTTTTTGCACTAAGACACATTCCTCTATCGCATTCATTTACTGGAAATACTGGATTAATTAACTCCCCCCTACTATCAAATAACAGTTTTAGAGGCATACTTACTTACTGATAAGACTCATTACAGAAGGCCTAATGATTTAGGTACAATGATACTATTTACTAGCGGTTAGCTAGTTATTAGCAGCAAAATGTAAAAAGTTGAAGTTGAAGGACTAATTTCATACATGATAAAAGGGATAAGCGAAGCAGCTAATCATTCATTTATTTCAGTAGTTGTATAGCGTCAATGCGCCAGTTCAAAGTCCAAATTATTTTCTCATCCCGATCTGACAGACGATGAAAACGCCCAAGGCAATTGACCAGCGCTTTATATGATTGTCACATCAATTATACAAGCATCCCAAGTGGTCCTTCGGGATCTTTTTATATCTTCTCGGGATTGAGGAATATGGGACACTTGGTACAGATATATTTTATGGTTAACGCATGTTAAACATCAAAAGTTTCTTTAGTTTGTCCATTTCTCTACCTTTGATCTGTCAATAATCATCAGTGTATATTTGGCAATAGCATATTTAGTGTTTCGCCAAGCGGGTCATCGTCAATTGTCGTCGTCGTTTGATTTAATGACATAATTACTGTAAATAGTTTCACCTGGATTTTTGTGTTTAGACTATTAAGCTACGTAGCTACGTACTTGTACCTATATTTCTTTTCAAGTAGTGTTTTACAACTTTTCTGTTTATTTTTCTTTTAAAGGTAGGTACCTATTATATTCTTTACTTCGGATTGTTGAACGAATAAGCCAATTTATATACCAGCTCAACCGCAAAAGTAATCTTCATAAAATTTGCATCTTTTGTGTGTCGGACAGGTAATATTTTGTATGACTTTTACGTATCTAGATGATCGCCTATGCTATAATTGGGACAATCAGTATTGATTGATCTATCTATTGCTGATTATTCATATCAGATGATTTATATTTGGCGAAGAACATAATCCTTCACACATTGGACGCGTGTTGATAAAATTGGCAAAAATCATTCAGTTTTGAAAATGCCAGACTTAGGTCAGATAGTCAGACCTCTGTTGGTCTGGCTGAGTGCCATTATAATGCCAACGGTGATCACTCATCAGGCCTGACGAAGACCGTGGCAAGCGACTCACAAGTCAGCCTTAGCAATGATGCCAAGCAAATCAGCTAATCCAATCATGTGTAGACATGTTTATTTATAAAGAAAGGTTACTTTACTAAATTGCTACTCTTTATCTGTATTAATCTGTTCAACAAAGGTTCGACATTACAAGGCAATTCTGCTAATGGGATTTACAGTTGCGTGTTCAGTTGCTCTATTTCAGAGTGTTCTTCTCAAAATATAAAATGGGTTAATTCATGGTTGCCTTGGTAGACTGTGAACTTCGATTTTACGATTGGATTAGTTTGGTTTATTGCCAAGCCCTTCTAATGAAGATTCTATTTAAATGTTGGACTTGAGACTGAAGGAATAAATAGGAGATATCATTGTAATTATAATTTGGCATGCACTTATATGATTTAGCTACATTACTGTAGCAATACTAACTATATTCTAAACATTGTCATCATTAAGATTAGCTCCTTTAGATTAATAATAATAGCGTGATAGTGATTTCTTTTAGTAATGAATAAAATATTTATGTTTTTATGAATTTGCTAATAATCTTGAAACTATTATTAGCATTTATTCTCATTGTTATTGGCCTTTAAGATGACAATAGCGACTAGGAAATTGAAAGAGAATGGCAATTCGGCAGTGCAGCGTGGTTCCTAAACTAGACAATACAATGCTACTAAATTATCTGGAGAGGTGGCCAAAAGATAGAACTAAAAAAAAAAACGACGGGCGGCTGTTAGTATTGTTCTTAAAATACGACGGTAGCTCCCTCACTCGACTGTATGGATAAGTTAGTGACACTATGCAGAATATTTTACACTAGTAGGCCGCCCCTGCTTCGCACGGGCGAAGCCGGGATATATAGCCTATGTCAACCGGGGATAGTGCAGCATCCCAACAGTGAAAGAATTTTTCAAATCAGTTCAGTAGTTTCGGAGCCTATTCAATGTAAACAAACAAACAAACAATCAAATCTTTCCTCTTTATAATATTAGTATAGAAGTATAGATAAGGGTGGTACCCAAATTTAATTCGAAACAAAGTATGCAATATGCATGCATAGTTTTCTGTTATTGCGTTTTGAGGAAATGAATGAGCTAACAGTAAAATAAGAGTCAATGACGTCACTACCTTTGCACAAGCAATTCATTCCATTTCCTTCTAATGTTGATGTTTTATTGTTATTTAATTTAAAATGTAGAACATATTAAAGTCGTTTCGAATTATAAGTTAGTGTTAGAGCGTTCTTTCTTTTTAACGTCATTAATTTCGAGTATATTGTACGTGGAAGTTTCTATTCTATTTTCTAACGTAAAAAGGGTGTCGAATGATTTGTCTCCTAGAGTTGAATTTGTGTCAATAACATTTTCAGCGACTTTCTTTTAAACCGTGTCCTCATTAGCTGAAGAAATATGCACGTCGTGACTGACCAATAGAATTCGTTGCGGTGGGTGCTGTATAAATAATACTCATGGACACATGGAAACAAACACCGTTCTCATTAAGACTACACCTATAGAAGTTTACAATGTTTCACACAAATACGGAATAAATTTAGGGACTTAGTAAGATTTTGTACCCGAACACAACGATGTGAATTCCTTTATGCACATTTATATTTAGATCTATCAAGGACTTCGAAAGCACACAATGCAAGGGCACTCACCGGCCGGCAAAGCTCCATGCAGCGCCTTCTCCTTGTCCTCCATCATTGTATGGGCAGTGCTAGATCCAGGTGCCATCACTATCCTCCTGAGAGACGATCTCCTTGCCAATGCCACAATGTGTTTAGATCGGTGCTGCTGTTGAGCCTTCCTGCGACGCGTGCGCGCTCGTTGAATGCTTCCAGCGGACTGGCTTCCGACGGCGTTGGTTATCACTGAATGAACCTTATCAGCACCTCGGCAGTGATTGCCGATCAACCATATAATGGCAGAGTAGACTTTGCAGTAAATCAACCAGAAATAAATGTACCAATCGCCTTGGATGCTTAATAACGCCATCAATAGCGACCTGGAACAACAAAACACATCCATTGTACTAACTATAAATATAAACTGTCAGTTGAACAGAGAATATAATTGAAATAAAAAACAAAACATTACTCAATCATATTAAGATAAGATAAAGTATTTAAATTCGCGTTGATGCGTAATCGCGTTCCGGGCATGATCATCCTGTTTCGTAAAATCCGAAGTCATCTCGTGTCATAAAAGAACCAGGTAGTAAATTTACCAGGTAAAAACGACCCGTCAAAACCCTTCAATAAAGTAAGCTTCAGCATTATTTTTGTAAATGTCATTGTTTAGATTTAAATGTTACAGGTTATCCATTTTATTGTTAAATAACTCACAAATTCTGTTGCTTCTTTAAAACTTGAGCTATAAATTGCCGGTGTACTGCAACCTGCAAGGCACATTTCTGGCTCCAACAATATCTTTTACTTATTTGGATAAGACGACTGATATATAATTTATAGAAATTAATGAGAAGTGAGAACCATTGAGAACCAGTTCTTTTATTCATGTAACTAATGTTAGAAGCTTTGATAGAAGCTGGTTCAGCTTGTAGTGATTGCTTGTAGTGGTTAGGGCAAAAATTCATGTGATGAACATTTGTGTTTGTTCTATAATCTGGGTGTTTAAATTTAAAATTATTTATGTATGTATATACATATCAGTCTCTGGCAGCCATAATACAAGCTTTGCTTAGTATATATGAGGTCAGATGACCGTGTGTGCAAAAATGACCCGAATATTTATTAATGACTAGCAAATTAAAACATGTTTTTTTTTAAACTAAAATGGACTTACCGTTTACTGGAGCTACTGTACACTGCTAGGAACTCATTGTAAATGCTATTGAGTACCAGGCTACTGATCATATAAATTCATTGCATTATTAACTAACCTTCCTAGGAAGGTTGACAGATCTACCTAGTCACCACTATTGTTCATTGACATGTCATTAGGACTTTTTTTACCTGGAATGACAAAAATTATGATTCGATCAACAAATTAGTCAGGACTTCTGCCTATCGTTAGCGTCATTCATAATGAAGTAATCATTCAGCATTTTCATGAAATTTTCCTATTTTCTATACCTATATTATCTATATTACCTATATTATTTCCATAGTTGTCTTTATTATACTAGAAATAATTATATAGATTAAAATATAAATAAGAAGCTCTGACAGCTGCAATCACACTGTAAAATGCTGAATGATAAGCTCGAATTCTTCGCTAAGTTTTTGAACGTAAAAGTATAGCAGGTACCTGATATACCTACTTCAATAATATACTAAAAGAAAATATTGTTTTCATCCTTTTGCATGTTAATGCAGCTGTGAGAGCAAATAAACGAAAGGAAATGACATAAGTACAATATCTCACAAAATTTACAAGACCAAAATTTTGCTATACAAATTTTACCAATTTAAATAGGGTTAATGGATTAATGGTTATTGGTGCTTCAAAATTAACATAGGAAGGAGAAGTATTACACACAAATTTGTTAAATAGGCATTTCCAACATCTATATTTAACACATTACAGTTGATTACATAACGAAATACAACACTGTTATATGAGCTTCACGTAACGGCAACCATATCGAAGTATTGATCGAGCAACATATAAGTAAATGCCTATTTGCCTAGTTCATTGATTATTTTAGTTCAGACCTTGGTAAACTCCATTCTAACCATAATAATCAAAGGATAAGGATTCATATCCTAAAATAGAATGCAGGGAAACGCTGGATGCAGGCCGCTTCCAACCGGCCCCTCTGGAAATCGATGGGGGAGGCCTATGAGGGAGGCCTATGTCCAGCAGTGGACGTCTTATGGCTGAAATGATGATGAATGATGAAGCATTCATGCATATTTCTGCAATTTTATTGACATCAAAATATTAAACAACAAGCTTGACATTGCCTTTTGTTTCACGTAGCTAGCAACTAGCATGCACATTGAGGTGCTGCGCAATCGTAGACACTTTTGTGTCTTGTGTGAAATAAATAATACAAGCTACCAATGAATATTTGATTTCTAGGACGGAGAGCAGTGGAAGGAGACCTTTGCCCAGCAGTGGGACAATAGAGGGACAATAAAATTAATATAATATATATAACTAGTATGAAATCAGCCACTCCCTGCGCAAACTTTGTGTCCAGTTGCTTCCATTTGATTGGTAGGTACTTGGTGTGCCGTGTCGGCAACAAAGTGTCTACGTTTGAGTAGCGCCTTAGTTATTGTTTTGAGGTCTTTGTTATTTTATTATCATAAATAATTGTTATTGCATTCAATTGAAATAAATTACCTTCAGTAAGCTTTAAAAATATGACTTCCGCATTGCAGATTTCTATTCCTATACATCAGAGTTATCCATTATTTTAGGGTTCCGTCTTCCGTAGTACTACAAGAAACCCTCATAATATGTTTGATATGTCGTCCTATGGTATGTCTGCCTATCCATCTGCAATAGCAAGAAAGTAGTATGAAGTGCATGAAACTGCAGTATTACTGCAGTTTCATGCGCTTACTTTAATAAATATAGAAGTTTGAATGTTCTTATTAGAACAGACGGACAGACGGACGGAGGACATACCAAATATATTATTATTATGAGGGTTTCTTGCAGTACTACTCTATATCCCCTGGTATAATTATGTATGTGTATTATGTGCTCTATATCTACGAGTAGGAAAGTTCTTACTAGAGGGTACTTAGATCGTTTTGTCTGCTAACAACTTTGAACTGTTCGACGAACCACCCACATTCATCAGTCTTTCCGTGAACATAGTGAATGTAACTGCGCCGAAATATCGGGGGCTCCCATTGGACTATATTATTATGTACTACGATTATTTGGGAGCTCCATTCACAACCTTACTACGGTTAATATCCCGTTAATATTCATTATATCTGAAGTTCTTAACTTATTTCAGTTAAAACTTATGTTTTGATCATATTCGTCGATTCTTCTTTTTCATTCTAAACACGTGTTTCGCTTCGTCGCCAAAGATTATTTTTACGCCTTAAATATTAGAACTATCTGCGGATTTACGTTTATTTATTGCTCTAGACACACGCAGGACGTCTGGAGATCATTTTGCGTTGTATATTGTAACAGAAATAGATACCTACATGCAACTCCTAAAGTCCTAACAAGAAGCAATGGAAAATCAAAGAGCCTTAATCTAACAAAACCCGAAGACAAAAAAATTTGCCACATAATTAGGCACATTATAACTACCATAATATTTTATGATAATAGAAAACTAAGATTAAACTTACACGTTGATAACATAATTATGCTCGAAGGCGCTCAAGTGCTCCGCAACTCCAAAGACTTTAAAAGACCTAAGATTAAAATACTAATTTTTAACTCGCTGGTCCGCAGTTGCATGAATCCTTTTTACGACATCTATACCAAAATACTCGAAAGCATACAAAACCGTTTTCTGTGGCATCTTACTTACTCATGTAATTTAGCCAAATCTATAAAGCTAAGCTACCCCGACAGACAGATTGAAGTACTTTCATGTGGATTCCCTTTCTGATCGAAGACGCATCCAGGGACCTACAGTTTCTGTTTAAGCTAAATGGATAATATGTTACTAATGGATTACTCGATACCCCGGAACTATTAGCTATTTTGAACTTCTCTGCGCCAACTAGGTTGATTAGGGCATCGCGTTACAAGCTTCTGAGCTGCTCCAACAGTAAAACGAATCTGGGCAAAAAGAGAATTTAATGTTTTCTCCCGAGATGTTGCAGTGGACTTATTCGCTGGTGGCGTGGGTAGGTTCAGAATATCTATTCTATGTATTCGTAGCAAACTATCAAACTGCTGTAATAAGTAATGTTTTTTTTTTTCTTAGATTCCTATATTCAGTCAAAAAAAAAAATTTATGCAACTTATATTCCAAAACTAACTCTCGTTTTTTAATAGCATGTAGTCTGTACCTATAATTGTGGTGGCGTTTAGTTTGTGGTGGAGTTTGTGCTTTTGTGATTCTTGTGAACGTGAATCATGTTGGTGTTCATTAAATTAAATGAAATTAAATTAAATAAGATTAGGTGCCTACCTATTTAATTCTGAAAATATGCGAAGTCTAATGTATTGTAATAGCTCAAAATATATTTATGTAGGTAAGTACGTAATAGGAAATCCCACTACCACTACCACTAGGAAAGAAGTGGATACAAGATCGAGGGGAAAAAAGCCGTGTAGGTAACAATCTTGTGCGGATTTATCTCTATTTTATTCCTGCTGACGAGAGGGTACGACGAGGTTAGCTCTGATAACCCAGAAGATAAAATAAATGTTTCTTGGAAAGAATCACGAGTCCAAAATCCGAGGTTTCATGATCATTTTGATCATGATCAATGATCATGAAACCAGGTGATAATAATAATAAAATCTCGCGTTGCGACGATTCTGCTCCTTCCCTATCAAAACTGGCTGTGCCGGATTCGTAACGTTCATGGAAATTTTGAATCGATTTCTGGAGGTTTCAAAGTTATTCATTGTTTATTGAAAACATTTCGGATGAGATTGTTTTCCTGATACTTCACTTGACTACTTGTTTTAGCCACTTACTCGCTTACTTTTATTGGATAGGTGTTTTGTAATGTCAGCCTTTGCATAATTATATTTTACTTTGTCTTTCTGAGGTGCAACAGAGCATGAACCAACAAGGTTGACGAGTTCTGCATATTGAATATTCCTTTGTGAGCTTTTTGCAAGTATAATAAACAAGCCTGATTCCTGCGGTACCAAGGATTTTATATATACCCTAAAGGGACCTGGATCGAGTACTCATGCTAAAAAAACGGTCCGAGGGAAAAGCGAGCACGGAGTAATTTGTCCTTTTCTTGTAGGGTGTTCATGATTTTGAGGAAACGAAGACATTGTAGGTAGTAATTTTTAAACTTTCGCGATTTGAACACATGTTTTAAATGTTTATCGGGACTTATCACGTATTATTTAATATAGGTAAAAATATGTACCTTCACGAGCTGACCACGGCCATTGTAACATGGTCGAAACGTCGAGCGAAAGGTACATATTTTTACCTATATTAAATAATACGTGATAAGTCCCGATAAATAATACGTGATAAGTCCCGATAAACATTTAAAACATGTGTTCAAATCGCGAAAGTTTAAAAATTACTACCTACAATGTCTTCGTTTCCTCAAAATCATGAACACCCTACAAGAAAAGGACAAATTACTCCGTGCTCGCTTTTCCCACCATGTTACAATGGCCGTGGTCACGAGCTGACCACGGCCATTGTAACATGGTCGAAACGTCAAGCGAAAGGTACATATTTTTACCTATATTAAATAATACGTGATAAGTCCCGATAAACATTTAAAACATTGTAGGTAATTCCTAAAATCATCGTATTGGTACTCTCAGTAAATACAGGAAGTTCATATAGGCCCAGTGACGAGCGCTAATGTCAGAATTTTAGGCCGCCAGGACGCCTGAAGGCCTCTGAGATGGCTTAGCGGCTATTGTTATAAGACTCAACCGGGACATACGGGTCACGTGACATATATTTTTTTAAAATTATAAATTGGCTTGCGCTTGGCCGCCATCTCGCCTGATGTTAAGCGATGATGCGGCCTACGATGGAGCACGCTTGCCTAGAAGAAACCTATTCACTCTCGACTTGAAGGCACCCAGATTGTTAACTTTTTATTCGATCATTCGGTTTCTAAATGCCACTTGCAATCACCCTACCTAAGATTGACCGTGTAGTCCGTTGCTTAAATTCGGTGATCAGTTAACAACATCTAGTAGATGACGATGATGATGAAAGTAGCCTATAACTTTCCATCCCTTGAACTATACCCATGCAAAAAATCTGGTTGATTTGTTGCTCTGTTGCTGCGTAAAAGAGTAACAAACACACTTTCGCATCCTATCCTACTTTCAACTAATATTATAAACGCCAAAGTTTGTATGTATGGATGTTTGTTCCTCTTTCACATACAACAGACAAACTTTTGTATTTAAAATAAACTAGCCGTTACCCGTGTGACTTCGTACGCGTACACTTTCACCTAAACTTTCAACCTTTTTTGGACCCTTTAATTCGGCCCTTTCGTAAAATATTTTTAATGAAGTTTTACACCCACTTGTCAAATTAAAATTTCGTAGTTGCATAACTTTCAACACAACATACAAACTACAATTCCACCTCCTTAATCTTTCTTTTTTGTAAAAATATTATAACAGTATTTATTTAATTTAAACTATTAGCCTGAATACCAAATTTTATCCCTGAGTATCATCAAAAACAAAGGACTTTAATATAATCTTTCAACATCCATTTGCCCCCTTTAATTCGGCTTTTTCGCTAAATCCTTCTTAGCGGACCTCTATACCCCATAAGGAATCTACGTGCCAAATTTTAGCTTCGTAAGTCAAATAGTTTTTGAGATTTCGTGACAAGTCAGTGAGTGAGTGAGTGAATTTAGCTTTTATAAATATAGAAGATTGGCATGACTACTATTTGGCATATTTTACTTACTGCGGGAAAATGACATCGAACTACATTCATTTTCAAAGTTTGTCGAAAGCATCACTACATCACTATCACTATCACTACATAGGATAAAACAAAGTCGCTGTCGCTGTCTGTCCGTCCCTATGTATGCTTAAATCTTTAAAACTACGCAACAGATTTTAATGCGTTTTTTTAAAATAGATAGAGTGATTCAAGAGAAAGGTTTATATATATAATACATGCATAATATAGTAGAGAAACACTGATAATTGTAGAGGTTTCTAATGTAATGTCGTAAATAAACATATTTTTTTTTGCGCTTACATTGCAAACGCTGGCTGAACCCTACGTGATAACGAAGGGATTTTAAGCAATACAGCATTAATCTTTATCCAATTAAGTACCTTAAATACATTGTGCATTTAATATAGACCAATATGGCCGTTTACAGCATGTAATTTATATGAACATTTTCGAAGATATTAAAGATTTAAAATGCAGGGACATAGCGGTTGCGGCGGTACCGGCCCCCCGGCCAGTACCGCAACAGGCCGGTACCGGCGGCGTGTTTTTCACATGGCCAATCATAATGTCGCTCTTTAAAGAGTAACCTCTAAAGAAAACATGTTTGTTTTGCCTAATGACAAAAAGCTGTGAACGTTGTAGGTATATAAAGACATTCCGTAGTATATTATTTTAGTATTAGCATTGCACCTGCGATGCCGGGGCGGGTCGCTAGTGTCTTTATAAAATCTTCTGTGTTGAAGTGCAAACTGCACACCCTGGAGTTTTTTGTTATTCTTGCTGTTCGACTAAGAATTACTTCCAACCACATTTTTCTTACATCCTCTTTTGTTGGTATACTGTAACATGAAATATATTCAGCGATGAATTTAGGTACTTTCATTTTTTATGTAATATTTAGAATGATTCCCGTACGATTCGTCGAAACACCCTTGAACGATACAACTGTACACAGAAAGCTCGGTTGACCGTTGGATGGTGGTACTAGATCTACGTTTCGCCACTTACTCACCTGATGGTACGTGACGGTGTGGCGGAGGATGGAACACGTTGATCTAGAAATCTATTCATATCTATCTATACATATCTTTTTTTTTTTATATAAATAATAGGCTTGCGCTTGACCGCCAACTCGCCTGATGTTAAGCGATGATGCGGTCTACGGTGGAGCACGCTTGCCTAGAAGAAACCAATTCACTCGTGATTTGAAGACACCCAGATTGTATCTATCGGGGAACACCCATTCAGGCAGCGCATTCCACAGACTAGCAGTCACTATCACACTATCACTATCACTGTCACTATCTATCACTAGCCATGAAGATATCTAGTTTGTTGTTCTCAGGAAACAAGGAGGACGGCAGGTAGTTCCATTCTTGGGCAGTACGTATCATAAATGAAGACCCAAATCGTTGAGTTCAAATCTTTGGAATTTTCACTAGGAAGGGAGGGTAGTGTGCATGTGCAGTCATTCTACTTTTCCTAAGTAAAAGGGGGAGGGTGGAACAAGGGCTCGAAGCTTTTGCGCACACTCGCCGAAATGCGAATTACTTTAAAATATCCCTAGGTCATGCTAAAACATAATGTATAAAAATAATTGTTCATTGTTCATTGTTCAAAATATTGTTCATGTTCACACGTGTATGGACACCCTAGTAAACATTTTCTTGTATTTCAAGCTTTGTGTACCTACCTGTGAAAAGATATGCCGCAGCCACCGAATGATTCACTAGCACAGTTTCTTATACAGAAATTTTTCACCATTTTAAAATAAATATTCAAATATCATGCTTGAAAAAACAAAATATAGTAAGCAAACAATCAAAAACGCCATGTCGTTAATGCTGCCAGTAGCTTCATGGTTCAGCAGAACCATGAAGGTTCCTAGTAATTATACTAGGAACCTACATGGTTACTTAAAATTAAAATTTAAATATGTACATGATACATTAGATATATTATCTACATTAATATCCGTTAGAAAATGGAAATAAAAATTTATCTTTATTTCATTGGTAGTAATTTTATGTTTACACCCCAAAATAGGGCCTGCCTGGTATGTCCGATTGAATAAGTAAAACTACTAAAATATGATTACGGGATAATTACCGTGGTGGTTGTGGAATGAGATTCCACAACATTATATAACTTTAGTGAACAGCTGAGATAGTTTAAAACAGAGTTTTACTAAAATATATGTTTTATGTAATGGCAATCTTTAGAAAGGGATACACTTCCTCCGTGGTAGTTATTTCAGTGAGCTCGTTTTACCTCCATGTTCCTAGCCACATTATTATGAACCTTATCGTTAGACGTTAAGGTTTAGTTTTGTATGGGAATATTTTGACAGAACGCGTTCCTTTCCTTGCAACTTCCTTGTGCGGTACCTACGTAAACATCGCCATGTTTGTTTACATCTTGTTCATCTATGATCTCTCTTTCTTTTGTTGTCTTGTCTTTGGCTTCGTTTCCATTAGATACTTTAGTTTTGTATTATTTTCCAATGAAATATCAACTAGATCAGCCAATTTATTTGAATCAAGTTGCCAATTGGCATATCTTTCAAAGGTTAGCTAAAGGAAATAATAATTTAGTTTGTTAACAAAAATCAAGGGCTTATTTTACTCTTGGAAGCTTTAAATTTTAATGGTTCATCTACCTATTTTGTAATTGGTCCAGTCCAGATAACTCACCTTGCACGTGTCAGTTATATATGTAACAGCAGACAAATGCGAGTTGGCTCTAACAAAATGTGAGTAATATTTTCGTAATGTTTACTAATACCTACGTTGTAACAACCGTTTCATAAATGATTTATTAAAATGATACTTGCGTTTCAGTAGAGGCCTTGGTGGTTTAGCTTTCTAGAGGTTTCTGTAAGTAAATTGAGTAAGCAATTGAAGTGGTTTGCTTACCTTCACTGCGACTAAATTCTTCCTTCGCTGTAGTGGTCTGAGGATGTGTGCCTTATAAAGTGAACCAAATCGTGGCGCATAGCAGTGCGCCCGTGGATAGCGATAAACGTTTCAATACACATTCGCAATAAGTCCCAGTAAACGTCCAATGTCAACTTTTTATCCAACACTCTCCCCCAACATCGCACGGGGAAAACAACACAGAAGGTATACAGTTTCGTAGTCTCTTTCACGTGGCGTAAAACTTTCTATGCCCTCGTGGCTTTACTTCACTCCGGATCTTAACTTGCTCATTATTACGAGATGAATTTGCTTGGGTTGTTATTAATTATGCAGGTTTGGTGGTAGGAATTTGTGTTGAACGCAGTTGGCGTAGCGATCGTACGATGGCTAACGTGGACTGTTGTGGACTGAAGTGTATACTATTGTATCAAGTGTATGATTATGTCGGTGACGGCGGCACAGCGGCGCAGCTACGGCGGCGCGGGCGGAGCGTGGCGAAAGCGTTTGTTGGTCGCTACTCGCTACATTCAGCTTTGTTGGTAGTTGGAAGGGAGCCGGTCTGGCTTCGGGTGACATCGATTCTTGCTCGGGTAACTTCGGCTCGAGCCGTGGGGTGTGGGAGTATTTTGATCCCGTCTCCTCGACCCCAATAAAACCTACTGTTTGTTATTCCATTCCATGAAGTTTAGCGGCTACGCGAAGCGCATCCCAAGTCATGCAGATGGGTCGAACTGCAGATTGCATGTGCAAATTCAACATCGCTCTCAAAAGTTTCTATTTTAAAATCGGGTTAATTAAAAATATTCATAATTTTATTGTAATGCTGGGTTAAGACCCTAAACTGACGTCCCAATATTGAGGTCATTAAATACGTTATAATGATGAAACCTGAAATTAATAGCACTACGGTTTTACTGCAAGCCAATGATATAGGTAAATACAAATACCTACCGTAGATCCCTGCATCAGTGTTCCCCATTATTAAACACAACTTGGGTCACTTGCTCCACATCGTCTTTTTCTATCAGGGTGAGATGTAGGTGAACGCTAGCCCATTTAAAAAATCACCATCGAACCACAGAGGTTAGAACTGACGCCTGCACAAAATACAGAGCTGCACTAGACATTGCTCACGTAAAAGTTGTAGGCACGCTGTGGCTGTAGGTGTTAGACAAAGAACGCTATGCAATAGGTGAACCGAGGAAAAGAGCGAAGCTGTAAAAAAGGTCGTAGATTCAAATCCCGTCCGTGTACATATTTTCCCCTTGAGGTCACTCCTTACATTATTTAGTTAATATAAGTAGTTATCAAATAAACGTAATAGCAAAAATAGTTCTCGGTTGATGACATATTCAAATCAAAATCCAGGGTCAACTTCTCAATCTTAATAACCGCCCATATTAACGTCAAGACTAGATAAATATGAAAAAACTAAATTGGTTTGCATATTAATATCTATCTACATAACTAAGGTTATTCGTCGTTTCAAATCGTTTTAATCTCAGAAGAAGGACTTACCTTCTGAGGTTTTTGAGAAGACTACTAGATAAGTATAATTATAGTGCTTATCTACTTCTTTAGAACGAACAGCGCGTCATGGCAGTGTGACATCGTCACAGCAAAACCTGAAACATGGACCGTACATAGATTATGGGAATGTAGTAAAAATCAAGGTCAGTCTTATAATATTATTAGACAGAATTAAGAGCACAATGCAAAAACGTTTAATCTCCTTTCACTTAATCTTGGACACTTGGACATAAGTAGGTGGTTGGCATCCGGCACACGCGGATTGACTCCAACCGGCTTCCGATAACAAACGATAAATACGCACTTCTTTTTGCCTTTATTTACGAGATTAATCTCATTCAAGTGCATGATAAGTTCAGTTTAATCAGTGTAGTCTCAGACTACTGCCACATAAGTATCTCCAGTGCGTCAAATACAGACAGAAATCGTTAATTAGCATAAAATAATTCATGGAACACTAGTCTCAATATATTATCTTTGTCTTTATGAGTTGGCGATAATAATATTTTAAGAATTATGAAGTTTACATCCTGCCTACTGGTTTTCGGTACGTTAATAATTTTAATATCTATATATTTACCTACCTCTTGTAAGATTGTATGAATATACAATATATTATGTAGATATAGACGATGTAATGCCCGTTGCAGACCATGTGAAGTAGCTTGCGCAAGTACATGCGCGAGTAATTACTACGCATCGTTTGCAATGAGCTACAACACTTTTTTCTTAGTGGAAGTGCTTAGTAGCACACACAGAGCTGGTCCTCGCGCAAGTGAAGCTTTGTTACCTAAGCCCTACTCACGCGACGCCCACTGCGCAACGTTCATCTCGTTCAAACACTCGCGCGAGTATGTACTCGCACGCGAGTTGTGGGCGTCCCAACGCGAGTGGCTATTTATTTACGTATAAACACCAGCGCGAGTACTTTCTACTTGTGCTTGCAAGCTATTTCATAACGGTCTGCAACGGGCTTTAAGCAAGTATGTGTGTATTATGTACAGATATTTTTTTGCAGTTAGTTTTTGGAGACATGCACTGCAACTGTCGTTGTAGGGTAGGTACCTATGTAGCACGCTTAGATAAGTAGCACGATAATTCGAGAGGTTCCCGTTAATTGTAATCATAAATGAGAGGATTCAATGTTCAGCCATTTAAAAATAACATATTCTGTTTATTTATCACTATTCTACTTCATAGTAATTTCGATTTAAATTTTTTTTTTTTTATATTCAAGTGCCTTTATTAACTAAACAAAATACAAGCTAAAACTATAACTACAAATACAGTTAGACTGCCCATAGACCGTTGAAGGTCTAAAGACAATCTAAATGCTCAAGCCCACTACCAGTTGGCAGCGTACCCAGCATGCTGGCGGCATTACCACGTTGAATGGCAATGCTTATGCGTTGAGCCAGAAACACGCCAGCATTTTGGTCACGCGTCGCATTAACCAGGCGCTCTGAAAGATTTTTGAAAATGAGGTGAGCTCCCGGTCCCCAAGGGCCCAATGTCTCGACCCCAAACGCCTCAAATATATAACCACTGCCGAGGTTAGCATATTTGCGTCGCTTGTGCTGCTCTGCCGAATTGGCAGCCGCGCCAGCCCTACCCCGTGTCTCAGGAAGATGTGACGGCGCCAAAGTATCGACACAAGTTGCGTCCCATACAAGGGGCCGCCCCAACCTCCAGGGCACAAGTGTCATACCGTCAGGCCTCCTTCCATCGTCGCGCGCAAGACCACTCGGTTCGAGCACAGCTGCGACATTGGCGGTGGAAAGAGCCCTGCGTATGATGTCGTTCAGGCTAGCGTGTCGGCCAATACGACCAGCGCTTCTCGAGCAAGAGAGACCATGGTGACCGAGCTGGTCAACAGCAGTACCACACTGACAGCGATGGGCCTCACAGCACCTTGCACCCAAGCGTAAGCTGACAGCTAGACGAAATGCGGTTGGATCTAAAAGGCTACCCGTGTTAAAAGAGGGCATAGCTTGCAACCAAAGTCCCGATTCCCAAACAGAGACAGCTTAAATGATGATGATGACCTGAGAAATGTTGGGCTGTTTAAATGTGTTACCGTTGACATTATTAAAACAAAATCGTTTGACAGATTTGATCATTTGACATTGGCATTACTCACTATAACCCGACCGAAATGAATGCAATCCGGAACCGGAAAATATCCTTGGCTAAATGATATCACTTTGAATAATTTGCATTATTGTTTATCAATTTCATAGGAGGAATAAATATTGTTTTGATTCGCCGCTAAATAAAGTATGAATTATTTCTGTTTATATGTGAAACGTACACATTAATCAAGATCTCAAGGGGCCAAGGGTATTTGGAAGGTCTTCAGTACTTGAAAAACAATGATGACGTGATTTTCGATGATCTTTTGTACTCACGATAGGACCTTCGAATTCTTTGTTCGAAGTAGGAATGCAAGTGTAATCAACTGCTTACATGCAATCACGTTATCACGTCTTTATAATAAACAACAACATAATCACTATTTGCTGCTATAGGTAAGTAAATAATTCTGTAAAGATTTCATTCTTCAACGTCATTCTGATGCTGTTTCTAACCTTCAACTAAATTTTTCAGTTCTAATCATGAGTGAAGATACTTCAGCTTTGAATCTAGAAACTTGGATGAATGATTTACCAGCTCAACTAAAAGAGGTGCCTCTAATATTCCTAGCTATTCCAGGTATGTGCTTAGTATTACAGGCAGGTATGAATGTTTACTATCCAACCTACAAAGAACGAATTTAGCTAACTATAACAGCGCTAGCGATTATCAAGTAAACAAAGAAAACTTTGTGCCATCTTCGTTATTATTAGTTGTCATTAGTTATTTTTACTAATAACAACTGAGTGCTGAAAAATATGCAAGTCGAGCGTAACTTATGCCTAAAATAGTAAAGTGCCACCTAGAATAGAATATTCAATAGTAAAAACCCTGCGCATTGCAGAGTGACTGCGATACTTGCTATTACTTGACTTGCAAAGTAAAGGAAGTAACAAAAACCCTGTTATATCCACAGGATGCATATCAAGAATCGACTAAGGGTTATTATATTAAAGTTCATTTAAATCTCTACATAGTATAAATTAAAGTCACTTTCCGCGTCTGTCTGTCTGTATGTCGGTATGGCCGCTAACTCCTAAACCACGCAACGGATTTTGATGCAGTTTTCACCATCAGTTAGATACATTTTCACAAAAGGTTTACATATATAACTAACAACCCGCCCCGGCTTCGCATGTAAATTACACCCGTGTGAAGCTAGGCGGGCAGGTCGCTAGTATGAAATATAAAAAACTTCACTGCCTCCTATTTACCCTTTTCTTACAGACACATATACATCACTGGCAAGTGTTGTAGACGTTGTATTTATATTTTGTTGTTGTATTTGATATTTTACCATATTGTATTAATCATCTTGTGTTCAAAAATGCATCCATACAAACCATATAGTAGGTACTCATAAACTGAAAATATAGAGCACAGACAGGCTATTTTCACTTCAAATTTCATCTGATTTATGATATTAGTGTGGTCGCAAGGTACCTAAAGAAAATTTGTACATGATGGTGTTACCATCCTTCCGGATTTGTTTCCAATTTTAGACCTTTGCCGGCCAAAAAATTGCTTGGTGTCTAAATCACGGTTTTATCACTGCAAAAACGCCCTGTGTAACGCATAACTGTGCTCTAAGTCTCTAAATTCTTTTTCCAGGCAGCCACGATTCAATGACTTATGGCATAAACCGTTCAAGCGACATAGCCCCCGACGCAGAACCAATCGTCCAGCGTCTGTACCCGCTCTTTCGAGGTACGATATTACGCTGGACCATAACGCAGGACACTGACACTCAGCAACAACTACTTATTGGCATTAGGTACCTAACTGCTACGTTTTATGCATGACTATAGTACAGTAAAGCAAATAAAACGGTGTGTAAGGTAAAATTAAAGCAATTTTGCACAATATGAAGGTGGATGGTCCAATGCTAAATTGTCAAGAGATGGTGCTATCTTCAAAAATTTATTTTACGCCGTCAATTGCAATCCAATTTGAGCTGAATCCTAAATTATGGCCATTGACAACCTTGCGTTGGACCTTTAACCTTAATTTTTTATCTGTGAAACTACTTACAAAATATTGGATACAAAAAAACTGGCTTAACTAAGAAAACATTGTTTATCACAAATTTTTTGGGAAACTTTCCGATTAAATGATTTAAAAAGGTTTTTGTGATACTTAAAAATAAAATAAGGTAAAGTGTATGGATTCGTTGAAATTTGGTGTGGAGTTAGCTTGTATCTTAACCCAAAAATATATATTATAGTTCCTAACCACTAATCTTTCACAAGTACACGTCAACTACCTACTATGATATCACAAAAGCAATTTTGTGGAATGTTTACTAAAAATGCACCGCGAACTGTTTTTCAGTTTTATCAGTTTGCGATGGCACAATTTGCAATTTTTTTGCATTGACATCTAACGTACTACAGCCAAGACGACAGGTATCTAACAGTTACTGAAATTACGCCATGCTATTATAAGTCGGTGTATTAATCCAACTTAAGACAGGACACAGATATGCAGAATAGATAAACTCGCGGTGTCTGTTCTGACAAAGAATATTGGGTAAAACTGCAAGATGTTGGTGTTAAATTTAATTACTAAGTATGTCTGTAAACTATTTGTAGTATTTTTTTTCAGATACTTGGACCTGAGGTTGGCAACGAAAAAGGGTGAAGATAATTTCTACTTCACACATGGGGTGTACGCAGAGGAGATATCTAAGGCACTGGAACAAGTCAAGGAGTTTGTGGACTCTCATCCTGGAGAGGTATAAGAAATCTTTTCAACACTGCATCAATTTTACACAACCTTTGTTACATTTTCACGAAAAAACGAGTAAAGCGTTATTAATGAAATTCTTCTGAGAATATTTATAGTCACACATTATGGAACTACATGGACGAGACCGAAGTTAAACAGGGAACAATGACGAAGGAGGGAGGAGGCTTATGTACTGTAGTGAACTTGTAGTAGTTCCACTGAATGAGCAATTAATTTAACTAAATACATTAAACATATTAAAAAATAAATTAAATTGGCTTATGAGCGTTTAAAGTTTTAGGTAGGGATACTAGGGATAGAGAGGGGATACTATGTCCCTTTCCCGCAAAGCGTGTGTTAGTATGTCCCGGGTGTGTCCTAAAACTGCGACCAGAACCACTGAAGGATGGGCAGCAGCGTCTTATTAGTACACGGTGAACGCACTGCGATCTCCAAGACGCCTGCCAAGCGTGGGGATTATGGCAACACCCCTCTCCAAGAGGGAGGCCTTTGTCCAGCAGTGGACGTTCACTGGCTGATGATGTGATGTGTGTTAGTATAGCATTTGTATAACGTCTGAGGCATGACGTCATAACTCAGTATAGTGCGCTCTCTGTCCAGCATGAAATTAAAATACATATAACTTATTTATTTTTCAACTAATTTTAATTTTGTTTTCGTTGATAGTTCTAGTATATTTATCTATGATAGATCTTATATTTTGTTCTATTTATGATCAGCTTTTTTATGAGGAAATATAAAATATTCGTCATGCCTATTATTAAATCGACAAAAATTTCACCAATCATGTCTCTGAAATTACTTTAAACTTATTTATTTCCTCATTTATGTATAACCAACATATGAATTTGGTACTGCCTTAACTACAGACATAGGATTATTTTTGCTACGCATAAATTGATGCAACGCAACCCAAGTTGACGACACATCAACTATTAAATCTAGCATGTCTCATCGAATATCTTCAAATGATAATATGTTCCGATTCCAGGTGGTGATCCTGGACTGCCAGCATTTCTACGGGTTCACCCCGACAGACCACCAGCGATTGCAGCGGTACCTCATCAACCTGTACGGGGCACGGCTGGTGCCGCGGCGGCAAGACTTGTTCTCCATCACCCTCAACTCTCTCAATAGATTAAGACAACAGGTAAGTGATAACAATCAATCCACACCAGCAGGCCTAGCACAGGCCGTTTTTTTTTAAATTATTATAGATAGGCTTGCGCTTGGCCGCCAACTCGCCTGATGTTAAGCGATGATACGGCCTACGATGGAGCACGCTTGCCTAGAAGAAACCTATTCACTCTCGACTTGAAGACACCCAGATTGTCACTATGGGGGACACCAACTCAGGCAGTGAATTCCACAGACTAGCAGTTCGCATCATAAATGTGGAATCAAAGCGCTTCGTACGGGTTCTCGGAATATCAACCATAAAGCGGTGTCGATTCTTCGTACCCACTCTGGCAGTCCGATAGAAAAATGGGCAGGAGGGAATCAAATCATGCAGATCTGTAGCACACTCTCCGAAATGTATCCGATAAAAAACCGATATACTAGCAACCTTGCGCCGATGCTCAAGACTAAGAAGCTTAGTCTGAACCAGGGATTCGTTGCTGATGAGCCTCTTGGCACGTTTCTTAATAGACTCCACCGCCCCAAGCTGGACAAATTGTCTTTCCACCGTTATTATCCCGCGAGAAAAAGACAAACGTATCCATATTCTAGCTTTGTCGCGTCTAGGCGTGGATAAAAACGGTGGAAAGACAATTTGTCCACGGCCCGTGCTAGGCCTGCTGGGGTAAAAACCTCTATTTCGCCAGGTGTTGTGAACTGATATCAGTTAAGTCAGCGACCCAAAGCCGTGCTCTGTTATTTTAAGGAGCTGGGTTGGTTTGTGTAAGCTGGCAGAGGCAAATGCACAATACAACCCACGCGGGATAAGACTTACTAAGATAGTAATAAGACCTACACTGCAATGACGACAAAGTATAAATTAATACACAACTTTTTATTTATATTACACGGGAATTACTCACGTAAATACTCACAATACGTACTGCCTAATGCGGTTGAAACTATGGTCGTAGTGACCGGCTTAATCTTACATGAGTAATTCCCGTGTAATATAAATAAAATGTGTGAAAACCACGTCAGTGTGTATAATACACAACTTTACATAGTATAATTTTTCTATCGGACTGTCAGAGCGGGCACGAAATATCGTCACCGCTTTATGATTGATATTCCGAAAACCCGTACGAAGCGTTTTGATTCCACATTTATTGTGCGAACTGCTAGTCTGTTGAATGCGCTGCCTGAATGGGTGTTCCCCGATTGTTACAATCTGGGTGTCTTCAAATCACGAGTAAATCCGTTTCTTCTAGGCAAGCGTGCTCCAACGTAGACCACATCATCGCTTAACATCAGGCGAGTTGGCGGTCAAACGCAAGCCTAGCCAAGTTTATAAAAAAGTCGCTTTCGCGTCTTTCTGTCTGTTTTTCTGTATATCCGCTAACTCCTAAACCACGCAACGGATTTTGATGCGGTTTTCACCATCAGTTTGATAATGTTTCACGGAAGCTATATATAAAACTAGCTGCGCCGCGGTTTCACCCGCGTAGTGATGAAAAATGGTGATGATGACGATGCCTGTGTCACTTTCCAGCCCTTGAACTATATATACCCATGCAAAAAATCAGGTCGATCCGTTGCTCTGTTGTTGCGTGAAAGAGTAACAAACAAACACACTTTCCCATTTATAATATTAAGTACTAGCGGTCCGCCCCGGCTCCGCACGGGTATAGTTATATAGCCTATATTAATCAGTGATAACGTAGCATTAAAAATGGTAAAAGAATTTTTAAAATCGGTCCAGTACTTTTTGAGCCAATTCGTTACAAACATACAACCAAATCTTTCCTCTTTATAATATTGTATAGATAGATGTATAGTATAGATGATTATAATAAAACTTTCACCCGTGCGAAGCCGGGGCGGGTCGCTGGTTAGTGATAAAAAGTAGACAATTTACACACGCGTGTAGGTGATCTTTTACACCCTCAAACTAAAAATATCTCATGTGGAAACAATCACCTACATCCCTTGTATATGTATGGTCAAGAGTTGGAAACGTTCCATGTCGCAGGTGATCATAGTGTACCGCAACGAGTCGGTGTACGCCACGGGAGAGTTCTGGCCGCCGCAAGCGCTGCCCTCTCCGTGGCCGCGCCAGGATCGCATCTCCGGCCTCCTCTTCTACCTGCAGAATGTGAGGAGGAACCCTAGCGCGGGCTTCATTCATCAAGCTGTGCTCACGCCCACACCCGCTTTTATAGTACTCAGGTATTTTTTTTTATCGATACCATTAGGCCCCAAACTAGGCAAAGCCTGTATCTTGGTGGCCCAGTCTAATCGGGTTACAAAATGAAATATGCGCGTGCCTACGTGATTTATTAAATAAAACAAGTTTTTTTTAAAATTAGTGCTGGAATAGCTAGCGTGTTTAAAATTAATTGTGTGATTGTGCATATTTGGATGGTGTATGATGATGTGTATGTATTTGTAATGTATGTATGAATGAGTGCAGTTGAGCTTATGTATGTGTGAACTGACTCGAGTGTATGTATGAATGAATTGGCTCTAGTGAGTCAATGTTTGTGAAGATGCCTGGTTTATGGTAGTCTTTTGGATTTAATGGGTTTAAATGACAAGAGGGAAAAGACAGAAATAACTGGATTACAACATATCAGAAGTGCTGGCTCAGCTTGTGGGATAGGTAAAGTGTTTTGAATGGGGATTATAATATTTATTGATTGATAACCCGTTGGTCCAGTTGATAGTGAACCTGCCTTCTGCGCTTGGGGGCGTGGGTTCGATTCCCACCTAGGACAAACATTTATGTATGAACATTTGTGTTTGTTCTATATCTGGTTGTTAATATCTATTAAGTATGTATTTAAAACTAAATATGTATGTATATCAGTCTCTGGCAGCCATATCACAAGCTTTGCTTAGTTTGGGGTCAGATGACATTGTGTGCAAAAATGTCCCGAATATTTAATTTCAATACAGGGTTACGCAAATACCCTGTATTAAGCCGGAAAGAGGTCATTGTACTCATAATTATGAACAGTGAGATTTTACTATGGGACCAACCCTGAAATAGCGAAATAAAAGTCTGCTGTTCCATACATTTTGTCAATGACCGTTTTCAATGGAACAGCTGATATTTTTTTATCCTCTGTAACCCCAATTTTAAATAGGTGTTTGTTTAAAAGGCAATGACCTGTGACGACCCCAACAATTTGCCGGCGTTTGTCATGTTTTAGATTTATTTATTTCATACAGAAACACTAACAGTACACATATTAAATAGTACAAATTACACTTTTTTATACCTAATACAGTTCTGATATGTGCATCCTTAACAGGTGTTTATAAGTATGGTAACACAAAAAAAAGATAAAAATAAAAAGATAGATTCAACAATTTTCGGGAGTACCTCGGACTGACTTCCGGGAAAGCTTCCCTTGATTGTCTACAGTTTTTAGTACTTGCCCAGTATTCTTCGTGAAGTCTTGTAGTACGTTGTCGAATCCAAGATCTGATTTGGCTAACAGGTGGGGGGGGGGGGATTATCGGCTCGGGCCCTACAGGTCGTATGCTCGAGCTTCTCCGCGCTAGTTCATCAACTGCATCATTTCTTCTAGACCCACTGTGATTTTTAGGTAGAGATCATCATCATCAGCCAGAAGACGTCCACTGCTGAACATAGGCCTCCCCCTTTAACCTCCAGCCTGCCTTTTGCATCCACTGGATGCCAGCGATTTTCACAATGTCGTCGGTCCATCTAGTGGGAGGCCTACCTACGCTGCGTCTTCCGGTTCGTGGTCTCCACTCAAGAACCTTTCTTCCCCATCGGTTATCGGTTCTTTGAGCGATGTGGCTTGCCCATTGCTACTTCAACTTGCAAATTTTAACAGCTATGTCGGTGACTCTGGTGCTTTGGCGAATATCCGGAATAACGTTTCGGATTCTATCGCGCAATGAAACTCCGAGCATAGCTCTCTCCATTGCCCGCTGTGTGACTCTGAGTTTTTCCAAAAGGCCAACAGTTAAAGACCACGTCTCAGTACCATATGTGCAACACACACTGGTAAAAGACCCTTATCTTTAGGCACTGTGTTAGCTTGGACGAGAAGATATGGATACTCTGTCCCTTTCTCGCAAAGCGTGTATAGCGTGGTATAGCATTTGTATGGCGCGCCTGAGACTTGACCTGATTGTTTGCTATAGGAAATCAGATCTTTTAAGCTGAGCTGTCGGTGACTTTGGTTCTCTGGCGAATAACTTCGTTCCGGATACAATCACTCAGAGAAACGCCGAGCATAGCTATCTCCATGACGATATACTTAAAGCAACTGGCATTGGCTGGAAGAGAAAAAGCCGAAGCTCGGCTTGAGTGGTGTCGGGGTTAAAAAAGGCCTATGTTCTGCAGTGGCCTTGAAAAGGCTGATTATGATGATGATTACTTGAGGTGCCAGTAGGTGCCATCTTTTGTTTTGAAACTTGGTCAAGATGTTTTCATAATAGTATAATAATATGTAGTTATGATAAGACTATCTATTTTATTTCAATAACATAGCAAGCCCCCTTTTCTTGGAATTCTTAAATAACATGATGAAACGTCAAAACAGATAATAAGACTAAAATAAGTCGCTAACTATCGTATGTAACACCATAGATAAATATACTATACTAGGTAACACAAAACCGACCCCACTGACTATTGTCTAGAAAAGATCGCTCTTAGTGATAAAACCACCTTTTGTGCGTATTTTATTACTTTCAATCTCTATTTTTATGTATTTATTATTCAAAATCTCAGTCAAATTACAATTAAACTAATAACTATTCAAATAACCCACCCCTGACCGTTCCCGGCACAAAGGTACCCAAAACACTCGCTGCGTTACCGCGTTGGATGGCAATGGCCAACCTTTGCACCAGGAACGAGCCGGAGCGGGAGTCACCACACTTTTCCTTGAGCCTGTGCCCTATCTCCATTTTAACTACGTAGGTATAGTCTACGGGTCGGTTTTTTTTTTTTCTAAAAATTAATTATTCACACTATACATGCATCTGCAGATACTTCAAAAAGAGCGCCATATCTGTACTATTTTCTTTAGTCTGTTTTTACATTTTTCAGGTGGATCTCAAACCTCCGCGAGAAATGTGCGATACCGGTCAAAAATGAAATACTCCCCAAACTGACAGAGTTCTCCCCTGGGCCGCCGGTCATCGGCAACTCGGCTGCCGGGATCAAGTCGCCGGTCAACGTGGTCATAGCTGACTTCGTGAACTTAGACGATGCTGTGTTCCCAAAAACAATCATACAACTGAACATGAAGCTGTTGCGAAACACTGATATAGTGTACCATAATTACGGGTAAAGTACTTAATTTGTAGGATTTTAGTTTTACATGATTTTGCTATCGAGATACAATAAATATAGAGTCACAATCGTGCCAAAAAAATGCGCGATGCCAAAGCTACGATGACATAGCGGACAACTAACGTTGAACACTATGCAAGCGACATAGCGTCTAAATTGGAGTAAATGTGGCTTTGTGAAGTATATTATTGATACAATTTATGTACAATGACGGACGTTTTTTGACTGTTTTCACTAAAAGATTGTGACTCTATGGTAATTGTATCTCGATGGGTTTTGCACACGGTTTCTTGAATGTTGGTCATCTCTTTTAGTAATCAACCTATAATGCAAATCAGAATTTACTTCGTTCGAAAGCAAATTTTATATTTGTAGTGTTGGTTTTGACTTTAGGATTTACTACTTACTGATTACTTAGTTTTTAGGTTTCCGTACCCAAAGGGTGTAAACGGACCCTGTTACTAAGCCTACGTTGTCTGTCTGTCTGTCAGTCCGTCCGTCCGTCCGTCGTACCTACCTTTTAACGGCTGTATCTTTTGAACCGTAATAGATAGATAGCCAGTTGAAATTTTCCACATTGAATATGTAATGTTGCAGCGGATTAACTAAGAAATAATAAAGTCAAAAAATAAAACTCATACAACAAACGAATTTTTGTATTAGCCCTAATGTAAAAACGGTAATACGTACAAGCGTCCAACTTGGCATGATTATAGTACACACTCTAAAGTATAACAACAAGAGTCCCATACAAATTACACTTGGTGACGAATAGTCCGAGGGTATGCGAGGCATCAGTGCAGGATTTATCTCGTATAAGGATACGAGGGTCTGATGATAGAGTAAGGAGATGGAGAGTAGATCTCTCCTAGGTACTGTCTTTAATTTTAGCTGCACTCCGGGTGCCACTCCTTGTATCATCAGCATAAGACGTCCACTGCTGAACATAGGCCTCCCCCTTTAACCTCCACACTGAACGACAGCCTGCCTTTTGCATCCACTGGATGCCAGCCTTTCATAATATATTTTAGTAATACTTTGTCGAATTTTTCATAAAACTACTATTCAAATTAGATTTGACAAATTTTCAAGATGATTAGCGTTTGAGAAAAGGTGTCTACTTTACGATTCCGCTGTGTACCTGTTATTTTTACTATTTTAATATGGGCCCAAAATCAGGAATATGAATCTAATAATAGTTTAATTTAATTTTAAATTTTATATTGATGTTTCTTTTGTGTATTTTTATTGATGTATAGTAATTTGAAATGAATCTCATACATCGAGATACAATACATATAGAGTCACAATCGTGCCAAAAAATGCCCGAACAAAAACTCGGCGCACGCTACGAATTGCGCTGACTTTTTGGTTAGTGACAAGGTAACCGCGACCCGACAACAACGCCGCGCGATGCCAGAGCTACGATGACATAGCGGACAAGCGATGTTGAAAACTATGCAAGCGACATGACGTGTAAATTGGAGTAAATGTAGCATTGTGAAGTATATAATTTATACAATGTATGTACAATGATGCTCGGGCGTTTTTCGACTGTTTTTATAGAGAGATTGTGACTCTATAGGAATTGTATCTCGATGATCTCATAGTATACATGTTTTATTTAGTTTTGTATGCTAAAATAGATAATATAGAAGCGGCGGTACGTTAAAAACGATGAATTTTATAAATATGAGAAGCAAATTCTGTTATCACTACATATACTATACTTTTGTGAAAGCCTATTACTTCACGCCACTTTATAAGTACAATATTCTGTGATATTTTTAGTAATTTTTTGTTTGTGCTTTCTGTGCCTTAAAAAGCAACGTACATAATCATAAATATTTATCGCAGTAAGATACAATTAAGTTTTCTTACAATAAAATACAATTTGCGTACCCACATTGTTTAATTTAGAAAAAATAATCACTCGTTAGACACGGCAGTTCCACCAAAAACTTTGTTACAAAATTCGTCTAACTTAATTCTCGCGCACAAATCTTTGAACGACCACCTTTTCTTTTTCATATCGGTTCCAGCGCCGTCGAGGGCAGAAAATAGTTTGTCCGATAATTCGTCTGATATCTCTATAATCCTGCAAATGTTGTTCAATCGGGCCAAATCTTCCAGAGAATTGGTCAGATCGGTTAACTGAATGACCTGTGATTTCCTTTCCTTGATTTCGAAGGAGTTATTGGAATCTGATCCACTGGTACTATCTAGTTTGTCGTATATGTCTTGTCTGTCTTCGCAAACTCCATTACTAATTGTCGTTATAGTGTTTTCTGGAGTTGTACATTTAGAAAGTTCATCCGAAACTATCTTGGGCGGCTTGTCGTCAGCTTCAGCAGGCGAGTCAACAATATCTTCGACAGATAGCTCGCATTCACTATCAGGTATACATGGCTCGTTTACTAGAACTATGTTACGCTTTCTCAACGCTTTGTCAATTAAGTTCATATTGCTCTTTTTTGCCGTCAGCTCACATTTGTTAAGAGTTATTTTGTCTTTCCCATGTTTGTAATTATTTATTTCAGGAAAGTGGTTTTCCTCTTCATTTGACAAATGCTCGCCGTTAGAACTAGACAACTCGGCAACTGCGATTTTAGGCGTAACATTCGTTTTTTCTTTATATGTATTAAGGTGGTGACTATTCCATACACATTTAAATTCTTTGTTTTGTTTTAGTTCATCATTGACTGCCACAACAGTTTCAGTAAATTGCTTACATTCGCCCCTGTCTAGTTTTACAAATGTTTCATTTTTTCTGTCATTTTCAAATTGAATTCGAACAATTTTGTCTTTATTTTCGTCTTTTCTCTTTAATTCTTTTATAGCTTCTGATATATCAATTAAGTTTTTCGTATCTTTGACCATATTATTGTGACCGTCACTTTCAAATTTGTCATAATAATTTGACGCCAAAGATACTGCGGCATCTTTATTACGTTTATCAGTTTGTAATTGTATTGTGTCTCCAGAACATTTATTGTCAACAAGTTCTTCAACTGACTTAATTTTACTATTCATTATTGTATAACTTTTTGTATCTTTTTCTTTTGTTGTTAAATTAGCACGGCTCAATTCTTTAATTTCATCTTTGCATATCGATCGAACGCCTTGATTGCTTTGTGTTTTTCTCAAAAGATCTTCAGTTATACTAACCATTTTAGTAAATTCTCTTCTCACGCTTTCCAAACGTTCTTGGTTATTGCATTCGACCTTTTTCATCGACGACGGGAAACCCACGCAAGATTGAAAAAAAGAGCATCTGATTGGCTTCGCACAAAATTGTGACACTTCACTTTTGTTATTCCATATTTTCATAAGATCATCGGTTTTAGTCCATCCGTCTTTGGAAGTTTTTGCAGCTAAGATTGTTGGAGTCTGTTTTGGCAAATGTGAAATAGGCGTTCTTACTTCGACGCCCTTATCTTGAGATACGTTTGAAATGTTAGAAGTGACTCCTTTTCCACAGTAACATTTTGGAGGTATATCAGTTTGCAGCATCTTTGAAGAAGTTGCAGGTTTTAATTTTCTCATATTCTTAGGCATTTCAATAAAGTATTGGTTTTCTGAAAAGATAACGCTATCGACTATTCTGCAAGCATACGAATATTCGTTTTCGTACCAACAAATGATTTTGTAAAAGTATGGCTTTAGTTGTATGCTTGAGGCCTCGTCAAAGATGCAGGAGTGAGTTTCACCGACGTAGTCTGAGGACACGGTCTGTTCGTAGGATACTTTGATGATATTTCTGAGGGTAGCTTTACTCGCTTGGTGAACATTGTTTACGATTTCTTGCAATGACGTGTTGACGTGCAATCTGTAATAACATTTTTCATTGGTGCAGATGTACCTATCCAAGTATAATTTTAGCTTAAAACTTTATTATTCGGCGAATGTTAAATGATCAACATCACCTCCCCATCCCAAAGATAACATAACAACTTAATCGCGCACGAGTCTTAATTTGCTTGATAAATTTGCTTGCATAAATCTTATGGCGCTTGTGATTGGAGACTCGACGCTTGTGATTAGAGACTCAAAAGTAATTCATTCAATTCGCGCCTAGGATTGGCCCGCTCGAAAAAGTTTAAGTTGAAAAAGAGTATCTTTGGCTTACGGCGGGGTAAAGGATGAGCAGTCAAGTGGTTATATCGTCATTGCCATCACCCTTATCTATTTGTACGCTAGGCCACGGCGGAGTTTGATAACTTTAAGAATATCCCTCAGTCCAACCGCTGCCAACTGGCTTTTTTGGAGATCGATGGGGAGGCCTATATCCAGCAGTGGACGTCCTATGGCTGAAATGATGATGAAGAACCTCAGTACAAAAATTAAGGTACGATACAACTGCTACCCACCTTACTGTCAGGTCCAGAACAGAGACATTCACAATAGGTACTCTAAAAGCGATCCCAGAGAGTTTATCTTTAGCGCATGGGAGAATCTTCCCGAGAGCCTTGCACGCTCCTGTTGGAGCCGGGATTATGTTCTGGTGAATGCTTCTGTGGTCGCGCCAGTGCTGAAAACAAGCGAAGCCGAAAAAAAACAGTGTCACTTCATGCACCTTCCTAACTAGTATAGCTAATTTCGTAGCTCGCAAGAGTGAATAGAGTCCTCAAAGGTAGGTAACTCACCGCCAATGCCCCGGGTATTGTAGGTGTCCATAGGCGACGGTGACTACTTACCATAAGGTGGCCCGTCGCTTGTTTGTCTACTATTATATATATATTTAAAAAAACCTCATAATTAAAAAATCTCTAGGCTGGCGCAGAACTGCAAGACTAGGGACACCGTGGGCGACTACTGCGTACATAGACTGCCCCGGTGGCTCAGTTGGTAGTGAACCTACCTTCTGTGCTTGGGGGCGTGGGTTCGATTCCCATCTAGGACAAACATTTGTGTGATGAACATTTGTGTTTGTTCTATGTCTGGGTGTTAATATCTATTTAAGTATGTATTTAAAAATATATATGTACGTATATCAGTCTCTGGCAGCCATATCACAAGGTTTGCTTAGTTTGGGGTCAGATGACCGTGTGTGCAAAAATGTCCCAAATATTAAAAAAAAAAAATATAGGGAATGTTTTGATGAAAAATCATCGGCGATACTTGTAAATAATTTCATACTATAGACTTCCGATATACGGTCTACCCTACATGTGACCACGGACATTGCAAAGTGATTAAAACATCAGATATTTAAATAATAAAATCCATTACAAGTGTTTAATTTCAATGCTACGCAGCGTAGGACGTCCACCCACAAGATGGACGGACAACCTAAAAGAGACCGCAGGGAAACGCTGGATGCAGGCTGCTTCCAACCGGCCCTTTTGGCGATCGATGGCGGAGGCCTATGTCCAGCAGTGGACATCCTATGGCCGAAATGATAATGATGATGAATATGAATGCTTCATCATCATCATCAGCCAGAAGACGTCCACTGCTGAACATAGGCCTCCCCCTTTAACCTCCACACTGAACGACAGCCTGCCTTTTGCATCCACTGTATGCCCGCGACTATGAATGCTTAATAGTTGAGAAAACAAAAAATAATAATTTTCAAAGAAATTTTGGTCGAATCTTGTGCGAAATTCTGTTCAAGCTCATTGTGAGATTCGCGACGCTTGAAACTTACTGTCGCCCAAACACGCGTCGCCTTGTGCACGCAGTCTCTCTTTACTATTGATGAGGTAGGCGTTTTACTCTAGACTTCCCCTTAGACTTCCTTCTGAGGTAGGAGGGTTGACTGATCATAGTCCTAGTTTCTGTCTTCCCCAGCCTATTTTCTAGTACTTTACAGATTTTATGGAAAGGCTTGATAAAAGAAAGTTAAAAATAAATCAAAATACCTTGCCCCTTAGACACAGACCGTCCAAAGGCTTGAGCGAAGGAGTCATCGCGTGGATGCTGGTTATAAACCCTTCTTCCACCCCAAAGCTGTCTTCCAGAACTTTGATGATCGGCGCCAGGCAGTACAGGGTGCTCGACGCGCATGATATTACTCTGTGATCTGTGGACACCAGGACAAGCCAAGAAAATACCAGCTAAGTACCAGCTTGGAGCGTTGGAGTCTATTGAGAAACGTGCCAAGAGGCTCATCAGCAACGAATCCCTGGTTCAGACTAAGCTTCTTAGTCTTGAGCATCGGCGTAAGGTTGCTAGTCTATCGGTTTTTTATCGGATACATTTCGGAGAGTGTGCTACAGATCTGCATGATTTGATTCCGTCCTGCCCATTTTTCTATCGGACTGCCAGAGTGGGCACGAAAAATCGTCACCGCTTTATGGTTGATATTCCGAAAACCCGTACGAAGCGCTTTGATTCCACATTTATTATGCGAACTGCTAGTCTGTAGAATGCGCTGCCTGAATATGTTCCCCGATAGCTACAATCTGGGTGTCTTCAAATCACGAGTGAATCGGTTTCTTTTAGGCAAGCGTTCTCCAACATAGACCGCATCATCGCTTGACATCAGGCGTGATGGTGGTCAAACGCAAGCCTATTAATTATAAATGAAAAAAAGTGTTGTAAATCACGTCAGTTTCCATAATAAAATCCAAATCTTGTTACCTGGATGTATATTATTATCGTTGACTCCCAGGACCACCATGGGTATATCGACACTGGGCGCGGTGACTATCACGCGTTTCACTCCAATGCTTATCAGGTGCCCCTATAAATGTTCGAACAAAGACTAAACAATTACTCTGAATTTTACTAAGCATGTGTGAAATATTGTGTGTAAACATTGGTTGTCTGTAAAGTCGGTTTACAGACGATAGTTTAACGTGACGTCATAACAAAACATTGATGAAATGATTGCATACTTACAATGAACGTAACGGGACAATGAGCGTGACGGGACAATGAGCGTAGTAACGGACAATTATCGTAACGGGACTATTAGCGTAACGAGACAACGAGCGTAACGGGGCAATTAGCGTAATGGGACAATAGGCGTAACGGGACAAAGAGTCATCCTTTTTCGTGCGTGCAGCTGGCGTTCATCGATTTATTAGACGTCACGTCAAAAGGAAATAAAAAATCAATATTTTTTATTATATTCGTGATTTAGAATAGCAAGCCGTGGAAGCTATTTGGCAGATCGCTAGACTGGAAAGAGCAAGGTCGCGGTTTCAAATCTCTGAACCGTATACCAATGAGCTCTTTGGAGTTTATTTACGAATTTTCATACTGACTTTCCCAGGGCGCCTGTATAGCCATAATATAGGTACCTCATGCATTTAAAAAAAAAACTATTCTTTGCCTTTTGTTTGGTTTGAATGGCAGATTTGGTGCGCCGCAGAAATCTCGCCCAGGGCGCTAGTAGTGCTAAAACCGGCACTGCGGCGGGGTAAAGACTGAGCAGCAGTCAAGTGGTTATTATAGTCATTGACATAAGTCCAGCAGTGAACTATTAAAAGGCTGAATTTTATGCTTATGCTCTAGCATGTACCCGATATACAAGTTATTTTCAGCTTATTACAATATTATTGGCTGTCAGAGCAAATAAAAGGTTGGACCGCTACTACGATAGAGACGTGAAAATTACAGTGATAACATTTGCACACCGGCACTTATGATCAGGGATTGCGCAATCTGCATTATGTTAAGTCCCTGGGCTTTATCTGTACATCGGAATGATGATTACTTTATGTAGGTACTCAACTGACCTAGTTTGAACCACTCATGAATGAAACTAAAAGTAGGTACAGGCACAAAAGACATAATAGCACAGTATTAGGTTCTCCCTCGTGATAAAACAGGCATCAAGATGGTGAACACGCCTAGCCTGGAATGGGAACTGGCTTTCAAGTGATGCTGCTGAAACACACTAGGTGCTTGGCGACAGATTTCCAACTTGAGGCCAGCCGGGTATTAGATAGTGTCCTTCCAATGGACTACTTCAAAAGAAGGGTGAATAGATTCCTCATAGGTAGGCAATGCACTGACAATGCCCCGGGTATTGTAGGTGTCTATAGGCAGCGGTGACCACTTACCATCACGTGGTCCGTAGCTTGTTTACGACTTATTCTATATAAAAAAAACATCAATTATCTCACAGAAGCTTTCTCGTAGTTGGTGAACATTCCCGAAGCTTCGACGACATACTGCACCCCGGCGGACTGCCACGGGATATCCGACGGGTACTTCGCGTGGAACACTTTTATATGATGACCTGTGTAAGTATTTAGAATGTACCTTTAGAAGCAGTAGTTTGGTTGTTAGTCCGGTTACCGAACTAGCAACTTTTTAGCTTTGCAACTTTTTAGTGGCAAAAGTCCGGTTAATACAAAACAGAAAAACGGCCAAGTGCGAGTCGGGCGCGCGCACTAAGGGTTCCGTACCAAAACATAATCTAAATGTAGTGCAAAAAGACAATCACATCCAAGCGGTCACTCATCCAAGTACCTACGTTATTTTACTTTAGAGTGTGTGACCTACCTAGTACCTATAGGTATCTATTCATGCCACTTGTACGTATTTTTGTTTGACGCTTATACGTATTACCGCCATGTTTTTCATTAATAACAGAAAATACAAAAATACATACTTATAAAAAAAAAACATTGTTGTATGGGAACCCCTTTTTGTTTTTACGTTTTGATTTTATTATTATTTTTTATTTAATCCGCCGTAACATTAAACATAGATACCTACCTATTCTTTGAAAAATTCAACTCGCTATCTATTGCGGTTTGAAACATACAGCCGTTAATAGGTACAACGGACAGACAGACAGAGGAGGTTTATTAATAGGGTCTCGTTTACACCCTTTTCAGTACGGAACCCTAATGATCACTAGAGAAAGTATATTTACCATTGATGAGAATTTCGTTGTCATTATTCGTGATGATTCCGTTGAGTTTCCCGTGTGTAGAGTCAAACTTCATCAGATAGCTGACGTACTCCACAGTGATAGCCGGGTCATTGATCGCTGATAACTGCAACAGACGATGTTATCAAGGTTATTTATTATATTCACCTACTTGCGATTAAAAACTCCGGTTATGCTATAAAAATCTTCATCTTATGAATATAGATAGGTACCTACTAAAGTAAGCATACTGTGCTGTAACGCAAATCCAATAAAAATTTACGAAATCTGGCAGAATCGTCATGTTGCAAGAGGTTTCAAGCGAGGATTTCAAAGTACCCAAAAAACTACCTGAAGGCCAGAATTTTGAAGACAAGCTCTGGATACTATTCTTCCAATACGGCCGAAGCCGTTTATTCCTACTTTTATAACCATTAGAATATAAATACAAAGAGTTCATTTCGGTTTTTAATTTATATTTATTTAGATGACATTTTGAATTTCGCGCACATGCTTCTAAAATATGACAACCTTACCTTGTGGCTAACCGATTTTACCGATTAGATAAAAGAAATTTATTAAAAAACCGGTAAACTTTCCGCTTTTTACGGTGTCAAGCACTATAACCCATAGACTACAAAATAAGGGCAAAGAATAAGAAAGTAAAAAGATATGAATTATATTTTCAAATAAAAAAAATGCCTATTCTTATACCAACAATAATTGTAACTTTGTAAAAATGATATAAGTCAATTACTTTCCTATCATAACTGTTTTAGTGCTGAATGCTCAGGGCTTTGATTCTGTAACTTTATCACACACGGAACGCAGCGCGTTAAGTTAACCTCTTAAAATTTGACCTCTATTTCCTAGAGAATAAAGGCCAACTTTTAAAGGTTAACCACGCCGCGTTAAGCTGGAATCAAATTATCGGACGCGAGTGACGGACTCGACATAAAGGTATCTAGATAATTAATGTACCTACATTGAGCTGTGCAAACTATCGGACGTAACCTTGGGCTGACCTTGAGCGTTCGGACGTCTGACAGAAATCGTGCACGCCGGATGTTTTTGTCATCCGAAGCCACGTCTCAACAGACTGTGCACACTTATCAGTCACGTCCGTCAGCCGCGTCCAATAATTTGTTTCCAGCTTTACTCGTGTGTTTGAGGTTATGGAATCACGGCCCTGCAGGCCTAGCACGGGCCGTAGACAAATTGTCTTTCAACCGTTTTTATCCCGTAAGAAAAAGACAAACGTATCCATATTCTAGCTTTGTCGCGTCTAGGCGTGGATAAAAACGGTGGAAAGACAATTTATCCACAGCCCATGCTAGGCCTGCTGGGCCCAGTAGAGATGTTTACAGCTTCACAGAAAACAATATATTTTAGGTAGTTTACTGTATCCGATACCAAAGTGTTCTGTGGTTCATTGATCTTCTAAAAATTGTTGTCTATTAATTTAACCCTCTGTCTGTCTGCCTCGCCTTGTTTGTCCTTCAGCTGATGAGCTGACATTTTCTAACTCCATCTTGTGGAGAACGTACGTGGAGTGATATTTTAATTATCGACTGCAGTTAATATATTCCGGTGAGTGCCATTGTATGCCAAATAGTATTCAATTACTTGTTTTAAATATTTATCCCTTACTGAATGTAGTTAATAAACATTAATACAAATTGCAAGATTTACATCACTGTTACCTCATAACGTTAGTCACCGCTTGTTATTTTTAGTAGTTTTTTGTTTTATTTATGAGATATTAACAATTTTTACTACGGTAATGGTAATGTTCCAAAAAGATTGTCACATAATGTTGATGTTTTAATTTGTATTATTACGTTTTTTGTCGGCTTTTCCTGTGACCTCTAAATGTCCTCCACGCGCCGCCGGTATATACCGTAAATTTATCTGCACAGAACCGGATTGTCAATAAATAATTATTACAGTTGCTGTGATTGTTACGTATTTATGAGAGTTTACATTTGTTAACCATTATCATCATATTAACATATATTTACTGGAAATGTAATTTTATTTTTTATTGGGTTGACCCAGCCTATAACTAGACAAAATACAAGCTAATACTAACACTACCACTATATTTACTTGATTGTACAGAAAATATTTTGGTAGGTATGTTATTTTATCTGTGTAATTGTGTATTAATAAATCTGTCTACTTCTACACTACATAAATACTTATAATATATTTCATGTTATTATTCTTACGTATAACTATATAATGTATACGTAGGTAGGTATGTAAAATATATTTGTAGCAAATAATATTAGTAAAATCTATTTTTCTCTGGTATTTTGTTATAATAATATCTCATATACCTATTAGATTAAGTTCTCATAAATTATTAGGTGTATTTTTGTATCTTAGCAATACAATTGAATATACATGACATTGCCATGAAACATAATTTCAAAAATCACAATTAAATGAATAGGGTAAGCAGCTACATAACTTAATTTCTGGGCTTTTCTTCGGCAATCTTTTTTATAGGTAATAGGTGGATACCATTTTTATTTTTAGACTGTCTATGAAAGCTTTTAATGTGTTGTTAGAGTCTAAATAACGTTAGTTTTGGTGAAGATAGGTATTTTATGCTTGCATTTTGTTAATTGACCTTGTGAAAGTCAAGGTCAATAACAAGTTCACCTACCAGTATCTTATCACTGAACTTTTATATTGTTAGAAATGTTTTTTGTTTTTTAATGTATGCAGTAACTTTATTTTTGTCTGTTTAGTCCTACTGCAAGGCAAAGACCCCCTTGCCCTCTTTCCACCTATATCTGTATAATGCTATTGTTTGCCAGTCTTTGGTACAAGTTAAATTCCACCCACTGAGTCTTTTTTGGTGTGCTGGGTTGTTGCTTTCCCTAATTTTTATACCGAGAGTAGCATTCCAGTGACATAGCAGTAGCTAGGTAGCCAAATTGTGGTTTTCGTAATTTCCTCTGATTAATTGGTCGGGTTTTGCATTACCTATTATAGGTGGAATCTATTTTCTGATCATATTTTTTTTAGTTTCTAATCTACTTATAGTATTAAGCCGTTTTGGCTTCTATAGGAGGAACCGCGTTATTTCTAATTTCCAAAAAAAATAATATTTTGATGGTCAGCATCAGCCACATCACCTTAAAATTTTACTGAATTATTTAATGCTATTGTAGTGTTCTAGTAGGTATTCTAATTATCTTTATTTGACCTAGGCTTGCTTTATTACTTGATACAATCAATTCTCCGAGTTATAGTCTTTTTTTGTAGGTATGGACGCGTTATTTCAAGTCAAATCATATAGTAGTGAGTCAGCACATCACAAGTCACGTAGTCATCATCATCATTTCAGCCGTAGGACGTCCACTGCTGGACATAGGCCACCCCATCAATCTCCAAAAGGGTCGTTTGGAACCGGGCTGCATCCAGCGTTTCCCTGTGGTGTCTTGTGGTAGATACTTTAACCTAGCTATTTTATAGAACACCTGATTGGCATTGTAATTTACTGGTCCATTTTAAATCTTAATATATATAAATCTCGTGTCACAATGTTTGTCCTCAATGGACTCCTAAACCACTTAACCGATTATAATAAAATTCGCACACCATGTGCAGTTCGATCCAACTTGAGATATAGGATAGTTTAAATAATTATATAACTAGCGACCCGCCCCGGCTTCGCACGTAAATTACACCCGTGCGAAGCCGGGCGGGCGGGTCGCTAGTTAATATATAAGTTTGTATCTGTTAATTTGCTTTCTTTGTTATTTATTTGTATTTTTCTTCTTTACAGTCAATATGTCGAAGATTGGTATCAACGGATTTGGCCGCATCGGGCGTCTCGTTCTCCGTGCGTCCATTGAAAAGGGCGCACAGGTGGTCGCTATCAACGACCCCTTCATCGGGCTCGACTACATGGTCTACCTCTTCCAGTATGACTCCACTCACGGCCGCTTCAAGGGAACTGTCTCAGTAACCGATGGTCACCTTGTTGTAAACGGTAACAAAATTGCCGTGTACTCCGAGAGGGACCCAAAAGCCATCCCCTGGGGCAAGGCTGGCGCTGACTACGTTGTTGAGTCCACTGGTGTGTTCACCACCATAGACAAAGCTTCCGCTCACTTGGAGGGTGGAGCTAAGAAAGTCATCATCTCTGCTCCCAGCGCTGACGCGCCCATGTTCGTCGTAGGAGTCAACCTCGAAGCTTACGATCCTGCTTTCAAGGTCATCTCCAATGCTTCTTGCACCACCAACTGCCTAGCGCCCCTTGCCAAAGTAATCCACGACAACTTTGAGATTGTTGAAGGTCTCATGACCACCGTGCACGCCACCACTGCAACCCAGAAGACAGTTGACGGACCCTCCGGCAAGCTGTGGCGTGATGGCCGTGGTGCCCAGCAGAACATCATTCCAGCTTCCACTGGCGCGGCTAAGGCCGTCGGTAAAGTCATTCCTGCCCTTAACGGAAAGCTGACGGGTATGGCTTTCCGTGTCCCCGTGGCTAACGTATCCGTTGTCGACCTCACTGTCCGCCTCGGCAAGCCTGCCTCCTATGATGCCATTAAACAGAAGGTTAAGGAAGCCGCTGAGGGACCCCTCAAGGGCATCCTTGGATACACCGAAGACCAAGTTGTGTCGTCTGACTTCATCGGTGACACGCACTCGTCCATTTTCGATGCCGCCGCTGGCATCTCTCTAAACGACAACTTTGTCAAGCTCATCAGCTGGTATGACAATGAATATGGCTATTCCAGCCGAGTCATCGATCTCATCAAGTACATCCAGACCAAGGATTAAATATCTATGTAGTTTCATAAGAATAATAATATAAACGTTACATCATCGATATGATCGTCATATATCGACAATTTATTTTTAAGTTTATGTATGTATAGATGTGTAATCTAAATTATTGTGCTACTTTGATGATAGTAATAAACGCGTAATTCGATTTTGTTAGAAACTACAACCACTTTAAATACTTCATGCGACATTGAAACAATAAGCGTGTTTATGTGAATGTTGAGATTATAATAAAGTTTGAATTTACATAAAATTTCGATGGTTTATTTTTAGTATTATTATGTAAGATTTAGGGGGATATCCAACCATATCTGTTTTTTTGTAAATGTACTAAAGTTCCGTTATATTCAAAGAGTAGTACAAAGAGAATATAATAGGGAGTAGTATAATAAAGGGGGGAGTTATAATTATTACTTAAACCACAGACAAAAGGAATAACTATTCCTATATGACTCCTATGCTTAAACGTACATAACAGATTCATGAATTTGTATTTTGTACTAGTCTGGCTAATGAAAGTAGAGACTGAAAACGCCCGCCGAGTTTTAAAAAATCCGCATTGCAACCCCAAAATTAATATGAAATGCATTACTGTGTTCTGACTGTGTTACAAAAATTAATAACTTACAAGTATCAAGTGAGATTATTCCAGGCATTTCATACAAATTTTTGGAGTTGTTATTTATCTATGTCTATTACCCTTAGATTATATACCCAACAATTAACTAGCAGTTCGCTCGGTCAAAAAATTAGGAGACTGACAGACCAGACGGACGGACAGAACAAACATAAAAAGGTTCCTTGTAGTACTAACAAAACGTAGTAGATCTGTGAACAAAACAAAATCATTGAGATTACATCCTTTGAGAAAGGAATATTCTTTACGTCATTAAATTACATCTCACTGAGTAAAACATGGTAAAACCAAAGAAAATCCTAGTACTTAAATTTCCGATCAATAGAAAATAACGGCAATAATCGAATTGCAACCGAATACAAAATAATTTCGCGCAGAAGTCACCGTTATCGATGACCTCCGATGACCTCTCAGGGTTGCTCAGGCGCTCAGGGTCTTAGCTTAAATAGAATCTTAATCTACCCCTCATGGTAGTATTTTATTATCTGTGCCTTTTAAGAGTAAAAAAATATTTGAGACACTGTTTGAAGCACAGATCTGTGGTTTGAAGCATAGAAAAAAAATCGTATTTTCTGTGGTTTGACAGTCTAGTTATTCTGAAGGACTCTGTATCAAAGGTCAGGAATAAAATTTACAAAAAAAAGTCTGTTACTGTGACTGTCATTAATTGACATTTCGTTTGCTTCGTGTAAATTTCGTTTCGTGATGTACAAGTTTAAAATCCGTCTATTTATCAATGAATATGGTGTACATTAATAGATAATGTTTATTTATGTGGCATTTAACAATAAACTAGACCAGCTGTGAAGACACCTACAAAATTTTGATTTCTTAATTATAATGGAGGATCTCAATTTGACAGAAACCGAAATGAGATATTTCGGTGATTTGTTTTTATGTTGCGACGAAGAATCTAATGGGAAAATACCGATATTGAAAGCAACAGAACTATTTAGATCGTCTAACATACCAAATGATGTCCTAAAACAGGTATGACTTGCAATAGGTTAGGTGTACTCAGTGATAACATTTTCGATTGGTGTTTGTGTTGATTGGTGGTAATTATACGTTACAGATCATGGATATAAGCGTGGCCCCTAATATCTGCGCGTCATTGAATCATTTGAATAGGAGACAATTTTATTCCGCACTGAAACTAATAGCTGCACACCAAAATAGTATGGCTTTGAAACCTGAATTAATATCGACTCCTTTGGACTTACCTTTACCGAGGTTTACGTGGACGATATCAGGTCTTAATTCTGAAGCTAGTGCAGATCTCATACAACTCTCGAATTCCCCTAAAGAGCAGCACATACTGAAGAGAGAAAGGAACTTTGTGAGCAGTATTGGTGCATATGAACCAATGAGGCTGTCTTCAAATTTGTCTGACAGTGATGCACCGCAGACCTTGTCTCATGACAACACTGAAGGACTGAGCACTGATTCAGAGAAAGAGTCTGAGACCATGTCACAGAGGTCTAGTTCACGAGGGGTGAGTATTATCATAATCTTTGATTTTTTTTTCACAAGCTGTAAGTGTTTGTCATTATGAGTCAGACCATTTAGTACTTAATGAAGTAGGTATGTACGCTAAATGTGTTACTGTAGAATCTTGAGGGAAAATAGTGAGGAAGTTGAAGAGGTAGCCAAGTAATTTATATTTCGAAATTCACATCGATACACACATTGGAAAAGCTTGTAACACCAATATAAATTGTTTTTTTTAATAACCCCCAACAAAAGACCTGAAATTCTGAAAGAGCTGAATTTTCAAACAGCTGAACAGATTCTCTTGAATCATAGTTAAGAACTTTATCAATTGAGTCTCCCTTCAAACAAAAATAAAACTAAATCATAATCGGTTCAGCCGTTTGGGAGCTACAATGCCACAGACAAACACACTGATAATACACATTAATCCTATTACACCCCTCTTTTTGCGACAGGGATAAAACACTTTATTTTGACAATCTTTCAAATAGAAATGATGATGATGAATGAGGCTATAATCCAATTGGTAATCAATCATATTGGGTTTATGTCTGGTAAGTAATGAAATGAAAATAGTTTATTGAATGAACAACTTTTACTGTGGGACCAACCCTGAAATTGGGACAAAAATATCAGCTGTTTCATACATACATGACCATTTTCTATGAAACAGCTGATTTTTGGCGATTTCAGGTTTGGACCCATACTTAATAGTTAGTTAGTTGTTAGAAGTTATTAGTCGTAAGTTGTTCTTAATGATGAGTACAATGACCTCCTTTCGGCTTAGTACAGTCTATATGCGTAACCCTGTATAGGTAAACACATTGTTAGCATAAGATAAAGACACTGGTTTTCTAGTGTTATCATTATCAGCCAGGTTGATGATCTGTTAATGATGGTGATCTACTGAAGGTTTTGATATATATACTGCTAGCTGTTGCCCGCCACTTTGTACACAAAGTTTCAACTAGTACTTTCAAAAAGTAATGGGTTATCATTTACTACGTCTCCCCATTGCCGTTCGTTTTTTCTTCCTTTAATTTCCAACCCTGTTTTGAGCCCCTTATTTCATACCTTCTGTAAATTCCTTTCTTAACAGATAGAGTAAAACTCTGTAAAAAATCTACTTGTTAAATTTCAGCTTTGGAGCTCAAGTGATATTTGATTTTACATAGGCTGCTTGCTTGCTTAGGATAATCCAATTCAGTCTCACTTGCTACTTGAAGACACCCAAACACCCAAATTGTAACTACACCAAAAGAGTTATTTAGGTATCGCAAACCATTGTCTAACATACAACACATAACTGTACATTAAATAAAAGTTCCTGCAGTGGACTGAATATGATGCTCATTCAGATTGCCAGGTGCATGGGCTTCTCCGCAGTCTCCAGGCTAGTCTCCCAACAATTTGTGCAGTTTTTGTTGTCCATCACAGGATCTACGTAGAGTGACGCTGTCTACTGCCGACATTCTGCTTTCTTTACTTCTTCTATACTGAAAAACTCCACCTCTTGTTTGTCTCAGATACCTGGTTGTCCATCCCACATGTTGTACCTCTAATTGCATATAGATACTTAAAAATATATATGTAAATTCGTGTTAATTGTAATGTAAGTGTAAACTCAAGGGTTCGTTTGAAAACCGGCGCTGATAGTCCTTGACTTTCAGCATTAATGCCGAGACGGACCCATTCGACACTGATTGTATCCTTCTGATATAAGTCTTTGTAAAGGTGTCGAATAAAATATATTTTTATTCTTTCTCTCTTACGGACCACATTTTTGTTCTATGTGGGCGTTTTTGTATGCGCCTGTGATGATATCTGCTCTCAAGGTATCCGTAAATTTGAAGACTTTCTCAATTACTTGACGTCTGATGAACATGGGTAATATGGGTATAGAGATAATCCTCTATGCCTGTGTCTTACATAAGACCTTACATAATTCCTCAGTAAGACATCTCAACTGAAGTTCCCCCAATTAGTGTTTCTTAGCGATTTTAATGGCCACTACAAGAAGCGGCTGCGTCCATACTGGTACGCTTGAGCATGCTGGATTAGAGACGCGAAATCCTGCTTTAACATTTGATCATGTCACAGCTAGTGCCGCATGTTGACTCGCATACTGCCTATTGTCTACTGACAATTAAACCAGACTGGCTATTTTAAATTTGCCCAGTCTCTTTTTATGGGGATTAGAAGTGGCAAATGTCTTATTCTGGAATACAAAGTTATCTTCACACCGCATTCAAATCTCTTCTACTATTATGAAGTGATAATTAATGCATTTACAAATGCACCATTTCAAAATGTATGATCATTAATATCAATCAATAATTCATTCACAGCGAAGGGGGAAAAACGGATCACCATGGAGTACAGCAAGTGAGAGTCCTACTCCTACCAACAGTGTAGCGGAGAGAGTGCACCCAGTGTGGGAGCACAGTGCCACCGGCCGCGGCGTGTGGCCCGCTAACACTGGGGAGGAGCATACCAGGTTACTTGGTAAGCGAGATTAAAAAAAACTAAAAAGTTTCGATTCCTAAATTCCTAGCAAAAATATTGGATTTTCAAAAATCTGGATTTTCAAAAATCTGGATTTTCAAAAATCTGGATTTTTGATGCTGTTTTAGTTTTCATCAAAATCGGGCCCGAGACTCCTTGGAGTACTTTTAGCTATTTCTCATAGTGTCGAATTTGGTCACTTGAAAAATTCAACCTGAAGATGATTTGACTAGGCTATTCTTATTATTATTATTTTATTTATCTTTACGGGTTTTACTTTTTTAACCCCTACTTTGCATCTTATTTTAAGATGCAAATTCATAAAGTACTGGTGAAGTTCATGTAAAGTGTGCTAGCAGTATCTATTTAAAAGGTGACTAACCAGTTTCCATCTATGTAAATGTAGAGCACAGTTTTTATGTCGATTTGCATGGCCCTGTTTTACATAATAAGGCAAAAAGTAAGCGAAGCAATCAATTTCTCGAAAACAGAGCCACTGATTGACATTTGAAATTTGGAATGTATCCTGGGTAAAATAAACAAATTCGTGATTCGATATAGTTTCGATTAGATACAAAATAAATAGTTACACAAAAGCCAAAATAGTTTTCACTAATACAAACTTAAATAGTGTATTCCATAAATATACCAACCAACCGACTAACTTAAATACTGTAGCCATCAGGCGGCCCGTCTGCTTGTTTGCTACCTATAGCATATTTTTTTTTGTGTAAACCCCACTGTAACACCAACTTGGGCCTGGATAGATAAATAGTATTTGGAAAATATTATTTACTAGCGGTCCACCCCAGCTTCAATGGGTATTATTAGAGTTTTAGTAAGGATCCCTAATTTCTTTGAAAATATAATATAACCTATGTCACGCGGGGATAGTGTAGCTTCCCTACAGCGAAAGAATTTTTCAAATCAGTAGTTTCGGAGCCTATTCAATGCAAACAAACAAACAAACAATCAAATCTTTCCTCATTATAATATTAGTATTTAGTATAGATATGAAAAAGTTGAACTTTTATTTATCTTGTTGTTCCACCCAGGTACGGAGGAAGAGTCTTCAGACCGTCACTCATCAGAGGAGGAAGGAGAAGGCGAGGGTGGTGACGTATGGGCCATCAGCGTGGCGCAGGCGCGGCACTACGCCGCACAGTTCGCCCAGCTGCGTCCCGACCGCGGCCTACTACCCTCACACACTGCTCGGTGAGGAAATACTACTTAGAAAGTCTTTATAGTTTTTGTCGCTAAATGCAAATAAAATATCGCTTTTAAGGGGGTATGTTTCACCTATGGCGGGGAATTCAAATTTAAAACAGATTTTTTGTCCTAGTAGTTAGGCCGCGTAATTATTGTAAAATGGCATCGATTCTGATGTACTCTAAACTAAACTAAATTTGACAGCTCTAAAATTGTTGCCATCCTTCTCTCACATATTAAAATGAAAAGAGAGGCTGATAATTTTAGTCCTGTTAGATTGGTTTAGTTTAGTAAGTGGTATGAATCGATGCCAGTGTTTGCGCAAATCCTTGGTTGTTCTTTACATTATCATGTACAGTTATTTAACAGTAATTCACCATATTACTTACATTTGTCAATAAACCGTTTGATACAGCAAAAAATTGTTTATTGACAAATGTAAGTAACAATGTGCATTAGAGATAAATAAATAAAAAAGCTTTAGATAATTTTGTTAAGAATAATCATCAATTTGCGCAAACATCATGGTCTTTTACAATAATTACCAGATCTAGCTGCAAGGACAAGAAAACTGTTTAAAATTTAAATTCCCGCCATAGGTGAAACGTATCACCTTGTTTTAAGTCAAGGCATTTTGTAATTATTTTAAATGGACCTTCTCATGGTGTCAAAGTTAATCCTAGACCCAACCAAACCAACGCTAGAGACTCAACCAATAGGGTTGAAGAGTTGGGTGGATTTGACTTTTAATACAGGGCATTGTTAAGAGGGCATACCACGGCCAAGAAATTTGATGTATAGGTATTTAGCAAATCTATTGCTGTCCCCTGACCTCAAGCCTCTCCCAGTAGAGCGCAATAGGGACAACTGCAGCTCGGATCGATTATACCAACGAAAAGTAGACAAAATCATCGTCTCGTATTTTTCTGTTTCCTCATTCAAAACTAAGCCGATTTCATTATTTTTTTAATTAATAGATGTGAAAAAGATTGAACTATGCTTCTATCATTTATTTTTCTTATATAAACTTGTCAAATTTGTTTGATAGATGTCTGAACATGGCGGTAAAAAAAAACAATTTTTGGGATATTTATAGGCTCATATTTCTTATAGTAGTTAACTTATAAGAAAAAATAAATGATAGAAGCATGACAATGGGGGAGATAAATTTTATTTAAAAAAATTACAGTACTAGCGGTATTATCAAACGTTTGTATGGACAAAACGCTGCCCGTGTGCCCACTTAAGCTATAGTTATAGTATAGCTCAGCTGTAGATATATAATATTGCTCACCTTTCTATATTGATTAATGTTTTAGATGTTGTAAAATAAAATTATATTTCATTCTTTATTTTCTTTTTTACTAAATAACTCCGTTGAAAGATTGTCTACAGACATTTATACCAAGGTTGGAAAAAACTCATGTTTTTTTGACAATTATGGTGCGTTACTGATAAACAGAATAAACAAAAGACTTAAAAGATATACTAATAAAAAAAAGTAATTGATGCAGGGTCGAGGATCAAACCAGGTGCCGTCAGATTGTAAAGCGCACATACTACCGCTCAGCAACAATCCCTCACATATCATTTCGCGTATTTACGACCTCGATACCTTATGCTCATATTTTCACTCGTTTCAGGTTGTTTTTTGAAAAATCCCGGCTGCCTGTTTCTGACCTGCGCAAGATCTGGCAGCTAGCCGATATCACTAAAGACGGTATGCTCACCCTCGAAGAGTTCAGTATAGCGATGCATCTGATAGTACTGCGGCGGAATAACCTACCAGTGCCCGATACATTGCCGGCGGTACTTGCGTCGCGCGCCGGCGTGCGCTATTCTCCTCACGCCGCTACGGAGTTAGTGGACCTTGCTGCTGATATGTTTGGCTCCGGCACTTCAGCAGACTTCAACTTGGCTGCTAAGGGCGATAAGGCAGAAGATCGCCGCGTCTCACCTTCGCCACCCAAGCAAGAACACAGCAAGGAGTGGACCAAGTTCGTCGACTCGCCCACATCAAGCGTCTCGAGCCCCGGCCCGAAGCCAGTCAACTTCGACTTCCAAAAGGCGGCTGTCGAGCGTGACCCGAAGATTTTCCATCCGGTGGCGTTACGCGTGACGCCGGACGCGGTGGAGGGGCGTGCGTCGGCGTCCCCGCGGCGGGATGACGTGTCGTTGGCCTTCGAGCCAGCTAGTCCGAAACGCGCGCCGCCGCCCGACGCTCCGCACGACATCAAGCCCATCCAGCGGCCACAGCCGCGCAAGCCGCTGAAGACAGCGGGCGCGCTGCCGCCGCCGCCGGCGCGCGAATTTCCACCGCTCGAAGACCGCCCGCATTCTCCTCTCGCGCCTAAAAAAGAGCCGCCGCCGCCGCCTCCGCCGCGCCCGCTGCGCAACCACGCGCGTTCCAGTTCGTTGGATCTTAATAGATTCAAAGGCGTCGCTAGCGCCGCGCCGGCGCCGCCCCCGCGCACGTCACCGGGCGGGTGCTCCCCGCCGGCCGCCGCGCCGCGCCGCGCGCCGCCTCGCTCTGAAGGCGAGTACGACCCTGAAGGATTCGGGTATAACAGAGAGGACAGTTGTAGCGGGGCTCGCGTGCAGGGCGCGTTCGAAGTGTACCGGCGCAGCGGGGTCGCGGAGCCGGAGCCCGACGTGCGCGCGTTGTTGGAGCGCAACGCCGTGCTGCACCGCGTGTGTCGCGCGCTGCAGCGTGACCTGGCGGACGTGGCGCGCGACCGCGAGGCGCTGCAGCTCCGCCTCGCGCAGCAAACCACAGACAATCACCCCTAGTCTCACTCCCCGCCTCTCGAACACTCGGGCCCGGATTTAGGGACGCACTATCCACTTCATACGAGGCCCCGCGGCGAACTGGGCTTCAAAGACAAATATTGTAGCTTTGACTATTTTTATGTCTTTACACCTTAAAAGAGCCCCAAACATCGGTCTTTTTTCAGGAATCTACTTGTCCGATTTTAATTAAATTTCACCATCATCATCAGACAGAAAACGTCCACTGCTGAACATAGGCCTCGACCTTAGAACTCCACACTGAATGCCCACGACTCTCACGATATAATTGGTCTATCTAGAGGGAGGCCTATTAAAGCTAGCCTATATAATTTTTTGCAACGATTGACTTTTTAGAAAAACTCAGTTAAATTGGTATTTTCAAAAAAGTTTCGTTTGTATGAAAGTAACCGATTAATGTTCGGGGCCCTCTTAAAATATTTAGATACATAATTATACGGCAACTTTGTTATTCTGAGCAACTTGAGCCATCAGTGCCCGTGTGGCCCGTGTTGGTGTCCGGGCCTTTTTGGCCTAAGGGGAAATCCGGACCAGCATATAACTTCGTCATCGTCCCTGTAATCTCGATCGAACGAGAATCGATCTTCTATGTTAGCTTCCCGTGTAGCTGACAGCGAGTTACGAGTAGCTTTTGTTCTTGTGAAATGTGAATGGGGAGACGCACTACTTATTTATCACGCCAGGTGGCGCATTATCGCTGGTGTTGTTTCACTGTCAAAAGTGTCAAATATCAATAAATAATTTTAGTAATTACGTAATAAATATCGTCTGGTATTAAAACATGCCTCTGTGTAGTGCATTTCAGTGTAAAAATAGAGTTACACACCGTTTTCCTTCCGATGAGAAAAAATAATATTGATATTTTTATTGCATACCTACCTTGCCAAAAGATTCGCTTTTTTACCAGCTAAGGAAGCATTGACTCATTTTTGAGATTTGCCACTGTCATTAGAGAAACATTTTACTGTTTTAAAGCAAAGTTTATTTTTACTCTTTTTCCTGGGCAAGCGCCTTTATTAAATAAACAAAATACAAGCTAAAACTAACACTACAAATTCAGTTAAACTGCCCATAGACCGTTTAAGGTCTAAAGAAAATCCAAATGCTCAAGCCCACTACCAGTTGGCAGCGTACCCAGCATGCTGGCGGCTTTACCACGTTGAATAGCAATGCTTATGCGATGAGCCAGAAACACGCCAGCATTTTTATTTTTTTTATTTTTTATTGTTTCATTCAAGATCAATGTTTCTAACCTCAAATAAACCACAAAAGACAGCACCAGCGAAGGTGGCGCCATCTGAGATAAGTTTTGCCCGTGGCTTCTCATTCGACCAATAGGACGCACGCTTAAAGGTGAAATATTGACGAATGTACACGCGCTATACTATGTATGAGGCTATTTAACGAACTGACGATTTAAATTCCCTTTGATTAAACGTCACATGCTTTCAGGTGGGATGTGTTTCACGATTTATACTAAAAAACCATCGAGATACAATGCCTATGTCACAAACATTTAAAACATTCTCCGAACCAAAACTGCGCGCACACTACGCATTGCGCCGACTTGTGGTGGTAAGGCAACCACAATCCGACTGCATCGTCGTGCGATGCCAGTGCTACGATCACATAGCGGACAAGCGACGTTGTACACTATGTAAGCGACATAATGATGCCTATTCTGTCATACCACTCACTAAACTAAACCAATCTGACAGGACTAAAATTATCTGCCTCTTTTCATTTTAATATGTGAGAGAAGGATGGCAACAATTTTAGCGCTGTCAAATTTAGTTTAGTTTAGAGTGCATCAGAATCGATGCCAATGTCTCAATTGGAGTAAATGTGGCATTGTGAAGTGTATAATTGATGTACGACGTCCGGACGATTTTTGACTGTTTTCACTTAGAGATTGTGACTCTATAGGTATTGTATCTCGATGTATTAAACATATTATTTATAAAACATGGAGTTAATCCAGAGATCCATCAATTTTAAGACTTATAGTACATGTTAGAATTAAGGACAAGCTTACTTTTGAACTTCTAATAATGCGTTTAACAGAAATAAGTTACTATCTATCTGTCTTTTGACCAATTTTACAAATCTTTTGGACTTTTGCACTAGTTAAAATTAATTTTGATATTTGAATTTTATAGCACATCATCAGCCATTGAATGTCCACTGCTGAACAAGGCCTCCCTCTTACAGAGGGGTGTTGCCATAATCCCCACGCTTGGCAGGCGGCTTGGGGATCGCAGTATGTTCACCTTGAATTTTATAGCGTGTATATTTTATTAACATTATTTTAATTCCTGACATTCGGCCATCCGCCATCTAATTCCAAAGATCTAATTCTAATTTTTATTATTTCCATCCAATGGTTGCCTGGATCGCTTTTGGCGAAAAGGCCGCCACTTGTGGCACTAGCAAGTGTTTTCTGTTTGTAATTTTTATTTCTGGTGTACACAAAAGTTTCTGTTGATCTATCTAGTCTACTTGTCACCATGGACATAGCAAAGTATTCGAAACGTCAGATAATTAAATAATGTAATATACACGCAATAAAATCCGTTAAAAGTGTTTAATTTAAATTTGTAATAATTGCGAAAACCTAAGAAATCATTAAAAATAATTTTCTTGAAGAAAATCTTAATATTCTAACATTTCATAAAAACTTATCATACGTATTTATTCAAAACAAACAAAACACTAAATGTGTGTCGCTGACCCCATGGGAATAGACGAATAAATCACGGATTTAAAATCTGTTTGTACATAGGTATCATCATCATCGTTTCAGCCATAGGACGTCCACTGCTGGACATAGGCCTCCCCCATCGATCTCTAAAAGGGCCGGTTGGAAGCGGCCTGCATCCAGCGTTTCCCTGCGGTCTCTTTTAAGTCGGCTGTCCATCTTGTGGGTGGACGTTCTACGCTGCGCTTACCGGTCAGTGGTCTCCATTCCAGAACCTTTCGGCCCCATCGGCCATCTGTTCTGCGTGATATGTGCACTGCCCACTGCCACTTCAACTTGTTAAACCGGTGGGTTATGTCGGTAACATTCGATCGTCTACGGATCTCCTCATTTCTGATTCTATCTCGTAGAGAAACCCCGAGCATAGCCCTATCCAATTCCATGGCTCGTTGTGCGACTTTGAGCTTGAGAGACCACGTTTCACTGCCTTATGTCATCACTGGCAACACACACTTTTACTTATCTATTCAAAACAAACAAAACATTAAATGTGTCACTGACCTCGGCTCACTATCAATCACGGATTTAAAATTTGTACCGAAATTTTGACCTTAAATTGATCTAATTTGCCACAACCTTACGACCAACTCCTTACACGGTCTCAAATTAGCGCTAAAACAGCGCAGTTCGGAAATCACGCGAACGTGAACCTAATGCGCCCAGATACGGTTTACGGTCGCGCAACTTTTTTCATCACCCAAACTAAATTGCTCGACTGAGCTGGGGTCGGTAACACAATAAATCGAGTAAAAACTTTTTTACAACAAAAATTATTATTGTACCTATTTACTAATTCCCTTATGTTAAAAGTTATATAAAGAGAGTGGCACTATTAAAATGTTGCTTGTATAGCATTCCTTATTTTTACGTATTGCTTTTGTATTTGTTTAAAAGGAAATCTCCATCAGACAGAGAAATATTGATTAAATATTGTGAATGTTGTAATATATGCTGTAAACGTGGCTACATATTGGCTTGGATTGGCCCGGGGTAAAAGCAATATACGATTATTGATACGAAGGTTGTGTATATGTTTCCCCTAACTCAGTAACAGCTAAAGGGGTTGAAATGCATTTTGATATGGATATAGGCGAGAAGGCAGGGGAAAAAAAATTTGGTATTTAAGACTTGAGGTGGCTTATCCCTGGATTAACACATTGGCCACTTTTTATCCCGGGCAGGGGAAAATAGCAGGTTAAACGGTGAAGCGCTGCTAAAACATTTTCTTTGCAGTTTTCAAAAGTTTTTTTTTATATCATTATGAAACCGGGCAATGCACTTAAAATATAAACAAACAGCTTTACTTATGAGATACTGATCCATAATCCATAATCTAAATGTAGCCGCTATCCATAATACATTGTTCCATTACTTATGGCCAAACTCTGCTAATATGAAGCCATGTCCTTAGATTAAAGAGTGTTTGTGTCAGGCTAAGAACTATTGAGAAAGACACTTTAACAAGACTTGCGTTGAATGAAGAGAGTAAAAGATTGTTATAATGTAAGTTAATGTAATTAGGCCATATCCTATAGTGTATCTTTTTTTGTGCGACTCCAAGTGCATTGTTACAAAATCAAATTGCAACTACAATGTTAGTAATTGCTGATGTCTGTATTATAAATAAGATTTACTTATCTATAAAAGTATTTATCTTTTAGTTGTATGCTAAGAATGTTATCCTTGAGCCATCTTTGTGTAAATATGTTGGTTTCCTTCTGTCGTGTATCTCAAAAAGTTCGGTGACTCACCGATAATCTGACTAGACATTTCGGTCCAATTTTTGTACTTCCTAATTAATACTAATGTTCACCATTGTATCTCCCTATTTATGTTTCGTAAAAATTTATACGGTAATGCTTAAATATTGTAGTAAATTATGTACAATAAATATATTACAACATATCCGCATTTGTATTACGAGGCTAAAAATAGGTATCGTGTATCTTATCGCGGTTCCGCGCTGGACGGTTTAAGCGCATTATCGAGAAATCGATACTCGCGCAGGCACGATCAATCGAAACAAGAGATTAGAACGCATCGCGAGTCTGAATCCACCCTCGGTGATAAGCGCGATAACGCGACACCGGACACCGCAGCACGCGGCTCCTCCATTTCTCTCCCTTTCCCTCCGCCACTCGGAGGCGCATACCTGCGGACCTTTTTTTTTTTGTGTCCCCCCCCGCGGTCGGCGTCAGCGCGCTCCAAACAAACCGTCTCGAGACGCGCCGCCGGACGCACGCCGCCGCACCGCGCTCGCTGCGCCCGCGCGTAAACACTCGCGTCTTACAATGAGATCTTTGAAGTGATCGCCGGATATCGTCGAGATGAAGTGCACCGCCGCGATCGCGCTCGCTGTGACCCTTGTGACCGGAGTGGCCTGCGAGGCCTCCGTGCGGACATGTGAACCCATCAAAGTGGCGATGTGCAAGAAAATAGGGTACAACCAGACCGGCATGCCGAACCTAGCGCGGCATACTCTGCAGGCGGACGCAGACGTGACGCTGCAGACCTTCAGCCCGCTCGTGCAGTACGGCTGCTCCTCTCAGCTCCACCTGTTCCTGTGCTCCGTGTACGTGCCGATGTGTACCGACAAAGTCGCCTTGCCCATCGGCCCCTGCAGAGGACTGTGCGAGAGTGTATACGCCAGGTGTTACCCGGTGCTTCGTGGATTTGGCTTCCAATGGCCACCTGAGCTGGACTGTTCGCTGTTCCCAGCGGAGAACAACCACGAGCACATGTGTATGGAAGGACCGGGAGAAAGATCTCCGCCGGTGGGGACAGTGCCGCTAGATCCTTCGGGGACCGGTCGAGGAGTTTGTCGAAAGCTAATTAAGCCCAATAGCTGGGTGTGGGTGAGGGGTTCGGGCCGTTGCGCGCAGTTCTGCGATGCAGAAGTTCTATGGGAAGCTGGAGAGAGGAAAGCTGCTGAAGTGTGGCTGGCGACGTGGGCCGCTTTAAGTTTTGCATGCACCCTGGCGGCTGTGGGGGCTCAGCTCGCTTGTGGAGACCGGGGTGGCGCTGGGGAGCGAGCGCTGGTGCTGGTGGCACTATGTAGATGTGCGGCTGCGGCAGGCTGGGGGGTCCGGGCCGCTGCGGGCCGCACTGCCGCAGGCTGTGCCAAGGACTCCACGTCACCCACTCGGATGCTGCTGGCACACGATGGACTGGCCAATCCGAACTGTGCTGTTGTCTTCCTGCTGCTGTATTACTTCGGACTCGCCGCTTCTGTTTGGTAAGTCAAACTTTCTATGATTTTCTGTTACCTTGATGTTTCCTACATGTTTTTGCTAATATTCATGAAACGCTGTCTCCAATATTTCCAAAAATCTACTTAGTTATTGTTGCTATATCTCCATTTTTTTATTTTCTTACCTGATGCAAAAACCAATTTTGCGAATATTTACCGAAAAAGGTTTATTTGTATAGAAAATGTTTAAAAAAAACTTTGCGACTATTGTCACCTTTCAGTCGGCTTGCCTATTGGAACTCGGCTGTCTATTGTCCTGGGAATTACCAATACCTGCGCTCATTGTCAATTGTCGACCCAAAGGCTTTAACTTTGTCGCCGATCAATTACTTTATGTCACCTTTATAACAGAGCTTTCTCATTTGTTGCACGCGACAGGAAATACATCACCATTTCGTTGACAATAACATCTTACAAATTTCTATATAAAAGAATTCAAATACACTCTTTAGAGTCGGAGCAAGCATTACGTACTTCCAAGCTTAAAAGTCGCATGGACTTAATAAGACTTGTGTATTGTTATACAAAATCGAGCGTTAATAACATTGTTCGGAGTCAGCACCGCAGAGCTAAGACAATGTATTTTGAACTTGAATAGAGTAAGCTCGAATTCCTCCGAGCTACTTGTCAGCGTGAGCTACCTTATTGTTGTTCGGTAATACGTCATGCTTTGAAAGCTAACGAACTGTTCATGTCTACCGCTGCCTAATTATCTCTAGGCTATTCAACTGAATATGTTAAATGGTGGCTCGTAAAATCGTTCTGGTTACCAAAAGAAGCATTCTTAATGTAGCTAAGTAGATATATAAATTAAGTTTGGATTGAAGAATGAATTTTTACTAAAGATGATTGAAGCACAAAGACTCATAGGTACCTCTCCAAATGAAATTCTCTGCATAGTGCATATGCACCTTATTTATCTATAAAGAAACAGCAACATAAATCACACTTGTTCTTCGAAATACTATTTTAAAATGTTAGAGGAACAGCCATAAAGTAAAACGAATTGGGAAATAAAATAAACGAGGTCCAATAAATCACGGGTCGGAGAAGACGGTGCCGGTTCCAACACCGAGCAATTGAATAATTTCGGTGTTGATGTGGCTTACTTGTTGTTAATAAGGTAACACGATGGATATAATATGAAGACACTATACTTTGACAATATCTTGCAGAAAGACTACAGCTACAAAAGTGCAAGATGTAAAGTTATGAAAACTTTTAGCTCCGAATTAGCTTGACTCAATAATGAGATCGTTAAAATACATAATAAATCTGTTTCTACTGAAATCTTTACTGCCTCAAAAATGGGAGATATAAATATATTTTTGCCTATTAATTTTGTATCAAGTGACACTTTTACGGCATAGGAAATGAGTTATGTCGTTCCAAAAACATACCTTGTTTAATATAAAGCAGCTGTGAAATCTTGGAAGTAACGAAACACACGTTTGAGATGTGTCAGAAAAACTGAACCTGTACGTGTTCCTGCCACATGTTTGAAACTTTGAAATGTGACTAAACTACCCTACGACGTCGTAATAAAAGTCGTTTTAGTGGTAAAAGTTAAGTTGGTGGATTTAAACGGAGAAGTAGTGAGTAAAAAGCTGCAGTCTCACATTTCTACATATATATTGGTTTAACCAACTATACAGCAGTTGCGATCGAGTGATCAGTATCTGAAAAATGACGGTTGTTTTTTGCTGATGAGATTTTACCAACCATATGTCTAGCTAGCTCAACATCCAAAGGTACAATGCACTTATCAATGTTTTACTATGTACAGTTCAGTTAAGTACATACTTTGCTAATCAATGTCAATAAATGCTGAAACATCTGTGCCAAATTCATGAAAATGTATACGAATAAAACCATGCCTTTATTCCTGGCTGACATTCTCCGCGATTTGTGAAGCGGAGCATTCCAGAGCTGCATTTCTTTCGTGCTTGCCCTCGTAACAAATGCGCTAATAAAGACATTTTTCGAAATCATAACACCTTTAAGAAAGCGAAAGTTGATTCTTTTTATTGGGCTGGTTAGTTTAAAGTTCGTTTGTTTGATTAATTATATTATTAGGGATATAATTATGGTCATTCGAACAAATCTAGTTCTTGTATTTTCTTCTTTATTGCATATTTTATTATTATTATTTCTGAGTATTTATCGTCTCCTTACATGACGTCAGTATTTTTTAGGCAGCGGGAAGTTCTGTTTCACATAAACCGAATGTAGAAAACTCCAAAAAATCGCCTGTTAAAATGTCAGCTCCTGTCCGCAACATGATTATCGTAAACATGAGAAAATAATCATAACCTATTGTTACCCATATATGATATGACTGCAGTCATGTGTCCAATTAATTTTGCAATGAATCGCTGGATTTTTATAGAGGTGATTACACTTTTAATCACCTGCCGTAAGACGAGCTTTTATTACTGCGCTGCCGCCGAGGCTGTCTTATGGCACCCAATTAATTACGTCATGAGTTATTATAAATAGCATGAATATTATATAGTCTTATAATTTTATTCATTTTGGAAAGACAAGATAAAAATTATTGGCTAAAATCCTACGCGAACTCCAATTAAACATAATTTTAAAGTGTGTTTGTATCCCATTTTTATAGATTGGAAAGAAAACGCAATAGATAGTTCATATTCAAAATAAAAATTGTCGTCTGCTAGATTGCATTTTTGCATACTTTTTTTATTGACCGAGACAAGCGAATGTCTTAGTTTTAGCGTTTGTATTTAGGTATGTTTTTTAACGATAATTTGCGTACCGTTGTGTTGATGCGATCTTCATGATTTTGTGTACAATCACCACCTCCACTAAGTAAACCTCGCGACTTCTATATTTTTACTTCTTGACCGATTTTACTCATATTCTTATTTAAAAGCTGTATTTGCATAAACTTGCCTACGTTTTTTAAAAATCTGATCAACGGTATGCAAGTTATTGTCAAATAAATATATACACAAGCTCTAATTTGTTTAGGTAGTAGGTAGACTTTGAGACTTAACTTCGCTCGGTCATTATTTTTTTGAAACATTACAGCAAGCTAAGTCTCATATCAAATCCCAAGTCATAAACCAACTTAAAACTTAAATCCTAATCCAAGATAAAGAATATAATCCCGGCACACCTCGGTCGGAGTGCTGTAAATCTCAGTTTTACAGCACACATTATTAATTTCTTAGAAAGCCACAAATTCAACCGAACGCGACTCGTTATGGTAATTTTACGAAGATTTATTTAGAGTCGGTCCTTTTTGATGTCTCCCAATTTAGTTTTTTGTCGAGGTTGCGAGGATGTTTGTTTTAATATCAAGTAGGTATGCAACAATCATTAAATCACATGATAGATTGTTATCTGTCTCTACGTATCTATTGATAAGTATGATATTCTGTAATCGAGCTATATCGTTAAACATTTTACTGTAATCACTTGGAAAACTACAATTTGAATAGGTAAGAGAATTTGCATGTTGAATCATTTCTAGGAGTTTTCGTACATGTTTATATATGTATTTCCAAAGTAGTTTTCAATCATTAAAAATAACGGCTTCCAACTTAATTCGTCTTATTCATACGACAACTTCAAGGTACTTACTTATTGAATATAGATATCGTAGTTGAGTATCAGAGTCTAGGATATCATTTATAACAGCTCTAATAGCTATGAACTCCTGTTAGTAATCTAGTCGGGTGTTGATATCAGCATGCCTTTGTGTCCAGCAGGCCGTAACACCTTAAAGATAGTGTATCATTAATCTATAAATTGTGACCAAAAATCAGCAACCCATAGGCGTAAAAATGTCAGTGTGCGTCAATAGTTTGTACAGTAATCAGTGTACTCCTCCTGACTGACTGTCAAATGAGGGAACTAAAGTTTTCGTCAGGAGACTGTCAGTATTGTTCAGAGGTTACTATGGTAGCTCTCCTATTCAATTGTACAGGTAAGTTGGTCGCACAGGAATACTATGAATGCATGCGCAGTGACAATAGCAACTTGACAACTTGAGCAAAGAGGTCGCCCGAAGAATCCAACTCGGATGGGCAGCGTTCGGGAAATTGCGTGACATCTTCTCGTCCAAGATACCACAGTGCCTAAAGACGAGGGTCTTTGACCAGTGTGTGTTGCCAGTGATGACATATGGTACTGAGACGTGGTCCTTGACTGTTGACCTTTTGGAAAAACTCAGAGTCACTCAGCGGGCAATGGAGAGAGCTATGCTCGGAGTTTCTTTGCGCGATAAAATCCGAAACGTGGATATTCGCCAAAGAACCAGAGTCGCCGACATAGCTGTTAAAATTTGCAAGTTGAAGTGGCAATGGGCAGGCCACATCGCTCGAAGAACCGATAACCGATGGGGAAGAAAGGTTCTTGAGTGGAGACCACGAACTGGAAGACGCAGCGTAGGTAGGCCTCCCACTAGATGGACCGACGACATAGTGAGAGTCGCTGGCATCCAGTGGATGCAAAAGGCAGGCTGTCGTTCAGTGTGGAGGTTAAAGGGGGAGGCCTATGTTCAGCAGTGGACGTCTTCTGGCTGATGATGATGATGATGCTGATGATGAGTGACAATAGGTAAGCGGTGTCGGTTGGAGTACGCATAAACCATCAATTACAGACATTTATTGCGTTTATTGGACACATGAAAGAAGCCGGTTTAATTGTTTGTGGCTAGGTTCAGACACTTTACTCGTAGAACAGTAAGGACAGCCATGTTTTTATGATCTTTGATAATCGTCTTTCTAAATACATAACGTTTCCTAAATTTTTCGAGGAATTTTTTGTATCTAAATATTTCTTTCTAGCAAAGCTCCCTCAACAATAGAACGAACGTCTGTATTAGTTTTGCCTGAACTGTATCAGATATGTAGGTAGGTTTCTGGTGTTAGTTGAGTTTTTTGTTATCCTTTTCAATATCAACAGCCATAAGTTTGAGAGAAAAATCTTGTTCTGTGTGTTCTATCTTTCACAGTTAGTTTTCTTGGATGACATCATGGTTACATGCTCGAATATCAAAGATCACATTCTTGAACATCAGTTTCCCCTATCCTCGTGTCAGTCATGTCCTACTGGGGTTATACAGTGTCTATACCTCTAAACTAGACCCATTAACATAATAACAGATCTGTGCGCACGGAACTAGCGGCCAGCGCATATTGTGGTCGGCCTGTAATGAGAAACGTCAAATTGGTTTTTGTATTCATGCGCCGAAGCCGAGAGACGAAAGCGTAAGACGTGCCCCGGTGTTCCGTTATGATTTGTTCACGGAGCTTTTGAATTTTCTATGTAACTTGAAGAAAATAATATTTAACAGTCGCGTTTTAATCTTTGAAATTAGAATTCGACGTTAAATTTTTGTCATGGTGTAGTCGCAATGAAGTCTTCAACTAGCGATTCTAGCATGTAGCAACAGAATTCTCCCTATTAATTAAATTGTGTCCATCTAGCTAAAGATTTCTAACTATGGCTATTCAACCTGAATCAGTAGATATCTATGGCTTTGACCTCTTCTAGATTATCAATATACCAACATGCATTGAAAGACTTCTGAAGCTGACCCATAGTTCTATAGTGTTATCAACGAAATCGATCAACGAATTCTTTCGCGTCAACACAACACAATCTTACACATAAACATTTTGTTTAGAAATTTACGCTGCCTGTCTGTCCTGTCTTCTAAATAACAGTAATTCTGTTTTCATTCCAAATGCCGCCGTCTCGCAATAAAACACGAATAAAACTCAGATGCGACCCAAATGTTGATGTTGGCTCAGGATCTAAGAATTGGCATGTTGGAAATGTTGGAATACAAGCATTCGTCAACAATCGACACTGTTTTTTAGTCACGAAGTTCCGATTAATTTTGATTGATCGAAAGCTTTTCCATAATAACAACTATACTGATTTGACTACTCAAATCCTTTGTATAAGGCATTTGTCTATACCTAATGGCTACATTTTTGGCTATGGTTAATTTAATGTCAAACAGCGTCAAAATTGTTTCGCTGACTACAGTTGTTATCTAAATAATTAACAATTTCTCGTCCTTTGTTATTTATACAATACGCCAGATAGACTATAAGTAACTTTTTAACAACATTGGCATATTGAAGGAAATTTATAATGATCTAAGAGTAATCAATACAAGTAATCTAACAAGCCCACGCACTTTGATTTTGACAACCTATTAAAATTACTTTTGAATTTTCCTATCAGCTTCGTCTTCCCATCGCCGTTTATAACAAGGCATTGTACATTATAAATCTTCTTCAGGTGACCACATTTACGTTACAGTTCCCTACGCAAAATTGCTCTTCATCGTAGTAACTACTGATCATTCGAAATCGAGTTTCAAATAATTGGCTGTAATTTATGATTTGTAACTCGCTTCGAGTTTTTGATGCATTACCAATAACGACAAACAACAATTATCTGTTCACAATAATTGTATTGGCTTGTAGCAATTTTCTCTAGTTACCGGCGGGTGGAGGTGCAGGGTATAATCTCAACTCGGCTCATAATTTCTTGTTTATTTTAAATTTTCTTGCGCTGCCGATGCATTCGAGTCGAGTTCCACGCCTGCTCGACCGGCTCGTTAATAGGGCTGCCTCCAGCAGCTGTAATTTCGAGTTATCGATCGTAAACACGGTGTTTGTTTATGAAAGAAGGTATTTTCTAAATTTAAATGGAAGAGTCATTGATATAGTTGACGTAGTATAGGAAATCTTTGGGAAGACTATTTCAAATCAACATTGTCGCGTTCTGTTAATTTGATTCGTCTAGAAAGCTTGAAGAAAACTGTAATTTTCAAAGTTAAATCAAAATATAACTTTATAGGCGAAGAAATTTCAGTGTGGCCCCACCTCTTAGTTTCCCCTTCATTTATTCAACATTGATTTATAGCTAGAAATCCCGATGGTAATATCGATAACAGCAACAACCATCACTCTTGCGGCGCAACACTACGCTCGAAGATCCGATCCCACTGCGCCCGCGCCGTAATTGGGATGCTAATCAGATGGTGAGCTGCTTCCATCCTTTTCTCACCATCACGACTTTATGTATTATCCTTTTCGCACGCCAGCAGGACCGCATCGAAGGCGGCGGGTCTTCAATCATTTGGCAATAAGCGAGAGACGCTTCCCTCGGGCTTCGGCCCGCCTGATCTGTAATCACCGTAGTTTGCGCTCGCAGAATTATTTTCATTTATAACAAGTACCTTATACTCAAACAAGGTACCAGCATTAAATCGACAGTTTCAAAAAACAATCTTCGATTATGTTTGTGCTACACGCTACACAGTTGAAATTCCAGGCAATAAAAGTATTTCAAGAGTATTTAATGGTCGTAAAAAGAAGCATAGTTTAGAAGTCACTTGTTTTAGTGCCATACATATTCGGTGACTCGAAGTAACAAAACAACATCGAATCTACTACTACTATTTGAATAGGTATAAGAAAGGAAAAAGTGTCTCGATGGCACATTCAAGCTGCAAAGCCGTGTTTACCGTGGCGAGAGCACAAAGGAGCCGTGCATGAGGATTCTGCATATCTCTGAAAGTGATCGCGCAGTCGCGGGCGCAGGCCCGATCGTATCGAACGATCCTCATTATTGAAACACGCTTTGTTGGATACAAATAGTATACGGAGAATTGTGAGGTGGATAAAAAAGCCGTAAGACGCGATTGGTTAGACACAGGCTGGTGTTTGCTATTGGCCGTAATTGGTTGCTATTTATCCGCGCTATTCCCATGCTTCAGTGACCTCGTCATAATGGATCAGCGTACATCATAAGCAATTTGGACTATCGTTGGAGTTTTTTTGTTCAGGACACACACGGCGAACGTCCGAGAAGGCAATTTGCGCATGATGGATTATGGGAAAATGCGCTCCTATCTTAGTTTTCATCATCAAATTATCGTTATGTATATATCTTATTGGAACCGCTGACCAATCCATAAAAGCGGAACTGTTCTTCTTTGTGAATTATTTACTAGACCCAACCAACATTAATGTGGTGGATGCCCAATAGGAATATGTTAGTCAACAAAACAATCATCATCATCATCAGCCAGAAGACGTCCACTGCTGAACATAGGCCTCCCCCTTTAACCTCCACACTGAACGACAGCCTGCCTTTTGCATCCACTGGATGCCCGCGACTCTCACAATGTCGTCGGTCCATCTAGTGGGAGGCCTCCCTACGCTGCGTCTTCCGGTTCGTGGTCTCCACTCCAGAACCTTTCTTCCCCATCGGTTATCGGTTCTTCGAGCGATGTGGCCTGCCCATTGCCACTTCAGCTTGCAAATTTTAACAGCTATGGCGGTGACTCTGGTTCTTTGGCGAATATCCACGTTTCAGATTTTATCGCGCAAAGAAACTCCGAGCATAGCTCTCTCCATTGCCCGCTGTGTGACTCTGAGAACAAAACAATGCTTCCAGTAAATTAATACTCCGAGTTGTATTTTGCACCTGGCCAGATATTAGCCAGCATAAATTACAACACCAATGCGGGCTTTAAATTGGTTCTATATGGAGTACAAGCAACGATTCCTGGAGAGTGCATGCTTCGTTACAAACTCGTTAGTGCGATGCACGGTCCCGATATCCTGCCCCGCCTGCCGACCCTGTCTCTGGCGTGATGATAATCTCACCCATTGTTGCTTCACAACGCCCGAAGTGAATGACCAAGTCACTTTCTATCGTTCGTTACTAACCTAACTTTAAAATCTTGATAGACCATGATTTCAATCTTCGTTCAGGTTTATTTGTGTTCTTGCAGTCGAAATAACAGCCCATCACACGCCTTTCATATCCAAGTTATGCACTTGAAGGGCCTCAAGGCGCATCGTTATCTCGCCCTTCTCTAAGGTCAGACAATCCAATTTCGCCGCGAACCGAGTGGGTGGGCGATCGTTTCGGAAACCACCTCGTTTGTTGGTTTTCGATGATGGATAGCCATGTAATTAAGGACGATTATCTCTGCCGACGTTCGCTTGACAGGAATTTTAAAATTGATCGTAATGTCTAGGTAGTCGACTATGGTAATAAGCTCCATTATCGAGCGCTAGCGATGTTACTTAACCATAAATGAATACATGTTCGTTAATCAGTACACATCACCTGAACAGTTACGAGTCGACCAACTTATCTATACTTCTGTAGAGGTGGTAGAATGATGGAACTAAAAGAAACTTTGGCTAGCTGTCATTTTTGTTCAGTAAAAACGAAGGTGGCTCTCTCATTCAACTCTGCAGATAAGTTTGGCGTGCTTCTGCTGGTACAGGTCGTTCATTGACGCAATCCTACTTTGAATAGGTACACATTCATCACAAAAACTGCTTGAATAAAGTTGATTAGGCATTATGATATAACAATGTTTGTTTATGTAACATACTAAACAAGTATAAAACAAAGGCAAATTAATAAAGCTTATCTTCAAATCATCATCTTTTTAATTAGACAGGTGTTTTACAGCAACAGCAATTCATTAGCGATACCTAATTATATATTTAGGAAAATACAAACCATATTTTAGTAAAGCAATATTATTAAAGTATTTTTTTTTCTGTTTTGTAACAGGATCAATCAAGTAATTATTCTTGAACGACTTTTTGTAAAGAATATCATAATTTTAGTCAAAAATATTATTTTGTAAAAAAAACTCGTTCAAAAAGTACTTGCTTAACTAACTAGAACTTAAAAGCAGGCGGATGCGCCTGCGTCGCCTATTTAGCGCTTCTGCCCACGAGTGACACGCGGTCTTGTCTTTCGAATTAAAAGCTTTCACGGCTCGTTTCTATGTTTATCGGTCCAACCAATACTTTCAACGTATCCAAACTTCTCAAAGATTATAAACTTCTGAGGTACAGTCTACGTGCGAAGAATCATTATTCGTTTATTCTTAGGGAACAGCTGTTATACTGTACTATCTGTTTATCACAGAACCTCAGACATCTTATTGATTTTCATAAACTTTTTCCAAACCAAAAGGTCACGTTTCTTCCCAGAAAATTTAAGTTCCTTTGTATGCATTTGTTCGTTTTTTCCGAATACGAAAACTTGAAATGTTACGACGTTGGCCAAATAAACGACGGTCCATTGTGTAGCTTTGGGGAGCAGGTAGACGTTTTTGCCGACCTTACAGGGGTACTGTTGAAGAAAAAATACGTAATTTATTGTTGCCGGGTGTCTTCGAACAGTAGTTTGGGCGAAATCTGCGGGCTGTTACTTGGAAAGTCAACTTTTTGTCGCCAAACTTTTTGCATGCACCAATGTTGGTTTTACGATTGGCGAATTTTAGTTTAAGTTTATTACTGGGGTTGTTAAGTAACTTGAGTCGGCATGGGGAATAATTACTTCATAGGACAGAGGCGACAATAATAAGAAAATTTTTAAGACAAAGTCAAATAAATTTGTTCAAAGTTTTACTTTTTTTAGGTACCTTGAACCTTGCTATAGTTTCGTGTCTGTCCAATTTTTAAACCGGGTGAAGTGTTTTTAGAGATATTTTCTATTGACCAGCAATAAAATATTCAAATAGTGCGCTTCTTGTCGTTAATTTGATAGTGAGTAACCCTCAGTAAAAAAACATACGTATATTAAAGTTCGTTAAAATTAATTTAATATTTTGTAGTGTGGTTCCGCATTTTAGGGTAAATAAAAATGACACAAACATCGAATCTTATTCTTTGAAATTATTTTAGCCCTCAGATGCAGCGCAGTGCTGTCGCAAATTTTACAAAAAAGTTTGTTAGTTATTAATAATTTCGTAGTACTTACTCAAAGACGGTTTCAGTTTACCATTGAGGGAACTAGATAAGTTGAACATACTCTACATGTATCTAGATATAATAATAATAGGATATAAAGGTACTAAATGAATTCTTCTACTCGTATGAATGCATGCAATGCAGGAAGTAGATCAAAATGACTTCCGTTTAATAACAGATCTTGTAGGATCGCGCGTCCTAAACAAACACCCATTTCCATTAATGTCGGCCGGACAGACGGACAGGCAAGCCGTATATATTTATTGATTTATTGATCGTAAGGAGAAAACTCGACGGGCGTAATTTAAACAGGGCCCATCAGTGAACCCGAATGTTTGGGCCGAGCATCCCGGACAGGGAAATGTTTAGACACGTTTATGATCAAATAAATAAATCACCCGCGTTTTTTAGGAATTTTGTTTTGGATGTTCTGAGATGGATTGTTAATAAAACGCTATAAAGTAACCTCGACGGGTTATTAGATCAGGTCGTTTGGAGCGAACGTTCGTAATAGATGCCATCGGGTACCTACTGAGAAATTGAGAATCCGTGTACAAGGAATTTTAATCAACTTTGAAGCCTGGGTAAATTTTTAGCGAGTATTACTTATTGATTGATTATCAGGTATCTACTTGTGAACACGGACAATACAAAACAATCGAAACGTCAGGAATTAAAATAATGTAAAAATACACGCGACAAAATTTGTTAAGTGTTTTAATTTCTTAAATATTTTTATAAAACAGTATGGAAATTGTTAACAAATGCATATTCATAATAAAATTCGTACGAATTTTATTATGAATATGCATTTAATGTATTTTTACATTATTTTAATTCCTGACGTTTCGATTGTTTTGTATTGTGCGTGTTCACAAGTAGATACCTGATAATCAATCAATAAGTAATACTCGCTAAAACTCAAGAAATAATTACTTTGAAAATGTTGTCTAGCATCACGTTGGTAAGTATTTATCGATTGAATATGAAAAACAAATCGTCTTAAATCGACTCCACCCCATCTCTAATCCACATGGCACGCTAAGCAGATGCACATGCCCCGGGATACCTGCATCTTCCACAATCTATCCTTAGCCTTTTCCATCCCTCTCACACACTAACCTCTACCAACGAGATAAGAGAGACAGATGTAATGCATTACAAATTATTTTATTACTGTAACTTGTAGATGTTATGGGCGAGCGTTCGGCTTCGTAATGAGATTTCTTTCCGGGATATCTTACGTTATTTATTTTCTAGATGGTACAATCCCACACAGGTATTAAATGAGCTCAATAGGAGTTTGTTGAACATAAAATCTGTAAATTATGTCGTCGTAGCGTGTAGCTTTGTCCTTTGACATTCTTGGATCGTTGGCCATCATTATTTAATGGAGAAGATAAAACTTTCTTGTATTACTTTTGCTCTCAGACCTCTTAAAACCTCAAAGCGTCGACTCAAAAAAATACGGAATGTGGATATTCGCTAAAGAACGACACAGTCACCGACAGCTATTAAATTTGCAAGAAGTGGCAATGGGCAGGCCACATCGCTCGAAGAACATAATAATTATAACCGATGGGGAAAAAAAGTTTCTTGAGTGGAAACCACGAACCGTAAGACGCAGCCAAAGTAGGCCTCCCACTAGATGGCCCGACGAAATTGTGAGAATCGTGGACATCCAGTGGATGCGGATGGCAGTCGTTCAGTGTAGAGTTCTAAGGGGAGGCCTATGTTCAGCAGTGGACTTCTACTGGCTGATCATAGATTTATTTTATTCTCTGTTCAACCTGATAAAAAGGTACTTCAAAAATATAATACAATGCATCACCAACATAACCCAAACGAGATCTGTCATTCATTCCATCACACGTCAATTCTGAACAAAAAACCTCGATAACCGGCCTCCACGCCTTATAAGAAAGGTTCGATTGTATGTAAAACAGGTGACTATAAACATGATCATAAACTTTAGTAAGTATAACCATGTATAACGAGGTGGTTTACATAACCTGTGCTCAAGCACCCGCACCATTAACTCACTCAGCAAATGAGCATCTGAAAGCCTGTCACTAATGCGTCTTGCACACCGTGCAAGTAACCTGTTCAACGAACAACTAGGGTGAAAGCTGGATAGACATGTTCATCCTCTAGTGGCGCAAGACGATGAGTTAGTGTGTCTTAATGTGCCTTAGTAGGTACCTCTTTTTTTTCGAGGGGAAATCTTCCAAAGATACCCGGCTGCATTGGGGTGCAGCCAGACAAGAGGGCTCTGGGATCTCCAGAAGAACGCACCGGAGCCCTCGGCACTGCGCTACGGCTCCTCCCGAGACAACCGTGTTGTCTCACCCCTTCCACCCACGACAACGTTGGTCACACAACGTTGTCGTTCTCTTACTGGGCACGCTTAAGTGGATGGTCAGAGCCCCAACTTTGTTACCATCTCGAGCCCGGAGGTCCCCTTTTAGTAGCCTCTTACTACAGACAGGGGTTTCCATTGCCCTGGCACCAGGGCTAGCCTTAGTAGGTACCTACGTATGTGGTATGGTCAGATCGTCTTAACCTTAACAGGCTGTGTCTGTTAAGTTTTTTTCTTGTTTCTTCAGCAACATTGTCAGCCTACTGCTAGAAAACGTAGATTAGGAACATAAAAAAAAAAATGGCCAGCTGAAAAACTCTTCTCGGACACTCTTGGCAGAGTGGTCGTGGCTGGTAAGACGGTGGTACACGGTGGGTCTTCAACGTCGTCGGTCTTCTCGGCGGCGATCACTGATTTTGCAATGCTTCTCCATTTTACTCGATTCGTCGCATAACGTGAATACTCTGTTATGGTAGACTTAGTTGGTTGCTGAAAAACTATGATACAGAAATACAACAAACTTGACAATCTGACTTGTGACGACACCTGAATCTCGGCTTTCTGTATATCGACACTTCATGCATTCACAAGGTGTTATAAGTTTGCCGTACAAATCTTCCTTGGCATGAAATTGTTGACGTCCCACATTCAAGTATATTGTCCTTGCTCCGGCCCTGTCCAACAGCAATTTATTTACACGTTTTACGCGATTGGATTTTTATCTGGACATAAACTTAGCGCCAATGTGACACTTTAAAATTAGCCCGGCGAAGTTTACAGAGGAAATTTCATCTTACGGCGGTATTTACTTTAAAACGATTTTTGGAATAATATTTGCGTAAATTGGTGGCAGAGGATTACGATCTCGATACGGAGAAGCATTTTATATTATAAGTAGGTGATAATAATGTGACCCTCTTAGGCATAAGCCTCAGAAAAATATATGGAAGTGTTATACCTAGTATCTACCTACAGTTTCCCTTTTAGCACTTACACCACACTTGGTCGTCCATTTGATGACATTTTGATAATCTCGGTTGTAGTTGTGTGCCGCGCAATATTGAAGTGGGCGTTTGTAGAACTAGTAAGAATATGTCGGCGTATGCAATAGACGTTTTCCTCGCTCCCATCGGTTTTTGGCAGACCTTTTTTTTAAACTAACTCGATCTAAACTATATAATTATTATGATCAATGGCAATAAAGCTCGTTAAACGAAACTGTTCTGTAATAATTATCAATATAAAAACCGACTTCAATCAAAATAAGTATGCGCTGGCATACAACAAGCGCTTGAACAAAATTAGCATTCTTCCTAGCTGGTTAAAAACACTTCTTCATCAACTATTTTCTACCCACTGCTGGGTATAAGGTCTCCTCTTTAGCGCGCCATCTTTTCCAGTCCCGTGCTAGCCTTGCCCACTGCTTTCCTAACACTGAGCCAAAGTCAATGCAATTTTTGTGGAACTACCTCGAAAGCTTTCTTTACATAACAAAAAATTATCACGTAAATCATAAACGAATCAAAATACAAGCTAACACTAACACTACGAAAACAGACTGCTCAATACCCAATTACCCGTAGACCGTTCAAGGTCTAAAGATAATCCAAATGCTCAAGCTTACTATCAGTTGGCAGCGTACCCAGCATGCTGGCGGCATTACCACGCTGTAAATCATTATAGGCTAGGCGTGTTTAGCATCTTCGAATACACCGTCACTTGTTTTAAATGTTTTTTTTTTGCCAGTGTTCACATACATGGAACCTTAAAACTACATGTCGGTACAAAGACCCTGTTAGGGCGTTATTTAATTTAGGTAAAAATATGTACCTTTCGCTCGATACCGTCACTGTTCAAAAACTGTGGTAATAACTGTGGCTGACAGGATTGTCAACCGTAAAAAGTAAACTTCAGCCAACTGGTGGTTACAATAAACGATGTGAGAAGTAACAGTCGAAATGAGGTGTTAAACTTAAACGAAAGAGGAGTTCAATAAATCTGAATTGATGACCATGACAAAATAAATGGCCACGCCAAGTCGACGCTTCGTGGAGATTTAATTGTACACCTTATTCTTAAGCCATTGTCTGTAATTAATCGGAAAGTCGTTTTCATCTTAAAGATAGAATTAATCATTCGCTTTTTAACTCATGTGATAAAAACTCTTGTGAATTATATAAGTTCTAAGTAGGTACTGTGAAATCTGCTCTTGAGCGGATCTCTCTCTAAAGGAGCACCGTGAGTGCATCGGGCATTTCAACGTCTTTGAAGACAAAAAAATAACTGAGTATGAATTAAAAAAAAACCGTTTGGGCATTACTTTTAAAATCACATTGCAAATAATACAAAGCAATTTTCTTGTTCATATTTTATAGGATGGTAAGAGATAGAAATATATAATTTTTTCGAGCATTTTTTTCCTATTTTCTCCGCTTTCCCATACAATATCAACATGAAAATTGCTTTATATTATTAGCAATGTAATTCTAAAGATAAATCCCCAATCGTTTTATTTTTTAAATCTCATTCAATGTTATTTTTGTCTTCAAAATTATTGAAAACGTGCTAAAGAGATGTGGCTGGTGAGTATAGCCATAGATAAAATTTATCATTTGCTGTGGTTTTTTTTTACCTTGTGATGAAATCATGTGAATTATAAAAAGCTCTAGTACTGTGAAATCGGCTCTTAAACTTTTTTGATTGTCGTTTGATGGGTCGATAACGTTAACTTTAACTATCGGTTAAGTTAATTGATTGAAGTTTCACATTTTATTTATTTTAGAATCAGTGGAATACTTTTAATATAAAGTTGCTATTTTCTAGAAGAAATCATCTTTCAAAAATCATGATTTATTGGATTTTTAAAGAAAATAAAACTGCTTTCTTTACATGTCGTCTACCCAAGTCTCACCGAACGTCTACTATAAATCCTTTCCATCCTAAGGTTGCCTGAAAGAGATCGCTTTTAGCGATAAGGCCGCCAGTTGTTACATTAGTTTTTTAAGAGTTTTTTGTCCTCTGTATCAAATTTAATGGTGTGAACAATAAAGAGTTAATCAATCAATCAATCATTCATCATCATCAATATTGTAAATACAAGCAAAAATAAAATCCTCTAAACACGCCAATATAGCAAATATAAACAAAAATAACTTCAAAAAGAATCCGAGATTCTAAATTTGATCGATATTTTACTCGTAACGTAGCGTCGTCGTTGAGTAAAAGCAATAGAGACGAGAAGATAAGACTTACATCATCAACAATTTTACTAAAATATGGCACTTTTACTCAACAAACGCTAGACATAAAACCTGTCCTCATCTCGTACAAATGGGTCCAATCCAATCCCAGCCATCACGACCCAAGAGAGAGAGCTATGTTAAAAACGTGCGCCTCTCCCAAGCGGAGTGATAAACTATTACGATAATAATCAAAACACAGCGCTGGCGGCGGCCGGTTTGAACTCTATTTTGCATCTCGATGAGGCGGCACCATCAAAGAGGTAATCACCCTCCAATAAGAGGAACAACACGTATTTGAGAGAGGCGCTAAAATGGCGCTGACTCTTCTGCTACTGGCTGTGAAGCAACTTCAGATCACACAAACAAGGGAGAAGTAACTTTTAAACTTTCGCGATTAGACTAGATGAGTTTGCACCCGCCACCACAGAAGACATAATAGCACCACCCACCACGCCACCTTACCATATCTCCCTTGTTTGAATGATCTGCGGAAGAAACCCACCGGTGACTTTTAGTGTAGGTTTTTAATTGTTAATTAGTATTGGGTGTGAAACGTTTTCAGAAGCTTTGTTGTTTTAAGACTAGTTGAGATTAATTAATTACGTAACGATCGTAGTTAGAACTTTTTTTTTTTAAATAAAAAGAGCGGCAAAGAAGCTTGCGTTCCGCCTGATGGTAAGCAGAAACCACCGCAAGACTAGCTGCGCCCCGCGGTTTCACCCGCGTAGTGATGATGATGAAAAGTAGCCTATGTCACTCTAAGAAAACACTGCCGGCGAACGCGGCCAGAAAATTAACGCAAGTAAAAAAACACCGAAAAGTACCTACGAAGCCTACGAAGCGTCATATTATCGCCCCGTTCGTTCCACAAGATACATTTTTCGTCTATCGTAATTCGTATCATATAACGAGTTAGTATAACTTTTGAGTCAGTGATTAAGATTTTGATATTTAGTCGTGATTTGACTCTACGGTGTAAAATAAACTATCCACTTAATTCTGTGTTATAAAACTTGGCACTTTATTTCGAAGCTCTCGTTATTTAATCCACCAGATATTTAGATTTCTAGATTTCGTACAAATGTTCGATTTGGATGACTAGAAATTCTATTAAACTACCTAATTATTATTTTCTACGCAAATACTAACTACAAGTTTTTTTTATAATACTAATTGCGCTTGACCACTACCTCACCTGATGTTAAGCGATGATGTGGTCTACGGTCTATTTCTGGGCAAGCGTGGTCCACGCTTGCCGACCGATTCATTTGTGACTCGAAGACACCAGATTGTAATTATTGGCAAGATGGTAACTATATACCATACTGTAATTAATGGCCAGATTGTAATTATTGGCAAGATTGTAACTATTGGTCAGATTGTATCTGATGGTAAGATTGTAACTATTGGCCATATTGTAACTATTGGACATATTGTAATTATTGGCAAGATTGTAACTATTGGTCAGATTGTATCTAATGGCAAGATAACTATTGCTCAGATTGTATCTATTGGCAAAATTGTAACTATTGATCAGATTGTATCTATTGGCAAAATTGTAACTATTGATCAGATTGTAATTATTGGCAAGATTGTAGCTATTGGCCGGATTATTACTATTTTAATTGTGCCAGTGTTCATTCACACTTTTATTAAGCTATACAATGCTTCACTCTATGAAAATTAATCAGAACTCGCGCAAGCTGCTGCGCATTGTATTCTTGTCTAAAAGACTTCTCGCGCAAGTTGAAGCGCTGCATTAACACCGCGAGTTAACGAGGCGTGATGCAATCAAGTTAGACATGATCGACGATCGATCGTGTTAACGACGACTTGTTTCGGTAATATTTACCGTGCAGCGGATTTTACACTTGTTTGATAGCTGTGGGTTTTTGGTCGACGTCAGGTCGGAACTAGTGGGGGCTTGAACGGCTGCCAATACGGGAGTGCGTTTAATTTCCACAATGAAAAAAAGGTGCAACAAAATATTTTCAGGGCCCGTCTACCTTGTTCAATTATCTTATTGGGACATTAAAAAAGTATTAGATATCACTGAGTAGACATTTTAAATAAATAAAAAAAATATTTGTAATAGTTGAGTAGGAATAAAAAAAACTGATTAAACATATTCTTTAGAATAAAGTTGCAAATGTTTTAAAACATAGAATGCTAGCCGCCCGCCCCGACTTCGCACGGGTGTAGTTTAGGCGGATCTAAGGTGGGTTGCTAGTTATAAAATTGTATAAACCTTCTTGTACAAAATTATCTAACTGATGGTGAAAATCGCATCAAAATCCGTTGCGTGGTTTAGGAGGAGCTAGCGGTTATACAGACAGATGGACGGAAAGACGCGGAAAGTGACTTTAATTTATACTATGTAGAGATAGAGATACAGTAGAACGCCGATTATCTGAATTAAATGGGAACGGGTCGATTCGGATAATCGAAAATTCGGATAATTGGACATAGACTGGTAATAAAGAAAAACGAACTGTCACACATAGAATAAACTTTCGGCAAAGCTTTCCAATTCAAACCAGTCTCATCAGCATTGTAAACAAGATAAAGATAAAACGGGATAATAAAATCAGGGTCGTAGTTTTCAGTTTCTTTATTAAAGGTGTCCACAACTTTATTAGCAGCTTCACTATCATTATATTAAGCGTAGCACCGATTCGGATAATTGGCGATTCGGTTACTCGGCGTTCTACTGTAATTACATAAAATAGTTCAATATAGTTTTTAAATTATATTATAGGCAAAACAGGTCGACGGGTTGCGACAATATAGGGGTCGGTCTCGGTTCCGGGCGAACAACTAGGTATTTTAAATCTCCAAATCAAGTTCCCCAGTTATAAACTAAAGCCAGCCGTAAATCCGACACGACGGGTTCGTGCCCAACTTAATCACTTTGATAAATAAGCCCAGATAAAAGGATTTTACCTTCATAAAACAAACTCAGCGGGGTTTAGTTTTAAATTATAAATAGCTTAAACTTAAATCGGACACTGACAGGTGGATTAGAGATTATCTCTCTATGACGCCTGATACATATTAAAATTATTCATAATATACGCTATATTTATTTTCTGTAATATATTACATGATAGCCAGTTGGTCCAGTTGGTAGTGAACCTGCCTTCTGCGCTTGGGGTTCGATTCCCACCTAGGACAAACATTTATGTGTTAAACATTTATGTTTGCATATCTGGGTGTTAATATCTATTTAAGTACGGAAAAAAAGTATGTATTTCTGTCTCTGGCAGCCATATTAGTTTGGGGTCAGATAACCGTGTGTGCAAAAACGTCCCGAATTACATTATCTACAATATTCAATTATTTTATTTATAGATTGATTCTTGTTTCTATCCCGGACTTTGAGAGGCATTGGTGGGGCCGAAACCAACACCGAGAGAATAAAATTATTGAATGTGTATGAAAAGGAATATGAAATTATTGTACAGTATAGGATTGAAAAATTCTAGGGGTTATCGTGGTGAGTTGCCGACATAGCTGTTAAAAATTGCAAGTTGAAGTGGCATTGGCAAGCCACATCTCTCGAAGAACCGGTAACCGATGGGGAAGAAAGGTTCTTGAGTGGAGACCACGAACCGGAAGACGCAGCGTAGTTAGGCCTCCCACTAGATGGACCGACTACATTGTGAGAGTCGCGGGCATCCAGTGGGTGCAGATGGCAAGCTTTCGTTCAGTGTGGAGGTTAAAGGGGAGGCCTATGTTCAGCAGTGGACGTCTTCTGGCTGATGATATTTAAAAGTTTACCAATCAGGTCAGCGGAAAAAAATCTAACCAAAAATTTACTACAACCATACTATAATCTGTGAACTGACTAAATGAGTCTAAATTTGTTGCAAGTTAAATTAGACATTGTTATAACGACACAGCATTTAAATTTGTTTGTCGGTAGTTCTGAAATGTATCTTTTATATAGATAAAACTTAGAGCGAGTTTTTGTGAATTTTATACAAGCCCCTATATCTATTGTGTTTGTAAATCAATGGTAAGGCCTCTTTGTTTATATATTTTATAATATTTCTTATATAGCGTTAGTAACAGTTAGTAACATGATCAGAATACTATTTCACAAAATACGCTATAAAAATTACAGTCAAAGCTCAGTAGAAGCAGGCGCGTTGAAGTCTTTTCTACGACGCGTTCTGTAATTTTTGCTAAGAGTAAAAGAGTTCAACGCGCTCACTCAAAAAAGCTCTACGAAAAACGTTATCATCTAATATTTATTAAACATTATACATTATTTAGTGAATGAAATGTTTACCAACTTAGAAAATGCCATTACCATGATAAAATTCTATCGTAATACCAACAATTATCTTGAGATAGTATCACATAAAACGCGCTTGTAACATTCTTTATAGCAGCGATTAGCTCTCAGCAACGGAAAACCAATTTGAATAAATTTCAAAAAAGACATTTACGAGAAAACCCTGTGAAGTAACTTCTTCAATCTAATATAAACTCTCCTGTTTCACTGAAAGGTTTACTTCTGAAAAACGAACAGCGAATCCAGCGCCTGAGTCATTCTCGTTAGTCAGATCACCGTCGTTTCCACCAATTTATTATCTATCAATATTTATTCATAGGAAATCATGCCTTAAATAAACACGATACGTTGCATAATTTAATATATAATTATGGTTGTTAAGTCGTTTCGAAGTTGGTAGCGGGGTCTTGTTAGTAAGCTTATTGTTAGACGGAGTTTTTGGTCTTTTTCTATCGTGGGCGGGTGTGATGCCGCCGTCTCTGTCTAGTCGTTACGGCAAGGTCGGCTCGTTAAAAGCTTTTAACGAGAGGCGATGGAAACGCACGAGCCTTGCCGTGGCTGTCAAACTTTTTATTTGATGTGATTAGTATCATCAATTCTTTTCATTCAATTATGAATATTATTATCGTTTTTAAAATTGTGTTTGTTTACATTGCAATCTTTACGGCTATATAAGCACAAACTTAGAATTATTTAGTCGTTTCTCATCTGATAATAAATATTGATGTATCTTGGGCCTAATGAAGAAGTATATTTTTCTTTTCCAAGTTCATCTTTTCCAAGTTTTGAATTCCTGAATACTAATTAATAGCTAACATGAAAAGTTTGAGAGTCGCAGCTGGAGGCTTACGAGGCATGTCCCGCGCGTGTCCCGTTCACACCTGCGCTTGCGTCGTAGCGCTATCTCATTTTCACACCAACCTCGTCTCTGTGTAATATCACCATGTTTATTCAAACTGCGGGATAATAAACAACCGTATGTTGTTTACAGGAGACTCTTGACAAAAAAAAACATCAGGTTTATCATGAAACCTACCTTAAACATGCTACTATAATATCTATATTCATAATGCTGTATTAAATTATTGAGTATGGATAAATAAATAAGTTCTCAGTCACCGGTGTACTCTTGATACTGGCAAATGCATAAAATGTGAGACGCTAAATCCTCTCAAGAGCAAAGATTTAAAAAACTTCTACCATATTTTTTTTTGTAAAACAAACGGTAAACCTGCATGCGGTCCGCTTTATGTTTTTGTTAGTAAAGTTCGCTTAAACTTTGGTTTCTTGCTTTCTTGTTTAGGCGTAATCGTTGAGGAATACGCTCTATAAAGCGACGCCTCAGTGATCAGAAGGCATACGTGCTAAACTTGGTACTTTAAACTCGAGCCAAGCATTTATTTGCTCTGACAGCTGTAATAACATTGTAAAAAAAATAATAAAAAACATTTTCTTTCAATAGTTCACTGATGTATAGCTGATACCTGCGTTGCTACAAGACTAACAAGCAAGCAAAGTAAGACTACTTTCAAAAACCTAGCAAAAATGATCAGAATTCATGGTTTTCATTAATTTTTTTACAATGTTATTGAAACTGTCAGAGCAAATAAATGTTTGGATCGAGTTTAAAGTACCTCTTTCAAGGCTAACATGCGCCCGTGACAAAATTTTGTCGTCCCATTGTCGAGCGAGAACATAACGTAGGCAAACGTTGCGCCTACCATTTCGTTTGTCTAAAAAAATATTAACTGTCAGTATTGAAGCAATTATTTAAAAAATTAAATTGAAACAATTACAATTTAAAAACAATTTCTTTAGTAAAATCGGGGCCCTGTTGTTATACAAATTATACCAAAAAGTTCCTATTCTTACACAAGGATTTTGTTTCTTCTAAACAGTTCCTTCAACCACCAAGAAATAGCCACCCTAGCTCGTACTTGTTTATTATATCGGAGGCAATGCTCCCGCGACGGTCGAACAAAAATAATAAAAAAGTGGTTCCGTGGAAAACGACTCGCCCGATCGGCTCGTTATACCCCATCGATGGCCGACGTCCGCCTGGCTCCGTTTCTAAAGTCTTTACCAGACTGGTGTCCTTCAGCCGAGCGATTTGAACGCAACTGGCGTAAATACAAACAGAAAAAACATGTTGTAAGTAAAGCTTGGAAAATTATAAAAGCTGATTCACTGGTAAAAGTGTACTGACAGATAAAAACAATAACAAAATAAAGTCTTATAAAAATGAGGGCGCTTAGTCAGCCCCAATGGAGTTCCTCACACATTAATTAATAAAAATTAAATAAGATTAAGATTTTTAATTCAAGGAAAAATATTATGAAAAAAAATATGTATGTAAATAAAAATTTAAATCAATTTAATGTTTATTTCTATAATTATTATACATACTGAAAACCATGACTCTGCTATTGCTCTATAAAGATTTTAACACTCGAAGCGAACGATAAATTAATGATGATTTATTTTTACAAGTTACAATAATCGCAAAATCGCTTGATCAAAAATCGACAGTGTGCTTGCTTTCGCTTAAAGTAACAACTTCGATAAGTGGACCGAGAAAACTGTACCACTCATAAAAAATTACGATTTTGGAACATTTACAAAATGCGATGGTACGAATGATAATACTGAAGTGCGTTTACAAATTTTTACTCAGTATTGAAAACACAAAATGTTCATAATATCCTTCTTTAATTTTATTCTACAAAAAGTTTTTTGTAAAATCTTTTCGTAGGAAACTTTAATGAATATAATATTGCACCAGTTTTGATTGGCTAAATGGTAGGCAGACTTGAATCATAACAACTCTCGTAATCAAATAAACTGGCCAAGTGCGAATCGGGCTCGCGCACTGAGGGTTTCGTACCACCACATAAAACAAAAAGTAGTGCAAAAAGACATCACGCCCAGGCTGTCACCGACCGCGCCCGACGTTGCTGAACTTGGCGATGAACAAAAAGTTGTCACCGACTCGCACTTGGTCATTATTTATTATTTGTTTTACTTACTATAATCATGCCAAGTTTGACGCTTGTACGTATTACCGTTTTTACATTAGAGCAAACACAAAAATATGATTAAAAAACTTTTGTTGTATGGGGACAACCGGCTTTAATTTTCACTTATTGACTTTATTATTATTTCTATAAATATTAGTAACATTTTATATTCTGTAAAAATTGTCAACTTGCCGTTGAAACAGCCTTTTAAAGGTGGGACGGACGGACAGACAGACAGACAGCGTAGGCTTAGTAATAGGATCCCGCTTATACCTTTTGGGTAGGGAACCCAAAAAATTAGATATCACGCTTTAAAACCCCATGGGCAACGTTTAAAATCGATTTCATTTTGTTTACACCAAGAGTAAAAACTGAACGCAACGTCATAACAGACAAACTTTTAGAGCGTTTACCAATTCATATTTTATAGTTTCCACTGATCGACATGAATTATGGACGATATAACCGGAGCCGTTAAAATAAAACGGTTTCGTAGATTACGACCTACGAGCCGTCAACAGACCGATCAGTCAGGCAGTCAGGCTAATCGATCAAACAAAAAGTAATTCGGAACGATTTATAATAAAAAAGCTGTATGAATAACACAAATAAATATTATAAATGCGAAGCATCTGTTTGTCATTTTTTCACGCAACAGTAAATTAACGGATCTCAGTGATTTTTAGCACAGAGATAGTTTGAAGGGCTGGAGAGTGACATAGAATAATGTTTATTCCAAAATTCACGGTTTTTGAGTAAATGCCCGCGGGCGCAGCTAGTTACACAAATACATCAAAACACAAGTTGACGAAATATAATGCACGCGACACAATTTCATGGTTTAAAAAAAACGCCATGTTGTTAGACTGTTTTGGTATGAAAATATCAATTGGTCATAATCATAATCGTCTAGTGTTCGACCATATTTCTAACATAAATCCAGAAATAAGTCTTTGTAACAAACAAGGAGATCTAAAATCGATCGTCACAGTTAACATCGAGTACAAATAAGGTACAAAGCTACCCAAAGATAAGAGAAAGCCGCTACGCCTACGTAACGAGCGATAGTATTGGTACATAAAGCAATTCGATTATGTTTTCTATGGCATCCCACGTGCTTCGCAACAGCTCTAAACGAGGCCCCAAAGGGCCCGCTCTCTCGCTTGGAAATCACCTTCAATCTAGTCATCTAATAGCAAGTCAATTTCGGGTGCCGTGGGTTCCGTACATAGGCATTTGTAAAAAGGGCAAGTGCCTTTACGAAATTAATGAGCTCACTGGAGTATATGTACGGATTTTCATATCACTGGCTTTTCGGTGAAGGGTAAGATCGTGAGAAAACCTGCATAATTCAATGACGTATGTGAATCTACCAACCTGCAACTGGGCCAGCGTTGTGGATATGGGCCAGTCGCCTTTTCGGGGGTAAAGGCCTAAGTCCAGTAGTAGACTATTAAAAAAGTTGATTATGTTACGCCTTTATTAAGTAAACGAAATACAAGCTAACACCGCTACAAAAACAGTTAAATGCCCATAGAGTGTTGAAGGTCTAAAAACAATCCAAATGCCACTAGCAGTTTGCATTTGTTAGACAATCCTTGTAAACCTAAAGTACAGAAAAAAATATAATACAATTTTGCAAGCAGAAAGCGGACTGGCTACCGTTATTAAATACTAGCAGTCCACCCCAGCTTCGCACGGGTATAGATACCCGTGCCGGGCCTATGTCACCCGGGGATGGTGTAGCTTCCCGTCAGTGAAAGAATTTTTCAAATCGGTTCAGTAGTTTCGGAGCCTATTCAATGCAAACAAACAAACAATCAAATCTTTCCCCTTTATAATATTAGTATAGATATAGATAAGTGAGGATTTCTTTTTACCTTTTTGATCGGGACCCTATTATAAATCGCCAAGTCATCCTCTCCGACTGTCATTCAAAAAGATGGTTTAAAATTTAAAAGCGCGAGATCTCGTTATAGCAGACATATTTTCGAGTGGTCTTAAAACGTGTCACTCAAACGCTCGTTAAATTGAATTGAAAATTGTTGTGGTTGAGCAATTGTTTGTGAAAACCGCCGTGTTGAAAGCAATCAGAGTCGGAATCGTTCTCGGAGTGACGCTTAAATACGAAATCAGTGTTGCCAACCTCGACTAAGCGTCCCCCCCTAGCGTCGTCTCGATATCCCCCTCTTTCCCCCTAACATCTCACTGACCTCTAATAACGGTAACGGCTCTAACACTAACGAACCACATCTTCGCTTTTTGCTCAGTCGGTTACTCGTATTTCACTCGTCGTCCAATTGTTTGTCTTATCATTTCAGTTATTATGCCCGCTTGAGTATTCGCTGGTATCGTTTAATTTTCATCTTAATTTACAGAAAAGATTTTTCTGCTGATGTCTATGAGATTACACACCTTCATAAAATTTAATTCATCAATTCAATCAATCAACTTCTAATTTACGTTACAAAAACCGCTACAAAAGAATTTCCCCCTAGAAAATACCCCTAAAAAAGGTAACTCATGAAAAATGCGTAAAAAAATTATACCCCTAGTGTATGCCCCTAAAAAAATATGGCCCCTAAAAATACCCCTCTTCATCTAACTTATCCCCAAATTTAGGGGGAAAACCCCCAAGTTGGCAACACTGTACGAAATGATCGGCGAAGTATTTTCGTCTATCATAAAGTTTCCTTCAGATGTTTTCTTGGAATCTTCACATGGGTATTGTCTGCTGATAAACGTTGATTGGTCCGAACATGCTTTTATATATAAGTTTTTGTAAAGGTGTCCAATAAAATTTATTTTCTTTCTTATTTATTTTCTTATATACATTTTGGAGTCATAGCGCGCACTCGATAAAAAACATATGTTGTAAATGTTTGTTGGGGTTTTTCTCGTATCATTTTATTTAGGTAAAATTAGGTAAAGTACCTTTCGCTCGACATTTCGACCATGTTACAATGGCCGTGGTCACGAGCTGACTAAAAACAGCGGGTGAGTCCGGTCAAAAGAGCGGGTGTTTTGTTCTTCTAGCCTCACTGGAAACACATGTAAAAAAAACAAAAAAAAAACAAAGATTTTAGTGCACACTTACTTGACAATCGCTGTGAAAACTTGTTTGATATTACGAGTGAAGGACTATGTATCCATGGTCATGAAAAATATAAAACAACAAAGGAATAAAATAGAGTGATGGTAGCTGGCTGGCTGAACAGTAGCATGGGCACTTTACAATCTGACATATTTTAAAAGTTTAACCTAGATAAGGCTTTGGTCTTTATCAGAAGTACAAAACTTTGTAAGAAGTGGCGGAGGAGCACGGATAAAAAACCTATACCCATTTATGTTGAGAACCAACAAGGTACAAAGAAATTTTCTTCGACTTGATTCTCATTAGCGCTGTTGGCAGCGCTGGCGTTGATTCAGAACGCTCCGTGGATCTATGTTATGCTATCATCAAGTCTAAAACAGCTACCTTTGATTTACGTAGTTAATAAGTTAATCAAAGTCAATTTAACTTGCTAACAAGGCATATTTATGTCCCAATAGTTGTTTTACAGCGGAAATCCTGCCGTCAGCATGGTCCTATCTTTTGGCAACACGATCAAAGAAAACCGATCGTTAAATGCCATAAAGGTTACTATTTTAAAATTTTGTTACCAGTTTAAACCAAGAGGTAAATACGTAGCCCAGATGTCGAGCTTACATACAATACCGAGCGACCGCAGCTTAGCGGATAGACAAACTAAATTAAAATCGGTTCAGCTGTTTGGGAGCTACGATGCCACAGACAGACACACAGACGCACAGATAAAAATTTTGACTTAAACCTAGTCGGGGGTTAAAAATCCTCAATCTGCCGTTATAAGTAAAACGGACATTACGTCGCAATTATGAAAACAATCATCACTACGATGATGACGCCATAAGCGGACGCCATTGCGCCTGCGAGTATTATTGGCGCGAATTCAACATTTTTTTTTACTATCATGGTTGTTCTCTACAGATATATAAATATTTACGGGGTATTTACCGTGGTGAGGTTTTGGAATGAGCTCCCAATATTTCGGCGCAGTTACATGCACCATGATGAATGTGTGATGTGTGAATGATGAAGATGCGCAGAGTGGGAGAAGGTTTTCCGACTCCAAAAACGCGCCGTACGAGCAATTGTGGGAGTAGACCAGGAGACCCACGCAAAACCATATTTCAAGAGCTTAGGAATTCTTACGTTGCCATCAATAATTATATTGCAGGTGGCAACATACGTCAGAATAAACCTAAGCTCTTACGAGTTGCGTGGTAAGTACCATAAATACTCCACAAGCACTGCTGGTCATCTTGCCGGCATCAGGCGAACGCTGACCAAGTCGGACAAGCTTACTCATGTCATGGGCCCCGACGTGTACAACCACCTCCCAGAACATGTCACTGCAGCTCCTAGTCTGCAATGTTTCAAATCACGCTTACAACGTTGGCTTGTTGAGCAAGCATTCTACAATTATCATGAATTTTACAAATTTTTATGTTAATTTTTACTTACTAAGTAGTATTTTAAATTATTTATTATTGTATTATTTTACTATTATTTTTTATAATTGGACGTGTAAATTGGCTTTATAAATAAAATGACTATGACTATGACTATGTTTTTGGTAATAGTAGATGCGTAAGAACCTCGTAGATCAGATCAGGCCATTCCTGGACAAAGAGCTTTCCTAAATATCTCCAGTTTGTCTGATCATTGGCTTTTTCGAGACCTGGGGCCTTACGGACAACAGCTAATTGCGGCACCTAATCCACTCAGTTAGAAAATCACGCGACCGCAAACCGTATCTGGGCGCGATAAGGTTCACGTTCGCGTGATTTTCCAACTGAGCGGATTAGGTGCCGCAATTAGCTGTTGTCCGTAAGGCCCCTGCTCATAATGACAGGGAAATCTGCATCATTAATATACTAGCATAGCATATAATTATAATCATGGTTTCAACTAGCTCGATAAGAAGGCAGCTTCATCAATCTTATGATTACCTGAAGGCGACGTAATGAACGACCCGTTTTGCCCAAGACGGTAACTTGATAATTGCACATGATATAGGGTACACGACGTTGAGAAATGGCTGAGTATCTGATTGAATTGAAATTAACCATACAGTAAAAACATCATGTAAAGAATAAATTAACAGATGATCAAGCGCTTGATCTGTTAAAAAGATTGATGCTCCTTATTCGTCACTGTTTTCAGTGTAAGCAGTTTTACTTCGTAAGTTTTCTGTGGTACCGGAGCCACCAAAGAGATCTAAACTAACTACATAATCTAAGGGTCTAAACTCTATTAAGTAATCCTTATTTCAGGAACTTTTTAGTAAAAACGTCATTTCGAGGTTAAATAGATTATCAAGAGTTTGATCTGTTAAAAAGATTGAAACTCTATATTCTTTTGTTTTCGGTCGGTGTCACCCTGTGGTGTCACCAGTTTTCCTTCGACCATTTTCTGTGGTACCAGAGTATCTAAAAAGATCTAAACTAATTACATAACTGACTAATAGGTATTCCTTAGTTTAGGTACTTATTACAATACTGCTAGAAATTATTCAAATCACCGAAAAAAATATGTTCTGTGAGTCAAATAAACTTCGTACCTACTTAGCATTCATTTGTTTTTCTTCGTTTGCCTAATTTTATTCTTCTATGGTTTTCACACTATGAAAATTTTGGAAATTTGCTTGTCGTAAGAGAACCCCGATCCTTTGATAATTATCGTTTGTAGGACTGTAAAAATATTAATTTATTATTCTAATGTAAAAAAAAATATATTCATATTTATTTTTAAGTAGGTAGGTATGTGGTTTTAGGATTTAATTTAAGATCATATTTCATCTTTATTCGAATTAATAACTTGTTCTGTATTAATTATAAATCGTTTAAGTCGATATGACATTTTCTTGTTATGTTATCAAAACCAATACATTGTCTGACCTAGTGACATTGTGTGTTATTGAAAAACTATTATAATATTAAAACTAGCTGGGCCCCTCGATTTAACCCGTGGTATAAAAAAAGGTTAACAAAACCATTCTGCTCATTTTGTTTTTATGTTTACACATATTTTTAAGTTACTACAAGCAAGACTTGGGGCCTTACGGACAACAGCTAATAGCGGCACCTAATCCGTTCAGTTGGAAAATCACGCGACCGCAAACCGTATCTGGGCACGATAAGGTTCACGCAATAGCTGTTGTCCGTAAGGCCCTTGGACCGATAATAGATATAATGTTTTGTAAGATTGTAATTTGTGATTAGTAAATAATAAAAATAAAAAAACTACTTTGCCTTCAGTCTAAATTAAATCGCTCTAGGAACTATACATTTTTGTCTTCGTCACTATTCAGCTCTACAAACTATCTCCGTGCATAAAATCATATCAGTTGCTCTGTTGCTGCGTCAAAAGAATGTTTGTAAAGGATCAAATAAAATCATTCGCATTTATCATATTGGTATGATTTATCCAGCGCTCCTGTGGGCAGCCATGTTCTCCTAATGAGTCTGTTCTTCATTGCCTATTCCAGCAGGGCCTTGTCGCCAATCAGCGGTACATACAAACCAACGTATGTAAATAGGATAGTTTGTATGCACACAGTCCGTTTCGTTAAGCGTACCCCGGCTACCTTTATGTTAATCCAAAAACAATGCAAGGTAAAAAAGTAGTTCAGTTGAGACCTTAAATTTTTAACATGGTCCTGTTTGTTTTCTGTAATGAAGTTTTACTAGCAGCTGCTTAATGCTGGCCTGCATGCTGAAGGCTAGCCAACTTAGGTATTCACAAGAAAGTACAAAAAACTAGACCGCATTATCGCTTAACATCAGGCGAGTTGGCGGTCAAACGATACTATATATATATAAAAAACTGGCAAAGAGCGCGTCAAGACACGCATAATTATGGTAGTCAAAACCATAGTAATCCTTATTGAAACTGACGTGGTTTTCACACATTTTATTTATATTACACGCTAATTACTCACGTAAGATTAAGCCGGTTACTCCGACTATAGTTTCAACCGCAATAGACGGTCTTTTTCAAGGTGAATACGCGCGCGCGGCTGCGTCTCGCTTTGCACTGACTGAGTAACCGGCTTAATCTTACGTGAGTAATTCCCGTGTAATATAAATAATTCTTATTCGAGATAAGGGCGATAAGTCCTGCACTGACGTCCACTGCTTGGGGTGAATTGTGATTTCCCCCTACCAGCACCTACCCGAGCCAACCCAACTCCTTGAAATATCGGAATGAGACTCTGGGGCGCTGGCGAAGTCGCTCCAGTGGCTAAGATAGAAGTGTGCATGATGAAGATGAGAAGCAGTCTAGCTTGTAATGATGTGGATAAAAAAGGCAATGGTGCCTCATGCAACCCGGTAGCGATTCTAGTTTAATTTGTATATGTCGAATTTCTAGTGTAATTCCGCTTCTACGTCGTTTCGAGTACAATAAGGATTTTGGTTAAACTATTTTCTCTATAGATAATTGTGATTCTAATTTGAACCTAACCTGAATTTAAATATTAATTACATAAAAGAACAAAATTAACCTAACCTGAAACAAAAAGTAATTAAATCTGTAACAAAAAATTCGTTATAACAATTTGTACTAATGAAATTAATTTTAAATAAAATATATGTAAATTTTGAAATTATTATGAAACTAATATAAATAATATGATTTAATTGAAATGAAATAAACAATAAATTTTGAAAATAATATGATATCACTATAAATATAATTTAATTGAAATTTATATGATATAAACAATAGATTTTGAAATTAATATAAAATTACTATAAATATTATTTAATTGAAATAAACAATTATAACCGTTTCTTCAGTGCACTTTTGTCGACACGTGTTTCGCCTCTACACGAGGCATCCTCAGGACGTGTTGACTCTCCGAGCGCGATGCCGAGAATGAGACAACACAACAAACAAACAAATACAAATAAAACATAACAAACATACACAAATACAAATTAAAAATGGACTTCCGCAAAGTAACGCCTGATTCAATCAACGATTCTAGTTTCTTCTGTGGCTTCACAATGCCACAGCACATGCTCTAATGTTTCGTTCTCCTTCATGCAGCCACGACACAGTGGACTATCCGTGTCTCCCGGTTTATACAAGTGACTAATCAATTGTAGATTTTAGAAAAAAAATACAAACGACGCTCGGTGGCCGTCCGGTCAGTGTTTTTATACTAAACTTCGGAGTATTTCAATCAATATTAATGTGAGTTGTTCTGTATTCAACATGTGACGTCTCATTCTAGTATAGAAAGGAATGGTTAATTACTGAAATTCAATAAGTTATTGTTTGCTAATTTCTATGCCTAGTGTTTTTATTGCGAGAACTTCTATGTCGGCCTTTTTACTGTAATTACCACTTACCAGTCTATATTTGTCATTTCCTATTCAGTCTAAGATTTATTCCTTTGTATTTTTAGTGTAGCACTTAGAATACCTATAATGAATGCTTTGTAACCTTCGTTAAGCTTGTGAGATTTTCTTCCTATGGTCAGGAGCTCGATTTTTTTATCGCTCTATTCTTATTTCGCACGAAAATATCATGCGAAATGACTGACTTTCGAACGAAATCCCAAACAAAAACAGTCGCATTTTTGAAATAATCATATGCAAAGAGTGGTTTGCACCATTCGAATTTGCTTCTATATCAATGGAAAATCTTTCATTTCGCGTGATATTTTCGTGCGAAATATCATAAGAGCAATTGAAAAATTGGGTTTATTATAAGGAATTTATACTAGATAGTTTGTTCTCCATATCTTCTTTAGTAGAGGATATTACATCACACAGACGGACGCAATTAATTATAAATAATTATTTCTGCTAATTGGCTTGAAATATCACCTTATCCAGACTCCCATCGACAAGAGAATAAATTACAGTTTTAATTTATACCAAACTGCTTGATGCGAGCTTCAACTAATTTATCGTAAATAGTACTAGTAAATTATGCTTTATTATGAAGCATGAAAGTCCATATTCGCACGGGGGTTTGAAAGTTCATGCGTTTCAGGTTCATCGTGAAGTTTCCATTTATTTTCCTCTCGAACATCAATCATCCTCTCGACGGCGCTGATCGAATACCCATAAGCATCGATCTCTTTTGCGTAACTTAACCAGTTTAACGTGATCTGTCTAAGGCTGTAACTTTCATTGCAAGTTTCAATTACTGTACGAGGAAAGAGGTCTTCGTATATTTGTGTTTTCGGCGGCCATATTTAGCCACCTACTGCGCTTACGTGCCATTTTTGGCAGGTGAGGATTGGGTTCAAAGGTTTTCGCTCGACTTGTGCTAATCACCGCATTCTTGAGATATAAATTATATTAGAAGTCGCCATATAGGATGTTATGATTTAACGCTTTGATGGAAAGAAAAAAAAACTCTACAAGATACCAATAAAGGTAAGTTATTGGCCATGTTTCGCTCACCGATCGGGCTCCGACCTAAATGTTTCCTATTTCGAAACTTCCGTGTAAATTCACTCATAATTCGAAATCGTCGACACGTTACATAAATAGTGCATCCTGTTTCAGTGCAGATCGTTGAGTCGTCACTCGAGTCGGGAGCGAGACTCGTTCGGATTGGTAATCGATTTTACGAGCACCCGAAATAAACGGCGTCCCTTCGAGTCCGACGCCATTCTCCAACTCTACTTTTTGTACAACTTGCCTGTTTGTGAATGAGTTATTTATAACCATCCTGGACAAAGACTTGTTGAGATATCTTTCTAGACACATGAACTTTTCTCCTTTCAATTCAGCTTGGGGACGGCCCATAGAGCTAGAACGGGACCTTAAATTTTTTAAATCTCCTAAACTGTACAGATTGTATCTTTATTGCAGTCTAAGTAGTTGGTTATAAATATTAAACTACCGTTTTGTCAACGTTTTATCACCCAAATTCTACCTTTCGACCATAAAACGAAATCTGATATCGAAGATGGTATCCAAATACCTATCAGGTCGCTATCGGGAGATAAAACTTTGACGAACCTGTTTCACAAATGTTACAAGTGCTACTTGTGAGTTTTCTGTTTTTGTACCATGTAACTACTAACGAGATACCAAAAATATATGCTTTTGCCCGCAGAAGTATTACATAGGGCCAACTACTTTTCTGGTTCATTTGTACAAACTTCTTCATAACTTGTAGACTTGTTAGCCTCTTTATTATTATTTAAGTGTGGTGTGAGTCCTACAATAACGTCCCGCTTGGGATGTATTGTATATTTTGCATCTCCCCCTACCAGCGTCTTCCTGAGCCAACCAAGCTATATACTTGAAATACCCGAGTGACGCTCTGGGCCGCTAGCAAAGTTGCTCCAATGGTGTAGATGAAAATGTAGATGGCGATGAGAAGACGTCAAGCTTTTGCGGTGACGAATGATGATGCTGTCTCATCCAACTCGGTAGTCATTCTTGTTTCTTCTATTCTTCTGCGCAATAGTAGACGTGACTGATGGTGTGACCTGATGGTAAGCGGTCACCGCCGCCTAAAGAAACCTACAAAATCAATAGCATTGTCATTGCGATGCCTACCTTTGAGGACTCTTATTTACCCTTCGTATGAAGCAATTGAGCACATGACTTGTAATTGTGAGTACTTGTGAGCCTTATAAAACCCGGCGCTAGACAAGCTGTAGCAGAATGCCGCACCGATAATGGGTCCGTTCACCTAAATAGTGCAGTGGGTGTTGGGTTTTATTGTTACGACTGGCTTAACGAGCTTGCTTTGCTCTCTCTGTAATACGTCTAACAATAGTACTTAACTTAACCCCTGAAGTTTCCTGATGTGTTAGTTGCCTCTTGTGTTACAAAATCATAGTTTAATTTAAGGATATAAAGGAAGAGCTATTCGCGACTTAGTACGCGTAGACTTTCATTTAAACTTTCAACCCCCTTTTGCTCCCTTAACTCGGCGTTTTCGCAAAATCCTTTCTTAATTGATCTTTACGCCCCATAAAAGAATCTAGCTACCAAATTTCGGAAAGGTCATCTGCAGGGTGAGTTTAACATAAGATTTAGGCCTGATTCGTTCACACCTGCTATGCCGCTTTACCATATCTTCCTTGTTTGTCTGATCTGAGATACCACCACTTTATGATATGGTAAGGTTAGCATGATAAATAAAAACATGTTTAGACTTTGTAGTTAATATTATAGTATAGTTAGTAGCCCTGTTTTAAAGGTTCTGTCGGTAAAATCCTGAACTAACTCTCCGCCGCTTTCTTTTCTAGAAATCGTTTTTAATCAGCAAAACATAGGACAAGTCAATCATCTACGAATGGCAATGACTAGTCTGTCGCCCTATATGGAAATGCCGCTACAATCAGAGGTGGTCAAGGTATAAATTAATTACCTAATTGCTTCTAACGGCTGTAAGGCATTGTAAATAACTACAAAACGCAATCAAACTGTGATTATCTTGAGCAGTTTGAGAAAAACATGTTTTGTAGAAAGTAGCCCTAGTTTGGAGCTTTTGAAAAAGGTCTGGTTGTATCGACCAATCTCTTTAGATCCAATGCGACTTTCTTCTCTAATTACATACTAACCGAAGATGTAGTTTGACTGAAAAGCTATCTTTTTTATCGAACATAATTAGACATCTTTTTATCCCTCAGCGCAAACAGAGGGGTGTTATAGGTAAGTGTATCAGTGTGTAGTCTGTCTGTGTCATAGCACCGATTTTGATATAAGTAGTTTTTTTTTTTTGTTTGAAAGGTGACTTGATCAAGTCTTTTCTTAGGTACGATTCTTTTGCCGAGAGTCTTAATGTTTTTTAAAGTTTTGCTTGAAAGCTTGACACTTATGTTGGAGCTCACTTACTAAAACCTCCTCGGTTGCCTATCTCTGTACCTGACGGAGAGCACCAGAATTTCCATAGAACCGCAACGGTTCCCGTTGCGGTCCCGTCCACCTTACCCGTTGCCTGGGGCATCACTCCATATAAATGTACGAAGCATTTCTCTTCCTTCCCCCTACAACTTCGCACCGTTTTCTGCATTGGCTCACTTGAATAGGAGATCAGATCCTCAAATCTGACTATCCACGACAAAGGTTCGTCCTTTTACGATAGCTAGCCATATTCTAAGACACCGGCTCCGGGTCACCAACATAACTACTGATATCAGTTTTTCTCTGTCATAGCGTAAGGTTTTAGTAATATTTTTCACACCACCTCGAAAATGTTCAATTACATATCGTGCAACCTCAACGTAAAGTACAGTATTATCTCCTAAGGGATAATACATTTGTATGAAACTCCCTACGGAATAAAGTGATTTGAATTTGGAACGTCAAATTCGTGTGGAAACTAGTGGAAAACTCTAAGTAAAAAAAGCCCACTTGGCATTGTAAAGAGGTTTATTTAAAAATCGAACTAGCCCCCATAAGCAGAACAAAAAAAAAATATTTTTACAAAGAATGTGGAACAAAAGACGGTGTTTGGTGCTGCATGTGATTTTCAGTGAAACCTAGGGCTTTTTATTGTCTCACAGAAGGTGTGAAAACTAGAGTATGCTCCTCTGGAATAAAGACTGTCTTCGTCTTGGGCAGCTTGAGCCCCTCGTTTCACTCAGGACTATATAACTCTAGAGTCCCGTTACGCTCAGGGTTCAATATGCCGCCCGCGACATAAGACACTACTTTATTCCCTTAGTGCATAATCTACTATTGCCTCGGTATGTCACCCCTGTCAGCCAGAAGCCCATATTTTAAAGCGTCCCCCTTATATGTTTAAAAATAACAACTGTTCTGGTTAATTAGTCAAATTAGTCTACAGCTTTTCAGTGGGTACGTTATCCATATTCATCCACGTCTCAGGAATTCAAATAGTTCACACTTTCAATTATTTATAAAGCATAATATTTACATTACAATTCGCTCAAGCTAACTTGTTACTTAGGTTACAATAATTAGGTTCATTTCTATATAAAGTCTGCGAGATAATCCTCCGATTGTATTGCAGTAATGCACTGCCAGCTAACCTTCGGATGATCTCATAATCGTAAGCTTATATTAAACAGATGCACATTGCACAGTATGCACACTTGTTTCTTGTACGCTTGTATGTAAGCTCTTGGTAAAGTAGACAATTATCATCATCATCATCATCAGACAGAAGACGTCCACTGCTGAACATAGGCCTCCCCCTTTAACCTCCACACTGAACGACAGCCTGCCTTTTGCATCCACTGGATGCCAGCGACTCTCACTATGTCGTCGGTCCATTTAGCGGGAGGCCTACCTACGCTGCGTTTTCCGGTTCGTGGTCTCCACTCAAGAACCTTTCTTCCCCAATTACAATTAATTCAATTATACCAATGTCCAAGACAATTATAGTGTAGCTAAAACAGTAGATTAGTAGATTGCTTTAGGCGATAAGGCTGCCCATTATACAGCCGTATATTTGTTTTCTATGTTAGTCTAAGTTTAATTTGTATTTTCGTAATAAAGAAATATTGTATTGTATTGTAGATATATTAAATAGAGGAAGGCGAGCGCCGTCAGGCGAGTTGGCGGCCAAGCTAAAGGAAATGTAAGCTTTAAGAAAACTATAATAAATAAATATTCGAGACACACACACGGTCATCTGACCCCAACTAAGCAAAGCTTGTGATATGGCTGCCAGATACTGATATACATACATATATATTTTTAAATACATACTTAAATAGATATTAACATTTAGATATAGAACAAACACAAATGTTCATCACATGAATGTTTGCCCTAGGTGGGAATAACCCACTCCCCCAAGCGCAGAAGGCAGATTCACTACCAACTGAACCAACGGGCTAACTGCAGATGATATTATGCAGACACGCAAAATTTATATTTTTTTTCTTCAGTTTTTTTTATTGCAAGATAGGCTTTTGCGTTTGTTCACATCATGCATGAACAAAGAATTCATAAAAGACGTGGATTAATTACAATGAAGCATGCTTGCCTATTATTTTTATAGAAGGATCCTGTCTCAATGGCCAGAGCCAGAGCTATCTTGCACATTTTCAACATAAACACAAGATATTAAAGTCGCTACGTAATAATAAAAGAGAAACGATTATGCATTATTTTTAGAATAACAATGAAAATATTTTGAGTATTTTTTATGTTGATTTGTTATTTTATTTAATGCTAGCTGCACCCCGCGGTTTCACCCGCGAGTTGAAATCGTCGTTTTCCAAAAAAATCTGTATATTTTTTTCCTGCGCTATTCTTATTTCTTATTTTTTCTTTCCGTAAGAACCTTCCACAAAGTATCAGAAAACTTAAAACAAAAAATATGAGTGAAATCGGTAAAGTCGTTCTCAAGATATGGCTTGACTAAGGTAAATAGGGTTTAATTTATATAATTAATTATATTTCGCGGAAAAGATCGAAAAAATCTATTTTTCTAGTATTTTTCGACTTCCGCAGCCTTATAAAATATCAACGCGAAAATTACTTTGTGCAAAAATGCAATGCTATTCTAAAGTACCCAATCAGACTTTATTTTAGCTTTAAACATGTTGAAAGTCTCAGAAAGCGACATTAGAGATCTTTCAAACTTAGAGTGTTGGTACTCTAAAAAATATTCCCACATAAACCATTACAAGTAAAATCGTAACCACTAAATACGAGTATATATTGTGGTTAGATCACCCAAACCTTGTCCAAACCACGACTAAAAAAAGTGCTTTGAGAAACCGCTCCTATTTTTTCTGTCAAAACGTATGTCATGTTGACGTTTACGACGGGCCACATTCGAAATGAGAATATGAGTGGAACCGCGTGTGTGGGCTCGTAAACCTGCCACCATGCGAAGGTTAGGCCGAAAATATCAAATATCATATTACTTACGCTCGTACACTACACCCAACTAATCTAGTTATAGAGTTGAATGAAGGAGCCACCATTGTATTTTCTGAACAAAACTTACAGCTTTCCTTAGAAAATATTTAGTTCCAACAATTGTCCGATTTCACAGATAAGTTGGTCGGTCTGTGAGCTCGGGTCGTAAAGAGCCCGATACTTGGTCGGATGATGGACGCTGATAGCGTTCGCGGTAGCTGCTAATAAATTAGATGCAGGCTGTCTCATGCACCTACTGAGTAATAAAACATAACAGAGTACAGGGGCCTTACGGCCAGCGGCTAACTCGGTATCAATCAGCTCAGTTGGAAAATCACGCGAACGCAATCCGTATCGCCGTATCGCCGTTCGCGTGATTTTCCAACTGAGCGGATTTAACGTTAGTTTGATAGCGAGTTAGCCGTTGGCCGTAAGGCCCCTGTACTCTGTTATGCTTCGATTGTGGATTCGACTATATTACATTAAAATTAAAAACTTTAATGGATTTTGTCGCGTGTATTTTACATTACTTTAATTTCTGGCGACTCGAACACTTATGTGGAATATTTATGCCCCACAGGTAGAAGAAAATAGTGAGTAAAAGAATTAAATACACGCAATTAAATATGTTAAAATGTTTAATTTCAATGTGTAATAACTAATCGTGAAAACCTAAGAAATCAATATACACACTTTAGTAGGGATAAGGGGATCATGAAACTAGTTTCTTAAATCCTTATCCATCACCAGCCAGAAGACGTCCACTGCTGAACATAGGCCTCCCCCTCCACACTGTAAACTGTAAGAAGGTTAAAGTGGGTCAAGCTATTAGTGACGATATGGACGTAACATATGGAGTTCCTCAAGGAAGTGTCTTGGGCCCTACACTGTTTTTGATTTATATTAATGATCTGTGCAATTTGACAATTAGAGATGCCAAATTTTTTTCTTATGCGGATGATACTGCTATTGTTTTTTCGGGAAAATCGTGGCACGCAGTGAAAAATGGAGCTGAGACAGGTATGGCTCAAGTTGCTGTTTGGCTAAAATCTAACCTTTTAACTCTAAACACTTCTAAAACCAACTGTATATGTTTTAGTATCAATGAACGTACTCAACCACCAGCGGATTTTAACATAAAAGTCCACGAGTGTGATGACAGTAACCAGACAAACTGTGGATGTCCCAGCATTCATAAGGTCTCGCAAACCAAGTACCTGGGAGTTATTATAGATTATAGACTATCTTGGTACGCTCATCTAGAGCAAGTGTCCAACAGAATAAGAAAATTGATTTGGATTTTCAGGACACTTAGGCATGTGGTTCCTAAAAAAAGTATTCACTCTCCTCGTAATTTGTTAAATGATATCTATGTAGCTTTGGCACAATCTGTCTTGATATACTGTATTCCAATCTGGGGAGGAGCATCAAAAACTAAATTTATTGCGGTTGAACGAGCTCAACGTGCTCTGATTAAAGTAATGTATTTTAAAAACATTAGACACCCCACGGAAAGTATTTATTTGATTAGTAACTTACTATCGGTCAGAAAACTGTATCTTGTTTACCTTATTCTCAAAAAACATAAAACCCTACCATTTGATGCTAGCATGCAGTCAAAAAGAAGAAAGATTTCCGGTGTGCGGATTCCAATATGTAAAACTGAATTTGCTTGCAGGCAATATAACGCACGTGCGGCTAATGTATATAATAAAGCTAATAAAGATCTGAATGTACATACAAAACAACTCTATGAAGTTAAAAAATGTATTATCAAGTGGATAGCACCTCTTAGCTACGATGAAACAGAAAGAGTACTACTACAGGTTCAATAACATATATATTCTAATACGTGCACACACACTCCCCCACTCATTAACATGGTGTACCCTCTCACACATTAACTTATACACCCTCTCATACAATTACGTGTACATCCTCTCCACACTTACAATCACACATCTACACTTACATGTACACACATACGATCGCACCCACCACACCCTCTCAAACATACTCACTACACACACACTGACACTCACTACATACACTTGCGCGCGCTCACACACACACATACACACACACACACACACACACACACACGTACACACGCGCACACACACACACACACACACACGCGCTATAAAGTAGCATATATGGTCGTAATAATGGAGACGTATCCCATGTCCTTTATTTCCCCACTCTAAGCAATAAAGCAATATTATTACGCCCAACTCGATACGCGGTCCCAAACTAACGTTAAAACCGCGCAGTTCGGAAAATCACGTGGACGTGAACTTTAATGCTCTCAGATACGGTTTGTGGTCGCGCAACATTTTTTCATAATTTAAACAGCTACCGTAAGGCCCCAGAGTTCTTTATAAGCGCAAATTCTCAAGTGCCGCTCAGTGGTGTAAATTCCCACAGACGGTAAATAAAAATATTAAATTTACGGCGTGAAGCCGATCGTTCTCGGACAGATAACACTATCGTGTAAAAGCCATTTGAAGTTCGACGTCGAAATAAAATAAAACTGTCTCGAAGGCGCTGCCGGTTCGCGCCTCGGTCGTTACATTTGCATTTCCTTATGGCAGGGACATTTATTTTGATAGTTTAAAACTTTTTAACGACTCATGACTTTGAATCGGTCTCTTAGTAGCCTCATTTCCCAATCAAACGTTTCGAAAAAAAAAACCCAATAAAAAAAGTAAAAATGCACAGAAGTGTCTGTAACTTAAGTACCTACGATAATAATGTATCAAACAAAGACCCCCAATGAAGCTTGTTTGCATTAATTACTTACAAGAACACTTAATTATACATTTAAACAGTGCTAATAAATTGAAATCGACAAGCGCAGCCGATAGAGAATTTATGTAAATTTTACTGCGAGTACACATCTCGGGCTAATGAGAACACGACGTACTTCCTACTTCAAAGAAGCAGCCTAATTATCACAATGCAAATCGTACAAACATTAGTAAAATGTTAGCCAACATGTGGCGGCGGAGGCCGGATCAAACACACGAGCAAGCGAACAAACACCACTGTTTGGACTATCGCCACTTTCAGTTCTGTACAAATAGGGACTGTTTACTCAAGTGCGACGACACGCCACTGCGAGGAGCTTCGACCATCTCAACTGCACCTTAAAACGAGCTTTATTCTCCAGATCTTGAACAAAACAGCGGCTCTAGTAAGGATGGTGCCGGTTAAAAACAAGGCGACACCTTTCTCGGCCGCTCGATGGATTTACCTGTCAGATGCTTTAACGAGTTATGTAAGGGTTGACAAAGGCTATAATTTACTTGGAGCGGTGTAGGATCTCGGAGCACGAATACAGATTAAAAAAAAACTAACCAGCAGACAATTAGGAACGAACAAAAAACACCTAATTATAAATAACGATTTATCGATGGATATCGGCGTCTTTAAGAAAACATGGATAAACTATATAAATAGATTTACAATGGTTTCTCAAGTTCTCTTTTTTCTCAACAAAAAAGTTTTATGATCGAGGACATATCGACCGTCTTCATTACAACGGCTTTAATAACGTATAATCCAAAAGCCATTTTCAGAACAACTAAAGCTTTAAACAAAAGTTTACCTAAAGCGGAAAAGGTTTTGCACTTTTGAAAGTTTCGCAAAGCGTCATCGATCTATGAAGCACTAGCTGAAACCCGCTTCTTCGTACGCGTAGAGCTCGGCCTTCGGCCTCGCTACTACAACCCGTTATAGCCTATGTGTTATTCTAATGTATAAGCTATATTATTGTAAACTTTCATTAAAATCCTTTTGGTAGTTTTTGTTTGAAAGAGGAACAAACATCCATACATCCATACATACAAACTTTCGCGTTTATAATATTTGTAGGATTAATAACTGTCTTCGAAAAAGGAAGAAGGTTCTAAATTCGGTCCGTTTTTTATTGATTTAGGTAAATGAAGCAAGGACGATCTCTAGTTATGATAATATAGCCTTCGGTAGAACCACAGAAGACATAATAGCACGCAGTAGAACGTAGACTCTTCGACCTGCGTCTGGAATGTGTACGACCCGTAATACATAAACATATTTTATTAACAACGTCCTTAAAGCAGGTGACATCTCCGCCTGACAGGACAAAATTTACGACAACGTAAAATATGAACTTTTCGTTGCACCCGATCTTATCTTTTAAGGTGCTAAATTCATAAAATAAAATTCAAACGTTATTTTTAATTACCTACCTATTTAAGAGCGATAACATAGGAGCTGCCATTTCTCGAAACTCTAGTATTTTGTCGCACCTGCCTCTACCAGCCGAGTGTGTAAGTATTGTAGACTGCGTTTATAATTGAGTTAATTGCCCACTTCAGGGCAATACTACGTATTGAATGAGCAATCATCGTCTACGTTAATGCTGTAATTAAAACGGTGACATTTTAAATACGTACCTACCCTATACCCCAGGTATAGGTTTAATCTTGTTGTCAACGTGACCTATAGCTGTCATATAAATTTTTACTATCTTTTACACAATCTTTTAAAAAATAACGTATTTTTTAATTAATGATTAAATATCTAAATGTATGTAGGTATATTCAAAACTCAGGGCACTATTAAATTTTTACGAAAGACACATTGGCGTATATTCTGTCATACTCACTAAACTAAACCAATCTGACAGACTAAAATTATCTGCCTTTCTTTTAATTTTAATATGTGAGAGAAGGATAGAAACAATTTAAGAGCTGTCAAATTTAGTTAGTTTAGTTTTGAGTGCATCAGAATCGATGCCAATAAGGCCTATTCTGTCATACTAAACTAAACCAATCTGACAGGACTAAAATTATCTGCCTCTTTTTTCATTTTAATAAGTGAGAGAAGGATGGCAACAATTTTAGTTCTGTCAAATTTAGTTTAGTTTAGTTTAGAGTGCTTCACAATCGATGCCCCTATAATAGTAAGGTATGATAATTATCGCTTAGCATCAAGTTGGACTCAAGAGAAGCACAGCGGGAAATGGAGAGAGCTATGCTCGGAGTTTTTCGCGCGATAAAATCCGAAATTACGATATTCGCCGAAGAACCACAGTCACCGACAAGTAGAAGTGGCATTGGGCAGGCCACTTTTTTTTTTTTTTTTTAAATTAAAAAACACATTGTACGTTACATTTCGAGTTAGTAAGTTGTCTTAAAACCTATGTTAGATTTATCCAGACAACTGGTTCTCGGTATAATATATAATTTTATTTTTTTAATCTAATTAAATCTAATTACCTACATTGTACAAAAAAATGAAACGCGCGAACACACCAAACTGCTGTTGTAGGCACAAGTTTATAGCGGAGTAAAACCGGTTGTGAATAGTTTAGCTACAGAACATCGCTCGAAGAACCGATAACCGATGAGGAGGAAAGGTTCTTAAGTGTAGACTACGACCCGGACGACGCAGCCTAGGTAGGCCTCCCACTAGATGGGCCGCGACATCGTGAGAGTCGCGGGCATCCAGTGTATGCAGATGGCAGGCTGTCATTTAGTGTGGATATCTTAGGGGAAGGCCTATGATTTAGCAGTGAACGTCTTAATTTATTAGGAAAAAAATATGAAAAAAAAAAAAAAGTTTATTTTCTTTCTTTTTCTTTTTTTTCTTTTTCTTTTGAAACCAATGCTCAATGCTCCTTCGAGCCTTTTGAGATTAACAATTTATGATCAAGTTGAGGTTGAAGTGGAAGCTGTGGTAGCCCATTTGGGAGACCACTAGACTTGAAAGCGTGAGGTCGCGGGTTGAAACCCCGGGTGTGCCCCGGGTCCGTACCAATGAGCTCTTTGGAGCTTATGTACGGATTTTCATATCACTGGCTTTTCGGTGAAGGAATAACATCGTGAAGAAACCTGCATACGTACGGAGAAGGAATTTAATGGCGTATGTGAATCCACCAATCCGCACTGGGCCAGCGTGGTGGATATGGCCCAATCACCCTTTAAAAGGCTGATTATGATGATCAAGTTGAAACCCACCTTAAAGTTTGGTCCTTCGAGCCTTTTGTCATTAAGAATTTGATGTTTACTTGTATTCTAACCAACTGTGTGTCTCATTCCAGGTGGGTGGTAGTGGCGGGAGCGTGGCGAGCCAGCGTGCTGCGGCCTCCAGCTCCGGCCGCCAGCACGGCGCGCAACGAGCGGCACTCCTCGCTGCTGCAGCTGTGCGCGTGGGGAGTCCCCGCCGCGCTGGCTGCTGCCGTGCTCGTCACCAGAGACGTGGATGCGGATGAGCTCACAGGTGAGAGCCACCTCCTTGACTAGTTTTCTTCTTGTCTGAGGGTCATGGCAAGTATTCCAAATTAAAAAAAAAAACAGGTTTTTTTTTTTAAATTCCGTTTTTGAAAAAGAAAACGGGCACCCTTGTTTTTTTTTTATAGTAAAGCCATAGATAAACATATATACTTAAAACAATATAAATGTAGTTCAAACATTATTGTTTCATTTATGAAACGTTAAAATTTTACACATGTGTTTGAATTCTTCACATAATGATCGATTAATATGGTAACTTCAGTCAATGTTAATATTTTCACTATTTTTTGTTCTACTGAACCAAAAAACATCGTTGTTTTAAAATTTAAAATTAGTATTGAATAAATATAGACTTTAAAACAGTAATTTAAACGATAATTGTTTTACAAATTTGAGATTAAGTACGAAAGAAAAAAAAAGGTCTTATAAAGCTTTTTTTTTCCTTATGAGCGGCGCGGCCTAATGACAACAAATTGACCTGTCTTCACGGATCCATAAAAGACCTAGTTAACACACAACAGTTCAATTAGCACGATCGTTTTGGATTGTAAATTAATAATTAACAATTCCAACCAACAGCACAGAATACATATTAATAGTACAAGTACAGAAGACGCAAAATCATTTAAATAATTAGCGACTCTTGCTACTACACAATAAAGTGCCATTCAGGACGTGCGAGCGCTAACTACCTACAGCTATCTAGAAATTGCCTCTCTGTCTGTCGCGTAACTCTTGTCGCGTTCGTATCTCTGTCTATAACGCGGCAAGTCCGACAAGTCGGCTACTTGTAGCTTCATAATTGGCTTCAGGTCTTCATATGGAATAAAGTGAGTGCGGAGTGCGCCAGGCCTGCCAACGGCTAAGTAATGCCGATACATGTTTTACACTTGTAAGACTAGTTCTATGGAACAACCCCACTAGTTGTGGAACATCCATCAGACTGTTTTTGCCATTACCTTATTTCTTTGACCGCGTCTCGATATGGCGCCTTATAACATTCAATCACAGTGTTAGGGTAGACTACTAAGCAGTCAGGGCCTTGCGGCCAACGCCTTATGCGGTCTCAAACTAACGTTGAAACCACACAGTTCGGAGAAACACGCGAACGTGAACCTTAACGCGCCCAGATTCGGTTTGCGGTCGAGCTACATTTCATCATTTCAGCCATAGGACGTCTACTGCTGGACATAGGCCTCCCCCATCGATCTCCAAAAGGGCTGGTTGGAAGCGGCCTGCATCCAGCGTTTCCCTGCGGTCTCTTTCAGGTCGTCTGTCCATCTTGTGGATGGACGTCCTACGCTGCGCTTACCAGTCCGTGGTTTCCATTCCAGAACCTTTCGACCCCATCGGCCATCTGTTCTGTGTGATATGTGCCCTGCCCACTGCCATTTCAACTTGCTAATCCGGTGGGCTATGTCGGTGACTTTCGTTCGTCTACGGATCTCCTCATTTCGGATTCGATCTCGTAGAGAAACCCGGAGCATCGAGCATAACCCTCTCCATAGCTCGTTGTGCGACATACATGTTACCATTACGCGCAACATTTAGTCATCACCTAAACTGGATTGTTTTAAACATCTAGGCGTAAGCACAGAAAACAGCGTAAGGCTCACTCCGTCCTCGGAGTAAAATAACACTCGAGGCAAAAAAGTGGACCTATTCGATCGGACTCTTTACAGAGCCATAAGTTCAACGCCTCGTAAGGAGGCTGCTCCATTAAAGCACACAAGGTAGGCCATACCTTATAAGTAGGTTTGAAGAACATAGCTGTAACGAACTTATGTCGATAATTGACAACTTCGTGATGGGGGAATAAAACTAACTGTTAAGGAAAAAAATATTAGGTAACGATAGTAGTAGCAAAGTAAATTTAATATTTATTTAGCATAAAGCAATCTTTATTTTTTAATTAAATTGTAAGAGTTCCGTCGATGCTTATAGCTAGAACTAGAATAAGGAGCAAAACCTCTTTGGAGAAAAAGAGGTGCAATACCAGTAGTAGAGTTAGGACCTTGAGTAAACCGTTTTGGGGCTAACGTGAAAAAAACAAGAATGTTATAACTGACGTGGTTTTCACACAATAAAATAATAATATAATAATTTTTGTAATATAAATAAAAAAGAATGTTACATATACCCTAAAGGACGAAGATGTTTTACGTCCTTGGAAATAAATAAATATAATAGCAGACTTTGTTTTATTGGATCATGATTATACCTACTTACTTTACTCCTTCTTTACTCACCAAGTAGGTACTCTATAGTAAAGCTCCAGAACAAAAATGCTTCATTCCTCATGTTTTTATACCAATCAATACGTTCTAATCCACATCCGTACGAATACAATGGCGAAGATGGCGATTCATATTTTAATAGTCCTTTCTTGTTTGATCGGCGGCGTTTACAAAGTGATTAAAATCTGGTATAAGTGTGCGAGAGCATGCACGCATTCATACACGGTTGCGTTTGTATATGGAATACTGGTGCATTGTTGTTGTACTTAAAGAACTGTGCATGTGCCTTTATACTTAATTCTGCAGATTAAAGTCTAGCAGCAAATGAACTTTGTGCAGCCGCCGTTTGAAAAACATGAACTTGCCCAAGGTTTAGAAAGGTGACACTTTTTATTATCATCTCAAAAGTAAAGATATGCTTGTCTAAATATATCTAATAATAATAAAAAATATTCGGGACATTTTTGCACACACGGTCATCTCTGACTCCACCTGACCCCAAACTAAGCAAAGCTTGTGATATGGCTGCCAGAGACTGATATACATACATATATAATTTTAAATCCATACTTAATTAGATATTAACAACCAGATATAGAACAAACACAAACATAAAATGGAATCGAACCCGCGCCCCCAAGCTCAGAAGGTAGGTTCACTAGTCACTACCAACTGGAACAACGGGCTATCTACGTCCCACTTTGTCTAGTTCAAGAAAAATCCGTTATTATACTATCAAATCTGGGACTAAGGGCACTGGTGACAAAAGTCCTTCTTCTGAGGGCAAAATATACGTTTTTTTTGTCTTAGTTAAAGCCACGTAAAAGAGTATTTTTTTCTTCTCTGCGGTTCCAGCCGCTGCAGCTTCTAGTGTCCAAACATCGTATTCTATGTAGAAATAGAAAATGTACGTTAACTGACTACTTATCTACTACATAAAAGACAACGCCGCTGCGATAGCTTTTATTTAGAGCTTCCTCATAACAAAGCACAGTAACAGCTAATATAGGTACCTACCTACGTAGTGATAACGCGAACATAGAGCACACAAAGCGGTTCAATCAAAGAAACAAATTACCAAGTACGCTGTCTTGGGTCTTTATTTACCAAACAGTAGCTCCTTTTCATAATTTTCATATCAGTAATTCAACAATATCAAAGCGGCAAACCCAAGAAATATTTATCAAACAAAAACCTCTTATCATTTAAGCTAGGGCAGATTAATTTAAATCGTACTGGAGACCGTTTGAAGAACACCGCACTGATAATAATAAAAAACTTGATTTATCTTCAGGACACCGGCTTGTGCTGAGATCTTGAAAGAAAGATCAAGTTTTTGCCACTTTCAATTTACCTAATAAGGCCTAGGGCCTTACGACTAATTGTTTTAAGCAATTCAGTTGAGGTGATGAAAAAAGTTGTGCGACCGCAAGCCATGCATATCTGGACGCGTTAACGTTTCCGTGATTCTCCGAACTGCGCTGTTTAAACGTTAGTTTGAGACCACGTAAGGAGTTGGCCGTAAGGCCCTGTTATGACGGTCTTTTAAACGTCTCTATGACCATGAAGCAGAAGGCTAACTTCTACTACGTATAGGTATATACTCTAACCTGGGTACCTATACTAGACTCACTAACCTCTTAGTTTTTTAGGGTTCCGTACCCAAAGGGTGTGAACCGGACCCTATTACTAAGCCCCTATTCCCCTGTCTGTCCGTTGAAATGTTCACAGAATATGTAATGTTACGGCGAAATATCTAAGTAACAATAATAAAGTCAAAAAGTCAAAACTAAAGGGTTCCCCATACATCAAACGGTTATTTTTAAAACGTATTTTTGTATTTGCTCTAATTTAAAAACGGTGATTCGTACAAGCGTCAAACTTGGTATGGTTATAGTACACACTCTAAAGTATCACAACAAATAATAAATAATGGCCAAGAGTCGGTAATACATTTCTGTTCACCGATAACAGCAACATCGGGCGCGGTCGGATTTGGATGGGTGACAGCCTGGGCGTAATGTTGTATTTTGCGCTATTTTTTGTATTTTGAAGTGGTACGGAACTCTCAGTGCGCGAGCCCGACTCGCACTTGGCCGGTTTATTACATAATTAGGATTATTATAGTCTCACAGCACGGAAAATAAATCTTCATAACCAAAGTGTTGTTAGTAACCAATAACGATTACTTATTATCTTTGTTGGTAACCAATTTCAAAGGTAATAGAGCTTCTGAAAGAAAATCTGAGAAGTTATTTCATGAATCCGCGACCACTTCGATAAAAACAGTTGACCAATCGTCATCGTTTAAATCGATCTGAATTTATGTTGTACGTACATATTTGTATAAAATATATCTCCCGTGTATGGTAAACTTTTGTATATAAATCAGCTGTAAAACCTCGTTGGGCTGGACGAGTAGCAATAAATTTCTGTAGCAGTAAAAAGTGCGTCACGTTAATATCCGACCGGTGCAATAAAATAACTTTTGGCTCACAAATATAAAGAGAAGAAAGCATGTAAGCTCGTAATTCGCATGCACCCAAATAATTTTCTAATAGTTTCAAATCCTAACCATCGAAGTAAGCCTTGCTCTGCAGTTAGCGTCGCGCCGTATTTGGCTTGCAAATAAATACGGGAGTTGCAAAGCTTCTATAAACACTGTTTGAAACTATCACGGGTGTTCACACCACCTTACGGCTAAGTTTTAAATATCCCGTAAATAATCATATAACTTTAGTGAACAACCGTGATAGTTTAAAACAATGTTTTGTTTTAAGCATTCCATTTAGGTGATGAAATAAGTTGCGCGACCGCAAACCGTATCTGGGTACATTAAGGTTCACGTTCGCGTGATTTTCCAAACTGCGCTGTTTTAACCATAGAGACCGCGTAAGGAGCTGGCCGTAAGGCCATTTTTCATCACCTAAACTGAATTGCTTAAACATACAGGCGTGGTAAAGTGGCGCAGCAGACAGCTTCACCCGTTCTCAGGCATTTGCATATTGCAGTTTCAATCGTGGCACGAGTATTGTGTTTTTTTATTATTATTTGCATCCCGCTTTCATTATGGCGGCCGAAAGAAATTCTCCACCATTATTCGAGCCGTTAAATACGACACCTTTCCTCCTCGCACGGTCGTATTTTAATTTTAAATCGGCCCTTTTAAACGCCTTATTAATGCGAGCCTTTTTTCTCGCCGTGTTTGTGTAGGTGTTCACTTCGAGAGCGGCTTCACTCGAATTTGGAATGTTATTCACTTTATTCAGCCCGATAAAGCGCTGAAAGGAAAGAATTCGTATCCGCCAGTGGCAGTCACACGGGAGCGAGTTCGTTTACCTGACTCAACGAGACCTAACGTCTTCTTTTTAACCGATGAAAGGAGGTTATCAATTCGACTGTAGGTTTTTTGTATGTTTGTTACGCGATTACTCGCCAATTATGAATTGATTTTGATGATTTTTTTTCTTGTTTGGTAGGAAATACTTCAGAGGTGGTCCCATATATTTTTATCTCATGCATTATAATTATTTTTATATCTATTTCCATTCTGATTAAAATCTTATTAAAATTACGTACAAGCGTCAAATTTGGCAAGATTCTAATAGTACACACTCTAAAATATAACAACAAATAATAAATAATGGCCAAGTGCGAGTCGGTGAAAATTTCTGTTTATTACCAAGATAATTTGGTATAAGTAATTAGGTAAATTCGTTATAGAATTTTATGGTGGTTAGGAACCCTCAGTGCGAGATCTTGACTTGCACTTGGCCGGTTTATTTAGTTTAAGTTTGTACATGTAGGTATAGTTTTGAAGTCGTTTTTTTTTAAATAAAAAAAAATTATTATCTTTGCAGGCACATGTTTCGTCGGTAACCAGTCGAGTAAATCGCTGCTCGCTTTGGTTATCGTTCCGGAAGCGATCTGCCTGCTGCTGGGTAGCGTGTTTCTGTCGTCGGGGCTGCGTGCGGTGCTGCGGCGGCCGGCGCCGGCGCCCGCGCCCTCCGCGCTGCTCGCGGGCGCTGCGCCCCACACGGAGCAGAGCGTGCTGCGCCTCGGAGCGCTCGCTGCGCTGTACGCAGTCCCGTCTGCATGCATTCTCGCCACGTGGGTGTACGAGTACGCATGGCGAGACGAGTGGCTCGCGGCGCCCGTGCCCTCCACCGAGCCGTCGACACACCCGCATCCTGCCTTCTGGGTGTTCCTGTTCCGAATATTCGCGACGCAGGTGCTGGGCGTGATGGTGGCAGTGTGGCTGGGGACGCCGCGGCTGAAGGCGCTATGGCGACGGGCGGCGGGCCCGCGAAAGCCGCCCCCCGCCAAGTGCCCGGCCGGCCCGCCTCCCACTCCCCTCACACTCCACTGCTACTCACACCCTCACTCTCTATCTCGGCACACGCAGAAGTACGCCACCTACAGGCCGCCGCAGCAACATTCTTACAGAAAACCGCGGCACTATCACTACTCTGCTGGCGAAACTATCCTCTGACCGACGAGATGATTCTGCGAGGATTTGAAGTTAAAGACTTGATTATTTCCAGTGATAACCATAGCAAAAGACTAAGAAAGAGGGTAGATCGTTATGTCTGCACCTAACTTTTTAACTGTTCGACCAACCACCCGCTTTCTTCAGTCTTCCCGTGAACATGTTGCATGTAACTGCGCCGAAATATCGGGAGCTCATTCCACAACCTTACCACGTTAAATATCCCGTAAATAATCATATAACTTTAGTGAACGACCGTGATAGTTTAAAACAGTGTTTTAAGACTTGATTAGATATAATGATAGAAGAAAATGGTGTGAACCTTAAAACGTGCATTTAGTTGTGGAGTGTTTGGATAAGTATAAATTAAGGTTGTAACTATTTCCCACAAGTGCCATTAGTTTTAAGGTGTAAATTGAGAATGAAATGTGTAAAAATAATAGCGTTGAGTGCCTTCGTAATAAAATTAATATCTTAAGTTTTCTTGTGAAATGTATTAGGGATACAATACACCAAAATGAAGGTATATCTCTATCGAAATAATCTTTACGTAGGAATAATTTGTAAACAAAATGTTGTTATGTAAGTGTATGAATCAAACTAAATACCTATTTAATTGTAAAATTACTTATTAGATACAAAATAGGTTGACATCTGTAAATAATAAAGATAAAAAATATAATGTTAACTTTTATAATGTGTAACTTTGGTCTGCTCATGTAACTTTAAAATAATCATATTTACAATCGAAAAATGTGTGGCACACTAACGAGAAGCGGCCTAACGAGGAACCTAATAAATTATCTTTAAAAAACCGACATAAAAAAACCACAAAACACAAACATTCTTTGTTAATATGCCACTACAAAGAACAAAATAATATTTTAAACGGATTTTGAAGTCGAGCGGGAACTATATTTTATTATCAAACTTAGATTAAAAAAATTCTAAATTAATTTTGAAGTTTTTTCCCACTCCACTTCCCATGTAAAAATATTATTTTATTCTTTGTAGTGGCATATTAACTTGGAATTGTGTTTTGTGGTTTTTATTTTAGATTTTTCGTGAAGCACATATGATAGTTGAATGCTTAAAACCTTCTTTAACTCTGTTCGGGGCGAACTACTAGTTTATTTATAGATACGATTACACATCTATGCATGAATACCTCCTTGTTTTGACTCGAACAAACAGACAAAACAAAAGTATTGTAGTGATTTGTTATCGCGAATTTCGTAGGCGCTCTAGCAAAAATCCATATTATTTGAGCCGGTTATAAAACTACTGAACCCTAATTAATGATTTTTTTATGTGACCACCTCGCGGGTTTCATCTACGTGATAAAAAAAGAAACACGCAAATTGGTTTACAGATGCTGGCGTAATCGCAGTACATAAATAAAAAAAATAAAAAAAACAGGCCGAATTGAGAACCTTCTTACTTTTTCGAAGTCGGTTAAAAAAGAAACCAAGTTCTGTTTAGAATGCACGACTGTGCATTACAGGCTGTGTTCTATTCAACTCTCCAGACGCCCTGTAAAATCAGGAACTTTTCAGATAGCTTACTCACTGAAAGCTACGAAATGTACATTGTAAAGCCCACCTTGCCAACATAGAATCTAAGCAAACTTATGTAAATATAGGTAGGTAATTTGACTGTAATTATAGTGAATAAGAATTTAATTTATAAACCTCTTGGTATGTAACTTTACGAAGAGAAACATGTTGCAGTTATTTGCAATAATTGAATAAAATTTCCAGTTACGTTTATTGTACTCGTATTAATTAAATGATCGTAAGTACAAATTCACAAAGCTTATTTTTTTTAAGAAATTCCCGCGCCGGACATTTACCTATACTGGGGCCATACGGACAACAGCTAATTGCGGCACCTAATTCGCTCAGTTGGAAAATCACGCGAACGTGAATCTTATCGCGCCCAGATACGGTTTGCGGTCGCGTGATTTTCCAACTGAGTGGATTAGGTGCCGCAATTAGCTGTTGTCCGTTTGGCCCCCGGCCCGAGGGCCCTGGCCTGAGCTTAATGGCCCCGGTGCAGTGCAACACCTAGCCCTCCATTATAGGCCACTGTACTGATACTAAACCGTCAAGCGCGTCAAGCAGAATGTCATGACAAAAATCTTATCTTCTTTCTTTTTTATGTGTTATTTATAAAAGTCACAGATCTATAAAAGTTAAAGGCGGTGTATAGGAGTATGTGGTATGTAGGTACCATAGGATTTTCTAGTTCCCTGTATACATAAAATCTTTGATAAACACAGATATATCTGTGTTGATAAAGTATGCATTGTATAGTAATAGATCGTTGGTAGGTTCCACAGAAAAGGTAGGTGCCTATGTTCCGGACTCCAAAACGGCTGGACCTATTTTGAAGAGACTTCCACTGGCAGGTAACTGATGATATACCTAAGGAGTAATCCACGGGTGAAACCGCGGGGCGCAGCTAGTTATCTACCAAATTATTAGTTGATATATTTTTTTTATTAGATAATCTCCAATGATGGATGATGGTTAGCGGCAAAACCACAGAAAAAAATAATATTTACTTCTCTTTTCTGTGGGCAAAACCCAAAACCATGTTTGGTTTTGGGTTTTGCCCACAGAAAACTCAAATGTTAACGGAGTTTAGGCGCCAACGCCTTCGGCCAACGCGGAAAAAAACATGTCGGCTGGTTGGACTATTTTCCTATACTTGTGTATTTTCGAGTGTTAATGTGTACTAAATGGTGAATTAATATTCATTAAGTGCTCGTAAACGTGCTCGAGTGTGGGAGGAGTGATATAACGAGGTGAACGTGTCTTTTCGTGTTGTTTCCAAAACTCCATTGGAGCCTCTTGTAAAGTCTCCACCACTTTACAGGGGCATGAGTTTGACTTGACCGTGACTTACTTAGCTTGACTCTGACTGTGACTATGACTGATTCAACCCTATTAAGACAACGAAAACTGTATAATATTACGAGTAAAGGACATTGAATCCACGCTCATGAAAATTTTAACAAAAAAAAAATTACATTACACGCTAGCGGAGTTTTGGCGCCAACGTGGAAAAAAACATGTCTGCTCGTTGGATTATTTTCTTAAACTTGTGTATTTTCGATTGTTCATGTGTACTAAATGGTGAATTATTATTTATTAAGTGCTCGTAAACGTGCTCGAGTGTGGGCAGTGATATAACGAGGTGAAACATGACATGTCTTTTCGTATTTTCGTGTTCGAGTTTCCAAAACTCCATAGGGGCCTCTTGTAAATCTCCACCACTTTACAGAGGCATGAGTTTGACTTGACCATGACTTACTTTGCTTTTTTACTGGGCAAGTGCCTTTATTAACTAAACAAAATACAAGCTAAAACTAAAACTACAAATACAGTTAGACCGTTGAAGGTCTAAAGACAATCCTAATGCTCAAGCCCACTACCAGTTGGCAGCGTACCCAGCATGCTGGCGGCATTACCACGTTGAATGGCAAAGCTTATGCGTTGAGCCAGAAACACGCCAGCATTTTGGTCACGCGTCGCACTTGACTTTGCTTGACTATGACTTGTTTGACGCTTATAATACTATGTAAACAAAACGCTGGTCCACAGACGCTGGTCGGTATCTTGCGAAACGTGTAAGTATTGCAATACAACGCGGCAATGCGGCCAGCATTTGGGAACGATGCCTACGGACAGCGGTTTATTAGATTAGTTTAGTTTAATATATTTTTATTTAGTGTATTTAATTTAGTTTAGTATTAGTTTTTAGTTATATGTAAACATGATTAATAATACGACTGAAGGACATTGAATCAACGGTCATGAAAATTTTAACAAAAAAATATAATTTTAACGTTCCATACCCGATGCGCGATAAAACTGATTTACTTATTTTTGACATGCCTAAATTTCTATCTTTATTTGACAAACTCACTGTTACATTCATCTGTCTCTTTTGCGACGTACCTACCAACAAAACAATAAAGTGGCGTCTCTATCTCTGTCTTCAAACTGTCTTGTCTGATCTGTGCAAATTTGTTAATTTTCTGTATTTTTGGTTTTGGTTGATCAGTTTAGTATTTAGCCCTGAAAAATATTATTTCAATTAAGAAGACTTAATTCAACAATGTCTTCGATAACCCAACTTGGTCGCCTATGTAACTACGTGATAGGGGGTTATAAAACTGTTTTAGTTGGAAGGTAAGTTTGAGGTTATAATAATATCTCTTTGTTTATTTTATAAATCTTAATAATTTTTGGTAGGTCGGTAAATGAAATATAGATATTGATAAACTAAGGGTTAGTAAAATTCGCTGCGACGTGTATATCACTTAAACAGTAACCATCCAAAATTCTATAAAGGTTATCATAGAATGGTAATTTACTGTTTTTTTTTTAGAACTAGTTGGGCGAGCTCCGTACAAGCATGCAGTTACACGAAGAAGTCTGCAGAAGAAAGGTTAGGGCTAGAAAAGCCCAAGCGGCCACTCACACCCTTTTTCAAGTTTATGGGTCAAATGAGGCCTGCTCTGTTGGCTAAGAATCCTGGTATCACCTCAAAAGAGGCTGTAGCATGGACTTCTAAGCATTGGCAAGAACTGGACAAAGAGGTCAGCCAAGTTTCAGTCAAATTCTTAATAATGAAGTAAATTAAACATGATTTCTTTTAATACATTTTATATCAAATTTTTTGTGACCAAACAATACATTCACGTCACGTCCACCCACAAGATGGACAGATGACCTAAAAGAGACCGCAGGGAAACGCTGGATGTAGGCCGCTTCCAACCGGCCCTTTTGGAGATCGATGGGGGAGGCCTATGTCCAGCAGTGGACGTCCTATGGCTGAAATGATGATGATGATGATGAAACAATACATTCTATCTCAAGTCCAGAGGGAAAATTTCAGGCTAATATACTTATATTACAGGCTAATATATACTTGGGTGCAAAACTCGGCCAGTTAGCAGTAATTACAAAATAACAATTGATTGCAGACCAAAGCTCAAATGGCAAAGGAGTATGACAAAGACCTAGAAGACTACAAGAAGATCAAGTCAATGTATGAAGCTTCCCTCACACCCGACCAGAAGGAAGACATCAAGAGAGTTAAGGAAGAAATGGCCACTGCCAAGGAGAAAAGGAAATTGAAAGCTGTTAGTAAATACATTTTTCTATAAAAAAAACTAGCGGTGCGTTGCCGTTTCATCTGCTATTCTTATTTTTCTGGCATGAAAAGTAACCTACGTATTCAAGTTATAAGCCACTTACATACTAGATTTCATTCAAATCTGTCCAGCTGCTATGCAGTATAGAATGTATATGGATTTTAGTCATTAAACGTACAGTTCGGCTGCTGTGAGAATGCGTCTGACAGCTGCAATAACAGTGTAAAAAGTTCAAATGGAAACATTTTCTTTTAATTTTTTTACTGTATTATTTTGGCTACCAGCTACAATCTTACATTCAAAAAGCTAGTAAAAATTATCAGAATTTACTGTTTCTGCTCAGCTTTTTACAATGTTGTGGAAACTGTCAGACTCATTCTTTCAGCGGTTGCACTTAAGTAAAATTTTTTTACACAGGGCCATGAAATGACAACTATATAGTCACAAATTAAACCTAGACCTGCTGCTGCATTCTATTCCAAATAAGAAAGTTTATATTTGAGATCTATGTTCAGGATAAATAGTAAATGTAGAGAGTGAATAGAAACTTTCTAATTGGGTTTGAATATGGCAGCAACTCAGGCCAAGGGTTCTTTTCCACCAGAGATGTGCGAGTGGAATAATAATAGGAAAATATAGATTTTTACATAATCGATTCTTTTGCCCACCATATCATTATTATTACATGAGCAATTTAAAAAAAACTAAATAAAATCTGTTTTTTGGTACGGAACCCTAACAATGTCATGCTGTTAAAAACATTGTAGGCAATTCTATCTTCTTAATTTTTCCTATATAATATTTTTAAAAGACGAGAAAAACTAAAAAGAATCATTTATCTAGCATAATAATACAAAAACAAACGATAATATTTTATTCATCCCTAGGTTGGATGAAAATCTATCATTAAAAAAGAAGAACATGATTTGACAAAGGTTTTTGCTATTAATCATACTTCAACTTAATTTTCAGGAATACAAGGAGCTGGGCAAACCCAGGAAGCCGATGTCTTCCTATTTTCTCTTCATAAAATCTAAGAGAAACACCTTCCAAGGGAAAAATCTCAAACAATTCCAAGAGGAGATTAAAAAGGAATGGGAGAAGTTAACACAAAGCGAGAAAACAAAGTTGGAAAAACAAGCCCAAGATCTTATGAAGCAATACAAGTAAGTTTACAGCTGGGAATGAGATCATGCTTCATATTTATAAATATGATATGGGGAGGGCTATGCTCGGGGTTTCTCTACGAGATAGAATCAGAAATGAGGAGATCCGTAGACAAACGAAAGTTACCTACATAGCCCACCGGATTAGCAAGTTGAAGTGGCAGTGGGCAGGGCACATATCACACAGAACAGATGGCCGATGGGGCTGATAAAGGTTCTAGAATGGAGATCACACACATGCAACCCATGCCCAAAAAAGGTATACAGCTCATATGGAGTGCGGCCATCAGAAACTGGGAAGCATTTCCCTAACATTTCAAATGCTTTTGACAGGATTTGGCATAATGGCTGTACAAGGATCTTATTGCTTGTCCACCGGTTTTATTATATAGATCGAATCGGACTGTCTGAGGGATAGCTCGATCCGATTATTGATGGCTGTAAGTAGGAGCACTGTACTCGCAGTATCTAACCTTATGGCCAATCTGTAGTCTATTCATCATCATCATCATTTCTGCCTATCATATTCCCACTCCTGGAACTCGGGCCTTCTCTCAGAGGATGAGCCCTAATCCACCATGCCAGATGAGCCCTAATCCCAGTGCAGTTTCCTCACAATGTTTTCCTTCACCGTTTTTGAGCGATGCCATCGAAACTGCTCATAATTTATTTAGGTTCACAGTAGCGAGTTAGCCTTCAACCTCAAGCCTATTGTTAAATAAATAAAAAAAAATACCATCATTGAAATTATATTACAGGGTTGCATTCCCGATATAAAAAAAGGCAGGCTGATCAATTAGGCTATTTAATATAAACTTAAAGGCAGGCTGTCGTTCAGTGTGGTGGTTAAAGGGGGAGGCCTATGTTCAGCAGTGGACGTCTTCTGGCTGATGATGATTCCCGACATGGCGCCCAAGGTCAATCATTCACTATTTTATCTTTTTACAGAAAAGACTTGGAAGCTTGGGAACTCAAGATGATTTCAATCGGCCGATCCGATCTCGTCCGTTCAAAGGCTGTACGAGAAAAGAAACCAAAAGCTGTTGTAAAGAAACAATAGGAACTCGGGTGCTCTGACGATTTGACTGACTGCAGTGACACACAAAATAGCTCTAAGAACAGTGTACAAAATATTTATAAGCAAACGCTTAGCTCTTCTAGTCTAAAAGCTGAAAAGACTAAACAAGAAGCACTAGAACAGTCAAGAAATGTTACACGGATTACAAAAGATAAGTCAAGTAATGTAACACAGGTTACAAAAGATGATTCAAGTAATGTAACACAGGTTACAAAAGATGAGTCAAGTAATGTAACACAAAAAGTCAATATTGAGTCAGTTGAACGTCAGAGCACGGGTGACCAGGCCAACAGGCCAAATAGTTCCTCCGCACAAACCTCAAACTCAAACCAGAGTAAGAACTTTTTAAATAGTATTAAGAATTTCTTCACGCGTTAGGTTAGTATCATGCCTGTAAAGTATCATGTTCATTTTGCCATGATTTTAGTTATGTATTTTGACATTAATTTGTTTTGTAGTTCTATTTAGTTTATGGAATAAAATATTATTTTAAGCCATTACTTTTTTTTACTTAATCACCATTTATTTTAGTTATTATTTATTTTCATCGACAAAAATATTTGACTGTATTAAAAATGTAATTCATGCTGGTGTAACCCTAGAAGATTTTTTATTATTATTTAAAAACTAAAAAATATTAAGTCCTGATTTTCAGAAAAATACAAAATAATGTTTTTCATTGATCACGTAACTTGACTGCAAACACTGAAGGTAGAATGTCCTTATGACGTTACAGAAAAGTAAATAGATTATGGCAAGAAGAACTCGTTTCCTTATTTGTGATGTCACGTGGCCCCATAAATGTCAAAGGAAGCGTTTACGCGGTAGTTTATTATTAATAATTTGAATTTTGATCTGCCATTTAAAACACTATGAGGATATAATAAACAATTTGAGCTAGTTTCGTAAAACTAGTCAAATACCCTATTGCGATTTTGGAATGGTAAGTTTTTAGAGGTAATTATCATGTTCTTTTTTTGTTGACGGGGAAATCTTCAAGATACCCCAGCTACACCCCAGTATCTTTTATTGTATTATGTAATGTGGGACCGATAACACCTACCCCACCCACTAAAACCTGACCCCCAGTGACCAGCCCTTGCACCAACTATTTTATTTACCCAATTTTTTTGCTAGCCTATACTGTCCCAGAGCAGGGCAATGGCCTCCCCATCTATTCCTTTCCTGTATGATGTCCTGCTATTCTTACCAGTTTTGCAGAATCCATTCAGTATTTCCTTAATGTTTCCGGGGTTGCTTCCCTTGAAGCAATCGTAGCATATGAGGTAACCAGTTTTCTGGATGCTTTCTACAAACATGGCCCGCCCATTCCCATTTCAGCTTGGCGCTCTTGTGACCTATGTCAGCAATCAGGCGAGATGGCGGCCAAGCGCAAGTCTATCTATATATATATATATATATAAAAAATGAGGCTTGGGCTGCAGCGCCATATTCCAAAACTAAATAAATCAGACTGTATTACACAATGTACTTTTATAATACATGCAAATATATACCTACTAATTATTCTTATCTTTCAGCTAACTTCCTGAAACTTCTACAATATATTCGATCTTGTTGAGGAATAAAAACACTTGTTATCAACAAACTTTTATTTAAAATGTGTTATAAAATTAGATTAAAAATAAATGTTTATTTCATATGCAGTGACATTTAATTTATTTACAATCTGAATTAAGCTGATATTTTTGTTAAATCTATTGGATTGGAAATGTGCCCTATAATTTATACTAATCTAATGTATATTTTTAAGGTATTTTACACATGTGTAAAGAATTCAAAGATTATAAGTATTACTTCCTAATTCTTTGGTTATTTTGGGTTATGGTACTTTAGTAGTTACCAGCTTAATTCTGCATTGTTGCCATGAGCATAGACAGTACTAGTTCATGGCTTTTGAGTGACCAAATTAAAAACAGAACATTTGGAAGAGCTATAAGATCTTGTTAAAATACAGCTGTAAGACAATATGCTTGATTTACAAAATACAAAGATTGGAATTAGTAGTTAACTTATGTTATATGTAACCATTTCAAAGTGCTTTGTGGGCTGCAAAATTATTTATAGAATAATTTTTTTCATCACATGAAATGCATAACACCAAACCTCTACAATAAACATTGTCAAAACAAAAGGCCCATTAATGCATTGGTAGCAGTTTAGACATCACTAAATATTAATTATATCATAATTATTATAAATGCGAAAGTTGAACAGATTTAGACAAATGGTAAGTTTGGTAGCGTACACATTGGGCTAAACAGGCTACTTTTTATCCCAAAAATTACAGTTCCTCTAGGAAAGCGGCTGAAACTGGGGGCCGCAGCTAGTGAACTATAAAACACCAAACCGTAAAAAAAAATATCTTCATAATAAAAGCTAGGCATTAAAGGTTGCATTTAGTTTAATAAGCCGTGAACCAAATTTAATGCAACCATAGCCCTAGTCACAGACTGCCATACAAATTTACTACTGACCATAGTAAAATATTGTTCTAGATTCTATACAATACATTCATATGCTAGTTACTGAGTTGAGGCCAATATTCATCACAGTACAAAAGGTCCTCAATTGATACCTAATTTACCACAAAATATATGTTAACCCTGATATATAACCACTTGATAAGGTATATGTACAATGTTCTCTAAAAATTTTTTTCATTTCCACATGTGACATTTTGAAAAGGAAGTGGTTACATACACATTTACATCCCTTTCCCTTTATGGTAGGCCACATCTCTCCACTTGCTACGATCCTAACACACATCTTTCGCTTCTACTACTACAGAAATGTTTTCGTACAAGCTCGTCAGTTTTGGGTACTTTTGAAGAAGCCTTGACGAGATGTGAGAAATGAACAGATATTTTTATAGCTTATTGAGTGTTTATACAAGTAGTTAAGTTAACACATCTTAAACTGTTGCATAAAAATAGTTTTTTTAATCTAATTTGGCATTTAATTAAATACATTTTAGGAGGTTACTTGTAAGCTAAATTGGAAGTAAATATAGTTATTTAACGATGCCGCGGGCATTGTGACACTTTTCAAACAAACAAATTTTTCGAAAACTGCTCATATATTTATGATTAAACTTGTAAGTATATTTAAGCTAGCAATATGAATTTCCAACATTCTTGACTTTTTGAAAAACACAATAAAGATCATTACCATAAGCAATCTTTTATAATCCCACTGCTGGGACACATAATGTAATTTCTATCTAAATATGGTCAAATGGTTTTCAAAAAGTACATTTGCATGTAAAGTATAAAAATTACCCAGGCGCTAGTGAACCTAGCTTTCAGTATGAAACTAAAATATTCTCCATATGTTCAAGTGGTGGATACAATTGAGCAAAAATTAATAATGAACCTATACTGCTATTGTATGTACACAACTGTCACTAATATACAACTAAAAATGGCAATATGTGACTAAAACGCACACATTTCACAACTTCTCACTTTTATAAAAGGCACGAGCAATCAAAACTATGAAACATAAACTTACTCAAAATTTGCCTCTTAGCTGAGAATTTGCTAACATGTTTTTTTTTTATAGCAAATAAGGGTCAACTGGCCCTGACTGACTACAGATGTTACAAAGGCAGGTATTGCTAATCTCTTAATATTGCCATATTTGCATTAAGATACAATAACTATAGCCATAATCATGCAAAAAAATGTTCGGACCAAAACTCAGTGCATGGTACACATTGCGCAGACTTTTTAATTAGTTGTCAAGGCAACCGCGATCAGACTACAACACCGCGCGATGCCAGTGCTACGATGCCCTATTGGACAAGCAAGAATCAACACTATGCAAACGTCATAACGTCGAAATTGAAGTAAATGTGGCATTGTGAACTATATGATTGAAGTCTAGGTAAGTACAAAATGCTCAGATGTTTTTTGACTGTTTTCAATTAGACATTGTGACTATAGGTATTGTACCTCGATGCATATTGGCAAAATTAAGATATTAGCAATAACTGTTATTACCCAGCTTAATAAAAAGCGGAGAGGGTGCCAGTTTAAATCAGCAAAAGTGCAATTTTGAATAAAGTTCAAATAACACTAGCCAGCTATTGTGATACTGATCAGTCAGAGTAACACCCACAACAGGGGAACAATGCTATGTACTATATAACCAAAATATCTCTCAGTGTAATACACAACGATTGTATGCAAATTGTTGTAAATAAGAATACAAAGATGTCACGTGTCACAACCCCGAAACACTGTGTCAAGTATAAAAGTCGCTGTACTCTGGCTGGTGAAACTCCGTTCAGAAGCATAAGCATATTGGCGATGTTAGAACTACTCTGTGCCGGGAACCATATCAGCTTAGTAACAATATAAACAATGACTGGCAAGAAAAAGTAACCATTATCAAATTTTGTTAATGAGAGGCTGTACAATATTTGTAAAAATAATGACAGCAGCACTATGTCATACTTGTATTCGGTGATTTTCTCCCATATTGATAACTTTGGGACTTCTATTGGCTCCGTCGTCGGTGGCACCAAACCTGTCTGCGGCAGTAAAGGTGCCAAATCATTGACTTCTCCATCGCCTGACGCGTCGATGTCATGAGTACCTGATAAAAATTCTAACAGCTCTGCTGGCGGACTAAATAGCAGTCCATTTACCTGTGAGGTACTTTGATTGCTGATGCTTTCTATGGCAGTAAAATCATATTCTGGCTCGGGAATCACTGTTTTGATGGGGGTTTCTGGAAAATAGGGAGACATGTAAACATAAGGCCAGTCGCACATGTAATTAACTTCATGCAATTAAAACATTTCTTTACCTCTGGGTAACTCATCGATACTTTTCCCAGATATAATCTGAAGCCTATTGTGAGAGTTTTCCAAAATTTTTCTTCGTCGAGCTTCACGACGAGCCGCTGCAGCATCAGCCATTTTTGACAACTAAACTGAACTGACAATACCATACCATGACAATACTTACAATACTGACATATTGACATTGACAATTTGGTAATAAGCTGCCATAACAGATTACTACACATTTAACAACATTTCCATATGCGATTTTCGTCATTTTAACAAAAAAAACCGGTAACGTGTGAAAAGAGTGAACATTTATTGAGGCTTTGGTCAACCATCATCATCATCATCAGCCAGAAGACGTCCACTGCTGAATATAGGCCTCCCCCTTTAACCTCCACACTGAACGACAGCCTGCCTTTTGCATCCACTGGATGCCCGCGACTCTCACAATGTCGTCGGTCCATCTAGTGAGAGGCCTCCCTACGCTGCGTCTTCCGGTTCGTGGTCTCCATTCCAGAACCTTTCTTCCCCATCGGTTATCGGTTCTTCGAGCGATGTGGCCTGCCCATTGCCACTTCTACTTGCAAATTTTAACAGCTATGTCGGTGACTCTGGTTCTTTGGCGAATATCCACGTTTCGGATTTTATCGCGCAAAGAAACTCCGAGCATAGCTCTCTCCATTGCCCGCTGTGTGACTCTGAGTTTTTCCAAAAGGCCAACAGTTAAGGACCACGTCTCAGTACCATATGTCATCACTGGCAACAAACACTGGTCAAAAACCTTCGTCTTGAGGCACTGTGGTATCTTGGACGAGAAGATGTCACACAATTTCCCGAACGCTGCCCATCCGAGTTGGATTCTTCGGGCGACCTCTTTGCCTAAGTTGGACTTACCTAACTGAACCATCTGTCCAAGATAGGAGATAGGTGTAATGGTCAACAACTTCGAGAGTATCGTTCCCAACGACTACTGGCACGGGTTCAACATGGACATTGGACATAATTTTTGTCTTGTCCATGTTCATTTTAAGACCCACCTGTTGTGAAAGGCTACTGAGGTCGCTGAGCATCGTATTGAGATCCTCCAGCGACTCTGCCATGATGACTATATCATCGGCAAAACGAAGGTGAGTGATGTATTCGCCATTGATGTTGATGCCGAATCCGTTCCAGTCCAAGAGCTTGAAAACGTCCTCCAATGCATTCGTGAACAGTTTCGGAGAGATAACATCTCCCTGTCTCACGCCTTTCTGCAGTTGGATTGGCTTTGGTCAACAAGCGGTTATTATTCTCTTTGGAGACAACACATAATAATTATTATTTTGGATGAATCAAATCCCTTCATCATTATGACAATAATATGTATATAGCTATGGTGATGTGATGGTGATAGATGAACATTCAATACAATCTGTGGATATGGATATTATTAATAACCGGAAGCGTAAATGTTATCTGTCACCCGCAGAACAAAGTTGAATGAACAAATGAACACAACGAACAACGCCAAGAATTTTTGTTTGGCGCCTTTACGGGGCCGGTTATTTTTGCGAATAAAACTGTGTTGACTCCCTTGCAGCCTACAAAAAGTTACAAATAGTTGATAAAATGGGTGACAAAGGCGATGGAGGTAATAAAGTGCATGTCGATGTGTTTCCCAACGTGACAAACTTGTCCTTTTGTTAAGAGCTGACAGCTTGGTTTTGTGGTTAGCGAAAGATGTTTCCCTCTGTATGTGTAATTTGTTGCCGTTTGTAGAAACGTTCGACGACGCGGTGGAAGAGCGAGTGATTAACGAAGAGTATAAAATATGGAAAAAGAACACCCCGTTTCTGTACGACTTGGTGATGACCCATGCTCTGGAGTGGCCCTCGCTGACCGCGCAGTGGCTTCCCGACGTCACCAGGCCCGAAGGAAAAGATTACTCTGTTCACAGGTGTGTTATTCTTAATTATAAGTTGTCTGCCTTTGCTTAAGTTTGATGCTTTATTTGACAACACAACAGCCTTGTCTGCAAACTTTATCATGTAGGTCACTTTACATAAAGAACTCTTGTATCGAGGCAGTGAACAATAGTAATCAGTTACTTCTGTTTATGTAGATTGATCCTGGGAACACACACATCAGATGAGCAGAACCATCTATTGATAGCAAGTGTCCAGCTGCCTAATGAAGATGCTCAGTTTGATGCCAGTCACTATGACAATGACAAAGGCGGTGAGTTTATCCTACATAATTATTATATCTAGGTACATCTTTCAATAACAAATACCTAAATGCCGCATAGAGTTCATTGCTCTCCACTTCATTTCCATAACAAACATTGAAGGTGAACTAATTTTATAAACTAAAACTGACTTGATGATGACATACAATGAATGTTACATGTTTCTTCTTCTTTTTGGTTGCAATCATGTTTTGTGTTTAGCCATTGTAGTTTAAATATGTAATTAGATTTACGGGAGTGGTATGATCGAATATCGACAAAACTCCTCTGAGAAAAAAGAATCTCTATTTTCTTTGGACCGCCAAAGATTTGGATGTTAATTTGAAAATACATGTTTTACTGCGTTATAAGTAATATGCCTACACTCATGCACATTATCAATCACTTATTGGTTCATATTGAATTCACGAATATACGCTCTGATAAACACAAGTTCTGGAAAACACTACCATTGGTACAACGACACAGTCTTAGTATCGTTTTGCAATTTTAACAGTTTTGCGGCATTTCACAACATGTTTTTCCACATGTTGGCGCCAAAACTCCGTGTTTCATGTTGTCTGGTTCATGTGTTTTAGTCTGGGTCCGTATTCACTTAATACAAACACGCTAGTAACGTGGCGCGTTAAGGTAACCTCTAAAAGTTTGCCGTTATTTCCTAGGCCCTAGGGAATAACGGCCAATTATTTTTAAACTTAACACGCCGCGTTGCGTGCTAGTTTAAGTTAGTGACTAGACGCCCTGCAGTGCACTGATGTACTGAGGGGTGACCTCAAAGAGGATTCTAACTGAATCCAATGAATTTTAGATAAAGTGACATTTTACACGCCGTTACAAGATTTTACAACTTAACATGCAGCGTTGCGTGCTAGTTTAAGTTAGTGACTAGACGCCCTGCAGTGCAATGCACTCTCTTCCTTTATCGATCGACCTATTTGACAGTTGAAATCGACAAATGCAATCATCCATACTTGCTACGATCAATTATAGCATTTTATCAAATTGGCAACTTTAACTGTCAAATTTGTCCATCAATAAGAGACGATACTTGCACTGCTGGTTAGTCATTTAAGTAATATAAATTTACAAACAGGCATCAGTCATGTTAAAAATACAGCCCACGAGCTGCATGCAGCCCTAATTCTAAGTGGGTGATAAGACCTGCACTGACATCCCGCTTGGGGTGTATTGTGCATTTTCCCGCCAGCCTACACAAACAAGCCGAGCTCCCTAAAATAACGAAGCACGGCTTTGGGTCGCTGACTAAACTGCTCTAACCCTATTTCCAGGCGTTGTGGTATGGGATATTTGTTGCTGTTGAGTTTCTTCAAGGAGTCTCGACCTTAATCGTATATCTTCTGTAGCCTTGCAATGCAGTAGTACATGCTCCACAGTCTCGTTTTCCTGTAGACAGCCTCGGCACACAGGGCTGTCTGTGGCTCCAATTTTGTATAAGTGATAGTTTAGGTCACAGTGACCTATGATAGTACCTATCATCAGACGAAGGTCCAACCTAATTAACTTGAACTTGGAGAAAAAAAAAGGGATAATTAATTATAAATAGTCAATAAAGATGGACTCATTAGTATTTAAGTTTAATTTAAGTCTTGTTATTACGCCTAAGAGAAAAAATAATAACTAAAAAAAATTTTTATTTTTTAATAGAAGATATTTATATTTTTTTAAATGAGCAAATAAAGGCTAGAACGATTTTGTCCATAGTAAAAATGTACCTATAAAAAAATATATAACCTAATTAACTTGAGAATTTAAAATTTGAACTTTGAGAAAATAGTGAAATCACTAATAGCCAATTAAAAATTAAAAACATCAATAATAAAAGCAAGAAATACATATTTCAGTTATATATATTTATTATGCAGATCCAGGGACAGTGGGGTCAGTGTCTTCTGTTATACATATCTCCAATTTTGTTAGCTTAAACGAATTAACGTTAGGTATACACAATACAGTAATACCCGCTTTACGCGAGGGATACGTTCCGGAAAAAATCGCATTAACTGACATTCGCGTATATCGAGGTTTATGATTAAACATAGTCAAAATTTAATACAAAAAAAATACGAATCATTTTAATCAATCACATTAATTCTAAGACTATATGCAATACATACTATTAACGCATTTATATACGCACTCATATACGCACTTTTTCGCGTAATGCGAGGCATTTGAGCGCGAAATTTGAAATTAGCGTTATAGTGAAACCACGCATAACGGGGTCGCGTAAAGCGGGGTATTAATGTACAGGGAGAGGAAAGTTAGCTAAATATTAATCCAAGGTTTAAACAATTTTGTCATGTAAAATTATTTCAGAGTTTGGTGGCTTCGGGTCTGTATCAGGAAAAATAGACATTGAGATCAAAATCAACCATGAAGGGGAGGTGAACCGAGCGCGCTACATGCCGCAGAACCCGTGCGTGATCGCTACAAAGACTCCATCTTCAGACGTCTTAGTGTTTGATTACACTAAGCACCCCTCTAAGCCAGAGCCATCGGGAGAGTGCCACCCTGACCTTAGGTGAGATATAAATAGCCACATAGATGTAACTTCCCTGATACAACAAGTTGTGGTTATAATGGTTATATCATCATTGTTGAAGGACATGCCAAGAAGTCTTCAGATAATTAGTTAAGAGGCCTATTACAAAGTGAACTGTTAAATTTTAAGTATTTGTATTTTCGGGCATAAAACGAATAAATAAAGCCGTAATTTTCAAGATATATTTAAATTAAGTAAACCATTACAAAAAATAAATAAATATGACAGTAAATTAACGAAATCCATTCTCATACCTTTTCATCTCATTTCCCTCCTAAAGTTTATTAAAAACTACTCTTGTAAATTGGAGGTAACAAATAGATATGTTGAGTAACAATGACCAAGTGCGAGTTGGTGACAAATTTCTGTTCATTACCAAGTTATAACTGGTAATTTCGTTATTGAATTTTGTAGTGGCATGGAACCCTCATGGCTCGCACTTGGCCGGTTTTTTGTATGCGATCTTTTTTCGTGAATTTTGTATAAGTCTTAGAACAAAAGTTGTTTGGTTTGATGTACTGAGGGGTGACCTCAAAGAGGATTCTAACTGAATCCAATGAATTTTAGATAAAGTGACATTTTTTTTTATTATTTCTGAAACATGTCTACTCTATTATCTGCATGTTCTCATCATCATTTGCCAGAAGGCGTCCACTGCTGAACATAGACCTCCCCCTTTAACCTCCACACTGAACTGATGAAAGACAAACAAATCTGCATGTTACTCAGTAAAAAAGTGCATGCAGTTTGTAATTCGATTTCATGAGTATCATTATATGTAATTTATTTTGTGTTTCAGATTGCGAGGTCACCAGAAGGAAGGCTACGGGCTGTCCTGGAACCCAAACCTCAACGGCTACTTACTCTCCGCCAGGTATGTGTTAAGCCTGAAATAGGTCTTTATGATTTTTTATACAAAATTCCAAAATTTCGGAATTAATCCGTTAAATAAATAAATAAATGCTAGCGCAGGAGTTTTTTATGGCTAAAATGGGAAACTTTACCTCATCATCATCATCATCATCAGAAGACGTCCACTGCTGAACATAGGCCTCCCCCTTTAATCTCCACACTGAACGACAGCCTGCCTTTTGCATCCACTGGATGCCCGCGATTCTCACAATGTCGTCGGTCCATCTAGTTGGAGGCCTCCCTACGCTGCGTCTTCCGGTTAGTGGTCTCCACTCCAGAACCTTTCTTCCCCATCGGTTAAAACTTTACCTATCTTTCACAAAAAAAATACAAAAAGTTTTAAGTAAGTAACTATACGCCATATAAACTTCATACTAACGCTCACTGCGGGCAAGGGACAGAGCATCCCTTATAATCATCATCAGCCCCAAGTGACGTACTACTGGGTATAGGCCTCCCTTTGCTCATGCCACTCTCCCTGGTCGCTTGCCAGTCGAATTCACTAGTGGGTCCCTTACTAATTCGACCGAAAACTACAAACACTTATATCCTGCACTCCTATTGCTCAAGGAGACGCCGATAGGAATCGACGTCTGTTGTCAGCATCTCAGACCAGATTCCCTGTGCTTTTGCCCTGTGCCAATATTGCAACAAGTCTCCAATACCACAACACCTGGCGATGGGGGAGAGCAGGTTAGTCAGCGACCCAAAGCCGTGCTTCATTATTTTAGGGAGCTCGGCTGGTTTGTGTAGGCTGGCGGGAAAATGCACAATACACCCCAAGCGGGATGTCAGTGCAGGTCTTATCACCTTTAAATTAGAATTAGTTACAATCTGCGGCCTTATTATAGAAGTTTGATTGTGATCGAGATTGTATGCCGTCCCATTCGCATCTACTTACTCGCACCACGTGCGTAAGTGAGATGGCACGCGATCACGATCACAATCCGAATCACGATAAGACATCTATAATAAGGCATCTGGTTGTCTTCAAGTAGCGAGTGTGTATATATGTATTTAAATTTTTCATTTAGCTGTTTATTTTTAGTAAATCAACCAACAGACCACTACAGACTATTATTAATAGTACACTCAAATCCTTTTTATTACTAAAATTTTTTACTTGCTATATGTGGAATGAGCTACCTTCCGCTGTGTTTCCGAGAATCTACAACATGGGGTTCCTCAAAAGGCGAGTTAATAGATTCTTAAAGGGTTTGCAACGTAATTGTGCGTCGGGTGTTACAAGTATCCATAGGCGACGGTGACTGCTTACCGTCAGGCAACACATATGCTTGTTTGTCACCTATGCCATAAAAAAAAGTTAAATAACAAAACAGCAATGCAAGTACCGTTCTTTATAGATCGTCAAAATTGACAGTTGAGATCTTCAATTTCCATAAAATGGATAGAAGGGTACTTATATATTTAGTTAGCCTATGATAAAATGCCATATGATCAGCACTTGCTATGATCGAATCTATGGCATTTTGTCGTATTTGATAAACAATGGTACTTGCACTGCAGATTCTCAAATTTTTCTTTTTCTTACTTTCCTTTCATCATACTAATATTATAAATGCGAAAGTGTGTTTGTTTGTTGGCTTGTTTGTTCCTCTTTCACGCTGCAACGGAACAACGGATCGACCTGATTTTTTGCATGGGTATAGTTCAAGAGCCAGAGAGTGACATAGGCTTTTTTTATCTTTTATCATCACCATCACCATTTTTCATCACTACGCGGGTGAAACCGCGGGTCGCAGCTAGTAAAAAATATATTAATGTTGTACTAATTTTCCCCCAGTGATGACCACACAATCTGCCTGTGGGACATTAACGCGACGCCGAAGGAGGGTCGCGTGATCGAGGCCAAGTCGGTGTTCACAGGCCACACGGCCGTGGTGGAGGACGTCGCTTGGCATCTGCTGCACGAGTCGCTCTTCGGCTCCGTCGCTGATGACCAGAAACTTATGATTTGGGATACAAGGTTGATATCATTTGTTTTTTTATCCTTTTTTTAAAGCAATCTGTCTTTTGAAGACAATAAGCTTTATTTTGAACTGTTGTCTTAAGTGACACGTCTTGTGTGGAATACGGGCGTATTTGATTGACGCATCCAGCCTCATAATTTTTCAATCAATATTTTTTTTTAGTTGTTCACTTTAGTTATATGATAAATATCCCGTAAATAATCATATAACTTAAGCGTTATCTTCTTTTTAAGCCTCCTTGGAGGCTTTCTTGACATCAAAATGTTTGCTAATTCATTTGGATGATTTTGCAGTCGTTTTTTAATCATTTTTGTTAAACATGGTATTTAATGTGTCTATTATCTCTACATAGTATAAATTAAAGTCGCTTTCCGCGTCTGTTTGTATGGCCGCTAACTCCTAAACCACGTAATGGATTTTGATGCGGTTTTCACCATCAGTTAGATAATTTTTCACGGAAGGTTTATATATATAACACGCGACCCGCCCCGGCTTCGCACGTAAATTACACCCCTGCGAAGCCGGGCGGGCGGGTCGCTAGTATCCATTTAAATTCATACTGTTGTGTATACATGCTGTGTATTTCCCTTATTACGCTGTTAGATCTCCGTAGGGGGCGTTCAAGTATTACGTAAACATTTGAGGGGGGGTGGGGAGGTCTTTGCTTTGCTTATTTTTGATGACATGGTGGGTGGGGGGGTCGATATCGTGATTATGTCAACAGAATACATTAAAAAAAAAATGCATATAGGTACCAATGATTACGTAAGTATTGAATAGGTTTGCTTACTTTTGCTGACAAGGGGAAGGGGTAAATCTGCTGACGTAATACTTGATGAATGATGTAATACTTGAATATGGACCCGGGTATGTCTTAAAACTGCGACCAGAACCACTGGAGGATGGGCAGCAGCGTCCTGTTAGTACACGGTGAACGTACTGCGATCCCCAAGCCGCCTGCCAAGCGTGAGGATTATGGCAACACCCCTCTCTCAGAGGGAGGCCTTGTTCAGCAGTGGACATTTAATAGCTGATGATGTGTGTGTGTGTGTGTGTGTGTGAATACTTGAATGGCCCCTTAGTTCTAAGTCCAGAAATTTCTAGAAAAGATTTTCATCATGAAAGATGTTCTTTTCCAGATGTAACAATACTTCGAAGCCATCCCACACTGTGGACGCTCACACAGCTGAAGTCAACTGTCTAAGTTTCAACCCCTACTCGGAGTTTATACTTGCCACGGGGAGCGCTGACAAAACGGTAAGAAATACATACAGTAGAGAGACCGATGGGTGTTCTGAAAAGTAGTTGTCAAATAACTTTTTCGCACCAATTTTTATTGTTGAAGAGGTATTTTAAAAATGAAAGTGAAGTTTCATTCATACATCACTTTTTCAAGTGTATACTTTGCGAAAAAGTTTGCCATTTGTGCTACTTTTGTTCCCTACCCAAAACGAATGCTAGAATCACCAGCAGGGAGTAAATGTCACAGCGACAGCACTTGACACTACGCACTTGAGCTGTTTTGTTTGTTCTCTTATCATGGTCTTATTTTTCTTTTGTTTTACAAATGAAGTAGTTATCTATTTTAATGCTGCATTAAATTTGTAGAGTAAAACAATGTCTGTGAGTAGAGTATACCTTGCTGTTGGCTAGTTTCTCGATGTTCTCCCGCAGCAGATGGTCGGTGGCGGTCAGCTTGGCGGCCAGCTCGTGTTGTAGGGCGGCGGCGAGGGGCTCCAGCGCCCGCGCAGCCCCCACGTCTTAATTGTAGTAATTCCACCCACAAACTGATTAGAATTGCTGATTCCGCCTTCTTTAGTCCACACAGTGCTATTCTTTGTTATTATGTTCCTGTTATTTATGCTATTATGCACGCACAAACAAAACACAAATATGTCGCGAAAAGCCAACGTCAAAATCGAAATGTCAAAAAACGATCACAACGACCCATATCGCGAGGTGGTTCAAAAGTTTACGATGGCATTTTTAGCTGTTTTCGACCTATCCGAACGCTGAGCGAAAACAGTAAAATGCAACTTTTGCTCACACATTTCCAAAACGAACGCTACATGTAATTGTTATTGGCGCTTGTAATTATTTTAATAATTTCCTCTAATTATTTTAATAATAATAGTTTGTATTAATTTCCTCCTGCCCATTTTTATATCGGAAAGCCAGAGCGGGCACGAAAAATCGTCTCCGCTTTATGGTTGGTATTCCGAAAATTGCTTTGATTCCACATTTATTATGCGAACTGCTAGTCTGTGGAATCACATCACATCATCAGCCATTAAACGTCCACTGCTGAACAAGGCCTCCCTCTTAGAGAGGGGTGTTGCCATAATCCCGGCCATAACGCTTGGCAGGCGGCTTGGGGATCGAAGTACGTTCACCGTGTACTAACAGGACGCTGCTGCCCATCCTCCGGTGGTTCTGGTCTCAGTTTTAGGACATATCCGGGTCCTGAAACCCGGGTCTGTGGAATGCGCTGCCTGAATGGGTGTTCCCCGATGGTTACAATCTGGGTGTCTTCAAATCACGAGTGAATCGGTTTCTTCTAGGCAAGCTTGCTCCACCGTAGACCGCATCATCGTTTAACATCAGGCGTGATGGTGGCCAAAGGCAAGCCTATTATTTATTTTAAAAAAAATTGCCACCAAGGTGCTATCCGAATGCACCTGTAGTGTTTCAAGCTTAACACGTTTTCGGCCAGTTATTTTTATAGTAACTGAACAATGTACTAATATTTCCAATTCTGGAAATTGTTACAGCATTTGTCCATTGTTAATTCAACAAACATAAATTTCGTTATTTATTTTGGTGAAGGGAAATTTTGAACCTGGACGATATTTAATAGGGCAAGTGCCTATAAACGAAATACAAGCTAACACTGCAAAAACAGTGAACTGCCTGCCCATAAGACCGTTGATGGTCTAAAGACAATACAAATGCTCAAGCCCACTATCAGTTAGCAGCGTACCCAGCATGCTGGCGGTATTACCATGCTGAATGGCAACGCTTATGCGTTGAGCCAACACACGCCAATTACAGTTGCACCAATCAATATATTTCTCTCCTTATGCCTGGGCCACACACATCGCGATAATATTCGGGCGATAAACTTCGTCTTCGGTCTACGGCGAAGCTGCGCGGCCACGTAATGCACGATGTAAAGTTTATCGCGATGTACGAGCGATGTATAAAGACAAAATGGACGCCGCGGTTGCTCTATATTTTATGGTAGCAAATAATTTTCTTATGGCCTGTTTTGTTTGGGTTCCATAAAATCGGCTCAGACTCGTAATTGGCAATAAATTCTAGAATTCTATCGTTACCCCAATCCATGTTTCGCTTCAGCTATATTATGTACTGCAGTTTAACTTACACGTCCGCTACGCACGATGGCTGGCGGCCGACTGAGGTGTGGCCACGCAAGCGAAGTTCATCGCGATAAAACGCTTTGATCTGCGAGAATTTACCGACAGCGGAGCGAAGTCCTCGCAGCTACGTACGAAGCATACGCGAATCTTCGGGTTATCGCGATGTGTGCGGCCTAGGCAATACGAGTTATGAATGACCATGACCCCACTACATTCATGATGCCTCTTATGTTGATGACTCAGGCCAACAACGACTAAAAATTTCCTTTTAAAATCAGAAGTGGGATCAAATACCATTTTACTGGTATTCAAATAGCTTTGGTTAAAGAAAACCAAACATGATTTACTACAACAAAACGTTTGCGCGTTTTAAGGACGTACAGCGCCATCTAGTGTGTTCATGTGGTATGACGCTTGTTAAGCCGAACAGATATAATATTAGGGGAACCAGAGAACTTGTTACAAGCATTTTCGGTTGTTACTATATCACTTCTATAAAATAAAAGATATTAAAACGAAAATGTATTTATTTCGTATGTATTATGTTAAACAGCAAAGTGACAAAACATGGTTTTGGTACTTTTTGAAAATTCATAGTCAGTGATTTTATATCTTCAATAATGTGACAATGCGAGCGAGAGAACTACAGCCACTATCTACTCGCGAATTTGATGTTTTTTTTTAAGATACAGGGTTACGCATTTACCCTGTATATACTAAGGCGACCCCCTTTCGCCTTAGTACCGACCATTATGAATAACTTTTACTATGGGGCCAACCCTGAAATCGCAACAAAAATATCAGCAGTTCCATACATACTGTCGACCGTTTTTTTATGGAACAGCAGATTTTTTTTTCGCGATTTCAGCATTGGTCCCATGTAAAAGTTGTTCATAATGGTCGGTACAAAGACTTCCTGGTCTCCCGTACTATGGGAGATGGGATCTACGCGGAAGCAAGTTTCGTACGGAACAACCGGCGTCGCTGTGAAACGATGTTCTAGCGCCTCACGTATGTCTCCGCTCCGGGAGCCCGTATAGGCGACCCGCACAGCTGTGAAACCAGCCTAAAACTTTATGAGCAGTTTCTAAAAATATGCGTTTATTCCATTCTGTCCGACTATTTGTCCGATGATCGGACTGTTTGGACAAAAATATTCCAATCTGTCCGACTGGCCAGTCGGACAGATTGGACACGCAAATTTTGTTCCAAATAGTACTACTAAGAATATTACGATACAATCAATCTGAAAAGTAATTAGGTACTTTTTGTAGGATTATTATCTTTGAAGTAAGTACTTCACACCAAACACTTCTAACAAAATAATTAATATGAATCTATCGTAATTATCATTTGTATGTTATTTCATCATCATCATCATCATTTCAGCCTATTATGTTCCCACTGCTGGGACACAGGATTTTTCTCAGAGAGAGAGAGAGAGAGGATGGGCCCTAATCCACCATCATTATCATCATTCGCAAAGTATCCTGAATTTAAAATTTCATCATCATCATTTCAGCCTACCATGTTCCCACTGCTGGGACACAGGTCATCCCTCACAGAGAATGGGTCCTAATCCATCATCATCATTATCAGCCTACTCTTATCAGATGGACTTGGGCCTGTCTCAGGGTAGATGTAGGCGTTGACAGATGTCAGTGATATCATCACCATCATTAGCCTATGTTTATCAGACCACTGCTGCTGGATTTGGGTATCTCTCCATGGTTTAATGTGGGCGTTGACAGATATCAGTGTGACAGCTGTCAAACTTGGTTGGGTGATATCTCGGAAACTGTTGATCCTGGACTAGCAGTCTCTTTGCAGAAGTGATAGATCTCGTCGAGATCTTCATTTCCGATGACAGCTGTCAAACTTGGTTGGGTGATATCTCGGAAACTGTTGATCCTGGACTAGCAGTCTCTTTGCAGAAGTGATAGATCTCGTCGAGATCTTCATTTCCGATGACAGCTGTCAAACTTGGTTGGGTGATATCTCGGAAACTGTTGATCCTGGACTAGCAGTCTCTTTGCAGAAGTGTTAGATCTCGTCGAGATCTTCATTTCCGATGACAGCTGTCAAACTTGGTTGGGCGATATCTCGGAAACTGTTGATCCTGGACTAGCAGTCTCTTTGCAGAAGTGATAGATCTCGTCGAGATCTTCATTTCCGATGACAGCTGTCAAACTTGGTTGGGTGATATCTCGGAAACTGTTGATCCTGAACTAGCAGTCTCTTTGCAGAAGTGATAGATCTCGTCAAGATCTTCATTTCCGATGACAGCTGTCATTCACAAGGTCGAACAAAAAGCTTCACCAAATCAAAGTACCAGGAATGCATAAACCATGAAGAGGTTTTCCACCTCGTGAAGCGACCGCGACCCGTGATCACACTCTCCACAGCCGAGTAGTTTCTACTGTGTTCCTCCACAAGTAGAACAAACGTTAGTTATTGGAAAACGTCGATACCAGGTACATACCAGGATAACAGAAACGATGGAGAGGTATTTCACTCTAGATTCATAAAAAGTGTGATCATGGGTAGCGAAGGTGAAACCGTCTTCATGGTTTATACATTCCTGGTACTTGGGACTTGGTGAAAAAAACTATTCTTAATTATTATATTGCACATAGAAATTAGCCGACACTCAAAGTCAAAATAGTAGGAAAAAAATAAATAAGTATAACATTTTTGTTATCACTGTACTTTACTGCCAGTAGTACTATTTGGAACAAAATTTGCGTGTCCAATCTGTCCGACTGGCCAGTCGGACAGATTGGAATATTTTTGTCCAAACAGTCCGATCATCGGACAAATAGTCGGACAGAATGGAATAAACGAAAATATGCAACAATACTATAAAAATCAAAGTAACTATAAATAGCCATTTGAGTGACGATGCAGTGCGATTGATTTGTATATAGACCTTCGTGCATAATTTTTTTTAAATACTGTTTTAAACTATACGGTTGTTCACTAAAGTTATATCATTATTTACGGGATATTTACCGTGGCATGGTTGTGGTCATTCCACAAACTTATTACGGTAAAAAAGCCGTGGTAGCCCATTTGGGAGACCGCAAGACTTGAATGCATGAGGTCGCGGGTTCAAACCCCGGGCCCGTACCAATGAGCTCTGGAGCTTATGTACGGATTTTCATACCACTGGCTTTTCGGTGAAGGAAAACATCGTGAGGAAACCTGCATACGTACGGAGAAGGAATTCAATGGCGTATGTGAATCCACCAACCCGCACTGGGCCAGGAGGGTGATAGATATGGCCCAATCACCCTTTCTGGGGTAGGCTACAGGTCCAGCAGTGGACTGTTAAAAGGCTGATTATGATGATGATGATATTATGTATCTTGTGACGATCGGTTCTGATTTGTTATACACAAATTTCAGGTGGCTCTTTGGGACCTGCGCAACCTAAAGCTGAAACTACACTCATTCGAGTCGCACAAGGATGAGATCTTCCAAGTGCAGTGGTCACCTCATAACGAAACCATCCTCGCTAGCAGCGGAACTGACAGGAGGTGAATATGTGTTTATTCATTTGCTAACTAGCACCGCTCCTAATTTTCACCCGCTATCCTACCAGAAAGTTAATTTTTAGGATAAAAGTAGCCTATGTGTTAATCCAGGATATATCTCTACATAGTATATTAAAGTCGCTTTCCGCGTCTGTCTGTCTGTATGTCTGTATGGCCGCTAACTGTTCCTAAACCACGCAACGGATTTTGATGTGGTTTTCACCATCAGTTAGATACATTTTCACGTTCGGTTTATATAAATCATCGAATCCGGGGCGGGCCGCCGCGGATTCGCACGTAAATTACACCCTTGCGCAGCCAGGCGGGCGGGTTGCTAGTACTGTATAAAAAAATATCATAATCCATGTGCTATGAAGTTCAGTGGGTTTAACAAACAAAAACAAACATTCGCATTTATACAATAATTTGTGTGATTTGGTAACTAAACTCGGTCAAGCATTAATTTTACTGTGCAAAATGGCGACATGAAAAGTGGGGATGAAAAAAACAAATTTAACTACAACCAGGCCTGGCGCACTCCGCACTTTAGGTATGTAGCTACAACTAGCGGACTTGTCGGACCTGTCGCGCGATAGACAGAAATAACGCGTCTTGAGTTACGCGACAGGCAGAGAGGCAACTTCTAGGTTAATATAGCTGTAGGTAGTTAGCGCTCGCACGTCCTGAATTGCACTTTACTGTGTAGTAGTAAGAATTGCAACTTATTTAATTGTTTTTGTGGAGTGAATCTTCTGTACTTGTACTTATATGTATTCTGTGATGCAATATCAACCTGTGACATAACAAAGCCAAAATATATTTTTTGTCCACTCACAGCTCAATAAGTTGTTTATTTATACCAATTTGATACCAACTACCAATTTGACCACAAATTCTAATCAATAAATACTATCACATGCCATATGATACTAATATTATACATGAGAAAAAGTTTGTTGGTTTGTTTGTTCCTTTTTCTCGCAGCAACAGAGCAAAGGATCAACCTGATTTTTTGTATGAGTATAGTTAAAAGGACGGAAAGTGACATAGGCTACTTTTATTCATCATCACCATTTTTCATCAGTACGTGCGTGAAACTGTGGGGCGCAGCTAGTATTAAATAAATACTAAAATCCGAACTGGATTGTAACCCAAAACATTACATGTGTGTACAAAAAAAGAGATATTCAGAATTACCGAGACGAACGTGATGAAAATACGTTTCCGCAAAGCAATGAGCTTGATGATGGTAATCTCACAGACGGTACAATATATTTCTAAATAAATTAACTTTAATAACTATCAGTGAGATGGACTGTTCAGACAGCACAGTTGCTGCATCTGAACGATCCAGTGAGGGTATCTTTTATGACCTTTTTTTTTTTTAGATTGCATGTGTGGGATCTGTCAAAGATAGGCGAAGAGCAGACAGCAGAAGACGCCGAGGACGGCCCGCCCGAGCTGCTCTTCATCCACGGAGGCCACACCGCCAAGATATCAGACTTCTCCTGGAACCCCAACGAACCTTGGGTCATCTGCTCCGTCTCCGAGGATAATATTATGCAGGTGAGGAGTAGACCCAGTCTAATGATTGTCTGATTGTAGACCATTTATGACGAGTTTAAATAGGTTCACCTATAAACTTATCTATATTTTCTCGAATTTTCAATTTAAAGAGGTTGCTGGTTAGTTACCAGTAACCTAAACCAGTAAAATAAAAATAATTCAACAAAATAAGTACAAAAAAGTCAGTTCAATGGTAAATAATCCCTCATATTCAAGAATGCTACTAGACTTTCAGTCTGTCCAATATCCATTATGCTAATAACTTTTTGACTGCTCATACAAAGTTGACGACATAACTTTGTAAAGCGTCTAGCAAATTATATCCCACACAAATAAATATGGTTGATCTTTCATTACATCTTTAAAAGGTTACGTCAACATGATTATGTTGATTAAAAAGCCTTGTAAAGAGATAATGCTATATCAAACGTATTTATTTTAATGGAATATAATTTGCTAGACACTTTACAAAGTTATGTCGTCAACTTGGTTTGAGCTGTCAAAAAGCTATTAACCTAATGGACAGACCATAGTACGTTCTGTTGATTAAAATTTGTATTGTATGGTGATCTCTACAATTTGACGTGCAGGTATGGCAAATGGCAGAGAACATCTACAACGACGAGGAGCCAGAAACCCCAGCATCAGAGCTAGAGTCCGGAGTGAATGTGAACCACGGCTAGCATCCCCCTGTCCTGGAAACCCTACGGTCCATGCAGGCCCAGTGTCAACAGTGAACACAGTGACAAGTGTTTTATTGTTATCGTAATCAAACTGTTCTTAGTACTCCTAAACAAATATATGTGTAGAATGAATGATTGAAATGGCAAAGGTTCATGTTTATGTTGGGTATGATTTCATCATCATCATTTCAGCCATAGGACGTCCACTGCTGGACATAGCCTCCCCCGTCGATCTTCAAAAGGGCCGGTTGGAAGCGGCATCCAGCGTTTCCCTGCGGTCTCTTTTAGGTTGTCCTTCCATCTTGTGGGTAGACTTTCTAGGTTGCGTTTACTGGTCCGTAGGTCTGATTTGGTTTTATCAAACTGTCGCATATCTTATACAACTGCGCCTGGCAGTTGAACTGTAAAATTTTCAAGGAAAAAAAGAACTGATAGATAGGTCTTAATCTGGCTTAAAAGTATAAGGTGTCTTCATATGAAATTTCACTCAAATCCATTCGACCATGAAGAGTTGAGTCCGGACAGACACTATAGCATTTTTAGCGTGATTCTGTAAAACACAAAAAAAAAGATGTATGAAAAGTTGGTTCCCAAAAGTTCGCAGGATTAGATAGTGATTTTAGCTAGTTTCATTACTAAATTAGAATATTTGGTTTAAAATACAGTTGATAAAAAACTTGGGCCTTCATGGGGCGCCCAGCAGATGTGAAACATGACGGCATAAGAGAACGTCATATCGTTTTCCGTCACGGCATACGAGTCCGTTTTACTGCCAAGGCGCGCCAACAGATTGTTCACATCATAATATACAGAGACCTTTCATCAACATGAACATCCTTGACTAATAGAAAATACGACCCTGCATTTAAGTTGCAAACAATATTTTTTACGTCAATGAGATGCATGACTTAACCGAAAGCCCAAACTTTATAATGGTATAAAAATACCTTTGAACTATGAAATCTCGAGTGCACAATTTCGTAATGAAACCGTCTTAAATATGTACTAATAAGTGAATTTTATGTTCCATTAAGTAATAGCAACAGTTCTTAACATTATGTAAAGTTTTATTTAGCCCTAACAAATGCGCGGCCTCTTGTTGCAAACGCAGCGCATTCACTTGGCTCGCGAGGTCTGTGTACGTCATAAGGGGGCGTCCATTAATTACGTGAGGCGTTTAGGGGGGTGTGGGGGGAGGGTGGTGGTCAAGCCGAATCTCACCCAATCTCACGTGACCTTTTTTCCCCAAGAAAGTGTAAAATTGCGAGAAACTGGGTAAAACTAAGTAAAATATGTTTCTGCACTAAAATATGGCTAAATCCTACACAACGTATTACAGACTAACCTATTTACACTAAAAATACGCATTTTAAAAATCTCACGTGTTATTAGAGGGCGGGGGAGGGGATTGAGCCAAATCTCGCCAAAATCGCCTCACGTGAAAATGGACGCCCCCTAACATGTTGAAATGAAATAGATTGATATAACATGTGCTGAATTAGACAGGAACAAAATTAAATACTTTACAAAAGTTTTTATAAGGTCTCAAAAATAAAGCAGTAATGTAAAATTACGGCTTTTCAACAGAATCATTGCCATTGATCTCATGTCATTTCGCTAACACTTCATAAGAATATGGAATAAGTCGTGTGTTTTAAAATTAGGTACAATGTTCCTGTCTATAGGCCCCAGTTTTGTAATAGTGCTAACACACGTATGAATTTGGTTGACCTCAACCGCCGTTTGACCAATGGGAGAGAAAGAGAGGGAAATATGATATTCTCACTCTTTCTCTCCCGTTGGTTGGACGGCGGTCCGTCAACCAAATCCATACGTGTGTTAACTCTATTAGGTTTGTATGCACATGAATCTCAAGCAAATCACTGTCAGAGTACATAGGGATCTGTTTGTATCCGAAATGTTAAACGATTAACACTGTGCATAATAAACTTGTATGAACTACCGGGGACCTTACGGCTAACTCTTAACGCGGGCTCGAATTAGCGCTAGAACAGTGCAGTTCGGAAAATCACGCGAGCGTGAACCTTACCGCGCTGAGATATGGTTTGCGGTCGCGCAACTTTTCTCATCACCTAAACAGAATCGCGTAAAACAGATAGCCGTACGGTCCCAATGTGGATGTTAGAATTCCATTTAATTTATTTTTTACCCAGAGTCGGACGGACATTCAGTTGCTATTTACCTATTTGCTTTAAGTTTAAGAGCTTTTTCCAACTCTGTGTCCTGATATGACACTTTGTTACTAGAGCTATTTGATAGCTGAACTAACGGGTAGAACATTATTTTGATTTAAAATGCTTTAACGATTATAGTCTAAGGTTTTTGGCTCTAACAACTGCAATAATATTGTAAAAAGCAAATTCAAACATTCTTTATTTCACTATAGTATTGGCTACCAACTACATACATGCTTTTCATTCTGCAGCTGTTAGAGCAAAACAAACTTAGTTGGTAATGTTAAAAGTAGAGATGCCGCGATTAGTCGACTTTATTCGCAATATTTTCATTATTCGGCGAATTGCGAATTATTATTTTTTATTATCGACTTTACGTAATAGTTGTAAATTATTTAAAATGAAAAAAAAAAAATACAATAGAGATTTAAAATAATCAAAATGGAATTATGTATCTATTGTTCTGCACAATCAACAGCATAACAAACTAAGTAATTATCAATAATATTAAAAAAAAGTTCACGAATAAATCAGTCAGATTTAACAAGTAAAGTCAGGTCTTTTTCACAGAAAAGAGAAGTAAATACACTAAATAGAACGGAAATGAGAAGGAAAATCTGTCGCCAGCTATTATGTCAGAGTTTTGCTTGAACATTCTCATTTATGTCAAAGCATTGAACTCCGCATCCAAAGAACTTGGACCTTACCTTTTTGGGTTACGTCTCAAAGTTCTTTGTCCGCATCACAGCTGCTAACTGATTTCAAATAACTGACGTTTCCTTTTAATGGGTGCAACTGGCTACAAAAAAAATCTTACAAAAATGCCTTGACAGCCGTTCTAATTTAAACAATTTTTTTGTTCTTTTCTGTGGTCTTTTTAACCAGTGCGGATTATAATTCCGATGATATTGTACAAACAGGTAGGTCCTTAATCACTAAAAGCGTCTTATTGTTGATTATTAAGTTGTATAACGTCAACTTATGATATTAAATAATAATGGCGAATAATTCGACTATTCGCCATAGGCAATGATTAACCGCTAATCGATTATTCGCCATAACAACTATTCGCGGCATCTCTAGTTACAACCTGAACATACGTAATTAAAGCGATTCCATATATTTTTAGCTATAAATTCAAAATTGTAAATACGTATATTGCAGGAAGCTCTTATACCTACCGATGACGCGACTGACTGAGGGATTTTTATAATGGTATTGATGTAATAGAAGTATGTTTAAGCTCCGCTAATTAATATTACGATTACGAAAACAATATAATTTTGTTATTTCTAAATCCTATAACTTTTCTAAGATAGGAAAACTAGTGATTCTCGAACATAGGACTATGTAGCCTAGCATTATTTAAAAGTTTGCGAAACCGCAATCACTGTAAAAAAAATACAGGATTTTATTACAAACAAAATGGTACAAGTGTCACTTATATCTAAAGCGTCGTGTTTCTGAGATATTGTAGCTCAAAGATAGCTAGTCACGTCGATAATTTAACTCTCAGAAACCCATCACTTTAGGATATTAATGTCGCTTAACATTGTGCGAGGTGGGGTCAAACTGAAGCCTATTTATAATTAAAAAACAAAAATTGTTTTTTGTTTGTTTGTATTGAATTTAATCCCCCCATCAATTTATTAAGATTTGATCAACGGCAGCGGTTTCGCGAGTTTTCAAAATCCTTTTTTTTCTTGTAGGTATGTTACAAAGTACAAAGCCCTTTGATAATACTTAGGAGCAAACTAGCAACGTGATCTTAATATACAGGGCTAAACATATAGACTACTAAGCCGATAGGAGGTCATTGTACTTTTCATTATAGCCCGTGTCATAAAAGTAGCAAGTACTTAGTACTTACTACGCATTGTCTGCAACGCTTTGCTTAGTGCAAAGGCGCTTGCAGACGATGCATAGTGCAAGTAGTAGAAGTTGTAAGTAGCTAGTACGCATACGCATCGTCTGTAACGTTTTGCTTTTTTTATACACTTAAGACTAATAGCGCTCTACACTTTTAAAACAGCAAAAAGTGCATTTATTTTGGGTATATTCCAACACACATTCATTTACTACAAACAAATCGTTTGCGCGTTTTAAGGAACTACAGCGCCATCTATTGAGAACATTTGTTATGCAGTCGCAGATATTATTATAATGGAAACTTTACCATACTCCAAGGACTTTGTAAGGCCTGTAGGGCTTTATAAAGTCCTTGGTTAAGTCATAGTGATAATACTCAATCATTTATTGCATAATTATTATGAATTTCACATACAGATGTTCGGTAGCATGTTTAAATTAGGTAGCACATAATGAGCCTGATTGGGTATGGCAATATAGTGCGGAGAGTTAATTCAAGTAAGTAGGCACACTTTCGAACGTCGGGCATAATTTCGATAAGAAAAGCTTAACAACTAACAATCCTATGTAGTCTTATTAGGATAGACCTTAGTAGCACTTCGCGCTGGTCCTTGCGTAAGTGAAGCATCGTTTCCCCGCGCTAGCGCTACTCGCGCGACGCCCTCTTCGTATCATTCATCTCGTTTGAATACCTACCTACTTGTGCGCGTCACCGCGCGAGTGGCTACTTAGTTTAAACGCCTACTTGTACTTGTTACCTGCACTTGCAAGCATATCCCGCATACATCTTCTGGCATCTTTGTATTGTCTGCAAGCGGCCTTTGTGCAGAGGCAAGGGTTCGACCGGTCCTCTAAGGACCTTGCAGCAAATAGCGAGTTGATCCTTGTTGATCCAACATCCTATACACTTCTAGTGAATTTCAGCCGAGCTGGCCGATTAAGAACTTAGTTACATGTGCGGGTAATAACTGAAGTTTCTACAGCGATCTTTATAAAGCCTTTTGGACTTTCTCAAGAAACGCACACAATGTAGGTAGCTATAGTAAAATATTGCCATGTTTTTAATGCTTTTTTAATGAGTACGACGTCTCTATTAGTAAAACCTCGTTGGTTGAACATAAGACTAGCAGGTACCCAATAATATTATACTTTAGTGAAATATTAAAAGAAAATGTGTTAAGTCAGCTTTTTACAATGTTATTGCAGCTGTAGCAAATAAATGCTTGGACCGATTTGCATTTACAATATTGCTTAATTTCTACTAAGCGACTTAAAGCATAATTAAGAGGGTATTGGAGCTCAAAGATAGCCAGTTACGTCCGGTGGTCGAGTTGGCCTTACGAACCGGAACGGTGTTCCGATGCGTTCCGGTCCATTTCGAGCACTGGTTACGTAGATAATTTGTTATCTTTGAGCTACACGGGAACGACTCCTCCACGGCATGTCGCTAGGTATGAAAAAAATATCTCACTAATGGTGAAAACCGCATCAAAATCCGTTGCGTATTTAGCAGACAGACGTGGAAAGCGACTTTATTTTATACTATGTATAGAAAAACAAAAAGGAATAGTTTTTTACAAAATAAATAAATGTAATGATTTTAATCCATCAATTTAGTATATTTATTCTTGGGGGCGTGGGTTCGGTCTAGTTGGTAGTGATCCTGCCTTTACGTTTGGGGCGTGGGTTCAATTCCCACCTAGGACAAACATTCATGTGATGAACATTTGTGTTTGTTCTATATCTGGGTGTTAATATGTATTTAAAAAATATGTATGTATATCAGTCTCTGGCAGCCATAGTACAAGCTTTGCTTAGTTTGGGGTCAGATGACTGTGTGTGCAAAAATGACCAGAATATTTATTTCTTTATTAAGGTTTGATCAACGGCAGCGGTTTCGCCATATTTTAAAATGATGAGACTTGTAGGTAGGTGAGGTAGGTATGCTGCAAAGGTCAGAAATCCCTTTGATGATATATAAGAGGAAACTGGCAGAATAGTCTAAATCTATAGGACATCAAATATTCATTTGTCTGGTTGACGCTGAAATGAATGATAAAAATATGGATACCATTTATTGCTTAAAATAGAAAGTAACAAAAATACAAAACACCTATACCTAATATAATCTATACTAATTTTATAAAGAGGAAAGATGTGATTGTGTGCTTGTTTGCATTGAATAGGCTCTGAAACTACTGAACCGATTTGAAAAAATCTTTCACTGACGGGAAGCTACACTATCCCCGGGTGACATAGGCTATAACATATACCCGTGCGAAGCTGGGGCGGACCGCTAGTAATATTATAAAGAGGAAAGATTTGATTGTTTGTTTGTTTGCATTGAATAGGCTACGAAACTACAGAACCGATTTGAAAAAATCTTTCACTGTTGGGAAGCTGCACTATCCCCGGGTGACATAGGCTATTTATAATATTAAAAGAAAAATGGGATTCTTACCAAAACTTCAATAATGTAACCCAAGGTGTAAAAAAAATAAGATTTAAGATTTAGATAAAATAAGATTTTCGTGCGTTGTGCGTTGCTAGTACCTACTATAATAAGTATTAATAGACAATAGCAAAAGTTTTCATTAAACGTTGATTTTATCAGTGAACAGCTTGGGCAGGTTTTGCCAGCACTCGTAGTACTTAGCGTCCAGTTTCTGGCAAGTTTCAGCGCCCCATTTGGTAATGGCCAGGCTCAGTGAAGACTCGAACATGAAAGCCTGTACAAAAGGAATCTGATTTAGTTTCATTGGAAGTGAGAAAAAAACTTTTCCTATGTTTGGGTCGATTGTTGACAAATATTTAGCAACTCAGTTGTTTTCTTATGAACTTTTTGTTTGCTGGGCCTGAAATGGACCTTGACCTTTGAGGTATAGTATAACCTATATACAGGGCAGTATTTGAATGACTTGTAATTGGAATACAAATGCGTATTTGGTATTTGTATTTCTTATTGCTTCCTTAAAATTTAATTCGTATTTCAAATACCTGACGCCGAGGTATTTTGTAATTAGTATTTCAAATACTTGAGGCTTCAAAATACATTTTAACATTAAAATACATTTAACCTTCATTTAGCGATCGTGATTACACTCTCGCCTCGCACTCACACGAGTGCGAGGCGAGAGTGTAATGTTTGTCTGTGAGTACATAAAAAAATCAAGTGTTAATGAAAATTAACTCTGGTTTTACTGATTTTTTAGCCCGTGCTGGGCTAGAATCTAGAAATATAAAATCTAGAGTCTATTATATTATCTTTTTTGTAATTTGTTTTTCGTATTTCAATAAAAAAATGCTAAAATGCAGTATTTTGCATTTTATATTTCAAATACCTTACTTAAATATATTTTGTATTTTAATTACTTGCGATACAGTATTTTTTTTATTTGTATTTCAATTAAATCAAAGCATGTATTTTGCCCAGCCCTGCCTATATATTATCATCAGCCAGAAGACGTCCACTGCGAACATAGGCCTCCCTCTTTAGCCTCCAGCCTGCCTTTTGCATCCACTGGATGCCAGCAACTCTCACAATGTCGTCGGTCCATCTAGTGGGAGCTACCTACGCTGCGCCTTCCGGTTCGTGGTCTCCACTCCAGAACCTTTCATCCCCATCGGTTATAGGTTCTTCGAGCGATGTGGCCTGCCCATTGCCACTTCATCTTGCAAATTTTAACAGTTATAGTAATTATTTTAAACTTTCGCGATTTGAACACATGTTTTAAATGTTTATCGGGACTTATCACGTATTATTTAATATAGGTAAAAAATATGTACCTTTCGCTCGACGTTTCGACCATGTTACAATGGCCGTGGTCACGAGCTGACTAAACAGTAGTTTAACAGTTATGTTGGTGACTCTGGTTCTTTAGCGAATATCCACGTTTTGGATTCTACCGCGCAAAGAAACTCCGAGCATAGCTCTCTCCATTGCCCGCTGAGTGACTCTGAGTTTTTCCAAAAGGCCAACAGTTAAGGACCACGTCTCAGTACCATATGTCAAATTATATTTCAAAATAAGTATATACAGTCCCTGTCCCACAAATATAATATATGTCCTACCATCTTGGCTGTTCAGTTGACAGCGTGTAGTGGAAATCAAAGAAATGAAATCAAATTGTGCAGTATAAGTCAGAAAATTATACAAACCTGAGTGCCAACGGCAATCTTCTGTGGAGCAAGTTCCCCGTATGACGCTCCCTTGAAGCATTTGTCATCGGGTCCGTGCGGAGTCATCATAGAATGGAGCGAGGCGCCGCCGGGCAGGAAGCCGCCCTCCTTAGCCTCGTACGATCCCAGGATCAGACCCATGAACTCGCTCATGCAGTTCCCTGAAAGATGTTTTATGTGTAGTGCGCTTTATATGTAACTAGCTGTTGCCCGCGACTTCGTACGCGTAGACTTTCATATAAACTTTCAAACCCCTTTTGTCATCCTAAATTTGGCCTTTTCGTAAAATAATTTTTTAGCGGACCTCAACACCCCATAAGGAATCTACCTGCCAAATTTCAGCTTCGTAGGTCCAATAGTTTTCGAGATTTCGTGTTTAATGAGTGAGTGAGTAGATGAATTTCGCTTTTATATTATATACTAGCGACCGCCCGCCCGGCTTCGCACGGGTGTAATTTACGTGCGAAGCCAGGGCGGGTCGCTAGTTATATATATAAACCTTCCTTGAAAATGTATCTACTGATGGTGAAAACCGCATCAAAATCAAATGGTTTAGGAGTTAGCGGCCATACTGACAGACAGACAGACGCGGAAAGCGACTTCAATTTATACTATGTAGAGAAGAGACAGAAAGCGACTTGAATTTATACTATGTAGAGAAGAAGAGATATATTAGCGACCCGCCCCGGCTTCGCACGGGTGATATTTACGTGCGAAGCCGGAGCCTAGTTATATAAACCTTCCGTGAAAAATTTGGTGTCTTTGCTTTGATTATAATTGCCTTTTTTAGTTATTTTTTTTCATTTGGTTGAGTAATTTTTTAAACTTTCGAGATTTGAACATGTTTTAATTATTAAATTCCTTTATATCTATACATTCCTTATTCTAGAGACTACTCAGCACAATGTTTACGTAAGCAGCATGAGGTGGGTAAGGTGGTAAGAGATTTGCTGGAAGGGGGGGGGGGGTTAAATATGACAAAAAATCTGCTTATGGCCTAAGACAAGCAGGTACTCTGGTCTTCGGGCAGTCTGGAAACGGATTGCTCATCAGGTTCAAGCAGATAGTTGAAAAAATTGTTTTACAAAAAAAAAAAAACAATCGCTGAGGACAGGATTCGAACCTGCGCGGGTATAACCCATTGGATTTCAAGTCCAACTCCTTAACCACTCGGACACCTCAGCTCTTACTTTACAACGCTAAAATTATGTTATTTAAGTTCTAATTTTTCATCATTTGCAGCTGTGCAAATAATCTGTACACTGACTGTGTACGGTCCCAACCGCACAGAGTTAGTCACTTTGGCATAGCGGCCGAACCTGGTACATACGTGCTTCTAGCGCGAAAGTAGAAGTTAACATTAATTAATAGAATTAACATTCATCATCATCATCATCAGCCTCTGCTGATGCCTCAGCAACTGTCCACTGCTGGACATAGGCCTCTCCCAATGTACGCCTCAGAGCTCGATCGGCAGTTCCTTGCATCCAGTTTTTATCCGCCGTTTTACGCAGGTCATCGCTCCACCTGGCCACAGGGTGTCCTACACTACATTTGCCTAAACGTGGTCTCCACTCCAGAACTCGTCTATACCCCATCGGTTATCGGTTCTTCGGGAAATGTAGCCGGCCCAGCAGTTTGGTTTTTAAATCAAAATATCTGAAAAATATGTCATCCAAAAACGAAATTCCGAAGTTGGTTTTTTTAAATTAAAAATTATTCGGTAACATTTGAACCGTGAACATTAAACTAATCGGCATTGTTGAGAAAGTCTACATTATTTCTCTGCGTAACTAGACAGTATTTTTAATCGACTTCAAAAGAGGAGGAAGTTTCTCAATTCAGGCCGTATATTATAAAGTTCAATAATTTTATTGTACACAATTCTCATCACAGAAAAGAGTACCTAGTAGGTAAATAGAACGGAAAATCTGTTACCAGGCATTATGAGTGAACCTTGATTGAACATTCTTATTTAGATCAACGCGTCGAACTCCGCGTCACAGTTGCTAACTGATTTCGAATGACTGACGTTTCGTTTATATGGGTGCAACTGGCTCCAACAAATTTCTTACAAAAATGCCTTGACAGCCGTTCTATGATTATGATATGGTTCTCATGATAATAACAAAAGACAGTTCTATAAGAATTATATTTCAAAAAGATAACTTGCTCTGAACTTCCATTCATACACTATTGTATATTTTCGCGACCCCCGTTACAGCTGAGGTGTCCGAGTGGTTAAGGAGTTGGACTTGAAATCCAATGGGTTATACCCGCGCAGGTTCGAATCCTGTCCTCAGCGACTTTTTGCACATTTTTTTTTCAATTTTAATTTACTTATCGTAAAGTTACTTTACTAATTGACCTGCATTAATTTTTAGGGTATCATACCCAAAGGGTAAAAACGGGACCCTAGTTTATCTATGCTATTACTAAGCCTACGCTGTCTGTCCGTCTGTCTGTCTGTCCTACCATTACACGGCTGTATCTAGATTTCGAACCGTAATATATAGCCAGTTGAAATTTTCACAGAATATTATGTTATGTCAGTACCATATGTCATCACTGGCAACACACACTGGTCAAAGACCTTCGTCTTGAGGCAATGTGGTATCTTGGACGAGAAGATGTCACGCAATTTCCCGAACGCTGCCCATCCGAGTTGGATTCTTCGGGCGACCTCTTTGCCTAAGTTGGACTTACCTAACTGAACAATCTGTCCAAGATAGGTGTAATGGTCAACAACTTCGAGAGTATCGTTCCCAACGACCACTGGCACGGGTTCAACATGGACATTGGACATAATTTTTGTCTTGTCCATGTTCATTTTAAGACCCACCTGTTGGGAAAGGCTACTGAGGTCGCTGAGCATCGTATTGAGATCCTCCAGCGACTCTGCCATGATGACTATATCATCGGCAAAACGAAGCAGCAGTGGACGTCTTCTGGCTGATGATGATGATGATGATGATGATTATGTTATGTTACGGTGGATTAACTAAGACATAATTGTAAAGTCAAAAAGGCAAAACTAAAGGGTTAAAAAACACAACAAAGGTTTAAAAAACTTATTTTTGTATTTGCTCTAACGTAAAAACGGTACTTAATACAAGCGTCAAACTTGGCATTATTATAATACACACTTTAAAGTAAAACAACAAATAATAAATAATGGCCAAGTGCGAGTCGGTGACAAATTTTTGTTCATTGCCAAGTTAGGCAACGTATGGTGCGGTCGGTACTTAAATGGGTACACGCTTGGGCGTGACGTTGTCTTTTTGCACTACTTTTTGTATTTTGTGGTGGTACGGAACCCTAATAATGAGGTAGGGTATGATCATCAACCAGAAGACGTTCACTGCTGAACATTGGCCTCCTCCTTTGACCTCCACACTGAACTACAGCCTCCCATCTGCATCCACTGGATGCCAGCGACTCTCACGATATTGTCGGTCCATCTAGTGGGAGGCCTACCTATACGTTGCGTCTTCCGGTTCGTGGTCTCCACTCAAGAACTTTTCTTCCCCATCGGTAATCGGTTCTTCGAGCGATGTGGCTTGCCCATTGCCACTTCAACTTGCAAATTTTAATAGCAATGTCGGTGACTTTGGTTCTTTGGCGATTACCCACGTTCCGGATTCTATCGCGCAAAGAAACTCCGAGCATAGCTCTCTCCATTGCCCGCTAGGAGGGTATGATAGTTCTGCGATATACATACTGTGATAGTAGGGCGGCCGGAAGGTATTCTCCTGGACAGACCAGCGCGGCGGGAAGATGACGAAGTCTGCTATGGCGACGCCTGGCTTCGTGGATGGACACGTCAGCACGGTAAAGATGGACGGGTCCTGAGGGAAATATTTTTCACTAGCGACGCGACCGCCCGGCTTCGCACGTGTGTAATTTACGTGCCAAGGCGGGTCGCTAGTTTTATATATATAAACCTTCCATGAAAATGTATCTAACTGATGGTGAAAACCGCATCAAAATCCGTTGCGAGGTTTAGGAGTTAGCGGCCATAGAGACAGACAGACAGACGCGTCAAGCGACTTTTTATACTATGTAATGTAATTTGTTACCAAGTGACCAAAAACACCAGTCAGGTGATTTTCCAAGGAATGCTTTAGTTCCAATCTACAACGGCGCGCCTCATAATACATTTTTAGGGTTCCGTACCCAAAGGGCAAAAACGGGACCCTATTACTAAGCCTACGGATGTCTGTCTGCCCGTCAGTCCTACCTTTAAACGGCTGTATCTCTCAAACCGTAATAATAGCCAGTTGAAATTTTCACAAAATATGTAATGTTATGGCGGATATTAACTGAGAAATAATACAACAAACGTATTTTTTTTAAGTATTTTTGTATTAGATCTAATGTATCTTGGCCGGTTTATTTATAAGTTTGTTACCTACGTCGGATCAAAAATGGCAGGCGCTTTTATAAGCCATATGTATACACTTCCAGTCCATTTATAATGCCTTCTAATCCATATTAATAGGCCTGTCTTCTATTTTGCTTATTACCTCATAAAATGACATCCATACATCCAAAGGTCTTTCCCAATCGACAAAATATTGACAAAATATTATAAATTAAATATTACAGCTGTTTTACCAACGCGTTTTTTTTTTAAATTTAGTAGTAGGCTTCCGTTTGACCGCCGATATACTCTGATGCTAAGCGATGATGCGGTCTACGACAGAGCACGCTTGCCTAGAAGAAACCGATTCGATCGTGATGAGTTTACTATGGGTTGGTCCCATAATAAAAGTTGTTCATAATGATGATGAGTACATCGACCTCCTTTTAGCTTAGTACACCCATTCCACGTAGCCCTGTACAATAATCATCATCATTTCAGTTATAGGACGTCCACTGCTTGACATAGGCCTCCCCCATCGATCTCCAAAAGGGATATAACCCTGTAGAGTCTGGCTAATGAAAGGAGAGACTGAAAATACGCGCAAACTTTAAAAAAATCCGCATTGCAACCCCAAAAATCATATGAAATACAAACACTACTGTGTTCTGACTGTGTTACAATAAAAATGATAATTTACAATATCTAGTGTGATTATTCCAGGGGCCTTACGGACAACTGCTATTGCGGCACCTAATCCGCTCAGTTGGAAAATCACGTGAACGTAAGGCCCCTGGCATTTCATACAAATTTTTGGGGTTCCAATGCTGATATTTAGAAATTTCCGCGCTTTTTCAGTCTTTACTTTCAGACAACCAGTTTCAGTTTTTTTTTGCCAGACTATAAATTATAGTAGAGTAAATTATGTGCGGCATTCAGCAGTACTTACACAGTGGTCGTAAAGTACGGCATTGATGACCATAAACTTGGACAGATCGTACTTGTACGGCACGTAGTTCCCGTGCCAAGCCACCACGTCAAACGGCGAGTGGCTCTGCTCTGCTTCAAATAACGCTCCTTGGTATTTGTTAATTATTTTGAACCCTGAAAAAAAAAGACATCGATAGTTTTAAAAGGCTGTTAAATTGTTTTTTATGACCATGGATACACCCGCCGGTGAGAAGAGGCGGGTGCCTCTTCTCACCCGCAGTTTTCAGTCAGCTCGTGACCACGGCCATTGTAACATGGTCGAAACGTCGAGCGAAAGGTACATATTTTTACCTAAGTTAAATAATACGTGATAAGTCCCGATAAACATTTGAAACATGTGTTCAAATCGCGAAAGTTTAAAAATTACCATGGATACAAAATCCTTCAGTCGTAATCTATACATATAAAAGGCTTTGTCCTGAATGACTGACTGATGGATCAACGCACAGCCTAAACCGCTGATCGTAGATACCTCAAACTTGGAGGGTGTATTCTTTGTATGACGTAGGCATCCGATAAGAAAGGATTTTCCGGAATTCTACCCCTAAGGGGCAAAAAAGGGGTAAAAGGGGGGCAAAGTTTGTATGGGACAACGTGATTCCTTGGTCCAATCTACTTCAAATTTTGCATAAACCGTTTTTAACAGAATTGATGGAAGACGTGTTTCGTATTTTATTGAAATTCATACCCTAACGGGGTTGAAAAGGGGTAGGAAGTTATTTTGGCGGTGATTTGCTTCAAAATTGATATCAATATTCCTTAGTGCTTTTGATTTAAATTAAATTTTATTTTGACACATGTTTGAAAACTCAATCCGATTTTATTCAAAAAAGGACGAACTCACTTAAAAACATAAGCAAATTAAATTGGAATGTCTCGAAAATCAAAGTACTGTTAAATTAAATTAAATATTCAGGACATTTTTTCACACACGGTCACCTGACCCCAAACTAAGCAAAGCTTGTAATATGGCTGCCAGAGACTGATATACATGCATATATAGGTTTAAATACATACTTAAATAGATATTAACAACCAGATATAGAACAAACACAAATGTTCATTACATAAATGTTTGTCCTAGGTGGGAATCGAACCCACGCCCCCAAGCGCAGAAGGCAGGTTCAATACCAACTGGACCAACGGGCTATCTAAATACTATACTACTATATTAGTACCTCATTTGAAGGTTTCTAAGCTTAAAGAGGTTATGCACTTTTAGGACACGGGCTCATACGGACGTTTGTTGTGTATAATAATACTTATTCTTTTAGTTTGTCTTCGAAATTTAATTTAGTGTAAAAAACTAATTAAAAATTCTATTAGAACCATTTTCGACTTCTACGCGGACGATGTCGCGGGCAAAAGCTAGTATTAAATAAGTTTACATTGTATTAAATAGCGTCAAACAAGTCAGAGTCTGGCAAAGGAAGTCAAGGTCAAGTGAAACTCATGCTCCAGTGGTGGAGGCTTTAAAAGTCTCGTCCGTTTCATTCGTCCCGCCCGGTGGGATTAAACAGGCGGATAGTAAACAGTATAAGCGCCTTTCAAAAATACTGGGTTATGCGGAGAGGGTGTACTAAGCCGAAAGGGGTCCATAGTATTCATCAATTCAATATGATTATTTTTTACTATGGGTACTCTGAAATCGCGAAAAAAAAACTGCTGTTTCACAGAAAACGGTCATTGACACGATAAAATGTATGGAACAGCTGATATTTAAAACTTATATGATTATTAACGGGATATTTACCGTGGTAAGGTTGTGGAATGAGCTCCCATATTTCGGCGCAGTTACATGCACCACCTACGCTGTAGCAGCGTAGGTAGGCCTCCCACTAGATGGACCGACGACATAGTGAGAGTCGCTGGCATCCAGTGGATGCAAAAGGCAGGCTGTCGTTCAGTGTGGAGGTTAAAGGGGGAGGCCTATGTTCAGCAGTGGACGTCTTCTGGCTGATGATGATGATGATGACATGCACCATGTTCACGGGAAGAAACTGAAGAAACGGGACTGAAGATGGTAAATATCCCATTAATAATCATATAACTGTAGTGAACAACCCTGATAGTTTAAAACAGCTGATATTTATTTCGCGATTTCAGGGTTATTCATATAGTAAAAGCTGTTCATAATTATCAGTATGTATAACGGACCCCATTCGAATTAGTACACCTTTTCCGCGTAACCCTGTTATAATATCATTTTCTTTACCAGCAATTTCCTCGTCGATGTAGTGAGCCACAGGGGTGAGGAAATCGCGAGGGTTTGCGAGGCCGTTGGCTCCGATAGGGCCCAGGTCCGGGAGCTTGAAGTGTCCGTCGAACACCTCTAGAACGTAACCTCTGCAAATATAAAGTAAAAGGCCTATAGAAGTAAAAAAATATACAATACATGCGACTTTATGTTAAAATATGTATTTTCGAAACTACTAAACCGGTTCTGAAAATTCTACAACTAAAGCTACACTATACCTATAGGATTTAAAATGTTCTCTACGCTGATGAAGCAACGGGAAAGCTATAGTATTCTATACAGGGTTATAAGGAAAGGGTATGTTAAGCCGAAAGGGTATGAAACCTTATACTCTATATATATAATACTCAACATTATGAACGATCCGGGGCCAGCAGTGATATCGCGAAAATTAAATCTGCTGTTCCATACATTTTGTTTTCCTGTTCCATAGAAATCTGTCATTGACCCCAATGACAGATTTCTATGGCACAGCTGATTTTTTTTCGCGATTTCTGGGTTGGTCTTATAGCAAAAGCTGTTCATAATTATGAGTACAATGACCTCCTTTCGGCTTAGCATCATCATCATCATCAGCCAGAAGACGTCCACTGCTGAACATAGGCCTCCCCCTTTAACCTCCACACTGAACGACAGCCTGCCTTTTGCATCCACTGGATGCCCGCGACTCTCACAATGTCGTCGGTCCATCTAGTGGGAGGCCTCCCTACGCTGCGTCTTCCGGTTCGGCTTAGCATACTCTTTCTTTATAAGCTTGTATAAACAAAAAATTTAATGCTGTTCTTTGGTAATAAGAGCATCAATTGAGAACGGCTGGACCGATATGGCATTTTTTTTAAAATTTAAAAGTTCGTAATAGTCCACATTAGGTTTTTTATAGTAAGAAAAATAAGAAAAGTTTTCCGAAAAAAATATACAGTTCAAACTGAACGTTCTTTTTAAATGGGATTTTTATGAGCTCAGATACTAACACACAGAGATATAGAGTTACTTTCGCTTTTATAATATTAGTTAGCACTAATTAAACCCCGCGTATTACCTACAATTTTCTAGTTTTTCCGCATTTCTAGGGGGAAGGGGAAATACCCTATGTCCGTCCTCATGATGCACATTATCTTTCTGCCAAATTTTGTTAAGATTGACATAGCCGTTTAGTCGTGAAAAGCGAACAAACAGACAGAGTTACTTTCGCTTTTATAATATTTAGTTAGGAATAGAATAAGTGATTTATACCTTGTAGGTCCGTCGACAGCGACCGCGAATCTCATGCCTAGCTGGATGACAGCGATTTCGTTGGGAGCCACTTCCATGATGCCAAACTCTGTGATAATCTTCAGCGCTCCTTGTTGAGGTACTAGCGTTTTAAGTTATGGTTAGATGAAAAATACAAAAACATTTCGCTGCTTTAAAACTAAAGGGCCACAAGTAAAAATATCTATATCTGCTTTGCTCTGAACTTAGCCACCAATCAGTGAAAATGCCAAAAGGCCGATTTCGACGTGTGTCTTTGTTGTATATGAAAATAAGAGCGATTATGGTCCCATTTTTTTAATAAAAGTAATTTTGGATAATTTTGTTTTGTGGCTCTTTCGTTTTTAAGCAGCAGCAGGTATTCTGGGTATAAGGCATTTATTTATGTGCATATGACTGTACAATGTACATAGCCCATGATAATACCTACTGTATACAGTTTGGGACAACAGATTATTAACAAGTATAGTTAAGACACGAGGAAAATTAATTCCTTGTGTCCAAATAGGTGGTCATGGGTAACTTCATCATAAAAAAGGGCACGAGGAAAGCCCACTAAACAAACAATGCAAACTGAATGCAATCTTACCGATAAGCAAGTCTCCGTCGCTGCTGTAGAAAGCGCTTTTCTCCATAGACTTGTTGCAGAGGAAGACATGTATGGCCAAGCCGTTGCGAGAACGAGGGTCTCCCGCGCCGCATACCGTGTGCAGACCCGCCACGAAGTCTACTGGAGATGGTGGGATGTCGAATGGTAGCCAGCGAGACTTGGGGACAAATAAATAAGTTATAAATTTAAAAAAAAACCGGACAAGTACGAGTAGGATTGACACTCTGAGGGTTCCGTTGTAAGTAACCCTCAGAGCGCGAGTCCAAAAAACAACAACAAAGAAGTTCAAATATTGAATGACAAACTTAACTATGTAGTGGAGTGGATAATAAGGTTCTTCGATACAATATACCTACCAACTACAAAATGCATGTTTGTAATCGCAAACAATATTTTTTATATGATAGGTCAAATTAACGTCTTTCGGATTTTTTCCTCTATAGGTTTGTGCTGTGAGACCTTGCCTCTTGGCAAATTTCATAATTCTCGGTCTACGGGAAGTACACTATAGGTTTTGATTCCCATGTGAAATCGCAAAATATGCGAAAATATGCGACATAATCGATCATATCTTTTGATCGCGTTGACTTACAAGTTTGATTTTTTCACAGCTGAAAGTGACCGTAGATCCAAGTATTTGATATTTTCGGGCATAGGCTTGCCCATCGATATATTATACTAGTAGTAGGTAGGTACATAATTATAACTCTATGCGCTCGCCTGATACCTAATTACTGGAAATAATTTTACCTGGTTGGGGTCAGGATCCTGTTCATCCCAGTTGTGTGTCAAGTATTTGGCGGTGCTCAACTTCCTGAATGGTTTGTGCATGACAGAAGGCCGGATCCTGGAAGATGAGGATATTTACACTTTATCTAAGTTCATGTAGTAAGTAGGTACAAGTCAGAGACACTTTATCAAACGTGACTTATATATATTATGTATGGCACACCGTTATCTCAGTTGCGTTATTGATGTTTTTTTTAATTGAAAAGAAAAATGTGCTACGGTCATTTTGCAAAGCCAATATTTCAAAATATTTAGAACAAATTTTAGTTTTATTATTATGACCACAAATAATGAGATAAGCTGTTTTCCCATTTATTCTTGCCATTATAAAAAAATATTAAAACGAAAAATTTGTTTTACCTAAATATTTTGAAATATTACTGCCGTTCGATTACTAAAAGACCGTTATGTGACACTGTGGCCATATCACTTAACGGTCTATTAGTAATCGGACGGCAGATTACGACAATGACCGAAGTACATTTTTCAAAAGTAGACAGTTACTTTTAACCCGCCTAGGCTGGAATGGGAACTGGCTCTTAAGTGAGGCTACCGAAAGTCGGAACACACGAACAGCGGATAAACCTACCTGTAAAACCAAGATCTCTTGTTATCGTGTCTCGGGGCAGTAAACGCAGTACCGGAGAGCTGCTCTGCATAGAGGCCGTAGGGGCAGCGCTGCGGACTGTTCTGTCCTTCGGGCAGGGCGCCGGGCCTCCGCGGGTCTTCAGAGGAGAACTCTGATCCAAACCCGGAAAGGTACTACGGAAAAAATCATGTCATCATCCCAAATTATTTTCTGACATAATATGTTTATAGCTAGTATTTATAAGCTCTTTTTAAAGCTCTTCGATGTAAAGTGAACACTACACTATTCTTTTATAATAATTGTTAAATTTTATGCTGTTTTTATAGTTGTATAGGTAATTTTATTCATAAACGCATACATTTATGGGCCAGAATACCGAGTGCAGTGATCTCGCTAGCGTATTTGATGTTTTTTAGGATATAAAATTAACGTCTACTTATGGAATATGTGCTTCGGTCATTTTGCGAAGTTAATATTTAAGATTATTTAGAACTATGTTTTGTTTTACACAGTTTCTAAAAAAAAAACTAAATATTCAGAATATGTTTTTATAATGGCCAGACGCAAAATGACCGAAGCACATTTTTCAAAAGTAGACAGCCGTTTATCTACACCCCCATAAAGAATCTACCTGCATATCTTCAGCTTCGTAGGTCAAGTAGTTTTGGAGATTTTTAATGAGTCAGCAAGTGAGTGACTAAGTGGTATTTAGCTTTTAAATGATTATATAGATTAGCTTATAGAGAAAGAGAATAAGATTTTTAGCAAAAAGGTTGATACACAAACATTTGATTATGATTAGGCTTGCACTTGCCCGCCAATGATGCAGCACGATTTTATCCCGAAAAATGTAGGCTACCCGAGTGATAGAGATTTACTATGCAAGTTGGTTATACACAGTTGGGAATAAGGTTGAATTTTGCATCGCACTAAATAATTAACGCTGTAGTAATTGGTCACACAACTTCCTAAAGGCTACGGCTAACTTATGAGTAAATAGAAAATAATGATTTCACTTGCCTTTAACTCCGTCATGGTCCAAGTTTATAACACGTTGTCTATCCACGAGAGTTACAAGTAGACTAATCTCTCAAATAGTGTTGTTTACTGAGGCTGGGACTTGTATGCAAATGGAGCCGGTTTGTTTATTGCGCTGATAAACATGATACGAAGTAGCTATACAGAGGTAGGTATTTATTTACTTATGTGATAATTTAAATTTCTTTGTGTTTGAAATGACAGCTAAAAGCCTTTCGTTTACGTTTGTAAATGAACTTTAGTAACCAGCTAACGAACATAAAAGGAACGAACGAATATTTTCTTGTTTGATAACCAGCTACGAAAACAATAAAATTGCCATTTATAAACCAGCTACGAACATTGATTTATTTTTCTGTTTATAACTGGTTAATAAACTAAATTTTTTTACCAAAAAAAATATCTTTAATCCACACACGCATTCACATTTTCTCTGTTTGCGAAAACGCATGAAATAGATTTTTTTAATAGCCGACAAAGCAAGTTGCGATAACTTTATTCTTAAGTTGATTTTTACGGACTTATGCCCAGTTACCTACTGTAGCGGAGCAATACCTATCAACTGTTGGTCGGGAGGTGTGTTGACAAGTTGCACAAGTATGCTAATGTATAATACAGGTTCTGTTCTATAATCTTCGAGAAGGGCACATAACTTTATATTCATGTTAATTATATTGTGCATTTCGCAATATGTTGTAATACCGCGAAATAACGCCGTAAATACCTTCCACAAATAAACTGCTTTTTTTCTAGTCCTATCTACATTCATTTGGAGCAAGCCAGAGTGCTGAACTGCACTTTAGTTTTAGTTTTTTTTATATAATTTATTATGATTGGTCGGTAAAATTTATTACAGATTCCTCATTGGTTCATAAATTCAGCGTTTTAATAATAATAAATTAATTTAACAATTTATTCTCGACCAGGCGATTCACTCCATACCTGCTAGTTTTAGGTATCCTAAATCATATTTGTATGTAATTTTTCTCAAACAAACAGTTTAAAGAGATTTTTCTTGGTTTCTACGTAACATAGACAAAAGAAAAAAAAAAGTATCTCTTAAACACCAACCCCCTTATTAATAAACGTGGAGTAGTCTTGGAATAGTTAAGCAGTGTTTTGTCTTTTTCTCTCTTTAAAATTTTGAACTCGATCGAAAAAGACAAAAGGCGGTGAAACTATTCCGAGGCTACTCTACGTTTATTAATAGGTGCTAAAGACTACTAGACCGATTCACTGTCCCTCGAACTTAATATATTCATTTACACGAAAAATATTTAAAACCTGAAACTATTACTACTTAATTATTATATTATGTACCTAACCTACGTATATACAAATTATATACATATATAAATTATTATTAAAACAACATAATTATATTAAAAAAAAACCCTCGGGGGAGGAAAGTTTGCAGAATGCCGGCAGCATTGCCACACTAGATGGCAATATGAATTTTTTGGCCAAAGTAGGCGCCAGCTCGAACTTAATATGTTAGTGTTTAAATTCATTAAAAAACAAGGTCAGTATTTTCGCAAAGAATTTATTGTATCGTTTATATGAACAATAGTGTCAAGCTATTATTATTAGGTACTATAATTTCGAATGGACTATTTATAACCATGTTACAGTATACTATAGATATTCTAGAATTAGGTGGAGTGCCTTTTCTAACTAAGTTTTGGACCATTACAAAAGTACCAATATTACGAAAAGTACTCACACAAAATGTTTCTTAAAACATATTAATGCTGTAAATTTCACAAAAATAGGGTTGTATAAAGAAATAAGGACGATAGAATCTTTACATAGTAGATACCAATCGATATATCTCAAAAGAGACGAATCCAGCGGTATATAGCCTTGATATAACTAAGAAATGTTCCAATTGAAACAGAAGATAGACGTTGAAAAATAAAATCCCATTTCGAAAAGACACTCGTATTGTGGAAGTTAAAAATCTGTAGAATTACAAGTTACTTTTTTATGATTATTAATTATCAATAAAAAAACAAATAGCGTCTAAAACTTACAGCGTGATAATTACATTATTATTGTTCTTATTAATACTTCATAACTACCAAGTGTTAGGGAAGAAATGTATACAGTATAACACAGTTTTATATGAGAACTAGCGGTCCGCCCCTGCTTCGCACGGGTATAGATTATAGCCTATGTCACCCGCGGATAGTGTAGCTTCCCGTCAGTGAAAGAATTTTTCAAATCGGTTCAGTAGTTTCGGAGCCTATTCAATGCAAACAAACAAACAATCAAATCTTTCCTCTTTATAATATTAGTATAGATTACCAATAAAAAAAACCGACTTCACAAAATTTGTAAAATACGAAATTTCGGTTACTTGGATGTCCATTATTGTCATCCAACTAGTAATTTTTGCAGATATTTTGATTTTAAAGCCAAACTACTAAACCGATTTTATGAAATTAATATGGGATCAATCTGAAAGGATATCCTTTCAATTAAATAAATAATTTTCCAAATCAATTCATAGATGATGGAGTTCTGAGGTGACAAACATAAAAAGAATTCAAAACCTCTCCTTTTTTTTGAAGTCGGCAGTTTATTGTTTTAGATTATAGTTTAAGGCTACTGCGATCTTAAATAATATAAACGATTGTTTCTATTTAATAGATGTATAGAATAACATCATGTTTGTGTGTCTAATTCAGTTAGATGTTTTGAATCTAGTTAGGCCCGGTTTTCGAACTTAACGGGGCAGAGGTGTCGCCAGTGTGTCCGTAGAGAACGAACACGCGGCCTGAGACTTGAAATAATTTGCCTTTTTCGCTTGACTGTCGAAAACTTTATTTAAAAGAAAACTTAACAAAACATTGATTTTAGGACAATATTTTTCAAGTATTGTAAAACCGATTAGAGAGGTTCTTTTCTTAACGAAAAATTGAACTATTTATAATCGAGATACAATTTATAAACGAGTATTTCAACTTTTGCGCTTTATACATAATTTCGAGTAAATAACACCAATCATAGCCAAAACTCCAACTGACGCGTACACAAATTCAGTCTAAACTTAACAAAGTGATGAGACGAGGTTAAAAAAAACCGACCCGATAAGATATTAAATTGATTTAAAAACACCATAACAAGACGTTTATGTACCTATAGTCCTATATCTGTGACCTCCGTTTCAATAATACAGGAAGGCATGAAATTAAAATGTAAATTGTAATAATAATAAGCTAAAACATTGATACTAATATTATACATAAACAACAACTTAATATTACAGAACACAAATCACAGTAGTGCGATATATAAAGCGCTTAAAACTCTCAATCTACCATTTAGTCGCTTTGCGTTCACATTAGACGTTAAAAGACTGAGGTATATTTTTAACTTTAAAGTTAATCTTTTATTTCCTCCATAAATTAAGTTCATTATTTGTAATATTTGATGCAGTACAAGTAAGGTTTATTCATATATGATATAAGTCACGCGGCTGTTGATAGCGAAATATATCGTATATTGTATGAGATCTAGCGTGGTAGAAACAAAAGGGGAAATATTTCGCCACCGACAACGGAAGCTAATATCTGAATATGCCTTAAAGGTGCCTAAATTTTCATTCAAATTTAAGTCGCTAAAACTTGAAAATAAGGTGTACTTTTCAAGTCGAAAAAAACAGTCATGCTGCGTTAACTGAAAATTTTAACTATGCCTTTGTTGCGAGTTTTATTTAGCAAACTTGCCTCCGGGCCTGATGGTAAGCGAACACTGTCGCCTAATGATACCTATAACAACAGGGACATCACAGATACGTTTATACAGACCTTTGAGACTATTAACAGCCCTTTTGAAGAACCCCATGTTATAGATAAATGCCGCAGGTATTTGTTTCAGTTAACATAATTACACAGAAAAAGTAAATTTTTCAAGTTATGGCGAGTGAAACTTGTGTGAAAATAGGTAGCATACGTACACTTAACGACTAATGCAAACGCGTATACGGTTCAAATGATTTTTGTTAACAAGGCAGTATCACAACGACATAAGCAAACAAATGACGTCTTTAAAATATAAAGCTTAGAGAATAATATCATAGGATGCACCCTGTACGAACTAAATAAACATCACAATTTAAATAAATAAAAAAAATATCAGAAAATAAAATTGATTCGAATACAAACACTGGGATGCCATTAAAAACATTGAAGTCGATTTTTAAGAGATGACATACCTAACTAAAAAATTTGCTTCCCTCGTCTATTAAACTGTAAAAAGTCAGCGTCATTTTTAGTTAGTCATGTAAGAAATCCTTCAAAGTCGACACGATTTTGACATTTATTTCGCGCCTCATAAAAATAATCTGCTGACTGTAAATGCGACCTTATTTCACGAGACGCGTAGATCATTCTAAAGCCTACTTCTATAATATACATTAATATCACACGGCCGTTACAGTGGCCTAATACACATACAAAACGATATCATATGTTCACTGATATATTTGGTAACAATTATACAAATAGCGAAACAACCATTGGGCTAGGAAATAATAACCGAGACACACGTGCAAGTTACGCCGTTCGTACAAGGAGGCAATCAGTGTCGGGTATTTGACGATTTCAGTATATCGCGATCGGACCTTAGCAGTGCGTTTGAATGGAGCTTCGTACACGACAGTGACAAAATATCGGTGGCCTATGCCAAACATTTAAGGGCCATAATACCAAATACAGCGATTTGGATTGCGCATTTGATTTTTATAAGATATAAAATAAAATAACTGTCTACTTTTGAAAAATGTGCTTCGGTCATTTTGCGAAGAATTTTTTTCAATTTTTTTTTTTGTTATAATATTTTATATTTATTGTTACAATATTTTCAACAATAAAATAACTGTGATACTTTTGAAAAAATGTGCTTTAGTCATTATGCGATGTTAATTTTTCAAAATATTTAGAACGATATTTTGTTTTAATACTTTTTATAATGACTAGAATGAATAGTAAAAACTGTTTATCCCATTTTTGTGGTCATGATAAAAATATTATAACAAAAAATTGTTCTAAATATTTAGCAAAAAATAATTTTCGCAAAATGATCGAAGAACATTTTTCAAAAGTAGACAGTTATTTTATATTTAAATAAAAACAAAATGCGCGTGTGAGATAGCGGCACGACATATTCTGGGCCTTAAGCGTACAAAGCGACAAAGCGTAATTCGAATCACCTTTTTTCCGCAACCTATACTTGTACAAACGGCCTTAGAAAAGATATCGTATCATGCCGTCTATACACCAAACGCAAATGCGCTGCGTCTCGTTTCATTTCAATCAGTGGCGGATTTACAGTTTTGCCGTCAGTAGGCTATTCAAATTTTGCCGCCCTTACCGACCTCTACAGTTCGATACCCTAGTTCGTAACCATATTAATTGTAATTTTTTGTCAAAGAAATTGTATCTATATAATTTGTGCACTATCGCCCTAATTACACCGCCTTGTTACAGTAATTAGTATGATTGTGAACCAGGGATTGTTGTGTCAATTCTTATATTATTCGTGCATTCGTTCGGTCGACATACTTAGCGAACGTTCGAGTGCCGAAGCGAAACGCGACTACGCAAATTGTATTTTTTTTAGTAAATATATGTGCAATTAAAACACTTTTAAACTATCACGGTTGTTCACTAAACTTATATGATTATTTACGGGATATTTACCGTGGTAAGGTTGTGGAATGAAAAAAAAATCTAATTAATCCCGTAAATAATCATATAACTTTACATGTGGAATTGTTTGTGTAGATTTAGGTATACAAATATTTTTATTTCTGTAAGAAATGAATAAAAATTATTGACCTCAAATTTGCCGCCTCTAAAATCTGCCGCCCTACTAAGGCCTGCTGGTAAATCCACCACTGATTTCAATATGAATGAAACGAGAGGCAGTGCTTTTGCGTTCGCTGGTTTCGGAAGGCCTGCACAAGGCAATAATAAACGATTGATTTCTAACAATAGCTGTACCCTTAGTACAAGTTTTGATAGTATTCGAAAACTTTTTTCGTTTTCGTATTTTTCCATACATTGCTGGGGGCTAAAAGGTATTCGAAAACTTTTTTCGTATTAGAGTGATGCAATCTATACCGCCGCTTACTACCGATTTTAGTTCCTCCACGTTTCCGTTAGAGGCGCTTCACTAAAATGTGTTGAACAATACGTAAAAAAGTTTTCGAAAACTATCAAATCTGGGACTGAGCGTACTGTTGTATCACATGTATCTCAGCTTGCAAAATTCATACAATAAAATAAATTTATTTTCAACAAGCCTTTCCAACCATCAAAAAATCCATAACAAAACAATAATTTGTCCAAACCATTAAAATAAGCTTTAAAAACGCTAAAGCCACCAAAGGTTTGTGGTACAAAAAACGAATTTTCCCCATACAAAATCTAGCAAGCTATTTACGAAGCTGGCTTATTCTGGCAAACTTGAAAATGTATCTCTGATTTTTATGTTAGGTTGTAAGTGAACATAGTTTGATTGAAATGTTTCAGTTCGATATCATGAAGCAATCTTACAAAGCCTACTTGTTAAATTACCAACATATAAAATTGAAACAATTGTGTTTCAAAAGGTGTGATAATAAAGAAGAGTGTGTGTATGTTATGTACTCATCAATATGAACATCTTTTACTATGGGACCAAACCTGAAATGGCGAAAAAAAGATCAGAAAGAGAAAAGAAAAAAATCTGCTGTTCCATCAAAAAAGGGCATTGACACTCGATAAAGGGTATGGAACAGCTGTTTTTTTTTTTCGCTTTCAGAGTTGATGCCATAGTAAAAGGTATTGTAATTATGAGTACATACACACTCTTCAGTACATAATTATCTATTATCACACCTTTTTGTTACATATGAAGAAAAAAAACAAATACATTATGTGATTTTGATTACGACATCAGAAGTGGGATACAATACTGGGTTACACATGTGGGTGGTAAAGGGTGTAATAAGCCGAAAGGGGATACCCAACATCATGAACAAATTTTACTCTGGGAGCAACGCTGAAAAAAAAAACAGCTGTTCCATAGAAAACGGTCATTCACTTTCGACGAAATGTATGGAACAGCAGATATTTTTTTCGCGATTTTAGATTTGGTGCCGTTAAAAAAGTTGTTCATAAGCATGGGTGGGTACTATGGACCTCTTTCGGCTGAGTACACCCAATCCGGTTAACCCTATTTAGATTTTAACGTTGGTTTTCTAAGTTTCCCATGTCAACATGACTCGTTCTTTACAACCTTTAACAACTTCTAACAACAACTCGAGACTTTTAGCGATTAATCGTTCGTGAATCGGATTAGTTATTGAGATACTTGTTCGTATACCAAGTTGCTGAATAGCCGTTTCACAATACATTCAGCTAAAGATCACCCCATTATAAACCTAAATTACGATAAATATATTAAAACTTTACATTGAAAAGGACGATACATGAATATTAATTTATACAATCATTAACTATAAAAATAACGAGTTGTTCAAATACGTAAATAAATTACATTTATATTATTTCTATGACTAATTTCAATGATTAGAAATACATTATAATGAATATTATTACAGCACTCTCTCGCTAATCCGCCATCACAAAACCCCAACCATTGGTGGATTACGAAGACGGCGGATTTTAATGTACAGGAACCACAAATTGAAAAAAAAAAAAAACATCGAAATTTATGACTATTAATTAACTTTAATTATTTTCAGCGCAAAACGCAGCGCACGATCTGTCACCATGGCTGTCGTAAGCAGACTAAAGAGTGGTTGTTTATGACCGTGCGGCGAAGTATAGATCTGTTTGTCATACGCATATATGGCGGATTATCGAAGTGAAGATTTTTAATGACGGCGGATTATAGTACCAATTTTGACTCGCAAAAAACGGCGGATCATGGTAGTAGTCGGATAGTCGAGTGTCGGATTAGCGATAGACTACTGTATTTGGAATATCATACCACTGGAATAATCATTTTAATGGCATATCCATATTTTGCCGATGCATAATTTAAACTATCAATCTGCATGTTAGAATGTGGACATGCCATGTTACTTTATACATAAGTATACAGGGTTATAAGTAAAGGGTATGCTAAGCCGAAAGGGGTTCGTTATACTCATCATTATGAACAACTTTGACTATGGGACCAAACGTGACATAGCGAAAAAAAAACAGCTGTTTTATACATTTTGTCGTGTCAATGACCGTTTTCTATAGAACAGCTGATATTTTTTTCGCGATTTCAGGGTTGGTCCCATAGTGAAAGTTGTTCATAATTATGAGTACAATGACCTCCTTTCGGCTTAGCATACCCTTTTCATATAACCCTGTATTATAGTATTGTGACCTAATATAGAAATCATTCTACAATAAGAATAAGCAAATAGCTGCAAGTAAACAAATAATTATATTATTTCCCTTTTATGCATAAAAGCTCTATATACAAACCTGCCGGGTTAGACAAGACCCATTTTCTGTTAGCGTTAACGCCTGCGGAAAGATGAAATTTTATGAAAATGACATTGACAATGACATTAGCTTGAGAGATTTTATCTCAAGCTTATGTCATTTTCATACAATTTCATCTTTCCGCAAGCGTTAACGCTAACAGAAAGTGGGTCTTATCTAAAACTCACTTTCATGCTACATAAATTATAATTTTATAGCATAGATTCGTTTAATAAGCATTTATGCATAAAAGAGTTAGAGAAGCATTATTCATAAGTAATTAACTAAATTGTGCAAGACAGCATTGGTAACATATCAAAAGTTAAAATTAATTTTAGCAGCGCGAGAATTAAGTACACGTATTGTGGGACCGATCCAAGAAAAATTGAGATCAGTGCTAGGTTTCGTTGACAAAAAAAAACAGCATACTTTTACTGTTTTGCCCTTACTATGCAGCTGAATTGAGCTACTGAATAATAGCGAAATTAGAAACTAAAATATATTCGAGATTGATTACCTACATAATCTGTCACAGTTATTCCAACATGTAAACTGTCTTGATTTCGTAGAACATTTCTGGAATATCTTTATTACCGTTATTTTACATTATAATGTAAAATAACGGTAATAAAGATATTCCATTTGTTATTTATTGTTATAACATAGCTGTTGAAAGCGGAAAGAGCAGAGTATCCTATAGAAAGACCAGTCAAGTTGTGATGCAACGCAGCCAAATCTGTCTCTGATAGTATGTTTTCTCAAAAATAACCTTCTCCTAAAACTGTACAAGCCCTAACAGACGCGTGGATTTCGTTGACGGACCGCCGTCGGTTGGACGGCGGTCCGGCGGATGAGGTAAACTAAATCCACACGCCGTTAGCGCTTTGAAGTAAGTAAGATTGAATTGAGATCTTATTATATGCACCACGACTTGGCCCATCATTTCAGTTTAACGACCTAGTATTGTCTATTCTACTACTAAGTAATGGTACCACTAAATACAGAATCGCCGACTTTTCTGTCAACGGGACAAAGAGAAAGGCTACTATATCGATGTGAGCAAATAAACGATTTTTTGCGATTTCTGGTGACCCAGTTGACAGAACGTGCCAAATCATAGAGTCTAATATATCCAATCTACCTAAAACTTGGATGCATTATAAAAAGAAGCCATCTTTAGACGCCATTCGACTCGCCAATAGGCCTGTATCCTAATGTATATTTCGTAACAAATAACAGGCTTAGCGAAAGATACAACTAAGTACATACATAATGGAAAAAAAAAATTGCTGATAAAAATCTGAGATATAAGCGCTCAAAGTTTTTGGTAAGGATAGAGAGCAGATGCTCTGTCTCTTTCTTGCAAAGCGTGTGTTAGTATAGAATTTGTATGGCGCACGCATGGCTTGACGTCATAACGTGCTATAGTGCGCTCTCTGTCTAGCATGAAATTAAAATACTTATAACTTGTTTATTTTTCATTAGGCTGTATTTATGATTAGCTTTTTTTGAGGCAATAAAAAAAAATTACACAGGCCTATTAGCTTTCAGTTTGTGTACAAACAGTCTAATTGGTCAATTGACTGACCAATGACAGCAATCTATTTTATAGTGTACCTCGTAATCTGAAGGTACATTAGATATAGGACTCTATCGTGAAGGAGTAAGGTATTATGTTAGCTCACTGGTGTGCTGGCAGCATGTGAGACCAGGCCGCTTCGTACTTGGTGTGTGCGGCGCAGCATGCTGATTTACTTGAGTCTACCACGCTTAGAGGGAACGGCTCACACTGAAATTAAAAGGTTATTTTGTTATTTTCCTAATTTGTTGTTACTGGTTTTGTGTTTGTTTTGTGGGTTGCATAAACTTACTTTAGCTTTAACATTTCCGTTAAAGTACCGGTTAGGCAAAAAAAATGTTGCACCATCTGACAATTGTTAAATGACGTCATAACTTTAACTGTTAACTGTAGCTGCCCACGCTTCGCTATTGTTTATTTTAAATATCTGTCAGATGCATAAAATATAATTCCAGCTTTGCATCTGGAGTAAATAAGGTATCATTTGACTTGCAACCCTGGTTACTTTAACTATGCTAGTGAATACGCTGGTGCAACGCATTTCGTAGTATCTGCTAAAGTCAGCGTTAATGTTATTGTCAACTTTGTCATAAACCGTAACTTTAACTGCTACTATGGTGCAACCAAGCCTTAGTTTTAGTTTTAGTATTTTGTTTAGTTAATAAAGGCACTTGCCAGTTAAGAAAAACGCCATGACAACAAATCTAGATTTTGATTGAGAGCCCTCTCACATTTTATGACGACAAAAGCACCGAAATTTGTTTTTTTGGTGTTTTTTTCATTACTAAACTAGCTGACCCGACAGACGTTGAACTGTCAAACGCGCGAAGTTAAAAAAATTCATTCAGTTTACTGAAATTTTCTAATTTTCAACGCAATTTTCTTAATTTTTCTTTCCGTAAGAACCTTTTACTTTATTACTATTTTTAACCTTTTTTAATATTATTATTATAAAACTTAAAAAAAATATTAATGAAATCGGTAGTCGTTCTCAAGTGATGGCGTGACCAAGGTAAATAGGGATTCATTTTTTATATATATAGATTACTAGCTGTTGCCCGCGACTTCGAACGCATAGACTTTCATATAATATTTCAATCCCCTTTTACCCCCCGTTAATTCAGCCCTTTGGCAAAATCTTCCTAGCGGACCTCTACACCCCATAAGGAATCAACCTGCCAAATTTCAGCTTCGTAGGTCCAGTAGTTTTCGAGATTTCGTGATGAGTGAGTGAGTAGATGAAATTCGTTTTTATATCTTATCTATATTCTCTATATATAAAAGAAACTCGTGTTAGTTACACTATTTATAACTCAAGAACGGCTGAACCGATTTGGCTGAAGATTGGTTGGGAGGTAACTTAGAACCAGGAGACGGACATAGGCTACTTTTCATCAGCAAAATCACCATTTTGCATCACTACGCGGGTGAAACCACGAGCCGCAGCTAGTATATAGATATAGCACGCTTGCTTGCTTTGCCTTGTGTTGGAATAGTGTTACAAAAATCAATCTGTTTCACTCCAACCTGTAGATAATTAGGTCTTTCTCTTTCGTACATATTATTTACATTAAACTAAACAGTGCCCTTATTGTTTGTATAGATTTGTTTTAGAAGGCTTAGATGAGATTTTCAGTCTCGTTGATTCCGCGCCTCAGTAGAGAGCACACACACCTCTCCTGCTAATGACGATAAATAAATGAGTAGCCTTTTAAATCGTCAAATATGTCTTTCATTAGCTTCCCAATTCCAACACTTTGTTTCTGAAATGTTACCGTAAGTTTGCAGAACGCTTGCTCCACAGCTGCTATGAACCGCTCGAGCTCCGTACTGCTCGCTAACACTAGCGCCAAGCCAGCGCCGCGTTCACGCGCCTCGCACACACTCCACTCCTACACAAATATTGATAAAAAATTAAAAAATATTTAAAAGAAATATGGACAGCTCGTAAGCAGTCCAAATCTTTAGAGAACATAAAGTTATATGATTATTTACGGAATATTTACCGTGGTAAGGTTGTGGAATGAGCTCCCGATATTTCGGCGCAGTTACATGCACCATGTTCACGGAAATACTGAACCATATTTACACGTAAATAAATATATAACTTTAGTGAACAACCGTGGTCCGTGATAGTTTAAAACAGTGTTTTAGAGAACATGTTGTAAAAAGGTCTCAAGTTTATAACATACTAGCGACCCACCCGCCCGGCTTCGCACGGCTTTATATAGATATATAAACCTTCCTTGAAAATGTATCTAACTAATGGTGAAAACCGCATCAAAATCCGTTGCGTGGTTTAGGAGGAGTTAGCGGCCATACAGACATACAGACAGACAGACAGACGCGGAAAGAGACTTCAATTTATACTATGTAGAGATAGAGATAGAGATCAAATTTCGCACACTTAACAAATGAACTGAAAATTATATACCAAACGTCACTTTCATTTTAACAGATTTATTCAATACTAGCGTCCCGCCCTGACTTCGCACGGGTATAAGTTTCATTACAAGTAGCCCGTTGGTCCAGTTGGTAGTGAACCTACCTTCAGCGCTTGGGGGCTTGGGTTCGATTCCCACCTAGGACAAACATTCATGTGTTGAACATTTGTGTTTGTTCTATATCTGGGTATTAATATACTGGCGATTAAAATATGTATTTAAAAATAGTCATAGTCATAGTAATTTTATTCATAAAGCCAATTTAGATGTCAAATTAAAAATTATAAATAATACAATCACTAAAAATACTACTTAGTAGGTAAAATTAAGATAAAACTTTGTAGAATGTGTATATCAGTCTCTGGCAGCCATATCACAAGCTTTGCTTGGTTTCGGGTCAGATAACCGTGTGTGCAAAAATTACCAGAATATTTATTATTATTTATTTATTTATTATATACAAGGATATATAAACCTTCCGTGAAAAATTATCTAACTGATGGTGAAAACCGCATCAAAATCCTTTGCTAGAATTAGCGAATATAGAGAAAGACAGACGCGGAAAGTGACTTTATTTCATACTATGTAGCGAAGATAGAAAATATTAATGTATGGATAGCACATGAAAGAAGTGCATTTTTGTATTTATAATGACGTCAACTACCCAGTGACCATCCCTGAACCAATACTGGGCTACGTGGAAAGGGTGTACGTACTAAGCAGAAAGTGGTCCATAGTACCGATCATTATGAACAGCTTTTACTATGGGATCAACTCTGAAATCGCAGACAAAAGGATGATATTGTAATTGGCATGTATGTATGTATCGACAGTTCAAACGTATAAACCATTTTTGATATACATATGAGATGTCAATAGATTTGTGTAAACTGGGTTACGCGGAAAGGGTGCCCTAAGCTGAAAGAGGTATATAGTACCAATCCATACGCACAACTTCTGGGGGGGGGGGGGCAACCTTGAAATCGTGAAACAATATCAGCTCCATACATTTTGTCGAGTGGAATGACCCATAGACACATTCCATAGAAAACTCTATGGAATAGATATTATTTTCACGATTTGTTGTGGCCTTAGTAAAAGTTGTTTATAATGATCTTTCGGCTTAGTTATACCCAATACCGCGTCCACTGCATCTAGTAGCTGCATCTGCTTTTCAAACCTTTATGAATTGTAGTTACAACTTGGCAGCAGTGAAGTTAGCCGTTTAACTGCGCAATGGATTGTTTAGGAACTAATTTGTTTATTGCGCAGCTAAACGGCGAACTTCACTGCGCCAAGTTATAACGGCCGTGCTGTAGTGTGACAGCTTGTACTCACCAAACAGCACCAGTTCTCGTCAGTATCGGGTATCTTGAACGCTGTCAAGTTCTTGATGGATCCGCAGGCCAATATCTCTGTGTCCGTACGCATTTCCTCCACATACTCTGTAATAATACATTAAAGATTTGCAATAAGATTATAAATTACAAAAAACCGTTAAAAACAAGAGTTTTTTTAAAAATAAATAATAGTCTTGCGTTTGACCACCATCACGCCTGATGTTAAGCGTTGATGCGGTCTACGTTGGAGCACGCTTGCCTAGAAGAAACCGATTCACTGGTGATTTGAAGGCATCAAGCTGATTGTAACCATCGGGGAACACCCATTCAGGCAGCGCATTCCACAGACTAGCCGTTCGCACTATAAATGTGGAATCAAAGAGCTTCATTCGGGTGTTCGGAATATCAACCATAAAGCGGTGTCGATTTTTTGTGCCCGCTCTGGCAGTCCAATAGAGAAATGGGCAGGAGGGAATTAGATCATGAAGAAAGATAATTATTAATTTAAAAAAACCGTTTTAAAAACAAGAGTTTCCGATTCTTCTCAGCAAACCCTTTAATTTGATACCCATATCTCGGGGGTAAAAATAACCCATAAAAATAACTGGTCAGCCATCTTTGGGAGATTAGATTTAGAATGACGTCATTCAGGTAACCATGCATTGTCATCCAAATTAAAGATGTATGCCGAATTCCAGCTCAATCGTTTAAGGATAACTGGGGCCTTACGGACAACTGCTATTGCGGCACTTAATCCCGGATGGAAAATCACGCGAACGTGAACATTATCGCGCCCAGATACGGTTTGCGGTCGCGTGATTTTCGAACTGAGCGGATTAGGTGCCGCAATAGCAGTTGTCCGTAAGGCCCCTGGTCTAAAATTCAGTTTTTTTGCAAAAGGCAAGGTTGTGCTTTGGTCGTCTGTAATTAGTTTACCTTTTAGCAACACTTCCGATCCTCGGTCCTTCAAATATGCAGCGGCTCCGGCCACGAAAGGCATATCCAATGTTTCCCGAAGGCTGATCACTTCAGTGGGGGTGACCAGCACAGTGCAGGCGGGGGGAGGGAAACCGGCGCGGGGATCCACTTTCTTGGCACCGTCTTTTTCTTCGAGAGCCTGTGACAAATATACCCATCATCATTAACAGCCTATCATGTTCCCACTGCTGGGACACAAGCCTTCTCTCAGAGTGAGAGGATGAGCCCTCATCCACCATGGTGCCCTAGTGCACTTTGGTGAATAGATTGATAGATAGATACTCTTTATTGTGTGCACCAGAAATAAAAATTACAAACAGATAGAAAACACTTACGAGCTAGAGCCACAAGTAGTGGCCTTATCGCTAAAAGCGATCTCTTCCAGGCAACCATTAATATATTTTATCATTTCAAACATAAGACGTCCACTGCTGGACATAGGGATCCCCCATCGATCTCCAAAAGAGTCGGTTGGAAGCGGCCTGCATCCAGCATTTCCCTGCGGTCGTGACAATGAGTCATTCTTTTTCGTGCGTGCAGCCGGTGTTCATCGATTTATAAGACGTTATCACGTCAACAAAACTTGGATTGAGTTAAGTGCGTCTCGCTCTCATCGCTAAACGACGGAGGCGACGGCGGAGGCTGATAGAGATCGCTAGGTATTTGCGCGGCGTGTAGTAACGCGTGATTGTAGCCATCTCACTTGCACCGCTGCGCGGAGGCAGGTGCTTGAGAGAGAGAGAAAGATGTCCAGTTACCTGCGCCGCGTGTAGCAACAGCGACTGCAGCCACGAGGACGCGTTGGGCTCGTCGGGCGCGGCTAGCAGAAGCCGGCTCGAGTCGTTAAGAGCGATCTCGAAGCAATGCGGCCGCCGCGTCCAGTCAACGTGCCGTCTCACTCCCACCACCGAACGCAGGGAGATGTTGTGAGGGAGGGGAGATGTGCCGTCGGAGGAGTGTGGACCCCAGTGAAGCACACCCGCTCTAAAAGGAGAAAGATCGTTTTTGAGGCAGCTGTTGTTTTTTTTAACACTGACAGTTTTTTATTTTATTAATTATTAATAAATTATGCGCGACCGCAAACCGTCTCTGGGCCCGTCAAGGTTCACGTTCGCGTGGTTTTCCGAACGGCACGGTTTTAACGTTAGTTTGATACCGCGTAAGCAGTTGGCCGTAAGGCCGTATTTTCCACCCACTGCTGCGTACAGGGGTACGCAGCAGTGGGTGGAAAATGGTTGATGATGATACACGGTACTAGTACAACAGTAATGAAGAATGAAGTAGTTACCTCAATAAAAAGTAGCAGGGTTCGAATCTTCGGCTCTTGTCAGTCTTGCACATGAGATATCCCTCGAGCGGCGGGGCGAAGGCGCCGGGCGCTTCTATCAGCCGGTCGCCCGCGTCGCCTGAACACACCTGCCCGTAGAACAGGATTTGGGGTATCTGTCAACAAGACAAGATGTACATTTGTTTATTACTGTTGGCCGCGATTTAGTTGGACGTGCAGCATTTCATTATAAACTTTCAACCCCCTTTTGCCCTCGGTTTAATTCGTTAACTGAGCGGGCAATGGAGAGAGCTATGCTCGGAGTTTCTTTGTTTGATATAATCCGGAATGTGGATATTCGCCAAAGAACCAGAGTCACTGACATAGCTATTAAAATTTTCAAGTTGAAGTGGCACTGGGCAAACCATTTTTTTTAATAGAATAAGTGCCAAATAACCTACGGGCCACCTGATGGTAAGTGGTCACCGCTGCCTATAGACACCTACAATACCCGGGGCATTGTCAGTGCGTTGCCTACCTTTGAGGACTCTATTCATAGCGCTGGAAGAAGTGATAACCAATGGAGAAGATAGGTTTTCACCCCACAATTTCCACACGGCCCAAATTTTCCGCGGACATGCAAGGTGTGGAATATCCTTCCCCCAAAGATATTCCTGCCTTTCAACATAAAGCGTTTCAAAAAGGGTGTCTACAACTAATTCTCCAGGCTGGCAAAGCAACGTCAACACCGGTAGTGTTGCACGTGTCTATTAGGCGGCGGTTTCTGCTTACCATCAGGCGGACCGCATGCTTGTTTGCCGCTCTTTTTATTAACAAAAAAAACCTATCGTAACATCAGGCGAGATGGCGTTCGAGCGCAAGTCCAGTTATCAATAAAAAAATTGCATTACAAGTTTCGAAAATGCAAGTATGGCGTAGTTACGAAAGAATGGACATTGTATAGCCTTGGTCAGTACCTGAACTATCAGATGTATCATTAGTTCGCATTAGGCAATATTCGCCTATCTGTAATCAGTAAGATAGTGAACGCCTTGAGCCTATTTTTGCGTTGCATTGGTATTATTATGAAGAAATTTTGTAGACTACAATTTCACCTAATAAGTGACAAAAGTTAAAATTAATACGTCACATTAGCAAGTCGGTGACGCGTACGTTTTGCTCCAACCAAAAATTGCTCAACGCAGCTAAAGAAGGTTTCACATCAAAAAAGTGTTGAAAATCGCGGATAAGCGATCAGCGTCAGACATGCTCCCTCTCTGTCACTCTATTTATTACTTTTTCGCGACAGAAATAGTTGAACCAATTTTTATTTAAAAAAAAATAATAATGGAATAACATTACGATTAAGGAAACACTAATGATACTTTTTGTCTATACTGATATTATAAAGAGGAAAGATTTGATTGTTTGTTTGTTTGTTTTTTTGTTTGCATTGAATAGGCTCCGAAACTACTGAACCGATTTGAAAAATTCTTTCACTGTTGGGAAGCTACACTATCCCCGGGTGACATAGGCTATAATTTATACCCGTGCGAAGCTGGGGTGGACCGCTAGTCTTAGATAAATACGTTGTATTATAAAATCTAGTTTAAAAACCGCAAGCGTAACTAGTTTTCAATGTAGCATGAAGGCTTAGAAATCGATTTTGATTTCCATATTTTACGTTAAAACATTTCCTTCCTTGGCTTCCAGCCAGCGGCTAATTCATTAGAAAGCAAAGGAAGTTTCCTAGTATTCCTAGACACATAAATATGTCTAGACTAGTATTTGTACAACGCTGCGGCACTTCCTAATACCACCATGTTTAAGAGCCCTCTCACATTTTTGACGAAAAAAACAAAAATTCGTTGACGTTTTTGGCGTTTTGATTGTATCAAATAGAAATATATGTATATTGAAGTATGAATGAAATAATTACCTATGTGGTTTAACTTTTACGCTATATGAGAAACCAATATTTGTTTATTTCCTCAACAGTGACGTCTTTGGACAAACATCCCATTCATATAATTAGGTAAATATAAATAGCCCAGGTATTTATTATGCGAAATTACTTAATGCAGGTATTGTAAATGGTTTATCATATCACTAGCGACCCGCCCGCCCGGCTTCGCATGGGTGTAATTTACGTGCGAAGCCGGTGCGAGTCGCTAGTTATATGTATAAACCTTCCTTGAAAATGTATCTAACTGATGGTGAAAACCGCATCAAAATCCGATGCGTGGTTTAGGAGGAGTTAGCGGCCATACATACATACAGACAGACGCGGAAAGCGACTTTAATTTATACTATGTAGAGATAATGCGATCAGTCAAAATCCTGCATTATTTACTTGCGTGTAAAACATATGGCATGTTTTACACATCACACACTTACTTTTTAACCGATTTTAAAATAAGAGCGAGGTTCTTAATTCGTTCCGTATTTTTTGTCATTGTTATTCCTCACTTCACACCACTACTGAACAAAGGCCTCCCTCTTAGAGACGTCTTTTTATCGCGATTAAGTCCGCGTTTGACCACCAACTCGCTTGTTGGTGAGCGACGATTTGGTCGCCACGATTTGGATTTGGTTCTTCGAAGATGGAGCATGCAGACTTAGAAGATACCTATTCACTTTGGCCTTGAAAAGGGCCAGAATATATCTCTCAGGAAACAAGAAAGCCGGCAGGTTGTTCCGATCTTTGGCCGTACGGATTAGAAACATAGAATCGAAACGTTTGGTACGAATCCAAGAAAAATCCGAAATGTATGGGGGGTAGTGGGTTGATTTTCTACTTATCCTGTAGTAGAAAGGGCCATCCCCTTTCTACTAAGGATAAGGTTATGTAGCTCCGATGCACATTCTCCGAAATGAAAAGGTGTTGCCATAAACCCCACGCTTGGTATGAATTGTTATTCCTGCTCTATGTAATTTTGCTTCTATGAAGGTCAATTCGGAAAGCAACTACTCGAAGATAGGAAACTAAATGCAAGTGAACAAAGTAATATTATTCAGGTTTCCACACTGAACGACAACCTGCCATCGTCGGTCCATCTAGTGGGAGGCCTACTACGCTGCGTCCCCCGGTTCGTGGTCTCCACTCCAGAACCTTTCTTCCCCATCGGTTATCGGTTCTTCGAGCGATATGGCCTGCCCATTGCTACTTCAACTTGCAAATCTTGGCAGCTATGTCGGTGCCTTTGGTTCTTCGGCGAATATCCTCATTCCAGATTTTATCGCGAAAAGAAACTCCCACTTAGTTTGACCATAACTCAGTTGCATAACAAAAAATACATACCCGGCTCTCTTGCCTTTGCCTGGCGACCGCGGCGGCGACTTCGCGGCATGATAGCGGGATCATAGCGGGCGGCCGGTGTATACGCAGCGGGGACGTCCTAGCGCTCCATTCCAGTGAGGAAGCGAGTCGGGCACCGAGGGACGACTCGCCCGTTACCACGGAGCACGCGATGTTGCCAGCCACGTCAATGATTTGGATGTATTGAGCTTCAGGACCCACCTTTACAATAAAATTATTAAAAAAAATAGTTTTTTTTAACCCTCCAATATATCTTTAAATGGCTGAACAGATTTACTTGAATCCATAGCTAAGACCACTTTCAATGAAGCACGATTTAAAAAAAAAACTAAATTAAAATCGGTTCAGCCGTTTGGGATCTACGATGCCACAGATGCACATGATAAACTTGTAACACCCCTCTTTTTGCGCCGGGGGTTAAAAATAAATTACACTATTTTAGCCAATCTTGAAAACCCGAGATTTTTAAAATCACTCCTTATTTTTTCATAGATTTAACATATGCATATGGTTTTTATCAGCTTCCATTGATGAAAAAGGATTTTCTTTGTGATCATCATCATCTATATCCTGCTTATCCCACTGGGCTTTTTCAGCAAATAAAAGCGAAATACCACAGTCTGTCACTGACTGACTGACTACTAGATCTTATAAGCTGAAATTTGGCGGAAGTCTGCTAAGGATTATCATCATCCATAGCCAAATGTGCTATGCCATCTGCCTCGGTCCTATGCTAATCGAGTCCAGATTCAACCCGCGATAGTGACACTATCGTTGACACATCTTGCAGCTGGACGACCAACGCTCCGCTTAGCTTTCTTTGGCCACCACTATGTTAAAACCTTACTCCTTAAGTTTAATTACTTTTCCCCGAATCCGACGTCTCTAACCTTTGTTCTTCGTCAGATTTCGGTATTACGATAGGATTATATGGTTTTGTAATCCTGGGGCCTTACGGCTAACTGGTAAACCAGTATTAAACTAACGTTAAATGTGCTCAGTTGGAAAATCAGGCGAACGTAAATAAATAAATAAATATTCGGGACATTTTTGTACACACGGTCATCTGACCCCAAACTAAGCAAAGCTTGTGATATGGCTGCCAGAGACTAATATACATACATATATAGTTTTAAATACATACTTTAATAGACGTGAACCTTAACGCGCCCAGATACAGTTTGCGGTCGTGTGATTTTCCAACTGAGCGGATTTAACGTTAGTTTGATACCGCTTTAGCTGTTGGCTGTTAGGTCCCTGGACAAATTAAGGAAGTCAAAAGTGAGTTAAATAATGATTTCTTAAGTTGAATGTTAGTATGGAAGTCTACAATCACAAAGTCACAGACAAGAGCTTTTAATGAACATGTAAAAACTTAGCATACTTGTTTTACTAGAGTGGCAGGCATGTAAACATTTGCTGCTTCAAATGTGGCCTGCATAGTTGAATAACAACATGACCTAGTGTCTCATCCAATTTATTCTTGCCATACTCTGACAAGGAATGATATGTGGATACCACAGAATAGTAGTAGAAACGACACTTGCACAGGATTAGTCACCAGAACAAGAATGCAGTAATTTAATTGAATCCTGTATGGGCAGGCTCTTTTAAGAAATCTGTGCAGCTTTTGTTTGATATATCATCATCATCATCATCATCAGCCAGCAAACGTCCACTGCTGAACATAGGCCTCCCCCTTTAACCTCCACACTGAACGACAGCCTGCCTTTTGCATCCACTGGATGCCCGCGACTCTCACAATGTCGTCGGTCCATCTAGTGGGAGGCCTGATATATCATGCAGTTTGTTAATTATATTATGCTTTATTTCTTTTAATTCATGGGTCTATACCAAACATTGATTGACCCTGTTGATCATAAAAATATAATTATAGAGTGAAAGGGAATATGAAACAATTGTACAGTGATAGGATTGCAAAATTCCAGGCTATTGCGGTGAAAGAAAACGGCACCTGCGAAGCCAATTTTTTACCGACTTCAAAAAGGAGGAGGTTATCAATTCGACTGTATGTTTTTTTGTATGTTTGTTGATGACCGACTCCAAAAATAACTGATTATAAGTTGTAAGTAGGTAAGGAGGTATATTTATAATGTATCAATAATTACGTTCTTTGAGTAATTTTAATATTATTTTATTGAATTCTGTTCTTGTTTTTTCCCTAAAAATTTACTTTTGTCTCATTAGATACACATGATATTGGATATACATGATCGGTAAAAAAAATAGAATAATTCGGCTAAACAGGCCTCCTAAAACACGTTTTTAGTTTTCGAATCTAAGAAGTTCGTGCGTATCTTGTCCTGCAGGCTTAGATAGCATAGATTTGACACTGTTTTGCGCAGAGGCAAATTATATTTGAGCTTATCTGAACGTATCGACTCTTAGATGTTATTGTTTAACAATTTAATGCAAGTTCAATAAACGGACAATGAGTCAGACCAGACCAGAGTCAAGAGACGACTTAAATATTATGTTTTTTTATTAACTTTGATTGAATAACTTTTTGACCTATTGATAAAGGTAAAAAAACTAGAGAGTAAACAGATAAGTATCTAAGGTTAAGACTTATATCAGTCAGCCTTATGAATAAATATAGAATAATATAAGTGAGTTCTAAAGAAAACTAAACTAGATCAGTGCCTCATGAATAGCAGGCACTCTAAAAAAAATATATAATAATGAAAATGTTTTTTTTTATTATTTCAATAATGGAAACATCACTAGCAATTATTCTGCACATGCAGCGTAGGTAGGCCTCCCAATAGATGGACCGAAGACATAGTGAAAGTCGCGGGCACCCAGTGGATGCAGATGGCAAGCTGTCAGCTCAGTTCTTGTCTGTTCAGTGTGGAGGTCTAAGGAAGAGGCTTATGTTCAACAGTGGATCTCTTCTAGCTGATGATGATAAGATATTCTACAGTAACCATAAGTTTTTCCGAATAAAAGTGTCTAGGTTGGTGTTAATATTAAAAAAATAAGTGACTTTGTATAATAGCCTGATGGATAAGGAGACTTCCCGCGAACATGGTGCATGTAACTGCGCCAAAATATCGGGAGCAATTTCCGCAACCTTATCACGTTAAATATCCTGTTAATAATCATACAACGACTGTGATAGTTCAAAATCACTTACAGCTATAGCATCCAGTTCATTATGTGGCAGACGGCAGAGTATCTCATACTCTGTGCCCCCTTGTTTCACCCCAGCCACATACATTGCATAGTCAGTGATGAAAACAAGGAGCGGGATCCAGGAGCCATCATCCATGCTGTATGGAGATTTTACTTTCATCATCTGAAACGTAAATGGAGTTTGTGGGTATTGTTCATATACATATTTTATTAGCTTATGTTTAAAAACTACTGGAAAAAATACAAACTAATACTAATATATAAAACTAAACTAATCTAATAATCCACTGCCAGCAGGCATCATACCCAAAATGGTGGCTGCATTGCCGCGTTGAATTGCAATGCTAATGCAATGCAATGTAATATGCTAGTTATTCATATTATGTTATTATTATTATTATGTTTTGAGATAATAAAACTGATATGCTTACGCTTTAAATACAATAAGGAATTTGGGATAAATTATTTAACTCTACTCATATACATATAGATAGCCCGTTGGTCCAGTTGGTAGTGAACCTGCCTTCTGAGCTTAGGGGCGTGGGTTCGATTCCCACCTAGGACAAACATTTGTGTGATGAACATTTGTGTTTGTTCTATATCTGGGTGTTAATATCTATTTAAGTATGTATTTAAACCTATATATGTATGTATATCAGTCTCTGGCAGCCATATCACAAGCTTTGCTTAGTTTGGGGTCAGATGACCGTGTGTGCAAAAATGTCCCAAATATTTATTTATTTGTCCCGAATATTTATATCTAATTTATCACCAAAAACAAAAATTAATCACATATTAGACAAAATAAAACTAACCTGAAACAAAAATTATTTAACTAAAAATTTGTTATAATGATATTAATTTTAAAAATTACTTTACCCTTTCAGCAATTAATATGCAATCAATAATCGGATGTGTCTTCAGCATCTTATGCCTTGTATGTAAAATATGTCATTACATAGCGCAAAATTTAAATTGTAAAAGAAGGCCGCTCAATTCAAAATTAGTTTTGACGTAAGTCAATGATAGTACTCATTTAATTTACGTAGTCATTGTACTGAAATATTATGGAATGACTAGATGGCTTGGGTACAGGCTGGCAGGGCTGGCCTGCTAGTGTCCAATAGAAATGAGTTGAAAGAGTAATTGTATTCAGGATTAAGGATTTCAAAATTGGATATAGTTTTCAAGATATTTTAACAGTATCCTATTAAATTAGCCATGGTAGACTATTTAGGAGACCGCTAGACTTAAAAGCATGAGGTTGCGTGTTCAAATCCCGGCGGAAACCTGCATACGTACGGAGAAAAAATTCAATGGCATATGTGAATCCATAAACCTGCAACTGGGCCAGCGTGGTGGATATGGCCCAATCACCCTTTTTGGGGTAGGCCAAAAGTCCAGCAATAGACTATTAAAAGGCTGATTATGCTTATGCTATTAAATTTGTGCATCTGGGACATTATCTGTATTTCAATATTAGTTATGGCTGTTAAAGTTGCATAGTTGCCAGAACTAATCTAGGTCAAGGTAAATTTATAGAAAACAACAAACAATTACCCTGTTCAAGGTCTCATTGGGGTATGAGAATATCTGCAGGCGAAGCTTCTCACCGCATTCAATGGCGACATTATCTTCAAAACTGTCAAAGTATGACGGCTCGTCCGCAGTTAGCAGCCGTACAGACAGTCTTTTGTTCTCAATCACCTCTTTGTCTATTAAGCGCGACATCCTCACGGCGGAAATGTGAAATGTCTCTGATATATCTTTGAAAGGAAAAATGATGCTCGGGAAATGCTTTTCTAGTCTCAACTTCATTTGATAGAACTTGTTGTTCTTGATTTTTAATTCGAGGTCCTTTCGCTGACACACGTTTTTTAGATACCTGTTCAACATAGCTGATTTGTTAGATTGTAGTTTTTGGTTAGCTGGACTGTCAAAATAATCTTCATTAAAGTCTTCAGCACCTTTCAAAGTTGAGTTGTCTGTGTTTGAACAGTTGTCGCTGTTATTGCCTTGTGGAGTCTCTTCGGTCAGCTTCTGAACAGTTGATGCAGACTTCCGACTGTACCTATTGACATTTTGTTTCTTTGGTGAAGATAAATGTTTTGGAATGCCATTCTTCTGTTCGGTCTCATCTAGAACATTTTTGTTGAACTGACGTTTTGGTGTTGAAGACTTACTCGCTGTTTCTATTTCAGTCACTTTAGATGTCGGGTTTATTGACGCAATTTCTGACTTACTTGTGCTGGTGGTCAGTTCTTGCACAGGTGTTGTGTCAGGTATAGGAACAAATGACTCTTTTGGTGCATCAAAAGCAGTTTGGAATGTATCATGAACATAGCTGTAGGACACCCCTTTGTGCTCATAAACTGTGCTCTCACAGTTTACAACATACTTGCTCAAGGGTGGCAAGTTTTCGTTTTTGTTGGCAGTTTTTTTGTCAAGAGGTGTCTTCATATTGAGTGTGAGTTTGTGACGAGGGGAGCCTTCTTTAGGTGTTCTGTTACCTGCAACTGTATTCTTTGGTTGAGGTAATTCTTTAGAAGTTGTAGATTCTAGATGGGCGTTTAAATTTATCTCCACAAAATCTTCTTCATCATCCACTTGAAAGCCAGAGTCCAAACTTTTTGATAACCCTTTGTTCTGGTTAACGTCACAGGGCAATGCTTCAACAACATTGTTCAAGTCAACGCTATTTTCCGCCAGACCCTTTTCAGGGGCAAAATTGAAATTGAAGTTCTTGTAAAAGTTCTTTAATGAATCCATGATGTTATTCGCATCTAATAAATTTAACACTTTGTTGTTCTGTTTCCGCTCTTCAACAACATTAGTAGTGATGTACCGCTTCTTCTTCAACACTGATTTAACATGGTTAGGACTTTGTGTGACTTCTAGAGGCTTCTTCATGCGATCTGTTGACTGATCAATATCAGCTTCTGAGAAGTAAGTTTTTCTCATAAACGCTACATGTCCATTATTTTCAAAACCATCACACGAGTATGATTTCTGAGCTTTATCACATTTTCTTTGTGGTAGAGAACTTTCTGTTTTATTTGAATGTGACGAGGTAGATTCACTGGAAGATGTTTCAGAGTCGCAGCTGAAGTTAGAATCGGAGCTGTTGGAATCGCAGCCGTAAAGCTTGCCCAGGGGCTTCTCCTCATTGTTATTGTCTTTATCGTTGTTGCTATTTTCACTGGCAATTTCGTTTTTCTGCTCACAGGTAGGACTGTACTCAAATATACCACTCCTGTCATTGTTGGAATCACCATATGTGAGGATGTCTGACATGGTGTGCTGTGCAACATCTGCAGCATATTTTGGCGCCTTATTGTCTCCTGATGCACACCACGAGAATCTATCAGTCGTTATATTATTCTTCTGTCTAAATCTATCACAGTAAGAGCTATCAGGCCCATAAGAAATAAAACCTCTCTCAATGTGAATATTGTCAGTTTTGGTACTGTTCAAAATATCTTCATGGAATGACACTCTTTTCTTTTGTGAATTTTGTCCACTTTGTGACTTTATACGACATCTCCGTCTGTACACAATATCTTCAGATAAAGATTTCTTTGGTTCATTTGTCCTTAATGCGGGCAATTTAGAGTCATCTGCACTAACTTTCTCACTTTCTAAAGCTTTTAACACTACATCTGGCAAGTTTTCATAGGCATTTGGTTTTTTATGTGCCTCCACAACCAGTTCAGGGACCATGTCGTCGGCTGCTCCCATGTTTTGGTTGTCGATGTCGCTCCGGGTCATGAGGCTGCTAGTTGTGCTTTTGATCATGTCTTGGGAGCACGAAGGCGGCGCGTCGTAAACACTGTCACAAGCAAGTTCTTCGGCTCCGATGAGGCTGTGCGACATGAGCGCTTGGCTCGTCGCCTCGGAAGTCTCACTATCCAAGCACAACACACCGGAATCACCTGGCGTGTCGGCCAAGCTGCTCGTTGTACTAGATATGAGGTGACAGTTGCCTTGAAGAATCAGCTCAGTGGGCTTGCCCGCGCTTTCGTATCCGCCCTCCATCTTCGTGTATTGTGATGTATCTTCACTACCACTCGCTGCCGCTGTCGCAACAATAATGTCGTCAGTTCTATGACGACGTTTGCTTTTATCGATCTCGTAGCTTTTCATTTCTGTTGCCTTGTCCGCTGACATATTGGATTTGGCCTTTCACCTATTAGTTGTTGGTGTTATTTATATTGTAAACTATGGTAGTGTATTACTATTTAATTATTAATTATCTTCATTATTGGTTTTATTTATAAAATTCACATTTAGTACGACACAAAAATGACAAACACAAAGCAGCCATATTTGGCATTTTCATTTTCATTTTGACGTTAGTTTATTTTTCCTTATAAAACCACAGAAAATATAATATATTTTTTCTTTTTCATATGTGGTTTCGGAAATTAACGGAAAAAGGCACAGCACTAGTTCGTTCAGTCGAAACACTCGAAACTCGAATCAAGCAATTCAAATCAAACCAATCAAATTGTCAAATAAACAAGCGCGCGCGATAGCGGTTTGTATTGTAGAAAAATTTGTACTTTTGTAGGTTATTTGCGATATTATTTCTATGAATAATAAGTTTATTTAATGTAATTACTCAACTGAATAACAATGGAAACTTCGGAGACATTTTTTTTCGTGTTCACGTTGTGTTTTTTTGTGTATATAAGTGACTGTGCGAAGATAAATACCCCGAGAGTGCTTCTCCCGTGGTTTGAAAATACAAAAGCTAATTACACGTTTGAAATAAACGAGGGCGGCTGCTACACATGGTTTGTGACTTCAATATTCCCTTTATTGCTTGAGACAGTCGTAAAATGCTGACAAAACACTAAATAATGCCTTGCATTTTAGGACTTTGTCACGAGATGACATCATTGATTTAGAGCCTCTGTATCAAGATACCTGGGGTCACTGCTCGCAAGCGGCACGGGTTTCCGTGTCCAAATCATGCGTGCCTCCTGGATCTGTTATCATCCTGGCCGAAGAAGTAAACACCGGCGAGGTAACACACATTACTTAATAGTGGCGGGAAAGATAAACTAATGTCATCATGATCTTGCATCCATGTACGAAAGAAAAAAATATGAACACTGAACACTCTAACTAAGGCACCCAAAGCACATTCATGGCACATTAAGCTAATCCAGACAGCTGATCACAGCATACCTTGGATACCAATTGCCTGCCAATGTGTGATTTTTCTGTCACTCATGCCGCATTTTTTATCTGTTAGTATGTAAGCATAGCTGCATCTAATTTTCTTCCTGCGAGCTTGAAAAGGAAAACATATATTTTCAGATCCTCCGTGGTGATGTTGACATTGACAAAATAAGGTCACTGGAAGTGATGAGTACAACATGGAAACTATACTTAGAAGAAGCCCCGGAAGCCTTTGAAGTGGTAGCTTACGATGAACAAGGTTAGTGAATGTTGAAAATCATTTAACAGATTTTATCACATGTATTTTACATTATTTAGATTCCTGACGTTTCAAACACTTTGCAGTGTTTGTGGTCACAGGTAGATTAGATGATGGATGTCTATTGAAATGTTACGAAATTAGTTACAAGCCAATGATAACTAGTCAAAACATTCCCTATGTACTCAGTAGTCGCTCATGGTGTTTTTGGATATATTGCAGTTCTGCGCCGGGCTTGTGATTTTATTAACAGTTGGTACTTGCAATCATCCTCTCCCTAACAGAACTTTAGCGGAGTGAGCACTCAATGGGAGGGTTCAAAATACCTTTATTTTTTGGCATTTACAGGTTTAGTATAATAATTATTAATAATGCAAACCAGAGTGTTTCCATTTTAATCATAAACAAACATGTGGCACTCATTACTTAATTTCAGACAAGTTGGCGGTCTAACGCAAGCCTATTATTATTATATACAAAATACTAAAAGAAAATGTGCATAATTTACGTCTAGGGTGGGCTTACGTCTAGTGGCAGCTCTTTGATTAGCAATTAAAAATAATGGGAAAAAATTGATTGCCAAGAAAAATTTAGTTTTTGATTATAATGAAACAAATTAAATGGTAGGCACTGGGATCCCTATAGGAACACTCCCTGACATGGTTACCTGAGGCTGTGGAAAATGCTTGGAGCTTTTCCACTCTTTTCTTCTAACATGGCGCGGGCTGCTTCATGCCAGTTCTCTACCCATTATCTATCCACCTAGCTAACAACTTGTACAGAAGCTCAAGCAGAACAAAGATACATTTTTCAAAAACTTTTTATGTTATAGGAAATAGATTCTCATCTCTCGAAGGCCTAAGTTTGACTTGGAAAATTGAAAATATGGAAAGCACCGCCGGAGACGAGTTGTTGGTTACGTAAGTTGATTTCGTTTTTGATAACTTGGATTCCTTCATGTCTTATGATGGATGGACATTATCCTCATATTCATAGATGTAAATAAATGTACTTCGACACTCACATCACCCTCAAGTAGAGCTTTGACCTATACTTGTGGTACTAGCTCGTAAGCATTTTCTATCTGTTTGTAATTTTTATATCTGATGTACACAATAAAGAGTTTCTATCTATCTATCCTACTAATATTATAACCGCGAAAGTTTGTATGTATGGATGTATAGTTGTATGGATGTTTGTTCCTCTTTCACGCTGCAATGGAACAACGGATCGACCTGATTTTTCGCATGGGTATAGTTCAAAAGCCAGAGAGTGACATAAGCTACTTTTCATCATCATCATCATCATCATCATCATCATCACCACTTTTAATCACTACGCGGGTGAAACTGCAGGGCGCAGCTAGCCTATCGTATAGAAAACATCACTTGAGGGTGACGTCAGGATCCAAGTGACCTTTATTATGTCTATGAATATGAGGGTTAGTAGCCTTAGAATAGTTATGCCCTGTTTTTTATAGCTGTATAAAGTTTTGAACTCGATTGCAAAGACAAAAGATGGATTAACTAATTTAAAGCTACTCTGCGTTTATTAGGTTATTAATACTTATAAGTTTTTTTTATTAAACGTAATCCACACCCCTTCCAAAACAAAACAATAAATTACGAACTTCCCTTACAGCCAGTTACGGATTTACATTTTAAACTCCATTAGGTTGAGTTGAAAACAAACTGACTTTATTTCTATCACAGATTTCTATAATGTGGGTACTCTCATCACATTATTAAAACATACAAAATAATGAATGTAAACACTAACCCCCTTACTAATAAACGTGGAGAAGTCTTGGAATAGTTACACCGTGTTTTGTCTTCTCTCTTTCAAATTATGAACTCAGTCGAAAAAGACAAAAGACGGAATAACTATTCCAAGGCTACTCTATGTTTATTAGTAAGGGGGTAGTAATATACACCACATTTTATTACTAATCTAATAACTACAGTCATATACATACATATATAGTTATCTCTCTTTCTTTGTGTGTGTGTGCGTGTGTGTAGTGTATGTGGGTATATGTGTATGTACATATTCAAAATTAAATTAAAGTTATAGAACCCAACAAATTGTTACAGGTTTGTTCGTTGGTCTGACACAGACTACGAGGCCCCAGTTGGAGTGGCTGAACTTGAAGCCCAAGGCCTCAGATCTCATTCAGTGCTCCTCTACGGACAAGCTATGGGCAACTGCCGCGTGACCGCATGCCTCGGAGATATTTGTACAGTCTTCAAACTACAAGTGGTAGCTAGCGTGGTACTGACCCCGGCCACCGCTGTGATTGCACCTGGAGATACTTTACGATACAAGTAAGTTTATCTTCATCATCCCTTGTCATATCATTCTATTATTAAAGTTATATGATTATTTACGGGATTTTTACCGTGGTAAGGTTGTGGAATGAGCTCCCGAAAGAAAAAGGGGAAAAAAAGAAAGAGGGTATATTGTTACGTCTGCACCTAACTTTTTAACTGTTCGACCAACCACCCGCATTCTTCAGTCTTCCCGTGATCATGGTGCATGTAACTGCGCCGAAATATCGGGAGCTCATTCCACAACCTTACCACGGTAAATATCCCGTAAATAATCATAGAACTTTAGTGAACAACCGTGATGTTTAAAACAGTCATTCTTGTTAGGCGAAGCTCAGTATAGTTGGAGCTCAACTGATAATCCTAAAAGATCACTGAAGTTAAGCTATGAACGCAGGTCAGTCTTTGAATGGATGACCGTGGATAACGTTTACAACTGAGAGCTACTACATGGGTGGAATCATAGGCTTTCTAGGGGTTCAAACCCCTGCCACACCCCTTGTTTTTGCGCTAATAATGTGCCAGATTAGCAAATTGTACTGAAATCTTATTTACTTATTTGTATCTTGCAGGGTTGTAAGGGCGCGTGCTGGCCGGCTCACTGTCCAAGACATTTCAGACACCTTATACTACCTCAAACTACCCCACACTGACATAGCTCAGTTAGCAGACACTATTAGCCTTGTGCGAGGCTCTGAAATCGGCACCACAACTGTCCTACTCTATTCTGGCTCAACCGAAGTTGCGTCTGCTACTCTAACAGTTGCTGAATCTCATAGCATCAGAGTGACTTTACGACCATCAAACTTGTTAATCAAGGGAGAAAAATTCTTAATACATAGTGTTATATTGGATGCGGCAGGACATCCGTTAATGTCTGGTGATGAAGTGTTGATACGTCTATCTGTTGACGGAGAAGCCAATGTTGATTTGTTGAGGTCTACTGAGAACGGGACATTAACTGATGCGGTGGCGCGTAATTCTGGACCGTTCATTGTTACGGCAAGACTGCATTCGATTGCTGGAAAAATCTTGACACAAAAGGTAAGAAAATTTTCTATTTATTGAGGTATGAATCTTGGAAACTGTGATAGCTGAAATTCGCGGCAACAAACATGTGTGCTTTTGACGTCGCGTGCCTAACGAAACTTTTCCCCGAAAAACACAGTATGGGTGCCTTAAAACGAGAGTGAACAAGTTCCTTCTATGTAAGGTGCTCCATCCAAGTCTCCGTTTTTGCTTAAAGATGATGTAGATAGAACACAAGCATGGGTTTTCCCCGTCAGTTACAATCTAGGTGTCTTCAAGTCGAGAGTGAATCGGTTTCTTCTGGGCAAGCGTGCTCCATCGTAGACCGTATCGTCGCTTAACATCAGGCGAGATGGAGGCCAAGCGCAATCCTATCTACTATAAAAAAAAAAGATAAAAAAAAGCTATACTTAATTGAAGTAGCTAACAGAAGTCGGACTTGGTTGATGGATCGCCTTCCAACTTCCAACCAACAGGATGGAAATTTTCTCTTTCCCGTTTGGTCAGACAGCAGTCCATCAGCCAAATTCATAGCGTCTGTTAGCTACTTTAAAGATTAATTTTGTAAATTTTAAGTAATTTTAGTATGCTATGAAAATATTGTCTTGTTTCTGTATTTATATTAAAATATTGTCTTCCACAGGTGGAAGGTCAAGTGACAGCTTTTGTTGTTGATCCATTGGAAATAGTACCTCCAGAGCTATTTGTCGCGTGGACTGAAAATTTGCAGTAAGTAACTGTAAAAATTGACGCCCCCATTGCTCTTTACGTTAAGCTTAGATTGGTTGCAAAGACAGTTCAAGAATTTAGAGGCCGACTGGAAAGCGACCGTCGCCCAGGGACTCCGAATTCTGCTGGTTGTATTTTTTTTTTAAATTGTGTATAGCAATGGTTCTCAATTAGTGGTCGTACCTCTAAAGGTACGCGAAGTTGCATCAGGAGGTACGCGCGGCAATCTTCTGATTAAGAGAAATTCTATGAAAGACGTCACACCTTATGCAGTTCATTTTGTAGTCCGTCTGTAGTCCAGCTGACTGCATACAGCGTTTCATACTTTACTGGACCTCATTAACTGAGTCTGCACCTGACCGGACGGCATTTGGTGTGCTTGAGCCGAGCTCGACGGGTACGCGAGTTTGAAGTCTTTTTTTAAGTGGTACGCAGGAAAATCTAATTGGGAACCACTGGTCTATAGCATTAAAATAGAACTAAATGTAACCGGGCGTTATCATGTGTGCTTTACAATCTGACGGCAACCGGTTCGATCCTTGGCCCTATACATGCAGGGCGATAAGTCCTGCACTGACATCTTAGGGTGTATTGTGCATTCAGCGCAGTCATCAAAGTTATTTCTTTCCCAGAGAAATAAGTCTGAAGCACCGAGGAGGCGGCGTCGAGGCGGTGGTTTGGTCGGAAAGCGACGCAGAAGGACCTCTCTCTCTCACTTCTACTGGAGTGGTCTCTGTACGTGGTGAAGGCTACGTAGCAGTCAGGGTACAGCTGGTGAAGTACCCACATGTCCACGCTACTGGCAGGTAAATCACTAATCTACAGTAGATGTGCAGCGCTCTGCAGTTTCTCACGCATTCTACACGAACCATGAATTTTCCAATAAAATAAGATAAACCAGACAAGTACGAGTAGGACTCGCGCTCTGAGGGTTCCGTTGGATGGATAACGCAGAGCGCGATCCCAAACAAAAAAAAAATATACAACAAAAAAGTTAAAATATTGAAAGACAAACTTAACTTTATAGTGAACAATAAGGTTTTTCAATACATTCGAACTACAAAAAGTAAGTTTGTAATATCAATATAAAATTATTTTTGAATGATGTAACTTCAAATTTATGACTTTCGGATTTATTCCTTTATAAATGCTATATGCTTGCCAAATTTCATGATTCTAGGTCAACAGGAAGTACTCTATAATCGCAAAATATACGACATAAACGGTCATATCTTTTGATCGCTTAGACTTACAACTTTGATTTTTTCATAGCTGAAAGAAACTGTAGATTTGAAGTATTTTCAATTTGATATCTTTACGCGTTAGTCCTGAGAAAAAGGGTCTTGACAGACGAACAACAAAGTGATCCTATGAGGGTTCAGTTTTTTCCTTTTGAGGTACGGAACCCTAAAAATGTGATGATACAACCGCCAGAACAGTCGGAACACTCCCCGTTGTAAATGCGATAAAATATACAAAGATACCTAACGTCTCTGCGCATGCTGAGCGGCTCTAGGTATTCTGCGAGCTTGGGATCGTCGACAATACAAAGTGTCCTAATGCTTCATTTATTACAAAAAAAACAGGCTTAGAGACGGATATAACTATATACATTACACATACAGAAAAAAAATATTGGCTGATAAACCTCTAAGATATGAGCGTTTAAAGTATTTGGTGGGGATAGAGAGTGAATGCCCCTGTCCTTTTCTCGCAAAGCGTGTGATAGAGTTAGTGGTCTCTCACTATGAGCCTCATAAGCAAGCTCAAAGTCGCACAACGAGCTATGGAGAGGGCTATGCTCGGGGTTTCTCTACGAGAACGAATCAGAAATGGGGAGATTCGTAGACGAACGAAAGTTACCGACATAGCCCGCCGGATTAGCAAGTTGAAGTGGCAGTGGGCTGGTCACACATCACGCAGAACAGATGGCCGATGGGGCCGAAAGGTTCTGGAATGGAGACCACGGAACGGTAAGCGCAGCGTAGAACGTCGAACGTCCACCCACAAGATGGACAGATGACCTAAAAGAGACCGCAGGGAAACGCTGGATGCGGGCCGCTTCCAACCGGCCCTTTTGGAGATCGATGGGGGAGGCCTATGTCCAGTAGTGGACGTCCTATGGCTGAAATGATGATGATGTAGCGCGGTACGGCTTGACGTTAACACGCGCTATAGTGCGCTCTCTGTCAAGCGTGAAATTAAAATACTATATAGTAACTTATTTATGAACAAATTTTAATTTTGTTTTCATTGATGGACTCTATTTATGATCAGCTTTTTTATGGGGTAATAAAAATATTAAGACGGGCTTATTCTGACAGCTCTACGCTGTATTGCATCAAGTGGGTCAAGCTGATACTTGGGTGCTCCGTTCCAAAGATGGGAGCAGTACTCCATGTGAGGTCGAACTTGCGCTTATTAAAGCAAAGTCTTTGTCTCAATGTCAAGTACAGCTTTGCCTTGTTGAGCACACCAAGTTTTCGTTAGCTTGTTTGTAACCAATAGAACAAAAAAACTGCTGTTACATTGTTGACAAGGACAAAAAACATACATACTACACACAAATTTTCTCATTTATAATATTAGTGTGATATTTTTTTTTTATTGTTTCTTTTGCTGCTTCACAGTATCCTGGGTTCGTGCACTTGTCATATTTTTTTTTACTTTGTAACTTACTTGTTTCAGGGTCTGGTCAGCTGTTCCCGAAATGATACAAGTGTCGACGTCCGGGTTCGCCCGCGTCGGCCGCCCGCATCATTTGCACGTTGCTCTCACCGCCACGCACCCTACTACCGGCGAACTGTACAATTTCCATACGTAAGTATATAAATAAATATTATATTATATTATACGGGGTGTAAGGGTAACACTTTCGAAGCCAAAAGAAGGTAATTGTACTCATCATTATAAACAAGTTTTACTATGGGACCAGCCCTGAAATCGCGAAAAAATATCAGCTAAAAGCCAAAAAAAGGTACCTTCTTTTGGCTTCGAGAGTGTTCCCCTTACACCCTGTATATTTTTATACCCCTGACGGCAAACAAGCAGATAAACTGCAGAGTACAGAGAGGAGAGGTAAATGGCCTGCAGTAAGTAGACCAGACTGATTATGATGATGAATCCAAATATATCTATTTTTATTAAATAGGCTTGCCCTATTTTAATGCCTTAGATGGCAATCTACCTGACGGGTTGCTTGATGGTAAGCAGTCACCGTCGCCTATGCATACATGTAACACCAGAGGCATCACAACTACGTTGCCGACCCTTTAGGAATCTATTAACTCGCCTTTTGAAGAACCCCATGTTGTAGCTGCTCGGAAACACAGCGGAAGGTAGCTCATTCCACATTTTGCAGGTATGAGGCAAGAAAGATCGCGTGAATCGCACAGTGTGCGATTTCCACTGATCTATGATATGTGGATGAGCTTTTAGGTGGTGGCGGCTAGTGCGATGGTAAAACCGCAACGGCGACATCAGATCAAACAGTTCTTTAGAACACTCCCCGTTGTATATAGTACAACGTATGTAACTGCTTCGATACTACGTTTCTTATGCGTACGGCCCAGTATTGGAACAACCTGCCTGATTCATTGTTTCCTGAGAGATATAACCTGGGCCTTTTCGAGGCCAGAGTGAATAGGTATCCTCTAAGTCTGCGTGTTTCATCTTCGACCACATCGTCGCTTACCAACAGCTGAGTTCGTGGTCAAACACTGAATGATCCGCGTTAAAAAAAAAGCTATTTTTTTCGTGATATCAGGCTTGGTCCCAATACTAAAAGTTGTTCATAATGATGAGTACAATGACCTCCTTTTGGCTTAGGACAGTCTATATGCGTAACCCTATATATTCCTTAATTTTCAGATGTAATTGCGCTTCCTTTGCGGTATCTCTATTAGAAGGCCCTGAACCACATAATGTGACTTCAGCTACGTGGATAGAACCTGCTGGTGAGTCATACTACACATTTCTAAAACAATGCTCCGTTTACACCAGGTCAGTTGTCGTTCTATTAAGCCAAGTCACTAAGCTAGTCGATTGCCGTAGTCGTCGGCCAGCCATTTTTATAAGGTTTTATTGAACATGCAATGTTTGTATGCTTATTTGTTTGATTAGGTGGTTTTCAAACATCCCATGGAAAAAAAACACTTAATTTTTTCCGAATTTTCCAATTTATTGTATAATTTTTCTTTCCCTTAAATATTATTCGAACTAATAAAAACATTTATTTTAATATTTTTTTTACATATCCGTCCGAAGCTCTTAGCAATGAATAGCATATATTTTTAACTTGTTTATATAGACTATCCTGTTTAACCGTAGCTAAGTAAGAAAAATCAAATTATAACAAATCACTTCAAAGTCAAAGTCAAAGTCAAATAATTTATTGCACATTATGCTAAATAGCTAAAAACTTATATAGACATAATGACCCAACTAGGGTATGGCAATTTATATATAATTATGGTGTAGGAACATGGAGCGGCCCGATCTGTTTTATAACGTTTTATCATTAAGAAAACTTTCTACTGAATAATAACACTTTCTAATTAATATGTTTTTAAGATTCTTTGCAAAATTTTGTTCATTTTCGTCACTCTTTAAGTCGTCAGGTAATTTATTAAATAGTTTTATGGCCATTGCATGAGGACCACTACTATGCATTTCTAACCTAGATTTTGGTATTACCAATTTATGTTTAAACCTAAGCGGATGGTTACGAGGTTTATCCGAAACTTTTGTAAAATATTCGGGGTATTTTTTCACAAAATTGCAGATTTCTAATATATAAATTGACGCGACGGTTAAGATTTTATATTTAACAAAGTACGGTTTATGGAATTGTACTTTGGTGATGTCTGGAGCTTTGATGTTAGCTAGGATGCGAATCATTTTTTTCTGTGCGACAAATAATTCACCTACATTTACACTGTTCCCCCAAAGCATGATACCGTAACGGAGCCACGAGTAGGCATAAGCATAGTACGCTGATGTCGCTGTTTCGAGGTCGGTAGCTTGTCGTACTTCTTTGAGCGCGTATACGAAGCTAGATAATTTAGATTGTATTTTTTTAATATGATTTTTCCAATTGATATGAGAGTCTAGTTCTAGGCCTAGTAATGTTGCCGCGTCTATACATTGTATTTTATTATTATTATATATAAAGTTGATGTCGAGGGCGGTTTTTTGGTGGGGTCTAAATTGTATTAATTTGGTTTTATCATAATTTAATTCAAGATTATGGTCATTCATCCAATTGGTAATATTATTAAACATGTCAGTAAGATTATTGGTCAAATTAAAATTATTTTCACAAGATGTCAAAAGAGATATATCGTCCGCGAAAAGTACACAGGACTCGTTAATCGTTTTTGGAAGGTCATTTATATAATTCAAATAAGAACTTGTTTAATGTGTCCAGATGGTGCATGCTGCGTGCTAGAAGTAGTGTACAGCGCACGCGGTATATCCAGTGTGCGAGTGTCGCGAGGGCGCGCGGGTGACACGGCGCGCGTGGCCATCAGAGCAGCGCCCGGGCTGCTGTGGCCGCCCAACGCTGCTGCGCTCGTCGGCGCCAGCCTGCCGGTAACTTGTTGTTATATAAACTACTGGTGGCAGTGTACAGCGCACGCGGTATATCTAGTGTGCGAGTGTCGGGTTTACTATATTAATATTATAAAAAAGGAAAGATTTTATTGTTTTTTTTGTTTGCATTGAGTAGGCTCCGAAACTACTGAACCGATTTGAAAAATTCTTTCACTGTTGGGAAGCTACACTATCCCCGGGTGACGTAGGCTATAGTATCGTAGCGTAACCATTATTTACTTGACAGGTGCTAGCTGAAGGTGAAGCGTTACTACCCCAGTCGAGCGACCCTCGAACTGCTGAACTGTCCAGACGCGACGGTCCCCCACCGCACAGATACCCTGATATACAACTGTTCACCTTCAAGTGTCGAAGGGTAAGTTCCTACCAATAAAATTTTTTAAAATTCACACACGGTCATCTGACCCCAAACTAAGCAAAGCTTGTAATATGGCTGCCAGAAACTGATATACGTACATATATATTTTTAAATACATACTTAAATAGATATTAACACCCAGACATAGAACAAACACAAATGTTCATCACACAAATGTTTGTCCTAGATGGGAATCGAACCCACGCCCCCAAGCACAGAAGATAGGTTCACTACCAACTGAGCCACCGGGGCAGTCATAATGGCTTTAGCCATATTAATGAATAAATAAATAAATTTTAGCCAGCTTTTAGCACCCCAATCAGTGGACAATACAAAAGTCTGTGACTGTGCATATCACAATGAATAAATTTTGTATAAAATGTGTACAAACTAGAAAGTCAGTGCGTAATACGAATTTAATCAAACGTCTACAAACTCAGTTGGTCAGTGCGTAAAACAAAAGTTACTATAAAAATCGATCTATTGCAGTAAGACTTGTTATTAATTATAATTGTGTTGAACAGAAAGGTGAGGCCCGCTTAGAGTTGACATCCCACAGCGACGAAGAGCCGGAGTCAGTGCAGTTTGAGGCTGCGTGCGCGCCGCACGTGTCTCGGGCGCGCCTGGAGCCTCCGGAGCCTCCCGGCAACTGCAGCGGGGGACCCAAGTGTGTATCATTTATTATCATTTTAATCCGAACGCAGCGTAGCACGTCCACAAGATGGACAGACCACCTGAAAGAGACCGCAGGGAAACGCTGGATGCAGGCCGCTTCCAACCGGCCCTTTTGGAGATCGATGGGGGAGGAGATCGATCATAGGATGTCCAGCAGTGAACGTCCTATAGCTGTAATAATGATGATGATCATTTTAAACTTGCTCGGTCATTACAGTTTATCAAATATTCTCCTTAAGTTATATAATTATGTCATCGTATTTGATAAACTCTGCCTTCAACCATGAAAAATAAAAAAATATATTAAAAAATCTTTTGGCGCCAACGAGAATGTGTCACCTTATTGTATTTTTTTTTATAAATAATAGGCTTGCGCTTGACCGCCAACTCGCCTGATGTTAAGCGATGATGCGGTCTACGGTGGAGCACGCTTGCCTAGAAGAAACCGATTCACTCAGTATTTGAAGACACCCAGATTGTATCTATCGGGGAACACCCATTCAGGCAGCGCATTCCACAGACTAGCAGTTCGCACAATAAAAGTGGAATCAAAGCGCTTCGTTCGGGTTTTCGGAATACCAACCATAAAGCGGTGTCGATTTTTTGTGCCCGCTCGCAGCTTTTTCTTTTCCTAAACTTGTGTATTTTCGAATGTAATAATCGTAGATGATTATTAATTGAGTATTCTTGAACGTACTCGAGTGTACGAAAGTGAAATAAAGAGGTAAAACATGTATTTTCGTGTTGTTTCCAAAACTCCATGGAACTAATGTCTCCACCACTTTACTATAGTCCGCGCGGAACTCCTTGGCCACACCCTAGTTGTTTGCCCTAGAAGTTGTGAACGGGTGAATGTCACCCTCCTCCCCTACTCCTCCCACTCCTGCCATCGCTCACATACCTAGGGCGCGGCCAACGAGTTCCGCGCGGACTATAAGGCATGACTTAGACCAAGGAAGATACACTAAGAGGAAAGACAAGAGCGGAACATTAGAGCGTAGCTCGGAAATTTGCCTTAAAATGGTATAAACTTAGATGGCACAGTAATTTGAGCGTGCTATAGGTTGACTCGAACTTCCGTAAGCGCTGCAGTCAGATAGCGTACGAAAGGGTTCTAAAAATTGTGCCATCTAAGTTTATACCGTTTTTAGGCAAATTTCCGAGCTACGCTTTTATGTTCCGCTATTGTCTTTCCTCTTAGTCTGCTTAGACTTAGTAAAACTTTAAAATATTTCTATACTTAACTCTGGCAAATGCACAAGATGTGCGACGCTAAAATCCTTTTCAAAAGAAAAACAGTTTTTTTCTCTATTTCCAGACTCTGGCTGCGGCCCGGCCTGGAAGTCCCTATCAAAGTGACGTTACTCGACGCAATCGGGAGAGAGTTGTTAGACGAACGTGGCCCAAAAGTGTCATGGGAAACTGAACCTAGCCACGTGGGGATAGAGTACAGATCCACTGACAGGCTGTTTATACAGACGCACCCAGATTACGAGCCTGTGCCAGTCCCGTACAAATATTACCAGGTATGTACGATTGTGTGTGTGGAAATTTTGTATTGATATTATGAGCACAAAGTGAATCTAATCCTAGCTACGCGAGAATAGAATCCAAAATCACAGATCCACTGACAGGCTGTTTGCCACTACTTAGGATCTAAATTAAATTTAGCTAAAGATTTTTTTTTCTGGACTTTTGTATCGTATTATTATAAGTATCATATTAGTACAAGTAAAGAAGATTCACTCCTTAAAATCATTTAAATAAGTAGCGAATCTTACTACTACACAGTAAAGTGCATTTCAAGACGCGCAAGCGCTGTTACAGCTATATTAACCTAGAAGATGCCTCTCTGTCTATCACGTAACTCTTGTCGCGTTATCGCTGTCTATCGCGCGGCAGCGGGCGCAGCAGGTCCGACGAAGTCGGCTGTTTGTAGCTACATACTTAAAGTGCGGAGTGCGCCAGGCCTGATTTAGCTAACAAGGTTCTTAAACGGTAATGGGATACAACGCATCGTATCGTATGGGGTCATGAGGAAACCGGTATATCCAAGAACCTCAAAAGTTCAAGTACATATGAGATGCACCAACATGCACTAGCATGCACATGCACTAGCACATGGGCTAGCATAGTGGATTAGGGCCCATTCTCTCTCTGAGAGAAGGCCTAAGTCCCATGAGTGAGAACATGATAGGTTGAAATGACGTTGATGAATAAGCTCCTTTCTATAAACAAATGAAAATCCTTCTATGATATTTCAGGCAGGTCATATTTCGCAAACGGTTCACTTGGTTAAAAGTTATATATCAAATCTGACTTTCATGTTCAAAGATCTATTCAATAGATAACCCACAGTAAAAAAATCATTGCCACTTTTTCTGTATGTATTTTTCTGATAGTCGCCATCTTGTATGTATGCTGACGTCCCTATCCTGTGATAATCCCTGAACTTAGAGGAATCTATCGACAACTCATTTACCAAAATCTGCTTTCCATCTTCGGGTAATCATCATCGTCAGCCAGAAGACGTCCACTGCTGAACATAGGCCTCCCCCTTTAACCTCCACACTGAACGACAGCCTGCCTTTTCGGCCTTTCCTTTTTTGCCTTTTTTTTCATCTTCGGGTAAAAAAATGCAATTGTCCTGAATTGTGGAAAACCGAACCTAGTCACATGGAAATAGAGTATAGATTCACTGGCAGGCTGTTTATTCAAACACCCCAGATTATGAACCATGTGGCTATCGTGTGTAAATTTATATAAGGTAAACTGAAACTAGCTACGCGGAAATAAAGTACAGTATCCCTGACCAATATTTTTCCTTGCTTTAGGTAGTGATAGCAGATGAGAAAGCCGTGGGGTGGACTGGTATGCTAAAAGCTACTATACCAGAGACTACGGCTAGTATTCAGGCCAAAGTTGTGGCTCCTTTGAGATGCGATCCCCTAAAGGTAAGTCATGTTAATAATACATCTAGCTTTTTTGGAATTGAGCCTGTTTTCTTAATTTTCTTCAAACATCAAAAAAGGCCATTGCGCAGCCTAAAATCTTGACATCAAAGCCTGTACATAGTGTATATACTTGCTTAAGGCCCAGGATATGGCAATATGGCACGCCGCTAACTCACACGCACATTTGGTGTTTTTTTTTTGTAATATAAAATGCCTGCCTACATTTGAAAAATGTGCTTCGGGTATTTGGCGAATTGGTATTTTATTATAATAAAACACTGTTTTGACTGTTGATAGTTTATATCACGGTTGTCTTCCCGTGAACACGGTGCATGTAACTGCGCCGAAATATCGGGAGCTCATTCTACAACTTTACCACGGTAAATATCCCGTAAATAATCATATAACTTTTTATTATAATGTTTTTTATTATGACCACAAAAAAAGGGATAGTCAGTTTTCCCCATATATTCTGATCACTAACAAAATATTAAAACAAAAATTTGTAATAAATATTTTGAAATACTAACGTCGTAAAATAACGAAGCACATTTTTCAAATGTAGAGGACTATCTACATGTTATATCTTAAAAACATCAAATGCGCAAGCGAGATCGCTGCACGCGGTATACTGGCCCTTAACAGGCTATTATCCGAGTCGTGTAGGCAACAAAACGCTCCCTCAGCCCCCGCCAAGTTATAGCGACGATGTATTTTGCCACGCAAGAGTCAGGACGCCCGCGGGACAAAAACGAACATAGGTCCGACTTCGATGACGCCTGGCGCGGTACTGAATGCGGCGCGCGCAAATTCTCGCGACCTTTTTACGCTTTTAATTTCACTAAAAAACGAAACTATTCACTATCAAAAATCTATCCAAATATTTTTTTTTTTATTAAAAATGACTTTCAGTACTTCCAGTTTGTAACGAGCTTTTATTAGAGCATAAACCGAAAAAAAATAACTAAATCGACTTTGTTTCAGATTTTATTTTATCGAGGAAAGTTTATTCTATCGTGTTTTGAACCAAATCGTAAACTCAAACACAGGTGTATTTGTGACATATATTTTTTTCCAGCTCAAATATTGTAATTTATCAGAATAAAATTGATTTAAAACCGTCAAATTTGGTATAAGAGGCCGTTAATAAAAATATTTTTCCTGTTCTGTGCTTGCCTGTTTAAGCTGATAGAAGATAAATTAACTATATAAAGGTCTGTTCAGACCTAAGCGAAATTCGCCACCGCTGTAGGTAGCGAAAAATACCGCGCGCTATTCCGCCGGGTATTTGTATGAACTGCCAACGGCATACCTCGCGGTATGTTTCGCTACCCACAGCGTTAGCGAATAACGCTTAGGTCTGAATAGGCCTGAACATTGGCTAGTATAATGAAGTAACAAACATTACTTCGCAGATGAACGTGGCTTGGGAAGGTGAAACTCTAACAGACATAACGAGCATCACCGGTGGAAGCGGCCGATACGCTGTCGAAACGCCCAAAGGAGTCTCGGCTACCGTGGACAAAGGATCTCTGACCGTTACCATCCCTGGGCCGGGGAGTTACGATCTCACCGTGACGGATCTCTGCGTACACGGCGAGCGGCAGATCGTTGAAGTATGTGTAATTTAAGTACTTTTGGGCTCTACGTTTTCTGACTAGCTTTAAAAATGAGTTGATCTTGTTTGTGGCCCTAGACGATTCATAGGAAGTCCTACCTTTATCTTTGTTAGAGCCAAAAAATTATTATCTAAAAATTTACGACACAAAAACACGGACTTTCTTAAATATTGACTTAGCAGGGTTTATGCTTGAGTGAAAATATTTCTCTCAAACATAAACCCTGCTAAGTCAATATTTAAGAAAGTCAAAAATTTAAAATTGAAATTAAAGAAAGTGTAAGAAAATAACATAGAACCTTGTAATAGTGAGCCAGCGATATGATAATAGACAAACACGCGACGGGTTACCTGAAGGTAAGTCACCGTCGCCTATGGACACCTACAATACCCGGGCATTGGCGGTGCGTTGCCTACCTTTGAGGACTCTATTCACTCTTATTTCGCCCAACAGTATTACGTCTAATTATGTCTTATTTCACCCAACAGGTATACATAGAAGAAGTGCTGAGCGTTGAAGTGTCCACATCCCGTGCAGTCGGTGTCGGCGCTTGCATTCCTCTCTCTGCACTAGTAAAGGGAGTTTCACACCGGTACCTGAGCACAAGTCGCGACCCGGAGTGGAGGACTAGTGGTGACGTCATCGTCAAAGAGGGGCGGATGTTGTGTGGGGTGCGGGAGGGCAGCGGGAGGGTGAGAGCATCGCTGGCAGGCGTTTGGAGTCCTGAACTTGAGGTGAGATTGATTGACTTGCTGTTTGAGTTATATATAATTATGGTTCTAGAACAGTCATTCCCAAAGTGGTCTATATTGACCCCCAAGGGTCGATTTGCAACGAGCCCCTTGCTCGTTGCTCTATGGAGGTGTTTTTTTAAATTTATAATAGGCATGCGTTGACTACCATCTTGCCTGTAAAAATATTTGGGGGCCTAATTAGATGTCCACAAAAGTGGATTCTATTGTCAAAAGTTATGTGAGCAATACCTATAAAATTGTGAGTAAAAGACCGCAACGCAATGCATTTAGGGTATTTTAATTATGTTTATTTTAACATCAGGTGTGATGGTGGTCAAACTCAAGCCTATTAATTATAAAAAAAAGTGTAGCCGAATCAGAACAAAAAACATCAAAAGGAAGTGCTTTTACGACCTGCCTCTATGAATCACACCGCCCGGACGCCTCTACAAAAAAAAACCTGGGCAAGCCAATGAAATCAGGGGTCTCCTTAAAGAGAAAGTGGTGGTCTATGAATCAGAAAAGTTTGGGGACCTCTGTTTAGACCTTGCGCTATATTCTCAGCACTCGTTTCGTATTAGTATTTGAGCACCAGTCGTGACACTTGTGACCTAGAATGAAAGTCCAGCGGTGACGTCATTGTAATTATAATAGACTGAAACCAGCTGACAAGGTGAATGACCGCGCCTGACCAGGTTCTTCGTGAGATTGCGATTTGTTTTTTTCTAAGTCGTTCTTCTTCTTTCGAGGCGATGTTCCGTAAATGATTATTTTATTTTCAAATTAAGTTTCTAGACCAATGCAACTTACACCACAAAGACATTCAGTGTCAGAGGGGGGGGGGGGGTTAGTAGGTCTTGTCAAGGTCTAAGTCCTTGACAAGATCATCATCATTTCAGCCATAGGACGTCAACTGCTGGACATAGGCCTCCCGGGGCATCGATCTCCAAAAGGGCCGGTTGGAAGCGGCCTGCATCCAGCTTTTCCCTGCGGTCTCTTTTAGGTCGTCTGTCCATCTTGTGGGTGGACGTCCTACGCTGCGCTTACCAGTCCGTGGTCTCCATTCCAGAACCTTTCGGCCCCATCGGCCATCTGTTCTGCGTGATATATGCCCTGCCCACTGCCACTTCAACTTGCTAATCCGGTGGGCTATGTCGGTGACTTTGACTGCCCCGGTGGCTCAGTTGGTAGTGAACCTATCTTCTTTGCTTGGGGGCGTGGGTTCGATTCCCATCTAGGACAAACATTTGTGTGATGAACATTTGTGTTTGTTCTATGTCTGGGTGTTAATATCTATTTAAGTATGTATTTAAAAAATATATATGTACGTATATCAGTTTCTGGGAGCCATATTACAAGCTTTGCTTAGTTTGGGGTCAGATGACCGTGTGTGCAAAAATGTCCCAGATATTTATTTATTTATTTTATTTATTTCGTTCGTCTACGGATCTCCTCATTTCGGATTCGATCTCGTAGAGAAACCCCGAGCATAGCCCTCCATAGCTCGATTGCGACTTGACAAGATACTGTGTACTGTTTATATACTATTTCTATATGTGTATTTCCAGTTCTGTGAACCTATAATAAAAAATAAGAGATATTACTTATTGTTTTAGGTGTTAGTATTCCCACCTCTGGAGATAATTCCCGGCAAGGCCGCAGTGCCTCCTGGCGCGCGGCTCCAGCTGCGTCACCACGGAGGGCCGCCGGCGCACCTCGCCTCGCTGCATTACAAACTAGCCGAGCCGCACAATCACGTCGAGGTAACTACCTGATGGGTTGGACAAGACCCACTTTGTGTTAGCGTTACCGCGTGCGGAAAGATGAAATTGTTTGAAAATGAAACGGAAAGACTGGACATGAACATGGTGCATGTAACTGCGCCGAAATATCGGGAGCTCATTCCACAACCTTACCACTGTAAATATCCCGTTAATAATCATTTAACTTTAGTAAACAACCGTGATAGTTTAAAACAGTGTTATTTTCAAAGTGTAAATAAAGTCTCCATTTGCCTTTGTGTCTGCTTTTGTTTTTGTGTCTTTTAATTAGTTTATTATTTTTGTTTAATGCAGGTGTCTTCATCCGGGTCAGTTCATGGAATCTCTATGGGCACTGCGCGAGTGAAGCTTGTAGCGCTTGACATCGCTAACGTGGAAATGGCAAGCGCCGAGTCTGAAGTTGAGGTAACACTTTGGTTTTTATTTGGTCGAATGGATAAGGACAAAAACTAATTTAAGTAATGTTTTAGTATGGAGTTAAAAACTAAGGCTAGCACACTGTGCACCAGCTAAATATATATATATATATATAAATAAAAAAAAACATTCAGGTGTGCGCAGATCTTCATGACCTTATTCCACCCTCCCCCCCTTCTACAGAACAAGTAGAAGGACTGCACGCTACCACCCGTTCCTCTTGGAAATACCAAAGAATTGGGTCGTCATTTTGATACGTACCGGAGGATGGGCAGCAGCGTCCTATTAGTACACGGTGAACTTACTGCAATCCCCAAGCCACCTGCCAAGCGTGGGGATTATGGCAACACCCGTCAATACGAGGGAGGCCTTTGTTCAGCAGTGGACGTTTACGGGGTGATGATGTGTATGTGTGATGTGTTATGATATGTATTGCCCAAGAATGGAACTCCCTGCAATCCTTGTTTCCTGAGAACTACAAGTCTAGACATCTTCAAGGCTAGAGTGAATTCGGCTTCTAGATTAACGTGTGCCATCCTAGGCCGCAACGTCGCTTACCATCAGGCGAGTTGGTTGCCAAACGTAGACCAATTACGTATAAAGAAAATATTAGAAAATTCTGGCCCTAAAACAATGGCCGTAAAGATATTTTAATAAATTGCCAAAATGAATTAAAAGATATCGAAAAATCGAATTAACTTTTGTAAATAACTTAAAGCAAAATGTACATAGATCGTTCCGTTCCGACTATTGCCATACCCAAATAGGGTCATATGTATTACTTTGTATAAACATGTTAATTTAAGAACTCCATGTACCTACATATTTTTTTTTAAATTATAAATAGGCTTACGCTTGGCTGCCTTCTCGCCTGATGTTAAGCGATGATGCGGCCTACGATGGAGCACACTTGCCTAGACGAAACCTATTCACTCTCGACTTGAAGACACCCGGATTGTAACTAACGGGGAGCACCCACTCAGGCAGCGAATTCCACAGAGTAGCAGTTCGCGATAAATGTGGAATCAAGGCGCTTCGTACGGGTTCTCAGAATATCAACCATAAAGCGGTGTCGATTCTTCGTGCCCACTCTGGCAGTCCGATGGAAAAATGGGCAGGAGGGAATTAAATCATGCAGATCTGTAGCTAATGCTACATAATACATAATGCTATGTAGCTAATGTTCAGTGTGGAGGTTAAAGGGGGAGGCCTATGTTCAGCAGTGGACGTCTTCTGATGATGATGATATGTCTGTAGCACACTCTCCGAAATGTATCCAATAAAAAACACATAGACTAGCAACCTTGCGCCGATGCTCAAGACTAAGTAGCTTAGTCTGAACCAGGGATTCGCAATAAAATATTGAGTATTGAGTAATCGATCTTAGCACTTGTGGTAACTCAATGACCCGAATGAATTCCAGGTGATCCCGATATCCGGGCTTCGTGTCCGTGCCGCGACACAGACGCTGCTAGTGGGCGCGCCGAGCCCGGTGTGGGTGGAAGCGGGCGCGCTGACGCCGGCTGCGCTGGCGGCGCTGCACCCACCCCCGCGCGTCTCCTTCTCCCTGCGCGACCCCTCCACTGCGAGGCTCTACACTACGCACGTCGACGGTAACTAATCCTACTTGTTTTTTCCTTTTCTGAACTGTGTAGGAATTACTTTTTATGACCTTAAGAGGGCACACGGGCAGCGTTTTGTCCATACAAATGTATTCTCGTGTTTCCTCCCTGGATAATACAGCTAGAACTGTAATTTTTTTAAATAAAATTTATCTCCCCCATTATCATGCTTCTATCATTTATTTTTTCTTATAAGTTAAGTACTATAAGAAATATGAGCCTTGAAATATCCCAAAAATTGTTTTTTTTTTACCGCCATGTTCAGACTTCTATCAAACAAATTTGACGAGTTTATATAAGAAAAATAAATGATAGAAGCATAGTTCAATCTTTTTCATATCTATTATTAAAAAAAAAAATGAAATCGGCTTAGTTTTGAATGAGGAAACAGAAAAATACGAGACGATGATTTTGTCTACTTTTCGTAGGTATAATCGATCCGAGCTGCAGTTGTCCCTATTGCGCTCTACTGGGAGAGGCTTGAGGTCAGGGGACAGCAATAGATTTGCTAAATACCTATTCATCAAATTTCTGTGCCGTGGTATGCCCTCTTAAGATCTTACTAATTCCTAGTAAGATCTTAAAATAGTCTCAACAGCTTCTTTCATAACGGACATACAATATTTCTTGTACATAATTTTTTCAAAGTTTATTTCATGACCGTGGACAGATTCCTTTAGTCGAAATAATAAATATATTTATAAGGTATTAAATAACGTCACGAGTAAATCGGTTTCTTGTAGGCAAGCGTGCTCCATCATAGACCGCATCACTTAACATCAGGCGAGTTGGCGGTCAAACGCAAGCATATAACAATAAAAAAAACAAGTCATAGTCACAGTCAGAGTCAAAAGATTTTGATGAGGACTTTCAATCTCTGATTTAACTGTCATTTTCTACTTGTTTTTTTAAACAGATAAACAATTTTATTGATAACAGTGTGAATAATTATAATTCAGTCAAGAATTTCATATTAAAAATAATCATAATGATCAAAATTTACAAATAATTAATATTATAAATAGGCTTGCGCTAGATGTAGATACAGTCTTGAAGACAGTTTTTTTTTTTCGAAAGGTTATCTTTATTATCTTAGGCAAATATGTTGAAAGATAGCTTCTGGTGCATATTGAACTGGAAAAGCATTGCTCCTGGCTGAGATACTGGATTATCCATTCTGTGTCATCAGACATGTGACGTCATCGCATGGTTTGTTTTTTTTAAATTTGTTTTTTCATAGTATTTCTTGTTACAGATAAACTGGAGAGATCCGTCGCAGAAGGTTTGTCAGTAAGAGTGGTGCCGCTGAAGCCAGGAGTGATTGTTATTGACGTCAGAGTACGGAACATGGGGCAGGTAAAAACAATGACAATATAACCACTTGACTGCTCATCCTTTACCCGGCCGTAAGCTAAAGGTTCTAAAATAACAACCTAAACAATTTTGAGCGGGCCAATCCTAGGCACGAATGAAAGACTTTTGAGTCACCAATCACAAGCGTCGAGTCGCGTGGAATCTCCAATCACAAGCTGCCCCCCGCGACCGCCGTGGCTTCATTTCGCAAAAGGGAATTTTGACTACATGCGCGATCAAGTGGTTATATTATCTTTGGCAGATACAGAGCTCAGAAGAAAAAGTTTATAAGGCGGACACAATTTTGTTATTTCCCATCGTGATATGGGACGGGTATCAAATTAAAGGGTTTGGTGAGAAGAATAAGAAAACCTTGGTTTCAAAAAGAAAAAACCGGACAAGTACGAGTAAGACTAGTGCTCTGAGGTTGGACGGGAGTACAACCTCAGAGCGCGAGTCCAAAAAAAAAAAACTAGTTGAAATGTTGAAAGACAAACTTAACTTTGTAGTTGACAATAAGGTTATTCGATACATAACAACTACAAAATGTAAGTTTGTAATTGTAAAACAATATTTTTTTACATAATATAACTTCAAATTAACAAATTTCAGATTTATTCCTTTATATGTGCTGTAATACCTTGCCTCTTGCCAAAATTAATGATTGTAGGTCAACGGGAAGTACCCTATAGGTTTTGATTCTCCTGTGAAATCGCAAAATATGCGACATAAACGTTCATATCTTTTGATTGCGTTGACTTACAACTTTTATTTTTTTACAGCCAAATGAAACCATAGATCCAAGTATTTAGTATAAATTTCAACTTGATACCTTTACGCGTTCTTGAGAAAAAGGGTCTTGACAGACGGACAACGAAGTGATCCTATAAGGGTTCCGTTTTTTCCTTTTGAGGTACGGAACCCTAAAAAGAAGAAAAATTGTCATCCCTTGGTAAACCTTAATTAAGCAATTTTTTTCATTTAACACAGGTAGCTGATACAAGATCCTGGGACAGCACAATCGAAATTCTCGGCATATCCGACATTCGCACATCCATCGACGGTCTGACGGGCGAGCTATCGCCCGGTGACCGGCTATCCTTAGCCGTGGGAGCTTCAATACGGCTGAAGTCATTACCTAGAGGGAATTGGAAGGCGTATGAAGATGGAGCGTTTGAGATAACGCCTAATGGGGAGGTGAAGGGGTTGCAGCCCGGGCATGGAGTTATCGTAGCGCAGCATAAAGACGAGAGGAACAATATTTATAGAGAGACCGTGAGTAATTTTGATGTTCATTCTATTCATTACTTTGATAATTTATATAGTTTGGATCTGCCTAAAACTCGAGCTAGTGCCGAAAAAAGTAAGTCAAAAACTAAAGGGGGCGAGGTAAACACGTATTGCACACACTGACATAATTATTCTTACTATAGTCACCGCGTTACCAACTGAGTCGTCGAACAATAAACGTCATACCATCAGACCTGTAAGTGCGAGCGAGATAGACAGATATGACTTGTAGGTGCGAGCGAGATGAGATGAACAATGATTTATGACCTGACGACTCAGATGGTAATGCGTTTAGTATAGTTTTACAAACGCACACTTCAATATTAAGCGGCACTCAACTACAAACGAGATGACCAAAGGGACGACCAAGCCCCCTTGGCACTTACACCCCCCGGTGTAAGTGCTAAAGGGGAAACTAGGTATAAAATAACAACTTCAATATATTTTATCTGAGATTCATTCTAACAAATACAAACATATATTTTTTATTGTTTTGAAATGTAAGTATATATGAATAAATAACTAACCAAGAGCCTTACGAGACACGCACATGGTAGGGTTCCGTAACCAAAACCATAATGATAAAATAGAAAATTTCTAAGGAATAAAATTCTGTAGACTCCCGACATAACATATACTTTTTATGGTTTAGTAAAAAAGAACTACTAGAGAAACTTTTTTTGCTTAGACAATTTTACGAATAAGTCGGTGACCTTTGAGCTAGAATGTCTTGAATTTATTCGGACCCGGGTATGTCCTAAAACTGCGACCACAACCACCGGAGGATAGGCAGCAGCGTGCTGTTAATACACGGTGAACGTACTGCGATCTCCATGCCGCCTGCCAAGCGTGGGGATTATGGCAACACCCCTCTCTAAGAGGGAGGCCTTGTTCAGCAGTGGACATTTAATGGCTGATAGTGTGTGTGTGTGTCTTTAATTTATTACAGTTTTATCACTATAACCTAAAAAGTTATAATCAGAAAAGGTTCGAAATAATGTTGAATTAAGGTTTTAATATTACCTATCAGGATGGCAAATGGTGCATGAAAAGGAAGTAAAAGGAAAGAAAATGGAAGGTTTCCACCTTCCATTTTTTATCCTGCATGCGATGCATGTGCGCTTTAAAATCTGACGGCACCCAGTTTAATCCTCAGCCCTGCACCAATGACTTATTTAGTACTTCAATAAATAATGTACAGTTTCAATGCCTTCACTTAAAAACGGTGAAGGAAAATATCGTGACGAAACCTGAACGTCCAAAAACCTCACATTCACCAACATGCACTGGGCTACCATGGTGGATTAGGGCCCATTCTCTCTCTCTCTCTTTTTATTTGTCTAATAATAGGCTTGCGTTTGACCGCCAACTCGCCTGATGTAAAGCGACAATGACGTCTACGATGGAGCACGCTTGCCTAGAAGAAACCGATTCACTCGTGATTTGAAGACACCCAGATTGTAACTATCGGGGAACAACCATTCAGGTAGCGCATTCCACAGACTAGCAGTACCCACAATAAATGTGGAATCAAAGCGCTTCGTACGGGTTTTCGGAATATCAACCATAAAGCGGTGTCGATTCTCTGAGAGAAGGCCCGACTCCCAGCAGTGGGAACATGCATGATAAACTGAAATAATAATAATATATTTTATTTCTAAAAGTGTTACAGTACTTAAGAAAAGCCAATATAATTTAACTACTATTATACATGTGTACATAGATTTAACTGTGGGCCCCAAACTAGGCAAAGCCTGTGCTATGGAGCCCGTTGATTTTCTATAAGAACATTTACCTTTTAAATCAACCCTGTTAAGACTGAATGATGATGATGATGAATGGCAAGTCATGAGTTTCTTGAGTCTACCGTCATTGGAGCACGTATCTGCCTTCTTTCCAGATAATCCACGTAGAAGTGGCCGTGCCGCAATACTGTACTGCAGAAGCGTCGGGTGAGGCGGGCGCTGTACGCGTTGTGCCGCGTGGCGCGCACGGGCGGCCCCTGCTGGCGCCTGCAGCCATACCTGACGCCACCCCGCACCACTCGCGCGCTGCCAAGCCGCAAGACAGGTACTTATAACAAACTACTATGAGCACAGAATACACCAAGAAACAGAACGATCACCCCGCAAAGAAATTTATATTGTCATTGTTTTTATCCCATTTCCAGTGTATACGGCACAGAGCTGACGGTAGAAGGACTGGACGCCGCAGGCTCGTTTGTGACGTTCCATACGACGGTCAGCGGAGTCACCGTCAGAGACGAGGTCTGGGTCACCAGCACTGACTCAAAAGGCGAACGGATTCTCAGTAAGTTTTTAACTTAGTAAAATTTGGATTGGATTAAATTTTCTTCGATAATAAAATTTTCTTGGTAAAAAGTATTTTGTTAGTAAAGTTAGTAGTTTATTATGTCATGATGTCAATTTACAACAGGTTCGAGAGAGATGACGATACACCACGTAACAGCTGATTGAATAAAGTGGCAACTGAACAGTAGACCTTGTTTTCTTAGATCATGAGTTGTTGTTTCAGTGACGGGCGGGTGGGGCGTGTGCTTGGACGGCGTGGGGTGGCGCGCGCCGGGCGGCGTGTCGCTGGCGGCAGGCAGCGGAGTCTCGCTGGCGCTGGGGTCCCGCGACGCAGCCGCCAGCCACGTGCTGCGGCACGAGCGGCACCACCACGCGCGCACGCTCTACCAGCTTCCAGTGCACAAGGTATCCACTCTTACCACACCCTTACCACGGAAGACATATTAGTACAAGCAAGGAAGATACACTAAGAGGAAAGACAATACCGCTTAATGGTTGGTATTCCGAAAACCCGAACGAAGCGCTTTGATTCCACTTTTATTGTGCGAACTGCTAGTCTGTGCTGCTGCGCTGCCTGAATGGGTGTTCCCCGATAGATACAATCTGGGTGTCTTCAAATCACGAGTGAATCGGTTTGTAAAAACGATATAAACTTAGATGGCACCGTAATTTGTGTGTGCTATAGGTTGTCTCGAACTTCCGTAAGCGCTGCAGTCAGATAGCGTACGAAAGGGTTCTACAAATTACTGTAGCGCTAGTATCGCAGTCAAGTTTCGCAGCATTTCAAGAGAAGCTCAACCCATACCAGTAGATGGAGCTTTTCTTTATTCTCTTGCAATGTTGCGATACTTGTCTGCGATACTAGCGCTACTGTAACAAACGACTGTACTGTGTGTGTGACTGTTCTGTGTGTGTACTGTGTCGAAACGACGTAGAAGCGGAATTACACTAGAAATTCGACATACACAAATTTGTAGAACCCTTTCGTACTCTATCTAACTGCAGCGCTTACGGAAGTTCGAGACAACCTATAGCTCGCTCAAATTACGGTGCCATCTAAGTTTATACCGTTTTTAATATCCTTATTAATATCTATTTAAGTAAGTATATAAAAACGTACGTATATCAGTCTCTGGTAACCGTATACATTATACAAGCTTTGCTTAGTTTGGGGGTCAGATAACGGTGAGTGCAAAAATGTCCTGGAAATTTATTTATTTATGTGTACCTATTTTATTACAATACCAGGCAAATAGTCTAAAGTTTATCTTACCTTCAACAGATCGAGTTCCAAACTGGCGAATGGCCGCCCTCCCTCGTCCCACTCTCGATCGAAGCGTCAGGCCTTACTGGAGGGCCCCTGCTATGCAACGAGGAGCAACGTTACGCGTTAGAAGGCATACAAATAGATCTACCCTTCACTTGTCGCACTAAACTACCGCATAATGCGGAACCAGTCTTGGATATCATCAATGGTGAGTTGGATCAACTATCCTGCAGCAGTTTCTGTGTGAACTTGTTTGGTTGGACCGTTGGTCCAGTTGGTAGTGAACCTAACTTCTGAGCTTGGGGACGTGGGTTCAATTCCCACCTAGGACAAACGTTTATGTGATGAACATTTGTGTTTGATCTATATCTGGTTGTTAATGTCTATTTAAGTATGTATTTAAAGTATATACGTATGTATATCAGTCTCTGGCAGCCATATTACAAGCTTTGCTTAGTTTGGGGTCGGATGACCAAGGGGGTTAGACAAGACCCACTTTCTGTTAGCGTTAACGCCTGCGGAAAGATGAAAATGACAATGACATTAGCTTGCGATAACATCTCTCAAGCTAATGGCATTGTCAATGAAAATGTCAATGTCATTTTCATACAATTACATCTTTCCGCAGGCGTTAACGCTAACAGAAAGTGCGTCTTGTCTAAACCCTCCCCCCCCCCCCCCCCGTGTGTGCAAAAATGTCCTGAAAATATTTGCTAAAAAAAACTTTTTAAATATTAAAGCGAAAACACGTTACACTCACTGATATCGACTATTTCCCTATGAAGCTTACATTTGGCCGGTAGATTCCTTGTGGGGTGTAGAGATCCGCTAAGAACAATGACTATCTATATTAGCTTTGGCTAAGAAAGATTAGAATTAAGGATTTTGCGAAAGGGCCAAATGAAATGGGCAAAATGGGGTTGAAAGTTTATATGAAAGTCTAGATGTATGAAGTCGCCGGCAAAGAAGTTTTAATATAAAAGATTAGACAGATCATCTATGCTAAATCGTAAGGAAGTTATTGTACACATCATTATGAACATCATTACAACATGGGGTTCTTCAAAAGGCGAGTTAATCGAGTCCTAAGGGTCGGCAACGTATTAGGCGACGGTGACAGCTTACTAACAGACAGGCCGTCTGCTTGTTTGCCACCTATGGCGTAAAAAAAACATAACGAAAAAAAATTGTATGGCCCGTTTATTCCTCTTTCAGGTCAGCTCGGCTGTAAGGTAACCCCAGCCACACAAATCATAGAATCGTCAGAGGTAGATGTTTGCGCAGAATGGGGCGTGTTCCGTACTTGCACCAAAGTGTTACTTCTGCCGCGCATACACGTGTCTCAATCCAAGGTGTCGCTACTGGACCCGCCTGCCTTGTTCACTGTGACGGGACACCCGCGAGCGTTGAGATCCACCAAGATCACCACTTCGCCGGGATTGAAGATTGATATTGAGGCGAAACCAGGTAAATAGTCCAGGAAGGATGGATTTTCTGGAGGAAAATCACGCGAACGTGAACCTTAACGCGCCCAGATACGGTTTGCGGTCGCGTGATTTTCCAATTGAGCGGATTTAACGTTAGTTTGATACCGAATTAGCCGTTGGCCGTAATGCCCCAGTAATAAAGAACGGCTATACTGTTATACTGTAGAAGGACCTGGGTATGTCCTAAAACTGCGACCAGAACCACCGGAGTATTGCAGCAGCGTCCTATTAGTACACGGTGAATGTACTGCGATCCCCAAGCCGCCTGCCAAGCGTGGGGATTATGGCAACACCCCTCTCTATGAAGGAGGCCTTTGCTCTGCAGTGGACGTTTAATGGCTGCTGATGATAATGTACCACCGAAGGATGGGCAGCAGCGTCCTATTAGTACACGGTGAACGCACTGCGATCTCCAAGCCGCCTGCCAAGCGTGGGGATTATGGCAACACCCCTCCCTAAGAGGGAGGCCTATGTTCAGCAGTGGACGTCTTCTGGCTGATGATGATGATGAACATAGCTCAAATAAAAATCGCGGTGAAACGTTAGCCTAGTCCAATGTATCAAAAAAATAAAAATGCTGTTTGCGGTAACACCTCATTCTTTATTTCCCAGGTGAAATATTGGTGACGGTGTCGAACGAAGCATCGACTTGCGGCCTGGGATGGGTGACCGTCAACTCAAAGCTGACGGGACAAGACATCAGAGTGGAAGTGGAGAGAGAGTGTGACGTCACTTGCGGCACTCTACTGGGCGCTCTCTTCTCGCTGATACGGCCGTATCTATCCACTATAGTGACAATCGCTGCTGTTGCTGCGGCATATATGCATAGTAAGTACTATATTACAGTCGGAAGGTCGTTAGACTAATGGTCAGCGTTCTCAGTTGGGTGAAAGCTGAAGCGGCAAGAGATCAGAGTTGATGATAAATAGGAAAGGATAAGTACTACAGGTACTACCGTATAGTTCCAATAAAGGCTTTGTTCGCAGGATGGTAGCTTGATGGTGTGCGCTATGCCTGCACACAATTACAGCACTAGTAAAATGTCTATGGCACGCTGATATTGATCTCTTTAAAGGGTTTCTGTTCTCACCCAAAAAATCAAACCAAAATTCATCATCTTCATTTAGATACTAAGTCAAATTTACGTTATTTCCAAAGATAATAGAGTACGCCACGTACGTGACTGGAAACTGCCCCGTTGACTGCCCCGGTGGCTCAGTTGGTAGTGAACCTATCTTCTGTGCTTGGGGGCGTGGGTTCGATTCCCATCTAGGACAAACATTTGTGTTTGTTCTATGTCTGGGTGTTTATATCTATTTAAGTATGTATTTAAACCTATATATGTATATATATCAGTCTCTGGCAGCCATATCACAAGCTTTGCTTAGTTTGGGGTCAGATGACCGTGGGTGCAAAAATGTCCCGAGTATTTATTTTATTTATTTATTTAAACTCAAATGTCATTCATACAATTTACGCCTAGGATTGGCCCGGTCGAAATAGATTATTCTAAAAATTTTGAATCATTTCATCGCAGGGGGAAAAGGACTAGCTGTAGTTAATCGTCATTGATTATTTCCTTTTACCTAAATAAATAATAATGATAATAAATAATCGGGAACCACTGATGTAGTGGTACTCAAGAACCTTTCATCCCCATCGGTTATCGATTCGTCGAGCGATGTGGCCTGTCTATTCATTAATATACTAAGATCTATTGTTATTACCTTCCAGTACAAAACCGACTTCAACAGAAGAAAATCCGGATACCGACAGAGCCGGTACAGACCATACTACCCCCTACAAACTCTTCACCTAATTCATCACTCAATCGTTCGCGGACTTGGTCCCGGAGCCCTTACGCATCAGCCGGCCCCGGCGTACCTGTGTACGGAGATACTAGCGTTCTACCAGATAGCAGCTTTTCGCCTACTTCTAGCAGAACACATTCCCGGTTTCTATAGTGATAATGGACCGTACAGTGATGTGATAATGGACCGTAGAGTGATTTTGGACCTCACAGTGACCATGAACCTTGGAGGTTTCGTTATGAAGTTGTGATTTAGTTGTATTAATTGAGCGCTCATTGTATGAATTGCTACTGAATTGGTCATCGAACCGTTTGCGATCATATTCTCGCAGTCCTAGTCTGTAATAACAAATTTGAAGTTTCTATTCAGGGTTACGCATACCCTTTGCTAAGCCGAAAAAGTAATGAGTAAGTCATTGTACTCATTATGAACAACTTTTACTATGCAACCAACCCAGAAATCACGAAAAAAATATCAGGGGGGTTAGACAAGACCCACTTTCTTTTAGCGTTAACGCCTGCGGAAAGATGAAATTGTATGAAAATGACTTTGACAATGACATTAGCTTGAAAGATGTTATCTCAAGCTAATGTCATTTTCATACAATTTCATCTTTCCGCAGGCGTTAACGCTAAAAGAAAGTGGGTCTTGTCTAACCCCCTGTTGTTCCATTCAAAACAGTCATTGACACTCGGCAATATGGAACAGCAGATTTTTTTCGAGATTTCAGGGTTGGTCCCGTAGTAAAAGTTGTTCATAATTATGAGTACATAGAACTCCTTTCGGCTTAGTACAGTCTATATGCGTAACCCTGTATAGTGATAGCATTGACAGTGTCATAATGTGACATCTCAATTAGTGATAAGTAGGGTTTTGAAGTTGAAATTGATGACTATGAATTGAGCTTCTTATCTGTAGACCCTTATGTGCCCGTCTAAGGGCAAGGTACTAGCATCCTTCTTGACAGCAGCTTCTTGCCTACTTTTGGCAGAACACATTTTTGATATCTATAGTCTGAGGTGATTATAGACCTTTTAGTGAAAATTTTCCTTTTTATTATTCTAGTAGGTACTATTTGAGCGATGGTGGTCGAGCGGTAGCATGTCCGCTTTACATTCTGACGGCACCCGGTTCGATTCTCGGCTCTGCACCAATGACTTATTTAGTACTTAAATAATGTGCAGTTTCGATGCCATCGCTAAAAAACGGTGAAGGACATTCACCAACATGCACTGGGCCAGCATGGTGGATTAGAGCCCAACCTCTATCTGAGAGAAAGCCTGTGTCCCAGCTGAGCACGATAGGCTGATAATGAGGTTTTTCAAGATCAAGTGAGGGTAGGAGAACAAAACACCCGCTCTTCTCGCCGGACTCACCCGCAGTTTTCAGTCAGCTCGTGACCACGGCCATTGTAACATGGTCGAAACGTCGAGCGAAAGGTACATATTTTTTACCTATATTAAATAATACGTGATAAGTCCCGATAAACATTTAAAACATGTGTTCAAATCGCAAAAGTTTAAAAATTACTAGCGAGGTACTATTTCATAGTGGGCTAAAAACTGTGTGATTCAAACAATAGAGGTGACCAAGTGGTCAGAGTGAAAGGTCTGACCTTTCATTATATAGTTCCTATATTCTTTGGGCTTGTTGTGACATCTTTGGGTCTTGAGTAGCGTAAAATCATGATAAAAATAAATTCCATTGCAAATTCAATGTGACGACTGTCGGTTAATAAAGTACTTAGGACGGAGGGGAAAAAATCTAGCGAAATATTACTGGCTGAAATTGTATTTTTATATTTGAGTCTTGTTTAGTTATCTTGCTTTCGAATTCACTTGTGTTGCTTATTTATAAGTAAAAGGCTAATAGGTAGTACCTAACTCATCTAAACATATTAACTTTTATGAATGGAATTAAAGGATATGGAATAGTTTGTGTAAGTAATTTTATTAGTTGATTGTTAAGTTACAGTAGGCGTGTGTCCCATTTTTTATATCTATAACTTTAATAGCTGATCATAAATAGAGCCAACCAAAGAAAAAAAAACGTAAAAAAGAGACCGCAGGGAAATGCTGGATGCAGGCCGCTTCCAACCGGCCGTTTTGGAGATCGATGGTGGAGGCCTATGTCCAGCAGTGGACGTCCTACGGCTGAAATGACGATGATGCTGAAAGAAAAGAAAAAAGTTACAAAACAGGGTTAGGTTTGTGTATTTTAATTTCATGTCAAAACCTGATCATAAACAAGGCTTTCCAATGAAAAAAAAAAAAAAATATCATGTCAGACAGAAAGCGCACTATTAGCATGTGAATTCACGTGATGACTTCAACCCGTATGCGCGCCATACAAAGGCTATAGTTACAGACGCTTTGCGAGAAAGGGACAGAGCATCCGCTCTCTATCCCCGTCATAAATTTTAAACGTTCATATCTCAGAAATTTAAGAGCAATTTTTTTTTATTATGTGTAATTACATATAGGTCAATGTGTGTAATATATTTAGTTAGGTATATCCTTCGCTAAGCCTATTATTTATCACTATCACTACATAGTATAAAACAAAGTCGCTGTCGCTGTCTGTCCGTCCCTATGTATGCTTAAATCTTTAAAACTACGCAACGGATTTTGAAGCGGTTTTTTTAATAGATAAAGTGATTCAAGAGGAAGTTTTACATGTATAACTAGCGACCCGCCCCGGCTTCGCACGTAAATTACACCCGTGCGAAGCCGGGCGGGCGGGTCGCTAGTTTGTAATAAATTAAACATTAGGACACATGCCTATTACACTGAAGGAACCATTGGCGGTGTTGCGGCATGCTACATATCGAGACGTAAAGATTTTTTTATTAGACACTGCATTGTTGTATTTTCATAAAAAGCTTATGTGATCACTTACCATCAGGCGGCCCGTTAGTTCGTTTGCCATCTATGGCATTAAAGAAAGACAAAAAGTATTTTGACATTTGAATGGCGCTAGCGATCTTACTTGTCTCATATACGGAGCATGGCACAACGCCGTATGCCCAATGATAAAAAAATTTGTTTAAAAAAAAAACATTGTTTTTTTTTTTCAACACTAGTCTGAGCTAATAGTGCTAACAGACGTGTGGATAACAGAAGTCCGTAAGGGTAAAGGTAAACTGGTAAGAGTCGACTTTCCCACGGCCGCTTGTCGGTGTTGGGTTGGTTCTTAATTAATTGACCATAGCTCCGTCTTTTTCATTGCAGTCTATTAGACTAGGAAAACAACAAAGTAAGAAATTAAGATGTTACAGATATTATTGTACTCATTCATCGGTTTTGTTTTGAAATCAATGTTAAATACTCATCTTGGTTTCTCTTTAATTATGGTTGTGTATTATTTACGATGACGCAAGACTTTACAATAAATAATTACTTATGCTTATCATTTTAATTTTTATAATGTAATATATTATCATGCATACTGATGAAACTGGTAAATTTGTTACAAGATTTAGTAATAATCGAAGTATTGTTGTTAGTTAATTGTTGATACCTCACTAGTTTAGGTTATTGTCATTTGTGACTAATTTTTTAATTTAATTTGAAACAAATTTAATGCAATTTTTGTGTTGTTTAAAAAGATCTCAATACAGTGGTAAATTCAGTGGCGGACTAAGTCTTTTGAGGCCCAGGGCGGCGTGATATCGGGCCCCTTATGTACTAATTAGGCCCCTATATTCGGTTTCAGGGGGTCTAGACAAAAGACACACACTGTTAGCGTTCACGTCTGCGGAAAGATGAAATTGTATGAAAATGACATTAGCTTGAGATAATTTCTCTCATGCTAATGTCATTGTCATACAATTTCATCTTCCCGCAGGCGTGAACGCTAACAGTGTGTGGCTCTTGTCTAGACCCCCTGACCTGCCAAGGTTCTGAATGAGATTTTTGGGCGTTGCTAGAATTCTTTGTTTGGCCAACAAGAGGTCAAGATGACAACCCAACATGGCGCAGAAATGCGTGAGCAAAACAAGCAATTTTTTTGCCATTTCTAATTAATTTGAGTTGTTAAGTTGAAAATTGGGTCTCTCTGCAGAGGGGGCCCGAGGCAGACAGTGACTTCGCCCCTCACAGTCCGCTACTGGTTGTCTTTTTCATGTAAATAAAATTGCATTCAATTTCACCAATGTGCTAAACAGACGCACATTTTAAATGTTACACTGTTCTAAGTCATTAAATTAATGTTTATTGCCTTTTTGTAAGAATTAGAGTATTTAGAGGTGAACTGAAATAAATAATATTTAAGATGTGGGTCTGTTAACTAAAAAAATGTGACGTGTGAAATAAAATATTTTTGTAATTTCCATTGTATTTTATTAATCCACCCAACAGTCACACTTTACTTGACTCTTGACATTTACAACGGTGAATGCGTCGCGTGCGTAGCTGTCTGAAAGAGATAGGTAAATGTCAATCTTTACGAAAAGCTATGAAGGTGGTGGTAAATATTATCTAATTCCTACGTTCGACACTTCATGGTTTATGTTCCGTACAAAGCGCTTTGATTTCACTTTTGCTGTGCGAATCGCTAGGGGCCATCTCTTCTAAAGAGCTATCCATAAATTCATCATCATTATTTCAGCCTACATTTTTAATGTATACCTACTTGTTTATTGAATAGATTATAATATCTTGAGAGTGGTCCCATTTTTTAATACCACCTTTTAAGGGAGAAAAAAATCAGAGAAAATCCCCTTTATTAAACGTCCCGTGATGTATGTTTTTTTTGTGTAATCAATGTTTTAGTATGGTTTTAGTGTACATTAAGGCGCTTGCAGACGATGCGTAGTAAAATAACAAGTAGAATTAGCAAGTAGCTACTACGCACTGTCTGCAACATTTTGCTTATTGCAAGTGGCAGTGGAAGTACTACTAAGCACTACCACTGCCTCTTCCACTGAGCAAAACATTGCAGACGATGCGTAGTAGCTACTTACAACTTCTACTTGATACTTGTACTAGGCATCGTCTAAAAACGCCCTTACCTTACCTGTAGTTTAAGGTCCCATGGTGCGAGCTATCAAGGCTTATATTATGCTCCCCGCGCCCAGCGCTCCGCGCTACCATGAGTGGGCACTCGCCGCCATGCTACCAGCTGCTATGCCGATCTTGGTAAACCCTATGAGACTCATCTATACTAATATTATAAAGATTTGATTGTTTGTTTGTTTGCATTGAATAGGCTCCGAAACTACTGAACCGATTTGAAAAATTCTTTCACTGACGGGAAGCTACACTATCCCCGGGTGACATAGGCTATAATCTATACCCGTGCGAAGCTGGGGCGGACCGCTAGTAATATTATAAAGAGGAAAGATTTGATTGTTTGTTTGTTTGTTTGCATTCAATAGGCTCCGTAACTACTGAACCGATTAGAAAAATTCTTTCACTGTTGGGAAGCTACACTATCCCCGGGTGACATAGGCCATAATTTATACCCGTGCGAAGCTGGGGCGGACTGCTGGTCAGCCAATAAGACCAGAGACATTTCAGCAATATTCACCATCATCATCGCATCATCACTTAAAAACATCAGGCGTGATGGTGGTCAAACGCAAGCCTATTTTTTTTTTTTTTTTTTTTTTTGTATTTTAACAAAAAAAATTGCCAATACGGGAGATGTCATCTTTTATCATGCTGTACATTATCGGTCGTACATTTTCGGCCCGTTTCGACAAAACACAGCCCGTAATTGACGGCCAGTATTGTACGACATCACAGATCGTGTATATCTGTGTACGACATGGATTGTACAGCATGATATTCGGAATCACTGTACATGAATTATTGGCTGTGCTTTCCTTCCCGTACACTATCATGTCGGCAAATACACCGTCTACTGATACTTAATTTCGTACTATATATTCGTGGACAATGCGACTTGTTTTAGTCAGTGAACGGGGGAATGCCCTTTTTTGTTATAATTTTCATGACCGTGGATTCAATGTCTTTTAGTCGTAATATTATACATGTTTTCATAGTAATAATAGCGTCAAACAAGTCATAGTCACAGTCAGAGTCAAGCAAAGTAAGTCACTGTCAAATCAAACTCATGCCCCTGTAATATAAAGTGGTGGAGACTTTATAAGAGGCTCCTATGGAGTTTTAGGGGGAATGCCCATAAAAACAATGTTGCCAACTGTAACAGTCAAGCAAGGAAACGCCAAAAACCTAATCCGAAATTACCCGATCTTACATGAATTATTGTTGTAATCGATAGAATAAGGTGTTACTTTGCGGAAGTCCATTTTTAATTTGTATAATATACTTATTATGACGAATTTCTAGTGTAATTCCGCTTCTACGTCGTTTCGAGTACAATAAGGATTTTGGGATAAGGATAAAGATAAGAAAACGTTCTAAAGGTTGTTGCATAAAATATAATCTTAATAAAAAGGAACTTTGAAACAGCAGATTCCAAAAAAGAAGTACACACTATCATTATTTTTGCACACTATAATGACAGATATGAATTCACCACTATAATGACAGAATTGACAGATATTCACACTATAATGACAGATATGAATTCAAGACTGCGGTATCATGGCGGAAGGTGGCGGCTGTGCATGGCGGTATCGTACCGATAAAAAGAGGTCATAGACAAAAAGTGCTACCATCCTTGATATTACATTATTTTATTGCCAGATTTGCCAGATCGCCACGCCACTATCCACCTTCGGCGCCTTCGGCTCGGTTTTTAGCTTCCAGGCGCTGCCTCACTCCATCGAGTCTCAGGATGTTTTATGTTACGAAATAATAAGTAAACTTACTGTAAAATGAATCACACCAGACACAAGTGTGAATGTTTGTGTGTAAGTCTGTAGTCTGTAAGTGTGTACTATATTTGTCCCCACTTTACTCCGTGAACGGTTCATTATATTGGAATGATTTGACATGGATCTATACATTACTAGGTGTACCCTGCGGTTTCATCCGCTATCCTACATAAACCATTCCGTAATTCAAAATAAAAGGTAGTTCGTTCGGTAACTCCGAGTTTGAACTACCCTAACACCAAACACCATGTTCATATCCATTCAACCATTATAGAGGCGAGTGCAAAGGACAAACACAATATAAAAACACGCAGTAGGTAATAATATCAGTATTCAGTGTGATACCTACATCGATTTATATGTCGTAGGTACTACGTACATTCTTTGGTGTGATAACAAAGCACAGTGTAAAATATAATAGACTGTGGTAATAATGATTCTTTGGTGTGATAACGTAGCACAGTGTCAAATATATAGACTGTGCAGATTGTGACACTTACTTTTACTTACAACCAATGATCTTTTAATACCTATGTTCCACGCCCTACCACTGACATCTATAAAATGTCTTTCATCATATCCAAAAGATCTTCATTAGCAGACTTAGGAATTTTTGGATTAAATGTTAGATCTGAATTCTTCGTCACGATGTGTGTATCGATATTTTCAAATTGCGTATTGCAAATAATTTTTATGAATTTATGGGATTTGTTATCATCATTTCCTAACTGTATGGGTAACTGCAGCTCAATATTGTGTTTGGAGCTTATTTGTTCTATAGTTTCCAAAATACAGTTTATTTCAGATGAATCAGCACACCGCTGCTCATACTCATCGACAGGATTTCGTTTGTTATCGTATCGATAAATGTTTTCTCCTAAATTTTGCAAAATATTAGATGGTATTGTTGCTGGGAGACTAAAAGTTCCATCTTTGTTTTGAAGTCCCAACCTTAAAAGCACTGAGATTCTGGTGTGATATTCAGAAAACCACAAAATCATGGTATTGGTCAGACATTTGTAGTCATCATCACTGAATTTTTGTACTAAAACTTCAAATCTGCGCATTGCCTGCTCCAAAAGACTTTTCGGGAAATGTTGTGGTAAAAGTGTGGCAACACTTTTTAGATGGCGGCGGGTAATGTCGAAAATATTTTGGTTTGTTGCCACTGCTAATTGCCATTTAAATATCATGGTCATTAAATCCCAGAGTTTACTCATTGAATAATCATCTAGTCTCATTATAGAAGTGGTTGAAATATCTTGCAATAGCTGTTTTATTATTGCGTGAGTTGCGACCGGCTGTGGTAAAAATAGCTCGTCCAAGAGCTTCGGGTGCAGAAGGATAGTCACCACGTCTGTAAGTACTAAAAACAAAAATAATATGCTAACTACAGATTCGCTGAAGTTATTGTGTAGTTTACAAATCAATGTTTTTAACAAAACTAACCTTTTTCAGATTTATTTAATGAAATGTTCTGGGCCTTCAAGCGCTGGTCGATTACGAAAACCATTTCACATCCTAAATTAACCACAATAAAAGGGTTTGAAAAGTGCGACATCGCGAGAGCTCTGTGTATACAGCGACTGAAACAAAAATAAAAATATTGAGTGGCAAAATGAGTATTGATTTGATGTATCAAAGTGTTCTATCTACACTTACGAAGCAGGGCAAAATTGCAATAATATCCCAGCAGCTACTTGCCATCAACACAAATGATGAACGAGTTTTGTACGTCTACTATTTACTTAAAGACTTGAATGCCTTTCCAAAATGTATAATAGATATTCATAAGACTGAGGGTTCGTCTATAATCTATCGTAACCTTGGCAACAAATGTTTCCAGAATTCACAAGACTATATGGCGTGGCAGTATTATAACTTGTCATTACTGAATGCCCCATCCCTCTCTGACCACTATGTTTTAGCTTTGGCTAATAGATCAGCAGTATTTTTCTCAATGAAAAAATATGAAGAATGCTTAAAAGATATACAAACAGTGCTTTCTTTGGATCATCCTGACAAAATAACAGAGAAATTATGCAAAAGACAATCTGCATGCAGAGAAGCATTAGCTGAAATGAGTAGCGAGAATGATTTGGAGATTACATCAGAGATACAAAAGATTTTGGTACTCAAAGGCCCAAGGGATGGTATGTATTTATGTGCCAGCACAAAATTGAAAGTGGTTTGCAATGAAGAAATGGGAAGGCATGTGGTAGCTAGAGAAGATATTAAAGTGGGAGAAGTGCTAGTTCAAGAAGATCCCTACTTTGCCCTGCTTCTGAAAAATCAATATTTGTTTAGTTGCAATTACTGCTTGTCTAGAAATTTAAACCTGCTGCCTTGTGACAGCTGTGTTTATGTCCTTTACTGCTCAGAAACATGTAAAGAGAAGGCGTGGCAAGAGTACCACAAAGTAGAATGCCTGTTGATGCCAATGTTAATCGACATGCAGTTCACAAAACTAGAATTATTAGCTCTGAGAACGGTTATCAAAGCTCGCACTGACCATGAAGACTGGTTGTCTTTAATCAACACAATCGCCAAAGCAGAAGCATATGAAGACTCTAAATATAGAGGATGCGTAAATATTGGCAACAAATGGGTCTTTGACTCTAAATACTACACATCGATCCACACCCTTGCGTCCAACATCGAGAAACGAAGCATCTCAGATGTTTTCCAGAAGTGTGTAACAGCAGCTGTTTTTCTGAAACTATTGACTGATGGAACTGATTTCATAAACTGCGATGAAGATAATAAACGCGAGAAAATAAAACGTTGCATTGCTGGGAGTTTACTGTTACACATCATGACAAGTCCTACCAACATGCACGGCATAAGTTCTAATATAGCAACTAAAGACGGAAGATTTGTTAGTGAGATCAGTATTGCCAGCGCTCCATATGCATTCCACAGTCTGCTCAATCACTCCTGTGCTCCTAATGTGGTGAGATTTAGCAAGTTAGGAACAAGTCAGATGACATTGTTTGCCCTTAGACCGATAAAGAATGGGATGCAGCTCTTTGATAACTATGGGTAAGATATTTTCATTGTTTTCAACTTTCATCATCATCCACGTCATCAGAACAGCTAGTTTTTTTTTTTTTCGGACTAGGCTAACGTGTGACCGCGTACTCGCCTGATGGAATGCGATGATGCGGTCGAAGAAGGAGCATGTTTGCCCAGTAATAACCTATTAACCCTAGACTTGAACACAGACAAGTTCGTTCTAATTAAGAAAGAGGAGTCAAAACGCTTGGTGCAAATAAATGGCATTTCGACGAAGTAAGGGTGACGCTTTGCCGTTCGCCTGGACGTCCGGTAATGAATGACTGCTCTTCATCATAATTTACACTTCCATCTACACTATTGGAGCAACTGTGCCAGCGCCCCGGATCCCCACTCGGGTATTTCAAGGAGTCGGGTTGCTGCTGGTATGGAAAAATTTGCAAATGACAATACAGTCCAAACGTGACGTTAGTGTAGTGACTCAACACCCCCATCTTAAATACAAAATAAGATCTTTTCTTTAGCTTCACATAGAATTTTATAAATTATAAATTGAGGATATAAATTAAGACAGCAGGAAAGCAGTGGACAAGGCTTGCACAGGACTGGAAAAGATGGCGCGCTGAAGAGGAGACCTATACCCAGCAGTGGGTTGAGATATGAAATGAAAATTATTTATTGTAGCAAACGTGGTACATTGTGATGTTACAAACTAAAGGCCCTCACGTTCGGACGTTCCAAGTACATCATACAATATTAAATCTACATGTTATACATGGTGTCAGTTATTTTAGCACTACAAAGAGCAAGGAAACTCTCACGTGATTACAAACCATAAAAGGCATTCTGTCAAATAGTACGTAGCCTTTGGAGTCTTTTACAGGTCTCTAGTATATTAATTTTTTTTTACAACCACAAGCAATAAATAATAAGCAATAAACGATTAATGATGATGAAATGAGAATGGTTAATGATGATGATGATGATGATACATTGAGGGCAGATGGAAGTTGATGAGGCTAGCACAGGACCGAAATAGATAACGCGTTATAGCGGATATACCTACATATATAGTGGGTGGAAAATGGTTGATGATAAAAAAAAATTGTTAAAGTTTGTGAGTGTGTGCTTATTTGTTCACACTCATATCTATAAGATTACCTTTGCAGCTAATGGGAGAATGACAAGATAATCTTAATTACAATAAGGCACTGAACAAGAAAATTACCAAACTGCTACAACACATCCTATGATCTGTCAACACATGCTTGATCAAGAAGGCAATTAAGTAAAATGGGGGGTTGAAAATGTTCATTCAACCTTTTACTGGAACATTCTAAATCAAAGTGGGGGTGACAAGACCTGCACTGACGCTTAGGATGTATTTTGCCCCTGCCAGCCCACACAAACCAGCCGAGGTCCTTAAAATAACGATTTCACCCCTATTTCACCAGGTGTTGTGGTATTGGAGACTTGTTGTTGAGTTTCTTCAAGGAGTCTCGACTTTAATCGTATATCTTCTGTGGCCTTGAAATGCAGTAGTACATGCTCCACGGTCTCATTCTCCTGTAGACTGCCTCGGCACAGAGGGCTGTCTGTGGCTCCAATTTTGTATAAGTCATAGTTTAGGTCACAGTGACCTATCATCAGTAGTATTCATCATCAATCGTAGAAACTTCCTGACATAGTTGATGACCTCGTTGTGGATACTTGTCACTTCCAAGTTGGAGTGGAAGACTTCTAAGGCCAACACTATGTATTGCATGCTTGTCATGCTTTCTCCTGCTTGACACTGAGAACTATGCATGCAACTACATGCAAGAACTGCCCGATATCATTCCAGAAAAAATCGTGCTTCTCTATCTCTACATAGTATAAATTGAAGTCGTTTTCCGCGTCTGTCTGTCTGTCTGTATGTCTGTATGGATTTTGATGCAGTTGTCACCATCAGTTAGATACATTTTCACGGAAGGTTTATATATATAACTAACGACCCGCCCCGGCTTCGCACGTAAATTACACCCGTGCGAAGCCGGGCGGGCGGGCCGCTAGTTAGGCAATAAAAGTGTTAAGGCAAGCGTAAACCATACCATCTTTGGACCCGGGTATGTCCTAAAACTGCGACCAAAACCACTAGAGTATGGGCAGCAGCATCCTGTTTAGTACATGGTGAATTTACTGCGATCCCTAAGCCACCTGCCAAGCGCAGGGATTATGGCAACACTAAGAGGGAAGGCCAGCAGTTTGTTCATTGCCGCAGTGGACATTTAATGGCGCAGTGGAAATTTAATGATGTGATGTGAAAGCTTACCAGAAGAGCAACTTTGCTCAACTGCGGTTTGCAGTTTTTTAATTGATACATTTCGGAGAGTGCATCAGATCTGCATGATTTAATTCCCTCCTGCTCATTTTTCTATCGGATTGCCACGAAGTGGGCACGAAGAATCGACATCGCTTTATGGTTGATATTTCCAGAACCCGTACGAGCGCTATGATTCCACATTTATTGTGCTAGTCTGTGGAATTCGCTGCCTGAGTGGGTCTTCCCCGATATTAAAAATCTTGGTGTCTTTAAGTCGAAAGTGAATCGGTTTTTTCTATGCAAGCGTGCTCCATTGTAGACCGCATCATCGCTTAACTTCAGGCGAGTTGGCGGTCAAGCGCAAGACTATTTATAAATTAAAAAAAAACTAATCACTGTTGCATGAAACTTGAAACTTACGTCTTGCCTCTGCTAATTTCCCGCTGTTATAAACTACTATAAAAAACACTTCTTACACTTTCAGATCTCACCATGCCGTTGAGGTACGCGAAAGCCGCCAGGAGACCTTAAAATCACAATACAAGTTCACTTGCATCTGCGAAGCTTGTGTGAACAATTGGCCTATTTACCCTGCGCTACGCCCAAACAAAAATCTGCCTAACAATATCAAACTACGCATGTCAAGACTACTGACTCTCGACACAATAAAGAAACTAGAGAAAGGAGACAAAGGTAAGGCTTTAGAGATATTCCAACCGTTGTGTGAAATCTCAGGGGAATTAGAACCTTACGCTCCATGTATGGAACTGGCAGATTGTCAAGAATCACTGAAACAGTGTTTAGCTATATTTGAAGGGGTCGTACCATATGAGTATAGCAATTTTGTCGAATGGCAAGCTATACCATGTGGATAAAAAGAGTTGACAATCAGTTAAATATTATATTATTTAAATGTATAAAAATCTCGTGAGTCACAATACAACAAAACACTTTTTGTGATTCAACAACAGTTGAAACATTTAATTTGTAGTATCTAACACAAACAATCAATGTAAATCATTAAAATATCAGTAATAAAGTAATAATAATCAAATGGTACAGCTCGCAGACTTTTAAGATTGAATTATTGGATCACATGGTTCTGTCAAAACTTCAACCGTATTGTCAACTGAAGATGCCTTACGCGGGCGTCGCGTTGGAAAGATGAGTGTCGTGAGCCAATGATTTTGGATACCATAGATTTGTAATTTTTGTTGTACAGAACAACCACAGACATCTGACAAAATTAAGATGAACAAAATGCATTTTAAATTGTTCATTTGACAGTGATGGGTTATAATTTCCAATTTTCATTTATTCCCGTTTTACAGCCAAATAATACAGCAGTGTAGTGTTTAAATAATGCAAAAGACATCAAGGGTCTCGTGTATTGCAAACACTTAAAATACAATCAGCGAAAATTGATTTTCTTATGAATCTCTAGTATATTTCTGCTTCTGTTTTTCTTCAGAAAAACAGTTTTGAAGATTGACTTCCGCAAAGCCTTATTTAACAAACAATCAGTCAGTCAAACTTTAAAAATTATCCCAATCCTTAAATTCTGACAGACGTAAAAACTCTTTGTCCATACTTCAGGGGCTCTATTTTTGAATCGCTCGTACGATAGTTTGATAGTTCGTACGAAAATATTATGCAAAATATTTCTGTTCTTGTGTCTCCATCTTTATTTAAAGTCCGTCCGTCTTAAAGTTTGTATGGCCTTACTTGAAAACTTAAGTTAAACATTGTTTAAAATTGGTCTGCCAACTCGTTGACGCAAATTGTTACACGCGAAAACTAGATTCCCATTTTAAACATTGTTAAACTTAAATAACATTTTAAGGTGTTTTGTAATGTTGTGTAATTGATACCCACTGATTATGATGAATCTCGAATGCAGCTCAATTACATAATACCAGTCAACTTTTTGCTGACGGAAATAATCACGCGTGAAAATTGTCATGTTAAGGGGCCTGTATACCCTCTCCAGCTCTCTTGCTCGCACATTTTCACATTATTGAAGATATAAAATCAATGAGTGTGAATTTCCAAAAAGTAACAAAATCATTTCTTGGTGTCTATCGTAACATTACAAACATAGAAATGTTTGTTTCGATATCTTGTAATTTGACGGAATAACATGACACGAGAAATAAAAATCACTTGTTACCATTTTACTGTCAAATTAAAATATATCAAATTGATAATTTCTTTGTTTGTAATGTTATAATAGACACAAGACATGATTTTGTTACTTTTTGGAAATTCACACTCATTGATTTTATATCTTCAATCATGTGAAAATGTGCGAGCGAGAGAGCTGCAGACGGGAACAGTCCCCTAAGTAGCTAACAGACGTGACGGATTTGGCTGACGAACCGCCGTCTGACTAACGGGAGAGAAAGAGAAAATTTTCTCTCTTCCGTTGGTTGGATGGTGGTCCGTCAGCCAAATCCGTCACGTCTGTTAGCTGAATTGAATACCTTATACAATGTTTTTAAGTATGGGTGTTACTGTTTAACCTTCTTATGCATAAACATAATTATGGTGTTTTATTCTGTTATATTTTTTCACTTCTCATGCTCGTAAAGTACTAGTGTATGCCCAATGTAAGCAGACTAATAACTGCTTTTATGCTGTGCGTAAAAGTTTTAGTGCATGTTTAAAATTAAACAAGGAGGTCCAGTTTCTAATATATTTAATGTAGGAAGTTTGCCTGGGTCTTTAATAGTACTCTTAGGTCAGGGTATTATTAAAGACCCAGATATAACTTTAGTCAATTAAACATAGCATATGGTTAAAAAAATCAGTTTTAATTTTAATCAATATCACTGTTTCATTTCCTCGTAATTAAAGTGAAAAGCCAAGTGTATAACATGTACACAAAACCCCGTTTATCCTCTCGGCTAAAATGAATTGTCTTATACACTCGTTGTACAATCTAACTATTTTGTTTCGCTTTCCCGCGTGACTTTTTTTATCGGCGAGATTTGAAAATTCATTTTAAAGGATCAGTTGGCGTAACTAACATTTATGCAAAAAAGGTTTATTAATAAAATAGCATATTTTGCGGTGCATTGGTAAAATTCGTCAGGAATTATAAATTTAATCATTTGTCGAATTATTCTTGGACTGCTATGTTTAATAAGCATTATTTAGTATGTAAGACATTATTTAGGTGTAAGTTTAATATCACAATGCTAAGTTAATCATAATAATATAATTAACTTAGCATTTCTATAACAATAAGAAAATGTGTGATTATCGTTGTCAACCTTTTATGTGTTTGTACGTAGAGTCTGGCTAATGAAAAAAGAGACTGAAAAAACGCAGCAAATTTAAAAATATCAGCATTGGAACACCAAAAATTAGTATGAAATGCCTGGAATTATCTCACTTGATACTTGTGAGTTATTAATTTATATTGTGACACAGTCAGAATACAGTAATGTTTGCATTTTATATTAATTTTGGGGTTGCAATGCGGTTTTTTGAAAATTCGGCGCGTGTTTTCAGTCTCTACTTTCATTAGTCAGACTCTAGTGTTAAACATTGTGCCATCGAAATAAGGGGGGCCCAATATGACTAAATGGTGATTACGTCAGCAATATTAATTTATTTAAATTTTCTGGTTTTCCTGCAAAATTTGCTTGAATAAATACTGTATGGGCATTAAAGTCTATAAATTCCTTATTTCTAGGCTCCTGAATGACAATAAAGAAACCTGAACAAATAAAAAAATAAAACCTACCAATGGTTACGTAAGCATTGTGCTTTGCTTTTGCTGACCAGGAGCAGGTTTCGAATTACTGAAATTCTGCTTACGTAAGAGTTAAATGGCCCCCTAAGGCATCACCTCAGACAACCCAACTGATTTTTTTATATAGTAATTAAGATAAAATAATAAAAATAGTTTTGTACTGTAAAGATGTTTGTGATTTTTGACATCCTAAGAGAAAGCGTTACCGGCTGCTGTCTTTTTTCAAGCATCGCTATTTGTCTTGACATTAAATTCCATATTAGGAAGGTATTTGTTCAAAATTTAAGTTGTCGCTTGCGCTATTCTATAGGGGCTGTGCTATTATTAAGAATTTGAGACACGGTATTAATGAAATTTAATTTCTCAAGACATAAAACCATATATTTATTAGTTTTATCGATTGTACTCACGATTGCTATTGACGATCACTATCACGATTGATAAATGGTTTTTATGAAAAACTTAAACTTTTCTCTATGTACTAGGTTATGCGGAAAGGGTGTACTAAGCCGAAAGGGGTCTATATTACCCATAATTATGAACAACTTTTATTATGAGAATAACTCTGAAATCGCGAAAAATATATCATCATCATCATCATCATCAGCCAGAAGACGTCCACTGCTGAACATAGGTCTCCCCCTTAAAAATATATCAGCTCTATAGAAAACGGCCATTCACACTCGACAAAATGTATGGAGCAGCTGATTTTTTTACCGCGTTCTCCAAGTTAGTTCCATTGTAAAAGTTGTTCATAATGATGAGTACTATGGATGTACCCCTTTCGGCTTAGTATACCCTATCCGCGTAGCCCTGTATGTACATTATGAATATTAAAATACTTTTCTCTCTTCATAAATTATTATTGTTTGTACCTATCACAACTGGCTACAACAGTTATTAGCACAGACCGTTACCTGGATAGACGCCTATGTAGAGTTCACCTACTTTGCATGTCTGTGGTCTGTGTTACGTCTTAAGTTGGATCAATACTAGCACGCAACATAGTAGCACGTCAGACGTTAATACAAAAATGCCAAATTGCGCCATAGTAAACTGTGTACAACTGTTTGTAGTGTATGTGTCTGTCTAGACTCTACAGAGACGCCGGCATCCAATGGATGCAAATGGTAGGCTGTCGTTCAATGTCGGAGGCTGATGTCCAGCAGTGGAAGTCTTCTGGCTAATGATGATAAAACTGTAAAAAATCTTTGAAGGCAGTTGGCCATGCAAATGAAGTTAAACTGCCACTAAATTGCTCTCGTGACGTCATAGTAGTAAAAAAATGCGGCACGCTATGTTTTCAACTTGACTTGCTAGAGACGTCTAATGTGTTTTTTAATATAGAATAGGGGGGGGGGGGGGGATAGGGGGGAATCATTAGTTTTATCTAATATCAAATAGTTAAAATATAAATTGTAAAAGTTAACAAAGGGCACGGACCCAGGAGTCCGTGGAGAATAAAAATAATAAAAATAAATAAATTGAATAGGTCTACGTTTAGCCCCCAAGTCACCTGGTGGAAAGCGAAGTTGTGGTCGAAGATGGAGCATGTAGAAGGAGGTTATTCTAGAAGGTTATTCACGCTGGTTTTGAAGATGCCCAAGTTATATGTTTTGAGGAAACAAGGACGGTGGCAAGGCATTCCATTTCCAAGTGGTTCGCATTAAGACGGTTGAGGCAAACCGGCTAGTTCGAGCCGGTTGCATGTCCACTATGTAGGTATGGTATTTATTATGTTCTCCGACTTGTCTTGTTGTAGAAGGGGAAGGAGGGATTAGGTGTCTATCCTTATAGAAATCTGTGGTACGCTATTCTGAGGAACGTTATGTACCCAGTGCCAGTGGGTATACATAGTTAAATGCCTTTTAAAGGCTTGCCTAATTTACTGGTAATTAGATCATGTCCAGTGGGCTTACTCTTGACACTCGATTTCAATCGTAATTTGGGATTGGGATTGAAAAAATGCCATTTGGTACTCTTCAATCGCGTCAAGAGTACCGAAAGCGTCGAGTTGAGTCGATTTTATTTAGTTCCATATAATTCCACCACTATCGGTTCCAATCGTGCGCTAGTTTAGAATTCAAGAGTACCAAAATGGCATGCTTTCGATTCCAATCCCATATTACGATTGAAATCGAGTGTCAAGAGTAAGCCCACAGGCCTGGTCCACTCCGCAATTTAGGTATGAAACTACAAGTAGCCGAATTGTCGGACTTACCGCGCCCGCTGCTGCGCGATAGAGGTTAATATAGTTGTAGGTAGTTAACGCTCGCACATCCTGAATTGCACTTTATTGTGTAGTAACAAGAGTCGCTACTTATTTAAATGTTTTTGAGGAGTGAATCTCCTGTCAATGTACTAATGTGTATTCTGTGTCATGGCCTAAAAGTTGACAGTGGTCATCCTACTTTATTCTAAATTCGTGATGGTTGAGAATTGTAGATTTTAATTTATCTATCTATTAAACTATTAAATTATAAACACATGGAAGTACAATATTTGCTCAAAATTCATTAAAAAGCGTCTTGAGTCTCAACATAAAGGCATAACTTTAGACTTCGACCAGAATAAAATGAATGGACGAGCCCAGAAGAAGCGCATTTTTGAAGCTTACAGAATGAGCGCTGGGGCTCGCCTCGTTTCTGGCGGTCTCTAGCCGTAGGAAGTGCGACACGAGACTATTGTTACATGATAATGAAACATCTGACAAAATTATGCCTTCGTGTGCTTTCCCAAAGTGTAAATACACAACAAAAAACCGCTATTTATTTTTTGTAACAAATTTACTGTACATGGTTATAATTAGGTGTTGAAGTATATCTCCGACAGTTTTGACTCGATTTTACTGAACAAGTTCAATGGTTATGGCCCGTCCATTCATTTTATTTTGGTCGAAGACTAGATACATTTTGGAAATACGAACCAATTTACATTTTAAAATTAATATCTAATTTAGCTTGCTACAATAATTGTAGTCTAAATGCACAGATTACCTAAATAGTCTTTTTTTTGAGTTTTATTTGAGCGTCGACCCAATATCTTATTTTTAAATGTCTTTGTAACTATATCCACCTTTTTCTAAATTAACATTATTTTTATATCAGTTTTATCTAAAAAAATAGTACTATCGAGGATTAATTTAGTATCTAAATTGTATAATTAACGCTAGAACTGAGGCCAAGCAGTATATAATCTTATGTGGCAGAGAGATCTTTCCATTCGAACCCATATAACGATTCATTATGACCTCGGCCAGTTCTTTGACTGTATCTTCGTTTTGAACTACTAATCTACCATCTTCCTTTTGTGAGATGGGACCAGTTCCATTTAAATGCCATAATACAGCGTCCACCTCGTTGTAAGAGACAATTTCTCTCGGCAGTCCTTCGAACATGGAAAAACCATCTCCGCCTTCCGCCAAAAAGTTGCATGTTATCATTCTGTACTCCAAGTGGTCTTCGATATCAGAAATTCCGTTGTTACAGCTAGAACATGCAGCTTTGGCTGTGACTACCCTCGATCCTGGCGGTTGTGCTAAGTCGTAAACAACTTGCATTCCAGAAAACTGCAGGAATTGTCCATGACTATCGATCTTTCGCCAGCCTCTCACTGAATGTTCCAAAGCGGCTCTCAAAATGCTGCCGTTCATATTTAAAACTGTCAATGAGTCAGAGAAGGGTAGCACAGTAATCAAGTCTCCTCTAGTTATCTCAAATGGTTTCTGTGGACGGTCGATCGAAGCTCTGATTCTACCCCCTTGTATTACAGCGATGTTAACACCATAATTACCAATAGATTTTGTGTAATTTATCATTGCGTCTGTGATGAGATCTCCTATATTGCATTCTCTTAATCTACAATACTCTCCGTGTAATGTCAGCGTCGAGATTCCTACAATAATATTGTTTATCTTGTCTATGTCAGTGCGATATTTCTCGACAATGTCAAGTAGTTCAGGGTCTCTAGGTACTTTTTGATTCAGCAAAATTGGCGTCCCGTCACATTGTACGATCTCTCCATCGGAGTCAAAAGTCATATGTAATTTCCCGAGATACTTTGTGTATGCGTAAGCTTGTACTACTCTCACTATCCTCCCAGAAGCCTGTTTTATCTCTGTCGGGTACGGCCCTTCCGGCTTTTCCGGGATTTCATCAGTACTGTTCTTATTCAGAAGGAATGTATTAGAATGGCCACCGATAACCAAATCGAGACCATCAACATATTTCGCTATCTCTAAGTCCTTAATGAAACCGGAATGGCCCAGTGCTATTAAAATGTTAACCCCTTGATGCTGTAGTTTGTCCACTTCCCTCTTTATAGCTGGAACTTCGTCTTCATATTCCACATTGTTTTTTGGTGCTATGAACTTGGTTTCTCCAGTGAGATAACCAATTATACCTATTTTGATTCCTTTTTTCACTATGACTATGGATTTGTAGAGATTTGTCTCTTCTTCCAGTTCAGGTACTTTGTCGAGTATTAGGTTTGCTGCTAGTACGGGAGACGTAAGATTTTGGATGAATGGAATTACTCCGGCCACAGCTTCGTCGAACTCATGATTTCCAAGAGACTGAAAGGAAAACTTGGTGTCAAGTTACAACAATATACAAAAAATATCTTATTTTACAAGACAAATAATGTAATGAGAGGCGTGTGGTATTTACAGAATGAGTTGATGAGTTTGGCATAAACAACACTAAACCTAAAACTTAAGGACTACCGAAAAAAAAGAAACAAATTTGAGTTAGTACAAAATGTTGTCTTTATTGTTCTTATTTCAAATAGGAAGGTTTACTAAAATTACAAAATTATAATTAAAAAAATTAAGACTATAGGAACATAGGCATTGCTGAAAACAACAATATAGGAATCGAGATAAAAGTCATATGAGACGAACTTTTCTGCTTAAGACTACTTAATACTGTTATTCTTCCTGATACCTCAGGATAAACAGGACTACGGTGGTTTACATAATACTGAGTACAATCTAGTTCACTGTAGCCAAGGTGGGTTGGGTTCAAATTTTCTAACATCCAGTACCCATCTCCACCGTTTGCAACGAACCCTGGCACAATAATTTTGTAAATGTCTTTATCTTCCACTTTGAAATATTTCGGCACATCACAAGCCCAACATCTAGCTTCTGCTTTCACAACTCGTGAACCCGCGGGTTCGGAAACATTGTAAACTACTTTAAGACCTGAAAACTGCAGAAACTCTCCAGGGAGATTAATGCTTTCGTAATTAGCCACCGAGTGCTCGAGCATCATTAAAAGCACTGTTCCATTAATTGTAACCGTCGTCAAGTTGCCTTCGAAAGGCATCACACCTAACAGGTCTCCCTTTGTGATATCAGTAGGCATAGTCGCATGTGCTATAGATGTTCGAATACCACCAGCCTGTAAAATACCTATCGGTGCATCAGTCCAGTGTTGTCCTACATAGTTCACTGCATAATGATAAACCATTGCATCAGTTATTAGATTCCCAAGGTTACATTCTGTTTTTCCACACTTATTGTCTAGAATTACTGAAGTGCTTCCTACAACTTCTTCTGTAGACGCTAGAATATCGCTTCGGTACTTTTCTATAATAGAGAGCACGTGTGGGTCTTGAGGTACAGTTTTATCTAGAAGTATTGGTAGACCGTCTGCTCCAATGACATCCCCGTTTGAATCGAACGTGAGAAGAAGTTTTCCAAAATACTTTGTATAAGCATATGCTTGAACAACTGGGACAGTTTTACCGGAAGCTTGAGTGACGTACGTTGGATATGAAGCTTGTGGTTCCTCTACGTCAGGGACTGTACCGTTCCAGAGAAAGGTGTTCGTATGACCGCCTATAACGAGATCTAAACCTTCTACTTCCTTTGCAATTTCGAGATCTTTCGCGTAACCCGAATGACCAAGCGCTATAATGATATTAACTCCTTGGTCTTGCAACTTTTTGACTTCTTTCTTCAGAGCAACAATTTCATCGATGTACTCGACGTTGCTCTGGACTGCTAGTATTTTTGTTTCTGGCGTTAGATATCCGATCACGCCTACTTCGTGGCCTGCCACGTTTAATACTATAGAGTTTTTGAGATTTTTTTCTTTAGCTAACTCTGGTTCTTCGGTTAACACTAGGTTGGCGCATAGCACTGGGCAGGTGATGTTTTCTATGAACGGTGTCAGTCCACTCACGCCGTTGTCGAACTCGTGGTTTCCGAGGGACTGAAACAAAGATGTTTGCAATTATTTTATACCTAGATAGGATATTGCCATTGTGTTTGTTCGAACTACTTCGGCTATATAAATATAGAAGATATATAAATATAGATGCATAGCTATTTATGTCAATAGGATGCGAACTTGGTCGGCATTTTCACATCTATTTAAAAAGCTACGTTGCATTATTGTTATCCTTTCCAGAACTGTGCAGCCAGTTCATTAAAAGTCAAATTAAATATTCATTGCAATGCAAAATATCTGGGCCCCGATTCTACTAAGCCAATTGTTTTTAAATTTTAATTGGTTAATGAATTGCCTCAAAATTGACAGTTTTGTTTTTTTTTTATACTAAGTTATATCTAATATTAGGTGGTGGTATTTATATAGTATAAAAAAACCGGACAAGTACGAGTAGGACTCGGGCTCTGAGGGTTCTGTCTAACGGAACCCTCAGAGCGCGATTCCAAAAAAAAAACCTAAAGTTGAAATATTAAAAGACAAACTTTGTAGTTGACTATAAGGATCTTCTATACATTCCAACTACAAAATGTAAGTTTGTAATAGCAAAATAATTATTTTTAAATTATATAACTTCAAATTTGTAACTTTCAGATTTATTCCTATATATGTGCTATGAGACCTTGCCTTTTGCCAAATTTCATGATTCTAGGTCAACGGAAAGTACCCTATAGGTGTTGATTTCCCTGTGAAATCGCAAAATATGCGACATAAACGTTCATATCTTTTGATTGCGTTGACTTACAACTTTTATTTTTTTACAGCCGAAAGAAACCGTAGACCCAAGTATTTAGTATAAATTTAAACTTGATACCTTTACGTGTTCTTGAGAAAAAGGGTCTTGACAGACGGACAACGAAGTGATCCTATAAGGGTTCCGTTTTTTCCTTTTGAGGAACCCTAAAAAATTAAAAATTAAAATTTTGAGGCAATTATTTAAAAATTAAAATTAAAACAATTACAATTTTAAAACAATTGGTTTAGTAGAATCCGGGGTCTGATACAGTATAGGTACTGTAGACAGGTATCGAAATTGATTTACCGCTACACCATCCATTCATGATGTAGGTAAATTTACTTTTACCTAGGTAGGTATGTAGGTACCTCCGTAATTGTAACTCGGCAAATAGTGCTGAAAATTAAACGAGCTATCGAATATTTTTGATCCTGTAAGTACGTTTTTAACTATTGTTAGGATGTCTTTGTTGGGGCCTTACGAACAAATGCTATTGCGGCACCAAACTAACGTTAAATCCACTCAGTTAGAAAATCACGCAACCGCAAACGTATCTGGGTGCGTTAAGGTTCACGTTCGCGTGATTTTCCAACTGAGCGGATTTAACGTTAGTTTGGTGCCACAATAGCAGTAGTCCGTAAGGCCCCAGGTATTGTTAGTAGATAAATACTTAACTATAGAATTATAAAGCAGTGCAGTCTTATATCATACAAGCTTGTTAAAAAGATATTATTATGAACAAATTATTAGCTACATTTTGAAATAATTACATAAGCACAAGTAAGTAGTTAAACCAAAGTTATATTTAGTTTTATAATACAAGCTCCTGCATCTCATTCGTATATATATTGAAGTTTTTTATTATTATATATTTTTTTTATATTGACCAAACTTTTGCGGTAATAAAAACCCAAGAGATATTGTTGCTATTTATTAAAACCCACAATAAACATGTTTATTACAATATTTTATATACATATCTAAAAATAAAATCACAATCTAAAATGCAAATAAAAAGATAATACTTCTGGCATAAAATGTATACCGATAAATTATGTAGCTATTTAACACCTCAAATAATATCTTACATTAGCGAGATTATTGTTCTTAGGCTCGGATAAATCCTTCCTGTATTCACACTTACATTTACTTACATTTTCATTTAGGAAATAGTAGTAAAATCTGTAAAATAATCGTAAAGATCACAACCATGTAGGTATATAATAATATACTATATATAAGATAAACTAGAATTATATAGTGCATATAAGATCTACATTTAAAACTATCTACATAAAAGTAGGTACTTTAAGAAATACTCTTTAGCTACATAATTAGTACACGTTCATTAAGACGAAAATACCTGTAATCACAATATATAGAGATAAACTCAAACTAGACCCTGAATTCACACGCAGTTTATCTACGTTGTGTATAATAATACGACTTTCTACGGCTGGATACACAGGACTATGCCGTTGTATGTACTCTATAGAAGATTGCAGCTCATCATAGGCCAGGGATGTGGCTGGCAACCCCTCGAAAATGGAAAACCCATCACCACCCATCGACAAAAACGAAGGCATCAGTATTTTATACTCTTCGCTTTTATTCAAAGCCAAATACGTAGGCACGTCGCAAGCACCACAACGGACGTCAACCTTGAGGACTCTAGCACCTGGTTTATTCCTAAAGTCATATTCAACTTTCATCCCTGACATTTGCAAAAATTGGCCGGGTGCTCTCGTAAGACCATACTTCTCTACTGCGTGTTCGAGCATCTTCCAAATATTAGAACCTTGGATTGTGATCTTTACCATGTTTCCATCAAAAGGCATGACAGTGAGAAGATCCCCTTTTGTCAAGTTGGCTGGCAGATTTATATGGGCAATAGAAGCTCTAACTCCACCACCTTGAATAATAGCTACAGGAGCATCTGTCCAACCGTGTCCCCTGTACGCTGTTGCATATTTATGTACCATTGCGTCTACAATCAAATTACCCATGTTACATTCCCGTAAGCGGCAAGATTGACCATCCAAAATAACAGACGTATTTCCGACTACGGTTTCTGATATTTTCATTACTTCACCTCTGTATAAATTTACAATGCTCAGAACGTCAGGATCTTGAGGGACCGTTTTATCTAAAAGTACAGGATTTCCATCAAAGCTGACTATTTCACCTTCTGCGTTAAAAACTAGATGCAGTTTACCAAGATACTTGGTGTAAGCATATGCTTGCACCGCTGGAACTAATCGTCCTGATTTTTGTTTGACTAGTGTTGGATACGGTCCCTCCGGTTCCTCCACGTCAGGGCTTGTGCCGTTCCACAAGAATGTATTTGTATGACCTCCTATTACTAAATCTATATCTTCAACTTTCTCTGCTATTTCCAAATCTTTAGTAAACCCTGAATGTCCGAGGGCTATCAGAATATTTATTCCTTGGCTCTTAAGTTTTGCTGCTTCCACTTTAATGGCTTCAGTTTCTTCAATGTATTCAACATTGTTTCTGATTGCTAGTACTTTTGTATCAGGTGTGAGGTATCCGATGACCCCTACTTTAGTACCATTCACATCGAATACGACTGATCTCATCAAGTTTGTTTCGGCCTCTAATGTGGGTTCCTTGGTAAGGATGAGGTTAGCAGCAAGAACCGGACACGTCAGGTTTTCGATGAAAGGCGTCAATCCAGAGACACCGTTATCAAGCTCGTGGTTCCCAAGGGACTGAAACAAACAATAAAATCTATCAAACTCCTTACTAGATTTACAGCACGACTCATGCATATGGTTAACTGACATGCCAGGAATTAAGAGATTTGAATGTACTACATGCAATTTTAGATGCTTTTAAAGTAGGGAGAATCAAGAAATCGTTGATTAGTAGAATTTGAACATGCAACATTCCGGGTAAACGCCCCTTTTTGCCCGATTTATCGATTATAATTATGTTAAGGCCATCAACAACTGGCTTTGGAATTCTTGAACGGTCCGAAGTGTCGCGTTTGCTCGAAAATTAAATTGCTCGCAAAACATTATGAATCTCAATATTTTACGTTTTTTCATGCAAGTAGATATTTAACACGAGATTAATACCCATAACGAAGACATAAAACAGAATTAAGCGGGATTTAAGCATATATAGCAATCGTTTTAATAGTTAAGAGTTTATAATATACCATTGGAGTTTGTGAGTTATTTGTCAATAATTTCATGACCCCCAGCAACAGATATTGTTTTCGCACCTTGAAGCTTAAACCTTTACCCCTGGGGCTATACAGGGTTAGGTACGCAGAAAGGGTGTACTAAACCGAAACGAGGTAATTATACGTATCATTATGAACAACTTTTAGTAACCATAAAATAACAAAACAACTACTGTTGTTACTACATTTTGCTGAGTGTGACTGAAATTTTTCTATAGAAAAGCTTTTTTTTTTGCAATTTCATAGACGGCCATTAGTTTTTCATAGTAATAAGTACCTACAATTACCTCATTTCGGCTTAGTTTTCGCCTTAGTTTTTGTGAAACCCTGTATATGTGTGCTATTATGTCTTCTGTGTTATAGGCACCTACCTACATTGTCTACTTACTGCATTATAGTGTAGGTACCTACGTACTACGTATCTCCATGTGCGAGATTCTGATCTATCTCACAGCATAGTGTGGTGCATAGGACGGACTTTTTACTCAGCGACAGTAAAAGAGAGACAGTTTCTGCCGAAAAATCCATCGTATGCTGTGACTCTAAATATAGTCATTACTGTATAATAAATATAATCGTTAGCCTCCTATGTGGTATCCATTCGCCAAAACGCGAGTACCTAAGCTCGCCCGTCTAGGGCTCCGTAATTTTAGGTCTTTGATTTCCAAAAAAGGATATATTTAAAGCTCGCTTTTTTTTAAATCCAACTTTGCCTGATGCTTTATCTGCCTAAATTTATTCAGGTTTCATAAACTTCGGAGATAAAAGGTGGTTGGTAATTTTTTTTAACCTTTTTGTATATTTAAAAAAACTGGCCAATAGAAATACCTGATATTTTTGCGTGATTTCAGGTTCGGTCCCATAGTCAAAAGTTTTTTATAATTTTTTTTTAACGCTGATAAGTCCGCGTTTGACCACCAAATAATTATGACTATAACCAAACATGGATTTAAGCATGGATTATTACTCTTTTGTCTATAGTATAATGAACCCCTTTCGGCTTAGCAAACCCTTTCCTTATAACCCTGTACCTATATTACACAATACAGTATAGTAGTTAGGTTTATAACATTACTGCAGCGGCCTTCAACAGAACCATTTATGGACAAACATGAAAATGTGCGCCGAGGCGTAGCCGAGACCAGCATACTTGAGTCCACAAATGCTCAATTGCGCCCAATACTTGTATGTAGTACTTTTCTCAGATAATGCGCAGAACAAAGATGTCATATTATACTAAATGGCGCAGAAATTCAAACTAAGTGAGTACTTGTGTGTTGTGTAGAACATTTTATTTGAAAATACCTGTTTATTGTTTATTTGATCGAAGGAATTTTCCTACCTACAGTTGTTGAATGTGAATTTTTGAAACTTATGGCTGTGACGATATACATAATCAAAGAATTAAGGTAGACTTTCCGGGATTTGAGGTTGCGTCAAAATACTTTCACCAGACCTTGAAAACATTTTGTCAAATTAAATCAACAATAAATTGCACAAATTGTAATGATGAACAACAATGCTTTTTGACGTGCCGATATGTTCATTTGTTTATTTTACTATGCTTTAAAACAAAAAGGTAAGGTCCTAGTTCTTTGCTTTAAACAGCCTTCTAATGACCGTGTCTCAAGGATTTTAATGCAACTTCCTTGCCGTGTCTAGATGACCGTGTGTGCAAAAATGTCCCAAAAAAAAAGTCCCAGATTCTGTGGTCGCCATATTTCTAAGTGAAAAGTTTATTCCATTTTTTAAATAACACTACAGCTCTGAGTTTTCATAGTAGTTTATTCAGCCTTAGCAGACTATGGATTGTATGGATAGAAGGCACGACAATATGTCTTATTACATAGTAACTGCCGGCAGCCGCTTGGGTATATCGATTTATCTCGAAGAAGGTTGTAAAATTAAGAAGACAGAGAAAAAGAAAATGAGCGAAAAGAAAATGAGAAAAAGTATCCTATGCGTGTCTTCATGTTGCAGCACTACTTTTGCCTTAGGTCCAGATTAATGCAACCATTTAGCGGCAAGACACTGATAGATGCGGACGCAGGCGCTCTTCTTTAAAACAATTTCAACCTTAGCGTGCTTTCACTAATATATGAACAAAAAGACGCGATTAGCGACGGCAGAGGACGAGGGACACGGCCGCGGCCTTTTATGTTTGGTGTCGTATTAAAATGACACTAAGGTTGAAATTGCGTTGAAGCAGAACGCGTGCGTCCGCGCCTCGTCTTATGAGTGTCTTGCATTTTAGTCGTGAAAAGAAAACAGCCAGACATAGACAAAGAGTAGGTATTTAATTAGCACATTGCGATAACCGCTTATGGATATGAGTGGTAAGGACAAGGGATAATGGATACTACTTTAGTGCTTTTATCATAAAAAATATTAATACATGCTCTATTTATTTTAATGGAAAAAATTAAAAAAGGCATACAAAATATAAAAACAGAACTACAGATTTCTCAAGTTCAAAAGTAGTGGTAAAGATGCAACTGTAAACAAGCTTGCAGTCAAGCCTGATGCGGCGCCTGTCTCTGGTGTTGGCTCAGGGACATTGTTCAACACAACTCGCTCAGCAACCTCTGGGTAAACCGGGCTCCTCAAACCGATGTATTCAGCAGTGCACGTAACCTCATCGTAGGCAAGAGTCTCCCTTTCCAGTCCAACCAACATGGAATATCCGAACTCCCCGTCGGCCAAAGCAGCAGGCATCAGTACTTTATATGACCTCCAAGTGTCTATTATATAGTATTCTGGTACGAAGCAAGACCAGCAACGAACAACCGCTTCCACCAGCCTAGAACCAGGCTCTCTAGACATGTCATAAGTGGCACGAATACCGGAGAATTGGAGAAACTGTCCAGTGGGAGTTTCATTGTTGTTTGTGGACACAGAATGTTCCAAGACTTGATTAAGAATTGTTCCTGTCATAGTTACAGCTACTAAGTTGCTTTCCAGTGGCAAAGCTGAGAGTAGGTCGCCTCTGGTCACAGGAGCCGGGCGGTTAGCGGGGGCGATAGATCCGGCTAGAGCTCCACCGTGAATGATAGCCACAGGAGCATCAGTCCATCTCTCACCTTCAAACCTGGTAGCGTAATAGTATATGATAGCATCAGTGATAAAATTTCCTAAATTGCACTCTTCGGTTTTACAAGAACTACCATCCAAGACAACAGCAGTATTCCCCAAGACCTCATCAGACCTGGTTGTAATTTCCTCATAGTGGGCGTTAACAATCTGGAGAGCTTCTTCATCTTGTGGAATATCGGAAAGTAGAATTGGTTCGGAATTCCACTTAATAATTTCACCGTTATCATCAAACTCAGCTAGCATTTTCCCGAGGTGTTTATTGTAAGAAGTGGATGGAATTATTGGTACAGTTTTTCCGCTTTGCTGTACCACAATTGTAGGCTGTTCTTGAACTGCATCGTGAACAGTGCTTCCATCCCAGTAGAATTTGTTTTTCTGACCGGCGATAACAAAGTCGAGACCGTCTACTTCTGTAGCGATTTCAAGATCTTTCTCGTGAGTAGAGTGACCGAGCGCAATAATTATGTTGACGTTCAAAGCTTGAAGCTTGGAAACTTCTTCTCGGACGGCAATTACTTCATCTATGTACTCGATGTCACCGTTAGGATCTAAGATATCTGTATCAGGGGTGAGGTAGCCGATGATACCGACTCTAACTCCATTTATGTCGATGACTACGAACTTTTGTACGTTTTCGTCATTCTTCGTCGACTTGAGAATGACGTTGCTTGCCAATATTCTAGTCTGAATGTTCTTCATGAATGGTGAGAGTTCGTCGGATCCTTTTTCTATGTCATTGTTGCCAAGTGACTGGAATTAGAAATGGTATCTGTTAGTAGCGAAAATGAACATCTAAATGACATTTAATTTGTTAACAAAACGGAATTAATGTCGGTTAGCAACAGCAACAGTTTAATAATATTATTTAATTAGTCGAAAATATGTAAAAAAAATGCGCATTATACTTTCTCGCTCGCACTATCGATAATAGGTACCTAGGTACTTCAGTAAAATATTTTAAGACGATGTTTTATTTAGCCTTTAACAATGTTATTGCAGCTGTCAGAGCCAATAAACGAATGGAAATAATATAATTACTAAACTTTATCTTATAACTATGGACAAATTGGACAATGGTCTTATATGTATACCTACATATAAGATCATTGTCCAATTTGTCTGTAGGTATAAAAAAAAAAGATTCACATGACAATTTGTTCTAAATATTAAGAAAATGTTTTAAATGTTTATCGGGACTTATCACGTATTATTTAATATAGGTAAAAAAAAAACAAAACAAATCCCGATAAACATTTAAAACATGTGTTCAAATCGCGAAAATTAAAAAATTACTATTAAGAAAATGTAAAGAAATAAGGTATAAGATCCCTCAGCATTTTACGTAATAAAAAAATACCTACTGTATATGCGAGCGAGAGAATGAAAAACGGCTTTTCCCTCTTAAACATAATTTAGTTAAAAATGTGAGTAAACCTTTAATCTAAGTTAGTCAGTATCTTATCGTTTAAGGCCTCGTTTATGGACTTGAGGGCGCTGCCGGCAACGCGGGCACACGAAACGCTTCTGCGTAAATGGTCTCATCCATTCTTATACGTAGCTATAAATCATGGTTTAATAAAATCAATTCCGTGATCACTGGCCAGTTCGCACATTTTCAACAAAGATGAAAATTCCTCTATAAAATATTAAAAAAACATTGGGCATTCTTTTTAGAATAACATTTCAAACGTTTTCAAGTAATTTTTATATTGATATGTTTTCCTCCACCCCATAAAATATCAACACAAAAACTGCTTTATGACAATTACAATGTTATTCTAAATGCCTTATCGGTTTTTTTAAATACACATTCTTGATTTTTTTTTCTTTAAAACTGTTGAGAACATGCGAAAGAGAGCGCATTCGTTGCACGCCTCGTGTCTACAAACGAGGCCTTAAGTTAAATTCACTTCCACCATCCGCCACCAACCATCGTGAAACATGAGTTAATGAGACGGTCATACAGTAAGTATAACTGATCCTAATTAACTACGTAACTAGCTCTCAGTTTTTATTAACTATGTCTAAATCATCTATGTGTATAGTAAGTATTGTTAATATCTTGATTAAGTTTTAGGGGTTAGCTTAGAACAAAGTTCTAAGAGGGTTAGTGAAAAATATGTCAATAGTAAACTTACTCGAGAGATATCCTAAAAACTCGTGCAAACATTAAAACTGTGCTGTACCTAAATTGCGTTTGCCGAGTGAAGCGTTGCTGAAACATATTCAAATGAAGAGTTCGTTTCAATTTCCACGCCGAATTTTCAATCCTTTGTGTTTAACGCACGGAGTAGGTATACCTACGTATATGTACGTAACTGCAGTTATACGTACGTACGTACCAGCTACCACGTAGTCGTGTTTGTATGGATGAGTTGTTTGGTATGCTGACTTGCAGCTGGTTGTTTTGTGCTCTTTGATGGGAGCTTTATCATAGTCCGACGAAGGACCTGGTCAGCTTTTGTTTAGGATTTGCGATCCCGAGTAGTTGTCCTAAAAGCTTTTACGTAGAATCATTTGTTTTTTAAAACACATTGATGTTGGGACTAATAGAAATTCTTTATTGTGCAAATGCACACAACAAATAAAAGCTACATAGAGGTACCTACATGAAGAAATTGCCTCAAGTGGCATGGCGGCTTTATAGCTAAAAGTCATCTCTTCCAGGCAATCATTGGACGACGGTATAGACAGGGATGTTATTAAACTTAATAGGCTATCGAGCAGATGTTTGATTTGTTAAAAATAACAGATAGTATAACACACAGTCACACACATAATTTTTCTGAGCGCCTGGTTAATACGATGCGTGATCAAAATGCTGGCGCGGTTTCCGGCCCAACGCATACTCATAAGCGTTGCCATTCAGCGTGAAAATGCTGCCAGCATGCTGGGTACGCTGCCAACTGTTAGTGGGCTACTATTAGTTCTGGTTTTTAACGCTGACCCGATATTACTGTTTTAAATATCTTAACATAGAGTAGACATTTTGCGCAATGCTAGGTTACTATACTCGTAGGTACCTATATAGGTACCTATTTGTAAATGTGTGTGTATTATGTAAAGTGCAGGTTCAGGCAAAAACAAGGAAAAGCAGTATCATGCAATGCGGCAAGCGGCAACAAAAACAAACCCAGATAATTACGTTCACATGTTTCCACGTAGTTTTACGGAGCACGTAGATGAAGACTCGTAAGTATATATCACTAGTAAGTAACACAAACAACACGGGAGATAATAAAGATAAAATGGCGCCATTCGTGCATAGCCTGATCGTCTTATGCAATGTTTTCTTCAACTTTGCACTGTTTTGAAATGCCATTAATAATAATATACATTATTTTTATGATAACAATTATCATTAAACAAATCTAGACCCGGAAAACAAGTTTTTTTTACAAAACTTTTTTATTTGTTTTCTGTTTTTATATTTTCCTCTAAACCTACAGGGTTATAAGGAAAAGGTATGCTTAGCCGAAAGGAGGTTATTGTACTCATGATTAAGTTTATTTTTACCATGTGGAACCAACACTGAAGTAGTGAAAAACATCACCTGGGCCCCGATTCTATTAAAGAAATTGTTTTTAAATTGTAATTGTATCAATATTTATTTTTAATAATTGTTTCAAAATTTACATTTTTTTTATACATAGTTATAATATTAGGTGGTAGTATTCTTCTAGTTCCATAGAAAACGTTGATTGACACTCGACAAAAAGTATGGAACAGCTGATTTTTTTTCACGATTTCAGGTTTGTTCCCCTTTGTAGTAAAAGTTGTTCATAATAGCATACAGAATTATACGATAATAGTAATAATCAAGTATATATAATAATAATAGTAAGTATAATAGTCAAGTATAATCATGTATAATGAACCTCTTTCGGCTTAGCATACTCTTTCCTTATAACCCTGTATTGTGATAAATAATGTCGCAACAAAATTAGTTCTTGTTTCGTCCTTATAAATAGCCAATCGAACCATCTCAAAAGATTCGATCACGTTCACAAGATGGGACGGTAAAAAGTCACGGTCACGGACACACCAACAAAAAACGTCACGAAATAGAACGAATAAGTACGTAACAAAACGGACAAAAACGTCACAAGCAGTAAGTACTAAGCGCGGCACGATATTGATGGCCTATCAATCATAGGCCAATTGACTATCTTGACCTTAATATAAAGGCATACGTGGAAAGGGTGTACCTACTAAGCCGAAAGGGATAGTACCCATCATTATGAACAACTTTTCCTATGGGGGCAACGCTGAAATCCGAAAAATATCAGCTGTTCCATAGAAAACGGCCATTCACATTTGACAAAATGTATGGAACATCTGATTTTTCCCGTGTTTCTGTTCCGTTTCCTGCGAATTCTGAGTTGCTCTCAAAGTAAAAGTTGTTCATAACGATGGGTACTGTGGACCCCTTTCGGCTTAGTACCTACACCCTTTCCGCGTAACCCTGTATAGGCGTGATGACAAATTAAAAAAAAAACTATCGACATAGATAAAAAAAACTAATGTTTAATAGCAAACATTAATTAATTGATATAATTTTGTGATTAATTAATTGATATACATAATTGATAATTGTCTAATTGATTGTATATTTAAGTTAAGTTATTGTAATTCTTTTGACTAACTCTTAGATAGATGTATATTTTAGTATTGTAATTTGGACTAATTCTAATTCCTATATTTAACTACTCTATTGTATTAGGAATTAACCTGTAATGATAGAAGTAATGTTTTAATAAATAAATAAATAAAATAAATAAATAAATAAATTAAAAAAAAATACTAATTTTGATTTCGCGCCAAAAGACTTCGCAGCAATATGGCGTCACAATCTTAAGGTCGCGCTCACCGGCTAGAGCGATCTTCAGCTCATTTTAAATATGTTGGAAGATAAAAAATAACTGAGTGAGAATAAAAAAAATAACGATTGGGAATTATCTTAAGAATAACATTGGAAATGGTATAAAAAAGGATTTTCGGGTCGATCTTTTATAGGACGGCGGAGCAGAACGAAAACACAAGTTTTTTTTTCGATCTCTTCCGCTAAAATAAAACATCCACACAACAATTACTTTAAAACCTTTGCAATGTTATTATGAAAATAATAGCTTATCGTTTTTTATGTCTACTTAGCGAATTTTTATCTTTAAAAATGTGCGAAAGAGATAAAGAGCTCTGGCCGGTGAGAGCAGTATTAAACACAACCAGAAATGTTATTTGATTTTCAGTATTGAGCGATATTTCAAACAAAATGGTCTTTGTTTTTATAATTGTGACGTCATCGTTACTGAAGTTTCACTTATCATGGCGGATTTCTGTCTTTTATTATTTAATTTTATCAAAATAAAATCTATCACTAATTCGCTTTGAAAATAAGAAATAAAGACAGTTCTTAGACTTTTTCTCGAAATAACACGCAGTGTGTTATTTTTCAAAATTTATTTTTACTATTTAGGTTATTCTTTATTACTCTCATCACTCCTATTGTAAGGGTAAAAAGAATCTCGAAACGTACTCACGGTGTCTATATTAATAAAGGCCTGTGCCCATCGAGATACAATACATATATAGAGTCAAAAACGTGCCAAAAAATGTCCGAACCAAAACTCTGCGCACGCTACGCATTACGCCGAGTTTTTGGTTAGTTGTAAGGCAACCGTGATCCAATACAACGCCTGCCCAATGCCAGTGCTGCTATGAGATAGCAGATTAGCGACGTTGAACACTATGCAAGTGACATTACGTCTAAATTGGAGTAAATGTGGCATTTTGAATTATATAATTGATGTATCGACGATCGGATTTTTTTAAACTGTTTTCAGTTAGAGATTGTGACTCTATAAGTATTGTATCTCGATGCCTGTGCCTTATAGCTTGTATCATCACTGATTGAACACCATATCCTCATTATCATCATCATAATCAGCCTTTTAACAGTCCACTGCTGGACTTTTAGCCTACCCCCGAAAGGGTGATTGGGCCATATCCACCACACTGGCCCAGTGCGGGTTGATGGATTTCACATACGCCATTGAATTCCTTCTCCGCACGTATGCAGGTTTCCTCACGATGTTTTCCTTCATCGAAAAGCCAGTGGTATGAAAATCCGTACATAAATTCCGAAGAGCTCATTGGTACGGGCCCGGGGTACCCGCGACCTCACGCTTTGAAGTGTAGCGGTCTCCCAAATAGGCTACCACGGCTACCATACCCTCACTACTCTTTAATTACTTACAACGGCGTCCGGTTGAAGGGCGTTGATGAACTCTGCAGCGATCTTCCATTTATATATAGTGAACCAAGCTGTGCCCGTGTAGGTGTCACCAGCGTTGAGGTACAAGACAGGTGGACCTTCTCCCAACTGCGCTGCCTTCCTCGCCTCCTTCACCCTGGAACGAACATGATTAACATGATATATTTGATATCCCCGATAACGTATTTTTTTTACGTATTTTTGTATTAGCTCTTCAAGACAAGAGTGAATAGGCACCTCATGGGCAATGGTGCTCAATCTTAGACTGTATCGTCACTTACCATCAGGTGAGTTGTGGTCAAACGCTAGCCCATTTCATCATAAAAATAAAAATAAAAATAAAATAGTAATAAGTACCAAACTTGGCATAATTATCGTACGCACACACTCTAAAGTATAACAACAAATAATAAATAATGGCCAAATGTGAGTTGGTGTCAAATTTCAGTTCATTACCAAGTTATAACTGGTAATTCCTTACCTGGATGACCTCTTTATAATTTCACCGGATCGATATGCCATATCTTATTAATTTTGAAGTCGGTTTTTTAATTGATAATTATTGTATTTTGTGGTGGTACGGATCCCTCAGTGCGTGAGCCCGACTCGCACTTGGCCGGTTTATTTTCACGAATAATACATACGATATATAAAAATCATAGCAGAAGTTTTTCATAATGATAAGTAATAATGGACCCCTTTCGGCTTAAACTCCCTTTCCTCTTAACCTTGTATATACCTACTAACTGGACATAGGTACCTCTTACCTATCACATTTTCACGATACAGCTTCAGTCGCCCACGGTCTGAGTAAACTCAAAAACTATTGGATTCGTGATATAAATCGCTTTTTGGTTCGCATGAAAAATCACGGATTCTATATTTGGCACGCTTTTCGTTGACAATTTAAATCAAAAACCGCAGTGCGTATTTACTTTTTGCGTATTTAGCATTCATTTTAATTTGCAGAATGATGAATATGTACCTACCAAGTACCTACCAAACATTGTTAAATGGAGAAATCGACAGTCGATAAACGTGCAATCCCATTGACAAATTAAAAGTGCTCAAAATTTCGAAAATTCCGGACACTGATAATCTATATTCTATATCAATATAAAAATTAATCCCTATTTACCTTAGTCACGCCATAACTTGAGAACGACTTTACCAATTTCTTTCTTTTTTTTTAATTAAAGTTATCTTATTATTTGTAGAAGGTTCTTACGGAAAGAACAATTATTAAGAAAAATTGAAAAATTTTCAGAAAACTTAACAACGATTTAACTTCGCGCGTTTGACAGTTTAGCTAGCTATGATTTCTAAAGACAAAAACATCTGACGAATCAATGTTCAACCGTACCCGTCATGTAATTCTGGCATAGACGCTGACCTATTGTTTCAATATTTGCAAACACTAGCAAATTCATAATTTCGCCGCTACCTACCTTCCTTATTTGTTTATTGTTTTGACAATTTTTGTGTGTAACTTTTAGAAGAATTAAACTACTTACCTAGTAATTTTTATTAGCTCAATCATTTTATAGGTACACAGGTAGTTATTGTGATAACTTTAGTTACTCACATAATTTAATTTTTTTACCGACTTAATGAGGGAATTTCTCTATTCGGCCTTTTTAAATGTTTGTACTACGATTCCTTTGACACGTGTAAACCAATTTACGTAGGTAATTCTTGTTTTATTATGTAGACTATGTAGATGAAACTCTCGAAGTAGTAGGTACAACAAACATTTAAGAAATTTTGGCTTATTAGTGTTTGAACATACTTTTGTTCGAGCGTTGATTATATAATCTGTTTTTTTTTGAGCGGTTTCAAATTTTGAAGTCGTATTTTTCTTCTTCATGAGAGAATTTTGGCGTCGCATGGCTTGTGCATTTGCCAGTGTCAAGTTTTGACATAATATATTCAAGTCTTAAACAAGTCAAAGCCACAGTCAGAGTCAAGCAAAGTCATGGATAAATCTAAGTGATGCCCTAATATAGTGGTGGAGACTTTACTAAAGGTAGATATTGACTTTTCCCTACATTTGTCCTGTGGCGGCCCTAGCCCATAATCAAAGTAGAGCGAGATTCTCTTTCGGCGCCCTTTTTTTGGTCGACGCTTTCACATCATAAAAACGCCCACGCCTCTCAAAACGCTTTTTCGCATTTGTCATTTTGGCGCCCCTTGTTACCTCGCGCCTTGCGACCGCTCCTCTCGCTCTACCCTAGGGTACCCTATTTTTCTACGACGTAGCCACTAGCTCGGGTTTTGGCTATGTATAAAAAATTTCGCAGGTCGTCACTGGCGATTGTTGTCTTATTTAATTTCTTCACCAGTCTCCAAACAAGCAAGCTTACCGGCTTTAAATTGTTTTTTTTATTTATTTTATAAATAATAGGCTTGCGTTTGATCACCATCACGCCTGATGTTAAGCGATGATGCGGTCTACGTGGGAGCACGCTTGCCTAGAAGGAACCGATTCACTCGTGATTTGAAGACTCCCAGATTGTAATCATCAGGGAACACCCATTCAGGCAGCGAATTCCACACACTAGCAGTTCGCATAATAAATGTGGAATCAAAGCGCTTCGTATCTAGTTTTCTACTTCTTGGTCGGAAACCCATGAATATACTCTTACTCACACATGAGCGACTCTAGGGAAGCCTCCATAGCACTTCCCCGCCTCTCTATCAGCCGTGGTGCAGGCTCCGCTGAGCTGGGAGGTCTGCTCAAACCTCGCGTGCATGTCATTGTTGTGGAGGATCAGCAGCTCGAATTTGCTGTTTGGAGCTTTGACGAAGGCCGAGAGGCAGACGGCCACTGACGCCAGCAGCACCGTTAGGGAGGTCAGGCTCTTCTGGAAATTGAATAAAGAAAAATGTTACATAATAACATGGTAGAATTACCTACATTACTGCAGCAACCGGCTACAGAAGCATTTATGGACTTAAATTTAGAGTTACCTAAGTTAACTCTAAACTTAACCCTCGAATCCTTCATTAAGCTGGGGATTCAATATGACTCCCGTAACTCCGTTATTCCCTCGGTGAATAATCTACTAATAGACCTCAGGAGCTATATGGACAACTGCTATTGCGGCACCAAACTAACGTTAAATCCCCTCAGTTGGAAAATCACGCGACCTAAACCGTATCTGGGCGCGTTAAGGTTCACGTTCGCGTGATTTTCAAACTGAGCGGATTACCGTTAGCGTTAACGTTAGTTTGGTACCGCAATAGCAGTTGTCCGTAAGGCCCCTGGCCAGACACACAAAAGCGATAATATGGTAAGATGGCGTAGCGGTTGTGAACGCATCTGGCCTAAATCAGGCTAGATGCTTTTAATAATCATCCTGCACCTTTCCGCCCGTTTTTTTTGCATGTGGACTACTATTTCATTGTTGTCACTGCAAGTTTTTTTAGTGTGCGTAAAAAATAAGTAAGTGTGCCGTATTTACAGTTTTTACGTTAAATGGTTGAGCAGTATCTTGGAAAAAGTGTATGAAACATGGAGACATTTAAACACGAAAGATAATAATAATTATACTAAAGCATTTCTCACGCGTTTGCCTGATCTGAGATTTACCCCCATAATCATAGACGTAAATAAAGGTCACTCTAATCTTCACGTCACCTTCTAGTGATGTTTTTAGGGTTCTTACCCAAAGGGTTAAAACGGTACCCTATTACTAAGCCTAAATTGTCTGTCTGTCAGTCTGTCCGTCCGTCCTAACTTTAAAAATCTGTATCTTTCGAACCATAATAGATAGCCAGTTGAAATTTTCACAGAATATGTAATGTTACGCGGATTTACTGACAAATAATAAAAAAGTCAAAAAGTAAAAACGAAAGAGGGGGTCCCCATACAACAAACGTATTTTTGTATTAGCTCTAATGTAAAAACGGTAATACATACAAGCGTCAAACTTGGCATGATTATAGTGCACACTTTAAAGTATAGCAACAAATAATAAATAATGGTCAAGTGCGAGTCGATGACAAACTTATGTTCATTACCAATTTATAACTGGTAATTTCGTTATTGAATTTTGTGGTGGTACGGAATCCTCAGTGCGCGAGCCCGACTCGCACTTGGCCGGTTTATTTATATGCCAAAACACCACTTGAGGGTGACGTAAGGATTCGAAGTACCTTTTTACGTCTATGAATAGTGATAGGGTTAGAGTCGGTTAGACTGTATGGTAAAGTTCTAGTAAACTTATAATTTAGTCTATAGGTAGGTACATGGTATTTGTTCTGCTACATTTATCGCGCTAGCTAATATTTAATTTGCTAAAGTAGGATTACAATACAGACTATTTTCGTTGAGATAAGATAACATTGTTGCATTTAAGACGTATTTTCGGCAAAGTCAACCCTTAATAATAAAAAAGTCGGTGCGGTTTTTCAAGGATTCGTTGTTCATGGTATGATGTACAGATTACACAGAACGGTGATAGCCGAAAGAAGGTAATTACGAACAACTTTTATTTCGGGACCAACCCGTTGATTGAATAAACTCTTACTTACAATACAATACAAAAATAATGAATAATGTTTAATTTGCATTTACTGATTCATAGAAGAGCGATGCTGACTTATGGTACTGAGACGTGGTCCCGTTTTGGAAAAACTCAGTGTCACCATAGATAAACATATATACCGTGTCACACAGCGGGCAATGGAGATAGAGTGAAATACCTCTCATCATTTCTGCTATCCTGGTACCTGGTATCAACAAATTAATTTATGTCTGTTTTAAAATTCATGGTAGGAATCGTGTTTTTGCATCTGCACTATTGATGGTGCAAGTCAATGGTGCAAACGGTGGATCGGGGAGAGAGCTATGCTCGGAATTTCTTTGCGCGATAGAATCCGGAACGTGGATATTCGCCAAAGAATCAGAGTCACCGTGATTTTAGACTATTTCCATTTGTTTATTAGCTCTAATAGCTGCAATAACACTATTAAAAAAAACTGAAGTATATCAGTTACCAATCGCAATTCGTGGTTTTCATTCAAGTTTTTATTGCAGCTGTCAGAGCAAATAAATACTTGGATCGAGTTTAGTTTTATTTTTGTTTGGAACAATTGATTATTATTTCATCGATTCTGAATTCGTGAATTTGTTGCGTACAATGACCTCCTTTCAGCTTCACATCACCGTTACGTGTAACCCTGTAACCTATGTAGGTAACTAAGGAATAATTGAGTGTTCATTCACCATGTAATTTACCTAACATGTACTAAGTATATGTAGGGTAAGGTCGTTAATAGAACAACGGTTCATCAAATACGAGAACAACCTGTTCAAACATTGATGCAATAAGTGTGAAAGAATACTTTGAAATATACTGGGTTACGCGGAAAGGGTGTACAAAGCCGAAAGGGGTCCGTTATAGGTACTCATCATTACGAACAACTAGCTGTGCCTCGCGGTTTCACACGCGTAGTGATGAAAAATGGTTATGATGATGATGAAAAGTAGCCTATGTCACTCTCCGGCCCTTGAACTGTACTAAAATATAAAAAGAAATACAAAAAAAAACTGGTCAATCCGTTGCTCTGTTGCTGCGTGAAAGAGGAACAAACAAACCAACAAACAAACACTTTCGCATTTTTAATATTAGAATGATGTTTAATATGGCTGGTGCCTTGAAATCGCTAAAAAAAAATGTTTCATTTGTAGTAATTGTCAATTTAAAATTCGTATTGCTGTAATGACATGTAAAAACGGTAATACGTACAAGCGTCAAACTTGGCATGATTATAGTACGCACTCTAAAGTATAACAACAAATAATAAATAATGGCCAAGTGTGAGCCGGTGACAAATTTCTGTTTATTACCAAATTATCACTGGTAATTTGGTTATTTGGATGACCTCATTATCTCTCACCGAATCGTAACGTCATATTTTACTAATTTTGAAGTCGGTTTTTTTATTGATAATTATTGTATTTTGTGGTGGTACAGAACCCTCAGTGCGCCAGCCCGATTCGCACTTGGCCGGTTTTATTATGCGTCGTCTAGTAAGGCGACGACCAATAACACCGGTAAGTGGACAATCAATACACTGTCACCAACAGTTACCGTTTCCCATTGACGCCGGCATCCGTGTTGTTAATCTAATAACATCCCGTCTGCAGTGTAACGTCTCATCTCAATGAACGCTCTCTACCTACTTACTCTACGTAGCAACAGCGTGGAATCAACAAAACCGCGCTCACTGGAGTTAAGGGTCCTGTATACCCTCTGCCCCCCTCTGTACCCTCTGTACCCCTCTCTCGCTCGCACATTTTCACATTATTGAAGATATCAAATCAATGAGTGTGAATTTCCAAAAAGTAACAAATCATGTCATGGTGTCTATCGTAACATTACAAACGATTACGATTACGATATGTGCGAGAGAGAAAGCTGCAGAGGGTATACAGGACCCTTAAGCTAGCTAGAACCACAGATCTACTACGCTAGAACGAATTTTCATCTTTCAAAATGTTGAAAATGTTCGAAAGAGAAAGCTATATCCAATGCGAACGACCACAAAGACCTCAAAGCCTTCTTGCGCTTGTTTTTAGGGTTCTGTACCCAAAGGCTAAAAACGGGACCCTATTACTAAGCCTGCGATGTCTGTCTGTCCGTCCTTCCGTCTGTCCTACCTTTAAACTGCTGGATCTTTCGAACCGTAATAGATAGCCAGTTCTAATTCTCACAGAATATGTTATGTTACGGATGATTAACTAAGAAATACTAAAAAAAATAAACAAAATAAACAAAAGGGGGCTACCCATGAGCGCGAGAGTGGTTTTTCTCACGTATTTTTGTATTAGCTCTAATGTAAAAACGGTAATATGTGCAAACGTCAAAATTGGTATAATTATAGTACACACTCTAAAATATAACAACTACTAATAAATAATGGCCAATTCCGAGTCGGTGACAAGTTTCTGTTCATTACTAAGTTATAACACGGTAATTTCGTTATTGAATTTTATCGTTGTACGGAACCCTCAGTGCGCGAGCCCGACTCGCACTTGGCAACTCACTAATGTTATCTAGACGTTTATATCTGGGATGTCCAGGTTTCTCTCCCTTGGAATTTTGCTGAAATGATAAACATGTTTTTACCGGCACCGGTGGTACGGCGGGTAAAACCCTACTAGTATGACATTATATCGCATTTCCGGAGTAGGCATCCGGCTAGTGTGGTACCAGCGATTGTGAGTCGAACTGTATTGCAACTGAAAATGTCTACTTTTAATTAACGTTTCATTGGATGGGGGCGGCTTATAGTCACCAATTTATACACTTGGTTTCATCAAATATGGTATGTCATATGACGATTTTTCTTCAAATCTTCAAACTCTTCATCGTGATTTTGTTTGCCTTATTAATTATCATTTCTGAGTTCCACCTAAAATATTATGAAGTTTAAAAGGCACTGACAATAAATAGTAAATACGGCATCAAAATTGCAAATTAAAAAAACAAACGCTTTCAAATCCGTCCAGCCTTATTGGAGAGAAATTGTAAAAACAAACACATAACCTCTTTCACCAAACACTATATCTATACCTTTTCCGATCCATCGTAGGTAAAAAACATAAAAATCTGACTCCAACTGTACTGTGCTGTACCCACACAGACAGTACTTATCTGCTCGGATCAATAGTGGCTAATTGGTCAGTTTTATGTTTGCTGGCTATTGCGTTCGTTCAAAGGGCTCCTATTTTTTTGGCTCCTGTTTCTCTAAAATCGATGACCGATTTCCGTAGCAGTCACGCGAATTGCACTTATCATAATCATAATCAGCCTTTTAACAGTCCACTGCTGGACTTTTAGCCTACCCCCGAAAGGGTGATTGGGCCATATCCACCACGCTGAATTGCACTTATTGGCGCCAAATCCCGAGCGCAGATATTATGTTAGATTCTGGGTAGATTCATAATTATTAAACATTATTATTTACATTTCAATTAAATAATATTTATAGTCCTTCTAATAGTTTATTTCAAACGAATAACATTAGTACAAATTATTATAATGAATTTTTTGTTAAAGATTTAATTAATTTATGTTTCAGGTTAGATTTTTTGTTTTCTCTTAATGTAAATAATATTTTATTTCAGGTTAATTCAAAATTAGCATCACAAATATCTATAGAGAAAAATTATTTATTCCAATATCCTTATTGTACTCGAAGCGACGTCAAAGCGGAATTACACTAAAGGTTCGGAAACGTATTTGTGATGCCTCTGGTGTTACAAGTATCCATAGGCGACGGTGACTGCTTACCATCAGGCAGCCCGTCTGCTTGTTTGCCACCTATGAAACCTAAAAAAAAGAGATTCGATAGAGATTCGTCATATACAAATATTCCTGATTAATTTTAGTTTCAGGTATAACGAATTATTGTTTCATATTTAATTATTAATTCGCATCTTATTTAGGTTAAATTTGCATCTTTAACAAAGTTCTGTAAGTAAAACATAAATAAACGATTCTCGATTCGTCTAAGAAACAGTTTGAACTTCTGCAGAGTAACGCCTAATTCAATCAACTAAGTTTGTTATATTTTTAAGGCTATTTGTCTTTCTTTGACATAGGTACATTAATCTATACATATATAAATATAAATCAATGTGTGTCTGTTCCCTATATGGAATCCAAACAGCTGGGCGGATTTCGAAAAGATTTTCACTGGCAGATAGCTAATATCAGAAGGAGTAACTTAGGCTACTTTTATACCGGATATAACGTGGGAGAAACCGCGGGGCGCAGCTAGTAAAAAAATATAATATTGTTATGGTAGAAACATCTTTTGTGTAGGTAGAGGCATGTAGAGACCAAAAACATTCACAAATAATCTAGTTGATTATAGGTACAGGATTATGCATAAAGACTGTACTAAGCCAAAAAAAAGGTCACTCACACATCATTATGAACAACTTTTACTATGGGACCAAACCTGAAATCAAGAAAAAAAAACAGTAGTTCGATCCATACATTTTGTAGAGTCAATGTCCGTTTTCTATAGAAGTTTTTTTGCGATTTAAAAAGTTTTGATAATGATGAACTCCTTTCGGCTTAGTACAGTCTATATGCGTAACCCTGTATTTAGTGTATTAGGGCATAGGAAAAACTTTTTAGAGCTGCGAACACAACCTAGATTCCTAGAACTAGATTTTCAAATTGTCCTCGACAGAGTATTAATTTATTATTGCAGTTTTAATTATAAGCGATTTTATTGACCGTGCCGACAGCCACCATCATTAATCAGACCTGATACTCCTGATCAGTATCGTAAAAGTTTTAATTAATTGATGCCAACTCGGCCTGGCGGCTACAGCTCAATTATAGCTTTTTTTTTGAACGAGAATACCATTATTTCTTAGTTAGTGAGCCGTAACATAACATCAAAGATTTTTCATACTATACTATTAGATCGTTGCATTATATATTCTGGCTATTAATAGCCAGTTGAAATTTTCACAGAATATACGGTTCTAAATATACAGCCGTTTGTAGGTAGGACGGAAAGACAGACAGATTGTAGGCTTAGAAAGACAGAGTGTAGGCTTAGTAATAGGCTCCGATTTTTACCAGTTTTCACCATCATCATCATCATCATCCACAGCCTTCCTTATCCCACTGCTGGGTATAGGCCTCTCTCTTGCTATGCCATCTGCTTCGGTCCTGTGCTAATCTAGTCCAGGTTTGACCCGCAATAGTAATAATACCATGGTATACCATTATTAACAAAAGTTATAAATTTTTCATCCAATGCAATCTAAAATGCTTTAACTATAAGACGTTTTAACCGATTCGACTGTACAAAAAACTGTTGCACAAAATATTTGTGCTAGATATAAATATATGTATTACTAAGCCTTACTTCAAATTGTCAAACCGTGATGCAACCTCGGTCTCGCTGGCGGGTGGAAGGTAAGATCAAAGTTCTTTGGAAGGGTAGGTATATTTTGACATTAATTACACGTTGCTTGTTTAAAGAATAAAAAAAGCTTTCTGAAAAAAAAACACTCCATAGATGGCGATATAACCGCAACTACATTACTTATTACCCGTCGAACTCGATTATGCCTGCGAGAAAGTACGGAACTATGGACATTGCAAATAGAGTGGTGCCACCACGCTGGTCTAAATCTAGGACAGCCGATTCAGAAGGATTGGCGATGTTTTAGCGTTTGTATATTCTGTGGTAATAGTATATTGTATACCAAAAAATAGCCCTATCTATTAAAGCGTATTGGAAAAAGGCGAAATGCTTTCACTATAATATGCTAGTACGGCGAAAGTGTTAGACGAAACGAATGACATAAATACAGTAGTCTTACTAATCCGACACTATTAAAGACAAAGAGGTGCCGGATTATTGGAATATTCGGATTACTGCATTATATAGGGAAATTCAAGGCAAAAAAATTATTAGGTAATATGTATTTACATATTACTATAATCTCTAGTATAGTATATTTCTCTATGCTATAATATAATTGTTTATGACAATTATCTTACTCATGTAACCTAGGAGAGGAATGTCGGCGAGCGTAGGTAGTGGCTTAGGAAAGTGGAAGGCTGCGGGCGGAAAAGCGGGAGCCGTGGGTGTAAAGTGCTGGACTATTGGACGTGACGATGTACTGAAGTGCCGGATTAGTGTATTATTTATTAAAATTCGATAACCCGTCTTGATCTGGTGCGCTCCACAAATTTTCGACGCACGTAATAATATGGATTTTTATTCAGCTTCAAACGGTGGTCAAGACAAATATCCCTGTCCAATGACCGCAGTTATTGCATCAAATGCCACCACGTAACAATTTAAATAAGAAAGTAACTCTCGTCCTTCCTCCATACCTGAGTTTCTCAGAACTGATTAGATACCGCTTTCAACGCCAGTTAAAAACGGCCCTGACCTGACCCATGAGACGATGTCGACTACTGCAAATGGATCTTTTTATCAGGCAAATGAGTCATGAGTTGAAGAAATCATTAGAGCGGTGTATCGACCTAATAAAGAAAGCTTTGGTTTACTAAAGATTGTATTGGTATGCCAAATTGCATAAATACCTTTTCATCTCATTTATGAAATATGAGATTTTAATCTTCAAGAAATGCGCTTACGTATAAGGTAAATACTCTTAAATACATTATTAGGTAACGCGCGCGACATTTCTTTTACTATAATATCCTGTTTGGACCTCTAGATACAGGCTTAGCCTATTTTGAGGCCCTTAGGCAATTGCTTCATTGTACTGTTATGATTATGTGAAATAAATAATTTTGTATTTTGGATTTGTAAATATGTCTTTTAGGCGCACTTATTTTATAGTGTTCCGTGAGTGCCCGGTTAGACAGCTAGGCGGCGCGCGTGCTGACCACATCTGTCGTAAGTACAAAAAGCAATACAAAAAGAAACGCACGAACTGCGACCTAAAGTGGTCCTATATATATCCTAACTAATAATTCTAACAATTATTTAACAAGACAAATCTGTACCTTGTATTCTTACAGCGTATATTATTGAAATCCAATTTATACATAAGCTTACAATGTAACAGCTGACGTAAAGGTAATCCATTTTTCTACGTCAATGGGGTAGTCATAAACTTCTACAGTTAGTGTAAGTGTACCTAATCAACTTCTACAACGTACAATCTAGTGTAATCAACTTGTTCAAAATAGTCTAATCAACTTACAGCGGGATTAGATTCGAGTAGGTAACCGATAATCTGTACAAGCAGACGGGCCGCCTGGTGGTAAGCAGTCACCGTCGCCTATAAATACCTTCTAACACAAGAGGCATCAAAAATATGTTGTATAAATGTTTAGAAAAAACATATGTGAATCGATACCTATTTTACGTAGAGAAAATTCGTACTTCACCCACTCAATAGTCTTGAATACTAACATCAGACATAATAAAACCAGACTGTGGCTGTCATAAGAACACCAAAGTACAAATAGTTGCCATAATTATTATGACTACGCATATTGTACTCATTTGCTTATCAACACAGCAATTTTAGCTGTTCCGAGCAATTATAATATATAAGTATGCATTTATTTTGTGATATAGACGGATCGATTTATTTTATCAGAGATTAAGATAAATTTGATAAGTTAATCAATTAATAAGGCAATATGTACGTAGTTCTAGTTGTTTTCCAAATCTACGTCACTTATGTTATCTATCACACCTCTTCCACGAGCCAGTGAAATGCTGAATGCTATTAGATTAGGAATTACCATTTTAAATTCACTTAGCTTAAGTTACTTATTCGATGTCAAATAAATAGACAAATAAATAGACCACAATTAATATGTCACATCATATCACACACACATCACACATCATCAGCCAGAAGACGTCCACTGCTGAACATAGGCCTCCCTCTTTAACCTCCACACTGAACGACAGCCTGCCTTTTGCATCCACTGGATGCCCGCGACTCTCACAATGTCATCGGTCCATCTAGTGGGAGGCCTCCACTCCAGAACCTTTCTTCCCCATCGGATTCCATATCACACACAAAGAGAATATAAATACTACGTAAGAATCACACACACACACACATTTGAAGTCTGTCAGTCTACTGTTTATTAATCAAAGTAAATCGTGAAATTGCATACTGCATAGGCTAAGTGCTGTGGCTAAGTGTATTGCTTTCTCCCTCTACGTGAAATTGCCTTCTTTTGTCATTACTATACAATAAATATACCTATGTATTTTTAACTGAAAAATGTAAGCAATAAAAATCATAAAAGTACGTGGTTAAATTTTTGATATTGAACTGGTGACATACTTCTTGGATCGCCAGTATTTTATCTGACACTTATATTTTATATTTTAAGCCTTGTTTTATTAATTTCATGGTACCAAAATGGAACTCTCATGCTGACATTTACACCTTTTATAGCAATTTAAAAAATTAACCATAGGTATTGTAGCTTAGTTATTATATTTGTATTGTTTTTCTATAATGACAATCAATAAATGCGTTACGCGATGAAAGATTTAACACCAAACAACACCTGGGGCCTTACGGCCAACTCTTTACGCGGTCTCAAATTTGCGATAAAACAGCGCAGTTCGGATAATCACGTGAACGTGAACCTTAACGCGACCAGATAAGGTTTGCGGTCTTGCAACTTTTTCATCACTTCGCTTAAAACAGTTAGATGTAAGGCCCCTGTGCTATTAGGTACCAACATTTCAAACGAAAACGACAAGTAAACAAAAAATTATGTGGGAACGCATGTACGCCCAAATCCTTCGTAATTAGTAAAAAGTGATTCGGAATTAATGTGAGGCAAACCTCAAACAAAACTGCTGCCATTTTGCTATCAATATTTTCAGCGCGCCACCGCATTGATGTCGGATTCGATGCAAACCACATTTTACATGATGCATGAAAACAACGCCAGAATATGTAGGTACAAAACTAGTTAGAGTTTCGACATGTTTCTGTTTTGTGAATTCACCAAAATGAAAGTGTCAGTTAATTTGCAGTCAATACTGTTATCGGAAAAACGGGTTATTCCGTATAAAACGTAGCAATACTTTGCGAAACGTAGGTATAGCGTATTGTTAATTACGCCAGCAAAGCGAATGTTTTGTAGCTCATAATATTTTGGCAAACGTTAATGTTGATTTTCCGACGACGCAAAGCAAAAGAAAGCATTATAATGAGGTGTCGATAGATTTCTTTAAGTTCAGGGATGGTCACTGCGATGGAAAGTGGGGATAAATAATAATTGACTGTACCACCTCATGCGACGTATCATTGAATGGGTTTTTTAAAATAAAAGTGAGGTTTAGTAGATAGATAATTTTTTGTTCAAATGTACCGTTTACGAAATATGACCCTGCATTTACGTGGTCGGTATTTATAGAAAGCACTATTTATTTTTCTCTGTGTATTTTACATTTTTATTCAAGATATTTATGCATAAAAGTATATGTTTTTCGTGCCACTGTAACCTTCCTAACATGTAATTACAAAATGAAATGATGCATTTTTACAAAATGATAATGACGACTTCACGGGAATTTCAATAAACGGAATTCAACCCTTAATTTCCAAGCACTAGTAAAGGTGGAATATTTTCTTCAAATTTCAATAAGATTTCTCATGAGATATAGCCTATTGAATAGAAAAAATATTGTTAAAATCAGTTCCAATATCGGCGAAGATATCGAGTAAAGTACACACAAAAAAACTGTCGATTAGTAGCATGGGGAACGATGGAAATGAGAATCTCGTTTTTTTTATGTATGTAGTTTGATTTCACGAAAAAAATAGTATTCCCGACGAATATGTACGCTTGAATGAATCAATCAATTCAATCCAATGAATCATAGCATTTTAATGAATTAAAATGTAATCCTCTTTGCTTTTGAGTATAACGTTGAAATGGAAAATTCACAATTCCGCAAACATGGATGTTGTGTTATAGGTAATTAATTTAAAAGGTTTCAGGGAATCAAAGAAATTGACAACCATACAATTTGTTGATAGGTTGATTAATTATTTTGCAAAAAGTTTCAATATGTTTTTTTAATAATATCTATACTAATATTATAAAGAGGAAAGATTTGATTGTTTGTTTGCATTGAATAGGCTCCGAAACTACTGAACCGATTTGAAAAATTCTTTCACTGACGGGAAGCTACACTATCCCCGGGTGACATAGGCTATAATCTATACCCGTGCGAAGCTGGGGCGGACCGCTAGTCTTCTATATACCTACATCGTGCGAGTTATGGAGAGGGCTATACTCAGGGTTTCTCTACGAGATCGAATAAGAAACGAGAAGATTCGTAGATGAACGAAATTTACCTACATCATCATCATCAGCCAGAAGACGTCCACTGCTGAACATAGGCCTCCCCCTTTAACCTCCACACTTAACGACAGCCTGCCTTTTGCATCCACTGGATGCTCGCAACTCTCACAATGTCGTCGGTCCATCTAGTGGGAGGCCTCCCGACGCTGCGTCTTCCGGTTCGTGGTCTCCACTCCAGAACCTTTCGTCCCCATCAGCTATCGGTTCTTCGAGCGATGTGGCCTGCCCATTGCCACTTCAACTTGCAAATTTTAACAACTATGTCGGTGACTCTGGTGGTAGTTACCTACATAGCCCACCGGAAACGCAAGTTTAAGTGGCAGTGGGCAGGGCACATAGCACGTAGAACAGATTATTTTTGTAACGATCGTGCATCGTTACAAACCAAGTAGGTAAAGTAAAGGAAGCAGAAGCATTGGTCCACAGGCAACAATGATTTTTTCTCAACTATTTCTAGAACAAAAGTAATCAAAATAATATAAAAATGGAGGTAGAGCAATCACATGGTCGTTTCATGGGTGGCTGAATAAATAAAATGTAATAACGTCAGCATAGTTATCTAATACATGACTTAAATAAGTTTTTTACGCCACATGTTCGACAATGTATTACTAGCGACCCGCCCGCCCGGCTTCGCACGGGTGTAATTTACATGCGAAGCCGGGGCAGGTCGCTAGTTATATACATATATATATAAACCTTCCGTGAAAATTAAGCTAACTAATTTTTTTTTTTTTTTTTTTTATGCCATAGGTGGCAAACAAGCAGACGGGTTGCCTGATGGAAAGCAGTCACCGTCGCCTATGGATACTTGTAACACCCGAGGCATCACAAATACGTTGCCGACCCTTAAGAACTCGATTAACTCGCCTTTTGAAGAACCCCATGTTGTAGCTTCTCGGAAACACCGTAGAAGGTAGCGTAGAAGGTAATGGTGAAAACCGCATCAAAATCCGTTGCGTGGTTTAGGAGGAGTTAGCGGCCATACAGACATACAGAGAGGCAGACGCGGAAAGCAACTTTAATTTATATACTACTAGCGACCCGCCCGCCCGGCTTCACACGGGTGTAATTTACATGCGAAGCCGGGACGGGTCGCTAGTTATATACATATATAAACCTTCCGTGAAAATTTAGCTAACTAATGGTGAAAACCGCATCAAAATCCGTTGCGTGGTTTAGGAGGAGTTAGCGGCCATACAGACATACAGACAGGCAGACGCGGAAAGCGACTTCAATTTATACTATGTAGAGAAGAATAGAGATGCAAACTTTACCTAAGGTAAGTCATTACAAGCTTAGTATACATGTAGGTATGTGTGGGACAAATCTTCATATCAACCGATTGAGCTGAAATTTTGCATACACGTTTAGTTTGGATGACAATGCATGGCTAGCTAAATGACGTCATTCTAAATCCAATATGGCGGACCCCCAAAGATAGTATAGTGCCATAGAATTCAAAGATAATTTGTATTGTAATTGCATTGAATCGAAGCTATGATTATGACCTATTTTATAGAAGTTAGAACCAAAAAGTTCAAAATAGAAATAGGTGGATATTTTGTTACTGTTATCTACATTTAATTGCTTACCTAAGATTATGTACCATTATAGTTGTAGTCATATATTATCTGCATGGTTGTCCACTACTAAGCACCTCTAAACGGTAACTAAATTGTATAAGTCATTAAACTAATTGGTAAGTGACAAAAACTTAAAACTTAGGAACGAAGACTTATTTTTGTTAATTACCTAGTTTAGGGAGATAAAAATGAATTATCATTAAAGCCGTTTAGTCGCTGTCATTTATTTAAATAAATGTTTTTTTAAATCAGTATAGAAAAGAGTATCTAAATGTTGCTCTTTACAAAATGAGTATCTTTACAAATTGACCCTCAGTAATTTTATATATTTCAAACTTAATTTGACATTTTGTATCACGTGATGATCTTTCAAGTGATATTTTTATTGCTTTGTGAAACTTAATCTCTATTTTCTACAACGACCTATATGTAATTTGAATTCTTTGATTTTCTACATATGTAGTATAAATTAAAGTCGCTTTCCGCGTCCGTCTGTATGTCTGTATGGCCGCTAACTCCTCCTAAACCACGCAACGGATTTTGATGCGGTTGTCACCATCAGTTATCGTAGATACATTTTCACGAAGGTTTATTTAAATAACTAGCGACCCGCCCCGGTTTCGCACGTAAATTACACCCACGCGAAGCCGGGTGGGCGGGTCGCTAGTTAGGTATGATATAAATTCATGATATAATATTTGTAAGTACCTATATAATTTTTATAAAAACCGATACTTTATTTCAATAAAAATATTGGCTGTGTGAGCGATTGCGTAATACCTATTTTTATCTATGGTAATACCCGATTTCTTAACCGTTATTGTCTATTATGTCTTCTGTGCCGTTATTAAATCATTAACGGGAATACCACATACATCCGTGAAACGTGAATTATGTTTAGAAAACACGTGTCGCTGATATATTTTTGTCACACAAAGCTTATTCTTGAAAATTGGAACAATAAAATGCCAGTAAGGAGGACAGGGACAAGAGAAATATTTGCGGAACAAATATAAACACCGTAGTTATTTCTTTTCCCAAATATCAATTAAACATCATTGTCAAAATGAATGTTTTATAGGGTGTTGCAAACAGTATAAGTTTTACTCATTATACCTACTTACATAGAAACTGAATTTAAAAATATTCATGTGTTTCATACGATTGCTTCTAAAAATTCGTTGATTGTATAGTAACATATTTTAATTTATATTTTTCTGTTTGTTTTAGAACTATTTGTCATTGGTTCGTCTCTTATTTCTTTCGGTAGATGCTTGACAGTGTTTATAAAAGGAAAGATTATATTGTAGAGGCGCTACCTACGTTCTCGAATGTCATAATTATTTAGCTATGCTGATAAGACTCTTTTATAATACTTATACAATACACATACATCTTGTAATAAATGATGTCTATGTAACATAGCCTGCGATAATGACACGGTAATATAATAATATTAATGTCAGTTATGGTCTGAAAGTATCACATGGAATAATTGTCACAGTAACCCAATGTTCAAATGCAGGGTTATATTTTATTATGGAAACTGACGTGATTTTCACACGATTTGTTTATATGGAAATTACTCGCCGGTTACTCCGACTATAGTTTCAACCGCATTCAACGGACTTTTTCAAGGTGAGTGCGCGCGCGACTTCGTCTCGCTTTGCAATGCTGTTGAAACTATAGTCGGAGTAACCGGCTAATCATACGTGAGTAATTCCCGTGTCATATAAACAAAACAAGGTTATATGCCTAGTAAAGCAATATTGCGACAATGTTACAGGTAACAATGGTAGGTTATCCTCTACCTAGAAGATACCGAGACACCCGTATTTTTAGTTATTAAGGTCATGTAATTTTCCAAAATTACATGTTTGGTATAGACCTAAATTCTAAAAGTACAATTTTTTAGGAGTGGCTCTGGTGCATTTTAAATAAAATTATTTTTAAAAAGAAAGGGTTTGTATCCCTTGGAAGACGCTATCTTTTGCAGCACAGTTCTTAGCTGACACAAAAGGCAGAGCCACTTTGTATTGTTATCTATTCTGTGAAGCAATAAATTTTCTTTATGGCAATTCTAGCTAATTATAGCGACGATATGGGTACGTGTATTAACGTACACGTACCCATATTTAAAAAAAACAAGACACCGGCGAAATATTGGGAGTTCCATTTACATAAATATGGCGTAAGCGTTAGTAATCATAAACTAAGGTCAAGTAACTTTTTTTTTACAGCCCTCTGCAAAAAAAATTACGCCTCCGCTTGCTCGATGATACGGTTCAGTGTCCGGCGTAGTGGTTGAACACAAATTTCTGGCCAATTTTTATGAATAATATCAGACCAAGCAACCAAAAATAGAGTTAGGTAATGTTACTGCGATAAGTGTGATTTGATTGACAGTGGGAAAATGAATACTGACGGGATACTATATGAATAGCTAGGTAGAGAACGTTGTTCGCTAAAATATTTCCCGTCATCCCACTGGTGGAAGTACGGGTCTTGAAGGATTCTCCCTCATTCCACCGGTGGGTGTACGGATCTCTACAAATTCCCTTTCATCCCACTAGTAGATGTACGGGTGTTGAGGGATTTTCCGTCATCCCACTGGCACTGGTGGGTTGATCTGGGGGGTGTAAGAGTCGTGCCTGAAAATTTGGCACACACTTGACTGTGTTTACTGGTCTTTTTTACCCACGATGGAAAGGAAAAGGTATGTGCTTGGAGTAAAAGGTTCCTGTAAGTATGTTTGTATAACACTTTTTCTCGGCAGCTGGACGGATTTGAATGCAGTTTTATTGCAGTAGTTTTTAGCTATGTTTGATCTAAATCTGTCACCCAGTTTGAAAGTTATGACCACATTTCCGAAATGCTCATCTTAAAAAAAAAACAATATGAAATTATTGAAACTGACGTGATTTTCACACTTTTTTTTGTGCAAAGCGAGACGCAGCCGCGCGCTTGTATTCACCTTGAAAAAGACCGTCTAATGCGGTTGAAACTATAGTCTAAATGACCGTCTTAATCTTACGTGAGTAATTCCCGTGCAATATAAATAAAAATATGAACTTGTTATTGAAATGCCTTATTATTTTTAATATGCTGGCGTAATACTTTATAGATACTCCACTGTAGCATGCTTAACCTTCAAGGTAAATTAAAATATTTTTATGATGTTAAGTCGTTTTCTTGAATTTGTGTCGTTCCAATGTTATGTTTTGTTTTTGTACTTTGTTTTGTTAATATTTATACTGAGTGTGTTATTAGTTTTTAGGGTTCCGTAGGGTTTTTACCCGAAGGGTAAAAACGGGACCCTATTACTAAGCCTACGATGTCTGTTTGTCTGTCCGTCTGTCCAACATTTTAACGGCTGTATCTTTCGAACCGCAATAGATAGCCAGTTGAAATTTTCACAGAATATATAATATTATGACGGATTGTCAAAAAGTAAAAAATTAAGGGTCCTCATACAGCAAACGTATTTTTGTATTTGCTCTAATGTGAAAAAGAGTAATACGTACAAGCTTCGATCAAAAATTGTTCGAAGCGTATACAAGCATCAGACTTGGCATGATTATAGAACACACTCTAAACTTTATAGTAAGTATAACAACAAATAATAGCCAAGTGCAAGTCGGTGACAAATTTCTGTTCATTACTAAGTTAAGCAAAGTAGGCCGCGGTCGGTACTTGGATGGGCGACCGCCTGGGCGAGATGTTGTCTTTTTGCACTATACTTTTTGTATTTTGTGGTTGTACGGAACCCTCAGTGCGCGAGTCCGACTCGCACTTGGTCAGTTTATTTTATTTGTTTTAATATAGGTACAAATTTTTGTATTTTTTATTAAGTAGAGAAATAACTCGGCGAGGTACCTAGTCCCATTTTTTTTTACTTTGGTTCAGAATGTTTTTAACAGGTCAAATAGGTAATACGACAAATTCAGTTCGTTCGCCTAATAGTTGTAGTATTTATTTTATTTTATTTATATTACACGGGAATTACTCACGTAAGATTAAGCCGGTAACTCCGACTATAGCTTCAACCGCATTAGGCGGTCTTTTTCAAGGTGAATGCACGCGCGCGGCTGCGTCGCGCTTTGCACTACGGGCCGCCGCGTATTATTTGGAGTATTTGTTTTTTTTTAATGTTGGTTATTTTTATATAATTACGTTTAAACATGTCTATTAGAAATGTTTTTTATCAGATTTAATTTAGACTTTCAATTATTTTTTCTCCGAGTCAGGAACAACTCAGGTCTATCAGTAAATAACATAAATCGAAATGCACGCATAACTGCAATGTTTAGCCGTGCTTGTGGCGATATGCTTTCAAATTGCGTATCATTAACGACAGGGACAGGTTCAGAGGAATGCAGAGCTACCATATTTAGCAACTGTATACATCCTAAGCTTGTGGAACAGTTTTGACGCAATTCTGGTGCACCTATCACGAAAACCTAAGCTAACTTATGCATGGTCCCAAAAAACCATTATTTAATTTTTAGGTACAACAAGGACTGCAGAATGCCTAGCTAGCAAAATGTCACTATGTCAAGAATAAATATTTGTTTTTAAACTAGCGGATAATCTTCAAATGGCTTAACAGATTATCTTGGATCATAGCTCTACATCAGGGGTGTCCAACCAAATTTTGTGGCGGGCCGGATTTATTAACTTTGTAACTATGGCGGGCCAAGAGATGCTTCGTAACTGAACAAATCAAGACTAGTAAATAAATAAATGATAGAAAGTGTATATTAGGCCTGTACGTTGCTTGCGCGGAGGGAGTGGGTGGGTGAGAGGGGTGGTAATGTTAACGTTTTCGCGCGCAGGTGTTGTTCAAAGAATTAGAATGGCATTTATGTTTTATATTTGTGTTTCTCCCGATATGCTAGTCCACGTTTTCACTGAGTCTTATTGTGATCGATCGAGGTATTTTTTTAAGAACCGCGTTTTAATATTTTACGAACATATGGCTCGTCGTTCTTTACAAAATGTCGTCTAAAAAAGTTAAAAGTTACCCAACTTAAGATTCGTTTGCGGGCCGGATTAGGAACCTTGGTGGGCCGCATTGTGGCCCGCGGGCCGTATATTAGACACCCCTGCTCTACATCAAGTCACCATTCAAACAAAAACTAAATCACAATCGGTTCAACCGTTTGGGAGACGATGCTACAGACATCCAAAGTGTTTGACCACAGTCCAAAGTTATTGACAAAGTGCTTGAAGGAAACGAGTATAATTTTTTATTATTGAGATTATTAAGTTTCAGGTAATTTTTTTCTTTTATGTTAGTAATTAATTTTTGTTTCAGGTTAGGATGAATAAGCATCACTAACAAAAGCCAATGATCAAAATTGGCGCCTTTTTTCCGCTGCCATCAATCATACTTGGTATTTAGAGGCAGAATAATATGACCAACAACAGTTATCAAAGGGTATCATACCTTACAACAGACTAAATTAAATTATATCGATTAAAAAAAATATTGATAGGTACATAATTAAGATTTAAAGCCAAATATATCATCTCTGTAGTATGCGTTTGTAGAAAAAGTATTCATAAATTCATTCCAACTTTTCCAACTTGGGTCAAGATTTCAACGATAGCCACGGAATAAAATCAAATACACCACATCCCATAGTCATTGTCTTTTCAGTAGAGTAAAATAATTGATCCCAAATTCGTATACATAGTAGTTGATATAGGCATCTTTCTACTTAGTATTACAATCGTTGCAGAGGTCCGGACTAAAACTGAGTTTTAGATTGTCTTTACGTAGTGATGTGGAAAATGAATTTTGTATTTTGCAAGGAGCTAGATCTAAACCTATTTAACCTTACCTTCATAGTACAGGTATGTATAGTATGAAATTATAGTTTTATGAAACTGGTTTTGCTTGTTGGTATTAATTTAAAGACTTGCTTACCATGTAAAAAGCATTATACAGGGTCAAAAGTAACTAGTGCAAAACCTCTTAAGGGCGATTTTGGTGCATCAAGACAAGACTAGACTAACAACTTTTGTTATTCAAGTTCCATACAAAAACATCATTCACCGACAAAAACTTGGTATTTCCAGTTTTTTTGCAAATTTAGAAAACTTATAGAACAAAAGTTGTTAGCCTTGATGCACCAAAGTCGTTCTTAGGAGGTTTTGCGTTAGTTGCCTTTGACCTATACTATATAGCCCTGAAAAGCAAGTGCGCTTTTTTATACCCTAGATTGATAGGTCATTTTGCGAATAGGTTCAATGTCAGATAAACCATTGCAAACAAGCCGTTTGACTAAAAATCATAAAACTTGATAATCATTTAATACTTGACACTGGCACAGGAGTGCGAAGCCAATCTCGTCACAAAAGAAACAAAAAAAAAAAAACTATTATGACGTGAATGTGTCATGTAACATCATAACCCCGAGGACTTTATAATTATACCGTATCATAACATAACCCTCAGTTAAACTGTGATCTATTATAACCACATCATAACCATTACGATGTTATTCATTATATTATGTTTCCGTAGAGCTCTCATTTGAAAAGAGCCTCGACATAAAACGATTTAAACGAAAAATTTCTTGTGCCAATTATTTTTAACGAGGAAGTAAGTATAAATAATTCCATCACAAATTATCGCAGGTGTAATAAGTACTTCGGAGTTAAGCTTCAGATATAATTTATCAAACCTTGTTGATATCAGAGGTTGTAAAATGATTATGATATGGGGTTGTTAGTTGTTAGATGAAAGAAAGATTTAGCAAGAATTTCGATTATTATTTAAAACTAATGACCCGACAGCAAGTAGTACGTTATAATATATTATATTATACCCTATGGTATATAAAGTCCGTGCCAGACAGACGTTGTCCTGTCTAAATAAAAAAAGAAATAGAGATAAAATCTAAATAAAAAAAAAAGTTTGAGTTGATACAAATACCATTGACAAAAAAGCACTTTAAATATTTCTCGAAATTGAATTGAACTGAACTGATCTGAATCTAGCATTATAGAACATTAGGTGCAATATTTTTTGTGTAGAGCCAAACGCAGGTAGGAGAAGTAGGTAATTGTTGTATTCCCAAGGGGAGATTTTTGGCTTAATAAGTCAATATCGAAACCACTGTTAAATGCCAAGGTATTCTTAGGTTATTGAACATACAAAAAAAGCATATAAAGCGTTTGGCTCTACACAAAAAATATTAAAATAAAGAAACCGGCAACATCATTTAAAACAAACTGCCAAAATGCTATAATCGAGATTGTAAGATTTCAAATGAATACTCAGTGCATAAAAAACTCATTCACTATTTACCTACCAGCCTAACTGAAACGTGAAGAACAATTCGTAATTAGAGACTTTAATAGAAATTGCGATGTCCTCCATTCCATTACCGACGACCACGCACGTGGTCAGATGCATTCGGCGCGAAACGAAATTACTCTTAAATACCAAACTATTTCACCAACGGTGATCCAAAAATCGAAGACACGACACTTAAAATACACAAAATCACTGATTATGATCTATTGATCACTCACCATATTTGCTAACACGCGAGTCCACGAGGTAGATTAAAATTTGTAGAGAGGTGAAACACGTACGCCCCCGGAGGTGGCTGGCGCGCTACTACATAAATAACGTGAACCTGCGCTAGTCTATACTGCGCTCGCGCATCTCTTTGGGCGATTATGCTGATAATTGATAACGCATTTCAGGTGATTATGTTTACCCTTGGTTCTTCTACGCGGGAACAAGATTGGTTAATTAGATAGCCGGTCGGATTCAAGTTTATAAAAAAATGTTTTCTGTTTACTATTATAATTCAGTATAAATAAAATAAATGGTGAACAATTTAGTAAACGGCCTTCTAGGCTAGACTCCGGTTAACTAGAATTACGTATAATTACTAAATGGGGTTTATCAAAAGGGCTATTAATAAAAAGTCTAAAGGTCGTCAACGACATCTGTCATGCCCACAGGTCATCCTCCTGGTGTTATATATTATATTGTAATTGATTGATTATTTGATAGCTCGTTGGTCCAGTTGGTAGTGAACCTGCCTTCTGCGCTTGGGTGTGTGGGTTCGATTCCCACCCAGGGCAAACATTTATGTGATGAACATTTGTGTTTGTTCTATATCTGGGTGTATGATGATAGATGTATTTAAACTTATATATGTAGGTATGTATATCAGTCTCTGGCAGCCATATCATAAACTTTGCTTAGTTTGGGGTCAGATGACCTGTGTGCAAAAATGTCCCGAATATTTATTATTATTATTTATTTATTCATAGGCCTGGGTTACCCTAATTGGGTGATTAGTTAACATAATTGTCACATATTTAGCACAATGAGCAATAAATGATTTGACTTTCGCTTTAAACGGGATTCACCACCTAATTTAGGCGGAATATTTTCTTAAATATGAAAGGGTGGCCCTTGAGATATAATAATATGTATATCAAAAAACAAACAAAAAAAAAATATTCATCTGGATATCGGTTCATTATCGGTGAAGATATCTCGTAACATACACAAAAAATAGCCTTGTTGAGGACCTCTTTGTTTGAAGTTTCATTATTTTCATCTAAACTTGCTGTTTGCAGGACATAATAACTGATCTTTAGAAACTCTACGGAATTACGCAAAGATGAATAAGTTTGCATAGTTAAGGCAATAGACGAAAAAAAAAATTTAAACACAAAACGTGCACAACACAGATCAAATAAAACAGGTTCCAACAAATATAAAAGTAAATTCAACATCCGTTTTTTATCATGTTTTTAAATCAAATGTAGATATGATTTCATAATGTACCTATTTGTACATTTGAAACTTGGCACACAACGTTAATCTACGAACCTGCCTTTGCAATAAGTAACTTCGAATGTGTGTCTTTGTCACTCTACCGGAAAGTCAGTATCATTAGTAAGGGACGTCACTTCCTGTTATATTTTCAGTTTCAGGGTTGCATTATGTGTCATAGCTATATAAACTAATGAATGATTATAATACTCTCTATGTTTATAGCCATCGGCTGAACCCTGGGTTAGGGCTTCAGGTACTTTTTTATAATATAATATCTGGCCTAGAGAGTGTCGAGACACGGAGACACGCATATGCTAGGGTTCCGTATCCAAAGTCATAAATGATTGTAGTCACATTTATAGGTCAAAGATTGGTGGTTATAGAAAAAAATTAGCAAACGAAGCTCGGTGGACTTAGCCAAATTTACTAACCTCAATACAACGTAATGAGCATGAGCTTTTTATTACACCGTATTATTCGTCACAAGTAGTCGAGTTTATTTTTGACTTGTCAATCTACAGTCTTCCGAGAGGTGACTGAGCTTCATTGGATCGCAAAAAAGCTACCTACAAGTCTTGGATGAAGTATGTAACTGGTTCTGACATCTGAATAATAATATGCGTATAATATTCGCTAATACTGGGTGTATTAGCGAAATAAACGTATACAGAAATACTGTAATACAACGACAGTTTTTTTAATCTCTGTGTGAGTTTTGGATTTTTTTTTGGGCACTACTGGTTTTCATATGTCTATATTATACAGAATGTTTAACTTTAAAAGTATCAGACTGGTCGTGTGTACGTGTTTAAAATATTGGAATCATGGTACTGCACGGTAGTGCTGCTTTAGTTGTGAAACAGAGTGAACGATAATTTTAAATTACCTCCTTATATTGTAGTATTAGCTGTTTTTTCTTCTTCGGTTGACCTCCTTATCGCCTGATGTTAAGCGTTAATGCTGTCTACGATGGAGCACGCTTGCCCAGAAGAAGCAGATTCACTCGTGATTTGAAGACACCCAGATTGTAACAATCGGGGAACACCCATTAAGACAGCGCATTCCACAGACTGGCAGTTCGCATAATAAACGTGGGATCAAAGCACTTCGTACGGGTTTTGCGGAATATCAACTATGAAGCGGTGTTGGTTTTTCGTGCCCATACTCTGGCAGTCCGATAGAAAAATGGGCAGAGGGAATTAGATCATGTAGAGCCGATGAACACTCTACAAAATGTATCCGATAAAAAACCGATAGACTAGCAATTTTGCGCCGATGCTCAAGACTTAGAAAAAACAAGACAAGAATGTTAGTCTGAACTAGGGATTCGTTGATTCGTCTAAATGCAGATGATTATTTACTACAAGCTTTTACGTTCAGGCCGCCATTTTGTTCCTACATTTTAAATTATAGGTCTATACAGGTGAACAGAAATGTCGAATCCAAGGTAAACAAAATCCTAGCTACAGCGACTTCTGTAGGTCTCGAACTGACGGTTGTTGAACTCTAGACGTCTGCATAATTAATCTACTCTATAGTTTGTTTCAATATTAAATTTAGACGAGAAATAAAACCATCGTGATATACCTAATGATATTAGTGTTTAACAAAGGACAGCAAAATCGTATTTGCAAGTGAAATGAGCGCGCATTTTTACTGCCTATCACTGTCAAGATGCCAACAAAACGCGCGTTCCCTTTACTTCACTTGCAATATTTCACGGTAGAATAAACTACCACTTTATAGAAACCTATAATTACGTCACTACCTGTGGAGACCCTGGGTTGTTGGGGACTGAGGCCAAGAAGCTCATTTCGGAGATAGGGCACATGCTCAAGGAAAAGTGTGGTGACTCCCGCTCCGGCTCGTTCCTGGTGCAAAGGTTGGCCATTGCCATCCAACGCGGTAACGCAGCGAGTGTTTTGGGTACCTTTGCGCCGGGAACGGTCAGGGGTGGGTTATTTGAATAGTTATTAGTTTAGTTGTAATTTGACTGAGATTTTGAATGAATGAAAACGTGACGAGTTTTCATAATAGGTACCTATCAGTATGTGACTTATTAATACATGAAAATAAGCTCTATTTTTTTTTAAACACAAGCTTTTTAGTATTTATCTTAGCAAACCCTTTCACTTGATGCCCATATCATGATGTAAACATTTTGTCCGCCATTTCGGGGCATCCGCCATATTGAATTTATCATCTTGGACCAAAGTACTTGGGAAGTCAAATCCAATGAACCCAAACTCGACGGGGTTACGTCGTTTCGTTTAGGAGTTCCTTTCCTATGGCCTCCTTCTGTCTCCATCATTAGAACAGCTAGAACAAACATACTAGAACAAAATACAAGCTAATACTAACACTACAAATACAGTTAGACTGCTCATAGACTGTTGAAGGTCTAAAGATAATCCAAATGCCCACTATCAGTTGGCAGCGTACCCAGCATGCTGGCGGCATTTCCACGCTGAATGACTTATGCGTTGAGCCAGAAACACGCCAGCATATACACAAATACATAGTAAGTTAATTAAAAGCTTGTAACGAGATTGAAACAGAACTTTGCCGCCAATAGATACGATATCGTACAAGTCGTACTGTAACGTTCCATGATCGTTACCTACTCCCAAATTCATGGCAAATGGCACATACGCTAGAAGCCAAACTAAATGAATAAAAAAGGTCACTACTATGACATAAACATTGTTGACAGAATGAAGGTGATTGACGTAATGTCAGTCAGTTTCATTCCGCTATGCAAAAATCTACATTGTTCTAAGACAAAGGAAATTGTAAAAAAACTGCAGTTTAAAAAGATTCGGGTATGTAAATATCATATTCTTTCTAGAAGGAATAGGATATATATAGGACCCGAAATAAAAACTGGGTCATACGTGCAGATGTACTCCAGCGAGAAAGTCGCTCATATCTTTAAAATTTATAAATTAACTTGTTAGCCCGTCTTCATCGGGTAAGTTTCCAGAGATAATCCTGTTTTTAAAATGTGTTAATTGTGAAGTCTGTCTCGACAAATAATGCTAATCGTTATTTGTCAATTGAATTATCATCAGGCCACCTGTGTTCTAAAACGCAGTGCAAGTGCGTTTCATATCCGTACTATCTGCGGATGTGGACGCGCGCCGTACTTACATTCTAATATAATTGTGTTCTAAGCTCTTAAAGCATTCTGTAATCTTGGATCCCTCCGATCAAAAACTGTGTTTTAACGCCGGTACCACGTCATGTGAGATGGGCGCCTGGTCCGATCTGCCGTTATCATCGGGATCTCACACGACGTGGCCGAGCGGCTCTTCAGTACTGATCCTCATGCGTGGTTTCTTCGACGCATTTCAGGCTCCTACCCTCTACACCGATTCTCCGACCACGTACGAGTCACCACGCTGTCGTGACGCGCTGGCCACACTCCGGTCACGTCCAACATCAGAACCTTCTACTACGTCGGTCGTACTCCGGCCACGCACAAACATCAGAAACTACTACGCGCTGACCGCACTCCGGTCACGCCCTGAAAAAGCTCACGAAGCCGTCTCGTCGCTGCGCTGCCCTGCTGACATCCTACGTGCCACGAGCCGCGTCGAGCCACGCGGCCATCGGCGCCCCAGCTCTTCAAGCTAAGTCTCTAAACAAGGGACCAACACGTTTTTTATCGCCATCACCTTCCGAGTTCACACGACCCTCAGTCTCCTGTAAATTCATTCTTGCTTAATTAAATCTTAACTTATACTATCATAAACTCTTTCTTTTGAAACTCCTACCCACTGCTAGGTAGAACTTCACCAAGCTTCACTTGGTGAACGTTTCAGTACCTACTACAAGAAGTTTAATTTTTCGAAGGTCTTTTTCTTGCTTTTTAGGGTTCCGTAGCCAAAGGGTAAAAATGGAACCCTATTACTGAGCCTACGCTGTCTGTCTATCCAGCTTTCGTTACTTTTTTCGTCAAAAATGTAAGAGGGCTATATTGATTACAAGTCCGATTTGGAGGGTATTTGCTTCTAAACGAATAAAATACCCATATAATAATATATAGGTCATGTAGAGTATACATTTTGGCAAACCTTCCCACCACCGATTTTTGCCCGTCCACCATATTTAAATTCACACTAGAGCAAATAAAAAATACGTTTGTTGTATGGGGACCCCCCTATGACTTTTTCATATTTTTTAGTTGTTCCGCTGTAACGTTACATATTCTGTGAAAATTTCAGCTGGCTATCTATTACGGTTCGAAAGATACAGCCGTTAATATGTAGGACAGACGGACAGGCGGACAGACAAACAGACAGACAGACATCGTAGGCTTAGTAATACGGTCCCGTTTTTACCCCCTGTGTACGGAACCATAAAAACACACAAATCAAAAGTAAAGATGGTAAGTTTTGAACAGATTTAATCAGTCACATCGCGACGTGTCGTGATGCCGTCAGGATTTGGAACCCCGATTTTGATTGTTATCTATCTGCATATCGATGAAGCAAAATTTCCACCACCTTACACGAGGTTTGACGACAACGTGTAGGCAGGAACTTCCTGATAGACGACAATTTTATTCTGATCTCAGCGTGCGTCACTATTGTCCCACTTACAGTGCGACCAACTTAACTTTGCAGTTGAGTGAGATCCACCATTGTGCTTTCTGAACTAAATTGACATCTTCTTTCAGACAATTAAAGTTCTTTATTTATTCACCTTTACAGATAAATCGGTCGTACTTGTGTATACGCTTGTTTTGTGATATTTGTGTATGAAGACGGGGTTGATCGTCGTTTTTATGGTTCCGTACCCAAAGGGTAAAAACGGGACCCTATTACTAAGCCTACGATGTCTGTCTGTCTGTCTGCCCGTCTGGCCTACCTTTAAACGGCTGTATCTTTCGAACTGTAATATATAGCTAGTTGAAATTTTCACAGAATATGTAATGTTATGGCGGATTAACTAAGAAATAATAAAAAAGTTAAAACGAAAGGTTGGGTCCCCCATACAACAAACTTATTATTACTTATTATTTTTTTATTAGCTCTATTGGAAAAACAGCAATATGTACAAGCGTCAAATTTGGCACAATTATAGTACACCTTCTAAAATATAACAACAAATAATAAATAATGGCCAAGTGCGAGTCGGTGACAAGTTTCTGTTCATTACCAAGTTATTACTGGTAATTTCGTTATTGAATTTTGTGGTGATACGGAACTCTCAGTGCGCGATCCCGACTCACACTTGACCGGTTTATTTATTTTCGTTTTTTACATAGAATAGTCCTACGTTTGGCCACCATCTCTCCTGATGGTAAGCGACGATGTGGGCAAGGATGGAAGTGGAACAAATCTATTCAACCTTTAATGGTAGTTGTTGTGTTGTTGAAAGTCTTATAGACAGGTGTAACGCTCCTAGTTGATCTACCTACCTAGGCGTAGTAGGTAGTCAGTAAAAACAACAGGAAGGTTAACAAAAAGAAATATAATTTTCGAAAAGACAAAAAGGGTAGTTACAAAATAAGTTATGTTTTGCAACCGGAGCAAAACATATGAAAGAAGGAGAATAGACCGGGTCGGGGTAAGTTTACGCCCATGAACCGAAATGCATTACGCGGCCTTTAAGACACACTGGCCTTGGATTTCCGAAACAGCGTCCACGGAGCGAAGTAGGTATTCGGAGCGAGTTGGGACCAAAGGGCAGTGCGGCGGTCTAGATCCACCGAACAGCGTTCACGGAGCGAAGTAAGTCCTTGGAGCAAGTCAGGTCCACAGGGCAGTGCAGCGGTGTAGGTCCGAGCCAAGCGGCCGGATGTAGTAGTTAGCAGCGAGTACTAGTCGTGCGGGTGAACCCTGGAATTCCACATTTCGGGCGTCTTAGGAATGGTCCATATTTTAAGTTTGACTGCCACACTCGATGATGTTGCGGGAAGCGAAACCAAGCCGTGAAGTCTAATGCGATGAATAGAATCTAAGATGAGGCAGTCAAACTTGTAAATAATAATGTGAGAAGTAAAAGATAAAGAATAATTTCCGGGAAAACAATAGGTATGTTCCTGGGAAAAAGTTTCCTTAACAATAAGAGATAATTATTTAAAAGACACAAACAAATAATATTTCCGTTAGGAAAATAATTTCCGAACGAAATTAGTTGTGTACCTTTTCTTGTGACCACTTTTCTAGTGACTAGGAAATTTAGTATTTAACACAAGACAGATGTAAAACAATACAGTGCAAGGGAAATAATGATTAAAACTATTTAGGTACATTCAATTATGATTCCAGCACTGCGTGTAGAAAATATAACGGTTTCGTCAAGTATGTTAAAACCGTTATTGAAATTAAATTAGACACAAGTTAACTGCAAGGCATTTAAATCAATGTAAAATAATAATATCCGAAACGGTTGTTATTCTGCGGATCGAATAAAATATTAAAGCGGCTGTGTGACAAGATGGCCGTTAATATGAAAGCAGAATATAATTGAATGTACTCACGTCATGCTTGTAAGCTAAACTACAATGGAAAATAGTTAAAACACTCACCCAATTCGGGGTAAACACACACTTGAGTTTATATATAATATTATTTAGTTAGAAGTGAAAATCAAAGGCGACCAACGACGTTTAATATGGCGTACGTAGCTATGCCAAGAGGGAACGTATCGCGGGAGCTAACGTAATGTCCACTGTCCAGTGCCGTTGGCCGTTGCTTGTGAGCTCCGAGGTCGCGCACTATTCGCGGCGTCAGGTGATTAGCACCACGCGTTAGACGGTCGCTCATTGGCTTAGACGCGCGACCGGTACGCAGACTATGCGTTTACGCAGAAAGTACTCGTATTACATAATAAATATTATAAGCTATTTTATTGATACGTATTTATGAGTTAGTAGAATTAGTAATTATTTAATTTTAAAATATTAGTGTGTTAGATAAAATAATTAAATAAATAACAATTTTATTGGCCTATTTAAATCAGGCAGGTAACGAACCGTTACATACCCCCCTTTTTAGTCTAGGATTTTTCCTAGGGAAAATCCAATGATCTACCTAAGTAAGCTTGAAATCTTTGACATGCCAGGTCCCTAAGTTACGACCTGCCATGTCTTCGAGATCGTATACTAGTTTTGACCTTTTTGCCTTTATGCGACATTTAATGAACTTAGGAGCTAGTTTTTTTGAAAACCTGCTGTCCTTGTCGCTATGATAGAATGTCCGTTTCCAAATTATGTCACCTATATTAAAATCGACATTTTTGCGGCGCAAATTATAGTTGGTACTATTGCGTGAGTGTGCTTTAATGAGCGAGAGTTGCACTTTGTCAAAAATCTTTTGTAGTACTCCTAAATTTTCAGCATAGCTGTCACGGGGGGCAAATATAATATGATTTCCCAGATCAGCGTCAATGTAGTGAGAGCCGTCACATGGTAGTTCCCTCCCGAATACGAGGAATGATGGGGTAAAGCCGGTGACCTCATTGACAGCGCTGTTTAAGGCAAATTGTATTTTGGGAATGTTGGTGTCCCAAGACCTATGGTCGTTTTCAATGAAAGTAGAAACAGCGGTCATTATAGTTTTATTATAACGTTCTACCGTATTGATCTGAGGTGTGTAGAGTGGGGTATAGTAGACGTTGGGGATGCTGTAGTGAGCAAATAAGGAACGCATCATGTTGCTAGTAAATTGTTTACCGTTATCCATAATGATTGTGCTAGGGATTCCATGAAGAAGGAAAACACTCTCTTCCAAGATTTTAGATATAATGTCTGATGTAGCTCGTCTAATAGGGAAAAGTAAGCAGAATTTTGAAAAGCAGCAAGTAATCACAAGTAGAAATGTATTTTGCTTTTTAGATGCCGGTAAAGGGCCGACAAGGTCAATACTGATCATTTGAAAGGGGCGGCAGCAGTCCTTAGGCCTACCCATTGTTCCTAGAGTAGTGTGGTTTGGGTACTTATAGGAAAGGCAAGTTTCACAGCTAGTTACGAAATTTACCACATCTTTATGTTGACTAGGCCAGAAGTATTTTAAGCTAAGGCGCTTATGCGTTTTAAAAATGCCAAAGTGCCCGGATGTAGGTTCTGAATGATTCTGAGCAATCACGTCCTGTCGGTACTCCAACGGAATTACCTCCTTCCATTCAAATTCTCTGGTAAGAGGGTTTAGTGAGTTCATGTACCGGAACAGTTTTCCATCGGTGACGCGGTAGTTAACAAACGATGTTGGGGAACTTTGACATCCGTCGAAGATATTTAAGTACCACGAATCGTTGGTATTGCGTGAAGGTTTGACTGGTGTAGCATCGATGGCTGAGACAGGAACTGAGCGACTTAAGCTGTCTGGTACAACATTTTCAGAGCCTTTTCTATGTTTTATCTCAAAATTGTACGCAGATAGACGTACACCCCATCGAGCCAGTCTTCCTGTTGGGTTGTTTAGGTTTAAGAACCACTTGAGAGAGGAGTGGTCAGTGTAAACGGTGAACTTGAGGCCATTTTCAAGATAGCAACGCCAGTGCTCGATGGCGATGAGCACAGCTAGCGCCTCGCGTTCCGTGGCGCTGTAGTTGCGCTCTGGATGAGACAAGGATTTGCTCATGTACGCTATGACTTTTTCCTGCCCATCTAGTGTCTGAGTTAGTACCGCGCCTATTCCATAATCACTTGCGTCAGTGTGGACTTCAAATGATTTAGAGTAGTCTGGGCAGGAAAGTATAGGTGCAGAGACAAGGCACTTTTTCAGTTCCTCGAATGCCTTGTTAGCTTCATAAGACCAAGTGAAAGGTAGGGCATTTTTGCCTTGAGATGTTAGCTTGTTCAAAGGAGAAGACAGACTGCTGAAGTTAGGGATAAACCTTCGATACCACGACGCGGTTCCTATAAATCGCCTGACTTCTTTACGATTGGTAGGAGTTGGGTAGTTCATAATAGACTTCACCTTTTCAGGGTCAGCGTGTAGGCCATTAGAATCCACAATATATCCGAGATACTTAAGCTGTGGTCTAAAAAATTGACTTTTCTCGTAATTTATCGTGAGATTGGCTGTCTTTAATTTTTCCAGGACACGAAGCAGCAGTGAGATGTGCTGTTCAAAGCTGTCAGACACTATTATGACGTCATCAATATAGACAAAGACCCTATGCTCAAATTCTGGCCCGTAGAATAGATCATCTACCAGTCTTTGTTGGGTAGCCGGTGCGTTTGTCAGTCCAAAGGGCATAGATTTAAATTGAAACGTGCCGCGGGTAGGTATGTAGAAAGCAGTCTTCTGCCTGTCTTCTTCTTTAATTAATATCTGCCAAAAGCTTTTAGAAAGGTCTACGCTTGACAGATATTTAGAATCACGAAGATTGTCCAGGATCTCTGAAATGTATGGCAGGCTGTACGCGTCTTTTTTAGTGATTGCGTTCAGTTTTCTACTGTCAAGGCAAAAACGTAGTTCTCCGTTTTTCTTTGGAGTCAAAAGGACTGGAGATGACCATGGACTCTCGCATGGTTCCACAACATCTTCTTTCAACATCTCATCCAGTTGTTCAACCAGGACTCGTTGTTTTTCTGGTGACATTCGGTAGTAACGTTGACGAACGGGGGCAGCATCCCCAGTGTCAATTGAATGCATAGTTAGAGAGGTACGACCCAGACCACGCTTTTCGTAGGATATATTGTGAAACTGTGATATTATGCCATCCGATACTAGTTTCTGTTCTTTAGATAAGTGGTCATACGTAAGTAGTTTGTGTTTTTCGTTTTCCACTCCTGTCACAGAAACCCTTGTAGAATCTTTGTAGAAAGCTATTTGATCTAGATTTTTGGGAAGTAGCCCAAAAAGTCGCCAGAAGTCCATGCCCAGGATCAAATCGTGTTTTACATTTGGCACTGCGTATGCTTGAAGTGTTATTGTCTTATCTTGGAAAGTTACTGGGAGGTGTATTATTCCGATGGAATCTAGTTTTTCACCACCAGCCGCAAAAAAACGAGTAGAATCACCAATTTCTAGTTGAAATCCTGCTTTCAGTAGACTTTCGTGACTTCCGTTACCTAGTATGGTTGCCGATGAACCGGTGTCTAGAAGTCCAGAAAGGGATTTATCTTTAACATTGACGGAGACATATAGTCTTGATTTATTAATATCACTATTATTATCGCGGATTGACGAGACAGTATTAAAGGTAAAGAATTTGGAAATAAAGCTTAACCACTCCTTCCACTCAGTTGTACTAGTTTTATTTTGAACCGGAAGGGATAATTCCGAAATACTGCCTTGGCAACCCTGTGTTATTAGTTTTTTGGCATGGTAGCACCAAGATTGCAATCTGGGCATTCTATGGAACGAACACCCTTCTTGCCACATTTGAAACATATGAGAAAGCGCTTCTCATTACAAGTTCTGAGGGAATGGTTGTCTGTTCTGCATCTAGGACAGTACCTTGGTCTAGGTTGTCTAGGAGTATCGGATACCAAAGCTGCCACATCGATACTCTGGCTTAGATTCGATTCACTGTTCTCACTTAAACAATTAATGTTAGGGCTATGTTTAGTGTAAGTATGTGCATTAGAGTATGCGTAAGTGGTTCTTTGATTATTCTTACTGTATTGGGGATTATTATTTGATGGCGTATACGGTGCAGCTTGTTTGTATGCAAACTCTGGGGCTAGTGTAGAACTAGTTACCTTAGGAGGTTCGTGAAAGTGAGAGAAACGGCCCTGGATATTTTCGTAGTTACGACATACTGATTTCAGAGCATCAATCGTCTGAATTCCAGGCGACGAAGCCAATGAGCTCCCGTAGCAAGGGCGAATATTGTGGAGCAAGATATCTAGTTTGTCCTCCTCTGATACAGACTTGCTAAGGCGAGAAAACATACCATGCATTATGGAAAGGTAGATGGTGATATTTTCATTCTCGCCTTGTGTACGTGATCGTATTTCAGCAGCAAGCCTGTAGTCGTAGTCACTACTGCTGAAATCTTCTTTTAATAAAGTGCACAGTTCTTGCCAAGTCTGAACCCTATCTTTGTTGCATCGGTACCAATGTAAAGCGTCGTCAACGAAAATTTCATAAGCCAGAGACAGAATTCTATCGTAGGTGATTCTTCTCGCTTGAACAAATTCGTCTACTTTCTGAATGAAAGAACGCACGCACGACTTGCCGGTAAATTTTAATTTAGTGATATCTGCAGTTAAGCTGCGTTCGCAAGTAACAGCTATTGCCATAGCTTCAGGATTAGTTTCGGTAGTAGCGGAAGTGGTAGCTCTGGTCTGGGTTTGCAATATTTGTGGTTTAAGGGCAGCAAGTTCTTTATATTGTGAGTTTAGGTTAGAAATGCATGCTTTATGCACTTCAGCGATCTCTGGAAGTATATTAATTCTATTTAGCCGGTGGTAAATGTGGTTTAGTAGGTTTTCAGCCCTGGTGGATATATTTTTATCAAATTTTGTTCTTAAGGTTGATAAATTACCCTGAGACTTAATTAAAGATTCTTTTACGCCCTTTAAGTCATCCGTAGGCTCCAAGTGTGATTCGAGAATGTCTTCTGATAGTAGCAACTGTGACAATTTAACTATTTGTTTTCGTAGTTCTTGAACAGATTCACCTACGCCACCGCGAAGTTCTACTTCGTACTCTAGTTCAGCCTTTTGTAGTGAAAGAAACTTAATGTTGTAAGTCATTTTGATGTTTGGGTGAGTGTTCTAATAGTACAATAATGAAAAAAAACAACAACTAAATACACAAATGAATTAAACTAAATTGTAGAAGCGTACTGCAACCAAGTCAAAAATCAGTAATCGGCTAATGGGTGGGTAGTTGGAAAAATTATAATATGTGAGGAAATAAGTTATCAAAAAGTTAATAAACACGATAAGTATTAATAAAATTTAAATAGAGTAGTAGAAAACCACACATTAGTCGATTAGCACAATATGAACCTTATAAATAATTGTGTAGCCAACACCAGAGAAAACTATTAAAAGCGAACAAGAAGGGTAACGCATTTCGGTCATGAATGTAACTTGTAGCTGGGCGCCATTGTAACGCTCCTAGTTGATCTACCTACCTAGGCGTAGTAGGTAGTCAGTAAAAACAACAGGAAGGTTAACAAAAAGAAATATAATTTTCGAAAAGACAAAAAGGGTAGTTACAAAATAAGTTATGTTTTGCAACCGGAGCAAAACATATGAAAGAAGGAGAATAGACCGGGTCGGGGTAAGTTTACGCCCATGAACCGAAATGCATTACGCGGCCTTTAAGACACACTGGCCTTGGATTTCCGAAACAGCGTCCACGGAGCGAAGTAGGTATTCGGAGCGAGTTGGGACCAAAGGGCAGTGCGGCGGTCTAGATCCACCGAACAGCGTTCACGGAGCGAAGTAAGTCCTTGGAGCAAGTCAGGTCCACAGGGCAGTGCAGCGGTGTAGGTCCGAGCCAAGCGGCCGGATGTAGTAGTTAGCAGCGAGTACTAGTCGTGCGGGTGAACCCTGGAATTCCACATTTCGGGCGTCTTAGGAATGGTCCATATTTTAAGTTTGACTGCCACACTCGATGATGTTGCGGGAAGCGAAACCAAGCCGTGAAGTCTAATGCGATGAATAGAATCTAAGATGAGGCAGTCAAACTTGTAAATAATAATGTGAGAAGTAAAAGATAAAGAATAATTTCCGGGAAAACAATAGGTATGTTCCTGGGAAAAAGTTTCCTTAACAATAAGAGATAATTATTTAAAAGACACAAACAAATAATATTTCCGTTAGGAAAATAATTTCCGAACGAAATTAGTTGTGTACCTTTTCTTGTGACCACTTTTCTAGTGACTAGGAAATTTAGTATTTAACACAAGACAGATGTAAAACAATACAGTGCAAGGGAAATAATGATTAAAACTATTTAGGTACATTCAATTATGATTCCAGCACTGCGTGTAGAAAATATAACGGTTTCGTCAAGTATGTTAAAACCGTTATTGAAATTAAATTAGACACAAGTTAACTGCAAGGCATTTAAATCAATGTAAAATAATAATATCCGAAACGGTTGTTATTCTGCGGATCGAATAAAATATTAAAGCGGCTGTGTGACAAGATGGCCGTTAATATGAAAGCAGAATATAATTGAATGTACTCACGTCATGCTTGTAAGCTAAACTACAATGGAAAATAGTTAAAACACTCACCCAATTCGGGGTAAACACACACTTGAGTTTATATATAATATTATTTAGTTAGAAGTGAAAATCAAAGGCGACCAACGACGTTTAATATGGCGTACGTAGCTATGCCAAGAGGGAACGTATCGCGGGAGCTAACGTAATGTCCACTGTCCAGTGCCGTTGGCCGTTGCTTGTGAGCTCCGAGGTCGCGCACTATTCGCGGCGTCAGGTGATTAGCACCACGCGTTAGACGGTCGCTCATTGGCTTAGACGCGCGACCGGTACGCAGACTATGCGTTTACGCAGAAAGTACTCGTATTACATAATAAATATTATAAGCTATTTTATTGATACGTATTTATGAGTTAGTAGAATTAGTAATTATTTAATTTTAAAATATTAGTGTGTTAGATAAAATAATTAAATAAATAACAATTTTATTGGCCTATTTAAATCAGGCAGGTAACGAACCGTTACACAGGCTCTAGAGAGGTCAGGGGCTCGATTTGTTGAATCGCTCGAATGATTTCGAACGAAAATATCTTGAAAAATAAACGATTTAATTTTGATCGAAAGCCAATTGAAATGGTTCAAACTCGTTGCGTTACCGAGAGAAGTTATTACTAAAAAAACGCGGCTTTTCGGTTTTCATTTGAAAGTCCGTAATTTCGCATGATATTTTCGTACAAAATATTATACGAGCGATTCAAGAATCGAATCGGGATTGGCTGATCGATGCGTTTGAGTGTCTATAGACGTAACTACACGCGTTGGTCGGTACTCTACTTTCGGGAGCTAAATCACTTTAGTTCAAACAACGACGGCGGTCAAAATAAATTGGTCGGTGTCTGCTTTATTTTTACCTCACGTAAAACTGTAGTTTACGATGTTCGTGATCAACGACTATGACGAATTGGCACTTGATCATGTTCATAACATTGTGTCAACGGCTGTAAAATAGCGAGACATATTGTACACAATATACTTATTCTATTTTTATGGTTGCTATTCTGAAGTAGATACCGATCGAGATTTATTGAGAATTAATAAAATATATTGGGTCTTTTATGGCTTTGTGATTGGAAGCTTCAAGGATAGTTTCCGAGAAGCTACAACATGGGGTTCTTCAAAAGGCGAGTTAATCGAGTTCTAAAGGGCCGGCAACGTATTTGTGATGCCTCGGGTGTTACAAGTATCCATAGGCGACGGTGACTGCTTTCCATCAGGCAGCCCGTCTGCTTGTTTGCCACCTATGGCATAAAAAAAAACAAAAAAAAAAATTGCTTGTTTTAATTTCCCCAACAGTACTTACTTAGTAGATTTTTATTTATAATTTTTCCAACATATTTCTAAGTATGATTATTGATTATTCACTGCGATTGACACAAGAAATTATCAGTGATAAGATGTGGGCGCAATATGGGCTATGGTTTTTTTGTGGGGTGTGGATATAATTAATAAGTATATCTCTATCTCTTCTCTTCTCTACATAGTATAGATTGAAGTAGCTTTCCACGTCTGTCTGTCTGTCTGTATGGCCGCTAACTCCTCCTAAACCACGCGACGGATTTTAATGCGGTTTTCACCATCAGTTAGATACATTTTCAATGAAGGTTTATATATATAACTAGCGACCTGCCCCGGCTTCGCACGTAAATTACACCCGTGCGAAGCCGGGCGGGCGGGTCGCTAGTTAGCTACTAAAGTACAAAAAATTGTACAAAAAGACAACATCCCATCAACGCACAGGCAGTCACCCATCCAAGTACCGGCCGCGCCAGACGTTGCTTCACTTCGGTGATCGTACGAGAACCGGTGGTGAACAGAAATTTGTCACCGACTCACACTTGGCCATTATTTATTATTTGCTGTTATACTTTAGAGTGTGTACTATAATCATGTCAAGTTTGTTGCTTGCACGTATTACCTACTGCTATCTATATATTACGGTTCGAAAGATAGGTAGGACAGACAGACAGACATCGTAGCCTTAGTAATAGGGACCCGTTTTTGCCCCTTGCGAACAAAACCCTAATAAAACTGTCATGCATGATAGTTTTCCAATTGTCAAACATAAAGTCACAATCAGGGTTGGCGGCAAGGAGTCCGTTGCAGTGAAACCTATACGGGGACTCTGCTTGAAATTACAAACTTATGTAAAAATCTAGCTACATGCATGTTTATTTCCGTCTAGAAAGCTTAACGACAGAACCGGCGGAATCCCTGCTAATCTATTTGCGGTGTATTCTGCTCTGCGGAGACAGCGCGGCGCCAGACAACGTTAATTGGATCCATTATGCAGCCAACTAGCCCCCGCGCCGCGTCGAGCCGCTTCTTGATGCCCACTTTTGGTCACATTACCCTCTATACATTATTAAGTAGATGCCAGCTTGATCACATTTTCCACCCAAGCAATCATCACATCACCTCAGATCAGACAAATAAAGGAGATGTGGTAAAGTGAATTAATAAATAAATAAATATTCGGGACATTTTTGCACACACGGACATCTGACGGAAACTAAGCAAAACTTGTGACATGGCTGCCAGAGACATATAAATACATAAATATTTTTAAATACATACCTGTTTAAATAGAAATTAACACCAAGATATAGAACAAACACAAATGTTCATCTCATAAATGTTTGTCGTAGGTGGGGATCGAACCCACGCCACCAAGCGCAGAAGGCCGGTGCACTACCAACTGGATCAACGGGCCATCTATCAGGTGGCCTGGGGGTGTGGACGCATCAGGCCTAAATCAGACTTGATGCTTCTACTCAAACTCACCCTGAAGACGGCCATCGCCCTTTTTTGCATGTGCGGTTAGTTCATTGGTGTCGCTGCAAGTTTTTTAGTGTGTGAAAAATCAGTAAGTGTAGGTACCGTACTTACAGTTTTTGCGTTACGCGGTTTAGCGGTGTAAACTGCGCCACTAAAAAGGTTTTTACTCAGTTAAGGATTTTTTTGAAAAAGCATTGTGTCGCTATTACGCGTCTATCATCCATATCCATAAACTAGCAAATAAAGAATTGAATTGTATAATGTTTTTGATTGTTTAATCTTTAAATTTGCAAGTTGAAGTGTCAATGGGCAGGTCACATCGCTCGAAGAACCGATAACCGATGGGGAAGAAAGGTTCTGGAGTGGAGACCACGAACCGGGGGACGCAGCGTATATAGGTAGGTACGTAGGTAGGCCTCCCACTAGATGGACCGACAAGATCGTGAGAGTAGCGGGCATCCAGTGGATGCAGATTGCAGGCTGTCGTTCAGTGTGGAGTTCTAAGGGGGAGGCTTATGTTCAGCAGTGGACGTCTTCCGGCTGATGATGATGATTTCAGGGTTGGTCCCATTGGAAAAGTTGTTCATAATGATGAGTAGGTACAATAGCTGGCTCAGGACTACCTTTACATTATAATTTGTCTTTCTAATGTGTACCTACCTGTTAAAAATTCATAAGTGACTGTCTTTCTGTTCGATAACCTTTCATGACCGAACTTCGTGGAATTTAGCGAGGATGTATGCACTCTGTATGGGAAAGGTTTTTTTTTTCAATTGTAAATAGGCTTGCCCTTGGTTGCCAAATCCATGACGTGGCCTACGATGGAGCACGCTTGCCTAGAAGAAACCTATTCACTCTCGACTTGAAGACACCTAGATTGGTATAGGTACACACCTACCTATAGTTTTTATCCCCAAAAATGTGGTAAAACTCGTAATGACGGGTAAAACTATAAATTGCGATGCAATGTCTGTGGGTAAAACTGCAGGCCCTACCGCATAATTAATTAGTGCATCGACATCACCATATTGTGGCAAAACTCACAATAAAAGTGTAACGATTCGATAGCTAACTATTTTACAAATTCGCGAATTCAGTTTCAATTCACGTCTGATATGATTTTGTTTGCGTTTAGGTACGTTCTAAATACTTTAATGCAACTTTTCCTTCTACGCATAGTGCACACAGTAGGTAATCCATCGATGGATTTTAGCAGAAAAAAGGAGAATCAAACCCACTGATGTTTTTTCCACTGGAATAGATTGGAATAAGGCGTTTCATAGACGCTGACATATTTTCTGTAGGCGCTAATGGCTTTATGGCCTAGTTTGGGGCCTAGAGCTTTTCTATTAGCCTCTATAATTTATTTATTGTCTGTCTCTTATTAAATACCTAGTAAGATTAATTTTAAATCTTACCTGAAAAAAGTGTTTTTTTTTTAAATATTTTAATAATAATAATGCTTTAAGAACAATAACAGCAATGCACTTATGTAGATTACAACTATATTCATTGCGACTAGGCGTTTGATAACAATCATTGCGGCTAAACTTCAGTTAGGAGTCTTAGTTCTGAAAAAATGTTTAATCTAACTTACTCACTTCGCGAAATGCTAATCATAACTATGTAAATTTGAAAGTAATTATAATAGACAGCAAGGCTATACTGAGCTAGAGAATAAAGCCCCAATGTGCATTATGCTTTTAACGTTAAAGTATATCCCAGATAGAAATATACATTTCTGCAGTAAACTGGGTTGTAAAGGGATCAAATAGTTATCATGCCTATGTTCTAGATTCTAGGTGATAAGGGGGTCCGACGGTTACTGGAGAATGGAGACAGCATCGAGGTCACGAGGCGTTCCTATAAGTCCTAAAAGTCGGCTATCTTCGGTTTATGCTAGGGTCGCTTAGGTACGCCGCTACCTCGACTATTTAGTCCGCGTTGACCACAGACATTTAGCATTGGCTCTAACCGAAGACCCTATACAATCGTAAAATTTTAGGTATCTGGATTTTGGAATAAAACGCATTAATAATGCCTTATTTTTCAGGTCGAGTATAAAACAAGTAAACCATAACATTAAAATTGTTAATTTTATGTCAGTATTTTTACAAAATCCACTCTTAAACTTTCCATCTAGAGTTTTAAGTTTTTTTTTTTTATTGGATGTTGAGTTTAAAAAAAACTCGATGTCCACTGCTGGACATCGGCCTCCCCCATTGATCTCCAAAAGGGCCGGTTGGAAGCGTCCTGCATCCAGCGTTTTCCTGCGGTCTCTTTTAGGTCGTCTGTACATCTTGTGGGTGGACGTCCTACGCTGCGCTTACCGATCCGTGGTCTCCATTCGAGAACCTTTCGGCCCCATCGGCCATCTGTTCTGCGTGATATGTGCCCTGCCCACTGCCATTTCAACTTGCTAATCCGGTGGGTTATGTCAGTAACTTTCGTTCGTCTACGGACCTCCTCATTTCTGAGTCGATCTCGTGGAGAATCCATCCTTTAAAATATCAACACAAAAATTGCTTTCATACCATTTATAATTTTATTCTAAAGATAATGTCGGTCATTTAAAATTCTCAGTGTATTTATTTTCCTTCAAAATGTTAAAAAAATGCGTGAAAGAGATAGTACCGGCCGGTGAGCGCGGCTTAAAAATACTGCCAAAAACAAGATAATAATGCCCTAGGTCTCGCAGTTCGAGTAGGCTTAGCGGTTATTGTCTTTACCTGATAGTCATAAGTACTTGAGTCGTAATAACGATAAAAAGAAGGTCTTTTTGCGTAAATATTTACAGCGATAACGTGTTTTTTCAGTTGAAATATTTGAGTTCAAGATTTTTCTAAGCAAATAAACGCGTTGTGCAATAAGTATTTTATTCATCGTCATCGTCATCAACCATTTTCTACCCACTGCTGATTACAGGTTCCTCTTCAGCGTGCCATATTTATCCGTCCCGTGCCAGTCTCGACCACTGCTTTCCTGCTGCCTTAGTGATGTTGTCCGACCAGCGGGTTGGTCTGCCCGGTGGTCGCTTTCTGTTCCGCGGCCACCTTTATGTGACTGCTTTGGTCCACCGTCCGTAATCCCTTCTGACCAATTGTCCTGCCCATCTCTACTTGACTCTCGTGATCCGCTTAACCACGTCTTCGATCTTCTTTGTTCGTCGAATTTCCATGTGCATGTGCACTTTACAATCTGATGGCAGCACTCGGTTTGATCCTCGGCCCTGCATCAATGACTTATTTAGTATAGAGCAGTGGTAATTTTTAAACTTTCGCGATTTGAACACATGTCACTTCAGTCAGCTCGTGACCACGGCCATTGCAACATAGTCGAAACGTCGAGCGAAAGGTACATATTTTTACCTAAATTAAATATTACTTGATAAGTCCCAATAAACATTTAAAACATATAGAGCAGTGGTTCCCAATTAGTTTTTCCTGCGTACCTTCATGAAAGACCTCAAACTCGCGTACCCTCGAGCTCGGCTCAAGCACACCAAATGCAGTTCGGTCCGGTGCAGACTCAGTTTGTGAGGTCCAGTAAAGTATGAAACTCAGTATGCAGTCAGTTGGACTGCTGGACAAATGGACTGCATACGGTGTGATATCTTTCATAAAATTTCTCTTAGTCAGGAGATTTCCACGCGTACCTCTTGATGCAACTTCGCGAACCCCTATATAGGGGTACGCGTACCACTCATCGGGAACCACTATAAGTATAGAATATACCTAAATAAGTTATGTGCAGTTTCGATGCCATCGCTCAACAAAACGGTGAAGGAAAATAACGTGAGTAAACCGATATGTCCAAGAACCTCGAAAGTTCAAAGACATAGGCACCTAGGTAATTATGACATTCCCAACATGCACTGAGCCAGCATGGTGGATCAGGGCCCATCCTCTCCATGACAGAAGGCATGTGACCCAGCTGTGGGAACATGAGAGACTGATATTGTTGTAGGGTATTGAAAAAAAAGTATTTAATCCCTTCAAACACAATCCACAGACAACTTATCAGCTCGCTGGTTGGACGTCGACGCAAATATCACGAGGGGCGGCCAGAAAACAGAACCGAAATAGATCCATGGCGCGCCGAAAGGGGTTTTAATAATATACAGGGTTATTTTTAACTGCCTCAAAAATAAAGTTTTTTAATAACAAGCTTTTATTGTTTGTTAATAAAAAAAAAACTAAAACTTTAAAAATATGTTACCGAAAAAGTTAAAAATATAGTAGTTTTCTACTTCTTCACTTTTAAATGATGTTGCTCCGTCTAACTTTAACTGTCCATGCATTGCTAGACATAGGCCATGCACTCATAATGCAAATTACTGAACTCGGCTGGTAGTTCTCTGCATCCAGTTTTTATCCGCCGTTTTACGCAGGTCGTCACTCCACCTGGCCGCAGGGTGTCCTATACGTTTGTCTAAACTGGTTTCCACTCTAGAACTTGTCTACCCCATCGATTGCCAAGCAGTGCCAAGCTTCAGCTTACTAATCTTTGAGTTTTGCTTTGTTTCTGTAACTCTGGTTCTATGTCCGATTACATCGTTTCGAATTTTGTCCCGAAACTCCGAGCATAGCTCTCTCCATAGCTCGTTGAACGACTTTAAACTTGTGGATCACTTTAACCGCGAGTGTCCACGACTCGGCACCGAAAGATCTTTGTCTTGAGACACTGGTTATCCTAAAATAGGTCAAAGGAAATATAAAGGAAATAACAATAATATGAAACATAACATGTTGCATTTTATTTACATATTAGGTACATTTCATACCCGATATCAGTTACAAATTATGATTATTCTTATAAAGTACTACCTAAGGAACACAATGTACATTCGCAGTCAGGTTATCTTTACTACTTAGATTATTTTAACAGTTTTATTGCAGACAACAAGCTCAAAATTATAATACTTACGATACATATCTTTTTACATACAGACACACACTTGCAGCAATGTCTTATTTAATACCTGATACATTTTATATGCAGTTCAATCGATGCCATTGCTCAAAAACGGCAAAGATAACATCGTGAGGAATACAAAATACAAATAATTTCTTTCATAATAGTAGGTATTTTACCTTACAAAAAAAAAACAATTGCTGCACTATCAAACTGGGTCCCCTGCAGGGCTAGCATGGGCTGTTGATAAATAAGTCTTTCCATCGTCTTTATCCACGCCTAGACGTGACAAAGCTAGAATATGGATACGTTTGTCTTTTTCTCGCGGGATAATAACGGTGGAAAGACAATTTGTCCACGGCCCGTTCTAGGCCTGCTGTATCATGTTAGGCTTCCCTAAAGGAGGATTTCGATCTTGGCGACCCCGACCGGCGGCAGCGGCCGCCTCGACTCATCGGATAGGACCTGGAGTCTTACGGACAACTACTATTGCGGCACCAAGCTAACGTTAAATCCGCTCAGTTGGAAAATCACGCGACCGCAAACCGTATCTGGACGCGTTAAGGTTCACGTTCGCGTGATTTTTCAACTGAGCGGATTCAACGTTAGTTGTCCGTAAGGGCCCTGGATGGATAGGTCTCGATCAATCGTATATGAATGATTAGGTATATACCTACTCGGCCGTCCTTTTTCACAATATATATAGACGCTCTCAACTGGGCTATTGGTAACTATCTAAAAACCTCTCTTGCAGCTTTCCTTTGACGAAATAAACCGGCCTAGTGCGAGTCTGACTCGTACACTAAGGGTTCTGTAACAGAAAATTGTCGCCGACTCGCACTTGGCCATTTTTTATTCTTTGTTGTACTTTAGAGTGTGTACTATAATCATGCTAAGTTTGACGCTTGTACGTATTACCGTTTTTACATTAGAGCTAATCAAAAAATACGGTTGATGTATGACCCTTTCGTTTTTACTTTTTTACTTTTATATTTATGTTGAAATTTTTTGAAAATTGTATCTTGCTATCTATTACAGTTTGAAAGATACAGCCGTTTAAAGGTTGGACAGATGACGAGATGGCGGCCAAGCGCAAGCCTATCTACTATAGAAATAAGGACAGATGGACGGTCGGACAGACATACAGATAGACATCGCAGGCTTAGTAATAGGGTCCCATTGTTACCCTTTGGGAACGAAAACTGGATTATTGGCGTCAAACTTCTCAACGCAACCCAGTGACACTATTTTACCGAATTACCTTGAGAAGATTATATTATTATGAAGAACATCAATTCAGACCTCTTCTATCGGCAATTGGCATTGTTTACTACTCATTTATAAGCTATCGACGTTTGAACAATCAGTTTTAAAATAAATATAATTTATTATTGCTATTGTAATCGGTCGGTGCCCTAGTCTTCATCCATCGTTATCAGTCGAAGTCGTAGGCGACTCATTTCCCCACTTTCGTTTCCGCAATAGTCCAGATATTATCTAAGTTCAGATAAATATATCGATTTATTTAGTTTTTGTTTTGGACGTCCCGCTTCGCATTTAGTACACTGCGCAAAGATACACTTAGAGCTGCAAATAAAATAGCAGTACAAACGTGCAATTTATCTGGGCCCGTTTGATAAAGAACAAACGGGAAAATCTACTGACATGCCAACTTTTAGATATGTATGGTACATTACATATATGAAATATTCTATACATTTCAGAACGTTGTTGGTTTTTGCTTTCGTCTTTTTATACGCCTATTTTGTTTTTTAATTTGACATGAAATAAAATCAAATAAATCGAAGTCTGCAAAACTACGCAATCCTTGAGTTGAAATCAAAGTGTGAGCCATTATCCATAGCGAAACAATGTGCGAAGTACGAATATTCGATTCATCAACAACGTATTGGATTCCATACTCATTTTTGAAATTTAAAATTTTCGATTCATTCATTCATTCATTTAAATTTGGAATTAGATACGTATTTTACGTATCGAATATTCATACTTCGTCCACTGGCTGCATAACAGCTGCGTTCGTAGAATGCGTCTCGCAGTGTACCAGCAGCTTATAAATTCAACTTAGAACGAGTTGTTCACACATTTTTGCCTTATTTGCTACAATGTGCTAACAATACCACGTCCAATTTAGGAACAGACAATAAAATTGCGTAATACACGTACTTATACGTCAGATTTTTGTTTAAGTAACACTTACAAACTAAACGTATTCTTATAGGTAATACAAAAGTATAATAATACCTGTGCCTATAGGCTCATTGAGATAAAAATCACGCACAAATACATCTTATTGATTGTCGCTTATCTAAATGCTTTAATTGTGCTAATGTGAAGCAGCTTAGTTTTTGGCAGGTTGACATAGGTACAAGTGTATAATTGGCACACATGATTTCTACAAATTTAAAGAATTTTTCTATTCAGAAAATGGATCGTTTTGACTATGAATGACTTAATTGACTTAGAACCAATTTTCTAATTTAAGCAAGCAATAGTACATTTTGAGACATTTATTTTATGCAGTAAAGTAATGGTAGGTAGGACGACTATTAGAGCGGCTGTAGCTGCGTAATTGGTGTAAAATTTCTACCAGTCATCGATGTTTGTGCGTACTCCTCTAACTTCCAATATAGCTACGAAACAGAAACGGACATAAGGGCATAATAAGGGCATATAGGACTAAAGCATAGAAGTTGTGCTAATTTAGAATAAACGAATTAAACATGTTACATTCTTTACTCATATGCCAAAATCGTTGTTACCAAAACGAAATGCAATTTGCCGTCCTGTCAAAAATATATCTTTATTTTTGTCAAAAATATATCTTTATTTTTGACAGGACGGCAAATTGCAGGATTGTAGGTACAATATTTTAATATTCTAAGGACTTGTAAAAGGCTCCAAAGGCTACGTACTATTTGACTGACGGCCTTGTACGCTTTGTATATCACGTTACGGATTCAATGCTCTTTATTATTCTGTTCTACGAATAGAATGGCAAAATGGCCACCCTTGACAGGTGTCAAATCAATACAAATTCAATGACGACAGCCACAGATCTACTACATCTGTGACGACAGCCGTTCCACTGTCTTTCTACCTACCTATAAAAATGTCTAAACGATCCGTTTTATGAATATATGAACTGGGCATTTACCATAGCTAATATCTAATTACCATACCTAACCTACCTAAATGCTTGGCATTGTAATACCTATTTACTACAAACTACTCTTATTTTTTTCCTTTTTCAACCATAAGTTTTAACAATATATTGCTGTGACAACGGTCCAGAACAACGTTCCAAGAATCAGCTTTCAGCGAGATTCCCATCGATTTTGTTATTGTTAATTGTAGTGTAAAGGTGAAAAAATAGGTAAAGTAGCAACCCCACGCACACAATGAAGAACACTATACAGAAACACACGACACACTCCGATAGGTATATCTTGACGCGGTCCATTCTGGAAGGGCGCGCGACTGGGATGTCCACGCTTGAATACGTCCACATTTTCCGTGCTTTCTGTGTGCCTGAAAAAAAAAAGAAAAACAAATGAAAATCGAAAAATTTGGTGGTAGCCAAAAAGGCTTTCGCCTGCCCGACAGACCTGCTTGGCGTAAAAAAAGAAAATCAAAAATGTAAAGCTCATGAATATCGAAAAACAAAAACATACGAATATCATATTTTATCAGAAAACAAATTAAATTCGGATATAATATTAAGTTAGTTGTTCCGAGGAGAATGAAGATTTGAGCACGTGGACTAAATAAAATAATCTCTATCTAGTCATAACTACTCAACTGACTTCAATGAACAGACACCGCAAACAAAGTCGTTATAGGATAAAGTTTTGTTTTACTAAAAGTAACATAAAGTAAGGAACATTTAAAGTAGGGCCAATTTTATAGATTACACACTTCATCAAAATTCAACAATGTAACCTTGGCAGTTGGCACACAATATCTTAACTTTTTCCAGTATATTCCATAAGTATTTATTGTATTAATGACAAAAGAAGGCAATTTTACGTTACGATTTACTTTGACCAACTTTGACTAATAAACAAGGACGTTATATAATACCCTAAAGCTTGCTAATAAACAACTGTCTGACTGACAGATGGGGCAAGTGCCTTTCTTAACTAAACAAAATACAAGCTAATACTATCACTACAAATACAGTTAGACTGCCCATAGACCTATGAAGGTCTAAAGACAATCCAAATGCTCAAGCCAACTACCAGTTGGCAGCGACCCCAGCATGCTGACGGCATTACCACGCTGAATGGCAATGCTTATGCGTTGAGCGAGAAACACGCTAGCATTTTGGTCATGCGTCGCATTAACTAACAGATTAATGTCAAATGTGATCTAATAAATTGGTTACTCTATGGGCCTTACTTTAGTAGAAATCTGCTTCAAAGGCAAAAGGAAATTTGAAAGGCATCTTCACTACATTTTCTTCATCTGATCGTGAGATGAAATCAGTTTTAGCAAGTTAACTTCGTTTTATGTCTCTATAATGAAGCATAATCATTAATTTACGATGTTGATAATGGTTAAGACGTCACTATAGTTGATTACGGTTACATACCGTTAGCCATTGTTCCACAGGATGACTGTAAGCCATGGTTTAATACGTAGGTATATCTATTAACTTTACGTACTAAAGATAGCCAAGTGATCAAATAGAGTAAATTAATTTAATCAGCTATAATTTTGATTAGGCCATATCCACTACGCTGGCCCAGTTGCGGGTTGGTGGATTCACATACCTACGCATTTTTTGATCGAAGACATACGCCATTGAATTTTTTCTATTCACATAGATATAATTATATTATACAATCGATTTTTAAATCATGTCGAATGTCCATGTTGAACCCGTGCCGATAGTCGTTGGGAACGATACTCTAGAAGTTGTTGACCATTACACCTATCTTGGACAGATTGTTCGAGTTAGGTAAGTCCAACTTAAGCAAAGAGGTCGCCCGAAGAATCCAACTCGGATGGGCAGCGTTCGGGAAATTGCGTGACATCTTCTCGTCCAAGATACCACAGTGCCTCAAGACGAGGGTTTTTGACCAGTGTGTGTTGCCAGTGATGACATATGGTACTGAGACGTGGTCCTTAACTGTTGGCCTTTTGGAAAAACTCAGAGTCACTCAGCGGGCAATGGAGAGAGCAATGCTCGGAGTTTCTTTGCGCGATAAAATCCGAAACGTGGATATTCGCCAAAGAACCAGAGTCACCGACATAGCTGTTAAAATTTGCAAGTTGAAGTGGCAATGGGCAGGCCACATCGCTCGAAGAACCGATAACCGATGGGGAAGAAAGGTTCTTGAGTGGAGACCACGAACCGGAAGACGCAGCGTAGGTAGGCCTCCCACTAGATGGACCGACGACATAGTGAGAGTCGCTGGCATCCAGTGGATGCAAAAGGCAGGCTGTCGTTCAGTGTGGAGGTTAAAGGGGGAGGCCTATGTTCAGCAGTGGACGTCTTCTGGCTGATGATGATGATGATGATGATCGATTTTTATGTATGAATACTTATTGTTTACCAATATAGATGTTTTGTTGAACATTTCTAATGTTATTTCGAGAATAACATTAGAAATGTTCAACAAAACATTTATATTGGTCTTTTCTTCTCGAGGTTTCTTAGTTTTCATAAGTACATTCAGTCATATCATACTTATCTCCAGATATGTGAAAATGCGCGAGCGAGAGTATTACGGCTGGGAACAATTAACATGTTTTCAATTTCATAGCTTTACAATTTTATTTGTAGCAACTCACGAGTTCGAAGTAAATTTTTATAGTTGTTGAGACATCCATAAAAAATTACATTTTGTACTCAACATTTTCTTTTCTTTATGTTTAAATATTTTTTTAGTGACTTGCAGAATATTTTAATAGTTAACACTTAATAATGACAATAACATTATGTTGATATTTCAACATGACTTCGTTGTTGATAACTCGGTTGACCTCAGTCATGGTTTTAGTATACCATGATCAAAACAAATGACAGTCGAATTGGTTTCTCGCCCATAGTAGGTAAGGGAGCGTCCATTAATCACGTGAGGCTTGAAAGGGGGGTTTAGCAAAATCACGAAATATCACAAGGGGGGAGGGGGGTGTAGTAAGCTAAAATTTAAATTAAACTTAAACTAACTAATTTGAACTAATTAAAAAACATCACGTGATTAATGGACGGCCCCTAATACGTAACTTTACGCCTTTTAGGAATTTAAGAGATAACACTCAATAATGTAAAAAAACATCATATTGTTATTTCAACATGACTTGTTATTGATAACTTAGGCGATCTCATCTCAGTTATGGTTTTCGAGGACCATGACGGACTTTATAATCGCAGCCTATACTTGTCAACTGCTGGAGATATCTCCCAAGGCACGCCACCAGCCCGATCCTCGGCTTTTCTCTTCCAGCCACCAGTCACACCAGCCAGCCGTCTTACGTAAATCGTCACTCCAACGAGTCTCAAGGCGTCCTACGCTATGTAGGTCCGTAGTCATGACGTGTACGATGAAGACCATGTACAAATCAGTCGAATCTTTTGCATAGTAGAGTGACTTTTCACCATTCTAAGATACTTTTAGACCTCTTGAGATCGCCGCAGCTGTAACACAGATCTTCCTAGAATAGCTGCTTCCGAGACACCTACAGAAAGGTACCTACTTGTACTGTTGAATTATACTTGAAAATAAAAATAAAATGAAAATGTTTTTTTTTTTTTTATTGTAAATGAAAAAGCACTTTGTGAAGCACATCAAATTAAATCGACATACCCCTTGAAATTTTTTGAAAATTTACATTTTGAAGCCGTAGTAGCCGAACTAAGATTTAGGGGTTTGTATCCACGGATCCCGGTATCGGTTTGAATTAGCCACGGATACCGGCGAGTTGTATCCAATGATACCGGGATCCGTTTTCTACAACAAAAAAAAAAACAATTTTCATTTTACCCGCTAAATAGGACTTATGAATTCTAGAAATTTCATAGTACCATTTTTGTGCTAATAAAGTTTTAAGTTTATTTTACATCAACAATAAACTATACAACATTCCAAATAGGAATTTATATCACAAAGATAATTGTTACTAAAAAAATACTTTCTCTGTATTCATTATATTTTATTAGTAATAGTTTTATAGATAAGTTGCATTGTTACTTCAATACCAATAATTATTATTATCGTATTAGGTTAATGGTTTCGACAACGTATTAAAGGTGAATTTGAATAAGTTTGCGATTGGCCACGCTTACTGTAAATTGGTATTTTTATTACAAAGTATTTCAACCACCGAATTGTTTGAAAACCATGTTCTTTTTTTTTTTTGCAAAACACATTGTTTTTATTGTGTTTTGTTTTCAAACGTCTTCCAATGGGGTTTCCATTCGACTGTATGGTTTTTTGGGTAGGTAGGCTATATAGCCGCAGGTTGTGAATCGATTGTAATGATTCTGTTTTTGCAGTTTCCATGAAGTCGACTTTTTTGTAAAAAAGGCTTAAATTTAAAAAAAAATTAAGCCTCAATCATTTTTTATTGAGTGTCAGAAACTAGAAAGTGGACAATTTAATCTACAACATTGGGTAGGGTAGGTAGGGTAGGGCTGGTGCGGCTGCCAATTCGGCAGAGCAGCACAAGCGACGGAAATATGCTATCCTCGGCAGTGGTTACATATTTGAGGCGTTTAGGGTCGAGACATTGGGCCCTTGGGAACCGGGAGCTCACCTCATTTTCAAAAATCTTTCAGAGCGCCTGGTTAATGCGACGCGTGACCAAAATTCTGGCGTGTTTCTGGCTCAACGCATAAGCATTGCCATTCAACTTGGTAATGCCGCCAGCATGCTGGGTACGCTGCCAACTGGTAGTGGGCTTGAGCATTTGGATTGTCTTTAGACCTTCAACGGTCTATGGGCAGTCTAACTGTATTTGTAGTTTTAGTTTGTATTTTGTTTAGTTAATAAAGGCACTTGCCCAGTAAAAAAAAACTATAACATTGTACCTACCACCTTCGACTAAAATAAAATAAATGGACAGGCCCAAAAGAAGCGCATTTTTGATGATTACAAAATGAGCGCTGGCTTTCACTTCGTTTCAGTCGGTCTCTAGCTGTAGGAATTAGAGTGGGATTATTGTTCCATGATAACGAAACATCTCACAAATTTATGCCTTCGTGTGCTTTCCCGAAGTGGAAATACACAAAAAAAACCGCTATCTATTTTTTGTAACAAATGTACTGTACATGCATGGTTATAATTAGATGTTGAAGTAGATGTCCGACGGTTTTGACTCGTTTTTACTGAGCAAGTTCAATGGTTATGGCCCGTCCGTTCATTTTATTTTGGTCGATGGCTACCACTTGTACCTAATAATAAAAACATTTTATACTGCCAGCTGATAAAACATTTTAACGTACCTACCCACCTACCTGAACCTAAAATACATGTGAAAGGTACACACCACAGGTGTATTTTACTGTGCACGATATTAAATACCAAAACCAAGTATTAAATTGTTTTTTTTAATACCCCGTTACACCGCTAATTATCTTCAAACAGTTGAATAAATTTTCTTGAATCATAGCTAAGAATATAATATCAATACCATCATACGAAAAAACTTCATCAAAATCTGGTCAGGCCTTTGGGAGCTACGAGAAGAATGAAAGAATAAGTTTTACGGCCCCCAATTTGTTTCGTATAGTGCTTCGTAGCTAAAGGTTTGCATATACCTAGTTACAAAGTAGGAAAGCCTTAATACCTACCTACCAACTACCTATTTCATTGCACCCAGTTTAGGGAATAGAGTCACAACATTATTTACAGGTACTTTTATGGTGATCGATGGTGGCCGGTTCGATTCTCGGCCATGCACCAATGACTTGTTTAGTACCTAAATAAATTATGTGCAGTTTCGGTGCTATCGTTCAAAAAAGCGGCGAAGGAAGATATCGCGAGGAAACCGTTGTCTATGTCCAAGAACCTCAAAAAAAAGTTCAAATACATACGCAATTCACCTACCACCCACTCTAATTCACCAGCATGGTGAATTTAGAGGCCGTCCCTCTCTCTGGGTCTGTGACCCAGCAGTGGAAACATGATAGGCTGATGATGATGACTTTTATGGTGTAAGAAACAATTTTGCATTTAGAATTTTTCGAGTAGGTAAGTGTTCCAAGTGAAGCTAATAACGTGTCGGCAACGTATTTGTGATGCCTCTGTTGTTACAAGTATCCATAGGCGACGGTGACTGCTTACCATCAGGCGGCCCATTTGCTTTTTTGCCACCAATGGCATAAAAAAGCTTGTTAAAACAGCTCTTACATGCATAACAAAAATATCCACTGCACGACCTCCAGCTCCTTCCAAGTCCTTCAAATTAATTTATATCGCACCACTTCTTTGACATTTGGTTCACAACGCACGGCACTGTTGTTCCACGGTAAACACAGTTTGAACACAGATTTTCGTAGACACGATCTCATATTATCAGACCGCTAATATTTACTTAGCGCGTGTCTGGACTGAGGTACGATCTGAGAATGACTAGGGTAGTGTAATGGTGTCACTTGTTCATTGTCACGACTTTGTTATTTAATTCCGTATGGATGTTATTCAATTCGCGTACTGTATCGAGCAGTTCGCGTCTGTCTTTGGAACTAGTTTGTAAACGTTTGGCGTACTTTATGCGCTTGCGACGGTGACGCGATAAGCAGTAACTCAATTTCACGCATGGCTCCGTTTATACTATTATTTCTTCTGTGGCTCTATGTCCATTATGCTGGAAGCGAAGTAGTGTTTATTGTAAAGTTATGTTTAAAAATAGATACCCAATAAGGTAATGAAAACTATGTAAGTTCGTTAGTTAGGAATAAATAATTTTATGTAGTTAATTTAGCCGGCCCTTACCGCCGCGCCGGCCGGTCAACCGGCCCTTTTGGAGATCGATGGGGGAGGCCTATGTCTAGCAGTGGACGTCCTATGGCTGAAATGACGATAATGATGATGAATTTAGTTTATTTATAGTTTGAATATGTTAAACTGATGAATATGAAGAAGGTAAAATAACTAAATGGCTTACACTCAGGTTTTATTGTCGAGACAAGTTCCTAACCACTTTAAAAAAAAGGGATAGGTTTAAATATCTACTACACTGAATTATTAAAGTAAAATGTTTTCATTCAACCCTTTACAATGTTACTGCAGCTATCAGAGCTAAATAACGTGCAACCAGATGATCTGGATAAAAAATCCAGATGGATGGTAGCCCGTAACACGTAGTGCTACCATCATGTAGGGCTTGACAGGTCAAACTTGAGTTGAATCAAACATGAAAAATATGCAAAATAATTACTATCTTCGACCACACCGTAAACACGACTAGCCTGGAAAGGGAACTGGCTCTACAGTAAGTTTGATCGAATACTTGGTCAGGTGCTTGACGACAGCTTTTCAACTTGACTTCGCTTATATTTTATAGCAATGCAATGCCTGCAATTAAATTATTAGAAAATAAATATAAATTCTATGTTTTAATTTGCCTTGTTAGTTGTTCTAGGATAAAATAAGACTTGCAGACATTGTGCCAAAGAACAATATCAGAAAATCACCCTGTTTACCAGTATAATCCACTGAAAAAAATCATTTACTATTTTTCATTCATTTGGATTTTCTACTTTTTCTTACACTATAATCAATTTTGCAGATGGACTAGATTCCAGTGGTTTTTAATTCCCCTCTAATTTATTAACCGCCTTTCTAGCTATAATTAGCTATTACAGTTGTTTTTATTTCGATTTTCTTTTGTTTTCTTTATTTGTAGTTTTTCAATAAGTTCTTGTAATTTTCTGTCAGCGATCATCCAAATAAATCCTCATTGTAAACGAACTATGCACCTCTTACGAGTGTAATTTATTTTGAGAGTTGACTTACTGACATTATTGTGCGTATGTATTAGTGACAGTTTATGATGTATAATTGTGCATTGTTAAGATATTACTAAATCCATAGTTAATGATAAAATATTGTTTATTCATTTTCCAGCTAAGATTAGTCAGGCAACTTATTTTTGTTTCTCTATATTCTGTTTTGAAACCATGTACATCTTTGCGCTTGACCCCGCCCCTCCATCTAGTTTGATGTTAAACGATGACGCGGTCTACGAGTGAACACGCTTGCCTAGAAGAAAGTAATTGTCGTCACATGTCGTCTCATTGTATTGTTTTCCTAAACTTGAGTATTTTTACTTTATCATCATCATCATCAGCCCTGAGTGACCCACTCAGATATAGGCCTCCCTTTGTTTATGCCACTCTCCCCGGCCTCTCGCTATTCGCATCCATTTACTTTATAATGGTGGATTATTATTTATTAAGTGTTCGTGGACGTGCTCGAGTGTTTTTATTTTCTTGATGTTTCAAAAGGCCCTTAGAAATCTCCTGTAAAGTCTCCATTACTTTACTAGGGCAAGACTTTGACTTGAGCGTGACTTACTTTGCTTGACTCTGACTTGTTTGACGACATTTCATCAAACTTGATAATATTTAAATACACGACACTGGCAAATGCACAAGAAGTATGACGCCAAAATCCACACAGAGGAAAAGATTAAAAAACTGTTTTATTGCCCATATACAGAGTTGTTATTACCTATCTAAATAATTACAAAAAATATAGCCGTTTTCTTGTCTTGTGACAAAATAAGAACTTGACCAAAGAAATCTCGCTAACGACTATTTATTGTTTTATTTTTGCGATTGTATGAAACTAGTGGGATGAAAAATAAAACAAAAAGGTGTACCTACTTCTCAAGTTTTGTCATTCTAAAATTGTGCGCTGCTTTGTTACCTTACTATACATAGGTTTAATCATCTGATGCAATAAATCCGCTTTGTCTAAATCTAATCACGTAAGAGATCATATTCGAGCCTAAATTGTTATCAACTAAAGCAGTTTGCTGCCAGTTCATGGGCTGATGCATTAATCAGGTTACCCGGACTAGCCCTGACGTGTGAAGGGATTATCCAGCAGCCTCTGGGAAAATTAATGTGTAAGTAAATTTTCCCGGCAATTCTGGGGTTGTCGGGAAATGCGGGGCTTTAACGAGCCGCCATCACTAAAATTGTTAACACGAAATTACCTCCATCGTGCCTCCATCCTTCTGTTTGTCACTTTTGTTTTCGGAGGTCGATTGGATCTTAAATTTTCCCGTTTTTTTTTGTTTTTTTCTGCACTTCCATTACTGGTCTGGCTATAGCCATTAAGGCCATACTGCCTCGTCTTTCGTATATTGATTTCATAACTATGGCCCAGTAAAGTAGTGGAAATTTTTCTAGACACTTCTATATGGAGTGTTAGAAATAACGTGAAAATACACGTTTCACCTTGTTATTTCACTTGCATACACTCGATCACGTTTACAAACACAAAATTTTCCTTTGAAATATTCATGAGAATGGTTTGAGAATACCTACTTGTTATTTCGAAAAAAATATTTGTAAAACTGCTGTTGAAACCGAGAAGTGCAGCTAGTGATCACAAATGCTTGTTCCAAATTAATTTCGTAATCACTAAACGGATTTGAATGTTTTTTTTTTCTTTCGTATTCGAAAAAATAGATCTAAAAGCCGCGGGACGCTGCTAGTGATTATGGAATGATGTATCAACAGGGAGCAGCAGACAGCCGATGTCAGTATCGATCGCAAATTGGACAAAAATCGCCCCGGGTTGTTTGGAATTCACGGTTGTTTTGCGATGCATTCTGCTGCAGCGTGCCACAGTAATAGAGCTCTTGCTTGTTTTTTAAGGTTCCGTATCCGTAAAAGTGAAACGTATACGTTCCGTACGTAAGGGTGAAAACGAGACCCTATTACTAAGCATACGCTGCCTGTCTGTTTTATCTTTTATCGGCTGTATCTGCTTACTCTGAACTAGGGAATCGTTCTCATTGATGAATGTACAGGCCGGCGCAAGCCAGAGTTCGTTCCGACAAAACGAGTCGACTTGACGCTGTAGGTCTAGGTACAGCGTAGTGTACCATGAACACGATGACATGAGCCGACCTGGGGAATAGCCCTGCGCCTTTTCTATCCGTGTTACACACTGGATGCTGGGATTGGGGTGAGCCGAACAATGAAGACTTGTGTACGACTGAAAAGGTCCTATAATCTTCCCTTCACCTGGCCTAGCGCACTCCGCACTTTAGGTATGAAGTTACAAGTAGCCCACTTCGCGGACCGTCGCGCGATAGACAGAGATTGTAACTATATATATAACGGGGAACACCCATTCAGGCAGCGAATTCTACAGAAAGCGCTTCGTACGGGTTTTCGGAATATCAACCATAAAGCGGTGAAAAATTCATGCCCGCTCTGGCAGTCCGATAGAAAAATGGGTAGAGGGGAATTAAATCATGCAGATCTGTGTGCTCAGGATGTTGTGCTGTGTGAATTGTATTGATCTCGGTCTCTGTATCATCTTTCGTAGAACCTACTATATGAAACTGCATGATACCTCTACCTACACGCACGTGATTACAAAGCTACTCGTAATGAATACGTGGGTACGAGTGAAAACTGAAAATGTTCGGTTATTTCGCTTCTCTTTATTATAGCTGCTGTATTTTGAATTACGCTCAAGTTTAATGCTGGTGTGTTTCTGGCTCAACGCATAAGCATTGCCATTCAGCGTGTTAATGCCGCCAGCATGCTGGGTACGCTGCCAACTGATAGTGGGCTGGAGCATTTGGATTGTCTTTAGAGTAGTCTTAACTATTTTTGTAGTGTTAGTGTTAGCTTGTATTTTTTAGTTAATGAAGGCACTTGCCTTATTAAAAAGGTGTACCTTATGAGATATCAGGTTTGGTTGCGCTATCATATACAACTTTATACTGCAGGTTAACTCTACCCATTCAATGTTAGCCGAGCGGTAGCATGTGTGCTTTACAATCTGATGACACCCGGTTTGATCCTTGGACGTGTACCATTGACTTATTCAGTACTCAAATAAATTATCCCTACATGAGATTCTGCCCGCTTACAATTTTTTCTCATCTATGAAGAGTTCCTATCACAGGTAGGTCTGTGGTTTTAATCTTAGGAATCATTCAATAAAACGTAGTTTTTATATTCTTAGATCAGTTTTTGATTAAATGCTCTATTTATAAAAAAATACGATCTATCTGCCATTAAGTCTATCTAATTCATCGTTGCACTTGCAACATTACAAAATAGAAACTAGCTAAATCACAAACTTCATTGAAAAAACAGTTTTACGTCGACGGCATTTCATTTCCTTCCAATTCGCATCCCAATCCCATTTCAAGATTTTCTCGTAAAATTACAGGCAGCGTCCTTATAATATTTACCTAGTCGCATAACCACTGGATCTAGTAAATTCTAGTGTCTCTAATAATATGTCCGTCCCTCTCTAAAGTAGATTATTGATTAGTGTTGCTACGGAGACATCTTGTCTTGGTTGCTTATTGATAATTATTGGTACTGGCTTTTGACATTGCTTGATAACTTCCAACCTGAACGGCTAAAACAGAGTTAGACGAAAATTTGCTTAAATATAAAAATATACGTCACGGTTCACACTGCTGTATTTATTGTGAAGTAAAGTTTTCCAAAAAAAATAATTGCAAGTTGAAGTGGCAATGGGCAGGTCACATCGCTCGAAGAACCGATAACCAATGGGGAAGAAAGGTTCTTGGGTGGAATCCACGAACCGGAAGACGCAGCGTGGGTAGGCCTCCAGCTAGATGGACCGAAGACATTGTGAGAGTCGCGGGCATCCAGTGGATGCAGATGGCAGGCTTTCGTTCAGTGTGGAGGTTAAAGGGGGAGGCCTATGTTCAGCAGTGGACGTCTTCTGGCTGATGATGATAAAGTTTTGCAAAGTTACTTTCTTAACTTTTTAGGATGTTGCATAATGTTGTTCCACACAAAGTAACTGGAGTATGGATGCAACATTACAAAGTATCACGTATGAGTTGATTAAATGTTTTAATAAGCAAAATTAAAGTCGGATAACTAATTTAATAGTTTACATTTGTCATTAAATTATTTTAAATCCGGAAAACTGATGTGGGACTGAGCCAGCCACGCAAGTAGAATGTAAAAAAACATTGGCGAATCCAGGGGGCCATGGTGGCCATGGCCAGGGGGGCCCAAAACACCTAGCAATTCCATACATATGACTCAGTTTTTCGATTTGATTCAGGAGCACTTCTACAACACAGCATACTCATAGGTCCCCCAAAATGAAATCCTAGATCCGCCCCTGGACAACAACCACTACGGAATGAGTCCCGTATGCCATACGAGCTCTAGGAAGACCCAGAAAAAGATATAACACTGGTCCGCCATCACATAGGAAGCTAGGCCCAACCATGGCTGTTTTTTTTTTTGTAGTGATTGGTTCATCATTTCAGCTATAGGACGTCCACTGCTGGACTTAGCCTCCGCTATCGATCTCTAAAAGGGCCGGATGGAAGCGGGCTGCATCCTGCGTTTTACTGCAGCCTCTTTTAGGTCGTCTATCGTCATACGCTGCGCTTACCGGTCCGTGGTCACTATTCCAGAACCTTTCGGCCCCATTGGCTATCTGTTATGCGTGCTATGTGTCCATCCTACTGGTTATGTCAGTAACTTTCGTTTGTCTACGGATCTCTTCATTCTGATTTGATCTCGTGATTGGTGATTGATTGAGTGATTGCGTACAAATGGTACATTACAGCGTGTGTGTAAAACGTTATCCACAAACACGAGGGCCCTTACGGACAACTGCTATTGCGGCACCTAATCCGCTCAGTTGGAAAATCACGCGAATCGCGGTCGCGTGATTTTCGTGGATTAGGTGCCGCTATAGCAGTTGTCCGTAAGGCCCCAGGACTGTGATAACATCTAGATTGCAAATAGTCGGAGCAGGAAATACTACTACTTTCCATTTCAAAACGTCGTTATTTTTAATGACTGCTCTTCAACCACACCGTGTTTTGAAACTCGTGTCCGACCCTTAAAGGCATAAAGATGTCCCCAGGAAACATTCAAACAAAATTATAAAAAGAGTATAGCTGCATAGAAAAAGTAAAAAGTAAAAATAATGAACATTTTAAATATCAAATCAAAATAACCCAAAAATATACTAGCTTTTAGGATGGCACAAAATAATCAGCGCGTGATTTCATCTATCATTTTACCTCATGCTTGTCCATTGTTTTTTTTTCGGTTATTTGCTTTCAATTAGATTTACTAGCGTGTTCAATGATAAAATTGTTGAAATTGTGAAATGTTTTCTATCACGGGATATTTTAAAATAATTTTTGATAAAGGAAGACGTTGATTTCGAATAATAGAATTGCGGGTCAGACACAAGTTGCAAAACATGCTGTAGGTATATACGTTTTTTTTAAATTATTGAACACAAGTTATAGTTTTTGACCAAACATTACTGGACAAACTTTTTGAAAAATCTTTATAAAAGGAAACACAGAATTTAAAGACTAGATAACTCCTCATTCGTGTAGTTCTGAGAGACTTATGATTCAAGAAAATAGATTTGCACAACGCTGCGGTAAGCGGTTCCAAAGCAGCCTCAGCTAAGCCTATCAACGCAGACGAATGCTTACAGACCTCTAGATGTTTTCCATATAATTCAGTGTCCGACACCAAGTTGTCAGTGACTGGAAGCGCAGTGCTCCGGATTGGGCTAATTGGCGTGCCTTGGGAGACGCCACCAGCAGACTAAGGTAGGCTGATTATGATAATAATTTCTGACACTATTCAGTGCCACGGAAACACATAGGAAGTGCCACCCCTGCCCATAAGTGCCACCCAAAGTTCTGTATTAATTCCAATACACAATAGTCAAATTTTGTCCCGGCCTTACTTCGATAGTTTTTAAATCCGCTCCATTCATCCCTTCGGTGGACATGAAAAGGGGGTTTTATGCAAATGGGGCTGTCGATCGATATAATCTCCTGCAGTAGTGCGTGTGGCGTGTGTTGGTCCGTTTTTTACGGATAAATGGGTGAAACCTAGCTATAATACCATAGATGGATGTTTGTCGAGCATTTTGAGCTTTGGAGATCGTGCGGTGTTTTTTGACGTCACTTCAATGAGCTCGATGTTCATTGTTTTTGACGTTTGAGTTTGATCATTTTGTAACCATGTCAGAGGCCTTTACGTCTATGCTTCGACCACTGGGTCTAACCCCTCACCCCACACAACAAGCAATCAATATCTAATTCAAATGAGACCCACTCACCTATACTTGGGTAGCGCTCTATCAATTCTTGAACAGTCTTGCCTGTCCGTGGATGCTAAACTATCCACGTTCAAATTTCGTGGCATGGTTTGGTTTTTCCACTTTGGTCCATACAAATTTTTTCACCAATGAAATATATTTGAAATGTATTTTTTCCACACTAAGATATTTTTACATCTCACTGTCACACTGTTTCCGCACACAAAACTTAGCATTGAAAGCATGTTACATAAGAAAATAACGCTGCCACATCTACCTGTGGCGTGAATTGTTACTTGTATTGCAACTTCATTTTGCACCTTTCTTAACTAAATGTGTCTTTCTTCTTGCGTCCAATTTATACGTTGTCCGTCAAAGTAAAACATGTTTGAGGCATTCACAAATCCATCCTATCAGTTTAAAATCTTATGACTACTTAACTACTTATTTCTGATTCGTTCTGTTTCTTAAAATTCCAACTATACTAAGATTACTTTGGTGTCATAGATCAAATGTTTGTTAGCATATTAAACAGACATTTGAAGTAGAGTTCCTTTCCCAAACTAAAACATATTACACGATTAATTAAAATCAATTAAACTGCTTGCTTGACAATGCTTTGCTGTGCTGTGTTAACTAGGACATAAGCGTCACTTTATATTCTAACTCCTAAGCCCTTTTATCACCGACAGTACAGTATACACGAGGATAGCTGACGCCACATGTTGGGGTAAATCACACAAACAAGCGCAGACGGATGCCAGATGCACCCCTAAATAACAGCTTAACATTCTATTTTGGACGTTATTTTTGTGCAATAGGTCTGAATTTAATGTGTTGGATTATAACAAGAGTTCGTTAAAAAGTGCCATTGAACGAGTATGGCAGTGTTAGCCGGCATTTCATCGGCAGTCTGTCTGTAGGCGACTGTGTTGTGCTTATTTCTTTGATATTAAAGGTGTAGTGAAGTTTACGCAAGATTAAGGAGGGTGCAGACACAAGGTGCATGGGACCTGTTTTTTGCTGCTTTTTTCTTTTCTGTCTGGCATCGGCAAGTGAGTCATTGAAAGTCTGGCGGTTGTGGTCCGATTTGGGTTCATTGTGTTAGGTTAGGTTATTATTATTTTAGTTCGATATCGATTTTTGATTCAGAGTTTTGTTGAACGAAATTTGTAATAAACTGTGTCCTTTTAATTTTGCCAATAATTAATAGACAAAGTTTTTAATTGAATAGTATGATTTTAACTTTCGTTGTACTTTCCAAACAAATTTTTGCTACGATTTCGAGTATCTTAAATTGGAAGTAGCATCTTAATTATGTTTAATGTTGAACACGCATGTGAAGCTGGGCATATTATTTAGTTAGGAATTTAGGACTAACCGCAAAATTAAATTATTTAATATCTAAAACATAAATAAAAAAAAATAAAAAAATACTTAAAACTATGGATATGGCGTCAACGCTCAAAAATTTTCGAACCGAAAGTAGAATAAATCCATACAAACTATGTACAAACAATATACTTTTTGTTGAGCTAAATAAGACAATGTTTGTGACGCTATAGGATTTAAATAAGTTTTTTTTATGCTATAGGTTAGGTGGGAAGCCCGGGCCGCCTGGTGGTAAGCGAACCCCGTCGCCTATCACAGATACGTTGCCGACCTTTAAAGACTCTATTAACATCAAATTAACATCTATTTTGAAGAACCCCATGTTATAGTTACTTGGAAATGCCGCGGGGTATAATAATTTGTCGGTATTTCTAAAATGTATTATATTAAGAAAATTCAGAACACTTTGTTCGTGAATTTTGTACTAGACCCTTCATCCATTAGTTTGTATATCAATGCTAAAAATTTTATAGTTTAACAGTAACTATCCTTACAGAATGATCCCAGAAACATCGACCGACGAAGCTCATCCTTCAAAAGTGTCAGCTTACGAACTACACAGAGCCTTGTTGCAACTACTGCTGAACAAGGCCGACCTTGCTGCGGCCCTGTCGGTGGAGGAAATCGATAGACTGCTGAAAGAGTACATCTACAAAGGCACGGATATCAGGTACAGCCAGGGACGGCTGCAGGACGTGAAACAGGGAGAGTGTTGAACGGAGTAAATTTAGTTTACAAAACAATATTATAAAGATACTCATTATTATTTATGATCTAGCCGTAATAGTTTACCAAAGCTTGAATAATTTATTTAAAGAAAATTTATTTTATTTTATTATTCTTTTGAATACTGCAATATCAAATAATTATGACATTAAAGTAAGTAATGGGATTATTATAATAAGTAATAGTAAGGATAAAGTTCGGCAAAGTTCAAAGATTTTTTTTACAAAATAGGTACTTAGGAAACCATGTACCTTTTAATATTAGTAGTAATAATTAACAATGTATCACATTAACATATTTTTACAAGAACTAACAAAAAATAAAATACACAATTACCTACTATTATTGGGAAAAGGTTTTGAGCCAAAAAATATTTACTAAACACTCAAAGACTCGAGATATGAATTTAAAATTTCTGTTTGCAATATTTGTTACGGAAATCCAAGGACCACGTAACCTAAGATTTGTTGTAATTCTGAATCTCAAGGGCCAAGAAGCCCAACATTCTTCCATCCTGAGTACGTGATAAACATTGTCAGGCTTCTTCCATCCAGCAATTATTAACAGCATGATTGGCAAGTATCATTTCAGCTATTATTAAACCGGATAGATTGTTGAGAGGAATCGAAACTGCAGCGTTGATCTAATGGCTGTTTTGAACGAAGGGATTTTTGTGTTGAAAAAATATATCTTGTATATGTATTTTTTGCTTCAAAATATTTGATCATACCTGGTAATTGAGTACCCAGATAAATGAATTGTTATAATTTGTTTAAGAATGTAAGATAATTATACTAAACCTTGTTTAAATGGAGATCTTTTAAAATAAAAAGCACTTAGCCAATGACTGTTCACTTAGCAACCGAATTTTGAACTCTCCTTCGTAACTAAGCGATGAAGAGACTCGGGAGAAACCATCTATTTCACACTCGAAATATCTTACGTGAAATGCTGCTTTCATCCCTGAAATCTAGTAAAGAATCACTTTAAAAAATGCAATTATAAAAAAAAAAAATGATATTGTAAGGAATAATAGAAAACGCATCGCTAAGTCTATATAGGTAAGTAGAGTTTATACAACATAGTTAAAATATTTTTCTATGAAAAATTCGCGTCATTTGAACACCCCCTAGGATTACAAAATGAAAGGTAGAAATTTCATTCCGAAATAGTACAACTTTAAAGTAGATCAGAGCCAAATTGTTCGAATATTCGAGAATATAGAATGTGAATGATAGAAATTTTTCAATTTGAAATTAAACGGTTTATACAAGTAAGAATGCTTTAACATTGTAATTTTTTCACCATCATCATCATTTCAGCCGTAGGACGTCCACTGCTGGACATAGGCCTACACTCCATCGATCTCCAAAAGAGCTGGTTGGAAGCGGCCTGCATCCAGCGTTTCCCTATGATTTCAACGGTTTTTGATATTCTTTACTCTTTAGGTATTTATGTTTTATCAACCGACTTCCAAAAAGGAGGTACTCAATTCGACTGTATATTTGGTTGTTTATGTTACGCGATATATTCGCCGATTGTGAACCAATTTTATTGATTCTTATTTTATTGAAGAGGAAATATCTAGAGGATATAGAAAATATTCCACTTATACGTATAACGGTGAAATTTAACGGATTTATCCCATATAATGAATTTCACCTACTTCCCATGAGTTGTTTTCTATTGCAATTTTTTAATGATCATTGTACCAAAGATTAGTGTGTGAAGAGTAGTGTGTAAGAAGATATTTTTTAATAGAAATATTTTAAGCTAATACTGCGCTCCCCTCCATAGCATCTACCGGGACGTGTAACATCTGCTTGGAAGATAGGTACTTAGATTATTATTTTAACAATAATCTATGTACCCATCTTATTATATTATTATTTTAAAAATAATTATGGTTTTTATATTTTTAAACCAGTACATCTATATTCTTTTTTGTCACAAGGTATTTCATTGTAATGGCGATATTTTCGTCTATACAAAGTGGCAAAATTGTTTTACTGACAAATGACTGACAACTCATTTATATATATAATATTTTCCCGCGTTTTCTTGTGATAAAATAGGTTGGTTTGACATATTTTATTTTATGTTGTGTAAGAAATAAAGCATAGATTGTAATTTTAAGTAGTAAAATATCGGAACTGTTTGTCCTGGATCAACTTAACATAATTATGTAGATAGGTTTTAAGAAAATAATTTATGCCATAATTTTGTAAATAATACAAACGTAAATAAATAAATTACAACTTACTAAAACTGATTATTATTTTTAAACATACTTAATTACTTATGTACCTACTATTTCATCATCATCATCATCAGCCGGAAGACGTCCACTGCTGAACATAAGCCTCCGTCACTGGTTGGAAAAGTCCCCGGGAAAGCAATAGCAAGCCTATACCAGTGCTTCCAATATCCTCTTGCCATTCCTGAGGTATACCTACAACTACTAGATCAATGGCTATTTCTGTAACAAGAACACAGTCCAGTTGAAATGCAGCCGTAAAAGTGCTTTGAGTTTTCAGGGTAGAGGTAAAACTTTCAACACGATGTGCAGTTTCTCTAAGTAGTTCGTGTCAAGTTTTTTCCTGCATGGTTTTACCGGAGAAAGCATTTATTAACCCCCGACGCTAACAGAGGGGTGTTATAAGTTTAGACATAGACATGGATATATTGATAATTTTAGGAATTACAAGTCAGGCAGTATACAAAATAATATTATGTTAAAAATAGCATCACGCGCTATCTTAATATCGAAAAAGTCACTATATTCATAAAAAGCTTGCGTAATAAGCCACTTATTTAATTTATTTTTGAAAGATGCAAAGCTCGGAGCATTAATGACCGTGTGTGGAAGTCTGTTGCAAATATCAGGTCCCATTACGTGGAGCATTAGAGACGATTTGACCAACGACCGTTTTATGGTAACACACTTATTTTCGTATCTGCTACGACGTGGTAGCCCTTCTCTTCGTTTAGGGTACAAGTGCAGATTGTCCCGTGTGTATGTAGCTGCATGCATTATAAGGAGACGTGTGTCTGTCTGTGGCATCGTAGCTCCCAAACGGCTAAAACCAATTTTGATTTAGTTTGTTTATTTTTGAAAAGTGGTTTTGATTGATTGTGTTCTATTAAGTTTGATTTAAGAATACATGTTCAGCTGTTTTATGATTATCAGCTCTTTTATCGGGGATTATATATAATTTTTCTGTTGTTTTCAATGCTCCATTAAAGCCCGGTAAAGAGTCTTCACCACTTTACTAGGGCATGACTTTGACTTGACCGTAACTTACTTTGCTTGACTCTGACTGTGACTATGCGACTTGTTAGACGATATTTCATCAAACTTAATAATAATATAATACTTGACACTGGCAAATACACAGAAGTGCGACGCCAAACTCCTCACACAGAAAAGATAACAATATAAAACCAATCAAGTGCAAGTCGCGCACTGAGGGTTCCGTATCACCACACAACTTATTAGTAGGTAAAGTAAAAAAATGTGCTAAAAGACAACTTCCTATCAACGCCCCGGCGGTCACCCATCCAACTACTGACCGTGCCTGACGTTTCTTTACTTCGGTGATCGTACGAGAACCGGTGGAGAATAGAAATTTGTCACCAACTCGCACTTGGCTATTATTTAATATTTGTTGTTATACCTTAAAGTGTGTACTATTATCATACCAAGTTTGACGCTTGTAGGTATTACCGTAATTAGAGCAAATACAAAAATATGTTTAAAAAAACGTTTGTTGTCTGATCCTTTTAGTTTTTACTTTTTGACTTTATTATTGTTTCTTAGTTAATCGTTGTAACGTTACATATTATGTGAAAATTTCAACTGGCTATCTATTACGGTTCGAAAGATACAGCCGACGGACGGACAGACAGACGAACTCATAGACAGTACAACAATGCGACAGCTGCCTCAGTAATAGGGTCCTGTTTACACTCTTTAGGTACGGAACCCTAAAAACTAACGAATTTAACGGACGATTTAAATTTTGTGATTTCAACATTTCAAGAAGTCTAATGTGTGTAGGTATACATGTTTCTTTGACTAATATCTAGTGTATTTTCGTTTTTACGTCGTATGAAAACATAAATAATTAATCCTTAATTGAGCTGCTTAAAATAAAAATAAGGATTAATTATTTATGTTTTACTCTACAGAAATAATCACAGAAAAATTACCTTCTTTTATTACTTATCTTACTAAGTTTTAATAACCAATCTCGTCCATTTAGTCTAGTTTGTTACTTTTAGTGCGCATCCCTCTGGTTAATTTCAGTGCCTAAGTTGGCGTTAAATGGGAGCTCCCAGGTATCTAGGTCGTCTGACTTAAGGATCAAAATCTACCAGTATTGTGTAAACTGTTTACACAAAAAAAAAAAAAAAAAAATTGTCACAATGTGCGCGAATCGTCAGGAAATATAATAATGATATATAATAAAGTACACGATAAATACCGTTAAAAGTTATTAGAATACATCAAATCTTACATTGAAAAATAATCTTAACAAAATTACATTATACCTACTGAATTATACAGGGTGTAAGGGGAACACTCTCGAAGCCAAAAGAAGGTAATTGTACTCATAATTATGAACAACTTTTACTATGGGACCAACACTGAAATCGCGAAAAAAAATCTGCTGTTCCATACATTTTGTCGAGTGTCAATGACTGTTTTCTATAGAACAGCTGATATTTCTTTCGCGATTTCTGGGCTGGTCCCATAGTAAAAGTTGTTCATAATGATGAGTACAAATACCTTCTTTTGGCTTCAAGCCCCATATATCACTACCACCACTAAACTAGTTAATAGTTTCCATGCAAAAAGGTTGACAAAGTCGCCTGCTGGGTGAATTCGATTAGAAACATCAAATAAAAGCCTGGTTGTTGCCAGATGTGTTCGCACACGCTACGCCGCCTTACCATATCTCCCTTGTTTGTTATATCTGAGGTAAGTTAGTAATCCAAATTATCGGAATATGATTAAGCTTTGAAAGAGTTTGATCTTATCCTACCATCCCTTTTCTACCACAGGACAAGTAAAACGGCCCACTACACCCCCCATTCGTTGTGGATTTTCCTTGGATACGTACCAAACGTTTCGAATCTACGTTTTCTAATCCGTTCAGCCAAGGATTGGAACAACCTGCCAGCTTCCTTGTTTCCTGAGAGATATAATCTCGGCCTTTTCTAGGCCAGAGTGAATAGATATCTTCTAAGTCTGCATGCTTCATCTTCGACCACATCGTCGTTTACCAACAGGCGAGTTGGTGGTCAAACGCGGACTAATCCGCGATAAAAAATAATTATAAGATGTTCCAACTACATATAATATTGAGTTTTGCATTAAAAATGTTTTTGTTGAGTTAGCAAATTTTTTAATGGAGTCTGTTTGATCGCGGTGTGATTACACCCTTTTACCCAAGTTTGTAATTTTCCTCTCGGCACCAAGATTCTAATATTGGATATAGTTAGGTCACGTTTGAGTGATTAAGCAAAACTAGTTAATTGGGGCAAATATATTTTCCAAATTGTCGTTCCAACTGCTTTTCCATTTTGATTTTTCCGGTGGGTCACCGCCTGGAGACAGAATCGATCACACGAATATACGAAAAAAAAAAACTATTATGTACAGATAAATAAATTATTAAGTTATATTTTGATCTACGGGAGAAATGACAGTTTTGAACAGCAATCGTGCTCCCTTGGTGTCCCCACAGAGAAACACACTAATTCGGTTCAAACTATAGCCGAAGTGACCGGCTTAATATTACGTCAGTAATTCCTGTGTAATATAAATAAAACAAACACACTTTCGCATTTATAATATTAGTGTGATAATGTGTTTTTTCTAAATTCAAAATAACACTGTTTTAAACTATCACGGTTGTTCACTAAAGTTATATGATTATTTACGGGATATTTACCGTGGTAAGGTTGTGGAATGAGCTCCCGATATTTTGGCGCAGTTACATGCACGGGAAGACTTTTCTAAGTCTTCGAAGTCTTCCCGTGAACACGGTGCATGTAACTGCGCCGAAATATCGGGAGCTCATTCCACAACCTTACAACGGTAAATATCCCGTAAATAATCATATAACTTTAAATTCAAAATGTTTTTATTCACTCAGTAACTAAAAGAGAGTTTTATTCACTGTTATCGATTAATCATAATGCCTTATTTCGTGTGGCAATGGTAAATTTATGTACTTTACGTAGGTACATAAATGTACTTTACGTATGTAAATCAAGTTAAAAACTTCTCTATCCATATATATCTTTCGCTCCGCTCAGGATTCATCTCTAGGTCTAGGACCCTTCGCCGATCTCGGGATTCAACTTAGTCCCTCAAATTAAATTCATTTTTTCAGCACTTTTTTTATATGATTTATTTTAAATATAGAAATTATTTTTTCAGCGTTTAATGTTTCTGTTATAGGGAAAAAAAGTATAGTACGTATCAAGTACCTCTGAAAATTAGCAAAAAATATGATATTTTTCGATAATGGTATTACATAAATATCGCTTGATATTCTTGGATATAAAACATAATACGACCTAAGAAAAACAAATTGAACTTGTACAGCCTCCTACGCTTTTCTCGGAAAATTTCTATTTGCTTGGATATAAACATTTAAACATTGAGTTAGTAACATATAGATGTTGGACTTAGTAAAAAAAACACGAAAATTTGTTCCTAAATAAATTAAGATGCGTTTTGGAAATATCCATGAAATAGTTTTTCTAGTTATAACAAAGTCTTTTCTTCTTCTTTTTTTTATCCCGGTGGCAAACAAAAAGACGGGCCGCCTGATGGTAAGCAGTCATCGTCGCCTATGGATACCTGTAACACCAGAGGCATTACAAATACGTTGCCGACCTCTAAGACTCTATTAACTAGCCTATTGAAGAACCCCATGTCTAATTAAGCATGAAACAAATGTAGAATAAATAAGAATAATAACTGCCAAATTAAAGTGGGGTTGGGCGGGACACGTGGCCAGGATGCACCCTGATAGATGGGCCCAGAGGATCACACAGTGGGTGCCTGAAAACGGACGAAGGAGCCAAGGCAGGCCTAGAAAACGCTGGCGCGATGACCTCGACCCGTTCCAGATACAGTGGTCGAGTCTGGCGGGTGATCGCGCTGTCTGGAAAGAAATGGGGGAGACCTCTGCCAAGGAGTGGGACAGTATAGGTTAGTAAAAAAAAAAAAGAATAAGAAGTATGTTTTTAGTTTACTTTTCGTTAAAATATTACCCAATATCCATAGTTATAAATATCATTCTACTTGTATTAATAGAATTTACTGAGAAATAATTACCAAAGAAGCAAAGAAGACTTACAAAGTTTCACCAAAAGCTCGGCCTCTTTGAAATAAAAATTGTTTTGACCTTCTACCGTTTCTGCACCGTTCAGCCTCGTGTCCTAGCTAGACTAGGTTTATTGTTTGACTTATGTTTATTGTTTATTAACGAAAACGACACAAAATACCAATTACATCAGACAATCAAATATATAAGTTAAACAAAAACAATTCTCAATATAAAAAGTTAAGAGTTCTAAATTCGTACCTCTAAAATATGGTAACTAACTTATACATCGCTGCTTCTCAGTAAGATAGACCCTTAGATCAAACAAACAAGGGAGATATGCCTTAGTTAAATTATTCTTCGTGTTCAAATGTACATTTCATCTACTTTTTTCAATATATATACCGCTAAACGGCTTAACGCAAAAACTGTACGGCTCACTTAGTAATTTTTTACGCGTGCTAAGAAACATGCAGCGAATACAATGAACTAACGAATGGTCCACCTGCAAGAAAAAGGAGCGGAAAGATTTGTAGGTTAAGTTTGACTAGAGGCATCAATACTGATTTAGACCAGGTGCGTTCGCACCCGCCGCACCGTCTTACCATATCTCCCTTGTTTGTGTGATCTAAACCGGAACAGAACTTTTTAAATTTGTTTTAATTTATTATGCTGCGTCGTCAACCTTTGCTCATCCCAAAGATATTTAAAACCGTGGATGTTGACTCAGTGCTCATAAATGTCTGCACCAAAAGTAGACAATTCAGAGTTACACAATTTGAATTAGCATTGTTACAACGACATGCGATCTAAATAGTTTGACGATATTTGTAAAATATATTAAATTTTCAATAGTTATTAAACTTAAATAGAATCTTTTATAATATATTCAACAACCATGTTTTTGTTTATTTAAAACTTAAACTTACCTTTTTGTCTCGCAAAGCATAGCATCTAACAATACGAATTTATAAATAGGCAGAAATATAACTAGAACTGTTACCCGTAACTAAACTTTGAACTTTAAACTTTGTACGCGTATACTTTTATATAAATTATCAACCTCCTTCGAAAACTTCTTTCTTGGCTGGCTTTCTTTCTAGCTATATACAATTATACACCCCATAAAAAATCTTCCTAAAAAATTTCAGCTTCAAAATTTTGTGATGAGTCGGTGAGTGAGTGGTATATTTTGCTTATAAATAAAATATTACTCTACATTTTTTGATTTTGCATTTTCGCTAAGGCACGCAAGCTTTAAAGTAGGTTACTTATCTAAAACAAATATTGCTTTTTCAATAATGATTAGTTATTAAAAACGTAAACAGGGTTCATTTTACGTTTATACAACGCATAAATTATATGCGATATGTGTATTCTGGAATTAAAAATTATGATGTGACTGTTTATGAAAGTTAAAAGAAAAACAAAATAAAACTACAAACACTTTTTAGACATTTATTTCGAATAAGGATAAGTAGACATTAATAAAGACATTCTAACATTAATAAAATTTGACTAGAAGTGACTAGTGCCCTTATATACGAGCCACCTGTTGATACGCACTAAGAAGGATGCCAAAAGCTCACGAAAGATCGTCACTGTCACAGGGAAACATTGACAACACCGATCGAAGGAACACACAGCGGGAGGTAGGACGATCCTTTCGAAGGATGTAGGCTATTAGGAGGGCTCAGGGCCCAGCCAGGCCTAGGCAACAGCAATGTCGTGGATCCCCTGCAAGAGGCGTGACCGGAGACGCCTAAACATCGGGTTATCGGCGGTGACCCCACGTCCGTGCAGGAAGCGCAGCGTTTCTTGAGCGCACACAAGAAAACCCAGCTGGCCAGGTTCCAGGTTAACAGGAACGTCATCTAGCAGCGGATCGTCGTTCTCTCCGAGCGTGGTGTTTTCCTCCTCTTCTTCTGTTTCTTCTTCGACGTCGTTGCGCGGATGATTGTCTTGCATGTTGGCACCAGAATTGCGGTTGAAAAGACGTCGCAACACCTCTCGCTTCTCGGGTTCTTCGGTTTGTTTTCGAAGCGGTTCGCTGGAGCGCGAGCGACGGTGTTGCTTCGACGAGCCCTCGACTGCGTTGTCGTCGACCTTCCGCTTACTCATCATGAAGTAAGTTAGTCTGTCGGTATCGAAATGCGAAGTGCGAATGGCCCGTGCACTGTTGTAGGGCCAATGATTACTGGGCTGTACGATTACAGCGATGTTCTGTCGCGTGGGCAGATAGCGACGCGTCACAGGTGGGAGCGAGACAGGGACGCCGGCTGCACTGGGAACAGCTGGGCGAGCAGATGCAGGGTGTGGGGCACGTTCGAGGCAAACTTTATTCGCGGAAATAAAGTAGGGAGGGATTGAGTGGGTTGCGGGCGCGGGACGCGGCGGCCGCGATAGGACTGGCCGGGCTGCTAGCTGGCTCGCATCTGCCGCCGGCCGCGCTCAGGTGCCCGGCGTCATCTCAAGGTGCCGACGACGGTAATTAGTACAACAGTACTAAACAAAGGGATGCGTTTGATTGGCGAGAGACGTCTTTGTTCGTCCCGTCAATTCGTATTCTGACACTTTGGGGTCAGGTTGTGAGCAATGCTACTTGATCCGATGTTTAGTTACATTTTAGTAAGTTTTAGTTAGCCTTCAGAAGTTCTGAAAATTAAGTACTGACCAAACAAAATATCAAACGATTCGTCGAACATTCTAAAATCTTACAATATCCAAAGAAATACTTGTTATACACAAAAATCTATTTACAGACAATCAAAACAAAAATATATACATCTAGAACGAAAAACGAGCTCTGTACATTTTACGAACGTTTCACTCTACCAGATAAACCGACAGATCTATGTAAAATTTCAAAATCGATACGCTTGGTTATATACTCAGGGCCTCGTAGTTCCGGGAAAGCTGTCAGAACGCAGAACCTATATAAAAGCATCGTATATCGGACTCGCTATACCATGGCAAAAACACGGATGTAATAAACTCTAACGTGGTTTGTTAAGTCACATTCCCCAGATTTTGACATTAATTAGATTTTACATTACGTCACATTCCCCAAATGTATGTTCGATTCCCCGAAAGACTAGTTTCTCTGCCGTTGTTTTGTTTCACATACTAGGTCTTAGAGTCTTTCTTTGTTTTCTTCCCTCGTATGAATAAACGGCAGATAAAATTGTGTCAAACCGAGAAACAAATGTATTTTTTGTGTGTATTTTACGTGAATTCTTCGACGGTTGTGTACCGATTTTTATTTTATTTTAGATTGCATTTAAATTGGGAAAAAAAATCGACCTCTAAGAGTGGCAAATTACGGGGTGAAAACCGTTTATTTAAGTTTCCGCGAGGTAGGTTGTAATTTTTTTTTGTAAAAAAAGCTTTGTTTGTTTTTTTATGCCATAGGTGGCAAACAAGCTGACGGGTCGCCTGATGGTAAGCGATCACTGTCGCGTACGAATAGTGAATACCTCACCACAAAATTACACGGATTATTAAGTATTAGTAAAATCTTAATCCTAAATATTATAATAAAATTAAGAATTGCGAGTAAAGCCCGGGTGCAACTGGTATCAGTATGTATCAGGTCGAGCTATGAGATTCCAATAATCTGCAGATTCGCACGAAGTTCGCAGTTCCGTCGTCTCCAAATAAAGCCGGGTTTCCACGGCTGGAATGCAATTCGCGAGACCAGCAAGTTTGAAACTAACTTGTACGAAGGAACTTTGGAATGTCACCGATGTGTGCTTGCTCGAATGTCGCTGGCATCCAACGGGACAAGTTTTGGAAACTGTGTTTACAATTTCTGTGATACATTTCTAAAGCTGCCTGACTTTAATATTAAAAATACGTATTTTTGTTTACTATAAAGTAGTTATTGTCAACACCAGTGAACTAGCCGATTGTCCATCAGCAAATTTGGTTCAATGATATGGCGTTTTGCGTCTACGTCTCGTAATCGTATTCCTTGAAAGTTATTAGCAGCCTTATAAATAGATCCCTACTTACATACTCCACTGGCGCAGCGACCCGAAGTGGGTCTTGGCCTCCAATAGATAACGCCATCGATCCTGGTTTCGCGCTTTACCTCGCCCACAGATCTATATCCAAGTAGACAACACAAATCGACCTTCCTTGCATGTCATATTATCAAAACAATTCTGACGAATAGTCGTAATTGAATCCGGCTAAAATAAGTCTGCTCAATCGGTGCCTTGACAACACGTGTCAGTTAGAAACGAAAATGGGTAATTGTGCAATACTGAGTAGTAAGAATACCACAAATAAGTTGGCCGACAGAATAAAGATATCTCTTTTCACTTTTAGGTACGAAAAATTTGACACGCTTAGTTTTTAAATGTACATTTGAAAACTAAGCTATTTCTTTTCACTTTTAGGTACGAAAGATTTGACACGCTTAGTTTTTAAATGAACATTTGAAAACTAAGCTATTTCTTTTCACTTTTAGGTATGAAAAATTTGACACGCTTAGTTTTTAAATGTACATTTGAAAACTAAGCGTGTCAAATTTTTCGTACCTAAAAGTGAAAAGAAATATCTTTATTCTGTCGGCCAACTTATTTGTGGTATTCTTACAAATCAGTATTGCACAATTACCCATTTTCGTTTCTAACTGACACGTGTTGTCAAGGCACCGATTGAGCAGACTTATTTTAGCCGGATTCAATTGCGTGAGTTCTTCCCAACTTTATCTTACTTTTTTACATAGTAGTCTGTCCGCAGCCTAACGGTCGATCCAACAGAATCGTCTTTGTACCGGAAGGGCTGAAACTACCTGGATTTACCTGTACAGGCGTAAATAGAATCGTGTTCGTGTGGATACATGACTGTACATTTACTAGCTACATAATAAGCAGTACCTATTGCGAGTAGATGTTGTTAGTATAGCATACATACCATTAGACAAACAAGGGAGATATGGTATGATGGCGTGGTGGATGCGAAAGCATCTGTTTTTTTATGCCATTGGTGGCAAACAAGCAGACAGGCCGCCTGATGGTAAGCAGTCATCGTCGCCTATGGATACTTTTTTATTTTATTTTATACAATAATAGGCTTGCGTTTGACCGCCAACTCGGCGATGATGCGGTCTACGGTGGAGCACGCTTGCCTAGAAGAAACCGATTCACTCGTGATTTGAAGACATCTAGATTGTAACAATCGAGGAACACCCATTCAGGCAGCGAATTCCACAGACTAGCAGTTCGCATAATAAAAGTGGAATCAAAGCGCTTCGTTCGGGTTTTCGGAATACCGACCATAAAGCGGTGTCGATTTTTTGTGCCCGCTCTGGCAGTCCGATAGTAAAATGGGCAGGAGGGAATTAGATCATGAAGATCCGATGCACACTCTCCGACTTGTAACACCAGAGGCATTACAAATAGGTACGTTGCCGACCCTTAAGGACTCTATTAACTCGCTTTTTGAAGAACCCCATGTTGTAGCTTCTCGGAAACACCAAGTTAGGTAGCTCATTCCAAATTTTGCAGGTGTGAGGCAAGAAAGATCGTGTGAATAGCACAGTGTGCGATTTCCACTGATCTATTATGTGTGGATGAACTTTCAGGCTGTTTGATATCAGCCGACCTTTCCGCCCATTCTCTTTGCATCTGGACAATTAGACTGTTCATTGTTGTCGCTGGAAGTTTCCTAGTGTGTATTAAGAATTAGTAAGTTTGCTTAGAGTTTTTTCGTTAAATGGTTTTGCGGTACCTATGGTGAAAAAGTGTATGAAATGGAGACATTTAACAGGAACGATAATTGTATTAAGGCACATGTCTGTAGTTTGCTTGATCTGAGATACCTACCTACTACTCATAGTAAGTAAGTCTGTGGCTCGTAATGGTTAAGACTAGTGTAGATTAATTTAAGGTCCTTAAATTACCACTCTAAAATTGAATACTTAATAAGTAAATCTATATAGGTAGAAAAGCAAAATTCATTCATCTACTCACTCATATCTCGAAAACCAATTGACCTACGAAGCTGAAATTTGGCAGGTAGATTCCTTATGGGGTGTAGAGGTCCGCTAAGAAAGGATTTTGCGAAAGGGCCGAATTAAAGGGGACAAAGGAGGGTTGAAAGTCTACGCGTACGATGTCGCGGGCAACAGCTAGTAGTAATATAAATTTCAAATGTAGTTTTTTAATTAGTATTTCGATTAGAAATGAGGAGATCCGTTGATGAACGGAAGTTACCGACATAGCCCACCGGATTAGCAAGTTGAAGTGGCAGTGGGCAGGGCACATAGGACGCAGAACAGATGGCCGATGGGACCGAAAGGTTCTGGAATGGAGGCCACTGACCGGTAAGCGCAGCGTAGGACATCCACCTACAAGCAGGATAGACGACCTAAAAGAATGCAGGCCGCTTCCAACCGGCCCTTTTGGAGATGGGGGAGGCATATGTCCAGCGGTGGATGTCCAATGGCTGAAATGATGATGATAATGATGATGAATTTCAATTTGTGTTTTTTTTAATCGCTTGTAAGTCCTCGTTTGACAATGACAATTTATATTATCTTTGTCGTTTGACCACGCACTCGCCTGTTGGTAAGCGACGATAATTATGCACTGAGTTAGTAATCAGGGAAGATATTCACGAAGATGAAGCATGCAAACTTAGAAGACATCAGCTTCATTCACTAAGACCTTGAAATAAATAAGTTTTGGTAAAGGTTGAATAAAGGTCGAGTACTATAAATATTCGCCAAAGGACCAGTCACCGACATAAAAAAATAATTTAAAATTGGCTGTTAAAATTTGCAAGTTGAAGTGGCAATGGGCAGGCCACATCGCTCGAAAAACCGATAACCGATGGGGAAAAAAGGTTCTGGAGTGGAGACCACGAACCGGAAGACGCAGCGTAGGGAGGCTTCCCACTAGATGGATCGACGACATTGTGAGAGTCGCGAGCATCCAGTGGATGCAAAAGGCAGGCTGTCGTTCAGTGTGGAGGTTAAAGGGGGGGGGGGGCTATGTTCAGCAGTGAACGTCTTCTGGCTGATGATGATGATGACTATAAATAAGTCATTGGTGCAGGGCCGAGGTTCGAACTGGGTGCCGTCAGATTGTAACGCGCACATGATACCGCTCGGCCACCATCTCTGTATACAGAGCGGTAACTTATTATTACTTACTTACTGAAAAATAATCATACAATCTGTAGGTAAGATTAAGTTTATGATCTCTGAAGCATAACTGAACTTCCGCTCTACGAATAGTATCGTATAGAATGGTTGAGCCGTGCCGTTATCCGATCCATCCGGACTAGGGTTGAACATGAGTGTTTACACTCTCCAGGTGCTTTCTAGTGTATACGAACTAGTGTGTTTCCTGTCGTTTTGGAAAAGTCGTACGGTGGATACTTGGTACAGAAGAGTCTTACTAATCTGGCATTTCAGTACATAGGTACGTCCAGTAGGCCGACACCTAAAAAATCTTTGGCCGACACTCTACGCCTACAACCCTTGCTTTCTCCGCCCGCGCCTTCTTCTTTCCTCAGCAGCTGCCTACACCAACTTCCGCGCTTTTTTTAATGATGAATTAATGGGCTCGCGTTTGACTACACAAATCATCTGGGCCCCGATTCTACTAAACCAATTGTTTTTAAATTGTATTTTTTTTATACTTTAAGTTTCATAATTGTCAATTTTAGGGCAATTGTCCCAAAATTGACACTTTTGACATTTCATTAAAAAATTAAATTAAAACAATTACAATTTAAAAACAATTGGTTGAGTAGAATCGGGGCCCTGATGGTAAGTGACGATGCAGTCTAAGATAGGGCACGCTTGCCCATGAGGTGCTTATTCATTCTTGTCTTGAAGAGTCCCAGGTTGTACCTTATAGGAAACAGCGAGGCATTCCATTCCTGTGCAGTTCATATTTAAGAATTCTGGAAACGCTGCGTGCGGACTTTACAAAAGTTCACGACGTAAGGATGGAATGTCCGCTTCTATGACATATGGCGGAAATTGGTTGACGGGATCAGCCAAAATTTCATCCCCAGATTACTTAAGATGGTTGTCATAAAGACATTTGTAATCTGTATATAAAATGGACGTAATAGAACCTAAGTTTTATAACCATAGTATATGCATACTACCTCTATGTAATTCTTCATTTTATTTACCTTGATTTTCTCTATATAATCCAGTAGTCCAAATATTCCAATAATCCGGCACCTCCTAGTATTTAACAGTGACGGATTAGTAAGACTAATATGTATATTTGAGCCTTTTGGGGTTGAAACATTGGGTTCTTAGGGATTAAAATACATAGACTATATATAGACAATTTATCTGTGGCAAAAAACACCTTACCTACAATAGTCTGATCTAAGGTAGTTATAATTTTCATACCGAAAAAATGCAAGCCAATTGGAAATTCGCGGGTAAGAAAGCGGAGCACAGCTAATTGTTGTTTTGATAGAAGATTCGAAAAATCCTGATTCTTTTTTGATGACAAAATTGCAGAGAACCAGCTTAAAGCTTCGACACTTAATTACCGGCGATAATAATCGCTCGTAAAGACGGCCACCAACATCGTATATGTGCTCTCGTAAGCCTTTGACTAGATATTCCAAGACCTAACTATGTGTCCACATATGCAGACGTGTCCGGACGGCATCTCTAGATATATGAGTAATTGGCTAAAAGGACAAAGGAGCCGGCGAAGGAAACTGATGCAGATTGCTACTGTATTTAGGCTTTCTAATTGTACGATGGTTGGTTGCAGGTGCTAGTTCGGTTATAAAATATGATGTTATATAGGACTAGACGATTCACAGCCAAGAAACAGCCAGAAAAATATGACCACGAACTAAGTGTGAAATGAGTGTGGTCATATTTCGAAATAATTCGGCACAACTCAACGCCCAACGACAGCCAGTATATGCTGCTTGAAAAACGCGCTCTCGGTTGTTGATGTATTTGTTGTTGTTGAAAATGATTCTGAATTACTAATATTTTTTATCTAAAGACGCCGTGTATTTTACTGATATAAAACACGTATGGGAGTTCACCATTGTTCTTTAGTCATTTTGGTTTCAACATACCTAATATTTTGGTAGTTGTGGTAATAAGAAACTCAATTTCTGAGATTTCATTAGCAAAAGTTTGATTTAACGAGGAAAGACTAGTAGTATTTTAAAAAATGCCTTCGGCTATGCACGGTTTTATATGAAAGGAAAATTGGTAAAATAGGTTCTTTCCGAAGAAGTGAAAGTTTTTTTTTAAATTAAAAGCAAAGTGCTAGTTTGTTTATATTTGATTTTAGGTAGTTTTAAGTATTAATTAGTTTTTCTGTGTGCATATTAATATTATTTCTTGCCAAAAATACAAGAATTTATTGGTACTGGGGCCTTACGGACAACAGCTAATTGCGGCACCTAATCCGCTCAGTTGGAAAATCACGCGAACGTGAACCTTATCGCGCCCAGATACGGTTTGGTGCCGCAATTACCTGTTGTCCGTAAGGCCCCTGGTTTTACCTATAAGTAAATATGCGAAGTGTGCGTTTGTTTGTTACTTTTTCGATTGTAGTAATTTTTATATAGAGATGGATGAAGAGAAGCATAAGGTTTTTTTTCGAAAAAAAAATAAAACTCTGGGTCTATATAGGTGTCTGAGGGTCATTTTAGGCTTTTTTTTAATCGATTATGATTGGAAAGAAGAGACATCGATCAATCGGTAAAATCGGTTCAGTCGGTATTGTGTATAATAATCTACTTAGAAACTTTCTACACAGACTTTTTGGAGTAACGTAGAAATTAAAGTTGCTCGATAAACACGATAAGTACAAAAGTTTTCTAAGGCCATCTAGTGAAGCTTTGTAAAACTGCCAAAGAGCCTTCCCAAGAAAGCTGGGTTCAGTTTCATTGGCGTGACTGGTATTTTGACAAAACTGACAACAACTAGCGTCATCTATATTATTAATAAGTGAGTATTTAGTTTATTCTCCCTCTGCTAGATGGCGATACTAGTAACTGCCTAAAAATATTGATCGCTTTGTGCAGAACCTTTGAACTCCAAAACAATTTAAACTTATTTACTTAGTTAAGTGCATGTTAATATCTACTTAGTAGAACTGCAGATCTTTCTGTAAGTCGTGGCACGATCCAATTTTGTTTCGATAGCAATTGTGAGAGAAGTAATAAATATGCCGTCGAAAGGCTGTCGACTACAAATTTGACAGAAAGCTTTGTTTGCCACAGAATTTAAACAGTAATTTAAACGGAAAAGTTTTACCTAAGTCGTTTTCATACGGAGTTAGTTACCTGCTGTTTTGTGTTTTTGTGTTAAAGCATCAATTAAAAACGGATTTTGATAGCTTTGGTATAATTTAATAATACCACTCAAAATTTTCTAAATTGCTTAAACATGAACATGAAAATGTGAACCAGATGCCTAGACTATTCAGGTCTTTAATTTATATTGAACTAGCTGAATTCCGTGGTGTTACCCGCGATTTTCCGCAGTTTTTCCCCATTTTCAGGAGGAAAAAGCACCCTATGTTCGCCCATGTGATGTACCTACACTATCATCATGACATTTCTCGTAGAACCATCGATTCGGGACTCATCCATGTCCATTTTCTGTGAGGCGGCTTCTAAAAGAAATAGTTCATCATAAAAGTCCCTCTTTCTCCAGAAAGTCGCCCGGCCTCTGTCCCCTAAGGCTCCGTTACCCACACCCAAATTGCCCCACTCTCAACTCTTCATCACTTATCTTGCCTTCGCGTTAAACAACAGTGAAGTGAACATTAGTAAGGATGCTTTTAATTTGATTACACACAAGTTTAGCAGTGAAAATATAATACCCGAATTAAATAATACCAACCCTAATGTTCTCAAACTTTCTCAAAATAACATGCTTACAGCCAAGGGTGGATCCAGCTTTGGTGTCAGGTGTAGGGGGAGTCACATAGTCGTGGTCAAGTCACAAAAGTTATAATTAAATTTTTATATTAATTAGTGGTCCACCTATATAGGCCCTGGACCCAGCCCAGGGGGGGCAAGGGCAGCAAGGTAATTGTAAGCAAGTCCAGGGGGGATCCTTGGATCCGCCCTTGCTTACAGCCAATATTGTGTATGTTTCCATTACACGATAGGCATTCTCATTTTCTTGCAAAAATTGCTTACTAGGTACCAACTTATTGAATTTTCCACTCAAGTCAACAGAGCATCATGGAGGCAAATTTAATTCTTACGACGAGTCACGCTCCATAGGTACTGTAACCACATTTGCTTATTTATAAACCGAGTATATTGATATAGATAGATAGAGTAGTATATTATGCAATTAGTGAATAAAGGACGGATTTAAAGCGAGGGCCATAGATTAATCACGAGCAAGTGAAGGATTTTTTAGTAAATAGAACTTCTTTTTTTGTTGTTGAACTTTTTAGAAATTTTTAATGTGTTAGAATCCTGAGCGACGCGAGTGATTCATTGCCCCCAATAAAAATCCGTTTTATTCAAGAGTTGCATACTGTACTTTATACCATGACTACGAGAAAAATAAAGATTTATTTTATTGAGTATTTTTTTGCGCAAGGAGGTTGTATAGCATTGAGATGGAGGTCGAATATAATATATTGTGGTCGAATGTATTTATGTTCTAAATTCAAACACCAAACAAAAGTAAAACATCAAATAAAAGTAGTGATCAAAAGTGCTTTATATTCAGTGTTCAGCGAATAAAATAAACTTAAGAGGGGGAATGGTATAAACTCTTTATTGCCTCTTTTATTTTTTCCGCTGTACCGGTTATATTTTACTTTTTAACATAAAGACAGTGTTATATTTTTAAATAAAACTCTAGTTTTGCTGCAAAACTGTAATAAAGTTAAATTTTAATATACTGCATATTTTCAGGCAAATGCTAATATAGAATATAAATTGAATCAATTGTTTTTTGGACCTGGCAACCGTACAAAAGTTAATGGTTTGCCAAACGGGATAAAATTTATGAAGAATAAAATAGTTTACGAAACGCAACTTTTTAGTAAATAGGCACATTAAGTGGTTAACTAAATGGGATACTTCTTACCAAATGGGACGTAGCCTCTTTTTATGTCGTGCTCGCTATTGCACGCGGCTTCGTACGTGTAGACTCTGAAATAAACTTTCAACGTCATATTGACCTCCACAATTCACCTCTGATATAAAATCCTTTCTTTCTTACACTTCTTAAAAGCTACCTGCCAAATTTCAGGACAAGTAGTTTTCAAAAATTTTGTGATCAGTCAGTCAATCTGTGAGTTAATGATTGGATATTCGCTTTTATCTTCTTCTTATATATAAAAAGCGATGTGTGAGTGTGTATGATTCTTGTGGAATCCAAAAAGTCTAGACCAATTTTGACGGGACTTTAATTGGCAGATAGCTGATGATATAAGGAGTAATCCACGCGGCTGAAACCATGAGGTAATGTTGTCGTACTGTCAATAGTCCTGCTGTCTATAGTTGACCTTGAAAATCAGTTAAGAGTATCGATAGTGCTATCGATAGTATCGATACTATCGATAGCTTAAAAGGTGGTAATACTATTGATGATTAGCAATACTATCGACAGATGGACCAACGACATTGTGAGAGTCGCTGGCATCCAGTGGATGCAAAAGGCTGTCGTTCAGTGTGGAGGTTAAAGGGGGATATGTTCAGCAGTGGACGTCTTCTGGCAGATGATGACAAATACTATCGATAGTATCTATATAATCGAACCCTGATTGTCGCCAAGCTGTCGATACTATCGATATTATTAATAATTTTTTTTTGTCCTGAACGAGTTTACTATCAATATTACATCACATCACATCATTGACATCTTACTATTATTATTATTTTTTAAATTTAAATGCTATTAATTATTTCAATTTGATATTGCTATTAATTCATTTTTTGATTTGCATAATTATTGTTATTAAAATGTAGTTACGCGCTTAATTAATTATTTATAGTAATCATTATATTAAGTTCATTTTTAACCTATATTTGACATGTATCTTTCTGATATTAATAAAATAACTATGAACTATCGATAGTCATCATCATCATCATCATCAGCCAGAAGACGTCCACTGCTGATACTATTGCAAGTCATCAATATTATTGTCAATTCCGTTCTATCGATAGTATCTATAACAAACTGACTCTTTACCAAAAAACTCATAAGACTTGTATATGGCAACTGCGTCAATCATGCGGAGCCAAAAGACCCAAAACGGGGAAGAAAAAAAAAAAAACAAACTGACTCTCAAAGATCGATTTTATCGACACTATCGATACTATTGAAAGTCATCAATATTATTGTCAATTGCGTTCTATCGATAGTATCTATAATAAACTGAGTCTCAAAGATCGATTTTATCGATATTATTGCAAGTCATCAATATTATTGTCAATTCCGTACAATCGATAGTACCGATAACCGTCTAACGATATTGTTATTGATAACTTTTTTTTTTTTTTCTGAGCAAGTGCCTTTATTAACTAAACAAAATACAAGCTAAAACTACAACTACAAATACAGTTAGACTGCCCATAGACCGTTGAAGGTCTAAAGACAATCCAAATGCTCTTATTGTTAACTGTGAGTGATAGAACAGAGGCTATGTTTTATTTTAATGTATTGTATGTAATGTAATGTAATATTGTAATGTAATATATTATGTTACCCTTGTTATTGTGGTCTTTTAGTAAATCGTTAATTCGACATAGAACCAAAGTTACCGACATAGCTCAAAGGATTATCAAGCTGAAGTGGCAGTGGGCCGGCCACATTTCCCGAAGAACCGATAACCGATGGGGTAGACGAGTTCTGGAGTGGAGACCACGTTTAGGCAAACGTAGTGTAGGACACCCTGTGGCCAGGTGGAGTGATGACCTGCGTAAAACGGCGGGTAAAAACTGGATGCAAGGAACTGCCGACCGAGCTCAGTGGCGTGCATTGGGAGAGGCCTATGTCCAGCAGTGGACAGTTAGAGGCTGATGATGATGATGAGTAAATCGTTATCTTATTAATGTTTTTTTCACTATGTGGATGAAGCCGTGTGCAAAAGCTGTCCAGTTGTTAAAAGTATTTCTAAAAAAGTTTTCGTTGTAAAAACAAAGTTTGACGTTCATCTCATTTAAAATTTAATTTTCTGTAATGAATTCATGACATTTAAATGTATCAACTGAAATAATTATGAAGTCAAAGAAATCAATGAACATAGTTTATATAAATATATGATAAATTGTATGATTCCTGGAAACGAAGGAGATTAATTTTTTGCAAAGGAATTAATACATTTTAAATGACATCTGAACTTTTATTTATGTTCCAAAAGTCGTTCTATGACATTTTTACAAAATCAAATCAAATCAAAATCAAAAGCTAATCTTGTAGCTAGGTCGGGTAATTATTGTAAACAATCATGATTTTTCCGCAAATTTATTATTGTTCTTTGCAAATCATTCTTTATAATCATGTAAAGCAATTTACCTTTAATGCACATTATTACTTAGATTTGTCTATAAACTAGTTTTTGCTGCGTGCATGGTGGTGCGTTACTGTTAAATAGCTGTACATGATAAGATAAAGAACAACCAACGAACCAACGATTTGCGCAAACACTGTTTCATTTTAAAATAATTACCCAGCCTAGCTACAAAGGCAAAAAAACTGTTTGAAATTTGAATTTCCCGCCATAGGTGAAACGTACCACCTTAACTTGCTCTACCGATTAAGCTGAAATTTGACATACTTATGTAAGTTTGGTAACAATGTTATGGTACCATCGAGCTATTCTGATGATGGAAACAGAAGGTGGCCATAGGAACTCCTAAACGAAACCGCGCAACCCTGTCGAGTTTGGGTTCATTAGATTTATCTTCCTAAGCACTTTGCTCCTAGATTATGAGCGGACGCCTTGTTTTGGTTAAATAAAAAACCCTACATATAATACAGAAAAGGATGACAACAATTTTAGAGCTGTCAAATTTAGTTTAGTTTAGTTTAGAGTGCATCAGAATCGATGCCAATGTCATGAATTCTGTTGTACCATTCTCTAAACTAAACTAAATTTTACTAAGGATTTTATTAGTGCAAAGCGAGAAGTTGCGCGCACTCACTGTGTAAAAGACCGTCAAATGCAGTTAAAATTATAGTCTGAATAACCGGTTTAATCATACGTGAGTAATTCCTGTGTAATTAATCAAATATAAACAAAATTCCCGGGACCCGGGTATGTCCTAAAACTGCGACCAGAACCACCGGAGGATGGGCAGCAGCGTCCTATTAGTACACGGTGAACTTACTACGATCCCCAAGCCGCCTGCCAAGCGTGGGGATTATGGCAACACCCCTCTTTAAGAGGGAGGCCTTTGTCCAGTAGTGGACGTTTGATGGCTGCTGATGTATGTAAACAAAATTCGACAGTTCTAAAATTGTTGCCATTGTTATCATTTTCTGACGTATTAAAATAAAAAGTGCCGTTGACAATTTTAGTCTTGTCGGATAAAGTAGGATTAGTTTTGTTTAAAAATAGTGCAACAGAACTGACGCACTATCGCATTTTTTACATAAGTAGGTAAGTATGATTAGAAAAACAACAGTTATATAATAAGGTAAGTATATATACAAAAGTTATATAAGTAAGTATGATTAAAATAATAAAAAGTTTTTGATTTAATGAGTCTTCTTACTGTTTATTCCGTTTTCTAACTACTCCGGTCGTCTAACAGAGCCCGCCAGGGACCTCAATTCGTAAAGGATTATAACTTTGGTTTGCAAATGACCTGAATGTATTTAGGGGCCATATTTGCTTCATGGCAGCTGCTTTGTGGTCGCAATTTTTAATGCCCCGAACTTTGGACGAATTCGTAAACAATTTTGTTTTATATTTGCATAATTAGAAAAGGGTTGGATTAGAAATAACAAAATAATAACAAAAACACTATGTAGGTATTGTAGGTAATCACAACATTACTGTACAGTGGCTGATAAGGCTTTTATTCTTATTTTAGACAATTTTTTAACATTTTTGGTGGAGTAGTCTCTTTCATCTGCCTGCTTTTTGACTTTTTTTTGTACCATATACCGTAGGTACACTTTTTACCCAACGATGTTATAAGTACGGTATTATTATTATTATAACGATGATAATGATTCAGCTTGGAAAAAAGGTAGCTTATTTTTCTTCTGGTTTTACTTTCATTATCTTACACATTCCTCATTAGTGTTCTTCAGCTGACTAGCGGACCATGAAACCTTCTATACGAGTAACTCGACTAAGATAATCGGTATCCTGTTAAAATAGTGATGTTACGCTGTTACCAACATTTTGTTGGATAGTATAGAGAAACATAAGAGTTTGAGATCTGCAAAGGCTTCTCTTTTAAACATAAATAAGGTTGTATTAAAAAGCATACCTAGCAGCGTGAATTACAGAATAAGGACTAGTATCATAGAAGTTGTGCTAATTTAGCATAAACGAATTATACATGTTACATTCTTTACTCATATGCCAAAATTATTGTTACCAGAACGAAACAGATATATTTTCGACAGGACGGCAAATTGCAGGGTTGTACACTGTTTTAATGTACTAGGGACCTGTAAAAGGCTCCAAAGGCTACATACTATTAGATAGACGGCCTGCTACGCTTTGTAAATCACGTGACGAATTCTATGCTAGTACATTTTCTTTGGCGTGAATAGTAAAAGGTGTGCATAATCAATCACCACAGAGTTCGCCCTGTACCATTGACTATTTTATTCTCTGATTTTACACACTTAATATTCATCTCCCTTTTAGCTTGAAAATTATTTATAGGATGAAAAAAAAGTTTTGCTATTTTGTAAATGTAAAGAGTAGTAGATTAATAAGATCTATTAAGTTATATTTTACGGTTTCGTATAGTACTGGAACCATTATTTCGTAGAAAAACCTTTTCTACGTTAATTGAACTATAAGGCCTCGAATAAATAATTGGGATTTGTCGCCTTTCAAATCTCGTAAGTAGTATAGGTGCGTACAATAAAATTTGACTGCCCCTGTGGCTCAGTTGGTAGTGAACCTACCTTCTGTGCTTGGGGGGTGGGTTCGATTCCCATCTAGGACAAACATTTTTGTGATGAACATTTGTGTTTGTTCTATGTCTGGGTGTTAATATCTATTTAAGTATGCATTTAAACAACATGTACCTATATCAGTCTCTGGCAGCCATATTACAAGCTTTGCTTAGTTTGGGGTCAGATGACCGTGTGTGCAAAAATGTCCCAGATATTTATTTATTTAATAATAATAGTAATAATTTTATTTGCACATAGAATTTTTAGAGGTTTTATTATGTTTTTACACTAAAAAGATGCGTAATTATGTACAGAGTGTTTTGTGATTGGCACATAGTATAAGCCATAACTAACGCTAACACATAGTATAGAACGAAGTCTTTAGCCATACTAACCAACCACCACTGTTACCAACTGGGAATGTTTATAATTTCAAAGTTTGGTTTCTAGGCAACGTTTTAAGGAAAACAAAAAGAGTGTTTTCATTGTTTCATACTTTCCGGGATGTATCCATACCTCTATGGCAGATCATCTAGAGCTACTATGACTTACCCTAACGCTTACGCTGAACTTTGGAGCCTACCTCGAACCTAACGCTTAACTGGCTAGTAAAAAACTTGGCATCCTCAATAAGCTCAGGCGGTACTTCTCACCGGGGCAGTTGGTTCACTTGTATCAAGCACAAGTCCGATCTTGTGTAGAGTCATCATCATCATCATCATTTCAGCCATAGGCCGTCCACTGCTGGACATATGCCTCCCCCATCGATCTCCAAAAGGGCTGGTTGGAAGCGGCCTGCATCCAGCGTTCTCTTTTAGGTCGTCTGTCCATCTTGTGAGTGTGGCTGGTTGAGTACTGCTGTGCTATTATGGCTTATGTGGTACTGCTGCCTCCCATTCGAAGGAGCAGCCAAGTACCTACCAGCTGGAAGCTTTAGATTCGGTAGATTGACGTGCTATGAGGCTGATGGGTGACAGCAAGCTAATCACCAAAATTTTCAAAGCATCGAGCACTGCCGTAAAATAGCTTATCTGTCAGTTTTATATCGGATGCATTTCGACGAGTGTGCGCAAAAGTTTCATGAACTTATTCCACCCTCCTTCTTTTACTACAGGACAAGTAGAAGAGCTGCACACTACCATTCTTGCTCGTGGAAATTCCCAAGATTCGTACTCAACGATTTGGGTCGTCATTATGATAAGTAGTGCCCAAGAATTGAACTCCCTGCCGTCCTCCTTGGTTCCTGAGAACTAAAATCTAGGCATCTTCAAGGCTAGACTGAATAGATTTTTTTTTGATCAACGTGTCCCATCGTTGGCCTCGACGTGGCTTAATATCAGGCGAGTTGGTGGCCAAACGTAGATCTCCAACAATGGAACGTCTTGCCCCTGTCTGTGTTTCCGCAGCATTACACTCTTGGAGTGTTCAAGTCTATGGTTACTAGGTTATTACTGGGAAAACGTGCTCCATCTTTGACCGCATCATCGCTTCCCATCAGGCAAGATTGCGGTCAAACGTTAGCCTATACGGATGTAAAAAAAAACTGTATGAAAATAAAAAAAAACATAGTGCGTGGAGTACCTCCGCGCGGAAGAAGTTATACTTCAACAAGGAACCCTAAAATTATAACTAGGGCAAATATATCAACAATTTAAAAACAAGCTTATCTCGAGATTCGAACCTAGCTCCTTAGGCTTCTCAATCCATTAGCGACACCATTACACTACCGGTTCTGCTAGTCGCAGTAGAAAAAAGGATACGCATTTCGCAACCATACGAGAGAGAAAAATTAGCGTTAAACGTTTAACGCAACCTTGTTTCAAGTCGCATAAGAAGTATAACATCAAAAATATAAATCAATTTTCCCATCACTATACACTATTCCACATTCACGTACGTCTGCACTGAGACACCAACGTCCGTCCCTTCCGGATGAACAGTTAAATAAATAAACGTTACCTATTTCGGAAATTCCATTGTACCCAAAAGTTCCTCAAACGCGCCGTGCGCCGTGATGAGATTTTCACGTTAACTCAAATTTTCACTTTTTCGCCGTACTACGTAGAATTTTAATCTAAGGTACGAAAGGTAGGCTTTATTTTAAGAAAGTGAGAGTTGAGACGCTTTTACGCAGTGCCTTGAGAAGTCAATTAAATGTGATTCTGTAAAAGTCTTGCCATGTTACTGTCACGGAGATTCCTTCGTGGCTTTTCCGGTTGGTTCTTAAAGAGTCAATTGGAAATGTTAAACGCTCAAAATACGGCCTTGTAATTACGTATTTTTCAGTCCTTCCTTCGATAAGCTATGCCAGCTTTGAAGATGTAAGATCCGACCGCAAAGAATTTATATGTATAGTATGAAATCTTTGAACAATAATGACTTTCTCATCTCACCAAATCAGAAAGGCTTTCTTCATCATGCAAATCTGCGCGTAAAAGAAAGCGTTATCATTGTCGAGGATGGTAAGAGGAAAACACAAAATCATCCTGAAATTTATTGCTGATGATTTACATGCACCTATGTTGAGCACTTACATGCACCTATCTCGAGATGCCTTTACAGTGCTTAAACCTACCTCCCATTGTGTGTAGGTAGGTAAGTATTTGTCTCTGGATTATTGTTGTCCTTAAAAAAACATTTTGATTTTTGAAAGTTGAAAAGTCATTTTTATCCACTAGCGCGGAATGTTAATTCAGAATTCAAATGTGATGACCTATTGCCTAACTTTCACATTTTAGGGTTCTAACGTCACACTAGCTTTTACGTCGCTATCCCTTATAGGTCACTGGCCACACTCAATAGTCTACGTCACTTCGTGCACCTAGCCAGTTTATCTTTATTTTTATATATTTAGTCAATCTAGTTAAATTGTTTCATGCTGTATCTCGACTTTTTCCCAATTCACCTGTGCATTTGTACAATGTACATTGAGGCAGAAAATAACATCAGATAAAACTAATTTTGACGTTTTTTGAAGTTCATACAGTTAATATCAGCATGGAAAATTACAAGTTATTAAATAAAAAAATATGCGTCAAAGTACAATTGAAAAAAATATACATATATGTATGGCATCTTTCCTTCATTTTAAAAGACCTATTCAATGATAGCCCACACAACGGGGATTAGAGAAAAAAATCATCCCTATTTCACATGTACCGGAATCTCCAAAGCCAGCCCTAAAATACAAAAGTATGTTTTTCTACTTTTGAAATTGAGTCTTTTATAAGGGTTTCTTGTAGTATTACGAGACGGACCCATTCGACACGATTGTACATTTAGATATAAGTTTTTTGAAGCAATGTATTTTATTTCTTTTTTTCTTACTACGTAACCCTAAAAATAAAGTTTATGCACTCCTTTTTTGGAATTCGTGTAAAATCAGCAGGTGTACCACCTGGATTAGCCCAAGGGCTATATCAGCATGAAACAAAAACGATTTGGTTCAACCTCTCCCTCTCAAGCCGCCTTACGTAATAAATGTACATCCCTTCAGATTTTTGGACCTCCAAGGCATCATGGCCTCCGTTGTTAACATCTCTTCGTTACAAACTTTACCTGTTTCACTAAGTTGCCTCCCTAAAAGTCTTGCTCGGTTTTCATCGCTCTTTCAATCTCATTTCGCAAACTCAATAAAGCCCCTTTTAATTTTTCAAAACGGCGGACTGGGTAATTATTAATTAATTTAACAAGACGTTTATTAAGTTTTCGCGAGGATTACCTCTCTTGGCGTTGTTTGAAGGACTGACTACCTAATTCTATTTATTTTTTAATGTTGAATAAAAATACATGAATGAAGTGGTCTCAAATAGAATGCTTCGTTTTGAGTAGCGTTTAACACGCTTTTATTAGCTTCACTTGTTCCTAAATAACTTTTTTTAAATTAACCTATACTGTCCCACTCCATCGGTAAAGGTCTCCCCCATCTCTTTCCAGACAGATTACTTATGTAAATAAATCTTGGTAGTCAATTTTAACCTAGGTTTTGACTGAATTTCTTTAACGACTAAAAAGTATTGAAAAGACACGAGGCATGAAGTGCTAAGTGTATTTTTATAGAAAACTTTTAAATTACACGTATTACAACTTCTAATTAACAAATTACCTAATAACATAACTTGCAACTAACTTTGTAAACAAATCTTGGAAGGCGATTTTAACCTACTTTTAATCGATCTACTTTTTTACGAAGCAGCTAGTTACATATACTGCGCCTTCCTGTTTCACCCGCTGGGATCACTCTTTGTAACATGCTATCTGTATAGTTAATCGATACGACAATATGGGTTAAATGCTAATGTTTAATTTATTTCAAATAACATGCTTAGCTAAGGATATAATTCTGCTAGTCTGTGGAATTCGCTGTCTGAATGGTTGTTCCCCGATGGTTACAATCTGGGTGTCTTCAAATCACGAGTGAATCGGTTCCTTCTAGGCAAGCGTGTTCCAACGTAGACCGCATCATGGCGTGATGGCGGTCAAACGCAAGCCTATTATTTATTTTTAAAAAAACATTACGCGTAGGTACTGAAAAAACAACCGCAGAACTTCGAACATCGCTACCGAAGAACCGATAACCGATGGGGAAGAAAGGTTCTTGAGTGGAGACCACGAACCGGAAGACGCATCGTAGGTAGGCCTCCCACTAGATGGACCGACGACATTGTGAGAGTCGCTGGCATCCAGTGGATGCAAAAGGCAGGCTGTCATTCAGTGTGGAGGTTAAAGGGGTCAGTGGACGTCTTCTGCCTGATGATGATGACTGAAAAAACAATAAAGTTGGCTGATTCATTTCTGAGATCTCTGTCTAGCATGAAATTAAAATTCTTATTTATTTTTAACAAATTTTAATTTTGTTTTCGTTAATGGTTTTACTAAAAGCTTTTACCTAATCTATACTAATACTAATAATCTATACTAATATTATAAAGAGGATAGATTTGATTGTTTGTTTGTTTGTTTGCATTGAATAGGCTCCGAAACTACTGAACCGATTTGAAAAATTCTTTCACTGTTAGGAAGCTACACTATCCCCGGGTGACATAGGCTATAATCTGTACCCGTGCGAAGCTGGGGCGGACCGCTAGTCTATACTTATATTATAAAGAGGAAAGATTTGATTGTTTGTTTGCTTGTTTGTTTGTATTGAATAGGCTCCGAAACTACTGAACCGATTTGAAAAATTCTTTCACTGTTGGGAAGGTACACTTTCCCGGGTGACATAGGCTATAATCTAAACCCGTGCAAAGCTGGGGCGGACCGCTAGTAATATTATAAAGAGGAAAGATTTGATTGTTTGTTTGTTTGTTTGCATTGAATAGGCTCCGAAACTACTGAACCGATTTGAAAAATTCTTTCGCTGTTGGGATGCTGCACTGTCCCCGGTTGACATAGGCTATATACTTATATTATAAAGAGGAAAGATTTGATTGTTTGTTTGTTTGTTTGCATTGAATAGGCTCCGAAACTACTGAACCGATTTGAAAAATTCTTTCATTGTTGGGATGCTGCACTATCCCCGGTTGACATAGGCTATATATCCCGGCTTCGCCCGTGCGAAGCAGGGGCGGCCTACTAGTTAAGTAATAAAAAAGTAGATCGACAGTAGATAGTAAATCTACTTCCAAGATTTTAATAATTTATTATGTACATAGTTCGTTAGTTACAAGTTAATAATTAATACTACGAGACAATTACTAAGAGCCAGTGCCAGTTTTAGCACTACCAGTGCCCAGGGGCCTTACGGACAACAGCTAATTGCGGCACCTAGTCCGCACAGTTGGAAAATCACGCGAACGTGAACCTTATCGCGCCCAGATACGGTTTGCGGTCGCGTGATTTTCCAACTGAGCGGATTAGGTGCCGCAATTAGCTGTTGTCCGTAAGGCCCCTGGGCGGTCGCCCAACCAACGCCGGTACTGCTAAGAGCTAGTAAAAAACAGTATATTTTTAAAAGTTTTCTATGAAAATACGCTTCTTGCCTCGTAGACACGAGGCATTTAATGCCTACTTTTTGTGTTTTAAGAAAATCAGTCAATACCTAGCAACATTTTAATCTCATTCTTGTTCACAAGTATTAGAGTCTATTTTCAATCGAATGTAATTTCCACGAAAATATATAAAATGAGCGATGGTTTAACAAAAGCCGAGGAAACTTATTTTTCGGAAACAAAAGGATCTCTATTTATTTAGAGGGTTTCGTACCTAAAGGGTAAAAACGGGACCCTATTATTAAGCCTACGGTGTCTGTCTGTATGTCCGTCCGTGCTATCTTTAAACGGATGTATCTTTCGAACCGTAATAGATTACAAATTGATTTTTTTAGAGAGTATGTAATGTTACGCCGGATTAGCTAACAAATAAAATAAAATAAGAAGCCCCCTTCCTTATTTTACTTTTTGACTTTTTTATTATACCCCATACAAAAAACGTATTTTTTTTTTACGTATTTTACTACCGAATTTCGCAGGACTCGCTGGGCTAACCTGAAGATTGCCTGATAATTTTATCAAAATCCATCCTGCCATTTCGGAGTCCATATTCATATTATATAAAACATATACCATACATACACACATTGTTTTTATATATATAGGGTTATAAGCTAAGCCGAAAGGAGTTCGTTGTTATCATCATTATGAAAAACTTTTACTATGAGACCAACCTGAAATCCCGAAAAAACAGCTGTTTCATACATTTTGTCGTGTCAATATCCGTTATCTATGGAACAGCTGATATTTTATTCGCGATTTCAGGGTTGGTCCTCAGTAAAAGTTGTTCATCATATCACATACACAATCATCAGCCATTAAATGTCCACTGCTGAACAAGGCCTCTCTCTTAGAGGGGTGTTGCCATAATCCCCACGCTTGGCAGGCGGCCACTAACAGGACGCTGCTTCCCATCCTCCGGTGGTTCAAAGTTGTTCATAATTAAGTACAATGACTTCCTTTCGGTTTTGCATACCCTTTCCTTATAAACCTTATAATATTTAGAAGCTAACTTGACATTAAAAGAGATATTGAAAGAGACCGCAGGAAAACGCTGGATGCAGGTTGTTTCCAACCGGCCCTTTTGGAGATCGATGCGGGAGGCCTATGTTCAGCAGGGGACGTCCTAGGCTGAAATGATGATGATGATACACTGCGAGCAAGTCTGCTACTTTACTGATAGTGCTAATTTATCTGGATGACTAATATCTTTATATCTTTTGATCCCAGAGCACATTAACGACCTCTTAATTAACGTCTGTCTTAAACTTAATTACTAGCATTTTCACGCTCAAGAACTCAGCACTAATGAAGTAGTCGAATATAAAATGGATACAGGGACGTAATAAGGCAAAAGGTGGCCATCGCCTCGTTTTCAAAAATAAAAATAACATAAAAGCATGTTCAGACCTAAGCGATATTCGCTACCGCTGTAGGTAGCGAAAAATAGCGCACGCTATTCCGCCTATATTTGTATGAAACACCCGAGCGAGATCCGCGCGGTATTTTCCTCAACCTACAGCGGTAGTGAATAACGCTCAGCTCTGAATATGCCTTTAAAAAGTTAACCTTTAAAAATTTGTTCGAGTAATGAAACTCTAATTTATATGAATGTGAGCAAAATATCATTTTGGATTAGCAAGTTGAAGTGGCAGTGGGCAGGGCACATATCACGCTGAACAGATGGCCGATGGGGCCGAAAGGTTCTGGAATGGAGACCATGGACTGGTAAGCGCAGCGTAGGACGTCCACCCACAAGATGGACAGACGACCTAAAAGAGACCGCAGGGAAACGCTGGATGCAGGCCGCTTCCAACCGGCCCTTTTGGAGATCGATGGGGGAGGCCTATGTCCAGCAGTGGACGTCCTATGGCTGAAATGATGAGCAAAATATCGCAAGTACAGCATTTTATGAGTCAGGAAATACACTGTGTTAGAACTACAAAGCAAGTTTTCTATGAAGTAATTCACAGTTTTCTATGAAATAAGCACAGTTACGAAATTCTTCATGTCTGTAAATAAAATAACAATAGGCTAAATAACACCATGTGAATAACACCTAAATAATAAATGTCAGTACAACACAGTTGATTTGTTAAAAATAACAGGATTAGTGAAAAAGCTTACACTTAGCACTTCCACCCTGGAGCTTAGGTTCTTAGCTCTTGCGATTTCCATCCCCAGACAGCCGGTTAAGGCAAGCCAGAGGTCGAGGTCTTATTTAGCCACATGGAATCGGGGTAGGTGGTGTCTCCACTCACCGACCGCTCGACACAAAGCCGCTCCTGCGATTTTATCAATAATATTATTATCTTGTTATATTTTTGGTGTGTAATAAAGTAGATAATTTTATCATAGTTAAGGGTCCATAAGGCTACCTCTTAACGCCTGCTTGAATACAGCTCAGTACGGAAAAATCACGCAAACGTGAACCTTAACGCGCTGTGATACGGTAGACAGAATCACTTAAAACAGGTTATTACTATTTTAGTAAATAATTATGTATGAAAAGTGTGATATGTAACTTCCTATTTAAATTTTTTATTTTGTAAGTGCGCGGTGAATGTGAGCTACATGTCAAACCAACGCACGTTATGGGGCCGATGGTGTACAATCGGTTGCCAAAAACAGTGACAGATGCGCTCAATCTGAGCTGTTTTAAATTTAAATTAAGATGCTGGCTTATCGATCAGGTGTTTTATGATTTTAATGAATTGGTGAACCCTGACGGTAAAAAAATCTAATGTGTATCTTATTTTGTATTGGTATTTACATTATATAATTTTATTTATTTATTAAATGTTGTGTATTATGTATACATTCTTATATAACAATATTACAATTGCCTGACCTGTAAACATAATGTTTATTAATAAATTACTTTGACTTTGACTGTTTTTTTTTGGTGCAACAATATGATATAAACTGTATTGTTTTTGGAAAGTAAATAAAAAAGGGTAGCCCTAAAACCCTTGTTCTTAGTACGTCTACATAATATGGCTGGGTTCTCAGTGTCTGACGCCACTTGAAACTCTGGACGTACTTAGCTCATTTTAAACTATGCTTTGTAGCTTTTTAAGATCTTGTCTTTCTTAAATGAGAACGATCTTCTTTGCTCGAAAAGTAAACTGGAAGTGTTCATCTTGATGTAAAAAATGATGACTAGAATTTATTTCAAGCTTTCCACGAAGTATTTCGTGAAAGAAAATTTAGTTTTTTCTTGAAAATTTAAACTTTACTTAGGGATTATCCAACGCTTAATTTTTACCCGGCTAAACTCGAATAGTACCTATACATTTTGACACGCTTTTATTAGCTTAACTTTTAACTAGCTAACAAATCAATATCAAATCTTACTAACTAAACTACACACACATAAACACAAAACACATTAACACATTTAATAATTTTTTTAACACATTTTTTCTTATTATTTTCATTTTTTTTAACGTGTATGTAAAAAAAACAAGGAATTCCTTTTTAATCCCCGATGAAAAAGAACGTGTGATATCGTAGCTCCCAAATGGGTGAACCGATAATGATTAATTTTTTTATTTGAAAAACTATTTGTTCCATTGTTTTCTTAGTTATGGTTTAAGAAAATCTGTGTTATATGATTATTTACGGGATATTTACCGTGATAAGATTGTGGATGGATCTCCTGATATTTCGGCGCAGTTACATGCACCATGTTCACGGGAAGGCTGAAGTACGTAGGTGGTTGGTCGAAAAGTTCAAAGTTAGGTGCAGACAAAACAATATATCCTCTTTCTTAGTATTTTGCTACAGTTATAACTGGATCTCGAACTTGAAACGTCCCGATAAAACAAACTCACTATATCACTACGTATAGGTATAGTATTTTGAACACATTTTGAACGCAAATTTTTACTTTTATGGCCACGCACTGGCGAGTTGAAAACCACACCTCGATTGAACTTCTGCCATTTTGAGATCTCAATAGTTTTTTCCACTAGCCTTGGTATTTAGTTCGGTCAACCACCAACTGCGCCGATATATCGGAAGCTCCATTCACAACCTTATCAAGGTATAACTGTTCAATGTATACATGTTACAGATTGATAATAAAATGTTGATTTATTGTTCTTGACAGTCTCATTATTAAACATTGAATTTCAATATCCGCCCACGTATTTACAATCAATTTCACAGCGACATCTCAATCATGTGAAGTGCTCACAACCCATTATATCTCATCGCTCCCATTATTGCCATTATTTCCCATTATATTGGAACATTTGTTCCTACCCTCATATCGATGATGCCTTTGTTCGCCCTATTGGCATTCAGGAGTCGGGAAGCAATAACTTCCAGATAAATCCTATAAAAGGTATAATTTTGCCCGATCGTTTGACGAATTAACGATTGGAAAATTAAATTTATTTTTGGCAACAGATGTTTTATGTATTTAAGATAATTTGCTTAAAAATCTACCTACGGATGTTGTTACAATAATAATTATAATTATGTTTTAATATTAGTGTTTTATTTTTATTAATGGCAAATCAACTCAACTCAGCGCCTCATTCACACATTTTTTTATAGTTTCAGTTAAGATAAACTAGGCATAGTTTGATTGACATGGATGAAATAAATTATCAAAATCAGATTGCTCATCAAAAAGTTATGCGTCGTTATACAAAAAAAAGAAGCCGTGGTAGCCCATTTGGGAGACCGCTAAACTTGAAAGCGTGAGGTCGCGGGTTCAAACCCTGGGCCCGTACCAATGAGCTCTTTGGTGCTTATGTACGGATTTTCATACCACTGGCTTTTCGGTGAAGGAAAACATCGTAAGGAAACTTGCATACGTACGGAGAAGAAATTCAATGGCGTATGTGAATCCATCAATTCGCACTGGGCCAGCGTGGTGGATATGGCCCAATCACCCTTTCGGGGGTAGGCTAGAAGTCCAGCAGTGGACTGTTAAAGGGCTGATTATGATGATGATACAAAAAAAAAAACGATTAGATAACCTCCTCTTTTTGTTTGTCGGTTAAAAAGAGAAATGGACTCACGATTACAGAGCCTATTGTTCATAAAACATATTAACCTGAGACAACATTTTCAAAGCTGCCATTTCCGCATAATTTAGTTCTAGAGGAGAAAGCCCATTTTATTGTGCATGGCAACATTTTTTATTTGTCATAGTTCTGGAACTTTACTTTCTGATTAATGGTTTGTTTATCACACAAGGGCGAAAAGGAAAGGAAGTAATTTCAAACTAAGTTAACTCTACGGACTTATTTATGGTTTTGTGTATGTTTTATTCATAAATGTAAATACCACATACTAGACCAGGGTTGATAATATTTGAAACAAAAAAAAAATATAGGAAAATGAAACCCATTGGTAAAGGAAGAGAACAAAAATGAAAGGAAAAATAATTTACGGGCGATCTGTGGTCGGGAAGTGGAAGTAAATAGGCATCTACGCATATAATTTAAAGAAGTAATTAAATCTGTAACAAAAAATTCGTAATAACAATTTGTACGAATGATATTAATTTTAAATAAAATATTTGTAAATTTAGAAATTTATATGAAATTACTAGAAATATTATTTAATTGAAATGTAAATGAAATAAACAATAAATTCAACGCCTCATTAAACGCCATTATCGTCTTTCATTTTCCTGATTCAATCAACTATATAGGGTTAGTCATTTTGCTGGTATAGGTAAGGACATTGCAACACGTTTTTACCATTTTACATGTTACCTATCTATATGCCTGCAAAAAGGTTTTTACACGAAATATTGAAAGGAGCGTCCATATCCTGAGTGGAGCCCTAACAGCAAACGGATGTGAAGATCCTTTCAAAGAGGACTTCTTTCTCGGCTAAGGACATAAAACAGTAATTTTGCCCGCTATTACACTCCGGCGAACAGCTTTCAATGAAGGAAATATTTTCGTAAAGAGTATCTGGGTATTTGTTTGAGCAGAAGTTAAAAAGTGTAAAAGATGTTGAACCGTGTGAAATAGCGACGTAGGAAATAAACATTTATTGTTATTTATTTATTTACGGAAAAGAAACAGCTTTAACAAAATAAAAGATAGCAAGGAAAATTTGAACAAACAAGCCAAATACAATAAAACAAATATTAAACAGTGTGCATAAAATAAAATAAATAAATAAATGGTTGAAAAGGGAAGAGTGAAAGCCATAGCAATCTAGCAATAAAAAAAAGTACATATAAATAAAAAATAAAGAGAGGAAAAATAAATCAGACTAGTCAGCAGAGCTCAACAATATTTTTAGAAGAATATACCTAAACTAAATTTTTGTTATAGATTTTTGTCAGGAAGGTATTAGTTAGTAGTCCAGTTTCAGAACCAAGAATAAAACAGTATTTAAAAATAAGAAAGAAAAGAGAAAGGAGTGAGAGAGTGTAAGAGTATTTGAAGTTATAAGTTCTAGCACATTTGAAAGTTAGTTTAAAATCAATTTTGTAATTTGTACTTTAACAGCGAACATCAAACAAGATAGTGAGTTAATCAAACGACGTCTTCTTTTTGTCGTATCGATGACACAAAAAAAAATTAAAGCCCTCTCCCTGTATTTGGCCACAGGCATTTCGCAGGGGAGTGGGATTGATTATCTACTATACTAGCTGATGCCCGTGACTTCGTACGCTAAGTGCAAAGTAAGTAGTGGGCGGACGGTTAGACTGAAACAACAAAATATATATTTGAAACTACGGAACTATAATTATAATATATGCATGAAACCAACTGATTGTCTATATTGAATAGTTTAGTTTATAAACTCTAAAAATTGTATTTGCAGATTGTTACTATTCTCACAGTATGGTTTTAGTCAAGTTTTACTTCGATATAGGTATATTCTGATTTGTCCATAGTTCAAATTTATTTCAATATTATAAATACAGTTGGATGAAGCAAGGGTTGGGGCAGCGGGTAAAAATAGCACAGAATTTACCCTCAGCCTGTAGTTGAAGTCTGTAGCTAGTTTTGTATGCTATAAGGTTTTTTCATTATACGATAATGTTGTCAACTGACACCCGATGAAAAATAGGGGTATTATCTGCAAAAGTAAAGACCCTATAAAATCGGAGTGAGTTACACGCTAGGTACATGTCTAAAATATACAGCCAACATTTGTTTTAGCTTAGTCAAAACGTATACGAACGAACGAAGAGAAATCTAAACCAGGTGTGTTACCATGATTTTAAAGACATTGTATGTAACAATGTATTTCTAGTTGATAAACAAGTAAGTAAGCCTATGTTTATGCAAATAAAAATATTTTTCTTTTCAGTTTATTTAATTTTCATTCTTATTATAATTATTTCATATTATAACCTTACATTGAATTAGGTCTCGCTCTTTCAGCTAAAGAGACAGTATGACAAAAGTCAATATATTATAAGAAACTTTTTGAGATTATGGTTACCCACCTGAACTCTCGTGTCTAAATTTAAAATCAGGTTCTCGCCGTGTCATTGCCAAGCATGCACAAACATTGCACTATTGAGGTACGAGCTTGCGTAGTCGTCTTCACGAGCGATAGAACTGCAGTTTTTTTATGACATAGGGTGCCATAGGTAGCAACAAACAAACGGGCTGCCTGATGGTAGCAGTTATCGTCGCCTATGGATTTACACCAGAGGCATCACTACTATGTTGTCAACCCTTTCTGCGAATGTATTAGCTCGCCTTTTGAAGAACTCTATGTTGTATCTTCTCGGAAAAACCGCGAAAGATAGCTCACCACCACACTTGGATTTCTGCTCGAGGGAAGGGTGTAAACCGCATTTCCATTCCTCTGCATACGTGTCTACTGAACCCATGTTACTCTTAGAAGTAAAACGGCTGTGTGAAGCTTTCTCATATGCTGCTAGATGGACGTGGTAATGATTAATCAAGGTCTAAGACATACGTTTGCCTATGCAATAAATTTTGTTAATGTTTCAGAAATATAAAAATAAAAGCTAGACGACTTAAGGAGTTTCAAATTATTAATTACTAGTAGGCCGCCCCTGCTTCGCACGGGCGAAGCCGGGATATATAGCCTATGTCAACCGGGGATAGTGCAGCATCCCAACAGTGAAAGAATTTTTCAAATCGGTTCAGTAGTTTCGGAGCCTATTCAATGCAAACAAACAAAAAAACAAACAATCAAATCTTTCCTCTTTATAATATTAGTATAGATTAATAAACAAATTAAGGAGGATAATAACTAAACTAAATAAATCTGACAGGATTAAAATTATCGGCATCTCTTTTTTTGAACAATTTTAGAGCTGTCAAATTTAGTTTAGTTTAGCTAATTCTCATCAAATCAATTCTAATCAAAGTAAATCAGATTATTCTTTGATTTCGTCGCCTCCTCGACAACGTCTCGCGTTTTGCATCAGGTAACATTTAGCTTACATTAAACAAAAAAAAAATCGACTTCACGGGTTATTTAGTTGACAGGATTCATCCGTAATTTGCTACCGATAATCGAGATATACAACATTTTATGTGACTATTCAATAAAAAAAACAATACTTCAAATCGGCGGAGATATCGCGTGACACACTTTTAAAAAGTTACAAAAGTTAAAATTTAGTGCTTGATCAGTATTTACACTAATTGGTCCTTCGAGCCGAAAAAGAAAGCGAACTCTGTTGCAAACTAGTTCTAACGCATAAATTTCCAAACAAAAATGGTTTTAAATATCTTTGGTCTAATGTTAAGAAGAATGGGCACTGTCTCATACTTACATTGCGTATAATGGTAGATTAAGGCCGTGGGTTAGACATACGAGCGAGATAACAACCCTTTACGTGAAGCGCTTTAACCCTTTTTTTGAGACGCCACGACCCTTGGAAAGACATAATATTTTGCTTTTGCGCTATTCATGTAAGTTGATAAGCGGGTATAAAAGGAATTGTCCTACAGGTTTGTTGTTATGGATTTTATACGGGTGTTGTTGAGGTACACGTGTTCTTGAGTCGACTACAAATTGGCAAACGTGAGGTAGAAAAATGCTTTGCGCCGAGTGAAGATAAACGTACAGTACGTACGGCGATTGGAAGTTGGTTTTTAGGGTTCCGTACCCAAAGGGTAAAAACGGGACCCTATTATGAGCCTACGATGTTTGTCTGTCCGTCTGTCTGTCTGTCCGTACGTTCGTCCGACAGTCCGTCTGTCCTATACCTATTAACTGTATCTTTCGAACCGTAATAGATAGCCAGTTGAAATTTTCACAGATTATCTAATGCTATGGCGGATTAACTAAGAAATAATAAAAAAAGTCTAAAAGTAAAAACGAAAGGACCCCTGTAATATAAAAATTTTTTTTAAACGTATTTTTGTAAATGCTCTGATGTAAAAACGGTAATGTGTACAAACGTCAAACTTGGCATGATTATAGTAACACACTCTATAGTATAACAACAAATAATAAATAAATGCCAAGTGCGAGTCGGTGACAAATTTCTGTTCTAATGAACAGAAATTTGCCAATTTATACCGAGCGTCACTAGCAACTTATTAACTATGTGACGGCGTAGCAATTGCTTGGACTATTTTGGAAGGCGTTAAGCCTGAGAAAAAGAGTTAATCAACGAATCAATCAATTAACAAGTCGGTTTTTAAAATTGATAATTATTGTATTTTGTGGTGGTACGGAACCCTCAGTGCACGAGCCCGACTCGCACTTGGCCGGTTTATTTAAAACAAGCTTTTAGGCATCCGCTCATCATCTAGGACCAAAATGCTTGTGGGAAGACAAATTCAATTCATTTAGAAGTTCCTAAGGCCATCTTCTGTCTCCATCATTAGACCTGCTCGAAGGTACCAACATTGACTCAGGTTATGTCCAGCAGTGGACTGATGTGATGATTATGTGTAAAGATTTTAGAAACGATCATTCCGCAAAGATATTGAATAATTACTTACATTTTCTCTTCAGAAGTCTGTAAATAACGTTGTAATTCATACTACCATATTTTATAACGAAACCAAACTTGTACAATACTTCAACTTAACAATTAAAAAGTTTATAGAACTTTCCAGATCTTGTCGGAATTGTGTTTCATTTTATAAAAAACAAGTTTCCATGAAGATAACTCGGCCAGACAAAACCAACTTGTTTGTGTACTTTTTAGTTAGTATTTAGGACTTTTAGTAAAATGTGGGTTGGCATAAAAACATGACCATTTGATATCCAGACGTTTTTACGGCCCGTCGCTTTGCCTTACCTATCAGCATAATTCGAATTCAGCGGGATGAGTTTAGGTGCCACCGTGAAACATAACGTCGTGATGTATTTTCTGAAACATGTGTTTGTAATATAAAGCTAACAGACGTGACGGATTTGGTTGACGGACCGCCGTCCAACCAACGGGAGAGAAATAATAAAAATGTCCTCTAAAGACTCCACTTCTTTACTAGGGCGTGACATTGTTTGATTCTGACTATGACTTGTTTGACGATATCCGATACAACTTGAAAATATTTCAACACTTGACACTGCAAATGTACAAGACGTGCGAAGCGAAATTCTTATTATGAGGAAAGGATAAAAAACACCATACTAGCTTGCACTTGTAAGATAATAGATTTTGGATACTAAGTGAGTTTACCAAGGGTTATGAAAGACGTGAAAATTGGGAGCAACAAAACCTATTGATCAATCGGTATTTGAGCTGACGACCCCAATTTATTAAACTCCTGCCCTTTCGCTTCAGAGGGTCTGAAAGCCACGTTAATGTAAACATTTGAGCTATCACATAATATGTAGACCGGTTTGAATATAATTTATGTATGACGTACAAATATATTTCAAACTATGAACATCGGATCAGCTCTCAAAATTATCAAATCAAAACAATAACCAATACAACACTGTATCTAAACTATCACGGTTGTTAACTTCAGTTATATGATTATTAACGGGGGGAAAATCTGCCATAGCTGAGCATTTGCTGGACTCAAATATATAAATCTTCAAACTCATTGTTAGAAATATTCTAATTTTACATTCAATATTTTCTAACAGTCAAGAATCCAGATTATTACATTACAAAAAAAAAAAGTTTTTCCTGGTATCTTTGTTTGTTATTTTTGTAAAAAATCGGGTAAATTAAATTATTCCATAAATACGCGTGTGTTTGGTACACGTGGGTATTCAGTACGCGCGTTATATTTATTTTTAACCCTCTATAAGGAATCTCAGTAAAATTACAACTAAACTAATAACTATTCAAATAACCCACCCCTGACTGTTCCCAGCGCAAAGGTACCCAAAACACTCGCTGCGTTACCGCGTTGGATGGCAATGGCCAACCTTTGCACCAGGAACGAGTCGGAGCGGAAGTCACCACACTTTATTTCTATAAGGAGGGTTAAAATATAAAGGTTCTACAGAATTAGGACGGACGGACAGAGAGACGGACGGGTAGAACGAACTTATAACTTTGGAAGTACTACGGAAAAAACAAAAAAGGAGCACCTAACTCGGTTCACAAATTCGGAGTAATCAGATAATACCTTTAGATTAATACCGTTTGTTATACATACTATGTCGTACATACAACATTTTACTATATCTTTTTAGATTACTAGCTGCGCCCTGTAGTTTCACCCGTGAGTGATGAAAAATGGTGAAGATGATGACAATCTATGTATCCTATGTTACTCTCCAGCCCTTGAACTAAACCCATGCAAAAAATCAGGTCGATCCGTTGCTTTGTTGCTTCGTGAAAGAAGAACAAACAAACCAACAAACTTATCGCATTTATAATATTAAGTATGATAATATAATTTTGTATGTACGCCGATTACTCCGAATTTGTGAACCGAGTTAGTTTGCGTTTTCCGTAGACATCGGCATCGGTCACTTCGATTCGTATGAAAGCTGACCGGTACCTTCCGTGTAATGCCATGGTTATAAAGATCGTGGAATATTTTCGAGAAAAGTCTGTCTTTGCTTAGCGGTGAAAGGCGAGTGCAGATTTTTGTGAAGGAAAATGAAGTTTTTCTTCATATTTTATTCTTTGGTGCTTTGTTTGGAGTTCAGTGAAACGTTCTTTTTATTCCCCGGTAAGCAGAGTCTGCTCTTTTAAATATACAAGACTAGGGTTTCCTGAATTGAAAAATAATCTCTTTGAACCTTTTTAAAATGTTTCATGTAATTCACTTTGTCAACAATTCACATTTTTTTTAAATAATAAGCTTGCGGTTGGCCACCATCTCGCCTGATGATAAACGACGTTGCGGTCTACATTGGAGCACGCTTGCCTAACAGAAATCGATTCACTAGTGATTTGAAGACACCCAGATTGTAACCATCGAGGAATACCCATTTAGGCAGCGCATGCCACAGACTAGCAGTTCGCACAATAAATGTAGAATAAAAGCGCTTCGTATGGGTTTACACGGTACATTTAATTCATACAACCGCGACCTGTGGTTTTACCCGTAAATTTCCTGTTTTCTCGCATTTCCCGGGATAATCTATACTAATATTATAAAGAGGAAAGATTTGATTGTTTGTTTGTTTGTTTGCATTGAATAGGCTCCGAAACTACTGAACCGATTTGAAAAATTCTTTCACTGTTGGGAAGCTACACTATCCCCGGGTGACATAGGCTATAACCTATACCCGTGAGAAACTGGGGCGGACCGCTAGTAGTACAATAAATATAATTAAAAGAATAAGATTATTTTATTGCGTGTATTTTTTGAATTTACATTATCATCCATTAAAAGTATTTTAAAAATATTATTTTTTCCTGTACAAAAAATATGTGAGCTATTTTTTCTATAAGCTTGGAACAATACAATACTATATTTCTTTATTACACACCGAAAATACATATGAAACTTAAACTAACTTAAAAAAAACAAATAGGATACTGCAGCATAATGGGCGGCCTTATCGCCTAAAGCGATTTCTTCAAGCGATTTTTTCAAACTTGTACTTATTGTCAACTGCTGGACATAGGCCTCTCCTAATGCACGCCACTAATTTCGGTTGGCAGTTCTTTGCATCCAGTTTTTACGCACGTCACGCGTGTCGCAGGTTTTACGCAGGTCACTTCACCTGGCCGTAGGGTAAAGCGCGGGGAAATTTGTAGAGCGATGGTGGCCGAACAGTGGCATGTACGCTTAGCAATCTGACAGCACCCAGTTCGATTCACGGCCATACATCAATTAATTAAGTGCAGTTTTCATGCTATCGCTCAAAAACAGCGAAGAAAAAATCCCGAGGAAAACGGTGTCGAAGAACCTCAAAAGTTCAAAGACAATATGACATTTACTAACATGCACTGGACCAGCATGGTTGATTATGGCACATCCTCTCCCTGAGAGAAAGCCAGTGTACCAGCCAATGACTGTTTTAAAAAGGGGGAAGACGCGTCACATCCAAACATTGTACCCAATAAATATGGCTCTGTTTCGGCTCGAGTCAGCGGCGACGTTGACGTCTACACTGTAAACGTCAACTTCACCGCTCCATTAGACACTACACATTTAAAGAAAATTAAGTTAATTGTTTTTAAATATTTACGAACGAAAATTATACCGTGAAACTTGTTTTTTGTCTTCGAACTGTTGCACCTTGTGAAAACGCAGGAACATTTTTGCTGCTTTATTTCAACACAATATTGACAAGTAATTCACGTGCTATCAAAACGACAGTTCGATTGTGACTGAAGTTGATTATGCCCGTGAGCCTTATTTGTGCAGTCCACGTAAAGAAGTTCGTCCCGTATCTTCCCCCTATTTACTTACATCAATGGTCCCAGTAGTTAACATGAAAGCCGGGTAATGATGATGATGAATTTTTTGACTGCCCCAGTGGCCCAGTTGGTAGTGAACCTGGCTTCTGCGCTTGGGGGCGTGGGTTCGATTCCCACCTAGGGCAAATAATGCCATATCATAAGCTTTGCTTAGTTTGGGGTCAGATGACAGTGTGTGCATAAATATGTACTGAGGTGAACAACAAGTGGATAGGAGAACAGATATATAAGATGAGAAACTGCACCTGCCTTATCCTGTCTCATCTCAAAATATATTTAGGACTTGCCTTGTCACCCACAAAATGGGCCCTTCATAATGGCTACCGCATATTGGCACCGGAGGGGGCAGCATTGGCGTGGGTGGCTTAGGGTGTCGAAAGGTCTCGTGGGTGGACGTCCTACGCTGCGCTTACCGGTCCATGGTCTCCATTCGAGAACCTCCACGTTAAATTATTGTTTTGCTACAATTAATTTCTTCAAAACAACTGCCCAGTAGGTGATTTGTTATTAAAACATTTGTCTTTGTTTGCTTTCAGAGAAACATGCGATATTTCTGTGTCTGAAGGTTTGCCCGCTGTATTGTTCGAAGCGGCAGAAGCGTGACACGGGTGAGAATTTATGTCTTTTTTAGGAATCCGTTGTAGGTACTACAAGGAATCCTTATAGGTTAGTCCTGTCCGTCAGCGAGCTAATGGATACCGCAAAAGATACAAATATACGTATATTAGAGCTATATTTTTATCATTATCAGCCTATCATGTTCCCACTGCTGGGACACAGGCCTTCTCTCAGGGAATGGGCCTTAATCCACCATGCTGGACCAGTGCGCGTTGTTAAATATCATTGTCTTTGAACTTTGAGGTTCTTGGAAATATCGGTTTCGTCACGATGTTTTCCTTCACCGTTTTTGAGCGATGGCATCGAAACTGCACATAATTTACTTAGTTTAAATTTATTTGTCAAATGCTAAATAAATAATTGGTGCGGGGCCGAGGTTTTTTTTTTTTTTTTTTAATAAACAATAGGTTTGCGTTTGACCATCATCTCATTGTAAAGCGCACACGATGCTGCTCGGCCACCATCCCTCTAATTTATGATCTAAATTATGATTATTATAATTATCAAAATCTGCATAATAATATAGCGTTAACAACGCACAGGTGACGTCGCGTACTTCAGACTGTAGCTGACGTGCGTGACGTCACCTGTCGGTTCCAACGGAAGACAAGCGCTAGTTTTTTACAACCAGCACTACGCTGATTTGGGACCGGCTTGTGACTGAAACTATTGTTCTGTTCTTAACTCGTAATGTTGTGAAATTAAGTGTTTAAAGTGTAGAAGTAAGCAAAGGTAGGCTGGAGGCCTACCTATGCTTACTCCCTCCCACTAGATGGACCAACGATATGGTATCCAGTGAATGTAGATGGCAGACTGTTGTCAGACTACACACTAGCGCACATTTTATGTATAAAAACAGGATAGAATTGAGCATCTTCCTTATTTGAAATTGGTTAAAAACAAGCGTACAACAAATAAAATTTGGCAAAGTTAATATTATAAACATACTTATTAAATTCTTCCAGAAAGTGACTGGGACAGCAGTGAAGTTACTTACGACTGGCCACCATCATCCCCCGATGAAGAAGATGAGCACCCATACTACTCCTTCCATCCCTACCACGTGGGTCGATGGGTCTACTGCAAGCCCATGAGCTCGACTACTCGGAAAACAACCACCAACAAACCTTCTACCACCACAGCAGAACCCACCTGGATATGTGAGGTGTGCCAGAAGAAATGCGGGGTACCGAGATCTTGATGATTTTACGTCGTAGAATTTGTTAATTATTAAAATGCTGGGGAAATTAAAGCGGGCTTGCCGTAACCTTGTATATTAGTTCAATTCTTGTTAAATATTAAAATTTCAGCTTACTTCTTCTGCAATCGGCATTTAGCAGTTCTGCAATTTCCAGTTTTGCATTTTGCAATTCTGCATTCTGCAATTCAGCAATCCTTACTCCTTCTGTATTAAGGAAAGCAATATAAAATGTAATATAAAATGGAAGTAGGAATATTAAATTGTGTTAGACCTATAACTGGGTTATTAACATAAAATAATCTTCTAAGTAGTTATCTTCAATCGTTTGAGCTGAAATTTCGCATATATGTTTAGTTTGGATGACAATGTATGGTTAGCTAAGTGACGTCATTCTAACTCCAATATGGCGGACTCCCAAAGATGGTGGACCAGTATATTTTTATGCACCCCCGTGATATGGGTAGTTAAATAAAAGCTTATAACGATCTAAACATACACAAACATAGACATAGACGCAGACGCAGACGCAGACGCAGACGCAGACGCAGACGCAGACGCAGACGCAGACGCAGACGCAGACGCAGACGCAGACGCAGACGCAGACGCAGACGCAGACGCAGAAGCAGACGCAGACGCAGACGCAGACGCAGACGCAGACGCAGACGCAGACGCAGACGCAGACGCAGACGCAGACGCAGACGCAGACGCAGACGCAGACGCAGACGCAGACGCAGACGCAGACGCAGACGCAGACGCAGACGCAGACGCAGACGCAGACGCAGACGCAGACGCAGACGCAGACGCAGACGCAGACGCAGACGCAGACGCAGACGCAGACGCAGACGCAGACGCAGACGCAGACGCAGACGCAGACGCAGACGCAGACGCAGACGCAGACGCAGACGCAGACGCAGACGCAGACGCAGACGCAGACGCAGACGCAGACGCAGACGCAGACGCAGACGCAGACGCAGACGCAGACGCAGACGCAGACGCAGACGCAGACGCAGACGCAGACGCAGACGCAGACGCAGACGCAGACGCAGACGCAGACGCAGACGCAGACGCAGACGCAGACATAGACGCAGACATAGACATAGACATAGACATAGACATAGACATAGACATAGACATAGACATAGACATAGACATAGACATAGACATAGACATAGACATAGACATAGACATAGACATAGACATAGACATAGACATCATTCATTCCATTCAATTTTTTTTTTGTTTCTCTTTTGTTGGAGCGTCTTTACGTTTCAACTACTCAAGCTCACTACCAGGTGGCAGCGTTTCCAGCTGGCGGCATTACCACGCTAAACGGCAATACTAGCGTTGAGCGCAGAATTTTAGTTTCTAGGTAGTTCTAAAATTGTCTAAATACACAACAACGAATGTTCAATTCCAATATGTTATCCAATGGGGTTATAACCTTAATCAAATTCCATCCAGGATAAACAGCTTCAATTATCCTTTATATTTCTCCCTTGTTAGTTTAACCAATTAATTAACGAGCATTACTATATAGTTTTGAGTTAATTACAAAACTATAAATGATCGGTCTGATTCGCCTGTAAAAGGTTCGGGTAAATTGAGCAACGTAACTACTGGCTTTGTATTTCGATTTAATTTAATTAAAGTTAAAATTAAACTTTCACGTAGTTGTCGAACAATAATTAATTTATTGTTATCTGTTTCGTACCTATTTGGGTCGAAACTACGCGGTCCGAATGTGACTTGAATCGTCCTGGCAGGTATTTTAACTGACTTCAAAAAAGGATGAAGGGATGAAGGTTCCAATTCGTATCCGTATTTTTGCTAATAGATATTCTGAAAAACAAAATACTGAGATAGTCTGTTCACTTGAAAATGGAAACCATTCGTAATCTTGGTATGTGACTTGATGTAAGGTATCATCATCATCATTTCAGCCATAGGACGTCCACTGCTGGACATAGGCCTCCCCCATCGATCTCCAAAAGGGCCGGTTGGAAGCGGCCTGCATCCAACGTTTACTGCGATCTCTTTTAGATCGTCTGTCCATCTTGTGGGTGGACGTCCTACGCTGCGATAGCACGTTGTATATCTTGCTACCTTCTGGACATAGCCAGCTCAGTGTTAAAAAATCTGTAGCCCAGGATAACCATCCTAGTTTTGAAAAGGTGTATAGGGCCCTTGATTCACTAACTACAAATACGCTCTAAACGCGGCGCGTTAAGTTAACCTCCAAAATTTTTAGAGGTTCAATTAAGGGGACTGTTACCGTCTGCAGCTCTCTCGCTTGCATATTTTCACATTATTGAAGATGCGGAGTAAAATGGTATATTCCACATATTACTCCGGGAAGTTATTACAGGCAGCTATTACAGCAGGGGCCTTACGTATAGCTGTCCAGTTTAGGTGATAAAAAAAATGTAGCGCGACCGCAAACCGCATCTGGGTGCGTTAAGATTCACGTTCGCGTGATTTTTCGAACTGCGCGGCTTTAACGTTAGTTTGGTACCGCGTAACGAGTTGGGCGTAAGGCTTGAGTCCTCTTAACGCGCCGCGTTACGGGTGTGTTTTAGTTAGTGAATAAGGGCCATGTACAGCTTGTCATTATTTCCACGACTTGTTGAATTTCGTGGTAGGTATGTACTTGTACGTGGAAACGGCTTCTTAATCGTTACACATGTAATATTCTGTTTCACCGCATAATTAAATTTGATGAAGTTCACCGCTTCGGATTAATGTTTCCGTGCGTCCTGATTTACGGGGATTTATAAATTAACATGTAATCAGAGCACCCTGTACGTACCAGTTAATGAGGTTTGTGGATTACGTATTTGTTATAATTCAATTTGGTCGAAATAATCACAAATCTCATTATACCGGTTGATAAGCTAAATTATTGAGAGCATAATACTATTACTGAAACTGGTTATATAGATACAATGTCAGGAGCTTAAACTTAAAAAACACTAGCGCAGTGCTTTACGAGAAATAGGGTCCATGCAAAAAAGAAAGTAATAAAATTAATGAATTTGTCAACTCATCCCGTGGGATCAGTATGGTGATGTTCTCTTTTTGTAGGTACTTTAATAGTTAACAATATTTGTTTATATTTGAGTTTAAGTAGGTAGTTTAAGGTACTAATTAGTTTTTCTATGTGCATAATAATATTATATTATCTTGCCAATAAAAAAAACGTTTAAAAGAAGTACCAGAAAATATTAGAATTCTTTCATTAAAATTTCAATATAGTTTTCAGATAATTTTCCATACAACATGATTGATTAATTCTTAAAATGGTTGGTGGTTGGTTAAAATATGCTTTGCCTAAAATAGGATGATAATTTTGACAGCTCACTGTAAAGATAAGGTAGAGTTGAACCTATTCGATCATCGATATTATTCTCATAGAAATTGGAATCGATAGTTGCATGGTTATGTTGAAAAAGTTAAACCATTCTTAGTAATATAGTTTTAAAAACTATATTACTTACTAATATAGTTTTTTTAACAAATAAGTATCTGCGCGATAGATAATTGCAAATAACTTTAATATTTACAAAAAAATAATATAGTTACCTTTATATACATTTTTATTTGTTCAATTTATTTTCGATGGTTTTCGATGTTTATCAAAACCGATTTTCGATGGTTTGTGGTTTTTCATGCTGCGTGGGCTGCGTGGCCCTTCACTAAATGGGCGTTACCCATCAATGAAGTACGACATAATTTGTAGTACATTTTACCGGAAAAAATACTTAATAGCGCTTTGATTCCACATTTATTATGCGAATTGCTAGTCTGTGGAATTCGCTGCCTGAGTAGGTGTTCCCCGACAGTTACAATATGGGTGTCTTCAAGTCTAGAGTGAATAGGTTTCTTCTAGGCAAGCGTGCTCCATCGTAGGCCGCATCATCGCTTAACATCAGGCGAGTTGGCGGCCAAGCGCGAGCCTATTTATAGTAAAAAATAAAATACTAAACTTGTTGGGCGTGACCTGTCAAAATTATCATCCTATATTTGACAGACCATAGTTATGAAATGTTGCCCATTTCTTTTGTGTTCATAAATACTGTCTTGTGTTAATACCACAGATCTTTAGTCATAGCTCACGAGCATTGGGAAATTTTAACAATAGTGCTAAGCGTGGTTAATAGTTAAGTATATTTTAAAAAACGGCATTTCCACCGCTCAATAGATAGTAGAAAATGAAAAGCGAAAGTTCGCTACTTAATTTTGATTTGTCATCTATTGTTTCATAAGTTGTGTAACTTGGAAGCAAATTGTTTTGTGTGAAAGTTTCAAAGGTGCTTAAACTATAGATTCAACATTACCAATAAAACCGTACTGGAATTGTTGACGACACACTTCGTCAAAATTTGGCGTGAGGATTCATTATAATTTAAATGTTTATTTTGTGGACCATAATTAAAATTAACTGACATGACGTCATGTTTTACATCTGCCAGGTGACCCGTGACGGCCAACTTAAAATAAACCAGCCAAGTGCGAGTCAGGCTCGCGCACTGAGGGTTCCGTACCACTACAAAATTCAGTAACAAAATTACCACTTATAACTTGGTAATGAACTGATACTTGTCACTGACTCGCACTTGGCTATTATTTATTATTTGTTGTTATATATTTCAGAGTGTGTACTATAATCATGCCAAGTTTGACGCTTGTACGTATTACCATTTTTACGTTATAGCTAATACACAATACCTATTTAATACCTATTTACGTTAAAAATACGTTTGTTGTATGAGGACCCTCTCTTTCGTTTTCAATTTTTGACTTTTTTATTATTTCTCAGTTAATCCGCTGTAACGTAACATTACATATTCTGTGAAAATTTCAACTAGCTATCTATAACAGTTTGAAAGATACAGCCGTTTAAAGGTAGGACGGACGGACAGACACACAGACAGGCAAACATCGTAGGTTTAGTAATAGGTTTCCGTTTTTACCATTTGGGCAAGAAACCCTAAAAAGGCTTGCGTTTAATCACCACCTCGCCCGATATTAAGCGATGATGTGGTTTACGATGGAGCGTATGAAATGGCACCGCAGATAGCAACTTTTTAAGGTCAACAGCCTAGACTATTGATCACAGGTCACCGTAACGATGTGGTCGTAGATAGCAAACACGCCTAGCCTGGAATGGGAAAGAGTTCTCAAGTGATAGTGACGGAACAGACTGTTAGGTTCTTGTCAGTAGATTTTCAACTGGCAGGTGGTAGCTAGCTAGTCAAGCATTAGAAAGTGCTCTTCCACCATGCTAAGGTTTCCTCACGATATTTTCCTCCACACAACACTGATTGAAGTCAAAGTCAAAGTCATTTATTCATAATTATAAATTTACACGTCAATGGTATTAAAAAATTCTATACTATTATGCATTATGTATTATTATTAATTATTTTATTAATTATAATTTTTTTTTGGGTATGAACTCCTGGCCCTGAACTCATTGAAGTCATAGAAAGTTTGCTCGATGAGCCAGCGCTTGAGTCTGCTTTTAAAACAGCTCGCACTTGGGGCAGTTGTTACTGAATCCGGCAACATGTTTTATACCTCCGGGCCCATAACGTGGGTCAGTTTACTGGATTTCGTGAGGGAGCGTGGGATACCGACCAGCGATTGTATCGGTAAACGTCTATTCTCAGTAGTTCAATCAACAGTTCAATTGACTGAACAACTGAGACTATTTAGTCTCACAAATAACCTACTACCTACACCTCGCTTTCATTAAATATGTTTTCCTTAAAACGTGGTTATTATTTTCACTAGGTAAATATAATTTTCCTTAAATGCTTGTCAAAATACATTTTGATTTTCGTTCGAAGCGTTGAAAATTTGAAAGGTTGAATGTTTATACTACATTGAGGCTCAGCCGGATTACTCCTAAGCCTTCCCGATCTTGCAGAGCCATAGAAATGGAACTTCACTGGGAAGGTTTACTTTACCGTCAATGGGTTGATAAGGTAGGAAGCTAGTGCTATAAATAAATCATCGTTTGGGCTTTTGAATGAGGTAAGCTAGAAAAGAAATCGATCAGGTTCGATTTATTTGGGGCACGTGCCTTTTTGACTAAAACACGAGCTATGTAGTCTTAAATTAAAAACAGTTGGATTGCCCATAGATCTAGAAGGTCTAGAGACAATCCAAATGCTCAAGCCCACTACCTATTCACAGTATACCCAGCATGGAACAGGCTGCTGGTGGCGTTACCACGCTGAATGGCAATGCAACGCAGAGCCAGAAAAACGCCAGCATTACGGTCACACGTCGAAAAATGACACAGTGACAGAATGAACAAATCAAACTATATTTTTAAAATTAGGCTGCAAGTAAGCTTGGTTGTGCAATACTCAATAACATAGTATTTTAAAAGGAAGCCTACACCACCTATGCAAAACTGTTGCAACTCTCACTTTTTATCAAAAGCAGGTAAACCACACTCGCTCAGTTAACCCGCGATAACAGGTTGGGTTAATTTCAATTAGGTAATAGTTCCTGCTTATGTTGCGACACAAATCTCTATAAATAGCTATCCTTGCATAAATATAAATATTTAATTAGCTTCATACCATCATGATACTTAGGAGCTTACAAGTGCCTTTATTAACTAAAGAAAATACAAGCTAACACTAACACTACATAAATAGTTTAACTACCCATAGACCGTTGGAGGTCCAAAGACAATTAAAATGCTAAAGCCCACTACCAGTTGGTAGCGTACCCAGCATGCTGGCGGCATTATCACGCTGAAATCCGCTGAATGGCTTATGCGTTGAGCCAGATACACGCCAGCATTTTGGTCACGCGTAGCACTGTTTTTTTGGAATGAGGTGAGCTCCCCGTCGCCAAAGGCCCAATGTCTCAACCACAAACGGCTCTAATAATAATATATTGTAACCACTATCGACCCTAGCATATTTGAACTTAGGTCGGACGGTCATGATATAATTTTTTTTCGAATTGAATTTTTATCTCGGAAGATCAATGGTTTGTGTAGGAAAGCGACTGGAACCGAGACGCTGGGAGTTATAAAACATCTTCTTAGGCACTTCCACATATTTCTATCTTGGATCATAATCCCAGGGGAATTTATTCAAGTGCGGAGTGCCTTTACGGAAGAAACCACCGACATACTTGTAAGCCCCTTACTTAGTTGCCTTCCGTTGACCTTTAAAAAATATCGCAACTTGATTTTATTTCCAGAAATCTGATGGACATTCAACGTAACGACCGCAGAAAACCTTTTACCCTCATGCTTGTTACTACAAATTGTGCGTGGGTGGAATTTTTAGGCCGAACATCCATTAGATCGAGGCGGAGTACTTTTTTTTTGATTGTATAATAAGCTTGCGTTAGATTGCCATCTCGCGGTGATGCATGTGGTCTCCGATGGAGCACGCTTGCCTAGAAGAAACCGATTAATTGACAACACCCAGATTATAACTATCAAGAAACACACATTCAGACAGATTATTCCACAGTCTAGCAGTTTGTAAAATAAAAGTGGTACAAAGGGCTACGTACGGGTTTTCAAAATATCAACCATGAAATGGTGTCACCTTTTCTTGCCCGCCCTGGCCGTCCGATAGAAAAAGGGGCAGGATCCAATTAGATCATCCATATCTGAAGCACACTCTCCGAAATGTATCCGGCAAAAAACCGATATAGTAGCAACTTTGCGCCGATGTTCAAGGCTAAGAAGCTTAGTCTGACTTAGAAATTTGTTGCTGATGAACTTACTGGCACGTTTCATAATGGGCTCCAACGCTCTAACCTGGAACTTGGCTGATCCATCCCAAAGGTGCGAGCAGCACTCTATGCACGAACGAACTTGTGCTTGGTACAATGAAAACAACTGTTCCGGCGTAAAGTACCGTCGCACCTTCGATTGGACACCCAGATGCCGTAAAACATATTTTCTGGGTAGGTTCAAAGTTGTTCCGCGTTGTTTGTAAAACTATAATGATTTTATTATAGAAACTGACGTGGTTTTCACACATTTTATTTATATTACACGGGAATTACTCACGTAAGATTAAGCCGGTCACTCCGACTATAGTTTCAACCGCATTAGGCAGGTGTGGCCAAGCGAATTGCAGCCACGCGCGTACATTCACCTTGAAAATGACTGCCTAATGCGGTTGAAACTATAGTCAGAGTGACCGGCTTAATCTTACGTGAGTAATTCCCGTGTAATATAAATAAAACTATAATGATGTGTATACTTCACTTACTAGACTTATCGTAGATCGCATCGTCGCTTTACATCAGGCGAGTTGGCGGTCAAACGCAAGCCTATTAATAGGAAGAAGAAAAAAAAACTAGAGTAAAAACAATTTCAGTCAACAATTTAAACAAATAAAAAAATATCATGTATGTAGGTATTATTTGACTCATTATTTTAACTTATTCACGGGTCTATACAGTCCAAAACCAACGCAAAGAGGCCCAGTTGAATATAAAATACAATTATGGGAGGGCTGTTTGTGAATGGGAATTGTGACTATTGGGAACTACTGTACAGTATAGGAGGAAAAACTGGGCTATTGTGATGAATTCTTGATGGTGTTGAGATGGTCTATCTATGGTATGACGTATGAGGTACGGTACCCGCCAATTATGCCTCATTTCAAGATATTGTGACGGGTAATGACTTGTCACCCACTAAATAGGCACCCCATAAAACTGTCGTATATTGTTGCTTGAGGGCCAAAAATGTTTTAATGTTATTATTTCAGTGTATCATTTATTTATTTTTATTTACGGGTTTATTCTTTTAATACTTGCAACCTGGAGGTAAAGTTCTTAGCTCTTGCGGTTTCCCCCCAGACAGCTGGTTGGAAGCCAGGAGTCGAGGTCTCATTTAGCCCCATGGAATCGGTGTCACACAGGTTAAATTGATGTTACTTCGACCATATCGTCAATTGGCGGCAACTGGCAAGTTGATGGTCAAACGCGAACGAATTTCTTAAAAGTTCGTTATAAAAATAAGTCGTAATCTCGGTGAATCATTGTATGAGATAAAAATAAAGATGTCAGTTTTGTAAGGCCATTTATAAAAGAGTAATATAGTTTGCAGTTTGCTGGTTACCGCAGGCCTCTTGAGAGTTTACTTTAGGGCTAGCTGGAAGCAGAACGCTACAGGTTGACCACTTGTTCTCGAGTAGGGAAACCATTATTTAAGCAAACGAAAAAAAAATCTCGTCTGTGATTTAAGCGGTCAATCCTTTTTCGTTGTTTATTTACTTATCTAAAATTTAGTAGTTCAAAGAATAGAAATAAACCAAAAAGTATAAAGGTCGTAAGGAGGTCATCGTGCTTAATCAATGTGGTTTTATTTGTATCAGCCCTGATGGATGAAAAATGGCAAAGCAGGAGTTTTGGCGCCAACGGGAAAAATATGTCGCCTCATAGTATTATTTTCCTAAATTTGTGTTATTTTGGTGGATATTTTTTTTTAGTATTTTTGAACGTGCTAGAGTGTAGGTAATTGATATCATCATCATCGTTTCAGCCATAGGAGATCCACTGCTGGACATAAGCATCCCCCATCGATCTCCAAAAGGGCCGGTTAGAAGCGGCCTGCATCCAACGTTTCCCTGCGGTCTCTTTTAGGTTGTTCGTTCATCTTGTGGGTGGACGTCCTACGCTCTGCTTACCGGTCCGTGATCTCCATTCCAGAACCTTTCGGTCACTGTTCTGCGTGATATGTGCCCTACCCACTGCCAATTCAACTTGCTAATCTATTAATGCTATTAATATATGGGGTGTATTTTCGAAGGACTCTGTATCCATGGTCATAAAAAACAAAAACAATGCTTATTTTTTGTCAGTTACCAGTCACCTCCACCAAACGCTATACAATTTAAGAGCAGTTGGCCCTGACGGTCCTAAAGTATCAACCCCAAACGGCACAAACTTTGCATCCTGTCTAAGATCTATATTTTCGTGCCGTTTGAGGTTCTGCTTAAGGGGCCTGTATACCCTCTGCAGCTCTCTCGCTCGCACATTTTCACATTATTGAAGATATAAAATCAATGAGTGTGAATTTCCAAAAAGTAACAAAATCATGTCATGGTGTCTATCGTAACATTACAAACAAAGAAATGTTTGCTTCGATATCTTGTAATTTGACGGAATAAAATGACACGAGAAATAAAAATCACTTGTTACCATTTTACTGTGTCAAATTAAAATTGACAATTTCTTTGTTTGTAATGTTACGATAGACACCATGACATGATTTTGTTACTTTTTGGAAATTCACACTCATTGATTTTATATCTACAATAATGTGAAAATGTGCGAGAGAGAAAGCTGCAGAGGGTATACAGGCCCCTTAAGTTGTGGCCGCGCCAGCCCGATCCATTGTTAAAAGAAGATGAGACGGCGATACAATGAAGCATCCCGGTATAAGCTTCGACCAAAATAAAATGAATGGACGGGCCCAGAAGGATCGCATTTTTGAAGATTACAAAATAAGGGCCGGTGATCACTTCGTTTCAGTCAGTCTCTAGCAGTAGGAAGGGCGACACAAGATTATTGTTACATGATAATGAAACAAAATTATGCATTCGTGTGCTTTCCCGAAGTGTACACAACAAAAAATCGCTATCTATTTTTATAACAAATGTACTGTACCTATATGGTTATAATTAAGTGTTGAAGTATATGTCCGACGGTTTTGACTCGTTTTTACTAAGGAAGTTCAATGGTTATGACCTTATGGCCCGTCCATTAATTTTATTTTGGTCGAAGGGTATGAGCAAGAAAGTATGATTTAGGATATAATCGAATTTAAAAATATACTGGGCTTTATTGTTGTTGTATAAAACATTACATAATTATGGTTACCTCTCCCAAGAGATATGGAACTAAATCAGCGTCGCTCACAATCTACGAACTTGTATAGAGAGACAAGAAGCTTTGTAATGTAATAAAAGTTTTTTCTCTGAGGTTAGGTCAAGTTAGAGAAAATAACAGTAATAGAAGGAAGGATGAAGTTAAATTATTGTTTTGCAGAGGTTTCTTGGATTCTTGAAAAAGCCAGCGCAGGTGAAAAAACCTGCGCTGGCTTTTCGTAATCGAAGCAGCTGGGTAAGGAAAGGAAAGAACAAAAAAAAAAACGAACAAGCGCAGCTTAGCAAGAGACTTTCCAGTTGTCCGGTATAAAAAAAAAAGAACGCATACTACTTCCTCGTTAACCGTTGTCAGAATTTAACAATAAAGCGGCCTAATTTAACAATGAAATATACCTATAGGACATGTGTGTCTCATATTTTTTTATATTAGTTTAATGACGTTGGTATGAATAATCTTGGTTTTTGAAATTAGATTTTATGTTTAAGCTTGTTTGTATCAAAATGAAAATTTAACTGAAATTTAGTAGGTAATGTTATTTTATTTTTTACTTCATCTTAGATTTTACGTAAGTACAAGTTTAGTACATTAAATCATTGTATATCGTAATAGTATTAAAGATAATTTATCGAAAATAAAACCAAAAATCTACTTCAAGGCAATTCCTACGTGTACAAACTTAAACAAAAGTTGAAAAATTACAGTTAAAACAGATATTGAAAGTCCTCATCTCAAATTTTTGCTGAAGGGAACCACAAATCAAAACATCATCTAAATATGTTTTGTTGTTGTTTTTTATTTTTTAATAAAGCATAATCAATTTAGATAAAAATTATATGGTCCTTTGAAGTATGACCTATTAAACAAAAAAAGAATCATAAAAATCAGTTCATAATAATATTATCTAGTTAAAATAAACAGTATAAAGTTAAAAAAAAACAGTATATTATTATTATGTTCCCTTTATTTATTTTATATCTTAATTTTTAAGTTTTTACATCAAATAAATAATAAAAAAATACATAAAAAACTTAAAAACTAGGGTGCCGCCAGCAGCGGGGCAGGGCCATTATATTTATTGAAGTTCTACTTCTTATGCGACTTGCAACAAGGTTGCGTTAAACGTTTAACGCTACTATGGAGGGGGAATTTTTCTCTCTCGTATGGTTGCGAAATGCGGATCTTATTTTCGCGCTGTGATTAGCAGACCCGGTAGTGTAATGGTGTCGCTAATGGATTGAGAAGCCTAAGGAGCTAGGTTCGAATCTCGAGAAAAGCATGTTTTTAAATTGTTGATATTTTTGCCCTAGTTATAATTTTAGGGTTCCTTGTTGAAGTATAACTTCTTCCGGGGGGGACGGGACTCCACGCACAATTTTTTACTATATATTTTTTCATTCATAATCGGATGAGTAAACGCATAACAACTTCATGGTACAAACAAAAAAAAAACACAGTCGAACTGTGAACCTCCTCCTTTTTTGCATTCGGTTAGAAGTCGAATAAAATAGACTCGTATTGTGGAAAAGGGATTGAAGGTATAGGACTGATAGCTATTTATTGCATTGGATTGTTAAAGTGTCCTCTAAATTTACTCTCGCAAAGGGATTACATTCATAAACATTACGTTTTATTTTGCTTTTATCAAAGAATATATTGATATCATAGATACGTACGTACATAAATAAACAAAAACTTTTCGCAAAGGTTAGACAATGCCCTAAGGTGCCCTAAAAGCAACCTTAGCAAGTTGCTTTTTGCTCCCCTGGAGAGAAAAACGTTTTCTGGCGCAGGTTAAAATATTTTTACCTGTAGAAAGATTGTGCCCGCCACTATGTTGACTAGAGTCTAATCTAGTCACTAGACGAATGCAAGGCTGGCTGCCCGACTTCGTTCAGGCGTCTGTCAGTCACGCACTCCGAGCTCCGCGTCTACAACAAATTGTATTTTTGTCTCTTTCTATCAACAGGTATAACATAAAAAGTGTTCTTTCCCTTCCCTTATTTCACAAAATGCATATATAATGCGTAGGTAAGTAGATATATGCTGCGTTTAGGCAGTTTTTAAAGCCATGTTGTTCGCCTATAACGTCTCATTATTACTCCTCACTGGGCGCAGGTATGTATTTCTGGGGCCTTACGGACAACAGCTAATTGCGACACCTAATCCGCTCAGTTGGAAAATCACGCGACCGCAAACCGTATCTGAGCGCGATAAGGTTCACGTTCGCGTGATTTTCCAACTGAGCGTATTAGGAGCCGCAATTAGCTGTTGTCCGTAAGGCCCCTGTTTGTTTCTATGTAACCTAATATGATTTGATAAATTTTGAAGACCGAGGAGATGGAATTGCCTTTTTGTTTGGTCCGGAGTAATATATAATAGTAGTCCTTATTTTATGGTACTAAGCGTACAATTTTGTAAAACCGATAACCATCCACGTGTTCTAGAGTGGAGACCACGAATCGAGATAAACAGGCCACGTGCGAGTCGGGCTCGCGCACTAAGGGTTCCGTACCACTACAAAGTATAGAAATTAGTTCAAAAAAACAAAATCATGCCCGCGGTTTTCCATCCAAGTACAAACCGCGCCCGAGTCACCGACTCGCATTTAGCGATTATTTATTATTTGTAGTTACACTCTAAAGTGAGTACTATAATCATGCCAAGTTTGACGCTTGTACGTATTACCGTTTTTACTTCGGAGCAAATAAAAAAAAACTTTTGTTGTATAGGGACCCATTAGTTTTTATTTTTTGACATTACTCGTATTATTTCTTAGTTAATCCGTCGTAACATTAGATACATGATTATATTATACTATGACGATTTTAATTACGGTTCGAAAGATACCGCCGTTAAAAGGTAGGACAGACAGACGGACGAACAGACAGACGAACAGACGGACAGACAGCGTAGGCTTAGTAATAGGGTCTCGTTTACATCTTTTGGATATCGAACCTCAAAAAGAAGTACGTAGACACCGCCGCCGATGGAGTGACGACATACGCGTAAGGCAGTATTGGCAGTGTCTGGAACCCGAAGATTGGGCTGAGTGGTGTGCCTTGGGAGAGGCGTTTGTCCAGCAGTGGATTAAAATCACACCCACCAAGGCCCCCGATTCTACTAAAGAAATTGTTCCAAATTGTAATTGTTTCAATTTTATTTTTTAAATAATCACCTCAAAATTGACAGTTTTTTATACTTAGTTATAATATTAGGTGGTGGTATTTTTCTAGTATAAAAAAAAATAATTAACTGTCAGTTTTGAGCAATTATTTAAAAAATAAAATTGAAATAATTACAATTTAATAACAATTTCTTTAGTAGAATCGGGGGCCAGGGGCCTTACGGACAACAGCTATTGCGGCACCTAATCCGCTCAGTTGGAAAATCACGCGAACGTGAACCTTATCGCGCCCTGATATACGGTTTGCGGTCGCGTGATTTTCCAACTTAGCGGATTAGGTGCCGCAATAGCTGTTGTATGTAAGGCCCCAGGTCACTGTGTGGTCAATGTGGTCATACTTGTGCTACCTAGTATGTCTGTAGATAATAAAACTCGTAAATGAAGTCCTTTTTACGCAGTTACGGTAGCCATGGCAACGGGTTGTAAAAACCGCCTTCTCGTAAATAACAGAAGGAATCGGATTACCCCGTATACAGGGTGATTACAGTAAATCCTACCAAATGCCTATTAAGTAATAATGTAGCCGTAAATAATTTTATTGGCTAGCTATTGTTGGAACGTGAGGATAGCGTAATAAAAGGTCAATTAGCTTTGTTATTATAACGTGTTTTACGACGTTTTAGTATTGAAGTACTAAAGTATACTCATGTAAGTGGGTTGTCTAATCTGCAAACCTATAAATTTGAGAAAAAGGAAAATGAACTATCTTCCTCCCTCTGGATATTGTAACGAAGCATTCGACCAAAATAAAATGAATGGACGGGCCCAGAGGAAGCGCATTTTTGAAGATTACAAAATGAGCGCCCCCGGTCTCTTCGTTTCAGTCGGTCCTAGCCGTAGGAAGTGCAACCGCACGTGACTATTGTTACATGATATGATAACGAAACATCTGACAAAATTATACCTTCGTGTGCTTTCCCGAAGTATAAATACACAACAAAAAACCGCTATCTATTTTTCGTAACAAATGTACTGCACATGGTTATAATTAGGTGTTCAACACCTGTAAATGTCCGATGGTTTTGACTCGTTTTTACTGAGCAAGTTCGATGGTTATGGCCCGTCCATTCATTTTATATTTTTGGTCGAAGAACGAAGCTACATTTTTAGACAAAACTGTGAGAAAATATACCAGTGAGTTGTTGCCGTACTCTAAATCTAATTAATCTAGTTTGAACTTTAGTATATTTGATTAATATGCCTTACTGTATGTAATTATTACGCTCTGGTGGTTACCATCAATCATTTCGTAGAGATCGATTGCTGGATGCGAGGTACCCTTTGACTCCCGATAACAACCTACATGACTATTAAATGTGTTTAAAAAAGTATTCATTTTATTTAGACGACGACGTTTATTGTAGGTACGAGTAATTTCATATAAGATTTTTTTTATTGTGTTAAATCAGGGTTTCTTAAAGTGGGGTGGATGGTGGTGTGGTGTGGTGTGGTCCATGGACCCCAAAGGGTCCATGATGCGTGTGTCAGGGGTCCACAGTCTCGGGGTTTATTTATATAAATTCGTTTGAAGTAAGCAGTTATTTAATTGTAATGTCATTTTAAATTAATAAAATCATATCTGAACTTTTGAAATTATTTCGACAGTTAATTAGATTTATACTTTTTTACATAAATAATTCTTACGGTATTTTTATACCATCTCTCTAGATTTGTACGCCTACAAGCTAGGCAAAACATGATACAAAGTGACAAATATTTTAACCCACCTATTGATCATGCGTTTTTAAATGTGTGTATGATTTACTCGTGTTTTGTGCAAATAAATAATCTTTATCTTTAAATTAATTAACTTTTCTAAAATAATTTCGAGTAATTTTCTAAAAGCAAAAGCACTGTTTTGTTATTCGAAAATTCTAGTCGCCAGGGGTCCGTAGTATTTATAAAATTTGAAAGAGGTCCGTGACTTCAAGTTAAAAAAAATATTTGTTTTTAATAAAATAAATTTAGTAAAATTTAATTTAGTTAAGAATAGTTTAAGAATCATTGTGTTAGATAATATTTTTTTCTACTTACAAATATCCTGTTTTTTCATCCGACTCCACAGAAGGATGTTCTCAGTTCGACTGTAAGTTATGCTTCTGTGTGTATCTTACCCGATATCTTCGCTGATTGTGAACCGATTATAATGATTATTTTTTGTAGTTCTACAAGAAACCCTTACCTATGTTTGTTCAGTCTGTCCGTCCTTTCTAATCCTTTAGAACCTTTTATCTTCTATAGTTATTAAGAGGGCATACCACGGCCAAGAAATTTGATGAATAGGTATTTAGCAAATCTATTGCTGTCCCCTGTCCTCAAGCCTCTCCCCGTAGAGCGCAATAGGGACAACTGCAGCTCGGATTGATTATACCTAGGAAAAGTAGACAAAATCATCGTTTTGTATTTTTCTGTTTCCTCATTCAAAACTAAGCCGATTTGATTATTTTTTAAATTAATAGATGTGAAAAAGATTGAACTATGCTTCTATTATTTATTTTTGTTTTATAAACTCATCAAATTTGTTTGATAGACGTCTGAACATGGTGGTAAAAAAAACAATTTTCGGGATATTTAAAGGCTCATATTTCTTATAGTAGTTAACTTATAAGAAAAAATAAATGATAGAAGCATGACAATGGGGGAGATAAATTTTATTTAAAAAAAATACCGTTCTAGCGGTATTATCCAGGGAGGAAACACGAGAATACGTTTGTATTGACAAAACGATGCCCGTATGCCCACTTAACATAAGTGCATACAGCTTTGCTCAATTACCGTTTTAGTATAGATAGGTCTCTATTTAAAAAGAAATAAAAAATACAATTTGGTTTTGATATTTTTGAACTAACCTGATCTAAGCATTAAATAGTAAAAAAAAATAAGATTAGGTTTCATACGTCACTTCTTAATTTGAAGAAAATATTCATCGTCTTAGAATGGATAAAATATTGGATTTCCAGTAAAGTCGATAGTAATTTTTTTGTTGTAAAAATCAATGATTCTTTTGTAATATAATACCATAGCTAAAGCAAAACATAAGGGGTAAGAAGAGATTACGAATTTTACTTACCACAATCGAGAATTTCATAGCATTCATTTAAGATAAGACAAAGAAAAGGAAAGTACTTGGGTACGAGTAATGAACGTCCTCGAATTTCAATTTTGGTTGTTATCTTCATGAAGTTTGTTGTTTTGTTATTTCTACTGAAAACAGAGCAAACCAGAAAGTGCCCTGATCTAACGACACGGTTTTATTGATATTATTTTGACATTTAATTCAATGTGGGCTTTGAATGTGTTTTTTTTAAATTCTTTCTTCTGTGCGGGTTTTGGCGTTGCACTCTTGTACATTTGCCAGTGTTGACACAGACAATGTATTCAATTGTTATCAAGTTTGATCAAATTTAGTCTAACAATTCAGTCACAGTCAGAGTCAAGCAAGAGTAAGTCACAGTCAAGTCAAACTCATGCCCCAGTAAAGTGAAGGAGGATTTACAAGAGGCTTCTATGGAGTTGCGGAAACAAAATGAAAATACATGTTTTGCCTCGTTATATCATTTGTCCACACTTGAGCACGTTTACGAGCACAATAAATAATAATCCACCATTATTACATATTGGCGTCGATTCTGTCATATCACTCACTAAAATTATCTGCCTCTCTTTTCATTTTAATATTGAGAGAAGGATGGCAACAATTTTAGAGCTGTCAAATTTAGTTTAGTTTAATTAATGGTACAACAGAATTGACACCATTAACACTCGAAAATACACAGGTTAAGGTGGTACGTTTCACCTATGGCGGGAAATTCAAATTTCAAACAGCTTTTTTGTCCTTGTAGCTAGGTTGCAGGCCTAGCATGGGCTGTGGATAAATTGTCTTTCCACCGTTTTTATCCACGCCTAGACGCGACTATGTTAGAATATGGATAAGTTTGTCTTTTTCTCGCGGGATAAAAACGGTGGAAAGACAATTTGTCCACGGCCCGTGCTAGGCCTGCTGGGTAATTGTACTTTCCTTTCCTTTTAATAAAATTATACTTCATTCTAGGAATCGGACATTGGCATCGATTCTGATGCACTCTAAACTAAACTAAATTTGAGAGCTCTAAAATTGTTGCCATCCTTCTCTCACGTATTAAAATAAAAAAGGCAGATAATTTTAGTCCTGTCAGATTGGTTTAGTTTAGTATGACAGAATAGGCCTCATTGTAAACCTGAACCGAACCTGCCGTTTACCTAGCATGTAAATGGAACGGCTCTTACTTCATACAAATCGTAGTTAACGTTAACGCTATCGAGTAGGTAATCAAAATTGGAAAAACTCACACTAGGCACTTTTGTTATGATATTTATGTATATGTTGGCCATATCACCAACGCACACAATTTCTTCCGCCAAACGCAAAAAAACAATAAACTCCTATTTGCTTCCATTTATTTTGTGATGTCCGAAGGCTGGTGGTGTTGGTTTAGCACTTGTGTTTAGGCCCTGGGCCCAAAACTAACGATGTGCAAACATTCAACATTCGTTGATGGGAGACGACAGGTGGTACGACCGCTGAAGGAAATAAAGGTTCTAGTTGTTCAGTAAATGCTTTATACAACGTTTTGGGTAAAGGTGGTATCAAAATAATAGACACGAAGGATGTTAATTTAGGGTATACAGGGTGTAAGGTGAACACTCTCGAAGCCATTGTACTCATCATTATCAACAACTTTAACTATGGGACCAGCCCTGAAATCGCGAAAAAAATATCAGCTGTTCTATAGAAATTGGTCATTGACACTCGACAAAATGTATGGATCAGCTGATATTTTATTTTCGCTATTTCAGGTTTGTTCCCATACTAAAAGTTGTTCATAATGATGAGTACAATTACCTTCTTTTGACTTCGAGAGTGTTCCCCTTACACCCTGTATAGGACGATAACAATGTTAGCATATTGTTGTGTCAAGACTTCTGATGTTATCATAAACACTTCCAAATCAATAACTACAGAATAAACCGGCCAAGTGCGAGTCGGGCTCGTGCACTGAGGGTTCCGTACCACCACAAAATACAATATGATCGTCCATGTAACCGAATTACCAGTTATAATAACGCCTTCCAAAATTGACAAACCAATTGCTACGCAGCCACAGTTAATTATTTTGCTACAGGCGCTCGAGTATAACACAATTCATCATCATCATCATCAGCCAGAAGACGTCCACTGCTGAACATAGGCCTCCCCCTTTAACCTCCACACTGAACGACAGCCTGCCTTTTGCATCCACTGGATAACCGATGGGGAAGAAAGGTTCTGGAGTGGAGACCACGAACCGGAAGACGCAGCGTAGGGAAGCATCCCACTAGATGGACCGACGACATTATAACACAATTATGACCTGGCAATGAGCAGAATTTTGTCACTGACTCGCACTTGGCCATTATTTATCATTTGTTGTTATACTTTAGAATGTGTACTATATGATCATGCCAAGTTTGACGCTTGTAAGTATTATCGTTTTTATATTAGACCTTATACAAAAATACGTTAAAATTCGTTTGTTGTATACCCTTTCGGTTTTTTTTTTGTTTTTTTTTATTAATTGTTAATTAATCCGCCGTAAAACGTTACATATATTATTCTGTGAACATTTCAACTGGCTATATATTACGGTTCGAAAGATACAGCCGTTAATAGGTAGGACAGACGGACGGATGGACGGACGCACGGACGGATGGACGTATAGACTGACAAATAGTCATTTTTGTTTGATCTTAAATGTTAGTTTGAAAAGCCTTTTCTTTATTACATAAGTCTTTTACCTTTTATAAATAATACTTAGGTACTCATATTATTTATTAACTGTAATATGTCTTCAATTTCGCACACCATCCGGTTGGAACATGCACACTGTCACAATTATTAAAACTGTAACACCCCATGTTCCGTGAAATAAATAATTTGAATTTGTTTTGTATGTACGATAGGAATAATTACGTCACTCCCTTAGTTTAGGTAAAACTAAAAAGTATAATTTTTAAAATAAATGTGAGCTGAATTTGTTTGTAATGATGAGTAAAATTACCCCCTTTCGGCTTAGTACAAGCATTCAGTGTAAATATATTTCACAAAGACTCGCTTAAAGTTTTTCTTGTTCTCCTAATTGTGAACAATTAAGAACAGCGCAAGCACGAATTTTCCTGCTCGTAATTTGCTAATTTAAATTATACTCGGTCTAAGCATTTATTTGCTTTGTCAGCTGTAATTAACATTGTAAAAAGCTGAATGAACCTTTTTATTTTAATGTTTCACTGAAGTGTACCTAGTATTTTCTACAGTCTTACGTTATAAACCTAGGGAAAGAGAAACAACAACAGCAGTTTTGTGCAATGTAGGTAGTTAGATTTTAAAAAAGTGTTTAGTGCTGAGAACCATTTGTCTGGATAAATCTGACATAGGTTTTAATGAAATGTTTGTGAAATGTAAAGTAGGTATTGTTTTAAATGTTTATCGGGACTTATCACGTATTATTTAATTGTAGGTATTGTGTTTTAAAGAATTAAAAAAAAGCGAAAAAAATAACAGAATTGCAGACCAAATAAATGCTCGGACTGATTTTAGTGTGTGTGCATATATGAATGGATACACAAGCAGAACATTGCACGCTTGTACCTACTAAGTATTATAATGCCGCAGGCGTGGGTTTAAACCCCAACAATGGACATGAGAACCAAAAACCATTTAAACCAGTTAAACCAAAATTTGCAAGTTGAAGTGGCAATGGCCACATCGCTCGAAGAACCGATAACCGATGGGGAAGAAAGGTTCTGTAGTGGAGACCACGAACCGGAAATAGCTGCGTAGGGAGGCCTCCCACTAGATGGACCGACGACATTGTGAGAGTCGCGGGCATCCAGTGGATGCAAAAGGCAGGTTGTCGTTCATTGTGGAGGTTAAAGGGGGAGGCCTATGTTCAGCAGTGGACGTATTCTGGCTGATGATGATGTATGGACTTGAGTTGCGGTTGAAGGAAAACACCACGAGTAAACCATAGAATGATGGTAAACTTTCTAGTAGGTTGGATTAACCATAAACTGGCTGCAGCCACTATCCGAAAAATCGGTCACCAAGCACCTAAACCACTTCTCAGTTGAGATTTCTCAACTTCGGCCATTTCTTAGTTGAGGGCCAGTTTTTACTCCAAACTAGCTGTGTTTACCACCATCGACGACACCCACTAGGTGAGTTGTGCTCAAAAGTCTAGACAATACTATAAATAGACCAGCAAAGTGCAAATCAAGCTCGCGCACTGAGGGTTCCGTAACGCCACACAAATAAAGTACAAAAAAATTGTGCCAAAAGACAACACGCTCAGGCGGTCACCTATCCAAGTAGTGGAGTTACGAGGACCAGTGGTGAACGGAACGTTGTCTCCACTCGCACTTGGCCAGTATTTATTATTTGTTGTTTTACTTTAGAGTGTATACTATAATCATGCCAAGTTTGGCGGTTGTACGTATTACCGTTTTTACAGTAGAAAAAATACAAAATATTTGCTCTATGTGGACCTACCTTTTATTATTATTTCTTAATTAATCCGCCATTATATATTCTGTGTATTTCTGTATATCTATTAGGGTTCGAAAGATCAGCTGTGCGGACGGACAGCGAGACCATGCGAGACGGACCTACAGACAGCGTAGGCTTATGGAAACGGAACCCTCAATGTGGGTAAAATACGGAGCCATTTGAACAGGTACGATAATAAAATTGTATTAGCATATCTCTCTTGTTAGTCTACCCATTCCAGAGACTAAGAAAATCTTAATATTGGAGGACCTAACAATTTATTTTAGGCTACAATGAAAAACGACGCCCAGATCTTTAGACTGACTCGGAATTTAATCAATTTACGAAAAATCTCAATTCGCTGTGAGGACAATAAAAAGTGGACGGATTAAACGATTCCAGTTGTAATTTAATTTTAACCGTCAAAGTTCTAAACTGAACGACAGCAAATTCTTAATTGAATGCGTATTTAAAAAAAACAGGAGGTTATGAAGGAAATAATAAAAAAGTTTTTAAGTAAAAACGAAAAGTACAACATACAACAAACGTATTTTTAAACTTAATTTTGTATTAGCTCCAGTGTAAAAACATTAATACATACAAGCGTCAAACTTGGTACGATTATATTACACAATCTATAGTATAACTACAAATAATAAATAATGTCCAAGTGCAAGTCGGTGACAAATGTCTGTTTATTACCAAGTTGTAATTGTGTTATACTCGAGCGTCACTGTAGCAAAAATAACTTTGTGACTGCGCAGCAATCGCTGAACTGGTAATTCGGTTACTTGGACGACCTTACTGTATTTTGTGGTGGTACGGAACCCTCAGTGCGCGAGCCAGATTCGTACTTGGCCGGTTTTTTGACTAGCTTTTATTTAACTTGCACTGTTAGTATGTATGTGTGGGACTCAGAAGAAATAAATAAATGGAAGAGTTATACCTACATTTTCCCCTTTAGCACTTACACCCATCCTTGTCCATCCGTTTGATTAGATTTTGAGCATATCGTTTGCATTTGTGTGCCGCTCAATATTGAAGTGTATTATAATAATAATTAATGAGAAAGCATGTGCGTGAATGACTAGCTAGTTATTACCGCAGGAAAGTAAGTAGATTTATCCCGTTACAAATAAAGAGGTATTAAATCAATTTTGTTTCCAAATAAATCTGCGTTACCTATTGCCGAAAGGATTGCGATGAAAAATTGTTTAAAAGTAGCTGATCCTAAATTATTTTTCGGAATTGTACCTATTCTACGGCTGCTTTTGTAATTGGTAAAATTGCAGGTCATTTTAGTGTATCGTCATTAGGTACATTGAAAAAGAGGAAACGTGACAAAATACCTTCGAAGAACCTTTTTACTATCACAAAACGCGGAACGTAGACCAATTAACGATAAATACCGGTGTCCATTATTGGCGATATGTCTGTACCGATTGTAGAAAATTGGTCATTATCGTTACAAATTACAAGATTCCTTATCTCATCGGTTTCCGTTAAGACCGCATGTATAGGGTGTACTGAAACTGAAAGATGAGAGCAATGGAGTCTACCTACCGATATAAATATGTCGCCAACATTTTTTTTAAATAATCTGACGTCTCATATAAAATAGTTAATAACGCATAACAAAACTGTATCTGGGTAAATGGATATCTTTTCTATGGAATTTCACTCACAATTTGAAGCCGATAGTCTTCCAATCGCCAGTGAAATTTGATGAATCGTTTTCTTCAGGCAAGCATGCTCGATCATAGACCGCATCATTGCTTAATATTATGCAAGATGGCGCCCAAACGCAAGCCTGTTTTCGAATAAAACTACATTAAAAAAATTGTGCGTGGAATCCCTCCGCGCGGAACAAGTTATACTTCAACAAGGAACCCTAAAATTATTACTAGGGCAAAAATATCAACAATTTAAAAACATGATTTTCTCGAGATTCGAACCTAGCTCCTTAGGCTTCTCAATCCATTAGCGACACCAATACACTACCGGGCTTCTAGTCGCAGTGCGAAAAAAGGATACGAAATTCGCAACCATACGAAAGAGAAAAATTCCCCCTCCATGGTAGCGTTAAACGTTTAACGCAACCTTGTCGCAAGTCGCATAAGAAGTATAACTTCATAAATTAAACAGCCGTTATTTTTCCGCGATTTTCAGCTTGATGCCATAGTTAAATTGGCTGGGCCCGTTTTCACTAACTAAAACACGCACGTAACGCGGCGCGTTAAGTTAACCTCTAAAAATAACTCTATTCCTTAGGGAACAAAGGTCAACTTTTAGTTACGAACGTGTTTGTAGTAGTGAATAAGTGCCCAGGTAATGACGTCCTGTATCACCGACCTTTCGCTATTCATGCGAACTCTTAGATTACATCCTGTATGTTCCATGAAAATATATTTAAGCAAGAAAATCCTTTTTACGTTCAAAGTAAGTGAGAAACAATGAGGGTCGCCGTAGCTTTTCTCTTCATATTTTTAGCGCTCGCGGTGGAGGGTGAGTTTGGATTTACTTGACAATGATATATTTTAGATTTAGGTTGGAAATATTGTGAAGATTTTCTTTTGTGACATTGACGTATGTTAAGGACCGGCCCAATGGAACTTTTATCATGGCATCGACTCAGTGGTGACCTCTAGCATAAAACAGCACACTATGAACTTAATTGCACATCGACTTCGATGGCGAGTGGTTGTCGTATTAGAAAGCATGCGTGCTTACGACGTTGTTATTAGAGATTTCGACAAATGACGTAAATTTTTAAGAACTATCTAGTACATCTGCTATGGGAAGCAAATATTCAGATGGCCATATCTTGATATCTACATCTATGTTTTGTGGGCTTACTTATTTTTGCTAGGTATTGTGTAATTTTGATTTCGATGAAAGGAGACGTAATACGGAACCCTGACTGAAATATCTTGACATAATTTTTTTCAGATGTATCGATATGAAAATATTTATATATCAGTAAAGTTTTTCATATCCTTTATTTTTAGAAGCAGTTAAGTTAAGCATATATTTTGAAGTGTTATGTTTTTTAAGGGTATAATGCACATAGCCGATTTATACTCTTTGTTGGACTGAAAGGGGTACGAGGGGATTTGAACATTGATGTGCACATACCACACCACATGCTTTAAAATATTCTTGCCACGTAATCCTCCAAAAACAAATAACTACAGCGAATAAAAGTATTCAGGGTTACGCATATAGACTTTACTAAGCCGAAAGGAGGCATTGAACTCGTCATTATGAACAGCTTTTACTATCGGACCAACCCAGAAATCGCGCAAAAAATATCAGCTGTTCCATAGAAAACGGTCATCAACACTCGACAGAATGTATGAAACAGCTGATTTTTGTTTTCGCGATTTCTGGGTTGATCCCATAGTATAAGTTATTCATAATGATGAATACAATGACCTCCTTTCGGCTTAGTACAGTTTATATGCGTAACCCTGAATACCTCTAATCTATATAATACTAGCTGCGCCCCGCGGTTTCACCCGCGTAGTGATGAAAAATGGTGATGATGATGATGAAAAGTAGCCTATGTCACTCTCTGGCTCTTGAACTATACCCATGCAAAAATTCAGGTCGATACGTTGTTCCGTTGCAGCGTGAAAGAGGAACAAACATCCATACAACCATACATACAAACTTTGGCGTTTATAATATTATTAGCTGAAACTAGCTGAAACTCGCTACTTCGTACGCGTAGAGCTCGGCCTTCGGCCTCGCTACTACAACCCGTTATAGCCTATGTGTTATTACTAATGTATAAGCTATATTATTGTAAATTTTCATAAAAATCCATTCAGTAGTTTTTGCGTGCAAGAGGAACAAACATCCATACATACAAACATTCGCGTTTATAATATTAGTAGGATAAAAAAGAATCCCATTTTTTTTATAAAATAAGTGGCAAACAAGCTACGAGCCTTCCTTAATCTTTTTTTTTTAGTTTTCTAATACTCAGTAGAAGGTTCTTAGGGAAAGAAAAATTAAGAAAATTGCGCAGAAAATAGTAAAACTTTCAGAAAACTTGACAACGATTTTAACTTCGCGCGAATGTGAATTTATCAGACAGCAGCTTTATTTAAATTTTTGGACATTTATATATATTTTTTTTTTTTTTTTTTTTTTTTTTTTTTTTCATATATATACACATAATTAATCTAAATTAGTACCGAAAAACTAAGCTGTTTGTATCGATACTAAGATTCACTAATACGCACTGACATAATAATACTTACAAATAAGTACTTAGGTACCTGATTACAATATCACAAGCAAGCACCTGTTCATCCCGGTAACATCATCTATTTGAATCTGTGATAAGCAGCTAAGACAGGGCAACGTTTGTCGGGTCAGCTAGTAGTTAAATAAATATACGATACTCAGTAAATTATTAATAAGGCTTCCTTCCACTTCCATGGGCATGTAAAGCTAATAATGCATAGAAACGCTATTTGCGTTTCTATGGTCTCACTAATTACGTAGAAAGATCTCATGAGAACACGAAGATGATAATTTTCCTGTGAACAGACTCTCACGGTATTTTTACCTGAGAATCTTGAGGTACCTAGTTTTGTCACGCACTATATGTGAGTATTTTTTCTCATTCGAATTTCCTTTGAGATTCCTTTCTGTAAAATCACTATGGGTTCACTGACTACAGCACATTGTAAAATGCCGGCCTCTACTTCGCTCAAAGAGTGAGCATTGCCTTACAACGTGGTAATGGGACCAGCATTTTGAGAACAGTTTCCACTGGTAACGGTTTTATAGAATGGTAGTTAGGTTTTAATTTTTTGTTTTTTATTTTAATTTTAATGTTTATTAAATGCTCGGTATTTTATGACCGCAACTTCGTTTACGTGTCGACTTCGTTTAAACTTTGGACACCCTATTGCAACCATGAATTCAGCCGTTCTTAAAAAAATTTAATAATACCGGCCAAGTGCGAGCCACGCTCGCGCACTGAGGGTTCCGTAGCACCACAAAATTCAATAACGCAATTACCAGTACTTGGTAATGAACAGAAATTTGTCACAGACTCGGACTTGGCCATTATTTATTATTATCATTGGTATAGGGTATTAGTATAGGATATGTATAAAAAAAGTCAAAAAGTAAAAACAAAAGGAAGGAGTCCCCATACAACAAATGTATTTTTTTACGTATTTTTTGATAGCTCTAATGAAAAACAGTAATACATTTTATTTATATAACATGATTACTCACGTAAGATTAAGCCGGTCACTAAAAAAAAAGAATGATGATGTTCGATGATAGATGATTTATATATAAATAAAATGTGTGAAAACTGCGTCAGTTTCTATAATACTACATATAAGTAGTTTTTTTACGTTTGGACACGAACTCGCCTTATGATAAGAGACAGTTTGTCCGAGCATGGAACACGTTGATCTAAATTAAATCTAATCGCTCTAGCCTTGAAGATACCTAGATTGTAGTTCTCAGGAAACAAGGAGGACGGCAGAGAGTTCCATTCTTAGGCAGTACGTAACGACCCAATATATACCCTGATTATTTTAAAAAGTATCTGATAAAACACGCACTAGGCCGTAATGGTGTTCGCTCACTGAACTCACATAAATCTCATTTATCCTTCTTGTACTAAAAATAGACTCCCAAAACATAACATGCTCTGAATAAAACACACGAATGTCATGTAATCGTGGTTACATTTTGGTATCGCTAAAACCAAAGATTTTATGCTAAAACGTTTGTTCACCATGTCGAAAAGTTTCATGCGTGAACTTTGAATTTTATTGAGGTACAAAGGAAGTCAGTAAGGGTGTAATAAGTAATAAGTAGTATTACAATAGTAGTAGTAGTAGTAGTATTAGTAGTAGTAGTATAAGTAGTAATAAGTATAAGTAGTAAGTAGTAGTAGTAGTAATAAGTAGTAGTAAGTAATAAGTAGTTATCTGTTTAGTTCGTGTTATAATCCCCTTTTCAGATGATAATAATAATAACATGCTGTGTCCCTTGGTTTCTCCCGCAATATTTTTTAAAATGTAGAATAAGGTCTTCGTTTGGCCACCTGATGGAAAGCAATTTTGTGGCGTAAATAAAGCACGTAGACCTGAAGGTACTTATTCACTCTGGCCTTGAAGACACCCAGGTTATAATTTTCAGGAAACAAGGACGGTGGCAAAGCATTCCATGCCTTGCGGGTCCCGCTATCCAACGATAACCATATTTTTCCGGAATAAAAAGTAGCCATTGTATTCATCTATACAATAAAGAACTTGGGTATTGCTATGAACTTTTGGTGGATGGTTTCTGACCTACTTATTTTATGAAAACGGCACATGTCAATAATAGCTTATGGGTATACATACAATAATTCGAAGATTAGATACTGTCATTACAAAATTGTTTTTGATTTCCGACATGTGTCAGATTTCATACCCACTTAACTTCTTATTACGCGTTTATCTCATGACGTCAAGTCAAATGGTGAGACATTACGCATTTTACCATATCAAAGCCCAAGAAAATAACAATAAGAGTCAAAATTAAGGCTGACTTTTGTGAGAGAAGCCAAAATTACATTTGGCTAAAGAATTCCTTATGATAATGCTCGTCAACATTTCTTGACGTTTGAATGGAAACGACATCTAAATTCCATGTAACGTTATTTGAGATTGTGTATTTGGCTTTATTCTTAGATAATATAAAAATAAACCGCACATCACTTATTTGACTTTTTTCTCTGGTTGACATGCTGGGTGATTAACCACAGTTCACTTGATTGTAAAGCTGCGCTCAACGGCCACCTATCTCTTTCGCGGGTTTATAACATTTTTGAAGACATAAATTAAATAAATAAATATTCAGGACATTTTTGCACACATGGTCATCTGACCCCAAACTAAGCAAAGCTTGTGATATGGCTGCCAGAGACTGATATACATACATATATAGGTTTAAATACATACTTAAATAGATATTAACACCCAGATATAGAACAAACACAAATGTTCATCACACAAATGTTTGTCCTAGGTGGGAATCGAACCCACGCCCCTCAAGCCTCAATGCCTAAGCTCAGAAGGCAGGTTCACTACCAACTGGACCAACGGGCTATCAAAACATCCTTCACTTAGAATTTCTCGTTAGGGCATTATCTTAAAAATTACAGTGCAAATAGTAGCTGCCAAGCGATTTTCGTGTCGATATTTTAAAAAAATGCGAAGAGGGCAAATACTTTTTTTTTTCTATCTCCTAAAATATGAACACGAAAATTGCTGTTTAATGTGTAATTTTTTTTCTAATGCCTAATCGTTTCTTTTTTATAATGTTGAGATTTTATCTTCGAAAAAGTTGAAATGCGCCTTTAAGGTAGCCGCGTGTCTAGAAATTTAGGGATTTCTTGAGTTTTTTCAATGTTGAAAACTCGTGGAAAATTGTGACAATTTTTTTTTGTTTTGGGAGTCCCATATATTTTTTATCGAAATCGACACAGCACTTTTTGAAGAAAAAAAAATTACATGCACAGATGACGTTTTGTTTTGATCAATTTCTGCTTTGACTGTAATTTTTTATACTTATTTGTTAAAGTTTGTACATGTAGGTAGTCTCAAAAATGTTTTTTTTTTCTTCTAAAAATTACTTTAACAACACGAATTTCGTATTTATGTGGACATTAAGAAACCATAAAACATTGTGGGTGGTTTATACTGTCATAGAGCGTTTACGGCCTTTGATCCTGAAACTGAAATAAAACCACCCATTACAATGGCACTAAAACCTAAGAATTTGTTAAGATAATTAAGATAAACTAAACTTATTTATTTATTTTGCTATTTGTATTCGTAGGATATTCTTATGGAAACATTTATTTTATTGTTTAATTTGTTCTAACTTCTAACCATGCAACAACATCGATATAAAAGTTTATTCATTCATTTTATGTGAATTTTGTGACATGTTTCAAATGTCGAAGATCTATAGTCTGTCTCGATTTACCTACGATTTGATTTGTCACCACCTTAAGTCGATAGGTCTAAATAATTCTCTAAATAAAAAAACCGACATCAAAATTAGTAGGCGCTGTAACAAAATTATTGCTTTGCCCAAATCAGCAGGCGCTCGAACAATATTAATCGTATTATTGCTATCAATTCCATCCATGGTATTATTAATGCTGTTTCATAAACTACTGAGCCAAAGTTATTGAATTTTTTGTGGAACCACCTCGAGAGCTTTTTCTACATAATAAAAATAATCACATAGATCGGATCACAAACAGCAAAGTAATCGGTACATAAATAAAAAATAGTCACCGACATAGCTGTAAAATTTTGCAAGTTGAAGTGGCAATGGGCAGGCCACATCGCTCGAACCTGATAACCGATGGGGAAGAAAGGTTCTGGAGTGGAGACCACGAAACGGAAGACGCAGCGTAGGGAGGCCTTCCACTAGATGAACCGACGATATTTTGAGAGTCGCGGGCATCCAGTGGATGCAAAAGGCAGGCTGTCGGTCAGTATGGAGGTTAAAGGGGGAGGCATATGTTCAGCAGGTTCCGGCTGATGATGATGATGACATAAAAAATATAAAGAATAATAGAGTACCGGGGAGATCATCTATTACTATTGAAGTCAAAAGAAGAAAAAAAACGTTAAATGAGTCCCATATCCCCCAGCGGCTTAGGGTCTCATTTAGCCCCATGGAATCGGGGTAAGCGGTATCACCACTCATCATCGGCTCGCCATAAAGCCGCCCCTGCGATTAAAGGAGAATCTCCCCTCTTGACATCCGAAAAAAAACGTCAAAGAATTCATAATTTATGTCAAATCGTCCCCAAAGAGGCTCTCTATGCCTTTCATAGGCCTTTATAAATAAGTAGTACATAATATAAAGAGTCGATTCAAGTTCCCGAGCTTGAAGATCACTCGAGAAGTTGTTTGTATTGTATTTTGCATAATGAAGGGAAATTCTTAGCAAAAATAGACTTTTGTGATCAATCAATAGAGTTCACAGAATAAGGTCGATGTAAGTAATTATCTTGTAACAGGCGGTTCAGATTTCCATGGAAATTTATGCCTACCAGAAAATTTCCTTCTAACAAAGAGGTCCTTAAATTATCACGGTTGTTCACTACAGCATTTTTTTAAAATATAAATAATAGGCTTGCGCTTGACCGCGATGATGCGGTCTACGGTGGAGCACGCATGCCCAGAAGAAACCGATTCACTCGTGATTTGAAGACACCCCGATTGTAACTATCGGGGAACACCCATTCAGGCAGCGCATTCCACAGACTAGCAGTTCGCATAATAAAACTGAAATCAAAGCGCTTCACAATTTCATAGTGATTCCGCCATTGTTTCGTGTATCGTCATCTCTCTCGAACTTGTTGTAAATTACTTCTTCTGCTCTTGCTTATGCACGTTTATAAGTGAATCCATGGCATCGATGACGTCAGTGGAAAAACTGTCACTCACGTGACATTTTTTTTCGGAGCGCCATACCTGGCGGAGCATACTATTAAACGTACCATATATAAGTGATAAATGAGTAAGTAAGCCGTGCGGTCTAACGGCATAGTGAATATTTTTCATTGAACACGATACGGACACAATACGGACAAATTGTTCTAAGGCAAATGTACCTTTATTTGATGATAGTAGGTACATACTTAACTACTTGTATTGACTGAATATAACAAAAATATTGATGTGTGTTGACTGAGAGACCACATAGATCTCTGTGATTTTTTGTAGTTTTAGTACTTTGGAAATTGCAACACTTATTATCGGGATTACCAAATTTTAGTATCACTGCACCTTAATCCCAACAATTAACCTATAGTTGTGCCTGAATGCTTTTAGTACAAAATGGATGACGCAACGATCCTAAATACCAGTACTTAGGTATTAATTTATCAATGTCGGCAGAGCTTAGTGCTTTATCGAACTATCTAGAGTCTAGACTTTCGTGTGACAGCTATTTTGCTGATTTGATTGTATATAATTATCCATTTAAAATAAAACCGGCCAAGTGCGAGTTGGGCTCGCGCACTGAGGGTTCTGTAGGCTCCACTCTAATTTACCACACATATATAAATATTAATACACACTATTTATTATATATATTAATACACAGTACATAATTCACATTATTTAAAGCTGTCTAATAATATAATATTTAATCGTCAATATCGGATGCAATGGAAACACGCCATTCGCGCAGCACCCATTGTTCTAACGTCGAGCGAGCGGCCGCAGTTTAGTAAAGAGTTAGTACGCGGCCAACCCGGCGCGGACCGGTTACTTGCCCGCGCGGCGACCGCTCCTCGCGCGCCCTCTGTAGCCAGTCTGTTTGAGATAGCGGAACTACGCGCGTGTCGCACCGATCGCATATTTAATACTCATTCCTTCCGATAACCCATAACTGGTGACCCCTGGATTTACACGAAGATGACTGACAGCGGTGAGTCTGATAATGTACCTATATCAGTGAAACCAAATGGAAGCGACGGTGACAATGTTACCACGCGTCGTTGCAAAAAGGTGCGCGTTTCCACAACACCGATACGGCAAGTCAAGATTAAAGTGCCACCATTTTCACCGGATGATCCGGAGATCTGGTTTGCACTTCTGGAAGGTCAGTTCCATAATTATAATATTACCGATGACGCAATCAAGTTCAATAATGTTATAATACACCTCGATATGCAATACGCAAAAGACGTCAAAGACATTATTATGAGCCCACCAGCCAAGAACCGGTACCACAAAATTAAAACGGAACTCATAAGGCGCCTCTCCGCTTCGCACGAAAAAAAAGTCAAGCAGTTATTGACACACGAGCAGTTGGGAGATAGAAGACCATCACAGTTCCTGAGACATCTCCAGGACTTGGCTGGACCTGCTGTCCCTGAAGATTTCATCAAGACTATTTGGTGCAACCGCCTGTCCAACAGTATCCAGACAGTGCTGACCTCTCAGACCTCTCAAACCTTAGAAGACCTTGCTGACCTGGCTGACCGGATTCACGAGATCACGACACCAACTTACGTCGCATCAACCTCGTCTAACACCGAACGTGCTCAACCACCTAGCGAGATCGCAGAGCTGAAGCAGATGGTGGAGCGCCTTGCTCTGAAGCTTGACGAGCATACTCGTGCAGCATGCAGCTCCAACGATCGTTCCAGACCACAGCAGCACCGTTCTTCATCTCGCCCGATGTCACGATCGAACTCCAGCTATCGAAAATTTCCTCTGTGCTGGTATCACTCGAGACATGGTGCTAATGCTCACAAGTGCATCAAACCATGCGACTTCGGGAAGGCGGGAAACGCTGTGGGCAGTCGCTAATGGCGGCTGACGATTGCCCTGCGTCTACTGGTCGCCTCTTTGTTACTGACCGCGGCTCTGACACCCAGTTTCTGGTGGATACCGGCAGCGACCTCTGCGTGTACCCTCGAACTGCGCTGCAGGAGCAACGGAGTAAGACAAACTACCAGCTATGTGCAGCAAATGGGACCAACATCGATACTTACGGCTACATAGAACTTAGTCTTAATTTAGGCTTAAGGCGTAACTTCCCTTGGCGTTTTACTGTAGCTGATGTAACTAAAGCTATCATAGGTGTTGATTTTCTGAGCCATTATAATTTAATTGTAGATTGTCGCAATCAGCGAATAATAGATAATACTACAACATTAAGTTCTAGTGCTTCTAAGGCTCATACTGATGTATTTTCTGTTAAAACTTGGTCGGGCGACACGCGGTACCACGCGATTCTTAGTAATTTCCCTGAGATTACCCGCCCCTCAGGCACACCAATGCTACCGAAACACAATACTCAACACCACATCAGAACAACACCTGGTCCACCCATTTCGTGTACTCCCCGTCGACTAGCCCCCGACAAACTTAAGATAGCTAGGCGGGAATTCGAACTTATGCTCAGCAATGGCACGGCGCGACCTTCAGAAAGTCCTTGGGCTTCTCCTTTACACCTTGCCCTTAAAAAAGATAACGGCTGGAGACCTTGCGGCGACTTTAGAATGCTTAACGCACGCACTATTCCCGACCGTTATCCCATCAGACACATTCAAGACTTTGCACACAGCATATCTGGTTGTGTGGTCTTCTCGACAATAGACCTTGTCAAGGCCTATAACCAAATACCTGTGCACGAAGAAGACATCCCAAAGACTGCCATCTCAACCCCATTTGGCCTGTATGAATTTCCATACATGACCTTTGGTTTGAGAAATGCTGGTCAGACCTTCCAGCGTTTTGTGGATGAGTTGACTAGAGGCCTCGATTTCTGCTACTGTTATCTTGATGACTTTTTGGTCTTCTCAAAGACAATAGAAGAACATGAGACTCACCTCCATCAACTATTCACGCGCATGAAGGAATATGGTATTTTGCTCAACACTTCGAAGTGTATCTTCGGAGCTAGCGAAGTATCATTCTTAGGGTACCGAATCTCACCATCCGGCACGAAACCCTTAGATACCAAGGTCGAAGCTATCCGGAATTTCCCACGACCAAAGACGGTGAAAGAACTTAGACGCTTCTTAGGGATGCTTAACTTTTATAGGCGATTTTTACCACACGCCGCAAATATTCAAGCACCCCTAAATGCATTGCTAACTGGCTCAGTCAAAGCGTCTCACCCAGTTCATCTTTCCGGAGAAACTCTGCTTGCTTTCGACCAATCCAAAGAGAACCTGGCCAATGCTGCATTACTGGCACACCCAGATTGTCAGGCCAAACTAGCTCTGGTAACAGATGCCTCTGATTTGGCAATGGGTTCCGTTCTGCAACAACTGGTTAACGGCGTGTGGCAACCACTGGCATTCTTTTCGCGTAAGCTAAACCCAGCTCAGCAAAAGTATTCGCCATACGACCGTGAACTCTTGGCCATATACGAAAGTATTAGGTACTTTCGCCATATGTTGGAGGCTCGACATTTCGTGGTGTATACAGACCACAAGCCCCTCTGCTTTGCTTTTAGCGAAAGAAAGGCGAACTGTTCCCCTCGTCAGTTTAGGCATCTTGATTATATCTCTCAATTCACTACGGATATTCGGCACATATCTGGCAGCGACAATGTTGTTGCCGATACGCTCTCCAGAATTGAGGAACTACAGATGCCAATTGACTGGGGCTTACTAGCCACATCACAAGCCTCTGACCACGAAATGGTACAACTTCTTGGTGGTGAATCTTCACTCCGCCTTAAGAAGCTGAAATTACCCAACAGTCAAACTGAGCTTTATTGCGACGTAAGCCTGACCTCACCAAGACCTTTTGTGACGAAATCGTTTCGAAAACAAGTTTTCGACAGTCTCCATAATCTCAGCCACCCAGGCGCAAAAGCAACTGCTAAACTAGTTGCTGAGCGTTTTATTTGGCCTGGGGCGCGCAAAGACAGTCGAGAATGGACACAAAAATGCTTGGCTTGTCAGCGTGCTAAAGTAAGTCGACATGTGTCATCTCCATTGGGCACTTTCGATTTACCCCGCGCTCGTTTTGCTTACGTCCACGTAGACATTATTGGCCCAATGCCACTCTCACAAGGCCAGAAGTACTGCCTCACAGCGGTAGACCGTTTTACACGTTGGCCTGAGGTCATGCCAATGCCAGATATGACAGCTGAAACTGTTGGCAAGGCGTTGATGTCGTGGATATCTAGATTTGGAGCTCCGACAGACATTGTAACCGATCGCGGTGCTCAGTTTGAATCAGCACTGTTCCAATATCTAGGAAAAATGACTGGATTCAAACACCGCAGAACTACCGCCTATCATCCAGCGTGTAATGGGTTAGTGGAGAGATTTCACCGCCAACTTAAGGCAGCAATAATGTGCCATGCGGACAGCAATTGGGTCGACACATTACCTTTGGTGCTCCTGGGTATCAGGAGCTCATTTAAAGAAGATTTGCAAACTTCTTCAGCAGAATTAGTATATGGCGAGACGTTACGTCTGCCAGGTGAGTTTTTCCAGCCATCCGTCGCTGATAGTACCGACATTTCAGACTTTACGACTCGCTTACGCCGCTTCGCTGTGAAGTTACAACCCACACCTGCTGCTCGCCATAATAAAAACAAAATCTTTATTTTTAAAGATTTAGCAACTTCGAGTCACGTCTTTTTGCGGGTCGATGCAGTACGAGGTGCCTTAAAACCTCCCTTCACTGGCCCTCACGAAGTGCTCGAAAGGGGTGACAAAGTTTATAAAATATTGGTTAAAGGCAAAGCGGTTACTGTCTCAATCGATCGGCTCAAACCAGCCTACATTCTGACAGACCCGTCTCCTACTCCTACTTCAACCCCCACTGCTCTCACCCCACCAGACCCAATCCCAATACGGCAACAGGATGTTCCAGTACCAATACCCAACCAAGCCACAGTACCAGTCCCGGTCCCGGCACAGGTCATAAAAAAGACTCGTTCTGGGCGTACGGTTCGTTTTCCCGACTTCTATCGACCGTAGTAACGGTCTGGAGGGGAGTGATGTAGGCTCCACTCTAATTTACCACACATATATAAATATTAATACACACTATTTATTATATATATTAATACACAGTACATAATTCACATTATATAAAGCTGTCTAATAATATAATATTTAATCGTCAATATCGGATGCAATGGAAACACGCCATTCGCGCAGCACCCATTGTTCTAACGTCGAGCGAGCGGCCGCAGTTTAGTAAAGAGTTAGTACGCGGCCAACCCGGCGCGGACCGGTTACTTGCCCGCGCGGCGACCGCTCCTCGCGCGCCCTCTGTAGCCAGTCTGTTTGAGATAGCGGAACTACGCGCGTGTCGCACCGATCGCATATTTAATACTCATTCCTTCCGATAACCCATAGTTCCGTCCGTACCACCACATAACTAGTTAGCCGCTAAAGTACAAAAAGACAACATCCCATCAACGCCCAGGCGGTCACCCATCCAAGTACCGTCCGCGCCCGACGTTGCTTCACTTCGGTGATCATACGAGAACCTGTGGTGAGCAGAAATTTGAAACTGACTCGCACTTGGCCATTATTTATTATTTGTTGTTATACTTTAAGAATAAGAATAAGAATAAGAATAAGAAGAATAACCTACCATTTACCAAATACCAACCTACAATTGGCTACCAGCTAAATACCAGTCTTACGTTGAAAACCCTTGTGTTCTGAACTTTTTATTACGTTCCTAATTTTTCTTTTCACAACATACTGCAGCAGTTACGAAACTTGACGTCATAATGTCAGGTTTACGATGGTGCAGTCAATTGTATAGTTTGTTTTGTGTCGTCTCGCCACCGCGTCCCTTCTCTTAAGCATAGAGAAATATACTATACTAGAGTCTTAAGAAACTGCGTAATATTATTGCTATTCAGAGCCTATTTAAACATTTTTGTATTTTGTACGAAAGGAAAAACAAGTCGAATTATAAAAAGTCATGGAACTACAGCTATTATATTGCGGCCGATGTTCATGCGAATGGAGGTAAACTGCTACTCAGTTGCTCGAGTGACATCATACAAACAAGTACAAATTGTTTTTTTAAACCCCGATAAAAGAGTTTGTAATCTTCAAACGGCTGCACAGTTTTTTTTGAATTATAGCTAAGAAAGAACACACTCGATCTAGTCGCCTCTCAAATACAAAATAAACTAAATCAAAAGGGTTTTCTTAATGCCATAGGTGGCAAACAAGCTGACGGCCCGCCTGATGGTAAGTGATCACTGTCATCTATGGATACTTGCAATACCAGGGGCATCAAATATACTTTGCCGACCCTTAAAAACTCTATTAACAGCCTTTTTGAAGAACCCCATTTTATAGCCGATTATGGTTCAGCCGTTTGGGAGCTACGATGCCACAGACACACACGTTAAACTTATAATACCCCTCTTTTTGCGTCGGGGGTTAAAAATGAACCACGCTGAGTTTTGATACAATTTGTTTTGCGAGGCATGTGGTGTCTATACAAAAAATACCAGTGCCTGCAATCAAGAAAAAGAAAAGAAAATGGCGCAAAAATAGGAGCGCAGACGGCCGGAAAAATGAGCTTATCACAGCAAAGTTGAAGCCAGAGGGAAAATTACACCGTCCTGCCAAAGTATCAGAAAAAGTTAGTATTCCGCGAAGTCAGTGGGCAGAGTTAATAACTCTTGTTGCCGACGAGAAAATAAACGATACATGCGACCAATAAAACTTCTAGGAGGATAAAATCTTTTCAGAATTTGCTTTCCTGATGGTGTTCCGGAACACAGCATTGCTAATAAGTACTTGTTGCATTAAATGTAACCTTTTGAGGCTGTGGTAGTGATAAAATCAATAGATTCATAGTCATAGAATGGTAGCAGCTAGCCCCGTTCATGAACCTAAACCTAAACCAAAGACTGGCTACGTTGTAGTTTTACCTAGTCTGTAACCTAAACCCAGAAGAAGGACTACAGAATAGAAGTATTGCTTATTTAGCACTAGCGACCCGCCCGCCCGGCTTCGCACGGGTGTAATTTACGTGCGAAGCCGGGGCAAGTCGCTAGTTATATGTATAAACCTTCCTTGAAAATGTAGCTAACTAATGGTGAAAACCGCATCAAAATCCGTTGCGTGGTTTAGGAGAAGTTAGCGGCCATACAGACATACAGACAGACAGACAGACGCGGAAAGCGACTTCAATTTATACTATGTAGAGAAGAGATAGAGAAGAGATAAAAGAAATAAAAAAGTTTCATTCTTACTCATATGCCAAAATTGTTGTTACCAGAACGAAACTGATATATTTTTGACAACACGGCGAATTTCAGGGTTGTACACTTTTTAATATACTAGGGATTCGTACATGACATCTATCGATATTGACTAAAGAAGTCTATCGGTATCGATAGTTTGAAGAAGTCGCAACCATGACGTGGCTTTTCATAGGAATACTAGCCGAATATGATGTATAGGGTTAAAACAAGCTGTAGAACTGAAGCATGTTGACTCATGTTTTACACGGCACTGGAGCCGAAAAAATAGTAGGCTTCCAACTTTTATCATACTAATATTATAAATGTGAAATTGTGTTTGTTGGTTTCTTTGTCTTTCTTTCACGTAGCAACAGAGCAACGGATTGACATGATTTATTATGCGAATTGCTAGTCTGTGGAATTCGCTGCCTGAATGGGTTTTCCCCGTCAGTTACAATCTGGGTGTCTCCAAGTCGAGAGTGAATCGGTTTCTTCTAGGCAAGCGTGCTCCATCGTAGACCGCATCGTCGCTTAATATCAGGCGAGATGGCGGCCAAGCGCAAGCCTATCTACTATAAAAATATACGATACTTTGTATTATAGAAAATGTGTTTTCTGAAGGATTGCAAACGCAGGTGAAACCGCGGGGCGCAGCTAGTAGATTCATATTTAAGAAGTAACTTGGGAATATTTTCTTTTAGTCTTCGTTATTTATCGGTAGTGTTAAAACACTAGGAATAAAATTACCCTTCTGAGCAATACTGAGCATAACATGCGTGGAAAGCTAGAAAAGACGCGTGACCTCCTTTGTCATTCATTTTCGTTAAAAAGTTTTCTACACATGTTCATTGGCTGAATCTTTCCTGATGCTCTTTGGTCGACTCAGACCTCAGACAAACTTTGAGAAATAAGGACGCCATCACTTTCCAGTAGGTATCTATACAAAAGATAAATGGAAAACTTTTAGATAACAGTTATCCAAGCCAACCTTATCAGTATAATATATCTTACCGCCTTTATAAGACTTGGTGAAACCTCCCAGATGTACTTAGACCGAAAATACCAAAAAAAGTATTTTAACTTTAATTAACTTTGGAAAGTTTTAGTTAAAAATTTACATGTTGTAAATCGTACATGTAAAAATGGAATGGATGCCTTATATACATTTTAATTGGAAATAAAAACATGCTTAATTCAGAAAAGAACTCAGAATTTTAAAACCAGCACAGATCAAATTTAGGGAACCACCGCAACGAAACCTGCTTTAAATATTAAAAAACGTTTAAAAAGTGGTCGTTGTTTTGCAAAAAAAAAAAAAAAGAGTCATAATTTTTCATAGCTTACTAGCTAACCTGATAGACATTGTCCTGTCCAAATTTAAATAAACAAAAATCTCATAGAATTTGTATTCTATGGGATTTTTGTTTATTTAAATTTAATTAAGAACTTAACTTTTTCACCGAATTTCCCAATTTTCCGGGTAACTTTTCAAATTTTTGTTTCTTATAAACCTTATTTGGACTATTACAATCGTTACAAAAACAGCTAAATTGGTCCAGCCATTCTCAAGTGATGCCCTTACTAACAAACAGCATTTAATTTTGATTTATAATATAAAAAATACCTTGATTGTTTCTTTATGGGCAAAACGCTAAACGTGGTTATTTGTTGTACCACTGTGTTTTAATTATTGTACGTTATTAACTTGCGTATATGGGTGATACATTTTATAGACAAGTATTTAGTTTTATTATTTTTTAAGTTCGTAAATGAGCAAAATCGTTTAAGGCATCGTAAAGATATAAAGGACGCAAGGTCACCGTTCAGGCTTAAAAGAAATATTTTTAAGTAGCACTGTCGAATCACTACGCCCAGTCAATTATAATGCCTCTACATTTTTCATCGAAATTCTTAGAGTAAAATCCTCAAAGCGACATCAATTACATACAAAGCTGGCGTACGAAAGCGAAACTAATATTTAACTCGCTTGAACAAACAGACCAAATGAACTTTTGCGACGGGAACAAACTCGTGTGGCTCCGGTGGGATATAAACGTGACTGTCATTTGTTTTCAAACACAACGTGCTCTCACTTTCGCTTCAAAAAGAGAATTCTTGATTCGTATTTTTAAATGTTATTTCTTTTGTTTTGGTAATTGAAGTAGGTATTTGGATATCTGTCTATCTATATAGATATCTGGCTCAAGGCTTAAACATTGCCGTTCTGCGTGCGCTAACTAGCGCATAGCGTCAAGTTTCACACAAATATGTACCTAATCAGGGAACTACGCCGAGCAGTCTGTTTCTATTTACATGCCTAATTATGTAAACAAACAAAAAAAAATAAGAAAGGTAGGAAAGGTGGGGAAGAAGGGTTTAGAGTGGAGACTATACATACCGGAAGACGCAGCGAAGGTAGGTCCCACTACCGACCGACGACATTGTGAGAGTCGCGGGCATCCAGTGGATGCAGATGGCAGGCTGTCGTTCAGTGTGGAGGTTAAAGGGGGAGGCCTTATGTTCAGAAGTGGACGTCTTCTCGCTGATGATGAATTATGTAAACAAACATGGTGTTTTTTACTAATGACAGCTCTGAATTTACTCGCTAGTGATTGTCATTGGTTGCCGGTCAGCGACATTGTTTAGCAAGCCTTTAGTAAAATAGCAGGATGCAGCTAATTTCTATCTTCTATCTACATAGTATAAATTAAAGTCACTTTCCCCGTCTGTCTGTCTGTATGTCTGTATGGCCGCTAACCCCTTCTAAACCACGCAACGGATTTTGATGCGGTTTTAACTATCAGTTACATTTTTACGGAAGGTTTATATATTGTATAACCCGGGCTTCTCACGTAAATTACACCCGTGCGAAGCCGGGCGGGCGGGTCGCTGGTATTCAATAAAATAAATGTTTTTTAATTCTTTGCTGCTTATTACATAAACAGAGATGTGACACTGCCCAGATACGACAGGAAAAAAGTCTCAAGTGACATTTACTGATAAAGCGTGGAAAATGGCTGACAACCGAACCGAGGGGAAAGTGAGAATTGTTTTCTGTTGAAGACAGATTGGATATTTCAGCGACAGACAGAAAATGCGTATTTCGGTTAATAAGTTCGAAGAGAAATCAAGGTTACTAGATATTTGAATGGAAAAAGTATTCTACATACCTAATGCACATCACTCTGCCTGCAGGCCTTAATTCTATTGAATTGACATCGTTGTTTATGAACCAACACCCAGTCAGTGCTTATAAATCTACCTAAAAATCACAACAACATGAAATCCAATTAGTTCTTAAAATTCCTGCTCAATAAATTTGCATCATCAAACATTTTAAGAATATGCATCACAATCTTTGGAAACAATTTTATTAATCCGTAACAATGTTTTGGGCTTAATCAGCGATAATGTTTCGGATTTAGTAATAGCGATGTTTTGTTTGGGGTAAAAAAGACGAAGTATGCAGAATCAATATAACAAGTCTATGCCCAGCATTGGGTAATACATAACTAATGTTGACGATGATCGTTGTTTTTGAATTGATGTATTTACTTAATATATCGATATTATTCTCTATTTCTAGCTGCCCACAGCAAGAAGCATCCCAAGCACGTGAGAAACGAGCACGAAGACCTTGACGAGTTTGAAGAGGAAGAATGGCCGCAACCAGATGAGGTGCGCAAGTTTGATGTTCCTGACACGTTCACCGGACACGCGCATGCTAAGGTAATTCCAATTTTATTAATTTAAATAAAGCTAATTCCAAGTCCGAGAGCATAAAACAGAAACAAGCACGGTTATTAAATTTGCCAATAATATGTAAATGCTGCCCTAGCACCATTAGTACTGGGAAAAAATCTACAAGTGTCGATTTGCCGCATCCGCTTCATGTCTGAAGATTTCTAGGCCAAAACTTGCAAGAACCAAAAAATATATGGCGGGTAAAGCTCGACTTCTACTGCAGCGACTGGACCACAAAAGCTCAGGAACACGAGAAATGGAAAGAGATGAAAAATTTTCCCTGCAGTAGAACAATCATAATGCTCGTGGAGAGACTTCGGTGAGTCAGTATGTGGCGACATCGTGTGCCCTGATTACATGTGGCTAAATAAGATTATGAGAGCAGCCGAGCGGTAGCATGTGCGCTTTACAATCTGACAGCACCCAGGTGACCAGTTTCGATCCTCGGCCCTGCACTAATGACTGATTTAGTATGATTTGGGATTTGAATAAATTATGTGCAGTTCCGATGCTATCACTCAAAAATGGTGAAGGAAAGCATCGAGGAAACTGGTATGTCCTAGAACCTTAAAAGTTCAAAGACATGACATTCACCAGCATGCACTGCGCCATCATGGTAGATTAGGGCCAATCCTCACTCTCTTAGAGAAATCTTGTGTCCCAGCAGTGGGAACGCGAAAGGCTGATAATGATGATGATGAAATGAGGCTACTGACCCTTGTCTTAACTGGCCGTTTGGGGACGGAAACCGCAAGGTGTAAAAGATCCAGGGTGGAAGTCTTAAAAGTACTAAACAGCGAGTAGCTTTTAGTGAAAGTGCAGCACACCAATCGATACCATATGCCACCTACGCCAATGTGAGCAAAATTGACGTGGGCGGCATAGCATTGAGTATCTTTGAACTCAGCAAGCTGGAAAATTATGAACATACTAGAGATCCTGATAACAGCTTCAACGACATTCCGACCTGGAATGTCCAAGTAGTAAAACTTTTCATTTCTAAGGACAATAATTTTACTAACCTAAACATAAAAGAATTATGCAAAAGTATACAAGTGAATGGCAGATTTTACGAGGTACTCCGTCTGCTGCAGCCATTTCATCGTTGCAGTAGTTTTGAGAAGTACCTAAGTAATATTTTAGTACGAGGAATAAACATTATTTATGTGCCAGCGCAGATATTGCAAAAAAGAAACAATAAAATTAAAAATGTTTACTACTTTTCTATAATAAAATTCAGGTTTTTACTACTAGGAACAATTGACTAAGTCATTTTTACCTTGTGTCTTTTTGACAAGTTTTCATTTTGTGATGTGTAAAAGTATGTTGCTTTACCGGTTCACATCTTGTAATCAGTTTTTAGACCACATTTCAGTTTTAGATCAATTACTGATATGTTCCGATGGTATATACGAAGATACGATACTGATATGATGATGGAGCCGGTGGGTAGACCCATTGAGTTTGCGGTTGTTAGAATAAGCGCTTATATATACTTGATGAAAGTTTGTTTTTCCACAATTGCCACAATTGTTATGTTTTTATTTAGGGTTAATTTATAGGCGTTTGGGGTCGAGACATTGGGCCCTTGGGGACCGGGAGCTCACCTCATTTTCAAAAATCTTTCAGAGCGCCTGGTTAATGCAACGCGTGACCAAAATGCTGGCGTGTTTCTGGTTCAACGCATAAGCATTGCCAATTTGCCATTCAGCGTGGTAATGCCGCCAGCATGCTGGGTACGCTGCCAACTGGTAGTGGGCTTAAGCATTTGGATTTTTTTTTACCTTAAACGGTCTATGGGCAGTCTAACTGTATTTGTAGTGTTAGTATTAGCTGGTATTTTGTTAAGTTAATAAAGGCCCATTAAGAAACCAATATATATAAGTAGTTTTCTTAATTCCACCATATTTCCTGAACGTTTGGGCAAATTTCGGAGTGAAGTATCATTAGAATTTTTGTATTATCCCGAGTGTATCCGATATAAATCCAATAAATAAAAATAACATATTACGACTATTACGAAACCAGACATTTTTTTTTACAATAAATCTCATTGTATTTATTAATTTTATAAACTTTTTGAGCAGAATCTTACTAATATTATAAATGTGAAAAGTTTGTTGGTTTGTTTGTTCCTCTTTTACGCAGCAATAGTTTAACGGATCGTCATGTTTTTTTGCATGGATATAGTTCAAGAGTCGGAGAGTGACACAGGCTACTTTCATCATCATCATCATCACCAATTTTCATCACTACGCGGGTGAAACCGCGGGGTGCAGCTACTGTAGCTATATTTATAATTATTATAGAGTTTTTTATAATTATTTTCAGCCACCGACATCATCCAGTGGCAAGCATCATCATCAAAGAAAAGTGTCAACCCATCATCAGTGATGACTATATATAACAACTATGTAACTAATTACAATTTAATGTAGTGTGTGGATTGAAAGTAAACAGTGCCTTTAATTGTTTTTAATGTGTTATTTTTTACACAGACATGGATGTTAGTCTAGTAAATAGTTCACGAAAAGAATGCCCAAGAACTAACGTTAGAACCGCGCAATTCGGAAAATTACACGAACGTGAACCTTAAAGCGCCCAGATACAGTTAGCGGTCGCGCAACATTTTTTCATCACCTAAACAGGATTGCTTTAAAAAAAAAACAGCCCCAGTACACCTATATAAAATAAGATATATTCTACAAAAACCCTAAAATCAATACTCAGACGAACTCGTTAAGAGCCGTATTACAAAATGCATCGTAAAATTTTAGGTATCAGTATTTTTGAACATAAAAAGAAAAATTTTTTTTTTATTTTTCAAGAAGGCTATAAGTGAACCACTGTGATACATTAAAATTTATAATAATTATGTTAGTAATTTAACGAAATCTACTCTCAAACTGTCACTCTAGCAAGCAAACAAGCAAACGGGCTGCTTGATGGTAAGCATTCGCCATCGCTTATGGATACTTAATTGTAACACCAGAGGCATCACAAATACGAGGCCGACCGTCATAAACTCGCCTGTTGAAGAACTCATGTTGTAGCTTGTCGGAAACACCTCGGAAGGTAGCTCATTCCAAATTTTGCAGGGAAAGAAAGATCACGTGATTCTCACAGTGTGCGATTTCCTCTGATATATATGATACTGGTAGGCCGCCCCTGCTTCGCACGGGCGAAGCTGGGATATATAGCCTATGTCAACCGGGGAAAGTGCAGCATCCCAACAGTGAAAGAATTTTTCAAATCGGATTAGTAGTTTCGGAGCCTATTCAATGCAAACAAACAAACAAACAAACAATCAAATCTTTCCTCTTTATAATATTAGTATAGATGTAGATGAGCTTTTAGACGGTGGCGGTTAGTGGGATGCGACGCCGGCATCAGATCAAAAAGTTCTTCAGAACACTCCCCGTTGTAAATGCGATAAAAGATACAGAGAGACCCAACGTTTCTGCTTATGTTGAGCGACTTTAGGTGTTCGGTGTTTCAACAACCTTGTTCTATACGCCTAAGTACGTATGTGTTTTCTCGTATGCAACTACTAACATACCTACATAAAATAAGGGCAATTCATAGTCATCACCAGACAGCAGCATAAAGATCGGAAACCAGTTTACAGTCACCACCAGACAGAGCAATTCATTTATCGTGAATGGATAAAATTCTATCAGAAACAAAGCAAAATTGTATCGCAATTAGGCATATCTCTTACTTCGACCGGGTTTGAGCCATGCCCCGGGTGAAGACAAATAGGGAGCGACAAACTTATCTGTATAATTAAGTCGGGGCGTCACTATAGTATTTTCTAAGCAAACCTGACAGCCCCCGTAGATAAATTTTAGTTCCCTCTTTTGAGCAACTGTACAAATAATTTTGTCGCACTGTGGCTTTTTGAATTCAAAGCCGTATCGATGGATCGACCACATTTGAATAATGAGCCAAAGCCGTGTTTTGATTTGTATCAGGCTTTTGTCTTTAGGACAAATCGCTTTGACGATTGAAAGAGAAATTGATTATTCGAGAGATACCTTTGGGCATCAACTTTCTCTGTAGTTATTAGTCATAATTTCATCCTACTAATATAATATTTATAAACGCGAAAGTTTGTAATAAAAAATAATAAAATTATAAACGCGAAAGTTTGTATGTATATATGTATGGATGTTTGTTCCTCTTTCGCTGCAACAGAACAACGGATCGACCTGATTTTTTTGCATGGATATAGTTCAAGAGCCAGAGAGTGACATATGCTACATATACTTTTAATCACCATCATCACCATTTTTCATCACCATGCGGGTGAAACCGCGGGGCGCAGCTAGTTTACTCAATAAACATACAAAACAGAATTTTATGTCATTATTTTATTAAAGTAATTTTTTTTGGGATCCATACTTAAAAAAAGGAAAAACTGAAACCATATAGGATTAATTCGTTCTTAGTCTGTCTATCTGTCTGTCAATGCCATTTTTCTCAAGAACGCGTGGATATATCAAGTTGAAATTAATATCAAATACTCAGGTCTGCAATCCCTTGGAGACCTGAGTTACGCACATTTATGCCGCATATTTTTATACTCAGATGGGAATCAATATCTGTATAGTACTTCCCGTTGACGTAGAATCATGAAATTTGGTAAGAAGCAAGGCCTCACAGCACACATGGGAACAAATCCGAAAGTTGATAATCTGAAGTTAAATCACATTAAAAAAATGCTTATACCAACTTACATTTTGCTATTGGTAAGTATAAGAGCACCTTTTTGCCAACTACAAAGTTAAGTTTTTCCCCTTCATAAACATTTTCCTCGAGACTAAATTCCCGGATTTATTACGTTCGTACGGAAGCCACAGGGTGCGAGTCCTACACTGCCTCACACTTTTCCGTTTTTTTTTTATTATTGACCGAATGAACCGAACATCTCAGCATCTACAGGATTTGATCGGCTTTCGTATGTATGTCTAAACTATTATAAAGAGGAAAGATTTGTATGTAAGTATGTTTGTAACGAATTGGCTCAAAAAGTACTGGACCGATTTTAAAAATTCTCTCACCATTTGAATGCTATTTTATCACTGATTAATATAGTCTATTTTAATAGGCTATATAACAATACCCGTGCGGAGCCGGGGTGGACCGCCAGTTTGTATATAATCTGTTCGACGATATCTTGCGTACCATCTATAATATTCATGACTAGCGGTCCGCCCCAGCTTCGCACTGGTATAGATATAATATAGCCTACTAGCTGAATCCCGCGGTGCTACCCGCAATTTTCCAATTTTCTTGCATTTTCTGAGAGAATAAGTACCCTATGTCCGTCCATATGATGTACACTATCATCCTGCCAAAATTCGTTAAGATCGGCTTAGCGGTTTCGTCGTGAAAAGCGAACAAACATCCAGACAGAGAGACAGAGCTACTTTCGCTTTTATAATATTAGTAAGGATTCATAAATATCCAATAGCCAATATTCATAAATGTAAGCAAGTAGTTCATCCCAATACACAAATTTTTGTTTCAGCAAGTCTATCAAACCACGCTCTATCTTGAAGCTTTTGGCCCTCTTTGATATGATTCCTCCATTGATATCTATCCTTTACGAGCACCTTGCGTTCGCTATGATGAATAACAATAATGTACAATAATAGCACTAATGTATAACTACTGTAAAATTATGTCCTATGTCCATGTTGAACCCGTGCCGGTAGTCGTTGGGAACGATACTCTCGAAGTTGTTGATCATTACACCTATCTTGGACAGATTGTTCAGTTAGGTAAGTCCAACTTAGGCAAAGAGGTCGCCCGGACAATAATCCAACTCGTATGGGCAGCGTTCGGGAAATTGCGTGATATCTTCTCGTCCAAGACCTCAAGAGACCTCTTAGAGTGCCTCAAGACGAGGGACTTTGACCAGTGTGTGTTGCCAGTGATGATATATGGTACTGAGACGTGCGGTCCTTAACTGTTGGCCTTTTGGAAAACTCAAAGTCACACAGCGGGCAATGGAGAGAGCTATGCTCGGAGTTTCTTTGCGCGATAGGATCTGGAACGTAGATATTCGCCAAAGAACCAGAGTCACCGACATAGCTGTTAAAATTTGCAAGTTGAAGTGGCAATGGGCAGGCCACATCGCTCGAAGAACCGATAACCGATGAGGAAGAAAGGTTCTGGAGTGGAGACCATGAACCGGAAGACGCAGCGTAGGGAGGCCTTCCACTAGATGGACCGACGACATTGTGAGAGTCGCGGGCATCCAGTGGATGCAAAAGGCAGGCTGTCGTTCAGTATGGAGGTTAAAGGGGGAGGCCTAAGTTCAGTAGTGGACGTCTTCTGGCTGATGATGATGATGATGATAACTACTGTACCACTACTATACTGTACTATACTGTATAACTACTATAATACTGTATGTATTGAATTAGATATTCACCCCAAATCTATCCCAAGAATTTAGAGTAAAGAGTTAACTGATTGCTTAAAATTCTTTGCAAGGATTTTAAAGTAGGCCTTAAAACACATAAATTATGCCCGAGGATCTCAGACATTACCTAACTATTAGAGATTTAGACAACCTGTCTCGCAATATAAATTGTTTCACCTATTTTGAGTACAAATATTTAATTCAATTCGTAACAATGTTTGAACCTGTTTTGCTAAAGTTGGTACAAAAAATTCACTCAGAATTTCCGCTGCGGGAACATAAGAGAAAATGTAGCGTTGAATGAAATTAAGATATTTCGGCAAAACATGGAATACAGCGCGGAATGGAACTAAACATTTTGTGCAGTACTTACAGAACATACGAGTATCTTTAGTTAATAAGTACCTACTTAGTCATTGTTAACTTTCGCGATTTAAACACTATACATGTTTTAAATGTTTATCGGGACTTATCACGTATTATTTCACTAAATCGAGCTCTACGATCCGAAAGTCCTCTCCACTGAACGACATTATTTTTCAAGAATGGTTCGTGAAGCGGTTGAAATTAGAAAACGTTGCAATTGGAAATGGGGAAGCGGCGTCGTGGAATCCCATATAATAAGCAAGTGTACAAACCGCGGTGCAGGTACTAGGACATTTACCGATACAGTCAGTTTTGTGTGTCGTAGTGACAACCCTGCAATTTTTCAAGATCAAGTGAGGGTAGAAGAACAATACACCGCCGGACTCACCCGCAGTTTTCAGTCAGCTCGTGACCACGGCCATTGTAACATGGTCGAAACGTCGAGCGAAAGGTACCTATTTTTACCTAGATAAAATAATACGTAGCAAATACTTATCTTTGTTTTATTTATATATGACAAAGGAATTGCTCACGTATGATTAAGCCAGTCACTCCGACAGTTTCAACTGCATTTGGCTGTATTTTTTAAAGTGAATGTGCGCGCGCGGCTGCGTCTCGTTTTGCAATGCAGCAAAAAAAGCGACAAAGCATAGCGAGGCGGAGCCGCGTGCGCACTTACCTTGAAACAGACCGCCAAATGCGGGTGAAACTGTAGTCGGAATAACCAGCCTAATCTCAGGTGAGTAAATAATAATTATGTAAGTTTTTGTAAACAAAAATAAGTTTTTGTGGATTTATATTTGATACTTACCAAACCTAACAACCCCCATTTCCAAAGTAAATCTAAAATCATATCCAACCAACGATATCGCGTGGCGATAACAAATTTCCAGAAGCGCTGTTCTATCAAAATACAAACCTATCGTGCTATGACTTCACATCGTTGCAAGGTTCTATGGCTGGTTTAATATTCCCTGCATTCAAGGAATAAAGCCTATCAGATTCGCTCACAAAGGGTCGAGTTTAATGGGACAAAACGGAAAATATTCAAGCATAATTCCCAGCCAGGCTACGTTTTAATAGCAGCTTGTTAAATTCTTAACAGACCATTGAAATGTGTGAATATTGAAATTATAAACACTTTTAACGGATTTTATCACGAAAATTTTAACCGACTTCAAAAAAGGAGGGCGTTCTCAATTCAGTTTAGTAGATATTTATCAAATAAATAAAACCGAAAATTGGTGATAAAAAGTCACAAAGACTAGTGTTCATGATTTTTTTTATTGCTACGATTCAATGAAATCTGTTCAGCTGTTTAAAGATTAGCTGTTTTCATTTTATTACTTGATTTAAAAATAAAATAAAACTATTTATACTTGTTAACCACACAATGTTAATCATTAAGTAATTTTTTTGGAAAAGGTACGCTTCTGTTGGCTTCCGTGGCAAAATACTATTATATGATGGTGGCACTTCACATCGCCTAATTCTGCCAAATAAAAAGAGACGCAGGCTACATAGCTGCGTCTCTTACCATTTGGCAAACATTGACGATGTGAGCATTTCACCATGAGAAATACTTTCACAAATTCCAGATTATTAAAAAATTCTCACTATACACCGACTGCATAGTTGATATGGAATTTCCTCGTTGAGCTCAAAATCCAGAGAATTATTCAGTCTGCTACAGGCATTCATCATTCAGGCAGACACGCCTTATCTGCTGCAGCTTTGCATTTTAAACTTTGGTTTGACGCGCATAAGAAAAGTCGTGGCATGCAAGCCAATACTGTCGGAAGAAAATTTATTACAATTCTTGAAAACTTGTAAGATGGAAAAATAATAGTTATATAATAACATGATGTTATTAGAAACGTATTATTTTTCCATCTGCGGTCCAAATTGGGACAGCCCCTTGTATGGGATGAGACTTGCGTCGATACATAAGCGCCGTAACATCTTCCTGAGATACAAAGTAGGTGCGGCTGCCAATTCAGCAGAGCAGCACAAGCGGCGCAAATGTGCTAAGTGGTTTCATATTTGAGACGTTTGGGGTCGAGACTTTGCATGGGCTCTTAAGGACCGGGAGCTTACCTCATTTTCAAAAATCTTGCATAGCGCCTGGCTAGCTTCATACACAGTGTTAATGCCACCAACATGCTAAATATGCAGCCAACTGGTAGTGGGCTTGAGAATTTGTATTGTCTTTATACCTTCAACGGTCTATGGCCAGTCTAATGTTTTTGTACTGTTAGTGTTCGCTTGTATTTTGTTTAGTTAATAAAGGCAAAAAAGTATGTATATATACAAACTTAATGTCAGAATGCGAATGTATTTTGTGCGTATAACGTAAATTTATGAGACAAGGTAATATGTATTATTATATTTTGTGGAGTCTGTCATAAGAAGACTTAGTATTTTCCCGGATAATATTGTAAGAGGAAAATAAGACGCCAGATGAAGTGAGTGTGAACGGTTTCAAACTTATTTGTAAAATTACTCAATAAAAAAGCTACTGGGATGAGAAAATTTATATGTTTATACTTGTCTTTTTAAATAATAGTTTAGTAGATCTCTAATTTCAGGCAAAGTGTTCAATATGCTAGCCGCTTTGCCAGGCCAGCATTTTAGTGTTATTTGTTATGTAAATACTACTTATCATTAGCCGTGGTAGACCATTTGGGAGACCGCTAGACTTGAAAGCGCGAGGGCGCGGGTTCAAACCCCGGGCCCGTACCAATGAGCTCTTTGGAGTTTATGTACTTGTTTTCATACCACTGGCTTTTAGGTGAAGGAAAACATCGTGAGGAAACCTGCATACGTACGAAGAAGAAATTCAATGGCATATGTGAATCCACCAATCCGCACTGGGCCAGCGTGGTGGATATGGCCCAATCAACCTTTCGGGGGTAGGCTAAAAGTCCAGCAGTGGACTGTTAAAAGGCTGACTATGATGATGATGATGATGATGACTTATCAACTGTTTTACCTATTGTCTAAATTCTATTTATCTATCCATGCCCAAGTTGGTGTTGCAACGGGGCATTTACACTATGATTGATACGTATTTAAGTTTGTATTAGTGAAAACTTCTTTTTGTCTTTTGTGTTACTATTTATCGCGTATCTACCGTATTTGTTAGCAGCTGTTTGTTTTACATGTAAAATAAAATAAAGTTAAAACATTTATTTATCAAAACTAGCCTATGATATACATAGTTTTACACATGTAAAACATTTTAGCAGGAGTGGCACTTTGGGACAACCAATTTCTTAACTAATTATTCATCAGGAGCAATGGTAGTAGTAATAGAAGAAGTGGTAGTTGGAATTGTAGTAGTTGGAACAGCTGTAGTTTGGATCGTAGTTGAAGTGGTTGTAGTAGTTGGAACGGCTGTAGTTTGGGTCGTAGTTGAAGTGGGGGTTGCAGAAGTTGTCGTGGTTGAGGTCGTAGTGGTCGTCTTTTTGACAAAGCATGTTGGATCGATGCCTCTGCAGATCAGGCAAGGTATCTGAAACAAGAGATTGTCATTAAATACCTGCCTTACATACAAGGCTGAATCAGAATCAGAATATATTTATTGCAAGAACTGTATACAAAAGATGTTCATAATAACTAGAGTATCAACAGTTTACCCATTTCGGGCGTGCAATTTTTTGTATTAAATTATATAAAACTAACGAAAAACTATACAAAACTAACTAATAATAATTACACATAAAGCATTTACATTACACCTAAAACGAAATAATAATTATACAAAAGAGTAAGTATTTACATTTGCTTGGCTTAACTTGTTATAATTCAATAAAACGAAATATTTAGTTATCATCTAATCTGCGCAGAACGGACGTACTAAGCCGAAATGAGGTCATTGTAGTCAACGTCGTGAACAATTTTTACTATGGGACCAAACCATAGGGTGGCCCGTAACTTGTTTGCCACTTATTTTGTATATTTTTTTAAATAAATATCAGCTGTTACTAAGAGAACACAAATCATTCATATTCAACGAAATGTGTGAAACAGCAAATATTTTTTAATTTCTTTATTAAACTTGGTTCCAAATAAATTTGCATATTGTAGTTGTCAGGTGTTATTACTTTTTACTGGGGCAAGTGCCTTTATTAACAACAACAAAATACAAGCTAATACTAAAACTACAAATACAATTAGACTGCCCATAGACCGTTGAAGGTCTAAAGACAATCCAAATGCTCAAGCCCACTACCAGTTGGCAGAGTACCCAGCATGCTGGCGGCATTACCACGTTGAATGGCAATGCTTATGCGTTGAGCCAGAAACAGTTAAATAAAGGCACTTGCCCAGAAAAAAAAGCTAATACTAACACTACAAATACAGTTAGACTACCCATAGACGTTGAAGGTCTAAAAACAATCCAAATGCTCAAGCCCACTATCAGTTGGCAGCGTACCCAGCATGCTGGTGGCATTACCACGCTAAATGGCAATGCTTATGCGTTGAGCCAGAAATACGCCAGCATTTTCGTCACGATTACTGTACATATTATGTAGGTAGGCCTCCCACTAGATGGACCGACGACATTGTGAGAGTCGCGGGCATCCAGTGGAAACAGATGGCAGGCTTTCGTTCAGTATGGAGGTTAACGGCCTATTATCCGAGTCGCGTAGGCAACAAAACGCTCCCTCAGCCCCCGCCAAGTTATAGCGACGATGTATTTTGCCACGCAAGAGTCAGGCGGCCCGCGGGGGGAGTGCAACGACAAAAACGGCCATAGGTCCGACCTCGATGACGCCTGGCGCGGCACTGAGCGCGGCGCGCGCAAATTCTCGCGACCTTTTTACTCTTTTAATTTCACTAAAAAACTAAACTATTTACTATCAAAAATATATCCAAACCAAAAAATTTTGAATAGGATTGCTTTTCAGTACATGCAATTACCAGGAAAAAAAATGATGATGGTGATAATGATGATGAGATTTTTATTAAATTGCCATCGTTAAAGCGTCGTGTACAATGCCTAAAGTTGTCAAAAGTACTGCTCGAGTAAAGATACTGATAGTGATTTAAACACGATGACAGCGCCGCGGTTGGGGGACTTCTTTCATGAAAAGCACTCTACTACCAGTTCGCAGTGTACCCATCGAAGTTGATACTGACCTGATGAAGTTATATTGTACTAGCGATCCGCCCGCCCAGCTTCGCACGGGTATAATTTACGTGCGAAGCCAGGGCGGGTCGCTAGCTATATATATAACCCTTCCGTAAAAAAATATCTAACTGATGGTGAAAACCCCATCAAAATCTGTTGCGTGGTTTAGGAGGAGTTAGCGGCCATACAGACAGACAGATTAATTTATATTATGTAGAGATTGTAGGTATATTGCCCAAGATCAAATGGGTTTTCCTATAAGAATAAGTTTAGAGGCAAAAGTTAAACACCACAGGTTAACAGGGGTTAAGTTTTTTGAGGGTATTTTAATAACATTCATTGCCATTTTGCAGCTCTCTAATGTTTTTTTTAATGCTATAGGTGGCAAACAAGAAGACGGCCGCCTGTTGGTAAGCAGTCACCGTCGCCTATGGATACTTGTAACACCAGAGGCATTACGTTGCTCTCGCCTTTTGAAGAACTCCATATTGTAGCTTCTCGGAAACACCACGTTAGGTAGCTCATTCCACATTTTGCAGGTATGAGGCAAGAAAGATCGATTTCCACTGATCTATTATGTGTGGATGACCGTTCAGGCGGTGGCGGCTAGTACGATAATATAATCTCTCTTTGTGCAGCGCAAAATCTGTGCCTGAAATACGTAAAATATTTGATTCGTCGCTGAAATCCCAGTATTTGAATTCTCTCTCATAATTCCAACAATACTGTTAGTTCTATTTCTAGAATCGATAGCGGCTACGTGATGACGCATCAAATGTCACAAAATTATTGAATGCTTTTGCTTTGCATTGTACAGTAATGTGACTAAAACATGTTTCAACAATGACATTATGAATCAAATCAAATGATATATTTGTCAGAACATGGTACATGGTGGTGTGGTACACATAGGTATATAAATAATAGCGTTAACCCCAGAACGTTACATTTCACAGGATATGTAACGTTACGGCGGATTAACTAGCAAATAATAAAAAAGTCTAAAAGTAAAAATTTAAGGTAATACAACAAATTTTTTTTAACGTATTTTTGTATTAGCTCTAATGTAAAAACGGTAATACGTTCAAGGGTCAAACTTGGCACGATATAGTACACACTCTAAGTCTAAAGTATAACAACTAATAATAAATAATGGCCAAGTGCGAGTCGGTGATAAATTTCTGTACATTACCATGTTATTAATTGTGTTATACCCGAGCGCCTGTAGCAAAATGATTAACTGTGGCTGCGTAGCAATTGCTTCGGTTCGGTTACTTGGACGACCTTATCCCATTTTATGGTGGTACGGAACCCTCAGTGCGAGAGCCCGACTCGCACTTGGCCGGTTTATTTTACTTAACTAAGTATATTGTTAGCAAACTTTTAAACTGTTTGGGGGGTCGCCAAATCTTTTGTAAACAGTTAAGTGCTCGTTTCAGATTTTAATCTCTGGCAGTACTTAACTAAAAGTTTTTTATTTTCTTAAAACAACAGTTGTTATGTTCCTCACTCAACAGAACTAGGTTAACGAGCTATTTTGTGCTTGACTGAAGTGAATAACTTGGAAGTTGTTAAGAAAATATTTTCTGCTATCCGCTATCTTATGAGATCTGATATTACTTGGGCACTTGGGGATCTCCAGCTCACCTCAATTTTCAATAATCTTTTAGAGCACCTGGTGACCAAAATGGCGTATATCTGGTTTAACGCATAAGCGTCATTCAGCGTGGTAATGCTGCCAGCATGCTGGGTATGCTGCCAACTGGTAGTGAGCTTGAGCGTTTGGATTGTCTTTGGAGCTTCAATGTCTATGGACAGTCTGTTTTTGTAGTGTTAGCTTGTACTTTTTTATTACTTGCAGCGCAGAGTCAATATGAAGCTATTTTGTAATTATATTATGTCTAGGCAAGACGGTACCTTGTCAAATGAATATCGCAAGTAATCCGAGCAAAATGCCACCAGCGAAAATGGTGCAGGAATCCTAAGATCTGGAACAAATTCAAAAAGTTAAGTGCCTAAATAATTTTCACAAAACTGTCCCACCAAAACTTGTAAGTATACATTTTGCTATTTAATAGACTTACATAATCAAAGTAAACGTAATTTTTGCCACCAATTCTGTTTAAAAAATGAGGTGCTATAAGTTTAACGTGTAAATCTGTATGTCTGTCTGTGGTATCGAAGCTCCGGAATGGCTAAAACGATTTTAATTCAGTTTGTTTTTGGTTTGCAAGAATTGATCAACAGTGTTTTTAGCTATGGTTCAAGAACATCTGTTCAGCCATTTGAAGATTACCAGCTGTTTTATCAGGGGCTTAAAAAAATTGTTAGTTTAAAATGCAGCCAGCATTCTGGGTACGCTGCCAACTGGTAGTGAGCTTGAGCATTTGGATTGTCCCTAAGCTTTCAACGGCCTATGAATAATCTAACCTTTTGTACATTAGGCCAAGTATTTTAGGTACTTAGTGTTATTTACATTGTATTTTGTTTAGTTATTAAGTCCTATTAAATTCAAATTCAAAATTAATTAATTTCAGGCTTAACCCATTATTAAAAAAGTAAACGGAATGACAATAATTATGTGAAACTAAAAGGAAAACCCCGGGACATACCCGGGTATGTCGATCTCTGTTTTAACTGTACTACTTAGTTTAAGTTTGTACATGTACACAATTTTTTATTCTAAAAAAATATCTTTATTCACAAAATACTTAAATCTGCTAATGTTCAGCTGCTACCTTATAAATTTGTTAAAGGATAAGGCTGTTAACAACCTTTTCTCTTATTGACTTACTCAGTACGTACAACCTAAGGTCGCTGTTAATTTCAAAATCTTAATATTCACGAAGCTAAAAGATTAGCTAAGACAAACACTGTAATATTGATTTAGGCTCAAGTAAACACAGTTAGAACCTCAGATCAGAGAAACAAGGGAGATATGGTAAGGTAGCGTGGCGGGTGCGAACGCATCTAACCTAAATCAGGATTTTACTCGAACTCTCCTTGCAGACGACCTTACCGCCCTTTTTTGGGTTTCGTACAATACAATACAATGACTTTATTAAAACACCACAAAACAAGAATAACATAAACATTACAATAAAAATATTATCTAGGCTTTTAACAGGTGGCCTTATCGCTTAAAGCGATCTCTTCCAGGCAACCGTGAACGAAAAGTAATTATATTTAAAAAAAAAAGTGACCTTAACTTAAAAAAATAAATGTTAACACCTGTGCAAATAACCTCAAACCTCAAAAGGAAAAAAGGAACCCTTATAGGATCACTTTGTAGTCCGTCTGTCCGTCTGTCTGTCAAGACTAAGGGAATCAAAACCAATAGGGTACTTCTCGTTGACGTGGAATAATGAAATATGGCAAGAAGCAAGGTTTCACAGCACAAATAAAATGGAAAAAATCCCAAAACTATTAAAGTAAAGTTACGTCACATTCGTTTTTTTATTTAATAAAAACTTGCATCTTTTATTTGGTATGTATGGGAGCACCTGTTTGCAACTCCAAAGTTAAGTGTTTCCATCAATACTTCAACCTTTTTAACAGTTTTTTATCGAACCTCGATTGCCGAGATGGATAAACTATCTAACATATCGGAACCATTAGGGTGCGAGTCCTACACACACTTTTCCGTTTTTTTGCAAGTGGACTATTAGTTAATTTATTAGTGTTGCTGCAAATTTTTAGTGTGCGTGAAAAATTAGTAAGTCTCGGTTTTTGAAGTACTTTTATCGATGGTTTATCTATTCAATAGCGCTTATAGGTTCCATAACTTTACAAATTGCGTTTTTCGAACACGCAATGATAAGTTTTACTTCGTTTATACTTCAAATAGCTTTCTGAACAATAATGCAAGTTTATCTATTCGATAAGTATTTGACGTTAGATATATTTAGATTAAATAAATAAATAAATATTTGGGGCATATTTACACACACAGTCATCTGATCCCAAACTAAGCAAAGCTGGTGATATGGCTGCAAGAGACTGATATATATATATACATAATTATATGGTATTGTATACATACGTAATAGATATAACCACCCAGATATAGAACAAACACAAATGTTCAATACATAAATGTTTGTCCTAGGTGGGAATCGAACCCACGCCCCCAAGCGTAGAAGGCAGGTTCACTATCAGCTGGACCAACGGGATATCTAATTTAGATAATTTAAATGTTGCAAAGTTACAGATAACTTCGTTGAACCAATAACTAGTGATAAGTTATCTATGGACCTCAAAAACAAGGCATTAGAGTGCCGTACTTACAGTTTTTGCAATAAACGGTTTTACGGTATAATGAAGAAGAAAAAAATTAAACACGGAACCACTTGCACATGAAAATTGTACTAAGGCATATCTCCCTTGTTTGTTTGATCTGAGTTAATAAATAAAATTGGATTAAACCCGTTAGTATTTGTCACTCTCTGCAGGATTATTAACAAATCAATCGAGGCTGAAAAACTTTTTCTTGCAAAATAACGAACTTGAAATGAGAAAATGTGAAATAGAAATGGAATTTTCTAACAAACCTGCAGTGTTTCGAACAGGCGTACAGTACAAAGCTGAGTAAAATAGAAAAGTACAGAAAATAATGGAAAACTTTAACAGAAACGCCATGTCTGTACGAGTTAGTGGAATATTGACTAGTGATGGAAAATCTGTCCAACACTCACTCTATGTACCTAAACTTAGAAATTTTTGCAGAATTTGTGTCATTCTCATTGACTGATATAGTAAGGACGGGCCAATTTGACTTTTCCAATGGTACCAACTCAGTGGTGCTAAGAAGTGTACTGCATACCATACAGTATGTAGTCATCTACCTTACGGCGGCGGTGTTCTAAACTAAGGATTTTCTTAGCCACTTCTCACCACTTAGAGACCGGATTATAATTATGCAACATAAAAAACTCAAAAGATGATGAATTATCATTTGATGTTGCATAATATCCAACGTGTTTCAAAGAGGTGTGATAATATGGACAGACAGATGGACGGACGGACAAATGGCTAGACGGACGGACAAAACAATCTTATAAGGATTCCTTGTAAGATTGTGGAAACGGAACCGCGGAACACTAATTACTATTGTAATAATGTATAGGTACGTATATCAAAAAGTTTTTATAATACTGAAACTATTTTATGTACTCTTCATTAATATGGGCCAAACCATAAATCGCAAAAAAAACTGTTCATCAATTATTTCATCAAATCAATTACCTACTATTTTCTATGGAACTGCCTATCCGGCCTAATTCTTAAAAACCTTTTAACTTCTATAGTTAATAAGGTGATTGTAATAATAAGTACGTACATAATTTATATGATATGACGGGATGATATACATTTCTTAAATTTGAGCTTCGTTCTTTCGAATTTTTCTATAACCACGAATTTCTGGACAATGAATATGACTACAATTACTTACATGGTTTTTGCCATGGAACCCTACCATATGCGTGTTTTAACTTGTTCTTGGTAAATTTATTTAAGTACTGAACATAATAATAATAGGGACGCAATGTTCAGATCATCCTCTCTTGATTATTTAGTTCTATGGTCTTACGGTACGTTTTGTTAGGATATTAAGTTTTACGAGACATGGACTTTTTATGAAATATTTCAGAATTTAGTGCAAAGATTAGTGCAAAATTTAACGACTGCAGTAGCTAAATATTTAGAATGATATTTTCTATGCAAAGCTGATATCGTTATGCACAGGTGTACGCCACTGATAATGGAACCCAATTGCTGCTGCTTGTAGAGTTTTATAACGAACTGCCCCCGAATCTTAAGCATACATTTTCATATACGATACTTTCAATTTCTTAATTCGGCCATTTCGCAAAATTATTTCTTAGTGGACCTCTATACCCCATAATGAATATACTGACATTGAGATATTTGTTGACCCGGATTTGTCATAAAACTGCAACCAGAACCACCGGAGGATAGGCAGGAGCATCCTATTAGTACACGGGGAACGTACTGTGATCCCCAAGCCACCTGCCAAGCGTGAGGATTATGGCAACACCCCTCTCTAAGGGAGGCAGCTTTGTTTAGCAGGGGACGTTTACTGGCTGATGATTTGTTATATAATATTGTACTAGGTCGTTACTAGGTACATTTCATTGATTTTACTTTCAGCTTCGTAGATCAAGCATTTTCGAGATTTTGAGATGACTTATTCAGTCAGTCAGTATATGAATGTTTAAATGAGTGGTATTTTGGTTTTATCTAGATAGATTTAGATTTTTGGGTTGCAATAACTATGATCACAACGAGAAAAAAAAATACGCAAACGCGGAAAACTTTTGGTAGGTATTTCTTACAATGCCACAGATGGTTATAAAGAGGTTGTAGATTTAATACTAACGTTGCCGGTGAAACAATTTCAAGCAAGTTTGCTCATTAAACTTCATATACGGCGCAGCTAGAGAGACGCCAGCCACAGTTCTTGGAACTTCTTCACCACTACTTGCAAGTTTAAAGCAACCTTCATTATGATCTACTTGATTTAATAAATTTCACTCGTATCATACTGTGAAAAGACTACTTTCAAATTATGATAGTGAATTATTGCAACACCGGCTTGCACTCACGATTATGTTTTATCGGTCGAGATGATCGATTGTTTTCGGAGCCATTAGAGCTCCTTCATCAGGGAATACGCGCGATTCTGGAGACGGTTGCCCGCGTACCGTAATAATTTATGATTTTGAAATTAAGTTTATTCTTTCATGTAACATAGAACTAACCCAACTAAAAAAAAAATTTGGTATGTGCTTACTTACTTGTTCCCTGGAAGTTGGGACGGCCAGCAACCCATGATACGAGACGCAACTTGTGTCGATACTTCGGCGCTGTCATATCTTCCTGAGATACAAGATGCGGCAGCCGATTCGGCGGAGCACATTGATCTAAATGTACTACGTAGTATATAAAAGTTTATGGCGGAGCCGACATGCCAACCTTGGCAGTTGTTACATATTAGAGACGTTTGGGGTCGAGACATTGCATGGGCCCATGGGGACCTAGCTCATCTCATTTTCAAAAATCTTGCAGAGCGCCTGGCTAGCTTTATTCAGCGTGGTAATGCCACCAACATGCTGAATACGCTGCCAACTGGTAGTGGGCTTGAGCATTTGGATTGTCTTTGGACCTTCAACGGTCCATATAACTGTAACGGGCAGTCTAACTGTTTCTGTAATGTTAGTGTTAGCTTGTATTTTGTTAAGTATGTATTGTACCTTTTGTCGTGTTTTGTAATTGATAATTATTAAGAAATTAATATGTTAAATTTTTACACGATTGACGAGAAATTACACTAGACATTCTTTAATTTAGATACATAGTTAACATTTAACATTTCGGTGACTTCGTACAAAAATGCATAAATTAAAATAGATAACAAACTTTGGGTTTTCCATCCTCTAGTACTTTGTTATCTAGTCCATGTTTTACGCCTTAACGGTGAACCGTAAATTTTATTACTGACTTCATCCATTCGCTTCAGAACTTTGCTTTTGCACGTTTTTAGAAGCTGTGAAAGATAAGGACAGGTCAAATTACGATGGCTGTTTTAGTAAACGATTTTAAGCAATTGGAGTTTCACAATAGGTTGTCACGCATTTCTGTGATTACGCGTGCTCACTTCTTTTTATGGAAGAAAATACGAAACGTAGTAAATGTTTTTTATTTCAGTGTTAGTTGTTAGAATGTGGGTTGTGTCAATGGCTTTTGCGTAAAAGAAAACGCACTATTATAAGTCAGGATTCGGGAGATATTCACCTCACATACTTTCTATTTGTCATACAGGGTTATTGATAATTTTTCTATCGGACTACCAGAGTAGGCACGAAAAATCATCTCCATTTTATGTTTAATATTACGAAAACCAGTACGAAGCGCTTTGATTCCACTTTTATTGTGCCAACTGTTAGTCCGTGGAATACGTTCTCTGATAGTTACAATCTGGGTGTCTTCAAATCACAAGTAAATCGGTTTCTTATAGACAAGCGTGCTCCTTCGTAGACCGCATCATGGCTTAACGTTAGGTAACAACCTCTTGCATGCTACTTCCCTAGTTCATAATTAACTACTTTAGTTCCATGATTCACTATTTAAAGTAATAGACAATAAATAAATAAAAATACTGAATAGACCGATGGGGCGTATACCCAATAGCGCAGGTTCAAATCCTGCCGATCGATCGTAAATTTTTCCTCAAGTAAATCCTCCAGTGTGGAACAACATTTCAAATATATAGAACTAGCGGTCCACCCCAGCTTCGCACGGGTATATATTATTGCCTATGTCAACCGGGGATAGTGCAGCATCCCAACAGTGAAAGAATTTTTCAAATCGGTTCAGTAGTTTAGGAGCCTATTCAATGCAAACAAACAAACAAACAATCAAATCTTTCCTCTTTATAATATTAGTATAGACTAGCGGTCCACCCCAGCTTCGCACGGGTATCGATTATAGCCTATGTCACCCGGGGATAGTGTAGCTTCCCGTCAGTGAAAGAATTTTTCAAATCGGTTCAGTAGTTTCGGAGCCTATTCAATGCAAACAAACAAACAAACAATCAAATCTTTCCTCTTTATAATATTATAGTATAGAGTATAGATGTATATATTACTTTTTAGTTCCATGACTTTTAATGTTTCGTTATTTTGTTTCTTTCACACCTAAACGAAACGAGGGCTCCTAATGGCCATGACTTGACTAAACGCTGTTTCAAATAAGAAGGACCGCGAAGCCCGAGCAAAGCTCAGGTGACGACATACAAAATACAAAAAAAAAAACAGAGGTACAAACTTTAAAACAATTTATTAATTTTTAAAATGTCGCAATCTGACTCGCGTTGGCAATCTGACTGCGAGAGGTTATAGTGCCAATAATGTATATAAAAAAATTAAATGCAAGTGATGCGTTGGTCGCATCACTTGAGAACAGCTGGACCAACTTAGCAAACTTTTTTTGTGGTCGTAGTATAAAAAAATAATGGAAAATTACTTCTTATATTATCAGCTATCTGCCAGTGAAAGTCCCGTCAAAATCGGACCAACTGTTTTCGAGTCCATAGGGAACATAGATACACACATCGCCTTTTATAAAGAAGAAGAAGACGAACCAGAAAAGAAGATGGCCAGGACAACTTCTGTCGGGTCAGCAAGTTATTAATAAAATCTTATGTGTAGTCTTTAACCTTGTATAGTCTGTATGGAGATTTAGCATTTTTAAGAATATAGGGTGTTATATACTGGTTTACGCGGAAAGGTTGTACTAAGCCGAAAGGGGTCCATAGTAACCATAATTATTATTATTTATTTTACTATGGGAGTAACTATAAATCAAGAAAAAAATATCTGCTGTTTTAACGGTCACTGACACTCGTTAAAATGTATGGAACAGCTGATATTTTTTCGCAACTTCAGGGTTGGTCCTATAGTAAAAAAGTTGTTCATAATGATTAGTATAAAGGACCTCTTTCGGCTTAGTACACCCTTCCCGAGTAAGTCTGTACACTACACGTCTATGTATGCTCTATCTAAATCAATCTATAAATTTACATAGTATTTTACGTAGGTAAGTACACGCTTCTAAACACAAAAGTTATAAACATTCATATAACCCAGAATTTGTTGACAATTTTCAGGGTTTTCACGTTGAATCTCATCTAGTATGAATAGTTTAGGGACTAATAGCTCCTGAATGTTAAAGTTTACTGAGTACTAAAGCTTTAACCTAAGTAAACTGATTCTATAAGCAACTCCAGGATCAAGGGCCTTTCGAAGGTTGATAAATGACTTGCTGGGTTCAGAGGTACGAGGGGAGCATTTCGAGTCGCTTTTTAAGTACTTTCTCATGTCACAAAAAACGCTTAGAATAGGTACTTACCTAGTATTAACCGTTCAACTAGCACCGCTGTTTTCCCGTTTTTCAAAACCTATCAAGCTTATTTGCAATTTTATTTGATGTTTCATTAGAGGAATCGATGACCTACCTACTTACCTGCATGCGTATAAGTTATGTGTGTTATGTGTGTGTGTGGTTACGTTCTGAATCACGCTAGCCAACTAAATTAGAGTAGGAACAATTATTATTATTTCCTCACAATTATTGCTTAAATTATCTACGCTTAAAGTTGGGACAGTAAACTTTTTCAAATTGTTTGCATACTTTAAATTAGAAAATACCTATAGTGGGTTCCTCTCTTTGATTATGTATATGACATAATCAAAGGTAAGTATGATTTTGTCAAAGCACTATATTATGACATCAGGGCTAACTACACAGTGTATCTGTGTATTTGCGTGTCTGTCTGTGGCATTAATATGTGTTGCGTTTTTTTTTAGAAGAACACTTGATCGACATTGTTCTTAGATACGATTCGAAACAAGATGTTTAGCCGTGTTATTTTAAATTATATAAAAAGGCTTGCGTTTGACCACGACTCAGCGAAGTTGCGGTCTACGACAGAGCACGGTTTGCCTAGAAGAAAAAAAAGAAAGAAATTAATAGTACATATAGATCGATGGAAATTAATAATTTTTGTTTATACATAAATATGAAGATTATCAGCCCTTTTTTTTCATTTCCTACTTGTTTACCAGAATACAGTAGGTATAGCAGTAGCATTTAAAATGGTATCACGTAGGTATAGCAGTAGCCAGTAAATGCTACTGCTATACCTACGTGATACCATTTTTTCAAGGGGGAATCTTCCATAGGTACCCAAATGAATTGGGATGCAGTTAGGTTATGTGGGATTATACCTACTAAAACCCCCCCCGGTGATCAGCCTTATTGTTTGCCAAGAGGGCTTCGGGATCTCCAGGAAGCTCTCAGCACTGCGGTAAGGCACCTCCCGATACAACTACCAGTGGCCTTACGGACAACAGCTAATTGCGGCACCTAATCCACTCAGATGGAAAATCACGCGAACGTGAACCTTATCGCGCCCAGATACGGTTTGCGGTCGCGTGATTTTGCAACTGAGCGGATTAGGTGCCGCAATTAGCTGTTGTTCGTAAGGCCCCAGTTGTCTTGGCTGTTCCAAACACGACAATGTCGGTCACACAACGTTGTCGTTCTCTCCTGGAGCTCGCTTGAGTCCATGGTCAGAGCCCAGACTTTGACCATCCTGAGCCAAGAGGTACCCTTTAAGTAGCTTCTTACTATAGGCAGAAGGTACCAGTGGCGGCGATATTGCCCCGGCGCCAGAGCTATATTGACACCTACACGATACCTATAAAAATAAATCTTCAAATCTGAGCAATCTGAAAGCCTCTAGTAATATTCTATTAAATGGGTTTAATATTTTACAAGCGGGAAAATGTCTTTTTTTATATTTTCAGAAAAGCTGGAATATTTTACTTGTTAGCACTGAGTTATGGATCTTTAGGGATTTAGTAGGGACTTAACGGCATTACAATTTACGATAGTAAAATACTCTAAATGGATTATGGATATTTATAGCCTTAGCTAAGCAAAATAAACTGAACAAAATTACAATACATACTTTGCGTACTTTTAACTTGTATAAATATTTGCACGGGACTCTTTTCTTAGTTTTCTAACAGATTTTGTTCAAATAAGAATAAAAATAAGGTGTCAAAATGATTAATGTCAAAAAATGTAGAGGAAAAAAATGGTGTCAGTAACCAACGTTATTAAAATAATAATAATTTAGCGGAACAAATAATAAAAATATTTTGGAATGAATTGCGTAAAGTTTGCTTCCAAGACCGTCAGATGTCGGAACAGTATCAAAATTGATGGAATTGTTAGTGGAATGAAGATACTGAAGAGGAGTATTGCTGGAACTCCGGGCTCAGGAGCAGGACAAGGAGGTGGTGCGGGAGGGGCAGTGAAGGAGGGGGGCGGAGGACTAGGCAAGATTTTTTTAATTAACTTGTTAGGTTAGGTTAGGTTACCTCCCCCATCATTCTCTTTCATTTCATATGCCCCATTGCTAGCTGGCACCAGTCACGACAAAAAGCACTTAAGTTGCCTCACTTTCGGAACCTTCCTGATGGCGGTCTATACAGGGCTACGCAGAAAGAGTGTAGGTACTAAGCCGAAAGAAGATCATTATACTCATGACTATGAATAACTTTTAAAAATAACTAAATAAAATGTATTTATTTCAGGCATGGAACCCATATTGTTACACATTTGTTACAGTTACAAAAGAAAATTAGAAAAAGATTATAGTTAAAAATGCAATAATAATATAAAATTGTTAAAATTATAGAAATATCAGTCATTTTCGGTTCGCACTCCGGTGCACTGTCAGCTACGATTTAAAAATCGGGCTACCAAGGTAGTCCCCCATGCACTGCAATATGCCGTTCTTCGAACTCCTCAACCCAGCCCAGAAGGAAGCCACTCTGGATCTGATGACAGCAAAGAAATCCGGAACCCGTGCATCGGCGAACATGCCCGACGCGCTGCAATAACGTGCTTTTTTCATGAGGATGCGAAAAGTATCATTGTATTGCACCCTTATGGTATGATACGTTTTTACTATGGGCCTGCCCCGAAATCGCCTGAGGACTTTAGTGAAAACCAGTCTGTGTTTTTTGAAGACGAGAGCTAATACCAGAAAACTTACATAATAAGAGCGCTGGGCTCAACTGAGTTCAAGGAATTCACTTTCACGCTGTCATCCTTGCGTGAATTTTCTAGCGTATCGCTATATCATTGTCATGTATGCGTGCGCCGAATCGACATGAGTCTAGCGGCATCAGCCATGTTTTGTTGATTGAAATACTAGACAGGCATCACTCTTCTTCGGTTTGAACTGGTCAGCGCTCATCTTTTGGGGAATTCCTTTGGCATTTGGGCTTAAGATGAGTAAATTTTTGTCAATCATCACAAAACTTTCTATAGTAGGTTTACCTAGTTTGTGTCGCAATACGTTACATCATGTAGGGTGCAATCGAGTTTTGTGGAATTGCACAAATCCAGACGAAGGAATCCTAAGCATTTAGGTGACGCACTGTGCTTGCTGAGTCGCTAGCAATACACTGAACAATATTTTGTTTTGATACAACAAAATACCACTAGCACCATCAAAGATGACCAACTCGTACACAGAAAGTGCGCGTAAACACGTATCAGCACCCAGGTCCTCAAATCAGACAAACAAGGGAGATATAGGTATAAGGGAGACGCGCTCACATTTGGGGTGTAGTGCATGGTATAAATACTTCATTGTATTACAAAACGTATGTCCTAAAACTGCGACCAGAACCAATGGAGGATAGGCAGCGACGTTCTTTTAATATACGGCGATCCCCAAGCCACTTGCCAAACGTGGGGATTATGGCAACACGCCAAGAGGGAGGCCTTCATCCAGCAGTAGATGTTTAATGACTGCTGATGAATAAACGTTGATTACAAAACGTGCAGACCTGCTTTCAAGCTGTGCGGACAAGCTTTTGGTCTATAACTTTTAAGCCACTGAAGTAGTGTTTTTGATGACTCAAATAGTTCATGATACTTATGACAAAACAGTTTATACTCACGTTATGTGTATCGGTCAGGAAAATAGCCGGGCGTTCGTCTAGACAGATAAACATAACGTGGGTGACGTTTTGTCATAGTTTATAATGGATCCTCGCGCGAGCTATGATACCTAATTTGGCTTAAAATATTTACAGGTATGTGGGGCACTGCTAAAGAAGAAGGCTACTTCTATAATAAGCAAAGACAACAGCTTAAGGATATAAAGAGGCAGCTAGAAGATGAGAAGAAGAACGACCAAGCAGCTCAGAAGAAACAAGAGTGAGGACTATGCATTGCGACTTGACAGCTACTACATCACTACTACATCACAAACGTCACAAACTTTACTTACCATTTATTATTTTTTTCCTTTTTTAATGAGTCTGTAACCCTGAAATATTACTGTTTACGATTTTATATTACAAGATATCTTTTCAATCATGTTTATTTTAAATGTAACAATAAAATTGTATTTCTTAATTTCGATATCATAAAAAATTTGTTTGATTTTAAATTAAATTAAACAATCACTTCATCAAAACTCGCGTGAGGATTCATTATAAATTATTATAACACCGGCTTGCACTCACGATTGTTTTTATCGGTCGAGTCAATCGACCGGTTTGGATCGTCTCGACCGATAAAAACATAATCGTGAGTGCAAGCCGGTGTTATAATAATTTAAATTAAACAACTTGAAATATTATCATTTCATTTTACTTTTATATCTTAGCATAATGGTAGGTAATGGTGGTGTGGTATAAAGAATCTGAATCTGAAATCAGTCAAAATTAGTGGCATTACTTGAATTGTCTAAGAACAGTTTCTACAATCAAATAAAATGATAATTTCATCTCACCAGAACGAAAAGGACTTTGATGTTTAAAATCTGCACACAAAAGGAGTTTTTATCCGCTGGGCCGTAAATTATATTCTAAATTCAAACGTGACGAACTATTGACTAACTTTCACTTTTTTCAGAATTAGATGTAAATAAATTATTGTTACAACGGCTTGCACTCACGATTATGTTTTGACGAAAAAACGGTCGGTCGGTCGATAATTGAATCGATTATTTTGGGAAGGGCACTAAGTGCACATTTTTTCGAAATCAAGTTTAGTATGTGGCAACACTTTACGTTAAGAGACGCGTGTTTTCACCGATAATGGCTCTAGTCCAACCAATATTCTTTAAAATACACCACTGTCGTTTTCTGCGTTTATTTTGGGAAGGGCATTAGTCCAGAACATGTGCTTCATATCCTATAGGAAGCACCTAGGAAGTTTGCCTGTCAGAAAGGCCTATATGACATATGTGCCTATAAATGAAAAAAAAAATTAAGATGGAAAGAAAGTGAGTGTTAACATTCCATCAGAATATCAGGAATTTTATAATCAGATTACTAAATGGCCCACCAAAAAAAAGAAACTATTGAAGAAGATGCTCCGTAACAAAAATAATCGTAATAATAAAATGAATATTGTCATGTTTAGGTTTTTATAACAATAAAGTAAAGTGATTTATAAAAATAATGTAGTTAATTATTTAAATATTCTTGTAAATTATGGGAAGGGCACAAGTCCCTTATTATGAAATTTTCTGTCTTCCAATAAATAAAAAAATATAATAGAATTCAAACATAATAGAACTCAGGTGCTATTATGTTTGAATAGACCTACAAATTTATATAAACTAGTTTGCACCTTCAATAGACTTATTTTTCAACAGAAAGTATTTTGTGTCTCCTGTAAAATTTAGTCTGATGGACATGAGCCCTTCCCAAAATAATCGATTCAATTTATAATGAATCAACAGTGAAAGAATTTTTCAAATCGGTTCAGTAGTTTCGGAGCCTATTCAATGCAAACAAACAATCAAATCTTTCCTCTTTATAATATTAGTATAGACTTCAATTCTGACTTTCGAACAGACAGCTAGAATACATGATGGATGTCTGTAAAATGAATGTTATGAAAACTACCACATGAGTTTTAATTTAAACTTTATCTGTAGGGGAACGTTGAAACTGCGTACATAATGTACGAGCTAGTCGCTCACGGTGTCCATGTCTTGTAGTTCTGCACCAGGCTTGTGATATCATTATTTGTTGATTGGAAAAGTCACAATCGTGCCAAAAAAAAAACGAACCAAAACTCTGCGCACACTACGAATGGCGTAGACCTTTTGGATAGTTACAAGGTAACCGCGATCCGACTACAACGCCGCGCGATGCCAGAGCTACGATGACAGCGGACAACTAATGTTGAACACTATGCAAGCGACATAACGTCTATGTTTGAGTAAATGTGGCATTGTGAAGTATATAATTAATACCAAGTATGTACCAAGTGTGTGTATGTGTGTGTGTGTGTGTATGTGTGTGACGCTCGGACGTTTTTTGACTGTTTTTATTTTAAATAGCCTTTTATAGCATTCATGGTATATACCAGTTCTCCTTGGCAAGAATTTAAGGATCATCAAAACGAATGTAGTGGTTGGATATTTCAAGGGTTCACAAACTGCAGACTTGGTCAAGCGTCTATTTTTTTGTCAGCTATATAATTATGTCCTTTAATGCGGATCGATGCTTGTTTTTGTTATTCCGTTCAAAGTGTTTAATTTCAAACATAATTATATCCAAAGAATCACATTGCTTAACCTAAAATACACAGATACTTCCTCGTTTTGAAATCATTTGAAAATTTGGCACAGTGTTACAACTTTGGTACTGAATGTCCGCATTTTGATATTGCATACAGTTTTATCATAATTTCTGAAGTTTATGATCACATCGCCCCATTTTAAGACAATGGAAGTAGTTCACTCACCTCTTTGTAATAAATGCTAATATTATAACACCGCTCTTAAACTGCTGACTTAGCAAGAAACTCGACTCCATCCGTGCTTGAGAACACGTACCCTTTAGTCAAGTGTTGAAGGATAGCCACCCTTTTTGGAGACATTAGGATTAAGAATAAAAATTTGAAGAAAAAATATTATTAGACTATCAACAACGTCGGCAATAGGACGTGCACAGAATAATAAAGATCATAGAACCCATCACGTGATTTACAAATTGTAGCACGCCATCTGTCAAATAGTATGTAGCCTTTGGAGCCTTTTATAGGTCCGTAGTACATTAAAGCAGTCTACAACCCTGCTTTTCGCCATCCTGTCAAAAATATATCTGACTCTTTCTGGTAACAACAATATTGGCAATTGAGTAAATAATGTAGTAAATTAGCACTCGAAGTCGGTTTGCGCAATTAGATAGTTTCACATCAAAACAAAAAGTGTGAAAACCACGTCAGATTCCATAAAACACCGTTAGGTGATGGTTAGAGTGCTTATCGTCAGATTTTCAAGTTGAGGGTAGCCAGCTGGACATCAGAAAGTGCGCTATTACCAGTTCCCGTACCAGATCATTGTAGGGAGAACAAATCATGCGGTTACGAAACTGGTAGCTTGTCTCAGATTACGAAGTTCTATGGAAACCCCAACTACAGACTAGGTCCTCTTTATGTAATTTGGCAAAAGCAGCTAAGCTGGCATTTACCTAAAAGGTAATAACAGATGGATGAAACCCTTCTTGAATACCTCAGATCAGGAAAAAAAGGGAGATATGTAAATGTGGCGTGGTGAATGCATCTGGCTTAAATCAGGCTTGTTACATTTAGCCTTACTCACCCTGCAGACAACCTTGTCGCCCTTTTTTAAGCGACGCAAGGAGGAAGTTATCAATTCGACTGTATGTTTTTTTGTATGTTTGTCACGCAATTTCTTCGCTAATTATGAATTGATTTTAATGATTCTTATTTTGTTTGGTAGTTCATACCTTAGAGGTCCCATATAAATTTGATTCAGAGTTTTTTTTGAAAATTCAACAAACTACAAAATTACATACACAACAGACTTTTTGGTTTATGGTTTCCTAAGTTTTGATAAGGACTTTCAATCTCTGTTTTAACTATGTAGGTAAAGTATGGATGTCGTTTTTTTTTTCAAAAAATTATTATTCCATGTTGACTCTGTTAGTTCATTGGTGTCGCTGCAAGTTTAGTTTCTTCGTGTGCGTAAAAAAGAAGTAAGTGAGCCGTACTTGTTTGCGTTCTTGCTTGTTTTGGTTTGGTAATAGCCCGTTGGTCCAGTTGGTAGTGAATCTACCTTCTGAGCCTGAGGGCGTGGGTTCGATTCCCACCTAGGACAAACATTTATGTGATGAACATTTGTGTTTGTTCTATATCTGGGTGTTACTATCTATTTAAGTATGTATTTATAACTATATATGTATGTATATCAGTCTCTGGCAGCCATGTCACAAGCTTTGCTTAGTTTGGGGTCAGATGGCCGTGTATGCAAAAATGTCCCAAATATTTATTTATTTTATTTTTATTTTAGTACCTATAGTGAATTTATATAATACTAGCGGTCCGCCCCAGCTTCGTGCGGGTATAGATTATAGCCTATGTCACCCGGGGATAGTGTAGCTTCCCGTCAGTGAAAGAATTTTTCAAATCGGCTCAGTAGTTTCGGAGGCTATTCAATGCAAACAAACAAACAATCAAATCTTTCCTCTTTATAATATTAGTATAGATGTATATTATTGTATATTTTTTATTAAAATGTAATAAAATTGTTATTTTACTTAATTTTAATGAGAACTATCCTTAGCTGGGTATTAGAATAGAGTATCTCCAGAGACGAGACTTAACTAAATCGAATATTGGTTTTTAGAGTAATTTGTTTGGTAAGTTTTGATAAAATAATGAAACAAAAGTAAAATGTAAGCATAAGCTGTGAGAGGTTTTTGGAACTATAAAATAACCCTGTATCAAAAAATATATGTCACGTACCTACCTACGTAACTAAACCATTCCTCTGTTACAAGATTTACCAATTTCGTTCGTCTTCTCAAAGGCGTTCGTGGAAGATTACATTTTGTGCCGTTGCGTGATACTTTTCCCCTGCTCTTCCTGGGGGACTACCACAATCTCTGAGTGCATTTTTGTTCTAGTTCTAGTAGTATTTGCAGTAGCAAAAGTAACCGAAACTTCATCGTTAGATATAAAAAAGTGTCATCAGGTATTCTATTATTATTATTATGTAAAAGACACCTCAGAAGGGATCTATATTTAAACTACAATGCATTTAACACAATTTATTTAACATTCACTAAAATCACAGATAGGTGTAGATTTTGAAGGCATGCTCAGTCTCCAAAAGGCAGTTTCGTTTCAGGCTACTCGACAACAATAAGTTCGTCAGCAAAAAAATTGCATGTATTTGTCCGCACTGAACTCAACATCCATACAAAGACATCAATAATACAAACAGATCATCATTATCATCATTTCAGCTAGGACGTCCACTGCTGGATATAGGCCTCCCACTTCGATCTCCAAAAAGCCGATTGAAAGCAGCCTGCATCCAGCGTTTCCCTGTGGTCTCTTTTAGATCGTCTGCCCATCTTGTGGGTGGATATCCTACGCTGCGCTTATCAGTCCGTGGTTTCCATTCGAGAACTTTTCGGCCCCATCGACCATCTGTTCTGCGAGCTATGTGCCCTGCCCACTGCCACTTCAACTTGCTAATCCGGTCGGCTATGTCGGTAACTTTCGTTCGTCTACGGATCTCCTCATTTCTGATTCAATCTCGTAGAGAAACCCTGAGCACTGCCGTCTCCATAGCTCGTTGTGCGACTTTGAGCTTGCTTATGAGGCACATAGTGAACTTAGTTGTAACATGGGAAATAAAAATAGTCCCATGTCACTCCTTGAGTAGTTAGTAGTAACCGGACAATAAAAAATTGCCCGTATACTGGTAGTAATAGAAAAAAAAATGGGTCATTATTGCACACACGTTCGTCTGACCCCAAACTAAGAAAAGCTTGTAATATGGCTGCCAGATACTTCCATATGTATTTTTAAATACATACTTAAATAGATATAGAACAAACACAAATGTTCATCACATGAATGTTTGTCCTAGGTGGGAATCGAATCCACGCCCCCAAGCGCAGAAGGCAGGGTCACTACCAATCGGACCAACGGGGCTACAACGGGGCAATACTGATAGTCACACGGGTAACGAAGTGTTTGTGTTTCAGGGGCCGATATTGTAGTAGGTCCCGGTTCGATAAAAGGCACACAATCGAAGATCGACACTTTTTGTGAGAAAGCGTTATTTATTTTGACCAAAATTGCTCTCTTGTTAACGATTTGTTGGAGCTAAGATTTATTTCTTTGATACAAGTTGGTAGCGTCGCGACTCTTCTAACTTGTATCAAAGAAACAAAGCGTCGTTGTTTGTGATTTCGTTCACTTTCGGGCTTTTTCGTTATTAAAAAACCTTATCAATGAAAAACCTAACAATAGTCATATCGCTTAGTATAAGTAAGTAGGGGTACATACTTACAGATTGACCATATTGACCATTGACCAGTTTAAGTTGTATAGATCCAGAGTGTAATATTTTTTTTTTAATAATAGACTTGGGTATGACTGCCAACACGCCTGATGTTAGCGATGATGGGTTACATGGAAAAGTGGTAGTAATAAGCCAATAGATCACAGTACTAATTTTTGTACTATTCATTAACTAATAGGATTAGCATAAGAGAGCGTAATAATGTTTGCCGTCACGACATACGAGTCGGTTTTACTGACAAGGTGCGCCAATAGATGTTTCACAACTTTCACATCAATAAAATGTCCAAAATAAAATTTACAGATCTACAGATCTAGTCAAGAAGTATGCCAAGGCTGAGAAATAAGTAATAATATCAATATAATATTTTTAGGACATTTTTGCACACACGGTCATCTGACCCCAAACTAAGCACAGCTTGTGATATGGCTGCCAGAGACTGATATACATCCATATAATGGTTTTAAATACATACTAATTAATGTGGGCAAGTGCCATTATTAACTAAAATTCGTTTGTACAGGCTTTAAACCATTCTGGCACCACAGGCTTGCCTGGTTGGTTAATTATACCATAAGTATAATTAACCGGCTAGGTAGGTCTGTGGTTTAGGTAAGTTTGTGTTTGTGTAAAAAAGTAATTAGTTTTAGATAAATTTATTTAGGAAATTTGTGTTTTGTCAGGATACGATGGGGCTGACATAGACATGTTGTCTAAAAGCCCCCAAAAAATTAAAGAATAAAAAAAAAATAAAAAAAAAATAAACAAAATACAAGCTAAAACTACAAATACAGTTAGACTGCCCATAGACCGTTGAAGGTCTAAAGACAATCCAAATGCTCAAGCCCACTACCAGTTGGCAGCGTACCCAGCATGCTGGCGGCATTACCACGTTGAATGGCAATACTTATGCGTTGAGCCAGAAACATGCCAGCATTTTGGTCACGCGTACATACTTAAATAGAATATTAAAAACGAGATATAGAACATCACATAAATGTTTGTGTTGGTGGGAAGAGAACCCACGCCCCCAAGCTCAGTAGGTAGGTTCACGACCAACTGGACCAACGGGCTATCTAAGTCTATTAAATCTTCCTTGTAACGCTGTAGATCTGTAACATGCTTAGCAAGCTAGGTAGCTGTATAATCTTTAGGCCTATCTACATAAATATCCCATCACCCTTAAATGCTTTACGACTTATCCCGTTTATACAGAGCGGTCGTAAATTTAGCATTGGCGTACCATGGGCGTTCTGTTTCCGGTTCTCATCATGGCGGTCTGCCAGTTCAGAACTTGTAGTCAGCAATTGCAGTAGTGTCCATATTATAGTGGTTGGAGAAGGCAGAGGGGAGCATTCTTTCGACCAAAATAAAATGAATGGACTGGCCCAAAAGAAACACATTTTTAAAGATTACAAAATGAGCTTCGGCGCTCACTTTGTTTCAGTCGGTCTCTAGCCGTAGGAGGAAGTGCGATACTTGACTTACATGATAACGAAACATCTGACAAAATTATGTCTTCGTGTGCTTTCCCGAAGTGTAATAACACAACCAAAAACCACTATATATTTTTTGTAACAAATGTACTGTACATGGGTACTGTAATTAGGTGTTGAAGTATATTTCCGATGGTTTGACTCGTTTTTACTGAGCAAGTTCAATGGGTATGGTCCGTCCATTCATTTTATTTATCCGAAGCAGCATTCAATTGTTTTTTTTACAAGCTTTTATTTAATTTGCAATGTTTGTGTTAGGTACAATTTTGCAAGCTAAATTAGAACCACTTCCTCTTACGGAGTTGAATTTTCACACGTTGGTTTTGTTCCGATGACAATGCGTTTTGATGGTAAGCATGCCCTGAATCGATATCCAGGATTAGCTCCGGATAAAGGAACTCTTCAACGGTCAACGGTCGGTTGTGCTAGACACAAAATTTTGTATACGCTTTCAATTATGTTAGCCCCTGCCTAAGTGTTCTCGTTCGGGTAGTTGGCTCGTGAGAAATATAGTCAACCTTGATGAAGTTTTCACTTCTGTCCTATTTATTTTGTTACAAAATGTTTTGTTCTATTTCGTCAAATTTTTTGTTGAGTTTGAATTTTTTTTTTGTGGAGTAGCTGAATTCTTTTCAGGATATCAGGGTTGGCCCTAAAAAAATATTGATATTGATAAGTACAATGAGTTCTTTTCGGCTTAGTACCAACTTTCCATGTAACCCTGTATGTTCTTATGTATAATGCCCACATCAAAACCCACGCTGACTATAATAGGCTTATTTAAGTTCCCTAATAGGCACATAAGCTCCAGGTGAAAATTTATGGACCTTGCGTTCTGTTCACTAAGATTCAATAACCCTATTAGAATACGGACTTGTGCGCAATGGTTCAAAGTAACCTAAGTCTACACAAGCCAGCTACCATTATTTTCCTTCGGTTTCACCCTCAGATTAGACAAACAAGGGAGATATGGTAAGGTAACGTGGCCAGTGAGGTGTAATAATAGAGACGTTATAGGCGAACAACACGGGTTTAAAAGCGGACTAAACGCAGCATATATCTACTTACCTACGGATGTACATATACATATGTTCTATATCTGTGTGTTAATATCTATTTAAGTATGTATTTAAAAATATATGTATGTATATCAGTCTATGGCAGCCATATCACAAGTTTTGCTTAGTTTGGGGTCAGATGACCGTGTGTGCAAAAACGTCCCGAATATTTATTATTTATTATTATAATGTGCATTTTGTAAAATAAGGGAAAGAATATGAAAGAATTTTTACGCTATATACCTGTTGATAGAAAGAGACAAAAACACAATTTGTTGACACTCGAAGTGCGTGACTGAGAGACGGCTGAACGAAGTCGGGCAGCCAGCCTTGCATTCGTCTAGTCAATATGGTGGCGGGCACCACCTATCTAAAGGTAAAAATATCTTAGGGCGTGGTGGATGCCCAAATCAGGCTTGATGCCAACTTGATGCATTTAGTCACACTCACCCTGCAGATGATATTGCTTTGCCTCTTTTGCAACCTTTTTGAAAAACAGGCACAGTGGACAAAGTGGCAGTGGGATAAAAAGATATGGACAAAACGAAGTGGAAATATAAAAATAATTCACAAACTGCAGGCCTAGCATGGGCTGTGGATAAATTGTCTTTCCACCGTTTTTATCCACGCCTAGACGCGACAAAGCTAGAATATGGATACTTTTGTCTTTTTCTCGCGGGATAAAAACGGTGGAAAGAGAATTTGTCCACAACCCGTGCCTAGCTAGCAGGCAGTGATACAGAAAGACAGAGGAATGAAAGACACAAATACAAAAGAGAGACGAGTTACGTTTGCATTAATAAGATTAAGCATATTCGTAAATAGTAACGGTAATGTGATATGATGTGATGTGATTTATTTACCACTATGTCCAATCCACCAAAATAAAGCATATTGATAAGCTGGACAATACATTGCATCCACACTCGTTTATTCATTAGGGAACGCGTGCCTTTGATAAGCGTATTAACTTGACCGACTCGATGTGAGCCATAATCATTACGGGGAGTTATTGCGTGTTGATATGGCAATAGACTATCGTGATGTAACCGTGTTGAGATTTTTTTGTCAAAATAAAATATAACAATGATTATTCTACAATAGACTACATGGGAATGCGTTACACCAATCTCAATTAAAGCTTTGCTTTGTTAGGTCAATAATACAAAGGTATTGATAATGATATTTTATTTGCTTTTATTATAAAAATATGGCAGCAATAAAAAATAAAATAAAAAACAAATATACTATAAACTAAATTAACTTAAAAGACATACATAATTATTTGTAAACGTTACTGACAATTCTAAATTTGACGACCGGCACAATTCGAACCTCCACAACAATCTGGGTTAATGCTCCATTGGTGTAAGCCCCATTGCTTTAAGCCAACTGAGCTACGGTCCCTTTTATTAAACTACAATCAAAAGAATAATCATCACCAATATCAGCCTATCATGTAACATGTTCCCACTGCTGCCCCAATGCGTATTGATGAGGTGCGTGCTTTTAAAATTCTTGGACATACCAATTTCCTCACGATGTTTACTTGCACAGCGGTGGCATCAAAAACTGCACATAATTTACTTAAATACTAAACATGTCATTGCAGGACTGGCTATCGAACCGGATGCTGTTAGATTGAGAAGCGCAAAGGCTACCTCACTCAGTCACCATAGCTCAAACGACAATAAAAAAGCGTGTGCTTAAGATCACATGACAGAAGTGAAAACTTCATCAAGATCGACTATATTTCACTCGCGCTTCCTAAATTCACTCGAGTCGACTTTAACCGAACGAGTATCTTAACGTTCACGCCAGTTCAGTGCTTTTTCCTCATCCCAAAACGTGCCAACGTGCCCAACGTGCCTAGAGAAGTTTTTTTTCAACATATACGATACCGATAGCAATTCAAGTCTATGCCATACGTAGGTAATAGAAGCCATAGAATCATGTCATGTCATATAAGATACACTGTTTCAGTTGTGCAAACAGGAATGTACTCGTAATAGATTTATGTAAACACATAGCAATAAGTTATGTCGCTGTTTACTCTATGTATGGTGTAAATAGCTATTACAAGATAAATCATCATCATCATCATTTCAGCCATACGACAGCCACTGCTGGACATAGGCCTCTCCCATCGATCTCCAAAAGGGCCGGTTGGAAGCGGCCTGCATCCAACGTTTCCCTGCGGTCTCTTTTAGGTCGTCTGTCCATTTAGTGGGTGGACGTCCAGAGCTGCGCTTACCGGTCCGTGGTCTCCATTCCAGAACCTTTCGGTCTAATCGGCCATCTGTTCAGCGTGCTATGTGCCCTGCCCACTGTCACTTCAACTTGCTCCGGTGGGCTAAATATGCCGGTAACTTTCGTTCGTCTACGGATCTCCATATTTCTGAGCGCTTTTACTAGTTTTAATCGTAGCTGGTAGACGCTATACCACAGTAAAATATTAAAGGCAAAAATTATCAACTAGCTTTTCACAAATATAAAATCATTTATTCGAGCATAATACAATTTAAACCATAATGTTGATCCCAAAGGCCTCCAAACTAGCCAGATGGTCGGAAACTAGTGGATTCACCTATTTATTTAGTAACTAATTATGCCAAAAGACAAATATTTAAAATTGGTAATATTTAAGCACAGTTTGATATTCTCATGATTTAATTAATGTAATTGGTGTAACCGTTTCGATTAAATAAAATAAAATTAAACTATCACAGTTGTGCAGTACAGTTATATTTTGAATTTTGCTTCACATCATCAGCCATTAAATGTCCACTGCTGAACAAGGCCTCCCTCTTAGAGAGGGGTGTTGCCATAATCCCCACGCTTGGCAGGCGGCTTGGAGATCGCAGTACGTTCACCGTGTACTAACAGGACGCTGCTGCCCATCCTCCGGTGGTTCTGGTCGCAGTTTTAGGACATACCCGGGTCAAATGAACGAATTTTGCTTAATATTCCAATATAGCTATTGCAAATGGTTTTTAATAACATTGTTACAGTTGTCAGAGCTAAAATAGTAAATACTAACTTGGGGCATTGGAGTCCACTAAGAAAGTCAAGAAGATCATCAGCAACAAATCCCTGGTACAGACTCTTGAAAATCGACCCAAAGTTGCTAGTTTTCCTGGATTTTCATCGGATACATTACGGAGTAACGCATCTTTTTTAAGGTTCTGTACCCAAATCAAGCTGTCATCAGAGCTAAAACCTTGGTCCAAGTTTAATGTTGTTAGATTCATTGATAATTCCTGAATCAAATGAACGCTCAGTCCGATCTTCGGTTTTTGTTTCTAGCTACTACCAGGTGTCTTATGTATATCGTAACTCCATCGAGTCCCAACATCAAGCAATTTACAGCAACATTATACACGTATAGCATATTATTGCTTCGAGATAACACATCTCATTGTATAATATGGAGCTAGGCAATGATCTTATATATTATGAGCTAGGTACTTAATAAGCTTGGTAATAAGTACATTCAATTAAATTTATATTGCTCCATATGCTAATTAATATTCAGTTCTACTAGGTTACGCGGAAAGGGTGTACTATGCCAGAGGGGGTCCATAATACACATTAAGATATTTTTTCTCACTGATTATGAACAACTTTTATTATGGGAGTAACACTGAAATCGCAAAAATCTATCAGCTATTTCATAGAAAACTATCATTGACACTCGACAAAATGTATGGAACAGCTGATTTTTTTTCCGCGATTTCAGGATTGGTCTGTAAAATTTGTTCATAATGATGATTATGATAGTACCTTTCGGATTAGAACACTCTTTCCGCGCAACCCTGTATATAATAATATTTAGTATTGCTACATAAATTACAAAATACTGACTATAATAATAGTGGCAATTAAAGACAACATTACAAAGTGAAATTAAAAACTTACGATTTTAACGCGTGCGCGTGTTTTACATTATAATATGATTCCCAGTGTACCTCCAACAAATAAAATTTATTAACAACAAAATACCATTCGGCCAATTTTTGTTAAAATGTACAATATAATCAATAATAGTTTTTTTCATCAAATCCAAATACCAGGAATGCATAAACCATGAAGAGGTTTCGCCCCTCGCGATCCGTGATCACATTATTAAATTTGTGAAACTAGAGTGAAATATCTCTTCCTCGTTTCTGCTATCCTGGTACCTGTAGTATTGACAAATTCATTTATGTCTGTTTTAAAGTCATGGTAGGTTTTCTAAACACTTGGTATAAAATAATAATATCTCTTTAGTAAAAGACCACAAAAACAAGGATATCATAATAACACTAACTGGTATGTAGGCTTTCACATAAACCTTCTTTTTATAAATCACTGGTAAAAAAAAAAAAAAAAAAAAAAAACCTCGACAGAGAATATATTATCCAAATATTTTTTTATTCACATAATATACAGGATGTAAGCGGAACACTCTCGAAGCAAAAAGAAGGTACTCATCATTATGAACAACTTTTACTATGGGACTAACCCTGAAATCGCGAAAAAAATCAGCTGTTCCATACATTTTGTCGAGTGTCAATTACCGTTTTCTATAGAACAGCTGATATTTTGTTCGCGATTTCAGGGCTGGTCCCATAGTAAAAGTTGTTCATAATGATGAGTACAATTACCTTCTTTTGGCTTCGAGAGTGTTCCCCTTACACCCTGTATAATAACAAAAATACTTCACGTTTTTTTTACACAGAAAAGAGAAGTAATTTTTTTCCCTTTTTTTTTGTATGGTATTTTATTATGTTAAGCGATGTCTCAGTAAATTTCTGAATTTCACCTAATAACGGTTGAAGGTCTAAAGCTTAGATTTTCTAACCGCTATTGTGATGTTAAGCCCTAACGTAAATAACAAAAGGTTGAAAATACCTAGAGACACCACAAGCTTTTATTCGCGAGAAACCCTTACCACCAAGAATTAACGCTTCTTTCACATTTGCGTTCAGACCACAACTAAAACAAGAATAGGTAAGAAATTATTGGTGTCTTCAAATTCAAGTAGAAATATCGTTATTATATTTTTTTCTTCTTCTTTCCGTTTGAGAGCATTTTGGCTTCGCACGTCTTGTGTAGTTGCCAGTGTCAAGTATTGAGCTTTTCAAGTTTTATTAAATATCGTCAATCAAGTCATAGTCAAGTCAGAGTTAAAAAAAGTCATAGTCAAGTCCAAGTCATGCCCTTGTAAAGTAGTAGTGACTATATCTAGTCTCCTACATCACGAAAATACGTGTTTCACCTCATTAACGGCCTCACTTAAAATCATTCTCGCAATTCTTGAGATGGTGTTTAACTGTCGATCAGATAAAATTACACCTAAAAGGGCATTTCGCTGTTGAGAGGGCTTTGAAAGTTCTCAAATAACTGTCAAAATTTAACCAGCGTCGAGAATCGCATAATGGCCGTTTTTTTCAATCAGCTGTAAATCACCTCTTTATATCACCGCCCACACTCGAGCACGTTCACGAACACCTTAACAAGTAAGAATCCACCATTATCACACATTAAAACTCGTAATAGGTAACACAATTTTAGAAAAATAATACCTTGGTACAATTTTACGATTTATTTTTTTCATGATGGGTCCAAAAACGTACTTTGTTATTTTATGGATATGGAAGAAAGTTACTAGTTTGTCAAACTGAAATAAATTGTCGAAAATTAACAATACGTGTTGAATTTCAATGCTACTCATTTCAGATTTGATAGCAAAAAGAAACACGGATATAGTAATTATCCGTAAGAAACCTCTTTTCCACCAAGCACTAAGAACGTGCTAAAACTTTTTGTTGAACAATTCGAAAAAAGACGAAGATCTGTTATAACTCAAATATGAAAGAGCCCATATTTGCGAGAAACCTCTTTTCCAAGCACTAGGATCGTGCTAATCAGCCGGCTTGCATTTTTTCACAATAGGTACTCCATTGAAAACATTCATTCAGACTATGCTTTTCCCCCTGGATTATCCCGCGAACCATGCGCGTTGCTCCCATTTCGTCCCGACTTTTAGACTGGGCTCTCAGTCTATTCACTGATACTGACTCGCGTAGTCGCCTCCAAACTGGCAGGAAAGAATGCCGTGAACTTTCAACGATATTCGAAAATCGAATCGATAAATCGGATTATCAATAAAACATTCCAATCTTAAAAATTATAATAAGAAAAATGAATTAAAATAGTGATGTGCTTTTGTTTAAAAAGTTTAGTGCAAGTTTGAAAACTTGACGATACTATGATATAGAAAGAAAAACTTTAACTAGAACTTTGGTTATCGTTTTTGAGTTATTTCCGTCGGAAAGTGTTAGAAGTTTGTTAGCTTTAGATGATTTACGATGCTGGTTACGCGAAGCGGCGGCATGGAAATTTTTAACACCCTGTAATTGACGTGACTGGTAAGTAGTTTTTACTTTAATGCAATTGGAAGTTTTGACAACTACCCTCACATGTTTTGATGAAAATATCAACGAAAACTGGCATTTTGGCATTCTGACTCTATCAGATAGAACGATCTACAGAAAAATGAATTACTGTTGTAAACAGTTTCTTTAAAATAATATTAAACAACGGTTTAAAATTTGGAATAACTCAACATATGAACTTATTACCTCCAATTTACAAAAGTTATTTTTAGTAAAACTCTCGGAGGGAAAGTTTGAGAGTAGGTTTCGTTAAACTGCAGACATTAAATAAATATTTGAAAAAAGACATCTAGTTTTTGATTTTTGATTATTTAGTGATAATTAGTAATAAGTAATAATTGAGGCTTTTTTATTTTCTTTGTTTTTGATATACCTACCTTTGTACTGAAATAAATAAAATATTCTAAAAAAGACATAGTTAAATAGATATTAACACCCAGATATAGGACAAACACAAATGTTCATCACGTGAATGTTTGTCCTAGGTGGGAATCGAACCCACGCCAGCGAAGAAGACAGGTTCACTATTTTTTTATAGTAGATAGACTTGCGCTTGGCCGCCATCTCGCGCGACGATGCAGTCTACGATGGAGCACGCTTGCCTAGAAGAAACCGATTCACTCTCGATTTGAAGACACCCAGATTGCAACTATAAAGGAATACCAACCATTACGTAAATGTACGATAACAAATCAGCTAATTTATTTATTTTTAATCACAAACTCATAATACCACAAATATATTTATTTATAAGACGTATAATAATTATGAGCAGTTTGGTGAAACTATAATAAATATAAAATTTAATTTGGTTTAACACCAGTTGCGCGCTCCGAACTGAAATCTTGCGAAACTTTCAATTCAATCGGTTTTGCTCATATTAAAATTTTAAAAACATTGTGAACAGAATGACATGCCTACAAAATTTAATAAGGATCGAATCAAGGATAAGTACATTATCGTCTAACAAACATACAGACATACTTAGAAACGCCGACATGTCCCATTAGAATCTGAGACGTCTGGGCTCGGCCAATAAATAACTTTTAATAATCTGTAGACAGGGTTTAAATTTATCAGAAATGATTAGCTTTGTTTGTACAGTCATTGTTTTAGATCGACTTCTCTAAGATCAATAGTAAACTTTAGTCACACTACAAGTTTGAACGCCAAATTAATTTAACTTAACTATAAACAAGAAAACTTAGTATTCATTATAGGGGACTATTCTGTCATCATCATCATCATCATCATCAGCCAGAAGACGTCCACTGCTGAACATAGGCCTCCCCCTTCAACCTCCACACTGAACGACAGCCTGCCTTTTGCATCCACTGAACGCCAGCGACTCTCACTATGTCGTCGGTCCATCTAGTGGGATGCCTACCTACGCTGCGTCTTCCGGTTCGTGGGCTCCACTCAAGAACCTTTCTTCCCCATCGGTTATCGGTTCTTCGAGCGATGTGGCCTGCCCATTGCCACTTCAACTTGCAAATTTTAACAGCTATGTCGGTGACTCTGGTTCTTTGGCGAATATCCACGTTTCGGATTTATTCTGTTGTACCACATTAAAAATATATATAAAAAATACGAGTCGACTTGAAAGCCTTCCTCCTTTTTAGAGGTCGGTAAAAATGGAGTCATTGAACATCGCTACAAACGCCAGCTACTTACATGGAAAATGTGAATTTAACTTTTTACTTGTTCACTACTTGACTTGTTCATTTCTAACAAACATAAAAACACATATTTTTTATGTTAGTCATTTTACTTGGTAATTTAACATGTTCCGTTTTATAATAATTGCATTTACCCAATAACATCCAACTTATTACAAACTAGTAGGCCGCCCCGGCTTCGCACGGGCGAAGCCGCGATATATAGCCTATGTCAACCGGGGATAGTGCAGCATCCCAACAGTGAAAGAATTTTTCAAATCGGTTCAGTAGTTTCGGAGCCTATTCAATACAAACAAACAAACAATCAAATGTTTCCTCTTTATAATATTAGTATAGATAACTTAACTATAAACAAGAAAACATAGTATTCATCATAAGGGACTATCTATTGTAATATATTATGTAACACATAAAAAATTATATAAAAATTACGGGTCTAATTGAAAACGGTCTACGGGCAGTCTTACTGTATTTGTAGTTTTAGTTTTAGCTTGTATTTTGTTTAGTTAATAAAGGCAAAAATAAAATAAAATTGGAAACCTTCCAGTTTTAATTTTTAATTTTTAATAGTCATATAACATCGCTACATACGGCAGCTACTTACATAGAAAATGTGAATATCTCTTTTTACATGTTCATTTATGATGTGGTCATTTTACATGTTCATTTTATAATACCTAGTTGTATTTACCCAATAACATCCAACTTATTACAAATTCATTTAAGACGAGGTTTTCCCAATTTTAAGCAACACTTGTTACTATCTACAGATGACCATAGACATAATCATTATATTGTGTAAAAGTCACGTTTAGTGGAACAAAACCATAGCGCTTACACACAGTCGTGCGATTGGCTGATTATATTATATTTGAGATTTTTTCTTATATTTTTTATAAAGTACAGCTGTAATGTAAAATATACCTTAACTGTTCCCTAAATAATTATAAAATCTGTATATTAAGATATCGTAGACATAATTTAGTAATTAGGTACTTGAATGAACCTAAAAAAACAGAGAGATAAGCGCAAAACAGTGTTACTTTATTTTTATTCTTTTGAGTGATTTCGGTCTTTACGGTTTCTTAGATAAAACATTCAATTTTGATATGACACCTTTTTTATAATTTTAAGCTATCCATGGAAGTAAACAAACTAAAAATGACTAAAATTGCTAAGAGTGGAAGAGAGGGCCTTAACTTATTAAATTTAAGCTGAATTTTATCTAAAGTTTATTTATGTGCTTCCTTATATGGTCCCTATATTTTCTAGGAGCATAGAAAAACATTCGATCATCCGTGTTTTATGGATCTGTTAGTTCATTGTACATAGAATAACGGATTTGAAAACAATTGATTAATTAAAATTACATTATACGATATAATCGCATTAAATTAAATTTTTTATTCAACACTAGCTGCGCCCGCGTTGGCTACATGCGAGTTAAAATCGTCGTTAAATTTTCTTTATTTTTCTTTCCATGAATGAAATCGGTAAAGTCATTCTCAAGTTATGGCGTGACCAAGGTAAATAGGGATAAAATGTTAGATATATTTATATACATTAATATTTACATGCACATATATGAAAAATATTTACGTTCATTTAACATGTTAATTTTATGTTCATTATTTAAGTTCATTGTTTGATTCATAGATTTTTGCTCGGTTAATATCGCCAACGTTGAAATTGCTCGTGGAAACGGTGACTTATTTACGTGGTGAAAGTTATTTCGAGGATAATTATAACACGAATAATTAATTGAATCTGCTCGAGCTACGCCATTTTATTTATGGCACAATTAAAATTTTGGAAACTTTAGTAATCTACTAAAGTTAAAAATTTGAACATGAACGTGTTTTTGTACCTATCAATTACTTAAATTAAAATCGATTTCAAAATTGAAAAGAAACTCTTAGATATTGTACAAATTTACTATGTGGCAATAAATAATGGCCAAAAGCTAGTCGGTGACAAATTTCTGTTCATTAAAAGTTATACCGAGCGTCACTTGCAAAATATTAACTATGTGACGGCGTAACAATTGTTTAGCTATTTTGGTAGGCCCTAAGTAGGACCAAATAGTTTTGTTTTTAATTGATAATTATTGTATTTTGTGGTGGTACTGAACCCTCAGTACGTGAGCCCGACTCGCACTTGGCCGGTTTATTTTTAAATACAGAATAGATGTAATTTTTGGCCACCAACTGGACTCATCGTAAGCGACGTTACGGTTGAGGATGGAACACGTTGATCTAATAGAAATCTATTCGCTCTAGCCTTGAAGTTGCCTAGATTGTAGTTCTCGGGAAACAAGGAGGATGGCAGGGAGTTCCATTCTTGGGCAGTACGTATCATATATGACGAAATAGTAAGTAATATTTCCGAAGGATAAATAAAGTTGTGACGAATGCATACCAATATATAAATGTAATAAGCATAAGTAGGGATGTCGGAAATATTCTCAAGTAGGCAGGCCGGAACGTCATAAGGTATCTATTGAGAGCTCCGAACTTTCTGATCCTGCGGGAATAGATATTCGGAGAAACTAAAAGCTACACGTCAGAATAAATGTTTATCAGGATCTACTTATTCAATTTATTTTTTCGTATTCTCAATGAAAAAGATATATTTTTATATTCATGTCACGAAGTTGTCAAAGAGTGTTTTGTCTAGCCTTCGAAACGTTTTCACAATTTAATAGATAAGTAAAAAAAACTGGGTTACGCGGAAAGACTACTGAGTCGAGAGGGGTCCGTCATAATTGTATTCATCATTATGCACAATTTTTATTATGAAACCAACACAGAAGTTGCGAAAAAAAACTGCTGTTCCTTACATTTTGTCGAATGTGTTTGACCGTTTTCTAAGGAACAACAATACTTTTTCGCGATTTCAGTGTTGGTCCATAGTATAAGTTGATGATATAATGATGATTATACCGGCCCCTTTCGGGTTAGTACAATCTTTCCGTGTAGATACTGTATAATGCTTTACTCATAGCTAGCTCTCTTTTAGGATTACCTGAGTCCTAAGTGATGCGTGGAAGTCGCGCACTGTTCGATTTGACCGATTGTTTCGGCCACGTACCTGTAAGTTGGGGAATGGCTTACTACCTTCAGTTTTTCCTCCGAGGTATAATTTGAATTGCTTCCAACGAAGGGTGAATAGAGTCCTCAAAGGTAGGCAACGCACTGACAATGCCCCTGGTATTGTAGGTGTCTATAGGCAGCGGTGACCACTTACCACTAGGTGGCCCGTAGCTTGTTTGTCACTTATTCTATAAAAAAAAGTCGAGGATGTCATGAATAGTTCACAAAAAAAAACAAACAACTAACTCACAGACCTAGAGAAATTCAAATTTATTATTTAAACATTGGCCTGGCTGGGAATCGAATATGGCGCGTAAGGCAGACTCGCTGTCACAGTCATAGCGATCGTCTTTTAGTAATTTTCTTTATATCGATACTAGCTGTTGCCCGCGACTTCGTACGCGTAGACTTTCATATAGTCATAGTCATAGTCATATTTATTTATTTCCATTGGAACACATTAGATCACTTGGACACGTCAACAAAACAATTCAGGTGGTAAATAAAATATTAATAACAACTTAATAAGCGGCTGTAAAGGGGCCTTGTCATAGAAAACATCCTTATAACATACTTTAACTAACAGTTTTTTTTAAAGCATTCAATTCGTTTCGTTCAGAGCCAGACAATTTCCAAACATTTTTATCTTCAGTATAATGGTTAAATTTACAATACGCCTTTTTGTCAGATAGTGTTTAATGTAATTTTTTAAACTAGTTTCATTAAGATACAGTATCTCTTTTAGAACTTTATTATAGCAGAGTATCGCATTGCCTACAATATATAAACTTTCAACCCCCTTTTGTCATCCCTAATTCGGACCCTCTCGCAAAATCCTTTCTTAGCGGACCTCTACACCCCCCTAAGAAATCTATCTACCTGCCAAATTTCAACTTCGTAGGTCAAGTAGTTTTCGAGATTTCGTGTTTAATGAGTGAGTAGATGAATTTCGCTTTTATATATATAGATTTATTGTACCTTCAGTCTCTTAGGGCAACATAGTACAAGGAAAATACGGATTGAACTGAGAACCTTCCGGGTTTTTGAAGTCAGTTACGTGGGTACCTAATTTTTAAAGCTTTAAAATATTAATTGTTATTTCTAAAAATAAATTCATACAGGAGTTTCCGGAACAATACAAAGTCCAACGGCCGCACGTAAAATATAACAATTAAATTTGATTTTCTTTTACGTATTGTTTAATTTCACATAATTCTATTTGTGCCTACGCAAACAAGAAATAACCTCTTTGATGTCATGATTTCCGCACATAAACGTTTTCAATCATTCAAAAATAAAATACCTAAATTATTTTAAATTATTTTCTTGGGTTAATTGAACATTCTCCTCGAAAACGTTTCAACATTTTCGAGTGAGCCTTTGACTTTGACTTTTCAATAAAATGTTCTAATTACCAACAATATAATTTATTGCTCAACATTTTATTTGTAAGCTTACTTTTGCCGATAAATGAAATTGTTATTCTCCTCTATTATTTAGTTGCTTCCCGACTACTTTTTAAAGTAAAATTTGCGGCTTACCAAAACTTTACGTAAAGAAATTTTCAAATACCGTCTAAATTATTAAACTTCCTCCACAAAAGCCGTTCTTGTGCTTTTGTAAAGACCTTCCATCATAAACGATTTCATAAAGTCAAGAAAACAGAAAACAAATTTTTTGTTTGAAAATAATACTAAGGTTTTTGGTTAACATTATTACTAAAGTAGAAATGCGTACCTATGAGAGAAAAGCCTTTTTAAATGGTCGTGTCAAAGGTTTTTGTTACCTATTCTGTGACCCAAGTACAAAATGTCTCAACACAAAGATACTGTACAAAAGAACATCTTGTTTGATCTTCCAACTTCTTTTAATTTAATTATCGAATTGAGGAGAGTTAATAGGAATGAGGTAACATTTTGTGGACGTATAATTTTGAATTTTGCAGAATTCTAACTCTCAACACCTCATCATCATAGTGAGCTCCAAGTTCACTGCTGGACATAAGCCTCTCCAAAGGCACGCTACTTATTCCGATCATTTGCGTCTGGCCTCTGCCAACTACTCAGAGTCACACAGCGGGCAATGGAGAGAGCTCTCAGTCTTTACGTGATATAATCCGGAATGTAGGATATTCGCCAAAGAACTAGAGTCACTGACATTGCTATTAACATTTGCAAGATGAAGGTGCAATGGGCAGCCCACATCGCTCGAAAAACCGATAACCGATGGGGAAGAAAGGTTCTTGAGTACCGAAAGACGCAGCGTAGGTAGGCCTCCCACTAGATGGACTGACGACATTGTCAAAGTCACGGGCATCCAGTGGATGCAGATGGCAGGCTGTCGTTTAGTGTGGAGGTCTAAGGGGAATGTCCTATGTTTAGTAGTGGACGTCTTCTGGACGATGATGATGACTGGTGACTATAATATATCTTCAATTCATCGAGTCTTAGAGTTGAATACGTAGGATACTCTACAATTGTCGATTCGTGGTCTCCACACTAGAACACGTCTATCCCAACGGTTATTGGTTCTGCGACAGATTATGACCGGCCAATTGCCACTTCAGCTCGAATACGCTGAGCTAAAAGTATGTCGGTGACTTTGGTTCTCTGGCAAATTACTTCGTACCGAATACGATTATTCAGTGAAACGAAGCGATTTGATTCCACTCTTATTATGCGAACTGCTAGTCTGTGGAATGCGCTGCCTGAATGGGTGTTCCCCGATGGTCATAATTTGGGTGTCTTCAAAACGCGAGTGAATCGGTTTCTTTTAGGCAAGCGTGTTCCATCGTAAACATCAGTGGCGGTCAAACGTAAGCCTATTTTATATTATAAAAAAGATATGACCGGCCCATTGCCACGTCAGCTCGAATACGTTGAGCTATGGTCGGTGATTTTGGTTCTCAGGGAATAGCTTCGTTCCGAATATGATCATTCAGAGAAACGCCAACAAACATAATTATTACTTAATTTGCTTTTATAACTTGTATATTGTTTTTAGCGACGAGAACTGTGGCTCAATTTTTAAATCACTCTTAATATATTCCGCATGAAAATATCATGCGAAATTACTGACTTTCGAAGGTAATCCCAAACATTTTTGAAATAATCATATTACTCGCTAACGCATCGACTGGTTTGAACCATTCAAATGTGTTTTCTATCTATTGAAAATCTTTCATTTTCAAATGATATTTACGTGCAAAATGGAATTGATTCAAAAATCATGGCCTTGTATTAAATTAAACGAAATGTTCGAGGAAAAAGTCACATGTTTTCATTCATTAATTTTCTTGTTGAACAAATAGCGTTTCGGAGGCGTTAATAATTAATCAAATAAAATATTATTAATGAAGATTAAGGCCGCGCTTGCCGGCCAATACTATCCCTTTGGCAAATTTTCAATATTTTTAAAGATAATAAACCATTTAGTGAGAATTTGAACACACCGATTGGAAATTATCTTGAGAATAACATTGCAAAATATAAGGAAATTTCGTGTTGATATTATATAAAATGTGTTATCGATCTTTTCTGCCAAAATAAAACATATCTGCATAAGATTTACTCAATGATTTCTTAGATTTTCGCGGTTATTACCTACACATTGAAATCACTGCAAAATGTTTGAAACGTCAGGAATAGCCCGTTGGTCCAGTTGGTAGTGAACCTACCTTCTGAGTTTGGAGGCGTGGGTTCGATTTGTCCTAGGTAATGTTTGTCCTAGGTGGGCTAGGACAAACATTTATGTGATGATCATTTGTGTTTGTTCTATATCTGGGTGTTAATATCTATTTAAGTATATGTAAAACTATATACGAGTATGTTTGTATATCAGTCTCTGGCAGCCATATCACAAGCTTTGCTTAGTTTGACCGTGAGTGCAAAAAAAAACCTAATATTATTAATTAATTTATTTAATTAAAATAATGTAAAATACTAGTAGTAATACCAGATAAAAGTGTTCAATCTCAATGTATAAAAATACTCTAACACTAAAACATTTGCAATATGATTCTAAAAATAATACCCAGTAGATTTTATTTAAATTTAACAAAAAAATCTTTTCACATTTGTGAAAGAAGTAACTAGCTTTTGAGCGCGCCCTTAAAACATAAATTAAAGTTTAACATTGGCCGTGAGCCAAGCTTCGGGATGGATGAGAAAAATAACACTTAGTAACGCACGTGACACATTCACTTCTCATCACATTTTCAGTTATACATATTTGGAATTATAACGAACTTACATAAAATTAATATAATAAAAGTAATTTAATAGACCGCTGGCCGCAGGCATCGTTCCCAAAATGAAGACCACATTGCTGCGTTGAATAGGGTGTCAGACAGGTCTTTAATTTATTAAAAATAACAAGGCTTATGAAAAATAAAATAAAATGTAACACACTTAATGAAGAAAATATTTATATTGGCTAATTAAATTCTGAGATATCAGCGTGTAAAGTTATTGTTCGGATTAGGAATGGATGCTCTACCCTTTCTCGCACGGTGAGTATCAGTATGGAGTTTGTATGGCGTACTTATATATTGTTACGTCTATCGTAGGTATAGTGCGCTCTCTGTCTAGCAAGAAATTAAAATACTTATATAATGCCGAACACTGAAAACAAAATTGAAATGCATATGGCATGTGTATGGGGATACATTTTAATTTTATTTCCAGTGTTCGGCTCTATTTATGGTTGGATAAGTGATACCGTTTCACTACAATAATGATAGCCTAAAATCACATTTTTATTGCCTTCGATAATGAGACAATAATCTAATTCGTAGTTATGTGCGGAATATTTTCGCAGAGTAATTTTAGTTGTGTTCATCGCATCTGTCTTGCAGATCAATTAATCGTCAAGGCCGGTGTTAAAAGTTTGTCGCATTCATTGAGCGCAGATTTATAATAAAATCTGGTTTACGATCAAAAACCTAGACTTTTGGTCAACAATCTGATATATACCAACCAAAGAAAATCCAGTTCTTTAGTCAAGAATTATAATGAATCAGAACATTATATGTAAATAGGCAATGCTTTAGCGATAAACTTATTTAAGACCAGCTAGTTTTTCATATCTATAAACAACCTGCAGCCAACCTGCCACCCGAGGAAAATCAAACCCCTCTTGTGACATAGAAAAAAAAAACTATGTACAAAAAATAACACAACTCGAGCTCGCAATGAAACGATAACTAATACAAAGCTTACAATAAAACACAAACGGCCAGCTAGGCCTTTTTACAAAAGGGAGGACTGGTATATAAAGGACTATTACATTGTGTTATTACATAATGGCTTTTAGGTTCGTAAAAAAGCAAAACTTGTTAGTTGATAGATGACCATTTCATCTCACCGAATCGAACTGCACCATATTTTACTAATTTTAAAGTCAGTTTTTTTTGGTTGATAATTATTATATTTTGTGGTCAGTGCGCGAGCTCGACAGACACTTGGCCGGATTTATTTTAACCATATATGTTTATAATAATCATTGTATGATTAATTAATTGTGTTGCATCATTAATTTTGGAGTATTCAATCACAGACATGACAGTCGTGATAGAGATACGGCAACCACATGCTTGTAGGTATCTGTAGTTTTATCAGTCATTAAATTTGATACCTAGGTGCACGTTGCCAAAACGATTTCCTGTGGTGGCGCAGTTAGCCACAGACAGTTAGCTAATAATCTTTACACCTTTTGTTTTTAGATTGATTGATTGAATTGATAACTTGACACTAACTAACTACTATATTATGACATTTTCTTTGTACACTAACAATACTAATCTATATCTATACTAATATTATAAAGAGGAAAGATTTGATTGTTTGTTTGCATTGAATAGGCTCCGAAAATACTGAACCGATTTGAGAAATTCTTTCACCGAGGGGAAGCTACACTATCCCCGGGTGATATAGGCTATAATCTATACCCGTGCGAAGCTGGGGCGGACCGCTAGTAACTTATAATTAGTGAGTTATAAATATGCCATTGCTAATATTGCATGTCTATTTAGAGACACGTTCGTTTTCGGAGCTCTGATTATATTCTGTATGTTATATCTAGGTTTACCAACAAACTGCAATAAATATATTTTGATTTTGATTTGATTAGATTGTATTTTCAACCGAATTCGGTGGTCTTTTATTAGATTTTATTTAACTTGCAATGTTTGTTAGTTTGTGTAGGTCAAATCTTTCAACCTAAATTAGAACCAGTCCGTCCTCACCAAATTGCTGAAATTTTGCATACATATCAGTTCTGGTGACAGCACAATATAATATTTATGCAATACCCAATATTGTAATATTTTAAAAATTTCCGCCTTAATAAAAATAATAACACAAAAATAAACCGGTCAAGTGCGAGTCAGGCTCGCGCACTGAGGGTTCCGTATCACCATAAAATACAATAACTCTCAATTAAAAAACCCGACTTCAGAATTAGTAAAATATGGTAATTTTGATTCGGTGAATGTGAACGTGCTTGTTTATGAGGCCCATAGTGAGAGACCACGTTCCAGTGCCGTTTGTCATCACTAGTAACACACACTGGTCGATATATATATATAATGAACTGAAATGGTAATAAACGGTTTTTATTAGCTCTAATGTAAAAACGGTAATACGTATAAGCGTCAAACTTGGTATGTTTATAGTACACACACTAAAGTATAACAGCAAACAATAAATAATGGCCAAGTGCGAGACAGTGACAAATTTTTGTTCATTACCAAGTTAAGCTACGTATTCGGTTACTTAGAAGACCTTGTCATTTATTTCTACGAATCGAAATTGCATATTATATCATGAAAACAGAAACGCGAGCTCTCATAAATGTCAATAATTGTTTTATATATGCTTCCAATAATCGATAATAAAATACATCGTCGCAAGTAGGCGTGTAGGCATTTCAAGCAGTAATGGCGTGTTAGGGGCACTCAGAGTGAGTTACTTTGGCAGCAGAATACAATTTTATTACACAAACGAGGTTAGAAGTAGAAGTTAGAAGCAAGTCTAAAAGTCCTGAACTCCTTGAAGGGATACTTTTTAAGAGTTTTTGGCGATTAAGTAGCATTACACTGTTTTAAACTATCACGGTTGTTCACTAAAGTTACATGATTATTTATGGAACAAAAAACACTCCTAATGTAATTTGTATATGTCGAATTTCTAGTGTAATTTCAAAATTTACATATATTTTATTTAAAATTAAATTCATTAGTACAAATTGTTATAACGAATATTTTGTTACAGATTTAATTACTTTTTGTTTCAGGTTAGGTTAATTTTGTTCTTTTATGTAATTAATATTTAAATTCAGGTTAGGTTCAAATTAGAATCACAAATATCTATAGAGAAAATAGTTTAACCAAAATCCTTATTGTACTCGAAACGACGTAGAAGCGGAATTAAACTAGAAATTCGACATATACAAATTAAAAATGGACTTCCGCAAAGTAACGCCTGATTCAATCAACTATCACTCCTAATCTGTAAATACTCGTCCAAAATGTGCTTAAATATCATACTCAGTTATAAATGGGGTCGGCCGCGTGCTTCACCTAGGTTCTTCACCTGGGTGAAGCACGGGGCACTTACAAGTCCCCTTGCTCCAACTACCAGTAATTACAGTCTTGTGCAAAAGTTTTATATACTTTTTTTACTTGTAAATCAATAATTTTCTTATATACACGAGTGTCTTTTGTCGGGACTTAGGTTCTAGTTTGAGTTCCAACAGTAACCGTAGCAGTAAGACTAAGAAAGAGAGTAGATCGTTATATCTTTTGTTTATTAAATAAAAATAAATGGCTTACTTTTGACCGTCACCTCGCCTGATGTTAAGCGATGATGTGGTCGACGGAGCACGCTTGCCTGGAAGAAACTGATTCACTTGCGATTTAAAGATGATTTTGTCTGCACCTAGCTTTGAACTTTTCGACCAACCATGCATTCTTTAGTTGAACAATGCATTATTTTATGGATAAATAGATTTGTATTTGACCAGCTCTTTGCGGTGATGCGGTCTACGATGGAACATACTTGCCTAGGAGCAACTAATTCACTCGCGACTAGAAGACACATTGCAAATATCAGGCAGCGCATTTCTCACTAACGGAAACAAATCAAAGCGCTTCGTACGGGTTTTCGGAATATCAACCATATATAATAACGGAGTCGTATTTTCGTACGCGCCCTGACCGTCTGATAGAAAAATGGACAAGAGGAAATTAGATCATACAGAACCGATGCATACTCTCAAAAATGTATCCGATAAAAAACAAATAGACATCAGCTATGCGCCAATGCTCAAAACTAAGGATCACTGAATTTGGGATTCCTACGGTTGGTAGTAAGTATTTTAATTTTTTGTACGTCTCTACCTTATATTATACTACAAAATCTCTATCTCTACATAGTATAAAATAATTAAAGTCACTTTCCGCGTCTGTCTCTCTGTATAACTGCTAACTCGCTAAACCACGCAACAGATTTTAATGCGGTTTTCACCACCAGTTATATAATTTTTCACGGAAGATTTACATTATTATTTATATCTAGCGTCCCGGCTTCTCACGTGAATTACACCCGTGCGAAGACGGGGCGGGTCACTAGTGTATAAGATAAAGAGAAAATAAGGTAAAGTATGATAAATAGATTCTCTACAAAATTATCATTTATTTGGCCCACGTTGAGTAAAATACAAAAAACTCTATAACAATAAAATTGTATGAGAATAGTTTTATTCGCTATTCTATCAATCAATACACAATTGTATGAAAACCAGCACTTACTGTGAAAGCTTTGGATAGAAATCTGTTCAAGCATTCTCTATTGAAATGATAAAAAGCTGTAATAATATAAATTCAGACTGCTGTCGACCTTAGATCAAACAAACAAGATATATATGCCTTATTACAATGATCATCATTTCAGCCGTAGGACGTCCACTGCTAGACATAGGCCCCCATCGATCTCCAAAAGGACCAGTTGGAAGCGGCCTGCATCCAGCGTTTCCCTGCGGTCTCTTTTAGGTCGTCTGTGCATCTTGTGGGTGGACGTCCTATGACCTCTCGACGTCCTCTCGACATATAGCCTAAAAAAGCATTTTTTTTTAATTTGGAAACACAAAGAAGAACAGCCACTAGCTGAGTCAGCTCGTGACCACGGCCATTGTAACATGGTCGAAACGTCGAGCGAAAGGTACATATTTTTACCTAAATTAAATAATACGTGATAAGTCCCGATAAACATAAAACAAACAGAACAGTAAAAATACAACAAAAAAACATATAGAGAATATCCTCTATTAAATCTGTTAAAAATAAGTATTTGATTATTTAACCTACCTAAGAAGTACGTTCGCAGATATTATACGGCGACATAGTAATATGCGTTTCCGTTTGGCCCCTTTGAAAAGCATAAACAAGCGGATCCTTATATTTAGATCTGTTGATTTCAGTTCCCAGATATTGACTTCTCGGAATAATATCGATCTCGTTTAAGCGATTTATGCCATCAAAGTTCTATGTTGAATAACGTGAACCGCAGAAGATGCATTGCAATTTGAAATTCAATAAACTATGTACTAAGTTCTTAGTGCAGTCCACAGACTTTTATTAGAATAGGTGGGAGTTCACCTACTTTGCTGGTCTGTGGCAACTAGCAAACTACATAATTCAGTTCGATCTCCGTCGTCTTAGCAATAACATGTCAGACGTCAATTCAAAAATGTTAAATTACTTTATACTAACCCACAGTAGTAAGCTATAAAGACTCTTTTATATATAAAGGTGTCGTAATTGTTAATTACTAAAGTACAAAAAAGTTATGCAAAAGACATCACGCCCATAGGCGGTCACCCACCCAAGTACCGACTGCGCCCGACGTCGCTTAACTTTAGTGAATATTATAAATTTGTCACCGACTCTCACTTGACCAGTATTTATTATATTTTGTTGTTTTACTTTAAAGTATGTACTATAATCATGTCAAGCTTGAAGCTTGTTACGTATTACCGTTTTTGCACTAAAGCAAATACAAAAATGCGTTTAAAAAAGTTTACTTTTTTTTACTTTTTATCTATATTATCATCATTTCTTAGTTAATCCACCGTAACATTACTTATTTACCAAATTCTGTGAAAATTTCATATCTGGCTATCTATTACGGTTCGGAAGATACAGCCGTTAAAAGGTGGGACAGACAGACATAAAACGTAGGTTTAGTATTAGAGTTTTCCCCCTTTCCCTGTATCACCCTTTGGGTACGGAACCTGATGGAACCTGATGGTATGGTACCCTAAAAAAGGTAGATGTTTTCTAGGTGATCTTCAGATCACGACTCGGCGAACGTAGTGTAGTAAACCTGGAGTGACGATAGACGTATGGCAGCCGGCAGTGGCTGGATGCAAAAAACCTGTAATCTGATAAACAGCATACCTTAGGAAAAGCTTATGTCCAGCAGTGTACTAACTGGGCTGACTATGATGATAATTATAAAGTAAGCTGCTATCTTCGCAATGGATATGTTCATTTAATGCCATTAAAATGTCACCGTTATCTAGCAATTTAGCGACAGCTTACCATTTTATCCTCTCTAGATAGTTACCGTATTGCAATCGACCTCACCATAGTTGATTGTAGTCATTATGTTGCGTTAATTTATTGGAACTGAGTCAGGCAAGCTTACATTTATCAATGTCTAAATCTAGGGTAACGGCGTAAGGGATAAACGCAACCTGCCAATAGCATAAAGTTAATTTTCAATGCGGTTCAATAGAAAACCAATTATTACTCACTCTTTATTGTTTATGGACCAGGGGCCTTACGGACAACAGCTGATTGCGGCACCTAATCCGCTCAGTTGGAAAATCACGCGAACGTGAACCTTATCGCGCCCAGATACGGTTTGCGGTTTGCGGTGGCCAAACGTTTGGTGGAAGCGACTGTTGACCGGAATGCTGGCGCCTCCTTTGACCACAATAATGAACATTGTCATACAAAGCGGCAATGCTGCATATTGGTCACTGTTCCTTTCGCCAAAGGATTTTAGATTTGTTTTGCAAATAGAAGGGAGTTTTAAGTATCACGTGTGTATCTGTTTCTCTGAACGGTTGAACCGATTTTGATTTAGTTTTTTTTTTGTTTAAAAGGTGACTTGATCGAGAGTATTCACAGCTACGATTCAATAACATCTGTGGCATCTGAGTAGGATTAAAAAAAAACAATGTAGTCAAACAATTAGGTCACTCGACACGGGTTATCCTAGTGAGGACTGCTTCGCAAAGCTTACTATTTTAGGCTCGTCTCTTTGCTATATTAATTTACCACGTTAGATAAGGTGAAATATTTAAGTTAAAATATTGTATCTTTTAATTATTGTGCGTGTGTAAATAAATAAATAAAATAAATAAATAAATAGGTATATAGTTTCGTTTTCTGTGTAATATATACTAATATTATAAAGAGGAAAGATTTGTTTGTTTGTTTGTTTGCATTGAATAGGCTCCGAAACTACTGAACCGATTTGAAAAATTATTTCACTGTTGGGATGCTGCACTATCCCCCGTTGACATAGGCTATATATCCCGGCTTCGCCCTTGCGAAGCAGGGGCGGCCTACTAGTTATATATAATTTAAAAGTAGTTTCAGGTTCTGATTTTAATTCATATTATAGGTTTATTGTAATCATTTATATAAATTAATTGGTTCATAGGTAAAAAAAATATGTGGAACCACGGTTTTAGTTTTTATTCCAATACCTACTTGATCTTCAGTTTTAAAAAGTTATTTGTTTTATTTAACTGGTCTTTACACTATTAGTGACAATAGTGAAAATCAAATGGTTCTGTGGAGAAAAATTTCCGACAAAAATACTTAAACTTGTTAACAAATATTAGATTAACCAGAGTACAAACATATTTTTTTATCAGCGTGGGTATGTTTCACCCGGAACTGTGATGGCGAGTTATTTGATTTGACTTTCATTTATATAGTTTGAATTAGTTTGAGAAATGGTTATTATTATTGTATTTAATGACTAATAAACGACAAATTTAATAGTACCAAAGGTTTCATAAGCAACGAATGAACACCAACAAATCCTTTTTAGATTTATTAAAACTAATGTTAATGAGCTAGACTTTGACTCGATAACATTGACTTATGCTCTAGGAGTAGGTTTCCTAGCTTCCAAATATGTAATAATATACGATACATTGTTCTATGCAATGTAAGGAGCAATTTAAATGCACATCGGAACGAGTATAAAATTCATATTAGTAAGGCGATACGGAGAACTCATATTATAATTATTACTAGTTACTTTGAATTTTAAATTAGTACCCTTTTCGTCACTGATGGGTACAAAAAAATCGAATCTATAGTTAGTTATGTCACTTAGCTAGCTATGAAAAGAGATAAATGATAAATATATGTCTATACTTCTATACTAACATTATAAAGAGGAAAGATTTGATTGATTGTTTTTTTGTTTGCATTGAATAGTCTCCGAAAATACTGAACCGATTTGAAAAAATATTTCGCTGTTGGGAAGTTACACTATCCCCGGGTAACATAGGCTATATATCTATATAGCCGTGCGAAGCCGGGGCTGGCCGCTTGTAATAAATAAATAGCCTAGCTGGTGGCTGGGCGGTAGCACGTATGCTTGACAATCTGACGGCACTCGGTTTGACCCTCGGCCCTGATTTTGTGCTGCTTCGATGCCTTCGCTCAACAACGATGAATGAAATCATCGTTATGTCCAAGAACCTCAAAAGTTCACAGACATAATGAGATTCACCAACATGCACTGGGCCCGTATGTTGGATTAGGGCCCATCCTCTCTCTCTAAAAGAGAAGGCCTGTGTCCCAACAGTGGGCACATGATAGGCTATTAAAAGAGCTCAGATGGCTGAGTGGCATACCTTGAGAGAAGAAGATAAATATTATCACGCCTAGCACGGGTCGTAGAGAAATTGTATTTTCTCCATTTTTTCTCGATAGAAAAAGACAAATCTTATCCTAGCTTTGTCGCGTCTATGCGCGGGTATTTATAGAAACGGTGGAAATACAATTTATCCACGGCCCGTGCTAGACCTGCTAATATGTTTCAATTTATATAAAGAGCATTTGATTGAAAACAATTGAACTTATAGTAGTTGGCCGCGCTGGACCAAAATATCAATATAAGACAGTTATTTAGGATTGTTTTCAACATATGACACAGGCAGTATATAAGTGTACAAATGTATCTTTACGTTGACATGGGCACAAAGTTTACCTACTTAAAGTGAAAATGGATGTGTAAATAAAATTGCGAAAAGAAAGCTCATATTTTGCAACAGTCTGAAATATTTCGGACAGGTCGTAGCAGACGTGTAAATAAAATAGGTTGCGACGTTATTGTTCTGATATCTAGGCTAGACTGCTATTGTTACATTTACACCATAAAGTGTGTACGGACTGCGCGTTTACGACTGGAACGACTGTATGCTACCTTCCACGGTGTTTTCGAGAAGCTACAACATGGGGTTCTTCAAAAGACGAGTCTATAGAGTTTTAAGGGTCGGCAACGTATTTGTGATGCCTCTGTTTTTACAAGTATCCATAGGCGATGGTGACTGCTTACCATCAGGCAGCCTGTCTGCTTGTTTGCCACCTATGGCATAAAATAAAATAATTACTGCGCGTTTTTTTTATTGCTTTTTTTTTGCTTCTCCACGGACTCCTGGGTCCGCGCCCTTTGTCAAATTTTACAATTTATTTTATTAACTATTTCTGATTTAACATAAATCTAATGACTATACAAGAGGAATATACAAATATAAAATCTTATTACGTTGCGTGTATACACCGAGCAGTCCAGCTCCCGCAAGCAGCACCTGTTCACGAGTTGACGCGTGTGCCAGCCATCGCTCTCCTCGCCATATTTGAGGCAAGAGGGTAACCGGCCTCACGACGCGTGAGTGCCTTGGGTATACACACAATTACATTTAAATATTACAATGCTTAAAATTATTGTACCTTTCTCTAGGTGTTTCGTAAGCAGCTGTTCTAGGAAGACCTGTGTTACAGCTGCTAAAATGTATGTATTTATGACAGTATAACAATAATTAATGTTTATGTAGATTAATAAATAATTATATATAGATTGCTTGGAGGAGATCGCTTCAAGCGATAAGGATGCCTGTTAAATGACTAGATAATAGTTTTATTGTATATGTTATCCTGATTTTTGTGGTGTTTTTATAAAGAGTTATCTTAACATATATTACCTAGGCAAGCATTGAGATCTATCATTGAAAAAAACGGCAACGTGGCTTAGGCCGTGTGACTAGTGCTGTGCTTCTCAATATGCTTTACACTACATAGATATAAAGCCGTTTTATCAATGATGTTTTCCTTCGGCAAAACACATTCCAAGGAACGATATTAAATATCAGGTACAAAATGTACTCAAAATATACAAACAAATAAATTAGATTGATTTGTGTTCACCTCATAAGAAAAAGTTCCACCATCCATAAATTTTCTTATTTTTAGTCGATATGCAAATATGAATCAATGAAAGTGGCGGTATACAATTTTATTACGAAAACATAAAATTATTTATCTGAACACATAAAACATTGCTGACAGATCGAAGAGCTTTCACAAAGGCTGTAAAATGCATTTTCTATGGTCGTGCTGAATGCAATGTTTGCATTTAAGTATATAGCGGTAGTTTTTTGTACCAAGCATTATTTGAAATATTAACCGACTTCGAAATGGAAAGATGTCAACTTGAATATTTTTTGGTGGGGTTTTTAGGGTGGAAATTTAGAAGATAAATGAAAGTCCAGCAGTAATCTATATACTTCTATACTAATATTATAAAGAGGAAAGATTTGATCGTTTGTTTGTTTGCATTGAATAGGTTCTGAAACTACTGAACCGATTAGAAAAGTTCTTTCACTGTTGGGAAGCTACACTATCCCCGGGTAACATAGGCTATAATATTATAGAAAAAAAATAATAGGGATCCTTACTATAACTCCAATAATGTAACCCAAGGTGTAAAAAAATAAGATTTACAATTTTAACTTTGCGTGTTTGACAGTTCTAAGACAGGACAACGTCTGTCAGGTCAGCTAGTATAGCTTATACAATCTAACCTAAGGTTGACTTTAAGTAGGTACCTAACTTGCTAACTACTTAGCAGTCTGTGCACGGGAACTAAAAGTAAGCTAAAATGGTTGCATACTAATATAATATATATGAATTGTTTCAGAGAATTTAAATTAGTTGGTCGGTATTACTAAATCGTGTATCTTAATGGATTTATGTAAGGTCAATACACATTTATCGTGAATTTTGTACTAGACGTACCTAACGTCTATATAATTATTATGTTTGTAAACCGAAAGGGGTTCGTTATACTTATCAATATGAAAAAAATTTACTATGGGACCAACCATGAAATCTGTTCCATACATTTTGTCGAGTGCCAATGAACGTTTTCTATAGAACAGCCGATTTTTTTTTCTGATTTCATATTTGCTTGCATAGTAAAAGTTCGTACCATTTCTTAGTTCATCATACATACCTAGTCAGTGACATCAAATAAATGCTTGAAACGAGAATAGCCTTTTGTCATCATCATCATCATCAGCCAGAAGACGTCCACTGCTGAACATAGGCCTCCCCCTTTAACCTATATAAAATACTGAACGACAGCCTGCCTTTTGCATCCACTGGATGCCCGCGACTCTCACAATGTCTTCGGTCCATCTAGTGGGAGGCCTACCTACGCTGCGTCTTCCGGTTCGTGGTCTCCACTCCAGAACCTTTTTTCCCCATCGGTTATCGGATTGTCTTTTGTATAGAATGCATATTTGTTTTTTAAATCATTACTATATAAAATACATCTAGAGAAGAAACAATCCTAAAACTACTAAAGTTATAACAAACAAAAAAAATTACATCATAGTTTTAAACGCTTCATTACCAAGAAATCAGTACCAGCTGAACCGCCAGTTGGGCGCCGTTTTAACTGACAGGTAATAAAACAAAGAACTTGGCACTTTTCTATCGGAATGTACCGTCAAAGATATTTACGGGAGGTCTTTCGTGCGGAAGAGTGCGGAAGTTACTCGATAGACATTCCGCAGTTTAAAATTGCGTGATTGGAATATTTTTCTTTCTTTTGCTTATCAGCTTTATTTGGGTTGTATTTTTATAGTAATGAATTCCTTTATTGGCAAAACGTTAATTTTAAATTGAGGGCCTTCCATCTTTTAAGACATGTTAAAACATAAACGTCAGTGTCAAATGGAAGACCAAGCCTGTATTATCTGTGCATTTTCTCTTCTTGTTAAGCTGCCAAACAAATTCAATAAATTTATTTTAATTCACAAAACATTGTTTTTGTGGGCGATTCGTTCAAGATTGAAATTAAAAATAGAGATATGCGTCCATCATCTCCAGGCACGAGCAGAGGAAACAGATCTAAAGTAGCCTTTTTTAGGTTAACCCTAAACTACCTACCCTATATTTCAGTCACGTATTTACCTACGCGCGGTCTGTGCTACGTCGGCAATATATTGCTCTCAAAAAATAAAAAAATAATTGAAATAATAATATTCTAAGAGTTTATTTATTTTAAAATTAAAGAAACATAAGAATGCCGCATCATTTATAAAATAAACCAAAATTTCTTCTTATACACAACAAAAAACTAAAAATTCTAATACGTTTGGAAAATGAAATCCAGTATCAAAATAACAAATGTCAGAAACTTCTCTTTACTAATTTCTAATAATAGTTGACTAAAGTTTTATGATTATTTATGGGATATTTACCGTGGTAAGGTCCCGTAAATAATCATATAACTTTATCGTGGATCGTCACACAGTGGGTGTGTGAAGATCCTGGCCCATCGGTCGGGATGCATACGCGCCACATGTCCCGCCCAATCCCATTTTAGTCTGGCAGCTTTTTGGCCAACGTCGACCACACCTGTTATGAAGTGCAGCGCACTGTTGCGGACTCTGTCCATTCTTTTGATACCCAGCACGCTGCGTTTCAACAAACAAACCTTCTACTTTTATTAAATTGTAATGTTAATTCTAAGTTTATTTACGACAATAGAAAAATACATGTTTACCAAGAAAATAACATGCTGGCCGGAACCTTGAGCTTGCCTTGAGCAGCAGATGAAGACAAGTTAGAAATTTGTCAACTTTGGAATTGGACAAGTTCGGAAGTGGACAGACTTGACCGGAGGGTTGCAATCCAACGCGGTAATGTAATGTGACCAGCATTTTGATTTTGAGAACGATGCCTGTTGGCAGCAGTCTATTGCGTAATTATGATTCCAAATATGTACCTCATAGAATTACTACCTAAATGCTATGATGTGTCTATATATACTTTTACTATCATGTTAAAAAAAAAAACTTTAAGCTACTTAATATTACAACCAAAACAACTAATCTACCAAACCAGTGGGTTTTTTTTTCCAATTGCTATACGGAGCGAAGGAGTTACTGAGCAATCTGAGCAAAGTAGAGATCAGCAATTTGGTCACTAAATCTTAGTTTTAAGACTGTTTTAAGTTATATTACAGCCCAAAATACTTATTACTTGTACTATTATGTATTCTGTGATATAAGTAACTGAACACTACACTCAAAGTCTGGTAATAAATATTCTGTGCCAGTAGACAAAAGAAATGGAAGCTATCCCAAAACAGCGATTCTGTGACATTATTTGGAAGGTTGACAAAAAAAGAGATAATTTATAAAAGAGTGACCTACCCTTTGTAGATACTCGGATAGCTAAAGTTAATAAAGGTTAGGCGTACCTACGTAGAACGAATTTACTTATAGTAATTTAGTCCACACTTCAGTGTGGAGGTTAAAGGGGGAGGCCTATGTTCAGCAGTGGACGTCTTCTGGCTGATGATGATGATGATGAATTTAATCCAAATCAAATAATCACATATCTTTCGAAATACGTTTTACGACTTTTTATCAAAATTTTTAGGTACTTCGTAATATTGAAATGTACCAAATGTAAGAGCAATTTTTAACGCCCAACGCAAGAGCGGTTATATGGGGATATGTGTATGTGTATTTTTGTGTATGTATCTGCTTACGTAAGTGTCTTCTGTAGCATTGTAGCTCCCAAACGGCTGAACCGATGTTGATTTAGTTTTTTTGTTTGTTTTTAAAGCGATTTGATCGAGAGTGTTCTTTTATGAATCATGAAAATTGCTTCAACCGTCTGAAGATTATCAGGTAAAAGAACTGAGGAAGGAATCGGAAGTTGTAATAATATATATTTATAGGTACTTGTTATTCTGTAGTAGCCAATAATTATGTGAACGACGCGACGCTTCGTGAGTCGTCGAACAGTCGTTGGTTTGTAGATACCTCGTGACAATCTCACTCAAATAAAACTTTTGAAAAACAAAAAATGGGGTGGTCCCCATACAAAAAACGTTTTTTTTTACGTATTTTTGTATTAGCTCTAATGTAAAAATGGTTATACGTACAAGCGTTACACTTAATATGATTATAATACATACTATAGATTTTAACAACAAATAATAAATAATGACCAAGTGCGAGTCAGTGACAAGTTTCTGTTCATTACCAAGTCATAACTGGTAATTTCGTTATTGGATTTTGTGGTGGTACGGAATAAGTGCGCGAGCCCGACTCACCTTTGGCCGTTTTTTTAATATTATACACACACACACACACACATACGGCACAGCACAGCTGCACAACTTGGATTTTAAATAACATTCAGCCATTTATATCTTCAAGAATGTTGAAATACGCGAACGAGATGAAGGACGCAAGAAGCTTACCATAATCCAAGAAAATGCGGCGAAACTTTTAGTGCAGGAATATACCTCCGATCTAGTAAACTTCATAAACCAAATCAGGCTGGCCTATGTAAGTACTTCCTGTCGTAATTAAATTAAGTGCACGTAGGAAACCTTAATAGATTAAAACGGCAAAGTGCGAATCGGGTTCCGTACAGCGTTGCCAGTTTTTTTTTGCTAAGTCGGGATTTAGGTACTTTTTGAGTCAAAAAAGCGGGATTCTGTTGTAGAAAGCGGGACATAGTAAAAAACGTATATAATCAGAAGTTTTTAAATATTGCTCGTTTTATTTGACTTTAAATTATGTTTACGTGACAATAGATAGCAAAAATAGCCATAGAAAATGGATTTTAGTAAAAATATGATATTTTAAATCAGATTGACTGCCCCGGTGGCTCAGTTGGTAGTGAACCTATATTCTGTGCTTGGGGGCGTGGGTTCGATTCCCATCTAGGACAAACATTTGTGTGATGAACATTTGTGTTTGTTCTATGTCTGGGTGTTAATATCTATTTAAGTATGTATTTAAAAATATATATGTACGTATATCAGTTTCTGGCAGCCATATTACAAGCTTTGCTTAGTTTGGGGTCAGATGACCGTATGTGCAAAAATGTCCCAGATATTTATTTATTTATTTATTTACCCTATTGTTAAATAATTGAGTCTTATTCGTCTTCTGAATAACGAGTTATCCCCGAAAAGCGGGAGCGAGCCTGTCCCGCGCGGGACATTTAATTTAGATTTAAAAAACGGGACGTCCCGCCAAAATCGGGTCGTCTGGCAACGCTGGTTCCGTACCACCACATAAATTGTGAATTAAAAAAGTAAAAAAAAATATTGTGCAATAAAACAACATCACGCCCTGGCGGTCACCCATCCAAGTACTGACCGCGCTCGATGTTTCTTATCTTGGTGGTGAATAGATTGTCACCGACTCGTACTTGGCCAATATTTATTGTTATTTTGTGGTTTACTTTAGAGTGTGTACTATAATCAAGCCAAGTATAACGCTTGTATGTATTACCGGTTTTAGGGTTCCGTACCCAAAGGGTAAAAACGGGACCCTGTTACTAAGCCTACGATGTCTATATCTGCCTGTCCGTCCGTCTCTCCTACCTTTGAATGGTTGTATCTTTCGAACCATAATAGATAGCCAGGTGAAATTTTCAGAGAATAATTATGTAATGTTACAGCAAATTAAACTATGATATAATAAAAAATCTAAAAGTCAAAAAGAAAGGGACCTACCTTTTATTTTTACTTTTTGACTATAATATAACTTCTTAGTTAATGCGCCGTAACATTAGAAACCTATTCTGTGTTTCAACTGGCTATCAATTACGGGTCGAAAGATACAGCAGTTAAAAGGTAGGACGGAAAGACGGACAGATTGACCGACAGACAGGCAGACTGCGTAGTTATAGTGATAGGGTCCCGTTTTCACCCTTGGGCACGGAACCCTAAAAAAGCACCTCAGACCTATGTATATGATATATGTATGAGCGCATGTACGTTTTTACGACCACTTGATTTTTTATGGTAAATATCGTCTAGAAATATTTACGCGATTGAAGCGTTTTATGAGCATTTCAATACATAAATATTGGTCGCCGCCAGCTTCAAGTGTCCGATTGACGTAGATTCAGATTTTATATTTAATGCTGCTATTAATACCATGGATATGGATTGGCCATAACTAGTAACGGCTATTAGTAGTATTTGCTCCCAAATCGGTAGCAAGCAGTAAAAAAAAATATCCAGAAAAATTGCTAAACTATAAACTACAACTAGCAGTCCGCCCCGGCTCATTAATCAGTGATAATGTAGCATTCAAATGGAGAAAGAATTTTTAAAATCGGTCCAGTACTTTTTGAGCCAATTCGTTACAAACATACATACAAATCTTTCCTCTTTATAATTATCTTTGATATGTATATAGATAAGAAAGGGACCTCAGATCAGATAAACAATGGAGATACGCCATAGTACAATTGTCAATCGTGTTCAAATCGTGTTTCTCCTACTTTTTTCACTATACTCATCGAGAAATAATACCTATAGAGTCACAATCTCTAAGTGAAAACCACAGACCTACATCTAAGTAGATTTCACTAGCGGTCCAAACTGTATGAAAACTAAGCGTGTAAAATTTTTTGTACCTAAAACTACCTACCTGTGAAAATAAATGTCTTTATTCTGTCAGCCAACTCTATTTGTGGTATTTTTACAACTCAGTATTGCACAATTACCCATTTTCGTTTCAAACTGACACGTGTTGTCGCTGCACCGGTTGAGCAGATTGATTTTAGCTGAACTCAATTACGACTATTTGTCAGATAGTAAGAGAGTGGCTATCTAGGTGAATATAGCAAGCGGTATCAAGCGCTGTGCGAGTTGAATTGCTACTTTATTTCCTCGTATTTAGAGTTCTTATTAATTTAAATTTCTTTGCGGAGTGAACTTCTTGGTATATTCTGTGCTATAATAATCCACATGCAAAAAAGCACCAAGTTCTACTGCAGAGCAAGTTTAAATAAAACATGACAGACGCGTTCGCACCTACTACGAAACCTTACCTCATCTACCTTGTATGTGTGATCTGAGGTAGCGCCATACACGCCTTTTTTTTCTTTGCGTCGTCGTGTAGAAATCGTATAAATTGACTTTGCGTCACATTTAGACAGTAAATTCACATTTACACGTTCTCAAACGTCGCTTTTACAACACGCATGAAATGGTCTCGGAAAACAAAGGAAATTACGAAGTGCCGTGGGCGAAAGGCAAAAACAAAGGTCATAATATAATGCCTGTTGGTTTAGGCACCTAAGCAGGATGAAACTTATAAAATTACCAGTATAATAAACTGGCCAAGTGCGAGCTGAGCTCACGCACTGAGGGTTCCGTATCACCACAAAATACAAAAAGTTGTGCAAAAAGACAACATCACCCCCAGGCGGTCACCCAGCTAAGTACTGACCGCGGCCTACGTTGGTTAACGTGGTAATGAACAGAAATTTGTCATCGACTCACACTTTGTCATTATTTATTATTTTTTGTTATACTTTAGAGTGTTATATACAAAAATACGCAAAAATGCTTTTGTTGTATGACAACTCCCTAAACGTCCCATGGCTGAAATGCAGATGATGATGATGGTGATGAGATATTTAGGTGAAATAGACAGCAGCTCGGGCCATTGCGGGCAGCCTTACAAATATACATTTAGTAGACTTTCATTGAAAAATCAAAGCCGACGCGTGGGGATTCATAACTTTCCATTCAAGGCACTGAAAGGTTGAATGAATTAAATTTTTATCTGATTGTTAATATGAAAAGCTTTTTTATCGTGAATTTTCAAAAAACCTGTAACGAAATAACGAAATCTTTTTAGTAATTTTGCATATAAGAGAACGCTTTTTTTTCACGATGAAATGTGCTAGCTTTTGATCACAACTCACCTGATGGGTACTAAGTGACGGTGTGCTCTAAGATGGAACACGCTTGCCCATTAGGTGCTTTTTCATTATTGTCTTGGTAGGTTGTATTTTTTAGGGAACACTGAGGCAGGGAGGGCTTTCCATTCCTTAATTTTGGAAACGCTGCGTGCGGCATTACCAAAGATCATTACATTCAAAGAAACATTAGAGATGTCCAATGTATAAAATGTTTAAGTGAAACTAATATTATAAAGGGGAAAGATTTGATTGTTTGTTTGTTTGTTTGCATTGAATTGGCTCCGAAACTACTGAAATGATTTGAAAAAATATTTCATTGTTGGGAAGCTACACTATCCCCAGGTGACATAGGTTATATTTACAATTATTTATATTAACGATAATATTTTATACAAATAATACTAATAAGGAAAACAGAGATCTATATTCTCTCTTTTTTAGATATCTAGATTTCTATTTATATCTAGCTGCGCCCGCGAGTTAAAATCGTCGTTAAGTTTTCTGAAATTTTCCATATTTTTTGCGCAATTTTCTTAATTTTTCTTTCCTTGACAGGCTTCAAAAAATAAAAAATAAAATTAAAATAAGATGAGTGAAGTGAAACGCTTTCTCAAGTTATGGCGTGACCAAGGTAAATAGGGATATTTTATATAGATATTATGTCGGAATGTCGAGAGGCCGATCCGCATCAGCAGTGCTAGTACAGTTCTTTATCGATAGTCAAATTCGATTAAATGCCATAGAATCGATCATAGCGAGTACTGATTAAATGGCATTTTATCGAATTTGACGATCTCAACTGTCAAATTTGATGATCGATAAAGAACGGTACTTGCACTGTAGATATAATGATTCTATGACGTGGGTACAGCGGGCGAAGATAATGACACATCGCACGTACAATGAGACAGCTTTTCTTTCGTAACACAATAATTAATCTTACAATCGAAAATTACTTGGGGACAAGGTATTCTGGTTAGGAACAATCGCTGCCACCCTCCAACCAAAAAGTCCAAAATAAAAAGAAAGTGAGATCTTCCGAGCGTGCCGTGTCCAGTCCACGCGCTCTCGCTAGCGCCTCTGCCGGACGGTATGCGAACTTGCTAAACGCTGATTGGTTGCCAACGACACAATCGCGAACAGCGTCAGCAGGGTACTGCCACCAGTGATGGCTCCACTTCCGTCAAAACTGGGCTAGGTGGTGCTAAATAATCTAATCCATAAAAACGACCCGTCGGTAGTTGCGCCCGAGTACCGAAACATCAACTGTCAGTTCTGTTTTTGCCACTTAAAAATATCGACGTGCCGACATTTATAGATAAAGTCCTTCCGGTCGAGTTTCTCCACTTCCGAACTTGTCCATTTCCTAAGTTGTCAACTTCCTAACTTGTCTTCTTCTTAACTCGTCCATTTCCGAGACCGCCACTTCCTATTTTGCCCATTTCCAAAGTTGTCAACTTCAAGAGGTTTACTCAACAAAGGCATCGGTCTATTTCCTCTCTAGGATGTCTTATGAATGAAATACCCACAGAGGCAATATAACGTCACGTATCTCTACCAAGATATTACTCCGGTCTTAAATAGCCTATTATGTGTCCTCTTTTATTTATGGTTCACGTAGGAAATATGTCATTTTCTCCCTCTTGCCTTATAATGAAAGCCATGACAGAGCAAATATTTGGTGGCGAGAAGCGTTCACTGTCATAAAGTATAGTAGCTGAGATATCCCGCTACATAATTACTTCCTACGCGTAATGACGTATTGTCGTGTTGAATATTTATTGTGTTAAAGGAAGGTCATAAGCTGGGTTAGCAATATCATTATTTCTTCGCCATTGCGACACATATTTCGCCTTGTGAACAAAACAAATACCTATGGGGTTATTTTTAATTTACCGAAAACCTCTTGTAGGCACTAGGCAGCTTCTCTACAGACAACTTTTGTTCTATGACTTGTATTAGTAAAAAAAAACTTAATTATGCCTCTAAATGAGAAAAAACTTACGAGGTCTCAAATAAAAATGAATGGGGGTGAGGATTTAAGCAAAAATTAAGAGCCGCAACGTGTATAAAAATCAGGGCAAAAAAACGTAGTTTTTTTACATATTAATTTTTATAAAAATTCAAGGAACGCATTTTATCGAATTTGACGACTTCAACTGTCAAATTTGACGATCGATAAAGAACGACTGTATAGCCTACGAGTAAGTGTGTCACACAATTTTTAGAATCGGTCGCCTATACGATAATACAAAGTCACAAACCTTACCTTTTTAAATCGATGATAGACTTACGTTTGTCCACCTCTTCGCATTTTGTCCCTGTATAACAAGGTTTAAAATATTTAATAACCATTTAAAAATGCGCAAAATTCCGCCCTAGTAATTGGTATTTGTAATCCAGAAAACACTGTTCAAATCTATCATTAAATTACATTAACAGTGTAGGTTAACCCGGAATCAACCTTAAACGCTGAGAGACACAACTCGATATACATCTTTACCTTATCTTTTATCACTTCACTACTGTAAAACGAAATGATGGAATTATCTATCCATCAGTGTTATTAACAGTAGGTATGCTTACGTTAGAAATGAAATAAATAAATATTTCTAACAGAACATTTTATTATCTATACATCTATACAATATTATAAAGAGGTAAGGTTTGTATGTATGTTTGTAACGAATTGGCTCAATAAGTACTGGACCGATTTTAAAAATTCTTTCACCATTTGAATGCTACATTATCACTGATTAATATAGGTTATTTTAATAGGTTAAATAACTATACCCGTGCGGAGCCGGGGCGGACCGCTAGTCACTGATATTTCCAGTTCTCTGTCTACAATAGATATTTTAAACTTGATAGTTGATTGAATCAAGCGTTACTTTGCGGAAGTAAATGTTCAAAGTTGTTTTTATGACGAGTCTCTAGTGTAACTCCGCTTCTGCGTCGCTTGAAGTACAATAAGGAATTTTGGATAAATTATTTAACTCTAAAGATATGTGTTAATGGTGCTAATTTAGCCTTACCTAAAATAAAAATAATAATTACATAAAAGAGAAAATTTAACTTAACCTGAAACAAATATTAATTAAATCTGAAAACAATTGAATCTGAATCAAAGAAAACTCGTTAAGATAAGTTAGTCTAAAAAACTAACGCTTTCGCATAGGTAATATGTTTATAAACAACTAGCTGACCCGACAGACGTTGTCCTGTCTTAGAACTGTGAAACGCACCAAGTTAAAATCGTTGATATTTTTTCCAAATTGTAAAATTTTCTACGCAATTTCCTTTTTTTTGCCCGTAAGAACCTTCTACAAAGTAATATAAAACCTAAAAACAAAGATGAATGAAATCGGTTAAGTTGTTTTCAAGTTTTGTGCGAGACCAAGGTAAATAGGGATTAATTTTTGTATAATATATAGATTAAATAATTCGTTATAATAATATTTTGTGATAATGATATTGCGTTATATTTATATGGGCTCGATGTAAACTACTAATTTGCCTTGCATCGGTACTCACTATACTCAATGATCCTAAGGCATCTTACGCACTGTCGACTGGTCGCCAGCGACTCAATCCCTCGGCGACAAAACATAGGCAACTAGGGCCAGGAGACCGACGACCAAGTGCGTAAACACCAAATTAAACTATAGTAAGTCACAGTTGCCATCGACCGAGTCGCCGGCGACCAGTCAACAATGCGTACGACTCTAAATTGCGTAAATACTTTCCGGGAATCTATTTTGATAAAACAAAGTTTGTTATGTAGTTGAAGTACTCAGCGATTTTTTTAAGCTATACATAATTCAAAATTTATCAATAACATTCAGGTACATAAATTAAGAAATAAACAAGAAAAAGACGATTAAAAGAGCCGATGATCTTCAAACGGCTGAACAAATTATTTTCTTGAACAATAGCTAAGAACACAACGAAAAAAAAACTAAATCAATATTGGCTGTTTGCGTTGGGAGTTAAAAAAGTCTGTCACTTAAGTATCTCGAAATTGTCTCCTCACATAATACAGTATCTAATAGTCGAAGCTGTAATACTAAAAAGTTGGTACGCAAGAAATCCACCAGATATCTGATTAAAAATTTCTACGCAAAGATTCCTACCATTATATCACACACACACATCATCAGCCATTGAATGTCCATTGCTGAACAATGCCTCCCTCTTACAGAGGGGTGTTGCCATAATCCCCACGCTTGGCAGGCGGCTTGGGGATCGCCTATTATATACCCGCTATGAATTGAGTGTCATTTCTAAGCTAATTCTGTGCATTTATTGCACGGTCAGTAGCTGTACCTATTGTGTGTGATCTGTGGTTTCAATCAGCCAGTCAATGCTGTCGTATGGACTCGCATGGCTCTTAATTTTCTTTTGCACTTTGAAAAGAAAATTAGAGACATTCATGGCTTCTTTGTGTGGTTAAGTTGGAATGGTCTGGGCCCTAATTCCGTAAAAACACAAAACTCGCCAATAACACGCTACAAACGTGTAGTGTAACGTTTGTGTTTAGTAACCATGATCACTAACAACTCGGCATGGTTACATAATTGAAAAGCGTCGAACGAATCAAACGCGTCTTCCGATTGGATACTATAAATTCTCTTGAAAAACGCACACGAAACGCATTAGCTTGCTCCAACGCTCAGAGCAAATAAAAATACAGAGGCACTACGGCGCACTGCCAAAGTGAAGCCAAAATCGCACTACCTGAATTCCCAATAAATACACGACTCACGCACACATAAGCATTCAACACTATGTGAATTTCTGTCAGAAAATTGCACTGGCAACACTTCGACTACGCACACATGTTTCAAAAGGTGGCTTCACTGTTCGTGTTCGCCGTAGTGACTCTGTATTTTTATTTGCTCTGAGCTTCAACGTTATTTTGACGTGTTCACGCGCTTTGCGTTACGAACCTCATCACGACGTGAGTATACTTGACATGTTGCCAATTCCACGTAGATAACGTGACGTAGCTGCACTACGAGTTTATATGACCATAAAAAAAAAAAAAAAAAAACTATCCTTTTTCCTTTTTCTTGAAATCTATAACGTGGATGTTGTTTTTTTTTTGTTTATCCATCCGTACTTCTCCCAACACAAGCCCGACATTGTCAAGCTGAACATGTTACTTAATACGCAGTTTTCTGTTTTGTTAACATTTGATTGGCAAATTTAAATAACCATAATTAATTACGCAATATTGTCAGGAGAATAATAAAACATGAATAGATAGATACGTGTAGCTAGTTATATAAATAAATGTTATGTAATAAAGTATTTGTTTTAGACTGCAAGTATAAAATCAATGTTATGGTCATACTTTTTTTTTCTAGCTCATTATCACGTAACAAACAAAATATCCAAAATGAAGTTAGCATTGTGTAACATGCTTGCATTGTAACCTGGATGTCTTCAAGGCCAGAGTGAATAAGTATTACTAACAACTAGGTTACGTGCTCCATCTTTAGCCACAACATCGCTTTCCATCAGGTAAGTTAGAGGCCTAACGTAGACATATTCTACTTATGAAAAAACCTGTTAAACGTCGCACGTTTATGGCACTTTATGTAAATTAGAGAATTAGGGCCCTGATCTCTCTGATATAAAACTGTCAAAAATGCATTCTAGTTTCTCCTAATACAGTCTTACAAATGTAACGAAACCTTTGTACCAACAGCTACTTGCAGCTGTTTGCCTGGTGGATGGATCAGGACTATTAATAGTCGTTTCTACCATGTCTGGACTATCCAAAGTGCCCAATACAGAACTTCGGCTGGTAACAGAAGCTATTATTTTGTTGTTTTTAACTCGTAATGTCTATGCATATTTTGTTTCTATCATAAATAAATATTTTCCTTTCTATCTTTCATTCTTTCAAAAATGTAGTAAGTACTGGGCAAGTGTGCACATTGACCACTCCGGAGCCAAAAACAAATATCCAAAACAGTTATTAAAAAAACACACCAAAAAATTAATTCTATGTTTTTCCTTTACCGTTTTTGAGCGATGGCATCGAAACTGCACATAATTTTATTAAGGTGCCAAATAAGTCATTGGTGCATGGCCGGATCGAACCGGGTGCCGTCAGATTGTAAAGTGCACATGCTTCCGCCCGGCTACCATCTCTCCATTGAAATATCGACGCACGTACAATATTATTAGACGAGACAAAAATTGGACGCCTAGGACTATGAAAGGATAGGACAGGAAAGTATATTTTTTTCAAAGTGGGTCCTTCAAGGTATGAACAGGTGGACACATTGAATACCATCTTTGAGGAAATATTTTATACTAATCAAAAATGCTGCTTCATAGGAAAGTTATTCATAAAAAAAGAGAGAGAAAACTAGGTATACCTGTTAAAAACACGTGCTTTTACAAAACTAGATGCATAGACCTACGCTTATAAAAATGTTAAATGAATGAAGGTCCAATAAACTCCATGAAAGTTAGCATGTGGCTAGCGAGTGCATTGCTATTATTTATGAGAAAGGAGTTTTATGTTACCTACAGTTAGCCCATAGTAGTTAAACAGTTCGTCGTGCACAGATATTATCAGAGACTATTCGAGTAGTAAAACTATTATGGCGGGCTATTACGTTTTACGTACCTACCTAGTACTTGGAGTTTTTTACGAGGAAAATGCATTTTAGGAATTATAGGGGATTGTTCATATTTCCTGATCTTATACTCGTAGTTTTGTTATTTGCTAAAAAATATAGACTATTATAAGATACTAATTTGAATATATTTGTTTTCCATACAGTAGTTATTTAACCAAAAAATATTTAATATCGCGAAATTTTTATATGTGATGACGTCATCATCAGCCATATATTAGATTAGTTCCGTGTCGATGTCTTAAAAAAAAGTCACTGCCGTCATATTTTCATCTGTTAATGTTATTATTAGGGCATACAAATCAAATATCAACAAAAGTTGTTTGTTTGACAGATAACTTTTTTTTGTGGCTGGGCAGGCTAAGTTATATTTCAACATAACGCCAACGCTAAAGTCATTAGAGGTTAAATGAAGGTCAATCATATTTAATCAAAAATAATCGTTATCAGCGCTTATTTTTTAATAAAAATTTATGATTCAAAACCTTGAAGTCTATTGCTCGAAATGGTTTTGTAATTACAATCTATAAAAAAATATGAACAATCCCCATTGGTGACTTGTGTAATTACTTACTGGGTTAACTACCTACGCGAAAAGGGTGTGCTTAGCCGATAGGGGCCATAGTATCATTAAGAACAACTTTTACTATTAAAACAACTCAAAATTTGGGAAAAATATTATCAGCTGTTCCAAAGAAATCGGCAATTCATGCTTACTCGACAAAATGTATGGAACAGCCATCGGAAACAGCAGATTTTATTTTCGATTTCAAATTTGGTCCTTTAATCCATCCATCCATCAAGAACCTTGCTTGATGTAGAAGTTAGTAGGTATATACTTGTCATTAGTGTAGCTAAATATCTGTGAAACTTTGGATTTAGTATTATGATTATTACGACTATTCGCAAAAACCGGCCAAGTGCGAGTCGGGCTGAGGGTTCCGTACCACCACAAAATTCAATAACGACATTACCAGTTATAACTTGGTAATGAACAGAAATTTGTCACCGACTCGCACTTGACCATTATTTATTGACGCTTCTACGTATTACTGTTTTTATATTAAAGCTAATACAAAAATACGTTTGTTGTATTGTATTTACTTTTAGACTTGTTTATTATTGGTTAGTTAATCCGCCGTAACATTAAATTTTCTGTGAAAATTTTAACTGGCTATCTATTACGGTTCGAGAGATATAGCCGTTTAAAGGTAGGACAGACAAACGGACCGATGGACAGACAATGTAGGCTTAGTAATAGGGTCCCGTTGTTACCCGTTGGGTACGGAACACTAAAAACCAACCATATTACTTTACCGCTACAATTCATGACTCAAATTCGCGACTGTAACGCTTGTCATCCCGCTTATCTAAGAACTGGACCGTTGTTTACTAAGTAAAACACGCACGTAACGCGGCGCGTTAAGTTAACATTACATAAATTTGACCTCTATTCCTTAGGAAATAAAGGCCAACTTTTGAGGTTAACTTAACGCGCCACGTTACGTGCGTGTTTGTAGACTTTATAGTTACAAAATAGAGACCCTGCGCATTGTTGCTGATTTGGTACGTTGCTTTAGAGTCTATAGTTTTAGAAATCCTTGTGTGATGCTGAAAAGGACAGATAATAAAAAGAAAATCGTTCTAAAAAGTCAGCTGGAAGCGGATGTGACATGTCACATTCGTAAGAAAACTAAACAATAATAACATAAATTAACACATCTATTTATAATTCTAATAAATAAAATTACGTGGTGAAACCACGTAATTCGTTTATATTGTCGTTTATTTTTAATTTAATTGCAAATGAATCATCCCATCAATCTCTGAAGAAAATAAAACCATGATTGAAAAGAAGCCATTCAACGATTTTCTAATAAGAATACTATCAATAGTCAGAATGCTTGCAAGCGTCAAAGCAACAACTAAAATGACCAAGTGCAAGTAGATGACAAAATTTGTTCACCACGGACGTGGTCGGTACTTGGATGGGGGACTTTCTGGGCGTGATGTTGTCTTTTTGCACTACGTTTTGTATTTTAGATCCATCTTTACAGAGATATAGAACCTAAGGAAACTACTTAATTAGATTTTCTCCTCTCAAGATCAAATTACAATCACAAAGTCAGCTTTGATGGTTGGATGAATCGCTCAAGAATGCCGAACGCTGCGAAGGCCCGTTTTATTGGAGAGTATTGTTCCCGGTCCTTTGTTTCAGCAGAGTGGCTCTCCGGTTTCAATATTTGCGGTTTGACTCTTCGGGCTGAGAGTAGTTTTCCTTGTAAGTAAAAACTAGCCGTTTCCTTGTAAGTAAGAACTAGCCGTTCGCAGCTTGGGAGTTTGGTGAAGTTTTTTCAAAGTTAAAACCTTTTCAGAATTAGTTCAGTTCTATAGACTACTTCATATATAAATAGCTGAAAAAAAAACCTCTTTCAGTGCCCCGATTCGCTAACTACAAACACGCTAATAACGCGCCGCGTTAATTGAACCTCTAAAAGTTGGCCTTTTAGCGTTTCTTTAGGGAATGGAGGCCAAATTTTTTGAGATTAACTTAACGCGACGCGTACGTGCGGGTTTTAGTTAGTGAATAAGGGCACTGACAAAAATTACATGACTAAGTAGGTTGTAAAAATAGATATGGGAATCGATTAATGCATCTTGCAAGAGCTTTGAGCAATTTTAATGAAAAAAATTTTTTAAACATTTAGTACATCTCCATCATCGGCCGAAAGACGTCCACTGCTAACATCGGTTCTTCCTTAGATTTCCATACTAAACGACAGTCTGCTATCTGCATCCACTGGATGCCCGCGGCTCTGAGTGTCACGTGACTGTAGCTCATCGGCGAAAATCATCGTTCCAGATTTTATTGCGCAAAGAAACTCCGTGCATTTTTTAATGGTGTAGAATTTTGTAACAAGTATGGACATTGTCTGAAATAAATGATTATTTATTTATTTATAACTCTTGCTCTGATTTTTTCTAAAAAGCTAGCAGTTAAGGACAATGTCTCAACGCTATAATGTCAGCACTGCATGGCAACACACTTGCCTTGCACTGTAGTATTTTTGACGAGAAGATGTCACCCAATTTCCCGAGATGAGTACATACAAAATAAAAATTCTGAAAGCCAATAACTAAAGTGAAAGAAGGCCGTTCTTATGATAATGACAGATACAATACTTAGGTACCTGAAAGTAGAGAAGGTACTAAATATATTCATATAGTAAGTGCTATCGAGAATTCAATAGAATATCTCTCACAAAGATAAGTTACCCTGAAATTCTTCAATGCTCAAAGTATTTCAAACCTTATTGGGAAATCTGCCAACTATTCTCAAACTATACACATGATAACGGTGAGCTAAATCACCGGAACAAGTTTTTGGGAACAATACCGAAGGAATTTTGCCAAACACTCTTGGTAAAGTTTATGAGCGTGAGGTACTTACCGTTGAGTTTGTGAGACAATTTGCTACAATACCAACAAAATCTGTCTCTGATTTGAGATGAGGACATTGGATCGAGCAAAATACGGATTACTTTTTAGGGTTTCGTACATGATACAAAAATACGTAAAAAAATACGTTTGTTGAATGGAGACCCCCTTTCGTTTTTAGATTTAGACTTTTTTATTATTTTATTGTTAATTCGTCGTAACATTACATTTTCTGTGAAAATTTCAATTAGCTATCTATTACCGTTCGAAATATACATCCGTTAGAAGGTAGGACGGACAGACAGACAGACGACAGATAGACACCGTAGGCTTAGTAATAGGGTCCTGTTTTTACCCTTTGGGTACGGAACTCTAAAAAGACTTTGTAGGATAGTGATAGTGACAGATAGTGAAAAAATCAGCTCATAATTTTTTTTAAGTGGACCCGTACATCTATTTGTTATAATCTCAGTTATCGTGTGATTGATTTTTTATGGAACAGCTGATATTTCCCGATATTTAGGGGTTAGTGCCATAGCAAAAGTAGTTTATAATGAAGAATATTATGAATCCTTTTCGCTTAGCATTATCGTTTTTGAAAAACTCAGCAGAAATAAAAAGCCCTTCATGGAAAACCTACTGCGCTTTCAGTTTTGTACCTTCTTACGTTGAAAAGTTATCTTGGGCACTCGACGACACCCTTTTAGGCCCTAGAAAACTCATTTATGTGGTTAAAGTACAGAAAATAGGGTAATAAAACGACGATGTTGCTTGTTTTCTGTGGCCTTTTCCATTTTCACGTAGACTGAAGGTTCAAGTCAGTTAGTTAGCTAGTTAGGTATTTAATAGTTAGCTACAAGCAAAGCTTATATAACTGTGTAAAAACTAATAAACTGACCAAATGCAAGTCAGGCTCGCGCAATGAGGGTTCCGTACCACCAAAAATACAAAAAGTAGTGCAATAAGACAACATCACGCCTATGGTCAGTTGGTCACCCATTCAAGTATTGACAGCGCCCGATGTTGCTTAACTTGACTGTGACTCGCACTTTTTTTTTTTTTTTTTTTTTTAATTGTTTATTCAATACATTGTTCATATACGAGCCATTGTTTATTATCACAAGCTTTTATAGAACTTGCAATGTATGTTTGTTCGGTTGGAATGTTGCAACTCAATTTTGAAGCAGATATCTTCAACCGATTGAGCTGAAATTTGGCATACTTATGTAAGTTCGGTGAAATTGCAATGTTTTAGAGTCGAGTCGAGTTTTTTTTAATGCCGTAGTTGGCAAACAAGCTGACGGACTGCCTGATGGTAAGCGATTACCGTCGCCTATGGGTACCTGCAACGCCAGGGGCATCACAGATACGTTGTCGACCCTTACAGACTCTATTAACAGCCTTTTTTTGGAAACCCCATGTTATAGTTCAAAAATGCCGCAGGAAGGGAGCTCATTCCACAAATTGTAGGTGTAAGGCAAAAAAGAACGCGTAAAACGCACCGTGTGCAATTTCCACCGATCTAGTTTGGGTTCATTGGATTTGTCTTGCCAAGCACTTTGGTCTTAGATCATAAATTCAATATGGCGGACGCCCCAAGATGGCGGACAAAATGTTCTTATTTACCATCATGATATGGGTATCAAATGAAAGGGTTTGCTGAGAAGAATACGAAAAAGTTTGTTTTTAAAAAGGAGTTATTTAAATTAATTATTTAATAATTACTTATTTGTTGTTTTACCTTAGAGTGTGTAGGTACTATAATCATGCCAAGTTTGACGCTTATACATAATTACCGTTCTTACATAAGAGCAAATACAAAAATAGGTTTAAAAAGTTTGTACAACAAACGTTTTTAAACCTATTTTTGTTTGTAACCCCATTTAGTTTTTACTTTTTGATTTTATCATTATTTCGGCTGTAACATTAAATATCCTGTAAAAATTACAACTGGCTATCTATTACAATATTTTGACACTCGTGCTATCAGAGGCTTTAAACATTAAGACCTGTGGACGGTTTGTACCCGGAGTCGATAGATACAGTCGTCAAAGGTAGGACAGACAGACAGATAGCGTAGGCTTAGTATTAGGGTCTCGTTTACACTCTTTGGGTACGGAGCCCCAAAAAGCGAAAATTTTATAATCGTGTAGTCTGTCCACATGATATAATTTAAATCAACTCCGCCGCCGCACCGCTTTCGTGCAGAACTCTCTGAGTTATTAATAAGGGTCAGGGGTTAATCTGGCCTGTGATTCAACAAAGAGGATAATTGTGAGTCAACGGTACAAAATTTCACTGAATGAAGCTCACTGTTGACACTCACACCACGGACCGGTACTTGTTGGACCGTTTTACGTTGGCAAAGTCTAGAGTAGGTTAGGTAGACGAGAGACCTGAGAGATTAGCATGAACAAAGGCTTATATCCAGCAATAGCTTACTCAGGTCTGATGATGATAGTTTTTTTTTATGTGCAGCCAAGGAAAAATCCTGTATGGACGACTGGGAATGGAGGATCCAGACACTGCCGGACTCTTACCGGTCAAAACCTTTGGCTGCCGCGAGCTAAGTTCCCGAATAAATTTTCAGGATTGAAATACTTTTGATTATTTATTCATCATACAATACTTATTTATCTTAAACTTATTTTATTTTATTTACTTTATATTAATATTAAAAAAACAAGCAAAACAGACCAATAAAGATATTAGGAGTGACTACAGAACTTTCAAGACAATCAACAACACTTTTTACAAGACTTTCTATCATTATGATCTATTCTTCTTCTTTTTTTATCTATTCTTTCTATTAGTTATGTACAGAAATACAGAAATGTTTATTTTGCGATAATGAAATTTAGAGATAAACAAAATAATCCAAATACAAGTAGGTACATTATCACAAAAACCGGCCCCAACTCAGCATGTTGCTGGTTGTACACAACCAGCGCTGGTATTCTGTTGGACCCGGCAAGTGACGTCACGCTCAATATCTGTGCGTGCGCGCGCGTACAAATACATGTAATAAAATATATATACAAATCGAACAATAAACAACTAGGACAACAGTTTTTATACTGAACAACAATTACATACAGAACCACAATTGAATACAGAACAACAGCTAGATACAGAACAACAATTACGTACAAACCCAAAATTACATACAAAACCACAATCAGAGACATACAAATATACATTGCATAAACAAAAATTACAGGAAGATAAACGTAATGATACTGGAGCCTAATACTAAATTGCACTGGTGTCATTTCTTTGACTGATGTGATAGAACTAAAGAGTTATCTATTACATTATTACGCATATCATATTTTAATTTTAGGTCGGTATAGGTAGGTTGTTGAAACTCAATGAAACTCAGTAGGGCGTGTCTAAATACATGGATTGCACAGTAAAACTTAAACCTTTTGACGTCAGCCCTGATTGTTTTGCATTGACATTATTGCAGAATATTTAACTGATGAACTTAACTGATGACTGAAGTACCTTCGCTCATTTTTTTTACGCCATAGGTGGCTATTAAGCAGACGGGCTGCTTAATGGTACCTAAGCAGTCACCGTCGCCTATGGTTATTTGTAACTCCAGAGGCATCACAAATACGTTGCCAACCCTTTAAGACTCTATTAACAGTTCTTTTGAAGAACCCTATGTTGTAGCTGCGGGTACAAGAACTTGTTATCTCCTGTTATCTCCATACCAAATTTATTTAAAATCCATTCAGCTGTACGGAGTTAGATCGCCGAATGCAGTGTAAACCATAGTCGAAGCAAATGGCTTAATCTTATGCGAGTAAACAATAAAATGAATTGATTCCCGCATAGTAAACAAAAAATTTAGTACGGAGAAAAACACAAATTTTTGCATAATATTAGTTTGTTCCAACGCCATTGTCTAATTCGCGATAGAATCCGGAAAATTCAAATTCAAATTATTTATTGAGAATAAAAACGGACAAATTCCACTAACATTTATATCACATACTGTTAAACTAAAATATATTTCCTAATAAAAATAGGAATAATATTATAAAATTACTAATATAATAAATACAAGCGACGCAAATATGCTGACCTCGGCAGTGGTTACATATTTGAAGCGTTTGGGGTCGAGACATTGGGCCCTTGGGGACCGGGAGCTCACCTCATTTTCAAAAACCTTTTAGAGCGCCTGGTTAATGCGACGCGTGACCAAAATGCTGGCGTGTTTCTGGCTCAACGCATAAGCATTGCCATTCAACGTGGTAATGCCGCCAGCATGCTGGGTACGCTGCCAACTGGTAGTGGGCTTGAGCATTTGGATTGTCTTTAGACCTTCAACGGTCTATGGGCAGTCTAACTGTAGTTTTAGTTTTAGCTTGTATTTTGTTTAGTTAATAAAGACAAATAAAAAACAACAAAAAGCTGTAAAAATATGTCAACATAAAATTAGTATGTCATACAAATTGTCATTATAGTCATTGGCTTTTTTGCCCCTGTCCCATTGATCAGTTAAATTTTCACAATAAGTCAAAAAAAACTTTCGTTACAGTTTTCCAGCTGTCACAAATAATATCACAATCAAGGGCCGAAGACATCGTGAGAGTCGCGGACATCCAGTGGATGCAGATGGCAGGCTGTCATTCAGTGTGTATTTATAAGAGAGAGGCCTATGTTCAGTCAGTGGACGTCTTTTCGCTGACGACGATGATGATGGTGAACGTTATTCATCATTTCAGCCGTAGGACGTCCACTGCTGGACATAGGCCTCCCCCATCGATCACCAAAACGGTCGGTTGGAAGCGTCATGCATCCAGCGTTTTCTTGCGGTCTATTTTAGGTCGTCCGTCCATCTTGTGGGTAGACGTCCTACGCTGCGCTTACCGGTCCGTGGTATCCATTCGAGAACCTTTCGGCCCCATCGGCCATCTATTCTACGTGGTATGTGCCCTGCCCACTGCCACTTCAACTTGATAATCCGGTGGGCTATGTCGGTGATTTTCGTTCGTCTAGAGACCCCGAGCATAGCCTATTCCATAGCTCGTTGTGCGACTTTGAGCTTGTTTATGAGGCCCTGAGAACGCTATTGTATACAAACAATTTTGTCACACAAAAGAAATACCTAAGAAAGGAATATTAAATATCATGATATCAAATTTGTATTCAGCGCGAATTCAGTGGCATTAAACCCAAGAGCAAAAGTTAATGAAGTTTATAGCAAAACTTTAATAACATCGGTGACTAGGCGTTAACTAAAGGAAATTAAGGCTTCCGAGCCTCATATTCAAAGTTTGCATGTTAATTGGGTAATTTCCTTTGGCCAAACTAAGCTTTGATGCATGCTAAGCAGATTTTGTTGCTTCATTTTAAATTGAAACTATTATTTATACGCCACTAAGAGCGCTCCGCTGTTACAGGGGGTTACCTGCTAGCATGGACTCTGTGTATTGTCTATCGCTTGTTTTCAGGGAATGCTCTGAGGAGCTTTTTAAACTCATTCCTGCATCGGACATCCACTACCATACATCCTGGCACCGTCAAAAACATCACCCCCACATCTAGCAAAGCTTGAAATCCCACACCGTCCGATTATTCCACTCTTTCTTCCGTGGACCTGCAAGGTGTGAAATGTCCTTCCCCGAAAGGTCTGCCCGTCGAGTTTCAACATGAAGCGTTTCAAAAAAGGTTTCTACAACCACCTCCGGGCTGGCGAAGCATAGGCAACATCATCAGCCAGAAGACGTCCACTGCTGAACATAGGCCTCCCCCTTTAACCGCCACACTGAACGACAGCCTGCCTTTTGCATCCACTGGATGCCCGCGACTCTCACAATGTAGTCGGTCCATCTAGTGGGAGGCCTCACTACGCTGCGTCTTCCGGTTCGTGGTTTCCACTCCAGAACCTTTCTTCCTCATCGGTTATCAGTCAACACTGCTAGTACTGCAAGTATCCATTGGCGGTGGTTTCTGCTTACCATTAGATGGACCGCATGACAGTTTCCCAGCCATTTTTTATTTAAAAAAACTTTCATCCGGTATAAAAAGAAGCCCATGTGTTCAATCCAAGTTATAAGCTAGCTCGTTACCAAATTTCATTCAAATCCGTTTAGTGCTAATTTGAGTGCGGATAAACACAATCACAGAAAAACTTTCGCGTCTATAATTAGGATTTCGCATTTTAATTTATACTTAATGTAACTAGGAGAAAATTTTCGAAAAGATATAGAAAGTAACTTTTGTAATGTAATGTTGGGTCAGAATGTTATTCTTATTTTATGTGAATTAAGTAAATATTTTATCATTTTTATAGTTTTTAATATACTAGCTGTTGGCCGTAACTTCGTATGTGTAGACTTTCAGGTAAACTTTGAAACTTCCTTTTGCCACCCTTGATGGGCATCAAGTTACAAAATATTTTTTAGCAAAACTATACAGCTTATACTCTATACACCCCATAAGTAACCTGCCAAATTTCAACCTCGTAGGTCAAGTCGTTTTTAAGATTTCGTGATAGTCAGTGGTATTTCACTTTTATATGATACTAGCAACGCACCCCGGCTTCGCACGGGTGGAAATCTTATATTTTTTACACCTTGGGTTACATTGAGATTCATTAAGGATCCCAAATTAAAAAAAAAAAAACCCTATGTCACCCAGGGATAGTGTAGCTTCCCAACAGTGAAATATTTTTTCAAATCGGTTCAGTTGTTTCGGAGCCTATTCAATGCAAACAAACAAACAATCAAATCTTTCCTATTAGTATAGACTAGTAGGTGCCCGCGACATTTTATATGTAGATTTTTATATTGACTTTCAACCTCCTTTTGCCCTCTTTCATTCGGCGCCTTCACAAAATTATTTCATAACGGACACCCCTGTATGTAATATACCTGCCAAATTATAGCTTCGTAGGTCCAGTTGTTGTCGACATTTCGTGATGAGTCAGTGAATGAGTGATGTATTTCGCTTTATAAATATACTTATATTATATAAAAGTTAAATATCACTTACTCCATTTACTGACTGACTCAACACAAAATCTCGAGTGTAGAGGTCCGCTAAGAAAGAATTATGCGAAAGGCTGAAATTAAGGAGGCTAAATAGAGACCGAATGTCTTTATGAAAGACTAAGCCTAAAAAGTATGAAAACATTTTGTTTTATAACAGGGCGTAAATGCTTAAGTAGTAGTTAGCTTGTATTTAAGGGATCTCACAATAAAATCCCAGGTAACATCTAGTTACTTCTATTAAACAAACTCGCCTAATATAACTATTTACGTACAACTAAATAAGCTGGTATTTATCAATTTCTTATTCAGATGCTAAAATACCATTACAATAATAATATTTCAGCTATTATTGTACAATAAATTATACTTAGGTACGTTTTAGAAGGAAGAATTGGTTTTCCCGCATGGTCATACGTATGAATAACAGACAATGATACACATTTAGTTTATGTTCATCCTCAATAATTAATGATCGTGCTATTATAATGAAGCACTTTTATTTGATTGTTTTAATAATTGTGTTGTTAACATCGGAATTTGTGAAGACAAAAGAAGCAAGTGATAAAAAATTCGATGATGTGAGTGAAGAAATTACAAGGGCGAAAGAACGGGACGGAAAGATGCTAGGACCTTTAACATATTCTATACCACGCCCGCGACCAAACCTTCCGAATGGTAAGTGTATCCAAAGGTATATTTTTTATGGTTGACAAACAATTCTGACAATTCTAAAATTAACACTATAATGAGTACATCTCTGTAGGTGTCTCGTAAGCAGCTGTACTAGGAAGACCTGTGTTACAGCTGCTACGATTCCAACCTCCGGCGTCTGTCCAATGTTTTTCATTTGACTTGTAGGGTAGGATCATAGGAGCAGCGCGTCAATACGGTGTTTAGGTGTGTGGTCCAAGTGCACAAAGCATTTCACCACATAGCTATTCAGTATTTTTTTTGGCAATTTTCCGTCAAGTATATTTCCTCATGTGATGCAAATTATTTCCGGAATTCATAAAAATAATTTCAAGTTAGTTAACGATATGGCAAATATGAGTTAAGCAGCGCACCTATTTTACTCGCGCACTTTTTTAATAGTATTTGTATTGGCGATGGAGTTTTTTTTAAAATCCTATACCAAAATAAAATAATGAAATTATCATACAAAATTATGTGTATTACTAAGATTGTAATATCTATATGAACGAAATAGTCTGTTGTTTTATTTTTGCCTAAGTAATTTTTTTACTTCAAAAACGTTAGAAGTGAGATTTGATAGCTTTGATCTCAGCATTAACTTGTTACTAGCTGTTGCCGCAACTTTGTTTCGCAAAATCTTTGCATAACGGACATAGAAATTTTAAAAACCTTTTAATATTTTTTTATTCGGCTCTTTGCATAATTATTTTCTTTATGAACCATACTAGCGGAGCGGCTTTGCACGGGTATAGATATATTATAGCCTATGTCACCCGGAGATAGTGTAAGCTACACTGAAACCCAACAGTGAAAGAATTTTTCATATAGGTTCAGTAGTTTAGTACAAACAAACAAACAATCAATCAAATCTTTACTCTTAATAATATTAGTATAGATTACCAAGATTAATCTATTTGTCAAATTGAAAATAAATAATTTGAATTTGAATTTGCAATTTCGCAGTTACAAAACTTTCAACACAAAGTTCAAACCCAACCCCATTTCACTTCTTTAATAAATTTTTCCAGTAATTTTTGTCAATGTATTAATTTATATTTAGCCATTATTATGCAGTCTGTGATTGTGTAACTGTGGAATGGGTTGCCCGTATGGGTTTCCCCCAATAGCTACAATTTGGGTGTCTTCTGGGCAAGCGTGCTCCATCTTAGACTGCAAAGCTTGAAATCAGGCGAGGTGGTGGATAAGCGCAAGCCCATCTTTCATAAAAAAAGTTAAATTCTATAAACTTAACCGTAACTATAATATGTTTTACTAAGTAATAGATCTTTAAATGTTTTTTTTTACAGAACCCCATGCAGAAAGTTTAGTATCTTCATCTACAAGTACAAGTGATTGTCATTGCAATGTAACGATATATGTAATGTCATCCATAATTGTTATATTATGTTTTATTGTAATAGGACTGGTTTTATTCACTTATAAATTAAAGAAAAAAGCATGCTCTGACTATGACGATACAACCAAGATGACTATAACCGATTCTTCAAACAAATACACTCGACAACTATCTTCAGAAACAAGTGAAATTAATTTTACTAGAGAAAACAGCAACGATGGTGGTCGATTCAAATTGACACGAGCTGAAAGTAAAATGTCGATCCTGGACTATCCGACCAATCAAGATACGAATAGGAGAAAACGTGAAGAGCCACATGCCAGCACGAACACTCTTAACAAAATTACCCACCTGCACCCAGAACAACAATTGCAACAGGATCGAATAAAAGCCATTTGTGAAGCAGTGCTACGTAAAACCCAAAAAAAGAACGAATATACTAGCTTATCAAATCTCGATAAAATTGTTAATGAAGGAAAAGAAACGGAACCAGTTGTTTACGACATGAGAGAGAAAAGTGCATCATCGGGAATACTGGATGCTGTTGATAGTTATGAAGTTTCATCTTCTCCACTTTCTGTTAAAAAAGTGATAAAGAATTTTGAAGTTTTTCTTCCTAATACTCCAAATAAATTAAACAAACCCATTGACAACAAACCACAAACTATTAATCAAATAGATGGCGAAGCTGAGGGTGCATCAAGTAATCCTATCTGTGTTCCAGTGGTTAATACGGCTAAAGTGATTGATATTGTAACTGAAGATGACATTTACGACAATCCTCTTCCACGTAATAAATCTATAAGCTCAACTGAGAGTATAGATGAAAACGTAGACGATATTTACGTTGATTCTCCTAACAACAGACCCGTATCATTTGATAGAGAAAATGATGAACATATAAACGATGTTTATGATAACACTCCAAGCAACAGGCCAGTTTTTAATTCTAGTGATAATAATTTGGATGACATCTATGAGGATCCGACAAATAATAGACCTGTTTTTATTGATGCAGCTGTAGATAAAAATGAAATTTGCAATAATGTTAAATGCGAAATAAATGAAGCTGACAAAGGTCCTTCATTACAACGAAAGGTTAAAAACGGTGACGAGACAAAAGGGGGTGACGTTTACGACTTCCCGCCACCATTTAATAGAGGAATTAAAGTCACAAGTGATGATCGATCAGGATACTCTCTGACATTAACATCTGACAAAGATCCGTGCTTTGATTCGAGTTACGTTAATGCTAGATCGTTTAATTGTTAAAAAACTTAACCAGTCATATGTGAATCTTATAGAATTCACTGTTTTAAACTATCACGGTTGTTCACTAAAGTTATATGATTATGATGTCTTCCCGTGAACATGGTGCGTGTAACTGCACCGAAATATCGGGAGCTCATTCCACAACCTTACCACGGTAAATATCCCGTAAATAATCATCTTATAGATTTGTCTGTATTAGTCCATATGTACAGGGTTATAATGAATAGGTAGTACTGAGCCAAAAGGAAGTCATTGCACTCATCATTATGGGATCAACCCTGAAATGACGGTGAAAATATGTACATATACATAATTATATTACCCAAGTGTGAATGTAAATGAGTTTTCTTATGGACCAGCTGATTTGTACGATTTCAGGTTTGGTTCCGCAGCAAAGGTTGTTCATAATATACTGCGTGTATCTCTAGACGACGAAAATATTCGAGCATATCATTTTGCCCATTGTTATAAACAACTTTTACTTTAAGACCAACCCTAATATCGCGAAAAAAATATCAGTGGTTCCATAGAAAAATATCATTAACACCAAATGAAGTGTCTGGAACAGATGTTTTTTTGTTTCCGTGATTTTAGGGTTGGTTTCAAAGTAAAAGTTATTTATAATGATGACAAGAAATCATTGAATACACCCGATATATTCTACGATTCCGTATAATTCTGTATAATTTTAGTTTAGTCTAATTACCGAACTTTGGTTTGGCTTAGATAATTTTATTAATAATAGGCCATCGGACAGAATGTATGATTTGTGAAAAATAACAGGCTTAGTGAAAAATATAAATAAATTAATTAAACTCACAGAATAAACTATTTAAATCGACTAGTAAAGTTCTGAGATATCGCGTTTAAAGATTTTGTTCGGATTAGGAAGGGATACTCTATCTCTTTCTTGCAAGTTTGAGTGTCAGTATGGAGTTTGAATAGTGTACTTACATGTATTGTGACACTATACGTAAGTATAGTGCGCTCTCTGTCTAGTAAGACATTAAAATGCTAGTATCTTCCTTAATTTTGAATACATTTCAATTTTGTTTTCGGTGTTGGGCTCTATTTATGTTCTGCTTTTTATTAAAAACTAGTAGGCCGCCCCTGCTTTGCACGGGCGAAGCCGCGATATATAGCCTATGTCAACCGGGGATTATGCAGCATCCCAACAGTGAAAGAATTTTTCAAATCGGTTCAGTAGTTTCGGAGCCTATTCAATGCAAACAAACAAACAATCAAATCTTTCCTCTTTATAATATTAGTATAGATAAATCAGTCCGGTAGCCTATTAGTGTACAGTTGTATATAGTATTATTAACTAGTTATGTTAGATAAATACATAATTTTGAATTTCTTCCTAGTGTATAAAGTTTAGTTAAAAAAACGAGTTTTAAAGAGCTGGTTTCACCCGCTAACTATTTATTACCCAGTTACTATATATTCCAGCATCAGGAAGAGAAGGGAGGGATCTAATCCACATAATTATATTGATTGAGCTAATTGTCATGTATATTTGTCAAAGCTAATTAATAAGAGATAATACATTGAGATTTTTATGTATTTTTATTTGTACTAAAATTATTATTATTATCGTAGCTTTAGAAGTTATGGTTGGTAAAAATATCATACTATTTATTTTCTGCTCAACATTGTCTACGATTTTCATGTATTAATTAAATAAATTAGTTATTATTGTTTATTGGAGTAAGTATAATCAATAAGTAATGTAAATAACATACATTAAAATATAGCATAGTATTAATCCTAATAGATATTCATTATTGTTCGTAAAAAAATGTAAATAAATAATTATTATCGATTGTTAGAAAGTAATGTTGAATTTAAGATTTTTGTAAAAAGTTATTAAACTTGCAACGTATTATTTGTATTTTCATTGCATACAAAATATGAGAGCCATAAGTTTTATCGCTAGAGAAATCAAAATGAAATAATTTTATTCCAGGCTGTAAGAAAGCGATAACCCTGTTGGGTTATGCCATAATGGGCACTAACAAACTATTAGGTAACGTAAAATAAACTAGGCTATTGACAAAGCCGTGGTAGCCCATTTGGGAGACCGCTAGACTTGAAAGCGTGAAGTCGCGGGTTCAAACCTCGGACCCGTACCAATGAGTTCTTTGGAGCTTATGTATGGATTTTAATACCACAGGCTTTTCGGTGAAGGAAAACATCGTGAGGAAACCTGCATACGTACGGAGAAGGAATCCACCACGTATGTGAATCCACCAATCCGCACTGGGCCAGCGTGGTGGATATGGCCCAATCATCCTTTCGTGGGTAGGCTAAAAGTCCAGCAGTGGTCTGTTAAAAGGCTGATTATGATGATGATGATTGACAAATCTAACATATTTATATATAGAGATATATATAGAGGCTTTGCGTTGTGGACCCGGGTATGTCCTAAAACTGCGACCAGAACCACCGGAGGATGGGCAGCAGCGTCCTGTTAGTACACGGTGAACGTACTGCGATCTCCAAGCCGCCTGCCAAGCGTGGGGATTATGGCAACACCCCTCTCTAAGAGGGAGGCCTTGCTCAGCAGTGGATATTTAATGGCTGATGTGTGTGTGTGTGTGTGTGTGTGTGTGTATAGAGGCTTGGGGGGTGATTTTTAATTTCATTTAGCTATAAGAGGCCTCTTAGACACCTACTGCATGAGCTCTCGACTCTCAACTACAACTTGTGAACATCAACTAATATTAGTTAAGAGATTGCTTAAACTCGGTTCGATATTTCTCTCTTTTTAAAAATAATTTATTCTCAAAGTGGGCAGTAGACAAAATAAGTTTGGGAACCCCTGCACTAAGGGAATAAAGCAGTGTCTTACGTCGCGGGCGGCATATTGAACCCTTTGAATCCTGAGCGAAACGAGAGACTCTAGAGTTATATAGAGTCCTGAGTGAAGCGAGGGATTCAAGCTGCCCGCCCAAGACGAAGACAGGCTTTATTCCAGAGGTTTGTTACTCTACTTTTCACACCATCTGCGAGACAATAAAAAGCCAGGGCTCGTCATATGCTTTTTCGTATATGTGTTTTGATTTTTCCGGTAGTAGATTGTTAATAATATCTAAAGGTTCTGTTTTGATAAACTCTGGAGTAGAATCACTATCGCTTGAATTTTTTTATCAACATGAATATTGCAATAAAATTCACTGAAAATCACAGAAATAAACACCGTCTTTTGTTTCACATTCTTTGTAAACGCACCGTTTTTTTTTTGAGTTCTGCTTATGGTGGCTGGTTCTATTTTCTAACAAACCTCTTTACAATGCCTTCTTATTTTTATTTTATTTTTAATGTTTGAAACTTCATAACTCCGTCATTTAGGTCCCTTCAGGGCACAGATGCTTCAGGGTATATATAACGTCCTTGGTCATTTATTAACAGATCCCGTCATGACCTACGCCTCCGTGGCGTTTGCCCACGCCTCCCGCATCGATCTGGACAAGCTGCAGGTCATTCAAAATCGCTTCATACGCAGAGCGGTCGGCGCTAGCTGGTATATGCGAAACGCCGATCTGCACTGCGATGTTGAACTCCCATCTATGATTCAATACATTAAGTATAGCTCCCGCCGCTACTTTGACGCGGCGCCTCATCACCCAAATCCTCTTGTAGTTAAAGCTTCAAACTACTCAACAGACGTGACAGACCCTCCTCCTCTCCGTAGACGCCCTAGAGACATCTTGGGCGACCCGGACGACCCCATCGCCGTCGTCACAGCGGCGGCGCTGGGGTCGCCCGATCCGACTGCTCCTAGCAATAGGAAATATTCAGTTTTTGGTACAGGCGTCGGTTACCAGAGGCACACACACACACAGCGATCCCGCCGGCGGGATCGTAGACCCTCGGGATCTGTTAGAAGATCGGTTAGATTCTCTCCAAATAATCATTCAGTTCAACAAACCGCTAGGGCTCCAGGGCACACCCCTTCTGGGGTGCCTGGGCAAGTCTGATTCCCACCCCCGGCGACGGCCCAAGCCGAGGTTCGTACCTTCGAGGTGCCCTTGTGCTAGTCGCCCAAAAACTTAAACCTTCAAGTTATGCCGAACGCACTCTGCGTTCGCTAACTAGTCCGGTCCATCTGTAGAGGCCAAAAGGCCAACATTACAAGTCAATATAAAAAAAAAAAAAAAAAAATTATTAACAGATTTGGAAAATATTTTTTTCTTTGAAAGAACTTACTAAATAACTGTTTTTTTTTTACTAGGATGACATAATATTGTCATACAAGTATAAACGAAATTGTGTATTTTACTAATTATGAAGCCTTACAAATAGTAAACTAAAAGTTTTAAATTAGAGGTCAAAATGGAAATTTTCGCGGTCTCAGATTAGAAGAATCATGTAGCTAAAGAGCTGACACTTGCACCAGTGAAATATAGATAAAAAATACATGAACTTTTTTGGTGAGTTGGACATCGAATAAAAGTGGTTAAAGTATGATAATAAACTGTTTTTCTTAGGAAAATAAATATCAATTCGTGCACGCAGAACAGACAGTTGATGGGGCCGAAAGGTTCTGGAATGGAGACCACGGACCGGTAAGCGCAGCGTAGGACGTCCACCCACAAGATGGATAGACGACCTAAAGGAGCTCGCAGGGAAACGCTGGATGCAAGCCGCATCTAACCGGCCTTTTTGGAGATCGATGGGGAGGCCTATGTCCAGCAGTGGACGTCCTATGGCTGAAATGATGATGATTATGAAACACATGGACTAGACTGACGTGGGATCTGAACAATAGGAGCACCAAGCATATTCAAACTCAGGACTGTGTAGAAAATGGCTGAAGATGATGATGAAATAAGAATTTTATGACAATAAAATTACTCATGCAACTTATTACCGTAAAAGGATTATTACTACCTTAAGCTATTACAAAATGACATCAAAGGGAAATCCAAATAATTATTAAATATTAACAATATATTAAGTACATTTATTTACATGTCGTACATAAACCTCAGAATACATACGTACAGCGTCCAGTCTAGGTTTCGATTTTATACTCGTAGTTACCACATTACAATAAATAAAAGTAGGCTGCCGTAATACTTGGAAAGGCCGTAACTGTAGTTTTTGTCAATTATTATCTTTATAATCGACTTTAGGAGGGACTTTGGGGGGGGGGGGGTTCTCAATTTGATCCATATTCCTATTTTTATTGTAAAACCGCTTACTTCGACATTAAAATTTGTGAACCGATATACGTGTTTTTAGGGTACTACAAGAAACCCTTATAAATTCATTCTGTCCATCCGTCTGTCCGTCAGTCCGTTTGTGGGTACAAATGGACAGACGGACAGTGAATAGAAAAATTGCTTTATACTTTTTACTTGTTATTTCTATTTGTTACTGCTGCTGCTGGTTTATCTAAAATTTAACAAATAAATAAACAATAAAACATATAATGTTATTCTTAAGATAATACCGAATAGATGTGCTTAAATTTCTACTCCAATTAAACTTTTTTTACGGAATAAAAAACATTTTTAAATTTAAAATTGTTACGCTGTGCAAGCAGGACAGCTGTAGCGGAAACCGGACTTTTGGTATTAATTTAAAAGTTGAGAGGTCAAGAATAGGTTAACCAGTTATGAAAATTAAAAGCTACGTTTCCCACACACTTATTAAATTACAGGGCATGATGCGATGTGAGGCTTATATTAATTAAATTCAAAATTTTGTACGTTACGACCGAGGGCCGACGTTATTTCAGGTGAGTTGGTGGCCAAACAAAGCAAATTATTAAAAAAAGGTCATTTCGGTAACAAAACAGATTACTATGGAAATAAATAACGAGGTTCCGACGAATCGACTCTTGGGGTTGGTGGATGTATTATTATAGAAAACAAGGTGGTATTCACGTGATCGAAGTAGATAGTATTTCATTAAATGAACTGCTGTAAACTGCTATGCAGTATTTTTATTCCAGCAAAGTCTCCGACATGATTCGGAGAAATTATAGACAGGACAACATAAAAAAATAGTTTACCAAAATCGTAATCCTTCCTTCCGTTTTTGCCGTGTATATACGTGGATAAAAGTTGTTTATGATATTATAGGTATATCTCGTAGGTATTCAGACGCCTATTGTTCTGCATGTGACGCCCGTAACGTGGTCGCCATAGACTATATCATGAGTGCACAAAGACAAAGAATTTAATTAACACCACAAAATACTTTGTGGTTGACTATATATGACCTTTTGTTAGCTGCGTCTAACATATTTAGTCTGATTTAATTTTTAATTGTTTTGATAAGGCTTTTTAGTAATTAAACTACCAAATGCATATGACGTGTGAATCCGAAATCCTCACAGGAGAAAAAAAAGAAAAGGTTTGCATTTTTTTATTAACCTATACTGTCCCACTGCTGGGCAAAGGTCTCTCCAATTTCCTTCCACAAATCTCGGTCCTCCGTCATTTTTGCATTAGACATAATAATTTTATTAATCCTTACGAAAAGTTTTGGCGCCAACGTGAAAAATCTCATTCGTCATCTCATTGTATTATTTTCTTAAACTTGTGTATTTTAGAGTTTTTATGCGTCATAATGTTATGACGCATTATTATTTATTAAGTGTTCGTGGACGTGCTCGAGTGTGGCAAAGTGATATAACGAGGTGAAACATGTATTTTCGTGTTGTTTCCATAGCTCCATATAAGCCTCTTGTAAAGTCTCCACCACTTTACAAGGCCATCACTTCGACTTGGCCGTGACTTACTTTGCTTGACTCTGACTGTTTTGATTGACTTGATGACATTTCATCTTGATAGTATTATAATACTAGACATGGCAAATGCATAAAAAGTGCGACGCCAAAATCGTCACAAAAAAAAAGAATAAAAAAAAAAATTTTTATTTAAACCGATTGTAGTTGTTTATTTATATACCTATAAATTTTAAGTAGTTTCAGGTTTATATTTTAGTTCTTTATTATGCCAAAAAATCTAATTTTCTTATTTTAATAAACGGATGACATCATAATGTACCTACATAGTAGATACGACATATTGTGGAGATTAAAAGTTACCAAAAGTAGTTGGCATAAAAGGGCTATCGTAAAAAAATATTTCATCTTTGTACAGAAACAAACCCAACGCAAATAGCTATGATAACTGCCGAGAAACTGCAATATCTGCCAAAATCGTAAAAAGCGGCTGTAGCACTGACACTTCATTATCCGTCGCTAAAAGAAGCTTTTGCGCTCATTTCACTTTTGCTCGCTTTGTTATGCTTCTATTTTCCAGAGTTGCTTTCCGAGACAAATTTCAGTAATGGCTTAATATTTTTTTCCCGTTTTTTTATGCCATAGGTGGCAAACAAGCAGACGGGCTGCCTAATGGTAAGCAGTCACCGTCGCCTATGGATACTTGTTGAACCCCAAGTTGTAGGTTCTCGGAAACACCGTAGAAGGTAGCTCATTCTACATTTTGCAGGTATGAGGCAAGAAGGATCGTGTGAATCGCACAGTGTACGATTTCCACTGATCTATGATGTGTGGATGAGCCTTCAGGCGGTGGCGGCTAGTGCGATGGTAAAACCGCGACGCCGGCATCCAATATAATATGATAAAATTAAAATCCGTAACTATAACATTATTGGTAATGTTATAAAGGATGTATCACAAGAACAATTTTGCTGACGTGGCAGTAAATCAAAAAACTACTTTGACTCAAATCAAAATAATCAAAACACGGAATGTAACAACTTTTCGACAAAAAAACCGGACAAGGTGAGTATGATTCGCACCCTGAGGGTTCCGTACAAACTTAATAAATATGTATGTACATAGATCCATCCCGGGAATAGAGTCTTGACGAAAAAAGGCTAAAAGATAGAAATATTGAATGACAAATATAACTTTGTAGTTGGCAAACAGGTGGTCCGATAATACCAACTACAAAATGTAAGTTTGTCATAGGAAAAATATATTTTTAAAGAGCTATTTGTATATAGATATCAAATAAACATTTTTTTCCTTCTATATGTGCTGTGAGACCTTGCTTCTTGCCAAATTTCATAATTCTAGGTCAACGGGAAGTAGTAACGGGTAGGTTTTGATTACCTTGTTAAATCGCAAAATATGCGACATTAACAGTCATATCTTTTGATTGCTTTGACTTACAAGTTTGATTTATTGACAGCTGAAAAAAACCGTAGACCCAAGGTGATACCTACCTTTACGCGTTCTTGACAGAAGGACAGACGGACCATCTATCCGTTTGTAAGGGTTTCTTTTTTCTTTTTGAAGTACGGAACCCTAAAAAAAGAGCCTCAAGTAAACATAAACTCTGAAACAAGCGAGAAACTTCAAGACGATACTAGTTACTCAAGTATACTGGCCTTAAAATATATATCAGGTGAAGGCAAAGCTCATTTATTCTCGCCTAACAATATTGATCGACAAGGCTTAACAAATTTAGCGTCTCTGACGTTGTCATCTGTTTGAACTTAAATACTAGTCGATTGATACCTTTTGGATAGATGCATCTTGTGAGATTACGAAAATAGAGTTGGTTCGAAATGTTTTTTACAAATCAGCAACTTCCATAATGGACATTCAAACTAATACTAACTAACACGTGAATGCTTACCTCCATACACGAAGTCAAAGATGTTCTATATTAACAAAGCAGGGACTCATTAAGAGTCCAAGCATGTTCAGCGACCAAGGATTTAAAAAAAAAGCCTGTATTAAATAGGCATTTTTTTAAGTCCTTGGTCGCTTGAAACTGTAATTTTACTGATATACTTATTTTTCTTTTTATTAGCAATCAAAAATTTTTATCTAAAAGCAAAAAAATGCCATACTCTAAAATAAAAACTATTGATACTTATCATAATGACACAAAATACTTTTTAGCGCCGCAAATATGCTTACCTCGGCAGTGGCATATTTGAGGCGTTTGGGGTCAATATATTGGGCCTTTGGGGACCCGGAGCTCACCTCATTTTCAAAAATATTTCAGAGCGCCTGTTTAATGCGACGCATAACCAAAATGCTGGCATGTTTCTGGCTCAACGCATAAGCATTGCCATTTAGCGTGGTAATGCCACCAGCATGCTGGGTACACTGCCAACTGGTAGTGGGCTTGAGTATTTGGATTGCCTTTGGACCTTCAACGGTCTATGGGCAGTCTAACTGTATTTATAGTGTTAGTATTAGCTTGTGTTTTGTTTAGTTAATAAAGGCACTTGCCCCTTTTTAGGATAACGGTAGCCCTATTGATTTTTATTAAAACACTAATAAGATTTTTACGACAAACTTAGTTTTATGACTGCACAGATTTACGCACCTATCCCTGATTTTTATGCACATTACTGAATTTACTTTCGTTGACATTCGTAAAAGAACGGCAATTTATTTTTTGAGCACATTTAGTTTCTGTGGTGAGTGGAATAACCTTGGGCTTTTATGATTTAGAACATAAAACTACAAAAGAAAGGTAAAGCTGAACTCTAGTGCGTTAAATTTAAATTTAGATTGAGATTGTTCACATAAATTTCTGAGTAAAAACTTTCTTTATACAATCCTAGAGAAAAGAATCAATTTAGTGTAACGTATTTGTGTATCATCATCATCATTTCAGCTATATAACGTCCACTGCTAGACATAGGCCTCTCCCATCGATCTTCAATAGGTCCGGTTGGAAGCGGTCTGCATCCAGCGCTTTCCTGCGGTCTCTTTTAGGTCGGCCGTCCACCTTGTGGGGGTGGACGTCCTACGCTGCGTGCTGTCATAGTATTTGAGTATTTATGTTACGAGTAATGCTAAAAGATTGAGTAAACCTAGGTTTACTTAGTATTACCCAAGCTTTTCGAGTATTAATTTAAAATTAATTTGTGTCCGGCATGTACCCGTACACACCTAAGTCTACCCAACACTGGCTGAGTAATGTTAGGTGTTGCATAATTTTTGAACACGTGGCACAAAGCGCTTGTGGGCCTGCCTGCGTTACCCCGCACTAACCAAACCTAAATTTCTCTAATTGTTACAACATTATAGTCAGCATTGGATAGACCTAGGAGAGTATGGGTAAACCCCGAAATAAAATTCATTTCAATGATTTTTCGGACATATCCCAAAATCCATGGGTGGTTCTAAGTAAACCCGGGTAAACCTAAGTTAACTCCATCTTCTTACATTACCCGTAACATTTATATACTTACGCTATGTTAGGTTTACAATCTGATTCACGAATCGTAATACTTAATTCACAACTCTATTATCTAATCAAATTCTAATTCAAATTGAGGGTAATAAAGACTGGCACAGACGTCCTACTTGATGTGTATTGTGCATTTATCCTGGTAACTACCCAAACCAGCCGGCCTTGTTAAGGCCGCGCTCCCTGGCCAAAGCTATCACTGTCACTCATTTTCAACATTTTATAAGATAAAAATTTGCTGAATAGAAATAAAAAACAGATTAGACATTATTTTTAGAATAACATTGCAAACGTTGTGAACATTTTTTATGTTGATTATGTTTATTTTGATGGAAGAGACTTTGATCGAAAAATACGAATTCATCAATCTCTTCTGCCATCCTATAGAATATCAACACGAAAATTGCTTTATTTGTAATATTTTTCTAAAGATGCCCAATCGTGTTGTTATAATTCTCACGCAGTGATTTTTTTATCTTCAAAAATGTTGAAAATACGAGAAAGAGATTACTCTGACCATTGAGCGCGTTCTTAAAATAACAGAGCACGAGTTTGCATCGCTGGCATAACTTTTTCGCCCCTATTTTGTCACATAGTATGGTATTGGAGACTTGTTGACATGGAGTTGCGGATTTTCCCCAAGAAGCCCGATCCTTAATAGTGCTTTCCAAAGCCTTTCAGTGCAATAAGTTCATGCTTAACGGTCTCATTTTCCTGTAGATAGTAAGTAGAATACTGTCTGTAGCACCAATTTTGTGTAAGTGATGGTTTTTCTCCCAGTGACCTAGTTAACTTAAGTTGTTAGCTACTTTTCTATCTATTGATGGCTGAGCTTTTGCGAGTTTGCAGTCTGTTGTTTTCTCCAAAGGTTTTGCTGTTCTATTTTTTATTTTGTTCTATTTCATCAACACCATCATCAGCCAGGTGACGTCCACTGCTGAACATAAGTCTCCCCCTTTAACTTCCACAATGAACGAAAGCCTTTCATCTGCATCCACTGGATGCCCGTGACTCTCACAATGTCGTCGGTCCATGTAGTGGGAGACCTGCGCTGCGTCTTGCGGTTCGTGGTCTCTACTAAAAAACCTTTTTTCCCCATCGGTTATCGGTTCTTCGAGCTTTGACCAGTGTATATACGTACCAGAATATATGGTACGTGGCCCTTTACTGATGGCCTTTTGGAAAAATTCTAGAGTCAAACAGCGGGTAATGGAGAGAGCCATGCTGGAGTTACTTTGCGCGATAGAATCCGGAAGGTGCGAATATTCGTCAAAGAATCAAAGTCTCCGACTTGTTCTACTTGTCACTTATCAATTATGTGGAAGAGCGATGAAATCGGAGTGGTAGCACGTGTGCTTTACAATCTGATGGCACACGGTTCGATCCTCGACCAATGACTTATTTAGTACCTACATAAATTATGTGCAGTTTCGACGCCATCGCGCAAAAACGCTGAGGAAAACACCGTGAGGAAATCGGTATGTCCAAGAATCTGGAAAGTTCAAAGTCATGACAATCACCAACATGCACTAGGCACGCCTGGTGGATTAAGGCCCATTCTATCTCTTTCTCAGAGCCAGCAATGGAAACATGAAATGCTTGATTAATATGATGATGAATATTTAATAAAGTTAATATTTAAGTGAAAAGCAATAAATTACCACATAAGCCTCGTATCTCCCGACGACAGGCCTTTGTCAATGTTTTCGACATGTCTGCTCGCCCGGAACACAATGAAGGTACTGACGCGAGCAATGTGCGCCTTGTTTATCTACTACTGGCTGCTTCCCACAGCTTTACCCGTGATTTTTATGTTTTTCGTATTTAACGAGGGAATAGAAGAATTGTTTTTTTTTTTTATATATAATGTACAGTACAGGGGCCTTACGGACAACAGCTAATTGCGGCACCTAATCCGCTCAGTTGGAAAATCAAGCGACCGCAAACCGTATCTGGGCGCGATAAGGTTAACGTTCGCGTGATTTTCCAACTGAGTGGATTAGGTGCCGCAATTAACTGTTGTCCGTAAGCCCCCTGAGGTGCTTAAACAATAGACTTAAAACTTCAGTAGTTGGTGGTTCCGTACTACGTCTGAAATAGGTTGGCGGTGAACCCCAAACTAGGCACAAGGATTATTTCTTGGACTTAAACTTGAAATACAGTAAGTAAGCAGCGCTGCATCTAAAGCCAACAACTGAGTTTTTTAACCTATACTGTCCCACTGCTGGGCAAAGGTCGGTAATAAATTACCGATTAAAAATCCTTTGTATGTATAACTCAACCCATGTAACATCGATATGAAAGGAAATAAAATATGAGTAATTTTTTTTTTAAATAAGGTTTTGTAGCCATATCACGGTGACATTTAAAATGGGTTATCATAATTTAATTCGTATACTCAACATTTAATGTCTGCTGCTAACCATTGAGAAGTTTCTAGTCACGACCCAACCCTGAGTCCGACAACCATGTAAACCTAAAACCGGCTATCATAATAAAATGTGTACCCAAAAATTGTGTGTCTGTGCTGTTGTCCGTTGAAGATGTCCTTTATCTGGAGCTAATACTGAAATTCGATTCAGGTGATGCTCACCATAAAAATGCATCGTCATTAGAACTAAACCAATATGTAAAAATTTAACTCCGTCGGATAAGAAGAAGTGGTTCTTATTCAGCTTGCAAAGTTTAACCTAAACAAACAAACATACAAACTTTGCAAGATAAACAAAAACTTGTAAAAATCCTTAGTAAAAAATAGCTCAACCCTTGTTACATTGATATGAAAAGGTATCTCGAACTACAATGTCAATGTTTTTGACAAGTTTGCTCAACTGAAGAACAATGACTTTGATGCGAACTGTATCCAGTACTAGCGTGAGTCCAGCGAGCGAGCGTGGGTGTTTTGTTCTCTCACCTGATAATGAAAAATCGCAAGTTTGTCACATATTACTATACTCTTTGGTTGTCACTACGACACACAACACTGACTGTATCGGTAAATGTCCTGGTATCTACATCGCGATTTGTACACTTACTTACTACGGGATTCCACAACGCCAACTTAAATCCATCTTCCCGGTTGAAATTGCGATGTTTTTTAAATTTCAACCGCTTCACGAACCATTGTTGAAAAATAATGTCGTTCAGTGGAGAGGATCTTTGGATCCAGTGACTGGAGTGAATAATTCTTGATAAGTCCCGATAAACATTTGAAACACGTATTGTAATAGTTTATACTGAGTAACTTTTATTTATTTCAACCGTTATTAATACGCCATAACAGATAACGTTCACACGCGTTAGTAAAATTAAAGGAAGATTAACAGACTCTAATCTCATCACAAAATGTTAAACCCAAACAACCAAATACCTAGTAAGAGAAATACAAAGGATTCATTATAGCTGCGTTCAGACGAGATACGCAGTGCTGTGGCTTATTCAAATAGAGAACAAAAGAAAATGTCGTTCTTGAAAGCTAATAAGGGTTTTGTTTACAATAACAAAATTATGAAACAGAATTTAAAAAGAAAAGCCATAGTGAATGCAAGAGATTTCTTTTAAACAAAGTTTAATATAGCAGCGTTCCTTTGACTGAAATTAGTTTATTTAATGACAAGACTTGTTTTTAAGTCGTATTGCAACCTTTTTGGTGAGGGTGCTCAATAACTATACGACCTCATTCCATCGTCTCAATTCCGCTATAGAACCATCTAGAGGCTACTTATCGTTTGTTTACAACACGTACGAAGCCGCGCTATGTTAAGATCGCGCTCACCGGCTCTTTTAAACATTTTCAACATTTTTGAAGATAAAAATCACTCGGTAGGAATTTTAAATAAAACCGGACAATAGCGGGTCGAAACACGGATATGGTAGGGTACCGTAACTAAAGCCATGTAATTGTGGTCACATTCATAGTTCTGAAATTGGTTGTTTCAATAAAATTGGAATTTTATTTGATGCCCATTATCATGGTGGTAGATAAGAACATTTTGTCCGCCATCTTGAATTGATCATCTAGGACCAAAGTGCTTGGGAAGGCAAATCTAACGAACCCAAACTCGATGGGGTTACATGGTTTTCTTTAGGAGTTCCTATGGCCACCTTCTGTTTCCATCATCAGACCAGCTCGATGGTACCATAACATTGCATTGGCACCGAACTTACATTAGTATGCCAATTTTCAGCTCAATCGGTTGAGGATAGCTGGTCTAAAATTTAGTTGCAAGATTTGTCCCACACATACGAACATAGTAACAGGGCAAGTTGAATAAATGCTTGGTGAGCATTGACTCCCGGTCCCTTGGGGAGTATATTGTATATTGCCCCAGAAAAAAAAAACAATGCTTGTAAAACGGCTTTGTACATATTGTACACGTCAAGTGCACAACGGAAAAAAAATAAGATACTAAATTTCAACCTGCCACTTGGAGGTCCCCCGACAAACTTTCAAACAAGCTATAAAGCTTTATAATTTCTTATTGTACATTGTAGAAAATGAATATTCAAAGAGTAAGGCTTACCGTCAGATTAAAATTTCCGTTTCATGTTTGATGAACATCAAACTCCTTTGAAATTAACTTGAATGGCTTTGAAGTCATTCCCCAAAGTTGTGAAGTTTAACAACGGATTCATTAACACAATAGATAAATAATTACGGCAATCAAAATTAACTTCAGCACTTGGTTATGAAGATATTTGGTAGGTATGGCCAATCGGGAAAACAAGACAACTGCTGCAACAAACATCGTTTTTACAAATAAGTTGCTAGGTAGGTAGTTTTAAATGCTGTGTTTTTAAAACTATAGAGAGTAAAAAAGTAGGTATGCCATATTAATCTATCTTAAAACCAAACGTTAGAGATGTGACATAACGACAATGTGGACAAAATACATAATTTTTTAATTACATGAGTTTTTTTTATCATGGATATAGAAAACTTATTCAAAATAACACAGAAAATACAAAAACTTAATTTAATTATCTTGGATTTACCGCGTTGAATAGTGAATTGCAGCACAATTTTATTTGGGCAAGATGAGGTCAGAATGTGAAGAAATTTGACAAAAAGTGACACTAAGGTTTTTTTGTTCTTTTTCAATCCACGCCCATCACCTTTCGTAGTATATCAGATCTCACCTTTCCTCCATCACCGAGCACTATTTGCGACCTATTCTGAAGTATAGGGTTTTAAGTAGATAGTGCGCGTTACCTACGATTAAAACCTAGGTCGCAGCACGGGATCTAAACTGCCTTTCTTCCTTCGTGGGGTTCAACAACGCGAAGAACCATTTCACGTGTCATAGACGTTGTCGACTGACCCTCCGTGGTACGCGTATTACCTATCAAATAGGCTATTTGTAGATACATACAGAGTCAATTTTGCGACGATGTGAATACTGAGTAAATTTTTGAAGATCTTGGATAAGTAAGAAAGAAAGAAAGAAAAATACAATTATTCGATAATGCTACAAAACGTATATCTAAAAGATACAATCAGTGTCGAATCCGTCCGTGTGGGTCCGTCTCGGCATTAATGCTGAAAGTCAAGGACTACATAACTACACTGACAGGCACTGAGGAGATAATGATCTGTAGTCTGTTTTTTCTTCTATGCCTTTAAAATGGGAGCTACCTAACTTATTTTCATATATATACATAGGGATAGGTGAAGTCACTAATGTAGATTCCAGCTAAGAATATAGGGGCTTAAATGAGTCTTTCTTCAAATCACGTTATGTTGTTACAGGTAGCAATGGAGACAGAAATAAACACCACGGCTCTACCCACAACTGATAACAGTACCGATGACTACACTCCGTACGAGGACCGGCTGGAAACGTACCTGGTCCCTGTGCTGTTCGCCATCATCTTCATTGTGGGAGTCCTGGGCAATGGAACACTGGTCATCGTGTACGTCAGACACCGGGGCATGAGGAATGCTCCTAATACGTAAGAAAACTTTGTTGGCTTCAAAAAAGGAAAAATGTTCACAATTTGATCCGTATTTTATGTTTTTTGAATGTGATTCACTTGTGTTTTTGTATGTAAATGTAGCTCTTGAAGTGCAAAAGTCTCATACATTAAAATGTTTGATTTGTATGTATTGCTCCTTGTAACATCGGCTATCTGCCAGTGAAAGAGCCGTCAAAATGGGTCCAGCCGTTTTGGAGTCCATGGGGAACATACATGGATTCATTGGCCAATTTTATATATTTTTTTTTATTTGGATAGAATTTTAATAGTGAATAGATTCGTTTTTAGTCAAATTAAAACCGTAACAAGGTTGCGAGAATTTGCGCGCACCGCGTTCAGTACCGCGCCAGGCATCATCGAGGTCGGACCTATGTTCGTTTTTGTCATTGCACTCCCCCGCGGGCGTCCTGACTCTAGCGTGGCAAAATACATCGTCGCTATAACTTGGCGGGGGCTGAGGGAGCGTTTTGTTGCCTACGCGACTCGTAGACTCGTGACTACGTTAAGTATTAATTCACCTATTCCACAAGAGATGGCTATGTTTTAAAAAATTACGGATATATAATTATTTTATTTTATACCTATATCTAAACGTGGCAGTCACGCGAGTTCGGTGCTTTTTCCCCATCCCAAAAAGGCTCAACATGCCTAAAAAACATTTTACTTCAAAAAGTTTGTATCTTAGAAACTAAACACCTTATTTCGCTTATAATGGTTCTGTAAAATCGCTCCAACTTTTCTAAAACTTAGACAATTTCAAGTTTTGAATTCGAAAACCGTTCTAAGGTTTCATTTGTACAAACTTTTGTGTTCAAACCTTCAACACCGGTTGTGTTCAATATTAGTTTACGTAAGTAAATAAAGGTTTAGGAAAGTTAAACAATGGCATGCAACATATTTTGCTAAGTTAAGTAGTAATTAATTTTTTCATTTGTATGATTACTTCTCTTAATTTTTTATACATAGTTTATTTTGTCTAGATAGACTACATCATATCAGCCATAGGACGTCCACTGCTGGACATAGGCTTGCCCCTTCGATCTCCAAAAGGGCTGGTTATCGAAGCGGCCTGCATCCAGCGTTTCCCTGCGGTCTGTTTTAGGTCGTCTGTCCATCTTGTGGGTGTACGTCCTACGCTGCGTTTACCGGTTTGCGATCTACATTCGACTTGGCCCTAATCCACCATGCTGCCCAGTACATGTTAGTGAATGCCGTATGTTTTTGAACTTTACAGGTTTTTGACATACTGGTTTCCTCACGATGTTTTCCTTCACCGTTTTTTAAGCGAAGGCATCGAAACTGCACCTATTTTATTTGTCTCGTTACGTCATTTATTTTAAGTCATTGGTGCAGAGCTGAGGTTCGAACCGGGTGCCGTCAGATTGTAAAGCGCGCATGCTACTACTCGGCCGCCATTGCTCTCACAATTCCTGATAATAATATACAAATTATATATTTGTTCAAATCCTATCCTACTAATATTACAAACGCGAAAGTTTGTATGTATAGATGTATGGATGTTTGTTCCTCTTTTACGCTGCAACGGAACAACGGATCGACCTGATTTTTTGCACGTGTATAGTTCAAGAGCCAGAGAGTGACATAAGCAATTTTCCTCATCATCATCATCACCATTTTTCATCACTACGCGGGTGAAACCGCCGGGCGCAGCTAGTAGCGTAATAATTATATTATTTTCTCTTGCAGGTACATATTCTCCCTTGCACTGGCTGACCTCCTAGTCATCTTGATATGCGTGCCATTCGTCTCCGTTATCTACACCGTGGAGTCTTGGCCGTGGGGTGAATTGATCTGCAGGATATCGGAGACGGGGAAAGACGTCAGCATCGGAGTATCGGTGTTCACACTGACGGCGCTGTCGGCTGAAAGATACTGCGCGATTGTCAACCCTTTTAGAAAGCTTCAGGTGAGTCAGACGGTGATACCTAATATGAAAATTAACATTGATGTAAGTAAATAGGGGGAAAATACGGGACGAACTTCTTGACGTGGACCGCACAAATTAGGCTCACGGGCCTAATAGACTTCAGTCACGATCGAACTGTCGTTTTGATAGCATGTGAATTACTTGTCAAAATTGTGTTTAAATAAAGCAGCAAAAATTACTTCCTGCATTTTCACATGGTGCACCAACAGTTTGAAGACAAAAAACAAGTTTCACGGGATTCCTTTCCCTCGTAAATATGTACTTATAAACAAACAACTTAATTTTCTTTAAATGTCACTTCTATGGTCTAGTGTAGTGTCTAATGGAGCGGTGAAGTTGACGTTTACAGTGTAGACGTCAACGTCGCCGCTGACTTGAGCCGAAACAGAACCATATTTATTGGGTACAATGTTTGAATGTCACACGTGTTTCCCCTTTTTTAAAACAGTCTATGAAAATTACTGAAGTTTTTAACTGAAAAAATAAGTTATCTACTATTTATATTGGAGATGGGAGGATGACATAAAAAGGGATGACATAAAACTGACAGCTCGCGAAGGGTTACCCTTGACAGAACACAATGGAAAGAGTTAGAGGAGGCTTTTGCGGAAAGGCACACTAAGATTAGGGACATTTTATGTCAGTTTATAAGGTTATATAATAAAAAAAAATATTTTACATGATAGAAATGAATGTGATTAAAATTTTGAAAAATTAAGAACATTTTATTTCAAAGAGTTCATTGTTAGTACATTAGTACATAAATGCTAATAGCGCTATGATGTTGCAGATTACTCGAATAATAAAATAACCCTATTTGAGAACCCCCTCCCATTTTAATCGGTCAAAAAGTGGGAGTAACAGAAATTTTAACACGAAATATAGTTGTACCAAGGCATATATCCCTTGTTTGTCTGATCTATGACTGCAACACTAGCAGAATATTGTGATATTTGTTATGCAGTGGCTCATATGGTTCCTTGTACACATGCGGGCCTACGTTCAAGCTGCTGTGCTGATCCTGCTTTTGGTTAGAAGCCTTAAATGAGTTTATAACATCGAGATACAATACATGGATGGACTGAATCCGGGACTGGACCAGATCGCCCTCTTCACGGCGACCTCACTTTCCAGGAGAGTACTGTCCCTCGTATAAGTCGAAAGAATAAGCGCCACCCACTTCCCTTTGATATCTTTGCTCTTATAAACGCCCTTCAGGCATAACTTTAATATATTCATATCAATAGAATAACGCCCTTCAGGCACGATTTGTAATCTTTATATATTTTAATAAATAATTGTATCGCTTGTAATCTGTGTTTACTTTAATACTACCGCACTAGGTAGGTTAACCTATTTTAATATAATAGGACTCTTTTATATGGCAATAACTAAGTCACAGACTTTAACGCGACAATATAGAGTCACAATCGTGGCTAAAATGCCCGTACCAAAACTTGGCGTACGCTACGAATTGCGCAGAATTTTTGGTTAGTTATAAGGTAATCGCGATCCTACTACAATGCCAGCAAGTTACAATGACATAGCAGACAACTAACGTTGAACACTATGCAAGCGACATAACGTCTAAATTGGAGTCAATGTAGCATTGTGAACTATGTAATTGATACAATGTATGTATAATGACGCTCGGACGTTTTTTGACTGTTTTCACTGAGAGATTGTGACTCTGTAGGAATTGTATCTCGATGGTTTAGAACCAAACTTTCGCACCATGCCAGTATATTATATTGGGGTAGAGATAACGTATAACGCACGAGCTAATGGCCTGTCGTTTATAACAGAGTTTGGTGTGTTTGAGAGTTTATAGCGTCATTATTTATGATTCGAAAAAGCTCTACCTCATTTCATATTTTCATGGAAAAATGTGATTTAATGAGGCAATATTGTCATGTTAGTTGGAATCATAACCAATGTTTGTTAAGGCTTTAATTCTCGACGTACACCAAAAACGCGGGCGGCTGCGTCTCGCTTGGCACCAAGCTAAGTGTCGCTTGGAGAGCCAAGCGAAACGCAGCCACGCGCGCGTGCATTCACCTTGAAAAAGACTGCATAATGCGGTTAAAACTATAGTCGGAGTGATCGGCTTAATCTTACGTGAATAATTTCCGTGTAATATAAATAAAACATGTTTTTTTGTTGCAGCTTCGCAAACTACCCCTAGTTTGTGCGACAATAATATGGGGAGCTGCGCTTATATTTGCTACTCCAGCTGCCGTGTTCTCCAACACGGAGATAGCAGTTCTGCAGCACAACGTCACTATTGTATACTGCACGCCATATCCGAAAGGATGGGTCAGCTATATCAAGTAAGTTACAGTTTTTATTTATATTACAAATTTGACGGTTTTAAATCAAAGTCAGTTATCAGTTAAATTACAATATTTGAGCTGGAAAAAAATACATGTCACAGATACATCTGTGTTAGAGTCTGTGATTTGGTTCAAAACACGATAGAATAAACTTTTCTCGAACAAAAAAAATCTGAAACAAAGTCGATTCAGTTTATTTTTTTCGTTTTATACTCTAATGAAAGCTCGTAACAACCTGGAAATTGCATGTACTGAAAGGCAATTTTATTTTTATTTTTTTATTTGAATAGGATTTTGATAGTGAATAGTTTAGTTTTTTTAGTGAAATTAAAACCGTAAAAAGGTTCCGAGAATTTGCGCGCGCCGCGTTCAGTGCCGCGCCAGGCGTCATCGAGGTCGAACCTATGTTCGTTTTTGTCGTTGCACTCCCCCCGCGGGCGTCTTAACTCTAGCGCGACAATATACATCGTCGCTATAACTTGGCGGGGGCTGAGGGAGCGTTTTGTTGCCTACGCGACTCGGATAGCCGGCCGTTAAGCCGGTTACTCCGACTATAGTTTCAACCGCAAATGCAACCGCAACAGCATTTTCTCTGCGCAATCCCACCCCCGCACCCGATAAGCAGCTGTTGTCATCACGTGCGCGCTGCACAGCGGCCCGTAGTGCAAAGCGAGACGCAGCCGCGCGCGTGCATTCACCTTGAAAAAGACCGACATGCAGTTGAAACTATAGTCGAAGTAACCGGCTTAATCTTGCGTGAGTAATTTCTGAGTAATATAAATAAAATGTGTGAAAACCACATCAGTTTCCATAACTACTTACCTCCTACTTAAAAGTTGTATTGTAGGCGTAGATACAACAGGAATTTTCCTTATTAGATTTCAGCTAAAAGCTCACCTCAATCACGAAGACGAAACTTTAGGAATTAATTTATCTTGTACCACAGAGTAGAAACGATAGACACTAACGAAGTAATACACATTAACACTTTAACTCCACGCAACTTTGTTTAACACTACAAAAAAAAAAAAACAGGTAGCCACAATCACCGGCACCGGCACAAGGTCTATTTGGAAATAATTTGTGTCTGCAAATTCTAACTTAGCCTCTTTGCAGCGACAAAACGTAAACAAACCTCTTAGCAGAAGTTTTGGCGCCAAAACGTGAGAAAAAAATCGATTTTCAAATGTCATCATACAGCCTTTTATCCACTGCTGGACTTTTAGCATGCTTTTAGCCTACCCCCGAAAGGGTGATTGGGCCATCCATATCCACCACGCTGGCCCAGTGCGGGTTAGTGCGGATTTTCAAATGTAAATGTGTAATAAATGGTAGATTATTATTTATTAAGTTTTCGTGGACGTGCTTGAGTGTGGAAAAGTGATAAGACGCGGTGAAACATGTATTTTTGTGGTGTTTTCAAAGCTGTATAGAAGCGCTTCTTGTAATCACCTACCTAGTATCATGGCGGAGACATGATACTAGGTATCATGTCTCCGCCACCTTATTTGACCGTTGTTTGACTCTGACAGTGATTATGACATATTTGACGAGATTTCATCAAACTTGAAAATATTTTAATACTTGACACTTGCTAATTGGTCGCACAAGAAGTGCGACGCCGAAATCCTCACAGAGAAAAAAACTTCACACAGTGAATGAATAGTGTATACACATACATCTAACGATATAGAGAAGACAATAATGGAATATCTTTTATTATAATTATGCAAAAATTAAATTATCATGTTTGAAGAAAAAAAAGCAGTCATGGGGACAGAAGTCAAAACTAATACGTCACATTAGCATGTCGGTGACGTGAACCCATAAGTTCGTCACGTGATTTACAAAGTGTAGCATGCCATCTGTCAAATAGTATGTAGCTTTTGGAACCTTTTACAGGTCCCTAGTACATTAAAACAGTGTACAATCCTGCAATTTGCAGTACCTATGTCAAAAATTATATCTGTTTCCTTCTGGTAACAACCACGGAACACTGGTAACAACAATTTACATAATGAGTAAAGAATGTAATGTTTAATTCGTTTATGCTAAATTAGCACACCTTTTATGCTACTAGACTTTATTCAGTGATTTTGCCCCTATCAAAAATTGCTTAGCGTGGCCAAAGGAAGCCTTCACTTCAAAAATTCGAAATTGGCACGAGTCCTGAAGCGATAATTAGGTGACGCGTGGTAAATAAGAAAAAACGTCAATTTACATATAATTTTGATGTTTCACGATTGACACCATGTTAAGGAATTAGACGCATTTTGTAAAGGAAAATCGAAATCTTTTTCTGGAACACAAAAGGAGTATTAAAAAGCTCTTTTCAATACATCATTTTCCGAACCAGTGATTGATACTTGGCTCTGAATAACAGCATTGAGAAGGAGGAATCCCTTTCATTAGGTTTTTTTTTAAAGAAAATCTTCACTTCGCTACCAATAGTCATTTTGTTCGTTTTAATCGAATTATTTCTAAAAAGAAAGTATTTTCCTAATAAATATAATTACAAATTAATTATGATAACCATAAACTTTTTTTTAAAGTGCGTATATTAACTAAATAAAATACAAGCTAACACTACAAAAACAGACTGCCCATATACCGTTAGAGATGTAAAGACAATCCAAATGCTCAAACCCACTATAAGTTGGCAGTGTACCCAGCACGCTGGAGGTCTTATAATCATACTTTAATATTATAAATGCGAAAAGTTTGTTGGTTTGTTAGTTCCTCTTTCACGCAGCAACAGAGCAACGAATTGACCTGAATTTTTACATTGGTATAGTTCAAGGATCAAGGATACTTTTCATCATCATCATCATCATCATCGCCACCATTTTTCGTCACTACGCGTGTGAAACCGCGGGACGCAGCTAGTAATTAATAACTTTAAGGCTAAGAGTTAGAAATACCTACCAAACCCAATTTAGATCATAATTTTGATGAATTATGCTATTGTGTTTGCGTATTTGTTAACAATTGCGTCAAAATTAAATACTTACTTCGTGCCTTTTTCACTATTTCTATGGACTAGAAGTAAGGAGAAACGCCTATATATGAGGAATAAGTTTCCAGCTGTAAGCTGTAAATAACAGTTCAAAACCCTCCCAGAATGGCGCTAGCGTAGATAAAGAATATGGTATAGTATCGGGTATTTGATTCATATTTATTATTCAAAACGAACCCCAACGGGCGAAAAAGCTGTGATCTAATTCATCTCAATACAATTTAACGAGCATTTGGTTCGATAGGGGAATGGAACATGCCACAGACCTGATGAATGTGGTGGAATGAATCAGCCCATATCAATCACAAAAGGGTCGAGTTTTCCCTTTCGTTGTGCATAAATTGCTGAGGGACAAGTAGAAAAATGTCTAGAAAATCTTAATTAAACATTCGGTCCTAACATGTTAACCATTGTAAAAGAACTAATATAAATTGAAAAAAAAAACCGGGCATTTTTGCACACACGGTACTGACCCCAAACTAAGCAAAGCTTGTGATATAACCGCCAGAGACTGATATACATACATACTTAATAGTTTTAAATACATACATAAATAGATATTAACAACTAGATATAGAACAAACACAAATGTTCATCACAGAAATGTTTGTCCTAGGTGGGAATCGAACGCTCGCCCCCAAGCTCGGAAGGTAGGTTCACTACCAACTGGACTAACGGGCTATCTAAAACTGTTAGAACTAAAATTTTCTGAAGCTGCCTGGTGAAGGAAAACATCTTTAGGGAACCATAACACATTCTAATGCCCGGCTGGCTAGTAAGGAAAACGTGTGAAAGACTACGCCAGTTGTTTACCACGACGCCAATTTCTAAAGCGTTCGAAACCTACATTTATTTAGCGAGTATCTTTTTTATATTTTTTTATGCCATAGGTGGCAAACAAGCAGACGGGCTGCCTGATGGTAAGCAGTCACCGTCGCCTATGGATACTTAATATAACACCAGAGGCATCACAAATACGTTACCGACCCTCTCACGTACGTAAGGGTCTTCTGTTACGTTGTTCTACTTTATCATGATATTATCTACGGTATTTCGAAATTACCTTTAACCATCATCATCATCCCTATCACCAGGGCTTTCTAATCAACTTACTCGGTTTTCAGCTCATCACATCTAGTGACAATCACCACTTTACGGGTTCAATCACTCGAAACCCTCAAATAAACTCTTTCTTTTTTACTTTTTTTTCTTATCGTTTCCTTCCTCCCACTAGGTGGACCGACGACATTATGAAAGTTGCGGAAATCCAGTGGATGCAGATGGCAGGCTGTCATTTAGTGTGGAGTTCTAAGGAGGAGGCCTAAGTTCAATGTTGACGTCTTCTGGCTGATGATGATGACCTTTCAAATCTATTTTGAACACGGGCATATTTATTGTTATTCAATAATAACCCAAGATTTAAAAAAATCACAAAAAGGCACACAAAAATCAATCAGGATAAAACCAGCATTTTAATATTAAAATTAATCGTTCCATTCACGAAATCGGGCGTTATGTGCGTGCGAAAATGAGGAAAAGTTACTGACAAAAAATGAGGAGGTAAAAGTGAATTTGACATGAAATAATGGAGGTAAAGAAAGTGCTTTGTTGTTTGTTTATTTAAGTCACTAGGTAGTGAGATGAGGGACGTTTGTTAAAGGCAAATGGATCGGGTATTTTCATTGTAATTGTGTTTTTTTGCGTACTTAATGAAAAAAAGACCAGATAACTGCAGATATCTATACTAATATTGTAAAGAGGAAAGATTTGATTGTTTATTTGTTTGTTTGCATTAAATAGGCTCCGAAACTATTGAAGCGATTTGAAAAATTCGTTCACTGTTGGGAAGCTACACTATCCCCGGGTGACATAGGCTATAATATATATTTAAAAAAAATAGGGATCCTTACTAAAACTCCAATAATGTAACCCAAGGTGTAAAAAAATAAGATTTACACCCGTGCGAAGCCGGGGTGCGATGCTGGTATAAAATAAAATGCATGATATTATTTAAAAAAATTGTTTATATTATAAGTATTTTATTTAGCTTTTCAATCTAAACTACTAATTTTGCTTTAAATATACAGCCTCTTAATGATCACTAAGTGACGATGCTTAAAACTGGATGTAAAGAACTGGTGACATCAATGGCGTGCATTAAGAGAGGCCTATGTCCAGCCAGCAGTGAACAATGAAATGCTGATGCTGATGATGATGATGAAAGATCACTTAAATTCCTTGTAAGTGTTAATATGGACATACCCTCAGGTACCGCAGATTTTTTCGGTATAAAGATATTCGTAGTAAACAGAATACTATATATTTTATTATTAATTATATAGTACGAGTCGATACGTCATCAGCTCAAATCCAAGCTTTGGCACTGCGTGAAACAGTGGCAAATCTATGCGATTTACGCCTGCAGAAAATGATACGCACGAGTCAGCGTCCGCCTTATAGCTATAGATAACTAATGATAAAACTCCAGATTACTCAAGAACTATTTTAAATAAAACAAATTTACATTAAATTTCATTTAATAAATGACCATTACCATATGAAAAAACAAATTGTCAAGAACTTCTAGATTCGGAGAAAAAACCTAAATCATGTTTTAGAAGGCCTGTTTTCGCCGAATTATGCCAAGAAGAAAAAAAAAACTGGAAAAGTTTCACTAATTATTTTTCTAAAATGACATTAAACTTATTTATCAATAGGATCACGTTGTCAGAAAGAAGTAAACATAAGGTACTCGTAAATCGTGCAATAATCGTATGTTTGCTTCGTTGTCAGACAGGACGGACTGAGTTCACTCAAGCTAATTAACTTGTATTTGTAATAACCTCAATTATATATAACCAAAATATTTATGTGATATTGTTTGACATAACCGCGTAAATTCATGCACGCAACCTAAGTTGTAGCACTTTCTTAGTAAAATACTGTTACAAAAAATGTCCATCTATCTAATATGCAAAAAAACAAGTCATTCGTTGCTCTTTTGTTAGAATAGAACAAATAAACAAATACACTTTCGCCTGATATAAATATAAGGTGTTATTTATTGTTCTAGGATAAATAGTCGTAAAAAGTTGTAGCATCCAAAAGTAAAAGTTGTTGTATCTCCATTTGTACGACTAAAAGCTAAAGCTAAATTTACACCGATCTGAACTCAGGGTTATTTTAAGGTCAAAGTACATTTTATTTGACGCATTATTCACGCGTTGTGCACGTCTATAACGCTGGTTTCACAGCTGTACGTGAGACCCATGCCTGTTGCCCGTATGGCCTTCCGGAGTGGATACATACTTGAGGTGCTAGAACATCGTTTCACAGCGACGCGGATTGTTCCGTACGGGACTTGCCTCCGTGTAGATCTCATGTCCGTAGTACGGTTGACCCACGTGAGCTGTGAAACCAGCCTCAAAACACTGGCATCTAGGCCCTTTTACAAAAGGGAGAATTTTGTGACTGGCGTATAATTTTTAGTTTCTTTTCAAAGCATGACTTGTTGGTTGTTATGTATTCATATAGTTATAATCTCATTAAATAAATATTTGACTTGATTTGACTCATATAAAATGTAACGGTTCGTTTAAAGTTATAGGATTTACAGTTTCAATTCTTTGTTTGAGCCAATGCGGCTCGTTATTGCTATATTTGTTTATGAAATCACTTGAATTGGCAATAATTATCTATTTAGTTTTATATTATACTAGTAGGCCGCCCCTGCTTCGCACGGGCGAAGCCGGGATATATAGTCTATGTCAACCGGGGATAGTGGAGCATCCCAACTGTAAAATAATTTTTCAAATCGGTTCAGGAGTTTCGGAGCCTATTCAAAGCCTATTGATAGCCCGTTGGTCGAGTTGGTAGTGAACCTGCCTTCTGAGCTTGGGGGCGTGGGTTCGATTCCCACCTAGGACAAACATTTGTGGGATGAACATTTGTGTTTGTTCTAAATCTGGGTGTTAATATCTATTTAGGTATGTATTTAAACCTATATATATGTATATATATCAGTCTCTGGCAGCCATATCACAAGCTTTGCTTAGTTTGGGGTCAGATGACCGTGTGTGCAAAAATGTCCCGAATATTTATTTTTATTATTATTATTTAATTTTATTCACGGGTCTAGCCCGGACCTTTGATAGGCATTGGTGGGGCCAAAACCAACACCAAGAGGCCCTGTTGAGTATTTTTATTATTATTATTAATGCAAACAAATAAACAAACAATCTTAGTATAGATATAGATTAGCAACGCATCCCGGCTTCGCACGTGTGTAAGTCTTATTTTTTTACACCTTGGGTTACATTATTGGAGTTTTAGTAAGATCCCTATTTTTTTTTGTAAATATAATATAGCTTATGTCACTTGGGGATAGTGTAGCTTCCCAACAGTGAAAGACTTTTTCAAATCAGTTCAATAGTTTTGGAGCCTATTCAATGCAAACAAACAATCAAATCTTTCCTCTTTATAATATTAGTATAGATATAGACTAGCTGACCCAACAAACGTTGTCCTGTCTTAGAACTGTCAAACACGCGAAGATTAAATCGTCGTTAAGTTTCCTGAAATTTTAAATATTTCTGCGCATGTTGCTTATTTTTTCTTTCCGTGAGAACCTTCTACAAAGTATATATATGTAGTTATAAAAAAAAGAAATCGGTAACGTCGTTCTCAAGTTATGGCGTGACCAAGGTAAATAGGGAATCATTTTTACATAATTTTATATATATATATAAATTACAAAGCTAGTCTTCATCTTGATGTTACAATATTCTAAAGACGCCACTACACAACTCTTATCTGATTTTACGCCTAATCAAGTAATCATGTCTAAACAATCTTATAAATTCAGCTCCATTTGCGACGCGTCAACTCAAATATTGCGCTATTTCATGCGAGGAATCTGACACCCTTGAATTTAGGCGAAGGAATATTGTATGACGTAAACTGTCACTTTGTCTTAAGATCAAACACCTACACATTTGCGCTACGAACTTAGATTTATTTTCAAGTTCACCTCTAGGTCAAGGGTTGCGATAAAACTTGTTTTTTCTTCAAACGCTATTGTAAAAACCATATTTATTTATTAAAAACGCAAAAAATATTTATTTCACAGTAATATTTTAACACTATATAGGTATACACAGGGCTACGCATATAGACTGTACTAAGCCACAAGGAGGTCATTTTTTTTATTATGAACAACTTTTACGGTGGGACCAGCACTAAAATCGCAATAAGCAAAAAATTTGCTTACCTCTTGATCTTTATCACTTAACCGGATCGAAATGCCATATCTTACTAATTTTAAAGTCGGTTTTTTTAATTGATAATTATTGTATTTTGTGTTGGTACAGAATCCTCAGTGCGCGAGCCCGACTCACACTCGGCCGGTTTTTTTAGTTTTAGTTTACTTGCAATGTTTGTATGTTATAGTTAGTTTGTTTTGGACAAATCTTACAAGCTGAATTAGTACCACTTCCTCTTGAATTTTTAAATGTTGGTTCAGTTCCGATCACAATGCATTTTTATGGTAAGTACGACCTGAATTGACATCCAGGATTAGCACCAGATAAATGACCCATTCAACGGTCAGAATGTTGTGTACGCATATTATTATGACTCTGTTTTTTATTGATTCGATGTTTTTTCCGTGAAACTGTTTTTTATTGAGCTCCAGTAATTTCGACGTGGTTTTACTTCCCATGATCGCGGAATAACTGAGCTATTTTCCGTCAACTTACTTCGTTACCTTTCATCTTCCAATCGTATATGAAACCTCAACGACATTAGGAGCAAACTACTTGGATAAAATAGACATTATTCACAATATACGATAGATCGAATGGATGATAGAGCAATCTAACTTTTTATGGTTGCTGTGAGATTCTTTTGAAAAAAATTGGTACCAGTACCAAATAACAGGTATTGAAATATTCGTGGTGCATAAATTTCAATTTATCAACATCTGGAATTTTTACTGCTCCCCGTGGCTTTATCTGCGTGTGAATCCCACAGGAACATTAAAAAATTCCGGGATAAAAAGTATCCTGTCACTTTTTGGTTGACCAACTCTCTTTATATTCAAAAAGTATTACCCTTGATAAACGAGCTGATAATCTTCAAACAGCAGAACAGATTTGAATCATAGCTAAGAATACTCTCGATCAAGTCACGTTTGGGAGCTACGACATAGTAGAAACAAAAACTATACCCACAATGCCATAGATAAACGTTAAACTTATAACACCCCTCTTTTTGCGTTGGGTGTTAATATATTTCTAAACGTTGCTTTGTTGCTGCGTAAACAAGGATAGTAAGGATAAACTAACAAACGGACACACTTTCGCATTTATAATATTAGTATAACACAGTAGATCGTATAGAAGGTAAAACAATCAAACTTTTATGACTGTTTTGTCTATGATCCCATGAAAAAAGTGCGTACTAGATGACAGTTGCTGAATTATTCACGGTACTTACCTAAATATTTCAATCCATCAACACCTGGAACTTTAGTCTTCTCGCATAACATTCATAATAACGATGAAGAAAAAGAACAATCATACTCTTATGGCTGTTATTGTCTTAGATCCACATAAAAAAGTGCTTACCAAATAACAGGTCCTGAATTATTCCACACAGTACCTAAATATTTCAAATTCATCAACATCAGAACTCTCTTCTCGCATAACATTCATAACGACGATGAAGAAAAATGTCCACACTTTCACACCTCGTAAATATTCATCACTCACTACATCAAAGTTACGTGTGGAATCGCCTCGTTCTCTTTCGAAGAATGTAGGTTGATTACAGGCATTTCTTTCTGATCACTTTTTCATGTTCCGACTATTTTGCCTTCATACGCCGTGCAGCATATTGGTGTTTTGTTTCGCAATTTCAGTGTTGGTCCCATATTTAAAGATGTTTACAATGATAAGTCTATGATATAAAACACTGGCGTGTTTCTGGTTCAACGCATAAGCATCCATTCAGCGTGCTAATGCCGCCAGCATGCTGGGTAAACTGCCAACTGATAGTAGGCTTGAGCATTTGGATTGTTTTTAGACCTTCAACGGTCTATGGGCAGTTTTGTAGTGTTAGTTTTAGCTGGTAATTTTTTTTGCTAATAAAGGAAACTTGCCACAAAAAAAACCTTAAATTATGTATATCGTCTAGAGGTACAGGTCTTTCACACCATATTTCTATATCATTATGTTTCTTTTCATCTGTCTTTATAGATGGATGACACTAGCCAAAGCAGTGATCTACTACTGCCTACCGCTGCTGGTCATCGCGTTCTTCTACTCCCTGATGGCACAACGTCTTCTGGCCAGTACGAGGGAGATGCCAGGTGCCATGCATGGAGGCCAGGGAGAAGCCCAAGCAAAGGCGAGGAAGTCAGTGGCCTGTATGGTTCTGGTCTTTGTTATCGGTGAGTCAAAGTTAATTATCTTAAAACAAAAAAGCACAGCGTTAATTAATTTGTCAGTATCAGGTAATTCTAATACATGCTAATAAAATTCTACAATCTGGAACTTGAAAAAGATCGCTTTTAGCAATAAAACCACTACTTGTGTAGGTACTAACTCGTAAGTTTCTCTATCTGTACCTACGTAATTTTATTTTTGGTGTGATTACTGCACATTTAGAGTGCCTAACTATCCATCATCTAAGTGGGGCTGATAAGACCTGCTCTGAAGTTCTTTTTAGGATGTATAACTTTGGGATTTATTTACCCCTTATCCATTTACTTCGGCATTTGCCCCTGCCAAGGCTGGCAAAGCCAGCTAAGCTCCTTAAGACCGCGCTTACTGACCAGGTCTACCTCATTTGCATATTTTCAGCATTATAAAAGACAATAAATCGCTATAGTAACATTTAATTAAAATTTTATGTTGATAATGTTTTATTTGCAGGAAATGACGGAAAGAACTATTTTATCGATCTTCTCCACCTTCTTATAAAATTATCAACACGAAAATGAATTTGTACCATTTGCAATATTCTAAAGATAACGCCAAATATTTTGTTTTTAATACTCACCGCGTACTTTTTTATCTTCAAAAAAGTAAAATTTACGAAGAAGTAAACTCTAGACTGGTAAAAAACTGGCCTAAAAGTAACGAAGCATAGCTTTGGGATGCTGGCATAAATGTTCCATTCCAACCCTCCTTCGCCAGATGTTGTGGTATTGGAGAAATAATTAGACAGTCTGGGGGTCTTCAAACAATAAGTAAATAGGCATCTACTAGGCAAGCTTAGTCGAAAATTTACAAGCTTTTATTTAACTTGCCCTGTTAGTGTGGGACAAATCTAACAACTGAATTTTAGACCAGTTATCCTAAACCGATTGAGCTGAAATTTATCATACTTAAATGTAAGTTTGGTGACAATGCAATGTTATGCTTCCATCGAGCTGGTCTGATGATGAAGACAGAAGGTGGTCATAGGAACTCTTAAACACCACGTAACCCCGTCGAGTTTGGGTTCGTTGGATTTGTCTTCCCAAGCACTTTGGTCCTAGATGATACATTCAATATGTCGGACAAAATGTGCTTATCTACCATTATGATATAGGTATCAAATGAAAAGGTTTGCTGAGCAGAATATGAAAAAGCTTGTTTATATTAGTATTTTTTTAATTAATAAAATTTATTTATATACCTTTTAGTTAATAGCTTGCGTTTGACCACCAACTTACGCGATGATGCGGACTACGTTGGAGCACGCTTGCCTAGAAGAGACCAATTCACTCGTGATTTCAAGACCAGATTACAACCATCGAGAAACACTCATTCAGACAGCACATTCCACAGACTAACAGTTCTCAAAATAAAAGTGGAATTAAAGTGCTTAGTACGGTTTTTCGGAATATTCAACCATAAAGTAGTGTCGATTTATTTTCTCTACCTCTGACCTTACCCAAACTTTGGCAAGACAAGGTCAAACCTGAGTCCATATAGACTTCCAATAATAAATTAGGATTCCGATAGACGTATCAAATCCTTATCGCATAAGCAACATGGTTATTCGTCTTATCTTTTGGTTAGGATAATAATTTATTTCGTTTGTGACATAAATTTATGAAGTTTCGTCTATTGCGTACACAGAAAAGAGAAAGAGAAAAATCTATGATTACGTACCTTTATATTAACGATGTTGGTTGAAATATTACGTAGATGTAATTAATTATTATTTTCATTATATTGCTAACAAAACACCGGAACGAAAATTTCAAGGAACAGTAAATAATTGACGGTATTTTCGGCGAAATTAAGTGCCGCAACCAATTTGTTTAGAAATAACTGCGAGGAGCTTTAGGGAGCACAAACAATGTCCAAAATTAATAGATTTAATTTTCGATTGTTATTTCTATGTAATTTCACCAGAAAGGATGATTTTTGTGTCATGTCTCCCTTCTACTTAATCATTATTTATAATCTTCTTAATGGTCGTATTTTTTGTAATTGTGTCCCATGACGCATTTGAAATAGGATTTTCAATCTTTTTGAAGTTATACTTCTTATGCGACTTGCAACAAGGTTGCGTTAAACGTTTAACGCTACCATGGAGGGGGAATTTTTCTCTCTCGTATGGTTGCGAAATGCGTATGCTTTTTTCGTACTGCTACTAGCAGATCCGGTAGTGTAATGGTGTCGCTAATTGATTAAGAAGGAAAGGAGCTAGGTTCGAATCTCGAGAAAAGCATATTTTTAAATTGTTGATATTTTTGCCCTTATTAGTTATAATATTAGGGTTCCTTGTAGAAGTATAACTTCTTCCGCGCGGAGGGACTCCACGCACAATTTTTTTTTGTGTTTGGCTCCAGACTCGTCTATTTGCCCAGTGTCAATTATTATTATCATAGAATTTTCAAGTAGTCAACAATTTCAAGTTATAGTAAGTCACAGTCATGCCCAAGTATGCCCATCTATCTTCTTTAAATGTTTTTCATAATAATGAAAAACATATTTAATAATAATAATGTTTTCTACTATTATAACTATTGTTTTTTACTACTTATATTATATCGGTTCTGTTTACGTTCTACAGTGTTCTTCATATGTTTCCTGCCGTACCACGCGTTTGAGATGTGGTTCCACCTGTCACCGACTGCTGAAGAAGACTACAACGACTGGACGCACGCCCTCAGGATAATTGGATTCTGTTTGAGGTGTGACACCCATTTCAACCTAAACTAACCTAACCGCAAGTTCTAATAGGAGAATAGCTTTGCAGCTGACGATAAAGTAGAGTATTCTAGGCTATAGATATTATTCTGAGCTGTTTATCGTTGTATTTTCTAGTTTCCCGTAATTTACAGTGGACGAAGTACCTACTAATACAGATATAAAAGTAATACTTAAAAGTGTTTTTTTTTTTTAATTAAAAATAGGCTTGCGCTGGACCGCCAACTCGCCTGATGTTAAGCGATGATGTGATCTACGATGGAGCACACTTGCCTAGAAGAAACCGAATCACTCTCGTCTTGAAAACACGCAGATTGTAACTATCGGGAAATACCCATTCAGGATGTTATAACAAAAGCGTGGTAGAGCGTCATATTAGTACACGGTGAGCGTACTGCTATCCCCAAGCCACCTGCCAAGCGTGGGGATAATGGCAACACCCCTCTCTAAGAGGGAGGCCTTTGTTCAGCAGTGGTTACTGGCTGCATGATGTGTGATGTGTATAATCAAAGATAAAAGTATCCTATAAAAAACGTGTAAATCTTTCCATAGTACAAACTATTTGTCAAAAAAGTTATTGTTTTGTATTTTTCTGTTAGTCATCAATGTTCAGAAGCCGCCAGATTAGTATGTAAAAATCAAAGAGTTGTGTAACATAATTGGATCATTGGTAAAAATCAAAGAATTCAAATTATGGATCAATGGTGGTAAAAAGAAACATAAATATTTAAGGGTAAATTTATCATGGTTGACTAGCAACCAAACTTCGAAAAAAAAACCTGGTTAAAGCTTGTACGTAGTTTGAGCCAATCATAGGACACCATCTGATTTTTTGTCTGTCTATTCTTATACAACCTCTATGCATTCGCCACTTTTTTTAATAGAAAATTGGTATCAAACTTCTTTGTACATTGATAAAGGTATAGCTCGTAAGCAAGGATTTTATACCTATAAGGGTATAATATATAAGATCTTTGCACGTAAGCTTGTATCTAATTTTCATAGCAATAACTTCGTCAAAAAATGAACACATTTAATTTTAAATACTGTGTTTGATAAAATATCATTTTATTGGGTACTTAGGAAACAAAACAGATATTTACTAAAAATTGGTAGAAAACAAAAACAGGATAAAGAACAATAGATTCAACAGAACCCAAGAAGGGACAGTTATGGGTAAAACCATGAGAATAAAAATAACACTAGGTGAGTATTTTTACAGATAAACTTTGTCGTTGCCTGTTTCTCTGTATATTTGAATTCTTACGTTCGAAGCAATATATGGCTCGAGGATTCAAAGATGGTAGTAAAATTTTACTATTAGTATACAGTAGGGACATACAGATGACAACAGCGCATTACTTATATCGATTTTCTTTGCTCAAGTGTGAAAGCCTCACAAACCCTAATGCTTAAATGATAGACCTTTAAACTTTCTCTCTTTTCTCGCCTTATTTACCTTTATCGGATATTATCGGTTTACTGGTTTAGGCATAAAATTCTTGCTGTATTTTCAGATTTGGTTTGAATAAAAACGTACTTAGGTAAACTTAAACAAAAAAAAAACATACTTTGTCTTGAATAAAATAAATAGACGGGCTCGGCATTTTGAAGATTACATAATGAGCGCCGGTGCTCACTTCGTTTCAGTCGGTTTCTAGCCATAGAAAGTGCGACGTGACGTCACATGATAACAAAATTATGTCATCGTGTGCTTTCCCGAAGTGTAAATACACAACAAAAAACAGCTTTCTATTATTTGTAACAAATGTACTAGGTGTACATTGCTATAATTAGATGTTGAAGTATATGTCCGACGGTTTTGACTGAGCAAGTTCAATGGTTATGGCCCGGCCATTCATTTTTTGGTCGAGGACGTAAGTACGTATAGTTTTATTTCCGACCAATTTAGGGTGAAAATAAGGTGACCTTTTTCTAAAAAAAAATACTTGTGAACAACACTTTAAGGCTTACATTTATTGACAAATAATTTTTTACTAACTTAACTTAATTAAGAGACAAATGAGCAAAGTGCTACTCAGATTGATAAAACTGAATCGTCTCGCTAAGTAAAAAAAAATGTCCGAAATCTTTTATCAGAGCAAAGGCGCTCTTTCCTTCTATTTCTCACAGTCTAAAACTTTTCTGATCTAATCGTTGCAATGGGAGTCAGCTAGTCTTGCCATTTCTTATCTTCCAAGGGACATTTATTTATTCATTAACAGAATGCTTACAGTTAAACCAAAGCGCAAACTATTTAAATAACAAAATATTATGAATTCTACTTAATTACCTACATTGTGACAATTTGGTGACTACTTTGTTGTAGTTTTGGTCCACAGATCATTGGGCATACCTACGTATCCTACGTATTTCCGTATCTACTTCAAACATTACGATAATTAATTCATACTTTTCCGTAGCTTCTTAAACTCTTGCGTGAACCCCGTGGCCCTGTACTGCGTCAGCGGCGTCTTCCGTCAACACTTCAACCGGTACCTGTGCTGCCGACGGAGTGCACTCCACCCAACTTGCAGCTCCAGGCTCTCAAGAACAGCCATCTGCGAAACTTCCTTTAGGAGCACGCACAGGCATCGATGTAACAGGTTTGTACTACTGACTGTAATATTTTGTGGGGCAGCGATGGCTTATATTACTGCTACAAGTGCTTGCATGTTTGATGTTTTTTTTTTTGCTTGCGTTTGACCACCACGCCTGATGTTAAGCGATGATGCGGTCTACGTTGGAGCACGTTTGCCTAGAAGAAACCGATTCACTCGTGATTTGAAGACACCCAGATTGTAGCCATCGGGGAACACCCATTCAGGCAGCGCATTCCACAGACTAGCAGTTCGCATAATATTTATATATTCCAAACATAATTATACAAGGTTATAAGGAAGAGGTATGCTAAGCCGGAAAGGGTTTGTTATACTCATCATTATGAACAACTTTTTACAATGAGATTAACCCGCAAATGAATGATTTGAAATGGCGTAAAAAATATCAGCTGTTCCATACATGTTTTCAAGTTAAAATTTCCTTTTTCTATGAAAGAGCTGCTATTTTTTTCGTGATTTTGGGATTGGTCTCATAGTAAAAGTTGTTCATAATGATGAGTACAATGATATTCTCGAATATTTCCACTGTCACTCAGTATATTCCATCCAAGCGCCCATCTCCACTTGATCCATTCTTCGTTCTTCGTCGAATGTCTATTCTACACATTTATCACTAAATATTTTTCACGTTAAAAGCAAGAAAAAGGTTTCCTAGTCATCATACCGTTGAAAAACTTCCATTAACCTGAAAGCCGTAATTTCCTATTTGAATATCCAAAGAACGAAAATGAGAACCAAATCCCCGAGAAAGGATCAGTTAATACTGTATTCTTTCACTTCCGTTGTTACCACTTTGTTCTTGAAGGGATCGAGCGAGTCATGGCCATTACCTTGAATGGTAGAATGTGATAACAACTTATAATCTTTCGAAAATGGTTTCTCGCGCCTCACAAATTGTTATTGAAGGAAATAATGGAATTGTTATGAATTGAAGTCTCAAGCGAGAATCACGATAGACGAAACAAGGACAAAGTTTCCTTCCGTTGTTTATACGAATACGTCGTCTACGAAAATTAGATGAAGAAATCCGGGGCCAACCGTTTTGGCTCAGTAGAAGCATGACTGTTTCCTGAGCAAAAGGTCTCTGGTTCAATTTCCGGTCAGTTTTAATTTTTATTTTAATGTCTGCTTGTGTTAGTTGTCCGTATCTTTGTGTGTGTTTCATGACATCTACGACACAAGGATTAAAAACTCTCATTTTAGATTTTTATGAAGGTATAAAATGCTCAGATATTGAGCTTGACGTCACTTGGGTCCAACAGAATACCAGCGCTGGTTGTGTGCAGCCAGCAACATGCTGAGTTGGAGCCGGTTTTTGTGATAATGTACTTGTATTTGGATTATTTTGTTTGTCTTTAAATTTCATTATCGCAAAATAAACATTTCTGTATTTCTTCTGTATTTTTGTACTACAGAGACCGACAAATGACTTAAAGAATGACCTTGACTGCGCAATAGCCGAGTTATCTGTCTCATTGTCGGAACGAAAGGGATACGAGGGGATTTCGACCGATCGAGTACATAATAATAATAATAATAAATGTTGACTCGACGATCATTGTCCCGATAGTCGTTACGGTGAACGGTCTTATAGCGAAGAGCCTCGACCAACACCTTAAGAGGCTCTCGCTAGATGGTTGGGTCAAGGGTCAGATGCAGAAGGCGGTAATCCTTGACACGGCACGTATTGTCAGGAGGTTCCTCACTCTGCAGCCCTAACCACCGGTAGCTTGGGCCCTGCCCCGCTGCCGGCGGCACTCTAGGTTTAGTTTTTTTTTATAATATTTTGTTTTTGTATATATATTGTAAAAAAAACTTAAATTTAAGAAAGAAAATAAATGTATGAAATAATAATAAATATCTGGGACATTTTTGCACACACGGTCATCTGACCCCAAACTAAGCAAAGCTTGTAATATGGCTGCCAGAAACTGATATACGTACATATATATTTTTAAATACATACTTAAATAGATATTAACACCCAGACATAGAACAAACACAAATGTTCATCACACAAATGTTTGTCCTAGATGGGAATCGAACCCACGCCCCCAAGCACAGAAGATAGGTTCCCTACCAACTGAGCCACCGGGGCAGCCACCGGGGCAGTCATACGATACGATACCATACTGTGTCCCAGCAGTGGGAACATGATAGCGGCTAGTCATGATGACTACAGATGTCGGTGTAACTGTGTTTTTTTATATTTCTATTGTCGTTTTAAGCGTATCAAGAGTTGTCACTTTTATCTTGTATTTTAAAACCTTTTTACAGAGTATTTACAGTGCACTCTACGAGAATAATACTCCCTGGCGAACGTTTGAAGCTGAAAACAACATTTTTATATCTGATTCAAGTTTAAATGGTCTTTCATTAAATAGTTTTCTAGCTCTAGTTTAAATAGCTTAGTAACTTAAGGCACAGAATATTATTATGGCGCCGTTATTTCATTCGTACATTTGATGTTTTTCTTTTTACATACAATTACTATCTATTTTTTGAAAATGTGCTTTGGTCATTTTACGACGTTAATATTTTTTAAATATTCAGAATAATACTACTTTAATAACATTAAAAAAACTTTAAAGTTTGCAACGTTATTCTATAAATAATGACCAATGGTATTTTTTATTCCGATTGAGCGCATATTATATTTAAAAAAGTTGAAAATATGCGTATTAGATAGCTCTGGTTAGTGAGCGCGGCCTTAATTAAACAAATTACTGATTTACATTTCCAATAAAGCGCATAAACCATACACTAATTATTTAGCGGCGCAAATATGCTAACCTTGTTACATATTTGCGCCGTTTGGGGTCGAGACATTGGGCCATTAGGGACCTAGCTCACCTCATTTTCAAAAATCTTCTGTCTCAACGCATAAGTATTGAATTCAGCGTGGTAATGCCGCCAGCATGCTGCCAACCGATAATGTGTTTGAGCATTTGGATTATCTTTAGACCTTCAAAATTCTATGGGTCAGTCGAACTGTTTTTGAACTGTTAGTGTTAGCTTGTATTTTTGTTTAGTTAATAAAGGCACACACACACACACACCACGCAAATCACCACCACCACCACCGCTTTATGGTTGATATTCCGAATGCCCGTCCGAAGCGCTTTGATTTAACATTTATTGTGCGAACTGCTAGTCTGTGGAGTTTGCTGCCTGAGTGGGTGTTCCCCGATAGTTACAATCTGGGTGTCTTCAAGTCGAGAGTGAATATGTTTCTTCTAGGCAAGTGCGCTCCATCGTAGGCCGCATCATCGCTTAACATCAGGCGAGTTGGCGGCCAAGCGCAAGCCTATTTTTTTTTTTTTTTTATAATGAGAAACTTGCCCTTTTATTTTTAAAATGAGGCACTTGCCCTATTATTTTTCTACTGAGACTGCACTTTGCCCGAATAATGAATCACAATAGATACCTTTAAATTGGAATATCCATGATTATACATTTTATTATAACCTTAATTGTCAAGTTCTGGATATCCCAAGTTCAAAGATCAACCTTACACCGTAATTCCAATATTATCTGGATGTTGATTTATAGTCAAATAAAAGCAAATTATTAATAATAACCCTGAGTCATTCTCTACTTGTTTGTTTTCCTCTATTTTAACCAATCAGTATAACTATAACCATACCTATTATATTAAGAGTCATAACTGTTTTTTTTTATATTGACTTATACTATTGGTCTTTTGGTCTCCACAGCTTAACCGGACTAGTTAGCGAACGCAGAGTGCGTTCGGCATAACTTGGTGATTTAGGTTTTGGGCGATTAGCACAAGGGCACCTCGAAGGTACGAACCTCGGCTTGGGCCGTCGCCGGGAGTGGGAATCTTGCCCAGGCACCCCAGAAGGGGTGTGCCCTAGAGCCCTAGCGTTTTGTTGAACTGATTGATTATTTGGAGAGATGAAGTTGTATAAAAAGCTCCAGGTTTTTATATCGCGAATTGGTTTGAGTTTGACCACCACTTTTTAAAATCCAGTTTTTTTGGCATCTGCTCATCATATATAGGGCCAAAGTGCTTAGGAAGACAAATCCAACGAACCCAAACTCGACGGGGTTACGTCGTTTCGTATAAGAGTATCTATGGCTATCTTCTGTCTCCATCATCAGACCAGCTCTATGGTAACTTAACATAAAATAATGAAATAGGTTAGAATAGTTTTTACAGGGTGTAAGGGGAACACACTCTAAGCCAAAAGAAGGCAATTGTACTCATCATTGTAAACAACTTTTACAATGAGACCAACCCTGAAATCGCGAAAAAAAATCTGCTGTTTCATACATTTTGTCGAGTGTCAATGACCGTTTTCTATAGAACAGCTGATATTTTTTTCGCGATTTCAGGGCTGGTCCCATAGTAAAAGTTGTTCATAATGATGAGTACAATTACCTTCTTTTGGCTTCGAGAGTGTTCCCCTTACACCCCGTATATGATGCAATTAGTGAATAAAGGACGGATTTAAAGCGCGCCATAGATGAATCACGTGCAAGTGAAGGACTCTAAAGACTACAACCATATTTTGATTTGCTAATATTCTTTTAAAATATTTGGGACATTTTTGCACACATGGTCATCTGACCCCAAAAAATCTGCCAGCTTGTAATATGGCTGCCAGAAACTGGTATACATACATATATATTTTAAATACATACTTAAATAGATATATTAACACCCAGATATAGAACAAACACAAATGCTCACCATGAATGTTTGTCCTAGGTGGGAATCGAACCCCCAAAGCGCAGAAGGCAGGGTCACCACCAACTGGACCAACGGAGGATAGCCCCGTTGGTAGTGAACCTGCCTTCGTAGGTCGTAGGTTCGTAGGCTAGGTCGTTTTACCCTGTTGTTTTATTTTACAAATCAGTTTTTTAAGCAGTGATTGTTCTATCAACTGTTGCAGGAACCCGACAGAAAGCGTGGTGATATCCAACTACGATTACGGAAGCACTAAGAAGAAGAGCAACATTATCTCGAGGAACAGCGCTGATGGAGTCACTATCATCACCATTCGAGATACTTCCGACTTCCTCATGGGAGATAATATGGAAGATAAACTCTGTGTGAATAGATAGAAGGTGCAGTTATTCAGTTTCATTTTGATTTGATAAAAAAAGTAGAGTAAAGATCTAAGAATTCATCGAATTATAAGTTACATTAAAGGCTACGATGTTCTCTCGCTGGCATTGTGTAAAACGAAAGAGATGTGAAAAGGTGGAAACTGACTGTTTTGTACTTGTACATTTTGATCTTCGATGTAAATTAAGGATAAAATAAATCAATATAATTATAAGATTTAGAATAACGTGTCATTTGTCCTATAAAGCAAAGATAATTATAAAAAAATATTATTTTTGTTTATGTATGAGTGAAGGAAACAACAAAAAAATAAATATCAGTGAAATGAGGTTATTATATTAGCATTTAAAATTATATTGGTGGCAAAGATATTGAAAACTGTGGATATTGGGTCAGTTCTCGAAAATTTTCGTATTTATAAAAGTAAAGCAAATTGACTCTTACTCACTAAAATAGAGCTCATTTGAGGACTTTGACGCTCTTTTCATGAATGCTCTACTGAACCCAGCATCCATGTTTTTGTAAATCAATGTTGGTAGGAAAATAATTGTAAGCTACATTAAATATAAATTGTTTTGAAAAAGACCAAAGAATTATAACTGTTATTGTAATATTATGTAATAATTTATAACTTCAATTAAAAATACAAATTGTTTAATATATAAATATAGTTTAATGTACTCGTAAGTACTTAATTATAGTCGCTATGATGAATGTGTTTGTATTGTAACATAGAATAACAAGGTTATTAAAAAGTTCATTACTTTAATAGCTATGCTATAACCTTCCTAAAAAAATATATTAGAAATCCTAATTTTATTGTATTTAGTACGTAATAAGTACATAATAGAAGCGGACTAAGTTTTGCGGCACTAATAATTTTACAAAAATGTATTTTACTTATTTTTTTATTATTTATAATATAATTATGAAGTTTTTTTAATAAATTGGTATGTATTGTAATGATGTTTCAATTTATTATTCACATAATATATTTATTTATTATGAACTAGCTGCGCCCTGCGGTTTCACCCGCGTAGTGAGGAAAAATGGTAATGATGATGAAAACTAGCCTATGTCACTCTCCAGCCCTTGAACTAAACCCGTGCAAAAAAAACAAGTCGATCCGTTGCTCTGTTGCTGCGTGAAAGACGAACAAACAAATCAAGAAACTATTTACATATAGATAGTATTTATTTATAGGCTAAGCGTTTTGACCGCAGCTCACCAGATGTTAAGTGTCGGTGTGGTCAAAGATCATCTAGTCTGGAATGGGAACTCTAAAACCACGAAAACAAACGCAAAATGTGGATGATTCATTAAAAATAGGTATTACAAGTACCAAGCTGGATATGCCTGTCGCATGTCGAATGATCTTTGGGCGAAAATCAACACTCATTGGGCCCCAAAACAAAAACTAACCAAAAAGGCCTTGCAAGCAATAGTATTAGACAAAGATATGTGGAAAGAGAGTAGAGGCATTTGCCCTGCAGTGGATCGAAACAGGATAAAAATAATATAATTAATTACAAGTACGGATAATGATTATGACTCAAAGTTACCGAGCTAATTCTCCAACTAATGAGTAATGTTGAAACCCAGTTAATTGCTAGATTACGTTATTATAAATACATTATAATTAATACAGTTTCCAGGAAAATAAAGATAAGCCATTATTCTGAACATCCTGAAATTAATGACCTAACCACCATGTCATATTCTGATTTTAGAAGAAATTCTGTTACTCACCTTTTTCATTCAGCGACGGGCTGGGAAGTTACTTTATTGTGTCAGTTACCTTTTGTAAAATAGATTATTTTGTAGCATTGATAGCTCAGTAGTAGGCGCGTTCCGATGCCATGGCGTAGGATAAGGGTTCAAATCCCAACAGTGAGCTTAAGGCTAACATTATAAGGAAACCATAGCATATTTTGCTAAGGCACTTATTAACCCCTGCCGCACCACCCAAACCACCAAATCCCAAATCACACTTCCTCGAAGCATCAAACACTCCTTACAGATACTCAGCCTTATGCACGTTCTCCGCGCAAGCTGTGCATTGCTTCGCCCATAATCTACCATAACCCACAAAGCCTCCCACTTCTCTTCTACATAGCCTCAATCATACGTTGACTTGCCAAAGAATCTCAGGTTGTACTTTTGCCTATTAATTCAGTCCTGTTCACATGTACAAGCAATGACACGAATATTCACTATTTGGATCCACTGGGCACCCAAGACACAGGCTTCATTGCCTAGTTTGAGGCTTATCGGGTTTTAAAAATTTACAATTTATACTTATCTTTTCAATTGCTTGTCTAGCTAATTTTCCCCTCCTCTCCCCTTCTTTCCTTTATACACGAACCACCACAAACTTAGTACAACCTCTAGTATAGTATATTTCTCTATGGTACAACCCACCTTATCCTAACTTCCAATTGTGGTGATGGGAAGGTGTAAAGTTGTCAATAGCACCATTCTTTTACCACCCAAACATTTCAACTGCACCCATCCTCTTTAAAGGAAAAAAGACCGGCCAAGTGTGAGTCGGGCTCGCGCACTGAGGGTTACGTACCACCACAAAATACAATTATTATCAATTTAAAAACTGACCTTAAAATTTTTAAGATATGGCATTTCGATCCAGTGAAATGATAAAGAGTCTGAAGTTCTTGAATCCCAGCACCGTTCCACCGACAAAGACTGCCGCCCGCCTTGGTCGGTCACTTTGCCATACCCGTCAACCATATACAGTCCACTCCGCCGAACAAGTGACGTGAAGTTGACCGTAAAGCGGTGGTCTGGAACAGGTACGAAACTCTAAATACTAGCTACCTACTCGCCGAACTCGAAAATCTGTGTCTAAGCGCCTAGCGATGTGTTCCGGCAACGCCACTTCAGAGACACCTCCCATTTTTGGTTAGGGGTGAACTTAGTGGTATTTCGTGGTGACCATAGAATCTCTCCACTCCAGGCGGAACGTGGTCAATAACTATATAGACAACCAGAATTTTATATTTTATTGGTGGTTTATGGTTATAATGGAACGGCGGAACATGCGGATTTCAGGACCGGGGACGCGCAAAGCACAAAAATTTCCGAACCATAGGTAAACTAAAAAGCTTTCTAGTTAGACGAATCCACCCATCTATCTCTCTTCTACAAAAAATTAAAGACGATGTGTGTATGAATTTATGTTTCCTATGGACTCCGAAATAGCTGGACTGATTTTGATGAAATATTCAGGTAATCTTTAGATTAGCTTAGCAAGTGATGCTGTGAAATTTACTAGCGATCAGATTAACAGTTTTTTTTTTGAGTTTTAATATTTCCTCTACAAAAACACATTATACATCTGTGTCATTTTCATTGCGCTTTTTCGAGCCCGCGTTAAGAGGTACCGTAAGGTCCTTGGACACTTTTTTCGTAAATTTCTATTAAACCCAACATCCATGTCTTTGCAAATCATTTCGAGTAAAATTGATCATTTATGAGTGAGCAAAATTTAATCATGGAATTCATACTACTCATACTCATACTCATTTATTCATACGATCAGTATATGTCAGATGTAAAAATTATAAATAAAATGTCAATACAAAGTAGGTACTTAATAGTAGGTAAAAACTAATAATAATTAAATATATTTAGGAGCTTACTTTTAGTGCCATAAATTCCTTATCAATGTCGTAATACGCTTGACTGACAAGCCAGCGTGCTAACCTTGCTTTGAATATAGACAAGTTGGACGCCTCAACTACATCCTCGGGAAGCCTGTTGTAGATCATTGTGCCCATGACATGAGTCAACTTCGTGGACTTAGCGAGTGACCGTTTTACGGGTAGGAGCCTGTGCTTATGGCGAGTAGTGCGCTGCTGGGATTCCCGTAGCGTTTCACCGAGTGCTGTATACGATTTGAGATTTATTCGCATATATATAGCAACTTGCATTATCACTATTGATGGCAGAGTGAGAATCTTAAGCGAAATAAAAAACGGCTTAGCCGACTGGTCCTGTGATATTCGAGCTATCGCGCGGACGGCTCTCTTCTGGCATACGAAAGCGCGTTTCCACTCGGCGCCCCTAGCCCAAATTTCTGCTCCGTACTGTAGCAAGGAGTGTACTGTGGCAAAATAGCATGACCGTACCACCTCTCTAGGCAGAAACCTGGCCAGCCGCCTGAGGGCGAAGCAAGCTCCACTTAGCTTCCCGCACACCTTACCGATGTGAGCTTCCCAGGTGAGACCGCTGTCAAGCTCAAAGCCCAGAAATGTGGTTTGGTCCGCCTGCTCAATTTTAGTGCCATCTGCGTAGACACTTAATGCTTTCCGGGGGCGTCCCGATAACTCAAAGCGTATGAAGTGAGTCTTCGTAAGGTTCAACACCAAACCGTTCTCCCTGAACCACTTGGCGAGTTGTGATGCGGCAGCATTGAGCTTCGCTTCCAGCTTCTCAAACGTCGGTGCTGTAACTACGGCAGCGACATCATCTGCATACATCATCACCTCAGCTTCTGTGATGGCAGAGGGCAGGTCGTTTAGAAGCAGGGAGAATAGTATGTTTGATACTGCTGAACCTTGTGCTACCCCCATCGTGGTGGTCAAGGGGTCTGATCTCAGCTGTCCACCCTCAGCACCCACCACAATTTGAGATCTGTCGTGCATGAGGTCGGTGAGCAGAGATAGTGATCTGCCTCGAATACCGTAATGGCTAAGTTTTAAGGCCAGTATCGCGTGGTCTGCCACATCGAAAGCTTTTGAGAGGTCACAGCATAGTACTGCTACTTGCTGTTTCCTCTCTCGAGCATCAACTACGCGACGAACCACTTCTCTCGTTAGTGATGTTGTCGACCTACCTTCACGGTACGCGTACTGGCGATCAGATAATGCCTGTACATCCGCTAGGTAAGCAACTAATCGAGAGCTTATACCATTTTCCAGTACTTTCGCAATCGCTGGTATAATCGATACTGGTCGGTAGCCGTCGATATCCTGCCGCTTTCCCTTTCCCTTAAAAATCGGTGACACCTTACTAAGCCTTAGGGGTTTAGGGTACGTCCCCTCTCGGAGATATCTGTTGAAAAGATCGCACAGTACTGGAGCGAGGGGCCCGGCTATCATATGCAATGTTTCCATTGATATTCCATACGCATCTTTAGATGGTTTAGCTGGTATGCGTTTAGTTATTATATGGATCACTTCGGCCGTGGTAAACAAGCGCAGTCGCAGTGAGCGGTCCGCCGGAGCACAAGACGAGTGCAATGCGCGCTCAACGAGACGCGGGTCGGCTCGCGGCGCACCGCACGCCGCGGCCGCCCCTACAAATCTTAAATTCATGGCATCTACTGCTTCTTTTTTACTGCCGAAGGAATCCCCTGCAGAATTCCTGACGACATCTGTAAAGTCCAGGTTACAACAGTTGAGTTTGCCTCTTTGTTCGTTTATAACCTTCCACATTGTTTTCGTCGGGTTTTTACAGTTAATTAGCAAATTCGAATAATAATTACATTTTTCCTTAGTCAATAAATGTCCATATATAATATTTAAGTCGTATGTAAATTGTTTTAAAATGTCAATATTAGGAATTTTTTCACATAATTCAATTATGTCAAATAAAAGAAATCGAATATTTTTAATATCGTCCGTCACCCAAGAGGATTGTCTATTTATCTTAACTACGCGCCTTAATGGGAAGCAAGCTTCCAATTTATTGCAAATTATATTAATCACCGATCTCGTCAGGGAGTCCGCCGACGTATTCCGTTCCGATACTCTCACCCAATCTACACCATACGAAAAATTATGGCGGTTAATGTCAGAGTAATTCCTGCTTAAAACATGACGGGGCTTCTCAGTACATGATACTGACCGTATCATCTCGAGTCGTACCGCCATGTGGTCACTAAGAAGAGTTTGTATAGGTACTGCCTTCATTGAATCTGGTGGCAAGTTACTATATACATGGTCAAGGCTCGTGGCACAATGTGGTGTCACACGAGTTGGAAAGTCCACGAAGTTGATCAGTCCATGGGCAGACAACAAGTCAGTGAGTTGTTTTCGTTCCGAGTTTACGTCACATAACGTATCTATATTGAAATCTCCAACAATAATGCATTTCAAGTCAAGGTCATCAATTCTATCAATCAAACGCTCAAAACATGATAAGAATTCGCTTGTGCTTGCAAGTCCAGTCCTATACACACATACAATGGTTATAAAGTAATCAATAAGATCTACTGCGGACACTTCACAGTACAACTGAGTAGCTAGTTTAACAAGTTCTAAGTTTTCTACTACTTTAACTCCGTCTCTAATAAATAAACAAGATCCGCCATGCAAACAAGCTTTTCTACAGTAGCTCGAACCTAATTTGTATCCTTCTATACAAACACTTTTGAGCTTAGCTTCACTTAGCCAATGCTCCGTCACTGCTAATATGTCACATTTTAAGGAGCTGTTTAGCAAAACTTCTAGTTTCGGTGTCTTCTGGTCAATCGAACGTATATTTTCTACCTCTAATATGTTCTTACTGCTTTATTAGGGTCACGAATGGCTTAACCGGCTTGTCCAGCATAATAATTGAATCTCATTAAACGTATATAACACCCAAAGTGAGAATTATTTCCTTTGTTTACACCGTTTACACAAAATGTAGATAGAAGCTTCCCTTATTCTACAGAAAAATAATATACAGAATCTCAACTGTGAAAAGTGAAAGTGCCAGAGAACACTGCTAATTAACCACAATGAGCTTAAAAATTACCTGGCAAGAAGTTGGAAGCGTTACTTTGCAAAGCTAACCAGAAGAAACCAGAAACCCTGTGATTGAATTAGTTAGAACGAGGCAGTTACAAATTGTCTTTGTCTTTACAATTTAGGGCTGCGCTCACCATAGGGATAAATCTTTCGCACATATAAAAAAAATAAGATAAAAAGTCTGAGTAAGAATTTTAAAAAGCAATTGAGCAATTATCTTTAGAATAACTTCTAATGGTATAAAAGTTTTTTCGTGGTAATATTTTATAGGATGGCAGATAAAAATAAGTTTTTTTAATCTCTTTCGCCATCATAAGCAGTAATGAATGATCTTTATGCTCATAATCACAGGTCTTCCCTAACAACTATTGTATACTGTATTTGGTTTTACATGCATTTGTGATTGGCTAGACGTTAATATATTGGAGCATAACGTTATTATACTGAATACAATACAATGCAATGCAATACAATACAATAGCCATTTATTTCCAAAACAATTTTCATCTTATAAATTACATGTTTTTTTTAAGTTACTGGTTTGTCAATGTTTGAACATAGGCCTCTTCTATCCGGTTCCATTCTTGCCGATCGTGGGCTATGCGTGTCCAATTGACCCCAGCGTCGGCGCGGGCGTCCTCGTGGGAGGTGCTTCGCATACTTCCAGTGGAGCACCCTCTCACTCCAGAGATCGTCCTGAGTTCAAGCTGTGAGCCCCGCCCACAGCCATTTTGCGGCACACCATTTTTGCTGCATCCTTTATTTTTTTGTTTTTCTACGAATATCTCTACATTTCACCCTGTCTCTTAGTTTTAGGCTTAGCATCCATCTTTCGGCATATCTTTGATATACATAATTTTTTATTATGATCTCTGCTGTTATGGGCCATAATTGGCAGCCATACAGTAAGGTATAGATACCACAATCGCGTCCATTGGCTTTTTCTTAATTGTGATTCTCACCTTAGACTTGAAGATATGTTTGTGTAACCAATATTTTTCTCTCTATCTCCTTAATGTAGTGGCCTTTGAAAAATATATTTATTATTTTATTATAATATACTTAGCAGCAAGTAATAATTACCCTTTACCGAACCGTTATCGAACCGATTGGGAAGAAAGGTTCTGGAGTGGAAACCACGAACCGGAAGACGCAGCGTAGGGAGGCCTCCCACTAGATGGATCGACGACATTGTGAGAGTCGCGGGCATCCAGTGAATGCGGGAGGCAGGCTGTCGTTCGGTGTGGAGGTTAAAGGGAGAGGCCTATGTTCAGCAGTGGACGTCTTCTGGCTGATGATGAAGATGATGAATAATTACCCTTTGCTTAACAACAAGTGAGATGGCGGTCAAACACAATCCTAGTATAATTATAAAATCTAAAAAAATATCTGTTGTGTTTTGGTCTATTTCTTTTCTCTGATGAGACAAGGATTGATAGAATGGCGACTGGATTTATGCGGATTGTGGAGATTTTCTGAAAGACGCCAATTTTGTATTATTTCGGCCCACAGATTGCGAGGATAGCGTTTTGTTTCAACTATTGTATTTTTTTGTTTTGACATAATTACCCAAAACAAAATTATTCCGTACTAGATGTGACGCGCGGTTTCACCCGCGCAGTGATGAAAAATGGTGATGATGATGCTAATTTTAATTCTAATCTATGTCACTCTCCGACCCTTGAAATATACTCAAGCAAAAAATCAGGCCAACCCGTTGCTATACCTTTTCTATCGAGTAAAATAGGTATGTGTTTTTGGTCGCGTTTCGGTCTTTACGGTTTCCTAGATAAAACGTACAAATTTTATATGACACCATTTTTAAGATTCCGTACCCAAAGGGTAAAAACGGGACCCTATATTACTAAGTCTACGATGTCTGTCTGTCCGTATGTCCTAACTTTAAACGGCTGTATCTTTCGAACCGTAATAGATATCCAGTTGAAATTTTTACATAATACATAATGTTACAGCGGATTAACTAAGAAATAATTAAAAAGTCAAAATAATAGGGGGATCCCCATACAACAAACGTATTTTATTTACGTATTTTTGTATTAGCTATAATGTAAATAGGGTCATACGTATAAGCGTCAAACTTGGCATGATTATATTAAACACTATAAAATATAACAACATATAATATATAATGGCCAAGTGCAAGTCGGAGACAAGTATTGTTCATTGCCATTTTATAACTGGTAATTTCGCTTTTGAATTTTCTGATGGTACGGAATCTTCAGTGCGCGAGCCCGACTCGCACGTGACTGGTTTACTATAATTTTAAGCTAACCATGGAAGTAGACAAACTAAAACTAGAATGACCAAAATTGGTAAAAGTGGGAAAAAGAGGGCCTTAAGCAAAATTACTTACTAACATTTCACTTCAAACCGTTTTCCTGCAATTTTCTTACGACATCGACCCATTTAAGACCATAAGCAGTGACATTATTGTTCTTTATAGATGCTTTAAATAGTTGCTGGCAACCCTGTGCTCAGCTAAGCAGTCGTTTAGTGCAAATACGAGCCCGGAAGATTGCCCTCATGGACGCTTATGGGTTAATCTGTGGAGTTAATGGTATAAGAAGCTATCAGATAAAATTGGTTGTTAAATTTAAACTTCAGATTTAGTCAAGCGATAGTTTTTAGAAACTCATCTATGGATATTGATGTTATTAGAAATATTGTGTATACTTACTTTCAGTAAGTATAATTAACATCACTGTCATCACTGAGATTTATGACATAATTATGGTACTGAGACGTGGTCTTTAACTGTTGGCCTATTAGAAAAACGCAAGGGTCACACAGCGGGCAATATAGAGAGCTATGCTTAGAGTTTCTTTGCGCGATAGAATCCAAAACGATATTTGCCAAAAACCAAAGTCACCGACATAGCTATTAAAATTTACAAAGGCACGCGGCTTAATTATACCGATCCTCGGCTTTTCGTCTAGCTGCCAACTACTAGATTCACACAGCGAGCAATGGAGAGAGCCATGCTACGTCGTAGACCGCATCGTCGCTTAACGGCCTCTTATACCAAAGACGGCTTTAAATCAATTTTATTCAGTTATATCACAATATTTGAGCTGGAAAAATATACATGTCACAGATATATCTGTGTTCGAGTTTATGATTTGGTTCAAAACACGATAGAATAAACTTTCCTCCATCAAAAAAAAATCTGAAACAAAGTCGATTTAGTTTATTTTTTTCGTTTTATGCTCTAATGAAAGCTTGTAACAACCTGGAAATTGCACGTACTGAAAGGTAATCTTATTTAACAGTTTTTGATTTGGATAGATTTTTGATAGTGAATAATTTCGTTTTTTAGTGAAATTAAAAGCGTAAAAAGGTCGCGAGAATTTGCACACGCCGCGTTCAGTACCGCGCCAGGCGTCATCGAGGTCGGACCTATGTTCGTTTTTGTCGTTGCACTCTCCCCGCGGGCGTCCTGACTCTTGCGTGCAAAATACATCGTCGCTATAAGTTGGCGGGGGCTGAGGGAGCGTTTTGTTGCCTACGCGACTCAGATAATGGCGACCAAGCGCAAGCCTATCTATTATAAAAAATATATAATTATATTGGATGTTGAAAATTCAAATAATCCAAAATAGTGATTAATAATGCTCTTTATTCATTGTTTTCATTGAATAAAATATGTTTTTTAGAGAGGGAATGGTATAAACGTCTTTTGTTCTACGAAATTCGCAAGAAAAAGTTAGCAGTGTTACTTTTGACAAAGGTAATCGTAAATCACACTGTGATCGATCCAGTTTGACCGTGAAATCGCTTCCAATAACATCAATCTATCAGTATTTACGCAGCACAAGCTTCGTATAAACGTATATGGATATGGAAGTTCGGAGCCAAGCTGGCGTTAGCGGATATTGCAGTGGTTGAAGCTGTACTGTAGCTATTCTTACACTTTATCAACGACTTTCCACGCTGTTGACTGCATAACGAACAAAAGTCACAATAGTGCTTTTATAGGATTAATGATAATATGCTAACCTCTTGAGTTGAGGGCAAGTTTTGTACATTATCACAAACAACGTTTGTTTTACTACTATTTCCTAAATCTGTACCATCACTGCGCGTCGCCGGAGCCTTGTACTTTTGTTTATTTGTGTTTGCATGAAGTTATATCTTTGAAGAAAAAAAAAACATGTTCATAGTTTTGAATTTGAGCCAATCACAAGACACCATCGGCAAATGTTTTTTTTTCTGTAATTTCTGATAAAATCTCTCACTCGCTGTTTTTACTGGAAATACATAATCAAACTTCTTTGCACTACGCACTACGCACGTACAAGTAAATCAGAAGAGACATAAATTGGCTACCGATTACTTTAACAACGGTCGAGGCCTTGAAGTCCAGTTTTAGTAGAAGCGTGTTCTTGAATAAATAGACATGCCGAAAAAAATGGTTTCGTTACAAACAATTTTCATTTTCGACTTTCATTAATTATAAAAGTTGTTGGGTTATACAGAATATAATTAGCCTAATAAACTTGCATAAATTTACCTACCAATAAAACGCCAGTTGTGATCTAAAGCGAACAGTAACGGCCTCGCGCACTTTGACTAGTTGTTGCGTCGCAAATCTGAATCTTATGCAATGTCTACAAAATAAGTAGTCGTCGGATACAGCTTATTGTGCTGTCTAGCAAAGTTCAGATGTTTATTCTGTCCGATACTAGCTTTGAAAAGGGTCTGGAACCTTATCTCTGAAGATTACTATTATACCTATATTGAGCTTCTTATAGCCGCGCTCTGCGATTTCACCCCTGTGGGCAATTATTCCACAGAAATCTTATGGCTACATTGATTAGAGAACGCCAAACCAAAAAAAAAAAAACTTCCCTCAACGTCCAGTTCCAAAATGTTCAGTGTCCCTATAGTATAAGTATTCTACTGAGTAACACCGTTCCGTGTATACTTGTATAATTTATCTACGTGTATTTCATCATCATCATCATTTCAGCCATTGAACGTCCACTGCTGGATATAGACCTCCCCCCTCGATCTCCAAAACGTCACCTTAGAGTGAAAACCTCGGGAATGCAATTTTGGTCATCATCATCATCAGCCAGAAGACGTCCACTGCTGAACATAGGCTTCCCCCTTTAACCTCTACACTGAACGACAGCCTGCCTTTTGCATCCACTGGCTGCCCGCGACTCTCACAATGTCATCGGTCCATCTAGTGGGAGGCCTCTCTACGCTGCGTCTTCCGGTTCGTGGTCTCCCCACCAGAACCTTTCTTCACCATCGATTATCGGTTCTTCGAGCGATGTGACCTGCAATTTTGGTCATTTCCTTATTAATACATTTCTGGGAAGAAAACCTCGCAAAGGTTTTCACTCTAAGGTGACGAAAAGAGCCGGTTGGAAGCGGCCTGCATCCAGCGTTTCCCTGCAGTCTCTTTTAGGTCGTCCTACGCTGTCCTAATACGCTGCGCCCACCGGATAGCCCACCGGATTAGCAAGTTGAAGTGGCAGTGGGCAGGGCACATATCACGCAGAACAGATGGCCGATGGGGCCGAAAGGTTCTGGAATGGAGACCACGGACCCGTAAGCGCAGCATAGGACATGTATTTGCCTGCAGTCTAATCTCAATGTCATGAAAATTCAAAACATTCTACGAAATCAAATCAGTAAAATAATAAGTCCCGCAAGATGATACTCAACAATATCAGATGATAACAAGAAAACAAAAGATCATTAAAATAAGAGCGGGTGAATTCCACATACCCTCTGAATTTAGTAGTCAGTTTTTGAGCACACTAGGGGAGTTACTCAAACATTTTTGAGGCGGAAAAAAATGTTTACGGTTCATGTTAGTGCACATTGAAGTGCACGTACCCAAAAATACATAAATATATTACCCTTTTATTTTTAAAATAATTCAACAGATGATTCTCTGTATTTTTTTCTGTATGTGCGTAAACCTTATGTAAAGCGGTTTTGGTGGTGTGGTTTTGAATAGGAAATATTTGAAAAATTTACAAACTTACAAAATCAAATCATTGGTGCAAGATGTATTATATAATGCAGATAATTTTGACGATAATTTGATGGTGGCTTAACGATAACTTGATGGTAATTTGAAGATAACTTGACGATACCTCTTATTGACGCCTTGACAATAACTATACTTTGCACTGATTTGAAACTTGAACTGTGTTCGACCGCTTTATCGAAACGAGGTTTGGTTCTATAGTAAAAGTTGTTTATAATGATGAGTACTATGGACGCCTTGCGCTTAGTACACCCTTTCCGCGTAACCCAGTACAGTATACACAGTCATGTGTATAATAAAGGTACAGCTTAGGTAGAAACAGCTGAGTGCTCCATTGAAATTAACCGCGTTTCACACAGCAAAGCAGCTGTAGGTAGAAGATACACGTGTATATGATTCTACTTACAGCAATAATAATAATTTAGATGAATCAGAAATCTTCTAATCTAAATAATATCAAAGAACAAAATTCATAATTAACTAATTAGGTACTGATTACATCTCTCTATCATTGCTCTTATGACGTTCGTCACCTTCGCCCTTATTACAATCAAATGGCTGGATGACATCCAATTATAAATAAGGCTACGTAATTACCCACCGTTTCCATTTGATAAAATTGTACAGGAAAATCGCAGTGAAAACCGGAAGAAAATTACCTTGAAATAGGTAATTAATAATTATTTTCATCTTTTACAGTTAAATCATCATCATTCACAGGCTCCCTTATCCCACTGTGGGGCTCTACTATGCCATTTGCCTTGGTCCTGTGTTAATCGAGTCCAAGTTCGACTCCGCGGTGGTGACAATATTGTCAACCTATCTTGCAGCTGGACGACGCACCGCTTATTTCTCTGTCAAAACCTTACTCTTCCTGTCATCACTGTGCATAGCAACATGTCCTGCCCAACACCACTTTAATTACCGCGATTTCGACTTCTCGAACCTTTGTTCTTCGTCGGATTTCGGTATCACGAACTTTGTTTTGGAAAAGCGTAGGTGGCCAAGCGGTAGCATACGTATGCGCTTAGCAATTTCACGGCACCGGTTCGATCTTCGGCACTGCACCAATGTCTTTTTGTAGTATCTAAATAAATTATGTACAATTTTGATGCCATCGCTTAAAAATGGCGAAGGTAAACATCGTGAGAAAACCACTATGTCCAAGAACCTCAAAAGTTCATAGACATGTGACATTTAACAATATGCCTAGCCCGCATAGTAGATTAGGGCCTATCCTCTCTCTGAGAGAAGGCCTGAGTTCCAGCCCTGGGAACATGATAGGCTGCAATGATGATAATGATGAACTCAATCTTGGACTTTGATGACTTTGAGCATGGATCTCTTCATAGCTCTGTGCTACTTTGATTTTGTGCACAGCCTCATTTGTGAGCGTCCATGTTTCGGCAACATAAGTCATGGTGGGCAGGGCACATTGGTTGAAAATTGGTTGTTGGTTGGTTGATTGGTTGGTAATAGTTACATGACGTGTAAAATAAAATAACGGGGTATTTTTTTGGTTTTTAGACAAACTTGTTTTATCGTAGACCGTATTTTCGCACCATTAGGCAAGTTAGCGGTCATACCATGGTCAAACGCGGTAAACTTCGAATAAACTAAGGCTGATTTCATATTTTGATGTAACTAATCAGAAATAAGTAGGTATTACATTTCCAAAATTCTTCTTTCCCTTTCGCCTAATAATAAAAAAATATAATCATGAAAATTGCTTGAAAAAACCAGAAATTTTAATTAAAAAAAAACGGGACATTTTTGCGTGACACATGGTCACCTGACCAACTAACAAACTAAGCAAAGCTTGTGATATGGCTGCCAGAGACTGATTATATTTTTAAATACATACTTAGATAATTATTAACACCCAGATATAAAACAAACACAAATGTTCATCTAATAAATATTTGTCCTAAGTGGGAATCGAACCCAAGTGCAGAAGGCAGGTTCACTACCAACTGGACATACGGGCAATTTAAAAAATTATGTTTTTTTAAAATTCCAATTCTGTGTTTTTTGGGGTTCCGTATCCATTGAGTGTCAACGGGTGTCAATCCTATTACAAAGTCTACGCTGTCTGCCTGACCTTTTAACAGCTGTATCTTTTGAACTGCATATAGATATACCCAGTTTAAATCTACACGCGTAAAGTAATGTTCCGACGGAATAACTAAGAAATAACAATAATAATATCAAAAAGTCATAAATAAAGAAGGACAAAAAACAAACAACAAACGTATTTTAGTCTTTGCTCTAGTGTTAAAACGGTTATACGTACAAGCTTCAAACTGGACATGAACATAACTCACATTCTAAAGTAAAAAAAAAAAAACACTGAACAAGTTTAGTATAAATCGGGCGCGCGTTAAAAATATTGAGGTTTTTTTTTATAAATACTGGCCAAATGCAAGTCGGACTCAGGCACCGAAGGTTCCACATCCAAAAAAATTACTACGCATGGTCAGCAAGCGCCTTTAGGCCAGGCGTTTGCACCAACCACGCTATCTTATATATGTATATGTATCATACCTGCAAAATGTGGAATGAGCTACCTTCTACGGTGTTTCCGAGAAGCTACAACATGGGGTTCTTCAAAAGGCGAGTTAATCGAGTTCTAAAGGGTCAGCAACGTATTTGTGATGCCTCGGGTGTCAAGTATCCATAGGCGACGGTGACTGCTTTCCATCAGGCAGCCCGTCTGCTTGTTTGCCACCTATGGCATAAAAAAAAAAAAAAAAAAAAAAAAAAAAAAAAAAAAACTATTCTTCCTTGTTTGTCTGATCTGAAGCTATGATATTGATAAGTATTTCATATTTATAGTAGGTATAATATTGTGACTCATTAAAAAGCCAATACGGCTCTGCCATCTCGTAATAAGCTATTGTGTTTGTTCGCATCCTCTAACCTTTAGATTATAGGTATTGTAAGCGATCTTTAAAGGTAAGATTATTTATGAGTTTTATTTAACATAGTAAAAATAATGTTGATTTTATCCGACTATTGATTTATTGGATAGCTTTAATAAAAAAATCTATCTTATACTTAGATATCTTGGAAAACATCTAATGTAGATGATGAGAAATAACTTCCTCGTTGGGTTTGTGAGACAGTTTATTATTGTTTTTAATTTATGAACGCCATCAAGAACTCAGCACAACACATTGCACAAATCTGGGCTACCAGAGATTACCAGTCTGAACCGCAATTCAAAGAAACCTCTCAAACAAATGGCTTTACATTCTACTTACAATATCTGATCAAATGCAAACGGCATTTATTTGAAATTCTGATTCGAATTGCACTAAGAGGTAGCGATACGACCCAAGACCTCCGTTATATTTTCTGTACTAAGCTTATTTTTTTATTTGGTAAAACATAATTACGCTCCAAATAATATACCTACTCGTATATAACAAGTTTTGACTCACGCGTGAGATTGGGGGTGTGTGATAACACCTACGTAGTACCTAAGTAGCTTTAGTCTGTGTTTAACACACCGACTGACACTGACTTGCAAAAACCCACCTTTACGTCACACCTTACTCACTCGTCCGCACGCTTCGTACAAACCCAAACTCACAGTAACCAAGTCTTATCTATACCCAAACACCAATCAACCAACTTAACAAAGCTCTTCCCTCCTCCCGCTAAAATTTTATAACAACTTTATCATCCATTAGAGGGGAGATGATTCATGTATCGAGAGGTCTTCAATAATCGGCAGCCGGGCAAAACGCGACGTGACGTCACGATCAGTGAGATGCACCGGTGGCGTTTCGCATTGAATGGGTTTTTACGTTGCCCTTTGAATATTTAGAAATACCAGTATACATTATGAAAAGTTTTTGGTAATGTTCTGAGCATTGAATCTTATCTTTTAGAAACATTGAATCCATTCCTGCATTGCTTGTCTAAAGGTCTAAAAAAACTCATCACGAAAATAAATAGGCCTAAATAGGTTAGGGTAGTTAGTATAGACACTGCGATTATAGCCGCCTTTTTTATCACACGTGCACGTTATCTATCTTATATTATTATAATGTTTAATAATCCAGCATTATTATAAATTTTCGGAAGACGCAGCGTAGGTAGGCCTTCCACTAGATGGACCGACGACATTGTGAGAGTCACGGGCATCCAGTGGATGCAAAAGGCAGGCTGTCGTTCAGTGTGGAGGTTAAAGGGGGTGGCCTATGTTCAGCAGTGGATGTCTTCTGGCTGATGATGATAATGATGATGATTATAAATTTTATTAACACTCGAAAAATAAGTTTGCCGCGACATAAAAAATTTCACCACGTTCGTTGTTGCCAAAGCTAAGCCGTGAACTTCAGACTTGATTGAACTAAGTGATTACATTGAAATGCTATTACTTTCGCGTTGTTAAGTTATGAAAACACGATTTCAAGTTCCTAGTTTTTCTCGCAAGTAAATAGAGAAAAATAATGTAGCATGCGTTATTAGTCGGAACGCACACTTAGTTGCCACTTTTTTATTTTAGAAAATAAAATATTTTCTAAATAGAACGTATTTAATTTATTTCATAAGTGAATATTTAGGTAATTTTATTTTTGAAAAGTTTCACTTAATTATGTAAGTACTACAAAATTCTATAACCATAAAAATACATATTTCGTCATGGTAACTATAAGTTATACCTCGCTGTCACTTCTACGCCTCTTAACTCTATATTCTTGCTGATAGGCGTAGCATCGTAGCGTCTCTCTTCCGTATTTATACAGTGAAGTTTCTCATTCAGCATCAGTCAACATTGCACCACGCATCGGAGGTGTCGAATATTGCCGCGTTTACCCTTTTGAAGACTTCGTACAACTTTCATGTTATAACAGGTGAATATTGTTGAATACACCAAATGCTCTGTGGACGGTCGTTACTTACTATAAAAATAATATGATAAATCAAAATGCCAATATCGTTTTAGATTGATAACGTCTAAAAGTAAAATAAATAAAAATAGGAAATAAAAAAAATCATGTGAAAATTGCTAAAAACTGCATTTAGGTCCCTAAATACAATAACGGTATTAAGTACACAAAACTTTTGTTATAAACGCGAAAATTAAAAAGTTAACAATGTTTTATTTTTTATAAATGATATTTTTGACACTGTTCAACTGTTTTATGGACGGGTTTGTCAGATACGGAAAAATATACTCTAAACAATAACTGTCGGCATTTTGTTGTTTTTCGGAGTAACTCGATTAATATGATTATCTCACAAATAAATCATTTGAATTTGAATCTTGAAATCCATTTTTGCCTTATTTTTTTTTAAATTAACATTAGAGTATAAGCGTGGGCGAAGGGAAGTAGGTACTTGAATTTTAGTTTGAAAGTTATTTAACTTCGCCTGATTTATTGAAGTGTTGTGTTTTTATACATCTAAATGTAGATGAGATCCTTTTCTTTTGTTTACTTAACAGAATTTGGGATAGATTCTGTTTACTTACAGTAAATTTACTTACTTTACAGTTCATTATTTAATATACAATTCATAAAATGGGTAGTTGTTTGTCCCGAACTCAAGACCCCTATAACTTGACATTTTTATGAACAAACTGTTAGCAAGTTAAGAGCCCTCTCACATATTTTTACGAAAAAAGCAATGAAAATTTTATTTTTGGCATTCTAATGTCAGTCAAAATAATATATATTATATTATCAAATATAGGAATAATCAACACATCAACATAATTATTACCTCAAATTTACAATTTTAGTTTTTAGTAAAACACACGGAGGGAAAATTTGAGAGTGGATTTTGTTAAATTACTGACATAAAACAAACAATTTGAATGTTATGGTTTACTTTTTTTACATTCTTCTTGACAATTACGGCTTTATTTTTTCGTTTTGTGCCCTAAAATCCTAATCTCAAAAATTTTAGTTTTTTTTAGTTCCGCTGTTAATGTTGAACAAAAATACACGCATATAAACATGCAAACACTTATTTTGTACCCGTAGACTTTCTGATTTTTGCTTCGTACTCTGTCAAAATTGCATAAAATTTTTTTTGGTGTTGTTTATATGCATACAATCATCTTGATTTTATGAATCAATAAAATACGAAGTTTATTGAACATCAATTACCAATTACCGTACCAATGAGCTCTTTGGAGCTTATGTACGGATTTTCATACCACTGGCTTTTCGGTGAAGGAAAACATCGTGGGGAAACCTGCATACGTACGGAGAAGGAATTCAATAGCGTATGTGAATCCACCAATCCGTACTGGGCCAGCGTGGTGGATATAGCCCAATCCAATAGTTTCGGGGGTAGGCTAAAAGTTCAGCAGTGGACTGTTAAATAGCTGACTATGATGATGATGATTGAACATCAATTAGATAGATACTGCATTTATGGAGCACATTCATGTTGCTTTGTACTAAATAGATAGCATTTTTACGATCTAATATGTACTAGCTAAACTGGAAACTAGATGTTTGGAATTGGAAATTTGAAATCGATAAAAAATCAACTTATATTAACGACAAAAAAAGACCTCGGGCAAACATTTATGTGATGAACGTAATATTAATATTGTTTTGTGTTTGGTCAATATTATCTGGGTGGTAACATCTATTTAAAAATTTATTCAATAAAAATTACAAGTGAAATAAAAACTATCTTAAATATAAATTTATAATCAAAACTATTCTAAAACTGAAGCTAATCGAACAAGCCGCTACCAGTGAGCAGCGTTCTCAAAATGCTGGCAACATTGCCACGTTGTACGACAATGCTTGGTCTTTGGGCAAAATAAAGGCCAATATCTATCAGACTCAGTCTCTGGCAGCCATATTACAAGCTTTGCTTAGTTTGGGGTCAGATGAACGTGTGTGCATAAAATGTCCCAAATATTTGTTTATTTTATTTCAAAAAACTAATCTAAAAGTCGAATTTGGCGATCGAAATAGCAAGATTGTACCGGAGTACAGACCTTAATAGCCAATCTGTTGGTGTTGAAAATAGTAGCTATCTAAGCATATAAATGTCATACGAATATGTTTAAAATTACGTAATAGAGCAGAAGTACATAAAAAAATTGGTAGCATTTTAAAATATCACTAACCATTCTACTAAAAAAACTCCAATCAAAATCTGGTTCATTTGACATTACCCTTTGCGTCATTATCTCTCTCAAGACTAAAAATAGTCACAAAGCTTTGCCCTTCAAGGGCCTGATTGTTATGTTACTGCACTAAGCCGTCAACAGGAAAAACAGAACCAAAACCGGTCTAAACTGGTTACAAACTACTACAATTTAATATTTCTTTTCCAGGCATGATGGCAGCGACCAGAATCCTATTAGCCGTAGCTTTAGTGTATGTCGTTCAAGCACAAAGGCCATTTTACGCTGGACTTAGACCCACAGGATACCCAGTTAGTCCAACAGTGGATATAACAAACAGGTTTGGAGAAACAGACGATGCGCCAATCGAAGCTCTGGGTGATAGAAACCTCGTAAACAGATTAGATAAAATGCCAGTTGATAAACAACCTTTTTGGTATTTGAACTGGAGGTATTATCAAGCTATGAGACAGCAACCCCAGACTTACCCTCAAAGGCCCAACAGCTTCATTGACAGAGCTAGAAGATAATCTAAGAAGGAGATTATGATGCAGATGGAGTGATACAGAAATAAATAACTAAATGTACGTTTTTGAACGAGAGCATGTGGATTGAAGCAATGATAGTTGTCTAAGTTGCTGCAAATTAAAGTCCAGTTGATATTGAACATAACGGTGTCAAAGTCAAAGTAATTAAAATTGAAGTCCAGTTGACACCGAACATAACGGTGTCAATTTGCAATACATATTTTTTTTCTGGTTGACATTGAATAATAACGGTGTCAAAATTGCACCAAATAAATTGTTGTATAGTTACATCGAATTAAATACTGTTAAACTACCGAATTAAACCAAAGTGTTTTAAGGGAATGTTGAAATTTCATTAGATAAGAAAAAACGGCTCTGAGAAAAACTGTGATCATAAAAAGTAAAAATGTTAACAGTATCTAGAAAACAAAAAGTTAGAACTAAGTTGAACCAAATTGATGTAACTGATTCTACCGTTAGGAAAGTAGCTGTACCTACTTAATGACTGTAAAAATAACTGCATTTATATAGAATGTAAACAAATAAAATTACTTTGTTAATTTTATTTAACTTTGTTGTTTATACTTTAGCAAACGTTCTTTAAATTAAGCCTAGGGACCTACGCCTAACTTTTCAAACGTCAGATAAGTTATGAAGAAATTATTAGACAATACGACAGCTTTTGTATTAAAATCTGTCAAAGTATATATTTCTCCATTAATATTCGTATCATAAAACTAGCCTTAATTCTTATGTAAATATGGAAATTTAAAACTCTTTTAAATCTAATTCTACTGTTATTATTTTGCCTTTGTCCACGAGCGACGCTACGCCAAAAAGATGCAGTTCAAGTGCCGTTGAGGGAATGCATCTGACATCATCATCATCATCATCATCATCAGCCAGAAGACGTCCACTGCTGAACATAGGCCTCCCCCTTTAACCTCCACACTGAACGACAGCCTGCCTTTTGCATCCACTGGATGCCCGCGACTCTCACAATGTCGTCGGTCCATCTAGTGCATCTGACCCAAAATTGTAAAAATCTGAACTGAGTAAACGGGTAGTAACAACTTTTTACATCCATTTTACCTATTAATTTCAATCTACACAAAAAACTAATAAACGCATGGCACTGATTAGATGAACCGGCAGGGAATATAACTCTATGCAGCCTTCCTTGTTTCTTGACAATCAAGGCATCGTCAGCGCAAGAGTGTAGATTTCCTCTAGAATCTAGAACTTAGTAGAACCGATAACCGATGGGAAAGAAAGGTTCTTAAGTGGAGACCACGAACCGGAAGACGCAGCGTAGGTAGGCCTCCCATTAGATGGACCGACGACATAGTGAGAGTCGCTGGCATCCAGTGCATGCAAAAGGCAGGCTGTCGTTCAGTGTGGAGGTTAAAGGGGGAGGCCTATGTTCAGCAGTGGACGTCTTTTGGCTCATGATGATGATGATAACGCTTCATACTCCTATATATCACATTAGGATTCCCTATGTCGAGAATACCATGTACAAAGACATGAACAACATCTCTACTCAAAGCAGATAATAAAATTCACCAGTCAAAAATCTGCTTGGCTATCGAAGCCGGGTGTCCTCTTACTTATAAATCAGACGCTATCCTTCACTGGCATTCCTACTTTCATCATCTTCAGTTATTGGACAATAGAGATGAGAAAACTATCTTAGATTCTATACTAAAACAGAGATAAGCTTTTTCTTCTCATACGCTCAATGGTCATTAGAATAATCTATATCTATACTAATATTATAAAGAGGAAAGATTTGATTGTCTGTTTGTTTGTATTGAATAGGCTCCGAAACTACTGAACCGATTTGAAATTTTTTTTTACTGACGGGAAGCTACACTATCACCGGGTGACATAGGCTATAATCTATACCCATGCGAAGCTGGGGCGGACCGCTAGTAACAAATATAAATATTCAGGACATTTTAGCACACACGGTCATCTGACCCCAAACTAAGCAAAGCTTGTGATATGGCTGCCAGAGACTGATATACATACATATATATTTTATTATTGAAACTGACGTGGTTTTCACACATTTTATTTATGTTACACGGGAATTACTCACGTAAAATTAACCACAACTTAACACTTAACACTTTTTTATTAAGCGATACGCAGCCGCGCGCGCGCATTCACCTTGAAAAAGGCCGTCTAATGCGGTTGAAACTATAGTCGGAGTAACCGGCTTAATCTTACGTGAGTAATTCCCGTGTAACATAAATAAAACATACATATATAGTTTTTAAATACATACTTAAATAGATATTAACACCCAGATATAGGACAAACACAAATGTTCATCACATAAATGTTTGTCCTAGGTGGGAATCGAACCCACGCCCCCAAGCTTAGAAGGTAGGTTCACTACCAACTGGACCAACGGGCTATAGAATATATTTTTCTCGCCAAAATTCCCATGAAAATCGATCTGAGACAAAGATAAACAAAAAAAACGAATCGAAAGAAACAATTGGAATCCAGACAAATCGAGATACTCGAACGGATCTCACGTCTTCTCAATTGCCTATCCTTCTTTCACCCGATCACGAACTGAGAATAACTCACCTGCTATACTTTGTGCCCGAAAATAGAAGAAAATAAACACGACGGAGACACGATGTACTGTGTAGAGAAAATAAATAGAACTTCTTAAAAGAGGTGCTATTTTCCTTTCTTTACTCAGTTGGGAAGTCAATTTTAAACCCAAAGCCAAAAGGAAAGTATTGTACGAACAGTTATTTTATTTGTGTTTCCACCTACATTCCTACCTATCCTGTGGGCTCAACCGAATTTGATAAATTTATAGGTGTCTATACATTCGTATTTTTAGGGATTACTGAATCGGTAACATCATCATAAAACAACATGGCAACATGGAAAGCGCGGACAGAAATAAAAGTAAAAATTTGAATTTAAAAAAAAAAAACTACAAAATACCTGGATGATCTTTAAGAATACTAAACACAAATACTTAATAAATTACACAATAAATTATTTAAAAAAAATCAAAGTAATTTATTGAAGATCTTTTATACTATCTATATAATAAGCAACTTTAACTACAACAGCTATGTATACATTTTTAAATAATAACTTATGAATACTAAACTCAACCCGTAAAAAAACTAAATTATTGCAGATAGTTTATTCTATCTATAAGCAACGAAGGTCTATAATTAGTTCAAAGAATCTCAAGTTTTAGGCAGTGCCCCAAAATGCTAGTCACGTTGCCTCGCTGAATTGCAAGGTTAACTTTTTTAAAGAATTAAACTTTTGATATGAGAACATCCACCAACGAAAGCCTATAAATAGTTCAAAGGATCTTTAGTTTTAGGCAGTACCCAAAACGCTAGTCACGTTACCTCGCTGCGAAATACGAGGCTAACTTTTTTAAAGAATGGAACTTTATGATAGACTTTTTTTTTCAAAGCCATAAAAAAAATAGGCTTGCGTTTGACTACCATCTCGCCTAATGTTAAGCGATGATGCGGTCTACGATGGAGCACGGTTTCCTAGAAGAAACCAATTCACTCGTGATTTGAAGACATCCAGATTGTAACTATCGGGAAAAGCAGTGACGATTTTTCAAAAACTATTTTTTTTTAAAACTTTAATAACCCTGTGCTGCTGCTGACACTTGTTTTATCTGTAGGAAGCTTTATTCCATCCCTTGTTCAGTAAATTACGTAGAATTCAAAGAACTTGTCAGTTATTGTTACCGGGAAAGCTTTCCCTTGTAAGCTAACTTTAGTGTGATATAAGTAATAGAATCTTAATGAAAGTTAACATTTCAGATTGATTTCTGCTGAATCAGTTTCATTTAAAGTTACGTTAGTTTTTAGAACTAGCTCCCTTCAAAATTTTGTTATTATTTCGCATTTTTAATAATCATACTAATATTAAAAATGTGAAAAGATTGTTGGTTTGTTTGTTCCTCTTTCACGCAGCAACAGAGCATCAGATTGACCTGATTTTTGGCATGGGTACAGTTCAAGGGCTGGAGAGTGACATAGACTTATCTTTTCATACTTTTCATCATCATCATCACCATTTTTCATAACTACGTGGGTGAAACCGTGGGGTGCAGCTAGTAATAAATATTTGTCTTATAAGATAGATAAGGTAGATTATAATCTACCTTATCTTATATATAAAAGGTGATGTGTGTATGTATGTATGTTTTATATGGACTCCGAAACGGCTCAACCGATTTTGATGACATTTTCAGGCAATCTTCAGATTAGCCCAGCGAGTGAGGTAAGTGAAGTTTGGTAGCGACCGGATCAACAGTTTTTTTTGTTTCAATATTTTCCCTACAAATAACAAGAACATGATTTGAAGTCTATACATTGACAATTATTACATAAAAAAAAGATATTGTTATCTAAGTCAAAGGAGGTTGCTGTCGCTTGCTACCAAGGAGATTGTTTCAACTATAAAACTGTATGTACAGGGTTATTGTTTATTATCTGACAAAATCTCACATTTATAGTGTTATTTTATTTCCCTTCATTATAGTGTTAGATTTTTCTGCCCCGGGGATTATTACTCTTTATGACATCAGCTATCTGCTAGTGAAAGTCCCGTCAAAATCGGTCCAGCCGTTTCGGAGTCCATAGAAAACATACATAGTATACCATGCTCACATCGCCTTATATATATGTATTACACTACACTAATATTATAAATGTGAAAGTTTGTGTGTGTATGTTTTTTACTCCTACATGCTGAAATGACTAGACGGATTTGGATGATATTTAGAATATATATAGCTTATGTCCTGGATTAACACATAGGCTATATTTCATCATCATCATCATCATTTTCATTACGCAGGTGAAACCGCGGAGCGCAGCTAGTATATATTTATATAGATTCTTATTTTTTCTCGTATGGTCGTGTGTTTTTTTGTTCTGTTCCGTTTTGTCTTCGTTTAGTGACCACTTCATTCAGTGATCGTTCTTCGAACAAAATTATCATCGCTTCCCACCATGTGAGATAGTGGTCTAAGGCATGGACAGTCCGTCGAAAAAAAAAATGAAAACGCTAATTAAATGCGCATAATGACATAATAATACTCGAAATTGAGAAATTGATGAGCCCATTCAATTTGTAGGAGCAACGCATCCAATAGCATTTTCTGCCATTATTTTTCATCGCATTGGAAATTCGGATATTAATCGTAGAATAAATATAAGCTATTCATATTCGGATTATCGCAATCGAAATTTAATTTAATTTTGTTTTAATATAAAGGTTAGTGATTGATGATTATTTGTACCCCTTGATAATACACTGTTTCCCGTAAATAATCATATAACTTTACATTGATAATAAATAAATAAAATAAATAAATATTCGGGACAATTTACACACACGGCCATCTGACCCCAAACTAAGCAAAGCTTGTGATATGGCTGCCAGAGATATACAAATGCATAACAATTTTTTAATGCATACTTAAACAGATATTAACACCCAGATATAGAACAAACAGATATGTTCATCAAATAAATGTTTGTCCTAAGTGGGAATCCACGCCCCCAAGCGCAGAAGGCAGGTTCACTGCTAACTGGACCAACGGGCTATCTACAATGTTATTCACTGTTTTATTTTGTAGTCCAATTAAGTTAGCACCTTAGGTTACACAGGGTTGCGCATATAGTCTCTACTAAACCGAAAGGAGGTCATTAAACTCATCAATATGAACAACATTTACTATGAGACCAACCCTGAAATCGCCAAAAAATATCGGACGGGACTATTGTTAATCTATACTTCTATACTGCCCCGGTGGCTCAGTTGGTAGTGAACCTATCTTTTGTGCTTGGGGGCGTGGGTCGATTCCCATCTAGGACAAACATTTGTGTGATGAACATTTGTGTTTGTTCTATGTCTGGGTGTTAATATCTATTTAAGTATGTATTTAAAAATATATATGTACGTATATCAGTTTCTGGCAGCCATATTACAAGCTTTGCTTAGTTTGGGGTCAGATGACCGTGTGTGCAAAAATGTCCCAGATATTTATTTATTTATTATTTATACTAATATTATGAAGAGGAAAGATTTGATTGTTTGCTTGTTTGTTTGCATTGAATAGGCTCCCAAACTACGGAACCGATTTGAAAAATTCCTTCACTGTTGGGAAGCTACACTATTCCCGGGTAACAGGCTATAGATATTATATTTGGAAAAAAAAAAAAAAAGGGATCCTAACTAAAACTCCAATAATGTAACCCAAGGTGTTAAAAAATAATATTTACAATTACTTTGCGTGTTTGATAGTTCTAAGACAGGACAACGTCTGTCAGGTTAGCTAGTCTATACTAATATTATAAAGAGGAAAGATTTGTATTTAAGTATGTTTGTAACGAATTGGCTCAAAAAGTACTGGACCGATTTTAAAAATTCTTTCACTGTTATGAAGATGCACTATCCCCGGGCAACATCGGCTATACATTATACTTTCAAAAAATTTGGGATTCTTACTAAAACTCCAATAATACACGTGCAAAGCCGGGGCGGACCTCTAGTGTTTAATAATGACCAAACTTTCGTCGTCCCTTTTAGATTTATCTTTCTGTTTATTGGTATTCTACTACTCATTCTTTGTACTCAAGTAAGTCATTAGCGAAGGTTCCGCGATTAAGCGCAGACACGCGCATACGCGTTCCCTTTTAATTTGTGGGTGTGCTTAACATTTTAATTGTGGGGCAAATACGTGTGGCATGGAAAGGTAAAGCGTTAAATAATGAGAAAATGAGAATCACTTTGTATTTTGACCTACTTTGTATGGTAAGCGAATAGTCGTTAGGTTTTTTTTATTTTTTTCATTGTTCATGGGCTTGCGCTTAGCCGCCATCTCGCCTGATGTTAAGCGACGATGCAGTCTACGATGGAGCACGCTTGCCTAGAAGAAACCGATTCACTCGCGACTTGAAAACACCCAGATTGGAACTGACGAGGAAAACCCATTCAGGCAGCGAATTCCACAGACTAGCAGTTCGCACAATAAATGTGGAATCAAAGCGCTTCGTAAGGGTTCTCGGAATATCAACCATAAAACGATGTCGATTTTCGATGTTGATATCGAGGTCATGATCATCATCAGTCAGATGACGACTATTGCTGAACATAGGTCTTAGAACTGAACTGAAGACTCTGAACGACAGCCTGCCTTTTGCATCCACTGGATGCCCGCGACTATCATTATATCGTCAGTCCATCTAGTGGGTGGCCTCCTTACGCTGCGTCTTCCGGTTCGTGGTCTCCACTCCAGAACCTTTCTTCCCCACCGGTTATCGGTTCTTCGAGCGATGTGGCCTGTATTATGCCACTTCAACTTGCAAATTTGAGCAGCTATGTCAGTGGCTGTGGCTGTGGTTTAGGTGGACCGACGACATCGTGAGAGTCGCGGGCATCCATGCGGATGGCAGGCTGTCTTTCAGTGTGAGAATCTAAGGGGGAGGTCTATGTGCAGTGGCTGCACATAGTCCTCCCGTGTACGGTGTGTTTGGCTGATAATGATGAGTAAAATCAAAAATTACAACATTATAATAAAAATATTGAGAGTGGTAGCCCATTTGGGAGACCGCTAGACTTGAAAGCGTTAGATCGCGGGTTCAAACCCCGGGCCCGTACCAATAACCTCTTTGGAGCTTATGTATGGATTTTCATACCACTGGCTTTTCGGTGAAGGAAAACATCGTGAGGAAACCTGCATACGCACGGAGAATGAATCCACCAATCCGCACTGGGCCAGCGTAGTGGATATGGCCCAATCACCGTTTCGGGGGTAGGCTAAAAGTCCAGAAGTGGACTGTTCTAAAGGCTGACTCTGATGAATAAAAAGATTAATTGACAGTTTTTAAAATGGAAATATATTATCAGTAAATTGAGAACATTAGAATCTACTTCTTCACAATGGATGAATATAAAATTCTACGGTCGTTAGGGCTTAGGAAGTTTGAGCAAAATGAATAGCATTTCTCTTTTCATTGTTCCATTTTTAGGTCGCATGAAAGGGAATTCAGATTCACTGGATTTATTCAATCATGATTGATATCTTTTTGTACTTGGTACCTACATCAGATCATAAAATGCAAAAGTAATTTTATTCCTCTGTCTGTTTTAACCAACGAAAGGAGGAGGTTATCAATTCCACTGTGTTTTTTTATGTTTGTTATGTCAATTATGAATTGATTTTGATGATAATTTTTTGTTTGGTAGGTCGTACTTCAGAGGTGGTCTCCTATATACATTTTATCGAAATCGATTCAGCTTTTTTTTTAATCAACAAAACCAAGAATGTATTGGAAACAGATGATGCTTTGGTTAATGGTACCCTTAAGCAAAAAAAAATTATTAGGACTTCCATTCTCTGTTTTAACTGTATTTTTTCTACTTTTTAGTCTTAGTTTGTACATGTAGATAGTCGGTTTTAGTCATTGTTTTTTTATTCTAAAAATTATTTACTTTATGTTAATTACAATTTCACGATGAAACCGTAGTAAGACGAACAACCTAAGGACTGAATACAGGCGCTATCTTCACGGTGAGTGGCTTAATTCTGAGTAGGGAGTTCTGCATTTACTGTAATGAAATGGCTGCATGGCTACAGAGCGAAAGTTCTACGTTCAGAGTTCTCCGCTGCGTTGTTTGTAACGTATGCAATGTTTTGGCGCCGTATACACAGAATAGCGGTGAAGAAATTCGTGAGAACTATGAACTCAGAACTATAAACCGCACACTATGGGGCTGGAGGAGCGCGAGCGCGACGCTCAATTCAAATGAAAAAAAAACTGACAAGTTCCATAAATCATAATATGAAACTGAAGTTGATTGAATCAAGCGTTACCTACTTTGCGGAAGAAAACAGACAAATAAAAAAATACACTAGAGATTCGTCGAAGAAACAGTACTGAAAATCTAGCCTAAATTTAAAGTAAAGTAAAGTAAAATTTTTATTATGGTTCAAACAAGTTTACATACCTACCTAAAAATCTATTCTAGTACAATTATTTTTCTTCTTCGTTTTTATATTTTATTCGTAGTAAAAGTATGTATTGTAATTTTATCAACTAGTGGGTATAAATAGTGGGTATAACAGATTTGTAATTGGCTGGTATTTGATTAGGATTCATGCTACCCTCCGAACTAGATTAAACTGTGACTCGGACGGCAGTTTATCTTGATTTTATTTATCTCGATGAACTTAAAATTGATGAACTTAGATTGTATATTGCAAACTTATATGGGGTACTTAAAACTACAGACAAACTACAAAAATGCGAGAGAAACCGCAGGCGTGGACATATTTTAAGAAAAGTAGGCACTCTCAATTCATCAAGTCCAATGACGTAAAGATCAAGTCACAATCAGAATTCGTCTGAATATTTTTCTTCATTTGGCAGAACAATTTGAACGTTCATGTGTCAATTGAAATTTGGCAAGAATTTCATCAACCTGATTCAAGCAATACTGGCAAGTACTTCATCCACTGATATTTAGTCTGAAAATAGAAAGAACCGTGTATACCTATAATGTTTTAAGCTCAAGAAGTTACCTATTATAAATTGCGTTTACGGTTGATTAAGCTTTTATAAACTAGATAACACAAACAGTGTGGTAAGTACACGTTCCTGGCCATATATCTGTATCTTTCGCACATTTTTCACCTGCTTTACATAGGTACCTCCTTGAAGCAGCCTCCTTGGTAGCGATAGGCATTTTTGGCAACGACATTACCAGCAGTTAACGACACTACCAAGCCCATTTTGGATAAAATTGTACAGACAAAACAAATAAAGTAGAGCGGTTTTAGGTTTAGAAGTTTCTGTTACTTTACAAAACAAATCTGAAAACATGGAGTTGTTTCATTCTAAGCAAAGTTTTATTTTAATATCGTTTGCGGTAGTACAAGGCTTCCAAACAATAAGGACGGAGCAGGCCGTCAAATTAGGGGTACGAGCGCACGGACTGTATAAAAAAAAAGGTTGTTCCAATCTGATATATTACTAGTTCGATTGATCTAAAAGTTTGATAATAACATTTCAAACTTTAGGAACCGTAATTGAGACTATGATAGGCGAATAGTGAGTATTTTAAATATAGTCAAGTTGAGTTATATAAGCTATGGAGAGGTTCTCTACGAGATCGAATCATAGAAATGAGGAGATCTGTAGACGAACGAAAGTTACCGACATAGCCCACCGGATTAGCAAGTTGAAGTGGCAGTGGGCAGGGCACATAGCACGCAGAACAGATGGCCAATGGGGCCGAAAGGTTCTCGAATCGAGACCACGGACCGGTAAGCGCAGCGTAGTACGTCGACCCACAAGATGGGCGGACGACCTAAAAGAGACTGCAGGGAAACGCTGGATGCAGGCCGCTGCCGACCGGCCCTTTTGGAGATCGATGGGGGAGGCTTATGTCTAGCAGTGGACGTCCTATGTCTGAAATGATCATGATGATGAATTGGTACAGAACAAAATCGCTTCCTGCATGCAATAGAATAAATCAACATGCATAAAGTGCGGATATCGAGGTGAATCATACACATGGTGTGTTTTATAAGCTTAATTATCAAGATATTAATATCAAATACAAGCTAAATTGGTGATTCTCCGCTATCCCCTTAATTATTTAACAGGATGGAGCGCATAATTTTCACACAACTTTGGAGCCCTAACCAAAACTTCAATAGTATATACCTTGTTCTATTTTGTAATCCTGTTAGATATTTTTTTTACATATTTGCGATGTTTACCGAACATAAATTAACCACACAGACAATTAACTCCTAAACCAACATTGCGGGAAACAAAGAAACCGTTTCAGAGTATTAAAATTGAAATTATTATACACACGTGTGAGTAAGAACAGGGAAAACCCCGACTAATTGGATTATGGGATGTGTAATTTGATAATGTATCCGAGACCAGCAATTGTTTTAAATTTAATTGATAATAACAATCCTTTAATTCAAATAGTTTCGGCATGCAAAATATATTGCTGGTTTCACAGCTGTGTGGGTCACCCGCGCTGCGGGAGACGGGATCTACGCGGAGGTAAGTCCCGGACGGAATAATCCGCGTCACTGTGAAACTTTGCTCTAGCGCCTTTCATATGTCTCCGCTCCGGGAACCCGCACGGGTCTCCCGTACAGCTGTGAAACCAGCCTAAATGAGTCAACATGTTTCACGTGAAATGAATAACAATGTGGAATTTTCGGATGATTTGTGTTATTCCAAAAATCAAAATTTCATGGAAACATAACACTGTCATGCTATTACAGTGTAAAACAAAGTTGAAATACTATTGGTATCGATTCTGATGTACTCTAACCTAAACTAAATTCGACAGCGCTAAAATTGTTGTCTATCACATATTAAAATTTAAAGTCTGGCAGATAATTTTAGTCCTGTCAGATTGATTTAGTTTAGTGAGTGGTATGACAGAATCGACGCCAGTATCAACCTCTTTTTTAGTCAGACCATAACAGATAATGTAACAGATATTTCATTTAGCAAAGTGTAAATTTGTATGGAACAGCTACTTTTTAAGCTAATAAGTTGTTAGTTTATTTCGTGTAATTTAACACGATATAAAAACAATGTGTATGTTAGCGTTTTTTTTCTAAAACTATTAAATTTTTGAAGCATATTATCTAATATAAGCCATATAATATAAAGTAAGTAAACATTATGTTCAGACGTGTCATTACTATGGCCCAGGGAGTAGAGAATGTGGACCCTTCCTTGCCTTCCTAACGAGATTTTTATGGTCCTATAAAGGGGTCACAAGATTGCTGTAACTAGCAGAACGGTCATTTAGGCCAAAATTGACACCTTTTCTTGATTATTTCGGGTAGAAATTTGATTATTACCCACGTTATTTTTTAGCTTGATACGCCAACATTTTTGTTGAACCACAGGTAAGTAAGAGCTTTCTCAAAAATGACTTTTCACACCACCTGCTCTACAATGTCCAATTACATAATTATCATGCAACTTTAACGTAAAGTAAAGCATTATCTCTTAAGGGATATAAAATTGTATGAAACTCCCTAGGGAATAAAGTGATTTGTATTTGGAACGTCTAATTCATGTGGAAACTCGAGCAAAACTAAATAAATGCCCATATGGCATTGTAAAGAGGTTTGTTCGAAAATAGAACTGGCCAACATAAGCAGTACTCAAAAAAGAAAAAGGTGCGTTTACAATGAAAGTTAAACAAAAGACGGTGTTTTGGTGCTGTGATTTTCAGTAAATTTTATTGCAATATTCATGTTGATAAAAAATGTCGAGCGATAGTGATAACTGGACTAATGTGTCTAACATCAATATTCACGTTTGATTTCTACTTATTACAAAATAAATACTTAATTTAAGGATCCCTGGCTTTTTTTGTCTCGCAGAAGATATGAAAAGTAGAGTATGCTTCTCTGGAATAAAGCCTGTCTTCGTCTTGGGCAGCTTGAACCCCTCGCTTCACTCAGGACTAGAGTCCCTCGTTACGTTCAATATTCCGCCCGAGACGTAAGACCCTGCTTTATTCACTTAGTGCATAATATACTATTATTTTGTAATAAACAAATATCCATGTTTTAACTGTAGTATCAATATGTAGTGTTTGTATAAATATCAATTATATAATTGATATTATACTAATTACATAACATGTATAACGTAAAAATAAATATTATAAAAACTATGAAAGAATCATAGATAATATTCAAACGGCTGAACAGATCTTCTTGAATTATAGCTAAAAACACTCTAGATCAAGCCACCTGTCAAATAAAAAATCAGTCGGTTGGGGACAAAGATTTTATATAATAATATACTCTTGGTTGGGGATAATTGTTTTTTTTTCAGTTGCTAGATTTGACCCAAACCACAGAAGAAATATTATTACAAGTACAGAAGATTCAATTCGCAAAATAATTTAAATAAGTAGCGACTCTTGCTACTACAAAGTAAAGTGCAATTCGCGAGCGCTAAAGAGCCTCTTATACATGTCACAGATACATCTGTGTTTGAGTTTATGATTTGGCTCAAAACACGATGGAATAAACTTTCCTCGATCAAAAAAAATCTGAAACAAAGTCGATTTAGTTTTTTTTTTTTTTCGTTTTATGCTCTAATGAAAGTTCGTAACAACCTGGAAATTGCATGAAAGGCAATTTTATTCAATTTTTTTTTATTTGGATAGATTTTTGATAGTGAATAGTTTCGGTTTTTAGTGAAATTAAAACCGTAACAAGGTCGCGAGAATTTGCGCGCACCGCGTTCAGTACCGCGCCAGGCGTCGTCGAGGTCGGACCTATGTTCGTTTTTGTCGTTGCATTCCCCCCCGCGGGCGTCCTGACTCTAGCGTGGCAAAATACATCGCCGCTAACTTAGCGGGGGCTGAGGGAGCGTTTTGTTGACTACGCGACTTGGATAACCGGCCGTTAACCTTGAATTTGCTTCTCTGTCTAACGCGCGGCAGGTCTGACAAATACGCGGAGTGCGGCAGGCCTGCCAAAACTTATAAAAGCTTGTAAAAAGGTGGAAACATAAAAAGCATACATATACATACACGCAAACTACAATACGCTCATATTGACTTTGGGTAAAAAAAAAACATCTGCCAGTCCGTTGGTTAGCATTTTAGCATAAGATCCGATTATCCTCTACTCGTCCGGGATAACAGGGATCGTTGCATATTAATACGTACCCACTTGTCAGTTGCGTTTCAATATCAGATCAAAGCGAGCTGTTTACTTTGATCTATAATGAAAATGCAAATAAAGGAGAGATATTACTATAACGTATGAGTCGCTAAAAATCTAAATAGAAAACATTTATAAATTCCTATAGTAAAAGAAAGAAAAGGACATTAAAGTAGGATAGGTTAAAGAAGGAAGTAGGATAGGATGAAATAGGAAGTAGGATATAGTAGGCTGTCTTGCTGAAAGTAAATTCATACATACACAGTTACGTTAAAACAACGGTTTGGAGTATATATTATTGTATAGGAATAAACAAAAGCAGGGACTGCCCCTGGCAAATAATTTCCATAAGAGCTTGTAAGTTCTTATATGTAAATTCACGTGAAAGAAAAAGGTTCAATCTAGTGGAAAACGTAAGAGTTTGCTCCGATTTCTCAACTTAGTTAAAGAAATGAGAGTTGCGAATGTCAAAATCTATTAGAATTACACATTTATTTTAGTATTTATTTGTTTACAAGTGTTCCGGCAACCCGAAAGCTTAAGAAAATAATACGCCAGAATTTTATGATACAATTTAAATTAATAATTTTTTTAGTAACCGGTAAAGATAACACTGTTTTAAACTATCATGGTTGTTCACTAAAGTTATATGATTATAACTAATGATACATAACTAACAAACACACTAATACTTAGATACTAATGATGATTATGATTATTGGTTATGTTATGTTTACTTCGGTAAAGATAAATTAGGTAAGGTATTTTCAAAAAACTAGGTCTTTTCATTTTTGAGAAACGAGAAACGAGATTCATCCCCTAATTTTCTACCCTTCATCATCATCATCTTCATCACCTACCTTTCATGTCCCCACTGCTGGGGCACGAGCTTTCTCTCAGAGAGCGAATATGCCTTAATCCACCATGCTGGCCTAGTGTGAAACCCTTACAGGTGCACTCTAAAGATAAATCCTAATCAATATAAAAATAATCATCAAAATCAGTTCATGTTAAACGAAAATTTTGCGAAACAACAAAAAAAAACCAGTTAGATTGAAAACCTCCTTTTAGGGTGTCTTACCCAAAGGGTGGAAACGGGACCCTATTATTATGCCTTTGGTCTCATTTATTTTAATACGTAATAAAAGGATGACATCAATAAAAGTTTGAGTAGTAATATTTTATATTGAAAAGTTATATAACTATAACAAAAAAAAAATACGATCGGCAAGATTCGAACCTGCGCCTTCCGGGTTTACGACCCGAGCCCTGCCCGAATTGCACAGGTTCGAATAGATGAATGCAATGGAGAGAGCTATATATGCTCGGAGTTTCTTTGCGCGATAAAATCCGAAACGTGGATATTCGCCAAAGAACCAGAGTCACCGACATAGCTGTTAAAATTTGCAAGCTGAAGTGGCAATGGGCAGGCCACATCGCTCGAAGAACCGATAACCGATGGGGAAGAAATGTTCTGGAGTGGAGACCATGAACCGGAAGACGCAGCGTAGGGAGGCCTCCCACCAGATGGACCGACGACATTGTGAGAGTCGCGGGCATCCAGTAGATGCAAAAGGCAGGCTGACGTTCAGTGTGGAGGTTAAAGGGGGAGGCCTATGTTCAGCAGTGGACGTCTTCTGGCTGATAATGATGATGATGGGGTTTTAACGTTAGTTAGATATCGCGTAAGCAGTTAGCCGTAAGGCCCCAGGTCCTGCTAAATTGTTATTTATAGTAAAATCGTGCTTCCAAGTTAAATTACCCGTTTATTCTCTCTAGTTACATAATTAGTTACAGCCGGGCCGAGGTGCCAGAAATTAACCAGAGCAAGATTAGCAAATGAATATTTAGCTGTTATAGGGTTCCTACTACAAGAAACCCTTATATTATGTCCTTATATTATGTTCATTCTGTCCGTCCGTCTGCCTGTCTATCTGTCTGTCAATCCGTCAATCCCAATTTTTAGAACCTTCTAACTTTTATAGTTTTTAAGATACTAGCTGACCTGACAGACGTTGTCCTGTCTTAGAACTGTCAAACACGCAAAGTTAAAATAAAATTGTAAATCTTTTTACACCTTGGGTTACATTATTGGTGTTTTAGTAATATTTTTTTGAAAACATAATATAGCCTATGTTACACGAGGATAGTGTAGCTTCCCAACGGTGAAAGAATTTTTCAAATCGGTTCAGTATTTTTGGAGCCTATTCAATGCAAACAAACAAACAATCAAATCTTTCCTCTTTATAATATTAGTATAGATATATAGTATAGATTAGTATAGATAAGTGCATGAAACTTTACCCAGTTACAGTTTTTTTATATAAATCTTGATATTAAAATATACAACAAAAATTTAATTTTGAATTTTAGGGATGTCTTTGGTACTTGTTAAATGGGGATTAAAACAAAAACGGCTGTGACTACACCATCTAGATACTTCATCATATTAGGTGTTTACAAGAAATAGGGTTAGTATGACATAGGTTCTCGGCTGATTTGGGTAGGTGCGAGAAACGTGTACCCCTGTCAAATTTGATTTCCGATATTCGGCAATAAGACGGGTCACAGGAAATCGAACCTTGATTAGATCTCGCACGAAATATTATCCATGAAAATTCATTTTACGCTTGATGCTTAGAAAACGTTGGTTCGTTTTGATTGAGATTTGTGATTTTATCCAATAAATGAAATGAAGCTTATTTCTATTAAACGGTCGGGAATCTTAAATCCATTTCAATAATTTTTAGTACGGTTATACAGGGTTACGCATATAGACTTTACTAAGCCGAAAAAAGGTCATTGTACTCATAATCATGAACAGCTTTTATTACTTCAATATGGCGGACACCGCAAGATGGCGGACAAAATGTTTACATCATGATAAGGGCATCAAATGAATAGCTGAGAAGAATACGAAAAAGCTTGTTTTTAAAAAGTTGCTAGCTATGTCTCAAAACATTTTTTTTTATTCATAAAGTTTATTTCTAGAATATGATTTGATTAGGTGTCTTGAGTCCGTATCAAAAAAATTTACCCGTACATTTTGGCCTGGTATTAGTAGTCCCATTAATTAGGCCGACGATCGGACTGGTGAGACTTTTTCTTCTCAGTAGTCCGGTGTTTAAAATAATTGGACTACTGAGTTTTTTAGTTCTATGTTTACAAGTTCACATTTTCTATACTATATCATATATTTTGTAATAAAAAAAAGTGATGTACTCTCAGTTTTTACGCTAAGCGGCTTAGCGGTATAATAAAATAAATGGGTGAAGCACAGATACATTTATGAATAATAACGATAATTGTACTAAGGCATTTCTCATCTGTTTGTTTGACAAAAATATTGAAAACAATTATTATTTATGTACCTACCTATATACAAATTAAAATGAAATATAGATAATTTCTTTTAATTAGTATCATATTAATTTTTTATTGAGATAGTGCGAATTACCTTATTAGTATTATGTATTTATGTTATGGTTTGTTTATATTAAATGTAAGTTTGTTATGTATTATGTGTTGTTGTTCCTATATTATTATTCAATTTGTCGTGTACTGTTGGGTGTGATGTTAGCCGTGGGTGTGATGTCACCGGCGGCTCCAACGGAAGACCAGCTCTGGTTGTTCGCAACCAGCATTATGCTGAGTTGGAACCGGTTTGTGGAGGAAAACAATTTGTAATGTGTGTATTTATTTCTATTAATTCTTAAAAATGTTTTTTTTTCTTCCATAAATAAAAAATTGTCTATTGTCTATAAAAACATAAAAAAATATACTTATTTGTTTCGACTTTCAATATAATTATTACTTTTATTTTATTCAAATAATATTTACGTTATTTTTTAAACCATCTCTCTAGATTTGTACGCCTACAAACTAGGCAAAACATGAAACAAAGTGACTAATAAAATATTTAATTTTTAACCCACCTAATTGTGCATACGTTTTTAGGGTTCCATACCTAAAGGGTAAAAACGGGACCCTATTACTAAGTCTACGATGCCTGTCTGTCTGTCTGTCCGTCTGATGTCTGTCCTACCTGTAACGGCTGAATCTTTCGAACCGTAATAGATAGCCAGTTGAAATTTTCACACAATATGTAATGTTACTGCGGATTGACTAACAAATAATACAAAAGTCAAAAAGTAAAAACGAAAGAGTACAACAAACATATTTTTTTACGTATTTTTGTATTAGCTCTAATGTAAAAACGGTAATACTTGTTCATTACAAGTATATATATACCATAACTAGGTAATTTCGTTATTGAATTGTGTGGTGGTACGAAACCCTCAGTGCGCGAGCCCGACTCGCACTTGGCTGGTTTATTAAACTTGAGTATGATTTGCTTGTGTTTTGTGCAAATAAATTATCTTTGTCTTTAACAAAAAATAACATACCTACATACACGGTATAGGTACACAATGCCCTCATTTTTTTTTTGCATCGTAGGGTATTAAATCAATAGCTTTTCAACTTCTCTACATCTCAGTCTTAACATCCGTTATCCATTACCACGCGCTGTTCGCAACATTGTACTTTACAATTGCACTAGACTCGAATAACCAAGAGAAATGTCTTTACGTGGTCGGATTTAATAGGACCACTATGACACTCCACTTCTAGCATTGACTTTTATTATATCGCTTCGAAAGGACAGTGCCAATGGAACCTTAATCAGGTGCCAATATAGTTGATAGTTTTATGTAATTTACTCTAATTATTACATTTATAAACATAAACTTATATGATTATTTACAGGATATTTACCGTGGTAAGGTTGTGGAATGAGCTCCCGATATTTCGGCGCAGTCACATGCACCATGTTCACGGGAAGACTGAAGAATGCGGACTGAAGAATGAGGAATGACTGAGGAGGAAGAAATGAGGAGGAATGAGGAATGTTGGACGATAAATATTCCGTAAATAATCACATAACTTTAGTGAACAGCCGTGATAGTTTAAAACAGTATTTTATATATAAACATTTCTGCTAAGTATACGATGTGATATTATTAACACTACACACACACCATCAGCCATTAAACGTCCACTGCTGAACAAGGCCTCCCTCTTAGAGAGGGGTGTTGCCATAATCCCCACGCTTGGCAGGCGGCTTGGAGATCGCAGTACGTTCACCGTGTACTAACAGGACGCTGCTGCCCATCCTCCGGTGGTTCATATTATTATTGTAAAACATAATTTTTATCATGACTGTTAAGGTTTATTTGATTTTCCGGATGTGGCAATACTGATGATTTTTGGCAGAGGGTAAACAACTGGAGAGAAAAAATACATGAAGTCGACCACATAAATAATTATTTCATCAAGTAATATAGAAAATCTATTGGATTTGGAGTTTTATTGAATGTCTACGACACCCTGCGGATTTCTGAAGTGAAAGACAAGCCTTCAAAGTGGTGAACACACGTTAAATATTTAACGAAGAAAATGTCTTCCCCAATTACAATGTGAGATGTGTTTTGAGGACTCTACACATTTTGATGGAGTATTATGTGCCGAACGATACCTTTAAAAACGATTCTATGATAGAAATAAAATACTAGATGTTGCAACTCCATGCCATCCTGCTCCGAATTCGATAATGCTATAATTATGTATTTAAAAGCTGGTAGAATTAAGCCTCAAACTGTAATATTGTTATTTGTTTTATTTTTGAGTTTGACAAAGACTTTTAAATAAACAAAAATAAATTATTGATATACGAGTAATTGCTCATCAGTTACACGCAGTCTTTGTTGGTCAGCTGTGGTCATTCTTAAGGGTGATGCGACATATAGACACGTAGTCCACCGAGGGAAGCGAAGGTCTATAGGGGCCTTAGGGCCTTATTTTAAGCGATTCTTTTTTAAGTGATTTCGAAACGTTGAGCTTCCGGGACCCGTGTCTCAACGCTTTAAGGCTCACGTTTGCGTTATTTTCCGTACACTTTGTTTTAGCGGTAAGCGTGGCATAGTGGTTGCGAAAGCACAACCACTGTGCTTCAGGTCACAGTTTGGAGCGAACCACTAGTTAGTAGAAATTTCAACAGATGGCGCTAATTTCAAGTAGGTACTATTATAGACATACTGAGACGCTAATAATGGGATGACCAATAATGAACATATCCTTAGTGTTAATATCTTTCACTTCTCGAGTGATTTTATAAGTAAGTTATAACCTGCTCCAAGGACCGAGGCGGAGTAAGGTGCTATGAAATGCACTAAAACTGTACTAGGTACCTACTAAGTAAGCTGGTTGACAAATTTAGGTGCTCAGAAAATGTCTGAGATGGTACCTACGTGTGGAAAAGGAACCGTTATTTACTTCAACGTCAAGTTAATTAATAATTTATACAGTGCTTGTTTGTTACCAGTAAGCATGATGATAATTTTATCCAAAGAAATACAGAAATTCTGTTTTAAACTATCACGGTTGTTCACTAAAGTGATATGATTATTTACGGGATATTTTCCGTGGTAAGGTTGTGGAATGAGCTCCCGATATTTTGGCGCAATTACATGCACCATGTTCACGGAAAGACTGAAGATTGCGGGTGGTTGGTCGAACATTTAAAAACCTTACCACGGTAAATATCACGTAAATAATCATATAACTTTAATATAAAAATTATATTTTTAAATAATGAAATATGTCAGCGAGATTCCAATTACTATTTTTTTTTAGTTAATTTAGATTTCGATAAAACGAATTATACAGGGTCAAAGGTTACTAACGCAAAACCTCTTAAGGTGGTTCGTTGCACAAATGGCGGGAAATTCAAATTTCAAACAGTTTTCTTGTCTTTGTAGCTAGGCCGGGTAATTATTGTAAACAACCATGATGTTTGCGCAGATTGATTATCATTCTTTACAAAATCATGTAAAGCTATTTATCTCTAATGCCCATTATTACTTACATTTGTGAATAAACCATTTTTTGCTGTTTCAAACGGTTTACTCACAAATGTAAGCAATATGGTGCGTAAAATAATTGTACATTATAATGTAAAGAACAGCCAACATTTTGCGCAAACACTGTGTTATTTAAAAATAATTACCTGGCCTGGCTACTAGGACCAAAAAACTGTTTAAAATTTAAATTTCCCGCCATAGGTGAATCGAACCACCTTAAGGGCGACTTTGGTGCATCAAGACTAATAATTTTTGGCCTTAAAATTTCGAAATTGGCGAAAAATAAATCAGCTGTTGCATACGAAAAAAATCATTCACTCCCGACAAAATATATGAAACAGCTGGGTTTTCTTTACGAATTTGATGTCTTAAAAAAAAGTTGTTAGTATTGATGTACCAATGTCGCTCTTAAGAGGTTTTGCGTTAGTTCCCTTTGTTCCTGTATAATAAACATCCAATCCATCATAAGTGAAACGCCATCATAGCAGACGATATCACGATTATGAAAACAATAGTATATTATGCAATTAGTGAATAAAGGACGGATTTAAAGAGAGGGCCAGAGATGAATCACGAGCAAGTGAAGGATTCTAAAGACTTCACGACCGCAGGGAGTGATTCGTGATGATTAAATCACGAGCGTAGCGGGTAATCCAAGTGATAGAATCCTGAGCAACGCGAGTGATTCATGGCCCTCGATATAAATCCGTTTTATTCAAGAGTTGCATACTATACTTTATACCATGACTACAAGAAAAAGAAAGATTTAAGGAGTTTGTATCGAGTATATTTTGCGCAAGGAGGTTGTTTAGCATATTTATATAGGTGTATTCTAAATTCAAACACCAAAATAGTGCTTTTTATTCACTGTTTTTAGTTAATATATTTTATTAACTGAAAACAGTGAATAAAAAGCACTTTTTAGAGGGGGAATGGTATAAATATAATTTTGTTTGAAAGGTCGCAAAAACTTCAGTGTTTAGAAATCTTGAGTGGAGATAGTGTGTACCCTGGATAAGATTTAGAAATGTACATACATTAGAAGTGTACAACAGTTTGTTTACTTAGGGTAGGCTAAGTAATTCTATGTAGAGGCAGACACGTATCCAGACGTTGGTTTTGGTTCGGGGTAGGAATGATAATGTGATAAAAATCAACTATGCTCCACTTCTGGATACATATAATAAATATTCTTTAAAAAAACCGTTTCAAAAAACCACAAAACACAAACATTCTAAACGGGCGAGTGAAACACGGCAACACCAACGATATTTGTACTCAGGCACTTCTCCAATCACCACCATATGGCTCCAACGGAAAACCACTGCTGGTGACTTTATGACCTGTGTATTTTAGCTATGTTTAAAAACGTAATTTCGTCACAAATAAACTTTTTTCTTTCTTTTCTTTCTATCTCCCTTGTTTGTCTTATTTGTGTACGAAATAAATCTTTTTTTCTGTTTGAATAACCCGAGCATAATAAGATTTTCGCATGAACAATGAAAAACATTTTTAGTTTTTTAGTTGCGACGTTTAGTCGGTAATGATGTCACGTAGGATGAACATGCAATATCTCTCGCCGCGTTTCCAGATAATTATTACATTTTCTAAGAAAAATTTACCATATTTCTTCAGCTTTAAGATTCAGTATCATTTGTAGAATAAAAATTTTCATTTAAGCTTGATATATTGTTAATAACACTTCAGTTTCAAAAGACCTTTCAATAGAGTTGAAGTTACAGCTGCATTTTGTGGAGACGGAAAGGACTAATTTATTTTATGTTACTTTTGGGACAAGCGCTTTAATCTCTGTGCAAGACAGCAAAGTTAGTTTAAAGTTAGTTTGTGAGCATGCCCTTGACTACTTCAGCCATAAGAAAGATACGCGAGGCTATTGAAATTTAAATAACTTGAACTTTTAATAGAGTAAGAAAGTTTACTTATAAATTTTCACGATTTGAACACGATACATGTTTTAAATGACATACCGATAAAGTCAGTGTTGTGTGTCCTGCAATTTTTCAAGATCAAGGAAGGGTAGTTTTTCAAGATCAAGTGAACTAGAAGCATAAAACACCTGTTCTTCTCTGCGGACTCATCCGCAGTTTTCAGTCAACTCGTGACCACGTCTATTGTAACATGGTCGAAGCGAAAGTTACCTATTTTACCAGTATTGCACCAGTTTTACCTAAATAAAATAATGCGATAATCATCCGTTCCGATAAACATCTATACTTGTTCTACGAAGCTGAAATTTGGCAGCACTACCATCTTCGAAACTTTCACTTCTTGGTTGTTTCTTACAGTTTCAAAGAGAAAAAAAAAGTCTTAAATATTTCATCTATTTAATATATTAATTCGATAAACAATTGGAATTATTTAACTCGATATTTTAAAAATACTAATATTTTTACACATTCGTTTTTTCTGCAACGCTACGGTCTATGTTTCTATTAGTACGTATGGACCTGCTAATTTTGGGACTCGCCTCGTTTTTACGACCGGGACGATTAAATAGGTTCAAAAAGAGGTTTGAAAGTTTATATGAAAGTTTACGCGCACGAAGTCGCGGGCATGTTAGACACATTTTTTTTCCGATTACTTCTCTTTTCTTTGGTGTTAGTAAAGAAAACAATACCTATGTGATAAATTATCAAAAAAAAAAAACTCGGCAAGTACGAGTAGGACTCGTGCTCTGAGGGTTCCGTTGGACAGAACCCTCAGAGCGCGAGTCCAAAAAGAAACCTAAAGTTGAAATATTGAAAGACAAACTTATTTTTGTAGTTTACTTTAAGGTTCTTCGATACATTCCAACTACAAAATGTAAGTTTGTAATAGCAAAATAATTATTTTTAAATGATATGACTTCAAATTTGTAACTTTCAGATTTATTCCTATATATGTGCTATACGACCTTGCCTTTTACCAAATTTCATGATTCTAGGTCAACGGGAAGTACCCTATAGGTTTTGATTTCCCTGTGAAATCGCAAAATATGCGACATAAACGTTCATATCTTTTGATTGCGTTAATTTACAACTTTTATTTCTGTACAGCCGAAAGAAACCATAGACCCAAGTATTTAGTATAAATTTCAACTTGATACCTTTACGCGTTCTTGAGAAAAAGGGTCTTGACAGACGGACAAACAGACGGACAGACAGACGGACAACGAAGTGATCCTTAAGGGTTCCGTTTTTTTTCCTTTTGATGTACGGAACCCTAAAAAACAGTAATGTCCACTAATGTCAGTTCAATTTTCAATTCGTTGAATTGTTACTATAGTTTGAATATACCTTCAAATATTATTCGATGACCAAAATCAACTTCTCCGTTGTGTTCTGTTGAGATATCTATGAATTATCACGCTTAAAGAATCTTTCACATAACAGACTCACCCGCACGCATTCATCGCGGCAAAACAAAACACAAACTTGTCAAAATAGGCAAATACACAAGAGGCGAAGAACGAATATTTATATGCGTAAATACAACGAAATCCTGGTATCCAACAGATATATTGATAATATTCCATTTAAAGTTAGGTATATTTATTTCAAAGGCAATTAAAAAAGGTCTCACTTTAAGATAAAACTTTTGTTATTACCTGTCTTAAGAAATTTGTACTAATAAATTAGATGTTAATTGATGACTTAATTTTAAAACTTACTGGTTTTAAATTATGTTTATTATTCGTAAATATCTGCCAAGCGTGGGGATTATATGGCAACACTTCTCTCTAAGGGTAGTTCACTCACAGTGGACGTTCACTGGCTGATGATGTGAATGATGTTATTATAATGCACTTATATAAACGCATACATAATTTTAAAATATGATACAGGTCTTTGAAATAAAAATTCAATGTTATCTTTCAATTATTGTATACTCTTTTGTATATTTATTCAATAAATGAAATAAAACAAAATACGTATCGAATTCCATACCAAAATCTAAAATATATATGGAATTCGACAGTGCTGTCAAAATATGCGACATGCGACATATAAAATAGCTTGCGATTAAAGCAATAGGTCCTTAAATATCGATATAAAGGCGATAATAAAATAAAACTCAATCAGGAGAACGCACTAACCTGAGTCTTTAATGTGAACGCCGTAAATGAAAACCCTCGGCTTATCTTAATTGGAGTCCGTTCAATAAACGCTACTACTTCGACTGCATCAAATTGGATTCGACTCAGTCGATTGTTGAAAATGTATTCGATTGCCGTGACGATACTTATTGTGCGCCTTTTCAGTGAGTCCGGCTAATTTTCATTTATAATTAAATTTGGTCTAAGGCTCTTGTAAGATTTATTAAAACACTTCTATTTTACTTTCAACGGAGGCCTTCCCGCAAAAATGAGACATACCTACCCGAAAAACAAAACCTTCCTGCAAAATGAGGCATTCCCGAAAAAATTAAACCTGCCGGCAAAAATTACGCATTCCTGCGTAAAATAGGTTAATAAAGGCCATGAGTTGCCTATGACAATTTATTATGGTGAACATTGTAACTCGTTGAAGGCCAAAATCCAACGTCTCTAAAACAATTAGGACACGAAAAATCAAAGGAGAATAAAACGCTGCAAAAAATGCTTCATCGATACTCGAATGACCACTCAAGATACAAAAAAGATACCTTATGTATAGAATATTTGTACTTCGTTTCATCATAATCAGCCTTTTAACAGTCCACTGCTGGGCTATTAGCCTACCCCCGAAATGGTGATTGAGCCGGGCCATATCCATCACGCTGGCCCAGTGCGGATTGGTGGTGTACTTCGTTTACTGCAGGACTACCAGACTACCACCACGCCGCCATAAAATATTGTCCACCCTTCTTATCCTCGTTGGAAAGAGCCAAAGCTAGGATATGAATACGTCTGTCACGTTCTGGCAAGACAAAAAGAGTGGAGACATTTTATCACAGCTCATGTGCCTGCAGCTGAGAATCCTTTAGTAGAGGAGAAACACCAGAAGAGAGAAAATCCGTACTTCATCATCATCATCATTTCAGCCATAGGAAGTCCATTGCAGGACATAGGCCTTCCACATCGATCTCCAAAAGAGCCGGTTGGAAGCGGCCTGCATCCAGCGATTTCCTGCGGTACAAATTCATTAAAATTCTTTCAGCGTCATGTTTAGCGGAAACATCAGACCCGGAAGAGTGTAATATAGTATGTCCACCGGAAGATACGCAATGCGCTTTTGACATCAAGAAACAAACGTACAAGATGTTCTCAAGCAAATGCGCAATGGCAGCCTATTCGAAGTGTCACGGAATAGGTAAGATAATTATTTTGTCATGATCATTCTACGTAAATAGGAATATATATGTCCAAAACTTTGTAAAATATTTATTATTTATCCTGTCTTGCCATTAGCTCACAAAATCGGAGCAATTTCAAATTGCATTTGCTACGATGTTGATCTTAGCATGGAAACAGCAGAAGTGGGAGTGGGGCAATGATACGCAAAAGCATTTGAAAGTAATCGTTTTCGACAATATCTTGGCGAGCTTACACCGCTAACACTTCAATGCTGCCGCGCACGCCAAAGCTACATGAGGTTCTTCAAAAGGCGAGTCAATAAAGTCTTAAAGGGTCCGCAACGTATTTGTGATGCCTCTGGTGTTACAAGAATCCATAGGCGACGGTGACTGCTTTACATCAGGCAGCCCGTCTGCTTGTTTGCCACCTATGGCAAAAAACTTCTAGGTCTTAATTCGCACTAGAGATATCTAATGCCTTAAATTTAATGTATGATGTGTAATAAAGCTATTTTCAATACTAATTAAGTAGCATCGATGCCCGTTGAGGTCGTAAACCAGGTTAAACTCGTTGTGTATTCCAGATTTCGTGCAAACACCTCTAAAGTACTGTATCAAGAACCAAAGACGGTCCTACCAAGATTCCTGCCCGGTGTTTTGTCCAAATTACTACTCGCCAGTCTGTGGCGCGTCCAAATTTCGTTCCTATAACTATAGGTCGTTTAACAACGGATGCTACTTGGATATGATCAATTGCCGTGGTGACGAAGATACTTCCAGTAAGTGAATGTGATATTTTAATTTCTTTTTCATCGTGTCAATTATCCAAAAACTTATAATGCCCTCTTCTAGTATTTGGCCACAGCGACCTCGCAGGGGAAATCCTTGTACAGGTCTTGTAATATTCGAGGGAGAGTAGAGGCAAGAGTAAGTGCGACATGGTTGGCTACAATTGCTCTGTTCCCTCTCACTGTCCCCTGCACGTGAGAGGGCACAGTCTAATTTGTCCGCCTCCCAGTCTAGGTCCGCTGAAAATGTTATACCAAAGCATAGGGCAAGGAAACATTATTCGTTTTTAATCTATTTCAAATTAGATTCGTTCAGTGTAAGCTAATACGTTTTATGATTACATCAACACAAAGTTAATTAGGAGCTACTAACTGCAAAATTGGTCACAAGAGAATAAAACGTACCTAATGTTGGTAAATATCGTGTTTTTTAAGGAAAGTATCGTGGTACATATTTTGTTTTAATTATACAGGAATAATTTCCACGACTGTATTCTTGCGCGCCCAGCTTTGTCTCGCTTTACACTTGCAAGTGTAATATAGTCAGAGAAGCCGAATTAATAGTATGTGAATTAGAGATTCCCAAATAATAAAGAAATCATAGGTTAAATAAGTCACATGTGTAGCCCTGCTAAGTGTTAGTTGAGTAATTAGAAAAAGAAAAAAGCTATGAATAAAATTTTAAACATTAAAAACAATTGAAGTCAATAACATCTCTACTTACCAGAATAGGCCTTGATTTTGTAAAAAAAAAAATGTAAATAGGAGAAAGACGTCTTACAATAATACAAAGAGTATTCTGTGTAATTGTCTAAGCAGATGTTTTCTTTATGGATAATTTAAATAAACACATTATTGGACCAGGATATATCCTAAAACTGCAACCAAAACTACCGGAGGATGGGCAGCAGCGGTGAACGTACTGTGATTATGGCAACACCCCTTTCTAAGAGGGAGGCCTTTGTTCAGCGGTAGACGTTTACTGGCTGATAATGATGAATTAAACACTAAGTAAAATATCCACTTGCCACCAGCAACCTTTCGCAGGTCGTCGCTCCACCTGACTGCAGGTCGTCGTACTCTACTTCTGGCAAGTGGATAAAAAACCAGAAAATCGTGCTTGGTGCCATTCTTTAGGAGACGCCTACGTCCAGCAGTGGACGACCATCAAATAAGCTGATGAGGATGAAGTATAACTATAGTTCGATATACTAAATAGTGCCATTTCGTATTTTATTTCAGCCTACATCGAAGTTCCTTTGCATTTCTGCCAGAACCATGCGATGAAGAACATATTCAATGAACAAGTAGTTGTCAGTAATCTCCGTGATTATGAAGATTATGATCAGTTTTAATGACTGTGATCAGAAATTTGTTTGAAAGACTGTACGCCGGCGTGATCACGAGGTGATGATCAGCGGATAGCCAAGCATAACACGTAGGCTACATGCATCAGTTAGACATCGTTCAGTTCTTGATTGTATTTAAAATGAAGGACAGCTTTTTAGTCATGAGCCCAAAGTTGCTCATTCCTCCCCGCTGCCCATTTTTCTATCGGACTGCCAGAGCGGGCACGAAAAATTCACACCGCTTTAAGGTTGATATTCCGAAAACCCGTACGAAGCGCTTTGATTGTATTCACACAATAAAAGTGCAATCCAAGCGCTTCGTGCCTGCTGGTCTGTGGAATGTACTGCCTGCATGGGTGGTTCCCGATAGTAACAATCTCGGTGTCTTCAAATCACGAGTAAAAACGTAACGTAATCAGGGGTCGAATTGGTTTCTTCTGAACAAGCATGCGCCATCGCAGACCACACCATCGCTTAACATCAGGCTAGTTGGGGCTCAAAGGCAAGCTTATTAAAAAACTGTGTATGTATAGACTGATGGACACTCGCGTACAGCGGGGTTATTATGAAAGTTGAAACTTTCATAATAACCCCGCTTATTCCGCTAAGGATTGATGACGGTCTTCCGCAGATTTTCATTTATAAAGACCAAGGTCACTGACGAATGCAAAACCTCACGCGTAGGCTACGTCTAACAGAACCACCCCGAGAACGGCAACTTGGGAACCGCTGATCTCCATGACATGATTACGCCAGTTTACGTGGTCTTGACTTTAGAATAGTTATGTCGTATTTTAATTATTGAGCATTTTTACTACAAGTAACAGATGACTCCGGAAGGAAGTTGAAAGAATAATTTATTTTTATAAAATTCTGTAATCGCAAAAATACTCTCAACAGAATTTAATACACTGTTATATAATTATATGGTTATAGTTCTTGTAGAGAAGTTTGTTTTCATTGAACGGTATTACGTATGTTGACTTCTTAAATCTCAAACGTCTGACTTTAGATACTTCTTGTAAAGGAAAATGCGGAGATAAAAGTATTTTTCCCGATGTTTCGACTTATTGACTGCAGTTGCATCAGACAACAGACTCTCGGTAAAGTCCCGTTACCCTGCTGCAAATTTTCTGAGAACACAAATAAAAATCTGCTTTTGGTCTTATAGTTTCAAGTTCTGGTAATATAAGATAAACTTTAAGGTATCTTGAAAGCTATTTTTGTTGGCTTATTATTGATTTTGTATACAGTAAACTTTTCACTTAAGAATTAAATGTTACATTGTTTGTTTAATTTTGTTAGATATTTTTTTATTAAAATGTATTACGGTTTCTTAATTTTATAATGGAAACGCCAATTACCAGTTTCTGCCGATCTTCTTGCTTCATATTTAAATGGAATCTGTAATGTGTTATAAAAGACGCTAAGGCGCTAAGCATCTAATTCTAATTCAAAGTGGAGTGATAAGACCTGCACTGACGTCCTGCTTGGGATGTATTGTGCTGTGCAATTGCCACTAACCCCAAAATCCTCCAATCACAACCCTCAAATTCCTTCAAATAATTAAATAACAGAGCACGGCTTTGAGTCGGCGGCATCGTCTATTCTCAGTAGTTCAATCAACAGTTCAATTGATTGAACTACTGAGATTTTTTAGTCTCACTAGTTCAATGAAATAATTTGCTAATCTAACCCTATTTTTCCAGGTGTTTTGGTATTGGGAACTTGTTGTTGAGTTTATTTCAAGGAGTCCCAACCTTAGACTAAATCCTCCTGTATCTGTGTTCTTAATCCTTAATCCTCCTGCAGCCTTGCAATGCAGTAACATAAGCTTCACGGTACGGTGAACTGTATATAGATCCAATTTTGTGCAAGTTTTAGTTTAGCTCACAGTGACCTGGAGTATTACCTATCATTAGACAGAGGTCCGACCTAGTCACGTAAGTTACTTCTAGTCTAGATTTCATTTCATTTATTCAATAACATACAAAACAGAACGCAATAATGAAAAATATTTTTTTTTACATTTTAATGATCTATACCAGATTTGAAAGATAAAAAAAAAAAAAAAAAAAGTACATAGTTTTAGAATGTACCCTTAGTACAAGTTTTGATAGTATTCACAAACTTTTTTCGTTTGCGTATTGTTCCATACATTTTAGTAAAGCGCCTATATCGGAAACGTGGAGGAACTAAAGTCGATAGCGGCGGTATAGATTGCTTCACTCTAATACGAATAAAGTTTTCGAATACCTTTTAGCCCAGCAATGTATGGAACAATACGAAAACGAAAAATGTTTTCGAATACTATCAAAACTTGTAAGTACTAAGGGTAATTTTTTTTTTTTTTACATCGGACTAGGCTAATGTTTGACCGCGATCTCGCCTGATGGAAAGCGATGATGCGGTCGAAGATGGAGCACGTTTGCCCAGTAGTAACCTATTAACCCTAGACTTGAACACTCCAAGATTGTAATGCTGCGGAAACACAGACAGGGGTAAGGCGTTCTAAAACTATGTACCTTTTTTTTTCATAAATAATAGGCTTGCGTTGCTTGCTTGCTTGCACCTATGCCTAAGTGCATTATAATAACATCATTGTGGGTAGGTCCTATAAATAGATAGTTTTGACTGGTATTACCAGTTCCAGTAATCGCTCATCTCTTTTAAGCTCATTGCTTATCTCCTTTGAAATAAAACAATATAATGCAAATCCGATTTTTTTTCTACCTATTAATAGAAAAATGTTGAAAATGTTTAAATGTTGTTCAATATTTTACCTATCTATTTATAGGACCTACCCACAATTTTTTGCGGTCGGGTGATTTTCCAACTGAGCGGATTAGGTGCCGCAATTAGCTGTTGTCCGTAAGGCCCCAGGGGCCTCACAGCTACCTGTTTTAAGCGATTCCGTTTAGTTAATGAGAAAAGTTGAGCTACCATAAACTGTACTCGACGCGTTAAAGTTTGCATTCACGTGATTTTCCGAACTGTGCTGTTTCAGCGCTAATAGCGCTTCGAGCCCGCGTTTAGAGTTAGCTGTTAGGTCCCTGGAATGCATCGAACAAGTTACGAAAAGTAAAAAAAAAAGTATAATAAATAGGCTTGCCCTTGACCTGACCGCCAGCTATCTTAGCGATATAACGGTCTACAATGGAGCATGCTCGCCTAGAAGAAACCAATTGAATTGCGGCTTAAAGAAATCCAGATTAAAACTATCGGAAAATACACATTAATTCAGCGTATTCAACAGTCTAGTAATATTATCATTATTATGGAAACTGACGTGGTTTATAGACATTTATAACCGACTTCACAAAATAACGGGGTTCTCAATACAGTTGTATTTTTTATAATCGTTATCTCAGAGCTTTTCAAATCCCGCCAGTCGTAAATTTTTTGAATTGTTATTAACATTAAAAAAAATATGAGATTCATATTTCTTGAGTAAAATTTAAATAATGTTGCTAAAAATAGCGATGGTATAAAAATACATTTTCCCTTCACATGCTCGTAAAGTTCTTGTTTTTGCCCGATGTAAGCGGACTAAAATTGCTTGTTATGATCAAGGGCAAATGTGTAATTTTTGCTCTAGTGCATAAACGTAAACTAAACCTCTTATAAGTTGTTCACAGAAGTTCAGTTTGTAATACACGTAGGAAGTTTCCTTTGGTCTCTCATATTAACAGGGTATTATTAAAGAACCAGACATAACTTTTGTCGAATGAAAAGAGGTTGTGGTGCCAACTTTGGTCTTAATGGCGTTAGCCTGCCCAATAATGAGCGATAAAAAACGAGTAAAAATAGAATATTGTAAATCTTGGCGCCAACGTGGAAAAGAGCATGTCGGCTCGTTGGATTATTTTCCTAAACTAGTGTATTTTCGAGTGTTAATGTGTTCTAGGTGGTGAATTATTATTCATTAAGTGCTCGTAAACGTGCTCGAGTGTGGGTAAGTGATATAACGAGGTGAAACGTGTCTTTTCGTGTTGTTTCCAAAACTCCATAGGAGCCTCTTGTAAAGTTCCCACTAATTTACAGAGGCATGAGTTTGACTTGACCGTGACTTACTTAGCTTGACTCTGACTGTGACTATGACTTGTTTGACGTTATTAAGACTATACAAAACAGAAGAATAGGCGGTATGGCCTTAAAGGCTTTAGCCTGCCCGATGGGCGAATTATAATTTAAAAAAAAAACGACGTTTTGCTTTTGGCGCCAACACGGAAAAAACCATGTCGTCTTATTGTATTATTTTCCTAAAATTGTGTATTTTCGATTTTTAATGTATGGTAATGGTGGATTATATTTATTAATTGTTAGTGATTGTGCTCGCGTGTATATATAACGAGGTAAAACATGTATTTTCTTGTTGTTTCCAAAACTCTATAGAAGCATCTAGTAAAGACTACTAAGTATAGATATTACTTACAATATCATTGTTTTATTTCCTCGCAATTAAAGTGAAAAGCCGAGTGTAAAGCCTTGACTTAAATAAACGTAGGTATCGGCAAAACTGACTTGTCTTAAGCACTCGTTGTACAATCTACTATAATCCTTACTTATATTATATAAGCGAAAGTAACTCTGTCTCTCTGTCTGGATGTTTGTTCGCTTTTCACGACGAAACCGCTAAGCCGATCTGAATATTGGCAGGATGATAGTGTACATCATATGGACGGTCATATGGTACTTATTCTCCCAGAAAATGCGGGAAAATTGGAAAATCGCGGGTAGCACCGCGGGATTCAGCTAGTATTTTATAGCTGTCATTTTATTTCCACCGATCAGATGTGTGGATGTGACGACAATGTGAATTGAATCCGCAGGCAATTGTACTATTATTTATTCTTTGTCGTCGGTCGTGGGTAAAGGACGTCAATATCAATCGTTATGCTTTTATTGCATAGGTGGTACGGATTCAATAAAAGGCTTTTGAATCGAGGCTAGATGCATATTGAATGTATTCACCGTAACTGGTTTTGACAAGGCTTGTGCATAAATATGAAAAAGTTTACATTTTTATAGACGGGTGAAAGACTGCCAAGGACTTTTTCAATTGGGTCAGTTTTTAGGGTTCCGTACACAAAGGGTTTACCCTTTAATTAAGGGTGTAACTAACTACTTGGGACCCTACGCTGTCTGTCTGTCTGTCTGTCCGTCTGTCTGTCCTACCTCTATACGGCTATATCTTTCGAACCGTAATAGATATAGCCAGTTGAAATTTTCACAGAATATTATGTAATGTTACGGCAGATTAACTAAGAAATAATAATAAAGACAAAAACTTAATATTAAAGTGGGGTTAATACAGCAAACGTTTTTAATCATATTTTTGTATTTGCTCTAATGTAAAAACGGTATTACGTACAAGCGTCAAACTTGGTATCATTACATTAAACACTCCATAGTAAAACAACAAATAATAAAAAATAGCCAAGTGCGAGTCAGTGACAAAGGCGCGCTCGGTAGGTACTCGGATGGATGACCACTTGGGCGTGATATTGTCTTTTTGCACAACTTTTGCTTGTAACTTTTGCAACTTGTACTATAGTTATTAAAAATTTATGTGGTGGTACGGAACTCTGTGTGCGTTTGTCGGTTTACTTTTATTTTTATAATTAGTCTTGTTCAAATTGTCATACACCCAGCATGTGAAAATACCACAGAAAAGATCGGTTCCTTCTAGGCAAGCGTGCTCCAACGTAGACCACATCATCGCTTAACATCAGGCGTGATGGTGGTCAAACGCAAGCCTATTATTTATAAAACAAAAAAATAAAACAAAAAAAAATGTTTTGTTTTAATTAGAACAGCTGTCAAGGCATTTTTTGTAAGATATCTGTTGTACCCAAGGATTTTATATATACCCTAAAGGGACCTGGATCGAGTACTCATGCTAAAAAAACGGTCCGAGGGAAAAGCGAGCACGGAGTAATTTGTCCTTTTCTTGTAGGGTGTTCATGATTTTGAGGAAACGAAGACATTGTAGGTAATTCCTAAAATCATCGTATTGGTACTCTCAGTAAATACAGGAAGTTCATATAGGCCCAGTGACGAGCGCTAATGTCAGAATTTTAGGCCGCCAGGAAGCCTGAAGGCCTCTGAGATGGCTTAGCGGCTATTGTTATAAGACTCAACCGGGACATACGGGTCACGTAACATATATTTTTTTTAAATTATAAATTGGCTTGCGCTTGGCCGCCATCTCGCCTGATGTTAAGCGATGATGCGGCCTACGATGGAGCACGCTTGCCTAGAAGAAACCTATTCACTCTCGACTTGAAGGCACCCAGATGGTTAACTTTTTATTCGATCATTCGGTTTCTAAATGCCACTTGCAATCACCCTACCTAAGATTGACCGTGTAGTCCGTTGCTTAAATTCGGTGATCAGTTAACAACATCTAGTAGATGACGATGATGATGAAAGTAGCCTATAACTTTCCATCCCTTGAACTATACCCATGCAAAAAATCTGGTTGATTTGTTGCTCTGTTGCTGCGTAAAAGAGTAACAAACACACTTTCGCATCCTATCCTACTTTCAACTAATATTATAAACGCCAAAGTTTGTATGTATGGATGTTTGTTCCTCTTTCACATACAACAGACAAACTTTTGTATTTATAATAAACTAGCCGTTACCCGTGTGACTTCGTACGCGTACACTTTCACCTAAACTTTCAACCTTTTTTGGACCCTTTAATTCGGCCCTTTCGTAAAATATTTTTTAATGAAGTTTTACACCCACTTGTCAAATTACAATTTCGTAGTTGCATAACTTTCAACACAACATACAAACTACAATTCCACCTCCTTAATCTTTCTTTTTTGTAAAAATATTATAACAGTATTTATTTAATTTAAACTATTAGCCTGAATACCAAATTTTATCCCTGAGTATCATCAAAAACAAAGGACTTTAATATAATCTTTCAACATCCATTTGCCCCCTTTAATTCGGCTTTTTCGCTAAATCCTTCTTAGCGGACCTCTATACCCCATAAGGAATCTACGTGCCAAATTTTAGCTTCGTAAGTCAAATAGTTTTTGAGATTTCGTGACAAGTCAGTGAGTGAGTGAGTGAATTTAGCTTTTATAAATATAGAAGATTGGCATGACTACTATTTGGCATATTTTACTTACTGCGGGAAAATGACATCGAACCACATTCATTTTCAAAGTTTGTCGAAAGCATCACTACATCACTATCACTATCACTACATAGGATAAAACAAAGTCGCTGTCGCTGTCTGTCCGTCCCTATGTATGCTTAAATCTTTAAAACTACGCAACAGATTTTAATGCGTTTTTTTAAAATAGATAGAGTGATTCAAGAGAAAGGTTTATATATATAATACATGCATAATATAGTAGAGAAACACTGATAATTGTAGAGGTTTCTAATGTAATGTCGTAAATAAACATATTTTTTTTGCGCTTACTTTGCAAACGCTGGCTGAACCCTACGTGATAACGAAGGGATTTTAAGCAATACAGCATTAATCTTTATCCAATTAAGTACCTTAAATACATTGTGCATTTAATATAGACCAATATGGCCGTTTACAGCATGTAATTTAAATGAACATTTTCGAAGATATTAAAGATTTAAAATGCAGGGACATAGCGGTTGCGGCGGTACCGGCCCCCCGGCCAGTACCGCAACAGGCCGGTACCGGCGGCGTGTTTTTCACATGGCCAATCATAATGTCGCTCTTTAAAGAGTAACCTCTAAAGAAAACATGTTTGTTTTGCCTAATGACAAAAAGCTGTGAACGTTGTAGGTGTATAAAGACATTCCGTAGTATATTATTTTAGTATTAGCATTGCACCTGCGATGCCGGGGCGGGTCGCTAGTGTCTTTATAAAATCTTCTGTGTTGAAGTGCAAACTGCACACCCTGGAGTTTTTTGTTATTCTTGCTGTTCGACTAAGAATTACTTTCAACCACATTTTTCTTACATCCTCTTTTGTTGGTATACTGTAACATGAAATATATTCAGCGATGAATTTAGGTACTTTAATTTTTTATGTAATATTTAGAATGATTCCCGTACGATTCGTCGAAACACCCTTGAACGATACAACTGTACACAGAAAGCTCGGTTCACCGTTGGATGGTGGTACTAGATCTACGTTTCGCCACTTACTCACCTGATGGTACGTGACGGTGTGGCGGAGGATGGAACACGTTGATCTAGAAATCTATTCATATCTATCTATACATATCTTTTTTTTTTATATAAATAATAGGCTTGCGCTTGACCGCCAACTCGCCTGATGTTAAGCGATGATGCGGTCTACGGTGGAGCACGCTTGCCTAGAAGAAACCAATTCACTCGTGATTTGAAGACACCCAGATTGTATCTATCGGGGAACACCCATTCAGGCAGCGCATTCCACAGACTAGCAGTCACTATCACACTATCACTATCACTGTCACTATCTATCACTAGCCATGAAGATATCTAGTTTGTTGTTCTCAGGAAACAAGGAGGACGGCAGGTAGTTCCATTCTTGGGCAGTACGTATCATAAATGAAGACCCAAATCGTTGAGTTCAAATCTTTGGAATTTTCACTAGGAAGGGAGGGTAGTGTGCATGTGCAGTCATTCTACTTTTCCTAAGTAAAAGGGGGAGGGTGGAACAAGGGCTCGAAGCTTTTGCGCACACTCGCCGAAATGCGAATTACTTTAAAATATCCCTAGGTCATGCTAAAACATAATGTATAAAAATAATTGTTCATTGTTCAAAATATTGTTCATGTTCACACGTGTATGGACACCCTAGTAAACATTTTCTTGTATTTCAAGCTTTGTGTACCTACCTGTGAAAAGATATGCCGCAGCCACCGAATGATTCACTAGCACAGTTTCTTATACAGACATTTTTCACCATTTTAAAATAAATATTCAAAAATCATGCTTGAAAAAACAAAATATAGTAAGCAAACAATCAAAAACGCCATGTCGTTAATGCTGCCAGTAGCTTCATGGTTCAGCAGAACTAGGAACCTACATGGTTACTTAAAAATAAAATTTAAATATGTACATGATACATTAGATATATTATCTACATTAATATCCGTTAGAAAATGGAAATAAAAATTTATCTTTATTTCATTGGTAGTAATTTTATGTTTACACCCCAAAATAGGGCCTGCCTGGTATGTCCGATTGAATAAGTAAAACTACTAAAATATGATTACGGGATAATTACCGTGGTGGTTGTGGAATGAGATTCCACAACATTATATAACTTTAGTGAACAGCTGAGATAGTTTAAAACAGAGTTTTACTAAAATATATGTTTTATGTAATGGCAATCTTTAGAAAGGGATACACTTCCTTCGTGGTAGCTATTTCAGTGAGCTCGTTATACCTCCATGTTCCTAGCCACATTATTATGAACCTTATCGTTAGACGTTAAGGTTTAGTTTTGTATGGGAATATTTTGACAGAACGCGTTCCTTTCCTTGCAACTTCCTTGGTTGTACCCAATGGCACACTTATAAATGAAACGTCAGTCATTCGAAATCTGTTAGCAACTGTGATGCGGAGTTCGACGCGTTGATCAAATTAGAATGTTCAATCAAGGTTCACTCATAATGCCTGGTAACAGATTTTCCTTCTCATTTCCATCCTATTTTTTCTTTCTTTTATGTAAAAAATACAGAAACATGACTTTATTATAGATTTTTAAACAAAAGATATGTTAATCTTCAAACCGCTTAACGGAGTTTCTTGTATCAACGCTAAAAACAATATCGAGAAAGTCACCTCAACATTTAAAAAAAAACGGTTCCGCGCTTGGGAGCTACGATACCACAGACAGATACAGACACACAGACACATGGATACACACGTTAAGCTTATAACACCCCTCTGTTTGCATCGGGGGTTAAAACAGATGAAACAAAAGCACAGATTCAATAACGCGGAGTTTTCTCGTTAAATCCTAGATAATAATTTAAACCCGTCACCATTTCTGGATCCGATCCAGCTGATTCAATTTCTTTTGTTTTTCACCGCTTGGTCACAAACAAGGGGAGAATACGTGTTGTCGTTAAGGGAAGTACTATTGTTTTTACCCGTCGGTTTTGAAGTTATCATGCATGTATGTTTGTATGTACATACAGCCTACAGTCTACTCTCGATAAATGGATACATGGATAATAAAATAAAAAAACACTTGGTAGGTAACGTCAAGTGAAGTATTTTATTTTGTATTCTTTCCTCTACGAGTATTTTGGCATCGCACATCTTGTGCAATTTCCAGTGTCAAGTATTAAAATATTATCAAATTTGATGAAACGTAGTCAAACAAGTCAGCAAAAGCAAAGTAAAGTCACAGTCATGTCTTTGAATTCACCCTAGAAAAGTGGTAGACAACTTTCCAAGAGGCTTCTATGGAGCTTGGAAACCGCACGAAAATACCATGTTTCACCACGTTATATCACTTTAATCCACACTCAAGCACGTCCACGAAATCTTCATAAATAATGAACCACCATTATTACGTATTAACACTCGAAAATACACAAGTTTTGAGAAATAATACAACGAGACGACATGTTTTTTCACGATGGCGCCAAAACTCCCATAATTGTATTTTCACTTATGTGCTGTGAAACCTTGCTTCTTGCCAAATTTCATTATTCTAGTTCAACGGTAAGTACTCTAAAGGTTTCGATTCCCTTGTGAAATAGCAAAATATGCAAAATAAACGGACATCTTATAATCGCGTTTACTTAAAAGACCGAAATAGGCTCGAGATATATTATACTAGCGACCCGCCCGCCCGGCTTCGCACGGGTGTAATTTACGCGTGAAGCCGGGGCAGGTCGCTAGTTATATATTGATTGATTGATTAACTCTTTTTTGTTCACACCATTAAATTTGATACAGAGGACAAAACAATCTTTAAAAAAACTAATGTAACAACTGGCGGCCTTATCGCTAAAAGCGATCTCTTCCAGGCAACCTTAGGATGGAAAGGATTTATAGTAGACGTAGAAGACGGGGTGTGCAATAGAGGATAGACTATACATTTTTACTCATACCATACACATACATTCTAATAGTAATACACACTATTACTTAAAATTCTTTAATATAAATATACTATTATTATTAATATTAATATATATATATATTATTAATATATATATGCAATTTATATGAATATATACATAATTATGTAATAATTAATGATACAAATAATACGAATAAGCTAAAGTTATATGCTGTACGAATAGCTGTTCCACATAATGATATCAACAAGGCTGCAACTTTGACAAATAAAACTCTTTAACGCGATCGTTATATAGATAGATAGAAACTCTTTATTGTGTACACCATAAAAAAAAAACCTTTAATTATTTTAATATATATATATCAATATAACTGATGGTGAAAACTGCATCAAAATCCGTTGCGTGGTTTAGGAGGAGTTAGCGGCCATACAGCCATACAGACAGACAGACGCGGAAAGCGACTTCAATTTATACTATGTAGAGAAGACAGAGATAAATTTCAACTTGATACCTCTACGCGTTCCTGAGAAAAAGGGTCTTGACAGACGGACAGACGGACAACAAAGTGATCCTATAAGGGTTCCTTTTTTTCCTTTTGAGGAAAGGAACCCTAAAAACGAAAGATCTAAAGATCGCGTAAAGAACAATACTATAAAAACAAAGAGGTTTGAAGCAGTTTGAGTTATTACCTACCATAAAGTTATATGATTATTTACGAGATATTTACCGTGGTAAGGTTGTGGAATGAGCTCCCGATATTATAATAATCATATAACTTTAGTGAACAACCGTGATAGTTTAAAACAGTGTATTACCCACCATCTCGGAAGCAAAATACCTAAATAAAACAATTCACAGGACGATCACATTTATTTGGACTGAAGGATTGTCGGGTCAGCTAGTAGAAAATAATTATGTACCTACTTCAGATCCCTTTTCAATAAAGCTTTCCATTCTAGCATTCAATTCTCTGCAGATGTCTGTAATGAACAAAAGGAGCCAATTCAAGCCGTTTGTTGCACATTCCCATGCAAAGATATTTATAATTAAAGATTCAACATCGTCGCCAAAAAGGCAACAAAATGCAGTGATTAAATTAGGAAGCACATCATTACTCATTGTCGCATTTGACATTAATAGATAAATAGATAGAAACTCTTTATTGTTTACGCCAGAAATAAAAGTTACAGACAAAGGAACTTAAGAACTAGTGCCACAAGTGGCTGCTTCATCGCTAAAAGCGATTTCTTACAGACAACCATTGGATGGATAGAAGTTACGTATCGGTAAGACGGTGTAGGTTTTAATAGTTTTTTTATTTAAATCGTAGTTTACAGGGTGAATATTTCGTGCATCTTTGATGTCAGACGATAAAGAATGTAGAAACGTTAAAATAATTTTGTACCCAACGTTGTCGTTGTATAGTTAGTTTGGGGTTGTAAAAGCGGCAAACATTGAATTTTAATTTTTATTATAAGAAATGTTTTTAATTTATAATCAAAAACCTTAAATCTAATTACCAGCTGTGTCCTTTTTCCCGGATTTTAGTAAACTGGCACATGAAGATAGGTTAGTAATGTGAATGTTTACTAAGAGAGACCTATGTTTATCAGTGGAAAATATAGATTAATGGTGACAACGCTGATGATTGGAATTTGTCCCCGAAATTTAGTCGGACTCGTAACATTTTCTCACTTCACTTTATTTAACAATTGTGATTCGGTCGTTATAAAAAGTTCAAGCGATGGTGGCCGAGCGGTAACATGTGCACTTTACAATCTGATGGCACCCGCTTCGATCCTTGGCCTTGCACCAATAACTTATTTAGTAGGCAAATAAATTATGGCCAGTTTCGATGCGACCGCTCAAAAACGGTGAAGGAAAACATCTTGAGGAAACCGTTATGTGCAAGAGTCATCGATATACATCAGTGAAAACAGTCAAAAAACGTACGATCGTCATTGTAGATACATTTTATCAATTATATACTTCACAATGCCACATTTACTCCATTTAGACGTTATGTCGCTTGCATAGTGTTCAACAATAGCTAACCGTGCTAGCTAATATGTCATCGTAGCTCTGGCATCGCGCGGCATTGTAGTCGAATCGCGGTTATTTTGTAACTAACCAAAAAGTCTGCGCAATTTGTGGCGTGCGCCAAGCATAGGTTCATTTTTTTGGTACGATTGTGACTCTAATTTATTGTATCACGTTGCCAAGAGACTTAAAAGAAATTAAATACGTAATGACATTCACCAACATGCACTGAGTCCCAGCAGTGGAAATGATAGGGTGAAATGATGAAAAATAATGACAATATTATTGATAAATTTGAATCTTTAGTTTTAAAAGATCTTCACAGACAATAGATAGATGAGGGGAGATGGTCGCAGTGACTGATAACTTCCAATCAATACCAATGCAACGAAGCACCAGCTGGGAAACCTACTGTGCTTAATTGAATGAAAGTAAAAGCTGACGACTTTTATACAGGGTTATTTTTAACTAGCTGTACCCCGCAATGTTACTCTTGTGTATGTATGTATTGTGTGTGTCTTGTGTATTGTGTGTGTATGTAGTACAATGACCTCCTTTCGGCTTAGTATAGTCTATATGCGCGCCCTGTATTTAGTTTTGTGAAAAGTATTAACATTATTCTTTGATATTACCTGTCACTTAATTCGTTCATGAAAAATAGCCAAAGTTTAATACATGAAACTTGATAACAAGTCAAAATTAAGGTAGGTATAAAAAAAATAGGTACTTTTATAAAAGGAAAATAAATTAGGGGTCCATAACCAAGCCAGAAATCCTATCTATGAATAAATTTAACTATACACCTCAGAGTTGATACCTTTTACACGAACTAAGTTATTAGCACGTAAGTTAAGCAAGCAATTTAACTTTTTTTGAACGAAAGTTCGTATGAGTTAGTATCAGAAGCAGGTAGGTAAATATATTGTACTTTCGAATCTAAAATTTTCGATTTAATCATTAAATTATCCGAGAAAATTGTGTCGTAAGTGTTGATATCTACCTCAAGTTTTACATTGTATTTGTGTATTATTATTAGACGTGGTTAAACAAATCCGGAACCGGAAGACGCAGCGTAGGTAGGCCTCCCACTAGATGGACCGACGACATAGTGAGAGTCGCTGGCATCCAGTGGATGCAAAAGGCAGGCTGTCGTTCAGTGTGGAGGCCTATGTTCAACAGTGGACGTCTTCTGGCTGATGATGATGATGAAACAAATCACATAATGGTACTGAGACGCGGTGCTTTTGCTAGCCTTTTGGAAAAACTCAGAGTCACACAGTGGGCAATGGAGAGAGCTATGCTCGGAGTTTCTTTGCGCGATAGAATCCGGAACGTAGATATTCGCCAAAGAACCAGAGTCACGAACAAAGCTATTAAAATTTGCAAATTGAAGTGGCAATGGGCAGGCCACATCGCTCGAATAACCTATAATTGATCGGAAAAAGGTTTTTGAGTGGAGACTACAAACCGGAAGACGCAACGTAGGTAGGCTTCCCACTATATAAATGGACCGACGACTTCGTGATTGTCGTTCAGTGTGCAGTTCTAATAAGGGGAGTTCTATGTTCATAAGTGGATGTTTTTCGGCTGATGATGATGAAGAAATGTATCACGAGAAATGGACATCGGAGGAACACTTGGTTAGAAAGTTAAGCGGAATGTAAATACATGAAATTCAAATAATAGTAATTAATGGTAATAATATAAACAATATTATTATGCCAGCACTATTATAAACGACACCACGACCTTTCCTCATTTATTAAGTATTCAAACCAATTATTTATTTTCTTTTTTGATAAAACTAGTTGGGTCTGTCTAAGTCGAGTCGTGGCAATGGTATAACTATAAGGTTATATAGAAAAATATATCATAAAATAAAGACGCTGGTCATTATTTTATTATAGGATATTAAAAAGTGTAGGTATATCTGTATCTATACATCATCACCATGAGGTCTCTCTCAGGTGATTTTTCCAAACTGTTAGATCAATTAAACTAGTAATCTTACATATTGCAACAAATCGCGTAGCTCACGTCCGCCGCGGAATCGTAAGTAGAATTTGAAAGCTTGTGAAATCCTAAGATATTTTTACCTGTAGATAGGTTGTGCCCGCCACCATATTGACTAGACGAATGCAAGGCTGGCTGCCCGACTTCGTTCAGCCGTTTCTCAGTCACGCACTTCGAGTGTCCACAACAAATTTAAATGTATTTTTGTCTTTCTAACAACAGATTTAGCATAAAAAGTCTTTCATATTATTTCCTTTATTTCACAAAATGCACATATACATGTGTAGGTAAGTAGATATATGCTGCGTTTATTCCGTTTTTAAAGTCGTGTTGTTCGCCTATTATATAGGTAACGTCTCTATTATTACACCTCACTGGTCTGCACTCTAGAATTCGTCTACCCCAACGGTTAACAGTTCTTCTATAGATATAGCCAGCCTATTTCCACTTTAGCTTGCTAGTCTTTTGAGCTATATTGGTTACTGTAGCTCAACTTCGGAGTGTTAATTACTCTCTCGCAGTCCAATTATCCTATAACCATTATAAATGCGAAAGTTTGTGTGTGTATCCATGTAAGTATTTAAGTGATTTTGTTCTTACTCAAATTCATAATAGCTGAACAAATTTTGATGAAATTAGGTATGATTAGCTTAGATCCTGTAGCGCTGGTAGTAGTTGATTAAGTGAATAAGGTACGTAGGTACTACTAACTAATGGATTCTAAATTATTATTCGATAAATGGAAATTCCCAATCTGTGGGTGAGTTAGGGTTTCAATTAAAAATATTGATAGAGTTATCGGGAGTAATTACAGGCAAAACAGAACTAACGACGTAAAATAATATTCTCTGTAAAAATTTTCTTCCACGAAGATTTCAAAATCGGTTCGTTTAATTATTTTTTACTGATAAGTGCCTTCATTAACTAACCAAAATACAAGCTAACTTTGTACGTAACAAAATATTATATTGCATTTTTGTTTTTATTATTTACTAGCGGTCCGTCCCAGCTTCACACGGGTATAGATTATAGCCTATGTTACCCGGGGATAGTGTAGCTTCCCGTCAGTGAAAGAATTTTTCAAATCGGTTCAGTAGTTTCGGAGCCTATTCAATGCAAACGAACAAATAAACAAACAATCAAATCTTTCCTCTTTATAATATTAGTATAGACTAGCGGTCCGCCCCAGCTTCACACGGGTATAGATAATAGCCTATGTCACCCGGGGATAGTGTAGCTTCCCGTCAGTGAAATAATTTTTCAAATTCGTTCAGTAGTTTCGGAGCCTATTCAATGCAAACAAACAATGAAATCTTTCCTCTTTATAATATTAGTATAGATAACTGTGAAATAAAGTATTAAAATAAACAGTTGGACTGCCTACAGGCCGTCAACGGTCTAAAGATAATCCAAATGCTCAAGCCTACTACCAGTTGGTGTGATGGAGTAGGAAACCTACTTTACCTAGGAGACTTTGACGACATAGACATTACATTTATTTGTGGCAAAAAAATACAATATGAAATGGTAAAAAAAACAACAAAATTAAAGATTTTTATTTTTATGCATCAAAAAGGCGAGGAAAGTCTAAGAAATGACACCAGCAGGCCTAGCATGGGCTGTGGATAAATTGTCTTTCCACCGTTTTTATCCACGCCTAGACGCGACAATGCTCGAATATGGATACGTTTGTCTTTTTCTCGTGGGATAAAAATGGTGGAAAGACAATTTGTCCACGGCCCGTACTAGGGCCTGCAGTGCAATTTAGTATTAGGGTCCAGTACCGTTACGTTTATCACACGTTTATGATCTTCCTGTAATTTTTGTATATGTATATTTTGTATGTCTCTGATTGTGGTTATGTATGTATGTAATTGTGGTTTTGTACGTAATTGTTGTTCTGTATGTAGTTGTTGTTCTGTATTCAATTGTGGTTCTGTATGTAATTGTTGTTCTGTATAAAAATTTTGTCGTACTTGTTTACTATTCGATTTGTATATATATTTTATTATATGTATTTGTACGCGCTCGCACGCACAGATATTGAGCGTGACGTCACTTGCCGGGTCCAACAGAATACCAGCGCTGGTTGTGTACAACCAGCAACATGCTGAGTTGGGGCCGGTTTTTGCGATAATGTACCTACTTGTATTTGGATTATTTTGTTTGTCTTTAAATTTCATTATCGCAAAATATTTTTTTTTGTATTTCTGTATTATTTCTGTACAAATCTTAACTAGAGCTTATAGCTAGCTAGCTACTTAGCTAATACGAGGAGTCTTTCCTGTTCCATATAATAGTGTTATCTGAATACATATTTATGGTTTCCTTGTACTTAAAGTTGACATGGAGGATAAAGCAAGCCTAATAATAATTAAAAAAAAAAAAACGTTATACCGTTTCTCGTAAAAAATCCTAAAATACGTATGCAACAATTTGGTTCTAGATTCACGTTGCGTATTGCCCAGTAACTCTCTGCCGTCTTCCTTGTCAACTGAGACATACAATCATTCTTCTAGAGTGAATAGATTTCTTCAGGATCGACTTGCACTTTTCGATCGATAATCTATCGTCCATACCGGTGACGCTACGATGGTAAAGATGATCAGTCAATGAGGTGAGTTTGTTGTCAATTTTAGATATATTTCTACTATAGAAATGGTTACCTTAAACAAGGTTACACAGAACGGTGGTACTAAACCAAAAGGAGGTAATTTTATTCATCGTTACGCACAACATTTACCATGCAGCCAACCCTGAAATTACGAAAAAAAATACGAACAATATTTACCATGGAGCCAACCCTGAAATTACGAAAAAAAATATACAGCTGTTCCATACATTGAATGACATTTTTATATAAATCTTTGTGACTATTTCGCGATTTCGGGGTAGGTCAGATTGTAAAGTTAGATAAATAGATAGAAATAATTTCAGGTGGCACTTAGCTTGTTTGCTAATAATTCTTTAAAAAAAATTGTGCACACCAAAAATAAACACAATGTTGCATACAGATAAAGAAACATAATTAATAACAATACAAACAACATGCAATGCAAATTCATGGGGCCGGCCTACATCGCCAGAAAAGCCGATTATAGATGAGAGGAACTGAGAGACTCGCACTGTTCGATTTGATCGATTTTTCTGCTACTTACAAGTAGTTGTGGAATAGCTTACCACCTAGGAGTTTTCTTCCGAAATAATCTCAAATGTTTTAAACGAAGGGTGAATAGAGTCCTATACGATAGCACTGCCAATTCTCCGGGAATTGTAGGTTTCTATAGGTGGCGGTGACCTCTTACCATAATGCAATATTAGACAAACTAGTGACGGGGGCCCGTCACTAGTTTGTCTAATATTGCATTTTTAAAAAACCGGACATTTACGAGTAGGACTCGTGCTCTGAGGGTTCTGTTGGACGGAAACCTTTAGAGCGCGAGTCCAAAAAAATAAATAACTAACTGAAGTTGAAATATTGAAAGACAAACTTAACTTTGTGGTTGACAATGAGGTTCTTCGATACATAACAACTACAAAATGTAAGTTTGTAATTCTAAAACAATAATTTTTATATGATATAACTTCAAATTAACAACTTTCAGATTTATTCCTTTATATGTGCTGTAAGACCTTGCCTCTTGCCAAAATTAATGATTCTAGGTCAACGGGAAGTACCCTATAGGTTTTGATTCCCCTGTGAAATCGCAAAATATGCAACATAAACGTTCATATCTTTTGATTGCGTTGACTTACAACTTTTATTTTTTTATAGCCTAAAGAAACCGTAGAACCAAGTATTTCATATAAATTTCAACTTGATACCTTTACGCGTTCTTGAGAAAAAGGGTCTTGACAGACGGACAGACAGACAGACGGACTGACAGACGGACAACGAAGTGATCCTATAAGGGTTCCGTTTTTTCCACAAGCACATAGATAAAAATAATGTTGAGTACCAATAACCTCCTTTCGGCTTAATAGCATCGTGAGGCCGATGATTTATCACGTCGATTTAGAAGAAATCTATTCACTCTAAGCCTTGAAGATGCTTGGATGCCATAGGTATATATTAGGTATAAAATTTTGTCCTCCATATCAACATTATGCATAAGGAAGCCACCACGAGGCCACAAACGAGTGTTCAGAGAACTCATTTGCATACGTAACGAATTTTCGAGCCACAATTATGCGATAATGTGTTACTTAACGCATTTCACCTCGTTTTAGATCCTTCCGTACAACCCGGCCTTTCCAGATGTCCACTTATGAGTAAACTCTAGTTATAAAGTATGAATTTGGTCATTTCGTAACGACATACTGGTTTTTGAAAATGTTTGATATTTTGTTTATTTAAACTAGCGAAATATCTACCCACAATTATACTTTATATGATTATTAATGGGATATTTACCGTGATAAGGTTGTGGTTGTATGGTTGTGGGTGGTAATTGTAGTGAAAAACCGTTACAGTTTAAAATAGTGTTTAGCGTAATCTCTTTATAAAGGGTTACGCATAATATAAAGCTGTTAAAGTGTTTGTGTGTGTGTTTTGTGTGTGTGTGTCTGTGTGAGTGCCGCGGGGGCCGAGGGGTGGAGGGGTGTTTATATATCTGTGAATTTGGTCTGATGCCTTATTATGGATGATTCGGATCGTGATCGCGATCGCGTGCCATCTCACTTACGCTTGTGGTGCGAGTAAATAGATGCGAACGGGACGGCATGCAATCTCGATCACGATCAAACTTCTATAATAAGGCCGCTGATCTTGCTTATCAATATTAGAATTTAAAACTCTTGTTTTATCTAAATGAGATGGATAAAAAAAAATATTTGTCGATTTATGGAACAGAAGACAGGGACGGTCCTATTGTATCTAAAAGTTGTATTGATGAGTACAATGGCCTCCTTTCGGTTTAGTACAGTTTATATGCGTAACCCTGTATTAAACAGCGAAAGGTTGCCTACCTCTGACCTGTACTGCTTGACTGGTATTTTCTCCTGCAATCCAACATAATGGGCAAAATACCAGGGAAGTGTAAGGTAGGAAGTCTAAGGTAGGAAGACATAAAATGTCGCGGCTCCGTATTATCAGAGAATGGACGGGGATAAACACGGTAGAACAACAGATTACTGTTCACACTGGACAAGGAAAACTTCGAGAAGCCTGAGTAGCTTTATACTTAGCTATTTGAAGCGTGTTTTCATTTTAAAATGAGTACAGAACTTGGTCAGAATTTTATTTGTTTTCGAACTTTATTGTTCTGCCAAAACTACAGCAAAACAATGATTACTTTTGAAGGTGCGCCGCCTTTATAACAAAATACCCTCGGATATTAAAAATACAAACTCGTTCAACACATTAAATAAACCGGCCAAGTGTGAGTCAGGCTCGCGCACTAAGAGTTCCGTAGTTCCGTACCACCACAAAATACAAAGAGTAGTGCAAAAAGACAATATCACGCTCAGTCAGTCACCCATCCAAGTACCGATCTCCCCCGACATTGTTTATACTTGGTGGTGAGCAGAAATTTGTCACCAACTTGCACTTGGCCATTATTTAATTATTTCGTTTTACTTTAGAGCGTGTACTATAATCATGCCAAGTTTGACGCTTGTACGTATTACCGATTTTACACTAGAGCAAAAAGTAAAATACGTTTTTTGTATACGGCTTTTAGTTTTTTTTTTTCTTTATTGTTAGTTCTAAGTTAATCCGCACATAACAATAATTATTTTATTTTACAAGGAAAACATACAGCTGCTAATAAATACAGTAGATATAAGATAAATAGTTACACAAAAGCCAAAAACATGTTTTGTGAAAATCATGTGGCTGTCTATTATGTTTAGGGTGGACAGACAGACATAGACACCGTAGGCTTAGTAATAGATGGTAATAGGTAATAGCAAGGAAGATAACTAAGTATATCCTTGGTATTAGGATCCCGTTTAGACCCTGTGGGTACGGAACCCTAAAAAGTGTCCTACCACCAAATAAAAACCAGACCAAGTAAGAGTAGGACTCGCACCCTGAGGGTTCCGTACAAACTTAATAAATATGTGTGAAGATAGTTCATCTATACCTGCTGCCTTATTATAGAAGTTTCATTGTGATCGAGATTGCATACCGTCCCGTTCGCATCTACTTACTCGCACCACGTGCGTAAGTGAGATGGGACGCTAGCACGATCACCATCTGAATCACGATAAAACATCTATAATATAATAAGGCATAGCTAGTCTAGACGTTGAAAAATATATAATTTGTTTCAGAAACACTACGTGTTTATTGGAATGTTTCTACGTTCCCCGCTCGCGATGGGGAATACAGAAACAAATCGATTTAGAACCAGATGTATACGAGTGTGGACGCATGTTTCACTTGACCTACCTCTTTTGGCGAAATATTGTAAACAACTGATAATGTGGACGTCACAAGTTGTTCCTGGTAAAAATCTACGTGATCTCAATCACAACCACAACCTTACCACGGTAAATATCCCGTAAATAATCATATAACTTTAGTGAACAACCGTGATAGTTTAAAACAATGATCTACGTGATGTATCAGAAACTGTATCCAAAACATTGTCGCTCAATGAATACATAGCTTTACGATACCTAAAACAAACGAGTAAAATCACAGGAAATTCATCTAAAAACAAAAATGTCGTCTTTAAATACCTACCCACGATAAAAGTCAATTTAAATAATTATGATGTCCCATTAATCATATCGTAACGTAAAGTACACAGTCTAGAAAAGGCGTCATTAAAGTTTCATAATATTAAAGTCTTGGGCATTTGCAGAGGAAAACCCCAACTAAAATTAAATGCAAGATGCGTCACCATTTCAAGTGTTTACTCCACATAAAATATAGCTTTGTCCTTTTTCCTCGATAGTATTTATTTACTATCTCTGTCATGTAGAATATTTTAATATTGAATTATTTATATAAAATGTTGGAACTCTAGAGATGGCAGTGTAGTTTTGATTGGGAACAGAAAAGACGTGCCATATGCTATTTTTCAAACTTGTAATTAATAATTACGTATAATTTTTTTATCGCAACCCGGTCATCGATCGCTGGAAGTGATTACTTTGAAAGTGTTTATTCATATAATTGTATAAGGAAATAAATAAACAGTAAGTTTTATATTAAAACAAAACAACAAATATTTATAGCTTCTAATTTATTGTCACAACATAAAAAATACATTTTTTTTTGGTATAATAGTATAATTGTTTGCCTGCTCTTCGAGAATCGTAATTATATATCGTAACATTAAAAACAATATAAATAAGAAACAAAAATCTATATCTGGCGGGACCAATTTGGATTAAATTTTGTGTGTATATTCAATGGGTTTCTGGAAGGTTTGAAAACAAAATTGAACACAGTTGGATTGTTATTTAAAATATCATATTTAATGTGGCGCTGCTTTTCCTTGTTAGGACGACGTCTGCCGGGTAATTTTTATACACCTACTACCGGAAGACGCAGCGTAGGGAGGCCTCCCACTAGATAGACCGACGACATTGTGAGAGTCGCGGGCATTCAGTGGATGCAAAAGGCAGGCTGTCGTTCAGTGTGGAGGTTAAAGGGGGAGGCCTATGTTCAGCAGTGGACGTCTTCTGGCTGATGATGATGATGACTAGCAGGTGTATAAAAACTTATGTGTATGGCTTTAGATTCCAAACGGCTGGACTGATTTTGACAAGACTTTTACTGGCAGATAGCTGATGATGACAGATAGATGATGTTATAACAAGTTACCTACTTAGGAACGCTATTGCGCTTGTAACTGCGGCACGACAGACTCAGCTAGTTTCAAACATTACGAAACCATGTAAATGTTATATTGACACTACCAAATATAATTATTAAAAAAATCGGAGGAGTGCGACCATAAACACGTGACACGAGATTTTTATAAATCAGATAAAGATAGACAAGCAAAATTTTTTACATAACATCACAACAAATTTTTTTCCGTTATTGTTTCTTTTGTACCTACTTACCTACCAATATACTATAATATTAATTTTGACCACGCATTGAACATTGAATTGTATATTTTAAATTAATTTTTATATTACATTATTTATTTTTATTACCTATTAAGTTCACATGCCGAGTAACGGTAAAATAAGAGAACTAAATATAAAATACGAAAGATCAATGTATAACCTTATTTTTAGTGAATAAATTTAATTTAATCTTAACATAAAATTTTATTAGTAAATCCCAAAGTGTGGACCAAACACTTCAAACATAAAAATTACTAAACCAGTTCCTACTGTTGGACCTATCTTATTTCTGATACACTAATGACCTTTGCGGTCAAGAATCGAGTGCATTTAATAAAATATTATTATGATACCCACTTTAGAATGTTGATAAACATCGAGTCATCGATCTATCTGTTTCTTCGACAAATTAAATGACGAAATTTCTGTTCTATTTTAAAGGAGAATTACTCTTCTAAAATGAGAAATTAGAATTATTAGTTACTTCTTAAATTAATTCAAAACAATGTTTTAAAATTTAAATTGCAAAGTTCGCCCCCTCCCTTTTTTTGTACTGTTTGACTTACATAATATATTCTGTGAAAATTTCAACTGGCTATCTACTACGGTTCAAAAGTAAAGAAGTAAAAGTACAGCTTGGCATGATTATAATACACATTCTAAAGTAAAACAACAAATAATAAATAATGGCCAAATGCGAGTCGGCGACAAATTTCGCAAGGGCGCGGTCGGTACTAGGATAGGTGACCGCATAAGGGCTTGTACACAAAACTGCGATGCGACGTCGCATCGCAAAAATCTGCGAGCTCCCTTTACGCATCGCAAGAACTTGCGAATTGATTCGCATCGCGCATTCCTGCGATGTTGTTTGAAATCTTCTTTGTTTCTTTTTCCTGTATCTCCTAAGCAATAATAAAAGTGCACATTTTTTTTTACGATCCATGTCACGACCTAGTTTTCAATTCAAAATACGTTTAGTACGGTTAACGGTCGTCGAAGGAATGGTCACCCTGGGAGACGCCTTGCCGCACGAAATCGCATCGCAGCAATTCGTGTCGTAATTTTCTGCGTTGCGAATTCGCATCGCGTCGCATCGCAGTTTTGTGTACAAGCCCTAAGCTTGTTGTTTTTTGTACTATTTTTTGTATTTTGTGGTGGTACAGAACCCTCAGTGCGCGAGTCTGACTTGAACTTAGCCGGTGTATTTATGGATTCAGGGCCAGTGGTGACAGTTAGTGTAATAAAACACTTTCTTATTTCAGATATCAAAATGAACACATTAGTCGTTGCAGTACTTTCCATTGTCGTCGTTTCCTGCACGGCACAGAGATCACCTTATGCTGGAAGAGGTCCCATTGGGTATCCGACCCTTGTAAGCACCACCACTACAGCTGATCCCTTGGGTGATAGGTAAGCCACACTATATCACCACCACGAAGAACAAACTTCTACTATAGGAAACGCATTACCATCTGAGTCGTCAGGTCATAAATCATTGTATGTCTATCTCGCTCGCACCACATGGCATATTCTGTCTATGTCGCTCGCACTTACAGGTCTTATGGTATGACGTTTATAGCCCTACGACTCAGTTGGTAACGCGGTGACTATAGTAACCAAGATGCTTGAGAGAAAATAAAGTGTTCAAAAGTAAGTAATCATACGAAAAAATTGTGCCTGATCATACGGTCCCGGATACCGCTGGAGAGATCAAATGGGAAAGGACCCTTACGGCCACCTTTTAACGCGGGCTCGAAACAGGGCTGAAACAACGCTGTGCGGAAAATCACGCGAACGTGAACCACGGTTAGCGGTCGCGCAACTTTTCGCAATCACCTAAACAGAATCGTTTAAAACAGGTCGCCGTAAGGCCCTTCAGCGAACAGCAGGTTTTCTTTTCTCATTATACTGAATGAGATATAAAGTTAGACATCTCATAGTCAGAGGCGAGAAATCAAGACTCTGTTGGGTCAATTTAGTTAGTAACAACAGTACCAAGGTAACAATAATTCGTTATTGCATAGACTCGTTCGGATAGTCGTTTTTTTTTTATGTAAGACCAATGTTGTTTTAGGGGTAATGTGACCATTTTTACGTAAACTTTTTTTTTATTAAATTTTCTTATTCCAGGTTCGGCGAAGACACTGTGCCCACAACAACAATTCGTCTTCCAATCGAAGCTCTTGGAGATGTCGATCTCTACAACAGGTTACTGAAGCTTCCTATCGATAAACAGCCCTTCTGGCTGATCAACTGGCAAGCCCTGGAATCTCACAGGAGCAACCCAAAGACCTACAACAGTAACCAGAATCCGTTTATTGATAACGTTAGAGGTTAGATTTATGTGTAAAAATAGAAAGACTCAATGTAGACCTTAGACTGATTATAATTATATTTTTGCCAAAAAATTATGACTGTTACTCAAGGCCTTATCATCATCATCATCATTAATTCAGCCATAGGACGTCCACTGCTGGACATAGGCCTCCCCCATCGATCTCCAAAAGGGCCGGTTGGAAGCAGCCTGCATCCAGCGTTTCCCTGCGGTCTCTTTTAGGTCATCTGTCCATCTTGTGGGTGAACGTCCTACGCTGCGCTTACCGGTCCGTGGTTTCCATTCCAGAACCTTTCGGTCCCATCGGCCACCTGTTACTCAAGTACCTACTAAACTCCAAATACAGCAATGTATATATTCTTATTATCTTTAATATTATATTTAAATTGTTAATTACTAAAGTACAAATAAGTAGTGCAAAGAGATTAAATCACGCCCAGGCGGTCACCCATCCAAATACCGAGCGCGCCCGACGTTGCGTTCGGTGAATATTCAATTAGTCACCGACTTGCACTTGGCTAGTATTTATTATTTGTTGTTTTACTTTATATAGAGTGTATAAGAGTAACATTGCCAAGTTTGACGCTTACACTTTAAAGCAAAATATACAAAAATACGTTTAAAGAAAAAACGTTGTTGTATTAGTTAAGTTTTTTTAATATTAGACTTTATTATTATATTTTTTAGTTAACGCGCCGTAACATTACATATTCTATGAAAATTTCAACTGCCTATCTATTACGGTTCGGAGATACAACCGTTAAAAGGTAGGACAGACGGACAGACAGCTTAGGTTTAGTAATAGGGTCACGTTTTCGCCATTTGGGCACGGAACCCTAAAAACGAAATACACACACACATCACACACACACGCTCATTCTCTGACTCACGGCAAATTCTCGAAAACTACTGGACCTAGGAAGCTCAAAATTGGCTAGTAAAGTCCTTATGGAGTGTTGAGATCCGCTAAGAAGGTTAGTTAGTTAATAAGTAAGTTTGTATATGAAAATCTAAGCGTATGAAGTCGCGGGCTGTGGCTTGTTATCTACATAATAATTGAAGTCTCGTAGCATATATATGTTATAGGTTTTTTTTAATGATAGTCTTTCGCTTGGCCTCCAACTCGCCTGATGTTAAGCGATGATGCGGTCTACGATGGAGCATGCTTGCCTAGAAGAAACCGATTCACTCTCGACTTGAAGACATCCAGATAGGTAGGTAGGTATATTTTAAATCTTTATTGCGTTAAAAGATATGAACTAGGCTAGCAGAGCAATAACAATAAAGTTACAATTTTAGAGAGAAATTTTAGAAATATTCTTTAAAAAAAAATTTGGTTACGTTTACTCACCCATTTATAATGCCGGTTCCTAGAAGGGCAGCTTATAACAACTCTCGTTAAAGTTAAGAGGATTCTGCTGAGAGGTCCATTCATATCCAGCTTTATCTACAACCCTCCATTCAAGTGGAGTCTTGGTTAATAGCATTTGAGCTAGACATAGTATTATCTGACGTTTAAAAAGCAGTACAATTCACTGAGACTTGCCCTGTAATTGAAACAGTTCAAAAATTAGTTTTCACTATTGCCACTGGAAAAGGGGCATTTGGTTCATTGATAACAGTGAATAAAACTCTCTTTTAGTAACTGAGTAAATAAAAATATTTTTAATTTAAACAATCCCGAATTATGTACTCAAAATAAATAAAACGTGCTAAATGTACTTACTGGGCGGCAGAATGGAGCTTTTACAATGAGCAAAAAAAAACCTGCTTATTTTAGTTAGTGTCTTTTTACTAAGTTTTCATCATCATTGCCAGATTCACTGCTGAACATAGGGCTCTCCCTTTAACCTCCACACTGAACGAAAGCCTGCCTTTTGCATCCACTGGATGCCAGCGACTCTCACAATGTCATCGGTCCATCTAATGGGAAGCCTACCTACGCTGCGGTGTTTAGTCACCTCCATATAATTATCAGAATAAATAATGATGTAGATAATTTTTTCTTTTCAAAATTTGCAGATTCTAATAATTTTTAATTTAGAAAGCCTTTTAGAGTTTGGGGTAAGCTAAAATAATATAAAGAACCCCGGTTAGAAGAGCACATTTGGATATTAGAGATTTTGAAGTTTAGAAATATGTATCTACATAGAATGTCAGTCAATCCTTTGGGAATAATGCCAAAAATACATAAAAAAATACTTTAAACTCATAGGCTAAGTATATAAAGTACTCTACGTTAAAACTAAATATTTAGGTACTTTTTTTTACTAAGTTATAAGTGGATATGTAAATCAAAGTTGAAATGAGTTTAGATACGTAGACGACAGCTCGACGCGAGATCAAAAAGTTTTACGGCAGAATAGATCCAAATATCAGAAAATGTTATAAGATAAAATAAGTTTTCATAAATATTATTCGAGAAAGGCTTGAATTAAGTAAATCATTGGAAGTAAATGGTATAAATCCTGTTAAATACCTAGTAGTATGAAATGTACCTACGCTGCGTCTTCCGGTTCGTGGTCTCCACTCAAGAACCTTTCTTCCCCATCGGTTATCGGTTCTTCGAGCGATGTGGCCTGCCCATTGCCACTTCAACTTGCAAACCGGAAGACGCAGCGTAGGTAGGCCTCCCACTAGATGGACCGACGACATAGTGAGAGTCGCTGGCATCCAGTGGATGCAAAAGGCAGGCTGTCGTTCAGTGTGGAGGTTAAAGGGGGAGGTCTATGTTCAGCAGTGGACGTCTTCTGGCTGATGATGATGATGATGATGATGATGATTAAATGTACCTTATTGGTAGGTACTTGGTTGGTTGTAGGTACTTCTCTACACGGTAGTATCGTATATTATCACAATTCGTTGTACCAAGGAGATAAAAAAACAACAAACCTTTACAACGCTCAGGGTTCGGTCGGGCATAGAAAAAGGAATAATAAGTCATCTATAAAAATCTATATAATTTAAAAGCTAAATTCACTCACGCATTCACTCACTGACTCATTACAAAATCTCGAAAACTGCTTGATCTACGAAACTGAAATCTAGCAGGTAGATTTCTTATGGGCTGTAGAGATTTCTAAGAAAGGTTTTTGCGACAGGATCGAATTAAGGGGCAAATGAGGGGTTGAAAGTTTATATGAAAGGCTACGCGTTCAAAGTCGCGGGCAACGGCTAGTAATATTATAATTATAATATCATTCAACTAACGCATATAATTAGTGTAAAGGTCAACTAGTGTAACTCAGATCAGGAAAACAAGGGAGATGCATGCGTAAAATTATCGTTCATGTTTATATTTCTCCATGAACAGTTTTTCACTATACCGCTAAACCACATAGCGCAATAGACAATATTTAATTTGTAATAAAAATCCACAAACACACTTAGAACCATATCTCCCTCATCTGTCTGATCTGAGAAATATACCAACCAATATCGAAATGTGACATAAGACTTATTTCTGACCTAACTTTTTACAACATCAAACATAAGTCAAAGGAAATTGAGTTGTGAATAAAATATGGGCTCAAAATAAACCCTTAACCCTAATAAAAATTCGTAACGAGACTAGAGGCTACCCTACAAAACATAATGACATTACGCCAAACGCCAACTGACTTCCAATTCTATCATAAACGTCATAACACTTTTGAAATTGGAATACGCAAATTCTTACATGGCTAATAAATAATATACGGGGCGGTACGGGTACGGAAAATAAGTGAGATATTCAAATTGCAGCGCCAATATAAATCGCACCTACGCAAATCATCCAAGCTATTCCATAAGCAACACATTATGGCTTGGTATATAGTAAACCTGTAATAAATACTGGAAGAGAAATTGGGTTCGCTCGGGTTACTACAATAAACCAGCCAAGTGCTAGTTGGGCTTGCGCACTGAGGGTTCCGTACCACCACAAAATTCAAAAACGAAATTATCAGTTATAACTGGGTTATGAACTGAAATTTGTAACCGAATCGCACTTGGCCATTATGTATTATTTTTGTTGTTATAGGTACTGAAGAGTGTGTACTATAATCATGCCAAGTTTCATTACATATTATGTTATGTTGTTATTATGTTATTGTAAAGTTTGATTTTATTTATTTATTGTTTTATTTATTTTAAAAAAAACAAGCTAAGAAAGGTCTCAGATTCTAATAATGCACTAATAATGGGACAACTCGGCGTTTCTATGACATATAATCTATTTGACCGATGACATTTACTTGCTTATCGTTGATCCGACCTACATGAAATTTTTCAACGGCCAGAACGTCTCATTCTCAAGTTTTCAACAGTTCTGCAGAAAAAAAAAACCACAGATTTAAAAAAAAAATATTATAAAATTATTGTGCATAATCTTTAGATTGTCATTGTTTCGGTTCCAACATATTATAAGCATTGCCATTCAGCATAGTGTGTGGTAATGCCGCCAAAATCTAAAACCGCATTTTTTTTTGGAAATTTAATTGCCTAAACACCTTGTCACAATATCTGTTTTCAAGTGCCACATAAAATATGCAAAACAAGTAGGTACTCCCTAAATGACACGTTTCTTTCATTGAATAAAATTTCAACGCCTGTAGATTAATAGCATGATACAGAATAAATTGCCTACAGAATAATAATGTAGCGTCGGTCAGTTATTCTGAAGAAAACAAGTTTCGAAAGGCGCTAAGTTCAGGGGTTCTGTTGATTGACTTATCAAATGCCTTTATTAACTAAACAAAATACAAGCTAAAACTAAAACTACAAATACAGTTAGACTGCCCATATACCATTGAAGGTCTAAGAACAATCCAAATGCTCAAGCCCACTACCAGTTGGCAGCGTACCCAGCATGCTGGCGGCATTACCACGTTGAACGGCAATGCTTATGCGTTGAGCCAGAAACACGCCAGCATTTTGGTCACGCGTCGCATTAACCAGGCGCTCTGAAAGATTTTTGAAAATGAGGTGAGCTCCCGGTCTCCAAGGGCCCAATATCTCGGCCCCAAACGCCTCAAATATGTAACCACTGCCGAGGTTAGCATATCATTTGCGCCGCTTGTGCTGCTCTGCCGAATTTGCAGCCGCACCAGCCCTACCCTGTGTCTCAGGAAGATGTGACGGCGCCAAAGTATCGACACAAGTTGCGTCCCATACGAGGGGCCGCCCCAACCTCCAAGGCACAAGTGTCATACCGTCAGGCCTCCTTCCATCGTCGCGCACTCGGTTCGAGCACAACTGCGACATTGCCGGATTGATTGACTTGATTATTGTCCTATAGTCATAACATAAGACATATCTACGTATCTTGCCATTAACTACTATAGTCATAATTCATCATCATCAACATTTCAGCCATAAAACGTCCAGAGTGCAGTGCGCAGCGATGGTTCGTGCTTGTTCAGTTATGTTATATTGTTTACTGTTAGAATTACTTATTATTAGGACAAGACATATAATATTAAAACGGTGTATAAATGGGCATGTGTTCTTATGTTTAATTTATTTCAAATAACAGGCTTAGCGATTAACATAACTAAATACATTACACATACTGAAAAAATAAATTAAATTGGCTGATAATTTTAATTTAATTTAATTTATTTATTTCATTAAAAAAATCATCATTATTATTTTATTTCATTTTCATTTTAAATTAAATTAGGTCAAACATCAAAAAATATTTTTGGTTTTGTTTGGGTAATTTAATTCTTCTTTATCTGTATGCTAGTCGTAAATAATATTTTACACAAATATTTTTCATACTAATTTTACAATATGCCAAAAAACGTCAGGTTGTTAGTAAATTGCGATATTGCAAATACATTTATTTAAGAACCTAAAAGAAGTGAATACCTACTGTTACACTATAAAACTAAACGTGTTTTTTTTTTTTTTTTTTTTTTATAATTTTACGGGATTCTCTTAAATAATATATATAATACTTATATGATATTATTATCATCATCATCAGCCAGAAGACGTCCACTGCTGAACATAGGACTCCCCCTTTAACCTGCACACTGAACGACAGCCTGTCTTTTGCATCCACTGGATGCCAGCGACTCTCACTATTTCGTCGGTCCATCTAGTGGGAGGCCTCCCTACGCTGCGTCTTTCGGTTCGTGGTCTCCACTCCAGAACCTTTCTTCCCCATCGGTTATCGGTTCTTCGAGCGATGTGGCCTACCCATTGCCACTTCAGCTTGCAAATTTTAACAGCTATGTCGGTGACTCTGGTTCTTTGGCGAATATCCACGTTTCGGATTTTATCGCGCAAAGAAACTCCGAGCCATTGCCCGCTGAGTGACTCTTGAGTTTTTGTGGCAGTGGGCAGGGCACATATCAAGCAGAACAGATGGGGCAGAAAGGTTCTCGAATGGACACCACGGACCAGTAAGCGCAGCGTAGGACGTCCACCCACAAGATACAAAAGACAAACAACCTAAAAAAGCCCGCAGGGAAACGCTGGATGCAGGCCGCTTCCAACCGGTCCTTTTGGAGATGGATGGGGGAGGCCTATGTCCAGTGTCCAGTAGTGAACGTCCTACAGCTGAGATGATTATGATGATGATAATATAATTATAAATTGATTAAAAAATTGCTTCATTTATTAATAAAAACGCTTACTTAAACCACTAGCACAGTAAATTTCATCTTTGCTATCTAAATCTAGGAATTTGCGGTGTTTCCAAATAATTATTGTCGTAATATTTACCATTCCTAACTTCGTTTTCATAGCAAAACATAATACTTTTTGTTAGACATAGTAGACTAAATTATCCCGATTTGCCTTGTTTGGATAATACTTCTTATTGGCATTTAGTTTTCTAAGGAGCCGGTTTAGTTCTGAATATTTTTCAAAGCCATTTAGTTTGATATCGTATGTGACTAAGTCATTTGTTTTGGGATAATATGTCTTATCCGGCATAATTTCAAAGTTGTTAATCAAATCATTTATTTTTTGATAATTTTTCTTAGGGCGTTGTAGTTTCAGGTTATAATCACCTAAATAATTGCTATTGGCATAAATATTTTTCTGGCGATCTAGTTTAAGTCCATAACCATATAAATCTTTTATGTTGGTATAGTATTTTGTTCTATTGTTATTTGTGCTCTCATAGTCAAAATAATTACTTGTAGGAAAATACTCATATGGGTTTGGTTTAACGTCTTCGTAGTCTTGATTATCCACAAAATATTTTTTATATGGGTTCGGACTAACATTTTCCTGGTCTAGATCGTCCACAAAATACTTCTTATATGGGTTAACTCTAACATCTTCGTGGCCTTGATTATCCACAAAATATTTTTTATACGGGTTTTGTCTTACATCTTCTTGGTCTAGATCGTCCACAAAATACTTCTTATATGACTTCTGTCTTACAGTTTCCTGGTCCAGACCAGCCACAAAATACTTCTTATGTGGGTTTGCTTTAACATTTTCGTGGTCTAGATCGTACACAAAATAATTCTTATATGAGTTTGGTCTAACATCTTTGTCAAAAGTTTCCACGATATACTTCTTATATGGGTTTAGTTTATAATTGCCATCAAATAGATCGTCTACGGAATACTTTTTATATGTATTTTGATTGTTCGGGTAGTGAAGCTGATGTTGTTTAAAATTGCTCAACGGGTTCTCATTATAATAACTTTCTTTATTGAGATTAGCATATTCGTTATATTTTAATATATTATGGTCGTATCCCGATTTCAATTGCTGTTCAAGATAATCATATTCTGTTTTATTATTGTTGTAGTCAATTGGGTCAATAAGCTTTTCTTGCTTCGGTTCATAATAGTCGGTGGAATTCACACCATACGGCAAATTATTAAAACCATTTGGCTTATATTTTATGTGATCCATAAGATGCACTAAATCCGGTAAGTACCTTAAGTCATTTTGTTTATTATATTCATTAGGTTTTTTATACGTCTTGTAATTTTGGTCATGGACTGGATTAAAAATTTCTCGATAGTCTTCTGGCTTGTATATATCTTGGGTGATCGGTGTTTTGAAAACCATTTTGTTATTTATGCCTGAACCTGGATATTCAACTGTATTGTAGTCAATTGACTCCTCCTTTACTTCAAAAGGTGATTCGTACAGTTTGTCATCGGTATTAAAAAAAATCTTGTTTACATTGTCGTTTGATGTTCCAGACTTTTCTGTGCCAATCGGTTGGTTTAAATTAAGGTTTTCACGCATCAATGCTATGTACTTCTTCCAATTTTGGTACCAATCAGGTGTTTTTTCGATCGGTGTTCTATCTAGTTTTGCAGCGTATTTCGGATTATTAGTTAATTGCGGCGGTAAATGTATTACCGGGCCGCTGCCGATGATTTCTGGACCATATTTAGACCACGGAATAAACTGACCAAAGCAAGATACAAGGTAAAGTAGTAATAGTATTAATGACGTCATTATCTTGCGAAAAATTGTACTTTAGTTAGAAAAAGTTAAGTGAAAATTATCTTCAAAAAAAAACAAAAAGAAAATATCACAAATGAACTTACTAAGAACTTGACAGTCAAAGGTTATAAATATAGTAAACTTAATACAAACTAACATTATGTATAAATATAAATAGGTACATTTCAAGCGTAAAATTAATTTTACAGAATAAATCATTACTTAGGTTTAGTTTCAAATAAGCAAAATTTAATATTTGTAATACACAAACGAATTAAATATTACAATAAACAAAATTTTACGCCAACATAAATTCAATTTCTCACTTTAATAGTGTTGTAATCTACAATAACTTATACACCATAGATTTACTATGATTGAACCTCTCCTGTAAAGATGTTGTACGTACCTACGTATTTAAATTTACAAAATGGTTTGATTACATTTTCCCACTTAAAAGAGTGTAAGATAATTATTATTAAAAGTCATAGTTTTGACTACATTCGTAATAGAATGCACCATGGCAGCTATTTTAACTATTAACAAATATAATATTAGCCACGAAATGATTTCACTAATGATTGTATAAAAACAAATATAATAGATTAGACCTGTACACAGTTATAGACAGATTTTACGATTCATTATAAGTAAGTGCTTGGGACAAAGCTTGTATAGTAAAACGGCAGGAAGTGAGACTAGTGCGTCACCAGGAGGCGCTAGGTGAGTCCGATACCCGCCGTTTTGCCCAAGAAGTAAAAGCTAGTATTCCGTCGGATTCTTGTGGCGCATAGCCACCTAGTGGTTTTTCGTAATTGCAACTATTGAGCAAATTTCTCATAAGTGATTTCATATTGTGTCGTGTTCACCTGAGAAGGTGGATGCAAATAGCGTTTGTTATGGTATGTGTAAGTGAATGTTTGTTAGCGAGAAATTAAAAGCGTTACTGAACAAGCGCTTCTGTGTGTTTTAAGTCCAACAAGAGGTACAACATAGAGATATACACAGAGGTTATGCTAGAATTACAGACAAAAAATATTAATCATTTCTAGATGGCTATAGCTAGTGTTTTATGGTTGGTTCATAGTACCACAGCCGTCAAAAATTTTTTTTTTTCCCAAATATAGTTCCCAGGCAACGTTGTGGGGTAGGTAAGTAGGTAAGTTATTGCAAATTAATCCGAAACGTTTATGTATGTTTTTACTTGAATATACCTAACAATGTTTGAGGAAAGAACTACACACGCCTTGGCTGCTGATTTAGTAATGTAAAAAATTACGTTTTTTTGGTAGCCTTCATTGCATTTTCCTTGCATATATTTTTTATTTTGCTATGAGAATTAAAAAAAGTAATTGAAATTGTGTATCTCTGTTTAATTCCCTATTTCAATCCTGCCACAAACTTCGTACGCAAAGTTTTGCCAACTTAGATGGGTTTAAGTTTTCCTTGCCGCATGACCAGTGGCGTAATATACTTAGAGATAACGTGTCATACGAGAACATTGATAAAAGTATGGTAAAAAATAAACGAAGAATATTATTTTGTGTTTTTATTATTAACTAGCGACCCGCCCGTCCGGCTTCGCACGGGTGTAATTTACGTGCGAAGTCGGGGCGGGTCGCTAGTTATATATATAAACCTTCCTTGAAAATGTATCTAACTGATGGTGAAAACCGCATCAAAATCCGTTGCGTGGTTTAGGAGGAGTTAGCGGCCATACAGACATACAGACAGACAGACGCGGAAAACGACTTCAATTTATACTATGTAGAGATAGAGAAGAGATAGAGAAGAGATAGAGAAGAGATAGAGAAGAGATAGAGAAGAGATAGAGAAGAGATAGAGAAGAGATAGAGAAGAGATAAAGATTTTCAACTTGTGGTCTCCACCCAGCTCAATACACTTCATCCAAAGTTTCTCCAACTTTTTTATCATTTGAATATGTAATGATATTTTGCCCACCCTTCAAAATAGGCGTTGGTTTTGTGAATTATCTCTTTATTCGAGCTAAACCTTTTTCGACCCAGACAGTTCTTAAAATCGGAAACAGGAAATAGCTATAGATTTGGTGAATTATGTTGTTTGAAAGCTACTCCATGGCAATTGCGCAGGTGTGCATTCGTGCATTGTCCTGACGGCATAGGATATCCTTCTTAGTCATGTTGCCTTTTTCCATTAAAGTTTGTTGAAACGGTCCAATAAATCAACATAATATCCTTCGTTAATAGGTTTACCCTTCTGTAGACAATCAATGTGGATAATTTATATACCTCGTTTATCCCAATAAACTGCGGCCATCACTTTATTTGCCGATAAAACTGCTTTGACTTTCTTCGGCGCAGGTTTACCAGTAGCAATCTACTGTTTTGGTTGTTCCTTGGATTCTGGTATACAATGGTGGATCCACGTTTCGTCCACTGTTATGAAATGACGCATAAATTATTATTTTTCCGTCGAAACTACGCCAAACCTGCCTGTGAAGTGGTCACCTCATACGTTTTTGATCCACAGGGAATACTATATCGCGGCATCCAACGCGCGGAGAGCTTTTTCATGTCTAAGTGTTGATGTAAAATATTGCGCACACGTTTGTCTAAAATGTCCAGTATCTAAACTATCTCACGCACTTTCACCCTTCGGCCATTTAATACGATTTCATGGATTTTGACGACAATCTCAGGAATCATGACCTCAGTTCAGTATCATTTCTGCTTGTGGGACCTCAACGAAAATGAGTAAACCGTTTGTACAACATTTTACTTGACGATGCGGAATTTTCTGAATATTTGTCAAGTTTTGTTTCGTTTCATTAATAGTTTTTTTTACGCAAAAACTAATGTTTAATCAACACACAAAAAACCGTTTTCTCCACGTTTACGAAAATTCAAGCAATTGTTTTTCTTTAATGGCTGTCATAGAAATATCTGACGGATGGTTGAAAATTATCAATAAAATTGTCCTTTGGAAAGAGTTCTAAGTGAAACATTTATGAACTTTGTGTGTGTGTGTGTATTATAAATTTTTGTTAACTTTGTTCCCAAGTTCACATTTGCTAGATTTATCACTTTGGCTAGGTACTGTTAAAACTTTAAGTACCTAAGTAGGTACTTGTATTAGTGTGTTCAAGTATTTATTTAAAAAAATTTACATTGATTGCAATTCTTGACCTGGTTAATGCTATTTACGACACACTGGTCAAAATTGAATACTCTTTAAGCTAAAAAAAAATATTTATTACTGTTTATTGTTTAGGTAAGTCTTTTTGACATTATGAAGAACCTACAACATTACGGTTTGGTACGGTGTTGAAAACTGCAGACGGAAAAGATTCCATAGTGGACTTACGTATGCTGGCCTCAGCTACGCATTAGCTCACCCACTTCACAACTTCTCCCACTTCCCCACTTTCGTCAATAAATGCTTGTGATGCCTTCCGCTGCAATATTGTACTATTTTAAATCAAACACATAAACGAGAGGCAGTGCAAATTACAAATAGGACAATCAAAATGAGACCAACTCATCCGATTTTTATAACTCGGAATAAGTTATTTGTTCTATTTGTGGAAACCACGCTTAGTGGTAGGCAAACGTTAGGTTAGAACGCCCTGCGGCCAGGTGGAGTAAAACCTACGGCGGCTATTGACTGGATGTAGAGAACTTTCGACCGAGTTCAGTGGCATGCATTAGGAAAGGCTTATGTCCAGCAATGGACAGTTCAAAGCTGACTATGCCTACTGTTGGAGAGCTGTATGTAACTCATAACAATAAAAATATACATCAAAAACCAAAAACTTATAAAGTTGACATTACACAGTCATTGTTATCCTTGAAAAATTCATCCATAGTGTAGTTAACATTTGCATCTTAAGAAGTTTTTAAGAACATTAGTGAAGCTGTTCTTTTTCTGTCTTTTATTTTATTTGGTGGTTCATTGAATATTTTACAGGATAAGGGTCACATCAGCAGCCAGTAAACATCCACTGATGGATAAAAGCCTCCCTCTAGAGAGGGGTGTTGCCATAATCCCCACACTTGGCAGGTGGCTTGGGGATCGCAGTACGTTCACCGTGTGCTAATAGGATGCTGCTGCCCATCCTCCGGTGGTTCTGGTCGTAGTTTTAGGACATACCCGAGTCCAAAGGGATAAGTCCGGGGATAAGGGTCAGGTGGGTCTGAGTTCCTGAATTATCCTTTTACGGCTACAGTTGTAGGGCCAGAACAATGAATTACTAGATTGAACTTCGGTTCAATAACTTTTTGCCTATGTTACTATCTGATTTTGCGCGGATTGACGATTTATGTCATCTTTTGTAGATGACTATTAATAGTTTAAAGAAGAAAGTATCAAAGCTTTGCAATCATCATCGTCATGTTATCATAAACAACCTTGAGCAATTACTCGCATTGAAATTACGAAAATGTATGCAAATAGAATTACCTAAACTGGACTAATATTATCTGTTCTAAGATTTATAGCAAACTCACACGTATCTGACAAACTAGCAGATTATCGTTAATTTATAATTCAAATTCGGATACCAAAAGTGCGATAATTATTTGATCTTGACTGTCTAAAGTTTGTATTAGTAGTTTTATGTCATGTTCATTTTGTTTCAGCCCAATCGTTTTGTTATTTCTTACCTTAGAACAACGCGGCGTCTGTGTTGCGGCCGAATAATTCGCAATATAATAAACCGACTTCAAAATATGAAAATGCTTTAACGGAATTATTGCTATTGCCAAATCAACAGGCACTCAAACAATATTATTCGTATTATCACCATCATTATCAGCCTTTCATGTTCCCACTGCTGGGATACAGGCCTACTCTCAGAGAGAGAGAGAGAGAGAGAAGATGGGCCCAAATCCATCATGCTGGCCCAGAGCATGTTGGTGAATGTCTTATGAATTTCAACTTTTGAGGTTCTTGGACCGGTACTAGAAATCATGATATTTTCGTTCACTATTAAACTATCACTATTGTTGAACGATGGCACAAAACTGCACATAACTTACTTGAGTACCAACTAAAAAAAACATTGGTGCGGGGCTGAGGATCGAACCAAGTGCCGTCAAATTGTAAAGCGCACATGCTACCGCTCGGCTACTATCGCTTTACGAAATCGTTGATGATGATAAATGTTCTCAAATATTACAGAAATAATATGAATCACATAAATATGATAATAATTTAATAAATAATATCACGCGTTAAAAATATAATTACAATAAATTAGAATAATAATTCATCACGTTTTAATGATTAACCAGTTTTTTCATTGAAAATACTAGGTCTCTGAAGGTAAGTCTGGGGGTTTCTCAGTTGCTCTTCGTATTTCTTTTGATTCAGATACCAGATCGGCCGCTGGGCTTCAGGCAGCTGGTCTAACCTGAAAACACCACAGATCCTTATAATGCACTGTATCCACGAAAAGGAAAGCTGAAGGTCAGGCTGAATAAATAAAAATAAATAAATAAATATTCGGGACATTTTTGCACACACGGTCATCTGACCCCAAACTAAGCAAAGCTTGTGATATGGCTGCCAGAGACTGATATATATACATATATAGGTTTAAATACATACTTAAATAGATATTAACACCCAGATATTGAACAAACACAAATGTTCATCACACAAATGTTTGTCCTAGGTGGGAATCGAACCCACGCCCCCAAGCTCAGAAGGCAGGTTCACTACCAACTCGACCAACGGGCTATCAAAATGCGTGCGTGAATGGCGTGCTCCACAACATTTTCCAGAAATAGCTGATGATATCGTAGCGGTGCTAATGAGAGCATCCATTAGTTAAGTACCACGGATAAACAGAAGTAGTAACAAAAGAACAGAACTCTAAAAATCTGACAAGCGAAGTTTCCGATAACACAAACGCGCGACTATAGCCGGCCACAATCTATGTTGGTGGCCAAACGCAGAACTATTCTAACTAAATAAATAAAACAAGTTACACGAAACGGTAGAACTAAGCCAAAAGAGGGCCATTTTACTCATCATTCAACGACGAAAAATGACATTCAGATACAACAAAATCTTATGGAACACCTGACGTCTTTCTTGTGATTTATGGGATATAATGGCATTTTAGCTTAATACCACCGCTTCGGACAACGCTGTACTGAATTCTGTCTTCTTCTTGTGGAGAGATTAAACGGACAAAAATAAGAATGCTAAAAGGTTATTGTAGGCCCCGACTCCCCGAGTCGTCAGCCACAGCTCGTGTCTACACCGGAATACCAACACAGTGTCAAGTGCTAAGGGTTGATATTAGCGTGCGGGCGAGCTGATAATCGTGCCCTACTTTATATAGTCGGATAAATGCAAAACTTAAAACAAAAGACGGAAAATAAGACTGTCCTAATTGGTCCAGAAATTTGCCAGTAAAGAAGCTAACCTGTTCGCATAAGCAACATCTCCATTGAGCGCAGCCGGGAGGTCTTCACCCAAGCGTTCGTTTATAACAGCATTGGAAGCAATTTCAGGATATCCGATAGGCCGGAGACCAGCGTAGAATGGCCGTTGGCAGAGGCAAGGGACGACAGCGATGAGGAGTAAGATAACTGCTGCAGACTGCATGGTTGGGCTGGGAAGAAAACATTGTTATTTTTTTAATTAATACATTTAATAAACCGGCCAAGTGCGAGTCGGGCTCGCGCACTGAGGGTTCCTTACCATCACAAAATACAATAAGGTTTTCCAAGTAATCGAATTACCAGTTATTAAAACGCCTTCTAAAATTGTGCTAAGTAATTTGCAGCGCAGTTTGCTACAGGCGCTCGAGTATAATAACTTGGTAATGAACAGATATTTGTCACCGACTCGCACTTGGCCATTATTAATTATAAGTTGTTATTTTATTTTATTTTATTTTATTTTATTTTCATAGGAAAACTTACAGCTAGGTACAAAATTAAGTAAACAAATAAAGATAGAAGGCCAATTACAAGTTTTCACAAATAATAAACTAGATAAATAACACTGCAGAAAACGGACTCGCATTAATCACACAATAACAAGAAAAAATTATTTAAATACATATAAGAAAAAAGAAATACTATTAAAAATATATAAAATATATATAGGTATACAATTATACATTAAAAAAGAGATCGAAATTAATAAAGTTAATTAATAAAGTTAAAAAATACTTATTTGAAATAGTGAGAGTTTAAAAGCTGCTTCAATTTAAACGCAGATGTATTGAACAGGTCAATGTCAATTTCCCTAGCCAGAGTGTTAAATGTACTACATGCCCTTATTGAGAAACTATTTTGTCTGTAACTGCATCGCACGGGTGGGACATAGAGGAGATTAGGCCTTCTTATCGTGGTGGCGGGTGTGCGAAGTCTCAGCTGCTCGAGCAACTCCGGGCAGTCAATTGTACCATTTGCTATATTCAGGAGGTAAGCCATATCTGCTACACGTCTTCTTTCATAAAGCGGTAGAATATGAAATTTTTTGCACCTGGCGTAATAATCTGGTAGAAATACTTTAGCACGATACTGTAGATATCGTAGGAAACGTTTTTGAATGCCTTCAATACGAGTAATATAAATGGCATAGTTCGGGTTCCACACTTGAGAGGCATATTCAAGGTGGCTTCTCACGTACGCACAATACAATATTTTGAATGTCTTAAGAGATACAAAGTCAGAAGACATTCTTAAGACAAATCCTAAAGCCTTTGAGGCTTTATTTACTGCACTGCCAACTTGCTCATCAAAAAGTAGTTTGGAATCAAAAATTACTCCTAAATCTTTGATTGTAGAAACTCTCGATACAGACGAGTTCCGTAGACTGTAATTATAGCAAATAGGCTTTGGCTTGCGAGTATAGGAACAAACAAAGCATTTGGATACGTTAAGGTCTAATTTGTTCAGTGCACAATAATTTTGAAACCTATCTAGATCTTCTTGGAGACGTGAAGCGTCATCGGTAACCCGTATAGGACACAGAACTTTCATATCATCGGCGTAAAGAAGGATCTTAGAAGATTGAAAACAAGAGGAAATGTCAAACACAAATATTATAAAAAGGAGGGGCCCAAGCAAGGATCCTTGAGGAATCCCTGAGGGAATGCTCATTGCCGCAGATGTATAGCCATTGAGTACTACGGTCTGACATCTGTTTTGGACGTACGAAGAAAACCATCTGAACAAATTTCCTCTGATACCGACCGCTTGCAGCTTGCGCATCAAGATCACGTGATCGATGCGATCAAAAGCTTTACTGTAGTCGGTATAAATAACATCTACTTGGGATGGTTCAGACATGTATTTTGACAGATATTCACTACATAACAAAAGATTAGACGTCGTAGACCTACCCTTGAGAAACCCATGTTGATGTTCGCAAAGTGCATGCTTAAGAGATGAGTATAGCTGCCTATATACAATTTTTTCCAACACTTTGGCAAATATGCATAATTTGGAAATTGGTCTATAATTTTCTATTAAGTCTTTTGGCCCTTTTTTATGTATGGGTGTTATGAATGCAGTTTTCCATATCTTAGGTACTGACCCTTCATTCAACGATCTTTGGTATAACAGTTTTAACGGTATCGCTAGACTTTTAGCGCAGCTACTAATAAATATTGGAGGCACATTATCTGGTCCTGCAGATTTATTGAGGTCTAATGACTTCAGAAGTTTTAATACCTCCGACTCCAGTACATCAACAGAACTAATGTCAGTGGAAGGGTCAAATAAATTGAAGTCATGTGAAGTGAAAACACCATTATCTGCAGAAGGTTGAAGAAAATTGGATTGGAAGTACTCCCCGAACATATTACAAATATCTTCACCTTGATCAGAAGAGCGTTATACTTTATAGTGTGTACTAACAATCGTGCCAAGGTTGACGCTTGTACGGATTATCGTTTTTACATTAGAGCCAATACAAAAATACGTAAAAAAATACGTTTGTTGTATTTTTTTTGTTGGGTCCCTTTCGTTTTTATTTTTTGACTTTTTATTATTTGTCCACCGTAACATTACATAATATTCTGTGAAAACTTCAACTGTCCATCTGTTACGGTTCGAAAGACACAGACAGACGGACGGACAGACAGACATCGTAGTCTTAGTAATAGGGTCCTGTTTTTACCCTTTGGGTACGGAGCCCTAAAAAACAAAATCTTTTTCTTAATTTTCTACACTAACAAGTGAAATATTATCTCATACATTTAAATGGAACCACCCTCAAAATATAGCCTTTTCAATAGTTTTTTTTTGAATAGGCTATATTTTGAGGTTAAAGAGCGAGCTACATGTCACCGACTGGCGAGAGACAGTGCGAGACCGGAACCGAAAGCCTTATTTTGTGTCAGAGGCCAAGACCCACAAAAGCATCACTTTAACTGACTTCAGTGGAGGTTTTAACGGTCCGCAGAAGGTCGCCAATGACCTGAAAAGCCCAATTTTTTTGTCTATTTAATCTATAGAAAATTCAATTTCTGTAATAACGTAGACTTAAAAATAGATCACAATTTTTATTTGGAAATAACGGAAATATATCGGTATTTTTAATTGAAAATAACGGCCTTAAAATTTTGGAAAAACAGCTCTATTATGTCAACTAGTACCTCCAATTTACAAAAGTAGTTTTTGGTAAAACTGTTGTAAGGAAAGTTTTAGAGCAGATTTGGTAAAATTTCTGACAAAATAAACTACTTTACTCGTAATGTTATCGTTTACTTGTTTTATATTTGTCATGACAATTATCGTTTTACTAAAGTTATATGATTATTTACGGGATATTTGCCGTGGTAAGGTTGTGGAATTAGCTCCCGATATAGTTTTATGACTAAAATCCAAATAAATTGAATTGTACCATTGCATGGGGTAGTGAGTCCTATGTCATAGAAATCATGAGTAATGTTATATACTCGTATCTCTTATCTCTTCCCATAGTTATAATTATGTAAATAGTATCCTAAATGAATTTATTACTAGAATATACCTCACGACTCAGCATGTTAATGCAAATATGACTTTGTAACATTGTTTAATTATAAATAGGTATTTCCTAGAGACCCAGGAACGTCACAAATGTTTTGAAGTCAAGTAGCAATACACAGTAGTGAGTGATGGTGGCCGAGCGGTAGTATGTGCGCTTTACAATCTGATGGCACCTGATTCGATCCTTGGACACACCACACACACCATCAGCCATTAAATGTCCACTGCTGAACAAGGCCTCCCTCTTAGAGGACCCCTCTCTAAGAGGGAGGCCTTGTTGATCCTTGGACACCAATGACTTATTTGGTATAATAAATTAAGAGTCCTGTATACCCTCTGCAGCTCTCTCGCTCGCACATTTTCACATTATTGAAGATATAAAATCAATGCGTGTGAATTTCCAAAAAGTAACAAAATCATGTCATGGTGTCTATCGTAACATTACAAACAAAGAAATGTTTGCTTCGATATCTTGTAATTTGACGGAATAAAATGACATGAGAAATAAAAATCATTTGTTACCATTTTACTGTGTCAAATTAAAATATATCAATTTGACAATTTCTTTGTTTGTAATGTTACGATAGACACCATGACATGATTTTGTTACTTTTTGGAAATTCACACTCATTGATTTTATATCTTCAATAATGTGAAAATGTGCGAGAGAGAAAGCTGCAGAGGGTATACAGGCCCCTTAAGTGCTGTTTTCGATGCAATTACTCTAAAACGGTAAACGAAAACATCGTGAGGAAACATTGGTATGTCCAAGAACCTCAAAAACATGAAATTTTCAACTATATACTATAGTGAAAATCTATCTATATATAAAAGGCGATGTGTGTATGTATGTTCCCTATGGATTCCGAAATGGCTGGACCAATTTTGATGAAATTTTCAAGCAATCTTCAGATTAGCCCATCGAGTGATCCTGTGAAGTTTGGTAGGGATCGAATCAACTGATCACTTTTTGGTGTTTTATTATTACAATTATAAAAAACAAGAACAAGAATTTAAGCTAGACATTGATTAATTACATAAAAGTTAAGTTTTTTTCGTTGCTTCAAGTAGGTATACGGGGTGTAAGGGAAACCCTCTCGAAGCCAAAAGAAGGTAATTGTACTCGTCATTATGAAAAACTTTTACTATGGGACCAGCCCTGAAATCGCGAAAAAAAAATCAGCTGTTCTATAAAAAACGGTAATTGACACTCGACAAAATGTATGGAACAGATAATTTTTTTTTTCGCGATTTCTGGGTTGATCCAATAGTAATGATGAGTGCAATTACCTTCTTTTGGCTTCGAGAGTATTCCCCTTACCCCTGTATAACGCAGAAACCGCGAGGTGCAGCTAGTATTAAAAGAAAATAAAATGTTTTTATTATTATTTTTTGCTAGTATTAAAATATTTATTTTTATTTTAACAAAGTTGCTGTCATATTTTTTTTACGTGCAGTACCTTTTCCTTTTTATGAGGTTGGTTAAACGAAATGACTAATCAGAGCACACAATTCAAACACGTATATCTAAGTACCGACCTACAAACTTCAATCACTTTACAAAACAAATAATCACCTGGTTATCACTAAACTGTTGCACACTCAATACAAGTGAACACTGCTGTGCTGAATGGAATGTGAGTGCGGATAAAAATGCAAGTGATTATATACCATTTTCCGAGCCCTCTTACATATACAGGCAGTAGACACATCGTAACATAGAGCTAAGAACATCACTTTGATAATGATGCTTTATATTAACTCCTCATAAAACTGACTCCAGACTTATGTTGGCCCTAACTATATGACAAGATTTTTTTTTTCAGAAAATATTTTTTTTTTGAGAATATTATCAATGCCGAGTTCAAGACCTTCGAACTTAAACAAAAAAGTTGAAAAATTACAGTTAGAACAGAGATTGAAAGATTGATTGTGAATATAGTGATAGCAGAAAAACTACAACCATAAATAACCCGAAGTGTTATTTCCACACACCCTGGACCGGACCATCTTTATCCTCATCAAAACTTTTGCAGAATAACGACAAACCAAAACGTCATCTGTTTCTTTTTTGTTTTAATGATTTTTTAAATAGCGATAAATCAATTTCAATAAAATTTATATGGAACCACCTCTGAAGTACGATCTATAACCAAATAAAATAAGAACCATTAAAATAAATTTATAATTAACGATGAAATTGCGTAACAAACATACAGTCAAATTGACAATCTCCTTCTTTTGAAGTCGAATAAAAAAGACAAGATAAGGTTCCACTCACGTCTGCTTTCCTTTTAGATTATTTTTTATTTATGTTCGTATTTGTATGGAGGAGTCAGATAACTAGTTCTACGAAGTACTTATAATCCATCAATTGATGTTTTAAAACGGATAAAGATAACGGACGGATTTTCTTTCCTAAAAAACGGATCTGAAAACGTGAGTCCCAAAAAGTCCTTATACTTTCTTCTTGATGGTAAATCACTAGGAGGGTGGAACGTCCAAAAGAGTGAAGGACTGTGTTAAAGACGACACTATTACTTATTAGGCATGAGACAAGTAATGCCAAGATGACACTTAATATAGTGAAGTAGAGAAAGAAAATGTGCTGTGTCATACCCATCTAATGGAATAAAAGCAAAAAGAAGATAACGATTATGCCATCTTGTCACTTCCATAAATGCTATTGTAATAGCATAAATTCGTCTACTGTTGAAATTTTCTACTTTGTAAAAATTATAAATAATAATTCAACAAAAAAATATTTCAACTCATCTTAAAAAATAATTTCTAACTTGAAACTTCAAGGACCTCTTGTGCAAAATATCATGTTTCTAGACCTAGCGGTTAAGGTTGGCGTTAACTTGTCAGTGAATGGATGAAACCCTCGACCAAATCTATCAAGAAATAAAAACTTTTTTTTATCAATCATAGCTGACGGCCATCTGCCTTCAATAAAACACATTTAAATCGGTTTAGCTGTTTTCGAGAAAAATGGTAACACACACTCTAACCCCAATCGCATTTACCTTTCCTATTTCTTCATGATATAGGTAAAAATTCGATAGCCCGTTGGTCCAGTTGGTAGTAAACCTGCCTTCTGCGCTTGGGGGCGTGGGTTCGATTCCCACCTAGGACAAACATTCATGTGATGAACATTTAAGTTTGTTCCATATCTGGTTGTTAATATCTATTTAAGTATATATTTAAAACTATATGTATATCAGTCTCTGGCAGCCATATCACAAGCTTTGCTTAGTTTGGGGTCAGATGACCGTGTGTGAAAAAATGTCCCGAATATTTTATTTATTTAAATATTATACTGTTTTAAACTATCACGGTTGTTTACTAAAGTTATATGATTATTTACGGGATATTTACCGTGGTAAGGTTGCGGAATTAGCTCCCGATATTTCGGCGCAGTTATATGCACCATGTTCACGGGAAGGGAAGACATTCAAGTGAACATGGTGCATGTAACTGCGCCGAAATATCAGGAGCTAATTCCACAACCTTACCACGGTAAATATCCCGTAAATAATCATATAACTTTACAAATATGATGTAGGTAGAGATAAAGAATGGATTTGGATAGTTACGTTGGCATATTGATGTGAAAGTGTTAGTATATTTGGCATTTGAATCTCACATCACCAGGCATTGTGCACATGTGATTCATACATTTCAGGACCCAGATAGCCAAGCAACCATAACTTCATGGTAATTTCCATGAATGACAGCTATTTATGTCGAGCCTTGACGTTTTTAAAAACCTCAAACGAGGTTAAATACTTCATTAGTGTATCTAAAGTTACACATTTTGTTTTAATTCAATCTTGTATTGAATTTTATCACCAAGGACGCAACAACCGGGGCAGCCTCGTGACTTGGAAACGGGATAATTTAATTTTAATTTCACGCAAAATAATACAATTATTGTTAGTTTATGATTACGGTAGTTTTAGAGATTGTAATTTTACGCAAAAAATTAAATAGGGAAGTTACATTGCGGAATTAGATATAAAATAAAAAAGATTGTAACATATCTATTGTCGTCCATCATATATTGATTGGGGCTATTAGGACAAGACAATAAAAAACTGAAAAACTAGTGAAAACGTCTGGATTTTGGGATGTCCGGATTATAGAGCATTCAAATTTTATTGTTTGAACGTTTGATATCTTATCATTAAATTTATATCATCATCAAACTGCAATAAAGACGGTCAAGTGCGAGTCGGGCTCGTGCACTGAGGGTTCCGTACCACCACAAAATACAAAAAGTAGTGCATAAATACAACATCACGCACAAGCGGTCACCCATGCAAGTACCGACCGCAGTCTACGTTGCTTAACTTAGTAATGAACATTTATTTACCACCGACTCACACTTGGCCATTATTTAGTATTCGTTATTTACGTTAGAGTGTGTACTATAATCGTGCCAAGTTTTATGCTTGTACGTATTATCGTTTTTACCCTAGATCAATTAGAAAAATACATATGTTGTACCCCCTTCTGGTTTTAACTTTTGTTTTTTTTTTAATTATTTCTTAGTTAATCCGCAGTAACATTACATTTCACCTAGCTATCTATTACGGTTCGAAAGATACAGCCGTTAAGAGGATTGTCTACCGCGTACTTGTCCATACAAAAAGAAAAACCTTTTTTCTCCCTCCTAATATTATCCGATTTCGGTGGTTTTTTTTTCATGTAATCAGCTCATTATTTACTAGGCTTGTACATCTTATTTTTTCCAATTTGTTTTATCACTGTAATGTTATAAGCATTTTAACCAACCATGTTTTAGCTCTGAAACTATGACTATTAAAAGTCAACATATTTTAGAAACCAATAACTTTTTTGAAAATAATAAAAAGTATAAGCCTAAAAAACATTCCATTCAAGCGATTGACACCAATAACAAAACATTTTGTTACAATTTAGGGGGTGAAAAGAGGATTGCCCCGGAACCTAAATTCTATCAAAAAAATTACCTAAAAATCTCGCGAGCAGCAATTCTCTCTATCGGGCACATAGGGGGTCGGGGGGAAGGTAAGACTACTTATTTACTTACATTACTTCACACAGACAAGCAATAGGGATGCTAACGGTTATACCGACACTAGAGATGGGAAAGTAATCAAAATTACTTTTTCTTTTCTTACATTATTGAAGTAAAATGGGCATTTTGTATCATATATTTAAAGGACAAATATTCAAAACACAGTATTTAAATCTATCACTACCTCATTATTATATACAAATTAATTATTATATAATAATTAATTTGTATATAATTGGCATTTTGTTCTATCAAATTCATTCAATATACCTACGTAAGTATTGTGTACTTACTATGTACATATATTATACCTAGTACCTTGTAATAAAGGCATTTAATGGGCAGGGAAGGTAGTGGGTAATGTAAAGAATATCCCACCAAAAACATTCTGTAAAAAACTAGCCAAGTCTCGATGGAGCTGCTTGTTTATCTCTAAAAAGTAATGAAATCTAGATAAAGTCGTGCCAAGTCTAAGGTTCCTTACTGCGATTTCTAATTATTAAAGTTAATGTTGCGTGACTTGGCCGTTGAACATTCTTTATACGTTAGTGGGTACAAGTAAATTTTGTTGGCAATTTTCCATCGTCAATGGGTAGCGGTTCTGGCGACAGATTGGTGCAGTGATGTCATGGAGCACCTGGTAATGTACCCTTGTGTACCCTTCAACGGCCAAGTCACACAACATTAATTATAATAATAAAGAAATCGCAGTAAGGAACCTTAGACTTGGCACGAATTTGTCTAGATTTCATTACTTTTTAGAGATAAACAAGCAGCTCCATCGAGACTTGGCTAGTTTTTTGCAGAATGTTTTTGGTGGAATATTCTTTACATTACCCACCACCCTCCCTGCCCATTAAATGCCTTTATTACTATATATGGCTTTATAATAAGTGTATGTTTGTTACCAGTGATGACATACGGCACTGAAACGTGGCCTCTCACTATAGGCCTCATAAGCAAGCTCAAAGTAGCACAACGAGCTATGGAGAGGGCTATGCTCGGGGGTTCTCTACGAGATCGAATCCGAAATGAGGAGATCCGTAGACGAACGAAAGTCACCGACATGGCCCACCGGGTTAGCAAGTTGAAGTGGCAGTGGGCAGGGCACATATCACGCAGAACAGATGGCCGATGGGGCCGAAAGGTTCTGGAATGGAGACCACGGACTGGTAAGCGCAGCGTAGGACGTCCACCCACAATATGGACAGACGACCTAAAAGAGACCGCAGGGAAACGCTGGATGCAGGCCGCTTCCAACCGGCCCTTTTGGAGATCGATGGGGGAGGCCTATGTCCAGCAGTGGACGTCCTATGGCTGAAATGATGATGATGATGATGCCTTTATACATATATACTTAGGTTGCTAAACCTATCAGTAGCTCGGCTAAAGACCCAAGAGCCAAAGAAAGATATCCCGGACATCAGCAGAGATAAGATCATATACGAGATTAGGATGGCCTTGAAACAGCTCAAGAACAACAAGGCACCGGGTGACGATGGAATCACATCAGAGCTTCTGAAAGAGGTTGGAACACCAGTTCAAAGTCCTTCAAAAGCTGTTTGATTCCGTCTTAGTCGAACGTATAACGCCAGAAGCGTGGAACAGAGGCGTGGTGGTGCTGTTCTTTAAGAAAGGTGACAACACCTTGCTTAAAATTTACGGACCCATCTAGCCTCTGAGCCATGTTTATAAGCTGTTTTCGAGGGTCTTCACGAATCGTCACGATTGCAGGTTTCATGACTTCCAACCCACCCAACAAGACGGTTTCCGAAAAAGATATAGTACTATCGACCACATTCACACAATACGGCAAGTAATATAGAAGAGCGAAGATTCACTTGCCACTATGCTTAGCGTTTGTGGACTATGATAAAGCTTTTGATACGATCGAAACATGGGCGGTGCTTGAGTCGCTCCAGCGATGCCATATTTCATGACGGTATGTCGAAGTGTTGAAGAGTTTGTACAATAACGCCACCATGTCGGTCCGAGTACAGAAGCAATGTTCGAAGGCAATTCCATTGCAAAGAGGCGTGAGGCAGGAAAATGTAATCTCTCCGAAATTGTTCACTGCCACAATGGAAGACGCCTTCAAGCTCCTGAAATGGCAAGGACTCGGCATCAACATCAACGGCGAGTACACCTTCGGTTTGCTGACGATATTGTGGTCATGGCAGAATCGCTGGAAAATTTTTGCATGATGCTCGAAGGCCTCAATCGAGACTTCCAACAGGTAGGCCTTAAGATGAACATGGACAAGACAAAAGTCATGTCAAATGTCTATGCCCACATACATACATATGGGCCCAGATTGTGCCCATCTCAGTATCTATTCAGTTGAGAACTTAGTTGAGGAAGTTGTTGACGCGTACGTCTACCTAGGACAAACAATCCAACTAGGCAGGTCCAAATTCAAGATAGAGGTCAATTGGCCAATCCTACTTGGCTGGGCAGCGTTCGGTAACCTTCGCAACGTCTTCTCGGCCAAAATACCTAAGTGCCTTCAGACGAAAGTCTTCGACCAGTGTGTGTTGCCAGTGATGACATGCGGCAGTGAAACGTGGTCTCTCACCATGGGCCTTATACGCAAGGTCAAAGTCGCACAACGAGCTATGGGGAGGGCTATGCTCGGGATGCTATGCAGCAATGAGGAAATCCGTAGACGAACGAAAGTTACCGACATAGCCCACCGGATTAGCAAGTTGAAGTGGCAGTAAGCGGGGCACATAGCACGCAGAACAGATGGTCGATGGGGCCGAAAGATTCTCGAATGGAGACCACGGACCGGTAAGCGCAGCGTAGGGCGTCCACTCACGAGATGTACAGACGACCATAAAGATACCGCAGGGAAACGCTGGATGAAGGCAGCTTCCAACCGGCACTTTTGAAAATCGATGGGAGATGGCTACGTCCAGCAGTGGACGTCCTATGGCTGATATAATGATGATGATGAATAAAACCATGGTAAACAATAAAATCAAGTCCATTAATCTACTAATCATATTCGTATGTTAAGATAGGTAGGCTTAGTAGACAATTGTTGCGTGTTTGAATTATTGTAAGGTCTACTCTTAGGTAATAATGTACATCGTCAAAGGGTCTACTATGTATGGTAGGCATTCCTATCGCTTCATATGATAATCATAAGTTTAGGTGATTCCCAAGTCAATAAAACTTGAACAAGGTGATTGCAGATAAGAACCCCATAAAATTTTATGAAACCATCAAATAATTTTCACAATTACATGAGATAACCCTTTGAGAGGGGAGCGGTCAAGAGCCGAGGGGAGCAGGGGAGTTAAGGACGCGTGAACATGAGCTTAGAAATACTTATTTTGTACGTTAATGAAAAATTTATAAATATCGGAATTACGATATTATGCCTTTCAATTTCGGAATTGAAATATCGGAAAAATCGGTCCGAGATTCCGGAGTTACGAAATTCCTGAGTGAGTGTCATAAATGCGAAACTTTGCTTTCGCTTAACTTCGGAACTAAATGACCTACAGACTAGATTTTTTTTATTTTAAGCGTGTTATTATAGCTTCCTGGATGACGAAAATTTCTGCGTTCTGGTCTTATCCAGAGGTTCTCAAATAGGGGCCTGAAAATGCGGCAAATTGGTTCCAGTAAAGGATGGTACGGCAGTGGTGGCTTCGCGCTCGACTTGGCGGGGGCACTGCCGTGCCCCCAAATACCTATTAGTGGTACCTAACCTACTAGTTAGATACTATTTGTGGTATTACGTTGATCTACTATTTTTATTTAGGACACGTAATTTTTGCAATAAAGCCTGTGTTTTGATTTGATCTGGATGTGTTTTGGATGTTTGGTAGCTGACTTTTTTTATTTGAGCTCAGTGATAAACTTTTAAAGGAATTATAGTTACAGTTATCTAGAATATTAGCCAAATATAATGTAGGTACCTACAGTGAAGTCTGATAGGTGTTTAAAGAAAAATAATTAATCGTACAACAATAAACTTAATTCATCATATCTAATTAATCTATAAATACTACTATAGCACATTCATATAAACTACTATTAGCACCAATTATAAATAGAATTAGTACCTACACCACAGAAGACATAATAGTACAGTAGTGCCTAAACTGCCTATATACACTAAAAATAAATCACACGACTATCAAAACTTGTACTATTTTAATATGAAGGAACCGTGAGTAAAAAAGTAGTGAGTTTAGATGTGTGCGCGCAAGTACGCACACACCGAAGCTCACGGTGCGCACTGCTATAGATTCTGTGACGCGGCTGCGGGGGAACGCTGAGATAGCAATATGTTTGCCTAATACCTACAACGCGAAAACAGTGTTTGGTATAGAATTCTCTTAAAAGTTAGGACAGACGGACGGACGGACGGACGGACAGACAGACAGACAGACAGACATCTTAGGCTTAGAAATAGGGTCCAGTGTTTACCGAAACCGGAACCCTAAAAACCAAACTACTGAACTGATTTTCATGAAAATGGGATTAATCTGAAAATATGTATTAGGAACAAAAAATGAATTTGCCAAATTGGTTTTTAAATAATGAAGTTTTGAGGTAACAAATATCAAAATCAGTTCAGTAGTTTGGTTTTTAAATCAATTTAACTGGAAATTTTGTTTACCTAGATGACATAATACTGTAAACTAAATTCCGTAATTAACTAATTCTAAAGTCAGTTTTTTAATAATTATTTGAAGTCGCTTTAAAATGTGCTGATTAATGATTTCAAATATTGTTTTTTTTTTCATTCATAGCAACTTCCAACTCTGGCAATTCTATTATTTCAAAGCTCTATGTCACAATAAGCTTAAGCTCACGATTCCAGGCTTTACTCGAAATCGCAACCGCAGCGTGCGTATGACTTGCATTTGCATACTGACTCATCACAATGCATCCTCAACATTGTCAAAATACAATAAAGGTCAATAAAAAAACCTTTACTTTGAAGCTGGATCGGTTTTCCGCCTGCCGCAAGTTTGCCGGGTTGAATCACGTACGCTTAAAGTCCTACGACTGTTATTCGATTGATTCATCTATGACCTGTATGAAAATTCATACGTGAAACGCTAGCGAGCAATTATTGAAACTGCATGCGTAGGGTCATCAGAATCATCATTTCAGCCATAGGACGTCCACTGCTGGACATAGGCTTCCCCCATCGATCTCCAACGGCCGATTGGAAGCGTCATGCGTCGCGTTTTCCTGCGGTCTCTTTTAGGTCGTCCGTTCATCTTGTAGGTGGCCGTCCTACGCTGTGCCTACCGGTCCGTGGTCTCCACCTTTCAGGCCCATCGGCCATCTGTTCTACGTGGTATGTGCCCTGCCCACTGCCACTTCAACTTCCTAATCTAGTGGGCTATCGATACATCGTAGGCTTAGTAAATAGGGTCCCGTTTTTACCCTTTGAGTACGGAACCCTAAAAAAGCACCTATGTGAAGGTTTTTTTAAAGAGCGGAAAACAATCATGCCTTTCACATATATAATATATGGAAACATATGGAACGGCTGATAGTTTTTCGTCATATCAGTACTATTCTCATTGTAGAACTTGTACATTATGATCAGTAAAATGACCTTTTCAGCTTACCATGTTTATCTATCTAAGAATATATAGCTACTTATATGTTATGTAGATTTTAGCGATAAGGCCGCCACTTGTGCCACTAGCTCGTAAGTGTTTTCTATCGTGTTGTAATATTATTTCTGGTATACACAATTACACAATAAAGAGTTTCTATATATCTAACTAATATATCTTTAAACATTTTGTGCAGACTCCTTTGAACTTGAAACTTCTTTGTCATCTCTTTGAGTTGTCTGTCCAAGCAGACTAATTAAAAAAAAAGCTTATAAATCAGCCAATCTTAAACATTTACAAAATAGTCCTGAACTGACCCCTAATGGAGATTAACGAGTACACCAGACAAAAGGAGGCCAGCGGGACAGCAAACATCCAAATGCGGGACAAATATTTGCCAATCGTACATCTGCTCCATTAGATGGAAATGTCCCTTATCTTGGATCTATAGCATTTATTACGAGTACTTTTCGCAATAACAGGATCAAATATGGACAAGACAATAATTTTTTGAAAAAAAAAAGAATCGACTTCATGACTATACCCACATTTACAAACTGAAACTAAAAAGTAGAAAATATTGAACACTATATAAAATTGTTTAATATTACGACTGAAATACTGTGTTATGAAAAATTTAACGAAAAACAACAGGGCCCGGTCGCCATGGAGACACTTCTTTCTTTTTTGAAGTTCTGTTCTAGGACCAGTTCCTATAGAGGAAACATAGGTTCCAGCAAACATATGTTTGCTGTTCAGTTGACAGCGTCGCTAGTGGAGAACAAAGTATGAAATTCACCAAGAAATAATAGAGTTCCATTTTGCCCACCTTAACAGCTAAGTTGGTGGCACTGTACAATGTACATTGAATTCGTTGCTTATTATCATGTTTTTGTAGATTTTTCTAAAAGCACTGAATCAACCAACCAAAAAAGGAACATCAAAAACAATTCTATATTGCCGGAGTAATCGCGTAACATACATACAAAAAAAACATACAGTCAAATTGATAACATCCTCTTTTTTGAAGTCGGTTAAAAATGAGATAGATAAATAATTTAAAAAACTGCCCACTCAGCTCGCGCACTGAGGGTTCCGTAGCGAGTCAGACTCGCTGGCTGGATAGCACAATTTGAGGTTTCTCATAACACAGATCACCTATGTAGCTTTGTCTAGAAGATATAGCTCTTTGTGATGAGACCGCCTTTTGTGCCTCTGTTTTAATTTATTCATTTTATGTTCTTTCTAACCGATAGGGAAGAAATGTTCTTGAGTGGAGACCACGAACCGGAAGAGGAGTATAGGTAGACTTCCCACTAGATGGACCGATGACATCGTGAGAGTCAGGGACATCCAGTACACGCAGATGGCAGGCTGTGCTGCCGTTCAGTGTAAAGTTCTAAGAGATAAGAGATAAGGAGGCCTATGTTCAGCAATGGATGTCTTCTGGCTGTTGATGATGATGATGATGTCCTTTGAGTGATTTCAATAAAGTGTTATTGTATTGAAGCAATGATAGCTCAGTGGTTGGCACGTTCGGATCTCTTGCCACAGGGTCTGGGTTGCAATTGGGAACATTTGTGTTTATTCTCACTATGTCGTCGGTCCATCTAGTGGGAGACCTACCTACGCTGCGTCTTCCGGTTCGTGGTCTCCACTCAAGAACCTTTCTTCCCCATCGGTTATCGGTTCTTCGAGCGATGTGGCCTGCCCATTGCCACTTCAACTTGAGAGTCGATGACATCCAGTGGATGCAAAAGGCAGGCTGTCGTTCAGTGTGGAGGTTAAAGGGGGAGGTCTATGTTCAGCAGTGGACGTCTTCTGGCTATGATGATGTGTTTATTCTATATCTGGGTGTTAGTATCATTGTATCAATGTATGTATATCATTCTCTGGCAGCAATATTACAAGCTTATATATATTATTACCGTATGCAAAAATGACCCGATTAAAAAAAATACTACAATGCGATTGAGAAGCCAGTGAAGGAAAATACCGTAAGGAAACCGTTATGTCCAAGAACCCCAAAGACATAATATGAAATCCACCAACATGCACTGCCAGCATGGTAGATTAGGGATCATATCTTTTTAAGAGAAGGCCTGAGTCTAGATCATGATAGGCTGATAATGATGATGATAAACGTAATTAAGAAGGCCATTAGTATAATGTTCCATATTTTCCTTCTTATCGACGTCATTAGTATTTTTGCGGATTTTCCCTGATACGTGTTTGGAGTTTTACTTTATCAGTCGATGAAGGGATCAGGTTATTATTGTGATATCTGGAATATACTAGAGTATTCTTCAAAAGAACTAGAGTCACCGACAAAGCTGTTAAATTTTGCAATTTGAAGTGGCAATGGGCAGGCCACATCGCTCGAAGAACCGATAACCGATGGGGAAGAAAGGTTCTGGAGTGGAGACCACGAACCGGAAGACGCAGCGTAGGGAGGCCTCCCACTAGATGGACCGACGACATTGTGAGAGTCGCGGGCATCCAGTGGATGCAAAAGGCAGGCTGTCGTTCAGTGTGGAGGTTAAAGGGGGAGGCATATGTTCAGCAGTGGACGTCTTCTGACTGATGGTGATGATGATTCTTCAAAAAGTAAAGCTAATATTATTTTTACTATTTTTAGGGTTCCGTACCTCAAAAGGAAAAAACGGAACCCTTATAGGATCAGTTCGTTGTCCGTCCGTCTGTCAAGACCCTTTTACTCAAGAACGCGTAAAGGTATCAAGTTGAAATGTATACTAAATAAGTGGGTATACGGTTTCTTTTGGCTGTAAAAAAATAAAAGTTGTAAGTCAACGCAATCAAAAGATTTGAACGTTTAACGTTTATGTCGCATATTTTGCGATTTCACAGGGGAATCTAAACCTATAGAGTACTTCCCGTTGACCTAGAATCATGAAATTTGCCAAAAGGCAAGGTCTCATAGCACATAATAATAATATATAGGAATAAATCCGAAAGTCACAAATTTGAAGTTATATTATTTAACAATATTTATTTTGCTATTACAAACTTACATTTTGTAGTTGGAATGTATAGAAGAACCTTATTGTCAACTACAAAGTTAAGTTTGTCCTACTCGTACTTTTCCGGTTTTTTTATTATTAGTTTTTCCTTCGTGCATTTTGTCTATTTAGCCAGTGAAAAGTAAGCATGTGAGTATTCTCATTATTATGTATGTTATACTATTTTATCTTTTAATATATTTATTTATTTAAAATTTGCAGGTTGATGTGGCACTGGACAGTCTACATCGCTCGAAGAACCGATAACCGATGGGGAAGAAAGATTCTTGAGTGGAGACCACGAACCGGAAGACGCAGCGTAGGTAGGCCTCCCACTAGATGGACCGACGACATCGTGAGAGTCGCGGGAATCCAGTGGATGCAGATGGCAGGCTGTCATACAGTGTGGAGGTTTAAGAGGGAGGCCTATGTTCAGCAGTGCACGTCTTCTGGATGATGATGGTGACTATTTTATCTATTTCATCACCATCTACGACCTTCTTTGTCACTACTGGGTGTATTATATTTTATTAATTTTAATCATTATTTACATGAGTTTTATTGATAACCCAACAAAGATTGTCAAGAGCTATTGCGAAATTAAACATTATTTACAATCACTTAGTGATTTTACTACTATTTTGTAGTACTACCTTTAATTAGTGTATGCATAAAATAACTTTGCCGTAAGTTATATCGGAGCTTAGTTATGGCCCTTCAAAAATGTTATTGGACAAGCGAATTTTAGCGAACATACCTAACTCTTGACGGGTTAAGGAAACAGTAGGCGACTACTGACTTTCTTTACTCGGTTGCGACTAACAAGGTTAATGATCATAAAGTGTAATTGTTAATTAATCGACTTCAAAAAAGGAGGTTCTCGTGTTCGACTGTATTTGTTACGCGATTTCTCTGCTGACAATGCATCACATCAGCAGCCATTAAACGTCCACTTGTGGACAAAGGCCTCCCTTAGAGAGGGGTGTTGCCAGAATCCCCACGGTTAGCGGGTGGCTTGGGGATCGCAGTACATTCACCGTGTACTAATAGAACGCTGCTGCCCATCCTCCGGTGGTTCTGGTCGCTGTTTTAGGACATACCCGGGTCCAGTTTGACTGATTGTGAATATTTCTTCTTTATTTTAAAGCCTAAACGTATTGAAAGTGGAAAGTTTCGTTAGTTTTTATATTTAGACTTACTACTGTTTTTCTTGTGTGTTACAAATCAAAATACAATTATTGAGATAGTTAAATACGTTCTTTTTATGCCATAGGTGGAAAACAAGCAGACGAGCTGCCTGATGGTAAGCAGTCACCGTCGCGTATGGATACTTGTGACACCAGAGGCATCACAACTAAGTTGCCGACCCTTTAAGAATCTATTAACTCGTCTTTTGAAGTACCCTATGTTGTAGCTTCTCGGAAACACCGCGGAAGGTAGCTCATTCCACATTTTGCAAGTGTGAGGCAAAAAAGACGGCGTGAATCGCACTGTGTGCGATTCCCACTGATCTATGATAATATGTGGATGAGCTTTCAGGCAGTGGCGGCCAGTGCAATGGTGAAACCGGGACGCCAGCCTCAGATCAAATAGTCCTTTAGAACACACTCCCCCTTGTAAATGCGATAAAAGATACAGAGATCCAACATCTCTGCGCATGATGAGTGGTTCTAGGTATTCGATGAGTTTGGGATCGTCGACAATTCTTACAGGTATACGCTGTAATGCACCAAGAGGCTCAAGTTGGTACTTGGGTGCTCCGTTAAAAAGATGGGAGCAGTACTCCATGTGGGGTCGGACTTGCGCTTTGTAAAGCAAAAGCTTTTGATTTGACGTGAATTACCGCTTTGCTTTGTTGAGCACACCAAGTTTCTTGGAAGCAAGCTTGGTCTTGCTTGCGATGTGACCACGGAACTGTACATTTGCAGAAATGCCGTCGCCCAGAATTCCGATACTCTCCGAAACCTTAAGATGAGTGTTCTGAAAACAAGGAGTCGCAACAAATGTTTTTTTTTGCGGTGAACGCGCAAACCTGTACTTCGTTGGGTTAATCTGTACAAGATTCAGTTCTCCCCAATCCGAGATCTGCTCAAGCGAGGCTTCAACTTGCGAAGCGCGAGACAAGGAGACGTTATCTCTCCGAAACTGTTTACTGCTGCATTGGAAAACGCCTTCAAGCTCCTGGAATAGCAAAGACTCGGCATCAATATCAACGGCGAGTACATAACTCACCTTTGATTTGCCGACGACATTGTGGTAATGGTAGAATCAATGGAAGATCTCAGCATGATGCTCTAAGGCCTCAATCGAGTCTCCTAAGAGGTGGGCCTTAAGATGAACATAGACATGACAACAGTCATGTCAAATGCCCATGTTGCGCACAACCCAGTATCAGTTGGGAACTCTGAGAAAGAGGTCAATCGGAGAATACAACTTGGTTGGGTAGCGTTCGGTAAACTTCGCAACGTCTTCTCGTCCAAAATACCTCAGTGCCTTAAGACGAATGTCTTCGACCAGTTGTCAGTGCTGAAATACAGCAGTGAAACGTGGTCTCGGCTTCCAACTTGACCGTGGTCTGACGTGGTCCTCACATATAGACAAGCTCTGTGCGAGACTGGGTAGTGCTTGCTATGCCTTGAGCCGGCTGTCTCGAGTAGTTTCCGCTGATGTGGTGCGCACTTGCTATTTTGCGACCGTGCATTCAGTCCTGCAGTACGGGGCCGAACTGTGGGGGCACGCGGCCGACAGACTGCGTGCCTTCAGAATGCAGAAACGGGCCATAAGGGCGATTGTTCAGGTGTCGCGTCGAACATCAGCGAAACCATTCTTTAAGTCGCTCGGTATACCGACGCTACCCTCGATCGTGATAATGCAGGCAGCTCAGTATGTGAGGCACAACCTGGACTCGTTTGAGAGGCGAGGAGACCGCCACTCGTTTCGTTGTAACCTCCGTAACGTGAACAGTCTCGCGACAGTACAAATACGGCTCGCACGCTCCGGGAAATTGACTCACGTGATAGGGCCGGAAATTTATAACTGTTTGCCTAAAGATATCACGAGTGCCGCCAGTGACAATATATTTAAAACTAAATTAAAAACTGGCTCGTTGAAAGAACTTTTTACACGGTTGACGACTTTTTTAAAAGTGAAAAGAAATGTTATTTAAATAACTACGGACGCAATGTAATTTAATTAAATCTTTCTTAAATCTTTATATATCTAATTTATGAATTAATTAATTATTTGTAAATTATTGATTATTATGATTATTTTTAAAATGAAATTCTTGACTGACTTATAATTATTCACACTGTTATCAATAAAATTGTTTATCTGTTTATCTGTTTATCTCTCACTATGAGCCTCATAAGCAAGCTCAAAGTCGCACAACGAGCTATAGAGAGGGTTATGCTCGGGGTTTTTCTACGGGACTGAATCAGAAATGAAGAGATCCGTAGACGAACGTAAGTTACCAACATAGCCCACCAGATTAGCAAGTTAAAGTGACAGTGGGCAGGGCACATAACACAAAGAACAGATGGCTGATGGGGCTGAAAGGTTCTCGAATGGAGACCACGGACTGGTAAGCACAGGACGTCCACCTACAAGATGGACAGACGACCTAAAAGAGACCGCAGGGAAACGCTGCAGACCGCTTCCAACCGGTTCTTTTGAAGATCGATTTAGGAGGCCTAGAATATAATAGAATAGAATAGAATCGTTTATTGGCCTTATAACATTCGTTACACTGGGCTACTGGCAGGTTACTTCCTATGTATAGCAGTGGACGTCCTACGGCTGAAATGATGAAGATGATGATGGTGGTGATGATTATGATAAGGAAACAATGCCACGTGGCGAATTTTGCCTAGTAATAACTTGTAATAACCTAATAATTAGTAGTTTTTACCCATTTCAATAAGAATTATTGATTTTTACGATGAAACTATAATGTGTGATATCTCGGCTCCGATATTATTTAGATATATGTACTCCATAGTAAGATTAGTTCCTTGTAATTTGCTCTTTCAAAATTTACAACTTTCATGAGTGGCCGCCAAAATTCAAAAAGACTCCAACTTTACCCCTTTCCAAAGAAAATTGTCATACGTGTTGAAAGTCGACTTTTCCGGACAGACGGACAGACGGACAGACGGACAGACGGACAGACGGACAGACGGACAGACGGACAGACGGACAGACGGACAGACGGACAGACGGACAGACGGACAGACGGACAGACGGACAGACGGACAGACGGACAGACGGACAGACGGACAGACGGACAGACGGACAGACGGACAGACGGACAGACGGACAGACGGACAGACGGACAGACGGACAGACGGACAGACGGACAGACGGACAGACGGACAGACGGACAGACGGACAGACGGACAGACGGACAGACGGACAGACGGACAGACGGACAGACGGACAGACGGACAGACGGACAGACGGACAGACGGACAGACGGTCAGACGGACAGACGGACAGAAGGTCAGACGGACAGACGGACAGAAGGACAGACGGACAGGCGGACAGGCGGACAGGCAGACAGACGGACAGACGGACAGACGGACAGACGGACGGACGGACAGACGGACAAACGGACAAACAGACAGACATCGTAGGCTTAGTAACAGGGTCCCGTTTTTACCCTTTGGGTACGGAACCCAAAAATCACAGAAATTTACACTAAATGCACAGACAGACTAGACTAAACAAGACTAAACGAAAGTAGACTAAAACTAAACAAAGTAATAGTTTTGTTTTAGTTTACTTTCGGTTCAGGCAATCTTCGTCATCCACAGTTATAAATACGTTTTACTTTCATCACCTTTTAACACCGAGTATTTTCAAACAATTAAAATGTGTCGGTAACTTCGGCAAAGGATTAACGTTCAATTAAGTTTACTAACTTAGAAGTTATCTTTAAGTCACAGCAACAAAGGAGCTTTAATTTTCTGAAGGTTTGAAATATCATCATTATGAAGTCTAAAAGAAGAGGTTTGTAAAAGGTTTTGAAATCAATACAGGGGCCTTACGGACAACTGCTATTGCGGCACCTAATCCGCTCAGTTGGAAAATCACGCGAACGTGAACCTTATCTCGCCCAGATACGGTTTGCGGTCGTGTGATTTTCCAATAAATTATAATAATATTAATAAAACGATCAGTGAAACTGTAATAATGCCTTAAATTAAAAAAAAAAAAAAAACTGAGCGGATTAGGTGCCGCAATAGCAGTTGTCCGTAAGGCCTCAGGTTTGCTTCCAGAGATTAAAGTAAGTTGGTGAAAAGCCAGCACTTCGGTCAGAGCTATAATTAGAATAATAATAATAAAATCGTTTTTAGTGATTTAATCTATATTTCTTATAAATATTGATGTTGATACCTCAGTGCCTTAAAGCGAAGGTCTTTAACCAGTGTGTGTTGCCAGTGATGACATACGGCAGTGAAACGTGGTCTCTCACTATGGGCCTCATAAGCAAGCTCAAAGTCGCACAACAAGCTATGGAGAGGGCTATACTCTGAGTTTCTCTACGAGATCGAATCAGAAATGAGGAGATCCGGAGAGACAAACGAGAAAAGCCCACCGGACTAGCAAGTCCGGATTAGCATCTATTAAGTTTCTTTATTTCATTGATACAAAAGCCACTAAATTTAATACTTAAAAATACTAAGCTAGCTACTTATTATTTTCATTATAGTACCTAGGTATGTACACAATATTCGGCTTAAAATAATGGTCCACAGACCCTCACCCTGAGCAAACCTTGTATTGTAGGTATCTGTATACCTTCAGAGAACAATTTAGCGCAGTAAAAATAATTAAAGTTAACTATTGTAATGTTATTAGTAATAAAATGTGTGTGTGTGTGCGCGCGCGCACGCAAGTTGAAGTGGGAGTAGGCAGGGCATAACACGCAGAACAGATGTCGTAGTGAATCGCTCGATGCAGGCCACTTGCAACTGGCCCTTTTGGAGATCGATGGGGGAGGCCTATGTGAGGGGGAGGTGTAGGTATAGGTGTGTGGGTGGGAACCAGATTCTGGAAGATATTATACTTAGCGATAAGGATGACGGTGGAGTGATACGCCGTCGTATATAGGCTTTATCCACGTAGCCCATTAGACTACGTGGATAAGGTACCTAACATGGTGGCCATAATTTTTTTTCGTCCTCTTCCTCAAGGTAAATCACAATTTCATTTTAATATTCCAGAGCATGTATAAGTGAAAACCCTCATATAACTGCGAAAAAATGCCGGTCGATATAGAACAAGCATTCATAAAACGACAAGTGACGTGTATACGGGCAATACGGGTGTAAATCTGCAGACGGCGTGAGTCATAGTTTTCCCTCTATGAGTCATTAGCATATTGAATGATGGGTTTAGAATGGCTTCGAATTTGACGTTTGTTTATTCCGGCTTTTCAACCGACATAATAAATGAGATACTCTATTCGACTGTGTGATGATTTTTAGGGTTTCGTACCCAAAGGGTAAAAAACAGGACCCTATTACTAAGCCTACGATGTCTGTCTGTCTATCCGTCTGTCCTAATTATGAACGGCTGTATCTTTCGAACCGTAATAGATAGCTAGTTGAAATTTTCACAGAATATAAAATGTTATGGCCTAACTACTACTACCTAACTAAACTAAGAAATAATAAAAAAGTCAAAACGAAAGGGGACCCCCCTTTCGTCCATACAACAAGCGTATTTTTTTATTACCTCTAATGTAAAAACGGTAATACGTACAAGCGTCAAACTTGGCATGATTATAGTACACACTCTAAAGTATAACAACAAATAATAAATAACGGCAATGTGCGCGTCGGTGACAAGTTTCAGTTCATTACCAAAAAAATATAAAATTACCAAGTTATAACTGGTAATTTCGTTATTGAATTTTGTGGTGATACGGAACCCTTAGTGTCTGAGTCCGACTAGTACTTGGCCAATTTTTATTTATTGAATAGGCTACTGAATTAGGACATTCCTGTAATGATAGTTGTAATTTGGATAAATAAATAAATATCTAAATACAGATAAGTATGTCAATGAAAAAAAACAATAAATGTCAAATGGGACTTTCACATAAGTCCGGAAAGTACGGAACCGTGCGCGAGCCCGACTCGCACTTGGCCGGTTTATTTTTAAGATTATACGACAATATTGTCAAATTTTTTTTGACTTAGTATGTGAACCCTGGATTTGGCATTTTGCGCGCACCCGTAAGATACAGCTACACGGAAAAAAATGCTCGCGAAATTTGTTTCCGACCAAGAATATTTTTATTCTCAGGAATATTGTTTAATATCAAGTAAATAAATGCTTGAATTAATAATAATGTCTTAGAACAACAAAACTGATACACTTCGCGAAAAACAATATTATTCTCATTATATTTACTACAAACAAAACAATTATTATTCCTTCAAGAATATCTGGGTGTTGGGTAAACAATTTATATTTTTTTCAAATTAAGATTTTTTTGTATCTTAGTGTGAGAAAATAATGTATAGGACCAAGAACTATAAAACTTTGATTCAGAACCTGTGACACTTTACTTTAACTAAAACTTTTAACTTGTTAACTCAAGAATATCTTTTTGATTCAAAAAAATATTGACTTACTTTAAATAATGTATTATTCTCATAAATCGGAAAGTAGGAACGTCTTATTTAAAGAAAAATAAATTTCGTATGAAGAAAAATATTTTTATTTTGATGTAAATTTAAGTATTGAATTAATAATGTAAAATGATTCAAAATAAGATAAAACGTACGTACGTTACGTTTCCTATTAAGAAAACACTTGTTTGGTTCAAGATATATTTTTTTGGGTTAAGTAAGTATTTTGGCATTAAAGTAAGAATCGATTTAATTCTTAACAAGGTAACTAAATGTTTTAGACCAAGATTCGTCTGTTTTGTGGGAATAAGAAGTGGATTGTTCAACTAAGAAACCCTATGATACAAAATAAGATAGACATACATTTTATTCTAAGAAAATACATGTTTAGTTTAAGAAATTTTTTATTGGATTAAGTAATTACTATCGTCAAACTAAGAAATAAAATACTTTTAAGTAAAGCAGTCTTATGTTTTAAGCCAAGATTTGTCTGTTTTGAGGGAGTGCTTATTGGATATTTCAACTAAGAATCCCTATGATACAAAATAAGATCGACAATAATTTTATTCTAAGAAAATACATGTTTAGTTAGAAACAATTTTTATTGGATTAAGTAACTACTAGCGTTATACTAAGAAACAAAATAATTTGAAGCAAGATGGTCTTATGTTTTTAGCCAAGATTTGTTTGTTTTGAGGGAATACGTATTGGATATTTCAACTAAGAATTGATATGATACAAAATAAGATAGACAAACATTTTATTCTAAGAAAAATTCATGTTTAGTTCGAGACAATTTTTATTGAATTAAGTAACTACTAGCGTTATACTAAGACACTAAAATAATTTTAAGCAAGATAGTCTTATGTTTTTAGCCAAGATTTGTCTGCTTTGAGGGAATAAGAATTGGATATTTCAACTAAGAATCTCTATGTGATGCAAAACAAGACATACATTTTATTCTAAGAAAATACATGTTTAGTTCCAGACAATTTTTATTGGATTAAGTAACTACTAACATCATACTGAGAAACAAAATAATTTTAAGCAAGATAGTCTTATGTTTTTAAACAAGTTTTGTCTGTTTTGAGGGAATACGTATTGGATATTTCAACTAAGAGTCACTATATGATAAAAAATAAGATAGAAAAACAATTTATTCTAAGAAAAAATCATGTTTAGTTCGAGACAATTTTTATTGAATTAAGTAACTACTAGCGTCATACTAAGACACAAAATAATTTTAAGCAAGATAGTCTTATGTTTTTAGCCATGATTTGTCTGTTTTGAGGGAATAAGTATTGGATATTTCGATTAAGAATCCTTATATGATGCAAAACAAGATAGACATACATTTTACTCTCGGTGTAAGAACCAGACGAACGTAACTACCAAAAACTCGAAAATAGTTTTTTTTTCGTAAATGGGTACTAAATGTGGTCCTGCGCGATGTGCCAAAACGACGTAACTGTACAGTCAATATTTCACTAATTCAATAATAACGTAATGGAAAAAAATGTTTCTCATTGAACTAGAAAAACGTAACTTTAGTAGCGGTACAAAAAGTGTTTTAAATTTGTTGATAATAGGTGACATAATCAACCCATTTATACCAATTAACTGCCCAAATAACGTATATTGTTCCAATAAAATAAATGTTTGTAAACATTTAAGAATATTTAAGTAAGAGCCGAAATAACGTATGTAACCAATATTTGAAAATATATAAATATGTTCCATAATAAGTGTATATATTTTATGCCTAATTTTATTCTATAATAGTATGGGTTAATTTACCTAGAATTGAAATATTCTCCAGTTAATAAAAAAACCTAGATACTTTTATCTGGATCTTACACCGCGAATTTACTAAGAATCCCCATTATGCTAAATATATTTAGGCGACTAAATAAAATAAAGCGAAAGTCTTTTAGGAGACAAATCGGAGTTCGTATTTTAACTCGAGTAGATAAAAAACGATTGTCAGCCCTGCACCAGTGCTCAGCCTTTACAGACTTTATTTCTAAGTAAATAGTGGTAAAATTTACCATTGAACAGAATCTTTGATCTCTGATAGTTAAATAATCAAACCTACGAACTAACTGCGTTTTAGGATGCCTATGATCTACGATCATTTATTTGCACTGTCGCTATGATTTTTTATTGAATATTAGGTGTCTAAACTTGAAAAGCAATTTTATTCACTAAATACGCTCTAATTTTGGTGGTTTAGTATTAGGTTTTGAATTTCAAGGCATCTGCAGTAATTTTATGGCTAACTACTAGCTGATATTAGTTATATAATCTGAAAGATCGTTTTATCAGTAGTCAGCTATAGATTTTATTGCAAAATTGAACCTTAACACCTTTTGATAAGGACAATTTTTTTCCATATCTACATCTGGGTTCCATAGTAATTTAATTCTCATAGGGCTCTCTATCACGGATAAGTAGGCTTTATTATAATATAACGAGTAATAGTCGACCAACTCAAAAAATGTACTTGTTTGTTACACGTTATAAGCCATTCAATTGTAAACTGTATATATATTTTTAAAATTCTACTTAGTAGGTATTAACTTATCTATAACTAGTAGAAGTTGAAAGTCGCGTTTCTTAATCCAAGAATAATTGATTCTTAGATGTAAATCGAATGTCTTGACTAATAGAGTATGTGACTATAACCGGCAACGGAAGGATGGGGGGGACGAATGAGTGTTGTCATATCTAAAATAAATTCCCTAGTTTTAAGGAGAGTGCGACTTTTCAGAAGAGAATTTGCATTAATACCTAAAAGTGTATTAAGAAACTATTTCCTCCCAATCAAAGTGAGAAACAAAAAGTTTAAAATAATGCCCAGGTAAAAAAACTAAAAAACCGACTATTGTTTAACATAAAAGATTACTCTGCTTTCTACCCTTATGGGTGGAATAATTAATTTATATTGGACCACCCTTAAGATTATAACCCTCTAGCTTCACCTGCGTTGTCAATAAAACATAATCCAAGTCACTCGAGGAGAGTGTATCTTTGTATTCGTGAAAGAGTTTTTTTAATCATGACTAGGTAAGCACAACCAATAATACAGGTACAAATATTAGGTCGTACAATTCATCCATGTTTATAATACTGGCCGCAATTTATTGACACGTACCGAAAATATACAACACAACGTATCAGCTTTTATTCCTGTGATTGGTTTCACTGAACATTTATGTTACTTTATTGTAAACTAGATTTCTTCCGCGGCTTCACCCGCGCTGTGAACAAAACATAGCCAAATATGTCACTCAGGGATAGTGAAGCTTTCTATGCGTGAAATATTTTTTTATAATCGGACCTGTAGTTCCAGAGCTTGCCCGTTACACACAAACTCACAAACTTCACCTCCTTATAAAACGTGTGTTGAAGTGTAGATTATAGTGTGTACCTAATAGTGTAAATACAGATATTGAGACCGTTCATTTGAAAGAGACAGATAGCGTTCCGCACGTCTATCTACCCTCACGCACTAAAGAAGTGAATACTCGCTCCGTTTTGAACTGCAGGGTAAAATCCCCATGTATTGTACATGTCCGTAATAAAGTTATAAGATTATTTACGGGATATTTACCGTGGTAAGGTTGTGGAATAAGCTCCCGATATTTCGGCGCAGTTACATGCACCATGTTCACGGGAAGACTGAGGAATGCGGGTGGTTAGTCGAACATTTAAAAAGTTAGGTGCAGACATAACTATCTACCCTCTTTCTTAGTCTTTTGCTACGGTTATCACTGGAATTCGAACTCAAACAAAATACAAGTCCCGACAAAACACACTCACTGTATCACTGCGTATAGTATTCCCGTAAATAATCATATAACTTTAGTGAACAACCGTGATAGTTTAAAACAATGTCTGTAATATACGAGCTGTTAGTAATTAGTAATTTAAGGTTCCATACCCAAAGGGTAAAAACAGGACCCTGTTACTAAGTCTCCGGTGTTTGTCCGTCTGTCTGACCTTTAAACGGTTGCATCTCGTGAACCGTAGGTAATAGAGCTGGCAGTTTTTTTTACAGAATACGGTGGATTAAACAAAAACAACAAAAAGTCAAAATTGAAGGGTCCCCCATACAAAATAACATATTTGAAAAGGTATTTTTGTATTTTTCATATATCAAAAACGGTAATAAGTACAAGGCTCAAACTTGATATTATTATAGTGCACAATCTGTAGTATAGGTACCTAACAAAAAAAAACGGGCCAAGTACGAGTCAGGCCCGCCCCAAATAGTCTCGTGCGATCACCGAAGTTCGCCCACCGATCGATCACCCATTCGCGCATATTATACAAAACCCCGAGAGCTGTCAACTCGAGCTCTCTAATCGCTCCGATTGATTTGATTATAATTTAAATGTAGTCGTTTAATGTTTTGAATGAATTTAAAGAATTTTTACCATTTATAAGGGAAATGTTTCGGAGCTGGCAACCCTGTATTCGCCAATTCTCAGATTTGTCCTGTCGCGTCAAGTAGGGTTGCGAATCGTATCGAATACATTTTAATATAAATTTCAATTAATCTAATTTATTAAGCAGAGCGGTTGTGATCCATATTCGCCGTACACCAAGAATTGAATTGAACCAAAAAAACTATCGTAAGTTGTCTCTGCAAAAAATCGTGTGATCGTGTGTTGTTTCTTTTTCTAGTGTAACAGTTTACTTTGTGATTATTAACCTTCTTATTCGTTTGTTGTGATATTAATGCAGATGGCTGACGATGAAACTTCGATAGAAGTTATATTGCACAAATGGGGAGTTCCGGAGTCTGTTATAGACAGATTTAAAGGTAAGTTTTATTATTTAAAGTATCGTTTAAGTTCTCGAATAGAGACCTCATACCGGCAAGCGCAGCGTAGGACGACCCACCACAAGACAAGGTGGCCAGACGAGCTATTAAAGATGCACGCTGATCAGTCTATCTATATCTGATCTATCTGACAGATAAGAACACGCTGAATGCAAACCGCTTCAAACCACTCTAGGAAGTCAATGAGGGAGACGTATGTCCAGCATTGGACGTTCTGCGGCTGAGATGATGACATTGATTATTAATATATTTTTTTTCTTCCAGAAAATGAAATTCAGCAATATCAACTAAAACATCTAAGTGATGATTTTCTCAAAGAGCTATGCCCTTAAATTGGCCACAGACTTTTGGTTAAATCCAAAATTGAAGAATATTTTACTGCACATGGTAAGTTACACCGACTAATAATTAGTATTTCATTTATATTTGAAGGGATCAAATTTGTATGTATAGCCAACTAACTATAATTATTGCATTGAGTATAAGTAGGTATGTTTTTTTATTAGTTTTGATCAGCAGTTTCACTCATTAAGTGGTAAAGCAAGTGAAAAACAATATTCTCAATATGTAAACTAAAAACAAGAAAATTATTATCTCTTCAAGAATCTCTGGGTGTTGTTTAAACAGTTTATATATTTTTAAAATCTTAGTACATAAATAAATAATAATAGTAAATCTTAGTGCGTGAAGCTGCTAAAAATGTAGCTTGTGTGTCAATCCGTGCTATTGGGATAACAAACTTACACGCAAACTATCGCATATAAAATATTAATCAGTGTGGTGTGATTTCAGATTAATTTGGATATCGAAGAAAAGTACAAGGAAAATTCTTTGAATTTTTATACGAAGTGGCAAACGTTTATAAATACAATTATCAGTTTGAAATTTATTAATTCAAATAAATATGATTCGTTGGCAACTTTATATGAAGGCATAACACAGGAAACCGATAATGGTGAGTTACATACTTTTTTCGGTACCTATCTACTACACCACAGCATGGTAGCCACTAAGTCAGCCACTAGCCATACACATAAGTACCTATGTATAATTTTTCGCATTTATTTTTCAGATCCGAAGGTTCCAGATCAAATGAAACTCCTGTCATCTCATCCCTCCATAAGGGAGACTCGACAGAAAAACAAAATTTTCGACACTGGAGTGCATCGAGAATCTCATTGTTGATATTGATGTAAGTTTATTTATTTATGCGAGGCGTTATGTAGAAGGTTAGATAAGCCAAACGGGTGTGTTCGGGGAACCATTTGGAAAATAAAAGTAGCCAAAAAAAACCCTGACCATATTAATATCTGAACGGGTGTTACTCACGTTATATTAGGCCGGATCGTGAATAACAACCGTTCAGATATTAATAATGTGTGAAAACCACGCTGACGTGGTTTTCAGAACCACAACCAACAGAACCAGAGTGGAAACTGATTTCCATACTAATATTCCGGCCTTATTTTTTAAAAGATTTATTTGTAATTTTCCTGTTTTTTTCCAAAATTTAATCTATTAACTACCATAATTTTCGTAAAGTCTATTTGTCTGTTGATTAAATATGTAAATTCGAAAATATTCTTAGTGAACCAGTCTCCCACAATATCAATATGTTAAGGCTGCAGTCCCTTTTCATAACTTTAAGGCCAACTAAAAAGTGGGCAATAGAGTTTTTTTTATTCGTGTTTTGATTAAATAATCATGTAAATTCGAAAATATTCTTAGTGAACCAGTCTCCCACAATATTAATATGTTAAGGCTGCAGTCCCATTTCGTAGTATTAAGACCAACAAAAAAGTGGGCAATAGAGTAATATTTTTTTATTCGTGTGTTGATTAAATATGTATATACGAAATTATTCTTAGTGAACCAGTCTCCCACAGTATTAATATTTTATGTTAAGGCTGCAGTCTCGTTTCATAGCTTTAAGGTCAACTAAAAAGTGGGCAATAGAGTTTTTCTTTTTATTCGTGTGTTGATTAAATATTATTATGTATATACGAAAATATTCTTAGTGAACCAGTTTCCCACAGTATAAATAATATATGTTAAGGCTGCAGTCCCGTTTCATAGCTTTAAGGCCAACTAAAAAGTGGGCAATAGAGTTTTTTTTATTTTTGTTATGATTAAATAATTATGTAAATTCGAAAATATTCTTAGTGAACTACTCTCCCACAATATTGTATGTCTACTATGTTTTTGGTCTTTTATTTTTGAGTAATTTTATTGTATGTACCTAAGTTAAGAATTAAGATTGTGTGTATGACGTGTTTAAAAATATTGTATTATAATAATAAATATGTTGATAAATGACAACTTATTTTAATTTAAAGTCAGGGTTAAAATAAGATTGATCCATGGCGTAAGTCGTAACTAACTCGAGCTAAAATCGATTGTATTGATAATTCTGCTATGTTGTATGTATTGGTTTTCAAATGTGTCAAGTGTTTATAGAGCAATACCAGAATGTATTGCTCTATAAGCACTGCATTTCAGCTTTTGTATGCATAGATGACAGAAAGTCTTAAAGCAAGACCAGAATGAAACACAAGTTTACGCGAAAGGGGTGTATTAACCCGAAAAGGGGCTCATAGTACTCATCATTATGAACAACTTTTACTTGGTTGTTAACCTCGAAATCGCGATAAAAATATCAGCTGTTCCATATAAAACTATCAGTGAAACTCGACGAAATGTATGGAACAGTTGTGGTTTTTCGTGAAATCAGGGTAGCCCACGGAGTAAAAGTTGTTTATAATGATGAGTACTATGAGTCCTTTTCGGGATAGTACACCCTTTTTGCGTAACCCTGTTTCATTATGTTCTTGCTTTGAGACTTTCTACTTTCCAATTAAGAAAATTATTAGTTTCATCTGAGAAGTAGAATTATTAATTCAAATCTAGAAATTACTTACTTGAAGCAACAAAACATCTTGATATAAGCAAATATATTCTTCAAATAACGCACAGAAATCGTTCGCCTAAGATCAATCTGTTTTTGATCTGAAACCCCCAATTATTCAGACTAAGAATATTACCATACTCTCCCTAAGAAGATACATTCTTAATATCAAAACATCAACAGTCTTTACTTAAAATCAAACATTCTTAAGGCAAGTAAAAGGCATTATTCGAACTAAGAACTTTTGTCTTTGCAGAAGATTCTCAGTTATTTAAGGTTAAGATAAAGAAATACTTTACTTAAGAGTATGCATTTTCAATTAAAAAATATTTTTATTCTTGACTGGACATAAAAAAATCTTAGGACAAGAAAAGGTTATTATTTAAACAGAGATCAATTTAGTTTTAGTATGAAATCCCTGGTTATTCAAGAAAAGAACATTGATAATCTCACCTTGAAAATCTGTATTCTCAGTTCAGAAGTAGTATTAGTCTCTGCTTAAGATTTAAAATACTAAAGAAAAGTAAATGACATTATTCAAATAAAATGTAGAAAGTATTGAAAGGAGAGAAATTTTATTCAGTATAAAATTTTTAGTTTCTTAAATTAAGAAATATTATAATTGGTTCAAACAACAGAATTCTCAGTAGAAGCTGTTACAATTTTTGATTCAAATTAAAAGGCTATTTCTTTCTAAAAACTGTTGCATTGTACTAACATTCAGTTGTTTGGGTTTAAGATGTGATCGAATCTTCATTCAATGAAGCATGTTTTGGAGTTAAACAACGCCAATTCTCAAGTTAAAATGATGTGCGGTCTCAACAAGATGAAACAGTCTCCAACATAATTATCACAATCTTGCTTTAAAACTAAAACTGTATTTAAAATAAAACTTATTGTCTCAATTGAAAAATACTATTATCTTCTACTAATACTAAGATTTTGTTCATTTAAGACTTTTGCATTCTGAGCGCAGAATTCGATTATTTTATTAGAAGATTATCATGTTTTCTATAAAGATTGCTTTGTCTTACTCTAAAAATAAAATAGGTATGCATCAAAAACTTTAACTGTCTTTGTTCAAGAAAACTGTGAGTCTTGAAGAACAAGAAACCGTTTCCTCTTGCATGAAGAAATTGCTTAATTCTTCTATCGATAATATATCATCTTTATATGAGACATTAAAATGTTGATTTGAGCTTATCAACTAAAACAATAAATTGCTTTATTCAAGAAAATATTGTTTTCCCCATATATGAAACCATATTATTCTTGACCAATAGATATACTCTTGATTCGAGACTTTTTTTCTTTCCGTGTATAGATAATTCATCATCATCATCATAATAATTATGTTCTCGCTGCCAGGTCACAGGCCTTCTCTCAGAGAGAAAAGATGAGCCCTAATCCACCATTCTGGTGCTGGCCACTGCTCACAATGTTTTCCTCTATCGTTTTTGAGCGATGGCATCGAAACTGCACATAATTTATTTAAGTTCTAAATAATTCGTTGGTGCAAGGCAGAAGATTAAACTGGGTGCCGTCAATACCTTTCAAACAAAAAAAAAACTAAATCAATATTGGTTCAGCCGTTTGGGACTTACGATACCACAGACAGACACACCGATCCACAGACACAAACGTTTAACTTATAAAACCTTTTTGCGTCGGGGGTTAAAAATAATACTTATCGGTAGCTATTCTAAATACCTCATCAAAATCTATTATATAGCTGACTGAGCTGACCCGACAGACGTTGTCCCGTCTTAAGGGTCCTGTATACCCTCTGCAGCTCTCTCGCTCGCACATTTTCACATTATTGAAGATATAAAATCAATGAGTGTGAATTTCCAAAAAGTAACAAAATCATGTCATGGTGTCTATCGTAACATTACAAACAAAGAAATGTTTGCTTCGATATCTTGTAATTTGACGGAATAAAATGACACGAGAAATAAAAATCACTTGTTACCATTTTACTGTGTCAAATTAAAATATATCAAATTGACAATTTCTTTGTTTGTAATGTTACGATAGACACCATGACATGATTTTGTTACTTTTTGCAAATTCACACTCATTGATTTTATATCTTCAATAATGTGAAAATGTGCGAGAGAGAAAGCTGCAGAGGGTATACAGGACCCTTAAAACTGTCAAACGTGCGAAGTTAAAATCGTTGTTAAGTTTTCTGAAATTTACATATTTTTTTTTCACAATTTTCTTAATTTTTCTTTCCGTAAGAACCTTCTACAAATAATTAGAAAACTAAAAAAAAATATGAATGAAGTCAGCAAAATCGTTTTCAAGTTATGGCGTGACCAAGGTAAATAGGGATTTATTTATGTATTTATAGATGTTATAAATGTTTATCGGGATTTATCACGTATTATTTAATTTAGAACATTTGTTTGAGGCGGGATCCGGTCACTGGATCGAGCTCCACGATCCGAAGGTCCTCTCCACTGAACGACATTATTTTTCAAGAATGGTTCGTGAAGCGGTTGAAATTAGAAAACATCGCAATTTCAACCGGGAAGATGGATTTAAGTTAGCGGCGTCGTGGAATCCCGTAGTGAGCAAGTGTACAAACCGCGGTGTAGGTACTAGGACATTTACCGATACAGTCAGTGTTGTGTTTCGTAGTGACAACCCTGCGATTTTTCAAAATCAAGTGAGGGTAGGAGAACAAAACACCCGCTTTTCTCGCCGGACTCACCCGCAGTTTTCAGTCAGCTCGTGACCACGGCCATTGTAACATGGTCGAAACGTCGAGCAAAGGGTACATATTTTTAACTAAATTAAATAATACGTGATAAGTCCCGATAAACATTTAAAGCATGTGTTCAAATCGCGAAAGTAAAAAAATTACTATAAGATGTATAGATATAGATAGATGCGGCAAATTCTAACAAACAAAGCCATTTCCATCTCAAATTAACCCAAACCCTCAAACAGATGCCCTCAGACTAGGTCAGCTACTTTATCAAGCTTTGGTAAGTTTTCTTATGCTAGTGTCTTGAAAAGAAAGTTTGATTACCAAGGACAAGTTATATTTCTTATACTAAGTTATATTTAATACTTAAACGAACAAAAGTGGCCATTAATTTATTTTAATCACACACCATCCGTCACGTGAGTTTACGTGATCCTTACACCCATTTACAATCGGCGACTCGCGATACGACAACGACTTTTTCATAAGTTAGTGTTTAGAATTTAACTACAACGATGGACTTATCGCACTTTTAGAAATTTTGGTCATTCTAGTTTCAATTTTCCTACTTCCATGGTTAGCTTAAAATGATAAATACTTCAAAATTTATATTTTATGTAGGAAACCGTAAAGACTAAAACACGAATAAGAACATTTCGCTCGATAGAAAAAAAAGTAACATTGATTTTCCCTTTTCTCTCTGTTGTTTGATTAATTAAAATACCAATTTACTAAATGATGTCTATGATATACATATAGATTAATTAATTAATTAATTAGATATAATATATAGATTTCATAATTGTGAAGGGAACCGTAAAGGTACATTGTACATTACAGCTATACTTTCGAAAAATACCTCAATAATAAAAGTAACGAAACGCATGATTGTGTGTAAAAACGCTATGGTTTTGTTCCACTAAATATGACTTTAATACAATATAAGACTAATGGTCATCTTTAGTATCAAGCATTGCTTAAAAGTGGGACAACCTTGCCTTAAAAAAATCACCCTTCATGTGATTCGGTGACCTACACGCGAGCACACACGGGGAGGTGAATAGAGATTAAAATAATTAAAAAAATACTTTTCAGAAACATATTCCACTATTGATCATTTACAGTTGTGCTATTTTCATGAATATTGTTGCTAAGTTTAAGAAAAGTAATACGCAAATTTTGGAAACTGTTAAGTAGACGATAGATTCGATTGACTCGATCGTGCTATGCGAACCTTAGCTATGCTTCGCCTGTATGAGGGCTCATTGTCACGTCGTCTGTCGTATAGATTATGATGTCGCCAATGTCGCCTCCTATAAAAACAAAACATTAGGGTCCTGATAGACTCAATTGCGCTAGGCGTACCTCAGCTAAGCGTCACCTGTATGAGGGCTTATTGTCACGTCGTCTGTCATATAGGTTATTGTGTTGCCAATGTCGCCTCCTATAAATAAAAACATACCATATTGGTCCTGATAGACTCAACCGCGCTAGGCGTACCTCAGCTAAGCGTCGCCTGTATGAGAGCTTATTGTCACGTCGTCTGTCATATAGGTTATCGTGTCGACAATGTCGCCTCCTATAAAAAATATACCATATGGATCCTGATAGACTCAATCGCGCTAGGCGTACCTCAGCTAAGCGTCACCTGTATGAAGGCTCATTGTCGCATCGTCTGTCGTATAGGCTGTCGTGTCGCCAATGTCGCCTCCTATAAAAACAAACCATACGGGTCCAATCAATCATGTAACACATTCGTCGAACGGCCGATTACTCTCGCACGATCGCATTTCGAGTTGGATTAATGCGTCCCCTTTCCTTGGAAATATGCTCTGATAACATCGTCGTCTGTGGTTTTTGCAGCGCACTCCTAAGCTTAAACGAGAAAGTTGTTGAGCGTTCTGAAGAGCCTTACTATTGGACTAGAATACCAACCATACCTATTTCACTGGATATTGATGATATTTGTGGCCATGGAACTTGCTTCCAGACAAATAGTTTTACATATAGTACTCTTTCGGTAAGTGGTCCCCGTAGCTTATAAATAACTCTGACACTTGAATTAGTGCATTGCTTATTATTTTAGGGTAAATACTTTCAAACGTTTTAAAAACCTTAAATTTAATTATTCATTCATTCTCATTCACTGGCAGACAACCTGAGTAGAAGCATAAAAGCATAAAAAATTTACATAAAAGTTCCTTATAAAACAGAAGCACTAAAGAAGGCTTTTTTAAACCCTGAAATGGTTAAGAAGGGGATAAAAACATGTAAATGGAAGTGTGCCATTTTTAAGTTAGAAACAGGGAAGTCTGTACTTAGACTTCTGTTGATATAATTATGTAAAACTATAATGTAGTAGACGAATGTATATTGAATTTTAAAACTATAATCAACTGTTTTAATTATCCAACATCCAAATGTAATTTAAAAAATATAAGGCAATATTTTCACGAAGATTTTCACGCGCCTATACTCGGGCATTTTGTGCGGGTGATGGCTGAGTAGGAAGTATATTATTTCTTACTCAGTCGTTATTAGTGCAGATGTTCCGAGGGTGCGTGAAAAAAAAATATTATTATTTTCTTTTAGTATGATTTTTTATTTTATCTAACAATAGTTTTAAGTTTTGTTTGTACTAACCCAATGGATTTTTTAGTTGTCCGTAATAAAATATTTTGAATTTTGAATTTGAATTTGAATATTATATTAGGTATCTATATTGCTCAACTCAAACTTTTACAACTCGCGCTTTTGTGTCAATAACTAGCCAATAAATTTACTGCGACATGTGGCAGCTTTGCCTAGACCCCGGTCACTTTGTCGCAGGCAATAAATCTAAGTAACAGTTTTTTTCTTTTCGACATGAAAGATCGTAAACATTTTCTTTTGGCTTGAAAACTGAATGATATTGACAACACTTGCTTGAAAACAAATATTTACTCAATTAGAGGTTACGAGTTTTTTTTTAAACATAAACGGCTAAAATCTAAAATACGTAATAATACGTGTGCTGAACTGCTGACTCGGGCTTAAACCATTATTTTTAGATCAAGTCGAGGTGTTAACTTTAAATTAAATACGGAAAATGATCACAGACAACTTTTAAGATCTATCTCTCTGGAATTTATCTGCTTTTACGTGCTAAAACAAAACTAGCTTTTAAAATTAATAACCAAATCTGGATGCCAATTATCTTGTATCTCAAACCATACCTTATTATCTAAAGCTCTTGGGATCGAATTACAAAATAGGTTATTTCTAGAAAGCCACGAAACAAGCGAAATTTTTATTTCGGTCGGTTTTATTTTAGGTAGGTTTTAACATTATACAGACATGTGATTAAAATAAAAGAATCGGAAATATTATGTTTTTTTTTTTTGTTTTGTGCCTTTTATAACATTAAAAATACCAAAGTAAAATACGTTTGTAAGCACGTTTACGGATTTGATTTTTTAAAGTTCTGTATTTATCATTATTATACATAATTATATGTTCTTACAAAACAGACACAGTCTAATAATTGTAGATAACATAAATATTATGTATATAACATAAATATATATAAACATAAATATATATAAACATAAATATATAGTACGTTTACGGAAAGTTCCTTTCAATATGCCAGAAAAGCATAAGGGCTTGGCCACATCACCACGGTGCGGCGCCGGCGCGGCACCGGCACCAAAACGGTACTGAAATGGTACGGCGGCGGCGTCTTATCACGACCGGCACGTTGCAAGCGGCAGCACCACCGCCGCGCTGTGCCGTCGTTGACGTACGACACGGCGGCGTATTAGTAAAACGGTGCGACGACGTGCCGTGGTCCGAAGACATGGTAGTGATGTGGCCAAGCCCTTAGTGTCCACAGTTTGGCTCCTCCTGCCAATTTGTTTCTTGGTAAACCTCTCCTATCACTGTACCATGTACCATGTCAAAGAATAACTAGTGCAGAAGGAAAACTCAGAATATATTGAAATTTTGGAGATATAACCACGCTTAACTTCGTTTTATACGGTGTCGTGAAAATTTTCGGAGAAGCCATGATGATACAAAGCAATAATACCCCGTTCCAAAACAGATTCAAATTAATCTCATTACAAATATTTGTTCTAACGGGTATCGAACATGGAAAACATGCAGACTGCCAACTATATACACTGCTTATATCGTTTCTCTATCGAGTTTCAATGTGTCTTAAGTTAAGTTTGCTAATTCGGAGTCTACACTCTTAAACAAAATGATGAGATTCGTAGACAAACGAAAGTTATTTATTTATTTATTAAATCATTACTTCTATCACTATAGTTACCGCATAGCCCACCGGATTAGCAAGTTGAAGTGACAGTGGGCAGGATTTTTCGGGAGAGGGACATAGAGTATCCGCTCTTTATCCCCACCAAAAACGTTAAACGTTTATATCTCAGAAATTAATTAGCCAATTTAAATTATTTTTAGTGTGTGTAATGTATATCCTTTGCTAAGGCAGTTGTGATAAACATTAGGACAGAGGCCTATACTTAGATGTTAGTCGTCAAATCTCTGCTAATATTAATCACAGCCTATGCTTATACATAGTTACCTAGTAAGTACAACAAGTACTTTTTTGTTGCCATCTCATCGAAGAATGAGAACTTAAAGAATTTTTGAAGTTTTCCTTTCCATCTGTTTTAATCTGTGTGGATATATTGTGATTTATGGCCGTGACTGTACGTATTGCTTTTGTTTACGTGAAAACTTCGTGAGCCCTTTATTAAATTCGGTTAGTCGCTAAAACAAGTGACAAATGAAAATTTGGAAAAGTGATTTTAACATGTTTTCGTGGATCGAAACACGAAAAATCAGACAAATTATTTGTGTAATAAGGAGATTAAGTAATATTTTGTTTGTCGAAAGCGCTATTCTGAATTCAATTCAAATCCTTTCGTTTGATACCCATATCACGGGGGTGCATAAAAAATTACTGGTCCGCCATCTTTGGGAGTCCGCCATATTCGATTTAGAATGACTTCATTTTACTAACTATACATTGGCTGGCATCGATTCTGGTGTTCTCTAAACTAAACTAAATTTGACAGCACCAATATTATTGCCTTCCTTCTCTCACATATAAACGCCCTCTTATACCAAATTTCACGGTTTTAAATCAATTTTATATTGTTAAATTACAATTTTTTTACTGAAAAAAAACACATGTCACAGATACATCTGTGTTTGAGTCTATGATTTGGTTCAAAACACAATAGAATAAACTTTCCTCGATCAAAAAAAAAATCTGAAACAAAGTTGATTTAGTTATTTTTTTAATTTTTATGCTCTAATGAAAGCTCGTAACAATCCTTTTATCCGAGTCGCGTAGGCAACAAAACGCTCCCTCAGCCCCCGCCAAGCTAGAGCGACGATATATTTTGCTACGCAATAGTCACGAGGCCCGCGTGGGGAGTGAAACGACAAAAACGAAAGGTCCGACCTGGATGACGCCTGGCGCGGGACTGAGTGCGGTGCGCGCTAATTCCGGCGACCTTTTTGCGCTTTTAATTTCACTAAAAAACTAAACTATTCCCTATCAAAAATCTTTCCAAAGGATTTTTTTTGAATAGGATTGCCTTTCAGTACATGTAATTTCCAGGTTGTTACGAGCTTTCATTAGAGCATAAAAATAACTAAATCGACTTTGTTTCAGATTTTTTTTTGATCGAGAAAATTGTATTCTATCAAATTTTGAACCTTTGCATAAACTCAAACACAGATGTATCTGTGACATGTATTTTTTTTCAGCTTAAATATTGTAATTTAACTGAATAAAATTGATTTAAAACCGTCAAATTTGGTATAAGAGGCCGTTAAATATAATGCTCAAAATTTCATACCTTACAAAGATGCCATCCGTACTCAATCTTGTGACAAAAAGTTACAGGTCAAAAGTCAGACATGAACGGAGCTTCGTCTAGTTTCCCGAGACCTTTACTGACATAAATCACTTACTTACCTATTTGGGAGAATCATGGGTGAATCCCTCCGGACTGTCACATGAATCTAATAGACTTATGAGGGTTGATGTAGTAAAGCGTTCTATACACGGGCGTTTGAGTTGCATGGCCTTGTCTGATTTGGACGTCATGAATCACTAGTAGTTCGCCCCGAATGCGTGACCTCGGAATTCATACACAATTCAGTACAAAATTTTGCCCATTTTCGAACTTAAAATTGTATTGAAATTAACTACTTGCTTACAAAGTTTCATGAAGATCGGATCAACGATATGCAAGTTATCGTCGAAAAAAACCATGCATAGAAATGCTGACTAGTTCCTTTAGAATCTGAGACCTCTATTGACTCGGTCAATTAAAATAAGAAAACAACTGACTTCCAAATTAGGAAGTGCTCAAACAAATAATTAGTTTTATTGAAGTTGGTTGAAAACCACTAAGCTAAACTATGAATTTTTGTGTAAATAATAAAATAAACTAGCCAAGTGCGAGTCGGGCTTGCACACTGACGGTTCCGTACCACCGCAAAATATAATAATTATAAATAAATAAAAAAAAAATTGTTCCGACTTAACGCCTACCAAAATAGCCAAGCAATTGCTACGCCGTCACATAGTTAATATTTTGCAAGTGACGCTCGAAATTTGTCTCCGACTAGCACTTGGGCATTATTTATTATTTGTTGTTATACTTTAGAGTGTGTACTATAATCATGCCAAGTTTGACGCTTGTACGTATTACCGTTTTTACATTAGAGCTAATACTAATATACGTAAAAAATACGTTTGTTGTATGGGGACCCCCCATTTCGTTTTTACTTTTTAATTTTTTGTTAGATAATCCGCAACGTTACATATTCTGTGAAAATTTCAACTGGCTATCTATTACGGTTCGAAAGATACTGCCGTTAATAGGTAGGACAGACAGACGGACAGCGGACAGACATACAGTCAGATATCGTAGGCTAAGTAATGGAGTCCCGTTTTTACTCTTTGCGTACGGAACCCAAAAAATTATAAAAATACGGATCTAATTAAAACACAAACAAACGTTATCATTAATAACATAAAAATTTAATCGAAAATAATGAATTGTAAGTATTTAACAAAATTGCTCAATCCAATTATTATTGTACATTCATCTGCAAAAGTGAGTTGATCGATGATTGTACAATATTACTGTCCGTGAATGGGACACTTTACACGTAATCTATACATTGCCTAAGACGTAAGGGTTAAAATAATAAATGTCACTACGATAACTCGGATTATGTGCCGGATATAAACGTCACCGGTTATAGGAAAACTTGCCGACTATCCTTTGTTCAATCATCTGAAATTAGTGAAGGCTATGTGGGAAAATGTTTTTCTTGTTTGGGGTTCGCAAATGAACGGATGATTTGATAGCCAACATAGCGTGAACAGACCAAAAATCAGCTTTATATTTTCAGGGAAAACTATCTGAATACATTTATTTTCATATTCATATTCATTTATTTCAGCATTCCACAATGTTTCTTAGGTGGTAGAAAAGTATTTTAGTTACATTGTGAACCCCGTCGGGCACAGCTGAATGATATGGAAGAGATTTTTAATATCCGACGCAAAAAGAGTGCTTGTTCTCGTGTTTTAACGTGTGTATCTGTGTATATATTGTGTCTGTACATCTTTGTGTTTGTATATGGCATCGTAGATCACCAATTTTGATTAAGTTTTGTTTGTTTGTTTGTTTCAAAGGTGATTTCATTAAGAGTGTTAATGGCTATGTTACAAGAAAATTTGTGCATGCGTTTAAAATTATCAGCTCTTTTATATTTTGTGGTGGTATGGAACCCCTAGTGCGTGAGCCCGACTCGCACTTGACCGGTCGATTTAGAGTATATAAAGGTGTCGCGTCTTATTAAAAGACCTTATTACTGTAGAAACTGTGATGTCAAGTTATAAAACAACAAAATTAAGGTAGAACCTACAATAACGTTTGTCTAATTATCCGTCCTTGGAATTTATGAATCCGTGCAATACAGCTAGTGCGAGTATAAAATATCAGAAATAATTGATTTATTCGGAAGCATAAAAACATATTTTTCTAGATTCCCACAAAAATATCGCAAACTCCTCTTGAACTTAAAAAAAATAACGTCAACACAACTCTGAACGCAGTTTTCATCGAAGTTTTAAAACAAGACTTTTCATTTACGCTAACTAGAAAATAGAACGGCATGATTGAATAATGCGAATGAAAAATGGAAAATTGAGAGCGTGGAACATAATTCCAGAGTTTTAGAGAGAAAAATGACGATATTTCGGGAATTGTTAGAAAGTCACAGAGTGCTAGAAAAGGAAAATGTGAAACGACAGCGAAATGCACTAAGATATTTGCGAAATTATAGTTCGATGGATTTCTGATATTATGTAGACGGTCGCTGCCTTTTGTGCTTTTCGACGTATTCGTCATTACCAGCCATCGAGATACAATACCTATAGAGTCACAATCTCTAAGTGAAAACAAAAAAATCCGAGCGTCGAGGCCACAATAATTATATAATTCACAATGCCACATTTACTCCAATATAGACGTTATGTCACTTGCATAGTGTTCAACGTCACTAGTCTGCTGTCGTCTCAGCACTGGCGTCGGGCAGCGTTGTAGTTGGATCGCGGTTGCCTTACCACTAACCAAAAATTCGGCGCAGTGCATAGTGAGCGCAGAGTTTTGGTTCGGTAATTTTTTGGCACTTTTGCGACTCTATAGGCAGATCTCGATGTTATCAGCCTATCATGTTCGCCCTGCAGGCCTAGCATGGGCCGTGGACAAATTGTCTTTCCACCGTTATAATCCCGCGAGAAAAAGACAAACCTATCCATATTCTAGCTTTGTCGCGTCTAGGCGTGGATAAAAACGGAGGAAAGCCAATTTATCCACAACCCATGCTAGGCCTGCAGCTGAGACACAGGCTTTCTCTCAGAGACAGAGAGGATGGGCACTAATCCACCATGCTGGCTAGTGAATATCATCATGTCTTTGAACTTTTGAGGTTCTTGGGCATAACGGAAAATAATATAAATAAGAATATAAAAAATAAGAAAAAGCTTGTGCTTAAAAAGTTTTTTATTTTATTTTATTTAATAAATCTTATTTTAGTTGTTTTCAGTAGGTTTAGCATTCAAATAAAATAAATTATTTTCAACACTTATTTTCGTGCGACAAAGTGATAGATGTATGAATGAACAATCTTAGCCTTATCTCATTTATGCACGACAAAAGAGTCATCGACTTTTTGGTTAGTTACAAGGTAGCCGCGATCCGACTACAACGCCGCGCGATGCCAGAGCTACGATGACATAACGGACAACTAACGTTGAACACTATGCAAGCGACAAAACGTCTTAATTGGAGTAAATGTGGCATTGTGAAGTACTTATGTAATTGATACAATGTATGTACAATGATGCTCGGACGTTTTTTTACTGTTTTCACTGAGATATTGTGACTCTGTAGGATTTGTATCTCGATGTTTTAAAAGCAAATATTTGTTAAAATCCACGTTAATGGGGCCTTGCTTTTGTTTACTCCATCTTGCTAAAGCGCTCAGCAAACGCAGCCGTATTCCCCATGATGCAATAAACAATGCTGCCAAAAGGGTTTTATACTTACTTGTTGACAAAATCAAGGAAAGTTATTTGTATTACCGTCAGATGTGTACAGACAAACAAACCTTGGTCTGTGTGCCTTTGTGATGCTAAAATAAATGTTTTCTTTTCCTGGATCAATTTCTATAGATACCTACATCTATAAAATACAGTGTGTAGCATTTATGAAAAACCGACCAAGTGCAACAAGTTGGGCTCGTGCAATGAGGGTTCCGTACAAACAAAAAAAAAAAATTATGTGGACGTTTTTTTTTTTTTTTTTTTTTTTTTAGCTCTGTCCTAGATTCGTGTGACTTATAATTGTAATAATTGATAAGGCAAAATTGTTATACTTTCTTACACTAATAACACTAGAAATAAGCACTCGTGTAAACTGACTTGCCTCATATGACGAACATGTTATATTGGTGAATAAATAATCTGAATCTGAATCTGAAACATAATTATGTTAAATATGTTGTAAATGATAACTTTTTTTTATGTACCTAATATAAATCTTGAAATAGTTTAAACTACAGTATCAGTTAATTAACTTAAACTTGGTCCAAGTATTCATTTGTATTGATACCTGCAATATCATTATAAAAAAATAACTATAAATTCTAATCACTTTCGCTAGGTGTATCAACGTAAGACTGTAGCAGGTCAGCTTTTTTATAATAATGAGGGAGCTATAAGAAAAAAATATTTTTGGACTGAGAATAATAAATAGAGTAATAGATATGATCCGTACTTCTGTCGTTAAAAGGATTAAAATATTGTTGTTGCTTACCCCTTCCCCTTCCTCCCGAACACAAAGCATCCAGAAAAACATCGTCTCTGCAAAAAACAAAGCATCTCTTCAAGAAAACTATAAATCTAATTGTAAGTCTCATGTCCACCTGGCTCTACCTTGAACTTTGAGCCAGCACCCTACAAATGGCACATTACGGTCCCGACCGGATCGACCGAGTTTCCCCAAAGAACCGCACCATCTGTCGCCTGAAATACAGATAAATCTTTACCAGCTGATTTACATAACCCGAAAGCTTACAAACCTGTAGAAAGGTAGGTACTTGATCGTATAATATCTTTGTCAAAGCAATTGTTCAAGAAATGATGGTACGGAACCACGCTACGTTGCCGCTGAATAAAAACTTTATACTCATAGCTCCCTAGGATTTCATGTGTCGGGAAAACTATGGACTATCCGTAAAGACACGGGAAACTACAATCCAGACAGAGAAGAAATTTAAATTCACCATTCAAACATCTGCTCAGCCGGGAATCAAATCCGGGACTTCCTGCTCCTAAGGTAGACGTGCCTGACCACTTGGTGATCGGTATGGCTCAGTTAGTTTTCTCTTTGGCTAAGCCATAAAAAGTTTATGTTATGTCCATCGAGATACAATACACATAGAGTCACAATCGTGCCAAAAAAATGCCCGTACCAAAACTCGGCGCACGATACGAATTTCGTAGACTTATTGGTTAGTTACAAGATAACCACGATCCGACTACAACGCCGCGCGATGCAAGAGCTAAGATGACATAGCGGACAACTAACGTTGAACACTATGCAAACGACATAAAGTCTTGAAGTAAATGTGGGCATTGTGAAGTATATAATTTATACAATGTATGTACAATGACGCTCGGACGTTTATTGACTGTTTTCACTGAGAGGTTGTCACTCTATAGGAATTGTATCTCGATGGTTAAGTCGGATGATTCATCTCTGAGATTTGGCTTAGTCCTGAGGATGTGGTAGATTCTCCTTCCTTCAAAGGTTTACCCGCCGAGCCTCAACATGATTATTGAAGCGTGTGTCTCCAAGCTGGCAAAGCACCGTCAACACCGTGTTGCAGGTGTCTATAGGCGGCGGTTTCTGCTTACCATCAGGTGGAATGCATGCTTGTTTACCGCTTTGTTACAAAAAAAAAAGAGTTTCGTTCGTTTTTATTTTACTATACATAACCGCCAATTTCTGAACGATGAATCTGACCACAATTATTTAGGTTTGGCTACAGATCTCTACCATATGCATGTCTTGACACGCTCTTGGCTATTTTTCCCCTAATCTAAAATCGATATTCCATGAAATCCCTAGTAGCATCGTTTTGTTGCGTCATAATATATACACGTTGAATTATTAAGAAGCTAAGAATTACAAAAATGATTTAATTAATTAATTTAATTCAATAAATAAATTCTTTATTTTAATGTAGAAATGAGAAAAAAACTCCACTCCAATAGGTAATTGAAGCTATCAACGAAGTAAGGTTAGAAACAAAAAACCCTTTTACTGACATCACAGATAACTTTAAAATTATAACGTTTTCTTATATATTTTTTGAAGTCGAAATGGTTTGTTTTATAATGCATCGTTTTCACTTTTAGAATAAAAAGCTACTTATTTCTGAGTGGTAAGGTATGGTAAAAATATAATTTAAAAGGTTTTGTTTCAATTTTAATACTTATGTCCCAAACAATTTTCGAAGCCACCCTTTACCAAGCCCCAATCGCAATTTCATTTTCAGGGTACATCTACCCTTAAATTTTTTCCTGTTTTCATAAAAATCTGAAGCAATTTCGTTGCATTCTCAATTTCAATAAATTTTGTAATATTTTTTCCGAACAAACGAGATTATTACCACAGAGTTTCTTATTTTGCTACACAGTTGGTAATAAAAATTGATTACGGTTTTTTAGAGAAAAATTGTTTGTTTTGCTAATAAAAACAAATTTGAGGCAATATTCAACGAAGAAAGGTGGATGTAAAATTGTGGTTAATGTCTCAGAAAAAAATATTTATCATAAATAACAATGTTTGCATGATTGATTCAGATTTTTATTGTAAAAAATCTGTGCGAGTAAAACATCCAATAATTACAATATGGTCAATTATTTGTTTAACCAGTTGAAATATTAATTGATGGTTTAGAATTATTCAGTATGCAACTATTTAGAGTTACCTAAGTATTTGATTTCTCAGCCTATTATATTCCCACCGCTGGAACACAGGCCTACTTCTCTCGGAGAGGGAGGATAGGCTTTAGTCCACTATCCAGGCCCAGTGCAAGTTGGTAAATATCATCGCTTTGATTTATTGAGATTTTTGAACACACTGTTGTTTCGCCACAATGTTTTCTTTCACAGTTTTTGGGCGATGGCATTAAAACTGAGCATTACCACAAAATAGGTATTTTGTGACACTACTCAGTCATCGGTGCAGAGCCGAGGGTCGAACTGGGTGCCGTTGGATTGTGAAGCACACATGCTACCGCTCGGCCACCATTGCTACCGTACCGCACTCATCATTATGATATTTTTTTCTGAAAACCTTCGACCATAATAAAATGGATGGACGGGCCCAGAAGAAGCGCAATTTGCAGATTACAAAATGAGCGCCGGTGCTCATTTCCTATCAGTCGGTCTCTAGCCGTAGGTAGTGCAACACGCGACTATTGTTACAAAATAACGAAACATCTGACAAAATTATACCTTCGTCTGCTTTCGAAGTGTAAATACACAACAGAAAACCACTACTCGCTACTTTACGGCAGTACTTAAAAATTGTATTGAAATTAACTACTTGCTTACAAAGTTTCATGAAGATCGGATCAACAATACGCAAGTTATCTTCGAAAAAACCATCCATAGAAATGCCGACTTGTTCCATTAGAAACTCATTCGGCTTGGTACACCCTTTCCGTAAAACCCTGTATAAGCCTGTGTAATTTTAAGCATTGCTTAATTTTTAAGTAACGTTTATAAGTAAGGCCGAGAACATTGTTCGCTTCCCGAAATTATCTTATAAAATAAAAACAAGTTCTCATAATAAAAGCGCCTGCTCGTATTTCCGAGCCACATCTTATCCCTAATAACAAGGGCTTTTATCAACCTGTCGGACAAAACGAGCTTCCCTGCGAATAAAATTTATTGAAATCATCCATAATCTCGATGTGGCAAGAAAATGCTAACAAAATAAAAATTGTCAGTGAATTACTTGTAAAATATCTAAGACACAAGGGAAAAATTATATAAAATTGAGAATCATGAACCAGGAAGCTTCCACTGCTGAGAGAGGGTGTTGCAATAATCCCCACGCTTGGCAGGCGGCCTGGTGATTGCAGTACATCATCATCATCATAGTCAGTTTTTTTACAGTCCACTGCTGGACTTTTAGCCTGTCCCCGAAAGGGTGATTGGGCCATATCCACCACGCTGGCCCAGTGCGGGTTGGTGGATTCACATACGTTATTGAATTTCTTCTCCGTGCGTATGCAGTACGCTCACCGTGTTTTAATAGGACGCTGCTTCCCATCCTTTAGAGGTTCTGGTCGCAGTTTAGATCATACCCCGGGTCCCGGGTGGTAAATTGAGAATAATAGTCGGGGAAAATGAGGTGATGAAGCAACTCCCTATGCTATTGACCAAAATGCTGGCGTATTCCTGGTTCATTGCATAGGTAAGTATTGTCATTGAGCGTAGTAATGCCATCAGCATGCTGGATACGCTGCCATCTTGTAGTGGACTTGAGCATTTGGGTTGTTTCTAGTCCGTCAATGGTATACTATTGACCATTGAAGGACTAGAAACTACCCAAAAGCTCAAGTCAAGCCCAAAATGTCAAATTTGGCAGTCCAACTGCTTTTGCATAATATGTTTTAAGCATTTGGTGTTAGTTAGCTTGTATTTTGTTTAGTTATTAAAGTTACTTACCAATAAAAACTTTGTTCTTACTCTAATGTTATGTATAAAAATTAAAAAATTACTTCTAAAGACTAATATGTACCAAAAATTTGTAAACACTAAAATGACTGGAAAACATTCGTGTTTATTTCAATAATAAATTATGTATTGCACCTATTTGTTTATTTAAGGGACTAAACTATTCAATCATCATTTAAGACATCTAGTCGGTAGAATTACTTTCAGGTTTGATGGACCAGCGTTTTTATCTGCCTGTACGACATAAAATTTGACTTCTCTTTTATTTGTTCTAAGTATGCTCTTTGATCTTTCTAGTCTTCTTTTTTCTTCTACCTTTCCCTCTATGATACGGCATTACGTCATACAAAGTGGCTAAACATTTTACCTCTTCCAAAACCTTTATACTGGCTAGTAGACTTTATTTTCTCATCCACAATAGGTATCTAATAATTCCTAGTTGTTTTTCTGTTCAGCTTATTCTTTCCACGCGTCTACAACACTACATTTTAAAATTCTTAACGCCTTTCTCGATATTAATAAGTCATTCCGCATGCCTCATTTCCGTACAGCCCAAAAAAGACAACATAGGGGCATCCAGCTCTCTATACTCTAGTGAGTGGTTCCCAATTAGTGGTACATCAAGGGGTACGCGACGCGTGGCAATATCTTGACTAAGATAATTTAATTAGTATCCCGGTACCAGTATTTAGTTTTTTTTTAATCATTCCAACAATAAAAGCTTGAGCAACCAAATCCAGTTCCTGGCGGTTCAGTGCAGACGCAGTTTGTGGGGACCAAGTATAAAATTCTATGAAAGACATCACGCCGTATGCAGTCTTTTTGTAGTCCGTCTGCATCCAACGGACTTCATACAGCATGACATCTTTCATAGAATTTCATACTTTACTGGTCCTCACAAACTGAGTCTGGTCTCATAGAACCGGACTGCAATTGAACTGGGTGCTTGAGTCGATCTCGAGGGGTACGCGAGTTTGAGGTCTGTCTTTAAGTGGTACGCCGGAATATCTAATTGGGAACCACTGCTCTAGGGAATCACATCATGGCCCACATCGCCAAAGTAAACAGAATACAAAATTGCAAAAAAGTTATCACAGTAAACTTTACAGTCATGTTTATAGTACCGTATTTTTGCTTTGAAAATACGGCACAGTAAAAAATAATTAACACTGAATGTGTCTGCTCTTTTATTATCCAGTTAGCTTAAAATTACTGCTGATCCTATATACAAATTTCCAGCTTTGCAAGAGAGTTTTGAATAGAGGGCAGCTTGCACAGTTCTTTGTGATCTCTTATTCAAAAATTGCTGTAGGGTTAGGTCGGCAATACTCCATCCAATTTCCTGCATTTTTTTCTCGCCAACCAATGCTACATTTCGTTGCGTGTGAATTTAATTTTTCTATGTAACGGCTGTTTTTTTATGGACCAGCTATTATTTTTTTCACGATTCAAATTTGGTCCCTTTATTCATAACTAGTTACATCCCGCAGTTTTACCTGCGTAGACGTAACATATATCGCGTAATTCAGTCATTAGTATTTCAGCCGTAGGACGTCTACTGCTGGACTAAGGCCTCCCCTATCGATCTCCAAAAAGGCCGGTTGGCAGCGGCCTGCATCCAGCGTTTCCATGCAGTCTCTATTGGGTCGTCTGTCCATCTTGTGGCTGGACGTCCTACGCTGCGCTTATCGGTCCGTGGTCTCCATTCCATAACCTTTCAGCCCCATCCGCCATCTGTTCGGGTTGAAGAACTTTATTTTCTCAACAAGAAATTTGCCCCGTTCTACGTGATATGTGCCCTGCCCACTGCCACTTGGTGGGCTATGTCCGTAACTTTCGTTCGTCTACGGATCCATTTCTGATTCGTAATTCAGTATATTACGGGAATTGCTCAAAGCGAAAACAAAGCAAAGACGCTGCGCTCAATAGTTTACAATATTATTATGACTATGAATACAAAAACTTCCTGTCGGCCTATTACCACCGTTTCGTGTAACCCTATATCATAATAAATTTTGGAAAATTGAGGACGTTTTCCATATTTTTTTTGAATGCGGAAGTGATGTTGTTTACGGAAGCACGGTCTAAAATTAACTTGCCAAATTTTCAATTTTAATCAATCTGTAAATACGAACTTTGCATATTTTTACCGTCCCCAAAATAAATTAAACCAATCCAGTAATCCGTAAATGAATTCAAAACAAAGTTCCATCAAAATTGGTAAACACGACCTTTCATGGGACTGAAGTTCATCAATGGGTTTGAGCGCTTTAAATGCTTTTATCTTGTTCATATTAAAATTATGTATACTTTAGTTATAATAAAGAGTTATGCATCTATCTTGGTGGCATTTATCCAAGTTGCCACTAAAAGAACCCCATTACTAAAATGATACTGAAATAAAACACTGTTTTAAACTATCGCGGTTGTTCAATAACAGTATGATATTTTCATTATCATCATCAGCCAGAAGATTTCCACTGCTGAACATAGGCCTCCCCCTTTAACCTCCACACTGAATGACAGCCTGCCTTTAACAGCCTGCCTTTGACAGTATGCCTTTAAGGCCTGCGTATGATATTTTAGTTTGCGTTAAAAATAAAAATCCGCGTTCGAAATGCGTTCAAAATACTATACGATACAGTGAGTGTGTTTTGTCGGGACTCAGGTTCGAGATCGAGTTCCAGCTATTCCAATGATAACCGTAACAATAGATTAAGAAAGAGGGTAGATCGTTTTGTCTGCACCTAACTTAACATACGAAAAATCGACACCGCTTTATGGCTGATATTCCGAAAACCCGTACGAAGCGATTTAATTTCAATTTTATTGTGCGAACTGCTAGTCTGTGGAATGCGCTACCCGAATGGGTGTTCCCCGATATTTACAATCTGGGTGTCTTTAAATCTAGAGTGAATCGGTTTTTCTTCTAGGCAAGTAGATACATACTGTTCACTCTGGCCTTGAAAAAGCCCAGATTATATGGTAGTATTTATTCACTAAGTCGTGGTAGCCCATTTGGGTGACTGCTAGACTTGAAAGCGTAAGGTCGCGGGTTCAAACCCCGGGCCCGTACCAATGAGCTCTTCGTAGCTTATGTACGGATTTTCATACCACAGGATTTCGGTGAAGGAAAACATCGTGAGGAAACCTGCATACGTACGGAGAAGTAATTCAATGGCGTATGTGAATTCACCAATCCATACTGGGCCAGCGTGGTGGATATGGCCCAATCACCCTTTTGGGGGTAGGCTATAAGTCCAGCAGTGGACTGTTAAAAGGCTGATTATGATGATGATTCATTCACTGAAGTTTATCAATGGGAATGAGTACCAAGTTCGAGGTAATTGGTGAATTTTTATTTTATTTTATTTTATTTTATTTTATTTTTATTATCTTAGAGAAACTAACGGTCTTAATTAACAGAGTTAATAATTAGCTAGAGACAAAGGGGCCATTTTTTTTTTTTTTTTTAATTCTATTAGTCATTCTGTTTCAAATGAACATACATTTTCATCCAAAATTTAAGTAAGTACACTGGATCCGATTTAAAAAATACTAAAAATACTTTCCTCCTCCTTCGTACTGTACTTTACTTACTTAGGTCCTTGTTTACTTATTGAAGTGAAAATTTCTTTAGGCATGTTGGGCACTTTTTGGGGTGGGGAAAAAAGCACTGAACTCGTGTGACCGTCTTTCTCAAATGCATTATAGTATAAATGTGTGTGTTTGTGTATATATTAAGAAGTTTTCACTTCTGTCGGCAGTCCCCATACAGCCTATATTTTTTAATATTTTCATCTTTTTTTAGATAGGTACTTGTTTTTTTTTTTCTAGGGCAAGTGCCTTTATTAACTAAACAAAATACAAGCTAATACTAATAATACAAATACAGTTAGACTGCCCATAGACCGTTGAAGGTCTAAAGACAATTCAAATGATCAAGCCCACTATCAGTTGGCAGCGTACCTAGCATGCTGGCGGCATTATCAACCAGAATGGCAATGCTTATGCGTTGAGCCGGAAACACGCCAGCATTTTGGTCACGCGTCGCAGTAACCAGTCACTCTGAAAGTTTTTTGAAAATGGGGTGAGCTCCGGGTCCCCAAGGGCCCAATGTCTCGACCCCAAACGCCTCAAATATGTAACCACTACCGAGGTTAGCATAATATTTGCGTCGCTTGTGCTGCTATGCCGAATTGGCAGCTGCACCAGCCCTATACCTTGCGTCTCAGGAAGATGTGACGGCGCCATAGTACTTATTTACTTAAGTACTTGTAGGATTATATTATTTAACAGTTGATTTCTGATTATGTTGTAATTTAGTTGATCAGTATCGAAACGGTTTTATACAAAAAAAAACCTACCTTTTATTACAGTTTTTAGTATTAGGTATATAGGTTCACCTTTTAATCCTTCTAATTTTTCACCCTTAATTTTTATGGGTAAACATTTCCCAGAGTAAATTATCATTTAGTTTTCAAAACCTCTTTGTGCTTCCCTTGTAAAGTATTTAAGGAAAAATCCTTTGAATATTTTGCTTCATTCTACACGTAATGTTGAATAACGGGAAACAGGCTCTATTTTCATTCTTTGCCCAGGGTCCTACTGAGTAAGTTTTTACCGGTCTTTTTAGGGAACCGTAGTACTACAAGGAACACTTATAAGTTCGTTTAGTCCGTCTGTTAGTTTGTCTGTGCGCCTGTTCGTCTATCTGCATGTCTGCATGTCCACCTGTTTGCCTATTCGCCTGTCCGCCTGTCCACCTGTCCGTCTGTCCGTCTGTCTGCCTGCCCACCTGTCCACCTGCCCACCTGTTCACCTGTCCGCCAGTTCCCTGTTCGTCTGTCCGCCTGTCCGCCTGACCGCCTTTCCGCCTGTTCGCGGACAAGCGAACAGGCGCGGAAACAAAAAATTACAAGGCAGTACATTATTAGGCTATTCTTCAAGTAATTGATAAGTAAGAACTAAGAAGGCAAAAACTCTAATGTAAGAACATATGCATATGTATGCTGCTTGTAGAACGCGGCATCGTCACCCATTTACTCACCCTCGATAAAAGCACTGTTTAAGTTTAAATTAGCACACTTAAATGAAACCGCCATCAAGGCGTTAAACTAAGTAACCTACTAAGTGAGGTCCTTAGTGTTACCGAACGACGACCGCAAAGCTTTAAGTTGTTACATTTAATTAATTACGGACAACAAGCTCCAACTTAATGCATAGAAGCTCGACTTAATACCATTTATTGGTCAAAGGTGGCACTGTTTGTGATGTTTATCTAAATAAACAATAACCGAATTCATTGATAGTAAGTAGGTAGGTACATGAAATAATAAGGTACAAATAGTTTAAAAAAAAACCTCATTACACAATAGAAATAGGTACCTTACTTGCTGATTTTTTCGTTAAGAAAGTGTGGATGGTGTACGCAGTTTCTCGCTCGTACAGTGTACTTCTTTTTAGGATTCTGTTGTACTACAAGGTATTATCTGTTCGTTCTGTCCGTCCGTGTCTGTACGTTTGTGCGTCTATCCATACTTTTAACCACCATGGTTTTTAAGGTAAGTGCATGAAACTTTACACACATATATACAGTGTTAGTATAGTAGATAATTGATAGATCTCAATTTTAAAATTTTAAAAAATAAAATTTTATAATTTAGTTCATACATAACTTATTTACCAAGTGTAGATATCCTTTGAAAAATATGGTCAGCCAAAGTGGCAAAAAATACTAATATAAATTTATAATTTACTAGCAACCCGCCCGCCCGGCTTCGCACGGGTGTAATTTACGTACAAAGCCGGGGCGGGTCACTAGTTATATATATAAACTTTCCGTGAAAATGTATCTAACTGATGGTGAAAACCGCATCAAAGTGTGTTGCTTGGTTAAGGAGGAGTTAGCGGCCATACAGACATACAGACAGAGAGACAGACGCGGAAATCGACTTTAATTTATACTGTGTAGAGATAGAGATAATTTGCATTTTTACCCTTTGGATGCGGAAACCTAAAATGACAATTGAGAAATTAAGGTATTATTGGAACAAAAGTTGGTAAGTATAACCATAGAGAAATATACTGGTTGAGAAGCTGCTATGCTTTTTAATACATTAAAATTTAAAAATAACCCTGAGTAATTGAGGCAGGTGCCAAAAAAGGCTGGTTCGATAGTTGTGAATAGTTTTTTGTCTCTATAAATAAAATGTGCAGGCATCATAGATAAAGTTAAATGAGGTAAAGTAAGTATTCTTCGAAAACCGTTGGCAAAGTTTCAAAGCATACTCCTACCGAAATGTGACTGCTTAGGTACATTCCATTGGAAGTTATGTACGCCGTATTTTAAACTATTACTCTTTGTCTGAACCATAACATAAACTGAGGCCAAAATAAAGCCGAAACGAAGCCAAAGTATCAACCTCGAAGTGTTTTAGTTTAGAATATTTGAAAAGAAAGAAGAAACAATAGATACGTAAACATAATGAATAGTGGATAGCCTCGTTGGTCCAGTTGGTAGTGACCTTGCCTTTTTTCTATCTACTTATCATCAACAAAATCAGCCTATCTTAGTCCACTGCTGGACATTGGCCTTTAACAAGGCAAGGCTTGGCTGTTCACTTTCAGCCACTGTCAGCTGCCTGACGTATATAATCACTCCATCGAATCTCAGGGCGTCCTACACTACGTATGCTGATTTGTGGTCTCCACACTAACACACGTCTACCCCAACGCTTATCAATTCTGCGATAGATATGATCGGCCCGCTGCTATTCCAGCTATGTCGGTGACTTTGGTTCCTGGCGAATAACTTCGTTCCGGATACAATTCCTTAGAGAAACTATCATCTAAATTGGATTATGTAAAGTAGGTATCAGAACCTTATAAAAAAAATCTGAAATACTTAATCTAGTGGCTGAGCCCAATGTTATTGGTGAGACAAAATCCCATGGACTACGCTGGCTCAGCCACGTTTTTTAATATAAAATAATAGGCTTGCTTTTGACCGCCACCTGCTGTTAATCCATGCTGCGGTCTACACGTGGAAGGAATGGGAGAAACAAAAGCAGCTTAACCAGCGTATCTGAGACAATCGAAAGAATGACAGCCAATTGGGTACCCCCGATACCACTGGAGAAGTCTGCCCAGAGAAAAACCTGCGCGAACACGGACCAATAAGGAAAAGCTCATAGTATCTAAGGTCAGGACTCATTAGTCACCGAATTTACATAAGTGTGCCAAATTTCAGCTCAATTGGTTGAGAATAACTGGTCTAAAATTCAGTTGCAAGTTTTGTCCCACACATACGAACAAAACATACATACTAACAGGGCAAGTTTAATAAAAAGCTTGTAATAAAGAAAAAGTCTTCGATATAAATTTCACATGGTTTCATAATGAAATTTCTTAGCGCAGGTTTGAAAAGATTTTTAGTGTCACCATTCATAAATTTTTAATTTTCTTTTCTAGAATTTTGAGCCAACTTTTTTAAATTATACCACGTTTCTATCCTTAAGAAATTCTTGAGTGCGTGTAAAAGCTCTGCAAACCGGCCAACTCTCGATTACAAAATGACATTTAAGCGACCCCTCTACAATCGCTATTCTTTTTTTACAAAAAAAAAACTGTGAACTTTGCATGAAAGTACTGTCGAGTATGGTCAAAGGTCAATAAACTACCTGAGTAGGTACCAGGGTGACTTTACAATATAGCCATTACTATTTGGAATGCGTGCTAGAATTGCGTGACTATAATCTATTTAATTCGGCCCTTTGTTCTTGGGCCTGGTTTTAAGACTACTAAATAAACAACGAAAAACTTTTGCCCAACTAACTGATACAGAGAGGTAAAAAACTTTTTGCGATATTTGAGTGGATATGTCGCAAGTGCTAAAAACGCAAAAATCTAATTAATAAACGCACTCCGCCAAATTACTTATCGTCAAATTTTGCTCAAACTATCTGAGGATTTTCGATGCAAGTGTCAAAAACGCAAAAGTCTAATAAACGCGTCGAAACTGATTTGCGTAGTTTCCACGCCAGTGCCAAAAAGCAATTCTCATAAAATCATCCTGTCAGATACGCTAAACACCAAATTTTGCAATTTTTGACTGGTTTCGATTCGACACAAGTGCCAAAGATGCAAAAGTCAAAAACGGAATTTTCTCCTTTTTAGGGTTCCGTACCCAAAGGGTTAAAACGGGACCCTATTACTAAGTTTAGCCTATATTTTCTCCCTACCCCTGGGCAAAGGTCTTCCCCATCTGACAGACAGCGCGATCACTTATCAGATTTAACCAGTCTATCTGAAACACGTCGAGGTCATCGCGCCAGCGTTTTCTCGGTCTGCTTTGACTTAATCGTCCGTTTTCAAGCACCCTGCGAGATCTTGCCCATCTATCAGGGTGAAATGATCAAAAATGTGTGATTTGGTCTTTGCGTTTTTTGCACCTTACAGTAAAATTTGTTGTATGAATTGCGGAAAACTAATATATCGTAATAAATATTTTAATTTTTTATACTCGTGCAGTATTATTTATAATGCCCGGTAATTCATATTATTACTTCGTGATATTGCTATAAATTAAGTTAATTCTGACTTGATTTAGTACCAACCTAACCCAACATACCTTTGGCAATGACTCGACCTCTATGCAATACTTGGAATTTTAGCAAGGGCAATTTGACCAATCCGCAATATATTCTAGAGAAATATTTAAATTGACTCACTTTACAAAAGAACTTTACGGTTGATCTGATAAGACCGTATTGGAGTCCATGAATAACAAAATTCACCCTTGAACTGTGGGTAGTGATAAAGTGGTAAGAGGGCAAGTTTAAGCCGGTCACTTCACTTTTCGGCTTCTTACTTTCTTTTCTTTCGGCCATTATGTTCTTTGTGTTCTTTTCATATGATGTATTGGATTTTTATGACCCAAATGTTGAAATGGTTTTAAAAAATCTAGCAGAAATATTCAATTTTCCGGCGTAAATCCTTTTTTGATGCCACCTTAATAGACCCAGGACGTTCTTGGAAATACAAAAACCGAGGACATAAGATCGCATTTCGATACAATCTCAATGTGCCGAGCCGTCTACTCAGGACTTAGAAAGTATTTATTTAAATTCTCCAATGAAAACTTGTCACTGGAGAGTACTTATGCTCAGCAATATTATAATTTGTTTATTCATTTTTCACGCAGCAACAGATCAATACAATGATTTCACCAAAGATATAGTTAAAGGGCTGGAGAGTGACATAGGATATTATTATTTCTGAAAAAAATTTAACGGAAGAAAAATTACAATCTAATCCATCAATGGATTTGTTCAGTGGATTAGATTAGAACAGGGCTTTCTTATTGATTTTCTGCGCACTACGCAGGTAAAACGTAGGGTGCAGTTAGGCTGGAGAAAATACGAACAATCTTTAGTAATTTAATACACTTTTTCCCCAAGTCTGTAGTTTTTAGTCCGGCCAAAAATAAAAATGCCTCAACAACACAAATAAGCTCTATAGTTTATCCTCTATGGTTTGACTGTAATAGGCGGTCAGAATAGCCAAAACTCAAGGCTAGATCGGCTTGATTCGGTACGAAACGATGTAAATGGCAACGGTGACAGCGAAATTGGGACTGAATAATGTGAAGGATAAGGAACCTTTGATTATAATGTAGATTTGAGGCATGAGATAAGGAGACTTGGGGTAACTTACCATCTGAACAGACTAGATGTGGGCCACCTCAATGTGAGTCATCTCAAGTAACCATCGACTGTTTTTTTTTTTTATAAATAATAGACGTACGTTTGACCATCCATAGTTATAATGCGGTCTAAGTTGGAGCACGCTTGCCTAAAAGAAACCGATTCACTCGTGATATGAAGACACCCAGATTGTAATCATCGGGGAACAGGAACACCCATTCAGGCAGCGCCTTCCACAGACTAGCAGTTCGCACAATAAATGTAGAATCAAAGCGCTTCATACGGGTTTTCGAAATATGAACCATAAAGCAGTGACGATTTTTCTGTCAGTCCAATAGAAAAATAGGCAGGAGGGAATTAGATCGTTGTTTGTTGTCTGTGTTTTGTGTATTAAGTTTGAGTCTTCTAGATTAGAACATACAATGGGACTGCCATGAAGAAATTATAATTATATTTTCCCAATTTTTTTTTTTATAAAAACGGTTAGATTTTAATTCTAGGAACCATCGAGAAAATAATATCCTCATCATCATTATCAGCCAGAAGACATCCACTGCTGAACATAGGCCTCCCCCTTTAACCTCCACACTGAACGACAGCCTACCTTTTGCATCCACTGGATGCCCGCGACTCTCACAATGTAGTTGGTCCATCTAGTGGGAAGCCTCCCTACGCTGTGTCTTCCGGTTCGTGGTCTCCACTCCAGAACCTTTCTTCCCCATCGGTTATCGGTACTATGAAACAATACACAATACAATACTACAATACTATCCAAATAAACATTAATTATTTTTGCCATTCGGTTATCTAAAATTATTTTGCAGCACTATGCCTCAAACTGGGTGACAAAAAGATCTAGCTTGCACCACGGTTTCGTCGTTTGACCGATAAGGGCTTTTCAGCGAGACGATAAAAATAGTTCCAGTTGGCTCAATAGATGGCAATATAACCGCTACTATCTAACAATATTTAAATGTTAAAATATAATTGTACAACAACAATTTACAACTGACAACAACAACATAATCAAAACAACAATAATAATAATAATAAATATCTGGGACATTTTTGCACACACGGTCATCTGACCCCAAACTAAGCAAAGCTTGTAATATGGCTGCCAGAAACTGATATATGTACAAATATATTTTTAAATACATACTTAAATAGATATTAACACCCAGACATAGAACAAACACAAATGTTCATCACACAAAATGTTTGTCCTAGATGGGAATCGAACCCACGCCCCCAAGCACAGAAGATAGGTTCACTACCAACTGAGCCACCGGGGCAGTCTAATACAATACAAAGAAGACAATTTTTTCTAGGCCCACCGAATTTACCGTATATTGATGGGTATAACACTATAAAATTCATCGTTTTTTTTTGTACCATTCGGACGAAAGATAAGGTAAAAATGAAACCGGAATAATAATATACAGAATAATATATGTGATTTTTGCCACAATTCATTCATTTCCCTTATAAAGTCACTTTTTTTCACACCGGAACGTTTTTAATACGAAAAAGGATGCATGCTTAGGAATTTTTATACAAAAATAAATAGATGAGGAACAAATCGACATGAGTTTCATTACTATACGGATTTAGTTTGAGGTGGACCTATTTTTCAAACAAAAGAAACTGTCTCATTTACGCTATAAAAGCTTAGCAAAAGTGTAGTTTCAAGTGTGTAGTTTCACGGTTTTCATTCAACTATTTGCAATATACTGTCAAAACTTAACAAAAATGCACCGAGTATAGTAACAGTATCAAACACGTTTATAGTTTTTAACATTCATGGCATTTTAAATAATCACGTTTCGCTTCATGTCTAGAATTTCGAAGTTTCAAGGACAAACCTCGAGGGTTTTATCCGCTCCAAGGTCTGCTAGACCGTAAAGGGTAATTTATGTAACTGGCATCATAATCTGTAATCACAGCTTGGAGTAACGGGTGTTTATTAGAAATGATTGAAGGGTTGAAACTGCAGGGTTCGTAACTAAGTGCTTGGAATCAAAATGTACAACCGAGTCCGAAAAAAGGAAGGTTCTGAATTCAACCCATTTTTATTGCGTATAAGTCACGCCGTTTAGTGAATAGGTATGTTCTAAGTCTGCGTGCTTCATCTTTGACCACATCGTCGCTCACCAACAGGCAAGTTGGTGGTCAAACGCAGACCTATTTGCGATAAAAAAGTCCGTTTTTGTCCACCGTCGTCTGAAATAAAGATGCCTATTCTCTCTGATCTTGCAAAGACCTAGATTATATTTCTACGGAAACAAAGTATTTACATTTATTTGTTGGAAAACCAACAGCTTTTTACACTAAAAATATACAATGGAAAATCACCAGCAGGTAATGCCAGATTAAATTACATAAGCGCACAAACATGTAGGTACATTTCGGAGAGTGTGCATCGGATCTACACGATCTAATTCCCTCCTGTTTATTTTTCTATCGGACTACCAGAGCGGCCACGAAAAATCGTCATCGCTTTATGGTTTATATTCCGAAAACCCGTACGAAGCGCTTTGATTACACTTTTATTGTGCGAACTGCTAGTCTGTGGAATGTGCTGCCTGAATTGGTGTTCCCAGATGGTTACAATCTGGGTGTCTTCAAATCACGAGTGCATTGGTTTCATCTAGGCAAGCGTGATCAGGCAAGATAGTAGTCCAAGCTCAAGCCTAATATATGTATATATATATATAAAACATTGAAGACAAAATAATTAAATAATAATGAATAACAATCTCTGGGGTATTCCAACACCCTAAGTAGCATTCTATGGTTATGTAAGTCCCTATTTCACTTCAGTTTCACGGTCAAATACCAATCGAAAAATTTACTCGTATATTATGCAAAGTTTAGAATTCGTTTATGAATTTAAACTTGACCGTCAACGACAAACGTTACCTATTTACTATTACTTAAGTATGTCATAGAACGCTTTGCCGCATAGAATTTGTGGTTGACCCTTCCTATAGATTTTTTCATAGCCTATTTTAAATAAAATATGTTATTGGCAAACAACATATTTTAAAATTTATTATTTAATGGCAAACAATATAGCTTTAGAAAGCGATGGTGGCAGAGCAGTAACGTGTTCGTTTTACAATCTAATGGCACCCGATTCGATCCTCGATCCTGCACCAATGACTTATTATTATAAACTAGCGGTCCGCCCCGGCTCCGCACGGGTATAGTTATATAGCCTATATTAATCAGTGATAATGTAGCATTCAAATGGTGAAATTTAAATCGGTCCAGTACTTTTTGAGCCATATCGGTACAAACATACTTACATATAAATCTTTCCTCTTTATAATATTATTATATAGTATCATCATCATCATCATCAGCCAGAAGACGTCCACTGCTGAACATAGGCCTCCCCCTTTAACCTCCACACTGAACGACAGCCTGCATTTTGCATCCACTGGATGCCAGCGACTCTCACTATGTCGTCGGTCCATCTAGTGAGAGGCCTACCTACGCTGCGTCTTCCGGTTCGTGGTCTCCACTCAAGAACCTTTCTTCCCCATCGGTTATCGGTTCTTCGAGTGATGTCAGCGCATTGCCTACTTTTATTAAAGGACTCTGTTTACCTTTCCTTTAAAATAGCACAAATTGTACTTCAAAAGAATAACCGAAGGTGTTAGACCGTTCCACAAGTAGAACCAATCTACAGCCAGCTTTGGGGTAAAGCGAGAGGAGAGGTCACTCTAGTCGTTAGATAGCAAGGATCACCAAAATGCCAAAAGAAAAAAAAACAGCGAAAAATTAAATTTTGGTGGCACCTCGTGCCTCGGGACGGAGCGTAGCAGGCGACGTGGCACACTTGTGTTATTTGTAAATAGCATAAAGTTTTGATGTGGAAATAGATCCTATCCTGGATCATGGAATACTTTTTTATCCCGGAATCGTTTCATATACGATTTCAGAGTTGAGACTGTGACCTCACGACACAGTTTATCCTAGTGTGGGGGACAGTGTTCCACTAAGGTAGGTACATAATTGTTTATTCTAACCTCTCTTCTTACAACATTTGTACCCATATAACTACTTACTTAAGATCTTTATGTACCTATAGCCCTTTAATGAATAAACGTTTTTGTATTTGTATTGATAGTTTTAAGAAATAAAACGCGCCGAAAGACCGGTGCTGACCTAATCGATTAAATCGAACGATGTGAGAAGTTAAAGAATTTAGAGATCAGAAAAGACAAGCTTACTACGATCCCGTATTAAAAAAAGGACTTTTGTTTTACTGATACTTGCCGTTAGACCAAATTCTTTCAAGCCAGCACCAATAACGCGCGATCACGTGACTCAAACCCATAAAACGGTATATTGAAACAGCGCCCTTTTCAGACTTAAACGTGATAACCATAGACTGGGTGTAAACGTATGCAAATGCTAGCTTATATCGATTTTCGGTATAGATTTTGATGCGCATTTTGCTTTTTATATGACTTTGATAGCTTAGCGTGTTTTTGTACATCTATATTTTACAAGCTTTTATTTATCTTGCCCTGTTAGTGTATACGTATATGGCATCATTTCAGGCATATGACGTTCACTGCTGGACATAGGCCTTCCCTTCAACCAGAAAGGGCCGTTTGGAAGCGGCCTCTTTAGGTCGTTTGTCCATCTTGAGGGTGGACATCCTACGCTGCGCTTACCAATCCGTGGTCTCCATTAGAGATCCTTTCAGCCCCATCGGCCATCTTTTCTGCGTGCTTATGCCCTTACAATGCCACTTCAACTTGATAATCTGTTCATCTACATACTTTTAAATTATAGCCAAAATTATTTTTGCAAGACTGTGCAGACAGGCAATACTCGTAGAACCCTTTTATCTAAAAAAGCAAAGAAGCTGCAAGTAAAATAAGGCACAGCTAATTTATTTTTATTTATAAATCCCCAATAGACAGTTATAGATAAGTCAGTTACAATACAATCTTGTCTAGTGAGCGTTACGTTAGAGGGCCTCATTAATGGCAGCCCTAAGACCCTCGAGAGTGTTGTGGGCCCATAATCATCTTAGGCAGACGTCTTTGAGTAATAATATGGAACTACCCTCATATTTAGAGGATTTGTTACAGTCGTGATTTCTCTCCCACGCTGATTTAGTTAGGTAAAGCTACATTAAATTTGTTGTTGTACTAAGTATTAGGAACTTGTGTATCCTTTTAAGCAGAGAGTATTGTTAATAGAAAGTTGTTTTTTAATTAATGCTTAGGAGTTCACTTACTTTTTTAAATCAAGTCTTGTAGCATGTGTGCTTTACAATCTGCAGCACCTGGTTTAATCTGCGGCCCTGCATTAATGACTTATTTAGTACTTAAAATAAATTATGTGCAGTTTTGATGCCATCGCTCAACAACGATGAAGGAGAACATCGTGAGGAAACCAATATCCAAAACCCTCAAAAGTTCAAAAACATATAACATTCACTAACATGCACTGGGCCAGCATGGTGGATTAGGGTTCATCCTCTCTCTCTCTATCTCTCTTTCTTTGAGAGAAAGCTTATGTCCCAGCGGTGGGAAAATGATAGGCTGATGATGATGATGATGATGATGGTGATGATGGTGATGACGATGATGATGAAACAAAATAACCTATGACGGCGGGTAGAACGAATTATCCATAAGGTTATGTTGTATCAAGAAAATCTAAGGCCTCATTTATGACGCGAAGCGTTCCGCGGCGGCGGCGGTCGTGTAGTTAATTGAAACGTATCGCCCACGCTATTGCGTGAACCCTCTCGTACAAGAGAGTTCACACATTTGACCTTTCATTATGTTTATGTATCACATATACCTGATCTAAGATGGCGTTTCCCGGATTGATGCCCGCGGCCGGCTGTGCTCAAGCAACTCGCGACTCGACTATTTTAGGATTGCGCTTGGCCGCCAACTCGCCTGATGTTAAGTGATTGCGGTCTCCGATAGAGCACGCTTGCCTAGAAGAAACCGATTCACTCTTGATTTGAAGACACTCAGATTGTAACTATCGGGGAACACCCACTCAGGTAACGAATTCCACAGGCCAGCGTGACGCTTCACTTCTCCATAAAAGTGACAAACCAATGATACAATGACTTTTTGGGCAAATATTGTATCGGAAGCTCATTGGTTGAGAATTAAACCTGCTCCTATAGCTTGTCGTACAACTGCGTCAACCACTGCATTTTCATCACCATCGTCATCATCATCATTTCAGCCATAGGACGTCCACTGCTGGACATAGGCCTCCCCCATTGACCTCCAAAAGGGCCGGTTGGAAGCGGCATGCATCCAGCGATTCCCTGCGGTCTCTTTTAGGTCATCTGTCCATCTTGTGGGTGGACGTCCTACGCTGCACTTACCAGTCCGTGGTCTCCATTCCCGAACCTTTCGGCCCTAACGGCCATCTGTTCTGCGTGATATGTGCCCTGCCCACTGCCATTTCAACTTGCTAATCCGGTGGGCTATGTCGGTGACTGAATTATCACAACCTCAAAATGAAAATTCCTGTTGTAAAAAGTCCCAAAAATAAATATAAATCAATATTAGTCGCAATGACCCATATAGGGGAAGATGAGGCGAAACAGTACAAAACAATGCAATGACTCCGCTTCGCTCGCCGTCACGCGATCACTCGCGTCGCAAGCTTACTGCCAACTATTTGTTGTATTAAGAATTGGATAGAACTGACTTTGGACCTTAAAAAGAAGTATAAAATCTATTTTTAACCGACTTCAAAAAAGGAGGAAGGTTCTCAATCCAGTCCGTTTTTTTTAAGTTCAAAATCTGCGGGCGGCTTTCTAGCTGCGTGTATCACATAGCTAGGTTAGGCATTCCAGAAGGAGGCAAAATTATTTTATTTTATGAGAGACAGCGTTTGGCCACAACTCACATGATGCATGTTAAGTTACAGATATGTTAATAAAGCAAATGGGAATGTGAAATGCCTCAATTGGTCCAAGCATTTTTTTTACTGGGTTAGTGTCTTTGTTAACTAAACAAAATACAAGTTAACATTAACAGTTAGACTGCCCAGTGCCCATAGACCGTTGAAAGCCTAAAGACAATTGTAATGCTCAAGCGCACTGTCCAGCATATTGGTAGCATTACCAACGCTGGATGGCAATGTTTAATGCATTGAGCCAGAAACAAGCCAGTATTATGGTCACGCGTCGCATTAACCAGGCGCTCTGAAAGATTTTCGAAAATGAGGGGAGCTCCCGATCCCAAGGGTGTCTTAAACAGCTCAAATATGTAACCACTGCTGAAGTTAGCATATTTGCGCCATTTGTGCTGCTCTGCCGAATTAGCAGGTGCACCAGCTCATCTTTTTGTCGTGAAAACGCCAAAGTATCGTTACAAGTTGCGTCCCATACAAAGTGCCACCCCAACTTTTAGGGAACAAGTGTCATTCCGTCAGGCCTCTTTCCATCGTCACGCGCAAGACCTATCGGTTTGCGTATGATGTCGTTCAGGCTGGCGTGTCGGCTAACCATGGTGACCGAGCTGGTCACCGGCAGTTCTATTTTGACAGCGTTGGGTCTCAAAGCACCTTGCATCTAAGAAAGAAAAAAAGCATAACGCATTTATTAGCTCAGACAGACAGATAGATAGACGGATGGTCAGAACGAATTTAAAAAGCTTCCTTGTAATTACTACGGAACCCTAAAAACGGAACATGGGAATGGGAATGTAATATAGTGACGCTAAAGGAACGAAACAAAAGGTATTCATGATAATCCATTTCGGTGTGACCTCTTTCCAACAAAAGTTTACCCACTTATCCAAGAAGATAAAAAAGTACTGCATTATAAACAAACTTTTAATTCGGACATTTTTATCTCTGGCAATAAAGCGTTATTCGTTTAAATACAGCACGGGGAGACATAAAATGTTGTTCAGTATTCCACGTATTCAAACTGATAAAATTACTTAATTAAGCTAATCCCGCTGGGTTTTTGCGGGATTTTAAATTAAACAATATCCGATGAGAGACACTCAATTCCCTCATTACTTACATTGAGTATAAAGAAAATATTAATTAACTGAGAATTTAGTAAAAGCAATGCTCTTCGTATCTTAAGAGCCGTATTCTTGCCGTATTTCAAAATGAATCGTAATTTTTTTGGTAATTGGATTTTTCGGCATAAACGTAAAAATAAAGCCGATTGTCAAGACGAATTTATAAAATAAGTAAACCATAACATTAACATTGTTTATTTTATGTCAGTAATTCAACGAAATCCACTCTCAAACTTTACCTCCGAGAGTTTCACGAAAAGCTTCTTTTGTATATTGGAGATAGTAAGTTGATAATATATTGAGCTTTTCCAAATTTAAATCTGTTATTTTCGATAAAAAATGCAGATCCTTTTATTACAGAAATTTAATTTTCTATAGATTCCTATTCGATATAATTAGAAGGCCAAAAAATCCAGTTTTCATTGTTTTTTTTGACAAAACATTTGAGCGGGCTCAATACATTATATTTAAGATACAAAGCGTCCTAGGTTCATAAATTTCATTAAGATCACACAATTAAGAGCCACCACAGCTATCACACATTCTCTCTTGAACAATGAACGATTGAACGAATGATTTAATGACATTCAATTAAGAGTTTCTAAACTGCCAAAAGGGAGAATCAATGCCTTGTTTATTTATTCAAAGCACAGCAGTAAAGTGACAGACTTACATTATGCGATTTGCAAATAATTTATCTTTTAGGCAGAAAAGTATGTGCGCATCTCGGTTTATTGCGTAATATGATTCATCATAATCATTTCAGCTGTAGGACGTCCACTGCTGGACATAGGCCTCCCCATCGATCTCCAAAAGGGCCGGTTGGAAGCGGACTGCAACCAGCGTTTCCCTGCGGTCTCTTATTGGTCGTCTCGTGGGTGGACATCCTACGCTTCGCTTACCGGTCCGTGGTCTCCATTCGAGAACATTTCAGCCCCATCGGCCGAAAAATGATCAAAATAATTATGGATTGTATTTACGTACTTGTTCTACAGGTATTATAATGGGGAATGCTCTGATGAACTCTTTGACCTCATCCCTCCATCGCCAAAAAAGCCATCCTCATATTATAGATGCGTGGAAGTCTCGCACTGTTCGATTTGATCGACTATTTCTGCCACGCACCTGTAAGTTGTGGAATGGCTTACCACCTTCGGTTTTTCCTCCAACATATAACCTCAATCGCTTCAAGCGAGGAGTGAATAGAGTCCTCAAAGGTAGGCAACGCACCGCCAATGCCCCGGGTATTGTAGGTGTCCATAGGTGACTATTTACCATCAGGTGGCCCGTCGCTTGTTTGCATACTATTATATATTTAAAAAAAAAACCTAAATTTTAAAAATTTAATTTGATTGTGTGTATACTATAATATACAATCAAGTTTATTTTTTGATACTCTCTTTACTCAGAGGCAACCATTTTATAATTATGTTATCATCTTTTAATTATGATGACGTAATCTACCCAGTGATCATCCCTGAACTTATAAGAATCTATCAACACTACATTTATCAAAATCAGTTGAGTCATTTAGGCTATTGGTGGGAACGCCTAAACGTTAACTCTCCTCTTGGGTTAGCGTCATCGAGTAAAAATATTATACTACACTACTAAAAGTCTCGCTATTTTCTAGTTTTCCCAATAAAATAATTCAAGATAAAAATATTTATGTCCTTAATCATGATTCACACAATGTATCTGCGAATTTTCATCAATATCAGTTGTTTGGTCAAAAAGATAACATCCAAAAGTTTGAAGACAAAAATGCTTCACACGCTTCTTACGCACCAACGCTTTGCACTGGTCTTAAAATCTTATTTTTACACCTTGGGTTACATTATTGGAGTTTTAGCAAGGATCTCTATTTTTTTTATAAATGTAATATAGCCTATGTCACCCGGGGATAGTGTAGCTTCCCAGCAGTGAAAGAATTTTTCAAATCGGTTTAGTAGTTTCGGAGCCTATTCAATGCAAACAAACAAACAAATATTTCCTCATTATAATATTACTAGCGGTCCGCTCCAGCTTCGCACGGGTATAGATTATAGCCTATGTCACCCGGGGATAGTGTAGCTTCCTGTCAGTGAAAGAATTTTTCAAATCGGTTCAGTAGTTTCGGAGCCTATTCAATGCAAACAAACAAACAAACAATCAAATCTTTCCTCTTTATAATATTAGTATAGATATTAGCAACGCAACGGTGAAAATCTAATTTTTTTACACCTTGGGTTACATTATTGGAGTATTAGTAAGGATCCCAATTTTTTTTGAAAATATAATATAGCCTTTGTCACCCGGGGATAGTGTAGCTTCCCAACAGTGAAAGAATTTTTCAAATCGGTTCAGTAGTTTCGGAGCATATTCAATGCAAACAAACAAACAATCAATCAAATTTTTCATCTTTATAATATTAGTATAGAAGTATAGATTATATATAACATTAAGGTTTCTCAGAAAATAATATATGCAATGCAACTAACTTTATTATTGGGTGATTCGTAATACCAAAACTTTCAATTGTTCCCATTGTAATCAGCCAATTGAAGTGTTCTTACCCTTGTCTTATTTTTCCTTATGTTTTCTTTATTACCTTTGTCCTGCCACTTCTAAACCACTCACAGCCTACAATAGCAATTCCTTGGTCGCTATAACGACGGACAACCCCACTGTTTACGAGCCGAAGTCTGCACGAGAATAGTAACGCACCACCTTCGAAACCAAACGGTCACAAGGCACCGGCTGAAAGCCTCAGGCACAGTGCTTCTGAAATTAAAAAATAAGTTTAAAAAATGAAACGTCAAAACTGAGCTGACAATGAAACAATCAAATTTAAAATCAGAACGTGTTCTCAAAAATGTTTCGAATAATAGTGTTGTTACTCAAAATGTCGATAGTTTTTTCGGCACGCGAACCGAAGCAGATCAATTTAGCGAACCAAGGAACGATTTCGGGAATGTATATCACTAGATTTAGAACTAAAAGGATAGCGGCGTATCTTGGTATACCCTACGCTCAACCACCGGTCGATTTCCGAAGGTTCATGCCTCCTGAATACACCGATTTGCCACAATGGGAGGGGGTGAAAAACGCGACCATGTTTACTCCCGATTGTATGCAAAGCGATCCTAAAAAGGAGGACGTACAGAACCCTTTGAATAAACACGATGAGTTGTTTATGAAGTTGCTGGATTCGCAAATGGAGGAGCCGAGAAAAAAGGAATATTCTGAGGACTGTCTTTATCTCAACGTTTACGTTCCCGACGGTGAGTGACTTTTGTTAACTTATTCAGTTGGATTGGGAGTTTGCGTGGCTTCGACATCGGTTTGAATATGTATGGAGAAAAGTATTTTGGTCGTTTATCTTACTTACTCGAAGAAAATGAGGTAGGCACAAGTATTTGTAGGTTTTGGAGTTATTACATATTCTTAAGTATTAAATACATGTGGCAGCTATTATATTTCACTTGCGTAAGAATATTTCCTTACTTTTTAAAGGATTTTTTCTCCTTCATCCTTAACAAGACGCGAGTAAAAGAAGGATAATGGGTTGCAAAAAAACAAGCGATGAAAAGTTATGGTTCATTTTCCCGCCTTTTTCTTCAAACATATACTGAAAGCTCTCAATCGGTATCTTTGATAAATTATCTGTTTTATCGATCACTCTGACGTCACTAGAGGGCAAGGGCGCTAAATCCAATTTTTTCTCTTTTAGGTTTTGGCTTCATTTTTCTAATCTATTTAACTGGCGTCAAGTATAATTAAGAACTGTATGTATTTTGATTCCTTTTTGCGATACCATAAAAAAAACTAAATTCACAAGTTTTATAGTACTATAGACAACCGGGTGCTATCTACGGCACACTGGATCAGACCGACAAACAGACAGGCTGACGGACAACGAAATCTCACTTTTTATTTAGCACGTTTTCAACAATTTTGATGATAAAAAATCACTGATAGATTTTTTTAAACCTATCGGACACTTATTTTAGAATAACATTGCAAATAATATAAAGCAATGTTCATGTTAATATCATAAATCATAATGCATTACATGAAAATTGCTTTATAATATTTACAGTGTAGGTAATCTTAAAGAAAATGCCTAATTGTTTTTATTCTCTTAGATATTTTGTATCTACAAAAATGGTGAAATCGTGCGAGTGACACCCGCGCGCATTTAGCTGCCTCTTAAGACAATACAAATGCTCAAGCCCATCACCAGTTGGCAGCGTACCCAACATGCGGGTGGTATAACCACGCTAAATAGCCATGCCTATAAATAATAATAATAATAAATATCTGGGACATTTTTGCACACACGGTCATCTGACCCCAAACTAAGCAAAGCTTGTAATATGGCTGCCAGAAACTGATATACGTACATATATATTTTTAAATACATACTTAAATAGATATTAACACCCAGACATGGAACAAACACAAATGTTCATCACACAAATGTTTGTCCTAGATGGAAATCGAACCCACGCCCCCAAGCACAGAAGATAGGTTCACTACCAACTGAGCCCCGGGACAGTCATAAATAGATGATAAGTTAGTAAAACGCCAGCATTTTGAGACTTACTGGGTGTCTTCAAATCACGAGTGAATCGGTTTCTTCTAGGCAAGCGTGCTCCAACGTAGACCGCATCATCGCTTAACATCAGACGTGATGGTGGTCGAGCGCAAGCCTATTATTTATTTAAAAAATAATTCATAGTTTCATACTTCAGTATGCGTTATATATGTACTACCAAATACCTTTTAAGGATGAGAATACCCTTCTCTGCGTATGTGACGTGGCGAATAACCGGCAGAGTAAAAACAGAGCGATGAAAGCTAAGGATCGCGTTTCCTTCCTTTTTGTTGCGAAAGGGTTAATGGACTTTCTTGCTAGATAACATGTATAAGAAATAGATGGAACTAAAGTTTGTTTCTTATTAGATGTCCGACTATGTAAACAAACATGGCGCTTTTCGACCAATAACAGCTCTGAATTTCTTCGCTAATGATTGACATTGGTCGTCTATGTCAGCAATATTTGTTTACATAGCTGGACACCTAAAAAGGAGCAGATTTATACACATAAGGGCTTTGTGCCTTTATACCGAAACAGTAAAAATATCGGGTTTGATAACTATTAGCGTGATACACCATTACATGGTTGCTATTCCATCAGGCAAGTTGGTAGCCATACGTAGATCTATTCTATAAATTTAAAAAACCATTTGGGGTGCTGATTCTGCTTTTATTGTGCGAACCGCTAGACTGTAATATGACCTGCTTGAAAAAGTATTCCCCGTTAGATAGAATCCGGCGTGTTTTCAAATCGCGAATGAGTTGGTTTCTTCTAGGCAGGCGGGCTCCATCGTGGAACGCATCACCCTTAACATCATGAGAGGAGACGGTCAAACGTTAGCCATTTTAACCGACGAAAGGAGGTTTTTATTTTGTATGTTTTTTACACGAATTCTCTGCCCTCAATTGGACATTTTTTTCTTGAATTTTGTACTTCAATCAATCCAACATCTACGTGTTTGTATATCAATGACTTTTTATTTGTATTTTCTAGCACATAGGAAGGATATTATTGTAGCAGCATTTGACAAATTATACCTTTTATCGATCACGTTAACACTTTCAGCGCTTCAGCGCAGAGGGGAGAGAAGATTTATTGCGACAATATCTCAAGACAGTTTTTTTGTTTTGAGAATGTTGCCAGAGAGTAGGAACGATGTTTTTAATATCGCTAAAGGATGTACTGGAAACGTTATTTATCCATAACCTAGTTTTACGGCTCAAAATACACTTAACCACCTCATTGATTTAGAAAACAGAAGAAATTGCATTGCCTTAACAGTGGCAAAGATCAACCGGGCTTATAATGGACTCCAAGCACTCGTGACTCTTAGTAAGAAAATCTGTTTACTTTCTTATCGTTTATTTTTCTATTTGTATCTGTTTATTTTATAGATTAAAATTCAATGAAATTTTAAACAAAACTATAAAAAATAAAAAGACGACATAAATCGACAAGGAAGATTTACAAGGAGTATTTTGACGATTTTTCAGTGTGGCTAGGCCGAATGTCTTTGCTAAACTTGGCTTGAAATGATATTTGTTTTTTACCTTTATGGATAGTACAAAAAAAGGAGGTATCAATAATAGAATATTTATTTTAGAATGTCCTTCATTATACCTAACTTTTATTGACTACATTGCAAAACTTTCTATTTGCCCTCCATTTCAGAAGCAAAATACAAATTCAAAGTTCAAATATTTTTTATAGTTATCGAGAAAATTGGCTGTGACGGACATAATAATACCAAAGTCGCACCGCTTACGAGCCGACGCGATATCGATTCGACTGTCAGACGACGCGAAATAAACTGTGCTTTATTGCTTTACTTTAAAGTACGGTTCTGATCGCGCAGAGTACGGTCGCGTGCAGGTTGATCGATCGATCGATTTGTTAGTCTGTGCTAACTGAATTGTGCTCTGTTGCATTGCAATAAAGCACTTTTTTGTGCGGACAATCGATTCGATATCGTTCGCATTCGTGAGGATGGACGCAAGGGTTCAATTTTATCATTTTGTTATGGAACCCAGTAGAAAGTCATCGTGTGCAGTCACACACTAGGTAAAGCTACACTAGCACGAGTGAATCGGTTTCTTATAGGCAAGCGTGCTCCACCGTAGACCACATCATCGCTTTACATCAGGCGAGTTGGCGGTCAAACGCAAGCCTATTATTAAATAAAATATATTTTTAAAGTCCTTGTGTGCAGTCAATATTGTTTAAGTAAATGGATCCAGTACCTACCTAAACTAAGTACTGAACAATCTTTTCAGTTATAAACTTACTACTTACTTGTCCCTATAACTAACACATCACTTACGAAACGGCATAAGAAATCCTCCATTAACCCAGTTGTAGGTACGATCCCCTCGATCTGATAACAAGTCATTTTGGGCCACAACTGACTTTGTTACCGGACTTCACGAAGTTTCTTGCCGTTCTGATTAAGTACATACTACAAAATTAAGGTCAGAATGAGAAAGAAACAAACTGAGAATGGAGTTGGCAACTTTCAAAATGGCTGGAGTATTTTTTGTGTAGCAACGGGAATGAAGCTAATGAGGATCCTAAGATTTTTTTACTCACGGATTGGATCGAACAGTAAAAACAAAATTTCCTAAATAGCATGCTTGCACAAATGCTCGATAAGCTAATCTATGCAAAAATGGGTACAGGGGCAGTTTGTCCAATAAAGGAAAAAAACTAGTTTTTCAAATAAATTATCTCTAAATACGTATTATTCCTATTATACAAGTGACGTCTATGTAAAAATTTATATTTAATTTTTAAAATGTGTAAAAAATTCAAATGTAAAAAAATAAACAGGCTTGTTTTCTATTACAATCAAATAATTAAATTTACATATTTTCTTCAGTACAAGTATAAAAAAAAATTATATTACTTTTTTTTAACCGACTTCAAAAAAGGAATTTCTCAATTTGGTTGTATGATATTTTTAATGAAAAGATAATTATAGATACTTTCAGATTTGTCCCATAGAAATTTCTTAAAATCGGTTTAGTGGAAAATAACTGGAAAGTTCGGTTACTTGTACTTCTTCGGTTCAACTGAGGGGTTAGACAAGAGCCACTTTCTGTTAACGTTATCGCCTGCGGAAAGATGAAATTGTATGAAAATGACATTGACAATGACATTAGCTTGAGAGATGTTATCTCCAGCTAATGCCATTTCCATACAATTTCATCTTTCCGCAGGCGTTAACGCTAACAGAAAGTGGCTCTTGTCTAGACCCCCTGGTTCAATTAGCCAAATTTGCGTATTGTACTAATTTGGAAAAGTCAGCTTTTTATTCATAATTATATTTTCCTTTACCCGGACCAATCTACCTTTATTAATTATTGAGTAGTAGGTACAATACGTCACTATATCTAAGCTAACGTGGGCTCTGTTGTCCATTAATGCGGTCCCTTGGACCAGTTCTAGACTTACCAAACCACTACCCCTAACAAAAAAAAAAGACAACGCGTGAAAGTGAGACAAAGTAGTAAAACATAATTATAAGCGTTTATGCTGAAAAGAGTATTCTATAAATGAACTGTTACCAAACAACCTGATATAAATCATCGAGCAATCCGAAATTGCTTACGTGGGAATAGAGTTATAAGAATTATTACCCTTTTTGTCGAAGAATATAGGGTCAAGACTATTGCTGGAAATTTATAAGACCTTCGGAGAAACGTTACGATGTGATATCGAAATTAAATGGCTTTGATAGGTTTTACTATTTCTTAGGGCGATAACTGAACGTCTAACTTTCAATTTGGTCGGTATAATAATTGCAGAATAAACCAACCAAGTGCAAGTCGGGCTCGCTTTTAGTTAATCCGCCGTAACATTACATATTCTGTGAAAATTTTAACTGGCTATCTATTACGGTTTGAAATACAGCCCTTAAGAGGTAGAACAGACGGACAGACTGACAGACAGACAGACATCGTAGGCTAATAGAGTCACGTTTCTACCCTTTGGGTAAGGAACCCTAAAAACTACCAGTTCTGAGCGGTAAGTGCGCCCGGGGCGTTTAACCAAAAGGAGCAAGAATCCTGCGTCTCAATTTTTTTTTATGATAAAAAACTACGTGATATGTGCCCTGCCCACTGCCACTTCAACTTGCTATTCCGGTGGGCTATATATGCCCACCGGTGGAGGGACAGCAGCGTCCTATAAGTACACGGTGAACGTACTGCGATCCCCAAGCCTCCTGCCAAGCGTGGGGATTATGGCAACACCCCTCTTTAAGAGGGAGGCCTGTGTCCAGCAGTGGATTTAATGGCTGCTGATGTGATGTGATGTGATATAAATATATGTCTGCAACTTTCGTTCGTCTACGGATCTCCTCATTCCTGATTCGATCTCGTAGAGAAACTCCTTATATGCAAATAAATTGTAGGAAAATATCTTTGTATTTGGGAATGTTTATGACCTACATACTTCTTTAGTTATTTATTGCTGAGAAAGTAGTCATAACTTGCCAAATACTGTCTTTATATTATTTATTACGAATTGGGGAGCAATACCCACGAGTATTTACGTTATATATTTAACCATAGTTAGTAGTTAGCTATTAGTTGTTAGCATTGCTATAGTTAGTAGCAAGGAAGATAGACTAAGAGGAAAGCCAATAGCGGAACATTAAAGCGTAGCTCGGAAGTTTGCCTAAAAACGGTACGAACTTAGATGGCGCCGTAATTTGAGCGTTATATAGGTTGTCTCGAACTTCCGTAAGCGCTGCAGTCAGATAATGTACGAAAGGGTTCTAAAATTACCGTAGCGCTAGTATCGCAGTCAAGTTTCGCAGCAGTGGACGTCTTCTGGCTGATGATGATAATGATGATTTAACCATAATAAGTATTTTCTTGCACCAATGAATTATTAATAAGTGCCTACCTAAATTAATTAAGTGCAGTTTCGGCGGCATCGCTCAAAAACGGCAAAGGAAAACATCTTGAAGAAACCGGTATGTCCAAGAACCTCAAAAGTTTAAAGACATATTCATTCACCATCATGTCATGGGCCAGCATGGTGGTTTAGGGCTCAAACTCTCTTTTTAAAAGAAGATCTGTGTCCCAGCAATGGGAACATGATAAACTGAAATTATGTAGTAATTTCTTTATTTATGCGGGGTTACGGAAAGGGTGTATACTACGCTACAAGGGGTCTCGATAATTGTGTTTTTTTTTATATGGAACCATTAAAAACTTCATGTAGCCAAATCATCATATAAAGTTTTCTTACATCGCGATGACATTCGCGCATATTTTCATCGCGATGTCTAAGGACCCCAAAAAAAAATTATTTTCTGTGAAGGCCCCTTTATTGTAACACGAAAAACCAAACAAAGCACATTTTGATAAAAACATACCTAATGGACGCTTCAATACAAACATGGGGTTTCACATATCGCAATAACGTCAATACTTGCATTATTTATTGTCTGAGTTACATGCCTTATACACATTTGACCAAAATAAAACGAATGGACGGGCCCAGAAGAAGCGCATTTTTGAAAAGTACAAAATGGGCGCCGCCGCTCATTTCGTTTCGGTCACTCTCTAGCCGTAGGAAGTAAGACACAAGACTATTCTTACATGATAACAAAACATCTGACAAAATTTATGCCGTCGTCTGCTTTCCCGAAGTGTAAATACACAACAAAAAACCGGTATCCATTTTTGTAACTAATGTACTGTACATGGTTATAATTAGGTGTTGAAGTAATGTCCGATGGTTTTGACTCGTTTTTACTAAGCAAGTTCAATGGTTATGCCGGTCCATTCATTTTATTTTGGTCGAAGTTATACACCACATTCTTGCAAAACTTCTGAAACTATAATTACCAATTATATCTAAGTTTTTTTTTATAGTCAAATGAGGCATCGTAATCGTCATCAGCTATTGGGGACCTTCTCTCAAAAATAGAGAGGACGGGCTCTAATTCACCATGCGGGTCCAATGCATGTTGGTGAATGTCGTATGAAACATTGTCATTGTTTATTCGGCGTGTAACGAGAACACTCTCGAAGCCAAAAGAAGGTAATTGTACTCATCATTATGAACAACTTTTACTATGGGACCAGCCATAAAATCGCGAAAATAATATCAACTGTTCTATAGAAAACGGTCATTGACACTCGACAAAATGTATGGAACAGCAGATTTTTTTTCGCGATTTCAGGGTTTGTCCCGTACTAAAACTTGTTCATAATGATGAGTACAATTACCTTCTTTTGGCTTCGAGAGTGTTGCCCTTACACCTTGTATGTCAAAAAGTAATAAAAACAAAGCGAATATTCGCGTTATCGCGATTTTAGTAGGTATATTGTCTCGATGAGTTCTCATAATTGGAAGACTTACGATATGAAGCGCGCTGGCATTCGCGCAAAATTTCATCACGATGTCATAGTTTATGAAGCCCCAGAATATTAGTAGGTGCCACAAAATATCGCTACGCCAAAGAAGGTTAGTTATAATTAGTTTTCGTGCCACTGCTTGTGGTAATTTATGCGTATTTAAATTAAGAGATGGGACAACCCCGTCACGTGTGGTGTTTTAATTTGGAGATTAAACATTGGAAATGATTTATTTATGTTTCATTAATATTCATTATTATTCGTACCAGGTCTTGCAATTCTATCGCAATTTTCCCGTTTTCACGCATGTTTCCAAAAAAAGTATTTCATGTCATATCTCTACATAGTTTTTTTCAAGTTTCATAAAATCGATTAAGCTGTTTTTGTTATCGTTTAAATTTTAGTTCTGACATCAGCTTTCTCTGTGTGATGGCTGGTATGGTGAAGTGCTGGTGGGATAACTTATGGTCAAAAATGTAGCAAAAGTTTACTGTTATCAATATGTGCAGTTTTCGATGCCATCGTTCAAAATAGGTGAAGGAAAACATCGAGAGGAAATCGGTATGTCCAAGAACCCCAAAAGTTCGAAGACATTATGACGTTATCAAACATGCACTGGGCCAACATGGTAGATTAAGTCCCATCCTCGCTCTTTGTGAGAACGCCTGTGTCCTAGCAGAGGGATGATGATAGGCTGATAATGATGACCAGAAAGCTGGCTTTCTTTTGATTCTATGACTCTCATAGGTCCCTTCCCAATCACCCATACATTCCCAGTTGTTTTTTGAAAAGAAAACTTCTTTAGCCGTGTTGAGCGACTTTTGGTAGGGGAAAAAATTATGGGTTCGCGTCACCGATGTGATGTGCGAGTTTTATGTTTTCTCTTCTGTCGGCAGTCCCCATAACTGCATGTTTTTATATCTGACCACCTCATTTCCGTCTAATTGAATTAAAAGTGGGGGACACCTGACTACTGACTCAGTCTGGGTCACCACACAGTTACTGCCGTACACCACCTGCCTTCACCATGGTTGACCATGGGTAACGTCATAACAAAGTAATAAACTCTAACAGCTCAATTGTTCAAGTGGAAATAAGTACAGTCATAACCTCAGATCAGACAAACAAGGGAGATATGGTAAGGGGGGTTTGGACCGCAATTGGTCAAAATCACCCTGCCGATTCACCAAAGAGCCAATCACCGACGTAGCTGTTAAAATTTGCAAGTTGAAGTGGCAATGGGCAGGCCACATCGCTCGAAGAACCGATAACCGATGGGGAAGAAAGGTTCTGGAGTGGAACTCACGAACCGGAAGACGCAGCGTAGGTAGGCCTCCCACTAGATAGACCGACGACATTGTGAGAGTCGCTGACATCCAGTGGATGCAATAGGCAGGCTTTCAGTGGGCGGTTAAAGGGGGAGGCCTATGATCAGCAGTGGACGTCTTCTGGCTGCTGATGATGATGATGATGACCCCACCGATGACCTTGTCGCTCTTTTTTTGTTGTCTATTAGTTGGCATAGTGTCGGTAGAAGTTTGTTGGTGTGCATGAAAAATGAGTTTTGTAAGTGAGTTGTAATTAAAGTTTTTGCGTTAAGCGGTATATACTGAAAAAATATTATGTTTTTTTTTTTAATTTTTGAACACGAACGATAATTATTATTGTACTAAGGCATTATCTCCCTTTTTTGTTATCTGTGGTAAGCGATATTTGAAGGGCATAGCTAGGAAGTACGCTTCATAACTCCAGCACCTACCTACTTCGTTAACTTAGTTTGTACAAGTACATTTTATTACAATGAAGTGCACACTCGTACATATTACCAACAATTTTTATGTATTTAAATACAAAACCGCATTTCGGCCATAGGCGTGTTAAATAAACTTCAATCAACCAAGGAGCTATTCATAAATAGATAAATTGTCAACAGAAATCGACACCGCTTTATGGTTTACAATATTATAATGAGGAAAGATTTGTATGTAAGTATGTTTGTAACGAATTGGCTCAAAAAGTACTGGACCGATTTTAAAAATTCTTATCACTAATTAATATTTTTAATTTAATAAACATATAACTACATACAACTATAACTATATACTTTTTTCATATAACTATACCCGTGCGGAGCCGGGGCGGACTGCTTGTGGTTTATATTCCAAAAACCCTTACGAAGCGCTTTGATTCCTTTTTTAATGTGGACTGCTAGTCTGTGGAATGCGCAGCCTGAATGGATGTTCCCCGATAATTACAATCTGGGTGTCTTCAAGTCGAGAGTGAACCGGTTTCTTCTAGGCAAGCGTCCTCCATCGTAGACCGCATCGTCGCACCAGGCAATTTGGCGGCCAAACGCAAACCAATAGTAAAAAAAAGAATAAATGGCCGAACCGTGTCACACAGACAGCATCTGCATCAGCGTGGCACATCTCTACGAGGGCCTAATAATTGGCTGTGAATCGGTGCGCGGACCCAGACAACATGACGTCAAATAATATCAGCTGTTATATTCTAAAAATTACTTCATCGTCATCATTAAAGCCTATGCTAGTAAGTATACCGCTGGACACAGGCATCTCCCAAGGCATGCCACGCGGGCCGATCTTCGCCTTGACATAAAAAAAAACTTACAAAGGGATGATACAATTGTTAGTGGCTACGAACCATAATAATTATAGTCTATGATCGTGATTACTTGTCTCATCATCATCATCATCATCAGCCAAAAGACGTCCACTGCTGAACATAGGCCTCCCCCTTTAACCTCCACACTGAATGACAGCCTGCCTTTTGCATCCAGTGGATGCCCGCGACTCACAATGTCGTCGGCCCGTCTAGTGGGAGGCCTACCTACGCTGCGTCTTCCGGTTCGTGGTCTCCACTCCAGAACCTTTCTTCCCCATCGGTATCGGTTCTTCGAGCGATGTGGCCTGCCCATTGCCACTTCAACTTGCATATTTTAACAGCTATGTCGGTGACTCTGGTTCTTTGGCGAATATCTACGTTCCGGATTACTTGTCTACGGCTTCAATAATAATTAAGCAGGAATCCTCCCAGTATCTAAAATTGTTTTTATTGAATGGAAAGTTCTGTGACAAAAAATACGGACCGCATTGAGAACCTTCCTCCTTTTTTGAAGTTGGTTAAAATAGATATCAAACACGCAAATGTCATGACACAAAACTTAATTCCTTAAAGTTCATATCTGTTTCAAAACCTCATCACTATACACGCAGATAGTTACGTTTATAAATACCACAACTCAAGGAAATTTACTCCGAAACTGATACGTAACCGAAACTTTAATTACAGGAAAATGTCTTTTGAACGTTCTCGGTATTAGTTATTTACAGCTTTGACTATCTATAGCTTTATAACGGTGGCAATAAGGGAGTAGGATGTCGTGGGAATGCACACGTGACGGGTTTTTAGTTTCCGGGAAGTTTGTAGTTTACTCTGTTTGGGTGTGAGTGGGGAAATTTACCTAAGATTTTCCGGTCGATTTGAAGAGCAGAGAGTATAAGATAGCTCTTAAATTTTATTGGTAGCTTGCCACTGTACGCCGGAATTTGATCTCGGGTACGTTACCAGTTGCACTATAAAGCACTTTAAAGTCCAACATGCAGCGAAGTAGGTACTTATAGTGCCAATTACTCGTCGGATAAAATTTTCTGCGACAAATAGCGACGCTGTCGATTGAAGTTCAGTCTTTGATTCGGGTGGACAACATGTGAACTTTCCCTTGACAATGATAATAGCGCAGTACTTTATAGTGTAAATTACTTGGCGGATAATATTTTCTGTGCCAAATAGTGATGCTTTTATTGATTTTCTTTGACGCGTCTTTGATTCGGGTGGACAAAATGTAAACTTTGCCTTGATAATGTTGATAGCGAAGTACTTTATAGTGTCAGTTACTTGACAGATAAGATTTTCTGTGCCAATAGGGACGCTTTGTTTGATTTTCTTTGACGTGTCTTTGATAAGGGTGGACAAAATGTAAACTTTCTCTTGACAATGTTGATAGCGAAGTATTTATACATATTACAGTGTCAATTACTTGCCTGATAAGATTTTTGCGAAAAATAGCGACGCTGTCGATTGAAGTTCAGTCTTTGATTCGGGTGGACAAAATGTGAATTTTCCCTTGACAATGATGATAGCGAAGTACTTTATAGTATCAGTTACATGGCGGATAAGATTCTCTGCGCCAAATAGCGACGCTTTTATTGATTTTCTTTGACGCGTCTTTGATTCGGGTGGACAAAATGTAAACTTTCTCTTGACAATGTTGATAGCGTAGTACTTAATAGTGTCAGTTACTTGACAGATAAGATTTTCTGTGCCAAATAGGGACGCTTTGTTTGATTTGACGTGTCTTTGATAAGGGTGGACAAAATGTAAACTTTCTCTTGACAATGTTGATAGCGAAGTATTTATACATATTACAGTGTCAATTACTTGCCTGATAAGATTTTTGCGACAAATAGCGAAGCTGTCGATTGAAGTTCAGTCTTTGATTCGGGTGGACAAAATGTAAACTTTCCCTTGACAATGTTGGTAGCGAAGTACTTATAGTATCAACTAGCGATCCGCCCTCTCGGCTTCGCACGGGTGTAATTTACGTGCGAAGCCGGGGCGGGTCGCTAGTTATATATATAAACCTTCTGTGAAAATGTATCTAACTGATGGTGAAAACCACATTAAAATCCATTGCGAGGTTTAGGAAGAGTTAGTGGCCATACAGACATACATACAGACAGACAGACGCGGAAAGCGACTTAAATTTATACTATGTAGAGATTACTGCGCGGATAAGATTTTCTGTGACAAATAGCGACGCTGTCGAATGAACTTTAGTTTCTGATTCGGGTGGACAAAATGTCATCTTTCCGTTGACAATGTTGGTAGTGAAGTACTAATAATGTCAAATATTTGTATTCGGCGGATAAGATTTTCTGTGAGAAATTACGACACTATCGATTGAACTTCAGTATTTGATTCGGGTGGACAAAATGTAAACTTTCCCTTGACAATGTTAGTAGTGAAGTACTTATAATGTCAATTATATCATAAGATTATCTGATACGGAAACTAAATGTACGATGATCTTTACTTGCTTTAAAAATCGTTGTTTCATAGTCATAAGCAGTAGCCAGAAAACGTCCACTATGCGTCCACTACCGAACACAAGTCTCCCTCTTAAATCTACGCTGAACGACAGCCTGCCAGTTGGTGAGCCAAAATAATATCAGTAACCAATTTTCCGTTTTTTTTTTTTTAAATTAAATACTATTGATCTTTACCTAACTCCATTTTCGTGCAAAAGAATATGATAGGTATCTACTACCTCACCAACCAACTCTTCTTCTATACCTTCTCCCTAAGTCCTCTGGCCAAAACACGATATAGAATGCAAGAGGACAAAACACGTAAGATAAATTATTCGCAAGGGAATTATGAACAATAAACAATTATGAAAATGTTTTATTATTTTTTTAATAAGGCTAAGGACCGAATAAAATTACTTATCCTGTTTGGTATTCTAAGAGGATGATATTCATCCCCTTATATTAATAAATTCTGGGCATTCCGTCGGTTGGTCGTTGTAAAATTAGAATACTGCATTCTTTGACAAGAGGAAATGTGTGTATGTATCATGTATGTATTTGTTTACATAAATGTTTTAAATGTACACTGATACTTATTGTATGACGTTTTGGGTAGGCTTTACATAAAAACGTCAACAATGCTTAACTTATAACTTTTTATATGCCTTACTTAAAAACGTTAACAATGCTTAAAGTAAAACTTTTTATAAGCCTAATTTAAAAACGTTAATAATTCTTTACGTATATTTTTTTTATAAGCTTTACTTAAAAACGTTAACAATGCTTAACGTATAACTTTTTATTAACCTAACTTTAAAATTTTAACAATGCTTGACGTATATTTCTTTTATGTAAGCTTTTCTTAAAAACGTTTACAATTCTTAACGTGTATTTTTTTTTATGTAAGCCTTACTTAAAAACGTTAATAATGCTTAACGTATAACTTTTTTTATGCAAGGTTCACTCAAAAACGTTAGCAATGCTTAACGTATAACTTTTTATTAACCTAACTTAAAAATGTTAACAATTCTTGACGTATATTTCTTTTATGTAAGCTTTTCTTAAAAACGTTCACAATTCTTAACGTGTATTTTTTTTATGTAAGCCTTACTTAAAAACGTTAATAATGCTTAACGTATAACTTTTTTATGTAAGGTTCACTCAAAAACGTTAGCAATGCTTAACGTATAACTTTTTTTATGTAACGTTCACTCAAAAACGTAGCAATGCTTAACGTATAACTTTTTTATGTGAGTCTTACTTAAATGTTAACAGTAACAGTAACATTTTATTTATATTACACGGGAATTACTCACGTAAGATTAAGCAAGTCATTCCGACTATAGTTTCAACTGCATTAGGCAGTCTTTTTCAAGGTGAATGCGCGCGCGCGGCTGCGTCTCGCTTGGCACTACGGACCGCCGCGCGGCGCGCACGTGATGTCAATGGCAGCTGTCATCTCGCTGTCATCATCTTAGTTTCTATAGTAACAGTAACATTGTATTATTTTTCCCAGAACAGAAACATTAAAACGATAAAACCACTGAAAAATCCTTAATACTTCCTTATCTTATTACTTACTAACTGGATCAAAGAAACAGAGTTACTTTTTTGTGATGTGATGAAAAAAAAAAAAAGAAAAAAGAAAAGAAAAAGTAAAAAGAAAACAAAAACTTTTTTGGTGCAAGAAAATAGAGCACTAAAATAGAATATAATTATATAGTCATTTATACGTTTACAAATTTATTATATTTTATGAAGTTTTTTTTTGTAAATTTACTCAGTAACTCATCGTTTTCAAAGCTATTTTTTTCAATCAATCGCATAACATCTAAAATTGAAGATGATTTTCTTTGAGCCCGAAGTGTGACCCGCATACTTAAAAGCGACGAATCGCTGATGCACGGGTCAGAATAAAGATCTAGCTAACCTAGCCTAGTATGGAAAGAGCTTTTTAACCGACGAAAGGAGTTTGGCTGTTGCATCATAGCTCACAAATGCCTGAACAGATTTTGATTTAGTAATTTTTGTTTGAGAGGTGACTTGATCGAGTGTTCTTTTTCATTCGTTATTATTTTTACTTGTTGTAATAATGTATTAATTATCTTGTCCTTCTGTCTCACTATTTACGTCAACTCGGCGTGTTTCTGCGAGAGTGTACATGTATAGTCGTCTTTTAACATCCTCGCTCTGTGCTCTGCACTGTGCCAGCGCCCCAGAGCTTCACTCCGTTATTTCAAGGAGTTGGGTTGGCTCGGGCAGGTGCTGGTAGGGGGAAATGCACAATACACCCCAAGCTGGACGTCAGTGCAGGACTTATCACCCCCATCTGGAATAAGAATAAGAACATCCTCGCTCTTTCTACTATTCTCACTCTTTCTATGGTTCTTAATCTTTCTACCGTTGAAACCGTTAAAAAGTTACGTGTCAAATGGAATTTAGGTTTGAGAATTGACTAGGGATTTTTAAGAGACTGATTTATTAAATTAAATTTGGGGATTTATTTACGATTTGTGTTTTTTTTTTTCGTGATTGCATTTTAAGAATATTTTTTTCCTACGAAGAATAGACTAAAATTAATAGTTTTCATGGCGCCTAGTTATTGCGTTACCACTTCCAAAAAATAATCATCAAAATCAATTCATAATATTGGCGGAGTAAACACTTAACAAACATACAAAAAAAACATATAGTCGAAAAATTACCTTCTCCTTTCGTCAGTTAATACGCAGGTATCATTAGCATGTCGGTGAAGAGAACTCATAAGTTTTGCCCCTACCAAAAATCGCTCAAAGCGGCCAAAGAAGTTTTCACCAAAAAAAAAAACACATCTACTTGTGACGTAATTATATTCTTATAAAATGAGAGTGATATCTTGTACTATTATTTATTTTGTAGTGACACTTCCAAAAAGCTCACTCCATACTTTTGTAAGTGGCATAATACACTTATGGCAAACTTACAGCAAGTTTATAGAAATCTATTTGACGGATAGTGGCGATAAGCGAGCGCTTTCACACCGAGATATAAAACATTTTCCGATAGAAAAATTCAATTTGGCTGAAGAATTTTTCAGGAGATAGACGCTAAATTTTTCTCTCTTTCAGGTCTAACATAAGAAAAATAGCAATGACAAAAATGGCAATGAGGTATAATTTTTTAATAAGCAAGAAAAAAACTGTTTGTGATGTGATGGTTAGCAAACACCTGTGCGATTCCAGACATCTTGTCTCGTCTTGTCTATTCAGTAATCAGTGTCAAGTTCATAAATAGTCAAGTATCTTAATCAATCATTTCAAATGCGTTTCAAGCTTTAGAAGATATCTCAAAATAGTCAAACTCTACTTAATAACAATGAGACCGCCTGGGCGTGATGTAAGTAGTCTTTTTGCACTAAGTACTTTTTGTGTTTTGTGGTGGTACGGAACCCTCAGTGCGCGAGCCCGACTCGCAGATGGACTGTTTTTGTTATTTATATAGATTACTGTGAAGTCAACACATGGATGTTTTAGTACAAAATTCACGAAAATAATATGTTCAGAGTTCACTATCATAAATTTAGATATACTTTAGAAATACCTACTAACAAACTCATTGAATTCTTATGTCGTTATGACAATGTCTTATTTAGCTTGCAACGTAGACAAAATGCAAAGATAGCTAGTGCGGTTTCAGCAATGACAATATTGGTTTAGTCTAAAGTTATATGATTATTTATGGGATATTTATCATATAACTTTAGTGAACAACCGTGATAGTTTAAAACAGTGTTTTTGGTTTAGTCTACTTTGGTTTGAAGATTTTTGAGTAACTTTTTTATAATAGGATTGCGCTTGGCCGCCTTCTCGCCTGATGTTAAGTGATGATGCGATCTACGGTGGAGCACGCTTGCCTTGAAGAAACCGATTCACTCTCGACTTGAAGACATCCAGATTGTAACTAACGGGGAACACCATTCAGGCAGCGAATCCCACAGACTAGCAGTTCGCACAATAAGTGTGGAATCAAAACGCTTCGTACGGGCTTTCGGAATATCAACCATAAAACGGTGTCGATTTTTCGTGCTCGCTCTGGTAGTCCGATAGAAAAATGGGCAGGAGGAAATTAAAAATCTTGCAGATGCACACTCTCCGAAATGTACCCGATAAAAACCCGATAGACTTGCGCCGATGCTCAAGACCAAGAAGCTTAGTCTGAACCAGGACCACAGGATGATCAGGCAGGATGATGACAGGGTGAGGACCAGGATCTACATCTTATTCATCATTTCAGCCATAGGACGTCCACTGCTGGACATAGGCCTGATCATAGATCTCCAAAAGGGCCGGTTGGAAGCGGCCTGCTTCCAGCGTTTCCCTGCAGTCTCTTTTAGGTCGTCTGTCTATCTAGTGGGTGGACATCCTGCGCTGCGCTTACTGGTCCGTGGTCTCCATTCCAGAACCTTTCGGCCCCAACGGCCATCTGTTCTGCGTAACGTGTGTCCTGTCCACTGCAACTTCAACTTGCTAATCCGGTGGGCTATGTCGGTGACTTTCGTTTGTCTACGGATCTCTTTCCGTCGATCTACAACTTACTAAATTTACCCATATCCACCGATTTAAATATCTTTCTAACCTACTACCTACCTACTCATCAGTATCCAACTTTTGATTAATTACCATCAAAGTCGTACAAAATAACCAAATTATCCCGAAGGCATTAAATACTATTCGCACCGGAATAGGCGTTAATTACTTCTGCATATTTTTCTCATTTCCTTTCGTCGCCATTAGCATAGACGATCAATTAATATCCGTCGACGCCGAGGGGATCAACTTATCTATGTATTTTTATAATAGATAGACTATACAAAAGTAAAAAGATTGTTATAATTTACTACTGTACAGAAGAGACTAAAATAAATATTGTCACTGGAAAAAAATAGTCATTCAGATTCCACGTGAAGGAAAAAGGAAACAGGGAGGACAAAGGAAAAGGTGGAAGGACATTTTCATGAATATTATGGGACCTGAGTGAACGACAAAATATCATAAGCTAGGTATTAACATTTTAGCACATACCTAGTAGTTATATGATTATTTACGGGACATTTACCATGGTAAGGTTGTGGCATGAACTCCCGATAGTCTTCCTGTAAACATGGTGCATGTAACTGCGCCGAAATACCGGGAGCTCACTCCACAACCTTACCACGGTAAATATCCCGTAAATAATCATATAACTACTAGGTTTGTCCTAATATGTTAATGGCTTATGATATTTTGTGATTATTTACGGGATATTTACCGTGGTAAGGTTGTGAAATGAGCCCCCGATATAGTCTTCCCGTGAACATGGTGCATGTAACTGTGCCGAAATACGGGAGCTCACTCCACAAACTTACCACGTTAAATATCCCGTAAATAATCATATAACTTTAGTGAACAACTGCGATACCTATACCTAGTAGTAATTCATATTACTACCTATAGGGAAATGCTAAAAAATTATAATACGGTAGGTAAGTTATTAGAATGGCCAATAAACATTACCGGTGACCCAATGACCGCGTGAAAACAGGTCAACCTGTCGCTTGACTCATAACCGACCCAGCGTTATAATTGCCTACATGTACTACAGAAGAAATAATAGTAAATGTACATGAACTGCAATCATGATAATTGGCCGATGATGATTGCAATACATAATCATCTCTAGTTGATAATTCTATCAACTAGAGATGATTATGTACTGCAATCATCATAATTGGTCTAATAATTCTATCAACAAGAGATGATCTAGATTGTCCAATATATTGCACACATGACTAAATAAGCCAATTCTGGAGTCATAGATCGTCATTATCATCATCAGACAGAAGACGTCCACTGCTGAACAGAGGCCTCCACGTTTAACGTCCACACTGAACGATGACCTGTCTTTTGCATCCACAGGATGCCGGCGACTCTCAGTATGTCGTCTGTCCATCTAGTGGGAGGCCTAACTCAGCTGCGTCTTCCGGTTCGTGGTCTCCACTCAAGGTGTCATAGATGCGGCCACATATTACACTTAGCAGAAAATAAGTGAACTATTCACGGACCCTAATTATCATCTGAGACGCAACTTAGGTAACGCAGGCATGCCCAGAACTTATTCCACCCTTTCGACCTAATCGGTAAAGCCCACATGCACCTATACAATACCTATACAGGGTTATTGATAATTAGCACTTATTTATTGTATGTCCGTAAGGATAGTGACTGTTGATAATAAACAAATTTTTACTGTTTCAAACGGCTTATTGGCAAATGTAAGAAATATGGTGCGTTACTCAAAAATAGCTGTACATGATAATGAAAAGTACAACCAACGATTTGCGCAAACACTGTGTAATTTTACAATAATTACCTGGCCTAGCTACAAGGACAAAAAAACTGTTTGAAATTCAAAATTTCCCGCCATAAGTGAAACGTACTACCTTAAAATACCTAAGTATTTACCTAGTACTGATGATAAATGACTGTAATCTAGTTTATCATAATATTTATGCTCAAATAAAGAAATGGCAACAGATAAGATAATTCCAAAACATAAATCATTTTCGCCAGTCGCTGAACAGCCAGTGTTTCCGTTCCGAGAAAATTCCCTTTTTGTTCGGGTAAATAAAAGTCATTAATGCAAGAATACCGTGCCAATACCGCTGGCCAGTTTGACATGGCCGACCTAACCTTAATCTAATTCTTGACCCAAATTCTTGCTGTAATTCATTTCAAACTGGCGCAAATAGTTTGGTGCAGTTGTTTTGCATATACTGTAATTTTCAGGTTAGGTTTTAATGCTAGGCAGTTGGGGTAATTTTGGTGTGATTATGGCCACCCACGTGTTTGGTGCTACCGTTTAATGTTCGGCACGTAAAGGAGGCTTTTACTTTTCTTGCATTCGAGGAATAATTTTTTTTTCTTCGCTACTTAGAGACCTATTAAGTATGAATTGGTTTAAAATTTGAGAGCTTCAAACATAAGTGGTTTTATTAGATAAGATTTAACTCCTAATAGGTTTGCGAATTTACTTTTAAATCTTTTTGAAATCTGTCTTCGTATTTCAAACTACGCTTGGGAATTTTGTTTATTTCGTCTAATGTGTTAAAAGTGTAATGCTTTTTAGTACTTTCCAGTCGTTTTTTTTAGCTTTATTTTAGCAAAAAAATTATTTAATGATTAGAATTCTTTTTATACCAAAAATTAAGGGTAATAATAACACTAGCTGCGGCTTAGAACGTTTACATTAGGCCACAGGAACAGTACATTATTCCGGGATAATAAATATAACTGACACTATTGTGTTGTTTTTTGTTTTAATCTCTGTAAATTAAAGCTGCTAGTTTCTCTAAAAATAAATACGGAACCCTAAAAGGAGAAAATTGGCCAAATTGGGAGGCTTCTGCGCTGCAGTAGGCTGAATGAGCTTATGATGAATGGGGTAATGATTATAATGATGATGATTAATGTGTTATATTCCAACTACACCGCCTCTCATGATATCGCTTTGACTTTTACACAATTTACATCAGTCTCAGTCTAAGGCGCACGTCAAAACACCAACAAAATAGTTGTAACACAGAAAAGAAAAGAAAACTCTTTTCTGTGAGTTCCCTTTCCAATCTTCGCCTTCAAGGCAGCCTTGAGGCAGTCTCACCATGTTGCGCACGCAAAAGTTTCTTTCCAATAAAGTCACTCTTCCATATAAGGTGCTGAACTCTTGGAGAAGATATTTGAATCCGGCGGTGTTTCTGTATCTGTGGAAGGTTTTATGAAGGAGCTAAGTATTTGTTTTAAATGTTTATCAGGACTTATCACGAATTATTTTATTTAGGCAATAAGGTAATAAAACGTGATAAGTCCCGATAAACATTTAAAACATGCGTTAAAATCGCGAAAGTTGACTAATTACTAGAGCTAAGTATTGTACATAGTTGTAAACATTTTTTTTTCATTTTTTTAAAGCGCATAAGTCCGCGTTTGACCACCAACTCACCTGTTGGTAAGCGACGATGTGGTCGAAGATAAAGCACGCAGACTTAGAAGATACCTATTCACTCTGGCCTTGAAAAAGCCCAGGTTATATCTGTCAGGAAACAAGGAAGCTGGCAGGTTGTTCCAGTCTTTGGCCGTGCGGATTAGAAACGTAGAATCGAAAAACAAACGAAAACGTATCAAAGGAAAATCCACAATGTATGGGTGGTAGTGGGCCGGTTTCCTACTTGTCCTGTAGTAGAAAGGGGATGGCAGGATAAGGTCATTTAGCTCTGATGCACATTCTCCGAAATGAATCCAGTAGAAAATTGCTAGACTCGCTACTTTTCGGTGTTCTAGACTGAGAAGTAATTTAATGGATGCAAATACTTCATGAGGTAAAAAATCTTAGAATGCTTACTATTTATATTTATTGAATGGTTTTACCCGATTGACCATTAATGTTATTTAATAAATGTCATACATGATTAATGTTACAGGAGTCTGTAATAGTCTACTAATATCGCGGCCAGAAACGCTCCTGGAACTGACAACCCACACCTACGTAAAATGACACCTTTTTGGTAGAAAGCAATACGTTTGACCAGATGCCTTCTTAAAACAATCAAGTTGGTTTTATTGTGCCATAGCTGGCGAACTACCTAAGTTCCATACAATGTTAAGCAGTTACATTCACCCATGTGTATTTGTGGAACCGAAGGTATCAAATTCATTAAATTAAGCATTATTATCCTTCTTTCTAGATTTCAAAGTGGAAGGCTATCCAACGCTGGTATGGTTCCACGGGGGAAGCTTCGTCAGAGGGAGCCCTAACAGCATCAATCCTTTCCAAATCGTATTAAAGCAAAAGGTAAAGGCAAAAAGCTTTTCAATAATTCAACTTATCTTTCAAAATGCATCAGCCCTGATTGACATTCTTTGACCTTTCATTTGTTTCTACCTCTCTCTGCTAGTCACTTACTTGTAGCACGCATTTATATTGTCTTCAAGCCACCTCTTTCTTGGCTGGCCATGTATCCGCCAACCTAGCCTGTGCTATCACCTTGCACGGTTACTGCCTGCCTGTTTTTACCAAACCTGAGCTAGCTGGCCGCCCCAACCGGCCTTGCTAGGCTGAGCAAAATTATTATAAAACTAGCGGCACCCCGCAATTTCATCCACGTGTACATTTCTTCAGGGACCATACGTTCCAGTTTAAAAAACCTGCGTCACTTCATCTCCAACTTTGTTGATGCAAAAATCTCGTCGATCCTTTTTTCTGTTGTTGTTTGTATGAGGAACGAACAAATATTACATTTTCGCATTTAGTAATATTAGTATTATGTAAAAACTAGGTAGTAAGATATGAGGCTTCAAAATCCTTCGTCCATAAAGAATCTTGAACCATTGATAATATGTTTAGTAAGTTTACTCAAACATTGCTCAGAACATAACTTCTTTAGACATTATTCTAAAGTGAAAATCTTATTATTTCCAGGTTATTTTCGTCTCTGTAGCCTACAGGCTCAACATCTTTGGCTTCTTCTCAACGCTAGACAATGAAGCTCCTGGCAACTTTGGTCTCATGGATCAGGTTGCATCTCTCTACTGGGTGAAGAACAACATCGCAAGTTTTGGAGGCGATCCAGACAATGTCTGTATATTTGGTCACGATGCTGGAGCTGTCAGTGTTGGGCTTCATCTAGTCTCAGCCTACTCTGCAGGCCTCTTTCAGAAAGCTATAGCAATGAGCGGGAACGTTTTATCTCCGGACACAGTCAACATAGCTAGAAGAGAACTAATAACAGTCGATAAAGTAGCCAGCGCTTTTAGCTGCTTTCGAAAACCAACATACCAATTGCTAGATTGTCTAAGAAGGGTTAATTATCAAGCGCTTCTTGATATAGGAGAACCTTTAGCAGATTGGAAACCTATTGTTGACACAGGTTTTAGTAATATAACAGGACCCTTCCTCCCAGATTTTCCAAGTAAACTGTTCAAAGATGAAGTCTTTACCCCAGTCCCACTTTTGACCGGCTACACAAATATGGAAGATGCTCTTCTGCTAGACAAAGGTGAAAATGAAGATTCAGGTATAAGCCAAAGAGAATTTGACGTTATGAGAGAAGAAATAATACTGTCAGATATTACAGTAGACAACAGTTCTTGTTTTACCAATCAACACCACATTCAAGATGCAGTCGCGTTTTTCTATAAGCCAATACCGCACACTTCGAATGAAACAGTTTTGCGAAAGCTGTTTTTGGATTTCTATACGGACAAAGTCCACGGAGCGACTACCTATCAACTGGCGAAGCACGTGAGTAAACAGGCCCCTGTTTACCTATACAGGTTCGATTTAAAGCCGTTTTCGGATGTAGCCAACGAGGGCGTCCCAGGATGGATCGCAGTCCCGCATAATTTCGATTTAATTTTCACTTTCGGCATGCCGTATTTGGCCTTACCCGAAGACTTAGGCAAATGGGATTACAGAGATAAGAGCATTTCAGAAATCATAATGAAAATGTGGACCAATTTCGCCTGGTATTCGAACCCGACAAATTCGGGCGTTATAATTGACTGGGACGCGTTTGAAGTGGAAAAGCCGGGATTTTTCATAATCGACCGGCAGAATTTTACAATGAGCACTCCACAGACTATAAATTTGAAAGCATTTGAGTTTTGGACAGACTTCTACCCGAAAGTTGTGGAAATTGGCACGAAGTGTTGTAAAGAAAGTTACGAAGACTCAAGCGCGGATTCAGTTTTAACTCTAAGAATGACACATAGTTTGATAGCTTTGTACTTAATTTTAATCATCTTGTCGTAACTGAAAGAGAAAAGAGCACCTTTATAGTTATTTTTGTATAGTCTATTGAAAGATTATTTTGGTTGAATGTTGTAATAAAAATATTTCTTCTGGGGGATTATTCGTGTAAATAAAGCAACGTAAGTGAATCAACAAGAACGTGTTTCGATTGTTGAAGTTCGTTTAAAGTTTTTAAACTCAAAACCCACCACGTGTACGAGAAATGATAAACTATTAGAAAAATTAAGATTATGCATTTGTGAGTAAGTCATCATTATTAACCTATTATGTTCCCACTGCTGGGACACAGACACTGGCTTTCTCTTTGAGTTGGCTCAGTGCATGTTGGTGAATTTCATGTCTTTAACTGGGCAAGTGCTTTTATTAACTAAACAAAATACAAGCTAAAACTAAAACTACAAATACAGTTAGACTGCCCATAGACCGTTAAAGGTCTCAAGACAATCCAAATGCTCAAGCCCACTACCAGTTGGCAGCGTACCCAGCGTACCCGTTCATGTCTTTGAACTTTTGAGGTTCCATGCCGGTTTCCACACGATGTTTTCCTTCACCGTTGATGGGCGATGGCATCGAAACTACACATAATTTATTAAAGTACTAAATAAATAAGTCATTGATACAGGGCTAGGGATTGAACCGGGTGGCGACAGATTGTAAAGCGCACATACTACTGCCCGGCCACCATCGCTCTCATTTATTTCCCACTTCGTAAGTAGTGGTTAGCTGGTTAGTAAGTAATTCTAGAGAATGTCAAATAATTTTGTATTTGAATTACCAATGAGATACGAAAACATAAAACCGTCATTGTCAAGACGAATATTAAACAAGAAGATTATTATAATTAACGAAAACATAAAACCGTCATTGTCAAGACGAATATTAAACAAGAAGATTATTATAATTAAAATTGTTGATTTTATTTCTGTAATTTGACGAAATCCACTATCAAATTTCCCTTCGAGAGTTTAACAAAAAACTACTTTTGTAAATTAAAGGTAATAAGTTCATATGATGAGTTTTTCCAAAATTTTAAACCATTATCATCACCAATAAAAATGAAAGTTTATCACAGACATTGAGTTTTGTACAAATATTTCTATTTGATAGAATGAAAACGCCAAAAACACACTTTTCGTTGCTTTTTTCGTCAAAAATGTGAGAATAATTAAACTAGTTTATATTGATAAGTCCATCCAGGCACACTTATCAAATCAAATAAGTCTCGGTTGGTCTTGAGCTTGAATCGAGTTTAAAGTCAAGAGTCACTCCGAAGTCTGATTGGTCACGCTCGTCCCTTCACTCTATTCTATCGACTGAAAATTACATTCAGGTTTGAGAACATGCTACATTAGAAGCAATAGATTTCTACTTTGAAAATTGCTGATAAAGCTTCTACGAATTTTGTTAACATTTGCAAAAATGTTTCTTGGAAGTTAAGCGAATTGACTAGGCTGTTGCGACACTTTTTTAAACTAATACAAAGAGGTTTCAATTCGACTGTATTTTTTTGGTACCAATGTATGCTAAATAAAGAAAGAAAAATATTTATTTATATACAAAAGATATTAAGACCACAGAAAATATTTTTTTACATCTCTTCGTGATTAAGACTAAGATATTAACCGTCTTATTACAAAAAACTATTTTAGTCCTGGTTTAAACCTGGTAATAATCCCGATACTAAAGTTAAACCGTGTTTTGTAATAAAGCGGTAAGAGTTAAAAACAATAAAATAATAGTTTATATCACAAGCTATATGCTACGTATATTTTGGCCGATTGTGAAACGATTTTAAAGGTTTTTTTTTTATTAATTAGATTTGTTCGATGGTTGAAGAAATTATTCCAGTTTTTGAGTTATAATTTGGGAATGAATGCCGTTTATTGAATTCACCCACACCTTTCGGTCCCATTCAAGTTGGTTTAACTTTATTGTAAATATTTACTTTACTTTTAAGGTTTGAGTCCGCTCAAGGCGATAATCAGCAGTGACAGGCGTCAGCGGCAAACGACACCGCTGGTTCCCATATATTTTGAATTTGTATGAAGATACGAGTACATCCCGATAGGCACGGTGATATTCAAAGATTTCGTATTAAAATCTTTGGCGACACTATAAATTAACATACACGGATCTGCGTTTCACGAATTGCGAAGAAGATAAATTCCTCGTTTGTCAATTGTCGTCATTGACTCGAGCTGTATGTTATTTACTATAGTTTCACAAAATCAAGGATATGCTGGAGTTTTGGCGCCAACGTGAAAAAGCATGTCGCCTTATTGTATTACTTAATTGCCAAAACGTGTGTATTTTGTAGTTACGTATCGTTTCCAAAACTCCACAGAAACCTCTAGTAAAGCCTTCACCGCCTTACTAAGGCTTGCCTTTGACTTGAGTTCGTCTTACTTTGTTTCACAAAAATAAAAACTTAAAAATATTACAATACTTGACACTGGCAAATGCACAAGACGTGCGACGCCAAAATTCACTCAAATAATAAAATTAAAGGATATGCTGCGAAAATATGTTAAACTCATAGCTTTACTAGGTAGTTCAACACTGAAATAAAACTGGTAATATTAAATTGTGTGAAAATTTGATAGAAAAAAAGAAAGAGACAGAGAGAGGGAGAGAAAAGAAGAAAATAAGTTTATTTGTGACAAAGTCACAAACCGGCCCCAACTCAGCATCAGGCACTGCGTTGCCCCCATGAGTTGATAGTTATACTTTTTAAGCTAAAATTTAAAATGTAGCTGGAAACTACCACGCAGAAGAGTCAGAAACATAAAGTCGCCATTGAATTTTTGTTTGTAAAGCACGAATCATGCTTATTATTTTCAGCTTTTGCATGACGGTGCTCGAAGATCTCGTGTTGGAGGGCTATTAGTCATGCAGCAAACTGTTCGAACGTCATTCCTCAGACGATTACTGTAAATAAAGCTCGGAACTGCATTGGTGACCTCGTCCGTTCGCTAGGATTGCAGCCTTTGGTTTTATGGCATTTTTGTACCTTCCACTTCTACAGTTGTATTTTTCCGTGAAATTTCTCAATATAATTAGTTTCTCAATGTAATTATGGTAGGTAAATCCCTTCTCTACATAGTATAAATTGAAGTACGCAACGGATTTTGATGCGGTTTCCACTATCAGTTAGATAATTTTTCACGGAAGGTTTATATATATAACTAGCAACCCGCCCCGGATACGCGCACGTAAATTCTACCCGTGCGAAGCCGGGCGGGCGGGTCGCTAGTTAATCATATTATTAATTTATTAAAATCAGTAATGAGGAGATCCGAACGAAAGTCACCGACATAGCCCACCGGATTAGCAAGTTGAAGTGGCAGTGGGCAGCGCACATATCACGCAGAACAGATGGCCGATGGGGCCGAAAGGTTCTGGAATGGAGACCACGGACCGGTAAGCGCAGCGTAGGACGTCCACCTTGACCCACAAGATGGACAGACGACATAAAAGAGAATACAATAATTATAATTTTAAAAAAAACCGACTTCCAAATTAGTAAAATATGGTGGCATTTCGATTCGGTGAGACAAATACATACGTATTTAAAAAGAAATTTTTGGATGACGTCATCTAAGCAAAATATCTACGTTGCTTAACTTGGTAATGAATAGAAGTTTGTCACCGACTCGCACTTGGCCATTATTTATTATATGTTATTATACTTTAGAGTGTGTACTATAATCATGCCAAGTTTAAAGCTTGTACGTATTACTGTTTTTAGGGTTCCGTACCCAAAGGGTAATAACGACATTTTTTACGGTTTACGGACAGAAGACATCGTAGGCTCAGTAATAGGGTCCCGTTTTTACCCTTTGGGTACGGAACCCTAAAAACGTTTAGGCGCCTGGTTGAAGCGACGAGTCTCGTGTTTAGGTATTCTGGCGTTTATCCGGCTCAACGTATTAGCATTGCCATTCATCATGGAAATGCCGCAAGCAAGCTGTGTGTATGCTGCCAAGATGCTGTAGATTATGTAATAGGTACCTAAACCAGAAAAGATAACCATTCAAGCCGAAACTCAGTAATGTTTGCGTACTACTGCATAGCGGTTGAATAACTGGTAAAGTAGTATTACTTCCTCGAAAGGCTCTAAAAGAGTCCTATGACCTTTCCCGTTAAAACCTAGTAGTTACCTATCTTAAGACGCTCTTTTCTGACTTTTAGCAATTATGATCATTCTAGTTTAAGTGTGCATACCTCCATGGTTACCTTAAAATTTTAAAAATGGTGTCATAACAAAATTACCTATGTATTAAATTATGACATGTCTGCGATATATCTTGATATATAGATTTCATAATTATGAAGGAAACCGGTCAGGTACATTTTACATCACAGCTATACTTTTCGAAAAATATGAGAAAAACCCCAAAAATAGAAGTAGCGAGACGCACGACTGTGTGTAAGCGCCATGATTTTGCTCCGCTAAATGCGACTTTAATACAATAAACCAAGGACTATGGTCATCTGTGGTAATAAGCGTTGCTTAAAAGTGGGAAAACCTCGCCTTAATTAACTAGAAATAGATAAGTTTTCAATAAATTATTGAATGTACAATTTATCATCATCATCATCATCAGCCAGAAGACGTCCACTGCTGAACATAGGCCTCCCCCTTTAACCTCCACACTGAACGACAGCATGCCTTTTGCATCCACTGGGTGCCCGCGACTCTCATAATGTCGTCGGTCCATCTAGTGGGAGGCCTCCCTATGCTGCGTCTTCCGGTTCGTGGTCTCCACTCCAGAACCTTTCTTCCCCATCGGTTATCGGTTCTTCGAGCGATGTGGCCTGCCCATTGCCACTTCAACTTGCAAATTTTAACAGCTATATCGGTGACTCTGGTTCTTTGGCGAATATCCACGTTTCGGATTTTATCGCGCAAAGAAACTAGTATTACTTCCAAGCAGTAAAGTAGTATTACTTCCTCGAAAGAGCCTAAAAGAGTCCTATGACCTTTACCGTTAAAACCTAGTAGTTACCTATCTTAATACGAGAAATAGATAAATTTTCAATAATTGAATGTACAATTTTATACATTGATTTAATCTAGCAGATTGAGACTAACAGAGTACCATCTAGATAGTATTATACTAGTAGTCATATCAGAGTACCATCTAGATGGCGTATTCTTATACAAATCGTAGTTAACTTCTGTGCATCGCGACCGATCGCAGCGCGCGTTAGACATGCGCGGCTGATACGACAATACTTCGCACTATGAAAATGTTTGGCACCGCTTCCGAGGTGTGCGTCTGACCGTGCGGCCGACGATTAACGTCGCCACATATTTTCAAATTGCATCAATCGCGCGCGTGGCTGAAAACAAACTATCGGACGCGGTTGACGGACGCGACTGATAAGTGTGCTCATCAAGACAACAACGGCTGATAAAGACATCCGGCGCGCCAGATTTCTGTCGGACGTCCGAACATTCAAAGTCAGCCCATGGTTACGTCTACGACTTACGTCCGATAGTTTGCACAGCTCAGTGTAGGTACATTAATTATCTAGATACCTTTATGTCGTATCCGTCAGCCGCGTCCGTTGGCTGTGCCCGATCATTTGTTTCCAGACGCGTGCGGCGGACGCGCGCGGCTGCGATCAGCTGCGATGCACGGAAGTCTACCTTAATGCGATCGAATTGAAACGCAATTGTAAAAACTCCACTACGTACTCTGAAGTATCTAGGTAAATGATTCACTCGCAAGTAAATGAGTTTGCTGTTTGTAATAGGTTATTAGAATGATGCGCAATCAAAGAAATTAATAGTACATATAAATCAATGTGCGCAATCAATATTTTATTGTCACGTCGTAGGAAGTTCCCGTAAGCAATTAAATATTATACAGACATACCTTTGACATACCTTTACCTAGTTCAATTCTGTATGGCGATATTAAACTTATTTTATGTCGTAGTACTAAAAAATTAATATACGGAACAAGAGTGTAGTTAGGAGACGACTTTCCTGGTTTGTCATCATCATCATCATTATCGGCCTATCACGTTCCCACTGCTGAGACACAGGCTGTCTCAGAGAGACAGGATAGGCCCACCATGCTGGCCCAGTGCATGTTGGCGACTGGCATACGTGTTTGAACTTTCAAGTTCTTGGACATACCGGTTTCTTCACAATGTTTTCCTCCGCTGTTTTTGAGCGATGGCATCGAAAGTGTAGGCAGTGTAGTGTGTGTTGCAGGGCCAAGGATCGAACTGGGTGCCAACAGATTGTAAAACGCACTGCTACCATGCCACCATCGCTACCCTTCTTATTTTCTGAGTTAATATCTCTAGTTGTTATACATAGTTTTAAACTTTATGCGATATGTGATGTTTCTAACAATCACATTGAAGCCATAGCAGCCGTTGCTTTTTGCTTTCTAGGAAATTTTTTTCCTGAGGTACCTACTCAATCTGTTATGCTCGGGAAAACTTTGCAATATCTGAACTGAAGTGGGAAACGACTCCCAGGCAGATCCTGGCAACGATGGCGAGATGATCTGAATGTATTTTGCAAAGGATGGTATAGGAAAGGGTCGCACAGGAAAGGGTTAGACGGAAGAAGACGAGGCAGGCCTTAGCTCAGCAGTGGGACAAATTGGCTAGCAAAAAATAATCTTGATCCAATGCTGGACATAGGCTTTAAGTAACTTATCTACTTTGTTCATATCACGTAATAATTTCTTTCATATCGACTTAAAGTTTAAACTATCAATATTCTTGCACTCCGCTCACGCTTGTAGAAATTTTAATACTTTATACAGGCACATAATAATTTGTAAATACAAAATGCTCGCGCTTTTAAAGACAGTTCTGAGTTGATTAAAGGAGTTAAAATTTGGTTAACATTGGCATTGCATGACTTTCAGCCAGTGTCAGTGAGATTTAGCGGCCTGCGGTAGCTCGGGAATTCTTTGCACCCCTCACTGAAGCCAATTCTATAGTAGACGTTATTTTTGGTAAAAAAAATAAGACTAAAGGGCACTTTATATTTTCTGTGTTTATAACTCTAGTTGTTGTGCATAATTAAACTTTTTTCGATATCTAATGTTTCTAATAATCACATTAAAGCCGATTCCATAGCAGCCATTAATATTTGCTTTAAAAACATCATACTTGCGAGTGAGATAGCTGGTTGCCATATTCTGGAGCACATAACATTACAAATTCTCATCATCATCATCATCTGAAGACGTCCACTGCTGAACATAGGCCTCCCCCTTTAACCTCCACACTGAACGACAGACTGCCTTTTGCATCCACTGGATGCCAGCGACTCTCACAATGTCGTCGGTCCATCTTGTGGGAGGCCTCCCTACGCTGCGTCTTCCGGTTCATGGTCTCCACTGCCGAACCTTTCTTCCCCATCAGTTATCGGTTCTTCGAGCGATGTGGCTTGCGCATTGCCACTTCAGCTTGCAAATTTTAACAGCTATGTCGGTGAATATCCACGTTTCGGATTTTATCGCGCAAAGAAACTCCGAGCATAGCTCTCTCCATTGCCCGCTGAGTGACTCTGAGTTTTCCAAAAGGCCAACAGTTAAGGACCACGTCTCAGTACCATATGTCATCACTGGCAACACACACACTTACAAATTCTAAAGTTCCATACTAAAATGTTTTATGTAAATTAGCGATTATATGTATCTACCCAATATACCGCACGGATTCAAAATGCCGTTATAAAGCAAGGTGCTTCGAAAATGTACCGTAAGAATCGAAAATAATATTTTCGTATACATTATTATACATATTAAATTGTTATACAGTTTTTGCAATTCATTCATTATTAACTGCATCCTGCTGTTTTACTTATAACTGTTAGGGTTTCTCGCAAGTGTGCCTCATAAACCGAAGGTCCCGGGTTCGATTCCCGGCGTATTTCCATATCTTTGTGCGCGTTCCATAGTATACCTGACACAGTAATTTTTTTGGAATAAAAATTAGATACTAAGGCAGTATATTCTCTCTTTCTTACGCCCAACTCCTTACGTAGTCTCAAACTAACGTTAAAACAGCGCAGTTCGGAAAATCGCGTGAACGTGAACCTTAACGCGCCCAGATACGGTTTACGGTAGCGCAACTTTTTTTATCTGGTCTGCCTAAAACAGCTAGCCGTAAGGCCCCTGAACACAATATCGGTTTTATTATTGAAACTGACGTGGTTTTCACACGTTTTATTTATGTTACACGGGAATTACCCACGTAAGATTACTTACGTAAGTTTACTTACGTATTAAGATTACTTACGTTTCACGTTACTTACGTGAGTAGGTAATTCCCGTGTAATATAAATTTAAAAAACAATATCGGTTCTTATAAAGCACACTACTAAACTCAAACAACTACATCACAACTAACTCTAACTAACTCTTGCATGTCAAATTGCATCAAAGTCATGAAAAGGGACATACAGACAAAAGTTGTAAGTTGTTACTAGTACATATGTTTATCTATGGTTGTAGTGTTGTAGCTATTAGTTAAGTTGGTAATAGTAGAGCAATTTTGCATCCTAAAGTATGACACCATTTTTTTTTTGTTTAGCATAGGTATCTGCAGTTTTTTATACAGATTCTAGCTGATGCCAGCGACTTTATACGCGTAGACTTTCATATAAAATTTTGCCCCCCTTAACTCAGCTCTTTCGCAAAATCCTTTCTTAGCGGACCTCTACATCCCTTAAGGAATCTACCTGATAAATTTCAAGTAGTTTTCGATATTTCGTAATGAGTGAGTGAGTGAATGAATGAACGTTTTTATATATTATAAAATATTGTGTACCATGAACCTGTACCAAAGTGTAGTATTAATAGTATAAATTCTCCATGACATTGTTAACTATAGTTAAATGATTATTAACGGGATATTTACCGTGGTAGGGTTGAGGAATGAGCTCCCGATATTTCGGCGCAGTTACATGCACCATGTTCATCATACAACTTTAGTGAACAACCGTGATAGTTTAAACTTTAAAACAATAGTTAACTATATACCAAACCATAATGCTACTCGTGTGGGATTCGCGGTAGAAAAGCAAGCAATTAAAGTAAACCAGTGAAATAATTTGATGTAAATACAGTAACATAATGTGATATGTAATTTAATAAGATGTTTACTTACGTGAACTGGTTTTAAATTTTTACAATAAAATCAAAATGACCTCTTTGTTAAATGGGAACTATGTCATTGTGAGACAATTTTGCTAAGCATAAAATACTGAGGGGATTGAGAAAACTTTTATTACGGTAAAGTCCTAAATTAACAAGACTCCTTTACATACAAAATCCAAGTTTTCCTCAACCGTACACTATATTTTTTGTTTGCAGTGGTCGATAAAACCAGTCGGTGGAATACCGTTGTAAGCTTCGCTTGTGTTTAGAGATATCCACTTTGACCAGTTAAGAAGTAAATAGCTGTTTACGGTAAGCGTCTATTCTATTCTAATTTAAATATCTTCATTTCACTGTATTTAAGTAGGTTATTATTAAGAAACTTGGTGAAATATATATACGTAGAGTCTGTGGTAGAGTATCTACCTTTTTACACAGTTTATGCGCACAGTCATGTTATTAAAATTATCTGCATAATTGATAACTTGGTACGTACCTAAGCATTGTCTTAGCGCGTAAGTAATTTTCACACTTACCCAGCAAAACTCGAAAGTACTTATACCTTTGTAACCGACTTCAAAAAAGAAGATTTACAATGTTATCGATTTCTCCGTCAAATATGAATTGATTTTGATGATTATTTTTTGTTTGAGATCATATTTCGGACTTCAGTGGTAGTCCCATATAAACTTTATTAAAATCGGTTTAACAGTTTGGTTTTTAAATCAAAAAATTGGAAAAAATATGTCATCCAAGTAAACGAAATTGTGTATTTACTAATTTTGAAGTCGGTTTTTTGAATTGATAATTATTTGGTTATTTTGTTACCTTACTAGTATAGAACATTGTGTAAATTAATAATAAAAATTAGAACAATAAATTCACAAAAAATTTGTAAATTTTTTTTTTCAGGTGAAACTAGTAAGTTTACATAATAAAACAAAAAAGGTTAACTTTTATAACATTGCAAATATGCATTGATATAATTTTATAGCAATTTTCGTGTTTTATACCATTTTATAGGATGGTAGAGGAGATCAATAGACTTTTTATTTTTATTAAGTCTTTTATATTCTTTTACATATATTGCTTTTGATCGCCATCTCGCCGATGGAGCACGCTTGCCTAGAAAAAAACCGATTCCCTCGCGTTTTGTAAGACACCCAGATTGTAACTATCGGAGTACACCCATTCATGCAGTCCACTCCACAGAATATAAGTATGGCAAAACGTTTACTATGGACTTTTGGAAAATCAACCATAAAATATCCATATAGCTAGGTTTTTTTACGATCTTTTCCATTAAAATAAACACAATTATATCTACATTTGAAACTTCCTTTAAAAAATTTGCAATTTTATTTTAAAAAGAATGCCCTCTTTTTTTTATTACCTATAGGTACAACATTTTTTTATTTAAAATGTGCGAAATAAATAACTGGCCGTTGATCGCGGGCTAGGTACCTACGTTTAGTTATTTTTATTAATCACCCCTTTAATTACTTAGGTATTTTATTTTATTAGTTTTGTGAATCCTGCGTTATCACGTCATCCCTAACTATAGTTATAATGATTTTACGGAAATGGTAGTTAGATGATTGAATAGCAATTAAAGCTACTTGCTTAGTTGGCAATACCAAGAAACATTAAATTGATTTAATTTCTTGATTGACACCTAGTTTTCTTTAGCTATATTACACGTATAAAATCAAGCTAATATGCGGTCTACGATAGAACACGCTTGCACAGAAGAAACCTAGAAGAACGATGCGTGTTTCCCGATTGTAACTATCGGGAAACACCCACATTCCACAAGCTAGCAGTTTGCACAATAAAGGTGGAGCTATTTTTACGGGTTTTCGGAATATCAACCATAAAGCGGTGTCGCCTTTTCGCGCCCACTGACAGCTCGATAGAAAAATGAGCAGCAAGGAATTAGATCATGCAGATCCGATGCACTCTTACCACTTCTTATCCACCATTATCAGTATTATCAGCCTTTCATGTTCCCAGTGCTGGGTCACAGGCCTTCTCTTATAGAGAGGATTTGGCCCTAATCCACGATGCTGGCCCAATGCATGTTGGTGAATGTCACATGTCTTTAAAGTTTTGACGTTCTTGGACATACCTGACGATTTTCTCATAATATCTCTCTTCATAATTGTTGAGCGGTGGCATCGAAACTGCACATAATTTATTTAGGTAAGTACTAAATAAGTCATTGATGCACAAGACAAAGGTCATGTCAAATATCCATGTTGTGCCCACCCCAGTATCAGTTGGGAACTCAGTTCTTGAAGCTGTTGACGCGTACGTCTACCTAGGACAAACAGTCGAACTAGGTAGGTCCAACTTCAAGAAAGGGGTCAATCGGCGAATCCAACTTGGCTGGGCAGCGTTCGGTAAACTTCGCAACGTCTTCTCGTCCAAAATACCTCAGTGCCTTAAGACGATAGTCTTCGACCAGTGTGTGTTACCAGTGATGACATACGGCACTGAAACGTGGTCTCTCACTATGGCCTCAAAAGCAAGCTCAAAGTCGCACAACGAGCTATGGAGAGGGCTATGCTCGGGGTTTCTCTACGAGATCGAATCCGAAATGAGGAGATCCGTAGACGAACGAAAGTCACCGACATAGCCCACCATATTAGTAAGTTGAAATGGCAGTGGGCAGGGCACATATCACGCAGAAAAGATGGCCGATGGGGCCGAAAGGTTATGGAATGGAGACCACGGACCGGTAAGCGCAGCGTAGGACGTCCACCCACAAGATGGACAAACGACCTAAAAGAGACCGCAGGGAAACGCTGGATGCAGGCCGCTTCCAACCGGCCCTTTTGGAGATCGATGGGGGAGGCCTATGTCCAGCAGTGGACGTCCTACGGCTGAAATGATGATGATGATGAAGTCATTGATGCAGAGCCGAGGATCGAACCGGGTGCTGTCAAGTAGCTAACAGACGAGATGGATTTGGATGACGGACCGCGGTCCAACCAATGGGAGAGCATTGGCGGATCCACCTAGGAATTCCATACATTCTATCACTCAGACTCAATTTTTCGATTTGATTCCTTCGAAACTTGTCAGAATGGCCCCCCCAAAATGAAATCCTGGATCCGCCCCTGTGAGAGAGAAAGATAAAATTGTCTCTTTGTCTCCCGTTGGTCAGACGGCGGTTGTCAACCAAATCCACACGCCTGTTAGAACTGTCAGACTGTAAAATGCATAGTGCATACCTTTACCTATGCTACCGCTCGGCCACCATCGCTCACATATATATTTATCCACGTAGGTACATTCATGTAAATAAATTATTTCTATATCGTATAACAAAAAATTAGCTACATCATATTTTAATCTAAAGTTTTTTAATGTTCACAGAAAATGGCTCTACCAACATTGATTCTACTATCGTTTGCAACCCTCACACTGGGTCAGCGACCTTTCTTCGCCGGTAGCCGGCCTATCGGGTACCCCGAGGTGACCACAGAATCGTTAGGAGACCGGTGAGTGCTACCTTCAATTTTACAGTACATAGTAGAGCCCTTTTAGCCCATATTTGAACATTTCAATAATTCTGCTTGAAAACCAATTTTCATACCTATGTCTACGGTTTTATAATAAAACCAATAGGTACCTTTTATTATAACGGTACCTAATGTATATTTCTCTTAATCGTTGGTAAACAAGTATTTACTACTTATCTATCTATATTATTTATCTATATATCTATCTATAAACGCATATAAAAATGAATCCCTATTTACCTTGGCCACGACATAACTTGAGAACGACTTTACCGATTTCATTCATCTTGTTTTGAAGTTTCTTAATACTTTGTAGAAGGTTCTTAAAAGAAAGAAAAATAAAGAAAATTGCGCAGAAAATTGGAAAGTTTCTGTTAACGAAGATTTTAATTCGCGGTTGAAACCGCGGGTCGCAGCTAGTTAAGAATAGTTATCAATTTATATAACCGACTTAAGTCGTGGTAGCCCATTTGGGAGACCGCTAGACTTGAAAGCGTAAGGTCGCGGGTTCAAACCCCGGGCCCGTACCAATGAGCTTATGTACGGATTTTCATACCACTGGCTTTTCGGTGAAGGAAAACATCGCGAGGAAACCTGCATACGTATCGAGAAGGAGTTTAACATATGTCTAAAATAAATCTAACATAGGTTTTAAGACAACTTACTAACTCGAAATGTAACGTAAAATGTGTTTTTAAATAAATTAAAATTAATTAATGGCGTATGTGAATCCACCAATCCGCACTGGGCCAGCGTGGTGGATATGGCCAAATCACCCTTTCGGGGGTAGGCTAAAAGTCCAGCAGTGGACTGTTAAAAGGCTGACTATGATGATAATAAAGAATAAGAATAAGATATATTTATTGCCAAAAAACAAAAACAATGAACATGTACTATAAGAAACATAAGGAGAAACAGCGTTTGGCAATAGGGGTAAGCACAGCGCTGTACTGCGAGGTCCCGAAGGGTCACGCAGGGCTGGTGATATGATGATGACCAACTTTAAAATTAATAAATGCGCATCTTTCTCTACCTGACTTAAATCTGTATTAAATAATATTTTCCTTAGCTAATAAAAACCAAATCGTAGTATATAAACATTCAATTTGCAGTTTAGTAAATAAACACCGGTCAAGTGCGAGTCAGGCTCGTGCACTGTGGGTTCCGTACCCAAAAATTTCATTCGGTTCAGGATCTTTAGCGCGCGCCTGTCTCGTTGGCCGGTGGTAATTATTTGTTGTTACACTTTACAGTGTGTAGTATAATCATACAGACTCTTGTACTTTTTACCAATTTTCTCTAGAGCAAAGACTAAATTAAAATTATTACTTAGAGCCCCCATTATTTTTGACTTTCATCATCTGCCGTAACATGACATAATTCTAAGTATTTTTTTTACTGTCTATTTTATTACGGTCCAGGAAATATAGCAGTCGGAAAAGTGGCTAGAATGCTGGTAGCATATCCACGCTGGATGGCAATGCAAATTTTTTGGCCAAAGTGGGCGCCAAGTCGCCTCCACCAAGCGTTTGGCCAAGTCCCTATATAAATCATGGGCGGCCGGCCCCCACGGTCCATGATTATTTATTGTCACGAAAAAAAAAAGATTTCTTACAATTATTTTTATTTCCTCCTTTCAGTTTCGGTGAAATCGACGGCACAACCCAAAGACTTCCCATCGAAGCCAACGGCGACCGCGATTTGATAGACCGCCTCAGCAAGCTGCCAATAGACAAGCAGCCTTTCTGGTTTATTAACTGGCAAGCACTGGAAGCACACCGACAAAAACCCCAGACCTACCCTCAGAAACCAAACCCATTTGTTGAACCTATCCAGAGCAACGGCGGATCTAACTCTGCCAACTTAAATACTGGAAATGTAAAGCCTAATGCTGGAAATGCAACTCCTAATTCTGGAAAAGTAAATTTTATTTCTGAAAAGGCTCCTTTGGGTGACTTTTTTGGGTTTTTAGGTACCAATCGCTTTGGTGTGGAAGAGCATCCAAATAATAAAGATCCGATCGAAAATGCTTACACTAATTCTAACTCTGGAAGCACCAATTCTAATTCTGTAGGAAATATTTCACAGGAAAATAAAAAGTCGCCTTCGCAAGATAATAAGATTAATCAAACTTACCGTAACTATACGTAAGTAATGTAAATTATAAATCGAATTGGCATCAGTTTTGTTGAACCTTTCTCTAACAAAATTAATTTAACGGCGCTTTTATTATTTGCGTCTTTTTTCGTAACGTGTGACAAAAAAAATTTACAATAATTACAAAGCTGAGATTGGTTCAAAGAAATCGATGCAATAACCTAATTATCGAGTCCACAGAAGAAAAAAATCGTCTTTTCTGTGAATTTGACTTGTCTGAATATTCCATGATCTTTATTTTTACTTTTAAGTTTTGGCTGCGGACATTTTGTCTATTTAGCCAATGATGTTTTAAATTTCCTTTGAATTGTAAAACCATTCATAGAAACTTATGGTTTACTGTACTGCAACAGATGGTCTGAAATGAACCTTTTAATTATCATAATAGCTCTAAGCCCATTTTATAGACATTTTTATAGCTACTTAAGTATTTACAAATGAAACATTTAATAAATTAATAAAACATTTTATTGACTTTTAAATAATTTAACTTAATTACTAAGCGTAACCTTAGAAATAATACATATCATAAAATAAAATAATAGCGAAATGCAATTATCATAATAATAAAATATTATGACTTGAAAATACAAAGTGACATTCAGTAAAAATTTTACAAAAATACAAAGTTTTTGTTCGACTCCTAGTTCTGAATCCAGGACGTAGCCCTAAAAACGAAAAGGCTACTTATGTTACATCGTAGACAAAATATTTTTAATGCAACTGAGTGAGCCAGTCACTTGCCGGATGGTAAGTGTCATAGTAGTTGCAGTGAAACTCAGAAATTCAACAGTTCCAAACCATGAACCACGCTCATCACCCTAATAAATTTAGTTATGCTCGGTCCAAGCATTTATTTGGTCTGACAGCTGCAATAACATTGTAAAAAAAAAAAAGTTGTATGAAAACATTTTCTCTGAAGTATATTTTGTATCTTTGACGGTGTACATTATCTTAGTCTGATACCTGCTACAGTCATAAGTTCAAAACCCTATCCACTCAATCCACTTTTTACAATGTTATTGCAGCTGTCAGAGCAAATAAATACTTCGACCGAGTTTACTTACTGATTTACACTTACAAAATATAGAGAGCAAAAAGGTTGTTTAACATTTGTTTTTTTATCTATGCTCATTCATATCTAAGGCATTTTCGGCAACGATACTTCAGTACATTTCATTATTAAAACGCTAATTTCGTTTTGAACGCATTGCTCTTAAAATTATTGCATTGCTTTATTATCATTTGATTATTATTTCACGAAATACTGACTCAGAAATGCATTTACCTACATACACAGATTATAAGGTTTGATAAATGGGATTGCTAACTGTCAAAGTGGCGCTAGGATAGTTTAGTACCTTTCTTAGGATTCTCTATTACGGCCACAGACTTAAGCTACTACCAGTCTTTGATTACGGGGATAGGAAACAAGATCACGAGTTGCTCAAGATGGCGTCTCACTATTTCTGACAGGTAAAATACCTCTTTACTTGGCCCTTATTCTTTATCTCGTATGAGATACACACATGAACATGGACCCTAAAATATAACATCTTTTTGTGGGTATTAGTGTAAAAAGGTTAACTTTTTTATTAGCTTCACTAACGGCCACTTGTAAAGTTTTTACTGGCCAATCCCATTGCTCCAGCATTAAAATTGCCAGATTGAAAAAATACAAGTAGATTATAATGCATTACCCAGCATTGTACAAAAAAGTTATACACAAGGAACGTTCTTGACAGAGACATGAAATCAGTCGAAAAACACCATGACTTTAGTAATTATTGCTGTAATTACAATTTAACCTATTGATAAAAAACAGTACTTACAAAAACTCACGCTGTAAAATACATGAGCATGCTAAGTACAAAAATCACAAAACATTCATTCCTTACGAAAATAGGACACGCTTTGGTATATGACCATAAGAAGCGAATTAACAAAAAAAAGCGGATACATTTTATGTACACTTACATACATACAATTAAAGTGTTACCAACTTTTCTGCTAAAAATAATTTTGTTAAAAAAGGACATCACGAGTCTTGCGCTTACTCGCTCGCACATTCAATACTTTTAAAGGTATAAAATGACTCGAATACCTACTCTCATAAAAAAATATAATAAATACAATATGTAAGTTAAATTAGAACTTTTAAGAGTGACTAAAAGGATAAGACGTAATAAGAAAATAATAAGATAGGATTAATAAGAAGAAAAAAATTCTAATTGTTTTTTAAAATTGAAATGAATTATGTAATTGAGATAAAAATATTCCAAAATTTAAACAAGCAAAGGAGTGCGAGAAGAACCGTGTAAACCTTCTTAATAAAATTACGTTCAATTTTGTCTCCTTATTTTTATAGTAAAGTTGGTAACGCTACCTACACTGAAATTATGGTACAAACCAAATCGTGATACACAATCTGGCCGATAATAAAACAACTGAATTTAGAAACAAAATAGCAACGAAAAAAACAACAGGAAATATCATTGGCTCAAGCAAACATTTTTTCTTTTCTCATTACCGTGTGACTAAGATTGTTATGCATATTGTGCCTACAGCCAGTAGTGTTGCCGGGTTAAATTTTAAATCAGTAGCAGAGGAGGGTTTAGTTACTGATGGTAGTCTGACGCTTTTGTAGTGGCAAGACTTTTCTGAAGTGTCATTGTCGATCAGCTCCTTGAATTCTGGGTAGTTTTGGATTTGGATTGGCTGAAACAAAAAAAATATTAGACAATACAATATGCCTATTCAATTTTAATAATCATAATTTAATAGCATTTGTATGGCACGCCCGAGGCGTGACGTCATAAATCATTATAGTGCGCTCTCTGTCTAGCATGAAATTTAAACACTTATAACTCATTTATTTTTGAACTAATTTTAATTTTGTTTTCGTTGATGGGCTATTTCTGATCAGCTTTTTTATGAGGTAATACAAAAATATTAGTCACCATGCGAACACGAAACTATTTGTTACTCACCACGCCCCAAGTGTCATCCCGTTTCTTGCAGAAGGTCATGTGCATGCCGGAGTAGAGGGACTTCTCTATCTGTTGTGTGAGCAGCTCCTCCTGCCACGGCATTTCGTTCAGGTGAGCCATGAACGATTTGTTACGGAATTCAGACGGTTCCCAGATTACTAGCTCCTCTGTAAGGGAAAATGTTAGTGGAATGAAATTATAGGAATAAGAATAACATTCTTTTGTATTGCATAATAGGCTTTTGACCACAACCTTTTGTTTCTTAAGTCTTATATTGCTTTTAACCGCCATCTCGCCGATGGAGCACGCTTGCCTAGAATAAACTGATTCACTAGCGGTGACTAGCGAATACAAGACACCCAGATTGTTACTATTGGGGAACACTATTCAGGCATCACATTCTAGCATCTTGCAGTTCGCACTAAAAAAGTGGAATCAAAGTACGTGTTATCGGAATATTAACCATGAAACGGTGTCACTTTTTCGTGCCCGCCTTGGCAGTCCAATATAAAATTGAGAAGAGCAGATAGGAATCAGATTTTGCTGATGTGATGCACAATCTTTGGAATGCGTCTGATAAAATACTGATAGACTGACAACTTTGCATCGATGTTCAAAACTAAGAAGCTTAGTTTGAACCAGGGATTTGTAGCTAAAGAGCTTCTTGGAACGTTTCGCAGTGGACGCATCAAGCTGATATTGGCTGATCCATCCCGAAGGTGCAAGTAGTAATCCATGCACAATCGAACTTTTGATTGGTACAATTTCAGTAACTGTTCTAATGTGAAGTATTACCATCACACCTTCGAAAGGACAGCCAGCTATTTGGCAGTCTATTGAGCTCAATATAGGAGCCGAAGGTGAGGGTTGACTTCAGAGTGACGCCTAAGAGATCAAGACTAAAAAGATGGTCAAAGCGACGCAGCACAGTTTTGGTCGCATGTCTACTTGAAAATTACCTCTCACAACTAACTGCTTGAGTCAGGTCATTAATGACAGATCCGTCAGTAGACCTGCTCAGTCAAATATTAATTTAATTTTCCCACATTCCCATTCCATACTACTGGTAGGAAGGCTGGTACACGGATAACGTATGTAAATGATACAGGTTTCGTAAATGTATTTCGAAGTAAGGAGTCATCTAAAATGTATCCAAGCTTTAAATTTGGTTAAACTTACTCATTAGTCCAACGCCTTGGTCGTCCCCCTGTATTTCAATTTGTGGTTCGAGAGCGGGTAATTTTGACTCGTCTTCAAACTCTAGCTGTGGTTGTTGTGGAAGATTTTCGAAATTTCTGAAACATTAAAATTAATCTGTATACTAACTACAAATCTACACTGCTTTGTAATAATAATAATTTATAATCAGCCTTATAACAGTCCACTGCTGGACTGGACTGGGGGGTTAAGACAAGACCCATTTTCTGATAACGTTAACGCCTGCGGAATTATGAAATTGTATGAAAATGACATTGACAATGACAAGCTTGAGAGATATCATCTCAAGCTAATGTCATTTTCATACAATTTCATCGTTTCGCAGGCGTTAACGCTAACAGAAAATTGGTTTTGTCTAACCCCCCTGATGGGCTAAATGGCTGAAATTTTCACAGGTGTCCACCAATGCCTGATTTTCTGGCTTTTACCGCAATACTAACCATGTTTGTCACCTTTTGCCAGTTGAAAAGTTACAGTAGGATGTTTTTTTTAATGCCATCGGTGGCAAACAAGCAGACGGGCCGCCTGATGGTAAGCAGTCACCGTCGCCTATGGATACTTGTAACATCAGAGGCATTACAAATACGTTGCCAACCCTTAAGGACTCTATTAACTCGCCTTTTGAAGAACCCCATGTTGTAGCTTCTCGGAAACACCACGGTTGGTAGCTCATTCCACATTTTGCAGGATTATCTACAAATTTATGGAATTCACTTACCCAGAAGATAAGAAGATGTTCTCAACCTGCATAAAGTTGAGTCCATAGAACTCCTTAACGCCGAAGGTTTCGAAGAACTCTTTAACTGGTGTCATGGAGTAGCAGCCGGCGAGAGCAGTGCGAGGGTAGTACACGATGAATGATAGGCACATCTCCTGGGAAATAGAGTGGATTTTGTGAGCTAAAGAGTAGGTTTTGTTCTGCACAGACTTGATTAAAAGGGCCCAGCAATCATAATGGCATGTGGCCTGCATTGTTGTGGGGAGGAGGAAAATTGCATACATTTGCAGAGGCTCGCCTTCAGAAAAACGGCGTCGCTATTTAAGCGGCTTTATAATGGAACAGTGGCACACTTAATGGTATTAAGTGTAGACAAGTGATATAATGAGGTGAAAGGTGTATTTTCATGTTGTTGCCAAAATTGCAAAGAAGCCTCTGGTAAAGTCTCCACTACATAAACTACATTATTGTCCGTAAAATAGGTTAAGACCAGGCGGTATAGTATTAGCTTTATTGGATTTAGCATGCCCACTTGAGGAAAAAAAAAAAGTTGAATGTGACAGTTGCGTAACTTTACGCCGTTATCCATATACATGGATTAACAAAGGAACCTAATTGCTACCCTAGAAACGTAGGTACATTTATTTACTAGGGTAGTAATTTCTATGCTCATCCGGACCGAACATTTGCGTCTGAGTCTATTACTAAAGGATTTAATGGGTATAAAATTTACTTGAAAATTAGACACCATCTGTCGAAATGTCAAATAATGGTCCCTTTAGGGAATATATAAAATCCTTGCAACTAAGTCGCATTAACTATGTGTGTGTAGGTATAGGTAAGTATGTGTTGGTGTTGTGCAATCTATTGTTTTTATTTTTCCAGCAATTTTTTCCCTATCGGACACAGCTATCGGATAATGATTTTGACACTAGGGAGAATTCTATGTACTCTATGGTATAAAAAGTAGAAATAATATGACATGATTACCTGTGTCGCCGAATATCCGCCCAAAATTGGCTTATCCCTTGACGTGCTGTCGTAAGTACATTCCGTGATCAAAGTGTCGCCTTTCTTAAACTTCCTACCGCCTGGTACCACTCGAGATTGCTGGAAACGAGCGTCGTAAGATTTTTCCTGAAACACGAATATCATAATTTATTATAGCGCCATCTGTAAAATCTAGCAGTAAGTAAAATAGTATTCAAAACGTAATACGTTGCGCCATCTCTAATATAAGTACTGAACTAAAATACCATCTTTATTTTTTACGCCATCTACTTGCAGAACAAAGAACTAGTTTGTCATCTTGGTTTCAGAGTCTCAGCAAGTGAACTAATTCGCTAAGCATTTATTCAATCTCCGACTCTTCCTAATTCAAATAATTCCAAAAAATGTTACTAGATGGCAGTTTAATGCAATTTTTTTGCCCGAGATTTTTTACAGTCACGTTACTTACTTCAGATATCCTAGGGAGTTCTTCGTTTCCTCTAATGTGTTTCAAGGATATCTTCCTAGCAGTTCCGTGGGCGTGCAGCAAAACCGAAACTATGTTGATACCTTCTTCTGGCATTGTCTGGAATAAAGTAAAAGATAATTCAATTTTAATAGTATCTAACTATTTGTTCACCCCGAACTGTGATCTCGTAAATACTAAAATGTATAACTTCGGTTTGCTCATATAAAAAAAAAACTGTTTTTGTATGTTCATACAAAGAGCTTTGAAGATTTTGGCCCAACATTAGCTACCATATTTATTTTTTCATAGTCTCGGTTCACATTGAATCTTACATGTTTGGATATAGCAATATTTTTTGTAATGCATTTAGGACATTATGAATAGCATATGCCACTATTTCGCTGGATGCAGGGCGGTGCAGGCCGTATCCAACCGGCCTTTTTGGAGATCGTCAGTGGACGTCCTGTAGCTGACATGACAAATAGATAGAAACCCTTTATTGCGCACACCAGAATTATAATAAAACAAATAATAACAAAGCCTTTGGCACGCACTGGAAATATAAATTACAAACATAGTAAACACTAACGAGCTAGTACCACAAGTTGCCGATCGATGATGACGATGATTTTTTTTATTTGTATTGTCATCATCATCATCATCATTTCAGCCGTAGGACGTCCACTGCTGGACATAGGCCTCCCCCCATCGATCTCCAAAAGGGCCGGTTGGAAGCGGCCTGCATCCAGCTTTTCCCTGCGGTCTCTTTTATTTGTATTGTGTCCTGTATCCAAATATATTATAACTTTTATTGTGCACCGCGATTGAAATGGAAGCCGATATTAGGGCCACTCTCCGTACAAAAATCTTCGGGAGTTCTACTTGGCTCCAAAATTCTTGACCATTAAGTCAACGATACTTACTCAAGTTCTCAAGTTATAGTCGAATATAATATACAGACTCACAAACAGATGAGAAATAGTATCTTACCTGTTCAGTACATTCAGAGCTACAAATGCCGACAGTTCGGTACTGGCGCTGTTTAGGTGGTATGACGTGCAGCGCTGATACTCCGATACCGGCTCCGAGAAGCGCCGCGTCGTGAGCCCGAAGAGATGGAGTGTAGTGGAGACGGATGCCGGAACTGTCCAGTACTGGAAAATAAGAATATAATTATCGTTTATTCCTTACTAGCGGTCCGCCCCGGCTCCGCACGGGTATCGTTATATAGCCTATTAAAATAGCCTATATTAATCAGTGATAATGTAGCATTCAAATGGTCAAAGAGTTTTTAAAATCAGTCTAGTAGTTTTTGAGCCAATTCGTTACAAACATACATACAAATCTTTCCTCTTTATAATATTGTATAGACTAGGGTATATAATACTGCTTCAGGCAGTGTGCTAGGAGGATACCGGTGCGTTCCTATGGAGATCCAGGTACCCTCCGTGTGGCACAGAGGTCGGCCACCGAGGGGGTTTTAGTGGGTCCAATCTCACATAACACGGCTTCACCCCAATGCAGCTGGGAAAGTTTTGAAAATTTCCCCTCGTCAACAAAAAAAAGTGTAATTCAATTCTTTATTTTTACCTCTTGACATTGTCTCAATGTTCTTAGGTACGTCAATTAAACAGATTTATTCAGCTATACAACGGATTTGTATACAGGGGCCGTACGGACAACAGCTAATTGCAGCACCTAATCCGCTCAGTTGTAAAATCACGCGAACGTGAACCTTATCGCGTTACCAGATACGGTTTGCGGTCGCGTGATTTTCCAACTGAGCGGATTAGGTGCCTAAATTAGCTGTTGTCCGTAAGGCCCATGTACATGATAATATACCGTTCCTCAAAAAAATGGAAGCGTTATACCTACATTTCCCTTTTAGCACTTACTACCATTGGTTGTCCATTCGATTACATTTTGAGCACATCGTTTGCACTTGTGCCGCTCAATTTTGAAGTGTGCGTATGTGTAACTAGAATATGCCAGTGTGTGCAATACGTGTTTACCTCGCCCCCTTCAGATTTTGGCAGACTTATCGAAGGGCCGGCCCCATAACCTGCTAACCGCATTCTCGTCTTGCCCCGCATTCAAGAACTGTTCAATCTGATACCAACGTCGCGGTTTTACCATCGCACTAGCCGCCACTGCCTGAAGGCTCATCCACATATATCATAGATCTGTGGAAATCGCACACTGTGCGTTTTACACGATCTTTTTTGCCTCACCCCTGCAATATGTGGAATGAGCTACCTTCTGCGGTGTTTCCGAAAAGCTACAACATAGGGTTCTTCAAAAGGGCTGTTAACAAATTTCGGCAACGTATTTGTGATGCCCCTGGTGTTACAGGTGAATAAGCGACGGTGATTACCATCAAGCGGCCCGTTAGCTTGTTTTCCACCTATGGTATAAAAAATACTATCAATGTGATCTGACCCAGTACAGAGATATACGGAAAGGGGGCTTAGTACTCATAGCTACCAACAACTTTTAATAAGTCTTGGAACAACCTGAAATCACGAAGACTAAAGTAATTCATGAACGAAATGTTTTGAACAGGTGATATTTTTTTTCGTGTTTTTAGGGTTGGTCCCGTTATAAAAAAAATTCATAATGATAGGACTGTAAACCCCTTTCGGCGTAGTACACTCTTTCCGTCATACCCTGTATTTCGTAATGTATTTATACGAACCCAGCAGGTATCACTATTGTTTAACATAGCACACCTTCATTATGTTCTATCTTTCGGTACATATCTACAGGGTCACTCATATATAAGCCGAAAGGAGGTCATTGTTCTCATCATTATGAACAGCTTCTACTATGGTACCAACCATGAAATAGCGAAAAAAAATTAGCTGTTCCATAGAAAACGGTCATTGATACAAATGAGATAATGTTATGGAACGGTTGTTTTTTTTCGCGGTTTCAAGGTTGGCCCCTTCGTAAAAGTTCGTAAAAGAGTACAAGGACCTCCTTACGGCTTAGTACTGTCTATATGCGTGACTCTGTATAGGTAAATACATATTTACACCAACTGATAGGAAGCCTTAGTCAATCGCCCCGGCCCATCTTATCACTAAATAGCGATAAATTGTATTCAAATTATATTCAAACAATGCCATACCTTTATGTAGTTCCCGGTTATCATAATGTACTTCGAGCATGTAGTAAGAAACACCTCCCTTCTCGCCTAGCGGAATCCCAACGTTTTCGGGTAGAAATTCGCCTGTAAATTAAGTTTATTAATTAACCTCTCCACATACAAATTCCAACTTAAACTTCCGAGAAATAAGGAATATTATTCCGTGAAGAGGATTAAGGAGTTGGAAGGATAATAATCAACTTCCTCGAGTTTAAGAAGGCTGGATTCGACGTTACATTCTTTGCAAATTGGTTGCTATGTTCTTTACGGGTTTTATTATGTTCATTGTTCGGTGTTTTTCTTGCGGGATATTCTTTGATTATTTTTTTAAAGGTATTTTGTGGGAAATTTTGGTACGAAAATAATTACAAAAATTTTGGTAGGATTTTCGTTGGTAAGATAACTGATAGAATAAGGCAATTACTTTGCGGTAGTTACGAATCTGGAGTTTTGGCGCCAACGTGGAAAAAACATGTCGGATCGTTGGATTATTTTCCTAAACTTGTGTATTTTCGAGTGTTAATGTGTGTGTGTGTTATATGGTGAATTATTATTTATTAAGTACCAGTAAATGTGCTCGAGTGTGGACTAGTGATATAACGAGGTGAAACATGACTTTTCGTGTTATTTCCAAAACTCCGTAGGAGCCTCTTGTAAATCTCCACCACTTTAAAGGGGCATGAGTTTAACTTGACCATGACTTACTTTGCTTGATTCTGACTGTGACTATGACTTGTTTGACGCTTTTAATACTATATAAACAAATGATAAATATTACGACTGAAGGACATTGAATCCACGGTCATGAAAATTGTAACAAAAAAGTTACGAATCTGTAGAGTATTTCCGCTTCCATGTTGTGTCAAAATGTAATGAGGATTAGGAGATATAATTATGGATTAATTAAAATAATTAAGAGATCGATGGGGAGATACCGATTAGATACGGCCCTTTTGGAGATCGATGGGGGAGCCTATGTCCAGCTGTGGACGTCCTATGGCTGAAATCTGAAATGATGATGACGATGAAAAATTATTATATGAATCCAAGCACAAGTTCGGTCGTGCATGGAGTACTGCTCTCACCTTTGGGATGGATCAGCTAAGTACCAGCTTGGGGCGTTGGAGTCTATTGAGAAACGTGCCAAGAGGCTCATCAGCAACGAATCCCTGGTTCAGACTAAGCTTCTTAGCCTTGAGCATCGGCGCAAGGTTGCTAGTATATCGGTTTTTTATCGGATATTATTTCGGAGAGTGTGCTACAGATCTGCATGATTTGATTCCCTCCTGCCCATTTTTCAATCGGACTGCCAGAGGTGGCACGAAGAATCGACACCGCTTTATGGTTGATATTCCGAGAACCCGTACGAAACCCTTTGATTCCACATTTATTGTGCGAACTGCTTAGTCTGTGGAATTCGCTGCCTGAGTGGGTGTTCCCCGATAGTTGCAATCTGGGTGTCTTCAAGTCGAGAGTGAATAGGTTTCTTCTAGGCAAGCGTGCTCCATCGTAGGCCGCATCATCGCTTAACATCAGGCAAGTTGGCGGCCAAGCGCAAGCCTATTTATAATAATAAAAAAAACATATCTTATTAGCAGAACTCCTTTCTTATCTCATGTATTATTCAATGAAAATTACCTTTAGATCCCATAGCCCACGCTGCAATAGGTGTGGCGCAAGTCGCCCAAATACTGGGCCTCTTCGGGCCATAAAACCCATCACCCATGGCCCACTCATCCCACGTATGCTCATCATCATCCATAGCACATTCGTACAACACCATGTGGTGAACTGGCGACGCACTGTTTTCTAGAACTGGTCTTCCGTTCATGATTGGTCTGCTGTCGATTAGGGGTTCGTAGCCGATGATGTGGTGTTTCCGAGGCAGGTCGGGGACTTTGAAGATCTTGCACCAGAAGAGAGTTGCCATTATGTGGGGGATTGTTAGCTGGAATTAAAAGCTGGATTTAAAAATATTTTTCACTTGGATGACATATCTTTCCATTTATTTTGATTTAAAAATCAAACTACTGAACCGATTTTGATGAAATTTCTGTGGGACTAACCTGGTATAGCTTCAAATAAAAATAAAAAACCAAATCCGTTTAAAAATTACGGAAAATTACATACAACCAAATTGAGTACTCCCTTCTTTTCGAAGTCGGTTAAAAAGTTGAAAATGTGTTAATAAAAATAACCAATGATGCATATTAAAAATCTAAAAAGCTGACTGGATTAACTGAGTGCAGATTGTAATTATCAAATGATTATTGAATATGGGGGTTTCCCCGTGGACCCACTGCTATGACCCACTTGGGGGACTACGCGGATTTTATTCCCCTTGGAACCACCACGTTAGAAATGAAATTAAAATTGCAAAAATATTAATAAAAAAAAAACTACTTTATCGTAGCAAAATAGCAGATCCGAATTCTGTCAGTTACGTTTGGTCGTTAGAATATACGCATTAAGTGATAAGAGCTAACAAATCATACTTACATTGGTTAATTTAACATCCCAATGCTTCAGCGGTATGGAATCCGGCTTGGAGACAGGCTGGAGCAGTCGCAGAGGTCGAGAGCCGCTCCTCATGTGTTTAGGAAGATCACCGTCCGAGCCTGGTGGACCAAGAGCCCATAGGATCTGCGTTGTGTCATCCTGAAGAAACATAAGGCATGATGACTAATATTTTTTATTACCTCATAAGAAAGCTGATCATAAATAGAGCACATCAACGAAAACAAAATAAAAATTAGTTCAAAAATAAATAAGATATAAGCATTTTAATTTCATGCTAGACAGAGAGCGCACTATACTGAGCCGTGACGTCACGCCTCAGGCGCGCCATACAAATGCTATACTAACACAAGCTTTGTGAGAAAGGGAGAGAGCATTCCCTCTCCATCCCCACCTAAAACTTTAAACACTCATATCTCAGAGGTTTATCAGCCAATTTAAAATATTTTTTCAGTATGTGTAATATATTTAGTTGTATGCATCGCTAAGCCGGTTATCTCTACATAGTATCTCTAGTATAGTATATTTCTCTATCTCTATCTCTATGATAGTATAAATTGAAGTCGCTTTCAGCGTGTGTCTGTCTGTCTGTATGTTTGTATGGCCGCTAACTCCTCCTAAACCACGCAACGGATTTGGATGCGGTTTTCACCATCAGTTAGATACATTTTCAAGGAAGGTTTATATGGCGACCCGCCCCGGCTTTGCACGTAAATTACACCCGTGCGAAGTCGGAATCTGTAATACATTAAACATTAGGACACATGCCTATTATGATATAATGCGATATCATCATCATATATTATTGTTGTTGTTTGTCCTGTTATTTCTAGCTTATCAGGCGAGTCCTCCGGTCAGGTCTCCTCTCTCTCTCTCTCTCTCTCTGAAGGAAGGTCTGTGCCCCAATAGTGGGAACATGGCTATGATAATGAACAGATTTGTGTTGTTTGCGTCATACTTACGCCAATGACAAAGTCCTGCTTATCACACGTGTCGAGTGGTCTTCTGAACTCCATGGTGGTGTGGGTTTTGTTCTGGTAGCCGGAGATCAGCTCGTAGTTTTGGACGTCATCAGCCACTACTCGGTCTTCAACGGTCAGCCCATGGCCGTCCTAAAAAAGAAAAATAAATTAAGTAAGATGGCGCAAGTCAAGTATCCTATTTTTTTAAACTTTTAATAAAGTATATGAAACTTTGCACAATTACAGTTTTAGTATAGATCTCAATTTTAAATTCTTGACCATATATGCCTGAACCACGACCTGAATGGAGACCACGGACCGGTAAGCGCAGCGTAGGGCGTCCACCCACGAGATGGACAGACGACCTAAAAGAGACCGCAGGGAAACGCTGGATGCAGGCTGCTTCCAACCGGCGCTTTTGGAGATCGATGGGAGAGGCCTATGTCCAGCAGTGGACGTCCTATATATGGCTAAAATGATGACTACCTGAACTATCAATGTGACCACAATTATATAGCTTTACGTAAGGAACTCTACCATAAGCGTGTCTTGACACGCTTTTAGCCATGTTAGATCGTTAAAGTTATAAGCTTGTGGGATTTTTAATAAGTCTAATTTCTATTCAACTAAAAGTATTTAAAAAAAGGGTTCTGTAAGATAAAATAAAATCAATGGATCAAATACGTGATCTGTAATTTCGATTATCTAGAGTCAAAGAATAGAGATGCCTTCCAATATCTGAAACGTTAATATTATATTCAAAACGACGCCAAAAACAACTTTTCCCATTCAATACAAGGTAAATAAAAACAGCGATTAAATAAAAGACCCATGCTAACTTTTCGCATCGAAACAAAAGTTCTATATTAACCTTTCCATTCGAAAAAACCTCTCAAAGTCCTAAACCTTTGGAATACCTACTTTATATCTTAGGAACTCAACTCAAATTCAACGGATATAAGCATTACAACCAAATTCCAATTCTAACTTTAAAAGATTATGGTTGAAAATGTAATGCAGAAGAAATGAAGATTCAGCAGATGATGCGACATCGAAAATAGAACAGATGTGGAAGAGGTGCCTTTAAAGATAAATAATTGGGTATTATTATTATTTGAGTTTTTTTTGCGTTTTGTAGGCAGATGTTGAGCGCACGTGCCATGCAAGAAACTGCCACTTATTCTGTAACTGCCTTCTGTTGAGGCACCTGGTGTAGTAATGATTACACCAAATAATGCCTTAGTTTTGTTAGAGCCATTTTGGTGACCTTTTGTCGCAACTGCAGATGCTTCATTTCTATTTTTCTTGAAGCTACAGTGTGTCGTTTTTATCCTGGCAATGCAAAGCCGAAAGGGCATTGTAGTTACGGGAATTTTTTTTATTTTTCGTTTAACCGTCACGTCGCCGCAATGATACGGTGTTATAAATAACTTGTCTAGGAAGAACCGATTCACTTGCGACTTGAAGACACCCAGATTGTAACTATCGGAAACTATGGGCCAGGCAGAGTCCACACAATAAATATAAATCAAAACGTTTCGTACGGGTTTTCGGAATATCAACCCTAAAACGGTGTCGCATTTTGCGTGCCTGCCATGAACGTCCGATAGAAATATGGGTAAGAGGGAATTAGATCATGCAGATCTCATGCAACTCTCTCCGAAATGTATCTGATAAAAAACCGTAAGGAAATAGATAGCCTAGCAACTTTGCGCCGATCTTCGGCCGATATTCGAAACTAAGAAGCTTACTGTACAAGGAATTCTTTTTAAAGTTTTTTTTTGTTTTACTTTCTATTCGTATTTTCGTATAAGTTAAGTGTAGTCATCTCAAGTTAAAAACTAATTGAAGTTAGTGTTCCCATTTTGGTATTTTGGAGTTGTGTCCAAAACATTCTGCCTGAAACTAACTGTCACGATAACTTTAAACAAAGGCTCCAAAAAACTGTCAGAGCTGTCAGCCTTGATTGATGCCGTACCAAACAGACGGCTAAACCAACCAATTTATCTGTAGTCGAGTGGGGGAGCTACCATCGCGGTTCTGAACAAAACTGGACCGCTTTACGTACAAATTTTTTAGTTTCCACTTTTAACCAACTCTTGGACTTGTAGTCTGAAATAGGTACGAATAACCCTTTGTTAACGAAGCTTAAAACCTTGCCATATATTTTCGAGATATACAGTCTGGGTAGTTGAACCTAACTTGGCAATGTGCCAGAACATTCTGTGAGACAGGATATAAGCTGACTTGGCTGACTTGGCGGTAAGAAATCGTAGAGACCAAAACAGACGTAATCGCCCATCTGAGACCACCCTAATGAACCACATTATAAGGTATATGGGACCTATTATCTAGAATCATGAGCGTATATGGGTGGGGGGTTAGAGGGTACTGAACCCTCCTTAACATATAACGAAATAAATCGTGGAACATTGACTATATATAAACTAGTAGGCCGCCCCTGCTTCGCACGGGCGAAGCCGGGATATATAGCCCATGTCAACCGGGGATAGTGCAGCATCCCAACAGTGAAATAATTTTTCAAATCGGTTCAGTAGTTTCGGAGCCTATTCAATGCAAACAAACAAACAAATCTTTCCTCTTTATAATATTAGTATAGATAAGCGCCGCTTATTTGTCATAGCAACGGTTTTTTGCTGTGACAACAAACTACCTATACGAGAGAAGCACTTAGAATTCTGCCTTTTTCTGCGTGAAGTCCGGGCAAAAACAAAATTTTTGTACCCGTGGAACATCGCCCATTTGTCTACAATAGTTTACCGAATTCAATAAAGGATCTAAAAACAAGTCTCATCAGCCAGAAGACGTCCACTGCTGAACATAGGCCTCCCCCTTTAACTACCACACTGCACGACAGCCTGCCTTTTGCATCCACTAGATGCCAGCGACTCCTCATAATATCTTCGGTCAATCTAGTGGGAGGTCTACCTACGCTGCGTCTTCCGGTTCGTAGTCTCCACTTAAGAACTTTTCTTCCCCATCGGTTATCTGTTCTTCGAGCGATGTGGCCTGCCCATTGCCACTTCAACTTGCAAATTTTAACAGCTATGTCGGTGACTCTGGTTCTTTGGCGAATATCCACGTTTAGGATTCTACCGCGCAAAGAAACTCCGAGCATAGTTCTCTTCATTGCCCGCTATGTGACTCTGAGTATTTCCAAAAGGCCAACAGTTAAGGACCACGTTTCAGTACCATAATTATGTCATCACTGGCAACAAACACTGGTCAAAGACTCTTGTCTTTAGGCACTGTCTAAAGACAAATAATGTAATAATGTCTGTGTCAAATAATGGCCAAGTGCATGTCGGTGACAAGTTTCTGTACATTGCCAAGTTATAGCTGGTAATTTCGTTATTGAATTTTGTGGTGGTACGGAACCCTCAGTGCGCAAGCCCGACTCGCACTTGGCCGTGTTTTTATTTTTAAATTATGCAGCTATACGAAACCAGATATATTCGCATATTCGATGTAATCTCAGCGTTCCCACGGTACCTTTGCACTACGTAGTAATTGTTGTTTATTCTGTGACGTTTTATATTAATTGTGCAGATTTTATGAATACCTGTTTATCAACTTTCGTGTAGAATTGCTTTAAATTGTGTTTATAATATTTCCGATCGAAATGTTTTACGGAGAAATACAAAATGATGCATTCAGAGTTCAGAAAACAATGGTTTCTCAATCAACTGCGGACGGGAAGCAGGCAAAATTGTCGGCGGACCCTTAGAGTCATTACATGTATCAGAAATCAAAGCGTATATTGCAATAAAACTGCTGGAAACTATAGTAGGTATGAACATCTTGTACCGTTGTTACGCAAAGACCAATATTAGAATAAGACAATTATTCCAAAAATGTACATAAGAATTATAGCTACAGCCGTTAACCATCCAATCCAAGACACACCGTCACCAAACTTGATGAGCCCGTAAATGACTACACACTATCAAGTGCTATCAAGTCTTTTACGCAACATTACAATGTGAGATTGTATATTCAAGTTCAAGCGGAAGCATTAACATTCTTTCTACGTACAAAAGAATAAGTTTTGAGAATTCAGTTGATGGGCCGCGCATGGGAATCGAGAACACAATAGAATCAAAATCGTTCGCGAATTGCAGCCTGATTTCAGAGGAATTTAGCTCTTGTGGCATGATAATAGAAGTTATTCAATTAATACAGTTATTGTGTGACCAACTTATTAGTGGAGTTGAATGGGGGTGCGGCTATAGTATTTTCAGAACAAAGCTGACAGCTATCCGTAGAAAATTTTAGTTCCGTCATTTGGTCGACTCTACAGATAAAGTGGTCGGTAGCTATCTATACCTGAGATGGAATGCGATTTTGGCGTATGTTTTGCGCAAGATAGAATTGCATTCGAGGCCGGTTTTGTGATAATATCTGTGAGAAGCACACCGGTTTGGATGTTTGTCTTTTTGTGATTTTCAAAAGTCTGGTATGTAACACCTTTTTGTAGATTTAGATGCATGCAGATTTCGTTGTCTCGTTAAGAAAACAAAGGTATCTGATTAGAGGCAAAGATAGGGTAAGAATATCCTTGACGATACGACATAAAATTATTTACTTTTTACCCGCGACGAAACGGAGAAAATGTATACTTTTGTATGTTTGAGTGTGCAGGAAAAAAAAAACATTTATCTCCACCGATTTTAATTTAGTTTTTTTCCGTTTGGAAGGTATTTGGATCGAGTGTTCTTAGCTACGCTGAAAAAAATCCTCACTTTCCTGCCGAGTCTTGAGAGGAGAAATTGGTTTTTGACGGCAAGATGACCTTTTCCTTCCTAAATTTAGGAAATAAATCCTATGTTTTTGCCTTATAAAGCGATTCCATTTTTCAAGACTTACAAGTTTTTTCCAGTGTATGATTGAAGAATATCTGTTCAACCGTTTCAAGATTACAGCTCTTTTACCAGGGGTTCGAAAAAAACAATTTATACTGGTTCCTAAAGTTTGTACGTACAAGCAAAATTTTAAGTCGTATTTTTTTTGTAAACTACTATCGGAATTTTGAAAGGTTACTGATCTCAATTCTCATCAGCTGATGCGGCATTTCACGCTCAGCTGTTTTGACACCTGCCAGTTTGACGTTCTTCCACACAGTCTACGTGTTTTTATCTTCGCATTTATTAATTCACGGCACGTATCTATATACATATACATGATTAAGGTGCAGGTGTCTGTCCGTCTGCCCGCATGCACCTTGCACTGAATGAATTACTAACCTAATGTTTTAACAACACTACTTTGTCGATAGCTGCCTTTTTACTGCCTATTCTTTGATGTTAAGACGCTCTTTTCCGTTTTTTTTAGCAATTATGGTCATTCTAGTTTAAGTGTGCATACCTCCATGGTTAGCATAAAATTATAAAAATGGTGTGATAACAAAACTGAATGTTTTATCTAGGAAACCCATGAGATCGAAACACGACTAAGCACATTTCGCTCGATAGAAAAAATATATCAAAGTAGCACTGATTTGCGATTTTATTCCCGTTTTTTGGATTCATTCAATTACCTATTTATTAAAATATGTCTGCGATATCTTGATATAAAGATTTCATAATTATGAAGGAAACCGGTGAGATACATTTTACATTACAGCTATACTTTTCGAAAAATATGATAAAAACCCCAATAATAGAAATAGCGAAACGCACGACTGTGTGTAAGTACCATGATTTTGCATTTTTTTTTTAATGATGAAATGGGCTAGTATTTGGCCACAACTCACCTGATGGTAAGTGACGATGCAGTCTAAGATGGAGCACGCTTGCCCATGAGATGCCTATTCACTCTTGTCTTGAAGAGACCCAGGTTGTACTTTGTAGGGAACACCGAGGCAGGAAGCGCATTCCATTCCTGTGCAGTTCGTATTAGGAAGGAATTTTGGAAACGCTGCGTGCGGACTTTACCAAAGGTCACGACGTAAGGATGGAATGTCCGCCTCGATGACCTATGGCGGAAATTGGTTGACGGGATCAGCTCCACTAAATGCGACTTTAATACGATAAACCAAGGATTATGGTCATCTGTAGTAATAAGCGTTGCTTAAAAGTGGGAAAACCTCGCCTTAATGTTTAACATAAAATGTTTTTAGGGTTCCGTACCTCAAAAGGAAAGAAGCACCCTTATAGGATCACTTTGTTGTCAGTCTGTCATTCTGTCAACAGCTAAGCATCTAAACATCGAATACAAGTTTATTTATCTCATGTTTAGAGTCGAGGCATTCCTTATCTCCAAAGCCACATTTGAATGTCTAATAGCGTGGAAGCTAAATCTGGGATTCTGTCCAATCAAGAGTTAATCGTTAAAGCTTGGAGATTAAAGTGGAAAGTACTTAATTATAGTTGAAGATAACATAAGATTATATGAGTCTCTTGAGTAGCTTATGCTTTTTGTTTTGGGTAACATGGACATTGGACGTATCGCCTAGGGCCCTAATTCTGTAAAGAACAAGTCTTTAGAGGAGAAGTGGCGGGCGCGCGTATACAGGATTATAAGGAAAGGGTATGCTAAGCCGAAAGGCGTTCTTTATCTACAACTATTACTATGGGATCAAACCTGTAATCGCGAAAAAATATCAGCTGTTCCTTAGAAAACGTATAATCACACTTAGCAAAATGTATGGAACAGCTGATATTTTTTAAGGTTATTCAGAGTTAGCCCCATAATAAAGTTGTTTATTATGTAAGTATAACGAACCCCTTTCAGTTTAGCATATACCCTTTTCCATACGCCCGAAAAACATTATCCTCTTTATTGGACAATCGGGTTAAGAAAGGCGTTTAGGCTGGAGATAGAAACAAACACAATAACCCATTTTAGTGTTGCGTCGTCGGATAAAATAATCATACTAATATTATAAACGCGAAAGTTTGTATGTATGGATGAATGGATGTTTGTTCCTCTTTCACGCAAAAACTACCGAATGGAATTTAATGAAAGTTTACTATAATATAGCTTATACATTAGAATAACACATAGGCTATAACGGGTTGTAGTAACGAGGCCGAAGGCCGAGCTCTACGCGTACGAAATAGCGGGTTTCAGCTAGTAAATTATATAGGGAATAAAAATTACAAGTATAAAAAGCGATCTTAACGCTAAATAATAATTTCTTCCCGTATATCATTATCATAATAATATTAAAAACGCGAAAATTTTGTTGGTTTGTTTGTTCCTCTTTCACGCAGCAACAGGGCAACGGATCGACCTGATTTTTTGCATGATACCCATGCAAAAAGTTCAAGAGATGGAGAGTGATATAGGCTACTTTTCATAATCATCATCATCACCATTTTTCATCGACACGCGGGTGAAACCGCGGGGCGCAGCTAGTTATGTTAATAAAAAGAAGTGATTGCCCATACAAATTGTTCACTTACGTGTACCAGTGACAAAAAAATTACTAATTCGTCTGGGGGTCAAATCAAATCCACTGGAATCCGCCGTCCAGACATTTAGTCATAAGGTGACCCAAAGGTGCCTCCGATTATTTGGTCATATTCTTCAACCATATCACGTTTTCTTTGTGCGAGTTACTTAAAATTCCTTTACCGAGGCAGCATTCTAAATGAAGTCAGTTAAGAATGTTACGACTTATATATCACGCGGCTCTAAGGATACGTTGTATGAATTGGTGATTGGTCAATTGTTTTGTAGCGATGACAGCTCAGTGGTTGACGTGATCGACTTCCACTGCAGAAATCGGTTCAAATACACAGACTTTTAATAAAAGTCTGTGTTCAAATCCTAGTGAAGGCTTTTCTTTCACTTTAGAATGCCGTAGGGTGTCGTAGACATTTAATAAAATTCGAAATCCACTAGATTTCTATATGAAAAAACGTTTACATTTTCTCTCTAGTTGTTTACCCTCTGCCAAAAAACATCAGTACTGCCACATCCGTAAAAATAAATTCTCCTTGAAGAGTCAAAACAACAATGATGTTTAAATTAATAATATAACTTCGTATACAATTATCTTAAATGTGACACTACCAGTGACAGTTCATCTAACAGTGAGCTTGAGCCAAATAACGTCCTTGGCTTGAGCAGACGCCGGAAGAAAACATCTTGGGGATACCGCCGGCGTACGGCGGCGGCGGCGGCGTACTGCTAAGGATTGGAACAACCTGCCCGCTTCCTTGTTTCCTGAGAAATATATTCTGGGCCTTTTCAAGGCCAGAGTGAATAGGTATCTTCTAAGTCTGTGTGCTTCTTCTCGGCCACATCGTCGTTTACCAACAGGCGAGTTGGTAGTCAAATGCAGACTCATTCGCGTAAAAAAAACATATGCATGGTGGGGGTACTTTATTGTACTCGGCTGGCTAGCTACCTTCAAATAAACTATCTTTAGAATAACATTGCAAAATTTTCATGTTGATGTGTTTTACTTTACCGGAAGAACTGTTTTTCTGACGAAACAAAAAACTACTCGCACTTGGCCTGTTTATTTTTAATTTCCATTTAGGCCATCAAGACAGTGTTTTTTTTTTTCTTCATAATATGTACGAAAGAGCAGTAGACGAAAGCGCGACCGCGACGGGATGATTTTAAACCTTCGGTAAACCTGGAAGATTGATTGATTGTTCACACCATAATATTTCATACAAAGAACAAATAAACCTCTTAAAAACAAATTATTTGTATTGATTTTTGCACGGACACTGGCATGTGTCTATATGTAATAAACATTAAAATGTTATTCTAAAGATGGTGGTGTTTTTTTTTAATTCACAATAAATGTTTATCTTAAAAATGTTGAAAATATGCGAAAGAGATAAGTCTGGTCGGTAAGCGTGGTATTGACGCACGTAGTTTGTAAGTACATTCATACCTATTATTCTATTCAAATGAGAATCTACAAAAATGACGAATTTAGCAATGCAAATATTAAAAGTAGAAACAAAATGCTTTTAGAAATTCCTTTGAATTCTGATAAGTGTGAATAAGCAATAAAACGAAGACTGTTTATTATGCCTTTGCATGTAGGTAGGTGTCAATCTGACAACTACCCCCATTCATACATTACACTTCCCCCCTTATATAAAAAAAAAAAACTTATATCGAAATTGTTAATCTAATAATAATAATTTTAACATTCAGAAACAAAAAAAAAACCCAAAGAAAGAAAAGGACAAAATATTATCTTACGCTACAGTATGTACCTAACTATATCAAGTAGAACTCTTATTGAACAGCAAGTAGGTACATTATTATGTAATAACTTACATTAATTAATAGGTAGCTTAGACATAAATACTTATTTAGTTACAATGTTTCTAATCAACCATAAGTAGGATGCTAAATTTAGATAGAACAAAATGCCTTAAGAATGTAAGTATAAGTGTTTATAATCGGGCCTGGGATTACGTCGTGGACGGAGGCGGCTGGGCGTACGAGTACCTTGTACCTGGGCGCGTGGCGAGTCGCGCGGCGCGGGCGACGAGCCGTGTGCGGGCGACGCGGGCGAGCTCGGCTCGGACGGTTGTGCGTCCACCGGCAGTGCGCTGTCTTGACCGCTGTCGGCTGACTCCTTACCTGTTCCTAACGCCCACGAATAACGCTTCGAACGATTAGGCATTATTTGATCAGCGTGTTTGGTGCATGTCTTGTTCCCCTCGGTGACCACTTTGTAAGTGACCGAGCTCGTACGCTCCGTAACTGTTCCTTCGTTCCATTGAGGCCCACGATTTTAAAAGTTTCGTACCAAAACGGAGTCTCCAGCGGCGAAGTTCCGCGGCATGCCACCTGCGTGCGCGACTTGCGCGCGTTGCGCCGCGTCCGTGCACTGCGCCGCGCTGGGTGCGCGCAGCTGATCGAGCCGCGTGCGCAGCCGGCGCCCGAACATCGCGACCGCGGGTTCCTTCTGTGTGCTGCTATGCGAACTATTACGATACTTTAATAGAATTTTACTGAGAGCGGTGTGTACCTGTTCTCCGTCGGCAGTAGCCTTCTTCATTACCATTTTTTTTATTTTATTTTTTACCATCTTAACTGCATTTTCGGCCCCATTGCTGGCGGGATGGAATGACACTGTCAAGATTTGTTGGATGCAATTTTTCTTAAGGTACATCTCTAGTTTGATGGATGTAAATGGCGACCTCCCGTCAGTCACCACTTGCTTCGGCAGCCCGAATCTAGCGAACATATTTATCTCTGAACTTACCGATCACTGGCTCTGCTGAAGTGCCCGAATTCATCACGGCTACCTCGATCCACTTATTGTATGTGCGTCTACGACTACCAAGTAGTACTTAACTTTACCGGCAGCCAGAGGCAGGCGCGATAATCCATCAGCGTTACCGTTTTTATCCGTTGACTCGAATGATATCTGGAAGTCGTATGCGGCGAGCCGCACCGCATACCTCTGCAGACGACTGGCGGCCGTCTGTGGGATCCTGTGTTTGGGACCTAATATCTAAGTGAGCGATTTATGGTCACTGCGTAACATTACCAGTAAACCAGGCAAAACACGTACTGGTGATGCCGCGTGACCCCATACACGATGGCCAACGCCTCCTTGTCGATCTGGCTGTAGGTACTTGCGCTCGGCGGCGTTGAGCGTGCGCGAGACACAGCACACGATGCACTCACTGCCGTCGGGATAAACGTGAGCCAAGACCGAACCCAATCTATGTTCAGAACTGTCTACAGCCAATACGAGAGGAAGCTGCTGTTCATAATGCGCCAGAGCCGGCCCGCTCACCAGCTGCGGCTTTATATCTTCGAACGCTTGTTCGCACGCCTGCGTCCACTGCCAGCGCGCACCCTTAGCCAACAAAGAATAAAATGGGTGCAGTGTGGTACTAACGTTCTTTAAAAACCACGAGTAGTTTACCAACCCGAGTATCACAAGCAACTGTGATATATTTTTGTTGAAATACTCGAATTTTTCAAATTTGATGCGTAAGCTAGCTTGTTGGAGTCGGCCGAGTACGGATATTGAATTAACCATATGTATAGCTCTATTGGCCCCAGTTACACAAATATCATGGATAAAACAAACCACATTATCTACACCACACAGAGTTTCTTCGATTAATTTCTGACACATTTCTGGTAAACACTTTAAACCGAACGGCGCCCTTCGATAGACAAATACCCCGAGGTGTATGGTTATAGCGGTGAGTGGTTGAGACTCCTCGTTTAGCATTAATTGTAGGTATACATTTTTCAAGTCTAATTTAGTGTACTGCTCCCCACCACTTAGCGCTGCAAATAACTGTTCAATGCGTGGCAATGGATAGTGAACATCTTTAAGTTTTGGACCGACCGTTATCTTATAGTCACCGTATATGCGAATCGAGCCGTCCCGCTTGATAACAGCTACGATCGGGGTGCCGTAGTCCGACCGTTGGAACCGTTTTATTTCACGTTCGACAGGAATACGCATCGCTAAGGGTATCGGGCGAGCTTTGCAAAATATCGGCTTAGTGTCTTTGAGATATAATTTTATCTCTGATTTAAACGTTCCTAATCCTTCTTTAAAAACCTCTGGGAATTCTAATTTCAGTTTTGTTATGGTGGAATCGCATTGTTCCTTCATGTTAAAAATGTTAATTGATTTTAATTTTAATTTACGTAGCCATTGGCGGCCCATTAATGGCGTTCCACCATTTGCAATAACAAATAGTGGCAAAACAGCGGTCTCGCTTTCTCTCGTGACCGTCACCTCGACGCGACCGAGAGGCACGATCGCACCGCCCGAATATGATCGGAACTTAACCTCATCTTTAATCATAGGTAAATGGGCTAGACACTCATCGTAAAATTGCTTTGACACTGCCGATATTTTGCTACCTGTATCTACTTCGAATGAAACATTTCTATTTTCGACCTTGACCTCTAAATAATATGGATCGTCCTTACGGTTTGCTCCCGCTGCCACTGAAAAATGATATAATCCGTCGCTCGCATCACTTTCTGTATCACTTTGCTCAATATAATTTTGGTATTTCGACCCCCCGGTAATGGGGGTTTTAGCACTTTTTGGACACTTTAGGGCCAAATGCCCCTTTTCACTGCATTTATTACACGAATAAAACTTATAACGACACTTGTTTGGCGCGTGGTTCCCTTTTCCACATCGCCAGCAAGCGGAACTGCGCCCTCGCACGTAGCCCGCGGCCTCGTCCGCAGCTACCCGATGCAGCCCGTCTCCGCCCTGCCCGAGTCCTGAGTGTCCCGAGCCCGGCGCTCCGAGGGCGGCGCCGCTCCCGGCCGCGGTTTCCGCGTGCCGCTCGGCCGCCTCCAGCGCTAGCGCCAGCTCCACTGCCCTCCGATAGTCTAGCGTAGGTTCGGCGAACAGGCGCGATCGCATCTCCTCGCTGCGTAAGCCCGACACAAACTGATCCCTCAGGTTCTCCTCTAGCGACGCACCAAAGTTACAGTGAGTCGCGAGGTGTTTTAGGGTTTGTAGGAATGTGACGACATTTTCACTCTCCGCCTGTCGCCGTTGCCGAAATATGTGCCGCTCAGCGATCTCAGACCGCTTCGGTTCTAGATGTTCACGCACTAACGCCACTAGATCCTTGAATAGTTTGTCTTCTGGGTGATTTGGCGAGCAGAGGTCACACATAAGGTCGTACGTCGCGGCACCGACATGCGTCACTAACGTGGCGACTCGTAGCTCAAGCTTGATTTCATTTAACAATATAAACTGTTCCACGAGTCGTACATATGAACACCAATTCCCCCGACCATGATTATCGAATTCATGCAACTTTCCGTACGGCATCTTGAATATTTTCGACGTAAATCCAATTAAACTGCGCCAATGTGAATAAGCAATAAAACGACCATTGCAGTTAACTCAAGACTGTTTATTATGCCTTTGCATGTAGGTAGGTGTCAATCTGACAACTACCCCCATTCATACATTACAATAAGAATAATTCGAGTAAAATTGTCTTATTATCAAATTATTGCTGAATAGAAAGCTCGATCATAAATAAACATTAAATTCTCGTTTTTTTTTCCACTTAGACAATAGACATGTTCTGTATTTTTAGTACAAATCGTATAATAGGCCCAAAGCGACTGAAAAGTCGAGACGGCGTGTCATGGCGTAAAATCGGCTGTCAAAAAGTCCGCCGACTAAAAAGTCGAGATGGCGTGGCGTGGCTTAAAAGCGGCTGTCAAAAAGCCCGCTGACTGATAAGTCAAGGTGGCGTGGCTTAAAAGCGGCTGTCAAAAAGTCCGCCGACTGAAAAGTCAAGGTGGCGTGGCTTAAAAGCGGCTGTCAAAAAGTCCGCCGACTAAAAAGTCGAGATGGCGTGGCGTGGCTTAAAAGCGGCTGTCAAAAAGCCCGCTGACTGATAAGTCAAGGTGGCGTGGCTTAAAAGCGGCTGTCAAAAAGTCCGCCGACTGAAAAGTCAAGGTGGCGTGGCTTAAAAGCGGCTGTCAAAAAGCCCGCCGACTGAAAAGTCGAGGTGACATGTCGCGGCGTAAAAGCGGCTGTCAAAAAGTCCGCCGACTGAAAAGTCGAGATGGCGTGACGTGGCTTAAAAGCAGCTGTCACAAAAATCAAATCATTTCGGTATACTACGGTAGCTTCAAAATTTTACCTCATTGGTAAAGGACCCTATTCCCTATCTCACATGAAATTCCTTGCCATAAACGCGAAACATCATAACATGAAAATTTTAATTAAAAAATGGTCTCATTTCCTTGACCAATTAAACTCGCGATTTCTGATTTGAGCCCATAGTATGCCAGTGTGTAGTGGGCCATAGGGTGTCCATAATGATGAGTTATGAACATAACAAACTTCTTTCGGCTTAGCATTTCCTTATAACCCTGTAATTGTCATTCACGACAGTTTCCGCGAGTTTTATCATTTTGGTGGTACCTAGTATACTTATAGCCTATGTTTTGGTTACTTATAATGACGTTCGGACGAAATCGCATCGTTGGTTCGTGCGAGTGTCAAGCGGAGCAGCCGCTTGTAATGATTGTGTCGTCCACAAGTGCTTTGACCAGACCTGTCTTATCAACGTCAGAACGCAACCGAACATAACCCTCGTCATGTTCCAAAATCCAAACGCCAAATAAAGTAAATCTAACATTGTGTAAGATCATAAGATACTGATTTCAAGCTTACTTTTCGTTGAAGGTACTTAGACACTGACTAGACATATTATTACGTTTTCATGCAATTTTTATTATGACTCTTTATTTCGATACATTCACGGGTCTAACCCGGACTTATGAGAGGCATTGGTGGGGCCGAAGCTAACACCAAGAGGCCCTGTTGAATAAAAAATACGAATATGGAAGTGTGTATAAAATGGAATATAAAACTATTGTACAATACAGGATTAAAAAACCTGGGCTATTGAGATGAACAACTTGTGGATAGGAAAACAGTTCTATAGGATGAGAAACGGAGCCTGCCTTATACTATCTCAGACTTTTATGGGCCTAAAGGCAACTCAAGAGGTCTTGTTAATAAAATTGTTTAGTCAAACTATGAAATATGTATGAGGGCGGTAGGGTGAGATGAACTGGTGATGTAAATGAAACATAGTGATTGGCTTATTGTACTGAACTGTCTGATAGCTTATCACTAAACTACATGGGATGAGGTACGGCACCCGCCAAAAGTACCTAATAACAAACCTGCTGTGAAATTTGAAAATGTAATTGATAATCACATTCTAATGTAAATAACGCTTTTACGGAGCTTTGGACTTGCTTTGGCCTATTTTTACCAAGTTTTAATAACAAAAGTTTCGATCTTTAGTCATCAAATAACTTCCTTTGGTTGATTAATTAATGTCCCAATTCCATGGAGGTTAGTTGGTTTGTTTATTTAATCAAAATACTTCTGAACAGTCTTAAATCTCGCTTGACCTTTTTACATCATTGGCAGCCAACTTTTACGTGAACAAACAAGGAACTTTTCCAATCACCATTAATAAGACACTAAGTTTTTATTCCAAGTTCGAAGGGACCAGAAGGCGCCGTGTATGGATTCCAAATATTCCAATCGTGAAGGACAAAGGAAGAGCAAAATTTTAAGAATTTTTATTCATTCTGATCACGCAGTGGATTTATTGCATGCAGAGTTGGATTTTGGTTCGGTTTACAGATAAAATTTTATTTATACGTGAATATGTTATGTGAAAACTGTAGAGTAACGTATAAAATAGAAACGAAGTAATTCGCCAGCGAATCAGTCACTAATACAGCTTTTGTGGTACTTAGTGGGCCGGTGATATGTGTCGCAAAATTGAAACCCTTTGGGGTAGACGTGTTCTAGAGTGGAGACGGTAGCGTAGACACCCTGAGATTTGATGGAGTAGGGGTATACGTAAATAAGCTAGAAGCTAGCAGTGGCTGGAAGCAAAAAGCCGATAAAAGATAGATTCGTGTAGGTAAACTCGGGACCCCTTTTGTGTGAATTTTATTATAGATCTAACGTCCATGTATTTGTAAATCAATGGTGGCATAGTATGATAATAATGGCTTCGTCTCTTCATCAGACAGAAGACGTCTACTGCTGAAAATAGACCTCCACACTGAATGACAGCTTGCTATCTGCATCCACTGGATGCCAGCGACTACCACGATGTCGTTGATCCATCTAGTGGGAGGCCTACCTACGCTGCGTCTTGCGGTTTGTGGTCTCCACTTAAGAACCTTTCTTCCCCCATCGGTTATCGGTTTTTCGATTGATGTGGCTTCTCTCCATTGCCCATTGTGTGACTCTGAATTTTTCCAAAAGGCCAACAGTTAAGTAAAAACGTTATACGTCTAGCAGTAGACAAATATAGTCTGATGAATGATTAACCAAACGCTTACCAGAATATAATTGCCTAGTCCTATCACAAAGCTATTTAGCCCGTGGCATTATGACCAGGGCAAGGATAAAGCCGAAAAGGTCATGTATGCTCAAAATTAATGGTTGCTTTACCAGGAGCTCATAAAACAAAAAAGGTGCTCGCTTTTCCTTTTAAGTACGGTGTACGGCTAATAAATTACCAAAACTATGACGAATAGCGACGCGGGAGTTTTTTGAAGTTATTACTAGTATATCAGACCCTTAGGGCTCGAAAACATCGATATAATTCCACTCGATGGATAATCGTAACTCGATGAAGGCATCGATTATAGATTAGTTTCACTTCCTGCTCGTAATGCGGTGATTTCGAATGTGTTATGGATACGATGCCTTTGATTAATTTTGTATGGCATGGTTATATATTTTAATGTTCATTGATTGGAACGGATTTGTTTTGGTTTTGGGAATTTCATCTTACTCTGTAAGTTATTTTGAGATCACAATAGGTTTATGCTCAGATTGATTTCACAGAAAGATTTTTGAGGTCAATTATCAGTCTACCTACAGACATCTAGAAATCGTGATCATCTAGAGATCAACTTTCTATGTAGATTCTTAAGTCAGCTTTTAGCACGCTTTTATTAGCTTCATTTGTTACTGCGCTGCCTGAATGGGTGTTCCCCGATGGTTACAATTTTGAAGACACCCAGGTGTCTTCAAAACACGAGTGAATCGGTTTCTTCTGGGCAAGCGTGCTCCAATGTAGACCGCATCATCGCCGTGATGGTGGTCAAATGCAAGCCTATTAATTATAATAATAAAAAAACTATTTATGCCATTTTATTTACTCCTGGCCATGTTGTTACCTTTGATTCCCGCTTTTTTTTGTCCCAACTCGCAGTAGTAACTATCCAAAAAAACGCTTTAGTTAGATAGATAGAAACTCTTTATTCTTTAGAAATAAAAATGTCATGTAAATCTTATGTAACCTAACATAAATGTACATAAATCATTCTTATTCCGGCAAAATTGACAACGTAAAGTAACCTATAAATTTTTTTTTAAAGAGTTCCTTATGTTAACATCATGCTGACAGTGCCTCAAATGTGTAGAAAAGGCTGCGATTATCGTAAACGGAGCTTTTATCCAACCCTTCAGGAAGCTTTAGTATCTGCGCCTAGCGGATATGGCGGTGTTGCCATATTATATAGGTACGTGTCATAAATCGAAGTGATAAAAAAGCGTCAATTCGATTCTGTGACTGCAAAACTAATCTGACAGCTCTTGAAATTAAATGGGTGTTGCCATATACGTGAAGTGGTGAAAAGTTTCTACGATCATGTGACTATATGCAAAGCTAATCTGACAGCTCTTGAAATTAACTGGGTGTTGCCATATACGTGTCATAAATCGAAGTGATAAAAAAGCGTCGATTCTATTTTGTGACTATGTAAAACGAATCTGATAGTTCTTTAAATTAACAGCTGAGACGGCAATAGTATATATAGTATGGCAATAGGTTAGGGACAGTCAAATTTAGGTAGATAAGTAGTTACTAAGTTTCGTTTATAAAACGGCATATCAACAAGATTGATACAATTTTTGGACCAGCGACAAAATCAAACATCACTAAGAAATTACTAAAACATTCAAAGAGATTCAATGTAAAAAATAACAACAGTACACGGATTTTCGGCAAAATTTGTATTTTACTTCTGGCAACACTGCTTTACTGCCTAAGCTTATGTCGAAGCGGGTGACTCATGTGTACGTGATTGTACTGCATTTTATAAACTGCTGGTAATCTGTGATGCGTGTGACACCGGCCCTACATTAAAGTACAGTCGAGCACAACATCGCTTACGGGATTCCCGAAACAACACCTAGTGGACCCTCGCCGCATACTAATTTGAAAATAGAATGGTGTTCTTGGCTGTCATTGGTATAATTTGAAAACGGAACGCTTCATTGGGTGTTGAATAGTAAAAATTACATGTTATGTTAAATCATGATTGTGTTGTCTCCAAATTGTGTGAAGAATGGTAATGAGAATTCTGAAGCTATATTACACGTTTTAGTGGGAACTGTGTGATTGGAATTTACATAATGTTTTTTATTCACTTTTATGTAGATTAAAAGATAACCATATTTTTGCTAGATATTTTATTGTTTTGATGAGCATATTGCGTTATTTTTGCTATTAATTTTATTGTCGTGCAATCAACTATTTTAATTATATCCAGTCTTCGTTTTTACAGTTAAAGTCAAAGTATGTTTCAAAAACGTTTATGTATTTGCAATAAAACACAAGGCACGATTTATAATTGAACTAGCGCTATCCTACAAAAACCATATTTTTCGTGATGGTAGGGAACTCTCAAAGTTCCGTAGCACGGTTTATGTCAATAACATGCTTTTACTAAGACGTTACGCGTTTATGGCAAGGAATATCATGTGGGATAGAGAATAAGGGGCTCTGACCCTTAATCACTAACTAAAACACGCACGTAACGCGCCGTGTTAAGTTAACCTCAAAAAAATTGGTCTCTATTCCCTAGGAAATAAAGGCCAACATTTAAAAGTTAACTTAACGCACCGCGTTACGTGCTTGTTTGTATTTACAGAATTAGGGCCTAAATGACTCACAGTCACTAGTCATTAATATAGTAATTAAATTTTCCAAGCACTTTCGCACCCGTCCATACCTTACGTTCGCTAAGCAGGGATTCTACGCAGGAGTGGTTAACCATTTGTTACATTACCCCCCTTGTGACTAGCGCCTAATCTGTGCCCGGGTTAGGTTGTAAGGCTTTCCCGGTGAGCCCACGGATATATTGCAAGGTTAAATAGATTGTTACACCTTAGCGGTATTTGGTTAGAGAATGGGATGGGTTTGTTTGGTAATGGACCTAAAGGTTCAAATTTATACCTACTGCTAGGTTCAGGGCAGAGATAGTTTTTTTTTTTAGTTTTACTATAATAATAAGCTTGATTTGGACTGCCACCTGCGCTGCGCGGTCTAAGATGGAGCACGCTTGCCTAGAAAAAACCGATTCACTGGAGACTTGAAGATACCCAGATTGTAACTATCGGGGAACATCCATTCAGGCCTAGCCTGATTCCATATTCTAAAATTTAGACAAAGACAAAAAATATTTGTTGTATGGGCATTGGACACCTCTTGTATTTTATAGCTTTAAATTTTATGATTATTGCTTAGTTAATATGCCGTAACATTACATATTCTGTGAAAATTTCAACTGACTATCCAAAACGGTTTCAAGATACAGTTAGACCAGCATAGACAGACAGCGTAGGCTTAGTAATAGGTTCTAGTTGATACCATTTCCGTACGAAATCCTATAAACCGGCAAACTGAACTTTCCGCTTATTTCTTCCGCAGACCTGCAAGGTTTGGAATATCCTTCCCCTAAAGGTCTTTCCGCCGAGCTTCAACATGAAGCGTTTCAAAAAGGGTGTCTATAACTATCTCTCGGGCTGGCAAAGCACCGCTAGTGGTTCAGGGGGGTTAGACAAGAGCCACTTTCTGTTAATGTTAACGCCTACGGAAAGATGAAATTGTATGAAAGTGACATTAGCTTGAGAGACCATCTCTCAAGCTAATGTCATTGTCAATGTCATTTTCACACAATTTCATCTTTCCGCAGGCGTTAACGCTAACAGAAAGTGGGTGTTGTCTAGACCCCCAGATGTCTATGGGTGGCGGTTTCTGCTTACCACCAGGCGGACCGCGTGCTTGTTTGACGCATTTTTTATTTTAAAATATTGACATTAAGTTGGCCCTGTCAAGTTTATTTACTAAGTTAGAAAACAGTTTGGTTACATTTGGCCGTGATGTTCATTTTCTGTCTTTTTGGTACTAAAGCAGTAACAAACTACAACAATTGTTAAAAAGACAAAGCACTGCAGTCTAATCCAATTCATAGAGACGTGAACTGCAGGCAAAGTGTAATCAACAAAGTACGTAGAGTAAAGGCTCGAGTCTGTCACTGGCAACAAGCAGCAGCGACAGGCGACAGCGACAAGCGGCAGAGTCGCCACGACAATGTCGTCCGTTATTGTCACCTGTCGCAGCGATCGGCTTAACTCTGAATACAGCGACGATTTCGAATCAATTGCTTCGATACGTTGTGTGAGACAGAATGTCGATAAACGAAATTCAGTGTTGTGCCTTTTGTTGGAAGAGGGGGAAGATGCTAATGCTTTTTTTAACCAAGATAAAAATAATAGAAACGGATTTCGTGTTAGTTTTTATATAAAAACGTGCGCGCAAACGTATTGTCTCTCTGACCACAGCGTCACTATTACATGTGCAGCCGCACGACGACATTGTCGCAGCGACAATGACACCGCGACAGTGTTGCTGTACCTATCGGGATTTATCTCTACATAGTATAAATTAAAGTCGCTTTCCACGTCTATCTGTCTGTATGGCCGCTAACTCCTCCTAAACCACGCAACGGATTTTTATGCGGTTTTCACCATCAGATTGATACATTTTCACGGAAGGTATATATTTATTTATATAACTAGCGACCCACCCCGGCTTCGCACGTAAATTACACCCGTGCGAAGCCGGGCGAGAGGGTCGCTAGTCTTCATACAAATTAAAAAAAAGGTCGCATTCACGGTACGCCCTGCAGATGTGAAATATCAAAATTGATGGAGAAGGCATGACAGCATAAGAGAGCGTCATGCCGTTTACCGTCACGGCATACGAGTCGGTTTTACTGCCAAGGCGTACCAATAAATGTTTAAAAAATTTATAGGAACCAGTGATGTCGCTTGTCGCTGTCGCCACTGAATGTCGCCGGGACGGACTCAAACCTTAAAATGTTATTCTTTGTTTTAATGCCAACTCTTATCTAAATACGGAGTAAGCAGTTTGTGCAATAGTGCAGTAACCTTAACCACAGAAGAAATAATCCTGACTAAGTGCATGTGCACTAATATAATAAAACTAAAAAAACTAAAACTAAATATTCGGGACATTTTTGCACACACGGCCCACACTCATCTGACTCCCAACTAAGCAAAGCTTGTGATATGGCTGCCAGAGATTGATACATACAAATATATTTTTAAATGCATACTTAAATAGATATTAACACCCAGATATAAAACAAACACAAATGTTCATCACATAAATGTTTGTCCTAGGTGGGAATCGAACCCACGCCCTCAAGCGCAGAAGGCAGGTTCACTACCAACTGGACCAACGGGCTATCTAAACATACTAATGTACTCATAGTCTTTCTTTGAGACGTGGTCTTTAATTGTTGGGTTTTCAGTGTCTTTCATCTGGCAATGGAAATGGCAATCTGGCAATGACTATGCTCGGAGATTCTTAGTGTGAAATCATCATTTAAAGCACTTTAGATCAAGTCACCTCTCAAACAAAAAAAAAACTAAATCAAAATCGGTTTGGGAGCTACGATGCCACAAACAGACAAACAGATGACACACGTTAAACTTATTAAAAAAATACAAAAAAGCATTCATGCTAAGTAGGCAGCGAAATTATACATCACTATCTATTGAATATTATACTCGAGCCCCAAGAACCAGACCTTGTGCCTAGTTTGGGGTTCACCGCTAACCTATTTCAGACGTAGTACGGAACCACTAACTACTAGTATTTAATTAATTAGTTAAGCACCTCTGTACTTATTTTGGTAAATAAATATTATTCTTATTCTTATTCTTATATATGGAGTGCATCTCTAGACGACGGACATATTCGAGGAAATTATCATTATAAACATCTTATACTTTAATGCTAAGTAAAGTAATGAATGACCTCCTTACGGCTCAGTACCACCGTCCTGTGTATACCCGCTATCGACATTGGTATTGACAACGCATACGTCATTGTTCTACGAACCTCAAGATAACAAGGTCTGCTCAAGATAAAGCATGTATTCACCAGGCTAGGTAACTAGGTAAGCTGGAATCTGGCATGAACTACCAGCCATCTGTATGCAAATGTCTCTAGGCAGAGGCGGCTTTAGCCATTGCAGGCGGGTAGATCTTTGCGAGGCCCTTGTCTCTGTGGAATAAGTTTTAATGATGCTTGACGAGAAAAGCAAAGTTATAAATAAATTATAGAGTTTTAAAACCGTGGCGAAAGCCGTGGTAGCCCATATGGGATATCGCTAGACTTCAAAGCGTGAGGTCGCGGGTTCAAACCCCGAGCTCGTACCAATCCTGCATACGTATGGAGAAGGAATTCAATGGCGTATGATCCACCAACCTGCACTGGGCCAGCGTGGTGGATATGGCTCAATCAACCTTTCGGGGGTAGGCTAAAAGTCCAGCAGTGGACTGTTAAAAGACTGATTATGATGATGATGATGGAGAGTTTTAAAATTGTTTGTTGTACAAATGATAAGTCAATGTGAAAGAGAAACAAAGAAACATTTGTTGGAGCGAACGAGCGCGATAATTACCACGCAAGAGAGCACGAGTGGCGTGTAGTGAGTTTTGTAATGCGCGGCGTGAAAAGCAAAATTCAAATAAACATTCGTCTAATGTTTTTGTACTTGGGTTGTTGCGCGAGTGCGCGAGCCCCTGCAAAAGAGAGGCCTCGGTCAGTTGCCCTGCTCGCCATCCCCAAAGTCCGCCTCTGTCTTTACGAGCTCGGGATTACTCGGTATGCTTTACTGGAGTCGATTAGGATGTGCTCAGATGTTTATTTTGGGACTTCAGACTTTTAGTTTATATTTGACGGCATGCTGCCAAAATGGATGTTCCCCGATAGTTACAATCTGCGTGTCTTCAAGTCACGAGTAAATCGGTTTGTTTCTGAAAGCGTGCTCCATCGTATACATTATCAAGCGAGGTGGTGGTCAAGCGCAAGCCCATTCATCATCATCATTATCAGCTATCATGGTCCCACTGCTGAGACACAGGCCTTCTCTCAGAGAAAGAGGATGGGCCCTAATCCATACGAATAATCACTACTAGTTTTTTTTTAGCCATTGCAGAGTTTTATTATCCACCTCCTGTCCTATTATCAGATCTGTTCATCATCATCATTATTATCAGCCATCATGTTACCTCTGCTGGGACATAAGCTTTCTCTCAGAGAGAGGATGTAGGGATGTAGGGGACAGGGCCTTAGGGTGCGTCATGTTGGTGAATGTCACACGTCTTTGAACTTTTGAGGTTCTTGGACATACCAGTATATGATGTTATCCTTTATCGTTTTTGAGTGATGACATTGAAACTGCACATAATTTATTGGTACAGTACGTGCTCGAGTGTGGGTAAGTGATATAATGCGGTGAAACATATTTTCGTGTTGTTTCCAAAACTCCACAGAATCCTCTTGTAATGCCTCCACCACTTTACTAGGGCATGACTTTGACTTGACCGTGACTTACTTTGCTTGTCTCTGACTGTGACAATATTTTGGTCTACACAATTCATTGCAAAAGCATTCCATCTGTATGCACTTTAAATCCATGCTTAATGGTTGAGCAACTTCTTGGGAGAATGGAATTAGATAAATTAGCGTTGGATGTCTAAGAGGCAGTCTCATAATGAGTATCGCAATGCAGTTATGGGTGGGTCTTAGTTTTGTGAAAGGTAAATGTTAACAAAGATATATGGCTGGACTCTGCAGAAATATGTGCAATATTCAGTAAGTATTACATCATCAGCCATTAAATGTCCACTGCTGAACAAGGCCTCCCTCTTAGAGAGGGGTGTTGCCATTATCCCCACGCTTGGCAGGCGGCTTGGAGATCGCAGTACGTTCACCGTGTACTAACAGGACGCTGCTGTGCAAGTAAGTATTTATACAGTAAGTATTATTACTAGGCAATAGGGTTTGGCAAAGTATCTTCACACTGGCTTTTGAGTATTGAGTATTATTAATAATCAAACGAACTCATAAGTTTGGTCATTATAGTCATAGTGATTATGAAAAAATAATTCTGCACTTTGTGATGGAAGCAAGCCACTTTGCAGTGATACATAGACGAAACCAAAATAAGCTATTTTACCCGCATCAGCGAATCTTTCACTTCTTGGGATCAGTTTTTTTTATGATGAAATGGGCTAGCGTTTGACTACAACTCACCTGATGGTAAGTGACGATGCAGTCTAAGATGGGGCACGCTTGCCCATGAGGTGCCTATTCACTCTTGTCTTGAAGAGACCCAGGTTGTACCTTGTAGGGAACACCGAGGCAGGAAGCGCATTCCATTCCTGTGCAGTTCGTATTAGGAAGGAATTTTGGAAACGCTGCGTGCGGACTTTACCAAAGTTCACGACGTAAGGATGGAATGACCGTCTCGATGACCTATGGCGGAAATTGGATGACGGGATCAGCTTAATAGCGCAATAGCAACAATAGCACTTCTTCAAAATATTCTACAAGCCTTTTTAAAGCTTTTTTGAAAAAGTAGCGCCGCGCCATCTCTGGTACTAATGGGTGAAAGTTTCACTGCTGCGGGTTTAGTCGCTTATTTTGGATCCTACTATCACTGTACAAAACGGCTTGCTTCCATCACAAAGTGCAGTTTTTTCATCAAATATCACCATAATCGCTATAACTATTATACCACAAAAAGTTTGTGTTGGAGACTTCACGCCTATTTGCAGTTTTGTGTTTTGACCCTTTTGCTTTACTCTGTTCCAGCCTGTCAATCGACAGACTACACGAAAAGTCAGCTAAGTTGGATATTTGTTTAACCACATTCAACGACCCATTAGAATCTAATACTACCCTCCATTTTCGCATACGGGTCAAACTGGGGCGGATTCGTCAACTCTGAATGGATCCCGGCTTAAAACAGCTTTCAAACTCATTAAAGCATTGAGCCATTATACTCGTATTTTATCGGTGCGGGGTTTTGAAGGATCAGACTTCATGGGCAAGTTATATTTGGAGCAACAACCAAGTTTTGTCAGCATCAGCATTTTAATGGTTAGTATATGTTGTGGCTCGTAATAACGCTAATATCTAAGTGAGTATAATATATCTATTTATGCTCTGAGTTTCATTAGCAAATAAAACTCTTAGGGTCAATTCACACCGAAACTGCGCGGCATCGCCCGGCCCCGCATCGCCCGGCGCGGCATCGCCCGGCGCGGCATACGTGCTACGAGGCAATTGTCGAGGACTTACATAGTTCACTGATTTTGCTTTTATCTTTAGATGATTGTAACAAACTGTATTCAGAGACGGGTTCCATCAAATTTCAGCGGATGGCATTGCTAACTTAAGTTTCGCGATTTGTTATTTTTAAACTGGGGGCCATGACTTTTATTGTAAATCTTAAATGTTAATATTTGGCCTAGTTATGAACTATATTTACTTTAATTGAAAAATTTGTTGTACTGGCAAAATACACAATACGCGTGAAGTGAAATGTGTGTTTAAAAAGTGTCTTTGAATTTTCTGACGTTGAACTTGACAAATAACGCCATAGTTTTTTTTATTGTCTCTCTGAATAGCCTTCCTTTTAATTCCGCACACATTCTACAACTTGTAGCTACTTTAGATTAACGCTGCCGGACGCTGCCCTGCCACGTCGGTTTGAACTAAGCTTTACCTAAACATAATCAGCTTCACCTAGAACAAAATGACGATATCTTTATACTTTTAAAACACCAATAAAACGTTGGGTAACTTCAAATTTAATATCTACGCACTAAGAATGCAATTAAGAATGCAAAATACTTGAAGCTCCTCATAACATATTCTGCAGCCATAGTTAGGCTTTAGTAGCTCTTGAATAGGGACTTTCAAAGTAATAACGGAATAACTAAATGCAGTCATATCGATAGCACAAAACGCTTGGAGCTAGATTCTTGCCAAGATTACATTCTGGTCACGTAGAGTAGCATTGTTTTTAAGTATGAACAGATGTTAAAGGATAGTTATAATGAAATGTTTAATCAAATAAGACTAATTTGAAAATTCAAACAATAAGCTATGGTTACAATTCAATGGTCGAAGAACCTTTGGGAAATGTTTCGGGAACTGGAAAATATACACACGATACGTCTGTGTGGAAAATCAAATTTCTGTACGAAAATCGGTATAAAATCTGCTTAGCCTATTAGAGGTCAGTTCTCAGCTGCCTCGAAAGCTTTTCTTGGTGGTTTTTCAGTTTGGACGTGAACCATGAGTGTGCAATTATTGTGCATAGGATTGGCATGATCTAATTCCCTCCTGCCAATTTTTCTATCCGACTGCTAGAGTGGGCCAAGAAAAATCTTCACCGCTGTAATGGTTGATATTCCGGGCGCTTTGATTCCACTTTTATTGTGCGAACTGCTATTCTATGGAATGCGATGCCTGAATGGGTGTTCCCCGATAGTTAAAATCTGGGTGTCTTCAAATCACAAGTGCATTGGTTTATTCTAGGCAAGCGTGCTCCATCGCAGACCGCATCATCGCTTAACATCTGACAAATTGGAGGTCAAACGCAAGACTATAAAAAAAAATAAGGATCAACAAACTGACGATCTAAAAGAGACCGCAGGGAAACGCTGGATGCAGGCCGGTTACAACCGGTCCTTTTGGAGATCGATGGGGTAGGCCTATGTCCAGCAGTAGACGTTCTACTGCTGAAATGGATGGTGGATATTCGCCAAAGAACCAGAGTCACCGACATAGCTGTTAAAATTTGCAAGTTGAAGTGGCAATGGGCAGGCCACATCGCTCGAAGAACCGATAACCGATGGGGAAGAAAGGTTCTGGATGATGAATGATGATGATGAAATAGTATACAACAACAAAAATAGTATACAGAAAAAGAAACTAGATAAAATACCAGCATCGTTGACCACGAATAAAAAAATTAAGATATTATTAAATAATAATAAGAAATGTCCGGAGATTTTAAAGCCACAACAAGGTACGCCTTCTTCCGGGTGGTAGCCGTACCTGACTATGTGGTAATAACGTAATTTTAGCCCGTCCCCACTAAAATACCCTTGCTAGACAAAACGTAAATTTCCCAGCGGAGTTTTCGTAATAGCCTTTCAACCTAGAATCATTATTGTCTTCCAAAATATAGCCGGAATTTTCGATCCACGATTATTTTGTTTTCAGTCAAGGGTACCACAAATTATGAACAATTTTAGATGTAGTTACAGTATAGTCACGTTCACAGAACATAGTTATAGTCTGGCGTCACGGCTCGGTGCTTGGACGTTGACACGCCTGACGTCTGTCCGAAAACCGCAAACTATTGTCTCGGTGGCGTCTCGGTGGTAACATATTTTTTCCGTTTTCTCACAGAGAATGGTATTTATACAGGGTTACGCGTATAAACTGTACTAATCTAAAAGGAGGTCATTGTAAGCATCATTGTGCATAACTTTTATTATGAGACCAAATCTGAAATTGCGATTAAAAAAAACTGCTGTTTCATAGAAAACGGTCATTAAAATTCGACAAAACGCATGGAATAGCTGATTTTTTCGCAATTTCAGGGTTCCATAGTTAAAGTTGTTCATAATGATGAGTACAATGACCTCCTTGACAATCCTTCAATGATATCTACATTTACATTACATATATTTTATCATGTCTATGTCTAGAATCTATAGCTAACTATAGATTCTAGACATAGACATGATAAAATGTAGAGTAAGTACAATTAAACTCGCCAAAGTTCAATAAGAACGGACGAGTGGGAGAGGAGATTCTAAAGTTTATTTGTCATCACAGACCTTTATCAAGGTAGACACCGCAAGGACGTCAAGATGGATGAAAGCCCAGCGTGCCGCTTTTTTGTACCTATGACGTCAACAAAGCAATTTAGTGGTAGTCTAACTTCATTCACCAACCACATGGCCAGCTGCTTTCAAAGAGTTATTACAGTTTACTAGGCACTTTTATATTGAATTCTGACGTGCCAAGTGCGAAGACGACGGAGATCGAACTGAATTATGCTAAGTATTAGTTGGCGCAAAGATCTAACTTAAGATAGGCCTAGATTATCAGGGTAGACCTCAGATCAACCATGTTTGGATGATCTGAGGGGCAGACACTGCGAATTCACCTACTTTGCACATCTGTCGGTGTCTATTCCAATAAAGGTTCTTAAATCTATGTTTGTTATTTATTTTATTGATGGGTACTTTAGAATAACGATAACAAGTGACTTTCTGTAGGAAAATAATAATTATCCATTAACAGAAAAATCTTCAGACATTTTGGACTCTGTAGATTTCATGTAGGTACACCTAAAATTTAAGTAAGAGCGCGCATAGTGTGCCTAACACGCAAATGTACAAATTGGTTTTCCCGAAAAGGCAAATAAACAAGGCCAGAAAACACGGTCCAAAAGAATTAAACAGAGTAACAGATGTTTACAATCTTGATAAAAACTCACCAAAATATGAGCGTTGCCGTTCTTGTCATTAACCCAAGCGACGAGAAAATCTGCGCCTCTCATTTTCCCAGCGGAATTGAACCCTATTCCGACGTAACCAAGACTTCTCGCTTCTAATCTGAACGTTATACTCGAATCTGAGTTTACCCATCGAAGCACAACGTCACCTTTTTCGTCCAATCTCTCGGAATGAGCCCAAATCAGCTCTGATTCGTAAGATCTTGAATCGAATACTTCTCTTCGATGCCGCACTCTGTATTGATCGATTATTCGACTAGTCTTGTTGCTTTTTAACTCGATCTGCAACAGCTTTAAAGCTTCCGAGTTTTGAGTTGGGTTCGATGGTAACTCGTTGGGTTGGACGTGATGTTTCTTCGGCAATTTCGCATCACAGAGCAAAAGTGCGCTCAACACTATCACTAGTTGCACTTGCATCTTGACTGGCTGTAGTTTATCCGTTCATCACTTAAAAATCTGTGAACAAGACAAAAAATCTGTTAATATTGCAGTTTTATTGCTAACATAAAAATCTTGAAACTTTTATGGCGATATAAAGTCACTCGAGTTCGAAACCTATAGGCTTCTTCAGACTAAGACATTCATTTATTTCATTGTAAACAATTTTGAAATCGCGAAAAAAACTGTTTTTTTTTTTGTGGGAAACACGTTTTTTTTTTCGCGATCAGGGTTGATTTAAATATAAATAATAAATATTCGGGACATTTTTGCACACATGGTCATCTGACCCCAAACTAAGCAAAGCTTGTGATATGGCTGCCAGAGACTGATATACATACATATATAGGTTTAAATACATACTTAAATAGATATTAACACCCAGATATAGAACAAACACAAATGTTCATCACACAAATGTTTGTCCTAGGTGGGAATCGAACCCACGCCCCTAAGCTCAGAAGGCAGGTTCACTACCAACTGGACCAACGGGCTATTTCATAGCAAACATTGTATCAAAAATTAGTTTCATAATTTTACTAGTAGCGCCCTGCGGTTTCACACTATCGTGCATATTTTACGGGATAAAAATATAGTGTTAATCCAGGTTATAAGCTGCATATTAAATGTCATCCAAATCCGTTCAGCCGTTACGGAGCTAAACGGGAACAAACATGCACACTATGCACACATACATACTTTTGCTTGTATAATACTGGTGTGATTATTTTCTATACTATAAAATAAAAACTTAAATAAAAACTAAATAAACATAAAATAAAATAAAAATAAAAAAATATATATAATATAATAATATTATAAAGAGGAAAGATTTGTATGTATGTTTGTAACGAATTGGCTCAAAAAGTACTGGACCGATTTTAAAAATTCTTTCACCATTTGTATGCTACATTATCACTGATTAATACAGGCTATTTTAATAGGCTATATAACTATACCCGTGCGGAGCCGGGGCGGACCGCTAGTATATTATACCTTTACCATACAGTTGTGAATTGCACAGCGCAGGGTGAATACCACACGAGCAAAATAATTCACACTAAGCTTAGCCTATACTGCCAAATACGAAATTGAAAGTTAGGACGAGAAATATTGCTTAGTCTGAAAAGTCCTTAAAAACAATAAAAAAGGTCTAAAATGTTGGAGCACAAGGATGCAGCGGAGGAACAGGTAACATTTCCGGTATCATAACCACAGCAACCATAAAAACCCGCCAGACGATAACGAGATAAAGAGAACTCGTTCCGATGCGTAGATTTGAGGCGCGCACGTTTCTTTTAAAGTGCGGGAGCGGCCGGAAGCCAGCGTTTAGATATCACGACTGATTGTCAATCTTTAGCGCATTAAGAATAAAACGAGATCAATCTTAAATAGCAAATAAAATTCATTTATATTGTGGAATCGGTGGGAGTGGAGCGTAGAGATTGCGTTTTAGCAAACGTAGTGATGCCCCGCAGTAAGAGTGAAGACCTACTTAAATCAAAAGGCAGAACTAAATGCAGACCGCAGTCAGTGGCTTACATTTAAAGAGGCTCTTGTCAGGAGTGGACAAAGATGATGAAGAGCATCATCATAGAATAAATAAGTAAGAGTAAAAGGCTGATCAAAGAAATCATGCAACAGTTAAAAAAGATCGCTAAAGTTATGTTACACAACGACATCAAAATGCTAGCAGGAAGGAAAATCGTCACTGCTTTATGGTTGATATTCCGAAAACCCGTACGAAGCGCTTTAATTCCACATTTATTGTGCGAACGGTTAGTCTGTGGAAGGCGCTGCCCGATTGGGTGTTCCCCGATGGTTACATTCTGGGTGTCTTCAAATCACGAGTGAATCGTTTTCTTCTAGGCAAGCGTGCTCCAACGTAGACCACATCATCGCTTGACATCAGGCCAGATGGTGGTCAAACGAAAGCCTATTATTTAAACATCAAAAAAATAAAATACCTAGAAAATATAAATTTATTTATTGAAAACACCGCCCACAATATTGAATTTAGTGTGACATTATTATATTTTTCTCTCCCTTTTATTTGATACCCATATCTTGGGGGTGCATAAAAAATAACTTGTCCGCCATCTTTGGGAGTCCGCCATATTGGATTTAGAATTTTAAATTTTCCAGCTATTTTGATTAAAACCCAAACTAATAAACCGATTTTAATGAAATTTCTATGGGACCTAAAGTCTAAAGTGTCTTCAAATAAATAATTTTTGAAATCCGTTCATATACGAAGGAGTTCTGTGGTAACAAATATATTTAAAAATATAATTGATCCCCTATTGTTTGAAGTCGATTTAAAAGCAGCAAGAGATCCACCATCAATAGCTGGACTTCTTTATTTATGAGGAAGGAGATAATAAGCATGTACAATTTTGAGAAGTTATTTTTGTCACCCGTTACGTCATTTCGGCGATTAACCGCGATTCCGTGAGAATCGTGAACAATTGGTAGTCCTAGCCAACTGATTAACATACTCGTCATATTTTGGCGCCGACGCATGAGTCAATGGTCGCAGGTCCATTAATAAAATAGCTCTATTAGGTGTTATTAGCGCAACACCTAGAAATTTAATTTTCGGCTTCCAAAAAGTTTTCATAGCATAGCATTTCAAGTTCAAGTTTTTAGGGTTCCATAGCCCTACAAGGAACCCTTATTGGTTCGTTCTATCCTTCCGTCTGTCTGTCCGTCCGTCTAGGCGTCTGTCCTATTTTTTAAAAACCTTCCAATTGAATACTCTGGCTTGCTCTGGTACCTACATGTGAAATGGGGATGAAATTTTTCTCAAAGCTCAAAGGACTTTTTCGTAAAATTGTCTTAACAAAGAATGTTTTTAAGTAATTTTCTTTATTACTAAATCATAAAAGTATTTCACTGTATTAAACTATCACGGTTGTTCACTAAATTTATATGATTATTTACGGGATATTTACCGTGGTAAGGTTGTGGAATGAGCTCCCGATGTTTCGGTGCAGTTACATGCACCATGTTCACGGGAAGACTGAAGAATGCGGGTGGTTGGTCGAACAGTTAAAAAGTTAGGTACAGACATAACGAACTACCCTCTTTCTTAGTCTTTTGCTACGGTTATCACTGGAACTCGAACTCGATCCTAAGTCCCGACAAAACACAACTGTATCACTGTGTATAGTATTTTGAACACATTTTGAACGCCGACTTTTATTTCTAAAACAACCTAATACTGGATTCTTCGCACTGGCGAGTTGAAAACCATCACGTCGATTGAAATTCTGGTGATTATAAAAGTATTTGTTATGTTGGAATGATGCAACTTTGCGGGCCTGGGCCCCCGTGGATAAATTGATAAATTTGGAAGTACACACGAGCTTCGATCGTTCTTGAGATTTTTTCTGTAACCACCTTTTTCTAAACTAAGATTGTGACCACAATTATATGAATTTGGCTACGGAATATGGAACCGTACCATATGCGTGTCTGGACACGCTCTTAGCCAGTTTTTTGATACAAAACTCGCGAGTATAAACGAGATCTACGATTATTTAAGGTGTATCCTTAAATAATCGTATCGTAAAGGTCGAATATACACACGGACGACTGGCAGATACGTTCTCACGTGGTGTAAAAAATTAACGTGAGATTTGAGTTGAAGTTATGTGGAAAAAATCGGATGCTACATTCTCGCCATCTGGTAACCCCAAGGCGTTTTGAATCCTGGCGATATTTACGGCGAAAGTGAATAAATCAGACGATAAGATGTTGTTTACTTCACACGTACACTCAAACTCGAGTGGTTGTAATTCAAAGAGATCAAATACTCGGGAGCAAACGAAATATTTACTGAAGGTGCCATTTGAAAAGGTCGGAATGGAACATTCAAAGTTAAATACGTCCATCAAAATAATTTATTGCTTTTAATTTGCGCTTTCTGTGCCAATCAACCTGTTGGTTTGTTATTTAGGATGTTTAACGGTTTCATTACTACCTACATGAAAGCGACTAGCAAAGGACTGAAGAGAACGGCTAGGACAAAGGGAGAGCAAATTATATGGCTAGGAGTGCGTGCATTAATTTATCAGCTTATCATATTCTATGTGACACAGGCCTTCTCTTAGAAAGAGAGAAAATGGGCCATAATTCACCATGCTGGCCCAGTGCATCCAAATTTGCAGTGAATGTCATATGACTTTGAACTTTTTTAAGGTGCTTGGTTCTTGGACATATCGCTTTCGTCACGATGTTTTCCTTCACCGTCTTTTACCGATGGTATTGAAACTTCACTACTAAACTAATATATGTCTTTTTTTACTACGTCTAATTTTGTTGTACCTATACTATTTGTTCATCCATAAATAAAATATGTCTAAATAAATAAAAGTAAAATACCACTTACTCACTCACTCAATGACTCGTCATGAAATCTCAAAAACGAAGAAACAAACGAAGATTTTATGGATGGATTTCATGGAAAGGCTCACTAAGATGTTGCGAAATGGCTTTAAAAGGGCTGAAATTGTTTATGAAAGTCTATCTATTGAAATTCAGATATGTTTGACGATGTATTTCATAGTCTAGCAACAATTGTGGTGAAATTTGACAGATTATTGGTATAAAATATTACTACATACCTACATACATAATTAGCCAGCGACATAGCCCATCGGATTAGCAAGTTGAAGTGGCAGTGGGCAGGGCACATATCACGCAGAACAGATGGCCAATGGGGCCGAAAGGTTCTGGAATGGACACCACGGACTGGCAAGCGCAGCGTAGGACGTCCACCCACAAGATGGACAGACAACCTATAAGAGACCGCAAGGAAACGCTGGATAGAGGCTGCTTCCAACCGGCCCTTTTGAAGATCGATGAGGGAGGCCTATGTCCAGCAGTGGACGTCCTATGGCTGAAATGATGACGATGACATACATAACATGACATAATAATTATAGTCACACCTTCCCATTCTAGTCGCTTTCCCGTTTTGGTAGGCAGAGACACCACACCACTTCTCTCTACTTGCTACGATCCTGCCTGACACACGTCTTTTGCTTCTTCTACTAAAATATTATTACTGAATCAAAATCTGACGCCGTTCCTTGTCAAAGCCAATCAGAACGGAAAAGGCGTAGGTACTATAAAAAGCAAACTGTGATCCCAAAGCAGAACGAGATAACAAATCATTATCCAGTTATTGGGAGGAAGTGAAAACCGCTCAAGACGTTATAAATAAGCAAATGGAGCGTATAAAAAAATCTTGACTAAATTCGATCCATGCATTTATTTGCTCTGACAGTTGCAATAACATTGTAAAAAAACTGATCAAAAATACAAGCAAGCTTGTTACAAAACTGGGCAAACGTGCTCCATCTTCGACCGCATCATCGCTTTCCATCAGGCGAGATCACGGTCAAACGTTAGCCTAGTCCGAAGTAAAACAAAAAAAAAAGGTACGCACTATGGTGGTAGGGTTGAGTCCCACCATACAACCAGGAGTCAAAGTGCAAAGAAAGTGGCGCCACCGGCCTTAGAAAGTGAAGTGAAACACACGCTAGTTGGTTGAACACTGGCTTTATTAACTATAATAATGTGGGTAGTCAACTTACTTAGTACCTACCCTATACAAATATACTACATGTTTTCTCTTTCAAAAAAAATAAAAATAACAAACTTAAACAATAAAAGTAAGTGTCTATGTTAGCAGTTAGCAGTTTTATATCTAAGTTGTTAAGTAACAAATTTAAACCTATATTATATTTGTTTATGTTCTGTATTTTAGTTGTTAGTTATAGGAAGTAATTTACACATTAATTGTTCCATGATTTTACGAGAAGAAAATTAAATATATATATTATGTTATTACAAAATAAAGGAACGCTTTTAGTTTTTAAATTTTTAATACTTATAGTTAAGTGGGACCCTAGGTGCTATTCCTTTGTAGGACCTAAAAACAAATTTGTCAACATTTGTGTTGTTCTTTCCCGCGACCTCGTAATCAACACTTTCTGTCATTAGTTTTGAATTGAATGGCAGTTTTGTATTTAACTGTCTACCCATTAAAATTTGAGCTGGCGAGTCTAACCCGTTTCGTGGTGTTGCCCTGTAATTCAGCAAACCCATTGAAAAGTCTTGTCCCGAGTCCACACACTTTTTCAACAGATTTTTAATTGTCTGTACAGTTCTCTCGCTTTTTCCATTTGACTGTGGATAATGCGGGGATGATGTCACGTGCCTTACTTCCCATTCGCGCATAAATGTCTTAAATTCTTGCGAGCTATAAGCAGGTCCTTTATCAGTCACGAGCTCCGATGGTATTCCGTGTCGCGCAAACTGTTCTTGCATGAAATTAATCACCTGCTTGGTGCTCATAGTCGACAGTTCTCCAACCTCCACGTAATTAGAGAAGTAGTCTACTAAGATAATGTACTTTCTCTTTCTGTACTCGAATATATCCGAGGTGAGTTTGTGCCACGGCAGCGCGGGCACGTCGTGCTGCAGCAGCGGTTGGCGGCGCACGCGGGGTGCGTGCAGCGCGCACGCCGTGCAGCCTCGCACGGCGCTCTCCACGTCCCGGCTCAGTCCCGGCCAAAACATCACTTCGCGTGCGCGCCGCTTGCACCTTTCTATTCCCGGATGTCCTTCGTGCACTCGTGATATCATATTATCTCTTAGTGTGCGAGGAATAAATACACATTTTCCTTTTAAAATTATTCCATCTATATAATGTAGCTGCTTGCGATAAGGCCAAAATACGTTTATTTCCGTATTTATATCGCGTCTATTCTTAGGCCATCCCCCCGTAATGTTCTTAATTAACAATCTGCAGTCTCTGTCAGTTTTAGTTTCTTTCCTGATCGCCTTCATTTTCTGATCGCTAAACGGCATGTTTACTAACATGAAACACGTTTGCACGTCCACCTCTTCAGTTACACGATCATGCATTAATTCCTTACACGACTTACTTGGTACCGTGTCCTCACTTATTACATTGACGTAAAACATTTCCTCCGAATCTTCACTTTCACTAGCCGTATAATCTACGCTCAAATTTAACACCTTGTTGATTGCTTTCTTTTGTACACACACTCGCGAAAAATGTCCTTTTTGATCACAAACAAAACACATTGCGTTTCTCGCCGGACACCGCTCGCCTCCGTTGCAGCGGCTGTTACCACAGGTAAGGCAGGGCCCGCGTGCCGGGCCGGCGCCGTCCGCCGCCCGGGCCACGCCGCGCGGGGCTCCACCGCCGCCGCCGGCGCCGCGTCCTCGTCCGCCTGCACGGCGCATGTTTCGTACGCTGCCTCCGCTTTGTACCATGTTCACCTGAACATTTTCTGATATACTAATGCATTGGCCCTCTTCCTTAGACATCTCTGCCGCCTGGCAGATCTGTATCGCTTTGGTTAGCGTTAAATCGTCCGAACGAAGCAAACGATCTCTTACAGTATTGTTATTGATGCCACAAACGATTTTATCTCGCAGTAAACTCTCGTTCAACTCGCCGAACTCGCACTGTTGGCTCAACACGCGCAGCGCTGTCATGAACTGGTCGATGTTTTCTCCTACCTCCTGGCTGCGTGTGAAGAACTTATAACGCCGCACTGTGATATTCGGTTTCGCACCGAAATAAGAGTCGAACTTATTCAAAACACATTTGACGTCATCTTCACTTTCGCCCGTGTCAAATGTAAAAGTCGTAAAAACCTCGTATCCCTCGGATCCAATGAGGTTCACCAACAGGCTAGCTTGTACCTCCTTAGCCTCTTTGCTCACTCCCGACGCTTTTAGAAATACTTGGAAGAGGTTCCGCCATTTGCGCCACGCCTCGGAGCGCACGGCCGGACCGCCTTCTAGTGATAACTCCGCCGGAGGACGCGCGTGTTCCATTATTTATCGATGTTTTGAACATCCACTGAACTATAACACCGATTTTCAGTTTTTTTGGCTTTGAGTACTTATAATTTGTAAAAACAAATTCCGCCGCTGTCACCATGAAGTGAAACACACGCTAGTTGGTTGAACACTGGCTTTATTAACTATAATAATGTGGGTAGTCAACTTACTTAGTACCTACCCTATACAAATATACTACAGAAAGGATTAGCGATGTTTAGGCGTGTGCATATTCGCATGTTTTGTGGCGCGTCTGAGTGATAATTCGTATATTAAAATATACGCCATTTATTGAAGCTTGCCGACAAGCTTGGGCGACAAATCTTTATTTATGTTAAAGGCGATGTGTGTATGTTCCCTATAGACTCTAAAAAAACAGGACCGATTTTGATAAAACTTTCAGGCAATCTTCGGATTACTCTAGGGAATTATCATGTGAAATTTGGTAGCGATAGGATCAAGAGGTTTTTTTGTGTTTTTTCCCTAGAAAAAACAAGAACAAGAATTGAAGTCCATACATTGACATATTACATCATAGATAAAAATAATATAAAATAATATTGTCATCTAAGCCAAAGGAGGTTGCTTCATGGAGGTATATAATGTGCCTGGGGAGCTAGTTCTAAATATCCGTCGATAGATAACTAGAACACATTGGCAGGAGCCATAATAGAGATGAGACAAAGGCCTATATCTTAGTGAATATGAACTTAGTATGCATGCGCATTGATTCCTTATTCACTTACCTATTACTAATCATACTATCATCGACAAAAATGTCCAAGGGGCGTCCATTAATTACGTGAGGTTATTTTGCTGATTTTCCGACTCTTGGTGAGATGTCTCGACCCCTTCCCCCACCCCCTAATCTGACATGAGATTTTTCAAAATGCGTATTTTCAGTGTAAATCTAAGATATATTTTTTGATCTAGATAGTTATTGCATCTCACTGTTGCAAATATGTAATAAGTCCAACTTAGGCAAAGAGGTCGCCCGAAGAATCCAACTCGGATGGGCAGCGTTCGGGAAATTGCGTGACATCTTCTCGTCCAAGATACCACAGTGCCTCAAGACGAAGGTCTTTGACCAGTGTGTGTTGCCAGTGATGACATATGGTACTGAGACGTGGTCCTTAACTGTTGGCCTTTTGGAAAAACTCAGAGTCACACAGCGGGCAATGGAGAGAGCTATGCTCGGAGTTTCTTTGCGCGATAAAATCCGAAACGTGGATATTCGCCAAAGAACCAGAGTCACCGACATAGCTGTTAAAATTTGCAAGTTGAAGTGGCAATGGGCAGGCCACATCGCTCGAAGAACCGATAACCGATGGGGAAGAAAGGTTCTGGAGTGGAGACCACGAACAGGAAGACGCAGCGTAGGGAGGCCTCCCACTAGATGGACCGACGACATTGTGAGAGTCGCGGGCATCCAGTGGATGCAAAATGCAGGCAGTCGTTCAGTGTGGAGGTTAAAGGGGGAGGCCTATGTTCAGCAGTGGACGTCTTCTGGCTGATGATGATGTTGCAAATATGGTAATCCTTATCCTTACTAATATTATAAAAGCCCCCCCGAAAAATTTCACGTACTTAATTAATGGACGCCCCCAAAACTTGTTAGTAAATTTATGCAAAATAAATGTGTGGGAAAAAATTACACAAGCCAATTTTTCTCATAAACTTGTAATCAACACTCTGCTCTTCCAATTAAGTTTTGGGTCATTTTGTAATTTAAGCAAGTCTGTGTAACTTAAAACTTTTACAATCGACTTGCTTCGATTGATTTCAAAGCCATGCGAACAAAAAATGAGCAATCGATATGAATCGCTTTTAATCTTGAGAACGGTGATGTTCTCACAGAGTTGGAAAGAAAGTCTCAAAGAAAATATTTTATAAAGTTTAAGAGAAGAGTTTGAGTTAGAGTTTTGTTTTGAGTTGAAGATACAGTCCTAAAATCTTGCACTTTAAGCATCGATGTAGAACTACATTCTACATCAATGACTTTAATGCAGTGTGGAAAAATTTACTAAAAATGTTTTACCTGTTTTTTGCCCTTTGATTTTCATTTTGCATAGATTAGCATAAAGCCCAACCCAGTCGACATATTTAATGATAAAAAAAGTAGAAAAGAGTAGAAATTTAAAAAAAAACTTTGGATTAGTATCATCAGCTGTTTTATATATTTCGTTGAGAACATTTGTCTATGGAACATCCAGGGTTTTTGCGATATCAGGGTAGACCCGTTCATATCTTTAGAATAAATTGCAATAATTAAATATCATTTTTTCATGTTGATAAATTTATTTTGGCGGAGCAGACTATAAAAACTAATTTTTACTTCGTTTAAAAAAAAGAACCTCTCCAATCTCTAATTCAAAGTAAAAACTGAATGTTGCGAATAAAAATCAAAAGGTGTAACGGGGAAAGCTACAGGCTAAGTAGGTAGGTATGTCCAAGAATCTCAAAAGTTCAAAGAAAAATATGACATTCATCAACATGCACTGGGCCAGCATGGTGGATTAGGGCCCATCCCAAAAATTCTCATGTTGTATGCAAATAAATGATCTTTATCTTTATCTTCATCTTTATCCTCTCTTTCTGAGAGAAGGCGTAAGTCCCAGCAGTGGGAACATAATAAGCTGATAGATAAGCTGATAGATAAGCTGATAGATAGATTATTGCTAACGAGTTTTGTAAATTTTCTTTTTTTTAAATAAATAATTAGACTTGCTTTTTACCACCATCACGCCTGATGTTAAGCGATGATGCGGTCTACGTTGGAGCACGCTTGCCTAGAAGGAACCGATTTTTGTAACGAATTCGGTGTGAAATGACGTTTAACCATGTAAATATTTCCAATTAAAAAACCTAGACTTTAATTCAACAATTTGCAAGCGCTACGAGAACGTATTTAGATAAATTTACGTTAATTCACTCTAAATTAATTAATGCTAGACTGGTTGCGTTAATACATTTTAGATAAATTGTGCTTTTCTAGCTAACACCAGCCAACGACCTAAGCTTGATTTGATAGGTAACTAAAGTTCAAATAGATACATTTTAATATGATAAATATAATAAAACAGCTAATAAAGTAATAACTTCGTAATAATTTATCTGGTAAGACTTCGTAGTAACGAGTCGTCTGTCAAAGTAAATTTATCTCTGTAATGTTTATCACCGTTTTAGTACTAAATGGCTGAACTAATTATGATGTCCATCATCATCATCATCATCAGCCAGAAGACGTCCACTGCTGAACATAGGCCTCCCCCTTTAACCTCCACATTGAACGACAGCCTGACTTTTGTATCCACTGGATGCCAGCGACTCTCACTATGTCGTCGGTCCATCTAGTGGGAGGCCTACCTACGCTGCGTGCATCATGATGTGTCCATCACTTCGGCCAAAATAAGACCAGGAGCAAGACGGGCCCAGAAGAATCGCTATTTTGAAGATTACAAAATGAGTGCCGGCGCGCACTTCGTTTCAGTCGGTCTCTCTCTAGCCGTAGGAAGTGCGACACAAGACTATTGTTACACGATACCGAAACATCTGACAAAATTATGCCTTCGTGTGCTTTCCCGAAGTGTAAATACACAAGAAAACATCGCTATTTTTTGTAACAAATGTACTGCACATGGTTATGATTAGATGTTGAAGTATATGTCCGACGGTTTTAACTCGTTTTTACTGAGCAAATTCAATGGTTATAGCCCGTCCATTCATTTTATTTTGTTCGAAGGACCATCATGGAGACGGACATGAAATTCTTTTTTAGGTAAATTGCGCAGATAAAACCTCGTTAAGTCGATATTTTGTTATTGTGGTGAGGTTTATCAGAGTTCATCATCTAAAGGTGAACGCACAGTATTTTATCATCACCGCATGCGCCGTACGCGTGGTATTCAACTGGATTCATACTAACTACTATTACTTATCTGTAGTAGTTAATCAGCACTTAGTAAGTAAATTCCTTTTCAATAATAATAAAATAAGAAGAATGGATAAGAATAAGATAGATTTATTGTCAAAAAACAAAAATAATGGACATATACTATAATAAACATAAGGAGAAACAGTGTTTGGCAATAGCGATAAGCTCAGGGCTGTACTGCGAGGTCCCGTAGGGTCACGCAAGGCTGGTTTTCGGCATACCCCTTTGCTCAGAAAAAAGATAGGTTACCAGACGAATTATTTTTCACCTACACCTGTTCTTTTTAAGAAATTAAACACCTGTCTGGTAGCTTCATAGACACAATTTACGGTAATCTGTGACAAAATATTCCGGCCGCGTACCACCGCACGAGTGCAAAAATAAAAGAAAAAACATACCGCTATTAATCATGCAAAGTAATGCACTATTATTTATGCTGGGTCGTAATGTTGCATAGTTAATGCAAGAGTTACGGATGGGTAAGCCAGATGTAATAAATTCTCATTTTTATAAGGCTCAAAATGTTTTTTTTTTTTTTTTTTATATTAGGTAGGCTTGCGCTTGGCCGCCATCTCTCCTGATGTTAAGCGACAATGCGGTCTATGATGGAGCACGCTTGCCTAGAAGAAACCGATTCACTCTCGACTTATAGACACCCAGATTGTAACTGACGGGAAAAACTCATTCAGGCAGCGAATTCCACAGACTAGCAGTTCACACAATAAATGTGGAATCATAGCGCTTCGTACGGGTTCTCGGAATATCAACCATAAAACGATGTCGATTTTTTGTGCCCACCCTGGCGGTCCGATAGAAAAAAGGGCAGGAGGGAATTAAATCATGCAGATCTGATGCACACTCTCTGAAATGTATCCGATAAAAAACCGATAAGACTAGCACAATACTTCAACTATGCAGTATATGAGAGCTGTGAAAACCTTGATGTTATCTCTATAAGAAATATGCCCATAAATAATGGATGGATCTTCTGGTTTTTGCGGATCTTCCAACTGCCATCTTCCCGCTCTAGATTTCCTATGGACCACGCACTCTGCCACTAACAGCTTGTTTTCCTCCTTTAAACCAAAAGATTGAAGAGCTGATGGTGAAACCTAACATCATTGGTGAGATATAAACCCATAAACTTCGCTGTGTTAAATATCTGGCAGGAATGGGAGAAGATCGCGCTGTAAAAAAGGCTTACTTAGGGAGCCGGTGGGTCGAGTGCCTGTTGGCCGGCCTATCCAGTATCCACCATCCCATTCGCCAGCAAAATTATAATATTTTAGAGTTTACCAAAACTTGAATACACAGATGACCATTTATATCAGCGTTTTAATTTTGGGACGCAGTTGTATTCTTCCAAACATTTATTATCATTATCAACCGTGATTAACTCCCGGTTGCATATGCCTCCTAGATGATGATGGAACTGATTCTTATTTATCAACACAGCAGCTTGACTACTTTACACCATCATCTAAACTCCCATTTAAGGCACTGGAGCCATCGCACAAGAGCCTTACTCCGGTAATTCAAGGAGCTGGGTTGGCTTTCTAGATCCAGGCAGGGGGAATTCTCAAAGTACTCCATACGGGGCGTCCTTAGGTTATGCCAATACCTTGCTGGTTTTCTAAAGTTGTTAGACTACCTCATTCTTGGTTGAATTAGGACTCCGCTGACTTGACTCCAAAAACTTAAGTACCTAATCAAGATGAAGAAGCTTTTTTACATTCAGATTATCATGACAGCTTCCAACCTTACGTCATCGTCATAACAATCAAACGCGATGCCTGTGAACTTGACTGCTAATTAGTCATTGAAACACGCATAACCCGTTATGTAGATTACGGCGATTATCTCGAGATACGAGGTGAACAGGGAAACGAGAATTACAAACGGTAGGTCTTGTAGTGTCAAACAATTCATCAACAATAGAAATTCTTCTACCGAATCTAAAGAAATGAGAGAAATTCTTTGATACAAATCACTCATAAGTAAGACTGAAAAAAATAATGATTTAGATATAGATATACAGAGTCAGAGACCTGGACTTTGTTTGAGTCTAGTACAAAATTTATGAAAAAAGTCACCTTAATTTACCTGCACAAATGTAGGTACATCATCATCATCATCAGCCAGCAGACGTCCACTGCTGAACGACAGTCTGCCTTTTGCATCTACTGAATGCCAGCGACTCTCACAATGTCGTCGGTCCATCTAGTGGGGGACCTACCTACGCTGTGTCTTCCGGCTCGTGGTCTCTACTCAAGAACCTTTCTTCCCCATCGGTTATCGATTCTTCGAGCATATTTAGATACATTTTAGTCAATCATCTGCCTACCATGTTCCCACTGCTGGAGCACAGGCCTTCTCTAAGAGAGAGCGGGCGCTAATCCACCATACTGGCCCAGTGCATGTTGGTGAATGTCATGTGTCTTTAAACTTTAGAGGTTCTTGGACTTCTTGGACATACTGGTTTCCTCACGATGTTTTCAACGTTTTTGATCGAAGGCATCGAAACTGCAATTAATTTATGTGCAGGGCCGAGGATCGAAATCTTCAGATTGTTAAGCGCACAAGCTACCAGATGCTACCACTCAGCCACCATTGCTCAGATACAGTAGTATGGATAAACTAATTAAAGACTTATGCCGTTATAACAATGCTAATTTAGAATCTGACAAATGTAGACTAAATGATGGGAATAGTAATAGTTTTGGATTGCGCTGATCTGTTTTCTCCGCATTTTTTCACGAAAAAAAAAGCAAGCAACGTCTGAAATCTGATTCTATCAAATAGAAAAAACTATAGAAAAATAAATTTCTGTTATAAATAGATCTAGTATAGTATCTATATTTATATTTATGCAAATTTTGGAAAAACTCAACATATTAACTTATTACCTCCAATTTACAAAGGTAGTTTATCGTAAAACTTTAGAAGGGAATGTTTGACAGTGAATTTCTTTAACTTACTGACATAGAATAAACAATTTTAATGTTATAATTTACTTGTTTTATATTCATCTTGGCAATGACGACTAGATACCTAAAATTCAACGATTGCATTATGTAATGTGGCTCTATAGATCGTGGTCAAACTTTTGTTGACCCCAATAAGGACAATATGCTTGACCGTCCTGTCATAGTATAAGAAATAACTACGTTCTTTTCACGTTTCCACAGTAATAATACCAACAACAAAAACACATCACTGTTATCCTAACAGGCTCGCGATTCTATATGATATCCAATATCACAGTATAAGGAAAGCCTATGTGTCTCTGACGATAGATATCTGTCTTCACATAATAGGTATTCTATACTACATAATATATCAAGGAAAAGTTATTCGGAATATACTTTAGCAGAGAACATCTTTGACGATATCGGGGGACAACAAGGGAACGTTGAACTATATGATATTACATTACATACAATACATATTTTATACCAGCTACGTCCGCGGTTTCACTCATTGTTTCAAAATTTCTGATTCCTAAAAGAATGTTCTTTTAGGAATCAGAATATACTTTAGCAGAGAACACCTATGACGATATTGGAGTACAACAAGGGGGCGAACGTTGAACTATAAGATATTACAGTACATACTATAGATATTTTATACCAGCGAAGCCCCGCGGTTTCATCCATGTTTTCAAAATTTATGACTGCTAAAGAGATTTTCTTATGCCTGGATTGGATGGGGGAAGCCTATGTCCAGCGTTGGACGTAATGTCTGAAATGATGATGATGGTAATGAAAGGGATTTTCTTTAAGGGATCATATATTTTCCGGGATAAAAAGTATCCTATGTCAGTTTCCGCCCTTCAATTACATCTATGCAAAAAATCACGTGTTGTGTAAGGAACGCCTTCGTTGACTGACAACTATTGTATGTTGTATATTGAGAACTATTGAACATGAATGAAATAATCATCTAGGTAGGAAAGTACAAAGTAATATGAAGTCAATATTGTGATTATGTATGTCAGAGATGTAGAATTTCCCTTGAATATAAAACTTTTTGAAGGCGCTAGGCGTCTACAAGAATATGAATAAAGAAACACTAGAGAACGTAGTTATTGAATTATATTAAAGTTTCTCACACATTAAACTTAATTTACATTTTCTGAGCCGTATTTATTTCATATTTAGTGACCATCATTTAGGACTATGACCTCTGTTTATCTACAAAAACAATAAAAAAGAGAAGTTCCCACGAGACTTATATACGAATCCAATTTATAATTCTAGCTGCAGATTTAGTTAACACAAACAATCGATTGTGAATTCGTCGCGGTTCTTTTTGGTGGCCATAAACTTCCATTTGACAAGCCGGGGCTAGATTTAGACGTGTTCAAATCTTATCTTGACTATGCTAATTCAATGACTGTCTTGTGTTGTTTATTACATTTTTGTTTTATGGTGGGTGTTATTTTGAGTTTGAAAAGGTCAGTGTTGTTTCTAGTTTGAGACCATAGATTTGCTAGTACAAATTTTACGAAAGAAGTATTCTGAGTTGCTCAATAAAGGTGGTCCGTAGGGGCCGACCACTTTGAGCCTTTATCGAGAATTGGGCAGGCGATTTTAGAAAAAAATAGCAGTGACCCGAAATCCATTAGTTTATCATCAAATTTAAGGAATAATTATCGATGTTCAGGGCAAATTTATCAAATAATGGGAAACAATTATTTCAAAATCGAAGGAATGTCAACAAAAGTTTAGATTTAACATCTTTACAACATCTCTAGAAACATTTCACCGATATATTAAACAGAACTCTTATGAAAATAAAGACAGCAAAATCTTAATAAATCCAAAATACAAGCTACCAATTCCTGAGTCACGTCTTGAAAGTCGAGACAGACTTTTAAACTAAGTAGGAATCTGTCACGTCACCTCTAAAGCAGAAGAAAGTAATCTACGTGCTCGAACGTAGGGATTTACTCGGAAACCTTATGTGCGCTTAGGGTTACCAGACTTCGGAACATTTTGGCCTTATCCAGATCGCCTCATCTTCGGGTTCTATAGGGGCGTACTACAACTTCAAAAAAAATTGAATTTTGTCTTGCTCTCTCAGCTAATGAAAGAGCGAAACAAAGTTCAATGTAAGATTATTGAGAGATTATTAAGCTTGAGAGATCTAAGAGTGAGCTTAGCAGAGTTATCTCAAGGTAGTGTCATTTTGATACAATTTCATCTTTCCGTAAGCGTTAACGCTAACAGAAAGTGGGTCTTGTCTAACCCCCCTGGTCATTATTTGAAAGACACTGAAAACCCAACAGTTAAAGACCACGTCTCAAAAAAAGACTATGAATACATTAGTATGTTTAGATAGCCCGTTGGTCCAGTTGGTAGTGAACCTGCCTTCTGAGCTTAGGGGCGTGGGTTCGATTCCCACCTAGGACAAACATTTGTGTGATGAACATTTGTGTTTGTTCTATATCTGGGTGTTAATATCTATTTAAGTATGTATTTAAACCTATATATGTATGTATATCAGTCTCTGGCAGCCATATCACAAGCTTTGCTTAGTTTGGGGTCAGATGACCGTGTGTGCAAAAATGTCCCGAATATTTATTTATTTATTTATTTTATTATGACAGCAGGCTTTTAAGATGAATAAAAGAACTGCTATTATGAACCTATTTCCTTTTTAGCTCAAGAACGATACTTGTACATTTTATGCTTTTTTATCGTAGTGTTTTTATGCCATAGGAGGCAAACAAGCTAACGAGCAATTACCGTCGCCTATGATACCTTTAACAACAGAGGAATCACAAATACGTCGCCGACCTTTTATCAGCCCTTTTAAAGAACCCGGTGTTATAGTTTTCGCATATTCCGCCGATTCTGTAAATTCACATTTCCAGAATTTGTTTTCGATTGCATTGGATTGATATACCCACAGGATATACCCTTGCTTGGTCCATGTTATGTTCTAATTCAACCAGCAGTTTCGTCTATGGTGTTTATAGGGTCTAATAATACGTGTATTAATATTGTAACTGCGAAAGTGTGTTTATTACAAAACTTGCCTTGTTAGTATGTATGTGTAGGAATCTTTCAACTGAATTTTAGACCAGTTATCCTCAACCGATTGAGCAGAAATTTGACATAATTATGTAAGTTCGGTGACAATGCAATGTTATGGTACCATTGAGCTGGTCTGATGATAGAGACAAATAGTGGCCATAGGAACTCCTGAACGAAACGACATAACCCCGTCGAGCTTGGGTTCGTTGGATTTGTCTTCCCAAACACTTTGGTCCTAGTTGATGAGCGGACGCCTAAAAGCTTGTTTTAAAAGAGTTTTTAAATTAATAATTGATTTGTTTGTTCCTTTTTCATACAGCAACAGAGCAGATCGACGTTATTTTTGCACAATTAGAAATGGTTGGAGGGTGGAGATATCTCGGAAAAATTTAAGGTTCCTAAGGGAATGTCTACATCGTCCACGTGGATAATTGAATATGCCAAATTTTATACAAATGAAGGTAACCCTACATCAAGAACTTCTACATAATATTATCCAAAACTTGAGCTACCAAGTTCTCATTTAAAATTCTCACGTTTCGCAAAGTTGAAAACTAAATTCGTGGAATATATAACACCGTGTCAAACGAGGATTCTCTCACGATATCTGAAACGCATATTAATATTAGCACGGCTACACAGCTAAATGTTTTATTGTGGCGGTCACTGGAAATCCCAGTCAGCTGTAAGTAACTCTTCTTACGGGGATTGAATACCGAATGGGTCCGCCAATTTTATGATGACGTGGTCACGGATCTAGATAAAATTTTATACCAGTATGGGGCACACTCCTAAAAACGAAGATTGGTGATAGTGCTGTCGATTGTTGATATATGAGATTGCTGAGATGAATAATGATATATTTTATCTTCTATATATTAATAATGATATATTTTATCTTCTATATATTTTATCTTCTTTCTTTTATCTTCTTTATCTTCTATGTATTACTAGCAACGCACCCCGGCTTCGTTTCGGGTGTAAATTTTTTTTTTTTTTACTCCTTGGGTTATATTATTGGAATTATAGTAAGGACCCCATTTTTTTTTGAAAATGCAATATAGCCTATGTTACCCAGGAAATACTCCCTTTATTAACTAAACAAAATACAAGCTAAAACTAAAACTACAAATACAGTTAGACTGCCCATAGACCGTTGAAGGTCTAAAGACAATCCAAATGCTCAAGCCCACTACCAGTTGGCAGCGTACCCAGCATGCTGGCGGCATTACAACGTTGAATGGCAATGCTTATGCGTTGAGCCAGAAACACGCCATCATTTTGGTCAGGCTTGCTTGAAATAAAGAATGCTCAAAATGCCAAGAATTATGGTTTGGTCTACACTGATCCCAGGATCAGTCTGAATTAGCCACGGATCCCGGAAAGTTGTATCCACTGATACCGTTTCCTTGAAATAAGTTTAAAACAATAATGTATAATTACGAAGTCTTTTAAATATGACGTATTAATCATAAAAAAAAGGTTTTTATTTAAACCTTTCCTTTTGGGAAATAAGATAAAAAGAAAGACTACTCTGTTCACAAAGTACTTTTTGCATAGGTGGGATCAGTATCAAAAACTTTTTAAATTTTTCTTGTAGCCACGGAGAACGTGATCAGGGGATAAAATATTAAATTATTAAAGAAAACGGATTACGGTATAGGTGAATACAACAACTCTCCAGAATCCGGGGCTAATTCAGTCAGATTCCGGGATCCGTGTAGATAAGCCCCTTATTTCACTGTCACTTCTAGACACTAGCTTCATGACTCCATGTCGCTGATACGGTGAACTTGCGAACTGTAATGAGAATTCTCTTTGAACTTCACACTTCTATAGTACCTTCTCGGTATGCAATAACCTGACATTTTCTTGAGTTGTTTATAAGGAATACTTCAGTTTGAATTGCGACAAAGTAGTACAAATTGTGTTGAAGTTTGAAACAACTTTGCCGTAATTATTCAATGTAAATTTTACTTGAGCAGTGTGAGAAATGAAAAGAATTTTTACTGTAATTATTATATGAAATAATTACTGTAAGATGTGATAAATATATCTTTAATTGAAATGATCATGAGAAAATTAAAAACAATGACATGACCTTAGAAGAACTTCCTCGACTGTGAAATAAAAACACAACAAAGAATAGAATAAATGCATGTATAGACAGACCAACAAATTCTGCTAAATATAAATACAAATTTTTAAAGTTTCGAGATTTGAACACATGTTTTAAAGCATAGTAAGCAAGTGTACAAACCGCGGTGCAGGTACTAGGACATTTACCGATACAGTCAGTATTCGATACAGTCGATTTTTCAAGATCAAGTGAGGGTAGGAGAACAAAACACCCGCTCTTCTCGCCGGACTCACCCGCAGTTTTCAGTCAGCTCGTTACCACGGCCATTATAGCATGGTCGAAACATCGAGCGAAAGGTACATATTTTTTACCTAAATTAAATAACACGACGTGATAAGTCCCGATAAACATTTAGAATATAAATACCTATACATATTACAAAAAAATAAACCGGCCAAGTGCGTGTCGTGCTCGCGCACTGATGGTTCCGTTCCGTACCACCACAAAATACAAGATCACGCCCAGGCGGTCACCCATCCAAATACCGGGGCCGACGTTGCTCAACTTAATGCTGCATGCTCAAAAAATGTATCCTGCATGTTACTGCGGTTACCAGGTTATGAAATTGGTCGTTTAAGTTGCTGGGATTTAGATATGGTAACATTAACTTTAATAAAATTGAACAGTACTGTATCTGTTTTATTTATATTACACGGGAATTACTCACGTAAGATTAATATCTATTATATCGTTAGTATCTATTTTGTTGCACGAAGCTTATGCCGGAAAAGAATTAGCATCAGTAGTAACTATTGTGGAGTTCCACTACTGTGTACTGCTACGATGCAGATTTAAGGTCGCGCTCCCTGGCTAGAGCCCTTTCCTTTTGTCTATGCTATAGAGCTAAATCTTTCGCACATTTGTAACATCTAAAAAAAAACGCTAATCGCTGTTCATCTCCAACATGACATCCTATAAATTTTCTACACGAAAATAGCTTTATACCATTTGCGACGTCGCACAACGAGCTATGGAGAGGGCTATGCTCGGGGTTTCTCTACGTGATCGAATCAGAAATGAGGAGATCTGTAGACGAACGAAAGCCCACCGACGACATAGCCAGTTGAAGTGGCAGAGGGCAGGGCACATATCACGCAGAACAGATGGCCGATGGGGCCGAAGAGTTCTCAAATGGCAACCACGGATCGGTAAGCACAGCGTAGGACGTCCACCTACAAGATGGAGACGAGCTAAAAGAGACCGCAGGGAAACGCTGGATGCAGGCCGGTTCCAACCGGCCCTTTCGAAGATCGATGGGGGAAGCCTATGTCCAGCAGTGGACGTCCTATGGCTGAAATTATGAATGAATTATGAAATTATGACATTACTTTGCGATTTTATTTTTTAAATTATCACTTAGTGATTTTTTATCTTAAAAATATTATGTAGTTGAAAATGTAGGAAAGAAATATTAGTTATGGCCGTTGAGTCCTAGCCAAATTAAACAATATCTGCGTTTCGTGTCATGAACTTTTCCAGCATCACTATAGCAGTTATTAACATAAATAGTTTCTCGTCTAGCTTTGAGCTTAAATCTGCATTAGCAACATTCGCAGACTTCGAAAATCAAAGACCAATAGTAGCATGTTCCTAATTCGAATGTCACGGAGGCGACCGAGCGCATCCGAGCCGGCACGAGTGGGAGCAACGCCCCTCCACCTGTGCCACGATCTTGACATAGCTGGATGCGCGAATCTGATGCACGAAGTAGGGTTGGAATAAGCATGGAGAATTTATATGGTGTCTGTTTGAAAAGACAACTTTCTTCTCGTCAAAATTAAAGACGTCTTCTCTCACCATACTGCTAGGATCACCGCGGCTGTGTCGCGGTAGTAAGGTTTGTCAGCACAAATGAGATTTCCCGCCTGCAGTTGTCTCTCTTGTTAATTATTAATTGCCGACGATCCCAAACTCACCGAACACCTAGAGCCGCTCGGCAACATGCGCAGAGTCGTTGGGTACTTGAGTCTCTCTGTATATTTCCGCTCAACATGCGCAGACGTTGGGTACTTGAGTCTCTCTGTATCTTACCGCTCAACATGCGCAGAGACGTTGGGTACTTGAGTCTCTCTGTATCTTTCCGCTCAACATGCGCAGAGACGTTGGGTACTTGGGTCTCTCTGTGGTCTGTATCTTTTATCGCATTTACAACGAGGAGTGTTCTGAAGAACTGTTTGATCTGATGCCGGCGTCGCGGTTTTACCATCGCACTAACCGCCACCGCCTGAAAGCTCATCCAGAAATCATAGATCAGTGGAAATCGCACACTGTGCGATTCACGCTATCTTTCTTGCCTCACACCTGCAAAATGTGGAATAAGCTACCTTTCGCGGTATTTCCGAGAAGCTCCAATGCGGGGTTCTTCAAAAGGCGTGGTGATAGTTTCTACCTTGTATAGGTTTACGTGCTCCGTCTTCGGCCACAACTTTGCTTTCCATCAAGCGAGTTGGTGGCCAAACAGAACTATCAGACCTAAGTGTAAATAATAATAAATAGTACGCCATCACGGTACGGGACGCCCAGCAAATGTGAAACATGACGGCATAAGAGATCGTAATAACGTTTGCCGTCGCGGCATACGAGTCAGTTTTACTGTCGAGTCGAGGCACGCCAATAGACGTTTTATATAAAAACTAAATCATGTTTTGTAAAGACTTAAAGCTAAATGTTTTAAATGTTTATCAGGACTGATCACGTATTATTTAATTTAGGTAAAACATGTGTTAAATCGCGAAATTTTAATAAAAATTACTAAAGCAAAATAAATATACATTATCACCAAATCGTCAATGTGTGAAATGTGAACATGTTGACTCATACATGAGTCATACTCGAGTTACGTAGATACCTACAAGTTACGTATGCTAATTCACCACCGTAAAGTAGGAAAAGCTGCATTCATTCCGCACTCGCTCGAAATGTTTTCATTCACAGATCAGAGAAGTCAAATCCGCCTCAAAGTCAGTTTCAGTCAGTTCAGTTAATTTAAAACACTTCAAGTAGAAAATTTCTTCAGAAGCCGTAAATTATTCTCAATTTCCCTCTAGTGTTTTGGATTTTTAAACGAGACTGTAACTCCAAATTACTTTAAAAATCGGTGAAAATATTAGGCACTAGCAACACACCCCGGCTTCACACGGGTGTAAATCTTTTTTTTACACCTTGGGATACATTATTGGAGTTTTAGTAAGGATCTCTTTATTTTTTTTTAGTATAATATGGCATATGTCATCCGGGGATAGTGTAGCTTCCCAACAGTAAAATAATTTTTCAAATCGGTTCAGTAGTTTCGGAGCCTATTCAATGCAAACAAACAAACAAACAATCAAATCTTTCTTCTTTATAATATTAGTATAGAAGTATAGATTACACTATTAAATATATATTATAATGTACTTATGTATGTCTTTGGCAGCCATATCAAAAGCTTTGCTTAGTTTGGGGTTAGATGACCGTGTGTGCAAGTGTCCCGAATATTTATTTATTTATTATATTATATTTTAGTTCTAGTATTCTGCTGTAACCTTAGATTAGACAAACAGGGAGAGATACCTATGCATTAGTACAATTATCGTTCGTTCAAATGTCTCCTTGTTTCTCCACCTTTTTTCTCTATACCCATATGTAAGTGCAGCACACTTACGGAACTTGTAGCGACGCTAATGAATAATAAATAGTCCACATGCAAAAAAAGGCCGGCAATGCCGTCTGCAGAGTGATATCGACTATTCAAGCCTGATTTGGGCGGGATGCGTTCGCACTTGCCACAGACGTTACCCTGTCTCCAATGTGTGTCTGTTCTGAGGCTGTAACACTGGAAAGCCGTGGACGCACATACGAACAAATTTGTTACGTTGCATGATACGCAACAACTTGGTTCGCACGTGTGTACGAACGAACGTCGAACACTGTTCGTCAAACATGTTTGCGGCGATCCTATTTGTATGTACCGTATGGACGGTGTTCGAATTGCTTTCGAATAGCGCCGCCATGGCTATTGAGATAGAGTTCACGACTTTTGTGCGCGAACTCGATTCGAACTATGTTCGCGTTTGTGCTCGAATATGCCGTCCATAGGTACGTACAAACCAAATGTTCATGTTTGATGTTTGTGTTCACTATGTTCGGCTTAAAACTTGAATGAGGTGGTCTCGAATCTAGCGCTTTTAGCAACACAAAGAGATTTAGAGAGGTAGCTGGTACTTATTTCCAAAGCAATTAAGTATTCTCTTATGACATTGAGCCTCGTCTGCGGTGTGCCACTTCATCAGTATTCATAAGAAGTAAAGGAGCCATGGCATTAGAGCCTCTTATAGACCAGATTTAGCTTTTAAGACCGTGAAGAGCTACGTTTTGGTCGCCAATTCGTCTTAATTTAGATAGTCACGTATTTAGAAGCTTTATAATTATTAATTAAAGCATTATCATGCTTCTGTCTTCTGGCCATATTCCACTAGGAACCAAATTGGGTGAACACATTTGTAATTTTTTTTTATTGAAATTGAGGGAGTCCAATTGTATGAGTGATTTAGAGAATTTCATCTGCATGACCCTAATTTTAACTCTTTTCTCCAGTACGACAAGTCATTCTAACTCTATTTTAAAATATGTATCCTGGGACCATCAACATTTTCATCAGATATTATTTCATATTCTTGTTTTATTACTTTAATAAATTAAATGTTTATTACACCTGAACTCTCACTTTGACTTATGATAACATATCTTTGTTTACATCTTTGCTGTGAATTGGTGATTTTGAGGCCATATCCTCCTCCTTAAGTCGTATTCCTTATGTCTGAGGGACGTGACCACCACCTTCCATCAATCTCTCTATGAGATCCCGATTACGGTCCGATGTCGTCATTTTAGTAATTTTTCTTGATCGAGCAAGTTTTATAGATATAATGTGGCCAAACAACCTAATCGCGTCAATCGAGTAACAGACAATAAAAGCGGCAAGTGTACGGAGCTTGTAATAAAAGCAATCTCGATGATCCATCAAATCAGACTAACGCCGACACGAACCCATTAAAGCATGTCCGATGGCCATATAAAAACATTCGCACTAGTACGCCCAAGACTGTTTCGAAAGACGCCGTGGACCGTGAACATTCCTTTGGCCACCAAGCATGAGTCGGAACCGCGTTGGAACAGATAAAAACCTCTTTGAGTGCTCTGTACTTAGAGAAAGTACAATTTGAAATTCCGTTGAATGTATTTGAGAATCCGTTTCTCTGTAGGTTATGGAGTTTGTAAATATGCCATAGAATGTCAAAGATAAAGTCAAAGTTTTTATTTGCTTGCCAATGAGTATAAAAGGTCTTAAAATATTTAATGTTCATCCATTAACAGCCCTAAGGGTAAGGGCGTGCAAAATTGTATTAATTTATAAATATGTCAAAAGAATTAATATTAATAATTAATTTAAAACTATAAATTTATCAACAAGCCAAATGAGCATAAAAACGACATGCCATTTTCTTTAGGAATTCTTCCATGTCATGTTGCGACTGAATAGCATGTACAAAACAAATGCTATCATTGCCGGATATCTTTTAATTCTAGCCTTTTAAGAAAAGGCAAAAGCAGTGATGGTCGAATCCAACTAAAATTCTCTCTCAGAGAAATAAGGTCTACGGGGGATAGATGGAAAATATCCTTTGAACAACTTCATCATAATTTTTCACCCACTGTTGAGCAAAGTTCTCCTTTTTGGCTCATCACCAGCTCCAGTCCAGTGCTAATGTCATCAACTGCTTTCCAAAACAACTTAAGCTTCATAATTCTTTCTATTACTAAAGGCTAAAATCCAGAGTCACAAATTATCTTTTAGATTGGCAAATCAAACTCGCCATATCATTTCGACTTTAATCCATCCGTCCATAACTCCATACATCTTAAGTCATTCGCCCAGCTTTTTGTCTCCATAAAAACCGTCCACCGGTTCCACTGAAGCGAACCGTGCGTGCAGCTGTTAGATACTGAAGAGTCACCGTTAACGGTCGAAGATGGGGGCGTAGTTAGGATTAGAAAGAAGGGGTTCGTACTTCGTACCCGTACTTTCCGTGGGAATTTTATCGTATCGCAATCTACAATCTGGCAGAATAATGATAACCACTCAGGCGGAGAAACGCATAAGTATTGACTAAAGCCTAGTATAGGAATTAGGCATGTTCAACACTAAAGTGTTTTTTATACATATATATATATATATATATATATTTTTATAGGCAAGTGCCTTTATTAACTAAATAAAATACAAGCTAAAACTAAGTGATTGGGTTTATTTTATATCAACATGCTCCATTTTTGTCTATACCATCGCTTACTACCAGACGAGTGGCCAAAAAATGCATCTAAAATGTATTTATTTTACATAGAAAGCACCCATAGACTTTTTTTTAAGGTTTTGTGGTTTTAGTAACTTTTAAACTTTCGCGATTTTAATCTATTGAGACTTATCCTGCAATATTTTATTTAGGTTTTTACTTATTTTTATGGGTACCTTTCACTCGATGAATCGACCATGTTCGCTGTGGAACAGAGGCCGTGGTCGTAGTTTAGTGGTTTTGCTTTAATTGAACCCTTACTTACCATACAGTATAGCGGTATAGTGAAAACAATGTATAAAACACGGAGTCATTTGAAGACTAAGGTACATCTCCCGTCTTTGTCTGATTTGAAGTTTGCCCCCTACCTTAAATCCGTCCACAACTGAAGAGGCTCCGTAGAAAACTGGCCATTCTTTAATTAAACCAGCACGCTCTAGCCTTGTTTTCGATTCGGCTTGCCACGCCAACGTAAATCGTTTACCGCATTACAGAGATTACTCAACAACCATCGGCAGGTGATATGGAATGAGCAACAGACACGATGGATCGTATCTGGAACTGTTTCTTCATCTTTGCTAGTGATTTTAAATCTTCCACGTGGTTTTGTTTAATGAAACGTACTTTTGTTAGCAATTAAACGATTAAAATTTTATGATTATTTACGGGATATTTACCGTGGTAAGGTTGTGGAATGAGCTCCCGATATTTCGGCGCAGTTACATGCACCATGTTCACGGGAAGACTGAAGAATGCGGGTGGTTGGTTGGAACGGTGGTGGTGGTTAAGTAAACTATTGTTTTACCAGCTTTCCTATAATATTTACTTGCGTACGAAGTACCCCATGTCTTAATATTTACTTCAATAATCAGACCATATAAAATGTTCTTAGCTTTTGCCTTTTTTAACTCTAAGCTAGCTGACAGTCTATAAATTATAGTTAGTTTAGCCTACATGCTAAGCCAGGCATCATGCATGTTATACTTTTTAGAGTTCCGTACCAAAAGGGTAAAAACGGGACTCTATTACTAGGCCTATTATGTCTGTCTGTGTCTCTATCCGTCTGTCTTACCTATTAACGGCTGTATCTTTCGGACCGTAATAGATATCCAGTTGAGATTTTCACAGAATATGTAACGTTACGGCGGATTAACTAACAAATAATACAACAGACAGATGGACAGATGGACAGACAGACATCGTAGGCTTAGTAATAGGATCCCGTTTTTCCCCTTTGGGTACGGAACCCTAAAAACTATTTGGTACACATCTATTACTTCAAGGAACGCACTACGCGTTCCTTGAATTAAAGTTATGAATTAAATAATAATTCACCAAATAATCCTCAAATTTTCGAATCAACATGCCAGGTTATAAAAAAAATTTGAAAAAACATGTAACATTTTAATGAATCTACTTGGACCACTCAGCGGGATTTTCTTCAGAAGACGAATTTGCGATTGTATCAAACATTTTGTAAATATTTCATCCTAATCTAAAATTCTCATCCAGAGTTCCTTCAATTTAGCTTCCTCTCTCGAGGATAAAGATAATGGACCTCTATAAAAGCTTTCGTTTGCCGAAAAGTCCTGTAAACAGTAGATCTTATTGCTACCAAAACATTAATTAGTTTGTAAATTACTGTTATTGAACCAAATCTTCAACATTAAGATTTCGCGGATAAGCCCTAGTTAATTGCAAGCCTAAAACGACAACAGAGTGCTTATAAAGTAGACGCATAAGCTAGACAAAAAGTATATACTAATTATAACATTGGCAACAGATAAAAGAGTGAAATTTTCGACGCGTACTTACGTAACTCTATATTTTTTATCAGCGACTAACAAGCTAATCTCCCAACACTATACAGGCTTACGCGGAAAGGGTGTACTAAGACGAAAGGGGTCCATAGAACCTACTCATCATTATAACAACTTTTACTAGGGAACAACCCTGAAATCGCGAAAAAATATCAGCTATTCGATAAATTTTGTCGACATACATACAGACAGTCATCGTAGGCAAGTAATAGGGTTCCGTTTTTAACCTTTGGGTACGGAACCCTAAAAACGTTTATTCGATTATTATTTTTCAATCTCGTCTTAACCAACTTTTATAACGATAACAAGTAATCATCCTAATATTATAAATGCGAAAGTGTTTGTTTGTTGGTTTGTTTGTTCCTCTTTCACGCTGCAACGGAACAACGGATCGACCTCATTTTTGCATGGGTATAGTTCAAGAGCCAGAGAGTGACATAGGCTACTTTTCATCATCATTATCACCATCACCATTTTTCATCACAACGCGGGTAAAACCGTTTTTTATATAGAATAGATCTACGTTTGGCCACCACCTCTCCTGATGGTAAGCGACGTCGCGGCCGAGGATAGAACATGTCGATCTAAAATAAATCTATTCACTCTAGTCTTGAAGATGCCTAGATTGTAGTTCTCAGGAAACAAGGAGACAGCAGGGAGTTCTATTCGTTACTTATTCAACCATATGGAAAGTTATTCCCTATCCCACTCCGTTACTTTTTATTTTCACAAATGTTGAAAATGTTCGAAAGAGATAGCTGCGGATGACCAAATAACTGTAATAGTGTTAACACACGAGAAGTACATGGTTGACGAACCGCCGTCAAACCAACGGGAGAGAAAGAGAAAATTTTCTCTCTCCCACCCGTTGGTTTGACGGCGGTTCGTCAACCATGTACGTCTCGTGTGTTAGCATTATAATAGTGCTAACAGACACATCAACATGGCTGACGAACCGCCGTACAACCAACGGGAGAGAAAGAGAACATTTTCTCTTTCTCTCCTGTTGGTCAGACGGCGGTTTGTCAGCCAAGTTCGATACGTTTGTTACGGCTATAAGATTGTATCACTCCCGTTATTGGTAGTCTACATTTACGCGCGGTGTAACTACTTTATTATTTTCATAATAGGAAGATCAAACAGAACCAATCTAAATTCTTGGCAAAGTACGTGTTAAAACATCTTGCTTTTATTATCTGATAGCGGTTTTATTTTTTACAAGATGACTGGATCAATTGACTCATGCGATGTTCATCTATCGGTACCATCGAGTACGCAAGCTAATGGAGAAGTCATAAGGCTATCGCACTACAGTCAGGTGATGTTATTTTTATCATTATTCCACATAAGACAATCGCCGCTACATTCTCAGATTTATCAATATTTTTCTACATTGCTTGTCTGTCAATTAGCTAGGCTACACAGAAAAAAAAACAGTCATTGTATCATTACAGTAACAGGGCTAGATTATGCAATAAAAACTGTAAATCTTAGAACACATCATAAAAACGTGTAAACACTTATAACATGTAAGGGTGTAAACCCTTTGTGTACGGGTCCCGGGTTGGGGGACACCTGCAAGTAACTACTTAGCTAAAACCTATACAGGCTCAAAAAGTTACTGAGTGATGACTGAATGTGAAACAACACTTCAAATATAAAATATTACTTAAAAATTATGTATTGTCATATATATATTTGAAACAATCATATACAGGGTGCAAGGGGAACACTTTCGAAGCCAAAAGAAGGTAATTGTACTCATCATTATGAACCACTTTTAGTATGGTATGGAACCAACACGAAATGGCGAAAAAAAAAAAACAGCTGTTCCATACATTTTGTCGAGTGTCAATGACCGTTTTCTATAGAACAGCTGATATTTTTTTCGCGATTTCTGGGTTGGTCCCATAGTAAAAGTTGTTCATAATGATGAATACAATTACCTTCTTTTGGCTTCGAGAGTGTTCCCCTTACACTCGTATATATGTATTTGAGACAAATGTTGGATGTCACGCATAATGTCATATTTACGCATTAATGACACAGTCAGTGTCAAAAAGTAAAGAGTCAATGTGACAAAAAAACACATGCCAATGTGATAGTTTTGCATAATTGACATATTATATTATACTAGCGACCCGCCCGCCCGGCTCCGCACGGGTGTAATTTACGTGCGAAGCCGGGGCGAGTCGCTAGTTATATATATAAACCTTCCTTGAAAATGTATCTAACTGATGGTGAAAACCGCATCAAAATCCATTGCGTAGTTTAGGAGGAGTTAGCGGCCATACAGACATACAGACAGACAGACAGACGCGGAAAGTGACTTCAATTTATACTATGTAGAGATATGTTATATTGCGTTATTATATATATTATATTGCGTAGTTGACATGTCACGTATTTATAATTCCGTGTGATTAAATGTGGGAATAAGCGTGAAATCCCAAATGTTTTACAGCACAGAATATCTCCTCTACATTTTAAAATTTTTAAAGTATTCGATGATCAATGTTCTTTTCTTTTTTGTTTCGATAAATAATGCGAATGCACTGATTCGTCCCACGTTAATGGCGAATCATAATATTTCTTAGTAGGTAGATTATATAAAAAGCGATACTTAGATGATAGTCTAGATAAGTTAGGTGCAAAAAGCTGAATAAAGTGCTTCTAATTAGTAATACCTAATAGCGACTGTAACCCGTTGTTTAATCTTATTTCATGAAGTTGTTTTGATCAAAGAATGTGCGTTATATCTGAACGAGAGCCGTGGTGGCTGAGCAGTAGCATGTGTGCTTTACAATCTGACGGCACCCGGTCCGACTCCCGACCCTGCACGAATTACTTATTTAGTACTTCAGTAAATTATGTGGAAGTTCGATGACATTGCTCAAAAACTGTGAAGGAAAACATCGTACGTTCAAGAACCTCAAAAGTTCAAAGACATGACATTCACCAACATGCTCTGGAGCAGCATAGTGGATCCTGGCCCATCCTCTATCTCTGAGAGGAGGCCTGTGTCCTAGCGGTGGGATATTGAAATGATTAGGCCTTCCTCTGAGATGGAGGAAGGGTCCTAATTTACCACGCTGGCCCAGTGCCTGTTGGTGAATCATCATCATCATCATAATCAGCCTTTTAACAGTCCACTGCTGGACTTTTAGCCTACCCCCGAAAGGGTGACTGGCTGGCCCAGTGCGGATTGGTAGATTCACATACGCCATTTAATTCCTGCTCCGTATGTATGCAGGTTTCCTCACGATGTTTTCCTTCACCGAAAACTGTTGGTGAATGTCATAATGTAATTTACTGGCGGCCCACCCCGGCTTCGTACGGGTATAGATATATAGCCTATGTCATCCGGGGATAGTGTAGCTTCCCAACAGTGAAAGAATTTTTCAAATCGGTTTAGTAGTTTCGGAGACTATTCAATGCAAACAAACAAACAATAAAAACTTTTCTCTTTACAATATTAATATAGATTATATCTTTGAACTTTTGTGGGTGTAGGACATACCGATTTCCTCAACCTAACAACCAGTACCTACTAGTGGTTCCCCGATATTTACCGTGATAATTTAAGGTTGTAGCCATTGGAGCTCCCCATATTTTGGCGCAGTTACATGCATCATCCCGTGAACATGGTGCATATGTAACTGCGCCAATATATCGGAAGCTCCATCCACAACGTTATCACGGTAAATATCCCGTTAATAATCATACTGTAATAAAACTGTCTTCTATATTTCTACGTTACCTAATGTCTTAAGAAGATAATGGTTACTTACAAGCTTTTGCAGAAAACCAGCCAGGTTTCTAATCAGCTAACTGCAATTAATTACCCGTGCGAAGTATAGAAATTGATAGATTATGCTTGAAATCTCTAGAAACGCTATACCTCTTTGTCTGCATTTTCACATGAAAACATTTCACATAGACCGGAATATACGATGCGTCATTGTGGATGAGGAAGATAGAATTTCAACATTGTTGGAAAATTGCCGCTTTTCTCTACTATGTTAGAGTAAAGTTTCGTACTTGAGATGAAGGACTGAAAAGAAAGAAGACACCCATGTTTGAAAATGAAAATTTGTTGAGCATGCAAAGTAAGCACAACACGTGAAACTTTTTGGGCGTGAAAAAGCCACAAGTTAGTTTTGATCCATACGCTTTTGATGAATAAACGTTTCTTTTTGTGGACAGCACATCGGTGTAGCGGTTTTACCATCGCACTAGCCGCCACCACCGCCTGAAAGTTCATCCACATATCACAGATCATTGGAAATCGCACACTGTACGATGCACGCAAATTTTCTTGCCTCACACCTGCAAAATGTGGAATGAGCTACCTTCCGCGGTGTTTCCGAGAAGCTACAACATGGGGTCCTTCAAAAGGCGAGTTATATGATAGATTCTTCAACGGTCGGGCAACGTAGGTGTTTTTCCTCTGGCGTTACAAACCATAGACGACGGTCCCTGCTTACCATCAGGCAGCCAGTCTGTTTGTTTGCCCCCTATGGCATAAAAAGCACTTACAAAATTAACCGCGTGGTGACTGAGACTAAGTCGGCGGAACCTGAGCCGACCGAGGACTTTGACAGACGACATCAAAAGAACTGTTGGAAACAAATAGATGCGACTGGCGAAAGACTAAGGAAAGTGGCATAAACAAGAGGAGGCCTATACCATGCACTGAGTATCTCAAGCCTGATGAACAGTCTTTATGACCGTATGGACTGACCGTTCACGAGTTGTGTAGGGCCCTGGCTAAACGTTCAGAGGAGGCGACTGGTGACCGAAATGCTGACGCTGACTTTGATCATAAACTACTACATTCTAGCCACTTTTCCCTCCACCAATGGGATTTTAGAATCGCACAGTGTGCAATTACAATACAATACAATGACTCTTTATTAAAATACCATAAAACAAGAATAACATAAACATTACAATAAAAATATTATCTAGGCTTTTAACAGGCGGCCTTATCGCTTAAAGCGATCTCTTCCAGGCAACCATGCACGGAAAGGAATTATTAAAAAAAAAATGTAGCGATTCCACGCGATTTCCACCGATCTATGATACCTATATGTGGATGAGCTTTCTGGCGGTGGCGGCTATTGCGGTATGTGCTTTTAGTGTTTATTTATTACTAGCGACCCGCCCGTCCGGCTTCGCACGGGTGTAATTTACGTGCGAAGCCGGGGCGGGTCGCTAGTTATATATATATAAACCTTCCTTGAAAATGTATCTAACTGATGGTGAAAACCGCATCAAAATCCGTTGCGTGATTTGGGAGGAGTTAGCGGCCATACAGACATACAGACAGACAGACAGACGCAAAAAGCGACTTCAATTTATACTATGTAGAGATTTAATCACGTGTATTTTATTTCCTGACGTTGCAATAATTGGCGGTACTTGTAAATTATTTTAAAACATTTAATATCAGCTGTCGTCTAGACTAATGGTTTGTCTAATTTAATGGTTGCCTGAAAGAGATCGCTTTTAGCGATAAGGCCGCCACTTTTGGCACTAGCTCGTAAGTGTTTTCTATTGGTTTGTAATTTTTATTCTGGTGTACACAGTTGAGTTTCTATCTATCTATCGGGGGGGTTAGACAAGACCCAATTTCTGTTAGCTTTAACGCCTGCGGAAAGATGCAATTGTATGAAAATGACATTGACAATTAAGTAAAGTGTTCGTAACGTCAAGAACTAAAATTATGATATAAAATCTGTTTAGAGTGTTAAAACTTTAGATAAAGACATTTTCTAAGCAGCCAACTCAACTGAGATTTCAAAAACAATACACGAATCTCGCTATCGGAATACCGAAATTGCCAAAACTGATTAAAGTTCCTAGCAATATTATAAACCGGACCGAGATTTTGAAGGTCCCAAAATAAATTAAAACAAACTTAACACAAATTACAGTGGATATACGATACTATAGACATCACGAACATACTTTCGCCTTTAAAGTAATGACAATAAGTCGCATTTCCCAGTGAAAAGTTACAGAAACCGTTGCTGCACATTGTAGGGGAAATGATCCATTCATTGTTAACTCTTGTACAACTTTGATTTCTGATTCACGCAAATTCCAACCCTAACACGAAAGAGTTAAGATTTAAGCTAAAATTTTAAATGTTTGTTGGGTTAAGACTTTTCGTTCGAAATTCAAAACAGGAAAGGACGTTGAAAAAAGGGGCACGGCGGGAACACACCTGTCAGTGTTGCCAGTTTTTAATGTGAACGAGTGAATGACGGTTCGTTACAATGGATTGTTTGAGTTTCGAATAGAATTTCAAATTTCAAGTGGCTTCTTCTGTTCTTATTGAACGGGATTCAACTTTCTCGCGAACATTGTCCGGAGTTCTTTTGTTATCGAACTTCTCTCTCGATCTTTGTCCAAATTCTAATCATTTGGGAACTTTCTTGCCCAGTTCTACATCCAAAGCTTTACGTACATTTTGATATGTTTGCGTTTATTTCTCGCTAAACTGGTCAGTAACGTCTGCGGAGTACCTATAAAGTGAATTACAATAAATCTCAAAAGCTTATGACGTCCTTAGCTTTTGATCTTTAGATTAACACATAAGATACTTTAAATCTTGGATTCATATTTTTTTTAAAGAATAGCAGGTACCTAAATCTTCAGATGCAATTAAGTAATTACTGGGTTACGCATAAAAGTTGTAAGGTGTGCTTAGCATATCCTTTCCGGGTAACCCTGTATAGTGCGCTAAGATGAGCTTCAATGAGCGATCACAGCCATTTGTATTGCATGTTAAAAATGTTTTAGGGCCGAAAAGGGAATAATGAGGGCCGAAACCAGTTCTTTTTATGCGGGACAATACATGACAATACTCTGGGGGACGAATCGGGCATACTACTTAAATCAAAAAGTCACTGAGTGTGAATAAAAAAACGATTGGGTATTATCTTGAAAATAACATTGCAATTTCGGGTATAATAATTATGTTGTACATCTACCTGTTCAAAAACCTATCGAAAGTAATAATAATTCATGGTTTTCCATCGATCTATGTTACTATTCTTTGTGGTTTTCATTCAGTTTTTTTACAATGTTATTGCAGCTGTCATAGCAAATCAATGCTTGGACCAATTTGGATCATCATTGGAAAAAATAAACACTGTTGGTATTAATTTAAAAGATGGGCATTATCTTAAGAACAACATTTATCTCTCTCTCTCTCTCTCTCTCTCTCTCTCTCTCTCTCTCTATCTGTTTTTATCATCTTCAGTGTCATAACTATAATTATCTTTTATACGTACTCCTCTGATCCATCCATCCTAATCCTTCCTAGGTATCGTATCGTTTCCTTTCCTATAAATTCTAAAACAATATAATAACCGACTTGTTCATGGCAAAGATGCGTCAATCACGCGAAGCCAAAAAGCCCCAATAGGGAAAAAAACATATCTTTATAGCACGTTTCAACCGACTTCGAAACGTTTACCGCTTCCAGCAGCGCTTGTAGATATTCATAGATAGTTCATCGCACTTTTCTTATTATCATTTTGTCAACACAAACTTCCATCACAAGGTTGTATGACGGATCAGTCAACAAACTCCGGCTTCATTCATGCGCCCACGGCCGAATTCCTGACTTATGGCTCCCAATGGCATTTAGCTATTGACTTTCGTTGCCCCGTTTGTATTATTAATCTGTTTTACCTTGCGTTTTGGTCTGTTTTACGTACTGTTTTCTCTAATTTTCTGGAGAAAAAACTTTTCGCGGTCGTCTGTACGCTTAGTACCAGATTTGATAGTTTACGAAAACTTTTTTCGTTTACGTATTGTTCCATACATTTTAGTAAAGCGCCTCTATCGGAAACGTGGAGGAACTAAATTTGGCAGTTATCGGCGGTATAGATTGCTTCACTCTGATACGAAAAAAGTTTTCGAATACTACAAAACTTGTACTAAGGGTACAGGTCATCGTCATACTAAATATGCTTTGAGGTTACTAAGAAATGTGTCAAAAGAACTTTTCAATGTTGAAGTTCGATCATTTCATGCAAGAAAAGACATACATATATTTTTTTCACGATTTTTTTTCAAATTTCTTTTATTTTCTTTGCGCTAATCTATAACTAGCTGCGCCCCGCGGTTTCACCCACGTAGTGATCAAAAATGGTGATGATGATGATGAAAAGCCTATGTCACTCTCTGGCTCTTGAACTATACCCATGCAAAAAAATCAGGTCGATCCGTTGTTCCGGTGCAGCGTGAAAGAGGAACAAACATCCATACATCCATGCATACAAACTTTTGCGTTTATATATTAGTAGGATAACCCTATATTTTCGCAACCCATCGACCGATTTTACCCATATTTGAATTTATTTATTTTTATTAAAATTACCAATTAAAATATTAGGAACATCAGATTATACAGAATTGACAAACCAAACGGCGCAAAAGAAATAACAAACCACTCTACGAAATTACAAAATATGTCTCTCAAAGTGACTGAAAGCAATAGAATCTATCCATCATTTCACTCAATACGGACACTGATTACACATTTCATTACACAGTATGGAAAACAAACAAAAACACATACTATTCTTACCAGTTTTTTTATTTTGCGAGCAAGGACTGAAAGTCGGAACAAAATAACGGAACAACTTAACTGTTTATGCCATGCATGCTGGTTAAATTTGGCCGACTAGTAGTCACTATAGATTAGGTAAATGTAGTAATATACAAGGAAAAATATCTTTGTTATTAATTTCTAGTTCAATTGATCAACTTTTAACGTTTGTTGTAGAATTTCTATTCATCATTGATTTAAAATTAATTTGTCAAATTAAGCAATTAAAAATTATATCATCATCCATAATGTTGAGTTTCAAATCGATATACCGAAATTTCGATGATGCCAGTCCCTGACTGAATGTTATGGTAGTCTTTTTACCTTGTCAGTTGGAAGCGAGCTCGAGCCGTCATTATCCAAAATCTCAGTAATCATTCATCATCACCGTTGACTTGACCGGTTAAAACGCGGGCAAGGCACCCGAGGTAGTTGAAAAGAACAAATTATTTAAATTGGAACGCTACTAATAATAACTCAGGATATTGATTTGGAGTCAAATTGCGGGTGTGGTAATGAAGTTTTAAAATTATCAGTCATTATTGGTGATTAATGGGTTGTAATTCGATTCTTTTGTGTCTAACATCTTTCCGGATATAATCATGTACGAGTACCTCCTTCTGTTCTTACTGCAGAGGACATTCCGTACTTAAGGGTCCTGTATACCCTCGGCAGCTTTCTCTCTCGCACATTTTCACATTATTGAAGATATAAAATCAATGAGTTTAAATTTCCAAAAAGTAACAAAATCATGTCATGTTGTCTATCGTAACATTACAAACAAAGAAATTGTCAATTTGATATATTTTAATTTGACACAGTAAAATGGTAACAAGTGATTTTTATTTCTCGTGTCATTTTATTCTGTCAAATTACAAGATATCGAAGCAAACATTTCTTTGTTTGTAATGTTACGATAGACACCATGACATGATTTTGTTACTTTTTGGAAATTCACACTCATTGATTTTATATCTTCAATAATGTGCGAGCGAGAGAGCTGCAGAGGGTATACAGGACCCTTAAATAATTATGTATCTTAATTATGAAGCTGATATTCTTTCAAAATATTTGTATAATTAACATTATTTTGATTATAGAACTTAGCAAGCTTCCTTTATGTAGACTCAAATTTGTAAAATATTTCAATTCAGTGCAGTCGTAATATTATGTCACAACATACGACCAAAATAAAATGACATTTTATTATAGTCGAAGGTCACAACGGAATCCAAAACTCCAGTAACCAAAACCCAAAAATGAACTAAGTAGATTTTTACATAATTTTAAGCATACAATTATGGAAATTGCGAATTCACTGTTAATATTTCCGCTCGGTGTAATTTTCAACACGCAAAAGTTTGAACTTACAATAAGAAAATGAGAAAAAATTAAACGGTAGCATCGATATTAGCACAACCTGATTTTGTTTCCTCGACATATGAAAGGATATCCGCTGTAACGTTTCTTGCGTGTCTTTATGTGTAAAACTGTTAACTTGATCGTGAAATTACCGGACGATATACAACGGGATCAGAGTAATTTGATCGGATGTCAATATTTCATTTTTACCGGCCGGAAATAACAAGTAAAAATTGGCAAATTCAATAATTGGCCGTTTTTCAAAGTTTTTGGATTTGGATTATTTTTAAGTTAACAGCTAAAATTCAAGCAATTACAAAAATAAAAAAATCAGGCAATTTAGCAAACTGTAGTGGCAGTGGGCAGGGCACATATTATATCACGCAGAACAGATGGCCGATGGGACCGAAATGTTCTGGAATGGAGACCACGGACCTGTAAGCACAGCGTAGGACGTCCACCCACAAGATGGACAGATGACCTAAAAGAGGCCGCAGGGAAACGCTGGATGCAGGCCGCTTCCAACTGGCCGATTGGAGATCGATGGGGGAGGCTTATGTTCAGCAGTACGTGTTATGGCTGAAATGATGATGATGATAAACTAAATTTCACTCGAGACTTCATAATATGAACTCAATTATTGAAATATCGGCAAAATATAAATACTGTAAACTTCGATCAAAAAATACTTTCAATTACTGTAAAAGACCTTTTTGGCAAGTACTCATCAATCAGACTGCGTCAACGATCGTAAAATTACCAAAATAGGCTGTCCACAAATTCGGTAACCAAAAAATCTTCAGCAAACATCGTTTAATTAGTTCCACTTAAAATCCAAGGCTTACATGAATCAGAGGCAACCACTCATATAAGATATGAAACCTGTTAATCAGCCACTTCCTCCGAAAAAGATTAAAAATTCGAAAGAAGTAATTGGTCCGAATAATTTCGAGCTGGACATCATTAAAAACGAGATTTTAACTGTTTGAACCTGTTGCATGAGCTTTTATTTAAGTAACTAGAAATGTTTATTCGATTTGAAAGTTCGAAGGAATGTCAATGATTTGATGGAAACTAGGTTTTGGGAAACCGATTACTATAATGGCTCTCAATTAATAATAAACACATTAATGCAGAAAGTAAAACATGCTTCTAATTTTAATAATGGCTTTACTCATTAACACACCATATTGGTTCATCATCATCATTTCAGCCATAGGACGTCCACTGTTCCACGTCGATTTCCAAAAGGGCCGGTTGGAAGCGGCCTGCATCCACAGCGTTTCCCTGCGGTCTCTTTTATAGATTCGTCTGTCCATCATGTGGGTGGACGTCCTACGCTGCGCTTACCGTGGTCTCCATTGCAGAACTTTTCGCAATTGTTCTGCGTGATATGTGCCCCGCCCAAGTGCCCACTGCCACTTCAACTTGCTAATCCGGTGGGCTATGTCGATAACTTTCGTTCGTCTACGGACCATATGGGTTGCTGATTAGCAATACAACTCTGAAAGTATATCATAAACTATCACTATAAGGGAAAACTGGCTAATTTAATTTAGATTTTTAGTTCAAGTGTAATTGAGGTCTTTTTTGTTTACTACTTAACTTTCTATACTGTAAATAGAACAATATTGTTAATAATGTAATAAACATAAGTCTTAAGGCAACAGTATTTGCGCCACTATCAATATATCGTATTTAATATCGTATTTTCAATTATTTATAAACACGACAAAACAATCGGAAAGCTCTTAGTTAAAATGATAACGATGTACCGAGATATAATAATTTGCGCTCAAGCTTACATTAGTTAAGCCATGTGCAAATCTCTTGAGTTACATCTGTTATATCAACATCAACAAATTCACACGCTTCCTACATCTCAAATAACAATTTCCTCTCTTGAAACTATTAAAACTGTTTGTAATTTAGTGTACTCGGAACACAATATTATTATTTTTAACGATATACAATATAAAATCGTAATTTTTCAATTCCAAAATTATCACCTATAAAATTATAAACAAAAAAACCACTTTTCTGAACATCACTCATTTTTGTACTGGATAGAATTTCTGAAAAGAACTTAATTTGCTTTTAAAGGGAATTTTGGCAGTCTCTATGAATTGTTTTTTTAGTGTTATGTTAGAGTTAGCACTAAGATCGTTGTGTAAGCATAATAAGATTTTTTAAAGGCAAGGTATCCTTAGAGTATTCTGTAACTTGCATATCGTCAGTACTTATTATATTACCATCATCTACAGTTTTCCTTGACCCGCTGCTGTGTATGGTATAGACTTCTCTCTCTCTCTCTTGCTCTTCCATTTGCCTCGGTCCTGTGTTGAATCCAGATTAGATCTTCAATGGTGCAGATATCGTCGACTTGTCTAACTGCTGGATGACCAACGCTCGGTTTGCCTCGCCTCAGCCACCACTCTGTTTCAACACAACCTTACCCCACCTGTCATCACTGCGCCTTTCACTCATTATTACTAATTCTGTATACAGATTTAATAGAGTACACACACACACCCATACATGCAGCATCACTGTTAATTCACTTAATTAAAACAAACCAAGCTCTTTTATTAAGTCAACATCCGACTAATAAATGTGGTGGATCAGTCAAGTTCAAGACATGAATGTACAAGTCACGACATGTCTTAGATCTTATGTTATGAAATAAACACATGAGTCAGTGCAAGTGCTGTCAATTACAAAGATTAAAGTACAATTTGGAACCTTCTCACAATAGCAAAGTACACACTGCTTGGAGACGTTGTGAAATAAGTATGAATGGTTATTGTGGCATGGTTCTGAGTAAGTCTAAATTTTTTGTAGTTAGCTTCACAGTCTGGCCTTTATTACTTGTTAATTTATGAACCCCCTTTACAACGTAGGTAATGTACATTGTACGTACAATATACTCAACGCTTTAGCTAGGTGTTGATTTTGTTATATCCTGTGAACATTGCAATTGAGAAGATTTTTATGTCTATTGCTAGGATGATTTTAAAGTTACATATTTCTGTTTTCTGTCTAGCTAGGTTCATCGACCTTAAATTCCAAAACTGTAAGCAAAAAGCAGTTACCGTATAATATAATATATATTAGTATAGTATCTCCATTATTATGAAATAGAAGTTATAAGGCTACGCCAACAAAACTATATACTTTATTTTATCTCCATGTCTATATTAATATTATAAAGAAGAAAGATTTGATTGTCTGTTTGTTTTTTTTTTGTTTGTTTGTATTGAATAGGCTCCGAAACTACTGAACCGATTTGAAAAATTCTTTCACTGACGGGAAGCTACACTATCCCCGGGTAACATAGGCTATAATCTATACCCGTACGAACCTGGGGCGGACCGCTAGTATTTTATATCTGTAAAAAAGAAAACCTTTGCAATTTCATCAAATCAACAGAACTAGAGCAGACCTGAACATTATCACAAATGCCCTTCAGTTTTGTGCAGGAGGGATCGGACCCTTCTACCATTATTAACGTCTGGTTTTTTCTCAAACCTTCAATTTCCCTTTGCCCAAGAAAAGCTATTCTTAATGCAAATTCACTTGCCTACCTTGTGTTTAGTTTCATATGTGAAGCTTATTCTTTTTTCATCTAACGTATTTGGGATAGGTATATTTTACTGCTTAAAATATATAAATAAGGTACACATTATTTATATATTTTAAGCAGCAACATCACAAAACTTATTTTTGTTTAAACTTTGTAACAACATTAAACGTCTTTATATCAAAGCTATTAAGGTTAGCGTTTAAATGAGATCTAAAAGCGTATTTTATAACGTACCTCTGGTGCTTAGGAGCTGATTGTCTCAGTTACGACAGATGCTATCAAAATATACGCTGATTACGAAGGATCAAGTTTAAATGCTACTTTAAAGAGAAGAAATTAAACGTCGAAGAGCTGAACCTTGACTATAAAGCTCATCAGATTTAGGATAATTAAACTTTGATGAAGTGAAATGGCACTTGGGTCTATTTTTGATTGCAAAGGATACCATTTCTGTACGACCACAAACCTGAAAAGGTTAGTAGTATGGTCAGTAAATTTACGGAAGATTTAAATAAAGTCTACCAGAATAGAAAGCTCAGATGGTGCGTACGTCTAACCAATTTTTATTAGCTTCAATATTTATTTGATTAAGACATTTAGAGCATTAAGAGTTTTGATGTGAGATACATACCAATTCCCAGTATTGCGTTTAGCTACTGTAATCTATTTTACTGTTTTATAATTATGTACAATTTGACAGTGTTTAGTCCAATTCTTCGTTCATTCATAAGTTTTTACAGAAGCGAAGTTCTCGTAACATGATCCTTGTTATCATTAGCACCTTTCAACTCCCACGAGTCTTACCAAATACGCATCCGTATGGGAAACAAGATGTTTGGTCTCGGCTCCACGAGGCTTGCCCATTTACAATACGAAACAACTAGGCTGTTATTTTCGTCTGAGGTTTTTGGAAGTTATTTCTGCCTTTTTGGAGACAATGCGTGTTTCGTCCGGTTTGTGATGGGATCGTTTGATCTTTTTTGTACAGTTTCAAGTTTTGTGTTCATTTGATCAAAGATGCGCGTTTGATCAACAGTTACTATAAAAATAATTTTCTCATGAAATATATCTTAATTCACTTATGATATGACATGGTAAATGTTCTTTGTTGACTTTAGATTACATTTTATATTGGTACCTGCACACATATTTACTTTCACTGCTTTTTACGATTTTATTTTTTTATGATGAACATTTAATCATTATCTCGTGTGGTTATCTTGAATACTGCTACAAACAGATAGTTATTAAAATGCGGGCGAAATTGCGATGCGGGTGTGCATTTTATAACTTAACATTTAAATGACACTTTCGAAGCACCGGTTAGTAAACAAAGCCGGATTCTGAGTCATAGTTAATGTATATAGCTATACGATTTTATGCCTAGGTAACTAGGTATGCTGTCTTATGTAGATAACTAAAATATGGCATCATGAACGCTGCAGGGTCGAGGCCGCAGTGTCAATGGTATAGGTACAAAGAATAATGTGACCACGTATTTATGATATATGAATATTGTGAACAATAAGTTTTAAATTAAGATGTAACGCCAGCAAGGTACCAAATAAGGATACCTACTCAAAACGTATCATACAATATTTGGTAAAGAAGAAAAATGAAATCCTAGAGGGTTTTTTTTTTTTCTTCAAAATATCTGAGTTTTAGAAACTGACGTGGCGTTTTCTCGGCGTCATCAATCTGGAATAAAAATGTTTTAAGGTCTAACTGAAGTTATGTTTTGTAATAAAACAATATCACAATTTTTTTGCTCTTAAATTAAAATAAGTATATATTTTTTGTTAGGTTTTAAAGGCATCTTCTTACTTGAAAAACTGACACCCTAGTGAACAGGAAGTCACTGTTTAGCTTATCTAGATGCCGCGACGAGTATCCGTGGCTCGTTTACCTGCCTTTTAACAGTTTTGTTCAAGTTTTATTTAATTAACCATGGAGTGGGGATTTTGTTTAGAGTTTAGATGTTGTGGAATGGAGAAGACGTAAAGTCGTTGGGTCAAAATGAAAATTGTAACTAGGTAAGTGTCAGGTCTGACTTTTAGGTTCAATTTACAATTATTAGATGTAATAAAAGACAAAAGACCTAACACGTAGTTAGTTACTTGTTTATCGTAAGTAGCGAGATTTTTGGTCAATTGGCCAACTTAGGCTTAATTTTGCTGATTTATTGAGACCGCTTAATTTAGTTGAGTATAGAATTTAACAACGTGATAAAATAACCAGACAAGCGTTATACATTTACAACGCATACCTAAACAACAATACCAAAAACCTAACAAAATATACACATGAACACATAAAATGAACATGATAAAACTTTTTCTCTCTCGGAAATATTTGAATATTATGACGAATTTTTTACAGTGTAATTCCGCTTCTACGACGCTTCGAGTACAATAAGGATTTTGGGACAAATCATTTTTCTCAAACGGCAAAATGAAATGAGGAGGTCATTTAATTTTTTTTTCTTACGCAAAGTGACGCCAGATTCAATCAACTATCTCGTAAAATATTTGTAAATTTTTCATCACCAGCTTTGTCTGACGACGTAGTTGATGATGGAGCTCACAGTCATAGATGATACTGTGAGATATGAGTTAGGAGATAAGACTTATACGTACGTAATTTACGTTATTCACAATTCGCAAGAAACTAATGCACAGATCATCGGGTACTTCGAATTTAGTTAACTTTGGTTTCAATGCTGGCGTTGTTATACTTAAGCTACCCACGTGAATATACCTTCTAGACTTTACATTAAATCTAGGCATGTATCGGTAGGAGGCTATTAGCTACCATCAAATTAGGCAACCGTTGAATACCTTCCTACACGATTCCGTAGGTATTTAAATAGGTGGACAGCTCAAGACTTTAACTGCTTTGGCACGGGTTCAATGAACGCGATTTCTGTAATCAGCATAATAAATAGCTAGGCATTCGTGTAACTAGTCACTTTATTTACCTAACTTACAAGCTTACAAAGATATTTTTCAAAGAAAATCATGGCAATTTTTTATATTTTTTTACTAATTTAAAAAAGGAGGGATTCTCATTTGTGTTATTTTTGTTTGTTACCTGAGAACTCCGTCAGTTAAAATCCGATTTGTATTTTTTTTTTTTGGAAGGATAGGTACTACTTTCTGATTGCTCCCATATAAATTTATTCAAAACCGTTTTATTAGTTTGGCTATAAAATCAAAATAACTTGCCAATTCGGTACTTGGATAACTATATAGAATTGTCCGAATTGTCAAGAACCGAAATTGTTTTTTATTTTATTTTATTTTGTGATTTCGTTTTTTTTTATTGATATTTGTTTAAGATAAGTTACTCGTGCAGTGTAAGTGCTCTGTACACTCATGCACACTCCCATATTAATCAAAGTACAAGTCATCGTTAGGTTAGGAAATCTTTTGATTCATCAAACATCTCGTTTTAGATTATTCAGAATAATTAATTTACTTAATAATGAATAGATATGCTGCGCATACCTTACTATTACTAGGTCTTAGTGAACACATTTTAAACAACGGTAATTGTTTGGGTTTTAGTAAATACCGGTATTCTTATACTGATATCGGTCCTTACCGAAAACTGTTTTGTACAATTATAGATACCTATATTCCGTTACTGTGTTTTGTTTTAAAACAGTCAAGTTTTAATATGAGTACTGACTCAGTAGGTATACTTTCCTACATGCCTGGCCCCCGATTCTACTAAAAAAATTGTTTTTGAATTGTGTTTGTTTCAAGTTTATTTTTTAAATAATTGCCTCAAAACTGACTGTTTAAATATATTTTTTATACTAGAAAAATACCACCACCTAATATTATAACTTAGTAAAAAAATTATTAAAAACTGACAATTTTGAGGCAATTACTTAAAAAAATAAAATTGAAACAATTGCAATTTAAAAACAATCTCTTTAGTAAAATCGGGGGCCTGTACCTATAGCTGTAGCTGCTGCAACTTTCTGCACTGACGTAGGTAAATAGTAAGAAGATATCTCGTGGTTACACAGAACGGCAGTACTAAGCCGAATTGACGTCATTGTCATCATCATCATCAGCCAGATGACGTCCACTGCTGAACATATTATGTCTCCCCCTTAGAACTCTACACTGAACGACAGCCTGCCATCTGCATCCATTGGATGTCCACGACTCTTAACGATGTCGGTCCATCTAGTAGGCCTACCTACGCTGCGTCTTCCGGTTCGTGGTCTCCACTCAAGAACCTTTCCTCCTCATCGATGTGGCCTGCCCACAACAACATGCAAATTTTAATAGCTATGTCGGTGTCTCGGGTTCTTAGGGGAATAGGTATTCTCTTTCCGGATTCTATCGCGCAAACAAACTCTGAGCCTTCTCTGAGCATAGCCAGTCCATTGCCCTCTGTGCGACTCTGAGTTTATCATTGTACTTACCTACAGTACAGACTCACCGTTATTAACAACATTACATGTATTCACTATGGAATCATCATCATCATTTCAGCCATAGGACTTCCACTGCTGGACATAGGCCGCTCCCATCGATCTCCAAAGGGGCCGGTTGGAAGAAGCCTGCATCCAGCGTTTCCCTGCGGTCTCTTTTAGGACTTCTGTCCATCTTGTGGGTGGACGTCCTACGCTGCGCTTACCGGTCCGTGGTCTCTATTCAAGAACCTTTCGGCCCCATCGGCCATCTGTTCCTATACATATAAAATATAGGCATAGGTAGGGACTAATAAGAAATACCTGACTATTACTTATTTCTTATGAAACAGTGACTAATTCGGTTGAAAAGGCAGGTAGGTATAGGTACGTAAGTAACTAACCTACCTACCTACCTACCTATCTACATAGCACAGCTGGTCATAAACATGATTCATAATATTCCTGTTGGACAGTAGTTATTTTCCGTACGTACCTAATTACCTATAGGTACATACCTACTAAAACAGTTTTTTTCTTAATATAATAGTAGACGAACAAGCGACGGGCCACCTGATGGTAAGTAGTCACCGTCGCCTATGGACACCTACAATACCCGCATTGGCATTGGCGATGCGTTGCCTACCTTTGAGGACTCCTACTTTGTATTACCTAGTAGGTACCTATCTATTACATACAAGGTTACGCGGAAAGGGTGTACTAAACTAAAACTACATAGACTAGGTCCATACCTACCTAACCTAGGTAGTAGGTACCTAACCTACCTAGGCTGTTTTTGCTGGCGTGCGGTCGCATGTGTGTGACAGAAAAAAACCACCAAATTGGGAGACCTACCTATTAAAAAAAAAAGTAAAAAAAAGGAAGCAGTCTTTTGTATGTTTGATGAATTTTAGTAAAGTTAGTAGGTAACTATTAATAAAATAAATAGCAAGCATTCATTTTCCTTGACAGCTGCAATAACATTGTCAAACATTTTATTTTACCTAATACCTACCTATTTCACTCACTAGGTACCTAGGTCTATTTCAGCCTAAACATCGGGTAACTGCTAAGACTTCTAACTTACATTCAAAATCCTAGCAAAAAAACAGAATTCGTGGTTTTCATTCATCTCTTTACAATGTTAGTGCAGCTGTCAGAGCAAATAAATGCTTAGACTGTGTTTGATCTTTTATGACATACGATAAATTATTAGATATTATAGTCATATCAATGGTAGGTAAGTACCTAACCTATCTACCTGAACGTACTAGTAGGTAGCACAGAAGACATAATAGCTAGTAGGTGGTAGGTACTTAGGTAGGGACCCGGGTATATCCTAAAACTGCGACCAGAACCACCGGAGGATGGGCAGCAGCGTCCTGTTAGTACACGGTGAACGTATTGCGATCTCCAAGCCGCCTGCCAAGCGTGGGGATTATGGCAACACCCCTCTCTAAGTGGGAGGCCTTGTTCAGCAGTGGACATTTAATTGCTGATGATGATGTGAGGTAGGTACTTAGTGGGTAAGTAAAGTACCTATCTAGTTACCTACTTACCCAAAATTCTATATTTAGTTACTTATATAGGTACCTACCTACCTATGTTATACTTAATAGTAGTTCCTTTCCTTTTGTCTATGATAGTAGGTAGATAGAACTAGGTAGGTACTACATGGTACTACCTACTTAGCGAAGGTATATACATATAACTATAGGTATAAATTACCTTTCTTTAGATTGGAAACATTACGGACGTCTGGGGATTTGCAATTTCGAACGGGTCAATGACCTCTGATTCGCCACCCTGAGATTTCCCTGACATGTGTAGTAGCAAACACTGAAAATTTTAACTACCTATTTAGTTATTGTTTACCTACTTAATAACCTAAATTATTTGTACTGTACAAGTCTAAAATACTTAGTTATCCTCATAGACAGGCCCTACAGTATGTATTATGACTAGCAAATTAGCTTACCTACCTACATGCGTAAACATAGATTTATTTCAAACGTAAACAAAAACAAAACAAGACAAATCGCAAAAGATCGTGGGGACGCAAGAAAAACACGCAAAAATCGTCTTATAATAAAACCTTTTGAAATAAAATTAATCAAAGCCAATTCTACATCCCATTCCCTTCGTGGAGGATACAATAAAATAATTCAAACAAATTCCTCCCGGATAAAATCAAATCAATGCCGGCCGGTGCTCAAGCATGCGAAAAATAAAGAAAAAAATGTTACTCACTAGCAAAAATCGCTTCGTTGCACAACCTGTATCACTTGTTACAACAATCCGTATTTAAGACGTAAAATTAGTCTGTTTTATTTTATTGGCACGATTATTCACTTGGTTCTCTATTTGTTTTCTTTCCGAGTTTTGAAAATGTCGAGCGTCGTAAAGCGAACGCATGCGCAGAGCGACACTACTCCTCTTGACAGCCGGCGCGAAATAACTGAATGAAAAATAAAATGAACGAACAAAACATGGACTGGAACGAACGAATAGAACGAGTGAAGTGAGCAAGAGTCGACGGAAAAAAGGAAAGAAGATAGCGTTCTTTGAATATCTAAATCGAATGAGTAAGCGAGGCAGTATTTTTTGGTTTTGAATAAACAAAATGAAAGAATAGCCTGGATATGTCAGGATTCATTTTGAAATTAGGGTCCTACCAATGGTTCAAATCATAAATAGGTAGGTATGTAATAATAATGTTTTATTATACCTATAATATTGCACTTTCTATATATTACCTACTATCTTATATTACCTACTACCTGGGTATAGGTATTATGTAGTTGGTCCCTAATTAAATTAACAATTAAATATAACATACCTATAATAAATATATTAAATAGAATAGGTAGTAATTCTATGATAATAATTATTCATAATTTTTTTCTTTAATATTCATACAAAACTATTAAATTGAAATACAGCTTACATTATCATTGTAAATATTAAATTAAAGAATTGGTTTATTGATAACAAGCACTATCATAAAACCATAGAGAGTTTTCCAATAAAAAATATATTTATGTAGGTAATTAAATGTTTCACTTTCTTTTACTAGGTAGTCTAGGTACCTACCTATTCTATTTCAATTGGCGAAATGCGACTGCAATCAGCAATCAAAGAAAAATTGTCATCCATTTCCTCTAAACTAGATTTTGCGTCGTAAAGGAAAGAAAACAAAATACTTGAGCACACCTCGAAACACATAGTTGGAACAAAGCGATGGCAATTTGGGGAACGGCTGCTCTCATACACCCACACAGACGCTTTATTCCTTTGCACTACCAACCCTTGAGCATCGTCTAATACAATTTTCAACCGTAACTCTCTATCTTAGACGCTATATTCGCCTTTCTTTGTCATGCGTTACTACAAAGGTGTGAGGGTAGCTCTTTTATTTTTTAAACAGGATATCCTGGCTAGGGCGTCCCGGCCATTTCCGATTCCGAGCATACGGTTCATTAAGGAGTGACGGTTCTATAAAAAACGGAGTAGCACGTGTAGCCAGACAAGTGACGCTGAAAAAATGAGCAACTGAGCTGAGTGTTAAAGCTAAACTAAGCACGTAACTATAATTGATTTAATTCAGGAAGGTGCACTCTCTCTACTAGAGCCCCACCCTTTACCCTTGGTGGAAACGTGTAATCTTCTGCACGTGATTAATCAATTTATCTTGGTGTGTCTACACAACATATCCTTAGAGTGTGGCTACAGAACTAATGTACCTACTAGCACTAGCAGAATAATATTACACTAATGCAGTGAAAGTGCATCGAGAATATAATTATGTTGTGTTATAATATCGAGTTCCTGGATTGAGGTACTTAGGTACGTCTCAGATAGGAAGCTACTTGAAAGTAATATCACCAGCTGGGTATTGTTTTTAGTTATTACACTCCATTAATATTTATCTTGTTATCAAGGTTGAACACTAATGTCAGAAGATGTAGAGCGATATCATTTATCTCGATATTGATTGGTATCGTTTGTTATTCTGATGTTACTATTTGTTTTGTTAAATGCATATTTACTCAATCAGATTTATTTAACAGACAAGAATTTTAAGAAAGACACTTGACTGAGAAACTGGCATTGTAAAAAAGAATGGTGTAACACGAACCTTTCTAGACAAGAATTCTCTTCAATCGCAGCCCGCAGAAAGTCTTTATCTCTCAAGAGTGTAAACAAAGAATCCTTACACCCACTTGGAAAGGCACAAAAAAGGCAAACCAACCCTTGGGGACTCCTACTTGAAACGCAATTATTAGTTCCTTAATGGGATTTATGGGTGTTTGCCTTTGCGGCGCTACTGAATATTAATGAGACAAAGTTTTATTGATACCAGTAACCAGACCATATTACTGGGTCCATTTATTCTGTATCTACGGCTTGAATGAAAACCAAACTTCGAACGTAAAACAGTGATGGTTTCTTTTAATAAACGGACTCAAAGCCCCCTTAAATACGTTTCAGGACAGTGACAGTATATAATAATAAACTTGATAAAATTTGATTTGAAATTCACTTTTCATGACCTTACTTTGAAAGTTGGCTCAAACTTTGCGCTTTAACAATAAAACATTCTAAACAGTTTTAGAAATTCTGGTCATATTTTCAGTATCTGATCAAGTCTTTGTGCCCATCAGTGAAATGACGGTCTCGTCCGGCCGTTTAGTTAAAATAATCGTTTTAGTTTTCTACTTTGCTCCCTATTCCTGTGGGTGTTTTGGTAAAAGCTTAACCCTTCATGGAGACAAATGGTCATATTATTATATCTCATTATTACTGTCATCGCCCTAGCCGTAAGTAAATGAACTTGTCAAGGTCAGTTTAGCTAAATTACTGCGCCGGCTTTGTGTCCACGAGTTATGTAAATTGAAATAGACAATTAGGTTTATGTGTGACCGGCGTTTAACGCTTGTGAAGACAGTTTAAAACCATGGCATCCTTTATTCTCGTTTCCGGATTAACATTTTAAGTACACGTTGTGTGGAGTGCGTTAAAAATGTACAGTAGCAGATAGTAATAATACTCATGTTATATCACTATTATTTCATAATAACTATACCGTTATTTTAGTAATTAATTTAATTACTAAAATAACGGTATAATTATTATGAAGTAGATATATTAAGTTAACTACTACAATATTAAATATCTTCTTTTCGTCATGTTCATATACCTATCTACCTATTAGTAATATGTGGTGAAAGATACTGGTATATAACTAGTAGCTTATTTTTTTCTGTTTACTTCTGTAGTTTTATATTTTGTTTTATGCTGTTTGTTGATCCTATAAAAAAACATACAAAGTTGCAAAAGTGTTACATTGCAAAATGAAAGGTATTATAATATTAATCTTCACAGTCATAAAATGTGTTGTTACACGTACCTATCACGTAAACTACGGTTAGACGTAAGTTGATTTTTACCTGATATCTCGGCAATGCAATAATGTCTTCGACAACTTTTGGTTCATTCATACAATTCTTTTGTTAGCAGGCTAGGTACCAGAACAATTCAGGCGAGAATTCTATAGAAATGTAACGTATTCTACGATCCCATTGTGACAGAATGATAGATGAACTTATTGTGTATGAAAAATTAAATAGAATATCCAAATGTAGCAATTTTAGTTTACACTACTTAATTTCAGAAGTTCTGTAATCATGAACTCCAGTTTTAAAGATTTAGTAATCTCCATACTGACCCTTAAATTACTAAAATTTAACTACATAGGTAATAAAAACTAAAATTATAATAATATGCCTATACATTATAGTGTTACCCACATTTAGGGCACGGGCACGACACAATATCCCGTAAGTTTTGTTTATAGTTTAAACGAGACGAGTAATTAATTTCATATGTAAGTTAAAATTATATTATTTGGATATTGAGGCTTTCATTGATTTGGTTTTCACTCGCAATAGATTTGTAAATATTTTTATCTTCAAAGCATTTTATTTACTTGCTTCCTTCCTCTTTGATGTTTATTGCGGTATTTTGAATTCAACTTATTTATCCTCACTGAAACAGCATCTTAAAAAATACTTTAAAGATTCATCTTTACCACATTGTTCACTACCGATTGATGACAAACAATGATGACTTGCGCAATCCATTCCTTTACTGAGAGATTTCGACTCTAAAACTTAGTTGTTAAATTCAGTTATTTATAGCACTCTCAAAAAGCATTATTTAGCAGGAAAGCTGCAATATTTTGAGGTGCAATTTTATTTCCTTGAGCTACATCTTTGTTTATTGGATACTTTGTTACAGGCTATGTTCAGAACTTCATGTGGGGTAATACTATTGACAGTTTCTGCAATCGCATTGTTAGGTATTTTTACTTATAAGCACAACATAAATAAGAGCACAAGTAAAAGTATTCAGTGAATTAGGTTCTCACAAGAACGTACCTATCCCACCCTTTCCATAATAATATTTATTGCTGTAAATATATATTTACAGCAATAAATATTATTTTATTGCTGTCCATAATAATATGTATTCATAAAATCCTAGTCGTGTACTAATTCTTTCGTTAGGTACAAACTACCTATGTGAGCACATGAGCTTTCATCATCTTCATCATCATCATCATCATCATCTACAGCCTTCCTTAACCCACTACTGGGTATAGGCTTCTCTCTTGCTATGCCATCTGCCTCAGTCCTGTGCTAATCGATTCCAAGTTCGACGAGCTTTAGGAGTTGTAAACTATGACAAGAACATGAATTGAAATGTCTCTAGGTATATCAAAAATCTATCAGTAGAATCAGTAGGTACCTACAGTTTGTATCAGCTGAGTGCTTGTAAAAAATGTGTTGATGAGTGAATGTAAATTTTTTCATCATGGGTGGTATCATGCCACGTGCTGGTTCGTTTGCCGGAAGTTCTTCAAACGCATGAATGTCTGTCAACGGAGCCGATATGAAAAAAATGGGTAATAATATTGTAAAAAAAACCAATAGAAATATAATATAATATCTAAGCTCTTTACAAACAGAATGGTTCAGAAATTCGTTAAATAAAACCAGCCAAGCGCGAGTCGGGCTCACGCACTGAGGGTTGCGTACCACCACTAAATACAATAAGTATTTATCCATTTAAAATACTGACTTCAAAATTAGTAAAATATGGCATTACGATACGTCGAAAGAAAAATGAGGTCATCCAAATAACTCAATTACCAGTACTTGGTAATGAACAGAAAGTTGTCACCGACTCGCACTTGGCCATTATTTATAATTTTTTGTTATACTTTAGAGTGCGTAGTACTATAATAAACCAAGAAAGACGCTTTACGTATTACTGTTTTTACATTAGAGCTAATACAAAAATACGTTTGCTGTAAACCGTTTTCCGTTTTTACTTTTAGTTTTTTTTTAAATTATTTCTTAGTTAATTAGCCGTAACATTACATAGGTACTTATTCTGTGAAAATTTCAACTCGCCATCTATTACGGTTCGAAAGATACAGCCGTTTAAAAGTAGGACAGACGGACAGACAGACAGACAGACAGACGGACGGACGGACGGATAGACAGACATACATCATAGAATTAGTAATAGGGTCCTGTTTTTACTCTTTGGGTATGGAACCGTAAAAGGATTACTTATAGGTATAAATGCATAACAAAACTGGCATAAACACTCTGCAAAGTCTATAATCTTGAATGGCGTATCTATAATATTCTAGCGTAGTACCTATGCGTAATGGACACAGAAAAGAAAAATATGTTTTTGTTTAAAATGTTTAAATGCAATGAAAGTGTGAATTATTTACCAGAAAATACGCAATTTTGTGTATTTAAGTAGTAGGTAGGCTTTAAAAAGTTTAAATTTAAAGCTTTTAATCTTGTGTTTAAATTTAAAGCTTTTAATGGTGCGGGTTACCTGCCACATAATGTTAAACGGTGGAAGTCATAGGTAGGTATAGATAGACAAAAGTATTTGTCTCTACTAAAGGATTATAGGTAAGTAGGTAGAGGTAGTACATATATTATTATAAATAATATTCTTTCATACGTATGTGCCACCTACGTCATATTAGTACAAGTAACCTATCCTACCTACTACGTACACGGAATAGGGAAGGGGGGACTACTCAGGGGGGTATAGGTATTCGTTTTGTAGATGCAAAAATTTACAAAATTAGACCGACAGTAAATCAGTTAGCTGCTTATATTAAAAAAAAAACAACAGTCAAATAATATATATAGGTAGGTAGGTACCTAGAGGACATGCTCCTAACCAAAATGCTCCTACCATACCGCAAAGACTTCCGGTGAATTCCGGAGCCCCCACTGAGCGTGGTTCCGTCCCCAGTCATTATTTGTTTGCTTCTTGCCGACATAGGTACAAAAATAACGCATAGGTACCTAAGTAGATTCTTAGGTACTACCTATACTTTCCTAATTCAAGAGGACAATATTTGATGCCAATACTTAGTTAATAGGTTTAGGTTTATAGACATTTATTCTCATATAAGATGTTACATCACTTCCATGAGAACACTGCTAACAATAAATTTATAGTTCGTCGTCGCAAAAATAACTTAATAAAATACAATACAAACATGTAGAACAAAACAATAAGTATATAAAGTACATAACATCCATCCAATTATTATTCGTCCAACACATTTGCTTTCGTTTTATGTTGTCATAACATGCTCAGCAAGTAGCTTTTTAAATGTGTTGAACGACTTAGTGTTTTTAATTTCCGAGGGTAGTTTGTTATAAAGGCACGCTCCTTCAAAAGTAATCTAATACCTAAACATAGTAGATGTAACTTGTCTAAACACATTCATCATCATCATTATTTCAGCCATAGGACGTCCACTGCTGGCCATAGGCCTCATCCAGAAGGGTCGGTTGGAAGTGGTCTAAGCACATTACGCGTCACAATTTCAAATGTTCCAGAGACCCCAGTCTGAAATTCCACATTATTCAATTATCACAGAATTTACCTACCTATAGGTAGTTAACTACCTATTGCGCGTGGTCAAAAATTTGAACTACCTAGGTAGTCTAGGTAGTCTAGGTACGTAGGTACGTAGGTACCTACCTACCTACTTCAACTGCCGTCTTATTTTATCTTTAGTGTAAAAGAGAGGCACTAGCTCTAGTTAGCATTCTGCTAATAGAGAACTCAATCTTCATTCGCATTATTAGTTATTTATTTGTACCTACTTCTTTTCTATCAATGACGTCGTTATGATGTACAAAGTAAAGTAAAGTAAAATTTTATTGCATGTCACATCACATCAGCAGCCATTAAACGTCCACTGCTGGACAAAGGCCTCCCTCTTAGAGAGGGGTGTTGCCATAATCCCCACGCTTGGCAGGCGGCTTGGGGATCGCAGTAGGTTCACCGTGTACTAATAGGACGCTGCTGCCCATCCTCCGGTGGTTCTGGTCGCAGTTTTAGGACATACCCGGGTCCATATTTATTGCATGTACCATTCTCTAAACTAAATTTGACAGCTGTAAAATGCTTGCCATCCTTTTCTGACATACTGTAATGAAAAGACACGCTGATAATTTTAGTCCTGTCACATCAGTTTAGTTTAGAGAATGGTACAACAAAATTAACGCCAATCTTACATTCTCGATTTTGCCTCTACTAGTAACGCCATCTGCTTGTAACATAAAGAAGCATAATGAAAGCTAGATAGAAAAAGTTCGGTCCGGTAATTTTATTATTATTGTGGGATTCGCTTATCGATGACTACATATTAGTTCTTCCTGATTGCAAGAGGTGGCGCTAAAAGTAATAAAATAAAATCAAAAGAATATTTTTAAAATTACTATGAACTTAACATTATTAATGGTAAACAAAAATAAATAAATAACTCATTGAAAAAGGTGAAAAAATTCAACAATTTTCCTAAAACACATTTAAATACTAGTTCTTGTTTTGCTTGTGCAATGTGGGCTTCAAACTGTTCAAAATATCGGAAGTATATACCTACCTACGATAAAATATCTAATAATAATTATAATTCTATTCTATTTTACATAATATAAATTATGATTGATGTAGGATATGGACTAACTCGTAATTCGGTATGCTAAAAAAAATTAACCTATGCCAATTCCGAAACCATTTCGAGATTTTATGTTACAAACCCTTATTTTTCTACTCTGACCTTTTAAAACGATAAGATGCCGTTTATTTTAAGAAATCATTCGACTTTCATAGGCCTCTAAATGACGTCACGTTTTAACATTTTATTATCTGTGCTTTTTAGGAATAAAAAAATATAATACATTTGACACACTGTTCGTCACACAGAAAATATTTTTCTTTCATATCTGTGGTTTTACAGTCTTCTTCTTTTCAGAGTTGCCAACATGGGGTGTTTTTCCCTAAGCGTAGGGAAAAATCATGTGAAATGGTTTTTTCGGGGAAATAAATATCTGATTTAGAACGTTTTTACTGGAAGCACCTACTTAATAGAATTAATTTTCACCACGTCAGATTAATTTGTTTTTATTATGGGTGGTACTCACAACGATATATAATGTTAAACATATTTTAATATGTCATTTGATGTATGATTAATAATTTATATTCAAACATGATGTCTCAACCTAAGAATAAAAAACACAGAACCTTAATAATCGAACAAATAAAATACTAACATCAATAAAATATTGTTGTTTGCAAATCAGTGAGCTAGTAACCCTAGGGTTTCCATGAACTAACAAGCAGACATTAGATGTCATTGTCACTGTCAAAGTATGTTCTAATGTCTTTTTATTTTTACTCGCGTCCTTTTTTTGGCTTCTCAACGCACCTACATATTTGTGCAAAAAAGTGACGTCATAGGTTTCAAATTTTCAAAAAAATATTACAAAATAACTACTGAATATAAAACAAAAATATTGAAATTAGTTTCTTATAATTACCTAATCTACGAAATAAAAATATAAAAAAAATACCAAAAAAAAACTTTACATACCGAATTGTGCTAACGCACGTACCTACCTACCTACTTATTTAGGTACTTAATAGATGCTACCTACCTACTTGAATTATAGCTTTGTAGTCAAAAGCTTTATAAAAGTATACTTACCCAAATAATTTTTGTAGCTATATAAACCTACCTAATCTCTACATAGTATAAATTAAAGTAGCTTTCCGCGTCTGTCTGTCTGTATGTCTGTCTGTATGGCCGCTAACTCCTCCTAAACCACGCAACGGATTTTGATGCTGTTTTCACCATCAGTTAGATACATTTTCAAGGAAGGTTTATATATATAACTAGCGACCCGCACCGGCTTCGCAAGTAAATTACACCCGTGCGAAACCGGGCGGGCGCTAGTTATAATATAAATTATAATAAACTAGCGACCCGCCCGCTCGGCTTCGCACGGGTGTATTTACGTGCGAAGCCGGTGCGGGTCGCTAGTTAAATATCATAAATCATAAAATCATAAATCATATATTTCCGAAAGAACAGCACATAAAATTCCTAATAGACATACAATATAGAAAAAAAACACAAAAAAGAAGTCTGCATTGGGCCCCAAACTAGGCAAAGCCTGTATCTTGGGTACCCGGAAAGATCAGAACATACGAACTTCCAGAAATAGCGCTGACAGTATTAAACAGTTTCCAAATATTAGTGATAAGTGACTATAAATTAAAACGGAGAAGAGAACAAATAATTTTTACTATTTATCATTCTTATTATTATTATTTTTCTTTTCTTTTTCTAAAGAGCGAAGTGTCATAAATCGTGTAACGGTTTTACGGGTTCCTAGACATAACACTGAACCTTGATATGACACCATTTTTATAAATTTAAGCTAATAATGTAAGTAGACAGACTGAAACCAGAATGATCAAAATTGCTAAGAGTGGGAAAAGAGGGCCTCAAGGCTTACATAGTTTGCATATTGTAACTCCAAAATGTGTGTTTGTGGTGTGTGACTGAGTGAGTATGTGTGTGTGGGTGGTGAGTGTGTGTGTGTGTGTGGTTTGTGAGTATGTGTGTTTGGTAGTGAGTGTGTGTGTGTATGTGAGTGTGGGCGATTGCTTGTGAGTGAAACTGTGGATGCTTAGTATTTAAAGAAGCCAGCGTCAGGAGAACCAAAATGTATCTTGCGCAAAGACCTCTTTGCGCTTCATTTCGGAGAACCTCACTAGTCTTTCTGTTTGATCCCCGGATAGCGAGAGAAGCCATTTCTGTATTTTATTTTTAGATTCGGCGAATGTTTTGTTTTGTATGTCAATTAATTTACAAACAGAGTTATAGGTAAATATATGTACATATTTAGGTAGGCGGGTGGCAAATGTAGTATTTACTCTTGGAGAAGGCACATCACGAGAGCGATTTTGCCTACTAGGTTTAACATTATAGGACAAGTGATGACTTTTGGCAATAGCCCGCATGACAAAAAGCTGTCGAACCCTTAGCACCGAAGCTTCTTCGTACAGTTTATCCGTAGGATACCTGCGAGGCTTGCCCAGTAAAACTTTTAGCGCAGCTCTTTGTGCGCGTTCCACCTCGTCCATATGTGTCTTAGCTGCGCCGCCCCAAACGCCTATGCAGTACAGCAGAAGCGACTGGCACAATGACTTATAGACTAGCATTTTGACTTCATCATAAGCACATGCTCTTAAAAGCCTCATAATGTACAACATCTTACGGACTTTCTTTGAAACATACGAAATATGTGACGAGAAGGATAAGTTTTCATCTACCATTACTCCCAGGTATTTCGTTGCTTTAACTCTACCCATTGAACTGCAGGAGCATTTAGATAGGGAAGTTCCGAGATCACAGGCAACTAGACAACTGTTATTGTGTAATGATATGTCCGAAATCACAGTTCCCGTGGCTTCCGTGATATGGAAAGCAATAAAGTTGGACTTTCTGACGTTAAGAGTTAGGAGGTTTACGTCAAGCCATCGGGATAGCACAGACATTCCATATTCAGCTTTTTTAGTTACTGACGCCCAATCTCTAGCATGGAAAATAGCGGCAGTATCGTCAGCGTAACAGATAAGTTTACAATTTGGTATGTTTAGCCCGAAAATGTCATCCATGTAGATCGTGAAAAGAGTGGGAGCTAATATACTGCCTTGGGGGACGCCAAAGGCAATCTGCATCGTGCTGCTCGTGTGTTCTCCTATTTTGATAAGCTGATGTCTGTTAGAAAGATAACTAGTAAACCAGCTAAGTGAACATCCCCTAATGCCAATGCTTTCAAGCTTTTTTATCAGGATCAATGTGGAAACAGAATCAAACGCCTTGGCTAGGTCTAGAAAGACCCCCAGGCACCTCTGCTTTCTGTCAAGATGAGACGCCACTGTTTCCGTAAGCAGTTGAACTGCGTCATCGGTTGATTTGCCCCTTCTAAACCCAAACTGATGTTCACTGAGCAGGTTGTATTTTTCAATAAAATCCACTAGCCTCTTATTGACCAGCTTTTCGAGAATCTTTGAAACTATACTGAGAAGCGAAATGGGCCTGTAATTATCTGGGTTCGTTTTGTTACCAGATTTGTGTATCGGAATAACTACAGCCGTCTTCCAGCAATCTGGAAAGATTCCTGAGGCCATGCTAAGATTGCAAATATGAATCAGAGGCCCGACCAACGAATCTTTAGCGTATTTTAGTATTAGAGGAGTAATGGCATCTAAACCTGGGGCACTGTGGGTTTTGAGATTTTGAATTATGCTGACAATTTCCCTGTGGTCTGTAGGGGCCATAAAGAATGAATTTGTGCTGTGGCTAGCAAAGGACAGTCTTTGGCAGTGCGATTCATGAGAGGTATTTAGCTTGTCTAAGATATTTGAGGCCAGGTGCGCCCCTGTATTTGCAAAATGTGTATTGCAGCTGTTTAAAGCTTCTTGGAAGTTAACTGTGCTCGTTAAAAGCTCATTTGCACCCTTTTTAGAACTTGGTATGTCACAAACCTCCTTGATGGCTCTCCAAAGACCTTTGGGATTGCCATGGTGCTGAGCAAGCTTCGCGTTGGCATGTTCGGTTTTGAGCCGGTTCAGCAAATTATTACAAAAATTTCTGTACCGGGTATACGTTGTCTTAAGTGTTTCATTTTGAGGGTCTTTTCTCAGCTTTAGGTGGAGGTTATCCCGGTGTCGCATACACCTTATTAGCCCTGGCGTGATCCAAGGCTTAATATTGCTCTTCGAACGACTAATATTAATATTTTGAGTGTGTTTGTGAATGCACTCTGACAGGGTTTGGTTTAAAACGAAGACCGCATCGTTAACATTGTCTTTTTCAAAAACTAGCCGCCAGTCCACCTGTTTAAGATCGTTGGAAACTTCGTGAAAGTTAGTTCTGGAGATTGCTTTATTTTTTACTCTGCAAATTTTAGTTTTTAAGGTCATTCCTACTAGCAAAATATCATGATCAGTGACAGAAGTTTTGCAGATTATGCCGAGACTTTTTCCCTTAGATTTTATAAATGCGTGATCCAAGCAAATTTTCCCTCGAGTTGGTTCTGTTACTGTTGGAATAAAACCTTGACTCGCCATGAGGCACTGGTAAGCCGCGTTGTTGCCACTTGGGGGTTCTTCCAACAAATTAATGTTGATGTCTCCAGTGACTAAGACAGTGGCAGCGTCCTTACTACTAGCTATGGTATTTTCGAGGGAGTCAATGAACCTTTCCAGGTCATTCACTGCCGGGGATCTGTATATGCCTACAATTTTTAGACATTTTTCCACTGATACAACAAGGCAATTAGCATCTTCAAAGACTGGCTCTAGAGCTGAGGCAGACCAGCGGTCTTTTATATATATAGTAACGCCACCACATTTATTGATGATTTTTTTTGTATAGAAAACCTCATACCCTGGAAGTTGCGGAACGTGGGAATGCTCCTGAAGCCAGCATTCCGAGAAAACTAAGGCGTCAAAATCGCAGTCTAGACGAGTTAGGGTTGGTAGAAGGTTAGTAAGGTTATGGTTTAGGCTTCTTATATTAAATGAAAGGACTTTAAAGTTGAAAGGAGTAATGTGAACCTTGCAAAACTCTGGCAAGTCAAAAGTGCGACATTCTACTCTGAGGGTTTCGTCTAATTCTTCGTAAATGTCTAAATTACCCATTGTCATAGATTATTGACATTAAATGATGGGTATTTCTACTAATAAAATAAGTCGCACTATTGAGAGCCACTAGATAGGAAAGTGGTCTGTGTATGTGAACATTTTTGAGGTTGCTCTTGAGACATTGGGTGTCAGCAGAGTCACTCCTAGAAAGACCCAATGGAATGGGAACCATATTTAGTTCCACTCTGGAAGTTAATGTGGGTAGTCGGATAATAAATGTGTTGATGTGTGTTCGTGTGGGTGTGTAATGAGGTTTGAGTGAGTGTGAAAACAGATTGTGTTCAGTAATATTTGGGCAAACACTAAAGTACAATTTTATAAAACATGATCCGCTTAAAACTATAAAAGAAGTTATTGAGACTTGAAATTCATTTAAAATAACAATTATTATTATTAATGTGATTAAAATGTATGCAATATAGATATCTAGAAAGGTCTTGAAAATTACCGGCAAAAAAATTACTAGTGTAGAAATAAAATACTTAATTATTATTAAATACCAAAAACGGTCAGAGTAAATCAGATTAATGTTTTATATATAAACCTTCCGTGAAAATGTATCTAACTGATGGTGAAAACCGCATCAAAATCCGTTGCGTGGTTTAGGAGGAGTTAGCGGCCATACAGACAGACAGACGCGGAAAGCGATTTTAATTTATACTATGTAGAGAGACCTATTATGTGCCACTAACTTCGATTGAATACTTTATTGTTCGAAGGGTACCTACTAGGTAAGTGTAGATACAATACCTATTATATTCATAACTAGCAACGCACCCCAGCTTCGCACGGGTGTAAGTATTATTTTTTACACCTTGGGTTTCATTATTGGAGTTTTAGTAAGGATCCCAAATTTTTTTGAAAATATAATACATATAGCCTATGTCACCCGGGGATAGTGTAACTACCCGTCAGTGAAAGAATTTTTGAAATCGGTTCAGTAGTTTCGGAGCCTATTCAATGCAAGCAAACAAACAATCAAATCTTTCCTGTTTATAATATTATTATAGTATAGATAAGGAAGTTTCCAATTTTCAGTTTTATTGTTTTTAAATCATACCTACTAAAGCTTTTTTTTTTCAATATTCTTCATTAATGACGAAGTTATGAAGCTTTTCCTTCTATGTATCTATCTAATAATTTTATTTAAGTGTAGGTACTTACAAGTCTGAAAAGTCTCTATTTTTCACTAGTTTTACTTATGTACTTTGCTTTATCTTGAATGTCGCTCGCTGTATGAATACAAAACAGTACTAAACTAAACTTGCTCGGCAAAGAAATCAATATAGCTGTCAAAGTAAGTAAATACTAGTCCTTTTTATAAAACTGCCAAGAAATAAACTCAACTGCCAGCTGCGAGTAGGGTTACCATATCAAAGTTTGAAAAGTCTAACATTTGATTAAAAAAAATGTCCGGCGTTGTGTCATTTTAGTATATTAAGTAGTTAATTTTAAAAAGATTTTTAAATGATGGGTTACCTTTGAACTACGCCATAATTATATAAACCGATTTTTTCTGTTATCAGTTCTGTAGTTTGGTTTTAAAAAGGATTAAAACGGTAAAAAACAAAAGGGTAAAAACGGGACCCTATTACTGAGCCTAGGGGCAGTCCATTAATCACGTGATGTTTTTTTTGCATTTTTTATTCCCCCCCTCCCCCTTGGTAAGGTTTAAGACTATTGTTTGTGATATTTCGTGATTTTTGCTAAACGTATCTCTAACGCTAATGATCTCTTGTAGGTCGTCTGTCCATCTTATAGGTGAACCTTTGGCCACCATCGCTCATTAAAGAGCCAGACATTGTCGTAGACATACATAATTATGTAAGGCTAAGTACCTACGAATCCAAAATCTTCGGTATTAATATGTTTACGTAAAGCCATAATTACTTACCTTACATGACAATAATCTAATCATTTCCGCTTGGTTTCAACACAATCAACATGATTAGTAGGCAGTAGGCACACCGTGTTGTAAAGTAAACATTCTCAAACTTGTTCGATATTTAGCTCCGACCAAACTTGAAATTAGGAAAAACTTTTTGAAAATTGATTAGATCCTGGCCTTGTATGTTTGTACCACGCTTGTGTGCGGTTTTGGGACATTCTTTTGAGAGCAATGTTTGTTTTACGCGAATTTAAAAAGGATGTTGAAAACTTTACAGTTCTACGTATTGAAATTAGGACTATATCGTCGTTTACCAACAAGCGATTTTTATACAATTTTACCTAAAGTGGGCACTTGTGGCTTGTAGAAGAGCTATGATAGCCGAGCGGTGGCATGTGCGGTGTGCGCTTTACAGTCTGAGGGCACCCGGTTTGATCCTCTGTCCTGCACCAATGGCTTTATTAGTAGGTAACTAAATAAGTTATGTAAAATTCCAATGCCATCGCTAAAAAAAAAAACGGCGAAGGAAAACATTGTGAGGAAACCGGCATGTCCAAGAACCTCAAACGTTCAAAGACTTATGACAATTACCAACATGCACTTGACCAGCACGGTGGATGGCCCATCCTCTCTCTCTGAGAAAAGGCCTATGTCCCAGCAGTAGGAATATGATAGGCTGTATTGATGATGATGATGATGAGGCGTTTTCGATGTTTTTTTTGTAGTCGTTGGCATCGATTTTATTATACCACTCACTAAACTAAACCATAAACCAACTAAACCATGCGAGAGAAGGATGACAATAATTTTAGAGTTAAATCAATTTATTTTGTCCTGGAAGACGCAGCGTAGGTAGGCCTCCCACTAGATGGACCGACGACATAGTGAGAGTCGCTAGCATCAAGTGGATGCAAAAGGCAGGCTGTCGTTCAGTGTGGAGGTTAAAGGGGGAGGCCTATGTTCAGCAGTGGACGTCTTCTGGCTGATGATGATGAGTTTAGTTTGTACATCAGAATTGACCCCATTGTTAGGCAGTAAACGTTCCAAGGAAACCTTTCATGCTTATTTTATGTCGGCAGGAGCATGCTGTGCTTTTATCTCTCCTGGCTCCTTTAATCGAAGAGATCCCTCGAGCATTTCGCTTGTTAGAATCGGTCTTTGTATTTTTATTGTTGTTATACTTTGTCTTTTTGTCGTTGCTGACCTCTCAGCGTCATTAAAACTCATGTTAGTAAGTATACGAGTGATATTCTCAAGGGGTCCTAACTTTAAGGTCATGCTTCCAAGAATAAAATATCGTTCGGGGCTACTGAGTTGCATTGCATGTACTACGTCATCATCATCACCATCATCAGCCAGAAGACGTCCACTGCTAAACATAGGCCTCCCCCTTTAACCTCCACACTGAACGACAGCCTGCCTTTTGCATCCACTGGATGCCAGCGACTCTTACTACTTACGTACTTGCGTACTTGCGTACTTACGTACTTACTATTAATACATTCAACTCAGCGTGTTTGAGGCAGGAGCATACTTATTTTTATTTAGTGGCCCATAAGTCACATTTTTTTTCTTTATAGGCTTTCATGCGGTGATGATGATGTTTAAAGATGATGCCACTTATCTTCGAATCCCTTGTGCATAGGTACTTACACCTTTATTTTATTTAAGTTTAAATCAATGACTGTTATAAAAAGGGTACATCCAAACATTGTACCCAATCATAGATTCAGTATATTCTCTCTCAATTCAATTCAATTTCTTCTTCGTGGCTTCGTGCGGTATTACCACAACTTGCCAATGTCTTGTTTAGAGTCGAGTAGGCAAATATTCTGGAGATTGTCCGGTTTATTGGTGGCAGGATCCCAATTTACGTAAATGATCAGTGGAGTCTTGGGTCTTGAAGATCTTCTAGTAGTGATTGAATCTTCTTGATGACTGTCACCTACGTACCCAATAAATATGGCTCTGTTTCGGCTTGAGTCAGCGGTGACGTTGACTTCTACACTGTAAACGTCAACTTCACCGCTCCATTAGACAATACACCAGACCATAGAAGTGACATTTAAAGAAAATTAAGTTAATTGTTTTTAAGTATTTACGAGTGAAAAGTAATACCGTGAAACTTGTTTTTTGTCTTCGAACTGTTGGAAACTCAGGAAGTAATTTTTGCTGCTTTATTTCACACAATTTTAACAAATAATTCATGAGCTATCAAAACGCCAGTTCGATTGTGACTGAAGCGGATTGTGCCCCGGAGCCTAATATTGTGCGGTCCACGTCAAAAAGTTCGTCCCGTATCTTCCCCCTGTTTACTTACATCCTTTCTGTGCTTACAGCGAAGCCAACGCGTACAGAAATATTTTGATATTACAAACAAATTATTGTCATAACACACCTATCAGACAAAATTGTCTTTTTACCAAAATTTCACACTACTTAACTGGTATTGTATTTTTATTTTTTATTTATTAATAGGGTTGTGTTTGACCCTTGTTTGACCACCAACTGCGATGATGTGGTCTACGATAGAGCACGCTTGCCTAGAAGAAACCGAAATCTGAAGAAAAAACAATAACTTAAAAAATTTATACAAGCATCCTTTTTGCTCAGAAAGCATCTACATCTGGATGGGTTAGTATTAGAATGGCTAGATCGCAAATGACACTCAGGCCATATCTCAAAATATCCGAGTCGTATTCTAATCAATCAGATCGTTGAACACAAAGAGGTTTACAGATTGATAGCGCGAGTCGTAGGAGCATACCAAGCAGTTCAGGGGCCTTACAGACAACAGCTATTGTTGGAACAATATTCCGCCGCCAATAAGGAACATGCATAGATTACATTCATTTATTTTTGAGCACCAAAAAAGCGAAGCACTTTTATTGACAGACACCAGTGCTATATAGGGTCTTACCTTTGTGTTTTTTATTTCACGTCCGAGTAAATGTCTAAATTTCTTCTTATAATTAGTATCATATTTATTTTTTATTGAGATAGTGCGAATTACCTTATTAGTATTATGTATTTATGTTATGGTTTGTTTATATTAAATGTTAGTTTGTTATGTATTATGTGTTGTTGTTCCTATATTATTATTCAATTTGTCGTGTACTGTTGGGTGTAATGTTGGCCATGGGTGATGTCACCGGCGGCTCCAACGGAAGACCAGCGCTGGTTGTTCGCAACCAGCATTATACTGAGTTGGAACGGTTTGTGGAGGAAAACAATTTGTAATGTGTGTATTTATTTCTATTAATTCTTAAAAATGTTTTATTTTCTTCCATAAATAAAAAAAATTCTTTTGTCTATTGTCTATTGCGGCACCTAATCCACTCACTTGGAAAATCACGCGAACGTGAACCTTATCGCGCCCAGATACGGTTTGCGGTCGCGTGATTTTCCAACTGAGCGGCAGAGGTGCCGCAATAGCTGTTGTCCGTAAGGCCCCTGGTGACAATATTGTAATTTTTTTATATGGCCGCCGCTCCAATATATCGGTTTAGGTAAATTTTCTTTGCTAAGGCAAAAATATTGTTTCAATATTTTTTTTATATTAACTTAATAAACGTTAAACTTGCGTTAAACCAGCTGACTATTTGACAAGATCAGTTAATCTTTTGCAAAAATGAAAAAATCTGAGCGCACCAAAATCTAGCTATTTACTGGCTAGTGGCTACCCCAAGAGATAAACTTTGCCTAGTTTGGGGCCTACGCTTACTATTTACTAAATCCGTTTTTTATATTGATAATTATCCAATCAAGTAGTCGGTTCCAATTGGCATTCAACTCCCACTTTGGGCAAGTCATGAACAGTCATGTTTGGGCAATAATGCCGCCTATACACGGTACCGTCAGCTGTGACCGCCACAACCGCTACGGACATCTCTAAGTGTTTATTGTCCGGATAAATTCGCAAGTGATTTATCACGTAAGTAAATAGAAATAGGATCACGGTTCTATTTTATGTGCGGTGTGCACAATTTAAAATGAAAGTTTAATTATGTCATAATATATATATATAGTAAGAAGAAGTGGGTGGCATTGGTTAGGAAGAAACTTAGTCGAGTTTTCCGAATCGATTGTTCCGTTCTCGGCAAGCTCTCAGCTCAGCTGACGCAGAAAACTGACGCTAAATAAAACAACACAGAAGCCGCATTGGCACTCACCCCTTCACACGTAGACGTCACGTTTTCAGCCACGTCCACCCTTTGATGTAAAAATTAACCTTCGCAAAAATTTCACGGCACACGATTGCGCAATTAATTTGCTATTTTTGTTTTCGTACAGAGAGGACTGGGGAGATATCGCCCGGACGGTTGTTATGGAAACGGGGGGCGCGAGCGGCGCGCGCCGCATCCCGACGGCAGATGTGACCCCGCTACCGCCGCGGCCACCGCATCGCCTCGTCTGACGCCGTCCTTAGCTTTTGACGTAATAATAACCGTATCTCACAACCCCGTACGGCCCCATAACACCCCGTGAAGGCGTGAGCCACCCGGACCTTGTGAGTTGCAGTGCCTTTTGTGTCAGTGTGTGTGCGGTGCATAGTCTGCGTGCAATGTCGCGAGGTGGGACTCTGTGACCGGGACAGCAGCAGGGGAGGGGCGGTTTTCACGCTTGATCATGCCTTTCGGATCAGGTGAGAGTGCCTCCAATTTCAGCCGCAAAGCACCACAATAAAGGTTGGATTCCCTTGCAGAGCATCAAAAGAATATGCTAAAGAATCCGGCATTAATGGAAAGGGGTTTTCTTAAAATTACATTACATTAAGCGTGGGTCGGATCTTTGCTTACCTTACTCCCACGTTTTCTGGTGATATTGGCGAATACTCAAAGTTTTATTGAGTTGCGTGGAAAGTTATGCTTTTCTCTTGGGTTTAGCTGAACTAAGATGATTTTGTATTGGGTTGACTTACTCTATTAAACAGATAACTAGTTTATCTCGGTCTTCTTGGGTCGTTGGGAGAATTTAGGTGGAACCTATTTGTGTCGGGTAACCTAAATATGTCTGCATGGTTCGTTTGACAACTGGGTTGTAATTTATGATTGGGGTTCCGCCGGGATCATTCTAATTTCTGCAGGGAGTTAGGGATCTTTTATGTGTAAGAAAAAATTTAGTAACTTATTTGCCCGCTGATTTTTACCAATACTACTAATATAATAACGACAATAACTCTACCAACGACTGTCATTGGTAGAGTAAAGTGATTATACGTTTTTTATGATCGACAGGCTATGCCTTTGATCACATTTTAATTTTCTTATGTTGTAGGTGGCAAACAAGCTAACGGACCGCCTGATAGTAAGCGATCACCGTCGCCTATGAGTACCTGTAACACCAGGGGCATCACTTATGCATTGCCGACCTTTAAAGACTCTATTAACAGCTCTTTTGAAGAATCCCATGTTATAGTACGTCATCATCAGCCAGAAGACGTCCACTGCTGAACATTGGCCTCTCCCTTTAACCTCCACACTGAACGACAGCTTGCCATCTGCATCCACTGGATGTCCGCGACTCTCACAATGTCGTCGGTCCATCTAGTGGGAGGCCTACCTATGCTGCGTCTTCCGGTGTGTGGCCTCCACTCAAAAACCTATTTCTTCCCTATCAGTTATCAGTTCTTCGAGTGATGTGGCCTGCTCATTGTCACTTCAACTTTTAATAGCTATGCTGGTGTTTCTGGTTCTTTGGCGAATATCCACGTTTCGGATTCTATCGCACAAAGAAACTCTGAGCATAGCTCTCTCCATTGCCCGCTGTGTGAATCTGAGTTTTTCCAAAAGGCCAACAGTTAAGGACCACGTCTCGGTACCATATGTCATCCCTGGCAACACACACACACATGTTAGAGTAACTAATTCATCATCATCATTAGGTAATCTTCTCATGGAATAATTTCCACTTGACAGATTCTGCCAGTGTTTTCACCTCCCTGGAGTCTTCCTTGGACAACAGAGTAAAGACTTACCTGGAGCTCTAACAAGCTCAATATTTTCTGTTTAAATGACTGTGCCTCGCGATTGCATACAAAAAACTCTTTTTTTACATATATCTTTTTTTCGTGAAATATAAAGTATTCCATAATCATCACCATAATGCACACTATCTCTATCCTAAGTTGATTCAAGATCAGTTTAGTCGTTTTGGCGTGAAACAGCGATAACACACAAAAGCAGAGGCAAAAGGAGGTACCGAACCGAGGTAGTAATTTATGATTACTCTAGCAGCGCCCCGCGGTTGTCCTGCGTATAAAATCACTCAATAGCCATACATTTTTCCGAGATGAAAAGTTGCTATGTAATCAAAGACTATGTAATCACAACAAACAAAACAAAAAAACGCCAGTCCATTGATTCCTTGCTGAGTGACAGAAGTTCAAACAAACTAACACAGCTTCGCAATGAATATAATTTTAAGGAAGTGAGGATAGGCAGAATCTTTGCCAGAGTGCTTAGTGCGAGATTTTTCAATTGCATTTACCTATTTGATCGCATTAACGTTACTATAGGAACAATTTGTATAAATTAGGAACAGATACGGAGCATTCTAAAACTGAAATTGAACATCGAAGAAAGAATAAGGACATAAAGAAGGCAATCAAAGTAATTGTCGCACTGCAGCTTTGCAAACGACTCAAGTGGAAATGGGCTGGCCAAATTGCACGGATGAGTGATGATAAATGGACAAAACAAGAAAATCATGTGGGACGGCTTTATAAAGAAGCAGAGGTAGAGGAGGAGAGTGATGGCTCGACGAGATAATAAAAACCACAGGAAAGGATTTGATAGGAAAGGCGAATGATAGAACCACGTGGACTGCTTCAAACGTGGGTTGAATAGAGTATTCAAAGGTAAGCAAAGCACTGTCAATGCCCCGGGTATTGTAAGCGTCTATAGGTGGCGGTGACCACCACCAGGTGGCACGTACCTACCTAGATTTCCTATTATTCTATTTTAAAACTTATTGAAGCTTAGGTTTTTAGCGCTTAGTTTGCAATATACTTATTATGATTTTTAGTAGTGATTTTCTACGACATTGTTACTACCACTATATTTAAAATAACTAATTAAAACTAATGTATATATTTTTGTGCTGTTGGTCTTGAATAAAGATAAAATAAAATAAAAAAAGTGGAGAAAAAAGGAGGAGGCCTTAACTCTATGAGAAGTCCTTAATAGAACAATATATTGTGTGATTATGTTTAGCATGTTAGATAATAAAAAAACCTGTCATATAATATTTTATTGAGGAAAATAAATGGCTTCATAATTTATATTTAAGTGCAGTTCTATATACATGGTGCTAGATGGCGCTACTCTTATTTCATACAAATGAATAGGTAAATGCAAATGGAAAAACTAGCACTAGGCACTCAGATTACTATCGTATAGTAAGATAACTTTGAATATTGGGTCAAATCCATGCATAGTTATGGCAATATCGACGGTTTTGTTGGCACCCCAAGGATTTATAGGCCGTTGGTCGTCAATATAGATTGTTTGCATATACTTTATGGATATGTAGTGGGACTTGGGGTGGGCTTTACTCGTAGCACTTTGGTTTGATACTTACTGCTTCAATTTCTTACGCAGCTTTTACCGGTCCCTTACCCAATTCTTGTGTAACCATTGCCCATTCTACCCATTGTTGTGTAATAATTTGTTATATATCCGTGGGTGGGTGAATTAGGGTCCCCTGTAACTGCCCATCTAATTGTATGTTAAATAAATAAATAAAAATTAAATTCTTTGCAGACTATCTTAAGTAGGTAAATACCTATGAACTCTATAACAAAATAATGAACTTCTGCTTAAAATTTGTGTAAGGACGAAATAAAAGAGACTTTTACGATTGCTCTTTTTGGTAGTTGAGAGCTGGTAGCCCCTTTTTTAATAAGTATGTTAGTGAAGCTTTTTTTACTTTAGTGAAGCTATTATATCTTCTGTGGCTGTAGGCTATATATTATAGGCATAATTTATCATAGTCAGCCTTTTAACAGTCCACTGCTGGAATTTTAGTCTACCCCCGAAAGGGTTATTGGACCATATCCACCACGCTGGCCCAGTGCGGATTGGTGGATTCACATACGCCATTGAATTCCTTCTCCGTACGTATGCAGGTTTCCTCGCAATCTTTTCCTTCACCGAAAAGCCAGCATGAAAATCCGTACATAAGCTCTAAAGAGCTCATTGTTACGGGCCCGGGGTTAGAACCCGCAACCTCACGCTTTCAAGTCTAGCGGTCTCCCAAATGGGCTACCACAAAACATCCATGACGGAGACTTTTCTATCATTAGGGCTGGTCACTATTCATTTCGAATGTATTTACTTTTTGGAGACTCTAACTTATATTAGGTATACCAATTTTTCACAAGACCGATTGATCTACTCGTGTCAGCTAAAACGACTCAATACATCACTTAAATTGGCCCAATACCCCGACAAGTACTTCAACGCTATATTATTGTAAGCAATTCACTACCTTTGGAGGCATGTATCTACTTTCTCGACGGTATTTGTGTAAAGCCTGACACTCACTAGCTAGTTTTTACTGTAACAGTAACAGTTGCGGTTCGAGGTTCCAGTACGCATAAACATAATACGATTATAGTAAATCCTAATATGTAAGTAAATTGTCTATAATATTTAAATAGTAAATCTTAAAGTGTGGAACAATACTTCACAGTTATAATTTGAAAATTACTTTCGAGTTAATAAGACGCGTCATTTCTCAGTCAGCTTTGGGGCCTGTAAAGGTTCTAATTGAGTAGTTACTGCACGTAACAAAAATTATAGATGGCGTCACCAACGCTTAGAAAGTTGAAATTGGTTGCAAAGACAGCTTAAGAATTTGGAGGCTGGTATGATGCAATAGCACTTTTTCTTGCCTCGAACGCAAACAAAAGGGTGTTATAAATTTAACGTATCTCTGTGTGGCTGTCTGTGGCACACGGCTGAACCGACTTTAACTATGTTTTTTTTTTTAAAGTGACTTATCCGAGAGTGTTCTTAACAGAAAATCTGTTGAAAAAATAAATGAAATTGTGTGCTTTAACATTATTTTCACATATCGTGGCTTCTAAAAGGGAATCTAGATGAACAAAATGCAGATTGACCTATACTAAACTAGGCAAACATAAAAATTATAAGCTATGCCTACGTGAGCTTGTAACTTAACTCTAAATTTATCTACCTTCTAGGACAGCTGTGGCTGCTCACAGTTCGTGGCAGGCACGCGAATCATGTACGAACTATGATTTTCAGAAACAGTAACATGCCACGGTTACAGTAAAAGCTCGCTAGTGAGTGCCCGGCCTAACGTTTCTAGCTCCCGAAGGATTGCCAGAGCTTCTCAAGTTGCCATTAAGCTACGTTTTGTTAGCTTTTGAAGGTTTTTTGGTAAGTGTAGTCGGGGAGATATATTGGGTGTAATTCAAGGTTAGAACGGTACCTAGGTATATTCTGTTTGTTCGGACAGTTAATATTGTCATGAAAATCTTTCAAATTTATTTGCTTCGTTTTATGTTCTATGGAATTACCATCAGAATCAGAATAATTTATTGACATATCGAAACTAACATTAGTTATACCTATTCTAGAATAAATAATACATAATATTGCTTACAATATGTCTCGTCATTTCACAAAAAATATAATTTGCTGTAAAAGGGCATTGTATAGGACAAACAAGTGGTCGCTTGTTTGCCACTTATTTAATCATCATCTACCATTTTTCTTCACTGCTGAGTATACAGGTATTCTCTTTAGCGCGCCGTATTTTCCGATTTTGAGCCTGTCTTGTTCTCTGCTTTCCTGCCGTCTTAGAGTTGTCCAACCAGCAGTCGCCGGTGGTCGCTTTCCGTTATTGTTATACTTAATTGACAAAAAAATAGGCAGTCATGGAGACTGCTAATAGAAGTGAAAGCTAATAAGTCACATTAGCATCGGTGATGCGAACCCATAAGTTTTGCCCCTAACAAAAATCGCTCAACGCGGCTTAGGAAGTTTTCTCTTCAGAAAATATCTAGTCAGCAATTTTACCGAAAAGCCACTTCTTTGTTAAAAAGAATAGTTTAAGAATAAAACCACCAAACTCAGGTCTTTATCCTGAACACACCTTAAATAATAGCCTTCATTTATAAAATGCAAATATCACAATGGCTTATTCGCTTTAAAAGCTTATTCCCGCCAGGTTTCACCCTGTATTTCCATCCATTTCAGCAAAATACATAAGCTGGTTAATTAATTTACTCAGTTAAAGTATGCGCTAAAGGGAGTGCGAACTGCGCACTTGTATCTGTCATAATTAGTAATAAAACTTTTTCACGACTTTTTTAACTTGTTTACTTATATTAAATTTATTGTCTCGCTTTGCACTCAAAGGGAGACGCAGCCACTCAAATTCACCTTGAAAAAGACCTTCAAACTATAGTCGGAGTAACCTTATTTTACGTGAGGTACTGTAATTCCCGTATAATAAATAATAATATAATAATAAAAACAAAATGTGTGAAAACAACGCCAGTTTCCATAATAAATTTAGTTACGTACGGGTTTATATTGTCTTTGTACGAAACTGGTTACGAGGAACGTAACAAATTTCTTTGTACGATACTGCAGTGCAAGTACCGATCTTTGTCGTTCGTCAAGTTTGACTGTTGAGATCGTTAAATTTGATAAAATGCCATTTAATCAGTACTCGCTATGATCGATACTATAGCATTTTATCGAGTTTGGCGATCGATAAAGAACGGTACTTGCACTGCTACGTAACGTACGAGTTTCGTAGGAAGCGTGTAATGTGAGCATTGTCTTGAATTTAGCATTTGCGCGAATGCTCATTGTACGTAAATGCTCAGGTCTATCTACACCTTAGGTTCTTTGTTCGCCAACAAGTCCCAAAGGTGCCCTGTAGTAGTAAAGGTGGTTAAGTTAGGTTAGGCCCCAAAGGTACACACCTTTGGGACCTAACTTAACCACCTATACGAAATGACTTGATTTCAGAATAACAACAGTGTAGACAGGCCGAATGACTTCCCTGCAAAAGTAGTTAGGTAATTGCATAATTCCTAGATAGGCAAAAAGTTATAGTTTACGTGAAACGAAACCAATTTCTTTGTTCGATACTGGTTACGTAACAGTCCTAGAAAGAATCATATAAGCACTATCTTGAATTTTGCAGTTGCGAGAATGCTCAAGTCTATCTGCGCCTTTAGAGAGTCTTTGTTCGCAAACAGGTCCCAAAGGTGCCCTGTATATAGTACCGTATTTTATTTCAGTATCGTGCTCATTCTTATTTATTGATATGTAAATCATGTAGATGGAAAATACCTATACCTAGGAATTTTAACCTATGAACACTAACGGAAGTGTATAAAAAATACGGACCGAATTGAGAACCCCTCCTGGATTCGGAAAAAAATAACTTAAAGCAAATCTGGCGGTCACGTTTTGTCTCTTGATTTTAATTATTTTTTGGACGGATGGACAGAAGAAAGGGGCAGAGCATCCCTGCCTAGTCCGAACAAAAACTTTAAACGGTTATATCTCAGAAATGTATTAGCCAATTTTTTTTTATTGTTTATTTTGATTCTCCACGGACTCCTGGGTCCGTGCCCTTTGTCAACTTTTACAAAAAAAAACAGTATATCTGATATTCCATAAAATTTATGACTATACAATTTATTGTATAGTCATTAGTTTTATTAGCCAATTTAAATAGTTACTCTTGTATAAATTTTTTTTTTACTAAGGCTGTTATTTTAGTCAAATCAAACGTCTGTCCGGTAGCCTATTGTCAGTAGATAAAGTGAACCTCTCAAAGTATCGACGAACTATTTCATCGCAGGCTCTTCATCGTATTGAGGATCAAGTGGTCTGTATAGTGCCCTTCAGGTGAGACGACCTTGAGACAGTCGAGGGTCTGAAGTTCAGAGAATAGAATAAAACGTGCCCACTCGTTAAGTTATGGAATCAATTTAAATTAGAGGATATCGATTCGGGGAATGGAGTTCGCCTCCGGGGAAAGGCAGACCAAATTTGGAATAACACCCACTGAAAATTTGAATTTGTTTTTAAGGTTCCGTACTGACAGGGTATAAACGGAATCCTATTATTAAGCCTTCGTTGTCTGTCTGTCTGTTCTACCTTTTAATGCTGCTGTATCTTTCGAACCGTAATAGATAACCAGTTGAAATTTTTATAAAATATGCAATATTACGGCGGATTAACTAAAAAATCATAAAAAAGTTAAAAAATTAAAACGAAAGGGTAAAACAAACGTAGTTTTTTTTACGTATTTTTGTATTAGCTTTAATGTCAAAACGGTAATACGTATAAGCGTCAAACTTGGCATGATTATAGTACACATTTTTAAATATTACAACAAATAATAAATAATGGCCAAGTGTGAGTCGGTGACAAATTTATGTACATTACCAAGTTATAACTGGTAATTTCGTTATTGAATTTTCTGGTTGTACGGAACCCTCGGTGCGCGAGCCCGACTCGCACTTGGCCGGTTTTTATGCTATCTGTAAGTTTGAAGTAATTTTCAGGCTGGTTTTGTTCTTCTATAAATATGGTATTTAATTATTACGCACTAGCAGCGCCCCGTGGTTTCACCCGCTACCCAAGCAACACCAAACACACATTAGTATAAAAAACATACAATAGCACGATCTCACATGCGAAGCTTCTTTGGGCTTGTGGGTGGTCAGATTTGGAGATCTGACCTCCCATTCAGCAAGCCCAGGGAAGACAACGGCGCGGTGTGGCACACGCTGTTGTAAAAGAAAGGAACGGAAATGCCCTGAGCATTTTCCAGGAGCGTTGCTTCAGGCAGAGTGCTAGGAGGATACCGGTGCGTTCCTATGGAGATCCCGGTACCCTCCGTCTGGCACAGAAGTCGGCCACCGAGGGGGTTTTAGTGAGTGCAATCTCACATATCGCGGCTTCACCCCAATGCAGCTAGCTGGGTATCTTTTGAAGATTTCGCTCCCGTCAACAAAATAAAAAAAAGGTATATTGGCTGTATAACTTTTGTACTTCTTTTTTACGAGCCATTTTGCCCCCAAATTGGACAGTATTGAGTTTTATAAATGGCAATTAGCATCATTACAACTATTACACAATGTCATTATTGATGTCTGTAAATAACAACAGACACATTTTCGCCTTTTATTTATATTACACGGGAATTACTCACGTAAGATTAAGCCGGTTACTCCAAATAAGTATAGATGCAAAGCGAGACGCAGCCGCGCGCGCGCATTCACCTTGAAAAAGACAGTCTAATGCAGTTGAAACTATAGTTGGAGTAACCGGCTTAATCTTACGTGAGTAATTCCCATGTAATATAAATAAAATGTGTGCAAACCACGCCAGTTTCAATAATAACATTTTCGCCTTTCTAATATTAGTTTGATGCATGCATGTGTATTTGCCAAACTGGAAGGATGAAGTACTACTTTGGAGGAAAACGTAAGCCACGTGATTGGTAGCCCAGAAAAGATTTCCAACGTTAACGGAAACTCGAAGAATATGATAAAACTTTTCCTAAAACTCTTTAGTCATCCTTTTATATTCTTTTGAAATAACTGTTTTTCCTTTCCTCCTGGGTTTGGATGTTATCGAACCCGGAGATGTGACATATCTTTGTCATGAGTTGAATTCATAATCAATGGGAGCTGTTCGAGGGTAGGAACTTATTATTCAGAATTTGTAGCAAATTTCTTACTTGCCCTGCCCTATGTTTATAAAAGCGATACTTTAAATAACTTCTGTCCATAGCTTTGTTCAGATGTTACCTATGTACTATCTTTTATAGTAGTGGTAGGGCTCTTTCGCAGAGTCCACCTCGCAATTCAACCGCCTAGCCGTAGCGTGTAGTTTCAAACTACCACGGTTGTTAAAACCTTGATAATAGTTTTATCGTAATGTTGTTATCCTTGTTTTGTGGTATTTTAGTAAAGAGTTATTGTATTGTATTATGTTGTATTGTTGTTTACTACAGTTCAATAATTAGTAACGGCATATTTAACATAATTAGATTGCATATCTATACCTATTGAGCTCCCGATATTTCGGCGCAGTTACATGCACCACGTTCTCGGAAAGACTGAAATGCGGGTAGTTGGTCGAACATTTCAAAGATAGGTGCAGACAAAATAATCTATCCTCTTTATCCTTAGTCTTTTGCAACGTTTATCATTTGAACTCGAACTCAAACCTAATTACGGTAAATATCCCGTTAATAATAAAAAAACTGTAAGTATTGCTGTTTGTTTAGTGAAGAGCAATGTTTCCTGTGAAATTACTAGGAATATTTGTGGGGCACTGAATTGTTATGGGCAAGCGTGACACATGCCATCAGGCGAGCAACTTACTCGTCTAGTAGTAGTTTTCTTATATTTATAAATAGGTAATAAAGTTAGTTTAAAAACACGTTTTTAACTTTAAAAAATGAGGAAAAATAAAGAAAAAAAAGAGTTTTTATATACTTTGTGCTAGCTGCGTACCGCGATTTACTTTACCTTATTATAGGAACGGTTAGTTTTACTGTGTGGATCATAATATAAGCGTAGTAAACAACCGTGATACTTTAAAACAGTGTTATACTTTTGCTTACACATTTCTCAAATGTATCCCAAAAAAATGTGCAGCTCCTGTAGCTGGTAAAGGCGCGCATAAAGCGCTTTAATTAAACCCTTGCCAAAATTCTCAACAATTCCAAGAAAACTGAGAACATAAAGAAACATTTGTAAGCAAACTGCGCTACCTCTACAAGGCGTGGACACAGATGCCTTGAAAAGCTCCAGATTTGCATGCCTATTGCTCAGGCCGTCATGAAAACGTCATACAACCCCGCGCGTGACCTAGTGAAGGGGAGGGATGCTTATGTCTTGTCTCAGTGCTAGCGAATAGCGAGAACCGGGGAATGAAAAATGTGTTTTTTAAGCGCTTTTATTACTTTTACTATATACAGGTTGTAAGGGGAACACTCTCGAAGCCAAAAGAAGGTAATTGTACTCATCATTATGAACCACTTTTAGTATGGGACCAACCCTGAAATCGGGAAAAGAAAATCAGCTGTTCCAAACATTTTGTCGAGTGTTAATGACCGTTTTCTATAGAACAGCTGATATTTTTTTCGCGATTTCAGGGCTGGTCCAATAGTAAAAGTTGTTCATAATGATGAGTACAATTACCTTCTTTTGGCTTCGAGAGTGTTCCCCTTACAACCCCGTATGTATATGTACACGTACTTCCAAACAATGTAAACAAATCTTGAAAGTCGATTTTAACCTACACCTAAATATTTTATCGATTTGAAACTTTGTCATGATCATCTTCATCAGCCAGAACACGTCTACTGCTGAACATAGGCCTCCCCCTTAGAACTTCACACTGATTGACAGCCTACCATCTGTATCCACTGGATGCCCACGACTCTCATGATGTCTTCGGTCCATCTGGTGGGAGGCCTACCTACGCTGCGGCTTCTAGTTCAATGGCAACACTGGATGCAGGCCACTTCCAACCGGCCCTTTTGGAGATCGATGCGAGGTCTATGTCCAACAGTGGACGTCCTATGGATGAAATTATGATGATGATGATGAATCAAATTTAAAGAAAATATTCTGTTTCTTAAAGTGAGAAATTAAGGGAAGAACCCTATTTATCAAATTTCAGCAACGTCCCGTAAAGTCAGCTCATTGTTTTATCTGCTTTATGCTTTTGCCTACTTCTGCAATCAGCTCCTAAGCCACAAAGTGGGGGGCAAAACTAGACTGGCAAAGGAGAAGGGGAAGGGGTAACATAATGACATCACACGCACCCCCGTTTAGGCTAGGAGCCAAAGTTTTTATGATCCATCCATCTGATCTGCTCTAACATAACGAGAAAGTTTTACGATTACTAAACTTCTTTCAGCGAAATTTGATGTTGTAAAATAGAGTAGTTTGACCTGTGTAAAAGTACAGTAGTGGCCGAAAAATTTAGAAAATGATCAGGATGCCACAAATCACAAAAAAACTCACTGAACAGCCTCAAAAGTATAGTTAACACTTTTTAGTAGATAATCCGATCTGGGCCAGCGTGGTGGATATGGCCCAATCGCCCTTTCGGTGCAGGCCTAAGTCCAGCAGTAAACTATTAAGAGCCTCTTATACCAAATTTGACGGTTTTAAATCAATGTTATTCAGTTAAATTACAATATTTGAGCTGGATAAAAATACGATACATCTGTGTTAGAGTTTATGATTTAGTTCAAAACAAGATATAATAAACTTTCCTCGATCAAAAAAAATCTGAAACAAAGTTGACTTAGTTTATTTTTTTCATTTTATGCTCTAATGAAAAATCGTAACAACCTGGAAATTGCATGTACTGAAAGGCAATTTTATAAATATATATTTTTTTTGTTTTTGATAGTGAATAGTGTAGTTTTTTAGTGAAATTAAAAGCGCGCGCCAGGCGTCATCGAGATCGGACTTATGCTCGTTTTTGTCGTTCCACTCCCCCCGTGGGCGTCCTGACTCTAGCGTGGCAAAATACATCGTCGCTATAAATTGGCGTGGGCTGAGGGAGCGTTTTGTCGCCTACGCGACTCGGATAATAGGCCGTTAAAAGGCTGATTATGCTTTATGATATATGCTACACATTACCACTTTGCAATAATTTACTAGCATGCTTGTCACGTGTGTGGTTAATAAAAGCTTTTTAAAGTGACGATCGTAGTTCCAACTGTCTCAACAGATGGCGATATAAATGTAAACTAATCGGCGCTAATTTATCACAGCTTAGTAAAATCGGCGGAGTCCGATTATGCCGATTCATCCGATGGGTACGATGTGGACAAGTAGATGCCTACCTTTACGCGTCATTCACATAACAGACGCAACCATTTTGTCTTTATTTTAAACGCTAATAAGTCCGCGTTTGACCACCAACCCGCCTGTTTGTAAGCGACGATGTGGTCGAAGATCAAGCACGCAGACTTAGAAGATACCTATTCACTCTGGCCTTGAATAGTTCCAGATTATAAAACACTGTTTTAACTATCACGGTTGTTTACTAAAGTTATATGATTATCCACGGTAGTCGGTAAATATCCCGTAAATAATCATATATTATAACATTGGTCCAGATTATATCTCTCAGGAAAGAAGGAAGCCGGCAGTTTGTTCCAATCCTTGGCCGTCCGGATTAGAATCTGACGATAAGTCGAGCAGCACGCCGGTCTACCGAATCAAGAGCTTCGAGCTGGTATTTGGCTGAACCGTTCCAAAAATAACAGCAGTATTCTAAACACGATCAGACTTGAGCTTGAGAGTATCTACTACTCTCTTCCACGTTGTGTCTTTTGACAACTTTGTCTTTGCGCTTACGAAAACTTAAGTGTAAGTAATTAGTTGATTGGTTGGTTGGTCGGCTAGTTGGTTGACTAGTTGGTTGGTTGGTTTATTGGTTGAAAAGTCGATTGGTTGGTTAGTTAGTTAGTTGGTTGGTTAGTTGGTTGGTTAGTTGGTTGGTTAGTTAGTTGGTTGGTTGGTTAGTTAGTTGGTTGGTTGGTTTGTTAGTTAGTTGGTTCGTTGTTTGGTTGGTTGGTTGAAAGGTTGATTGGTTTATTGGTTGGTTGGTTGATGGTTTGGTTGGTTATTTGGTCGGTAAGTTGGTTGGTAGGTAGATTGGTTGGTTGGTTGGTTTGGTTGGTTGTTTGGTAGCATTCTAAACCAATCAATCCAATGCACTCAGTCCGGTTTTCTCGTGAAATGCATGCAGATGTGTCTGTAGTGTGAACGGTGCATTATTATGCGCATTGCACTGAACTGCGACAGCTGCTGACCTTCCTGACCTGATTCTCAATAACTTTGATCGTATTATAATATTTATAATTATTCCAGCCACGTTTTAAAGGAACTCTGATCTTTATAGTAGCTGTCATAATAGTTTGGTATTTTAAGCCCGCGCTTACCAGCCACTTTTATTTCTGAAAGGATAAAACGATTTGGCTATATCTTTAGAATAACATTGCAAATGGTATAAAGCAATTTTTGTATTGCTATTTTATAGAATGACGGAGGAGGAAAAACTCTGTTTTCAATATTTTCCAGCAAAATTAAACATCAACCTTCGAAAAATATTTTTTTGATCGAAGATATCAACATAAAATTCTTTTAAAACGTTTGTAGCGATATTTTTAAAATAATGTTCAATCGTTTTTTTTATTCCAACTCACCGAATTCTTATTTTTAAAAATATTGGAAACGTGCGAAAGAGTTAGCTATAGCTGTTGAGGTAGATTTATAGGTAGCAAACTTATGGCAATCTATCAATCTGCGGATCAATCGTCCGGAATAGATCGAGTTTGCAACTTGAATGGGCGTTTGACGGCGTTTCTCTTGAGTTTTGTACTAGGTAATTGAATTACAGGTGGGCTTGACGTGGATTCGCCTAGGGTGTTCTTCGATCCAAATTTTCTTCTACGTTTCAAAGGTTAGGGCACAAAATAAATAAGTAAAGAAGGCCGTCTTCGGGTGACCTAAATTTTCACAACCTATGAGCAACCGTAGCTCTAGGGCTGGCAAAGCTACTACTTTCTGTGAAAAGTTTCTATTTGGGAGCAACGAAGTTTTATTTGATAGTATCCATAAAAAAAAATGGGCATATATGTTACTTTAAAATACATTTATTTCTAATAGAAAAGGGTAACTAAATAAATGTCTATAAATTGATTACCGAAAAGTACTTTCGTTTATTACGGAACATACGAACGGCACGATTATGATATTTTAAAGTATAATAAAGCCTCATGTACTTATATGTTTTTTTCATATTTCATTTTATTTTTGATGTTTAATTTTCAATTAGATTTTCGATGTCATCATTCATTATCATCATCATCAGCCAGAAGACGTCCACTGCTGAACATAGGCCTCCCCCTTTAACCTCCACACTGAACGACAGCCTGCCTTTTGCATCCACTGGATGCCAGCAACTCTCATGTCTCGATATCACATGAAACGATAATAACATGTATTGCCTAAGCACGGACACTCACGACTGGCGTTCGACAGCCTTGATCTGAGATCGTCGGACGTACCTACGCGTCGTTGGGTGCGTGCGCCTGTAAAGGCTCATTGTATGTAATCGGCCTTCTGTACTTATATTATTTTGTGTTAGCGCGTTCAATTTTCTCGTTGCAGGCGTGTGAAATGTGTGAAACCCGTGTGCGTACTCTCAACAGAAAAGTGTCGAATTTCATATAAGCAAAATAAAATTGGAAAACATGTCCGTTGAAGTGGACAACACTTCTTATATATTTTTTTATAATAAAGGATCAACAAACAGTTTACAACAAAATTTAAAACTAAACTTAATTTACGTCATAATATAAATTACTAACTAGTCTATACTAATATTATGAGGAAAGATTTGATTGTTTGTTTGTTTGTTTATTTCCATTGAATAGGCTCCAAAACTACTGAACCGATTTGAAAAATTCTTTCACTGCTGGGAAGCTATACTATCTCCGAGTGACATAGGCTATATTATATTTAAAAAAAAAAATGGGGATCCTTACTTAATCTCCAATAATGTAGCCCAAGGTGTAAAAAATAAGACTTACATCCGAGCGAAGAAGTGCGTTGCTAATCTATACTAATATTATAAAGAGGAAAGATTTGATTGTTTGTTTGTTTGCATTGAATAAGCTCCGAAACTACTGAACCGATTTGAAAAATTCTTTCACTGACGGGAAGCTACACTATCCCCGGGTGACATAGGCTATAATCTATACCCGTGCGAAGCTGGGGCGGACCGCTAGTACTTAATAAATATGTAAAGTTAAAAATATATTCGGCAGGTAACCACTAAAGTTGATAGATAATAAGTCATGCATTATAACCACAGCCCGTTGCCAGTTGAAAGACCATGAGTAGTGCTGAAACATAACCTAGGACCATTTCATATCTAAAATATAATTTCGTGATATAATATGGTCTAACAAATATAACAATGATTTCCTACTTAGTACTTACCTACAAACAAGATCGCGTTCCTGGCACAATTAAAACATTACTTAATTACGCACGCACGGATGCGTAAAATATGCCTTACTGAATCGTCATAAGGTTTAATGAAACAAACATAATTGTTTCCAGTAAATGAGATGTAAGGAAAGCAGGCAAAGTAGAGCTGATGTACATTAAGCCGCGTTTTTACTACAGCGGACAGCGGGCAAATGTGACGGCGGAGAGTACAACGATAGGTACGCATGATTTGTAAAGAATTGTTAAGGTGTTACATTGGGACCACTCTATAAATTTGTCGTCATAATTATGGTATACTGGCTATTGTATATTAAATGGATTTATTGTAAGAAGTCAAAAATTGGCAGCAAATTTCTTTAGGATATTTTAATTCGTTTTTTATGCATCATTTGTAGATATAAATAAAACCACCATTATCTCTAAATCGAATGATGGAAAAAATTATAGCCTCATCACAAATATAATTATATTTCCCTCACTTTTCCACAAGAATCACTTTTAGTTTTCATATTATAAAGGCTCGTGACTTGGTTTACATAAATTAACTCAATTATAGGCCGTATTGCTTTGGAACAAAGTGAATTTTAATTCTGAGGGCAGATTACATTCTGGATAAAGGCATTTCGTGGGATTTGGTAACCTAATGACTCTGTCGATTAGGAACGTTAGAAAAGACCTAATGGGAAAAGAAAAGCGCAAATAATATTTCTAGCCCCTGGAGGAAAAGGAGGTTTCCAAGACATGCCAGTCAGCGTCATCCGGGCTTTTCACTTTTCGCAGAATCCCAAGCAAACATTTACAAGACCTAATTGGAAGTTAAACACTTGTAAGTAACGTATTGTATCGCGTGTCACTCAATTTGTTCACTACATTTATACAGGTTGTAAGGGGAAAACTCTCGTAGCCAAAAGAAGGTAATTGTACTCATCATTATGAACAACTTTTACTATGGGACCAACCCTGAAATCGCGAAAAAAAAAATCTGCTGTTCCATATATTTTGTCGAGTGTCAATGACCGTTTTCTATAGAACAGCTGATATTTTTTTCGCGATTGCGTAAAAGTTGTTCATATTGATGAGTACAATTACCTTCTTTTGGCTTCGAGAGTGTTCCCCTTACACCCCGTATATGACTAGCTGAATCCCGCGGTGTTACCCGCAATTTTCAAGTTTTTCCGCATATTCTGGGGGGAAAAGTACCCAATGTCCGTCCTTATGATGTTCACTTATCCTGACCAATATTGTTAAGATCGGCCTAGCCGTTTAGTCGTGAAAAGCGAACAAACATACAGACAGAGTGACAGAGCTGCTTTCACTTTTATGAGGCCAGGATAAAGATCACACCATTGAGATCTCGACATGCCAGAATTTCAATTGAGGTGATGGTTTTCAACTCGCCAGTGTACAGAAACCAGTACTGAGTTGCCTTAAAAAATTTAAATATCGTTCTTGCACAAAATGTTGTTCAAAATACCACACGCAGTGATACAGTGTATTTTGTCGGGGCTTAGGTTCAGGTTTGTATTGTAAGAAAGATCGGTTTGTTTGCACCTAACTTTGAACTTTTCGATCAACCACCCGCATTGTTCAGCCTTCTCGTGAACATGGTGCATGTAACAGCGCCTAAATATCGGGATCTCCATCCACAACCTTATCACGGTAAATATTCCTTTAATAATCATAATAATAATGTTGTATCACGTGTATTTTACATTACTTTAATTCGTGACGTTTCGAACACTTTGCAGTGCAGGTAGACTCTAGTTTATCTGTGACCACAGTACCTAAATAGGTCTTAAGAAAATTGATGCATGGCCAATTCACATGACATCATCATCTAGTCTACTATATTCACCGGGTTACCAACTGAGTCGTAAAGCAATAAACTTCATACCATAAGACCTGTAAGTGCGAGCGAGATAGACATATATGACATGTGGGTGCGAGCGAGATGACATGAACAATGATTTATGACATGACGACTCAGATGGTAATGCGTTTACTAATAGTTATAATCCGTTAAGAGTTCCATGTGTAATTATCGCGAAAACCTAAGAAATCACTACCTAATTGTAAATTAAAATTTTCCCTCTTAGTGTGTTGAAAAGTTCATTTTTCTTTCTTGGAAAAGCTTAGACTCAGCACAATGTGTAATAACATATTTTACATTCAATGAGAATTTTATGCGTGAAAAATTATAAAAATTCTTAGAAAGGATTTTAATAATAAGCTTGTTATTTTTTAGCTTGTTTAACCAGTTAGGAAACGTCATAACTTATGCCAAGTTTTCCAATTTAATCTTGACGGAAAATATTTGTGACAAACAATCTGTTTTCTCACCTCCGTTTCTCTTCATCACGTCGGTTCGTAAATCAAACGCATTTTCAATTCTAACTTAACTTTGTTGTTTTCCCAACTTCCATTTTATTGACAACGCTAACATCCGATATCCATTTTCTTCATCTTAAATATTAATTCGGAAGTTTTTTTAAAGCTGTTATTAAGTGACTGCTCTTATTTTCAACCGAATAAAAAATCAGGTTTTCAAATTTCAACTGTTTTTGTTGTTTATCTTGAGAGTTTTTCTATTTGAATTTGAAGAAAATATTCTATCTATAAGGGTGGAAAATTAAACCTACTTCCCGTGTAGTAAATTTTTCATATTAGTAAAATAGAAAAACATTGGTAGGTCTTATTCCTTACAACACATTTGCAGGAACTATAAAACACTTGTATCCAGATGCGACTTGAATTCTGTTCCCAACTTAATTTCAATATTGAGCCCACTTGGCGAAATGCCAGGAGTTTGTGCGTGACGAGGCTGCTTTATCGGAAATGACAAATTTTCTTTACAAGTTTTTCAAGAACTTGCAAGGCATTGCCGTTCCGCGTTTCCAGCTAGTGGGCTAGTATTTAGAACCTATAAACGCAGCCTAACATTTTAAAATAATGTTCACGCCTACAGAGCAATCTCGGTTTCTCGATGCTAGTGCCGACCATTTCACTTCCATACAATTGTGCAAGAGACATCGCCCCATATTAGACATTCTAAACAAAATACAAGCTAAAACTATAACTACAAATACAGTTAGATTGCCCATAGACCGTTGAAGGTCTAAAGACAATCCAAATGCTCAAGCCCACTACCAGTTGGCAGCGTACCCAGCATGCTGGCGGCATTACCACGTTGAATGGCAATGCTTATGCGTTGAGCCAGAAACACGCCAGCATTTTGGTCACGCGTCGCATTAACCAGGCGCTCTGAAAGATTTGAAAAGACATTCTTAGAGTTATTATAAATGTTCCATTTCTAGTCTAAAATTTTGACTGTCTTTAGACCTTCCACGGTCTATGTGCAATCCAACTGTTTTCAACCAACTTTAAAAAGGAGGTTTTCAATTCGACTGTTTTTGGTGTGTAGATTGTGAACCGATTAAAATGGTTGTTTTTTTATTGAATAGTTAATAAATAATAATTATATATATTGAATGTTATATCTTGAGGGTAGTCCCATTTAGTTATATATGAAGAAAATATTCCAATTCTAATTAATCTCGGTTAAAGAACGTCCCGTGTGCAGATGGTTCTTATTTTTTGTAAAAATGTATTTATTATTGTAAAATGGGTGTTGTTGTTTTTTTTTTGCCTTAGGTGGCAATCAAGCTGACGGGCCGCCTGATGGTGAGCGATCACCATCGCCTATGGATACCTGCAACACCAGGGGCATCATAGATACGTTGTCGACACTCCTTTTGAAGAACCCTACGTTACAGTTACTTGGAAACGCACATTCCACAAATTCCACAAATTGCAGGAAATGCATGTGTGAGGCAAAAAAGATCGCTTAAAACGCACCGTGTGTGATTTCTACCGATCTATGATATGTGGATGAACTTTCAGGCACTGGCGGCTGGTGCGATGATAAAACCGCGATGCTGGCATCACATCGAACAGTTCTTCAGAACGATTTTAATTAATCCCGTTTAAAGAACTTCCCATGTGCAGATGATTATTTTTTTTGTAAAAAAATATTAATTATTGTAAAATGGGTAAAATTGTTTTTTTTGTTAATAAAACAGTCTGTTAATATTTTTTTTGTTATATAATAGACAAAATAAAGAAAAAAAACTAATCTTTTCTGTGATAATAGGCTTGCGTTTAACCGCCACTTTGCCTGATGTTAGATGAAGATGCGATCTACAATGGAGTACGCTTGCCTAGAAGAAACCGGTTTACTCGCGATTTGAAGACACCCAGACTATATGACCCTGCGTAGACCGCATCATCGCTCAACATCAAACGAGGTGCTGGTCTAACGCAAGTCTATTATTAAATCAGATGGTTACCAGGAAGAGATCGCTTTTAGCAATAAGTCCGCCACTTGTGGCACTATAGCTCGTAAGTGTTTTCTATCATGTTGCAATTTTTATTTCTGGTGCACACAATAAAGAGTTTCTATCTATCTAAATCTAAAAAATACACCCTTTTCTTCTTAAATTGATGTATAACTCTGTCATTACGTCGCTTTGATGTGAAAGCTGTAATGTAGCAATTTATATTACAACTTACAAGTCTTGTAAGCTTCAAGAAAAGCGACAAGGTTAACTAGGTTGCAGAGGTCGAGAGTTCAGAGCGAGGAACTTTATGCAATTGTCTGTCTTACTAATTACGCAATTTAGGAGAGGAATCTTCTGAAACGCGCTGAAAATGAGGGTTACGCATTCAACTATCGTCACAGAATAAATTAAAGTACTAGAAGTATAGAAGACTGCGAAATTACATTTTTTGCACGCAAAGCGAAGTGTGTCTAAACTTGTTAGAAACCTACAGCCCAATGCTAGAAAGTACCTTAGCATGCTATGGTTTCCTCACGATGTGCTTTACCGCAGCTCAAGTTTATTATTAAGATTTGTAAGCACTCAGTCTTGTTTTGCACTAAACGAAACAAAAATAAAATATATATATTATTATAGAAACTGACGTGGTTTTCACACATTTTATTTATATTACACGGGAATTACTCACGTAAGATTAAGCCGGTCACTCCGACCGAGCCGGAGTGACCGGCTTAATCTTACGTAAGTAATTCCCGTGTAATGTAAAATATATATACACAAATTTATATTTTATTAATTATTTATACTAGCTGCGCCCCGCGGTTTCACCCAGTGATCAGTGATGAAAAATGGTGATGATGCTGATGAAAAGTAACCTATGTCCGTCTCCTGCTTCTAAGCTACCTGCCCACAAATTTTTTGCCAAATCGGTTCAGCCGTTCTTGAGTTATAAATAGTGTAACTAGCGCGACTTTCTTTTATATATGTATAATACTTAGATAGATATAGAAGATTACGCATTCATTAAACTATGTAGCAGAAAATTATTTTTGAATAAATATTAATTAATTATTTTATTTGATAATTGCCATTTTAATGCTCGTCAGTTTCTATGATTAAAAAAAACTTTAAGATATTTATCCTATAACTACCTTTTCCACTATATGCGTTTACAGAAGGATTTTCTCAAGACTTTCAACGAAGGGTTCACTAATTCTCGACGTGGCCGTAAAAATTCTAAGCCCAGAATGCTTATAAAATCCTCTGTGACCCTTGAAAATTGCGTCGACGCCAGGGTTCTTCATGAGCTCGCGCCCCATTTTCGCAAGGATCGCCATTTTTAGTTAATTCGGCTTTCGAGGCGGTAAATTCTCTGAGAAAAATATGGGATAAGAAATTGTTGTGGCTGTATGTCGGGCTTTGCAATGAGTTTTTCGTCGTGAAGGGAATTTCAGACGCAGGTGCGGTTTAGACGTAGGGTAACGTTTTAGGGTTCCGTGCGTCAAAGGATATTCTTTATAGTACTTTGGTAATCTTTCACATGTAAATAGTTAGGCAGTTGAATTGTATATTGTTACTAGCTGCGATCCATAGTTTCCCCTTTTATCATAAAGGAAACTTTATCGCGGATAAAAATTAACTTAAGATAGTGTTAATCCAAGGTAATAATATAAAATATATAAGAGTTCAGGGTACCTACTCCATACCAAATTTCATTTAAATCTGTTCATTTGATTGGGAGTTGGGTGGGAACCAACACAAACACCTAGAAATCTACACACAAAATTTCGAATTTATAGTACACTAGCGACCCACCCGCCCGGCTTCGCACGGGTGTAATTTACGTGCGAAGCCGGGGCGGGTCGCTTGTTATATATATAAACCTTCCTTGAAAATGTATCTAACTGATGGTGAAAACCGCATCAAAATCAGTTGCGTGGTTTAGGAGGAGTTAGCGGCCATACAGACATACAGACAGACAGACAGACAGACGCGGAAAGCGACTTTAATTTATACTATGTATAGATAGAGATAGAGAAGTGTGATTATGGCGGGCATTCTAACAAATATAATATAAGTGCTCTAAGTGCCTAAGGAAGTTTTCATTTCAAATTTTTTAATCTGCATAGTACTTTTTCTAAGCTTCTATTCCATGTACCACCAGGTGGTGTGGTGGCACCACAGGTCCTGTCGATTTTTTTCCCCACCACGGTAAGAATAATCACTCGTTATATTGTGTAGTGGTACGGGACCCTCGATGCGTGATTTCGACTCACATTTGGCCGGTTTTTGTTCAGAATAACTAGGGTATGAGACGACGGTAGTCTTATTAGCTAAAGTCATGGGTTTTTATCGAAAAAAGTTTGGTATCTACCTCACGTTTGTCTTTACACAGCTATTTTTTCGCGTTTTCAGCTAGGGCGGTTGATTATGATGGGCACAATAATAGTCTTCTTTCGGAACGTTGTCGTGTAACAATGTATTATCAGTTTTATAGAAATCTATTTAGAGCTTTCTTGCTGCCAAAGGAATCTCGCTAGTACATATCTAGACTATATTATTATTCTTAATTTATTAATTAATTATTAATAATATTATAAAGAGGAAAGATTTGATTGTTTGTTTGTTTGTTTGCATTGAATAGGCTCCGAAACTAATGAACCGATTTGAAAAATTATTTCACTGTTGGGAAGCTACCCTATCCCCGGATAACATAGGCCGGATAATATATATTATATATATTTTTTAAATAGGGATCCTTACTAAATCTCCAATAATGTAACCCAAGGTGTAAAAAAATAGGATTTAAAATTTTAGCTTTGCGTGTTTGACAGTTCTAAGATAGGACAAAGTCTGTCAGGTCAGCTAGAAAAAAACACCCAATATACTTACTATCCATTGATCCGTAGGTCAATATAACTAAATCAACATCATCATATTCATTTCAGCCGTAGGACGTCCACAGCTGGAAATAGGCCTCCCCCATCGATCTCCAAAAGGGCCGGTTGGAAGCGGCCTGCATCCAGCGTTACCCTGCGTTTTTTTTTCAGATCGTCTGTCCATCTCGTGGGGGGACGTCCTACGCTGCGCTTACCATTCCGTGGTCTCCATTCAAGAACCTTTCGGCCCCATCGGTCATCTGTTCTGCGTGATATGTGCCCTATAACGTACGTTACGTTGTGTGATATAACTAAATGGTTTCATCGAATCGAAAACATTTCAAGTTAGAAATCGCGTCAGAAAAACACGAGGCGGTCCTGGGAGAGAGTGTCGTCGCGCAAACTGTCAACTCTGCCTGTTGAAATATATCACAGAGTTGATTCCCGACGGCGCGCGGCAGCGCAACAATTAAATTACTCACGTATTGTTTACCGCGTTACAAATAAACACATCGGTGGGTAAAGTTACACTGTATTGCTTCCTCTGGGAAGGTAGAACCTTGAAGGGTGTCTTCAGAATACGACATAGAATATCGTATCATGACGTGATGCAATATTGTGTGATGAGATATTGTATGATGAGATATTGTGTGATGCAATATTGTATAATGCGATATTGCATGTTGAGATATTGTGTGATGATATATTGTATAATACGATTTTGTATGTTGAGATATTGTGTTATGCGATATTGTATAATGCGATGTTGTGTGTTGAGATATTGTGTGATGCTATATTGTATGATGAGATATTACATGATATTGTATGATGCGATTTAGTAAGATGTGATATTGTATGATGCAATATTGTATGATGAGATATTGTATGTTGATATATTATGTGATGCTATATTGTACAATGTGATATTGTATGCAAAGATATTGTGTGATGCTATATTGTATGTTGAGATATTGTATGATGCTATATTGTATTATGCGATAATGTATGTTGAGATATTGTGTGATGCTATATTGTATAATGTGATATTGTATGTTGAGATATTGTGTGATGCTATATTGTATGATGAGATATTGTATGTTGAGATATTGTGTGATATTATATTGCATAATGCGATATTGTATGATGCGATATTGTATGATGCGATATTGTATGATGCGATATTGTATAATGCGATATTGTATGAAGCGATATTGTATGATGCGATATTGTATGATGTGATATTGTATGAAGCGATATTGTGTGAAGCGATATTGTATGATGCAATATTGTATATTGCGATTTTGTATGATACGATATTATATGGTGGTGTTTTGAATGTTGTGATATTGTATGGTGCAATATTGTATGGAGTGAGCTCTTGATGAGCTCATAATGCTTGCTTCCCAGTCCGAGCTATTTATTGCACGTCGTCAAAAAATTTTACGACAAAAAATTACTAAATCCACTAAGTATTTAGTAATTTTTCGTCGTAAATTCCATGAATAAAAAAAACTTTCTTCTATTTAGAACAACATTGCTTGACTTCAGCTCAATCTAGAATACATACTGGGCAGACAGCTTCATAACTTCTTTTTTTCAGTGCAAAGTAAAGCATATCGTGAAGTATGAATATCTATATGAATTGTGTCGAATATTGACTTGCTAGGAAGTTCTTTCACACGTTGCAATTGGTATATGTTTATGAAGTTATGCGATGTATTGTAGCGTAGTCTGACGTGGTCTTGAAAAGCGATATCTTGTTGTTTACGACTTCAGCGGTAACGCGTAGAATAAACTATCGGGAAAGGCGTAACATTTACAGCTTAGTTTGCGTAAAGATTACGTTTTGGGATTTGAACCTACGTTTATATTAACTGGTGAAGTAAGCCAGAGTCGAGCAAAGTTACTGATTATTAAAGTTTTTTGACAAGTTAGTTGGCATCTATATCATTTAAAGCGCTAATCGCTCACGCCATACTGCTAAGATGTCCACAGGGGTATGGTTTGAAGCTGTTGGTTTTTAACCCCTGACGCAGAAAGAGGGGTGTTATCAGCTTGCGTGTGTATTTGCGTGTCTGTGCTTAAAAGAGGGTGACAGCTGAACCGATTTTGATTTAGTTTTTTTGAAGGGTAAGAAAATAAACAGCTAAAAAATAAAAAAAAGGAAAGAAGAAAAATCAATAAAATTCAGCCGTTTGTTTGTTTGTTTGTTTCTATTTATATACTTGTTATTAGTCGAGTAACAATATTTTTTAGTTTAAAAATGGGTTATATATCTATGGGGTTTTAGTATTCATAGAATTATGGTAGTCATTTAAAAAAATCGTTTGTTTCATCCATCTAGCTATCAGGGTTTGATGCTATAGCATTCTGGTACCCACAGAAAAGATTTTTTTGTGGTTTACCACTACGTACGCAGTTTGCTTGCCTAGCAGGCCGTCAAAATACTTGAACTGCCAATTGAAAACTGCAACTACCTACTTAAGCGTCGGCAGATATTGAAGTGTTCTAATGTTTGGAAAATAATTTACAATTATAATTGATTGAATATTTACAAAAGTTCATCTTGCAAGCAAAGCAAAAGTGACACAGAGCGCGCGCGTGCTCACCCTGAAAAAGACCGCCGAATGCGGTTGAAACTATAGTCGGAGTAACCGCCTTAATCATACGTGAGTAATTACCGTGATAAGGCCGCCACTTGTGGCACTAGCTCGTAAGTGTTTTCTATCGTGTTGTAATTTTTATTTCTGGTGTACACAATAAAGAGTTTCTATCTATCTATCTATCTACCGTGTAATATAAACAAAAAGTGTGAAAACCTCGTTAGTTTCCATAGTAAAGTTTATCTTCAAAACTGATCTGCACTAGATATTCGTAAAAGAAACATATTCAAACAAGTTGTTGCAGAAATCATTTGCTTTTGCACCTTTTACTATATGTCGCTGAGCTTAGACAGACCTAATGGCACCCGTAATAGCTGACCTGATTCTTTATAAATAGGTCTCCTAGGAAATTTCCTTACTAAAGGTTCGTGTATACGTCAGTTTTTCAAGCGATAGGATTTGTAAAGAAGCAAAATGTCAAACTAGCTGCGCCACGCGGTTTCTGATGCGTAGACATTGGTTTGCTAAGTATAGACGTAAGTATATATACGGACCTAATGGCAACCCGTAATAGCTGACCTGATTCTTTATAAATAGGTCTCCTAGAAAGTTTTCTTGCTAAAGGTTTGTGTAGTTATATCTGTCAGTTTTTCAAGCGGTAGGATAAGTAAAGAAGAAAAATGTCCATTTAAAATATCGTAAAATACCTGCGCCGCGCGGTTTCACCTTCGTAGACATTAAGTATAGACGTAGGTAAGTATATATACTGACCTAATGGCAACCCGTAATAACCTGATTCTTTATAAGTAGGTCTCCTAGAAAGTTTCTTTACTAAATTCGTGTAGTTATATCCGTCAGTTATTCAAGCGGTAGGATTTGTAAAGAAGCAAAATGTCAATTTAAAATATCGTAAACTGTCCAATTTTTCAACCAAGATCATGGTAGGTAGGAAAACTATGGAGCAGGCGTTATGTCTGCACCTAACTTTTTAACTGTTCGACCAACCACCCGCATTCTTCTGACTTCCCGTGAATATGGTGCATGTAACTGCGCCGAAATATCGTGAGCTCATTCCACAACCTTACCACGGTAAATATCCCGTAAATAATCATATAACTTCGTTTGAAGCAGTCCAAATTATACCTGCTTCGGAGGAAAAACCGAAGGTGGTAGGCCATTCCACAACTTACAGGTACGTGGCAGAAACAATCGATCAAATCGAACAGTGCGAGACTTCCACGCATCTACAATGTGCCGATGGCATTACTGGCTATCTAAGGACCAAAAAGTCCGGTATTGTGGGCAGACTTTTCTGATTAAACCTATCTCCAAATCCTAAGCCGCAGTCTCCTTGTTTATAGCATCTATCTATAATTCTCCAGCAGTAGGCCAGCTCGTTCCGCCGCCAGCAAACGACACCCGTTATTTAGGAGTTCTGTGTGGAAATGAACCACTTTGTTCGAAATACGGAATAGGCTGCTTGACTTGCATTGTTTTCGGAACTTATTGACTGATTGATGGCCGGTGGTATAAATATTTATTGGATTGGCAGTATGTTGGGAATTGGGGCAGCGAAGCAGTTTTATATTCAGGGATTCATGGGACAATGTAACCCTGAATATAATCGATGATACAAGTAGATGGAGGTTGTTGTACTCATCATCTGCAACTTTTAGTAACGTTAGAGGCAAACATCCATATCCAAAAGTGACGGCAACTGCTTTACATTCAGTCTGCTTATTGTTCTTAGAGCATAACGCAAAATATTCTTCTTTCTTTATACGTGTTTTTAAACAGTTTTTTTGTTGTTGTTGGAAAAGGTAGGTTTTTACAACTTTTTACTACTCACGCCTATCATGATTTGGTATATTACAAATACCCCACTTTCACCTTTTTGGCCATAATTATTATACGGACCCCTAAAAACTGTAGTTTAAATTTCCCGTCGCTTCCAATCAAGCTTTTGAATTCAATTCAGTCTTTGTGTGAGAAACTGAGTTTTCCAGAACTAGTGGCAATTAGTTGAGTAATTTAATTCACATCCGTTCAAAGTGATAATTTTCACTTATTAACTTCTGAAGAACCTTTTCAGGACTTGTCTGTACGCAACGAACCCAAAACAGTTTTAAGTATCCACTTATTTGAACTCGGCTTAATGAAAATACCGGAAAAATGCGGGTAGCTCTAAAAACGTTCGTTCGGCTCAGTGAAAATGCGGATAAAACGCGAGATAATATCCGGTAACCATTGGAGGATGCTTCACGTAGGGTTGTCAACTTAGTTTTGTATAGAACTGATGTAGGGACGGAAATAAAATCATTCCCTGGTCTATTCCTGTACATTTTGCCCACGAGTCACGACATAACGGAAAAGGTACTTGCGTGAAGTAAGTTGTGTAAGTTTGTTAGTATTTTTTTAAACAAATAGTTTTTTTTACAACTCATTTCATTGCTGTGGCTAGTTGCTGTTTTTGATCAACATCTTTCAGTTTTAAACTGAAAGATGTTGATCAAAAACAGCTTGAGAATAGGCCGTGGGTATCTAAAATTAAAATTTTTACTTAAAAGTTATTCGGAATATTCGGAAACTTTTTTCAATGAAATTTGGACAGGACGTTTGTCGGGTCAGCTAGTATAATTAGTATTAGTATTAGTAGTATAATTTATTCAACAGTTTGATGATAATAATAATGGTTTGAAATATTGGCAACCCTATGACCACGGACTGTCATTTCTGTGATCAATTTACCTGAAAAATATTCGGTTATTTTTCTGAAATCGATTTTGACGATTATTTGGGGTGAGCTTTTTTTGATGTTGGCAGAAGAAGGTCATTGATTGCCTGTCAAATTTCGTTGTCTTTTTTAAAACGTGGGCGTTTTTCAATAAAACATAGACGATTGATTAACGATTAACCATCTGTGTTTGACGATTTTCCTATAAACGAGGTCTACGTTGAACGCTTAAATAACGGATTAATTAATTAACCGATTGTTTGACGTTTATCGTGAAAGTATTTTGTAATGAACAGTGGTTGAATTAATTGATCTGCTTTTTCAGTATTGATGAACATTCGATGGTCGAAATTAGTTAAACACGCCGAAAACTAATTCGTTTTTAAATATTTGTAAACCCCTTCTAGTAAATAAACGAAAGTTTTAAACAATAGCTTAACATGTTTTTTTTTTAACCCTTGATAGAAAAGCTGGTTAGTTTTCAAACTGCTAAACAGATTTTCTTGAAGAACAGCTAATACTCCGCATAAAGTTTCCATTCAAACAAACAAACAAACAAAATCTATATCGGTCCAGGTGTTTGGGAGCTATGATGTCAAAGCCAGACAAAGAGTGTTCTACAACTTAGTGCGACTAACTTATCTATGGAGTTGGCCAAATGAGAAAACTAAATTCTCCACGCCAACTTGGGAATTTTGCTCACAAAATACGATGGTGGTTCCCTCATTCAATTCTACCGATACATTGGTTGCACTGTACCAGTTCTTGCGTTCAACTTTTCCTGCTAATTAACTCGGATGTCTGGAGTTTTTTAGTTTTTCTTGGGTTTGTACTTGTGTGCTGACGTAGATTAAGTGTTTCCTGTACTTTTCTTGTTTTGTGTGCCTCACGTTTTAAAGAATGTTCAGACCACGTTTCTCCCCCAGGTAGGATACCGTAGGTAGCGACTAGCTAGTTGAACAGCCCATATTAAATCGCATCAACTTTTCTCGCAGTCTCCGAGACTGTTCCGCAATCAACCAAAGTGCATGGAGTTATTATCGTGCTATTACCGTAGCGTAGATAGAAGACAGTGCAAGGAAAGTTATGATTTTATGACACGATATATTATAGCGTATTTATTATAGAACCCTCTGCAAGGCTTTTATGATACTTAAAGTTTTGATCTTTGGTTCGAGAGTAAATAAAATATACTGTTCGCTTTATGTGGATATTTTAGTTCGGCGTGGACAGATACTATAGCTGTACAATTATTTTGTATAGTGTATATTGTAGAACCCTCTGCAAGGCTTTTATGATACTCAAAGTTTTGATCTGTGGTTCGACAGTAGATTAAATATACTGTCCGCTTTGTGTGGATATTTTAGTTCAACGTGGACATATACTATAAGAGTAAAATTATTTTTTATAGCGTACCTATATTATATAACCTTCTGTAAGGTAAGAACCTTACAGAAGGTTCTATGATATATCATAAGAACGATACTAAAGTTTTGATATGTGGTTTGTCAGTAGATAAAATACACTGCTTTGTGTGTATATTTTTGTTCAACGTGGACAGATACCATAGCAGTACAAATATTTTGTGTAGCGTACCTATATTATAGAACCCTCTGCAAGGCTTTTACGATACTAAAGTTTTGATCTGTGGTTTGTCAGTAGATAAAATACACTGTCCGCTTTGTGTGGATATTTTTACTTATCGTGGACAATTACTATAGCAATACAGTTGTTTTGTTTACAATCTTTGTTATTCTATTGTTTTGCACACGTTTTCGTTGTTTCTATTGTTTTGTTAGCTTTTAGTCAGTCAGCGAATAATAATTACAGATCTATCATCATAATAATATTATTTAGCATGTGATCGCGTACTATTGAATCCATAAGCATTTCTTACGCTTTTTATTTATATTACACGGGAATTACTCACGTAAGATTATATTTTCAACCGCATTAGGCAGTCTTTTTCAAGGTGAATGCATGCGCGCGTCTTGCTTGGTACTATGGACCGGCACTAGACTGGTGGCGACGTGGTGAGATGAAAAAGAAAAAAAAAAAAGAAGAAAAACAAATGAAAATGAGGTGATCTTACGCTATTATTATCGACCAATCTAAGGTTGACCCGCGACATTTGCAATATCGTCAGTCCACCAAAATAGTTGGCCTACCTAACTGCCTATAGATTATAGGCTTAATTATGCCTACAATATTTGCGGTAGGTACTTACATAATAATGATCATTAAGTACAAAATTATGTTCCCATTAACGCTCAATTTCAGCGCGTAATTGGTCTATTGTGATCTGAAATTCTGCGCTGTATTGTCAATTGTTGAACCCTTCAATTTCCCACCCGTCAATGGGGCTTGACAAACAATGTGTTTCTCATATAGATCGTTGGTGTTTCTATACTTTGTATAGACAGTATGATGTTTCACGTACATAGGCGTCTCTGATGGAACGGGAGCTATTACAAATTTTGCGAACACACGCATACTTTACTTTTAAAATTTTCTTCGTATTTTAGGTATTTAATTCATTTGTGTGTTCATGCTTGAAATTAGGCACTGGAACTTTTTAATGACATGTGATCAGACAAGGACTTATTTGTTTTATATATCACTAGCGACCCGCCCGCCCGGCTTCGCACGGGTGTAATTTACGTGCGAAGCCGGGGCGGGTCGCTAGTTATATATATAAACCTTCCTTGAAAATGTATCTAACTGATGGTGAAAACCGCATCAAAATCCGTTGCTTGGTTTAGGAGGAGTTAGCGGCCATACAGACATACAGACAGACAGACAGACGCGGAAAGCGACTTCAATTTATACTATGTAGAGAAGATAGAGATAGAGAAGAGAAGATCACTAGCGACCCGCCCGCCCGGCTTCGCACGGGTGTAATTTACGGGCGAAGCCGGGGCGGGTCGCTAGTTATAAAAATAAACATTCCGTGAAAATGTATCTAACTGATGGTGAAAACCGCATCAAAATCCGTTGCGTGGTTTAGGAGGAGTTAGCGGCCATGTAGAGATAGAGAAGTGAAGAGATGTATTGTCTTCTTTCAATACACATGTTGTCAAGTGTTTTGTTGATTGAGCCGTCATATGCATGTTTTTTTTTTATTTTTCCACTCCAGTGAATTTTGGCGTCGCACATTTTATGTATTTGGTATTTGCCAATACTCAAATTTAATTTTGTGTTCAAGTATTGAAATATTTACACATTTTATCAAATATCGTCTAACGATTCATGGTAAGAGTAAACTAGATATAAAAATAAACTCGGATTGTTTTTAGTATTATTTTTTGAAATATATTTCTGCCTTTGTTATGTGAAACTACAGTTTGGCTGCTGAGAGATTGCACCTGACACCTGCAATAACATTGTAAATATCAGAATTAATTTTTTTTTATAATATTTTGCCGTACTATATTGGCCACCAGCTACAATCTTACGTTAAGACAGCTAGTTAAATTATCAGAGTTTACTGTTCGTTTAGCTTTTTATAATGTAATGTTATGTCAGATGCATTCTTTTAACAGCCAAACTTTAGTAAGACATTAAAAATGGATACATATTTTATGTTATAGTTTTGGTACCTCAAAGTTGTATAAAATTAGGTGCTGATTTAATTTTCACATTGACCAAAGGGATTTTGGTTACCGAAAGTCTTTGTTATACTAAAATAACCACTAAGATGGTATCTAAGCAGAAGAGATTAAATTCCAACTTCTGAGCGTTTATTTTGTCAACAAAGTCCTTTGCAATATCCTGTCCAGAATAATAAGGTATACAAAATAATGGAGATAATCTTTAGCCCACTCGTAGCTATAGTGATGGGACCATAGATGTAAGCTTCATTATTACTGTAGACTTAAGTGCTATTTTGCCTCTACGTCTTTTTAAGGTGCCTTAAATTTTACACAACTTTTAGGCAATTTTTTAGGGTTCCGTACCCATAGGATGTAAACGGGACCCCATTACTAAGCCTACGCTGTCTGTCTGTCAATCCGTCTGTCCTACATTTTAACGGCTGTATTATTTTAACCGTAATAGTTAGCCATTTAAAATTTTCACAGAATATGTAATGTTAAAGCAGATAACTAAGAAATATTAATAAAGTAAAAAAAAAATATTAAAGGGCTAAATAAAATACAATAAACATAGGTATGTATTTGCTATAATGTTAAAACGATAATACGTACAAGCGTCAAACTTGGCAAGATTATAATAAATAATATATTAAAAATATAATAGCTAAGTGCGAGTCGGTGATAAAATATATCTATTCACCATCGGTTACGCAACATCAGGTGCGGTCGGTACTTGGATGGGTGACCGCCTGGGCATGAAGTCTTTTTGCACTACTTTTTTGTACTTTAGTACGTGGTGGTACGGAGTCCCACTCGCACTTAGCCAGTTTGATTTATATTGAACATGAAAGGGCCGCGGGCAAGTGCTAGTATTGAATATTCCACACAAACTTCTATAGCATTTAAAATAAGATTTTTCATTTAGCTATTCGTAATTTCCTGCTGCTGTCTGCGATCATTAAATAACGGCATGAAAACTGACGCTAGGGCTGACGACACAGCCTATACAAACTAACCACTTAGCTTTATTGCTTTTTTCCGCGACGTGCATAGAACTAACAAAGCTTTTGTTGTAACAGATTGCGTTGTTGCGTGTCTTTTGGACGCACAAAAAATAAGACCGGAAACTTGGGGCTAAGCATCCGTCCTATACTTAATTCAAAACAGTACTCAATCTTCAAAAACATGTATATGTCTAATCAGTCTAAACAATTAGTAGTGTGTGTATTTATTTCTAACAATGTAATATAATATTATATTAGCTTTAATGGAACTTTAAAAACTGAAAATTAATGAAAACTTAAAATAAAAACAAAAACTTTAAATAAAAACTAAAACTTAAAATAACTAATTAAAAGCTACAATTAATCTAAAAGATGATTGTATAAAATATACATACATGTACCTACTACAAAACAAAAACGCCGTCGAGATCACCACCGTGCGGCAGGGTTCCCAGAACACTGGCAGAGTTGCCCCGCTGCATAGCAATACTTAATCATCACTTTTAAAAAAAAATTTTTTTCTTCCATGAATAAAAAATTGTCTATTGTCTATTTAGTTACTAATTTTTTACCGAGGTCATACTACAAAACAAAAACATTTGTAATCGCTTAATTTTTTGTTTAGACTTAGTAAAGATAAAGTTGTTCATAATGCTGAGTTGTACGGATCCCTTTCGGCTTAGTACACCCTATTCGCATAACCCGGTATAATTAAATGCCGAGGTTTTAATTAGAGGACAGTTTTAAATAAAATATACTCTAATTTTAAATAACCGTCCTTCGTCCTTTCCTTTCCGTGCATGGTTGCCTGGAAGAGATCGCTTTAAGCGATAAGGCCGCCTATAAAAAACCTAGATAATAATTTTCATTGTAATGTATATTTTCCTTGTATATGTGTGGTCTTTTAATAAAGAGTTCTTATCTTATCATACTTTGAAATTAACGTTTTAAAGTTAAAATTACCATGATATTAGCTTTAAGGTTAGAATTACTTTAAAATTAACCTCAAAGTTAGAATTACCTTGAAGTTAACTTTAGTGTTAGAATTACCTTAAAGTTAGAATTACCTTGAAGTAAACCTTAAAATTAGAATTACCTTGAGAATAACCTTAATGTTAGAATTACCTTAAAGTAAACCTTAAAGTTAGAATTACCTACCTTTAGGTAAAACTTAAAGTTTAATTATCTAGATATTGCAATTTAAAAATAAGTATGTTTTTCCAAAACTGCCTCTATCCTCCTTGTCGACTATAACTTAAGACTAACTTTAACTTAACTTAACTTTTAACTTTATAAGTAATCATAGATACTGCCAAGTCTTACTCCATGTCCTCTCTGGGATGTTTAGGCCCTATAACGCATAAACTGTATTAATTTTCTGACATTTACTATAATGCCCTACTTTTCCTTAATACCCCGAGTTATGATGTAAATAAATGAACGTCGAGCAAATGGTTGTTATTTACCTCAGCCTTTGGGATGTAAGCAAGTAATAAGTCAGACGCTACGCATATTTCATGTGAATATTCGTACCTATTAATAAGAAAATTAGGTTTTTCTTTGTAAAGTAAGTGCTTAAATAAACCTAAGGTCAGGCTGAAGATAAGTAATCATTCTGATATTACAAATGCAAAAGTTTATTATATATATATTATAACTTATGTAAACGTGATGACATATAAAACACATAGAGTGGCGACTACTTCATTTATTCAGCAATCGAAATGAACAGAGAGATAGTTGGCTGGCAGGCTGGCTTATATACACTCCCCTCAAAGGCTTGGCGGGCTTGACAGTGGCATGGCGTGAGGGGGTGTGTCATGGCGGCTGGCTGGCTGTTATTGGTAGTTTCGCAGGCAACGTCACGTCCGTTGTTACACTTATAACTTATTATACTCTGCGAGAATTCTATGATACGGATGAATACACTTGTTAGTAGCATTATAGCAGTATTAATATTAGTTAACGTTTTATTAGTTATATTTATTATTTACATATTTATTTTCCTTCTTAAATTTACGTTTTTTTACAATATTTCATATAAAAACAAAATATTATAAAACTAGCGGTCCGCCCCAGCTTCGCACGGGTATAGATTATAGCCTATGTCACCCGGGGATAGTGTAGCTTCCCAACAGTGAAAGAATTTTTCAAATCGGTTCAGTAGTTTCGGAGCCTAGCTACCCAGAGGTGAAGTAACTGACACTGAGTAGCGCTCTGGATCGGTTGTCAGCAGAAGGTCAAAACAATAAGGCGTGTTCGTGTCAACGTCAGGTACCCGTATAGCTATAGCCATATAGCGTATAGCCGCAATTAGCTGTTGTCCGTAAGGCCCCTTCCCCTGAAAGGCTGGTATGATCGCCCACAATGCTTTTGTATTTTCTTGTGGTACGGAACCCTGAGGTCACGAGCACGACTCGTACTTGGCTCGTTTATTTTCAGCCTTAGACTTACATGAGAACTGGTTCAGTGATTTAGTGTTTTGATATTATTTTAAAAAATAAAGTTCCTGAGAGAATATCCTTGCGGTTGAAACTGCGGGATGCAGCTAGTTCTAATATAATCAGTTTCCAAGCCACGACTGGCTTGTAAATAATTGGCAAAAAACGTGTGGTTTTTATTTAAGGCTATACGCTCAACGACCAGAGCTATCTTTTTCGTACGTTTGCAACATTTTTGAAGGAAAAAATACTGAGTGAGAATTTAGTAAACCGATTGGCCATTATCTTTAGAATAACATTGCAAATAGTACAAATCAATTTTCGTGTGTATGTTGTTTATGATGGTGGCGGGGATAAAAAACTATTTATTCGAGTTTTTTTCTATTTTCTTCGCCCTCCTAAGCCTCACTCAGTGATTGTTATCTTCAATAACCTTGAAAAACGCAAGTGATATAGCCGCGCGCTTTTGATCATATAGCTTGGGTTTACCTTAAATTAAGCACAGAATACACCAGAGAGCAGAAAGTTCACTCCGCAAATAAATTTAAATAAATAAGGAATCTATCTACGAGGCAATAAAGTAGCAATTCAACTCGCACAGCGCTGGATACCGCTTGCTATATTCATTTAGAGAGCCGCTCTCTTCCTATCCGGTAGCTCTATCTCTCCTGATGCGGCACGTTTAACATTAGGGTTGTCTTCTTGATATTTATACAGAATACTTATAAATATTTACTTACCAGGTATGTGGCGTATGTAGTACCTATCTATTACTGTTATTCTCCTTTAATTTGAATGACATTGAACCTGCATATAAAAAAAACTATCGCTTATTTTAAATTTGTTCCAAATAACATTCATGCATCTTCTTATTTATACACCCGTAAGAACAACTGTATCTTTTATTTATAGCACAAATTAGAGTTTAGTATATTTATTATTAGTAGTTTTTAGAAGTCATTGTTCGTTGCAAAAGTTACAGTAAAGCTGCTTTATTACGCGTGACCTAATTAAGCGAACGTAATTGACGAAGCGTGCGAGCCGAGCGGCCACTGCCCTTCCATACACCTGCCCAAAAGGCGCGCCAGCTGAACATACCTAAAGTGCAGAGTGACACCCCTCGAGCTAGTACCGAAAAAAGTCTGCCGAAAACTGAAGGGAAACACGTATTGCATACACTGACATATTCTTACTAGTTCTACAAACGCACACTTCAATATTGAGTGGCACACAACTGCAACGAGATGACCAAACAGACGGCCAGGGGGACAAAAAGGGAGGTAGGTAAGAGCTAAAGAGGAAACTGTAGGTATAACATTTTCATTTATTTTTCCGAGTCGCGCGCTATTAGCAGCCTCTTCATAAATAGTTATCTATCTCATAGACTTTAAGCATTTTTGTTTAAGTGTCTGTGAGTTGATTATAACAGTGGTAGGTAAATCTGAAGATAAATGTGAATTCGGTTTTTTTTATATTGATAATTATTCTCGGTTCAAATCATTGCAAGAACATTCTGTTAAATAGCGCCATTTCGATAAATTTTTGAAATCAGTTGCGAAACAAAGTGCGGCTAGCCACTTTTTAAACACTGCAAAGTTTGTAAAATGTCGATACTCATTAACAAAAGAAAAGATCTCAGCCACTTTTCTCGACCCAATTAACAACAAAACCTTTTGCATAAGTAATTCACAAAAATCGACTTCACTTCGGATTGTTGGAATACATCAAAACTTTACCTTTTTTCCTCCCATCTCGTTCATTTAATCGCCAATGAAATGTTCGTGGATTTAGGTAAGACTTTTTTAAGATATGATTGTCGCAAACATGAATAAGTGAAAGGTTCATTATATTCTTTCTTTATTCTCTTTTCTTTATTTTTTACCAAAAAATAAAAATTAGTAAGAACACTAGGAAACTTAAACTACTTATTTAATATTAAACTGACACTAGCGGGTACTATCTCTAAACAGGTTTGGCGGGGAGCCCCAAACTAAGCACAGGGCCTGTATCTTGGGGCTCGGGTGCGAACATTACCAGAAACAATAAACTATATATATATTCGGGAGATTTTTGCACACACGTTCATCTGACCCCAAACTAAGCAAAGCTTGTGATATGGCTGCCAGAGACTGATATACATACATATATAGTTTTAAATACATACTTAAATAGATAATAACACCCAGATATAGAACAAACACAAATGTTCATCACATAAATGTTTGTCCTAGGTGGGAATCGAACCCACGCCTCCTAGCTCAGAAGTTAGGTTCACTACCAACTGGACCAACGGGCTATCTAACTATGTATATAGCTGCAATGTTCTTTTATCATGCTCAGAACATTTGTGTTTTTTTATCATGAAAAGAAAAATATTTTCTGTTACAGTAAACAAAGTTGAGAAGACGTGTCGACGGCGGGTAGTTTAAAAAACTTGGGAGCACCATGTGCCTGAAGTGATATTCATTTCATCTTCTTCTTTAAGCACCATCTTCTACCGGAAGTCGGCTTCATAAGTGCTATTTGATCTTTCGACACAGCTTTTCGATATAGGCATTTTATGCTCAGGTTAAACCTCGTCCTGAGATTTTTGAGCCGAAAGTACACCCTTTTCCGGGTGATCGATTCCCTTGAATTTTCCTTTGTACAATTAGCTGTGGGAGTTCGTATATCTCATTACGCAGTATATAATTGAAATATTGTAGCGTCCTTTTCCAAATATAGTATTTAAAATGTCTACTTTCTTGTTAATTATCTTCTTCAGTACTCTTTCAAAGATACTCTATGCATCCATGATATTATCAAGTTTCTTCTGCCAGCTTCTGCTGCCAGCGGGACCCTGGTTTTTAGGTTGAAAATATTTTCTGAATAGTATTTAAAATCTCTACTTTCTTTCTTTCTTTTTTTTTTTCTTTTGTTTATTATATGCAGTACTCTTCCATTAGATACTCTATGCGTCCACGATATTTTCAGTTTTCTTCTGCCAGGTTCTGCTGCCGGCACCCTAGTTTTTAGCTTTTTAACTTAAAAAAACATATATGTTAGATATTTTCAGTAAAGAAGATAACCGAGTTTCATGATGTTCATTTGCAGGAGTCAAGTCAATAGGCGTTTCTTCTTGCAAAAACTTTCGTTCGTTACTACAAGTGTTTATAATTGTAGCTTTCTGCATTGTTATGAACATGTTTTGAATAAGTTTAGTAATTTAAAACCGTGGTGAAGGTGCTTGGTTATTACTTCTACAGGGTTACGCATATAGAGTATAGACTGTATTAGACCGAAAGGAGGCCATTGTACTCATCACTATGAACCACTTTAACTAGGGAACCAACACTGAAATCGCGTAAAAAACAGCTGTTCCATACATTTTGTCAAGTTTCAATGACCATTTTCTATGGAACAGCTGATATTATTTGCGCGATTTCAGGCTTGGTCCCATATTAAAATTTGTTTATAATGTTGAGTACAATGATCTCCTCTCGGAATAATACAGTCTATATGCGTGACCCTGTGTAGAGAGCACTAGGAATGATTATTATTCAGCATCACTTCATAAACATTTATTTGTTTTATTTTCACCGATTTTTTATTTCATTTCTTCCCTTCATTTCTAGAATCACTTTGTTGGCAGATAAAATAAACCGGCCAAGTGCGAGTCGGGCTCGCACACTGAGGGTTCAGTACCACCACAAAATTCAATGACAAAATCACCAGTTATAGCTTGGTAATGAACAGAAACTTGCCACCGACTCGCACTTGGCCATTATTTATTGTTTGTTGTTATACTTTGGAGTATGTACTCCAATCGTGCTAAAATTGACGCCTTTACGTTTTATCGTTTTTACATTAGAGTTAATACAAATATACGTTAAAAAATTAAGTTTTGTTGTATGGGGTTTCCCCCCTTTCGTTATAACTTTTTTATTATTTGTTAGTTAATCCGCCGTAACATCACATACTCTTTGAAAATTTCAACCGTCTATCTATTACGGTTCGAAAGATACCTGTTAATAGGTAGGACAGACGAACAGAGAGTCAGACATACATACAGACAGACAGACATATCGTAGTAATGGGGTCCCGTTTTTACACTTGGGTACGGAACCCTAAAAACGATATCACTTTACTAAGCCTTTGGCAATTCTCGCGGCGGGCGCCACGTTGTCCGTCGACCCGGAAATGATGACGTCATTAATTTCATAGCCCCCAGTTCTGAAAAAAAAAACAATGCTGAATGTAGGTTAATAACCACGGCATGTGGTCTCAACGGTATTTTTGAGGAAAAAGTACGGAAGGGTTCCTTTAAGTGACACCCTCAGTATTTTAGGACGGGCATTCTATGTAAATAGGGAAGGGTTGCCGCCACTACTCAATTTTAGTAGGGTTTTTCTAGCAGAAACAAAAAGTTATTTAAAGAGTATTACATATTGTTTGTAAGGTAAGCATATATTTAAGAGGTTTTTTTAAGGGTGCATGTGCTTTTATTAACTGAACAAAATACAAGCTAACACTAACAATACAAAAACAGTTAGACTGTCCATAGACCGTTGAAGGTCTAAAGGCAATACAAATGCTCAAGCCCTTAGTGGTTACATATTTGAGCCGTTTCAAGTCGAGGCTTTGGGCCCTTGGAAATCAGGAGCTGTTTCTCATTTTCAACATTGTGTCATATAACATATATTTTACTCCCAGCGCCAATTTGCCGCCAGGAGTAATATATAATATGTTATATGACAATTGTTACAAAGCGCCTGGGATAGCATTTTATTATTTTATCCAGTAAGATTTTTCTTAGATTGTATATCGATGTTTTCCTAACTCAACGCATAAGCATTGCCATTGTTCCATTCCTAACTCATACCCATAAGAAGGATTGCTGTCAAACGCGAGCCCAATAAAAAATAGATATGGTGGCTCCAAAGAATACTATTTTTTTGTTTAAATTAGAACGGCTGTCAAGGCATTATTGTAAGAAATTTGTTGTACCCAGTTGCACCCATATAAACGAAACGTAAGTAATTCGAAATCAGTTAGCAACTGTGTTGCGGAGTTCGACGCGTTGATCTAAAAAAGAATGTTCAATCAAGGTTTACTCATAATGCCTGGTAACAGATTTTCCTTCTCATTTCCGTTACTTCTCTTCTCTGTGGGTGGCTCAGTTTTTTTTTTAATGAAAGTTCATAAGTTTATCGTCGTTCAAGTTTGGTATTGCTGTCTCGGACACACGTAAAGTAAATTATATGCTACTATCTCATTCTCGTCGTCTTTTGTTTGTGAGGTAGCGCGCACAACTTCGAAAGTCGGAGGTAGAGCTATTGGAAAGGCTAATGAGCTGTCAGCGCCACCTGGTGGCTGTATTTAGGATTAATTTGCTATCGATTCACGGGGACTATGCAGGGCATAGACTAGGTAAAGCTACTACGTAGAGTCTTTGAGGCAGGGTTACACATGACTGATACTCTAAGCCAAAAGAAGGTCTTCACGAGTTATGAACAACTTTTTCTACGGCACCCTGAAATTGAGAAATATCTGCAGTTCTATAAATTTTGTTGTAACACTAATACATATTATGAATTCGAAAGTAGCATAAATTAGCGAAAATTGCGTAGACGTGTGTAAGTAAGTTTATCCTACCACAACTTCGTAACGGTTGAACAAATTTGGATGAAATTTGGTGTAGAGGTAGCTTAAATCCAGAATTAGCATATAAGCTACGGCACAATTGTATACCAGAAAACGTTTATAGAGTAATCGATAAAGAGATTGGCGATCCATTGTTCAATATTTTCTTCAGATTATTATTAAAGATTACGAGCTGATTTTATATCCACAAACTATATTTATAATCTAAATAAATATAAATAAAATAAATAAATATTCGGGACATTTTTGCACACACGGTCATCTGACCCCAAACTAAGCAAAGCTTGTGATATGGCTGCCAGAGACTGATATACATACATATATAGTTTTAAATACATACTTAAATAGATATTAACACCCAGATATAGAACAAACACAAATGTTCATCACACAAATGTTTGTCCTAGGTGGGAATCGAACCCACGCCCCTAAGCTCAGAAGGCAGGTTCACTACCAACTGGACCAACGGGCTATCTAAATGTGAAGTACCACTCACTTAATTCATCACGAAATCTCAAAAACTACTTGACCTACGAATCTGAAATTTGTTAATATATTCTTTATGTAGTGTAGAGATCAGCTAAGAATCAACTTTGTGAAAGGGCTGAATTAAGGGAAACAAATGAATTTAAATGTGGTATCATTTAAATTCAACACCATCAATGTACGCTATTTAATAAAAATAGAATCATCAAAATCGGACTGCACATTAAAAATTTATGCGTGGTCATACATAATATATTACTTATATAATATATGCGTCCACTACCCCTAGTGAAAAAAAGCGGAGATTCCCTCCTCTTTTTTTCATTGGTTAAAAAGGGGTTGAAGATTCATATTAAAATTTATGTGTAGGTACAAAATCGCGGGCAACAGGCAGTTATCTATATTATAGCCAAAGTTTCTTATTTCCACATATTCATGTTGAATATAGTAAATAGGTAAGTAGGTACCTAAAAAATATGTATGCAACACTGCACAGTTGAAAACTACTCAGAATTTCTAAGTACCCGCAAATATAATTTTAACTTGCAAATGTTGGACGTAGTTCCATTTCCAGTTTATGAGTTTAATCTTGGTACTCAACTCAATTTTCTGTACTCACCTACACTACCCATACTGGGTTACGCGCAAAGCGTGTACTAAGCCGAAAGGGGTCCATGGCACCCATCTTTTTGAACAGCTTTTACTATGGTAGCAACGCTGAAACCGCAAAAAACAGCTGTTCATAGAAAAAGTTCATTCCTACTCTACAAAATGTATGGAACAGCTGATTTTTTTTTCGCGATTTCTGAGTTGCGCCCGTAGTAAAAGTTGTTAATAATGATGGGTACTGTAGACCCTTTTGGGCTTAGTACACGCTTTCCGCGTAACCCTGTATGCTAAGTTTTACTTAAAATGTAAATGTGAAGATGTAACTGCACGACTTAATACTACCATCACCATTCTTTGATAACAACACTAGACGCTCGACAAGGAGACCCTTTGTAATGGTAAAAATTCCATTCAGACGCACTAAGCGGTTCCAATCCACTTTATTGAACCGAAAAGCAGTGGTGTGGAACTTCTTACTTGCATCTGTCTTTATGAACAAGCCGGGGTTTTTCTAGGAAAAAGTAAAAAGTTACGTTTTAACTTCAAACCGTGCGCGAGCCATACAAATGCTATACCACAGAAAACATAAGCTATAAATAAAATAAATAAATATATTCGGGACATTTTTGCACACACGGTCATCTGATCCCAAACTAAGCAAAGCTTGTGATATGGCTGCCAGAGACTGATATATATACATATATAGGTTTAAATACATACTTAAATAGATATTAACACCCAGATATAGAACAAACACAAATGTTCATCACACAAATGTTTGTCCTAGGTGGGAATCGAACCCACGCCCCCAAGCTCAGAAGGCAGGTTCACTACCAACTCGACCAACGGGCTATCAACTACGCTTTGCGGGAGAGGGACAGCGCTTCCGCTCTTTATCCCCATCAAAAACTTTAAACGTTTATATCTCAGAAATTTATCAGCTAATTTACATAATTTTTTCAGTATGTGTAATGTATTTTGTAATCTTCGCTATGCCTGAAATTTGTAATAAATTAAAGACCCAACCCTATTCCGGCTATCAGATCCAGTGATGACGTTGACAGATCTAGGTCTCCCAGACGGACGCGAACCGATAGCGATTCAATTGAATCTCTGAGAAAATGTTTGAGGCGTATATCACAGTCTTGATAGATTGCTTTTGTAATCGATAGGTAATAGAGGTTTTCTGCCTTGTGAGTTCATTTCTATTCTACAAAGGTGAAAGTCCAAATACGGAACACCTGTCTGATGGCCTTTTTTCAATTTCGTGTCTCTAAGCGAAATGAAAAGTAAATATAAGAAGTCATAAAAAAAAATCTTTTCATTTACAAAGCGCTCGGTTAGACGAAAATGTTGCAATGAGTACTTAGAGTGATTTTACAATTAAAACCTTATTACAACAGGATAAAAATCAAGATTTCCTTAATAGGTTTCTAAGCATCCCCGTAACTGATTATCTGAAAAATATATTGTGAAGTATGCTTCGTTGTACACCAATTTAGGAACATAATTATTATGAGTAGGTAATGCTTTTTGTATTTTGTTTTGTTTGTTTCTTTCGTCTGATTTGTATAAAGAAAGATTTAAAATTGAAGCAAATAAATAGTAAGTCCCTAATACATTAGTGTTGTGCGATAGTGTAACATAAGGATTTAAAACGCAGAATTTAGGATTTGCAGGTATGCCAGACTCCGTAGCTAAATGTGAGAACCCCTTTGCCAAGAGTTTTTGGAAACTGCTTTTCTCGGGTAAGATAGTGGTAAAAAAAGCCTATTATGGTAAAAAAAATGATAACGATACCTTGTTACGCAAAGGAAACAGGCGTTTCGGAGGCGTTTGGGCGCTAAATCAACCCTTTGTCAGCGTCTATCAGTTTGAATGGGGATGTTTTGTACTGCGACTCGCGCATGGCAGAGCACTAGTGGGACGTACTCAGGAAAGTTACACACGTAAAAGTTACATACAAATTTAAATGTTTGGTAATTACTGATTGTATATGGATCGAGTTAATGTAGATCGAACAGTTGGCTAATACATAAATACATTGTAATTTTTACTCATTTTAAATTTGAACTTGCTTAGTTAAATATTTCCTTATTTTTTAGCTTAGACACGGTACACATATTATGTTTCCTTAATTTATAGGACTAAAGTTCCTATATATTAAGTTAATAAATTAAGTTTCTATAAAAAACTTAGTTATATGATTATTAAAGGACTATTTATCGTGGAAAGGCTGTGCATGGGGCTCCCGATATTTCATATTCATATTCATTTATGTCAGCATTCCACAATGTTTCTTAGGTAGAAAACTATTTTAGTTATAATTGTGAACCCCGTCGGGCACAGCTGAATGATATGGAAGAGTAAAAACTGCGGGCAATAAAAAAAAAACTTAGGCGCAGAAAAAGTGAAGTACTCGCTTTCTTAGTTTTGAAAAAAAAGCCTTAAGTATATCAGAAGTGATCTAGAGTAGGTACGGCTTTTTTCAGTCCAAATTTAATTTATATAGGTACGCTTAAAATTTTGCATGTTGATATAACGAACCAATTATAGCTTATATTTTTACGTTCAAAATATAGCCATTTCCATCGTAGACCGCGTCGCAGGTGGCGGTCAAACGCAAGCCTTTATATTTTTTTTTATAAAACTTCGATTGAAATAAATTCGAATATCGAATATACAACAACTCACAGATTACTTCAAACAATCTCACAGATTGTTTGAAGAATTGTATACTACCCCTATTTAAATAGCCCTTAGTCCGTACATAAACCCGACCCAGTTCTAGCACTATTCGGATATCCGGGTGAGAGTGAGCAGCTCCTTAAAATGCCCACTTCAAACTAGCAAAGATTTTAAAGAAGTAAAAAGAAGAGGAAATGTTGTTTCCTTTGCATGGTTAAAGAAGAGCATTACCTTTTGTTCACACCGTAAAGGTATGGTCGCATTTATGTCGTTTAGACCCAAAGTATCTTGACCGTATCGTTTTTAGGGTTCTGTACCCAAAGGGTAAAAACGGGACCATATTACTAAGCCTACGATGTCTGTCTGTCTGTCTGTCTGTCCTACCTTTAAACGGCTGTATCTTTCGAACCGTAATAGATAGCCAGTTGAAATTTTCACAGAATATGTAATGTTACGGCGGATTGACGTACAAATAAAAAAGGTAAATAGTAAAAACAAAAGGGGGGTTCCCATACAACAATCGTATTTTTTTACGTATTTTAGTATGAGCTCTACAAATTCACATCAGATGTGAAAACGGTAATACTTCAACCGTCAAGCTTCAAATGATTATAGTACACACTCTAAAATAAAAATGCCCAAGTGCGAGTCGGTGATAAGTTTCTGTTCATTACCAAGTTATAACTGGTAATTTCTTTATTGAATTTTGTGGTGGTACGGATCCCTCAGTGCGCGAGCCCGACTCGCACTTGGCTGATTTATTATTTTCAATTTAACTTTCTTTTTTTGATTTTAACTTTCTTTATCTTTTGGAGATGTTTCGATCTTTTAACTTATAAAAAAAGGAATAGCGTAACTACCTACTGTACTAGTTAGGAACATAAATTAAGTGAGTGCTTACTCTTTGCATTGTTTCGTTTTCGCGCATGAAAATACCTAATTGCTGTAAAAAAGTTGACAAGTTAGTTTTAAAGAGTTTTCCTTTGAGAAAATAAGACCTTTCGCAACGATAATATGGATAACGATAATTTAATTTAAAAAAAACTACTTAGTTTTATAAGAAAATAAATATTCAATTTATGTATATCCAATTTCATGTATGTTTCAGTCATAAAAAATGTTCTTTTTTTCTATGAATAATGAATAATTATATCAGTTCAAAAACTTAGATTTTTTTCATAGTCCAGCCCATTCTCACACACCGAGAACCATTTCAACACCCAATGGAATCCGACAAATCGTTTTCCGAACGCTGTTAGCAAATCGTAAGGGGGCAATAAAAAATTATGGGGGCTCAACTATGCTGAGGTCAAATCGTTAAAGGCGATAATAAAGACTAAGTTAAAAGCTGTACGTACATTCTGAGTCGTTCTCAGTATGTATATGTTTATGTCCTACATAAGGGTATTGGTAACGTCTCCACTCTTTTACTGGGGCATATTTAAAATAGTAATATACGGAAGACGAGACTGTTTGATCTAAATAGCGTTAGCCTGCCCAATAATAAGCGAAAAAATATATGAGTAAAAATATAGAACAACAAATTTCGGAGTTTTGGCGCCAACGTGGAAAAATTATGTCGCCTCATATATTATTAAAATAGATATAATATATAAAAATATAATTATAATTAAATATAATAGTATTATTCCCCTAAACTTGTGTATTTTCGAGTACCTATTAATGTATAATAATGGTGGATATTTTTTTATTAAGCGTTCGTAAACGTGCTCTCGCGTGGAAAAGTGATAATTATATCGAGGGAAACATGTCTTTTCGTGTAGTTTTGAAAACGCCTCATAAATCTCTAGTAAAGCCTTCACAACTTTACTAGCGCATGCCTTTAACTTTACCGTCGTCCGTCCATCTTGAGAGTGAATGTCGTATATACGCTGCGCTTACCGGTCCGTGGTCTACATTTGAGAACCTTTCGGCCCCATCGACCATTTGTTCTGCGTGATATGTGCCCTGCCTACTGCCACATCAAATTGCTAATCCGCTGGGCTATGTCGGTAACTTTCTTTCGCCTACGGATCTTCTCATTTCTGATTCGATCCTGTAGAGAAACCCCGAGAATAGCCCTTTCTATAGCTCGTTATGCGATTTTGAGCTTGTTTATGAGGCCCATCCATCTAATCAATTAATATCATTTGTTTACCTTTTTCTCACTTCATCATAATCAGCCTTTTAACAGTCCACTGCTGTACTTTTAGCCTACTACCGAAAGGGTGATTGGGCCATATCCACCTGCTGGCCCAGTTGCGGGTTGGTGGATTTACATACGCCATTGAATTTCTTCTCCGTACGTATGCAGGTTTCCTCACGATGTTTTCCTTCACCGAAAAGCCAGTGGTATGAAAATCCGTACATAAACTCCAAAGAACTCATTGGTATGGCCCGGGCTTTGAACCCGCGACCTCACGCTTTCAAGTCTAGCGGTCTCCCAAATAGGCTATCACGGCCTCAACAGCTATTTTCTCACTTATCAATCATCAAAATCATCTGGTACGTCTCAGTTCACCCGTGTTTATTCAAGTCTTCTTTCAATCCGTCCATACTTTTTCTTCTCCCATTACATCCACCATCCATTATGCTGTTCTTTGCTAAGTACGTATCCCTTTACGTTATCAAATACCGCCTGCAATTTACATTGATATAGCTTAGTTCATTATATGAAATGTCAACCTCAGCGCAAACAAAATATGGAAAACAAATTGCATTGTTAGCAAAAAATATACCGAATAAGCCTTCGATTTGTTCAGTCGTTTCGGCCTCAATTCCAGTCGGCCTAACTCTCAAATATCGGGTTGACCTAGATTAAATCCATCTGGGGCTACCATACAGATTAAGAGAGTTAGGGCTTTACGTATCTATTAGAAAACGAGAAGGGTTGTATTGTAATTTCAAGAGAACAATAAGGTTGTATTTCTAAGTAAATAGCGGATAGCATTGGTCGGTTGTTGGAACTAGATAATTCCAACATTTTATGTAGTGTTTGTAACATTTGTTTAAATATTATTATGTAAGTACTTACGCTGCCAACTGGTAGTGGGCTTGAGCATTTGGATTGTCTTTAGACCTTCAACGGTCTATGGGCAGTCTAACTGTATTTGTAATTTTAGTTTTAGCTTGTATTTTGTTTAGTTAATAAAGGCACTTGCCCATTGAAAAAGTACTTGACCAATGGATTTTTAAAGATACTCAGTGTAGCATATTATGTAGAAATAAGATGTTATATAAGTTTTTTGAAATTCACTACAGCTCTCAGCGATCATTAGATAGTTCACACTATAACACTAAGTAGACCAATGCACACACGCCGTAGGCAGTGGTAAGCGACAGAATGTAATCATCAACGAGTAATTACGAGTATAACTGAAGTAAACCAACTGTTTCTAACAACAATTTCCGTTGAAATATTGTTCACTCAGACACCAAATATACCAGGTAAATATTTTAGCAAGTTTCCACCAACCAAATCCCTTATAATACCTCAATTTACTTTCATGTCTTCAAAAAAAGAAAATTAGAGCAATGTCCACCGTAAAGGAAAAAAATTGCCCGCCGTATATCCAACTAAGGCTCAACGGAGCCAACTTATGGCCAAATGGGGGAACTAAAACAATTCTACAGTTGGCAAGCAGTTGCCGAAAGAAGATACGACGGAGGCTCCTCTTCTCATGTCTACAAATAAATTGGTATCTATTTATGTTGTATTTGTTTAGGTTACCTTTGAACCGTTCTTACAAGCACACAAATATTTGGACTGTGTTAACGGCATAGAAGTTGCTGTTAAGATGTAGATCACAACATCTTTCAGATCTTTTTTAAGTAAATCACTGAAGCTAAGAAAACAAATATAAAAATAAACAATAGTAATTTATAAGTATCTTCTTTGTTTAAAGTGTTGTTCCAAACTTAAGGATTTACAATTTAAATTTTATAGTCAAGAACATATTTTAAATTTTGGCGATTTAAACACATGTTTTATGTGATCACGGCCGTTGTAACATGGTGAAAACATCGAGCGAAAGGTTCCTTATCTTACCTAAATAAAATAATGCACGATAAGTCCCGATAAATATTTTATGAATTCTTAAATTTTTGGAGGCTTTTTGATTTTTGTCAGCCCCATCATATCCTGACAAATTAATCAATACCTTAAATAATTGTGTTTTGTGAAAGGTTATAAGAAAGATAAAGAGACAGATGTTTTCGCATTTAGGTATAAATTTATGTTATTGGGAAGTGTGTAAAATGAAATGTTAACTTTTCGAAGGAAGCCGCTTTTTTTGTCGAATTTTATACCAATATGTATAAGTTCCTTGCCTGAACTGACAGTTGCAATGACATTGTAAAAAGCGAATTATAACATTTAACATCAGGTGACTTGTAGTCAAACGTTTAACCTGTTAATCATGATTAAATATATAACTACAATTTCACCCCGAACCTTGCGACCCATAAATCTTCGGAACCCCTGGATCGATTTTGCACATATTCGAATTTAAAAATTGTATTGAAAAGAACTACTTGCCTACACAGTTTCATGAAAATCGGATCTACGATACGCAAGTTATCGTCAAAGAAACCATGCACGCTGAAATTTCGACTTGTGCCTTTAGCCATTAGAATTTGAGACCTCTCTTCGGTTGGTAAAAAATAAGAGTATTCAAAAATATTTTGATTTAAATATAAAAACGTCATAGAAATAAAATAAAAATATCTACTTGTAATTATCAACTAAAATTATATTATATTAGTGATAATTAGTAATAGTTAAGGCTTTTTTATTTTCTTTGTTTGTTATACCTGCCTATGTACTTAAATAAACGAATTGCCCCAAAAAAAAAACTTAAATTACTTTTTATAAAATTAAAATTACATATGTTCAGATAAGAGTTTAAATAAAAATAAATTTCAGAAAAACACGGCTAAATGTCCCTCGTTATTCTACAATCTCAGTTTCAGTTTAAAAATATACGTGTAAAAATTCCAGCCATTTCACTAGCTGGGCTCAACGGCCGAAAGATGTCGAGAAAAATAAGCCAGTCGAGCTAGGCTTAATCAAAGTTACATGTCACCACATTTTTAGGAGATAGTGATAAATTTTATTACTTGTGAAATGGTTAAATAGCGTTAAAATGGCAACTGTCGCGTAGTAGGTCATAAAGTCGGTAATTTGATTAAGACTCTGAACAAATTGGCTTCACTTAAACGTATTTTTACCCAAATTTATAAAGCTTATAGCGGCAAAAAAATACAATGTTAATATTTAATTATCATATTTTTGAAAGCAGAGTTGAGTCCAGAACAAGTTTTAGATAATTTTCTCGAAAAAAATAATCTTGCACTTCTATTATAAGTGTGCTTCTAACCTAAATAAAATAGAACATGTAAGCTATTTATTAAATTATAAACAGATCCGTATAATAATATTATGTTTATAAACGTAACACTGTTACACTGAAAAGGTGTACTTTCCACGTAACCCTCTAGAGCAGAGTTGATTTTGATTTTTGATTTACTCAGTATACTCAGTATAACTATATTTTAATTAAAAATAAAAACTACCTTAAATTAAAAAATCGTCGCTTGACCCGGCGTAACCACCAAATGAGACTATAGAATACATAATAAGCTAAATTATCGACAGTGGTAAAAACTTGTTCGAATTACCTCTGAATGCCTATTGCGAGTTTTTCCAATTGCGTTACCTACTCGATCGCGTTAACGTTAACTATGATTTGTATGAAATAAGAACAGCACCATCTAGCGCCATTTAGATGGCCTTACTCTAACTGATCAAACCAAGATATCAGACTTCGGCTGCCCATCCCAGCGGAGAATAAGTAATTTTATAGTATAATTTTTAATAGGTTACTAAAATATTCCACAATTGCACATCGACACCTTGTAGGTATAACGCATTCCCTCTAGTTTTTTAGAAACTTAAAAATAATGGGTTTATAATATTATCTTCGGTAATAATAATTGCCAGTATCTCTCTGTCTACTCTCAACCGTCCAGTAACGGCCATTGACTGTCTAGCACTGAATAAACTAGACTCAAAAGTTTACATTTTATGTCTAGCAACTATTGTTTATTCTGTGTTTTTACTACGTCTCAAGTACAGAGCGACCATCTTATCTGTAGACTTGAGTGAGGGAGCCACCAACGTAATATCTGGAGAAAACCGACAGCCACAGAGCATTTTAGTTCACCTAACTATCTCTAAAGATAAGTTGGTTGGGCGTACAAACGTTTTGATTTGAGAAAGGTTAACATTTGAATTGCTAATGTAATATTTCACTGAAGGAGCAAATAAAATTGAATCGGTAGATAAGGATTTACTTTAGCAATTTTCTTTTAGAAACTTCTATATTCGCTATATATTTGTACATATACAAAAATAAAATATTTTAAAACCAACAAGGCAAGTTAAATAAAAGATTGTAAAAATAGAGAACATCTTTTTAAAAATTGGCTGAAAGATCTGTTATCGAAATCAGATTTCAAATAACTTTGAAATTGTACCTAATTGTAATGTTGATATTGCCTTTTACTACACCATTTAAGAGCCAATTGTATTTCGAACAAAAAGGCTATTTCAAAATAACGACTTACAGCCACGAAATAGGTAATTATCTTTAAGCAGAGCTGTAAAAACTTCGACCAATGCCTTTAAGATAGTTTTTATAGTTATTAGGCCATTGATTTACAAACACATGGCCTAGAACAAAATTCACGAAAAAAGTGTCCAGAATTTCATTATCATCATCAGCCGGAAAACGTCCACTGCTGTACATAGGCATATGCATGTTTAGCAGTGGAGCATCTATACCATTTGCAGTTCATCATCATCATCATTTCAGCCATAGGACGTCCACTGCTGGACATGGGCCTCCCCCATCGATCTCCAAAAGGGCCGGTCGGAAGCGGCCTGCATCCAACGTTTCCCTGCGGTCTCTTTTAGGTCGTCTGTCCATCTTGTGGGTGGACGTCCTACGCTGCGCTTACCAGAACGTGGTCTCCATTCCAGAATCTTTCGCCCTCATCGGCCATCTGTTCTGCGTGATATGTGCCCACTGCCATTTCAACTTGCTAATCCGGTGGGCTATATCGGTGACTTTCGTTCGTCTACGGATCTCCTCATTCCGGATTCGATCTCGTACAGAAACCCCGAGCATAGCCCTCTCCATAGCTCGTTGTGCGACTTTGAGCTTGCTTATGAAGCCCATAGTGAGAGACCACGTTTCAGTGCCGTATGTCATCACTGGTAACACACACTGCTTGAAGACTTTCGTCTTAAGGCACTGAGGTATTTTGGGCGAGAAGACATTTGCAATTGATTATTAAGAACTAAATGAAAACAGTAATTTCTTATTCCTTTTGCTAGGTTTTTTAACCAGATTAAATATTAAAATTTCATACCACTGGCTTTTCGGTGAAGGAAAACATCGTGAGGAAACCTGCATAAGTACGGAGAAGGAATTTTATGGCGTATGTGAATCCACCAATCCGCACTGGACCAGCGTGGTGGATATGGCCCAATCATCCTTTCGGGGGTAGGCTAAAAGTCCAGCAGTGGACTGTTAAAAGGCTGACTATGATGATGATGATGAAATATTAAACGACCATTTAAAAGGTAGGTACAGATATAAAGCTAATAAATTTCTTTAAAATCTTTTACTTATTCCCCATTGTCTCTTGTAAAATTTAATTAAAGTTACACACACCTCCTGCTAAAGTTTATTCTGATTAACTTGAAGTTCGTAGCAGTTTGGGTGTCGTAAACAACGGGAAATAAAACGGTGCCGCGGTTTCTCTTGTTCACAAATTGAATTGGATTAGCGCTTGAAAAGTTAAGGGTGATTCTAGCGCCACACTAAAGTTTTCGTGAAGATATCGCGATGTCTCCGTCTAAACGATATGAATAGGGTTTGCAACTGTGTCTGCAACTTTTTTAGGGTTCCGTACCCAAAGGGTAAACACGAGACCCTATTACTAAGCCTACGATGTCTGTATGTCTGCCCTACCTTTAAATGGCTGTATCTTTCGCACCGTAATAGATAGCTAGTTGAAATTTTCACAGAATATGTACTTAATGTTGATGATTGTACGTATTTGTCTGCCAGAGTGGGTACGAAGAATCGACACCGCTTTATGGTTGATATTCCGAGAACCCGTACGAAGCGCTTTGATTCCACATTTATTATGCGAACTGCTGGTCTGTGGAATTCGCTGCCTGAGTGGGTGTTCCCCGATAGTTACAATATGGGTGTCTTCAAGTCGAGAGTGAATAGGTTTCTTCTACGCAAGCGTGCTCCATCGTAGGCCGTATCATAGCTTAAAATCAGGCGAGTTGGCGGCGAAGCGCAAGCCTATATAATATATATAATTAAAAAAATGTACGGCTGATGATGGCGGTGGTACGTAATCCTCAGTGCGCGAGCCTGACTCGCACTTGGCCGGTTTTATTTCCTTTTTATTATTACAACCTTTTATTTAGTTTCACCTGTCCCGGTGTCTGTCTGTCTGTAATCAAATCTTGCAAGTTAAATTTGACCTACTTCCCGGTGTTCGATTGAGCTGAAAGAAGACAATTTTTTTAGGCCCACTGAATTTACCGTATATTGATGGGTACTACACTATAAAATTCATCGTTTTTTTTTTTGTACCATTCGGACGAAAGATAAGGTAAAAATGAAACCGGAATAATAATATAAAGAATAATATGTGTTGTTTTGATATTTGCCACAATTCATTCATTTCCCTTATATAGTCACTTGATCGGAACGTTTTTAATACAAAAAAGGATGCATGCTCAGGAATTTTTATACAAAAATAAATAGACCACATTTTACAACAGTGGCCATAGTAATCGGCTTTTGTCAATATTCCGGTTTGATCAGATATAGCTAATATTACCACTAAATCTAGAGATTATGAGGAACAACTCGACATGAGTTTCATTACTATACGGTATTAGTTTGTGGTGGGCCTATTTTTCAAACAAAAGAAATTGTCTCATTTAGCATACTTGTCAAGTTTCGATGACAATACAATATTATGGTGACAGCGAGCTGATTTGATGATCGTGACGGAGGACAACGGTACTCCTGATGGATAATAGAAGACTGGCAAGTGGCAGACTTGGGCTCATTTTGATCAGCACACCGTTCTGATCACTATTTTCAAAAAACTTGGTTTGAAAAATATATTTTTTCAATAAAAATCTAGAGTGAGCATATTTATTCAATAAAATTACAAGTAAAATAAAAACTATCATAATTTTAAATTTAGTTTTAGATTAATTTTAGTCTTAGTTATAAATTTAAATTTAAGATAAAAATCTTGTTTAATTATGGGTTCAGATATTTTGTCTAATAAGCTTGTGTTGTGTCAAGTATGTTTTTAAAGTGATCGATAATTTCATGTTTTAAAAGTATTCCATCCCACAAGTTCTAGTCACAGTCAAGTCAAAGGAAAACAACGTCACGTTAAAGTCCAAATTACACCTCAGTAAAGTGGAGGAAACTTTTTTATTATTATGGAGACTTGGAAACAACACAAAGAGACACGTATTTCAATCCAGTACGTCCAAGTTTTTTATTTTTTATTTTTTTATTTTTATTTATTTCATATATATACACATAATTAATCTAAGTTAGTATCGAAAAACTAAGCTAGCTAATATGTGTTTAAACACATATTATATACCATTCACCAACATGCATTGGGCCATCATGGTGGATTAGGACACCCATTCTCTCTTTTTGAGAGAAAACTACTGTGTTTTATTAAAAATATGTTCAATCAACTTCTTTCTCATGAAAAATTTCACGCACAAAACGAGTCAACATAATATGTTTTACTTCAAACAAGTCCATTGATTCTGAAGAAGACCCTAACATGTGACTATCTAGATCAAAAGTCTCATAAACTTCAAAACATCTTCTTGTACCTTATATCAAAGTCTCATTTTAGCTTCTAAGCTTATTTCCGCTGCATCCCCTCACTTAAAACACGCAATAACTATGAAATGGCCGTCTGCAGCGGCGAGATTACTACATCTTACATCTTTATCCAACTTCTTGAAGTTTACGACGCAACTTTAGGCGCCATCTTTTGGCGGATTTTGTTTTGGTTCACATCTCATTCTCAAGGGCCTTTCTAGCACTAAGCGAGAGAGAGGGAGAGAGAGAGAGAGAGATAAACTAAACTCACGCATTTTTGACAATCACACTTATATTAATTGTTCGTCATGAACTGCGAGATCGTGACATTTTTTTATAATTATATTTATTAATAGGCTTGCGCTTTAGCTGCCAACTCACCTGATGTTAAGCGATGATGCGGTCTACGACGGAGCACGCATGCGTAACAGAAACCGATTCACTCTTGATTTGAAGTCACCCAGATTGTTGGGGAACACCCATTCAGTCATAAATGTATTCAAACTCATAAAATGGTATGAATTACCTACAAAATTTCATGAAGATCAACGGAACACAAGTTATAGTAAGTAAAGTAAAAAAATTAAGAACAAACACAAACATACAAAATGGCAATTTGTTTTCGTAGGCACAAACCACCTACCACCCTTCACCTTCACATCGCTTGGCCAATATTATCAATGTAAAAGTAAATTTGTCTCTGTCTCTATTCTGACTAAAAGCCTAAAACGATTTAGATAAAATGAGACAATTTCTTTTGTTTGAAAAATAGGCCCACTACAAACTAATACCGTATAGTAATGAAACTCATGTCGAGTTGTTCCTCATAATCTCTAGATTTAGTGGTAATATTAGCTATATCTGATCAAACCGGAATATTGACAAAAGCCGATTACTATGGCCACTGTTGTAAAATGTGGTCTATTTATTTTTGTATAAAAATTCCTGAGCATGCATCCTTTTTTGTATTAAAAACGTTCCGATCAAGTGACTTTATAAGGGAAATGAATGAATTGTGGCAAAAATCAAAACAACACATACTATTCTTTATATTATTATTCCGGTTTCATTTTTACCTTATCTTTCGTCCGAATGGTACAAAAAAAAAACGATGAATTTTATAGTGTTATACCCATCAATATACGGTAAATTCAGTGGGCCTAAAAAAAAATTGTCTTCTTTGGCACGAACCCAGGGTGTATACCGTGTATACGGACGGATACATGTTCCGTTTTATTACAAAAATGCGGTAAAACTGGAAAATTAAGGCAAAATAGCAGAACTTATCTAGCGTTAGTTAGTATGTGTAAGAAGTAAAAGACAATATTAACTTAAAATGAAATTCTTATTTGTTTCAGGTAAATTGCTGGTTTGCGGCAACTATGGTTGATGAAACAGCAACAAACGTTCCTGATTCAAATCGGCACAGATTTTTCCTATAATATTTATCAGGCATCAAGCAAAATAGCCAACCTTTGCCACCTTAAGCCCCAAATAGGATAAAGCATAAAAAAAAAAAAAAAAAAACAAAATCGATTAATAAACAAAAATCGATTTCAATACTATACCTACATGTACAAACAAACAAAAAATTTAAGAAATGATGAAGTCCTTATCAAAACTTTTGCTGAAGGGAATAAACCATCTGTGTTTATATTTATTGTTTTTGTTGATTAGTTCAAAAAAGCTAAATCAATTTCGACAAAATTTATATGGGACCACCTCTGAAGTATCAAAAAAAGAATCAGTAATTTTTAAACTTTCGCGATTTGAACACATGTTTTAAATGTTTATGTTTAAATAATACGTGATAAGTCCCGATAAACATTTAAAAAAAGAATCGTCAAAATTAATTCATAATTGGCAGACAACACAACAAACATACAGTCTTGTAACAAACATACAGTCGAATCGATAACCTCATCCTTTCGTCGCCGTCGGTTAAAAATAGGAGTCCCCGGGACCAGTGGGGTTATTTAAGGGATGTGAAGTGTTTTTTGTTATCCAATTTTTATTTAGAGCTTTTAGTTCACCATGCATTTATGCCGCCCGATTTAAACCCTAAGCACGCGTATAATAAACTTAAAATTCTTTTGTCTTTTCACTCTTTATTTTTTGTAGTAGGACAAAAAATACAAAATACGGCAATATTCCAAGGCTATTTTAAGCAGAATTGTACGTAAAGTACAAAACACGAATATTCATATAAATTTTGAATTTTAATATAGTTTCGATACGTATTGAATATTCGTACTTTGCCCACTGAACCACGGTAGTGACAATTTTATATCGAGCTTATTCACTGTTTTACATTGCGCTTTAGGCAGGAAATTAAGGGGAAGTTGTAAGTGCGTGAAGTTTGAATTGTTTGCGTATTTACTGTGGACCTGTTTTGCGGTGTTTTGGTACTCGTACTGTTGTTCATAATGCTAGTTAACTTCATTAAAAGTTTGCTTTTAGATAGGGGAAATTAATAGGTAGTTGCGAAGATAGGGTTTAAGCTTTTTGGTTCCACTTGAAGATTGAAATCTTCTTCTTATTTGTAAAGACTGTTCAAGAATTTCGAGGTTGACATGAGGGCTGTAGCTTAGTAGACAAAGTGCTCGGGGCTTATACCTGAGGGTGCAGGTACGAATTCTATCAGTCATCTTTATGAATTGTCTATAACAATTTAAAAAAAAAAAAAATTGTAAATCTTCAAGTGTGGAAATACCTAATAACAAAACTGGTCTAGTGCGACTTATATTACTATAATATAATTATAAACCACGTACGAATAAAAATAATTGCTTCATCGAAATCGATTAGAAACTACGGTTTTGTAGACAGACGAAGGAATATGACTCAAGGATATTGTTAGCGGCTGACGAAGAAAATAAATAAATCATAGTTTAAAAAACAAAGAAACACGATTACCCTGAAGATCCTGGTAAGGATACTGGGACAAACTATTTTAAATTATTGCATTGTCATCGGTCCTTATAATTACTATATAATTATAAACCACATACAAATAAAAATAATTGCTTCATCGTAGTCTATTAGAAACTACGGTTTTGTAGACATACGAAGGAATATGGCTTCAGGACATTATATGCGGCCGACGAAGAAAACAAATAAAATCATAGATGAAAAAAAAACGAAGATACACGATAATCCTGAAGATCTTGGTAAAGATAATGGGACAAACTTATTAAATTATTGCATTGCCATCGGTCCTTGATAAGTTTGCAACGTTTTAAATTAATCCGAGGTTTTGAAGGGATTGAAAATCATGTTCAAAGATTCCGTTACATAATTATATAACTTCATAACAAACTAATAAAAGCGTGTTAAAAATAATAATTTCATGATCAACAAAATTGCGTTGGTATATGGAAAATGCGGTAAACTATGAATTACATTATTTGTGACATACCATGTCAGTCGTACACGTCTTAGGTAGGCCTGCCCCTAGATGTACCGCCGACATTGTGAGAGTCGCGGCCATCCAGTGGATGCAGATGGCAGGCTGTCGTTCAATGTGGAGTTTTAAGGTTGAGGCCTATGTTCAGCAGTGGACGTCTTCTGGCTGATGATGATGATGTCAGTCGTTCTTGCCAGCCTCTAGTTCAGCCATGAAGACTGCACTCTAGAGAGGAAGCTTGCGTAGAACGACTGGCTACATCACTGTCTGGCCAACAGATACATAACAGAACAGCCCTTCAAATAATTAGAGAAAAGTTTCACCCAGTTTACCCGAATGAACTCCTCTAATTTGAAACAAAGTAACTTCACTTCAGCGCAACCGCGGTGAGTTTGCGATCATTTAAACTTGCTTGTCATTTCCGCCTTTTGGTCGAAGAATGATTGTACCTTTTTAGAGAGAAATATTTAATGCATAACTGTCGCAGTAGGCACCAAGTTGTTTTCTTTCTTCATAATCATCATTAGCCAGAAGACGTACACTGCTGAACATAGGCCTCTCCCTTAGAACTCCACACTCAACGACAGCCTGTCATCTGCATTCTCTAACGATGTTGTCCGTTCATCTAGTGGGAGGCCTACTTATGCTGCGTCTGCCGGTTTGTGGTATCCACTCAAGAACCTTTCTTCCCCATCGGTTATCGATTCTTCGAGCGATGTGGCCTGCCCATAGTTCTCATTGCCTCTTCAATTGTCGTCTGCCCATTGACTCTTGAACTAGCTATGTCGGTGATTGGTTCTTTGGCAAATATCCACATTCCGGATTCTATCGCGCAAAGAAACTCCGAGCATAGCATAGCTCTCTCCATTTCCCGCTGTGTGCGTATGAGTTTTTCCAAAAGACCAACAGTTAAAGACCACGTCTCAGTACGATAATATGTCATCACTGGTTTATAGATACACATATTAAACTTAAAACAACCCTCTTTTGCGTCGGGGGTTAAAAAGCTCACATTCAGCAAAAGGGCGATGAGTTAGTGACCGTTTTAACTTGCTTGTCCTTCTCTACCCTTCGATCGAAGCAAGATGGAACCTTTCTATATCAGTGGAGAAATTATTTAGAGATTTTAGATGACAATAATAATTGAGACGAGACGTCTCTGTAGGATAAATGACATGGCAATACAATTATTCTTTGTGAACGAAATGAGTTTCTTTTATTCGTATTAAATAGTATTTTTTCATAGATGAGTTTTCAAAATTATTTATTATGTAATATTTTGAACACTTTTCTCGTTAAAAGCATTTAATTTCGTTTTTAGGATTTCGTATCTAAAAAGTTCCTAATACCAGGATCCTAATTACTGGGTAACAGGATTAACTAAAAATAATAAAAAGCCTAAAAGTATAAACGAAAGGGAAGAAATCCGTCAAAAAATACGTTTGTTACATGGTCCGTTTGTTGTTCCTTTTTAATTTTAAATGTTCTGTGAACATTTCAACTGACTGGTTTGAAAAATACAGCCGTTATTAGGTAAGACGGACGGATGGACGGACAGACGGACAGTCAATGTAGGGTTAGTAATAGGGTCCCGTTTGATTGATTGATTGACAATGACTTTATTTACATAGTACTTAAATAAATTATATGCAGTTTCGATTCTATCGCTCAACAACGGTGAAAGACATCGTGAGGAAACCGGCATGTCCAATAACCTCAAAAATCCAAAATACAAGTGACATTCACCAACATGCACTGGGCCAACATGGTGGATGGCCCCATCCTCTCTCTCTAAGAGAAGGCCTGAGCCCCAGCAATGGGAACATGATAGGCTGAAATGATGATGATGACGTTTTAAAAAGTGAAAGTGGTCCCTAGGAAGAGTTCCAGACTTGGACCACCTTCCTCTAACCCTCATCGCTGACATTGTTTAATAAACTGCACAGTTGATCGCATTTCGTTCAACTGTTATCAAACTTGAAAGCTACTCGTTCTTATCTCTCAACAGAGTGCTCTTTCCATTTTAATTTAAAAGTTTCTTTTCTATCAGAGTGCTAGTCAGGATTCTACAGATGCAATTACTTTGTGCGGCCACCGAGTAGTAAATGTACAGATCTACAGCTCCCTGACACCGTAGATTATGAAAAAAATGGGATCAAGAAAACTGGGTAATCGCGAGCTTAGCTTGTTTATTTATTTATTAGCAACTGGATACAACATTTCTAATACCTTGTTTAATTCAGAATATTTCTTAAATATCATCAAACAAGTCATAATCCCAGTCAGAGACAAACAAAGTAAGTCACAGTCAAGTCACATCCCCAGTAAAGTGTAGTAAAACTTTCCTATCCGAAGCTCAAATTTTATAGATTTATCACCTTGACATAACATAATATTTTTTATGATTTAGTAAAAAATAAAATAGCTTGTAAAACATTCTTTAGTAAGATAATTTTACGGAAAAATAAATGACCTTTGAGCTAAATCGTGTTAAATTGATTATACAACTAAAAAAGTTTGAACCTCAAAATGTTCCATTTTATAATGTCAAGTTACAAGTCTTTATGTCTAATAAATATAATCGCGAGTGTAAGCTATTTAAAGTAACTTATATGTCTAATTAACACCACCTGCGTGGACTCCCTTGCTCCTTTGTGTTGCCAGATCTGCTTGCAGTGTCAGACGCTACGCTGAATATGAATAAGCCCAACAAACACATGAAGTATTCACAGCTCAGCGCAAATTATGTGCTTTTGCGCTAGCTATTGAGACCCATGGTCGTCCGACATAACGAAGTTTTGCATGGACATTTCGACTACGCTGGTCTTTGCCTCAGGGGATTGCAGAGCTTACATGCTTCATACAAAAGTTGAGTATTACAATACTGCGGATAATTCTACCAGTGTTCTGGGAACCCTGTCATACGGTGGCAAACTCGATGGCGTTTGAGTTTTGTAGTAATTTTAGTTTGGTAACTATTGTTTTGTATTGTGCTATTGTCAATAGATAGGTTAGTTTTGATCTTTGAAATATTTCTGTACTTATCGTTATTGTAAAACTGTCTGAAGCAATAAATAAATGTACAAAGTTTAAAACACAGATATTTAAAACCTAAAACTATTACTACCTAACATTAAAATTAAAACCTATATAACTATCACTTTATTAAGACGCGGTACAATCGCAAAACTTACCAAAAGAAGTGTTTTTAAACGCTTTGTGTGACGTGACAAAATTAGCTGATCAGATAAAAAAAATACTACAAGTAGAAAAAACCCCTTGGTAATAATCTTAACCGAATAATTTTTTTTAAAATTGTCTGGACTCTTAAAAAAACATATTACAAATTGTACAATAAAAATAGCTTCTGAATTGAAGAACTCTGAATTTTCAGCGACAACAACATATTTTTATGTACGAATTGTATAGCCAGACTAGTCTTTTAAAACTTTGAACAGTTCATTGTTGAAATTCATTTATATAGTTTGATAAATTAAATAAAAACCCTCAAAATAATATAAACACAAGCACAAAGTCATCATCATCATCAAATATGATGATATACGATTTACGACTTTAAACAAAGCCGTTTTAGATAGCAAATAGATCATGGCGTGAGCGGGTGAAAAACGAATTTGAAATCGTGACCAGACCGCGCCTTAAACCGCTACCAGTGGGAACTGTATGCAATGAGGGAAATGCTGGCCCCATTACCACGTTGTACAAAGTTGATAGATCTAAATAACAATATGAGCACAATGAAAAGGGCACGCAGCCAGACGTAGTGACGGCAGGTGTTGTACTACAGTGATGTAGTGGTCGACCAATCCATTTTATAGTTCTCAAGACTACGACAAGAGGCCGACTGACATTGAGGTAGTCCGATGGTATTAGGAAGGCAGCAAGATGTGAATGGAGGTGATTGGCAAGAGACCGAGGAGAATGGCATAATTATAATGAGCAGTGGGTTATCAAAGGCTAGGATGATGAGTCACGCCAAACAAATCGATACAAGAGATAGAAGCATACTCGCAGCGATTCTGACGCCTAGGCGCTTGTTTTGTTGTGGCGAACAACAATAGTATGTTGGACTGCTATGAGCTTTTTCTCTGTTTTCTACTCGGCGATATGGTGATGCTCTTTGACCGGACAATTGACCTGATTTCGTGTCTGTCCTACATTGTAAAGAAGCACGGATGCTGTTGGACCTTACTTTGTAATGCTGCAATGTGGTTGGAATCAAAACATTTTTGAACGAGTCCAAATATTAACTAAGAACAAGGATCTTATATAATATATTATACCCTAAAGGGAACTAAGAACGATTTGTTTTTGACAAAATAGATGAGACGAGATAATATATTTGATTGACGTTACGATGTTTCGACGACGCGTTTGGCTTAGTGGTCATACGTTAGCGCGGGTTTGATTCCGACTCCAAAAATAACTGAATATAAATTGTAATTAGGTAGGTAAGTAGGTATATATGTATCAATAATTTCGTTGATTGTTATTTAATGTTCATTGGTTTGAAGTAATTTAAATATTATTTTCTACTTTTTAGTGTTTGTACAATTGTACATGTAGTTAGTCAAAGTCGGTTCTTGTTTTTTTTTTTTCGTTATAAAAATTAATTTTATTATAGTGCAAAAACGACACAGGCCTCTATAGGCCTATATTGCCTCTAAAGGCAAGTCACTCAGCCTGATTTTAGATTTTTATCCAGTCACTGCCTTACGTATATAGTCACTCCATCAAATAGTTCCATCACTTCCTCATAAAACTTTCAGTTGAGTTTAAGTACGAGTATATTGAAACCTCTGAAACACACATACTCCTTGAAAGGTCAACAAGCCAAATTATACAAGTTCGAGCCCCTATCGACTGGAGTAGTTGACAAATAGTGTTGGTTGTTAATATGTAACTTTTGCTCGGTAGAAATGTAATTAACAACCCCGTAAATTACAAACCCGTACAAAGTTCTTTGACTCCACTTTTATTGTGTGAACTGTTAGTTATGGAATGCAATTATCGAGATACAATTCCTATAGAGTCATAATCTCTCAGTGGAAAAAGTCAAAAAACGTCCGAGCGTAATTGTACATATACATTGTATCAATTACATAGTTCACAATGCCACATTTACTCTAATTTAGACGTTGTCGCTCGCGTAGTGTTCAACGCAACGTTAGTTGTCCGCTATGTCATCGTGGCTCTGGCATCGCGAGGCGTTGTAGTCGGATCGCTACCGGTCGGTAACCGTACCTTGTAACTAACCAAAAAGTCGGCGTACCTCGTAGCGTGCGCCGAGTTTTGGTTTGTTTTTTTAGCACGATTGTGACTATATATTATGTATCTTTTTTTTTTTTTCCTTGGCAAGCCCCTTTATTAACTAAACAAAATACAAGCTAAAACTAAAACTACAAATACAGTTAGACTGCCCATAGACCGTTGAAGGTCTAAAGACAATCCAAATGCTCAAGCCCACTACCAGTTGGCAGCGTACCCAGCATGCTGGCAGCATTACCACGTTGAATGGCAATGCTTATGCGTTGAGCCAGAAACACGCCAGCATTTTGGTCACGCGTCGCATTAACCATATGTATTGTTTATCGATGAATGCACTGCCTGAATGTTATATTATTTTGTGTTAGATAGTTTCGGTTTTTTTTCTGGGCAAGTGCCTTTATTAACTAAACATAATACAAGCTATAACTAAAACTACAAATACAGTTAGACTGCCCATAGACCGTTGAAGGTCTAAAGACAATCTAAATGCTCAAGCCCACTACCAGTTGGCAGCGTACCCAGCATGCTGGCGGCATTACCACGTTGAATGGCAATGCTTATGCGTTGAGCCAGAAACACGCCAGCATTTTGGTCACGCGTCGCATTAACCAGGCGCTCTGAAAGATTTTTGAAAATGAGGTGAGCTCCCGGTCCCCAAGGGCCCAATGTCTCGACCCCAAACGCCTCAAATATATAACCACTGCCGAGTTTAGCATATTTGCGTCGCTTGTGCTGCTCTGCCGAATTGGCAGCCGCGCCAGCCCTACCCTGTGTCTCAGGAAGATGTGACGGCGCCAAAGTATCGACACAAGTTGCGTCCCATACAAGGGGCCGCCCCAACCTCCAGGGCACAAGTGTCATACCGTCAGGCCTCCTTCCATCGTCGCGCGCAAGACCACTCGGTTCGAGCACAGCTGCGACATTGGCGGTGGAAAGAGCCCTGCGTATGATGTCGTTCAGGCTAGCGTGTCGGCCAATACGACCAGCGCTTCTCGAGCAAGAGAGACCATGGTGACCGAGCTGGTCAACAGCAGTACCACACTGACAGCGATGGGCCTCACAGCACCTTGCACCCAAGCGTAAGCTGACAGCTAGACGAAATGCGGTTGGATCTAAAAGGCTACCCGTGTTAAAAGAGGGCATAGCTTGCAACCAAAGTCCCGATTCCCAAACAGAGACAGCAAGAATACGAGCGCGATCTGCAACACTAGGACACGTATCTAGTAGCGATTTCCGTGCTAGTTCGCAGATCGGCCGATCCCACAGTCTCTGGGAAGACAACTTCCTGGGAAAATCGGTATTTGGACAAGCAAGCCTCCAAGCATTCATTGCCTCTTTCGAATGAGTTTCGGTTAGTGCCACTTATCGAGTAGGTACATATATTAAAAAAAAAACATTACCTTGGAATGCTCTCATATTACTCTCAGCTTCTTTTTACAACACAAAAGAATATAAATATGAGTTCTAAAAACAATTTGATAGGCAAATAAATTCTCAGGTTAATACGAATTTGATGCTAGTCATAAAAACAATTTCATACTCCGAAACGAACATTAGGTTCGATATAAAAACAGAATCGAAACGACAATATATAGGAGTTATATCAATGTTTTTTTTAGTATCTGTAAGTCATCATCATAGGCCTCCCCCTTTAACCTCCACACTGAACGAGAGCCTGCCTTTTGCATCCACAAAAAAAAACCGAAACGTGGATATTCGCCAAAGAACCAGAGTCACCGACATAGCTGTTAAAATTTGCAAGTTGAAGTGGCAATGGGCAGGCCACATCGCTCGAAGAACCGATAACCGATGAGGAAGAAAGGTTCTTGAGTGGAGACCACGAACCGGAAGACGCAGCGTAGGTAGGCCTCCCACTAGATGGACCGACGACATCTGTAAGTATCGTTCGTAAACTCAGAAGTATATTGATGACAAGGTGGGAAGATGATGGCATGATGTATTCCTGCAGCATCTAAGTGTTTGGATAAGTATCGTTCATAAACTTAAGGGAAATGTTTTTTCTGTAAATTATATGCTTAATCTATATCTTCTATCTATACTAATATTATAAAGAGGAAAGATTTGATTGTTTGTTTGTTTGTTTGCATTGAATAGGCTCCGAAACTACTGAACCGATTTGAAAAATTCTTTCGCTGACGGGAAGCTTCACTATCCCCGGGTGACATAGGCTATAATCTATACCCGTGCGAAGCTGGGGTGGACCGCTAGTATATATCACACACACACACATCATCAGCCATTAAATGTCCACTGCTGAACAAGGCCTCCCTCTTAGAGAGGGGTGTTGCCATAATCCCCACGCTTGGCAGGCGGCTTGGAGATCGCAGTACGTTCACCGTGTACTAACAGGACGCTGCTGTCCATCCTCCGGTGGTTCTGGTCGCAGTTTTAGGATATACCCGGGTCCTAGTATATATATAAAAAGCGAAATTTATTCATCTACTCACTTATTCACTCATTAAACACGAAATCTCGAAAACCACTTGACCTACGAAGCTGAAATTTAGCAGGTAGATTCCTTATGGGGTGTAGAGGTCCGCTAAGAAAGGATTCTGTGAAAGGGCCGAATTAAGGGGGGCAATTGGAGGTTGAAAGTTTATATGAAAGTCCTTTGTTTTTGATGTTAAGGACATGAAATTTAGTATTCAAATTATTGGTTTAAAATAAATAAATAATGTATAATTGTTTGTCCGAAAAAGACGGACTAAGAAGGGGAAAAGGGGGTTGAATATTATATACAAGTCTACGCGTGCGAAGTCGCGGGCAACAGCTAGTCTATCTATATATTTATGTACATGTTGCAGTCAAAACTATTAGTCTATTGGTTTTTATCGGAAACTTTACGAAGAGTGTGCATCGGACCTCCATTATTTAATTCCATCCTGTCCATTTTTATATTGGACTGCCAGAGTGGGCACGAAAAGGTGACACCATTTCATGGTCAATATTCCGAAAACCCGGACGAAGCTCTATGATTCCATTTTTATTGTGCGAACTGCTAGTCTGTCAAATACGCTGTCTGAATGGGTGTTCACCGATAGCTACAATCTGGGTGAATCGGTTTCTTCTGGTGAGAGTACTCCATCGTAGAAGATATTTTTACCTGATCGTAGACCACATCTTCACTTAACATCAGGCAAGGTGGCGGTCAAGCGCAAGCCTATTGTATAATTGTTGCTGCCTGAATGGGTGTTCCCCGAAAGATACCATCTGGGTGTCTTCAAATCACGAGTGAATCGGTTTCTTCTAGGCAAGCGTGCTCCACCGTTGACCGCATCATTGCTTAACATCAGGCGAGTTGGCGGTCAAGCGCAAGCCTATTATTTATATAAAAAAAAAAAAAAACCTAGCGCAGATTCGAATTCTGCCGATCGCCGTATTTTTACATTTAAATAATTGAACGTAGATTACAATAAATGGAAATTGGACATTCGGGTATTGTACATTCATGATTTTAACTTAAAGCATGCAAATTTCAGTTTAACCTCGTACATAATTTGATTCTTTGTTTTTTATTTATTTATCTTATTGACTAACATACATGTTATTATAACACAACTCTGCCAAACTGCATAACAGTTTCTAGGCAGACATTTACTCTCTTTACAACATTTCATCATCAACGAGTAGGACATATTTTAGACATACTAATTATATGCCTATTTATAATATTGGATATAAAATATATGTGGCAACAAAGAGTCATTATGGGAAGACCAGTAATGGACAGAAAAAATAATATAATTATGTTAAAATAATAATAATACAGGGTTCAAAGAACGGTGATACTAACTGTGTGTAACAAGTTTGCATAAACAACTAAGAAAAACTGGGTTTTTTTAAAGTTTGGTGAGTTTGCATCGAAAAGATAGAATGCGTCAATTTGGAGCGCTAAGGTGATCCTCCTTTGTATTCCAAAATCTAATACCATATAATAATCATTTAAGACACCATTTAGAAACAACAAGTACTAAACTGATTTTGATGAAATTTCCATGGGACCAAATAGAAATTTCACCAAAATCAGTTTAGTAATTTGGTTTTTAAATTAAAATAACTGGAATATTCGGTTACTCGGTTACTTTGTCATCCAAGCATCACCAAAACTGCGTATTTTACAAATTTTGTGAATTTGGTTTCTTAAATTGTTTATTAATCCTTAGAGATTACTTTGTTATTTGTACACTCACAGCTTGTTCTACAAACTTATATTTAATGCACACGTAGACTTCAAAACTAACTTCCGCCATACTTGTATTAGATGATATACTATGATGCGCGTAGCCAGGGCAGGGGTTAAAAGGCCTTTATTTACGCTAATTTGAAAGCCTGCTATTTTTATTAAGTGAATGTAAAAAAACTGGACAAGTACGAGCACGAGTCCAAAAAAAAAAACTTACTAATGTTGAAATATTCAAAGACAAACTTAACTTTGTAGTTGACAATAAGGTTCTTCGATACATAACAACTACAACATGTAAGTTTGTAATTGCAATTTTTTTTAAATATGATTTAACTTCAAATTAAAAACTTTCAGATTTATCCCTTTATTATGTTCTGTAAGACCCTTGCCTCTTGCCAAAATTAATAATTCTAGGTCAACGGGATATATAGGTTTTGATTCCCCTGTGAAATCGCAAAATATGCGACATAAACGTTAATATCTTTTGATTGCGTTGAATTCATCATCATCAGCCAGAAGACGTCCACTGCTGAACATAGGCCTCCCCCTTTAACCTCCACACTGAACGACAGCCTGCCTTTTGCATCCATTGGATGCCAATGCGTTGAATTACAACTTTAATATATTTCTTATTTCAAGTAGGTATTTAGTATACATTTCAACTTGTTACCTTTTCGCGTTCTTGAGAAAAAGGGTCTTGTCAGACGGACAAATGGACAGACGCACAGAGGGACAACGAAGTGATCCTATAAGGGTTCCGTTTTTTCATTTTGAGGTACGGAACCCAAGAAGAAACAAGTAAAAACAACAAGAATACGACTTGACTGACTGTAAGTAGTTGTCATCTATTACGCGTAGATTTTCATATTATAAACTTTCAGGCCGTTTAGCCACATTTGATATGTCATTTTCGCAAAATTCTTCCTTAGCGGACTTCTATATCTCATACAGAAACTGCTAACTGCCAAATTTCAGCTTCAAAGTTCTGTAATTTTTGAGATTTCGTAATGAGTCAGTGAGGGAGTGAGTGAATTTCACTTTTATATATTTATAGAAATATATGAGTTTCGTAAAATATTTGGATATGAATTTAAATACAATGTATTTATTTGTCAAGTTTAAAAAATTACTTACTAGTACTAAAATGCTGGTCGGTATCTTGGGCAACGTGTAAGCATTGCAATACAACGCGGCAATGCGGCCAGCATTTTGGGAACGATGCCAACGGGCAGCGGTTTATTAGATTAGTTTAGTTTAATATAATATATTTTTATTTAGCGTATTTAATTTAATTTAGTTTAGTACTAGTAAGTAATTTTTTAAACTTGAGAAATATATTATATTGCTCAGTTGTTATATTTAAATAAACTCTAGAGCAATATACGGGAGTTACTTCCGTTAGATAATAAAAACAAAATATGAAAATGGTTTCTTAAAATTATTTTAATCTAGAATACTGGCTGGCCCCAAAGCCAGTCCTTCCTCCATACCTGTGCCACTGTAATACAGGAGGCGGTAACTGGTACTTGGTATGATGTATCACGTCTATAAATTTGTTCTTCCTACCCTGAGGAATAGTAGGTCGCCTTTCGCCAATCGTCCTGACCTGACCTTCCCTGACCCATAGTTCAATAGTTCTGGGACTGTGATTTATTTAATATGGTTTATGTGATACCTTTGTGGATGACACAGGGTTGTGAGGTGTGTGGTAAGTATATATTTCTATTGAAGTGCCTGTTTATGTAGGTGTGAGGTATGCAGGGTGTAAGGGGAACACTCTCGGAGCCAAAAGAAGGTAATTGTACTCATTATTATGAACAAATATTTTATATTGATATTTTTTTCGCGATTTCAGGACTGGTCCCATTGTAAAAGATGTTCATAATGATGAGTACAATTACCTTCTTTTGGCTTCGAGAGTGTTCCCTTACACTCCGTATAATATGGTATTATGAAACTAGCTGCGCCCCGCGGTTTCACCCGCGTAGTGATGATGATGATGAAAAGTAGCCTATGACACTTTCCAACCCTTGAACTATACTAATGCAAAAAATCAGGTCGATCCGTTGCTCTGTTGCTGCATGACAGAGGAACAAACAAACCAACAAACACACTTTCGCGTTTATAATATTAGTACGATTAAAAGCATTGTATTAACGTACATTGGAGAATCTAATAGCATTTTCAAATAATAAATGAAAAATGAAAAAATGAAAAAAAAAAAAAACACTAAACACACTATATAATAGTTCACTAAACCAAGGACCCAAATAAAACTAATTTGACACATGTTCCAAAGTTCTGGCAACACTAGCTTCTAATTTCGAGACGGCTCCGACAAGCGGAGTTATAATTAGATCCGGCTCCAATTCACTCAATTTGGATTCGCTTTGTTCCGGTACATTCTACTTCTCTGCACATAAAGTAAATATATTATGAGTAATTAGCTCAGCTGCTTTAGAAGCGTATGGTTACATCTAATCAGAGTTCTACATCTAAAGCGTAGGTATAGTTTGTTTTAAGAAATTGGCGGGAAAATCTTCAGAGTTTCCAATATTAATAATTCGGTAAGCGCATGCTGGGAAGGAAGACTATGATCTAACAGTAGCTGTCAAAGATTGTGATTATTATTATTTTTTTAAATAATCCCTCATATAACCTCTAAAAGTTTATATGAGGGATTATTTTATATCGATATTATATAGGTACAGTCTTCCTACTTTCCAGGGTCAATCGTGACAAATGCACTTTGACGTTTCATGAAGTAATAATGTTGTACAAACCATAACTAGTAGTTCGCACAGAACACACAGTAGGTAATTAGATTTAATTAGATTTAAAAAAAAAATATATATATACTATACCGAGAACCAGTTGTCTGGATAAATCTAACATAGGTTTTAAGACAACTTACTAACTCGAAATGTAACGTACAAAAAAAAAAAAAAAAAAACTGAGACCTCACGATGTTCAAGCTTTTACTTCACCTACACTAAGGTACACCCGCTCCATAGTTTTTCTACCTACCATGATCTTGATTGAAAAATATGATAATCAACTGTCAATCTTCACTTCAGTCATACTGTCATACGGACATTATTTGTCTATACTAATATTATAAAGAGAAAAGATTTGATTGTTTGTTTGTTTGTTTGTTTGCATTGAATAGGCTCCGAAACTACTGAACCGATTTGAAAAATTCTTTCACTGTTGGGATGCTGCACTATCCCCGGTTGACATAGGCTATATAACCCGGCTTCGCCCGTGCGAAGCAGGGGCGGCCTACTAGTACAAAATAAGTTTATTTCGGATTCATTAGGAACTCCTTCCTTTAGCCAATGGTATTTTATTACTTTATTATTTTTATATATTTATAACCCCTGCATCGGATTAACTCATATACGAACATCGATCTATATCTTTGTATACGAACCTAATAATTATAAATACTTAAACTACAAACTTAAACTGAACTTAAAATTTGCTAGTTGAAGTGGCAACGGACAGGCCACATAGCTCGAAGAACCGATAACGGATGGGGAAGAAGTTTTCTTGAGTGGAGACCACGAACCGGAAGACGCAGCGTATGTAGGTCTCCCACTAGATGGACCGACGACATTGTGAAAGTCGCTGGCATACAGTGGATGCAAAAGGCAGGCTGTCGTTCAGTGTGGAGGTTAAAGGTGGGAGGCCTATGTTCAGCAGTGGACTTCTTCTGACTGATGATGATAATAAAATAATAACATAAATTTGTTTAAACGCCGATTTGTCCCACTCTAAACTTTTAGACCACACCTCGTTCGTTTTTTTTTAAATCTGACTAATTAGTGTCGCCATTAAATAAAACCGCTATCAAAACCAGCGCCCTTATTATAGAAGTTTGATCGTGATCGAGATTGCATGCCGTCCCCTTCGCATCTATTTACTCGCACCACGTGCGTAAGTGAGATGGCACGCGATCGCGATCACGATCCGAATCATCCATAATAAGGCATCTGGCCAAAATAAGATAGTTTCATTGTGATTTTCGTGCGATTGCCAACTAAACTGGGGCCCTGAGTAAATCGACCGAATATTTTAGTCACGTTTGCCTCCAACCAAACCAGTATTCACTGCATCCTATAAACTATTGTGTTAATAATAAAAGTAAACCCTGCTGGGGACGTAGATAATTTCATTTCACCATGTTTGCTTGAATTTTGCTTTTATGGAACCGAGTTTCACGATATTGCTTGTTTTATATGATTTGTTATAGTGTTTAGTGCTTTGTTTACTTTTTTTAGGGTTGTTAGTGCTTAATATTTACAAGATTTTATTTAAATTGCTTCGTTAGTTTGGGTCAAATTTTGCAACTGCATTTTAAAACAGTTACGCCAACCGATTGTGGGAGACACCTCAGAAGGGGTCTCAATTTACACCATTCACAGTCAATTTAGCATAATTTATTAACATTTTTTAAAAGCCGTGATAGCCCATTTGGGAGACCGCTAGACTTGAAAGCGTGAGGTTGCGGGTTCAAACCCCGGGCCCGTACCAATGAGCTCTTTGGAACTTATGTACGGATTTTCATACCATTGGCTTTTCGGTGAAGGACAACATCGTGAGGAAACCTGCATACTTACGGAGAAGGAATTCAATGGCATATGTGAATCCACTAATCCGCACTGGGCCAGCGTGATGGATATGGCCAAATCACCCTTTCGGGGGTAGGCTAAAACTCCAGCTGTGGACTGTTAAAAGGCTGACTATGATTAACATTTATTACTAAAATCTCATATAATGTTAAAATATAAATAAATTACTGTACCTTAATCTATCTGCGATGACAGCGCGGCGGTCCGTTCTAGAATTAAATGCCCGTAAACAGATTTTTTTAATTGATTTAAACCCTTCATTCTAGCGTTTATTGCTTTTGAATGAAAATAAAACGTAGCAATGCTTAAACCGTAAACTTTCTTTTTTATAGCTCTAACCCAGCAGAAAATTGCTGTCTGTCTGTCTCGTAAAAAGATATAGATGAGAATATAGTAGCTACATTTATATAGCTCTGAAGATCAGTAGACTAAACAAAATACGATCAAGGCAGGAGATAGTAAGTACTTCTACGCATTACATCTCAACAAGTATGAGATAAACTGCAACAATGAACATTATTGAATTTCAAATAAAAAAGTATATAAAAGACTTTTGCCCAAGACTGTAATTACTGCTAGTTGGAGCACGGGGATTTGTAAGTGCTCCGTGTTTCACCCAGTTGGAGAACCTAGGTGAAACACGGGTCCGACCCCACAGATTTATACATACTTACGAGGTGGCCAATTTATTTTATAAAGTGGTCAAATTAGGAATCTAAATTTCATTTTAAATAAACTTTATTAATTAAGAAAATCAGGCTTTTTCGTATTCTTCTCAACAAAACTTTTCATTTGATGGCCAATATCATGATGTGAACAGTTCTTCCGCCATTTTGAGACTAGCCATAATGAATTTATCATTTAGGAACAAAGTGCTTGGGAAGACAAATCCAATGAATCCAAACTCGACAGGATTATGTCGTTTCGTTCCTTCCACCTTCTGTCTCCACCATCAGACCAGCTCGATGGAACCATAACATTGTATAGTCACCAAACTTACATAAGCATGCCAAATTTCAGCTCAATCGCTTGAAGATATCTGCTTCAAAATTGAGTTGATAGTTACATGATAGTGGTCAAACGCAAGCCTATTATTTATACAAAAAAAAAACAACATATATACATACATTCAACTCTACAAATAAATTGGTGGACAAATGTGATTCTTTTCCTGTAATCAGTTAAGTGATGCCGTCCTTCACTAAAGTTTAAGTTGTCACTCATGGTCCCTGTTTCATTGTTATTTATGGTGTTATTTATTTCGGTTTCCGGGCAATAAGATGGAAGTAATGGACGTGAAGGCGTTTTGTTTTTTGTATTTGGTGTTTTATGTCCGGCCTTTCTCTAGTCCATCAGCTAATGGTCGAAGTTTTATCACAATTAGGAGGTCCTGTTTTCATCTATGCTATTATTAACTGGGATTATTTTATGACGTTTGTAAGGACAATTAACAAAAGTGTATGGAATTTGGTCTAATTGTCCACCACTAACCACCAGCGGTGCACTATGGATTTTGTAGTTATAGGTCTCTTTAAACACACTTTCACACTAATCTACACCAATATGAGCAGTAAAGAAATTTCGTAACTATGTATGTGTGTTTGAGGTTAATCTTCAGAACTACTGAACTGATTAAAAAAAAAATATTCACTGACATAAAGCTGAATATTCCTGAGTGACATACAATGTGTTTTGTTTACGAAAAAGCCAAAGAGCGGACAAAAACAAGTCTTAAATAATAAATTGTCTTTAAAAAAGTGAATATGCCACTACAATGAACATAATAATATTTTTACACGGATTTTGCAGTAAAAAAGTAAATTGAAATGGGGGTCTCCATACAACTGACGTATTTTTTTTACGTATATTTGTATAAGCTCTAATGTAAAAACGGCAATATGTACAAGCGTCAAACTTGGCATGATTATAGTACACACTCTACAGGGTGTAAAGAAACACTCTCGAAGCCAAAAGAAGGTAATTGTACTCATAATTATGAAATACTTTTTACGCGTTCTTGAGAAAAAGGATCTTGACAGACGGATAGACATACAGACGGACAGACGGACAACGAAGTGATCCTATAAGGGTTCCGTTTTTTCCTTTTGAGGTACGGAACCCTAAAAAGAGCCTGAACGATTATATTCGAAATTATGAAAACGTAGAAAACGTAGAAAATAATTATCGTAATTTTCTTAGCAGCCTTACAGTGCATATTTCAGTGTAATATACTCACAAGAGATATACGAGTACTGAGTAAACGTAATTCTCCTTAAGTAATTTACTTCTAATGACAGCTAACAGTATACAAATCCCCGTAAAGTGAATAGCTTAGTAAGCCATTCTATAATTCACTCTAAGGGCCCTGAAAGGTCAACCGCAATACGGAAATTCAGCAAGAACAGGCAAAAGATAATAACGGCTTTGTACGGAACTCAATTTAGTAATTAAAATTATCTTTGAGTGACATTTTCAGCAGAAAATTTGGCAGAAAAGTGTCCTACAAATTATTAAGCGTGAATTTAATTAGTGCTCTAATGTTTTTATGCATTTTCTTTGATTTCTCTCTATTGACACTTTGTTTGTACTAGAGTGGCACGAAATCCCCAAAGTGGATATTGCCCTCCGGCAATAAAAGACGTTGGACCCGGGTATGTCCTAAAACTGCGACCAGAACCACCGGAGGATGGGCAGCAGCATCCTGTTAGTACACGGTGAACGTACTGCGATCCCCAAGCCGCCAAGCGTGGGTATTATGGCAACACCCCTCTCTAAGAGCGAGGCCTTGTTCAGAAGTGGACATTTAATGGCTGATTATGTGGATAAAAGACGTTATTCTTCATGGCACTACGCGACCTAATGCCAATCAGGCAGTTAAAACTCATGAAGATTAGTTTGCGCGGCGTCAGACCAGAGCGGTACTTGGGACTTAGGGTACCTGACACCTGGTCCAGTACCATCAATGACATATCTTTTGAGGCCCTGAGATACGATATAGTAATTATTTTGTCCTCTATTTTTGAGATAAGGACTGAGTCACAGCAGTGGGAATGTGATAGGCTGCTGCTGCTATATCATCATCATCATTATCAACTAGAAGACGTCCACTGCTGAACATAGGTCTCCCCCTTTAAAAATTATACTATTGTTTTGTTGTTTTTACTCGTCATCATCATCATCAGCCAGAAGACGTCCACTGCTGAACATAGGCCTCCCCCTTTAACCTCCACACTGAACGACAGCCTGCCTTTTGCATCCACTGGATGCCAGCGACTCTCACTATGTCGTCGGTCCATCTAGTGGGAGGCCTACCTACGCTGCGTCTTTTACTCGTAATGTCTGTATATTTTGTTTCTGTCATAAATACCAGCTCGAAGGTCTTGAATTTGAAAGGTCTGAAGGTCGCCGGTCTGTAGACCGGCGTGCTGTTCGTCTTATAGGCGATGAGAATTTAGTGGCTAAGAAACTTCTCAGTCTAGAACACCGACGTAAAGTAACGAGTCTGCCAATTTTCTACAGGATTCATTTCGGAGAATGTGCATCAGAGCTACATGATCTTATCCTGCCATCCCCTTTCCACTACAGGACAAGTAGGAAAACGGCCCACTACCACCCATACATTGTGGATTTTCCTTGGATACGTACCAAATGTTTCGATTCTACGTTTCTAATCCGTACAGCCAAAGATTGGAACAACCTGCCAGCTTACCTTGTTTCTTAAGAGATATAATCTGGGCCTTTTCAAGGCAAGAGTGAATAGGTATCTTCTAAGTCTGCGTGCTTCATCTTCGATCATATCATCGCTTACCAACAGGCGAGTTGGTGGTCAAACGCGACTTACAAGCAAAAAAAAAAACTTTCTTTTTTTCGTTTTTTCTTCCCTTTAACCTCCACAAAGAATGGCATCCTGCCATCTGCATCCAATGGATGCCCACGAATCTCACAAGTCGTCGGTTTATCTAGTGGGAGGCCTACCTACGTTGCGTCTTCCGGTTCGTGGTCTCCACTCAAGAACCTTTCTGCTGTATGCAGTCTTTTTGCTGCTATTTATTTTATATATAAGATAGTTCCACCGTTTTGTGTAACCTTGTATGAATTGACATAGTTACCTAAATCAAATCTATAGTAATTATGTACGAAGAGCTGATCAATCAGGCATCCCATTGGAATGTGTCAAATGACAATGCTTATGCTTAGTTATAGATTATTAATCAGTTTACAAACTGCCGTCAGCGGATCTAAATACATACCGCTTTCTCTATGCATTTCCGATTACAATCTGATATACTATATGCTTGGGATAAACGGAAAATATGGAGATTGCTATAGAAATAACTACTGGAAATCTAAATTGATTTGGATAATGCGATGGTACTAATATTGTTATAAAAAAAAGTGTCGATCAGAGAAACTACTTCTTTTTAAGTAGGCAAATAAAAAGAATTTGTTATTACATGAAAACCACCAATTTCCGATATACTTCAGTGAAATATCAAAAGAAAATGTTTTTATTCCGCTTTTTACAATGTAATTGCAGCTGTCAGAGCAAATAATTTCTAGGGCTTAGGGAGCTCAGGCGTAATTTCACAGCCACCTGAATTTATTTACGGTATTTTAATTTTTGACAAGTTTGAAATTTGTCTTCGATAGAATCCAGATAAAATCAGACTAACTAACTACTAAATGTTATGATCATAATTATGTAAAATGAATTTGCCTTCAGCTCGAAAAAAACAAAAAAAGTATGGCATAAATTAAAGGGGGCAAGGTAAACACGTATTGCACACACACTGACATATTCTTACTAGTTCTAATAACGCACACTTTCATTTTGAGCGGCACACAACTGCAAACGAGATAATCAAATGGATTACCATTTGTAAGTGCTAAGAAGAAACTGTTAGGTATAATTTCCATTTTCACCTCCGTTTATTTTTATGGGCAGGCCACATCGCTCGAATGACCGATAACCGATGGGGAAGAAAGGTTCTTGAGTGGAGACCACGAACCGGAAGACGCAGAGTAGGTAGGCCTGCCACTAGAGGGACTGACACATTGCGAGAGTCGCTGGCATCTAGTGGATGCAAAAGGCAGTGTTGCCAAAAATGCAAAGGCAATTCACTGTTGTTCAGTGTGGAGGTTAAAGGGGGAGGCATATTTATGTGGACGTCTTCTGGCTGATGATGATTATTATTTTTCTGGGTCTAAATGTCATTATTTTTTTGTTTATTGGATAAAACCTCTTCTAGTCTATCGCTGAAGTACAATCAACCCCAAGAGATAAACAAACACGCTGACTTTTATAAATCAGCTGATACATGCCTTATATTCACGTGCCGACTTTATTCCTAGTTTTGTTGGCGTTTTGTTGCCACATGTATGTAGTTTATGGCTCGCCCGGCGATGCTCCGGTTTACGAGGACTACGACCGATACGTGACGTCACACTCGCAGGGAATAGTGGGACCACAGCTGTCGACCAGAAAATGTCTAAAGAAATAGCTTGTAAAGGTAAGAACGCAAAATTCCAATATACGTTTTACAACTTTTACTAAACAATTCAGTTACTAAAACTACAAAAAAAAAATTTAGATCTATGTGGTTTCACAGTCCACACACACATGTTACTTCACTTCAAGCACAGTAAACTACAAAATGTACTAGTAATTCGCCCCGAACTGAGGCCTAGTGATGTTCCATTTTTACAAGCGTTTACTTTACCTACACTAAGGTTTACCTACACCCGCTCCAAAGTTTTACTATCTACTTACAATTATTTTGATTGAAAAATATGTCAGTTAACGGCTACGCAAGGACGTTTTATAACCTAAAACGTCCTTGCAGCTACGATAATCGACTGACAATCTTCAGTTATACTCATATTATTTGTACAAAATACGTTCATTTCGGATTCATTAGGAACTCCTTCCTTTAACCAATGGTATTTTATAACTTTGTTATTTTAATAACTTCTCTTTTTCAGTAACCTTTTTTCAGAAATTTTCTGTGATAATGGCATGTTTCTTATTTTTTTTTGTCATATAACTTTAATCTCCTAAATTGCTTATATATTTAAACATCATTGTTAACTTTATATAAGATGTTTTTTGAGATACCTAAAACCAGATTAAAACTTTTTTTTTAAACTAAGGTACGTTCTTAGATGAATAAACCTGTAGTACAGCTTGGCAGAAAATGAAGAAAATAATAAAGACGCAACTATCGCAAACAAATTTCACACTGGAATAGCTTATTAGATAGATGAAATTCCTTATTGTGCACACCGGGAATAAAAGGTACAGACAAGGAAACTTAAGGCCTAGTTATAAAATTAATCAAAAACATTACTTTAAATGTTTTCCAAACTAGTACAAAATCTCAGAGAAGGCCGGTGTCTGACGAATGAATAAAAACCCTACATTCAGCACCGTTAAAACTACCTCTCTGCAAAGATTTTCTTCTCACTGGTCACACCCGCGGAGAAACGTGGGACCACTATAACTGAATGTAAGTTTTGCTGACAGGATTATAGCTTCGCACAGAAATTTGTTTGGCCGTTTTTGCAACTTGGCAAAATAGTTTTCTGCAGCTCTGATAGAACGTGATTAGTTGACAGAAATGTTGGAACCAATTGGAACAAACTAACATGGGTGTTCCCCGATAGTTAAAATCAAGGTGTCTTTAAATCACAAGTGAATCGGTTTCTTTTAGACAAACGTGCTCCATTGTAGACCGCATCATCGCTTAACATAAGGTGAGTTGCCGATCAAACGCAAGCGTATTATCTATCTATCTATATACATATATAAAAGGCGATGGGTGTACTGTGTATGTATGCATGTAACACAGAAAATATATTTTAACTCTTTTGTGGTATGTATGTATGTTCTCAATGGACTCTGAAACGGCTGGACTGATTTTGATGATTTTTTTCTGGCTTCGGATTAGTCCAGCAAATGATCCTGTGGAGATTGGTAGCGATCGGATTAGTTTTTTTTTTTGGAAATTTCATATTTTCCCTCTGAGTACTGGTATTCTTTCATGATTGTATTTTCCCTACATAAATCAAGAACAAGAATTGAAATCTACACATTGACATAACATCTTAGAAAATTGTCATCTAAGTCAAAGGAGGTTGCTGTCGCTTACAAGTAGATTGCTTCAACGAGGTATAATAACGCGGGTAAAACCGCGGGTTCAGCTAGTTTAATAATAATAAAACAATGAACTGGACAGATAATCGACTGCTTGGATGTCATTTATTAACATGAGGATGGACATAATATATACTTTTCTTCCCGGGATATGCGGGAAAAATGGAAAAGCATCGGTGAAACGGACAGGTTCAGCCACACCCATTCAAGTAACTCCATCAGGGGTCATGATACAATGGTTATTGACGTCCGCAAACGCTTGGGCAAACAGATAACGCACTTAGTAATATATCAGACATCTTATGCCAATAATAGAATATTATGTCGGATTATTATCTGTTTCGGCCATTATTTAGTATTGACCACAAATAAAAACGGACATGCTGTGCTGACCTCTATGTGGGAAAAGAATTAAAGAATGATGATGATTTAGTATTGGCAGGTGTAGTAAATATTTTACAGTCCGGCCGCTGAGAGAACACGTCTGACAGCTGCAATAAAATTGTAACAAATCTGTACGAAAACGTTTTCTTATTATATTTAAGGTAAAATATTATGTTCATAAAGCTAGTAAATGTGATCAGAATTTACTGTTTTCGTAATTTTTTTTCAATTTTACGGCAACTGTCCGACTCATTATTATTGTTATTCTTTCAGTAGCCGTACTATAATATAGACCTCAGGGTTACACGGAGCTGTTATAGTTATACGAAATCGAAAGGAGATCAATGTGCTGATAATTATGTACAACTTTTACTATTAAACCAAACCTGAAATCGCGAAGAAATCAGCTGTTCCATTTATTGAGTGTTTTTATTTATTATGAAATTTTTCTATGAAAAAGTTAATATTTTTTCGCCGTAGATATATTCAATAGTATTTCATAATGGAGAAATAAATTAAAAACATTTTATATTTAGGCACAAGTTCTTTAAATCTAATATACAAAAAACAACAAAAAAACAAACAGAATTACCTACATAATTATTGTTACACACAACGTCAACATCGAAATAAATTTATAGAGTGGCAATGACCTCCTTTTGGCTTTTTATGTAGCTTTGTACATGCACCAAAAGTGAGTTTCCAAAGCCTTTAGCAATCTAACCTTAACTACCCTCAATCAAGCAAAACATAATAAAGGAAATCATATGAAGGAGGTCCTATGCAAAGACAACTGTCACAAACACTCGTGGCGCCATCTGTTCAAAGCTTTGCAACAGTCACTAGAGTTCACTATTCATTCTCTTATGTATCACACTTCACACAAACACTTGCTTTGCTATAGACGGCTATAGACGGTTAGACGGAAGAGCGGTATTAGCCGAAAAGAGATCATTGTACTCATCAATAATAACTTTTCATCATTATCATCATCAGCCAGAAGGCGTCCACTGCTGAACATAGGTTTACCCCTTATGCCTCCACACTGAATGACATTCTATAAATTTATTTCGATGTTGACGTTGTGTGTAACAATAATTATGTAGGTCTGTTTGTTTTTTTGTTGTTTTTTGTATATTAGATTTAAAGAACTTGTGCCTAAATATAAAATGTTTTTAATTTATTTCTCCATTACGAAATACTATTGAATCTACGGCGAAAAAATATTAACTTTTTCATAGAAAAATTTCATAATAAATAAAAACACTCAATAAATGGAACAGCTGATTTCTTCGCGATTTCAGGTTTGGTTTAATAGTAAAAGTTGTACATAATTATCAGCACATTGATCTCCTTTCGATTTCGTATAACTATAACAGCTCCGTGTAACCCTGAGGTCTATATTATAGTACCTGCCATCTGCATCCACTGGATGCCCGCGACTCTCACGTGTTCGTCGATCCATCTAGCGGGATGTTTACCTACATTGCGTCTCCCGGTTAGTGGACTCCACTCAAGAACCTTTTAGAACCCTGAAATTGGGTAGAAAATTAGCTGTTCTATCGTATGTATCCACTGATATAATTTATTTCAATTTCAGGGTTGGGATTTCGGGGTTGCTTTTTCGGTTTACTTTTACGATGGTAAAAGTTGTTTATATTGAAACCTCTTTTTGGCTTAGTACAGGCGATTTGTTCCCCAGAGATACACTTTCCCCGTAGAGACACTTTTAATAAAACTACGCTTTTATTCCTGTAAGATACCCTTTTTTTAAATCCTGATGAAGCCAAAATGTTTAAGGGGTGTGTGTTTTGTAGTATTTAAGTTTTTTTTTTTTTTTTTTATAGAATAAGTGGCAAACAAGCTACGGGCCACCTGATGGTAAGTGTACCCAAAGGATGTAAACGGGACCCTATTACTAAGCAAACGATCTATGTATGTCTATCCATCCGTCCTACCTTTTAGCGGCTGTATCTTTCGAACCATAATAGATAGTCAGCTGAAATGTTCACAGAATATGAAATGTTACGGCGGATTAACTAAGCTAATATGATAAAGTCAAAATCTAAAAACTAAAGAGGGGTCCCCCATACAACAAACGTTTTTTTTAAACGTAGTTTAGTACTAATGTAACGGTAATCGCACAACCGTCCAACTTGGAATAATTACTGTACACACTCTAAAGTAAAACAACAAATAATAAATAATGGCCAATTGCGAGTCTAGATGGACCGACGACCGACCCACTAGATGGACCGACGACATTGTGAGAGTCGCGGGCATCCAGTGGATGCAAAAGGCAGGCTGTCATTCAGTGTGGAGGTTAAAGGGAGAGGCCTATGTTCAGCAGTGGACGTCTTCTGGCTGATGATGATGATGATGAGTTGCGAGTAGGTGTCAAATTTCTGTTCATTACCAAGTTAAGCAACGTAGGGAGCGGTCGATACTTAGATGGGTGACCGCCTGGGCGTGATATTGTCTTTTTGCATTACTTTGTGTATTTTGTGGTGATACAGAACCCTAAGTTTGTGAGCCCAACTCGCACTTGGCCGGTTTATTTACACTAAAATAACTTATTTAATGGGCAGGCCACATTACTCGAAGAACCGATAATCGATGGGGAATAAAGGTTCTGGAGTGGAGACCAGGAACCGGAAGACGCTGCGTAGGTAGGCCTCCCACTAGATGAACCGACGACATTGTGAGAGTCGTGGGCATCCAGTGGATGCAAAAGGCAGGCTGTCGTTCAGTGTGAAGGTTAAAGGGGGAGGCCTATGTTCAGTAATGGACGTCTTCTGGCTGATGATGAATGAATGAATGAACTTATTTGAGATAGAGGAGACCAATACAGTACAAACAATACTAACAATCCTCAATGACGTCACCTCTAGTTTTCAACGAACCAACTGTCGTCCAGTATTGCGTAACAAGCTGAGGCCGTCTGCCCCAAATTGTCCCAACTTGCCTAACCTAGTTATCTCTTCCCTCTCTCACTACTAGTATTTCAAACCAAGCTGTCCTGCTCTAGGAATTAAGAATGGACCATTGTTTCAGCCCAGTCATTGACGTTGAATTTTGTATGGCTTAATGAATTGGGTCTCGGGATTTAAGGTTACTGAACTGGAAACTATTGTCAAGTAGTTGAATTAGAAATAATCAAACATTGCTTTAATTTTGATGTTAACTTGGTTTAAACTTACCCATCCACCGGATTAGGCCAACGGATTAGCAAGTTGAAGTGGCAGTAGGCAAGGCACACAGAATAGTACACACATATACTGTGTACATATAGTACACAGAACAGATGGCCGATGGGGCTGAAAGTAATGTTTATAGGTGGGAATCGAACCCACGCCCCCAAGCGCAGAAGGTAGGTTCACTACCATCTGGACCAATGGGCTTTTAAAATAAAATAAAAACTGGATAAATATACTGGGTTACGCGGATAGAGTGTACTAAGCCGAAAGGGATCCATTCTACCCATCATTATGAACAACTTTTACTAAGGGACCAAAACTAAAGTCGCGAAAAAAATATCAGCTGTTTCGTACATTTTGTCGAGTGTGAATGAATGTTTTCTTATGGAACAGCAGTTTTTTGAAATATTTATAATGTGCATGCGTTTGCCTGATGTTAAGCGATGATGCGGTCTACGATAGAGTGCTATTTTTTCTATAGTAAAAGTTGTTCATACTGATGGGTAGAATGGACTCCTTTCAGCTTAATACACCTTTTCAGCGTAACCCTGTATAGCTTAACAAGATACGAGTGCACGTAATAAAGTCCACATTTTACATCAAGCCATATCTAAGGCCATAAAGATAAAATATGACTCGACAGCATTAGAAATATGCACCCAGTCCCATCACGTAGCTCTTTAACTCCCAAGTGCCATTAAGCAGATGTGATTTGCTGCATAATGGAAAACTTAAAATAAAAGACTCCTTTGTCAGAAAAAAATAAATGAAGTTTCGTTTGGAAAATTGTAGTGACTTTGTTAAAAAGGCAACACAGGGCTTATCTTACAAGCTTTTTTATTTAAATTGCCTTGTTAGTTCGGCTAACTTGCAACTGAATTTTAAAACAGTCATACCCAACTGATTGAACTGAAATTTTGCGTATACGTTTAGTTTGGATGACACAGACGTTGACTCTGATGTATTCTCTAAACTAAATTAAATTTAACAGCTCTAAAATTGTTGCCATCCTTCTCGAACGTATTGAAATCAAAAGAGACGGTGATAATTTTAGTCCTGTCATATTAGTTAAGTTTAGAGAATGGTATAACAGAATTGATGCCAATGCATGGTTCATTAAATGACGTCATACTAAATCCAATATGGCGGAATCCCAAAGAAGGCGGACCAGTATTTTTTATGCATGATAAATATATCGTTTGGTATCGAAAGAAAGGGCATAATGATTACATTTGAAATATTATTTATAATTTGTGTAGGCAATTATTCTTAAACCATTATTCTTGCGTAACAAACTTTCCTCTATTTTTTTTAAAACTAGTTGTTTCCCCGACTGTGACTTTGCTACCCTTATACCTCAACAAACCGGCAATCGATTTCGCTTATATTTGAACATAAAATTGTATTGAATTAACCTAGTTATATATATTTTATACCAAACATGATATATTTATCACACAAAAAAATCGTCTTGCAAAATTTGTTCATTAAATATGCCATATTAGGTTTTGTGTGACATCAGTATTAAATCCTATTGCACCTGGAGTATTTAGACGCATCAGGAAACATCAAATTTGTTTAAATATAATTAGTAGTTTTGTAGAAAAAAGGGAACACTTGAAACATGAAAATTCACTCGTACATAAATGCATAGACTTCACAGTAGCTTATTTACACAAGTTAATTATATATATTGGAAATGTTCTCATTAAGCCCTGTCTTTTAATACCAAACTCAAAATATTAAACAAAAAAAAATGCGAGAAATTAGGTCATACAATCCGTCATATTGATTTTAGCGTGCCGTCATATTATAGCCTATGACACAAAGAGTATTAAGACGCATTGATAGACACCGCATTGGTCAGAATTGGAGATTAGAAGGAAAACATGAGCATACATACATAAATACTTACATAGACTGATGACAAACTCATAACCCTTATTTTACCGTAGTCGGGTAAAAAACGATAAAAAGGCTCATTTCAAAATCTCCAGCATTTTATCTCAAATGAATTGCCATGCACTGCGAACCACAAAAGCGCTGCGCTGAAATGCATCGTAGCATTTCTTTTACACACATAAAGCTTCGTACAGACGACACACATTTTAACGTAACGGCAATGCAACATTTCAAATACATTTTATTGCTTTCGTCAAGACAGTAAAACCACCTGTGTTCTTTTCGTGACAGTTTTCGGACAAACAAGAAAGATGCCGAAATCATGATTTCTTAGGATTCTTGATTATTACAGATTGAAATTAAATGTATTTTACATTAATTTGACAAAGTGTTGGAATCGTCAGGAATTTAAATAATGTCAAATGTGTCAATTCGAAAGATGCTGATTACCTAGAACAGCATCGTCTTGTTTTATGGCGCTGTTAACTTGAGCATTAATTTTAATTAGCATTTTAATAAATTTTTTAATATACGTACAGTTTCAAATGGGTTGGGCTGGACATATTTGTCGAATGGACAGCAAAAGATGAACCAAAAATAAAAAAAATGGATACCAAGACTATTACATCACAAAATATACATAAAATAACATGGATGATCACAAAATTATGGAAGGTACATAAAAACAAAGATGCATATCAGACTTGATCAGAAAATCAAAAGAAATTAATGCATGTAAAAAACTGCGAGAAGTTTTATTTATATTACACGGGAATTACTCACGTATGACTAAGCTGGTCACTCCGACTATAGTTTCAACCGCATTAGACGTTCTTTTTCAAGGTGAATGCGCGCGTGCGGCTGCGTCTCGCTTTCCACTTCATACATACGTCTTGCTTTCAGTGCAAAGCGAGACGAGACGAGACGAGAGACTCGGAGTGCCCAGTTTAATCTTACGTGAGTAATTCCCGTGTACTATAAATAAATAAAAAACTAAGAGAAGCTTATGCCAAAGAAACAACTACCTAAGCAACAAACTAAAAATGCTAAACAGTGTTTAATGAATGAATAAAAAAGCTATATGACATTTATATAAAAACCAGTGTATCAAATATCCACCACAAAGCAAAAAAATAATTAAATGACCATTGCATGAAAATACGTGTAATAAAAAAATGCGTTAAAAATGCAAAAAAAAACTTTATTTATTTATTTAATGCTCGCACGATATAATCGTTTATCCGAACCCCTTATTCTAGCAAATCAACAAAAATTTGCTTCAAACTTTTGAATCTTTTGCTTAGGGTTTGATGCTTTTCGTTTCGTTATAAGAGATCTTTGTAGTTCATATCACTTAAATGTTTGTTTCTTACTGTTGTATTGCAGAATAGTCTGTACAAGGCTTAATATTCTTTTACAAGCATTTCTTTTCCAGCGCCGATGCTATAATCCCATAGGTAGACTATCTGCTGTAGAGCTGACACGAGCGTAGCCTTTTGTAGCCCTCGTAGCACTGCTACGCCGTAACCACTTTGAAGAATGTACGTCACTGGAAATTCGTAGTGCAGTCAGTAGGTATTTCTCAGTGCTAACAGACGTATGGATTTGGTTGACGGACCGCCGTCCAACCAAGAAGGAAAGAGAAAATTTTCTCTTTGTCTCCCGTTGGTTGGATGGCGGTCCATAACCAAGCCTGTCTCGTCTGTTAGCACTATAAAATTAAATCCGAGGCTAGATTACATTTCTAATTAGAAATTATTTCAAAGAAAAAAAATATAGATTTGGGTATGGATTTATCTATACAACGCACAGCAAGTAACAGATGCCTTATTATCGTGATTCGGATTGAGATCGTGATCGCGTGCCATCTCACTTACGCACGTGGTGCGAGTAAGTAGATGCGAACGGGACGGCATGCAATCTCTATCATTACGATCATACAATCAAACTTCTATAATAAGCCCGCTGGTTACGCGCAAGTAGGTAAACAGTTCGATCACGTGACACTTAACTTAGCGGGGCTTCAGGCCTAATAGGGTAAAAGCAATAGACAAACCTTTGCGCATTTGCCAAAGCACTTTGTCCAATGCCACCACTGCATACTGTCCAACCTGATTACGATTTTGGCCGCACCATAATTTGGTCCAAAATGGCCGTCCCAAAATAGGAGTACTACCCAGGTAAATATATTATGCAGATGAGGGCAGGTTTTAGTAGGGTTGCCATACTGGCAGCTTGCAAAATAGAAGTGGTAACGGTCTCTGTTAAAAATATTAACTTAAAAGTATTATAAGTGCTTGCACGCATTAAAAACTTGACTAAACATGTTAACTTTTTAAAGAGCTAATAGCACTTTGCGGTTTTAGGCGCTATTCTACAAAGAACCGTAAATTTTCCGGGATGAAAAGAAGATTGTGTAATCTAGGATATAGTTTACCTCCATACAAAATTTTATCTAAATCTGCTCAGCCTTTACGGAGTTGCAAATAGACATACACGCCGTTTACACAAATTTAAGAATTTTAAATATTTCTTGTGCTTTTTAGATTTCTTAGACTATTTCTTAACAAAAAAAACATCATCATCATTAGCCAGAAGGCGTCCACTGCTAAATATAGGCTTCCCCCTTAAATTTCGCTACTGAACGATAGCCTGCCATCTGTATCCACTAGATACCCGCGACTCTCAAGATATCGTTAGTCCACATAGTGTACCTAGTCCTACGCTGCGTCTTCCGGTTCGTGGTCTCCACTGAGAAACTTTCTTCCTCATCCTTTATCGGTTTTTCGAGCGATGTGTCCCGCCCGCTGCCAATTCAACTTGGGAATCTGAGCAGCTGTCGGTGACTGTGGTTCTTCGGCGAATATTCTCGTTCCGGATTTTATCGCACAAAGAAACTCCAAGCATAGCTCTCTCCATTGCCCGCTGTGGGACTCTGAGGTATTCCAAAAGGCCAGCAGTTAAGGATCATGTCTCAGTACCATAATTATGTCATGTCTTTTGACATGGTATTTTTGACGAGAAGATGTCACGCAATTTCCCGAACGCTGCCCATCCTAGTTGGATTGGATGGAACCATTACTCGTTTGAGTTGAATGAGAAATTTAATAACCAATTAAAAATAGATTCAAACATTTAGATGGAAACCCTATCCTACTGCGCTACTAAATATACAAACATACCCAGTATTTCGGTATGAATAGGTATGTAATTGTATTGGTTTTGCGTGTGTGTTAAAATGCGCAGGTAATGGACTGTTTTGTTTTGTATGAATAAATATATGACGTTTATTTTATTTATATTACACGGGAATTAACTCACGTAAGATTAAGCCGGTTACTCCGACTATAGTTTCAACCGCAATAGACGGTCTTTTTCAAGGTGAATGCACGCGCGCGGCTGCGTCTCGCTTTGCACTATAATTATGACGTTTGTGTAGTAGTAATTAATGCTGGAAAGAATTAAAAATAGTTATACTCGATCCAATAATTTAATTGATTTGACAGCTTTTTAGTAACAGTCTAGCAGGTACACGATATACTTCAGTGAAATATTAAAAGAAAATATTGATACAATAAATAAATATTAATATTTAAATATTGTTATTGCTACATAACTAAGATTTTATTACAAGCTTATTTTGGGGCAAATTTTGCAAGTGAATTTAAAAACAGTTATCGCCAACTGATAATACTGATTTTTTTATACCAGTTTAGTTTGGATGAAAATGCATGGATAACAAAATGACGTCATTCTAAATCCAATATGGCGGACTCCTAAAGATGTCGGACTACAAAAAAATGCACCCCACGGCATGGGTATCAAAATAATGAAAGGGTTTGCCGAGAAGAATACGAGTAATAAAATGACGTATTTACCAATAGGTATAGAAATGTGCAAATATTTCAGAATAAAATTGTATGATTTGAATGCTTTTTGCAAGATTGTAGATTTATTACCATTTCGAAAGATAATTTGAATTATCAAACTACCTTCAAACAAATAACACTTTTTATGCCATTACTGGCAAACAAGCAGTATAGCATAAACAGTCACCGTCACCCATGGATACTTGTAGGCAAAAAAATGGATTTTAGGTAGTAAAATCCAATTTCTATGGTTGAAGGTAGAGGGTAACCTTTTAAAAACCGTAACAATCGGAATCTAGGGCTGGTTGCTAATCTTAAACGTAAGCAACAACAATAATAATCTTTCGAATAACGCTATTGAACGAATGCAGCGTGGTTATGTCGCCTCATATAAATTGTTGGAATTAAATATACATTCGTTCTATTCCTAAAAACACCATTAACATTTTCCTTTCAAACCCTGAATTAACACATCAAAAGCATCTGTATTTTCATTGTATAAGTCCATTTAAGTAAGGGGTCTCAGTGTGGACATTCCACTTGACTTGGATGCCGCCATTTCGTTCAATATCCGGCCAAGGCTTGAATCAATATTTCTATAGCATATTGACGCTGCAATTTGCCTGCAAACACTGAAAAGGCCACATACCTGTATTTTATGTATGTTCATATTGTTTATTGCTTTGATATTGAACGCAATTTTAATAGTTTAAAATATTATTAATCATACACTACTTCCAGTAGTCCATACTAATATTATAAAGAGGAAAGATTTGATTGTTTGTTTGTTTGTTTGTTTGCATTGAATAGGCTCCGAAACTACTGATATGATTTGAAAAATTATTTCACCGTTGGAAAGCTACGCCACTCCCGGGTGACATAGGCTATATTATATTTTCAAAAAAATTAGGGATCCTTACTAAAACTCCAATAATGCCCTTGCGAAGCCGGGGCGGACTGCTAGTTAATATGTAAGTTATAAAACTTTGTTAATTTCACCTATTTAAGGCCTATTTAAGGGTCTTCAGCTAGTTCAGCTATCAGCCGATAACGTTCCCACTGCTGGGACACAGGCCTTCTCTCAGAGAGAGAGAGAGGAGAGGATAGGCCCTACCCTAATCTATCATGCTGGTCTCCTCACGATGTTTTCCTTCACCGCTGTTGAGCGATGGCATCAAAACTGCAAAGTACTAAATAAGTCATTAGTGCAGGGCCGAGGACCGAACTGAGTGCCGTCAGATTGTAAAGCATACATGCTTCCGCTCGGCCATGATCGTTCAGGTCTTATGAGGAATGTACAAGAATTCGTTTTATGGATGTCTAATATCTGTTTTAACATTGCATCAACTCATGTAGTGACAGCCCTCCAAAGCGCAAATTCACGTTTAACGCAAAGTGCAAACCCAATCAGAGCGCAAACCTACGGTTAACGCGCTGCACAGGTGTAAGTGTCCAAGTAGCGTACTACTTGGTCTTTTTATGATACATTTATCTGTTTTTGTTACAGGTAAGAAAGATACGGAGTGTAAAGATGATCAGACTGGCTGATCAAACAAACATTGATCCGATCTATTCATACAAATCTATGGCAAGTAAACTACAATTTCATAACTTATAAGGTCTTAATTATTCGACATCAAATTTCCATACAACTTTGTTTTTTTAAATCAAGAACCTGAAGAGTTTTTTAATATTTTGAGCTTATGATATGTTTTTGATTCAACTTGTGTTGTTGTTTAATTAAGCTTTCTGTTAGATTCTCAAGTTACAACAAATGACCCAACAATGTTGTCTTGCAGTGCTCCACTACACATTTTCAATCGAACGACCTTAATCTGACCTACAGTTGACCTGAAAAGCATGAGCACAGATAAGTCGTTAGTTCAAGAGATTATCTGTGTGTGTTTTGATGTATCTCAGTGTTAGTTTAGGACTAATGCCTCTTGTTTATTTTGTGGAATAATAATTAATGATAACTAATTTTTAGGCATTGTCTCTACAAGCGATTATAATGTGACGTTAAGATTGTTCGTAACAAGTTTATCTTTGAAATTATACTCAACATTGAAGCCCTAAAAACGGCTACAAAATTCAGTGCTTTTGTAGGCAGGAAACACGAATTTCTCATGGTCACGCATAAAAAAAACGTAACAGTATAGCAGCCTCCTTGTTTTTTAAATGGTCGTTTAAAATGTCAGTCGTTGCTAGAATTTTAGAAGTTATAGCTTTGTTGAAGATCTTTGTGTCCAAGAAACACTTTTTAAAATTTAAAATTACCCGTTTGTTGTTATTTATTGTTATTTAACAGAAAAACAAACTTATCAGCAAATTTCGGGTTAAGGTTCTGTGTTCATGATTTGCACACAAGTCATGTTGTAAAATTAAATTTTTAGTGCCGAATTTTTTATTATGCGTAAATTAAAAAACAGAAAATTAACGATAACTTAAATATATAACTAAAAACTTAAACTTAAAATAACTAAATACAAACTAAAAACTTTTACCAAAAGACCATTTGTGGAGGGAAAGGTCCCCAAAATGCTGCCGGCATTACCACGTTGAATGGCAATGCTCAATTTCTGAGTAAAAAGAAGCCAGCATTCTGCAGTCATTTAGTACCTATATTTTAATTTTAATAAATTTTTATTTCCATAAATTTTCTTTTTTAGTAAATTTTCTTTACAAACATCTGCATAGCCAGGAATCGAACCCGGGACCTCTTGCACATAAAGCTGCGATTTCACTCAACCATACTCATCGTCGGAGAAAAACAGGACCACAAGTAAAAGCGTGGTCATATTTCGAACTAGTTTGCCCCAACTATAGCCAATTTCAATTTCAGCTATCTGGCTATAGCTATATAGGTCGAATTAGTTCAAAATGGTGTGGAAGTTTAAAATATGACCACGTTTTGGTTTGTGGTAATTTTTTTATACAGAATAGATCTACGTTTGGCCACCAACTCGCCTGATTAGTTTTCTTAGTGTATAGGATGTTATCATCTACGTATAGTGCTTATATTCAATTAATGTTCAAAACAAACAAAACGATACTTAGGTTCGTGCTTTAGTAATACACGAATAGCACACCTTTCTCAATACAGTGATCCTGAATCTTTATTCTTACATTCTTACTCTGAATTGCGACATAAATCCACTTTTATTGGATCATGATACTTTTTACCGTGTACTCAATCCCATATTGCCGTATACATCACGAATCACCGTACTTGTTCGCCGTGGATATTACAAAATGGCCGTAAAGACTGTATTTTATAAAGTACGTGTATTGTAACGCTACATGTATATCGTTCAGAATTTTTCAGCGACGCAAGACTGGAAGTTTTTTCCTTGATTTCGAGGAAAATTTGCCATTTGGGGTTAACTTTGTTAGAATCGTTACAAAAAAATATTTAGGAGCTGTCATCGTGTTATCTTATCTTATCTTCAGAGAGCGAAACATCATGGCAAAACAACTAAAAAGTTATTGAGATGGGCCATTAAATTGTTTTTTTTTATCGAGTAGCCAAGCTATCGATAATTTTCAGTTTTGAACTGTATAACTAGCTTTTTTTTAAATAAATTATAAGCTTGCGTTTGACCACCATCTCGCGATGATACGCTCTACGTTGGAGCACGCTTGCATAGAAGAAACAGATTCACTCGTGATTTGAAGACACCCAGTTTGTAACCAACGGGGAACACCCATTTAAGCAGCGCATTGTGCTGCTTGCTGCTGCGTTTGTGTTTGAACGTGAACAATATTGATAATTGATGATGATGGTGATGAAAAGTACCTCATCATATGTTAATCCCGCGTATAAGCTATCTCCATTCTATTTTTGTGAGTGAGTGTTTGTTTGTTACTTCTTCACGCCGAAATGGCTTAACTTATTTTGACGAAATTTGGTATATATTATGTACTTTTAGCTCCTGGAATAATACTTAGATTTTTTTTCATCATTGTTCACGCAGGTGAAACAGCGGGCGTTAATAAGTTGAGCAATACAGTTCAAAACTAAAAAGTATCGATAGCTCGAATTCTCGATAAAAAACAATGTCCCGTCTCTATCAGATCACACTTCAATTCAATTGTTTTAACATTACATCATGCTCCCTGATGCCTTATTGTGGATGATTCGGATCGTGATCGCGATCGCGTGCCATCTCACTTACGCACGTGGTACGAGTGCATCTACTTGCGAACGGGACGGCATGCAATCTAGATCACGATCAAACTTCTATAATACAGCCATCTATTGATAGCCCGCTGGTCTAGTTGGTAGTGAACCTGCCTTCTGAGCTTAGGGGCGTGGGTTCGATTCCCACCTAGGACAAACATTTGTGTGATGAACATGTGTGTTTGTTCTATATCTGGGTGTTAATATCTATTTAAGTATGTATTTAAACCTATATATGTATGTATATCAGCCTCTGGCAGCCATATCACAAGCTTTGCTTAGTTTGGGGTCAGATGACCGTGTGTGCAAAAATGTCCCGAATATTTATTATTTATTACTATAATAATGCCGCTTATCTTATTAATTAGTAACTGCAGCAGTAATTTTACTACCATAAAAAGATTTTTCTTGTTTATTCAGATATTTTTTTGTTAGTCTGTAAATGTCGATATAATAGTAAAATCGTTTTTTTTTTTATAATGTATCCTTTCGCACCACATTGTATTCATAATAGGATTTGAGAAATACCTAACAACCCTGGTATTGGTTTATATTCTTTGCCGGGTGTTATTTTATAGGGAATGGTTACTCGGGTGACCTAGTTCTCCTGAAATACTGATGCAAAGAATTTCTTGAAGCTTGATTTTTACTCTTTTCCTTGGAATTGATTAGATTACTTTTGCCTTGAATGGTTGGCTACTGTCGAAGTGCTGGTAGCGTAATTATTTACTATTAATACTTTTTTATTTTCTTCTTTGCTGTGAGAAAATTTTGGCGTCACACGTTTTGTGCATTTGGCAGTGTCAAGTATTGAAATATTTTCAAATCTTAATAAATGTCGTCAAACAAGTCATAGTCACCACAGTCAGAGTCATGAAAAGTAAGCTACGGTCCTCGTAATGTGGCGGAGACTTGATCCAGTAAAAGAAGGTCTGCTATTCCGGGAGTGACACAAGCTTACTTTGTTTCTTTGTTATTTTTTTCCATTACCATGGATACAGAGTCCTTCAGTCGTAATATTAAACAAGTTTACATAGTAGATATTAAAACAATAACATCAAACAAGTCATAGTCGCTGTCGAAGTCATAAAAATTGGGGAATCTTTTAAATAAAATAGAAAAAGCATTTAAATTGTTATTTTGTTTATTCGCTCAAGCTAAGCAATTCAAGTTAATCACGAATGTAATATAGAAAATATATTATTAAATCAAAACCACATAGGTTTATCGCATTCCCACAAGTAATACACGGAGATTGGGGAGTTATGATTTCATGCTACTGGTAACACAGTGTCGATGACGCAAGCTTGTGTCGCCTACTTGACCTTTGTATCTCGGAATAGCATACCTGGCGAAGTATATTATTACCACAGACTTCTATGTAGTTTTGAAAACATCACGAAGAGACATCTTTCACCTCGTTATATCACTTTCCCACACTCGAGCACGTTAACAAATCCCTAATCAATAATGTTATACTTTTATCACACATTAACACTCCAAACTATACAAGCTAATAAAAATAATAGATTTCCCATTGTCGCTAAAACTGGAACATATTTATGAGATCTTGTAAGATCATTTCAAGGGTGTAAGAAGATCTCAATTATTTTGTGAAATTTATTATCATTTTGTTTGACTTCAGAAGAATTTTCATATAGAGTACTATATATCTAAATTTATTCTACATTTAAAAAATAGTAAAACTACCTAGTATGGTTGCTTAACTATTAAAAAAGTTTTTATCATTATTACAGTCGTTAGGAATGATAAATGGCAGGTACGTTTTTTCACACTTAGTTTTCGTTATTCTACTTACTAAATCTAGTTTTTTACTACTTTGAAGGCAGCTTTAGTTAAAACCAAAATGAGCTGTCAAAAAAGTTTTAATAACTAAAATATGATATAAAATTTTTGCGACTTGGGTTCTAAATTCGGTCCGTTTTAATTTTTAAGAATTTTAAGTATAGTATACATCGATACGTGTAGACTAATTTATTATTTAATTTTGAAAAAGTAGAATAGTTTGATCGAGGGGGTGGAAAGGACATGTGGGTGGGGGAGGGGGGGGGAAGGTTCAAGTAGTTATATCGTCATTGAGGTAACACCTGCTCTTCTCGCCAGACTCACCCGCAGTTTTCAGTCTTTCAGTCAGCTCGTGACCACAGCCATTGTAACATGGTTGAAACTTCGAGCGCAAGGTAATCAATTCACAATCAGATTGATTGATAAAACACTGTTTTAAAACGTACCGTGAACACGGTGCATGTAACTGCGCCGCAATATCGGGAGCTCCATCCACAACCTTACCACGGTAAATAATCATATAACTGTATTTACATGATAACTTGATACTCAGTGGTTTAAACCTTTCATTTCAATTTTACTTAAAATTGGAAGACCATTCACAAATCAATGTGATTTGTGGGTACGGCCAACACCAGTATAAAATTAATATAGAATCGATGTGAACATAAATTCAATATATTTTCATTACGTCTTGTTGTTAATTAAAATGAGATTTATGGACACACTGAGAAATCTGTTTTATGCCTTCAATAAATAATAATAGCTATAAATGTATATTATCCAATTTATATCATCATCATGGAAAATCGGGTTTAGTTCTATTGTTAGTTATAGGGGGCAGTTTTTTAAGGAGACTATCTCGTTTGTTTGTATTTGTATCTGTATGTAAATATGTGTTTTAATATATATGTATATATGTGTATGTATATCAGTCTCTGGCAGTCATATTACAAGCTTTGCTTTATTTGGGGTCAGGTGACTGAGTGTAGAAAAATATCCCGAATATTTATTATTTCGTGTCTAGGTTATTATTTCGTAGTATCAGGTATTTAGGTCACAGGCATTACGTAGTAGGAACTAGGAACCAATAGTCGAAGGGAAAGTTACTCGTAAGCCGAAAGCTGATCATTTATTAGAATTTGTCGTACTATTTCTAAAATGAATCGAATTTACAGTATCAGCATTCTGTATTTCCAAAAAAGATAAATACCTTGCGTGTAACTCCTTTATTTTCAAATTTTCACTTATTTGGCACAAGTATTATTAAATGATGAGTATTTAATGTATTTAATCCTTAATACACGAACTTATATTGAATGAATGATGCTTTATTTTATTATATGGTATCCAAGAAACTCTACTAAAGACTTTAATGTCGCAAAATACTCATCGAAACAAATTGATGTTTTTTTTAATATAATAAGCCATATTCTACTAAAAGCAGCATGTTTCTATTTAAAATAATTATTTGAAGCTACAAAGAAAGATATTAATGAAAGTAAAGACTGATTTAGGCTAGAAACCTTTTCAATCACATCTGTAGTTGGGATATATATTTAATGAATTAATGTTTTTTTTTTTGCTTAATAATATTAGTACAATTTTTGATACATTTTCTATTGGCGTTGTTGGCATACCTTTCATAATACAAATGAAAAAAAATTATTGACTGATCAATAAACTTAAGCAAAAAGATAGAAAGAATGAGAGAGAAAGAACGAGATACAGACTTTCCCGACAGGTGGTCATCTTAAAATAAAAATGCACAAGAAAAAAATCATGTCCAATGTCCATGATGTTCCCGTGCCGGTAGTCGTTGGGAACGATACTCTCGAAGTTGTTGACTATTACACCTATCTTGGATAGATTGTTCAGTTAGGTACGAGTAAGTCCAACTTAGGCAAAGAGGTTGCCCGAAGAATCCAACTCGTATAGGCAGCGTTTGGGAATTGCCATCTTCTCGTCCAGAAATACCACAGTACCTAAAGACAAGGGTCTTTGACCAGTGTGTTGCCAGTGATGACATATGGTACTGAGACGTTGTCCTTAACTGATGGCCTTTTGTAAAGTCACACAGCGGGCAAGAAAGAGAGGTATGTTCAGAGTTTCTTTGCGTGATATAATCCGGAATGTGGATATTTGCCAAAGAACCAGAGTCACCGACATAGCTATTCAAATTTGCAAGTTGAAATGTAAGACTGCACCACTCGAGGAACCTATAACCGATGGGGAAGAAAGGTCCTTGAGTGGAGACCACGAACCAGAAGACGCAGCGTAGGTAGGCCTCCCATTAGATGGATCTACGACATCTTGAAAGTCTCGGACATGGCAGGCTGTCGTTCAATGTGAAGACCAAAGGAGGAGGCCTATGTTCAGTGGACGTGTCTGATGATGATGATGATTGAAATAAATGATTTGATTTGATGATGATGAGACACAAGATTCATAGGCCAAGATACAATAAACAAAAGAGACGAGTTCAACAGACAAGATAAAAAAAAGACATTGTGTGAAATGCGTTAAAACGACCACATAACATATTATAAAATGGCAAACATTCAACGGCAACCGTCTTTAACCCCCCAAATGCGTTACGCACCGCATGTCAGCGTAAAAAGTGCTCGACGCGCGTATTTTTTTTTTATTATTTGAAAAGTAGGTGAAATTCCCCATTTTAGCCATAAAAAAACTCCTTCGCTTGCATTCAACGGGCTAAAATAATTATAACTGGCGAATGTTTTCATACATTCTTGTAACATATTGTGACCTTGTATTAAATCATAGGGCCAAATTAAACACTTGTTGGTGTAATTTCAGTATATTTCAACACTTATTGTAATTTTACAAGAATGTCTTGCCTATCGTGTGGTCGGACCCAGAATGCCCGTCCGCCATGTTCCCATAGCCATCCATATTTTTTATTCATTTTTAGCTCAGAGTAGGTAGATGATAATTAATTTAATATCATCAGAACAATCAAGACTTAATTTGTAATTTTACCAATTCAATTTCTTAAATGTATTATCTATTATTAGGATCAAATCATCATCCGTCTACCCTTGCCTTTGATCAAATCCATACTTTTTGTATTTACTATATTGACTTTAAATACTTTTAGTTGCAAAATAACTAATGATGGTGCCAGCATATGGTAATATATGTAGCTAAAGTTAAAATTCTAACATTCGGCCTTTCCTGACACTAAGTTTGTCCTCAAACTTAACATGATACAAGTCTTCTATTACAAATTTATCAAATGACCTTGTGATAAACAATTTAAAAACACCCATGGAACTATCAACATGGTCTCAATTATTTTAAATTTCGAATTAGCAAATAACTGATCCAACCCACTCTCTCAAAGGTACTTGCTTCAAGTAATTTGCCTTCGCCAACATCATTATTTTCCATTTCTATTACCGCAGTATATAGTTAAAAGTACCCATGGATCTGTCAACATGGTCATCCAATACTTTTAACTTTTAGCCAGTAAAATATCGATTGATCTATCAAAATCAAATATCTTACATGCTGGTCTATCCCTAGGTACATTTTTAGTTCAATAATTATAATAAATTTATTGAAAATACCCATGGATCTGTCAACACGGTAAACCAATATTTTCAATAACTTAGTTAGCAAAATACCGATTGCTCTATCAAAATCAAGTATTTTGCCACCATACCTAGGTACATTCTTAGTTCAATAATCATAATACATTTATTGAAAATACCCATGGATCTGTCAACACGGTAAACCAATATTTTCAATAACTTAGTTAGCAAAATACCGATTGCTCTATCAAAATCAAGTATTTTGTTACCATACCTAGGTACATTCTTAGTTCAATTAATAATAAATTTATTGAAAATACCCATGGATCTGTCAACACGGTAAACCAATATTTTCAATAACTTAGTTAGCAAAATACCGATTGCTCTATCAAAATCAAGTATTTTGCTACCATACCTAGGTACATTCTTAGTTCAATTAATAATAAATTTATTGAAAATACCCATGGATCTATCAACACGTTAAACCAATATTTTCAATAACTTAGTTAGCAAAATACCGATTGCTCTATCAAAATCAAGTATTTTGCCACCATACCTAGGTACATTCTTAGTTCAATAATCATAATAAATTTATTGAAAATACCCATGGATCTATCAACACGGTAAACCAATATTTTCAATAACTTAGCAAAATACCGATTGCTCTATCAAAATCAAATATTCTGCCACCATACCTAGGTACTTTCTTAGTTCAATTAATAATAAATTTATTGAAAATACCCATGGATCTATCAACACGGTAAACCAATATTTTCAATAACTTAGTTGGCAAAATACCGATTGCTCTATCAAAATCAAGTATTTTGCCACCATACCTAGGTACATTCTTAGTTCAATAATCATAATAAATTTATTGAAAATACCCATGGATCTGTCAACACGGTAAACCAATATTTTCAATAACTTAGCAAAATACCGATTGCTCTATCAAAATCAAGTATTTTGCTACCATACCTAGGTACATTCTTAGTTCAATTAATAATAAATTTATTGAACATACCCATGGATCTATCAACACGGTAAACCAATATTTTCAATAACTTAGTCAGCAAAATACCGATTGCTCTATCAAAATCAAGTATTTTGCTACCATACCTAGGTACATTCTTAGTTCAATGATTAATAATAAGTTTATTGAAAATACCCATGGATCTATCAACATGGTAAACCAAAATTTTCAAAAACTTAGTTGGCAAAATACTGATTGCTCTATCAAAATCAAGTATTTTGCCACCACTCTGCTCTATATTTCAATCAACTTTCTAGGATTTCGCTCAACTTTATCCATCCATATTAATAGTGAAATAATGTTATCTTACAGATACAAATCTAACAGGAATCTAGCAATACAATTTTATTAAATTAATTAACTTAATACACATTATTTTACTCAGTTAAGTATCAATTCTACGTACTAACCTTGTACTATTTATTATCTATGTTTCATATATTATATTTATACATTTACAAAAATTCATGCCAATTGACACAATATAATATTATGTACTTTATATTTAAACTGTACTTTTTATTTCACCCATCATCAAATTAGTTTTATATTATATTTTAATTCACTTAGGGGTACTACTGCAACTACTACTCTCGTATTACCTTTTTCGCTAAAAGGTTCAAATAATTAATTATCTTTATTAATATCACAAGAAACATAAACACAATATCTCACTTAAGCGATATGTTAATTAACATTTAGGTACAATCAACATTAGTGGCCAGTACGCATTTTAGATAGATAGATAGATAAACTCTATTGTTCACACCACACATTTCGTACAGTAAAATTTTAAGATGTTGGTTAAAAACATTTATAGTAAAGTTAGTGAAAAATTTATAATAAATGTACCTATAATTATGGTAACAATATATTTAAAAAATAAGTAAGCTTTTAGCTTCTTTTTAAATATTTGTGTGGATTTTGCTTCCTGAACACTCTTGGGACTTTTGTTGTAATATTGTGCTCCGTTAAATTATATCTAGTCTTTAATTTTGGCAAGATAAGATCGTTAGCCGTTCTAAGTTCCATTCTTTGTTTCGAGTGTTCGCCTTTTTATTTTATAAAAGGTAATGAGTATGTATTTTTTTTTTTTTTTTTAGGGTACAAGTCTGCAATATAATATATAATATTATAATATATAATATTATATTGCTGTTTTAAATTCATAATATTCTTGTGTTTTTTTTTTGTTTAGCTACTTGGTAGGATTTAAATAATATTAATAAAAAAAGGCTTTTTTTTTTTTTTTATAGGCTTGTATAGTAGGAGTATAGGAATAAATCAGATGGATTAGTACAATTATTAAACTTATTCCAATTACTAAAATTATGCTATGTTGACAACAAACAAAAAAAAACTAAATCGCTTACTATAAAATAGAAAGATAATTATTATTTTTAGAAAATAAATTCAGCAAAATTAGGCATTCAGTCACGTGACAGTGAACGCCAATCAGAAAGTGTTACGTCACTGGTTGGTAAACACCATGGTTGTTTTATTTATATTACGCGGGAATATTAATAAAACAACAATAAGTCAGTCAGCTGTCCTGCTGTGGAATGCGCTGCCTGCTTCTATCAGGCAGGCCAAATCTCTTCCTATTTTTAAGAATCAAGTCTATACACATTATTTTTCTTCGTGTTAATTGGTACGTACATATATTATGTATTTTATTCATAATATTTATGGTATGTATTCAGCATTGCGTATTTAGTTTATGTATGTATATATATATATTTATTCATATCTTATGTGCACCACCGACTGTTTTTCAACTTCTTTAGTCCTGTCCATCCAAAGGTTGCCTGGAAGAAATCGCTTTAGGCGAAAAGGCCGCCCATTATACTGCCGTATATTTGTTTTTTATGTTAGTTTAAGCTTCACTTGTATTTTCGGTGTGTAATAAAGTAATATTGTATTGTATTGTATTGTCAGTTTCAATAATATAATACCATTTTTTTTTTACAGAACAGGCTAGTTGAGCACTTTTCGCTCTCTTAGCTATTTCGTCAACTTGGTATTATAATTGTTCTCACATATTACATATGTGATTATGTTATCTCTAAAGATAAGTAGGTATAATTCGCCATGAAATCAGGATTTAGTCAAATAAACAGTAAAAATTTGTCAAAAATCGACATTGTTATGCTTGGCAGATTTTTTTTTTTTTTTTTTTACAGTGACGACTATTGCTCATCGGAATTTCGCAATGTTAAAACTTCGATGCAAGTGTAAATTATTAGCTTAAATATGAATTTACACCATATCATTTGATAATTATAAAAATAAAAGGAGTGTGTTTATTACTTACCATAAATACAACACTAAATTAAAATTCATATCACCAAAACGACTTGGCTTCAATGATCTTATATGTTACACCTCAGCCTCAACTCATTCATTATTATTTTATCATAATGCTTGAAAAGTAGTGATTCCTCCAAAATTTATCAGTTTTGCTTGAGATTTAGTAATATAATAGACTGTGCTGTATGAAATATTTAGATCAAAATGATTCATAAAAATACATTCTTGAATTTGTTGATAAACTATTAGATCGCCTTAAAGTGTTATCCACTCTTCCGTGTATTTTTTTTTTTTTTTTTTTACGAAGGTTCTCCCTACATAATTTTTTTTTGAGAAATTTAAGTTATTCTGAAATGCTGACACCTCACCGAGGACGCACTTGCCCTATTTGTCCTATCCTCTATCCCATAAACCATAGTCGACAGTTTTTTTTTTTTTTTTTTACCTAATATGCCACTTGCATAGTAGTCATCTACCGATTAGCCGAACTTCATTTGCATGTCTAAAACATCTAAAATCATCTTTTTCATCATTTTTCATCGTCTTTTCGTCTGTTAACATTTCTGACAGCATAGCTCCATAGTTAGTTTCCGAAGTAAATGCTTTTTATTAGGTGTCTTGCAATTCGAACCAAGTAAAAGGTATGGTTTGAAGACCTTCATATCATTTTAAGCCTGACCACCTAATTTGGGCGACGCATAGTGAGTAGTCTGTTCGTTAGTCCATTTGTATATTTTTGCGCAAATATTCAATACGCTGATTCTTCTGTGATGGGTCAAATGTAGGTTTAATGTTCTTGTTTGAGTCATCTGAGAATTTGCACGCGTGAACTTTGAATTCAACGATCTATACTACGCTTTATCTAAGTTTGAATTATTTGAGAGGTCATTAACACAACTAACAAACTAGGTTTACTTGTTGATGATTCCAATTGATTCGCTGCTGATGCCTGCCCAGGAAGTTGAGGAGACTCAGCCACTGTACTTGATGGTTCGTTGGGTAGCTCTGCGTTCGTAGAACTCTGCTGGCATACCAAGCAAGGAACCAGCTCCTCTCGAGCTCGTGGTAGTGTGGGTTCCTGGAATATCCATTCCGGTGCGATACATATTTATGCATAACAAGAAAGAAAAAGACAAACAGTAGCCGCAAATGACCGAAGAAGGACCGCAATAATACTGGATACACATCCATTGATTGTATGATTACTAGTAAGTGAGGTCCAAGCAGTTTAATTTTTTATTTATTTATTTATTATTTGTTCACTATCCAATGCTTTGTAAGTAATACATACAATATAAATATGGAAATAGATCAGCTGGCGCTGGCATCGTCTACTATGCGCACTACTTTCTTGCGGATTAGAAAGAGTTCGGTTTCCCTGCATTCCTTAGGTTGAGTTTGACCAAATGAGAGTAAATTTTATTCTTGGAATAAATCGCCAGTTATTCGAGAGTAAATCGATTTCACATTTTACCATCTACTATTCTAAGAATATCAAGCCTATTCGAGAATAACTACTATACCACCGTTTTTGGTGGAATAATAGAGTTATTCCGAGAATATTTTAATGGCAGCAGCGCGCCATATGATTCTGCTCTTTTGTGTGATTATATTCAACTCAACGCACGCACTTCGTCAGTAATTATTGTTAAATAAAATATTTAAAATGCAACGCTTAAGAATTTTGATTGAAGATAGTGATAGTGACGAGGAAGTTATTATCTATACGTCCATGGTGGATACATTTTAAATTAGGAAAAAATAATTGCAAAACACCGAAAAACTAAATTGTAAACCAATTTTTTTTTTTATTATTTAATAGTAAAGATCGTAGTTTTTTTTTTTTATTTATTTTTTTATTAACAATGAATTCGACTTTCGACTTCCGACGAATGCGGATATTTTGTAATTTGCATTTATTTTCCTACACTATAATACGACTAAAGCGAATTGATATGACATAAGCTTGAATACGTGGCGTTGTAGAACAATGATTGTTAGCTGGGTAATAGATTCGTTCATCATTCATCTCGCTATTCGCGTATAGCAATTCTAAGCGTAGCTACTTTGTATTGCGTAAAACGACGAATGAATTACTCGAGTGGTAATCGTGGAACAGATTTATCCCTGGTACCTATAGTTACTAGCGTATAAATTCAAGTTTGGTCGAACTCACTCGTAGTCATATTAACCACAAAACATTTAGCCCTTTGACTTATGTAAATTCAGGGTAGTTACTTTAAAAATATGAACTAAATATTAACACCGAATCATAACTGAAAACCATGTTTTAGTAGGTTAGCCTTTTTTGTAGGTAGATAAGTAAAAAAAAAAGATATCATCCACCTGGTTCATCTGGTTTCTATCTTAGACTTCGAATAATGTAGGCACTGAAATATTTTGTTTTAAGAAATAAACTCTTCAAATCATCATATCATAACCCATTGCCGTGGAGAAAATTTTAATTTCAAATTATGAGCAAACCTAACCTCTATAGTGAGAGAGAAAAAAAAACCCTCACTAATTTTACTTGCCTGCAATGTTTGTTGTTCCGCATTCATAACCTTTCGGTTAGAATTTTTATAACCTCTTGCAGGTGAATTTCCATTCCTCGCTATGGAATCACCGTTTCTGGCCTTGAAACTTCGTTGAAATTGACTCTTGAGTCGACATTTCTTCCCACTATTACGTATTGTTTCTTGAACTGTAGTTGATCGTGACATGGAAGATTACTATCTGTGCTGGAGCTGTGTCGACGACGACGCTTTCGTCGATTGGAAGGCCTTGCGCGGCTCCGTGAGCGTCGCTTTTATGGCTCACTATCGTTATCACTAGCCATTTTTAGTTCATCGTACCACTTCTGATATTAAATCATAGGGCCAAATTAAACACTTGTTGGTGTAATTTCAGTATATTTCAACACTTATTGTAATTTTACAAGAATGTCTTGCCTATCGTGTGGTCGGACCCAGAATGCCCGTCCGCCATGTTCCCATAGCCATCCATATTTTTTATTCATTTTTAGCTCAGAGTAGGTAGATGATAATTAATTTAATATCATCAGAACAATCAAGACTTAATTTGTAATTTTACCAATTCAATTTCTTAAATGTATTATCTATTATTAGGATCAAATCATCATCCGTCTACCCTTGCCTTTGATCAAATCCATACTTTTTGTATTTACTATATTGACTTTAAATACTTTTAGTTGCAAAATAACTAATGATGGTGCCAGCATATGGTAATATATGTAGCTAAAGTTAAAATTCTAACACTTGTATATAATAAAAGCTTAAAAAGGGTGGAATCGTGCTAACGAAGTTTGCATAGCGATATACATTATTCATGTTAGGTCTGACATTACCCGTGTGAGCCTTTTGCTCTTGTATTTTTATTGTAATTATCCATACAATAATAATGTTGTGCTACGATTCCTTTAGAAATACTAATGTGGGTAGTTAAATTATGATAATTCTAAACTCTTTGTTCAAAGTACACTGCAATTAACTGACCTTGTTGTTGGACGGACGGACAGATGGACAGACGGACAGACGGACAGACGGACAGACGGACAGACGGACAGACGGACAGACGGACAGACGGACAGACGGACAGACGGACAGACGGACAGACGGACAGACGGACAGACGGACAGACGGACAGACGGACAGACGGACAGACGGACAGACGGACAGACGGACAGACGGACAGACGGACAGACGGACAGACGGACAGACGGACAGACGGACAGACGGACAGACGGACAGACGGACAGACGGACAGACAAACAGATGGACAGACAGACAGACGGACGGACAGACAGACAATGTAGGCTCAGTAATAGGGTCCCGTTTCACCCTTTGGCTACGGAACCCTAAAAACTACAGTAAGACATAAAGGCCTATTCAGACCTGAGCGTTATTCCTCTACCCACAGCGCTAGCGAATTTCGCTTAGGTCTGAACAGGCCTTAAAACGCACAAATTCTAACCACTATCACCATCACTACATAGTATAAAACAAAGTCGCTGTCGCTGTCACTCCGTCCCTATGTATGCTTAAATCTTTAAAACTACGCAACGGATTTTGAATCGTTTTTTTAAATAGATAGAGTGATTCAATAGGAAGGTTTATATATGTATAACTAGCGACCCGCCCCGGCTTCGCACGTAAATAACACCCGTGCGAAGCCAGGCGGGCGGGTCGCTAGTATTCTATATAATACAACCGACTATGCATTGAGCTAGCTAGTTTATGCCGGACCGGAACCATAGCTGAACAATACATCGTATACTTATACGGTGACCTGTCTGCACCGTATAAACTGTCAAAATTATTCCGCTACCGACCCTCGTCATTAAAGTTGAGACAAGCCCGTCTGTGATGTATAATGCTTCAATGTTGTATCATGATTATGCAACTATCTGATACGGATCTGTATACGGTAAAGGATTCTGGATTAAGGTGGTTCGTTGCACAAATGGCGGGAAATTCAAATTTCAAACAGTTTTCTTGTCCTTGTAGCTAGGCCGGGTAATTATTGTAAACAACCATGATGTTTGCGCAGATTGATTATTATTCTTTACAAAATCATGTAAAGCTATTTATCTCTAATGCACATTATTACTTACATTTGTGAATAAACAAATTTTTGCTGGTTTAAACGGTTTATTCACAAATGTAAGTAATAATGTGCATTAGAGATAAATAGCTTTACATGATTTTGTAAAGAATTATAATCAATCTGGTGCGTTACTGTTAAATAATTGTACACTATAATGTAAAGAACAGCCAATATTTTGCGCAAACACTGTGTTATTTAAAAATAATTAACTGGCCTGGCTACTAGGACCAAAAAACTGTTTAAAATTTAAATTTCCCGCCATAGGTAAATCGAACCACCTTAAGGTTAATCATTGTCACGGCATGTAATCATATACATTGATACAGTGACTTTAACTTTGTCTAGTAGTTTCAAAGATAGCCCCTTAGACAGCCCTGCCTTAGGGCCTGCCTTCTGCGCTTGGGGGCGTGGGTTCGATTCCCACCTAGGGCAAACATTTATGTGATGATCATTTGTGTTTGTTCTATATCTGGTTGTTAATATCTATATAAGTATGTATTTAAAAATATTTATGTATGTATATCAATCTCTGGCAGCCTTATCACAAGCTTTACTTAGTTTGGGGTCAGATAACCGTTTGTGCAAAAATTATACGAATATTTATATTTATTTATTTTATAATTAGCTAAATGCTCGTGATTTGGTAGGCGAAGGTCCTTCAGCCTTAATAATAGTTTTTTTTTTAAATCTATTGTCCTACTGCTGGGCAAAGGCCTAGGACTATTTACTTACATAAATCCCGGATATAATTTTCAAAATAAAAAAAAAACTTGCTCACCTACGTTATTCTCAGAAACATTTGTCTTAAATCCCTTATTTCTCCCTCTCAGGGATTAGTTTTCTAAAAACTGGCCAAGAGCGAAGCGGGCTCGCGCACTGAGGGTTTCGTACCACCACATAACTTGTTAGCTACTAAAGTACAAAAATAGTGTAAAAGACAATATACCATCAACGCCCAGTCGATCACCCATCCAAGTACAGGCTGCGCCCGACGTTGCTTCACTTTGGTGATCGTGACCATTTTTATTATTTGTTATTGACGATACAATTAAGTTTAGTCTTTAAACAGAAGTCTAAGTAATAATTTCCAGGTTTCTAACTTCAAAAAATTTAATATTCCTCACAAACCTTTGTCCCCTATGTGTTTTATATTAACTCCTTTAAGGGATACATTTTCAAAAGAACTTTTGTAGGTCAGTTGTAAATGTAATATAAAATTTCATGCTTCTATAACCAGCGGTTTAGGGTGTGCAGTGAATAAATAGATGAATTGAAATTTTTTTTTCAGCACAAAGTTTATCATTACGTCATCGATTTTACTTGAAATCTAGATCTGAGTTAGAAACACTTAAGTTTTCAAGTGTAACGTGAACCACCGGCCAGGGAGAAGTGTGAAATACTTAGGTATATTTCTTGATTCTCTCTCGAAATAAAAATGAAACAGCCTTTATTTAACGGTAGAGGGAACGAAACTTTCAATTATCCATCGTCAGGATTTGAATAAAACCGGATTGTGCAGTGCAATTGAAAATTTGAATTCGCTTCAATGCTATTCCGATAATTTCGCTCAGAAAGTATTGTTTTGGGATATGTTATTTTTTATTTGGAAAGTTTTAGTGAACGTCTGGGGAAATGTATGAAATGTATGTATGATGTATATGACAAGGTAGATTAGGCGCACTTAGTACTTCGCTTAAGTATTTTTATCAATCCATTGATGGTCAAACGTTATTTGTGTTTTGTTGTTAACAATCAGGGTAAAATGTTCTTTTTATACTTATAAAACTGAGTATTTCTCGTACCCTACCGAAACGCAATAACCAAAAAACACTTTAAAAAGAAAATACGCAAATATTTTTTATTGCAACAATTTACGTCAAATTTCAATGCTAAAAGGCTTTCGCCTGTCATTAATACCGCAACATCCCGAGTGTGAAGTATTGTGTTTAAACGGGTGCTTTTTAATTGCGCATCAAAAAAGTCATACTAAGATAATTATTAACTGCACCTCAAAATATGCCCACCAAAACAAGACAGAATTTTCATAGGTGAACGAAGGATAAAAACACATCTAAACAAATCTGCCGATATAACATTTTGATCTCCCAACTTACCAAAAATTTACAAAACAACAACAAGAGATCCAACTGTGTTTTGTATAAGGCTAAGTAGTTTAGTGATGTAGTGTTATTTTGTAAACAAACAGTACAATTAATTAATTTTGAAGCATGTTTAATAATTTTGATGAACCATTAATTATTCGCCTGATCAAACAAACATGTCCCGTGAAAAGCAGCCTATCCGGGGCTTTTGATTGTTCCGCGGTTTGCGGTGATCCTAAGTATATACAGTTATCTAAACACAGCTTTACAATTTGTATGAATGGAATTGGATGAGAGGTATACAATAGGATGAGGTCACGAAGGACATGGCATTGAACGAGGATTACAACTTGTGATGGATTTTTTTGGACCTTTTAATGAGCAAAACAAATGTATTTCTTTAATAATTGCAACATTAACAAAATTAGTAAAATACGCGATTGGATGACCTCATTGTCATCCATGAACTACATTTTCCAGTTATTTTGATTTTAATTCCAAACTATGCCGAATTTGATTAAAGTTCTATGGAACCAATCTGAAAATATATCCTTTCAATTAAAAAGAATAATTGTCCAAATCAGGTCAAAAATTACAGAGTTCTGAGATAAGGTAACAAAATATATATAAAATATAATATTATAAAGAGGAAAGATTTGATTGTTTGTTTGTTTTTTTGCATTGAATAGGCTCCGAAACTACTGAACCAATTTGAAAAATTCTTTCACTGACGGGAAGCTACACTATCCCCGGGTGACATAGGCTATAATATATACCCCTGGGAAGCTGGGGCGGACCGCTAGTATAAAATAAAATCAAAACCCTCTTTTTTAAGTCGTTTACAAAGAATATGAAATCTGAAAACGGTAAAATATATAATATGAAAACGGTAATTTTGAGAAATCCATATTTGGCAAACTATACACCTAAATAAAAAGTTTAGTGCTACCTCATGTTCATTTTAATATACATTTTTAACTATTGGTAAATAAGCTTGCATTTGACCGCCTTAGCTATGATGCGGTCTATGATTGAACACACTTGCCTAGAAAAAACCAATTCACTCGCTACTTGAAGACACCCAGATTGTAACTATCAGGGAACACAGAGAGTTAGACTGGAATGCGCTACCAGAACGGGTTTCGCATTCCGCAGACTAGTGGTTCGCACAATATAAGTGGAAAGCACTTCGTACGGGTTTCCTGAATATACACCATAAAATAGTGTCAGTCACAGTGTAAATGTTTTCTTTCGCCATTTTTAAGTGATAGCATCGATACTGCACATAATTTATTTAGGTTTAAGTACCAACTCATTAGTGCAGGGCCGATGATCGAATAGTGTGCCATCTGATTGTAAAGCGCACATGCTACCGCTTGGCCACCATCGCTCACACATTGACTAACAAAGCTCTTTGTTTTAAAAATCTGCTTGTAAGTATGTCAAAATTCAATTTGTGTCGGGGAAAAAAGTGAGTTTACCGTCAACTAATGTTTTGGAGTGCTTTCACTTGAGTATTATCGGCCCATTTAACCCGAAAGCAATTCTAAAGGATATACTCTACTTCCAGTAATGTATGAGCCTTTTAATACTTAAACGGTTAATGACTGGCTTCTACTTTCCTTTATCTGAGCAAATATTCTCGGAGAGAGAGAGAGAGAGAGAGAGAGAGAGGATGGACCCTAGTCTACCAACCTGGCCCAGTGCATGTTGGTAAGTGTCATGTCTTTGACCTTTTGAGGTTCTTGTTTTTGAGTGATAGTATCGAAACTGCACATGATTTATTGAGTACAAAAATATCTAGTAACAAAAAATCCAAATATCTAAACTCTGAAGAAACTTGAATGATGAAACTTGAAGTAATAATTCAACAGGGAACCCTAAAACTATAACTAGAGCAAAAGAGGGGGATTTTTTTTCTCTCGTATGGTTGCCAAATGCGTAATAATAGCACAATTAACCTATTAAATAAAAGTCAGCGGCAAACAAGGGGGTGGCATATGAAACTAATTTAGTAACATTGACCACCCCGGTGACATATGAAACTTACGTAGTGCCATTGGCCACCCTAGTGGCATATGCAACCAATTTAGTGGCGTTGGCCACCCCGGTGGCAAACATGGCGGGTGGCATACCTACATGAATAAACGCACCTTTACCCCAAGGATCAAAGTGCCAAAAGTTTTTTCATTATCCTAGTTTACTGCGATAATTAACGTCATGCAGTAATTAAAACTTGCACGCAGCGTCCGTGCCCGTAGAATGCCGACAAGGTGTTCTGAAACTTCAGTACCACAGAGTTTTTAACTGATTACCTATTCATGAATTCTGAGGTTACCTTTTCACGTTTCAACAATGGTGCGGAAAATATGCGAAATGAATCTGCAATGTGAAATCTTGAGGCATAAGTCCTACTGCCAGCGAGAAAATTTGCATTGAAAGAAGGCGATTGATGTTTTCTTGCTCAAAAGACATATAAGTGCCGTTTAAATGTAATTAAATGATACATTTTGTAGTTGACTTAGCGAGCACTCGTGTTACTGTTATAATGCTAAATATCTCTGGGGAGTAAATCAACAAATTATAGTTAGCAGGCTAGGCGTTTCACGAGGAAGTCGAACGCACCCAGTTCAGTAACTGGTTCGTTCGTAGTTGTTCGTAGCGATTATAGGATAGCGACCTATAATCGCTACGAACATTTCAAATTTCAAAAAGAAAAAACCTGTTTCTTAAAATGTTTTTTTTAAACGGTCTTGAAAATTCAGATATTATTTTTTTTTGCTAAATGCTAGAAAGTATTTTTGTGTTATATATGACGTTAAAGAGCTTGCTGTTTGTCAGCATCTTCAATACTCTACTCGAAGCACGGATACTTTTTGTTGTCGGCCGACGCAATGGTGCAATTCATCAATTGTACTAATTAGCTCGTAACCCAGCGACAAAACTACACTAAACAAATATCAAAATGGGAGCTTAATATGGGAGCTCATTCCACAAGCTTACCACGGTAAATATCCCGTAAATAATCGTATAACATTAGTAAAACTACACTCGACGACGACAGCACTGAGGAGAAGTCCACTACGCTACAGGGGTGCGGAGAAAACAACAAAGGAGATCGCGCGGGAGTGGGCGGCCCATAGGATCTCTTTGGCAGTTTGCGTGCGTAGCTTTACCTCTATACGAAAAAAAAAACTGTTTTTTACTTAGTCTGTGGTTGTGGGAGAATTCAGGCGGTGGCCTATAGTTCTTAACCAAACATAATAATATAACCACTTGATCGCGCATGTAGTCAAAATTCCCTTTTGTAAAATGATGCCACGTCGATCCCGGGGGCAGCTTGTGATTGGAGGAGACTCGACGCGACTCGACGCTTGTGATTGGAGAATCAAAAGTCATTCATTCTTTTCGCGCTTAGGATTGGCCCCGCTCGAAATAGTTTAGGTTGACATGTTAGAACCTTTGATGCGGGGTAAAGAATGAGCAGTCAAGTGGTTATATTGCCTTTTACTTGATTTCAATAATAGAGGGGTCCTCAATTAGTTTTTTTTTAGTTGTTAGTTCCTCGGAACTTTGTCATTTATAAACCAATAATTAGGAAATTTATTTTTATATTTCTAAGAATACACTTACAGATTGGTCCCATATCATTGTAGTAGTTAGGTTTTTAAATCGGTTATATAACTGGAAAAAATATAGTCATCGTAATTGTGTATTTATTAATTTTGAAGTCGTTATTTAATTGATAATTATTTCTCAACAATTAACTCCTTCCTCGCTCTTCGCCGGCAGTCGGACAGACGTCTGAATGTAGTGAAACGTTGGAGCTCAGTTTTCGAGTATGAATAGGTTTTATTTTGTTTAGCCCGGGCTGAAATGGGTGAAGTCATGTCAATGTTTTGTGAGAGTTTTAAAATGATATTTTCAGTGTTTTTTTCTACTGAACCATCTTTATGAAAGGCAAAATATCATGCATCGCGAGGAGGCATACAGGTTTTTATTTAAAAAAAAAAATTTGCAATCAAAAAAGATTGTAGATAAGCTTAAGACAATTTAATTTATAATTCTAAATATGAGCACTTGTAATATTTTCAGTTTGCTAGTAAGATGTAACTAATTTTACATCAAACTTTTTTAAACAATGGGTAGTTTTGTTAATAATTTGCTATGCAACAATGGTGTCGATTCTGTCACTAAACTAAACCAATCTGACAGGACTAAAACTATATGCATCACTTTTCATTTCAATATGTGAGAGAAGTTTAGCAATAATATTAGAGCTGTCAAATTTCGATTAGTTTAGAGAATGGTACAACAGAATCGACACCAAAATTAACATTCAGACACCAAAAATTTAGCTTTTAATGATATATTATTATATTATTTATTATATGCATCAAACTATCGTTATTGACAAGATAAAATGATAATAATTATGCAAATAGAAAACCTAATTAATATTTAAAAATACTTAAAATCTAATATATACAAGCTAGTACTAAAACATAAAACTAAATCACTCTACTAAACTGCTGCTAGCAGGCATCGTACCCAAAAATCAAACCGCATTGCCGCGTTGACTTGCGTTGCGAAACGTACTGGCCAGCATTATAGTCACAAGATGATTGCAGTCGTGTTAATAAATCTTTAAAATATTTTAAGCATCAAGCCCCCACTGCCCTTATATTTGGACTCTAAAAGGCTCAAAAATAGTTAATCCTTCATCATCATCATCAGCCAGAAGACGTCCACTGCTGAACATAGGCCTCCCCCTTTAACCTCCACACTGAACGACAGCCTGCCTTTTGCATCCACTGGATGCCAGCGACTTTCACTATGTCGTCGGTCCATCTAGTGGGAGGCCTACCTACGCTGCGTCTTCCGGTTCGTGGACTCCACTCAAGAACCTTTCTTCCCCATCATCATCTCCATCATCATCAGTTAATCCTTAAAAATCGTGTTTTAGATAGTAAAATTGTACAAACTATCTTTAGTAAAATGACATGAAATTTAGTAAACACATGAAACGACATTACGAGTACATGAAATGTATTTATGCTATTCGTAATGGATTTATCAAAGTATGGTATGTATGTATTACTGCAGAGGCATTCAGAATACTAACTAAACTCAGTAATTTTGCCGTCACGGAAAGGTGAAGTTCAAACCACGCGGGAACTCAAACACGATACTGCGCTTACGGTCTATTAAATTTAGTATTAGGTTGCCTTAAAAATAAAAGCTCGCGTTCAAAATGTGTTCAAAATACTATACGTAGTGATACAGTGAGTGTGTTTTGTCGGGACTTAGGTTCGAGTTCGAGTTCCAGTGATAACCGTAGCAAAAGACTAAGAAAGAGGGTAGATCGTTATGTCTGCACCTAACTTTTTAACTGTTCGACCAACCACCCGCATTCTTCAGTCTTCCCGTGAACATGGTGCATGTAACTGCGCCGAAATATCGGGAGCTCATTCCACAACCTTACCACGGTAAATATCCCGTAAATAATCATATAACTTTAGTGAACAACCGTGATAGTTTAAAACAGTGTTATATTTCTAAATATATATATAATGGTTTTTAAAATGCAGTAGGTATTTGTATTAATTTTTAATATCAACCTTTTAAAAGATGATTCTAAGCCATAGCTGATAATCAACCGTCTCTCCGATTACACCAGCCAGAGCCATCACAAATACCTACTTCGAGCTAAAAGTTATTCCACTCCAAAAGATATTAGAATACTAATAGCTTTTGGCAAACTGCAAAGTAGAAGATCACGGGCAATGCCACAGGGTACAACTACCTAAATAAACTGTAACCCTTGGTTTTTGACAGGCATACGATTTTACTTAGGGAAAATGCGGTGACAGTTTGAAGCCATTTTGGTGTTAAAAAAATAACAAAGACACATGGTCAAAACACCGATGGCCTAACCCATCCGTAAAAAGGTAAGTCTGACAGCAGCTCCAGACACTGTCAAGAGCTGTCAGACTTACCTTTTTCACGGATGGGTAAGGTAAGGTCGCCGCATTTTCCCTAAGTAAAATCGTATGCCTGTCAAAAACCAAGGGTTACAAAACTTATACACTAAACCAACACTAAACAGAAAAAAATATACTATACGCAGTGGAACTTCTTTCCAAAGACATTTAGGAGTAAACTAGCACTTATTTGTTGTTTATTTCTGTAACAAAAATTAAATTGGGACACAAGTAATGAGTAATGTCTTCTTTTCCGCGGTTACAATGAAATATACTTCCGTTTTATGTATTTTATGACCATTTTATTTGGTTTCTTTTTCACGAAATAATAACCGCGCTTGTTTTGTTTTGGTTAGAACATTAGAAAACAGTGACAAGCAGAGACTAGTAAGCAAGAGTAACAAATGAATTCCTATTGTTAGTTCTACAACTACAATATACAAGTACCGCACAATGATTTTTAATCAAAACGTTATTTTTCCAGTAGTCGCTCACGGTGTCTTGAAAGTGCTGCAGTTCTGCCCGTGCTTAAGATTTCACCCCAATATATTTAGTTTTTGAGAATTTTTTGCCTACTATTTAGTCTATCTTTGACCACTAGCACTGCAAAGTGTCAAATACGTCAGGAATTAAAATAATGTAAAAAAAACCGTGATAAAACCCTTAATAATGTTTAATTTTGATGTATCCTAAACATGTGTATTTTGAGTGATATAGTGTTTCGAGTGATATAGTGATAGTGATAGACCCAGATTGTATCTATCGAAATTATCGGCGGCAATTCATTAAGTATATGGATGGCTTTTTTCTATGGAACTTCTTATGATAAATGATGATTATATTGGCCTCTTTTCGGCTTAGCAACACCGTTTCATGTAACTAGTTTATTTATATTGACATTGACGCGATAAGCTCGGAAAATGTACGAAAATCAAGGATCAGAAATCGTTCGTGCGAGCAATGGTCCGATAGGAGTTAATAGGACACCTTTTATAATGATCCCACGAATCACATTGACGCTCTACGCTCTTCCTTACGTACCTATCGTTTTTCTAGCGGAATAAACGAAAGTATTTTGTATACGTCGAATTTCTAGTGTAATTCTGCTTCTACGTCGTTTCGAGTACAATAAGGATTTTGGGATAAAACTATTTTTCTCCATAGATATTTGTGTTGCTAATTTGAACGTAACCAAAAAAATGCAAATTAAAAAAGGACTTCCGCAAAGTAACGCCTGATTCAATCAACTAAACGAAAGTATATCTCTTTGTATCTTTTATAGCATTTATAACTGGAAGTGTTCTTAAGAATCGTTCGATGTGATGCCGGCATAACAGTATTTTTTTTTTTCAAATTTATTTAAAAACACATTGTACGTTCCATTTCGAGTTAGTGAGTTGTCTTAAAACCTATGTTATATTTATCCAGACAACTGGTTCTCGGTATAGTATATAATTTTTTTTTTATCATCGCACTAGCCACCTCCGCCTGAAAGTTTATCCACATATTATCATAGATCAGTGGAAATCGCTCACTGTGCGATTCATGCGATTTTCTTGCATCATACTTGCAAATTGCAGATGTGGAACTTTCCGCGGTATTTTCGTGAAGCTATAACATGGGGTTTTTCAAAAGGCGAGTTAATAGAGTATTAAGGGGTCGGCAACGTAGTTGTGATGCCTCTAGTGTTACAAGTATCCATAGGCGACGGTGACTGCTTACCATCAGGCAGACCACCTTCTTGTTTGCAAACTAAAAAAGGTTTAAAAGGTGTAAAATCTTTTACGCTTAAAAAAATGCTACGCTTTACTCTTTTCTGACTTTAGTTTTCTATACTAATACTATAAAGAGGAAATATTTGATTGTTTGTCTGCATTGTATAGGCTCCGAAACTACTGAACCAATTTGAAACCCCGGGGAAACACTATCCCCGGGTGACATAGGCCAAATTATATTTTCAAAAAAAATTGGGATTTTTGCTAAAACTTCAATAATACCCGTACGAAGCCGGGGCGGATCACTAGTATTTAATAAAGACGTGACACGTACAATGTTTGCGAATAAAATTCTCGTTTGAAGTGACATTTTTAGTTTCATAGCATTCTCAGTTAACTAACTCGTAAATAAAGCTTAATCCTACAAAAATGCTCTCCCCTTCTCGAAAAAGTACAGTATTTTGCTAGTGTTTTGCTTGGGGAGGGCTAAAGGTTCCCAGTATAGATGGAAAAGAAGAAGAGGAAATCTTATAGTTATTTTATTTTACTAACACATCAATAAAATTTAAGACATTATTTACATTATCACGTGCAAAAAATGCACATGTTATGTACTGTAAACATCTATACTAATATTATAAAGAGGAAAGATTTGATTGTTTGTTTGTTTGTTTGTTTGCACTGAATAGGCTCCGAAACTCCTGAACCGATTTGAATAATTCTTTCACTGACGTGAAGCTACACTATCCCCGGGTGACATAGGCTATAATCTATACCCGTGCGAAGCTGCGGCGGACCACTAGTATATAATAAAAATCTGGAACGCGTTTTCGTCAATTGGACTTTTTGTAGCAAGTACCTTTAAAAAAAACGTATTTTTTACCGACTTCAAATAGGAGGAGGTTATCAATTCGAATGTAAGTTTTTTTTAGACTATGTTTCTCATTTTTAGAGTTCTGTACAAAAAAGGTGTAAACAGAACCTATATGCATTACTAAGCCTACGCATCTGTCTGTCTGTCTGTCCGCTGTCCGTCATACCTTTTAACGGCTGTATTTTTAGATCAGTAATGGATAGCCAGTTTTATTAGTATTAAATATTAGGCTTGCGTTTGAAGACCATTTCGCCTGATATTAAAGCGATGCGGTCTACGATGGAGCATGCTTGCCTAGAAGAAACCGATTTACTCGCGACTTAAGAGCACCCACATTGTAACTATTGGAGAACACACATTCAGGCAGCGCATTCCACAGTCTGGCAGTAGGCACAATATCAGTGGAACCAAAGCGTTTTTTTTTTTTTTTTTTTAATAAATTGTAGGCTTGTGTTTGACCACCATCACGCTTGATGTTAAGCGATGATGCGGTCTACGTTGGAGCACGCTTGCCTAGAAGGAACCAATAGCCCGGGAGATAGCCCGTTGGTCGAGTTGGTAGTGAACCTGCCTTCTGAGCCTGGGGGCGTGGGTTCGATTCCCACCTAGGACAAACATTTGTGTGATGAACATTTGTGTTTGTTCTATATCTGGGTGTTAATATCTATTTAAGTATGTATTTAAACCTATATATATATATATCAGTCTCTGGCAGCCATATCACAAGCTTTGCTTAGTTTGGGGTCAGATGACCGTGTGTGCAAAAATGTCCCGAATATTTATTTATTTATTTATTTTAATACAGGTTTTTGGAATACCAACTAAGAAACGGTGTCGCCTTTCTGTACCCGTCCTTGCTGTCCGATAGAAAAATTGGCAGGTGGGAATCAGGTCAAACAGATCAGATGCACACTCTTCGAAATTTATCTTATAAAAAATAGATAGACTAGCAACTTTGCGCCGAATGTTCAAGGATGGATTCGTTGCTGATGAGCTCCTTGGCGCGTTTCACAATGGACTCCCACGTCCCAAGCTGGTATTTGGCTGATACTAGCTTGGCTTGTCTAAAAATGCGAGCAGTACTCCATGCATGACCGAACGTATGCTTGGTACAATGAAAGCAACTGTCTTTCGCAGCAATTTCTCACAAAATATAAATAAATAATTCCAAGCAAAAGTAAAAGGGAATTTCTCTCTTCTCAGTTCTCAGTTACTCATATGAGTTAGAATCCTCGGTCAAGTAATAAATTCTCCTGGAAACCCTTTACTTAGTCAAAAGCTAGCAAGAAGTGCAATAAATTATTTCTGAGCTTTACGTATGTAAGGAAGCATGGAATATCAGAATCTGGAATGACTATGTAAGTGGAAAACGCATAGCCACGTACGTGAGCAAAATAAGATAAAGGTTTATTCGTTTTTAATTCACCCGCTAAACGTACAATGACGAGGGTCTTTGACCAGTGCGTGTTGCCAGTGATGACATAATATATGGTACTGAGACGTGGTCTTTAACTGTTGGCCTTTTGGAAAAACTCTCAGCGGGCAATGGAGAGAGCTATGCTCGGAGTTTCTTTGCGCGATAAAATCCGAAACGTGGATATTCGCCAAAGAACCAGAGTCACCGACATAGCTGTTAAAATTTGCAAGTTGAAGTGGCAATGGGCAGGCCACATCGCTCGAAGTACCGATAACCGATGGGGAAGAAAAGTTCTGGAGTGGAGACCACGAACCGGAAGACGCAGCGTAGGGAGGCCTCCCACTATATGGACCGACGACATTGTAAGAGTCGCGGGCATCCAGTGGATGCAAAAGGCAGGCTGTCGTTCAGTGTGGAGGCTAAAGGGAGAGGCCTATGTTCAGCAGTGGACGTCTTCTGGCTGATGATGATGACGTACAAACTTTTGCTTCATACTAACATTAGCTGCGTGTAGCGGTTTTACACGCGATTTTTTTTCCTGATTTTTCGGGGCGAAAAAATATCCTTCGTCCACATTGATTTTGGTCACTCTGAAAATCAAGAAAAAAGTGCCCTGAGTATCAATAATGAGTAGTTTATCAATAAGGATACATTTTAAAATTATCGACAAGCTAATTTAAGTCCAATGTCGTTAACACAATGTCCAATTAGGCGTGTAATGAACGTAGACCAAATACCTCAATCGTAAGTATTATTTTCTCTAATTTTGGTTTGGAAATTTTTGAGCACTAATCATAGTTTTAAATATTTTTGTACGTCCACCCTTACGATGTAAATTACCTCGTTATCAATATAATTAATATCGGTCAAGCCAGCTTGTTGAGAATAGGTAACAAACTAACAAAATGACTTACTCTCACTTTTATATTACTGTAAAGTGTAACTGGGTAGTGTGAAAGAGTATTAAAAAAAACTGTTCCAATATGAACTTTCCATCTACTTCTAATGTTCCGTGTAAGAAATAATAACTCCAGTTTTGTATGTAAGATTTTTGGGAGTATCATTCACACCTGTTCTGGAAGCTTCCTATAAATCATTGCCAAGTTCTTATAAAACAGGGACCCTATTCTTATGCCCTCGAGATTCTTAACTGCTGTTTCTTATATTAAAAACTAACTGTGCCTCCGATTTTATCCACGTGATCAATTTTACGGAAAATGCGGCCTTATTACAGAAGTTTGACTGTGATCGAGATTGCATGCTGTCCCGTTCGCATCTACTTACTCGCCCCACGTGCGTAAGTGAGTTGGCACGCGATCGCAATCACAATCCGAATCATTCATAATAAGGGATCTGATCTTTCGGGATAAAAAGTGGCAAACGTATTTTTTTTGCAATAGTAGCCATACAAGTAGGTAAGCCAGTAAGTAGGTACGTAAAAAAATATACCCATGCAAAAAATTACGCCCTTCCGTTGTTGTGTTTTGGCGTCAAAGGGGAAGAAAAACCAACAAACACATTATTTTGCATTTATTATATTAGAAAGAAAGATGTCATGAGTCAATCTCATATCATCTCAATCAAGTAGGATCAAAAAAATTTGGTCCCAGTATAGTTACGAGTCTACTATCTAATAGGTAACTGTCATTTATTCTGTCGTACTACTTCTAGTGATAATATTATATCTAGATACAAATAACCTTTTAAGGATTTAGCCCGTTGGTCCAATTGGTAGTTAACCTGCCTTTTGAGCTTGGGGCCGTGGGTTCGATTCCCACCTAGGACAAATATTTACGTGATGAACATTTGTGTTTGTTCTGTATCTGGTTGTTAATATCTATTTAAGTATGTATTTAAAACTATATATGTATTTATATCAGTCTCTGGCAGCCATAACACAAGCTTTGCTTAGTTTGGGGTCAGATGACAGATAGCTAGTTATATATATATATATATATATATATATATATATATATAAGCCTTCCTTGAAAATGTATCTAACCGATGGTGAAAACCGCATCAAAATCCGTTGCGTGGTTTAAGAGGAGTTAGCGGCCATACATACATACAGACAGACAGACGCGGAAAGCGAACTCAATTATTATACTATGTAGAGATATTCTTCTTAAAATGCTTAAACTCATTAAAATCAACCGAGAAAATAACTTGGTGAATGAAAAGGGTCTTAAACTGCAATCTTTTGATAATAGGCGACCGTCGTTGAGAGGGAAACCCAGCTATTGTCTTTAAATGGCATACATAAATCGACTGGCAACTACCTTAATTAAAAATATTTAGTCCAATAGGCAACAAAATCAAATTTTGCTGGTTTCGTTGAAACTGTTGATGCCTGGAAAGTTGCACTATTTTCTGTAAGTCTATATGGTATTCTAACAATTTGTGCGGTCTGCAAGGGATCTTATCTGGAACGAAGAAATTTGCCAGAGAACCAAAGTCATCACTCGACGTATTAGCAATCTGAAGTGGCATTGTGCCAGTGATACCTGTCACAAAACCGATTATTGCCTGGCGTAAACGTGTTCTAGAATGGAGACCATTAATCGGCAAACGTAGCGTGGGACTCTGAGACTCAAAAAGACATAAGAGACTATATGCGTAAGAAAACTGGCAGAAGCTAGAAGTAAAAAGATGAAGATTGCGCTGCATGGGCAACGCTGTAATGGCGTGCATTGGGAAAGGCCTATGTCCAGCAATCGACTTATAATTATATACTCACTATAATGTTGATTAAACTTTACCCTCAAAAAGCACACACCAATAAAATCGTTTCTGTTTTCGTTTTTTATACCAAACTTTACTTCCTGCCGAGTCATGCGTCCCAAACCCGATTCTTTCCAAAATATTACCTTTTCGTTCCTAAGATTAGAAAAAAAAATTACTTTCTTGCTAAGTCTTGCCTTCCAAAACCGATTCCATCCAAGACATGAGCTGTTCCCTAAAGCGGAAACATGATAGGCTGAAATGATTGTAAGATCATATCTCAATCTCAGAAATGATTGCGTGATTTGTATAATTTTTATGGATTTATTAATTAATCTCAATAACAACATGTTGTCTTTTCACTGTATGTTGTTCAACTGCCCAAATGTGTATTACTGACGTTGACATTTTAAGTTCTGTATCCATCAAATCTATGATACCTACTACCCAAAGGGACGGAACGCTTCAAACAGAAAAAACGAGCAGAGCGAGAGGTACCACGTTTAGCCATTTGTCCCTTTCTAGTGTTGACATAATCACTGATACTAATTCCTCATTACTTTTCATACTTTTTTATATTTTTATACAGAATAGATCTACGTTTGGCCACTAACTTGCCTGATGGTAAGCAACGGTGTGGCTGAGGATGGAACACGTTGATCTAGAAGAAATCTATTCATTCTAGCCTTGAAGATGCCTAGATTGTAGTTCTCAGGAAACAAGGAGGATAGCAGGGAGTTCCATTCTTGGACAATACGTATCATAAAGACAACCCAAATCGTTGTGTACGAATTTTTGGAATTTCCACGAGGAAGGGGTGATAGTGTGCTGTCCTTCTACTTGTCCTGTAGTAAAAGGGGGAGGGTGGAATAAGGTCATGAAGCTTTTGCTCACACTTACCAAAATATATCCTGTAGAAAATAGACAGACAAGCTACTTTACGGCAGTGCTTCAAGGCTTTGTAATTTATTGGCGACTAGCTTGCTGTCACCAATCAGCCTCATAGCACGCCGGTCTACGGAATCTAAAGCTTCCAGTTGGTACTTGGCTGCTCCGTCGAATAGGTGGAAGCAGTACTCAACATACGTACATACTAATTTATTCCTTATTTATATCACTACAATAATAAACGGATGCACCCTAAATAACCATGAGAGTTTTCTTTTAGATATTATGTTTCACAAATAAAAATATAAATAATGAAAAATGATGCTGATAAAATCATGTACGGACTACCCAAATTAATACCAAATTTACGGTTACAATATTTTTCCAAAAGTGGCAACACCACACACTAATATGTGTTCATGAATGTCATTGCATATAAGACATGTAGTGTGAAAGGGACAAATGGCTAAACGTGGTACCTCTCGCTCTGCTCGTTTAATCTGTTTGAAGCGTTCCGTCCCTTTGGGTAGTAGGTATCATGATCAAATCATAAATCAAATGTTGCCATCTGAATAAAATGTGCAACATCGTAGGGTACGAAGGAAAAACATGACAATAAACTATTATTAGTCTTACATGATGGTGAAAAATTTCAACAAGTCCGTCTTAATCCATCCGCACATTCACTTTTATTCTTGAAAATATTTCAGCAAAAAAACACATATTTTTCTATTTACTCTTATCAACAGTATGGAATAAATCTAATTATATAATACGACGATACAGATAAACTAGATAAAGCTTCAGCTACAAAGAAAAATCTAAACAATAACTCTCATTGTTTTCGCTTCCGCTTCGGCTGATCCGCCACTAATACGCAACCTAGTTTCTCACACACTTGATGCCGGACGTTTAGTTTAAGATCCTACCATGTCTTTATTCTGCTGCTATTTTTTCCTACCTCAGATCAGACAATAATTAATTAGCCACTTGAGTAGTTCTGCTGACTACAGTAACCACGCATAGATGGCTCTGTGCAGCGCTGGACACTACAGTTACCAACCCGTCGCGCACGGTGGTGACAAAATCGCCTTATCCTGTTTTTTCTTGAACAACTACGCATATGAAACTATTTCTATCCTATTCTACTTGAACTAAGGTACAAATTGAGATAGAGAAATCCTGCCAGAATTCAAGGTCTATGGTTAAAAAAAAAAAAAAAACGGCCGTACTAAAGTGACAGTGTGTGCTCCGACTGCTCGGTGTCAGACCGCCGTGAGGGGCCGCAAACGCAAGTGGTTAGATACTACAAACGCAACTGGCCTAAAACTCACACAGCAGACTACATTGCCACCCTTTTCTTGCAAGTCGACTATGCGTTAGTTCATTGGTGTTGCTAAAAGTTTCTTTTTGTGCGCAAAAACGAGCCAGTGAGCCGTACGAAGAAGATAGGACTAAGCCGTATTTCCAGTTTTTGCGTTAAGCGGCTTAGCAGTAAAGTAAAAAAACAAATATAAACAAGGTACAAATAGAAAATGTTTAATAACCCTCGATAAAACAGCTGATAATCGTCAAACGGCAGAACAAATTTTCTTGAAAAATTGCTAAAAACGCTCAATCAAATCACCTTTCAAGCAAAATATACGAAATCAAAATTGGTTCAGCCACTTGGGAGCTACAATGCCACAGACAGATATACAAGTCATATACACACATCAAAACTTACTTGTGACTACATTTTATCAAACTTGTTATAATAATATTATATTTGATTATAATTTACTTACTTACTTGATTACTTGTCGCTAGCATCCAGTGGATGCAAAAGGCAGGCTGTCGTTCAGTGTGGAGGTTAAAGGGGGAGGCCTATGTTCAGCAGTGGACGTCTTCTGGCTGATGATGATGATGATGACTTACTTGATTAATCTTGACACTGGCAAATGCACAAGAGTGCGACGCCAAAATCCTCAAAGAGAAAATAATTTAAAAAAAACAGTAACAAAATATTTTTTCGTAAGCTTTTAATGTATGACCTCTCAATCGGCTATCAGCCGTCATAAAAAGAGGCAACTAGAATATTGTTCCGATCGTCAGTGTTTATACAGTTAGCTCTCCTACTATGTTATGTGCATCTGGGTAGCACAGATACGTCCATTGTGCCCTTCTCTACTCTAGCCTAGCCGTAACAGCGTTAGTCGCTCGACGACCGTGCTCCGGAACTGTCGTACCGACCGATTCCGAATTCAAAACTTGTGAACTGAAATTTAATTTCCAAACGTTCGGGAATACAAATCAGTGCTGTTTCGGAATTCAAATCGTGACTGACAATGCATTCGGATTTATTCGGGGTTGCAATTGCCTCGTATGTGAATAGACCCTAACTTTGCTTCAAGTTAAAATTATCGGACTTTTAAAAAGGTACTACAAGTTTGCAGTAAATAAAAAAGGTAAGATGAGTTATAAAGCGTTTTTTCCGGAATTGGCAATTAACTTTAACGCCTAAGGAGTGTAGACTTGTTGATACGAGATATTTTTTTTCTTTTTGAGCACGCGTTTCAATCTAATACATTGCAATAAAGATGATAGCGCGGCTTTTATGAAAATAAAGTGAGAGCCGATTTATTGCGAAAGCGTTGGTAGTTTTACCAGATTCTAGTTTTGAAAGCTTTTAGAAAGTTTCAAATGGAGTTTTTAATAAATCTTGTACAAACATGCTTTTAGTATAGCAAACATTCTGTCAATTCACATCTAACAATTTAATGCAACGAGCCGAACAAATAGTTGCAAGCCATATACAAGTGAAAACTAAATAAGTAAGCTAAAAACTAAATAAGTTTTATTTTTATTTTTAACTTGCTGGCTTGAAAAACGTTGTCCTGTTAAATAAGTTATGGTTCATATAAAAATCCCATAGAAAAAGAATTTTCCAAATATTCAGGAATATTTTTGTTTTCTAAACCCAGTGTCTATGCAAACAAACACAAAAAAAAATACACAAAATTGGTTATGCCGTGTTCGAGATATCGCAAGACGCACAGCGTTTGATTTTTAATTATCTATATATATATACATATATATAGTGAGTATCTATCCTGTCATCGACGTCGTGTCCAAATTTAAATAAATTTGTTAGAGCTGTGTGTAGTTCATATAAAAATCCCATAGAAAGGAAGAAAGAAAGAGAGCAATATAGTGAGATCCATATAATTTTATATCATAACTATCAGCTACGGAAAAAGTGAGAAAAAGCATTTAATTTTTTTTCCAGAATTTTCTTCTAAAACTTAAAAAAAACTCCAAATTGGTCATATCGTTCTCAACTTACTAATTAATAGCATTTAGTATTTATTTATATACTAGCTGAAACCCACTACTTCGTACGCATAGCCTTCGACCTCGCTACTACAACCCCCTTTTGTCATCCTTAATTCGGCCCTTTCGTAAAATTCTTAGCAGACCTCTACACCCCATAAGGAATCTACCTACCAAATTTCAGCTTTGTAGGTCAAGTAGTTTTCGAGATTTCGTATTTAATGAGTGAGTGAGTAGATGAATTTCGCTTTTATATATAAATATAACTATATTTTATATATAAATATAACTATAGGATAGATAAACTAAACCAAAAAAAACACAAAAAATGTTTCTAGTGTGCACAACCATTCTTGATTTTTATTTAAAGCCGATACGGATCCCATTCACTTACACTCAAACTTTCGCATATAAAAGAGTGATTATTCTCACAATTTTTTTTTCTTACTTTAGAAACTTACTAAACTATCGTCTAAACTACATCAAATTAAGACCTTATCCCCCCTATTAATAAACGTAGAGTAGCCTCGGAATAGTTACACCGCCTTTTGTCTATTTCGATCGAGTTCAAAATTTGAAAGAGAGAAAAAGACAAAACACGGCGTAACTATTCCAAGACTACTCCACGTTTATTAATAAGGGCGTATGAGATTAAATTTTCAACTCTACGTTGCAACGTTCCCTGTGTCTATATACTGGACAAGTGGTCTAGCTTAATGCAAATCTCGAATGGCTTGGGAATGAGTTTGAACTAACTTGCTAATATACTTAGCTACTAGATTAACAAGCGAGAATATTAATTTATTAATTGCAACAGCATTTCCAAACTTAAGTAATCTATCAGCAAATACTAACTATATTTGCTGGTATGAAATGTTTACAAGTTTCGTTAATAAAATAATAATAAACCGGCCAGGTGAGTCTGGCCCGCGCATTGAGGTTTCCGTACCACCACAAAATACAAAAAGTAGTGCAAAAAGACAACATTACGCCCGGGCGGTCCATTTAAGACCCGGGTATGTCCTAAAACTGCGACCAGAACCACTGGAGGATGGGCAGCAGCGTCATGTTAGTACACGGTGAACGTACTGCGATCCCCAAGCCGCCTGCCAAGCGTGGGGATTATGGCAACACCCCTCTAAGAGGGAGGCCTTGTTCAGCACTGGACGTTTAATGGCTGATGATGTGGTCCATTTAAGTAGGGCGCGGTCGGCGCTCGACGTTGCCCTCAGTGCGTGAACTTGACTCGCAGTTGGCTGGTTTTTATTTTATTTCATAATGAAACGTTTGTGTTTTACCACGATCTCGTCTGTTGGGAAGTGACGATGTGATCCCTTGAAGCAAGCCGGCATAGAAGATACCTATTCATTCTGACCTTGAAAAGACCAAGAATCACTCAAGAAATTCTTCCTTAGCGGACCTCTACATCCCTTAAGACACCTGCCAAATTTCAGCTTCGTAGGTCAAGTAGTTTTCGAGATTTCGTGATGAGTGTGATAGGTATAACTTGAGTAGTGATTAGCTGAATTTCGCTTTTATGTATATAGATAAAAATCTTAGCGAAGGATACGATTAAATACATTACAAATACTAAAAATAAAGTAAAAATATAATACATTTCTGAGATATAAGCGTTTAAAGTTTTTGATGGGGATAGAGAGCAGATGCTCTGACCCTCTCTCGCAAAGCATGTGTTAGTATATCATTTGTATGGCACGTGCACGGTTTGACGTCATAACGTGCTATAGCGCGCTCTCTGTCTAGCATAAAATTAAAACACTTATAGCTGATCTATTTATAAACAAATTATAATTTGGAGGAATTCAGTGGCGTATGTGAATCCACCAATGCCCACAGGGCATTCGTGGTGGATATGGCCCAATCACCCCTTCGGGGGTAGGCTAAAAGTCCAGCAGTGGACTGTTAAAAGGCTGATTATGATGATGATGAAATTATAATTTTGTCTCCGTCGAGCTCTATTCATGATCAGCTTTTACAGGGAAATAAAAAACTTAGGATACGCCTATTAAACAAACATGTACATACCACAACAATTGGTGTTTCTGGGCTGTATATTACAGTACCTACTCCAGCTTACATGCAAGATAAATGCCCTGGGTAGGCCGCAAGATGAATGCGAGCCAACACGATAACAATGGCTGAATACCTGACGGGCAGTAACCTTTATTATTTTACGACATGCCTGCGCCGTAATAACTGCGAGAATGTGGGGAAACAAAGGTAGAGATAAAATTAATTGTGTATTATAAGCATGCGAGAGATTTATCGTAAATTTCACATCAAAAGTTTTTCATAGTGATTCTATGCCAGTTTTAGTCTACGGCGTAGAGCTACGAGGGTGCTACGAAATTTTGTTGCGGCTAAAAGGTTGTGATAAATTTGAAGCCTATTTGTGACTGTCTGGCATCATAGCTTTCAAAAGAGTAGACCAATCTAAAAACTGGTTTCATAGTGGTGGTTTTTAGCTACATTTGATGAAAATCTGCCCAACCGTTTGAAAGTTATGAGCTTTTTCTCAAATTAATCTAGGGCTTTTGCACAATGGATAGAGCAGACAATTTTATTTTAAAGCAATAAAGCCCACAATTGTTTAAAAATATGGTAACGAGTCTTTTAAAACCACGTTTTATGTCATCATTATCATCATCATCAGCCCTAAATGACCCCCTGCTGGATATAGGCCTCCTTTGTTTATGCTACTCTCCCCGGTCTTTCGTTAGTCGCATCCATGTCGTTGATCCATGTCATCGGTCAATATCGTTCTCGATCAGCCCGGGTCCCACCAACCTAGTCTCGGCCACCACGCAATTATTCCTGTAACCACCTCTCATAATTAGGTACGTCTGTTTTATGATGGTTTTTATCCCAACCCGGGGACGATACCCGGGACCCGAGTATGGGACCAGAACCTCCGGAGAATGGGCAGCAGCATCTTATTAGTACAAAGTGAACGTACTGCGATCCCCAAGCCGCATGCTAAGCGTGGGGACTATTGCAACACCCCTATCTCAGCAGTGGACGTTTATTCACTCAGGATGATTCTCAATTTCACATATTTTTTTCCCTTGTATTGATTATGGAAACACCTCTCTTTGAGAGGGAGACCTTTGTTCAGCAGTCAACGTTTAATAGCTGCTGATGTGATGTGATAGCTGCTGATGTGATGTGATGTATAGAAACTCTTTATAATATACACCAGAAATAAAAATATGATGTGATAGTAATTTTTAAACTTTCGCGATTTGAACACCTGTTTTAAATGTTTATCGGGACTTATCACGTATTATTTAATATAGGTAAAAAATATGTAAAGGTACATATTTTTTACCTATATTAAATAATACATGATAAGTCCCGATAAACATTTAAAACATATGATGTGATGTTGGCTTTTATAATTTTAATTTATTTTATTTATATTACACGGGAATTACTTACGTAAGATAAAAAGCGAGTGCAAAGCGAGGCGCGCGCGCATTCATTTTGAAAAAAGCCGTCTAATGCGGTTGAAACTATAGTCGGAGTAACCGGCTTAATCTTACGTGAGTAATTCCCGTGTAATATAAATAAAATGTGTGAAAACCACGTCAGTTTCAATAATTTTAATTTATATTAATTTTAAAATATCATCATCATCATCATTAACCCTGAGTGACCCACTGCTGGGTATAGGCCCCCCTTTATTTATGCCACTCTCCCCGGTCTCTCGCTATTCGCATCCACTCGTTTCCGACAGTACTTTTAATGTCGTCAGTCCACTTTTTTTAAACACAATAATATAATTTTCACCAAATTACTTTTTGTTTCTGACAATTTTCATGAGGTCTAAGAATAAGATATTAAATCATAATGATTTTTTACGTTTCGTTATTCAGTAAACGAAGCTATCCTTAGAGAAACAACCGGGACAAAAGGTTTGAACGAAGACTAGCCGTAATAAATCTCAAAGCCATAAAATACACGCAGTGATGTACATCATACCGCTGAGCTGCAAAATGAAAACTTCAAGGATATTTGAAGCATAAATATAATAATGTCGTATTTTTCATATTACTCTTTTACCTCATATAAAATAAAGTACCTTCCATGTTCGAGAAATCCCCAGATTTGTAGCAAATAGTTTTATATTACCAAAGAACAATGAGAGAGAGAGAGAGAGAGAGAGAGAGAGAGAGAGAGAGAAAAGAGCACTTACCTTTAAGTTTGGCCATGGCCATTCAACGTGGTAATGTCGCTAGTTTTTTGGGCACCCAACAACAGCGACCTTAATATAGTTTTTTTATTTATAGTTTTAAATTATCATCATTATTTCAGCCATAAGAAATCCACTGCTGGACATAGGCCTGCCCCATCGACAACGGTAGTGTAGCTTCCCAACAGTGAAAGAATTTTTAAAATCGGTTCAGTAGTTTCGGAGCCTATTCAATGCAAACAAACAAACAATCAAATCTTTTCTCTTTATAATATTAGTATAGATAAGCTAAAGCAGTAGTTTGTCCTTGAATGTAATGCCTACTGTTAGTCATAGGGCTTTGCGTTACTACTATCCGGGTTTAAGTAATTTTTCTTATTTATTTTTGTCGCGAGACGCGATACAGTGACAGCGAATTTCAATGTCGCGTTGCGTGCAACTATCGGTCTTAGCGTACCGTTATGTATCGTAACAGGCAGGGGAAGGGCGCTCGTTTGATTATCCCACTTGATTCGGGCGTTTGTTAAAAGTCGAACAACTTTATAACTAAACTACTTTATATTTACTGTGCTCCAGACTCAGAGCATATATTTTAATTCACTATTCAAACACGTGCCCGGCCGGAAATCAAAGGCAAGACCTTTTGCTCATAAGACAGACCCGTTACTGCTAAGCCATATCGGTTTTCAGTACTAAATTACGAAAAATTATTTCAAGTTAATAATCCAGCTACTTAAAACTCTTAATTGAAACTCCACTTAATTTAACTACGGCGTTTTGAACGTCCTTGGTAATATTAAATTATTATAACATTACTTCAATATTGTCTAAGAAACTTGTTACTTAATTTATTTTACAAATAATGTAATTTTGACTAACCTATTTGAGTTTTTGTTTAATTAAAATTGCCTCACAAAAAATACTGCTGTTGGTAACGGTTATATGAAACATTAAATTTAAAACCTGGGGTCTTACGGACAACTGCTATTGTGGCACCAAGCTAACGTTAAATCCGCTCAGTTGGAAAATCACGCGACCGCAAACCGTATCTGGGCACGTTTAGGTTCAAGTTCGCGTAATTTTCCACCTGAGCGGATTTAACGTTAGTTTTGTGCCGCAATAGCAGTTATCCGTAAGGCCCCTGATACAAATATTATTTTTGGCAGTTTTTCCTAAAGCAAATCATATAAGAAATTTCAATAGCCAAATTATCAAGTTTCATCAAAACCAAGTAGTAAGTTTGTATTAACATAAATGTCCCGATGTTCGAATTTTATAACAAGACAGGATAACTAGCTTGTACCATTGAATACATATTAGTATAAGAACAGAAAATTCAATCCGCAAAATCATTTAAATAAGTAGCGACTCTTACTACTACATAATAAAGTACAATTCAGGATGAGCGAGCGCTAACTACCTACAGCTATATTGATCCAGAAGTTGCCTCTCTGTATATCGCGTAAATTTTGTCGCGTTATCTTTGTCTATTGCACGGCAGCGGGCACGGAAGGTCCGACAAGTCGGCTACTTGTAGCTTCATAGTGCGCCAGGCGTGCCTGTACTTACGATTGCTCCAGTTCAGAATACAAAGAAAAAAAAAAAAAAAACAGTATAAATAAGCTAAGAAGGTAGTGTAGAACGTTAATTTCTTTTTATAACCAATGTTAAAAGCCTTTTAACAGAGTTCAGGGCTGACCCCTTTGAATAAAATATTTTACTTCCTCATTTTTCACCGAATCGCCTTTGTTGCCATAAATGGACGTCCAATTTTTCTTTTGTAAACAGACTTTTACAGAAGTTAATTTGCAAAAAAATCTTTGGTAAAAATCGTATTTTCATAAATCAAGCACTTCAATTAAAACGATTAAATTTTGAAACGATTGAAATAAAAATTATACATGTAGGTAACTTACGAACTCTCTGTTATAGACAATGTAAAATAAGATTTAGTTTTTATAATAGCAAGAATCTACGAAATATTGAAAAAAATATATTTCTAAACCTTTAAAAATTATTAGAAACAGCCATTATTTTAACCAAGGCAAAATAGTTATGTCTGTTTTTCGCGTGTGAGAATATCCGTTAGCGGTAAATTGACAGAGTAATTTAAGATTTATATGTCATCAACTTGGGTTGCGTTACAACAATTTGCGCGGTTATAGCAAACAGTAACAATTTCATGTTTTGATTATAAATATTTGGAGATCATTTTAGATACCTACATTATTTGTGTCGCTGGCATCCAGTGGATGCAAAAGGCAGGCTGTCGTTCAGTGTGGAAGTTAAAGGGGGAGGCCTATGTTCAGCAGTGGACGTCTTCTGGCTGATTATGATGATGATAACATGATTTGTGACTTTTCTCGATATAATAATTTGGCAAAAACAGGCCTTCTAAAACACGTTTTCAGATTTGTCTCCGAATCTAGAAGGTTTTGACAGTTTGTTTATTTAATATTAATAAAAGGCTAATGGTCATTTATGTAATGTAATTTAATGTAAATACATTTTATTTTAAATTAAATTAGTTCTTCAGTAATATGGAGTTGTATCATTTGTCGCTTACATTATTAAGTTTTTTGAGGTGGATGGTGGTGAGGTGAGGCCGACTCATGCGTATCTCTTTCTGCGGCTGCAGGGTAGATCGCATATATTTTATTTATATTACAAGGGAATTACTCACGCAAGATTAAGCCGGTCACTCCGACTATAGTTTCAACCGCAATAGGCGGTCTTTTTCAAGGTGAAAGCGCGCGCGCGGCTGCGTCTCGCTTGGCACTGGCTAATAGTGCCAAGCGAGATGCAGCCGCGCGATAATAAGTTTATACTATGTAGAGATGTATATATATTAGTCTCTGGCAGCCATAGTACCTACTCTGCTTAGTTTGGGGTCAGACCGTGTGTGCAAAAATGTTCCAAATATCCGAAATATTGAAAGCGATCTATAAGAGATAGCGACGGAATAGCAAGTGACGAAAAGGTGTCAGAACCATTTTACCCTAGAAAGTATTAATACGGACACAGTGAAACTACTTTAAGTTATTATTAAGTTAAGGTTGCGGTACAAGGAAACTTGCAAGTACATTATGTTGGGCGATGAAAGTTTTATAAAGTTAAAATGTTTTAAAGTGCATACCGAAAATGTTTCTCTGAGCAAATGCAACCACTTACTTCAATGGAAGCAGAAATGTAGCTAGCTTAACATACATTTTGTGGGTAGACATACATACCATCTACTAATATTATAAATGTGAAAGTTTGTGTGTGAGTGTGAGTGTGTATTTGTCCTCATTGAACTTCGTAACGGCAAAACGGATTTGGATGAAATTTAGTATCATCATCATCAGCCAGAAGACGTCCACTGCTGAACATATGCCTCCCCCTTTAACCTCCACACTGAACGACAGCCTGCTTTTTGCATCCACTGGATGCCAGAGACTCTCACTATGTCGTCGGTCCATCTAGTGGGAGGCCTCCCTACGCTGCGTCTTCCAGTTCGTGGTCTCCACTCAAGAACCGCAAAGTAAATAAATTTAATATACCTAGAGGTAACTTATAGCCTGGATTAACACTTTTTAATACTACTTACTTTTCATCCCGAAAAACTATGTTTCTTATAGGATAACGGGTGAAACCGGAGGCGCCACTGGTATAAATAATTTTAGAACGTTTGATCAAAAATTTCATTTTGTCTTTAGACCTTCAACGGTCTATGTCTGTTTTTGTAATGTTATTGTTTGCTTTGTTTATATAATATTCCATTTTGAACATGCTGTTTTTAGGCACTTTGTAAAACTCGCCCAAGCCCATTGTCATGCAAAAACAATACCTTATAATTACAATCTCATATCATACAGTTATTACATATTTTGAATACGTGATTATCCCGGAAGCGATCCCTTTTCAATCCCTGGGAGCCCCAATTTTTGCGCCATTACGAGGCTCTCCCGTTTTCCACTCATATTCGAGTGAAAGCATTCATTTGGGCACCGTTTTCATTTATATTTGTGTAATATGGGTACGATTTTATGTATTTTAATGCAAATTCCCTCAAGTGAATGTCTGTTTTTTTTGTTTTAAACAACAATGCGTGGCGATATTTCTGAATATTTACATTTTTATGAAATTGTTTTGGGTCTGATAATGGGGTCAATATTCAATGTTGATGCTACTATATTTATTACAAGAATGTTACGTTGCAAATAGAATTGTGTATTTTTTTGACTGGGCAAGTGCCTTTATTAACTAAACAAAATACAAGCTAAAACTAACACTTAAAATACAGTTAGACTGCTCATAGACCGTTGAAGGTCTAAAGACAATCCAAATGCTCAAGCCCACTACCAGTTGGCAGCGTACCCAGCATGCTGGCGGCATTACCACGTTGAATGGCAACGCTTATGCGTTTAGCCAGAAACACGCCAGCATTTTGTTCACGCGTCGCATTAGCCAGGCGCTCTAAAAGATTTTTGAAAATGAGGTGAGCTCCCGGTCCCCAAGGGCCTAATGCCTTGACCCCAAACGCCTAATGCCTTGACCCCAAACGCCTCAAATATGTAACCACTGCCGAGGTTAGCATATATTGTGTATACTTATTTAAACTTAAAATGTAATTTATGGACCTCAAGAGACAGGCTTAGCCTAGTTTGAGACCCTCAAGCAATTGCTTTATTGTATCTTTTCCATTATGTGAAATAAATAATTTTGTATTTGTATTTTGTTTTGTAATTGAATATTTTGTAATAAACCTCTCAAAAAATTTACATCTTGTTGCGTCCCAAGATTTCCCTTTGCCAAGTAAACAGAGCGACGCAAATCCAATTTGAAAATACTTCCGAGCTAAATAACTGTCCTCTCAAATTTACCTTCAGAAAGAAAACTCCACCTTAAGCCAGGATGTCGGCTATTTTGATCTCTTATTTCAAATGGACATAATTGAAAAACTTTTTGCAAGGCCTTGCGCAAGACTTGATTCATGTTCTGATTTCACCGGAAACTTTATAGTTAAGTGATAATATCGTCTTTCAGGAACGGCGCTTTCTTTTATGGTGCTCCTTACAGCAAATTTAATGACTATTGGATTTACTTCTGCTGCTAAAGATTCCAATGGATAGTTCTGTGTTTAAGTACTGATAGTTCATAGTTATTTTATTAATATCAGAAAGATACATGTCAAATATAGGTTAAAAAATGAACTTAATATAATGATTAGGTACTATAAATAATTAACTAAGCGCGTAATTACATTTTAGTAAAAATAATTACATAAAACACTGTTTTAAACTATCACGGTTGTTCACTAAAGTTATATGATTATTTTAGGGATATTTACCGTGGTAAGGTTGTGGAATGAGCTCCCGATATTTCGGCGCAGTTACATGCACCATGTTCACGGGAAGACTGAAGAATGCGGGTGGTTGGTCGAAAAGTTAAAAATTTAGGGCATCGAAATATCGGGAGCTCATTCCACAACCTTACCACGGTAAATATCGCGTAAATAATCATATAACTTTAATAATTACATAAATCGAGAGAAAAAAAACAATTAATTAATATCAATAACCAATTAAAATAATTAAAAGCATTTTTTTTTTTTATTATTTTTAATTATAATTATAGTAAGATGTCATAACGAAAACGTTGATCCGGACTTGGGGCCTTTTTGAGTCAGTCTGGCTTAGCTGATTGCGTGCTCCTGCTTCTATACACTTGTATTATGTGTGTGAGCAAAGTGGTTGACAAAAGCCACTGATACCTTACGCGATAAGGCCTTAAATCTAGGCTCGATCACTTCAGACAAGACACGGCTCTTAAGTTTCGGTGGGTATAGTTCCCAAAAACACGTGGATAGGTTCACCGTTGCTAAACTATTCAAGATTTATAAACAGAATATATACAAAAGTTTGTATGATAAAGCACGTTCTAATTTTTGCCTGATTTAAAGTATGCAAGGCAAGCAATTACTTTTAGTTATTTTTTCTGTGTTAAATTTTGAATTAGGTTTTACTTCAAAGTAATTAATCTCGTTTTAATCGTATCGCATCGTATCTATTTTAAACTTTCGACCAAAATAAAAATGGACGGGCCAACCTTGTTCAGTAAAAACGAGTCAAAACCGCCGACATATACTTCAACACCTAAGTATTATATAACCATGGAAAGTGCATTTGTTACAAAAATAGATAGGGGTTTTTTGTTGTGTATTTACACTATATTATTATTCAAGAAAGTACACGAAGGCATTATTTTGTCAGATGTTTCGTTATCATGGAACAAAAATCTCGTGTTGCACTTCCTACGGCTAGAGACCGACTGAAACGAAGTGAGCGCTGGCACTCATTTTGTAATCTTCAAAAATGCGCTTCTTCTGGGCCCGTCCATTCATTTTATTTAGGTCGAAGTTTTAAACAGACAAACACATATCGATTCTTGCTAATTAAACTCCGAGGATCAAAAACCGCAGACGTCGACTGAGCATCGAGGAACTCGTGAAAGAAGAAATAAACATATATCACTTACCTATAGTGTTTCAAATTAAATTAAAAATACGTGAATTGCAAACGACAGACTTTTTGTACGGTAAAATATTCAACTAGTACATATTCTGTACAAATTTCAACTAGTTATCTATTACGGTTCGAAAGATACAGCCGGTAAAAGGTAGGACGGACGGACAGACAGAGAGACAGAAAGCGTAGGCTTAGTAATAAGGTCCCGATTTCATCTTCTGTGTACGGAACCCTATAAATGATAACTAGAAAACATCTCATAAAAGAGGTTTGTTAATAAGTTAGTTAAATTTTCTGAATAAGTTTTCGGAATTAACATGAAGCAACCGCAACCCCACCACAAAATACGTACCCCCACGGTCTATTTCAACAATGTTCCAGTATAACTCGAACCAGGTGTTTAGTCAAACAATTAATAGTTAACATTGTGTTGCCAGAACTAGTCCGGCTCCAGTTGTCTGCCGTAATACTGTTAGGATGAATTACTTCTTGTTACGAGTATAAATTGCTGTTCCACGAAGCAGGTATTGTTGGTACTGGGTATTCGTATTTGGTTCGGATACGGGGTTTTGTTCGGAAGCCTATTAGTAGTTTTGAGGGGTCTATAAAGTCACAAGCTTGCTTATCAAGGATTTGATATTCAGTTTCGTGCATTGAATTAGAAACGTAGATCTATTCTGTATTATAATATGGAAAAAAAAAGAATTGGTATTTGTTTATGGAATTTTGAAATACGTCTTACTAGTTGCCTATATCTATACTAATATTATAAAGAGGAAAGATTTGATTGTTTGTTTGTTTGCGTTGAATAGGCTCCGAAACTACTGAACCGATTTGAAAAATTATTTCACTATTGGGAAGCTACACTATCCCCGGGCGACATAGGCTATATTATATTAAAAAAAAAAAAAAAGGGATCCTTACTAAAACTCCAATAATGTAACCCAAGGTGTAAAAAAATAAGAATTACCCCCGTGCGAAGCCGGGGTGGGTTGCTAGTACCTAATATATAATGGGTGTAAAATTTATAAATTCAAAAAAACTTTTCAATCACAAACTTTTTGTATTCTAATCAGCAAACCTTTTCATTTAATACACATAATTATGATGGTAGATAAAAAAAACCGCGATCATGGGGCGTCTGCCTTATTGAATTTAGTGTGACGTCATTCTTTTTTCGTATTCTTCTTTGCACACCCTTTCATTTGACTTGTATTATGTATGTGCATAAAAAAACAACTGGTCCGCCATCATCATCATCAGCCAGAAGACGTCCACTGCTGAACATAGACCTCCCCCTTTAACCTCCACACTGAACGACAGCCTGCCTTTTGCATTCACTGGATGCCAGTGACTCTCACTATGTCGTCGGTCCATCTAGTGGGAGGCCTACCTACGCTGCGTCTTCCGGTTCGTGGTCTCCACTCAAGAACCTTTCTTCCCATTCGGTTATCGGTTCTTCGAGCGATGTGGCCTACCCATTTCCACTGGTCCGCCATGTTATGATGTTATTAACCAACCATGCACTGTCATCAAAACAAAACATAATATATGTGCAAAATTTTAGCTCAATCAGGTTTAAAACAGTTGTCGTGTTTTAAAATTCAGTTGCATTTTTTGACCCAAACTAACAAAGCAAGTCAAAAAGAAAAGCTTGTAATAAAATGTATGTCATAAAAATATGTAGAGAAATAATTGATGTTTACCAAAAAATTGGAACAGTGATTATTTTTGAACTGCTATTTTCAACAAACTTTGGAATATTCCTGATTTTACTGTGTGTTACGTGAGATTTTCGCCAACTGTGACCCGATTTTAAAGATTGTGTTGTTATTGAATACTAGTAGGCCGCCCCTGCTTCGCACGGGCGAAACCGGGATTTATAGCATATGTCAACCGGGGATAGTTCAGCATCCCAACAGTGAAATAATTTTTCAAATCGGTTCAGTAGTTTCTGAGCCTATTCAATGCAAACAAACAAACAAACAATCAAATCTTTCCTCTTTATAATATTAGTATAGACTAGCAATTAGGCTTCGCACGGGTGTAAGTTTTATATATACTATACTATAACTTCCGTGAAAAAATTATCTAACTGATGGTGAAAAGCGCATCAAAATCCGTTTCGTGGTTTATGACGAGTTAGCGGATATACAGACAGACGTGGAGAGAAACTTTATTTTATACTATGTAGAGAAGCTACATCTCGAGAACGATTCCATTGAAATTAAAAGAAAATATTCCATTTCCACAATTATGAATTAAATATTCAGAAGATGAATCATGTTTATTGAACTTCCTGTGAATATTCAATATTTTCTTCCTGTCAATTTTTTTTTTCATATGTTTTTTCATCAATGTGTTTATTTGTTGAAAAACACATTTCTACGAAAAAAAAATATTTGTGGTCAACTTTTTTCAGCTTATCTTGTGCGTGCTCACAATGTTTCAATGTGCAAAAAGATTTAAATACGTTTTCCCATTAAACAGAGGCGATTTTATATTACAGTTTATAGAATAAGATTATAAATGACTTGTCAATGTCCCGTCAATGGCTCAAAGGATAAGAAAACAAACATCTGGCACATCTGTTCGTTTTCGAAGGTTTGCCATCTTTTTAATGAAATGTAAAAATTACCCCAAAATATTAATGTACCTATTTACGTGAATATTCACATGATGTTTGAGAAAATACTATACAAGACTTGTAAGCAACATATGGACTCTAGTATGATGACTTTCGCTATGCCTCTGCCAAAATATACACGTTCGTCGATTAATTAATATGATTTTTCAAAAACAAGATGACGCTGACGATGATGATGTTATGTCACAGTAGAAGCTATAAAAATAAAAGCGTGATAATCAATATATGTCATACTAGCTGCGCCCCGCGGTTTCACCCGCGTAGTGATGAAAAATGGTGATGATGATGATGAAAAATCCTATGTCACTCTCTGGCTCTTGAACTATATATACCCATGCAAAAAATCAGGTTGATCCGTTGTTTCGTTGCAGCGTGAAAGAGGAACAAACATCCATACATCTATACATACAAACTTTCGCGTTTATAATATTAGTAGGATTCATCCACTGTAAATAAAAATCACGTTCAAAAACATAAGCAGAGACAAAAATAAATAGTGTTGATGTAACTTCAAATTATGACATCGCAGAATCATTGAATAAATGATTGTGCTATCCCACTTTTCCAATGTCTCACATTACTTACCAAAGTATTAAAAAAAGCACTCAAAGACAAAATATGAATGGATCAAGGGACAAAAACATTACCATTACATATTTTATTCATTCTTTCCAAAACCTTTTCACCCAAATTTTTATCTTATCTCAATTGATTTAGGGTTGACAATAAAAGTTTAGCACGCGAGCTGCCACATGTCATTGTGGCCAAAAAATGGCTGACAGCTAGAGATTTATTTCATGGGACTATGTAACGATTCGGTCAATCCGGGGAAACCGAAAAACCGTTGAATGTGGGCTTATCTCAATAAGGGTGTGACTGATAAAAATCCCGGGACTTTTATTTTCGTGATCTATAACAGCTTCTGCAAATATATTCAAACGAAATGACCTTTTATAAATATTGTCGGTGCTTACATTCTATCTTTTGTACAAATAAAATAAATACCATTTTCAATTCTGTTTGTGATATTTTTGAGTGGTTTTAAAGAACATTAAATTTTGCAGAGATCTTGTAAGCTAATACTGCGCGCATCTCTCCATTGCATTTATACACAACTAGCTGCGCACCGCGGTTTCACCTGCATGGATTACTTCTTATATCAGCTATCTGCCAGTGAAAGTGCCGTCAATTGGTCTAGCCGTTTTCGAATCCAAAGGGAACATACATACACGTACACATCGCCTGTTATATGAAATAACATAAACTGAGCTATTAAAAAGTGCTAGGTGTTTCTTTAAAGAATCGTATTAGAAATAAAGTAAATTTATAAGAGAACCAGTCACCGAAATAGCTCAGTATATCAGCAAGCTGAAGTGGCAGTAGGCCGGTCATATCTGTCGCATGTTGGGGTAGTCGTGTTCTAGATTGGAGGTCCCAAACAATTGGAGTATTATTAAAATTATTTTTATTTAGCAGCACATCCTTTTTTGTATTCTTCTCTGCAAACTCTTTTATTTGATACCTATATATATCATGATGGTAGATAAGAACATTTTGTCCAACATCTTGAGGCGTCCGCCCGCCATATTGAATTTATCATCTGTCCTGGTGTGATAGTCCAAAGTGCTTGAGAAGACAAATCCAACGAACGCAAACTTGACCGGATTATGCCATTTTATTTAGGAGTTCCTATGACCACCTTCTGTATCCATCATCAGACCAGCTCGATGGCACCATAAAATTGCATTGTCACCGAATTTACATAGGTATGCCAAATTTAAGCTCAATCAGTTGGAGATAACTGGACTAAAATTCAGTTGCAAGATTTGTCCCAAACATACCGCAAACGTACATAGATACTAACAGGATAAGTTGAATATAAGCTTGTAAAAATTGTTTTCATGTTTTGGCGTGACAAAGTAAGTGAAAATTGGGAGAAAATTTTGGGACTTATCTAATAATGCACAATCTTCTCTATGCCTAACCTAGTACCACTAGCAAATGTTTCTAAAACCCTAATCAAAAGAAAGTAAAGCCTTGATATAAAGAATAACTCTTTTAACGACTAACAGAGTTAGTTACTGTTTTTAACTACTTGACGAAACTTTCGTCATTTTCATTCCCTGGCAAACAAAATTAAAATTTTATACAAATAAAGTTAAGCTCGTACAAAAAATAAAACTTTTAATTGATTTCTTTCTTTGAACTAGACGGTGTGGAAGGCGTGTTGCACTTTTAATCGAAACGTTCAATAATAAACTGCCCAGTTCAAGGAGCTTTGCCGTTTTAAAAGCATATTACCTAATACGTTATAATTAACTAATATTTTAAACATACACAATCTGGGATAGTTAGTAAATCGAATAGGTATTTTCTTAGCAAATGTAATATTATCGGCATTACCGTCATATATTATGTAAATTTTATTTATTTATCTAATGTGTGTCTATGACATTGAAAGATTATAGATGGACCGACGACATTGTGAGAGTCGCGGGCATCCAGTGGATACAGAATGGCAGGCTTTCGTTCAGTGTGGATGTTAAAGGGGAAGGCCTATGTTCAGCAGTGGAAGTCTTCTGACTGATGATGGTGATGATGATGACATTGAAAGGTACTGATCAAGTGCGTATGAACTACCAAATGAAGAAAAAAACATCAAAATCAATTCATAATTGGCGGAGTAATCGCGTAACAAACATAAAAAAAAATCATACTGTCGAATTGAGAACCTTCGCCGGTTAAAAATGAAAGTGAATCAACAAAAACTGTATAACGCCTCTCTTTGTATATTCTGTCACCCTCTGTAAGTGATGGTCCTGTTTACTCCATAACAAGATTGATGGGAAGCAATAGACGTTTTTTTTTCAACGGCAGTGCGGCTTTCTTCAGCTGCTTGCTTGAAAAAGTTTCTTGTTTTGTTTGTAACTTAATTTGTTTGTCGTGTTTACAAAAAAGTTTTGGATGGAAAATGGTCTAATAACGAGAGATGTACGAAATATGGTAAAAATATAGAAATTTTAATCGAAATAAATTATTATGCTATACTTAATTACATATGTACAACATCAAACACAGTCCAAATTGCGAAAACAACATTCTTCGAAACGTACTACAGTGTTTTTTTCAGTTGTTTTGTAGCAGTTTGGGTCCCTTATTAAAACTTGTTAACACAGAATTTAAACTTTTTTGTAATGACAAATTGTACTCTGTAGCTTCTCCAGCTATACTACAGAAGTAGTTTTTTTTTTTTTTATAAAAAGTAGTCAATATGTTATTTCAGAGTAAAGAAATTTTCATAAATTGTCAAGAAGCGTTTTTAATGTTTGTATTTATTTGCTTGCGTTTGACCGCCTTCTGGCCTGATGTTAACCAATGATGTGAATCACAGGATTTCATACATTTCATTTTAATTATTAATAGGTAGATAACAAAAATCTTGTAAATATAGGAACTTGTTTTCCGATCGTAATTTCTAGCGCCATCAACGAAGGCTTAAAGTAGCGCGCCCTCAATATTAATTTCCTAGTGTAAACAGCCGCAGGTTTTATTATTTTTACATAAAATATTTTTAGAATATTGTAAGTATAAACAGAGTGTAATTATTTCTATTAAACGATTTTTTGATAAAACACTTTAGAGAACAAAGAAAGGATACTACAAGTCTGCGAGATATAGGTCGTATATAAAGGTATTCATTTCGCAATTATTATAGCGCCTCTCTAAATATTTCGGCATATTTATAATAGAAAAAAAAAACACCATAATATTGTGCATAAACCATTCTATTAAAATTAATACGTAACAATAGAATATGCTTTAGTATTTACTAATATAGAACTGATGTAATTTTTATTGTATCCATCATATTTGTTTTTAAAAATTCAATTTGTTTTGTGAATTCTAAATTGTGGCACAACAATACCAAAACCTAATGTAAACTAGATACTGGCTGCAATTATATTACACCATATTAAATAAGTAAAGAGTATCGTCCATTAATAATCTGCGATCTATAGGTCTTTTAAAATGAAGGAAAGGTTTCATACATTACTTTTTATGCTTTGCGAAATCTGGCCATCCAATAGGCTTAATCATCAAAAAATATTAGTCATCAAGACTAATATTTTTTTATTGCCTCATTAAAAAGCAGATCATAAATAGAGCACATCAACGAAAACAAAATTAAAGCTAGTTCAAAAATAAATAAGATATAAGCATTTTAATTTCATGCTAGACAAAGAGCGCACCATACTGAGCCGTGACGTCACGCCTCAGGCGCACCATACAAATGCTATACTAACACACGCTTTACGAGAAAGAGATAGAGCATCCCTTCTCTATCCCCACCTAAAACTTTAAACGTTCATATCTCAGAATGTCAGTATGAATATATTTAGGTATATTCATCGTTAAGCCGGTTATTTGTAATAAATTAAAATATTAGGACACTTGCCTATTGGCAAAAAGTTGGTCCCTCTCACCCCTGCATTTCTAATCTATTTGACATAGACTTGTAATGTCTCTCAATGATTTTTTCATCTTCAAAAAGGTTGAAAACGTGCAAATGGGAAATTAGTTAAATAGAAACTCTAGTGTACACGAAAAAAAAACAATCTCTTTCAGGTAACCATTTTAGGCAGAAAGCCTAGTGGCTTTAGCCATTATTTGATATATTTTTTGCGTGATATTATCCACATGGAATACAAACGAGACGCGCTGTCCTTAATTAAGACGAAGGAGATAAAAATACAATAAGAAAAATAAATCCGTCTCATTCCAATATTTTCCAGGAAATTTATCAGCCGTAACGCGAAAGAATACCCATCAGATTTGGTTATTGATTTGTACAGTAAATGATGAGTACAGCTCCTGGCGAGACGCCGAATTACTAAGGAGTAAGAGAGATGATTTAGTTTTATTTATTTATGATTATTAATAAAATCATAATCATCAACAGCTCATTTAGCCACTGCAGGAAATAAACCTTCTCTCTATTTTGCCAATTTTGCCTTATTATGATTCTGTCAAAAGTTACCATCAAAATGTAATTGGCAGCTCAATGCATCAAATTGGTAGCTCAATTCACTCACTGCAGAATATGTTTTCTGTTATACTGATGGGCAGGTAATATCATAGTCAACAATCTACACCTCAGTTTATAATTAAACTTGCAACGCACGGATTCGCACGGATGTAATTTTTTTTACACCTTGGGTTACGTTATTGGAGTTTTAGTAAGGGTCCCTATTTTTTTTTAAAATATAATATAGCCTATGTTACCCGGGGATAGTGTAGCTTCCCAACAGTGAAAGAATTTTTCAAATCGGTTCAGTAGTTTCGGAGCCTATTCAATGCAAACAAACAAACAATCAAACTTTCCTCTTTAGTATAGATTATGAAAATAATTAGTAGTTAGTAGTAGTTAGTAATTAGTAGTTAGTAGTTAGAATAAGCATTGCCATACAACGTGGCAATGCTGCCAGCATTTTGGGAACGCTGCCCACCGGTAGCGGATTGTTAGATTAGTTTTAGTTTTAGATTAATTTTAGTTTTAGATTAGTTTTAGTTATAAATTTAAATTTAAGATAGTTTTTATTTTACTTGTAATTTTTATTGAACAAATAAATTGGTTTCGTAGTTAGTATAGATTATGAAAATGTAGCATAACAATAATACAGTATAGTGGTATTTTCACAGTGAAACACACATTTTATCGAAAGCAGGAAACGTTCTACTTTTATCCGTCAAGTGTTCGAAGCAGTGTATTATCGGTCGTTTATTTTAATAGAGCTTTTTGTTTACACTTCAATAAACGATCGAAGGGTTTTATGCGAAAAAAGAAAGTATTTTTACGATTGTCATTTTCGTATCTTGTTGTGCTCGTAACGCTACAAAGTTGCAAGGCGTAACGTAGCTCTCGTAGCCATAGCTTTCGCTTTTGATGTAGGGTATCACTTGTAGCGCAAGATAACATTTTGTGACGTGACGTAGCGCATCGCTTCTGACGTAGCGCAGTGTGGAGTTAAAGTAACACTCACAGAAAGGAGAAGGGTTTTTTTCTCTTATTTTCGTATCTTGTTGTGCTTGTAGCACTACAAGTTAGCAAGGCGTAACGTAGCTCTCGTAGCATAGCTTTGCGCTTTTGACGTAGGGTATCGCTTGTAGTGCAGCGTAACATTTTGTGGCGTGGCGTAGCGCATCGCTTCTGACGAAGCGCAGTGTGGCGTAAGGTAACACTCACAGAAAGGAGAAGGGTTTTTTTTTCTTATTTTCACTTTATTTAGTATCTTGTTGTGCTCGTAGCGCTACAAGGTAGCAAGGCTTAACGTAGCTCTCGTAGGCTTTGCGCTTTTGACGTAGGGTATCGCTTGTAGTGCAGGATAACATTTTGTGGCGTGGCGTAGCACATCACTTCTGACGTAGCGCAGTGTGGCGTAAAGTAACACTCACGGAAAGGAGAAGGGTTTTTTTTTCTTATTTTCGTATCTTGTTGTCCTCGTAGCGCTACAAGGTAGCAAGGCGTAACGTAGCTCTCGTAGGCTTTGCGCTTTTGACGTAGGGTATTGCTTGTAGCGCAGCGTAACATTTTGTGGCGTAGCGTAGGGCATCGCTTCTGACGTAGCGCAGTGTGGAGTAAAGTAACACTCGCAGAAAGGAGGAGGTTTTTTTTGCTTAACCGTGGTAACGCTTGTGACGTATTTCAACTAGTCTTTGTAACCATGTTTACCGTGTTATCACACGCGTACGGCGTATTGTGTAGTTTCATAGAGAATCAGTGCCCTAATTGAGTATTTTTATATATAATTTTTGACTATGGCCATTGTAATTATCTCGTTAGACAATTAAACATTGTCGCCTAATTTTCACACAACCAATGGTTTGGTTTTGGTGTTTGATGATTTGGTGGACCAATGTCCACCAAAAAATTATATTATTTATTTTTTGTTTCATATTGTTACCCTACTGGTTTCATATAATTGAGGAGATGTTAACTGAATATAAATAAAAAAGTCGTAAAAATATCTGAAGAATTTGCCACCGTAAATATAGCTACAGTTTTCCACTAAGGCCTTGAAATATTATGTTTCAACTTCCAAGGACCATAGAACCAATAATCCAAATTATATTTGTCCTAGGCCAAATAAATATCTGCCCGGTGCCCAAGTTTGCTAATTCGGATTTGGGTGAAATCGAGTAACTTGCGAAGTTTATTGTGTCACAGCTGGGCTTGATAAAGATTTTCGGATCGGAAATTATATTTTGGAGATATCGCTTAGGTTTGAATTTGCTACTGAGTTACACGACTCCTGGTTACCGTCAAAACTTCTAAATGAAATGTTAGTTATTTTTAATACCAACAAAAAACCATGAAAGTAATCTAGTGATTATTCACCAAATGTTTTAATGAATTTGAGCATTGTAATATTATTATTGTAATGGATAATTTATATGACATACTACAGTGAAACGTGGTCTCTCAGTATGGACCTAATAAGCAAGCTTAAAGTCGCACAACGAGCTATGGAGAGGGATATGCTCGGGGTTTCTCTATGAGATCGAATCAGAAATCAGGAGGTCCGAAGACGAACGAAAGTTACCGACATAGCCCACCGGATTAGCAAGTTTAAGTGGCAGTGGGTAGGGCACATATCACGCAGAACAGATATGAACCGATAGGTTCTCGAATGGAGATCACGGACTGGTAAGCGCAGCGTAGGGCGTCCACACACAAGATGGACAGACGACCGCTACACGACACACAGAGGCTACAGGCCGCTTTCAACCGGCCCTTTTGGAGATCGATTGGGGAGACCTATGTCTAGCAGTGGACGTTCTGAATTGGAGGGCGGAAACTAAAATGAGTATATCCTAGAAAAAAAGGATAAAGTAGATCCTCTGTAAAGTAGGAACAAAAAATTAAAATAAGTGTGTGCCGACAGAAGTGAAGTGAAACTTTTTTTAAATAAATAATAGGGTTGTTTGACCACCATCTCGCCTGATGTTAAGCGAGATGATGCGTCTACGTTGGAAAACTTCATCAAGGTTGACTATTATCTCTCTCGCTCCCTTAGTCGACTCTAGCCGACTTTACCCGAATGAGTATCAGCGTGACGGTTACGCGGGGTCAGTGTTCTCCCCCCCCCCCCCCCCCCCCTCCATCCCAAGTGCCCAACGTGCCTTAAGAAGTTTTCACTTAAAAAAAAACAGTTATAATATTTTATTATAGCTATAACTGACGTTATATATATATATATAACTGACGTGGTTTTCACACATTTTATTTATATTATACGGGAATTACTCACGTAATATTAAGCCGGTCACGTGACTAGTAATTCCCGTGTAATATAAATAAAATGAGTTATAATGTTATTTAAGTTCGTGACAAGACGTAATACGACTAAAACGAGGCCAGCTTTGATGTGATTTCTGTCATCTGTCACTCTCACTGTTATGTACATGGGATTGACAGGGACAGTAACTATGTCGATTGTCGGAGATTTAGCTCCCCGATGCAGTGATGATACGTTTAACCTAGAAAGAGAAATGCCTTCAAGTGACGTTTGGAGAACATCTGTTAAAACCTTACCTACCCACCCATTTTGACGGGATGGCAGACACTGGCAGATAGCTGGTGATATAAGAAATAATCTACGCGGGTAAAACAGCGGAGCGCAGCTAGTTTACTATATAAATACAAACGTACATATCTACTGGTACAGACGACAATTTATTCCTGTAGACTCATGGGCCTATTCACACATTTAGTTATGAGAGTTAAAAAAAAGTCAAATTTAGTTTTTGACTGCGTTACCATACAAAAATCCATCAGAATACGTAATATACCAAAATTAAATAAAAAACGTTACAAAAAATATACGAGAAACAGCCCGAGAATGTCGTCTCGGTCAGTACTTTTACAGAAGATTTGAAGTTAACTGGTAGTTGTGCAACTTGGTCTTAGCTTTCTGTTTGGGCAGTGTAGGGATTATAGGCTATATGGCTTTATTAAGATCTTTGGGTCAAAACGAGTTTTCCGGAAATGGTACACAGGTGGACTCATTTAGTGACCTGAAAGCCGTTTTCGTGCGAAAGTGGTCAACCTTTTGGTGAAGTTGATACTTAGGGTAGGGAAATAGGTATTTTATGTGCTTTACGCGAGATGGTAACACTTTCCCCGCAGTTTTTCCTCAGTTGCCAATTTTCTTATTTTCACAAATATTTTTTCTGCCTCATGCAGCACACTTTATTTCAGCTATGCTGGCGTGAAAAGGTCCAATTAAAAGAAGAATAGTCACGTAATAAAGTAATTAAATTTATTTCCTTTATTTACATGATAAAAGAAATACATAAAGTTGTTTTTCGCTAGTGAACGATACGTCTCTTCACTACGATCTTTGCAGTGGACCCTAAATTCGGTTAGATCGGTATCTTGGTGGCCCTATTAAGAGTTATTTAATGGTATAGATCGCACATGCTTAAGAGTTTCTACTATATACTTATAGCAAACTAGCCGCGCCCCGCGGTTTCACCCGCGTAGTGATGAAAAATGGTGATGATGATGATTAAAAGTAGCCTATGTCACTTTCTGGCTCTTGAACTATAACCATGTAAAAAAACAGGTCGATCCGTTGTTCCGTTGCAGCGTGAAAGAGGAACAAACATCCATACATCCATACATACAAACTTTCGCGTTTATAATATTAAAAAGTAGGATTAAAATAAATGGAAATAAATTATAGAAAACAAAAGAAAAAAAACAACAAAGAATATATTGTAACCCATCCAACAGCCATGATATTTGTTCTGTATCGTCACAAACCTGTGTCAATTTCGATGCATGACCACATTTTTCTGCCTTTTGTCTTTTTCGAGTGAGTTCAAAATTTTAACGAGAGAGAAAGACCAATCTCCTAATAAATGTACCTACTAATAAAGAGATAAGAGATATAGAGAGGCAGAGTTAGATTCAGATATTGCTATGTTACTGTTACCAAAATTTCAATAAATTATTTTAAATTATTAAATGACACAATAATTTACTAAATTAAAAAAAAAAGTATAAAAAGACCGTTTTAAGCGAAAATATCCATAACACGCCCAACAAAAAGACGTTGGCCTATGTCACGCTGTCTAAACCTTCAACATCTCTAAAAACCTTGTTTGCATATTCACTAAAAACTGTCGCAATAACAACCGACATAGCAAAACCGAAATTAATTATACGCGTAGGCAAATTTCAATTGGTTTCTACTGCATATTCTAACAGCGATTTTCTCTCAAGTAGCTTCTGATATGCGACAAAAGAACATTGTTCCAAAATTTAATATCACGTTACAAGGCCGAGGCTTTGGAGAAAATTAATTTAATTTTGTGACGATGTGTCACGATCGCTTTTGGTGTTAACATGGCTTGGAACCTTTCGGATCACGTAGAATGATATCCTGAGCTTTTATGACCCATACGCTACTTTTGACAATACAGTGTAAACTCTATATAGCGACACTTAAGGAACTGCGCATTTTAGGCGTTATTGAGAGTTGTCGTTAATATGTGAAAAGAAAAGTCGATATTATTTTACTATTATAATATTTTTGAGTGTCTTCGCTGTTCGTCGTTCGTAGTTCGTCGCTTAACATCAGGGAAGTTGGCGGCAAAGCGCAAGCCTATTTATAATAATAAAAATAGTGTATTCACTAGTAAAGTATACAATTTGCAAACAACATACATTGATATTGTTACAAATAATAACGGGTATTACGTATTGTCTGTAATCTTCGTCTATGTATGATGCCGACATTCGAGGTAAATACACGGTAAATACGTTACGTTACATTAGAAAGTTACTGTTTATTGCTTAACAATGACGTATTGTTGTCGTTTTTTAGAGTGGGTGTGATGCTACATAGAGAGTATCATTGTACGGACTACAAGGTAAACCAAGTCAAGTAATTTCGACATTATAGGGAGTTTGTCGTTAAATCACGTGTCGCTATATAGAGTTTACACTGTATTTATAAAGACCTCCGTAGAGCCGGATCATACATATTAGTATCTCCGGCATAGAAGGAGAATGTGTAATAAAAACGCTGTCTGCGTATAACTAATGGATGACGATAATCTAAGATCCAAAAATTTATAAAGACATCAAAATATGGCGGTCAAATGTAAACTAGTCCTTTCTATGTTTTAAATGTTTATTGGGACTTAACATGTATAATTTTATTTAGGTAAAAATAGGTACCTTTCGCTCAGCTGATCACGGCCATTGTAACATAGTCAAAACGTCGAGCGAAAGGTACCTATTTTACCTAAATAAAATAATACGTGATAAATCCCGATAAACATTTAAAACATGTGTTCAAATCACGAAAGTTTAAAAATTACTCGTCCTTTCTACACTAGTCGGGTAATACGTTTGTTGAGAGCTTGCCGAATAAACTTCCATACGGCATAGGGATAAAAACATACATATCTGTCACTACTGATGTGATATGAGTGTCTTTCTTTCTCTATCGTTATTTTTTAATGACCTGTTTTTTGTTCATACTCCGTCATACAATTAGCAACACGCACGTGTCTCTTCCATGCAAATTTGCAGTCGAAATGCTAACATTCAAAGTTTAATTCAATGCCTTTTTTATATAAGCATCTTGTATATCATCTTGTATAATCATCTTGAAAATATTCTCACGGGATTGACCACAGAAAAGAGAAGTAAATAGAACGGAAATGAGAAGGAAAATCTGACGCCAGGTATTATGACAGAGTTTTGCTTGAACATTGTCATTTATGTCAACGCATCGAACTCCGCATCCAAAGAACTTGGACCTTACCTTTTTGGGTTACGTCTCAAAGTTCTTTGTCCGCATCACAGCTGCTAACTGATTTCAAATAACTGACGTTTCGTTAATATGGGTGCAACTGGCTACAAAAAAAAAAACTTACAAAAATGCCTTGACAGCCGTTCTAATTTAAACAATTATTTTTTTCCTTTTCTGTGGGATTGACCATGGCGCCAACGAATTTTCTTTTGCCCATCTCATATGAGATGTCAGCGTCCCAGATTATTTATTTTATTTTGATATATTTTAAAAACATACAGTGATTAACATCTAGATTACATTGATTATATAAACACCATTTAGCATAAAGGCATTTAGTTAAACCTAAAGGTGGAAATCAAGGTGCAGTCTTTGTTTATCAATGCAATGCAATTAAATTTTAACAATGTTCGGAATCAACCTGCAGCTTTCATCATCATCATTCGTCATCAGCCAGAAGGCATCCACTGCTGAACACAGAACAGAGGCCTTCCCCTTCGACCTCCACATTGAACGCCAGGTATTTGGCAGACGGCTTGGAAATTGCAGAGCGTTCAGTAGGAGAATGCTGCTGCCCAGCTTCTGGATGTTCTGGTCGCATTTTTAGGACATATTCTGACCCAGCAGCATTATTATGATGGTACAAATCTACCTACAGTGTTTTTTCAATTCATTCGCAAAAAGTTCCATAAACACTTAGTTCGCTTAGGAATTTTGTAACCAAAATATTTGTCATACGGAATGTATATTTCTAGGTATCTATAAGAATTTGTAACATCTGCAATCAGCCCCTGTAATCTTCTTTGCGAAGGTTTCATTTGGCCGTTGTAATTGAAGGCAGTGAGGTGGTTTTCCAAACATTATTGGCAAGGGCCCTCGAATGGAAAAAATTCACGAACCATAAGTAATTTTTAGCAACAGTTTTTTTTCTGGTGATCTTTGATCTTGTGGTGATCATAAGTAGTTTTGAACGGAATAACACACGTATATTTCGTATATTTTTTTTTGTTGCGTTTTTAAATCATTCGTCTTCATGCTTATCATTAAATCTAAAACCAAACTTAGTTAAGATAGAATACGTCTTTTTTTAACTTAAGGACGTTTTATACCCTACTAGCTGACCCGACAGACGTTGTTCTATCTTAGAACTGTCAAACGCACGAAGTTAAAATGTTAGTTAAGTTTTCTGAAATTTTCCAATTTACTGCGCAATTTACTTAATTTTTGTTTCCGGAAGAACGTTCGTAAAAAAAAGATGAATGAAATCAGTTAAGTTATGGCGTGACCAAGGTAAATAGGGATTCATTTTTACATTTATATAGAAAGAGATAGAAGGTATAAAACGTCCTTGACAAAACTACATTGTCGATTTCCCTTCAAACTTGTCCTTTCAAGGTGATTTCAAACGACTTCCACTTGAATCCACACTTTCATATATTTTTGCTTCATTGACCTTTCACGTCGTCACCTCTCCCACTTTACTTACAATAAAAGTGGAATAAAAGCGCTTCTCATGGGTTTATGAGATGGGGTTAAAGCTCTCCTAAGCTTTAATAATAATTTTATAGACATCCGTGACCAAGGACAGTGCAAAGTGTTTGAAACGCAAGGAATTAAAAATAATACACACGAATAAAATACTTCATCAAAACATAATCGTGAGTGCAAGCCGGTGTTATAATAATTAAATAATTTACGAATAAAATACACGTAATGAAAACGATTAAAAGTGATTAATTTCAATTTGTTAACACAGTTACAAATAGAGCTAATAAAAATGTGTTAAAAATGCTATTAAATTTCTGCCATCAAATCGAAACAACTCGATCTCCAAGAACAAAGTTATCGTTATTGGTTATACCTCTTCTTTGAACTTGTGAGCAGCCATCTGGAAAACTAGATTTATGGAATAGTAACGTATGTTTGATTTATTATAGCAATAAGCAAGATTTGAAAGATGAACACACTGGAGTCATCAATCAAGCCATTGTTGAGAGTATGGGATGACACAATGTGGATTTTAATCTACCTACGCTTTAGTTCTTAGCTAAACAATTTACTTTGAAATAGAAGTAAAGTTTGGTAATACCAGAGTCACCGACATAGCTGTTAAAATTTGCAAGTTGAAGTGGCAATGGGCAGGCCACATCGCTCGAAGAACCGATAACCGATGGGGAAGAAAGGTTCTGGAGTGGAGACCACGAACCGGAAGACGCAGCGTAGGGAGGCCTCCCACTAGATGGACCGACGACATTGTGAGAGTCGCGGGCATCCAGTGGATGCAAAAGGCAGGCTGTCGTTCAGTGTGGAGGTTAAAGGGGGAGGCCTATGTTCAGCAGTGGACGTCTTCTGGCTGATGATGATTGGTAATTATTTCTTAGGGTTTCGTGATTATTACACACTACAGCTGTTGCCCGCGACTTTTTACATTTAGATTTTCATGTAAACTTTCCTCCCCCTTAGCCTTCCTTAATTCAGCCCTTTCGTAAAAAAATATTTGCGAAAGTTATGACTATTTATGGGATATTTACCGTGGTAAGGTTGTGGTTATCATATAACTTTAGGGAACAACCGTGATAATAATATTAGCGGATCTTTGTACTCCACAGGGAGGGAATCTATTTGCTAAATTTTGTGATGGGTCAGTGAGAATTGGCCACGGGGACGTGTCCCAGCAGTAGGAACATGCAAGGTTGATAAAGATAATATAAAACACTGTTTTAAACTATCACAGTTGTTCACTAAAGTTATATGATTATTTACGGTATATTTACCGGGAGCTCATTCCACAACCTTACCACGGTAAATATCCCGTAAATAATCATATAACTTATAACTTATATTAAGATAATATCTATACTAATATTATAAAGAGGAAAGATTTGATTGTTTGTTTGTTTGTTTGCATTGAATAGGCTCCGAAACTACTGAACCGATTTGAAAAATTCTTTCACTGTTGGAATGCTCACTATCCCCGGTTGACATAGGCTATACATCCCGGCTTTGCCCGTTCGAAGCAGGGGCGGCCTACTAGTAGTTGATAAAGTTGAATGATGATGAGCGTAAGCCGTTTTGTCATAGTTTACCTATTACATTATTATTTAAAAATCGTAATTAAGACAATTCTAACTATCTTCCAATTTATCGTACCAATAATTGAAACTTTGGAAGTACATTGTAATTCGGATGACAATTAAATAATTTGGTTTTATCGAATTGATCTGATGATGAAACAAGGAGGTGGATAATGGAACTACTCAATAGCTTAGCGTGTTTTAGAGTTATATAATATTAGAGTACTACAAGGAAATACAACAAGATAGTTCTACTCAATGACAATATAACCACTTGACAGCTCATCCTTTACCCCGCATGAGGCAAAGGTTCTAACATGTCAACCTAAACTATTTCAAGTGGGGCCAATCGTAGGCGCGAATTGAATGCATGACTTTTGATTCGCCAATCACAAGCGTCGAGTCGCGTCGAGTCTCCAATCACAAGCTGCCTCCCGCGACCGACGTGGCATCATTTTGCAAAAGGGAATTTTGACTACATGCGCAATCAAGTGGTTATATTATCTTTGGTTCTACTAGAGAATACTACAAGGTACCATAGTTCTACAAAGAACCCTTATAAATTCGTCTGTCGCTGAGCAATCTGATCAGTTTTCCTTACGTAATTATCCACGTCTCAATTTTCAAAATATTTGTATGTAGCAAAAAAGTCACGTAGCGTAAGTCGACACCGGAGTGTATTTACAATACAATACCTACATTCACCCTCGCTAGGATGAGTTGTCTGTATCGCAAAATTTTGTGGCAGCCAGGCAGTACAAATTGGTTCAGTTATCTATCGAATTGCCCGGAGCTAAATAGGAACCGCCTGCTGTGAACGGTGACGTGAGTTGTGACCAAATTTGTAATTAGGCGCTTCAGAATGAACTGTAAATGATGGAAGGCTGTTTTGAATTGGAAAAATGTCTCGTATCATATATCGTATCGATCAATTGGAAAAATTTACCGTGACTTGTACGCGTCAACTTTCAACCCCCTTTTGCTCCCTTTAATTCGACCCTTTCTCAGTGGTGTTAGTGTGTTAGTGGAGAACAAAGTATGAAATTCACCAAGAAATAACTGTAGTTCCAATTTTGCCCACCTTAACAGCTAAGTTGGTGGCACTGTATAAGCAACGAATTCAATGTACATTGTACATTGAATTCGTTGCTTATTGTCATGTTTTTGTAGATTTTTTCAAAAGCGCTGAATCAATGGCGATAAAATGTATATGGGACCACCTATGAGATATGACCTACCAACCAAAAAAAGAATCATCAAAAACAATTCTAAATTGGCGGAGTAATCATGTAACAAACATACAAAAAATAAAAACATACAGTCGAATTGACAACCTCCTCCTTTTGGAAGTCGGTTAAAAAGTACGCCATGATCATTGCTCAATTCCCTGGAAATCTGTAAGCAAAACACATTGTTCACAACTCCAATTAATTTTGAAAAGCCTCAAAACTTTTGGTTTATTCTTCATTTAAAGTTACTGCTTTTAAAGATAATGTGCGATTAGATCTTTTGATGCTTAACAACCACGACGTTGTGTTTTTAGGCCAAGAAAAAAAATCTATAGATGTTTTAAATGTTTAACGGGACTTATCACGCATTATTGTAAAATTATTGACATTTGTATTTTAATTAATTATTTTTTGTGAGCTTGTTTTTGTAGATAATTTAATTCCTTTCTTATATTTTATTGATATACATAATTATTAATTTGTGAGATACTAATGTAATTGGCTTGACCGTATTAAATCTCACTATATAAATACAATACAATTATTTTATTTAGGTAAAAATAGGTCCCTATCGCTCGATGTTTCAACAATGTTACAATGGCCATGGACCCGATAAACATTTAAAACATGTACTTAAATCGCGAAAGGTTAAACATTACTATCTATATATGTAGTAAAAATAATTTTGGTGCCTCTTCTCTAGTGGAGGGTAATCATCAATATTTGCAACTAATGGTAGTCAAACGCAAGCCTAATATTTATAAAAAAAACCGGCCAAGTGCGAGATGGACTCGCGCACCGAGGGTTCCGTACAAACTTGTCCAAGTATTATAAGTTCAATAGTTCGCCCATCGAAGACTAATTCCGTTTTTCCGATTAAGTATCCCAAAAACATATATTATAACTAGCTTCCGCCTGCGGCTTCGCCCGCGTTATTCAAGGGAAAAATTATGAAGTACTAAGCAAAAAGCTTTATTTTAGGATGCTACTAAATACGTTTTATGTATTTCATCCTGGATATTGATGGTCGGTAGGTACACGGTGCTTTATGAGCAGGAGATCTAAAGTTAAATTCCTGGCCTGACTGGGCCGCTTGCGGCCCAGCGAACCATGCAACCTAGAAAGTTTTTTTTGGCTTTTTTGTACGTCACTTGTGCTTGACACTCGCCCTCGCGGGCCGCTTGCGGCCCAGCGAACCGCGCGACCTCAAAAAGTTTTTTTTTTCTTTTTGGTAAGTCACTTGTGCTTGACACTCACCTTCGCGGGCCGCTTGCGGCCCAGCGAACCGCGCGACCTAGAAAGTTTTTTTTTTCCATTTGGTAAGTCACTTGTGCTTGACACTCGCCCTCGCGGGCCGCTTGCGGCCCAGCGAACCACGCAACCTAGAAGTTTTTTTTTCTTTTTTGTACGTCACTTGTGCTTGACACTTGCCCTCGCGGGCCGCTTGCGGCCCAGCGAACCACGCAACCTAGAAAGTTTTTTTTTTCTTTTTAGTACGTCACTTGTGCTTGACACTCGCCCTCGCGGGCCGCTTGCGGCCCAGCGAACCGCGCGACCTCAAAAAGTTTTTTTTTTCTTTTTGGTAAGTCACTTGTGCTTGACACTCACCTTCGCGGGCCGCTTGCGGCCCAGCGAACCGCGCGACCTAGAAAGTTTTTTTTTTTCCATTTGGTAAGTCACTTGTGCTTGACACTCGCCCTCGCGGGCCGCTTGCGGCCCAGCGAACCGCGCGACCTAGAAAGTTTTTTTTTTCTTTTTAGTACGTCACTTGTGCTTGACACTCGCCCTCGCGGGCCGCTTGCGGCCCAGCGAACCGCGCGACCTCAAAAAGTTTTTTTTTTCTTTTTGGTAAGTCACTTGTGCTTGACACTCACCTTCGCGGGCCGCTTGCGGCCCAGCGAACCGCGCGACCTAGAAAGTTTTTTTTTTTCCATTTGGTAAGTCACTTGTGCTTGACACTCGCCCTCGCGGGCCGCTTGCGGCCCAGCGAACCGCGCGACCTCAAAAAGTTTTTTTTTTCTTTTTGGTAAGTCACTTGTGCTTGACACTCACCTTCGCGGGCCGCTTGCGGCCCAGCGAACCGCGCGACCTAGAAAGTTTTTTTTTTCCATTTGGTAAGTCACTTGTGCTTGACAATCACCTTCGCGGGCCGCTTGCGGCCCAGCGAACCGCGCGACCTAGAAAGTTTTTTTTTTCCATTTGGTAAGTCACTTGTGCTTGACACTCGCCCTCGCGGGCCGCTTGCGGCCCAGCGAACCACGCAACCTAGAAAGTTTTTTTTTCTTTTTTGTACGTCACTTGTGCTTGACACTTGCCCTCGCGGGCCGCTTGCGGCCCAGCGAACCACGCAACCTAGAAAGTTTTTTTTTTCTTTTTTGTACGTCACTTGTGCTTGACACTCGTCCTCGCGGACCGCTTGCGGCCCAGCGAACCACGCAACCTATAAAGTTTTTTTTTTCTTTTTTGTACGTCACTTGTGCTTGACACTCGCCCTCGCGGGCCGCTTGCGGCCCAGCGAACCGCGCGACCTCAAAAAGTTTAAATTTTTTTATTTTTGGTAAGTCACTTGTGCTTGTCACTCACCCTCGCGGGCCGCTGGCGGCCCAGCGAACCACGCAACCTAGAAAGTTTTTTTTTGTCTTTTTTGTACGTCACTTGTGCTTGACACTCGCTCTCGCGGGCCGCTTGCGGCTTAGCGAACCACGCAACTTAGAAAGTTTTTTTTTTCTTTTTTGTACGTCACTTGTGCTTGACACTCGCCCTCGCGGGCCGCTTGCGGCCCAGCGAACCACGCAACCTAGAAGTTTTTTTTTCTTTTTTGTACGTCACTTGTGCTTGACACTCGCCCTCGCGGGCCGCTTGCGGCCCAGCGAACCACGCAACCTAGAAAGTTTTTTTTTTCTTTTTTGTACGTCACTTGTGCTTGACACTCGCCCTCGCGGGCCGCTTGCGGCCCAGCGAACCACGCAACCTAGAAAGTTTTTTTTTTTTTTGTACGTCACTTGTGCTTGACACTCGCCCTCGCGGGCCGCTTGCGGCCCAGCGAACCACGCAACCTAGAAAGTTTTTTTTTTCTTTTTTGTACGTCACTTGTGCTTGACACTCGCCCTCGCGGGCCGCTTGCGGCCCAGCGAACCACGCAACCTAGAAAGTTTTTTTTTTCTTTTTTGTACGTCACTTGTGCTTGACTAACCCTCGCAGGCTGCTTGCGGCTTGCTAAATCTGGTAAACAGTTACGGAGTTGAATGATTGAAATTATCCTACAGGAACTTACATTTTGTTGGTTGGTTTGGTTGGTTGGTTGGCCTTAGTTTTAATCCAGGGAATATGCTACCTCCATACCAAATTTTATCGAAATCCATTAAACAGTCACAGAGTTGAGTGATTGATGTTATACTACAGGAACCATAACTTTTTTTCGGAGTAAAAAGTAACTCATGTGATAATCCAAAGAATATGTTACCTTCATACCAAATTTCATCGAAATCTGTCAATTCAGGGAATATGCTACCTCCATACCAAATTTCATCTAAATCGGAGCAGTATTTTCGGTGGTGACTTCAGCCAAATATACACACTTACGCACAAACTTTCGCATTTAAAATATTAGTAGATAAGATTATTGTAGTGTAGCTGATAATTATAACTATAGTATAGCTGAAATTTTATTGTGGTTAGTTTCTATAGCAGTATTACTTAAGTTAAAAATAAAAATTTTATTTGATTAATTGCTTATGTTTTAAATTTGAACCAAATCTGTAGGTTGTGAACGAAAAAGGAATGAATAGTGCCGCATTGTATATCGAAGATACAAGAAAAAGGGTCTTGACAGACGGACAGACAGACAGACGGACAACAAAGTGATCTTATAAGGGTTCTGTTTTTTTCCTTTTGGGGTACGGAACCCTAAAAACGAACTGAAGTTGAAATATTAAAAGACAAACTTAACTTTGTAGTTGACAATTAGGCTCTTCCATACATTCCAACTACAAGATGTAAGTTTGTAATAGTAAAATATAGTAAAAATAGTATATTTATTTTTAAATGATATAACTTCAAATTTGTAACTTTCGGATTTATTCCTATATATGTGCTATGTGAACTTACTTTTTGCAAAATTTCATGATTCTAGGTCAACGGAAAGTACCCTATAGGTTTTGATTTCCCTGTGAAATCGCAAAATATGCGACATAAACGTTCATATCTTTTGATTGAGTAAACTTACAACTTTTATTTTTTTACAGCCGAAAGAAACCGTAGACCCTAGTACTCATTATAAATTTCAACTTGATACCTTTACGCGTTCTTGAGAAAAAGGGTCTTGACAGACGGACAGACAGACGGACAGACGGACAGACGGACAACGAAGTGATCCTATAAGGGTTCCGTTTTTTCCTTTTGAGGTACGGAACCCTAAAAATAAAAAAAAACTAAGCTAAATACTCATAGGTTTTACAAAGACCTAAACTGAAACATATCTAACATATCAAAAAATGAGAAACATATCTTTCGAGATTCCCATTTCCTAACATAACACAACTCGATTCAGTACACAATCTTAATTTATGCAAAGTTCAAGCCTACATTTAAACCATTAGCTAACCAAATAAATTCTAGCCCGGAACGGTTGGCATAAAATTAAATAAATATGCTTAGCATTAACAGAATTGAATATCGCAACAGAGACCACAAAACGAAAATGTATTCAAATCTCGGAAGAGGTCCCAAAAATTAATTATATTTGTTACTTTAACAAAAGCCTGCCCTCTGAATACCCGTTGTAATAAATGACCGAGGCTGCGTTTTAATTTTAGCGAGGTATGGAAACGCTAATGGGATAAAAAGTTGACAAATTAGTCTCCGAAATTTCTACCCTAAAATACTAATGGGCTGCCGAAGGTCCCGGGGACTGTTCATACTACGTTATGATATAAATTTTCATTTTATTCTATAGGCAAACAAGCTTCGCCATAGCAAGTTTATGGAAGAGTATGTCCAAATATGCAAAATGCATTGAGCAATATATAATTATACATATATACAGGGTTACGCTTATAGGCTGTAATAAGCCGAAAGGAGACCATTTTTTTTGACTAGTCTGATTTAAGGATTTGACCTCCCATTAAAGCAAACCTAGAGAAGAGAATGACGCGGTGTGGCCCGCGTCGTTGTAGAGTGCAGAAGGGGAAGGGGTGGGGGGGTACTTCTAGCATTTCTGGTGGCGTTACCTCAGCCAGCGTGCTAGGTTTCGGTGCGTTCCTATAGAGATTCTGGTGCCACACGGAAAATTTTGATAGATAATTCTACCTACATAAAACGATTATGTGCAGTTTCTATACCATTGCTCAAATATTGTGAAGGAAAACATCGTGGGGAAACAGGGATGTCTCATCATCATCATCAGCCAGAAGACGTCCACTGCTGGACATAGGCCTCCCACATTGAACGACAGCCTGCTTTTTGCATCCACTGGATGCCCACGACTCTCACAATGTCGTCGGTCCATCTAGTCGGAGGTCTCCCTACGCTGCGTCTTCCGGTTCGTGGTCTCCACTCCAGAACCTTTCTTCCCCATCGGTTATCGGTTCTTCGAGCGATGTGGCCTGCCCATTGCCACTTCAACAGAGATGTCTAAGAATCTCAAAACTTCATAGATATATGAAATTAACCAATATGCCAGATTGGTGCTTTAGAGGCCATCACTTCTTTCTCTCTCTCTGAGATAAGGCATTTGTCCCAGAAGCCGGAACATGATGGGATGATAATGATGATGAATCCTACGTAACCTGGTTGTACCCCAATGAAGCCAGCCATATTAATTTCCCCCGCTACTTAAAAAAAAGGCTCAACTATAATGCTATATCGCAGTCTGAAGAGACATAATGACCGAAAATCCCTCGCGGCGCTCTATTTTCCGAACCATAAGAAACGGCAACTGAACGTTACGTTAGTTTGGAAACTGAAACGATGGGAGCAAGTGCGTAGTTTTTTATTGTTTTTGCTCAACAAAAAGGTTCAGAGCTTTAGGCTTTTGAATATTTCGTAAGATCAAAATCTCAGAATGGTGTGCGAATTTTCTTGCGACGCTTTGATCTTTTATCTTTTGCTTTATTTGTGTTTGTTGGTGTTTCTTGTTTGATGTTCGTTTGTCGTATTAATCTTGTTGTATGAGAGAATTTAGGCTACAAAAAAAACATGATACTGAATTCTATCATTTAAATAATTTTCTAACCTGGGGGTTTTAGCTCTAGTTTCACTAGTGCATAGTGAAAAAAAATCCAGTAATTATTTACATAATTTGATCAAAATTTCTTTATTTATTTCATGTAAGAAGTTTGCCACGGTCTTATTATCTGGGTATTTTAAAGATACAGACATCAGTTTTGTCGAATATTTTATATTTCATAATTATTTAAGTTCTAATTTTATTTAAAGATAACTTTAACTATAACTTACCATATCTCTGATTCATTTCGTCGCACTTAAGCGAAAAGCCAAGTGTACAAATTGTGCATAAAAACCATTTGATAGTCAAATGGGTTTTAGCCCGAGTCACAAGGAAGCTAAAATGGCTTGTTTTATGCACTCGTTATACAATTTATTTTCTAACTCCTCCACCAAAATAAAATATAGCACAACATCTGAATCGCTTTAAAACGTTATCGATGTTATTTTAAAGATAATCCACCAATCGTTTTTTCAATCCTACTTACAGCCGCACTCATAGGGAATACTTAAAATTGCTCTGTCAACTTCTCGTTGACGGAAATTGTCACACATGAAAACGAGACTTAAGTAACGTCTCTGAGTGCGGCTGTTAGTGATTTTTAAAGTTCCGCACAACAAGGAACCCTTATAATTTATCTATAAAAATTTACGAACAAGATGGCTGTTGTAAGGGAGGCTCTTAATTAATAAATTGCGTAAAAACGAAATCTACAAAGCTACAAGGCGCAGCGATTGCTAAATATTTTATTGCTGTGGCAGTTTCATCTAACAACACTAGTAAGATAGTCGACTATTTGTCTTCATTACACAAGTTTTCCAGAAAAAAAATATGAGAAAACAAAGTTGCCGCGGAAATAAATCAAGACCAACGTCTCTTGTGGGTTTCGTAATTACGTTACAAAAAGTCTGTGCTTATCCAGTTATGTTTCTCCTTATCTCCTATCCTCAGCTCAGTGGTTGGCGCGTTTGACTTCTACACAGCAGGGCGTGGATTCAAATCCGAACAATGAGCTTGAACGTGAACGAAAATTTCTTAGACCATAGCATAGTGGTAGATATTTTTTTATATTGGTATACGTTTTTCCTCGTAATGCAACTTGGATGGAATGCGATGTTGTGGCTGAAGATGAAACACTATACTTACGTATTTACTGCACGTAGACTTTTTTGATTCCGGGGGGGAAATCTTCAAAAGATACCCAGCTGCATTGGGGTGAAGTCGTGTTATGTGAGATTGGACCCACTAAAACCCCCTCGGTGGCCGACCTCTGTGTCAGACGGAGGGTACCGGGATCTCCATAGGAACGCACCGGTATGAAGCACGTAGACCCAGAAGGTACTTATTCACTCTGTTTTTTTTAAAATATAATAGTAGACAAACAAGCGACGGGCCATCTGATGGTAAGTAGTCACCGTCGCCTATAGACACCTACAATACCCGGGGCATTGGCAGTGCGTTGCCTACCTATGAGGACTCTACTCACTCTTCGTTTGAAGCGATTGAGGTTATATGTTTGCTTTAAAGACACCTAGGTCATAGTTTTAAATAAATAAATACAAATACCTGCCAAATTTCAGATAAAGATAAAGATTATTTATTTGCACAAAACACGAGTAAATCATATATACACATTTAAAAACGCATGCACAATAGGTGGGTAAAATATTAGTCACTTTGTATCATATTTGCCTAGTTTATAGGCGTACATCTAGAGTGATGGTATAAAAATAACGTAAGAATTATTTATATAAAAAAGTATTAATTAAATTAACTGTCGAAACAATTTCAAAAGTTCAGATAATATGATGTTATTAATTTAAATCGTTTACAGATAGACATTAGATATATATTTCATCGTCATAGGTAGAGTAGGTTTGAGAATTCGTGATGAGTCTGGCAGTGAGTGAGTGAGTGAGTGAGTGAGTGTGTGGTATTTTGCTTTTATGTATATATGATTAGAAATAGCTTTGCTAGTATTATTAAGCACAAAGCAAGCTTTGCTCACCAACATCAAAGTGTGGAACTGCGGTCGAGCGGCTAAAAGCCTTTAAGTAGCTCCTTGGAAATGGTGCTTATCGATGTGGTTGTGCAGGAAACACGTGATGAGACGTGGCACATGAATAAGGAAGTGCTCCCACGGAAGATTTTAGACCCTATGCTTCGTGCAGCCTCCATCTCGCTCGCGCAAGACATCATTTTTGAAGATATGATTTAATGTACTCAAGTAAAATCTAAGCTGTTCGAATAAATAAAATAATGTTTCCCATAAAAAACTTTTAAACTTTTTATAAGAACCAAAAAGCATGTTATATGTGCATATAAATGAATAATATTGCTCCAAGGAGTACTTACATTTCAGGAGAATATAATATAATATTGATTAGAAATGTATCTCTTCTCTTCTCTACATCTCTATCTCTTCTCTATTTCTATTTCTACATAGTGTAAATAAAAGTCACTTTCCGCGTCTGTCTGTCTGTCTGCGTATAGCCGCTAACTCCTCCTAAACCACGCAACGGATTTTGATGCGGTTTTCACCATCAGTTAGATACATTTTCATGGAAGGTTTATATATATATATATATATATATAACTAGCGAACCACCCCACGGGTGTAATTTACGTGCGAAGCCGGGGGGGCGGGTCGCTAGTAGATGTATATAATAGTATTTTGATGAAAGAAAGGGACATAATTTATGATAACTTAGTAGATTCTTAAACTGAGACAGTTAATTAAGGATTCTTTTAAATAATAGATGCAACATTGTTAATGAAATACACATAAAAAAATCGATTGTAGTAAATATATGGCTTTTTTAAAAATAGTAGATAGGCTTGCGCTTGGCCGCCATCTCGCCTGATGTTTAGCGACGATGCGGGCTACGATGGAGCGCGCTTGCCTAGAAGAAACCGATTCACTCTCGACTATATTATTATATTCTGAATCTTAGCCTATTTCAGTGTTATAATTTTGCGGAGTTCACCGCAAAAAAACTTGCCATTCATTGTCTAAACTTCAAAGACTCCTCATATTCAGTAAGACAAAGCGAAAGTGCGCCATTTCCAAGATCTCGAGGCGAGAACACAGTCTGAACACCATCAGTGTTTCAAAGAAGCCATTGCCTGGGGCTTAACTCTCCAGCCCTTTGCTTTCAAACGTACTCGTACTGCTAGTCGTAAGTACAGTATTGTCAACGAAGCAGTAGCTGAATTTGCAGAATTCATTTTGGCTCATTTTTAGGGTTCGTACCAAAAGGGTGTTAACGGGATCCTATTCATCATCATCATCATCAGCCAGGAGACGTCCACTGCAGAACATAGGCCTCCCCATTTAACCTCCACACTGAACGACAGCCTGCTTTTTGCATCCACTGGATGCCCGCGACTCTCACAATGTCGTTGGTCCATCTAGTGGGAGGCCTCCCTACGCTGCGTCTTCCGGTTCGTGGTCTCCACTCCAGAACCTTTCTGCCCCATCGGTTATCGGTTCTTCGAGCGATGTGGCCTGCCCATTGCCACTTTAACTTGCAAATTTTAACAGCTATGTCGGTGACTCTGGTTCTTTGGGATCCTATTATCCTACCTTTATAAGACAGACAGATAGCTTAGGTACCGTTAAAAGTAACGACTGTATCTTTGGAAGCGTAATAGATTACTTACTTACTTATTTTGACGCAGCGACTCAAAATGTCTCTTGGCCTCCGATACTAAAATACGCCATTCTTCTCTATTTTGAGAAAGTTCACGCCAGTCATGGACGTCCAGTTTCTGTAGATCTTTTACCACTTTATCTTTCCATCTATACTTGGGGCGGCCGACGGACTTTCGGTCCTCAGGTAGTCCCAAGTAAGGCCTTTTTACGGCGCAATCCTCTCCTATTCTCTCGAGATGTCCGAGCCAGTGGAGTCTATGGAATTTAATTTCAACAATGATGTTGGGCTCCGCTACCAGCTCCAACTACCGTCTTCCCGCTTAACCGACCCTTGAATTTTTCTGAGCACCTAGTCAATTGATTAGTCAGTTGAAATTTTCACAGAATATGTTACGGCTGATTAACTGTAAAAACCCCCCCCTCTTTATTTTTTATATTTTTATTTTTATCCTTTTATTATATTTTTAACTTTATTTTATTAACTGTTTTATTAAATGTTTGCCTAAACATTAGCTGCGTATATTAACCCTATATTGGAGTATGACTATTATGTTATTCGTATCTTTAAAATATTACAGTATAACTGCTACTCCCGTTCGAGAAATCTAGAATCGTAAAAGTCCTACTAACACAGAATAAGTTACTTTATCTAATGTATGCCTACCTACTCGCGTTTTTAATATTTACCTACATGTTTCGTTTTGGCCAGGTGATTGTCTAGTGGAAGAACCCTACTTTGCGACCATAGAACCCAAGTATACGAATAGGTATGAGCTGTGTGACGAGGTCCTAATCTAATATTATGATTAAAATGTTATTAGGTTTGCAATATCCGTACTACTGAATAAATTAATGAAGATGTAAGAATGTTGTAGAAAATGACCTAAAACGAGGGTAAGTAGATAATATTAGAAATAGAAGTAAAATAGATTATGTGTATATTAAATGCGGATACTAAGCATATCACTAAGATATTTGTTAAGTGAACTTTTGGTTAATATTTTATGTAACGTATATGTTAAATTGAAACAAACTCGTATGGGGCTAAGGATCGGCGCCCCACCTCCGCGTCGACCGATTGATTTCGTCATCCTTACTGGTCATCATCTCCCCCATACGAGTATAAATACTCGTTTAAATAAAGAACTCTAATAGTCAAAATTCGGAGTCAGTCTGTGTGTCTAACAAAAGGTGGGACAAGAGGGCATAATCTTTTAGCAACCCCAGCGAACCCCAGCAAAAGGGTCAAATAATGAGTTCCCAAGATTAGGAAATCAAGGTACTCTTTAGGCACACGCCCAACCCTACCTAAACCTGAAACAGAAAATCATCCTGAATAATGTTATCTTATTCTTATGTGACTGCATAACTTTATCATAATTTGATAATGCAGACTTCGGAATAATTTACCGAATACTGATGAACTAGACAATCAAGTCATACACATTCTTAGTGTAATGAAGTTAATAACTTTTCCCGTTATCTCTTCAAATTGGCCATCTCAAACAGGACCTTCCTTCAAGTGAGATTATATTAATTAGGCCAGTATCACTAAATTCAGTGACATTAGTAAAAGGCGCCCTTTGTTGTCTTTTATAACTAAAGGGGTAACCCAGAGACAATCGCTCCATGTATATTTCAGCTATACTTAGCCTAAGGTTCCTTCTATGGAAGCCATAATAAAGTGTGATGTTGAAGTAAGCCCATTATATTGACTTTCAACTCGAAGAGACAAATCAACTTCTTTCGTCATCGTCTCGGTTCTGAGAACTATATTTTCCCTTGATAGAACCTGTATGACCTGGCAGCCCAGCACAATCAGCTCAAAGCAGTTAAATGACTTTAATAATTAGTTACGGAACCTCTTTGTCCATTCGAACCTTTATTTATAAAACAAGTTGACCTTTGCAACTGAATTTACTTTATGTTAATATAAGAAAATAGCAATGACTATCGTCTGTAATTCGATTAGGAACATTTATCCATTCGAACTATAACCTCCTCTTTTTTAGAAGTCGGTTAACAATTACTTTATGTAAGTAAATAATATCAAATAATAAAATGGCTACATTGTCTGCAATTCGATTAGGAACATTTATCCATTCGAACCATAACCTCCTCTTTTTTAGAAGTCGGTTAACGATTACTTTATGTAAGTAAATAATATCAAATAATAAAATAATTATAAAGCTTACAATTGGTCCTCGCGCCGGCTTCCACAGACATCGCCCCACTCCGCCCGGGACAACTGAAGCAACTCTGAATCCAGATACGATGGTGACACAATGCATGATGTACCTTCCCGCAGCTCCAGGAAGATCGTCCCATCGCCATAGGAAAAGGAGTATACCCCCGAAGGTGACGAAGGCCAAAAACCCACAACGGAGTGAGCACATCGACCCCGGTGGCGTCACAATCCACCGACATATTTAAAACCCACGGGAAAAACGCAACACCACTCGAAGAGTGACTTTACGCCGGAATTTGGTTGCTTTGGGAACCACCATTCCTTAAACTGCAGATGTTGTGTTCTCTAAGCCCTCCCTTCGCGATAAAAGTATCGTTTCAAACCCATTCCCCCGCAAAAGCCGGGACGGTGGTACTAGTCTACCACTAGGGGTATGACCACCATCCTCAAATGGGTGTATACGACCAAGCGCAAACCCAAACTTTTAACGAAAAAAAGGATCCGAACCAACACTATAATCCAAACCGAGTTAAATGACTCTATAATCAAATACGGTTCCGTTCCCAGACATGCAACATGAGAAGGGAACCGAGGCTCACATAAATTCACACTAAATCACTATTTACCCACAAAAAGATCCTAAAACGTATTTAATTTGTTGTGTTCTCTAAGCCCTCTCTTCCTTCAAGCCCTCCCTTCGCGATAAAAGTATCGTTTCAAACCCATTCCCCCGCAAAAGCCGGGACGGTGGTACTAGTCTACCACTAGGGGTATGACCACCATCCTCAATGGGTGAATACGACCAAGCGCATACCCAAACTTTTAACGAAAGAAGGATCCGAACCAACACTATAATCCAAAACGAGTTAAATGACACTATAATCAAATACGGTTCCGTTCCCAGACATGCAACATGAGAAAGGAATCGAAACTCATATAAATTCACGCTAAATCACTATTTTCCCACAAAAAGATCCTAAAACGTTAAATTATTTCAGAGTTATTTGGTAGTACAAATTGACTGTCGAATAACTCCTTATAAATTAAAACACGCGTGAATTTAAATCGCGGACATACAAAGGTACTCGAACGACACCGAAATTCGTAGACGCGTAACCATCTACAAATCTAGGCTAGTCCAGGCACTAAAATTTTATAAAATAAAATCAATTTTAATTTTAAAACGATTGAGCAAAAATATGAACATAAGTCACTGAATTTACCTATCCAAAGTACTCGTCCGCTCTCGACCGATCCCCGAGAACGAATCCTCTCCGCTTGTCTACGCCGCCCGTTTTGCACGCGCACAGAGCCTTCCCTCTCCAACATCAATTTTCCGAGAAATTGTCGTATGATTTAATTTTCTACCTACCTCCAACTTATTAGTTTTCGCACGCGTATTGTTTTAGATAACCAATAAAATTACCGGTTGATGTAGGTACTTATTTGCAGTCTAACAAACTAAATCTAGAAAACCCCAGCCAAGCAATGATCTTATATTTATTAAGTGTTGAACCATTTGTCTTTAGTGATTTTGTTTATGAGATGAATTTCGCTGATATTTCCGATTAGTTCGATACAAAGTATTCCCTTAGATGTAGAAAATTCCGGGTTTTATTATTATTATAATATTTAGAACTAATTTATAGCAGTTAAGTTGTTTTAAAGCATTCTTTCTTAACGCCTGACTCAACGCAAACATCGGACAATGTACATAACTTGCTGTACTGAAGGTTAACTAAAAGAATGCCTGTTCTCCATTTAGCTAGGCATGATGGAGTAAGGATACTATTAATCCTATTTTATTATCATGTAGTTACCAAAATCCTTTATAATATGAGACAGCATTTGATACTCAATCTTTATTTTAATTCCTGACCCTCTTTTCATTGCAAAACTTTGTTTTTATTTTTCCTTGGTTTTATTGATTCGCGTGATTTAGGTATTTGCCATGCACCATGTACAAATTAATAATGTGTTAGAATTTTAAACGAAACATCTATTTATTTAATTATTTATTTATGAACGATGAACTTGGTTCTGTTACATAACTAAGACATAATAATAAAGTCAAAAGGTTCTCCATGCAAAATGTTTTTCCCGTTTTTTTTCTGCTTTTTTTTTAAACTTTTTTATATTTTCTCTAATGTAAAATGGTAATAAGTACAAGCGTCAAACTTGGCATGATTATAGTACACACTCTAAAATAAAACAACAAATAATAAATAATGGCGAAGTGCGAGTCAGTCTGTTCACCGCCAAGTGAAGCAACGTCGGGTGTGGTCGGTACTCGGATGGGCATGATGTTGTCTTTTAAACCGACTTCAAAAAGGAGGAGGTTATTAATTCGACTGTATGTTTTGCACTACTTTTTGTACATTGTGTTGGTGCAGAACTCATAGTGCGCGAGCCCGACTCGCACTTGGTCGGTTTATTATCGGACTACTTTCGACCTGATACTTAATCGTTGTAAATAACTCATTTCCGTTAAAAACCACCCGTTAAGATACACCTCTATTATCCGTAATACTTTATTTAATCCGTGATATATTATATACCAGCAATATTCCAGGGTTTGCAAATATTTTCATATTAAAAATATGCAATTTCAAATATTTTCTTGCTTTTGATGTGTAATTGTGCAGTTTACTAACGATCTATTTGTATTTGCACAGACTAATGAAGTTTCCTTCGGACTACAAAATATTAGTATGGTTTCATCTTTTACTTGCATTATACTCTTTATTAAAAGCCATGTTTAATCACGGTTGATTACATTTCATTTCAACTATAAATAGTGAACACTGAATTTTGTATTAAAACATTAAATTTTAATATTTTTCTGCAATGCAAAAAGAATAATCGTACAGCGGGGTTTGAACCAACGATTTCTGAGTGTCGTCTTGCTACTTTAGTTGGACTACTGTATTTTAGCTGGTCTCATATATTTCAATTACTCCTTTCATCGTAAAGTAAAGGATTGAACATTTGCAAGCGTTGAACTGTTTCAAAGAAAATAGGTATTGTATGATAAAGATTTGCTAGGGTTCAACAGCATAGAACATTTGCTTAGACAGTTGAACAGTTCACAAACGTTTTATTTGCAGCTCAGCACATGTAGACTGAGAAAATAGCTATAATATAAGCGCATTCACCCTGAGTTCGTGTACTTGGAAAATTCTTAGTGGTTGTTTTTGATTTTAAGATATGAAAGGTAAGGAAGGTTTTTGATGGATTTGAAACTTATCTGAAATATCAATGAATTTCAGACTGCCTATTATATTATACAGGGTGCTTGGGAGGTGGGTAGAAAGCTGTAAGTTGATGACAACTTATAGTCTGTCCATTAAGTTAATTGTTTTTTGACAGCTCAACAATATTGACGACATAACTTTGTAAAGTGTCAAGCAAATTAGATCCCATACAAATAAATAAGTTTGGTCTAGCATTACTTCGTTACAAGGTTAAGTCAACTTGAAAGCCAATGGCTGCAAACGTATTTATTTGTATGGGATATAATTTGCTACACGCTTTACAAAGTTATGTCTTCGACTTTGCTTGAGCTGTCGCGATTAACATAATGGACAGACTAAGGCTATTTTTGTCTCTGAAAAATCTGTTTATTTTTATTCAAACTCCAAAGTTTTTAAGGTAAGGCTAAACGATGGGGAACATCAAAGTAAAAAGTTAATGAAAAATGTGGGACACACAGATATAATATATACGAACGATAATTGTACTAAGACATATCTCCCTTGTTTGTCTGATCTGCAGTGCAAGTACCGTTCTTTATCGATCTTCAAATTTGACAGTTGAGATTGTCAAATTCGATAAAACGCCATTAATCAGTACTCGCTATGATCGATTCTATGGCATTTTATCGAATTTGGCGATCGATAAAGAACTGTACTTGCACTGCTGAGCCACTGATCGTTGAACCACACATTCAAGAACAGATGAAATAGTAGGTAGTACAAGTATCCGGGCTTTGTATTTTCGTTCAATATCTCTCAAACACAGGAATGGTGAAATGCTCCGAGCTCCGACTCGATATAAGTTTGCTTTACAAAATTGAACGGTTTTATATAAGATCGAATAGATTTTGTTGTTTTATTGTACAATGCTCGATCACTGTAGTGCTGGGGTTCAAAATGTTACAGAATCAATTCCTGTCGTGTCTGTTGATTTGTTTTGTGCAATATAACTTTTATTTATGGGAGAAAAAAATCGATTCTGATGCGCTCTGATGAATTTGACAGCTCTAAAATTGTTGCCATCCTTCTCTCACATATTAAAATGAAATGAGAGGCAGACAATTTTATTCCTGTCAGATTGGTTTAGTTTATTTACAGAGTCGACGCCTCTATCACAATGAAAATTATTAGACAGATTAAAATATGTTTTATTTTTATATTTTATATACATTAGTAAGCCGTTAAATTTAATAACCAAGTTTCGAAGGGGAAAAAACATATGCTATGCATACCTACCTACCTATGGTACCTACATAGGTACTACTCGTATATTTTTAACGCTGTATTATCACTCGGTAAGCCAGTAGGTGAGCCAGACGAGTCTATAGCCTTCAGCATGACGAATAGCAGAGACCTTAACCTTATATATCAACTATGCCTTAAAGTACAATATCCGTCGAGGTCTATTCTTAAAAAAACTGGACACAAAAATACAATGTTAGAGGAAAATAAATAATTACCTACCGTATACTTGTATTTTTGTAACCCGGTATTATCACTCAGTAACCAGTAGGTGAGCCAGATGAGTCTATAGCGATCAGCATGACGAATAGTGACAAGAGAGGCCGCCAAATGGATTCCGCCTGATTGATGAAGGCTGTCAACGCGGGTCTGCACAGGCGTCGTAGCTCAAATGTGAGGTATATGGATCACTGATTGAATGGAGTTATTGTTGTGTTATTGTTGTGGAGTTAATGCGACGCGTGACCAAAATGCTGCCGTGTTTCTGGCTCAACGCATAAGCATTGTCATTCAACGTGGTAATGCCGCCAGCATGCTGGGTACGCTGCCAACTGGTAGTGGGCTTGAGCATTTGGATTGTCTTTAGACCTTCAACGGTCTATGGGCAGTCTAACTGTATTTGTAGTTTTGTATAGTTTTAGCTTGTATTTTGTTATTGTTGTTGTGTAGTTTTAAAGACTACAGATTTTTTATTTATATTACACTGGAATTGGTGGCAAACGCAAGCCTATTATTTATAAAAAAAAAAAAAAAAAAAAAACACGTAAGATCACCGGTCACTCCAAACGCTGCCAAAGCGTGCAAAGCAAGACGCAGCCGCGCGCGCGCATTCACCTCGAATAAGACCGCCTAATGTTGTGGAAACTATAGTTGGAGTGACCGGCTTAATTTTACGTGAGTAATTCCCTGTGTATTATAAATAAAATATTGTGTGAAAACCACGTCAGTTTCTATACATAAAACTACTGTTTTTTTAATAATAAAAAACGGTGACCAGGCTTGCCGTCCGTTTGGTGGTAAGTGGTAACCGCCACCTGACACCTGCAACACTAGCGGTTTTTCTAAAGTGTTGCGTAGAAAATAAGGTGTACTAAGCTGAAAAGGGTATATAATTCCCATCATTATGAACAACTTTTACTATGGGACCAACCTGGAAATCGCAAAAATAATTATTAGCTGTTCCACACTTTTTGTCGAGCGGAAACCTCTCCCTATTCCGTAAGTGTGAATGACCGTTTGGCAGCTGATATTTTGTTTTGTGATGCATGCGTCTATTACGTGTCATAAGTCATTATCAGCCTTTTTAACAGTCCACTGCTGGACTTTTAGCCTACCCCCGAAAGGGTGATTGGGCCATATCCACCACGCTGGCCCAGTGTGGATTCACATACGCCATTGAATTCCTTCTCCGTACGTATGCAGGTTTCCTCACGATGTTTTCCTTCACCGAAAAGCCAGTGGTATGAAAATTCGAACATAAGCTCCAAAGAGCTCATTGGTACGGGCCCGGGGTTTGAACCCGCGACCTTACGCTTTCAAGTCTAGTGGTCTCCCAAATGGGCTACCACGGCTTATTATGGCTATTATGTGTAAAAGTACATAATTAGAATTCATAATACTGTGACATACTGGACGGACTAAAAGCATATATAAAGCACTAGTGGTCCGCCCCGGCTCCGCACGGGTATAGTTATATAGCCTATTAAAATAGCCTATATTAATCAGTGATAATGTAGCATTCAAATGGTGAAAGAATTTTAAAAATCGGTCCAGTACTTTTTGAGCCAATTCGTTACAAAAATACTTACATATAAATCTTTCCTCGTTATAATATTGTATAGATATAACAATTTCTAGGTCCCTTGTTGTCAACGATCTTTTTCATACACACATTACACCTATTATTATTACCTATTTATTACATTATATCTGCGATATCTTGATATATACATTTCATAATTATGAAGGAAACCGATGAGGTACATTTTATATTACTGATATACTTTTCGAAAAATATGAGAAAAACCCCAAAAATAGAAGTAGCGAAACGCACGACTGTGTGTAAGCGCCATGATTTTGCTCCGCTAAATGCGACTTTAATACAATAAACCAAGGATCATGGTCATCTGTAGTAATAAGCGTTGCTTAAAAGTGGGATAACCTCGCCTTAAATTTTATCTCAGTATAGCTTATCGCAGCTTAAACATTCCAAGCGAACTACACAAAGGACAGACCATAAATGCGAACATAATCCTACAACGATAATAGTTTATTTTCAAAATTATGCATAGCCACAAAATTCCATTTATTATTTTCGAACTAGAACTTCATTCCGCCGTAGAAAGTTTCTCGTCCGAATTCGTGCCAAAACCTAGTTTTCATGGATGTTGGCAGTATGAAATTGCAGAACGAGGCTGTGAAGTAGCTTTCCGGTGCGGTGTTAAAATCCAGGCATTGCAATCAGTAAGACGATCAGTCGCACTACCGATCGCTAACTGTGATAGCTATTATGAAAGCAAATCTTATAAACATCGAAAATAGTCATTTTGGACTCTTATATTTGACCGAGTGAAGAGGGGTCGCAGATTCTAATGGAACAAGTTAGCGTTTCTATATGTTTGTATATTTCATCATTATCATCATGATGATGAAATATACAAACTATGGGCAAAATCAGTCAATGTGTTGCAAATATATGGGGGTCGCCAGATATCAGTTTAGGTTGAACAATTAGTTAATCTTCTATATCTAATTCTATACTAATATTATTAGGAGGAAAGATTTGATTGTTTGTTTGTTTTTTGTTTGCATTGAATAGGCTCCGAAACTACTGAACCGATTTGAGTAATTCTTTCACTTTTGGGAAGCTATACTATCCCCAAGTGACATAGGCTATATGTCTATATCCGTGCGAAGCCGGGGTGGACCGCTAGTATTACATAATTTTTTTAATGAATCCCTGTTTACCTTGGTCACGCCATAACTTGAGAACGACTTTACCGAACCTTCCACAGTGGAAGGTTCTTACGGAAAGAAAAAATAAGGAAATTGCGCAGAATATTGGAAAATTTCAGAAAACCAAACGACGATTTTAACTTCGCGCGTTTGATAGTTCTAAGACAGGACAACGTCTGTCGGGTCTATCTTAACAAAAATTGAGAAACCCACGACCAAGGAAATGTTATGAAATGAAAGTTTATAACTTTTAAGCCACGGAATGGATTTTCATCAAACATATTTAAAAACAACCGCAATAAAACTAGCTTACAAACTATAATTCTTTACCTATTTATATTATATTATTATAACTAGTCTGAATAGGTCTTAAAGTTGGCGGAATGTTAGGCATATTTCCCGCATATTCGCAATGGCACGAGGAAGTTAATTAAAACATGACTATTTTAATTATGTGAATGCAAAAGGAAAGTTTATGAAGTATGCTGGTATTTTGTTGAGTCAAAATGTTTTGGGTTTTGAAGGCTCAACTTTGAAATTTGAAATAGTACAGGTTTTTTTACCATTGAATGTTTGGTTTTGTTTAATATTTTTTTATAGTTCATATCTCACCATGATTGACCGAGCGAAGCGACGAAGTTTGATTGAACCGATCGGCGTTTGTATGTGTTTGTGGTCATATATTACTAGCTAAATCCCGCGGTGTTACCCGTGTTACCTGTTTTCCAGTTTTTCCGTATTTTTTGAGGGGAACCACAAGTCCTTATGACGTACACTATCATCCTGCCAAATTTCGTTTAGATCGGCTTAGCCGTTTAGTCGGGAAAAGCGAACAAACATACAGACAGAGAGACAGAGTTACTTTCTCTTTTATAATATTAGTAAAGATAAGAATATCTGATGGTAACTTGTGTTCCGATGATCTAAACTTTTTGAAAAAATTGTTAGCTAGTATTAATTTTAATACAATTTCTAAATTCTATTATTTTTTATCGCGGATAAGTCCACGTTTGACCTCCAACTCACCTGTTGGTAAGCGACGATGTGGTCGAAGATGAAGCACGTAGACTTAGAAGATCCTTATTCACTCTGACCTTGAAAAGGCCCAGATTATATCTCGCAGGAAGCAAGGAATCCGGCAGGCCATTGTTTACGAACAAGTAGATGGGCTACTTGATGGTAAGCAGTCACCGTTGCCTGTGGATATCTGTTACACCAGAAGAAACAAAGCATTGCTGATCTTTGTAGACTCGGATTAACTCGCCTATTGAAAAACCCCATGTTGGGCCTTCTCGGAACACCACGGAAGGTAGCTCAAATTCCGAAAATCTAACAAAACAAAAGAAAATATATGATGTGAACAAAATTAGTGTAGGGCTTGTGAGCTTGTAGAGGGGTCGAGAGGTCACAGCTCGGGGTGAGCCAATATTGATAAGTAAAAGTTTTGGCACAGAGATTTAACCCGACGGGAATTGTTGGACGCCTAGTCTAGAGCTATTTTTACAAGCTTTTATTTAACTTGCAATGTTTTTTGTTAGATTGTTTAGGTCATATCTTGTAAGAATCAGAACCACTTCTTCTTGTTTTACGGAGTTGAATTTTTACATGTTAGTTCAGTTCATAGTAAGCATAACCTGAAATCAACATCCAGGTTTAGTAATTTTCAAACTTTCGCGATTTGAACACATGTTTTAATGTTTATCGCGACTTACTTATTATTATCTATACTAATATTATAAAGAGGAAAGATTTGATTGTTTGTGTGTTTGCATTGAATAGGCTCCGAAACTACTGAACCGATTTGAAAAATTATTTCACTGTTGGGAAGCTACGCTATCCCCGGGTGACAGGCTATATTATATTTAAAACAAAAATAAGGATCCTTACTAAAATTCCAATAATGTAACCCAAGGTGTAAAAAATAAGACTTACACCCGTGCGAAGCCGGGATGCGTTGCTAGTTATTAGATTATTTAGTATTATTTTATTTAGGTATACGTGATAAGTCACGATAAACATTTAAAACATCCAGGATTAGCTAAAGATAAAGGAACTCTTTAAAGGTAACAACACAGACATGAAACATGGAATAAAATTTTATGTACGCATTTAATATTAAAAGCTGGTTTTAAGTTTTACCATGACATGATTGCTGCACTCAGGGTTGGGTCAGGATCCTGACTAGGGAATTACTTGATGGTTAGCAGCACAGACATGAAATGTTGTATACGCATTCAATTTAAGTGTCACCAGGACATGGCTATTGCACTCAAGGTTGGCTCCTAACGAGGGAACTCCTCAATGGTTAACAGAATATACGCGAAATGTTGTTCACGCATTAAAATATTGTTTAGAAATTTTGTTATATGGAACGAACTAATTATTATGTTTAAATATCACTGAATCCCTAGTGTTACCAAATAGCTAAATCATTCATATTCAGCCCACGCGTACAATTGCCGATGATAATCTATTTATAATCTCTAATCGACGCTTAATACTTGTATCCAAACTCGATTATTAGTATTAAACTGACAACACCCACGTACGTTAATCCACCGCTTCTCTGCTTCGCTAATTACGAGTCTAAAAAGTTCTATGACTGATTAGCTGAGAACCTAATTACTTACTTCTATGTGAGGCATCGATTCTAGAGTTTTGACCTTCGATATGAGTAATTTCGTTTCCTCTTTGGGTCATATTCCTCATTGTCGGGCACACAGTGATGCAGCCAGTTGTCCTACGCCAGTCTCTTCTGTTGAGTGCAGTCTTTATGGACCAGTAAGAGGCTGGCAAGCACAACTGATATAGTGCCTCACAATTTTTTTTAATTATTTTTTGTTATTTAGTTACACAAAACAGATAACAATCAATTAAATCCTCAAATAAATACTTATAAAATCCGAGCTGGATTGTCACCCAAAACATTGTGTATACAAAAAATGAGACAAACGTGATGAAAGTACCCATCCACATAGCAATGAGCCACCTAGCGCAACCTTCAGCTTTTCACTTCCATGGAGCCACTGCCAACTGCCTTATGTATATCGTCACTCCTCAAGTCTTAAGGTAGCTTGCGCTACGTTAGGAATGACCTGGGTTATTAAGATTTATCATTTAGACTGCCGAGTAATTCTATATATAATACATAACCCAATATTATCCATTAACCTGGCACGTGCGTATGAATAACGAGCGGTCTCTCAGAGTTACAAAGCTATTAGCTAAGTTTCTTAACTAATTAGCACTTTAGACCGGAGTAACGGGGTGCTGACACTACAAGGTATATCGGTAGTATGAGATAGTTTAGAATAGTGGATGGTTTTAGTGAAATGAAGATTATGTTAATTACGTGAACCACAAGAGAAACCAATTATGAAGTTTGAAGAAGTAAGATTCTAGGTTAGATATTTTATAAACTTACTATAGCAGCGAATCATGGTTTTACCCGTTATCCTATAAAAAACCACCCACCCCCATACCAAATTTCACCAGACGGTACGGTAAGTGGACCAGGTGGGAATGATTTTACACAATGTTATTGTCATGCTGTATTGTTTTTATTGTGTACCATAGTAAGAATACAGGGTTACGAAGAAAGGGTGTACTAAACTGAAAAGGTTTCCTTTCCATGGATTTTGTCGAGTATGCAGTGAGAGAAGATGCTCTGTCCCTTTTCCGCAAGGCGTGGTTAGCATTTGTATGGCGCGCGCTAGACTTGATGTCATAACATGCTATAGTCTATAGAGCGCTATCTGTCTAACATGAAATTAAAATCGTAATAGCTTATTTATTTATAAAAGAAAATTTTATTATGTTTTCGTTGATGGGCACCGACTCCAAAAATAACTGATTATAAATTGTAAATAGGTAAGGAGGTATATTTATATAGTATTAATAATTTCGTTGATTGTCCTTTAATGCTTATTGCTATGAATTATTTTAATATAATTTTTTACTTTTTAGTTTAAGTTTGTAAATGTATAGTAATGAAGTCGGTTCTTGTTTTTTTCCTTAAACATTAACTTTATTTTTATGTCAGTTCTCAAATTTTAAGTAGCAATTATGTTCCGTCTTCCTACAGTTTTTTATAGGAGGCTTGTTTGTTTATCGGAAAATCACGACAAAGGAAATTCTATTACCCATTCAATTCTTCTTAACACGGGCCATTTCGAGGGTCCTCCGAGGAAACTTCAGGTTGATAAACGTATCCATAGCTTTAAGGGGATCGCCGATACAAACACGATTAAAGAAAAGTTGGGATAATCCCGTTTTAAAAGAAATGTTGGGGACCCTACTCAAAGGAAACTTCCTGTGCATGCTCGAACTAAAGTGGTCGATTATCTAGTGTATTGATGCTAGTTTATAGAAATTTCTAGATTTCTAAGAGACTAAGTTAACACGTTTTCGAGTAATTTTTTTATGGGTATCGCTACACCATCGTATAATCCGTTTTATTGTTTCTCAGTATTTATTTACATACACGGCTCTAGCCTGGACATTTGAGAGGCATTGGTGGGGCCGAAGCCAACACCAAGAGGCCCTGTTGAGTACAAAATACAATTATTGGATGTGTGTGATCGGGATATATGAAACTATTGCATAGTACTAAAAAAACGGGGCTATTATGATAAACTGTTAATGGTGGTGAGCTGGTCTATGGTATGATGGTATAAGTACGACACCTACCGATTATGCCTCATATCAAAATATTTTGGCAGGTGATGACTTGCCACCCACTAAATGGGCCCCCCCATAATAGCTGCCGCATATTGCCACCGGAGAGGCTACATTGGCGAAGGCTTAGGGTGTCGAGGAGTGTGCTGCACTTTCACTAAGAGCTACTTGCGGCGTTATGCCCTATAGTTATTATTTTGCGTGAAAACGACTCTTGTTTAATTGACATGACACAACTTATCGCTTGACAACTTTTTTCTACTTAGATACACTTTTGGGGCACTTCAATATCCACACGACGATGCAAATATCTCGTGTAACCCTTTCTGTTGCAGAATTATGGCTAATTCGTTGGTCACGCAGAGTGAATTTTTAGGCTCTTTTTCAACCCCTACAAGTTACATAAAAACTACATTACTTACATTTTTATGACGTAAACGAGTCGAGGTATAATGATTATTATTTTGCAGTGTTAAAAAAATTACACAAAGTGACCACTTTGCACCATTGTCACACCGAATCTTTTTCAAAGCTCATCATCTACTTACCTCACACAATAAAGAAAACTAAGTAACATCCGCTTGAAGAGGGTTCCACAAATTAAACCCGAAACCCATCTCACAACAAACTAGGAAAAGCAAAAAGACAACTTAAAAGAAAGACAAAAAAAACAACGTAGAAACGAGGAAAATACATTTTTTTTATTTCTTTAATCTGTCTAGCAACCATCTATAAATGAACCGTCAATAATAAAGCGGCACAGAAAAAAAAATAACAGAATACGTACTAGCCAAGAAAAGTCGAGATTAAAAAAAATACAGCAGCTATCACCAATTTATGAGTAAAATAGTGTGGTCGGCGTGTTTGAGAGAACAAGATTTAGGAGGTTCATATTTCGCAAACTGCACAGTGCACACAGGAACAAAAATTATGTACCTATATCCTTTTCTGACAAAAAAAAAAACAAACAATTTTTCTTCACAATCTTGAGGCATGCAAAAAATTATCATCCCCACTTTACATTTCGTCATCTAGCATTTATGAATACGCTGATTTTAAGAAATCTATCGACATCTCATTTTTCGACATCAAATTCGGTCGTAGGCTGTAGGCAGGGAACATAAAAGCATGAATACTTAGTTATGTTCCATATTCTCTTATTTGCTTTACCTCGTCCGCTAAAAAGACAATTAACATTTCAGGATGAGTAAGGGAGTCGAGATATTTATTTATTAGACTAGCGACCCGCCCGCCCGGCTTCGCACGGGTGTAATTTACGTGCGAAGCCGGGGCGGGTCGCTAGTTATATAATTATTTAAACTATCCTATATCTCAAGTTGGATCGAACTGCACATGGTGTGCGAATTTTATTATAATCGGTTAAGTGGTTTAGGAGTCCATTGAGGACAAACATTGTGACACGAGATTTATATATATTAAGATAGATATAAGAGTAGGTGCAGATGCCATCGCCCAAAAAAGGTGACGGTAAATATCGTGGGGAAACCGGTTTGTCTAACCTATAAAAGTTCGAAAACAATAAAACTCTGATAAAAAGCATCATCATCATCATCAGCCAGAAGACGTCCACATCGTAGGTAGGCCTCCCACTAGATGGACCGACGACATAGTGAGAGTCGCTGGCATCCAGATGCAAAAGGCAGGCTGTCGTTCAGTGTGGAGGTTAAAGGGGGAGGCCTATGTTCAGCAGTGGATAAAAAGCATGAGTTCCCTTAATTTAAATGATGTTGGGTGGTGTAACAGCGTGCTACCTGATCCCTTATTAGAGGAGTGCAGAATACTTTGCAAGATCGTGACATTATGTATTAAACGAAGGATATAGTTTTAAGAATGTGCTAATGAGGGTGGCATGGTCATGTCTGACCAAACTCTCTTTAAAAATAATGACTGAAAAAAAAAAACAGCTGAAACATGATATTATGCTGATATTCTATGTACACTTGCTTGTGAAAGTGGTAGTTTTTCATCTGTCGCCTCCTATTCTGATATCACACAGATGGTTATGAAAGTAACGTCTAGAGGCAATAATATGTACAATGATCCGTTGAGAGGACCCTTTTCAAAAGAAATCCAATTGGATATGTACGCCCATCTTCTTATATGCTTAGGAAATGTTTTTTGGGGTGTGGCGATATTTTTTTATTGAAAAGTTGTGTACAGTTGTGTTATTTCGATATAGTCACATCACATTATTACTAAAGTAACGTGTCTTTACCTCTTTATTCTTTTGTTTAATTTTTTACACAACCAAGTGATGAGACTTGCATGTCGATTGCCTGATAGTAAGCGTCATGCTTCTCCATAATATTTGGATTCTTGTATTATCCACTTGTGTAGTTCTGCTGACTACAGTAACCACGCGTAGATGGCTCTGGCCAGCGCTGGACACTACATTTACCAACCCGTCGCGCACGGTGGTGACAAAATCGCCTTGTTTTTTCTTGAACAACTACGCATATGAAACTATTTCTATCCTATTCTACTTGAACTAAGGTACAAATTTTGATAGAGCAATCCTGCCAGAATTCAAGGTCTATGGTAAAAAAAAAACGGCCGTACAAAAGTGACAGTGTGTGCTCAGACTGCTCCGGTGTCAGAGCGCCGTGAGGGGCTGCAAATGCAAGTGGATATAGGAAAGCGTGCTCCATCGTAGACCGCATCATCGTTTAACAACAGGCCAGGTGGCGGGATACAGCTTATAAAAATCCCGCGAGCACTTAAACTAACACTCGATTTATCCTCTTTATAGAGACAAGGGTTTTTTTTCTTGAGTTATGCTATCATTTCTCTCTTCTCGGGATTTTCATCATAATCATTGTTATCATTTCAGCTTATCATGTTAACACTGCTGGAACACAAGCTTTCTCTCAGAGATATAGAAGATGGGCCGTAGCCCGTAATCCACCATGCTGGCCCAGTACATATTGGTGATTATCTTTTAACTTTATGAGGTTCTTGGACATACCGATGTTTCCTTACGATGTTTCCCTTTACAATTTTTGAGCGATTTCTGTTATTTCGGGATTTTATCGAGGTATAGGACGTTGGACATAGCCCGTTGGTCTAGTTGGTAGTGAACTTGCCTTCTGCGCTTGGGGGCGTGGGTTCGATTCCCACCTAGAACAAACACTTATGTGATGAACATTTGTGTTTGTTCTATATCTGGGTGTTAGTATTTATTTAAGTATGTATTCATCTATAAGATGAGAATACCAAAAGTCCCAGGGACGTAGTCAGTTTTTAATTTTTCAACCTATATCCTACCTTCTTGTCATGGAATTTTTCAATTGTCTATAACATTTAAATTATAAAGTGTGAAACATTACAATATTGCTGAAAAAAAATACATGTCACAGATACATCTGTGTTTGAGTTTATGATTTAGTTCAAAAAACGATAGAATAAAATTTCCTCGGTCAAAAAAAAATCTGAAACAAAGTCGACTTAGTTTATTTTTTCCGTTTTATGCTCTAATGAAAACTCGTAACAACCTGGAAATTGCATGTACTGAAAGACAATTATTCAACATTGTGAAATTATAAGCGTAAAAAGGTCGCGAGAATTTGCGCGCGCCGCGCTCAGTCCCGCGCCAGGCGTTATCAAGGTCGGACCTATGTTCGTTTTTGTCGTTGCACTCCCCCCGCGGGCGTCCTGACTCTTGCGTGGCAAAATACACCGTCGCTATAACTTGGCGGGGGCTGAGGGAGCGTTTTGTTGCCTACGCGACTCGGATAACAGGCCGTTAAGTCCCGTGAGAAGACGGCGTGTGTCACAAACATAATAAATATACAATGGTCTTATCAAGGCTATTGTTGACAACCTCGGAAATGAAATTTCGTTCAACGAAAACATCTCTTGTTTATTCATTCTCCGTTTTCTTATTAATATTTCAATTTACTTGTAAAAAAGTATACTCCTTTCAATCAGGGTCAATCGTTTTTTATTTCAAAACAAATCCACGTTGTCAACGCTTATGATTTTGATAAAATTGCTTTGAAGACAACTTGAAATTTATAAGAGGGTGCCAATTGGACTAGTTCGTACTAACGAGGAAATAAACCAAGAATGATTTAGTTCATGACTTGAAAAGCTGTGTAGTTTGGGAAGACTTTCAATAAAAATCTAGGTTAGAGTTAAAAATTAAAAACTGTCGCTAAATATGAAAAATATATATGCGGGGTGTAAGGGGAACACTCTCGAAGCCAAAAGAAGGTAATTGTACTCATAATTATGAACAACATTTACTATGGGACCAGCCCTGAAATTGCGAAAAAATATCAGGTGTTCTATAGAAAACGGTCATTGACACTCGATAAAATGTACAGGTGCAAGACAAGAAAGATCGCGTGAATCGCACAGTATGCGATTTACACAAATCAAATATTGGATGAGCTTCCCAGCGGTGGTGGCTAGTGTGATAATAAAACCGCGACGCCGGCATAATATCGACCAGTTCTTCAGAACAGTCCCCGTTTTAGATGCGATAGAAAAAACGTGTTTTCATCACTAGCGCTTAGTAAGTGGGTCATTAGGTACTTACTCAAAATACGGGCGGTAAATATAATTTACCTCTCTAGGGAGTTAAAGTAATTTAAAAATCAAACTAGTCCCATATCAAAAAGTATCATTGTGCTTAATTTTTCTTTTCTTTGACCATGTAGGTTTGTAGTATCAAAGTTTTTATCTAAAACCTCTGTGATGTGAACCTGGTGCTTTGCTTATTTTCAAACATTTCAAAGATAACTCTTAATTTTGACTGAATAAACAGATTTTTCTTATGCCTGACTGCCTGAATTGTTCCCCGATGGTAACAATCTGGGTGTCTTCAAATCACGAGTGAATCGGTTTCTTCTAGACAAGCGTGCTCCAACGTAGACCGCATCATCGCTTAACATCAGGCGTGATGGTGGTCAAACGCAAGCATATTAATTATTTTAGTAAAAAAACTTTACCCCAGTGATTAAAAATAGATTATTTACACACGCGAGTAGTTGATATTTTACCGCCAAAATATCTCGCGTGTAAAAGATCATTTATTTTACATCCCTCGTGTACCTAACAATATAGGCTATTACTACTATACTATACTCTAACAATTCTGTTTTTTTTTTCTCTACTATGCCTTTTATTAAATTTCGTTCTGTACAATGTTACATCCCAATGTGCATTGGAGAGCAATAAAATAGAAAAGTGTTTACGTAACAATACACATAATTACTTGCAATTCTAACAAAGGGTTTCTATTTTGTTCGCTCCGTGAGCAGAGTGAGCACACAAGCGTGAACTGAAATATTCAACGTCCGTAGTGAAGAATTATTTTATTTCGACTGCTATTTCATGCGATGACATTTTTTTAGGATACATTTGAACACATTTTGATGTCGACAAGGGAAATGAATGCGTTGTTTTGCGTTGTTGTTGTATATTAAATTGAAGCATATTCTACCATGAGTGAAAGTTTGCTGGTTTTTTAAATCAAATCTATTTGATTGACCACTGGACAATTGATAGCCGTCAATCAATTGGTCGAGACATTGGGCCCTTAGGAACCTGGAGCTCACCTCATTTTCAAAAATCTTTCAGATCGCCTGATTAATGCGACGCGTAACCAAAATGCTGGCGTGTTTCTGGCTCAACGCATAAGGATTGCCATTCAACGTGGTAATGCCGCCAGCATGCTGGGTACGCTGCCAACTGATAGTGAACTTGAGCATTTGGATTGTCTTTAAACCTTCAACGGCCTATGGGCAGTCTAACTGTATTTGTAATGTTAGTTTTAGCTTGTATTTTGTTTAGTTAAAAAAGGCACTTGCCCAGTAAGAAAAAAAAATTTAAACATCAAACACATATAAATCGATGTCAAATTGTGTGAAACACGTAGTTTTGTCAAACTCATGCACTCATTGCCTTTATGGCATCGAGATACAATACCTATACCTAATCTTTCAGAGCGCCTGGTTAATGCGACGCGTGACCAAAATGCTGGCGTGTTTCTGGCTCAACGCATAAGCATTGCCATTCAACGTGGTAATGCCGCCAGCATGCTGGGTACGCTGCCAACTGGTAGTGGGCTTGAGCATTTGGATTGTCTTTAGACCTTCAACGGTCTATGGGCAGTCTAACTGTATTTGTAGTTTTAGTTTTAGCTTGTATTTTGTTTAGTTAATAAAGGCGCTAGCCCAGTAAAAAAAAAAAAAAAAAAAAAAACCTATAGAGTCACAATCTCTAAATGAAAACTGTCAAAAAATTACCGAGCGTCGAGACATCAATTATATAATTCACAATGCCACATTTATTCTAATTTAGACTTTATGTTACCTGCATAGTGTTCAACGTCGCTAGTCTGCTGTGTCATCTGAGCACTGGCATTGGGCAGCGTTGTAGTTGGATCGCGGTTGCCTTCATCATCATCAGCCAGAAGACGTCCACTGCTGAACATAGGCCTCCCCCTTTAACCTCCACACTGAACGACAGCCTGCCTTTTGCATCCACTGGATGCCAGCGACTCTCACTATGTCGTCGGTCCATCTAGTCCATCCATCCATCTCCATCTGGTTCCATCGGGTCCATCTGGTTGCCTTACAACTAACCAAATAATCAGCGCAATGCGTAGCGTGCGCAGAGTTTAAGTAATTTTTTTTATGGCACTTTTGTGAATCTATATGTATTGCAATCGATGCTTTACGGACGCAAACCCAAACTGAGATGTGTTTGCCGAAGAATGAAAGGTGATATTGCCTACACAATTAAAGTTTTTTCTTTTGTGTTAAGTTTTGGCTCCAGACATCATAATATCGTTTTAGCCAGATCAAGTTATAGAATAGTTTAGAATTTTAGTAGACATCGTTTAAAGTCGTCAAGTAAAGTGAGTCACGATGAAGTCTAATTTAAATACCACAATGTGATTTTCCACTTTGGCTCTAAAACCCTACACTTGAAGTTCTGTGAGATGAATACTGGAATAATGTTCTGGCTTGACTTTTTAAAAATAATAAAATAATATTTATTATTTTAGCAATATTCTTTTTGACGTGTAATTTTATTTTATAAGTATACTCTTTTTCTTATTATTGATGAAAACTAGCAATTAGTATAATTGGTTATAGAAGGTGCTAATGAAATAAACAAATATAAACTGAACATAGCCGCAGACTAAGTATCGAATGATTTGACAAACGCGTAAAAATTTGACAAACACGTAAAGTTTGACAAACAAGTTTGAATACCACCACCAGGAGCATGAGATTAAAATTTAATACTAATTTTTAGAAAAAAAAAAGAACCGACTTAATGACTATACCTACATTTATAAACTGAAACTAAAAAGTAGAAAATATTGTTTTATATTACGACTGAAATACTTTGTACCCATGGTCATGAAAAATTTAACGAAAAACAACAGGGCCCGGTCGCCATGGAGACACTTCTTTGTTTTTTTGAAGTTCTGTTCTAGGAACTGTTCCTCTATGTTTGCTGTTCAGTTGACAGCGTCGCTAGTGGAGAACAATGTATGAAATTCACCAAGAAATAACTGTAGTTCCAATTTTGCTCACCTTAACAGCTAAGTTGGTGGCACTGTAAAATGTTTACATTGTACATTGAATTCGTTACATATTGTCATGTTTTTGTAGATTTTTCAAAAAGCGCTGAATCAATGTCGTTATAAAAATTATGGGACCACCTATGAGATATGACCTACCAACCAAAAAAAGAATCATCAAAAACAATTCTAAATTGGCGGAGTAATCGCGTAACATACATACAAAAAAAAACATACAGTCGAATTGATAACCTCCTCTTTTTGGAAGTCGGTTAAAAATAGAAAAAGTAATGCTTTCTAATTCTTATTTCCAATAATTCTTAACGCTATTAAATTTGATTTATATGGTAATAATTACTTGACCCAATGAGTTTTTAAAGTAGTAGGAAAAGCTTGTTTATGATCCAATTCCTTTAACACGGAGCTTCCATTATGCAGACCTATTAGTGTTCACACGGGCATGAACTGAAAAATGCATCGTCCGCCGGGGACTAATTTCACAACGGAGGGAAAAATTACTTTCATTAAGATAGTTATGTTATGTTTGAATACTCTATGTACCTATGTATTTTTACAGAACATTAATTCATAATATTAAAATATTATTTTGCCCTATGAAATAACTATTTATTTTATTTATATGATACGGAAATTACTTACGTATGATTATGCCGGTTACTCCGACTATAGTCTCGCTTTGCACAGCAAAGCGTAGGCCGTAGGCCGCATCATCGCTTAACATCAGGCGAGTTGGCGGCCAAGCGCAAGCCAATCCATAATAAAAAATAAATAAAAAAAAGTGTGACAAATACAGTTAAAACTATAGTTGGAGAAACCCGTAGTAATTCCTGTATCATAAAATAAAATTTGTGAAATCCACGTCAGTTTCGATAATAAAATACCTATTATATTTGGCAACAAAGTTGACAATAAAAAGTGTTCCTCTAGAACTAGTCACAAAATTTCAATCTTAAACCGTGGATTCGTAATTTCTTCGACCAGTAGCTTCCCACCATATATCTACTACGAAATTCTATAGATGGAAACGTGACCTAAATAACATAGCCATAGATTCTCTACTTGTTCCTTGATCAAGCATTTTTATTCTGCCCGGCTGATCTTGATTGACCATTTCTGCGTACAATCGTGTGGTTTCGCACGCTCAAGGAATTCCTTATGATAAGGAAAAAACAAGGTTTTTGTTCACGAAAAAACAATCAAAAAATAATATTATGCCAAGTGTAAGAAAAACTCGCCTAGATTATTAAAATAAAAAAGTGTTAGTAAATATAAATAGATATTGATCAATATAATGTTCATACAAAATTCCTTTATTTAGAATTTTGTTTATTATTAACCTATTTTTTTTACATTGACGTAATGTTCCTCTCTTTATTACTTTTCTGTTCGACTTGTAATTACTTTAAAAAAAAAACTTGTTATTTTGACTTGTGCCTAGAGATATTTTAAAAAATGGACATCGCGTCAATGTAAAAAAAAAAAAAAATATATTACACGGGAATTACTCACGTAAGATTAAGCCGGTTACTCCGAGTATAGTTTCAACGGCAAAAAAAAAAAAAAATGTGTGAAAACCACGTCAGTTTCAATATTTAAAAACACTGTTTGCAACTTTTCTAGGAATATACAAATAACTTAAATCATGGGCATAGTAGATATAATTATTAGCTAAAGCAGTATTCTTGGACGTGTCTTTGAATTCAATGCCTACTGTCGGTCACAGGCTTAGGGTTGCGTTGCTACGGCCTCTTATACCAAATTTGACGGTTTTAAATCAATTTTATTCAGTTAAATTACAATATTTTGAGCTAGAAAAAAATACATGTCACAGATACATCTGTGTTTGATTTTATGATATGGTTCAAAACACGATAGAATAAACTTTCCTCGATCAAAAAAAATATATCTGAAAACAAGTCAATTTAGTTTGTTTTTTTTCGTTATATGCTCTAATGAAAGCTCGTAACAACCTGGAAATTGCATGTACTGAAAGGCAATTTAAAAAAAAAAAAATTGGTTTGGATAGATTTTTGATAGTGAATAGTTTCGTTTTTTAGAGAAATTAAAAGCGTAAAAAGGTCGCGAGAATTTGCGCGCGCCGCGTTCAGTACCTAGTTGCTAACTGATTTCGAATGACTGACGTTTCTTTTATAACTGGCTACAAACAATTCCTTACAAAAATACCTTGACAGCCATTCTAATGAAAAACAAAAAAAAATGATTTTCTGTAGTTATACCCTATATTAAATTATTAATAAAAGTACGCAACTTACCTTCGCCCTATAAACAGTTCATAAAACGACGAACTTTTTTCAAACGATGTCAAAAGAGTTTTAACCGGTATAAAGTTTCCACTTGAAGCGGTCGTTAAAACTACGGCTTCACTTTACTTTCATTAAAATTTTACGTTTATGATATACTATAGTCCTGAAAATTACTTTCTTACTTATATTTTAGCCCCCGACGCAAAAAAGGGTGTTAAATAAATAAAATAAATAAATATCTGGGACATTTTTGCACACACGGTCATCTGACCCCAAACTAAGCAAAGCTTCTAATATGGCTGCCAAAGACTGATATACGTACATATATATATTTTTTTAAATACATACTTAAATAGATATCCAACAAACATAAATGTTCATCACACAAATGTTTGTCCTAGATGGGAATCGAACCCACGCCCCCAAGCACAGAAGGTAGGTTCACTACCAACTGAGCCACAGGGGCAGTCAAGTTGTTATAAGTTTAACGCGTGTATCTATGTGTCTGTCTATCTATGTATATGTAAAGCTGTGTACCTGCGTACCTGTGTATTTCTGGGGTCGGACCCGTGCTCCACCTAGGTTCTCCACCTGGGTGAAGCACGGGGTACTTACAAGTCTTCGTGCTCCAACTGATCATATTTTTGTATAGTCATGCAATTCAATTATATTATGTAACTTTAAGCAGAAACTTCACACTACTTAGCTAAAATACTATTAACCGTTTCCTAGTATATTTTGATAATAATGTTAGAATAGTTTTCTAAAACTGTAAAGGGCCATTTTTTTAAAAATAAATAATAGGCTTGCGCTTGACCGCCAACTTGCCTGATGTTAAGCGATGATGCGGTCTACAGTTGAGCACGCTTGCTAGAAGAAACCGATTCACTCGTGATTTGAAGACACCCAGATTGTATCTATCGGGGAACACCCATTCAGATTAGATTAAAATTATTTTTATTTGAAAATCAATAATTTTATTATAAAAACAAAGGATTTGGCCACTGCTATTTCTACAACAAAGTACCAGGAGATCAGAAATATTAAGAAGGTAGTATACTACCTTCTTAATATTCTTAATATTTCTGATCTCCTGGTACTTTGTTGTAGAAATAGCAGTCACCATTGTGTATCTGTGTATCTATGTGTTTGTCTGTGTCATCGTAGCTTATGAAGAGCATCTCATTATTAAGAAATCTCACACTAGCAATTTTTTATGGGATATAGAAGGCCGCTGAAAGATTTTGTGAAAGAGCCTAATTAAAATAGGGTTGAATGTTCATACGCAATTCGACGTATAAGAAGTCGCGGGCAATGGCTAGCGTATATTATTAGTGTGATAAAATTAAATTATTTTCTATTTATGTATGGCGTTTCATAGTTAAACGATCCTTCAGACTGTGTTGGCAGTCATTGACTTTTATGAGAACCTCGACAGGGCTTACGAGAAGAGGGAAATATTCCCTTCAACTCAATTTACCAATTTGAGTCCGTACAATTTTGCGGTCTCTATGGAAATCATTTCAGGTATAATAAAACGAAACGAGGCTTAACTTTTGGATTTAATTCGATTCCGAAATAATTTCATGAGTTTTAGATTATTTTTTTGTTCTAATTGGGTTTGAATCGTATTGAACAGAATTCGGAGCTGAGTATTATCGATAGATAGATGTAACTTTTTTATTGTATACACCTTCGCCAGATAGCCAAACATAGCCAAATCTGTTCTGTATAAAAAACAAACAGAACTAAAAATTACTAACAGATAAAAAACACGACCTACAGTGCCACAAGGTGTGTGCCTTATCGCTAAAAGCAGACTTTTAGATCGTTTTTTCTTGGGTATACCTATACTTAGTAGAGAAAAAATCCCCCTACCCTCCCTCCATTAGAAAAACTTGGAAAAAAATATCTGAAGTAAAACCTATGTCACGTAAATGTATCACAAACCCTATATAGCTGTATACAAGGCCGTTGTATAACTGTATAATTGTTACTTCATCAGAACTCGGGTGACGAAACATTATAAGCGCGGGTGGCGCGGGCGTTCGTCTCCGGGAGCGCGCGTATTCCCTGATGAAGGAGCTCTAATGGAAACTGACGTGGTTTTTACACATTTTACACAACAACTTGCTAACGAGAACGCCCTCGGTGTCCGTCAACCAGTCCGGTCAACCGCCTAACAGCGTAAGTCAAAGTGAACAACTTGTAGAACACTAGTTTTCTAAATTTGAGGAAAAAATATATCCTCATACAAAATTACCGATCACGTGATCCAATTTGTATGACGACAATTATTTTTAAAATAGTCTTGATGTCATACAGCTTAACTCTGTTTTTTTATTTATTCGATTGTGGGGACAGGTGTTGGTCGGGTGCAGAGATGATAATCGAACTACGACCTTTATCTTTACTACATAGTATATCAATCTTGATCTAAAGAGAGTGGCAGTAAACATCTACTGCCATTATACATGCATCATAAAAATGAGTATTATCAGCGAAAAAGTAATGGCCTCATAAAACTTCAGATCAGCAAGTTACGGAAGCTTACCTTAATACCCCAGTAACTATTTCTTAATCTGTGGCTTAAGGTGAACGCAAACTGCAAAGTGTTTTGGACCGGAATGGAGAGATTCCTTGGAAAAAGTTAGGTCAGCGCTGTAACCATGACGTCTCTGGTAAAAAGGCAGCTTGGAACTTTGTACTGAGGCTTTTCATCCGAGTTTACTGGTAAAATGTTTGGTTTTATGAATTTAAAAATTTTAGCACTATAATTTTTGTTAGAATTTTGTTGGAATTTAATATAACTCTTAGATTCTGATCGTACCAATTATATATAGTTAAAAAACACGCATAAGTGACATTTTAACAAACCAGCAGTGCAAGTACCGTTCTTTATCGATCGACAAATTTGTCATTTGATATCGTCAAATTCGATAAAATGCAATAAGATCAGTAATCCCTATAATCGATTCTGTCATTTTATCGAATCTGACGATCGATAAAGTACGGTACTTGCAGTGCAGAAGAGCTTAAGGCGCGGTTTGATGACAATCTCAAAATAGTTTTTTACCCGCTCACGTCCTGATCTATTTGCTATCTAAAACAGCTTTGTTTAAAGTCGAAAATCGTATATCATCACATTTGATGATGAGAATGTCTTTGTGCTTGTGTTTAAATTATTTTGAGTAACAATTAACTGTTTAAAGTTTTAAAACACTAGTCTGGTAATACAATTCTTACAAAAAATATGTTGTTGTCGCTGAAAATTCAGAGTACTTCAACTCAAAAGCAATTTTTGTTACGTAATTTGTATTTTTTTAAGAATCCGAATGATTTATAAAAAAACATATTCAGTTAAGATTATTAACAGGTGTTTTTTCTACTTGAAGTATTTATTTTAAATCTAATCAGTTAATTTCGTCACATCACACTAAGCGTTTAAAAACACTTCTTTTGGTTAATTTTGCGATTGTGCCGCGCCTTAAACTCAAGAAGTTCTTGGTGATGAGGATCGGATGATGGACCCATGAGGTGGATAGTGGAGCTCATTTTTTTATCTTTATTTTAAGTAACTACTTTGCATAACGAAAATGTTGCACTAATAACAATTTTACATTAACTGACACATTATCACTAACACACTTGGTTTGCTTCCTGAAACTCATTTCACACAGGTATATTTACTATTCCAGTGTTAAATAAGGCTTGACCTATTTGCCAAACCGGATTTAACCTGGCTCTTTGTTGTGTCTGCTGTAGGGTGGGCCAAATAAGAGTTGCATAATCCAATGAAACTACCGTGAAATAATAATCGTAGTGGAACTCTCGGTTTGGGACACAGAAACGAAAAGTAGAACGGAAATGAGAAGGAAAATCTGTTATCAGGCATTATGAGTGAACCTTGATTGCACATTCTTATTTTGATCAACGCGTCGAACTCCGCATCTCAGTTGCTAACTGATTTCGGATGACTGACGTTTCATTTATATGGGTGCAACTGGCTACAAAAAAAAACTTACAAAAACGCCTTGACTTTTTTGTTAAATTTAAACAAAAAAAAAAACTTTTCTGTGGTTTGGGACTTCACACGAGCCAAATAATTCCAAACTCGAGAGGTTCACAAGTAGCTATTGATGAGTTCTTCTATCTACTGCTAAAAAAAAATTACAGACATGTACTTGCAAAGTTTGAAAACGATATGAAAATTTAAAGTTGGTTAAAATCGACTTCCAATAATTGTTTACATTGTAAGTTACAAGTGAAGTCCATAAAAGCGTCTTAAAAAGGAATCGGTGACCTACTCTGTTGAAGTAAGTTTAATTTTTTTCATTCAAATATACTAAGGGCAATAAAAGGAATCGGCGTCTTAAAAAGAAATCGGTGACTATATAACGAAGTAAGCTTTTTTCCATTAAAACCTAAAGCCAATAAAAGCGCCTTAAAATTGGTGACCATGTAGTAAGCTTAATTTTTGTTCATTCAATCCTAAAGCCAATAAAAGCACCTTAAAAAGGGACCGGTGATCTACTAAAAGGACCTAACATAATGTGATAACTAACATAATAACATGTGACCTAACATAATGAAGTAAGCTTAATTTTTTTCCTTTAATACTTAGTCGCCTTCATTTGAATAAGAGGATTTTTTATAATCAATTTAAATACGTTCTACTCCAAACAATGACCGAATAGTTTTAATATTTTTGAAAAGCAATCTTACCACTCACAAGACCGAAATCTTATTAAAATCTGTAAAACACGAGCCTTCGTGTCAAATTAAAAAAATAAGTTTTTGATTTATTTGAAGCTTGAAAAATACAAAAACCAAAACTTTTTAACAACTTCGTCAATCTTAAATTGCTTTTCATTTCGGTCAAAATAAAATCTCGATCATTAGAGTTCAAAGCATTTCAAGTATAATAAAGCGTTTTTTTTTTTAAACATAGCGTTTCATTTCTTTCGAGGGGTTTTACTATTTTCCAATAACGTGGCGGTATCATCTCGTAAATATTTATAACTCAACCACGTAAGGGGTAGATTAAATCTTTCGCATGCACGGCTTTATCGGGTAATTCAACGGGTTAGAAAGAAAAAGGCGATTATTTTGGAGTAGGTGTGTTTAGGCGGTTAGGTGTGTATCATCATCGTCATCAGCCAGAAGACGTCCACTGATATGCCCACACTTGGCAGGCGGCTCGGGGATCGCAGAGCGTTCCACCATACAGTAGGAGGATGCTGCTGCCCATCCTCTGGTGGTTCTGGTCGCAGTTTTAGAACATACCTGGGTTAGGTGTGTATGGGCCACTAGATTTTTAGGATTTCGTAGCACAATAAAAAACCTCAGCTTTGGTGCACGAGCTGCAATGTGGTTCGACAATATTATCACCATCGCGGTTTTATACTGGACTTGATTAGCACAGGACCCCAATTCTACTAAAGAAATTGTTTTTAAATTGTAATTGTCTCTTTAATTTTTTAAATAATTGCCTCAAAACTGACAGTTTTACTTTTTTTTTATACTTGAAAAATACCACCTTATATTATAACTTAGCACAAAGTACTAGTACAAAGTACTACTAAAAAGTTAGTAAAAATATTAAAAACTGTCAGTTTTTGAGGCAATTATAAAAAAAAAATTGAAACAATTACAATTTAAAACAATTTCTTTAGTAGAATCGGGGGCCTGGACTGGGGCACATCAGGCACATGGCCTGAGAGATGTGATGAAAACTCAGAACAGATAAACAAGGGAGATATGGTAAGGTGGCGTGGCGGGTGCGCATCTGGCCTAAATTAGGCTAGATGTCTTTAGATGTCTCACTCAGCAGACGACGTTGTCGCCCTTTTTTGCATTATGAACTAATCATTGTTGTCACTACAAGATTCTTAGTATGCGTGAAAAATTTGAAAAAATATCTACAAAAAACCGCAGTTATGATTATACTGCAAATAGCTTAAGTTTCTTGTTTATGGAAATTGGGTAGGTATTTGAATTATTTTGAAACCGCTAACTCTACAAGTAAAATGATACATAAAAAGTAAAGACTTTTACATAATTTAAACTCAGTTATTTGAGTTTTATTCTACTTAATGGCTTAAATAAAATAATCCTGGAAAGTTATTTAATTTGTATATTTAAATATTGAAGTTTTTTTTAACAAGAGTTAAGTCATAATATTATTCATTAATATGGATTGTTAAAAGCTCACTCCCCAGATAGAGTTAGCGATGAAACGCTTTTGTTATCGCCAACATTTTTAATGTATCTCGTAACTCAAGTTATATATCGGCAAGCATTGAATATATTCTGAAAATATACCACTGTACATTAGATGTACAGTGTTACTGTGTTTAGTTCACTTATGCCATCGTGCACCTATCAGTGGATGAATAAAAGCCTCGAAATTCACTCATTTAGAGATACCGACATCTAAATTAGCAATGCATAGCTCCGGCCCCAATCCAATGGCCATCAAAATATATAATAAACTACCAGTACAGATAAAGGATATAGAAATTGAAAATAAATTTGACAAAACCCTAAAAAACATATTGCTAGCAAAATGTTATTATAGCTTAAACGAGTATTTAGATGACAAATCAATTATGGAATAAATCGATCCGTTCCGCACTATATTGCCATACCCAATCAGAGTTATTATTATGTATTACCTAATTTAAACATGCTACGTAACATCTGTATGTGAACTTCATAATAATTATGCAATAAATGATTGTGTATTGAGTATTGAGTACTAACCTAGATTTTTTTTGGATTTTGTGTATAGTAAAATTTGTTCAAAATAATGAGTACAATGACCTTCTTTCGATTTAATACCGCCGTTTCATGTAACCCTCGTGTGTACAAAATAAATATTAATTAAAACGAATAAACAACATTAAATCATGTAAACCAACTCGTATGAACCATTAAATTAGTTTGCAGAAGATTTACGTTAATACTTGAAACTAACGCAAACTTGTTAAAAGCAATTCGAAACGGAAATTAGAGTCGAGCACTCGAGTTCAATCATCGCTCATTCATGATTTAAATGACGATTAAGATTTACTATTACCTGATTAAATTAGAGACTGGGTTATACGGAAAGGGTACTACGCCGAAAGCGATCCATAGTACCCGTCATCATGAACATGGATGGTAAAAGTAAAAAGTAAGATAGGACTCCTCCTCCTGCCCATTTTTCTGTCGGACTGCCAGAGTGGACACGAAGAATCGACACCGCTTTATGGTTGATATTCCGAGAACCATTACGCAGCGCTTTGATTCCACATTTATTGTGCGAACTGCTAGTCTGTGGAATTCGCTGCCTGAGTGGGTATTCCCTGATAGTTACAATCTGGGTGTCTTCAAGTCGAGAGTGAATAGGTTTCTTCTAGGCAAGCGTGCTCCACCGTAGGCCGCACCATCGCTTAACATCAGGCGAGTTGGCGGCCAAGCGCAAGCCTATTTATAATAAAAAAATATTTAAAAATAGGAAAAACGCTCATAATGGGTACAATGACCTCTTTTTGGTTTACTACATGGTATATGCGTAAACCTGTACCTATATAGTTTAGTTTTTTTCTTTAAAAAAAAAGTTTTTTTTTTACTAACGACATGTATTTAATTATGTGAAATTAGTCAGCCTATCTTGTTCCCACTGATGGCCACAGGCCTTTTCTCAGAGAGATAGGATAAGTTTAATCCACCAAGTTGGCCCAGTGCATGTTGGTGATTGTTTGAAATCAATACATACTTAAATTAATTTAATAATTAAAATTTGTCATAAAATTATTAAATTATTAAATTATTGCCTTTAAAATAACAATGACGAAGTGTACAAAACAATAAATTGATTTATTAGTTACGTTATATTGTGTTTACTGCACCTAGTTGGAGCATTAGTGCGATCATCATCATCATCAGCCAGAAGACGTCCACTGCTGAACATAGGCCTCCCCCTTTAACCTCCACACTGAACGACAGCCTGCCTTTTGCATCCACTGGATGCCAGCGACTCTCACTATGTCGTCGGTCCATCTAGTGGGAGGCCTACCTACGCTGCGTCTTCCGGTTCGTGGTCTCCACTCAAGAACCTTTCTTCCCCATCGGTTATCGGTTCTTCGAGCGATGTGGCCTGCCCATTGCCACTTCAACTTGCAAATTTTAACAGCTATGTCGGTGACTCTGGTTCTTTGGCGAATATCCACGTTTCGGATTTTATCGCGCAAAGAAATTCCGAGCATTGCTCTCTCCATTGCCCGCTGAGTGACTCTGAGTTTTTCCAAAAGGCCAACAGTTAAGGACCACGTCTCAGTACCATATGTCATCACTGGCAACACACACTGGTCAAAAACCCTCGTCTTGAGGCACTGTGGTATCTTGGACGAGAAGATGTCACGCAATTTCCCGAACGCTGCCCATCCGAGTTGGATTCTTCGGGCGACCTCTTTGCTTAAGTTGGACTTACCTAACTGAACAATCTGTCCAAGATAGGTGTAATGGTCAACAACTTCTAGAGTATCGTTCCCAACGACTGTCGGCACGGGTTCAACACACTATTAGTGCGATATACGAGTGTAAATGCACCTGTTTTTATTATATAGTTTTGAGTTTTTTGAATATCATTTATGTCTATGATTTTTTGGGGTTCTTGGACGTACCGATTTCCTCACTATGTTTTCCTTCACCGTTCTTGATCGAAATTACACGTAATTTATGTAAGTACTAAATAAGTCATTGGTGCAGGGTGAAGATCGAACTGGGTGCCATCAGATTGTAAAGCGCACATGCTACCGCTTGGTTACCATCGTTTCACTAGAACTTCAATTTATTTAAAATTTTCGCACGTACTATCACCGAAGTGTCATATGCCATCATTACTGAGTTGGGAAAGTTACGCTACTTGAGTTATGCTGTTGAAAGTTATAATTTTAGGTTTTGTGAGCTTAAAAATATATTTGAATACCTACGTTTGATAGAAAATGTAATTATTTTATTCGTATCTCAGATTTCAAATTTAGTAATAATGTTAGCAATTTATTAATGTTTGCTTTACAAAAAATTTTGGGTTTTCTTCTGACTTTTTGACAGATAAAAAGTTATTTCAGTTTCTAGACTTTTTAATCGACGAAAGGAGGAGATTATCAACTCTCACAAATGTATGTTTTTTTTTGTATGTTTGTTACGCGATTACTCCGCCAATTATGTATTTGATGTTTTGATGTTTTTTTTTTTTTTGATGTCTTATTTCAGAGGTGGTCTCATATACATTTTATTGAAACTGATTTAGCGTTTTTTTGAAAAAACTAAAATATAATATATTATAATGTATATTATACACAGATGACGTTTTAAATTGGTTTGTGGTTCCCTTAAGCAAAAGTTTTGTTAAGGAGTTTCAATCTCTGTTTTAACTGTAATTTTCTACTTTTTAACCGACTTCAAACAAGAGGAGGTTATCAGTTCAACTGCATGTTTTTTTAATGTTTGTTACGCGATTACTCCGCCAATATAGAATTGTTTTTGATGATTCTTTTTTTATTAGGTAGGCCATAATTCATAAGTGGTCCCATATTTTTTAACGCTTATAGTTTAGGTTATATTTGGACATGTACGTATAGTCTTGAAGTCGGTTTTAGTTTTTCTTCTAAAAATTTACAATTTTCAGACTACCTACGGAAAATTATACGAGAGTGTCATGCATATGAAAATGTCGAATTCAGAATACAGCGTAATTTTTCATTCCACGTCTGGCCTCGCTTAATAAACAACACCTGTCAACGTGTTCAGCTTTCCAGTTTCAGCATGGATAAACTGTCAATTACGTTATGATGCCCGTATTTCATTTTTAATTGCGTTTATGGACTTTACACGCTAATGCACACTGATATTAAGTTCTTTATTAAACAGTGAGGAGATCCGTATACGAACGAAAGTTACCGAATAGCTCACCGGTTTCCTCACGATGATTTCCTTCACCGTTGTTGAGCTATGGCATCGAAACTGGAGATAATTGATTTAAATCCTTACTAATATTATAAAAGCGAAAGTAACTCTGTCTCTCTGTCTCTCTGTCTGGATGTTTGATCGCTTTTCACGACTGAACCGCTAATCCGATCTTAATGAATTTTGGCAGGATGATAGTGTACATCATATGGACGGACATAGAGTACTTATTCTCCCAGAAAATTGGAAAATCGTGAGTAGCACCGCGGGATTCAGCTAGTACTAAATAAGTCATTGGCAGTGCTGAGGAGTAAACCAGCAGGGCCGAGAATCAAACTGGTTGCCGTCAGATTGTAAAACGCTACATGCTACCGCCCGGCCACCACTATCTCATAATTTTGAATAGGCTTGCTAAATAACATACGCATATGAAACTGACTGTCCTCTCTCGGTCTTTAGCGCTCTGCGTGAACGCAGATAGTTTTAGTAGTTCTAAGAGCCATGTTTCGAGTATTTAACGGTCTATTATACCAAATTTGACGAATTAAAATCAATTTTATTCAGTTAAATTACAATATTTGAGCTGGAAAAAAATACATGTCGCAGATACATCTGAGTTTGAGTTTATTCATTGGTTCAAAATTTTACAGAATAAAATTTCCTCGATCAAAAAAAAATATCGGAAACAAAGTCGATTTAGTTTATTTTTTTCGTTTTATGCTCTAATGAAAGCTCGTAACAATCTGGAAATTGCATATACTGAAAGGCAATTCAATTTTTTTTTTCATTGGATAGATTTTTGATAGTGAATAGTTTAGTTTTTAAGTGAAATTAAAAGCGTAAAAAGGTCGCGAGTATTTGCGCGCGCCGCGCTCAGTCCCGCGCCAGGCGTCATCGAGCTCGGACTTATGTTAGTTTTTGTCGTTGTCCCTCCGCGGGCCTCCTGACTCTTGCTTGGCAAAATACATCGTCGCTATAACTTGGCGGGTGATGAGGGAGCGTTTTGTGGCCTACGCGACTCGGATAACAGGCCGTTAATGTTTTAAATCTAACATCCCGACGTAGATCGATGAGTATCGTCGCTCTTGGTGTAGTAAGGGTAGGGATCCTGCATAGTTTATACCTTTCACCACATGCAGGGTTCGAGAGTTTTAATCAGAGCACGTAGTATTTCCGAACGGACCGATCGGTGAACCGATATTTTATAGTGTAGGTAGTAAAAGGATTGAGATTCCGTCATTTGAAATGAAATTTGTTTGAGACTTTTTAGTGTAAATATGGACGTCTACTCACAAGATGGACAGACGATCTAAAAGAGACCGCAAGGAAACTCTCGATGCAGGCCGCTTCCAACCGGCCCTTTTGGAGATCCAAAACCGTGGAGATCCGTCCAGCTGTGGATGTCCTATGGCTGGAACGATGATGATGAAGACTGTAAATATAGATCGAATTATCAATGAATGTTTGAAGTTACTAAAATACTTGTTGCTTAGTGAATTTTACTCCTAAAATCCACTTTGGCGTTGCGGGCATGTGGCAAAACTTTAGTTCTAAACAGAACTTATACATTTAAATTCAAACATAAGACCACTTGTTTACAGTTTTTTGTATTGTATTTGTATTTAGCATGTGTTAGATAGTTAAGTTTTTAAATATATAGAATAGATATACGTTTGGCCACCAACCCGCCTGATGGTAAGCGACGTTGCGGCCGACGATGGAACACGTTGATCTAGAAGAAATCTATTCACCTTGCCTTGAAGATGTCTAGATTGTAGTTCTCAGGAAACAAGGAGGTCGGGAGTTCCGTTCTTGTGCAGTACGTATCATAAATGACGACCCAAATTGTTGTCTTACACTCTGCTATGTAGATTTTTTGTACCGGATCGCTATCTTCGGTGCAGGAACCACAAGCTTTTTGCTATTCCAAAGTGGAGGACAGTATCTCACGCCAAGTCCCCGATACTGCGGTCCCTTGCTAGCCTTAACTCTATTCATGATGGCAAAAAAGAGTACATATTTGCTAACGATTGGAAGGAGATTTTATCTGAATGTTTCAAATTCTGTGAGGCAACGTGCTGCCGTTAAGCATTCAGTAGTTATAATTATAATCTAAGTTTAATATTATTATTGACGGACCTGTTATTGACATATTATTATTTTTGATTTCTTATTTAATGACATTAATTATCCTTTGAGTATTATTTTAATTTTAGTTTCTTTTAAGTATCATAATATTGTGTAACAATTGTCTCATTGGTGTAATTGGTGCAAGCCGTACTAATTGAATAAACAAATACATATACAAATTGAGTACGCGTCTTTGGAATTTCCACGAGGAAGGGGTGGTAGTGAGCAGGCCTCTTATTTTATGTGAGGCACTGATTACAGGCACAGTCACAACTCCAGCAGGTTGTTTTTATTTGCAAACACCTTGATCACGTACAAAGTTACTGTTCTCAGAGATAAGGAACATCTTCTATTTTAAGTGTCAATGAAAGCGAAATAACAAGGGAGCTACCGGAGCGTCGTTTTTACTGCCGTTTTACTCGACTCGTAAAGCAAATTTTTTATGACTGTGAACGTTGAACCTTCAATAATAACAAGGGTGTCTTTTACATTATTCATAAAATAATTGAATTAAAAGCTTGGTCTATGTTTTTTCGCAATTAGATGGCGAGACGAAGTCAAGGACCTTGAGCATAAGAGTCGAGTTCAAAACAAAGTTGAACTAAACTGTGGTCAACTACACTAACTTAACGTCGATTTGTTAAGGTAAGATAAGATATTTTGTATTAAAATACCACACAAACAAGGAAAATAGATACACCGTACCGTAGACACTAAGTCGTTCTCTTCGTTCGCTCAATTATTTCAAGTAAATAGACGACCAACATTGTAGGTGCTTAATCAACTTTAGAGAGAACATAAGGCTTAGAAAGACGAAAACTGTGGAAATGTTTTCTCAAATGTCTGACTGCAAGTCATATGCTTTATTTTCTGAGTCTGCATTCGAGCTGGCAGTTTCTCTTTTGATATTCATAATGAAGCACTGAAGTTTTGTAAAGGTACTCTCCTTTGAGAAATTATTAGCAGAAATAACTTACATTCTGTATGTAGTCAATGATCCAAATAATTTAAATACAATATTTTCGAAAAAGTACGAAACAAACATACAATAAAAACTTTGTCGCAATAACCAGGTAACCAAGATTTAGTTTATTTAATTCCTATCAGCAAAAACTTTGATTAAATGTGTTTGTAAATCTATTTGCTTGTCAAAATGAAAGCTTATTTTCTGCAAATTCACGTTTATCTGAAGTATTAAAGTTTAATAATTTTATAGATACCTTAACGGCAACAAAAAAATTACATTAAGAAGTTATATTAATCACACCCAACATTCTATTTTTTTTCTGGGCAAGCGCCTTTATTAACTAAACAAAATACAAGCTATATAAAACCAAAATTACAAATACAGTTAGACTGCCCATAGACCGTTGAAGGTCTAAAGACAATCCAAATGCTCAAGCGCACTACCAGTTGGCAGCGTACCCAGCATGCTGGCGGCATTACCACGTTGAATGGCAATGCTTATGCGTTGAGCTAGAAACACGCCAGCATTTTGGTCACGCGTCGCATTAATCAGGCGCTCTGAAAGATTTTTCAGCCCAACATTCTTCAGCCCAATGTTTAAGTCCCCATCGCAAGCTCTATTCAAATTTATTGGAGAAATTCCAAATGGCTGAAATATTTGTCTTGCAAACGCTGGTATGCGGTTAACCGACCTCATATGTGGCTAACCAAATAGGGTAAGACATAAGGCTGACCGAAATACTTGTATGTTATGAACTATTTCCAGTACATTTGCCATTTTCTTATAAGTATTATGTATTTTGGAGAGTTCACATACATTTAAGGGCGCACTCTTGTAAGAAAGAAATAAGAAAATAAATTTTATTCGACACCTTTACAAAAACTTATATCTAAAGGATACAATCAGTGTCGAACTGGGTCCGTCTCGGCATAAATGAAATAAAAATATATAATACAAAAGAAACTAAGCAGATATGATACAATATATTGCATTTAAGAGTCGTTGTTGTTTTTTGAGTCAGCTTTCATTGTCTCCTACTTTTCGTATGTATACATGCCCCTGGCAGACCATTTAGAGCTACTAGGACTTACCCTAATGCCTACGCTGAACTTTGGTGCCTACCTCGAATTTAAGGCTAAACTGGCTAGTAAAAAACTTGCATCCTCAATAAGGTTAGGCGATTCTTCTCACCTGGGCAGTCGCTTCACTTGTATCAAGCACGAGTACGATCGTGTGTTTAGTACTGCTGCCACCTATTCGACGGAGCAGCCAAGTATCAGCTGGAAGCTTAAGATTCGGTAGACCAGCGTGCTATGAGGCTGAATGGAGACAGTAAACTAGTCGCCAAAAAATTAGAAAGCACCGCCGTAATGTAGCTTGTCTGCCTATTTCTATAGGATACATTTCGGCAAATGTGCAGAAGAGCTTCATGACCTCATTCCACTCTCTCTCTTTTACTACAGGACAAGTAGAAGGACTACCCTTTCCTCGTAGAAATTCCAAAGATTTGTACACAACGATTTGGGTCGACATTTATGATATGTACTGCTCGAGAATGGAAGAGTAAAAAGATTTATTATAAATCAACTTATCCCATCCTCGGCCACACTGTCGCTTACCATCAAGCGAATTGGTGGCCAAACGTAGATCAATTCAAATATTAAAAAAAAGATCCGCCCCGCCACCTTCATTCTGCTCGCCATTTTATAATATTTTCTACGTTAAAATAACTGAATGAAGGAAATCTAAAATAACTCTTTTTGAGTTTTATTTTATTTCCTTCGCTAAATACAAAAATATCAACTTTTTTTTTTTTTTTTTTTTTTTTTTATATAATAGTATGCAAACAAGCGACGGGCCACCTGATGGTAAGTAGTCACCGTCGCCTATGGACACCTACAATACCCGGGGCATTGGCGGTGCGTTGCCTACCTTTGAGGACTCTATTCACTCTTCGCTTGAAGCGATTGAGGTTATATGTTGGAGGAAAAACCGAAGGCGTTAAGCCATTCCACAACTTACAGGTGCGTGGCAGAAACAATCGATCAAATCGAACAGTGCGAGACTTCCACGCATCTATAATATGAGGATGGCTTTTTTGGCGATGGCGTCCGGTTCGATAGTAAAACCGCGATGGAGGGATGAGGTCAAAGAGTTCATCAGAGCATTCCCCATTATAATACCTGTAGAACAAGCTGAGCGAACCAACGTCCCGGCGCAAGCTCAGCGGTTCCAAGGCGTTGGTTCGATTCGGGTCATCGACAAGTCTAACGGCTCTTCTCTGCAAGGAGTCAAGTGGATCGAGCTGGTACTTCGGTGCGCCACTCCAGAGATGGGAGCAGTATTCCATGTGTGGCCGTACCTGTGCTTTGTATAATAGAAGACGCTGGTTCGGCGTGAAGTACCGCTTGGCTCTATTGAGAACACCCAATTTTCTGGACGTAAGACCAGCCTTGCTCACCAAATGACTCCTAAACTGGACCTCGCTGGAAATGTCGACGCCCAAAATGGCGATGTTCGTCGACAAGGTAAGGGGAATGTCCTGAAAAGACGGTGATGTGGTGAACGGGGTTTTTTTCGCAGTGAACGCAATAGCTTGCGTCTTGGCAGCATTAAACTGCACCAAATTCTGCATGCCCCAGACAGTGACCTGCTCAAGAGAGCACTCGACAGCAGACACAAGCTCCGCTCTCCTTTCAACGATTTCATCTTGACGAGCGTTTGCATGGCCAGAATATTGGGCATCACCCGTGCTATCATCCGCATAGCAATGGATATTGTTAATTTGCAACAAATCATTAATATGCAGGATGAATAGCGTGGGCGATAGCACAGAACCTTGTGGAACTCCGGCATTAATTGACATGGTCGCAGAACAAGCACCATCGATGATCGCTCTTATGCAGCGACCATGCAAAAAGTTACCAATCCACTTGCAAAGCCCATCAGGTAAGCCGTAAGATGGTAGTTTTGCTAAAAGTGCCTTATGCCATACCCGATCAAATGCCTTAGCGATATCTAAGCTGACAGCGAGAGCTTCGCCTCTACTTTCGATAGCTTCTCCCCAACGGTGCGTGAGATACACTAAGAGATCCGCAGCTGACCGACCGTGACGAAAGCCATACTGGCGGTCACTAATCAGCTGATGATCTTCCAGGTACCCCAGAAGCTGAGAGTTAATCACTCGCTCCATCACCTTGCAGAGTAGGGAAGTAATCGCAATTGGCCTGTAGTTTGATGGGTCGGTTCGGTCACCCTTTTTGGGCACAGGGTGGACGTGGGCTACCTTCCAGCAAGACGGTACGATACCGCAACTGTAGGAGAGGGAGAACAAACGCGTTAAAACTGGAGTTAACTCAGGAGCACATCTTTTTAAAACGATCGCCGGAATGCCATCCGGCCCACTCGACTTTCGCACATCAAGGGACCACAGTTCCTTCCGCACTGTTTTCTGAGAAATGCGTATTTCCGGCATAGAGCTCGCGCAATTAGGCAGAGTAGGCGGAACAGCACCCCCATCGTCAAAAGTAGAGTTAGAGGCAAAAAGACTACCAAGTAAATCGGCTTTATCTTCTGCGCTATGGGCCAGGGTGCCATCCGGTTTTCGTAAGGATGGAAGGGAAGATTGGCAGAAGTTACCCTCAGCAGCCTTTGCCAGCGACCAAAACGCACGGCTACCGGCAGGGTAACTTGTAAGTTGCTCGCCAATTCGTCCAATGTGATCACACCTTGCTCGAGTGATGGCCTTTTTTGCTAGTCTGGAAGCAACGTTAAGTTTGTTTTTGAAGTCAGCGGCTTTAGGATCCTTGCGCGATAACGCCGCAGTCCAGGCCTTGTAGGCTGCTGACTTAACGCTAGCGGCATCCGCGCAAGATTTATTAAACCATGGCCGACTCCGCCCACCGACTCGTACATCAGAACTAGGAATGAAACATTCCATTCCTTGCAGTACGACGTCAGTGACAGAGTCGGCACAGATGTTAAGGTCATCTGAAGAAAAACACAGTTGCTGCCAGGGATATGAAGCAAAAAACTCTCGTAACCCATCCCAATCAGCTGCACTGTAATGCCAAACCCTACGCTTTCTAACAGGTAGAGCATTGGGACGTAAAATGGGAATAGCTGTTCTGACCAAGCAGTGGTCAGATTTACCGAGTGGTGCATCAACAGCCACCTGGTAATTGGCCGGTCGGGAAGTCAGCATGAGATCAAGCAGAGAGGGTTCGTGAGTAGCTATATCAGGTATCCTAGTTATTCCAGATACCAATTGGCTAAGGCCAAAAGTCAGAGCAAGTTCATGAGCGGCTTTCCCAGCGCAGTCAGTTTTTAGGGAACCCAACCATTCGGCATTATGGCCATTAAAATCACCACTTAAAAAATATATTCAAAACATTCGTAATGTTGTTTTTAAGATAATGCCCAATAGGTTTTTTTAAATTCCCATTCAGTATTTTTCCTTAATTGTGTTTAACATGTACAATAATTTTAATCCACCATACTAATATGGTCTGATTCGACACCGTATCTGCCTAAAAGTAGCCAGAGAGCATATTTGGGCATCGGAATCTAATTTTGACAAAACATTTGGTCGCACGTTCTTGAATTCTGTGGGAGGACTCGAAGTTTCTCGTTTTGTTTGTTTGCTTAGGAGACTTCCGTGTTATACTCGGTGGCCATTTGAGTGGGGTATCGTTATTGAATTTAGTAGGTTTTCTGTCAGTTAGAAAAACTAACGTATGTTTGTTTTTTCCCGTTTGCACTACAAAGTTTTTCTAGTAGCTACCTACATTTGTAACACTATATACACTAGAACTAGAAAGTTTCATCATAGAGTTCATGTTTCATCAGAGACTGGAAAGTTTCTGTACAAGAAAATCTCAGAAGAAAGTCTCCTATGATTTGAGTTTTTTCCAGAACAAATCGCGTTATTTGTCCCAGCAAAACGAGTGGCTTAACTATTATTTAAGTAACGAAGATTACTGTAACAACAAAACCTTTCCATTATTTCTGGAATATACTTTATTTAAGTTCTTTAAAACAGATTCTGTTTTAGAATGGTTTTCCCACTTACCTTAAAAATAGGTTAAATTGTTTAAATCTGTACAGGACTTAAATAGGGCTGATAAATTTCTAACTTCTGGCTCAATTCATCGACAGACCTTTAAAAGGTCGTTTTTATTAATAAAAAGGTTCGAAACAACCCTATTTGAAAGTTCGAAGGTGAGACGCAAATAAGTCATCATAAAAGGTGAAATACGGCTATTAACACCACATGTTATTAACATAATGGTTTGTGTATTATAATGTTTATGAAATTATAATATTCGGCACGATGTTCTTTATTTACATTTTTGTTTATTCAGTTCCAAGGCGGGTGCTCTTTTACATAAATGAATTGGATTCTTTGTTCCGTTTAAATCTAATAGCTTCGAAATTCATGGGATTATTTTTAGTAAACATTACGTTATACGGAGTGTTCTTTTTTGAAATATTTATAAAATCATATTTTTCATATCTTTAAAAATAGATAAAAAAACTGCAGTGCAAGTATTTGTAAGTACTTTATCGATCGAAAAATTCGAGAAAATGTCATAGAATCGAAAATAGCGAGTACTGATTAAATGGCATTTTATCGAATTAGACGATCTCAACAGTCAAATTTGACGACCGATAAAGAACGGTACTTGCACTGCTGGTACGAAGTTTCTTGTAAAAAATTATTTCTTTTTCGTGATTTATACGGATTAGTGCAATGATACCCTTTAATAAAATAAAAATAAAAATACCACCGTCAAGACTATAAGCACACCATATATACACTGGTATACATGGTATATTTATATTCTGGTTACCCATTTTTTAAGCTATAAAAACATGATTTTTAATATATTTTTCATAATACCTACACTATAACGCTAATCATACTGTACGAAACCCAAAAACTCATTCGAATAATGAAACAATCAATTCAGAAAACACCTTGTATTCGATCACAACAAAGTATAACATCCATTTAAATCACTAAATCCAGCGAATGAAATGCTTGCGCGTTTTAAGGAAGGTCAACGCCATCTAGTTAGATTGGAGTAAACTAAATGGCGATGAACCAATACAATCTTAAATAAAATGATATTTAAATGAACAATTAAACATTCCGCCACCCATGGACCACAGGTCCATAATACATAGAAACAAAAAACGTTCTAATTTAAGCTCAAACAAACATAAACACAACTGTAGTATCCTTGAAAACAAATTTTGACAAAAATAGAAAATCATAAGAAACTACAATAAAAAAACACATTAGTCAATTAACAAATTTTAGTCGGCTACAGGTAATAAACAGAGTTTAGAAACAGGTCGTTTGATAATGGTACCTTTACTACGCAAACTGACAACGCGGGTGACGTTATCAGCACCACTATGCTTCTCTGTTATGATACCAAGGAGCCACCTAGCCGGTGGAAGATTTTCCTCCTTAACTAATACCACGTCCCCAATTTCTAGTTCCCGAGTGCTCTCTCGCCATTTGGTTCGCTGCAGGAACTGGGTCAAGTACTCACTGGACCAACGTTTCCAGAACTGTTGGACCTTTTGTTGAGTTACCTGCCAGCGTCTCAATGAGGAAACATTCGAGTTCAAGAAACTTTCATCTGGGACTAACACCAACGGTTCCCCGACCAGGAAGTGTCCTGGTGTCAACGGGATAGGATCATCAGATCCATCACACATACGCGATATTGGTCTCGAATTGAGGCATGCCTCAATTTGAGCCAATACCGTAGTAATCTCTTCAAAGGTCAACGTCGAATTACCGATGACCTTTTTAAGGTGATTTTTTGTGGAACGGACCCCCGCTTCCCATAAACCACCGAAATTGGGACTGTAAGAAGGAATCCTATGCCAAGTCGTTCCATTATTTGAGAGCCAGTTAGCGATCTCAACGGCGACAGTAGACCTTTCTGCTGTTAGTAAAGTCTTCAGTTCACGATCAGCGCCAACAAAGGTGGTCCCATTATCGCTCCAGAGATCGGCACAGTGACCACGTCTGGAGACAAATCGTCTAAAGGCTGCCAGAAAAGTCGCAGAGGTGAGATCGCTGACGACTTCAAGGTGTATGGCCCTTGTGACCATACAAACGTACAGGCATATGTATCCCTTCGTAGATCGATGGCCACGACCCTTCGTCGTCCTAACTTGTATTGGACCCGCATAATCTACGCCACTTTGGTAAAATGGTCTATTTGGCGTTACTCTAGCTGAAGGCAACTGACCCATTAGTGGGTGCACGGTCTTAGAAGAGTAACGTACACATGTCACACACTTGTGAATGTAAGATTTCACCAAGTTTCTAACATTGACGATCCAGTACTTAGCTTGAACGTAGTTGATCATCAGGAGTGGACCTCCATGAAGAGTTTTTTCATGAGCATCACCGATGATCAGCTTCGCCAAATGAGACTGGCGTGGTATCAAAATAGGATGCTTTCGGCTCTCAGACAGATCAGCCTGATGCAGCCTACCACCAACACGCCACACTCCGTCATTGTCCTTAAAGGGGTTAAGAGAGGAATATTTTCCTTTCTTATTCTTAAGGTCGTCCGTCAAGTAACGAATCTGAGTTCGTTTGATGCAAACTAGCAAAACATCTTGCAGTTCTTTAGCCGTCAACCATGGCTGCGAAGTTGGACCAGAAGGTAAGTAAAAGCGCCTGCACCAAGCCAACACCCGAACAAGTCTTCTCAAAGTAGAAAACCTTTCAAGAAGTGGATCACCGTCATCAGCGTCACTGGTAAGTACATGACATTTCATAACTTTCTTTTCTTCCAGGTTGGTATCCTTTAGATCTCCCTTACTATATAGAATTTCTTTCAGATGCAGCCATTCCGGACCGCGTTTCCACAAGACATTCTCTACGCATGCCGCAGGCGTTACTCCTCTAGAGGCACAGTCGGCGGGATTATCCTTTGAAGCGACGTGAGACCACTGGTTTCCATCTAGGATCGTAAGTATCTCGGACACTCTATTAGCGATGAAGGTCTTCCAGCGACTAGGGTGGCTGCTAAGCCAGGCAAGAACAATTGTCGAGTCCGTCCACGCATGCAGGTGTTGTTTTGGAACGCTAAGAGTCTCTGCGACTTCATTTAGAAGTTTAGCCAACAAGACGGCACCGCATAATTCTAGGCGTGGAATCGACACTTGTTTAATGGGAGCTACCCTTGTCTTGGAAGTCACCAAACTCACATGCACGTTTCCATCGCTATCAGTAACTCGTGCATATATCACAGCGGCGTAAGCCACGTTGGAAGCATCTGAGAACCCTTGAAGTTCTAGGCTCGTATCACCCTTGCTCGACTTGATCCATCTTGGTATACGGATTTCCTGAAGTCTCTCCAGATCATTACGAAACTCAAGCCAGTCTTTGAGCAATGGTGATGGAAGTGGGTCATCCCATTCAATACCAGACAGCCAAAGTTTTTGTATAAAGACCTTAGCAGTCGTGATTGCTGGAGCCAGCCATCCCAAGGGGTCATAAAGTCGAGCAATATCTGATATTACTCGTCGTTTGGTGCACGGATCATCAATTGGAGAAAGCGCAACAGTACATTGAAACGTGTCGGCGTCTCGATTCCAGGTAAGACCTAAAATCTTCATCACTTCATCAGTCCTGAGTTCAAGATCGGTATCTGATCGAGATTCACCACGATGCATATGCTTCATTAGTTCTGGACTATTGCTTGACCACTTTTGCAGAGGAAAACCTCCACGGCCGAGAAGGTTAGTCATCTGTTCATGAATTTGAACTCCTTCACTGACAGAATGACCACCGGTCATGAGGTCATCCATATAAAAGTCAGTCAACACGCGACCTTGTGCTAATGGCATATCTTCACCATCATCCCTGGCTAACTGCTGCAAAGATCGTACAGCCAAGAATGGTGATGAAGAGGTTCCAAACGTGACTCTCAGTAGGCGCAGATGTCTCAAATCAGTGTTTGGATCGTCTCGCCAGAAGATACGTTGGAAATCAACGTCTTCATCAGCAACCTTTACTTGCCTGAACATCTTGACGATATCTGCAACAATGGATATCGGGTAACAGCGCCAACGCATCACCAAGTGCCTTAACTCCGGTTGGAGAGTAGGACCGGTCATCAGGTCATCATTAATTGAGACACCGTTGGTCCCAGAACAAGAACCATCAAAAACCACGCGCACCTTGCTAGTGGTTTTGTCCTGCCTTACCACTGCGTGGTGAGGGAGGTAGACAGCATCTGGTTGTTCGGTGTCTTTAACCTCTTCGACATGACCCATGGTGATGTATTCGTTGACGACGTTCGAATACTCCATTTTGAGTTTAGGATCATTGCACGAAAGCCGTTTTTCTAACATCAGAAATCGTTTTCTCGCAATTATCCTAGAGCTCCCGTACTTGCAGAGAGGGTCTTCCGTCTTGAAAGGAAGACGTACCACGTATCGACCCAAATCGTCTCTCTTGGTGGTTTGAGTGAACCACTCTTCACATTTTTGATCCTCTAGGGTCAAATGCTTTTGTTTCTGGGAGGATGGTTCCGCTTCCATCTCCCAGAACTTCTTCAACAGTTCATTCTCAAACTGCTGATCAGCATGTGCTATGTGCATATTCACAACGTTGTGACACTGTTTCTTACGGTTGACGTTAGCAGATTCTACAGTGCCAGATAAGATCCAGCCTAGACGGGTATTTTGAGCAATCAACCCAGGCTGACCTTTAACTATGCCTTCCAGAAGTATCTGGCTATACACCTCCGCCCCCAGTAGCAGATCAATTCGACTGGATGTACCAAACGATGGATCTGCTAAAGCACTGATCGGAAGTGTAGGCAAAGGCTGCACATTGTGCAGTGTTGCACTAGGCAAAAAGCATGTGAGCTTATTCAGCACATGTGCCTTTACCGTGATGGTAAAGTTTGGGTCTAGGCGGGACTGGATAGTTAACAAAACTGTGTGCTTCGACGCAATAGTCGAGCCACGGTCGCCACCTAGTCCGGTGACTAAACCTGTCTCAAGAGTCTTCTTGAGACCTAATAGCTGCACAGCAGCTTCTGTTAGAAAACACGCCTGAGATCCTTGATCAATCAAAGACCTTAAAACAACAGTCGTTGATTTATTGGATGCCGCCTTTACCAAAGCGGTAGCCAACAAAACTTGACTGGGCGAATTCACATAACAGGTGGTGACTTTTGGTGTATCTAATATTTCGCATGGGGCCTGTGAACTTAATGAGTCCAACGTTGACGATGTAACAGCAGCGACAACACTCTTGTTCACAGGCTGATCAGCCTTGACATTGTCAATGGTTGATTTCTGGTTTTTTGGGTGCAAAAGGGTGTGGTGTTTCTTTTTACACAAACGACATCTGGTTGACATATTACATTGAAAGACTGTGTGGTCAGTATTCAAACAGTTGAAGCATAAGTGATGTGTCAGAGCAAAATTACGCCTAGTGTCAGTGGTTTCTTTAGCAAACTTCTTACAATTGCAAGTTTTGTGATTCTCTGAACAAAATGAACAGGATACAAAAGTAGTCGCGACGTGAGTGCAATTGGTTTTTTCCGATTTTTGAACTTTAGGGTCTAAAAATTCAATAGACCTGAACCTATTCTCTAAAAATTCAACAAACATAGCCATTGTAGGCAATTCTAGTTCAGTCTCCGTTACCTTTAGTTCCCATAGCTTGCGGGACTCAGCATCAAGTTTTTGACTTATTAAAAAAATTACAATCATGTCCCAAGAATGAACATTGACACCTAAATTCTTCAGAGCGCTCAGACATTCTGTGGTTGTGTCTAACAACTGCTTTATCGCACTAGAAGATTCAGTTGTCAACGTCTTCTGAGATGTCAACTTTTTCAGAATGCAGTTTGCTAAATGCTTTTTATTACTGTATCTGTTTTCTAACTGAGTCCAGCATACCTGGTAATTATTAGAGGTAACCGGAATATGTCGCAACAATTGTTCAGCTTCACCAGTCACTGAACTTTTTAGATAATGCAACTTCTGCACATTATCAATACTGCTGTTATTGTGGATCAAGGAAATGAACAGGTCCCGAAAACTTGCCCATTCAGAGTATTGACCCGAAAATTTGGGTATTTCAATTTTAGGCAATTTTACGCTAAATTGTTCAGTTCTTTGAGCTGCAGCAGATACAGAAGCTACAGGATCTGGTCTGAGTTTCATAATAACTTCCTTCAACATAGATTTATATTCCATATACGTTTCTTCAGTCGCATAATATACATCATTCGTAATATATGTAGATTTTTGCAATTCCTCGCTCTGAACCTCTGTTATAATTTTACGATGATTATTTTGAAACTCTTTCCAATGTTGCTCTATTGATTCTAAGCGTATGCTGACATATGATAGGGTTATCCTCTCCTTTGGACATTTTTTATAATTGACCTGGGACTTATTTATATGTCCCGCAATATTATCTTGAAGCTTAAAATAACTAGCTGCCATTGTGGATAAATTTAAAAGATATCACAAGAATTGAAACTATAGAAACAAACTTCAAAGATCAGCCAACAAATTAACTCGAATTTTGCTAAGTCGATGGAAATATTTTTAAAATATTCTAAGTGTATAGAACCTTGTCGTACTCAACTTTTTTGAAATTTGGGCATAGGTTCCCCGTCTAAACACATTACACAAAATTATTCTAAGTCATGCACACATAATTTAAATTAAAGAGTAAGAAAGTTAAAGTCTCTGGAACCAAATAAGTTCCTCATGCACTAGTAATTTCTTCAAAGTTTAATTCTTCAAGACAATAAGGTCGAAAATGTACTCACGATTTTTCACCACCGAGAACTTACGTTTAAATAAACACTTCACTTGTAAAGACTTCAACACTGACGTTTCACTTTAATGACGTCAGTTGGACCGCTTCTGCAGTTGGGGCACGCTCCGTGATCGGCGGTACCCCGCCCCCGTCGCACACCGGTTGGTGTGGGTCACTTGAGGCGTCACTAGTGACGATGTACTCCCTCGCTGGGGTTTCCCACCAAGGAACACCCAGAGTTGGAGGAACACTTCACTTCTCCGCAGCTATATACTTCCTACCAACCAGTTAGGCTGATAGTCAGGAAGTACAATTACTACCACCAACTTCCCGCACTAGTAGCGAACCACTACCTTGTTTAGTGCGTAAAGGTCACAATGCACAGTCAACCACGGGTTACCGTTTTTCCGGCAATTCGAAGGACCATGTACGAAACCCAAAAACTCATTCGAATAATGAAACAATCAATTCAGAAAACACCTTGTATTCGATCACAACAAAGTATAACATCCATTTAAATCACTAAATCCAGCGAATGAAATGCTTGCGCGTTTTAAGGAAGGTCAACGCCATCTAGTTAGATTGGAGTAAACTAAATGGCGATGAACCAATACAATCTTAAATAAAATGATATTTAAATGAACAATTAAACACATACTTATATTATAAATGCTCTGTCAGTCTTTTACGGACATAAACGGCTCAACAGATTTTAATAAAATTAAATAAAACTGGAGAAATAATTTGAAGCGACTCAAGATTATGTTACCAATAAATCTTCTAGACCCAAAAACAACACACTCAAAACTGAGAAGCGCAACCAATCGAATATATTTATTTACTTATTTAACATACAATTAGGTGGGCAGTTACAGGGGGCCCCAATTCACCCACCCATGGATATAATAAAAAAATACACCTTAAAATCTTTTAAAAAGTAGAAAAATAAAATATGCCTCTAAAATAATCTAAATATAATTCATCATCATCATCATCAGCCAGAAGACGTCCACTGCTGAACATAGGCCTCCCCCTTTAACCTCCACACTGAACGACAGCCTGCCTTTTGCATCCACTGGATGCCCGCGACTCTCACAATGTCGTCGGTCCATCTAGTGGGAGGCCTCCCTACGCTGCGTCTTCCGGTTCGTGGTCTCCACTCCAGAACCTTTCTTCCCCATCGAAGGAATATAATTCCTATGTAGCGAATATTATATCCTCAAGGAAATTAAATCGTAGTAAACCTTAGGAAAACCTTATCGTAAACCTCACAGGCTCTATAGAAAGCTCGTTAATAAGATATCATCGTCCGATAGTTCGTTCGAATATCGGAACTTACATCGAATTCCTTTTAGCCTGCGACCCCGGACTAAAATATTCCCATTATGTACAAATCCCGACTATTCCTCGGGACCTAGTGGTAAGCCCTTCCAGGGTATTGAATAGGCTATACCACAGACCTATCTCTAAGTAGACTTCACAAGCGATGCAAACTGTATGAAAATTAAGTGTGTCAAATTTTCGTACCTAAAAGTAGTTACCTGTGAAAAATTATTATATTTATTCTGTCGGCGAACTCTATTAGTGGTATTCTTAAAACTCAGTATTGCACAACCCATTACCCATTTTCGTTTCAAACTGACACGTTGTCGCGGCACCGATTGAGCAGACTGGTTTTATCCGGCCCAACTACGACAATTTAATCGTAGTTGTATTGGAAATATGATATGCGAGGTAGGTCAACTTGTTTCGTCTACTTAGATATAGGTCTGTGGTCTATACACATGATATATTGTATAGGACAGGGTTTATCAAACTTATGGCCTCACGTATCCTTTTTAAAACCCCCAGACGTCTGCGAACTACTATCGTTCATCGACGAGTGCCGTTGTCCACGTCACCATTATCAAATCAGCTCGCCGTCACCATACTATTGTATTGCCATCGGAACTTGACAAGTATGCCAAATTTCAGCTCAATCGAACACCGGCAAGTGGGTGCAAGTTTTACTTTGCAAGATTAGATTACAGACAGACAGACACCGGAACTGGTGAAACTAAATAAAAACTTGTAAAATGGAGACATTTGAACACAAACTATAATTGTACTAAAGCATATCCCCTTGTTTGTCAGATCTGAGGCTTTCAACCTCCATATTGTGTTCCCTTTATTTGGCCCTTTCGCAAAATCTTTTCTTACCTATACACACTATGAAAAATCTACCTGCTACATTAATCTTCGTAAGTCAAGTAGTTTTCAAGTTTTCGTGATAAGTCATTCTCTCAGTCAGTAAGTGAATAGGTGTTTGAATTGAAACAGTTATCCCCACAGAAAAGAGAAGTAAATAGAACGAAATGAGAAGAAAAATCTGTTACCAAGCATGATGAGTGAACCTTGATTGATCATTCTGCTTTAGTTCAACGCGTCAAACCCCGCATCACAGTTGCTAACTGATTTCGTACAACTGACGTTTCCTTTGGATGCAACTGGCTACAACAAATTACTTACAAAAATGATTTGAAAGCCGTTCTAAATAAAAAAAATAAAAAAAATGGTGGATACCCCAAGGTCACGGACAACATTTTCTTATCCACCATCATGATATGGGTATAAAATAAAATGAGAATAATACAGAAAAAAATTGTTCTAAAATTGTTCTTTTTAATTTCTTTTTTCAATATCACTATATAATAATATCTGGGATATCTGGGAAAAAACTTACTCCTATAATAATGGTAATCTACCTAGCGTACAAGTCAGAGATTCGCCTTATTTGTATCTATTAATATTTAGAGACTAAAATGTATCGTACATGTATTTAATATAGTAGTTAATGTAGAATAGCTGCATCGAAATACATACAATAAAAGAATCAAAATCGTGCCAAAAAAATGTCCGAACCAAAACTCGGTGCACGCTACGAATTGCGAAGACTTTTTGGTTAGTTAAAAGGTAACTGCGATCCGCCTACAACTACAACGCCGCGCGATGCCAGAGCTACGATAACATAGCAGACAACTAACTTTGAACACTATGCAAGCGACATAAAGTCTAAATTGGAGTAAATGTGGCATTGTGAAGTATATAACTGATACAATATAATAATATGTACAATGACGCTCGGACGTTTTTTGACTGTTTTGAGTGAGAGATTGTGACTCTATAGGGATTGTATCTCGATGAATAGCTGGTAAAACAGCGAGGTCCTGCTAGTAAAAGCTAAGTTTAATAAATAGTTGCTAAATTGGAGCAAAGTTCTCGAGTGTGTTGGCGTTTGATAGTCGAGTGTTATCAAAGGATTTGCGGAGCAAAGCACTCAACAGATTAGGACAAGTTGTTCTAATTGGAATTATGATTGTTAGTGTTTGGCTTTTGCCTCCATATCCATACTTGCTCTAAAGAACAACTCACCACAGGCTACCTCGTTCAAGCATTTACAACAAGCTCCAAGATTAAATCACTGTAAAATTGAGAACTGAAAAAAAGAATCACCAAACTAGGATTGCTATTTTGGTGATTCTATTTTTTAAGTTAAACAATTTCTTAAACACACGGTAAAATAAGTCCATTTACCCATCCCATTATCTAGCAGGTAAACTTCGGTTCCGTATGTACAATGTTGTTGAGCATAGGTGCTTTAGTTAGGAAGTCACGTACGGTACAGAATTTACACAACTTGCTTGAGTGGGCACTCTGTAGAGATGGGCAAAATATAGCCATTCGAATACCCATAATCGAATTATTCTGTTTTTTTTTTTGCATGAAATTTAAAAAGCTGAATTTAATAAGAAGTTATAACTGTCTCTTTTCCAGAAAATATCCTAGTATTATTGTAAAAAAAATACCAGATAAAAAATGGGTAACCAATTTATTGATTATGTTCATAATAAATGTGTACCAACAGCTACGCTTACGCTGAGTTGGCACCGGCTTGTGACAGAAACTATTTTCTTTTTTATTGTGTTTACCTCGTTATGTATTTGTATCTTTTGTTTCTGTCATACATAAATATTTTTCGTTCTTTCTTTCTTTCAACAAACCTATTTAGCTGCCAATTCTGGTATTTAAAGTCTATCAACCCTAAAAAATATAGATTTGAAACACTATTTAAAGGTTTAGGTTTATGATACGGTTATCTAGGTTATGATATATTTATTATTGAAAAGCTAAACATGTTCAAAAAAACAACAAAAGGTAATGATCATTCATCAATGATCAACCTACCCAAGGTTGATCAATGATCATTATCAGCCTATTATTGTTACCACTGCTCTGAGAAATAGGCCTTCTCTGAGAGAGAAAGGATAGGCCCTAATCTACCATGCTGGCCCAGTGCGTATTGGTGAATGTCATATATTATGTCTTTGAACTTTGAGGTTCTTGGACATACCGGTTTTCTCACGATGTTTTCCTCACTGTCTCGTTATTCGATTATGTTTAACGACTCATTCGAACAATTTTAATTTCGTATTAGCGAATATATTTCATCTCTATTCTATTTACTGTGTTAGTTCTAGCAAAAGACTAGACCAGTTTAAATGTACCGGTAGTACCTTGGTAATTACATTTCGTACATTCTGTTTACGTGATCATTTAGGTCGTACGTGCACATTGTGGTTGTTTTATTGTCTGTTTTGTTTGATCATGTAAGAAATTAGAGATGTTCCTACTACTTCCTACATCATTTACATAAATGACAAAGTCAGGATAAATACAACACTTATAACTCAAGAACGGCTAAACCGATTTTCATGATCTTTGATTTGTTGGATTCCTCTCCACCCCGAATAACTATATAAAATATCGGAATATTCACGAAAAAACATACGAAGAAAATTCTTTTTCCTATACATTTTGTATGGAACGGCAAGAATTGAAGTCTTCAGAAAATACATTAACAAATCACATCACAGAAAATAAAAGTCATCTAAGTAAAAGGAACTTGCTTTCGCTACCAAGGAGGTTGCTTCAAGGAGGTATATAACGCGGGTGAAATCGCGGTATATTTATAAAGTACCAAATATTTTTATAAAAACTTCTTGCATATTATTGCACAAGCTTGCAGCGATAACGAAATCTACAATTTTAAGCAATTGAGATAGATACGTGCAAATCAATCGCCAGATGGTAAGCGTCATGCTTGTCTATAGTTTAATATTAAAGCTAGATTTCAAGACTTATTTATAAAAAAAAACAAACTTGCCCATCATCCATTTTCCATTGTGTTTCAAAGAACCTAATTTATACGCAATGATTTAGATTCGATTCGCCCCAGAGTTTCTTCATACTTAAAAAATCTAGTTTCGGCCCCCATTTTATGCCCGTTTCGGCCCTAACAATTTAATTACAAATAATAATATTCGGGACATTTTTGCACACGATGTCATCTGATCCCAAACTAAGCAAAGCTTGGTTATAGTTACAATACATACATAGATTATAGTTACATACTATATATGTAATAGTTTTAAATAGATATTAACAACCAGATATAGAACAAACACAAATGTTCATCACATAAATGTTTGAATCGAACCCACGCCCCCAAGCTCAGAAGGTAGGTTCACTACTAACTGGACCAACGAGCTATGTAATAAATAAGTAATTTATACGCAAATAACGTAAAAATGACACAAAGAGACAACAGAAATAAATGGCAGGATAATTTTTTGAAGAATGAAATCCTAAACAGGCTTTTTAGTCAATCCTCTTATATGAATATTTGAAGCGTTCACGCACGCACCTCTGGTAACGAATAATAAAATCTTTTTAAGATTACAATTCTCAAAATATACAGTAGCTGGCTTTTTATATGGCACGTTGGAAAGAAGAGTGAAATGTTCTGCTAACTTCAGCCAACTCTATGTCGCACTGATAGAAGTAGGTATTTATAGAAAGCATGACAGCCTTGATTGCGACTTACATTGCTTGACTTTGACTGTGACTATGATTTGTTCAACGATATTTAAAAAAACATGATAATATTTCAATACTTGACACTGGCAAATGCACAAGACGTTCGAAGCCAAATCCCGCCAAGATGAAAGAAAAAGAAGAAGAATAATTGGTAATAACATAATTATATCTAATGCCCCTTGCACACGGTGCAAGTAAGTTCCTAACTTAAGAATGCACTGAAGCTATATCGATTGCACGTTTTCTGCATTTTTGAAGATAAAAAAGATACTCGATTATCGATTATTTATACGATATTACTTTGGGTTTATTAGTTTTAAACGTGTTTTTAAGTTTTTTTTATTATAATTTACCTAAATATTGTTTATCTATTTTAACGGTGATTACATCAACTGTGTAGTTCATAATAATTGTATTATTTTAATTAATACATTGACTCTCACTGAGTGTGACTCACGAGATGACGTCACGTGAAGCATCATGCTTGTGGGCAACAGACAAAGATAAGATAAATAAATAATAATCCACCATTATTACACATACACACTCGAAAATTCACAAGTTTAGGAAAATAATACAACAATCCGACACGTTTTTTCCACGTTGGCGCAAAACTCACCGAACATATGTCTTGTCAAACTTGCCATATAAATAGCCGGGCACTGTACTTAAATTCAGGGAACGCGTTCACGTAGCAGAAACAGGTGAATCGTTTTACTAATTTATTTTTCTTTTTTTTTAGGTGCCGGCGCTGGCAACCCTGGCGTATCAGTTTCTACTCAGGTGAGCTTTGGGACGGTTATTTATTAATATTTTCCGATATAATGTTATAGATTAATTTATGTGAACCTTGAATATAATATTCGCAATATTTAAATTTTATATGAAAAATTAAACATTGTCTGTTTATTTTTTTTTAAGACCGGCTGGATTGAACCTGCGCCATCACGTATATGTCCCGAGCGCACTGTTTACTAAGCTACGGTGGCCCTCCTGTCGGCCTCCAAATTCTTGAGCTGTCTTTGCAACTAAGCTATGCGTTGGTGACGCCATCAATAATAGGCGTGTGTTCTAATGTTTAATTTATTACAAATAATAGGCTAACCACTAGATGGACCGATGACATTGTGGGAGTCGCGGGTATCCAGTGGATGCAGAGGGCAGGCTGTCGTTCAGTGTGAAGTTTAAAGGGGGAGGCCTATGTCAGCAGTGGACGTCTTCTGGCTGATGATGATGATTAACATAGCGTCACTTTGTGGTTATTCTTATTCGCTACCCTATTATTATAGTATTTTTATCGCATAAAAAATACTGGGATTAATGAAGCTACCTCGATACCAAATTTAATTAAGGTTCCTATTCTTGTATTGCAAAACGCACGGTAGGACGTCCACCCACGAGATGGACAGATGACCTAAAAGAGACTACAGGTAAACGCTGGATGCAGGCACTGAGGTTAGTATGTGCAGATTGTGCAGGTCGCTTCCAACCGGTCCTTTTGCAGATCGATGGGGGAGGCCTATGTCCAGCAGTAGACGTCCTACGGCTGAAATGATGATGATGAAAACGCACGGGCCTACGTTCAAGATGTCGCTGCTTTCGGCTGTTAAACATTTTGCTAAAACATACTTCTTTGCCTTGCCATGCTTGGACCTTTCATACCAATTAAGGACAAAGCTCTTATTTTTTATTGTATACTAAAAGTTTACGGCTATTGATCGCTGCGCAATGCGTACCTTTTGCGTGTTACTTTTAAATAGGACATTTTACTCAATAAAATGTTAATGGCCAAGAGTCCTTCCGATATAAAAGAAAAGACACGATTGAAGAAAATTATTTACTCTCTCTCCTTCTATAGAAACTTTAACGGTAAATCAGCGCCTAATATTTATAAAATATACAAGTTCTCGCCGATTTCATTCATACAGTAAATTCAATTAAACACTGTGTTGTAGCAGCTCATTAACAAGTTGGACCCAACTAGCCTCCAAAGAGATGTAGGTTTCCTCTGCATTTTCTATAGTTTGTTGTGCGGGGAACGCTCAGAAGAAATTTTTGATCTCATTCCTGCGTCGGACTTCCACCACCGCACATCCTGCCACCGTAAAAAGCTCACCCCGACATCATGCAAAGCTGAAAATCCCACACAGTCCAATTTTAAGTTCTTCTGTTCCGCGAACCTGCAAGGTGTGAAATGTCCTACCCCCAAAGGTCTTCCCGTCAAGCTTCAAGTACGCAGCACGTCGTACGTCAAGCAAGCAGCACTGCTGCTTGCTGCCGAGCTCCTGCTACCTTCATGCATACGTATACAGTATACGTATGCATGAAGTTTTAATATACCGCCGTTTAATTTCAACGCATAAAACATCGACTGGGAAAAGATCTCGGAACCACCACTGACAAAACAAATAACAGGTGAGACTCTTTTTGAAGCCTTACATATCTGTTTCCGGACATAGTTGAAAGTGATGTTTTGCCTAAATTTCAATTGATGCCATGTCACATGCAAGCTACTGAAAGACGCATCAAACTAGTCACAAAATTTTGTTCCGCAATTTTGGGTCAGAAAGGTGTGAAGGATAGAACAGAAACAATCTTGAATAGTGTCGTATCAATTCAATCATCAAAACAAAAACAAAACAAAAATTTCAATAGGATGTAATTTTCTGAATTTTGAGCACGTATTTTCTAATTATTATAACTGTTTTTGTCGATTTTTTTTTGTTTTTTTTTTTATTTGTTTTAATATAAAGTCTTTAAAAAACAAATAAAATGTGTTACATAATTATATTAAATAGTTTTATTAAGCTCAGACTGAACCAAAAATTTAGGCAATTTCTGAAATCTTCATCACGCTTGGGGCAGTACTTTCACTTGAAATATCGCAAAGCTGTAATATACATTTTTCACTGTCTTATCTTAGAGCATCTTTGCCGCACCCCGCCCAAAAATAATTTCCAAAAAATTAAAAACGATCCACCCTAACGTATTAGAAACGGAATAACTAACGGAAATTAGAATTTATTCGTTACTTATGTCAATTCTATTATTACGTCATCATTTGTTACTACTTCACAACCCCATTTAACTAACATTTCTACCATACTTACTAAGAAATATGAAACTTCCTGTTCTTAGTAAACAAGAAGCATCAAAACGACAAATAAAGTCCATTAGGCAAGTGTTTCCTCGGACTCTCCCGAGAGTCGCCGCGGGTGGTAAGTGGCAAGTAACTTGGGAACTGCATATAGTCTACGAGGCGAGTGACGATGAAGTTGTCATGTTAAGTTTATAATATGTGTCTTATAAATACACTAGCGGCTCGCCCCGGCTTCGCACGGGTGTAGATATATAGCCTATGTCACCCGGGGATAGTGAAACTTCCAAACAATGAAAGAATTTTTTAAATCGGTTTAGTAGTTTCGGAGCTTATTCAATCCAAACAAACAAATAAACGATCAAATCTTTGCTCGTTATAATATTAGTATAGATAAGTGTTAAGAGCCGTTTTACAAAATGCATCGTTCAATTATAGGTATCTGGATTTTTGGGCATAAAAAGTAAAAATAAAGCCGTAATTGTCAAGACGAATGTAAAACAAGTAATCTATAACATTAAAATACTAGTGATTTTATAGTATTTATCATATAAAGATATATAAATCATTAGTTTAGTGAGAGCCGCAACTAAACCTTTTTTTTCCTTTTCCTCTTTAAAACTTGGCAATATTTCCAACCCTTTCAATACTTCATCAACTTTACCAAGTTTCCAGTTATTAGAACCTGAACTCCGATCATAATTCACTTAGGAACAATTGCCTAATATCATGAGAGGTGTTTCTTTATCGAGCCATTACTAGAGCCATTTAAGATACGATATTCTCTAATGAAATTCCGTCTGCATCATAAAAACAAAAACCAAGGTAAAACCCTTTTGTATCGAGCTATAAAATGTCTGTGTGCGGCAGATTTACCTAGGCATCGATAAAATTATTTTTCTTTGGGCTCGCAAAACTTATTTCCTTTTTAATTACGACAAGATAAGCTTGTCGCTCACCTTATGGTAAGCGTCGCAGTTGTCCATTATGGTAGCATTCCAACGATGGAGATCGCGACCGCGTCACGAGACCCACTGCTCAGTAGGAATTCATATGGCTAGTTAATTGCCATCCAGACTTAAGAACTTCAACAGACTCGAAATTGTTCTCAAACGCAATGGAAGACACGTTCAGGAAGCTAGACTTAGCAGGACAAGGTTTATATATTTATTACGATTACTTCTCTCCCTTGCGATGACTTGAGACCTATGGCATAAAAAAATATATTGCTGACGACTGCGTCATTTTTGAAAAATCTCTGGAAGACTTACAAAGCTTACAATGCTTGCTCGATGACCTAATAAACTTTTCTCACCACATCGATCTCCGGATAAAAATTGGATAAAATCAAGGTAATGATTAACAAACACGTTGCTTCGGAATTGGAAAGTAAGTTTATAGAGCAGACGCTCGATATAGGTTAAACAATTTGAGAGTGAGGTCAAGAAAAGCATACGTTATATCTATAGCTATGGCTATCAGCTGATATCCCAAACGAAGTTATTCACTAAAAAACCAGTCACAGATATACCTCAGCGTATCTTTCGTTACCCGTAGAAATAAATAAATATTCGGGACATTTTTGCACACACGGTCATCTGACCCCAAACTAAGCAAAACTTGTGATATGGCTGCCAGAGACTGATATGCATACATATATAGTTTTAAATACATATTTATAAAGATATTAACAACCAGATATAGAACAAACAAAAAATGTTCATCACATAAATGTTTCAAACACTGTTTTAAACCATCACGGTTGTTCACTAAAGTTATATGATTATTTACGGGATATTTACCGTGGTAAGGTTGTGGAATGTTGGTTGTGGTTGTTTACATACATTTTTGTCCTAGGTGGGATTCGAACCCACGCCCCCAAGCTCAGAAGGCAGGTTCACTACCAACGGGCTATCAATACCAATACCAGTATTACTACCAGCATTATTATTACCAGTAATAGGTAACACAGGTATTTTTTTGCCTGTGTTAACTACAAGTACTCCAGTAACAAGAGAAAACTTTTATTTCCAATGTTACAGCTGACTACATTCTGATAAAAACTCTTCATTCCCATTTCTTTTTCTCGTAATTCGTCAGATGTTTTCATCGAACTGTAAAAAAAGATTACAAGTTTTCTTGAAAGGTGTCGAAGGATTTTCTCTCGCTGGAGCATTTTAATCCTTTTCAGTGTCCACCTTGGTATTGTCTCAGCACTGAGTCCTTTCCAATTAGTTCTCAGATATACGAGTGCTGGTACTTAAATGCTGTCCGGCTATTCTTGTGCACCTATTGTTTCTGTCTCCGTCGCGCTTGTGTCAATCATAATGAGCGTGACTGTGACAAAACGAATATCCAGAGATGCAAACTAAAAGTATTTTTTGTTGTAGTTTCAGTCTTCCAGTGGTTCAATATTTTGGTACCTATCCAATGTTATATCTAGACTGTTTATTAAAAGATATTAATGTTTATGGATACCAATGGGTCGTTTCCATTTGTTCAACCAATAGAAAAAGTAGGAAAAATTATTACCGTTTGTTCTACTTGTGGAGCAACACAGTAGAACAGACGGTAACTACCCGGTTGTGGAGAGTGTGGCACGGGTCGCGTTTGAGTCGCGAGGGGGAAAACCTCTTTATGGTTTATTCATTCCTATTGGGTTAGCGCTCATAAATTTCTGGACTAAACCATAGTAACTATAAAGGCATTAAAGTTATATGATTATTTACGGGAAATTTATCGTGGTAAGGTTGTGGAATGAGATCCTGATATTTCGGCACAGTTACATCCACCATTGCATGTTCACGGGAGTCTGAAGAATGGTGGTTGGTCGAACAATTAAAAAGTTAGGTGCAGACATAACGATCTACCCTCTTTTTAAGTCTCGACAACGTGAAAGTTTAAAACAGTGTTTTATAAAGGTAATAGTCAAAAATTACTATTCTCAATATTAATTCTAAAACTTCAACGTAGCATTTATTGCTCTCTATTTATAGAAACTCTTATAAAAAGTACTGCATTAAAAAGCTTTGCCATGTTTTCATTTCAAACACCAAGTGGCAAGATCTCGAGAGATATTTCAAGTTTAAAAACTTGGAAATAATTATAAAACTTTGTCATCTACAATTTAAAGCGATAACTGGACTCCATCTGCTTATTTGATACCTAAGTATTTTTTTATATCGCTAATGAGGCATTTTATGAATTTTCATATATTTTAGTTAAATACCTACGTATCCTTTATTATATGAAACTAGTACGGAACACAATAAAATTAAAAGGCCATTCAAAAGCGATTTAATGTAGTGTAAAAATTTCTACAATGAACTATCCGAATACAGTCCAAGCTGACGACCAGACGTGAAGGTCGAGATACGGTTTGGGGTCGCGTAACTTGTTGTAATCTCCTAAATTGAATCGGTTTTTTTATTGAATTAGTAGGCTTGCGTTTGAGCGCCAACTCGCCTGATGCAAAGCGAGATGCGGTCTACGATGGAGCATGCTTGCCCAGAAGAAACCGATTCCCTCTTGATTTGAAGACACCCAGATTGTAACTATGCGGGAACACCCATTCAGGCTGCGCATTCCACAGACTAGCAGTACGCATAATAAAAGTAGAATCAAAACGCTTCGTACGGGTTTTCGGAATACCAACCATAAAGCGGTGTCGATTTTTTGTGCCCGCTCTGGCAGTCCGATAGAAAAATGGCCAGGAGGGAATTAGATCATGAAGATCCGATGCACACTCTCCGAAATGTATTCGATAAAAGACCGATAGACTAGCAACTTTGCGCCAATGCTCAAGCTTAGTCTGAACCAGGGATTCGTTGCCGATGAGCCTCTTGGCACGCTTCTCGATAGACTCTAACGCCCCAAGCTGATACTCAGCTGATCCATACCTAAGGTGAGACCACTTGTACCATGACTTGTTCTTTACATGATAGTTTTAAAACTTGCAAATCAGAAGGAAAGATAAAAAAAAAACATGTATCTAAGCTAGGTGGCATGGTAGTTCTTTAAAACACATCTCAACATCAGCGTTGTTACAGACAAGTTTTCCATTCCACTTTATCTCGCATTCAGTAAAATACCGTCCCTTGCAAATGGACTCAACGAGGAAGAAACTCGATTTAATGCGATTGAGACGAAGATAATTTCATCATAATGAGAAAGTTTTCTGTTGAATTTTAACATCTCTATGGAAGGAATGGTGTTGGAAAGAAATCGCGTAGAGTTTGTTTAGTTTTAACTATATATTATGTATGTATATCAGTCTCTGGCAGCCATATCACAAGCTTTGCATAGTTTGGGGTCAGATTAAAGATAAAGATAAAGCCTATTATTAAATAAAAACATATGAAAAAAGGTGGTCACCTTTTTTCATATGTTTTTATTAAGGTGACCGTGTGTGCACAATAAACAAAAAACGTCCCGATTTTTTTACTTTTTTAATTTTTTTAATATTAATTTTCTTTTCGATTTCACACTTACTTGTTTATGGGGTCAAATCGCAATAGCACGCCTTTTGTTGAAAAAAAAACATCAGGTGGCCTGCATGTTTGCTTATGAACTCAGATCAAACACGTATGCCTTAGTACAATGTACGATAGTTAGTTAGTAGAAATGTCACCGTTTTTAATTTTTTTGAACGCTTTAACCGCTAAACCTTCAAACGGAAAGCCTTAGTACGGTCACATACAAATTTTTACGCAAGAACTACGAAACTTGTAGCGATGCCAATATACTTATTTATAGTCCACATGCAAAAAAGGGTAGACAAGATAGTCTGTTGGGTGAGTTCAAAGACATCAAGCCTGATTTAGGCCAGATGCGTTCGCACTCACCATGCTACATCACAATATACTCCTTGTTTCTGATCTCAGCTCATGACACTCTATTTTATATAAAAAAGATTGTCTGTAAAGTCGGTTTACGGACGATATTTTTACCTGATAACGCTTAGGCCGATCTTGCCTCTCTATAGCTTGTTCCGCGCTTCATTGCTTTATAGAATGTTATCACGTCAAAAACAATGTGTAAATGAAACACAATTGCTTATATGTGTTTTATCTTGTTATAATAGCAATCAGCAAAACAGTGAAAAGCTAACAAAATTAAGAAAACCTTAACTTATCAATAACTTCCAAAGTTATAAACACGCTGCTTTGAATTTTCTCAATTATTTTCGCAACTCATGCAATTTGAACATGTATATTCAAATTTGGAACTGTGTAAATATTTTACGTGCCATACTTTGTGAATTTCGGAACGCAGGACACCCGATGTTATTAATTTTAATTTGACCCAGTTTCAGCCATAATATGAAAAGGCTGATACCCACTCAAAACAAAATTGGGTGCATAATTGTATTGATTTACAAACACATGGTCTAGTACAAATTCATTATGAAGACAAAGTTATTATATAGTTTCGTTTTTTTATAATTATTTTTAAGTATGTAGTACCTATTACAGTAGTAGGTATTAGAGCCATGGTGGCCGTGCGGCAGCATGTGCACTATACAATCTGACGGTACCCAGTTCGATTCTCGGCCCTGCGCTAATGACTTATTTTGTACTTCGATAAATTATGTGTAGTTTCAATGCTATCGCTCAAAAGCGGTGAAAGAAAACATGGCGAGGAAACCGGTATGTCCAAGAACCATCAAAAATTCAATGATATTGCACTGGGCTAACATATTGGATTAGAGCCCATCCTCTATCTCTTTCTCTCTCTCTTTCTCTGAAAGAAATTGACTTAATTTTGTCTGATTATGATTTTAATCGTCGGTACATCTAGTGGGCGGCCTGCCTACGTTGCGTCTTCCGGTTCGTGGCCTCCACTCCAGAACCTTTCTTCCCCATCGGTTATCGGTTGTGAGACTCGCAGGCATCCAGTGGATGCAAAAGGCAGGCTGTCGTTCAGTGTGGAGGTTAAAGGGGGAGGCCTATGTTCAGCAGTGGATGTCTTCTGGCTGATGATGATGATCTTCTTCTTTCGAGCCGATGTTCCGCAAAATACAATTCTATTTTCAAATCAAGTTTCTAGACCAGAACTTTGCCACCCCAATGGCACTCTCCGTGGCGTTATGATGATGATGATGATGATGATTATGATGATTATAGTAATTTTATTTGAATTGATATAAGAGTTACCGGTAGCTAGGTTTAATTTTATTTTTTTTAATTTAGGGGGAGGCTATGTTCAGCAGTGGACGTCTTCTGGCTGATGATGATGATGATGATGAGGTTTAATTTTGACCCATTTACGACTTTCCAAAGCGATCGTATCTCTTTTGAGCTAATAACTAGCGTTCTGGTGATGAATGCCCCGTTTAAACTAAATAAAGAGGTGTCATTTGCTTTAAGCTCGCAAAAGGCTTTGTTGTTTAATTTAGTGTTCCCTTAATTTCGTTTAGTACAATTTTGTGAAGATTAACGAGTCTTCTTAGTAATACTGAACTGTGTCAGGTAAATTAACTCTACGTTTAGTTTGGATTTTAGGAGTAAAACGTTTTGTTTGCGACGTTTTGAAGTTTGAGATGTTTCAATGTTTGAACTTTAGTTCTTGTTCTTTGTTCTTGATGAACTTTTGATACTAAAAGCATGAGATTAATATTTATTCAAAATTAGTTACTAAAATTTCACCGTCAATTTCTTAAGGGCCAGAATACTGGGTGTTAATCTACTGGCTGGTAATCTCACTCGCGCATTTGATGTTTTTAAGATATAAAATAACTGTTTACTTTTGAATGTATGAATGTAAAATGTACTTTGCTCATTTTACGACGTTAAATATTTCAAAAAAATTTAACAAAATTTGGTTTAAGTAAATATTTTCTCTAATGACCAAAATAATTAAACTCTTTTAGAAAATAAACTATTTATGCCATTTTTTGTGGTCATAATAAAACATACTCATTTTAAACGCTCACTTATAAACTATCAGTGACAGTGAAACCAATGAACTAACCAATATAGTCCAATAAAGTAATACAAAAAAGGGCAGCAAGGTCGTCGGCAGGGTGAGTCCGGCTTAAAGTTGATAGAGCGACATTTCTATGTCAAGCCGTACTTTTTTACGCTCATAAAATTTAAACAACGTATATTAATACGACGATACAATTGGCCAAACTAACGTTAAATTTACTATAACAACACCAATAAAAAAAGTTATAGCCAAACATTGCCTCTTTGGAATAGTTCATAATTAAGAGAATTTAATGAGCTACAAGCTGAATGACTTCTAGGTCATTAGTGTTACGTCATTAGGCTATTTCTGACGCCTGAGGGGTTGTAGTATAACATTCACCCTTTTTACGACATCTACAGCTTGGTGCCACGTCGTATCTCAGTGTTTTTATTCATCATCATCAGCTAGAAGACGTTCACTGCTGAATAGGCCTCCCCCGTTAATCTCCACACTGAACGACAGTCTGCCTTTTGCATCCACTGGATGCTCGTGACTTTCACAATGTCGTCGGTCCATCTAGTGGGAGGCCTACCTACGCTGCGTCTTGCGGTTCGTGGTCTCCACTCAAGAACCTTTCTTCCCCATCGGTTATCGGTTCTTCGAGCAATATGGCCTGCCCATTGCCACTTCAACTTGCAAATTATTTTAGTAATAAAGGGTTTTCATTACAATTAGCCTTTTAACAGTTGACTGCTAGACTTTTAGCCTACCCACGAAAGGGTGATTGGGCCATATCCACCACGCTGGCCCAGTGCGGATTGGTGGATTCACATACGCCATTGAATTTCTTCTCCGTACGTATGCAGGTTTCCTCACGATGTTTTCCTTCACTGAAAAGCCAGTGGTATGAAAATCCATACATAAGCTCCAAATAGCTCATTGGTACGGGCCCGTGGTTTGAACCCGCGACCTCACGCTTTCAAGTCTAGCGGTCTTCCAAATGGGCTACCACGGCTTCAGGGTTTTGATTATGGTCTTGCAATTTGATGCCGAGCATGGCTCGCTCCATGGCTCTCTGTGCAAATCTCTAAATCTCTCTGTGTAACAACTTCGATTAAGAATGTACATTCTTGAACGAAGGTAACAGATCACAATGTAAAGTCACTTATACTCCATTCAGCATCAGTAACTACAATGCAGATAGACGAACTTTCGATAGTCTACTTACAGAGTTCGACAACACCAATGAACTCACTTTGTTTCACGATAGTTCTGTTTTGTGACTTTCAAACGAGTTCGATTCTGTTTGTGGAGATTAGTTTTTGGAACACCACTTTGTTTTTTTGTTTTGTTTTTATTGGGTTGTATTTTTGGGGAAACAATGTGGAGAACGGAATAGAAGGTGGTTCAAGCTTAGATTATTTATTTACTTTGATGGAGCATTATTTTTGTATATTATAAGTAGGTAACTAGCTGACCTGACCGACATTGTCCTGTCTTAGAACTGTCAAACACATACACATACACATCAGCAGCCATTAAACGTCCACTGCTGGACAAAGGCCTCCCTCTTAAAGAGGGGTGTTGCCATAATCTCCACGCTTGGCAGGCGGCTTGGAGATCGCAGTAAGTTCACCGTGTACTAATAGGACGCTGCTGCCCATCCTCCGGTGGTTCTGGTCGCAGTTTTAGTTTTACCCGGGTCAAACACGCATAGTTAAAATTTTAATCTTATTTTTTTACACTTTGGTTTACATTATTGGAGTTTTAGTAAAGATCCCTATTTAAAAAAAAATAATTATCTAACCTATGTTACCCGGGGATAGTGTAACTCCCAACATTGAAAGAATTTTTCAAATTGGTTCAGTAGTTTCAGAGCCTATTCAATGCAAACAAACAAACAATGAAATCTTTTCTCATTATAATATTAGTATAGATAATACATAATAATTATTATTTAGTAACACTATTGATCTATATGTAATACAGTAACACACTTTTATTAGCTTCTTTTAACCAACGAACAATGTAATTAAATTTTGTAAGGCAATTTAAGCCTACTTCTAAGTGTCGTATCGAGTTTAAAACTTTCATAAAAGCAAGTATAGAGGATTACGCAGAAAGAGTGTACTATGCCGAAAGGAGGTCATTATACTCATCATTATCCTTACCTATGATTATTCTCCATTTGCGAGTTTGTTCGTCGATAGCTTGCCTATCGTTGATCTGATTTTCATAAAACTTTGTAGTTCATTCCAATACAGTTTTTAAGTTTGAATATTGGACCAGGGCAGATAATTATTGAAACCAAAAAAAATGTAGGATGAAACCCATTGGAAAAGGAAGAAAAGATAACGAAAATTAAAGGAAAAATTATTTACGGGCGATCTGGGGTCGGGAAGGGGAAGTGGGTGAGTTTTTAAGGTAAAAAACGGTTTATCTCGATTTCCAACAAAACTACAAGTCATATGGAAAAAAGTTTATTTAGTAAATAATAAAAAGACCTACAACTTTTGCGCAAACACTTTTTTCACATAACCTCAAAATTTATGTAAAAAATTCAAATAACCAAGTTTTTGGTTTTTTATTTTTATCTGCTCCAAAAATAAAAATAAAATCCTCAAAATTTGGTGAAAACTTACCGTTTTATGTCACAAATACACAGTTTTTTTTTTTCCACCTTCATCATCATCATCATCATCAGCCAGAAGACGTCCACTGCTGAACATAGGCCTCCCCCCTTAACCTCCACACTGAACGACAGCCTGCCTTTTGCATCCACTGGATGCCAGCGACTCTCACTATGTCGTCGGTCCATCTAGTGGGCGGCCTACCTACGCTGCGTCTTCCGGTTCGTGGTCTCCACTCAAGAACCTTTCTTCCCCATCGGTTATCGGTTCTTCGAGCGATGTGGCCTGCCCATTGCCACTTCAACTTGCAAATTTTAACAGCTATGTCGGTGACTCTGGTTCTTTGACGAATATCCACGTTTCGGATTTTATCGCGCAAAGAAACTCCGAGCATAGCTCTTTCCATTGCCCGCTGAGTGACTCTGAGTTTTTCCACCTTATTTTGACTTATTATCGAAAAAGCACCCTAATTTTCAATCAAAAATTCTCACGTTAAAATATCAGCTTGTTTAAAAAAGTCGGTGGGTTTTGTTCGTTGAAATCTCTACTTGTTGATAGTATAAAAAATTTACATTACTATGGTAAATGCCCTGGTATATATGGGCAAAATCGAGCCACGAAAATTTATGGGTCGCGAGGTTACACGGGTACGGGGTGAATTACTACTAAATATTTTATTTTTTACAGGCTGACATAGCACACTTGGCCAAAGGCTACGAGTCGGAGGATGAGAATGCGGGCAGAAAGTGGCACCGGGCCAGCGACGAGCGGCCAGCAGGGAAGACCACCATGTACTCCAAGCAGGTAACTAACATAATTGTTTTTTTATCTATTTAATTGTACTGTGTACACCAAATAATAAGTTATATCTCATGGCTCGTCTGTAAACCATGAACAGCTTTTAAAGATAACCATCCCTTTTCTTGCCCAATTGTCTAGCAGCTCGATCTCATTCATATTCAGTTCTGTGGGCTTACTCTTGACACTCGATTTCAATCGTAATTTGGGATTGGGATCGAAAACATGCCATTTGGTACTCTTCAATCGCGTCAAGACCGAAAGCGTTGAGTTGAGTCGATTTTATTTAGTTCCATAAAATTCCACCATTATCGGTTCCAATCGTGCGCTAGTTAAGAATTCAAGAGTACCAAATGGCATGTTTTCGATCCCAATCCCAAATTACGATTGAAATCGAGTGTCAAGAGTAAGCCCACTGTTCTGTTCATTTCTCAAAGTACACTAAATTTAAAAAACAAGAAAATGAATCTAAATCTTTTGATAGCCCGTTGGTCGACTTGGTAGTGAACCTGCCTTCTGAGCTTGGGGGCGTGGGTTCGATTCCCACCTAGGACAAACATTTGTGTGATGAACATTTGTGTTTGTTCTATATCTGGGTGTTAATATCTATTTAACTATGTATTTAAACCTATATATGTATATATATCAGTCTCTGGCAGCCATATCACAAGCTTTGCTTAGTTTGGGGTCAGATGACCGTGTGTGCAAAAATGTCCCGAATATTTATTTATTATATTTATTTTCTGTCCAGGAATTCCGGGAGCAATATTGCATCAACAACAAACAACTGGATCTGCTGGAACTGGAGAAGTCAAAGAAGGACAGATTCCTCGGATGCCTCTCTCAGTACCACATCGAGAGTCCATGTTCACGAGCCAATAGGTAAACATACTATCGTACATACTTACAGGGCAAGTGCCTTTATTCATCATCATCATCAGCCAGAAGACGTCCACTGCTGAACATAGGCCTCCCCCTTTAACCTCCACACTGAACGACAGCCTGCCTTTTGCATCCACTGGATGCCCGCGAATCTCACAATGTCGTCAGTCCATCTAGTGGGAGGCCTCCGTACGCTGCGTCTTCCGGTTCGTGGTCTCCACTCCAGAACCTTTCTTCCCCATCGGTTATCGGTGCCTTTATTAACTAAACAAAATACAAGCTAAAACCAACACTACAAATACAGTTAAACTGCCCACAGACCGTTGAAGGTCTAAAGACAATCCAAATGCTCAAGCCCACTACAAGTTGGCAGCGTACCCAGCATGCTGTTGGCATTACCACGTTGAATGGTAATGCTTATGCGTTGAGCCAGAAACACGCCATACATTGTACATACTTACCTGGGGCTTTTCTGTGTAGTCCAGTAGCAATGGTGATCACGTGCTAACTCTGGCCATACGCGTGAGAAGGACGGCAGAAAAAATACCATCGCCAACAGACTTACGCAATAAGGAGAGGAATAAGTGGAATATTAAATTGAACCGATGGACCACAAAGTAAATAGAATAGAATTAGAAATATGATGGGTTTTAAAGTAACATATATTATATAGATACCTAATAAAAGTGCTTAGATTCCACTTTTATTGTACCTACTAATTGCTAATCTGTGGAATGCGCTGCCTGGATTGGTGTTCCCTGATAGTTATAATCTGGGTGTATTATATGCTTCATTATAGACCGCGTTATCGCTTAACATGCAAGCTTATTTATTTTATAAATTTAAAAAAAATATGTTATTTATAAAGCCTATTAATAAATAAGAAAAAAAGACCTTAATCCATGGAGACATTATCCACTCTTACTATAGTAAACGCATTACCATCTGAGTCGTCAGGTCATAAATCATTGCTCATCTCATCTCGCTCGCACCCACATGTCATATCTGTCTATCTCGCTCGCACTTACATGTCTTATGGTATTACGTTTATTGCTCGACGACTAAGTTGGTAACGCGGTGACTATAGCAGAATATTGCCTATCTGGGGCCTTACGCGGCTACCTACTTTAAGCGATTCCGTTTAGGAGATGAGGAAATTTGCGCGACCGCAAACCGTATCACACTCACAGCGCGTTAAGGTTCTCGTTCGCGCTAATTCGAGCCCGCGTTAGGAGTTAGCCGTAAGGCCCCAGCACTGTAAAAGAATTCAGAAGAACAATAGTTTTAATAGTACCTTGCAGAAAATGCAAAAACCTTTACAAATACTCCCCATAAATAACAGTTCTCCACACAAAACCCACATATTTCAACCCGGCCTTGTCAACTTATCCCCGTACTAATTTCCCCAGTCCCTTGCGAATCCCTTGAATACCTTAATATCAAAGTTGTGTTAAGTCAATAAAAACCCTGAATTTATTAGTTCTACCCACATGTTAATGTTTTAATGTTAGTGTAGGCAGGTATGAAATTATAAACTTTAATAATCTGTTATATTTGGATTTGTGAAATTCATATTCTAAATGCTGAAATTCGCATAATTAGTCTGTAATACGAGTATACAGGGTATAAGGAAAAGCTCCCCAATCCAAAAAGCTGTTATTATATTATCTAAACACAATTGAATCATCATCATCATCAGCCGGCAGATATCTACACTGAATGGCCGTCTGCATCCACCAGATGCCCGTGACTCTCACGATGTCGTCGGCCCATGTAGTGGGAGGCCTATCTACGCTGCGTCTTCCGGTTCGTGGTCTGCACTCAAGAGCCTTTCTTCCCCATTGTTTAATTTTTCAAGCGATGTGGCCTGCCTATTGGCACTGCATCCTTCGACCAAAATAAAATGAATGGACAGGCCCAGAAGAAGCGCATTTTAAATATTACAAAATGAGCGCCGGCGCTCACTTCGTTTCAGTCGGTCTCTAGCCGTAGGAATGCGACACGAGTCTATCGTTACATGATAACGAATCATTTGACAAAATTATGCCTTCGTGTGCTTTGCCGAAGTGTAAATATACAACAAAAAACCGCTATCTATTTTATGTAACAAATGTACTATATATGGTTATAATTAGGTGTTGAAGTATATGTCCAACGGTTATGACTCGTTTTTACTGAGCAAGTTCAATAGTTATGGCCCATCCATTAATTTTATTTTGGTCGAAGACTGCAACTAGCAAAATTTAATAGTTATGTCGGTAAATTTGATTCTTTTGAGAATATCCACGTTCCGGATTCTATTCCGCAAAAAATCAACCGGGTCAAACACAATCGAATACCAATAACCATTTGTCTTATACTTGTTGATTTTGTGGTTTCGAATGTTGCAAACCAGCAATGTAAAGCGTACAATCGTACGCGAAGCGCAGTGTGGTGCAGGTAGTTCGTTGACCTTTAACTTCAGCTGATATTTTATTTGCATTACATTGCGAGCATTATTTTTTTCTTTTAAATAAATCATGCCATTTTTATGGTATCGTATCAGCAATCACTAGCACTATCACTGGTATTGGTTTGCGGAGCGTTTACCTTCCATCCTGTATTTGTAGTTACATTAGAAATTCTGTTTTTTTTTTGTTTGTTTGAAGGTTCAGAATTGCTAAGAATTGATTTTATTGAGGCATTTTATTAAAAAAAAATGAAGAGATTATAGCTATTGAAATGAATATTGAAATTTTTGTAATGAACAATTTTGATGATTTTTAATTTAATTATTTTCATTATGTAATGTTTTGCCGTTTACTAGTAACAATAGGGTATTTGACTAATTTTACGACTTTAGTGATATCACAAGCAAGCAAACAAGTTATTATTACCTTACAATTATTGTTTCTATTACTTATCTGTGACGTCATACGGACATTCGAGATTAATAGAGCATTTATAATCAAGTCACAAATTTAAAGAAATTTTTTGTTTTTTTTATTTTTCTGAAAATTAAGAATTGATCAAAAATTTTTTTTTGGTTTAATGTCTATTATAATAGGGTATTTTACAGATCTTGCACTGCCATATCGCAGGAATGTAGAACTATTATAAGATCCTATTTATTTTCCACTTTGTGAAATATGTTTCGTAATAGGATTACCAAACGAAAATCCAATTTTCCCATCCGGAATTTTTGCCTAAAAACATTGCAAAAACTTTATGCCACCGCTACTAAGCCTTATGTTGGCAACGCAAGGAATCCCCAAATGGGATATTTTCCGGTAGGCCTCTCCCATGCATAAGATATGAGCAAACTTCGCCTATTAACATTTTGTATACGTCAAAAATATGCCTATTATTCCCATGTCGCTGAAAGGGGAGCCCGATTTAGCATTATTTTTAATGGGATTATTTTGGCAATTGAATTAGCTGTTCTCTTCCTTAATAATTCTAAATAAAAAACTTTAGCTCCTTACGGGTATACGGGGTGTAAGGGGACACTCTCGAAGCCAAAAGAAGGTAATTTTGAACTCATCATTATGAAGTATGGCACCAACCCTGAAATCGCGAAAAAAATATCAGCTGTTCTATAAAAAACGATCATTGAAACTCGACAAAATGTATGGAACAACTGATTTTTTTTCACGTTTTCAGGGTTGGTCCCATACTAAAAGTGGTTCATAATGATGACGTATATGATTCTGTAATAAAAATTCTGTATATATAGTAGTAATTGTGTATTATAGTCACACATTGTAACAAAATCTAATGGTATCTTAAAAGTCCACTGTCTCTTTCTTTCAGGAAATGGCAATAAGTATCATCAAAATATGACGTTGCTTGACAACTTAGTCGTCCATATTGTATTGGCTATGCCTGCCAGAAAGTGAAAATGTGCTCCCAGATTTGCTATCTAATTGGGATCGGTTTGTTCTGATATTTCTGCATACTATTTTGATCTTTAATGCCATTATAATTTGGTTGATTCTTCATCATCATCGTCAGCCAGAAGACGTCCACTGCTGAACATAGGCCTCCCACTTTAACCTCCACACTGAACGACAGCCTGCCTTTTGCATCCACTGGATGCCCGCGACTCTCACAATGTCGTCGGTCCATCTAGTGGGAGGCCTCCCTACGCTGCGTCTTCCGGTTCGTGGTCTCCACTCCAGAACCTTTCTTCCCCATCGGTTATCGGTTCTTCGAGCGATGTGCCCTGCCCATTGCCACTTCAACTTGCAAATTTTAACAGCTATGTCGGTGACTCTGGTTCTTTGGCGAATATCCACGTTTCGGATTTTATCGCGCAAAATATTTGGTTTATTATAGGAGTATATTGTTGTGTGTGCACATTCCAATTGGGTAGGTGGCCGATCTCCTGTTCGCTTGCAACATACCTACAGTGAGCAAATGCTGGTACACACGAGCGAATTCTTAAGCTTGCTGCAGACAATGCGCAGTAAATTCGCACGAATAATACTCGCGCAAATATTGCGCATCACCTGCAAAAAGTTACAACACTTTTTACTTATACCGAGACTAGTAAGCAACTTCTAGTGTTCCAAACTCTTTTGAAGGTCAGAATGAATAGATATCTTCTAAGTCTATGTGTTCCATCCTCGTTCAAATTATCGTTTACCTCCTTGTCTTTTTACCTTGTCGCTTATTGTATAGTAGTTATATGGGTCGCTTACCAACGCGTAGGTAAGTTGGTTTTCAAACGCCGACTTTAACGTGGTAAAATATTTATTCTAAAACATGTTTACAATATTTTTAGTCTCAATTCTGCCCTACACTCTTTTGACTTGAGTTAGACCTTTTGACCTTGGAACAAATAATATGCCTGCTAATTCTACCCATGACTAGCCTAAGTAGATTTTGGCGATAAATGGGATCCTTTTAGCCAAGGTAAAGGTAACAAATTGGCCATTTTATTATTCTTCACCCTTGTAATCTTGTTTGGGCTGGAGTGGGAGCAAAATGGACGATGTTCTCATACTTTACCTGTTTTTATTCGTTTAAGCCAATTTGGAATGTTACCAAAATTAGATAATTTTGGTACCTATAGATACTTAAGAACATAGTTTCGGAAGACCAGTCTTCCAAAACATCTATACCTTCTTTATTCTTGGACCAAAATAAAATGAATGGACGGGCCATAACCATTGAACTTGCTCAGTAAAAACTCGTTTTTTGTTGTGCATTTACACTTATGGAAAGCACACGAAGGCATAATTTTGTCAGATGTTTCGTTATCATGTAACAATAGGCTCGTGTTGTACTTCCTACGGCTAGAGACCGACTGAAACAAAGTGAGCGCCGGCGCTCATTTTGTAATCTTTAAAACTGCGCTTCTTCTGGGCCCGTCCATTCATTTTATTTTATTCGAAGTCTTTATTGTTGAAATTGACATGACACTTCACAACAGAGCAGTTGCCAAAACGAATTTGAATCTTCAGCTATAGTCCTTAGCATGAAACATCAATAGGCCTGTGTCCTAACATTTATTTATTACAAAATAAGGCTTAACGAAGGATATAATGAAATACATAAGTACATTACACATACTGAAAAATTAAATTAAATTGGCTGATAAATTTCTGAGATGTAACCATTTAAAGTTTTTGGTGGGGATAGAGATTAGATGCTCTGTCTCATTCTCTGTTTGATGCTCTCTCGCAAAGCGTGTGTTGTATGGCACGAGCACGGTTTGACCTCTTAAAGTGCTATAGTGCACTCTCTGCCTAGCACGAAATTAAAATACTTATAACTTATTTGTTTTTGAACAAATATTGATTTTGTTTTCGTTGATAGTTTCTATTTTAGATCAGCTTTTTTAAGAGGTAATAAAACAAATTGGGACACTGGTTGTTAGCGTAGACATAACAAGTAATAGACGTTGTAGAACAAGGGATACCAGGCAGGCGAAATTAAGCATAGGTACACAGACCGAGAAACTGAAAGTAACATCCTACAAAGAAGTTATAACCCAGACAGAAAACGCTGGAATCTAAGCACAGTATGTATGCAAAGAAACACAAGATTATATATAATATAGCCGTTCCAAACCACTTTAATTTGCGGTTGTGTAAAAAAGTTTTCTATACAAAATATATGGGGTTTAAATTTTACCAACCGCAAAATATTAATATTTTGATAATTCAGCAAGTTTTCGTGACGTCACGCGCCAAGGGTCTCCATATTTCACTGGTCGGAGCACAGTTTGAAGAAGAAGAATACAATAATATGAGTTTGAAAACACTCTTATATAAGAATTTTTCTTTTTTCAGAGCATCATTTCTATCCGTGTGTGTCCGTCGTCGGGTGCCCTCAGATGAGAATCTCAACACCGATTATGCACCCATACAGAGGTATCCCAGGTACTTGTTTTTCTTTATTATATTCCATTTTTGAGAAGTTTCACCCAGTGCATATTGAATCTCAAGTATGATGCACGCCAGCCTTACCAGCTTACCACTAAACAAATAATCAATAGTGCAAATAAAGTCGTAATGCCTTTTGATGTTTGATTAAAATATGTGAACGTAAACTGCTACGGTGTTAAAACGTCAGTTGCCAAAAATGCCATTAGATATTTCCACTCTGTTTAACATCCATCATCAACATCTACCATTTTTCACCCACTGCTGAAACTGCTGCTGCTTTTTTTTGCCACTGCTGCTTGTGTTACCTCTTTAGCGTGCCATCTTTTTTGGCTTTGAGCCAGTCTCGTTTACTGCTTTCCTTGTCGCCTTATCCAACCACGTTTGAATGTTTCCATTACTGAACATAATTTTATTAGTATAACTTTGGAAATACGTCTGAGGTAAACGCAAATATGAAAGGGTCAGTAATTGTAGGTGGGGGTAGCAAAAAATATCTACGAATCGATGAACATTTTGTCAGTACACCAAACTTTTTCGTTGATCACAGGATAGAAAAATATTGGTGGATCTATCGGTCAGGTTTTTAGACACTTTAAATACACTTTAAGCTTTTAATGACGAAAAAGATAAAAATAAGTTCGGATTTAAGGGGTAAAAGATCGGGTTTCAAAGGGCAAGCTAATAGATTGTCAAATAGCTGACAACGTATTTATAATGCTTTTGGTGTCACAGGTAACCCTACAGTGACGGTGACTGCTTATCGCCAGGCTGCCTGTCTGGTTGTTTTCCACCTACGGCATAAAAAAATAATGAATTGCCTATTTCTACATTTTGATAGTTTAAATGAATTCTATCGAAGCTTTCATGAGATAAAATCACAGATCCTGTACTAGATACAATACAAATTATCAATGTCAGAAGTAGACTACTATACTAAACGCATTACCATCTGAGTCGTCAGGTCATAAATCATTGCTCATCTCATCTCGCTCGCACCTACATGTCATATCTGTCTATCTCGCTCGCACTTACAGGTCTTATGGTATGACGTTTATTGCTCGACGACTCAGTTGGTAACGCGGTGACTATAGAGTTATATACTGAGTATGCACTCTACAGATATTATATATATATTGCTCTGATGAGCTTTTTGACCTTATCCCTCCATCCAGTTTCACCACCAAGTAAGCCGCCATCGCCAGAAATGACTACACATCCACACACTATAGATACGTGGAAGTCTCGCAAAGTTTTTTTTTTTTAAATTTAATAATAGAATTTCGTTTGACCGCCAACTCGCCTGGTGTTAGGCGATGATGCGGTCTACGGTGGAGCACGCTTGCCTAGAAGAAACTCAATTAAACAGATTCTTTCTGCTACGTACCTGTAAGTTGTGGAATGGCTTACCACTTGGTTTTTCCTCTCAAGTATAATTTGGACTGCTTTAAGATAATTAGATAACTAACAACTTAAGCTAAGTACTTTAAAAGCCATGTATTTACTATTTTATTTAGATAATTATGAATTCTCACTTAGTTTAATTTTAGTTTATTTATTTATTTATCAGAACATGGTTAGCCCACATACGAGTACATATAAAATAGCATACATAGTCGAAAGAATGGAGAGGTACAGGAGGTTTAGTACAGCATACCTTGTGTGAAAAAAATTAAAAAAAATTTACTAAAGGTACCTATTTAGTCCTCAAAGGTAGGCAACGCACTGACAATGCCTTGGGTATTGTAGGTGTCTATAGGTGTATTGTACGTGTATACATAAGACCACTTACCATCAGGAGGCCAGTCGTTTGTTTGCCACTTATTCAGTAAAAAAAATTATAAAAACGTTAATATACATTACAATAGTAATGTTAACCCAAAAGGTTTCACCCCATAAGCCTATACTTCTTCGTGATCCCTTACATTTCTTAATTAAAATTTACCTTAAAACGTTCAGCAAGACAGATTGCCAGCTTAGCGGATTATACCTACAGATATCGCTTCATTTCCTCTGAGCCTTGTAAATACAATCTATATAAGTACAGTTAGGCTGAAACCGCACTATAACTTCAGATCATCGGATCCTAGCTGATTGCCTAACCTAGCTCAGTCATAAGCTGGGTAGTTGGTTGCGTCTTAACATCACATTTTTAATTATTGATGCAAAAGTTTGTGTGTATGATTGTTACTACAAAACTCCGTAACGGCTGAATGGATACAGATGACATTTTGATATAGTGAAAGCTTATTCGGAGCTACATGGAAAGGGTGTACCTATATACCCTATGTATCCTTCGTGAGATTACTTCTTTGAATTTAATAGGTATATACCTAACATTCTAACTCGTTCAAAAAATCAGTCCTATTTTTGGTTTTGCTAGGTTCAAATTTAAACATCATTTAGGTACTGAGTTTAAAATAGTTGAGACGCGAAACGGCGCGGCGTTTTATACCTATGAGAACGGTAAAGGTACGCGCACATTATGTAGGCCGCAGCGGGCCGGGTCGCATCGCAAAAATCGCTTTCATTCATTTTATAATGAAGTATCGCACACTATGCCGGGGCACAGCGAGGCGGATTTCCATAATTATATGTAATTGGATGGTTTTTGCGATGCAACCCGGCCCGCTGCGGCCCGTTCTAATGTGCTCCGGCTAGAATTGATGTCTAGCTACAGACGACTTCATAGACTATAGCAACTAAGCTAATTAGTGCGGCGTTACCCTTAGATAAGGCAAGTAATGTAGGCGTTGAGCTTTAGATAATTTTATATGACCGATAAATGGCTACAGACAACTTCATAGGCTCTAGCTTCTAAGCTTACTATTAGTGCGTCTTCACCTTTAGACCTTTGGGCTAGTCCCGTAGGCGTTGTGCCTTAGAACATTTTCTATGACCGGTGTCTGGTTACAGACTTCTTAAGCTCTAGGAATAAGCCTATCAGTGCGTCTTCAACCTTAGACAAGACTAGTACCTGTCACCGTTGATAAATTGCTACGGAACCTTAGTTTACCGACCGGCTTAGCTAGTCGCCAGTAAATGTTTGCTTTGTAGATCGGTTCTGTGGGTGTCAATGAATTGATTAGTTTATTTTGGGAGTTGGTACCCATTACTATTGATAGTCAATGAATTTGAACGTTATTCAAAGTGTCATGTTTTAAAACGATTGTGAAAATTCAGTTAAGATAATAATTTGAGTTAATAGGTTAAGTTAATAGGTTAAGTTGATAGGTTAAGTTTATAAGTTAAGTTAATAAATTAAGTTATTTTTGCTATTGTTAATTTACTTTACTCGTAAAAGCCTCAGTGCACTTTACATTTCAAATCTTATTTTAGAATCTACTAATACATATATTTTGACTATAATCTACGCAAATAAAAGAAAAATAAGCCGCTAGTTTGTCTACCAATAAAAAAAAATAAAAAAAAACAAGAATTGTACCCACATCAACTGGATTACAAATTAACAAATCGGATCTATAGTTTCGAAGCCTATTCAATGCAAACAAACAAGCAAACAATTAAACTCTTGCCTCTTCATAATATTAGCATAGATTAGTATAAATTTATACAATACTAGCGGTCCGCCCCGGCTCCACTCAGGTATAGTTATATAGCCTATTAAAATAGCCTATATTAATCAGTGATAATGTAGCATTTAAATGGTGAAAGAATTTTTAAAATCGGTCCATAAATTTTTAAGCCAATTCGTTACAAACATACTTACATACAAATCTATTCTCTTTATAATATTAGTATAGATATAATTTTTAAACTACACACACACACACACACTAACATAAATCGCACACATTACACATTTAAAAATTATTTTTATTTCCCAATTATTGTCCAGGTTTGGTCAACCCTCCCCGGCACCGGCCGAGCTTTGTGCCTACGATGCCGATTTGGAGTGCTCGTACTTCAGGCGACGGCCACGGTCGGTTTGCAGCCAACCTGACCCCAAACGCTACACCTGGATGCCTGAGGATGAAGACTTCACTCGGATGGAATGGCCACAGTAAGAGCTCAGATATACAAAGTTACGCGGAAGGGGTGTACTAAGCCGTAAGGGGTTCCATAATACCCAAATTAAGAAAAACTTTTACAATGTGACCAACCAAGAAATCGCAAAAAAATATCTGCTGTTCTATTGAAAACGGTCATTCACAGACAAAATGTATGGAGCACCCTTTGATCTTATACTACATAAATATAATCGGCCTTACTTATAAAAGTTACTTAAAAGTTAAGCAATGCTTAAAATTGCTGTCAACTTCTTTTTGACGGAAATTGTCACAGGTGAAAAAAAGACAGAGCAATTTTAAGCTTTGCTTAACTTAAGTAACATTTATAAGTAAGGCCGAATATGTAATGTTTGGATGTGTCTTAAACTCGAGCTAGTACCGAAAAAAGTCTCCCAAACACATATTCTTACTAGTTCTACAAAAAACGCACACTTCAATATTGAGAGGCACACAACTGATCATAAAGATCAAAATGTTATCAAATGGATGACCAACGGAGGGGCCATATTTTTTTCTGAGACAATTACGCTGAAGGGGTGTACTAACCCGCAAAGGGTTCATAATACCCAACATTATGAACAACTTTTACTATGTGACCAACCCTGAAATCGCTGCTGAGTCTGCTGTTTCAAAGAAAACGACAAAATGTATGGAGCAGCTGATATTTTAATGTAAAACTGTTTTGATAAAGATTTCTATACTAAGTACCAGAGTTATCGATGAAACACTTTTGTTGTCGTCATAACTTTTAATTTATGTATTGTATATTTTTTATTTGACTCAAGGGTTTTATCGTCAAGTGTTGTATATATATTATTTGACATAAAAGGCAATGTGTGAATGTATTATATGGACTCTGAAACTCCTGTTGCTTTTAACTCGACTTTAAACGTTTTCTACAGGATTTCTATTACCTACATAATTATATCCTATAGTCATATAGACCTATTCTATTTCCATTATAGATGGAACGAAATGTTAGGCTCTTTTGTAAAATGTATTTACATATCATGCATACAGGAGTGTCTATACCATACGCTTAATATTTGATATTTCGCCAACGCCGCCGATGCAGTCAGCGAAAACAGATTTCGCGTTATCGCAAATTTTAATTGGATTCGAAGAGAATTCCTTTTCCTTCATTAAGCCGTGAAGCCCCAATTTAATAGAGACAACAATTTTAATGCGATCTTAACGAGTTTCAACTGGATATATAAGCACCAAGAAAACTTTTAAGGTGCTATTCCAACGACGGCCGCAGACTGCAGATTGCGTAGGTATCGTAAACGCCATCGGGATGAACCTTCCTTAAAATAAGGTGGAGAATAAAAAAAATATAGATTTTGTCTGTTTTCACAGTTTTATTTATTTGTTTAATTATAATGTTGACGACAACCTCACAAGTTTATTGGTAGCGCCTTTGCTTTCTGAGCTTTAGAACCCGGGTTCTTATCCCGGCCAGGTAGATATTCGAATGATGAATAACTGCAATAAGTCTAGGTGTATTTTTGGATGTCTTTTTGTGTATCATAGGACTAACGAAGGAAACTCTTAAGGGGTAGTTTGAGTGCGAATTATAATATACTAGCGACCCGCCCGCTCGGCTTCGCACGGGTATAATTTACGTGCGAAGCCGGGGCGGGTTGCTAGTTATATATATAAACTTTCCGTGAAAAATTATCTAACTGATGGTGAAAACCGCATCAAAATCCGTTGCGTGGTTTAGGAAGAGTTTGCGGCCATACAGACAGTCGCGGAAAGTGACTTTAATTTATACTATGTAGAGATGTACTCGTAGGTAAAGTATAATTCTATTTTTATATCCACTTTAATTTATTTATCTACTTTAATTTGTCACCAATTTGCAGTCTGTGATCTGCAGTTGCCATCGGTAAAGGCACCTTAATAAAATATCGGGCCCGTATTTTTGGCATAAATGTCGATAAAGTGGTCGAGAGCACCTTTGAAATTTACATCGCCAAGAAGGGAAAGAAAGGTTCGTTATTCGAACTTCCTTTCCGCATAATTGATTTCGAGGGGAAGTTCCAGTGGAATAAAGAAGGGATATTCCGTTCACGAGTGTTTTATTCTGTGAAAAAGTAATATTAAACTTTTTTTATTTATTTAATCAACACATTGTAATTACGATTAACAAAAAAAATGCACCTAAAAACCACGGAAGGTTTGTCTTGGTATACAGATTCACCCCGCGCTGATACACAATACGGAAGTACCTTCGCTGACAAAAATAATTGTTACAGAACTTCTACAAAAATACAAGCTTTGAATATAGGATAGTTATTCTAAGATTACAAGCAATAAACATAAACATGCGACTGCAGCCTGCGAGATTTTTTTTTGACTGATATGTTAAAGTCAGTTTGGATTGGAATAAATAAACCCTATTCTGAGACCTGAGTGCCTAGTGTGAGTTTTTCCAATTGCGTTTACCTACTCAATTGCGTTAACGGTTACTACGATTTGTACAAAATAACAGAATTTCCACCACAGAAAAGATTTTTTTTTGTTTAAATTTGAACGGCGCTGTCAAGGCATTGTTGTAGCCAGTTGCACCTTTATAAACGAATCGTCATTTGAAATCAGTCAGCAACTGTGCTGCGGAGTTCGACGCCTTCGTTGATCTAAATAAGAATGTTCAATCAAGGTTCACTCATAATACCTGGTAACAGATTTTCCTTCTCATTTCCGTTCTATTTACTACTCTTTTCTGTGAGTTCCACCTACATGAGCTAGATGGCGCTGTTCTTATTTCATACAAATGTTAATAAGCGTTGACGCGATCGAGTTAGTAAACGTAACTGAAAAAACTCGCAGCAGGCACTCTGTTACCTGCAAGAAACACACTCTTAAGATTGATTATTACAATTTGATTGAATGTTTAAAAGCAGAATATTTGTTTGTGTTTTCAGATCGGTAATAGAAGATAACGCGGGTTGGCCCCAAAATTACAATGTGGACCAAATCGCGTCAGTAAGCCGAGGAGGCTCGTTACCTAGACCACCTTCTATAATTCCGTAAGTACTTTACTTTGCTGTTTCCTAAAGCTGCGTCCAACAGCGCAGCCCAACAAGATGGGCCGATCAAGTTTAGTGTCAAAAGAGCTCGGCACGAACATCTCTGACGCGATGTATGCAGATTTGTCGCCAAAAGATTGGGAGCATCACGACGCTCAGCATTGAGCAAACGAACTGAGGAGGAGGAAAGCTGCGTCAAGGGCGGATCCAGCTTTGGTGCTAAGGGGGTCCCATAGTCGTGGTCACAAGAAGTTATAATTTATTTTTTATAATGAATTTTTATATTAATTAGTGGTCCACCTAGATCCTGGACTCAGCCCGGGGGGGGGGGGGTCATGAACACCATGACCCCCCTGGATCCGCCCTTGAGCTGCGTCCACTTGTCCGCCTCGTATGCATCGGACAGATTGGATTACGCAAAATTCACACTAACTACTTACTCATCAGTGGCAATTTTCTCAACTATTAGTGCGTAGATAGTATGAAATTGGCGAGATTCAATCGGTCGGATGCGTCCGCAGCGAATACGTGGATTTTAAAATAGCGATGCTGCTAGAAGGTGTCAGCAAAAAGTCGTCTGACAACTGCTGCATAGCCCGTTGCTAGCAGCATTCATGTTCAGCGACAAAATTATGTCGTCACTTTTTGTCGTGCGCGTTTGTTTAATGTATTCTCTTGCCTCATTTTTTCACAATAAAGAGAGGACAAATTTTGTCACCGTGTGACACACACAGGCGTACTGGACACTGCTGCTGATGCAACTAACAAGTTACTTACCGCGGAGAATGGAATAGCAAAATAACAAAGGAAGGCCTATAGGCCTTCCTTTGTTATCTATATCCTCCTGGATATGGATATCCAGCAGGGTTATTCAGGGCTGGTGATGGATTTTCTATGGAAATGATGACACTGCAATTTCAAGTTTTTATCGTATCCCAAAGAACCTTCTATCTTGCTTTTATAGAACGTATTTGTGAGATAATGTGAAGCTTAATTGCGATTGTGATGGTACCGCAATTTTTTTATATTTTTGCAGCACAGTATTAAATGCTTTTAGCTATACTAAAGCAGCGTGTTCATTGGCGTAGGAAGCTTTCCGTAGTCTTTATGATAGTAGCGATGTTATTGATAATAATCTTACTATGGAAACTGACTTGGTTTTCACACATTTTATTTATATTACACGGGAATTACTCACGTAAAATTAAGCTGGTTAATCTTGCGTGAGTAATTCCCGTGTAACATAAATAAAATGATAATAATTTGTTTGAAATCATTATGAAAAAATATTACGATAAACTCGTGCCTGCCTTCTGAAATTGTTATTAATAATAATCTCTACAATACATATCAAAAGTAGCTTAGATAGTTAGTTGATTGAATCAGGCGTTACTTTGCGGAAGTCCATTTAAAAAAAAAAAACCTTATTGTACTCGAAACGACGTAGAAGCGGAATTACACTAGAAATTCGACATATACAAATTAAAAGTAGCTCATTTGGAAATTTCTATCTGCTGATCTTATCTACAATGACATATAGCAAAATCGCTCGCGGCTATTGCATTCGTAGCAAATTATCACGAGTCAGTAAGCACCTAGCCATTCTTCGGCTATGTTAGAAAAGCGCTGAGAAAAATCACCCGTGCTTGCCGTAATGGACTTTGCACACATCTCATTTAACCTGCGAAATTAGAGAAAGATGCACCTATCGATACCTACAATCTACATACAAGCATCTTGCTCTCGCAAGTATACTTTTATTCTAAATTGAACAATATAAAATTATTTTATATTGTTCAATTTCCCAATGTTTTTTAGTTCACCTAATCATCTACACTAAACGGTAGGGAAAAAAATAAATTAATGTGGGTAATGTAGGGATATATAAATTTGTTTAGGTTTATTTTATGTACACCACCGACCGTTTTTCAATTTCTTTAGTCCTGTCCATCCAAAGGTTGCCTGGAAAAAATCGCTTAAGGCGATAAGGCCGCCCATTATACTGCCGTATATTTGTTTTTTATGTTAGTTTAAGTTTCATTTGTATTTTCGGTGTGTAATAAAGAAATATTGTATTGTATTGTATACGGTACGCATCATGTGATATCTATAGTTGCTTGGGCCACGCTCTCATTCACTGTTATTATATAAAATTTTCTAATTTAAGCAGCGAATATCTATTAATGCTTTATGATACGTGTGTGTTGGAAATTCACCAGCTACCCAAAAAAAATGAAATGGATAATGGATATATTTGTCTCTAGTCTTCCATTCGTAAAAAAGTGACAACTTTTTTTATGACAAACTTTTTCTTTGTTATCTCTCGTCTTTTTATTCTATCAATATTTTGTTCCTCATTTTTCCATCCACAAATAATATTTCAGCGCTCTAATAATGGTTACTTAATTCTAGAATTAGAAACATTTTGTTTTAATTTATTGCACTATGTGGTACTAATAAAAATAAATCTCTGGTTACATTGGTCACGGTATAACTTGAGAATGACTTTACAGGTTTCAATCATCTTTTTTTTTGTAATTTTTCTAATAATTTGTAGAAGGTTCTTATGGTAAGAAAAATTAAAAAAATTGCGCGGAAAATTCGAAAACTTCTGAAAACTTAACAATAATTTTAACTCGTGGGCGCAGCTAATATATAGTTATAAAACTAAGGTCAGTAATTCAGTACATAATTGTCTCTTTTACGTTATATTTTAGATATATCTATAAAATAAAATAAATAGCTGCAAATATGATCGCTGCGAATAGTCGATTCGTTTTAGTGTGCACGTAGCCTTATTCTTCTGCTGCAGAGAAATTGTGCGGAAATTACCCAATCGACGTCATCGTCGAAGCGAGCTCGCGTATAATTTAGGGATTGAAATGATTTATAATTGGCGACGTAACTGCAAATTTATGGAATGAAATTTAGTTCCCGACTAGAATACTAATCGTTTGCATCGTTAATGAAGTACCTATCTATATATTTAAATCTATTTATTTCTAACGCCATTATTAATACTTACATTTTTCAATAAACTAAATTTGCTGTTTAAAACGGTTTATTGACAAATGTAAGTAATATGGTGCATTACTGTTATATAGCTATACATGATAATTTAAAGAACAACCAACGATTTGCGCGATTACTCAGCCTAGCTGAGTAGACAAGGACAAACAAACTGTTTAAAATTTGAATTTATCGCCATAGGTGAAACGTACCACCTTAACGCATAAGCATTGCCATTTATCGTGGTAATGCCGTCAGCATGCTGGGTACACTGCTAAGTAGGCTTGAGCATTCTTATTGTCTTTAGAACCTCAACGGTCTATGGGCAGTCTAACTGTTTTTGTAGTTAGTGTTAGCTTGTATTTTGTTTGGTTAATAAAGGCACTTGCCAAGTAAAAGAAATAAGCATTGAGGCAATGATTTGCATCGGTGTCCCCTATCCTACATTGTTTTGCGAAATAGCTTGACTTACAAACAAGGTTTACCATTTCCATCTACCCGCAAATTGTAACAGTTTTACGACAACTCTACGAGTGACCTTACCGACTATGTCCACACTACCATTGAAACTGGTCGTGCGCGATAATACAACCTTTTGTTAAAATAATAAGGTTCCTACTCCATAACATAGTTTGTTTGATGTTAAATATGGACATAAAGCATAGAGGACTTTTTGACGTTTGTTCTGTTTATTACTTTGTTACGAATAAACGGAAATTTTATAATGCATATTCTACGCGAGTACAGGGACTGAAAAACATCACGGGCAAAAGCGGCGTAATGGGTTATATTGGGACTTTTCACTAGATTCATTTAAATATATTGTATTTTTTACGTAGAACTAGGTATGCGTTTAGCCGTGGTAGCCTATTTGGGAGACCGCTAGACTAGAAAGCGTGAGGTCACGGGTTCAAATCTCAGGCCCGTAACCATTTAGCTCTTTGGAGTTTATGTACAAATTTTCAAACCACTGGCTTTTCGGTGAAGGAAATATCGTGAGGAAACCTGCATACATCCGGGGAAGAAATTCAATGGCGTATGTGAATCAGCCAACCGCAACTGGGCCAGCGTGGTGGATATGGCCCAATGGTCCTTTTGGAGATAGACAGCAGTGGAGTATAGAAGAATGGTGATAGCAGTATTATATAGGCCGTGCAGTTGGAATATACCGGTCTGTCCCCTTGATCAGACTTACTGCTCTTTCAGTTATGTCTAAGGCCACCTTCTATACTACCGGTCTGTGCAATAAAGTGATATTGTATTATAATTGTATATGTCTCATCAGGGGACAAACAGGAACATTATTTTTTTTAAATTTTATTTAATAGTATAGTAGGCTTGCTTTTGGCCGCCAACTCGCCTGATGTTAAGCGATGATGCGGTCTACGGTGGAGCACGCTTGCCTAGAAGAAACCGATTCACTCGTGATTTGAAGACACCCAGATTGTAACTATCGGGGAACACACATTCAGGCAGCGCATTCCACAGACTAGCAGTTCGCACAATAAAAGTGGAATCAAAAAGCTTCGTTCGAGTTTTCAGAATATCAACCATAGAAAAATGGGCATGAGGGAATTAGATCGTGCAAGTTCGATGCACTCTCCGAAATGTATCCGATTAAAAAACCGATAGACTAGCAACTTGTCATTTGTCCCCCCCACCCGTTACTAACGAGGAGACAGATCGAACTAAATCCCCCTTTCTATGCAGTGTATGTTATACCATACCTAATATTATTTGCATCAAATATCTCAAGATATCTCGAAGACATCATTAAGATCGAGTTAGTCCTTAACTCGGCAACTGAGGTCACATTTGTGCGGCTTAAAATAACAATTAGTGGTTGGAGATCCACTGAGTTAGATGTATAAATTCAGTTGTAATGGATGTTCTTGTCAGTTTGGTCGTGTTAACTATTCCACGGGAGGCTGTTAGAAGTTTTTGATGTAGATATGTTAGGTTCAGAACTAATAATGTCCCAACTACATACACATGACTGTATTTTATTGTTGATACAATACAATACAATATTTCTTTATTACACACCGAAAATACAAATGAAACTTACACTAATGAACTAACATAGAAAATAAATATACGGCACTATAATGGGCTGCCTTATCGCCTAAAGCGATTTCTTCCAGTCAACCTTTGGATGGACAATGAAGTTGAAAAACGGTGGTGCACTAAAATATAAATAAATGTATAAACATACATATATACATTCACATATACACTAAGTACGCAATGCTGCATACATACCATAAAGATATGAGTATTGATGTGCAGTGTTAGCCTATTTAGATATTTTTCTTCTTCTGTTAACGAGTTAATCGAATCCTAAAGGGTCGGCAACGTATTTGTGACGTCTCTGTCGTTAGAAGTATCCATAGGCGATGGTGACTGCTTACCATCAGGCAGCCCGTTTGCTTGTTTGCTGCCTATGGCATTAAAAAAAAGTTTTATCATAAAGAGCCGTGGCCGAGCGGTATTTTGTGAAGTTTTCAATCTGACGAGACCAGGTCGGATCCTCGGCCCTGCCCCAATGACTAATTAAGTACCTAAATAATGAGGCGCAGTTTCGTTAAAAATTTTTGCTTCCAAAGTTGCCTCATTAAATGGCATGTAGGTTCTGCCTTTTTTATCATTTATAATCAAAATGCAGGAACAATTTAATTAAAATACTAGCTGACGTCTAAGACAGGACAACGTTTGTCAGACGTTGTCCTGTCTTAGACCTGTCAAACGCGCGAAGTTAAACTCTTCTTTAAGTTCTCTAATTCCAATTTTAAGTTCTCTAATTCCAATTTTCTGCGCAATTTAAAAAAAGAATGAAATTGGTAAAGTCGTTCTCAAGCTAGGTATAGCGTGACCAAGGTAATTAAGGATTCATGGAAAGCATAAGAAATAAGCATTCTTGGAGTGCGGAGGGCAACTGGTCTAAACTGGAACTAATGACGCCATTTGAGAACTAAATCAATTATAAAGTCCTATTTGTACTAACTGTTACGGAATCTTTCCTAAACATTACTCTACGTCATCATCATCATCAACCAGAAGACGTCCACTGCTGAACATAGGCTGAACGAAAGCCTGCCATTTGCATCCATCTTACAACATTTGTACCCATATACATACCTAATTAAGATCTTTATGTACCCATAGCCCTTTAATGAATAATAAACGTTTTTGTATTTGTATTTGTTGTACTGGATGCCCGCGACTCTCACAATAACTCTACATGCTTTAGCTGAGTTTAGTCCATTTTTACCTACTTTATACAAAAAAAAATTACTAGCGACACTCAATGCGATAACAGTGAGGGCCAGATTTTTATTACCTCCACTAACCCGCACTGGGCCAGCGTGGTGGATATGGCCCAATCACTCTTTCGGGGGTAGGCTAAAAGTCAAGCAGTGGACTGTTAAAAGGCCGATTATGATGATGATGAACCCAATTTGCCGACACACAAACTCTTAAGTACAATGCCTTTAGGGTTTGATTTTACCAAGAATCACGCTGTATCATGCTGTAGCCTGAAGAGTCCTGCTCCTCGTTATGAAGGTAAAGCACAAAACCTCACCTAACATTTTTGCATTTTCAGCTGCCCTGCCCACACCCCCATACCGCCGCCGCCCCCGCCACCTCCGTTAACGATACCGCCACACAGGTAATATCACCGGTAATATTAGTAAAATTACCGGTTAAAGGCTTTCCGTGTTTAGCTAATGGGCTATATCATGCTTAAAATGCAAGCATTATACTCTAAACTTTGTAGGTTAGGTGTTAGGGTAGGTCAGTGAGCGAACAAGGCTTTTTGCTTGTGGATTTATAAAGCGAAGCTTCCGTCGTTGTGCTGAAATGCATTTTCCAGTTTTATGTATTTGCTTAAGCTTGAGGTCATAAGAGAAGACTTGACTTGCTTTCGGAATGAATACTTAAATATTTTTACAGCACTCGTACAGTATACAATTTGTGATTTTTACCTTTGTGTCATTATTATATGCCCAGAAAATATATAAGGCAAAAATCAAAAGTGTATATATAAACGACACTATACCTGAATCACGGAAACGGCAATTTAAATGAAAATAGATGAGGTTTTGCATTTAAGTAGAGTCATGTGTGACCTATATCCAAGTAGACCTTCCTTGCATGTCATATTTCCAATACAACTACGATAAATTGTCATAGTTAAGTCCGGCTAAAACCAGTCTGCTCAATTGCTGCCGCGACAACACGTTGTCGTTTCAGTTTGTAAAGAAAATGGGTAATTGTGCAATACTGAGTTGTAAGAATACAAATAGGGTTTCTTTTCTTTTCACAGGTACTTTTAGGTACGAAAAATTTATATAGCGATTTATACTTTGTATTTCATACAGTTTGAACAGCTTGTCAAGTCCACTTAGATATAGATCTGTGTGTTGTGACGGTATTTGATCTACACATTTGTTATTATGTGGGGAGTGTGTGGGGATAATAAAAATGCTATGATTCTAGTTTTATTATATTGGACTTATAATTGACAAGATGGTGGTATCTGTCTTTTCAGAACGAAGCACGTATCATTCGCTCGGTCACACACCCTGACTACGTTCGATGACTCGGTCATGCCAGCAGCCGTCAGCGGGACTCGATATAGAAGAGATTGCGAGAGATTGATCGACGGACGGATAGTAAAGGTGAGTTGGTTGAGTTAACTAAATTTGGTAGGCATATTTTGTTCACGTTAATCTATACTAATATTATAAAGAGGAAAGGTTTGATTGTTTGTTTGCATTGAATAGGCTCCGAAACTACTGAACCGATTTGAAAAAATCTTTCACTGTTGGGAAGCTACACTATCCCCGGGTGGCATAGGCTATAATCCATACCCGTGCAAAGCTAAGGCGGACCACTAGAGAAAGAATAAAATGAAAGAAAAAACCTTTACTAACTAATCACGAAATCTCTAAACTACTTGACTTATAAGATAATAAGCTTTGGCTGGTAGATTCATTGATTTTACGACAGGAACCAAGGTTTCGAAAAAGGGTTGAAAATTTAAAGTTTGAAAGTCCAAATTTAAGGAGCCTCAGACAGATTCTTCGATTGATGGAAAACGCCACGCCTGCTCATAAAAATGACAGTGCCACGTCCAGAATTCTGAACATCAATACGGTTACTGTGTTTATACTTCATTATTTTCCTCATACTTACATAAATGTGTTACTTATGTCTTGTAATTTTACTAGAAAATTTGGCCTATTGGAATGCTGTCATATTTCACTCTGATTGACGGTTGAACAACTACGCTGAACGTTTTCGCAGAGTTCATCTGGGGTAGTATCGTACATAAAACAAAATTTCTTACGAAAAAAAGACAAAAAAAGCCCATAAATATTCAAGCTCTATTTATTTTGTCTTTTCCAGCCTGAACCAAAGCCCTATTCAACGCTGCCTATCATGTACCAGCCGTTTCCACCGTACCCTGGGTTCATGACACAGGCCACTCAAGCAGTACCCGTGATGCCTATGCATTATCCTCCGCCAATTGCACCAATGCCAACACACCCTGCACCAAGCGTGCCGAGACCTACGCAAACGGAACAGCCGAAAGTTCTTTTATTAGGTAAGTGCCTTGAGATTAATGATCATCCTAGCAAGTGCTTTATGGTTGTTATTCGGAAAACCTGAACGAAGCGCTTTGATTCCACTTTTATTAAGCGAACTGCTAGTCTGTAGAATACGCTGCCTGAATGGGTGTTCCCCGATAATTACAATCTGGGTGTCTGCAAATCTCGAGTGAATCGGTTTCTTGTAGGCAAGCGTGCTCCAACTGAGAATGCATAATCGCCTGACGAGCGAGCAATGGCTTAACGTTAGGCGAGTTGGCGGTCAAGCGCAAGCCTATTAATAATAATTAAAAAAAAAAAGTGATAGGATAAAGATTTAGAAGATAATATGTTCTATGTGAAAATTGTATGATACTTGTTACTTAAAAAGCTCATGCTCAAAAAAAAACTGATAAGTTTTTAGCTCTTCTATCAAATCATTACAATTTTGAGATAAAACATTTCAAACAAATAACCCATATCGATTGAATATCAGAAAAAAAATACTTCCTAAAAATAGTTTTTATTTCCATTTCAGATAAAAAAGGCGTCATGAGAACACAAGCAACACAAACCGAAGTTTGTTTAGGAAGAAAACCACTGCCACCCAATTATTTATCGCTAAGTCCTAGGACAATTAAAAGGGTAAGAGAAAAAGTAACTTTAAATACTGCATTTTTTTATTTTTTTTGTACGATTCTTATGGTAAACTAACTTGCAGGTAAAGATGGTAGCAGCAGGTGTACAGACTAATGGTTATACTGTAGGTGTAAGGAGATTAACTAAGTCTTTCTCAGAAGTAGGAGGCGACAGATTAGCTGGCCGTGATACTCCTTGCGATATCCCTATCAACGTAGAAACGTAAGTCTGCACTGTTTCATCTGAGCTATTTAAATTTGAAAACTTTTGAAAAAATAACAAAGCTTTTATTCGAATAATGATTGCAACGTTTTCTTGCTTTATAGTTTTATTGGAGGAGATCACGAAAAACTTCATAGAACGCAATCAGAAGAGCCTCCGAGATCACCTCGTTCACCTACAGCAAGTTCTATGTTACCTTCATCTCCTCATCACCTTGTGAGAGGTGACTCAGATGACGTCACATCATCATCAGTCAAATCTATCGCATCGTCACAAGTAGACAAATCATCAGAACTAAGCGCGCTCCAAAAACAAGCACAAGAATACTTCCAACAGAATTTCCAATTTATACACGAAAGTGACAGAGACGACACTATAGACGATGATATAGAAACTATTGAAAAAAGCATGGCGTTAAATAGAAGAAACTTAGAATATCTGCAGCAAGAAATTGCAAAACAAACTAAAGGAGAGAAAAATCTACGATCAATATTATCAAAAAGCACAAGTGACGCTTCACAAAAAACTATATCACATCCATTTTCGAAGACTTCTACGTTCCAATCGGAACCTTCAACAGAAACTTCGGCAACTACTACAGATGATAGTGAAAAGAATGAAAGAGAAATTATCATTGACTTCGAACCAAGGCCAGATGAAGAAGCTATTCCCTATACAACCTTGCGGCGAAAAAACAAAAGAATTCTGCAGAAAACTCTTAGTGAGGGCGAAATACTTTGTGATGTGTAAGTAAATATGTTTTTAAGTTAAAAAACGTGTAGGTATATTTATTTTGAGGTAAAATTTATTAAGGAATATTTTTTAGAAGAAAAACAGAAATACACACAAACGGTGATGGAATAAAAGATGCACCCTTGATAATGTCCACAAGTCAAGAAAACATGACACGGGAAGACAGAGAGCGTGAAGCAATGTATAAGCAATATGTAGGGCAAAATTACAGTCAAACTCCTATCAAAGATGAGGGTGTCTTTGGTTTTGAACCTGATGGCTCATATAGGTAAGTTTGGTTTTCTTTGTGTTGATTTTTGATTTTGCAGAAGTAAACACTACCAGCATTGCACTTAATCATCTCCATTGCTATAGAAATTCTAATATTGTCAATTAATCACAAGCTTACTTGATGAAGAATGTTAAGGTTTTGATGCTATTTATTCTAGTTGAAACTTTTTTCATATTCTGAACTACTACACAGTTTCATTAAAAAGTGCTTGACTTCACATCAGCCATTAATCTTCTTCATAGTTCTTCAGATGGAAATGCACCATATGAAGACTTTCACGAAAAATATATTAGTTACAAGCATGAACCATTTAGGAATCGAAGTGTAAGTTTTGAAGAAAAAACTGAAATTATTGATAAGGATGTCGAAATTCCTGACAGCAGGTACGCACGACCCCATTGGCTATTTAGAAGGCTTACAATTTTGGCAAGCTACGTTCCTTGTAAGCGTTTGTTTCATGTGCTTATGTCAAACTTTTTCACAAATTCTATCCTCCCACAATCCCACAAAAAATGTGTGTAAAATATATTGTTATAATTATATTATGTATGAAATATACCACTAGGTGGTAGATATACCCTCAATGTTGTCTGTGCTGTGTATCTATGTTTCTTTTGTATATTTTTAGCATAACTAATTGATTTATAATTCTATTTTTCAGTACTGCGCAATCAAGTCCAGGTTCACCGGAAAAATCAATTGCTGAAAACCACAAAACCAAACGAGCAGTTAAATCTAATACAGTAACTACAATACTTGCACCATTAGAAAAATCTTCACCTTGTGCTTCAAATGAGTCACTAACGGTGGATCAAAGCAGGTTCGTATTTGTAATATTAAGTGGTACATTGTTTTGATGATAAAATTAATTCAAATAATAATTTTAGAGACCATTCGGATAGTATGTGGAATGAATCACAAACGACTGTTTTACAAGTTGACTCTGGAACAGAAAATGGAACTGTGATAAGGTTAGTTTTCATAATATTTGTCATAGTAAGTTAAGGATTATTAAGAAAAAAAAGAAAAAAAATTAAGGATTATTGGAATTTAGAGCCATTGAAATTACTTAAAATTGTATATATGTAAATTTGTATTTTGTTCTTTAAACTTGTGTTTTTTTTACAGCTCGTCAGATTTGAGTTCATTGGCAGCATCACCAGGAGCACTAGCATTATTAACACCTACATCAAGAAGAAAACAACTTTTGCTATTGCAGCATCAGCAACGATCTTCCCTCGATACAGACGCTTTGGACGAAGAATTCGATGCTTCTCAAGTTTGTATTGAATTATTGGAAAATTCATTTACATCACTGGCTATGATTGGTAACTATAAACTAAATAAATTATGATATGTCTGAATGTTTATGTTTTTTCGTTCCCCAGAGTCAATCCCCAACGTCACCCCGGAATAAACTTGATACCTCAAGTTCCAGTTCAGCCCATGCCAGAGCGTCTTTGTCTCCACCTGCCGTTGTCCCGAATGTTATGTTACCACCAATAACAAAGCAACCAACCACATCAAAATCTACATCGCCTATTGCGCCTCCAAAATTTAACCATAATCCAGCAATCGCAATCACACACCCAAGTTTAGACCTAGCCGATGTACCATTTAAACGAACCCCTAGTTTTATAAACAAAAAGCGAGAAAGAGCACTAAGCCCTTCTCGACGAAGAGATTTACAGCGAAAAGCGCAGCAAAAAGAACCAAATGGAAACATACCTCATCAAATAATTGAATCTCCATCTGAACCTCCCTTAGCTAAAACAGCTAGCAGTGAAACAAGTTTAGCTAGAACAGATTCAGGGAAAATCAATACAACAGACGTATCCGAAAGTACAACAACTACAGAAGATTATGTTACTGCCAACTCTGATAGTTCTAAGAAAAGCAACAATAGTAAGAATCAGAATCAAAGTAAGTAATGAATTTGATAGTGGTAGCGACATTAATTAGAATGTGTAAGATGTATGTAACGTAGATAAAGTGAATGAAGTAGGTTATGCAAACCATTATCGCTAAGCAAACATTTCAGATCCAGAAAACAACAGGGCTCAAGATGGTTCTTCATTTGAAAGCGCTTCCAGCTTATATTCATCCACTCGCACTGAAAATATTGCAGAAGATCTCATAGTGCCAAGTTTCTCACCACCTTTAGAAATAAACGACGATTTTATTGTCCCAGACCTATCGTCACCTCCACTGCCTTTGTCTGATAGAATACCTAAAACAAGTATGGAAAAAATTGAGGTCAAAGCAGACATTACTCCACACACTGAACTTGTTAGGAGAGATAAGACTGAAACTAAACCAAAAGAAGATATTCCTAAAACTTCTAAAGTAAGTTGACTTTGTTAAGTAAGCTACTTATTTGCTGCTTAATTGTATTTTTATTGATATTTGTACATTATATTCATTTCATTTGTAGACAAGAGGCACAATAAGTGGAAAGAGTAGTTCAAGTGGAAGCTACAGCTTGAGTGGATCAAATCCTAATGTCACCAAAGATATTGAAAACAAGACGCAGCCCAAGAAACCAGAACTACAAAAATCTAAAGAAATACCAGAAAAGAAAGAGTTGACTGAAGAAAAAGCAACAAGTCCATCAAATGAAATGGAACAACTAGTTCCTAAAATGATGGTATAAAATAAGTAGTATAATTATGTATTCGACTATAATTTTACAATTATTTTTACTAAGGGGCAATATGTTTCTATTACAGGGCTCGCTCTCTGATGATGAAAGAAGTGCGCATTATTCCTCTTCAGGATATTATGAAAGTCCAGCAGAAGATGACGATGATGGAGGTTTAAGTATGAAAAAAATATACAATTTTTATAACCCCAAAAATATGTTTTCTTTAAACAATCATTTATCTGTTTACAGCTTATAAGCATTCACAGCGGTATAGAACAGCAAACAGACCAAAATCATGGTTAAGTGAAGAGAAAAGAAGAAAAAAGAAGGCATTTGCATTAGAATTCTCAAAATCATATGACGACTCTGTTTCAACGTCTCAAGACGATTGGGGAAAGAAACCAAAAGACCCCGATAGCATCAGTCAAAAATCAGAACGAAGCATCATATTTAAGCCTACTTGCATGAAATCTCCTCCAGATGAAAAATCCCATGATCCCCCTAGAAAAAAGAAAACACACTTTGAGAAAACCAAAAGCGTGCAATCTTCTCCTAGAGAAATAATTGATATTGAAAAATCTATAAAAGAGAAGACAAAAGAGAAAGACATAGAACCAAAAAGACCAGTTGAAAGAGAAAGATACGTTAAGAGAACTAAGCTAAAAGCCAAAAGTCCGACTCAGAATAAAACTTTTGATGGCCACAGTTATCGACCTCAGCATTATGATAGGAGAGAAACTATAGGATCTAACATGAAGCTTCATTTAAATATTCCTACATCTGATGACTCAAGTGAACAATATAGAAAAGAAGGTAGATTAGATTATAATAAAATTATTATGTATATGAAGATCACTTTTCTATATAAAGTCCAGTGGACTGTTAAAAGACTGGTTATCATGAGGTCACATAATTTTTTTGTTTTGTTTTTTAATTTACTAGCCTGCCTGATAGACAGATAAACTCTTTACTCTTCACACCAGATGACCAGGTGTGATTCACTAACTAAAATACGCGCTTTAAATTTTATAGTCTTCTCTAACACTTATCCCAGTCGATTTTTATTTTTATGCCATCGGTGGCAAACAAGCAGACGGACTGCCTGATGGTAAGTCAGGCACCTTGGCGTCACCTATGGATAACTACAAACCTACCAATATTTTTACAGGTACCAACAATGGAAATGTTTCGCCAAGAAAACACAGAAGGTTGCGCGATAGTCCAAGAAGGAAAACTGCTGCTAACTCAAATAACGCTAAGTCTCCAACATCTACCAATCATTCTGCTTATAGGTAACTTTAACAAATGCCAAAATATCTGCGTAAATATGTACAAATTTACAAAATTATTAAATTATATTGAAAATAAATTTTAGGCCAAGAAGAAAAAGCGGTTCAAACGAAAGCATATCATTACCAGGAAGTCTTCCTAGAAGAAAACAATCGATACCAACGATTCCTTGCATGAGTTCCTTAGAAGCTGAAGATGTAGACACTACGAGAACTTTAACTAGTGCAGGATCAAGGTTGACTCCTTTACGTTATGTCAAAAGTCCAACTACATCACCAAGGCATCATAGGAAAACAGAAAAAGGTATTTGTTTTTATTATTTGACGTGTTTTTAGAGAGACTTTGTGTAGAGTAGTAAGCTGTAATAAGATTAGCTTGTTTTTATTTAGTTAATTAAAACGCAGTTGAAGATTATGCATAATATAGAACCAGTTGTTAAATATATTAAGTGTAATAAGCACATTAATAGGCATGATGACTAATATATTTTTATTACCTCATAAAAATGCGGATCATAAATAGAGCACATCAACAAAAACAAAATTGAAATTAATTCAAAAATAAATAAGATATAAGCATTTTAATTTCATGCTAGACAGAGAGCGCACTATACTGAGCCGTGACGTCACCCCTCAGGAGCGCCATACAAATGCTATACTAACACACGATTTGCGAGAAAAGGATAGAACATCCCCTCTCTATCCCCACCTAAAACTTTAAACACTCATATCTCAGAGATTTACAGCCCATTTAAATGATTTTTTTCAGTATGTGTAATGTATTTAGTTATATTCATCGCTAAGCCGGTTATTTGTAATAAATTAAACACTAGGACACATGCCTATTCAACGCTTATTTTTAAATTGCTTTTAAGTACTTATCAATAGCCCTTATGATAGCCCGGTTATGATGGTCCAGTTGGTAGTGAACCTGCCTTCTGAGCTTAGGGGCGTGGGTTCGATTCCCACCTAGGACAAACATTTGTGAGATGAACATTTGTGTTTGTTCTATATCTGGGTGTTAATATCTATTTAAGTATGTATTTAAAACCTATATATGTATGTATATCAGTCTCTGGCAGCCATATCACAAGCTTTGCTTAGTTTGGGGTCAGATGACTAAGTGTGAAAAAACAAAAAAAAAAAAAAAATAAAACTTTTCTTAAATATCTACAATAATCTCGTCACGGTTGTAGAACTTTGATGTAGCATGTCTAAATTAGTATAGATTTTTGGAATAATTTCAAACTTATTATATCGTAATTGAATTGCAAGGTAATAGAAAGATTGAATGTTATTCTAGATTGCAAAACGGCCAAAGCAGCCTCAGCGGAATCCCTTCGTTCGGTGTCACCAGGTTCTGATTCAGTGTTCTACTCTGAGCATGGAACTGAGCACAGCACAGGGACGGGAACGGGTGATTGTGAGGCTAAGGCACACTGTCTGCATTGCGGCAAGGAGGTTCACATAATTACAGCTTCACACGAACATGATAGTGTAGCCTCGAAGACTTCTCATACTGATGTTGGTATTTTTTGTATTTTTTTTTTATAAAGTTTGACTCTGGACATCTTGTCTATTTAGCCGATGAACATTTGTCAAATATTTTTTCCATATTACGTTTATCATCTTACAGGAGTCCTATGCAGATGCAACACCAGATATAGTTCCAGCACCGGCAAGTTTTGCTGACTCTCCATCTTGCTCCTCAAATAAAAAGCACGCGACAGGAGCTAGACTCTACAAGAAACTGGACAAGCGTTATCGCTCTGAAGATAAGACGAGACATCATTACAGGAACAGGCAAGATGTTCGGGCAAAGGTTAGTCAATTGTTATTTTGTTCATGCATTTTGTTATGGCTCTCATATTCTATTCTCACCGTAAGCTAAGCACAAAAGCTAAAAACTGTAATTGTCATCAGATGCCATCTATCTTCGTACTAATTATGGAAGGCAAAACTTCTTCTTATACCTTGTTGGTATTTCAAAGATGCTGGTAGCTTAGATTGATGTCTTTCAGCCATTGAAATCCTGGAAGTACTGCAAGATAGAAAAAAAAAACTGTCCCCTGTCACTTAAATTGAGATGTACATGAGAGTGAAGGGGATAAAAACAATTTCAGGAAAATGCTTCTCTATTTACGTAGAAATGAATTACTGTTGTAGTCTGAAGAACGAGGGAAAGAAGAATATGCGGCGAGTGAAAAACCACCAGACACTCGAATTGCGAGATCGGCAGGAAACAGCTTGGATAAACTGGCTAGCACAAGCGTAGATCCAGATGGTAAGCGCTACATGTTAGCTTACTACAACTACCTTCACCTAGTACCACTTACTAGAACTTTAGAAAATTAACAACGGATAGATGACTAGTTAAAGTTCGCAACAATCTAAGTCCTAAGCACAATAATAAGTACTACAAGGATAAATAGAAAAAAATACCCACCAATATTATACAGTTTGTTGTCCATATTATTATGCATTGTTTTTTTTTTCATTAGCTTTCTAATTTATCATGAAGTTGTTTTTTTTACTATAGGACAATAACTGCACTGGATTATTAGAGCCTGCGTATATAACTCTAAATTCCCTTCCTTTGTCACATGCTACAATACAATACAATTTTTGACAGGCACCATCCCATAAAATTTTGCTGTTACCCTAACAAAATCATAAAAGTTGCTGCACTACCCATGCATTCTCCAATACTATTTCTTCCACTAGAACAAGAAGAAGGATCGGGCAGTTCTGAAGGGGCCGAAGGTGGGAAAGATGAGAGAGGGGTATACGCTGCTCCGTGGTGGTGTGGAAACTGGATCATGTTGTCAGAAAACGATGATCACTGGACGAGGATTCCACCAGGTACCATACCATGGGTTTTTATTATACGAATTTGTTGATTATTTTACTTTGCTATTTTATTTTAGTTAGGATATATTCTTTGTCTTTTTATAGAAAAGTTTGAATACCCACTAGTTGACGGAAAATTTGGTCAATTACTAATACATAAGCTATATATCACTGAATAATATCTTGAGCTTCTTAAGTAGATATTTAAAAGTGAAAGAGTGTTTTATTTTTAATTTTGTTTTTAATAAAACACCAGATAGACATATTTTTTTCGTCAAGATATGAAAAATAATGATAATTTGTTTTTTATTATTCATTATATACTTTGTTTTAATTCTAGCGCGGCTGAATTTTATTTCTATTGTCCTTTGATACACGGTATTTCTACAGCTGATCCAAAGAGTACTTTTTTAATTTCATCATCAGCCAGAAGACGTCTACTATTAAACATAGGCCTCTCCCTTTAACCCTCACACTGAACGACAACCGGCTTTTTGCATCAACTGGACTGGCATCGGTCCATCTAGTGGGACTTACGCTGCGTCTTCCAGTTCGTGGTCTCCAGTCAAGAACCTTTCTTCCCCATCGGAATTCGGATCCATCGATTCAGAATCAGATTTACTTCTATCTTCTGTTTTCCCCAATTTTTTTAAATTAAATTTATGCATTTTATTCCATTTTCTTTCTACAGACGCCCTAGAAGTTGTTGAAGAAAAGAACGACCCTACCGAGTCTGAGACAGAGTTCAACAAGCGATACGTGGCCCTCACACACAGGCTTGTACATCGAAGGGCCTGCATCGAGCTCAATAGGAGACAGTCTGATAACTCTTTTGGTAAGTATTTTTAGGGTTCCGTACCTCAAACGGGAAAAAAGGAAACCTTATAGGATCACTTTGTTGTTGTCCTTCTGTCCGTCTGACAAGACCCTTTTTCTCATGAACGCGTAGACGTAGAGGTATCAAATAGAATTTTATATCAAATACTTGAATCTACAATTTCTTTTAGCTGTGAAAAAATCAAACTTGTAAGTCAACGCTATCAAAAGTTATGACCGTTTATGTCGCATATTTTGCGATTTCAGAAGGGAATCAAAACCTTATCGGGCTGATCCCCGTTTCGGCTGATTCCCGTTGACCTATAATCATGAAATTTGGCAACAAGGAAAGTCTTATAGCACATACAAAAGAAAAAATCCGAAATTTGTTAATTTGATATCACATCAAATAAAAATAATGGTTTTTGCTAATACAAACTTACATTTTGTAGATGGTATGTATGGGAGCACCGATTTGCCAACTACAAAGTTAAGTTTGTCATTCAATATTTCAATCTTTTTAACCTTTTTCTCCAAGACTCGATTCCCGGGATGGATCTACATAAATAATTATTTATTACGTTTCTACGTAACCCTCAGGGTGCGAGTCTTACTCACTTGTACGGTATTTTTTTTGTTATATTTTGCGTGCTGACGGTCATTTAATGTCTGGTCTGCCGATGTCTGGTCTGCTAATGTCAGCGATGTGACCGAAGGCAGGCAAGTGTTTTTGCTAATTGAATTATGAAATTATGATAGCCCGTTGGTCCAGTTGGTAGTGAACCTGCCTTCTGAGCTTAGGGGCGTGGGTTCGATTCCCACCTAGGACAAACATTTGTGTGATGAACATTTGTGTTTGTTCTATATCTGGGTGTTAATATCTATTTAAGTATGTATTTAAACCTATATATGTATGTATATCAGTCTCTGGCAGCCATATCACAAGCTTTGCTTAGTTTGGGGTCAGATGACCGTATGTGCAAAAATGTCCCGAATTGTCCCGAATAAGAGGCACAACAGAATCCAAAAAAACATAAAACTACAATAGCTTTGAACAGCACCACAGAATTCAATACTTATTTTTATCTCTGAGTCGTCTTCTTAGTCGGTTGCCGTGACTTTACTTAATTCTTATACATATAAGTAACGCTAAAAAGATTATCACACGATGAGACCTTTCAAGCATTGAGCAGGTAGAGTAGTTAAGCAACACCACAAGTTCTTTATCAAAATGATCCTTATTATGTTATAGTACGCTTCAAACTCCATCAAAATTTTATCGCTCCAATAATTTATCCAATCGATGCAATCAAACCAAGCAGCCAAGTAGTAGGTACTTGAATAAAATAGTATTTTTACGGTCCACTGCGATTTTTCTGCGATGGTTGATATCACGCAAGCGTGACGGTGACTAACCTATTTACTGCACTGAATTCAGTAGAAAAAGTTAATTTGATTTGAAATGCCACTTTTTCTTATTGCAAATTTTTCTTATTGGAGCATTTTGTTCACAATGATGACGACTTTGTGGGCTGCTCTTAATATTTTAAAGAATAATTATAGACGGCCTTCATTGTTTATTTATTAATTGTGTCTCTTAAATTTTATCTTATGTTTTTAACAGCGGAACAAATTGCAGAACTTTGATTGAATATTCTGAACTAAGGTCTTTTTCCTACTATCCACCATTATTTAAGGACCTTGAGTGTAAGCAAAACGATATGAAACGTGTCTTTCCGTATTGTTTCCAAAACTCTATAGAAGCCTTCTGTAAAGTTTACACCACTTTACTAAGGCATGACTTGGACTTGACTGTGGCTTACGTTGCTTAACTTTGACTATGACTTGATGGCGATATTCTCTAAAACTTAAAAAATCTTGACATTGGCAAGTACACAAGACTTACTGCTAAAAAATTTCGCTAAGGAGGTAGTCAATTGTTGTAAAGTCAATGAAGCTCAGATTCTCATGACCTTTTATTGAAGTCAGTACCGTTAATGGCATTTTAATCATTAACCCCGGGTACGCCAAATTCGTCTCTCGTGACTAATTTTAGTGCCCTTCAGCTAATCACTTTTAGCAGTTAACATTACGTCACTAACCGAACGCAAGCTAACCGTTCCACTTCTGACGTGTGGACTATTTTTGAGTACTTTTCTATTTAAATAGCATCACCTATTATTTCAGAAGCGTCCTCTGAATTCTTTCGTATACTGGCGAGAATATTTTTTTCCTCTGATGTAAGTCGACTGACTCACCATTCATGAATAAAATTGTATCTATGCTGACTTTTTCAGCATAACCTTGAAACGGTATCGTAAAATTTAGTATTGTAAGCAATTTGAATCGCCCAGACAATATCTCATTGAAAAGTCAGATTAGTAAATGTATAGAATTAAAGGTTTGATATTGTACTGAACTATATTTAATTTTTCGTTCGTTACAACGTCAGACATCAGTTGTTGATGACACGCTACTGCGGGCAGTTGGTTTTTGCTTCGGTTGTCGGAAAATTATTTTGTGCGTATTGATTTTACATCAAATACAGTGTCTATACAGAAAAAATATGTGATTGACATCAACAGTGCAAAGTTATTTAATAACTTAGTTGATGTAGTTCAAGTTCATTCGACAGTTTTGAAGAAATTTTAAAATGGGGCATTCGTGTGAGTATCTGAAGAAAACTTAGGAACATTTTTGAAATATATGAAAGAAAGTATTAAATTGTACGTGTGATTTGTAATGTTTTAGTCAGACAAGTGATAACGAATCCTAAAGGGAGTTTAAGGCAGAAATTGGAAGAGATATTCAAGCTTATGCTGGTACTTTGGTGTCGGCAGTGCGAAGTTAACAAACTAGTGGCTTCTGAACAATGTGGTAATGATGCACGTGCTATTTTTTATCATCTATAATTTATATTGAAAATAACATAACTATATTAAGCAGTTTAAATAATTTTTTTATATCGGAGGTTTATTTTACTGCAGACAATTTTAAGCTTGCAAACGAATTATTAAGTTTCTATGAAACATGTTACAAAACCACTGTTCCACTGTGTTTACTGTTACATAACATTAAGTGAGCTATGGTCAAACGCCAAGTCTGGGAACCATAAAAAGATGAGATTTTTCCGTTTAATAACAATACTTTTTCAATTATGATCAATTCATGATATTCGTTCAATTCTACGGAATTACACAGAAAGAAAGAAAACTTACTACGAAAGGAAACTTTTTTCAAGTTTGCTTTCATTATTATCTAAACTAAACATGACATTTCTAAAATTGTTGCTATACTTTCCTTACATATTGAGATGAAAAGAGACCCATATTTCCATGTTTATTTCTAGCATTATTTCTGTCAGATATAGAAAATTGTACAACAATCGACGCCACTTTAAACAAAAATATGTTTCTAATTTACAAGGTTACCAGGAACGGTGGTACTTTGTCGAAAGCAGGTAATTATACTAATTATCACCAACAACTTGCGTTATGGGACCAACCCTGCTAGGGCGATAAAAAAAACGATGTTCCATAAAAATGTCATTAACACTCAAACAAACACTTGTTGTTTGGAACAGCTGATTATTTTGCGATCTCTGTGTTGGTCTCAAAGTAAATATTGTTTACAATGATGACTACAGTGATATTCTTGTTACACCTGATATAATTAGAACCAATTTTTATGAAGGCGTTTAAAAATAGTTACAACAGATGAAATTGCTAGTAATTGCTAACAGCTTGGTTAATAACCGCATTGTATTGAAATATTTATGAACCATTACCACACCTAATGTATAAATTGAATGAAACAAACTTTGATGTCTGGCGCTTTGGAAGCACGCCAAGCGCGGAAAGTCTATTATGGTGTAAATATTGTATTAAGACGCGGTGGAGTCCAGCAGTTTTTAAACATTTCATTTCGGTAAATTTTATGGAGTCTTTGCTTTTCCTCTATTTCGCTCACTTATTTTTGAAGATATAATGATTGAATGTAATTACCTAAAATCTAAGGAGAACGAATAAAGAAAATAACATTACCAATGTTCGGTAAAAAAAATATTTTTATTCAATGAGAAATTTCACCGCCAAAACTCGAAAAGTATACCTTTTTAATTTTTTGTTTCATTATCTTAAACATGCCGCCACAATTGAAAACTTTAAAATTAGAGAAATAATATATTTTTTTATATAGGTTAATGTCAATTTAAACCAAAGGTTACGTATATATCTATGGCCGATTTTTTTTAAGTCAGAATCTAGCAGGTACACTTTTCAAATCTACATTAAGAGTTATAAAAAAATTAAGCACAAAAAAAATTTAAGACTAGTTTTTATTTAAAAAAAAACAAAGCCCTAATAAGTCTTGATATTTCTTTGGATGGACTCATTCAATTCCCTCAAAACTAGGTGTCTTGTTGCTGAAAAATGCCCTGTAACATTTATTTCAAACGGCCCAAATACTAAATGCTTCAGCCAACCTTAACGGAAGTATTTCAGGTTTCGAGTGAATAATCCGTGTCATGGCCAAATGTTTTTCAAGAGTTTACGGCCGTCTCTAGGCCAACATCATTGTACTATTTAGATAACGGATAAATGGCTCGGATAACTCCGATTGACGTAAATGCGTTCAGGAATTCGTTCATCAATCAACTGAAACTGTTTCGGAAGCTTATTCTGCCGTCAGAACATTAACGACTGCGTAGCTTGGTTACGTCAATTGTTTTGTTTTTCTTTTGTTGTTGTCAACTTGGTTTTAATCTTCTATTCATAGACCTATAACAAGATGGACACCGCAAGAACTTCAAATTGAATTAAACCATAAAATTAATGCAGCATTTTTTGTACCTACTATGAGTTTAACTCCAATTACACCGCCAACTACTATCGAAAAGTTTTTACAGTTTACTATGGCACAATTTGTCATTTTTGTATTGACATCTAATGTACTGCTAAGACGACGGAGATCGAACTGAATTATCATCATCATCATCAGCCAGTAGAGATCCCCTGCTGAAGATATGCCTCCTGCCTCTCCATTAGAACTCCACACTAAACGACAGCCTGCCATCTGCATACACTAGATGCGCGTGATTCTTACAATGTCATTGGCTTATATAGTGGAATACCTACCTATGCTGCGTCTTCCGGTTCGTCATCTACTTACTAGCTATGTCAGTGACTCTGGTTTTTTGGCGAATGTCCTAGCTTTGGATTCTATCGTGCAGAGAAACTCTGAGCATAATCTCTCCATTGCTCGATGTGGGAAAAATGAAAGAATACGGGTCGGGTATATCACTGTTGAGTAAATATTTTCTGATGGTTTTGCAATAACAATTTATCATTTGAATTCCTACGATTACAGAAAGTGACAAAACGGTCGTGGTCAGGCGAGGAAATGAAGAGTTTGGCTTCAGGATCCACGGAAGCAAGCCTGTGGTGGTGTCAGCGATTGAACCCGATACGCCAGCCGAGACGTCAGGCCTTGAAGTCGGTGATATTGTTATTGCTGTTAATGGTAAGCCATCACTTTCTGAAATTCTTAGCTAGAAATTTTAGGCGTGGCCAGAAGCAGAGAAAATAGGAGTCATTATGAGGATAAATATGAGATCGTTTACTGATAAAGTTATGAGATATAAGCGTTTAAAGTATATTGCGCATAAGGAAATAATGCTTTGTCCCTTTTCCGCATAGTAAGGGACATTATAGAATTTGTATGCCGTACTTATAAGTGATGTCATAAGTATAATGCGCTCTCTGTCTAGCAAGACATTAAAATGCTTGTTATCTTCCGTAATGTTGAACATATTTGTATTTTATTGGTGATCGGGTCTCTTTATGGTCAGTATTTTTTTTAAGATATTAAAAAAAATCTGGCTTATAGATTATGCTTTGAAAATAATGAAAATTAATGTATGTTGCTTGTCTTAGCAAAACTTTAATTTAAAAAGTCACTAATAATACAAAAATAAAATAACAGCTTCCACACACACCGGTCCGCACCGCACAAAAAGATGTAATTTTTTTTTTTTTACTTTTAATTATATTTTAATTTTTTAGTTAAAAAAAAGTATTTTTTGTTCTCTGTTCTGGTACTCCTATGCTGCTTTGTATTTATATGTACCTACCATGTTCTGGCAAATGTTAACAAACGTAGATCTGACAAAGTATGCAGCTCCAAACGTTGCCGCACAGCTATTGCAAGTCGTCATTATCATTCTATCAGCTCCTTACTATATAACAGACTTAATAAGGTATTTACCCTCTCCCTTTGTATTAGTGTAAACAAAAATGTTTGGAATGGCTCAAATCCTTGTCATATCAAGACACTGAAGATCTGATTAAAGTATCTACATAACCAATCGCATTTATATACTTTGACATTTGTCAAAGACATCACACACAACACACACTCACGTACGCACGCACTCTCTCTCACACACACACCACACTCACTAACACATATACTACACATACACAACACACACACTGAAACGACACATACTTAATCGATACATAGAATTATTGTTTAATAAAAGAAATCTCTCATTGTAACTATGAAGTTTGTACAGTTTCGAAGGTGGGCGTTGTTAACTGCGATACAGTTCTTGAACTATTGTAGGTAACACCGTTTCTATTGTTTATAAAACCATTGTAAATTTTTCCAAATAAACATTTATTTATTTATTTAAATAAATAATTTGATTTAATATTTTCAGGCATAAATGTCTTGGACAAGACACATTCAGAAGTCGTCAAGATAGCTCATTCTGGATCCGAGATATTGGAGCTCGACGTAAGTGTATCTGCACATAGCTACCTAATTTATTGCTTGTTTCGTTTTTGCAAACGATCGATCGGTTTCTGTTTACGATTTAGATCAAAGCTTATCAAGCTATAATCTTTTATGACATTGGCCTAATTTTGTGGCCTAGTTTTCGTGATCGCAAACTACCAAGGATCTGAATCGCAAATATGTTAAGCGTAGCATTCACCTAAAGCGATGTCTTCGATTTATGCTTTGTCAAAAATAGGATGATAATTTTGACAGGTCACGCTCATGAAGTTTCGTGTTTTTTCCGGTAAAATTTACTACTAATAATGTCGTACTTCATTGGTGGGTACCGCCCACTTAGTGAAGGGCTACGCATAATGAACAACCACAGACTATCTAAAATCGGTCTAAAAATAAAATGCATCAAATAAATAAAAAAAATTATCATCATCATCATAATCAGCCTTTTTAACAGTCCACTGCTGGACTTTTAGCCTACCCTCGAAAGGGTGATTGGGCCATATCCACCACGGAAAATTTATAATAATATACCTACTTATAGTTTATTATTTTTTGTAAATATTAAAGTTATTTGCATTTATGTATCGCGCAATTACCTACTTATTGATTGTAGCATATATTTTTTTCTATGTTAAATGAAAGGACTTGAAGTATATAAAACCGGCCAAGTGCGAGTCGGGCCTGCGCACTGAGGATTTCGTACCACCACAAAATTCAATAACGAAATTACCAGCTAAAAGTTGGTAATGAACATAAACTTGTCACCGACTCGCACTTAGCCATTTTATTGTTATTTTTTGTTATACTTTAGAATGTGTACTATAATCATGTTAAGTTTGACGCTGGTAAGTATTACCGTTTTTACATTAGAGCTCATAAAAAAATACCCCCCTTTCGTTTTTACTTTTTGACTTTTTTATTATTTGTTAGTGTCAATTCGTCGTAACATTACATATTCTGTGAAAATGTCTACTGCCTACCTATTACGGTTCGAAAGATACAGCCGTCAATAGGTAGGGCAGACAGACGGACGGACAGACAGACATCGTAGACTTAGTAATAGGGTCCCGTTTTTAACCTTTGGGTACGGAACCCTAAAAACGATAAAGTGACATCACACACACACACACGCACACACACATACTCACTCATTCATTCACACAAACTCACGCACGCACGCACGCACGCACACACACTAGCACACACGCACGCACACCACACACACCATCACACACTAAATTCAATATGGCTGCCGCTCCAAGATGGCACATTAAATTTTCTTTGCTGAGGCTTAAAGCTTGTTTAAAAAAAATTTACTGTCAAATTTGATCAGAATTTTCTATGTAACCATTTATCAGAACGAATTAATATCGGTCAATGTTAGAACCTCAGTAACATTTTTTAATGCTTTCAAATTCCAGGTGGCCCGAACATGCGAAGTAGTGGCGACTCTAGCGCACGAGGGTGGCCCAGCGGCATTATACTCCGGGTATTTATGGAGGGCTGCTCCTCTGAAGCCACACCATCCACCGCGCTGGACCAGGAGGTGGTTCGTGCTGAAGAGAGACAACTGCTTGTATTACTATAAGACAGATTCGGTGAGTTATAGTCACCGCGTTACCAACTGAGTCGTAGGGCCATAAACGTCATACCATTAGACCTGTAAGTGCGAGCGAGATAGACAGACAATTAATTGATTTATGTTATGACCTGACGACTCAGATGGTAATGCGTTTACTATAGTAAACAGCTATTATAGGATAGAAAAAGACGAAAGGAAAAGCAAAAAATAAAGTTCACAGTTATTTTATGAATATCAGAAAGATACAATATGTCAAATACAGGTAAAAAATTAACTTAATATAATGGTTAATATCATGGATGGAATTGATAAAATTAATATAAATAGTTAATTAAGCTCGTAATTACGTATTAAAAAGAATGTTTGTACAAATCAAGAAGAATTCAATTAATTTATAGCGCAATTAATGTATATAAAGCGGGGGAAAATTAACGCAAATGTGTGATGACAAGGGATGAATTAGTTTTCTTATTAAAGTGACATAGAAAGAAGATAATTGCATAATCGCATACATTACTCGAACAAAAATATCCTGCGTTAAAAACAAATTCTTCGTTGGTAACCTAGATCTAGAAGATGTTTATTTATGTAATCAAAAATGCGATAGACGCGGTAAGAGGCGACAAATTGCATTGTATTGGCAACTGCAGCATAGAAGCTAAAAGCTTGTTCTAATTACATACAACTAAAACGGTAATGCCAAGCACTTTCATGTAGATAATCGTATTTCTATTCCGTCAAAATTTTCAACGCATGCCATCTTACAATCTACTCAGGAACTTTTTCCTGAACATATTTTGTTCAGCAAAGATACTAGCGCCATCTATCCTGTCACTTTTGGACTTCCAGAGCATTCATCCAGTTGGAGCACTAATGTTAGTAAACTACCAACTAACTGAAGAAGATTCGGGAAGGGCTCATGGGTTCAGATTACAAAGAGGAGGCGGCACGAGGCTCTCGTTGGCTGCTGACACTGCTGAAGCCGCCGCTAGATGGCAAGCTGTGCTGGGCCATGCAATTGATGCTAGCAATCAGGTAATTTATAATAATATGCATGGATTTAAAATTCTAAATACCTAATAATAATAGGAAAGACACATAAGCCTACAGTTATTATTCTTGGTATAATTTGTGATTTCGATTTCAATGGTTAAAAAATGAAGAAACTAAAGTACCTATCTACCTAGACTACCTACCTTACCTACCTTTGTTAAAAGCAATGGGTATAATTATTGTTATCAAAAAATCAATTTAAAATTTATTTATTTTTTGGTTTATTGAATTATTGGAGCTGGTTAAAATCTACTAAGCCCAAGTCAAGTGATTTTTTTGTGAAACCATTACAAGCAACGACCTATATGTACTACGTTGAATTCTATGATTACAAGACAATCTTCTACTTAAAAAAATAATTACGTGAATAGGTTTTGGAATAGGTTCACAAATGGCGGAGTAATCGATGTGCATACCTAGGTACATAAAATATGATTTAAAAAAAAACGGACTGAATTGAGAACCTCCCCTCTGGATGAAGTGGGTAAAAAATGTTCTATTTCTTATAACTATATTATGAGTTATATAATTATAAATCGGTTGATACTAAACTTGAAATAAAATGGTTGAAAATAAAAGAGTCAGTATTATGACGTCACGTGACGTGACGTGACGACCTGAGTTTATTTTGTGTTATGTGCTGTTGTTTTAAAAGTTCACTACGTTATCACTAGATAGCGCTGAATTTTGAACCTATGTTTTGGTAGTAATTTCTATGTAAAACGACTTTGTTTTTATTTTTAGATCCAATTCGGTATCCTAAAAAAAATTAACCTATGCCAATTCCGAAACCATTTCGAGATTTTATGTTACAAACCCTTATTTTTCTACTCTGACCTTTTAAAACGATAAGATGCCATTTATTTTAACAAAAAACTAAGAAATCATTCGACTTTCATTGGCCTCTAAATGACGTCACTTTTTAACAGTTTATTATCTGTGCTTTTTACGAATAAAAAAATATAATACATTTGACACACTGTTCGTCACACAGAAAAATTTTTTTTTTCATATCTGTGGTTTTACATTCTAGTTCTTTTCAGAGTTGCCAACATGGGGTATTTTTCCCTAAGCGTAGGGAAATATCATGTGAAATTGTTTTTTCGGGGAAATAAATATCTGATTTAGAACGTTTTTACTGGAAGCACCTACTTAATAGAATTAATTCTCACCACGTCAGATTAATTTGTTTTTATTATGGGTGGTACTCACAACGATATATAATGTTAAACATATTTTAATATGTCATTTGATGTATGATTAATAATTTATATTCAAACATGATATTGTCTCAACCTAAGAATAAAAAACACAGAACCTGAATAATCGAACAAATAAAATACTAACATCAATAAAATATTGTTGTTTGCAAATCAGTGAGCTAGTAACCCTAGGGTTTCCATAAACAAACAAGCAGACATTAGATGTCATTGTTACTGTCAAAGTATGTTCTAATGTCTTTTTATTTTTACTCGCGTGCTTTTTTTGGCTTCTCAACGCAACTACATATTTGTGCAAAAAAGTGACGTCATAGGTTTCAAATTTTCAAAAAAATATTATAAAATAACTACTGAATATAAAACAAAAATATTGAAATTTGTTTCTTATAATGACCTAATCTACGAAATAAAAATATAAAAAAAATACCAAAAAAAAACTTTACATACCGAATTGCTATTTATTTGGTAATTTAGATACTTAGAATTCAGATAAGAAAGCTTGGTTATCTACTATATAAAAATAAGTCGGGTTTTCTTTCCTGACGCTATAACTCCAGAACGCACGAACCGATTTCCACGGTTTTGCATTCGTTGGAAAGGTCTCGGGCTCCGTGAGGTTTATAGAAGTCATCTGGTGGCGAAACGGAGTTCACCGGGTTTGCTAGTTTGATATAAAAAAGTGAAATACAGCACATTATTATTCTTTATAAAGTACTAATGTACCTACTTATTAAAAAAGGTTATTCTTTCTCCAACATTACCTTTTTTGTCCCAAATTAATAAGATTTTTTACTTCTATAGCGCGACGGCTGGCTAGAAGTGACAATGAGGAACATGAAGCTGCCACCATCTTCTATCCCCCGACCAGACTGCTTCGGTTACCTGATGAAACTCGGCTCCAAGTGGAAGTCCTGGGCGAAGAGATACTGCGTGCTGAAGGACGCATGTCTTTACTTCTACAACGATGGAAACAGCAAGAATGCTTTTGGTGAGTTCAATTAGGTTGGATGTTTTTACCCCACGACGCAAAGCAAAAAGGGCTAGCTATTGTGTTTACCGTGTACTAAGTATGTACCTACTGTGGAGATAGAGCTGCAGCGTTAACATTTCCCGAGTATGTCCTAAAACTGCGACTAGAACCACCGGAGGATGGGCAGCAGCGTCCTGTTAGTACACGGTGAACGTACTGCGATCTCCAAGGCGCCTGCCAAGCGTGGAGATTATGGCAACACCCCTCTCTAAGAGGGAGGCCTTGTTCAGTAGTGGACATTTAATGGCTGATGATGTGTATGTATGTGTGTGTTAACATTTCCACTGATTTTGGTAAATGCGATGTCCATAGATAGACGCAGCGTAGGTAGGCCTCCCACTAGATGGACCGACGACATAGTGAGAGTCGCTGGCATTCAGTGGATGCAAAAGGCAGGCTGTCGTTCAGTGTGGAGGTTGAAGGGGGAGGCCTATGTTCAGCAGTGGACGTCTTCTGGCTGATGATGATGATGATGATGTCCATAGATTACTTAATCAAATTAAGAGATGGTCACTGGATAGAATAAAACTGCATAGAAAAATATCGTGAAAGAAACCGATATCGCCAACATTCACCAACATGCACTAGGCTTGCATGGTGGATTAGGGCCCATCTTCTTTGAATCTGAGAAGGCCTGTGTCTTAGCAGCGGGAGGAAAAAAAAACTGATTATGATGACTGGGTAGATGAAGTCGTCATAAATACAAGATAGTTATAATGTAAAGTAGGTACGTGTGTTTTATTCCACTCAACGAAGTGGAAAGAAACACATCTTTGCTATACACGAAAAATCGTATTGATAAGTGTGATATTTTTACAACAATTAAAGAGATTCTGGTATCAATCAATCTGAACTAACTCAGGGTGAGACTCTGGTCCAAGTTCTCTTTTATGTTAACAACGGCATTTAATTTTCCTGTCTGCTATAATATAGATTAATAAAATGAATAACTTCCTTTTAGGTATGGCGTGTCTCCATGGCTACAGAATACAGACCTGCGCGCCAGGTGGCAAGAAATATGCTTTCGAGGTGATGCCAACAGAACCCAAGCAGAGACACTTCTACTTCCATACTGAGTCTGAGATGGATAGGAAACGGTAAGGGTTTTAAAACCTCAATTTTCTTCATTTCACAATCAGTCGCTGACTTTATTACTGAAAGATGGATTAGGCTAAAATAGAGGGATTTTTCCATTCAACCTTCAAGGTGATAGGTACTGGACTGGCAGTCCAGCTATACAACTGGTCTAGTTATCGAAAGACTGGTCTGGCCATCACGTGATAATAATATTGATATCCGATAGGTCTTATCTGGAAGGAAGTAATTTGCCAGAGAACCAAATGTTAATATAGTAAAACACAGTGGGCCGTATATCTGTCGCAGAACCTAAAACCATTGGAATAGTTTGCTCTAGACTGAAGACCACAAATTCGCAAACGTATTTAAAGTTTTTATGATCTGCGATTGGATTGAGTGATGATATAATAACAAAAGTAGTTTATAATGACTGAATAAAGCCGAGAATATAGCCGAAAGAAAGGCAAGTGTGGACAGTAAAGTGATTTAGGTGAAAATAATGGTTATAAACATTAACTAACCAGAAAAGCTTGTTACAGCCTGGTTCTAATAAAATACTACATAATATTACTCCGAGCAAAGCCAAATTGATGCTGAGGTATGATAAACTTGTCTCTAATAATTCTGATTACCTTTATTTGTCTCTTTCAGGTGGATGGCTGCTCTAGAATACTCAATTGATCGATGGATGAAGGCCGGTTGACGGCGGCTTATAACCAACACAGATTCCTTCGACTTCGTATAATTTTAGTTCAATAAAGCTATTCCTTATTTGCAAATCTTGATTATTTTTTCTTCATTATTTCTCCCTTTTCAATTTTAAGAAGCGCGAAACGATAGCAGTCTTTTTTAAATTTCATGCTTTTTACTTTTATCTTGTGAGTAGACAAATTGTCCTGATTCTCTTCTTTAGTTAATTTACATCTATTCATGCTCGATTATGTCATTATTCTTTGTCTTGCATAACTAAATATTATGTACATAAGTATAAATTACTGGATCAATCTAACAACAATCTTTATAAAACGTGTTTAACTATGAGAATATTTTTATGGAGTAGAAAATTAATTGTTTTTATTTTAACTTATTTGTTTTCATATTTTAGAAGTAAATAAGTTGGTACTTAAGTGGAATTTATTTTAAATATTATATTAATATTGCAACTCATCGTCTAATTTTCACATAACTGACGCGCCAAAACTAGAAAATTATACCTTTTCCGGGTCATTTTAATGCCATTAACTGAATTTGAATATGAAAATAACAAAAAAATGCGAAAACAAATTATTGGGTTAAAATACGATGTTTCTTTCTGAATTATTTTTAGTTTACGGCATTAATTAATACTTTTTTAAAAATGCTAAGCTGGGTAACAATAAAAAGTTGTATTTTCAAGTTTTGACGCCTCAGTTGAGTGAAAATTAGGGCTAAGTAAAAGTTCTTAACTTTTCTTTGAAAAGAGTTAGAAATTTTATTTTAAGCTAATAAATATTGCAAATGTGACAAAGTTTAATTCCCGTCCTCGTGTAGCTTTGGAGTAATTTATTGAAATATACATTACGCCAGTATATTTATTTATTATGATAAATTTGCATATTCAGCCAATATTATTGCTAAAATATAAAAAAATATATTTATTATTGGAATAAAATTCAAAGTAATACCCGACAAAGAATTTTGAAATATCAAAGAAACGGCGCATCGAAGATGATACATGTTTTAATGCATAGCTTTAATCTATGTTATTATTTAATACTTAGATATTTATAAATCAGTGATGATAATCGTTAAAAATATAAAAAAGTCTTTTGATAAATCCGACATGACTGATAAGAATGAGACTAAAAGGATTGCGATTAATTAAAAAAGTAAGTAAAAGCAGAATTGAGTAATTGAGTATGAAATTCTACGGAAAATAACGTTGGAAAAAAATATTAACCAAAAATGGTTATATGGAACCAGAAATTTTGGGGATCTATGAGAAGAAAAGAAGCATTGTAATGGCTGAGTTTGTAAGTACTAATAATGAATTCAAAAATATTATATGCCAATGTAAGTCAACATATTCCTATTATAGAAAATCTTATTAATAATTTAGATGTGGAAGTAGAAGTAAACGTAGATATTGATGTGTGCCAATGTTTTAGGAGCTGTAGGTAGATATTTTTAACTTATGAAACAGCACAAATTATTGGATCTTAGACTAAGGATTTGCCATTTTATCTGTAACCCTGTATAATATTAATTGGGATTAATATCAGTGTTGTGAATTTTGTAAACTATTATTTGTGAATTGGCATTTCATTTTTACGTGTATGTGTAAATTCATTACATTTATTATGACTAACTTGTGAATCAAATTTGTAAATAAAAAAAAAGAGAGGGGTTACTGTAATAATTTTGTTGTTCTAAATGGGAAGAATTATTTCAATGTTTGTTACTATGTTTTAATTTTAAATATTATTAGTAAATATGTATTTAAAATAAGTCAGTAATATTAATTATTTCCCTTAGAGAGTGGTCCATTCTAGGTGACTTAAATTGTGCATTAAACTGATTAATAGTAATGATAAATCCATAACTATTATGTATGTATATAAAATAATAATGTGAAAGCTCAAATACATAATATTTAAATGATAAATAAAAGACTTGAGTATAAACAATCGGTTAAAAAGCTTGATAGAGTAGAATGTATATTAGTAAATGTTTAAATAATAATGTAAAGATTATTTATAATTTTGTTTTGGATATTGCAAATTTATAAATGCACGTTGAATATACCTAGTTTATTGTCTATTGAATACTCATAGATTTTATCATCGATATTATAAAACATAGAGAAATTGTAATGTGTTCAATAAATGAGTTGTCCCAATTATTGTTAAGAAATATTTCAGTCAAAGTTTTTTTTATTCCAATCATTATGGAAGGTACACAATTGTTATAGTTTATATTAAGGATCCATTTGAAAATCTCACTTTTTTATATTGGTGCCCTTTTATTTACTTTTAAATGGTCAACAATGAATTAGTGGTTATCGTTTACATTCTTACTAGATCACGTATAAGATAACAAATCATGTTTATATTAGGTATTTATCTTAATTTTTTCGAGTCATCTTTATTTTTATTACAGGTATTTCCTATATTAAGTAAAATTTCAAGTAATATTACTTTCAAAGAACCAAAGATTAAGATGAAAACTCATAATAATGTAAAGTGCAGATCGTTATTATGTGATTGTATGAATAGATTTCGTTGTAATAAAGTATGACAAAATAAATTATTTGTTTTATTTTACACCTTAGGTAATAACTTCTTAATGCTATATTACAGAAAAAGAGAACTTTTTTAAAATAAAAAAAAATATACTATACAGTTTTAGTGCAATACTTACAATACTTTGGCGAGCCCTATTTCACAAAATATACACTTAATAAAATAAAAACCGGCTAAGTGCGAGTCGGGATCGTGCACTAAGGGTTCCGTACCACCACAAAATATACCTAATATATCTCAAGTAGTTTTCTTTTGACTAAACCATAAAAAGTATATGTTACGTTGGTGTGATGCACCTCTGAAATTTGGTGATGTTCGTAGAGCTAAGTTCTTTCGATTTTTTCTGTGACCACCAATTTCTGAACTATGATGATTGTGACCACAATTATATTATATGACTTTGGCTACTAAAAACTGAACCCTACCATATGCGTGTCTCAATTCTCGACATGCACTTAGCCAGGTATTTCTAGAATATATTTTTTCTTTTTTCTAATAGGATTATGGTATCACACGTCTTGTGCGACGATTTTTCAGTGTCAATTATTCACCGATCCACCTTTAAATGGCGCAAAAAAAGTTTATAATATATTATATAAAATGTGGTGCCTTTATTTTGTTCTTTTGAGAATTATTTCGCAATTTTTCAACAAAACGTCAAATTTTTCTGTATTATCTTCAAAGTTGTAGAGCAACGAGCCAAGAAAGAAGAAAACACCTTTTTTTAAAAACAATAAAAAGAAAACAATCCAATGAAAAATATACTAAAGCGTTAATTTTAAAGGCCGGACTGAACGTAGACAATAAAATCATTGAATAAAGGAAAGAGCAATAAGAACTTTTTATCAATTAGCATGTACTGACGAAATTCACGATACTCTCCACAAAATCCGAGGGTGGTGTTAATTTACACGACTTATAAGCTACTAACACGAAAAATAAACAATACGACGATATACTTCCCTTTTTTATCGCTCCCAAAGTAAAAACAGCTTGGAGGCTTCGATCGGGGGAGAGGAGAGGTGAGGTGGCGGGGGGTCTACGGGAGCGCTACTGCCTCTGGCTTTCCGACGGTAGTACGCGCGCTCTACTCCCACCAGTCGCGCGCCATCTGCGCACACGCAGCCTTCACGACCACAGATAACCAATCAAGAAACAAATATCAGTGCCATTATACAAAGACATTACAGACGGATTACAGTGAATTCCAGACCTTAGTGCTCAATGTCATGTGAAATACCAATTATGACGTTACACCAGTGACATTTTCGTGCCTATTAACTGTTTTATTACCTGTAACAGTGTATTGTTGTGTGCGCTTCCACTAATCTCCTATTCACCTGTCTCGGAGCCACCTACTGTGGTTGAACTGTGAAATGTGACAAAAAATAGCAATGATCGACCATTGTCAACTTGCGGACCCATAGTTTGTAAACTTTGCGGGTTGACTACCTGACAGTTGAGGGTGGGTTCCGGACGGGTCTGTACACCGATCGGCCGACCAGTCGACGTGTGAGTCCTTCATTTTTTACTGTAATTTAATACAGCGGATATGGAATAAATTGGGTAGGCAGGGTGCGCTTTCTTTGCTACCTGTTTTATTAGCCATGTGTGTTGAATGCGTAGCCACGTACACTTGTTTATTGTTTTCACAGCAGATGTTGGAGAAAAAACAATTCTGAGAAGTAACGGGTCTGCGGTTTTCTATTGTCCGTGTATTAACGTAGTTGTTAATGTTTCCTGCTACTGCGTTTCGCAGTAATTATGTGAACAGTAGTTGTATTGTTCTATGGGTAAAGAACAGATTTATGATGAGGCTTGAAATAAAAGCTGAACTACTATGGCACGAGCCAAATTCAATGGACAGCATGTGACTCTCTTGTTAATGAGTAAAGCTAGAGCTTTGCGGTTTCAAACCACAAAAACTTTACAAAACAAAAAAAATTACATACCAACTTTATTTAAAAATACTTGATGAATACGCTCAAAACCTACCTTACTTTCTATACATACAATCAAAATGCAAGAAAAAACTTTAGAAATCTAGGGGGGGGGGAAGTACCTATGTACATAAATTTAAATACATACTTACCTGAGGTATGAACACTAAAAAACAGGAATAGAAAAATGTATCAAAAAGATAAATACAAATTGAATTCATTGAACACAAAGAAGTTGGTGAAACCGATCATAGCATTATGAATAGGCATGCATATTTAGTTGATGCAAGAAGCTTATCGATCAGACACCAACAGCATACTATTGAGCAACAAACAAAACAATTTAAATCATTACCAAATCTGTCTACATCAAATTACTACAACCTCATAAAAATATCATATTTGGCTCGAGGGACCATAGAAGAATTTAATTTGACTTTGTTGATAGCAATTACTTAGATGATGATACTAAAATGCCTCATTAAGATTTGTTACAAAACGGTAACACAGTAGAAACGTCTGAAGTCGAACAAATAGTAGTTAATCTTTGCCATCAAATGATAAGGAGTAATCTTATCAAACGTGTTGGGTGTGATGCTTATCAAAACCTTGCGGTGGATCGAATGGATACCGCGTATGATTCCGTCTATAAACTTTATTGTTTCCAGTAAAAGAAACCGTTACTGGTTATAACTTCTGATAGCTTAAGCACTGTTTTAACTGATTCTAATGCTGCTGTTTGAATGACAAATATTTCTTACCACACTTCGATATTCCTTTGATAAGCAGTTAGATTTTACTGATTTTGGCTTTGTTAGTTAAAAGATTGTTCTAAGGGTATTTGTTTGATGAACAAACATAAATGGTAAATGCCTGCTTATTACTTAAATATAACGATACTACAATCTTATTTGACAGAATAATGAAACTGAATAGTAGATATCTAGAATTTGATATATTCGGCATTGTTTATGGATTTATCATTACAAAAAACACTGGATAGTCACTGATAGCAAATCACTTAAAAAAGATAACACTCCTATAAATGTTTGTAATGTAAATAATTAATTATAGCAATGTATAATTATATTGTATGCTAAACTAAAATGTTCAATTACTCAATTGTAGACGAGGTTGTTGACATGAATATTTCTGCAAATACTAGTTCATTCGGTCTCATCTCGTTTATTACCTAGAGGTATTTATATTTACTTGTATATATTCAATACTATTAATTAAATTTATGAGAACTGTACTTACTTTAGATGATTTTAGTGTACTTTTGAACAGGATATTTATGACTATTTACCATCGGCTTTCGCATCGGGTCTGCGATATGGATCCATCGTTCCCATGTCATCTTTATCACTTCTTCTCTAATTCATGTAAAGACAGATGTATAATTAATATCATGTAAATTTATCTCTTTTCACCTGCTTGAATAATATCAAGATCTCAATGAAATATTCAGTGACAATTAACGGGCACACAAAATAGAATTATTTGCTTCATTAACGAAACTCGATCCATAAATTTAAATAAATTTCATTTCCATTTTTGTATATGGACTAAATTTAAGTTGTCTTCAAAGAAGCCGATGGGTAAACAAATATCATTCCTCTACGTGTGTTTTGTTTTGGACAAAATTTACGAATTTTGTTAACAAAAAGTCGTAAAACTGTAAAGTATTTTTCTTATCAAATTTTAGTAAGGCTTCTTGGAATCAATGATATTAAATATAAGTTAACATTCTTGCGCAAAGATCAATCAAATTCTGTTATCACGTTCTTATCATTTTGCTTAAGTAATGCGGATTAAGTTAAACTTTTGCCTTGGCGTCTGGGTAGCAGTTATTATATAATCATAAAATCATCCAAGAGAAGTAAAAATGCATTTTTTGCTTGCAAAAGACATGCATAAAGAACTAAATTACCAGCCACAACCAGCTTGCTATCAATACAATGCAGTAAAACACATCTGTGTTTCAAAAAGAAGAAATTTAAATTTCCAAGGAGATCACTTTAAAATATTCCTTTTAAAAGCTTTATGTTATTGAAATGACCGGTATTACATCCCGTAGTCCATTACTTACTGCAGTACCTCTATACATATTCATATCTCTAAATTCTCGGACGGAAAGAGAGATAAAAGTAGTTTTACAACTTCGGAGCAAGTAAGATGGTAGAAACTCGATCAACCAAAGCTTGAGAGCGAGAGAGAAGGGTAATAAGAAGCCTGAGGTGTAAAAGAGAGGGGGAAATCAGAAGGCTTTTACGGTAGAGCGGGCAGCATACAGTGAAATGTGGACCCGGCGCAATAGCCTTCTTTTTCGATCTCGCTTGAATAAATTGATTCTAAGATTAATCTTTTGTAGTTGATGTAACTGACGCCTAGCTTTTTATTGCTTTTGATAAAAAAAACTATGATTGGGGAGTATCAGTTTTATGTTTACAAGGTTTCCAGCGTAGAATGACCTCTTAAAATTTTATAGCAAACGTTTTGTAATATAAAATATTTTTGTATCTATATGTTATGTATTTTAAATCAAAATGTCATACCTGATAAAGTTATAATTATTTAGATATTATTAGATTACTTTAAAAATTCTATGCGGTTACTGACATCAAGCATTTTAGTGAAACTATTTAAAACTCACAACAGAATCTATACTTATGGACTAATTTAAAATTTAAGACCATTTGCCGGATATTATTCCTTTTTAATATTATATCAAACCACAACTGCCACACAGATATTTAAAAAAACTTGTACGTGAATAAGATACCGGAAATGCTAGGAAAACATTTGCTGAGTACGGGCCATAAAGCCTAACGCCACTTTTATTGTCTCCAGACATCATGGTTATTTCAGATGGAGAAACCCATTAAATTCGGAATAGCAATCTTTCAGATGTTATTTGTCCTGTATAAACAAAAATGGAAGTAGGCAATGAAATATAGGAAGTTGATGTACTGAGTACTAGTAACATGCCATATATGAATATTAAAATTTCGATAAATATCAAAAATAATTTTGTGGGTGGTATGGAATATGTTTAAATAGTAACTATTTTATATAATTTTATTCTAACATAAACAAAGTAGATTCATCATTTCAGCCATAGGATGTCCACTGCTGGACATAGGCCTCCCCTATCGATCTCCAAAAGGGCCGGTTGGAAGCGGCCTACATCCAGCGTTGCCCTGCGGTCTCTTTTAGGTCGTCTGTCCATCTTGTGGGTGAACGTCCTACTAGTAAGCGAAGTAGATTATTCTAAACAAAATTCTATGAACGGTGGTTTTTAGAAATAGACACCACGTTGAAACCTAATTACCACAACTGACTTGATAAACACAACAATAATACAATTTAAAGGCATTTTTGCTCATAACTCTTGAAAAATCGAACCAAAGCCATATAAGTGGCTCATTGTAATAAATCAATTAAAGACACTAATGTCGTCCATAGCAAAATCCGGGCGCTATTAACATTTTCTGATATCACCAGAAGCCACTAGCTGATACGATCGCTTTAACTCATGAATGATACATGAGATAGACCAACAATATCTAAATGATAAAGAGAAAAACTGGAATAAATGATTCATAATAATCTAATGAATTCAACAGCTTTGTTTGTCGACAAAATTATTTTCCATAAAACAATTTGAGATGGATACGTTAAATCCATATGAAAATCAATGATCTAATTTCAATATTTTAAGCAGATGCCATGAGAATTTATGTTCTATGCTAATCAGTAATAAGAAACAATGTAGAGCTACTTCATTAGGCATGATTCTCGATCCATAAATCTGAATGTTTAGCACCTCGCATAGACTAGGAAGGAAATTGTCAGTAACGAACCACGGGCTTGAATGGTTGTCAAGATAAAATCAAGAGAAAGGCATTAAGATTTGAGATTAATAATCTACGGTTAGCAGGTAATGGTAAAGTAAATAGATTACATTGGATATACAGCAATTATTACTAAACATGAACCGATTATTTCTCAGAATTATTTTTGTTTCATTTTTTTATGGTAAGCATGACCTGAATCATCCACGTCATCCAGGATTAGCTCCAGATAAAAGAACTCTTTAATGGTCAACAGCATTGACACGAAATATTTTGTACTACGCATTTTATTATAATAGCTGATTTTAAGTTTTACCATGACATGGTTGTTGCATGTATAAGTACTGTAAGTCACTGTAAGTTTGTCTAATGGCTAAGAAGTTTCATAATAGTAATTTTTTTAAATACTTTCAGATCACAATGTCGGAAAACTGCGGAACAGTAGTCACCAGGGCGTCAACTCCTCGTCCAGTGACTGATCCACCCGTAAATGCACCTCTCAGATCCAGACATGATCAGTTTCTCGCGAGTTCTGCTGAAAGAGCTCAGCAAAGACCCACATCAAGTGGGAGAAACCCCAGCGCAAACTTTGACTCGCCACCTCTACCATACCATAGGCAAATGACAACTGGCTCTCTACTCACATCTTCGCATCGAGAATCATCTGCTTTCGTACCCGTAGTGCCAACAAGAGCTATGCACCCTGTAATGTACCCCAATGAAATGCACTCTGCACTAATACCCTCAGAAATAATTGAAAGAGAAAGAATGCTAGAAAGAGATAGATCAGAACCTGCAAAAAGTTCACCAGATCGAGCTTCAGGGAATTTTCCTAAAAGAAATTCATTTGATTTGATGGCTATGATGGTAGAAAAGAGAAAAGAAGTAGCATTGCGTGAAGCAGCTGCTGCGATGTTGCTTCCTCATCACAGAACGGGTTCTATCGAAGGGATGATGTCAGATGGATCTTCGCAACCTCCAATTTATGGTCCACCCGGAGCATTTCTCGGTGCACCAGGTCCTTCACCTACTGCTGCGGGTAGCTTTACCTTCCCTGGTGCTGGATTGTTTCCACCTGGTGCTGGGCCACATCAAATGCACCCACACTTAGACAGGCGGTTGTTGCGAGCACCTGGTCGAGCGTCGAGACCGAAGAAACAGTTTATTTGCAAGTTCTGCAACCGACAGTTTACGAAATCTTACAACCTGTTAATCCACGAGAGAACTCACACCGATGAAAGGCCTTACTCCTGTGATATCTGCGGAAAGGCGTTTAGAAGACAAGATCATCTGCGTGACCATAGGTAAGATCTAATTTTCATTTAAATATTAAAGTATGAAATTAAACTACCTATCGTGTTGATCAGCGTTTTCCAAATTGACTGCTTGGTTATAACAAATATATATATTCAAACATCTGCTATCGATCTAGGCAAGAGTTGCCGCACGCACATTTACTGTGGCCATTGTAGTTTTGCCGCTTGAAATTGGCGCTTATTGCACATTTTAATTTTCCCCAACGCTGAACATAGTGTATTTAGTAAATCGTAATTTATATGCACGTAACAAGCAGCCGGTGTAACTCAAGGTGCAGATGTTAAACCGACTGTGGCTACATCCGGCTGACTACTTGGAAACGGAATATTTATAAAGCTCCTTGATCGTGGGTTCTAGTTTCTTAGAAATAAATCTATCTTGATTAATTGCTCGTGTAGGTTAATAAACTTTACAAGTTTAATATTTTTATATGCTTGCGTTTGACCGCCATCTCGCCTGATGTTAAACAATGATGTAGTCTACGATGGAGCACGCTTGCCTAGAAGAAACCAACTTACGCTTGATCTCAAGACACCCAGATTGTAACTATCGGGAAACACCCTTTCAGCCACATCCCACAGACTGGCAGTCCGCAACAATAAAAGTGGAATCAAAGAACTTCATAGGGGTTTTAGGTATATCAACCATAAAGTGGTGTCGATTTTTCGTGCCCGTTCTGGCAGTCCAATAGAAAAATGGGCAGAAGGGAATTAAATCATGCAGATCTGATGCACACTCCCCGAAAATCCCGAAATGTATTCGATATAGCAACTTTACGCCGATGCTCAAGGCTAAGAAGCTTAGTCTAAACTAAGGATTCGGTACTGATGAGCCTTATGGCGTTTTAAAAATTTACATGGTTACGTTACTTGTCAGCTTTTATTTTAGGTACCTGCCATAAATTAACCTAACGTAAAAGTTTTTTTTAAATCATCCACACTATAACAAACTATTATAACTTAGTAGTTTAAACTCAAGTTACTCAAAATGTTACTCTACCTTTTTGAAATAAGGTCGATTTTTCTATTAAGCTAAAAGATAATCCGTACATTAATAGTTAATACCTTGGAATCATTTGATCGGATTTAAATTTAGAGGAATACACTCATAAAAATCGTCTTAAAATCGGCTTGGTTCGCCGTCTCACGATCCACTCTGCTTTATAGAACGCTATAAAAACTAGTCTTTGTGAAGATTTTACTTCCTAATTAATCAAGATTCGATATCGGTCATAAAATGTTGGAATAAATTAAAGCATTTTTGTTAACGATGATTTTGAGGTTGCTTTAGAGGCATTGATTTATAAACGCAAGAATTTTAAGCCTAGTATTATTGTTATAAAAAAAACAACGAAAAACATGTCATGTCATGTGTTTTTTGTAGGTACGGAAAATATTTCCTGAGTTTATTTATATCAAATTCAGGTACATTTTAGAAACCGATTTGACGTTAAAACAATTTCTAATTTATCTTGGAACTAAGTGTGGACTAAATCCACAGATTACTTTGATATTTAGTAAGGTAGTAATTAAAGTTTATAAAAAAAAAATCGCCACAATTAATTGACGCCGCTGGTGACAAGAGAGCTGGCTCATTCCTCGCGCATGCGATGCAATGCAGCCAGCGTTCTTGGCACTTTACCACACGGGCAACATCTTGTTTTTGATTTTTGATTATATTAGTGTTAATTAGTAATAGTTAAGGCTTTTTTTTATTTTCTTTGTTTGTTATACCTACCTATGTACATAAATATGATAATAAATGAAACTCTGAAATTGTACTTTGTTGCGATAATTAAATTTATCACGTTTAAGTAAGGTAGTTAGTACTCGATATTCTTTAAAATATTTTTGTATAAAGTACACTTTTTTCCAACAAAGAGACAAAAAGTTTCCAGCACTTACCAATCTCACAATACAAGTATCAAAGAACAAAAAGAAGAACCAATACATTTTCTAAACAAAATAAATAGTTTCCCGTGGAATATAACAAATCATTTATCTGGTCTTTCCGTGGTAAATTTGTGGCAACAATTGCAGAATCCTCTGCGTTGAAATTATCTACAAAATCTTTATAAAAAATCAAAATCGATCTTCAACAAAATTTTCTTTATCTAAAGTAATATGGATAAAAATTGATGGAATAAAACAGTCAAAGAATGATGGCCTAGCTAAAGTCTACTAGATAGCTAGTGCCTACTATTCCTTTTGCTCCACATCCATCAAATCATCCATCTGTTTTAATGATATTGGTAGGATTCAAGGCAAAACATAAGAGAATGGTGTAGTAAAGAAGTGGCCCTTGTCCAGCAAATTGATAATATTAAAAGGTAACTCAATATGATGATGATAATAAAAATGACTATTTAGTATTATCATCAGTATATTTGACGTTCGTTCACTGGTAGACGCAGGCCTCTCCTAAAGAAAGCCACAATCTCCTGCATTTCGCAACTACTTGCCACCAGCCGCTTCCCGCGGGTCTCTTTACCTGGCTGCGGGGCGTCCTATTCTACGTTTGCCGATACGTGGTCTCCACTCCAGAAATCGAGAACCTCCAGAAAAAACCTCAGAAAATCCAGAAAATACCTCAACGGTTGTCTGTTTTTGTACCATATGGGTTGATATGGCCAGCGTATTGCCACTCATCATCATCATCATAAGCCTGAAGACGTCCACTGCTGAACATAGGCCTCCCCCTTTAACCTCCACACTGAACGACAGCCTGCCTTTGGCACTGGATGACCGCGACTCTCACAATGTCGTCGGTCCATCTAGTGGGAGGCCTCCCTACGCTGCGTCTTCCGGTTCGTGGTCTCCACTCCAGAACCTTTCTTCCCCATCGGTTATCGGTTCTTCGAGCGATGTGGCCTGTCCATTGCCACTTCAACTTGCAAATTTTAACAGTTATGTCGGTGGCGGTGTCGGTGTCGGTGGTGTCGGTGTCGGTGTCGGTGTCGGTGTGTCGGTGTTCTTTGGCGAATATCCACGTTTCGGATTTTATCGCGATCGGATCGGATTTTATTGCCACTACAGCTTGCTAATTTTATGAACTATGTTGGTTACTAAACTTCTTTGTCGGATAATTTCATTTCTGATTCTATGGTTCAAATAAACCCCGAGCATAGTTTGCTTCATAGCTCGCTGAGCGACTTTAGGTTAAGACTTTTGGTTCCGTAGATTAGTATAGGTAGGACGCACATAATATTAGTAAACCGTGCCGTCGTAGTCGTATCAGTCCCGTGTCATATAAATAAAATGTGAAAATATTTTATTTATATGACATGTGAAAACACGTAAGTTTCCATAATAAAATATTAGTAAGCTTGTATTCAGTGTTAACTAAGACTTGCTCATAAAAAATTACATAATTCTGATATTGATATAGGTTATATTATTATAACTATACACAACACTATCTACTTCCGTGTGGTGAGAATCACGATCCAATTCCAATGCTTTCGCTATTTCCCATTATTCCCTTTGATGAACAAAATTGGATAGAGAGATAAACATAAATGCAGACATGAAAAATCAATAATTAACTATTACTCCAAAGTCACCATTATCTATTTGCATTATCGGTGTAATTGCAATCTTAATAGGATCAGCGGTTCAAAAGGAGTTGATAAACGCAGTTCCCAGAACTTTCAGGTTACTTGTATGTTTATGTGAATAGAACGTGATTGATAAAAATCTGTCATTTGGTTACTGTGTTTTAAACAAAAGAGAGGTTTATTTTGGTATTGATTTTAGTGATTGAATGATGTGTTACTATTTAAATTTCATAATGTTCGCTCTCCCTCCCTCGTCTCTCTTTCTCTTCGTTTCTCTTGTCTTATTGAGTTTTGTTTTCTTATTGTGTTGCCTATTTTGCTCGCATCGCATCGCTGGTTCTTCCACCACCTTTTTAGGGTTCCGTACACAAAGTATAAAAACGGGACCCTATTACTAACCCTACGATATCTGTCTGTCTGTCCTACCTTTTAACGGCTGTATGTTTCGAACCGCAATAGATAGCCAGTTGAAATTGTCACAGAATATGTATTGTTACGGAGGATTAACTAAGAAATAATAATAAAGTCAAAAAGTAAAAACAAAAGGGGGGTTCCCCATGCAAGAAACGTATTTTTTAACGTAATTTTTTATTAGATCTAATGTTAAAACGGTAATCATGATTATAGTACACACTCTAAAGTATAACAACAAATAATAAATAAAGGCCAACTGCGGGTCGGTGACAAGTTTCTGTTCAATACCAAGTTATAACTAGTAATTTCATTTTTGAATTTTGTGGTGGTACGGAACCCTCAGTCCGCGAGCCCGACTCGCACTTGGCCCGTTTATTCTTTTGCGTTGTGAGATGTAACCTCGGAGGTTAATCACTTTTGCTAATGTTGAACACCAGAGACTACCTCTGAGGGGTTTGATTCGTTACGAATGGCGTTTCCTGTGCAAAAGGCCTCTCAGTAGTATTGAATTTTTCAACATATCATAATTATGTTAAACAACTATCAATCATATGTTTACAACATTCGCTAAAAATAAATGCTCTCTCCGCTCTTGTTTCCATCATCGCGAGTTTTCGGAGCATTCTCGCAAGTGCCCTTTTTTACTTTCTCTCGTCTTGTATTTTTATTTGGCTGCTGGATTTTTTGGCTGGCTTTTACTTTTGTTAAAAATAAGTAAATTAGTTATTAAAATACGGGCCAAATTGAGAAAATCCTTCGTATTTTAATATCGGTTAAATTATATTCATTTATCAAATATGTTATACCTTTATGTATATTATGTAATACCTTTAATGATCAAGATTATTATTATACAAAGCATTATCGTCATGATCGGATCAGGTGCTTCTTATTTTGACTGAGACTGACTGAATATTGGCCGGTCATCTCAGTTACTTTTTCTCTATCCTACTATCCTCGAAAGTTTGTATGTATGGATGTATATTGTATAGTTGTATGGATTTATGGATGTTTGTTCCTCTTTCACGCTGCAACGGAACAACGAATCGACCTGATTTTTTGCATAGGTTATAGTCAAGAGCCAGGGAGTGACATAGACTATTTATATTTTCATCATCATCATCATCACCATTTTTCATTACTACGTGGGTGAAACACTGCGGGTCGCAACTAGTAATTATATATGTGACAGTCACAAAAAAGCAGCATTAAGCTTGCAACACTTGTCTCGTGGATGTTTTGAGGGACTTCTATTTTCTTTCTAGCGTGTTGTTTGCTTTTGAATTTTCCAAACAAAGCGTACTATAGAGCGCTACCTAGTACCTATATGCTATTATATTTATATGCATTATATAATATTCTTATAACCATTACATTGCCAATCAGCTTGAAAATGCCGACAGCATGCTGAGTACGCTATCAACTGGTAATGAGCTAGAGCACTTGAATTAACCCTAGACTTTCAACAATCTTTTGGGTCATCCAACTGTTTTGTACAATAAGTTAAGCAGTAGTATTTTTAGTTAGTATTTTTTTTTGACTTTTGTAAAGTAACGCCTGATTCAATCAACTATTAACAGTATAAGTATGTAGTAATTACAAAATGCACATTTAGTACAAGGTCGGTCGTGTATAGGGTACTGTTGTCACCTTTGGGATAGATCAGCTAAGTACCAGCTTGGGGTGTTGGAGTCTATTGAGAAACGTGCCATGAGCTTCATTAGCAATCCCTAGTTTAGACTAAGCTTCTTAGTCTTGAGCATCGGCGCAAAGTCGGTCGGTCCATCGGCTTTTTATCGGATACATTTCGAGTGTGCATACTGTGCATCGGATCTGCATGATCTACGATAAGTCCCCCCTGCCCATTTTTCTAACGGACTGCCAGTGCAAGCACGAAAAATTGACACTGCTATATGGTTGATATTCCAAAAACTCGAACGAAGCACTTTGATTCCACTTTTATTGTGCGAACTGCTAGTCTGTGGAATGCGCTGCCTGAATGTGTGTTCCCCGATAGTTACAATCTGGGTGTCTTAAAATCAAGTGTGAATCGGTTTCTTCTAGGCAAGCGTGCTCCATCGTAAACCGCATCATTGCTTAACATCAGGCGAGTTGGCGGCCAAACGCAAGCCTATTATTAAATTAAATAAAAAAGCGTTAAACAGCTTGTGTATTTTGTCAAGTAATAAGACACAATAAAGGTATCTACTTTTAAAATTTCTGATCTAACTAAATTTTACTGAAAAAAAATCACAAAGTACTCGTAAAAACTTGATTCTAAAGTTACTTCAAATAATTTAGTCCATTAGAGTATAATCAAATTTGTCAATAATAATTCAGTATAGTGCATTCATTACTCAAAAATGTAGCCTACCAAATAGGAAGTACCAAATCCACAAAGTCTGATAATAGTGATTCTGATGGATCCAAAAGTCCGGCCACCGCTCACCATTATTACCCGTTTTTTATTAAGTCACTAGTTTTTTTATGCCTGTAGTCTGTAATTAGTTTAAATTCTGTTGACTCATCCGTTTCTATTGACGGCGCACGAGTAATGAAACTAAGGATTAGGTAGAGTCAGCAAAACATTTTGAAATAACAGGTTAAATTTAGCTTTAAAACGTCTTGTAGCGTTTTAACGATTATAACAATTTGTATTTCCGACAGTGTAAATTACTTTATGCTCATTAAAGATATTTTTACTGGTGTAAAAGATTACAGTCCCATTTTTGTAAGCCTGTGTGATAATCTTAAATTTGTTTTATTGCTGACGTTACAAACTGAAAAGGCAATTTAATACCTCGCTCCAAGCCTCACGTTATCATTTTAAAATGGTCCATAAAAGATTTGTGCGTCTACCTACAGAGTACGAGAAAAAATTTGGTAAAGACTGTAAGCTAGGAATATATTCATGGAATTTACACTATTACTTTATGATACGTAAAAACTCAAACGACGTGATATCATTTTTATTTTAAGCATTTGTCATAATAACATAGAATTTTACAAAAATAATTTATAATACATGATTGCATAGTTATAATCAAGATGCACCAAACAAGAACTGCATAATTCCATGTTATTAACTTTGTAATTATTATCCCAAGAGTAATATTGTTAAAAACATCTTTGACCTCCCAAGGACAAGCCCAAAGATGAAGAATGGCTATTTCGCGTTTCTACGAAAAATCTGCATCGCAAAAACCATAACTAAATTCGAGCGATCCACCCAGAGTTATTATTGTACGTGAACATCAGATAATAAAAAATTTTAATCATTTTAAAATAAAAATAGGTACCTTTATACAGCAGGATATTTCATGAATATGTATCATGTACCAGCCAACTGGCCTTACGTAAATATAAATAACTTTTAATGACCAAGACTTATCTGAAATCGATCGACGAAATCGAAGCGTGATCAGAATTTTTGAGTCCCGAATTTTAAAGAAAATGGTGAGGGCAAATAATGAGGGTTCCTCTCTTCAGATGCATCGTAATGATTGGAGAGGTATGTTAATGCAATTACGGAAACATACGAAGGACCTCAACGATAAATATTTAGTAACGAGCTTAGTGCAAGCGGGAAATAATTCTATTGATTTTAACGCTTCTAATGAATACCAATATTTTGATCACACACCTGCAGTAGAGAAAAGCAATATCTCAAACGGTTTTCCTCATTATCTTACATAGATGTAAACATTAATGTATGTGTGCATTAAAGATTTCAATTATGATTGCTGTAGATAAGATCGGAGGTCTAAATGTGAACATTATTGTGAATGCCACGCAAACATTGCGACACGAAACTCTCTCGTGTTTCGTCAAATGTTCACGAGTTTAAATATTTTATTTAGACATTCCATCAAGCTGGCTGGTACGCCTCCAATCAACGGAACAAAAATTTAACCATTAATAAAACAGAGTCGATAACCGCTGCCATCGAAGATGTAAGCAAACACTGTCGTGGTATAACAACATTCACACTACGAACCCACGGCTACGGTGTGAGCTATAAAAATATAACATACCACAGCTTGCTGCTAAGTAGCGATATATCTACTATCATTAATTCCCGGTACAGCAAGTCCGGCAATTTCTTATGAAAAACTGGTTCGTATCTCATGAGAAACACAATTTAATAACGAATCGAGTTGGTCTAGCAGTCCTTTTGAATTGTAACACATCTATCATTATATTTGCCAAAGTTAGTTTAAGAATTATTCCCGCATTGAGACTCGTTTTATCTCGAGGCTCATATGCAATTATGATTGGCCCGAGACCACATATAATGGAGACTGGGTGAGCCTCGACGCTCGTTCCGATCGCTCAAGGGGCCACGGCAAAAAGGGATATCAAATTAATACTGAATCCATAATAAATCAAAGCGAGGCAGGTGGACCAAGAACAAGAGTTTCGCCTAGGGACTTTAGAAATTATCATCTTGTGGACCAAGCCAATCATAACTTTGTATCAGAGTTTATCTCTTTGAAAATGGCCAAATTAGTGGCTGGAATTTACAGTATCCCAATCGGCCCTAAAATGTTGTTCCGACTTAGCTTCAGGCAATTCCGTAAATTGTCACGCAATATTTAAATTCTTAACTTGATTTATTATTAAGTGACACAATAAACGCATCAATTTTACCCCATGTCGTAAATTATATGCAAAATATGGACTTAAAACGATAGCAGTTTAAAAAAAGGTAAGTTGTTTAGTCCACACACTCAAGCTTGCGTTTGAAATAGTCGTGACTGAGGCTCTAGAATAATTAGCCAGATACGAAGTACTTGCACCTCTCGTCGATTTCACAGTATCTTATTGGCTTTTGAAAGTTCTCTCTGACCGTGCACCAAGAGCGTTACGCAATTTTTCGTTCACTCGATTCGTTTTGACATTAAGGACGCATTTTATTTAACATCCTATACACCTGCAGCGAAGAAAATAAATGTTTTTTACTTGTCGAGAAATACGTCAAACTGCTGCCGTTGGGTATCAGATATCAGCAAAATCTGGATGCCGATCTGCGGTCAGTACATTATTTGGTAATTCGTTAAAAACAGAGTTCATGTGCTTTTATTTTTTATATTTATATCTTGTTTTCTTTTAATCATTTTCGTTAAGTTTTATGATAGTCAATCTTCAAATTTCTATAGATTTGTGCACATCTGTCCAGAAAAATCTGTTAATCATCGGAACCATCGGATTCCATTTTAATATGCCACAAATAATTCAGATGCCATTATTGCTGAATCGATTTAGACAGGTAAACGTATTATTCAAATTACACTCCAGATCGCGTGTTATGATGCAAAATGTTTTTTGTCGCTATATCCAAGCAATTAAGTTCAGTTTGCGTGATTCGGATACACAGACGTATTTTTTTACATTTTCCTTAACGTGAAGCTTCTTTTATAAATACTCTGTCTAATACATTCTGAAGTGAATAACAATTACCAATAAGTATCTATGAGTCAACCATTAAAATTAATTGCATTGCATTTGACTGAACTGTGTTAAACTTAAATTTTCAATTGATATGCGTAAGTGATAATCATTTCATTAATCTCTAATTAAATAATTATGCTATCGCGGAAACGAATAACTTATCTACATTATTTAAAACTTTCTCGGCCATCTGTAGGCTCCCAACTGAGTGACAATCTTTGCCCAACTTTATCTTTGCCGAGTGCATGCGGATTACGCACGCATCGTTCCATTTGAGTTTGGCTGTCTCTGTGGCAACGTCTGCAAAATACTTCTTGAGCAAAAAGTCGTTGGGAACTCGGTTTTTTATGTCTTTTGAATATTGCGCTCTATTTCTCACTGGCAAACCTTCAGTTTGAATTTCTGAAGTTTAGTTAATGACCATGGCTGAAAACCGTTGATCAGCAGGATACGAATGTTGAGGAGTCTTCGTATTAGTGACAATGGAAGGTCACCTTTCATCTGTTCCTTTTTTTTAATCTAATAATATGCTAGCGTTTGACCACCAACTAGCCTGATGTTAAACGAAGATGCAGTTTATGGAAAACGGATTTAAGTCTTTGATATATCAGCCCCATCTGGAGGCTTGTTGTGCTCAGATCTAGAGGCATCTGTTGGAACTCTAAAGCAGTTGGGGCAAAGAGCACTATATCATTGCCAAACGAAAATTTTGTTAGTTTCTCATTGCCAATGTTGACGTCTTAGGTAAGCCACCAACTTTGGAACTTTAAAGCCAAAGCTTGAAAGAAAAGGAAGTGTTTTAAATAACACTTCCTTTTATTTTCATTTTGCTGGTGAACAGTTTAGGAGATTGAAGATGTTTCTACCATGAAATGAGGTCTGAATTTTGCAGAGTTAAGTTTTATTGCAGCTTTACTGTATAATTTACTGTATAACTGTGGTACTGTATAACTTACAGATCATTTTCAAGAGGTCTATGTATGTTTTTTAATGTTATTATTTTCAAGAGCTGAAAATATAGCATAAATAGCATAGAATTGAACGTCTTTTGAGTAACCCACAAATGCGAGATAGAGTGGTGTCTGAAAATTAATAAATTTTTCAATGATTTGATTTAGACCGTGAATGTGGTCGCTATTTAAGAAGCTAGGTTGTAATCCCGCCTGTTCTGGTGATTGATAACTATCTAGTTCACCATTTACTTGGTTTTGAACTACTGTTTTTATGAATGTTTGAATGTTCTATAGAAATGCGATACGGGGCTTATAGTTGGTAATTTGGCTTTTGTCTCCTTCCTTTTGCAAGATAATTTTAAAATCTAAATCGATTGCATTATTTGTACTGGAAAACTCAAGTTTTAAATTAGCCTGTTGAAAATAATCTTTTCCATCAATCTCGAATTTGTTATTGCGTCAGCGAAACACATTTTCTTTTACATAATGTAGATCCTAAAAAAAAGATTCCAGTTTAGTTAAAATGTGTCTTTTTGGAGTAGGACGTGTTTTTGATACCAAATGTATATCTTTATCTCAATCTGTATTTAATCATTAGTGCATTTATTCACAATTAATTTTACTTTGATTAATTGACATTTTTTTTATTTTTACACTTAAATGGACTTCAAGATTGTTAAAACAATTTGGCACAAATATAATGATATCGTTCGATGTCACACATTAAATATTACAAATTTTCATAACAACTTTAGCTCCATCGTGTTTAAAAAAACCGAAGTACGTTGCGCTAATCCACCATAGAATGCTTATAATCCGATACGTGAGAAACGTATATTTTCGTATTTTATAATCCTTTGGATATTTTTAACTCACGTACTCTTAGGTACATGCTGTGAGCAACGTTTTGGTCATCCACTGCCGTAAACTATTCATGTAATAAAATATCATGCCCAACTTTGAAACAATAGGGGTTTATCTACCTTATATTTATGTTACTGAACTCAAATCCTTCATTGTATATTTTTAAATCGAATTTAAACTTTATGTCAATGATAATACAGTTTAAGGCAAAGTGAAGGTTTACTTGCTTGCGTGGGTTGACAAGACGTATGCTTATCGTCGATTTAGCATTTCTTCGCTACTTAATCCAGTTTTAAAAACCCATAAAGCTTGTAACTACAATCTGTATTGCTTGTTTTGGAATACTACCTACTACTGTATGTCCGGCATTTAGTAATTTACGGCTTTGTAACACTTTATATTTCTTTGATTCTGTTTGAATGGTGCTACACATTTAAGTTTTGAAGACATAAACTTTAATTTCAGTTTTATCTTATATTGTACACCTTTCCTAAATCATACTTCAAATATTTTTTATTGTTTATTTTTCTTATTTTGTTGATAGTAATATAAATATAAACTTATTTCTCATTTTAACTTCCTAACCAGCTAAGACTATCCCACGCTGTTGAATCTTCTTTGAAAAGAACACATGCTTCAAAATTTAAATTTACGTGACACGCAGCTTGCTCAAGAGCCTCGCTTGAAATATTTCCGAGTGGTCTCGAGGAGTCTCGAATAGCAAACACTGACCGGTCTTTGTCCAAACAAACTCTTAGTTTGAGTTGCACCAGTTGTTTTCTTAAATCTTTCATCAAGTCACTTATTCCTATGAACTAAAGTTGAATTTCGACTGATTGTACGAAATTTGACTGTAGTTGCAGATGGTGTAGCTCAGTCTAAGTCCGCTGCTAGCACTGTGGCCTCAAGCCTATCCTCACATTGCGCGACAAGAATATTTGTATTTACATTAACGTCCTCTGCTATTTGAATATGAATATTGTAATTACATATCTCAACGTCTCTAGCTTTGATATTAGTTGAAATGTTTTTTTTTTCTATCTTTGTATGGTCTTATCTCAAATCGATATTAATTTAGGCAGAGTTCGTATCTAAATATGAAAATTGATCTTTGAAAATATTGAGCTAACAACTTTTTGGCTAACTCAACAATGGCTGGTCGCTAACGTCGGAATCAAAGAAGTTATAAATGCTTAAGACACATTAGAAAGAATTGTTGTTTGAGAAGATAGAAGAAAGGCATCTCGGGCGACTTTCCGTATGACTATTAATCATATGACGACGTCTCTCAGATAAAATTCATGGACTCTCACACAGTCATAACTAATGTTTGAGACAGTCTCACATACAAACCGCTTTTAAACCAGGTAGAGATCCTTAATCTTATGTTTTTTGAATTTCTCGGTAAATAACTGTTTATTATGTCATACGAGTTTTAGTTATCAGTTTGATACTTTAAAACACTGTCTTAATACATGCTTTGTGCTTTTTCTTGCTATTGTGGCATAACTGTGAGTTAATTTTTCTTGTAAATATATACAGATTACAGATTTGCATATTTAGTCAATTGTATTTATGAATTTCGATGATACCATTAGGTATTTTTACATCAATTTGCCACCTAATTAAAATTTCAAAGTGTAATAAAAACAATAATATAAGCCAAACAAAAAATAAAATTGAAACTGCCAAAAAAATATTCATGGTTAAAATAAAAGTATTGTTTTTTTTTCTGTTAAAGTTTTTTTTTGTGATAGTGGTTATAAAATAGTAGAAATGATTAAAGAAGATGTTATCTTGGCTACGCACGGGGTTAAATACCATGGCTGGACCGGTTGTCCTTGGAGGATAAACCTTGCCCTGCCTTCACTACCCCGCGTGAAGTTATAGTGAAATTATTTCACAGTGAATTTGTTGATCTGATCTTTGTTTACTTTCAAAACTTTACGTTATGTAGATACAATGTTGATAGGATGTGTTTTTTCTACATTTCATATTTTTATTAAACTAAATAAATTCAATGATGACTATCAACATAATATAACGTTTAAATCATGACATAATATTTTTATTAAGGAATAAAATCTATGAGAACTATTACTGAGGATCCACCATATCTTTCTTTGCTATTACTGAGACATTATAGGCACTTATTGAAGTTTTTTTCCACGTGGAGCTTAAAATTGAGTTAGTGGCTTCATGCACATTTGTTGTATATGACAAGTAGCATAACAAATTCAATATTGAAAAGGCTGGAAGACCAGAAAGTCGGTGCTTAATCCCGTTACCAAATAAATATTTTTTTCTTTCTTGCTTTCTTACCGTAAACCTCTCGGATGTATTCACTCAAAAACCAAACGGCTTAGAATATTACCTGTTTCAAAAGGAAATAATCATGTTATTTATTACCAGTGTCTGAGAGAAACCATCTTTAATCTTTTCTAAGCACGTACAGAACGATTTTATGAAAGATTAAAAGCCTTGATTGACTTTTGAAATGTTTGTGGATTATTTTAAAATATGTAGTCGATAAAAACTAGAGATACTAGGAGAGATTTTAATATATTACTTGCTCTTGCAATCAACAGTTATTCTATACGTTACTTGATGCTAAATGTACAAGTTTTTTATATGTCTATACACTAGCCTTCAAGTTTTACTGCTTTACAGTAGTAATAAAAATGACACTTTGTCTGCAATAAATACTCTAGGTATCGAGTTGGTTCGTAGTATTGGATTATAATCACATTTTTTTTACAATTTTATTTCTTTCTTCCACGTGTATAGTATGTACTTGATTTGGAATATCTTCATTTGATTGCTTTGTGATTCATTTGCCGCAATCAAATATCAAATCATGTTTATAATTTATGTATAAATCATTTGGTTTTTATGATTGAAACTCTATTGGACTACATGAAAGTACTCAAATTAATTTTATACAACCGTCTAACCGAGTTTTAACATATTTCCCACATGAAAGCTCCAATAAAAACATCTTCGATACGAAACGTTTACAGTCGATTACACTCAATTACATATACCAGTAAAACTGGATTTACGACTAAACCAAAATTAACACTCTCCTACTTGGCTGGCCTAATTGCAGCCCAACGCACTATAAATCATCTAACGTTGTATCGACACAACAAAACTGTAACAAGGATTCTTCTAATTGGATTTGTACGTAGCCTATCAATATATTTTGATTAATGGATATACCGAGTCCTCACTATAATTGCCAGAAACTATCATGAATCAACTGCCAGTGTTATAAATCTGATAAGTAAAACTCGTTCAACCACTTGTAATATTACTTCCAGAGATACTCTCAAGAGATGAACGGTCCAGTTTTATATATTTTTCTAACTGGCGACGATTTTGAATACACTATCTGGCTTGGTTTTATCTATAAATATTTTAATCTTATCTTATTTAATGAGTACACAGAACGAAGCATGGAACAATAAAATATATTACCTACCTGTGTTGAAAGCACAAGTTAACAGTTCAGAAACAACAGTTTTATTCTAAGTGGATTCCAAATTTTTATTAATTTTACGATCGGAGTCCATCAGCAAATTACAAGTTATTGCTACTAGACAACTTAATAAAGATTTTCATGATTATCTGCAATCATAAAACAAGAAAAAGAATCAGGTTTCTAACAATATATGAACTGTGAAAAATTGTGTTTTGGAACTATTCAAGCGCGATCATAAGTGGAGATATTTGATACCATGTTCGTATCATATATCAACTTTTTTCTCATGTCTACGTGGCGCCATTTTTTTCTGGTAAGCTTTGGATGCTGGCCAGAATGGAAAAAGTATTAAAACATGAACAGAACACAAAAACAAACTTCAGTAAAAAAATGTAATTGAAGATGCTGCACATGATGGGCATGAAATTACATTTAATTTGAGTCTGTCTGTAAAAACAGTAAATTGTACGTAGTTTGCAGTATCATTCTGTGAGAATAAACGAAGGTTTAAGAGTCAAAAGCTCAAGATTTAAAAGTTTTTGCATCAAAATTGTTATTTTGCAAGCATGTTGGTTTATTGGTCGACTGTTCAACGTCAAAAAAGGTCTCCTAAAAAAAGCTAAATTTACTTACCAACGGAATTTGTAACTACATATATATTTATTTTTGATAAAAGAGGACTTGGCACTTGACTAAACTCTATGGATAGTAACGCACACTACTCATATACGTACAGCTAAAATGCCTAACCTATTACTACATCAGGCAAATTGGCGGTCAAACGCAAGCCTACTACTATTAAAAAAACTTAACTATTAGCTTCAGTAGGTCTTTCCATGACAATCTGATGCACCTGACGCGGTTTGTACAGTCTGTACGGAACTTGAAGTAAGTACAATGAATGTTTGCGTCAGTCAGAGGTGAAATTGTGTGTGAAGCGGCAGCGGCAAGCCGTCGCTCCCATTACGTCGGCCGCTTGGACAGTGCGCGCCGACAAACCGGCTGTGGACGCCCTGTTGTATGAAACTGCCACTATGGAAGATTAAATGAATTTCCAGGTTTTTGTGGCACAGAAGAAGAGAAGCAGCGCGACTTCCATCAGGATAATGCACAAAATATAATTGAAATCATAGCTTTGTTCCAAGAGATATTGCTATGTGAGTTGACACAGCTTCGTAAACCAAAAGACTACTTTGTTTGACAGAAAATGTTAGGCACACCCTCCAATTATTGATTTTATTCATTCCAATATGGCTACCGATATAATTTGGTACAAAAGTATTAAAACAGATGGCACTACACGTATCGAAATATAGAAAAAAACCCATTAAATATAGTCGCTAACAGCCACGATGATAAATTTTTGGAGCCGATGGTTGAACTGGGCTTAAATAATGTTCCACGGAGACACAGATATACACAGATACAGACACACAGATATACAGAGATTCATTATAGATGCGTAGAAGTTTCACACTGTTCGATTTGATCGATTGTTTCTGCCACGTACCTGTAAGTTTTGGAATGGCTAACCACCTTCGGTTTTTCCTCCGAAGTATAATTTGGGCTGCTTCAAACGAAGGGTGAACAGAGTCCTCAAAGGTAGGCAACGCACTGACAATGCCCCGGGTATTGTAGGTGTCTATAGGCAGCGGTGACCACTTACCATCAGGTGGCCCGTAGCTTGTTTGCACTTATCTATACTAATATTATAAAGAGGAAAGATTTGATTGTTTGTTTGCATTGAATAGGATCCGAAACTACTGAACCGATTTGAAAAATGCTTTTATTGTTGGGAAGCTACACTATCCCGGGTAACATAGGCAATTTTTTTTAATAGGGATCCTTACTAAAACTCCAATAATGTAACCCAAGGTGTAAAAAAAAATGATTTACAATTTTAACTTTGCGTGTTTGACAGTTATAAGACAGGACAACGTCTGTCAGTTCAGCTAGTTCTATAAATAAATTAAAAAACACTGATCCAAAAATATGAGAATTGTAACATTTGGGACGCCAAACAATACCCTTTGAACAATTTAAGATAAATATAAGAAATTTAGTTACAATTTCACTACTTTTTAATTTATAATATTATCTAATATCAACATTTCTTTGATCAAGTTTAAATCAGAACTTTTTATAGATTAACATAGAGTAAGAATGAAAAATTATTTTAACTAAAACTTGCATACCAAGCCTCACTACTACTACCACATTGCGTCGCGGGCCGCGGTCCAACCTCTTCGGCTCGCTCCATTAGTATTTTCCATTTATTTTTTGTCCACGTACCTGTCCGACTTTTGGGGATTTGACTTTTTATAACGAAGACTGCGCGACGCATACACAATTTCTTTTGGAGCACGACGGAAAATAAATGATGCTGCGTGGAGCTATGCGACTTTGACTTTATTATTTTTCGATTAAGTTTTTGTTACAAAAACCTGGTCTGAAGTAGCATTTGCCATTTGAGTATTAACTTCTAATTCATTCTCCTTCGTGTTTCGTTGGCAATGGTTATTAGAATCATAATTAATGACAATTTGCATATCGTATCAGTAAGATAAATGGCGTGGTAGCCCATTTGGGAGACCGCTAGACTTGAAAGCGTGAGGTCGTGGGCTCAAACCCCGGGCCCGTACCAATGAACTCTTTAGAGCTTATGTACGGATTTTCATACCACTGGCTTTTCGGTGAAGGAAAACATCGTGAGGAAACCTACATACGTACGGAGAAGGAATTTAACGGCGTATGTGAATCCACCAATCCGCACTGGGCCAGCGTGGTGGATATGGCCCAATCGCCCTTTCGGGGGTAGGCTAAAAGTCCAACAGTGGACTGTTAAAATACTGACTATGATGATGATGATGATCAATAAGATAATCACTGACATTAACTCTAGAATACTCTAGATCTTTCATCACTATGAAGAAAAGCAGGTATTTTACGTATATTGGAAATTGATATCATTATTATTTTTCACTTTCAACTCATCATTATCAAATTCAACTACCGTTACGAGCACAACTATTAATCCTAGTAAAAAAAGTCTGATTAACATTCTCTGGCTATTATCCCATTGTCACACTAAAAAACTTTCAAGCGTAGGTAGCGTCTAGATCATTACTGTTGACTATTTCACTGTAGACCCTCCGTCTGATTCAGTCAACTGTACCAATAAGAATAACTTTATAGAACCCTATCACCATATGATTACAAAATCGATTACAACCAGATCCTTTAAATTTTCTAACTAGTCTGACTACGACAAAGTTTCAAGGGGTCCATTTATGTTGTAGCGAGTACAGTAATGACTCATTGTACTACCTGTGCCTGTGCGGTGATTGAAGGCACGCCCACATGGAATATCTATTAACAAAACGTAAGTACTTTGGTAATGACGCCGATTTTCGAAAGGGCCAAGTTGCTACAATACTGAGTAAATTAATGGAGGTGTAATTGATGAAAGGCTTTACCTTTGAGAAACGCCCAGTGATGAAATATTTAACAGGGATTAGATAAATGATTCCAAAAGCGATACAAATAATGAAATTATTTTTTGGAAGAATCTAAAACAATCCCTTTATAATAATGGCTAACAAAGTAATTATATTCGTATTATAAGGACATCATTAAAAATAGCAAAAATATTGAAAGGGTTAGTTGTAGAAATCAATAGTTGGCACTATTGATTTCTACAACTAACTATTTATAATGATGTCCTTATAATACGAATATAATTACTTTTCTAAGTATTAAGCACCTACTTAGTAATTTTAGTTAGTAAGTAATTTTATTCATAGTCGTATAAAATATCTGCTTAAGCAAATGTACAGTAGACTTACGCTTCGTGTTCTACGGAAAAAAAAACTTTAACTTCAGTATTAAATATCACACTTTTTGAAATAGCGAGTCGCAAATAGCTCAAAGAAACATTACCTGGCGTTGTTAGCAGCAACGTAATGTAAGTAACCATTGACATCTCATTTAGCCGCGCCAAGCAAAAAGCTAATGAGAATGCTAATTTTGTTCCAACCGTTGCAAAATGCGAGTTCTGTTTCATTTGCATAATGTCAAATACTTTAAGTGCTTAGCTACCGACTGTAGAAGTGTTCGCTTATAAAATAAACTCACATGGTTATTGGGTTCCGTCGACATTCGACATTGAAGTTTGACAAAACTGAAGCTAATTGCTTGAACGCAAGAAGTATAAGAAAATTATCTTGATTTTATTAGAGAATGTTTACGGGGGCGCAGTTTGATGAAATTTCTATCTTACATTGATTTGATAAGTTTTTAGGTTCATGCTTGTTTTTAACACTTCAATTTTTTACAGAGAATGAGTAAAAAAATCTTTCAAATCACACATTTTTACCATCTTAGGTGTTATTTACACCCATTATTGCCATGTGAATTACACAAAACGTCACGCGTTGGCGGTTCACTACCGATGCGTGAGTATTAGTAGCATAACAATAAATTGAGTTAAAGGAAACCAGCTTAGTTGGCCGTAAAGAGATAAAACGATGCGTGGGCAACGACAAGCCAAGCACAGTTGCTTAAGTACGGCATTTATGTACCTTAATACGCCCGGCACTTCTCCAGTATCCAAGTATTATTTAAAACGTTTACTGCAATCCCAGCGGGGTCCAGTGCTACATCATTTATATTTGCTGCCAGTATTTCTCCTAAAGTACATGCAAAATCTTATCTTAAGCTATCAAAACATTTATTTTTATCAGACGTAATCTCAGTGACAAAGATTTCTTCTGGATCGGCTCTAATGTCATTTATAGTTGACAGATATCTTAAATCTATTTTAGTATCTAAATAATGAGTTATGATGTATTTAAATCTGTTTAAACATCCAACAGAAGTGTTATGTTACGAAGCTTTCTATTGATAAGAAATTTATTTGGAATACGTGATATAAGTTTTATTTTTGTCCAAATTTCCATAAACGCGTGAGCTTTTAGCTCACATAACTTTTTGATATTTTAAAATCAATTACGTGGAATATCTAATAAAAATTATGTTAAGGTGCATCTCCCTGAAAATCGAATGATATTGAATAACAATATTTTGCTACTTCATTATACAAATCGCGCGATTATGTTAATACGAGCTATTTATAAGCGGTTTTGATTTACCTATATGCCAGTGTGGAACTTGTAACCGTTTCTCTACATAAATTTATGTATTACCTGTCGCTACCGTTTGCATTTGTGTGGGTTTCGCAAATACATCTACCTACATAATTAGGTTTGACTCACACATTATCATAAACAGTGGCATTGTCGTATTTATATTATTTATAGTTTATATTATGACTTAATTTTTTCGTTATATCATTGTTTTTAGGATTCATTCCATTAACGTGTGCGTCTTATTCCATTTTATTATTTTGATACCTTTTCGTAATTAATGTGATTTATGTCTTTACATAAGTCATTTAAGCTTTAATCCTTTAAATTATTACCTATGTATATTTCTTTCATACAAAATCCAACTTCGAATTCGAAATGTATATGATTTAAAATATCTAAAAAAAAAAACAAGACCGAACTACTAAAACTTAAGTGTTCAGTAAAGCAAAAGTAGTTCAGCTAATGAGTTCTGAAGCTATTGATCTACAGATAGTGGTAGTAGGCTTAGATGGTGGGGATGAGAGGGGGGAGACGGACAGTGACCCGCAGCATTCCAGACACTCGATCGTCGGACTTGATCTTCTTACAGACTATTATTACTAGAAAACCTGATATTATACGCTACTTTTAAAAACTAAATCTATTTTCAAATTAGATGCTAAAATTTAAGAGCAGAATTTGGAATAATTGAATAAGTAAGAATCGTTGAGTATGTTGAAGTTTTTAAATTATAGTGTTGTACTGTTGAAATGTATTAGCTTAAAAATCTGATGTCGTTCTTATATTTCAAAATGTTATGATGATAAAATTCCTACTCAAACACTTGTGTGTTAATGAGGAAAAAATATAATTAAAGCCAATCGTACTCAAACATGAATACATAAAGTTACTTAGATAGCCCGTATTGTATCGGTGTCCAGTTGGCCGAATCTATCTCCTACATGGAGTTTGTAATAAGAAAAAAACTCCACAGAAAGAAATTGATTCGATCCACAGCACTGGACATTATGAAGAGTTAAGAAAGTCTCAGAAAAAACATTTTTCGTTATAATTTATTATGAGTTTTTTTTTTACTTTATGTCGTATGTAGTATTAGGCTATAAGTAATTAAACTGAATATTAAATTCATATTTGGGTTCAAAACACATAACACAACAATACATAAAAAATTATTTAAAATTATTCATTTCATTAAACCAGCATAGGAAATCAACACCTTTCTATCAGTTTCACATACATTTTTATTTATTTTCATTCTTAATAAACATTTTATTTCTTTGGTAGGTCTTAAACTCATAGTTCTATATCCGTTGCCAACCTTTCGATCATTGGCCGATAGGCAATCTCTAAAATACTCCATTGAATTGTAAAAAGCAAGTGTTTTGACCCGGATAGATAGATGAAATACATATAGCGTTTTTACTTTAAAACTTTTTAGTAATCGTCAAAGCAATAAAATGAATACTGCACTTTACACCGACACTTCGAATATTTGACTTCGTGTCCGCAATTTTGTCACAACACTTACACTTTAAAATAAAAGGAGGCATTCAAAAGAGCCGGTTTCTTAGCTTCCAAATGGTCTGTTAGCTTAAACGATTATTTTTCGTAAAGTGCAAATATTTTCGAATATAAAGCGTTGGACACATTTGCTGGACGTATCTTTAAGCTTGGTCATTATTACTGGTTTAATAATGTGTGCATTTTTATTAAATTTGTTAGTTTTTTTTTCCAGTTTTCATTGGCGCCGTATCTACCACCAAGGCATTATCCGTTCACCAAACGTAATGGAAAATATTTTTTAATGTGGACCATTAGCTCGAGGTTCGAGATATCTGTAATTTCAAGTCTGTTTTTTAATCTTCGCTCCGTGGCTTGATGGGTGACTGTCCATCGATCCTTATCTCTTTGTATAATAAAAAGAGACAGATTTACTTATAGTTTATTTAATGTCAGAGGTTGATCGAACTGGTGCGATAACGTGGTAGGGAAGGCAAGATTTGTTTATGTCATTAATTATGTGTATTCATTACGAATGTCCTAATACTTTTTCCTTTTATATCTTGTAAGAAATTCTTAGGTATATTCATATCTATAAAGAGTAAATATTTCTTATAACGTTCTCGTTTTAGTATATCTACCTACTGTTTGAGAAGTAATCTTGATTTTATAGCTTTAGCCGGTTCTCCGTCGTTTTCGACGTTACCTGGTAATTGCCTTGTTAATTTGATTCTGGCGGTCTCTTTGATATCATAGTAAAGTTGTCCGACTGGTGTTTCTGAATCCGGACATTGAAATCGATCGCAGCTTTCAATCTATTTTGAAATAAAGGTATTGCCTTCATTAAATATTTCAATTTTATTGGGGGTAACTTTATTACGATTTCTACATTCTTAATATCTGTTGGTTGAAAAATCGTCTTAAGATTCTCATGTTACTAACACATTGATTGTTCTGTCGTTCACTATGTGATATAAAACTTTTCTAATTCATGTATTTGGCCCTCAGAAACATGGTTATGATTATGCCCACACACACGGACACATGTTTCATTTAAAATGCGTAATATATCATCAAAATCTCTGGCTTCGTGGCACCGTGAGCGACCGGGCCGAGTTGTGTGTACTTTAGAACCGGTTCTGTCAGTCACAACACAATATTTGCGTGATGCTTAGCGAGAAGTGTTTGCGCCCTTCCAGTGGTTTCCATTCATAGGCTTCGTAGGTTAAAATTAAACACATTCAAGCTTCTCTCTGAGAATCATATGACCTAGCTAGATGATTGTTATGTAATAAAAATATGATTGGATCTCACGGAGTTAACTAATTTACTGACGAAATTAATTCTTTCAATATTGCTTTTCTTCTTTAAATCTCTGTATTATTTTGTACTCAACATAGTTTGATTTATCTTTAACATTTTGTTCATTCTGTTTTCCCGAAAACCCGATTTTAAATTTAAATTATGAACCGGATTAAAAATATTGCAATTAATGTTAATTTATCATCTCAAACCGTGATTTCTGGGTAATTAATACTGTTTCAATCTCAAATTCCTTGAAACACAAACAATTGCTTATCATTCTATAATAATACTGTGCTAGTAAAGTTATTCCGGGAACTCAATTAGGTGTAGTTAGATTAGTAGTTATGCATAAATCACCCATTAAATCAAACATGACCAGTTTCACAGAAACTTTAAAATTGAATGCAAATATTGGTCTATTTTAATGGCCAATAATATGTGTTTGCTTATGGTTTTTATACAAGTGAAGATGAAAATAGCACGCAGAATACGTATGTATCTAATAAACTAGCTAAACCAGTCAATCATCATAGCAATAAACTATAAGAATATGTGCTGTTATAAACAATAAATAATACGTTGTGTGAGAATAAAACTCAAACTGGAAAGTTCTTTGAGTGAAACCCAAAACCAAACCGTAGAGACGTGTAATGGGAAGGTCATTACTCCTTCACTGTTTATTTTTCTTAAAGTTATGCTAATGATATATTATTTACGTGACGCATTCCTTGCATGATTCTCTGAAGATACTCCAGAGATGACTCCAGAGTCATCATCATTAGTTTTTACTTTGATTATATTATGGTATTCTGCAATAATTATAGTCTCAAAAGGTCGGCAATGCGTTTTTATGCCTCTAATGTTATCGTTAGCTATATGCAATGGTTATGACTTTCCATCAGGCAATATATTTGTTTATTTATCATAATAATAATGTATATTATGGCATAAAAATATAAGTTTAAATATATAAGTTTTCGACTTTCCTGATTATCTATGTACTGACTCAAATTTTTCACATTCTTAAAACGTTTTTACTTAAGTTTGATATAAATAAAAAGGATGTATGATTGTGTTGTTTCATGTGCGGATGTAATGATGTATAAACTGGTTATTTGCTAATTATAACGTTGATGAAGCAACTCTTCTACTTCCTTTATTAATTTGCAAAACGCCTTCGCCTTGGTTTGTTTCCTCAAGAAAAGATCATCGCTGATCACGTCACGCAATTTAAACGCGTATTCTATAACATTCCGTTGGAATTAAAGTTTTATAAGAAACCATTTAGTATCGTTAAGCATAAATAATAATTTGGTTTTATACAGAATATTGTTAGATTTTTAACGTGATGCAAATTAAAATTACATGTTTCCCATTTTTTTAACACTAAAATTAGTAGAGCTCCAAAGTTTTAAAATGAGCTGCATACTTAATGAATGATGTAACTACGATTATAAAATGTACATTAATTTGTTATTGCAGTGGAAAGGAAACGGAAGCAAATTAATGTAGCTTTAATTCGTTTAAGAAGTATGATGGCTCGAAACAAAGTTTTCTTTCACCACCCAAACAGAACAGCAGATGGCTAGTAGTAACCCAATACGAACGCTGTTAATAATAATTAATCGCTGTGATTGGCCACAAAATGCTTTTAACGTAATTCGATTCGGCTGAACTGGAACTCTCGTGGAACGGAACCAAAATAACTCGACCTTCCTGGCTCGTCTCGCCAATGGCCATCGATTCATAAAAAGGGGAAGTGATAAGAATTGGCAGAGGTCTTAGAAAAACGGTGTAGCTTATACGTACTGTTGGACATGCGACGACGCCGATCTTGCCTTGAAACTTAAGGCTCATATTACTCAGATCACGTTCAAGGTGGCACAGAGCACTTAAAGTGGACGCCGACTTTAAATTTTAACATTTACAGAGACTTATAAAGACTAACTGGAATTCGAGAACAGTTACCACTTTATCGCAGCCACTTTAAGCACGCGACGTTGCTAGGCAGATAAAAACAGAGCAAATCAAGATTATAATAACAGCAATCGAAACTTGTTCTTGGATACTTTATAATGAAACGCCATAAATAATCAACGTTTCAGATGAAATATCTGCAGAACTTGTGTTCGAATTAATACCGCCTTCTTCCAATATTTAATTAAACCACTATATTTTATATTCAATCATAAAAATTGTTTCTTCTCCACGTTCATTAAGTTTATAATGAGCTAAAAATAAAACATAAATAATAATTGTGTTTTCTTTGTTGCAGGTATATCCATTCAAAGGAAAAGCCGTTCAAGTGTACAGAATGTGGAAAAGGATTCTGTCAATCGCGGACACTGGCTGTCCACAAAATTCTGCATATGGAGGAATCTCCTCACAAATGTCCAGTTTGCAGTCGAAGCTTCAATCAGCGTTCAAACCTAAAGACCCACCTTTTGACGCACACGGATCATAAGCCATACGAGTGTAATTCATGTGGAAAGGTTTTCAGAAGAAACTGCGACTTGAGAAGACACGCTTTGACGCACGCGGTAGGTGATGTTCCACCAGGTGATGTTGTTGACGTAGGCGAAGAAGATATTGGAAGACCAGGATCTCCTATTGAGCCAGGATTTGATGACGAAGATCCAGAGCTATCATCTCCAGAACATTCGCCTGTCAGACGGGCGCGGTCGTCGTCGATTGAAAGCATTGGAAGAGAACAAAGTGAAGAAAGACCGAGACAGTATTCTCCATCTCCGGTAGAGCGTACACATTGTCACCACAATGACCAACGTGATCGGGCAAGCCCCTACACAATGCGGCCTCAGTCTGAAAAGCATCGCACATCGTCTACAGAATTGTATGAGAAACGACGTTATACTTCAGATGAAATCATTGAGAAAGAGATTCGTTATACTGATATTCCAGAGCCGCAAATCAGACATCCTCAACTACAAATTCGAAGAGACTTACACCAAGTTGCTCCACCTGACCCTATGAAAATGGGACAGATGGGAAGTCCACCCATAGACCCAGGGCCTTCTGGCATGTATCTCAGTCCGTATCGAAAGAGATGCCATCCACCTGATATCGGAGACAATGTCAGGTCGTGTGCAGCTGTCTACCGAGGTCGGTCACCAGAACCGACTAATCTATCAATGCCTCGTCCACCGATGGGGAATGGAGATGTTATAGTTGGAATGCCACCGAATATAATAGGTATAACTGCATATCATAAATTTGGGCTACCCATGCCCCCACCTCATTCTCAAATACCCTATGGTCCCATGCCACATGGAGTTTTAGGGCCGCAGCAGACTGTCGCTCAAGACTTGATAGTTAAACATGCTCCCCCTAAAGATACGACACCTAGTACTTCGACAAATGTCACGGCTTGTAAAGATAGTTCCCAAGTTAAGGAGTCTGAAAATTCCAGTTCAAGTTATATAGCAAGTGGAATAAAAAATATTATAGGGATTCAACCGCCGGCTAATCCTAAACCAGGGACAAGCCAGTCCAGTGGACCCAAGAAAGGGTTTAGTATAGAAGACATAATGAGCCGTTGAAGGAATATTTTGATTGTAATTGGACTGGAAGTGCATTTTTAGAATGATAGATTGTTAAGACTTGATGTAAGATTATTAAGAATTTGGTGTACATTTTTAAAAGTATTATTAGTCCAAGTATTTGTAACATCACGTAAGGTTAGAGGTATGTTTTGTGTATTAAAAGAGTGGATTTGGTTTTCGTAAAGATCTCATAAGGTTTGTTTGTGCAGTGTTTTGTTTACCTCCAAATTTTAATTAGAATATCGAAATTTAGACATTTTATTTTTATTTTGTTTGTATTGTTGTTGGATATCAAATTATAACAATATCAGATTTCTGTGCGTACGAGATTTGGATCCTTTAATGCTGAATTTGTGTAATATTGCGATCTATTATATTATTTGTATGTTAGGATTATTTTAATTCTGTATTAAAGATTAAGATGTGACTGGTTCTTAGAATATTGCCGCTGTTATTTATTATCTAGATATATTTAAGTTTTATTTCAACATTTAATTTAATCAACTTTTTTGCAATACATTAGATATTTAATGATAATCGTGATTTAATTTAAACATTAAAATGCTAATCTGTACATAATAGTTGTGCTATTGAGTTCTCTTTTTAGCTTGTTAATTTAATATAAAGTATGCAATGTTGAAAAAACAACTATTAGTTTTTAGAAATTTAGATTTGTAAGCCTTTTTAAACCAACTTGTCTTTTTAACTGTCCATAAAAATTTCTACACATTTTAATGTTTACTGACTTTTGATGACTTCCAACACAACCCAATGACCATACCAACATTATTTCTATCGCTATTATAACAAATAAAATCCAAGATTCAAAGTCAATTCTAAGATTATATTATCAACCATAATCAAATAAATGTTTTTTGATGATTTTGGATCAAATTTTTGTAATAATGTCACTGGATTATTTTATTTGTAACTTGTATAATATTTATTATCAGTAAGTAGTTTTTTAAACATATCCGTGTTAATTAATTGAATTTGAATAGACGTGACATCGATTTTGTTGCACAGAATAAACTAAACTAATCTGACGACACTTAAATTACTCACGTTTCTTTTGCTTTTCATACGAGTGAAAGGGACAGCAAAATATTTACAAGTTCAACATAATTGATACAATTCAATCAAATAATAAACCAATTCAGAGGAAAACAATTGAACTGCTAGCTTTGGCCTAATGCAAAAAGATAATTCTCATAGCATGGCCAAAGCATCCATTAATACAAAGTGGCCAGAGTTTTATCTGTCAGTACAAGACGTACAAGACATTCAAAATTCCTTTAATTAAAATTAAAAAAACATTTTAATCGTGAATTACACATATGTTTCCGAACGAAATTATTTAGTTAATAGATAGTTTAAAAATCTGTTGCTCAGATGTTAAATTAAGTGCATTGTTATAAGTTTTTGTACGTAAATTAGCATAATTATCAACCTAAATAAATTATGATGAGACATAATTATGTTACTTCTTATTTTTCAAACCGCTATAAAATTTTATTGAGTACCTACAAAAATGCTACCAGAATTGACACGGCCACTAATTGAACTTTATTAAGTTTACAATAAATTATATGTATTATAAAAAAATAAGTATAACATCATTTTAATTCTAATTATATAGTCCACGAGGTTCTTTTTACAAGCTTTTATTAAATATGCCTTGTTAGTAGGTATGTGTCAAATATTGCAACAAGATTATTATTTTTAAAAAGTTTTCCCCAACTGATTGTGCTGAAAATTTTCATACATGACAATATTGAAAATGCATGGCTAGCTAAGTGGCGTTATTGTAAATCCAATATGGTGGACATGGTGGACTTGTTATTTTTATGCATCTCCATGATATGGGTATAAATTGAAAGAGTTTGCTGAGAAGAATACAAAATATAAAATCTTCTCACACTAAATTCAATATGACTGATACCTAAAAGCACTATAAAATGTTTTTTTTTTTTTATATTCAATAATGTAATTCTCTTTGACCTACGTATACAATGTTGTCAATTTTATTGTGCCGCTTACTAAGTTTAGTCAAGCGATATGCCATGGTTATTGTATATAAATATTTGACAAAGAAATTGCAAACATTTTAGAGCATAAGAAACTGGTACAGGGTTACACATAGATAGATAGATAACTAATTATTGTTCACACCAGAAAATACACACATGAAAAAAAGTTAAACTAGTGAAACAATTGGTGGTCTTGTCGTTATAATCGATTTCATCCAGGCAATTTTATGGAGAAGACATACTGAAGGGGTTAAGGACATGGTGTGCTGTAATAATGGAATACGTGGTATGTAAGGCCTAGACAATAATAGACATACATTATACTCATACAATAATAATATGTACATTAAATAAAAAAATATTAGACACATAAAGCGAGAGCATAACGATATATAGCTATAGTGCATACCCCGAGATATAGTGCAGTTTCACTCGACGCGTAAAAAGCGCGTAAAGGGCGTATTAAGCAGAAAGGGATCCTTTATACTTATAACCAACTTTTACTACTGGAACAACCCTGAAATTGCGAAAAAAGTATCAGCTGCTCCAAATATTTTGTTGCGTGTGAATAACCATTTTATATGGAACAGTCGATATTTCTTCGTACAGCATTATCTAAATTACTAGTTTTTTGGGCGCGGCTTCGCACGCGACGTACAAGCATTTTTTCTAAATATTTTTTAAAAGAAATAAACCCAGACTCACACTCACACCCAAACTCATACCTACACTCACACCCACACCCACACTCACACCCACACCTACACCCACACTCACACTCACACCCACACTTACACTCACACCCACACTCAAACCCACATTCACACCCACACTCATACCCACACCCACACTCACACCCACACTCACACTCACACTCACAATCACACCCTTACTCACACCCACACCCACACTCACACCAACACTCACACCCACACTCACACTTGCACTATTTATATTGATGGGTATTATGGGCCCCTTTCAGCATAGTAAGCCTTTTCCGCGTAACCCTGTGCAATTGACATAAAATCAATTAATAATTTTACGTAACATTTCTATCTCACAAAAAATGGGTATATCCATAGGAAACAAACAGTCGTAAAACTTTTATTAGTCCCAAATACTGACAAAAAATATTCAAAAACAGTAAACAATAAAACAGTAGGTGGTCTAGCCAAAGGAACTGGTATCGGACAGCTTCACTGGGAATTAAATGACCATAAAATCGAATTAAAACTATGTTACGGTGACAATCTTTAAAGTATCTACATGAAAAATAATGTCACAGTATTTTGGAAAAATTATGTACTACCTAAGTAGTAAAATGAGTGTAAGTTTTCCAATTTGAAAAAGACGATGTCGAGAATGAGTAGAGAAGAAAAGTAAAAAACGCTGACTCTACCACTATTTTTGACACAATCAGCATCACATAATTGAAAAGAAAGAGAGAGAGAGACTACTACGGAAACAGTTACTATGGAAATACCGGGAGACTTTACAGCTGCAAAGTGTTGGAAACCGCACGAATTAAAATAATGTAATATATTCTCGGTAAAATCCATTTATGTTCGCATGAATTTCCAATGGATTATGATCGGCTATAATAGGATGTAAATGAATGTGAAAGGTCAATTATTTTCAGTTTGTGATAGGTTTTATTAATTAAAACAAAAAAATTATACACACGTATTTGGAATGATAACAGATCTAATAAAACGCTGCCTGCAAGCATCTTTCCCAAAATGCTAGCTGTATTACCGCGTTGACTACGAGTAACACGTTGCGCAAAATACCGACCAGCATTTTGATCATGGGATGCTTCGACCAGACTTAGAAGTTGTAGACGCTCAATGACGGGATGAATGGTGAGGCTAAACATTGCTGGGCCGAGAGGATCGCTTTGTTGAAAACCAACAGCGGTAGTAATTTATTTGCCATGATAGGTCATTTTAGAAGTGAATACATAACATTGCGGAAGAAAATGTGGTAAAATTTGGAATATATTTTTGTGTTAGGTTAAAACTGTATCTCATTAGCTAGAGTCAGTAGAACAGCTAAGATTCGGTGGAGCCTCCACTCTCCGACCAGCTTTGGGCTTTAACATGCTCAGGATCTAAGTGTTAGTTGACGTATCTTTGTGTGTATTCTATGGCATCCCCTTTACAGGAAGTCCTACTTGGAAGAAGAATATGAGGCATTATACGTCGTAACAGCTAACAATAATCGAGACTCACTGTACTTTGAAAGCTTACCTACCACAGTCACCACAAGCATTCCACGTATAATTCAATTATTTCATTGAAATAAAGCTATAAACAGTTTAAAATATCACTCGGAGCTTCAAGCCGTACGTTTACCGACCAATCCGGTTTTTGAAAACAAAAAGCGTATTTTATAAGCTAAAAGGTGTTTCTTTTACGATTGCCAACATTACGATGCGCTGCAAAACGTCGCTTGAGAAGCGCTCGGACGGCTACTTGAGGGTTTATTCAAATCACTTGCCGCCGAACGCGAAAAAGACAATAAACATATTTTACGTCCGAATGTCGTATTGGTGTCGTTGGTAGTGTTTAAAATGTTGACTGTAGGTTTACTGTTTGTATTTATAATTAATTTAATTCCGTCTTATCTGACGACGTAAAGCAAAACAAAACCCTTTTTAGGGTTTCGTGGTACCTACTGCAAAGAACCTTTTATAAGTTTGTTCTTCGTCTGTCTATCCATCGAACTAATTATTTAGAAGTTTCTAATTTGTATCTATATAAAAGGCAATGTGTGTATTATTATGTACGTTAAAATCGGTCCAGCCGTTTCGGAGTTCATAGGGAACAGACTTCGAAACAGCTGGACCGGTTTTGATGTTTTTTTTTTGGCAAATTTCAAATTAGCCCAGCAAGTGATCCTGTGAAGCATGGTAGCGATCACAGATCAACAGTTTTGTGTTGTATTATTTTCCCTACAAAACTTAATAAATCAACGAAGAAAAAAAAGAAATTGTCATTTAACTCCAGGGAAGTTGCTGTTGCTACCATGGAGGTTGCTTTAAGGATGTATATATCGCGGGTGAAACTGCGGGATGCAGCTAGAAGTTAGTAAGGTAAGTGCATGAAACTTTTCACACCTACACTTTTGATATAGATCTCAAATTGGAAAGTAACTATAAATATATTTATATAGATAGATGGATAGAAACTCTTTATTGTGTACACCAGAAATAAAAATTACAATCAGATAGAAAACACTATAATATATTGTATTAGAGGAAGGTCTTGGTAGCAAGAAGAGAAAGCTAGGAGGTAGGTACATGTGAAATTAACAGGAAAAAAAATCGCTTACTTAGGATTTCGTTGAATAGCTCTTTTTAAATAAAGTTAAGGTTTCATACATCACATTTTTATCAAGTTTTCTTGGCACCTAGACGGGCCATATTTCTTTGCGAAATATCCCGTCTAGGTGATAACAAGTTGGTCCATGCCCCTGGAATTTTTAAACTATTAGAAATAGAAACTTGTTACTTGCAATTGGTAGATTAACGTAAAAACTTTATTCAAAATTATTTTTATCATTTCGTGATCACAATGTTTGAGTTATAGCGATAAAATAAAACTGTCGTAAATTCCAGACGTCCTAGCTCAAAGGTTTTTGAACTTTTCGTAAAACGATCTTAACAAAGAATGTTTTTCAAGTAGTTTAAACCAAACCATAAAAATTATATGTAAATTGGGATGATACATCTCTGAAATTTAGCTAACTCCACAGAGCTTTGTTTGTTTGATTTTGTCTCATCATCATCATCATCAACATCATTTCAGCCATAGGACGTCCAATGCTGGACATAAGCCTCCCCCATCGATCTCCAAAAGGGTCGGTTGGAAGCGGTCTGCATCCAGCGTTTCCCTGCGGTCTCTTTTAGGTCGTTGATTTTGATTTTGTCTATAACCACCAATTACTGAACTACGAGTATGTATTATGACCTAACTTATATGGCCAGGAACCTTAGCATTATGTGTGTCTCAATTTGATGTAAGCTATAATAATTTAGTCTAAAACATATTTTAATACAAAAATCAGGTTAAATGTTTTTTTATTTTATTATAGGCTTGCGTTTGACCATCATCCCGCCTGATGTTAAGCGATAATGCAGCCTACGTTGGAGCACGTATGTTTGTATGTTCTTTGAAAGTCATTGCTTTAGCCTTATTTCGTATAACCCAAGCAACATTTAAGTTGTGAACTTGTGATCAGCGCGGTGGCGGCGCAGAGGTGAAAGCAAAATTTGAATGAGTCTGTTTATATGACTTAGCAAATGCTGATTGATTAGACTGGGTTCTTAATTGAGATTCCGAACGTTTCTTATTCTTATTCGAGATAGGGGTGATGAATTCTGCACTGACGTCAGGGGGTATATTGTGAATTTCCCCCTGCTACTCATTGGGGTAAACGTGCTGTAGGATGGAGATTACAAATCGGCAAACATAGCATAGGACGCCCTGAGACTTGATAGAGTAACGATATACGCAATGGAGCTGTCTTGCTCAGTGGCTGGAAGCAAAATGCCGATGATAGGGCTGAGTGGCGTGCCTTGAGAACCGTGCCTTGGGAGTCGTGCCTTAAGAGCCGTGCCTTGGGAGCCGTGCTTTGGGAGCCGTGCCTTAGGAGCCGTGCCTTAGGAGCCGTGCCTTAGGAGCCATGCCTTGGGAGCCACGACTTCGGAGCTATGACTTGGGAGCCATGCCTTAGGAGCCGTGTCCTGACTGCTTCTCATCTTTTACACTTACATATACGCCACTTGAGAAGCTGTGCCCCAGAGCCTTGTTCCGGCATTATCGGCCACAACGTCGTTTACCACCAGGCGAGTTGGTGGCCAAACGTAGATCAAGGTACACAGCGAGCAAACGATCTATTTTAACAAGGAGCTGGGCCGACGCGTGTAGATGCTGGTATGGGAAAATATACAATACCCCCCATATGGGAATTCAGTACTCATCGCCCTCATTTCAAATAACAATAAGTGACCTATACCTGATTTAAGCAGTTGAAAACTTAAGTGCGAAGATTCATTACAAAAGACAGGATTCTTGTTTACGTAACGAGCTGGGTCGACTCGGGTAGATGCTTGTATGGGGAAATATACAATACAACACATAGTAGTTTTATTAGTACAGGAGTTATTGCCCTCATTTCGAATAACAATACAAAACAATAGGTGACCTATACCTGATTTCAACAGTTAAAAACTTTGGTGAACGCAATAACTCAAGTGCATAGATCTATTACAAAATACAGGATATTTTCTTATGAAACTTGAACGTACCTTCACCAGCACAAAGACTGCAACTAGCTTTCTACACTCACTGTTCTTAGAACACCCGGATTTCTCCATATTCTGAAAAATCGTAAATCTGGTGCGTGCCGCGAATGCAAAACTGGCATGGCAGGCATGTCGTCATGTGTCATGTAAGTCGTGTGGCATGGGAATCCCGGAGGTAACCCAAACCACAGAACGTGATAGGAAAACGTAGTGATATACCGTGATATCGTAATTTAGGGATGATACACACGACTTCATAAAATAAACGACATTAAAGGGATTCTTCCCGTCTGCAGTTCTCTCGCTCGCACATTATGACATTATTAAAAATATAAAATCATTGAGTGTTAACATCAAAAAGTGAACAAAACTATGTTATGATGTCTATCATAACGTACCAAATAAAGGCATTATCGTTTTAAAATAGTAATTTGATGGAGGAAATAGTAACAAGCAAAAATTTCTGTACTCAACAATTTATTTTATATCTTCAAAAGTGCAAGCGAGAGAACTGTAGACAGGAAGACCCCCTTAAGCATTCCTTTAGATAAATAGGTTTGTCTATTAAACTTATATTTTTTTTCCTCTTTGAGGGTTTTGGCGTCGCACTTTTGCTCTTGTACATTTGCCAGTGTCAAGGTATAAAAATATTATCAAGTTTGATGAAATATTGTCAAACAAACAAGTCAAGTTGTCAAACAAGCCAGTCACAGTCAAGTCAAAGTCAGGCCCAAACTTTTATGGAGTTTTGCATACAACACGAAATTGCATGGTTCACCTCGTTATATCACTTGCCTACATTCGAGCACGTTCACGACAACACTTAAGAGACGGTTTAAAAAACGTCAGATTAAGTCAATGCAGCCATCAGTCTATAGACGTTTAAAATAATATTTATTAACTTATAATAACTAATCGAGCAATCGCTCTTTGAATTTGAGGTATTTTTAGCATAACGGATTTTCTCAACTTTTTATGGAAAAGCTGTCAAAATTCGTAGTGAAAATGTCATTCCGAAAAATTTTAAAAAATGTGTCTCCGATATCAAAAGACAAGATGTCATACTTTTCTAACCGTATGTCTCATACCTCTAAGTTCTTAAACGCCGACAACTTCTGCATAGCATAGTAAGCTTTGCAACTTGCGGCTTACAAAGCTTATGAGTCAAATTACTAAGAACTTGCGATTTATGCATTGCGTATTACTATACTGTTTTAGTGTAGTGAGTATGAGCTAATCTGTAAAATATCGGAACGAAATCGTGGCCGGAAACCAAAGTAAGTGAATGGTGCATGAAGTCAATGTAATGTTTGATATTTTGCTGGCCTGTTAATTACTCGTTCGCAAATTGATTTAAATTGGTGTTCTGGAGGCCAATTTTTCTAGCTTTAAGTAATAGTATCTACCTACGTCAAAGAACCAGAGTCACCGACATAGCTGTTAAAATTTGTAAGTTGAAGTGGCAATGGGCAGGCCACATCGCTCGAAGAACAGATAACCGATGGGGAAGAAAAGTTCTTGAGTGGAGACTACGAACCGGAAGACGCAGCGTAAGTAAGCCTCCTCCCACTAGATGGACCGACGACATCGTGAGAGTCGCGGGCATCCAGTGGATGCAGATGGCAGGCTTTCGTTCAGTGTGGAGGTTAAAGGGGGAGGCCTATGTTATGCAGTGGATGTCTTCTGGCTGATGATGATAATGATGATGTAATAGTAGGTACAAGTATAAATTATTTTTTTAAACTCCCAATGAAAGAGCTGATAATCTTCAAACGGCTGAACAGATTTTTTTGATGAATCATCTAGAAACACTCTCGATCTAGCTAGCAAGTTACCTCCCAAACAACAACGTACGAAGCGCTTTGATTCCACATTTATTGTGCGAACTGCTAGTCTGTGGAGTTCGCTGCAATGGTGAATGGGTCTTCCACGTCAGTTACAATTTAATTTAAATTTCAATATTAAAGCACTAACATTCATATAATAAAGTTATATGATTATTTACGGGATATTTGAGCTCCCGACATCATATGACCATATCACTTTAGTGAACAACCGTGATAGTTTAAAACAGTGATTCATATAATAATATTTACCCTAAAATAAAGCTTCGTCCACACGGTGAAACTCAATCGCGCAGCCGGTTCCCTATCCGACGATCTACCGCGCGGTCCAGTGCCACTTGTAACTGGATTGAAATGGCCACGGAGTGTTTGAACTTGTGATATCTCAAATTCAAAACATTTATTTCAGTTTGTGGGTACAATAAAAGTATCATCATCATCACAACACAATAACTCACCTACTAGTTACTTATTACTTTACATTTGTCAATAAACCGTTTGAAATCATCGACGAAAATAAAATGAATGGACGGGCCATAACCATTGAACTTGCTCAGTAAAAACGGAGCAAAACCTTCGGACATATAGGTACTTCAACACCTAATTATAAACATGTAAGTACAGTACATTTATTACAAAAAAATATAGCTGTTTTTTGTTGTGTATTTACCCTTTGGGAAAGCCCACGAAGGCATAATTTTGTCAAATGTTTCGTTATCATGACTGTAACAATAGACTTGTGTCACACTTCCTACGGCTAGAGACCGACTGAAAAAAAGTGAGAGCCGGCGCCCATTTTGTAATCTTCAAAAATGCGCTCCTTCTGGACCCGTCCATTCATTTTATTTTCGTCGAAGTTTGAAATAGTAAAAAATTGTTTCGTCAAGATATTTCTTTCTGTGCTTTGGAAGTCATGCTCCCAAGTTACAGTGGCCATGCTATAGATTTTGTGTTGGTACGTATTAGCTGAACGACACTGTACATTGGATCGCGAGCGGTGTTCCTTCACTGCGAAATGCAGGGTTGCACCTTTGTTTTATTTTTTTAAATAATACACTCTGCTATCTACAGTGTTACACATAATATAGACTGTACGAAGCCAAAAGGAGGTCATATTGTACTCATCATTATGAACAACTTTTACTATAGGACCAACCCTGAAATCGCGGAAAAAAACATTTGTTCCATAGAAAACAGCCATTGCCACTCGTCAAAATGTATGGAACAGCTGTTTTTTTCGCGATTTTAAAGCTTGGTTCCATATATTAGGCATTTTTTTATTGGATCCAATCTAACTCCCTTATCATCCTTACATAAATCAAACAAAGAAGTCGCAACCCTATCAGAGATCGGGTACCATCGGGCACTCTCGGCACTTCTCGGGCGCCTGACGCGTTCTGCCGCCTAATTAAAACGGTGCAAGAGACCTTTTTTATCGAAGCCGAAGATACGCTTACGGGCGGGTGACACGCGAACTCTTAAGTTTAAGGGGGGCTTCGAATGGGAATAGTCACTGGATCCAGTTATTGTTCCCAATTAGATTTCGCTGTAAACAAAAATGTTTTTTTTTTTAATTCTCGTTCATGTACTAGTAAAGTATGATCCAAAAAGAGTAAAATTCATCTCGTAAAAATAAATGACTAACAATAGTTAAAAAATACAGAAAAAAAGAGAGAGAGAGCGCTGCGACGAAGGAAGTTTTTTTATTAATTGATTAACAGGCTAGCTATGTACAATTGCCTATTACACTTGTAGTGTGGTCGAAGATGGTAAACGCGTCTAGCCTATATCAGAATCGGGATCTCAACTGCAAAGTAGCTAGCCAAGCTAGCATTTGGAAGTGCCTACCATCAATCAATGGTACCTACGAAATCGTACCATGGAATAGTTTGTAATAAAAATTAAATATAGTAGTAATAAGTAACCTTAAAGTTTAACAAAATTATATCATTATATTACAAACAAATAAAAAAAAACTGTTATGGTTAAAACTGCAACAATTTATTAATAAAAAAAGTAGTTAAATAAATATCAATTAACAAAAGAATATATAAATAATTATTGTTTTCAGTCATTATTTTAGAGATGTTTTTGGTACAGGCGTTTTGTTTTGGTTTTGATATTTGGTCATGAAGTATTTATGTCAATTACTTATTAGACAAAATAGATATAAGCTTCTTAGTGACGTCCTTGTTTTGAAAAATCATTCAGAGATGATACAAAATAGTTTCTCTAGCTCAACGTAAGCAATGCTATTCAGCGTGGTAATACCGCCAGCATGCTGGGTACTCTGTCAACCAGTGCCAGTGATTGGAGTCAACGGACTTCCAATCACTGGTACAGTGTGAACGCGTCACATTTTTTTCGGTCGCACTCGCTTTGGCTCGCGACGCTATAAGTCAAAGTGAGAGAGTGCAATTTTAACATTTTGGAAGCGGAAAAAATTTGCCATAACACTTTGTAGCACGCTTTTAGAGCAAAGAACTGTTGCTTCTGGCACGCTTTTGGAGAAATAATCTGATATCCGTGGTAAATTCTGACGAGGTAGCACTACCTACCTTATTTTAATTACTGACAGACATTTGACCGTTCGTCACAAATTTTATACACGTTCAACATGAAGGGCTAGTTAAGTGGATCTAGAAATTATTGTCCTACTATGGGTTCCTCACAATTTTTTTAATAAGCTTTTACTTAACTTGTCTTGTTACCATGAATCAAATCTTGCAACTGAATTTTAATATAGTTAAGTATAACCTATTAAGCTGTAATTTTCTTTTCGTCCACGTTTGCACCTGAATTATTGTAATCAGCTACGAACATGGATTTTTTTATTGTTTGATAACTAGCTACGTATCTTCTCTTCTCTTCTCTACATAGTATAAATTAAAGTTACTTTCCGCGTCTGTCTGTCTGTATGGCCGCTAACTCCTCCTAAACCACGCAACGGATTTTGGTGAGGTTTTCACCATCAGTTAGATACATTTTCACGGAAGGTTTATGTCTATAAATAGCGACCCGCCCCGGTTTCGCACGTAAATTACACCCGTGTGAAGCCGGGCGGGCGGGTCGCTAGTACAGAATTAAATTGCTGTTTTCGTAACTTATTTTCATAACCAACTACAAAAATTGATTTGTTTTTCTCTCTTCATAACTTGGTTATTAAAACAGAAATTAATTATTATTTTAGTAACTATTAGTACTAGTAAGAGACTAGTAAGAGATGAAGTAAACAAAAATGTTTAGTATATTGGAAGTTGGCAATTTTTTGGTCAGATAATGAAATTGCATACTCGTTTAGTTTGGATGTTGATGTGTGATTAGCTAAATGACGTCATTCTAGATCCAATTTGGCGGACTCCCAAAGATGTCTGACCAATTATTTTTATGCATCCCCAGGATATGGGTATCAAATAAAAGGGTTTGCTGGGCATGGATTTGCTGAGAGTTTGCTACCGGATGGTAAGCGATCGCCGTAGCTATGGATACCTGTAACACCAAGGGCATCACAGATACGTTACCGATCTTTGAAGACTATTAACAGCCCATTTAAAGAACCCGATGGTATAGTTACTTGGAAGTGGCGCAGGAGAGAGCTCATTCCACAATATATGGTGTGAGGCAAAAAAGATCAAGTACAACGGATAGAAGGTATGCGATTTCCACAGATCTATGATATATGGATGATTTTAAAGAGTTTAAGATAAAACCGCGACACCGGAATCAGATTGAAGAGTTCTTCAGAATACTCCCTTATAAATGCGATAAAAGATACAAAGAGTAGAGACCCAACGTCTCTGCACATGCTGAGCGGCTCTAGGTTATAGGTACTCAATGAGTGGCGATCGACGACAATTCTAACAGCTCTACGCTGTAATATCTCTTGTAAGATTTATTTCATCTGACTATACTTTTATACTCTAATTATACTTCTTTTTTTTTAATAAATAATAAGCTTGCGTTTGACCACCATCACGCCTGATGTTAAGCGATGATGCCGTCTACGTTGGAGCACGCTTGCCTAGATGGAACCGATTCACTCGTGATTTGATGACACCCAGATTGTAACCATCGGGGAACACCCATTCAGGCAGCACATTCCACATAATAAATGTGGAATCAAAGCGCTTCGTACGGGTTTTCTAATACTTTCAATAACAGTTTAAGTAAAAAGTATTTTTAGTTAACCTGCAGTGGATACTATTACGGCAATATTTCTTTCTTGGTCTGAGAATAAAATGTAATTTAAGTTAAACGCTTTTACTGTTATCATTAACCTATTGATTGCTTATAAATATTGCTAACCTATCAATAATTTTGTGAAATCTTCCCATAAAAAGTAAGATTTTCTATCTCACAATATATTACTAATTGCATTTATAAATTTTGAAATTTTAATAAAGTTTTATGATTCTTTACAGAGAATGCATTCAATAATCCGTATAGTGGGTACGCAGAAGATTGGTCTAGTGAAAATAAACCGGCAAAGTGCGTGTTGGGCTCGAGGGTTATGTACCACCACCACCACCACAACAAAAAGACAACATTCTGCCCACGCGGTCACCCATCAAAGTACCGACCGAGCGAACCTCGGAAATTTTGTTCATGAGCAAGATTGAGCGCCGTGAGGGTGCTGAACCTGCAGAGACATTAATAGAAAGAATACCAATTATAATTATAAGTGTGATGTCTGGATGTGATACCAAAGATAAATATAATAATAATATGCCTAACATGCATAGAAATAACGCATAGATACATCAGACACCCCAACTGATTTTTTATTTAGTAATGTGATAATGTGTTTTTGTAAAAGATATTTATGATTTTTGATATTATATGAGAATGTGTTGACGGTTGTTGTTATCTCTTTTTTACGCATCGTTCGATTGTTTTGAAAGATATAGCATAGTATTGTCTGTTTTTTCTTATCTTGTAAACAAAAATGGCGTTTTTCGACCAATGACAGCTCTGAATCTCCTGGCTAGTGATTGTCATTGGTTGCCTGTTTGCCATATTTATTTACAAGACAAGTAAGAAAAACCAGACTTTAGATAGGTGTTTCTTCAAAAACGTCATTCATTGAGCTGGGTTAAAAGATTTAGATACGGAATTATAAAAAATATTTTTATTTCTTCAAATATATCTGTTTGTCTTTATTATAATATAATGTCTTTAATTGTTACGTCAACTGGTACCTGCCTACCACCGATTCTGAACTTTTTTTTTACATTTTGCGTTATTTCGATGGCACGTTGTTATATTATAATCAAAGTCAAAGTCAAACCATTTATTGCTCATTATGCTAAATAGTTGACACTTATATTAAGATAATGACCCAATTAGGCTATGAAAATTTATGTATAGAGCCGATATAATATGGAGCGACCCGATTTGTTTAATGTTTTATCATTTAGAAAATTACCTACTGAATAATAAATAGCACTTCAGATTTTTTGCCAAATTTCGTTCGTTTTCATCACTCCAATGTGGTTATATTGTCATTGTATGATACCAATTCATTCCAGCTGGAGTATATTCCACACAAGTATCTACTTATACACTTGCGTTCGGCATCCAAGCTCGGAACCAGTTTCGTTCCCTTTATAGTGTGGACCGCCTGCGCTGCAGCTTGCCTACTGTGACCATACTTTCTGAAATATTAGAATGTTGCAAGAAAATTGCGCCTGGTATTGGCTAGTTGGCATATAGCTTCTGCACAGGAGATGCTGGATTCAATTCTCGTAGAGGTAGAGATTTAAATGGTGAATTATTTTATATTGAGGTGTTCCACACTTTAGAAATGTAAATTATTCAATTTTTTTTATTTATTTTTTGGTGTTGTTGTACCTAATTACTTGCATGTAGCATTTTTTTTAATTGTAGGTAGCGCTACCAATGCTTAAATTAGTTGTAACAAAGATAATAAATAATTATAACCACTTGATCACCCAGTCATAATTTGCTTGTGCACGACGTAAGCCATGCTGGTCGTGGGGGGGGGGGGAGCATTCATTCAATTCGCGCCTATGATTGGTCCGCTCGAAAAAGATTATGCTCAAAATTTATTATATATATTGTACGAACGGCTAGACTGTGGAATATGCTACCAGAATTGTTTTTTTAATAGGCAAGCTTGGTCCATAGTAGACTAAATCGCGAATTTGCAGTCAAACGCAAATCTAAAATTAAATGAATAAAATTTAATGAAAAAACACGAAATATAAATACATGTATTTTTTTTTTCTTAGTACACGTATTAATAATTAGGCTATTTTTCTTTATAATATTAAAAAATATATGATAATTCATATACGCAGTGATTTTATATCTTCAATCTCTTAATTGTCTTCCATAATATGATAATGTCTAAGCTAGAGAACTGCAGACGAAAAGAGCTGTTAATGTTATTTGATTCCTGAAATGTTATGGCCTCATGGTAACCCTAAGTCCGTACACGTACCATGTATATAAGTAGGCAATGAATTGAAACAGGCCATTTTCCCGAGCTAGCTTTAATGGCAAATCGACGGTGGCTTTAATTTAACGTTGAAATAAAAATGAATAATGAATAATTTGCAAGCTCCCGTTCTCTTTGATTGAAATTAGCTTATGTCTCTTAGTGGTCAGTTTTGAATAAATACAAAGCAAAGTAGGTATTTGTGTTGTAAAAAAATAAGTTAGCGTTTGTAGCGACGTGCTACATAAAAAATGTTGTGGGCCAGGACGACCCGGTTAAACAACTGATTAGTGACCGCGAGTGTCATTTTTAACTGAGCGCTACTGGCACTCGTTTCAAATGACATGTGACATTTGTATGCCCCAGTTGTTTGTTTCTGATCCGTAATTGTAAAGCTATGGTCATCCTTCAAGCGGTCTGAAAACTAGAAATTTACCGCTATAATTTTCTACCTACTTACTGTGTAACTAGCGGGGCATAATTTTTTTAATTTAAATAGCTGATGATCCTGGTTTTTTAAAGAAGGTTTCATTACATAGTACAAACCAAGAACATTTTTTCAAAACTGAAATTTGATCTTTTTCAAACTTCTCCCATAATTTTCAACCTCATTAAAAACTAAATTAACGAAGAAAAATCTCATTGTATTTTAATGCAATGGGAAATGGTCTGCATCTCATTCTTCCCCCTTGCCTCCTTTCTCTCTTCCTCCTTAGAATGTTTGATTGTAATCTGTCTCTTTCTACAAACAATGCACTCTACGTGTCCAAAAAAGAATAAAGGATACGAGATAGTGTATCTAGAATATCGATCTTAAAATATCGATAACTGTCAATGTGTCGCTGACGATCGATTGTGTTGTTTTTGTGTGAGTTGGTTTTGGCTGGAGCCTATTTGTTATAACGTAATGATAAGTTATTTCATTGGCAGGCAGGATCCTGTTTTTTTAGCTTAGTGAGTAATGCAAGACTAGAATAATTGCTCTGCTGGTTGCCTGCATAGTCTTTTATAGTTAACCGTAATTTTTCATAAAAAACCTGAAAAACTACTTGACCAACGAAGCTGATATTCAGCAAGCATCTACTTGCCAAATCCTTCGTATAGGACATCCATTAATCCATTAGTTATGTAGGTGGGATGTCCACTGCGATAGGATTTGTGAAAGAGCCGAATTAAAAGTTTTAGGCCAAAACAGTTAAGGCGCGGTCTGATCACGATTTCAAATTCGTTTTTCACCCGCTCACGCCATGATCTATTTGCTATCTAAAACGGCTTTGTTTAAAGTCGTAAATCGTATATCATCATATTTGATTATGATGATGACTTTGTGCTTGTGTTTATATTATTTTGGGGGTTTTCATTTAATTTATCAAACTATATAAATGAATTTCAACAATTAACTGGTTCAAGTTTTAAAAGACTAGTCTGGCTATACAATTCGTACAAAAAAATATGTTGTTGTCACTGAAAATTCAGAGTTCTTCAATTCAGAAGCTATTTTTATTGTGCAATTTGTAATATGTTTTTTTAAGTGTCTAGACAATTTTTAAAAATTTTATTCGGTTAAGATTATTATCAAGGAGTTTTTTCTACTTGTAGTATTTTTTTTATCTGATCAGCTAATTTTGTCACGTCACACAAAGCGTTTAATAACACTTCTTTTGGTAAGTTTTGCGATTGTACCGCGTCTTAATATGTAGTTATAATCTATTTACGATGACGCATGCAATGTAACAATCTATATAACAGCAAGGTAACAATCTATGTAATTTAAAAAGTGCACCTATTTTTAAGTTTCCAAATTCACGACCCTTGATTCTTACTCATTGTGAAAAATATCGATACAAAACTATCGACACCCAACCCAACCCTAAAAGCTACTGCCACAAAAAACGTTTTATCGTGTCTCGTGCAGCCTAAAAAAACAGTGACCGGTAAGTCACTGGTCGCCTGGCTCGGCAGAAAGAGTAGAGTTATAATTTTTTTGTCACAACGGGTTGGAACGCAGGTCGGCGTTGTGTTGGGATGAGGTTGTCAACTTTGGGATATTTTTGTTGACACACTTAGACATTATATATTTTTTTTACTAATTTTGAGTATATGTAGTTACTTTTGTAAAGCTACCAGTCTCTGTCTTCAAGCGCATTACAGTGTGCTAGATTGGATGCTTCGTTTGAGACCTAGTTCTCAATTCAGGCTAGACATGGTCATCATCTTTGTCCATGTCATCAAATCAAGTGTACTGTACTGTAGTCAAACGTCAACAATTTTTTTATATCTATATACACAGGATACGCATCGCTTAAATTATTTCCAAAAAAAATTGGTCGAAGGGTAAGGTATTAGATACATACACTAAATAAGCCACACCCACAAGATGAACAGACGACCTAAAAGAGACCGCAGAGAAATGCTAGATGCAGGCCGCTTCCAACTGGCCCTTTTGGAGATCGATGGGGGAGGCCTATATCCAGCAGTGGACGTCATATGGCTGAAATGATGACTAAATAAGTAATAAACAATGCACCACCGCTTGGAACATTTGTAGAGAAATACAGAAAGGCTGTGTGCCCAGATTAACCCTTCGAGTATGGGTCAACCAGATTATTTTTGTACCCAAAAGGTTGAAAGCCACTGTCTATGATGGAAGAGCGCATTTTTATGCGTTCTTGAAATACTATACACGACATTAAACAAATTTTCTAAGCGATGATCTAAGAAAAAACGAGGATTTGAAAATCATAATCTTTGTTTATGGAATGCGTTGGGCCTCGGCTGTCGGGATTATGGCGCAGGGTGGTAAATACTGATATGTAGTTTTAAGTAAAGTGTTGAGAACTAGTTGATACCACCCGGACGACCCCACCGCCGTCGTCACAGCGGCGGCACTGGGCTAGCCCGATCCGACTGCTACTTGCAATAGGAAATACTCAGTTTTTGGTACAGGTGCCGGGTACCAGAGGCATACACACACAGCGATCCCGCCAGCGGGATCTTAGACCCCCAGGATCTGTTAGAAGATCGGTTAGATTATCTCCAAATAATCAATCAGTTCGACAAACCGCTAGGGCTTCAGGGCACCCCCTCTGAGGTGCCTGGGCAAGTCTGATCTCATCGGCCCAAGCCAAGGTTCGTACCTTCGAGGTGCCCTTGAGCTATTCGCCCAAAACTTAAACCATCAAGTTATGCCGAACGCCCTTTGCGTTCGCTAAATAGTCCAGTCAAGCTGTAGAGTCCGTAAGGCCTAACAGCGTAAGTCAACATCAAAACATCATCTAAACATCAAAGTTGCCTGGGACCTTCGACCAAAATTGAATAAATGGACGGGGACGACCATTGAAATTGGTCAGTAAAAACGAGGCAAAACCGTTGGACATATACTTCAACACCTAATTATAACCATGTACAGTCAATTTGTTACAAAAAGTAGATAGCGGTTTTTGATGTGTATTTACACTTCGGGAAAGCACACGAAGGCATAATTTGGTCAAATGTTTCGTTATCATGTAACAATAGACGTGTGTTGCACTTCCTACGGCTAGAGACCGACTGAAACGAAGTGAGAGCCAGCCTCATTTTGTAATCTTCAAAAATGCGCTTCGTCTGGTCCATTCATGTTATTTTTGTCGAAGCCTGCGACTTCATACGCGTGAGGTTTACACACTTTTTGCTGAGCCACCAGTTATTTGATTAAGTGTTCATTTTAGATCACGGCCACTGTTACCTGATGCCAGGCGAAAATGTTAAAGTGGCAGAAAAGTACAGATTTCTGTCATTAAATAGGTACAAATTGATAATTGTCAACTAGATATCCCTCAATATATGAAAACCAAAGAGCTTCATAAATGACCTATCTAATAAAAACGAATCATCAAAAACAATTCTAAATTGGCGAAGTAATCACGTAACATAAAAAAAACACAGTCGAATTGATAAACCTCCTCCTTTTAAAGTCTGCTATTGAATTTGTTACAAAGTGCTTCTCTACAGCTAAAAACTACGAAACATTTTCGTCTCTTTTTAATAGACAAGAGTTATCAAACTACTTTGCACATGGTAAAAATATTAATCATAAGATAATCAAGTGGACAAAATTGCTTTCATCATCATCATCATCAGCCAGAAGACGTCCACTGCAGCTGCTGAACATAGGCCTCCCTCTTTAACCTCCACATTTAACGACAGCCTGCCTTTTGCACCCATTGGATGCCAGCGACGCTCACTATGTCGTCAGTCCATCTAGTGGGAGGCCTACCTACACTGCGTCTTCCGGTTCGTGGTCTCCACTCCAGAACCTTTCTTCCCCATCGGTCATCGGTTCTTCGAGCGATGTGGCCTACCCATTGCCACTTCAACTTGCAAATTTTAACAGCTATGTCGGTGACTCTGGTTCTTGGTGAATGTCCACGTATCGGATTCTATATCGCGCAAAGAAACTCCGAGCATAGCTTAGCTCAGTCCATTGCCTACTGTGTGACTCTGAGTTTTTCCAAAAATTGCTTTAGCAGCGGTAAAATTTTCGTAAAAGTGTATTTTCAACCCCCGCCCTAGATCTGGATCGATCTGATGGCATCGTAGCTCCCAAGTGGCTGAACTGATTTAGATTTAGTTTTTTTTTTATAGTCGACTTGATCGAATCAGGTTTAAGAAAATCTGTTCAGCCGTTTGAAAATTATCAGCTTTTTTTAAATAATAGATAGGCTTGCGCTTGGCCACCTCCTTGCCTGATGTTAAGCGACGATGCGGTCTACGTAGAGCACGCTTGCCTTTATAAGGGGGTTTAAAAAACAGGCAAAAATATAATGCCTATAGACGTTTTTGGAATCCGTTTTTTACCAGCTAACCCTCTCTCAGCCTGTGTATTCCCCACCGCGACACAAATCTGCCTCATCATCTTCCATCAACCATCACTGTGACGCAATGCCGTCCATCAATCACTGCCATCTTTACGATCTTTGTCTGATGGCAACGCATGCGCGACCCGCCTTCAGAAGATGACACGCCCCTAGGGTGATTGGGGTGCACGGGAGCAAGGGTGCCGGTGGATGTTACTCGAACAAGGTATCTATATATCTAAAGGGTTGCGCGGAAAGGTGTACAAAGTCGAAAGGCGTCCGTTATATTCATCATTATGAACAACTTTTAACATGGGGTCAACACTGAAATCGCAATAAAAATATTAGCTGTTACATAAATTTTTCAACAGTGAATGATCGTTACCAAAAAGGCTGGAATAAAAAAACTGACAACGGTATTTTTGGCGGTATTATTCCCAGGTGGGCTACCATAATCTCAAAAACATTCATTTAATAACCTTACATTGACTCTTTCGAAAATGAGAGAGCAAAACATAATTCAATGTAAGGTAATGTAATATTATATATAATATATATGTATTATAAGAATGTTTTTAAGATTATGGTAGCCCACCAGGTCATAACAGTACACCTGAAAAATGTGTCAAACATCACTTTTTCATTAAAAAAGAATTAAAGATAAAAAGTATTTTTCGTCTCCACTACCCGTACCTATAGAATTGGGTCACCATCTTAAATATCGCACCATCCATGGAAGACTGGCGCAAACACACTAACGTAATTTTTTTTATTTCACTATTGGATAGAGGTAACCTAATACACGTACTCAAAATTCCTCAAATTAATATTCCAATAAATGACGGATATAATTTGATTCAAACAATTTGTACCAAAATATATTTTTCATAAATTCCCTGGTAAACTTATGTGAGTTTTGTTACGCTTATTACTTTTATAGACTTGCCTTTTAATATTATCTTAAACGAAGTTAAGCAATTATTATACGTCTTTCTAAAAAAAAACTTATTACCTAGTAAACCTAGTATGCGAGTTCATTAGACATAAATAAGCTTACATACTTTTTCCACGTGATAAAATACAGAAATATACGCTTATATACATCATCATCATCATCAGCCAGAAGACGTCCACTGCTGAACATAGGCCTCCCCCTTTAACTTCCACACTGAACGACAGCCTGCCTTTTGCATCCACTGGATGCCCGCGATTCTCACAATGTCGTCGGTCCATCTAGTGGGAGGCCTCCCTACGCTGCGTCTTCCGGTTCGTGGTCTCCACTCCAGAACCTTTCTTCCCCATCGGTTATCGGCTCTTCGAGCGATGTGGCCTGCTCGTTGCCACTTCAACTTGCAAATTTTAACAGCTATGTCGGTGACCCTGGTTCTTTGGCGAATATCCACGTTTCGGATTTTATCGCGCAAAGAAACTCCGAGCATAGCTCTCTGCATTGCCCGCTGTGTAACTCTGAGCTTTTCCAAAAGGACCACGTCTCAGTACCATATGTCATCACTGGCAACACACACTGGTCAAAGACCATTGTCTTGAGGCACTGTGGTATCTTGGACGAGAATATGTCACGCAATTACCTGAACGCTGCCCATCCGAGTTGGATTGGCGACCTCTTTGCCCAAGATGGACTTACCTAACTGAACAATCTGTCCAAGATAGGTGTAATGATCAGCAACTTCGAGAGTATCGTTTCCAACGACTACCGGCACGGGTTCAACATGGACATTGGACATAATTTTTGTCTTGTCCATGTTAATTGAGCACTGATCATGACCCACCTGTTGGGGAAGGCTACTGAGTTTACTGAGGCTACTGACTTTTATTTATATTACACGGGAATTACTTACGTAAGATTAAGCCGGTCACTCCGCGCCAAGTGAGACGCAGCCGCGCGCGGGCATTCACCTTGAAAAAGTCTGCCTAATGCGGTTGAAACTATAGTCGGATAATTCCCGTCTTATATAAATAAAATATGTGAAAACCACGTCAGTTTCTATAGTACTATAATCTTCTTTTGACTTTCATTTGCGACGATATAAATAAACTCAATGTGCCTCTGTAAATATTTACACAATTTCATCAATACCAAAACCCTTGTCCAATCATGTCCGGTGTCTAGTGCGTGCCAAATTAACTACGTATCGATCACCTCTGTGCAAACACCGCACGGTCACAGCTCCGTAATGAATCTGATTAAGTAGCTTTGTTGTACAGGGAGATAAATTGGGTATTGCAATACAAGGCAAGTAATTAAAACGATACGTGGTAGGTGTAGGTATCGTAATGATACTGTTGGGTATTGAACAAGGTACAATAGACATGACAACAGTAGGTAAAGTAACAAAGAATCACTGGAGTCACGATTGTAAATTCTTATACTGGCTACCATACCACATACTACAGACCTATATCCAAGTAGACGCCACAAGTCGAGCTACCTTGCATGTCTTATCTCCAATACAATGCCTGGACTGCCGACCATGAAAAAGAAACCAAAAATATAAGTAAAAAAAAACCACACAGAAGACGAAACTAAGAATAAATCACCGACTCGCACTTGGCAATTATTTATTGTTTGTTGTTATACTTTAAAGTGTGTAGGTACTATAATCATGCCAAGTTTTACGCTTGTACCTACTTATTATTGTTTTTACATTAGAGCTAATACAAAAATACGTAAAAAAAATACGTTTGTTGTATGGGGACCCCTCTTTAGTTTTTAATTTTTTGACGTTTTTATTAATCCGCCGTAACGTTATAATTATATTCTGTATAAATTTCAACTGGCTATCTATTACGGTTCGAAAGATACACAGACGGACGGACGGGCGAACAGACAGACAATGTAGACTAGTATTAGCACGTATTAGGCCCCATACAACACGTGTATTTTTTTACGTATTTTTGTATTAGTTCTAATGTAAACAGGGTAATACATACAAGCGTCAAACTTGGCATGATTATAGTACGCACTCTAAAGTATAACAACAAAAAATAATTATTGGCCAAGTACGAGTCAGTGCACGTGTCTGTTCATGACCAAGTTATAACTAGTAATTTTGTGCTGCCCCTGAACTCTCAATACGCGAGCCCGACTCGCACTTGGCCGGTTTGTTATCTAGTCTACTTAACCTATTCGTAGGCTAAGGTCGTAAAATAAGTTAGTAGATACATACCTACTTGTCTGAAAGTCCCCAGTCACGTTCGATATAACCACGCATAGAGTAGAAACCGCACACGATTTATCACATTCGGTGCGGATAATGAAGCCCAGTCGACGCCCGGGGCGAGCAAACACATAAAACCGAATCGCCAAATTGCCCCAATAACTTGGCCGGCAGTGTAATGTCATTTTCGTACCGCGCTAATAAATGTTTTTAAACATAATGATTAGTTAGTAGGTACGTCCTTTCCCACTTTTAGCAATTTTGGTCATTCTAGTTTTAGTTTTACTACTTCCATGGTTAATAAAAAAAAAAAAAAAAAAAACAAAATTGGAACTAAGAAATTAAGAAATAAGCTCGATAGAAGAAAAAAAAGTAAAACTGATTTGCGCTTTGCGCTTTTCTCTGATTTATTTGGGTTCATTCAAATCAATTATTTATGTACTAAATGATGTCTACGATATTTTAATATACAGATTTCATACTTATGGAGGGAACCGTAGAGGTACATTATTTATATTACACACTTTTCGTAAAATATGAGAAAAACATCAATAGTAGTTATATTTTCTACAAATAAATACTTGTAAAAAAATCGTGTGAAAGTCTTTGTAAAACATAACTAAGACAAAATAATTATTATTTGGGGAAAATGCAATTAACTACAGTGCCCTCTATTGAAATTATCCCAAATTATTTAGGTAAGCTTTTAGGGAAAATGTGTTCGTTAATCGATATCAGGTTTCAATAAGTAATAATTATATTAGATACCTATGTAGTACGAACAAAAATGTATAGATGGCGTTCTTTTGACTGTATAAAAAAACCTTTACAATAACAATATCTATATTATCTATATGTAGTTCTATTAAAACGATATTTTTATAAAATGAAATAATAAATGGAAACTTTTTATTAAATTACCATTTTAACACACACAACTGTTCCAATTTAATTGAATGCGACGTATTACCAGTTATTAGAGTGAAATACACAAAACTAAAAACTTAAGAATACCAACACAAAACTAAACGAACTAATTTAAAGATCGTTAAATGATGGCCTATTGATAGTTCAACAGATCTCTAATTTCAGGCAAAGTGCCCACAATGGTGGCCGTGTGACTCGCTGGAATGCGAGGCTAACTTTCTTACCAAAATACAGGCCATAATTAAGCTCGGTAAGTTTTTGGGGATCAAGTTTAATGCTATGTACTTCTTAACTAATAAATAATAGTTGTTATTAGCCAGTATCTGACATATTTTTTTGTTAGCGCCATCTGTGAGAAATCTAATAAACTATATTGATGCAATCAATACCTACATTGTATACCGACTAGAACTTTGCTAGAACCAACTTGAAATTGATTTAGTTAAGATTGTTACCTACAGATGGCGTTTGACAAAAATATTTTCTGCTCAACTCTACCAAGGATCCATGATCCTTGACTCTACTGAGATTTCAATTTTCAGAAGTACATTGCAACATTTGCAACCCAAATTGTCAATTCCGCGGAAAGCGTGCACTCCAAAAAATTTGCATGCAGAAGCGCCACTTCAAAGGTTTCTGTTGATAACTACCCCTCCTACCCAGTTTTTCTTTACCTGCACCCAAATCTCAACCTTATCTCCAAGTGCTATAACATGAAAATGGCGTTTTCTATTACTGATCAAAATATTCATGAAAATCTTTTTACGCAAATCGAAACTGAAACATCAACTAACGGAATAGAGTCTAATTTTGTATGTTTTAGATAGGAAGATAGTGCCTTCAAGTTTATTGTTCCTGCTAAGATTGGTTTATCTCTGAAGCGAAGCCCCCAAGGGGTGGTTTAAACTCAATTTCGTAGGTGAATGGGTTTTGGTAGCCGCCAGCTATGTTTTACTTCGCGAATTTGAATTTTAGAACAGATTTTATTTATATTTTTTATATTTGCTTTATTTATCGCATCTACCAACCTACAAGGGATTTTAATTAGGTACCTATCTAAGTATCTACCTACCTACTTATATACCATACGTGATAGAATTAGACGATCTGTTCATTTACGATAGTCCATAAGTGACGTGAAATTACCCATCCAACAGTGAATAAAAACCTTACGTTTTCAGTGTTTTCATTCGTTGCGATAATTTTTATAGGTAAATCAATATTTTACAGTCAATACAGGGGTACGCATATAGACTGTACTCAGCCGAAAGGAGGTCATTGTACTCTTCATTATGAACATTCTCTACTAAGTATAGGAACAAATTTGAAATCGCGAAGAACTGTTTTTACTTGAATCGACTGTCGGTTTTCAGACCGACCGACTTCAAGAAGGAATAGGTTGTCAATTCGTATGTAGGTATGTTATTTATGTTCGTTACCTCGGAATTCTGTCATGTATAAACCGTTTTGAAAGGTTCTTTTAGTATTTGAGAGGATATTTAGGTAGAGATCTTTCATTCTAAATACAAAATACTACAAAAATACGGCGGAAGGGCATGCACATTTAAAATCAAAGATCTCTACTTTTAGATAATACCTACCTACGCAAAACAGAAGAAACATAATGACAGCAATAATACCATGTCTAAGTATTTGGAAGAAAAATTATAATGAAATAATTTATAATTAAGGACCGGAAAAGATGATGATGGATTTATAATTATGATTATTCGGGTAAAAACAAGAGCAACGGAATCAAACGCACGCCTTCCACCAACTTCCACTTTTATAGTGCTAACAGACGACACGGACTTGGTTGACGAACAGCCGTCCAACCGACGGAAGAAAAAGTTTTTTTTTTATTTTTCCCACCAATTAGTTGGACGGCAGTTCCTCAACCAAATCCATACGTCTGTTAGTATTATTAGATTGATTTCAAACAAATTACATCAAAATCGGTTTGTTTGGTCCAAGTAACCGATCCAGGGCCGTGATTCCGTAACTTTAACACGCACGTAACGCGCCACGTTAAGTTAACCTCTTAAAATTTGGACTCTATTCCCTAGGAATAAAGATCAACTTTTAGAGGTAAACTTAACACGGCGCGTTACGTGCGTGTTTGTAGTTACAGAATCAGGGCCCAGTTACTATGTAACTGAAATTGCGTATTTATTAATTTTGAAGTAGGTTTTTCAATTTGATAATTGTCTATGGAACAGCTGATCTTCTTTCGTGATTTCAGGTTTGGTCCCGTGGTAAAAGTTGTTCATAATGTTGAGTACAATGACCTCCTTTCGGCTTAGTACAACCATTCCGCGTAACGCCATTAAATACTAAAAACTTTCCTAAAAAGCTAAAATTGTTATCAATAAATAAACTGATCAACTGCGAGTCGGGCTCACGTACTGAGGGTTCCGTACCATCACAAAAAACAATAATTATCAATTAAAAAAACCGACTTCAAATATGGCATTTCGATTCAGTGAAATGATAAGGAGGTTATCCAGGTAAGGATATACACTTAGCCATTATTTGTTCTTACTTTAGAGTGTGTACTATAATCATGCCAAGTTTGACGCTTGTACGTATTACCGTCTTTACATTAATAAAAAAAATACGTAAAAAAATACGTTTGTTATAATGAACCTTTCGTTTTTACTTTTTTATTATTACTTAGTTAATCCGCCGTAACGTTAAATAGGTATTCTGTGAAATTTTCAACTGGCTATATCTTACGGTTCGGAAGATAGGTACATTCTGCCATGACTGCCCCGGTGGCTCAGTTGGTGGTGAACCTATCTTCTGTGCTTGGGGGCGTGGGTTCGATTCCCATCTAGGACAAACATTTGTGTGATGAACATTTGTGTTTGTTCTAAGTCTGGGTGTTATTATCTATTTAAGTATGTATTTAAAAATATATATGTACATATATCAGTTTCTGGCAGCCATATCACAAGCTTTGCTTAGTTTGGGGTCAGATGACCGTGTGTGCAAAAATGTCCCAGATATTTATTTATTATTATTTATTTATTTATTCGTTTAAAGGTAGGACAGACTGACGGACAGACAGAGATCGTAGGCTTAGTAATAGGCTCCCGTTTTTACCCTTTGCGTACGGAACCCTAAAAATCACAGCCCCCAGTGACGACACGCAGCAGATGCAAAGCGCCGACAAAGGGACGTTATCAGCCCATATCGCGCTATCACGCGTTACCACCCGCTGTCACTCTATGCCCGATGATTATTGCAGATATTAGTACCAAAGCATTTGTAAGGATTACAAATAAAAAACTGTGTTCTTTTTTAAGGTTTTTTTCCACAATGAACACTCTTTTTTTTTTTTTTTTTTTTTTTTTTTTATGCCATAGGTGGCATACAAGCAGACGGGCTGCCTGATGGAAAGCAGTCACCGTCAAAAAAACACTCTTTTTATTATAGAAATTGACGTGGTTTTCACACATTTTATTTATATTACACGGGAATTACTCACGTAAGATTAAGCCGCAACCGAGACGCAGCCGCGCGCGCGCATTCACCTTGAAAAAGACTGCCTAATGCGTTTGAAACTATAGTCGGAGTGACCGGCTTAATCTTACGTGAGTAATTCCCGTGTAATATAAATAAAATACTCTTTTCTATCAAAAGAATGATTTTTTTAAAGAAAAACTAGCTGCTTGGTAAGCATACCGCACTAAGAGGTTTTCATCTTAGATATTACAGCCCAATCATCGTTTTTAGGGTTCCGTACATAAAGGGTGTCAACGGGGCCTTATTACTGAGCCTACGTTGATGCACGGCTATCTCACTCGCGCATATCAACTATAACTAAACTATAAGGTATTTGAATATAAGAAATAACGAGTGAGAATTTAAATACTTAAATTAATATTTCGAATAACATTGCATATAGTAGATATAAAGTAATTTTCGTGTACTGAGTAAATTAGTACGTAGTACAATTAACTCAGTGTTTTCGTGTTGACATTTTATAGGATGGCATAAGAAATAGAAAAAAAGAAACGTATTTTTTTCAGTTTTCAACATTAAATAAACATTATTTTATCGACTAAAATGCCGAAACTCGACTTAGGGTCAAGCAACGGCTTTAACGCACGACGCAGCGTAGGGAGGCCTCCCACTAGATGGACCGACGACATTGTGAGAGTCGCGGGCATCCAGTGGATGCAAAAGGCAGGCTGTCGTTCAGTGTGGAGGTTAAAGGGGGAGGCCTATGTTCAGCAGTGGACGTCTTCTGGCTGATGATGATGATGATGATGAACGGCTTTAAATATGGGGGTTAGTTAACTTTTATTTTCGTGAGATCTGAAGCTGTTTATTGAGTAGGTAGGTACTACCTATGGTACTAACAATACTCGAAATATAATAAATATAGTGTACTAGCTAAGCTATAGTAGGTACTCGATATAAATAGATCTTTTAGTAAAATCATAACCAAAGTTAGAACTTATCACATCACACATCACACATCATCAGCCATTAAATGTCCACTGCTGAACAAGGCCTTACTCTTAGAGAGGGGTGTTGCCATAATCCCCACGCTTGGCAGGCGGCTTGGAGATCGCAGTACGTTCACCGTGTACTAACAGGACGCTGCTGCCCATCCTCTGGTGGTTCTGGTCGCAGTTTTAACACATACCCGGGTCCAGAACTTATCGCTCAGCTGAAATTCTTAGCTAAGAGATATACTTGCGCTAATTCAATCATATTCACTTCTTTGCATCTCACCCACTAAGACTAGATATTGCTTTACATTGTACAATGTAGACGTAGGTACATCTTTTATAATGTCTAATCTAACAAGGTACATTGTATCAATCAATCATGTATTATACTCTAACTTCGACAATCTCTTAAAATAGGTCGCATCAGTTACTACAGTTTGAAATTTCTATGATAACTCCAAAGATCAAAAAAGTATGAATATGCCCATTTGAACATTTGGGTCCCAAAGTCTCAACTCCCAGTGTCAGTATTTAAAAATTAGCGCCATCTGTCGAAATCTCTACTAGCTACTTTAAATTGCTCTCAAGTACGTTTTTTTTGGGTGCAGAAGGCAGGCTGTTGTTCAGTGTGAAGGTTCAGGGGGGAGGCCTATGTTCAGCAGTGGAAGTCTTCTGGGATGATGATGACGATTTTTTTCGTACAGTTTTATCCTTTCTTTCTTCCAAGGACCTGCAATGTCTGGAATTTCTTGTCTCCAAAGGTCTTTCTGCCGAGCGTAGACATAGAGCGTTTCGAAAAGGATGTCTGTAATCACCTCTCCTGGCAAGCAATTCTAGTAAAGCATTGACAACACGCAACAGCAAGCTGTAGCACAACGAGCTATGGAGAAGGCTATGGTCGGGGTTTCTGTACGAGATCAAATCAGAATTGAGGAGATCCGTAGACGAACGAAAGTTACCGACATAGCTCACCGGATTAGCAAGTTGAAGGCACATAGCACGCAGAACAGATGGCCAATCAGGATAAAAGGTTCTCTAATGGAGACCACGGACCGGTAAACGCAGTGTAGGATGTCCACCCACTAGATGAACAGACGACCTAAAAGAGACCGCAAGAAAATGCTTTCAACCGGCCCTTTTGGAGATCGATGGGGAGGCAGTGTCCACTGCCTCCCCAAAGGGCCTATGGCTGAAATGATGATGATGATTGACAACACACAGCTAATGTTGCAGGTGTCCATTGGCAGTTGTTGTCGCTTACCATTAGGTGGAACAAATGCCTGGTTGCCGCTCTTATAAAATAAATTGTGACCAATGAAATTGTCGTGCGACTATGAGTTCGCATAGGTGTAAAAATTTTCGACACCGCTTATATATTAGTTGGTCAAAAGGCCAAAGCAAAACTTTTATAGGCCCAGTCCTTTTTGGTTTAAAAGTCAATGCATAAGCTCTGCATTTTTCTTCTATATCTGATCAACTTTCTTCTGAACTAGATTATCGCATCTGTAACAGTAAGTAAATAGTGACTAAGTACTATAAAACACACCAATACCTTATATAACTGTAACACAATAAATGTTTAAACGTTTTCTAAGGTTTCAATAGAATGTGATTACCCTTTACTAAGCGCGACAAGGTTCCGCAGCACCAAGAAAAAAACTAACTTTGTAAATCTACAGGTGCTGCGACCAGCTTATCTGCAGTGTTAAATTGGGAGCCATCCTCGTATTTCTGAACTAACTCATTGGACATTTTTAGTTCCGTCATTTGGCCAACTGTATAAAAATAAGTCGGTTGCTCGGTACTCTACAATGCAAACAAATATGACACCCGATTGACAGGTTAACAGTGAGGATTAGAAGGTATTTTATTATTATCGCAAGATATTTAATGTAAATATAGGTAGAGACCGTGCAGAGACAGGTTTCCCACACTAGTTTGAAGATATCAGCGCTATCGATAATGAGATAAAAATTGAGAGACACCTACTTCATCAGGTTAATGACACGTTTTTATGGTTGACTAGCGACCCGCCCGCCCGGCTTCGCACGGGTGTAATTTACGTGCGAAGCCGGGGCGGGTCGCTAGTTATATATATATATAAACCTTCCTTGAAAATGTATCTAACTGATGGTGAAAACCGCATCAAAATCCGTTGCGTGGCTTAGGAGGAGTTAGCGGCCATACAGACATACATACAGACAGACGCGGAAAGCGACTTCAATTTATACAATGTAGAGAAGAGAAGAGATGAAGCTCGTGGTGGGATGGATAGTTAACGTTACGCGATCGAGTAAGTAAAAGTAATTGGAAAAACTCGCACTAGGCATTCTGGAATTAGGCCTGGCACCAGGGCAAATAGCCCTGGCGCCGGGGCAATAGAATACGGCACCGGTAACCCCTGTCTGCAGTAAGAGGCTACTAAAACGGGAGCTCCGGGCTCGGAATGGTGAAAGTTGGGGCTCTGACCATCCACTTAAGCGTGCCCAGGGCGAGAACGACAACGTTGTGTGACCAACGTTGTCGTGGGCGGAGGGGCTGAGACAACACGGTTATCACGGGAGGAGCCGTAGCGCAGTGCCGAGGGCTCCGGTGCGTTCCTCTGGAGATCCCGGAGCCTTCTTGTCAAGCACTAAGGCTGGCCACCGAGGGAGTTTTAGTGGGTATAATTCCACATAACCTGGCTGCACCCCAATGCAGCTGGGTATCTTTGGAAGATTTCACCCTCGAAAACAAAAATAGGCTTTCTGGAATGGAAACTACCTTTCATGTCACGCTGCCGGACGAGACAATTTGGCACTTGGTGTTTTTTCTTCTTTTTTTATGAATGACTATGATGTTGGCCTCAGACGGTATCGACAGCTTGACCAGTACCTCGAAGGTACAAACCTCGCCTTGGGCGTTGCCGGGAGTCGGGAATCAGTCGTGCCCTGGCACCCTAGAAGGGGTGTAAGCCTGGAGCCTGACCTGGTTGTAGAACCTGGTGATTATTTAGAACTAATTGATCTTCTGACAGATCCTGGGAGTCTTCGATCCCCATGGCGTGATCGGATTATGTATGTGATTGTGTGCATATCATAACCAGTGCCTATACCAAAAACTAAAAAAATACTTTCTGTTGCCTGGAGAAGTCCAAAGATAATTGTCATTGGAGCAGTCAGATCGGACGCTTGGAGATAGATTCTCGTGGCCTTTAAAGATTGGTAAGGCTACATTGTTGATGATTTTGATGAATTGTTAAATGTGACCTTTTAAATTGTCCCTACATTAACTAATAGTGCACATCCAAAAAAAGACGGCAATGTCGTTTTTTTTATAATTATTAGGTTTGCGTTTGGCCCCCAACTCGCCTGATGATAAGCGATGATGTGGTCTACGATGGAGTACGCTTGCCTAAAAGAAACTGATTCACTCTTGATTTGTAGACAACGGGACGAGACTAAAGGGTCAGCAACGTATTTGTGATGCCTCTGGTGTTACAGGTATCCATAGGCGACGGTGACTGCTTACCATCAGGCAGCCCGTCTTCTTGTTTTAATAGTTTAGAAAAACACATTTTAACTATTGGGGAAGACTATTCAGGCAGCACATTCCACAGACTAGCAGTTCGCACAATAAAAGTGGAATCAAAGCGCTTCGTATGGGGTTTCGGAATATCAAGCATAAAGCGGTGTCGATCGAAGTCTGAAGAATGAGTTCAAACCCGCCACGCCACCATAAAAATGTCCCTTGTTAGTCGGATCTGAGCTTACTTTCTTACCTACTGCGTCTTTTGTTAGTTCTATTTTTGCTAATTACACTTATATGATCTCATGTGCTGCTGACCATTGATATTAGTAAGAAAGTGCTATCGATTACTGACGATTCATATCAACAGTAGTCAAGATTTTAAGGAAAACGTGCCATTTTTACTAGCTGGTGAGTGTATTATGATAAAATCAATGATGAATGTTGCTGATAAAACTGATTCACATTTCTTGAAAACAGTTCCTTTGTTTCACTTTTTAATAAGAAGTAGTAATACATAAACTTATGTTCTGTTAAAGTTATTGATAGAGCTGGCTCATTCCTTGCGTAGATAATTTCTATAGTTATTCTGGTTATTCGAAACGGGTATGCAACCAGTGTTTTTACTTTGACACAATGCATCAACTTTCATTTTGAATAAATTTGATTTCTGGTTTAAATATTTTTGCAGTTTGTATGCCTGTAACTAATAATAATATTAGTTTTACTGAGCATCCATAGACTCTATTATCATATCAATCATAAGACTCCTTTACACTTACGATACTTTGTTACTTATACAATATACACTTCCTTTGTTTCACTTTTCTCTTTTGTTTCTTTTTCTTCTTACTTGTCTTTAATTGTCAATCTTGGTTGGATGACCTTGATATTGGTACTATTGGTTAATATTGGTACCCAAACTACGGTTCAATATCATTATCATCAGCCCTGAGTGACCCATTGCTTAAGTGCTTATAGGCCTCCCTTTGTTTATAACACACTCCCCGGTAACTCGCCAGTTTTTTTTTTTTTTTTTTAATATTATTTATATCCGTATCATTGGGTACCCTGTGCTATGACATACCAGGATCCTCAGCCAGATTTAGAGAAATCATCATCACCGCATCATTCCAGCGAGGTGAGGTCATCATCATCATAGTCAGCCTTATTAACAGTCCACTGCTGGACTTTAAGCCTACCCCCGAAAGGGTTATTGGCAATTTTGATATGACACTATTTGTATAATTTTAATCTAACCAATTTTGGTCATACTACTTTGTCTACTTCCAGACAAACTAGCCAACGATGGGAAAATAAAGCCATGAAAATTAAAGTTTAATTGTTTAGTTCATTATCAATGGTTATGTGTATGTTACATATATTAACTAGCTGCGCCCCGCGGTTTCACCTGCATAGTGATGAAAAATGGTGATGATGATGAAAAGCCTATGTCACTCTCTGGCTATTGAACTATACCCATGCAAAAAATCAGGTCGATCCGTTGTTTTGTTGCAGCGTGAAAGAGGAACAAACATCTATACATCTATACATACAAACTTTCGCGTTTATAATATTAGTAGGATATGGGCTCACATTACTGTACCTACCTCACATTACTGGGCACTAGTCTACGTAAATTACAAAAAACATTTCATATAGTTAGCTATAAAGTAGGATTTCCCAAGAAAAATAACACAGGATGTCTTATTATTTCCGATAGATAACCTACTGGATATGGCTCACGAGCTTTCAGAGAACTGATTAGGTGGCGATTGATAATATGGTAAGAATTCGTCACTTCCAGTAGTTATCGGAATGAGCTAATACCCAAATTGGATGATTACGACAATTATGGTAACAGATATACTACTTTTTATCGAAAGATTTGACGACGGTCATTTTGTCGGTATACCTGTTATCAATAAATATCAGCGCCCCGCGGTTTCACTCGTAATACTAAAGGAATCATATTTTTTTGGGATAAAAATAGACGTGTTAAAGTCAGGATCTTAACTATGTCCTTACTTAATTTCATCCAAATGCGTTTATACATTAACTTTCACATTTATAATGTACTAGCATATTGCCAGTGACTTTGTATGCGTAGACCTTTCATATTTAAACTTTCTAGCCCTTTTCCGACCCTTTCGCAAAATTCTTTCTTAGTGGGTTTCTACACCCTTTAAGGAAGAATAGCTGTCTCGCTCGCGCATTTGATGTTTTTTAAGATATAAAATTACTGCGTCTAATTTTGAGAAATATCTTCGGTCATGTTACGAAATTAATATTTCAAAATATTTAATACAAATTTTCGTTTTTATATTTTTTTTCATAACCAGATTAAACAGTCTGAAGATAAAATCAATTTATTCTATTTTTGTGATCATCACGAAAAATATTAATGCAAATTTTTAAAACTCAGACAGTTTTTTTTAAAACTATTTACAAGGTCTTAAACAAATTACTTATTTATCTATTTACAATACGCAATACAAAACAATGGTACCAAAATAGTACCTACTACCTACCCAAATAAAATAACTACAAAACAAAAAAGCCGGCGGCGCCGTCGAGATCCCTGGCAGAATTACCCGCTCTATGGTAATACCTCAAAGGAAATAGCTTATATTTCCAGTGAGATTAATAATAATTGAAACTAATTAAGTCATCATCATCATTTCAGCCATAGGACGTCTACTGCTGGACATAGGCCCCCCCATCGATCTCCAATAGGGCCGGTTGGAAGCGGCTTGCAACCAGCGTTTCCCTGCGGTCTCTTTTAGGTCGTCTGTCCATCTTGTGGGTGGACGTCATAAGCTGCGCTTACGGGTCCGTGGTCTCCATTCCAGAACTTTTCGGCCCCATCCGCCATCTGTTCTGCGTGATATGTGCCCTGCCCACTAATTAAGTAATACTTATTAAAACTAATTTGTAACACCAGTGCTATTTTTAAACTTTTTATGAAAGAGAGGTTAATACAAGTTCAGTGAACTTTTCAAAGTTGTAGTTTTATTTACTCCTAAAATATTTACCTATCAATTTGATATTTACCTGTATTTGCATGTTTGACCACGCTACCGATATTTCCTTCCCTGGGAACCGAACTATCAGTCAAGTGGATTGACCAGAGGCACAGTTTACTTGATATTTAGTATGGAAATTAATGCTCTACGATCTCTATGTAGAGACACGTAAAGTTGAGGAGCCTCTTCTTATCTTGCGTGGGAACTAAGTGTTGTACTCAAGTGTGTTGATAGTAAATCAAAGTTATGGTGTTTTTTTATGTTTTTTTGTGCAACTCCGCATACTTTTTTTTTCTTTTTATGGGCTTGCGCTTGGCCGCCAACTCGCCTGATGTTACGCGATGATGCGGTCTAAGATGGAGCACGCTTGCCTAGAAGAAACCTATTCACTCTCGACTTGAAGACACCCAGATTGTAACTTTCGGGGAACATCCAGGCAGGAAATTCCACAGACTAGCAGTTCGCACAATAAATGTGGAATCAAAGCGCTTCGTACAGGTTCTCGGAATATCAACCATAAAGCGGTGTCGCTGCGGACTTCGGGGTCCGAGCCCTTTGTCAACTTAAATAAAAAATTTATAATTAAGTTTTTTATTTTATTTTTATAAATAATAGGCTTGCGTGTTTGACCACCATCACGCCTGATGTTAAGCGATAATGCGGTCTACGTTGGAGCACGCTTGCCTAGAAGGAACCGATTCACTCGTGATTTGAAGACACCCAGATTGTAACCATCGGGGATTATAGTACAAAGTCGGGTTAGTTATACCATTTATAACTCAAGAACGGTTTTCGGAACCGATTTTCATGATCTTTGATTTGTTGGATTCCTCTCCACCCCGAATAGCAGAAAAGGTACTAAAATAACGGACATTCATGAAAAAAATATCCCATTTTGTATGGAATGGCAAGAATGAAGTCTATACATTTACTATAGGTGAATTCTACAGGTAATGCTATAGGTAAATACTATACCTACGCTACGTCTAAAGTATAACAACAAATATGGCCAAGTTTGAGTTGATAACAAATTTCTGTTTATTACCAAGTTATAACTGGTACATCTGTTACTTGGATAACCATATAATTTCTTTTACCGAATCGTTATTGTAAAGTTTACTAATTTTTAAGTTGGTTATTTAAATTGATAATTACTGTATTTAGTGATGGTATGGAACCCTCAGTGCACGAGCCCGACTCGCACTTGGCCGGTTTATTTAACTAACTTCAGGAGAATTCTTAATCCAAAATAAACGTTTTATAGTATTACAGAAATAGCCCTGTGTATTTTTGAAATGTTTTTTTTTTTTTTTTTTTTTTTATCATGATAATAGCAATGTATACACTGTGACATATAAGTATAATTATTATGAATAAAAAAGTATGAGTATACCATGCAACAATATTAGTTATCTACTATAAAATGCGTAAAATAAAATAAAAGCCAGTTACACTTCAGCTATACAAAACTACAGAACGAATCGAATTGAGAAAATTCCTCCTATTTTGAAGTCAATAAAAAAACAAAAAAAACTGGGTGTTTTGTTCTTTCATAATTTCCTGAAGAAATTTAGTCTCACTTTTCATGAGTCAACATTCTCACGTCACCTTATCTGTTATCATTGAAATTATTATTTCATTATCACTTTAAATATTTGTATTGTAAATTTTATTTAGACAGACCTATCTATAGAGTAATGTCTAATCTTGATATTTTTTGCGTAGTTTGTGGGAAAATCTCGGGTTTTCTTTACACGTCATTTTATGAACGAATTGTACGATAACTATGTTAAATTAGTGTAGATACAAAAGTTTTCCCAGGCATTTATGCAAGTAATTATTTTAATGTGGTGGAATATTGATATAGTATTTATTTGACTAGTCGTATCCAGTCACATTAGTGTCAAGATCTATAATATAACGTTAATATTTAGAAAATAAAAATCATACCCGACTTTAACACTATACATGTACAATTGGACATATTGTACGTGTGTGGGTGTGTGAGGGTGTGTATGTGTGTGTGTGTGTGTGTGTGTGTGTGTGTGTGTGTGTGTGCGTGTGTGTGTGCGTGTGTGTGCGTGTGTGTGTGTGTGTGTGTGTGGCTATTTGTTACAAATAAAATAATTAATTTAAATACGCGCGATTCTGGAGCTGGTCGACCGTCTCCAGAATCGCGCGTATTCCCTGATGTAAGGACTGCAATGGCTCCGAAACCGGTCGATTGTCTCGACCGATAAAACATAATCGTGAGTGTAACCGGTGCTATCATAATTCATAATGAATCCACACGCGAGTTTTGGCCAAGTAAATAATTTCATTAAAAAAATACTCATATTCGAAATGCAAAGCAAAGTGTTATGAAAAACCATTTAGACAGTGCATTCCACAGCCACACAGACAGTGCAGTTCACACAATAAAAGTGGAATCAAAGCGTTTACGTAGTACGGGGTTTCGGAATATAAACCGGATTTTTCAGATTTTGTCTTTGCATACATAAAATTTCAGGTTTCTATTCCTTTTTTTCCATTACATTTTATAAATTCTACTAAGTTCGTGGTAACAATCATCTTTTGAGCATTTAGACACGCGTCCATCCTATCCGTTACACCAAAGTCCCGCTCTTTCAACACAAACAATCAAACAAACATTTTCAAATGAACAACCGTAATTATACAACAAAATAGACAATGAGCGCTGACATTATTCGAACATTTTTTTCAACTATTTTGTTGCCCGTTAATGTACACGTCGAAATAAAAATAACTACGAAAATATTAATCTGTTAAACAAAATATACCATTTAAGACATATCAATAAAGATTAAAATTGTTTAAAGATATTGCTTAAAAATTGGGAGACTACTTCATGGCGCGTGGACGAAGCGCGCCGGAGTCATAAAACCATTTACAAAATAAAAGACGAATAAATAATACAAAAATTGACAAATTCTGTATGGATAATAACTTAGCACAATATTACCAGAAGGTCGAAGTTGTAAAGAGACTTCTTGCTTTTGTTTTTTATGATTCAGATTCGTTGCCCATTTTTTGTGTTAGCTTTGCAATGCAGTATTGATAAGTCTATTGTAGGGGCCAACTCCCACTCTAGAGTCAAGGAGACGCGGCGTTGAGAAGCAGCCGTAGAAAAGTAAACTCTTCCTGATGGGGAAGAAAGGTTCTTGAGTGGAGACCACGTACAGTAAGACGCAGCGTAGGTAGGCCTCCCACTAGATGGACCGACGCCATTGTGAGAGTCGCGGGCATCCAGTGGATGCAGATGGCAGGCTGTCGTTCAGTGTGGACATCTTCTGGCTGATGATGATGACATACCGTAAGTTTAAAATTTTCCTGCCGTTGGTTTTCAGCGTCGCATAGAACCTTGACTTATTTAAACTAGAGCTTAGAAAAAAACCGATAAAGAGTTCGAGAAGAGAAAGAAGAAAAGTTTAAGTTAGTTTTTTAATTAGAGTTTTACTAGAGTTTTACAACTAAATGACTTTACAGGTCATAATTGTGTAATTTTCAATAGAGAAACTACTTACATTTTCATTATGCTAGTGCCTTTATTAACTAAACAAAATACAAGCTAAAACTAAAACTACAAATACAGTTAGACTGCCCATAGACCGTTGAAGGTCTAAAGACAATCCAAATGCTCAAGCCCACTACCAGTTGGCCGCGTACCCAGCATGCTGGCGGCATTACCACGTTGAATGGCAATGCTTATGCGTTGAGCCAGAAACACGCCAGCATTTTGGTCACGCGTCGCATTAACCAGGCGCTCTGAAAGATTTTTGAATTATTTATTTCGCTTTATGTTAACTTGCTAGAAATAACAAAAAATATCAGTAAATTTCCGGAGACAAATTTTTCCGATTTTTTGTTAGACCTTGTTGAAAACAAAGGGCGAATTCAAAATTAAAATAAAAACAATGTATACGGTTTTAATAACTAAGCTTATTTCGCTTAGCATGCTAAAATAGCAGTAGGCCAATCAACTGCTGAATTTTTGACTTCTAAAGAAATGGTCGTGAATCGGCAAACTAAGGAAATTAACCCTTGTGTCTGGATGAAGCGTTGAAAGATGTTAATAAGCCAATTTGGTTTCACAGGTGGTCTCACATGTCTAAGAACTTCAAAAAAGATTAAAGACATACTATATACTAGCTGAATCCCGCGGTGTTACCCGCGATTTTCCAATTTTTTCCTCATTTTATGGAAGGAAAAGTACCCTATGTACGTCCCTGTATGATGTACTCTAGCATCCTGCCAAATTTCGTAAAGATCGGCTTAGCTGTTAAGTCGTGAAAAGCGAACAAACATCCAGACAGAGAGATAGAAACGAAACGAACGAACGAACAAACAAACGATAGAACGATACGAACGAAACGATAGATACGTATAGTGATACAGTGAGTGTGTTTTGTCGGAACTTAGGTTCGAGTTCGAGTTCCAGTGATAACCGTAGCAAAAGACTAAAAAAGAGGGTAGATCTGTACCTAACTTTTTAACTGTTCGACCAACCACCCGCATTCTTCAGTTTTCCCGTGAACATGGTGCATGTAACTGCGCCGAAATATCGGGAGCTCATTCCACAACCTTACCACGGTAAATATCCCGTAAATAATCATATAACTTTAGAGAGATAGATTTATTTTCGCTTTTAAATGTATTAGTAAGGATTATGATATTTACCAACATACACTGGGCCAGCATGGCGTATTAGGGTCTATTCTCGAAGGCTTGTATCCCAGCAGTGGGAACATGATAGGATGATAATGATTCTATAGAGATGAATTCTGTGGTGACCACTATTAGCGTAATATGATGGTTGCTATAGAGTGGAATAAGCCGTGGTAGCCTATTTGGGAGACCGCTAGACTTGAAAGCGAGGACACGGGTTCAAACCCCGGGCCCGTACCAATGAGCTCTTTGGAGTTCATGTTCATACCACTGGCTTTTCGGTGAAGGAAAAACATCGTGAGGAAACCTGCATACGTACGGAGGAGGAATTCAATGGCGTATGTGAATCCACCAACCCGCAACTGGGCCAGCGTGGTGGATATGGCCCAATCACCTTTTCGGGGGTAGGCTAAAAGTCCCAGCAGTGGATTGTTAAAAGGCTGATTATGATGATAGAGTGAAATCAAAGAACCGAAGATCTGGTTGAGTGACGTACTTTGGAAGATACCTATGTCCAGCACTCATAGAACAAGTGCACACTTCGAACCGGGCCCGACGCTATGTAAGCACCAGCAGGGCGCAAACCATCCATACAACCTTAACACGCGTTAAATTCTCAAAATCACTATTTGTACAAAACATACCATTAACACGAACAATACAAATAAGGGCAGGACAATACATCGACGCTTTGTTTACTACGGAAAACCATTAAAAATTATTAGTCGGTGTCGGGGAAACGTTTTTTCGCTAACTGAGAATTCGCTTACGTGATTTGTAGCGACTATGACGGCAATGATTCTTTATATTGTTTGTTCATTTTGTTTAATTACTATAGGACTCATAAAGGAGAGGAACAAAGCCAAAGTACAGGTAATAAGATGTTGAATCTGGATAGCCTGTTGGTCTAGCTAGTTGGAAGTAAACCTGCCTTCTGCGCTTGGGGGTGTGGGTTCGATTCCCACCTAGGACAAACATCTGTGTTTATTCTATATCAGGGTGTTAATATTTATTTAAGTACCTATGTATTTAAAAGTATAAAATTTACGTATATATGTATGTATGTATATCAGTTTGTGGCAGCCATATTACAAGCTTTGTTTAGTTTGGGTTCAGATGATCGTGAATGCAAAAGTGTCCCGAATATTATAATTATCAGATAAATTTGAATAGGTACTAAAGCATCAGAGTACTTAGATCCATGTCCGTCCTTGTTTCCTGAAAATTATAACCTACAGTGCAAGTAGCGTTCTTTATCGACCAGCAAATTTGACAGTTGAGATCGTCAATTTCGATAAAATGCCATTTAATCAGTACTCGCTATGATCGATTCTATGGCATTTTATCGAACTTGACTATCGATAAAGAACGGTACTTGGACTGCTGGGTCGGTATCTTCAAGGCCAGAGTGAATTTCAAGTAGGTCTACGTCTACATGTTCCATCTTCGGCCGCAACATCGCTTTCCATCTGGTGAGTTGGTACCCAAATGTAGATCTAGTATCTAGGTATATTAAAGAAAAGTCACATAACTATCCGGCTACATAATTTGTGTACATAAAGGTATAGCTTTAGCAGCGGTGGGAACCACCGGAGGATGGGCAGCAGCGTCCTATACATGTTGATTTGCCGGCCATGGACTCAAAGTTAAAGTTAATTTTTCTCGACAAAAGTTGGTAATGAAAGTATGGAAGCGACTTCCTGCAACCATTTTGCACACAAGTAGCTATACTTGCGTGTATGTGCTTTAATACTAATTATTATTATTTGTGTTAAAATATAATTTATGAAAAGCAGTACTTTTGTGATTAAAATTAAAATGGTTGCAGGAAGTCGCTTTCATATTGACGTACCTATCTAATTTCATGTACCTACTGAACATAATACAAAGCCACCCTTATTTTTATCCAAATGTAAAAAAGAAGGCTATAAAATTACCCACCTTCTTTTTGTAAATTCTTGTAATTTACAACCTGAAAATCGTCCTACCGTTTTTACTGCCTATGTTAAATACCACCCTTTTAGTGTATCTGTTTATGCTTTACAAAATCGATTTGGGATCTTCAAGGATTTACAACTATGCAATGTGGAAACTAACGATAAATCATTCTTGTCCAAGAAATCTAAAAACCCGTATATTAAACCTTTTTTAGGGTTCCGTACCTCAAAAAGAAAAACGGAACCCTTATAGGATCACTTTGTTGTCCGTCTGTACAATCTCTTTTTCTCAAGAAAGCGTAAAGGAATCAATTTGAAATGTATATCAAATGCTCGAGACTACGGTTTCTTTCAGCTGTGAAAAAATTAAACTTGTAAGTCAACGCGATCAAAAGATATGACCATTTAATTATGTCGCATATTTTGCGATTTCGCAAGGGAATCAAATCCTATAGGGTTCTTCCCGTAAAGCTAGAATCATGAAATTTGGCAAGAGGCAGCAGGATCTCATAGCACATATAAAGGAAAAAATCCGAAAGTTGTTAATTTTAAGTTATATAATAAATAAATAAATGTTTTGCAATTACATTATGTAGTTAGTATTTATAGAAGAACCTTATTGTCGAGTACAAAGTAGTGAGGGTTCCGTCCAACGGAACTCTCAGAGTGCAAGTCCTACTCGTACTTGTCTGATTTTTTCTATAAACTACCCCTTTTAAGGCCAAGCCAAAAATTACAAAAAAAAACTAATTCTATTTTATACTTTACCCAATAGTGATAAGTGTAGCTTTGGTAAATCAAACTTTGACGTCAAAATGACTGACATTTAACTATGTCACCTGTCATTTAATTTATAGTCTCAGAATTCACGGAACGCAGGGTTCCTTAAAGAAAAAAGTGTGTGAATGACAAACATTTAAAACGATATGTAATTTTATTGGTTTAGATGCTGACGTATAATAATCAAGCCTTTATTCTAGACTGCTTCCCGTGGTTTCAGTACAAAGATGTTATATATAATTACTAGCTGAAACCCGCTACTTCGTACGCGTACAGCTCGGCCTTCGGCTTCACTACTACAACCCGTTATAGCATAGGCTATAACGGGTTGTAGTAGCGGGTGTTATTCTAATGTAAAAGCTTTGTAAACCGCATAAGCCTATAAATATTATTAAAAAAAAACTGTATAAGTAAATTAATAAAAGCTGTAAAACAGATATCACCAAAAATCAATACCTTTCAATACCGTATAGAGCTTTGTCATGTACTTCAGCTATTTTTAACCTAACGCTGAAAGAAATTTAAACTACCCTCTTAACACCAAAAATGTTAAGTGTCGAATTTTTATCTACCCTTAAGCTAAAGTCAAGATAAGGGTAGGTAGTTCTGGTGACTCTTCGACACATGTTTCAGATTTAAAAATATAAGTAGTCCTCAGCAATATAACGATTAGAAGTGCTACTTCAAGTGACAGTTTCTCAGATACTGTTTGAGACATTGAGGTGGTTCAGTTTGTTTTTATGGTTGACAAAACTAGGCATTTGACCATAGCTCATCTCATGTAAAATAATCCGTGGTAGCCTATTTGGGAGACCGCTAGACTATAAAGCTTGATGTTGCGGGTTCAAATCCCGGCCATCAAGAAAGATTGGATCCTTACCGGGCATGTAGAGGTACCAATGAGCTCTGGAGTTTATGTACGAATTTTCATACCACTGGCTTTGCGGGGAAGGAAAACATCGTGAGGAAACCTGCATACGTACGGAAAAAAACATTCAATGGTGTATGTGCATCCACCAACCCGCAACTGAGCCAGCGTGGTGGATATGGCCCAATCGCCCTTTCAGGGGTAGGCCTAAGTCCAGCAGTGGACTATTAAAAGGATTACGCTTATGCATCTCATGTTAAGAGACAATGCGATGGGAAATGGTAAAGTGAACGTTTGGCCACTAACTCACCTGAAAGCGATGTTCTGGCCGAAGACGGAACATGTAGAATTACAAGGTACTTATTCACTCTGGCCTTGAAGACAACCAGGTTACAGTTTTCAGGAAAAATTGCGGTGGCAAATCATTATATTATTTCCTAGCGGAATGCATCTTGATATCTGTACTTCACAGTCGTGACGATTTTACATTTATTTGACGTTTTAATAGAAGTCGTTTTACCACTAAAGACATTTTCACCATAGGTGTTTTAATATGCCGATGTTCTGCAAATTACGTAATTTTCTTCGACCTTCTGATACGGAGCGACCCCAGATAGGTAATTGCCCTATCGCCAGATCTATATTGGATTGGTTCCTTAATAAATATTTTTAGTAAAAATGAGTACATTGACCTTCTTTCAGTTTAGTTAAACTACCGTTCCGGGTAACCCTGTAGTTCCAAAATGATCCAATGTCTCACAGTTTCTAGCGATCTCTTTTTCGAAAGTCATTTCGCTTATCAGCTTTTACCTTCACAGTTTCTGAAGTGTTTTCGATAAAGCAGCGACAATGTTCACAGCCAAAGTGATATTTACGTGAAAGTATTTTATTTTTAACACAGAAATTAAAACTTTACTGCAAGTGTTAAAGATTTTGAGTTTAACGATAAGATAAAGCACAGTTTGACTAACTAGGTAGGTAGGTGTAGGTGGCCAAATGAAGGAATTAAAGTATTTGACGGGTGGTTATCATAGTTTTGTTGAGAAATAATATGGTGGCTCCCTCACTTGATGTTACAAATAAGTTGGACGCACTGTACCTAGATTGTAAAAATGGTTTGACTTATAGGATGTGAAACATTGCTTTGAGCACATGTTGAAAAATAAGCCTGGCCAAGTGCGAGTAGGGCTCGCGCAGTGAGGATTCCGTACCACCACATAAAAAATTTGTTCAAAAAGACAACATCACGCCCAGGCGGTCACCCATCCGAGTATCGACTGCGACGTCCGCGACCGACGTTGCTTACCTTTGGTGAACAGAAATTTGTCACCGACTCGCACTTATGTATGTATTATTTTTTGTTTCACTTTAGAATGTGTGTTCTATAATTATGCCAAGTTTGACGCTTGTACGTATTAGCGTTTTTACACCATTTCAAATACAAAAATACGTTGTAAAATAATAATAAATATTCGGGACATTTTTGCACACACGGTCATTAAAAGGTTTGTTGTATGGGGTTTAGTTTTTGATTTTATTATTATTTCTTAGTTCATTATTATCATCATTGTCAGCCTGTATCAACCCACTGCTGGGTATAGGCCTCCTCTCCCTTGCGCCATTGATCCCTGTCTCGGGTTAATCTCATCCACGTATAACCTGCGATGGGCCTTTTAGTTGATTTCTTAATTAATCCGCCGTAACATTATATATTCGTTGAAAATTTCAACTGGGTACAGAACTCTAAAAAGGTATATTGCAAGCGAAGACCAAATTTTCTCATAATCGTCGTTTATATAAAAGCGTAATAGTAGTATAGAAAAGTACGTCTGAATATTCAAGATTTTTCAATGATAATTTCGACAAAATGAACATAGATCGTTCCGTTCCGACTATTGCCATACCCAAATAGGGTCATATGTATTACTTTTTATTTAAAAATGTTAATTTAAGAACTCCATATACCTACATAATTATGTCTGGAATAAAATATTGAGTATTGATTATTGAGTATTGAAGAAAACAGTAAAATCACTATTCAACCACTTTTCCCGCTCATATTTTTCTCAGCGCTATTTCGTAACATCCTATAGTGAAGTCCCAGTTATTAATTAACCCCAGGCGGTGCCGATAAGCTAGTATTAACTGTTTAGTAATCGATGTAACGTGATCAGTGGGCGTATGGTGGACGGTCATCGTGCAGTCATCTCATCACATCTGGCTCCCTTATCAGCTGCCGCCCTACAGCTTTACGACTGACGATTGCAATCGTGTATGAGAAAAGGCAAACAAGCAGACGGGCTGTCTGATGGTAAGCAGTCACAGTCGATCCAATCAAATCTTTCCTCTTTATAATATTATAGTACAGAAAACTAAAGTCAGAAAAGAGTAATGCGTAGCAATTTTTTTAAGTTTAAAAGATTGTATAACTTTTAAACCTTTTTTAGTTTGCAAACAAGAAGGTGGGCTGCCTGATAGTAAGCACTTAAGCAGTCACAGTCGCCTATGAATTCTTGCAACACCAAAGGCATCACAAATACGTTGCCGACCCTTTAGGACTCGATTAACTCTCCTTTTGAAGAACCCCATGTTGTAGCTTCTCGGAACACCGCTTTTTGCCACCGCAGTTTGCTTTTTACCCGACTGTGAAAGAAGGAGGGTTATGTTTTTTGAGTGTATGTATGTATGATGGTTTCTATGGAACGTTCTACCGCCTAAACGGCTTAAGGGGCCTGTATACCACCTGTATACCCTCTGCAGCTTTCTCTCTCGCACATTTTCACATTATTGAAGATATAAAATAATCATCATCATCATCATCAGCCAGAAGACGTCCACTGCTGAACATAGGCCACATAGGATATAAAATCAATGAGTGTGAATTTCCAAAAAGTAACAAAATCATGTCATGGTGTCTATCGTAACATTACAAACAAAGAAATTGTCAATTTGATATATTTTAATTTGACACAGTAAAATAGTAATAAGTGATTTTTATTTCTCGTGTCATTTTATTCCGTCAAATTACAAGATATCGAAGCAAACATTTCTTTGTTTGTAATGTTAAGATAGACACCATGACATGATTTTGTTACTTCTTGGAAATTCACACTCATTGATTTTATATCTTCAATAATGTGAAAATGTGCGAGCGAGAGAGCTGCAGAGGGTATACAGGACCCTTAATGGATTTCGACATGTTAGGGGTGATTTAAATCTTTTTAACAGTGGAAGTGACATAAGGTACAAGAATTTAAGATGGCGTCGCGATAATAAAAAAAATAAAAGAAAAAAAAACGAAGATAAGAAATTAGAGGGAAAAAAAAAACCAGTAAACTTTGCTAAATAGGTCATCATTGTGTAAAGCTCAACAGATCTCAAAATTACATAACACGACTATAAAAAATTACGAGAAAAAGCGGTACGAGTGAGCTCTGGGCCCTTAGTCCCAGTTTTTTTAAAAATAAATAATAGGCTTGCGTTTGACCACCATCACGCCTGATGTTAAGCGATGATGCGGTCTACGTTGGAGCACGCTTGCCTTTACGAAAACTTTTTTCGTTTACGTATTGTTCCATACATTTTAGTAAAGCGCCTCTATCGGAAACGAGGAATTATTAAATTTGGCAATTATCGGCGGTATAGATTGTTTCACTCTAATACGAAAAAAGTTATCGTTAACTATCAAATCTGGGACTAAGGGCACTGTATCTACTACGAGTAAGCTACATATAATATACCCACATCGCTTTTTATATACCTACTAGCGGTCTGCCCCAGCTTCGCACGGGTATAGATTATAGCCTATGTCACCCGGGGATAGGGTTACCATATCTCAGGATTTGTCCTGAGGTCTCAGGATTTTTTGGCTTTTTTCAGGATTGCGGGCGGATTTTGTAAATCTCAGGAAATCTTAGGATTTTTAGAATCTTCAATAAAATAGAGTAGACCATTTACAAAATTACAAAAACAAAAAATAATCTTTTATTATTTTAATATAATATAAGTACCTATCAAATAAGCAAAAAACCAATAATAATCTGAAAATTTCAACAAACTTGTAAATTACGATTGTAAGAAAGTTTTCAAATTGCGACTAAAACTCAGGATTTTTCAATGGAAAACGGGCTTTTTCTCCGGACTTTTATATTTTCCATCTGGTAACCCTACCCGGGGTAATGTAGCTACTTAACAGTGAAAGAATTTTTCAAATCGGTTTAGCAGTTTCGGAGCCTATTCAATGCAAACAAACAAACAATCAAATCTTTCCTCTTTATAATATTAGTATAGATAAGAAGTTCAAAATTTCACAACTGCTATCTCAAAAGCTGTTATCATATTTTAAAATACTCGTATTATACAACACCTCGAACGCTCTATCTACTAAGCTATGGCCCTCATGTCGTAAGGTTCAAATGCTGCCGGTTTTCAAATTTTGAACTGCCTACTTATTATATTTAAATCTCTAATTACACTCAGAACAAACAAAAAAATGTGTCTCAAAGTTTCAAGCTGCACCAAACGAACTTTTACTGTTCATTGCATCTATTTCACGAGCAATTTACCGCAACAGTGATCAACCTGTCATATTTGACGTTTCGCTGAATTTTGTCGGTGAGGAATCAAAACTACCGAATTCCAAACACGCCAGAAGTCACATGCATCACATTTCAAATGTCACATGTGGCTTGTTTTTTTATTTTTATTTGCGTGTGTTCCTCGGCTTCAGTGAATCAGTTTTTTAGACAGAGATAATTTATACAGTTGGAACTACTGTGATTCTTCACGAGTGTTACCACATGGCTGAATACGTTACGTTTATCGGCACATTGCGAATCTATTGCAAAGCATATCTTGTTTAGTGTACTAAAAACTTTTATCGTGTTCTTTAAATATACTAAAGGGAGCGTTGATAGCACGTTGGTCCAGTTGCTAGTGAACCTACCTTCTGCGCTTGGGGGCGTAGGTACGATTCCCACCTGGGACTAACATGCAGGTGATGAACATTTGTTTGTTCTATATCTGGGTGTTAATATATATTTAAGTATGTATTTAAAAATATATATGTACGTATTATATCAATTTCTGGCAACATATTACATAGCTGGCATATTACAAGCTTTGCATAGTAGAGGTTAGATGACCGTTTGTGCAAAAATGTCCCAAATATTTATTTATTATTTATTTTATTCTTTAAACAAAACAAAGAAGTTCCATTCAAGGAGTTAGCTAGTAGCTATCGAAGAATCTTAATACTGTACTCGTGACTCCCTCATTAGATCAGATTAATGATATCAAATTATTGTATTGGTCATCCTGATTACATTACACTTATTTTATAAGTTTTAATTCGATACGTTTAAAATTTACTTGCAAAATTGTGCTTACAGAGTTCGTCAGTTACTATGTAGCTAATAAAAGTGTGTTAGTAGATAAACATAGACATAATTTATTGTTAAACATTTGAGCCCAAAAAATTGTGGTTCTGTCTTTGCTTCAGTGAAAACACTGTATTGCAAAGGTACCTAGCGTCTTTCAATGATGTAAATACTTGAGAGTTTTACAATAAAGTGCTGCATTATATACAATATATACGAATATTGATTATGAGGAATTCTTTTTTTTTAATTATAAAATGATCAATTTATTTTTAAGATATTACAAAAAACTTATTTGTGATGCTTTAGTTACATAAAAAAAATAAGATCTACATATTCAAAATTATGTATTTCCTGTAAACACAAAAATATAATTATAGAATACAAGGTAACGTGCAGTCTTTCTATTAAATTCATCCCAAAAGAACAACGCCGTATCTAATGCGTAGTTCACGCATCTTTGCTCGTATTGTCGCATCGATGTCCCGCCAAGCAACAGTTATAACACCATTCGTCCAATAATTACTTTGGTAACTTGTTCTTTCTATGGCTTATTGAAATGGTCAAAACACGAAGGCACGCTTATGTTCCACGCGCCTTTGTTTGACACTCTACGGTGCATTTGACACCGCAGTTTGTCAAAATTTCGGTTTCTAATTCTGGGAATGTGTCTATTTGTTAGTTGTCATGTATATTTCAATGCCCGTTAGTTCCCCTCGTCCCTTCGTCGCTTCGCTTGTCGACAGTTACATTTTTTGTTTATGCTTTTATGAGAACCAATAAATATTCCAAAAGTGGAGCATTTTATAAGAGCAGACTCCTATAGTAGTTGGTAACTGTTCTTACTTTCAATGGAATCGCTTTGTCAAAAACGGTAGGAGGTGTTTTGTTTTAGGTTCTATAAAAAGTTTCGCTTTTAAAGGTTAAGTTTTTGCAGTGGGTGTTTTTGTAATATGACTAGAATACGCTTTGTGCATAAAACAAAAGTGAATTTTATATCTTCGTTTGACCAAGTAAATTATATACTTACAATTTTTTTTTGTCAAGCAATCATAGCTTCATTTTTGTGATATAAGAAATGTAAGATGGGATATAACTTTACGTATCTTCCACTTTTCTTAATGATAGATATTAACTATATACTATGGCATAATAATGCGCTAACATTTTGCAAATAATTCGGTTTTATGTTTTTTAAATCTACATAATATATTCATCACAAAAAACTACCAATCTATCAATAATGTCGCTTACATGATAAGAAAAAAACAAATATAACATGTGTATTTTATTAACCAGAATTGTTTAGCCAAGCTGCCAACACGCTAACTGCTTAAACCTAAAATCAAGATATGTTTTAAATAAATGTTAAACTGAAAAATAAATAAGTTTTGGCGAGTCAAAGTTGTAGGAAAATGTATAACTTGAGTTGCATCAATCTTGGCCATAGATGTTATAACTACTTATTATCCGTACCAAATAAATTTTCAAAACTCAAATCACTGCAAACGTGTCATACCCAAGGACAAAGCACAAGTGAAAGCTCGATCTTAAATCTAATTAAACGAAAATCGAGCATGAAAGTTCCAGCGAAAGTCCAGAAACCCTTTGCCTCTTTCTTTTCTAATGAAGCATCTCAAATCGAATAATACAAGCACATTTCACTTTTACATCTTAATTACCCTTTATTCATTCCAAAAGCAAACTCTTTGAAATGAGAATTTATGACTTATACTGTTTTCTAACAGAACGGCAGAGACAATGCATAATGTCCTAAATGAATGCAACTCTTTGAGCTATTTAGCGGTCCCTTTAAACAGTTATTGAATAACTGTTGGACAAAACGGTCTTAGTTACGGTAAGGAAAGGGTAAAAATATTGTTCACGCTCGTTTAACTGTTGTATTAGAAGCTTATTTCTAAAGTCAACCGTATTTTTGGTAGAGCTTGAAATAAAATGGTGTGTGTGGCCATTTTTTGGAATAACCTTGTGCTTTTATTTCGCAGAAATTGCACTGCGATTTTTGATGTTTATTGCGCGTAATATTTAGCACCCTCTAGCAAACCCTTTAGTTATAAAACATTTTCTATTCCCGTTATCTTTTGTAAAAGATGTCTTTAAAAAACAAATAGCAGTGTTAAAGTTTTTTTTTGTATTTTACTGAGGTTTTTGGCATTTTAAGAATTCTTTATTTAATTGCCTATACTTTTTGGTAGGTAATTAATTGTAAAAGGGTTGGCAATTGCAAAAGGGTTGTTCGGCAAAAAAAAAAATTCTGAGAAAGATTCTTTGCAATTTATTTTTGGTGTTTTTGGCACATTAGAGCCATTAGTACTTTGGTACGAATTACGTTAAAAGACGTAATTTTAAATGTTAGGTTTCTTTGTAAAAAATACAATACTTCGCTAATATTCTTTTTTAATGCAAATAAACGACGAAACAAGCAAGCTTGTACATAAATTGAATTATTTTACAATAAGAAGACATGAAAGTGTACAAGCATAATGCTTATTTTAGTAAAATTCTATTAGTGCAGTAGTAGTCAACAACACACAATTTATGAGCATTGAGCAACGTCCATATATAAAAATTATTAAACTAGTACTTATATGTATTTTGTTGGTTTGTAAAATGGGGTTACTTATTATTATTAGTAATATTTGTTAATTGTGGTCATAATAGGTTGAAATTAAACACTTTTTTAACTTTAATTTTATTGCGTGTATTTTACATTATTTCTAATTCTTGACGTTTCAAATGCTTCTTTTTTTCATTTTCAAACGTCAATTTTAATAAAGTTATATGATTATTTACGGGATATTTACCGTGGTAAGGTTGTGGAATGAGCTCCCGATATTTCGGCGCAGTTACATGCACCATGTTCACGGGACGACAACCGTGATAGTTTAAAACAGTGTTTCAATTTTTATACTCACAAAAATGAACAAAATCACTGTTTTGAACTATCACGGTTGTTCACTAAAGTTATATGATACCACAACGGTAAATATCCCGTAAATAATCATATAACTTTATTAAACATTTCTAGTAACTGCACACAAAAATCCAGTGAATATCGGCTATGAGCCCAAATTTTCCAAGTTTGAGGTAGACCTGGGACTGAATAATTATGAAGGGTTTATTGGTCCAGTTAAACTTTCAAATGCCATTTTACAATAAAAAAATTGTACAAATTTGTTGTTGTCATTTTTTATGTTTATTTCACATCACACATCATCAGCCATTAAATGTCCACTGCTGAACAAGGCCTCCCTCTTAGAGAGGGGTGTTGCCATAATCCCCACGCTTGGCAGGCGGCTTGGGAATCGCAGTACGTTCACCGTGTACTAACAGGACACTGCTGCCCATCCTCCGGTGGTTCTGGTCGTAGTTTTAGGACATACCCGGGTCCATGTTTATTTAATTTAACTAAATTTGCATTGGCTTATTTTAAATTATTTTTACTTACCTGAATGTTTTAAATTATTATATATTCATTAATAAAAAATAATTTCATTATTCATTCATTAAAAATAATATTTCATTTAGTGATAATTATTGGCTTTTTGTAATGTAATTACCGTTTTAGATAACGACAAATAAAGGCCAAATGTAGAATGTGTGGGTGTGTGTTGCCAGTGATGAAATAATTATGGTACTGAGACGTGGTCCTTAACTGTTGGCCTTTTGGAAAAACTCAGAGTGACACAGTGGGCAATGAAGAGAGCTATGCTCGGAGTTTCTTTGCGTGATAGAATCCGAAACATATTCGCCAAAGAACCAGCGTCACCGACATAGCTATTAAAATTTGCAAGTTGAAGTGGCAATGGGCAGGCCACATCGATTGAAGAACCGACAACCGATGGGTAAGAAAGGTTCTTGAGTGGAGACCACGAACCGAAAGACGCAGCGTAGGTAGGCCTCCCACTAGATGGACCGACGACATAGTGAGAGTCGCTGGCATCCAGTGGATGCAAAAAGCGGGCTGTCGTTCAGTGTGGAGGTTAAAGGGAGGCCTATGTTCAGCAGTGGACGTCTTCTGGCTGATAATGATGATGATGATGATGAAAGGCCAAATGTTATTTGGACAACATTCACAAAAGAAGAAAGCTTCAAAAGATTCGCTCTAAATTAGTGCAATAAAAACTGCAACTAACGGTACCTACCTACGTTTCTTTCACGTGTCCATCATTTGGTACAGTCAGGATTACAGTTATCTAATGTTACGGTACAAGAAAGCATTAAGGGTTTATGATCTAACAGTTACAATAGTTTTATAACCGGCTACTTTCTTTCCGTTACAATTTCTTGTCTTTGTAAAAGCCGCGTTAACGTCCTTCAAACAAATTTTTAACCGTATTGGAGTGTACGGTTGTAACTGAATGTTTTGATTTTATGCAGTTAAGTGTTGAAATAATAAAACTGCGTTTCGAATGGTTAATGAAAAACACTTCTGTATTACTCTCTTCCTTTGTCGGGTGCTGAAAATTGGTCTAAATGACTGTTTGAAACAAATAAATAAGCCTTTATTATTATGCTCTGGGAAAGGTTGTTTGCGTGTCTTTGTGTATTTCATGTCATCTGCGACACAAGGAATTCATAGCGGTGCTATGAGTCATCATCATCATTTCAGCCATAGGACGTCCACTGCTGGACATAGGCCTCCTCCATCGATCTCCAAAATGGCCGGTTGGAAGCGGCCTGTATCCAGCGTTTCCCTGCGGTGCTATGAGTAAGCAGGGTATATTGTTTTAAAAAGTAGTAAACAAAAACAAATGACTCATAAGTAAATATAAACAATTTAGGTAGCGTTATGAGAAATAGAGTAGTTCCAAGTTAGATAAACAAGTAAACCTGTAACAACAAAAAACGACACGCTTGTCGCTTACTAATTTTTATATTTTTACACACACACACACACACATACACACACAACACACACACACACACACACACACACTGCGACTTGCAGAGACACCAAAGAACTAACCATACACAATATGTGTCACATGCAAAAAAAAAGTTGGACTAAAAGTAAGATAAATTTTTATTTAAAGTCTACCTATCATGAAAAACTACCAATAATTTCGCTAACATGTGTGTGTGTGATAAGTGTGTGTGACACGCAAAAAATATGAGCGGAAAAGTCGTTAGCAGGGTAATTTTAACTAAAGCCGTCCTGCCTGATTCAGGCCAGATGCGTTTCGCACCCGCCACGCCTCCTTGCTATAATATATGCTTGCTTGCTTGCGTGCTCCACCGTAGACCGCATCTGATGGCGGCCAAGCGCAAGCCTATCTACTATAAAAAAAAAATATTTTATATATATATCCGTTGTTTGTATGTAAGTAAGGTATATATAATACTGTAAACTATTAAAATGAAACAGTCATGTCTTATTTATTTCAACCCAGTTTTTGTTGGAAATAAAATCAAACTTAAATCACGCTGTAATAATACTATTTTGTATTGAGGATGCTTGTTCGAACATACATCATGAGTCATGTTTTATGCTATAATTTTTTTGATCTAAACTTTAAATTACTTTATATAAAATTAAACCATAGATATTTTGTAGGTAAATATTTTTTTATATTATATTTTGAACAAACATTTGCAACTAAAGTTGCAAAATAAAAAAATAAAAAATTATACTTACCCTAAGTATAAAATATTTTTATTTTTTTTAGTATGGCAATTTTTCTTATGCTCTGGGCACAAACAATACAACTCCGTTATTTTACTTTTTATCACAATTTCTCCAGACAGCTTGCGCAATAAAAATTTCACCAATAACACTGCAAAGCCTTCATAAAACGTTTTTTATGCAATATTTAGCCTTTTTCCTCGCAAAAACGCCAATAAAGATAAAATATTTCCGAATTCGGCTTTTGCTTGAACGCCGCTAATGGTTTTTAGTAACACTTGCATACAATTCGGAAGTTTACAATGCTTTAGAACAGAACAGTAGACGTATTGCTTTATTGTACGGATAAAATGAGTTTATTGCCGAAGCTTTTGTGTTAATACTTTTGAAATTGTTTTAAAGATGCCGAAGCATTCACAGACACGCTCCTTTACCTACTATTTTTTTTATTTTGTTGCGTGCGCCACTTTTTGTTCGTTATGCAAAATTGAGCCGGATTTTGGATTTTATGACTTAGGTCTGTTTGCATATCTGCCTCAAGGTAAAATTTATTTTGTACCTACTCTGATGCTATACTTATCTTGTGAAGTTTCGAGTTGAATTTATTTAGCTTAGTCACGTTTAATTGTGATATATCTAGGCTGGGATATTACCTCAGTAGCTTTTGACTGACTAATTATACATCTAGGTACATACGAGTATGTTTTAAATGTTTATCGGGACTAATCGTGCATTTTTTTTTTGGTAAAATAAGTTACCTTTTGCTCGATGTTTCGATCATGTTACAAAGGCCGTGGTCACGAGCTGACTGAAAACTGCTGTTGAGTCGAGAAAAGCGGGTGTTTTGTACTTCTACCCTCACTTGATCTTGAAAAAAACGTGTTTAAGTCGGGAAAGTTTAAAAGTTACATACGAGTATAGGTAAGAATGAAACATTATCTACAACAACTCTGAATACCCAATGGTACAATACAAATGGTTAATTTTCAAATGCATTTTTCCCACACACCACAATACTTAGTTTAAGATATGTAGGTATTGTTTTGCGCATTCTAAATTTCTTTATAAGTGACAAAGCCTTATAAATAAAAAATAAAATAAAATTACACATATTAGAAAACTTTAAGTACCTACTAAGGCTTTTAATCAAGTTTTTTAAATCATTATGTGACCGAGAGCTGCAAAGTTTACCTACTAAGGCTTTTAATCAAGTTTTTTAAATCATTATGTGACCGAGAGCTGCAAAGTTTACCTATACTAAGGCTTTTAATCAAGTTTTTTAAATCATTATGTGACCGAGAGCTGCAAAGTTTACCTATACTAAGGCTTTTAATCAAGTTTTTTAAATCATTATGTGACCGAGAGCTGCAAAGTTTACCTATACTAAGGCTTTTAATCAAGTTTTTCAAATCATTATGTGACCGAGAGCTGCAAAGTTTACCTACTAAGGTTATTTAAATCATTATGTGACCGAGAGCTGCAAAGTTTACCTACTAAGGCTTTTAATCAAGTTTTTTAAATCATTATGTGACCGAGAGCTGCAAAGTTTACCTATACTAAGGATTTAATCAAGTTTTTTAAATTATTATATGACCGAGAGATGCGAAGTTTACCTACTAAGCCTTTTAATCAAGTTTTTTAAATCAATATTGTCGAGAGACATTGCCTATGGTCGAGAGATGCGAAGTTTACCTACCAAGTCTTTTAATCAAGGTGGGAAGTAAGAAGTTTATTTTTTTTTACTTCCCATCTGTTCTGTTAAAATTCAATTTATAAAATTAAACTTAAATCTTTATTTGAGTTATAATTTTAATAAAACCGGTCCAGAGCTTGCTAAGGTAAAGTCGTTCGAGCAAACATCTATTTACGTGCTCAACTGAACAAAACTTCAGAAGATAGTCATCTCCTAAAATTACGCTCATGAAAAATCCACCCTACACAGTTCCCTTTCTTGTCCTTCCCCTAAACTTATGATTACAACCTCCTCCCAGCTTATAACCGTATAATGGAACTAATTTGTTGTTCAAACAGGGGGCCCTCTTTATACAAACATCATTGCTACATTTACAAAACTTAGCGTTCTTTTTCCTGAAAACTAAACATAAACACGCTTATTTCCGTTACAAAAGGTTCAATTTCGTTCAGAACATGCCATTGGTCCTGCCGAATAAGGTGGTACTAGGAAACTCCAGGACATTTATTTGACATGGACGGAAAGCTTTGTCAGTTGAAATGTGTTTCTGACAAAAGGCGAGGCGAGATTCTCGTGATTTTGCTTCGGTGATCGGGATTATTTTTGATGGTTTAGTTAATCGTAAGGTTTAATTAATATTACTAATTAAATTGAAGGAATCAGCCGCTCCACTATAAATTAAATAAACAATTAGCTGCTAGTTTGTAGTAGTAGGACTCTTATGTAAGAATCCTTCATAAATATGTTGTATACTGTGTGAACAGTGTAATTAAATAAATTAAAAAAAAAAAAACATGTATTATCCTTAATTATAATGTATCTTTAGTTTTATTTTCATTTAATTTCATTGAAACATTTTAAGTTTTACGATACTTTTGAGTGCTCAAAAGAATAAAACATGGTACCTTGTACAAACGTATAAAAATTTCTTTCAGAAACATTTAACATTCTGTTAAATATTATAAACTATTCTGTTATTTTGACCCTCTATTTTAGCGCAAAAAATAAGCCCATTTACACTACATTACATTAAGAAGTGTGTCGACTGTCGTCACTACACTAAAGGCCTTTCACACTGAACCACCACAATGTCACACGCAATGCAATGCAATAAATCCACAGATAAGTGACGCAATTTCACGCCATTTTGGCTTCAATGTGTAATAGATTGCTACTCTGATACCCGTGGACCACACATGGACAATTTAGGGTTCCTTTTAGGAACAAGCGTTTTTACACTTTTCTCATAATCAGCCTTTTAATGGACTGCCATACTGCTGGACTTTTAGCCTACCCCTGAAAGGGTAACTGGGCCATATCCACCACGCTGGCCCAGTGCGGATTGGTGGATTCACATACGCCGTTGAATTCCTTCTCCGTACGTATGCAGGTTTCTTCACGATGTTTTCCTTCACCGAAAAGCCAGTGGTATGAAAATCCGTACATAAGCTGCAGAGTTCATTGGTACGAGCCCGGGGTTTGAACCCGCGACCTCACGCTCTCAAGCGCTACCACGGCTTTTTTACACCTTTAGTTTTAATTTACTCTGAATTGATTTACTCGTTAATGATAAATGTAATGCATCTAACAGTGGCTAAAAGTGATAAGCTAAAATCAGACTGAATGGCGTGCAAGGGACATAATTATGCAGAAAAACAAGGAACATTGCAGACAAACAAATTCATCCATTCTAGAACAACGTGTTCCATCCTCGACCACACCGTCACTTGCTATCAGGCGAGTTGGTGGCCAAAAGTAGATCTATTCCATAAAAAAAAACAAGGCACATATGCCGTACAATTATTGTTAATGTGCAAATGTTTGTATCCGTGTTTCTTCCACTTTTTTCACTTTCACAAACGTCAAAATTGCAAGTACGGCACACATACTTACTCATTTTTCTCACTCACACTAAAACACTTCCAGCAACACAAATAAACATGTATACATACAAATAATTAATTTTCTTCTTCTTTTTACAAGATACAAAGTGACTAATATTGTTTTACACCTATTTTGCATGTGTTTTTAAATGTGTGTAGGTATGGTTTACTCATGTTTTATACAGATAAATAAAATTGTTTTTTATCTTTATCTTTTAACCAATGTTTTAAAGGACAAGCATGTTTTTAGTTTTATAAAACAATAATTATTATTCACCTATGTCCGGAACCCACAAAGATCACATAACTCTCGCCAATCCCAAGTTCACGGTGACAGTTTACAATCAATGGCATAAAATCAAATACTCTGCAGTAGTATTAGGTAGTACTCAGAAGGCACAATTATCTACGTACTTTATCCATCTATTCACGAAAACCACTAAAAGTGTTTCCATTTCACTTTACGTTGCACATTTGACAGTTCGAATTTAACGAAATTTTATTGTCTATCATTGAGATTTGCGATATTTTTTTATCCAAACTTAGACTAACGGAATTAGAACTCTCTGACTATTGAATAAGGTTTATTTAAAACATTATTGGTGTATTTTGTATGTAACCTACAATTTGCGCTAGACTTATTTTGAAATGGTTACAAATACCCTTATTTATCGATCTGGAAAGCGATGAGTGATAGCTGATTGACAGGATCAGATACAAAACGAATTGATGTAAGGAAAAATTACTGCAGTGGCAGAAAACAGAGGTGGATATGAAATATATAAATGTATGGACGAACATGGAAATGTAGGGCCGAGGAGTGAGTCCATAAATGCTGTACACCCAGGGCTTCTACTTTCTCTAGCACTTTTCTTAAACATTGTGAAGATACTCACGTTAAACTACTAGATACATGTTTTAGGGGTTATTTTCAAATTTTTATTTTAAAATAGAAAATGTTGCTTATTGTTATTTTTAGATGGCTATCGCTGGTACTATCCATCTCAGTTCCAGACTCCGTTATCGCCATGGACATTCTGAATTTCATTTTTTCTATGTTATTCTTGTTGTGTTTCTATGTGTGTTATGCCTTTGTTCATTCGTTTTTTTTGTAGGAAAACGTAATACAACCTTTTTGACATTGAAATACTTATAGCACAAAATATTAGAGGAGCAAAATGTCTTATTTTTGTCGAAGTGTGTTCATAAAATAAAATACAACTATGTTTGAGAAACAAATTTTTATCTAACCAAACGGATTAAAAATCGGGTGTGATTACAGGCACGTTTGCCCAAAGACAGTTGCAGTACTTGCAGTATTCAAGTAAAAAAAGTTGTTTACTGGGCAAGTGCCTTTATTAACTAAAAAAAACTCTTTGATACCACATTTATTGTGCAAACTGCTAGTCTGTTGAATTCGCTGCCTGAGTCGGTGTTCCTCAATAGTTAAAATCTGGGTGTCTTGCTCCATCGTAGGCCACAATATCATCGCTTAACATCAGGCGAGTTGGCGGCCAAGCGCAAGCCTAATTATAATTAAAAAAAAAAAATACTAACACTAAAATTACAAAAACAAATAGACTGTCCATAGACCGTTGAAGGTATAAAAACAATCCAAATGCTCGATTAGTTGGCAGCGTACCCAGCTTGCTCGCAGCATTACCACGCTGAACGGCAATGCTTATAAGTTGAGCCAGAAACAAAAATTACAACCCATTATTAATTTCTGTAATGATATTTTCTCAATCCTTCAAAATCGACATCACCTGCTACTTTAACATTCTAAAATACCACTTGCAACATCATGCTTGACGCACATAAAAATGCTAATATTTTCACAGATCTTTGCTTCTAAATAAACTATAGGCTAATCCACCGCAAAAACGTCTACTTGGGTGGTCTAAAGTGGCGTCAAGCTTCGCTACATTTGGGCATGTTTACTTCTATTTATGACCACCCTGTTTTGTTAAACTTTGGTCCATATTTCCTCACACATTAGGTTGAAGCTAGCAAGATGATATGCAAGGACATCCAAATATTTACTTATGACTGTCTTTATGAATGAAATTTCCAAACAGCGAATGTTTACGTTCAATGAAATTTTTGGGTATCATGCAAAACTATCCGTCAGTATAATAAAGTCTTTGTACTTATCAAGTATACATTCTACCTTAACTACCTATTTTCCTGCACTCATAGCACTTGATCGGTTGGCAAATAATCCTCCGTCGAAGCGACGCATTAGCTATGATAAGCCATATAGCTAATTGACACGTCATTAGGTAGTGGACTATCCACTTCGGTAGTTAGCGGGATGGATGAAAGTTATACATAAGGTTCAGTTTACAATTGTTGTATATATGTAATTCGCATTTTATGAGTAGAAATAATCCACTAAATCATACGAGGGATTTGGTTATACGATCATCTATGCATCATCATAGTCACTTTTTCTTTCGAAAGGGAAATCTTCCAAATATATCCGGCTGCATTGGGGTGCAGCCAGGTTATGTGGGTTTATACCCACTAAAACCCCCCCGGTGACCAGCCTTAATGCTTGATAAGAGGGCTCCGGAGTCTCCAAAAGAACGCACGGAAGCCCTCGGCACTGCGCCACGGCTCCTCCCGAGACAACCGTGTTGTCTTTTTTTAAGTTTTTCGTTAGGTTTATAAGTATGTGTTTTTTTGTTGTTGTTTCAATAAAATTAAAATAACTAATATGTAATAAAAACCAGACCCACCGGAGGATGGGCAGCAGCGTCCTGTTAGTACACTGTGAACGTACTGCGATCTCCAAGGTGCCTGCCAAGCGTGGGGATTATGGCAACACCCCTCTCTAAGAGGGAGGCCTTGTTCAGCAGTGGACATTTAATGGCTGATGATGTGTGTGTGAAAATAACTAAAACTGAAAAAACTAATGTTGTGGTACTACGCGCTACTTAACTAAAATTGACCGAGTTCAAATTTTGCTCACAGATAACTTCTGCTGGTATTGCGTTTTTGACATCCTAGAGAGTTCGAGAAATTCTTTGATTATTGATTTCAATGTTTATTTGTAGAATGTGAACTACATATCCACACCTTTACAGGCACCCGTGATAGCCAGGTGAAAAGCATTTGCCTTAATACGCTGATTAGCCGGGTTCCATTACAGTACAACACAGACACATTAGCCGCTGCGTTTCAAGTCAGACGCGGTCAAAGGCACAAGCTTATTGGCTTATATGATTGTCGGTTGAAACAAAATAAAAAATATGAATGACTTCATGGATTTATTCGAGGTAGTTGGGAAAACCCGTCAAAGTTTTTTTAATTTTTTTTTTAATTATATATAGGCTTGTGCTTGGCCGCCATCTCGCCTGACGTTAAGCGATGATGCGGGATGGAGCACGCTTGCCTAGAAGAAACCTATTCACTCTCGAATTGAAGTTCTGAAAGTGAGACGAAGGGTGACGGTCGGACTTAATTTAGAATTTGGTTTGGTAGAATTTGGTTAAGAGCATTCATTCCCAAAATCCTTATTGTAATTGAAGCGACGTAGAAGCGAAATTACACTAGTATTCTTCATATTTATACCTACAAATAGTTCATGAACGGTATTTTTTCGGATTTTCTTTTTGTTTCTTTTTGCTACGCTCTAAAATCTAATTGAATCATAGTTATGTAGAAAGTCAATGTAATCTGTATTATAAGATCTAAAACTTTAGTCAGCTTAACATGACGTCAATAAGGTAGAGTATCTCACTGCGGACCATGTCCTAAATTAAACTTGATTCACAGATCTGGATCGTTTGCTTTATTATGAGAAGGAAATGATTGCATGGATAATGATAAAGAATATGGCAGTAATTTTAAGAAAATAAACAATCATCATCATCATCATCAGCCAGAAGACGTCCACTGCTGAACATAGGCCTCCCCCTTTAACCTCCACACTGAACGACAGCCTGCCTTTTGCATCCACTGGATGCCAGCGACTGTCACTATGTCGTCGGTCCATCTAGTGGGAGGCCTACCTACGCTGCGTCTTCCGGTGTAAAATAAACAATGTTTTACGAATATTTATGGACTTATCGGGGTAGTCTTTCATTTATCAAAATAATTGTGATATCTGAGAAAACTGAAGTTTTTTAATTATATAGCCAAGGATTTAGTACATATAGGAAAATAATTATACATAATATGAATCTTGTTATTTGAAACAAATATGTAAATAGCCCTTAAAGTGTAGTCCCTTAGTTCTTACGCCCAATTAGCGAGGATCTCGAGAATATAGTTAATTATAGGCAATTTTTTTTTGCTAAGTTCATTTACTACCATGTCCCAAAGAAGAGAAAAGAGAAGAAAGATAAGAGATATAAGTGAGGGATGAAAATCAAAGTGCTTTAACTGCTGTGGTCACCATTCCTCACAACTCACATCTTTAGTAATATCAAAAGATGCTATACAAGCTACTAGGGATAAGTCGAATCGCTCATCACATTTGCCTCACCCCTTATCATAATACGCGGTTGATAGACGTTTGATAACGTCTGTCACAACACTTTGCATTTACGGTTGCTATTTTTATGGCAGCCCGACATTGATACTAAAAGGAAATTTAGGTCAGTACCCCTTTAATTAGAATATGCATTTTGTATCTTACGATCGATTCAATTTTATTGTGATTCGATAAGATAGTGTAACTCATTCTATTAATTAGGTCATTGATTGGATACAATCATACTACTCAATAATATTACTTTTAATATATTAGCCAGAACAGTCCCACTGAAAGGAAAGGCTTACTTCCACCCTTTCTTCAATGTTTTTTTCTTTTGCGTAACTCAGGTAGTCTTTGAAGTAGGAGACCAGTTTGCTCTCTATCTCCATCTGGTCCATCCGGGAGGTCGTTTGCCATTCTGTGGAAGCCACTGTGTCGTGATTTTAGCCCAACATCTCTCCAACATGCAACTGGCATGACCAACTCAGCACTTTAAGCACGCGGCATTTTAGGCTACGTTGGCAACAGCATTACCTATATTCATATATTATTTTACTAATAAGTAATACTGAATCGTGACATATTTTGCGAAAGTCTGAGACATCGATACTGGGAAAGAAAATCTAGGTCAATTACTACTCTACTTAACTAGAATAACTGAGTACGTATCTATAACGATCGACTCGATTATTTAGTGATTCGATAAGATAATGTAGTAGATTCGACCAATTACTTCATTGATTAGGTAAAGCAAATCACATTTCAAACTAACACGAAAGATAGTGAGAAAGTGAGTTTCGTCGAGTTTGGTGTGGTCGATCTCAGGTGCAATCTATCCATCTATCCAAAATCCATTATGTTAAATCATCATTAGTCAGAAGACGTTCACTCCTGAACATAGACCTCCCCCTTTAACCTCAACTACTGAATGACAGCCTGCCTTTTACATCCACTGGATGCCAGCGACTCTCACAATGTCGTCGGTCTATCTAGTGGGAGGCCTACCTACGCTGCGTCCTCCGGTTCGTGGTCTCCACTCAAGAACCTTTCTTCCCCATCGGTCATCGGTTCTTCGAGCGATGTGGTCTGCCCATTGCCACTTCAACTTGCAAATTTTTACAGTTATGTCGGTGACTCTGGTTCTTTTGCGAATATCCACGTTTCGGATTCTTTCGCGCAAAGAAACTCCGAGCATAGATCTCTCCATTGTCCGCTGTGTGACTCTGAGTTTAAAAAAAAAAACAAAAATTAAGGACCACGTCTCAGTACCATAATTATGTCATCACTCGCAACTGGCACTGGTCAAAGACCCTTGTCTTTAGGCACTGTGGTATCCGAGTTGGATTCCTATGTTTGATAACTAAATGCAATACATTCTCCTAGAACTTTTAACCTTGACTGTATTCTACGATATTGTGGTTCTTTTGCTTCGAATGTCTCTACCAGAGGTATTGTCCGTTTCGAAAACTTGTTCTAGAATTATGCCTGTCTCATATCAAGAGAAATAGCTATTACTTCTTACTTAGCCGTTACTTCTCTATAGTTCACTCCCTTTTTGTTGTCTTGCCTCGTACGTCTGTAGCATCGCAAGTGGATCCAAATTATGCGGCCGGCCTATTTATTTTCTAATCACTGCCAACTTTCTGCATATCGTTATTCCGTCTTTAGGTATTAGATTATTATAATTCCAACTACTGTTGATAGAGTTTCCAGGAAGTCATATCCGATTAGGAGCGAAGGTTTAAAAACACGCATCAGTTTATCGACCAACCGTCACTTTGTTCACACCAAAGGAATATATGTATTTATCAATAACGGCGACATCAAAGCATTTGCAATAAATACAGTTCGCTTTATACCGGCTACCGGCGTCCGGCGGTGCTTTACATCTGCTGTTATCAATCGGCGGCGTCGTTTGATCTGTTATCGGACACTCTGCAGTGTGTGCCACAGTGCCACTACCTGTGTATTGTTTCATATTGTTGAGTTCTAACCATTGATGTAATAATACCAAAGATGATGGGTCACGAATATATTTTATCGGATACATTTCGATTGGATCTGCATGATCGAATAACCAATCCACTATTTTTCTATTAGACTGCCAGAGTGGACGCGAAAAATTTACACCGCTTTGTGGGTGGTATTCCGAAAACCCGTACGAAGCGATTTGATTCCACCTTTATTGTGCAAACTGCTGTCTGTGGAATACGCTGCCTGCATGAATGGGTTTTCCCCGATACTTAGTTACAATTTGGATGTCGAATGGATCACGAATGAATTGGTTTCTTCTAGGCAAGCGTGCTCCATCGTAGACCGCATTGGAGGTCAAACGCAAGCCAATTACTAAATATAAAAATTAAAAAAACGGGGAAAACGGCCTGGAGTAAAAATATAAATCTATGCTCTCCATAACATATAGATAGCAATCGTAGAAATAACTTTAAAATTTTAGCAAATCCTCGTAATTGTCAACTTTACAAGCAGTTATAATGGTCACTATTACAGCAATATTTTTACTTTGGTAGTGGAAGCAAAACAAAACATACATACATACATTATCAGCCATTAAATGTCCACTGCTGAACAAGGCCTCCCTCTTAGAGAGGGGTGTTGCCATAATCCCCACGCTTGGCAGGCGGCTTGGAGATCGCAGTACGTTCACCGTGTACTAACAGGACGCTGCTGCCCATCCTCCGGTGGTTCTGGTCGCAGTTTTAAAACAAAACAATGCATTTAAATTGGCACTTAAAAAAATTACTCGTTTTACCATTTGTGTACAACAATTATTATTTTAAATCGGAATAACCTTTATTAATTTAAAAAAAAAAACTTTTTTAAACAAACATTTTCGTATTTTTCTCATTATGAACGTCTTTTACTATGGGACCAAATAAGAAATCGAAATAAAAGTCAATACATTTTGTCGAGTGTGAATGACCGTTTTTATTTTTATTTTATTATTATAAATAGGCTTGCGCTTGGCCGCCAACTCGCCTGATGTTAACAATGATGCGGCCTACGATGGAGCACGCTTGCCTAGAAGAAACCTAAATGGCGAAATTTTTAACCCCATAGTCAAAGTTTTTCATAAGGATGAGTATTAAGCACCCCTTTCTTTGTAGGGCTTTGAAAAAGTGACACAACCTATACGAAAATTGTCTACTACAAGTTATATCGTATATTGTTATTACAAGTGTTTTTTCTTTTCAATTGACTTACTATTGACTGCCATTTCGCCTGATGTAAAGTGATGATGTGGTCTACGATGGAGCATGTTTGCCCAGTAGAAACCAATTCACTTGTGACTTGAAAACACCTAGATTGATACGTTTATGGTAGTTTAGTTCATAGTTTATTTTAAAAAGTTAAATATAATACAGATTAGAAGGATAGAAATAAAGAATCTTATGCAATAATTATATCTGATTCTGCAATTAAACTGTTTTTATTGCAGTTGCCATTTATAGATAATGCACAATAATCAAATTAATCTTATTTTCTTAAATGGATGATTGGAATCAAATTTATGTTATCATGCTAGTTATCTTATCAAGACGTCGGCTTTTCATAAGGAAACAGTAGGAAAACTATTTTCGATAACAACTGAAGATCTTGTTTAGATTATTTAAACTAGACTTTTTGACACTGAGAAGTATGAAATTTGATGTATAGCAGTAGCTGATAGTATTTGTAATTCTAGAATTTTAGATAACTCCTGCGTACTCTAGTATCTTCGTGGATCTTTGTTGTTTCTGTTTTGTAATGTTGATGTTGTAGTGTTTTGTGCGCAAAATAAATGTTTTCTTTCTTTCTTTCTATTATTAAATCTATGAGATTAGATCAAAAACACCCAACAGCTTGAACTTCTAAGCTGATTTATGAAAAGCAAGCAGTCATATTAAAAGAAAGAGTTCTAAACAAAAAAAATACATGATTACACATACAGGTTTATATTTAACTTTTCAAATATCTTATACGTATGACTAAACTACATCATACTTTACAATTTTTGTTACATGAATTTGCACAAAACATAGGACATTTATTTCGAAAATTTGTCGTTTTTTAGGTATTTATTTTGTAGGTGCAAAAGTTGTCATCAAAGTTTCCCTGGAGCCCTGCGTTTCATTCATTTTATTGCCATGTAGAGCCTACAGATATAAAATATATTTTTGTTTTAATAAAGAAAACAATCATCATCATCATCATTTCAGCCATAGGACGTCCACTGCTGTCTGCTGGATATAGGTATCCACTATCGATCTCCAAAAGGGCCGGTTAGAAGCGGTGTGCATCCAGCGTTTTTCTGTGGTCTCTTTTAGGTCGTCTATTTATCTTCTGGGTGGACTTACCGGTCCAAAAATTATGATTAATAAAAGTTATAATTATATCTTAGACGAGAAGACGTTGAGAAGATTACCGAATGCTGCCCAGCTGCGTTGGATTCGCCAATTGATCTCTTTCTTGAAGTTGGACCTACCTGGTTCGACTGTTTGTCCTAGGTGGCATCAACAGCTTCAAGAATTGAGTTCCCAACTGATACTGGGGTGGTACAACATGGATATTTGACATGATATTTGTCTTGTCCATGTTTATCTTATGGCCCACCTGTTGGGAGAATCAATTGAGGCTTTCGAGCATCTTGCTGAGATCTTCCATCGATTCTGCCATGACCACAATATCGTCGGCAAACCGAAGGTGAATGATGTACTCGCCGTTGATGTTAATGCCGAATTCTTGCCATTCCAGGAGCTTGAAAGCATCTTCCAGTGCTTCCATGAAGTATTTCCACAAATAGGTAATTGGTGGAATACTTCATAGTACAAGTTTTTCGAATTGAAAAACATTTAAGTCTAAGTCCAAGAACAAGAAACAAAAGCTACGTTACGCATACGATTACCATCTTCTAAGAAAAACAGAAAGAATTCCACGTCTATTTTTGCACTCTTTGTACCACTTCCGACCATGTTATCAGCAATTTTTAGAACGTTCACAGGATGTTAGCTATACCTAGTCGTATTGCTTCTCATTGATAATTTTATCATCGCAGGTAGTCGGCATTTCAAAGCGAACAGTGGCACTTAAGTACCTTAATTCTATTATGTGTAAACAATAATATGGTGTGTTTACTGTCGGTGTGCTTTGGTGTATTGTTTCTCTCTGTCGCCACCTTGTCGCGCGTTGGGTTTGTGATAGTTTGAAGGTAGGTAGGTACCTGGTTTAAATATAGGTCACTAGTGAAGTTGATATTAGAACACATGATCTCATAAACATAAGCTATACTTATGAATAATTATGTTTATTGTAATTAAAGTCATTTATGTATATGTTTTTTTTTCCATTTTATTAATATTATTCTCACATGTTTTATTGAATATCAGACATTTTGGTAGAGATTTTAGTGTTTTTGTTTGTATTCACTCAAATCCATAGCAGTAGATGGTATTTGTATTAAAAACCCATGCTTCATGCGTTTCATCTCTTCTCTATCTCTTCTCTACATAATATAAATTAAAGTCTCTTTCCGCGTCTGTCTGTATGTCTGTATGGCCGCTAACTCCTCCTAAACCAGGCAACGGATTTTGATGCGGTTTTCACCATCAGTTAGATAATTTTTCACGGAAAGTTTATACATATAACAAGCGACCCGCCCCGGCTTGGCAAGTAAATTACACCCGTGCGAATCCGGGTGGCGGGTCGCTAGTACCTATCTTATATGCGTTAGATATCTTACACGTGCATTTCAACATTTATGAAAATATAATATTTATGACAGAATCCACCTATGTAAAATCTTATGCTCAATAAATTTTTCATTTCTATTTATACACGATTTCAAATACATCATCATAATCATCATCAACCAGAAGACGTCCACTGCTGAACATATGCTTCCCCCTTTGTCCTCCACACTATTTTCAAATACAAAACCGTATAGGTAATTAAAATTTAATGCATAAAAATAAGTTTTTTTAGTTGCATCCCTAAGAATAGGCGCAACTTGCTAAGTCCTGCGTCTCTGTAACTGTGGCGATACCGTAGATCGCCTCGGCCACCACGGCTTGTCGTATATGAAGAGTGCTGGGTGCACACCGCGGCACACCAGCCTGAATAACGTCATCCGTTGGGCTTGCGTCAGTTCTGGAACCTAATGGACTGATGCGCGACAACGGCAAAGGTCCCAACGGGATGACCCTTATACCTTGAAAGATAGGGCAGCCATTAGTGTGGGATGCAAAATGCGTAGATATACAATGGCTCCGTCTCACCTTCCTGCAAATCAGTTCTGGCTGGTGCTGCCGCCGCCTGTAAAATGTCGTTTAACATAATTATAATCCTGACATACATACGTACAATAAAATAAATAAATAAACCGGCCAAGTGCGAGTCGGGCTCGCAAACTGAGGGTTCCGTACCACAACAAAATACAATAATTATCAATTTAAAAAACTGATTCAAATTTCTATCAAATGGCTATCTATTACGGTTCTATAAATACAGCCTTTAAAGGTAGGACAGACGGACAGACAGACAGGACATCGTAGCTTAGTAATAGGGTTCCGTTTTTACCCTTTGGGTACGGAACACTAAAAATAAGCGTATTCTAGAAAAGATTTTAAGAGAGATATCTCTTAAACTTCTGGTATCCCAAATTATTCTAAACAAACATTGTTAGGTAATATAATTTAGGTGTGACGCCAGACGAAATCCGGTTCGGAACATGGGAAATACCATAGTCTGTCAATGGCACCATAAAAGTCTACAAAACCCAGTCATCACTCTGTGCCAGTCATTCTTACCCATCTCCTATCACTTCCTATGTGGCACCTCTTCACGAAATTTTAGCATTTAAACGTCACACTGAAGTCACTGAAATCTGAACTGAAATTCAGGTAAAAACCAATGACGGTTTCAAAAAGGTAAAAACATTGAATCCTACTTTATCACCAAAACGTTATAATCCTGCCAATTAGGAATTCGTCTTGTTTGAAGAAACTAAAACATCCAGGGCAATAATAATATAATTATTACCCTCATTAGTAGTAGAATTTTGGTAATCGCAAATGTTTTTTATTAGGCGCAATTATCTTAGCAAATTAAGAAGTATATTGTAGGTATTAGGGACCACGCGTTTATTTGTTTAAGTGACGATTTTGTTTGCACGAACTTAGAAAACAGCCTTGTTATTATGGTAAGGAGATTGTGTAAGAGTATAAAATTTTATTCAAGAACACGGCTGTTTCATAGACCTCACCTAGACGAAAATGTTTGTGTCATCATGTAACTAAAGGGGCGTTCTGAATCGCGCTAACAGTGCCAACGACGCCAATGGTGCTAAAGAGAACCAACACGACACAAAGAATTTTTCTACATGCCGTTTTGGTTTTTATTAGCGTTGTTAGGATCGTTGGTACTGTTGGGATTGATTCAGAACGCATAGAAGTGTTGTCTGTTAATTCAGGTAGCCTCTGCCGGGAATCATCATCATCATCAGCCTTAACTGTCGACTTTTGGACATAGGCCTCTGCTCTCCTAATGCACGCCACTGAGCTCGGCCAGCAGTTCTCTGCGTCCAGTTTTTGGCCGCTGCTTTGAGCAGATCGTCACTTCACTCTGGCCTCCTACAATTCGTTTTCATAAGCTATAAATTCTATGTTTCTTCGGATGGAATCTTGCAACTAAATTATGAAGCAGATATCTTAAACCGATTGAGCTGAAATTTGGCATACTTATGTAAATTTAGTGACAATACAATGTTATGGTACCATCGAGCTGGCCTGATGATGGAGACAGAAGGTGGCCATAGGAATTCCTGAACGAAACGACGTAACCCCGTCAAGTTTAGGTTCATTGGATTTGTCTTCCCAAGCACTTTGGTCCTAGATGATAAATTCAATATGGCGGACGCCCCAAGATGGCGGACAAAATGTTCTTATCTACCAGCATGATATGGGTATCAAATGAAAGGGTTTGTTCTGTCTTCGTTTCAAATCTTGTCCCGTATAGGAACTCCGAGCTAACTCTCTTCATAGCTCAGTAAGTGACTTTGAAATTGTGGACGTATCAGCATGTATGTCATAACGGATAGGACACACTGATTAAATACTTGTTTTGAGGTACCTACTGTGGTAACCGTTCTGTTAGAATAAGTATTAAAAAAAATACATTACAATAGAACTCAGAAATATCAATTTAAAATAAATATTTGAACAGTTAACAATGGCACAGTGATTCAGCAACAGATCTTCCTACGTGTTTTTTATATTTGTCTTCAAGGTGACTTATTAAACACAGCTACCGTGTAGGTATCAAGATAGGAAGATTACACGTCGTCATGGGAAAAAATATTTTCCCAATTTCATAATTACCTACCTGATTAAACTTAGCTAAGCCAAATAAATAACCTATTGTTTGAATTCCGTCTAGCCGTGGTAATCATTTTGAGAGAGTCCGAGACTTTTGTTATACTTAACTACAATTTTGGTAATATACCTTACTAACTAAGGTAATATATCTTAGTGAATAGCATACATTTTTATTGTTACACAACTCCGCAGTAGGCAGTACTTTGTAGGCAGACATCTAACTACTTTCTTTACAAAATTTCATTATCAACGAGTTACGAACGGAACACAACAACAGACGTTATAATTCATCATCATCATATCAGCCATAGGACGTCCACTGCTGGACATAGGTCTTCCCCAACGATCTCCAAAAGGGCTGGTCGGAAGCGGGCTGCATCCAGCGTTACCTTGCGGTCTTTTTTAAGTCATCTATCCATCTGACTATAGGTATAACATTATAATTATAACAGACTAATTAATTAACATAGAATCAACGTAGATGCTGTAAGTGTACGGGCTTTTTGAGCAGAAAAAAATCAGCATGTCTCAAAGCGGCAAACGTTTTGTATCCAATTCCACAGCTCCAGTAGATGTTAGGCGAAAATTTTAGACAGAAGAAAAACAAACACACTATCTCATTTAAAATATGTATAAGGATAATTCAGTACTATAATATACAGCTAGCTATAGCAATTTTAATGCTATTGCTAGTATGTAGTATGTTCTAATGTGTACTCGTAAATAGACATTTAAAACAGTTTATCTATTTTCTGTTTGATCAGCTCCTGTGAGTTCAAATAGTTGGTTGCAGAAGTTTTAAATAACATACGCCGCTGAACTACTGGGACAAAAAGATTCCACTTATTCAACCGCCAGAAAAAAACCCAGCCCCACCAATTATGTAATCCAAAGAAAAAAAGCCCAGGACATAATCTGCAATGGCTTATTTGAATGAAATTTGAATTATGCTTGCGTTTGATCGATAGCAAGTAGGTCGTACAGATATAACATTTTGTAAGTGGAACTAGGCCACCGGGTTAGCAAGTTGAAGTGGCAGTGGGTAGGGCACATAGCATGCAGAACAGATGAACGATGGAGCCGAAAGGTTCTCAAATGGAGAGCATGAACCGGTAAGCGCAGCGTAGGACGTCTACCTACAAGATGGAGTGATGACCTAAAAGAGACCAAAAAAAACGCTGGATGCAGGCCGATTCCAATCGGCCCTTTTGTAGATCGATGGGGGACGGCTATATCCAGCAGTGGACATCCTATGGCTGAAAATGATGATGATAATGATGGAGTGGGTCTAGCTGGTCCTCCGGTGGAACTGTTGCCACCTCCTAGACCTGAGAGCATATAAGCTCGTGTGGCCACTGTACTCCAACACCTGCACAATGGACGACGCTTGCGCGGCCAACTCTGCCGTATTTTCTGTGATCCTACTGTAAGAAGTGATAAATAATTACATATCGAATAGCTGTCTCGAAAATAAGATGTTATAGAATGTAAGCTAGATTCAACGCAACTCTTTTCAGGCTTATACATTTTAGGTTTTAAATTCATCATAATTTTGTGCTTACTTATTATGGGCAAACCCATTGTTTTAGAAGGTAATTCGTTTCGCGTTTTTTCCACTTTTTACAGATAACGCGTATTATAAAGTCTAGATATCTACCTATGTTTAATAGCTAGGTAGAGGTAGGTACGCACGTTTAATTTCCGTGTTCCAATATACTTGTCGACGATATAGATATGATCAAGAAAATATAGGTATAGAATCATTTATTGGCCTTATAACATTCGTTACACTGGGCATGTCAATTTACAGCACCGCTTAACTTAAAATATTACACAAACCAATGAAATTCATAATAGTACAATGATTAGACATATTATAATATATACTTATCGACCAAATATATTTATTATTCTAAAGACACGTCTGGTCGAAGCATCTGGTGGCCAAAATGCAGGCCGAAATCTTGCGCTATCCACGCTAGCGCTCCATTAAAGGTGCGTTCGGATAGGCTATGATGGCATTTTTAGCATTGTCAAAATTGGCGTTGATGTAAAGAGTTTGGTTTGAGAATTTGCAATTTTTGCCACTTTTGATCCCTACCCTAAACGAACGCTACAGTCGTAAAACGAGAAACTGAAGAATTATTACAGTCGCGCGCAAACAAAACACCAAAACGCCGCGAAAAACAAACGTCAAAATCTTAATGTCAAAAAACGATCACAACGATCCCATGTCGCGAGGTGGGTCAAAAATGGCAGATTACGATGGCATTTTTAGCTGTTTTCGACCTATCCGAACGGTGAGCGAAAACAGTTAATAGTGCCACTTTTGCACACACATTCCCAAAACGAACGATAAATGTGATCATTATTGGCGTTTGTAACAGTTATTTTTGCCACCAAAGGGCTATCCGAACGCACCGTAATTCAACGCAGCAATACGGCCAGCACCCTGGGTACGATGCCTGCTGGCAGCGGTTTATTAGATTAGTTCAGTTCTAAATAAATGTATTGGTTGGACTTTCATGTATGAATAAAAAAATACGCTCAATCTATAGTTCGGATTGGCGATACACTACATGCGGTACTACAAGTAATATCAAGTTAATCTAGGAGGATGAACAAGTATAGCTATGATAGAACTTCACTGAGGTAAGTCCATTTAATCACTAATTATAGTTTAGTGCTAGTATGTTTATTTTTTATTTTAAGTTGTCTTCATTTAAATTATTAAATAAATTTAAAAAAAAATTGATCAATATAGTGTGCTGGAGATACATATCAATTTTTTTTATGTAAATCAACTGTTTTTCAATATACTTATAAAATAAAAACAATCTTAAATATTTTATAACCTAAACAAAATAGCTACTAATTAAAATCTAAATTACAAACTAAACATATAAAAATAAATATAAATATTTTCAATCAAATAACCCGCCCCTAACTGTACCCGGCGCAAAGGTGCCCATAATACTAGCAGCATTGCCACGCTGAATGGCTATGGCTAACCTTTGCACAAGGTACGAGCCGGAGCGAGGGTCATTATGTTTCTCCCTCAACCTGCACCCTAATTCGCCAATGAAGCTTCTGGCTTCAGTGGCCCAACTGCCCATGGTCTCCACGGCAATCGGTACAAAAATGTACTGTGGCACCATAGCTGCATACTTCAGCCGCTTCATGCAAGCGGCATTCTCTGCTGCAGCTGCTGGGGAGTGAACCGTGCGGCCTAGGTGGGTGGCAGCTACCGTGCATATCTAATTAAAAAATCATAGGTCCGACATGTCAATGAAGGTCGGTCATGGGTCCAACTGCCCCAAAAGAAATAAAGTTAATAGGTATGTTTTCAAATTTTATGTAGGTAAGCTTGTCTGTTTCTTTTCTTTGTGGATGGATTGCAACAACGGCTGAATTAATGTTGAAGTATCATCAATTCGCTCATTAGAGCTACGTAAGTGAATTATTTCTCAAACACAATTATTATAATCGATTCTTAAAAAGATGGTTTGAAATGTTGAATCAATGAATTCAACGATTTATTTTAAGATCTTATCGCAACACTTTCACAAGGCACTCTTTGATGCATAAAACCTTATTAACTCGGTTACAAAGTCAATTCGTATGCAAAATCAAAAGGGGCTGAGTTCCCCACTGGAAGAAATAAGTGAAACAAGTAGAAATCTAGTTGTACCAAAATACCAAACGTGCATTTTTAGGGTTCCGTACCCAAAAAACGGGACCTTATTAGTAAGCCTACAATGTCTGTCTGTCCGTCTGTCCTACCTTTTAGCGGCTGTATCTTTCGAACCGTAATAGATGTCCAGTTGAAATTTTCACAGAATATGAAATGTTACGGCGAATTAATTAAGAAATAATAAAACAGTCAAAAAGTTAAAACTAAATGGGGTCCTCATACAACAAACGTATTTTTTTAAAAGTATTTTTGTATTAGCTCTAATGTAAAAACGGTAATACATACAAGCGTCAAAGGCATGATTATAGTACACACTCTAAAGAATAACAACAAATAATAAATAATGGCCAAGTGCGAGTCAGTGTCAATATTCTGTTCACCACCAGTTCTCGTACGATCACCGAAGTGAAGCCACGTCGGGCGCGGCCGGTACTTGGATGAGGGACCGCCTGGGCATTGATGGGATGTTGGCTTTTTGCACATATTTTTGTACTTTAGTAGCTAACGAGTTATGTGGTGGTACGGAACCCTCAGTGCGCGAGCCCGACTCGCACTTATTGGTATTTATACCAATGTGGAAGAAGGCAATTAGATAGTACAATTAAAAAAAATATCTTGGGAATTTCCTCTTTTAATCTACAAGCCTGGTAGCTAAATTTACTGAGTACTTACCTACATACCGTATCAACTTATTCAGGTTGCAAAATAGAATTGTTTGTTTGTTTGTAATTAACATAATGTATAATACAGAATTCCAGAATTTTTGTGTCAATCAACTAATTGCCCGAACGTGGTAAAAAGTTTTGTTTGTTCTCGATTTAAAGATTTGTAGTAAAATAAACTTAAATCCCTGGAAGTAAAGGATAGCAACAATTTTAGAGCTGTCAAATTTAGTTTAGCTTTGAAAAAATATATTTGGATTCGCCGATTGGCCTCTTTCTTGAAGTTGGACCTGCCTAGTTGGACTGTTTATTCTAAGTAGACGTACCTATGCGCCAACAACTTCCAAAATTGCGTTCCCAACTGATACTGGGGTGAGCAGAATATAGATATTTGACATGACCTTTGTCTTGTTCATGTCAACATGATTTATCCTTAAGTATTCCTCATGTCTGAGGGTTGTGACCACCACCTTCCATCATTCTCTCTCTGCTGATTTCTTTCCATCGTCTTCTATACTCAGCAACAGTGAATGCGTCGTAGACTGAGGTGTCAAGAGAGGTGCGAATCTGATCGGGCCAACGTACTGGGCTGCGACCTCGTGATCTTTTACCGTCGACTTTCCCTGTCACCATCAACTTTACCAGGTTGTCGCCTTGTTTCCTAGCAAAACAATACATTGACATGATTTATTTGTGTCCTTCTTAATTAAACATCTATAGACCATGTCAGATTAAAACGTAAACGTGCACAGTAGCAAGAATTTCCATCGATCGGGATTAATTTTATCAAACGGAAAGTACGCGGGCTGGGAAAAACCAAGTGAGTAGATACTTACCGATCACTGTACATCGAAAGGATTATAACAATTATATCAGTACTTTATTTAGGGTGTCTATGTCCAAAGTTTATTGTCAAAAAGTGGTATAAAATTGTTGGTAGCCTGTATTAGTTATAGTTTTTTTACAGCGGCTAGACTGTAAGTTGCTTTATTATTCGTTTTCTTAATAAACGATTTTTATTAACTTTTTGTACCATCTTAAGACATCTATTTTAAAAAACTTGGCTATAATACATACATACTACATACATAGGTACATCATCAGCCATTCAATGTCCACTGCTGAACAAAGGCCTCCCTCTTAGAGAGAGGTGTTGTCATAATAAACTGGCACTAACTGGCATACTAACTTGTGTTGCTTGGTTATATATTTGTTTGTTGTATTGGTTATTTAATATTGTGGTATAAATCATCATCATTCATCATTTCAGCCATAGGACGTCCACTGCTGGACATAGGCCTCCCCCATCGAAATAGTGGTATAAATATCTACGATTAACTAAAATGAAGTTTCCAGATAATTTACTTTTTAAATACTTGGATTCTTGTATCCCTTCGTCAACTGCTGGGATTTTTATAGCATTTGCAGAACATTCTTTATATCATACAGATAAAATATATCATTAATATGTGGTATACTTTAAACTACCCGGGTATGTCCTAAAACTGCGACCAGAACCACCGGAGGATGGGCAGCAGCATCCTATTAGTACACGGTGAACTTACTGCGATCCCCAAGCCGCCCGCCAAGCGTGGGGATTATGGCAACACCCCTCTTTAAGAGGGATGCCTTTGTCCAGTAGTGGACGTTTGATGGCTGATGTGTGTGTGTGTGTATACTTTAAACTCGAATTTTTTATTAGGTATAATTAATTGTACAGAAAATAACGGCAAATAATTATATAAATAATTTACTATGATTTCCTAAATCTCAATTTGGAAATATAACTACTTAGGCTTGACGTGACTTAGACTTAAGTATTTGAAAATATCTTCGGAAACTAGAAACCATCGTTCGTTACTTTGTTTTGGTCAAATCTTGCAAGCTGAAATAGAACCTAAAACCTAACGATTTTGCTGAAATTGTGCATACACCTTTAGTTCTGATGACAATTAGCGTCTATGGGTTCTAAAGAGGTTGCTGTCGCTATCAAGGAAGTATATAACGCGGGTGAAACCGCGGGGCATTTAGTCTCCCATCTATAATTCTATAACTCCCGCCGCTACTTTGACGCGGCGCCTCACCACCCAAATCTTGTAGTAGTCAAAATCTTGTATAATAATCAAAATCTTTATATCTTGTAGTAAAAGCCTCCAACTACTCAACAGACGCGACAGACCCTCTCCGTAGACCCCCTAGAGACATCTTGGGCAACCCGGACGACCCCATCGCCGTCGTCACAGCGGCGGCGCTGGGCTCGCCCGATCCGACTGCTCCTTGCAATAGGAAATATTTAGTTTTTGGTACAGGTGTCGGTTACCAGAGGCACACACACAGCGATCCCGCCGGCGGGATCGTAGACCCTCAGAATCTGTTAGAAGATCGGTTAGATTCTCTCCGAATAATCAATCAGTTCAACAAACCGCAAGGGCTCCAGGGCACACCCCTTCTGGGGTGCCTGAGCAAGTCTGATTCCCACTCCCGGCGACGGCCCAAGCTGAGGTTCGTACCTTCCAGGTGCCCTTGTGCTAGTCACCCAAAACTTAAAGCATCAAGTTATGCCGAACGCACTCTGCGTTCGCTAACTAGTCCGGTCTAACTGTAGAGGGCAAAAGGCCAACAATACAAGTCAATATTAAAAAAAAAACGGGGCATTTAGTGGCCACTTGATGGTGACGTGAGGATTCGAGGTACATTTATCTACTTCTATGAATATGGGGGTACCTTATGTTATACATTTTATTACTATTTTATAGTAATTACAGTAAAGTTTATTACACTTAGATAGTTAGAACTAGAATTTATTGCCACTGTTTGATATATATACACGGCTTCCGTTTTAATCCCTTGAATGTTTATAATAAAGATTTCAACATCTAGTTTTATGGAACGCTATTTCTTATACGTTTATCTATAAAAAAATACGGAGTGCTAAAGATAAAAAATTTAGACAGACAGACAATTATTACGGTTTTGGAGAGTGCCATAAGGTAAGTTTGTTTTGAAAAGCGAACTTTTAGAGAAAAAAAAATAGTTACAACCTGATATGGGTCACTCCGTCTTCTGTCTTTTTCAACTTTTTTAACCTTCGACGCAAAAGAGGCGAGGTATGTATTTTTGTGTCTGTTTATCTGTGTGTCTGTCCAACCTACCTTTTAACGGCTGTATCTTTCGAACCGTGGACCATTTTTGTATTTTGTGGTAGTATGGAATCCTCAGTGGGCGATCCCGACTCGCACTTGGCCGGTTTATTAACTTTGAATCCACTTTTATTATGTAAATTGTTGGTTTATAATAGGCTTGCGTTTGACTGCCTGATGTTAAGCGATGATGCGGTCTACGATGGAGCATGCTTGCCTAGAAGAAACCGATGTATCTATTTCGTTAGGTTAGTGCGGCTTAATTGCTTCGAACAACAACTTTTTAATCTGGAAAGCAGCTAAAACCTGCTGTGCTGCTAGTCAATATTTGAATCTAAAACTGTGTCTATAATTGACGCTGTATCGATGAAACTGTAGATTTAATCTTTGGCCTTTATTTAAGCTTGCCAATTTAGATTTCGTGATAGTCTTCTTGTCAATGTAAGCTTTATCATTAATGTGCTTACACATCAGTTTCCGACAATCATTGCCTAACGCATCACCTTTAACAAGCTTCTAGACTCAACAACGTATCTAGTGACACCACCGGCCAACCTCGACGGCCCGAGTGCAAAACGACATAACACCAAAAAATACAAAAACACGATTCTCGCTCCAAGTGTCCAAATAACAAATGCTAAAATTGTTTATGTTCAAATAGTGTTGTGCATTGTCGGAATGAGTGGAACGAGTGTGGTTTATTTGTGTCGGCGCTTTTGATGTTGGACAAAGGGTGCCGACTAGTGTCGTGTGTCGCTCACCTGACTGTTTGTCTGCGCACACGCATCGAACGCTCGTTTCGTGTACTAACACACCTATGATGATGACATTGTCAGTTAGTAACCCTGTCGCTTTCAAATGTAGTTACCCTGTGATTTATTCGTATTTGGTATTTGCAATTTATGTTATAAACGTTTTTTTACTTGTGGTTCTTTCAGAGTGGCGTAGCTAAACAAAACTCGGTCCAAGCATTTATTTTCTCTGACAGTTGCAATAACATTGTTTTTTTTTATGAACACCACGAAATCTGATCACTTTCCTTTGAAACCTATTTGTTGAGGCTCCTCATTTTCTGAACACTCCTCTCAAGGTTTCGTATATTGGAATTCTGGGCGTCGACATTTCTGTAAATATACATTTCCGCGGTCACATGGCAAGCAAGGTCAAGCTAGCTTCCAAGAAACTTGGTGTGCTCAACATGGCGAAGCGGTACTTCACCTCGAGTCAAAGGCTCTTGCTTTACAAAGCGCAAATCCGACCTCACATGAAGTACTACTCCCATCTTTGGAACGGAGCACCCAAGTATCAATTTGAACCTCTTGATGCATAGCGTAGAGCTGTAAGTATTGTCAATGATACCAAGCTCCTGAACACCTAGAGCCGCTCAACATTCGCAGAGAGGTTGGGTCTCTTATCGCATTTACAACGGGGAGTGTTCAGAAGAACTATTTGATCAGATTGGCGTCACGGTTTTATTATCGTACTAGCCGCCATCGTCTGAAAGTTCGTCCACAAATCATCGATCAGTGGAAATCACACACTGTGCGATTCACACGATCTTTCTTGCCTCACACATGCAAAATGTAAAATGACCTACCTTCCGCGGTGTTTCCGAGAAGCTACAACAAGGGGTTCTTCAAAAGGAGAGTTAGGTAATAGTGCCGTAAAGGGTATGCCTCTGGTGTTACAAGTATTCATAAGCGATGGTGACTGCTTACCATTAGGCTAGCATCTGCTAGTTTGCCACCTAAGGCATATTTTTTTTTAAAACGCTAGGTTTTTGAACGTAATGGCAGGTGCCTGAGTTGTCGAATTTCAATGATATATTGAAAGATGTTTTTATTCACCTTTTTACACTGTTGTTGCAGCTGTCAGAGCAAACACATTCTTGGACCGAATTAAGGTCTTCGTAAAGAATCACAGAAATTAAACAACAGACGAACCGGTCAGCTAGCGTTACGATATTGGCATCTTAAATTATGGGCCCCGTCCCATGCTTGCTATTGGCTGCATAAAAACTCTGACACCAGGGCAGGCCACTTAGCCTATACTTACGAACTTACTTTATTGATAACATTGGTACATTCATTCATTATCAGCTTCTCATGTTCCCACTGCTGGGATGCAGGCCTTCTCTCAAGGAGAGATGAGCCCTTAATCCACCATACTGGCCTGGTGCATGTTGGTGAATGTCATAATTATGTCTTTGAACTTGGGGTTCTTGGGTATACTCACACACTGTACGCATGTACACATGTACAATGTACACTCCGTTTTTTTTTTAAATTTATTTATTTAAAAACACATTGTACGTTTCCATTGTGTTTTCCTTCGTCGTTTTTGAGCGAGCGTATCAAAACTACACATAATTTATTTCAGTTAGGTACTAAATGAGTCTTTGGTGCAGGACCGAGGATCGAACAGGGTGCCGTCAGATTGTAAAGCGCACATGCCACCAACGCTCTCGACAAATATAGTTAAAGCTATATAATCCGCCGCGACTTTATCGTAGGTTTAGGATAAATATGTAAGCAAATAAAGTTTTATAAATCAGATTAATCTCATTCATTCAGTCATTAATTACTAAAGCTTCAACTTAATTAACATTAGACCTTCAAATCATTTCTACGACACGAATTATGTAATGAATTAAGAGATCATTACTTACCTACATAATTGGGTCACTTATGTGTGATAATTTTATAATTCTTAAATCTATTTATTTTACTAAAATTCTAACTTATACCTATCTCATTTTACTTTATTACGAATGTTACACTTTCTGTATAATCCTCGACATTTCGCAGGAGTCACACTTGAAAAGGATAATTATGTATTACGTATAAAAAGCTCTGAGTAGTTACAAACTGGCAAAAGTTATGAAATTTAGAAATCCTAAGTTACATAATCTAATCCAGATTGTTTATACCTGAATCAGATTTCACTTACGATGCAAAACTGTATACAATAGTCTGTGGCACTCTCAAAGCGTGTACGACTGGATCTCAATAGAGTTACAAATTACAAAGAGTCTACAAAGCTCTGTTAAACATCTACTCTACTACAAAGACTTGCCTACGAAACAAAATTACGAGAGCAATCCGTTTCTCTAATGGCTTCACTGGGGCCCGTTTGTGTCACCAAAAATTTGCATTGCCAAACACAATTTCAGAACGATACAATGCTGAATTTGACAGGGTTCTAAAAAAACAAATGGTAGTACAGGGATGGAACTGAGTCCATTTAAGAGGGAGAGTGGTTGAAACAATTCGCGATTGTTACCGATCGATTTCGAAGGCAGAGCTCGGTAAGCTCCGCCTCTATGGGAGGCGCGGTGCTGCTGCGGAAGTCGCTACAGGCGCCCGGTGGAGCGGCGCTTTTGATGTGTCCCTCCCCCCCTCCGCGCAAGCGCAGGCCCCGATAACGAACGCACACAAGCTCATAACGCTCCGCGCGCTCTCTCAAGCCGGTTGTCAGTCACAAACCGGTTTGCTGTGACGACACAGTGATCTAAAGTGAGTCTGAGGACAGTGCCCTAGTGTCAAGTTTTGTTTGGACAATTCGTTGTGGAGATGGAAGATAAGCCGTACAGTGTTGATAGTTCGGATGATATCAATATCGAAGAAGAAGACGAGCATATTGAAACTAATCACAGTGAGTATTGTGTTGTATTTTTTTTGCTAACAAAAAAAAAGTGTTTTTATTGTTGTGTTGTAATTTTATCCAAAACATTGATAGCCTAAATAAGATGTACTTACACATAAAATAAATAAATAAATCTGCTAACAATTTTTTTTCTCAGTTATTGTTATTTTACATAATTTTTTTTTTGGTTGAACACCAAATAAAAAATATTGTACTTCAATTTTTTTTTTCATCATCATCATAATTGCTAAAATTATTCATTTTCAAGTTATAATTTTTTTGTTTTGTTTGCTCTGCAGGTTATCCGCCAGACTTTCCAATCGAAGCTCTGGTTAAGCTCGAGCGGCCGTCACCGCCGCTACCGACGCCGCCAGTTACGCCTACCGACGACACGCCTCCAGCCATCGTGCTCTCCCGCCACCAGCCCGGTTGGACACCACCCCAGTCCTACGCGTACCCCCGGCCGCTACAAACACCCTACTACACAGACAAAGTGCCAGTTCCCTACTCGCACCCAACGATGTCGGCCTACATGCAAGCACAAGTCGCGACTCTGCCACCTTCAGCTCCTTACCACGCTATGCTCGTCAACCAGTGGATCAGAAACGCTGCCTTGTACCATCACACGTTACGGTACCCTGGAGCGATGGCCCAAAGAATGCCTGGAAGAAATCCACCGCCTATGCGAGCACCAGGCGTCCCCGGAGCCAGGCCTAAAAAACAGTTTATTTGCAAATACTGCAACCGCCAGTTCACCAAGTCATACAATTTGCTCATACATGAAAGGACACATACTGATGAGCGGCCGTATTCTTGCGACATCTGTGGAAAAGCTTTCCGGCGACAGGACCACCTCAGAGACCATAGGTAAGCATTACATTGTTTATAGCTATAAAGTTACCTTATTGTCCATTATAGCCATTTGATAGCATTGTAACTTATTCTGACGAAATTCAAACTGCCCATAAATAAGATCCACTTTCACTAGTTATATCAAGAGTTCTTATTTAATTTAATGTTTCTTCTCTAATACCAACAACGTGATTTAGTACGTGTTTCATCAAGGCATTGTTGACGATAAGAGAAAAAAATAAATTAAAAGTGTAAACCTTTTTGTGAGGTCGCGAGGCCGCACGCGCTCCCCCAACAACCGGTTTGGTTCTTTACGATCACCATATCTGTCTTGCTCCGCCGTCGAACAAATTACACGTTATATTTCTTCGCTTTTACGAGATTCAAGCTTTTTTTCTCTTATTACACAATATATATTAGCCGTCTAATGCGTTTGTAATGTGGTATCACTTCAATTTTCATTCAAACCTCTTATTATTTCGTCGCCTATTGAGCCATAAAGATTCATGTTGATGTCTGTTTACATAGAGCTCGTTTGGTCGTCTTCTCACCTTTTTACAAGTGAAAGTTGAACTGGAGACTAATGTTTATTTCCTTTATTTCCAGATACATACATTCAAAGGAGAAGCCGTTCAAGTGTACTGAATGTGGAAAAGGATTTTGCCAGTCGAGGACCTTGGCTGTGCACAAAATTTTGCACATGGAAGAATCTCCTCACAAATGCCCTGTGTGCAACAAGAGTTTCAACCAAAGATCAAATCTGAAGACGCATTTGCTGACACACAGTGACGCGAACAAGCATCACCTGGAGCATCTTGAAGGTTGCCAGGAAGTTTCTTCGACGAGTCAGTCTGATAACTCTTTGCTGGATTTGTCTCACAAGCCATCTCCACCGCCGATTCCTCAGCAGCTTCAACCCCTTGTCAGCTCTCACCAGTCTCCTGTCGAAGTACCCAAACGAACCCTTGGGTTTTCAATAGAAGACATTATGAAACGTTAGATATAGATTGCGGTTTAGTTTTAATTTTAGATTAATGTAAATATTTATTGCGTTCTCATGATTAAGGTCTAAAATTAGGCCTTTTAAAGTTCTAGGAAGATTAGAGTCATCAGTCTTGGTACTTTCATAAATTGTTAGTCATTATGTATCTACGTTCTTCGCAGTGGCGTAGCGTGCCTTGTCGGGGCCCCGTATAAAAATTTTTTTGGAGGCCCTTATATGGAGGTAAAGATTTTTCACAAAAGAAAAAAAATATTGTGAGAAGTAATTTGGGGGCCCCCGTGGCCCGGGGGCCCCGTATAATTGATACGGCAAATACGGCGGTAGCTACGCCCCTGCAACATTATGTGTAATTTGCCAAAGACTTCATTGACTGATTTATTGTCATGTTTTTCCATTTTCTTACATTTCAACTCCCATTCTTACTTTTTCATAATTGTAATGTAGTTTCATACATTCTTACAACAATTTGGTTATTTTCTTTAAATTATAGGTCAATATTTTTTTGTACACTGATCATGCTACTTATATTAAATCTGATTGTAATCTTAAAACTCGGATCTTCTTCATAAAGACTGATATTGTTTTAGTAGTTATTGTTACGTTTTTTAAGATGTTTATTTATTGTGATAGATTATTTTAGGCCTAAGTTTATAGTTTAACTAAAGTTACCGAAAAGTATTACCCTTATTTTAAGTTTCTCATTTCCAAATTGTACGGCTATGACATCGTAATGATCACTTCTTAGGTTTTTTATTTAATTATCTGGTAATTAGTAAATAATTAGTTTTATTGCATGTAAATTTGTGTAAATATGTATAGTGATATCAGAATAGTTACTAAGTCCAAGAGGCTACTTAAAAAAATCGAAAAGAAATTCTTTCAAATCCTATTTTTGTTGTTTAATTTCCCTCAACCTCGATTACAATTATAGGTATGTGTGTATGTTGGTATAATTAATTAACTTCACAATTATTTATTTCTATTCATAATTAAAATGCGATTAAATATTCCCAAAAGAAGTTGACGAAATCTAAGAAATACGACATCAAAATCTAAAAGTGTAATTAAAATTAGGTAGATAGTAATTAACGCAACCAAAAAATATGATCCCTAATAAAAGTGACAGACTAGCAATTTATGAACAGAAATTATAGAAAGCGATACGAAATTAACCTTTAACATAGCCAAGCCTAAAGTAACGGCAAAAAACTACCAGATAAGTAGGTACATATTTCCCATTAGAGAGTGGCCTATGGGGCTTGGTATGGCGTCACGGTCATGCAATCTTCTTCATAATCATTATAGATTTAATGTTACAGACAAAATTAATTATAATTACAGGTTGCGTTAGTTTTTAGGAATTAGGATGAGTGGAAAGTTGCGTGAAGGCAGATATCGCAATTTTGTTATTCTATAACGTTGTTTCCCTGAGGTGTGTTTAGTTAATTTTTAATGGAAATCTGTGGCCTCAGTCTGAAAAATTTACACAAAAAAGCAAGACAAACCTTTTAAAAATCAATTACATTTCATTTTATCATATGATACCTAGTAATTATCAGCATAATCTAATGGTATCTAAATGCAACAAAACTACATAATTGTTTTATATTAGCGCAACCCAAAAACAGCAAATTCCATAATACGGCATAACCTCTTGACTCATATAAGCTAGAAGTAAAATAGTTTTCAGTTCACAGAGCATCTAGTAGCGCCATCTTTTACAGTTTTCAAGAACTATTAAAATGTCACATGTCACATAGCGAGGTCGCCACTCGTATTGATTTTGAAGACTAACACTGATAATAATAAAAAAATACTTTTGTCCCAAAATAGGTACCGTACGTATTTCTTCCCTATCACAAAATAAGTCATAGTCCTACATTTATACAGTAAAAAGGTAGATAGTTAAACAGATAAAAAATAGTGGTCACTACACTACTAAAGTAGATGCCATTAGATGAATCTTCTAAGTATGATGGGAGTAATTTTAAGCACGAGCGAGATATAAATAAGTAGTTTTAATGGGGGCTCCCCCCATGGGGGGGTTTCAATGGTACTTAGAAATCAATTTCTCAAAATGAAAATAAAAACAAGATTTTGCAGCATTTAGTAAAAAAAATCGAATACAAATTAAACTAAATACAGAAATAAGCGATTCGCAGGAATCGACGGGCCTGAACTGATTGATGTTTGAAGTCCCACCTCTATCTGCAATTTGCCAGTCAATGGAAATTGCAACAAATGCCGTGATTGGGGTCTAATCGCGAACCTTGAATCCGCGTTTTCCCATGACTATTCAAAATCCCATTAAATTGTTACGTCCAATTAAACTGTTAATCCAATTAGTCGCAATTTTGGCTCTAATTTTGCAAAGTGAGACGATATTTCACTTCTATATGGTTTAGTCTGTCGGAGGGAAAATTTGAGACCCTGCATTGTTTTTTTTCCAGTCTTGACCAACCACTATATCTGCAATAATTTTACCAATATTAAAAAGCTTTTCGATGTATAATATACAAGCGTCATACGCCAATATCATTTCCATAAAACAACGAGTGACTGACACTAAAAAAGTTTAAAAAAAATAACATAAAATTTTCGCAATTTTAACACTATGTTTTAAATATTATATTCGTGGATATTCGCCAAAGAACCAGAATCACCGACATAGTTGTTAAAATTTGCAAGTTGAAGTGGCAGTGGGCAGGCCAGATCGCTCGAAGAACCGATAACCAATAGGGAAGAAAGATTCTTGAGTGGAGACCACAAACGGAAGACGCAGCGTAGGTAGGCCTCCCACTAGATGGACCGACGACATTGTGAGAGTTGCTGGCATCCAGTGGATGCAAAAAGCGGGCTGTCGTTCAGTGTGGAGGTTAAAGGACGAGGCTTATGTTCAGCAGTGGACGTCTTCTGGCTGATGATGATGTTTTAAATGTATATCGGGTTAGGTGGGCGCATCATTTAATTTTAATTTTTTAATATTATTTATTTCAAATGAGCTTTTTAACTCGTATTGTTCTCAGCAAACCCTTTCATATGATAGTTGATACCCATATATCACGATCTGATAGATACCGCAAATGTTTCGGCAGCCTCACTTCAGACTCAGTGCTCATTGCAGGTTAATAGGTATTATGTATACCTGCCATCTTCGACCGCACCGTCACTTTACATCAAATGAGGTGTGGTAAACGGTATAATAATTATATTATAGTCTGTCAAACATTTATTCCTTGTCGACCGGGAGCTCACCTCATTTTCAAAAAATCTTTCAGAGCACCTGGTTAATGCGATGCGTGACCAAAATGCTGGCGAGTTTCTGGCTCAACACATAAGCATTGCCATTCAGCGTGGTAATGCCGCCAGCATGCTGGGTACGCTTGCAACTGGTAGTGGGCTTGAGAATTTGGATTTTCTTTAAACTTTTAACGGTCTATGGGCAGTCTAACTGTATTTGTAGTGTTAGTATTAGCTTGTACTTTGTTTGGTTAATAAAGGCACTTAAAAACATTTAAAAAAATGCAAGACCTACAAGGTTTAGATATCGCATTTTGGCTAATGTGTATTAAATACGTTATGTCATTTGGTTTCGTCAATTTCGTGGCATGCGTGCTCTGACGAGGCACCCCCTAATGAAGATTGCATTTGACCTGAGGCTAGAGCCGTAACGTTCACCTGAAGTAGCCCAAATAAAACTTTAGGTCATTATTTCTAAATTTACGATCTCTCAGACGGTAATATTGTTCTCTATACCGATATTTTGAGGAAGATTTATGTTATAGCTCTAAGCGGTACGATGCTTAAAACAAAGGCTTTTGGGCAGATACTGATGATTTATGTGCGGATAAAGTTTACCAATGATTTTGATTTTGTTGTGTTACAAAATTGTGGATTTGACCTTTCTGTTTTAGTTGGTGGAACACGGCAATGTTGGGTATCTATATTAATTCCTACATAATAATTATGTTCACAAATATAAGACTCATCACAAGACTGGCAAAAAGAAACAGATGTTGAACAGGAGATGTCCTAATTAGTATTGCAACTGCATATATTTATTCATCGCAAAAAAAAAACTAATATCACTTTTCAAATGCATAAAAATCATGCGACACCTGGCAGCCCCCTCACGCAAGTGATTGGCAGCTGTCAATCATCGGCTTTAATCGGCCGTCATCGGTTTCGCTATGGCCAATTAGAGCTCGCGCGTCACACCCAGTTTGAAAAGGGAATAGGGTAATAGCTAATGTAATTATGGCAATGAGTGAGCTTTTCTCTATGAGCGTGACTCGGATATAATTTAGGAAATGATTGGCAAAAAAACTGTTTTCGGGAAGCAAAAAATATAACCGCACCTAACGTTGCGTGATCCCGACGACTTCCTATTGTAGCATTTGTTTGTTTATGTTTTATTTATACCTAACCTTCACGCTGCATGAAGTGTGTTGCTATTGCAAATCGATTAAATTTAGAAAGTTTAGAACCATTTGATAAAATTTAGTTTGGTTCTTTGTTTTTTTATGGTATCATGTTCGCACGTCTAAAATAATGAAATATAAAAAAATATATAATTATACATAAAACTTAGTGAATTTTGTTTGGAAAATAATTTTTTCAGATAAACAAAAACATAGGTAGGTACGAATGAAAAATTAACACACTAGAAAACACTGAATTATAAGATACTTTCGTCATAATTATAGTTCATAATTATAGGCTATGTTCAGTAGTCTTCAAGAGTTTCAGAAATAAATTTTCCAGGTATTAAATAATATAGTTTTGACTTCATAATCATCATCATCATCATTTCAGCCATAGGACGTCCACTGTTGAACATAGGCCACCCCCATCGATCTCTAAAAGGGCCGGTTGGAAGCGGCCTGCATCCAGCGTTTCCCTGCGGTCCCTTTAAGGTTGTCTGTCCATATTGTGGGTGGACGTCCTACGCTGCGCTTACCGGTCCGTGATCTCCATTCCAGAACCTTTCGGCCCCATCGGCTGTCTGTTCTGTGTGATATGTGCCCTGCCCACTGCCACTTCAACTTGCTAATCCGGTGGGCTATGTCGGTGACTTTTGTTCGTCTACGGATCTCCTCATTTCGGATTCGATCACGTAGAGAAACCCCGAGCATAGCCCCCTCCATAGCTCGTTGTGCGACTTGAGCTTGCTTATGAGGCCCTTAGTGAGAGATCACGTTTCAGTACCGTATGTCATCACTGGTAACACACACTTCTAGTTTTTACTCAGCGCTAACGAATTCTAAATCAATTTAAAAGTAGAACGAAGGTCAGAAGCGTCATGCCTTTTATTTAACACGTTATTTGAGTGATTGGTATTAACTATTAATTTATCTATTTCCTTGTTTTACTGTTAACAGAATAGAAAATTAAGTTTTTGCATTCCGGGTTCCGTATAGGAATCACGAGTTTTTTAATTGAATGCAAAAAAACTGCATCGTGCGGAAGCAATGAAGAAAAGTAACTAAGCAACTTTAATTACATACAAATTAAATGCATGTACGTTAGCAGCAATCTAAGTACGTTATAAGTTTCAATTACTATTTCGGTCCAAGCATTTATTTGCTCTGCTGCAATAATTATTGTAAAAGGCTGAATAAAAACCATTAGAACAGGGTAGATAATTTTTAAAACATTTTTTTTTAAATGTAGGTTGTGCCCATTGTAAAAAGAAGAGAATATAACAAAAATGAAAGGAAATATAATTTACGAGCGATCTGAGGTTGGGAAGTGGAGGGTAGGGGTAAAAATCTCGATTTCCGGCAAAACTACAAGTCCTATGGAAAAAAGTTAAGTATATAGCAAAGTTGTAGGTAATAAAAAGTTCTAAAACATTTGTTTTGCACACTTTTTTCACATAACCTCAAAATTTATGAGAATAATTCAAATAATCAAGGTTTTGGTTTTTTATTTTTCCTTTTACCTTTTTATGTCACAAATACGCAGTATTTTTTTTATACATTTTTTTCACCTTATTTTGACTTAATATCGAAAAAGCACTAATTTTCAATCGAAAATTATCACGTCAAAATATCAGCTTTTTTAAAAAAGTCGGTGGGCTTTTTGTTCTTTGCAATTTCTACTTTCTGATGGTATAAAAAATATTCATAACTATGGTAAATGTTCTCATAAAAATAAATAAAAAATATTATTTTTATTTATATCCAATTTTAATTATAGTAAACCTTAACTATTATTATAGAAAACTGTAACAAATAATTAAATCTCAAAATAGCACAGAAGGATAAGAATTAAATACCGACAAGCCGTTTTCGAGACCTTCACCCCGGCATCATTCTACGTAAAGGCGAGACGAAAAAAAAATAGAAAATTGACGCTTCATAGTGCAAGTGTATAATTATAAAGGATCAAGATTTGATCTGAGTATTTTGGAACAGTTATTAAATGTCGAATTTGGGAGCAAATGCGGTTATAATCGCGGCGGTTAGAATGATACGTGCAGCGATGAGTGACTTTTGGACAGCGAGATTGGGAATAAACTTCTTTAGCTGTCATTTTTTTTGGGAGTTTTTTTGGACGGAAATTACCGCACTGCTGTCAAGGTTAAGATTTTTTGAGCACTTACGTTCTTATTTAGAAGTATCTTGTTAAGCTTGGTTTAGGTAAAATGTTTCGATCTTTATGATAAGACTAGCTGACCTGACAGACGTTGTCCTGTCTTAGAACTGTCAAACAATCCGTTAAATCTTATTTTTTTGCACCTTGGGTTATATTTTTGGAGTTTTAGTAAGAACCCTATTTTTTTTGAAAATTTAATATTATAGCCTATGTTACCCGGGGATAGTGTAGCTTCCCAACAGTGAAAGATTTTTTTTAATCGGTTCAGTATTTTCGGAGCCTGTTCAATGCAAACCAACAAACAAACAATAAAAAAAATCCTCTTTATAATATTGGTATTGAAGTATAGATAAATAGCTGGCACATACTTTTCTCAAAAGCTAAGTATTGCTATACAGCGGGGCAACTCTGCCAGTGTTCTGGGAACCCTGCCGCACGGTGGTGATCTCGACGGCGTTTTTGTTTTGTAGTAGGTACATGTTTGTATATTTTATACATTCATCTTTTAGTTTAATTGTAGCTTTTATTTAGTTATTTTAAGTTTTAGTTTTTAGTTTATATTTTAAGATTTCATTAATTTTCTGTTATTTTTTTTTTTTTTAATTTCCTATTCAATAAACTTATTTTAGTTGTTATGTATTAAAGAGGAAAGATTTTATTGTTAAAAAAATTAAATAGACATACCTACATTTATTGAACCGAAACCTAATCAAGTAATTCATAGCTCTAGCCTTATATCTATGGTCATAAAAATATTCAATAAAATACGAAATAAAATAACAGACAAAAAGAAAAAAGGTTCACAATTTTTTTTTAATTTTCTTAGAGTCCAAATGTTATTAAACCCTGGACGATTTTTTAAAGATAATTACGACGATGTACAAATAGACCGTTTCATTCTTTCTGTTGCCAGAAACAGTTGTTGTATGGAGGGATACACACTAAGGTATGACCAGGGTCATATATGTAGGTACGATATGTAATTTAAGATGTAGGTACAAAAATATGTTATTTATCTGCATGCAACATAATTAAATCGCAATAAGCTCATTGACCGGAGGATGAGCAGCAGCGTCCTATTAGTACACGGTGAACTTACTGCGATCCCCAAGCCGCCTGCCAAGCGTGGGGATTATGGCAACACCACTCTTTAAGGGGGAGGCCTATGTCCAGCAGTGGACGTTTACTGGCTGCTGATGATTGTACTGGATGCTGCTCAGGTTTATGAACATTACATAAGTAAGGTTGACCCTAAGTTCACAGTCAGTAATTTTTTTCGTGATTTTAGGATAGACGCCTCTGTAAAAAATGTTTTTGCAGTGCAATTATCCTAGTTGATCATACCTTCGACTAATCAAAGTATACTTAGTTATTTGTAGAGATACTCAGTGTAATCATAAAAACTTCTCCAGAAAGCCAAAAATCTACGCAAATGTCACGATTAGTGGTTCATGCCAGAAAACTTCTACTCCGAACACTTTCGTATCCGATGTCTGTACTTGAACAAATAACGCCATCTCTTAGAATAACTAAATCTCAACCGACTAGTTCGCACAATTTCGACAACCGCTCAGGCCCACCATCCCAACGACGCCGACTTGGTGACGTCGGCATCCACCTGGGTCCTTACGGCCAACGGCCAACTAGGTATCAAACTAACGTTAAATCCACTCAATTGGAATATCACGCGACCGCAAACTGTATCTGGCTGCGTTAAGGTTCACGCGTTCACGTGATTTTCCAACTGAGCGGATTTAACGATAGTTTGATACCGAGTTAGCCGATGGCCGTAAGGCCCCAGGGCCCTAATTCCGTAAAAACACAAACCGCACCGTTAACACGTTGCAAACTTGTTAAAACTCATTAACCATGGTTTCAAATGACACAATAACCATGGCTAAGTAATTCAAACACTTCAAATCAAATCAAACGCGTCTTCCGATTGGATACTATTACATTCTCAACCGCGCACGAAACGCGCTAGCTTGCTCTACGTTATTTTGGCTGTTCAACACGAGCGCGTTACGAACCCCATCGCGTTAGTAAACTTTTCATTAGCAATTCCACGCAGAATATGATAGAATTAAATTTTAATATCAATACGTCACGCGCTTATGGCAAGGAATCTTATGTACCCAAGTAAGTGAATAAGGGCCTAAGCGCACTTGCTAAGGCTATGCCAAAAAATATATAACCAAGGCTAGCAAGCACAGTACTGACTTAGTAGATAAAGTTCCCTTTGGACCGGTCTTCATTATGGTATATCAATGCAATCAGGAGGGGACTACCACAATTTCAAAAATATGTTTATGCTTACTTTGAGCTTTATTTCGCTCTCTCGGCTAATGAGAGAGCAAGACAAAATTCAATGCAAGATTATTAGAAGTATGTTTTTGAGGTTGTGGTAGCCCACCAGATCACGTTATGACTGCATCTTCTCTACATTTGCGGTCAACCGTCTCAAATTTCGTAGACGTGCCTTCCGTTCGGTAAGGTGTAATTTGGCAAAATAATAGGAAATTTGAAAGGGACGATTTCATTTCAATAATTGAAGGTGTGTCACATCTTGGGATCCTTAATATCAGTGTAAATGACAGATTTATGAGTGTTCAACTGTTGGAGGATGACAGATTGAGGCAATTATTTATAATGGCACCTACCATGATCTCTATTCTGTCGGTACAAGTATAGGTATGTCCTAAAAAAACTATAATAAAAATTTAATGCTATTCTTTGGAGAACTCGAGAATTGCTGGAACAGAAAAGTTGTTCAAAATTTGTCAACTCAGCAAAACATCAAGATTGTGAGTGGTAACGATAAATAGATAGGTAGGTATAGTCTAGGTAGCATACTTAGCATGCAGAGTATAGTTTCATTACAACAAAAAAATCGGCAAACTCAATGTCGCACGATGAGGTCTGGAGAGGGCTATACTCGGGGTTTAGCTATGAGATCGGATCAGAAAAATAAGAGATCCGTAGACGAACGAAAGTTACCGATATAGCCCACTCGGATTAGCAAGTTAGTGGGCAGGGCACATACCACGCAGAACAGATGGCCGTTGGGGCCGAAAGGTTCTCGAATGGAGACCACGGACCGGTAAGTTCAGCGTATATAGGACGTCCACCCACAAGATGGACGGAAGACCTAAAAGACACCGCATGAAAACGCAGGATGCAGGCCGCTTTCAACCGTCCCTTTTGGAGATCGATGGGGAGACCTATGTTCAGCATTGGACTGGTCTTATGGCTGAAATGATAATGATGATGATGTTTTTTTTATATTACTGCATTTTGATATAATATATAATATACAACGGATGGTGACACTTTCTTAGGTACATAATATGTACTTAAGAAAGTGTTCAAGGGACAACGATTTGAGTGCATGTTTTTTGAAGGCTCATACACACACATACACATCCCTCGTAGCACCTTTGCTATAGGTGTCGTGGGTAAATACGTATCGAATTCCATACACAATTTCGAAATTCTAAATTTGTATGAAATTCGGTATGTATTTTTACTCACGTGAATATTCGTATCCACTGGTCAAGATGTCAGTATGTTACGATCAGGGCCGAATTTAGAAGAAGGCTACCGGGGCTACAGCCTCGGGACCTCCACAATAGAGGGGTCCCTATACAATAGACATATCAAGTTAAAATTTTGTAACTTCTTCTTTCGAGTCGATGTTCCGCAAAATACAATATTGTAACTGAATAGGTAATTAAGACGCGGTACAATCGCAAAACTTACCAAAAGAAGTGTTTTTAAACGCTTTGTGTGACGTGACAAAATTAGCTGATCAGATAAAAAAAATACTACAAGTAGAAAAAACCCCTTGGTAATAATCTTAACCGAATAATTTTTTTTTAAATTGTCTAGGCTCTTAAAAAAACATATTACAAATTGCACAATAAAAATAGCTTCTGAATTGAAGAACTCTGAATTTTCAGCGACAACAACATATTTTTTTGTACGAATTGTATAGCCAGACTAGTCTTTTAAAACTTTAACCAGTTAATTGTTGAAATTCATTTATATAGTTTGATAAATTAAATAAAAACCCTCAAAATAATATAAACACAAGCACAAAGTCATCATCATCATCAAATATGATGATATACGATTTACGACTTTAAGGCGCCGTGACTAGCTGACTTTTATGTTTTTGAGGGGGTGAAGCAGAGGAAGTGGCGGCCGACTAGTCCCACCTACAGCGGGGCGCAACGCGTGAATCTCGCCGCAACGCGACGTCCTTCACTTATAGACAGCTATAGACATGTAATTTCGTCGGTCCACAGCATAGCTCCGTTGGCGCAGTGGTCTGGCCCCGCGCTGGTAAACCACGAATGCCCGGTTCAAATCTGTAGTATGTAGATATTTTTGGACTCAATTTTTTATCATAACACTAAATCAAAGGATACGGCCGTTTCTGCCACATATTTTGAGACTCGTAGGAGTGCTCTTTTTATGTTTTGATGGGCATCAAAACATAAAAAAAGCACTCCCATTGATCTAAAATCATGAAATTTAGCAAGAAACAATCTCTTATCACAAGTAAAGGGAAAAATGCAAAGGCCAGAAATGGTTAGTTCCATTTAAAAAAAAAACAGCCAAGTGCGAGACGGGCTCGCGCACTGAGGGTTCCGTACCACAACGTAACTTGTTAGGTACTAAAGTAAAAAAAAGTGAATAAAGCCCAGGCGGTCACCCATCCAAGTACCAGCCGCACCCGACGTTGCTTCACTTCGGTGATCGTACGAGAACTGGTGGTGAACAGAAGTTGACACCGACTCGAACTTGGCCATTATTTATTATTTGTATTTGTAGTTGTTGTTTTTTTAGTGTGTACTATTATCATGGAAAATGCCATGTGAAAGAACAGCCGTTATTAGGTGTGTGTACGTTCCCGATGAAAAAAAAAACGTTTTAGCGCAAAACAAACTTAACTTTGTTATTTAAAAACTGTTGTCTCCATACATCGACCTAGGTTGCGATCAGTTTATCAAATGCAAAAATGTTTACAATCTCGAATATTAGGGTTCCGTACCCAAAGGATAAAACGGGACCCTATTACTAAGCGTACGATGTATGCCTGTCTGTCCGTCCCAAGTTATTTAGAACTTTTTTAGTTTTATTGAAGACTAGCTGCGCCCCGCGGTTTTACCTGCGTAGTGATGAAAATTGGTGATCATGATGATGAAAACAGTATTTTTTTTCTCTTTCAACATAAGCTATCTGACAGGGAAAATCCCGTCAAAATCGGTTCAGCCATTTTGGAGTCTATATGGAACATCATCATCATCAGCCTTCATAGGAAACATACATACATATACATACATACACACATCGCCTTTTACATGTGTAGAGAAGATAGATAATTATTATGTTCAAAGAAGACTGTAACACCTTTTTAGGGTTCCGTAGAACTACAAAGAACCCGTACTACTTGTGTTCGTTCTGTCCATCCGTCTGTCTGTCTGTCTGTCCATCCTAAGTTGTTTAGAACTTTTTAACTTTTATAGTAGACTAGCTGCGCCCCGTGGTTTCACCCGCGTAGTGATGAAAATTGGTGATGATGATGACAATGAAGATGAAAAGCAGCATTTTTTCCTCTTGTTATAACATCAGCTACCTGAGAGTGAAAATCCCTTCAAAATCAGTTCAGCCATTATGGAGTCTATACGGAATATCATCATCATCAGCCTTCATAGGAAACATACAAACATACATCGCTTTTTATATGTATATAGAAGAAATATAAACTCCAAAAATACTGTAATACCTTTTTAGGGTTCCGTAGAATTACAAGGAACCCATATAAGTTCGTTCTGCCCATCCGTCTGTCTGTCTGTCTGTCCATCCTAAGTTGTTTAGAACTTTCTAACCTTTATAGTAGACTAGCTGCGCCCCGCGGTTTCACCGTGTACTGATGGAAAATGGTGATGATGATGATGATGATGAAAAGTTCCATTTTTTCTCTTCTTATAACATCAGCTATCTGAGAGTGAAAACCCTGTCACAATCAGTTCAGACATTTTGGAGTCTATACGGAATATCATCATCATCATCATCAGCCTTCCTAGGGAACATACATACAAACATCGCTTTTAGCGTATATCGAAGAAAGATATACTCAAAGAAGACTGTAACACCTTTTTAGGGTTCCGTAGAACTACAAGGAACCCATATAAGTTCGTTCTGTCCACCCGTCTGTCTGTCTGTCCAGCCCAAGTTGTTTAGAACTTTCTAACCTTTATAGTAGACTAGCTGCGCCCCGCGGTTTCACCGTGTACTGATTAAAAATGGTGATGACTATGATGATGATGAAAAGTTCAATTTTTTTTCTCTCCTTATAACATCAGCTATCTGACAGTGAAAATCCCGTCAAAATTAATTCAGCCATTTTAGTCTATACGAAATATCATCATCATCAGCCTTCATAGGGGACACATACATACATACATACATCGCTTTTGTATGTATATAGAAGAAAGATATACTCAAAGAAGACTGTAACACCTTTTTAGGGTTCCGTAGAACTACAAGGAACCCATATAAGTTCGTTCTGCCCATCCGTCTGTCTGTCTATCCATCCCAAGTTGTTAAGAACTTTCTAACCTTTATAGTAGACTAGCTGCGCCCCACGGTTTCACTGTGTAGCGATGAAAAATGGTGATGATGATGATGATGAAAAGTATTTTTTTTTCTCTCCTTATAACATCAGCTATCTGAAAGGGAAAATCCCGTCAAAATCGATTCGGCCATTTTGGAGTCTATACGAAATATCATCATCATCAGCCTTCAAAGGGAACACACATACATACATACATACATACATCGCTTTTTATATGTATATAGATGAAAGATATACTCAAAGAAGACTGTAACACCTTTTTAGGGTTCCGTAGAATTACAAGGAACCTATATAAGTTCGTTCGTCCATCCGTCTGTTTGTCTGTCTGTCTGTCTATCCGTCCAAAATTGTTTCGAACTTTCTAACTTAGCTAGCTGTGCCCTGCGGTTTCACCTATGTAGTGATGAAAAAAAGTGATGATGATGATGATGATGATGAAATGCTGATTATTTTTTCTCTCCTTATAACATCAGCTATCTGAGAGTGAAAATCCCGTCAAAATCAGTTCAGCTATTTTGGATTTTATATGGAATATCATCATCATCAGCCTTCATAGGAAACATACATACATATACATGCATACACATATCGCCTTATATATGTGTATAGAAGAAATATATATTATTCAAAGAAGACTGTAACACCTTTTTAGGGTTCCGTAGAATTACAAGGAACCCATATACGTTCGTTCTGCCCATCCGTCTGTCTGTCTGTCTATCCGTCCTAAGTTGTTTCGAACTTTCTAACTAAGCTAGCTGTGCCCTGCGGTTTCACTCATGAAGTGATGAAAAAAAGGTGATGATGATGATGAAACGTAGAATTTTTTCTCTCCTTATAACATCAGCTATCTGAGAGTGAAAATCCCGTCAAAATCAGTTCAGCCATTTTGGACTCTATACGGAATATCATCATCATCATCATCAGCCTTCATAGGAAACATACATACATATACATATATACACATCGCCTTTTATATGTGTAGAGAAGATAGATAATTATTATGTTCAAAGAAGACTGTAACACTTTATTTAGGGTTCCGTAGAATTACAAAGAACCCATATACTTATGTTCATTCTGTCCATCTGTCTGTCTGTCTGTCCATTCCAAGTTGTTTAGAAATGTTAACCTTTATAGTAGACTAGCTGCGCCCCGCGGTTTCACCCACGTAGTGATGCAAAATAGTAATGATGATGATGATGATTAAAAATAGCATTTTTGCTCTCCTTATTACATGTGTTATCTGACAGTGAAAATCCCGTCAAAATCGGTTTGGCCATTTTTGAGTCCATACGGAATATCATCATCATCATCAGCCTTCATAGGGAACATACATACATACATACATACATCGCTTTTTATATGTATATTGTATATAGAAGAAAGATATACTCAAAGAAGACTGTAACACCTTTTTAGGGTTCCGTTGAACTACAAGGAACCCATATAAGTTCGTTCGTCCATCCGTCTGTCTCTGTCCATCCCAAGTTGTTTAGAACTTCCTAACCATTATAGTAGACTAACTGCACGCCGCGCATTCACCTGCGTAGTAATGAAAAAAATTGTGATGATGATGATGAAAAGTTGCAAATTTTTTTCTCGTCATAACATCAGCTATCTGATAGTGAAAATACCATCAAAATCGGTCCTGCAGTTTTCGAGTCTATAAAGAACGTTACAGACACACACATACGCACACGACGAATTATTTCAAAAACATTAGAAAAATAACAAAAAGAAAATGGAAAATGTGAGAATTGAACCCGAAGCCTACTCACAGTCGCAGGAACTTATCCATTGCGTCAACCACTCGTCCAATTGAAATATGATGCTAGTGGTGAAATTATGCTTCTAATATATAAAATAATATAAATGTACAAACAAATCGTCACAAAATGTAAGGTAGCATCAGGTAGCCCGTCTGCTTGTTTGCCACCTGTGGCACATAAAAAAAAGTAGACTAACTGTGCTCTGCAGGTTCACCTGCGAAGTAATGAAAATATGATGATGATGATGATGATGAAAAGTTGCCAATTTTTTTTCTCCTCATAACATCAGCCATCTGACAGTGGAAGTCCCATCAAAATCGCTCCTACCGTTTTCATGTAAAGAACATTACACACAAGCATACAAACACAAACACACACACACACACACACACACACGCATGCACGCACGCACATGACGTATTATTTTAAAAACATTAAAAAAAATACAAAAAGAAAATTGGTAAATATGAGATTTGAACCCTGAACCTTACTCACAGTCGCAGAGAACATATCCAATACGTCGAACCGTTCGGCCAACTGGACTATGAAAATTGTGGTGAAATTATGCTTTATAAAATAATATATACAAACAAATCGTTACAAAATGTAATTTTCATTCGCCTGCCTTTTTAGTACTTATAATCCAAGAAAACATAGCGGATAAGGTAGGTACTTACTTTACAACTTCCGTCAAGGTGTTTTTGTGTCATAAAATTGAGATTATATTTTGGAGAGGTTAGCGGAACAAAGCGACACACGTCCGTCTAGCAGCGCGCCTCAGCGGTCTCTGTCACATAACGTAAAAATAAAAGAGAAGTGAAAAGACGCCGCGGCGGCACGACGTTTCGTTCGACACGTTCGAGCCAGTTTATGATTAAATTAATTAATAGTTAGAAAAATTGAATTTTAACCGATAAATAAAAACTATGATGCTATTTGTAACAATATTTCACATCATTCTTGTAAATTTTGTAAAGATTTGTTCATAAATAGTCGAGATAAAATTGTATGCGTTTAGGTAAATTTCAAGGTTAGAGGTTATTTCATGATTTTTTTCTATCGAGAAAATTTATCGGAATCGTGTTTTGGATCCAATGGTCCACTCAGAAATATGATCAAAATTACCAAATTTTTATTTTACCGCTTTATAATGAATACATTATCTTAAAAAATTGTTCTGTGAAGCCTTTTTCACTGTAAGACCGCCTTAAACAAAGCCGTTTTAGATAGCAAATAGATCATGGCGTGAGCGGGTGAAAAACGAATTTGAAATCGTGATCAGACCGCGCCTTAAGTAAATATATTATCGAAAAAAAACATTCTTCCACCAACCATCTTTTCCTTTTATATAAAAAAAACCATTGTTTGTGGAAATAAATTGCAGACTAAATCAAATCATTGGCTCCAATAAATTATTATTGAAGCATGTGAAAGAAAAAAATCATCAAAAATCTAGGAAACCTTACGCCCTTTAAATCTGGTAAAAAAACACCTATAGAGATATGATATCCTGTACAGCTCATCTTTTCAACAAAATAGAAAAGCAATAAAAATTTAGCTGTTCTTAAACCATTAATTCAACCATTAATTGCCACTTAATCGTCATAGATTAATAGTTCAGAAACGCCGCTTTAGTCTTCACTGGTCAGTGACTAATTTTGTGGCGCCACCGCGTTTCTTACTAACTCATTATTAAACTACGTCATTGGCCACATTGTAAACCGCAAACTAATCAGGCAACGTGTTATTATACCGTCATTTTTGGAAACAATCCTGTGGGATAGGCAGGATGGGAAAGTTGGATACTCCAAAGTAAAGTCAGAAAAGACTAGGATGTTAGAAATAACTTAATTACTTTGCCTAAAATGCCAAAGCTTCTTGGAGTATATTAGACTGTAATTGTGAACCAAATTCTACCATCGATTTTTCTATAAATGTTTCCAAGGTCAACAACAAAAGTCATCTAGATATTGTTAAAGTGACACTTCACATTATGATTGCTGTTTCACGAATCAAAAGAAACACTGCTATGCAGGCTGCAGCAGTATCTAGTTTTATTTGGCAGACATAGGCGATATTTTCGATGCTAAGTCTTCTATGTTTGCCGAATAAAAGGGATGCAGCTATTCCGGCTGCATAGCTGCGTCCTTTTTTATTTCACACACATAGGGGATGTGAAGTGCCATCATTATAGTGCTAACAGACGTGTGGATTTGGTTGACGAACCGCCGTCTGACCAACGGGAGACAAAGATTTTTTTCTTTTTCTTTTCCGTTGGTTGGACGGCACGGTCCGTCAACCATATCCGTCTCGTCTGTTAGCTACTTTAGAACAGTGAGCATAAATCTAAAATAATATGTTTATATTACGTAATATCATAGTCTTTCGTTCAAAAACCTAGTGATCAGTACTTATGTTTTTTTTCAGGTTTTTAATCCGTTATTGTAGCCAAATAAATGTTTGGACGGAGCTTAGTATGATTTCGAAACAGAAAAATATTTTGGTATAGAAAGTATTTCTAAATACAACTACATTGTACCTCTGCCATAAACAATCTTTGACAAAATTTACAAGCTGTTTACTTACACGACAAAATAATGGAGACCCTTTGCGGTATACTGACCACCTATCATTTCTCTGCCACCCATTATTATCGACAGATCTCGCAGTTTTTGTGCCATTTTATGAATGAACACCTTATTAGCTACGGTTGCAAATTCGTTATTTCATTTTATTTTGTAATAAAATTAATTATAGCTACATCAGAAGTTCTACTTTGTTGGTAGTCTGTTTTTATCTTAAACATGCTCGGTTACTGTCTTGGCATTTTCTAGCTTTTCTAGCTCTTTACTATGTTCTAGAAAAGTAATTTATTTAAATACCTACAAGAAAAAATGTGGGAGGCCTCCCACTAGATGGACCGACGACATTGTGAGAGTCGCGGGCATCCAGTGGATGCAAAAGCCAGGCTGTCGTTCAGTGCGGAGGTTAAAGGGGGAGGCCTATGTTCAGCAGTGGATGTCTTCTGGCTGATGATGATGATGATGAAGTAAAAAAATACTTTATTAAATTTGTCTGATTTTTTAAATTTAGTTTATGTTTGGCGTCTTCGGGTAAGTTTTGACAACCTGCGTTAGGAAAGACTTAAGACCTGTTGCTTTGGTGGCAGTAAAGCATTGATAATTTGATGGATTTACTTTTCATGTATATGACACGTAGCTCGTTGTCACCTGGAGCTCATTTCCGTTCATGATAATAATATTTTACAAGAAATAATAATCGGCCAAAAACTCAATAAGCAGAATTCATACCCCAATTTTCTACCCTTAGATGTGAAATATTTTCTTAAATCGTAATCCACCCACCGCGGAAATATAGCTTGTTTAATCAAAATCATTTAAATCAGTTTACAATTGGCGAAGATATCGTTTAACAAAAAAAAATACAGTCGATTTGAAATTTTAACTCGTTATTGGAAGTCGGCAGAAAAGTCCGCGACAGCAATATACTGGCGTCGATTCTGTCATGCCACGTCTTTCATGTTCCCAAATCCCACTGCTGGGACACAGGCCTTCTTTAAGACAGATAGGATGGACCCTAATTCACCATGCTGGCCCCGTGCATGGTGGTGAATGTCATCTAAACTAATATATAATAATATAAAGAGGAAAGATTTGATTGTTTGTTTGTTTGTATTGAATAGGCTCCGAAACTACTGAACCGATTTGAAAAATTCTTTCACTGTTGGGAAGCTACACTATCCCCGGGTGACATAGGCTATATATCTATACCCGTGCGAAGCCAAGGCGGACCGCTAGTATTTTATATAGGTACATATTTAAACTTTTGAGAATCTTAAACATACCAGTTTCCTCACAATGTTTTCCTTCACTGTTGGGCGATGGCATCGAAACTACACAATTTATTTAAGTAAAATAAAAATCTTAAATTTAAATTTATAACTAAAACTAAAATTAATCTAAAACTAAAACTAATCTAAGAAGCCGCTACCGGTGGGCAGCGTTCCCAAAATGCTGTAATAATATTTATTTGAGTACTAAATAAGTCATTGGTGCAGGGTCGAGGATCAAACCGGGTGGCCGTCAGATCGTAAAGCGCACATGCCACCGCTCTATAATAATTGTCTCACGCGTCACGAAACGCAACTTTTTATCCTTAAATACAGGAGTCACACGTAGATACATCATCCATGCGTGTTTGAGACGACGTATTTATAGCAGAAATGTGACAGATAAATCGTCAAGATTGTCTCATTATGGGAGATGAAAAGTTTGATGATAGGGTAATGGGTAGGCACGTGCTGCTTTATGATGGCCAGGGGTTAAAGGGTAAGGTGTGGTAAGAACCATAATATACGCTTCGAGCAAAATAAAATTAGAATATACGTATATTCGTACCTAACATATAGGAACATACTTAGACGAACGCTGTGTAATTTTTACTCGAAGACGCAAAGCCAAATTAGGGTACTGTAATTAGTGTGATATACACACTAATTACAATACCCTCATTTGGCTTTGTGTATAGGTTAGGTTTATAGACATTTATTCTCATACTAGCTTTTGCCCGCGACTTCGTCCGCGTAGAAGTCGAAAATGGTTCTAATAGAATTTTTAATTATTTTTTTCACTAAATTAAACTTCGAAAACGAACTAAAAGAAAACAACAAGTTAGTTAGTACAAGTTTAGTATTATTTATACACAACATACGTCCCTATGAGCCCGTGTGCCAAAAGTGCATAACCTCTTTAAACTTAGAAACCTTCAAATGAGGTACTAAGTGACTAATATAGTACGGTGACTTTCGTGACATTTCAAATCTAAAGAGTATTTGCGTTTAGAGAGAGAGTTTAACCTTTTTTGAGTAAAATTGGATTGAGTTTTCTTACATGTGTCAAAATAAAATGTAATTTAGGAAAATCAAAAGCACTAAGGAGTATTGATATCAACTTTGAAGCAAATCTCCGTCAAAATAACTTTCTACCCCTTTTTAACCCCGTCAGGGGATGAATTTCAATAAAATACGAAACACGTCTTCCATGCAAAATTTACCTATGCAAAATTTGAAGTAGATTGGACCAAAGAATCACGTTGTCCCATACAAACTTTGCCCCCCTTTTTCACCCCCTTAGGGGTAGAATTTTGGAAAATACTTTCTTATCGGATGGCTACGTCACACAAAAAACACACCCTCCAAGTTTCAGGTTTGCCACCTATGGCATAAAAAAAAAAAAGGTTCCTACGATCAGCGGCTTAGGCTGTGCGTTGATCCATCGGTCAGTATTTCCGGACAAAGCCTTTTATATGTATAGAAGATAGATAAGATGTTACATCACTTCCATGAGAACAATGCTAACAATAAATTTATACAGCTCGTCGTCGTCGCAAAATAACTAACTAAATTAACATTTCAACATGTATAGAATAAAATAATATAAAATACAGCAATCTAATTACCTTCCATCACATTTGCTTTCATTTTGCGATGTAATAACATGCTCAGCAAGTCGCTTTTTAAATGTATTGAACGAATTAGTATTTTTTACTTCTGAGGGTAGTTTGTTATAAAGGCACATCCTTCAAAAGTAGGTAATCATTGTCATGCCGTAGTTAGTTCAGATTTTCGGCAGGTCAATATTATAATATGTATGTACGTATATTACATGTACGTGTGTACGTAAGCATTCTTAAGTACCTACATACGATAATACGTATGAACGTATATACGTATGTGCGAATGTACATATATGCGTACGTATTACTACGTATGTATATATTATGAATGTGACGATATCATAAATACAATATGGCGACTTATAACAAAGGATCGTAAAAAAATATTACGAAATTACGTATTTCATTTACTAATTTTGAAGTAGGTTCTTTAAATTGATAATTATCTATGAAACAGATTAACTTATGATGGTTAGCGTATGTAGCTACCTGTTTTCATAAAAGCTGTTATATATAAAAAAGATTTCTCCAAGTTAGTTTATAAATGACGGAGAACTGAGGAAACAAACATAAAAAAATAATACAACCGTATTGAAATCCCTCCTTTTTTACCGTCTTCAAAAAAGGGGAGTCCTCAATTCGGTTGTATTTTATTTATTTACTTTTTAATGTCTGTTACCTCAGAACTCCGTTATTTAAGAATTGATTTGGAAAAAAAATTTTTATTGTAAAGATATTCTTTCAGGTTGGTCCTATGGAAATTTCATCCAAATGGATTAAATAGTTTGGCTTTAAAATCAAAATAACTGGAAAATTCTGTTACTTGGATAACAATATAATGATCATCCAAGTAAGAAAATTCTGTTACTTGGATAAAAATATAATGATCATCCAAGTAAGAAAATTCTGTTACTTGGATAAAAATATAATGATTATCCAAGTAAGAAAATTCTGTTACTTGGATAACAATATTATGATCATCCAAGTAAGAAAATTCTGTTACTTGGATAACAATATTATGATCATCCAAGTAAGTGAAATTGCATATTTTACTAATTTTGTGAAGTCGATTTTTGAAATTACTTCGGAAGTGGACAAACTTCACCGGAGGGATTGGCTTATCGAGCGTTTAGTTTTGAACTTTTGACTAACATGATTCATAATCATCGATCTAAATGTACTACGTACATTAACTTCTTTGTTCATAATCCACCTCGAATAAAATGTATTTAATAGTCTGCTAATATTTCACTTCAAAATCTACTTTGCCATTAGTCAGACACAATCTGATAAGCTACACGTAGAAAAGCCGTTTATCAGCTATCAGTTTTCTCTAGGTCATCAGAAATACGCAAATTAACTATTGAAAATATATTCATTTTGAGTAACCCGAGGTGCCCAAGTTTTCAACCACTTCGATTGTTATTTTTGCTCAACTGACTTTTTCGTCTTATCTTCCTAACACAAGATTAAATTTATTAAAATCTATTTAGGCCTAAAATATATAAAGTATTAAAAAGGAATCTTTGAATTAAACGAGTGGCCGCTGAAATACACAGTTTCCATAATAAAATACAGTAAATTACTAAAATAAAATGTTATTCAGAAATTCACAAAGCTATTGCAGCTGTCTGACGCATTCTCCTAGCGGCCTGCAGTCTACAAATTGACGGTGATATCGTATAACTTACGTAGCATACTCGTAAAAAAACAGTAAAAAATCCTAGATTGAACAAACGCAAAGATCCCAAATCCAAAACTACCAAATCACCTGCATCCTAAAAGCTTAACCTGCACGATTTGCCTCAAGCCAAGTTGCTTATTAGGGCTGCATGCACCTGTGTGAATGTTTCCTTAGTCCCCTCTAATTAAAGGTTTGCGGATCTTCCCAAAGGATCCCGAGCACCTCTGAAGAGGCAATAAATTGTTCGACATTTGACCCGGCTTTAGGGAATTTGCCTGGAGGCAGTCGTGCCAAGGGATCCTCTAAATCTCTGTATGCGTATGTTAAGTTTGTAAATGTGTGCGTGTGTAGTAAGAGGTTGATCATTACGACGCCAATGCTTTGATTTTGTTGCAACTCAGTCTTTTTCATTTTGTCTCTTCACGTAATTCAAATAAAAATATATAACTTTAAATATCTGCTGTCTGTGTTTCTCGCGAGGACATTCTCTCAATAATATAAACTTTTCCGGTTTAAAAAGTGTCCATGTCCTTTTTCGGCCTTCCAACGATCTCTATGCAAATACCACGTCAATCTGTTGCTCTGTTACTGCGTGAAAGAGAAACAAACTTTTGCATTTATAATGTTAGTACCATTTAGGCAAATATATCTCTACATTTTCTTATTTAAGACTTTTTTATGTATATTATTCTATTTGTTGTTTTACAACAAACATTTCCTAATGTAAGTACAATTGTTCCGATTGCAACTGTGTGTGTGTGAAACTATTGCAAAAATACTATCATCGTTTATTGCACCGTCTCACATTCTCTTCCTCGTGCATAGTCCATACCTCTACCTACAAATGTTTCATATTATTATAAAATATACTCATTACCTTATATTCATCGCAGCATCGTCAACCTCTGCATTTCGCCTGAAGGCTCCTCGCCTCGGCTTTGCCCGTTCCCACGTGCTCCGAATGCTTGGATTGCGTGTGACCTCTCACCAATACCTGTACGCACCGACGTAACTCCATCCACTTTCACGCCACATACAAAATCAACCACCTCACTAACGCTTTCAAATCTTACAGAATCATAATTATTATGTTCTGTAGCGCGCTAGTCTGTGGCGTTTTTGTTGGTAGAGTCATAATAATCAGTGGTATCATACGGTCGCCGTGGCTGCTTCAGTGGGTCTACCGTTTGCTCCAGGCTAGGTTTCGTCTCTCACCTCAGACTCCTTATGACCGTGGGATTTTTGTTGAGCAACTTTTGGAGATTTGTCTGATGATAAGTGAATTTTAGGTGTATTATTAGTGTAAGTAGGTATGTTAATTTTTGAAGCAGCAAAAAATGGACCATTAAATAATTTGTTAAATATGAACCAAACAATGTTTTTTAATTTAAATTAGTAAATGTTGTATTTCGATTAATAGTTAGAAATAAATAGGTAAATATTATTGCAAGTTTTTTTCCAAAAAAGGCAAATTAAGGAGATGAAATTGGGATTTAAATGTTTTATTGAAATGTATATTTACGAAGCTGAAATTTGACAAATAGATTACTAATGGCGTGCAGAACTCCGCTACGAATGATTTTGCAAAAGACCAAATTAAGAGGCATAAGAGGGTTTACAATTTGTATATGAAAATCTACACGTACGAATTTACTAGTTTAGCTAGTATTCCATTTATAAAAAAAGCCAAATAGTCACTCACTCACTGACTTGTCAGGAAATGTCGAAAAATACGTAACTAAGGATTTTGCAAGGTTGTTGTTAAGGATAGCGCAAAAAAATTAAGTTGAAAATTTACGTGAAAATGGACGCGCAAGAAGTCATGGCCACCAGCTAAAATATATAGCCCGTTGGTCTAGTTGGTAGTGAACCTACCTTCTGAGCTTGGGGGCGTGGGTTCGATTTCCACCTAGGACAAACATTTATGTGATGAACATTTGTGTTTGTTCTATATCTGGTTTTTAATATCTATTTAAGTATGTATTTAAAAATATATATGTATGTATATCAGTCTCTGGCAGCCATATCACAAGCTTTGCTTAGTTTGGGGTCAGATGACCGTGTGTGCAAAAATGTCCCGAATATTTATTTATTTATATACAACATTTTTGCAAATTGCGATTTCAGGAACAACATTCCCAACTAAACTATACCAAACAAAAACAAAAGTTGCCTGTACACAATGGCTGTGTTCGCGGTAATGACCATGGTTACCCATGGAGGTGATTACACGATTACCAGCTTACCTTAAACCGATTACCGACGTTTACCGAACGATTTGGTAATCTTCACTAATATTGGGAATATTGGGATGAAATTCAAAGAATGCTGGGGATAAATTGTTGTTACTGTCTGGAAAAGTAATCACTGCGGAATGTGGAGTAAATCGGATTCTATATAAACACTGTATTTAAATTATGTTAATACGGGTTTGAAGGTTTGGTAGGAATTTCAGAGGAATATAAAGAAAGTTACCTACTGTTTATGGATAAATTAATGGTAATATGTTTTATATTGGAATTTTCGTTCAAATTGTTGACTGTTTGAACTCGAATGTAATTTTATTTCACCCAGAACTAATTTAAATAGTGCATGTTAGAAAATTTTATGAATTGACGAAAAACATAATTTAGATTTTATTATAGAAACTGACGTGGTTTTCACACATTTTATTTATATTACACGGGAATTACTAACGTAAGATTAAGCTGGTCACTCCGATTATAGTTTCAACCGCATTAGGCAGTCTTTTTCAAGGTGAATGCATGAGTGCGGCTGCGTCTCCAAGTGAAACTTTACCAACTGGGATTTAAAGCCGTTATAGTTAGAGGTTTTTGAACATATCAGTTTCCTCACGATGTTTGTCTTCACCGTTTTTGAGCGATGGCATCGAAATTGTACATAATTTATTTAGGTACTAAATAAGCCACTCATGCAAGGCCGGAGTTCGAACCGGGTACCGTCAGATTGTAAAGCGCACATGCCACCTCCCGGCCACCATCGCTTAATTATATTATGATTATAACAGGATATGTACCGTGATTCATTTTTCATCGTTTTGATAAAAATAATTTTTTTACCATCAAGGCTGATATTGATTAAATCCCAGTTTTCCTCCAAACCCCTAAATCCTTCAGAACGACGCTTCAAAGAAACAGCGCACGCGATCCCCGCCCATACCTTCTCCTGACCTCACCTACCGCCACTTACCTACATATCAAAGGGCCCGATGTTGTCCTAAACATCATTGGTTAGTAATTAAAACAAATAGGGTCAAAGAGAACCCGCCTGAGGCGCCACGGGGCGTTCCCTCCCTTGTCTCGACGTTAGTCGCGACGAGTCAACCAACCCCCACATTAGAAGCTTAATCTAATTATTGAATTCTTACAATGTTGTGTTTACCTTTTTTCTAATTTTCTGGACTATACTTAAGATTGGACGAGTAAGCGCTAAATGGCACGTTTAGGGTCATATATCAAATGAGATCGAGTCACTGTATCGTTCTCACGGTTTCGATTTAGGTATAAATGTTAGGTAATTCAGGGCGGTTACTCAGAGATTATTATAAGGCGCCGGTTTTGCCTCTAGATGATTGTTATGGATTTTATTGCATTCTTCTTTTGGTGGCGGCACTTGATTATGTTTTGTTTTTTGCTGGATCGCATTTTGTTTTACTACAATATGCTTGGAGGGTACTTCTATACTAATATTATAAAGAGGAAAGATTTGATTTTTTGTTTGTTTGTTTGCATTGAATAGGCTCCGAAACTACTGAACCGATTTGTTTTATTTTTTATTTTTTTATTTTAAGTTATATTCTCATGTAAGTGAAATGTATTTCTTTATGAGAATAATAAATATCTTTAACCACAAAATTCTTTCACTGACGGGAAGCTACACTATCCCCGGGTGAGATAGGCTATAATCTATACCCGTGCGAAGCTGGGGCGGACCGCTAGTAATTATTATAAAGAGGAAAGATTTGATTGTCTGTTTGTTTGCATTGAATAGGCTCCGAAACTACTGAACTGATTTGAAAAATTCTTTCACTGTTGGGAAGCTACAGTATCCCCGGGTAACATAGGCTATATAATATATTCAAGTAAAATAGGGATCCTTACTAAAACTCCAATAATGTAACCCAAGGTGTAAAAAAATAAGATTTACAATTTTAACTTTGCGTGTTTGACAGTTCTAAGACAGGACAACATCTGTCAGGTCAGCTAAATAGTAAGCAATAAAGTAGGTTGGGTTAGATATTATTTCGTTTAGGGTTATTATTAATCGAGCTAATAAAAATCACTTGGTGACTTAGACTGAGAGTACTTACCTACCTAGGTAATTAATACTACTTGGGCTGTATTTAATTATTAATGTGAAAACTCGACTGATATTGATTTGCAAATAAATTACCAATTGTAAATCCACGTTGATTCATGTTAAAAATCTAAGTGGCCAACTGGAATTACTAAGTCAAATGAGTAGGTATCCAGTAGGTAGGCAAATGCAAAGAACTCCCTAAATATTTAATTTTGACATGTTTTTTTACTCACGTGAATGTCTTCTCAATGTTTGAGAAAAGTAATATACAAGCCTTGGTGGCAATGACAACTGAGCATATCCCGTAAATGTGAAATCTCCTGTTGCCTGTCGCTGTAGAAATGTATTTTACTTACTTTACCTACCTCCTACTTACCTTGCAATTCTTCGTCTCATCACCATTAACGAGCCCTTGCGTAGGTACCTACATAATTTAAAATTATCCGCAAGTTATTGACAACTCATTTAAATAGCTGAAGCAGCTTCGTGTAGCCTCGGGCGAAATCGGATAGCTTCGGCAAGCTTGAGGAATGCTTCGGGACTTGTCGGGAACTTTCGAGTAAGATCGTGTGATAGCCATCCATCATAGACAGTAACGACCTCTATGCAAAACGTTGACGGCGCTGTCATCCTCTGAAAGTAATTTTATAGAGTTGTTATACCCAAAAATTATTTATAAACAATAAAAATTAAAAAAAAGATATCACCATATTTAATGCAGTAGCCTGTCTTGTTCTCACTGCTGGAGATAGGCCTTCTCTCAGATAGAGAGAGGATAGACCCTAATCCACCATGCTAGCCCAGTGCTTGTTGGTAATTTTTGAAGGATTTTGGACATACCATTAGTTTTTTCACGATAATGCTTTGTCTATTGCTTCAAGTTTCTTCACCGTTTTCTAAATGGCATTGAAACTGCACATAATTAAGTAAGTAATTGCAGGGCCGAAGATCGAAATGGGTGCCATAAGATTGTAAAGCGCAACACCATCGCTCCACCATATTTGATGTTCAAGACTCTTAACCAGTTCCTTGCGTCTACAGTTCAAAAGCACGAACAATTTACCAATACTAAAAACATAAAATGATAAATGGTAAAATAATCCCGTATTTTACATGAGTGGAAATTTTATTTCAACAAGAATAAAAATAAAGATTAAAAATACTTACAAATAAATATACCCTAAACGAAGCAAACATAATAAAGCTTTAATTATTACTAATTATTAATTACTAAAAATAAATAAACAAACTCATTCCTCGCGCAGATAATTTCTTTGGCAATTCAACGCGGTAATGCATTTAGCGTTCTTAGCACTTTACCACACGGACAACATCTTGTATTTTATTTTTAGTTATAATGTTAAAGTGACAATCATCATTATAATTTTGAAGTACCTGTGATCCATATTTTGTTGACTATCAGCATCACACTAACTGCCTTACTTATAAACGTTACTTAAAAGTTAAGCAATGCTCAAAATTGCTGTCATCTTCTCGTTGACGGAAACTGTCACAGGTGAAAACAGACCAGAGCAATTTAAGCGTTGCCGTATATAAGTAAGGCTGTTTATAACAAAATTTACGTTATATTTTTTGACGTAGGAAAATAATAACAAGCTAAAATTTCGGTTGTAATTTTACTTCACCAAACAAAAACAAAATTATATATAAAAAAAAAAAATATGATAGAGTGCATAACATGGTTTTGTCACCTTCTGAAAAAACTCAGTGTTTTATATCTTCACTAGCATGAGAAATAAAGACGGAGAAGGAAGAGCACCCTAAAATATTTTAGAGGTTAAACAAAGGTTTGAACAACTCTATACATATTAAATCTCTAACTTTTATTGTTTCGTTTCATAATTTATACATAGCATACCTTAGGATCATTATTTACTGTTTCGCCCGAGGATACGAGCGGGGTCAAAAGATGCTTCGACCAAAATCACCAGTTGACCGTTTAATGTGCTCATTTTAATAATAACAAAATAATACACGTGTTAACAATTATAAATAAGTAACCATAAAGAAATAATAAGTTGGCTATAGAAATTAATCTCATTATCATCATCAACCAGAAGACGTCTACTGCTTAACATAGGCCACCTCCGTAGGGGGGGGGGGAGATTGCCATAATCTTCTCGCTTGGCAGGTGGCTTGGAAATCGCAGAGAGTTCACCAAGTAGTAGGAGGATGCTGCTGACCAACCTCTGGTTCTTTTGGTTCTGCCGGCCTAGCATGGGCTGTGGATAAATTGTCTTTCCACCGTTTTTATCCACGCCTAGATGCGACAAAGCTAGAATATGGATAGGTACGTTTGTCTTTTTCTCGCGGGATAAATACGGTGGAAAGACAATTTGTCCACGGCCCGTGCTAGGCCTGCTGGTTGCAGTTTTAAGACATGCCCGGAAACATACACACACAGAAAGTATAGAAAACTGATCACTGAACTGATCTAGGTTTAAGTTTTTTTTTTTTGTGATTCAAATGAAAATAACTTGTAAATAAAAAATGCACCTATTGCAAAGCATGCATATCATGTTGCTAATTTCAGCGGTGCAAAAATATGTGTTACGCTTATAATATAATTATCATAATATTTTTTTTTAAACATTAACGAGCTTCAAGACTATATAATATCTACAAGTACATACATAAAAAAAGATGAAAATGTCAGTTAAAACAGAGGTTGAAAGTCTTCATTAAAACTTTTTCTGAAGAGAACCACAATCCAAAACGTCATCTGTGTATATATTATTGGTTTTTGTTAATTATTTTAAAAAGTGCTGAACCAATTTCGATAAAATTACCTCCGAACTACCTCTGAATTGTGACCTACAAAAAAACAATCCATAATTGGCGTAGTAATCATGTAACAAACATATAAAAAATCTAATTTATAATTTCTTCCTGAGGTCTGTTAAAATAACATATAAAATTTTTCAGTGCTTAATATACACGATAGAAAAGTGTAATTGTAGACACAATCAATCAATTGTAATTTTTAAACTTTCGCGATTTGAACACATGTTTTAAATGTTTATCAGGACTTATCACGTACTATTTAATTTAGGTAAAAAATATGTACCTTTCGCTCGACGTTTCGACCATATTACAATGGCCGTGGTCACGAGCTGACTGAAAGCTGCGGGTGAGTCCGGCGAGAAGAGCGGGTGTTTTGTTCTCCTACCCTCACTTGATCTTGAAAAATCGCAGGGTTGTCACTACGACACACAACACTGACTGTATCGGTAAATGTCCTAGTACCTACACCGCGGTTTGTACACTTGCTTACTATGGGATTCCACGACGTCTTATGTTACATATTTTTTTTTACAAATAATACACAGATAATAAAAAATATTGCAAATGTCCAAAAGTCAAATCCAAAATGGAAACATAAATAAGTCGAACAATACCATCTTTCGCTCATGTCATGAAATGCCAAGTTGTGATATTTAACGGCCAATTACGTTATGGTCCTTGTTTATGCGCGGACGCATGCTGGTGATTCATCGTTTCACGCCATCGTTAGTGTCAAACTGGCTGTTTCAGTTATTAGAGAATGCAAGGTGCAGTTAGAGGTATTTACTTATTAGTAACTAGCCGTTACCTGCGATTTTGTAGGCGTAGATTGATGATATAAACTTCCAGCCTCCATAATTCGACTCCTCACAAATAAGGGAGATATGCTCTAGTAAAATAATCGTTTATGTTCTAATGTGTCCGTGTTTCACTCTTTATTTTCACCGGTGTAATAACAAAGACGTTATAGGCGAACAGCACGGCTATATGTATCTACTTACGCTTACCTACGCATGTATATGTGCATTTTGTGAAATAAGGGAAAGAGTATGAAAGACTTTTTACGCTATATCCGTTGTTAGAAAGAGACAAAAATAGAATTTGTTGTGGACACTGGGAGTGCGTGCCTGAGAGACGGCTAAACGAAGTCGGGCAGCCAGCCTTGCATTCGTCTAGTCAATATGGTGGCGGGCAGAACCTATCTACAGGTAAAAATATCTGATCTGATTTTCACTATACTACTACGATTATAGTACCTACACACTCTAAAAAAAACAACAAAACAACAAACATAAAAAAAAAACTAGTAAAACAACAAAATACATAATAATAAGTTCTGCCTGCCTAACATGCGCACCGCGACAAAATTTTGTCGTCACTTTTTCGAGCGAGAACGCGATAAGGCGCCTACGTTTTCGTATATGCCTGTCACGCTTTGGCACGATAAAAATAGTCTGGCCAAGTGCGAGTCGGTGACAAATTTCTGTTCACCACCGGTCCTCGTACGATCAACGTCTGGCACGGTCGGTACTTGGATGGGTGTCCGCTTGGGCTTGGGCGTGTTATCTTTTTGCACTACTATATTTGAGTATAAGGCCATATCTTAGCTGATATCGTGTTTATTTCTTTGAGAAGCCAGCCAATATAAAAAAAGAGAATTTTGTTTTATATTGAGTTTTTTTTATTTTATAAATTAAGGTGGTTCGGAACTCTCAGTCACAGAAGACATAATAATAGCACACCTCAGTATGCGAGCTCGACTCGCACTTGGCCGGATTTTTACTTACAATAAAAATTACCCACCGTTTTATTCCATTCTACTATAGTATTATCACAATCGCTACCGATTATCGTATTCTCATCCACAGACGACTTGTTACGACTCAGTTCCATGGGAAATTCAATCAGATGGACTATTTTAATGACCTTCCGATCGATGGCAATCAATGGCATTACAAAAAACCAACTTACCTGTACAGGTCGATGAATGAAAGAACAAAATTTTACAACGGGTGGCTGTTAGATTTGTTCAGAGAATGCGATTATAGCTCCCTCATTCAATTCCATAAGATAGATTGGTCAGACTGTATATTCACTGTTGTACGCTGTCATTAGGTACGGTTTTGTTTTCATTGTTTATTATGATAATTGGTTAGTTCTTAGTTTACAGTTCACACAGAATTTGTGAATATAAAATTATGCTAGTACGCTTGCGGATTTACTTCACAGGTTCCTGTTTCTCTGCATTTTCTCGGCATAAAATTATCATTAGTTAGTACTTGAGCGCACGGTTTCAACCGATACCACAATAACACGACGAATGCTGTCCTCATAGGTTTCGCACGGAAAATATAATAGAATAGCCGGCCAGCTTCTTTTATTTTAAATTTTCTATTACACTACTTTTGAGTCTTTTATATGTAACTGACTCGCAGCGCTACCCGCGATTTTCCAGTTTCCGCATTTTCTGGGGGAAAATTACACTATGTCCACCCTTATGGTGTAGGTACACTATCATTCTGCAAAATTACATTAAGATCAGCCTAGCTGTTTAGTCCTGAAAACTGAAAAGCGAACACACAGAAGGACAGAGTCACTTTCGCTTTTATAAAATACTAGCTGTTGCCCGCGACTTCGTACGCGTAGACTTACATATAATATTCCAACCCCATTTTCGCCCCTTAATTTAGCCCTTTCACAAAATCCTTTCTAAGCGGACATCTATACTCCATAAATAATATACTTGCCAAATTTCAGCTTCATAATTAGAAAACTTTCAATGAAAAATAACCCCCATTTCCCCTCCTTACTCCGTTTTTATTTCTTCGAAAAATAGTTACTCAGTATTTATTTATTTTAAACCATTAATCTGAATACAAAATTTCATGTCCCTAACTTCAAAAACAAAGGACTTTCATACAAACTTTCGACCTCCATTTTCCCCCCTTAATTTAGCCTTTTCGCAAAATCCTTTCTTAGCGGATCTCTACACCCCATAAGGAATTTACCTGCCAAATTTTAGCTTCGTAGGTTAAGTGGTTTTCGAGATTTCGTGTTTAATGAGTGAGTAGATGAATTTCGCTTTTATATATGTATATAGATTAAGTGAGGTTTTCGAACAATAGTTTTAAATCTATCTTTCTGTCATATTTCAATAAATTACATTTCTTAAAAAAGGAACTTATAGACTAGTGCCTGCTGTATTTATGTCTGTGTTTTCAGGTTTTTCACCACGCGTTGCGGTTTTGGGGAGAAATTTCCAAACAACCAACAGCACGCGCAGTTTTGGAGCACGAGTGCTTAGAAGCTTTTTATCAAGTTTTTATGGTAATCAAACACAAAGGGTATTTTTTACTAACCTATCCAGACTTCTGAGCAATATTAGAATACTTACCGACTTAGATAAAGTATTGTAGAAGTGAAAAATCTATATGAGAATCTAGGATCTCCACTTTATTTTCTTACCTCTTCACTTATGAAGGTTGGCCAACAGCTTAGCAAGCTTCACTGTTTTATGCCAAGCAGCTCAGTTTTTCGATCAATGCTGAGTCCTTGTGGATGTGCCAAAACCAAGACTTCTTCATCCAGCGCGTCATTTGCCTTCAATTGGTGATTTTTTTCCCCAAGGTACTTATATGCCCTGTAAAAATAATCTGATTTTCCTTGAAACATTTACACGGCATGTACAAACGTTACATAGATCTAGATAAAGTACTAGATACGGCAGTGCTCCCGTCACAGCGGCTAGACACAGTAACGAGGGGAAACGAGCAACATTTCACTGGTCGGGTACGCCCATTGATGGAAAGGAGATTAGAACCTGCCTTCTATTTAAAATTTAGATAAGCGATTTTTTTTCGTACTAGTGACTAAGTCTAGGTACCAATGGATAACATAGGTTCCTCTTACGCCAATCAAATGGGAGATAGCTGAAAAACTGCGGGATCCCACGATATAGCATAAAGTATAGCTATATTTGAATGTATCGATCTGTCCAACGAGTGATGTTGCCATGGTCACAAAGCTTTTTATTATCGGAATAGACAGGTAAACTTTTTTCAAATTCGTAAATAAATTGCATTTGACCACCATCAGATCTCACCTGATAGATGCGATTTACAACGGAGCATACGTGTAGTGTCCACGACAAATTGTATTTTTGTTTCTTTCTAACAACATATATAGAAAGATATATAGTATTTCATATTATTTCCCTTATTTCACTAAATGCACATATACATGCGTAGGTAAGCTATACTATGTTATTGAACATGCTGCGTTTACTCAGTTTTTAAAGCCGTGTTGTTCGCCTTTAACGTCCCTATTATTACACCTCTCTGGCTTAGTTGGAGTTTTTGCAATATCAACCATGAAACGATGTCACTTGGAATTGTGTTATGCAACGTATACATAAATATGTTAGAGGATAGTCTGAAGCGATTTTAAACCGAAAACAGTAAGTAACACGTAAGTGTAAAGTACCAACTTAACTAAACGACTTGACCTCTTTACTCCCATTATCCACATGCAACTCTCCGCCAGATTCTTGCCATCATTCTCATGCTATCAAAACAGCCCGGAGCCATACACCGCCACAAAAACCCCCTTGCGTGTAGTTGCTTGAGGGTGTAATCGCACCAGGATATAAAACGCACTCTGTAAGTACGCGTGGTGCTTGCTGCGTAGCCAGCTGATCGTTACGAAATGCTAAAGGCGCTACAGCTATGCGCTCTCGACGAGACGTTAAGCAGGCGATGCAGGTCTACTATCATTGAACCCATGTCGCACCTAGAAATACCAACTCTGGTTTGCTCCCGCTAATTGTATCTAAAACTACGGATATTCTCATTATCTGGTCTAGCCGGAACCCGGAGCCGGTAAGCGCTGCGTAGGACGTCCACCCACAAGATGGACAGACGACCTAACAGAGAACGCTGGGAAACGCTGGTTGCAGGGCGCTTCTAACCGGCCCGTTTGGAGATCGATGGGGGAGGCCAATATCCAGTAGTGGACGTCCTATGGCTGAAACGATGATGATGATTATGAAAAGCAAGCCACAAACGCAAGCCAAACTCGAACGAAAAAAAATCCACAACATAATTTGTCACGTACGTAGCGTCGTGTGGCATCGCGTAGTGCATCAAAGTGAAGTTTTACCATAAGATGCGCAGAGTTGCGTGCCAACACAAGTAGCCACGTCACACGCGATACGAGTATTGATTAATAAGTACTACTTTAGAAGACTAATGATCTTTTATAAGGTACGGTTTATTGATTCGATTGAGACATCCCTAAAGACGTATAGGCAGAGACAGTAGATTAACTTCAAAGATTATAAACACTACATGGTAGTGCTACTTTGTAGAAATCTTCAAAAATAAATAATAATAATGAAAATTGCTCTATAGTAACATATCATTGCATTGTCACCGAACTTACATAAGAATGGCAAGTTTCATAATAATAATAATAATTCATAATTCATTTATTCCTTGCGAGAGTAGGTCGAACAATTTACATTGTGATCTTATAATTAAATTAAGTACACTACCTCAGCTATATAAACATGCAAGTAGGTATAGATACCTTAAGATTACATATTATTTAATTACATTAACAATTTTATAACTATTAATACTTGTTAAATTAAATTATGGGATGAAAATAAATGTCACAAACACAATTCCTTACATCAATAGTCAGTTTTTTTTTTCTATATCTTATTAAGATCTTTATCCTTCAAGTAGGTATTCGTCAATGGTATAATAGGTCTTTTCTAATAATAATTTACTTAGGGCTATTTTAAAAAGGTTAATGTCATCCTCAGCCCTTATATATTTTGGAATTTCATCTCAATCGGTTGAGGATAACTGGGGCCTTACGGACAACAGCTAATTGCGGCACCCAATCCGCTCAATTGGAAATCATGCGAACGTGAACCTTATCGCGCCCAGATACGGTTTGCGGTCGCGTGATTTTCCAACTGAGCGGATTAGGTGCCGCAATTAGCTGTTGTCCGTAAGGCCCCTGGTCTAAAATTTAGTTGCAAGATTTGTCCCACACATACGAACAAACATACTAACAGGAAAAGCAAAAAAGAGCTTGCATAATTTTATTTTATTTGAGCTTTTTACAATGTTATTGCAGCAGCTGTGAGAGCAAATAAACGAATGGTAATAGTGTAGGTAGTGCCAGTGTCAAGAATATAAGCTACTAGTAGCCCGCCCCTGCTTCGCACGGGCGAAGCCGGGATATATAGCCTATGTCAACCGGGGATAGTGCAGCATCCCAACAGTGAAAGAATTTTTCAAATCGGTTCAGTAGTTTCGGAGCCTATTCAATGCAAACAAACAAACAAACAAACAATCAAATCTTTCCTCTTTAAAATATTAGTATAGCAGTATATATAACTGTTTGTATTAATACAGTTTACTGAAATTATTTTGTATTGTGTTCCAAGTAAGCTAAGAAAGGTAGCGATTATTAAGTAGGGATAAGCACGCGATGGTCCTTGCGTTAATTTAATTTCACGAAGGCGCATGATTACGAATAATGTGTGAAAATTTAAGTATTGACAAGAAATAACCACACAAAAGCGAACTCAAATCCAATCTCAGTTTTTTTACACGATTAAACAGCAAAAGATTAATCTATCTAGATGACATGTTATTCAGTGAAAAGGAGCATAGAACATTATTGAAATCCTGTAAAATGCAATAAATGAAAATCGTGATATAAACGTAATTGTAAACCTAACACTACTACATATATTTTTTTTAACATTCCTTCTCTTTTTGATGCCTAAAAATAAATAGTTTGCAGGTTCCTTATGAGCGCGGAAAATTATTCCAACTCCTTGCTTTTGATAAAATACATACATATTAAAGCTATACCTTTAACTTTAATTTCGTAAAAATATACACGCTTACACATTTACACCTTCGACCAAAATTAAATGAATGGACAGACCCAGTAGAAGCGCATTTTTGAAGATTACAAAATGAGCGCCGGCTCTCATTTCGTTTCAGTCTGTCTCTAGCCGCAGGAAGTGCAACACGTGTCTATTGTTACGTGATAACGAAATATCTGACAAAATTATGGATTCATATGCTTTCCCGAAGTGTAAATGCACAAATAATACTGGGATCAATTTTTTGTAACAAATATATTCAGGACACATACTGTACATTTTTATAATTAGGTGTTGAAGTATATGTCCGACGGTTTTGACTCGTTTTTACTGAGCAATTTCAATGGTTAGGGCCCGTCCATTCATTTTATTTTTGTCGAAGATTTACACCCAAAAAATATCTAGTGTGGTCTAAAAAGTTAATAATTATTAACAGTTTTATAACTGATTGTACTTATGTCTATGCGAGCGTATCGGCTGTCTCGTTACTGGAAACGTCAAATGCAACCTCAAAATGCTTACCATCGCTCTGCTAAGCTGCTTAGCATACCTTCCATGAGGAACTAACCAATCACACAATAATGAGCTTAGTTACGTCCACCCAAGAGTCTAAAAATGTGACAACAGCAAGTTGTCTAGATCTGTGACTTTTGGCATTGATAAGTCCAATACCAAGCAACACAATATAAGTAGTTCACAATCACACATTCGAATAATCAATAAAGAAATCATAAAATAATACCTAATAAACGGTCCCAATGTATGGCGGGGTATGGGAACCATACAACTTAAGGTCAGCACGTCTCCACATGATTATAAGGCGGGATACGTCACTACGTGCAAGGATTTGACACGAGGTCCATCTGATGAATCATAATGGAAAGATGCATCACCTTCACACAAACTCACGCAACTCACAGCTGTGAAAAACGAAAAGGTCAAACATTTTTCAAATAATTATATTTTGAAACAAAATATACATACACTTGATAAAAAAGTGATGTACCTATCAAACCTTACCGTAATTTTAAAAGACCTATTCAATGACAACCCAAACAAAGGAGTGCAGTAAAAAAAATATTTTCATCCCCTTTTTCACATGTACCAGAGCCACCCCAAAATAGCAAAAAAAAAAAGATTTTTTTTAATTTTAAAATTTTGTTCTAATTTATAACTCTAAACTATAAATTGTGAAAAGTTTGAAGTTAGAATGTTCAAACAGACGGACGGACAGAATGAATTTATAAGGGTTCCTTGTAGTCCTACGGAACCCTAAAAAGGTAGAGAATGAGAAAGTAAGGAGAAATGTAAAGGTTTTATTATTTTCACTAAAGAGTGGCTGCTGAAAAAATGCGCCTGATAGTTAGTTACCATATTTTAATAATTATGTATATATTTAAAAAAAAAACGACTTGCAAATTAGTATAATACGCTATTTTACAATTTTACAGTTATTTTATTTTAAAAACCAAATGACTGAATGGATTTTGGTGAAATGTCTATGGGGTCAATCTGAAAGTATATCCTTTAAAATATTTTTTTTTCTTCAAATAGGTTTATAATTACTAAACGACCGAGTTAGAGCCCCTTCCTTTTTGAAGTCAGTTTAAAAGCTGAACGAATACAATAAAATTCTGATCACTTTCGCTAGGTTTTTTAACGTAAGACTTTAGCAGGTACCTATGAGTAAAATATTAAAAGTATAATGATGTTTTTATTAAACTTCAAAAATGTTAAATTTCAGCTGTGCAAACAAACGAATGAAAATATTGTAAGTCGATAACGTATCTATCTTTCATCAATCATCATAGTGTTAAACATTAGATACCATTTCATACGATTAGAAGATGCGTTTCATACGTTTGATGACATACAATTTCATAATGTTTTTTGTAGATGACATGTCATGTCAGCGGTGAAAGGTCATGTTGGACATCTAATTTGGTGGATCGTGTTTTGGGAAAGGTCAAATTCAAATCAAAATAGACAATGGGATTGCTCAACTTTAAATAAACAATAAATGATGTCCCAAAACACCTATAAAGTGCAGTATTGAAAAACCTATATTATTATGATACTATAGACATTCGTTTGCGCAGTGAAACAACATTATCAGCTTAGGGGGCGTCCATAAATTACGTGAGGTGTTTTTTTTAATTTTCTGCCCCTCCCTCCCCCCCTGGTGAGATGTCGTGAGATTTTATTCAACCCCCTCCCCCATCCCCCAATCTCACGTGAGATTTTTCAAAATGTGAGTTTCTTACGTAAACGCGTTGGATTGTTATTGTAAAAAGAAAAAAACTAATTTGCTTCGTGCTTTTATTTACGACTAGTTTCTTTTTAGGGTTCCATACCCAAAGGGTAAAAATGGGACCCTATTATCATAGAGAAATAGCTATTATAGCATGTACAATCTGGATTAAATGGACCAAAATAGTTTTTTTTTTTTTGTTTCAATCAGAAAAAAAATTGCGTGATATTTACCGAGACCCCCCATCTCTCCACTCCAACGTAAGATTAGATGAGATTTGACTCGACCCCCTCCCCACCTTAAACACCTCACGTAATTTATGGACGCCCCCTTATCATGTTCCCACTGCTGGGACACATGCTTTCCCTCAAAGAGGATGGTTGTAATCCACCATGCTGGGCTAATTCACACGAATGCAATGCATGTTGGTGAATGTCATATACATATATTTAAACTTCTACGGTTCTTAGAGATACCGTTTTTTTCACGATGCTTTCCTTCACCTATTTTAAGCGATTCAGATTAGTTGACTGTACGACTGACTGTATTGCTTATACGGTACGGCCCCAGATTCTTGAATAGTTAAGTATATTCCCTTACTCTACATAGGTTGCAAAGCACCTACCGCGACAACTAGGCCATTGTAACTATTGCGGCCGTTGCTTTACATAAAATAACAATAGAAACCTTTATCTGTAGCGTTCACACACGCATGCCCTATCTACTGTGCATCGCGAAAGGCGTAAAAGGTAGGTCGAGAAGTAGGTACTCTTACGTTCTTCTACCATTTGTTTTCAACAAATTTCAAAAAAGAATTTCTTAATTCGACTGTTTTTTTTTGCGTATACCTCCGCCGATCTTAGTGGTTATTTTTTTATGTAATAGTTATCCCATTTATTTCTGCTGGAATTTTGGAAAACTTAGAGTCAAACAGCGGGCAATGGAGAGAGCTATGCTTGGAGTTTCTTTGCGCGATAGAATTCGGAACGTGGATATATTCGCCGAAGAACCAGAGTCACCGACAAAGCTGTTAAAATTTGCAAGTTTAAGTGGCAAAGGGCAGGCTAATCGCTCGAAGAACCGATAACTGATGGGGAAGAAAGGTTATTGAGTGGAGATCACGAACCCGAACACGCAGCGTAGGTAGTCCTCCCACTAGGATCTAGTTGGGCCAACAACATCGTGAGAGCCACGAGCATCCACTGGATGCAGAAGGCAGGCTGTCTTTCAGTGTGGAGTTCTAATGGGGTGACCTTGTCTAGCAGAGAAAGTCTTCTGGCTGATGACGATCCCAATTAAATAAATACAAATAACAAACACCTCTAAGAAAAAAAAAATAAAAAAAAATAATGAGTATAAAATTGATGGGTGGTCGAAAAACTTAGTATTTTTATTTATACTAGTACTCATCGTGAATATTTTTTGTGGATAAATTTGATTATAATCTTAACTGTCTACTAGGATTATCTGTATCTTTCTCTCGTTCAACTTACCTGCTTGAGAATTGAACCCAGTTTTTTTTTTTTTTTTTTATAGATACATTTTTACCATGGACAAAATCATCCGTGCCTTTATCCATTCTTATCCTTTCTCTGCCTCGTCCATTTTTAAATATATAAATATTTTCTAATAATTTTTTATTTTTTTTTTGAACCCAGAATATTCGGCTTACAAGACGAGTTACCTCTAAGCCACATTGGTAGATCAAGTTTCCTGATGAGTAATCTCTGTCCCCTATACTACAAATTAGTGAGACTTATTGCAGTCTCTACCAAAGTTTTATTATTTTTCCTTCGTAAACCTACAGTTGTGGTCACAAACGGAATAATCAGCCTTACATAAGCCGATCTGATAACTTGCCTACCAATGGGCGTGTCGACTGGGCGGAACCGCATTCTAAATTCAAATTGCCAGTTACCAAGAACTAGTTGCTTGGTTAGCCTGATGTTTTTCTTATAGGTCAATGATTATACTGTACTGATCATTAATATTGTCAAAACTTATTGACGGTGCTCCAAAAACCCTCATTCAGAGACAGTAGGTGGCCATAGGAACTCCTAAAAGGTAGGACGTAGCTCCGTTATTTTTACGCATCCCCATGATATGAGTAATGAGTATAAAGTGAAAAGGTTCGCTGGTAAGTACGCTTAGTCCCAGATTTGATAGTTTACGAAAACTTTTTTCGTTTACGTATTGTTCAATACATTTTAGTAAAACGCCTCTATCGGAAACGTGGAGGAACGAAATTTGGCAGTTATCGGCGGTATAGATTGCTTCACTCTAATACGAAAACAGTTTTCGAATACCTTTTAGCCCAGCAATGTAAGGAACAAGACGAAAACGAAAAAAGTTTTCGTAAACTATCAAATCTGGGACTAAGGGCACTGAACACGAAACATAAAATGATGGGTGACGACACACTAAATTCAATATGGCAGACGCCCAGAAGCGTGTTTTTAAAGTTTACCTACGTTCTTTTTTATGAATAATTTTATTTTGTATAGGTACGTTTAGAAACACCAACGACGTGTAACATTTAACAACGACGTAAAATTTAACACCAAATATAATAGTTTAATGGAAGTGGGCAGGGCACATATCACGCAGAACAGATGGCCGATGGGGCCGATAGGTTCTGGAGACCACGGACCGGTAAGCGCAGCGTAGGAAGTCCACCCACAAGATGGACAGACGACCTAAAAGAGCCGCTTCCAACCGGCCCTTTTGGAGATCAATGGGGGAGGCCTATGTCCAGCAGTGGACGTCTTATGGCTGAAATGATGATGGTGATGATGAGTTTAATGCCCGCAGAGTCTAATAGGGTACTTTTTCCCCCGGAAATGAGGGATTGCCGTGAAATAATTCCCATAATTTATATTGTTTTTCTGTGACGTATTAAAAAACATAACACAATCAGTGGCAAATGACAAAACGATAGATCCTTGCCGTGCATCGTGCATGTGAGTCTCGCTAAAATTTTCGTTCTTTAAGTAGTTAGACCTTTCAACCAAAATAAAATTAATGCGCTCCGGAAGGAGCGCATTTTTGAAGATTACAAAATGAGCGCCGGCGCTCCCTTCGTTTCAGTCGGTCTCTAGCCATAGGAAGTGCGACACAGGGCTATTGTTACATGATAATGAAACATCTGACAAAATAATGCCTTCGTGTGCTTTCCCGAAGTGTAAATACACAACAAAAAACCGCTATCTATTTGTTGTAACAAATGTACTGTACATGGTTATAATTAGGTGTTGAAGTAGGTATATTATGTCCGATATTTTTGACTCGTTTTTACTGAGCAAGTTGTATGGTTATGGCCCGTCCATTCATTTTATTCTGGTCGAAGGTCAGACCATCAAACATAGTCAGGTACTACATCTGCTGCTTTAATATAGCCATTATCCAAGTCATGAGCCCAGATAATTGATATTGTTGGTAGTAGTGCAAATTCTTCTCCAGAATAATACCCTGATTAGCGTGGGAACGAAATTCGCGGTTCTGTTAAAAGAAAAACTTGTGATCTTACTCAGGAATGCTCGTTTACAATGTATATTATTATTTGGCCCATCAATATTGTAATTGTAGAGAGATGTTAAAACCGCACATTTTTTAGGAATAGGCTTGCGTTTGACCGCCAACTTGCCTGATGCTAAGTAATGATACGGTCTACGAGGAGCACGCTTGCCTAGAAGAAACCGATTCACTCGTGTTTTTTTTCTCTTAAACATTAAAAAACTAATCTATAAAACCACGGCCAGTGGGAATTGTTCCCAATTTTTTTTTCTCTGTACTTTCTTTTTTGTTATACCTATTCCTTGTGACTTATGTTTAACTAAACAAATTTCATGATATCTTCGAGCTAGGTAGTCAAATTTGAAAGTTGTACACTTATCCAGTGAGTTTATATTATTCAAGTAAAAATATTTCCTCGAACTTTCTGAAACTATCTTTCTTGGCAAGAAATAATTATATTCACATATGAAAACGGATTAATATAATATATAAAAAAAAAAAATTACTAAGTATATATGTATTACATTGTGAGTTTTAAATATCTTTTCATTTCAACATTTAAGAATGTTTTTGATTTAAAGCATTTTTTTTCGTTTTTCTTTTATTTATATACCATAATGGTCTAAAAGTCATTAATATTATAACTGCGAAGTTTTGTATAATGATTCCCACTCAGTTCTGTAATAGCTGAACCCATTTGCATGAAATTTGGTGTAAATGTTGCTAAATACTCTCGATTATCACATATTATGAGTAAGCTCCATTACTTTCCCAAACTTTTTATCTTAGAAAAATGTTCTGTTCCTGGCAGTGACAGGTAAAGCCACGTAGTTTAGCTAGTTTCCAATAATGTTATTCCTGAAGTTTTGTAGTAAATAACATAAATTAATATTCATATGGACTTTAGTACATAATTTAGCACTTTTCAGAATTATATCTATCAGTGTTATTTTTCTCATGGTAATAAAAGTAACAAAAGATAAGGTGCGAACATCTCTGTAGCACATAAACTAGTTTTATTTCATGTTGAGCGCACGCGCACTGTGGGTGGATTTTTTCACGATTCTTAGCTATTAGTGGTGAACTCCCATCGAAATGTGCTTTGATGTTTATAATATTCATAAAAAATTGCAACAGCTAAATTAGCTGGTCGGAACATGTTTTTTATTAGGTCATTAGAAAATTTACTATCGTTGATTGTCGACTTCCAGTTTTAAGTAAACTGTTAATAAAATTAATATAAGGAAACTAACTGCGCCCAGTGGTTTCGACGGATATTCCCTCAGAGACCGCATATTTTTTCTGAATAAAAAGCGCTTCTATCCGACTATCCAATTGCCTTTATGCGAAAATCACTTCAATCCGTTGATTTATTGCTGCGTGAAAGAATCAACAAAGACGTGGGGAAACATTGGGAAAATGTTGATAGAACTGATATTCACAATTATTCCATATCAGTACGAGCCGCAAGACAAGTGGACTAGACACTCATCATAATCAGCCTTTTAACAGTCCACTGCTGGACTTTTAGCGTACCAGTCTAAAAGTCCTAAAAGGCCCACCACGCTGGCCCAGTTGCGGGTTGGTGGATTCACAAACGCCATTGAATTTCTTCTCCGTACGTATGCAGGTTTCCTCACAATGTTTTCCTTTACCGAAAAGCCAGTGGTATGAAAATCCGTACATCAACTCCAAAGAGCTCATTGGTCCGGGCCCGGGGTAAACTCGCGACCTTAAGCTTTCAAGTCTAGCGGACTCCCAAATAGTTGTCTGTTTTGCGCGTCTGTCTTTTCAACCAAATCCGGTATTTCCTTGGCAAGCGTGCTATTTCTTCGACCACATCTTCGCTTCCCATCAGGCTAGGTATCTAGAACTAGCACACCCGACACGCATGCGTATATAAATTATGAAGCTTTATCGTACACTTGATTTACGATCAGTCTCCTCTCAGCATATGTTTATGTATGTATCTAAAATGTTTGCAAGCGCGCATTTTGTACCGACAGAGGGCCCGCGTCGCGTCGCGCCAACATGTTGTTCCCATACCGACCATGAGCATTAACTTTAAATGCTTAAGGGGAAGACTAGATACTTCAGATACTCCAACAAATAGAAAAGAAAAGAAATATGTTTAGAAAAAAAAAATATGCTCAAATTAGAACGGCTGTCAAGGCATTTTTGTTCGGTTGTAGTCAATTGCACCCATACAGGGTGTAAGGGGAACACTCTTGAAGGCAAAAGAAGGTAATTGTACTCATCATTATGAAATAACTTTTACTATGGGACCAACCCTGAAATCGCGAAAATAAAATCAGCTGTTCTATAGAAAACGGTCATTGACACTCGACAAAATGTATGGAACAGCTGATTTTATTTTCGCGATTTCAGGGTTGGTCCCATAGTAAAAGTTATTTCATAATGATGAGTACAATTACCTTCTTTTGGCTTCGAGAGTGTTCCCCTTACACCCCGTATGATTCTTAATAGGTAGCTACGATAGTAAACTCGAGCCATTTTTCTTGCCTGTGTTAGGATGCCTCGCTAAATCTTGTACATTTCTGATCGAAGGTATGACATCTCTATTGTTAAAACATCACTGACATTTGATCACTTTCGTTGAGATGTTTAAAATCGTAGCTGGCCCTTAACTGCACCGACACGACCTAGTGCCCTTGCGCACGGCGCGCGCTCTGATTGGAATTTATCGCCCTCGTGCCTGCTTCGCAGCCCTTTTGGTCTTTTTTCACTTCGATTGTACTCACTAGCCATCCACTTTCACTGTTAAAGGATATAAGAAATGAAGCTGAAGTTTTATTGAATGATACTCAAAATACATAATTAGACATGTCAGGATAAATTAAAAGTAATTTAAAAAAAAAACTTTGTTCTTACACAGTGCTCGAAATGGACCGGTACGCACCGGAACACCGTTCCGGTTCGTGAAATCACCGTTTCGTTTCGTAAAAGTTCTCCTCATATCGTTCAGCAGTGCGAGTACCGTTCTTTATCGGTCGTCAAATTCGTTAAAATATCATAGAATCGATCATAGTAAGTACTGATCAAATGGCATTTTATCGAATTTAACAATCTCAACTGTCAAATTTGATGATCGATAAAGAACGGTACTTGCACTGCTGGTTCGGCAAAAACCTAGGCAGGTACCAAACCTTTAGTGCCTTATTCGTAAAAACTAATCCAGAATTATTCCCGGCATTATCTGACTTAGCGGTAAGAAATCGTAGAGACCAAAACAGATGTCGTAATCGTCCATCTAAAACCACCTTAATGAACCACAGTATAATGTGTATGGGACATCTACAACACTGTGGCGATTTCAATAAGGGAACTAAAATATAGTTAATTTAAAACAAAACTAAAAAAACTTTTAGGCGAGAAATGTTATTACAACGTTTGTGATTTTATAAATGATAAATTTTAGTAATGATTCATCATCATCATAATCAGCCTTTTAACAGTCCACTGCTGGACCTTTAGCCCACCCCCGAAAGGGTGATTGGGCCATATCCACCACGCTGGCCCAGTGCGGATTGGTGGATTTAGTAATGTTTGCAGTAGGTCAATTTTTTTATCATACAATTTTATTATAGTAATGTCTATCTGTTAACTATTTAAATTAATAACATCATATCTAAACTTTTGAAATTATTTCGACAGTTAATTTAATTAATACCTACTTTTTTATATAAATAATTTTTACGGCATCTCTCTAGATATGTACGCCTACACTAGTCAAAACATGATACAAAATGACTAATATTTTAACCCACCTATTGTGCATACGTTTTTAAATGTGTGTATGATTTACTCGTGTTTTGTGCAAATAAATAATCTTTATCTTAGTTTGTTTGGAATTACTCGGGAAAAACCGGAAAATGTAGCCTATGTCGTCGGTTAAAAGTTCGCAAGGTTTGAAGGGAAATGCGTTCCGGTTCGTTAGTAAGTCTAATTCGACCACTACCTCTACCACAGAATACATATTATTAGCCTCAACTAGAACTAGCTGCAGCCGGTTCACCCAAAAAGGGGTATGGATCATTGCTGAAAACGCCTCCACCACAACAAACAAGATAACAACGGATTTACGCCTCTACAATTTCCAAAAAACAACTTATGAAACTACATTTTTACTAGCCAAAAGATTCGCAGGTGATGGCGTCTGCTTATAACGTTAAGATCTGTACTAAACTAAACTACGTTTCCTGTATAGGGGACGCCCCTTTCGTTTTTATTTTTGTCTGTTTTCTTAATCCGCCGTAACTTTATATATTCTGTAAAAATTTAAAAACTGGCTATTATTACGGTTCGAAAGATACAGCCGTTAAAGGTAGGACAGACGGAGAGACGGACAGACAGACAGACAAAATTAGTAGGGTATAAAATACGTAATTTCGGTTAGTTTTTTCGGTTCCTCTTTTCGGATGACCATTTATTGTCAACCGAATTTTCCAGTTATTTTTATTCTAAAGCCATACTACTAAATCGATTTTCATGAAATTTCTATGGAACCAATGAGAAATATCCCTTTAATAAAAAAAAAATATGATTCCCAAATCAGTACATAAATGGCGGAGGTCTGAGGTAACAAACATAAAATAACAAATTAAGAACCCCTTGCTTTTTTGAAATCGGTTGGTAAAAACATTGCAAGAAAACCGGCGGACAATCTTGAAAAGCTCATAAAAACAGGAAAGTGGAAAGAAAAAGATCTAGGGGTCGAAACGATGGTCAGATCAATTAGTGTCTAAACAGCTTGACACCAAAGTTAGTGAAGCCATGTGTGAGGCCACTGATCGGTATATAGATGGTGACAAATTGTCCAGAAAATTACCGGTCGGGATCATCATGACACTCAGCAGTGACCCATATGACTAAAGGAAGAGAAGGAGGAATAAAAACTTTAACTTTTTTTTTACATCGGACTAGGCTAAGGTTTGACCGCGATCTCGCCTGATGGAAAGCGATGATGCGGTCGAAGATGGAGCACGTTTGCCCAGTGAACACTCCAAGATTGTAATGCAACGGAAACACAGACAGGGGCAAGGCGTTTCATTGTTTTGCTGTTCTAATTAAGAAAGTGGAGTCAAAACGCTCGCACCAAGCGAAAAATGGCATTTCGACCACAGAAGAGAACATTTTTTTTACTTCTCTTTTCTGTGATTTCGATCAAGTAAGGGTGACGCCTTACCGTTCGTCTGGACCTCCGGTAATGAAAAGATGATGGGGCAACAAGTTCGTGAAGTTCCGTTGCACACTCTCCGTGGAAAATTATATAAAATACCGACAAGGTTGCGACTTTACACCGGTGGTTCAGGTTCTGGAGTTTCCTTCCAACCAACACTTCGTCATCAATGAGCTTCATTGCTCATTTTTCTATTGAATCCAAAGCCTCAAGCTGCCTAACTAAGCGCAATGTAAACAGACGACATTGTGCCTTTCTATAATGTGCATGTTGCCTAGCGCCATCTGTTGCAATTAGGGTGTACCGTCTTGCCTCGTAGCTAAAGCATAGTGGTAGCCAGAGTGCGCCCTATTCCGCAAAACCCGTAAGTGACGGAAAATCCCGTAAACTCAGTCCAAGAATTTATTTGCGCTAACATCTATAATAAAAACATTTTCTTTTAATATTTCACTGAAGTATATCGGGTACCTGCTACTTTTACGTTCAAAAATTTAGCGAAACAATTCGTGGTGTTCACTTCGACTAAAATAAAAGAATGGACGGGCTCTAACCTTTGAACTTGCTCAGTAAAAACAAGTAAAAACCGTCGGAAATATACTTCAACACGTAATCATAAAAAATTACAGTATATTTGTTACAAAAAATAGATATTTTATTTATGTTACACGGGAATTACTCACGTAAGATTAAGCCGGTTACTCCGACTATAGTTTCAACCGCATTAGACGGCCTTTTTCAAGGTGAATGCGCGCGCGCGGCTGCGTCTCGCTTTGCTTTGCTTTGCTTTGTTTTTAAAATAGATACTGGTTTTATTTGTGTATTTACACTTCGGGAAAGCATACGAATGTATAATTTTGTTAGATGTTTCGTTACCACATAACAATAGACTCGTGTTGCACTTCTTACGGCTAGAGACCGACTGAAACGAACTGAGCGCCGGCGCTCATTTTGTAATCTTCAAATATGCGCTTCTACTGGGCCCGCCCATTCATTTTATTCTTGTCGAAGGGTGTTCATTCAATTGTTTGCACTTTGCAATGATATTGCAGCTGTCAAAGCAAATGAATGCTTGGATCGAGTTTTGTAATAGGATTTTTCTAAAGCAGCAAAAAGTCAATTACAATAAGTAAATCTTTGGATATACTTAATACGTGACTATAAAGGCATGAGTTTATTAAGTGTTTTACTGTATAAGTAAGAATAAAACACTGTTTTAAACTATCACGGTTGTTCACTAAAGTTATATGATTATTTACGGGATATTTACCGTGGTAAGGTTGTGGAATGAGCTCCCTATATCCTTACCACGGTAAATATCCCGTTAATTATCTTATAACTTTTTGTGTAAGAATAAGTTAAAATGTGGGTACATCTACATACTATATGGAGTAGCTATAGGTAATAAAAAGACAAAACCACGAAGACGTGTCCCAAACACCGTGCAAACGTGCAAGTGTGCAATTACCCAGAGGTAGGTATGTATCTAATACAGTGAACTTCGTTTTCAGTACAATATGGTCTACATAGATGATCACAAAACTGACATCAATTTAAACATTAAAGATTATCAGCAGGAACGAAAGGCATTGTTTTCCTGACACCTATTTGCATACAACCCTCCATCTGCCACGATCAAAATCGAGATTGCAGCAATGTGGTATACAGCCATCTGAATCATTTTCCAACCATGTCACAATAAGAAAGAATATGACAATGCTCGTATTTATAAAAGGTCGAGAGAGTTTATCAAAATGATTACTGTGACAAGGTTCTTAAAGGCTTAACACGTTTAGTGATGTACTTTTTGTATTTGTTCGATGTGTTTTTGTTCTTGTTCTATTCAAGGAGTGTTGTTTGGAAATTTAACACCGTGAATAAATGTTCGACGATGGAGGTCTATATTGAGGCCTTTCTTCATGGGGAAACAGGTAGACATGTATGTATGTATGTATGTATTTATGTATGTATGTATGTATGTTTAGTTATAGCGTTACCTTTAATTTCAACTCATCATCATCATCATTTCAGCCATAGGACGACCACTGCTGGACATAGGCCTCCCACATCGATCTCCAAAAGGGTCGGTTGGAAGCGGCCTGCATCCAGCGTTTCCCTGCGGTTTCTTTTAGATCGTCTGTCCATCTTGTGGGTGGATGTCCTACGCTGCGCTTATCGGTCTGTGGTCTCCAGTCCAGAACTTTTCGGCCCCATCGGCCATTTGTTCTGCGTGATATATGTGCCCTGCCCACTGCCACTTCAACTTGCTAGTCCAGTGGGCTATGTCAGTGACTTTCGTTTGTCTACGGATCTTCTGATTTCTGATTCAATTTCGTAGAGAAAACCCGAGCATAGCCCATTTCAACACAAATTTCAAGTCATAGCACAGAATAAAACAAATTCAAATTCAAAATTCATTTATTTCAGGCTTAACCCATATAAGAACATCAAAATCAAAATTATAATTATTCATTATTAAAAAAATTAAAACAACATAAACACAATAAAATTAAAGCAAGTCACTATACACAAGGTCAGAATAATAAAATGAAGTCATAAATAAAGTTATCTAAGGTCAATGTCAATTTAAGTCACAATCAGTCTAGTACTTTCTCTCCGGCATGGATACCGCGACATGTCTATCGCAGCAATGCCGGAGGTATAGGCAGTCCAGACAAAGAAGTGCTAGAACCTTTTAGTAGCGGTGCCTTGAGGTTCCCCTTTTTCTAGAATTCCCGCATCTTCCAGGGTAATATATCCTGTACGTACTCATGATGCATACACCAATGAATTATTAACAATAAAGACGTCATATTCTTTAAAAAAACCACTAAAAACTTTGCGACATATTACTATAGCTACCAATAGAACTTACACCTAAAAACAATATTTTATTTAAGAGTCCAACTTCACTATGTTACTAGATGAATAAAAGTTATATTTTTGCCATGACGCGAGTAAATGCGAGGTAAGGTGTGGTATTTAGTGAAGAAACAGTTGTTTACATTGATATCGATTTTTTAATTTTTTTGTTTGCTTACTTGATGTTAAGTGACGACGTAGTTGAAGATGATAAATCCTACCTTTAAGGGTTTGGCGACAGATTTTCAACTTGAAGTAGCTAATCAGCTGGGAACTGGAAAATGCCCTACCAACATGGTTTCCTCACGAAGTTTTCCTGCACCAGCAGCTCAATCAAAGTATAGGATTCCCATTTTATTTATATTACACGGGAATTACTCACGTAAGATAAAGCCGGTTACTCCCACACAGGACACAGGATACAGGAGGTTACAGGATTCCCACCCACACTCTGTGGTTTGGTCTATAGTCTTTAAGTCTAGTCTTGTCTATCGTAAAAGCCGACTAAAAAGGGGCCTTTGGACTTGTACTGGTCAGATTTGGGGATCTGACCTGGACCTCCCCATTCAGCAAGCCTAAGGAAGACAACGGCGTGGTGTGGCCCACGCCGTTGTAAAGGAAAGGAATGGAAATGCCCTGATCATTCCTTGTGAGCGTTGCTTCAGGCAGTGTACTAGGAGGATACCGGTGCGTTCCTATGGAGATCCTGGTACCCCCCATCTGGCACAGAGGCCACCGAGGGGGTTTTAGTAGGTGCAATCTCACATAACAGCTGGACATCTTTTGAAGATTTCCCCCCCATCAACAATATAAAAGGCAGGCATCCTATTAGGTATTGTGTACATATTTACGTTCAGCTCATTTCGGAGGATGGAAATCTAACCTTGAAGGTTATGTTAACCTTAAAGGCTACCACTCTGTAGGTGGAGGAGGTGCTGCAGCTGAATTACTCCTGAAGCTTCTTCAATCAGGACTACCGTGCATATCTTCGAACTATTACTGACATCGACATAATAGTAAACAAGTTTTTGACATAATACTAACTAATATTGAGTATCGACTTTAATTTATCGACAGTACGCAGCCCTATCTCAGTGGAGGCTTGCGTGACCTTTGCCCTCGCCCCCGCCTGCTCCTCATGCCCCGCAGGCGTCCCGCCCCGTGCCTTTTCAGTATCGAAAAATCGAGATACCGAATATCCGTTTCAAATTGATAGTGAAATCGTGTGCGAGTTTGTTTTTTATTTGCAAAAATAAATGAATTTGTTATTCTTTTTAATTCTTTTCCGAAACGGGCTTTTTTAAATACAATAAATCAAATCAAATCAATTTTAATTATTTATTCGTCAGAACATGGGAGGTACAAATACATATACATAATTATAGTAGCATACATGATCGTAAGAATGGAAACGTATCTCATGTCCTTGCGCGTACGGCGTACAAACGTTTATAAATATTTTATTTTTATTAGTTAGTTTTTGTATGAAAAAATAAATATTAGAATTTTCTCAAAATCATAATTTAGTTTAGTTATATTTTATACCTTAACAAAAGAAACATTTTCATTGCTACCTATATTAGTTATTATTATTTTATTTTACCTAGTACTTAGTCTCGATCTCATGTCAATTATTTAGTCTACATATCAAATAATTTTTATCACTAAGGAATTCCGAAATTTTATAGTAGCATTTTAATATACCTATGTACTAACATTTGGCTGCCAACTCGCCTGATAGATTTTTGTCTTAGGATCAATGTGCTACGTCTACAGAAACGAACTGTCAATTACTAACAGAAAAGTCGATGTTTCTAAAAAAATATCAAAGTACACATTTCAAAAACTTAAACCATTCCGTGAAATCGTTAAATCGATTCAAATAGAATTCCTTTCAACATCCAAAAAGCCTATCATTGCCTAAAAAATAAAACTAAACATAAAGCACACTCCAAAAAACATATGTTCATCATTAAGCCTTTAGAAATAACTCGAATTCCAAACATTCAAAGCCTATCAATACGGCACAAAGCCACATTGACTCAATTAAATCTTAATTCGTACAAAGAAGTCGATTAATGAAATTAAGTCCGCATTTAGTCGATTTAACCATCGACCGACCACAATAGCCCTAAATAGTAACAATCGAATGAAAAGATGCCCGAGTATCGATACAACAAAAGATCTAACTAACTCAGCCGGCCAGCGTGACTATTAAAATTTAATGACATGATTTATTCGTGACGAAAAAAATACAAGAAAAGGGTACGATGTTACGATCCATTTTTCATATAACGCAGTTGGTAGCAAATGGCCGAATAAAAAATGTTTAACAGGCCGACACTTTTTGAAAAACGGATTCCTGTGTAGAGCGGTCTTTGTCATCGCGTCCAACATATTCATGGCCCTGTTGCGCTCACGCAGCGAATCATATATTAAGAATATTCCATTTTTCTGGGTGTTGCGCAAGATGTACGGTCGGAAGAAAGTCCCACTCTAAAGCAGAGCTCTGCTTTAGAGTGCCCACAACCAAAGGTGTCCACAAGCCCGCATCTTACGCATCGTTTTGCGTCAAACGTGTACTAACAAGTTAGTATCTACATTTATCATTTCTTAATAATCTGTGGCAATTATGTGAGTCGTTAGTATCAAAAAGCAGAGAAACTAAAGCGTAAGTGGAGAAACGTAAGTGGAAGGAATTTAAAATATTATTAAAATTGTACAAAATTGATAAATTGTGACCAAGTTATAAATTTCATGAGATTCATTTAGGCCGGCTATCCGAGTCGCGTAGGCAACAAAACGCTCCTTCAACCCCGCCAACTTATAGCGACGATGTATATTGCCACGTTAGAGTCAGGACGCCTGCAGGGGAGAGCAACGACAAAAACGAACATAGGTCCGACCTCGATGACGCCTGGCGCGGCACTGAACGCGGCGCGCGCAAATTCTCGCGACCTTTTTACGGTTTTAATTTCACAAAAAAAAAAACGGAACTATTCACTATCAAAATTCTATCCTAATATTTTTTTTTTGAATAAAATTGCCTTTCAGTACATGCAATTTCCAGCTTGTTACGAACTTTCATTAGAGCTTAAAAAGAAAAAAAGAAAATGAATCGACATTGTTTCAGATTTTTTTTTGATCGAGGAAAGTTTATTCTATCGTGTTTTGAACCAAATCACAGACTCTAACACAGATGTATCTGTGACATGTATTTTTTTCCAGCTCAAATATTGTAATTTAACTGAATAAAATTGATTTAAAACCATCAAATTTGGTATATGAGGCTCTTCATTTTGACATTTTCTTATTTTTGACGGTTCTTATGGCTGTTTCGTAGCACAACTTGAAAAATCGTAAGGTATCTAAAATTTTATTTAGTAGAGAAAATTAAAGACGTATTTATTTTAACACCTGCAACCAAAGTTGTCAATGAGCGCTATGACGAAATTTGCGTATCGCCGTGACAATACAATATTTCTTTATTACACACCAAAAATACAAATGAAACTTAAATTTACATAAAAAATAAATATACGGCAGTTTAATGGGCGGCCTTATCACTAAAAGCGATTTCTTCCAGGTATTCTTTGGATGGACAGGACTAAAGAATTTGTCATGGTGAAATGGCTAGGGGTTGAGAATATATTATAAAATAAAAACACAAATTCCAGCTCACTACAGTTTGTGATATGAGCGTATCACAAACTGTAGTGAACTTGAATGTATGTGTAACCAAAGATTAAAACATTTATTTTTGAAACCTACTCCTGTCTCCGTTATGTCCATCCAAAGGTTGCCTGGAAGAAATCGCTTGACGCTATAAGACCGCCTATTATACTGCCGGTCTTGTATTATTTTTAAGTGACTTTTCATATTTTTATTTCGGTGTATAATAAAGTGATATATTATTATAATTTATTATTTTTAGTGTTAGGAAATTCTTCCATCCGTACCCATTGTTATAATATTTGGTCATTCCCTTAGTGGTAGCCATCTCATTTATAATATTTTATAGAAATCAACTAAACAAAATTGGGAACATTAACATACTATACAATGCTTTGCCCCGGTTTTATACGGGTTTTATCATAAATTGCTTGTGATAAGTATGACCTTTTTTTAAAAAGCAGGGATTACAATGAACATATTGGACTTATTTGGGTTCAAAAGGCGTGTTTTAAAATATTAAAACATGATTAAAGCAGTAAATATTCAATATTTATTGTGTAGTTATAATTGTACGATGTTTTATAATTTTACACTAAAATAGACACTAATGTAATAATTGCTATAGGTAGGTCTAGCTGATGCCTTATCATAGATGTCTTATCGTGATTCGGATTGTGATCGCGATCGCGTGCCATCTCACTTACGCACGTGGTGCGAGTAAGTAGATGCGAACGGGACGGCATGTAATCTCGATCACAATCAAACTTCTATAATAAGGCCGCTGCTTACCATCTATGTTTTATCATTAAAAACAGTCTGTGTATTTTTCTAAATTCATCGTGCAAACTTTAAAGTGCTTTGTCAATTTCTTGCTAAATAGAAGCGACCCACGAAAATGCAATAGACAAAATTAAACTCATCATCATCAGCGCTTGCCAGTCCACTGGTAGACTCTCTCAAGACAGCTAGTTAGAGTGCTTTTCGTAAAAGTCCCACAGCAAACAGCAGAACAAAATTTTCAAGTTGTAAGTCGGGTGTTGTTGCTTTGTTTGGACGCTAGTAAGATTTTTATTGTTAAAGATTAAAAGATTTAAAGAAATCGTTAAAGAGTCGTGTACGATACCTAAAGTTTTTAAAATCGCTGCTCGAGAAATGATACTGATAGTATCATTTCTCGCATCATAGATACGCGATGACAGCGCCGCGCTTGAGGGAATTCTTACATAAAAATCACTTTCCTAAATCTTTTTATTTTTATTTTCTAATCTTATAGCCAATACATTTCAACTAAAAAGGCTTATTAGACGTATCATACATACCAAACTTCCAGAGAAACGATTAAGCGTCATGTGAAAAATACCATTCATTCGCACCAAGCGCTTTGCCTCCTTTTACTTGATAGAACGACAAAACAACAGGACCCCTTGTTTAAATTTGCGAAAACACGCATAGATTTTCGCAAATTTAAAATTTTGGTGTTGATGGATCTAGGCCACAGATAAGATAAGTAAATAGAACGGAATGTTACCAGGTATTATGAGTGAACCTTGGTTGAACATTCTTATTTAGATGAACTCGAACTCCGCATCACAGTTGCTAACTGATCTCGAATGACTGACGTTTCATTTATATGGGTGCAACTGGCTACAACAAATTTCTTACAAAAATGCCTTTACAGCCATTTTAATTTAAACAAAAAAAATTATGGTCTAGGGCCTAGGCAATCGTGCTCCACATTCAACCGCATCATCACTTCTCACACTCTTTCTTACTCACCATATTTCACTCACAATCTCACATACTTGCTGTCTCTTGGAACCCTAATGAGGCCTGGAGTCTTCTTGAGACACACACGCACACACATTCATGCATGCATGCGCACACACACACACGCACACACACTTGAATTTAAATTTAAATGTTATTATTATGTCCAGTTCGATTGCTTCTTAACAATATTGTTGTCTTTAAATTTTTGATCAATAAACGATTACTATTACTATTATCACTTTCCATCAGGTGAGATCGAGTTCAAACGTAAGACTAGTTCAATGTAAAAAATTAAAAATTTGAACAATATTTTCACTGTGACAAAGTGTTTAAAAACTTACATAATTTTACTATTTACTTAATATATTGTTATTGTTTCATATTAATATGCGGTAACAAGGTTTATTAAGTAAGAACAACAACAGGGTTATGGGATTGGGAAATAATGGAACAGAATAAATTTAAGGCGTATTTGATATTATGGCCCGTCGTATATACTTATTTTTAGGTTACTGCAGTTTGTTTTTGATATTATACGATTTTTCTTACCTACTAACAGTTTTCATACAATCAATTAATTTTTATAGGTAGTCTGTGTCTATTGTATATTGTTGAGTGAATCAGGCGTTACTTTGCGGAAGTCCATTTTTAATTTGTATGTATGTCGAATTTCTAGTGTAATTCAGCTTCTACGTCGTTTCGAGTACAATAAGGATTTTAGTTAAACTATTTTCTCTATACATATTTGTGATTCTAATTTGAACCTAACCTGCAGTGCGAGTAGGTACCGTTCTTTATCGGTCGTCAAATTCGTTAAAATGCCATAGAATCGATCATAGTGAGTACTGATCAAATGGCATTTTATCGAATTTAACGATCTCAACTGTCAGATTTGACGATCGGTAAAGAACGGTACTTGCACTGCTGAATAAATATTGATAAATATTAATTACATTAAAAAACAAAATTAACCTAACCTGAAACAAAAAGTAATTAAATTCATTAGTACAAATTGTTATAACCTTTTTTTCTAAGGCCAAAAGCGGTTTAAAAAACGCTGTGTGTAACCGCTTCTAAACTCTGTAAACTTACCTAATTTGCTCTACGTTGCAAAAAACAACAAATTTAATTTCCTTCAAAATTTTAACAAAAGACTTTTAATAGACTTTCCAACAAAAGCCTCTGAAACAGCAGACTCGGAGTCGCCTCCTTACAAACATTATACAAAAAAGGCGTGGGTAAATCTGCAGAAATATCACAAACATCTTCGAAAACCACAGGATATCAAAAGTAGCTGGAATGGCCATCCTTCATTATAAAAGACCCGAAAGATTTCAACAAAATTCATTCTTACCCCTGTTAAGTTAGGCGTGTAATAGTGTTGTCGTTCGTACTTATTTTTATCATGAAACAACAAAATTTTGATGAGTGTCACAGTATTGTCGTCCACTTTCAGGAAAACCACTTGTTTGTCTTGCTCGCTACCAGATAAATATAAAAATACTAGGCAATACGACTTCTAAGTACCAAAACGATTTAGTTACTTTATCGACCGAGCGAAAAGTGGTCTCCAATTCTAATGGAACAAGGAGGGGGGTTTTATGTATTTTGTTTTATTTGTTCAATGACAACTTGCGTATCGTTAATTTAATTTTCGTGAAATTTTGTGGAGGAGTAGTTAATTTCAATATAATTTTTACGTTTAAGTATGGGTAAAATTTATCAAAGGCTTGTGAAGATATAGGGGTCACAGTTTGAGGCGAAAAACTAGTGTAGAAAATGTTGAAAACTAAGGCTTTTGAAGTTGATTGCGCTGTAATTCAGTCAAAATAAAAGTATTCACAATGAAAATAATTATTTTTAAACAATTTTTTGAGTTCGTTTGGTTACAACCGTGATAGTTTAAAACAGTGTTTTTTGAGTTATTTCTTCAAGAGAGAAAATAAAAAGGTAGCATCTAAATTACACTACACTACGATGCTAAGACTATTTGTCAATATTTTTTGCAGAATTTGCTCATAAATGCAGCGACACCTTTGCAAGGCACACTGCCATTCCAGTTAGCTTCAATATTCCGTGTAAAAAATCTTTTAAATTTCAAAGGTCATCATGAGTTTCTTTTTTTTAAATCCTCCTCCACATGTCACCATGCTTTGTATTCCTCATAGTAGCGAAAAGACATTGACAAAGGGTGTTAGGGTGTATTCGAACAGAACAATATATTTTGAAGTGGCAAAAAATGAAAAATTTATACGATTTCGGATAGGGAGCACCTGTCACTAATTGCCACCTTTTGGCGGCTCTGCCTTTTGTAATGACAAAAAATATGAGTTATGTGGATTTAGAAGCAACGTTGAAAAAACTAACTCTAGAGTCGTGATATAAACACTACTCAGATAGGAGTAATTTGGTCTATTAATACTCGACAAACAACTTTTGCGATTTCTAAGAATCAAAATTTGAATAAGTTTGTACTTTTTTATGGGCAAGTGCCTTTATTAACTAAAGAAAATACAAGCTAATACTAACACTACAAATACAGTTAGACTGCCCAGTGCCCATAGACCGTTGAAGGTCTAAAGACAATCCAAATGTTCAAGCCCACTACCAGTTGGCAGCGTACCCTGCATTCTGGCGGCATTACCACGGTGAATGGCAATGCTTATGCGTTTTGCCACGCCACGCCAGCATTTTGGTCCCGCATCGCAACGCTCTAAAATATTTTTGGATTTTAGAGTTTAGAATTCTAGATTCTACGCGTAAAGAAACTCCGATCATAGCTATCTTCATTGCTCTGAGTTTTTTTCCTATAGGTCAGCAGTTAAAAACCACGTCTTAGTACCGTATGTCATCACTGGCAACACACACTGGTTAAATACCCTTGTGAGTTTTGGCGCCAACGTGGAAAAAAACATGTCGGCTCGTTGGATTATTTTCCCAAACTTGTGTATTTTCGAGTGTTAATGTATACTAAATGGTGAATTATTAATCATTAAGTGCTCGTAAACGTGCTCGAGTGTGGGAAAGTGATATAACGAGGTGAAACGTGCCTTTTCGTGTTGCTTCCAAAACTCCATAGGAGCCTCTTGTAAAGTCTCCACCACTTTACAGGGGCATGGGTTTGACTTGATTGTGACTTACTTAGCTTGACTCTGACTGTGAGTATGACTTGTTTGACGCTAACAATAATATGTAAACATGTTTAATATTACGACTAAAAGACATTGAATCCATGGTCATGAAAATTTTAACAAAAAAAAACCCTTGTCTTTTAAGCACTGTGGCATTTGTGTCAAGATGCTGAATTGAAAAGACCTTGTCTAAGACACATACATCATTGTAATACGTAAGAGTACGTACCACATGTACAGTCACAAACAAATACTAACGAAGGGGAGGACTAATCTCAAGTGACATCCTCCAATCAAATCGAACATCTTTGATCCGTTCAATCAAGTACTTACTTAATAAGCTACCACGTCATGTTACGTCAGCACGTCAAAACACGCGTCAACGAGGTCATAGGTCAGCGTAGACCATGAAAGGGCCCAGACACTAATGTTATGTATCTCTATTCAATCGCAGATGCGCCGCATGTTCGAATCAATCAACAATTTGAATACATTTATAGTAAGTACATTAGTACACGTGGGCGCGTACATTTTTGTAGCTGAAATTACGCCATCAAAAATTTACAATAGTTATTAGCTCAGACCAGCCAGACCAAAGAGAATATGACCACTAACGCTGAAGAGGTGGGATTTCTATAGATAAAATATATAATAATCGTTTGTTTGATCTGAGGCTATTAGTATAAGTCAAAAGTTAAATACATTTAGTACGTAGTTTGGTTCAAGTCTTATTTTGTAATGTTTGGAATAATAATTACAAATTAAACACACGATTATGCTACTCGTTCATCATCATCAACATCATCATCAGCCAGAAGACGTCCACTGCTGAACATAGGCCTCCCCTTTAACCTCCACACTGGACGACAGGCTGCCTTTTGCATCCACTGGATACCCGCGACTCTCACAATGTCGTCGGTCCATCTAGTGGGAGGCCTCCCTACGCTGCGTCTTCCGGTTCGTGGTCTCCACTCCACAACCTCTCTTCCCCATCGGTTATCGGTATCTGGCTCTTTGGCGAATATCCACGTTTCGGATTTTATCGCGCAAAGAAACTCCGAGCATAGCTCTCTCCATTGCCCGCTGTGTGACTCTGAGTTTTACCAAAAGATTTTGCTACTCGTTAAAACCAACAAAAGGAGTTAAAACTCGAGAGGTTTACTGGTATAATTGATAAAATGTTTGTACAATCACGCAGTGCCTGTTTTAGCACTACCAGCGCCCTGGGCGAGATTTCTACGGTATCCCCTCCCCCCTTCCCATTCTGCCATTCAAACCGAAAAAAGGCAAAGAATCGTTTTTTTTTAAATGCATGGGCGGTTGCCTCTCCGCGCCCTACCCTAACGCCGGTACTGCAATCACGCTCGGTCATTTTTTGTCTGTTTTCACTGAGATTGTGACTCTATAGGAATTGTATCTCGATGTGCTTTTGTTTTAAAAAAATGTGTACAATTGTCAAAAAAAACTGTTTATTTGATTGACAGAACTAAGATACAACTTTTTCAAAAATGAGTTTCATTATTACTTATATAAATGACGACGGACTTAGATGTACGCTATACCCAGAAGTATAAGGAAGGATGTAGATGATGAAAACCATGATGAAACGGAGCGAAGTTCAGAAAGCCATAAAGTGAATCAATGTTTTTCCAATAAACAACAGGAATTAATCGTCGATGTTTTATTGACATAGGCACGCTTCGTTCTATGGAAACATTGACCGCAATTATGGTGATTACACGCGTTTATAGTTAGGGTGAATACACACTAAAAGTGCTAAGCGGTAAGTTTAATTTATAGCATACCTTTTGACATGAATAAGTTTAGAGCTATACAACTAGGATTCCTTAACTAGCTCTGTCCTGCGGATTTGCGTGCTATCTTACACAAATAGTACAACCACTTTATGGTTGATATTCTGAAAACCCGTACGAAGCGCTTCGATTTCACTTTTATTATGCGAACTGCTAGTCTATGGAATGCGCTGCCTGAATGGGTGTTCCCCGATAGTTACAATCTGGGTGTCTTCAAATCACGAGTGAATCGGTTTCTTCTAGGCGTGCTCCACCGTAGACCGCATCATCGCGTAACATCAGGAAGGTTGGTAGTCATACGCAAGCCTATTATATAAAAAAAATATTAAAAAAATTTTTACGTAATCTAGAGTAAAAGCTACATCATTTTGCAACAGTATTTAAAACGTTTAAAACTCAAACATTGAGAGCAGTACATCGCCGCGCAGGGTTTCAAACTGTTAAAGTTCAAAATTCTGGATGGTGCTTACCATCAGGCAAGTGTCTTGCTCCTCACACTCAGTTGCGTAAAAAATACCTTTAATACTAAGTCGATTGGGAACAAACACATTTAAAAACAAACTTTCGCTGTTTTATAATTAGTGTGATTGTGTTCACTTACATTTCTTAGAATTTTTCATTGGTTTTTTAAAATGTAATAATAGTTTAAAATTTAATAGTAGACAAAGTGACGGGCCACCTGATGGTAAGTAGTCACTATCGTCTATGGATACCTACAATACCCGGGGCATTGGTGACGTCATTTACCGCAAAAGTTTGTGATTCGTAACGAATAACAGATATAATCTATATAATAACATCATACTAATATTATAAATGTCAAAACTTTGTTGCTTTGTTTGTTTCTCTTTCATGTAGCAACAGAGCAACGGTTCGACCAAATTTTTTGCATGGTTATAGTTCAAGGGCCGGAGAGTGACATAGGCTACTTTTCATCATCATCATCATCATTACCATTTTTCATCGCTAGTAACTAATGAATACATAAATATTCGGGACATTTTTGCACAAGCGGTCATCTGACCCTGAACTAAGCAAAGCTTGTAATAGGGCTGCCAGAGACTGATATACATACATATAATTATATTTTAAACACATTCTTAAAAATGGTAATGGATCCCAATATCTCAAATCTGCATCAAAACTTGCTGCTTCATGCCTTTAACAAACCTTGAACATTTATCCTGTTTTCAATGACATTCCAAATTTTAAAACAACCAATACAATATCGCTGTACTGATTGACCGAAGATATAACATATTGCACACCCAATTAAGGGTATACTCCCTGCTGAGAGAGCCTCTACCGAAGGAGGCACTTTAAATAGTCCAAGCACGATTCGACCCTGCCAACTTATCTCACTAACACCTTCAACAAAACCTATCTTATTAAAACGAAATAAGGTACATGTATATGAACACAATAAAGTGGTAGGTTAAAATAGAAACTATTAGAGAAATGCCCTCCGGTCGTAAAGAACTATCTCACAGACTCAACTACTTGGTGTTGACAATGAAATATACAATAAGAACTCGTAGGGCCTAACGAGTTCATAAAATATGTTAAGGCTTAAGTTGCAAGAAGCTAGAAGATAATTTCAAGACAAGACACTATAAAAACAACTCTAGAAATAACGTGCAACAAAAAGACAAAAACGTTATTTGTTTTACAAGGGGACAAAGTAATACTTTGTTCATAGGGTAACCTGTCAGTCTCATCGGAAGACCAGCGCCGGTTGGTTACAAACAGTATCAAGCTGGCTGAGCTGGGGCCGGTTTGTGGCAAAATAAAACGTTTTTAAGAGTTTATATGTCGTCAACATGGGTTGCGTTGCATCCATTTGCGCGGTTATGACAAACAGTATCAAATGCATGTTTTGTTTATGGATACTTGAGGATATAATTAAGTTTAATGTAATTTTAGACACAAACTTGGTGAAACACGATTTTAGTGTTATCTTCAAATCTAGAAGTCGTTGACAATTTTTTTTTTCATATTGTAATGTTAATTTATGTAGTGTAGTTTAATGTAATTTTATTACTTAGTAATTTAATAACGTTATTTAGTTCTGAGGCGGGCGCCGATTCGTGCGTGTCTATTCCTGCAGGCGTAGATCGCATAGATTTGTCACTGTTTCGCGCAGGGGCAAAACTCTGATTTGAGCTGACCACATATCGACTCTTAACTTTGAATATGTGTGTAGCTGTGCGTGTATTAAGGGTATACTCCCTGCCTGGGTTCAGATAGCCCGTTGGTCCAGTTGGTAGTGAACCTACCTTCTGAGCCTGAGGGTGTGGGTTCGATTCCCATCTAGGACAAACATTTATGTGATGAACATTTGTGTTTGTTCTATATCTGGTTGTAAATATCTATTTAAGTATGTATTTAAAACTATATATGTATGTATATCAGTCTCTGGCAGCCATATCACAAGCTTTGCTTAGTTTGGGGTCAGATGACCGTGTGTGCAAAAATGTCCCGAAATATTTATTATTATTTATTTATTATTTATTATTATGTGGGGATTTGTTACAAATAATTATTGCATATTGTCAAAAAAGGGCAGCCAGCAAGGCTGTCTGCAGGTTGCAGCTTGAATAGAGGCAGAAACTAGCATCAAGCCTAATGACTTCTCACCCGCCACGCCTCCTCGCCATATCTCCCTTTTTATTTGATCTAAGTAAACCCTATCGGAACTGTCTACTTATATAATTCTACTTCCGCATAAACCTTTATATAACAGCATCCGATAAGCTGAACCCATCAATATAGGAGTTAAATCATCAACCCAGGTCCAAATTAGGCGATAGCTTACACAAATGGCGGTTGGCGGAAGGCGTGGGATATGATTTAGTGCTAGTATCTTAGAGATATCTATGAGATACGAGGTGAGGTATAATTTGTAGTTTATATTGCAATTTAAGGCTATAATTTCAATGAATTAGAGATGCTTGATAATCAATAGGCTAGAGAACGATAAGTATGCGTTCATTACTATCCCTGAAAGGTCGTCTAAACTAAAACGAGATTTTTTCTGGATTAAGTAAGTGAATAATTTATATTGTTTTGTTTTTATGTTTTGCATTTGAGAGCATTAACGAGAAGGGTTATTATAAAACTCTAGTACAGTTTGTTCCCAAAGTCAGACGGACAACGTAGGCTCAGTAATAGGGTCCCGTTAACACCGATGGGTGCGCAACTTTAAAAATATGTTCCCACGCCATCTCCCATTGCGATTTGTCTTTTCAAAGTTTCACCCATCGCCATATCAGGAACCAAACTGATGGCTGCTGTCAGTTAATTAAAACCAACACAATATATCGTGTAAAATCAACAACAAAGGTATACATTCCATTTTACTACTTTATCACAGTAACTTATCTTACATTGTTTTTGCTACTGTATGGAACATAAGCTTTTGTTATTATGAAAAGGTGCCAGAATTGATGTGCAAGCTGAAAAGGAAGGAACAGAAGAAGTCACGATAGAAAATTGCCTGAAGCTAGGCTTGATGGATTGAAATGACTGCAGTAAGGTTCGTAATATAGAGTAGTGTACACAGGAAAGTCTCTAAACTAAATCGCAATATAATACAAAATATGATAAATCAACAGATTCAGAAGTCAGAAACAATGACATTTACTTTGTCATGCCATTCACTAAAAGAAAACTTAACTGGTTTAAAATTGCTGCCATCTTTTTCTTACGCACCAAGTTTATAACAAGAATTACAGAAAATTTTGTCATTATTAAATTATTTTGTTTACAGAATGGCACAACAGAATTATTGTCAATATCCAATCTCAATCTATCAATCTAATCAATCCATGAATCATTTTACCCTACCCAGCGAGCAAATTAAAATTTCTATTTTTTTGCGCCAACGTGGAAAAATCAGGTCGCTGCATTATAATATTAGCAAAAACTTGTTATCGACAACGTGTACATGAGTGCAAACATTTATGACAAAATGCAGTGAAACTTAGTTAGTAACTTAACTTAGTTTTGTGTGTACACTGTGGTGTGACTTGGACTTTATTGCGACTTACTTTGCTTTACTTTGATTATGACTATGACTTGTTCATTCCTGGTATGTACCTTCAAGGTATCTTTTACAACTTGAGACTATCGACTACTTGAAAGTTTTGATATTTGCAATACCACCTAAATTTATACACCAGACGCATGTAGCCAAAACTTTAAATAACATCCATAGCTCGTCTCTGTCATAGACCTAACCTATACACGCTCATTCATTAGTTTCCATCATTACTAACATCAATTAATATCTTTGTTACAATGTGTCAGCTTCAAATTGAGAAGCAAACACTAGCAACTAACCGACCAACATAACTGTAGAGTTGGGCAAAAGATGAAACAATTTTTTTTCTTCAGATAGCTGTCAGTTTAGTTAAGAAATCACGATTGTTGTTCTTCCTTTCCACTGTATAGATAACTTTGTTGTTCTTTTGAATCTTAGTTACAAACAATGTGTTTGAAAAACGACCACTCAAATTATTATGCTTAATGAACTATCAGAGTGTGGTTATAACTAATAAGAAAAATAATGGGCCGATATCATGCTGAAGGGTCTTTAGTTTTATTGACAAGCGTCATTAGACATTTGGTCTTTGATTTGAAAGAAGTTATTGGGAACTACTTGCGGCTTCTTTTTGTGGTTTTGTCTTTTTACATGACTTCCCAGAAGTGTTATGTTTTTAGGGTTCATTATGTATGTATGCGGATTTCTTAATTACATTATAACTCTTGAACGTCTCGACCGATTTTGGTGTGAGTGCTATTGTTGTGCTATGCCGTTATAATTCCTAAAGTCATGTCCAACTGAAAAAAATACATATTACGACTAAAGGAAAGACAATTATTTTTTCTAAATATCTGATTCTAATTGTCATATTCCTCGTCTTAAATGTATCGAGCAGGTGTAAAAATAAATAACAATACTATAAAATATAAAGTAGATTACTAGAAATATTCATTAGTTATGCAACGCGATAGAAAATTTGTGATATGGGGATTCTTCTTTTTTTTAGATTATTTTTGTTAAATAGCTCGCTTACCAACAGGAGAGTTGTGGTCAAATGCGGAAAAACTTGTTCCAGACTTCGTCCTGCTCGTCTAGAGCGAAGGGGTCGTATTCCACCACTGTCACCACATCATGAAATTATTAAAACAGCCGAGTGCATGACAGCAAGTAGTTTATTTTGTTATCTTCTTTTGAGTAGAATTTCACAACAATCAGTACAACTGATAGTGGACTTGAGCATTTGGATTGTCTTTAAACCTTCGACGGTCTATGGGCAGTCTGTTTTTGTAGTGTTAGCTTGTATTTTGTTAATAAAGGCACTAACCATATTTTCAAGAGAAAAAAATATAACCAAATAAAACAGTAAAACTACTTTATTTGGAATGAAAATATCGTAAGGAAATCCGTTTCCATGATACATATCACAATATTCTAAATTATTATGTACGAACAGACAGAGGACAATATACGTTCGTAATATTATGATAAAAGAAAAAGTGTGTTCAGAAATTGTCAGTATTTTAATAATAATTATACCTTTTTATTAATGAAATTTAATAATTATAATAACTTTTTATTAATAAAAAGGTAGATATTATATTTATTAAAATTCAGACAATTTGTAAACACACTTTTTATTACAAGGGAATTCACGTAAGATTAAGCCGGTGAAAACCACGTCAGTTTCAATAGTTAAATTATAATACCTACTCTTAAATATATAGTAATGAATCCAAAATATATAAAGCTTGCCTTTATAAAACTTGTTTTTTTTTTTAAATAATTTAACTTAATTCAATTGATCGATAAAGCAGCATGTATAACCTTCCAACTTAAAAAAATATACCATAAAATGAACTAATTTTAATCTTTATGAAGCTTCTTGTCGAAATCCCGAACTTTTGAGTCTTAGATTTGTGGCCCTCAATAATTGCCTCTTATTTGTTCAACCACAATTCAACAGTTATGGACAAATTTTACGTCCTCCGCGAAGATGAAATCACAATATATTATAAATTAATATGTAAGTAACTATGTCTGTTGTGATTATTTTCCATGACCAAAAAACTAAGTAAACTTAATAAAAAAGGCTGTGAAAGTCTATTTAAGGCCGAGACCAAAGGTTCAGAAGAAAACAATTGAACTGCTTTCATCATTTTGAGCTAGGCCCAAAATATATCCATACAAATTAAACTTTAAGTCATACTTTTTATTTCAGAAAATTTCTGAAATACCTGTAAATTACAAGTAAAACCATAGAGCGCTGCTAGTTATATGATTTTTTTTCTTTTCGTCTCCTCATTAAAATTCTCATAAAACGCTTTAAGACCAATGACAAAGGAAAATCACAAGGCTGAGAGCAATGTCATTAAAAACCGTATGTCATAGCAGTAAGTAAATCACAGAAGTCGTAACGAGGCATGATGATTTATATTGAGCAATTAAAAACTGCATTATTACACACACAGCCAAACTTCAATACAAATCGACCAATTTATATTTGCAGATGGAAGGTACGCCACTGTCTTCAGAAAATTGAATACCACACGTGAATATTCAACTTCTAAATTTTTCCATGTGCATCGACAACTGTGTCACAGATTATAAAGGACAGAATGAAATTAAATCGATTCGTTGCGCTTGCGTCTTGTGAACCGTAAAGAATTTTTGGACAATTTTTTTGGAGCGTTTACACTCTTTTAGAATTATTGTCGAATAAATCAGTGGGTTTGAGGTTTCGCGACCCCCCATCAAAAGGCTCAGAAGAGGCACAATATTTTACGTTTAGTGAAAACGATCGGCCAAGGTTTCAATGGAGTCATAAAGTGTGGAAAGACACGACATGGCAAGAGCTGGTAACAATTTACGTTGTATTGTCATCCGATTTTAAGAAAACTTCCACGTAAACAAATGTTGGAATTACTGCATATTTTTTGGTAAAGAATTTACTTAATGAAACAGTACATCGTTCCGAAGGCTTACCAGTATACCTCAGAGATTGTTTGTTACAAAGATAAAAAAATATATGCCTTTCTATCAGGGACCGTGTTTAAAGAACGTTATTGGCAAAGTTTTTAAATAGAGGAAAGTTAATTGTAAATACTCTAGCTAATAATATTTTTTTTTTTTATTACCTCAGTGAATAACATGCATTCTATAGTTACACAACTCTGCCAAACTGAGTTATATGAGTATTGAGTACCTACGTAATTATAAAAGGTGTGTTTGTTGATTTGTTTGTCCTTCTTAAGCAACGGACAGGTGGGATTTTTGCTTGGATATACTTAGTTCAAGAACCAGAGTTAGACATATTTTTATATCCCGGAAAGTGTATGGTTCATAACCTAAACGATTGTCCACGAGGGTTAAACCACAAGGCTCAGCTAGATGATACATATAGCAGCAGTGATGTATATTTACCTACTAACTGGAGCAAGAAATAGACTAATACTTAATTGGAAATATATTTAAATCAAAGCAACAAAAAGAAGAAGAACAAAATAAAGTAAAAACTGGCCAAATTGTATTAATCAATGACCAAATTAGAGCCGTTGAAACGAATAAGCAACTAATTGTTTACATTTCCTGTTCAGAAGCAAAACGTTCAGAAAAAGCAACATCATTAGCTTCGAAAAAATAATTAAATTTTATAACAACCCCGCCTATTTTTGGCTACCACATCCACTCCCGTTTTGAATTCTATTAAAACTTAATTAACTTCGTCCAAGTTATAAATTTCAAATAAGCGTTGGTCCCGAAAAAGGACTCACAATTTGTTTTGCTACTTCTAAACGTCACTTGTTCTTTGATAAATGTGTTCTTGGTTCGAGAAAATTGCGTTTTGTTTAGTGAAACGCCGACAGACAGCCATCGTCACGGGTGTTATAAGAATTCTTCGAATATAAATTTATTATTAAAAGTTGTGAACTTCTATAAGCGTTTCGATTTCGCAGTCCTTTTGACAATTCGCTGTGGCATTATATTTATTTTAATAATGTTATTTGGTGCATATTTTTAATTCGTATTGCCAATTTTTGTAATATTGTGTTGATTGCCGATTTGAATACCGATAATAAGCTTAGGCTTGGGTTACAGTGATGTAATTTAATGCTTGAATCGATCGATTTATTTAAATGCTTTTCTTCTTTTTTTTCCGTTTTGGTTATATAACATACAAAAATAATATCACACAGTCAAACTGTAAGAGCATGACTTTCAAGTTATCGTACTTTTAAGTTAAACACATTAAGCAGTGTCTTAAGAACTACGTTTTTAATTTTAATTCAAATTTTTATGCAACAATATATCTATACTAATATTATAAAGAGGAAAGATTTGATTGTTTGTTTGTTTGTTTGTTTGCATTGAATAGGCTCCGAAACTACTGAACCGATTTGAAAAATTATTTCACTTACGGGAAGCTACACTATCCCCGGGTGACATAGGCTATAATCTATACCCGTGCGAAGCTGGGCGGACGCTAGTATTAAATAAATAAAATGTTGTCACTAAAACGTCCTATCCTAAAAATTACAAAATTAACTAAGTTACTTTTAGAACTAGGCCATCCAGTCCATTGCCTTTTTCATCTACGTTACCACAACATCTAGACTTCTTTTCATAGTCATTATGCAAACTTCCATCTACGCCACTGGAGCAACTGTGCCTGCGCCCCAGAGCCTCACTCCGATATTTCAAGGAGTTGGGTTGGTTCGGGTAGGTGCTGGTAGGGGGAAATGCACAATACACCCCAAGCGGGACGTCAGTGCAGGACTTATCGCCGCCATCTCGAATAAGAATATCAGACGTTTTTGTAAATATGTATGATTGTTTATGGAAATATTGTTTTAATGAGGTTTTCACAATTTTTTTTATGTCAAACTGGAATTACTCACGTAATATTAATCCGGTCATACCGACTATAAAAAATACGAAATATAATGTACAATTTTATCCAAAGTAATTTTTGTTTACTAATTTTGTTAACACGACACAGAATATACCAAATAACCATTACCAATATTTAATTTACCTAACTTACCAAACATTTCCCGCGTACCTAATTAACAATTAATCCGTTCAATATCCAAAGGACATAAAAACTAAAACTAATTTAAAAAATAAACACAAAAATTCACAGTTAATTTACCCAGCCGAAAAACATTAAAAATGCGGTGGTATTCAAACCACGCATGGCCCGGGGTGACCACACGGTGCACCATATTTCACCATCACGGAGTCAGCCCGATGGTTTGGGGATCACCCGCTGTGCTCCTGGATTAAGTAAAAGCCTTCGAGCTCTTGTTTCTTTGATACCTCTAGTTGGCGGTTAGGACGCGTTTGGACTGTGACTGTTTGGAAATTATCTTATGCTATTTTTCTGACTATTCGCAAATTATTGTTTAAATTTATAACGGCAAATTCTGCACAGGACAAAATGTTATTAGTCTATAATCTATAATAATATTATAAAGAGGAAAGATTTGTTTTTTGTTTGATTGCATTGAATAGGCTCCGAAACTACTGAACCGATTTGAAAAATTCTTTCACTGTTGGGAAGCTACACTATCCCCGGGTGACATAAGGTATTATCTATACCCGTGCGAAGCCGGGGCGGGCCGCTAGTTTTATATAAGAACGATTATTAAATTACGTTTAAAATGTCCTTTAACATTTTTTAATTAAAATGTATCATATTTGTAGGTATATTTTTATTTATTGCTCTAATTGGAACTATATTTTTTATTGTTTGGTTAATTCAACATTTATATTATATTTTTTCTAGAGATCGTTGTATTGGTATGAAAATTACTTTTATGTTTATCATGAAAGTGAAATTGCCGCTGTTAAATTTATAATTTAGATGTACGTTGCGATTTGCCTTTGCAAATTTTTATACAAATGCGGTACCAATTTTTTGTTGCAAAGATATTACAATAATTTATAACGAATTCCTTAAAACCTACGTCAGACATTAGGTACCTAATTCTCTAAGTACAAATAATTTAAAATCGAGTTAAGAAATAAATAATTACAAAGATATGGGTACCGAAATTTCTTTCTAACAGATCCCAACAGTTTTTTGCAGTTTTAATGTAGTTTCAGTCTATTTATAAGGTCCTTAAAATCAACCTCCAATGTGACCGTGACTTTACCCTCCTTAATAGATGTCTCGGTCCAATTTAACATTTGACGTGTTTTTAATTTAGCGTCTACGCCTGCGGCTGCCGTCTGACGTGCACCTAAATAATGTACCATCAGAGAATACAAATCAGCCAATTTAATCCTTATTTCAAGAGTTATAAGAGTTATATTGAAGCTTAGGTTTTGTATATCATATTTTACCAGAAATCATACGCCGCCACTCATTACGGATCTCATTTGAATATGGTCTCGGTGTTTTGAGACCCATTTTGTTTTGTAAATTCTGTGACTTTATAGAGTTACAAGTATGTTGAATACCAACTCGTTTTCACGATTATTTTAATGCTGTGCCTACGACCTACGTATTAATAATTATCAATTTAAAACCGACTGCTAGTTTAGTCAAAATAAGCAATTTCGGTTACGTGGATGACATATGCCTTCCAGTTATTTTGATTTAAAAACCAAACACCTGAATTGATTTCGATGAAATTTCTATGGGACCAATCTGAAAGACCGCCAAATGAGGTTGAAATTTCTCTTTTTGTCGACTTCCTTATCCAGTCCGGTCCATATATTTATGTGACTTCAACATTGTTGCCCAAACAAATTTTATTTCTCCGCCATATTTTTGTCAAAATACATACGTAGGTGTGAAAATAGTATTATCTATGTTCACTCAAAATTTGCAATCGTTATTTATCCGATTTATTACTTTTTATATTTTGATTTGCTATGTTTTAACCACAAACCTACATTAAATATATAGTTCTGTGGTTTAAACAATAGCAATAAATTTAGCTGAGTTTTCTTCCTCACTTGTTCGCTTACAGTTTCCGTCTCAATTTTTGAATTATAATTTTATGTTACGGGTATATTGAATTAGTTGTGCGCGATTTCTATACCTTCTATATTTCATGGCACCCGAAAAATATAAATTTAACGGAGAGCTTAAAAATGAAAGTATAAAGCGTTATTGAATTAAATTGTTAAATTGAGTCCAAAAGCCACCTTTTAAAACGCGCCATTTTTTCCTTTTGACGTTACTTTCACAGCCAATACGTACTGATAATGCAGTTTTTTATTTATAGTTTAGGTAGACAGTTTAATTTAGTTCTGTTTTCTAATATAATACAGTTAGGTTTATTTTTATTTTATTTAGTAATTCTAATATGCAATATAGTACGTTTTTTTTCTATTAGTAGGGCATTTTCTACCCCACCCTCGTTGTTTACCACTTGTTAATTTAGTGGATTTATTATAGTGCCTGTTATCTCTGATTATGTAACTTGAATAAAATTTTATACGTACTTATGTAGATACATAATATTTGTTTTACATGAACTAAGCAAACTAATACTAAATACCGAGGAAAAAACCATTTGTTTTGCTCATAGACCGTTGAAGGTCGAGAGACAATCCAAATGCTCATGGTTAGTTCTAGTGCGATTGGCAACCTCATAAGCACAACAACAGTGCTAAAAATCTCAATAAAAAACCAAGCAAAAAGTTATGATAATTTAAATGCACCAAATTCATATTCAAAACGGTTATTTTTTGCAGTCAAAGAGTTAAATAGATACTAAAAATGCTATCTTCATCCACCTCGAGGCATAACGGACGTGAAATTGAAGTCAAAACCTCAATCTAACATGAGCGTCACAACACGAGCAGTACTGGGGCACGCGCGCAACAGTGTAAAAATACTCCAGAGAGAACAGTTGTGTCGATTTTAAATCGTATTTATTTATTTGTGTCCAAGAAAATAGAAACTTATACAAAAAAAAACAACAACAATTATACCATCCTATAATATAAACTTAAAAACTAAGATACATATCGTTTATATCGAATATAATTATATATAAGTATATATAATATGCAGCAATGAAGGCCAATAGATAATTTAAATAATTATATTGTAATTTTTATAGATGGCATAAAAACTTTTGTTGTCTTCGTCTACTGTGGCGAAAAATTGTGAAATTATCAAATTCAAATAATCAAAGCAATTGTGATAACATTATTCTTAGGTGGCGTATAATCATTAGTATCATTTTGTAGAATGCTTTGTAAGCAATACGACGGCTCATTGACCAAATCCTAAAAAGTAAAGTCAGATATCCAAAATAATGTTTTTTAATTACTGCTATATTTAAATACTCATAAACACAAGCACCCCTACACACAAAATCATACCATATTAGACTGTATCAAAAAGGAGAGTCGTGAATTTGACAGTCCATGTTATTTAGTTTAGTTGTGTCAACTAGCTTTTTGATTACAAAATGTAAGATTGTAAACAATTTTTTAATGATATATCTTCCTTCAAACTAGCTTTTAAATTAGACTTTTTTATAGTGTAGATTTTTTTTATGCATATTTAATCTTTTGCCTATTATTTGCCTATATTATTTAATGTACCTGCACTAATTTTGTAATGATTTCGAATGAATATAGTTAAAACAAGACCCAGTCTTATTCACTGTATCGAGAGAGTCAACTGAACCCACAAAATTAATGCATTCACGGGCCATGATTACTTAAAGTTGAGAATTAAAGTCATAGTTTATTCCACATTATGCCCTAGCAGAAGTAGTTGGTTGGGAATCTTTATTGAAAGGCCACGCAGAGTTTTAGAGACAATAAAAATTATCTTCCGTGAAGTTTAGCGCCCAGCGTGCCATGTGAATTCTATTGTTTATTAATACTAAAAGTAAAAAAATAAAATAAATAGATATTATGTTCTAAGCTTTCCTTCTGCTCAATATTTTCACTTACACTCATATGCCGGTATGCACATTCGTGGGGTCACTCGGGGTCAGCCGCTAAACTTTGACCGGATCTGCGCCAACGCCGAAAATAAGTCGGCACTTGGCAAGGTTAGTGGATTCACGCCTTTAGAAGATCTTAGATCGAGATACGAGATAAATATCCTCATCAATGAACGTATGAAAGTGTGTTTGTTTATATTGTTTGTACTTTTTTCAATATGAGGCCAAAGTATTAGTACTTTCTCAAGTAGAGCAACGTTTCGAAAAGAAAAACTCAGTGTTTTGGCGCTTACGTGAAAAAATATGTCACCTCATTGTATTATTTTCCAAAACTTGTGTATTTTCCAGTGATAATGTGTAATAATGGTGGATTAATATTTATTAAGTGTTCGTAAATGTGTTCGAAGGGGCAAGTGTATAATAGGGTAAAAATTGTATTTACATGTCGATTTTAATACTTCTAAGCCTCTTGTAAAGCCTTTACCATTTTTAGTTTGACTTGACCGTGTTTTATTTTGCGTGACTATGACTTGTTTGATGATTATTTAATAAAACTTGAAAATATTTCAATACTTGACACAAGCAATTGCACAATACGTGCGACGCCAAAATCTTTTTGAGGACAGATAAATAAATATTTATAAGGTATTAATTTTAAAAGAGTTACATGTTACACGGAGGGGATTGGCAAAGCTAAGATGCCTTCGACTCTCCAGCGGGCGCGACGTATTAGACCTTAATTTCAGAGTCAGAAATTCACACAAGATAACCCTTCTTCTATACCCTGCTTATCCAATTTAGTTTTTTTTTTTTATTATAAATAGGCTTGCTTTTGGCCGCCAACTCGCCTGATGTTAAGCGATGATGCGGCCTAAGATGGAGCACGCTTGCCTAGAAGAAATCTATTCACTCTCGACTTGAAGACACCCAGATTGTAACTATCGGGGAACACCCACTCAGGCAGCGAATTCCACAGACTAGCAGTTCGCATAATAAATGTGGAATCAAAGCGCTTCGTACGGGTTCTCGGAATATCAACCATAAAGCGGTATCGATTCTTCGTACCCACTCTGGCAGTCCGATAGAAAAATGGGCACGAGGGAATCAAATCATGCAGATCTGTAGCACACTCTCCAAAATGTAATTTACTTGAATTTTACAATCGTGACATTGTGGAAAATGAGAATATCTAGAGATTATCAAGACGCTACGCAGTTTCTGCAGTATGGCGGTTGAAATCGATGGGCGATTTCACCCGCCATACTGCAGAAACTGTAAATTTTCCGGGATTATAGTCTAAGTATTTTTTTTACGTGTATAAAAACGCGTTGTTCATTTATAGCCTGTTAGTAAGCTATGATATAGCTGAAGATGGAGTACGCAGACTTAGACAGTAACAATAGAGCTAAAAAAAATACCGAAACAAAACTCGGCGCACGCTACGATTTGCGCCGACTTTTTGGTTAGTAACAAGGTAGCCGCGATCCGACTACAACGCCGCGCGATGCCAGAGCTACGATGACGTAGTGGACAACTAACGGTGAATACTTACTATGCAAGTGACATAACGTCTAAATTGGAGTAAATATGGCATTGTGAACAATATAATTGATACAATGTATATACAATGACGCTTGGACGTTTTTTTGACTGTTTTAACTGAGAGATTGTGACTCTATAGGAATTGTATCTTGAAATCTCGAAGACCTAAGAAACCTAAATTGTATCTCTCGGAAAACAAAGAAGCTGATAATAATGCAAGGTATATAATAATAAAAAAAGTACAAATTTTCGCATTTATTTATTAATGTGAAATAATTAAAGTAGTTTGTATTTCAAGATGAGCCTCCGCAAACTAATGTTTTATATTTAATTTTTTTAAATGTGGTTCTTGTACATTGTGTATGTGGGAGAATCCGCAGGGCAAACCTAGTCTTAACAAAAGTGGAAATGTTTGGTCCAAGGTGGTTTACGGGTTTGCCAAGTGGTCAGCCGTACCATGCGGTACCAATAGTGTTAATAGGTATTTAGCACAAATTTTTAAATATTTATCATAATTTTATGAGTTATCGATTGCTAAATCATTTTAATGCTATTATGAAATATTTTACGCCACTTTTCATCAATCAAAATTTATTGTCAATCAAATATCAATTTGTCAGTAAATATAAGGTAAATCAATGCTTCAAAAGCAGTCGGGATAAAGCGTTAGTGGATTTACACATAAATTGTAATAATTTGCCATAACACTGTCAATATGCTATAATTTATAGACCATATTAAATTGTCTATTCTATTAGAATGTATGGTTTATCTTTAAACGACGAAAATTTAAAAGCATTTAAGATATAGAATTTATTAAGTGTAAAAATATGTGTTTTGTGTTCTAAGGTCTTTGGTGCTTTCGCTTATTTTTAATGCCACATTGTTTCTGATACCGTCAGATTAGAAGTGATGTATTATAATAATTAAAGGTGATTAATTATGACAATGTTTGTGATGATTAAGGGCTATGTTTTTTCGTCTTCGTCAATATCCTTTAGAATTCCGAGTTAAAAGTATCCAGGCTATAAACTATACTTACGTACCAAATCCGTTAAGCCCTTACATACACGTGATCAGTTTAAATAAAACAAAAAGTAATTTTGTTAGTTTTATCAGGTTTTTTGATTATGACAAAATTTCTTGCATTCATTTTAGATTTCCAACATGGGATTTTTAAGAAGCTCGTTTGTATGCGAACCATCCTGAACAAAGACAAATTTTCGCATCCTCGTACAAAACAATGAACTTAATTACGCGTTAAATTATTCATTTACCAAGTACACATTGCACACGGGCCAAAATAAACATTGTCAACATTGTCTCTTCGAATCCCAAGTCCTTTGTCAGACAGACAAGAAATATGTCGCACCTTAAAAATTGCGTTCCATTTTGCAATGCTTCATCGAATTTTTATATATTTATCTCCACCCTTTTAAGTTGGAATCGCGCCAATACATTTTCTGTCCAGCCTAAAACAAACAATTTGTAACCCTGAATTATGTGCTGCTGAATGCATACATTTAAAAGATATGAATCTATAAGCTGAAGAGATGTGACGCTACTGTGGTTTTCGATTTTTTGTCGATATTTTTTGACAGTTGTCTTGTATGATGTGGATCGAAATTAATAAAACACGATCATATACCGATGTGTCGATCGATGTACGATCAGGTGATAATTATGATACATATTATGTACTATGACCACGATGACTATCTGGCCCACCTGCTTGTTTATAATAAAAAAATTCTCAATGATGTTTCAATAATAATGATGGATTTAAAATCTATAAATCAAATGTCTAGGAAAACCAACATTGAAAAGAAGTAAGAGAAAAATGTGAGACGCCAATGGGAATTAGAAAGTTATTGAGCGAGTTTAGGTTTGTTATTTTATTGATTATATCATGGAATTAAGTCTAAAAATATTCTCAGAAATATGCAATTATATCGATAATTTCAACCACTAACATTAAGCCGTCGCTTTTACGAATAAAAACATCGACACGGCTCCAGCCTTTCCAGAATGGCGTGACTATTTGTCACATGCAGTTGACTCCCGTACATACTTGCTGCAAACATTGTGATTCGCATCACTATTTACAACCCAAATCATTCTACAACTCTATTCGTTTAATTTTAAAAAGCACTTTATGCTGTTCGATTAAAGTTGAAACTCTAATGGTAATATTTGGCGAGTTATATTCTTTAGTGATGGGCTTACAAATATATTCGTACACATTGCATTCAGGGACCATGTTGTCTTTTACAGAATTGCGATCAACTTCACGAACATTGTTTGAATTCTTGAGTGGTTCTTGAGCAAACTTAGCAAGTAAGCTATTAACTTCAATAGAGACAGTTTATTTAAAAGGTGGCCTATAAATAAAGTTATATATAGATTTGCAAAAAGTTATAAGAACGTATTATGTTCTTTTTGCTTTTTGCTAATTAAACCTTTAAAACTGACGTCTTGGATAGGCACTTAATTATTTAAAAGAATAATTAAAACAATTTACATACTATTAAAAAAATGCAATGCCTGGTCGAGGTTTGCACAAAACAAGAAAGATAAACGAAAAATGTGGGGGCTTATGGTATTCAGTGGCCGGAATAAGCTGCTGATGGTGATGTTGGTGGTGATGATTACGTGCGACCAAGTTCTCGTTTAATATCATTAAAAATAACATAATAATATTATTTGCTGGTTTGAAAGATAAAAGTAAATTCATTGGCGTAGTACTTAATTTTAAGTTAAAAAAAAAGTGACGGAAATCCGCTAGATAACCATAAATTCTTAACTAATAACGTGTAATTATCAACTATCTCTATTATAATTCGCCAACGTCATAGTACAGTACATTAACAGTAAACAATATAGAACCAAAAGCTCGACATAAATGCACACAATCATAGATACTGACTACTCAAAGCAAAATTTGTGGCACTATACCTACTCACTACTAATAAAAACTATAATATTGATAAATTTTGTTGTAAACTAGCAGTACTCTGCAGTTTCGACTATATCTTACAGGAATCATGTCTTTTCAGGATAAAAACCTATGTAATCCAAAGCATAATTCTGGATTAACACATAACTTATGTATTGCCAGCAAACTTCTTTCATATTATTTCAGTTGTTCCTGAGTTGAGTGCGGACAAACACACATACTTACATACAAACTTTAGTATTAACAATATTAGTGTGATAAAAAAAGTGATTTAAAGAAGTCCAGTTAAAAAAACAGTTTGTACAAAATATTTTTCTGCTACATTATATAAAAACAATACATGATAACATACAATGACATAACAATACAACAACAAACATAATACACAATGTAACGTTCCATGATCGTTACCTACTCCCAAATTCATGGCAAATGGCACATACGCTAGAAGCCAAACTTAACGAATAAAAAAGGTCACTACTATGACATAAACATTGTTGACAGAATGAAGGTGACTGACGTAATGTCAGTCAGTTTCATTCCGCTATGCAAAAAACAATTTTGTTCTAAGACAAAGGAATTATAAACTCAGTTTTAAAAGATTCGGGTATATAAATATCGAATTCTTTCTAGAAGGAATAGGCTATATATAGGACTCGAAATAAAAACTGGGTCATACGCGCAGTTGACTCCAGTGAAAAAGTCGCTCAGAACTTAACCTTATATCTTACAATCAACTGGTTAGCCCGTCTTCAATCGGGTAAGTTTACGTGAGATGCCTTTTAAATGTGTTAATTGTGAAATCTGTCTCGACAAATAATGCTAATCGTTATTTGTCAATTGAATTATCATCAGCCACCTGTGTTCTAAAACGCAGTGCAAGTGCGTTTCATATCCGTACTATCTGCGGATGTGGACGCGCGCCGTACTTACATTATAATATAATTGTGTTCTAAGCTCTTAAAGCATTCTGTAATCTTGGATCCTTCCGATCAAAAACTGTGTTTTAACGCCGGTACCACGTCATGTGAGACGGGACCTACTCCGATCTGCCGTTATCTTCGGGATCTCACACGACGTGGCCGTGCGGCTCTTGAGTACTGATCCTCATGCGTAGTTTCTTCGACGCATTTCAGGCTCCTACCCTCTACGCCAATTCTCCGACCACGTACGAGTCGCCACGCTGTCGTGACGCTACGTCTACTTCCCTTCTACTACGTCGGTCGTACTCCGGCCACGCACAAACTTCTGGAACTACTACGCGCAGACCGCACTCCGGTCACGCCTGAAAAGCTCACGAAGCCTCTCGTCGTTGCGCTGCCTGCTGACATCCTACGTGCCACGAGCCGCGTCGAGCCACGCGGCGATCGGCGCCCCAGCTCTTCAAGCTAAGTCTCAAAACAAGGGACCAACACGTTTTTTTATCGCCATCACCTTCCGAGTTCACACGACCCTCAGTCTCCTGTAAATTCATTCTTACTTTATTAAATTTTAACTTATACTATCTTAAACTCTTTCTTTTGAAACTCCTACCCACTGCTAGGGAGAACTTCACCAAGCTTCACTTGGTGAACGTTTCAGTGGCGCCCAGGTATTAAGCAGGAAGGTGGATAAAAAAGTGTTGATCTCTCTGGCGTGGTATATTCACGGCTCTTTCTCTGTAACCTTGTGTCCGTCTGTAGGTTGTATGGTAAAAACCGCCCTGTGCTGGTGCGGGAGCTTATTTGTTAGAATACCCAGCTGTAGTCTCCATGCATGTCGTAAGAGGCGACTAAGGTAGACAAAGGTAACACCTACAGAAGTAACGCCTTCTGTCCGCGTCTTAAACGCACTATAATATTTTTTTTACTCGAATTTTTTTATTATAGTAGAATTAAAATCTTTCAGTACTTTTATACTCGCACTATCTTAAAATCTTGTTCTTTAAACTCAAACTTATTTACAAAACATACCACCCAACCTACACTCGGAACATCTAACTTGTATATGTAAAACTTGCTCTCACGGAAACTCACCCGATATCTCTCTAAAAATCCAGATCAAAACTCTCTTTGACGGATATCTCTCTAAAAACTAAAATCTAAACTCTTTTTGGCGTAGGAATATAAAATGGCTTACCCCACTTATAATTTTTATCGCATACTTAGTTAGCATACTTAAAATTTACTCGTACCTGACAATATCACTCGTTAAAATGACTCGCAGAACCATCTTTCACTATAAAACTTTTAAAAGAAAAATAAATACCTTCAACTTTACTAAAAACTAAAAAATATTTTACCACTATAGCTTCCCTCTGAAGAAAATCTAATTAATCTTGCATCTAAAACTTGATATGAACATCTAAAAATTAAAAAATACCTGACTTGAAAAAAAAAACTTAGAACTATTTTTATTTACATATATCGTATAATATCTATTTATGTATGTCTATTAAATATCAGAAATAGGGCGGTTAGTGTACTCTAAAACTGAAAGCCTTCACACTAAGAGCGGTTATTGCAAACTCTTTAAAAAAAAAGCCTCTAAATTGCTAGGAGCGGTACTCGTGAACTCCATAAAAAAAGCCCAAAACACGAATATTAATTAAAATAATCTTTTGTATACTAGGTAATTCAAGTCAGTCGTCAATATAGCTATAGCAAACTAAACACTTATAGTTACCTTGATTTAACTCGATCGATACATTGATAACTTATCAAAAGTCACCTAGACTACAATCGCTACCTACTACAATCTCTTGGTCCTAAACTAGTATACCACTACTTACTCTCTTTGACGTACTAACTAGCAAAATAGTTCCTTATTTTGTTAGCTTTTCTTTTATTTTGCTGCTTTTAAGTATTGTATCTAACATTCTTAACAGCAAAATGAAGAACCCACCGGTATTCTTGCCGTCTGTATAGGTGCCACTAAAGCATTTATACAGCGATACCGGACTCTTCACAGTACGCCACAAGTCTTATTGGGAACTTCAGACCATAGCATCCTGATTAAATTAATTTTACACTCGAGCCTACTTAATGTTAACATATTAGACTCAACCCTGGACGGGGAAGGTGTAAATTATAACTAGGATGCTAGAGAGGTCAGCGAATTTTCTTGAGCAAAAATTCTTAACTGAAAAAGGGGGTATGTAACGTTCCATGATCGTTACCTACTCCCAAATTCATGGCAAATGGCACATACGCTAGAAGCCAAACTTAACGAATAAAAAAGGTCACTACTATGACATAAACATTGTTGACAGAATGAAGGTGACTGACGTAATGTCAGTCAGTTTCATTCCGCTATGCAAAAAACAATTTTGTTCTAAGACAAAGGAATTATAAACTCAGTTTTAAAAGATTCGGGTATATAAATATCGAATTCTTTCTAGAAGGAATAGGCTATATATAGGACTCGAAATAAAAACTGGGTCATACGCGCAGTTGACTCCAGTGAAAAAGTCGCTCAGAACTTAACCTTATATCTTACAATCAACTGGTTAGCCCGTCTTCAATCGGGTAAGTTTACGTGAGATGCCTTTTAAATGTGTTAATTGTGAAATCTGTCTCGACAAATAATGCTAATCGTTATTTGTCAATTGAATTATCATCAGCCACCTGTGTTCTAAAACGCAGTGCAAGTGCGTTTCATATCCGTACTATCTGCGGATGTGGACGCGCGCCGTACTTACATTATAATATAATTGTGTTCTAAGCTCTTAAAGCATTCTGTAATCTTGGATCCTTCCGATCAAAAACTGTGTTTTAACGCCGGTACCACGTCATGTGAGACGGGACCTACTCCGATCTGCCGTTATCTTCGGGATCTCACACGACGTGGCCGTGCGGCTTGAAACGTTCACCAAGTGAAGCTTGGTGAAGTTCTACCTAGCAGTGGGTAGGAGTTTCAAAAGAAAGAGTTTAAGATAGTATAAGTTAAGATTTAATAAAGTAAGAATGAATTTACAGGAGACTGAGGGTCGTGTGAACTCGGAAGGTGATGGCGATAAAAAAACGTGTTGGTCCCTTGTTTTGAGACTTAGCTTGAGGAGCTGGGGCGCCGATCGCCGCGTGGCTCGACGCGGCTCGTGGCACGTAGGATGTCAGCAGGCAGCGCAGCGACGAGAGGCTTCGTGAGCTTTTCAGGCGTGACCGGAGTGCGGTCTGCGCGTAGTAGTTCCAGAAGTTTATGCGTGGCCGGAGTACGACCGACGTAGTAGAAGGGAAGTAGACGTAGCGTCACGACAGCGTGGCGACTCGTACGTGGTCGGAGAATTGGCGTAGAGGGTAGGAGCCTGAAATGCGTCGAAGAAACTACGCATGAGGATCAGTACTCAAGAGCCGCACGGCCACGTCGTGTGAGATCCCGAAGATAACGGCAGATCGGAGTAGGTCCCGTCTCACATGACGTGGTACCGGCGTTAAAACACAGTTTTTGATCGGAAGGATCCAAGATTACAGAATGCTTTAAGAGCTTAGAACACAATTATATTATAATGTAAGTACGGCGCGCGTCCACATCCGCAGATAGTACGGATACGAAACGCACTTGCACTGCGTTTTAGAACACAAGTGGCCTGATGATAATTCAATTGACAAATAACGATTAGCATTATTTGTCGAGACAGATTTCACAATTAACACATTTAAAAGGCATCTCACGGAAATAACTTACCCGATTGAAGACGGGCTAACCAGTTGATTGTAAGATTTGATTGTAAGGTTAAGTTCTGAGCGACTTTTTCACTGTAGTCAACTGCGCGTATGACCCAGTTTTTATTTCGAGTCCTATATATAGCCTATTCCTTCTAGAAAGAATTCGATATTTATATACCCGAATCTTTTTAAAATGTAGTTTTTTACACAATTTCCTTTGTCTTAGAACAATATTGTTTTTTGCATAGCGGAATGAAACTGACTGACATTACGTCAGTCACCTTCATTCTGTCAACAATGTTTATGTCATAGTAGTGACCTTTTTTATTCGTTAAGTTTGGCTTCTAGCGTATGTGCCATTTGCCATGAATTTGGGAGTAGGTAACGATCATGGAACGTTACATACCCCCTTTTTCAGTTAAGAATTTTTGCTCAAGAAAATTCGCTGACCTCTCTAGCATCCTAGTTATAATTTACACCTTCCCCGTCCAGGGTTGAGTCTAATATGTTAACATTAAGTAGGCTCGAGTGTAAAATTAATTTAATCAGGATGCTATGGTCTGAAGTTCCCAATAAGACTTGTGGCGTACTGTGAAGAGTCCGGTATCGCTGTATAAATGCTTTAGTGGCACCTATACAGACGGCAAGAATACCGGTGGGTTCTCCATTTTGCTGTTAAGAATGTTAGATACAATACTTAAAAGCAGCAAAATAAAAGAAAAGCTAACAAAATAAGGAACTATTTTGCTAGTTAGTACGTCAAAGAGAGTAAGTAGTGGTATTCAAGTTTAGGACCGAGAGATTGTAGTAGGTAGCGATTGTAGTCTAGGTGACTAGAGAAGTTATTAAGGTATCGATAGAGTTAACTATAAGTAAACTTTAATTGTTTAGTTTGCTATAGCTATATTGACGACTGACTTGAATTACCTAGTATACAAAAGATTATTTTAATTAATATTCGTGTTTTGGGCTTTTTTTTATGGAGTTCACGAGTACCGCTCCTAGCAATTTAGAGGCTTTTTTTTAAAGAGTTTGCAATAACCGCTCTTAGTGTGAAGGCTTTCAGTTTTAGAGTACACTAACCGCCCTATTTCTGATATTAATAGACATACATAAATAGATATTATACGATATATGTAAATAAAAATATTTCTAAGTATTTTTTTTCAAGTCAGGTATTTTTTAATTTTTAGATGTTAATATCAAGTTTTAGATGCTAGGTTAATTAAATTTTCTTCCGAGGGAAGCTATAGTGGTAAAATATTTATTTTTAGTATTTAGTAAAGTTGACGGGTTTTTTTTTTTTTGTTTTTTTTTTTCATTTTTTTTTTTTTAATTTTATTGTTTATTTATTTTTTTTGTATGTAGTTAGGATGTATAGTTTGTTATTTTGAAGTCTTTGACATGCCAAGAGCCTATATTTTTACCCTGCATGTCCGTAAGTTCGTATACTAGAGGTGATAATTTTGTTTTAATAGTACATTTAATAAATTTCGGTGCTAGTTTCTTTGAGAACCGTTTGTCCTTGTCACTTTGATAATAAGTTTTTTTCCATATGATGTCACCTGCATTAAATTCAACGTTCTTACGGCGTAGGTTGTAAAGTCTTGAGTTTCTAGAATGTGATTTGATGAGAGAGCTTTGCACTTGATCGAAGATTTTCCTTAAGTTGCCTACATTTTCTGCGTATTCATCTCTAGGTGAGAATATTAATTTGTCAGTAAGATCAGGGTCAACGTAATGAGAACCACATGTTACTAATTCCCTACCGAATACCAGGAATGATGGTGTATAGCCTGTAACCTCACTAACCGCTGTATTTAGTGCGAATTGTATTTTTGGTAGGTTTACATCCCAGGCCCGGTGGTCGTCTTCGATAAATGTTGAGACAGCTATCATGATTGTTTTATTGTAGCGTTCTACTGAGTTGACCTGTGGGGTATACTTTGGGGTGTATCGAACATTAGGAACTTTATATTTCGAATATAGTTGCTGTAGTTTTTGACTTATGAATTGTTTTCCGTTATCCATTATGACAGTGGTAGGTACTCCGTGTACTAGAAGGACACGCTCCTCCATTATTCGTGTAATTACTTCTGCCGTTGCTCGGCGTATAGGAAATAACAGACAATACTTTGAGAAGCAACATGTTACTACTAGGATCATGGTGTTTTGCTTGGATGACATCGGAAGGGGACCAATGAGGTCCGTAGATATCATGGAAAAGGGACGGTTGCAGTTTTTAGGACGGCCCATAAAACCTAGAGTACTATGATTTGCATGTTTATGGGAGATACAATCATCGCAGTTGTTTACAAAGTTTGTGATATCTTTTATCATAGCCGGCCAGAAATATTTTTGCATTATTCGTCTGTTGGTTTTGAAAATACCTAAGTGCGCCGCTTTAGGGTCTGAATGGTTTTCTATTATGATGTCCCGCCTAGATTCGCTAGGAACGACCTCTTTCCATTCAAATTCCCGTATTAATGGGTTTAGGTCTTTTATGTATCGATATAATTTGTTGTTTGTTACCTTGTAATTGAGATAAGATGTAGGGGACACCTGACAGCCGTTGTAGATATTGAGATACCAAGGGTCTGATGTTACAGGAATAGCTTGGTCTGTGCTCGAGATAGCAGAAACCGGATATGCACGCGATAAGAAATCTGGTACAATATTATCCTTGCCACGCCTGTGTTTTATTTCAAAATTAAATGCTGAGAGTCGCACACCCCATCTGGCTAGTCTACCAGTTGGGTTATTCAGGTTTAGAAACCACTTGAGAGATGAATGATCAGTATATATTATGAATTTTAGTCCGTTATCTAAGTAACAACGCCAGTGTTCTATAGCTTGTAGAACAGCCAACGCTTCCCTTTCTGTAGTGCTGTAGTTACGCTCTTGGGCAGAGAGTGATTTACTCATATAGGCTATGACCTTCTCCTCTCCAGCGAGGAGTTGTGTGAGTACAGAACCGGTTCCAGTATCCGAAGCGTCAGTATGAATTTGGAACGGCTGTGTATAGTCCGGACAAGACAAGACTGGTGATGAAATTAAGCAGTCCTTGAGTTTTTGAAAGGATATATTGGCTTCTTCCGTCCAAGTAAAGGGAGGTACCTTCTTGCCTTGCGAAGTCAATTTATTAAGAGGTGCTGCTAAGGAGCTGAAGTTTGGTATGAACCTACGGTACCAGGAAGCTGTGCCCAAGAATCTACGAACCTCCTTCTTATTCGTGGGGCATGGATAGTTTACAATAGATTCAACCTTTTCAGGGTCGGCATGTAGACCTTCTGAATCTACAATGTATCCGAGATATTTTAGTTTTTCCCTAAAAAATTTGCTTTTTCCAAAGTTTATGGTAAGACCTGCATTTTTTAGTTTATCGAGGACTTTGGTAAGTAGGGAGATATGCTGTTTATATGAGGGTGCTACGATAATAACGTCATCCACGAAGACGAATACCCTATTCTCGAATTCTGGCCCGTAGAACAATGAGTCAACCAGTCTCTGTTGAGTTGCTGGAGCATTTGTTAATCCGAAAGCCATTCGCTTAAATTGGTAAGTTCCTCGTGTCGGGATGTAGAACGCAGTCTTACAGCGGTCCTCTGGTCTAATCATAATTTGCCAAAAACTTTTGGATAAATCTATACTTGATAGGTATTTAGAGTCCCTTAGGTTATCTAAGATTTCTGTGATGTATGGTAGACTATAAGCATCTTTTTTTGTTACCGCATTAAGTTTCCTACTATCAAGACAGAAACGCATTTCACCGTTCTTTTTAGGGGTCAGTAGTACTGGAGAAGACCATGGGCTCTCACATAGTTCAACAACGTCGTCTGCTAGCATCTCATCTATTTGCTCACTAAGAATTTTTTGTTTTACAGGGGACATTCTATAGTACCTTTGTCGTATAGGAGTAACGTCTCCGGTGTCTATAGCGTGGGTTATTAAAGTTGTTTTACCTAATCCTTTTTCCTCATATGAGATAGCACGAAATTGTGTAATTATAGCATCTGCGGTTATTTTTTGATCAGCGGAAAGATGGTCATATGAACTGAGATGTTTATCGTCAAGCTTAACGTTGGCTAGTTGCATTTCATCTGGGCGTTGTAGTACTATACTCTCAAGATATTTTGGAAACAATCCGAAAAGTTTCCAAAAATCCATGCCTAGTATCAATTCATTCTGTACTTCCGGGACAATATGAACCGCTAAAATGTGACATTGATTTTGAAAAGTAATTGGTAGTTGTATGACGCCTAGGGTTGTCATCTCTTGACCTCCCGCTGCTATAAGTTGTGTGGGCTTAGCATTGTAAGTTTGGTAGTGTAGATCTAGAATTTTTTTGTGCGAGTTATTTCCTAAGATCGAGATGCTAGATCCTGTATCTAGAAGGCCTACTATATCGTGGGTGTTTATTTTAACTGACACATACGGTCGTGCAGTGTTTGGTTTAGTACGGATTGAAGAGACTGTGTAGCAGGAAAAGAATTTTGATACCGTTTTTAACCAGTCGACCCAGTCTGGCTGATTCGTGTGGTTTGTCTTTACACGGGCTCTACAATCCTTTCCTATTAGTTTTTTTGAGTATTATAACTATTGTTGGTGTTGCAATCTGGACATTCCGGAGAGCGGAAGTCCTTCTTGCCGCATTTGAAACAAATGATCTTTCTTGGTTCTTTGCAATAGAGAAGTTCATGAGTGTTTGACCTACACCTAGGACATGCGAATGGGTATCTGTTTTGTACTGATTGTTGAGTGACAGCTGACACCCTATTAAAATTCCTGTAGTTATTAGTATACCTTGTATTTTGTTGTCCTTTATTAAATGTTGAAGTTCGGTTTTGGTAAGTTCCTGAGCTACCTGGTTTAGTGTATGCAAATTCCGGTGCTAAAGTTTGAGATGTGACCTGTGGTGGCTCACGGAATTGAGTTAAGCGAGATTGTATGTTTTCGTAGTTTCTACATAGCGCTTTAAGAGCTTCAATAGTGTCTATGTGCGGTGAAGCCGCTAATGTACTAGCGTAAATCGGTCTAACATTGTGTAACAGTATTTCTAGTTGACTGCTTTCAGTAAGTGGTTCGGTAAGTCTGGAAAACATGCCATGCATTATCGCGATATAAATTGAAATGTTCTCAAGTTCCCCTTGTGTTCGCGAGCGTATCTCGTTAAGTAACCTATAGTCATAGTCACTATGGCTGAAGTCCGCTTTTAGTAATTTAGTTAAGTCATTCCAGGTGGTGATACTGTCCTTTACATTGCGATACCAGTGGAGTGCCTCGTCAGTAAATATCTCGTATGAGAATGATATAATTTTTTCAAAAGTTATTCCGCGAGACTTTACGAATTCTTCAATTTTTTGTATAAAAGCTCTTACGCAAGTTTTTCCGTTATATTTAAGTTTGTAAATTTCTGAATGCAATCCCTTCTCACAAGTCACCGAGACTACTTTTGGCTCTGAAGGAGCATCGCCTTTGTTGGTAGGATTTGATACCTGTACTGTTTCTGAATAGGGTCTTAGTTGGTCAAGGTCTTTTAATTGTGATGCTATATTTACTGAGCATGTTTTGTGAAGTTCTTTATCCGATGCATTTATCCTAGATAGTCTATGTTGAATATGATTTAGTAGAACTTCTGTTCTCTGGTATAGGTTTTTCTCATATTTTGTTTTTAGCGAGGTTAAATTGTTATATGATTTTATAACTGAATCTTTTAGTTCTTTTAGGTCTGTATCCGTGTCTAAATGTGATTCTAATATTGCTTCTGCGGGCAAGTCTTTTGCTAGTTTCATTATTTGTTTCCGTAAGTCTTGCACAGAGTCATCCGAGGAACCACCACGAAGGGCGACCTCATATGCAAGTTCGGCTTTTTGTAAGGACAAATAGTTATATATGGGGTACGCCATTTTATATACCTACGTCAAAAAGAGTTTAGATTTTAGTTTTTAGAGAGATATCCGTCAAAGAGAGTTTTGATCTGGATTTTTAGAGAGATATCGGGTGAGTTTCCGTGAGAGCAAGTTTTACATATACAAGTTAGATGTTCCGAGTGTAGGTTGGGTGGTAAGTTTTGGTAAATAAGTTTGAGTTTAAAGAACAAGATTTTAAGATAGTGCGAGTATAAAAGTACTGAAAGATTTTAATTCTACTATAATAAAAAAAATTCGAGTAAAAAAAATATTATAGTGCGTTTAAGACGCGGACAGAAGGCGTTACTTCTGTAGGTGTAACCTTTGTCTTCCTTAGTCGCCTCTTACGACATGCATGGAGACTACAGCTGGGTATTCTAACAAATGCTCCCGCACCAGCACAGGACGGTTTTTACCATACAACCTACAGACGGACACAAGGTTACAGAGAAAGAGCCGTGAATATACCACGCCAGAGAGATCAACACTTTTTTATCCACCTTCCTGCTTAATACCTGGGCGCCACTGAAACGTTCACCAAGTGAAGCTTGGTGAAGTTCTACCTAGCAGTGGGTAGGAGTTTCAAAAGAAAGAGTTTAAGATAGTATAAGTTAAAATTTAATAAAGTAAGAATGAATTTACAGGAGACTGAGGGTCGTGTGAACTCGGAAGGTGATGGCGATAAAAAAACGTGTTGGTCCCTTGTTTTGAGACTTAGCTTGAAGAGCTGGGGCGCCGATCGCCGCGTGGCTCGACGCGGCTCGTGGCACGTCGGATGTCAGCAGGCAGCGCAGCGACGAGAGGCTTCGTGAGCTTTTCAGGCGTGACCGGAGTGCGGTCTGCGCGTAGTAGTTCCAGAAGTTTATGCGTGGCCGGAGTACGACCGACGTAGTAGAAGGGAAGTAGACGTAGCGTCACGACAGCGTGGCGACTCGTACGTGGTCGGAGAATTGGCGTAGAGGGTAGGAGCCTGAAATGCGTCGAAGAAACTACGCATGAGGATCAGTACTCAAGAGCCGCACGGCCACGTCGTGTGAGATCCCGAAGATAACGGCAGATCGGAGTAGGTCCCGTCTCACATGACGTGGTACCGGCGTTAAAACACAGTTTTTGATCGGAAGGATCCAAGATTACAGAATGCTTTAAGAGCTTAGAACACAATTATATTATAATGTAAGTACGGCGCGCGTCCACATCCGCAGATAGTACGGATACGAAACGCACTTGCACTGCGTTTTAGAACACAAGTGGCCTGATGATAATTCAATTGACAAATAACGATTAGCATTATTTGTCGAGACAGATTTCACAATTAACACATTTAAAAGGCATCTCACGGAAATAACTTACCCGATTGAAGACGGGCTAACCAGTTGATTGTAAGATTTGATTGTAAGGTTAAGTTCTGAGCGACTTTTTCACTGTAGTCAACTGCGCGTATGACCCAGTTTTTATTTCGAGTCCTATATATAGCCTATTCCTTCTAGAAAGAATTCGATATTTATATACCCGAATCTTTTTAAAATGTAGTTTTTTACACAATTTCCTTTGTCTTAGAACAATATTGTTTTTTGCATAGCGGAATGAAACTGACTGACATTACGTCAGTCACCTTCATTCTGTCAACAATGTTTATGTCATAGTAGTGACCTTTTTTATTCGTTAAGTTTGGCTTCTAGCGTATGTGCCATTTGCCATGAATTTGGGAGTAGGTAACGATCATGGAACGTTACAGGCTCTTGAGTACTGATCCTCATGCGTAGTTTCTTCGACGCATTTCAGGCTCCTACCCTCTACGCCAATTCTCCGACCACGTACGAGTCGCCACGCTGTCGTGACGCTACGTCTACTTCCCTTCTACTACGTCGGTCGTACTCCGGCCACGCACAAACTTCTGGAACTACTACGCGCAGACCGCACTCCGGTCACGCCTGAAAAGCTCACGAAGCCTCTCGTCGTTGCGCTGCCTGCTGACATCCTACGTGCCACGAGCCGCGTCGAGCCACGCGGCGATCGGCGCCCCAGCTCTTCAAGCTAAGTCTCAAAACAAGGGACCAACACGTTTTTTTATCGCCATCACCTTCCGAGTTCACACGACCCTCAGTCTCCTGTAAATTCATTCTTACTTTATTAAATTTTAACTTATACTATCTTAAACTCTTTCTTTTGAAACTCCTACCCACTGCTAGGTAGAACTTCACCAAGCTTCACTTGGTGTACGTTTCAACAAAAACAACAATATATGCTTGAATATGATTGTCATATTCATTTTTATATTGTTTATATTTGAGCTGAAAACGAAGTAGATAATATTCTAGATACTATTGGTGCTCTTACTGATTATAAGCCACAAAACTTCAACGATCGCCTCAAATATTTCAAGTCTACGAAAACACTGTTTATCTTCTATGAATGGATTGTCCGCGTAGGTGGATAAGATGCCATTCGGAATCGACGGCTCGGACTGACCCAAGATATAATTGTTATTTATCTTCACGTTATTTACGATCCAGTTATCGTCAACCGTTGAGTGTTTATCAAAGTTTTGTCACCGGATTCTGGAGATTCGTTGTGGTTAATGAAGCTCTAAAATGCGTGATGCAATATCACCATTTACGATATTATTGGAATAGTTTATGGTGATAGAGGTTTTTTTCTTTTAAGTTTTGGCTCTAGGCATTATGTCACACCAGTATCGTGTTTCAAAATAAGGCAGCAGACACTTTGACAGATGATACTAAACATACCTGTTCACGATACTTTGGACCTTTATATTTTAATCATCGTTTTTGCATCACGTCATGACCTTCATAAAAGCATCATAATATTGTAAAAACATTGGTCTTTTAATTTTGTGATGAGATAAAGTTAGCGGATCTTAACCACGCTAGTTATTTCTATGACGTCACTACGTCGTGAGCAGTAAGCCACGACTCATCTCATAAATATCCGATGGTCAATCCTCGAATTAAGTTAAGTACCGCAAGCAATGCCTCCATTACTCTTCATATAGTACCAAACTTGTCTAATGATACGTAAAACTCCGACTACTGAACTAATAAACATCAATCAACCACCAAATCGTTATTAAAACGAATCAATCACAGCATTGTCTATACGGATTTATGCAAACAGACAAACAAAAATTAAGGGGAATAACGTTTGACGTGTACCTACTGTGCAATATACGAAAGAATCGATTAGTCATTATTTGATTTAGTTCGGCGCTCCGGTACGGCCCCTGGGGAGTGCCTGTAGGGGGTTACCACGAGCGCAACTCTTGACTCTTGCAGTCGTCATCAGCCGACCTTCCACACTTAATGTATGGCGGCTGGGAAATGAATGACTCTGCCACTATAACTAAGAACAACACTGAACCGACACAAGTAAGTATCGTCAAGAATTTTAATGATTATTAAGAATGCAATGAAAATAATAAAAATCAATCTTACCATCATTAATTTTCTATAAACAATGATGAGCAAAGTGACCGTAAAAAATAAGCAAAGGAAAGTCGGCTTCATCAAAGATCTTTCAGCAACTAACTAAGCGATAGGTAGACAATCTGTGCAAAAACTTCATTCATACAAATCACAACCTCCTACAACGTTCACCAGTACAGAAGTATTAAACTTCAAGGGGGGTTAATTATGAATAAGCAAAGTAATAAGTACAAAACACATCAGTAATACGAACTCAATGTAACATAATTTACAGACCTTACATGCTCATTTGTGATTAGTCGGCGCGAAAGGGCAAATCCTTTATTAAGATAGGTAATGAGGTTAAATTCAATGTCCAATTCTAAAAGAGATAAACTCGTTACCGACTCCAAAGGAATTTATATTTAAGTCATAATTCTTACGGTTCTTATTGAAGCTGAAGCAATGGAAGTTGCTGACGAAGATGCGGTAGAATATTATGTACAAAAAGATACAATATTTAACACTGAGTAAAATAATATCGACTCTAGAGATGTAGGGAGTAAAGTTGATATTGTAAGTGATGATGATAATGAAAGAATGAAAGAAGTTAACGATGGATTGTGTGGTAAGTCGGCACCCTGCGGCCGTGGCCCCCGACTGCGCCTATCACGGACAAGACATCGATTAGTGATCGACTGAATTCAATTGCTTGCCGGGACAAGAGTCGATACCGTCGACGGATCGAGATCCCGATCGATATTTATATTGTTCGGTTTTCAAAAATTTGCATTTTGAAAGCGTCACGTCAGCGACATTGCTGAGTCACCTGACAAATGGAACACGGTTGATCCTGTCTCCGATATCAGAACGCGTTGACCGTAAGCCCCGTTTTATCATTGTTGAAACGTGATTACTGTCAACTGCGCCAACCGAGGCTTTAGTTTCGACAGAACACATCGACACTGCATCGTCATTTCGATTGACGCCAAGCATAAAGTTTCTTTTTGTTTCTATCTTTAAATGCTTATTTTCTGGATGACCGTGATTTGTTTAACGTTCACTATTGGTTGCGTGGAGCTATTTTTGTGTAGCACGAAAGTTATCATGCATGCGTCTCACGATCACATGATATTTCATTTTTATTGGTTTAAGTCATGACAACACCGTATGTGGTGGAAGCATTGACGGGTACACTTAATATAAAAAATTAAGACTATATTTTGACCGTGGCGACGCGTATATCTTGTCCATATAAATATATGAGCGTTATGGGTCAGTAGCGGTAAACATTATCTTTGGTATTTAAATAAATTTTATTGAATTACCTGCAGTGTTTCTTCGGTTTCATGTTAAAATTTATCATGATTACTAATATTCATTATAATTTTATAGAACGATGCTTGTTTTGTATTCAAGACGTGAGTTTGTTTATGTATATTAGGTACAGGTAAAGCACTGGGATTGTAATATCGTAGGTATTTTTATTGATGGTTAGCAAAAAATACTCAGCGTACAAGTCTAAATAAAAAGTGATGGCTAAACTTGTTGTTATGCAATGTGGCAGGCAAACGCAAGCCAAAAGATTGTACCTTTGTAACCTGAATGAAAATAGTATGAAAATTTTACACAAACCATTTTTTTTATCTATACTGTACCTCTGCTGGGCAAATGTCTTATATTTTAAATTACAAGTTTTTATTTAAAATATTTTTATAAAAGCTTTTTTTTTATTTGGCGACCATTTAGAAATTATTACAATATTGGGTATTGCATATTGTATTGTCACCAAAACCTATGGTGTAGTATGCAAAATTTTAGTAAAATCTGTTATGAAAAACTAGTTTTCAGCTCTTATTCAACTTTCAAGATTGACCTAAACAAATTAAGTAAATTAGCATTTAATATAAGCTTGTAAAAAGAACAAACAGTAAACAGTAAGAGCATTCGGGCTGTGTAATGATAGGCGGTATTTTATTTAATTTATTAATTAAAACGGCTAAACTCATTACATTAATTAAAAGTTACAATAAGACTGATCTATATATAATATAGTTATAATAAAAGCATAGAGATGAAGATGATGAAAAAATGTCTGTAATTGCGAGAGATAAAAAAATCACACAAGGCTTCCAAAATTTGCAGCTGTTAAGCAAAGACAAAACATAGAATTTTGTTTGTTTGAACACGCCCATCTTCTAAACTACTGGACGGACTTATACTTACATAAATGCTGTTTTCACGAATGTACTTAGCTATTACCAGATTCACTCAAGCATACAAGCTATGTGCTTTTATTTTAATTCTTCATTTAGTTAAAGTACAAGAATTAAAAAAAAAAACAGTGTTTATTTTCGTCGTGACGAAACGTAAACGTTTAAAATGGGAATCGTCCAAATTGAGGTCCATACTCTATGTCAGCCTGAACGAATGTGAGATCGTCACCTCCCCTAAAGCAAAGAGTTCCAAACACAGGGCCCAAAAAAAGATAATGTTATTGACAGAGTTTTGGCTCTAACGAAAAAAAAAATCGTCTCATTGCATAATTTTCCTAAAATTGTGTATTTGCGAATGTTAATTCGTATCTAATAATGGTGGATTATTATTTATTAAGTGGTCGTGGTCATGCTCGAGTGTGGGTAATATAACGCGATGAAACATGTATTATGTATTGTTGTTTCCAAAGCTCCATAGAATAGAAGCCACTTGTAAATTCTGCACCACATGACTTGACTGTGACTTACTTTGGTTGACTCTATCACTGACTTGTTTAACATTTAATAATAATTTAATACTTGACACTGGCAAATGCACAAAATTGGGACGCCAAAATCCTCATAAAGGAAAAAAGAATCATTGAAAATTGAAATCTGTCATGTGTCATTCAGATAGGTACGTAAAAAATCTACCAGATACACACCAGATAAAACTTTTCCTATTTAGATGAATTAACTGCCGTCTATGGATATTTAGCGTTGTTGATTCTTTTTCAGCCCAAAGAGGTTGTTGTAGACACCCTTTTTGAAACGCTCCTCCAGGTTGAAGCTGAATCTAATGGTAATAGTATTTAGTATTTAGCTTTGAATAAGTTATTCTAAGGTATTTAGTATGTAATATTTTAGACTGATTCGCATTCTCCACACAGTAGGACACCCACTGTTAATCTAATAAAGGAATTTGAATAATGTCATTAATAACGTTCTTGGGTTAGAGTTTCTCTTATTTTGCCGCCGATACTATTATGGATGCCACTAATCATAAATCAGAGATGGTAGCAGCCTTCAAGGCTAGCTAAGGGTTTATAAAAGAGCTATTCAAAGCTTGTTCAAAATTGTACATAATAATATACTTTACTTAACTTACATGTTTTTGAAGTGAAAACTTCTGTAGGCGCGCTGAGCTCTTATTTTGTGGGTACTGAAAAAGGACGTTATATATACCCTAATTGGTACTGAGTGAGACATCATTGAAAGAGACTGAAGTACTGAACCGTTTGGGTAAAGTCGGCTCGAGTCGACTTAGAGAGCGAGACAGATATAGTCAACATTGATGAAGTTTTCACTTCGGTCGGTCTTGCACACACCATTTTTTTTTACTAGATGATACATACTTTTTACACACCAAAAAAAAAGTAAAGTAATAGAACAGAAAAACTAATGAATACCTAAAACAACTTTAAATTGAAATTTAATGTTTATAAACTAGCTAGATTACTAATCTAATCCGCTGCCAGCAGGCTCGTTCCCAAATGTTGGTTGCATTGCTACGTTGGATTGCAAATATTGCAATAGAAACGCGGCCAGTATTTTGGTCACGGTTCGACCAGACGTTTAGTTTACCGCTAGACTTCGCACGGGTGTAATTTACGTGCGAAGCCGGGGCGGTTCGCTTGTTACATATATAAACCTTCAGTGAAAATGTATCTAACTGATGGTAAAAACCGCGTCAAAATCCGTTGCGTGGTTTAGGAGGAGTTAGCGGCCATACAGACAGACAGACACGGAAAGCGGCTTTGATTTATACTATGTCGAAGCCATGTATGTATTTATAGTATGTAGCAGCTATATAGTATGTTTAATTTGTACTATGTAGAAACTGTATTTTTGCAAACAGTACATTCTAAACAAATTAAAAAATTAACAATATTAGACGCAAAAACTTACCTAGTACAACTTCAGTTGGCGTGACTGTTATTATAGTATAACATAAAAATATACACAAAATAACAAAACCTTATAAGGCAGCGTTTGATCATAAAACAATATCTACAGATTATTTTAATTAAATGGAAACGATTTGCTAACGCTAACGTTATGCTTTTTTATGTATCGACGCAATGATTTACAAAATACATGGATGCTGGATACGACATTCACGATTAATGTGTCCTGAATTTACCTATATAGAGTTCATCATCATCATAATCAGCCTTTTAACAGTCCACTGCTGGACTTTTAGCCTACCCCCGAAAGGGTGATTGGGCCATATCCACCACGCTGGCCCAGTGTGGATTGGCGGATTCACATACGCCATTGAATTCCTTCTCCGTACGTATGCAGGTTTCCTCACGATGTTTTCCTTCACCGAAAAGCCAGTGGTATGAGAATCCGTATGTCATAAGCTCCAAAGAGCTCATTGGTACGGGCCCAGGGTTTGAACCCGCAACCTCACGCTTTCAAGTCTAGCGGACTCTCAAATGGGCTACCACGGTTTTTTTTATATAGAGTTACTTATTTGGAATGCGCAAATAATACATACGTCAAGCTCACTGAAAATTTAAAAACCCCAATTTTTTTGTCCACCGCGCGTCGCGTACTCGGTCATATCAATTACCGGACCTTGCACTTTCTATTTACTATCAGTGGCCGAAATCCCAAAAAAAACTCGTTAAGGGTCCTGTATACCCTCTGCAGCTTTCTCTCTCGCACATTTTCACATTATTGAAGATATAAAATCAATGAGTGTGAATTTCCAAAAAGTAACAAAATCATGTCGTGGTGTCTATCGTAACATTACCAACAAAGAAATTGTCAATTTGATACATTTTAATTTGACACAGTAAAATGGTAACAAGTGATTTTTATTTCTCGTGTCATTTTATTCCGTCAAATTACAAGATATCGAAGCAAACATTTCTTTGTTTGTAATGTTACGATAGACACCATGACATGATTTTGTTACTTTTTGGAAATTCACACTCATTGATTTTATATCTTCAATAATGTGAAAATGTGCGAGCGAGAGACCTGCAGAGGGTATACAGGACCCTTAAATACGTTCTAATAACAATACTGATTGCGTGTTAAAAAAATATGCACTCTAAAAAGTGACCCTGTATAAATTTAGGTACACACCGAGAAATTAATTTAAATACTATGTACTTAGCACAATGTCTAAAACAATTTAGCGTGCAATAAATATATTATATGCTAAATATACAGATTATCTTAATAGTACGGTGTTAGCCTCTTGGTTTAGATATTTTTGGGTACTGATCCAACATCTATTATTTTAAATATCTTTGTATCGACGTGGGCGTAGTTAAATTTGTTGGCCTTAGAACTTGATAATGAATTATACTACCGTTTTTTGTTGCAATAATTTAAGGTATTATTTTGAGTATGGCATTCATTATTATTATTATATATAAAAACAATTTTAGTCTGTAGTAACTTATTAGGTACTAGCGCTCCGCCCCGGCTTCGCATGGGTATAGTTATATAGCCTATTAAAATAGCCTATATTAATCAGTGACAATGTAGCATTCAAATGGTGAAAGAATTTTTAAAATCGGTCCAGTACTTTTTGAGCCAATTCATTACAAACATATATACAAATCATTCCTCTTTATAATATTGTATAAATTTATTCTGTTAATTCATGAAACACAATTTATCCTGGGTTTTTTATAGATCACGTTTATCGTCACTTGCATTGCTTGCAGTCTACTGCAAAATCAGGAGAGGTGGCGGTCAAGCGCAAGCCTAGGTTATTCAATTTAAAAAAAATGTGTTTTCCGCCTGTACACCGACAATATCAGGAGTATTGGTGGTGTGTTGCCTGCATTTGAGGACTCTATTCATTCCTCGTTTGAAGAAACTGAGGTAACATTTTGGAAGAATAACCACAAATTACAGACAATTGGTTTAATAGAATCAGGGCCCCGATTCTACTAAAAAAATGTTTTTAAATTGTAATTGTTTCAATGTTATTTTTTAAATAATTGCCTCAAAATTGACAGTTTAAATATATTTTTTTATACTACGTTATAATATAAGGTGGTGGTATTTTTTAGTATAAATTTTTTTTAACTGAAAGCTTTGAGGCAATTATTTAAAAAATAAAATTGAAACAATTACAATTTAAAAACAATTTTTTTTTAGTTGAATCGGGGCCCTGTTTCTACTAAACCAATTGTTTTTAAATTGGTAATGAATTGCCTGCCTGTATTTTGCGGTTATTCTTCCAAAATGTTACCTCAGTTTCTTCAAACGAGGAATGAATAGAGTTTCTTTAGTAGAATCGGGGGCCAGGGGCCTGGTACGTGGCAAAACAATCGATTCAGGTTTATTAAAATAAAGTTTTGAAATCGATTAATAATACGGTTCAAAGACGTACATAATCATTACACTCATCCGGTCCTCGCATTGGACACGTTTTAAGGCTTATAGAGATGTCTAGACGCTGACATGTTTTGATCAAATCATGCGTGATAATCGAATTAATTGTCGCCGACTCGCCGCCATGGCGTGCGCTCGCGCAACTTTTAAGTTTTAGTGGAGTCTGGCATGTTTTAATATTACTGTAAGACGAGTATTTTACTATGGAATTTAACGTGGGTTTACCTGTATTGTGTGTTTTCAAGTAAGTACTTATATGTGATTGCGTCGGATACCGTTAACTAATATTGAAACAAAAATTAAAATTTAATTAAACAAATTAATAAATAGCTACATTTCGGGGTAGACTAAAAGTCCAGCAGTGGACTGTTAAAATGCTGATTATGATGATGATGCCATAGGTATCAAAAATAAACACAATGCTTCTTTCTTGAAGAGGAAAAAAGTCGGTATCTAAATTATTATTGTAGCTGATAGCTACAAATTTTCAATACAATTTGCTAATCGAGAAAGCTTATTATAGTATTGGTGTTTTTACGGCAAATGTCTAAAGTCTCAAATATGAACGGCAAACAATAAATAAATAACAAATCATTTAATATTAATTGTGCCATAAATCCGAAATTCTTTAAACATTGACTTAATATTATATAATTAACTTTGTTTCCTTTTCTTATTATATGATAAATTATTTAATTAAAATTATTTATCTAATTTATATTATTATAATTATGACATGACATAATATTTGACTCATAAGTTTGGTGGTTTAATAAAAATGTTTGATATTACGTTATAACAACTGATTGCATGAAACAGAGTGAACTAAAATTATTTAAGAGGTTCGCCCCAGCTTCGCACGGGTATAGATTATAGCCTATGTCACCCGGGAATGGTGTAGCTTCCCGTCGGTGAAAGAATTTTTCAAATCGGTTCAGTAGTTTCGGAGCCTGTTCAATGCAAACAAACAAACAAACAAACAATCAAATCTTTCCTCTTTATAATATTAGTATAGACTAGCGGTCCGCCCCAGCTTCGCACGGGTATAGATTATAGCCTATGTCACCCGGGGATAGTGTAGCTTCCCGTCGGTGAAAGAATTTTTCAAATCGGTTCAGTAGTTTCGGAGCCTATTCAATGCAAACAAACAAACAAACAAAGAAACAATCAAAACTTTCCTCTTTATAATATTAGTATAGACTAGCTGACCTGACCGACGTTGTACTGTCTTTGCACTGTCAAACACGCAAAGTTAAAATCGTAAATCAAATTTTTTTACACCTTGGGTTCCATTATTGGAGTATGGATCACAATTTTTTTTAAATATAATATAGCCTATGTTACCCTGGGATAGTGTAGCTTCCCAACACTGAAAGAATTTTCAAATCGGTTCAGTAGTTTCGGAGCCTATTCAATACAAACAAACAAACAAACAATCAAATCTTTACTCTATAGAATATTAGTATAGAGTATAGATTACAATGTATTGTTTATACCAATTTTGCAATAAATAAAATAATGATTTATGAAATGAATAATTTTATAAGCATTCGATGAAAATTATTGTAAATTCACTTACATTAAATAAAATTTTATATGAAAATAGGCAAATATACGCAAAATAGGCTTAATAAAGATGACCATTGTGGGTGGATGCTTTTTAAATTGCACCATTTTAAAATTCACATTACAAAAATGGAAAAATATGTTTTTCTTCATACTATCTGTTTATCTGACTAAGTAGGTACTCTTGTATTAGTGTTTTTTTTTTATAATACTCGTTGATTATCTGCCAAATACTAAGTGGTAAGTGGTATCTGATACTCGTTAGTAAACTCTAGAACCGATCGTGATGGTGAATTTTACGGTAAATATTTGGCTAGTTTTTTGTTTAACAAGTTGAATCACCTTGGAATATCTTAACAAAGGTAGTTTAGGATTATTTATTGTGTCATACTCTTGTTTCCATGTAGTTTTTATTTTAATAAATCTTATTGACCTTGTGACAATATTTTATACTTCTTAGTCTTGCGCATCTGCGCAGAGCTCCTAGTCTATCGGTTTTTATTGGATACATTTCAGAGACTGTGACTTGAAAATGCCTAGATTGTAGTTCTCAGGTAACAAAAAGGACGGCAGGGAGTTCCATTCATGGGCAGTACGTATCATAAACGACGACCCAAATTGTGTACGAATTTTCTAAATTTCCTCGAGGAACAGGATGTAGTATCCAGTTCTTTTACTTGTATTGTACTAAAAGGTCATGAAGCTCTTGCGCACACTCGCTGAAATGTATCCTGTAGAAAATAGACAGACAAGCTACTTTACGGCGGTGCTCGAGGCTTTGTAATATTTTGGCGACTAGTTTGCTGTCACCAATCAACCTCATCACGTTGTTCTACCGAATTTAAAGCTTCCAGCTGGTACTTGGCAACTCCATCGAATAGGTGGCAGCAGTACTCAACACACGATTGGACTTGTGCTAGCTAGTAGATAATATTGATTCCAAAGCTTAAATAATCATCCTTAACACAAATTACAATCTTACAAAACGTTATCACATAACATCTTGTCGTTGTTCGCTAGTTTTGAATATATTTGACCACAATCAACAAAATCAAACCTAAAGGGTTGTTACAAATTAGCGTTCAAACTTCAAACTCTGTTTACAAGCAGAACGAAGCAGTGTTAATTGCAATACAACAAAAACTAAACAATCACGCTACACAACTAAAGCGGAAAATGCAATGACGGACAAATTCGTGGTGAACTCGCTCGTTCACGGTATGTTGCACTCAGAAAATAATATGTATGCTTTTTCACCATAAAATTATTAGCAACTAAAAATTGCAGGCTCACTATATGTGGCAACTATAACTTAGTTTGAGTGAGTCTAATAATTAAAAGCCTTTAGGCATTAAAAGCCTTAACCCCTCATTAAAATGCAAGCCGGAAAGCAAATCGTTTGAATTTTTCATTCTTCATAATGTGTTTATCACAGTATTCAGATAGCTCGCGCTGTCTGAAGACTACGGGACCAGACCATGTTGCTAAGGTCGTGGTCCGAGACTACAGCCATTGAAATATGGTTGAAAGCTCGAGCGAGAAGTATTTTACCGTTAAATGGTTTTAATACGCGATAAGTCTCGATAAGCATTTGATTGATTGGGAATTAATAACATAATAGTTTTATAAAATCGGGAACTTCATTGTTACTAAATGTTGTTCGGCAATATTTCATCTTTGTTATTATGATTTGTAGTATGGATTAGTTTTTCATTTGTTTATCAATGTGTTGCTCGTTCCCAACTGGTTATAGCTTTGTACCGCGGACTAAATACCACAAGCTTGCTCGGCCGTGCAACGCCCGCTTTACAAATAAGACATTGCGCTAAGTAATTAGATTAGCGCAGCACGTTATTTATCCGGTACCGGTTAAGGAGTCGTATAGAGTTGTTAATACCCCGCCATTAGTTGCCGTGTCAATTTGTAGCAGATACGGATAATTGCCACGGAGATATTGATTGCAGTAAATAAGTGAGATTATTGTTGTTGACCGTCTGAAGATTAATTCTATTTGTTAGGTATATGAAAAGAAGAATTATAAATTGTCGTTATATGCACCAAAGGTTATCTTTCTATAATTATAAGGATGGGAAACAAGATAGGTTAAAGAAGCAATTTTTCACTGAGTATGTTTATTGTCCTTGACACTCTAATATACCCCAAAAGTTAATTATAATATTTTTAAAGTGTTGTTCCAAATTTTTTGATTAACTATTTAAATATTACAATTCAAAAAACAAAACAAAACACACCGGGAACCGCTAGTTGTCTATAAAATTTAAAAAGTAAATTTCAAAGTGTGGAACAACCTTTCAAACTTACTTACTTTCGAGTCAGTAAAAAGGCGTCAGTCATCTTTGCGGCATGCAAAAGTTCCATCTGAATAGTTAGCAAGCAGATAGCAGTTTTTTACCTTTTTTTAAACACTAGTTATTCCGTGCATTTTCTCGGGCTCGGTATCTTACAGGATCTGTTAATGATTTCGGCATAGTATAGTAGCCTAAGTTAACACTTATCCATCCAGCATAAGCTGTTACCTTCATTCCAAAAAAAAAAAAAACTTAAAAAAATACGAAACTGGTACATTTGCATACTTACAACTGCTACTATTTAACTTTTTTTGCTTTTTTTTATTTGTTCGAGGTGTCGGACTTTTCCTAGTTGAAGATTTACACCAAATAAATTCAGAATCAGAAATAATTTATTGTCAAACTGTGTAAGTATACGGGGTGAAAGGGGAACACTCTCGAAGCCAAAAGAAGGTAATTGTACTCATCATTATGAACGACTTTTACTATTGGACCAGCCCTGAAATCGCGAACAAAATATCAGCTCTTCTATAGAAAACGGTCATTGACACACGACAAAATGTATGGAACAGCTGATTTTTTTAACGCGATTTCAGGGTTGGTCCCATACTAAAAGTGGTTCATAATGATGAGTACAATTACCTTCTTTTGGCTTCGAGAGTGTTCCCCTTACACTCTGTATATATTAATTAATTATGTCTTCACAAATTTTTGGTAAAGCGTAATGCATGGGATGGTTCCATCATCTCTAGGCTAGTGTATTGAGTTCTTGTATCTATTAACAAATACTACCATGCTAGTAGGTATAAATCTAAGCACAACAATGTTCAACTCTAAAATTAGTCGCACCTGAACTTTGCAATGCAATTACCAAGGTATGCTTCTGACATCTAACCAACTGCAACTGCGGAATAGAAAATCTATACAGAGAGACAACTAGACCACATTCAGTGCCAAATATACATACATACACACATTATATAATAAAAAAATGTAGAAGATTATAATTTTTATATTTTCAGTGTCTTTCAGTTGGAATAACAATATGGTTTACAAGCATCGAGATACAAATCCTATAGAGTCACAATCTCTAATTGTATCAATTATATACTTCACAATGCCACATTTACTCCAATTGAGACGTTATGTCACTTGCATAGTGTTCAACGTTACTTTTCCGCTATGTCATCGTAGCTCTGGCATCGCGCGACGTTGTAGTCGGATCGCGATTACCTTGTGTAACTAACCAAAAAGTCTGCTCAATTCGTAGCGTACGCCGAGTTTTGGATCGGTTTTTTTGGCACGATTTTGACTCTATATGTATCTCGATGTTTACAAGGTATTATTAAATAACGTCAAATATAAGTTATAGTCGCAGTCAGTGTCAAGCAAACTATCTCACAATCAAATCCCAGTCATGCCCTATAGTAAAGTGGTGGAGACTTTACTAGAAGCTTCTGTGGAGTTTTGGAAATATTATAAAAACACTTATTTTCATACATTTTATCATTTTCCTACACTCGAGCACGTTTAAGAACATCTTATTATTTGAATGGATGGATGTTTTTTATAAATGTCGGTTACTGCTTATAATAACCCTCCATTATTTAATTGTACATCAACACTCGAAATAACGCAAGTTTAGGAAAATAATAAAATGGGGCGACACGTTTTTTCACGTTGCCGCTAAAACTCGGAGTTATTTAAACTACTCTGTATTGCAACTAAGTATCCTGCATTTATAGTAGTTATAAGCTAATAGCATTGCAACTTGTTTTGATAGTTGTTAGCGAAGTTGTTTCGCTACGTTGAAAAGTCGATAAAATTATAATCGATTACAGTTGTGATTAATGGGTGAATAAAACTAGTTAACTCGAAAATATTCAAGGAAGTAAAGGCATAGTAGAAACAAAAAAGTATGTTTTCATAGAGCGGTACCTACGTAGCGCGGCATGTAACGCTGGGCTGAAAAGTTAGTTGGCTAGCATAGTTTGTTTTTTTGATAGAATTTGATTTTATTATTCAGTATAGTTCCTTTCGAGGGCGATACAACGATTATAGCGGTCATACAATTTTTTGATACCATTTTTATAATATATGTTTATGTGTGCACGCCAGTACGCACGCACCACAAACTTGCACAAAAAGAAAATTTTCTAGAATGCATTGGGGGTGCGCCGGCGGCCGTTTCGTTTATGGTAAAGGTCTCAAACGCGTGTAGTTATTGCATGGTAAGAAGTACAAACTAGCGCATGCAGGCAGCTCCGTTTGTACAAGACAAAAACTTGTCCTCATCATCATCAGCCAGAAGACGTCCACTGCTGAACATAGGCCTCCCCCTTTAACCTCCACACTGAACCACAGCCTGCCATCTGCATCCACTGGATGCCAGCGACTCTCACAATATCATCGGTCCATCTAGACTTGTCCTACTACAAATAAAAATAATCAAGGTTTAAAAAAAACAGGTAGACGGAATCTAAACTTTAAACAAATTATTTATGTCAATTTAATTTGACGTTAAACAAACACGGATTGGTGGTAATATTTTTTTGATAAATCTGCTTAACACTTAGTTTAAGCCATGTTTTGTTTTTTTTAGAATAACACTTTTAACACATCACACATCATCATCTAGTAAACGTCCACTGCTGAACAAATGCCTCCTTCTTAGAGAGGGGTGTTGCCATAATTCCCACGCTTGTCAGGCGGCTTGGGGATTTCTACGTGTACTAATAGGACGCTGCTGCCCATCCTCCGGTGTTTCTGGTCGCAGTTTTAGGGCATACCTGGGTTCACACATCTACACGTATACACGGTCTACCGGGTCTACAAATTTTAACGTGTAGGTATTTTATTTATTTCAATAAACTATTGATGAATATTTCAAGTGTTTTGAGATAGGTAAGCTTGTCCTCTTTTTCTCTGTTATAAGTACTAAATTTCAAAGAGCCAAAAAATTAAATATGGCCGCAACTATTTGAAAACTGCTTAATTATAACATTCTCGTTAAAAAAGGTTATTTTAAAATACTATTTGTTTCTTGAAATATACTGAGTAAGTTTAAACATAATTTATTTTGCAATTTTATAAAGGAATAAAACACACAAGCATTTATTTTTACAGGATGTAACATTTATTTGACTTTTATGGTAGATATTAATTTTAACGGTCACTGAGCTTTGGCAATTAATGTTATCTAAGTCAATAATAAATTACTAATTAAAACATTTACCCGCCAATCATTTCACTAATAGGTATTCTTGTAGATAGCGCAAAAAATGAAGTGACGCAATTCTTTTTTGTCTGGTATCGATGTCCATCGTCAACGATTGATGATTTTTATCGATAAAAGTATCAGTATCGTAACGCACGTGCTCCCGTCAAATTTACGAACCGTCTCTTTTATGGATGATTCGAAGAAATAGTAGGGTTGTAACGCCTATATTACGTCACAGGTGTTCTTCTTGTCGATAAAATATGTAAAAACATTGATAAAACTGTAACCTTGTAGATTTTTTCATGATCGTACGAATCAGACTGACATTATATTATGTTACTTTACACACCTCTATTTTTTACATCTTCTCTTCTCTATCTATATATACATATATATATATATTTAAATATATTATCATAGTATAAATTAAAGTTGCTTTCCGCGTCTGTCTGTATGTCTGTATGGCCGCTAACTCCTCCTAAGCCACGCAACGGATTTTGATGCGGTTTTCAGCATCAGTTAGATACATTTTAACGGAAGGTTTTTATATATAACTAGCGACCCACCCCGGCTTCGCACGTAAATTACACCCGTGCGAAGCCGGGCGGGCGGGTCGCTAGTTCTATTATATATTAACATGAAAAGAGACGCTGATAACTATTGTGATGTCAGATAAGTCTTGCAACGCCTGTAGTAAGCTTTTAATATTAGTCGTGTAAATTATTGGTATGCTCTAAATCTAAAACATGTAATTAAATGTATCTCTAAGATCATGAAAAAAATATTTCAAAAGCGTTAAAAAACTCCTTATATTTTACAATATAGGCGGAGCGTTGGTTGTCCAGCTGCAAGATGGGCCGACGATATTATTACTATCGCGGGTCGAACCTGGACTAGATTAGCACAGGACCGAGGCAGATGGCATAACAAGAGAGAGGCCTATACCCAGCAGTAGTATAAGGAAGGCTGTGGATGATGATGATGATGATGATGATTATACAATAAGTTAGATCCGGAAATGAATTAACATTGGTAATGTTCGTATAATATTATAACTCTTTGGGTACACAAAAAGTGTATCGATAACACATTCCCATCACTAACAGAAATCGTGTGTGGTAAAAAACAAATAAAGTAATACCAGCTTTTATTTACCCAAATGCAGCTGTAAAACGTAAAAAATCGTTTTTCCACCAAACTTTAATTGCCAGCAATGAAGTAATTAAATGTGACAATCGTAAAAGAATGACGGCCTATAAAACATTACAGCCGTTACGGCTGTGGGTCACATTTGCCCAGGGCTATTTAAGGACGTTCCAATTTTAGCACCGGTACTGTCCAGTACGTACTAATAGCTTTCAGGACTTTAAAAACCCTCGTTCTCTTCTTTACTTGTTTTTTACTCTTGTCAGAAGCATCTTGGAATATGCCAGTCCTGTTTGGTCCCCGCACTACAAAGTGCATATTGAGGATATTGAAAGAGTACAGAGAAAGTGTTTAAGAATGTTATGCTACCGTCAGCAGTTAGGACGTTCTAAACTTAACTATGAGGCAAGGCTAATTAGATTTGATGTACAAAAGTTGGAAACACGTCAAAAGTACTTGACTTCATTTGTCTTTATAAAATAATTCACTCATTAGTGGACACTCCCGAGTGTCCGAATTATGTTTTTGGTGTGGGACTAGTGTCACAAAAAGTAAATTTAACATTATTGTCATCCATTATTGTCATTAAAATTATATGAATATTTACGGGATATTTACCGTGGTAAGGTTGTGGAATGAGCTCCCGATATTTCGGCGCAGTTACATGCACCATGTTCACGGGAAGTCTGAAGAATGCGGGTGGTTGGTCGAACAGTTAAAAAATTTGGTGCAGACAAAACGATCTATACCCTCTTTCTTATTTTCTCGATCATATAACTTTAGTGAACAACCGTGATAGTTTAAAACAGTGTTTCATTATTGTCATTCCAAACGGCACAAACACAAAACTTTGACTGGTGTCGAATGCGAAATAATTTGGGTGCTATTTTCGATGGTGCGGTGTTATTGGTACTGAAATTGGAATTCGGAATACCCTTTTCCAAGAATAGCGATTAAATTACTTCGTCGTGTTAAAGTGGAATGTTTTTCTGATCGAAACAACAAGGGAAAGAATAGTGACTCTTGGATGGAAACTTGAGTATAAAGCAATTTGAAGTGGTCCTGCTGTTTATTATCATGTTGTAATGTATAGTTTTACAAATCTTTTCAGTATTAGTTGACAAGAAGAAAAAAAGTAAGAGCCAATTTATACGCAAAATGGCAGTCTCGCTTGGCACGCCAAGCCAAGCCAAGCTAGACGCAGCCTCGCGCGTGCGTTCACCTTGAAAAAGACTGCCTAATGCGGTTGAAACTATAGTCGGAGTGACCGGCTTAATCTTACGTGAGTAATTCCCGTGTAATATAAATAAAATGTGTGAAATTCCCGTCAGTTTCTATAATAAAATACCTAAATTAAACTACAAACCACCGCTGCCCGTAGGCATTGTACCCAAAATGCTAGGGGCATTGCCGCATTGGATTGCAATACTAACACATTGCGCAAGATACCGTTTAGACAAATATACCTACACCATTATATAAAATCAGTCTTTGATCTTGTTTAACGTCTACCTAAACAAAAACAAAATTCTTCTTCTAAAAATTTACCAACATACTAAAATTAACATCCGGCCTTTTATTGAAATATTCGGCTTTAGATCAGGTTTTTTAAAACTTTGATGTGGTAATCCTAATTAAGGTGATTACGATGATTATCTTATTTAACGTAGATTTGTCTCTATGAAAAATATTTAGAAAAAGTTGTTTTTTATTTTGTGGTAAAAGTCAATTATTTCACATGTAGGCTGTAAGAAGGCATTAGAAAATACAGGCAAAATAATTACTCCGTAATTCCCTGTTAAGCATCTAGGAGTATATAAATACCTCCGTAATATCCAGCTTTAGCATCTAGAAGCATTTTTAGTGTAACTCGTATGTCTAACATTTATAAAATGTAATAAAAGCTAATACTCGGTAAAGCTCGTATCGTTTTACCACTAGACAAGATTAGTAGATTGTTGCATCGAGCGCAAAGTGTTACAGTAATTTTTAAACTTACTTGGTCGAACCGTCGAGCGAAAGGTACATATTTTTACCTATATTAAATAATACGTAATAAATCCCGAAAAACATTTAAAACATGTAAAGTGTTATGCAAATTAACACGAGTATTTAATATTATTTTGTAGAGATACAAGTAGTTACTGCAAAGCTTAGTGTAGTGTCCGATATTTTAAATCCACAATTACTTTTTATCAGTTGTAACAATCATCAATGTTTTAGTAGCTCTTAAGTTGTTAAATTTGATACATCGTAAAAGTAAGTGTGATTCAAGCAAATATTGTTTGTTTAAAGTTTTAAAAAGAGTACAAAAGAATTAAATGTGAAATTTTGTAGGTATGGATTATGCAAATAATAAAAAACTAACTTTATGCATATAGACTACTTGCACCTATTTTTTTTAAGATTAATCATATTTATTCTTTAAAAATTACAAGTAAAATAAAAACTATCTTAAATTTAAATTTATAACTTAAACTAATCTAAAACTAAGATTAATCTAAAACTAAAACTAATCTAACAATCCGCTACCGGTGGGCACTGGGCAGCGTTCCCAAAATGCTGGCAGCATTGCCTGGTTGTATGGCAATGCCTATTAATTTGGCAAAGTATAAATTGACGATCTGTATAAGCTGGCGCATTGCAGCCAGCATTGGTACCTTACCACAAGGACAAGTACTCTATTTTGATTTTTAGTTTAAGTGTTATTACTGTACTGTAAATCTCTACATAGTATAAATTGAAGTCGCTTTCCGCGTCTGTCTGTCTGTCTGTATGTCTGTATGGTCGCTAACTCCTCCTAAACTACGCAACGGATTTTGATGCGGTTTTCACCATCAGTTAGATACATTTTCAAGGAAGGTTTATATAATTATATAACTAGCGACCCGCCCCGGCTTTGCACGTAAATTACACCCGTGCGAAGCCGGGTGGGCGGGTCGCTAGTAGATTAATATTGCAAATAATAAAAGAAAACTGTCAGATTGAATCGAATTAACATAGAGTAAAAACCTATTTAAATAACCCTTTTTATATGTACTTCGATCAAAATGTTTTTATTTTTTAATTTAGTAATAGTCTTGCGTTTGACCGCCAACTCGCTTGATGTTAATCGCTGATGCGGTCTACCACGCTTTCATGCTTCTTTATGGACCACGCTTGCCCAGTATAAACCGATTCACTCGTGATTTGGAGACACCCAGATTGTAACTATCGGGGAACACATTCAGGAAGCTTATTCCACAGACTAGTAGTTCACACAATAAAAGTGTAAACAAAGCACTTCGTACGAGTTTTCGGAATATTAACCATGAAGCGGTGTTGCACTTTCGTGCCCACTCTGTCTGTCCTATACAAAAACGGGAATTAGATCATGCAGATCTGATGCTCACTCTCCAAAATGTATTCGATAAAAAAACTGATAGACTAACAACTTTGCGCTGATGCTCAAGACTAAGAAGCTTAGTTTGAACTAGGGATTCGTTGCTATTTGTTGAAATCGAAATTAATTGTTTCCAGGTTTGAATTGTGTAGTCCGTTCTCCGGAACTGATGAATAATGAAAGAAAGAAAAAATATTTTTTTACTAGCGGTCAGCCGCAGCTTCGCACGGGTATAGATTATAGCCTATGTCACCCGGGGATAGTGTAGCTTCCCGTCAGTGAAAGAATTTTTCAAATCGGTTCAGTAGTTTCGGAGCCTATTCAATGTCACAATCAAACAATCAAATCTTTCCTCTTTATAATATTAGTATACATGACAGAAACAAAAGATACAAAGACATTACGAGTTAAACACAATCAAAAAATTTGTTTCAATTACAAGCCGGTGCCAACCCAGCGTAATGCTGGTCTTCCGTTGGAACCGACAGGTGACGTCACGCACGTCAAACCGCAGGTGTGCGTTGCAAACGCCATAATATTACCAATGTAATACACATAATAACATAATACACAATATAATACATATAAAAACAAATCAATGATAAAGTAATTTTACAAATATTCAAACCTAAACAGTACACAAAGTACTAAAAGAATATAATTATATCAAAAGAATATGTATACAAAAATTGATTGAAGCCGAGTGAAAATTAATTATAATTATAGAGTTTAACTTGCGCTGGTATCGTTCTTTATGTGCTCTTCACATGTGCTTTTACAATATGGTATCACAATAACAGCAATACAAAGGAACTCTATCCTATCCGCAGTAATCAATTCCTCCGAGATCGCGGATGCAGAGATCGCCGCGTGCGCCATGTGGGCGACGCGACGAGAGCGGTCACGCACGCGCGACACAACTTATACAAATCATGGCCCAAGTCTTAAGCTGAGCACTATTGGACAATAAACGAATTGGACATTCCGCGAACTGGACGTTTTGCAACCGCTGGACATTTCACAAACTGAACACTCCTAAACGGCATTCAGGTCACGCAGTTTGGCGTGAAGTCGATTGTCTTAAGTTAAATGGATGGACGCTAATAATTAAGACCAATAAATGATCAATGCTGAAAGTTGCAATGGGTGTGAGTTCGCACATGCACGGGTTGCACCGCGTGATGCCAAATGGCATGAGGTAGATTATGGTTGGCAAGGAATTCCGCAGCTTGTCATCGCGTCAAAATGATTTGAAACTTACGTTCAACTTTTGGCAGTTCGAGGATCTTACCGGTAGGCTAAAATAATGGATGGGTTAAAATTTAGACATAAGATTTGTTCCAAAAAATGTTTTATAAACATAGCCATTCTATAACCCTTGCAAAATCGTTTTTCTTTTTTCAAAATATTCAATCAATTCCGAGTAAACTTTTGTTGTTCTTGAGCAATAATATATTTACACAAAAAATTACTTCAACTTCAAAATAAATAATGTTTATTGGAGTTCACGGGAAGCTCAATAAACGAGATTCATCCCCTAATTTAACTCTTAAAAGCGAAATATTTTTCTACGTTATAAAAATCGGCGAAGATATTGCAACAAAAAAAAACATACAGTCAATTTACCATTATACCAAGAAACTTTTAAATTAAAATACGCAATGAAGTAATAATCAAGTTACACTAACAATGAATTTAAAAAAAGTATACCCACTTGATGCAACCAATCAACACACAAGTCCACTGGAAATTTGTCTGATTTTTGACAATTTCTATTAAAACAAAATGTCCTTCAAAATCTATAGTCCTATCACTTGTCTTGTACCATCGTGAACATCAAGGGTCGTGATTACGGCTCACTAAAACGTAGGAAGTGCAGTGTGGGCAATATGCCAGTATAATGCTGGAGTGGTTATGATTAACCGGATAATTTCGGACAGTATCTGTGAGGAATGGCACCTATTACTGGCTGTTATGAGTTCCACTTCTGCTGGATGTAAATAATGACCATATTTTGAATAGTGTTTAAGTAAATTCACATATTATTGAATTTACATAGATGTTGACGTGTAAATTTTAATTTCAAAAGATTCTCGTGTCTAGCCTGATATTTGAGGGTCGGGACGAAGCCAAAACCTACTTTTATTGTGCAAACTGCTAGTTTTTGGAATGCACTGCCAAAATGGAGTTTTCCCGATAGTTACAATGTCAATGTCATCAAATTGCGAGTGAATCGGTTTCAGGGTGCTCCATCGTAGATCGCATCATCGCTTAAGATCAGTCGAGCTAGTGGTCAAACGGTCATATTAATTCATTAAAAAAATCGGGGTTCTTCAAAAATAAAGTAAATAGGTACTTCTTAGGCAAGCGTGCTTTTAAGCTTTATCGTCGACCATAATATCATCTCTTCCCATAAGGAGGGTTACGAAAAAACGCATGCTTGGTCTAATGTATTATAGACAGTAAGAAGAAGAGAAACTGAGACACAAGGACAGAAACTGAGATAGTTTTGCGTTTATAATATTAGTTTTATAATATACTTCATATTCTGCCATCAGAAGAGTGAGCTAGAACTCAAGACACGTGTCGGTGTGCGATTTGCCAGCACGAGTCTTGAACGGTTCTCACGCCGACGACGCCCGGGGGCAGCGCGAGCGCACGACTCTGGCCAGATACGAAATTAATTTATCTATATACGCTGCGACCATGTGGATGAACAGGAATTTGGTCGTACAGAAATGTGGTCTTACAAAATAACTCTCGTAAAATGTGTGGTAAGCAATTTTTTTTGTATCGCAGTCTGTGATTGTAATTTATCCCTGGGTATACCTTAAGTAACCGACATAGCCCAATGGATTAGCAAGTTGAAGTGGCAGTGGGTAGGGCACATATCACGCAGAACAGATGGCCGATGGAGCCGAAAGGTTCTCGAATGGAGACCACGCGCAGCGCAGCGTAGGACGTCCACCCACAAGATGGACAGACGACCTAAAAGAGACTGCAGGGAAATGCTGGATGCAGGCCGCTTCCAACCGGCCCTTTTGGAGATCGATAAGGGAAGCATATGTCCAGCAGTGGACGTCCTATGGCTAAAATGATGATGATCCCTTGGTATAATTAGCAACAAACTTAGCAATCTTAGGATTTCCTTATTAGTACATAAATGAAACCAATGCAATTTGGTTGTGTGCAAAATGCACACAGTCAGTCTCTCAAGTAACAAATAAATACATGAATTTCAAACACCTTGAGTAAGAAACGAAGATAGAAATGCTAAATGCTGGAATATTTCGTTTCTCTGTAAGAAACCAAGGCATTAAGGTATTTTTTACTTCATTGATTTACGTTTAGCCACTAATTCGCCCGATGAGTCGACGGTGCAGTCGAGAGTGGAACACGTTCTAGAAGAAATCTAGACTAACTTAATACTCGCTTTGAAGATACCTAGATCGCTTATATGAAATTATTTCCATATTGATAAATCCTGTGGAAATATTAAATTTACTTGCTAATTAAACTAAAATATGTTAAAAGCCTCCCATTGAATAGGTACCATAGGTAGGCCATATGTGGTAGGCCTCCCACTAGATGGACCGACGACATTGTGAGAGTCGCGGGCATCCAGTGGATGCAGGTGGCAGTCTTTCGTTCAGTGTGGAGGTTAAAGGGGGAGGCCTATGTTCAGCAGTGAACGTCTTCTGGCTGATGATGATGATGCAGCAGCGGAAAAGCAGGTTCCGTTTAGTAGATGATGCTTTACTGACGCAGTTGTCTATGGACTTTTTTTTATTAAACCGTCACTGATGCTCTGTAAATTTATAGACTTTCTCTTACCACAAAATCTTTTCTTTGATATCAATTCAATTGTTTCTGCTGTTTGAACTAATTTTTCTCCCCGAGCTCTTATAAACCTAGCACAATAGTACTTAGTACAATAGTTTTACAAGTGTTCAAAGTGTTCCCATGTCAATTGTTGCGATTAACACGCTCCATTGGAGCATAGGCAGGTCCATTGTCTTTGGGTAGAAGCGTGACTCTGATAGAATTGTTTCGTTTGGATAGTGTTGCTTAACAAAAGTGTTAGACTTTCTAGAGTTAAATAGTGTGTGGAGATCCGTCTATGGGCAATTAGATCAGTAAAGTAGGTACTTATATTGGTCCTGGTAGTACATAGTACAACGTATTGAATGATCAAAAACAATAAATCAGGTTTCAAACAGTCAAGTTTCAAACAATGATAGATAAGTGACACCATCGCGCCTCGCTATAGGCTTTTTAGTTACTACTAGCTGACCTGACAGACGTTGTCCTGTCTTAGAACTGTCAAACACCCAAAGTTAAAATTGAAAATCTAATTTTTTATACCTTGGGTTACATTATTGGAGTTTTAGTAAGGATCCCTATTTTTTTTAAATATTATATAGCCTATGTTACGCGGGGATAGTGTAGCTTCCCAAAAGTGAAAGAATTTTCCAAATCAGTTCAGTAGTTTCGGAGCCTATTTAATGCAAACAAACGAACAAACAAACAAACCAACAAACAATCAAATCTTTATAATATTATATATATGTATATACTATATTATATACATATATAGCATAGATAAATCATAAGTTGCTTATTGGCTCAGGGCTACATTGACTAAAGCGTAAAACCGTTCACTTTACCAATCAGACCAGCTTCCCAAATCGTTCAGTCCCATGAATAAGAGTCGACAAGACCAAAATGACAACAGTCTAAAAATTACCTAAGTACAAACAAACCAGCGGCCTTATTATGGATGTCTATTCGTGATTCGCATTGTGATCGCGATTGTGTGCCATCTCGCTCACGCGCATGGAGCGTGTAATTAGATTCGAACGGGATGGCACGCGATCACAATCCAAATCACGAGCGGATGTCCATAATAAAACCGCAGATTCCCATACTAAGTATATCCTTGTCGCAAAATGTAGACGGTCTAAAAATAACTTTTTCTTTACCTTTTTCTATGCACTTTGTTATGGTTTCTTTTATTTTGTCAACAGCTAAGAATGTGAATTTGTAGTCACTATTATGACACGAAAATAGGCCCATAATATTTGAAACAGATGCAAATACAATAAAAATAACTTGAACATTTTATTTTAATAGGGTAACTAATAAACTCTAAAAAGTATTCCAATAAACAACTCAGACCTTTAACAAGATTTCATAATTAAAAAGCCTACACATTAACGTCTGATAGTTAATTTACTGCCATTTAAATTGTATCATTAAGTTAAGTTATAAGATCTACCAGCTTTTATAATTTTATAACATAATGTGTTGGTAGTCTGCTATAGGATCATTAGAATTTATAAATTATGCTTGTGTTGAGAATTCTATAAAGCCTTTTTAACTTGGTCCAAGAATTTATTTCATGTAACAGCTGCAATAAAATGATAAAAAACTGAATCAAAACCAAGAATTCTGATCGCTTTCCCTAGGTTTAAAAAATATCTGATATCCCATCGATTGATATAGTGACTAACAAACTACTCAAGCTAAGTAGGTCGGATCTTCATCTGATCATAGGTACTATCACAGGTTACTGTGACGTAAACAATCACTCATACATAGTTGGATCCACAGACAGCCCTCTGTGCCGAGGCTGTCTGTCTGTCTGTCTGTGGCTGTGTGTGGCCGGTCGGTTTTCCTGTAGGAAAACGAGACCGTGGAGAATGTACTACTGCATTGCAAGTCCACAGAAGATAATTATACGAACTCTTTGAAGAAACTCTACAACAACAAGTCTCCCATACAACAACACTTGGCGAAATAGGGGTAGAGCAGTTTAGTCAGCGACCCAAAGCCGTGCTTCGTTATTTTAGGATGCACAATATTATACACCCCAAGCAGGGTATCAGTGCAGCTCTTATCACCTCCATAGAAATTAGAATTAGGTTTACAACGTAAGAATGAGCGAGCGAGCAGGTACCCTATCCTATATACTACCGTAAAATATAAAAAAAAAACATCAGCTATTTACAATGATATTGCAGCTGTCAGAGCAAATGAATACTTGGACTGAGTTTAAGGGACATATTATACATAGGATACTTATATCTCTTTGAGTACAAAATTATTGTATACCTACATAACAATTTCCATCGCCTGTCTAGCTATAAAATTGGGTACTTACCTACTTACTTACTACTTAGCTACGAAAATATTTCGCCAAATCTGTTTTGATTAACTTCATATTCATTTTGACTCAGTTCTTGGCTTCTAACACCGTTAATTCAGCATAACTACTTAATTGAAGTCCTGTATTTTTTTATTTATCCTTAAACATACCAAGTTCCAAGTAACTATCATCGGCTCATCACCTAATAGCAACGTAATCTACCAAACCAACATTATTATTAATTTAGTTAAAAACAAATTCTCATAAGCAGACATGCACAAAAATTATAGGCATCCCATCTTAAGAAATACCTATCCCTATAATCTGGGGAGGCGACCACCTGATCTGACGTGTGCAATCGATTTTGTATTCCAGGAAGGATCGAGTTGCGACGTCCGACTATCCCAGCGTCTCGATGCGCGTGACCCACTGACAAAACGAGCCGATCGCATCGCATTGTTTCCCATAGCCCACAACCCGATTCCATTCAGAATCTCATTACTTGTAAGGGGCAAACAAATCTGGCGCAACGCTGTTCTCATGGACGTGTCCATCGTTAGGGCAGCGTGAGGTGACCATTACAGTACAAAGAGTTGCCTAAAATAGAGAGCTTTTGTGAGGCGGGAAGACAGGCGAGGCGGGGCGGGGGGGCGCGGTCCGGCTGCCCGCCGGCTCAGTTGCGCCGCGCCGCACGACCGTCTCGCACGCCGCGCCACCGCCGCGGACCCACCGACCCCGCACAGCGCATGCGCACGCGCCCGCCCTCCCCCCTCGCGACGACACGTGCACATGATCACCCTGACATTCCACAATGCAAGAACAAAACTCGAGGTCCAGCAAAACAACACTCAACTCCCTGGAAAGTGCGATCATCAAGCTGAAAAACAACCTGCAAATACAAGACACGAAGGCGACAGACATGAACGGCTTACTCGTGGACCCGCCTTCGCCGCACTCGGATAAAAACGCAAGTAAGAGTTCAAGTTCTTCCTCGACCGCGAATATCAATTTATCGATCGCATCAGCGGCGTTGTTGCAAGAAAACATGTTGCAAAGATCGCTCCAAGGTGTTGTTATTTCGCTTCAAAATGCGATGATGAGCTCGTTGCAACAAGCTGCGCTTTTACCGTCGAATTCCGCAGCCGCCGCTGCACTGAACTTGCAAGCTTTGGAATCTTATTTGACTCTACAACGCCTTACATCAGTTTCGTCAGTAAATAGCAGCAATCCGGTTAGCCCACCTGAAATAAGTTCCACATCAAAACAAGATATTTTAAGGATAGCGACGGCAAGTGCGAAAATAAGTGAAGTGGACACAGCGGAAAGTACAAAAGATTTTTCTCCGAAAACGCCTGAGGAGTATCCATTATCAGATGCAATAGCGGCAGAAGATGTTGATTTATCGGAAGAAGTCGAAGAAGACTTAGCATTGCTGGATAACGAAGATGAGTTTACTTTAGAACAACATTTGGAGTCAACATCAAAGGGTTACGGCTATAGCTCTCAAAATTTAGACAATGGATATCCAAGTTTGCTAATGAATGCGATGTACCAGCAACAGATGAATGGAAGTCCATCGCAAGCTCCTCTTTCGCCACAAGCTTCAAATTCTTCAAAGAACAGTTCTTCATCATCGAGCAGTAGTATATCGAGCAAGCAAAAGTCTACGGGAAGCGGGCCTAGAACGAAGAAACAATTCATTTGCAAGTTTTGTAACCGCCAGTTCACGAAGTCGTATAACCTGCTTATTCACGAGAGGACACATACCGACGAGAGGCCATATTCGTGCGACATTTGTGGAAAAGCTTTCCGACGGCAAGATCATCTGAGAGATCACAGGTAAATAATAAAAACTTTTTATTATCCCTCTTCAGTATTGTTTATACCTTTCCATATTCAACAAAGATTTTTAATTTAATATTATTAACGGAGAACGTTATCTCCGTAACCATTTAAATATGTTTCGTGACATTTTTATCTACAGTGCGACATTAATATGGGAACACTAATTCTTCCATAATCGATTAAGACTATTTAATTTGTTATTTCTTAACAAGTTTCTAATGTTTTACGACCTAACCAAGAACTCGTTAGTATCTTAAACATTATCTTCATTCCGGAGGTGGATAGCCAAATCAGTTGAAGTGATTAATTTTATTCCCGTGTCCCTAAATTCCGGGTCGGATAGCTCGGACCTTACTTATGAGATAAAGCAATCACATAGCATCGAATAAAATTTTTGTGCATCATGATATTTTAAAAAAAATATAAATAAAAGATTTTTCGGGCGTCTGCTCTTAACGCGAAACTTTATTATAACTTTTGAATAATGGCGGTGAAGAAAAAACAAATTTGAAACAAAAAGGGTTAAGTATGGCCCGAGCTGATGGTATCGACAAGTCATTCGTCACGCTCGTAAATTATTTCACCAAAACCGCTGCTAATTCCACGTGAACCAATGTTTTAATTTTGTATTTTCCATTTTGTTTCCTTCTTGTTACATTCCACTACATGAATCTTTTTTCATATCAAAATATTTACATCCAAAAATAAAAGTGTACAATGCACTCAAAAAAGACGTTACTGTTACAAGAATTGGAATTCGAAACACGGATTTCGAATACAATAAATATGATAATGGTATTACAAGAGCTCTCAATCTATTTCTCCACTTATCTCGAGATCCCCACCCAAAAAGAGCTAAAGGTGTTGGATTTTTAACACCTGTCTCTCGGCGATTTCCTTCCAAATCACCGTATCTTTGTGGCAATAAAATAAATTTCTTGTAGACGCCGGAGGGTGAGCCGGCCCGGCCGCTGTCGATGTTCAATCGATGTTCGTTGACACGATACATTATAATGGCCCAGAGTTCGGAGCACCGGAGCGGGCCTTCGACGGGTTTTTACAAAGCACGTGGTGATCCTGACGTGAGGATTAATACGGATGACAAAAAAATTATCCCTCTCACACAAAATCAAGTTTCGTTGTTCGAGCAGCTCGGACTTTTTTGTACCGATTGAATTTTGGATAATGGACTAAATTAATTTGTAACTTGTTTAGTAATTTGAACGTCGGTTTTTTCTGGTTGTTTGTTTTATTACAGCTTCGTTAAATGAGCATTGCAATTGAAATTTCATAGTCCATCGGTCCGCATTGCGAGGTTCATTAATCAGAGACGGCGCGGCGTCGAGTTAGGCCTAACGTTGCGCCCGCGCCGCTGTCACGGTACGCCTCACCGCGCGGCCTTTCAATGCCCCTAATCACCACCATCCCGTGTTTTAATATCAGAATTATTATTTCATTCATCATGTTGCTCTTTATCGTCACCGATCTAACCGCACCAAACGATTATTACACGTATTACGTTACTTTGAACGCATCATATTTTTATGTTCCGTATGTTTGTTTATTCGATACGTTGGTAATTTCTCGAATTGGGCCCTCAATTGCCGGTTTCTCGTGCGTTATTATTGATTACACGTTACCCTCGGCGTGTTAATTATACGTTGAAATTAGTTATCAATATTTGTGAGCTTTTCAACTTAGATTGTAATTATATGCTTCATGTCTGTTCTGAACATTTCTCGCATTAGTTATAGAATTTCGTATTTTATATGATGAATTGGTCTCTAATTTATCTGCCATTGTTTTGCTATTACATTTCAACAGGTGTAAATTAATGATGCTTAAAATGAAAGGTTGTCTGAATTTATTACAATCATACCCTTGGGTTGTGTTGGCTTCCTTGCGAGGTGTAAAACACGCAAGAGCATTGTCGATGCATTGGTTTCGACGCCCCAAGACATGACGTATTTATTGAACATCTTTTGAAGCATCCTCGGTTAAATTATGTACCTACTTGTACAGCTACTTTATGAAGACTTGTAATTTTGTTTCTGGAGTTATTGATGTCAGAACTACAAATTTATTCCGCTAGTAGTAATAATTTTGCATTAAATAATTGTCGTTTCATCTCTTTACTAAATTTATGTAGGCAGAGTACATTCATGTAAAATTTAGTTTAACACACTTTATTGTAAGTGCGGTGTATGGTATTTTAATATTATAATTCAGTTCTAAAATGTATCAATCCATCTAAGACACATTCAATGTACAATGCGCCTTGCTAATTCGTTCAAATGAAAACCTAGTGATCTGCTTTAAATTAAACTGTTCTAATTTTCGTTCTATACTTTCCAGGTACATACATTCGAAGGAAAAGCCTTTCAAATGCCTCGAATGCGGTAAAGGATTTTGCCAGTCCCGGACGTTGGCTGTTCACAAGATTCTGCACATGGAAGAGTCACCTCATAAGTGTCCCGTCTGCAGCAGAAGTTTCAACCAAAGGTCAAACCTGAAGACTCACCTACTAACCCACACAGATATAAAACCTTACAACTGTTCTTCATGTGGAAAGGTATTTAGAAGAAATTGTGACTTGAGAAGACATAGCCTCACTCACAACCTCGTGGGTATTTCTTCCGTCAGCACATCTCCAACAGGTAGCATCGAGAAGAGTCCTTTATTAAATCCAAACTTTCCTATTGATAGTTTAGATACTGAAGATGAGAATTAGTGTTAGTGTTTATAGTTTAGTGGAAAAGACTGAATTTAAACCGGTGCCTTGTAGTTGTAAGAAGAACCAGAGTTATAGATTTAGGCAGGTTATTGTTTGCGCCTATTTTATACCTTCTATGGGTATTGTTGCACTAAAATTTACAAATGTATTTATAGACCTGATTTTGAATATTTTTGATGAAGTTTTCATGATATAACTTTCTATTCAATTATGTTAATAACTTTTATGATAATTATACTGGAACCTACTGATTTTGCAATTATTGTGAATTTCCGTCGGTAAATACTTAACTGTGTATATTTTTTTGGTTGTCTTTCATTGAATTCGGTTGGTGCCTAATTTATCAACGTTAATGGGCTAGTGGCATTTTAAATAATCTCTTTCTCAATCGTTTGAGGTAATATAAGTATTATTTAATTAATTTTATTTTCATGTCTTGTAAATTATCTGATCTCATGGTGTGTTGTAAATAGTTTGATATATTTTAGTTTTACTCCGTCCATTTTTTGATTTTTGTGTCTATGATTAAGTTTCATGTAAAAATGATTGTGTACAATATAATAATAATAAGTCTTCCTCTATTTTTTTGATTAAGTAGAATTACATATAAGAAATTTAGACTTTGGAGCCGTCGGTTGGTTAGTTTGAATGTAATTAAAACATTGAATCACATCCCCATGCTTTTTCATTACTACTTAAAATAAGTCCTTACGATTGTATAGTTACCAGTAATCCAAGCACTCACTTTCATAATGAATGTAAGTTAATTTTGTTTTCTTCTAGGCAAGCTTACCCCATTGTAGACCACATCATCGATTAACATCAGGCGTTTGGGGGTCAAATGCAAGCCTATTATTGATTTAAAAAAAGTACTTGGCTGTAAAATACAAGCTTAATATTAAAGTTTAAAAAGTGCTAAATATTTTTATGCAATATAACATTATATTGCATAAAAATATTTTACATTACTACACTCGGCTAATCGGGATCTTCACTCGGGATTACTACTTACTTACTTTTAGATCTGAAAAGTGCAATAACATTGTAAAAATCGAATGTTTTTTTTTTCTTTTCTATATTTCACTGCAATTCTACCATTATCACACAACTAATCTGATGTTCAAAACCTAGCAGCTGCGATCAGAATTTAGATTGTAGTTTAGTTAATTACTTCAGTAGTTTGCAATTTATTATTTAGTAGAGTAGAGCATTCAAAATTGCTCTACTAGCTCAATCCAGTCAAAGCTGGGACGAAGAACGTGATTGGCTTTGAACATTGCGAAAAATTGAACTATTGGTCAGTGGGAGAAGTACAAATACCTACGTGCGTAAAATTCGTTACGTATTCCATAGAGGTATTGCTTTTTGAAATCAAAAGTCATATTATGAAATTCGATACGTAGGTATTTATTTACACATATAAATATTTGTATTTCTCCCACAGGTGACGACGCCATGGTAATTACGTAGTTGCCTATTCACAAACTTAACGACAATGACAAAACTTAAAAATACGCATCAAATTGAGAACCTTCCTCCTTTTTGAAGTCGATCAAAAATTATGGTATGCTCTATTGCTTTGAAATAAAACAAAATATAGTTCGATGCTGCCAAGTAATTAGTTTTTATTCTATTTGAGAATTAGTAGCTACTTTGGCCAAAAACTAAGCATTGCCATTCAGCGTCGCAAGACTACCAGCGTTTTGGCCACATTTTCATCCTAACATACAGATAAACTACTAAATGGGCTTATAGATTAGTAATTATTTTCCTGTTCATATTAATATGCCAGCTTTTTTTCCAAATATTTATTATTTATTTATTTAGAAAGTCTTTATACACCATCAAAGAGTTAGGTACTTGAACATTGTTCGTATACAAAAATACCAAGACTATAATATTATATCATAAAAACAGACTCATATCCTTACTAACAAAACTCTTACAAATTGTAAATAGATTTAACAACAATTTATATTTTTTTAAAAGTATTCTATGTCCATCTCTGTGATATACAGCAACTCTTTATAAAATTTTACTAAGATCCGTTCAGCCGTTTAGCCGTGAAAACGCGACAAACATCCAGACAGAGAGACAGAGTTACTTTCACACACACACACATCATCAGCCATTAAACGTCCACTGCTGAACAAGGCCTCCCTCTTAGAGAGGGGTGTTGCCATAATCCCCACGCTTGGCAGGCGGCTTGGAGATCGCAGTACGTTCACCGTGTACTAACAGGACGCTGCTGCCCATCCTCCGGTGGTTCTGGTCGCAGTTTTAGGACATACCCGGGTCCCGGGAGTTACTTTCGCTTTTATAATATTAGTAAGGATAAGGATACCAAATCGCTGGCTCACTATTACAAGGTTCTATGTTATTTACTTACACATCCTGTAATTTCAATTAAAATTTTTTAATTTCATTAATATTGAATTAGCAGGGTTTATGCTCGAGTGAAAATATCTCTCTCAAGCATAAACCCTGCTAAGTCAATAATTATGAACGTCATGTAAATTGAAATTACAGAACGTGTATGAAAATAACATAGAACCTTGTAATAGTGAGCCAGCGAAATGTGCTATGTATGCTAACACCACCGACAGTTGTCGACCCCATACCATCACAGGGCAAATGTTCATCATTATCAACCTATCATGTTCCCACTGCTAGGACATAGGCCGTCTATCAGAGAGAGATAGGATGGGCCCTACGCATCGAGATACAATACATAAATAGAGTCACAATCTTGCCAAAAAAATGTCCGAACCTAAACTTGGCGCACGCTACAAATTGCACAGACTTTTTGGTTAGTTACAATGTAACCGCGATCCGACTACAATGCTGCGCGATGCCAGAGCTACGATAATAGCGGACAACCAAGTGTTTTGTGTCCTCTATATCAAAATTAACGGTGTGTGTGAATCGATCAATAATAGAGTTAATCAATCAATCGATCAATATGGCAACATTAATAGTTCTGATCAAATAATGTTTCTTTGGCGCCAACGAGAAAAATCATTTCGCCTATCCATGGTCTCTTTTTTTATTAATTATCAGCATTTAAAGATTTCTTAAAAATAAACAATTTTTTATGTAGCGTTCTGTTGGACATATTTTGTCTAAGCGGAGTTAATTTTCTCTACATTTAGTCAAATGTAGAGAACATTTGACTAAACGATCTTACGTCGAATCGTCGACTCCCGAATGACCGAAAGGACTATTCCCGAATAGTTGTATCTAAGAAATACTCCTGTGGTTAAGACATTGCATATTCAAAAGATCAAATTAATCAGAGCACCGAACCAAAAGAAAAGCTTCTAACAGCCGTAAAAGCGATAATTAAGCCACGAAAAAAGCGGAGAACTTATCTACGAACAACAAAAGGAAACTACTGAGCTTGAAAAATCGACTCAATTCAACAAGGAATTCGAAATAATCGACGGAACATAGCATCCAATAAATTCACACATAAAAGGACTTATTCAGTCCAACACAAAGGTTCCTGAGAGTGTATCAAAATGACATAAAGCTTGGATCTTTTCACAAAACACGTTTATAATGGACCGCATGTCTTGTATTTTTTTTCTGGTGGATTTCGGAAATAAATGACGTGTTAAAAAGGTAACAGACTGTGGATGTTCTGTGGTAGAGGTGTCTTCTTACTGTACAGATATATTGCGCCAATTCGTATTCTAATTTTAGTAACGTAAGCTGTAAAAGTGTATAGTCATGAATAAGTTATCTCGTTTAAGATACCTTACTATGTGTGTACACTGTCTACATGGATAGTTTTTGTATCAATTGAAGTACTTGCTTGGATTTTAGGAGCGGTTGGGGTTGAATTTTAACAACAAAAATTATGTTCGATAGAGAAGAATAGGAAAAAAGAAATGTAATTAAAATACATTTAAATTAAACCACAATTAAACACTTTCAACAAGCCTATTACAATTTAGTTAAAACTTTACCGGATTTGATATCGCGTATTTAACATTAAAATAAAAATGTATATCTCAATAGTTCTATCTACCTACATACAGTTAGGTACCTACTTCTACATAGTTAAATTGCAAATAGTAAGTTCGATAGAAAAAAGAAATATATAAAATTATACGGAAATTACTCAAATTAACATTAGGCCGGTTATTCCGACTTTAGTTTCAACCTCATTTGGTGGTCTTTTAAACCGACTTCATAAAAAGAGGGGTTCTCAATTCGGTTGTATTTTTTATGTTTGTTTGTTTGTTTGATATACAAACCGATTTGGTTTACCTAAGCCATCCAGGCTTACGTCTTCCAAGGTCCAGGCTTTTTAATCCTAAATCATCATCATCATTTCAGCCATAGGACGTCCACTGCAGGACATATGCCTCCCCATCGATCTCGAAAAGGGCCGGTTGGAAGCGGCCTGCATTCAGCGTTTCTCTGCGGTCTCTTTTAGGTCATCTGTCCACCTTGTGGTTGGACATCCTACGCTGCGCTTACCGGTCCGTGGTCTCCATTCGAGAACCTTTCGGTCCCATCGGCCATCTATTCTGCGTGCTATACCCTGCCCACTGCCACTTAAACTTGCAACTTGCAAAATCCTAAATAAATGGAGTTAAAACAGTAAATCCTAAAGTGTGGAACAACACTTCAAATATAAGAATAGTTACTAACTTTTGCTAAATTAATGGACGCTGAAAAACAACGGAAAAAAATCGAACATGAAGACAAAACACCCGAGCGAAGCCGTGGTAAAACACGAAACCGGCCTAACGCACGTTCCCGACTCATTGTCAAAACACCTACAATTTCACATTCGAACAGAAATACACCATGCAAAGAAATCACCACAACGCAAGAAAAACCGGCTTGTGGAAGGTTCCGTACCAGTTTTTTTTTTTACATAGTGTGACAAAATGATATAAAGCGGTGAAATCATGTATTTTTGTGTTGTTTCCAAAGCTCCATGCACTGACACCATGACTTGCAAAGTCTCTACCACTTTACTAGGGCATGACTTTGACTTGAACTTAACTTACTTTGCTTGACTTTGACTGTGACTGGCTTATTTGACTATATTTAATCAAACTTTATAAACATTTAATACTTGACACTGGGAAATGCACAGGAGTGCGAAGCCAATATCTTCACAGAGAAAAGAAAATAAAATCCAAACGCAATGATGTTCACAATATATTATTATATGTACAGATGACTTAAAGACACCCTAAGTTATCTTAGTCTAATAGGGTTTCTTTTTACTTTTTAGGTCCGGAACCCCAAAAAATCGTACTGCGTGTGGTCGGCGAATAAAAACCGCCACTAAATTCGGATAATGCACTCAAGTCCCTAAAAGCAAATATTTTTCAAACACCTCTTGAAGCAAACACAGGCCTTTGTCACATTCTGTAATTTTGGTGTCAATGACAATGGCAACTTTTTCTTTTTTTCCTTTCCTTTTTTTGTGCTCAGCCAGTGCTTTGTTTAACTCTGCGGGATTTCCGATTGCTCTGTAATTTGCGGATAATTCGAGGTTATAAAAGAGTTTTAGTTGCCATTATTATGTTGTCATAGGTGTTTAATGAAATGGCGCGACTGTTTTTATCTGTTAGTCGTTTTTGTATTAATTTTAAATATAATGTGAAATAAAACAGAGTTCAAGCAGCGAAAGGATAATTGAAGAGTTACCCAACTATTCATAGACTCAGTGGCCAAAAACTCTTCGGAAAGCATTTTCAAATCACACACTGCTTTTGCTGCTAGTGCTACTTAATGTAAATCATCATCATCAGCCAGAAGACGTCCACTGCTGAACATAGGCCTCCCCCTTTAACCTCCACACTGAACGACAGCCTGCCTTTTGCATCCACTGGATGCCAGCGACTCTCACTATGTCGTCGGTCCATCTAGTGGGAGGCCTACCTACGCTGCGTCTTATGGTTCGTGGTCTCCACTCAAGAACCTTTCTTCCCCATCGGTTATCGGTTCTTCGAGCGATGTGGACTGCCCATTGCCACTTCAACTTGCAGATTTTAACAGCTATGTCGGCTATATTTACTTCATGTAAATATGTTTGCCAAATTTTCTTCTCTTTTTTCCTTATAATTTTATTGATATATTTTTTTTCTTACGTAGTTTTTTTTGTGGAGGTTTCTAATATTAAATCATAGGGGCAAATTAAACCCTTGTTGGTGAAATTTCAGTATATTTCAACACTTATTGTAATTTTACAAGCATGTCTTGCCTATCGTGTTGTCGGAGCCAGAATGCCCGTCCGCCATGTTGCCATAACTATTCATATTTTTTATTCGTTTTTAGCTCAGAGTAGGTAGATGATAATTAATTTAATATCATCAGAACAATCAAGACTTAATTTGTAATTTTACCAATTCATTATCTATTACTAGGATCAAATCATTATCCGTCTACCCTTGCCTTTGATCAAATCCATACTTTTTGTATTTACTTTATTGACTTTAAATACTTTTAGTTGCAAAATAGCTAATGATGGTGCCAGCATATGGTAATATATGTAGCTAAAGTTAAAATTCTAACACTAATGTAATCTAAGTAGGTAAATAGCTGATTTATAATAAATGCAAAAATATAGGTAGGTAGGTACGTCTGTTTGTTTAACATTAATAATCTTTGGTGGTACTTGTAAATATTTCATTACATTTCTATTATTTTTTTTATTGTAGATAGGCTTGCGCTTGGCCGCCATCTCGCCTGATGCTAAGCGACGATGCGGTCTACGATGGAGCACGCTTGCCTAGAAGAAACCGATTCACTCTCGACTTGAAGACACCTAGATTGTAACTAACGGGGAAAACCCATTCAGGCAGCGAATTCCACAGACTAGCAGTTCGTACAATAAATGTGGAATCATAGCGCTTCGTATAGCTCTATCTAGTCCACCATAGACCATGGACACTGCTAAGTGTTGGAATTGTCAGGAATTAATAATAATGTAAAATGCACGCGATTAAAATCCGTTACAAATACGTTTAATTTCCATCTCAGAACCTAAGAAATCATTAAATAATATTACATCTAGAAAGTTTCATAATTAACTATCTGAGTCATTTCCATGGCAGTACAATAAGTTCTCCGGTCTTCATATTTCGTTGTTCCCGCAAATAACTACTTAAATAAAATTCACAACTACCCAACAATGGCTATTTACATTATATCCCGCTGCGCATACACAGACGGTAGTGCATAATTACATCAGGATTGCATTACTACACCATTTTCAGTGTTTATTAACCTAAACCCATTATTGTGGCATTTCTCTACCAACGTATTAACAGTAAGAGCGTTAGAGACAGTAGACTATCAGATACGAGTAGTTGTTTGATTTGTAAAAATGTAAAATCTTAGCAAAAAATATAATTTAATTTAATTCTTATTACCTAATGAAGAAATTAATAAAATCGGCTAGTACAGTTCTAAGATTTAAGCGTTTTGGTTTGATCATGTTCTGTCCCTTTTCCGCAAAGTGACGTCATTTCTAAGTACGGTGCTCTCTCTCTGCCTAGCAATTTTGAACACATTTTAATGTTGTTTTGGTGATTGGCTAAATTTAATTTATGATCAGCTTTTTTATAAAAATAAAAATATCAGATCAGTAGCTTATTCACTCTGTTTACATTGATAAAACAAGAAAAAAATATACAAATACGCAAATGGTAATAAGTAATGGTACTTCAGACAGGCGCAGTAAAGAAAATATTGCACATACCTAGTTAGTAAGTTAGTCCGTGATCTGTGTGATCCATGATTAAAAAATTACTATACGAGAAACATATTAAATAGTGCTAAGTTATCAAAGTTGTTTGTAAATTAGTTATGTATCACGGTACGTTTTCATTTTTATTTTATTTCAATTAAATTGAATTTGTTATTATGACACGGTGTTAGATATAGCGCATTGAATTTTTGTAGAGCAAAGGTAGTTATAATGCGTAAAATCTAGTTTAACGTGTCTTAGTAAAAGAAAGAGAGAAAGAGGGAGAACGTCTTCAAAATATTTACTACTGCGGTGTAGATGAACCATAAATACTAACACTGTAATAGTTTTTACGTTTTAACTGTTCTTACATTTCTTATACGCTTCAACACAAATGTGTCAGTAGTTTGTTTGCAATTGCTTTGATATAAGCTATAACACACATCATCAGCCATTAAATGTCCACTGCTGAACAAGGCCTCCCTCTTAGAGAGGGGTATTGCCATAATCCCCACGCTTGGCAGGCGGCTTGGAGATCGCAGTACGTTCACCGTGTACTAACAGGACGCTGCTGCCCATCCTACGGTGGTTCTGGTCGCAGTTTTAGGACATACCCGGGTCCAAGCTATAACATTATGGCATATTCTCGAAATGTTTCGATTTTTGTCGGTGCAACAATGCTCATACTGTTTTAGTGTAGACATGTTTGTATCGACTCTCAGGAAAGCTTTAAGGTAACTTATACACAAGTACCTAACTTTAAATGTAATGTATGTAATTTCATTTAGGTATTTTATAGTGAAACTACAACTGGTGTCATTTTATCGCGACTATGCGAATTAACGGTGACAATTGTGATTACCATTCGCGTTCGAGCTTCGGTCTTAAGTGCTTGATGGTGTTGGTGAATAACAAGTGTCAGAAGCGACAGTCTTTTGATGAGAAAAAAATATTTTTGAATAATATTTTTGATAATCATACTTTAATATTATAAACGGGAAATTTTGTATATATGGATGTATAGATGTATGGATGTTTGTTCCTCTTTCACGCTGCAACGGAACAACGGATCGACCTGATTTTTTGCATGGGTACCTATAGTTTACAAGCCAGAGAGTGACACAGGCTACTTTTCATCATCATCATCACCATTTTTCATCACTACTCGGGTGAAACCGCGGGGCGCAGCTAGTATTATATGATTATGAATTATAACACACAAAATAAGACACAATCGTTTCTAAGAATATATTTTCAATATTTTTTTTAATGTTGGCCGTCTCTTTGCCCTGGGCCTATACGAAACATGACAGCATAAGAGAGCAACATGCCATTTGCCGTCACGGCATACGAGCCAGTATTACTGCCAAGGCGTGCCAATAGATGTTTCATATCAATAAAGCGTAAACCGACATAGTGATGCATAAAATCTATGGAGAGCGATACTATCGTTTTCTATCTGCGTTAACATAATATTTAGGTGAATTGCTATTTTTCGCTGTTGCCTTAGGAATAGACTATAGGCAAAAATAAGTCCGAGTCTCTCATCTAGTAAAGATAAAAATAAAGATTATCTATTTGCACAAAACTCGAGTAAATCATACACACATTTAAAAATGCATGCACAATATGTGGGTTAAAATGTTTGTCACTTTGTATCATGTTTTGCCTAGTTTGTAGGCGTACCAATCTAGAGAGATGGTATAAAAATACCGTAAATATTATCTATACAAAAAAGTATTAATTAAATTAATTGTCGAAATAATTTCAAAAGTTCAGATATGATGTTATTAATTTAAATAGTTAACACATAGACATTACTATAATTGTATGGTAAACAAATTGACCTACTGCAGTCATTACTAAAATTTATCTATACTATCTATATCTATACTAATATTATAAAGAGGAAAGATTTGATTGTTTGTTTGCATTGAATAGGCTCCGAAACTACTGAACCGATTTGAAAAATTCTTTCACTGACGGGAAGCTACACTATCCCCGGGTGACATAGGCTATAATCTATACCCGTGCGAAGCTGGGGCGGACCGCTAGTCATTTATAAAATCACTAACTTTGTAATAACATTTCTCGACTAAAAGTTTATTTAATTTTGTTTTAAATTGACTATATTTTAGATACCTTATTGAAATCGGTACAGTGTTGTAAAACTATAGTCTGTTTATTCTTTGGCCAGTGCCTACGCACCTATCGTGTCGCGACAGTTACGGGCGCCATCGCGATACTCGCCCGATACCGGCCTCACACGACGCGACCAGTCTAAAGGGCTCTTAATGTACAGACTCTGATTGTAGGTACTTTATTGATTCAATTGCTTCGCGTTAGTTACTTAATTGCATATTCTTTGAGCTTTGAATAAATGTTGCTATTGTTGCACTGTTTTTTTTAACTGACCAGTACAATTTTTTACTTTACATAGCTAAATTTACTAGCTAACTAAAACTAAACTAAATACTAACTGAATGGCAATGCTCATGCGTTAAGCACAGTTTGCCTCTTACCGATGCTATTTAGAAAGGCTATATTTTGGATACAACCAAAATATTTCCCTTCTAGATACCTGTGTAATGTGATTTGAACTTCCAGGATTTTTATAGAGCTAGGAAGTTATATATTAGAGTAGATATCTTCGTCTTAATGAACTTTTTTGGTAATTATTTAGACTGATTCTTGAGTACTAAGTATTAATAGTATAGCTATGTATGTATGTAAGAAATTCCTAAGTATGCTCAATCCAAAAAAAGATTTTCAACACTTATCTCAAAGTGAAAACATTACCTAGGTATCTACTATTAAGGTATGTAAAGCTGTGCATTTTATTAACAATCTATTATATATAGTAAACCTATTTAAATATAAGTAGTAGGTACCTACCTACAAAGATCGAGTACAAAAATGTAGAGCAGGAAATCCGAGGGACCTATGCTATATACTTACTTAAGAATGAAAGATATTAGTGCGAAAGAGTCGGTTCAAAATTTTATATAGCGTTCATAATTCTATTTAGTTTCTTTTGTTTATAATTGCACTATTTTCAGTTCTATTTTGACAAGTTTAACGATAAGTAACCACGTTGATGAATTTGGAAAAACACTGGTATGAAAATAACTCGCGAGACAGGAACAACATGAGCGAACTGAAAAGTTTAAAAAAAAAAATAAGCACATATCATCCACAAGCTTGTTTCTTTGAAAGTATTCATCTCAAGATTCTAACTTAAAATTTATCGAAGCTGTCTAAACCTCATTCCTTGATTCAAATTTCAATAAAACCTCCTGATAAAAAGCAAAAAAGCGATGTAACAACCGAACTCTATTATCTGTAATCCAATACTCGAAACAAAGTCGTTCAATGGGAGTTGGGTGGATTTACCCGAGCCCCGCCTACTTCCACCCATCCTGCTCTCTCATTGGCTGGTGAGTAGAGAGGTGCGCGAGCGCAATCACGCGAAAAGCAAGACAAACAATTGAATTGGAGACGTTGAATGCTTTTTATGACAATAGTGCGTAAGCGTTCGATTAGCCAGCGAATCTTGATACTTTTTTACGCATAAAAAACTTGTACGTTACATTGAAAATCAAGTTCAGGTGAACTTACGTATAATTTTTTTATAAATACAATAACGTCGATTCTGACATTTCACTTTCTAAACTAAACTAAATTGGATAGCACGAAAATTGTTGCCATTCTTTTTCACAGATTAAAATGAAAAGAGACCCAGGTAATATTCATGATCATCATCACCATCATCACCCAGAAGACGTCCACTGCTGAACATAGGCCTCCCCCTTTAACCTCCACACTGAACGACAGCCTGCTTTTTGCATCCACTGGATGCCAGCGACTCTCACTATGTCGTCGGTCCATCTAGTGGGAGGTCTACATACGCTGCGTCTTCCGGTTCGTGGTCTCCACTCCAGAACCTTTCTTCCCCATCGGTTATCGGTTCTTCGAGCGATGTGGCCTGCCCATTGCCACTTAAACTTGCAAATTTTAACAGCTATGCCAAGTAATATTAGGCCTGTCAAATAGGTTTAGTTTAATGCATTCACTAAACTAAACCAATTTGTCAGGACTAAAATTACAACACGTAGGTACCTACGTAACTTACAACAGTATCGATGAACACTGTTTTAAACTATCACGGTTGTTCACTAAAGTTAAATGATAATTAACGGGATATTTACCGTGGTAAGGTTGTGGAATGTGGTTGTGGTTGTGATAAATATCCCGTTAATAATCATTTAACTTTAGTATCGATGAAGCTATCGTGTACATTGCAGAAACTGTAAGAATGCAATGACGACTGTGAGCACTGTAATTAAAAAGGTATGCACGTTGTAAGATATGAACATGTACCTACCTCACTTTTAATATTATGGTATCACCATTGTTTTAATAAATTGTGTGTTTTGGCACTAACGTGAAATAAACTGGACAAGTAGGTCCCGTACCACCACACATACAGAAAGTAGTGCAAAAAACAACACCACGCCCGGTTGGCCGACGTTCAGTCGGTCACCCATCCAAATACTGACCGTGCCAGACGTTGCTTAACTTGGTACTGAACAGAAATTTGTCATCCACTGGCACTTGGCCATTATTTATTATTATATTGTTATAGTAATTTTTAAACTTTCGCGATTTGAACACATGTTTTTTACCTATATTAAATAATACGTGATAAGTCCCGATAAACATTTAAAACATATATTGTTATACTTTGGAATGTTTACTATAATCATGACAAGTTTAACGCTTGTACGTATACCCGTTTTTACATTATAGTAAATACAAAAATACGTTAAAAATATATTTATTGTATGGGGATAGTTAACATAGTTATTTTTTTTACTTTTTGGCTTTATTATTATTCCTTAGTTAATCTGCCATAACATTCTGCCATAATATTCTGTGATAATTTCAACTGGCTATATATTACGGTTCGAAAGATATCTACAGCTGTTATAAGGTAGGACAGACAGACAGACCGACAGCGTAGGCTTTAATAGCGTCACGTTTTCACCTTTTGGGTACGGATCCCCAAAAACATGTCGCTTTAAGTATTGTGTTATCGGTTATAAAATAATCAAGGAAAATCATCTAGGTAAGCTCGCTCCACCGTAAACTGCATCATCGTTAACATCAGGCGATGTGGCGGTCAAACGCAAGCCTATTATTCAATAAAAAAAACAAGCAGCAAATTAAATATCAATAAAATAATCGCAATAATAAACGAAAGTAATCTCAAAAAGTACCTACTACCTTTATTTTACTGTTTGAAATTTCAACAACAACGAGTTACCTCCTATTAAAATAAGTTACTACATGAACTCTAGGGCGAAGGTCTGTTCGAATATTTGTCTTCCCTGTTTATGAACCAAATATTATCTTCACACTTCGTTCAAAATTATATTCTATTATCTTTGACATCCGTTACAATCTTAAGTGCCACGTTTGTGCATTAAGCGGGAGACTCTCACACCAAAGCGTACCTGCTGACTGCTGCTGTAAAGTTTTAATATTCTTATTGGTAGTTCTTGAGAGCAAATTAATGGTCAATTGAGTGTTAGATTTTCAACAAACATTATTAATAAATAATGACAATTTAAAAATGAACATACATGGTTACGCATATAGACTGTCCTAAGCCGAAAAAAGGTCACTGTACATATAATGAAGAACAACTCTTACTATTGGGCCAACCCTAAAATCGCAAAAAACAACTGTTCCATACATTTTGTCGAGTGTCAATGACCGTTTTCTATAGAACAACTGATTTTTTTTCGCGATTTCAGGGCTGGTCCCATAGTAAAAGTTTCATGTTTGTTTCCTTAATAAAACTTGGTCTTTATGATGAGTACAAGACCTCCTATCGGCTTAGTACAGTCGTACAGACGTAGTCAGTCGTTAGTCGTCAGTCGTCGTTTTCCCTGTAGTTGAGAAATATTACATCTATTAAGTATATTATCGTATCCATGAATGACAAAATTTTACTAAAGATAACCTTAACATTACACAACTAACAGATTTTTGGCGCCAACGTGAGAAAATTGTATCGCCTCATTGTATTAGTTGTGTATTCTTTAGCATTACAACACCCAGTTAGGTACATAGGAAAGTAACCATGCAGGTCCTCCCTATCCTAGGGTTTGAACTTGCGCAGAAAACACAATTTTAACAAGTAAACATAATGCACTGAAGTCCGTATCCTTGAGGTTTTGCACGGAACACTTAAAAATTTTGAGACCTCTGGTTTCGCCGAATTACGGTGGGCAATTAGGGTCTCTAGAATGAGTGGATTGTATTTTTTGTAGGTTTGAAAAGTGGTGCATGTTAGCAAATGGAGGGATTCGGAAAGACAGGGACATCACTTACTTGTTATCCTCGTTTCCACTCCAAAGGCCTTCGACACACTTTATTACACGGCAAATCACAGTATACGAACAAAAGTTACCGACATAGCCAACCGGATTAGCACGTTGAAGTGGCAGTGAGCAGGGCACATATCACGCAGTACAGATGGCCGATGGGGCTAAAAGGTTCTCGAATAGAGACCACGGACCGGTAAGCGCAGCGTAGGACGTCCACCCACAAGATGGACAGACGACTTAAAAGAGACCGCAGGGAAACGCTGGATTCAGGCCGCTTCCAACCGGCCTTTTTGGAGATCGATAGGGGGGAGAGGCCGTCAAGCAGAGGACGTCCTATGGCTAAAATGATAATGATGATGAATCACAGTATTGTTACATGCCAGATCACAATGGTCAGCTGGTGAAGTCTTAGGTCAACTTAGTATGCATGCACCAAAAATGCGCAAGCAGGTCAAAATTACACCAAGTTCTATGCGTGCGCAAGTCAATGACATACTGTTTTATGGATGGCTCCTGGACTGCGCGCTAATAGGTATCCGCATAGGTACTACATACGTCCATTTCCAAATATAGTGTACAAAGCAGGTTCTTGCTAGTGCTGTTTGAGGATAAAAAAGAAGAAATGCACCAAACAATGAGCAATTTAAAATAATTACTATAATCTGGTGTAACCAACCACAAAGAAATAATCAGAACGATATATTAACAGTTATTCAGCGACGCAGCTGCGGCTTCCAGCGGCCAGTACGGAGGGTTTATCGAGGACCAGAGTAGATAATTATCAGGTCTACTATTTTTGTGCGGCCGGCTTCAGCGCTTGCTTGATCAGTTTTCACATTTACCACTTTTTATTTTAAATTAACTTTTACGTTCCACTGCTTTTAGCAAACTGACCATCTCTTGTAATTTTATTCCATGTTTCAAAAGTAGAGAACACCAGTGACCTGTAGCGAAAGAATGTAGGTATATTATACTATTGTTTTTTTTTTGCATGAGACTGATAGATGCAATGGTCAAGTGGTCCTTAGATATGCATAATGCAACCCTATCATGATATAGTTTGATGTTAATGTTCGACCGCAGTAAAGAACTTGCTCGCATCACAGGAAATGGTACGCATCGGTATAACGCACGGCCACTATCATAGCACGCGCTGCGCTCGAGAAGTATTCCCACTACAAATATTTACCAGGCATTGTGTCGGCGTCACCCAAAGATATCTTATCATATGTTTGAGCGCAAACAGCGGGACTCGCGTGTCTGTCGGCCTGTCTGTCACGTCAAATACGGCTTATCGTAATTGACGTATTGGTCTCTCTCGGGTTTCCGGGAAGCGTACCTGTTAGGCTGCGTTGTTAGGTTGTTGGTTTTTCTGTAGTTAGGTTAGTTTAGTCTTAGATGTGTCTTGTTCTTAAACTCTACTCATAGTTATAAATGCCACAGGCTGAGTATTCCAACTAGACCAACCGCTAGACCAAAACTCTAACCGCTAAAGTTGACACGCGACAATTTTAAGTAAAAATCCAGATGTTTAATTAACTGGAATACTGGTATTTTTCCCCACCGGTTCCATTAGAGGGAATTTTTGTTTCAAAGGTTCCAGTAGCTATCTGTGGGATTTTCTCCATAAGTTCCATTAATAGTTCTTAGTGTACATTTTGGTCATGACACAGTACTACACATTCTTAAAAGGGTGGCATTACAGGTTCAGAAGTTTTACTACTACTATTTATACTCAACGATTTGGGACGTCATTTATGATACTTACTGCCCAAGAATGGAACTATGCCGTCTTCCTTGTTTCCTGAAAACTAAAAACTAGGCATCTTCAAGGCTAGAGTGAAAAGGTTTCTTCCAGAATCTAGATCAACGTGTTTCATCTTTGGCTACATCGTTTACCATCAGGTGAGTTGGGGATAATTTATTTGCACAAAACACGAGTAAATCATACATTCATTTAAAAACGCATGCACAAATTGGTGGCCAAACATCTATTCCATATAAAAAACTTAAAAAAACTGGACGTTGTCTGTGGGCTCACCTGTAAAACATTCATTGAAAAACACATTCTCTGACCAGAGATAGAAAAAAACTTGAATAACAATTTTACACTGTCGATGGATATTGATACATTTTGTTACAACGATGATGATGTAGACAACGAATGATGTTAACATAATTAATCATTATACGATAACTAGTTCTAACAGATTTTGTAAAGCAAAGTTGCCAAAAACTGTCATGACGATGTCCATCCAACCATGATGATGTCCATCTTACGATAATCCTATTTTCTGGTGACACTGTAAATATTAGAAGTTTTAGCAGAAACAAAACAAAAATTACGACCAGTAGCAAAACCAGTTTCCATTCTCGTTACATAATTGCAATAATTACGACAAATGTGCCAAATTCCATTTCCGAACGTGCAAACCGTTCTGGCTTAATTAACTAATGAATAAAGCCATAATAAACTTTACCAGACTCGTTCCGCAGCAATTCAGATTTATTGCAAATCAATTAAAGAGCTCTATTTAAATCAGTTTCTTTACTGAAAAGGATCAAGTAGGCAGGCGGATTTTATGCCTTTATTGGCCCAATAGCATCCGAAGTACCTTCTTAATTAACAGCTTTATTTATAAGAATTAGACCACCGTCCGTTGGGACTAGGGATGTGGGAATGCTGCACTTTAAACTATCGATAATTTGTTACTAAAAGTACTATAGCTGTACGCTGCACAATGACTACGAGTATAAGTTGTCATTCGACTTTTTTAATGTCAAGTCTAAATCAAACGTTTACAATTTGGTTTTAAATCAAAGAGTACAACTTAGTATATATGTATCTAGTAATAAGGAACTCACTCAGAAACACTTTATTGATAATTATTATTTTATCGTCGAATACGCGTCCCACTCTTTCTTCGCAACTCAGCACCTTAATTTCATAGCAATTAGGTCAGTATAACAAATTAAAACAAAAACGGTGACTTTTCAAGTTTTGATTAATTAAAGTCGCGTAAAAATTAAGTGCTAGGTTAAGAGCCCACTTTTCGCCACAGACTATTTTGTTTGAACATTTTCAACGTTTTTAATGATATCAAATGACTCAATGGAAATAAAAAAATATTTACTGGGACTTTAAAAGAAACAATCGATTAAATCGAACGGTGCGAGAAGTTTAAAAGTTAAAAGTTCAGATCAGAAAAAGCAAACCACGGTTCTACATTTTTTTAAGGATTTTATCGAAATCTTTTAATATTTTTTGGCGAATGGGAAATTAAACAATCTGTTTTTTTTTTCTATACTGCTGATTGAATCTTCGAAAATGTTCTAATTGTTCGAAAGAGATAGCTCTAGCCAAGAACGCCCTTTAAGTAAGTGTAAAATTCTATGCTAGAATCTGAGTTCCGTAGTTACGCAATATTTGCGTAATCGCAACATCACTAGCAAAAGATTACATAGTTGCAACACTTGCAACGGAAAGGGTTGAAAGTGATAAGAATTATCATAACGATATATTTACTTGGTTTTTACGTTTTGTATCGTATGACGGCTATTCTTAGATACAAAACGGAACAATAGAGTCAGCGTTAATCGAAGTGGAGAGAAGCAAAGCTGTATTGAAATATTCCATTCCTTTTCAAAAATAGGTGGAATTTGTCTTTTTTTTTTGTATTATTTTATCGACACAGTTTCGCTTTCGCAGTGCATCAACCTTAATTATTCATCGAATATCGATAAAGTACCAGTACTTCAATTCCTTAAAGTAATTAACGAATATACACCGACAAAATAGGGGCACATAATTAAAATGTCTTAATTTTATTACGGAGGCCGATCCTGATGTTTTATTGGGACTCATTGGTGCTGTAAAGATACTGGAAGGATTCTTGAATTATATTGTATTGATTACCCCATTTAGGGGTAAAAAATATTCAAAGGTAAAAAGAACCATTTTTTTGTAACAAATAAAACTTGAACACATCATTTATATTACTCTACTCCTTTATTTACTTTAATTACATAGATATACATTATACGTTATATACATATGGCATTAGATACATTTGTAATCATTATTATTTTGTTGTGGTAAAATGGTTGAAGAAAAAGCCGGCAAGCTGAAGTGGGACTGGGCCGGCCACGTAAGTAAAAATGTCAGAAGAGCTGCAGTCAAGAACTACGACCACATAGCTGGAAACAAACTTTCGGACGTGGCTGATGGACGCGGCTGACGGATGCGCCTGATAATTATGCACAATCTTACAAAAGACAACAACGACTTACAAAAACATCCGGCGCGCCAGATTTCTGTTGGACGTCCAAGTGCTCAAGGTCAGCCCAAGGTTACGTGCACGTCCACGTCCAATAGTTTGCACAGCTCAGTGCATTCATTATATAGATACTGTTATGTCACGTCCGTCAGCCGCGTCCGTCAGCCGCATCCGATAATTTGTTTCCAGCTTAAGTCCTCTCGTCACACGACCACCTGACAGGTCCAGGCGAATAAGTCAGGACGAAATTGACTCTCATACAAAGAACTGGTCTACCGTAGTAGAAAATCTTCTCCCAGGGAAGTGGTGGAAAGAGAGGAAGGCTTTTGCTTTGAGTTTGCCCTGAAGTTAAACCTGATTTACGCCAGATGCGTTCGCCCGCCACTACTATTATCTATCTTGTTTGTCTGATCTGAGGATTGGTCTTCCAAACTCTCTATTACATAAACACTCCATGAGCTTCTAATAAAATGGCATCGATTCTGATGTACTCTAAACTAAACCAAACTACATTTGACAGCTCTAAAATTGTTGCCTTCATTCTCTCACATATTAAAATGAAAAGAGAGGCAGATAATTTTAGTCCTGTCAGATTAGTTTAGTTTAGTGAGTGGTATGACAGAATCGACGCCAAGGTGTCATTGTAACATAACTTTATAATTCTACTTCAAATAATTTAATATCCTAAATTGTATTATTAGCACTATGTAACTTGTCCCTTGAAGAGCACTAGTTATCGCAACACATCCCTGTGTTGCGATAACTAGTGGTTTTATTGTCTAGGTCAGCTTATAAACTTTTACGCATAAGAACGTAAGAGGAAAACCATACAATTCAATAGGTACGTAATGAAAGTAATGGAAAGTAAGTATTCAAAGCATGACTAAGATAATTTTGTCAGAAAGCATCTACATCTATACACACCCGATACTAACCCCCGCAGACAATATAAACTTAATATACCAGTCCCGCGATTAGAAATATTCAAAAAAGGCCCTCTGTACATGACAACAAACATATATAACAAAATACCGGATGCAATAAAGAAAGAAACAAATAATTATTATACTTTGTGTAATAATTTGTGTAATAATATGTAGTAAAATTATGTACGTATATAATTTTGTATTGATATATAATTTAGGTTAGATTCATATTTATTGTAATTTGTTGTTATGTATATTATTATCTTGTAAAACTTTGATATTTCTGTTTATTTCGTTTTGTCTTTTATAAGGTGTTTTTGATGCACGCCTACATACTGTTTGTTCCAACCTGGTGGATGACTGGTAGAAAATGTTTAGCATTAAGTCCTCCAATTGTACATGTTTACTTAATTTGTAAGTGTGCAATAAAGTATTAAATATAAATATAAATATATAAATATAATATAAATATAAAATATAAATATAAATATACTTTCCAGAACCAATTACGGAAGTTTCTAACCCAAAAATGTTATTACGCGATAGAAGATATTTTCAACGATAAAATTAAATTATAATTAGAATATTAACATCGATCTCTTAAGTTTAGTTAGAAGGTAGCATCCTAGGTTTAGTTTGTTTGCATTCCATTTAATATTTTACCTAACTTATCGCCGATAAGTTAAGTTTAAATAATAGATAATTATCATGTAATAGATATAATAGACGTAATTATAAGTGTATCTATAAGATTTAAGTAAATTCAATGTCTGTAGTCTGGTTTGTGACCAGCCACAACATTAACCATTGCTGCACCCTTTATGCAGGGTATATTACACAATGTACTCTGTAACTTAGTTTTTAGAAGAAGAAAGTGTACATATTTGCAATAAAGAAAGAATAAAAAAAAAAAAACAGAAACAAATTTTCATACCCTCTTACCATACCAACATAACGGATGGAAGCAACTAACACATTATAAGTTTAATTGAAGTCTTAAACACTCTTGTTTAAATTGAGTACGAAATTGGACTTTTTTTACAATAAATAATACCGTAATTATCGTGAGGGCGTCCCATCGTATTGCATTTATGAGACGCTGTTCACAAAAAATGATCTCCATAATTTGGATGAGTGTATGCAAGACTTTAAAATTATCAATACTATGTTATAACAATCGGAAGAAAAAAAACTATATGCCTAAATAAGATTAGATAGAAACTCTTTATTGTGCCCACCTGATATAAAAGTTACAGATAAAGAAACTTACCACAAGTGGCGCCCTTATCGATAAAAGTGATCTCTTCCAGGCAACCATTGGATGGGTGGAGTTTATGATATTGTTAGTTATGAGTCAATATTTAAATAAGTTTTTTTTTGCTTTCTTTTGAAATATACTGTCATTAATTACCTAAATGTAGTAACTAAGTATTTTTACAGCTCGCAATTTTTTTTAGTTTTCTAAGACCTACCAGAAGTGACGTGGAGCACTTACGTGTTCACTGATTTCAGCCCTACACGTGTCGTGATCTAGCTAAACCCCGCGAGATTTTCAAGTTTTTTCGCACACCTGGGAGAAAAAGTACCCATGTCCATTGTCCAACTTCGTGATGCACACTATCTTCCTTCAACATTTCGTTAAAATCAGCTTAGCCTATAGAACCTAGTCTGTCATTTACGTTAATAATTTTGGAGACTTAGAGAGATGGATAAAATAAATAAATAAATACCAAAATTAGTGACCTTTGCCACAGAATACATATTAGTACTAGCATTGTTATGAAATAAAAACAACAAAGGTACCTATATTAAAAGGTTTCCTTTATAATAGCACTGGGGCCTTACGGACAACAGCTATTGCGGCACCTAATCCGCTCAGTTGGAAAATCACGCGAACGTGAACCTTATCGCGCCCAGATACGGTTTGCGGTCGCGTGATTTTCCAACTGAGCGGATTATCTGCCGCAATAGCTATTGTCCGTAAGGCCCCTGGTGTCTGTATTAAAAAAGTTCATTGCTTTTTTGATGCTTAAAAATAAATCTTTTAAATTAATTTAAAATAGGTGACATAGACTGTTATTGCATGAAGTTATCCAAATGGAGCTTCCTCAACAGCCGTTCATAATAAAATTACAGATTTGTAGACGTCACAACGTCCATTTTTAATTCCACTCAAAATTAGTGCAACCACTTCTTTTAGTTTATTTTAAACCTAATTAACATTATCTTGAGAAGCTTCTTACTAAAACCGTAATTTGACCATTATTTATGATTGTTGTAGCAATGTATTTAAAAATTTACGACGCATTTTGGAAGTATAAATGTAATTATTTTTTGGTGTAGTTTATTTGTTTTGTCCTAGTGAATTAATTTTTTGGTTAATAATTGGACTTAGACATCATGGCGGTATTTTTTTTGTTTTGTTTTAGGTAACTCTATCGAGATACAACTCCTATAGAGTCACAATCTCTTAGTGAAAACAGTCAAAAAACGTCTGAGCGTACATACATTGTATCAATTATATGGTTCACAATGCCACATTTACTCCAATTTAGACGTTATGTTGCTTGCATAGTGTTCAACGTTAGTTGTCCGCTGTGTTATCGTAGCTCTGGCATCGCGCGGCGTTGTAGTCGGATCACGGTTAATACCTTGTACCTAACCAAAAGTCTGCCCAATTCATAGCGTGCGCCAAGTTTTGGTTCGGATTTTTTTGGCACGATTGTGACTCTATGTATTGTATTGTATCTCGATGGATAACTTATATTAATTATATCGAGGTAATTATAAAATGATTCTAATGACGCCCGTTTTAATTTGTTACTAATAATAATAAATAATCTGAGCTGTCGTTCAGTGTGGAGGTTGAAGGGGGAGGCCTATGTTCAGCAGTGGACGTCTTCTGGCTGATGATGATGATGATGATGAATAAAAAATAAGCTAGACAAGTTTTTTAATCATTTTAAATCTGTTGGCAAAATATCACATTTACACGTAATTTTAACAATTGGCATCAGGTGAGTTGTATGCTGTCTCAAAAGTATTTAAAAAAAACAGCTGAACCAATCCTGATGAAATTTGCCAAGGTATAAAGGCATTTAATAAGAATAGACACAACGCCAAAAACTTGGGAGCATGTAATGTGTATGTGTGTTTGTGTGGTGTGTATGCATGTATGTATTTGTGTATATATCCTATGGACTCCAAAACAGTTGCACCAATTTTGACGGGACTTTCACTGGCAGATAGCTGATGATATAAACAGTAAACCACGTGAAACCGAGGGCCGCAGCTGGTCTATAATAAAACCTACATTATAGTTTCCGAATTAAATAATTATAATACCATACAATTCTTTATTAATAACTCCATAGTTACAAGTAAAACTTTTCCAGTACACTTTCTACAACTACAATACTATACTTATACTAGTGAACAATGTAAAACAAAAAAACCAGTGTGCGACCACAGTGCAACTGTGCAAATTGCAGCCTAATTAAATAATTTGCAACACTTTATTACGATTTCAGTGCTCTAAATGAATTCAACTCATTGGCTTAGCGGGTGGTGGTGGGGCAAAATTCAAGACCAAAATGAGCCTTGGGGTATTGTATTAAGAGATAGGTTGCAAATGAAGACATGTGTTAGTAGTTAGTGTTTAAGCGTTGATACTAATTTTTAAATTGATGCAGCTTGAATTATACGACGTGTGACTTGTCTGAATTAATGTGAGCAAATGCTTAAATCACACGTCAACTCCGCTGGTCTGATTAAATTTTAACAAAGGCGTACTTTGGCACTTTTATGCTTTAGTTCTCGACTAGGTTTTAAGATATTACCTAACGAAGTACGTTCTTGCCTAATAAAGTAAGTATGTTTATAGGCAGATTTTCAACATTTTTACGGAAAAAAAATAGAGTAGGAATAAATAAAAACATATATTATGAGTCCTTAGAATAATAGATAGGCTTGCGCTTGGCCGCCAACTCGCCTGATGTTAAGCAATGATGCGGTCTACGATGGAGCACGCTTGCCTAGACGAAACCAATTCACTCTCGACTTGAAGACACCCAGATTGTAACTATCGGGGAACACCCATTCAGGCGAATTCCACAGATAAGCAGAAAATCTTTTCTCATGCTCAAAAACCGTAACCACACTTCATAACACAATTAAATTCCGAAATAAAAGGTATCGATGCTCATAATGTTCATAATGCTCGCTATTGTTAACATTTCGAGCACAATACCTTGCTTACGGATCGTTTAGGACGTGGAAAAAGAAATAAGAATGTGAGCATACGGGTGAAAGCACTAACGGGCAATTTAACCAACATGTTGGTGATGGGTCGTTTGGGTAGAGAGAAGGCTAAACAGTACGTACCGACAAATGTTTTAATAACAACATTCCTATTTACGCTAGCGCTATTTTGATCAGTTTGCGGATCTAATAAAAAAAATGACAGAATTCTCTAGTCAGCTTAAAGCATGGTCGAAGACTTGTGGCGGTAACTTGAAAAATAAACATGTCTTCTCATTGTATTATTTAAATACTTTAGAAGGTCATGGTCAGCGTTTTGTCCATACAAACGTATTCTCGTGTTTCCTCCCTGGATAATACCGTTATTATTTCAAATAAAATGTATTTCTTCTATTGCCATGCTTCTGTCATTTATTTTTTCTTCTAAGTTCACTATTATAAGAAATATGAGCCTTTAAATATTCCAAAAAATGATTTTTTTACCGCCATGTTCAGACGTCTATAAAACAAATTTGACGAGTTTATAAAACATAAATAAATGATAGAAGCATAGAAAAAACAATCAATCAATCAATCAATCTTTTTCACAGCTATTATTTAAAAAAAAAAATGAAACCGGCCTAGTTTTGAATGAGGAAACAGAAAAATACGAGACGATGATTTTGTCTACATTTCGTAAGTATAATCGAACCGAGCTGCAGTTGTCCCTATCGCGCTCTACGAGGAGAGGCTTGAGGTTAGGGGACAGCAATAGATTTGCTAAATACCTATTCATCAAATTTCTTGGCCATGGCATACCCTCTTAATAATGTGTATAATAGGTGCCACCAGAGATGAGACTCGAAAACCACGTGGTTTGAAATGCGCAGTAGAAAATTTATAGTGGTATCGTCTACTGAAACCTGTATCTTCATGTTGTTTTCAAAACTCCATAGAAGCCTCTAGTAAAGTCTCCACCACTTCTGTAGACTCTAGAGAAGTGGTAACTTTAGAGTCTAGAGTATGACTAGAGTATGATTTCTCGACTTCGACTCTAATTATGACATACTAGCGGTCCGCCCCAGCTTCGCACGGGTATAGACTATAACCTATGTCACCCGGGGATAGTGTAGCTTCCAGTCAGTGAAAGAATTTTTCAAATCGGTTCAGTAGTTTCGGAGCCTATTCAATGCAAACAAACAAACAAACAATCAAATCTTTCCGCTTTATAATATTAGTATAGATTTGACGACATCTAACAAAACTTGAAAACATTTCATTATTTGACACTAGCACATTTTATGCCCATAAACAAAAAGAAGAAGAAAAACAGTCGAACCGTCAAGATACTTTAAAAACGGATAGACAGCGTAAGCAGACAGGATCCTGTTTTTACACTTTGGGTACGGAACCCAAAAATAAAAAGTAAATTGTAAAAGTCTGCAAATTACACTAAATTTGACTCAAGTTTAGGATTTATTGTTCGTTGAATTGTGTTGCCGTATGTATCGCACATTATTTTGGACCATGACAAATTCGTCAGTTCAACGCGGCGAGCTTGACGTACAGTCTTTCTAACCATGGAATATATGAAATTGCTAGAAAGGTCCAATACCTATAGTCTATAGATTAAAAAAGATGAGTTATAATTTAGAGAGTATCGATTACAGTTCTTTACCTTAAACTACAAAATATAATGTATTTAGCACTTTACTTAGTATGTATACTGTTGGAATGTGTTTTTTGTGTGTTTAGTTGATGATTGACATTGTTTTTTTTTTGTTGTGAAATGATTGTTTACGTTTTTATGTGATTTTTGCATCGAGATACAATATCTATAGAGTTACAAACGTGCCAAAAAAAAACTGCGCCCTCTACGCATTGCGCCGACTTTTTGGTTAGTTACAACCAACCAACCAACTAATCCAACTACAACGCTGCCCAATTCCAGTGCTGCGATGACATAGCAGACTAGTGACGTTGAATAATATGCAAGTGACATACCGTCTAAATTCACTCTAAATTGGAGTAAATATGGCATTGTGAATTATAATATAATTGATGTCACGACGCTTGGATATTTTTGACTGTTTTCACCCAGAGATTGTCACTCTATAGGTATTGTATCTCGATGGATTTTTATGTAAGTTTTGATTAGTAAATCACAAAAATCGACCACATTACTACTTTCGCAAATCCGTGTCTAGTGTGTGAGAAAATCCGAGTTTCCAGAGAGATAACTAGATACTGTATTTTGAGTTTGATAAGCCCTAAATTCCCACGAATACATACTGCGTTTCAGTGCACATCAGATTTTGACCGACGACAAAACACAGTCTTACTTGAAATCGTTAATTTAACTTAATTAATGTTTAAAATAGCTCGACAACCAACGCAATTTAACGCAGCACAATTTTAATTCTTGTTTTACTTAACTATCTACTTTTATTTGAGTCGAAATTAACTAAGCAATACACATAATTATTGACTGACCTAGATCTAATTTTATAACTGTTTAATACATAGCATCCACAACCCTTCCTGCAAAACATTTTTTCTTAGATACAAACAAAAAACAATCTTATAACTCTGAAATTAACAGACAAAACGGCACAAGTTTTATGTAATCGTAATGGACAATAGTGTTAAATAGAAAACA